>CP120495.1:0-5538547 GCA_029489945.1 Nigrospora osmanthi
CCTTAGCCCCGTCTTAATAAGGATATTATAATCCCTTATAATATAACTTTTTATTATCGTTAATTAAAATTAAGATTTTAAAACTTATATTTATAAAAGTGACTTTTATAAACGAAAAAGAAGTAACCTTTATATAATATAAAGCTTTTCGTATATAACGGAAATAAAAGTCTTTTTAAAGTCTTTTATATAAATATATAATAAATAATTTATTATATCTTTATAAAAGAAAGATAATAAAAGGATATTTAATATAAAAAAAGATAAAGAGTAAAATTATTATATTAAAGTTACTTAAAAAAGAAAAGAAAAATTATTTTACTTAAACGAGGGAAAATACTTTTATTTATAATTAAATCGAAAAATTAATATTTTTATAAGGTTTTTTGCCTTAATTAAATCTTAAAAATAATCGTTAAATAATTATAACTTAAAAATTAATTAAAATATAAACGTAAGTAAATATAACTTAAATATAAGTAATAATACTTTAAAGTAAGTTTTAAACTTATTTAATCTTTATTTTTATATAAAAAAGTTATATAAAGAAATAAATTATATTATAAGATTTATATAATTTAAAAGTATATATAAATTATATAAAAAGTATAAGGTAAGTAAAAAACCTTATATTAAAAATATAAATTTAAGAAAAGTAGTTTTCTTAAATAAAAAGTTAAATATCTTAATAATTAAACGTTATATATAATATTAGAAATAAATATATAAAACATTTTAATAAGCTTTACTTAATAATATATTTTATTTAATAAGTTATTTAAAATCTTTATATAAAAATTAAAGATTTTAAAAATTAAAATTTTTATCGTTATAAAAAACTTTAAAAAAGTAAGAATAAAGTACGTTATTTATTATTTAAGTAATAAATACGTTATATATGTTTATTATAAAGTATAAGATAAGATCTTAACTTTAAATAACTTTTTTCTTATTTTATATTATTAATAAACGATATAAAGAGGTAATAAATCGAAAGATTAAAAATATAAGTAAAATAAATTTAAGAATTTATTATACTTTTCTTTTAGAAAAAGTTTCGTAAGTTTATTAATAAGTATTTCGTTTATAAAAAGATATTTAATAAAAATACTTTCTTTTTTAACTTATTTTTGAATGAAATAATAATAAATAATTATATACTTTACTTTTTAATAATATTTAAAGTTATAAATTAAGTTTATAATTAAAGTATTATCGTTAAATAAAAGAATAATTCGAATTTTAATACTTATTTCGTTTAATAAGTTTTTAAATTAAATCGATTCTTAAGTAACTTATTTAAAACTATTAAATTTAACTTTAATAATAAATAAAGTTATAGTCGATTACGTTTTCGATTTCTAACTAATAAAGTTATTATTTAACGTAAATAAATAACCGTATATCGATTTTTAAGTTTCGTAATCGTTATTATAATCCGAATCGGAGTATTTAAGTAATTTAAGCTTTATAAATCCCTTATAAATTATAAAATAATCTTTTATATTTTTTAAGTATTTAAAAACACTTTTTATAACTTTTAAAAACTATATGTTCGGATTTTATATAAATCGAATAAAGAATCTGATAGTAAAGTAAATATCAAGTTTAATATACGTTATAATATATATTAAATAACTTATAAGTTATTAGTATTCTTTAAGAAAAGATCGATTTACTTTAACTTTATTTAAAGTCTTATAATTAGTATTTTTTATAAAGTTAAAGCTTAAAAGAATATTCGATAATTTTATATCGGATAAATAATTAATATTAAAGATTTATCAAATATAAGTCGACTAATTTATTTATATAATTCGATTTTCTTAATTTTAAGTAACTTAAACGTTAAAGAAGTAAATTAAAGATTTTAAGTCTTTAATATCGAAAATGTTAAAGATTCTTTCTTTTAAACGAGATATATCTTCTTTAAAAAGTTTAAATATAAAGAAATCGTTAATATAAGTAACGATATATATTAAAGATTTTTTATTAAAGTAAGTCGATTCGTCCGGTAATAATAATTCAAAGTATAACGTAAGTAACGTTGTTTTAAATTATAATTACTATTATCGAGGGATTTACTTTAAGTTATATAAAACTTTTAATAATAAAAAAAGTTAAGAATCGTTAAATTTATAACCGAAATTATTTAAATTTAAAAATAATTATAAGAATTTATATAAATATTTAATCAGTTTAATATAAGTTTCTTTAAAAATATTTCTATTTAAAAAAACGGAAATTATATCGATATATTCGATTTCTTAGTTATAATAAGTTATTAAAGTTAGTAATAACCGTTAAATCGTTAATTTAACTTTAAAAGTAAAAGTTTTAAGATAATTAAGTTTATATTATTATTCGAATCTTTTAATAACGAAGTAAGTTTTATATCGAATTAATTTTCTAGTAAAGTCGGTTTTTCACTTAAAAACTTAATATAAAGATAAAAGAATTCGTCTTTTTTTAACTTTAAATATTTTAATAATTTATAAAGTACTTTTTTAAGGATTTTCTAAAGTTCGGTATAAATAACTTATAATTATTCTTTCTTTTTAAGTTTAAAAAGTGCTTTTTTAAAAGTTTAAAACTCTTAATAACTTAATATTATTATAAATATAATATCGATATATTTATAAACGGTTTTCTTAGTTTTAGTAAAATCATTAAATAAAATAACTTATATTTTCGAATTTATAAGTTTCGTTTTATCTTATAAAGTTAAAACGGGGTCGATATCTTATATATCGGAGGAGTTATCGTCGATTTCGATTTCGTTTCTAAGTAACTTCGTTAAAATCGGAGGAATTTACCTATTTAAATCGCGATTTTCTCCGTTTTCGTTAAAGATTCGAAAGTAAAAAGTATATAATACTCTTTTCTAAAAAAGTCGATTCGGAATATAAGTAATATATATTAAATTTCTTTTAAAATTAAGTAAAATCCTTTTTTTAAAACGGTTATCGAACTTTTAAGATTATATTTACTTTTCTTTAAGTTTATATATATAAACTAAGTTACTGATAATAAATAGGTTTAATAAATCCGATATATTCGATTTTTTAAAGAAAAAATAATCGTATAATTCTTAAAAAAAAACTTATTAACTTAACTAAAGTCGGTATATAACTAATAAGTTTTATAATAAAAGTTATTATAAATTCTTATAAGTACTTTAAGATATTTAAAATTATTATAACAGTTTAAGTTTTATTAAGTATAACTCGATTAGATTTTTTAATTATACCGTTTTATTCGAAGGTATACCGATTTAAATTTTTATAAATAATTCCGTTTTTAATAAAGAATTCTTTAAATTTAGTAAAGTTAAACTTTTTACTATTATTTATCTTAATTATATTAAAATAAACTCCGAATTATTATCTTATATATTTAAGTTTATTTAAAATAATCTTAAATACTTCGTTTTTAAACTTAATATAATTTATAAAACGAAAAGACGTAAAATCGTTAATATAAATAATAAAGTAATTAAAACTAAAATAACTTATAAACGTTATTTGAATTATATTAAGATATAGCTTTTATAAAGGTTTTATAACTCGATTCTTATTAATTTTATTTTAAATTCGAGTAAATTTTACTTTTAAATAATCTTCGTATTAAAAATTTTATTTTTAAATATAAATATATCGATTCTTTTTATAAATTTCGTTATTTTAATTAAAACGTCGAAATTCGGATAACTAAGTCGTATTAAGATAAGGTTAAAGATATAGTTTTCGATAACTAAGGCTTTAATTAAAGTTATATACTTATAAATAAGTACGTAACTTACCTTTAGATAGATAGAAACTAAGGATTATTTTCCTTTTCTTTTATCTTTTTAAAATTATAATATTTCATTAATTTATATTACTTAATGATTTATTAATAACCTCTCTTTTATATATATATTAAAGATATCTTTAAATAAAGATATTTACGTCTTAAATTTATAATATACTTTTACCTTAATTATAAATCGACTTTATAACCGTGTCTTTTTATTAAATATTTTACCTTTAGTATTTATTTATTTTATAACTCCTTTTTATAAGCGATAATCGAGGACTTACTTTATTAAATTAATTAAAGAAAGGGATAAATAATAACGTGTAACGTTAAAGTTAAAATAAGAGGATTATTAACTATTAATAATAAGAAGGTTTAAGTACTTTAATAATATAAACTCTTTTTAAGAAGTATTACCTTTTTTTATTAAAATTTAATACTTTATATAATAAAAGAAATTATTAATTAACGTTTATTACGTTAAATAAAACTAACTTAAAAGTTTAATATTAAGGTAAAATAAAAGAATTTAAGATAAGATATTTATAACTAAAGATAAACTACGTTTATTAAAAGGTATAATAAATAATATACCGAGGTACTAATAAAAGTCTAAAAGATATAAGATAAGATATAAATCTTATTAATTATAATATTACGAATAATATCTTAAAGTATTAATAAATTAATATCTATATTAAACTTTATAATATATATATTTTAAACCGTTATAAAGATACGATTAACGATAATAAATTACGTTATATTAAAAGATTAATTAATATAAAGGCTTAATAAGCGGAAAGTAATTATAATATAAAAAGCTTAAATAAGCGATAAAGGAGACTTTAAATATTAAAGTAATTAATTATATATAAAGGTTACGATATATTAATATATTAAAAGAAAGGTATTAAGTACGATTTAAGTTTTATATTTACTTTTAATAAGTTTAATTAACACGTTCCTCTTATTAAAAACTTACTTTTTATTAATACTTTTAAAAAATCGATAAGTAATATCTTTTAATAATCGTAAGTAATCTTTAACTATTTAAGTAAAATAATTATTATATAAAAAAGAGGTATGTAAAGTAAGTTAAGTTATACTAACTTTAACCTTAATTAAGATTATATATTAATAATAAAACCTTTTACTTAGGTATAAATACTTATATAACCTTTTTTAAACTTAAGCTAATACCTTTACTTATAATTTAATAAAGATAATATCTTTAAGTTTTTTAAGATATATAAGTTATATACTCGACGTTATAAGATATTTAATTAAAATAAGATATACGAAGTATTTACTTATTATAAAAGTTAATAAATAATTTTTAATATTAAAAGATACCTCGATAAGTATAATACTTAAGACAGTATAAAGACTTAACTACTTTAAAGGTTTAAGATAAACGACTTAATATAATAAATCTTTATAACGTAGAAGTTACGTAACTTTAAGTCGTAACCGAAGTTAAACGATTATAAGGAATTATATAAGTATATTTAAGAATATTAACGCTTAATATAAAAGCTTAAAAGCGTCGTTAAGTTAATTAAGTTAACTATTACTAAAAAAAGTTTAATTAAAAGATTCTACTTAAGTATTTAATATAAGTTACATAAGTAAAACCTTTAAGCTAATTATTAAAAGATATATAATTTTATACTTAAATAATTAATTAAAGAAACTACTTTTATTAATAACTTAAACTTTAAAACGTTAAGATTTTTAAAAAGGAGTAAATTTTATATAATTAAAAGATTACTCGTATTATTAAGTAAATTAAACTTTAAGAACTGACTTACTAACTTTCGTTTTACTAATATATTTAATCTTTCTAACTCTAAGAGCTTTAAGTTACTAAAAACGATAAGTTAAACTAAGTCTTTAAAAGTATAAAAAAACTAAACTTTAATATAATAATAGTTATTACACGCTTTAATTAACTAGAAATACTTTAAGTTAATACTATTAACTTTTATAATAATAATATACGTTATAATTAAAAAAGTTAAAAAAGTTAAAGTTCTTATAATAAGATTACTCCGGTTAATAACTTAATCTTTAAAGAGTTCTTAACGCTTAATTTTTATTATATTTATATAAACTCTTATTATAAGAGTTATCGTTATAATATTAAGGTATATATCGAATCTTTTAAAATAACTTATTATATATTAAAACGTAACTAATAACGCGTTAAAACTTAAAACGCACTTTTAAATTAACTCTTTAAAGATATATATTAATTCGTAAAGTCTCGATTAAGACTTATAACTTAAATATTAACTAAGGAAATCTTTTATAAGTAATTAAGAATTTTTAAAGAATAGAAACTTATAAAGAATCTATTATAATTTATTACATTAAGTTAAATCTTTATTAAAAAGATAAAAAGGTTCGTAAAAGAAACCGATAACGACGTATATACTTCTAATTAAAGTATAAATATCTTAAAAGTAATAAGTATTAAATTTTATAATAACGTCGAGATTATTATATTACTTATATAAGATTATTAATATATAAACGTTAATTATAACGGAGATAACTTTTAAATTATTTAAATTAAAAATTACTTAACTTTTAAAGTTACGATTATAAAAGAAGTTAACTTTAAAGACGAGTTCTTAATAGTAAACGTTATTAAGAAACGTGTTTAATAAAATAATAAGTTTTATATTATTAAAAACGTTAATATTACTTATATATAAAACATAGTTATAATACTTTTAATTCGATTTATTAATTAAGAAGTAAAGTATTAAAAAGATTAATTATAAAAGTTAATTTTCGATAAGAATATTTCTATTAATTTTTTAAACTTTATAAATAACGTCTTTATTACTAATATAAAATTACTTAAATTAATTAAAACGTATATTAATTACTAATAAAGTATTAAAGAAGTTATTAACGTCGAGATTATAATTAAACGTATTCTTTAAAATACGAAGTTAAAACGTAAAGACGTTAAACTTATAACTAATATTATTAAAACGGTTAATCTTATTTAACTTAATGTTAATATAAGTACACTTTTATAATAACTTTTATACTACCTTAATTAATATAACGTACTTCTTATCGTAAAGATATTAAGTATAAAAATCGGGATATACCCCCTTAGAAAAATCTTTATAAAAGTTAAATTAACTAACGACGAGGTAATCCTTTAAACTTTAGTCGATATTAACGTTACGTTTAATATTATCTCTTTTTAATATTATAAATAAAATTCTTTATACGTTATTAATAATATAATACCGATTAAAAGATAATTAAAAGATAATAAGCTTATTACTACTTTTAAAATACTTAAAAAATATATATAGTTAGTTAATTATAAAGTTAAAAAGAGTTTTATTATAATTAAAACTAAAGTTATTAAGGATAATATAATCTTTAAATTACTTTTCTTTAAAAAGATAAGTATTAAGTTAAATTATAACGTTTTAATAAAAATAAAGCTTTTCATAGAGTTTTTAATTAATAATACTAAGATTAAAGTCTTTATTACGTTAAAAGAAACTTAATTAGATAGAAAGTCTCGATTAATAAACTTTATATTAAGAAAAGTTAAGTTATTATACTTATTAACCGCTGTAATAAAAACGAAAAGTTAAGCTTTAAAAACGATCTTATATAAACCGACTTCGTTAAGTTCGTATTAAATATTATATAAGTTATAAATTACGTTAATTAAGACACTTTACTATTCGATAATAAAAAAGATAAGGTCTTATTTAGTTTTAATAATTAAAAACTAGTATAATTCTTATAACTATTATAAGATAAAGTTATAAAAGACGATAAAGTCTTAAGTTAAAGATTAAAGCCGCCCTTATCTTACTAATAATATATTATAATTAGTTAAGTTAATATTATATATAAGATAGTCGTATAAAACGTTTAATTTATCGATAACTTTCCTTTTAATAATAACGTTTTAATAAGTTTTAAATTTTAAAAGGACGAAGTACTTATAAAAATTAAGATACTTAAACGACTTAAAGATAACTTAATAAAGAATATATAACTACGTCTTACTAATATATTAATAAAATAACGATTAACTAACGAACGATAAACGTAAATTTTTAATTAATTTAAGTTTTTAAAGTTTATACTTTAAGAAATTAACTTCTTAAAAACGATTCCTTAAAACTAAGAAACTTACTTAATTTAGACTTATAATAAATTAAACTAAATTAAATTAAAGATCTCCTTTTTATACGAAATCTAGATAATACTTTACGTAATATAATAAGTTAAAAGTGTTTTTATTTTTAATATATTACTACTTTTAATTATCGAAGTTTTAAAGAAATAACTAGAAAAAAGACTACTCGAAAGGTATTATAACCTTTACTAGAACCTTTAATTCGTCGTTATAAAGAAAGATAAAAACGTCCGTTTAATTAACGTTATTACCCGCTTTAATAAAGTTACGATTAAAGATACGTTATTATTTAAAAGTAATAACGAATTCGTTAAACTTTATACTAACTATAAAATTATAAGTAACCTCGATATATTTTTTAAATATAATTAATACAGCTTTATTATTACTTTATAAGACTTAATAATATTCTTTACGCTTCTTAAGATTTTATAATGAACGATATTATTATAAAACTTTATTAATATAATAAGTTATTTTATTTAAGTTATATATAAGATTATATTTAATATTTTAAAAAACGTAGCCGACTTCTTCTTTAATAACGTCTTAATTAAAAGACTTTTTATATATTATAATAATTAAAAGTCCTCTCTTAAAATTTATTATTTTTTTTAAAAATACCTTAAGAACTTAAATATAGTCTTATTTAATATAAAGCTTATAAGTACCTTTATTAACGTTAATAAGTTATAATAATATTAATTATAAATCGAAATCGTTAATTATTTATATAGACTTAATAAACGTTAATTACTTAAAAAGAAAGTTTTAAAGATTAAAGAGTAAAACGCTTATAAAGACGTTTAAAAAGTTAAGAGCTTTTTTAATCTAATTAACTACTTCCGAGTTTAAGTTATATATTATATTATTAAAGCCTAACTATTAATAAAATTACTAAAGAAAAGCATACCGTTTATTTAAGGTTCCGATTAAAATAATATACTTAACACTTTAAAAAATAAGATTATAAATATTATTACTTTTAGTAAATTAAAATATAAGACGTATTAATATTACTTAAAAATTAACGTATTAAAAATTAAAAAAAAAAACTAAACTTAACTTCTTAATTAATAAAAAATACCGATTTATACGTTTCGAATCTAGTTATTAAAACAATACCGAAAAGAAATATAACTTAAAAAAGTAAAAGTACTTTATAATTATTAAAAACTTATAATAATTATAATTATACTTATTTAGTACGGAGTTCCGATTTAAAACCGATATAAAGATTTTATAAGATTAATTAAACGATTATTTTATAAACTTATTATTATCAGCGCCTTTAATAAAATAATTTGTTTATATTAAGTTTTTTACTTTTAAAATCTATTATATTCTTAATAAAAAGAATATTATTATTAATACCTTATTATATAAGAAAAAGCCTTTCTAATAATTAAAATAATATTATTAAAAAAGATATTAAAGATTATATCGACGTTAAGATTAATATAACCGAGGCTAATTAACTTAAGTTATTTACGAAATTAACTAAATTCTATATATATTTAAAGATATTATAGATATTAAAACGACTTAAAGATATTACTATATTATAATTATAGAAATTAATTATAACTTTTAAAACTAAAGCGACTTAATTCTTTATATATAACGAAGTAATATTCCGTAAGGTTATTATTAAGACGTTACTAAGAAAAGTTATAAAAACTCTTAATTAAAAGAAAGATATCTTCTTTTAAACTTACGAAGACTTTAGCTATAAAAAGTAAGATATTACTTATAAAAAAGTTATTAACTTATATTAAGAAAATAATATATATACCGATATTAAACGATAATAATTTAAATACTTATAATATACGAAAGCTTTTAATTAATAACTAATCGACTCGTAGTTTTAAACGGAACTTATAAATATATAATACTTACTTACTTACCGAGGTTTTATATTAACTATAAAGGTACGTTATAAGGCGTTAAGTTATCTTAAAGCGATAATATTAAAGAAAATTAACTTAGCGGTTATTATTTAGTTTATTAAGTTATAAATTCTTTATTAATATAGTTATTTCTAATGTTTAAAAATAAATAATAATCTTAAAAATAAAAGTGAAGTTATTAAAGTAAGTAAAGATTTAAACTTTAACGTTACTTTTAACTTTACTTATAATTTTAAAACTTAAAGTTTAATTAAAAACGGGTATAAAAGTATTACTAAGTCTTTAATAAAGATAACTAATAATATTAATAAGAATTAAATTTCCTTACTACTTTTAATTATTTAAGTTAATAAAATTATTATCCGTTACTTTAATATATCGTCGTACTAACTCTTTTATAATAAGGAACTTTTAATACTTTTCGAATTAATTATTCCGACTTAAAGGACTTTTAATTAAGATAATACTATAAATTAAAACGACTTAATCGTTTAAAAAGTTTAGATATTAGAAAATCACTTTAAAGATATCAAAAAGATATATTAAACGATCGTTATATAAAAGAAACGACGAGTATACGATATTAATTATTATAATAAAGTTAAGATACGAAACTTATTATTAATAATAAATTACTTAGTTTTTATATATAACTATATATGTTATATTAATATATTTAATAATCAAAAACTTTAATACTAATAAGTAAAGCTTTATAAAATTACTAAAGTATTACCGAATAATTACTTTAAGTTATAAAACGTTACTAAGACGTTTATTTAAGGAATTTTTTATAAAGATAAGTTAAAAACTTTTATAAAAAACCTTAATAAAACTTAAGAACTTATTAATACCGATAAAAACTTATAAAATTATAAAGATCCTCTCGCTTTTATATTTATTATTAATTATTAAAACTTAATTAAGAAACAATAAAAGCGACCGCCGAAATACTTATTTTAAAATAAAGTTAACTTACCTTAGTTATTATAATATAAGAGAATTTAAGCTAAAATTTTAATAAAGATAAAAGAAAAGTATATTATATACTTTAATTTACTTTAATTCTTAATTTAATTAAAAAATTACTACCTTATTATAATACTCTTATATTATTTTTTATTCCGTTTTATTATTTTATTATAGTTATTTTACCGTTTCCCCTATTTTAAAAAACGATTCTCTTTATAATTTCTCCTTTTCTTATCGTACTTATAAAGTATTAATTAAAAGATTATACTTAATATTAGTAAATTAATAGTTATTCTACTATTACTAATAAAGAAACTAATAAAAATCTATTATATTTAATTTCTTATAAGCTTCAATATTAAGTTAAGTTATTTAATTACGAAAAAGAACTAAACTTATCTTAACGATAAACTAATTAAGATTATATTACCGTTATTTACTCCTTTTTTTATTCCTTACCCCCTCCGCTTTACTCTTTTAAGATTTAAAAATTATTTTAAGTTATTTTCTTTAAGTCTTTACTTTTAATAATAAAGCCGCTTTTTATATCTTTAATCGATAAACCTTTATTTATCTTACTAGTTTTTTAAAGTTTCTTAAAGAGTTTTAAGTAACGATTCTAGTTATAATCCGAGGTTTTATTTATTATTAAGTAATTCTTATAAACGTTATATTATTTATATAACGAAATATAATTAAAAAAAATACTATACTGTAAATATCTTCTCGATTAAAAACTTCTAATAACGTTTTATAATACTTATAAAGGAATAAATTCATTATATTAAAAGATTAAATTAATATAACGATAATATATCTAAGCCGTTTTATTACCTTATTTAAAATATAACCGAAAAGATTACTACTATTAACTTTTATATACACGGGCGGTAGTTAATTTTAAAGTTTATATTACTTTAAAACTTTTTAAACAATAACGTTACTTTTATTAAAGAAAAACGATTAATCGATCACTTATTAAAAATATATATACTCGTTCGAAAGTATTATCGTAATAGTTATTTTATATAAGATTTAATTAAAATATTTCACGTTAATTAAATTAAAATTAAAAAAAACGAGAAGAACTTATTAATATAAAGTTTAAAAAAATAACCGAACTTTTACGTTTCTTACCTTTATTAAATATAAAGTATTTAAAAAAGAAGTTAACTACTTTTAAAAGTATACGAAGTTTTAAAATTATTATCTTATCGCTTTTTTTAATAAACGTTATAAGATATACTACTTCGTTCGTTTTTATAATATATTTAATATTATTACGAAACGTTTACCGTTACGACTCCGATAAATAAAGTAACCGATACTCTTTAAAGTAACGAGAAGATATCGTAACTTAAGGAATTTATTAATCAAGGAATAAAAAGAAGTAAGAAGTTCTTAATTTATATATATATATATTATTTTAAAAAACGAAAGAGACTTAAATATAATATTATAAAAGAAAATAATAATTATAAACTTCGTATTAATAATAATTAATATAATAAGTGTAATAAAAGAAAGAATAATAAAATAATATAAAAATAACTTAGTTAAGCCTTTATATATATTTATAATAAAAAAGCTTAATTATAATCTTATAACGACTAGTTATAATATTAAACCGTTATTTAATATTTGTAATTATTAATATATATTACTCGTTAGAAATATTTACGTTTTTCCTTTTTTAATTATATATATAATACTATATAAGCTTTTAAACTTCAAGTTAAATATATAAAACACTTATTCTTTTTTATTATTAACTTTAAGCCTTTATTTTAATATTAATAATAATAACTACTATACTTTATTTTATAATAAAATATTATATATATATATACCTTTCTACCTCGAACCTTTATACTTCTTACCTTTCTATACACCCTCGTTACTTTTTAATTAAAACTTATTATTATATCTAGTAACTAAATCGGCTTTATAAGTAGTTTCTCCGTCTTCTTTAATACGATATAAACGTTAAAAAACTTTTAAGATATTATTATTAAAAACCTTAATACTATATTATAAAATACCGATAATAAGAAACTTTAACTATTATTAATTCTTATAATAAACGTTAGTTATAAGTTTATAAAAGTCGTTAACTTACTAAAGAACTTAAATATTACTACTATAAAAAACGTCGTTAAAAATTACACTAATATTATTAGCTTTATAAACGTGATTATTAATATTATTAGTTACTTTATAACTAAGTAAACCGCTTTTAATTAAAATATTATTAAAATTATAAATTTATTACTTAACTTTAATTAAGTTATAATTTTCTTTAAAATAATAAATATTAACCTTAACTAATAAGTTACTTATTTTTTAATATCACGATATAAAAGTAATTTAATAAGTTTTATAATAACGTCGTTATTATAATTAACGTTTTATATTTAAATAACCCTCGAGAAGTATTAATATTATATATCTTCTTAAGTGTTAACTTTTACGTCTTTTTCTTTTATAATTATTTCAGTTTTAAGTTATCTTATAAATACTTCGTAATAATAATAATCTCTTAACTCGTTTTTAATAAGATATATAATTTTAATTAAAGTAAGAAGGTTTATTTCTATAAGATTTATAATAAAAAAAGTTAAACCGATAACTACTTTATAATTCTAATTAACTAGCTCCTTTACTATTTTAAATTAAATAAACCTTTTATTAATAAATACTTTTACAACCTTACTTATTTTATTAAGTAAATATATAATACTATATAATTATATTATAACTTTTATATAAACGTTAATAAGATTAACACCTTAAAAAACGATTATAACCCTCGAAAAGTTCCGCTTTTATTATTACGAAATAAAAGTAAAGAAAAATCGATTATTAAAATCTTATTATAACCCGCTTTAAGTATATATAACGATAAGATTCGATTAAAGAAAGTTAAGAAATCTTTTAACCGTTACTTTATACTTTAATAAGATAATATTATAAATAATAATATAATAATCTAACTAAAAGATATATATAGTAAAATCCCGATCGAGAAGATATATATATTCTTAATAAGACTTAAACTTATTACGAATAATAAGAATTAAAAGATAAGTTATTAAGACGTTATTTTAAATACTATCTTTAAATACGCCGTTCATAAGTTTATAAGAAGCTTAAACTTTAATATAATCTCTCTTATCTTTAAAAGAACGATAAAGTAATTAATAATCGAGGAAAGGCTTATAATCTTTAACGATTTAATAATAACGTTAAATAACGATATTAAAGTTTATCTAATATCCGATTATAAAGATAATTACACTTTTATTTTTAAATTAACGTATTATTTAAAAGAAACCTTAAAGTTTTAACTTTTAAGTATATAAATACTTAATATATACTTAATTATAATATATACCTTCGGAGATTAAGATAACTAAGACGTAATTAAAAAAGCCGCTTAGATATGTAAAATAGCCGTTTAAACTTTTAAGTTATAATAAAACACTTTTAATAAAGTAATTAACTAAACGTTTTACTACTATAATAAATTCTAATTATAATAATAAAAGTATATAACTTTAAATATAATCTTTTAATTATATAATATAAGCTTAAACTTTAACTTTATAAAGTAAGTAACGTATCTTTAAGTAAAAAGTAACTATATTAACGCCGCTTTAATTAGCGCGTTAAACGGAGTAGTTAACTTTAAAGTCGACTTTTTAAACGTTTATAACGTTATTTAGTAATATATAAAAAGACCTTTATCGAGAAGCTTATTAAAACCGTTATTATAACTACCTTCTCGTTTATTTTTATAACTACCCTTACGACTAGTATTATAACCTTTTTCGCGTTATTCGACGTTTAAACTTAGTTTAAGCTTTAATTAAAAGAAACTTCTTATAACTTTTAAGAATATTAATAATATACTTAATCTTTTTAATAACTTATTAAAATCGAACTAGCCTTTTTATAAAGAAAAGTTTTAATAAAGATTTAATAATTTACTTAAATTAAACTTACCTTTTATTAAAAAGATAACTTAACGAGGACTTAAAGGCCTTAACTTATTAACGCTTAAACGTCGATTAAAAGCTTCTTTTAGTATTAACGCCCCTTTTATAACGTTATAATCTATACGTTAAATAATAAGAAGTATAATAAGAAAAGTACTTAAGGTTAATTCCTTAAAGATTATCTTAGTAATAATTTAAAAAGAGGATAATTACGTTATTATATTTAACGATAAATTATTAACGTTTAATAAACTAATTAATAAAAGTTAAAGACATTAAGCTTATAAAAGAGATTATAAAAGATAAAAAGAGCGGTAAACTATAAAAGAAGTTACGAAAGAGACCGCGACGATAATTATAATTAAACGGATATTACGTAAAGCTCCTCCTCTTATTAATTAAAGCGATCTTAATATCGATATAGTTATAAATAAGTACCTTTAAGTTAGTACTATAACTAAAAAAAAGTATTATAAGTAATTAAAGATACCGAATTACTTATTTAAACTTACCGATATTATCGAAACCTTTTATTTTAATATTAATAACTTTATATTTAAGTAAGTAAGTAAATAAAAAGTAAATATCTTTAATTAAAGTAATTGCTTATTATATATAAAAGTTAAAGATATTAAAGCTAATACTTTAACTAGACTTATTTTAACTACGTTTATTAATTAAAGAAGCTAAGATAATATAAAACTACGTATAAGCGTTTTATAAAGTACTTAACGATAAAACTAACTAACGTAGAAAACTAAAATTAAACGGTATACGTAATAAGTTACTAATCGTAAGTTAGTTAAACCGGATTAAAAAGATAATATTAATAAGGATATTTATAATTAAAAATATAAAAAACGATAATTAAGACGATTTAATTAATAAGAGGTATTTATAAAGCCTTTTTATAAAAGTACGGTTACTTATATTATATTTTATTTTATAATAAGTTTTCTTTTCTTTTTTTTTACTTTATATACTTATTACTTAATTAAAAAATAGTTAAGATAAAGTTAAAGATATAGTTTTTAATAACTAAAGCTTTAATTAAAGTTATATACTTATAAATAAGTACGTAACTTATTTTTAAATAAATAAAAACTAAAGATTATTTTCTTTTTCTTTTATCTTTTCGGAATTATAATATTATATTAATTTATATTACTTAACAACTTATTAATAACTTCTTTTTTATATACGTGTTAAATATATCCTTAATTAAAGATATCTGTATCTTAAATTTATAATATACCTTTACTTTAACTACGGATCGACTTTACGACCGTGTCTTTTTATTAGACACTTTACCCTTAGTGTTTATTTATTCTAATATATATTATAATTTTATAAATATAATAAAAGCGTAATTCGGAGTGTTTTTATTAATATCTTTTATAATTTCGGTAATAAAAGATTATAAATCTTACTTTTTAAAATTCTTATAAGATATTTTAAGTTATAAAGCTTTTAAAACTATTAGAAGTTTTTAAATAAATACGATATTCGTTAAAATATTTAACTTTTTAATATCGTTTTTAAATATCGTATTTAAAAGAGATTTATTATTAAAATCTTTCCGTTTTTTTAAAGTTATTTTCGACTTAAAGTAATATTTCTTAAGTTATTTTTTACCTTTTTTCTTATAATAACGGAAGAAAAGTTTAATTCCGGAAAGTTAGCGATATATAAGTAAAAACCGCTTTTTAAAAGGTTTCATATCGTTATAACTTAATTTCGAGAAGATATAAAGTTAAATTTATTAATCTTTTTATTAAATTAATAATAATATAAGTTAGAGATAATATTAATTAAAAATGCTAATATAAATAACGTATTTTTAATAATAAAAGCGAATTCATTATTATTTTTTTAATTAGAAAAGATAATTTTAATAATTCTTTTTTTAATAAGTCGAATAAAACCTCTTCTTATTATAATAAAGTCGATATCTTTATAAAACGTTTAAGTTTTAAATAAAAAGCGGTTATTCGAGATATATTTTAAAAAACTAATATTATATAATTATTAATTATTAAGTAATCTTTTATAATTATTATTAAACGAATAAAAAAATTCGGTTTTTATATTTCTAATATCACTTTCGGAATCCGTTTTTATTTTTCGAAAAAATTTCTTATTTTTATAATTTTTAAATTTATAAGAGGGTTTTAAAGAATTACTTATAAAATTCGTTAAAAAAATTAATAAAGTTAAAAATTTCAAAGTATTCGATTATAATTTTCTTTAATTTTTTTATTTATCGAACTTCTTTTTTTTCTTTTTAAAATTCGAAGATTTTATAACTTTAATATTAAGCTTAAACCGGTTTTTTATATAAAATAAAGAATTTCTTATTTTAAAATCCGAGTTATATCGTAATTTATCGAGGATATCGGTAATAAACGTTTCTAAAGAAAGTTATTTTTTAAAACGTAAAGTAAAATATTATTAGTTTATTTAAATAAGAAACAAGTTACTTAAAGTAGTTATAAATATTATTTTCTTACTAATATCTTTAATTTTCGTTTTAATATTTAATAATTTTTTCGAATAAGATTTAAATAAAGAAATAAACTCGTTTAACGATTTATAATATTTATATCGAATAAAGTGAAATTCGAAATAAAGTTATTATTATAAAACGGGTCCGGTACTTTTATAACTAACTTTAAAAATAACTAAAGTTTTATAAGGGTCGTTTTAATTAAATATAAGCGAAATAAGTTTTATAGTTAAATTTTATTAAATAATAAGTAAAGTTTAAATTTTTATATTAAAAAGATACGTTAAATAACGTTTAAAGTCGATAAAAAATTCGTCGATTTTTATAATCTTAAAATAAAGATTAAAAATAAAAGTCTAAATATTTTAATTCTTAAAACTAAATAGTTATTAATCTTTAAGTATAAAATAATTCGATATAACTTTAAAAGACTTATTTAAGTTTATTATAGCTTTAAAAGTAAGTATAGTTATTGGATTTAATAAAAATCTATTTTTAAAAAGTATATTTTTAAAAAAATAAGAATAATTTCTTTAAAGTTATAAAGAAAATTAAATTTATTCGAAAATAATAATTCGAATAAATATTAAATATAAAAAAGCTTAAGTAAAATAAGAATTTTAAAAAGCTATTTTTTATAACTAATTCTTATTTTTATTTTAATAAATTAATCGATTTCGAGGTATTTATAATATATTATAAAGCCGAAATATATAATAAGGTAAGAGTTAAATATAAAGTAACGAAAAGGTAATATATTAATAATTATAAGATTAATTCTTATAAGAGGAAAGGCTCTCTCTTATTATATAACGTATTACACGTGTTTTATTAATACTTCGTTAATTAATTTATACTAAAAGTTAAGTAATTAACTAAATAGTTATATAAAGATATTATAATCCTTTATAATTATACCTTTTTTTATAATAACTATCCTAACGTTATAATATTTAATAATTATAAGTTAAATAAGGTAACTTTACTACTAAGAGTTATTATTTATTAAAAAGTCTTATTATAATAGTTACTTTATAATTAAAGTATATTTTAAAGTTTAAACTTTAAAATTTAGTTAATATTATTTTATTAATTACTATCTCTTACTTTTAATTTAAATTTTAAAGAAGCGTTTCTTCTTTATCTTTTTATTAATATATTAGTAATACTTTATTATCGTTACTTTATCTCTTATTTATTTTAAGTTATCTTAAATATTTCTTTATATTATAATTAACTTATTATTATTAATCCGTTAACCTCTTTTTATTATATTATTATTATAACGATATCTCTTCGTTACTTTTATATATTATATTTATTATTAAGTATTTTTTATATATTAATAAGTTTAATTACTTTTATAGTAAAGTAATAATATAGTTATAATATAAATATTAAAAGTACTTATTAAATAATTAACCCGATAACGTTAATAACTTTATAAGCCTTTTATATATTTATTACGCCGCTTTTATAAAGCGTTATAAGTTTTATTATATTTATTTTAAGTCTTATAAGATTATAAATAATCTTTAATACCTCGTTATCGTTTCGTTAACGATACGTAAACGTTTATAAGTATAATCGGTAATAAGTCCGACTTAATAATTATATATTAATTTATTAACGATATTTTCTTTAATTTATATAATCGAATCGTTAACGATTTAATAAACGACGAGGACGACGAGGATAATATAAATATATAAGTTTATAAAGTTCTTATTATTAATTATATCTTTATTAATTAAGTTAAGTACCGTTTAATAACTACTTTTATATTAATTATTACTAATTATAACTCGTTTTTTAGTATTATTAATAATAAGTTTTTTACTTTTAGAAGTATTTTATAAAGTAAATACTTATTATTAGTAAATTAATAATAATAAGTTATTATAGTTATATATACTGAATTCGTCGTTAATTATTTTTTAATATTAATAACTTAGTACTTTTACTTAAGCTTTAATACGATAAGTCGACGCCCTATTATTAACTTATCGTTATTTATTTATTAATATATCGTAATCTTATTTAATTTATTAATTAAATTTAACGTTAAGATTTTATAATCGAGGTACGTTTATATATTAAAGATATAAATACTCTTATATAATATATCGTTATTCGTGTTTTTATATATAATTTAAAGTTAATTTAAAAGTATTATATTTATATCGATACTTATTTATAAAAACTTTATTAATAAAAAAACCCTAAGGAGGAAGATAATCTCGGGTTAACTTTTATTAAACGTTAAATATATAAAGGTTTTTAATTAAACTTAATTTATAACTTACTTATTACTTTTCGTTATTATATTATAATATATTAATTTAAAGAAAAAGATAAAGATAATAATACCTCTTCTACTTTTTTTAACTCTTTAAAATTAAAAGTAATTAACTAGTCGTTAATTAATAATTTATTAGTAATTAATAAAGTAATAACGGCGCGTTTATTATTTAATTAGAAAGTAGTTAATTTAAAGACGATTTTTTATTAGTAATAACTTTTTTAAGTAAGCTAACTTATCGTTATAACTTTATTAAAGTTTCGTTATTTTATTATTAATATATTATTAACGTATATTTATTTATTTATATTTATTTTTTTTATTTCTTTTATTTATTTCATTTATTTTAAAAGTTTAAAGACCGGATAATAATTAACGTTTCTTTTATTTTTCGTTATATTATAATTAATATATCGTTGATATATAATTTCTAAGTTTTATTATTTATTTATTTATAAAGATATTTTTAAAAGTTATCGTTATAACGTCTTTTTATTATTATTATATTATAATATCGTTTATTATATAATAAAAATACGTTACTTTTTAATATTTAAAATTCGATTATATCTTTTAACTTATCTTTTTCTCGAATTATTATATTAGTTTCGAAACGTCTTTAAAGTACTTTACTAATTCCTATTAATTATATTTTATAAGTTAGTTTTTTTACTTTACTAAGTATTAATATTCGTTTTTTATTAACGTTTTATTAAGATCTCTTCGACTTCTTACTTTTCTTCTTCTTCGTTTAATTTAACTTTTTAAAAGAAGTTTTTAACTTTATTACCTTATCGAAAGTTTTATAATTTAAAAAGAGATATCGGGAAGATATCGTAAAGTTATTAATACTTCGTTAATAATACGATATAATACGTTATATAATTAACTTTTTTAATAATTTTAAAAAGTCTTAAAAATTTTAACTTTAATTTATTATTAACTTTTAATTATAAATTCTTTATAAATAATCTTATAAAGTCTCTTTTTTATATTTATAAAGGTATATACTTTTAATTATATTAATTTTATTATAAAACTATAACGTTTTCTTATCGAAATCGTAACTTATTTTAAATAATTCGTAATCGTTTTACTTATTCTTTAATAATTAAGACTTTTTTCTTAAAAGGTCGTTTATAACTTTAATATATATTTCTAAGTTATATTTATATAACGTTATAAATAATAATATACTAGTTATTATATTATTAATATTATTTATTACGAGTTCTACCTTTTTTAATAAACGAGGTTAAGTCGACGTTTCGTCGTTAATAAACGATTAAAAGTATACTTTAAAGATTTAATTAACCCTCTCGGTTTGATTATTAATTTATAAATAAAACGTTATTAATAACTTTTATTTTATTTATAAGTAAAAATATAAGTTCGTTTAAAATTCGTTAATAAATAAGCTTCTTTAATTTAATACCATACTTTTTAAAGTTTTATATATTAACTCGATTTCTTTATAAATTAGTTTTATAAGTTAAAAACTTATTATCGTTATTTTAATAACGAGAAAGTAGTTTATTTTTATATACTTATTTATTATTATTAAGATAATATTTATTAGAATAGATAAACATTAAGGGTGAAGTGTCTAATAGAAAGGCACGGTCGTGAGGCCGATCCGTAGTTAAGGTGAGGGCACACTATAGATCTAAGACGTGGATATCCTTAATTAAGGATATCCTTAACATATATATAAAAGAGAGGTTATTAACAAGTCGTTAAGTAGTATAAATTAATATAACACTAAGGTTTTAAAAAGATAAAAAAAAAGGAAAATAATCTTTAGTTTTTATTTATCTAAAAGTAAGCTACGTACTTATTTATAAGTGTATAACTTTAATTAAAGCTTTAATTATCGAAAACTATATCCTTAGCCCCGTCTTAACTATCCCTTAGTCGGGTAATAAGCGTGTAAGTTAAGAAGAAAGAAAAAAAGAAAAACATTATAAACTAAAATATAACGCGAGTAACCGCACTCTTATAAAAAGGCTTTATAATACCTCCCGTTAATTAAGTTATTTTAATTACCGTCCCTTATATTTTTAATTATAAATATCCTTATTAATATTATCTTCTTAATCCGGTTCGGCTGACTTACGATTAGTAACTTACTACGTGTACCGCTTAGCTTTAGTTCTTTATATCGGCTAGTTCTATTATTAAGTATTTTATAACGCGCTTATACGTAGTCTTATATCGTCTTAACTTCTTTAATTAATAAACGTAACTAGGATAAGCTTAGTTAAAGTATCGGCTTTAATATCCTTAACTCTTATATACGATAAGTAGTTACTTTAATTAAAGATACTCGTTTTTTACTTACCCGTTTACTTAGATATAAAACTATCGATATTAAAGTAAAAAGCCTCGATAATATCGGTAAGTTTAAACGAGTAGTTTAATATCTTCGGTTACTTATAATACTTCTTTTTAGTTATAATACCGACTTAAAAGTACTTACTCGTAGTTATATCGATATCGGGATCGCTTTAATTAATAAGAAGAGGAACTTTACGTAATATTTATTTAGTTATAATTATCGTTATAGTTTCTTTCGCGGCTTCTTTTATAACTTACTACTCTTTTCGTTTTTCTTAGTCCCTCTTATAAGCTCGATTTCTTTAATTTCTATTAGTTAATTTACTAGGCGTTAATAGTCTGTCGTTAAGTATAATAACTTAATTATTAATTCGATTATCTTCTTTAACGATTATTACCGGGATAGTCTTTAAAGAGTTAACTTTAAGTACTCCTCTTACTATACTTCTTATCGTTCGGTATATAGTCTATAATATCACAGGAGGAGCGTTATTACTAGAGGAAGCTCTTAATCGACGACTAAACGTTATTAAACCGAGGTCTTCGAGTCCTTATCGAGTTATCTCCCCGGTAGAAAATAAGTCCGGTTTAAGCGAACTAATAAAGGGATCTAATATATCGTTAACGTTTTTAAAAGTTATAAAAGGTTTCTTTTAATTAAAGCTAAGATTAAGTTTAAACGTCGAATAACGTAAAAGGGTTTATAATATTAACTATAAAGGTAGTTATAAAGATAGTCGAGAAGGTAGACGTGATAATAGTTTCGATAAACTTCTTAATAGAGGTTTTTTAAGATATTACTAAATAACGTTATAAAGGTTTAAAAAGTTAACTTTAAAGTTAACCGCTTTACTTAACGCGTTAATTAAGGTAACGTCGACGCGGTTATTCTTCACTTAGAGACACGCCACCTACCTTACGAAGTTAAAGTTTAAACTTATATTATATAATTAAAAGATTACGTTTAAAGTTATATACTTATATTATTATAACTAGAATCTATTATAGTAGTAAAGCGTTTAGCTAATCACTTTATTAAAGGTGTCTTATTATAAATTAAAAGTCTAAACGGTTATCTTAAATATCTAAACGGCTTTCTTAACTACGTCTCGGTTACCTTAGTCTCCGAAAGTGTATATTATAACTAAGTACGTACCGGGCGTCTATATAACTAAAGGCTAAGGCTTTAAGTCTTCTTTAAAATAATATATAAGTCTAAAAACGAAGGTGTAGTTATCCTTATAATTAAATATTAAATAAGCTTTAATATCGTTATTTAACGTTACCGTTGAATCGTTAAAGACTATAAACCTTTCTTCGATTATTAACCACTTTATCGTTTTCTTAAAAATAAGAGAGATCGCGTTAAAATTTAAGCCTCTTATAAGCTTATAAATAACGTATCTAAAGACGGTGTTTAAGATAACGTCTTAGTAACTTATCTTCTAATTCTTATTATTCGTGATAAGCTTAAGTCTTATTAAAAACGTACGTATCTTCTCGATCGGGATCTTACTATACGTGTCTTTTAACTAAACTACTATATCCTTATTTATAATATTATCTTACTAAAGTATAAGGTAATAACTAAAAGATCTCTTAATTCTCTCTAGTCGAATCTTATCGTTATACGTATTTAAGGCAGGTTATAATAAGGTCTTAATAATCGAGCCTTCTTTACCTTTATTATATAACGGTAAAGGCGGTACTCCTCGAGGGCTATAGTTATCTTCCGGGGTACTAATCTTATTAACGTTTATATAAAAGTTATAATATAACTATATAATATTATATATCTACTTAATAATATAAGTAAGGTTTTAAAAGTATCGATTAACGAGAGTCGTATTTAATTTATAATAATAAAAGAGTTAACCGATTAAAATTATAAAGTGGTTATCGGTCTAGCTCTCTTTATTATAAATTTTATAGAAATAAACCTTCTTACTTTAATCCGAACTACACGTCTTATTAAAGACGAGTTAAGAAACCACTATCGTTACGAAATATCTATAAGATAACTTAAGATTAAAGTAGTTATAAGGGAAGAAGATATAAAGGTCGTTACCTAAAAAGATATATAATATTAACGCTTCCCGAGGGCTATCTAAGTGTAAGGCGTTAATTATAATAACAAAGTTATCGTAAAACCCGTTAGCTTATCTTTATATCGCGATATTAGAAAGATTAGTAACTTATTAATTAAAGTTAATATTTACCGTCCTAAGGAAAGTTATAACCTCGTTAAAGTTAAGTAATAAGTATACGATCTTAGTAATATCTTAATTAAAAGCGGTTTACTTAGTTATAAAGTAGTTAATAGTTTTAACGATCGCGTCTATAAAGTTAATGATATCGGTACGGCCTTTAATAACGTTTTCTATAGTAATAATAATTAAGTTCTTTAATAAATTAACGACTTCCGCGAACTTATAACTAAAGTCTATTATAAGAATTAATAATAATTAAGGCCTCTCGTTATCGGTGTTTTATAGTGTAGTGTTAAGATTTTTAGTAATAATATTTTAAAAGGTCTTTAACGTTTTTATCGTACTAAAAAAGATAAAAAAAACCGCTTATAAAGCCGATTTAAGTGCTAGATATAATGATAAGTCTTAATTAAAGGGTGACGAGGGTATATAAAAAGGTAGGAAGTGTAAAAGTTCGAGGTAGAAAAGTATATATATATATAATATTTTATTATAAAATAAGGTATAGTAGTTATTATTATTATTAGTGTTAAGGTAGAGGCTTAAAGCCGGTAATAAAGGGAAATAAGTGCTTTATATATATAACTTAAAGTCTAAAAGCTTATATAGTATTATATATATAACTAAGAAAGAAGGAATATGAATATTTTCGCTAAGTAATATATATTAATAGTTATAAATATTAAATAACGGTCCGATATTATAACTAGTCGTTATAAGGCTATAACCGGCTTTTCTATTATAAATATATACGAGGGCTTAACTAAGCCGTTTTCGTGTTATTTTATTATTCCTTTTTTTATTACGCTTATTATATTAATTACTACCGTTACTAAGTCCGTAGTTATTCTTTTCTTTTATAATATTATACTTAAGTCTCTCTCGTCTTTTAAAATAACATATATATATATAAACTAAACACTTCTTACTTCTCTTTATTCCTTAATTAATAAATTCCTTAAGTTACGATATCTTCTCGTTACTTTAAGTAGTATCGGTTACCTTACTTATCGGAATTATAACGGTAAACGTTTCGCGATAACGTTAAGTACACTATAAGAGCGAACGAAGCGGTGTATCTTATAACTTTTATCGAGGATAATAACGAGATAGTTACTTTAAAGTTTCGTACACTCCCGGAGGTAGTCGATTTCTTTCTCGAGCACTTTATATTTAATAAAAGTAAGAAAGGTAAAAGGTCCGTTATTCCTTTAAGCCTTATACCTATAAGTTCCTCTCGTTTTTTTAACTTTAACTTAACTAACGTAAAACGTCTTAATTAAATCTTATATAAAATAATTATTATAATAATACTTTCGAATAAGTACACGTATCTTTAATAAGTGATCGACTAGTCGTTTTTCTTTAATAAAGGTAACGCCGTTGTCTAAAAAGTTCTAAAGTAGTATAAGCCTTAAGATTAACTACCGCTTATATATAGAAAAGTTAATAACGGCGGTCCTTTTAGTAACACTTTAAATAAGGTGATAAAACGACCAGAGTATATTATTATTATATTAATTTAATCTCTTAATATAATAAACCTATTTCTTTATAAGTATTACGAAACATTATTAGAAGCCTTTAATTAAGAAGATATCTATAATATAATACCTTTCTTCGGCTACGTTTCTTTACACGAATAATATAATACTTATAAGAATTACTTAATAGTAAGTAGAGGCTCAGACTATAACTAGAATCGTTACTCGGAACTCTTTAAGAAACTATAAAAGGCCGGTAAGATAAATAAAGGCTTATCGACTAAAGATATAAAGAGTAGCTTTATTATTAAAAGTAAAAACTTAAAGAAAATAACTTAAGATAACTTCTAAATTTTAAAAGATTAAAACAGAAGGGGTAAAGAATAAAGAAAAAGATAAGTGATAATAAGTATAATCTTAATTAGACTATTATTAAGATAAGTTTAAATTATTTTTATAGTTTCGTAACTTAACTTAATATTAAAGCTTATAAGAAATTAAATATAGTAAATTTCTATCGGCTTCCGTATTAATAGTAATAAAATAACTATAAATTCACCGGTATTAAGTAAGTGGAATCTTTTAATTAATACTTTATAAGTATAACGAGAAGAGGGGAAATTATAAAGAGAATCGTCCCTTAAAGTAAGAGAAATAGTAAAACGGCTGTAATAAAAACAGTAAAACGGAACGGAAAACGGTACGGAGTACTATAATAAAGCGGTAATCCTTTAATTAGGTTAAAACCTAAGGTAAATCGGGGTATATAACATACCCTTTCCTCGTCCCTATTAGAATTTTAACTTAGATTCTCTTATATTATAACAGTTAAAGTAAACTAGCCTCGTTTTAAGGTAAGTACTTTAGTAGCCGCCCTTATCGTTTCTTAACTAAGTCTTAATAATTAACGGCAGGCTTAAAAACGAGAGGATCTTTATAACTCTACGAGTCTTTATCGGTATCGATAAGTTCTTAAGTTCCGTCAGGGTCTTTTATAAAAACTTTTAACTTATCTTTATAAAAGATTCCTCGAATAAACGTCTTAGTAACGTCTTATAACTTAAAACGGTTATTTAATATTACTTTAGTAATTCTATAAAGCTTTACTTATTAATACTAAAGTTTCTAACTATTAGATATATCGATATAACGTATATAGTCGTATATAAGAACTAAGTAGTTTATCGTTAACGGTAAGCTTCGTATCTTAAGTTTATTATAATAATTAATATTTTATACTCGCCGTTTCTTTTATATAACGATCGCTTAATATATCTTTTCGATATCTTTAAAGCGATTTTCTAATATCCGGACTTTATAAGCGATTAAGTCGTCTTAACTTATAATACCGTCTTAATTAAAGGTCCTTTAAGTCGGAATAGTTAATTCGAAAAGTATTAAAGGTTCCTTACTATAAAAGAGTCGGTAAGACGATATACCGAAGTAACGGACGATAATTCTATCGGCTTAAACGGCTAAAAGTAGTAAGGAAACTTAATTCTTACTAATATTATTAGTTATCTTTTTTAAAGACTTAGTAATACTCTTATACCCGTTCTCGATTAAGCTTTAAGTCTTAAAACTATAAGTAAAACTAAGGGTAACGTCGAAACCTAAGTCCTTTCTTACCTTAATAACCTCACCTTTATTCTTAAGACTATTATCTACTTTTAAACGTTAGAAATAGCTATACTAATAAATAATCTACGACTTAATAAACCGGACGATAACCGCTAAGTTAATCTTCTTTAATATTATCGCCTTAAGGTAGCCCGAAGCTTTATAATATACCTTTATAGTTAATATAAAACCTCGGTAAGTTAATAAGTATTATATATTTAACACTTAAGTTTAAAAGATATTTATAAGTTCCGTCTAAAGTTACGAGTCGATTAGTTATTAATTAGAAGCTTTCGTATATTATAAGTACTTAAATTATTATCCCTTAATATCGGTATATATATTATTTTACCAGTATAAGTTAGTAATCTTTTTATAAGTAGTATCTTATCTTTTATAACCGAGGTCTTCGTAAGCTTAAAGAAAGATGTCCCTCTTTTAATTAAAGGTTTTTATAACTCTTCTTAGTAACGTCTTAACGGTAGCTTTATAGAATATCACTCCGTTATATATAAAGAATCGGGTCGCCTCGGTTTTAAAGGCTGTAACTAACTTTTATAAGTGTAACGTAATAATATCTTTAAGTCGTTCTAATATCTATAATATCTCTAAGTATATATAAAATTCGGTTAGTTTCGTAAGTAGCTTAAGTTAATTAACCTCAGTTATATTAATCTTAACGTCGATATAGTCTTTAATATCTCCTTTAATAATATTATCTTAATTATTAGAAAGGCCTCTCCTTTTATATAATAAGGTATCGGTAATAATATTCTTTTTATTAAGAATATAGTAAACTTCGAAAGCGAAAAACTTAATATAAGCTAGTTATCTTATTAGAGGCGCCGATAATAATAAGTTTATAAAAGAATCGTTTAACTAGTCTTATAAGGTCCTTATATCGGTTTCGAGTTAGAACTCCGTATTAAATAAGTATAATTATAACCGTTATAAGCTTTTAATAATTATAAAGCACTCTTACTTCTTTAAGTCATATTTCTTTTTAATATCGTTTTAGTAACTAGATTCGAAATATATAAGTCGGTATTTTCCGTCGATTAAGAGGCCGAGCTCGGCTCTTTATTTAATCTTTAATACGTTAATCCTTAAGTAGTATTAATACGTCCCGTATTCTAACTTACCGAGTATAATAACATCTACGATCTCGTTCTTTAAAATGTTAAATATATTATCTTAATCGGGGCTTTAGACGAATAGTGTGCCTTTCTTTAATAGTTCTATTAGTAATCGAGCCTTAGTAATATAATATAAAACTTAAGCTCGGAAATATCTAATTAAACTAAAGAAGCTCCTAACTTCTTTAACGTCTTTATAAACGTTCTACTCCTTAATCTTTAAGACTTTCCTTTTAAGCGGTTAACGTCCGTTAAGTCTATATAAGTAGCTAACGATTTCGATTTACGACTAGCATTATTATAACTTACTAACGTTAATAAAGGTACTTATAAGCTTTATATTAAATAAGACTACGTTTAAATTCTTAAAGTGTTTAAAGATAAAACGATAAATTCCAGGAGCGGACTCTTAATTATCGTAATATATAGAAGGTCTTTTAACCGAGATATTATCGAAAAAGAAGTCGGTTACGTCTTTCGAGATATCGAATATAATTTTATATATAACTTATATAAAGTAACTTACTATACTAGTAAAGTTTTATAATAATATCGTTTATTATAAAATCTTAAGAGGTGTAAAAAACGTTATTAAGTCTCGTAAAGTAATAATAAGGCTGTATTAATCGTATTTAGAAAACATATTAAGGCTACTTATAATTTTATAATTAATATAAAGCTTAACGAATTTATTACTACTTTTAAATAGTAATATATCCTTAATTATAACCTTATTAAAACGAGTAGTAAAGTTAATTAAACGGACGTTCTTATCTTTCTTTATAATAATAAACTAAGGGTTCCGGTAAGGTTTATAACACTCTTCGAGTAGCCCTCTTTCTAGTTATTTCTTTAAGGCTTCGATAACTAGAGGTAGTAATATACCGGGGATAAAAACACTCTTAACTTACTATACTATGTAAGGCACCGTCCGGATTTCGTACAGAGGGGAGATCTCTAATCTAATCTAGCTTAGTTTATCGTAAGTTTAAGTTAGATAAGCTTCCCGGTTCTAAAGAATTACTTTTAAAAGGGTAATTTCTTAAAATATAAGCTTTAAAGACTTAAGTTAATTAAGAATTTACGCTTATCGTTCGTTAATTAACTACTATTTTATTAATATATTAGTAAAGCGTAGTTATATATTCTTTATTAAGTTATCTTTAAGTCGTTTAAGTATCTTAATTATCGTAAGTACTTTATCTTTCTAAGATTTAAAACTTACTAAAACATTATTATCGGAAAGAAAATCGTCGACGAGTTGAACTTTCTATACGATTATCTTATATATAATATTAACTTAACTAACTATAATATATTACTAACGGGATAAGGACGGCTTTAATCCTTAACTCGAGCCTTTATCGTCCTTTACGACCTTATCTCGTAGTAATCGTAAGAATTATACTAATTCTTAATTATTAAAACTAAATAAGATTTTATCTTTTTTATCGTCGAATAATAAAGTCTTTTAATCGGCGTAGTTTATAACTTATATAATATTTAACACGAACTTAACGAAATCGGTTTACGTAAGATCGTTATCGGGGCTTAGCTTTTCGTTTCTATTATAATAATTAATAAGTGTAATAACTTAGCTTTTCTTAATATAAAGTTTATTAATCGAGACTTTCTACTTAGCCGAGTTTCGTTTAATATAATAAAGACTTTAATCTTAGTGTTACTAATTAAAAACTTCGTTAAAAGCTTTATCCTTACTAAGACGTTATAATCTAACCTAATATATATCTTTTCGAGGAAAAGTAGTCCGAAGATTATATTATACTTAATAGTTTCGGCTTTAACTATAATAAAACTCTCTTTAACCTTATAGTTAACTAACTATATATACTTTTCGAGTATCCCGATAATAATAATAAGCTTATTATCTTTTAACTATTCCTTAATCGGTATAATACCGTTAATAACGTATAAAGAATTCTACTTATAATACCGAGAGGAGATAATATTAAACGTAACGCCGGTGTCGATTAAAGCTTAAAAGACTACTTTATTATTAGTTAGTCTAACTTTTATAAGGATTCGTCCGAGGGGGTATATTCCGATTTTTATACTCGATATCTTTACGATAAGAGGTACGTCGCGTTAATTAAAGCGGTGTAGAAGCTATTATAAAGTTACACTTATATTAATATTAAGTTAAATAAGATTAACCGTTCTAGTAACACTAGTTATATACTTAACGTCTTTACACCTCGATTTCGTATCTTAAAGAACATATTTAGTTATAATCTTAACGTCGATAACCTCTTTAATATTTTACTAGTAGTCGATATACTCTTTAATTAGCTCGAGTAATCTAGTACTAGTAATAAAGACGTTATTTATAAGGTTTGAAAGATTAATAAAAATATTCTTATTAAAGACTAACTTCTATAGCTGATCTTTTTAACGTTTCGCCTCTTAATTAATAAATTAAACCGTAAGTATTATATCTACGTCTTATAAATAGATAGTTTTAACGTCCTTAATAACGTAAGACCCGTCGTTCTAACGGATACGTTTCTCGGTAACGTTCACTAATAAGAATTCGTCTTTAAAGCTAACTTCTTTTATAATCGTAACTTTAAAAACCGGGTAGTCTTTAATCTAGATAATCTAAAAACCGTTTCCGTTATAACTAACGTTCGTATATTAATAATCTTACGTAAATAATATAACGGTCTTAACGTTACTATAAAGTTCGATACTTATTACTTTTAAGATATCCGTACCTTAATTAAAAATATATATATCGTAACCGGTCTCTTTAACGAACCTCTTTATATCTTTAGTAAAGATTTAACTAAACTTAGTGAATTATAGTAAATTCTTTATAAGTTTCTAAACTCTAACAGTCTTTAATCGCTTATAGAAGATTTCCTCGGCTAATATTTAAACGGTAAATCTCGATCGAGACCTCGCGAACTAATATATATCTTTAAGAAGTTAGTTTAAGGGTGTATCCCGAGTTCTAACGTGTTACTAGTTACGTTACGGTATATAATAAGCTATCTTAGAAGATTTGATATATACCTTAATATTATAACGATAACTCTTGTAATAAGAGTCTATATAAATATAATAAGAACTAAACGTTAAGAACTCTTTAAAGATTAAGTCGTTAACTAAAGTAATCTTATTATAAGAACCTCGACCTCCTCGGCCTCTTTAGTTATAACGTGTACCGCCGTTATAAGATCTAATAGTATTAATCTAAAGTGCTTTTAGTTAATTAAAGCGCGTAATAACTGTTATTATATTAAGGTTTAATCTCTTTATACCTTTAAAGACTTAGTTTAACTTATCGTCTTAAGTAGCTTAAAGCTCTTAAAGCTAGAAAGATTAAGTATACTAATAAAACGAAGGTTAGTAAGTCGGTTCTTAAATCTTAGTTTACTTAATAGTACGAGTAATCTTTTAATTATATAGAATTCGCTCCTCTTTAAAGATTTTAGCGCCTTCGAGGTTTAAGCTATTAATAAAAGTGGTTTCTTTAATTAACTATTTTAGTATAAAACTATATATCTCTTAGTAATCGGCTTAAAGGTTCTACTTATATAACTTACGTTAGATACTTAAATAAAATCTCTTAATTAAACCTTCTTTCTTCTTAGTAGCGGTTAATCCGGTTAACTTAACGACGTTCTTAAACTTTTACGTTAAGCGTTAATATTCTTAGATATACTTATATAATTCCTTATAGTCGCTTAACTTCGGCTACGACTTAAGGTTATGTAACTTCTACGTTATAAAGATTTATTATATTAAGTCGCTTATCTTAAACTCTTAAAGTAGTTAAGTTTTTATACCTTCTTAAGTATTATACTTATCGAGGTATCTCTTAACACTAAAGATCGTTTATTAGCCTTCGTAATAAGTAAGTACCTTATATATCTTATCTTAATTAATTATCTTATAACGTCGAGTATATAACTTATATATCTTAAGGAACCTAGAGATATTATCTCTACTGAATTATAAGTAAGGGTATCGGCTTAAGTTTAAAGGAGGTCGTATAAGTACTTATACTTAAGTAGAGGGTTCCGTCGTCGGCGTATAATCTTAATTAAAGTTAAAGCTAGTATAACTTAACTCGCTTTATATACCTCTTCCTTATATAATAACTATTTCGTTTAGATAGTTAAAGACTACTTATAACTACTAAAAGATACTACTTAATAATTCCTTAAAAGTATTAATAAAAGGTAGGTTCTTAATAAAAAAAGAATGTTAATTAAACTCGTTAAAGGTAGATATAATACTTAGATCGTGTTTAGTGCCCTTCCCTTAATATACTAATATATCGTAACCCTTATATATAGTTAATCGTTTCGATACTTAAAGCCTCCTTATCGCTTATCGCTTACTTAAACTTTTTTACGTTATAATTACTTTCCGCTTATTAAGCTTTTATATTAATCGGTTTTTTAATATAATATAATCCGTTATTATTAGTCGTATCCTCGTAGCTACCCAAAATATATATATTATAAAACTTAGCGTAAATATTAATTTACTAACGCTCTAAGATGTTATTCTTAACACTATAATTAATAAGATTTATATCTTATCTTATATCTCTCGGACCTCCGTTAGTACCTCGGTATACTACTTATTATACCTTCCGATAAGCGCGGTTTATCTTTAGTTATAGATATCTCGTTTTAAATTCTTCCGTTTCGCCTTAATATTAAGCTTCTAAATTAATATCGTCCGACGTAATAAACGTTAATTAATAATTTCCTTTATTATATAAGGCGTTAAATTTTAATAAAAGAGGGGTAATACTTCTTAAAAAGGTTTATACTATTAAAGTACTTAAGCTTTCTTACTTTTAATAATTAATAATCCTCTCGTTATAACCTTAACGTCTCTCGTTGTCTATCCCTCTCTTTAATTAGTAAAGTAAATCCTCGATTATCGCTTATAAAAGGGAGCTATAAAATAAATAAATACTAAGAGTGAAATATCTAATAAAAAGGCATAGTCGTAAAGCCGATCCGTAGTTAAAAGGAGGGTATATTATAAATCTAAGACGTAGATATCTTTAATTAAAGATATCTTTAATATATATATAAAAGAGAGGTTATTAATAAGTCGTTAAGTAGTGTAAATTAATATAACATTAAGGTTCTAAAAAGATAAAAGAAAAGGAAAATAATCCTTAGTTTCTATCTATCTAGAGGTAAGCTACGTACTTATTTATAAGTGTATAACCTTAATTAAAGCCTTAGTCATCGAAAACTATATCCCTAGCCCCGTCTTATTATAAGTTCTTTTTATTATTAAACTTTTAATAACTTTATAATAAAATTTATTAAAATTTATTATTAAAAGCCTTAAAGTAAAAAGAAAGATTATAATTCTTTATAAAGTCGATACCTCTTCGTTTTCGCTTTTTAATAAATATCGTAAGTATTTACTTACTTAATAATATCAATATTTAAATATTTTTAGTAATATTTTCGATAAATCAATTCTTTTATCTTTTTTAAATTAAATTACTTTATTAAAAGATTATTATAATAAGTCTTTAAAACTATATCTTTTAAAGCTTTAAAAGAAAGGATTATTACTTTACTTTTAAATAATATTATATTATTTTTTATTAACTAAGTATTAGTGTTTTTTAAAGAAATATATCCGTTTTATTAGTTAAATAATAACGCGTCTTTAAGTTTATTAACTAACCTTATTATATTAATTCTTTAAATTTAATTAACTTTTCGTTTAAGTAAACTATCTTACTTTATAACGCTTCTTTTATTTAACGATATATTATAACGTTTATAATACTAATATATATTACGATAAATTAAAGTAATTATATTCTTATATTTACTTTTTAAGCTTATATTATTTTATATTATAACGTATTAAGTAGTTATATCTTTAATAATACCTCGCTTTTAAAGTTTAACCTTTTTAATAACGCTTTTATAAAGTTACTCTTTTTTAATTAATATTTAATATTAAAATTAAATAAAGCTAAAAATATATATTATTATATTTAACGCTTATTTAATTAGCTTTACTTTATAAAAACTTATAATTTTTAATAATTAATAAAAACCCTTATTAATTATAAGCTTTTTTAAAAGTAATACCGTTAATACTTAAAGGATTTTATAATCGTTATTATCTCTTTATTTAATATACCGTATACCGTTTCGGTATCGTTAAACTTATAAGATTAAAACGTAATAAAGGCGAATTACTTATCTTTCTTTATTTAAAATAATACTCCGGTTATAACGAAGTTTAATATATCCGTTTCTACTTAAGTTAAAGACATATTATCGAAATATTATAATAAAAGTATTAAAATGAAAATATCTTATAAGTTTTAAAAAGCTTAAACTTTTTATAATCTTATTATTATTACTTTAAATTTCTTTCTTTTAATTATACTTTTTAATTAGTTATTTAAAAGCCTTATTAAGTTAAAGAATTAATAAATAAACTTATAATAAAAGTTATAAAATTTAATAAAAACTTAAATATCGTAAAAGCTTTAAAATTATAATTACTTTTTAATAGTAATTACTTAGCTAAGTTTTATTATAATATTATATTTATTAATAATAAAACTTAAGAATTTAACGTAATTTTAAAACAAATTATATTTTAAAAGTTTAATATATAATTCTACTTCGTAAAGGTATTATAATACGTTTTAAAAGTCTTAAGTATATATATCTTAATTTTTTAAAAAAATAAAGATATTATTAAGGTACGTTATATAAACGATATCGAGTAACCTTTTAAATACCTTATAAATATAATCTTAAAAAGTTATTAAAGTATTAATAAGATTAAAAAGTATAACTATATATTTAAAATAACTATATTAAGTATGAAACGTTATTTTTTATTTATCGCCTTTACGGATTTAGATTTAATAATACACGTTTTTTACATCGATTTTTAAAAAAAACTTAAATTTAAAAAATTTATTTATAATTTTTATAATAAAAAGTAAAAGATATTAATTCTTAATTATAACTTTATTAAACCTTTTATAATCGATATAAAGATAAAGCCTTTTATCTTTTTTTAATATAAATAATATAAATATATTAATTAAGCTTTTTAATAATCGTATCTAGTCGTTTTATAAGTTCTTTATTAGATATTTATAAAGTTCTTATAATTCGTTTTAAACGAGAAGATAAATTAAACTATATAAAAGGGATATATTTAGTAATAAATAGATTACGTAATCCGAGTTCTTATAATAAAGAATTTAAGTAACTTCTTATACGTTAAATATGTCGATAAACCTTTATAGTTTTAATAATATATTATTAAGGTTTTAAATAATAACTAGCTTTTTTTTATCTAGTAAGTTAAAGTATAAGATTATAATAAAAGAGTATATATAAACTAATTCGTATATATATTTAAAGAATTAAAAAACGTTTAATAATTCGTTTTTCGTTATCTCGATACTAGAAAGTTATTAATCCGTTATAAGTTTTAAAATAACGTTACACTTATTTAAGAAAGTATAAGATAATAAGATAAAACTTCTTTTAAACCGAGGATCTTAATTAATACTTATATAAAAGTAAGTGTAAGATCGAGAGGTGTTACGTTTATTTATAATTTATAATAATACTTTATATATATTATAAGTAAGATATTATAATTATTTTATATTATATATAAATAAAGGTATAATAATGTTATAATAAAGGTTCGATAATTATATAAAAACGAAACTTATATAATTTATATTAATATAAATATTTAAGTTAATATAAGTTTAAAGATTCGTTTTATTCTTTATTATAATATAAGTAAATAAATAAGTTATAACTTTTAATATTAAAAGTTTTATAAAGTTAACTACTCTTATAAGTTTTTAACTTTTCTTTAATTCGTTAGTTATTTTTTACTTTTTCGTTAATAATATACCTCTTATACGTTCGTCTTTAAATAATATAACGATAAATATTCCTTATTTTTATAGTTATAATAAGCTAATACTTAATTATTCTTTTTTATAAGATTTTTTTTTAATTTTTAAATAAAAGTAAAAGGTTTTATAAGTTTCGGTATAAGTAGTTAGTTCTCGTTTTATATAATTTATATATTAATAAGGATATATAAAGTTTTTATCGTTTTAATAACGTTTTAACGTAATTTTATAAAAGTATTATATCTTTTATTTTCCTTTTTTATTTAACTTAACTTACGCGTTTTATTAACTTTAAGTTTAAGTAATTATTTAAAATTATCTTATAAACTTTACGTTATTATAAATATTAAAGTATAATTAGAATTAAGGTTCGAGCTTTATAAAAAATAACGTATTCGTTCTTTTTTATTTATTTATTAAAGTTACTTTTTAAAACCGTTTAAATAAATATCGAAGTCTTTTAAGTTTTAATAAGTCTTTTAAGTTACGTTATTTAATTAATTAACGATAATATATTTTTAATTCTTAATATTATATAATAAAAGGAAAGTTTAGTTTATAAAGGTTAAGTAAACGTTATAAAATATATAGTATTTTCTTAATAAGTTATAATCGCTTAATTATCGCTTTTATAAAGTTCGTACTTTTGATTTTATATAATTTAAAATATATAAGATCCGTTTCTTATGTTTCTTAAATTATTTTATTACTTATATAAAAGTTAATTCGAAGTCGTTAAGTTATTCTTCTTTTTAACGGAATCTTTAGAAATATTTAAAAATATTAATATTATAAGTCTTAAAGTCTCGATCTCGGTTTAATAATAATAAAAAAGTCGTATCGATATTTTCTTAATAATAACTTATTATCTTTATTTAAGCTTAAGGTAATATAAAGCTCTTATTCTTATTCTTTTTACTTTTAAAATTCTTTTAAAATATAAATTCGTATTATAACGTCGTTTAATTATTACTAATCTATTACGAGATTAGTAAGTATTAAAAAGAGTATTTCGTTATTAAAAGAGTAATTTTTAATATTTATTATAAGTATATTTCTTATAATTATAAGTATCGTTAACTTTTCGTTATTATATAAGTAACTTTTTAAAGAAGAATTAAAATTATAAAACCGAAGTATATAATAAAGTAAAAGTTAAATATAAAATAACGAAAAGGTAGTATATTAATAATTATAAAATTAATTCTTATAAAAAGAAAAGTTCTTTCTTATTATATAACATATTATATATACTTTGTTAATATTTTATTAATTAGTTTATACCGAAGGTTAAATAACTAATTAAGTAACTATATAAAGATATTATAATCCCTTATATATATATCGAAAGTTTTAAGACGAAAAAACCGTATTATTTCGTATATCGGTTAAATAACGAGGTTTTTTAAAAAGAGTTTTCAAAAAGTGTCGTTTTTAAAAATAAAAGGAACTTCTTTTAAAATATAAATCTTTTAAAGAATTATTAGTAATAATAAAATATTATCGAAAAAGTTTCGAAGGTTTTTTATATCGAATTTTTATAAGATTTTTCGGAATTTTTATAACTAAAGTAAAAAGATAAAAAGGATAATAATCGTTATTTATCGAAAAGATAATAACTTAAGCTTATAACTTATATATAAAAGTGACTTTTATAAACGAAGAAGAAGTAATCTTTATATAATATAAAACTTTTTATATATAATAAAAGTAAAAGTTTTCTCGAGGTCTTTTATATAAATATATAACGAATAACTTATTATATCTTTATAAAAGAAAAATAATAAAAAGATATTTAATATAAAAGAAAGGATAAAAAGTAAAACTATTATATTAAAGTTACTTAAAAAAAAGAAAAACTATTTTACTTAAATAAAAGAAAACACCTTTATTTATAATTAAATTAAAGAATTAACGTTCTTATAAGACTTTTTAACTTAATTAAATCTTAAAAGTATTCGTTAAGTAATTATAACTTGAAACTTAATTAAGATATAAATATAAGTAAACGTAACTTAAGTATAAGTAATAATACTTTAAAGTAAGTTTTAAACTTATCTAATCTTTATCTTTATATAAAAAAGTCGTATAAAGAAACGGATTATATTATAAGATCCGCGTAATTTAAAAGTATATATAAACTATATAAAAAGTATAAAGTAAGTAAAAAACCTTATATTAAAAGTATAAATTTAAGAAAAGTAGTTTTCTTAAACGGAAAGTCGAATATCTTAATAATTAAATATCGTATATAATATTAAAGATAAGTATATAATAAAGCTCGATAAGCTTTACTTAATAATATATTTTATTTAGTAAGTTATTTAGAATCTTTATATAAAAATTAAAGATTTTAAAGATTAAAGTTTTTATTATTATAAAAAACTTTAAAAAAGTAAGAATAAAGTACGTTACTTATTACTTAAGTAATAAATACGTTATATAAGCTTATTATAAAGTATAAGATAAGATCTTAACCTTAAATAATATCTATAGTTCGATTATAAATATCTTATTACGTAGTAATAAAGGTAGAGTTTTAACGAATATAAGTTTTAATATCTTTTAAAGTAATACCCGCGTTTAATAAGCTCGATAAGTGTAAGAGATCTTCGGTAAAGTATATTTAATATATTAGATATATAAATAAATATAAACTAAGTTCGTTATTATATTAAGAGAAGCGTTAATTAAAGCGATATTATAAGATTTATATAATCTTATCTAAGGATTCTTTAATTAGATTAAAAAACTTATAACTAATTTTTTAAGTCGTTATCTTACGTTATTACTTTTTAAAAGTAGTTAAAAGCTTAACGCGTCGATCGTATTAATATATAATAAATAACTTACTAGTCTTCTTTTTAGTCGACTTTCCGTTAATAAATATATAGCCTTTTAAAGCTACTTATATATTAATTACTTTAAAAATAATATCTTAAGATTTTTATTTACTTTTTAAAAAGAGGTAGTCGTTAGAAAAAACCGTACTTTAATTCTATATAGTATTTATTTTAACGTAGTAAATAATAATAATTTACTAAGCTTAAGGTTAATTTAAACGCGTTACGCTACATTACGACGTAGGTGTTATAAAAATTTAAGTCGCGTTTATTATTAATAATGCTTAACTTAAAAAAGTAGAGGGATAAGTACTTATCGAATTTTTATAATAACGGGTACCCGTCGCCTTATAAGCTCTTATAAAGGCTCTTATAATAATCGTTTATATATAAGTTATTATTAATAATATTATATATATTATACTTAAAACTTTAACGTTACTAGTCTTATTAGTAAGAATATTAAAATATTAAAAGGAAATTTTAATAATAATTTAAATAACTATATATAATTATTAAAAAGCTTTACTAAATAAGCTTTATTATATCGTTACATTAAGTTATAATATTTATCTAATTATATATTATTATTATAATTATTAATATATTTATATAAGTAACGACTTTATAATAATTAAAGAAAGCGAAGATTTATTATATTTAACTTTTATTAAACTTACTTAAAAAAGATACCGTTATTAATAAAGACTCGAGATTTTATAACTTATTTAACTTTAAGTAAGTAATTATCGAAAAAAATATATAAATTTATTAAGAAGTAGTAATTATAATTATTTATATATTAAATACGTTTGAAAAATAATTCGATATTATAATAAAGTTAAACTAATATAAATTAATCGCTTAATATATAAATGACTTAATAATATACTTATAGATTATAACTTTTAAAATTGATAATAATATAATAATATATATATTATTATAAGTAAATAATATATAATCGGTAAGTATTTAACGTATAGTTAACTTAAATACTTTTTTTATAGTTAGTTTAAAAACCTCGACGATATACGTTTTTAAAAAAGGAAAAGTCGTATAAAGTATTAAACGCCTTTAAGAACGCTCTTATTATAAAAAGTTAAGAAAGTTAAGTTATTAACTTTTATTAAGAAACTAAATAAAGAAAATATTAAGATTTTAGTTTAAATAATAAGGTAGTAATTATATATACTTTTTTATATAATTAAGTTAACTATTATTTATAAACTTTAATTAAAAGGTTAAATAATCTAGTTTATAAATTATATAAATATAAACTAAGTTATTAAAACCGCGAATATAAAAATCTAAGATAAGTTTTTAAAACTTAAAAATAAAGCTATAATCTAAGTTATATTAAATATTTTAATAATAAATATCTTAAAAAAATAAGTTATATATATAATCTTAAAAGTATTAATAACTATATTTAATTTATATATAAAAAGGTAAATTATTATTACTTTAAATATAATATAAGTTAAAACTCAAGATTAAATTAAAACTAACTTAATAAACGCTTACTTATTTTAATATAAAGTAAACTTAAAGATTAAAGACGTTATATAAGTTATAACCTTTTAAAAGACGATTTAAAGGTTTTAGTTATTTAAGATAAGTAATATAATATATAAAGTTAATAAGTAGAATTAAGTAATCCGTTATAATTTAAGATATTAAAAGTATTATACCTTTTATTATTATAGTAAAAAGGCGTTATATAAGAATTATAACGAATATAAAGACCGATACGCGTTACTCGAGTAAAATAAGTACACTTAGTTAACGAAATATACTAACTATTATAACCTCTTCTTAGCTAATTACGAAGATTACTTTTATAAGCTTTCTAAAGAGAATAAAACGGTAATCTTATTAAGTTAAACGTATATTAAAGCGATTAAGAAAGTAAAAGTATAAAAAAATATATAAAAGTAAACGTTAATGAAAAGAATATTACTTTTATTTTTTCTTTAGACTTTAATAATAACTTACTTTTATAAAATAAGTAATAAAAGTAAAAGAATAAACGACTAGTTTTATTAATAAAAAACGAGTTTAATAATATTAAGGTACTTATCGAGAAGCTTAATATAAAAAAGATAGTATTTAAAAAAACTATAATCTCGTTAATAAAAACTATAATTAAAAACGATAAGAAAAACGATATAAAAGCGTTTACGGTTATTACTTTTAAAGATATATAAAATATTATTATAATAATTACGTAAAGTTCTTACCCGGCGACTAAAGCGTTAAAGTTAACGTAACGGACGATATTAACCTTTAAGGTTATAACGTGTTTAAATAAGGTAACGAAAGTTATATCGAGCGGTTAACGTTTAAGTTAAATAATAAGTAAGATATAAGAAAGGCTTATAAATAAGACCGACCTCGAAACTATTAACTTATTAAATATTAGTAAATAAAAGATATTAACTTTATTATAACTTATTATTATTAAAAGTTATTTAAATTACTATTTATAATACGAATAAAGTAATAAGAATATACCTCGCTTTTTTTAACAGTATTAAATAAAAAAGATAAACGTAATTATAATTATAAAATTATAAATCTCGAAGTAAAAGAACACCTTTATATAAACGTATCTTAAGTATAATATATTTAAACCGGTTAAAGTTTAAAATATAAAAGAGGAAAATAAGCTTTATGTAATAATATATATAAAACGAAATATAAAGTTTTATATTAAATATAAGTAAATTATATACTTAAAAGACTTTTTATAACTCGAGGTAAATAAAATCGACTTTTTTACTTATTATTAAGCGTTTTATATAAAGTATATTTTTAAGTACTTTATAATATTAATCTTTTTTAAGAAATATATAATAGTTAAAAATATAAACGTTTCTTACTTAAATTAAGATATTAAGAATTAATTAAAACGTAACGGAAAGCGGCTTATAAAATAATCCGTTTATTTAGGTATAAGTTATATTAAGTAATTAAACGAAGTTATATATTAATAATAGTATATAATTAACTTCTTATTCTCGAACCTCTTTTTTATAAAAAGTTAAGTTATAATAAAGTTTACTTATAAATCCGATTATTACCTTTTTAAGATTTAACTTTTAAGTTAAAACGTTAAGTTATTATTAAAGATAACTCGGTAATAAAAGATCGTTAAGAAAGACTTAAAGAGATTATATAATTTAATTAAAACTAAAGCGTATATATTTTTATTACTTAAGATAATAAATATAATATATATTATTAATATAACCTTTTAAGTACTTATAAGTATATTACAAGATTATATTAAAATAGTAAGTTAAATTTAACGTATAAGAAGTAAATTAATATTATAATAAATTAAAGGGACGGATAAAACGTAAAAAGATTACTAGTAAGTAAAAAAATATAAAGTAAATAACCTAGCCTGTTAAAACTTCTTAAAAGCGGTTTAAAAAGCGAAACAAGAGTATTAATATAATTATATCGATAATATAAAAGACGATAAAAGCTTCTATAAAGTAATAAATTAATATAAAAAAAGTTAAAAAATTAAAACGTTTTTTTATAAAATAAAAAGTAATAAATTAAATAAAAGGTAAAGACAGTAAATTACTTAACTAATATTATCTTTTTTTAATTCGATTTAAATAACGACTTATTAGAAATAAAAACGGTAAAAGTACTAAGTACTTTTTTATAAATTATTATAGTTACTTTAAAAAAAGCCGAGAGGTATATAATCGAGGTCTTTTTTACATTACTTAATATAAACGTTATTATAATAAAATACTTAAAAGTAACTTAACTTATAATAAAAGAGTATTATTAATAGTTAATTTAAAAGTATTTAAAGTATAAGGTCTTTTTAAAAGTTTAAAAAGAAACTAAAGTTATAATATTACTAAAAGTTTAAAAAACTAACTTTAATATATATTAATTTTAACGGTTAATCGTTTTATTATCTTATTTAAAAAAAGGCTTAAAAAGACTCGCTACTTAAAGAATAATATAAATAGTACTATTAGCTGGGTTAATTAACTTATAACATATAAGTGTAATATTAAAATAATTAATAATAAACTTCGTAATAAGTTTAATATATAATATTAACTTAACATTATATAATTATATTAAAGCGATATTAGTTATATTTAATATCTAAGGCGTATTTAATACCTTATTAAAAAATAAGCTCTTAAATTAAATAATATAATAAAGGTAGTAACTCGAGGCGATTTAATTAATAAATAGTTTCTTTATAAACCGAAAGGTAATAACGCGCTTTAAGGAAGCGATTATAAAAGTATAAGATATATTATATAATATATTATAAAGCTTACTTTAATTACTAATATTATATATACTTTACTTATATAAACTCGTTAATATTAACTTATACCGATAAAGTTATATAGACGATATTATTATCTTTACTTTTAAAAAGACGATCGAATAAAACGTTAAAGTAATTAAGAAAGAAGTTAACGAGATTTTAAAATATAACGAGGAGAATAAGATCGCTTTTATATTAAAGAAGATTAAAACGATATACTTTACTTAAAGTTTAAGAAAAATAAACCTATTAATTAAGTTATATAACGACGTAATAATTTAATTAATATTATTAGTAAAGATATTAAATAATACAAACGTAAAGAGTTAATAAAAAGCTACGTTAATTTTATATTAATTTAAAGTATATTTCGATAAGTTAAAGTTTAAGTAATATATCGAGATTTAAGTTACGAAAGTTATATAAACCGCGGGTTAAATTAAGTCGTTAATAGTTATAAACTAAAGACTATTAATAAATAACCTTTATATTTACGAAGGTAACTTCCGTAAACGAAAAAGAAGTAATCCTTATATAATATAAAGCTTTTTATATATAATAAAAGTAAAGGTTTTCTCGAGGTCTTTTATATAAATATATAACGAATAACTTATTATATCTTTATAAAAAAATTATAAGGGGATATTTAATATAAAAGAAAAAATAAAGAGTAAAACCGTTATCTTAAAGTTACTTAAAGAAGAAAAGAAAAAGTATTTTACTTAAATAAGGAAAAACACCTTTATTTATAGTTAAATCGAAGAACCGACGTTCTTATAAGATTCTTTAACTTAATTAAATCTTAAAAGTAATCGTTAAGTAATTATAACTTAAAAATTAATTAAGATATAAACGTAAGTAAACGTAACTTAAGTATAAGTAACGGTACTTTAAAGTAAGTTTTAAATTTATTTAATTTTTATTTTTATATAAAAAGGTCGTATAAAAAAACGGATTATATTAAAAGATCCGCGTAGTTTAGAAGTATATATAAATTATATAAAAAGTATAAGGTAAATAAAAAACCTTATACTAAAAGTACGGATTTAAGAAAAGTTAAATATCTTAATAACTAAACGTTATATATAATATTAAAGATAAGTATATAAAAAAGCTCGATAAGCTTTACTTAATAATATATTTTATTTAATAAGTTATCCGGAATCTTTATATAAAAATTAAAGATTTTAAAGATTAAAGTTTCTATCGTTATAAAAAACTTTAGAAAAGTAAGAATAAAGTACGTTATTAATTACTTAAGTAATAAATACGTTATATAAGCTTATTATAAGGTATGAGATAAGATCTTAACCTTAAACACTTTATAAGGTAGTTTAAACCGTTTTATTACTAATAACGTTATATAATAACGAGGCGTAATATAAAGGTAAGATAACGTTAACGAAGTAAAAGAATAAGTTAAAGCCGGGATATATTAATACACGTTTTTAAAGATATATTTAATTAATTTAAAAAGTTTTAATAAAAACGATTTAAAACGTATTACCGGTTTAAAAGACTTTCTTTATAAATATACTTTTTAATATAAGTAAATTCTTTATAATATAACTCGCGTTAAATAAAGTAAGGTTTCAGTTCGTATATAAGTTATAAATAATATATATAAAATATATATTAATTAATTAAGCGGAATTAAGAAAAGAGGTTAAAGTTTAAAAAGTATCAATTACGTTATAATATATAATTATACTCCTTTTACTAGCTTAATAATTATTACTTTACGCTTTATAATTTCTTATAAACTTAAGATAAAACTTTATAAGTAAAGTTAAAAAAGAAAACGTAATAACCGCTTTCGAGAGTTAATTCGTTAAACGAGCTTTATAAGATATTATAATATTCTTAAATAAGTCTTAAATAAAAAAAAGGATTAAATTCGGTTATATAATTTATAAAAGGTAATAAAAGGTTATAAAAAAGTAAAGTAATTTTAACGTTTATAATATAATATATAATATAAAAATTCTTAAAGTATTATATAAGTTTAAAAAAGTAACTTATCTTTACTTTAACGCTTTTATTACTTTTTATATTAATAATATAATTACGATTTAAAGCATTTAAAAAGATATACTTATAATATCTTAATAAGTATTCGTAATTATTTATACGATTATAATAAATTATAAAGTTATTATTAAGTAAAACTTAAGATATATAAATATTATAAGAAATAAAGCTATTAATAAACTTACGAAAGTAAAAGTAAAAAAAAGCTTTAAAACTTTAACGTTATAACGATAACTATTAAAATTAAAATTATAACTAAACGATAAATTTAAAAGTAAGTTACGAAATAATAAATATATAAAAATATAAATATATTAAGTTACTTTTTTATAATTAAGATTAAGTATAACTTAAATAAATACTCGAAAGCTTTTATATTAAAAAGAAAAGTCTTTAAATAATACTTTAATATACTTTTAACTTATAACGACTTTAAGTAATATTATAATTATTTTAACTATTAAGATACCGAAGTATATTATTTATATACTTCTTATATATATAAGCGATAAGAAAAAGGGTTATAATACATAATATATTATTATATATTACGATTTATAATATATATATAACTCCGGCTTTTAAAGTTAAAAAAGAGATAAGATAAAATAAAATAATTAGAAAATAACTAACTAATATAGTTATATAAGCTTAAATTAACTAACTTAGCGAGTTAAAATAATTATTAAATATAACTTTTATAAAACTTACTTAAATTTTAAAAGTTTTATTAAACGACGCGGTATTTTAATTATATTTACCTTCTTTTTAAAGAGGTAAAAGAATAATATTATATCGAGAAGCGTATAAAGTATATAATAACAGATATATATAACTTAAAAGATAAATAAAGTAAAGAACTAAAGATTATTATTTTATAAGCGATATTAATAATAATATAAAAATTATAATAATTTAAAGATAAGAGTTAGTTTATTAATAATAACTAGTAATAATAAAAAGAAGTTACTTAATAAAAGTTAAAAAACGAAAGAAAGAGTTAAGAAGATTAAATTATAATAATTACTAATTATAATATATTAAGTCTTTAAAATATAAATTAACTTTTATAAAAAGAAAAATATATATATTTATATATTAAAAACTAATTAGTTATATCTTATACCCTTTAAAAGGTTATAAATACTTTATAACTACTTATAACGTTAAATAATTATTATTATTATAAGCTCTTACCGGCTCTTAATAAATATATAAGTTATAATAAGTGTTACTTATTATAGCTTATATAAGAATTAACGCGACTCTTTTATAAGCGAGTATTCTTTTAATAAACGCGAGGTACTCGATTATAATAGTCTTTTTATTACCGTTTATATCGATTTAATACTTTATTTCTTAATTAATAGTAAGGATTTTTAGTTATAAATAAGTACTATATAAGGATATATTAAGTTTACTTTCTAAAAAGTGTATAAAGTTTAATTTAAGTTCTTTAAGCCGCGATTAATAACACGGTTTTTAAGCTCGTGAACCTTTTAGTTAAATCTTCGTTTTACGATTACTTTTAAGTTAAATTTAATAAGATTATAAATAATAAATTATTATTTCGTTAACTTATATTTATAAATATATAAATAAATTATTATATATAATTTTAATAATATATAATTTTAATAATTATTTTAATTTTATAATATTTTATAATATAAATATTAAGTAATATATTAAAAACTTACCGATAAGTTATAAGTAAACGAAACGTAATAACTTATAAATAAATTTATATTATAAGTTAAATACGGGCTGTATTTTATAAGACGGCGCGTTATTTTACCTTATTAAACTTACGATCTTTCTTTTATTATCGTAGTCTCGCGTATATCTTTAACTCGAGCGACCTTCTTATTATTAGAACTACCCGTAGCTTAACGTGCCCTCTTATTATATAAAGGCGGATACGTGTAGTATCGCCACTTTACGTCTTACCTCGACTACACGCTATATTACTTTATTATCGTTAATCGACTTAAGTTACACGCTTCGTTAAAGCTTAACTATATTATATTATTATACTCTTCTTATAAGCCCCCTCCGGTCTTTTATATTTATTAAGCGAAGAATATATTTTACGCTTTAATAATACGTTATTATAATACTAATTTCCTTAACGCTTTATCCAATATACGCTTACCCTTTATAGCCTTTTACTTAAGCGCGGTTTATTACGTTTATTTATATTACACTTTTTATTATAAGTATTTAAGTTATATAATAGCTTATTATATTAAGTAAATTACGTAACTAAAAAAGTTACGTAATTCCGTTTTAGTAAATAAAGACTTATAATTTAATACTTATAAATCTTTCTTTTTTTATAATCTTAATTATAATAAACGATATTTTTATCTATCTTTATATATATTAATAATATAATATTTATATTTATAAGATTTATTTTAACGAATAATTTATCATATATAAACTTAATTAAATTCTAAGAATAATATTAATCTTAATAATAAAAGTATACCCCGATAAAAGTATATTTTAAACTCTCGTCTTTAAGTTACTAAACTACAGTCCTTACTTTCGTTATACCGATAGTAGACGATACTGCCGATATAAAGACTACGAAAAGGGTCTTATCGATGTTTCTTCTATGCATACCGACTGTTTTCGAATGTTTATAGAAGAAATCAGAAAGCAAAGCAACTGGACAGAGGCGCCATGCCTTCGCTCTCTGCACACCTTAACGACATGGCGTTTGCCATGGCGAGAAGCACCAAGCACTTGGCACTTGGTGGACGCGCCCGAAACGACTATGCGGCCAACAGAGCGCGTGCTAGAAACATTGGGCTTACCTCGAATGCTACTGAGCTGCTCGCCGGAAATCTATCGCACCATCTGGCAACTATCATGGGACAGTCCCTTTTGGCGCCTCATTTCCATATTGCATCTTGTTTATATCTCCCTATGGTATGAGTCTTACCGCTATCCTGCGCCAACCCCCTTGTGGAAGATCGCAAGCTGGCAACGGGGGCAAAAAGCAGTCTTCGCTGCCAGCCGCGAATCGCTGTCTATCCGTATGACGATCGATTCTTTCGGAATTCAGAAAATTGAAAGGGTGCCTAGGGTGTCTACGGATTAAACGGGCCCAAGGAACTCTAAAATCTTCACCTTCTTCGATGGGGGTATCACGGAAGGATATATGATACACTTTAAGGTATTGGATCCGCTTCCTACCCGTTCTAGGAATATGCCACTAAGTCTGCGGAGCATGGACTTGCTCGTCTTGAACTGGCCCAGTCCATACCAATATACCAGCAACCTCGATTGTGGGATTCGCCGAACCCTCCTGGCCTCTGCGACTTGATACCCTCTGCAGAACGTTCCTCGGCGTGTGATTTTCGAGTCATCGACCTTTATAACACGTCTGGTATTACCTTCTTCTTCTCCTCCGGTGAACTTTGGGCTATCCATAGTCATACAAGGGCAGCGCCTACTGCAGAAAGAACACTGAACGCATTACTCACCGCCCGCCGTCAGACGGAGACAGTATGGGTCTATTTTCCTCTGCCACCAGATGATCCATTGACGGCTTTCGGCCGGCGGGAGAAAACGCATCCCGGGTTTCGATTAGGTCCTCTAAGTCTTATTGTGAGCTTCCACTTTCGTCCTAAAGAGGTTCGCTAACATCCGCAGTTCCGCACCGAGCGTACTGGGGAGACCGATATCGGATCATACTATACGAACACCAATACTAAAGCACGTCTTACTGAAATGCGGCCGACAGCCTTGGTGTACAGCGTGGAGAACCTCAAGCCAATCCCTACACTGCATACCTACGCTAAGGGCAGGGTTATGAATGCAACAGTCGTCGACTATACTCGCTCCGTTGAGCCTCCTCGACTTCGCGGGTACCGCTCCGTCGCGCCACTAGCGGATACTACGTGGATCAAGATATTTTACGACGAAACCAATGGAATGTGTAGGGGCCTTTTACTTGGGTACAGAGAAGGCGGGCAGCGAGCGCTTGGGCAATGTCGTATCGGTGCGGATCCAACAGTCCTCTTAACAAGCCCCGCACAACTCTACGTGTTGAATACGGAACATACGTTGCCGGGTGATTACCGGTCCCTGAAGACAACGAAGATTATGAGTAATAACGCAAGGGAGCATGTGCATGATGAGGAGGATTGGCAATGCCACAATTTCATTGGGAGTTTGCATTTCATGTTCGCCAAGGTCGGAGGCAAAGAGTGTACGTATGTCGAAATCATTGAAGAAAGCTAGCTGCCCATTCCCATCCACCGATTCTGTGAATCCCCTTTTCTAGCATGGGACGCCCAAGTCCTCACAAGTCCAGCACATTCCCCCCTGCCTAGTGACAAAGAAATAACCAGGCGTGTCATCCACCAGACAATACTCGAAGCGGTACTTGTCTATGTCTTGTATGTCTCCATCTAGGAATGCTACTTCTATCTTGTTTGGACGAATACGTCGGATACCCACGTGTTCGCCATCACCCGCGGTGTAGGAGGGCGAATTCTGTTGAACCCATTCCGTAGGAAAGTTGTATTACTTCATGCTCGGAATTGCCTCTTGCAAGCCCCCGTGGTCATCCGAATACTTGTTTCGATTGCCATGTTGAGATTCGTTGGGCGACACTCAGGAATTCGGTCAATGTGGGACGAGGTGATCGATGCCCTGTGTTACTCTCCGGAGTCTCACATTCAAGCCGACGATAGTCCGTGCCCACATACTAGGGCGTTGATAGAAGCTTAAAGCTTCTTGAGCTTTTGCTAGGACGTCCGTTTCGGCTTTCTTGATCTCGGAGGTCGCTGCGTTGGCCATCTTGACCTCTGTGAACATCCAGTTGTCGATGATCGTTCCATCACTACCGTAGTATGACGCCACCATATCAACCTTGCTGCGAGTCGTGGTTCGGGACCCTTCGGGGCCATAAGGAGGTTGCTCAGTTGCAAGAACCCAGTCTGGTCCCTGCAAGAGACAGTTTTTGTCGAAGTATTGCCAGTACTTGACGGCATAGGCTTCGGGCGAGCCTTGAACATCGGCCGCTAGCTTAGGAAGAGCATGAGCCATGGTCTATGTTGCAAAGGCTAGACTCTGAGGCAGAATAGGAATAAGTACCAGTGTATGTGTCAGTATGAGCCAGAAGATTCAACGCATCCGGAGTTCCTAGCTGCTATATAGGTGATAGAAATACGCCCTCATCGGTAGAGACGTTTACGGCATGCGCTGAGGCAATCCTATCAGAAAGGGCTATATTTTCCCGGAAGCTCTTTCTGTCACACATACGCTCTCTGAGATTGATTCTCGTCAGTAATCATCCTCGAGCACTCTTTCCTAGGCTAGTTAGACATGCGTGCCCTTCACATGTGCGCTGGTCACCCATACACCTAAGGTACTCGGTGGGAAAAGGGGTATACCTCAAACCCATTTAGCCGAAACCCAATCTTGTCGAAAGCTATCTCCGGTTAAACATCCTTGACGAGACTGGCCACACGCCCAGATACACCGCCAGAAGGTAAACCCCCTGTCAAGATCAGATCACCCTCCAGGTCTGTTCCCCTCGAAACCCATCCTCATTCAAACCTATCTCCATCCGAATTCATTTTGCCCTGCAATCCAAAACTACACATACTAGCACAACCACAATGACTAGCAACATCGATCTCTACCAGAATCCTCAATTCGTAGTTTACTCAAAGAATCTCATCGAGCACCTGAGTACCCAAGTCATCCTGGTGGAGCACTTCCTCAAAGCCACCGAGAGGCTCCAAAAAAGCACTTTGACATCGAATGATCTCGCCAGGTGCGACGATATGGTAGAAGCCATCAACAAGGAAACCAAAGAGAGCAGATTCTACCACGAAGTCTCACAGCTCAATTCGAGCGAGCTCGCTTTCCTGTCACTTTGTTTCAAGAAGGAGCGACTGCAACGGTTCAAAGATAAATATTTGGCAATAAATGTCAAAAAATACGTATCGCGAAACCCGATCTCCGAAGCTTCCTGGAGGCAAATATCTATTCGCTTAGGTGGCTTAGCGTATAAGCACAAGAGTCATTTCCAAGCCATCTGTGTCGAAAGAGGCGTTCAATGGAAAAGTCTGGTCCCGCGAAAACGACACAGAGACGGTAGGTTCTTTTCCACATAACCTAGGTCTAACTGACAACCATAGGCACCGAAATTCCCACCCAATCCAGAGCCCCTCGGTGCGAATGGCCACCGGAACCCGCGATGCGTAGCGCCCTTCCAACCCAAGCCATAGGACCTCACTCGACTACAATAAGGTGCGCGCCCATTGCCGCACTCGAGTCGCATCTCGGTAATGTCGCAAAATCGATCTCTCAAGGGAGCGGCTCGATGACGGAATCGGTGAAAGCACGGTTTCCACTATCTCAAAACGAGGATGCCATTTTTTCGTTTCGTCTTGACCTTAATACTGAAAATGGATGGCTATGCGATCTTTTCCCAGGAACAGGAAACGGTGCGAGCACCGCCGCATTCGAGAAGCTATTCAGCAACCGTATTTGCCATGGAATCGGCCATAGCACTCTCCGCAAATGGGAATTGGGTCTAGGACGACAAAGATTGAGCGAGTGTGTACAACTCGAGTGTCATTACTCCCTACATGTACGGATGGGGAATAAGGCGGGAATGAATCTTGCGAATGGCCTATTCCGGGTTTGAGTAGGCGCCTCTGACGACGACTACCTGCACACCCGCTGGGAGTTCGATCTCACCCCACTGATCTTTGGTTTCCCAGATGAAAGTCCCGTCTTGATTGCAGTATCGCACCTGCTCTCCTCCGATTTTTATGGTTCGAGAATTGTCTGAAGGTTGGATAGTTTGGATGACTTGTTTTTCACCGAGTGTAGATTTGTCGATCTCTTCTTCAGGAATTGACCTCCACGTTGATTTCTGCTGTGTGTGAGTTTTGCGAAGAGAACGGCAGAAACCTGGATGAATAGACGATGGGCACTGACGTACCAGAAGGTCGCCTGTGGCCGCCATTGCAGTCTCGGGGAGAACAACTACGACGATGGAGCCCTTGGTAGGAGTGCCTGCGTTCAAGTCAAGTTGAAGCGTTGCAGCGATAGGTGGCCCTGATGACGAAGATGTCTAAAATACTGTTTTGCGTTGGGCCGCGACGCAGATACTGAACCCCGCTATCTTACGGCGTGATCGACCGTTCTGGGACCACGGCCTGGAGACGCACTATCTCTGTCTCCCAAGCCCCTAGTCCAAATACCAACCTCCACCAGCATTGGTTAGTTTTAGTACTGAGTGCAGCGAATATTGTGACATCGTACTTTTGGTGGGGGCGACCCCGCACTTGCTGTGGACAGAAGCTAGAATGGTGTCACATAACAACCCTATAATAACAAGTCTATCACGCTGCCACACTCACCAAGGTTTTAAGGCTTCTAGGCATCTATCAACGCCCGTATGGAGTTCGATACGTATCGGGTGCTAATGCTCTTCACTGCTGCTAAAACACAAGAATAGCCGCGCGTTATACCGTCCTTAGGCTCAACAAGCTTCGACAGGCTGGCCACCTGCGTCGGGGAAGGGGGCATCATCGAGTAGACAGCCAAGTAGCCGAACAAGGGAAGAGTCACCACGGCCCCAGGGACACCACTGTCACGAGGGTACCCGCCGTTACCAAATACTCCGATCAGGGGCCTGTGGCGTTTTTAGGAAAAATTTATCCCGAGCAGGGTTACATAATTCCAGAATTAACTGAGCAAGGTCCTGTTCACTGTAGCATCCGCTTACGGGTGGCACTCGCTTGTAGGATACGTTCCCTTCGCTGTTGCCGTGGTTATCGCTGACAATCCGAAATAATCCTTCTTTTTATCACTAGTTGATACTGCCATATTCGCGTTATCACATATAATATTGTGTCAATTCGAGTCTTGTCAATTCAGCTAGCTTGCTTCATTATTTGGTATCGATAGAAAGCGAGCGCTCAATCATTCTTTGAGATATGATGGCGAAACCATGATTGTTAAGATAAAGTCAGGATACCACCAACAAGGTTTCATAACCAGGGTTACCATATTCACCTGTAAAGCAGTATTGTTTGTATGTACAACCGTAGATGTAGGACTTGACGCACCCGAATGACATTCAGTTGACTGGAATAATGAAGGACTCCACGGGAGTTGTGAACTAAGGCAAGAATAATGATTTCGCTCTTTAAAGCATTGAAAGGTTCAATTTAGATACATAACCCAAGACAGACACACTAAAACTCAAAGGCCAACCTGCCGCGGTTGGGGCTGTAATTACGCAGCAAATTCCCTTCCATCAGTACTGATGGAGTGTTGCCTGCAATAGTGTTAGCGAATCAATCGTCTCAACATCTCGATATGGCTCAAATACTCACTAGATATCGATCCATGCTGTCGTTGAGTGTTGACACATAGCAGCTATTATTTTGGATTGAGCCAAGCGGGACCCCAAGCTTGGCTTCCAGCTCAGTCCATAACAGCCTTTTGCGTTTTTGTGAAACAGCAGTCCAGGAATTCCACTCATACGGTGCATTCTGGAACTTCCTCTGGACCATATCTTCCAATGCAGCAAGCACAGCTGGCTTTCGCGGTGGAAAACCCCCTTGAGCCCCCTGCGGCAGCTGGCCGTTCACTGTGCCGTTTTCATCGCCTTCCCTATTGACCTTGGGGGTAGCCTTCGGTTGAGCAACTGTCGCAATATGCATCGGTATTTCGTCAGCTGTCAGGTCTTCCGTTATCCTGTCAGTCGCTGTGGCTGTCAAGTCTGTGGCCATGATGCTCTGTCCTCCATCTGCTGTGATACGCTTCCTGATCTTCACCTTCATGTACCCGCTACCGAGTGCGCACGTTTCCTGGTAATCCAAAAGGTGTGCGTTCACACAGATTCGTGCTGTTAGGCAGAACAGGATCGCTTCTCCGGTCTTCAGAGCGACAATGTCATGGAACAACGAGTTGACACTTCCATTCGCATGCTGTTCCACACCTGCTAGGTGTTTCCTCAACGTTTCGTACCATGCTGGAGAGAGAAATCGATGCACGAAGGTTGCGTTTGCGAGATCCAGCAGCTCCGAGGACAGAGTTAGTTCTTGCGTGGCGATCAGAACTCGTGTTCCCGTATGCCTCTGTTGTCGAATAATGGATGTCAACTCATTTGTCAAAATACGTGCCTCGCCAGATTTCGAAAGAAACTGTATTCTATTAGCATGGATGCATGAAGCCAGATTTGGGAGGGAGTACTTTATGAGCCTCATCCAACACCACGATGCGGCCACATTTCGCTCGGGTCTCGATAAATATCGAGAGGCAGATAGAGAAAAGTGAGCAAGCATCGTCGGAACTGACCATCGGGTCACTTAAGTCCACAATAGTCATTGTTCCTAGCTCGAAAGACCAGAGCGACTCTCGGGCTGGGGCAGGCCGTGGGCTGTGTGTGCGCTCCGATGGAGCGAGGAAGCTATCCAGCATTTGTAGCCGTAGCTCCAGAGGCACCTTCTGACCCGGAGCCCAAGCTACTTTGGTGAGGCGTTAGCGGAATGCTGAGTAGGAGAACGAGGGTCCCTCCATGGCCATCTCGCGGATGATACTCATCACCACTTCCATGTACATTGGCGTTGAGGCCGAAGTCGTGTCAACAGCCATTAGCTTCAGGATTCGCGAGATGTTCAGCTGATCTTCGGAGAGATACAGGGGCGAGACTTTGGGTCGCGGATCGCCTGGTTTCAGGCCAGGCAAGTTGCTATACAAACGTGTCATTGCCCATATGTTGGACGGGCATACAAGCACCGTGACAGGAATCCCCGAGGAGCAAAGATAAGCAGCCTCGCAGTATTACGTTGTCTCGTAGCTGGAAAAACTGTCGTAATGCATGACAAGACCGGCGAGTGGGTGCGGCAGCTCTCCGGCACCATTGTTAGCAACAAGGGCACTTTCCAGAAGACATGAGAGTGTGTGTGATTTTCCGGCACCTTGCGAGCCACAGATAAATGCCGACCAAGGTAGGTTGAGGTTGGCAAGCACCAGGCTGTTCCTAGGGGTATTGGAGGATTCATCGTCTGCTTGGTGTATGCCAATGAGGCCGTATTGTGGTATGGGATCCTATAGGACGGTAGGTTAGCAGGCGTTTCTGACAAAACAACTGCGCAATACTGTAGTATTCATGTGAAAAACTCGAATGGGAACTCAAACTGAATACAGTGCCTCCACTTGAGGGATCACTGACCATTAAAGACGCCGTTCCTGCCAAAGCACCTTCAAAGACGTCATAGGCTTCGGCTGTGAAGATTGGGGCATTAATGAGAGCATTGATCTGATGCATCTGCGCAGTAGACCTGTCTGTGTCCCCCGTCTGAGAATCTCTCACATAGTTCAAGAGTTTCGCAAACCGGGTTGGCAGCTGGGGCGTTTTAGTGCTGCTACACTGACTGTTCAAACTTCCCACTGAAGGCAACGACGGTGCATCATGAAATGGCAGGCCATCTTCTTCGTCGGAGTCGCTTGACAGATATAGCGTATCCGTAGTGGGAGGAACAACTGGTACAAATAATTTGGGAGGCCGGCCAGCAGATGGGAGCCTTTCCATAATGGAATGAGAGGGCTAGATGCCGACTTGAAAGTCCTTATAGGTTTAGACACGAATTCAGTAATCACGGAGTAGTGTAAACATACGATGTCTTCTTAGAAGTTGGGCTGTCGGATAGGGACCAAATAGTCGGGCTTCCGATTGCACGTCAGCCTTTGCCTGCTGTTTTGATACGCCCGTACGTAGAAGTACGGGCAATAGTTGCTTACACGGTAGCCAGTGAAAGCGGAGGCAGGCGAGCGTAGGTACGAGTTCTGAGAAGGGAGTGAATTCGAAACCAGGCAAGCGGATGGATACTAAGAAGAATGGCCAAGTCGGGACGCTGCAATTATCAAGAAGCAAAATGAGTAGGGCAGAGTTCCAATGATCCCCGATAAGAATCCAAAACGGCTTGGGATGGAGCTGAGAGGACGGCTTGTATCAGAGGAAGTGAAGATTGATATATTATCCTGCGAAAGCACCGGAGGAAGTTTGATTGTATGAGTCGGCATTGAATGGGCGGCTGCTAAATAAGTCCATCGATGGAAGTTGAACAAGGGAAGACGCTGACTTTAATAGAACTCCTTGAATCGGTGATAGTTTTCAAAGTCTTGGAAGCAACAGTATCCCTCCGAACGTCTAGGGGTATTCCTAAGGCAATTTCACATATATAGACAAGACACACGCGTATTGCCGCCTACGTTTCTCGGGTTCTCAAGAGACATTTTTTCGGGACAGGGCTTGCGGTAGTTAGCGTCCCTATTGACCAATAATGCAGTGGCCAATATGGTAGCTTTCCGTATGTCTTTTAGGCCGACGCCACCACCCCACCTATAAGTGATAGCGAGAAACCTGGTCGCTTAGCAAAAAAAGAAAAATCACCAACTCGTGTAGATTAAGTGTGAGCTGCTACGGGCTATCCAACGTTTTTATGTGAGGTTCGGGGTATTTCTTCTCCAGTCAAACGCATGCAGTGATGGCACGACAAACAATCTACCAGTCATCTAGTCTTACTCATGATTCACATTAAGCATATAAGTGCGTTACTCACACTAGCTGCGACATAATGGAAATCGAGATGGCCTTAGAATCTCGATTCCATATTCTTTTCGTTGCATCTTCTCATCTTGACAGGAGGGAGAGAGAATACCGACAGATATCATGCTACGTAGAGCGGGCTCTGTCATTGGTCGCTCAAGGTTACGCTGGATGATATTTTTGTTAGCTAGCAGTTGTTGGTCATGAGCAGGCCAGATCATAAACCCCACTTTAGGCGGATTTCCACCTGCAGTAGCAGCCAAGCTACTTCCCCGTCTCAGGCGGACTCCTACCTGCAGTAGTCTTACTACCCCGCTCCAGGTGGACTCCCACCTGCAGTAGTGCAGTAGCTGCCAGGTTACGACCCCGCTACGGGCGGACTCCCACCTGCAGCAGATACCGCGATGGAAGCCCGTGGCCAAGCCTCATCATGTTTAGTATCCATACTGTGACACTTCCACCAAGATGATCACAGTATCAAAGATAGAACGATTGGCTAAATGCGATTGTGCATAGATAGCGCAGATACACCACGAACGTATTAGCTAAGAAGAGGTCCTGGGGCATTTCCTCCGTGTCTGTTCGAGACTACATGTTACGATGCTGTCTTTATCTACGCTATGCGCACTTTGGCTGCAGGTATCGCCTGGCTGACTGTCTGTCTACGTGGTATTCCATCTCACGTACGCAGTTCAACCATCAACAACAAAACTTGCAATGCAGTCGTCGGGGGATCAAGTGTTTCAGGGACATGCTTCTGAGTATCAGCCGGTACCTGAGGGGCTCACGATTGATCCATCATGCTATCCCTTCTTCATGACACATTACTCGACCTGGTTTGATTCAGCAGCCATTTCCGACCACATACTTTCCCATGGTGTTCCAGACTCGGATTTCACCTCTCACCTTGACGATGTGGCGATTTCTCATTAGAGAGGGCCAGATACATCATCATCCACGTTCCCCCCTGGAACCGTCTATCCAACGGCTACTACAGATCCTCAGTATCCCGCTATTTCCCTGGATATTAACGACACATCGTTTTCCGAGTGGAATGGTTCCTTCTTGACTGAAGGAATGCCATCTCTGGATGATTACAGCAATTTACCGGATGGAAATTACCGCTGCAAGTACCTGAGAAAGGACGGAGGGCCATGTGAGAAGGTCTTCCCTAGAAAAAGCGAACTACGGTAAGCATGCTGCTGCCTCATTTGCATCCACGACTGACATTACATATAGAAAGCACATGACATACCACGTGAAACCCGTATACTGCCCGTACTGGAACCACACAGATCATCTTTGCCCATATAAAGCAGCAGACAAGAAAGAGATGCAAAACCATGTCAAGTGGCACCATCCGCTTTGGTCCGTCGAATGTGAAAATTGTGGTGATAGGTTCACGAGGGTTAGTAACATGAAGCGACATCTTCGAAAATGTTCTCGAATTCGGATATAAAGAAGACATGGGGTCCATATAATGTCATCATAAAACAAACAAAGATCTTATTTTTTTTTCATACTAAGACAAGAGAAACAACGACTGCCAATTCATTGGATCTCTTCAAGTGATACCGACTTGATTCATGGATAGTAAATTCTACATCTCCCATCCTACCAGCTCTGCCTAGGCAACATCCCAGCTCCCTGTACCGTCACCCCGTCATATTTTTCGCCTCCCATGTGTGTGGGCATACATGGCTTCGATAACAGATGCACGAAAAATAGCCAGAGAACAATTGTGGGACTTTTTCGAAATCCAAAAATTTGGTGCTTTCCGTTAAAAGTACATACACATTATCGAAACGCTGCGGCTAGCAGTAGTTTTCTCTAATGCCACCAACAGGATCGGAATCAGGTCCACTGATGACCAAACTCATATGAATCTACACTAAAATCCCTATAGCGTCTCCTAGTTGCTAACATAACTGTCAGATTATACTGCGCTAGGTGGGGGATGTTTTCTCCTGTAAAGGATTAAGCAGTGGTGACACTAAACTCTAACTAGCCACTCCTGCTACTTTTACGAGTACTTAATGCTAACTTTTTCTAAGGTTAATGTTCGGTCTAAATTCTAGCAGCGTATATAGCTAGGATTTACGGCTTTTATACTTTAGTCTCTTTCATATACTAAAACGTACGCACTAAACGCATCTCTAATATACCTACTTAAACAGTCTTACTATTACTTAAAGAAATTCGATCTAAGAATATAATAGCTTTAATTAAGGCGCGTACAGTCTAAATATAGGCTTGTTAATATTAGTTAGCGAGAAACTAGCATTCACTTATAAAGACACTAGAATAGTCGTTAAACAGCCCACTAGCGACGCAGCATATAACTAACTGATATAAGGGTCCGACTAGTAGATCAATTAGTCACGAAACGATTTTTACTGTAAAGATAGCTTCTTTAAACTCTTATACCCGTTATAGAGCACTCTATATTAACAAAATTCAGCGTGGCGTGTATAGTGCTCACCTAGCTTAGATACGGCGGGTCGCCCCCCTCCTCTAGTCTCGAGAGGTTTGTAAGGCCACATACAAAACATTCCTCCAGGTTTACAACCTTAAGTGCGAATAAACTTGATAAGCTTCTACGCTGAATATCTAAACGCCCTAAGAACTTCGAAAAAGCGAGGTTGTTAACGTAAGAGTGGCCCGCGTTAATAGGAAAACTACGTAAATAAAGGGAAGATAAGCAAAGCTCGCTACTACGGATACTGTTACTACTAGCATGTCTCCGCACGAAAACATTAATATTAAGATATAAACTAGTTTCTAAGGCGTATTAAGAGCATCGGCTATTTTTTATCAAACCGTTTTTAATGAAATTTAGCTAGTGCTATTAAACGTTATCTTTCTATTTTTTATAACTACTTGTATTATAGAGAACGAATCTTATAAGACCCCCGAAATCACATTAGTGAATACGGACAAGGATGCGGAAAGCTCATATCTCAGGCTAAAATTGAATATTACATATAGTCTACAGCTTTATAAGGTAACTAAGCATCAGCTATATATACAGTAGGTTCATACCACCTAGGTAAATCAATTTTTTACTTTGATCGTTCTAAAATACTGTTAGGTTTCTAGAGCCAATCCAGTTGTGAAGTAACTATCTAGTCTTGTTGATTAATTCTTTTAATCTGGTTTCAACACAGGATTCATTGCGATGTAAAGAAGGCGTTGGCTTCAGCATGAAGCGAGATAAAGATAAAACAAATAAGCAAAGGAAAACACAACGTAAAACGCTTTAGCTTGGCGATCTTCATGCAAGGGTCACAGAAGCTCCATCTTCTTCGTACTCACTGCCAGAGTTTTCCAGAACATCACCCAAGTCTTCGTAAATGTGTGGTTCATCGTTATCAACCCTGTTCTCTTGCGTGGGAAGACGAGGCACCGAAAAGTTCGAGGGCACGTCGCTCAGAATTGAAGATGACCCGCCGATGCTGAAAGCAGAGAGCCTCGGGACCCGGGAGTTGTCACTGGAGTCGTGCTTTCTTCTTGAAGGGAGCCCCTCTTGAAGTGTGCGTTTAGCGTCATTGCGAACGTGCTCTGTCATGCGTGCCAGTAGTTCGCGGCGCTTCCGAATCTCAGAAGACTGTTCACTCTGATAGAGATCCGGAAGGCGCCAGTTCAGGTACAAGTTCCCATGCGACGGCCGGGTTGCGATGCTGTCACAATGATTGTGGAAGTAATAGGAGCATAGGCGGCAGGTTGGCTTGCTGCTGCCTATGTACTTGTACCCGTTCCAGAATTTCCGAGGATGGGATACTCCTTTTCTGATGAGAAGAGAATGGATCTGGACTTCGGCATGGACGATGGGGCGAAAAGACTTGGTGAGCTGCAGCTTGATCTGGTCGTCAAGGCCGATCGCTTGCAAGGCTGCCGCATTCTCCAGGTAATCCCTCAGGTCTTCGTCCTCTCCGGTCATGTTCTTCACAATGCTCGCGGCGTTGAGGCTGTTGTTGAGAATAGGCTTGCCCATCTTTTTGCTGGGACGAACAGAGTGGATGATGAAGTCATGGAAAAGTTGTGGCCACCATTCGTTTGTCGCAACAACGACTTCAGCAGCTTGTCGATAAGACAGCAATCGACCAAGGCAATGTCGCAGCTCACGCCAAAGCTCTTGATCCCGCTTTCTAGGGCATGTGGACTGCATCAGAGAAATTCGATCGAACCTGTTCTCCTTGAAAGCATGGATTGCCTTCAAAAGTGATTCACAGTCACTAAGGACTGAAGTATGTGTAAGTAAGAGTGTTTTGCCAAGTGAACTAGGGCAGGACGTACACTTCTGCCGTTCGTTGTCAGAGTTTGTCTCGTGCGTAAACCCTGCTTTCGAAGAGAGCATACGGAGCTCTCCCTGCAACTCCTGAACTGTGAAACTCTATCAGCTGTGTAGCGAGTGTTTGAGGGATTTCCTGGAAAAATACCAAGTTTAGACTGCTCCCTTCTCTGGCAATCTGCAATGCACTCATGCAGATACCGTGGCAGATTCTTCAGGTACGCCTTGACCCGATCCCTGTTGAACAGTATCATATGCCAAAGGACCTTTTTCGTCAATGCCTTCCGCTCCAATTCATGCGGGTTCTGGTGAGTAAAGTGCAGAATTTTTGTGAGAAACTCCTCCACCTCCTTCTGCTCTGACACGGCTCGGGAGTTGGAGGCCAAGACATATACAGCACAGTCTCTGCCCTGGAGGATGGCAATGGCCGTGACGGTCTGTCCCCCTCGGTTGCTGTCACACACCAGAGCAAGTTTGTTGACGAAGCATCGAAACATCTGGAGTGATGATGGCAGTGAATCCATGGGCGTTGCAAGGGGCTCCTCATGATCCTCTCGGTAATGACCGAGGGCACGATTGAGCGCATTCTCGAGAACCATCGGCTGGTACAGAAGCTCGGTTGCCCCAGGGTCGTCGCTGACGAGGTCTCCAGGAACAGACACCATTGCGCTTCATCATATGTTATTAATCTCTTCAAACGGAAGTCGTACTTCAGAGACGGTACTTCCACTTACTGGTTCATGATCGACTTTTGGCTGCGTAGAAGAGAATATCAGGAGCAAGTACCGGTGAAGTGTTTGCAAAACTGGTTGATCTGATCAAACAGAAGCACATGGATAGCACGGGCGTCCTCTACGTCTTTAATATCCGTTTTTCTCTATGCTCTACTTATGCGACCTGGAACGGGCCTAGTGACGACAATCAGTTAGTGATGCAATGGCTGTAGCCGTGCTGGCTTTTGCAGGCAGTCCCTCATGGTAGACGGTCTGCCTCAACAACGACGCAACTACGCGATGCCATGGATGCGAAACTGCATTTTGTGAAGGGCTGTCACGTATATCCAGTCACCACAGGACTACAGACGCCGTTCTGACGCAACGTGGTAAAAATGGTATAGTGTATACTTTCTTTTGGGCATCTGGTCGTACAAGTAGTCTTACATAAGCACTGAAAGCCAAAACCGAAAAATGCATCCCGTCCGTTCTGGAGCTTGGGTATAGTGGTAAAACAGCAATGCGTCGCTGCTTTACGTCCAGCGCCACACATATTCTCCTGGGCGCGTTGCACAGCGTCAGCTGAGTATGCAAAAGGGCGTCATGCGTGCATACTTGGGGTTGATAAGCAGCAAGTAGACAGGGGAACTCCAACACAACATAAGAAGTGAGCTATATATGTTCGGTCGATAGTTATACTGTGCATGATTGCATGCAGTCCAATGATAAGCACTTAGCAACTGAGTGGTAACCAGGGCTAAGTATGGCTTACAAGCAAAGCCGCACGGTTTGTGACGTATGCATGTTGCCTCACAGGTACGCAGACCTTCCTGTGCCACGAAACTAACAGTTTTAGCGCAGCATTGGCTTCCAGTCTCTCCGGACATGTATTGCTTGAGAAATGCATCTCACACCACACCAAGACCCATAGACATTGGGATTACCTTGGCGGCAATGTCACAGTACTTACTTCAAAAGGCCAAGGTTCGGCTGCAGGCTTGATGTGCAGCAGGCGCTGCAGGCGGGAGGCCGCCTACAGCGGGGTAGATAGCCTAGCACCAGCTTGATATGCAGCAGGCGCTGCAGGCGGGAGGCCGCCTACAGCGGGGTAGATAGCCTGACACCAGCTTGATTTGCGGAAGCCTCAGCTGCGTATATCCAGAAAGCACTCCCAACTTCCCGGCATCACCGAAGTCCCCGGGGCACACGATGTGACCAGGCAAGAATAGATCCACGAAAACTAGTGAGAACTGGGCCTTTATTCTAAGTTTCCTAGCTGAATAGCTTGAAGAGGTGTCGAGGTGGGCCTCTTGCATGCACCCCAAGAAACAACCCGCAGGAGCCACCCAACCGGATTCCAAGCTAAGTAAACTGGCAAGCTGGATCATTACATGGGCACCCAACGAGGACCAGGTTGCGCGTCCGGAAGCCAACGCACCACCACCCTCTTAGACCTCTTGCAGCTATATTCCATGCTAGGGGCCCACCACTATCGGCAGCCGTGTGGATACTAGGACAACAAGAAAAGAATGAGGGGGAGGGGAGAGATACTGATGTCTTGTACCGGCCTTCTTGTTGTTTTTGTAAGACCCCGAGGTGCTGCCAGCTACCATAACTGTCGGTCATTGGCAAATACGTGGAATAGGGCCTAGTTGAGCTTGGGAAAAAGAACACCGGATTCTACGAAATATCCATTCGTTCTGTCACTCACATGAAATGATTATACAGAAACGCCAGAGAACATAGCTCCGGTGGTACCCTGCCTCGGGCCATGAACTGGTTGTTCCCAGCGCCCTTGTACTACGCGATGAGTGGCGAGGCCGGGCTCCACACGATTGCCATTTGCATCCTCATTAGCCGTGCTAGTCCGCCCCAATAAGATGCGAATAAAAGAGCATTGTGCATCTTCGGCTCACTCCTGATTTGCGTTACTTACGCCGCTAATTTTGTGAGAAGGATTCAAGGATTAGTCCTGGGCCAATCCTTTCATGCCCACTACGACCGGTGAAGCTGCAGGTGCAGGGTTGGGGCGGCATCATATGATTAGACATTGCTTACCAATATCCGGCCTAAGAACAGGCACTACCAATCGAATCCATGATTGATCCCCCGATGCTCATCGAATTTCGCCTTACTTTTATTAGCATTTAGGGAAGTTATGCCGACATGATTTGGACTTCACTGTTATAGTAGTCACGTATGACCGACAGGGTTCCTTGATCCAAGAAAAAGTGATGTGCAGTCCTCCTACCATATAAAAGTCGTTGACATTCCCAATACGAACCGTCGTTACGGGTGTCCTCAACAATACTCGCAAATCCAAGTCCATCGAATGCTGTTTCAGAGAAAGTCTCTCAGAATGACGCAAGTTTCCATTTCTTTGCTGCCTCCATACTGCTCACAGTGCAAATGCTCTGGTGAGAGACAAATCACTCGCCGTTCCAATCGAAATGGGAATGCCGGCCGCCCATATTTCCGATGTCCAAGTTGCGACAGATTCCTTACATTCGATGATGACCGTGGGATTGACCTGACGAACGAGAACTGTCATTGCGGTGTTCCAAGTAGACGGCAGCTGAACGGCAGGGAACATACGATCCCTGGTGGGATTCACTACGTATGTGCTAAGGGAAAATGTAAATATTTCAGCCGCCATATGACGCACAACGGGTGTCAGTTGGCTATCGAAGAAGAGCTGGTCAACCTCCTAAATCGAACGAGGTTCTTTTGATCGACATATCAATTTGCAATCCGGAACGGCTTGGCTTCTTTACTGTATGTTGTTACTTGAACCCTCCCTTCTATTTAAAACTGACCATTTAGGAAAAGCTTGATTGAGGAAAGGCTTGAAGCATGTTTTAGGTATAGGCAGGAATACTATGCAGTTTTATAACAACCAGAGCTAAACAAGCCGAGTATTTCCCTCCTTTTACCGTTCATTCCCCCTTCGGTTGGATTCAGAGCTGGCATTGATGAAGTACTGAGTAGAGAGTGGCGCACCGGACGTCCCAACCAGGCAGGCCAGACGAGTGATGGCAATGAACGACGGCTGGATGCACACCATCGGCCCGATGAGCCTACGCAGCTTAATGTCGACCATTGGCAGCACAGTAACAGGCCCTGGTACGACGCCGGCCGATCTGGGCCGACCGAGACCGAGACGCTTTCTGCGCGGGAGGAGCGGGAAGGGCGAGAAGGACGTTAGCCAAGTGCCATGTCCGCAATCCAAACCATGTCTATAATCCAAGCCACGTTTGCAATCCAAGCCGCACTGCCTCCTCTGTAGTAGTCCAATTGTCTTTCTCCAGTGGATCGAAGGTCTTGCAGGTCGCGAGCGACGTGATGTATCGTGCCTGCCTTGTCCTGTGGTCTTTTCGACCTTTGAAATCGGTGAACCTCGTTCTCTAGCTATCACACGACACTGTCCTTGCTGTCACATTAATCTCTGCTATCAAAACTAGTCTCAGGCACCATCAAGCTGCTTTGTATCGGAGGCGATAAGCCGATCCTCTGGCCTAACCCTGCGATGGCGGGGCTGCTGCTTTCGCTCGTCCGACAGCTGCAGGGCCGCGTGCCCCCTTTTACGCTAGCTCGCCTAATGAACACCTGCGGGACGGCGGGTAGCACAGCCGGCCGCTTGGCAACAGCCGTTGGACTCTCAGGCGCGTCCTGCAGGGCGGTTGTTGATTCGTAGCCCACTCCAATGCTCAATTACTCTTGGGCAAAATTGACGCGGAGTTTAGCGAGACTCCATAGCTAACGAGGGCCAGCCAGACCTGCCGTTTCTGGAATGGCCCGGTTGGTTCCCTGTTTGATTCCCTGCCTTTTCGATGGTGAACCAAACTGTCGGGACGCGCTCCCTCCTCTTATTCGTCCTTCGAGGCATCCAGGCTCTAGCCTTAAGGACGGAGTTCACCATACGGCAGTGGTTCGTCGATAACGTCAAGACATTCGATGAACTGAAGTCAGTCTGATCCAAGGTCCATCTCGTCGACGACACCGGAACGGATAAGAGGAAGACTACCGAAGCCAAGGCCAAACTAAAGAAGAGCACCTCTCTTAGAGATACGAACACATATCAAAGCGGCTGCGTCTCTATGAGCCGCGAGAAGTTTGATAGCCTGCTAGATGTGGTAGCCTCGCTCTAGCTGCAGAATCCCCAACGCTAAAGTCCTAACTAAAAACGCAGCATCATGCTACAGAGCAAGATGTGGCATGGTCTAGCTTTCTAGGGCGATCTCGTTATTCTCATGGCTCAAGAACTATAATGGTCGCCTATTACCCCTCCACCCATACGAAACGTAGGACGTGGCTATTGAATTCTACAACCAGGAACGTACTACTACGAGGGAAGGTCGCCTGAATCTAAGCATAAGCGACAACGAGATGGCACGCAGTCTAGAGCCTACCCAGACGCTTTTGTAACGCTACTTCGGAGCTTACACGGAGCAGGATACGGATAGCGTAAATACGAAGCGAGCGTGCGACGCTGTTTTTCCCACCCTGGATTCTGCCAAGAGCAAGTCTCAGGATGCGACGGACTAGGAGCTGGTGGATACAGCTTCCGAGGCTACAACTCCGACTCTGTCGAGCGTCTAAGAGCCGCAGCCCTTGCCAGTGGTCTCCTACCTTCATGGCGGCCTACGTATCTTCGCTTTTGATGGGCCCCCCACCCATGCCACGTAAAGGCTGTTACTGAAAGAGGAAATAAAAGTTCACCGACGCTAAAAAAAAAAATATCAGCCGACCGTCGTCCTCCTGTGGATTGCCCCAGTGGTGTTTTTTCCAGCTTCTCTAGGCCCTTAAGAAGAGGATGGACTGGGAGTTTCGGGTCGCGGAGGCTTTAGTGTGGGCCGTTTAAATCGCTATAGCTATCGCTCTCTAGTCTTAGGTCGAAACGTGGATAGCCTAGACTACAAAGACTACATCGGCAGGGTTCTTTAAGGCTTTACGTAATCGACACCGTATTCTAGATATTAAAAAGTAAATAAATAGTTATATTCACTTCTTTAAAGTAAACTAAATTTAAACTAAGAGTTATATATATCTATACGCGTAATAAATGAAAAGTTCGATATCTATATAATAAAACCTCGTATCGTCTTAACTATTCAAGCCTTATAGATATATCGCCCTGCTATTAAAATGCGTCGTCGCCCGCTAGGAGGACGAAAAGCGTGGCCGCGTTCATATAGACGGCTAAGCGGTCCGCTAGGTTAAAGAGCGCCAGCCGACTCTAGTGGTCGACCGGCACCCGCGCCACGTCGTCGGTGAGCTAGGCGGTACCAAAAACCTAAAGCAGGCGCCAGCCGTGATGTCCAGGGACATCGTGGTGCACGCGCACGACGACTGCATAGCTCGTCTCGGGCAGCCACACGACTAAGTCGCCCTCCTCGGCTTACCGCGACGTAATACCTAGCTTCTATAAGGGCTAGTTATTCCGCGGCCGGAGCTGAATAAGGCGCGGGCCCGTCCTATCCGGGTCGGGCTTAAGGCCCGATTTTTTACGTATACTGCTTTCATGTTCCCTTAGGAGTTCTCTAAACTATTTCAAAGTGCTTACGTAATCGTAATATACCCGGCTTCTAGCTACTTAGTTCGAGGCTATAAATAAAACGTTCTTAGTTAAGGAGTTAAGTAAACGTATAAGTGTATCGAAGAGTCTTTTACTTTTGGCATTTACTTTCGGTTTATTATAGTAGTTAACTTATAACTAGACCTTCTAAGTATTAACCTTTACTAAGTCGGCCGTGGCCTCGGTTATAAATAAGCCTACGTAAATAATAGTGCCGACGATAAAGCCTCCGATCTTAAACACTACCGGGTCCTTTCTCCTTAACTACTATACCGATAACGCCTTAATGTTATAGTAAGGGTGAAGGAACCGTTATACTAAGCTAATATCGTTACTTATTAAGAGAGACTTAACTAAAGCGCTAGAGGTTATAATATTCGCTCTCGAGAGCTTATCTATCTCGTTTATATAATATATCATATCCTTTTAAACCTTAAAAAGGGGCTTATCGTATTCTATAGCTAGAAAGTTAATACTATCGCTTAAAAGGCCGACGAGACTATAAATCTTATCCCGTAACTCTTAACACTCGGCGTTTTTACACTCGAATAACAAGTCGTAAAGACTATATCTATCGTTTCTTCTCGTGGTACGGAATCGGTCTAGTTTAAGAGGCCCGTCTTTTCTAGTCTAGTGCGATTCTATAAAGTTAAGGAACGACGTCTACTCTTAAAAGGCTAAATTACTAAAGCACACCTCTAGCTAAACGGCTTAAGCGATCTCTTAAATAATCTAAAGTCGACGTTAGTAATCATTATAGTAAATTCTTTTAACTAGTTAACTCTTATTAAGTAGATTAGTTATATTATTTTTATATAAGTCGGAGTATTATAAAAAGGCTTAATCCTTAATATTAAAAGGTATTATTACTAAATCTAATACTTATTATTTTTCGGTATCTTTAAGTAGATCTTCACGTATTCTATACTTATTCCCTAGCTACACGATAACCGTCGCTACTCTTTAGTAAATATAAGGTATAATTTATACCTATTAGTTACACTTAGAAATATTAGTTTAATTAATATATATAACATTTACTTATATAAGACATTCCCCTTTATAAAGCTATATATAACGGAGGGTATAATATAGATTTTCTCTAACTTAGAAATATTAGCTATTTAAAGCGATCGGCTTCGTATTAGTTAATTAACGCTATCTATAAGAGAGTGCGTAGTAAGTAAGTTACGTAGCGAATTCGACTAGTTCTATCGTACACTTTAATGTTTTATTACTATTATTAAGCTTAATATAACGAACGCTATACCTAAGTACTACGTGACGTAAGGTTTATATAATTAAGAATAAGGAGCATTTATAAGGTAAGCCTAGCTTACTTCTAACTAAACATTAGTAAATAAAGTGATAAGGTAACTAAAGATAGAGGTACTTAATTAATAACTAAATCTTTACGATAAATCGTTAAGAGATTACTCTTATCTATAAGTAAGATAAATACTTAAATTAATCACTAAAGTAATAATTATCTATATAAGAAATCCTTCTACTTTATATCTTTAAGTTATTCTTTTATTAATACTATAGATTACCTTAAATTATTAATGATTTAACTAATCCTTTAATGTTAACTTATTATAACTTCTATTAATTTATACCGTTAAGTTAGCGCTAAGCTTAATAATCTATCACGTAACTTATATTACCGTTAAATATCTAATTTTAAATATCTAATATTAGATATATAATATTAAATATCTTATCTTACTAATAATAGTTAAACGTCTATATTTAAATATCTTATCTTAGATATTTAACACTACGTTACTAAACTTTTAAATATAATCTTAATATAACGGTTACGACCGTTAAATATAGCGGTATTAATAAGAGGGGTGTTAATCCGTACGTGCTAACTTATTAGTTAAATCCCTTAAGTTAAGTTCGTAACACTACCTTTCCCCTCTTTAAGCTTTTATTTTTAAAGTTTAATTTTAGTTATATAAGAGGTCTTTATCGCTTACCTCGTTAGTTTTATAAGTTCTTCTTTCTTTTATGTTTTTATAATATATACTTATTATATTAAGTCGTGTTAAGAAATCGTATACGTTATTAAAGAAAACCGAAGAACGTTACCGTCTCGTTACTTTAATTAATTCTTTTAATATCGAAGTTATACCTTATTCTTTTTACGAGACGCGTTACTTATATTACTAGATAATAAAAAGTATCTCTCGTTATTATAAGTACGTTCGGCACGGGCGGTTATACGATAATGTTTTTATAGCTTCTTTTATTTAGAAAGTGTTAGTTATAGAAAAACGATTAAAGTTAAAGGAGGAATAAATAAAGGAGAAGCTTCTTACTACTTAGTAAGCCTTTAACGAGGCCGTCGCTCGCCTCTTTCGAATCTAGAAATAATATACCTCCTTAAAGACTTAAAGTATCGACTTAATAAAACGTTACGTTAGTTCCCTCGACGAGCTTAACGTTTAAAACTAGGTAAAAACTACGGTTACGTCCGACGTTTAAGTTAATAATACTATAAACGTGATTAACTAGATAATTATCTTCGAGGCGGACCTTATATCTTTTAACTAACCTCTTACCGAAAGTCCTTTAACGCTTATTACGAATTCCGTAAGTGTTATATAAGTTCTTAAGTGTTATCTTCTAATAAGTATCCTTTCTATTTAACGAGGTATTTCTAAGTGTTACCGAACTTCTTTTTATCGAGGATAGTTTTTACTTCGTATTTATACTAATTTATTTCGATTTCTAATATAATTTTAAGTTTAACGTTTATTAATATTAGTTTAAGTAATAAGATATAAAATACTAAGTGTATCTATATTATACTAGGTAACGATAATCGATAGTTAGTTATTAAAATAACTTCTTTAACTTTAAATAATCTAATCTTTTTAAAGTCGAGTTTCTCGCTTAGTCGTTTCGTCTTAATGTTTTTCTAAAGTAAGTAAACTTTATCTCCCCTTTTAAAAGTTAGTTTTTTTAACCTTAACTAGTCGTAATATATCTTTATCTTATCTTATAAGAATACTAGATCTTCTTATAATCCTTACTATAATTCTTTAAGTTTATTAACTATAACGGTCGTTATAAGTATAAGCTCTTTTAATAGAAGTGCTCTTATAATTTCTAGATTAAATCCGTAGTTAGCTTTAAATAGTGATATACCGAGTACTTCGTTATCTAAGCTATTATAAACGAACTATACTATTAGTAGTAATTCGACTTAATTATTTTATTTGTAGTTAACGTAACATCGTAAATATTATTTAAGTGTCTAGTTTATTCGTTTTATTTATCTATTTATTTATAGATAATAAGTTATAAATAACTTATACTTAACATTAAGCTATATTATAAGTGACTTCTAGAATTTAGTTATAAATAACTTATCCTGATCGGAGATAATCTATTTAAGTAGTCCGTGTTAACTAACGATAGTTTTAAAGAAGGTGTATACGAGTTCCTTTATATTACTTAACTCTTTATAAGGTAAGAAGTATATATACTTCGTAAGTTTATCGGTGATAATAAAGATATTATTATAAATCGCTTAAATTATTAACTCCTTTAATAGTAGTAACTTTACGATAAAGTTTAATACGATAGTTTTTTATACTCTATTAAGTAGTAGTATCGGTTATAGTTCTTTATAAGGCTTATATCGTAAGGCTTTAACTTTATTATAGATGTTATATTCTTTAATTACCTTAGTTACCGTTTCTTTCAGTTTATAATAGTTATAATATCGTTATATTCGGTTCGTAGTTTTAAACGTTCCTTAATGTTTATAAACGGGGTATTTGTAAAAGCTTTTAATTAATTCGACCTAAAGTTATTTAAAGATCTCGATCTTACCGTTATACCGAGGTAATTCGTCTTCGTTAAGTTCTTTAATTTTTTATATCTAATCTTAGTATTAGACCTTATAAGTTATATCGAGTTACTTATTTAATATTAGATTTCTTTCTATATCTTTCGTAAGGATAACGTGTGTCTTAACTATCGGTTCTTACTAATAATCCGGTCGGCGGTTAAAAACGTTAACCTTACCGTTCTTATTACCCTTATAGTATATAATAACGAAATAAAATTCAGATAAGAATTCTATCTAACAGATCTATCGTTTATTAAGTTCTTTCTTTATAATAAATAATATAAGGTTCTTATAGTTAATATATACTTTCACTTAGTAAGCTATATTACTAAGATAATACTTCTATTTATAAAACGTTTCGATAATAATTATTAACTCCTTATCGTAAATCTAGTAGTTAAGTTATAATCCGTTAAGTTTCTTTAAGAAGAATGTTATCGGGTGTAGCTTACTATTCTCGTTAACTTAGTTAAGTTATCTTCCGAGCGTATAATCTAATATATCGGTTTTAACCTTAAAAAGTTTCGTAAGATCTATTATATATAGTACTAATTCGTTTATAATCCTCTTCTTTAACTTATTAAAAGCTAAAGGTTATTTCTTTTATTTCCGTTTATTAAAAGGGGGTAATCTTACGAGTTAAGTTCATTAGAGCGGTTATTATCTTTTTAAACTAGCGAATAAATATCTTATAATAGTTTATTAATCTTAAAAAAGATCGAACATCGTTTACGTTTTAAAGTATTAGCTAATCTTTAACTACTAAAACTTTAAAATCTTCTATCTAGATTTCGCTTACAGATATTATGTATCTTAAATAATTAACTTATAGTTTCTTGAACTTACTTTTCTCGGGGTTTATAAGTAGTTTAACGTCGTAGAGTACTTATAAGATAAGCTTAACGTACTTATAGTGTTATTTAAAAGTCTCGGAGTAGATTAGAATATTATCGAGGTATATTATAATAAAGTGGTCGATAAAATCTCGTAAGATATAATTTATTATATTTTAAAAGCTCGTAGGTATATTAATAAAACCGAAAGGTATAACTAAGTACTTAAAGAGTCTATACTTAGTTCGGAATACCGTTTTCTATTTTTTACTTTCCTTTATACGGATAAGGTTATACCCGTTAAGTAAATCGAGAGTTATAAAAATCTTAACCTTTCTTAACTTATCGTGTAAGTCGTTAATTAATAATAAGGGGTAATAGTTCTTAATTATAATCTTATTAAGCTTTTAGTAATCGATATATAGTCGTTATTTAAATTTACTATCCTTACTTTTTTTTAGGATAAAGAGTATAAAGTACCTTACTAGTAATATCGAGGGTTTAATATTACTTTTCGTAAAGTTCTCTTTAAGGTACTTCTTAAGTTCTTCCTTATGTTTTAATATAAGTCGGTAAGTTTATATAAATTAAAACTCTTTACCTTCTTTTAAAGGTATCTCGTAATCTTATCTATTATACTTTAGTATTCTTATAAGTAGCTTTCCGCTAAATAAGTCGCCGAATTCTTTATACATATCTAATACTTCGTATTTTTTTATCGGCTCGACTTCTTTAACTTCTTATATTTTAAGGAACGCTCGAAAGGTTATAAACTTACTTAAAGGTCGGTGTCGTTAACGCTTCTTAAAAGTTAAGTCTCTTCTTAATATATCTTATTAAAGTTAGCTTATTCTTTAATTAACTTATAGATTACTCTCTTATAACTAAGGTATCCTTAATATTAAGTCGTAGTCTAATATTCTTACGATATCGTACTTAAGGCGTTCTTATCTTCCTTAGATAGTTATTAAGAAAGGCGTAGTCTCTTATAATACTATTTTATAGTCGTACTCGAACGGTTCTTTATTTATAACGTTAAGTCGATATAAAGCGTCTTTCCTTTTCTATAATATCTAAAGTTTATTAACGATTTCTAAAGAGAAGTAGTTTCCTTATACTCTGTTATCGATTAACGTACGTATCTTTCGTCTTATAACTAGTACCTCGAGTATTAAGGGGTTATATAAGTCTTAATAGTTACCCGTCTTATTATCTATTATATATAAAGACTTGTCGTTCGCTTAAGCTAGTTATAGCCTTTTTATAATTAACGACAGGCGTTTCCCGTCTTCTTTTAATATTATTATTAAGAGGCTTTACATTACTTTACTACTTCGTAGTTTATTTATCCGAAATACCTTTTAAGGTGTCCGGTAAATTCTCGGGGTATAAGGTTATCGTTATAAGAGGACTCCTCGTTATTATCTATAAGTAAAAATAATATAAAAGCTTATATTAATTCTTAAGCTTCGTAATTTATCGTAAGTACTATTAGTTATACTTATCGTTATTCGTAAACCTTCTTTTTATAAGAGGTCTTTAACTTTATTTATACTTTAACCTTCTTAGCTTTATAGATATAATATTCGTTAATCTTATATTAGTGTTATTCTAACTTCCTTACTATATATTCTCGAGGGTGTTTTAATGTTATTTTAAGTAAAACGAATCTTTATCACTTAATAAGTTTAATAACGGTTTATTCGACCTTATTTATAATATAAAGGTAATAAAATGCTTCCTTCGTAGTACGTCGAAAGAATACTTAATATCTAAACTTTTCTTCGATATAATAAAAGTAAGAGTCGAAGATATATAAGATCTATACTAGTTATTAGTAATATTTAACGCGGGGGTAGATTCGTTCGTTATCGCTAAACCGTCTACGTAGTTATAATTCTTTATTATTACGTATGGTAATAATAAGTATCTTTACTATATAATCTTTACTTAAACGTATTCTTATAAATAAGATTTATTCGTTATCGTCGAGGCTTTAGTAAAAAGTAGCTTACTCGATTAGTTATTCGTCGGAGTATTTATTTAACTTATAATACTTTAAGAACTCGACTTATTATTATAGTTCTTTTAAGTTATTACCGTTAGTCTTATCTTCTAACGTAAAGAGTACCGAGGCGGGGTAGTCACGGTATATTATAACGAGGGTACGTTTCTTTTATAACTTTTAAAAGTATTATCTAGCGTTATCTTTAGTAAACCGGTAGATACTATAGTAATCGTCGTAATAAGTAGTCTAAGTAAGGGATCTATAAAGTACATTAAAAGTTTTTATAACGGTAGTATTTATTCTATCTAATACTGTTAGTCCTTTATTAGTTATATTTATATATCGTTTAAAGACTAGTTAAAATCGTAGTTTCTTAAGTTATCTATATTCTTTAACGAAATATCTTATTTTATTATAGTTATAGTAATCGCTTTTAAACTTAAACTTATTATTATAATAAGTAACGTTAAGGTTTATAAGTTTAAAATAGTTACTATAAGAGGTCTTATTCTTCTAGTCGTTATTTCTTTAAAAAGGTTACGTAGATTATCGTCTTCTCCTTTCGTTAAACTAAGCTAATTTCTATATTCGGTTACCTTAACGTTTTTATCGTCTTTTATATAAGTAGGTGTCGATATAAATAACTATCTTAACGTAAGCTAAGAACTTTATAAAAAGTTTAATTATCTAACTAATCTCGTCTTTAACTTCGTTTTTAAGTCTTTAGTAAAATATAAAGATCTTAATATCGTCGGTATAGTTTATTCTAACTACGATTCTTCGGAATTTAGTAACGTAACTAGATACTAATCCCTTTTAATAGAGTTTTACGAGTTCTTATTCCGCTCGTCTTTTCTCGTCGGGTTCTTAAAAGAGAGTCTTTAACGAGTCTTCGAAACCGGTGTACGTCTCGAAGATTCTACGTATTTCCTCTTAATAAAGTTCGATCTACTAATTATTCTCGATAAGCTCGGCGAGGTAAAGTTCGAATTAAGCTAAAGCTTTACCTTTAAAAAACGATATAATATATATTACTCGTAAGGTCTAGTCGAGGAACGCGTTAAAGTGAAAAGATTAATAAGCCTTAACTTAGATAAGGAATCCTTTTAGTTAACCTAACGTACCGTCGTATAAGTTAAGGGTGCTAATCTTAAGCTTATCTCGTCCTCTTCTAAAGGTTTAAATAATATTAATAGTAATACGGAGGGTTCGGTTCTTATCTTTTAACTCTTAAAGTTACTTAAAGATAGTAGCGTAATTTTCCGTAACCTTCTAGTTTTCCTAAATATTATATCGTAAGGCGTCGTATTAAGCTTTAATAAGTTTAAAGTTATCGTTAGCTATTTCGTTAGCTAAGTTACGTTATAACTAAGAGGTACTAAAAGATATAATGTTTATTAAATAGTATTTAAAATTAATAGTAACTATCTTAAACACGAGTGATTAAAATATAACGAACGTTATACTTAAGTATTATATAACGTAAGGTTTATATAATTAAGAATAAGGAGTATCTATAAGGTAAGCTTAACTTACTTCTAATTAAATACTAGTAAATAAAGTAATAAGGTAATTAAAGATAAAGGTACTTAATTAATAATTAAATCTTTACGATAAGTCGTTAAGAGATTACTTTTATTTATAAGTAAGATAGATACTTAAATTAATTACTAAGGTAATAACTATTTATATAAGAAATCCTTTTACCTTATATCTTTAAGTCATTCCTTTACTAATACTGTAGATCACTTTAAATTATTAGTAATCTAACTAATCTTTTAGTGTTAACTCATTATAACTTCTACTAATTTATACCGTTAAGTCGGTGTTAAACTTAGTGATTTATCACGTAACTTACGTTACTATTAGATATCTAATTTTAAATATCTAATATTAGATATTTAATATTAGATATCTTATCTTACTAATGGTAATTAGACGTCTATATTTAAATATCTTATCTTAGATATCTAACGCCGCGTTACTAAACTTTTAGATATAATCTTAATATAGTAGTTATAACCGCTAAATACAGTAGTGCTAATAAGAGGGGTGTTAGTCTATATATACTAACCTATTAGTTAGATCCCTTAAGTTAAGTTCGTAACACTTAATCCTTAATAAGCGAATAGAATTACCACTAACTAATCTCTTATATTAGAAACCGGCCGTTAAATCTATAGTTTTACTAGCTATTAAGTTATTCTCGACTTCTACTTAGCGATAATAAGAGTACGTAGAAACTATAATAATAAGTAATAAGCTTAATAAAATAAAGATATTCTAAGAAGATTAAAAGAGGTGAAACGTTTATTATAGTACTAATAAAGAAATCGGAGCTAGTCGTAATAAATAATATACTAATAATATTAAGTTAGTATTAAGGTGTAACGGACTAATCGATAATTAAATTATAGCTATAAAAGGTAGATATAACCGCCTCGTTTAACGAGGCTATATTATTTTTATCTATTTAAAGGAATTCGTAGCTATAAAACGTAGGGTAAGTTACACGGCTTTAAGTAAACTTATTAAGAGGGCCGTAACTTACACCGAAGACTAGTTAGGTAATGTCGCGATTAGTTAAACTAAGTATATAACTTAAATATAACCTTATATAATTAACGACACTAAATATCACGTACACGAAGTGTTATTACTCGGAACGGAGATTTAAAGTAGTAAATATAACTTTAAAGGTATATAATAAAAGGTATAATATATTTATAATTATTATAAGATACTCTTACACCTCCGTTTACGCCTTTACTTACGTTATATAAACGTATCTACGCTTAGATATAATAGAGTCTTAACGCGATACGTGTGTAAACTTAAGGTAGTGTTAATAAGACTAGAGGCGAGGGCGTAGGTTTCGGCGATAAAGCGTACATTAAACGTTATAAGCCCTCGGAATCGCGTAATAAGTCGGCGCGCCGAGAATAAGGGGCCACGACTAGCTAAGGATATATATTAAAGATACCGGGTGCCCGTAAATAAGACACACTTAATAAGAAAGGCGAAAAGAGGGCGGATTCATATCACGACGGTATAACGGCGGCGCGAAGCGTGTCTAAAATGCGGTCGGTAATAGTAGCGATACGGTCCTAGACGGCGGCGTCGACGAGCTCCTAGACGGACCGGGGCCGCTCGTCGTCGATATAGTCCTCGATAAGGTCTACGATAAGAGCGCGTAAGGCCTCCTCGGTGTACTCGCGCACCGTATCCTCCGCTTATATAACGATGTCGGGTAGGCGGCGGTCGACGTCCTCGTAGTCCTCCTCGAGCGCGTATATACGCGCGGCGAGGTCGTCGACCTACCGCTCGGCGTCGGCCTAGTCGCCCGCGACGACCTCGACCTACTTACGGAGCTCGTCGTGACGCCGCGCCGCCGCCGCGAACTACTTTACTAGCTCGGCCCGGCTCCGCTCTAGCCCGGCGACCTAGCTACTAAGCCGCTCGACTTACTAGTATAAGTGCTAGTTTTATAACACGAGCGTGTAGACTACGGTTTTAAGACGGGCGCTAGACGCGAGCGGGAGTATAGCTACCTTAAACGTAGATACGGCGCTAGTAGACAGGGTTAATCTTTTAGAAACCGATAAGTCTACGTCCTTACTTCTTCGTCGCTTTCCTACAAAGGGCGGGCACGGTACGTTAATAAACGAAAAGGGTAACGGAGACGAATTACATTACATACTTAGCCCCGGGGGTGTATTATTACCGACTTCACTATCTACGTAAGCCGGAAGGCCGTAGCTACCGTAACTTAACGGCGTCGCGGTTAAAATAGTCGACGCTTTAAACGGGGCGCGTAAAGAAGGGTGCTCCGAGGCTTTATTAAACGGCGAAGCGATAGAGGCGGCGGCGGCGCTAACTATATATAAGTAACCTCCGGAGCCGTTATATAACCTCCTCGTGTTATAAAGGGCCGCGATAAACCGCGGGCCCGCTTACTTCGACGACACGACCTTATAGAAAGCCGAGACCTTCTCCCGGGGCGCTTAAGCTATAGCTATATAAACGGCTAAGTTAAAGGTACTAGCGAGGGATAGTAAGCGTTTCCCTTTACCCTTAGCTTCGGGCTACCTAGAGGTATAACCCGGCGTAAGCGGGCCGATTAAGTCTAACGGCGCGTTTAACATTACGTTTAACCGGTAAGTTTAAGCACTAAAGGATTCTTAGTAACCGGTATTAGTAAGGACGAGACAGGTGACGCGTTCGATAGGTAAGTAAAAGTAAAAGGTCTTCTTATTTAACTTATTTTAAAACTTAACGTTACGTGCTTATAACTAAATAAAAGCTTAAGCTAGGTCGGCGGTATAAACGACGAATAGCCGTAAGTTAACATTAAAAGGGGCGCCGGTCGCGTCTATCCACCGCACTTCCGTAGCGGCGTCGGAAAATAGTCGGATATACTTATATTATAACGAAGGAGGTCCGGCGGCCCGCTCGTTCGGGGCGTAGGTCGGCGAGGCCGTTACGTCGCTTAAATCCGATACTATTTATATATAAGGCTTAATAAGACGCTTAGTTAGCCCGTAAAAAGTTAATAATAAGAGTAAATAACTAGTTCTATTAATAAAGTTAAGGAGGAAAGCGTCTAAGTTAAAAACACGGAGGATAGTTAAGCGGTACGATAATAAAAGCGAAAAGGCATCATTCTTCGCTATTAATAAGGTATCTAGTATAAGAAGGACGAAGAGTATAATAGTAGCTTCGTTCTTATCTTAACGTAAAGCTTGTAATAACTTAAGCGTATAGTAACCCGCGCCGGGTAAGCCGTCGCTTATTATCTTCCCGTTAGTTAAAAGGTAGACACCGTTTAATCGATAAAAAGCATCCCGTAAGCTAGAGGGGAAAACCGTCTAACTAATAGGAATTATCCCACTAGCTAAAAGGACGACCGTCTAGCCGATAAGAAGATATAAACGACAGCACGCTCGTACCCGATCGAGGCCCTAAGTCTTCTAAGGAGCGCGACTCCCGTAAGTAGAGGTCCGGTATCGATAGTAGCCCCGAGTACGAAGTCGCGGCGCAGCCGGGCGTTAGAGGTAGCTTAAGACACGAACGTCTTTATAAGATACTTAAGAACTAACTATATATAACACGTAGAAGATATAAAGTGGTTAAGATAAAAAGTAAGTAGATATAATCGAGATAAAGAGAGTAAGGATAGTAAGTAAGGAATAAGAGGCGATAATAAGACTAGCACGAAAACGCCCGTATCGAATATAAAGGCGAGCGGAGCGGGACATTATAAACTTATAATCCGCCTTACTTTAACTTAGATTTTACCGTAAAACGGCTTACCCGCCGACCTAGTTAAGCTTTTCTTAATTTCGTAAACTTATTTATCAGCTTATAAGTTTACACTAGTAATTCACTAATTACTTAAGTTAAATTAGTCACTTACTAACTTATTAGATTTAGTTATAGTCTCGCGTATATCCTTAACGTAAGCGACCTTTCTATCGCTAAAACCGTATATAGCTTAATATACCCTCCTACTATACGAGGGCGGACGCGCGTAATATCGCCCCCTTACGTATTACCTCGACCTTACGTTATCTCCTTTATTATCGTTAACTAGCCTTAGCTATACGCCTCACTAAAGTTTTATATATACTATATTACTATACTCTTCTTATAAGCCCCCTCCCGCCTTCGTTATCTACTAAGCGATAAATATGTTTTACGCTTTATTAATATACCGTCTTTATACTAACTTCCTTAACGCTTTATTAAACACGCGCTTACTTTTAGTAACCTTAATTCCTTAACGCGGCTTACTTTATTTATCTATACTACACTCCTTATTATAATAAGTAATTTATAATAATTATAAGATAAGTTATATTATACTTAAAGGAAGAAATACTATATTAATAAAGCCTTCTAAAACGTATTAGATATATAGTTAACTACTATAATACCGTGTAAGCGTTTCTAACTTATCTACGAAAATTATTAGCTAATCTTAAGCGCTTACCTAAAATACGCCTAGGTAGATCCGCCTTTATAAACGTCTAAGTGCGGGGTGCGGGTAGGCTCGGGAGGATCTAATTAAGATCTTATTTACTTACCTAGCCGTCTTCCGACGGTTTACCGGTCTTAACGGGATCTACCTAGCTCACGACCCGTTCTCGTATTCACGTATTTATATATAACTATTAATCACCTTTATTATCGTTAGTATTTATTCTAGCACCCGCCGTTTCGCTCGCCTTATAAAGAAAGAACACTACCTTTTACTATCGTGATGCCTTAGACTAAGCGGGTTACTACCCTTATATAGTTATCGCGTACACTAACCGTAATAACTAAGTAGAGATTAAGCACGCTTACTATAATAAGCTATTCCTACTTACTTTCTTAACTTACGAAAAGGCCGCCTTCGTGAAATAAGTAGCTACTTAAGTTTATAAGCTCACTTAAAGGGCTTATATATACCGATAATAAGAGGATATCTACTATCGGTTTTATCTTTAAGGTCGGGCTTATACGCGTAATAATCGTATATAACGCCTAGCTTATAATATACTACCTAAGCTCCCGCTATAAAATTTCAGTACTAAGTATAACGTTAAGCGATCTTAAGAACGCGCCGGAATAAGTTATCGAGGAAGTTCTACTAGAAATAGGACTGTTAATACCTAGCTACTCACGACGGCGATGTAAATTACCTTAGAGTAGCACCCTCGCGTAAGGAGAGTATTCCGTCATGACTATCGGCTATTCATCGGGTGTCGCCGCGACGATAGACGTGCTAAGGATCAGCTGACAAGGGAAGACGTCTTTACGGCACGGTTCAGTTAGTAGGAAGTGCAGTTCGGCTGCTAGGACAGCTCCGGCCATCATGTATAGTATACCAGTCTTTCCTAACTAGATATAGAGTCATGTCGTAGGGGAGACACTCGCCGCGGTTATCTAATCGTTTCAGCTTCCAGGCATTACATCCCTTCGCAGGTATAACACTGCAAAGAAAGAATCAAGGCATTACTATCCCCGCGACGCAGAAGCGACAGAAGCGGACAGCGAAGACTAGCTCGGAATACTAGCTCAGAATACTAGCTCGGAATAGGATCTTTCTCTAAGATCTCTCTTTAACATTACATTACTATCGCTATCTTAAGAGCTAGCAATTAGTAAGTTCGAGACTAGCTATAATTAACAATATCTTTTCTTTATCCGTCCTTTATCTAAAGCACTTTTACTTATATCTTATAATAACTTATTCCTCCCGAGTATATATACGCCGAAAGGCGTAGTTTTATATATAGCACTTTCCTACGCTATTAAACGATAATCTTTAAAGGCACTAAGAATTTATAGATAATTAAAAATTTATACGATGCCTTAATTAAGAGAGCTACTAGAGTCCTTATCGTTTACGCTGTTTTCTTATTCTAATATATTTCCTAATTTAGAATATTTTTTAATCTAGTATATTTCCTAGTCCGGTAGCTTTCTTATTCCGGTAGATTTCTTATTCTAGTAGATTTTATAAGCTAGAATATTTCCTATTCTAGTATATTTCTTATTCTAGTATATTTCTTAAAATAAATATTAAATAGAAAGAAGGGAGGGTATAAGTATATATAAAAGGAAACTTTAAATTAACGAACCTTCTTCTTATTAACTCGGTTATTAACTTAACGTTAATAAGTTACTAAAAGCCTTACTTATTCTATAAAAGATAATACTTAAAGAGGAACTAGAACCTTACCGAAGATAAAGTTATAGAAAATCGCCTTATATCTTAAATTATTAAGCTTAATTATTAAAATATATAGAAACCGTCTTATCTTTAATATAGTCACTTTAGTAATTAGTAATACTTAACGAAGGACTAGTCTTAGCTATTTAAGTTACGAACGAGCCTTACTTATAATATAAGCTATAGTAAATATCGCTTATTATAACTTATATAAGGATTAACGCGACTCTTTTATAAGCGCGAAGGTTCCTTTAACGAATACGAAAGTAAGAAGTAACTCCCTTTATTCGTACTAAATAGATCTTAATAGAAGTTAACGTAAAGGCACCCGAGTAAAGTGGCCTTTCTTTAGCCGTTTATATCTTTATAATACTTTATTTCTTAGTTCGTAGTAAGAAGTAACGGTTATAAATAAAAGTTAAATATAACTATATCGAGTTTACCTTTTAAAAAAGGGTATTAAGTTCGGTTAAGATTCCTCGAGTTACGATTAACGTTTCTTACTTAATAAGAGAATACTCTTATCGTTAAGTACGGTTTTTAAGTTTATAAACCTTTTAGTTAAGTTTTCGTTCCGCGATTATTTTTAAATTAAATTTAATAAGATTATAAATAATAAATTATTATTTCGTTAACTTAAATTTATAAATATATAAATAAATTATTATATAAAATCTTATTAATATATTATTTTAATAATTATTTTAATTTTATAATACTTTATTATATAAGTAATAAATAACGTATTAAAAGTTTACTAATAAGTCGTAAGTAAGCGAAACGTAATAACTTATAAATAAGTTATATTATAAGTTAAACGCGGGCTATGCCTCGTAAAACGGCGCGTTACTTCACCTTACCGGGCCTGCGATCGCTCCCCCGCTGCGTCGCGGTCTCGCGCGTGTCCTCGACTCGAGCAACCTATTAAGGACTTGTCTATTAATAGCGAAGCCCTAGTGCTTTCGCTGGCGATTGGAGACCTGTTGATATCGAGTACGCAGCAGCGCGTCCAAGGCCGCAGGAAGCACTTCGTAAGGCTTGTTACGCGCACGTTGATGTTGCATGGAATCGAACCGCATCAGCAATGGCACCTGCGCCAGCGTCAGGTCATCCATCTAGGAGGCTTCATCGCCGCATTACACTATATCGATCAGCTATTCAAGGGATCGCCAAAGCAGTTCAAGGAGCTCTTTCGTATAACGAAGCCTCCGTTCCGACTACTCCTTGAGTGGCTTGAAGACAATGCTGGTCTTGCCGATACGAAGTATCAGACATCTGCGCAAAAGCTGCTTATCTTCTTATGGATGTGTGCCTTTTCAGAGCTACAGAGAAACGCCTCGCACTGCTTTTTATGTGCGCAACCGTGTGTTCAAAAAGGGTCAGTCACGCCCTGCCGACAACAACGAGGCGAATCCCACTCCCGACTCGGGCGAGTCCACTATCGCTACTCCTACACCACCAGCGTACCGTGAATCGGCATTGCCCATCGAGCAGTCCCCTGTTAGCTTGGCCGTGAACACAGGAACAGGCACTCCACCGCGGTACACTGCACCCAAAGATGAGGGCTCTACGGACACCGCAGGTGGGTTTATTCCGTTCCGACTCACGTCTGCTTATTTCCCTGTAATTGCAACTAATGATAGGAGTGATAGACATTCGCGCCGGAAAACGGCCACTCGATCGCAGTCCTGAGTTGGAATCGCGAGTCCGTCGACGCCTGCACAACGATCCGAATCTAACCAGCCGTGTGCCCTCGTCCGATGTTGCTCGCGATTCCTGGCACCAGAAAGAGCCACTTGCCGGCCCCAGCCTGCCGTTCTCTGCTGCTCACGTTCTCAGCCAGTTGGAGGAGGTCCTTCGACGAACCAAAGAGTTGGAAGAAGAGAACCGAGCTCTCAAGACCGAGGTGGCCACTTTACGGGAGAAAATGGACACTAAGCTGGAAGCCATAGCCGAGCAGGCCCGCCACCAAAGCAAGACTATAAAGGAGTCCATGTGGGAGAACGACGACCTCGAGAAGCGCCTTACTTGTCTGGAGGAGCAGCACGAGAACCTCGAGGACCGCCACGTCGGTCTATACGAGAAACTGGACCGAATGGAGGACGCGCGTCACTGGATGGAGCAGGAACATAGTGAACGGGTCTGCAATGAGGTTAGGGATAAGCTCCTAGACGCCCTAGGGACAATGTGAAATCACACCATGTCTGCCAGCTGAGGACATGCCCGTCGCTTTGTAAATCTGCGAATCTTTGCATGTGTTCACATGGGCGCCAGCGTTCCCCAGGGTGCCCAGGGCGGGGCAGGGCTAATAAGGCACGCGGTGATGCCGGCGCGGTCGCCCATTCACCACTGCACAGCCGAGCGGCGGCCCCCTTCCTCGCCCTCAAAAACACGCACGAGGGCGCCGTGATGTCGGCGCGGCGCATGAAGGCGTAGCGGGCAGGGACGACGGCTGTCGAGGAAGAAACGCGGAAGGAAGCGGTGAAGTGAAAGGCTGCGCCTACTGCCGCCGCGCCGCCTTAAAATGGATGAAGGACCCTTGTGTATCTTACTAAGCCTGAACTTCTGTACTTGAGTATGAAACAACGTGGATGACAAATGAGTCGGCCACTCCCATTAAAATTCGTCACTTCAACTTTAATGACTCATTGCTCTAGCGAACTTTAGTAGACCTTAAAAAAAGTCTTAAATTCATATTATAGTTTAAGCGCTTAAGCGAAACCTAAAATTATCTAGTGTCCGACATATACGTCACCGTTAAGAAAAGATAAAGACTTTAGTTTTTAAGTTAAATAAGATCTATCTATAAGATTAGAAGCCGGGGTAATATATCTAGAACTAATATCGGTTATAACGTTATATCTCTTAGAATCCTTAGTTACTATGTTCTTTAAAGTAGTGTAACTTTAAAAGGAAGAAGGTATATTTATTAATTTAAAGTGATTAAGAAAAGCTTAAAACGTCTCTTACTCTCTTTTCTTATAGTTATCTTAATAAGTAAAGAATACTTTAGTTATTAAAAAGAAATAAAGTAGAAATTTATAAAAAGATTAAGTAAGTAATATTATAAGTATTAACTTAGTAACTTATAAGTTTCCTCCTTAAGAAAAAAAATATAAAAAGCTATTTTTAATAAATTTCTTATTTTAATATTAAACTTTACTTTTTATTAAAGTTTAGTTTAAAAATATACTGTTTTAAGAAATAACTATTTTTATTACTTACCTTATATAATAAGTAAGAAAAGGAGAGATAATATAATAATACTTTTTATAAAGATTAAACTTATCTTATAAAGACTTTTTTATTCTCTCGTAAGGATAAGAAAGACGTAACCTTAATAAAATAATATTAACTTAGTTTTTATAACTATTATTAACGGATTCTTAATAAATACGTAAGAAAGAGGCTTATAATATTATATTATTAGTTAGCTTTTAATTAAGATATAAAGGTAGTTCGCTTCTTTATTAAAGTTACTTAATAGCTTACTTTAAACTAAAGATTAGTCTTAGCGGTCTACGTGGTAAGCGAGCCTTACTTATAGCACGGGCCATAGTGGGTATCGCCTACTATAGCCCGTGTAGGAATTAGCGCGACTCTTTCGTAGGCGAGGGTTCTTATAACGGACGCGAGGCACCCGACTGAAGTAGCCTTTCTACCGTAGTGAACGGCGTGTTAAAAGCCCACTGATGGGTGCGAAACGTAGGACGACGCGCTACTTTACCCCACTGGACCCCACCCCCGCTGCGTCGCGGTCTCGCGCGTGTTGTCCACTCGAGCGACCTTTCCGTCGCTAAAACCATCCGTGACCTAACGTGCCCTCCCACCGTGCGAGGGCCGACGCGCGCAGCATCGCGACTCTACGTGTTACTTCGACCTCGCGCCGCACCACCCTGCCATCGTCGGTCGACCTGGGCCCCCGCCTCACCTAAGCTTGTGCATGCTATGCCGCCGTGCTCTTAAAACCCCCTCCGGCCTTCCGCGCCCGCTAAGGGATAAACATATTTTACGATCTATTAACGCGTTAGTAAGATACTAATCTCCTTGACGCCTTATCGAACACGCGCTTACCCCTAGCAGCCTTATTTTAACGCGGCTTATTTTATTTAATTCGTCCTTATTATAATTTTTATTATAATAAAAATTTATATAATATAATAGTTTATAATATTATATAAATTATATAATAATAAAAACTACGTAATTTTACTTTAATAAGTAAAAATTTATAATTTAATACTTATAAACTTTATTTTCTTTATATATCTTAATAATAATAAATAATACTTTTATTTATTTTAATATATATTAATATTATAATATTTATAATTATAAAATTTAGAATAATAAAAGTTTTATTATATATGAATTAAATTAATTTTAAAAAATAAAATTTATTTAAATAATAAAAGTATATTATAATAAGATTATATTTTAAACCTTTATCTTTAAGTTATTAGATTATAATCCTTACTTTCGTTATATAGATATTAAATAATACTATCGATACTTAAATTATAGTCGTTCTTATACCGCTTATTACTTATATAAGAAGTTTATTACAGTTATTATATACCTTAATACGATATACTTAATGCTTTCGTGGTTTACCTTACCGATTACTTCTAAGCTTAATTACGGCTAAACTATAATCTTTTTTATTATTACTATAAAGTAAAAGAAACGCACCGATTATAACGGTATTTAAACCGCTCTTCTATTAAGGAGGTATACCTTCTTATTAACTTATCGGGTATATAACTAGATCGCGACGTGTCCGATATCGGGTCCTCGTACTTTAAAGGCGGATAATTAAAGAACTATCGTTTTAAAGCTTATATAAGTCAGTTCGAAAGTGGCTTTTACTAGTATATATTAACTACTCGTGTTATAACTCTTATAATCTATAGCTAGCTTCGAGTACACTACTAACGTTTATAAGATATTTAATATATAATCTTAAATATAATAATAAAGGCTTCTAGACTAAGGAATATATTTTTTAATATATAAGATTATAAGATAAGCGGTGTGACTTTCGTGCTTTATAAGTTAAATACGCTTTTATTAATACGAAATAAGCTACTTAAATAACTTACTAAGTATATAAAGCTAATACTACTTTATATATATTAGTACGTACACCGCCCTCTACCACTACTTTATATAAAGTAGTTAAATAAGAGATAATCGTAAGCTATAACGAGAAAGATATATTAAGTTAGTATTTTACGCTTTAATAATAGCGTGTATTTCACTCGATTATATACTACCCGACCTTACCTTACTTAAAGTAAATATAACTAAACGATTAACTCTTATCGATTCGAGTATAACTATCCGTTCTTAACGACTCTTTAAACTACTAGAATTAATAGTACTTGAAAATCTACTACTTAATAAACGTGTGGTTTATTTAACCTTAAAATACATCTTTAAAAGCGTTAATACTAAAGTTTAAAAGAGTAAAGCTATTAATAAACTTATCAAGTAACATTTAAAATAAAAGAATATAATAAATTTATTTTAATAACACGACTTTAATATTATTTATAACGTAATATAGACGTTATTAACTAACGATATCTTTACTTCTATTATTTAAGCTAAAGTTAAGTTCCTTAAACTTTTCGACCTATCACTTACTTAAAGCGCGGAAACAGCGGCCTCGGAAAATAAAGCTACTAAAAATAAAGCGAATACGATCGAGGACGCCGTACTAAGACGGTAGAAAACGACTTAAGTTACTAATCGGGAGAATACGCCCGGGATAGTAAGTAAGTGATCCTTTTTAAAATCACAGCCTTTACTTAACGTTATATATAGCTAAAGATATATAACTAAAGTATCTTTCTTTAATACTTATAACTTAAGCATTATTAAACTTAAAGTTTATCGCGGAAACACGACTTAAGGTGTTATTATTACCGCGTCTTCTTTTAATACCTCTGCTTTCACTAATCTACCTACCTTTTAAAACTTAGCATCGGCTTTTCGTATACCTCTAAGCTTTATTAGAGGTAGCTTACTACGAATTCGGGTATAAAGAAATGCCGTAAACCTTATAGTATAATAAGTAGAAATACGCGGAAGCGGTAAAGCTTAACCGTTAGACCGAGGAGTTTTTAAGAAGAAAGGGGGAATTTCCTAATGCCTAATTAGTAAAACGGCCTCTCGAAGAGCTTTTTAGATCCGTTACTAGTATTAAGCATATAGCTATTCATCGGATATAAGTGAGCACGAAGCGTATTAGAGATTTTCTTCTCGATGCTAAGACTTTAGCTCTATTATTAAAGCAAACCCGCTATATAGATAAGATTATAAAGTTACGACGCGAAATATAAACGACTATAGAAGAGCTATAAGGAAATAAACACCTTTTACGCTTAAAGCTTAATAAGACACTACGGGGGATAGCAGCTTAACGTGCTGAATTAAGCCGGTTAAAGGAGGTAGTTATCGCCGAAACGGAGAATAAGGATTAAGAGTACTAAAAACTAACTAAGTTAAGTGTATAAGAGGTTATAAAGCCTTTAGAAGCCTCCTTTTCGACTACTATCGATATAGAAAAGGAAACTACCTTAAGGATTAAAGAGACGGATAATAAGCTTAGAGATAACTAGTAAGAAGATAACTAAGTTGAAAGTATTCGTAGCGAATAAAAGTAAAACGGTTTAAAATAAAGCTTTTTTTCTTTATTTTAGTTACTATTACTATAATTAATATCTTATAAATTAAAGACGATTTTAATTCCCTTATTAAGAGAAATTATATCGTAGTTTTATATTATTTAAATAAAATAATATCTATCTCACGATAAGATAACACTTATTTAAGTATAAATAATTACTTTTAATAAATCTTTACGTATTTATATCTTATTTTAATTAATTTATATATACGTAATTAGATAACTAAATAATATATTAAAAGGGCTTTTTTAAATATCTTAATAGAACGTTCGCTTATTTACTTTTAATATACTCGTATAACCTTTAAGATCTTATAAGCTACCTTAACGACTTTATTACTAGTCGTACGTTTATAACGATAACTTAATACCTGTAATATCATTAATACGTAAGAGTTAACTATCGTACCTTACCTTTATATTCTATATCTAAAGGTAATCACTCCGTCGATTTAACTCGTTAACGCGATTTCATCTTAGAATAGTTTTAAGAAAATGCCGTAGAAACGCTTTAAAACCGCGGGTAACGATAAGGTCGATTTATACGAAAACGGGCTACGATTTTAATTTAATAATATCTTATATAAAGGTTATCTCTTAGATATTATTACTTTTATTTTAAAGGGGGAGGTTATATAATAAGTAATACTAGTTATTTTATTAGTAAACGATAAGTTATATAAATAAAAAGGTTTAAAAGGTCTTTTAAAGAGTTATTAAGGTACATAAATCTATATAATTAAAAAGATAAGCTTTAACTTTAAAAGGAGTGTTTATATTAAAGAAGATATAATTAAACGTTAATTATTAATTAAAGGTAGACGGCGATTAAGCTTTAAGCTTAGAAAGTAAGCTTATATTCCTTATTAATAAGAGTAAGATATAAGAGAAGAAGTAAAGGAATCTTAAAGTAGTATATTATATAGCTATATATCGTACGTTAACTTAAAAGTAGTTTAATTATACGAGTTAAGATATTCCCCTTTAAGGAAAGAAACGGTGTTAGTTAAAGCGAGATAAAGATATTATAATCTTTAATAACAACTTATATTCTATTCGTTATAACATTATATATATAAAGTATTAAAATAATATATAACCTTTATATTATAACGTTACTTATATACCTTACGAGCTCGTCGTATTAAGTAATAAAAACTATTATAATATATTATAAAAGGGACTAGTCGTATTATCGTTATTATTATAAGAGTACGTTACTACTTATTTATCTTACTTATAATAACCTAATATAAGTCGTATAAAAACGAATATAAACGCGTACCCTTATTTATAATATATAAGACGAATATAAAAGGCTTTAAATATAACCGCCTTTATAAATAACGTTTAATAAGAGCTACTTTATTTATTTATATTAAAAGTTATATAGTAGTGTAATAGAGGCGTGCTTATAAAGAAGGGGACTTTTTTTAAAATTATTTTTCGTACGTTTAAAGTTATTAGCTTTTAAACGTGTAACGTACTAAATTCCTTATTAATAAACTTAAAAGTCTTATTACGTATTAAAATATTAAGAACTTTATTATAAAAAGCGTAACGGACCTTTAGTTAACCGCGCTTATTATCTTAATAATTATTATAAATACCTTTATAATATATTAATATAATAATTATAATAATTTACACTTATTAGATTTTAAATTAAAGGATTTACGTACTAATCTTAATATTACTTAATAAGTTATAATAACTTTAACGTTTTATATAAGTATAAGTTTAACTTTTTATTAATATAAGAAACGTGTTAAAAATAAGAACTTTATTAACGACTCTTTATACTTAATTTTTATAACTTTATTAAATAAAAGAGTTAGTAAAATAATCGACTTAATAAGTATTACTAAATTATATTTTATAGCCTTTTAAAGCTTATAAAAGTCCGTTTATACGTTTTAAGTTATAAGTTAACTAATTAAAACCTCTTTAAACTTTTATAATTAAGTAATTAAAGTTAAAAAGAAGAACTAAGAATAAGAAAAGGTTATAATTATAATAATTAAAGCTTTAAACTTAATTTTTATAACCCTTTTTTTATTAATAAGAAATAATAAACGAAGTAATAATAAGTATTTTCACTTACTTTTATATTATTATATTCGCTTATAAGGTGTTTAAAAAACTTATTAATATATCCCTTTTAACTACCTTTAATTTATAAGCCTTAAAACTAAAACGTTAAGCGACTACTAGAATAATATAAGCTTTAATTTAAATTATTATTATAACCTCGTTTTTTATAATAACTAAAGCTTTTATAAAATCTATCACCTTCTTAAACGAAAGTATTAATTCTTTATTAATAAAGATAAATAAAACGAATAAGTTTATTAAAATTAATAAATTAAATAAGTCGAAAAGCCTTTTACTTAATATATAAGTCTTTCTATATATATAAAAAAACAGGCTCGAGTAAGTTTAAAGATAATTAACTTTTACCTTACGAAAAGTAATTACTAAAAAGTTTAAGATACTTTTAATAAATATCTTTAAAATATATTATATCTTTTTTAACTTTATTATATAATTAAAAATTAAGGAGATTTAACTCTTGATCTTTTTTAATAAAGCTTAATTTAAGTTAAAAGGTTTATTTAAGGTTAAAGCCTTTAATATATACTAAAAATAATATAATTACGTCGTTTTTAAATACTTAAAAAAGGTTCTTTAACTTTCTTTAAGTAAGTTTACTTTATAAATAATATTTATAATAAACGTAATAGTAAAAAAAGTAAAGGTTTAAATAAGACTTAAGTTAAAAAAAAGTTATATACTTTATAAAAAGGATTATAAAAATAAGCTTCGTTATACTTATTATCTCTTTTATTCAAAAGGTTTAACTTTTTAAGTTTTTCAACTCGTTAATAATAACTAAGTTTATTAATAAAGTACCGGTTATTTATAAATACGACTTAAGTTACTAAAGTTAATACTTTAAATATAATTACGTTAAAAACCCTCGATATATAACTTATAAAGAGAAGACGTACAAAGGCTCTTATTAATAACTTTTAAAGTACGTTAATTATTATATATTATAACTTACTAATTATAAAAGCTACTTTATTAAACCGGTATATAAAAGTAATAAGATAATATACTTTATAAAACAATAAAAAGTATCTTTCCGATCCGTTAAAAAGTAACTTTATAAAGCTATATATTTTAAATTATTCAGTAACTAAACTTTCGAGATTATGTAATTAATTACTTAAATTAAAGCCTTTATAATCTTTATAACTTTAAAAAAAATAAAAGTTATAACTTACGAAATAAATAATAACTACTTTAAAAAACGGACTTTTACCTCGATATGACTTATTATTTTAATTTTAAACTCTTTTTAAAAGGATTAAAAAAGTAATATCGACTTAAATAATCTTTTAAACTTTTTAATAAAAGCTTTAATAAAAATCTAACGTTAATCGACTTATTATAAAACGTCTTTTAGTTACTTACTTAACTCGTTATTATTTTATATTAATAAATTACTCGATAATAAGTAAACTTTAAAAGTAACTTTAAATAAAAGGCTAAAGCGGCTTAAACTAGCTTTTAATAATCGTATATTAAAACGTCGTTTATATAAGGTTATCTTATAAAACGTTCTTAAAGCTTTATACCTCTTAAAAAGTAAACGTTATTTATATAACCGAGTTTATATAAGGTAACGACTAATATAACTTACTTATAATAATATATATTTATTATAAGCTTTACTTATTTATCTTTTATTAAGTAAATAAATAAGATAGATTTAAAGTTTAAATATACGTTTATAAAGATAATACTTTTAATACGAAGTAACTTATATACTTTTTAATTAAGTTTATAATTTAAATAATAATTAATAGTTATATTATTATAATAACGTATTAAGATCATTATAACTTATAATAGTAGTATAAACTTTATAAATATACCTTTTTTAACTATAAATTTCTTATAATAAAGGACTTTAATATTATTAGTAATATCTAGTAATTTTATACTTTTAACGAAAGAAATAACGCTAGACGTTTTATTATTACTTAAGTAATAACGTACGACTTTTCTTTTATTAAAGAATACTTTAAAGCTATATATAATAAAAGTAATACTTTAAACTTAGCTTTTTTTAATATTTTATTCGTTAACTTAATAATAAACGATATACTTATAACTTTTAACGATTACTCGGCCTTTTAAGTTACGCTCTTTATTAATAATAAGATTTAAATAAACTATTATAAGTTTATTATCTTTAAAGATAAAATCAAATTTTTTATAAGACTAGTTATATCGGGTCTTTAATATACTTTAAAACTTAAAATAAAAACGCTTAAAGAAATTAATAACGTAACGGACTTTCTTATTGATATATTAAAAATAGTTATTTAAAACGTTAAGAAAACTTTAAGACTATTAAGTAGTAATATACTTTAATAAATAGAAGAATATAATATAAAATATAAGTTATATAAAACTACTATCCGCGTTTTAAACCTTATAGAAACTTAAGTTAAGAAGAAAGCGTTTTAAACGGTTATTTAAATAATAAAACGATAATATTAACGGAAGTTAATTAATAAAGCTTCCTTAAATTAAGACTTTTATTATATCGTAATTTAATATAAGTTAAGTATAACTTATAAGCTTTTATTACTAGTAATTAATAAACGTATAATAAACGATATAAAAAAGAAATACGACGTATTAAAAAAGAAGCTTTTATAACGCTTCTCGCTTATAAATAATATCGTTACCGACCCTCTTTAAGTAATTATAATCTTTTTTAAAACGATTAAATAAAATAATAAGATTATTATTAAAGAACTCGAGTTATATATTATTAATATAAAGAATATTAAACTTAAAATTAATAAATTAATAATATAGTTATCAAAAGTTATATAAAAAGTTATTAAGCTTATTTTCACCTCTTTATATTAAGCTTACCTTAAGATAAGTTATTACTTATAAATATTTCACTTAACTAAGATTATTATATTATAAAAGCTTAGTAAAATAAACTATACGACTTTTAAGTTATAACGGCTTATCGTACTTTTCTTATACTTAAGTAAAAAGTTAAAGAGGTTAATAATAAAACGTATAACTTAAATCTCTTTATAAGAGAGAATCTTTAACTATTAATAATATAACACCTTACTTAAAAGATTAGTTATAAACTTACTTACGTACCTTATTTATAATATTAAGTATACGTTTAAATTAAAGAGAGTGTTCTTAATAGTTATATTAAATATATAAAAAGCTTTCGATATAATTTAGAAAAACTAACTTAAGCTTACCCTTTTATATTAAAGCTAATTAAAGAATTTAGTATATTAAACGATCTTATTTTATATAAATAAAAGTATTAAAATATACTTAAATAAAGTTATATTTAATTACTTTTATTTAAAGTATAACTTCTTTTAAAAGAGCTTTACATCGTTAATACTTTTTATATTATTAATTATAAACGCTTTTTTAAAAATTAATTAAAGTTACTTTAATTATATAAACAATATCGTTATCGGTTATAAAAAGCTTATATATAAAACGATTATAAAGTAACTTATAAAGTTAGTTAAAGAGCTTTTAAATTAAAGCTTAAAAATAAGATAATCTTTAACTTAAATAAAACGAAAGCGATATATTTTACTTAAAGAAAACCCCTTATTAAGTAAGAAAATATAAAACTTATTACAAAAGTTTAAAAATATAACTTCGTAATTAAATTTACGAACTTTAACTTAAATAATAAATTAATAATACGTTAATTAAAAGTTTAATTTAATAATCACTTTAAGTTTTATAAATACGTTATTATTAAAGTTATAAAAAACTTAATAGTAACGAATTATATTTAAAACTTTATTAATATGAAATATAACTTACTTTTTTAATAAATATATAAGGTAGTTTTAATTATAATACTCTTAACTTTATTATATATAACAAAAGTATAATAGTTAAGTAAGACGAAGATATTTATAAGCCGGTTTATAAATAAGTTATAAATAATTAATATAAGCTAATAAAAGAATATTAACACCTTCTCGAAACCTTAAAACGTAACCTTTTAAGTTATATTATATAACGAACGCTATACCTAAGTACTACATAACATAAGGTTTGTATAATTAAGGATAGAGAGCGTTTATCGGCTTAAACACTATTCGTAAGGTGACTAAGTTACTAAAAGTGCTTAGGCTAATAACTAAATCTTTATAATAAGTCGTTAAGAGGTTACTCTTATCTATAAGTAGATAGATACTTAGATTAATCACTAAGGTAATAACTATCTAACTATAAAATCCTTCTTAACTTATATACTAAGTTATTCTTTTATTAATACCTTAAGAGCGTTAAGAGCGCTTCGCTCTTATCGCTCTAGTCACGTGACTTAGTCTTAACGTAGCTATACTACTTATTAGTGTTCTTAAGGCTAGTATCCGTTTATTTATATAGCTAGTTCTTAGTTATATATACGCTTATCTGTTCTTATAAGATGTTTATTAGTTTAACTAGTTCGTAACACTACCTTTCCCCTTTTTAAGGTCTTTATCTTTAAAGTTATAATCGTATAAAAAGGTCACTCCACTTATATCGTTAAACGTAATCGGTAAGTATCGTTTTCTTTCCTTTATATTTTTATAATATATACTTATTATATTAAGTCGTATTAAAAAGTCTTATATATATAAAGATCGCGAACGTTTTTCTTTTCTTTCTTATATTACTTTAAACGGTATAGTTATAAACATACCGTATACTCGTTACTTTTAAGGTAATTTTACTTACTAAATAATAGGTAAGTTAAACTGTTATAAGGAGTACGTTTAGTAACGGAAGTCTTACGATAACACCCGCGTAGCTTCTTCTCTCGAGAAGTTAATTTCTTAACAGTAAAAGTTAAACGCCGAGGAAGAAGAGGCGAGCGAAAACTTACTAACCTTATATACGTAACTAGTAAAGCTTTAATCTTAGCTAGTAGTAACCGCCGGTCAGTTATCTCGGATCTATAAGATTTAAAGTTAAGTAAAAGGAAAGAGTGCCGAGCTCTTTAAGAAGGGGATATATAAGTTAAACGTAAAGGACGACTTAGTTCCCGCTCTCGATAGTTACGAATAAGCTTTAATAAAGGATCTTTAATCGATAAGGGTTCTTAACGATATCGACTAGTCTTCTTTTAACTTTAACTTAAAGTTTAAGTCTTTAAGTCCTTTTATTCTTATAAATAGTACTCCTTTAAAACGTTAAAAGTAAAGTGCCTCTTAAGTTCCTATATATTTTCTTAAAGTAAGTATCCTTTCTATTTAACGAGGTATTACTATCTTTTCTTAACCTTTCTTTTATCTAAGATAGCTTCGACTTCGTATTTATACTAATCTATTTCGGTTTCTAACGTAGTTTCGAGTTTAGTGTTTACTAATACTAGTTTAAGTAATAAGATATAAAATACTAAGTGTATCTATATTATACTAGGTAGTAATAATCGATAGTTAATTACTAAAATAACTTCTTTTACTTTAAATAGTCTAATCTTTTTAAAGTCGAGTTTATCGCTTAGTCGTTTTATCTTAATGTTTTTTTAAAGTAAGTAGACTTTATCTCCCCTTATAAAGGTTAGTCCTTTTAACCTTAACTAATCGTAGTATATTTTTATCTTATTTTATAAGAACATTAAGTTTCTTTATAGTCCTTATTATAGTTCCTTAAGTTTATCGACCGTGATAGTTACTATTAATACGAGTTCTCCTTATAAAGGTGCCCGTGTAATTTCTAAATTAAATCTATAGTTAGCTTTAAATAATAACATACCGAGTGCTTCGTTATCGGAGCTATTATATATAAACTATACTATTAAAAGTAGTTCGACCTAATTATTCTATTCGTAATTAACGTAGTATCGTAGATATTACTCGAGCGTCTAGTTCATTCTTTCTATTTATCTATCTATTTATAAATAATAAGCTATAAATAACTTATACTTAACACTTAGTTATATTATAAGCGATTTCTAGAATTTAACTATAAATAACTTATCTCGGTCGGAGATAATCTACTCCGGTAATCCGTACTAACTAACGATAGTTTTAAAGAAAGTGTATATAAGTTCCTTTATATTACTTAACTCTTTATAAGGTAAGAAGTACGTATACTTCGTTAGTTTATCGGTAATAATAAAGATATTATCGTAGATTACTTAAGTTATTAATTCTTTTAATAATAGTAACTTTACAATAAAGTCTAGTACGATTATTTTCTATATTCTATCTAGTAGTAAAATCGGTTATAGTTCTTTATAAGGCTTATATCGTGTTATTTTTACTTTATTATAAATATCGTATTCTCGAATAACTATTATAACGATATCTTTAAGTCTAAAGTAGTTATAATATCGTTTAATTCGATTTAAGGTTTTAAAGACTTTTTAGTGTTTATAAATAAGGTGTTCGTAAAAGTCTTTAACGAGTTTAACTTAAAGACGTTTAAAGATCTCGATTTTACCGTTATATTTAAAAACTTTATTATCGTTAGTTCCTTAGATTCGTTTTATCTAGTCGTCGTGTTATACGTAGTATATTACATCGATTTATTTAAATAATACTAGGTTTCTTTCTTAATTCGTTGTAAAGATCGTATATATCTTGATTAGTGCTTCTTACTAATAATCCGGTCGGTAGTTAAAAGCGTCGGCCTTACCGTTCTTATTACTTTTTCGGTAAATAATAACGAAATTAAATTCTAAGAGGAATTCTATCTAACGGATCTATCGTTTATTAAGTTCCTTATTTATTATAAATAATATAAGATTCTTATAGTTTATATACACTTTAACTTAGTAAGTAATACTACTTAGATAATATTTCTATTCGCGGAACGTTTCGATAATTACTATTAACTCCTTATCGTGAATTTAGTAATTAAGTTATAATCCGTTAAGTTTCTTTAAGAAGAATACTACTAGATATAGCTTACTATTATCGTCTCGTTAACTTAATTACCTTCTGATTATATAATTAAATATGTCGGTTTTAACCTTAAAAAGTTACGTAAGATTAGTTATATATAATACTAGTTCGTTTATAATCCTCTTCTTTAATTCTTTAAAAGCTGTCTCTTTTATATCCGTTTATTAGAAGTTAACGTCCTTATAAGTTAGGTTCGTTAAAAGAGTAGCGATTTTCCCGAACTAGTAAATAAACATCTTATAGTAATTTACTAATCCTAAGAAGGATCGTATATCACTTACGTTTTAAAGTGTTAACTAGTCTTTAACTATTAAAACCTTAGAATCTTCTATACGGATTTCACTTATAGATATTATATATCTTAAGTAATTAACTTATTATTTCTCGAACTCGCTTTTCTTAAAGTTTATAAATAGTTTAACGTCGCGAAATACTTATAGTATTAACTTAACGTGTTTATAATGTTACTCGAGGGTCTTTAAGTAAATTAAAATATCGTCGAGATATATTATAACGAAGTAGTCGATAAATTCTCGTAAGACGTAGTTTATTATATTTTAAAAGCTTACTAACGTATTAATAAAGCTGAAAGGTATTACTAGGTACTCGAAATAACTATACTTAATTCGGAATACCGTTTTCTATTCTTCGCCTTCCTTAATATATATAAGGTTATATCTATTAAGTAAGTTAAGGGTTATAAAGATCTTAACCTTACTTAACTTATCGCGTAAATCGTTAATTAATAGTAAAAGGTAACAGTTTTTAATCGTGATTTCGTTAAGCTTCCGGTAATCGACGTATAGTCGTTATTTAAGTTTACCGTTCTTACTCTTTTTTAAGACGAAGAGTATAAGATATCTTATTAATAATATCGAAGGTCTAATATTACCTTTCTCGAGGTTCTCTTTAAAGTACTTCTTAAGTTCTTCCTTATATTTTAATATAAGTCGATAAGTTTATATAAATTAAAGCTCCTTACCTTCTTTTAAAAGTATCTTATAATCTTATCTACTATATTTTAATATTCTTATAAGTAACTTTCTATTAAATAAGTCGTCGAATTCTTTATACGTATCTAGTACTTTATATTTTTATATCGACTTAACTTTTTTAATTATTAAGTAAGCTTTAAAAGTCGTAAGCTTACTTAAAAGTCGGTGTCGTTAACGTTTCTTAAAAGCTAAGTCTCTTCTTAATATATCTTACTAAAGTTAGCCGGTTCTCTAATTAACTCTTAGATTACTTACTTATAACTAAAGTATCTTTAATATTATATCGTACCTTAATACTTCCGTGATATCGTACTCGAGTTATTCGTTACGTCTTTAGATCGTGATAAGTAAAGGCGTAATCTTTATATCGACGAATCCTCCTTTATAATATACTAGATCTTTATTTATAATTCTAAGTCGGTAAAGGGCGTCTTTCTATTTTTACGGTACCTTATACCGGTTAACGATTCTTAATAAGATATAATTCTTTTATATACTGTTATCGAGTATAACGCGTATTATATATCTTATAATTTATACGTCGAGTATAATATAATTATATAAGTTTAAATAATTTCTTATATTATTATTTATTATATATAAGGACTTATCGTTCGTTATAGCTAAGTGTAACTTTATTATAGCTAATAGCGAACTTTTCCCGATTTCTTTAATTCCTTATTTTTTTATTATTATCGTGTAACTCTTTATTATCGGGTATCTTCCCGTTCTTACTAAGCGATTCGTCGTTTAAAGTGTTTTTCGTAAGTTCGTAATATAAGGTCGTTATTATAAAAAGACTCCTTACTATCGTTTATAAGCGAAAATAATATAAGAACCCTTATTAATTCTTAAGCTTCGTAACTTATTATAAGTACTACTAGCTGTATTTATCGTTATTCGCGGACCTTCTTTTCGTACGAGGTCTTTAACTTTATTTATACCTTAACTTTCTTAACTTTATAAATATAATATTCGTTAGTCTTATATTAATACTATTCTACTTTTCTTACTATATATTTTCGAGGGTGTTTTAGTACTACTTTAAGTAAGACGAATCTTTATCGCTTAATAAGTTTAGTAACAGCTTATTCGACCTCGTTTATAATATAAGGGTAGTAAAGTACTTCTTTTATAATATATCATAAGAATACTTAATATTTAAACTTCTCTTTAATATAGTAGAAATAAAAGTCGAAGATATATAAGATTTATACTAGCTATTCGTAATATTTAATACGGGGATAAATTCGTTCGTTATCGCTAAACTATCTATATAATTAAAATTCTCCGTTATTATATACGTTAGTAATAAGTATTTCTATAATATAATCTTCGTTTAAAGGTATTCTAGTAAATAAAATTTATTCGTCGTTATCGAGGCTTTAGTAAAAGGTAGTTTACTCGATAAGTTACTCGTCGGAGTATTTATTTAACTCGTAAAGTTTAAAGAACTCGACTTATTATCGTAGTTCTTTTAAGTCGCTTTCGTTAGTTTCATCCTCTATAATAAAAGGTACTAATATAAGATCTTTATAACGTATTATAATAAAGGTACGTCTTCTTTATAACTTTCTAAAGTACTATTTAACGTCGTTTTTAATAGACTAGTAAATGTTATAATTATTATCGTAGTAAGTAGTCTAAGTAAAGGACTTATAAAGTATACTAAAAGCTCTTACAATAGTAGTACTCGTCTTATCTAATACCGTTAACCTTTTATTAGCTATATTTACGTGTCGCTCGGGGACCGGTCGAAACTACTATTTCTTTAACTATCTATAATTCTTTACGAAATATCTTATCTTATTATAATTATAATATTCTCCCTTAAACTTAAACTTACTATTATAACGAGTAGTATCGAGGTTTATAAATCTTTAGTACTATTTATAAGATGTTTTATTTTACTAACTGTAGTTATAAAGTCGTAAAAAGCTAAGGTTATTTTATTACTTACAGCTTACGTTAACTTATTAAGGTAGTTTTCACGCCTTTTATCCTTATCGTTTAATATACCGTTCGTATAAGCGGTTATTAATCTTAATAACCCGCTTTATATAAGTAATGAAGTCTTCGGGTCTATCTTTTTTAACTACTTCGTCTTTAACTTCTTCTTTAAGCTCGGTGTAAAAGAGAGTTATAAAGGTATCGTCGTCGCTTTATTCCGTTTTAAAGGCGAGTTATTTAAATTTAAAGGTATACTTAGCTATAAACCCTCGTTATTTTAACTATATAAGATATCGTTCGGCTATATAAACTTCGTTAAGATTCCTAAACATTACTTTAAGTTATTTCTCGAACTAAGTATAACTTTAGAAGATACTTTAAGTCTCGTCGTCTTATCGTTTAAGATTAAGATTATCTAAATAATCGCGTATAATAAGTTCGAATTAATTAAGTACGTCGCCTCGGAGAAATCCAGCGGTATATAAGACCTTATCTTCTTAGTTCCGAATCGTACTTATATAAAATCGGAGGTATACTTTTATCTAAGTAAAGAATCCTTAAACACTTCTATCCTTCTTATTATAAGGTTAAAAAAGAGTAAGCTTATAGCCGTTCCCTCTTAAGTTTATAAGTAAGGAGGTAAGTTAATTCGTAAGTTATTAATTATCTTCTCGGAGTTCTTAAAGCTCGTCGTAAAGCTATTAAATAAGAGTAAGGATATTAGGTCCTCCCGTAAGGTTAGTAACATCCTTATTAACGTTATTATTAGTAGTTATAATAGTCGTTTATTATTAATACTTAAGTAATAGATAATAACTAACCTAAATATAAGTAATTAAAATATAACGAACGTTATACCTAAGTATTACGTAATATAAGGTTTATATAATTAAAGATAAAAACAATTTATCGGCTTAAACATTATTTATAAAGTAACTAAGTTACTAAAGGTACTTAAGTTAATAACTAAATCTTTATAATAAATCGTTAAAAAGTTACTCTTATTTATAAGTAGATAGATACTTAGATTAATCACTAAAGTAATAACTATTTAATTATAAAATCCTTCTTAACTTATATACTAAGTTATTCCTTTATTAATACCTTAAGAGCACTAAGAGCGTTTCGCTCTTATCGCTTTAAGAGCGTTAAGAGCGCTTCGCTCTTATCGCTCTAGTCACGTGACCTAGTCTTAACGTAGCTGTGTTACTTATTAATGTTCTTAAGGCTAGTGTCCGTTTATTTATATAGCTAGTTCTTAGCTATATATACGCTTATCCGTTCTTATAAGATGTTTATTAGTTTAACCGGTTCGTAACATATTACTAGTATAAAAAACGGCCCCGAACGGCACCTTCTTTATAAAAGTAAAGCTCTTTTTAATCGAAGTCGCCCTCGAGAAAGTTAAATATCGAGTAACCTTTAAGATAATCTTTATAAATATTATATACTTACTAATCTTAAGACTAATATAAAAGTTATAATTAAAAAGTAAATACGTTAATAACTTTTAATTAATATAAATATACTTATAATAAGCTTATAAGATATATAAATAACTTAATAAACCGATACTCTTACTTTTAAGATACTTATTTAACTCTTTATAACTAATAATAAATATATTAAAAAAGGCGAAAGTTAAAACTTTTAAGAAATAATAATAAGAATTACTACTAATAAATATTATAATCTTTTCTTATAGATTTTAAATCGAAAAACGTATAAGTTAAAGGTATATTATTTATTAAAACTAACGTATAATATAATATAACTTAAGATAGTTAAAACCGTTTAAAGTCTTCGATATAAAGGTAAAAAAAGCTTTAATAAGTTTAAAAAACGTGTTTTAACTCGGCTTATAACGTTACTTTATATATATTTATCTTAATAATACTTTAATAATAGCTTATCTTAAAAGTAATCTTACTAATAACTCTTAAAAAGCTTTTATTTAATTTTAAGCCTTAATATAAACGGTAAAGGTTATAATATATTAAGTCTTAAGATATTTTAAAGTATAAAGTAATAAAGAAACGGATTACTTTATAAAGTTAAGAATTAAGATAACATTACTAAGCCTTAAACGACCTCCGATAATTACATATATAAAACGGTTAATAAAGGAAGCTTTTAAGACTTTTTTTAATACTAGTAGATTACCGAAAGATTTAAATATAAACGTTAAACGGACCTCGAGGTAACGGTTATTAAACGTTACTTAAAGTAGCTTATAATATTACGAAGTATCTTATACCGGTTCTTTATTATTAAATCTAGATATAATAACTTTATATAATATTATAAGAAGTTTAAGTATATAAACGTAAAGATATTATACTTATATAGTTAATAGAAAACCTTTAAATATATAATATATTATTAAAAGATAACTTAACTTTAATACTTATAACTTTACTTTAATTTAAATAAACCTTTAGTTATATAAATAAATTTAATAACTTTTTAATAATACTTATTAACGTTATTAAAAGAATTTAAAGCTTTTATTTATATAATAAAGTTCGATTTAATTTACTTTAACTTAACTTAAAAATATACATAAAACGTAGATATTAAGCTGCTTATTTAGTAATTAAGTATTAAAATATAAGAATAGCCCTTATAAATCGCTTTTTTTTAACCGTCTTATTAAATACGACTATAATTAGTAATAATAATAAAAATAGTTTATATATAAAACGTTTACTTAATATATAATATTAAAAGATAAATATATTAAGCGTTATTAAACGGTCTTTAATATATTATATATATTATAAGTATAAAAGCTTAATAAGCTTATCGAATAATAATTAAATATAAATAAATAACTAACTAACTAACTTATAAGGAGGGCGGGATTACTTCTTATATATTTATTAAACGATTTATATAATAAGCTTTTATTATTATATTAAAGTACGGACGGATATCTTTATTATAAAAGAACTAAGTTATAATAAGGTACACGTCGCGATTAATATTATCCTTTAATGTAAGCGGCTTAAAAAAGTAAGAATTTTATTAGTTCTATTATAAATTAAGTTAATAGTATTATATAAGCCACTTAACTTTAAATTAAGATATATTCTTTAAAGGATAACGTATTAGTAACTTATTATAAGGCTTATTATAGTTATCTCGTTACTAACGTGATTATTCTTTAAGGTTATAATCCCCGCTAGCTATTCGTATTTTAAAACACTAGCCTTAATACTTATAGTTTTACTAGTCGTTAAAATAATTTTTCTGTTAGAACGACGTTCTATATAATTATTCACAGCATGTTTCATTATATAGATCGGCCGATTAGGTAGCATCGGACTAGGACCTATCTACTATTAGATACGGTTCACGTCGCGCGTTGATTCGCTATTTACGACTAGTTCGTAGCCTGTCACCTCCATTTTTCCACCGCGCACGAGTAGTACTTTAGTCGGCTGTAGCTTTAAGGCAGCTACAGGTTGTGGCTTTTAATTCATCCTCCGTATTAGTTCTTTAGATTGTTTCCGGGCACTCTATGTCTCGTTTTTGGACTGGTGTGAAGTACAAAAAGTTTCTACCGGATGTTTTAGCTATGATATATCGCGTTCTTCTAATCATAAATTTAATCAGTTCCTATATATGCCCGTCTAGGATGCCTAGGTTACATCAGTGAGACCACCAGCTAATGCCCGCAGAATAAGGGAGCAAGGATAGGCCACCTCCCCCTTGCCGCCCCTCGATAGCTTGATACAAGCTGCGAGCTAGGTAGAAGGAGCGTTACTAATCGGCGTCATCCCCGTGTACGAAGGCACCCCTAACATTATAACCCCTCGAAGCCAAGTTACTTTGAACACCTCTCCGATACGTTCTCGCTTAGAGTCTCCGGTAGGACGGTCTGCTGTCCGATTAAACTAAACCCTAAGGTGTATGTGATTAACATGCAAGGTATGTGTCGAGTCGTCATATAACCTCTTCGTCATGTGCCCAGCCCCTCTGATAACACGCATTCAGTGTGACGTTGGATGTAGAAAGATCCTCGGGTTTGAAACGAGCGAATAGCTGAGGCCGTTAAGGTCAAATCTGCTATTCGCGGATGACGCTTCCGACTTCCTGGCGGTACTCTGGTCAGTTTACATGGGACCCCCAGCTCAACTCACTACTCATTTTATGTAACAATTTTGATAATGGTCGTAACTTTATCGAGTGTGCCTCGGGGCTGCGAGCAAAACAGGTATAAAGAGACCTGTAGAACTATCCTCATTGAAATTTCCTGCAACTAAATAACCTTGTCCATCCACACTACCTCTCCTATCCAGACTACTATCACTCATCGCTTGATCCATCACACCTGCTCAACGTCAGGGCTACAACAACACGTATACAAGTTCTGAGTCCCTTATCACGATATTTTCATTGCTGACTAATGCGTTAGTATGTGCACCAAAACAGTCGCCATCAAAATCTACACTTGTGGGAATCGCAAGAAGGAGGATGTCAATTTCACATCTTGTGGAAAGCAATCGGAGGCGGGCCACACTGTGACCGAAGTAGAGCTCGGATCTACTCGTATGAGAACAGCTTGTGGCGACTACACTTGTGCCAGGTGTGGATCTTAATGTATACATAAAAACCAGCAACTCTCTAGGCAAGGCTGGTAGAACTTAGGCATGTTTCTTTCGGAACGACTGGTGACAGAATATTAAAAGCTCTTAGAGGGATAGTGACAAGAAATCTACATTAAGTCTCAATTAGTATTACAATTTTCGGTTCAACCATGTATTAAGCCCGTTAAAAATCAAGCCAGAAGACTCGTGTGGTGTACCTAGTCATCTAGGTAGACAGGAGGTTACGCCGGGACACACATATCTGATTGATCTCTTAGAATGACAATAATAACTTGCCGCTAAGATTCCCTGTAAGCGCGCCACTCACCTGCCTACACCACTCATGTGATACCTACGTTACTGCTGATAGGTAAAACGTGCGAAAGGTCAGGTCTGAGGCCGCCACTTAGACAATAGCCCCACCACTTCTGCGCACGGATATATCGTCCAATATTAGAGACGTATTTAGATGGAGAACCCTTTCTCACTGTGCCGTGTCATTTGTTCCCGCTTCTTACCTTTCAAACCTAGCAACCTTACCTTATTCTTTCAATCATAATGACACCAGTCACTACTGATGCCCAAGGCTCAAGTAGTACTATGAAGATAATTAAGCTAGGCATTGTTAAAAAGAAGCCCTAAGACTTCAAGACCGAGGCATTTCGAACCGATACGCAGAACTGTTTCGTTATCGAACAAAAGATTCTGGAGTATCTAGGCCATCACCCTAGGCTTGTTAAGTAAGGCAGCATATCAGACTTATGTCTATTATTCTAATGGCATATTTTAGGTACCTTAGTCAAGCCCCCGATAGTCTCGCTATTCGGTTACGCTAAGCTACCTACGGCGACCTTTAAGACTACCTTGACTAAAACCCCACTATCGACTAGGACTAGCGCACCAGATAGTGTCAACAAGCCGTGGAAGCTGTCGCCTTTATCTATAGTCGCGGCGTTCTTCACTGTGACTTGCGTCCCGGCAATCTTCTCGTGGACGAAACAAGCGAAGGTTCTCTCGAATTACGACTCTGTGACTTTAGAGGCTCCGTTTGTGAGTCTCTGGAGCTTAACGGCAAGGGATTACCCAGCATTCCATTCTATGACCTAGCGTTAAGGTTCGATACATCGGCTACTCTCGACATTTTCAGCCTCGGATCTGTCCTCTACACTATTCTTACGGGTCGTTAGCCCTTCCGAGATGTGCCTGGTCGTCCCTTAACTTCGGTGGAGAGAGACGAGTATGAGAAGATAGTGGAGGGGCGCTTATGCCGAAACGAGTTTCCTTCCTTGTCGGGTATACGAGAGAAGGATACGATTATAAAATGCTAGACGTAGCAGTACTAATATGCATAGCAGCTGTTAGATGACCTTATAGCTTTAGAATTAGAAGTAGATACCAGTAGCAATTGAAAATGATCCTTATAGTCATTCCACGTAGGCTAAGGTGGCGATGATGGCGGAGCAGGGAACGGCGAAGCCTCGCAGCCCGTGAGTTACGATTCCTAACACTAGGCTGTGACCATTACGCCTAGGTCGGAGGTGGACTTGATAACCCCGTGGAAGGGCACGACACAGGTACTGTACTTCCTACGTACGCGTCTTCCGGGTAGTTCAGGACGAGCGGATTGGTTAGGCGTCGTACAGTGCGTGGTGGATTGCCCAGACCAGGCAGCGAGCATCGCATCCACTACTAACAGCCACGGAAGCTTGTGTAACTGCCGGCTCGTTCCTAAGGAACATACATCGTGGTGCCGCCGTAAGCGGAGCCCTTTCGACGTCACCTCGGAAGGAGGCGTGTCCCTAGGAAACGAACAAGAGTACGCTTTGGCACAGTAGCAATGATAGTGGCAGGGTAACATCTGCTTCGTTGTTCTCGGTGCGGCTCTAGACTGGAGATAAGGTATCGCGCCCCGACGCGTCCGCCTGACGCGTGCTGGCAGTGGGCGGGCAATGTCTGAGCCCCCGATTGGTGGATTCGTGTACCTGCCTCTATTCACCCCGCCTCCCTGTACCTTCAGAAACCAGATCCTCTATACGATAGCGCCTTAACTAGCTCGTTCTAGGCCTTGTCCTCGCTGCACGGCAATATAAAGAGTCCCCACGGCCTATAAGTGCCGATTTGTCTTTGTATTAAACGTGAGTACAGCTAGATAGTAATGGTAGGCAGCGAGGCTCTTGTTATCGTCACGAAAGCCAGGAAGGAGGTAGTAAATCTGTGGGCGATTCTCAGGCTCAAAGGCCGACTTGCGGTGCCTTCCGTAGCGTGGCCTCGTGCTGGGATGGTATGCTGTGGGCGAAACAACGGAGGCTGCTCGTCAGAAGAAGCTAGCCAACTGTAACTCAACTGCAGGCGGTAGCTGTCTTCGCCGAGCTACGATGCCTTGATGGTGTGCTGCTGCGGGTGGCTCAGCGGCCTGGGACTCGAGGCTGTACATATTGGCCTGAGCCCCGGCTGAACGTGCGTAGGATGCTCATGTACTGCTCCAAGCCGGAACCCGCCACAGAGACTCAGTACCTACTCGAATCTTGGGCTGAGGCGATGATGAGGCAACCGATGGAACTCAGACGCTTTGCTATAATCTCGGGACTGGATACGTACAATAACTGACTGAGAATATACCAGAAGCCCTAGGGGCTTCTGTTCATACATACCAGGCCACCAACGCCGCCAATTGAACAGCTAATTCGTAGGGTACGCAACACCTGCTTGGTACTGAAGGATCTCAAGGAACGAGGGGAACGAGGAAATCACAGGACAGCAACGAAAGATTCAGGGGAAAAGGAGAATGAGCAGGCTCTCATTGGAGCCGACAGGTCACAGCGAGCCGTCACGCCCCGATCTCCCTCAATACAACTACGTCTTTCATACCATCGCGACAATCCAAACCCCGAGCTAGTCCGTCATAGCGACTGCGTGCTCATCTGCGTTGGTTCTCTCTGGACAGAACCACATGTTCTTCGATATAGCTAACGACTTCGATGTTACTAGGAGCGATACTGAGAGTGCCGAGCTAGCGAGTAGAAAATGCTGATTTTAGTTCCATTCGTCCTGGAATGATCCACTTGTAGCCATATGGTGTCTGGTAAAGGGTTGCTGGGTGACCACAAAAGTGAGGCCAATTTTTGTCCAGACTGTCAAGACCTATAAAATCTTCTTGTGAGCTTCCCTCCTTTATGTTTCTGGTGCTTCTACGGAGTGCGAAGGTTATACGTCATCGTAAGGAGAGGTTAGGTAGATAAGTAAATTCCCCTAGAGATGGATATTTTAACGAAGCATTATTAAACTAAATTAATCTAAGGGCCGCCTAGTATAAGTAATGCTTTTTTAAAGTTATACTCCTTAGTGAGAGGGCATCCGAATATATATAAAATAATAAAGAATAAAAAAGTTCGGGATCGTTGTTATTTACGTGTTAATCCTCGAGGCTAACGTTATTAATACTTTATTCGACCGTTATTAAGATAAAGACGGTCCGCTATACGATAAGGCCCTTAACAACTTTAACGTTTACTTTACTAGTATTATTAACTAATATAATATCGTCTTTATATATATACTTAGTATAAGAAAAGTAAGCGTAATTATTATCGTTACTTATTATTAGAATAATTTTTTTAATATTAAGTTAACTTTAATAATAAGTATTTATAAAGTTATACTATTAAACTTAAAAAGTAATAAAAAAGTTTTAAGTAATATAATTATTAGTAATAACGTTATTTAATATAACTTAAAATAATAATTCCTTAATCGATTCGAATATAAAGATACTTTTTTTAAATATATTTAAGCGTTTTAATATTAAAACTTATAATTTATTAACTAAGTTAAAAAAGCTTCGTTATTAAAATTAACTTTAAGTTAAAACGAGCGATTACTTAATTAGTATTTAAAGTAAGCTTAGTTTTTATACTTAATACTTTAGTTTTATATATAATAAATTATTTTTAAAGGCGTATCGATATATCGATAATAAAAAGTCGTACGTCAATTATAACTATAATAACTTACTTATATATTAAGATTATCTTAAATAAGTTAACCTTTAACTTATTATATACTTTAGCTTAATCGTATCTAGTAATATAATACTTAAGTCGGGCGAGTATTATAATAAAATCGTTTAATAAGCTAATATTATTAACTTCGAGATAAAAAGCGTTAAGGTGTAAGATAACTTCTTATACGTAATAAATAAAGTTACTTATAATTACGTTAATAGTTATAAAAGTAAAGTATAATAGTTATATATAATAACGACGGTAATAACGTATATAAAAACGTTTCTAAACTTTTAAATCCTTTCGCTTTTAAATATATAATATTATACTAAAAGCTTCGTATAAGTTAGGAATTATATATACTAAATAATATAAACTTATAACTTATATAAGATAAATGTATTAGTTTATAATATAAGTAAATAAAGGATATTATTTCAAATATAACGATTTTAACTTACTAGTAATTTTAATATTATATATAAAGAACGATAATTTTATTAGTTAAGTAACTACTTTAAAAGTATTATAAAAGTAACTATATAAGTTTTACTTATAAATATATATAACGTTATTTAACTTAAGCGGTATTAAGTTAATTAGCCTTTAAATTAAATACACGTTACTTCTTACTAATCAGTATTAAGAAAATATAAATCACGCTCGAGTATACGTATTAACTTTAAAAAGAGTATCTAAATAAATCCGTCTTTTAAGTTTATAACGGTATAATAATATAATTCTACGAATCTTTTAACTCGATTATAAGAGAATATTAAATTCTTAACTATAATAACTTTAAGAATAACGTGTTATTACTTATAAAAAGGTAACTTAAAAGGAAAGAGTATAATAAGTAACTTATAATTAATAATAATATTGATAACGCCGATATCTTTTTTATAGTTATAACTTAATAAAGGTAATATTAACTAAAATTAATTATTAAAATATTATATATTAAAATATACTTATAAATCGATCCTTATTATAACTTAAAATAAATAAATAAGTGTAAAATTTACGGAAAAGAAGTTACTAGTTAAAATTAAAACGATAAATAATAACGAATTTAAATAACTTTTTATCCGTCTTTATATAACATTAAAGCGATATTAAACGAGTTAACGATACTCTTTTCTTAACTAAAACACCTTCCGTTAACACTTATTTAAGTTATAACGTATATTTTAAAGAACGGTATAAAAGTTGATTATTATTTATAACTTCTAAATAAAAGCGACTAAAGTCTTATTAAGTAGTTTAGTAAAGAATTCAAGACGGTAAGGCGAGACTTAAATATATCTTATATTATTTTAACGACTTAAATTCTCTCGTTTAAAATATTTAAAAGTAAACCTTATTAATAAACGACTTACTCTTATTAATAATTTTATTTAACTAATAAGTTATTTTATAAGACTTTTTAATAAATTTTATAGAGTAATAACTAGATATAACGTAATAAAAAGCTAAGCTTATTATTAAGGTATTAAATCTCTTTAAAACCTTCTTACTTATAATAAAAAAGAAGAGCCGAGGTGTTAATATACACCGCTTAGTTTAATTAATTACTTAAAAATAACTTATAAATAATGGTACGATAAACTAGTTTATTAGTTAAGTTTTTTATATAGTATTATATTATTACTTATATAGCTAGGAATTTAAGAATTAAGTAAGATATTATACTTACTTTCTATATATATAAAAGGTCCTCGAGCTAGTCGGCCGATAATTTAAAGATGAATAAAAAGCGGAAGTATCTCTCTTTTATAACGTTATAAGGCTTTTTAATTTAAAAGATAAATAGACGTAAGCGGAGATTTTTTTAATATAAGTAGAAAAGATTAAAATAAAAGTCTTTAAAGTAAATCACTTATTAATACTAGCTAATCTTAGTAATTTAGTACTAATATATAGTTAATAAAGCTAGTAAAAAGATGTTAAGTCGTTAAATATATAAGTAATAAAGATAAGAAAGATAATATTAAGGCTAGATTATCTTAACATGTTAATTAATATAAGTAACTTAATATTAACTTATAAGAATTAAAGTTAATAAAAAGAAGCCGAGTCGTTAAAAGTATAAGTAATAAAAATAAGAAAGATAGTATTAAAGCTATATTATCTTAATACGTTAATTAGTATAAGTAACTTAATATTAACTTATAAGAATTAAGGTTAATAAAAGGAGGTTAAGTCGTTAAAGGTATAAGTAATAAAGATAAGAAAAACGGTGTTAAGGCTAGATTATCCCGATATATTAACTAGTATAACTAACCTCGCTTACATTTAAATATCGTAAAGCCTTACTATTAAGACTCTTAACTTAATAAATAAGTATTCGTAATCGTATATTCGAGTATTTAAACTTAAGTATCTATATATATAATTATCCCTTACTACCTTATATAATTAACAAGTTATATAATTATAACGTCTAGTATTAACTTAAAGTTTCTTTCTCCTTCTTCTACCTCTTTCTTCTACTCATTATTTATGCCTACTTATTTTCATAGTTTTACTTTAAGGGCGTCTAGACTATTCTATCTTCTAATTTCTTTTCTTATCGCGAATCTGTAACATAACTACTAACGCACGGCACGTACCCTTTGTGCTGTATATTAATACACCTATATGCCTTTATCAGCCTTAAATGACCCCGATCGTGACTATCCACTGAGAAAATACCTCTATATCTATTAGAAGCGACGCGATGTTTCTAGTTATATAGATTACCTAAAAGGAAGAAAAAGGTATGGTTCGTAACTAGACGCTATGAAACGTCGCTTAGTGTTTTAATTAGACTAGTGACGGAAGGGTGTGTAGAGTTAGTAAAGCACTAAGTGGCTATCTAATAAGCTACTTACCCACCCCACGTAACGGCTTTTACTAAAAGTAGAAATAAAAGTTCACCGATAATAAAAATACTAAATAATAAAATGTTTATTAATTAAAATAACGTTTTATTAAATTTAATAATATATTAAAGTTAAATATTTAAAAGTCAAAATATTATAAGTTTTAAATTAACTTTATTTAATAAAAGTTATACTTATAAAAAATATTTAGTAACTTTAATATTAAAAAATAAAAAAGTATAAAGTAAAAGTTTAATAAAAATTATAATATAAAAAACGAAAAGTTATCTTAATAATATAAAGTTTATTTTTTATAAGTACTTAATTATTAGAATATTTCTTTTTTTTAAAAATCTTTATTTAATTAATACTATAAATCTTTATAATTAATTTAAAACTATAAAATTTAAAAATAAAAAACTTAATATACTACCTATTTATAGTATTTATATAATAAATATAATTAAGTCGTATTTCCTTTTCTAAATAACTAATAAAATAATATATTAATATTTTATAAATAAAAAGAAACTTTTTAAAATAAGTAGTAAATTTTATTTAACATATACTAGTAAATAAATAAAGTTATAATTAAGTATTTTTAATAAGTTAAATTAATTTTTATAAACTTTTTATAATTATTAAATTTAAAAAAGTTCTACTTTAAGTATAATAAAATATATAAGTATTATAATATAATCTACTTTTAATACGTTACTATATAAAATAATTAATATATAACTTATAATAACTTTTAAGTTTTATTTTTAACTTAAAAAAGTGAATAAAAACCTTTCTTTTTTTTAATAATATTAAACATATTAGAAATCTTATAAGTTTGAAATTATTTTATTAATTTATTTTAAGAATAATGAAATTTAAGTTATTTTATAAATAAATATAATAAAGTTAATATTGAAATAAATATATAAAGATAAAAATATTATATATAAATTATTTAATAATTTATATAAAAATAAATATCTTTTATTAACTTTAATTTAACTTATCTTATTAATAAAATAAAAGCTTTTATTTTTAAAAGTGACTTAATATAACTTAAATAATTTAAAGTATATATTTAGAAAGTAAAATTATAAGCTATTATTTATCTTACTTTTTAACTATTTTAAAATATATATTTAATATATAAAATCTATAAAAAGTAATAAAACGTTTCTTATAATTTTTTAAAAAATTTAATAAAATTAAACTTTAAATTTAACTATACGTTTTTTAAAATAAATAAAGAAAGAAAACTAAATAGTTATTTTATTTTATATTATTATTCTTATTTAAAGGTATTTTAATTATTATAAAAAATGTTAATAGAAAGGTTATAATATACTATTTTAATTTATTAATTTAATTTTAAAAAATAAGTTAATTTTAAAATTTAATAACCTTTTATTTAAAAGTTATAAAAAACGTTTTTTAAAGTAGTTTAATTTTAAAAATAAGTTTTATATCTTTAAAGTTTAAAAAATTATTTTATAACTTTAAAAATTAACGTCTTATAGAACTTACTTTTATTAATAACTTTTAAAAAAGTTTATAAGAGTATAAAAATATTAATTCCAAAATTAAAAAGAAGAAGTAAAAAGTTATCTTTAAGTCTTTTTAAGATAGATATAATAATAAAAAGTTTTTTAGTTCTAATTAATTAAAATTTTCTTATTATATTATTATTATACTTATTTTATTAATATTATTACTTACTAAATCTTTTTATATTATAATTAACTTGATTATTATTATTATAATAAATTTAACTTATAATATTTTATATCTTTATATTTAAAGCTTAAAATAGTTTTAAAAGAATATATTTTTAAAAAAGCTTAATTTTTTATATTATATTTATAATACTTTTATGCCTTAAAAAGTAAGAATAATACCTTTATTTAAATAAAAAGGCTTATTTTTAAAAAAAATATTTTAAAAAAAGAACTTTTCAATATTTATCCTTTTTTAATATTTTATATTTCCTTTTAAAAATTATGAGTTTAATTACTTTCTTTAATTATATAAAACTTTAAAAAATTAATAATTTTAAAAAGTCCTTAAAAATTCATACTTTTATTTTATTATAATATACGAATATATTATCGTATTTTATTAATTATTAAAGATTACTTTAAAAATACTTTTAAATAATAATAAATTTAAAAGTTAATATAAGATTATTAACTTTTAAATTTATTTTTAATAAAGGTATTTTCTTTTACTTAAGGTAAATAATTTATATTAAATAAGTATTTAAAATATAATAAGTTTAATTTTTAAATATTTCTTTTTTAAGTAATATTACTTTTTTTTAACTTCTTTTAAAGAAATTACTTTTACTTTCTTATATATTTATATAATGAATCTTATAAAAGATTACTTTTTCTTTAAGGGTTTTTAGAAGTACAGATTACTTTTTTTAAAAGTATTTTTATTAATATCTATTTTTAAAATAAAAGTAAAGTATAATATAAAAAGAATGAAGAAATAAATAAAAAGGATTAATATATTCTTAAAAATTTAATTACATCGTTATTCTCTTCTTAAATATAGGAAGATAAATAAAAAGAATTAAAAGTTTATAAATAAAATTAAAAAGTAAATAACTTTTTAAAAATTAATATTTTTAAAGGAATATTATTAAAATAAAAAGAAAGTAAAGAGTTACTTTTTTAGAATTAAACCCTTTTTAAATAAATAATAAAGAATTAAAAAAATATAATTATTTATACTTTTATTAATTAAAACTTAAATTATAGTTAATATTCTTATACTTTTTTATTTAAAGGAATTTACTTAATTTAATTTACTTTAAATAAGTTAAAAGTTTTTATAAAATTTTATTATTAAGTATAAAACTTAAAATACGTATTATTTTTTAAACTTCTTATAAGAGTTTTTAAAAATAATTTTTCTTTTAAAGTTAACTATTTATTTTATAACTTTTTCATATATAAAGTACTTTGATATTTTATACTTTACTTTCCTTATATAATAGTAAAAATAATAACTAAGTAAGAAATTCTAAATAAAATAATAAAGTAATTAAAACGCTGTTTTAAAAAAGAACGTTATAAATAATAAACGTTATACTTTTTTATGTAAATGAATTTTTTAAAGATAGCTTTTATATTTCGTAATATATTATTACAAAAGGTTACTTTTAATATAAATTATTAAGCTTAACTTAAAAAAGAAATTTAAAAATATTAATAAATATCGTATATAATCTTAGTAATATTAAAAGGATTTTGATAGTATTATAAGTTATATAAATTAAAATATATTTAAAAATTATAAAGGTAGTAGCGAATTATAAGTAAATAAGAAGTATTAAAAAGTATTAAACATTATAAAAATAAAATATATTATATTTAAACTTAAAATAGAAAGAGAAATATTACATATTTAAAAAGAGAATTAACTTATAAGAAAAATACGTTTTTATTTCTTTTAATTTAAGAATAAAAGTATAAATTCAATAATAATATTTTTAAAGTATTAGAATATAATATTATTTCATAAAATACTTTACTTTTAAATGACAAGCTTTATAAAGAAAAGAAAATAATAACTAATAAAAAAGAATATACTTAAGTCTTAATTTTTATAAATTATTAGTAATTTTACTACTTAAGAATGTTTCTAATATTATATAAGTACCTTATAAAAAGTGATTAATTTAAATAAAAACTAAAAACTTAATTATATGTTAAGTAAAGTTTTTATAAGTCTATTAAAAGATAAGAATATAAAATGTAAAGTTATATAAAATTAAAAGTTAAACGTTTATTCTACATAAATCTTTATATTTATTTTAAAATATAAAAAAAGTTTATTTTAGAATTTCTTAAGAAACGTAATATAAACCTTTTAATTATTATAAATAAATCTTTTTTAAATTAAGAATATAAAGGATTAATTATTTTTATTAATTGTTAATTTATTTATTATATAAAGGAAAGTTTAAAAAAATTATATTACTTTATTAAGTTTTAAGTTTTATATAAAATTTTAAAAACTAAACTTTAAAAGTAATTATATTATATTATATAATAAAACTTTATATATAATTAAAAAGTAAAAAATAAGAAGGTATTAATTTTATTTTTAATATATCTTTAAAAATAAACTAATTTTTTTTAAATATTTAATTTAATCTTAACTAGTTTTAAAGACTTATTACTTTATATTAAGAAATTTCAAGTTATTTTTATATTAAAGTTAAATTTATTAAAAAGATTATTATAAATATAGATAACATAATATAAATAGAATAGATTTTAAAATATTTATTATTTAAAAAATAAAAAAAGAATAAGTAAAAGTATATTTTTAAAGTGTAAAGTTTAAAGTTTTAAATACTTATAAATAAAGGTTATTAAAAAGTTAATATATAAATAATTTAATTATAAAATAATATTTTATACATTTAAAAATATAATTTTTTTATAAATATATTAATATATTTTAAGATGTTTATTATATAATTTAAGAGTATTTAATTTTAATAGAAATATTTATTATATAAAACTTTTCTTTTTAAATAAAAATAAAGAAAAAAGGTAATCTCTTAAAAAAAGAGTTTAAAAATATACTTTTCTTATATAAAGTTAGTATTTAATACTTTTAAAAAGATATATTTATTTTATTTAATAACGTCCCTTTAAAAGTATTTTAAAAAATATTATATTATATTTATTTAAAACTTTTATAAACGTTTAAAAAAGAATAATAATTTTAAAAATTTCTAAATAAAAAGTAGTAATGATTTGTTTTTTTCTTTAAGTAAGTATTTATTATATATTCTTATATAAATTAATAAAAAGTATAAAAATCTAAATATATTTATTAATAAAGAATATATAAATTTGAAAATATGTAATATTAACAAAATAAAAAAATAATAAGAAATAATTATATTAAATAAGATTCTTTTTTTAATTTATTTTTGATTTATAAAAAAAGTTTAAATTTGAAAGCTTTTAAAGAAACTAAAAGGTTTTAAACTAAAAAAAAGATATAATACTTATAATATAAAAAACTTTAATAATATTTTATTATTTTATTTTAAAATAAAAGAAAAAAATAATTAATATACAAATATAAAAAGTATTAAAAATAAACTTTTTTAATATAAAAAGAATTATACTTAAAACGTTTGAAAGTAATAATATATTAAAGTTATTTTTATTATATTTATAAAAAGATTAAATATTATATATTTTTACTTAAATTAAATTTTATTTTATATACTTATAAATTATAAATGAATTATATATTAACTTTTAAAAGATATAATATTTTTAAAAGTAATATAAAGTAATATTATTAGTTTTATAAGGTTTATTAATAAATATTATATTTAAATGAAAATAAATAAAACTTTAAGAGTTTTTTAAAATATATTTATTATAAAAGATTAAATTAAATTTATCTTCAAAATAAACTTTTTTAATAACTTAACTTTTAATAAAATATATATATATAAAAGTTTATAAAAAGTTTTAATATAATCTTTAAAGTTATTTCTTAATAAATATAATATAATTATATAAAATATCTTTTTTATAAGTTTATATGAAAAATTATACTTTAAAGTTAAAATTTAAAGAATAAAATTTAAAGTTTTTACTATTAATAAAAATAATTTAAAAGTATAAAAAAGTTTTTAAATAAAGATTAAAATATTATATAAAGGTATTTTAAAAGTATTTTTAAAAACTTAGAATAACTTTCAAATATTTATTTATAAAAACTTTATTTTAAAAAATAATTATAACTTTATTTCTTTTAAAATTATAAAATTATTTTAAAATTCTTAATTTATTTATTAAATTTAAAAAACATTCTTATAAATAAAGTATTAAGAAAGTATTAATAATACTTTTTCAATATAAGAATTATATTAGAATTTTAATAAATACAAAAATTAATATATTATAATTATTTAAGTTTAAAAAATACTTTTAATTAATAAATAACATATTATTTTTATATAAAGTTTTTACTTTTAATTTTTTAATATTTTTAAAGTTTTTATAATATATAAATTAATTTTTAATATTAAAAAATTTTTAAATTTAAATATAATATATTTAGAAAGTTAAATTTAAATTAAATAAAGTATTATTAATATAAAGTTTATATAAAGTATTATTAATAAAAATAAAACTTTATATATATTTATTAAAGTACTTTTTTTTAAAAAAAAATAAATCCTTATATTATAAATTATAAAACGTTTTTTAAAATAAAAAGATTTATAAAATAAAACTTTATAAGTAAGAATATTATAATTTTAGAATATTAAATTTCTAAATTTAAAAGTTTTACATTTTTAATTTATTAAAAAGTGTATATATTAAAAGAAATTAAAAAAGAAAATTCTTTTTAGATTAATTAGTTTATTTAAGTATTTTACTTAATAAAACTTTTAAAATTAAAACTTATATAATTTTTAATATATTTAAATAATAAAGTAAATTAATTTTTTAAAAGTACTTTTATTTCTTTAAATTATTATGAAAAATATATTAAGTAATTTTATTTTAATTTAATTTTATATAATTTAATTTATTACTTTAAATCTTTATTTACTTAAAATATAAAAACTTATAAACCTTTTTTAATAATAAAAATTAAATATATTTAAAGTATAAAAAGTATAAAACTTTTTAAATTTATTTTTATTTTTAACTTTATTATTTAAAACGCTTAATTTAAAGTAAGTTTAAGACTTTTTCTATTATATAAGTTTATAATAAAGTATTTGAAATAAAATACTTACTTTTTTATTAAACTTTTCTAAGTTTAGAAGAATTATAATGAAAGTAAATTTATAATTAATATTAATATATTTATTTTTTAAAAAGGTTTTCACTTTATTTTATATTTTTAATTAAATTTAAAAGATAATATATAGTTATTTTTAAAATTTTAAACTATTTTTTTACTAGCTTAATAAAAATTAAAAACTAAAAATAAGTTTATTTTAATTAATAAAAGTTAAAAATATTAATGAAATAATAACTTAAAAAATTATTATTCTATTTTATAACTTTTTATTTACTTTTTATATATTTTATATCTTTTTCTTTTATTATTTTTGATCTTTTTTAATTTTTTATTATATTAGTTAAATCTTTCTAATATTTAAAGAATCTTCTAATATAAAAAAATCAAATATATTTTACTTATAATTAAAAATAAATTAAAGTAAATAAAATAAGAATAATAATAAAGTTATTTATAATTTAAAGATAATTAATATATAGTTATATTAATAAAAGAGGTATATAAACTTTATAAAAATAACATTTAAATTTATTAAAACTAAAAACTTTTTATAATTATAATTATCTTAAAAGTACTTAAAGTTAATTTTTGTTCTTTTAATTATAATTTTTATTTTTTTTATTATAACTTTTTAAAATTTATAAAGATTATAATTCTTTAAATTATAATACAAGAAATACTTATTCGTTTTCATTTAAAAAAACTTTTTATATAATATTTTCTTTTTTTATTAATAATAATTTTATAATTTGAAAAATAATTATTAAATTATTAAATTATTATTTAAAATGAATACTAATAAAATACTTATTAAATATATAAATTTTTTAAAAAATTAAAACTTAAAAAACTTTATTCTTTTAAGTTATAGAAATCAAAATTTAAAACTTATAATATATTAAACTTATAAAAAGGTTTAAATTACTTAAAAATAATATTTCTAAGTTATTATCATATAAAGAATACTAACTTTTAATATTAACTTTATATTATAATTTATAAAATTTTAAAAATAAATTAATATAATATATTTTCACTTTTCTTTTTTATTTCTTTCTTTATTAAGTAAATAAAAATGTTTTAAAATTTAAAATTTTTTTATTAAATTAAAAATTAAATTTTAATAAATAATGTATATAATTATTTATAAATTTAATGTAGTTAATATATATTAAAAGAAACTTAAAAAGAATTATAAATAATAACATATAATATTATTCTTTAAGTATATATTTATAACTTTTTAAGTGTTTCTTAAATTATTTAAGTTACTTTAAAATATAATATTATAATATTTATAAAATAATTATTATAACTTTAAAATTAAAATATTTATTATAAATTTTTATTTTAACTTTTACATTTTTTAAAAAGGTTTTTATTTCAAAATATAGTAAATTAACTTTAAATTAATTAACATCATTTTGTTATTCATTAATTATTTACTAATTTTTATATTAATTTTTTATTTTTTTCAAAAAAAGTTATATAAATTATATTAACTTTATAATAAGTTAAAATAAACGACTTTAATTATTATACGTTTAATAATAATTAAAGGGAAGCTTTTTAAAATACTTAATTATTAATACCTTATTATAATTAACTTAACTTTTAAATAAATATATTATTATAAATTTACTTCTTTATTAATATATATTTATTTAGTTTCAATAATTATTAAAGATATAGTTTTTTATTAATTATAACTATTTAAAAAAAGATTTTTTTAAAGATTTTAAAAAATAAACTTAACTTAATTATATTATTACATTATTTTTTAATTATTTAATAATTTAATTCTTTTACTTTTATAATTTAAAATTTGACTTTTAAAAATAAATATATTAATAAAGTAAAAAATATTATAATAATAAATAAAAAGGTATTTTAAATGAATAAAAAGAAATTTAAAGTATATATTATTTTAAAAAATACATAATAAAAAAATAAAAACTTAAACTTTTTATAGTAATAATTAAAAAGATAATGTTTTTATCTTTTTTACTTTAATTTAAAAAATAATATTTATATTTTACTTTTAATTTTATTAATATTAATAATAGTAATAATTCTATTTATTTATATAACTTCTATAGAAAAGTTAAATAAATAATTATAAATTACTTTAAGGATTCTTTTTTTTATTTAATTAATGGATCTAAGAATATATTATAATAAGTAATAAAAAATCAATTATTTAATGATTCTTTATATAATTATATATTACTACTTAAAACTAGTTTTTTTAATTAATTTTATTAAATAAAACAAAGTATTATTTATAAGTATTTTTATCGTCGGTGAACTTTTATTTCCTCTTTGAGTAAAAGCCGTTGCGTGGGATGGGTGGGCAGCCCATTAGATGGCCACCCGCTGATTTACCAACTCTACACACCCTTCTGTCACTAGTCTAATCAAAACACCAAGCGACGTTTCATGGCGTCCAGTCACGAGCCACACCCTTTTTCTCCATTTGGGTAATCTGCAGCACTAGAAACATCGCGCCGCTCCTAACGGATATGGTGGTATTTCCTCAGTGCATAGTCATAATCGGGGTCATTTAAGGCTGATAAAGGCATATAGATATACCAATGTACGGCGTAAAGGGTACGTGCCATGCGTCAGTAGGCCGCGACCAGACCGACCAAGGCCTCCTCGGAATTCTACGACCAATTGGCCAAGGCTAGGAGGAAGAACCAAGACCGAGAGGAGGTCATGACTACCTGGGCTGCTACCGTGACCTCGTTCCCCACGACGAGCAGAGCCTCTACGAAATCTGTCACCTTCTCGGACGAAATTAGGTAGGCAATGTCATGGGCACCAACTTGGTAACCTGTAAGTTTCCTTCTTAGGAAGAGAAGGCTTAGAGAGTCGCCCTCGATAGATTTCCTATTTTGGTATCATGGCCTGCCTTTCACTAGACTCCAGCTATGTGCTTATAAGCATGCTATTTCGGGAAATTACCGTTTTCGGCATTTGCTGTATATAGTAATTGGGAAGAGGGGAGACTATTTAACGGCATCTCCTCACAGAGAGACTAAGGCGTAAGGTCACTGATGCCGCTCTAAGCACTGTTGGGGCAGAAATCCTGCAGCTCCTTGCCCTATCCCTTCTAGTGGTTTGGCTAACCTGGATAAGGAACAGGCAGAGCTCACTTGTTCGGCAGCCGATGGTTTGGTCTTGTTACTTGACATGACTAGTCCTATCGCCTCTTTATTCGTTTTACAGGCTCGGCTCATACATGTCAGCTGGATTCAAGCCCTTTATTGTAGACTAAGACTACACACGAGGTCGGCATCGGTGCTGTCTTAATCATCCCTCCTAGTGGAGGGGAAAGTATATGATATTAACAGTCAGGTATTTTCTGCAGCTTCTACTGGCACGGTACCTGTTAGAAACTCTCCTCAACTTTTTGTCGTAGCTTGGATATGCTTCCGGAACAGTGGCAGGTGTCTCAGCTCAGCTCAACCCACATACTAATCTGTCGCGCTGAGAGGACCTCTGAAGTAGAGATTCAGGGTCTGCAGGTCACCTGACCTGACCAACCAGCGACCAGAGGGCTTACAAGGGGTACCCTCCACTCCTCTACCTGTATCTAACTAGGTTTTCAGTCCGGGTCTCACTTAGAAGGCTCGGGGCGGCTTTTACATTCCTTATCTGACCTATACCTCCGATCTCCTGCAAGCGTGACATAATCTCATGGACTGCTAACGTCAACGCCTAAAGGTAGAGCCCCGTATTACTCCCAAACCTTTAAGGGACTGAGGGAACGAAGCTTATGCTGTGAACGCCAATGAATAAGACTGGGTATCGTTTGAAGAACCGTACTATCCTGGTCTTATTTGAATGAAGTAGTAAGAGGATGCTTGTACGGCAGATTGAGCAAACGTTTCCCATAGGACGCCCATGGAATCCGCGGGAGTATGCTAGCATGCCAATGCGGATGCCTGGTTTCCTTAGCACATGAAGACTTACTGCCTTTCTGTTAGCACAATTCCACTCCCATTATGATGCTCGAGTTCTGAAGGCATTGAAACAACCAACACGTACGACGCCCGAACCTTGTCGCCACATAACCGAGAAGAGTTTCCTTCCTTTCCTGACCACCGTGCGCACGGGAGGAGAGTGTGGCTCGTCAATCAAGTTGAAGCCCCGTCCTCGCATGTAAGCTAGCTGCGAAGACGGCAGACAGTCGAAGAGTAGGCTGGATGGGTAGTTTCTCATGGTATCACAATTCGCAAGGCCAGATTAAGAGTAATAAACCCTATAATGAAGTTACAATGGAAACATACAACGAGCTAGACCACTCAAATGCACCCGTCCTTCTACCTACACACTCGATTTCTCACCTGTGAAAATGCATATGAAGTTTGCCTCGGCCCCTTCCCTGTGCTCTTTTTGTTTAGGCACCTATCTCGAAACCCGAGTTTCAACAAAAATACATTGGGGAGATCAACACTCACAACGTAGTAATGGCCATCTGGATTCCCTGCGCGGCGAGGACAAGGCCTCAGCAAGCTGCGTAAGGCGTCATCGCGTATAGGAGCTAGCTTCTGAACAGAGTCATGGAGGCGGTGGGTAGGAGGGAAGTGCCCAAACCAGCCAATCTGGAGTTCAGAGGTTGTTTTCCAAAGCCTGCTGCCGATATGCGCTACGCGAAGACGGTGGGAAACCACTAGTTGAAGGTGTGGCATGGATGGGCGGAGCAGGCCGCGCGGAGGCATAAGGCTACCGAGGTTAAGCACGTGTTCGACGAAGCTTCGAGGAAGTCGGCATCCGGACGACGCGTTAATAAGGCGTAGAATGTGCTCGTCGCCTGTCAGGCGTGGCCGGCTGGAGGGGGCTCATAAGCAGAGCATGGCGGGATGGCATGCACAAGCTCTGGTGAGGCGTGTGGCCCGGGTCGACCGACGATGGCAGGCTCCCAATAATAATAATAATAATAATAATAATAATAATAATAATAATAATAATAATAATAATAATAATAATAATAATTGTTTAACGTCGTAGGTGGCTGCGAAGCAGCCACAACCTCCCGAGGGGTATGGGACGTGGCTAGCTAGTTTCCGGTACATGAGCCCTTCTTTCCATAGGAGCCAAATCATGTCTCTAGGACTCAACATATCGCAGTCGGTGGTCGCTATGGTCCGATCCTCCCGACTCCTTCCTTCGTTTCTCAGCCTTTGCTGAGTGACTTCCTTCCGTTGTCGCCGGTAGCCACTGGTAGGCTAACTCTTGTCTTCAGACCCTTACGGTCTTCGTGCCGTCGTTAGCATCGCCTGTGGGATGACAATCTCTAGTTCCTCGCCTTCTTCGTCTCTCGAGTCGTACGCGTCCGCTGCTGCGTACTCCGCACGCCTCTCGATGCAGCACCATTCTCCTACCTCCCCGAAGGGAGGGCAGATATGGCTAAAGTACCGCGTCGTTTGGCAGAACTTCTGGAACTCGAGGGGGTTCTGTATGAGCCATGCCCAATAACCGTCTCGGCTCGTCGAGCTGGTCAGGTCGAGCCTATGCAATCGCATCGGCCAGCTGTCCTCTAGCCATTCCGTCCCGTCCCGTCTCTTTTCCGGCTTCGGAGGGCGAGGCCATGTATATATCGTAGAGCGCAGCGTATAGCAGTGGACCATATGCTACGGCCCCTTCTCCTGCCGTCCGCGTGCGTAGGAGGTACACGGGTAGCGCACTTCGGCGTCCCGGTGGTTGTAGCGGTCGTGGTACCACTTGAAGTTACCGTGGGCCGAGAGCACGCTGAGATACTGTCCGAGGACCTTTCTCTCTAGCGTGAGGGCTTTCGGGCATTGGCCCGGGTTGTACTTAATTCTCGCCGTGAGGAAATAGCTCGGTACGTTCGTGTCCTCGTGCGTCCACCATTTCGTGGCCTGCTCCCTGGTCTGTCGTCTCGCTAATGCCTTGATCCCGGCGGCTGTGGGCACGGCGCCGGGGTCCCGGGGCCCTTTCTCCGCGCCCGCTTTCGCGAGTTCGTCGGCGGCCTCGTTCCCTGCGATGCCCATGTGTCCCGGGCTCCACTTAATAGCAACCTCGTGGTCTGCTGTGATCCAGTGGATGGCTAAGAACACCCACTGGGACGTTGTGGGCGCGTCCTTCTGGGCGCTCCAGATCGTAGCTGTGTTGTCGGTGCAGAGGGCGATAGGGGCGTCGGGGTAGAGATTGGTTGCTTTCTCCAACCCGCGCAGTGCCCCGAGAGCTTCCGCGTCGTACACCACGCTGCAGGCGTCGAGGGCACCCTGTCCCTCCGCTACCATCTGCTGCCCCTCGTAGATCACGTAGCCGTATCCGATCCCCTCCTCCGTCCGGGAGCCATCCGAGAAGACTGTGATGTCCCACGAGGCTCGGTCGGCGAACCATGTCTTGAAGGCGGCCGCTGCGTCTTCCTTCTTAACCCCTCCCGTGGGGTCTCGTCGCGAGCCTGGGGGGAACCGCGGGGCGTAGAGTAGCGGCCGCTGGGCCGGCGGGAGTAGTGCCGCTGTGTGTTGTAGCGTGGTCAGCGCCCTCTGGACTCTGGCCTCCTTTCTCAACGGGCGTATCTTCCTCGGTTCCGCCCGGCTGACCAGTACGTGTCCCACGTGCGCCGTTCGTAGCCTGTGTGCGAACCGAAGCCGCGCCTCGTCCAGTGCGATCTGTGCCGTGGGGAGTCCGCTCGCGCCGAAGAGCGCATCCGTAGGGAAGGTCTTTCAGACCGGCAGTACGCCCCGGATTGCCTTTACCAGAGCTTTCTGTATTAATTGGATGTGTCCCCAGAGGCGCGTGCTGGTGTGCCCCGGCCCTGACTTATTCTTCTGCTTCGCCGGTGCTGCCCTGCCCTTGTACCATGCCTCGCTACCGTACAGCGCTACTGGTAGTAAGACGGTCCGGACCGCCTTGTGGAGGCTGTCGGCTGGCGGTCCTCGGTTCGTGGCCGCTAGCGACTTGATATGGCTCGCGACCTGCGTAGCTTTCGCGGCCCGGATCTCGACATGCCGCTTGAACTTGAGCTTCCTGTCATAATGCACTCCGAGCCAGCGTAAGACCGGCGTGGGCCTCGGCTGGCTCCCAGCGTTCGTGCCGTCCGGTGTCTCTGCTAGCGGCGTTGGTTGTATCACCAAGTTGCCGCGCAGCTTAATTGGCGGGTTCGTTTTCTCCGGGCCTCGGGTGAAGTGTATTGCTTCGATCTTCTCCGGCGCGAAGGCAATTTTATTCTCCTCGCCGTACTTTAGGATCTCGTTCACCTCCTTCTCGGCTGTTTGCGTGCTCTCCTCGATCGTCTTCCCGAACGTCAGGACGGCGATGTCGTCCGCGTAGCCCCATCGGTGCAGGATAGCGCCGACGAGCTCACACAGGTAGAGTGTGTATAGCATCGGCGACCAAGGCGAGCCCTGTGGTGTGCCGCATGGCACGTCCCGTGCCTCCGTGGTCGCCTCCTCGAGGCGCGTCACCACCCTTCGGTTCGTAAGGAAACTGTCCGTAAGCCGAATTGCCTCGGGCTGCCACCCTTGCTGCGTCATCCGGCTTAGGAGCCTGTTTTTCAGTAGGGCGTCGAACGCGCCCTGGACATCTAGCGTGACCAGTGTCGCGTTAACGCGGTTGTGCAGCGCCAGGTCGATGTCATGCGTCAGGCTTGCCGCGAGGTCTATCGCCGACCGCTTCGGCACCGCGCCCGCGTGCTGTGGGCTGATCAGCCCGGCTTGCAGTGCTGTCCATACCATCCTTCGGGCGACGAGTCTCTCCAGGCCTTTCCCCAGACAGGACAGCAGAGCGATCGGCCGCCAGGATCGGTACGTGCTGAAGTCGGTCCTTCCGACCTTTGGTAGCGTCACGACTTCGGCCTCCTTCCAGACCTCCGGGAAGACCCCGTGCTCCAGACACTTTTGGATCAGCTGCCGGTGGTACTCCCCTATCGCGGGCCAGGCTGCCTTTAGGTATTCTACCGTGATGGCGTCCGTGCCGGGCGACGTGGAGGAGACCCCGATCGTGTACCTCTCGGCTTCTTCTAGGGTGACCGCGGTGGTCCATGGAAGGGTGCCTGGTTCCTCCGCCGCTTCTACCTCTGGCAGATCGTCGTCCGGGTCGAATCGGAAAAGGATAGCATCGGTTAGGTAGTTTGCCTTCTCTACCCCCTGTTCGATTGTCCGCTCTCCGTCTTGTAGAGGGGGCGCCCTGATTTTCTGGCTTCCCTTATACCAGTTCACCACCCTGTACAGGTCCTTGTCGTCCTTTGCGTTGTCGATACGGCTGCGCCAGTACTCCCGTTTCGCCTTCCGGACCGCCGTTAGGAAGTTTCGGCGGGCCGGGCCATCCGCCCCGTCCTCTTCCGCCTGCCGGTAGTCCCTCCACGCTTTGTTCGTCTCCTCGGTCCACCACGGTGCTGACTTGCCTCCTGTGCGTTGGATCCGGCCTACTGCTTTGATGCAGTCTTGTAGCATGCTCGTGAGTGCTCGGGCGGCTGTATTAATAGCGTACGCCGTGTCCGCTGTCTCGAGTGGTGGGAGTATGTGCGCCCTGGCCTTGGCCAGGTCGCGGAGTCTCTCTAGGTCCTTCTCGGCGATCTTCCACCGCCGAGCCGTCTCCGGTGGCGGCTCGGCGCCCCGGCCCGGGAGTTGGATCTTGAGGGGGTAATGGTCGGATCCGCAGGCGAGCTCCATCGCGACCCGGCTTTCCGCAAAGGGGAGGTTCGAGAACGGGAGGTCGATCACGCGCCCTTGTCGGTGTGTGGCTTCGCCCGGTTGCCCGATATAGCTCATGCCCGATCGGGCGGACCATTCCGTGAGCCGCCCTCCGCCGCGTTCCGATCGGTTCCCGGTGTCCCAGTCCGGGTGGGAGGCGTTCGCGTCCCCGGCTGCTATACATTTCTCGGAGGGGATCAGTGCCGTGAGGTACTTAAGGACGTGCTCCGCGTAGGGCGCCCGGTAGTAGGTGAGGAAGTCGACCCCGTTCACCTCGAGCCATAGGAGGTCTCTCGGGTGTACGGCTTGCTTGCGTTCGGTACGGAGCCCTGCACCTCGTCTCGTGTACATCATTACCCGGGGCCTGTTTTCCTCCTTCGTGTCCCAGACCTCGGACGGTCCGAATGTATCGTAACCAGGATGCGTCTGCGTAAGGGTGTTTCCTTGCTTCGAGATCCACGGTTCCGTAATCATAATCACGTCTATCTCTTCCATCCAGCACCGCTGGAGGAAGGCGAGGTGTATTCCCATCGCCCTATTCGTGTTGTAGACGGCAACCTGAATAGCTTTTGGTGGCGGTGGGCTGTGGCGGGGTCGGTGTCCCCTATTCATTGGTGTCCGATGAGTTGGTGGTTTCGAGGTCGGTCTCGTTCGCGAGCCTTTCCCGTATCTTGCCCGCTGCTCGGCCTGGGCGTTGACCGCTCGGTGTGGCTTTCGTTACCTTGCTCGAGCGCGTCGTAACCCCGAGGGTCGGCATCGTCCGCTGCGCTTGCCCTGGCGCCTTGGTCGCCGGGTGGGAACTCCGCGTGGCCGCCATGATAGTTTCTTGCGTGTCTTCGAGGGTGACGGCCGTGAGCGCTCCCGCGTCGTCCATCTCGTCGTCCTCGGTCGTGGTCTCTGTCGGCGAGACCGTGGTTCCTTCGGATGCCGTCCCTTCCGTGCTGGGCTCCTCGACGTGTGCCTCCGCGTCGTTGGGCTCGTCTCCCGCTGGCGGAGCCGGTCGTTTATTCCCTCGCCCCTGCTGCTTGCTTCGTGGGGGCGGGTTGTCGTCGGAGTCCGAGGAAAAGACGGGGGTGGTGTCCTCCGCGTTGGCGTTCACCTCCATATATTTCCGTGCCCCTGCCTTCCTGATCGCCTTGATGCGGGCCTGGCTTAGTGGGATCACCGTTCCGTTCTCCCTGTGGGGCTTGCAGGGGCAATCTTCGTGGTCGGCTAGGAAGGGGCCGTGGCAGTTGGCGCACTTCGTTGGCTGGGTGCACTCGTTCTGCTCGAGTGGCGCGTGTCGGTCCTTACGTTCGCCGCAGTTCCTGCACAGCGCCTTTCTGCCGCAGTAGTGGGGGGTGTGGTACCCCTGGCATCCCGGATTGTGACGGACTACCTGGTTCTGCTTATCGACCTTGCGCGCTACGTCGCTCATCTCGAACAGCCAGAACCTCCGGACCGTCTCCCGGAAGGCCACGACCCACGTGGCGTCTCCCGTCTCCGGGTTCACCCCGTGTCGGGACAGGTGGGCGTCTGTCGGGCTGGCCCCGGTTTGGTCTCGGGCTTCGGCCCGCACCATATCCGGGGTGATGGTGATCGGCCCGCCCGTATCCGGGTCGGGTACGGTCGCCGGTACCTTCGGGACTACGTACATAACCCATTCTTCTGGGACGTCTACTGCCGAGGCACCCAGTGTGGCCTGGACTATGGCTTTGTTCTCGGGCTCCAGGAGCTTGTCCCGGATTTCCATGTTCGCGGTTTTAACGGCCCAGCCCTTGTTCGTGCGGTTCATAGACCGGATCATCCAGCCCTCCAGCCCGAGTTTGCGGATAAGGGCCAGCTTGGCCGTGTAAGGGGGCATGCGTGGTTGCTGCCCCGCCATTCGGACCAGGATCCTAGTGTCTTCCTTGTTCGGTTTCTTAATGGGAGCCGACGGTTTGGCTTTCTTAGCCCCCTGCGGCGGGGGCGCTCCCGGAGGCGCCTGGTGCTCCGTGCAGCCTTTCCTTACTGCGGAGGCGTACGTCGTCGAGGTTTCCGAGCTAGTCGTGAGGGGAGCGTCCGAATCGGCTGCGCGTTGGGTGCTTGCCGATCTTGCGCTGCTTGCCTGCGGCAGCATATGCGCTGTCGTGCCGCTATTAGCCGCGAAGGCTGTGATCCGTAGGTGCGCCGCCAGGTCCTCCGTATATTGGGTAGCTAGCTTATGCTGGTCTGGCTTCGTTGCGGCGTCGAATTGTTCCTGGAGCGTGTCCAGTGCGCGTACAATCGCGGTCACCACCTCCCGATGGATCCGCGTGTTCCTTTCGATGATCGCCCATTCGGAGTCGAACAGGCTGCGAAGTCTCGAGTCCCTGTCGGCGGCGGCATCCTTTCCGGGTAGGTTCGGTGGGGGTCGGACATCGTGGGTCCTCGCCTTCTTCGGCTGCTGCAGGGTCGTCGCCCGCGTGGGCGTGTCGGTGGCCGTGATGGCGGTATGCGGTCGGTCGGGTGCCGTGGCTTCGCGCGGCGGTGTGGTGGGGCTCATCCGGTGAGGCCTTCCGGCGGTCGCTCGCGACCGTCTGAATTATCACCAGATTTTCCCCTTGGTGTTTTGACGTTCCCGCTAGCGGGACTAGTGGCGTTAAGGTTTTAGGTGCGATGTACGCAATGCTACTAACAGTAGCTTGCGCACGGACGATTATTACCGGAAAAGGTGTGTACGGGAGCCAATAGGCCAATGGGGCCCCGTCACTGGAGATAGATAGATAGATTGTTTAACTGGTTGAGCACAGACTGGTTTGGAAGGGACTGGTTTGGAAGGGACTGGTTTGGAAGGGCACTGGTTTGGAAGGGAATTGGGATCCCGATTACGATATTGTTCTTTCGTTGAGCCGGAAAGGTGGTGAATTGAGCGAGCTGAGGTGGCGCGGAGAGACGCGACCATGGCGGCCCGTGCCGAGGAAGCGATTGTGGTGGGGTCGCAAAATTCAAACGCGACGACCATCACGAAGCCCGTCACGGTAGCCAGCAGACGATCGAATCGCGCGACGAAACCGACCGCCAAAATCCAAGAGAAAGCGAACCGAGACGCAGAAGAAGATGGAGATTCCGGGACACCCGAACCGACCGAAAAGAGCCGCGAGGGCGGCGCAGCTAAGACGTACCTCCAGAAGATCCTGGAGCTTGTCGCGCACTCCCGAACCGAGATCCAGGACCTGAAGCAGATGGTGACGGCCCAGAGCGACATCATCAATAATCAACAAGGGCTCGTACGGCAACTCACCGAACAATACGAAGCATCGAAGCAAGAGAACCACCGTATATCTGAGGAACTGAAGCTCGTTCGGGAGCAGCTGGAGGACATTCAGAACAACCCGGCCCTTAACGCCAGCGCCCAGACCAGCCCGCAAGCGTCCTACGCAGAGATCGCCCGAACGCCGCCGACAAGCCAGCCCAGCAACATCCGCACCCTCAGCTCTATGAACACGATCCCGACGTCCTTCACCGACACCCTGTTCTGCACGATCGATACGTCACACGTAGCCGAGGAGGACAAAGACAAGACCAACGCCGGGACGGTGCGAAAGACAATTGAAATCGAGATGCGACGACGAGACGAACATAAAGAATGGAGATGCCGCGCCGTCACGGTAGACCCTAAGAGACCGCAGCGAATCAAGGTCATATGCCGAGACGAACTCGAGCACCAGCTAGTGAAGCAAATCGCCGAGAAGAACATGGCCTCGGGGATGCGGGTGCTCCGAGACGAACTATACCCGGTTAAGGTCGACAACGTCAACCGCACAGCAGTACTCGACGAGCATGGCGACGTAAGGCTAGGAGCAGCGGACGCTTTTGGGCGCGAGAACGAAACGACAGTGGCTAAGATCGTATAGCTGAGTAAGAAAGACAACGCTAAGGCATACGGGTCGATAGTGGTGTACCTCACTAAGGCAGCCGACGCAAGACGGTGCCTTAGCGAAGGGTTCTTCTACGTAGGTGGTGAATCGGGCTATACTCGAGTGTTTGAACGACGCGACCGCCCCGAGCAGTGCTACCATTGCCAGCAGATCGGACATAAGGCCTTCCAGTGCCGGAACACCCAGACCTGTGCTCGATGCGCTAAAGAAGGTCACAATCACCGAGAGTGCGACGAAGCAATCCCGAGATGCGTTCCTTGTGGTGGGCCGCACGAATCGTACAGCCGGAACTGCCCGAAGCTCTACCCGGTCCAGCATGAATAGGGTGTTCCAGGTAGTGCAGCTCAACGTCAGAAAGCAAGCGGCGGTTCACGACAGCCTGATGAACGACATAAATTTACAGAATGCCGCGGTCCTGGCGATCCAGGAACCGCAAGCAAGGCAGACGGAGGGACGACTATGGACGGCGCCGACATCGCATCATGGATGGACCAAGATGGTCCCGTCAGTACGCAGAGAAAGTAGATGGGCGATTCGAAGCATGCTATGGGTGAACAGGCAGCTGGAGGCGGAGCAGGTGGCGATCCAGTCGCCAGACCTGACAGGAGCGATTGTTCGACTGCGCGACCGAGTTGTACTGGTGGTATCAGTGTACGTCCCTCCGACAGACCCAGTGGCATTACGCGAGACATGCAGTATGCTGCGCGAAGTCATTTACAACGCCAGGCGGTGCCGAGGGACGGTGGTGGACGTGGTGTTGGTGGGAGATTTTAACAGGCATGATCTGTTGTGGGGAGGAGACGACATCTCGCTGGCGCGGCAAGGCGAGGCAGATCCGATCATCGACTTGATAAGCGAATTCGCCCTCCGCAGCCTGTTGCCGCGTGGAACGAAGACGTGGCATAACGGAACCAGCGCGACAACCGTCGACCTGGTTCTCGCGACCGACGAGCTGGCCAACACCATGGTCCGATGCGCGCCCTGTCTGACGGAGCACGGTTCAGACCACCGGGCAGTTGAGAGCTTCTTTGACATCGCGATGCCGGTCACTGAGGAGAGGGAGCGCCTTCTTCTGAAGAACGCGCCATGGAAAGAGATTAATGTTCAGATCGAGGTGGGTCTGCGCGACACCCCAGAGGGGGCTACTGTACAGCAGAAAACAGACAAACTCATGCGCGTGGTGGCCGAGGCCGTGCGGGGGCATACGCCAAAGGCCAAGCCATCACCGTACACGAAGAGATGGTGGACGGAGGATCTTACGCAGATGCGCCATATTTACACCTACTGGAGAAACCGAGCCCGGGCAGAACGAAGAGCAGGCCACACGGATACAGAGCTAGAAGAGAAGGCCCGGAGCGCAGCAAAGCAGTACCACGACGCCATCCGACAGCAAAAGAAGTCGCACTGGGAGCTGTTTCTTGCCGAAGAGACGAACATCTGGAAGGCGGCGAAGTACCTCAAATCGCGAAACGGGACATCATTCGACAAGATTCCACAGCTAGTTCGTGCAGATGGGTCGCGAACAGAAGAGGCCCAGGGCCAGGCGGATGAACTGCTTAGTCAGTTCTTCCCACCGCTCCCCGACGAGATTGGGGAGGAGGGCCCGAGACCAATGCGCACGCCAGTGTCCATGCCAGAGATCACGATGGAGGAGGTTGAGAGGGCTCTACTCGCTATGAAGCCATGGAAGGCACCCGGTGCCGACGGCATGCCGGTGGTTGTCTGGCGCCAAACATGGCCCGTGGTGAAACACCAGATTCTCGCACTATTCCAGCAATCGCTCGCTGAAGGGGCGCTCCCAACGCAGTGGCGACACGCCAAGATTGTGCCGCTAAAGAAACCCGGGAAGGAGGACTACACCACCGCGAAGGCGTGGCGACCTATCTCGTTACTCTCCACGCTCGGCAAGCTACTCGAGGCGGTGGTAGCGGAGCGGATCTCATACGCTGTGGAAGCGTTCGGCCTGCTCCCTACAAACCACTTTGGTGCCCGAAAACGACGCTCGGCAGAACAAGCCCTGCTGCTGTTGCAGGAATGCATCTATAAGGCATGGCGACAACGTCGGGTTCTCAGCCTGATCAGCTTCGACGTGAAGGGCGCATACAACGGGGTCTGCAAAGAGAGACTACTCGAAAGGCTACAAGCTCGAGGCATCCCAGAGGGCTTGGTCCGTTGGATTGGAACATTCTGCACGAAGCGCACAGCGACAATTGAAATTAACGGCCAGGAGGTGGACAGTCGAGAACTACCGCAAGCGGGCCTGCCGCAGGGATCGCCGCTGTCGCCAGTCTTGTTCCTCTTCTTTAACGTAGATCTCGTGCAGCATCAGATCAACAACGACGGCGGCTCGATCGCGTTCGTGGACGACTACACGGCATGGGTCACCGGGCCTACCGCACAGGCGAACTACACAGGCATCCAGGCGATTATCGACAGAGCGTTAGACTGGGGACGAAGAAGTGGTGCGACGTTCGAAGGCGACAAGACGGCCGTCGTCCACTTCAGCAGAAACGCGATCCGGGTCGACAACGCCCCGTTCTGGATCAAGGGCCAGATGGTTCATCCCCAGAACCAAACCAAAGTCTTAGGGGTCGTGATGCATTCGGAACTGCGCTTCAAGCAGCATATCGCGCGAGCCTCCAGTCGCGCTCTGAAAGCAGCAGTCGAATTAAAACGGCTGAAAGGCTTGCCACCGTCGACCGCTAGGCAACTATTCACAGCGATGGTGGCCCCAGTCATGGATTATGCGTCCAATGTTTGGAGGTACGCGTGCGGTACGCGCTTAGTCCGGTCCGTCGACCGGGTACAGAGAATCGGAGCTCAAGCTATCGTCGGGACCTTCAAGAGTGTGGCTACGGCTGTAGGAGAAGCGGAAGCGCATATAGGGTCGGCTCGCGAACGATTCGCGCGGAGAGGGCTCAAGCTCTGGGTCGATATCCACACGCTGCCACCAACACATCCGCTTCGAACGGTCAGTTTCCGGATGTTCTCCCGCTTCGTATCACCGATGCAACGGCTGGCCTCAAACCTTCGGGAGGTGCCGATTGACAGGATGGAGACGGTCTACCCATTCGCAATAGCGCCGTGGGGAAAACGGGCCGAGACGATTAGCGATGGAGACTTGAGAATCAGAGAGCTCGCAAACGCCAATTGGGCAGTGCGTATCTCCACGAGTAGTTCGGCCAAGAACGGACTCGTGGGCATAGGCATAGCGATCCGAACTCCTGACCCACGTACATCAGAGACGACATTCGAACAGAGATCAGTTACATTGGGGACTCGGGAGGAGCAGAATCCTTATACGGCCGAGCTGACGGCGATAGCTAATGCGCTGCGGCTCCTCCCTACCCGCATGTCGCAACGAACAGTGGCGATCTTCACAAGTAACAAGGCGGCATTGTTAACACTCAGGCGACCCCGACAGCAGTCCGGCCAAAAGGCTATCGTCGAAATCTGCAATACGATACAGGAGATGGCCACCAGAGGGATCAAGACTGTAGTGATCTGGAAGTCACACCAAGATGATGACCCGTTTGAGTTGGCACTTCGGGCCAAGGCGGCAGCACAGAGAAGCACCCTCCGGGGCTCCGAACCACAGAAACGACCGTATCGAGCTAGATCGACGACACTGAACAATGCGAAGAGGAAGCTCTTAGCATGCCGAACACTGCCAGAGAAGGCCGGTGCCTTTTCCAAGAAGGTGGACCTAGCCCTTCCGGGCCGGCACACGCGCGAACTGTACGACAAACTATCGAGTCAAGAAGCAAGTGTCTTGGCACAGCTGCGGACAGGCATGGCGCGGCTGAACTACTACCTACACCAGATAGGAACCGCCCCATCGGCAGCGTGCGCATGCGGTCATACAAGGGAGACAGTAGAGCACTTTCTATTCCGATGTCCTAAGTGGACATCGCAGCGCATCGAGATGTTGCAATGCACGAGCACAAAGAGGGGCAACCTCTCATACTACTTGGGAGGAAAGGCAAGGGAAGATGGAGATCGATGGAAACCAGATCTGGAGGCCGTCAAAGCGACGATTCGATACGCCATTGGCACGGGGAGACTTCAGGAGAACAGGAACGACGGAGGGGAAAACACAACCTAGCGGGACTACGTGCCAAGCCACGGGCATCTCTGCTTACACTAACCTAGCAGGTCAAGCTTCAGCCGCCGAAGATAGGACCCTGAACACTTGGAGAAGAACCTCCAAGCCGATTTGCTACTAACCACTTACACATAGCAGGGATGGCCTAAGACATAAGCGGGATGACTGACCGAGCGGAGAAATGGAGGGGTTCAAGGAGTGATGACAAAAAACACCAGATAGGACCATGTACATCAGTGATAGTTGCCCTCTAGGGTTAGCCCGGGCGTAATAAACTTGTGTGTGTGTGTGGTTGAGCACAGCCATCCACCATCTTCGGCCGCGCTATATGCTCTTATCGATGTCCCATAAAAAAGAGAAGCTAATTCCCGAGATCATATTCGGCTTCTTAACCACCTATGGGTAGTCAAGCTGCATATGATCACTCAGCTCAGCCTGGACGAAATTCCTCCTGGGAAAAGGTTGCTCTGGGGGGGCCCTAAACGGTTTGTTGAGCATGAGGAATAATTGGGTCGAGAGGTTGACAAGCCAGGAATCGGCGTTGGCTGGTACCCTCAAGAGGTATTCAGCATTGTATGGTGGCCGAGTGTCGTCATCGATCTGCCGGTCTCCGTGAACGTCTGTCGGGATCAGGGAGAATGTCTGGCTACCGAGGGTGTCGAGCACTTCATACAAACTCGCGGCCACGCCGTCGACAGTTCCGCAAAACTTGAGGATAGCGATGCAGTCTCGGAAGTGCTGCTGTTCAAGCTGCTCTAGGGCGAGGCCGTTCAAACGTCTCTGGACAGCGGAATGGAGGAGAATCAGGGCGGCCGTATGAGTTTGAAACCTATGTGCGTCTTAGCTAGCTGCATGCTAACTTCATTATGACCCAGCGTGCGTAGAACGTAAAAATAATGAGTGAGGTACTTACACAACTAACCAGCACCGAGAAAAGATGGCGTTATTGTCGAATAGGAGCTTGAGAATCCTAGCCGAGGTGGTGGCGGCAAGGACGGCTTGGTGACTTGCGTTCACCAGTTGCTCGTTGGATGGTATATGGGACTCCTCGTTCCAGTTTTTGCGAAGGTTTGCGAGCAGCTGGCCAGAAGCAACCCGTCGGTACAACAGCATGATCGTGCCCAAGTACAGTAAATGGACGTGCATTATATTCCTCTGAGTCTCCAAAGGAGCATTATTCTGGCCAGTTGTCTCAAGGCGTATTGGCGAGGGCAGCTCTTCATACCACTGTTGAAGATCATGCGTGACCGATCCGATGGCGCCGACTGAAATTTCTTTGAAATCCAAATTCATACGAAATATATCTGCTTTGATTAGGCAGATCTTGGTCATCTCCATTTGCACAACTGTAGGTGCTTTAGTACTAAGTCCCGTTGATCCAGGTGTGACTTACTCTCTCCAATGTCGTGGGGGTGTTCGCTTCTCATTTGTCGAAGCTTTTATAGGTCAATTTCTCGACTAAGAAAAAAAGAGAGTCTGGTAAAGGAAGATGTAGTGGTGATCGTCGTTAAGCTAGCTTACAAGATCGCTTCCGTTTTCGACATTGTGGGACACATATCCCAGGGTTGCGGAAAGCCGGCTATAAGTGTTAGTTACAGCTAAATCGATTTGCTTCTTCATTTAACCCTACCTCGCAAAAAAGATTAGCGTACACCAGGCTCTTCGACAGCCAGTCCATTCAGAATCGGACAAGCTGGGTGGTGTCTGGTAGCAACTGCCACAGCCAAGTCTGCGGGATGTACTCAACCCAATTTCTCCAACGCAAGTAGATCAGCAAACTGGTATTTTTTGTAAATAATGAAAAGGTGAACGCTTTACCGACAAAGACGATGGAAGTCATGGGATTGTCCATTATATTGTAATCGGCAAGCAGTACACTCGCCTTAAGGCCATTCAATGGTGCTTTTGACAGGGTAGTGTCGAGTAGACGCGCGGCGACGTCATAGAAGTCGGTTGCCACCTGGTGGCTGAACTTTTCCGGCCGGTATTGTGCTCCCACCGCCGCGACAGCCATCACGGGGCAGATAGAGACTATCATGTCTAACGTCTGCGGGCCTCGAATCTGACAGAAAGCCCCGGCGCACCGGTCGATTTCGTGTCTCGTGAAGACATGGAACAGTGCGCCGCTGCAAGTGAAGAACGAATCAACGGCTGCCAGTATGGCTGCAGTGTCTGGAAGCGCGACTTGAAGGAACGGGGAATGCTGATCTATTTGAGTGAGAGAGCTGGAATGCGCGGCGAGTGGGACTAGGAAATTGGGACTGGTAAGCTCTGAGATCTGCTCAGAACCGGTTGGGGCAGGGTCGGAGTCAATGGACGCCTCAGCGGATTGTTGCTCTTGCGCATCAGGCACTACAGAAAGGAGGGCGTTATCTTCTGGTCAGTCGCTAGAAGTCAGCAAGGCTAGCTCACCGTTTCCGGATATGTCGCCGGTGACTCGAACATGCCGTAGCAAGCGCCCGGCTCTGTGCGGTGAGCTCTCTCGAAGGGTTGCGACAAACTTTTCCAGAGACTCGAGTCGTGACATGGTATAACCGCATTCCCGCTGTCTCTTGAGGCAGGGTCCACAAACAGGGTGCTCACCATCGCACTGAATATCTAACTTTAGCTGGGTCAAAAGGGCTGCGTTGCTCTGGAAGCATTCCTTGGAAGGGAAGCCAACCTTGGTCTTAGACTTTCGACAGGCGTCGCATGCCTGCGCTACTGTGCCTCGGTGGCGTGTACGTGTAGTACTGCGCTTGCTAATGGTAGAGGATTCTATATGAGGCGAAGTCGGTCCCTTGGACGGCGCGGGTTGAATTGCACGGAAAGACATTGCGGTTGACTATCGGAGAATGTGAGGTGGGGGGAATAGTGACGCTCGCAGGACAGAAGTAGGATGGCGTGTATGAAGCTTGCCACTTATGTAAGCACACGCTTCAACGATCTCGGAGCAGAATCCTTGTTCTTGTGCCAATCGCGACGGAAGGAGTCAGACAGTTCTCCGCAATGCGCCACTCGCTACCCCCACGAAGGATGATCATGTAGTGGCAAGTCGGAACAGCCCGTTTCCTTGTTCCACTTCCTTGTTCTCTACCCAGAGTCTTTGTTGCAACGCTGGGCACCGGCGGTTTTGTTTAGTATTACTGGAATGACAAAGCGGAGATAACAAAGGTGTATCCCTTCTGACCTTTCGAAGCAGAGAGCGACGCGTCTCGGGAGCGTATTGAATATAGTCGCGAAAACGCGAAGAGCAGTTCCGACTTCATCCCTGTTCCGCCGTTGAGCCATTGTCATATTCGAGGAGGCATGGATGATGGTAACGTACTTTGGCGCCCCTAGTTGGCAATTGTGGAGTAGGGGTGCCCATCATCCGTCGAGAGAGCGCACCGGAACGCGCTACAGGTGGATTGCGCGCGTGCGGGGCCACAAAAGCACGCGGCGGGAGCATCGGAGGATGGTATTACATTGTCGCTTCACACGACCGCTTCCTGGTATCTAGGCCGAGCTAGAAAATACCTCGACGTGCATTCCCTACCCTCGAGGGTGAGGCTCGACTGTGGCGGCGCATAGCCCTCGTCGATGCAAAGCCGCCGGCACCCCCACGATCGGATCATAGGAGACCAGCTGAGCCAGGAACCCGGCAAGTTCCCCGCTGCATGTTGTAAGGACAGCGTAATGGAACGCGACGCTACGCGACAGAGAGCTCTCTCTGTATCCCCCGGTATTGTTTCGGAAACCAGAGAGGCTTACTATGTCTCCTTGTTCTGCTTCACGTCATACTAGCCTAGCGAGCGATAGACGTCCAGGCGGCCCTTCGATCATTAAAGCCTCGAAATCCCTTCGATCCGAGCCGCCCTCGCTATCCGACTTTCTTCACTGTACCCCGAACCGGGTCGCAGATTACAACGCGAACCCCCCCCCCCCCCCCCCCAACCACGGCTTATCAACTAGGGCAGCACACAAGGATTAGGGCATGCTGATGAAGCTTTCCGTTATCCGGGGCGGGGCGGCTCACGGCCCGCCGGTCACGCTTACGTGCTCGGGCGGTCGTTGTGGCGGAGCAGACCGGCATAGTAGCGGCACGCGCTACTGGGTTCACGCTACGCCCATTCTACGATTCCCGACCTGACCCTGCTCCGGAGAGGTTAACCTAGACTCCCTGCCGTGTTGCCTCGGCTATGACCCTTTGTCTCCTTACTCTGGTGCGAGGAAAGACTAGCGAAACACACCGGGCTTCTGGTTCGCGTGGCGCTGGTCTCTTCTACCACGGGAGTAAACTTCCAACGAGAAAAATGACCTAACGGGAAAGGCCATCTACTGATAGTTCAGCTGCCTCGAACTTAAGAATAGATGGTACAAGGCCAGAGCTAAACGCGGAGAGCCCACGATAGCGTAGGCGTGCAATACCGGTGGAATATCTAAGAGGAAGGTCGGTTTCTGTTCTGTCCAGTCGAAGAGGTAGAAAAGAACGAAGCACAGCTGGCAATCCAGTTCCGAAATCAGCCAGGTGGTCTCATCGACTTCCTGGAGGTGAAGCTCCCTCGCAGCGCCAAAACTTCCTCGAGAAGGTGATGGCCTTATACATTGGCGTGGCGACGGTGCAGCAAGCCAAGCAGCTATGCCACGACGGCCTGGTCCGGCAGGATGGATACTACCCGTGCGAGCCATTCGCCGACGGCGCGCAGCTTAAACTGCGTTACCGTTGCTTCCGATACGGGCACACTACTCGTGTTTGCCGACACAAGCCCAGATGCGGCCTCTACCTCTCCATCATGCATGATGGTAAAGCGTGCCTAGAAATGGGCAACTATAGATTATACTGCTGGCCGGCCTGCCGGAGACCACACGCGGCCTAGTCGAAGGAATGCCTGATCCGCCAGGAGCAGGTCCAAAGGGCTAAAGCGGCCTACGTCACTAGGCCGAAAGGGCTTACACTGCCTCCACAGGAACTACCAGTGCTGATAAGAGTCATGGTCGAAAAGAGCAACTAGCAGACGGTGCCACCACGTACTGCCCATGGACCTCGCCGTAATACCTACTTTACGTCGTCGAGAGAAGGAGAGCATGCATCTACATCAATAATAGGTACCCTCCGGCACAGTGGACGTACGAGGCACAGCCAGACATGTGCCGCGTCACGATTCAGCTGCCAGACGGTCCATCACGGTCATCTGCGTATACTCGCCGCCGCCCGGGTCCTTCAGCCGACCCGACCTGCCCGTCATCGAAACCCTCCAGCGTGAACCCGAACCAAAACGGACAGTTCTAACGGGCGATCTCAATGTTCATCGTCCGGCCTGAGGCCGCGCCAACGTGCCACCGCACAAGGCCGCCAACAGACTGCTCCGCCTCGCAGCCTTCTGGGACCTCCAGCTGATCACGCCACCCGGCACTTCGACATGGACCCAGAAACGGTGCGAAGACTACAATCGACCTGGCCTGGGTGACAGGCGGCCTTCGTGCTGCCTACGACGGGTATGCACCGTACTTGGGATCCGATCACCTCCCCCAGGTGATACGTATGGCGAGACTGCGTTACGAGGCCGAGGAAAAGCCACGGCGGAACTGGAAAACGGCCGAATTCAAGCAGGCCAAGGCGGAGGCGGCACAGCTGTCACAGCCGAGACCGCTAGAACCCCCCGAGGGCCATCGAAAAGTACACCGAGGCGCCTCTTCCAGACAAGAATGGATAAAACCGGACTTCGCGACTTTATCTACCGCTGGAGAGTCCTAGGGCTTGATAACCCGCAGTGCGACTGCGGCTAAGGTAAAGAAAAAGTTTGGCACATTCTCGTCGTCTGCCCGATGGAAATAGAAAGGCAGGAACAGCTGGTTGTGGATTTAGGGGAGCCGATCGATGTGGATAGAATGCTCGACACACCCGGAAAAGCAGGAATCCTAGCGAGATGGCTCCTCCGGTCCGGGAGCCTGAGCATGTTCCGTCTCGCGAACCAACTCATCAGCTAGGAAGCGGATAGCTGAGCCCGATCTCGGTAGGCAGGACGGATTGCAGGAGAATGCGGCACGACGCAGAGGTACCTGGGGTTTTTTGCCCGGCCGGATGTCCGTCCAACACGGTTTTCCTGAGCTTAGATACGTAGGGAGTCCTCATGGATTAGGTAGGTCACTAGGTGTAGTCATCTACTACTACTACTATTACCACCACCATCACTAACGGGGTCGCTCTTGGTCGCCCATGCTTTGCGAGATGCTTGATTCGCCCGCCTTTGCTTTTCTGATCTGCATGGAAGGAGGTAAGTTACAGGCAAATGTGCTTAACTTTGATTTTACCTCCCTGGTTGTATTCACCTGGGTTGCAAGATATCCACCCGCTACAATTCAAGTGTGAACCCTTTCTTGTATTTATTATGTCCTAAGATCTTGAAGACGTGGAAAGACTCTGGAAGTGGGGTCTCCAGTTTAGAAGAGAGTTTAGGCTCTTCCGCCCTGCATTCCCAGGACTTTTATAATACGTCTACAGCTCCACTCTGGGCTTCCTCTTTGGTTCAAAGTGGCCTTCTACGATTCGTCGGTCCATTCTACAAACAGCTTGATTATTTCGTCTAAAAGTCTACGGTGTCTCGGGAGCTTCGCCGCCTCTTGCTCGAATTTCATGGTATCAACATCTGAGTCGTTTCGACGGCTCATTGGCTAGGCCATCCTTGTCGATGTTGTCCAAAGCCATCGAGCCCTTCGCAATGAATCTAGGAGCAGCCTCACTGTTATGGAAAAGTTCTAGCAACAGAAAGGCAATGGGATGTACTACAATGCTCCAAGTTTGGAGCATAGGACTGACTAGAGTCACACATATTGGTTAGTGGACCACCTGTCTTCCTTTATTTTTGGCCACCTTCTTGTTGGCCCGCGACTTCCATCCATAGAGACGTCTCTAGGAAAGAAGCCCTTGAGACCGTAGTATATCACTCAGTTCTTTCAACTTCACCGGTTTTGTAAGGAACAGATCGATGCCGCTCTCAAATGCTTCCCTCTGTATATCGGCCGACGCCAGCCCGGTCAGCGCAAACACCGGACAGGACTTGGCTACTCCGGCGTCGCGTTCGTGGGCGCGAATCTGCCGCGTGGCCTGGAGGCCGTCCAGCCGCGGCATGCTGATATCCATCAGAACGCAAGCGAACGAGCGGGCCTGGGCCTTGAAGACTTCTACCGCCTCCACGCCATCGGTGGCCGTGAGAAAGGTCCGCTGCAGTTTATTCATGTAGGCGCGAAGGATCCGGAGGTTGATCGGGTTGTCATCGACCAGCAAAAATTCCACGGCCGCGGGGGCTTCGGGTTTTGGCGCGCGGGGCAACGTGAGCGGAAACGGGCGCAGCGTACGGAACTTGTAATCGGGTGCTTTTCTTGAAGGGCACGGCACCGGTTTTGGCAAGATTTCGGGTTCAAAGGGCGGAGTGCGGACAGCAGGAAAATACGAGGTCGGTTGCTTTGCAATGGAATATAAGAGAGGACTGAAATGCCCAGTGCTTCGATTTGATGAAGAGGCCACTAGGGGATCTGTTTGCGTGAATGAGGGTGTTGATGAGAGTGGCGGCGTAGAAGGGACCGCCGCGCTTTGCGCTTCGAGCCAGCGATTGAAAGCATATACCAATATCTTGGCGAGCTTTCGAGGACCAGTACTATAGAGACCTTGGTCAGTAGTTTGAAAGAATATTAGAGATCAGGGCGAAGAACTCACGGTTGTGAGATGAATTCAAAGATGCCGTCAGTTGGTGGCACGCAGTCCATCGTCTGCGAGTGCGCTGCGGTAGCATTAGGACAAACCACGACGACAGGAGGCTAAATTGTTGACCCGTACAGCCTTGGTTTCTCGGCGAAGGCGGCTTGCGTCCACAGGATGATGTCCGGAACAGCGCCATCGCCAGACGCAGGGATAATCTCCATCCCGAACCAATCCCTGCACACTCTCGCGGTTGCTGATAGCTCGACGTCGGCTTGGGTCTCGCTGCTATCACAGCTGAGGCCAGACCTCTGGTGTTGGAACCCAATCAAATGCACTCGAAGTCCTTTAAGCATTTGCTTTTGCCAGTTAAACTCCTCTTGCTCTTTGCTTCCCGTCGTGTGTTCGACAGATTGCATAGGAAGAGTGACAGTAGTGACGGTTCCTACATTAAGCTGACTCCTGATAGAAATGCTGCCCCGTAGAGTTGAGACTAACTTCTTCACCAGGGTGAGCCCTAGTCCCGTCCCAGCACTCAGCTGGTCCTCTTGCGCAAAGGGCTTGTAGACATCGTGGGCGAGGAAGTCTTTCGATATGCCTTTCCCCGTATCCGTCACAACGATTTTGATCATACGCTGCTGACACCGCGTACCTTGCTAGGAAACGCCTCTCTGGACAAGGAAACTTTGACCCATCCCGATTCTGTGAATTTGAGGGAATTGCCGACAAGGTTCATCACAACCCTTCGAACAGCACCGGCGGAAGAATGGCAGTTGTAGGTGTCACTTGGCTCTATGTCAAGGTATACGGACAAGCCAGGAGATTCCGAGGTCGTCTTGTCGTGTACGTCGGTTCTGCCGGCTCCGTTAACCGGCGTCATGGGTTTGAATGCCGCGCCTGCACCGACGTCAGGGTTGCTGATGGTGATTGGAACGTCGTCTTTTGACAAGCTAGACGACGAGCGCTGGAAGCCGGCGAAAACGCTCTCGACGACTTCTTCCACGAGCTGGTCCAACTTGATATCCAAAAGCTGAACTTGCATTCCGTTTTCTGCGGAGCCGCTCCTGCCGCGCATGCCGCGTGCATAGCTCTTTTCCTTTGGCGCGGACGTCGTGAAGTTGTTGATTTTGGAATATTCCAGAAGATGGTCCACTGTGTCGAGAAGCGTCCGGCTGCACATCTCAACTGTGTGCAGCATGTTTCCTTGAAATGTATCTAAGCGTGTATCGGCCAGAAGTTCGGCGCTGAGAACCAATCCGTGGAGAGGGGACCGCAGCTCGTGTGATAAGGAACTTAGAACATCAGACTGAGCTTTCCAAGAGGCAGCCGTTATAAAACGGTGAACCTCGGCCATTGCCAGCATGCCGAACGCTCGGAGATAGCTGAGGTCGCCTGCCCTGGTGAAGACGCGACTGCGGCTGTAGGTACATGCCAGACTGCCGGCAAACCACCGCTGTTTTTTGTCATCCCAGACGGGCGCGAACACTATGCTGCGGGCACTAGGAAAGGTCGTAGTCAGCAACTCACCGATCCGGTTCCTCGTCAAGCGTGTATAGGAGTCTCGCTTGTGCGATTTTGGGGGGCGTTCGGGTGACTCAGGCTGGAGACCATCTTCGGACGAGTCGCTCAATTGAAGTGCACCATGCTCATCAAAATTGAAAATTTTGCCAAGGGGGTATTTCCTCAACAGAGAAGAGAGCAGTCCCCTGGGCATCTTCAGTGGTAATGATGTCGTTTTGGTGGCATCAATATCAGAAGATGCATGCTCCGAAATCCCCAGGGCTTGACAGGATTCACCGGGCGGGAACCGCGTGGATGACAGTTCGTCGCCGCTCGAAGCTGTGACAGGGTCCGAGCATTGGTCGGGATTTCCGGGCATAGCCACAAGAGAGCCAAAAGCGCCCGAACTTGCGTCGACGTAGACCACACAGTCGGCGTCAAGGCTCGCGCGAACAATACCAGCAGTCTGCATGCAGATGTCACCAATCGAGGCAGCGTCATGGTCGCCAGACCAAGGCGATGAAGACGATTCGGGCACCGCAGTTGAGCTGCGTAGCTGTAGGCCAGGCCGAGCGGTGGAGGCAGCAGCGCTGTTGTCGTCACTCCCGTTGTCCGTCGACGTTGTTTCGCCACGAGCACCACCCCCAAGGGCGCGGAGAGTTGGCGAGGAGGCACTGGAACGAAGACTAGGTGGATGTGGCGATTTGTTGCCGTGTGAGGGCAAAGAATGCAACGACGGCTTCTCTGCTGCGACATCATTTTCGTTGCAGTCGAGATCGCCCAGGCCGCCTCGGGCGCCGAGGTGGGGCGTGGAGTGACCACGCCTAGAACAGTCATGAAGGGCATCCTGCTTATCGAGAAAGGACGTGATGCCGTCCATCATGGAGTCGGATCGCTTCAACGAAGCAGCCGCGCGGCGGGACTCGAGATGCCTCATAATGGTACGGGCAATGTCACGCATTGCAGTCTCCAGCCCTGCATCCTTAATCTCCTGCTCGGGCATGGGTTCGTTATAAAGCACGCAGTAAACGCCGATATTGACGCCGCGAGATGACCGAATCGGGACGGCGGCGTAGAAACGAGCGAATGAGCCTGGGAGACAGTATGGTTTCGTGCGGAAGCGTGTGTCGGCCTGTAGGTCACGGACGATGGTGACTGGCAGATCGGAAGATGTGGGGGAGTTGTCGCAAGTCAGGGGCCATTCGCAGACCCCGTGGGCTCGGGGGATGGCTGTCTGGCATAGGAACAGCTCTTCGCCGTCTCTCTCCGCCTCGGCGAGATCGGGGACAAGCGACAGCGTCGGGGTGGCCTCGGCCACAACGTACTGCCATTTTCGGTCGAAGATGGAGACGAGGGCGCGGGAGGTCCGTGTACGCCAGGTTCCCAACTGCGCAAGTGATGTGAGGATAGAGTCGGGCGATGTGCGTAACTGCGAGCTCGGCAATGGACGGGCCTGGTTGTTGTATGTAATGTTGTCGAGCAGTGTCGGATCGTACCTGCATTGCGCCTGAGGTCAGCCCTACTTGCGCCCTGTTTGCTTCCATCGACCACGATACTTACTTGAGCAGCTCACGCTCGCGGGCGTACTCGGACACACGGCTGCCCATCGCAGGCTCTCTAGAGGGGCTTATCCGGGGCTCCCTCGGGCTGGTTCGAGTCAGGAGATGCCCGTCGACGAGAGAAAAGCGGGACGACGTGTGAGAAGATGGGCGCGGCCTACGGCTTCGTTGAGGCCGTCTCCGTACCTTCAACGATGGGTGGGCTAGTGTAGAGTAAGACGGAAAAGAGCCATACTGATGGCAATCTCTGGTAAAGTGACGGTATGGGAAGTAATCAACAGGGACCTAACGCTTCGCCACTGCCAAGCCATTCTGCAGATTGCTGGGTTGCTGGGGGTTGCAAGCGGGTGGTTGGTATGGGATCGAGATGCTGGCTGGCGTGGAATTCCGGTGCGCCATTTATGGGATGTTGGCAGTCGGATGCCCGCTATCGAGGGCCGATGAGGGGCCTAGGCCTGGCTTGCAGGAGGGAGGTATTGGGCGAGAGGCAGGTAGGCACAGAGCTACCTCGGATTTGTGCGGGTCTGTTTCGGGTACGTACCTCTAGAGCCGTCCAGCAATTGGCGATTAGGGTCTAGCCTAAAGCCACTGGCTACCCCAGTCGACAAGCGCCCCGTGTGTCCCCCACGTATGCAGTGACAAATGGATGGAGCAACGACGCCACACACCCGGCATGTTGGCTTTCCTCTCGCCTGGCAACTGGGCCACTGGCCACATGCGAGAACGCATCCCTCGGCAACGAAATTACCGTTACACGTACCGGTACTAAGCTTGGGAGGAGTCGTGGCACATGATAACGGTGGGCCGTGATCATCGGATCAAAGCGAGGGGGGCGTTGGAGCAGAAACCAAGGCCTTGAATAAAAACAAGCACGGGGACAGAAAACCTGCGCACTTAGATGTTCCAGTTTACTTGATGACAATGAAGTAGAGTTGTTAGCAGGCCGTGCGGCACCATTTTAATAAGCATACAATTATCAGTTACATTCTTATTCAAGCTAGTCGAGTTGAAACCCCATGCGCCATACCCCATACCCCATACCAAAAGGTGGGGGCTCATGGTGGGAGGGGACTATCTTCTAGATCCGTCAGAAGGCCCTGTTTGAAGGGGTTAATCTATGTGCCCGCGGGCATTAGATAGAGCGACGCATCCCACTGCGGCCGGGTCCACTTCTGCACGCGGGACGTAGTGGTGGGACCCACCAGGGGCTATTCAGTTCCCTAGTAACTGAGATGCATCCCAAGGCCAGTCGACGAGTTCCTGGCATTCACCAGCCCGTGCCTGTCAAAGTAGCGTAAGGAGGAGCCTCCGTTATCATTTGCACGTGGCCGCGGCAATTCTCAGTTTCTTGGCGTATAGTAAGCCACACGGGTTACAAAGGCTTCGCGGTCCCTGGGGACCACTCCGCCATACGGGCGTTTTTGTGTAATGGCATTGGATGCAGTGCTTCGGGCCACGGGTTGACTAGAAAGAAACACTCGTCAGACGTGGCGCGTTGGGCGGAAACGGAAAGATCTAGTAACATACACGTCTACGTTTGGAGGATGGCTCTGAAAGCGCAATTCGTAGTGAAGGGAGTTTTTCCTGTCGCGGAGAGGCCGCTGAAGCTCGGATGGATCGTAATTGGTGGGCAACCTCCTGCGAAATATTGTATATGCCACTCAGGTCGGTGAGATTGAGAGAGGCCCCCGTGGCATCGAGACGGTGTAATTCTTCGGCAATTTCTGAAAGAACGCCGGCGGTTTGGCAGACCTTGATGGTGACGCAGTGTGTAAGCTCGGATTTCTCGGCTGCTTGCTCGCCAAAACGTCTCCAGGTGGTCGCGACGTGTGCTTACTTGGTGAAGGCGAGTAGCCAGTGGCGACGCAGGCCCAGCGTCGGCGGCAGCACAGCAGGTGGGGGTAGCTTGGAAGTATTTGTCAAACGTCGATTCGACCAGGGACACGGGCGTCGAATGGCTGGCGGCTATGCCTTGGGGGAGGATGGGAGACATGGGATTCAAGAATTGGAATTGGGGATTGGGGATTGGGGATCGGAATCGGATTTGTGGATGGAGATGGGCAATGGGAGCGATGGCAGTCGCTAAAGCTATGGAAGTCGAGATTTAATTGTAGTGCGAACGAGGGTTGCTGGGAAGCTCGAATTGGTGCGGCCAGTGTGGGCAGGCGAGCAGGTAGGCAGGCTCGGCATGATCCGAGGGGTCCTTGCCGGACCCTGGATTCAGGCCTAGGCGTTGGGAAAAACCGGAAATTGGCGCTGCGCTAGGCACAGCTACGTAGTTGGACCCTGGATTGACGAATAGTGGCATAGATCCTAACAGCGAAGGGTAAATTTAGAACGGTTGCTAGTCCCACCCTGACGTCAGATCCTTTTTGACAATTTTACCTCCAGGCGCTGCCAACGCCGCATACGTGTCCCTGCAGATGTAGCCAGCTGGGCAGTCAGGCCTCGCCAGTGCTTGATCCCATCTGCCGTCGCAGTAAGCCCATCGTTCACCCATGGTGTGTCCTAGGCCCCTGGCCCATCCCGGGGCGCCAATACATGGGTGCCATGGGTCCCACATAGCGACGGCGTAGCCACGTCTCTTGGACGCACCGCGGTCTCAGTCCATTGCCTGTTTCACGGCGTTCTATCTATAGCGTAACCAGTTGGTCCATTATCCGGTCACCTGTCCGCCCAGCTGCCGAGCTGCATGTACTATTTAATTTATCTGTCCTCCCTACGCGGCCGAACCTGTGCCATATGACGGAGTCTCTGTCGGGTTTCTCCTCTTCAGTGCCGCAGGCTGCGCTTGTATGCTTTCGTCTTGGCCCCAGCAGCGTATGCACAGCTCGCCACAGTCTAGAATCCCAAAGCTGCCTCCGAAAGTATTGACTTGAAGCCCTACGTTGTATTGAGGATCAATATACATGCTCAATACGCCCTAGTGTCTGGCTCGACCACCCCCCAATGACCAGGAAAGGTTGAGGTTTGGTCGCGCTCTGTGGCAGGGATCAGTCGGCCTGGTGCCTAGTTGGGTCGGGGGGGGAGGGGGGTTGATAGCCGGGGGTAGGACAGGTAGCAGCTCACGGCACCGCTAAACCCTGGGAGCTTGGTCGCACCCCACCTCGCTGCCATTCCGTTCCCATAAGTCAGTCCGCTCCTGTTTTCCCATCCCTGCAGTGCCGTTTATGATATTATTATTATTATTCTTACACCTAGCGACTTGTCTAGGCCATGAGGACCCCCTGCGTGTCTAAGCCTAGGAAAACCGTTCCGGGCTGGCGTCCGGCCGGATGAAAAACCTAGGTTCCGCTGCGTCCCACCGCTCTTGTCTGCTCTCTGACCTGCTATACCGAGGAATGCCCAGAAGCCGAGAATCAGAGCCGATACTGCTGCCCTGCATGCCGAGGACCGCACACGGCGTGGTCTAAGGAGTGCCCAGTCCGCCAAGAGCAAGTCCAGATCGCCAAAGCAGCCTATATCACGAGACCCAAAGGATTCGCCCTGCCCTCGCAGGAACCCCCCAAAACAACCGAGGACTGGCAGACCGTGCAGCCACGGAAGCGTCGAGCAACTAGCTGCCGCACGAAGAGCATAAGCAGAGCCCGCAGCAGAGGCTACGAAGAAGCAGACGACGATATGGACATCGAAAGGCCGGAATCGACGCATGATAGCATTCACGCTCGACCATGGCGGCGCTAGGGATCCTACACTGGAACACGCGGAAAAGCAAGAAAGCACAGATCCCGGCAGTGAATGCCATCTGCGAAGAGCACGACGTCCTAGCTATCCAAGAACCCTGGCGAAACCCGCACATGCCGACCACCTACTGCCCGAGATCCTCACCGTACTACCTACTTTATGCTACCGAAGGAGGCAGAGCATGCATCTACATCAACAAGAAGTACCCCCCAGCGCAGTGGACCTACGAGGCGCAACCAGATAGGTGTCACCTCACGATCCAGCTGCCCGATGGTCCTATAACAGTCATATGCGTATATTCGCCTCCTAGGTCCAAAAGCAGATCAGACCTGCCAGCTATCGAAGCCCTCTATACCGGACCCCAACCGAGACGAACAGTCCTCGTGGGCGACTTTAACGTCCACCACCCTGTCTGGGGAGGATACAACGTCCAACCTCATAGGGCAGCCGATACGCTGCTCCAACTAGCAGAATCCTGGAGACTCCAGCTGATCACACCTCCTGACACACCGACATGGACTCGAAAAAGATGCGCAGACTCTACGATCGGCCTAGCGTGGGCCACAGACGATCTCCGGGTTGCATACGACGGATATGGCCCGTACGCTGGATCTGACCATCTCCCGCAGGTGATACGCGTAGCCGGATCTCAAAGCGACCCACAGGATAGGCCTCGGCGAAGCTGGAAAACAGCCGACTACGACCAAGCCAAAGTAGAGGCGGCACACCTACCACACCCAGGGCTACTCGTAACACCCGAGGAGATCGACAAATACGCCGAAACGTTAACGAAGGAGCTCACCCGGATAGCCAACCTAGTTGCCCACCTCCGCCACTCTAAGGGGAGAGGCAAAGTCTGGCGGAATCGAGACATAAAAGAAGTCATAGAGGAAGAAAGAAGGGCCCAGAGAACATGGCTCTCAGACAGGACGGACTCGGCCTGGCGAGCCCTCTGGCAAGCATCACTCTCGAAGAAGAAAGCGATCCGCAAAGCAAAAACAGCGGCGTGGAGAAACATGCTGCATGAGGCTTCCAGTCAGCCAGCTGGCGTCTGGAACATCGCGAGATGGGCCAGAACCGAAGGAGCCGCACCGCCGCTACCTCCAGCTGTCCCCACGCTTCACACACAGCGAGGCGAAGCAACTAGCCATAAAGAAAAAACAGAGGCTTTCAGAGAGAGGTTTTATCCTCTCCCTAAGGCTACGCATACCGGTTTCCGAACAATAAACCGACTTGCAGCGCCTCTCGACATCGACTGCAAGGTGACAGAGGAGCAGGTCCAAGACGTCTTAAACAAGGCAGGTCAGTGGAAAGCACCTGGACCAGACCAGCTTCCAAACGGATTCCTCAAGCGCCTAGGAAAGCCCCCTTTCCAAGCCTTGGCCTCCTTAGCGGAAGCGTGCTGGCATATAGGATACTATCCAAGAGCGTTCCGGAAAGCAGTGACCGTTATCCTCCGAAAACCTGGAAAGCAGCCAAATGAGTACCACCAAGCCGGCGGATGGAGACCTATCGCCCTACTCAACACCATGGGGAAGGTGATCGAGAGCCTGCTAGCGCAGCGGCTAGCCAGCTTTGCCGAAGAGAACGGACTGCTCCCGGACGAACAGATGGGCAACCGAAAGGGCCGCTCTACCGAGACAGCTCTGCGGCTGCTAACGGACCTAGTCCGTACTGCCTGGAAACAAAGAGGCGCAGCAACCCTCGTTTTGCTGGATATCTCAGGGCCCTTCGACTCGGTTGACCATGAAAAGCTCCTAGCTAACCTACGAACGTTAAGGGTCCCTATATGGACTATCAGCTGGATCCGAAGCTTCCTATCCGACCGTTCCACCACGCTACTTTTCGATGGCCAGGAGTCGGATGAGATTCCGATACCGGCAGGCGTCCCGCAAGGTCACCCCTATCTCCCATCCTTTTCTGCCTCTACACAGCCGGTCTCTATAGGGCTCTCCGCGCCGTACCAGGGATAGCTACCATAGCCTTCGCAGACGACACGAACCTCGTGGGCTTCAGCTTAGACTCAGAACAGACCTGCGAGCGGCTGGAAGCCGCCCATAAGGTCTGTAAAGACTGGGTTATCAGCCACGGCATGACCTTCGCAGTCAAGAAATATCATCTAGTCCACTTCTCTCGAAGCGAAAGGGTCCGGATACGAAGATAGCCCTGGAAGGCCACGAAATCAAGCCAGAAGACTCCTGCCGCGTCCTCGGCGTACAGGTGGATAGGCGTTTCCACTGGAGCACCCACATCCAGTCGATCTCGAAGAAGATGGTTATACAAGTCTATGCCCTCCACCGCATAGCCGGCTCGACATGGGGCGCGTCTCTCCAACGAGCCCGCCAAGTCTACACAGCGGTCGTATGGTCTGCGATAGGCTATGGAGCCTCCGAATGGCACCATCGTATCTCGAAGAATAGGGCCAAAACACTCAGCGATATCCAGACCGAGTGCCTCCGCAAGGTCACAGGGGCCTTTAAGGCGACAGCAGCCGCGACACTAGAAACAGAAGCGTACGTACCGCCCCTGGACGTATGGCTTAACAAAAGAGTGGCAGCATCGGAAGCGAGGCTCCAACAGCCGTGCATCTCATCACTTATCCAGACGAGATGCAATAAGGCAGCTAGATGGATCCTAACAAGGCCAAATCGACGGCGTAGACCGAAAGGTCCGGAAGTCCCCGAGGTCCAGGCAAGGACTGGCAAGATAGGGCTACGAGACTTCCTCTTTAAGCGTAGGGTTCCAGGCTTCGACAGTCCATGGTGAGACTGTGGTCAAGGCAGGGACACCGCCCGGCATATCCTCGTTTTCTGCCCAAAGGAGAGAGAAATACGAGAGCATCTCGTCCAAGCTCTAGGAGAACCGATAGACATAGACAGGATGCTCAACACCCCAGGGAAAGCAGGGATTATAGCCAGATGGCTACTCCGTTTGGGCAGGCTGGGAATGTTCCAGATAGCGAATCAACTCATCAGCTAGGAAGCGGGCACGCTGAGCCCGATCTCGGTATAGCAGGTCAGAGAGCAGATAAGAGCGGTGCGACGCAGTGAAACCTAGGTTTTTCATCCGGCCGGACGCCAGCCCGGAACGGGTTTCCTAGGTTTAGATACGCAGGGGGTCCTCATGGCCTAAATAGGTCGCTAGGTGGAAGAAGAAGAAGAAGAAGAAGAAGAAGAAGAAGAAGAAGAAGAAGAAGAGCAGAGCCCACACCTTCGTGCGTGACGGCAGACTCTGGCAATATGTCCGTATCGATAGCAGTGGTAGCACTGCTTAAGCTACGCTCCTTCAGCGAAAGGCTCGCATGGATAGTAGCCGTACTGCCAGAGGTGGCCGAGCTTAACCACAAGCGCATCTCTTCCACAAGTTAGCCCAAATCCCAGAAACAACAGGACCAGATCGGGTCTGCCCACAGATTGGAATCAGTAATGTTCAAAATGATCTCCCATGTGTCGTAGCTTTTACCTACAAATGCGGGAAGGTGGCTAGAGATACCCAGCTCGTTGAAGATGATTTCCAACCGATTCATATAGCCAGTTCGGCGCCGTTGACTATAAGTCAAGTCAGGTCTATGAAAGGGTGGCTAGCCCTCGAAAACGGGCCCATGGCCGGGGTTACCGTTTTTGATTGGGCGAAATACTTTAGACACACACCTTGGAACTATGCATCCACTATCAGACCGGGGGGCCGGATCCAGACTGGTGGGCTTACTCTGGGGAGCATGCATCCACGCGCAGCAATGCATGGGTCCCGATCGCTACTTTCCATCGGCAGTTGTTCTACAGCACCCCCGGAAAGATGAATTCAAATTGGCAACTAGTGCCGCCCTGCCAGATGTCGGTCCGGAAGCGTCCGAGACCCAATGGGGCCCAGCAACGCAACCTTCGACTGGCATACTGCTACTGCGGGTGTACATGAACGCATGGTTCCGGCGAGAAGGGCAGAAGGGATCACCAGTCAGCCCTTAATACCTCGTCACGAGGTATTATTAGGCCGACGCTTTGGGAGGTTAGAAGGACAGACTATTACAGGAGCAGCTAGTACACGGCCTCGTTTGGACGCGGTGGCAGGGATAAATGGCGTGGTAATTGTGGGGTTGATTCGGCCTTGCGGCTGGAGACACAGGTAGACAAGACAAGGACAGGCTTAGGGGTTGGTGGCGCCTCCAATGACTTGTACAAACGGGCGAGAGTGTCTAAATGGGGTCTAGCCCAGATGCTGGGCACCTGTTTAATGGGGGCGCCCGCCTAGAGCCTTGATGCCGTACGTATTTCTCGATCTTGACGACGCCCTCTCGCAGCCACGATCAGACCGGCCAAGCGCAATCGGCATTTCGACGCAGTTGCTCGGCCCCAGCTGTCCTGCGGGTTTCAAGACCCTAACGACGTCCAGACTGCCCAGGGCCATCGTGCTTTGTACGTGATATTGGCAATGAGGCAGAATGCCATCGTCGTATTAACCACTGGCTTTTGGCCGCTCCCCCAGGGCCCGAGGGTCCCTTCGCCATACATCTTCCACTGCACCACGTATCAATGGCCCCCGGAAGCCTCGTAAGCGAAGGCAGCGGCACATGGGGATATTTCAACCAGCCCACACCGGATCATCCATGCGATGTATCGACGGTGTCCATTAACGAAGATGCGGCCTCTGTGCAATCCGAAGACGACCGACGGCCGCCGACCCCGGCAGGGAGCAACGCACGCCGTGTGATCCACACCCAGGACAGCCGCAGCCGCAATGGCCATGCGAGTGCGCGCAGCGATGCGGCAAGTGACTTTCGCAGCGTCATTGACGACCTGACCCTTGAGAACCGGAAGCTCAAGGAGGAGCTCAGGAGGTACCAGCAGAAGGACGCGCCATTGCTTCACACGGACCAGATCCTGGAGGTCAAATGCCACGGCCTTTCCGCCCGCGACAAGAGGAATCTAGTATCGGCTATTCGAAACTTCGCCACGAGCTACAAGGGCTCGAGCATCGGGAGCCTGCCTCGCGGGACCAGGCAGGGATCGGGGACGGCCAAGTCGTTGGCCCGCTCCTCGTCGTCGGGCCTGCGCAGCCGCCGAGAAACGGCGCCGCCGGACGCAGGGCGAAGTTCGCCGGCTGCTTCGCCGTGGGGCGGGCCACTCAAGCTGCCGCATGCTGCCAAAGCGAACGGCGAGAACGACCTACACCACCACCTGGGAGGCATCCGGTCGCACCTGGTCGGTCTGAGCAATAACGGAAAAAAGGAGCTTGTAGTTCGCCGCCTCGAGCAGCTCTTCACGGGCAAAAGCTGGGGCTACGCTCCGCACGCGCCTTCGCCGCTGGCGCTTGTGGACACGAGCGAGGACGCGGCCATGACGGGCGCTGACTCACGCGAGGCGCACATCGATCACGACGTGCAGCAGCCCGACTACCAGGACATGACATTCTCCTCGCCTATGCCGGGCAAGCAAGACGGGCGTGCCCATCACGAGGGCGACAGTGTCGGGTCGCACGACAACGAAGCGTCGCCCCTGGCGCCGGGGCCGCGGGAACAGCGCGCCACGCGACCGCACGAGCTGGACCCCCACCGGCCGCACAGCTTGACGCAGAACATAGACTACATCCGCCACCTGGGCTTTGGCATGCCCGAGACGAAGCCCTTCACGGTCCTTGATGCCTTGCCGGAAGCCGACGGCTGGGTCCACCTGAACCTGCTCAGCAGCCTGGCGCAGCTGGGCATGCTTAGCGTCACCCAAGCCTTTATCCGCAACGCCGTGGCCGAGAAGAGCGACAAGCTCCAGCTGTCGAGTGACGGCAAGCAGGTGCACTGGAGAGGTGGGACCGAGGGCACCCGATTCGGCCCCCCCGATGGCGGCAGCGGCGGAGCCCACGGCCGCGATGCAAGCCCCGGCGACGACCACGAGCCTCGGGCTCGGAAGAAGCAGAGGATGTGGAACACGAACGAGGACGATGGAGCCACGGCCGAGGACGCTTGCCCCGCCCCGTCTCGACGCAAGGCGTCGTCGGCGGGAAAGGACTTTCACTACAAGCCCCTCTTCGCTCACCGGCAGCACCATGGCGACACAATGCTTTCGAAGCCTTTCTTGGAGACGAGGCCGTCGCCCTTTGACGATGACGACGACGACGACGCGAGCTTGACCTGCGCCTGGCCGCGCGATCGCAAGGCCTCGGATACCCTGTGCCGGAACGACATGGGCAGCCCCGGCGGCGGTGGTGACGCGATGGCGCGGAAAAAACGGTCCCGCGACGGCGCCATCTACTTTTATGCTGGCGCACCCTTTTACACGGACCTGTCAGGCGACTGTGGCATGCACGAGCCCCCATCCCCAACATCGCCGCCGCCACCGCCGGGCCACGCCTCCGATACGCCCAGCCCGCGCTACGAGCACGTCTCGACGAGCTTATCAGACCCTTTGATCCGGTGGCGGCGGGACGATGACGATGGTCCGTCGGATCAGTTTTCGACCGACTTAGGTGTCGAACTGGGCGAGTGGAACGACGACGAGGTGGCATCCTCACTGACGACGCTCGAGACCAGTGGACTAGCCGACGTCGTGCCCCTCGATCACTTTGTCGTATCGATTCTCACACGCCAACACACCGTGTTGTGCACCCCGCCTCCATCGACGACGACATACTGGTCCGCCAAGGCGCAGACCTCGCCGCCACCGCCAGTCAAAGGACCATGGAACTGCGCGGGCGTGACGCGGCTGGTGGCGGCGCAGCGCGTTTCGGAAGCGGCGACGGCGCCTTCTTCTCTTTCTCCTTCCGGGCCGTCCTTGCCGTGCGTGTCCTGGGCCGCCACCGCCGTCGTCGCCGTCAAGGTCGAGTACATGAGCAGGGGTCAACTACGGCTGCTGCCACCCGTGCCGCCGCCGCCGTCCGTTCATATCCTGTCGTGTTCGTCGGATGAGGATTTGTCGTCGGGGTCTGAGGAGGGGTTTTCTTGGGTGTCCTAGGAGGAAGAGGGGGGACATATGTTACGACCTGTAGGTTGGCCCCCAATGGTGTAGCGCTTATAGTGTAGAATTGGGCATAATGATCCCACTGGATCATTACTGAAGCTTTTGCTGCGTGGCGCAGTGAGTTAGCCCACACGCACTGTAAGACTCACTTAGAAATGGAAAACTATTCTAATCGAACGGGGGAAAATATCCTTATATATAGTCAGTTCAAGAACCTGACAGCACCACGTGAGTCCTCGGATCGAATAGATCCGAAAAGTAGTCGGGTTCGGTTTCGTGGACTGAAAACTAGTAAGACATCGGGTTCGGAAGATGACACCCTGAAGTTAAACCTATAAACTGTAACGAACGCTATACCTAAGTACTGAGTGACGGGGACGGCCCTCGCGGACCGCCCCCCTCTGACACTCTCACCGGACACGACCACAACTGGCGGTGGCAACGGGAACGGCTTATACATAGAACGCCTACCCAGTACACGGTATTGGAGGATAGATACGCCGGGCGTTACTAAACGGTCCCCGGCGCGCTATATACACTACGGGTGTGAAGGCCTGGCAAGCCTGTCGAATAGCGATTAAATATAACTAACTAACTAACTAAGTACTGAGTGACGTAGGGTTTGTACAATCAGGGACAGAGAGCGTCTGTCTGCTTGAACACTGGTCGTAGGGTAACTGAGTAGTCGAAGGTGCTTGGCTGATAACTGAATCTTCACAATAGGTCGTTAGGAGGTTACTCCCATCTATGGGTTAGATAGATGTTTAGATTGATCACTGAGGTAATTACTGTCTAACTATGAAATCCTTCCTGACTTATATATCAAGTCATTTCCTCATTGATACCTCGGGAGCGCTTCGCTCCTGTCGCTCCAGTCACGTGACCTGTTCTTGGCGTGGCTGTGCCCTGGGGCTGGTGTTTATTTCCCTTGGGCTTGTCTTTTGGCTCTTGGCTGCAGCGACGCTTGTCTGTTTCCATAAGACGTCTGTTGGTTCGCTGGGTTCGTAACATAAACCTTATATAGGTTTCATAACGTTTCGACCGATATCTCGTCTTAGGAGAGTCCTAAACGAAAACGGAGTGCACCGGGTGATCCGTAAGGTTCAGATGTATATGGGAACCATCTGGTAAGTAGAGGGTGGGTGGAAAACCCCATACTAATTCTGAGACTTTCGGCGCAGTAGTTTTTCTAAACGGAAAGACGAATATCTCAACGAATATGCAAGTTATCCAGTAACGGAGACTAGCATATAAAAGAACGCGAATCGCTCTATCCAGTGATATGTTTTCCCGTTACCTAAGTTATAGATAACTTATATAGGCGTGTTGGTATAGCATAGGTTATAACCTCAAACATATATATAGTAAGAATTAAAACTATACACTGAGTCTCTAAAAAGTATTTAATTTCATATGTTAAACAAGTAAAAGGGTTTAAGGCTACTTGTATAAGCAAGGAACCCGCTTATTATAGACCGACTACTTTGTATAGAAGTGTTATGTTAGCTATTGAAAGCGTATACTAATATCTTAGCGAGCTTCCGAGTACTAGTACTATAGAGACTCTAATTAGTAGACTGAAAGCATATTAGGGACTAGGGTGAAGAACTCACGGTTGTGAGATAAATTTAGAGATGCCGTTAGTTTGTAGCACGCAGTTTATCATCCGTGAGTGCGCTGCGGGGGCATTAGGACATACAGCGACGACAGGAGGCCAAATTGCCGACCCATACAGCCTTAGCATCTCGGCGAAGGCGGCTTACGTCCACAGGATGATGTCCGAAACAGCGCCATCGCCAGACGAGGCAGAGACAAGATAACTCGATCTCGGCTTGGGTCTTGCTGCTGTCACAACTGAGACCAGATTTCTGGTGTTGTAACCAAACCAAATACACTCGAAGCCCTTTGAACACTTGATTTTGCCTGATACATTCGTCTTGTTCTTTTCTTCCCGTCGCGTGTTCGACAGGTTGTATGGGAAGCGTGACAGTAGTGACGGTTCCTACATCAAACTGACTCCTGATAGAAACATTACCCCGTATAGACATGGATACGCCGTGTAGCGACTGTATGGCATTGCAACGCCATTTACGACGCAGCCGATCACGGCCTAACTTCTTCACCAGGGTAAGCCCCAGTCCCGTCCCGGGCCGTATTGTATGCCACGCTCAGCGGCAGAGCCGCCAATTGCCTGGTATCCGAGCCCAACGAAGTCGGTTCCTCATCCATGAATGCAAAAGATTCAGCATAGGGGATTGCTGTTGGTTGACCGAGGGATCCCTTCAACTCGCCGCCTTTGGTAGAAGGACTTGCAGGAACTATCGGTAAATAATGGAACTTCGAAACAGCCCCGTCCCGCTGAAGGTTGTGCGACCAGATGAGTCTCTTCGGCAACGTGCACCTAACCGGGAATGCTGCGTTTAACATTGGTGCCGACATTACGCTTGGACTTATCAGGTTGGCTCCGGCCATCCTTGGGTCGATGGTTGCTTCGATTTGCCGATTGCAGTGCGCCGGTCCGATCCGAAATGCAAAAAGGGTCTGTCAAAATCGAGCAATACGTACCGAATCTACACTATTGAAGTACCCCACAAGAAGCCTAGTGGGTCATTCGGACTAGGTACGCCATCTTCTCGTCAAGTCGCTGGAGGCGGCACGAACTCTGCGCCTTGATGCAATACGGAGATAATACTATTCTTTTTAGCCGCATGCAGAGCCCCGTCGAATCATCTCTGGAAATCCCGGCTCCAGGCGTTCGCTGTGGTGTATCGTCTTTCTACATGTCAAGTCCTCAAACATAACTCTCTATCTGGTCGCCGCACATGCAAGCCCACAATTGCTACGCCATGAACGCCTGCTTTCACCTGAAATCCATGCGAGTCTCCACCTTGGCGCTTAGACCCTCTAGTGCCGCAGCAAGTTGGTGTCAGCGGTTCGTGAAGCGAAGATCCGGAGCCCTCCGAGACAAAAGGGCGGATGCTAATTCGGCACAGCATATGCCCTATGTAACGGCATTAGCTCCATCAAGTCTTGTCATTCCTACTGTTAGCGGCTGTTGGCCTCACCTTCCGGGTAAGATAGGAAGGCGCAGCGAATAGAGACAAAGATGGGGCTTCTAAGCCATCTCGATTTCCGATGCCTCTGAGCTCATAGGATTGCTCTAGGCTGCCAGTCAGCAGGTCGAATAGCGCCCCCGCCCATGGCGCTTCCTACTGAGCCATTTACGCCTACCATCCAGAGCCCCGTACCGTCAGCCTTTTTACGGACGCCACTCATCTATCCTTCAGGCCCATCCTGGCATACATTTTAGAATGCTACATCCACGGATCTATCGGCGACGCTGCAACAATCTTTAGCCGCCTGATCTTGACCTTCGACATCATCATCAGTTGGAAACCCCAAGTCTTTCTCAGCGCACACTGAGGCCATTGCGTTTGAACATCTCGATTCGCAGCGGGATACAAGACGCCTGAGATGATCGCAGAAGCTACCCGAGAGAGGCAGGCCGTCGAGTATTCTGGCTATCTGTATGTTCCGAGTGACGTTGGTGTGTCGCACCGCATCGAAGTTAACTTGTCTCGAGTGCTTATGTCGCTCATGATGCAGCGCCCTTCGGCTCCGGTCCTCGCAACGGTGGCTCTCCTTCGATCTCGTCGTTTGATTCAATCCTGACTGCCTTCGCCCAGCTTGGGACCTTCAAGCTTGATGGTGTTCGCTGTCTTATATCCCTCTTTACCCATGACCGCCAGTTTGTCGTTGCTGAGGCCACCCGAGACTCGGCCGTCTCTCCCGGCACCCAGAATCCGGGCCACCTATGGCTCGGTGGTACGGTTATTCCAAGGTCCTTTGGCGTATGCGACCATGTACTTGTTGCCGGCGCCCACAGTCCTGCAGGCACCCATGCCTCTGCCGAACTATCTCAGCCACCGCCGTCCCATCTACCTATATCTGTCATACCTGATCTCGCGGAGGATGATCGCTTCCGCGACCGGCCCTATATTCTCAACCCTCCTTTCAACCGATTCTATGCCGGTATACCCATACGTGATGCTCAAGGCATCAACATTGGTGTCTATTGTGTGTTCGACGACAAACCGAGGAGCTCTCCCCTAGCTCAATCTCAGGTTGTCTTTCTGCAGGATATATCGCGCACTATAATGAACCACTTAGAGGTGAAGCGCCATGTGGATCGTCACAGGCGTACTCAGTCCTAGCCAGCGGTCTCTTGTTATAAGCCGGGCAATATAGTTGTGATATATGACTTCTACCTCGTGCTGCTACCCGGCATGATATGGCAGAGGGCAGTCAATGTATATACCCCTTTTCCTGGACAGCCCATTTCCTGCACCCAGTTCCTGCGAGGCCTCTCTAGGAAGAGAAGTACTTGAGCTTCGGGCTCCAACATGGTCGGCGCCCAACCAGTCGGCCTCGCCACCCCCACCGGCTCACTCTGTCGCACCTAGGAAGAGATAGCCGTGCATGCCGCAAGCAGCAAAGCGAGCACCCTTGCGGAGGGTGGATCCGGCGCCAGCGACGATGAGGTTGATGCTCGCAGGCCATCGCGCTGATCGTGCATGCAGGTCGGCTCTGACGCACCTTTCAGTGCCAGCCATCCTCAAACAAAACGTTCTCTTGAGCACCTTCGGCGGTACAGTGGGATCAACTCTGCGAGAGACCCAGTGGACCGGTAGTACTATGGGATCTAAACCTACATACACACGCATTTCCTAGTGCCATCTGATATATCATATCTTGTACCAAACCTACAAATGGAGGTGGCGCATCACTTCCAGCCCCAATGCCAGAAGAGATATGAAAATGCTACAACTTGAATATTAATGTAGGCTTTTTCTATGTCCAGAGCTGACCATTGCCTCTTTTGGCCGTCTTCAACAGGCTTATTTGGTTGTTCAAGTAGCTGCTAGATGCGTCTTTCGAACTTAAGATCCAGGCCAGGCTGTTAAAGGACAAGGGAAGAACACCATAACGTTCGGCATTAGGTGTTCGCCCCGGTTGGCAGTCTTGCTTGCAGTGTGCGCAGTAGTGAGGGTAGCGACTAGTCTGACTTCTGTGTAGAGAACGCCTGAAAGTTGCCGCAAGAACACGACGCGGCTGTTCGCTTCTTGTCTCTTTCCACCCTTTGTAAAATCTTCGCTGGGCTGTCACCCTTCCGTACAAGGCGTAGAATCTCGAGGGCTTGGGGCTCTGGCTCCGTAATCAGAAGCTCTATGATATCGGCAGCGCATTGCTTATCATCCCTCCGGCACCACACACTCGACTGGCCGCTCGAGAAGTTATCGCAGCCCACGCATCGCATCGCACTGCCACCGGTACTATGCACATCGTCAACCTGGTAAAACAGAAAAGGGTAGTTAGTAACACGAGGCAACAGGTTCCCACTAACCAGTACCGCGCAGTGTCGGAAATTTTGTGGTCGAGAGGCTTTTTTGGCTTCATCTACAAAGGTTGACTATCAGAGGGAGAAGCTTCAAATATGCGCACTATGCAGCTGGTGGGAGTAATGGCCTGGTTCCCGTTCCGTGGTGGGCATGAATGGCTTAGGGTGAGTGGGCGGGCTGACGTCAGACTAGTACCCAGTACGTGTCATCGAGGTTGTGCTCCTCGAGCGCCTGGTCGAGGTCTCGGCAGTTTTCAGCAGTGGAACCCGAAGCCGCGAAGCTTCATGCGCAGGCTGAAACCAGTCCAGCATGCGTGCCTAAATTGCGAGTTAGCAGAAGCTGGTCGTGCCGGTCCAGCACCAGGAACCGTGGGGTGAAGAAGTCGTTCATGGTATTGTCGTTAGCTAATGAATGCTCTTCCTAGCGGTAGCTATATTTATAAGCCTTGTAGCATGGCGTAGAGAGCCTATCAAGACGGTTTATTGATAATCGAGCGAAACAACGATATCCTATATGGCCGGGCAAACACAGTGCATCCTACTGGTGCGGCTACGGCAAGCTGCCTGTCCGACTCCTCCACCTACGCCATGGCCCACTCCCTAGACGCCCTGTAATCGCCTACAACGTAGTACGTAGGCCAAGCTTATCTTTCGACATTTATCTTGTATTCCCACCAATCCGCCAGCTGCTTCTCCCATGCACTCCAATCAAAAGATTAAAACATAACCCGGCGACAAGCCATGCTATGAGATGTAACATCAGTAGTTTTATCTTACCCATTGCCCGAGGCCTGGCGGATGAATGCAGCATCGTGCCGGGTGTGGCAAGCATCGATGCACTGGACGCCCAGCTAGAAACGGCTTGAGGTGCGCCCAGATGGCGTGGCTACTCCCGTCAATGTGGAGCAGGTGTACATTTGCTTGCCTGCCCCAAGTAGACTAACACGCTGATCAGCCCAACCAAAATGCCACGGCCATGTTGCCAAGATTGACGGCACTATATTAGTGATCGCCAGCTGCCGTCGCGCGGTACGTATGGCTTCGCCAACAGTAGCTACGCAGTGCTTTTACCAACGATTAGAGGCTAAGCGCGGTATGAAAGTACTCTCCATCCCTGAGGGGGGCGCCCATGCAGTGCGCTGCCCATACAACCCGTGACCCGCGAAACGTTTCCGTCGTAAGGCGCTGACACCAGCCTCCCCACCTCCTACTACGCGTCCGGCACACCTCCATCAACAGGTATGTCCAAAACTTCACGCAGGAAAAGACATGCAAACGAGAGGGATAAGCCAACGATGGTCGTACCCCGACGACCAAGAATACAATACTTGCTGAAGATTTTCTCCTATCAAAATGCATTCCAGGATGCCTCGTCATTGCCGTGAGGTCCAGCCACACCCAAACTACTCACTCGAAGTCGGAATTGGGTTACATTATTCTAACATGCTCGGTCTCGAAATCGATAGACGACACAGGATCTGATTTCTCCAGAGGATAGAATTGTAGTGACAGTAAGAAGGCTGAGTACGCCTCCGCGGTCGATGTGCTGGATAGCCTATGGCTCTCCTGTATCTTCAAGGCTTTTCTCCGCGATGAATGCCTTCGTTTAGGACTCCTGCCATGCGCCAACAAGACCACGTACCGGCCCTCTAATGAAACCTTACCGCCTGATCAATCGAAACAGTTTGAAGACGACGAACTAGATCCTCTCATGCACTTGGTGATCTAGGTTGCATCAAGCCATAAGCGAATGCATAGCATACGCCAAACACATGCCCAGACCTCGTCAGAGAGACCGAGTTGGCCTAAAAGAGCGACTAGGCAGGCCATTGTTTGCTACGATTTCGTGTTTTTACGACTTGACAACCGGCGTGCCCTTATCAGGATACCTAACCCATGCTAAGCTTAGGATTCCACAGCACTCATGCAGGTGGAAATCTGTGAATCGTTCTGATTGCGATGGGAACGTGAACTACGGAACAAGCTCCGTAACCATGCAGTACACCCATACTCTGAATTCAATACTGGACGGAGGATCGATGTTGTCGCAACTTTCATCTAAGTTGCAGCCTGAAACAAAACCCATATTACGTTCGGAATCAGCGTCTCATTAAAACCTCGTGTTCCTTTGCGCGAAACCCACAAATTCCCATGGGAGTTGCTGTGTCCAGTCCGCACGGTAGTTATATAGCGATATTACGCATGTGTCGCGTGCTTCCCAAACGATGTATGCATCTCTACAATACAACAGGCGCTTGAATTTGGTAGACGACTACGGAGAGAATTTCGAGCCGCTTCGATAGCACAATAGGTAAGATAACCAACTTATAAGGGATGGAGCCGGCCGGCGAGATGTCCCTATACTGCTAAGGGTAGTCTGAAGGCTAGTCTGAAGCGTTCCGCCGCCTTACCGAGCGTTGACAGAGCTTGCGCCATTGCGGAACTGTCCGGTCCGGCTTCTTGGTTATAGGATCGGCGCGGAATTTCATGACATTTGCTCGTGTATCGAGCTTGAGACAGATTTGCAGCACTGTAGAGCCATCTCTCTGTGTATTAGCATAGCCTCTTTGATTGATCTAGAAAAGCGGGCTTATAAAAGGTGAAGCAAGGACAGCCAAGGATTGGCAATACTATAGCGAGAGTGGGAAACACGGACTATAGAGACGTAGAGAGAAAGTTGTGGATAGGGCCGAATGTGTTCGACGTTGCAATGGGGCTTTTAGATCCGTGGGTGGAAGAGCCGGAAACAGCTCTACGATCAGACCGGTGCGCCCATCTTGTGGGACTGAGGCCTGATCCATGGTATAGAAAGATGTTTCATGTGGTTGTTCCCAAACAATCGTTTCTGGGGCGCGTGAAGCTTCCCATGGGTAAACGGATGGATAGCGTTCACAATAGGATTAACAGGCGGAATTCAACTGGACAACAAGAACGAGCCGAGGATGACCTAGTTGGATAAGACTCCAGGCAGCCAACTCCGTCCCGGTGCATCTTCATCTGGCGCTGTCAGTCAAGGGTCGGAAGCAGTCGTAGAAGTGGTGGCAGGAAGTGACCGCGGAGGGAGGGTGTCAAAATGAGTGCTGGAAACCCGAGCGCGCTATACAGGGAAGCAGCCGTGGGTGGAAATTGCAATGATGCATGCTACCACGAATCGAAACTGCTACGGAAAAGACTGCACTGGCAGCAGAGCGGTTGAGCGAGGTATAACGTGATGAGAGTAGATTTCGCCACCAAGTGCGTTCAGTCGCCTCAGAACCAGGGTCTCATCCAAGGACGAAGGGGCAAATTGGTATCCAGTGACTGAAAAACACCCACAGTATCGACGCTGCAAGGCATCACGAGAAACTAAATAATCGAAGCAAGACAAGAAGCATTCGAAGCAACAGAGTACGTGTGGATCTATCTCCGTCGAGCCGATATTACAGGCGGTATCGCGCCACACAGCGGCTTTTGCGGGCTGTGTCGAGATCCCCAGAAGCATCCAGGCAGCACCACGCCACTATAAGCCAATGCATAGAATTGGTTCGGTCTCTACCTACAATACCAGAAAAGGCGCAGCAGGCGGAGAATCATGTTGGAAGGATCGGGCGCTCTTAAAGTCTTTTGGTGTTTCATCAAAGGAAGAACTGGATGTTGGATATAGGTGTTTGAAATTGATACTTGCATAGGTGGAAGGGGTCAGAAACCAGAAGCAGATAGTGAATGGAGTAGGAGACCAGTATGTTACTGATTTTGTTTTACATACAGTGGAATCGGCATTAGATCCTAAATCTTTTCGTCATATACTAGCGATTCTTCGTATATCTGAGGAGAAATGGACACGAAAAGAGCAAGAAACTCATTTTCTGCAATACCTTTGCACCACATGACGGATTCTGTCCTGACCCACCGGACTCTCAAACATTTGACCATGATCTCGTCCCAAAAACCATAATATCTCAACACCGCTTTGAGTGACGTACTCACGGTTACGTTGTTGCCCGACGTCCCGAAGCGCAGCTGACTGTGCCCCGGCGCAGCCGTCCCCGCCTTGTCCTGCAGGAAGCCACTCTTCGTCCCCTGCGAGATACTGGGCTACCGCGAGCGTGTCGACTATCAAGTCGTGCTCAGCGAGGCAGACAGCCACCTTCCTCCGCTTTCGGCCTTGTGCTTCTAAAGCAATTTCACCATCGACCCCTGGCCCTTCTAAACCTAAGAGCTCCGATTTCCAGACAATATTCTCCTTCCAGAAAAAATGACGACCAAGTGTGTGAGCGATACCCAGGTCTGTGCTGGCGAAATAGTGAAGTTGCCATTCGTTGGCCCTCCGGGGTTGTCGTCGCGTGAAGTTGTAAGCAACGTCAGGGAGATGGAGTAATATGCTCACTGGGTCGATGAGCACAACAGAACTCATTCGAGGGGCCAGTTCCTTGGAATGAACCACGTGCGTGGCAAGTGTCGTCCCATATGAATGCGCGGCCAGCACGAATTTGTCCCATCCGTGCTCATTCAGGACCAAGCCAAGCTCCCTCAGAAACCTGACTTTACCCAACGGCGTCCCAGTCAGGCGGAACGAGACAGGCAGTATCTCAACGGCAATCACGCCAATTTGCGTATCACCGCCGTCCACCTTGCTGATCTTCGATAACCAAGGCATATAAGGCCAGAGCCCGATACCGATTCCATGAAGAAAGACGATCGGCAGCTTGTCCCCTGCCGTGTGGGGACGATGCCAATAGCTCATCTCGGGGGAAACCGACCGCCTCTTCGCAAAAAGACTCTGTGCCCTAGGCGGAAGGACTGAGAACAAAGACGAGACGGCCTGGGCGTGGTACTCGAATCCCTTGGCCCACAATATGCAATGCGTGGCCGAATCCACAACGGCGACAATGACAAACCACACGAAGCTTCGGTAGCGGATCTCGATGGCGTCCAGCGTAAGTCTCAGGCTCTGCGCCTGGCCCCTACCCTCGGTGAATTCGCTCCCCTCGCGTACTTCTATGACCCGGATGAACTCTTCCACTTGGGAATTGTCGGCTTCGATCTGATGGCCTGGTGCGTAGTCGAAAAAAGCCCATAGAAGGAAGTCGCGCACGTTTTCGCGCTTGATTTCGGTCTTGTCTGAGCCGAGGAACCACATGCGGATATAGCGATCCAAATCTGGTACGTGGTCTACGCAGCGCATGAATAGCGCGCGTCGTTCAGCCGGGACCATTCCTGGGGGGTGCTGGGCTTCCTGCTTTAAGCGCAAACTGTACGGCAGGTAGATGAAGCTCGCGTACAGCAGATCTAGAATGCAGTAGCCAAGCGCGATCTTGCCGAAGAGGTGGGACAGGGCTGCCCGGCCACAGCATAGAACCAGAAGAGAAAGTGCAAGCAGTACCAGGAGCGTGCCATATTGAAGCAGGAATATGCAGGTACGGATGAAGATGAGTTGGTATACTGACGTGCCTATCATCATAGATATATTTGCGGCGTTTCGACGTCTCGGGTGTGTAAGTATTGAGCCAAAGAGCGTCTCAAGTTGCGCAGAAACAGGCGATGCCATTCAAATTAAGTTGCTGATCAACGCGCAAGCTGAGCAGAAGCGAATTGGGACCTCAATAAAAACACAAACACCTTGCTTCCTCCGACCACATGCATTTCACATGTGAAGCATTGACACGACCGTTGAGTGAGCGCTACGTGCTCAAGCAAAACGTTGAGGCCCACTTATGGTATGATGTAACATGTGGCTAAACCTCGTGCCACCGCCAGTAAAAACAGTGACATATCGCTTGTTAACGTGTGCTACGACCACGAACCTACGTTGGAAGGGCTTCCGTAGCATTCGTGTATTTACTTGGCTGCGTTGGACAACAGTGGATCAACGCATTCTAGCACCTGTGTCGACAGCGGTTTCCTCGCCATCTGGGCTCCGCCTCGCCCCCACTGGTGTAAACACCTGTGCAACCTCAACGAAAATGCCTTCGCGTATGCATCCCGTAATAGAGGAGCCAACGGAGTGGTTAGGAATGCCAAAAGCCGGAAATATTATCGCTATTTTGTTGTTCCATTTGCCCAACATGTGAGTCTTATTCCCCGGTGCTGTGACTATAGGTAATTCCAGAAACCGAAGTGCCGAGGTGGATGGCGTCGCCTTTCTCGGCATTGATGTTTTCTGTCACGCTATGGGTCCCGCGGAGAATCGCGGGTCATAGGCTCCGGGTTCCGGGTAGCTACTGGCCGCCATCGCATCTTGTAACAGATCCACACTGATCCGCACCTACATTTTTCCAGAACTCAAGGAAGCGATTGGGCTGCAAAGACACCAAGTTGCGAAGGGAATGCTTGGAAACCGCCATGCTTGACCGCGAAATAAAACATTCCTGGGAAAGGGTTCTATTGGAGATGACCTCCTAACACTGAATGCTTCCTACGCCTGTGGTCGGCCCGTCCAGTAAGCATAGAACCTCCTCGACTAGGCTGCTTCGCTATATCCTGTGCCTGTGGCTCACGCCATCAGAAGACGCGTGCTTTAGCCTACATAGCAACCCGGTCTCTACTCTCCGTAGGCTTGTCCCTACAGCCGGCCATCTTGGACATCCAAGTCCATCTACGGCTACGCGCTGCCCTCCCGTCCACTCGCGAGATGCGAGTGGTGGCGCTTCCAGTCCCGGCTGTCGCCAGTGTTTTCCATTTACGCCCGCCCACAAAAGTTTATTCCTGTTGTCGGGGGCATGGTCTCTTGCCGGCACAAACTGCATCACGTTCTTCATGGTGTTGTTCGACGCGGCGCAGGAAGGTTAGCTGGCAGTCGATTGACGCATTGTTGCAAGATGGTCAACAACGCCTAAGCAAGCCTGATATCAATCCTGGCCGTGCCTACCTCTCTCCTCTTATCGCACGACATTCTGCGGCAAGGGCCTCTGCTGGCTGCCTCGGGACTTGACGGTTCCAACGGGAACGCCCTCATGCTCGAGGTAGTCATCGGATACGGGGCCTGAGGTAGCTGCCACATCTTCAAGATAGTTGAGGCCGGTTTCGTACCCAGTGTTCATGTTGGGGTCGGCAATCGGGTCATAGTCGGCATTCAAAAGTGCTCGGAAACCGACTCAGTGTCGGCATGGGTTGCGGTCGGTTTATGATCGGGTTCGAGTGTCTGGACCGCACCTCTCGATCGAGTTATTCGCTCTGATCCGAGGACGGGCCTCGCCGGTCGCTGACCGGCGCAGGTGTTGCGGTCAGCCACCGGCCGATGTGGGGACTATCCGGGAGAACACAAACTCGCCAGTTCATGCCGGGCAGAGCTTGGCCACGCGAGAGATGCACCACCATCTCTATCCTCTGATGCGTCGGGTTCCAGTACGCGAGCGCGCTGAACACATCACAGTTTTGCCCCAGTTTGACCGTCTTGTTCAGGAGACGGGCCGCTCTTCCGAATCTTATCCCTCTGGCCCTTGCTGCGGGCCATGGTCGCGCTCGGGTTGGCGGAATCGATTTTCAGGCCGTGCGATAGTCGACACAATGCTCTTTGCGGCGCCCATGCTGGAATAGCCGTCCAACATCGGGTTTAAAGGGCGACTGAGGGTTTGTGTTGCCTGGACGTCGTAGGTAGTGGGAGAAGTTGCGCAAGAGGGCGGGGCAGGAGGCCACGCAACCCGCGCTAAGTCGGATATGGATCGGGTCCATCTCGGCCGCGGCCTCCATTCTGCCTTCCACAGTGGAAGCCAGTCCTGGAGCCGGGCCGCCCAAAAACGACCCTGCGCTAGGTTCGGGTACTTTTTGTTCCCTCCATCTGCTCCGCCCGCCCGGCCAGCCAGTTCGCAAACATTCGTAAGGCCGCGCCTCTGTTTTCTCGTCCGTTTTCACCGCCCACGTAAGCCATTCTGGCGCTTGAGGAGGCGACCTTGTCACTTGGCCTTGCTAGCATGTACTGTATACCATGCAACACACAGAATGACGAGATCCAATTCACAGAACCGTACCAATCAGGTGCCGAATTGATTTGCTTTCCTGTTCTATCGATATCCCCCGACTGTCTCTTCCACTCGATATCTCGCCCCTTCCTCGCGATATCCCGCCTCGTCCCATTCCGAGTCCTCGAGCGCTCGCTGTCGACGAATACGACTGATAGTCAACTGTCCGCTCTGGGCACTTCCTCCCGCGATTATTCCCAGGTCCTCGCCGCTATGCATACTTCCGCCAGTAGCAGCAAGCCCCCGGTCTGGCTGTACCCAACGCTTCCACATTAAAACCCATACCTCCAGGCCGCCATTGCCCAGCTATTGAGTCACCTTACGCAGGTGCGCGTGATTCACATCCTGCAAGGGCAAGTGGTGCATACGTAGCAAGAGCCTATCAGCGCACTTAGCAGACGGCTGCAAAAGGCTCGATCGCCGGGCTCTCTGCCTACGGAGAACTCGTAGGACTGCACAGCTCTACGTACCTGGTTGCTTCGCGCACATGGCTGCCGCCACCTCCCAAGGCGATAGCCTATCCACTGGTGGTGTTGGCAGAGACGGCCAAGATGCATCGGTTCACGGAGACCTAAGGCGAAGGGGGCGGCTGAGATGCTACAGAAAAGCTACCAAACAGAGCGTCAGAGCAAGACGAGTGCGCTTTGAAAGGTTATTACCCGTCGAACTCTAGTGACGTAGATATCTAGACGTATACGATAAGCATCTTATGTATTGAAGTCGTTTGATGTAATTGCTGACGGCGTCCTCTGAACGGCCTCCCTCAGCGCCGCCGCCCGGAAAGCCCATGCGATCCGAGGTGCTACAGGACGGGGGAGGCTAGGCCCAGGTGGCTAGGAAAGAGAAGTGCACGATGTCGCTTGGCAACTCCTTCAATTCTTCGATGCGTCACGCCGTGTTCTTGCCCGCCCGTGATCCCATGGGCGAGACGTCGCCCAAGCTCGAATCAGACAATGAGCTTCTTTTCACGCCCGAACTCCGTCATTGGTTCCCTAGCTACAAATATACGGTGTTTCAGGCCAATCTTGCGCCGCGCCAGCCTTTGGTCGAGGTCGGAATCTTCCGAATGGGAAAAAAAGAGCAAAGAGAGAACGGCTGTTATGAATGCTTCGCACCTGTGTTGTCGGACAGCGGATACCTATTTCAGTGGGCCTCGTTGCTCATCCAATTTACCATACTTATCAGCTACGCCTTTCCCATACCTGCGCCAGCGCCGATGTTTTCCTTTCCGCTGCCTCTGCCGCTTCTTCTTCCTAGAGCGTAGTACACGTAACTCGTCACTTAGTGTTCGATTCAATGATTCGATTTGCCGCAGATGATACTGCCAGCCAGTGTCGCTCGTCTCCAATTTATCGAAACGCGTTTCGTTCGAGGCAATTGTTAGGCCCAAGGAGTCTGTTGGAGGGCCATCGCCAGCGACAAATTCCAAGGCTGTTGGTTGCCCCCCCGGGGCTTGAGTCGCTTGAGGCTGGTACAAGATTGGACCATCCCTGGGAATGAACTCGTCGTTTTTTGATATCTGGTCCTGCGGCCTGCCGATTATTAGTCGCCTAGAGGGGGCCCTGAGCAGTCTTGTCTGCGCCAGAAGGAATGTAGGCTTCGAGTTTCCGACAGCGTCTGCGGGATACAAGGTAGTCCGGGCTCGAATCATCTGCCCGTGTCGGTTCTGAACCTCATGCTCACAGTTCATAATCTGGCCGCGCCCGGCTGCGTTGAGCGACCGATCAAACATGACGCTTGACGTCTTGTGCATGAGCTTTTGCACACTTGTCCCGAACATATCGTCCGGATTTATACCGAGTAATTTTCGAACATTTGTAGAGATGAACAGAATTATGCCCGAAATCGAAAGCTTCGACCAGAATTCGTCATCACCGATGCCGCCATTGGCGTCCACGGCTCGGTACAAAATGGTGAACACGGGCCGCTCCCTCCCTGACAGTACGATGCATCTGTTGTCTCGTCCAGTTCCGGTAACAAGAGAGCCGCGACTTTCAAGCCAGATGTAGCCACTATGTTTTCGTTTTGTACGGAACAAGAAGTCGAATGCGCCTTGTTCCGCACCGCTCTCGATTTCGTAGGTCATGGTTGTGATGTCGGATGGGTGGCAGATAGACGAAACAGGACTCCCGATCAGATCGGACGCATCGTATTCGAGAAGACGCCTGCAAGATGATGATACATAAAGGATGATACCCTCCAGTGTAATTATATAGACCAGATCATCCATGTTCTCCAGCAATGCCATGTTCCTGGGCTCGGGGTGACAACTGGGGGTCGCGCTCTCGTGCATTAGGTGATGTAGCACGATAGACACGTTGTCCAGATCTCTGGTTTGCATCTGGTCTCTTGTGTTCGAATACAGCGACAGAATCGAAGCGATGCGGCATCCGTACCTCAGTGGGAGGATTTTGTGGGATACGCCCCAGCCCAGGCCCACCCGCCGTAGGATATGGGGTGTCGGACAACTGAGGTGAGTTTGGAAGGTATGCAGAAAATATAACGGGGTCTATCAGGAAGTCGCTTTCATTGAAGTACAGGCTACGGACAGCCTCAAATACCAATGGCCGAATGACGATGGATTGAAAGGTCAGCGGGGATCGGCTGTCGCTCCCAAGAAATAAGAAGTGCAAGATGTCGGGCTTGCTGCAAGAGAGGTTGTGGGACGAACGTTGAGCCGGGTGGTACGATCTCCGTTTGACCCTAAATATCGACGTCTGCTGTGGTTGCCGAGACAAAAGACGCTATGATACGAGAGGAAGGTCGGAATTGCATGTGGTGGGGGAATGGTCGGCGACAATTCCGATGCTCCTGCTGTTGCATTGGGATGGTATTTGTAGGAATTCCATCAAGCAGGCACGTGCTTGTATAGATTAGGTCTAAGAGTGGGTACCAAGGTGGTCCATCATCACTTGCGCCCACCGTCAATTGCTCCGCCATGGAAAGGGTCACGCGAATCAGAACCCCATATAGAAAAACTTCAATTACTCCATGGCCTTTTGTGTTATATGCATAGAACTTACACTATAATCTCCTCAGAGCACTCATCCATGCTACTATCTGAATAATTTTAGTTGGACCACGTTTTCCGCCTATTTTTCCTCTTTTGGCTTGAAGGATCCGCTCTTAACTGATCCTTGACGTTAAATATCTGCTGTAGGTTAACGAACCACTGCTGGGCCTTGGGGATAACTTCCTTTCTATTTTTGGGACGTTAATTTTCTAGCACTGCAGTTGAACGAGCGGTGAGGGCCCTCCCAGCAGCTAGGTAAGCCATCAGGCGGCCCAGTCCTCTCTTGACCTGGCGAATAAACAGACGTTTTGATTGAGGGGTCCTTCTAGAACTAGCCATCCCTAGTTTTTTTTTTTTTAATTTCTGCCAAGTCTTTTGACGGGGATGACATCTCCATGGCCTGGTGCGACACGTGGGAAACATAGTCAGGCGTTTACTGGCCTGTAGGGGCTTCTTCCGTGTTGTCTCGAGTCTGGAGGTTGGCCTGGCGGACTAGCCTATTGTTCAAGGCTTTCAATCGGTTCCTTAGATAGATGCCAGTTGCCGACCAGCCCGTCAGCACCTTAGCCTTAGCGAGGGCATCATGAAGTACGTGCTTCCAAGCCTCCAAGAATTCGAATTTGCTTGCCGACTCCGTCGTTAGCGTATAGCAGGTCCGCCGGAGATAGGAGCAGAAGGTCCCTTCAAGGTGCTAAATAGGTCTACGCCAATGGGCTGGAGCACCTGCGACGTGTGCGCTAGCAGAAAACCCAGCCACAAATTATTTATGAGGCAATTCAGAATGAATTCTGGTTGCGTATGGCTGTTGTGGCCGTCCAGGATAAGGTGACGCCATAGAGAAGGGTTGAACGGCCTCGTACGGGGAATGAAGACCTCATTCAGTCAGCTGAGCGCAATCCAGTTGGCTGATCATCCGTTGGGGCTCGAGAAAAATATTCAGTCCTTGAGGTCATCGTCAAACTCGTCGCTAAACCACTGCTGTTGGACGTGCTTACCAGCAAGGATGAGGAGTGGAAGAAGTGCCTCTCCTGAAGCGCTTACGCACTCCACGATGGTCATTTATTCGCGGTTAAGGGGTCTTTAATGAAGATCCCCATGAGCGCTGCCGATCCGATGACCAAGGGGTTGTCTCCAATGCCTAGCATGGAGCCTATCTTATTAGCGTTATACGTACGCTACGGCGGTATATTGTTAATTGCCCTGGCGTCTAGGCGACGGAAGAACTCCTTGATGTTCTAGCTGTAGGCTACTCGTACGCGCTTTCAATCGTACCGCACGCTCCGCAAGGAAATTAACTCCTTATGGTGGTTTGGAAATCTGGCGCACCGGCTTTTCCCCAGCACCTGGGGGGTCCCTTGCTCGAGGAGGATCCTCTCAGCAAAGAGGTGGAACTTTTGGTAAGGAGGCGCGTATCCCAGTGAGGCTTGCTGCAGCGCCTAATTGACTAGGAACCTCTTTGGATGAAAGAGAGGGCCTGTCAGTTCTAGCAATACGTATGACTCGAAAGTTCGCCTTCGAGGCGCCGGCTTAAAGTATAACGACTAAGGCGATGCTGTTTAGCGGCTTCGCGGACAGACCATCCGTCATGGGCGAAGTCCATTGCTGCCGCCATCCGTAGACCTTTGATCAGAGCCACTAAAGGAAAAGAAGAGAAGGATAAAAACTAAAAAGTATCGCTATCTACTCTCAGTGACGGCTGGTCGTCGAGTTATCTTTAAGTGACGGTGATAGGATGACGAAGGCGTCACAAAATGGTGCCGACTTGCCTCTTGTGCGATGGACCCGGCTTACTGCTTTGATGCAGTCTTGTAGCATGCTCGTGAGTGCTCGGGCGGCTGTATTCACAGCGTACGCCGTGTCCACTGTCTCGAGTGGTGGGAGTATGTGCGCCCTGGCCTTGGCCAGATCGCGGAGTCTCTCTAGGTCCTTCTCGGCGATCTTCCACCGCCGAGCCGTCTCCGGTGGCGGCTGGGCGCCCCAGCCCGGGAGTTGGATCTTGAGGGGGTAGTGATCGGATCCGCAGGCGAACTCCATCGCTACCGGGCTCTCCGCGAAGGGGAGGTTCGAGAACGGGAGTTCGATCACGCGCCCTTGTCGGTGGGTGGCCTCGCCGGGTTGTCCGATATAGCTCATGCCCGATCGGGCGGACCATTCTGTGAGCCGCCCTCCGCCGCGCTCCGATCGGTTCCTTGTGTCCCAGTCCGGGTGGGAGGCGTTCGCGTCCCCGTCTGCTATGCACTTCTCGGAAGGGACCAGTGCCGTGAGGTACCCTAAAACGTGCTCCGTGTAGGGCGCCCGGTAGTAGGTAAGGAAGTCGACCCCGTTCACCTCAAGCCACAGGAGGTCTTTCGGGTGCACCGCTTCTTTCCGTTCGACACGGAGCCCCGCGGCTCGTCTTGTGTACATCATCACCCGGGGCCCGCTTTCCTCCGTCGTGTCCCAGACCTCGGCCGGTCCGAATGTATCGTAGCCCGGATGCGTCTGCGCAAGGGTGTTTCCCTGCTTCGAGATCCACGGTTCCGTAGTCATGATCACGTCTATCTCTTCCATCCAGCACCGCTGAAGGAAGGCGAGGTGTATGCCCATCGCCCTATTCGTGTTGTAGACGGCAACCTGAAAAGCTTTTAGTGGCGGTGGGCTGTGGCGACAGGATAGAAAACAGTACGTACCTTAGGGCGTGATCGGCGAGCATTGAAGACACGTCGTTTTGGGGACACGCCTCAATACACACCCCATCCCTGTCTGCCAAGCGCCCTAAGGGAGGTACCACACTACATCAAAATAGGTTAATTTTGGTGGCGAATTCAGTGAGGAGATGCGTCTTCCCCGCTCTCGGTAGATTGCAGCGTTACACTGCAGCTGCAAGCCCCTTGTAATTGATGATCGTTACGATGTCTGAGATCGAAAGTCTTGGTGTTGAGCCTCTGCAAGCCAGCCAGACTAGCCAAGTTAGCGAGGCTCGGTCTTCGATACAGGTCAACACGCAGCCGCAACCGCAGCAACTGACGCCATCGCCAACCTCGCTGTCAGCAAGCCCGGCCCCAGCCCTCCAAGCTAGCGAGGCCCTCCACGACAGCTCAGGCTGGCCTGAGTGGTCAGTGGGCAGCCAGCGGCGCCCTGGAAGCCCTCACTGGTCTCAGCCCAAGTTAGCGTTACCAGGCCAGCCGACCCCAAGCCCTCCAAGACGCAATTCGACCGTCTCGAATATCGATATCAACGCCGACTCCGAGAGGTCCTCTCCGCAAACTCCTGCTAGCCAAGACACACCCGAGGTCCTTGCCAACCAAACATTAGAGCCTCCGTCTTCGACTCATCAGTTGCCGCGTCGATCAGGGCGGCAGAGGAAGCCCACGACTCGAGCTGCGCGTCGCGCAACTCTCTCGCGTTTTCGATTCACGCCACAGCTTCGTGCTGTCTTTATCGGTGTCGTACTAGCCTGCAAGAGGCAGCATATGCTTGAACTTGGCAGATATGGAGAGATGAAGAAGATCTATACCAAGATGTCTGAGATGATGGCGTCGGCAGGGTATCCAGAAGCGCAGTGGACCTGGCCCAAGTGCGAGGCTCGCTTCAAGGACAGCAAGAAGCGTTGGTTACAGTGGCATCAAATGTAAAGATCCGGTACGGGGCCTGACGATCGAGGCTATATGCAAGCCCCAAAAGCAGCCTTCGAGAGCCTGTTCGCAAGAGACCCTTCGGCTCGCTGGATGCTGCGCGAGCCTCTTTTGCGCCACGATGCCTATCGAGAGGTTTTCGAGAAGACCTAGGCTACTGGTAGGTGGATTAGAGAATGTGGTGAGGAGGACATACCTTCAGACCTGCAAAACAACCTAGAGAGTCCGGTCGCCTGCCCTCCTGCTGAGACTCTCGCGGCTCCTGGAGAACGCTTAACTGGTGATGCAGACCCCTTCGTGAGCCCTTCGCGAGCCCAACAAGGATCCTCAAGCACGTTACCAAGCCTGTCATCGTTATCGAGGCGCAGACATACTGCTAGCGCCGTTTTGGATAGCGAAGGCCTCGTTAATGCTGCCAACGCGTTAGTTAACGACTCGGTCGAGCGCGCGCGCGCCGATATACGCGCTGCAGCAAGGATCGTCAGGTCTTTGGATGGACTCACGCAGGCGCAGCGCTTTCGAGCGTCTGCAAGGATTATCTCTGACCCTATACAGGCCTTGATTTTCCTAGAGCAGCTGGAAGAGACGCGAGTTGATTATCTTTTAGACTTGCTAGAGAGTTGTTGAAGGTGACATACAAGCTAGTTATTACCAGGCCTTGGTGACTGCCAGGCTAGGGCTCACGCCAGGGCCCAGCAGCAACTGACCCAGGGCCCCCCACACCAAGGCCCAGCAGCCACTCCGCGTTAGTCGTACCGCCAGCATCGTCCTTGTACCTGAAATAGGTCGTCCAGCCTTTCTAGCCTTTGCTAGCCATCCATCTTAATTCCCAGAGGCCCTAGGAGAGTCATCGCTCGCTTCAGAATCGCTGCGAAGAGCTTGGGCTCGGTATCGAGCCCAGAGGTCCTTGGTTATCTGTGTGCGTAGGTCGTCCGACCCCTTGTTATCGATGCAGCTGATTGCTTGCTGACGTGCCTCTTCAAGGACTGCTTTCTCGTTGTTATCCAAGCCTTCTTCTTCGTCTTGCTCGCCAGGTTCAACGCTACCCAGTAGCGTAAAGTTATAAAGGGCACAGGTAGCATATACAATACGTATTTGCGTTTTGAGCTTGTATTCTGGTGGCGATGATCGAAGGATCTTCCACTTACGCTTCACGATACCAAAGGTCCTCTCGACAACGTTGCGAATTCGCGCATGGCGAAGGTTGTATAGTTCTTTAGGCTTGGTAGGAGGCTCAGTTGCGTCAAAATCCTGTTGCCAATATCGTGTAGCTGACCATGGGACAAGTAGGCCTCGTCTCCCCCCAAAACCAGCATCTCCAACGTAAAAGCGAGCCTCTGGCAGCCGAAAAGAGCGACTGAGCTTCTCAGCAGCCTGTTGTCGTGCATCGAGCCTTCAACGCCGGCTAACACATGCGAGAACGCAGTGTTAAACTTAACTGCCGCGAAGACGTTCTGCGAAGGCACACTCAGCTTGCGTCCATACTAAGGACCCTGGGCTCTTGTTGGTAGGTGAGCCCTGATAATCGTGCCGTCGCAAGCCCCTATACAGCCACTGAATCCCTCGTATCGCTTCTTTCTCGCTAACTCGATATCGGCTGACATATATCGAGAATCAGGTTGCTTAAAGAAGGCTCGAAAGAGGACTTGCATCGCGATAAGAACCGTGTTAAATGTAGTTGACACTGAACTTTGTGCACATACAAAGCAGTGCGAGGCGTTTCTCTGTGGCTCTGAAAAGGCACACATCCATAAGAAGATAAGCAGCTTTTGCGTAGATGTCTGATACTTCGTATCGGCAAGACCAGCATTGTCTTCAAGCCACTCAAGGAGTAGTCGGAACTGAGGCATCGTTATACGAAAGAGCTCCTTGAACTGCTTTGGCGATCCCTTTAATAGCTGGTCGATATGGTGTAATGCAGCGATGAAGCCTCCTGGATGGATGACCTGACGCTGGCGCAGTTGTCGTTGCTGATGCTGTTCGATTACATGCAACATCAACGTGCGCGTAACAAGCCTCACGAAGTGCTTTCTGCGGCCTTGGACACGCTGCTGCGTAGTCGGTATCGACAGGTCTCCAATCGCCAGCAACGGCACTGGAGCTTCGTTATTAATAGACAAGTCCTTAATAGTCGCCATGGGCTCGATTTAACGATTGATGTAGCATACACAGCCAACTGGCAAAGCTTGAAATGTGTCTCCGATCCAGTTCGTGTCTTCTCTACCCCTCTGAAAAGCAGGCTTGGACACGGCGAAAGACACCGTGTCTCGGCTCCTAAGCTAACTAAGGCTGGAAGGGATTGTCAACGCTATGCCAAATATCATGAGAGTTAAGGCTATATACTAGCGCGGTACGTGTGTCTTCAATACTGGTAGAGACGTACCGGAAATGCTAGCTAATTAAGGGAACGCGTGATAACTTTGTACTGTAACGCCCGGGGGCGCCACTAGTGGAGGTGTGTCTGGGCACTCAAACGTGTCTTCAGACCGTGTCTTCAATGCTGGCCGATCACGCCCTAAGTCGTCGATATCGAGGCTCGAGTCGCAGCCAAACCACAGATCCCTAATACCACGCCTCGTAATCTATGACTCTGTGGCGCTGATCTACCCCGACTCGATTTAGAAGACCATGATGTTGTAGTGAGGGCTTACAAAGGGCGTTACTCTGATTGGAACTGGCATGAGGGGTGATGTCCGCGCTCGTATGATTTTCGGCGTCCTGCAGCAAGATAACATGATTGTAGACGTAGCCGATAATGGTGCTACCACACGGCGCTCTAATCTATTACTAGGCGTCGCTTATCTGCATAGCCTTGGCATACCTGAGGGGACCAGAGAGTTGTCGCTAGAGGACTGACCTCCATGGCGGACCATACAAGGTAGTATCTGCCACTTCTTCTGGCTGGAGCCCACGGGATGGTGGTTACTGGCCACCGTAGTACCCTTGGTTTCCTGCACGAATGTTGCATGCGTCTGTTTCCTAGTCCAATTTGCCTGGGGGGTGATTTTCTCCCTTCAAAGAGCAGAATCTTGGGGGAAGATCGAGCCAGTATTGTGATAATTGATGGAGAGTGATAAATGAGGCAAAAAAAAAAAAGAAACCGTCATTAGCCTTTCCTGGCTTTCCGGCATCTCAAGCCCCTTCACCTTCCCCTCCCCCCTCTCATCGGCTCTGCCCACATGGTTTACACTCCTACCAAAATGCCACGATGCGTGCCTTGCAACCGTTCTTTTGGCAACACGCAGTCGTTGCAACAACACCTTCAAGACTCCCCTCAACACCTGCAAGACGCGCCCCCCGGCTCCTCCACATCCACGACGTGCATGCAATGCGACCGCACCTTCGGCACCACCCAGTCTCTGATGCAGCATTTGGAGAGTTCCTCGTTCCATCTTCAAGCTAGAGGAAAATGCGGCTTCTCAGCAACCCTTCTCTGACGACGAGGACGGGCACAGCGATGAAGACAAGCCCGACAAGAAGATCGAATCGGACGATGAGGACATCAGCTCTTTCACGTATCCGGAACTACATCAGGCTGTTCTGGACGCCCTGCCGGAGATCGTGCCCGGCCCGCATTTCGAAAATAATCTGGACCTTCCCTTCGATGAGAAGTATTCAACCAACGTCATGGCCACGTTTAAATGCCGGGGAAATGGTCGCGCCCCTGATGTCTGGGGCAGCAAAAAGGTAGCTATCGTGATCCGGGGCTATGGCAGCAACGGGTACAACGCGGTCGTCTACAATCAGCGCTGCCACAAGTGTGAGGGCCTTGGCACCATCTACCTGGATGAGGCGGCCTATGTCGAACGTGTCGCGTACCGACTCAAGAAATGGGCCGGCCTTGGGGTAGAAAGGCCCTTCTTCAACAAGCGGAAAGGACCACCGCACCGCGAGGACCTGTGCGAAGGCTGCAAGGCAGGCGAGTGTCAGTTCGGTCAATGAGGCTAACTATGAGAATGTCAAGTCTGGAGATATGTTCAGCGGTGAAAAATGGATGGAGGAAACGGTGTTGTTGAAAAACAATCTTGGCTATTCTCCCTTTCGACTCTCCTCGTATGGATGTGGACAATTATAAAACTGCCACTTCACTCGGGTGCCTTTGCATTTAAGTTCTTTTGGGATCTATTTGGTCCGAACGAAGGGAGCTGCTTCCTACTTTCGCGTTCATCAGAGGAATCCTCGCGCCTACAAAACAGTCGCGCTAATTCCTGCACGGGCCACAGTGGGTGACACCCACTGTGGCCCGTGCTATTAGTGGGGCTGGCTTGCGACGCAGACCGCCAAGACCAGTCTTTAGTTCAGGGCAAGCCCTTGGAGTAACTTGGGCGGAGAAGCGAACAGCCTCCGCATCCTGATCAAAAGCCAGCTGGATAGTACAAAAACACAATCCCTTTTCGTGCGTGTTAAATATGGTAATCCATCTAAGTAGGCTATGACTACCTATTTTTTTTTTGGCGGCAGTCATACGAACCGAGCTGATGTTATTCTATTAGGGTCACTTCTTTCCCCACGAGGGAACGAAAGGGTCTTAGTGCAATAGGCTGAGCCCTACCTCCACCCACGCCGCTTGGTCCCTATCTTTTCTCGAGACGGTGGGCACCTGGATTCTATGAATGCAGCACGGGAGGTCTCAACAGCCTATTTAATTAGAATGGTCCTAACGCCGTTGTACCTAATCTTGTGCCTGGAAGCGACGACGCTGTCCCGCGGATTCTATGGGCATCCTATGGGAAACGCCTGCTCGATCTGCCGTCGAAGCATCCTCTTGCTACTGCATTAAAATAAGACCAGAATAGGACGGTTCTTCATACGATACCTATTTTTGTCCATTGGCGTTCACAGTAGAAGCTTTTTTCCCCTTCAGTCCCTTTCAAGATTCGAGAGTACTACGGGGCGTTGTCTTTAGGCGTTAACGTTGGCAGATTATGAGATTGGTGTATGTTGAGCTGAGCTGGGACACCAGCGACTGTTCCGGAAGCATACCTAAGCTACGACGAAAAATTGAGGAGAGTTTCTAACAGGTACCGTGCCAGTAGAGGTTGCAGAAGATACCTAACTGCTAATATCGTACACTTGCCCCTCTACTAAGGGAGAAGATTAGGATAGCACCGATGCCGAACTAGTATGTAGTCTTGGTCTATAATAATGGGATTAAGTGTAGCTGACATATATAAGCCGAGCCTGCAGAGCGAATCAGGGGGAAACAAGACTAGTCATTTCGAGTAGCGAGACTAAACTGTCGGCTACCGAAGAAGTGAGCTCTGCCTGTTCCTTATCCAGGTTAGTCGGACCACAAGCAAGGACAAAGGAAAGAGCTGCAGGATGTCTGCCTTAACAGTGTTTGGAGCGGCATCAGTGAGCTTACGCCTTAGTCTCTCTGTGGGGAGATGCCGTTACGTGGTCTCCCCTCTTCCCACTTACCCTATAAGGCAAGTGACAAAAACGGCAATTTCCCGAAATAGCATGCTTACAAGCACATAGTTGGACTCTGGTAAGAGACACGTTATGATACCAAGATAGGAAATCTATCGAGGGCGGCTCTCCAAGCCGTCTCCTCTAAAGAAGGAAACTTACAGGTTACCAAGTTAGTACCCATGCCATTACATACCTAAATTTCTCATAGATTTCCACTTTCTTCATCCTTAATAACCAGGGTGTACTCTGCTTGCCAAGAGAAGCACGGAATAACAAGCATAAGAGACGCTGCAAACCCTTTTCACAGCCAGTTCAGAGTAACAGATGTCTCCTTCCCTTTGAAGCCACATTGCCCTAAGAAAGACAGTAAACAGAGGTTCCAGAAGCTGTAACACAATGCCTGACGGGGGTTCTGGGTACACTACCGCGGCTCCCAGTGCTAACTATGGGTTTCCTCCATCGACTTGAACAAAATAAGTCTTTTCCAATGGCGACACATGTCGGACAGCAGATTAGCTTGGTGGCTAAAATTGAGGGTTTCCACCCATTCTTTTACAAGAGACACTCGTTGATCCTGATATTGAGAAATATCGCACTTATTCTAGGTCACGGAGAGACGGCGGAAGGGCTTCCAGTACGCATCGTTGCTCGCTACTCCCAGGCGACACCACTAGTGACAGCTTGATGTGTCTTTCCACTATTCTTTAATTTAAAATACAGGACTCAACCTTATCATCACTTCTGAAAGTACTCTCTGGTGTCTTTGATATCGCTCGTCGAGTCGGATTTCCCTCCCAACTGATTAGAGACCGCGGCTCCGAGGTTGGATGATTTCTTTTATTTAGATAACCACTACCCTCGACGATCTTTGAGTTCCTACAGAAGAAGCCGCACTACCAACCTTAGTTCGAGAGTTCAAGGAGAAATGGTGAAACACACTTCAGAGGCAATTTAATCACATTAATTTGCCGAACTTTTTGAGTAACCTACAACTAGACCACCTCTCAGGCAGCAAGTCCAGTTTGCACCAAGGCCGTCAGAATCAAGGTTACTAGCAGACATTCAACTACCAGGGACCGAAGAGAAAAGTATGAAAACTGCCCATATTATTCATTTTCTAACCTCTCAGGGTAAGGAGAGTGGACTACTAGCGGTAGTAGCCACCAAGACACCCCGGAGTCTGCCCTGATAGACCTGGTTATGTAGCTCTCACACCTAAGCCAGCCCTGAAAGTGTGCTGGAGGACTTCAAGCCAGGAAAAACAAGTGGCGAGAATGAGTGCCCGTCTACCGAAAATTCAAGGCCCTTGAAAGGAGGGTCAGCATTGGCGCCCGCAATGCGAGGTGTATATTGTTAGCGTCTCTTGTTGGTCCCAATTGGCGCCAGCAACCGACGGGCTGGTCACAACACAGAGCCTTCGCATCTGGCTACTGACAGGACACTTCCTTGAAACGGCATTCCAGACCAGCTACGTCATCTGTCATTTTCTGTCAATTTATTTCACATCAGGCCCAGCGAGGGGCTTCCTTTCCCCGGCCGCCAGCGCAGGGGTTTGGTCACTGATAGCGGCAGACTCCTAATCCTATCCTGTTTCTTCACAGAAGGGAGGCTCGAACACCAGTTGGTATTCTGCAGAGACGGCCGCTACAGTGTATCATCCTCCCATGCCGGTGCGGAAGACAGTCCCGCCCTCCCCGAAGACCGTGTGCCCCTGTTTATATCATCGCATGCCCCCTGGCACGGGCAAAGAAGGCAGATGTCATTGGACGCCACCTGCGAAGACAGCGATGCTAGGTGTACATACTCATGAATTCATCGCACGATTTCTATCATGTTTTTGTACCCGTCGTATTCGCTTCTGCACAGCATGCTCTGGCTTGTCACAGACATGACGCCAAGGTTGTGGTGTCTGCCTATGATGGCGATAATCACATGCAGGGTCCCTTTTCCAGAACGTAAAAATCATCTCCATCATCCAATACAGTCATCCCGAGGATCAGGATGGTGTGCTTTGTGGGTCTTGTCCTCACACCTATTCGTCACATAGATAATGTTGGTGAAGCGAGTCGGGTACATGCTGGTGGCCAGAATACCCGACCCTTTCTCTCGACCAGCAACCATTGGCTCTTTCCGGAAGGTGCATCGCAGCCTGTAGGTTACGGAACTCCGAAGACGGCATGCTATGCATTGTTGTGGTGTTGGAATGCCCTGGGATGCAACCGCCTGTCTCTCCTGTTTACTGACCACTCCTAAACGGGGAATTGAGCCCTGCGTCAATGGCCACATAGGGAAGCAGGCCGTAGGAAACACAACTACTGGAAACTAGTACATAAGTCATCGGCCAGTCTTACTGCCCATCGAGCCCCGTTTTCAGGCTCCCCGTGGCGCTCCAGCACATTCATCATCAAGCAGTATCTGATCATGTCTCTGTCATCAATACAGGCACTCCCTCTAGAGCTGAAGGTTATCGTTGCCGGCTATTTGGATCTGCCGTCATTGGCAGCCTTCCGAAAGACATCCTGCACCTTATTCTTCATACAGTCCATCCTCTACCAGCGTGACGGCCAGTACTACCCATTACGCGCCCTTCCCCATGCTATCAGGAGCGGCAATATCCAATGGATGGAGCTTGCCTTGGACGCTATGAAGCCAAACTTGCAGCCTGCACTCTCATGTATCCCCCTGGCTGCTACTCAAGGCTCCGAGCAGATGCTGCAACAGTTCCTCGAGACCGTCCTAGAATTCACATCCGAGAACGAAGGAGGTGCCATCGTCATGGAAGCGTGCTTCAGCACCCTCAGAGACTACCAGAGGGATCCTCAGCTCCAGATACTTCTGTCCTACCTACCCAACCCCTCATGGCTGCATATCTTTGCTCAGAAAGCCCAACTCCACGGCGAAGCTTTACGAAATGCACTGGAAGAACTGGTATCGCAAAGGTTTCACCCTGTTGCTCAGAAGTACCTGCAACGTGCGACCGAACTCGTGGATACAAAACCAGATTTCCGAATCTGGCGGCGATTGTTCCAATACATGAGCAGACGCAATGCCCCTGACCAGATACGGAAGCTACTGGAAGCCGTCCCTGCCGCACCATCAGCCTCCGAAAAGTTGTCAGTTTATGATGAATGGCAATCGGCAGTTTATATCGCTTCCGTCAACGGATATACCGCGAACTTCAAAGCGCTCTTTGACAGGGGCTCGTTGGTTGTCCCTTCAGTCGACTATCGTCAGGCATGGTACTTCGTTCTCCACTGGGCCTGTACGGACCATAAGGAGGCATCTATACGGGAGCTCCATTCCATAGCTGTGGAGAGTACCCTTGGGCCTGACTGGCTGCCCACAGTGCCCTTGGAACTGGAGGAGTTCAGGGAGCAAGTAGACGGTAACAAGCTTTTGAAGCGGGAAGAGTATGTTCGTAAAGGGGTTCATCAATAATCAACGCTACATTGGGGGGATTCAGGATAGGATGGATGTACTGGGCCATCAGTTTGGCTGGTCCAAGGCAGATAAAATTTTCAAATGTGATTTGGGTTTCTGATACAGTGTTATCGTTGGTATTGTTTTCCGGTTCTATGTCATTAGTGCAAGCCCCATGCCTAGAAAGCCTCAACCACTAAGATGTATTATTTGTCAAGTGAAGTGTCTGGATAGGCAACATGCCAGCAGTGTGCTGTAAAGGCTGACTCCATCTACCAGAAATAGCTACCTGTAGCTACATCTATAATGGTCCCGTGATCCGCCATGATGAGCCGGGAAATGAAGCTGACATGGTAAGGTAGACCTTCGGAGTGAGTGAGAGCACCCTGAGTTTGGTATTCCCATGGTGGCGAGGTTGGGCTTCGTTTACTGAACAATCAAGATCTAGCTACCGCTTGTGGTCGTCTAAAAATAAGGGCCAATGAACCGCTAACCCTTCCCCCACAGTCGGTGATTCCGTGTCTGTAGCCTCGTCACTCAGATTATTTGCACGGATAGTCAGCTGTGTGGTCTCCTCTCTTACCTGTTTCCACTTAAGGAAGGTGACAAAAACGGTGAACCTTCCCGAACGGTATACTTACTGGCACCTGACGTGACTTTCCTGAAAGGTACGTCACGCCCCTTAAGGGGAAGTCTATAAAGAGCGACCCCTCAATCCATTTCTTTCCAAGGACGGAAGCCTGTAGACTACCAGATTTGGTGAAGCCCCGAACACTGCCTACCTGTCCTTCTCATCATGAATTTGAAATTCCTTCCTTTTTACCAACCACCGGGGCATCGCGCCAAACGAGAGAAGCGGCATGGCAACCGTCAGAATCATGCAAAGAACCCCCAAGACCATGGAAAGAAATGCGAACCCCGTTCCATGCCGTTTTCAGAGTCACTCCAAGCCGACCCAAGTGTCCCCCTTCCTGTCGCAGCCGTGCCTTTCCAGAACACGCAGCAACATGCGGTGCGAATCATACACTACAAACCAAAGGAAGCATGTGATGCTCGCCCTGGATACGCCACTCCACCCTCCAGTGTGGAGAACTCCCCCAGCCAGCCTGATCAAGCGGGTTCTTCTCCTTGTTGTGAAGCAAACGTTGAGCAGAGGCCAAGTTCGGCGGCTGGGGATGCATGTTTATGTCCCGCTGTTGCTCGAGATCCATCTCCTGATCTCGATATCAAGGAAAGATTGCAGTCCCTCCTGTCCGAGGTGCAACCGCGGCAGGACTCTCAGGATGTATCACCGGTGGCTTCCCTCGAACCACTTGATCAAGAGCAACACAAGGCACATTGCCACCCACCCTCTTGGCTGAACCGAGAACTCAGCCCTGCCGTCGCTTCCACCAGTACTCATTTGGAACCGTCTCCTTGGCCAGTCGAACCATTTTTCTCCTCCGACCCCTCTGAGGTTGGAACGTCAGGACCGAATGATTACCCCCATGGGTATTTGTCACCATCAGCCATCCTCGAGTGTTCGGAGCAAGAATCTCACGCAATGCTTCCTGTCGACGACCCAGAAGATGTCAATGAGACATCCCCACAGGCTTCGCCGCAGTCACACTACGCTGTTGATGGTCTCTCGGAGACTAGAGACGGATCATCGTTCCAGCAGCAAATTCAGATTCAACCGGAGCAGCTGGAAGTGGCCCTTCTGACAGACGTCGAAACACTGTCAACTGGAGGGAAGCCTATGACCGGTGGGGCTGCAGACACTTCCCCTCTCTTGGAGGAACACGACGTATGCACCGACGGAGTTGGCCGCATCGGCGGCCTTGAGGTCTGCCCCGATGGGCCTGGCCATACAGCTGACACACACGGGACGCGCGGTCAGAGGCAGTCAGAAGACAGCGAGCCTGGCGTAGTAGTTATGGCGGGGCCGAGCCCTCGGCGATTGAAGACGCGAGCTCGGCCTGCCGCTGATTCAGACCACGAGGGCCGCCGGAAGAGGCGAGCCAAGGAACTCCAGGAGGTGTCCCCCAATGAATGTTGGGACGGTACCAATGACCTCAAGGATTGGGCCCTTGGTCTTCCGAATCACCAACGCGTCAACATTTCATTTCACATGATGCAGGAGTTCAGAGGGTACGAGTGGCGTGATCCGATGATCAAGACTCAGGAGATCCCTCGGTGTGCAAGGATCGAGATTATCATGGCGCTGTTGCTCAGTCTGGGCGACAGGGATGAGCTCGCTGATGAGCGAGACGAGCCAGGCTGTCTTGTTAGCGACCTGCGGCGAGGACGGACGGTGGAGGAGGCGCTGGTCCGGCGGGCGCTGGGCTGACTGCAGCACAACGAGGGGGTTGCAAAGGGCATAGTAGAGGCCAATCTTACGTGCGGAACCGTCATGGCCATGAGGATGCCGGAATGGCACATGGATTTTGATGAACACACCGGCTCTGTTTCCCAGTATGCCTTCGTCTACGATTGGTGCGTTTCTGGCGGCCGAAAGACAACTGCGTGAGTCGTTCTTCACATGTAGGTTACCCAAGACTCGAAAAGCTCCTACGACCTGCCGCCCGAGTCCTCAAGAGGAATGTCGACCCGCAAGGACCACGAAGTGAGGAACAGCCGATTGGTCGCCCATCAACCTGAGCCGATGCGTGCCAGTGGCGAGCTGACTGTGATGGGCCTCACAGCAAGCCAACCGTACGACACCCCCTGTGAAATGCACCCTGGCTCGGGGTTGAGCAGATTGTGCGACCCTCTGAGCTTTGCCTGTCACGGAACCAACGAGGAGATTCTTGCTTTTCTGGGCCGCCCGTGTCGGGGGCTGGTCGCTGATCGCGACACATACCCTACTGTAGCCTTGCTCTGTTGCGGAAACGATATCCGTCTGTACCTTGATCTCACCGCAGGGCATCCCACGTACACGGTGTGGTACCTCCGCGGGAGGGAGTCCCGTTCCCCCGAAAAGTGTGTGCGCCTGGCCACACCACCGTATGATCCCTCGCATGGACAAAGAGGGTCTCTTTTATTAGACGCCATCTGCGGAGGCGATCACACCGGGCGCTTACTTTATGCAGAGATACCATGGAGCACATCGAACCCAAGTGTTTACGCTCTTCGTATCCGCTTCTGCATGACCTCTGTCAGCTTGCTGCGGGCCCTGGGGGCAGATCACGGCGCTCTCCTCTGGTGGTGGCGATGACGCGCCTGACCCCTTTTGTAGTGCGTCACGAGTTTTTCCACCATACAAGACAATGAACCCCCAAAACGGAAAGATAATGCCGTAGTTTCGGGGCCATGCGTTCCTCCTGGCTTGTCACATACAAGATGATGCAATGGATGGCAGGTCGGCTGTTGGTAGGAGCCCTGATACCCTCGTCTCACTTTTAACGCTCCAAGGCTAACGTGTCATGCATGGTTTCGTGGTGTGTCACCCCGAGAAGCCCTCGCCTTTTCCTCTTTTTATCTTGAACTTCCGGGTATGAATTAGTATCCTGTCTTCCGTGGTGCGTTGTGAAGTATCTTGATGGACGAAAAGAGTCCGGAACCAGATGCTTAAACGCCGGCCGTGCTGCTACCCGTAAACCACTTTACATGCCGGCGACCATGTACCCCTGAATTACTAAGCAGCACCTGATTATGCCTCCATAGATAAAAACCCTCCCTCCAAAGCCGAGGCTTCTTCTCGGCTACATGGATCTGCCCTCGTTGGTGGCTCTCCGAGAGATGTTTCGGGCCTTCTCGTTCGTACAGTCCATCGTCTATGAACGGGACGACTAGCACCACTCATTGTGCGCCCTCAGCTATGCGGCAAGAAGCGACCGTATCCAATGAATGGAGTCCGCTTCACAGCCCTGAGGCCGGACTTGCAGCTCGCTCTCGTATGGACCCCCTAGCTGCGACCAATAAGTTCGAGGTGTTGCTGCGGTACTCCCCTGGGACAATTCTAGGATCCACACTCGAAAACGACAGGGCAGGTAGAATGAAGGACGCGTGCATCGCATCCCTTGAGACTACCGGTGGGATGCCCGGCTCCAGATCTTTCTACCTTACTTGACCACCGTCTTATGATTGCATATCTTTGCCCGGATCCGACTCCCTGATGAAGCCCTACATGCCGCCCTAGACGAACTAGTGCGACAAGATTTCTACTCTATCCCTCAGGAGTAATTCTTTTCGGGTGAATGAACTTGTGGAGGGCAAATCAGTTTTCCAAGTTTGGCGGTATTCATTTCTCTACATAAAGGGGTAGCTTCCATTGGATGCCATCTGCAGAGGTGGCTGCAGTTGGAGTCCTCTGCATGCATAGATACAGTCACATATTGAAACAAAGGATGGTGCCCGTCGTATTCGCTTCTGTATGGCCTGTCTTGGCCTACTGCAGGCATGACAGACAGGCGAGAAGGTACTCCTGTTGTGATGGCGATGATTTGCCTGGCCCCTTTTGTAGTGCTTCACGATAAACTCTAACATCCAATACACTGAGCTCGTAAGGCGGGTTAATTGTGCCGTGGTTAGGGGTCACATACCTCTCATTGTCGTCACATACACGTTGGTGCATTAAATGAGGTGTGGGCTGCTTGTGGACGCCATGGTCTCTTCGCCTTGCTCCAGCGTCGGAATTGTCTCTCTGGAGGGCATATCCTAGCCCGTTCATCGGTACCGCTCCCAGGCCAACGATCCATGCATGGTGACATGTTTTGTCACACCTTGATGCTCTCGTTTGTTTCTTGTTCCCTCGTACACTTCTGGGCGGGGAATGTTACCCTGAATTCTGAGGCTATATTGTGAGGTATTTTCCTGAACGTGAAGATTTCGGAATTAAATGCATAAGAGCCGACGATTCGACTGACGGTAAACCCTTCGCATGGCCGCGACCCTCCACCCTGGACTTCTAGTTAGTATGATCATGTATTTATCGATACAAGCACTCCCTCCAGAGCTGAAGCACAACGTCACTGGCCATGTGGATCTGCCCTCCTTAGTGGCTCTCCGAAAGGCGTATTGGACCTTCTCATTCGTACAGCCCATCATGTATCAGCGGGACAGTAAGCGCCACCCGTTACGCGCCCTTCCCCATGCGATAAGAAGTGACTGTATTAAATGGATGGGGTGCGCCTTAGAAGCTGTGATGCCCAACTTACAGCACGCTTTCGTATGGATCCCCCTAGCCACCACCCACAGCTCCGAGGGGGTACTGCAGCACTTCCCCGGGACCGTGCTAGGATGCACACCCGAGAAAGATAGGGTAAACATGATCGAGGAGGCGTGCGTCGAAACACTTGGAAATTACCGAAAAGACCCTCAGCTCCAGATCTTTCTGTCCTACCTGCCCACCCCCTCATGGCTTCATATCTTTGCTCGGAGGATTCGACTGTATGAAGAAACCCTATACACCGCCCTGGACAAACTAGCCCGACAGGATTCCCACTTTGTCGCTGAGGAGTACTTGTTCCGGGCGACAGCACTCGCGGAATCAAGATCAGATTTTCAAACCTGGCGGTGTTTGTTCCTATATATGAACAAACGCGATGCACCTATCCAGATACGGAAATTGCTGGAAGGTATCCCTCTCATACCATCACCTGCTGGCAGGCTGTCTCTCCGCTCCACTTGGCGCAGAACAGCCAGGAAATCCTTTTTTCATGGACATGCAGCGAACTCTAAGGAACTTCTTGACATGGGTTCCTCGGCTCTCCTTTTACCCAACCATCGTGAGAGGTGAAGGTACTTATCAAGCGGACGTTGTTGACAAAAACTACGCATATCTCCGGAGGCTTCATTCTGTAGCGGTCGAGAGCACTCCAGGGGCTGGTGGCCTGCCAATTGTGTCACCGGACGTTAAGGACTTCAAGCGACAGTTGAGGGTGCGAAGAGAATAAGGCGCGAGGAGGGTGATAGTAGGTTTGGTTTCCAAAGCTTCCGCATAGAGGAAATTTTGTGGTACAGTGGATGAGGGTGAAATATATCTCTGACTTGACACGAGGTAGGTCTCCTGGGCCCCGGGGAGCGCTAGTATTAGTTGTGTATTCATTCTAGTTCGAAATGAACGAGGCACCTCCCAGTAACACCCCAACAGGCGCCTGCCACTGCCGGGAAGCTTTCCAGCTGTTCTGATGTGCTACTTCACTACGGAGTGTCTAGAACGCTGTCGTGACAGCATGTTCCTGTGGGGTGAATGCAAGCCTTCTGGTGGTGGCCACAGAAGCCACAACCCCTGGGTAAGTTTTCATACAGTTCATCCGGGAACTCTGGAACAACCATGGACCGCGCCGTACCTCAAAAATCCAAACGCTACCCTGCAGTTACTATGAGCTCCCACTCTCGTCGCATTCGTAAGTATATATGTATATCTGCCGTCTCTCATCCTGAGTTCGTAATTCTTTATCAGTAGATTCTGTTGTCGTTAAAACATTTAAAGTTCATCGTTTGACAGTTGGCTATAAAGTCAAGTTAATACCTTTGAATTGAATGTACCACCAAGCTCGCAGTTCCGGAGATATGTCAGGCAAGTCCCATCTTATAGCTAATGAACGATATAATAATACCAAAATAGATTCGATCCAGACAGATTCGCAGTGTCATGCGGATAAACCTTCCACGGTCAACCTTCCGCCCGGTCAAGATCTCTGTGATGAAGATGAACATCGACATATGAACCACGAGGAGCCACAAAAGAGCGGCGAACCCAGTCGCGACAAAACGATCAATGCAGAGGATCTCACCAAAGAAAACCCGGGTCATTCATCTATTCAGGTTTTTCAAGCTCAGAAGGATAACTGATGGAATCTACCGTTTTTCATCCATTGAGCGAGAGGGTAAATTAGCAATAGAGATTCTCCGAAAGTCATGCAGCAGCCGTATCAATTATAGTTATCGGCCTTAGGACAATCAATGGAGATTGGTTGGCGCTCGGATAATACATGATCCGAAACTCAACCCCTCACCAGACTACCCTTACCCACAAGGCGTTGACCCACTCTATCAGGCGTCATTGCCCAGCTGACCAGACACCGCCACGCTAGCATCACTGCATTTGACCGCGAGTCTGGCCCTTGTCTGCCTTTCTATTTCTTTTAGAGAATGTCCTCTCATATAATCATGGCAAGAAACCTTCCTGTTAATGTTGGACCGACAAGAAATCTAGAGCTCATCACACTGGCGCCTGGCGCCGACTTGATGCAGTTAGATACCCGGCAACTGGATGACGTAGCCTCCCAAGTTCAGCAGGCTATCGTGAGTATGAAAACCGCCGTGAAATGAGCGTTGCTAACCAACTCACAGAGGCCTCAGATCACAGCGTGGGCAAACTCCCACGGAATACGAGAAATCAGACGCATTGGCCAAACCCACAGGCTCAAGGCCGGTGGAATTTGGACTCCAAATCGCACTCTGCTGGCAGTCTGGGTCTGGAAGAAGCAGACAGGTTCTCGGGTGACATATTGGAAAGGCAGGCAGGAACCAGAAGACAGCAGCCAAGTATACGTATGGGATTGCGGGGAAGCGGAGGTTTTGATTCTTCAAGATGACATGACTTTCAAGTTGAAGACAGGGGAGATAGAATTCGTTTTGTTGGGCTGCATGGAAAACGATTCCTCTGAACCAGTCATGGAGGGAACGTCATGAAAGACGTGGATTCAAGACTGTAAAGCTCATTCAGAGAAACAATGCTGTCGTTGCCCATAAAAGCATTGTGTATGACCCCATCCCCCCCCTGGCTTGTTGAATCTGTGTTCGACCACAATGAATGCTCGACGACGTTGGGAGCTTGAAGAGATGTGATGTGTAGGGACAGTTCATCAGGCTCATTGCGGTCTGTCGCTTCTGTGATAGCTCCCATCTCGCTTGGGAGAACATGAAGGTCATTCGTTTCGATCATGCCGCGCTCAGTCGTGTTGTAATTGCCCAGCATCCAATTCGGAAAGTTGTGTGTATGCGCTCGTGGGTGAATGGAAGGTCCTATCTGAGATGAAGGGGGGGATATTGGGACATAGTCGTTTTCCGTTCCATGATGGGTGTGATGTCCATGGGGTTCGGTGTGGCCCGTGTTCAGTTTTCGTTTCCTCCCAGCACGCTTGTGGTCGGTCTTGTCTTTTCGTCCCTCCAAAACCCAAAGTCTTTTGTCCTCCTGAAATTGAAGAGAGATCTTAGTCAGGCCATTCATTTCTCCTAGGATCAATTTCAGGGGTATCTCCTGGAAGACTCCTTGCCCAACTGTTGGGTCGACAGCCGGAAGATTACCAAGACCTAAGTCTTGGCATATTTGATTGTAACTGATCGAAGTAAGCTATTGCGACAATGTAGTGTAGTCTGACCCAGCACATACCTCTCTCCTAAGAGCCAGCTGAGTGTTGATGCTGGGTTGAACAGAGTGATACTTTCTGGGAGCTGAAAACCAATATCCCTCACTGCGCTTGAAAGATGATCAATCATTCTGTCAACTCTCCCCACCTCATCTACACGACCGACATGGGACCAAGTAAAATTGACCGCTGCATCTATTAGCCTCGTCCTTATCTCGATGGGAGGGACGTACCAGAAAAGGCGGAATGCACAACCAACGCCAGGGTTCCGAGTTGCTTGGAAAGATTATTCGCAACCTGGTTGATCCGATACGCTGACTTCTCTTTCCGGATACTGACGCCATCAGTGTCCTCCATTGCAGACACGCATCCTCTTTGGCGCTGGAGAACTCTAATACATCGTATCAGATGCTCCCACTTCCAATCCATACTCTCCGCAAATCCTTTGGTCTGGCTCTGCAGCGTAGAGAGTCCAGTTGCAGCCTCATCCAGATCCGATCTCTCGCTCAGCTTCGACCGAAGCTCACGAACCCGAATATTGAAATCGATTGGACGGCCAACACCAGCGTTGTGGCTTTGAAGCTTGCCCACACCACTTTCAAACCTCTTGATCGCTATTGATGTAATTCTTGCATCTTCGAAATCCGACTTGCTGTTGGAGTTGGTGGTTCGACCACCCCCAGCGTTGTGGCTTTGGAGCTGACGCGGATCTGGAGGAAGTCTTGTACTCGCTGTCGGTAGTATCGCTGTGTCAATATCGGTACCGGTCGGTGTTGAGCTGCGGTCCCCCTCGCTCTCGTTGCTTGTTGGAAGACCACTCTGGAACAGCTTTTGGCGTTCTTTGCATCGTTGTTTTGGGGAATGCTCAAGTAATTCCCAACGATGCCTGCTGAAGTTAGTTCTGCGCCACGATTGGAGATAGTACCACTTACCCGCCGTTGATCCACTCGCCACTTTTGAGTTGCGACTTGTAGAATCTCTCATGATGTTCTGTTGTTGTCGGAGCTTTCGGACAGCAGAGCTGATCTGAAGAGCGACAGATGATGAATTCTTTGTCGAGTTCGGGGACCAAAAAGCGCCGTACTTCAATCGTAACGAGTTTCCAATGGACCCTAATTGGCACGATGTAAGAGATGTTGAATTCTCTCCTCCTCCAATCAATCATATTCGGTTGTAAGTGTTCATAACTGTGGAATGAATAAGTAAACATGTTTTCTTAGCAAGCCTACTGCCATCGTTGAAAGAAGAGAAATCGAGCTCTCTCAGATTCAAAATTTGAGAGGAAGGGGGAAAGACTCGGTCGCGATTGTCGGCCGCCCCCGTGACCCCCAGAGTCAGAGACTTACAGGGGACCCCGGCTACCCTGGAAAACACAGGGTAGCCGGGGTCCTTGTCATTTGTGTTACACGCATGACCACTGAGCGCTATTCTGTGGTTTGCCCACTTCGAGTCCCGTACCCAAGCCCCCTTGCTGTTAAAGCGCCGATGATGACAGGGATCTTCCCGAGGACACTTGGCGCCAGGCTTGCACGCCGACAGCGGCGGAAGTCGCGGATCCCTATTGGTCCGATGGGCTACGATCGGGGATGGCGAATGGCGATGGGCAAGGAACGGTTCGGCCTGTAAGGCAGGTATCATTGGCCTCAAGCCTTGAGCGCACAGGAGGACGGCATTCATCGGTGAACGTGGTGATTGTATGCAGGGATGGGCGTATTTACAATGAATGGCAAAGTGCAATGATTGCCAGCTAAGCGGTCACCGTTTCATCGACTGGTATCGTCCATCCTCCATCATCTCCTTACCGCAACCTGCTTGGTTCCGGCAACGTAAAGAGCATGAACAGCCGCGGTCAGGTAGAGGCTGGGTTCTTTGGCCGCCCATCCATGTGTAATCAGCTGCTGTGCTGGGTTTCGCCGTCTCGCCAGCCGGCCTGCAAGTCTCTCAAGAGTAGCTGTCAGCACCATTCTTACTCATGGTCTACTCGGCACACGCGCAGCACTCATGAAGCTGATGCATCAAAAGCGACTTGCATGGTACTTGAGGGACAGAAAGGAGGCTGAGTCATACGTGGGGAGCGGCAATCGCTCTTGCACGGACCCGTTGAGTGTGATGGATAGTCGTTTAATCCCAGGTCTCCAAGCTTGTCTTCCACCCAGTTTCGTCATGGACACCCAACCTAGAAACGGCATTCCTCACTTAGAAGCTCGGGTTGAATCGATATAAGTCCTCGCGCTTGCCTCATGGGCCACATCCCCTGGAGCGGCAAATGGCTTACTGGTTTCTTCTCTTCACTCACTGAATCCAATCACAAAACAGCGTTCCCGTGGTGATGCATAGGTTGCTTGCCTGTGCCCTTGGGCTATTTGTCGCCCATTGGGTATCGTGGGTCCTGTGCCTTGCCCTACTTGTATATCGCCCTTCCGCCCGATCACAGAGACAGTTCTGGGAACTGCGACTTCTCTTCGTCCTTGCATGTACTTTTCTCATTAGCTACACGGTAATCGGGTGTCTTGTTCTTAAGTACGCATTCCTGAACGACGGTGTCTGGACCGAAAAGCTCCTCAAGCTGGTTTCTTTCTCCATCCCATTTCAAGTACGTGATGCGCTCCCTTTTCTTACCGAAGCTGACCGACACAGTCTCTTTACGTTATCCGTGTTCCTTTTCAAACCACACCCAGGAATCCGATCCCGCGATGCCTCCACCCAGACAGACTATGGATTCCCTTATCGCTTGTCTGCTCCGAGCTGCTACTTCTCAACTTGTCGTTCCCACTGGGACGGCCGCCACAGATCGTCGCAGTCATTCTTCACGGTCTCTGGTCGACGTGCTGGCAGTGGGACGCTCCACGACTGTTAGCTTCTGGCGTTCAGATCGCCGCTGTTGTTCTTCTTGGCTTTAACCTGGACGTTGTATACTGGACAGTAAGTCAAAACATCTCGCAACGACCCGCCGAGACTGACGCAGCAGACTTTTCTCTTGATTACTGGGTGTCTATTTATCTACGACCACGTCCTTTGTGGCCAACAGTCCAGCGACACAACTACTCTTCATCCATTGACCGACCTCGAAGAGAGGTCAGTGGACTTTCGAATATGCCTTCTGGGTAGCAAATGCGTTGGAAAAACACGTCTTATAAAAAGGGCCCTGGGCATTTCGGAGGAGGGCGTGAGTGATTATAATGAAAACCGAGCGGTGCAAAGCTGACTATATTCTCCCAGTATACTCCGACAATCGAGGACGTGTTTTATTTAAAATCGGAGACAGCCCCAAGTCAGCAGCTGCTGATCACCGACACAGGCGACTGGAACCCACCTCGGGATCCATTCCCCCTAGATCTCGACGTCGCCGATTTCGACGGTTACATCGTGGTGTATAACTGTGAAAAACCGGGCACATTCAACGACGTCAAGAAGAGGGCTAAGACGCTTGTGTCTCTTCGAAAACCTGTTCTGCTCGTATCAACGAGGCACCAGTACAAGGAAACTCAAGTGTCGACACAGGAGGGATATGCGTTTGCACGCGACCACGGATGGAATTTCTTGGAAGATGTCTGGACAACAAAGGAGGGAGTAAAAGAGAAGAAACAGAGGGAGCAGGAAGGTAGCGACCCATTCACACTAATCACTTATCAGGTACAGGCACGCGCTACTCTCGGCCATGCAAAGCGCTCTCAACAGTTACCGTCGGGCGGTTGTTTGTGAGTTTACTGGAGCTTGTCAGGTTCCTCACTTGATTGAAGACATACGAAACAGAAGTCAGGTCCCAACTGGGTGTTTTGATATCGTTGCGTGTGGGAATTTACGGTTTTCATTCTTGCGTCGCTTCGTTGGTCAGTCAAATTGGAATGTTGCGTAGCTCCTCTTCAATAGCTCTTTCACGTACATAAGACTAACATGTCTTTCGCGCTCTTCTCATGCATTACTCGACGGTCGATACAGAAAAGGATTTCGGTGCGTCCCTCATGCCGGCTGAACCCTTTGAAGCGTGGGTGTTTCGACGGGTGTGCCCCATGCAGCTCCCATGAGGCTGGGGACCCTTGCCGTGAAATCCGCTGGTCTCCCCAGCCTCGGGTAGCCCCACATAGTTCCTGGCCGATCGGAAAGGTACTTGATCTCCACTGGCTGCTAAGCCCAGATACCGACAAGGGTCTTCCCAGAAGCATTTGGTGCCGGGTCTGCACATAGCCGAGTAGGGAAGCCATTGGGCCCTTGTAGTCGGAGGGGGCAAGTCCAAGTATCGCGATAGAAATGCGATGAACCGTATGGCAAGCCATGTGTCATTGGCACTAGGTCTAGGGTGAGCTTGGAGATGCAGACGTCGGTGTTCGCGGAGACCTGCCTATCTTGCTTCTACCGGTGCTCCCTGCCAAGTCTATTCAGCCCTTCGTGATGTGCTGGCCGCATCTTGCCGGGGGCGTACGGCGCAGGGATCTTATGGTCCCTCTCCAGTATCGGTTCTATTATTCTCATCACACACCCGATACTGCATCTATCGTCGATCCATTCCTTTCCGCGCGGTTCCTTTCCCAGCAACGTGGTTCAAAGCTACTACATACACTATGGACGGCAACAAGCCTCTGGCGATGCAGGCGATGTTGCACCGCCGAGCCCAGGGGTGCTGATTTATCGCCCATCTCCCGGTATTTCGCAGAATCGGCTTCGTTTCAGCTGTTCTTCCACCAATCCACAAAGCCAGCGCCATGAAGTGAGCTTTTGACGCCCACTGATGCATCCTGGATCCCTGGTTGGACTAGTGTCTCTCAGGCGTCCGGAGCACACCAAACCACCAGCTGTGGAGGACGGCATTTTGTCTGTTGCCCGGGGGAGGCCTCATGAACACCAAAGCTACAAAGCTGTCGGCTATTGCCTTCTTCACCTTCTTGGTTTTGTCACTGCACTAGGCGTATTGGCCATCCTACAGAACTACGGCAAACACGTTTCCTCCGATGTCCACCCGCTTGGGCTCATACTAGGAAAACCGACCGACCAACGTGATCGTGACACAAAACGTTTCATGCAGTCTACATAAGAAAAAACTACCTAAATCACCGCCTCCAAGGAGAGCTGCAGAAAGACCACTGTAAGTGTCAAGTAATAACTTAGATTTCTACTACTCTTTTGTCGAGGGGCGCTAACCTTGGCTAAATCCAGTGTGAGGCTCTGCGGTTTTCCGTCGACAGCCACCGCCCCCTTTCACGTCATTTCTTTTTCGTCCACCCGAGTTCGATATGGAAACCAGCCTTGGAGTAGGTCGTGAAGTGGTTGGTGCAAAGCGGCGTCGAGCGGCGGCCGATTCGGTCCAGGCTTGTCCTCCCACCACAAGTGCTCCTCATCAAAGCCAATCGCCTTACCCTCATGATCCTCTCCACACGCCACATCACCCTTCGGTTCATCTCGGGAATCTTTCAGTGAACCCGGTCCCGGAAAATGGCCACGATGGTCGGCACCATGGGCCCGACGGCTTGCCACCTCGACAAGTCCACCAGAATTCCCCACCGCGCGCTCATGGCTCTTCATATTTCCTGTCCGCCCAAGATATCAAAGCAGACCCCGAGGACAACACAGCCTTACAGCCAGTACGTTATACGAGCTCGACTGAGAGTTTTGCAGATGGCCTGCCACCTGCACCACACGGGCTCACTCGTTGGCCTCACGATGGCTCGCGGAGACCATTGGATTTGGATACCATGCCTCCTGTTCCCCATCAGTACTACCCTCAGAGGCTCGCCGTGCATAGCCAGCGATTACCACCTAAGAACCAGCCCCAGCGACCCCCTACTCCTATCCAACAACGCCCGCACTACGAGTCCTCCCACCGGGCCGCCTCAATCCCGGAGGAGTCGCATCCGATCATACACGCAGTGTCGAAGAGGAAAATACAGCGGGCCTCTCAGGTAAGGCGCAGAAGATGTATTTCTTTTCCCCTTCAGCCCACCAGCTAAAAAAAAGGGCGCCGCTGTGATTTGGTCCTGACTGTCCCTGTGCCTAGGCCTGTGATAGCTGTCGACAGCTCAAGGTTAAATGTGACGAGCTCAAACCTTGCAAGAACTGCAAGGAAAAGGGTATAGAGTGCAAATACCGGGAGCCCCCAGCCAAGCAGTACGTAGCTAGCCAGCGCGCACATCCTCTCCCGGCGGCGCCATGACTAACACGGAGACAGTCCCGATAAGGTGACGACAGGCATCACGGAAATGATGAAGGAGATCAAGGACCAGATCGCGGGCGAATTTGCCGAGATGGGACACTGCATCAAGCACATGGAAGACGGCATGAACAGCTTTGAATCGCGCATAAGCAACATGGAGAAGGCTCTACGCTCCAATGGTGTGCCGGGCCTTGTCAACTTCGAGTCGGTCGAAGGGGGCGCCCAAGGCGATGCGTCTTCGCCTACGACCGACCGCTACCGCACCACCTTTTCGGGCTACGACACCAACATAGAAGGGGGAATGACCCGGGAGGAAGTTAGAATGACACTCCAAGAGGCCAATGAGACCGAGATTGAGCCGCATCCCGGCGCTGCCGTGGAACCCGGGCGCCCGGTCATACCTGCGAACCATACGACCCGGGCTGATGTGCTCCTCAAATGGCCCGCCATCGCCGAGCTGGTGAACCCTATCCTGGAGGAGAAGAAGATCTCCCACGTGGAGGAATTCCCAATCCGCCAGGAGCAGCAGCGTGGTCTTCTCCGTATCCACGGAAAGGGCGAAGGCCTCGACCTCGAGATGCGCCGTTCGGCTAACGAGTCGCACTTCGATGCTATTATGACGGAAGTGAATGACAAATTCTCGGACACCCCTATGCCGTCCCTCGAAGAGCCCTGGGGCCAGGTGGGCACCCTGAACGACTACACGTCGTACAAGGGTGGCCCGCTGAATGTGGACGGCTCGCCCGACTTCGACCCGCATAAGGTGAAGAAGTACGTGCAGAGCTTCAAGGACAACATCCTGAACATGCACCCCATCCTGATTCCCAAGGAGCTGGACGCGCTTGTGGCTATGTTCCTGCAGAGCCTGCCGGCTAAGGTGAACTCGGAGAAGCCCCCAAGCAAACTGTCTTCGGCCGCTAAGGTTGTCGTGCCCACCAGCGCCGGCACACCCGCGGTGGAGACGGGCACGAAGCGTAAACGGTCGTCCGCCGACAATCACCCCCCGGTCCCGCTGCTCAAGTCTAAATTGCCGTTCCGCAGCATCCACAACGCCATGGTCCTGTCGGTGCTGGCCCTGGGCAAGATATGCCTCCACCGGGACAAGATTCCTGACGTGGTCCCCGATAAGGACCGGCCCATACAACAAAACTCGCCGGCGGTGCGCAACGGTAAGCTGAAGTCGCCCCTACAAGGCTCGCCGCCCGGCATAATCCCCCAGCCGCCACTGTCGGGCCTTCCGTCGCCCAAGGAGCACGGACAGGATCTCAACAGCCGCCGGCCCTCGCTTCAGGGCGCTGGCGTCCACGCCGAGGCGCATTTGATGAAGCGCAATCTCGACCAGATCCCCGGCCTCGAGTATTTCGCCCTGGCGACGGACATCATAGGAAGCCACGTGGGCGGTGCTACGTTGAAGCATGTCTATACGTGGCTTTTCATGGGTCTCTACTACAGCCAGCTGGGACGTGTTATAGAGAGCTGGGGCTATATCTCGAACGGATGCCGGGCCTTAGCTGTGTGCCTGCGACCGTACGTTCCTCCTCCCCTGTTATTATCTTTAATATCTATACTGATAGTTTTCAGGAGCCAAGACCGACTCGTCAAGTACACGGCAGAGGCGCGTAAACCTGACAGCAAGCGAGACAACCAGCTCTTGTTTGCCTACTGGTCCTGTCTGCAGTTGGAAAGGTAACGCCCCCAATATTTCTTGCCTTAATCTCGAGCAGGTCTAAGAAAACACAGTGATATCCTAGCCGAACTTCGATTGCCGCAAAGCATGATTTTGAGCTTTGAGGAGCAGATGCCGTATCCCAATGCTGAACTGGCCGTGGGCTACTCGGACTCGGTCGTAGCCAGTTATATGGCGCAGCTGTACTTACGGCAACAGCTTAACCGAATCCACAATACTCTATACAGCCCGAGGACGCGCGAGGAGCAGAAGGGGTCAACCGAGGAGAATATGCAGGACATGCAGATGTCGCTGGCGCGCAGCCGGAATCAGTGGGTGCCGCTCGAGTACCGATGGAACGACAACGACCCGCCGGCCAACAACATCCTCGCGGCGCGTTTACGAGCCAAGTTCTGGGGATCCCAGGTGATCCTCTACCGGCCGTTCCTGGACGCCGTGCTCCACTCCGAAAAGTTGACGCAGGGCTTATTCGCGCCGCATCCGATGGGCCCGTATGAGAATCCCCAGGTCGACCAGTCCAACTACCCGCTGCCGCCCAACATGGACCCGTCGACGTTCCCGCGGGCGCTGAACTACGCACGCCGCGGGATCCGGGCGCTGGTAGAGAGCACCCGGGCGTTCCACGGCCTGGACCCCACCGAGCGGTTCATCGTCACGAACCACTTCACGACGGCCCATGCGTGAGTCCCTTTCTCCCCTCCCCCTCTTTACGCTTTACTTTCGATGGGTCGCAAGGCTAACCAAGTCTATCCAGTCAATGGGGCAATCTCCTCTGCTTAGCCGCCTGTTACCGCCATCCCATTCTGGGCCAGATGCTCGATAAGCACATACTATCTGAGCTATTCACGCAAACTATCCATTTTTTCGATTTTATTGTTACGCCGTCGAGCGGACTTAACATTGACCTGCGTATGCTGATCCATGTACAGGAGAAGCTGGAACTTGGCAAGGATGGCCTCGCATGAGGACTGGTACCAGCCCGAGGGTTTTTGACGATGGCTAGAGTTTATCCGCCACCGCATATCTCATAAATATAACTGGTAGAAAGCAGTCTCACTGGGTGCATTCCAGGAGTACCAACCAACGGGGCATCGCACCAAACGAGAGAAGCGGCATGGCAACCGTCAGAATCATGATAACAATCCCCAAGGCCATGGAAAGAAATGCAAACCCCATTCCATGCCTTTTTCAGAGTCATCCCAAGCCGACCCAAGTGTCCCCCCTCCTGTCGCAGCCGTGCCTTTCCAGGACACACAGCAACATGAGGTGCAAATCATACACTATAAACCAAAGGAAGCATGTGATGCTGGCCCTGGATACGCTACTCCACCCCCCAGTGTGGAAAATTCCCCTAGCCAGCCTGATCAAGCGGGGTGTTCTCCTGGTTGTGAAGCCGACGTCGAGCAGAGGTCAAGTTCGGCGGCTGGGGATGTATGTTCATTTCCTGCTGCCGCTCAAGATCCATCTCTTGACCTCGATATTGAGGAAAGATTGCAATCTCTCCTGTCCGAGGTGCAACCGCGGCAGGACTCTCAGGATGTATCATCGGTGGCTTTCCTCGAGCTACTTGATCAGCAGCAACACAATGCACTCTGCCACCCACCCCCTTGGCTGAACCGAGAACTCAGTCCTTCCGTCACTTCTACCAGTACTCATTTGGAACCGTCTCCTTGGCCAGTCGAACCGGTTTCCTCCTCCCACCCCTTAGAAGTTGGGACATCAGGATTGGACGGGTACCCCCCATGGGTATTTGTCACCATCAGCCATTCTCGAGTGCTCGGAGCAGGGAACTCATGCAAGGCTTCCTGTCAACGATTCAGAACAAGCCAATGAACCATTCACACAGGATTCGCCGCAGTCACACTACGCTGTCGAAGGTTTCTCTGAGGCTAGACACGAATCATCGTTCCAGCAGCAAATTCGGATTCCATCGGAGCAGCTGGAAGCGGCACTTCCGACAGACGTCGAAACACTGCCAACTGGAGCGAAGGCTGCAAACGGTGGGGCTGCAGAAACTTCCCCTCACCTGGAGGAACACGACGTACGCACCGACGGAGTTGGCCGCCTAGGCGGCCACGAGGTCAGCACTGATGGGCCTGGCCATACAGATGACACGCACGGGACGCTCATGCAGAGCCACTCAGAACACCATGAGCCTGACGTGGTAGAGTTGGTGGGGCCGAGTCCTCGGTCATCAATGAAGCGAGCTCTGCCTGCCGCTGCTTCAGACCACCAGGGTCGCCGGAAGAGGCGAGCCAGGGAACTGCGGGAGATCTCCCCCAATGAATGTTGGGACGGTACCAGTAACCTCAAGGATTGGGCCCTTGGTCTTTCGAATCGCAAACGCGTCAACATTTCATTTCACATGATGCAGGAGTTCAGAGGGTACGAGTGGCGTGATCCGATGATCAAGACTCAGGAGATCCCTCGGTGTGCCAGGATCGAGATCCTCATGGCACTGTTGCTCAGTCTGGGTGACAGGGATGAGCTCGCCGATGAGCAAGATGAACCGGGCTGGCTATTTAGCGCCCTGCGGCGAGGACGTACAGTGGGTGAGGCAATAGCGGAGGCGCTGGTCCGGCAGGCGCAGGGCTGACTTCAGCACGGCGAGGGGGTACCAAGGGCATAGTAGAGGCCAATTTTAGGTGCAGATCCATAAATGCCATGAGTGCCAATGAAAAGCATGCTGTGATAAATATATCAGTTCTAATTCCCAGTATGCCCTCATCCACGATTGGTATGTTCCTGGCAGCCGGAGAGAACCTGGGTGAGTCACTCTTCACATGCAGCTTTTCCAAGTCGAAAAGCTCCTGTAACCCGCCGCCCGGGTCCTTGAGAGGAAGATGGAACCGCGTTGGCCATGGAGTGAGGGGCATCTCATTGGTCCCCTATCGGTTTCGACCGTTTGGTGCCAGTGGCGAGCTGACCGTGGTAGGCTTTGCAGCAAGCCATCGATGCGACGTCCTCTGTAGAATGTATCCTGTCTCAGGGTTTGGCAGTTTGTGCACTCCCTGATTTCATGATGTCCGCCCCGAGATGTCCTCGCTTGTTCCTCTTTTCCACCCTGCACGTCCGGTCGGGAATGTTACCCTGTCTTCCGGGGCGCGTGGTGAAGTATCTTGCTGGAACAGAAGGATCCGGAATCAGATGCCTAAACGCCGGCGGTGCTACTACCCGCAACCCCCCTACATGCCCGTGGCCATTTACCCCTGAATCGCTAATCAGCACCTGATTATCTCTTCATCGATAAAATCCCTCCCTCCCGAGCTGATGCTTGGTATTGGCTACATGGATTTGCCCCCATTGATGGCTCTCCGAGAGACATCTCGGGCCTTCTCGTTCGTACAGCCCATCATCTACCAAGGGGGCGGCCAGCGCCACTGGTCACGCGCCCTCCTTCATGCGATAAGACATGACTGTATCCAATGAATGGAGTCCGTATTGGATGCCATGGAACCCACCTTGTAGCCCGCTCTCGTATGGACCCCCTGGCTGCGACCGGCGGTCCCGAGTATTTGCTGCAGTACGTCCTTGGTTCGGTTCTAGGATCCACACCCGAAAAGGACAAGGTAGGTAAAAGCAAGGAGGCGGGAGTAACAGCCCATGGCGTCTATCAGTGGTATGCCCAGCTCCAGAACCTTCTGTCACATCTGCCCACCCTCTCACCGTTGCGTTTCTGTCCAGATTCGACTCCCGATGAAGCCCTACACACCCCCTTAGGCGAACTAGTGCGATAGGGTTCCCACTCTGTCACTCAGGAGTACTTGTCTCGGGTGACTCAACTCGCAGAAGGATGATCAGATGCCTAGATTTGGCGGTGCTTGTTTCTCTACATAAACAATCATGATCCATCTAGCCGGATACGGAAACGATTAGGAGGTATCATTTAATTGTCATCACCCTTTGCAAGGCCGTCTTTCCGTTCCAGTTGACGCCCGGCACTCTGTAATTTCTTTTACTGCTAATGTGCCGCGAACTTCAAGGAGCTCCTTTGCATAAGCCCGTCGGCCATCCAGCTGTCCAACTGCCGTGAGAGATGATACTGTGCTATGAACTGGACTATGGTGGATAATAATGACACATGCCTCCGAGAGCCCCGCTGTGTTGTTTCCCGGAGTATCCTGAGACCTGGGTTCCTACTGGTGATGTTACCCGACTTCAAGAAACTCAAGAAACATATGAGAGCAAAGGATTGTAAGGTGTGAGGAGCATACTGTTCAGAAAACCTTCAATTTTGTCACTATCCTCGCAGTAGATAACTCGGGATGTGTTTGATTGGAGCGATATATATCTGTAGTGGGACATGAGGCAGGTCTCCTGGGCTCCGCGGAACGGTATTCTTGATTGTGTATTCCATCTAGTAGTACGGCCTGGAAGGTATCCACTGTAACCAACCTTTCTGATGCTGAGATCCTGCTACCTATCCCTGACAGCCTAAGGTCCTGGTGGACCCGAAGGCTGGCTCGTCAAACATATGTTGCCAGGAAGATAACCACTGAGGAACGTGAAGCATGTGCAAGGCCCACATGTTGGGAACTGTCCGAGGCCGATTTGCGAACCTATGAGAGGCAGTACTACATTATTTCGGTGCGACCAACCGTCGAATCACACCCCAGCGTCGCAAAGCCACAAACACAAGACCGAGTCATGATACCCACCGTGATTACCGAATATATGCTGTTCTACCCGGGTGTTGGCAGTTCGCACGATCTTCAGGGGGAGCATACCCAGCACAAGGCAACCACAGTCATTCCTTTTCATCTCCTGTTCGAAATTATTTATATTCTCATCCCCTTACGAGCCTATAGATCATCCCAAATGATCCACTCTCCTGAATGAGCGGTCACAAGGAGGTGAGACTAGGTGGAGCGTGCGGACACGCCAACTCTGATTTCTGGCAGGACGAGTACTCCTGCGGCCACTCGCGTTTTCAAACCCAACGCTTGTGCTTAAAGCATGTAGCTGCCGTACCGTCACATGGTTCTGACGGCTTGTATATACCTATTTGCGCTTAGCCTGAAGGAATTGGAATTTTTCCGCTGACGGGCTCTGCGTTGATCAGGCCGTATCTGCTGAAGGCTAACAAGTACGGTCATCAGCGAGCCAGGGCATTGCTTCACGCGAGGCTCGCTGCCATCCGGGAGTGATAGGCTGTGCTGTGTGCACTAGCTCGGTTGCCTTATAGTTGCCTTGTAGTTGCCTTGTGTAGCTGCTCTGGTTGCTTAGCATGGCCGCTTCGCAGAGACAGTTTCCGTGAAGCAAACGCCTCTCGAACTACGAGTATTAAAGAAAGCCTCCCTACGTAGCTTGGGGCCCCTAACCAAACGCCGAACAAGCACATCAGCCGGAAACCATCAAACCTCCTTTCGGGCTCTCGAATTCGCGCCAGCGTCTGCGCACCGTCGTTTCTACGGACTCGTTGCGGGCAGGTTACCACGACGGAAGCGAATCGCAGTATCGCGAGACAACGACAGAAACCACCCGAGCAGCTTGGAATTATGTACGTTTGTTTACTCGACTGGAAAATATCCCTTTTAACTTTCGTCATGGTTAGGGAAACGACTAGTCAAACTTCAGCGAGCTCGGCAGCGCCCGAGAGCGAACTGGGAGCCATACACGTCAATGGCTGGCTCGGCATCGAGGATGCGGAGGGCACGGGACCTTCGCCGGATCGGGCCCCAAACCCAAAGGAGACCCACTCTCACCCTCAGCAAGGGGGCGAAGACCCTGCCAGCCTGGAATTGATCAAACAACTCGAAATTCGACCAATCAGCGAGGAAAAACTTGTTGCTGAGGTGAAGGGCATCTACGCAGGTCTTATCATGGTTGAGTCTAAATGCATCGAGGTCGACAATGCTCAAAGCACACCGGAAGCCACAAAGCTCAACAACGACCAATGGCAAGCGCTTATTGCCCTTCACCGCATTCTGCTGCAAGAACACCACGACTTCTTCCTGGCGTCTCAGCATCCATCAGCCAGCCCAGCCCTTCAAGAACTAGCCTCCAAATACGCTATGCCGGCCCGTATGTGGAGACATGGATTCATTCGTTTCTGGAACTTCTGCGGCATCGTTTGTCTGCCTCGCAGGAGCACATGCTGGCCTTTGTTTACACGGCGTACTCGATGCTGGCTCTGCTGTACGAAACTGTGCCCTCTTTCCAGGATACGTGGGCGGAATGTTTGGGGGATGTCGCGCGCTACAGGATGGCGATCGAGGACGAGGATGTCCAGGTTCGAAAGCACTGGACGTCGATCTCGCGTCACTGGTATTCCAAGGCGTCACATGAAGCGCCGGCGACGGGTCGTCTTTACCACCATCTGGCCATCCTCGCTCGCCCTGAACCGCTGTGGCAACTGTTTTATTACACAAAGTCGCTCTGTGTGACTGCCCCTTTTGACCCGGCCCGCAAATCCATCACGACGTTGTTCGATCCCGCCCTGGACGCCGCACCTGGCCGGCCTCCCCCGTGGGCGCCTGTTTATGCCGCATTAGTGAAAGCACATGGAATTCTGTTCAGTGGTCAGATAACCGAGGAATACACCTCCACCGTTGCCGAGTTCGTCGAAAACGTGGACAGCCACATCGAACGAAGTACAAAATGGATGGAACCAGGGTGCGTGACGATGTATATGCCTCCATCGAGAGCGAAGAGAAGCTAATCCGGACCAGGTATATGGTGGCCATCGCGAGCTGTTGCTCATTGTTGTCCTACGGCCAACGCAACAACGTGCTTTACAGGACGATCCGGCCACGGCGCGCGAGCCAGGGGGCAGAGGCTGTAGACGGCACCGCGCCGAGCGAGAGGGAGGCAGGGAAACAGTGGGAGCAGGCCCTCCACCTGGTCAACGGCACGCACGAAAAGGTGTTCTGTCGCCTTGCCGACCCAAACATCCTTCCCTATGTCCATGTCGTCCTTGCCTTCCTGTCGCACCTGAAATCGCACCCTTCCGCCATGGACCTTGTCGACGGCACCTTTCCGTGGAGTTTGCTCAGCGCGCTCTTGAACGCACTTCTTCTGTCTTACCGAGACTATGAGGCGATGCTTAGCGAGGAGTTCCCACGTCTTGCGGAGGAATCCCCACGCCCGCTCCCCGAAGACTTCGCCATGAGGGGCTTGCTTTGGACCGAAACGTACTTCCCCCCCAATTGGTTCTCTCATCAAGAGTTTTCCGACGAACAGTACACTGAGGGGACGTCCATGACAGAGGAGCGCAGAGAGAGAATCCTGTGGCTCGGGGCCCGCTTGGCCGACCCTGGTAGGTGGCTGGTGTACGACAAGACAAAGCACCAATTTGCCGTTGCACCCGAATGGAGAAAGAAAGTGGATTCAGAGAGGCCGTAAAGGCACCTGTTGGGGGGAGGAGACGGAGATAAGCTGGATAGTGACGAACCAAGGGAAGTCGGGGCGCGGGGTACACGTGTCGGGTGGGATGGTGAGGCGGCGTCATAGGAGGCGAAGACACAGGCGCGTGGGTGTCATGTTTACACGAGAAAAATAGATCGTGGGTCCTGGGCATTCTTGGTACCCTTTTGGTTTCGTCCTCGTTCGGCGCACCGCGTTCCTGCCATGGCGAGTACATTCACCCTCTGCAGAGGGCACAGGTCGCGCGAGTCCGTGACGCGGTCGGCCGGGTTCCACAACACAGAGGGAGCAACCGCGGCCAAGACGAAATGAGGAGGCGTGTAGGAAACTGTGGGCTCGACTAGCACACCCGGGCATATCCGCATCCGCCCTTGCCATGGCAACGTGCCATGCCAGCTTGGTCCAGGTAACAAGGGTGTCAGGGTGCCAGGGCCGGCGCCACGGCATCCCGTGGACAGGGGACGCTCAGGTACCACAAGGCCCCCTGCAGGGCATCAAGTACCCCGAAGCACGTTCCTACTGATCTCTCGCTTGCCTCTCGGACAAAACGGCGTGCCACTGGCACAGGCCGTATACATAGGGTACACGTAGTCCGCCTGCCGGGACGAGCGCAAGGTAGTCGCGCAATCTCGCATTCAAGCGTCCATCCGACGCGATCCCATGAAATTCCGATCTGGATACTGAAAACTTTCCTACGTAGCAGAGCTAGTGCAAGGCTGAAGTTGCAGAGTTCGTGTGGATATGGCCCTTCCAACTACCTTCCGTTCGGGATGCAAGCGCGGCAAGACTTTCAGAACGTACCGCCTGTGGCTTTCTTGAGCCACTCCGTCAGGAGCAACACGACGCACATGGCCACTACCTCCTTAGCTGAATACAGAACGCAATCCCGTCATCACTTCTCTGAATACCCTTTGTAAACCCTCTTCTTAGCTGTTCGGGCCAGTTCCGCCTTCCCGTCCCTCCGAAGCTGGAACGTTCGGACTAGAGAGTTCCTCCCATGGATGTTTATTTCCATCAGCCGTCCCTGAGGTATCAGAGGAGGGGTCCCATGCCCTACTTCTTTTTCACAAACCAGGACCTGTTGATGAACGGCGTGACCACGGACATTCCCCTCACTTCTGGGAGGGGTGCGATGTGGGCAGCAACGGAGTTGGTTGCATAGGCGGTCTGGGGGTCTGTTAGAGCGGCCTGGGTAGGCAGCTGACACGCATGAGACCGACGTGCAGGGCCAGTCGAAATACCACGAACCCGACGTGGTACACATCGCGAGGCCGAGCGCTCGGCCGTCGAGGAAGCGAGCTTTGCTTGCCTCAGGTTGGGACCAACAGGGTCGAGAAGAAATAAGCCAATGACTTGCAAGAGGCCTCCCATTTCACAGCCTGCGGGAGTTTGGAAGGCACGGGTGGTGTGATCCGGCCATCCGCACCCAGGAGAGCCCTTGTGCGAGGATCGAGATCATCATAGCGCTGCTACTCGGCCTGGGCGACAAGGATGAGCTCTCTGCTGGGCGCCACGAGCCAAGCCGGTTTGGTAGCACCCCGCGACGAGGACGTATAGCGAGGAGGCGCTAGTCGAGAGGGTGCAGCACTGACTGCAGCAAAGCGAGGGGAGCAAGGGGCTGGTCAAGGCCGCTCTTTCGTGTGGACATAGCAAGGCCATGGAACTGGTGGCAGAGCAAGTGAATTTTGAGGGAAACGCCTGTTCTGATTCCCAGCATGCCTTCGTCTGCAATTGGTGCATCCCTGGCGGCCGGAGGGAGAGTAGGCGAGTCATTCTTTACGTGCAGTTTATCTATGACTCGAAAAGCTCCTGTGTCGTGCGGCCCGTGTCCTCGAGAGAAATATCGACCTGCGATGGCCACGAAGGGAGGTGCGTCCCTTTGCTCTCCTATCGGCCCCCAAAGGTTCACTTCAGTAGCTACCTGGCCACTACAGGCTTCGGAACAAGTCATCGACACGATGTCCTTTGTGAAATGTACCTTGGCACGGGGTGGGGCCACTTGTGTAGTCCTGTCAGTTTTTCCTGTAATGAAACCAAGGAGGCACCTGCCTTTCTGGACCGCTCGCGTCAGTGTTAGTAGTCGATCGCCACGTACCCTACTGTGGCCTGATTTCGTTATAGTAAGGATGTCCGTCCGTGTCTTACTATGAGAGCAGGGGCCTCTTACGTACATCGTCCAAAGACTATGCGGGAGGCAGTCCCGTCCTTCCGGCGAGTGAGCGTGCTCTGGCCACACCACCGTATGACCCCTGGCATGGACAAAGGGGTTGGCTCCTATTGGACGCCATTTGCGGAGGTGGTTGCACTTGGAGTCCTCGGTATGCACAGACACGATCACACAGTGTGGCAAAGGATGGTTCTCGTCGTATTCGCTTCTGTATGACCTGTCTTGGCCTGCTGCAAGTAGGACAGACAGGAGAAGACGTACCCTTTTATGGTGGTACTGGCTTGTCTGGCCCCTTTGTAGTGCGTCAGGATAAATTCCAACATCCAGTGCCATGGTCTCGTAAGGCGGACAGATTGTGCTGAGGTTTGGGGGCCATATGCCCTTCATAATCGTCACATGCACGATGATGTATCGAATAAAGTGTGGGCTGCTGGTGGAACCCCTGGTCTCTTTGCTTTGCTCCAGCCAATATTGTCTTTCCGGAGGGCATGCCCTAGCCCATCCATCGGCACCGCTCCCAGGCCAACGAGCCATGCATGGGGACATGTTGTGTCACCCCGAAGTGCCCTCGCTTGGTACACTTCTGGGCGGGGAATATTGCCTTGCCTTCCGAGGTGCATTGCGAAGTAGTTTCTTGAACGAGAAGACTGCGGAATTCGATGCATAGAAGCCGATGGCGCGACTGCCGGGAAACCCTTCGCATGGCCACGACCCTTCACTCTGGACTTCCAGTCAGTCTGATCATGCGTTTATCAATACATGCACTGCCTCCGGAGCTGCAACTCATCGTCACTGGCTACTTGAATCTGCCCTCCTTGGTGGCTCTCCGGAAGGCATCCTGGGCCTTCTCACCCGTACAGCCCATCATTGATCAACGGGACGGTCAGCGCTACCCCTTACGCGCCCTCCCCCATGCGATAAGAAGCGACTGTATTGAATGAATGGGGTGCGCTTCCCGCAAAGCGGATATTTTGGGGTACAGTGAATGAGGGCGAAACATATGTGTGGCGCGACATGAGGCAGGTCTTCTGGGCCCCGGGGAGCAGTAGTATTCATAGTTCTGTATTCAATCTAGCTCGAAGTGAACGAGGCACCTCCCAGTATTACCCTAATAGGCGCCTGCTACTAAAAGAAAGCTTGCCAGCTGTTCTGATGTGCTACTTCACTGCGGAGTGTCTAGAATGTCGTCGCTACAGCATGTTCCTGTGGGGTGAACACGGGCCTTCTAATGATGGCCACAGAAGCCACAACTTCTGGGTCAGTTTTCGTACAGTTCCTCCGGGATCTCCAGAACATTCATAGGCCGCGCCAAACGTCGAATATCCAGACGCCACCCTGCCGTCACCATGAGATCCCACTCTCTTTGCATCCGCAAGGAGATTCCCTCGATCTCTTTATCAATAGTGGCTGTCTCCTCTTGGATAAACTCATGTAGTCTCTCGATATTTTCCATCTCGGCTTTGTCCAAGTCCGTCTCTCGTAGAAGGCGTTGCCGACGGACCTGAGAAGACTGGTATCTTGTCCAAATGATGCTGTTCTTTTGCTCCAGGTTCCTTCGCCGTTGTTGCAAATTTACCGCCTTGAATTTCGAAATAGCGTAAAACGCCCTTCTGAGCTGGAAGTTCGCGATGTGAAGGACAGGAAGCGGCCGATGGCTGATGTGAACATATCGGATGTCCTCAGGAAGGAGCTCGGCAATACTGCAACTGGTGAGAAACCCAATCAAGGTGACTTGGGGCTGGAAATAATGACCAACAGAGCGATGGGAACTCTTGGAGAACCCAGCGGGCGACCGTTAGATCATTCTCCGGTATGGAAAGATGCCTGTATGGTAGGCTTTCCGGACGCAAGCTGGAAGTTCGGGTGGGCTTTGACGAAGTACTCGTCTCAGTATCATCGGGGCGCTCCATTAGCCTCGTGAAGACAGGGTTCACCCAATGTGAATCGTGGTTTGCTGAATATCTCGCAGGGTACTCAGGGTGGAATTAGACAGCAGAGCTATTGACTCCACGGTGGAGAGGCATATAAAAAGACCGTGTTCTTGTGGAAACGTGATAGCCGGGACATCGTCAATTGAGGCGACAGCCATCATGAAATCAAATCTGGAAAGCCTCTTCTTTTGCAGCCTTGCCCGAAAGCATGCTGAAAAGTGGCTTCACACCCTCATACTCTCTAGAGTACCATTCGGTTTTTACAGTTGGAACGAGGCGATGGCTCAGCAAGGATACGGCCTCGCTTCGACCCTTGGCGTCAAGCGGCCATGAGCTGCAATGGAAACCAGGAGCTCTTAGTTGGCTATTTACCTAGCATATGAACAGGTCTCGCTGTTGGTTTCGTCTTCAAAAAAGACAGGTGGCAATGAGAAAACGTCCTATGGGAGAACCGGGGACATCACAGACCATGTTCGCGGAACCCGGAAGACAATGCACCCCAGCACGCTGATGGGACCCCTACTGCCATGGCTTGATACGAAACCCGGTTCAGTGTAGCTCGGGGCCCGAAGACACGAAGTAGCTGGACGTGGCAAACAACAGTCCCTGTTGACGAGTCAACAGCACGTCAGGTCTTATCGGCCCACCACAAGCACTCCACGCCGGGAACCTGTATGTTGCGCCAGATGCAACGCAGCTTCGTTACTGACATGCACGCCAAGTTGATTCTATCTTGTCCACTTGAGAGATAGCCATTACGTATTCCCGGTGTAAAAGCTTATCACTCGATTGGTCCTCTGGCCTTGTTGACCCTAACCTTCGGGCCATCCACTTCAAGACACCTTTCAACTACCTATGATAGACCTACTCGGAGCGTACCCCTTTGCCTGCCACTCTCGTGTTCTGGCTGTTGCGAGAAGCCTCTTCTCCTTCTGAAGTCGAACCAGAAGGTCATGCAGCTGCCTCTCCAAATCCCAGCACCGACGGTTGCGAGGAAACCAGTCCTTGCTGCTACTCATTCGCTCCTCTCTGATGCGAGAGATACGTTCTTCTATTTCAGTGATTTCCCTTTGGTATATTGGATTGGGACTTTTGATCTTTTGTCGTTTCGCCAAAAGTCTCTGAAGGGGGCGTTCTTTGTTGAAGGAATTTGTGACGGCGACTCGGACTGGTTCGAATTCTTGTTGAGCGACCTTCAGGTTTGCACGGCAGGATCGTATCTCGTCTTTCGTAACTTCCATGTATGCATGCCGAAGTAGGACGTTCGCAGTCGCAAGGCTTTTGTGAGATAAGTGAACGTAACGTATGTCCTCTGGAAGAGGCAGCCTATACTCGATTAGCGGGGAGCCTAAGGGCGAAGTCGACCATGCTTACCCCTTTGCACTAGGGGCGTGCTTATGAATTACGTCCCTGGCTACTTGAATGTCTTTTTCAGGATCGGATAGATGCCGGAAGTCGATTGTCGCTGGCTGCAGCGGCGCTCTGTGAACGATGAACGATGCATCTGCCATTCCTAGAGGCGGTCGAGCTATCATAGCACTCGAACGTTGAGACAGAAAATCAACTGACTGAAAATATGACTGTGCTCCAGGGATGAATCCCAGCTTGTTGATGTGGAACCACATGTGCCGGGTGACGCGGCGAATAATGTACCAAGGCTTTTTTACCATACGGGAAAGCGGCAGCACAGATAGCCAGCAGACCAAGGTCAGCTGAGTTGTATCTGGGAGACAGCAGTAGACTCGTTCAAAAGATAAACAGGGAATTTCATCTTCCAGGAGGCAGGGGGGTGGCAGATCGCTGACGCGGACCTACGGGGGCGTGACCTCAGCCGGCCCTTGCAGAATGCTTCACCCCCCTGTCATGGTCATTCTGGGTTCCTCTGATTGGGCTTTTCAGCGTGCCCGAACTGCGGAGAAATGGTATGGAGGGAGGCAAGTGGTTCCAATTGGCTCTTGCCTCTGTAAAAGCCTCGAGTGGTGCTCCGTGGCGTCAACCAAGCTGGAGCTGAAGCGGGGAGGGACGGCATGTATATTGAGACTGTGTCACGATGGCCAATGCGGCAGCACGGGCCCCTCTTTTTCTTATCCGTTGGGTGGTTACAGGGCCGTGTGTTTGGGTCCCTGGATGTCCCGTATCCGTGACAGTTGCCTCCCCACGCCAACCGTAGTCTGACTGGCAGGTACACCACGGATGCTGCACACCGGTTTCCAGAACCGAACATCCCTTACGTATGAATGTCATTGCCAGATTCTGAGGTGAGTGGGGAAAGGGCGGTAGGGAGTTACGGCGCGCCAAACCACCACATGTTGAGAAGAGCTTTCTTTCCGTTGGTGGACGGCACATGCAAGGGCAACGAGACTAGCTACCCTACACCACTTAGCTATATACGGAACCGGGGAACTCATAAGTCCGCTACATAGGCAGTATTATGGGGCCTTGCACTCTTATCGAGGCAATTCGCTGGTCTTTCCCCCACTACTCTTTCCTTATGACCTCTGTTCGTTGCGTTTGGTATGCCTACATCATGACTACATTGGTTGCACGATTATTACAAGCCCAAATCAACACATTCAAGGATGATTTCTGTTTGACGAAGCAACAACAAAGATCACTCTCCAGGATCAAGGATATTTACGGGTCAGGGAGCACAAGAAGGGCGACCTCGAAGGCTCAGGAGGAGAGAGACAAAGCGGTTCGCCGGGTTCTAGACAACATCCGAAATCAGCTGGGATTTGCGGCCTTTCTAATATGTGCGCTTGCCATCTCTCCTTCCAGACTGTCCAAGTTTCGATCCAGACTGGATTCAGATTTCAGACAGTGGTGGGCAGGGGCCAGGCAGCCACAGTCATTCCTCAACATTGCACAACGGTTAAGCCAAGAACCACCCTGGGGGACACCGCCACTAGTTTCTGATGCCACTGCTCCAGGAGACGAAGTGGGTGAGTAAATACTATCTTCTCACAGAATTCACATAGATACTGAGCATTCAACAGGCAGCTTGACGGGAGCGGTGTACGATCTGGGGTTGCAAGACGCCTTATGGGCAATCGAGCAAAGTCATCAAGGGGGCATCATCCTAACAGTTCCCTTCGGCCACAGCAACCCGTTCATCACATTCCAGGTATCGGACCAGACGGCCATGCTATTAACGATCGGCCGAAGGACTATCCTCTGAGCGGGTATTCCTTCGTGATACAACCAACCCGAGACTTTCCATAACAGTAATAGAACCACTCCTCAGTCCAAGGGATAATTGCGAGATCCTCTTTCTCTTCCATGGTCACCATGCCTATTAGATGATTGTCCTCTTTTTTGAAGATCTTCACAATGCCTCCATTGGATTGCCGGAGGTCAACAACGATTGCGACGGTGTCGCTGTTCGGTATTATCTTCTCGAGGTCTTTGTGGTCGTACCATCTCGGACGTGCGCAGGAAAATCCAGTCTAAAGATCGTCAGCTTGAATGTTTCCCCCTGTCTTCGGGTCACACCTTTTCTTCCAAAAGGGATACAATTTCGTCATCGCGTGTTGCAGAGGTCCTTATCTTCTCCATGTTCGAAGAATATGCCCAGTTGATGCGGCAGTACTTGTTTTGTCAGGACACATGGAAAGGGAGGATGCGTATGGAGGCGAGGGCTGCAAGCGAAACTGGTTTTGGATACTAAGCGAGGAGGTCCGGTGATGTGGTCATATCGGACTTGGGATTCAATGCAGGATGGAGTGCAGAATGGAGTGTGGCTGAGGTGCAGGGTGAGGTGCAGGGTGAGGTGCAGGGTGAGGTGCAGGGTGAGGTGCAGGGTGAGGTGCAGGGTGAGGTGCAGGGTGAGGTGCAGGGTGAGGTGCAGGGTGAGGTGCAGGGTGAGGTGCAGGATGAGGTGTAGGGTGAGGTGCAGGGTGAGGAATGGAACGGAGTACGGGGCGTATTGTGAAAAGAGTGTAACAAAGAAGACGCTGTGCATGTCCAAAGCATTTGAAGTTGATCTGGCAGAACGAGCCTCTGCTTCCGTTGCGAACATCACCAAGTGAGCGGGAAGAGGACGATGAGATGTTATCCGAGAATTCATACGACTTGTACGTTACGAATGAAACGACGGATGTTACTCCTATAAGAACCCCAAGGCCCCCGGGTACTCAACGAAAGTACAAAATCGGTATTCCAACAATAATAATATTCCATTCTGCAAAGATGGACACCTCAGTGCATGGACCTCTACCTCCGTTCGTTGTGCTTTTGGTCATGGGGCTTTTGTGTGTCTTAGCACTCCTCTGCCTTCTGTTGCGACCCCCGTACCGAACACATCCAAGCCCGCACCTTCTCACCTTCAGCGTTGCCTTCACTCTGATCTTCCTTTCAGCAGGAGGTGCAATGTCTTGGAAAGCGTTCTATGGTGATGAATCATGGACGAGAAGGCTTTGGGTTGTGGATAGCTTCTTCATCATATGCGATGTGAGTATCATGAAACCCAGCTCTGAAGCGGTACTCACAGCCCAGTCTGTCTATGTCATTTCCGGTATGACTCACGAGACACCCATGGCTTTTGGCGTTTATCGAGTCTCCGAGCGATTCTGGTATAGAACCGCGTCTTTCTTCATAGCCATGGAGCTATTGCTGCTTTGTCTCTCGTTTTCCCTCCGAGGGTGGTTACAAATTGCGGCTGTAGCCATTCACAATTTCTCGAATGCCTTGTGGTGCTGGAACTACCCACGCCTGTTTTCGTCATGCATCGGCTGTTTCAGCGTCCTTTTTCTTGTCTATAGTTTCGAAATCGCCTTTTGGACTGTAAGTGCTGTATTCAAAGGGTTTCACTCCAGTACTGATACATTCTATAGATCTATCTGCTTGTTTTCCTTGGCTGTGTCGCATTCGAGCAGGTGTGCAAGAGGATGCAACAACCTGCTATATCCTCGATTCCACTTGAGCCCTTGGAACCACGACAATCCTGGGTTAGCATGGCAGCACGGAAAATCTGTCTCATCGGCCCATCAGGTGTGGGGAAGACCTGGCTAATCAATAACTATTTCTCGTACAATATAGTAAGTTTTGGGTATGCGGAACTCCCAAATACGACAAGGCTGACTTGATACGCTATTAGCCATACGAGCCGACGCTAGAGGATGAGTACTCTGTGTACATTCGCCTGGAACAGAAGCTCACAAGATGGACCATTCTCGACACAGGGGACCCCGAACACTATTCCGAGTTCGTAAAAGACTGGATAGCTTCCGGGGATGCCTGTATTATACCTCTTACGAATTCCGGATCGCTCCAAATGATCGAGAGAATGGACCTTAGATTCCTTGGAAAGAAGCCAGTTCTCCTACTTGGGATGCGGAAGGGCCACGGACAGGTAGAAGACATGGAAGCACGTGCTTTCGCCCTCGAGCACAGCTGGGACTATAGGCACAGACACGATGGAGATCCTTTTGAATATGTCGCACGTATTTATTTCTCGCGATCGACAGAAAGCCTTTAGGATGGAACAACCGTACCACGTCTTCGGACCAACTGTTTAGGCCTCTTATTCATGACCAATCGTTCATACTGTGTTTGGAACCACTATCATTTCAAAGAAACTACAAGTGAAAGACTCATAACGAACTGTCCTCGACAAGCAACCTAGAGAAGCTGGCCCGCAGCTTTTCTTTCCGCGCCCCAAAGCTAGTCTTGCGCCAAGGATTCACTGACTAGCTGATTCTTGACCATTTGCCTCTTGACCATCGTCTCCTTAGCGAGAATACGGTCTACGCGGTTCTTCAGAATCCAGGCTTTCATGCTGTTTCCAAAACGTCTTTCCAATGCTGTGCGGGTATACACCTTCCCAGATGCATTCCGATGCTTCTCCAGGTCGATGTTCTTGAGAAGCAGAATAATAAGTGTGTCCGCGACCCTTAATGATCCGGCCTTTGGCGCGAGAAAACTGCATACGATGCTGCTATCCCTGTCTACTTGGGTTCCAAAATCGAGTGCCTCCAGGTCCTCGACATCTCCGAGGAATTTGTCTTTGAGGTTGTTGTCTGCACACCACGACCGAAAGTTGTCTCGTTCCTCCAGAAATACTTCATTGTTCGGCAAAATAGCACCACGGCTCTGGCGCTTAGTGCTCGTACCAGGAAACTCCACAATGAGCTGATCCTTTTTGCTGAGCGAGTGGATATGTGCTTCGATCTTCTGCTGTGTCCCCGGAAGAATGATACTGATCCATCGTTCTTTGGCATTCTCAAAGGGCCCAAAGGGTGACCAGCACTCTTTAGGACGGTTGGGATTTTCCTTTTGGGGATTCTGAGGATCATACTCTTCTGTGACTGGATTCTCCGCGAAATAGCTTTCCCAGCTGAAAGGCAAACCGGGCTGAGAGTCGTCTCTTGAGTGGTCTGGTTCTTCCGAACTGAATTTTTTTGGCAAGCCTTCTGCGTCTCGGGCTGGGTCCTCTGTTTCCGGCACGGAGCTCATCCCTGGCTTCGAAGACATTCCAGCTGCGGGCCTACGGCCATTCCTTTGGCGATGGAAATCGTCGACCCGGAGAACAGTGCTCAGAAGCTGAACCCAGGCCTCGTCAGACAAATTTTGACGAGATATAGGCAGCTTCCTTTTGACGACTTCCGCTGTCAACTGATCCTTTGTCATCTTTGTGTACTTGTGGCTTTGTTCCAACTCCTGTAACGCCTCGTGCTGCTCTACCACAACGTGTTCATCTAAAGGAGCCGTCTTGCTCTTGATAGCTGTCTTGACTCGTGCTATAGCGTCGTTCCCCTGGCTCGTGAGAGATGGTTCATTTCTTTCATAGCTTGTATCGCTGGAAGTGTCCCTTGGCCCCTGGTTCTGTGCCTGTAGGGGTTTCATGTCTCCCTGTGGGCCGATCTCACGATTTTCGTAGCCAGGGTGGAAAACCTCGTCAAGACTCATTACGCTGTGTTGGTCGTCAGTCGTCCCGAACCGTTTCTGGCGATGTGGTTGGCCTGACTCATCCGACCTGATGGAAGGTGAGTGCGAGGCGTGACGTTTTGATCCCAGAGGCGCGGTGGTTTCTTCCACAGCCGGGGTGACTCCTGTGGTTGATCGCAGAGCTTCTGAAAAGACAGACGACGTATCGGACATTGCGGTGGATCGGGACGTATCGCGTGATCTTGACCATTGTGGGTCTGACTCAATCGGGTCCGACTTGAGATTTTGCACGCGACGTTCCGCAGCGACCGACGGCAGTGGCTGTTGTTGTCCGTCTTCTGAGACTTGTAGTATAGTAGTCTCCGTCTGTACTGTGGAGTCATTTCTGTCACCGTCTTCGTCACCATCGTCGGCGTCTTCGTCGCCATCATCGTCGTCCTCCCCATCATCATCAACCTCTTCATCGCTCTCTAAATCAGGATCCTCCTCCTCATCTTTTTCGTCCTCTTCGTCTCGGAATGGGTGACAGGGTTTGTAACGGCCACGTTTGGAGGCGTCATCTTCTCGCAGCTTTTGGGCGATGTGCTGAGAACCAAGGGCCCCTCCTTTTCCTAGGCCCCGAAATCTCATTTCCTTCTTCAAGAGGCGCCTGTCCCACTCCTCGTACTTACGACCATCTTTGTCTTCCCTTTCGAGGGCAGTGACGAGGACGTGTTTGGACTTTCCGTCGTGCGGTACGCACCTCTGTGCCACAAGTGTCTGAAGATGAAAGTAGTTGATCTCATCGTACGAAGACATGGTTCCTGATTCATGAAAGAAACGCAACTAGGTAGGGCTCATTGCTTATAGGTAGGACTTCTTTGGACGAGACAAGTTTGAATGGACAGGGACAGCTGGCATGTGGCTCCAACCCCAGCGTGCTATAAGTATCAATGGAGAATAGACGCCTCGCTCTCAGCTTGAATCTTGTTTCCTCGTAACAGTATACTCGTTCCTAAAACGCAAAGGAGAAATTCGAAATATTGAATACCCAAACCCGAAACACGATACCATCCTGTTTGCTGTCACTGAAGATTTCGACCAATACGGATCTGCTCTTGCTCTCACGCCAACTTCCTTGAAGTCTGCAGTACTTTCCCTGGTCTCGTCTTGGACGGCGCGCCTGGTGGATCCTCCATACGGAGGGCTGTATTGGGTGGTCCTGCCTGAGGTGAAGGCCGCTTCGCAGCCCGTGTGCTGGGTTGCAGTTGAATGCCCTCCTCAATTGCTGGCCTGCCCGACTCTGGGGAATGGCGATCCCAATGAAAGACGTAATCCGCCACGGTAAAATCAATGGCTTTCTGTGCCCCGTGTTGGCGCAAAACGTGACCTCGCGCCCGTTGGACGAACGTGGGAGAGCCGGATACTATATGGTCAGCGTAGAGCTGTGTTCGGGAAGGACAACGAACCGACTACCGCCGTTCCTCCAGGCGAGCTCTGAGCAATCACGCTCCCCAAGAAGGCATCAGAACTGTATGGTGGACATGCGTACATGCCCCATCTCTCCGAGGAGGACGGTAGGTCGGCGTCCGAGTTCGATTGCTTGGGATAGAAGAGATGGGCTATCACCAGCTGAAAGCGGATTAGCGAACGCGTGGCGGGTGGATGGGGTCTACGTACGCCCCTACTTCCTTCTCGATCCAGTCGCGCCAGGTCTTTCAGCTGCTCGCTGCACCACGCTAGCTGCTCAGGATGTTGCATGTCCCATACAATGTTGATCTTTCTTGTGATACTGTGATAGTAGGGGTCTGGGGGGACCCGATGGCTGGAACCTGCGGATTTCGTCTCCTTCTGGTGGTACCGACGGCGATGCACAATGTCCAGTGCATACGAAAGTAGGCCGGCAAGGCCGACACCTTGAGCGATGAGGATCACAGTCTCGTAGCGGTCCAGCAACAAGTCTCGACCGTAGGGTCCTTCTAGGTACATCGTGCCAATGTCGGACGGAATGGGGGGCTTGTCCTGTAGCAGGAAGTAGACTTCCTTTGTGTCCCTCTCGGTATGGCACGCCTTCCACGAGTGGGAAGGCGCCGGGGTGCCACGAAACCGGTATCGAAGTGCGTTGTTGCCGAAGACGAGGTTGAAGTACAAGCCCGGCCGTGGTCGTACGGGCCTACGAAGCGTGACGTGTAGGCGCACCATCCCGTCGGCCCGGGTGGCCACCACCGTCTGGCTGCGGCGGAGAAGAGTCAGGCGACGCAGTCGCGACAGAAGCCAGATGCTCGTGGCGATGAACACGGGCGCTTGGTTCAGGGGCGCCCGGGGTAGGACGTGCCAGATGAGCGATATGCTGCTCCCACCGACCAGGATGGGATGAATGCTCGTACTGAGAGAAGACCGACGACGGACAGCGGGGATCGAAGAAAGCGCGACGAGGATGAGAAGTGCTCCTGACTGCTGCGTCTCAGTATAGTTCAAGGGCCACCCCAGGGCAGAGATCACACAGGATAGCGGTGCACCGTCGACGGGGTTCCCTACCAGCCAGCCTGAGATTGCCACTTCTCCCGACTCCCGCGGTGGGAAGAGCGCCGTGACACCGTGCACCAGGCCTTCCACGGTGACGGCAACGCCGATCAGATAGTGCCAAAATAAATGCGTGCGTGGGGCAATATCCAATGCGTCGACAAGGGGACTCAGAGGAGTCCCCACGAAGAGCGGCGTCAGGTTGATGGTGGAGAGCAGCGCCGCACGCCGCTGGAGATCGCCCCGGCTTTGGAGAAACAAGGCAAGGACAAGAACGTTCAAAGACAAATAGGCCACCATCCACAGAACTTGCCATCGTGTCAGTTGCCAGGCAAAAAGAGGGTGCACGAGGTGTCGTTTGGCGCGGTTTGCGATGCGGGGGTAGAGAAAGCGGGACCAGGGTACGCCGACGGCGAACCCAGCCGTCAGGCCCAGGAAGATGGCGTACCAACCCACAAAAGAGATGAACACGGCCATGGTTGTCTGGCCCGACGTGGGCCCCGCATGCTCCCCGAGTCTCTCGAACGACCTGTATATCACCCAGACGCAAGGCAGCCCCGCCACGCAAGCGACGACACAAAACCGGAGTCGGGATGCCGCTACAGGATCCCCAGAACCGAAAACCGATCGTGGACGTCGAAACAGCTACGCGCGGCCGCGGTTCGCAGCCCCTGCTGACGCGCGGCCGCGAAGCGCGGAACGCAGGCGCCCGGCTTTGGCGCCGGGTTAAGCGCGCGTCTTGGTAGTCTTCGGATTCCGCGTGCTACTCCATACTTATAAAACCCCCTTCCACACGCCCCACAAAAACAACCGCCTGCGTCACCATCCCAAGTTCCACAACTCTATACACCGTCCTGTCCCCATCCAATAGTCCTTTCAGATCCCTACGTCCAGATCCCCACTTCTATACACCGTTCTTCCCTCCCGACAGCCATGGCCCCTTCCACGCCCTTCAGCCCTTCTGGCACCCGCAACTTTGCCAATCGCCGCCATGGCGTGATGAAGAAAGCCAATGCGCTGAGTCGCCTGCACGGCGCCCGCGTTGCTGTATTCGTCGAAAGGGGCGGTTCCATTTCCTCCTACCGCTCACACTCGGCCTGGCCGCCCGTGCAGCTGAACGTAGCGCCAGGCAGCTGCTTCAGCCCGGACCACTTCGACACGGTCGCCGATAGAGTCAGCCCACCCGCTCTGCCGGATCCCGCCCACAACGCGGCAGACATCCCCGCCGCGGCTAGCGATGTGTTTGAGGCCCTTCAGTCATACATTGTTTCGGAGCGCCTGCATGACCTGTCCTCCATGGCCTCCGACACGGCATCCAACCAAAGCTCCGCCTCGTCCTACTCCCCGGGGAAGAGCTCGGTCGACTCGTTCACATCGTTCTCCACCGGCCCCTCGGAGAGTTCGTCTGTTGTCGACCAGCCCGTCCTTGCCGGACCAGACCGAACAGCGCCCCTGCCTACCATCGCCGGAGTGGACCAGCCGGTGCCGCCGCCTGTGGTGGCTGCTAGCCCTGACGACGCCTCGCAGCAGGCGCCTTTGCGACGAACCCCACGGCGCGCCCTGAACACCCGCTCGCAACAGCGAGTTAAGAGGTACTTTGACCAGTGAGCGCGCTGTGTCTGGTTTGGTGAAGCAGGGATTCACTAGACCACGCTTGGGGCATGCCATGTCAGATAGTCGACGTAGGTAGTAAAGAATCGGTATGCCTTTATCCAAGTGCAAGCCGCGGGTGCTGAAATAAGCTCGGAGTCGTGTGGCATAGCCCCATAATCCACAGCGTCTAAAAGGGCGCCTAAAAGTGCCCCGTACATGGCATCACGTGTTCTGTTGAATACCTGTCGGCCCCCCTGTACCTATGAGCAATGCACTAGAACTGCCCACACCTTTAGAGATCGATATGTATCAGCCCAAGCCCTTAGGGATTGGTATGTATGAAAGTCCAAGTCGGCATCGACTATGAGGTCTGACGGGATAACCACGTCCAAGGCGGTTGAATAGTGAGCCTGGCTATCGCAGCAGGCGACGGCCCAATACGTATTCGCGTGGTAAACTGACAGCAAACGAGACCCAAGGTGGTGCAATCAATTCGAAGCCGAAGAAGGCCTGTTTCCTGGTCGTCAGAATCGAGTACTGGCTAAGAATCCTTGACTATGGACCAGAAACCCCTAGCTAACCAATATGTTGGTTGCGAATGGCCACCAGCAACTCTTGAAGCTTGTCAATCTCACTGAAAACTCGACCACACTCCTGTTCATGGGGCCCATCTTGGGCCCCGTCTTCGACCCCGTCTTGGCATCCGTCCTGGGCCCCGTCTTGGCATCCCAAATCACTGTTAGCACCCGAGCCCTCATCCAACTCTACCGACTCTCGAGTGCTTTGGGAGGTAAGGCTTGGGGTAGGGTACGGGGGACTGGCTGGTGCATCGGCGGCCTCTGCACACCGCCTTGCCGTAATAGTGCTTGCTGTACAAGGGGAGCCAGTGATGTCGATTGTCTGCCCTGGCCCCGTCATGCTGTCCATAGCGACGCGGACGATGGACTCATGCAAGACGTCGCCCAGAGGGAGCCGTTTCACAAAACGCTCCCCGGAATTGCAACGGGCCTTGGTGGCTCCGTCACAGAGGGCTTCCTTCGCGCGCCAGGCCCCGTTGACCAGGCAGTGCACTTGAACGGCGGAATTGTGTAAGTGCCAGACCAAGTTGAGCAGGTGATTGCCGCTTGGCAGCCTGCATAGGATCTCAAGAACGTAGCCATCCTGAACAGGCACGACGGTGGGATAAAAGAGCGCCGCGAGCAGCTGCCCCGCGATCTCCACACTCTCTGTGCGCTCGCCGAAAACCATGGGCGACGTCCACAAATCACGACAGACCTCCATGGCCGTCTCGCCGTGGGAAAGCGATCTAAGCCCACGTTAGCCTTGCCGAAAGGGGCGGAAGACAGGCTCACTTAGGCAACTTGTGGGGCTTCCCCCAGCTCGTCTTGACCTTGCCCCGGTGGGCTGTGGCTACCTGCAAGCTACCTGGAAAGCGGGGGGCCACGGACAGCACGTCCGACCATGGCGGGGCGATCTTGAGGTCTAGCCGTGACGCATGCTTTTCGAGACACTCTTTCGGCGTCATGCTGCGCACAAAAAGATCGCCTACCACGCGCTGGCCTGATGGAATGAGTGCTATACCAAAAGCGTGGGAAGAACTTGGTCTACCTTCGTCGACCCCGAAAAACATATCCACATACTCGTGTATCGGACCAAATAAGCGTGCCTGAATGTCCCGAAGGAAGCAGACACCGGATAGGACCGACAAGCCGCCCACGATGAGCACCCTGCCGCCTTGCCGCGGTGGGATATGGAGAGACCGGGTATTCCGCTTTTGACAAAAAGGGCAGATGTCGGCCTCGACGTCCGGTTCGACCGCACGGCGTGTGGTGGCGAGACACGTGTTGCATAAGCTATGAGAACAGGACAGAACATGGAGGGGTGGGCGGATGATGCAGCTGAAGCAGATTTTCACGCCAGCCGGGGCATCCAGGGCCGCCAAGAGTGCAAGGTGGTAATACGAGAGCGTTTGCCCCGCGATCTGACTTCGTCGTATGATGCGACGGAAGTCGGAAAGGACGCTTTGCGAAAGATGGCGTTGCTTGGTTGCCCTTTCCACTTCTTCGAGCAGTTGAGCGTAACGCGCATGAAAGATGTCGTGTGCCGAGTACCCTGTGGTTGTTAGTTTACTACAGATGCCACGGGGAACACGACGCACAGTGAGACAGGCTGGCCGAGTCTTGGCTGAAACACGAGGCGAGAAGCGGCGCCGGGTCGATTTTGGCTTTACGGGCCACGGCGAGATAACTCTCGACAGAGCGGTGGCTGGACGGTGGGAGAGGGTCTTCCGCACAAATGGCTTCCAAGACATCGAATTTTGTGTTTGGGTGGTTGCGAAGATGCGATAGCAAGGCTTGGACGGCCACGTCCGACAGCAACGCACGCTTAGACTGTTTGCTATATTCAAGAACTGTCTTCTCCACATCCGCGAACCCCACGAGAACAATCCTATCGAAGAAACACTCTCGGATCTTGATGATCTCTGTCATGGAGTAAGGCCTGTCAGGGCGTGAACGGCGAAGTCTGGTGAGGAGCTCGATGTTGAGCGCTCGGCAGAAGTCGCGGCATCCGGACGGCCCGGCGTGCTGCACGATGATTAATACTGGACAACCGATATTCCTATCATCCATAGAGTCCTCGATGCATTGTGCAAGCAATCGGGCAGACCCAGCAGTACCACCCAGATCGTCCGCGAACAGTAGCACGGTCGACGTGAGACGCATGATGCGGGAGATGAGTTGGGGAGGATGGAGGCATGCCAAATGGTGCCGCTGGGCTGTTGGGGGTAGTGGGCCGCCATTCATGCGATGCAGGTCCTGGGACTTTCCTATTTCGTAGTCTATTGCCGTGCCGAGCCCCCATGCGTAGACGGATAGCGTGTTGGAAGCCGATCGTCGGGCCGTACAGAAGCCCTCGAGGAACGCATGCTTCAAGTGGTTTCCCATACCAAATAAGACAGAAGAATGAGTGCTAAGAGAAACTTCGGTGTTCTGGATTACGCTCATGCCCTGGAAGCCAGGCGCTGGCGAGCATAGCCTGAGCCAGGAGGGCATTTCCATGATGCCTACGAGGACAGGCTTCGCAGCTTCGAATGACCCCGATAACTAGGAATGCATCCGAACAAGAAATACTGTCGATTCAATCTCCGAGGGTCCAGCAGCAATTCGGATTCTATGGAGGCAATGGATCAGAAAACTAGTGTGTTGTATTCATCTTCTTGCTTTCTGTTTTCGCACCCTGCCACTCACATAGCTTACGCGTATCCCTAGTGGCGCGCGGTAAAGCCAGCCACATGGTTCGCCAGCGAAAGCCAGCCAACTTTAGCCGCGCGCTTTGCATCTCTACACAGCCTCGAAGAATCCATCCATGGCTTCTTCAAATTCGGCGCTTGTAACATCCTGTGCCTCGTAATCAAGGCGTTGGGTGCGGCGCTTCGGGAGCGGCGGTGGGATCTCGTCGCAGAGGACGTGTTTCTAGTTCAAGTCAGTTTCCCTTCATCACAAATTCAGACGTGGTAGCTTACCAGTTGTCGAAGCACGCAGGCCGAATTCTCGAGGTCATCCTCTCGGCGTCGGAGGAGGAGTTCTTGCTGCGTACTCTCGTAGCTATCCAAGATGGCCTCCCGTTGCTTGAGTGCCCTGGCCTCCATCTCCCGTTCGCACTGTGCTACAGAGTTGATCTTGTCTTCTGTATCATGGATGGTTCTTTTCAGTTCCTCCAAGTGCTGCGTCAACGTTTCCCTCTCCTGCTTCTGCAGCTCGAGATACACCGTCAATTCCATGGCACAGTCCTCGAGCTGTGTGGTAACCGCAGCGGTTTTGATTTCGTCCGCATAGCGTCTCTGTTCGATGCTTCGGTCCTGCTGTGCAAGGAACTGACTAAGGATCTCTTTGGCGATTTCGGACATGGTTACGGCTGTCTTTGACTCTGGACTGTCCGTCGTATCCAAGGATATGCTGCACTAAAGTAAACAGTGGGTGGCGTACCCTTACTTCGTTTTCCGGTTTCCATAACCCGGCCAGAACCTCTTTCTAGATCTTGGTTTCATACTTCGAAAACCTTCGCATCGCTGCGTTAAATACCTACCCACAAGGACATTATGCTCAGACTTCCTGGATTCACTTCTACTTTGAGCCGACCATGGCATCCTCGTCAAGCGACGTGCCTCTTCCTACGAGGTTCCTCTCGGGATTCATCGAAGTCCCTATCCGCATGCTTGATTTTGAGTCCCGGGGCAATTTTTCTCGCGAAATAGACGACAAGATCACAGAGCGGCTCGGGCAGCTGTTCCGAGACGCGTTCCAGCCCAACGTGCCGGAGAACCATGTTTCTGGCATCGTCGGCGAGGGTGCGTTGGCGACTATTCTTGCCGAGCTGGAGATCTCCCGAGAAGAACTCAAGAAAACTCTATATAGTGGCCGGTATCCTTTGGTTCAGTCGACCAGGATCTGGTGTCCAGCTGACCGCCATCGCGTGCAAGCGGCAACGCAACTGTTTGGCCAGGATACCACCTGGTTCGTTCAGCTCCATTGTGTTCCCGATGGGGTACCAAACGATGTCTATGATGATTTGGTCCGCTTCCTGTCGGAGCGATTCTTTCCCAGCTTCCCCTTGTCTGATGGCGAGGTCTATCGGAACGTGAGGCGTTGCGAGGGGTTAGGGACGACACGCCGATGGCTGTCGCGACTCAGCCCCAGTAAAAGAATAAGCCTGAGTATGCTTCTGGGAAGCGACAAGCCCGGTAGAGAAGCCAAGCCATCGGGTTCCATGGCCGAAATCAGATTTTCATTCGACCGCCTCCTAGTCTTTCCCGGTCTTTGGGAAGGCCTCGAGTTGGGGAATCTCCATAAGCACCTAGCTTTGCATTGCGAAGCGGAGATTATCCGGTATCTCTCGCACGTCTACGATACATGGACGGTGATCACGGGAGGCATCGCAGCCATCCAGCGGTCTGTCGATATCCCCACAGCGCGGTCTCTTCAATCTCTCGCCCCTACGGCCAGCCTTTCGGATCGAAGCTTGACGGCCGCCTTACTGGAGGAGCGACGCGTCTTCGCAGGAATAGAGGACCCCATCGTTCGGAAACAGCTTGCTGAACGACTCCTTAATCTGGGTACCGTGATACCCAGCATCAAGTCACTTCATGAGAACATGAAATTGTTTTCGATCGCAGCGAAGGTCCTCCGCTCCTACCTTCTGACGGATCGTACCCGTGGATCGTTGCAAGTTCTGCTTCGCCACCAATGGAAACCACCCGCTCACCTCCTTGTGGAACATTCGGAAGGGCGGTTTTATGAGTTTGCGCTGCCGCCTACATTTGAGCTCGCCTATCAGCAGCTGTTTCTCGCAGCCATCCGCAACTTTCCCGGGCTGACAGCCGAGGCGCCCAAAGTCGACAGTGGCGACCGGATCCCGGCCTCCGTCTGTCCGTCTACCGTGTCCATGTTTTACTCCCGAGCTGCCCTGCTTGGCTTCCTGGTACCACCAACAGGCAGGTCGACCCCCGCCCGCCGGGCCGAGCACGGCTCGTTGAACTGCGCAGGTCCCGTGGAGGTGGAAGTTCCGAGCCTGGATCGTCGGTGGGGCAGACCGTTCGTCAAGACATTCAGACAAATCCAGAAGGTTTCTTTTTTGCCTCATTTCCAGCCCTGTCAAGCACAGACGCAATTCCCCACCGTTCTTTACCTTCAGCGGGACTTCGTTCATGCCTTTCTCGGATCCAGCAGCTATCCGGAAGCTCCAGTTTTGCGAACTATCACCATTGGTGGTGCAAGGCCGTCCGTGCTCGAGGCCATCGATGAGGAGCCCGATTCCCGGCTTGCGAACAGTCCTGCGGAGGATGTGGTAATGGAAAACACGCCACAGTACCTTCAGACCCCCCACGAAGCCGCGCCTATCCAAGAAGATATTATTATGCAGGACGTGCCCGCGCCAGGCGTCGCAATGGCGGATCCTTCCATAAACCATGTTGACAGAATTGGCAGCTGGGAGGCGGGCGGCGATACACGCTCCACTTGGACGCCCCTCGGCTCGCCTATCAGGGATCCCGCCACGTTGCCGAGCGTAATGGCTCCAGGAGCCCCACAATATCCCGCGGAAGCGACTGACGTGCATTCGCGAAGCGACCAGGCATCTGGATGGACTCCACGAGGCCGTACTTCTCCACAAATACCCGACGGGGCCGTTGACTTCGCTTATCTGCCGCACGGTTTGTCATCTCAGAACTCCAGCCGATCAGGCGTGAACCCACAAATGGTCTGTGACCCCTCAGTATTGCCAACTCTACGCAACGGCGAAGTAGCCCAGGAACCAAAACAGTCGCGGACGTTATGGAATCGGCAGCCAGGTCTGCCACAATATCCGCTACCTTCCACTGAAGTATTGAGGGAAGAGATGTCCAGCATGCTCAGCCGCCGTTCGCTGCAGGTCCCAATGCAGAACATCACGGCGAATGGGCGTCCATTTTTCGAAAATGCCGGGTTATCTTTTCAGGATTCTTTTGGTCAGCCAGCCTATGTGCCTGCCGATTATGCGTCCCAAAGCACCGAGAGATCCCGGGTCATCCCGGAAATGATCTGGATGCAACGGGTTCCGTCCGACGCGGAGGGGCCTCCTGTGCCATCTTGGCCAAAGGAAGCGGACAGCGACCGGTCGAGGGTTGTCACGCAATCGGAAGGGCAGAATCTCATCCTGGAAACTCCTACTGGAATGCATTCTCAATTGAATGAACAACAGGGCCATGGGGATTCTGTGAGCAACTGGCTACAGAACGCGTCATTCATGATGCCAGCTCCCGAAATGCCTTCCGATATACCGCTCTCTCCCAATACATCAGCAGGAACACATTCCATAATCAGGCCAGAATTGCTACCACAGACGACCTTTCACAGTGCTTCGGCATCATTCGACTGGAATACCGCCAACAGCGTGTTGCCGAGAGATACCGGTCTGCTACCGTCTGTCGCAAGTAGTAGCACAGACACTGTGGGAGCAAGGCCGAGACGGCGCACTGAAAGCAGTTTCCCCGGGAGTTTGGATGATTACTGGAGGATTTGAATGGATACAACTTGTTGTTCCTCTGCAAACTTAGGACTCTCGATTGACTGGTAAGTTTTCCACGCAAGTAGCGTGACAGGATGTTTTACAAGACATTATCTAGAAACGAAAAATCTGGTAGTAAAGAGGATATTGGCATTCGTTTACCAGTAAACCATTAAAACACTCTAAAGCAGCAGCCAAATGATTCGCTGTTATGTAAGTAGAGATAGTTTACTGGTAAGTTTTAAGCGTTTTAGTAACATCTATCTTTTACTAGTAATATTGGTGTGCGAAGAGATTTCTACCAGTAAATACCTGTGGAGACAGGATCTACTGGTAGAGTAGCACCCTAGGTACCGTGTTTACTGGTAAAGGTATTTTTACTAGTAGAATCCAGCCTATGAGTTATGTTTACTAGTAAAGCGAAGGTACAAGTACTAGTTTTACTAGTAATCAGACGTTTACTGGTAAACCTGGTTAAAAAGTAAATTTTACTGATAAAATCAATATTCATTTTACTGGTAAACTGGATTTTACTAGTAAATACCGCCAAACGAGTACGTTTACTGGGAAAGGAAAGTCATACGTACTGATTTTACTGGTAAAAAAAGGTTTACTAGTAATTTCCACCAATAAATATGACTTACTGGTAAAGTACATCTATACGTACTGGTTTTCCTGGTAAAAACACTTTACCAGTAAATTTTAGATATATATAGATTTTACTGGTAAAATAGCATCTGAATGAATATTTTACCCCTAAATTGTCAGAGGCCTCCATTTTACTAGTCAACTTCGTCTATAAATAGGAATCGAACCATAATATTTAGTTCAGTAAAGAGTTTCCCGGTAAAACCCATATAAGCAGGATCAAAAGAGACTTACCAGTAAAGCGCTTAAAATAGTTTACAGATAGAAAAGTATTATACCGGAGTTGATTGCTTTGCTGGGAAATGAAAAGACTTTATAAGGAATTCAGGGACATAAATTCCTTTGCAGTCATCTTTTACTCGTAATCACCAGGAAAGATTTACTGGAAAAAAGACACTTCCAATCCTTATCAGAAAAGCGTGATCAATAGTCATACTATATAGTAAATGCCTGGATGAGTTAGTCTAGTTCGTTCAAGATGAAAACTCAATGCTACGTACCTCTCCCTGTTGATAAGCTCGGATGTACAGAAAAAGACTAAGCATGTAATAAACCCCAGCATTTGTGGCTTGATAAAGTAGGAAGGCAGGCGAGGCCGCCATGGGAATCGCTGCAATGCGCCACTGAAGTGAGGCCCAATAAGACCTTGTCCAGCAGGGCCACTCCATCCAAAGTACCAGAATGGCGCACATGGCATTCCATATTTGCAGCCAAGGTAGGGGGTCCACCAGCGCGTCAAAACTATCTGTTATGAAGTCCCAGAATACTTTGGGCCAAATAAAACCCTGAATCGCTGCAACGAGTTGGTCTGTTTCCCGAGTCAGTATGTTGTTGTGCACCACGGATACTGAGGCTTACATGCAGCCGCCGCCAATGCAATGAGGCGGGCTAGTTGGGCCTTCTTGAGTTGGCCCATGTTTTTTTGGGGATAGACGGTGATTTCAAGGACAACGCGGCGCTTAAAACGCAGTACGTCAGCTTCTACGTTTGCTACGCCTGAAACACAAGAGCGCTTAACAAGATTCTTGTTTTGTGAATCTGGTAGGGAGAACCGATTCCTGCCTTCTGGTTTCGAAAGACCAACAGCTCACCAACAAAACAGTGACATAGCCCCAGTCATTTGACGGGAAGTGTGCCAGTCTTCTTTCGCCAACTGCACAGCATGGCGGGAAATTGCCCTTCTCATCAGCTGTTTTACGTGTGCAACCTGAACGGATTCCGCGGCTGCTGTCCTTTCGACCCATGTAGCCAGCACGACGCTTGTCACTCCCTTGCCGATGGGACTACCTCTATGCCTCCAACATCTGTTACACAGGAGAGCAGCAGAATAGTATCCACCTTGGGAACGGTGTCTGCAATACCATCAACCGGCATTCATCAGCCGTCGTCCACCGGTTCTCACCGAAACAACAGGCCCACGGGTGATCCCAGGCCGCCCGATAGCAACCCAGACGGCGGGGAGCTGCCTCGGTTCGTGATCCCCTTGACGGCAGGCTTGGGTGCTATCGTCGTACTTCTCTTGATTGCCCTGTGTCTGTTTATGCGTTGGGGTCTTCGTCGGTCACGCAAGGACCACAGGGAACGTTTGCGCCTAGCGGCCCCGGAGATAGACAATCCAGGTAAGTTGCTACACGCGCGCTTGCAATGGTGGTACGGACGCGTCATGGTGAGCTGATACGGAGCGACAGGCGCGCATGGCGTTCGGGGCGCTGCCATCCAGGAGCTCGAATCGCCTGCCGTTCGGCAGATACCACCAGTCGAGCTGCCGGTGGTGACTCTACCCGCTACCGGATCGGGATACCATATCGCCACCTCGAGCCCTTGGGACGGCCCTGGTCGTCAGCCTTCGTACGTGAAGGGATGGGCAGAAATGTAGTTTGCTAAGGTCAGGAAGACGTTGTGTGCTTTCGGTACCGAGGGTGGTCACCGGTGGCATGCAGGTGGTGCGGTGGTCGTGGTTCAGGTCGCATCCACGATGCAAGGGATTTGATCAAACAGGGAACGTTGTATGTGCAAGGGTCATCGTGGGAAGCGGCAGTTGCCTTGTTCGGTAGCGATACCGAGACTAATGCAGTATGGAGCTGCAATCGGAACCAACAGGTTAACAGCTCAAACTAGCACTTGGCGCCCCACACTTGATTGTCCCCTCTTGGCAAGGCCTTCCGGCTGCGCCCAACTACTTCCTAGGCGGCCCAGCACTCAGGTTGTCTTCTATTCTGGCACTCATATCACCAACAACATTGCCAAGGAACGATTTTGAATGTACGACATGGGAATTGAGGAGCACGATAAACCAGGTTTCGATATGTCATGGCAGTCCATTCATGGTCACGTGCGGCTAGCGTCATGAGATGCTCCAGCATGGACGTAACCTCGGTCATGAACTAGAGAAAAAGAAATACCGGGTCTAGCCTCTTCAAAATACCTCTCACTGGCTGGCCAATGGTATCTTCTTCGAGATTAGAATGGAGGCAAAGGAACTCGACAAACGCTCTGGCATCCGTTCCACGCTTCCCGGTTGTTTTAATATGGATGAAGTTCCGGTGATGGTGGTACGTACTGCTTGAATGGGACTGGTCCAAAATCGCCAAGGCTCCAGTAATACAGCAGTATGGCTCGTAACTATGTAAAACAAATCCTGTTTTATCCTCGAGTGCACCGGCTAACTCTCCGTGGTATATTGCAATACATGAGTGGATACACACCTCTTTGTTCTGATATAACCACGAAGCTCGATGACCGCAGATGCTGTTTTATAAAGATGGATGCCTAGGAAGAGGCAATGTGGCTCTTGCAGAGAAGCGGCATATAAGACGCAGCACAATCGTGTCTTGTAGAGGCAGAAAAGATACGATATACTGCGTAATTTCGGCGAGGGCGCTACTCGAAATCGGAGTACGGAACCACAACTGGCTCATCACATTCATGTTCATAGGCTGCTCCCACCAACTATCTGGAGGGAGGGGGCCCTGAGAGTGAATAATGTGGTATCTCGAAATCCCCTATCCGAATCTCGAATCCTAATTCGGAAAACGAATTATCTACCTCGAAACCCAAATTCGTATGTACTAGACCCCCCATAAACGGTGGACTCTTCTATCTTTACGTCGCATAGCACGTCCATCACCATGACGACCCTACGCTCAAACGTGGCACACGCCAGAAAGAGGGAATACTCACGTGCACGGAAAAGACGCATCACGCTGATGAGAAAAGCGGATCAATTCAGTAAAGACTGCCAGGCCGACGTATACGTACTCATCTATCGGGACGGCAAATTCTTCACCTATTCCTCCCTCGAGGATGAGCAGTGGCCTCCTCAGCTATCCAAGGTCGTAAGTACCTAGCATGTTGCGGTGAAGTGCTAGATATCTGACAGGATCCAGTACCGCACGCTACCAAAGAAATACAGCCCCAACGACTTCTCCACGAAGAGTGTTTGTTCCACTGACACTTTACACGACCGAGATGAGTGCTAGTAGGGGAAGGAAGGGAACTGTGTAGCCACTGGTGCTTTGGGGGTTTGGAGATCCATTGCGACTGGCGTGCTAGGATTGAAGGCATTCGTGACGGCGGTATCGCCGCTGGCGGCCTGCAGGTGGTCAGGTCTCATCTTTTGTGATGCAAGACATGGGAACTAACGGAAATATTGAGTTCGTCAACGAAAACCTTCTCCTCGATTGTTTGAAGTCGGCCTTCCAGCGTCTGGATCGCCCCCGTGAGCTCCTTGTACGTCTTCATGTAGGCATGCTGCCAGTACAGGGAGGAGGTGCGGTAACGCTCGGCTCTGTCAAAGGCTTGCTTGTCTTGGGTGTAGTACAACAGCGTCGAGGGGAATTGGGGCACGTAGCGTGGATCGAATTGAGTTGCCCGCGTGGGAGTGGGAGGTGTTGGAGGTAGAAGAGGGCTATGATTCGGCAGTGCCGGCGCCTCAAAACGGGGAGAAGGTGGCGAGCGAGGAAGAAGGGTCGTCGCAAAGAAGCCAGACGAAGGCGGCCTTTGCGGAACGGGGTGCACCATGGAGGGGGCAGAAGGAATGGGCTCATGGAGGGAAGACATGATGTACGAAGAGCACAAGGCATGCAATGGGGAGCAAAGGCGAAAATAGTGGTATTCTGAGTCCACTACGGGATGGATCGTAACGTCAGAGACTACCATCACCCGGCCAGCGGGTGCTCCTAGATATAAGAAGAGGACAGGAATGGACGATGACTACTCAGACCCTTGTCTCCTGCGCACACGACGATACCACGCTCGTCACCAGGACCGTAACAGTAGTAGCTGCCAAAGCAGTGGCGGCGATGTTGCCCAACGGGGACGCAAGGCTCGTGAAGGTAATGCCACCGATGGCTTCTGTTGCAGGCTGCTGCCGCTGCACTGCATCCTCCACGGTTGCTGTGGGTGCCACCCCGGTGTCCCAAGATGACGCGGCTTCTGAGCCCTTTTGGTCCGATTGCATAGACTGTTCGACCGTCTCTGTGATCGAAGCGGCAGGCGCTGCCTCGGAGGTAACAGTCCTCTCGTCCAGTACAGTGGTACGTCCTGCGCCGGGGGTAGGCGCAACCATATTGGACGTCGTCGTTGGCCTCGGCGGCAGCGGCAGCGGCGGCAACGCAGGCTCTCTGGCGTTGCTAGACGCCACTGGCGCCAGTCTATTCGTGGCTGAGGAAGTAGCGCTTGTCGTGGTGGCACTGGCTTGTGTACTCGGTACCGAGGGGCGTGTGCCATCCCCTGTGAGTGTGGTATCGGCTTGCGCGTCTATTGTCGTGGAGGGGGATGGAAGTAACGTCGATGGGATAGTCAAGACAGTAGTGGTTGTTTCTAAAACGGTCTGGCCGGCGCTTATCGTACTTCGAGTCACGGTGGATGTTTGCCGTGTCTCTACGACACAGTGGTTCACACCGGCAGCGTCCGTGATATCGAGGGTTCCCGCACCGTCTGGAATATTGATCTGTACACAGGTGGACGAGTCTTGTCCTGCACAATGCCTGGGGTTGTCAGCTTTCACACCAACAGGGGTGATGCTACATACCAGGTGACAAAGGCATCCCCCACCGGGACTTCTGCTGGGACCGTGAACTCTGCGATCTGCGACCCTGGACACTCGACGGCATCGAAGTGGAACCGGACAGGGAAAAAGTCCGAGTCATCGAACGCCAACTCTGCCTCGCAACGTTTTCCCGAAGCGTTATAGATCCTGTTGTTGGTCAGCACTGTGCGGTGTGTTGGCCTACTGGGGATCCTCCGTATACTGGGCCGTCAGATTGTTTCCTGCGCGGACGACGCGAGGGGGGGCCCAAAGGCAGACCTGGGGGACACTCCGCAGGGCGAAAGAGGGTGCGAAAAGCATAGCCACGAGCTGGACGCGAAAGGGCAGCATCGCGGCGATGAAGCGCAAACAGGGTGGCATGTCGTCCCCAGTGGGCTCCACAACGCGCTTAAATAATTGGCTGGCAAGCTAGCATTTGGCCACCGACTTCCCTGAACGAGAAATTCGATTTCAACTACCGAGAAACGGTCCTGTATGTGTCCACGCAAGCCCTCATAAATACCAGTGCGCCCCGCTCGGCGGCGTGGACCATGGCAAGAAGCAATTTTTGCGCGAAACACTTTTATACCACTTCTTCCCATCATATACTCCATGTACACTACGGCTGAAGCGTTTGGGTCCTTTGGGGCGGAGCAGAACAGCTTCAGCTTTCACCCACTACAACAAAGACCGGCTCCCCCTCCTACAAACTCGTCACAATCCTCCAACATGCCGCTTTCCTCTCCAGAGTATGCCGTCATTTCCGGGCTTGGTATACCTGTTGCCATCCCTGTCCAGTACAGATGGACCGGTGCGACCCAGGGTACGCCCCTAGCAAATGTGAACCATCGGCTTGCCCCTCCAAGGTATGTCAGGGGATCGTACATAGCAGGATGGTGTGGAGCTTATGCATTGTTCAATAGTCTCGATCGGGTGGTGGCCAAGCTGGAGCTCATGGAGGGCACGTTGGCCCGTTTGGGAGAGACCCTGGAGCGCCTCCATACGAGGGTGGGGGACCTTGAGCTGAGGTTGGGCGCACTGGAGGTCGATGTGCAGCAGAGAATGGACGTGTGTGGGGTGAAACTGGAAGGCATCAAAGCCGGCTTAGACGACTTCTCGACGGATGTGCAACGTTGGCTGAATCCAGGCGATGTGGGCACCGAAGGCAGCGGCGCCAACCAAGGGAGAAGCAAAGAGCCGGGGGGCGAGAGTGTGAGCGAGCTGGACCTGCGCACGCCGCTACTTGACTACGGGGGGTTAGACATGCTAGAGTACATGAACGAGCACAATGTTCGCTTCGATTTTGAATAGGAGGGTTGCATTTCCCGGTCTCTTTGCAGGGCCTCGTAAAGGCGGCGTGACCCAAGCCACAGGCAGCTTACTAGCAAGCAACCAAGCCTTTGCCTGGGCGTGGTCGTTCATGGTCGACGACGTCCATTTTCGGTCGTGGGGACCCGAGACTGTGGTTCAGATAAGAATTAGCGCACCAACATGCATGCGTAGCGCGACGCGCTTGCAGGAGCCGACCGGGACCCCTGCCTGCATTCCCTTACTTCCCAAATCCTGCTTCCGGGACCAGCGAATCGGGAGTCCGAATCTTGACAGCGGGAACCTGGTTGAGTGATGCACGTGGGCAGACGAGTTGTTCCCCCCACAAACCATGTCCACCCGGTCGTCGTCCCACCAATTTCAGGGTCAACCCGCTGCCCCCCTCGCATACGATCGGTCTGCCTGCGACTCTATGGAGCCATCGACGTGCAGAATGCTTCCATCACGTGACAAGCAGCTCCCGCCTATCCCTCCCACCCCGCCTGCCCGGCCCAGGCGCCCTCGCACGCCTGCGACGCCATCTTCCTCCTCGTACTCCTCGTCAGGGCGTTCTCAACTGGCCTCTAGATCGGACGAGTTGATTCTTACCAGTTCGCGCCAGCTGGAGGACGAGAACGAACGTCTGCGTGCCCAAATCTATCAATTTCAAGACCAAGTCCAAATGCTCGAAAGTCAACTGAAAGCATTGCGTCGACATGCGGCCGACATGACGACACAGTCCACCCGTCTTCGGAAAGACAACGACCAGAAGAAGGGGCACATTCGTCTTCAAAACCAGCTCATCACGAACGTGATCGATACGATTTACACCGTGTTTGGCGACTACAAGAACGAGATGGGCAGAATGACCAGGAGCTCGGATGGCAGCGGAGCCTCTTCGGGATCGCGCGAGATCACGGTGTACAAGAATGAGGAAGGCGAAACATGGATCTGAGCTCTGGTTTTTTGTATCGAATAGGCCTTCTCTGAAGCCGTGCATAAATAGCAGCCACTCGCTTTCCTTTGGATTGGCTCGTCTTCTTCATCACACTACTTCTGCTTTACAAGATGGGGTTCATCAAGACATCCATGGTTGCTGCTGGCGCATACCTCTTGACGAAACTTGTGTACGTTCCATTCGGTCTCCGTCCACAGCACTTGCTGATTGAATAACAGACTGGACAAGAAAGAGGAAGCCGAAGAACCCGTCCGCCCCGTAGAGCATGTGTACTATACATCCACTTCCTCGGGAGGCTCCAGGCACTCCCAAGGCTCACGGGACTCGAGACGACGCAGTCGGCGGTACAGCAGCTATTCTTAGTTTATCTTCCTGGGGCAAGAGCTCGCCTGGGATGAGCACACCCAACCACCTCCGGCGTCTCGCCATGCCTCCGTCTTCTTTCGGTGGGTGGCCTCGTTGGGCGCCTGTTGTCACCGCGTGTTTCATGGTCCAGGTGGCGGCTAGAGCAGACCTCGTATCTCGAGGCCCATGCCACCTCCAACACAGCTTCGTTTAAATACCAACGCCCTGTGTTCCCCTCTCGTCTCTCGTTGCTGGCCAACTTGCATCACTTCCCTTCTCTCTTCTCTTTCCTCTTTCTTTCCGCTCTTGCATCCCCTCTTGTGTCCTTCCTGCACAAACACCCAACATGAACACCGGCTACTCCCCCAGAGGCTACCCCGGTAGCGTCATTTTCCAAGTCGTAAGCCGCGTTCCATTTTCTCCTTGCTGCAGTCCTTTCTTCGACAATCAGAACGCTCCTCAGCCCCGTACACCCACCGGCTCCTCCCTTGTCCCCACGATGGCGTGTTATCCGCTTTGTGGCTGTTTGCCTCCACCAGACCCAGTCCCGGGCCGTTTCGACCCACCATGGTCCCAGGAGCTACCCACCGGCATGGCGGCGCCTGTCCAACGAAGCCAAAACCTTGCCAACCCGTCTTCCTTGCCCCTACCCCTTCTTTCGGCATCCCCGGGGGTTGCTTTCCATCGCGACCTTCTGGCCAAATCAGAGGCTTCTCAGGTGAACCGTCTTCTCACGGGCGATGATCCAAGCTGTCTCACAAGAGCTCTTCACCAAGACCATCGCGTTCCAGAGCACCCAGACCCATTGATGCAGCCAGGTTCCCAACATTGGCCATATGATTCACCACCTCCAGAGTACAACGACGAATCATCTTCAGGCTGTCTGGAAGCCTGTGTACTCGAAGCACTTGGAAAGTTCAGCCATGACGTCGCGCCTACCACCGATATCAACCTGTTGGTGGATCACGTCGACGAGTTCATACACCAGATGTGTGGGCACTTTGCCGAACATGGGGGTGTGCCTTCCTGGTCTGTATCTGACATGGCGATGCCATTGGAAAGAACGAGGTCCACCGAAGCGCACCAAGAGGGCAGGGGCTACATGAGGAGTGGCGCGACTGACTCCAGTACACCAACACTCGTCGACGGCCGGGACGACGATGCTGCCTTAGTGTCGCCGACCGACCTGCAGGACGTGCTGTTCTCTCCCATGAGGGAATCGAGGTTTTCGTGATAATCGATGTGGACAGCGTTTGCAGAACTCTTATGACTTTGTCCGACGGGTCGGACAGGAGCAATAACTCCTTTCGAAGGCATTCTTGTCTGGTCTCTCGTTCTATGGAGCTTGGTGTTCCGTAAATCAATATACATCCATGTTTGATTGTGCAGCCAGCGCCGTACCTAGATACATCTCCCAATCCCAAGCCAATGGCTCTAGAACGTTTGCCAATGTGATGTATGATGCAGTCACTGCATACGACCCCGGGGGTGACCCGAGGCAATCCAACGCTCGTTGTATAAATAGGCTGGTGCTTGCCTCTCTTCTGTCCTGGAGACTTTTTCCTCCTTTCTTCCGATGAGTGGTTTTTCTATCTTGCGTAGCTCCACCCTGGATCCTATTGCCGTCGCGATGTCTTCTCTCTCCTCCCTCCCACACGCCCCGGCCGTCGCGGCTGGTGTTGAGACCATTCAACCCTCTGCACCTACGACGAGCGATGTCCCAGTTCACCCTCCTGAAGTCACCGTGAGGGAAGATGAGGGCTCAGACGACGACGAAGCTGGACCGATTCGAATCAAGCCTAATGATGTCGATAACGGATTAGCATCTTCATCTGTGGAGACTGTCGCTGTGGGCGACGAGGTAACATACCACGGGTCAAAGCGGCCCATCATCGATTCCAGTTCGGACGAAGAACGCACCCCTTTGACGAAGAAGAGACGGATCGATACGTGCAATCCGGAGGAAGAAGACAACGAAGTTGAGTACTTAGGGACATACCGGCTCTCAGTTGACCTCACACCACCCACACGGCCCGAGCCCTCCTCCAGCGAGCCATTCGATGGCGTGAGTCCTCGGTGTTATCGATGTCGTTTGTTCCCTGATGATGGAGGTTACTTCCTCTCTCTTTGCCGTTGCGTAGGTTCAGTACCTCCATGATCAGTCCTGATTCTAACACACCGACAGTTTTTCTGCTGCGATTGCTATGGCAATTGTCGAGAGAATTCGCGGTCGGAGGCTTCGCGCAGAATGTTGAAGTACGACGAAGGGTCGGTTGTCTGCCCTGATCCATCCCATCCCGGGCCAACGGAAGCCTTCAGGGTGCATCTCGACGGTGACAGCTGCCCGATCTGTTTTGTACGGAAGGATGGTTGGATTCGATACGGCTGCGGTAGGTCTCGAATCATGCTGACTTAAGATGCCTTGTGCCTGCGCTGACGAACAACAGGTCATGTGGTTTGTGGAGACTGTCATCCGGAAATTCACAAGCAGTGCCCGACGTGTAGACAGCCGTTCTGCGAGGGGGGGCACGAAGCAGAAATGGACGGAGTTATCGGTGGCTTTTGCGATGGGAGGCACTGTGAAGCCGAGGAGTGGTTTCCGGAAGCACTTAGCGTTATAGTACGGGAGAAGGTGGACGAGTAGTCGCAGTGGCGGGATAGAACTCGAATTGGCATGTTATTGGCTCGCGTTACCATCGAAAGGGCAATGTTGGATTCAACCGTGATATTCGGGTCACGTACACGACGAAACAGACTCCCAGACAATCAAATGAATGTATTCTAAACCTGTAACCAAAACCAGCCACCCGCCGTAGGAAGAAAGCTACAGACGTCGAGGTTGATGTACACCCACCACTGGATTGAAGGGCTCGCTCCTCGCCCGTCTTGCATCTAAAAGGACGCTTCGCTTGTCGTTAGATCCGCTCAGCTGCCTGGCGCATGATGGACAACGATTTGCCCCAGTCTTGTCAAACAGTGCAAGGCATTGGATTATCAAGCTACGTGTACCAGCATATTGTGCAGCAGGCTTGACGCGTGAGTAGAGTGATGGCCTGAGTGAAGTCGAGGCGTCCGTATGCCACACGTCTGTCCTCGCATGGCCAAGGAGACTAAGTCGCATTTGGCCAGCTGCTGCTCCGCTGAGGGGGGTGAGAATGGGTTCGGAGGCAGATCCCGACGATCCGCCCACCGGCTGCACTCCCCAGTGTCCACCTGCCCTGGCACCCACGGACTACTGACGAGCGCTATGTGAAGTAGTGAATACAAGGACGGTACTTCTACCAAGTGCTCTAGTAGTACTGGGACGAACAATCAAGGCTTACTGCCCTCACTTGACAGGCGAGAGCTGCCGGCCCCCCCGGAGACACCACCGAAATGACAAGCCATCTGCTCTCCATGACAACGCACCAGTCATGAGTACCACGTCGGTTGCTTTTCCTTGCGTAAGCCTGCTCCGCTTCATCGAACAAGTCTGTGTAAATTGCCTCGCCAAGAATACTTTCATCCAATTGCTGTCCCTCCGTGTTCCTGTTTCCTTACTCCTTTTGGCGCCCCCTGTCTTTCAAGAATCCATCAACCAGCGTCTCATACTCCCCTGGTTTTTCCATTTCATAAAGAGACGTGCATTCGTAGGCCGGTTGCATAATAGCCGTGACACACACAAGTGTTATGGGTGTGATAATTTGGCTTGGAAGGGATGGGACGTTGCAGACAGCTCGGGCCTTCACCGCTGGCAAGATCATCACTGGTAGCACCCCTGGTAATCCGCAGGGCAGCACACCACATACGTGGCAGGGCCCCCGGACCCCGATAAGCCGCTGACTGGTATCATCCCCCTGGCATGCGCAGAACGATACGTCATGCGCGTAGCAGGACGCTGGTGTGGCTTGAGCTAGTAGATGATGCGGTCCCGCCCAGATGCCTCGAACCAATCGCCAACGATGTCTGGCCACAGCGTGCCGAGGGAGGTCAGGTAGTATTGGCGACCCACCCCTACGAAGAGCGCCCTTGCCCGGGACTCAAGGAGCGAGGCTTCGGTAAGGTTGCCACGTCGGACCTCCAACTCGCAATGGGCGTACGCAACCACCATATCGAAGTACCCCGGCACAGGATCATAGTCCTTGCAAGCAAGGGAGGCTTGTTGCCAAGCAGAGACCGCCTGGCTGATATTGCCGGCAACGTGCTGAAGGATGGCGTGGCCAATTGCTGTTGTGACTCGGTCAAGCTTGCAGACTTTGCTGGCCGCAGGTTCGGTCGTCCTCCCCCAGACAGCATCGAGGAGGTCTTTCGCAGGTCCTAGCATGTGCGACACAGGCCTGGCCCCGCGTAAAGCAGCCAGAATATGGGCGACGTGAGCGGTGGCAAGAGCCAGCCGGACACGCCGCCCAGATGCATGAGAGGCGCTCCAGAGTTCCAGGCGCCGAATGGCTGCCTCGTTGCGGCCTAGTTCGCACTCGACGGCGGCGAGGTGGAGGATACAGCGTAACGCTAGCTGGTCATGGGACATGCAAGCCTCCAGAAGAAGGAAAGCATCAGCGAAGCGACCTTCGTAACGGAGAACCTTTCCCCGAGTAAACATGATTGCTTGGTACTGCGCACGCTCTAAAGTGGAAGACCTCCCGTACAATTCGGGCTTGTACTTCGCTAACTCGTTAGAAGCACTTGCCAGCAGCCCAAGGTCGATGAGGTTCTGGGCTTTCCCAAGAATTTGCTCAGCAGTGAAGCCATTGGAGCGCTTGTCAACAATGTCGATGGTAGTAGCAGGCTCCCTGTACCTCTCGAACAAGCGTGACACCGCGGCCTGCCGGATATGTATCCGTGCTTGGAGCAGCGCCCTGTCTGCCTCGCCTACCAAGTGGAGCAGGCTGTCGGCGGTACGAAGCACACCGGTTTTCCATGCATGGTCGGAGAAGGACGAGGCGGACAGGCAACCCTCGATGATCACGAGGACGTGGGCGGAAAGGATCGAGACCTGGCCCACGTACGGCAAGACATGCCGAAGGAGCGGTAACAACGCCTGCCCTGCTGTCACATAACTGGATCACGGTCAGCAAATACCATAGCCAAGCATTTCCCACAGGCACTTACTCAGGCTCCAGCACTCGAGCTTTCGGGAACGCATGGAATACGAGCCGGAAAGCCTCAGATCTCCATTGCGTGCTTTTGCCCCAGCCACCCAATAGCTCCTTGAACCGGATGTCCACCTGCAGATGATCACCCTTGGGCTTCACAAACCCCACAGTTACTAGGTTTTCGAGTGCTTCATCGTATCTTGATTCGTTCCGTACAAGGAGAGTGGCGTTTGTGGCGATGTCTTGCTTCTCGCCGTGGTGATCCCAGACCTTTGTGGGCGCTCTTGCTCGGGTGAAGAGGCACTGAGGAATCAATGGCTCCCCTAGGGCGATGATGAGGCATGCCAAGTCCTTGACGTCCAAATCCAGGCTTGCCATGATCTTTTGAAGAACTTCTGCTAACACGTTGCTGCATGGGAATCCGCTCGCCCTTGAAAAGAGGTCGGTGAGGGCTTCGTGCGGTGTTTGAAGTAAGTACTCAAGGACATCTCGCTTATCGGTATTCCGTTGCGTGTCCATCGTCGCATGGTATACGCCCACAAATGCTAGCACACCGCCTTTCTCAAATGCGAGATGAATTAAATTTGCCCGTTCGATGTTCTTCACCCACTTGTCGAGTGCACGATGTTTAAAATAGTCCGTCAGCCAACGTTTTTGGCCAATATCAAAAGCAAGAAGTGCGTCTCTGATCGCTTGTTCAGCGTGGACGTACTTGATCGTATCTGGCATATTGCGGTAGCACGTGAACAAGGACTCGGATAGAAGACCGCGTAAACGAGTTGGTTGGTCGTGTATAGCTGTGGCTATGTCCACTCCCTCCCCGTTCTCATTGATGTAGTTGAGCGCCATGATACTACTGCATACGTGTTGAATACATAGAAAGCCGGAATTGAGCGTAGAATGAAGTAGCGGGGTACGTATAAAAGTTTATCCGCGCGGAGCACGCGCGCGGAAGTATGCATGGGGTGATGCGTCCCTCGCTACCTCCCTTTTTAGGCTAGATTCCCGGTATAAAGAAGAACCATAGCATGGCCTTGGAACAATCACACAGAATTTGCGTTGCATCCGAGAGATACGGGCCACCGACAACTGAATTGTCCGTATCATCTGATATTCACTCCGCTCTTGCACAGATCTCTAGGCCATTCCTGCTGGACGATAGCCTTCTATCGTTTTGACTAAAGGCAGAAACCATCTGATATGTAGTAACACGAATCATCTATTCCTATATCATCATTCCAAAGTTCTCTACCGGCGAAATTTCATAGACTTCAGCTCTTTAGACCAATTGCGGTACCCGAGCGCTTCCATTTCCTCCGACCCGAGATGTGGGCGCTCAAACGACCAATTGAACGAATCCTTCTCAATGCCAAAACCAAGGGTGATCCACCCTGGGTCATCCTCGGAAAAAGGGTTTTCATCACCTCGGTAGAGAAAATCGTCCACGCCAACCCAGACAACTTGCCCGTGGACGCCTTCAGACAAGTTCTCGCCCATCGTGACCTTGACATTCCGCCACGGTAGCTCCCGCATGTGCTTCAGTAAACATCTGAAATCGTCATGCTTAAAGCCGTCCTCTTTGGGGAGGGATAGAAAACTGAGTTCAACGGTTTGAAGTGATGTCGGTGGTAAATCGGCTAGAATCTTTAATACGTCACTCCCTCGGACATAGAAGCCGGAAAGGCTGAAGTGGCGCAAACAAGCCAGACTAGCAGGGGTGAGCATAGTCCTGAGAGGGATTTGGTACTCTGAAAACGTTACTGAGAAGGGGTTTTCGATTTTTATTCCAATGCTGAGTGACTGCAGCCTAGCCTTGGAGAGCACGTGAGCCAGATGGCCTCTCGTCAAGGCAGCCTGGCGATGGTGTTGCTGACCACTAACCAGAAGATCGAGATGCAAATGCTGAAAGGATGGACGGGTAAGGATGGTGGCGAAGTCTTCCAAGGCGCGGCAAGGTTTCTCGAACAGGCGCGCGTTCAGCCCAGTTGGAAGCTGGAAACTGTCTACCCGCAGTTCAGCCAGATCATGTAAGTTCCGAGCGACAAGAGATGTCACGATCCGGAACCCAGACCAACTGCTGCCTTCATCGTCCCACTCTTCCGCCTTGTGGCGAAAATCATTGGAGAATGGCCAGCCTCGTTGTAGGGGGTAAATGAAACCTGGTGGGAAGGCACGAATCATAGGGGTCTCGAAGAGGGGATAAAATAGGCGACCATGAGCTGCAGGCGTGATAGTGATAGTGCGGACAGCTGGGAAACAGCGCAGTCGCCAAGCGTCTTCGAGAGCTCGCACGTGTGCCTTAGAAAGTAGCACATCGCGCTGTTGTTGGAGCAGTTTCTGGTAGTGTGCCCAGCATTCCAAGATAGAGAGTGTCGGGCGCTTTGTCCAATCTGGCAACTCGACTTCGAATTCATCAGCAGCCATGGTTTCGCGGACGTGTTCCCGACACCCCCAGTCGAACCACACCGGAAAGCGCCTCTGGGCTTCTGTATTTCCGTCGTCCTCGTCTTCTGATGTTTCGTGGTACAACTGGGTGGCCTCGTCTCCATCTGAGGTTTCGTAGAAATCCCGGCCGTTCAAGTTGTAAAGACGCGAGTTAAATCGGACCGCATAGTAGCCTTCCACAAGAAGCACGTCGTCCCAGACGATTTCGATGACCCGTTTGCGGAAAACATCGTGGGACGCGATAGAGTTGAAGACTTCCACGTTACGTGGATTGGCTGAGAGAAACACGCGGTCTAGGCGTAGCGGTGCCACTGCTCCCAAGCGTAAACTTGCTAGACGTAGGCTTTTGATGTCGCGGTTTGGGAGATACCCACAGATAATGCACACGAGCTCGTTAGGGAGACTTAACAAGCAGATGGGCATGATGAACTGGGAGAGTAGGACGTATCTAATGGAATATGATGGTAGTGGAGATTAGAGTCAAGATGCCAACATCTACGGTGCGCAAGCCGTTAGGGGGGTGTCTATTTATATCATAAGCCATTGTGGGACCTTACTATGGAGACTGACTGGGAATAGCACGAGGGAGTCTAACGTTACATATATGCATGTGCGCTTTACGCTACTGCTGAGAGCCCACGTTACGTTACTTAGAACGAGAGACTTGCTATAAGGGCAGGCCACGACACCTTGTGACTTAGCCGCACCTGTACACCAAGGTCCTTGGGGTTTCTTATATCTGCTGGGTAGTACTCGTCACTCGGTACTATTTCCTCCGCCTTCTGCTTATTTGCACACGGCTTGTATAATTCGCGAGTAATCGCCCACCGGGTCTACCGGGAGAGATTCCGTAAATGTACCCCTGGAGCTTTCCAATCGGCCAAGTAACCAATTTTGGTGTCCCCGAGGCTGTACCTAGTCAGCCGGGCTTCACACTACATTCCAGGCCAAGATGGCATAATCCAATGAACCCAGAGACGCACTTCGGTAAATCACATGGGTAGTTGTGTATCCATGCTTCAGGAAGCACGGTTACCACCAGTGACATAGACTGAAGGCCTGTGATAGGTTGCCTTGCAGCGCGCGGCGCCGGCTGCAGATGCTGTCACCTTGGTGTGTGACATAAAACCAACTGCTTTCTTGAAAGAGCCAGAACCAATGTCCACATGATACAGATGTGTTTGTAACCAACACTCCCCTGTCTGTATCTACGTACTGCGAGATCAGCCAGGCTTGTCACCTTCCCTCTCGAACGTAGCATCAGCCCCCTACGCGCTTGGTCGCTTCGCCTCAAAAGCGATTGAACGCTATGAACCTATACCGATAGATCTGACAAGGCTTAAGTATGGTCGCCTGAAATGGCCGCCTTCTTTCGTTGGCAGCTGCTCACTATATATGGTACCATTCGCCTTCCTGTGACCCTTAGTAGCCACCGCGACGCATCCCAGATTCTTTCCGGACTCCATCGCCATGGCAAACTCCACCACTGATGAAGAGCCAGAAATCCAAGGCAACTATTCCGAGTATGCCGAAGGACTCATCATCTATTGGGGGTACGATGTGGGGACGCCACTACGCGTGGCGCTTCAACATGAGAAAGTAGATGAGAAAACTCTACTCCGCGACTCTCTTCCCATAGACAAGGATTCTGTCAATCGCTCTCTTCTAGGTCGGTGATTTGTTTTAGGCCGATCTCGTGGGATGTGCTGACAGAGTCTAGCGAACTGCGAGATGCTGACAGAAGGCCGCGATCGAGAAAGTGTTACCATCATCGCCCTTTATGATTCCAAACACCAGGGATATACAGCACAGGCTACGATCTTTTGGGAAAACTCGGGAGACTTTCTGTCTCTGCTTTCTTCTTCGCTTCAACCCTCCATCGAGCTTGCCACATCATCGCTGCTCCACATCTCGGCTGTGGTTCTGAGCCATCTTATTCACCTCAAAGCCTTCAGCCCGTCCGTACGCAAGGGTAACAAACACAAGGAGCCCATCACCTACCACCGACAACTGCTTACCGGTCTCTCTCGGCCCTATGCGCCCACTTCGGTTCCATCTGCGGTGCCGTCTCCAATTCCTCGTCCGCTCCCATACCAGGCGGCAACCTCTGCTCCAGGACTCTATCAGCCACCGCCTCCGAACATGACGAGAGCAATTATACCCGTCCCCAATGCTCTTCAGCCGCCAACGACGTACCAAAGTCGGCCTTTGCCCACGGCCACGCAAGCCCAAGGCATACCGGACTCTGTTGTGAAGCCATTCAAGCCAGCGTCTGGAATCTTGGTGCGCTGGAAACTGTTTGGTTGGGTGCTCCGCAAACCCACGCCAGCGATTGTGGGGAGCAAGATGGAGTGAAGGCGACGGTGCTGAATGTTCAGGATTCCCTACATTCGTTCAATATAGTTGGCTCGAGTTTACTGTTTCTTCTCCTTTCCTTTCCTTCATCTCGTTCGCCGACGTCTGATCGATCAGGCTTTCAAGCAACAATATGTATTTACGAAATATAACACTCCTTGAATTGAAGCTTTTACTTGAAAATTTCCATTCCAAATATCCACAAGTATCGAAGGAGACTCCATCGCAAATCATACAAACCAGCCCCCTGAGCTTGATGGTACTCGCATCGTGTAATACCACGATTGTTATCTATGCTGTTGAATAGTCACGACTCGTGACGAATGACAACTTTCACGATGGAAGCTAGCTACCCGGATGCGAATGGAATGGAATGTGGGCTGCATCGCCTGGTTGGCCCATGGTGTTTCATTGGATGCATAGCGGTTGGAAGGGAGCAAACGTTGCAGGAGGAAAAGAGGGCACCGCATGGTATTGCTTCGATAATACATGGCGCAAGGTATGTCACGTCATCTCACTACTCGGTCACTATTACAATGAAAGCGCCTCAGAGTGCACACGCCTGTCGGGCCATGCATATCCCTTGGCACTCTTCCTCTGCGTCTTCCGTTCATAGTAGTCGTGACGTTCTCAGCTGGTGTCCGCCGGGCGGCCGGAGAGTGGATTCCGCAGATGCACCCCTGATACTAGCCAGCAGCCTTGAGTGCATGGGGGATGCTTGCAGGATGCCCCCACATGGTTGCATGAACACACCAAACGCCGCGAGAAGTTGCTCCACTCGTAGCGGAACACACGAACGTGCATGTACACACCGCATGCCACCCTGCATGGACAGAGTGGCGATGGCTGATTGGGCACCTCTCTAAGCCGGATCACATTACCTGCAGGTAGCCACTTTGGCGCTATGACAAGACTACTAGCATAGAGGGACCAAGGAATTGGGCCAGGGTGAGACAGCACACGGCTTCGGCGAGTGGGCTGGGCTGTTCTCGACAAGGTGTCGGGGGGAACCCATTCTACCACAAGGTTGATCCATTCCGAGTCTCTCCAGGTACAGAAACGCCTCTGGCTCGGTGCCTCCAAGCGACCGAATTACCTTCCTGATGTGACAATGCCTGTTGGTAGCCGAACTAGTACTTGCGGCAAGCTATCAGCTTGAGAAGAATCATCCATGCGCCTCGTCAGCACATCATACCCTGTGCTCATCTCGTCCGCCGAGATTCTAACCAAATCGTGAAGGAGATCCAGGTTGGCCTGAAAGTAGGGGCCTGGCTTGGAAGGGATGAAAGCAAGCAACGGGACGCATACCCTCCGAACCGACGGCAACCAAGCTAGAATGGGACAAGAAGGGTTGCAATGGCGACTAGGCTTTTTGGAGAAAAGGTATTTCCTAAGTATGCATCCATTCCACTACTGCTGCCACTTCTGTCGTACCATGGGTGTGCTATCGCATATATAGAGGTAGCCTGTCAGCCTTGTTTGGGGACCATGCAACACAGCAGTCACAATGGAGAAGCTTGAGGATCCCGTCCAGCGCACTATGCAGCGAGGACTCGTGCGATATCCTGCTTGTTGCCCTTCTTCAACAACGGCAGAGCTCGACCAGGTGGTTGTCTATTCGCGTTTGGGCGACTTCCATTTCCAGCTTCCCTTATCAGCGGCTGCCAAACTCAGCGTACTTCCTGAAGAAGAGCCGGAACACCAGCCACGCTTCGAAGTGGAATGGGATACCCTAGACAACTATCACCTCGTCCTAGAGGTCGTGGAATGGGCCATGGACCTCAGGATACTCTGTCGCCTTCTCAATCTTGACGCGTCAAGCTGCGGCGAAGAACCGTGGATCAAAGACAGTCTGAGGTCTTTCTCCGAAAACAGGCTTAAAGCTGTGTACGTGACAGACTGCCCATCCACCCTGAGTACAGCTGACTCCCTCAAGCGATGCAGAAAAAGTGGTACAACGGATAAGGGACTATTTGAAGGTGCAGCCAGGCAACGGCGAACTCATGCGTTTCCATGCGATCGAGGCAGAACTGAACCCCCTTGATAGACTCTTTGAGATACCGTTGGAAAAAGGCATGGAAAGATTGCGCGTCTAAGGAACACAATCGTACGAGTCGTTGGAGGGCTATTTTAGCCGCCTTCCTTTCTTAGCACGGCCGCGCGTCCTCGTAGCCGCGCGCCAGCTGAAACTGGGGCTGCAATATTAACAGAATACAAGATTGCGTTTACACAAAATCGAATGGCAAGAAATGGAATCGCAACAGCCAGGGAACGGCTGATCATGTATTTAGGCCGGAAGCGCTGGCGTTTCAGTATTGGGTGGGTTCGTCGATCATCGGGGCACCATGGCGCCCATTACCTGCCAAGCTCTGGACAAGTTCAAGGAGCCGCTCGTCGGTCTCCACGTGATTCTCGAATGCTTTGACGGGATCATGCTGGGCAGCGCGATGAGATACACAGCGACAACTTCGCTTGACGGAATCATTGAACTATGGTCACGCATCGCAGACTTCGACTGCTTCCCCGAGTCTATCGAGAGCGAGGAGACACCCGCCCCAATCGACTCCAATCCCTATTCCACCTGTCGCTTGACCTTTTTCACAGGGTACATGGACAACAGCACCTGGCCTTCCATTCAGGTCGATGTCCTCCTTCGCCCGGACCACAAGCACCTCGTCACCATGACCCTGGAGAGCGCATCGTACCATGTACAAACAGTCACACATCCAGAACGTGGTGCTCTTGCACTTCCTATCCCCGGTTTTGAACTCGAAATTCCACAAGATGAAGCCAGCACTGCGGACGCGGTATTCGTTCCTGCAGATGCTGCTCCACTGGGGCATGTGGAGGGTGGGCATGTATGTACGGAGCCTGTCCCGCCGGAGCCTAATGGACAGGGTGTGGGCTTGGTTGTCAGGGGACAGCCCAGGAAGCGAGGAAGGCCCAGAAAGTACCCGAATGGCCCCCCACCAACGAACAAGGTACCTCGGAAGAGAGGAAGGCCCCGCAAAACTCCGATTCTACAAGACCATCATCAGCATGCGGGTTTAAACCACAGAGACCTAGGTGCCTGTACAGCTCGGGCGGAGAGCGAGTCTCGCCATTAGCAGAAATGGCAGAATTCTTCCAGTACGCAGCTACGGTGAACTGGACACCGAAGTAATCAGACGCTGCTGCGTTTATTTCCACAACTCGCTGTGCGAGATGTCTGTGCTGTCGCATATTGGTCCCGGGTGGATCAAGGAACCTGGTGTTTAAAAGTATGATTTCAGTCTATGTATTGAATCGAATCCTACCGGAATTTCTACCCTTTTGACGGCTTTCTCATTGATCTGATGTCAAGTAATGTACCATTGATCGGCGCGTGTTTCTCTGTCTGTCTAGAGAATTGGGCTGCTATTTCAATCTCTGCTGCCCATTCCGTTGGTTTCCAATCTGTGCCCGAATGCTTCCACCTGTTCCTTTGACTATCAAAGAGCCTTTCTCCCCTTTGGGGTTTCCTACGCTATCTGAGCGTTTCTGCGTGTTCCTGCTTTGTATGTACAAAGGGTTACATAGGATGCACCTATTTATCCACAATCACTTATGGGTCCATCTGAATAACAGCACCGAGAAGAGCAATTGCATCGGCAAGGCGAGGACAGTAAACGCTACTTGAACGGGCACTGTAGCACTTTGAATATCATCCGGGTGACCAGGCAACCAAAAGAGCACAAACGCCAGAGTGGCGATAAGCGTGATCAGTATCACCCCGAGGGCCGGAAAGAAAATAGCCCAGACCGAGTACTCCTCCAAGAAGTGGACGCCGAAGGCCCGGGCGTCGGAGTGAATGGGGCCGTGGGTGCGCGCTGGCAACTTCTTGGTGACATCGGCGCATGTTCCGGCAGCGTCGGGGTATCTGAAGTAGTGCAAGATCTCGTTGCCGGGATAGACTGTATTATTCCATGGCCGTGGGTCAAAGATGTACTCCGGGTACTCAGGATCCGTCTCCAGGGGGTACCGCTCGCAGTCCTTTTCCACGGTAACCATGTAGGCTTTTGTCGTGCTGATGTACCGAAAGCTCGTGAACTAACAAGCCTGTTCATTAGCATCCTGTCGGCTTGAAAATGGCCGGTGCACCTACCCGGTAAAGCCGGAAGCCTACAACCGTCTTTGGCCAATAATACCATTTGGGTCGAAAGGCCTCGTAATAAGCTTTGTGCATCTTTTTGATAGTATCCTGGTCGTTTCCCCCGAGCGAAATGACACAGGCTTGAGATGAATTCGCTTCCAAGTCCAGTGTCAAAAGTAAGACGGGATTTTCCGTAAGAGAGTCAGCACGACTGTGTGCTGTCGATACCTGCGGTGCGATGCCTCTCCTGCTGGCGCCGAATTGTCGCCGTAGGTTGGTATTGTTGGCTGTCCGTCTCACACTGCCTGTGGTCTTTGAGACACCTCCAGATCTATATTTGACACCGCTTCTTCTCGTAGTGCCAGAGCTGCCTGGAACTACACTTTTCTTGATGTTCTCATCTTCTTCGGCGATGTTTGCTGTCTCCGTGTTGCCAGGGCATATAATCTGCCTAACCGCTGGGCCGGCCTTTGAAAGCACTTCCATCAGAGTGTGGTTTTGGAGTACCACTTCTCGTGTATTGTGCTTGTCCCGATAGTAGTTCATTTCCGGAAACAACGCCACGGCGAGATCAGTCGATATATCGTCATAGAAGCGCCGGCCGCCCTGGCAAGGCGCATCAGTAAAGATCGGCAGTAAGTAGTACAGGCTGGTTTAAGGAGCGCTAGTGGAAAAGAAGGCTTACGATAAGCATGGAATGAATGCGGATATAACCCGTCGCGGGCTCGCGAGTTGGGTCCAATAATGGCCACCAGGATAGCTGACATCCAGCGAGCTGTTCGAATGCCTTTTTAACCTGATCAAGGTACTCAGCACCATTTTTGAGCGGAGGTACTAACTCGTAATTGAGCGGAGGCACCTCATTCTTATCAAAGTTGTGAACTTCGTTCTCATCGGTCTTCTCGAGATCAATGTCTCGGTGCTCATCTTCCCACTCAAGGTCACTATTGTCATGCTGGTCGTGGTGATTGATATCCTGGTCTTCGTGCTTGTCGTCCAGTTCAGAATCGCAGTGCTCACGCTGATCGCGTTCCACAATCGGAATCTGGTTGGGCTCCTTTGTGGAGTGCTTAGACTTCTTCCTCGAATCCTTGCGTAGAACTTGCAAGGATATTGAATCGTCTAATTGAGGGGCCACTCGTGCCCCTGCAGGAACCATTTCCAGTGATTTAATAGAACCGATCCATGAAGATTCGAACGTTGGCGACTGGTAGCCTGCGGAATGCAAAAACTCAACAACGTCAAGATGACCTTGCTCTCTAGCTCTTACTAGAGCTGTTTGGCCATCTGGAGAAACGTTACCAGGGGCTTTAGCAGATATTAACAGCTTCACGACGGCTAAATGGCCTTGCTCTGCAGCCAAGACTAGTGCTGTCTGACCATCGGAAGGCCGAGCATCCCCAATAGCTTCAGAAGCGAGCAACCTCGCCACGATTCTTCGGTGGCCATTATTCGAGGCCGCATAGAGCGGTATCCATCCGTCATTGTTCGCGACTGTGCAGTCAGCACCCTTCTCGAGAAGTAGTGTTACCACCTCGAGGTGCCCATTTGCTGAAGCCGCATACAGTGGTGTCCATCCGTCATTGTTCGCGACCATGCAGTCGGCACCCTTCTCGAGAAGTAGTGTTACCACCTCGAGGTGCCCGTTTGCTGAAGCCGCATACAGTGGTGTCCATCCGTTCTTGGCAACGACTATCCAGTCGGCACCCTCCTCGAGAAGCAGCTTGACCACCTCGAGGTGTCCTTGTCCAGAAGCAATAATCAGTGGTGTCAATCCGTTAATATCGGCAACTGTCCAGTCGGCGCTCTTCTCGAGAAGTAGCTTAACCACCTCGAGGTGTCCTAGTACAGAAGTAATAGTCAGTGGTGTCCACCCGTCACTGTTTGTAACTTCACAATCGGCGCCCTTCTCAAGAAGTAGCTTGATCACCTCGAGGTGGCCGCCCGAGGAAGCCGCATATAGCGGTGTCCATCCGTCATTATTTGCGACTGTCCAGTCGGCACCCTTATCGAGGAGTAGCTTGACCACCTCGATGTGCCCGTTCGCTGAAGCTGCATTCAGCGGTGTCCATCCGTCATTATTTGCGACCTCCCAATCGGCGCCCTTCTCGAGAAGCAGCTTGACCACCTCGAGCTGACCGTTCGAGGATGCCGCATAGAGCGGTGTCCATCCGTCATTATTTGCGACTGTCCAGTCGGCACCCTTATCGAGGAGTAGCTTGACCACCTTAAGGTGCCCGTTTGCTGAAGCCGCATACAGCGGCGTCCATCCGTCATTGTTTGCAACTGTCCAGTCGGCACCCTTCTCGAGAAGCAACTTAACCACCTCGAGGTGGCCTTTTACGGAGGCAGCATTAAGCGGCGTGAATCCGTCTTTGTTCGCGACTGTCCAGTCGGCGCCCTTCTCGAGAAGCAGCTTAACTACCTCGAGGTGGCCGTTATCTGAAGCCGCATACAGCGGTGTCCATCCGTTGTTGTTCGCGACTGTCCAGTCGGCGCCCTTCTCGAGAAGCAGCTTAGCGACTTCTATATGTCCGTTGCTCGCAGCCACATATAACGGCGTTCGTCCTTCGGTACTAGGTATCTCGATATCTGCCTTTTTCTCCAGGAGATATCTCAGTAGTTCTAGGTTGCCTTGGGCTGCGGAAGCAAGAAGGGCCGTTCTTCCCGACTCGTCGACCTTATTGACATCGAGACGCGACTTCTCAACCAAGTGCTGAACGAGATCATAAAACCCAAGATATGTTGCATAGAACAGATTGTTAGCTGATGTGATTTCTCCAGTGTGCTGCACCATCTTTGAAGTAGTATCGGCTTGGTCGAAATGTCTCCTCCAATTCTCCCACCCTGAATCGCCAGAGCAGAAAAATTCAATCAAGATTTTAGACACGGATTCGTAGCGAGGGCAATCATTTCTTACGTGCAGGTACCAGAAGCTTGCAGCGTAATCTCGAAAACTCCCCCGCACTCTGCTTCTTGAGGAGATCTGCTGTGAGTCGTTCCAGATCCATGGAATTTTCAAGTATCGCAGGCAAGTCTCGGCAATAATGTTGTTCTGTACTGAGTCGTTTTGAGACCGTAAGGTCTCGTTTGCTTGCAGCCTTGCCCCCGAAATTGGATCGCGCTGAAGTATGTACTCTCGAACTGTGAAGTGCGTGAGGTGCAAGGTCCGTGAACCAATGTCCTGTGTAGAAACTGTAGCGCGTGCCTCGACGAGAGAGTGACATAGGTCCAGAATTTCTGTTTTGACGAAGTCCTCGTCAATTTCGTCTGGCAAATCGTCGTCCAATGCATTCTCAGCATCCTCGCCTGCTGCTAGCAGAGCTTCCGCGATCTCTGATATCTTGATCGTGCGCTGTGAGAAGGTTGCCCATCGGAGTATCGAGAGAGCTCGACTTCTTTTTGCATCGTGTAGCTCCATGATTCTATCCCAGTTCCTGTCGTATAAGCCACTGAGCTCGGTAGGGGCTTCATCGACAATACGTTCTAACTGTTTTTGGTTTTTTCCACCGCGTAGGTCGTCTTTGATCAACCGGATACGTAGCAGCATAGAATCGGATCGTTCGACCATTCTGTGAGCAACTTCATCTCTGGCAGTCTGAGACTTGCTGCTGAGTTTCTGGTTCACTATACTTTGCGATAGCAAAGTGGCGTCTGGTTGTACATCGCGAGGGCTGATCTTGTATTCCGAAAACTCGAAGTCGGCGGTGTTTTGGGCAAGATTGGATAGCTCACCACGGATATCCTGGTCCTCACGGCTGACCAAGAGGATCCATGAATCAGTACCGGTAACTGTCTGCGTGACCGCATGAATGAAAGACGAGAGCGATCTGCTTTGCTGTGTCGACTGGCCTCTTTGAGATGTGCACTCATTCAGACCGTCAACAATGAGGATGCATTGTGGGAGTTTCTGAAGCACCTCTCCGAGTAGTTCAAGCACATCCCTTTGCGAGGCTGTCTTTCCGGGCTGAATATCTCGGCTGTCGCAGGCCAGCTCGAAAGCATCTCTGCTTTGCGATAGTAACTGAGATACCCATACTCTAGCGACAATGAAAGGATCGGCCCTGTCCTCTAGATCCGCGGAGAAGAAGAAAGAAGCTACCGGTGAGTTTCCTTCGACCTTGAGGTGCTGGACGATGCTAGCAGTCAGGACCGTCTTTCCATAGCCTGCAGGTCCAGTGATCCACAAGATCTTGGCTTTATTCGACGTAGAGTCGAGGGACTTCCAGCTCCGGAAGGCATCGCGGTTCAGTATCCAGTTGCAGGTACCCGCTAGCTTCTTCTGCATCGAATCTTCGTAGATGGAGTCGGAATGAGGTGCATGGAGCCACATCTCCAGTTCTTTTCGCATCTCACCTGCGATCTTTAGCGAACGAATTGCGATGACATCTGGGGCCACTTACGCTCTATCTGCTTTTCAACCTCCAGCAGGATCAGCTGTGAGTCGAGGTTGGAGAGGCAACCAGTCTGTCTGTCTCTTGGGCGGGAAGCTTCATCCGTCGAGATATCAAGGCCAGAACGCGTTCGTCTCATTGGCCGGATCACATCATTCGTACTCTCTGGTGGTACCAATGCACGTAGTCTGTCAACCAAGCCACCAAACTGCTGTGACAGTGCCACAAATCGTCCCTTTTGTCGTAATGTCCATTCCACCTTGCTTCTGCGCGAAGCATCTCCTCGGAATTTCTCGAATGGCAGACGTCGTATGATTTTGGCTTGGCCTTTGGGTTTGAGATACCCTCGTCTCTGGTGCTCAGCGGACGATATGTCCCCGGGTTCTCCGGCGATTTCGTTGACGCTGACAAGGATGTTTCGGACTGCGGAAAAGATTGCAGGATCGTCGAGGCTCTCGTGGTGACGAGTGGCAACTACACCATTCTCGAGTCCAACGGCCTTGCCCCATTGTTGGAATAGAAGCTTGTCTGCGTCGTATTGGGACAGGATGGCGCGGGAGTCAACTCCAAAGTCTCGGTACGAATCGATTCTCTCTAGAACATCAAGGCAGGAGCTGAAAACACCTGCCAATCCGGCGATGCCGATGGCAAGCCCTGCTGGTTCTATACCGATGAGCGAGAATTCGTTGAGCAAAGTTCGTGGGACGATGGTGGTCAGGCAAAGTGTCCTGGATTGAGGGGGTACTGAGGGGGTGCCAAGATTCTATACATGTACGTGTCGGTGTACAGCTTGGTTGGCAGCCTTGTGGGCAGACAACGAAAGGCACTGCGCCCCAAGTAGCGGTGGCTATGGCGTGCGTCTCGAGACATTCAGCCCAATGATGCGACTTTGGCGGTGGCTGTGCTTCACGCCGTCATAAGCAAAGCCCGTTGGGTATTGCCAGTCCCCAGGAGATGGGTTGGAACTTGTAGCAAAGGCCCTTTCATAATCCCCAAACGACCCGAGGATTTGGGGTTCTTACCCTGGAATCACTGCCGGTTATGTAAGAATCTTATTTCGGCGATTGTTCCGGGCTCCGCGTATCCATGGCTATTGTTAAGGTGCTGTGATGCGCTGTCCTATCATGCCGCGACGAATCGATACGCCGTGCAGAAGCACGGGACACACAGCTGCAGCATAGAACAGCTGCTGACTAGTTGGGGTTGACGACTCGCCGAACATGGAGCGACGCGCCCCTAGTAGCGCGTGGATCTTTATGGGACAACCATCTCCGCTGTCCTACTTGTCGCGCAGACTGGATGAACCGCCTACTACACGGCTCACAGGCCAGTACGTCGTTGGCCGGCCTTGGCCTACATTTTGCCCGTTGCCCAGCCGGGCTGGCCCTGCGACGACGCGGCGCAGCCGTCATCGCGCGACCGCACCGTGACGGAATGAATGCCCTTGATCGTAATGCCTAGCAGTCTGCCCATGCTACTTTCACCAGTGCCTGGGCGCTACGCGACAGACGGAGTACCCCGAGGAACGAGATACCTGGGCGAACAGTAGCATGGGTACTCTTCCCTACGCAGACCACCGAGCTGGACCACCGCCCGGTGTCTAAAACTGCCTCACATGAAGCCTGGCCCCTCAAGATCCGCGAGATCCGACCAGCTGACGTTGTTTTGTTACATTCGGCCCTGCCAAATCGGCAATACCTCCGTTCCTTGCTGAAATCACAAACAATACAATTCAAGAGGATCTCGCCGCAAGGCTGACGAGCGAGCGAAAGTTATGGACTAAAGAATCGGCTTTGTGCCTCGTAGTGGGTGCACGAAGACCCAACTATTTCGAGAGATGGGTATGCAACGCTTCACGGGCTCGGCCACAAGAAGCATACCCAGCGTTATAACCTTAGCGCTTGTGAGCTCTAGCCAGTTCGAAGCCATCGGTGATTCTTCCGACACTCCCTGGCGTCTTTCTTTCGTTCAAACAGCCCCTGGATGCGTTCTTGTGGAAGTGCCCGTGCATGATTCTCGAAATTTCGAGGCCTTGCAGCGTGTCGCGCCAGTCCCCGACAGCTTGCTGCACAGTGACGGGGTGGTTAGCAGCACAATCCACCAGACCGTCACGGGCCGGCCCGCGCCGTCCACCGCTTGCACCAAATGTTGCACGGATGCGATGCTCGTGGCGCCGTCGAGGCCCTCGGTAAACACAGCGGCTGGATTTGTTTGGGGGAAGGTTCCTGTCTTGTGGCACCACGGTAGAGCATCTCATATCCGGGCCTGCTCTTCTAGCTCGGCGTTGGGCGAAGATTGACTCGTCGGCGATGGCTTTGCCGCATCGGTATACCTTCAGTACTTGCTCGTCACCATGCCTGACACTGCTACTGCCCGTTCGCAAGAACACCAGTCCCATCGTAGCTCATCGCATTCACATATCAAGACGCACTCGAGCTGAGGATATCCTTTCCAACAGTCTCGAGGATTTCTTCCTCTTTCCCCCTCATCTCGCTGCTCAGGTAGTCTTGGAGCTGCGTCTCGAGCTTCTCCTCGAGGTGGCTACTGACACCGTCCATTTCCGAGTCCACTTGGGCTGCGACAGTCTCAACGAATTCATCCCTCTACGAATTCCTGTTTCATAGCAGTTGCCACCGCGTCCACTAGATGATCACTTGGCAGCTCCACTTCTCTGGCCTGCGCTTGCGCTTTCATAAGCGACTCGAGGCCGTCGATGCGTTCGTTGAGCCGTCGGTCCATTTCGGTTAGCATCGACATAATGTCGCCCATCTTTTGGTTCACAAGGTTTACAGCATCATCGCACTTGCGACAACGGACGGAAGCTGTCTCGTCTTCGGTGCTCAAACTGCTATAACGCCGCTTGGGGGGACGTCTGGCTGTGGCAGGGGTGGGCAAGCGACAGCAGCACGCAGTACCGCGGTGGGAACTTACAAGACTCACCCCGTCCCTGGCCTGGGCTGCTGTCAGCTACAGCCATGGTCCCGTATGCCGGTAGACTGTCGGTGTCTGTTACTATTGCTGAAGTGCCGTCTGTACCTTCCACTTGCGCGTACGAAGGGGGGCTCGACGCCTTGATAGGCTCATATCGACGGCCGCCGTTGCCACCGTATAAACTTGCCGTGTTGTAGTGGCGCTTCAGGGATCTTATTGAGCCACTGGACACAGCCGCACAGAAGAGCTCGAGTTGTGTCTTCTTGGCCTCCTTGGCCGGCACCGAGATGGTGCACACAGACTTGAGACCTAAGGTCTGGAATTGCTCTATCGCCAAAGTGCCGGCCTCGTCCTTGACCGTCCATGTACAGTTAGGGCCGAACATACCAGGCTGTTGACGCAGTTGGACGCCAAACTGATACACATTGCCCTCGTCCAAAAACGAAAGACTTTCAAAATCCTTAGCGGCAAAAAGACGAAGAAGGTTCGGCCATGCTTTCTCCTCTAGAGGGCAGCATTGGGAAAGCGTAGAGCGAGCCAGGCCTCGGAATGAACAGCGTCGTGTCGTAGGTGCAAGATTGAATCTTGCGAGGTAGCCGCGGCTTGGGTGGAAGCAACCCACGACACCTTCACCGCCGCCTTCTTAATCAGAATGTTGTTGCTTTCGCCGGACTGGCAGGTTGTTTCGTTGAGAGGGTCGGCCGCTTCACTATACTTGGGTGAACTATTGTCTCCTTCGGCGCGAGGCGGCGGTGTCGACACCATGGACTATCTGGGGAGGGCTTGATTGTTAGCCGAGGAACCAGAGGAGGGTAAGGAATAGTGTGGAGTAAAATGTGCCCTCTCAAGATGTACAAGAGAGTTCCCACCCGCCCAGGCTTCGTTTGACGGGAGTACGGAGCAGTCTTGACTCCACAGATGGGTATGATCGAGCCGGAATGATCTGGGAAACTGGGAAAAATTCGTTACGGGCCGGCCAAGGGGCTGAATTTGCGTGCCAAGTACGCAAGTACTCCCAGTCACCGAGACCCTAACCCTTCCTTTGAGCGTACGAAAAGGGTAGAAGTTATTGTCGAGAGCCATCTCGACCGGTGACGGGGCTAGCGGTGATAATGATGATGCCGCGTGGGCCGAAGGAGGGAGTAGGCGGAAGTGACGTTGAGGGCTGGGGCTCCCGCCCATAATGGCGCGATATACGATAAGTTGTCTGATAAGCGATAAGACGCGAGCGGAACAAAGCGGGTTGACGCGATACGTGCAAATGGGACTTTGAGAAGGACGGGGTTACTCATACACCAGCAGCCCCCCTGTTATAGCGTTCAAAAAGCCAGTTTCAACCTAAAGTAGGAAGCTTCAGCCACTATTAATTTGGTGGATGGCCTTCCATTAGGGGCATATAGATGCGAATTTGGCGGCCATCTCCAGCCCAGGCAAGGATCTTGGGCATGAGCATGGACCTTTTCAATCGCTCGCACACCCATTGCCAGGTCTTCGCTGCGACGGCGGTAGCTCGCCTGCCGTACTGTACTCGATAGCGCCCACCAATTCCCACAAGGACTAATTACCTACTAGTTTCATGGAGTTAATTAGGCGGGGGCTAGGACTGCGGGTGGCGGCCGTCACGGGTCGGCCCATGCCGCCTATGCCTTGTCTCACGGAGGACAGGCTACCAAGACGCTAGCTGGATAGCACGAACGATTGCTCAAGTTACAACAAAGGAGAAAGCAAAGGCAAATGGACACACTATCCGTTGCGATCAGGCCCTGGTAATCAGCATTTTTGGCATCGTAGCTCATGCTCCATGCGGGGGCCAGACCTGGGAGACGCCGAGCCACACGACGGGCCATGTCGAGATACCCCGCTCCTCGCTTAGTTAGTAAGATTTTTCCCAGCTATCGATGGAACGACAACAGCGATTTGTGCAACAACCCTATTTATCTACAACGCTCCAGATTCCCGGCTTCTTCATCGCCATGGTCAATGCGGCAGAAACAGCAACCACTGCGGTTGAGGAACCGCAGACGGACTCTAGTCCCATCTGGCAAGCAGCTCTAGAGCGGTACTTCGCAGAGACTCGAAAACGAGGCATTAAAGACGCAGCCATCGAGAATGATCTGTGGGACGTACAAACGCCGGAGGATCTACTCAGCCGAATCGAGACCACCGTTCCGCCTGATACCAACTCGTCTACCTCCTGGACAAGAGCTCTGACGGAATTAAAACCGGTGCTTTTGGGGCTAAGTGACTTCGCCGCTGTAATCGCCTGGGCGCTCGGAATGGACGGCAAAGTGGCCGTGATTCTTTGGGGTTCCATTCGCCTCATGGTAATGGTAAGTAGCAGCCTTCGAATCATAACCACTAGACAGGCGCTGACGACGAGAAGTATGCCCAGCCTGTCCTAGCAGAGCTCGTCGAAATGCTGGGCGACCTGCAGCGGACATTGCCCCGCATCCAGAAATATGAGAAAGAGCTGCCGATGACAGACACCTTGGAGAAAGCGCTGCTCGATATGTACAGCGAGATCATCGTGTTCTGTGCCTATGCCGTGGCCTTCTTCCGCAACAACCCCAACATTGGGCGAAGTCGTGCTGCTTGGTCACGATTCAGCAAAGACTTCGCCCAGACGAAAGCGAATCTTCAGAGATACTCTCGGAGGGTCGATGAAGTTGCGGACATGATACGATTATCGAGGGAATCGAAAACCGCGGAGACTGTGGCCATCATCCAGAACACTAAGAAGCCGAGAGTCTCTAACTTGAGCCTGCCGTGCCACAGTATTCCTCATGGGCTGAATCTGCGTTTCTTTGGGCGAGAAGACCAAATGCGCATCCTCAAAGAGGCACTGGCCCCGGAGCAAAATCGTCACGAAATGCGAGCCATCGCAATCCATGGCATCGGTGGCGTGGGAAAAACCCAGCTAGCCCTACAATATGCCAACACGTCCTTGGAGATCTACGATGTGATTGCTTGGGTCCCGGCAGAATCCCAAATCAAGCTTTTGCAAGCCCTTTCCGCTTTCGCCAAGCAACTCGGTTTGGTTGATGATCAGGACCAAACGGATAACGGCCAAGCTGTACAACGGCTCAAACACTGGCTTAATACGTCCGGTAAAGACTTCTTGTTGGTCTTTGACAACGTCGATGATACAGAAATCCTGGAGCAGATTTGGCCCGCCAGCCCCCATGCCTCGGTCATCATCACTACACGGTCTCCTTCAGTCGCATCAAGACGAACCGACAGAACCCTTCGCCTCGAATGTTTCGATCTCGCACCAGCAGCCGAAGTGATCTACGCCCTTTCAGGGAAACGCCCGTCCCGGGATGACGATGTGACTGCAGCCACGGAGCTATGTCGCCTGCTGGGCGGATTACCACTTGCACTGGGGCAGGTCGCTACCTTCATCACAGATAGGGACTGCTTGTTTAGTGAATTCCTGCCACTGTTCAAGAAATCAGCAGAAAAGGTGTTCGCGCGGTCCCGAGCACTCGATCAATATGATCATACGGTCACCACGGTTTGGAACATCTCGCTGGAGCAATTATCAGACCAGGCCAAAATCCTGCACAACGTGTTGGCATTCTTCGACCCGGACCATATTCCTGAGCATTTGATCAATCAGACCAAAGTCCAACTCGACGACCCCGCCTGGGAGTTCCTTCTAGACGATTTTGAGTGGGTAAAATACCTCTCTAAATGCGCATGTACTAACTCAGATAGGTTTGGCGATGCCGTGATGGAGCTCACGAGAAAGTCACTTGTTACGAGATCACCTACTTCGAAGGCACTGTCAATGCACCGATTGGTACAGCAGACTGTCTTCACTAGGCTTTCCTCGGATAAAAAGCTTTTCTACTTGGACCGAGTGATCGAGATGCTCTCTTCTGCCTTTCCAAACACGTGGAACCGCCGCGGGCCGTACCAAGGACATGGCTACGAAGACTGGGAGACGTGTGGGGTGGTACTTCCTCATATTAGCCGAATGATGAACTTGGTGAGAGACCACGGTCTTCGCCCTAGGAGTCCCGATACCTGGGCCGAACTCGTCTTCCGAGCCGGAACGTAAGAAGATCTGTACTTTCGGTCGAATGACTTGTGTCAACTAATCGATGACAGGTACCTTTGGGAAAAGGAGCAGCCGCACCTTGCCCAAACCTTTATCGAGTTTGGGATAGGTACTGGTGACGATCACTTCAACTCAACGGCAGCGCAAGCACATCGTATTCTAGGCCACATCTCACTAGATATTGCCCAACCACATGTTGCTCTCGGGGCATATACGAAGGCACTCTCCATTCGACTCAGAACCGAAGAAGCCGAGTCCCCACCGATCGCAGACGTATACGATTCCATCGCGTGCAGCTATACCGAGATTGGCGACATGCCAAAAGCATTGGAATATATTGAGCGAGCGACCGCAATACACCTTGCACACGATCCTACACGTATGGCACGCACCGATGCGATTCGTTCGATGGCCTGCCTGCGTGCCGGCCAACCCTCAAAGGCGCTAGAAGCTTTACAAAAGTGCTGGAAGCTCCAGGGCCTCTCCCAAGAAGAGATCGAGAAGTCGCGCTACCCAAAGCATAGTGGCGATATTATGCTGCTGGCCAGGATCCTCCGGGCGCTCCAACAGAAATCCACTGGTCGAGAGCTCGCTTCTCGAGCAGTGGACATTCGTCGCGGGATTTTCGGGGAAAACGGTGGCCCCAGGGTGGCGGATTCCTTATTCCACCTTGCCCTCATGCTGAGCGAAGACGGCGAGTATGTGCTGTCTGCAAAGCTCTTGCGAGATGTCACCCAAATGAACATAGGCATGCAGGAGATCAAGCCACACCAAGCTCGAGCCTTCTGGTTTCTCGCCGGCGTGGAGGGGCAAATCGGGACCGCGCAAGATTTGTGTGAGGAGCTGAAGCGCAACGCCAGAACGACCCGGCACGCACTGAAATACGGCGAAGCTGCTGAGGACGATAGCGATGAGGCATATATGAACCTTGTCAGCTGGATGTTGTGGTAGACGGCAATTATGTACTCTAGTTTCCTGCACTAATGTACTCTTCGCTACGCCTACTGGCCCATCCTAAAAAGCCCCAATGGTGTAGTCCACGACAATCGCTTTCTCGATGATCTGTCCTGCGCTTTTCACGAACGACTGGTGCGCCGGGTCGTTGGCCACATAGTAGTCTCTGTCCCCTAGGCTTTCGAACTCAGCGACAAAGGCATATTGAATGCCGTTCTATGAAACGCCGTCAGAATCGCATGAAGATGTGTCACCGGAAAAAGCATACCTGCAGGTTCTCTGGGGAGTTATCCTTGCCTCCGGACATCGATTTAATGTACGGCGTCTGCGACACCGGATGCAGGCATTTGTCCTTCAAAGCGACCATGCCGGCGCATACCTGCGATGCCTTCGGTCAGTTGCTTTATCCATGGTGTTCACATGGGCACGGTTCGACCGGGACATACCTCCTGGACGGCCTCTGGCCGTGCATCGGCTTTGAACTGAAACAATACAATATGCTTAACGGCCATGACGTCAAAGAATAGCTTGAAGCTGTGAGGTCTGATATGGGATTTGGGGAAATAGATGGAGGATCATTCGGGAAGGAGGCTGATCAAAGAGAAGATATGCCTCACGAGCGGGGTTGTAGGCCTTTCGCTGCGGTGTAGGCGCATCTACGGTTAAATCGTGGGGGTTGGGTGGACAGCCACACGTCGAGCCCCGCCGTCGCATCGGGTAGACCCAGTTTCCTGCCTGTGCTACCATCAACTGCCACCCTGCGCTAATTGAAGGCATTGCAGAACGATCTGGATGAGACTCAAAGCAATACCGATGCCACCAATGATTGAAATCGACCAAAACGTCCAGTACTGCACTGCATCCCGCTTGTCGTGGACGAGATCTCCCACAGACCTGGGCCTGGCTCTCTCCAACTCCTTGCTAATCAACTCGACCCGATCATGCAAGATGCCGAAGTCCTTTGCCGCGTAGTAGACTGCACGGTCGTCGGGAACCCAGTCCATGCCGGTTTCTGGCAGCTGTTTGCTTGTGCAGAGCTGTTGCAGCAGCGTGTCTGGCACGTTTTCCGGCATTTGTGCGGAGGGGCCGACATGTCGGAACAGTTTCCGTGACTTGGGACACTGTGCGAAAAGAAGTCGATAGGAGAGAAGGACCTCGCGCAAGAAACTATCGATCTCTCCCTTGTCAGCGCGAGGATCGGCGGCATCTGTCTCGACGCTGGCGAACGCGAAGATCGTGCCTTGGGAAGCAAGCATCGAGGCGCATATCGAGGGGTATGCAAAGAGACACAGCGTTTGGGTTGACTTGTCGTAATCCAGATGGAGAGCCAAGCAGTCTACCCAGCGCAAGCGCACGCGCAGGAGTACGTGGAGCAAATAAGCATTGGTCTCTTCCGGCCACACGGCTTTCCACGACGGGGCAGATTTTGATGTCTCGATTGCTGAGGGCGTTGCTCTTGTCGACCTTGCAGGGAGAACGTTGCCGAAGCCTTTCAGTAAGATCGACAAGGGCCGGTCCGAAAGGTCAGCAGGGACCCGGAATGTGTCAAACACCAATCCAGAGTCGGGTTGACTATCGTCGTGATGAATGGCCAGCTCCAAATATGAACACACATTGAAAGCGGGTAGAAACAACATGCTTTGCCAACCCAGGCAAGCGAACACGAGGAGTCGGTAAGAATTCGGATGCGCATCCTGGCATTTTGGTAAAACACCCGTGTCGCATAGGTGTTCGATGATCTCGTCGATGCTGGTGCCTTCCGTCTGAAGGGCGAACCGGTCGATGGCTTCAGATAATTGCTCGAAACCACCAGGCTTAGCCAGAGGCACTCCGGAGGCTTCGATATCCAGCAAAAATGGAGGCAGATCTCTGAGACGTTTCTTGACCCAAGGCCCGTACCAATGCTTGTCGATAGTGATGTTACGATGCCCTATTGTGGGTACCTTCCTCTTCGACCATCTGATTACCAGCGGCTTTGGAGGGGTGCGTGTTGGCCTTTTTCTGAATGGCAGCATACTGGAGGCTGGGATTGTCCATTAGCTGAGAGTGCGTAACGTTGTGTAGTTCTTCCAAATATCGAAACTTGCGCCTTGGATTCATACTAAATAGGTACATTTTTGGAGACACCCATGAAAGCTAATGTTGTTCATGCAAGCGCGCGCGTCCCTTTGACGGCAACACACTTTGTGATGTTGCATACAACGAATCAGCGGCTTTTGTTAGCCGCGATCATGCATTACACGCCCAAAAAGGAAGCTGTTACCTACTACTAAATTTATCGCAATCCGCGTCTGGCCTATTCTCCTCTCTTGAACATGAAATGAAGAAATGTCAAGTCAACTACGGCATACTGGTATGATAGCGCAAGCAGTAATCATATAAGATGGTCGGAGGTCAACATTGGTCTTGTTGGACGAGCTCGGCTGGAACCAGCCTCGAGTTACTGACATTATGCCCGCTATCCTCGTCAGCATAGTTAGCCTAGGTAGGTACGTATCGCGGCCAAACTCCATGCCGTTCGGCGCGGCTTGACTCGGCTCGGCTCGGCTCGGCTCCCAATAGGCGCACGGGCCACAGTAGTTGTCGCCTACTGTGGCCCGTGCGAGACCCCCACACCACGTGGGCCTGTCAGCTCCTTCAGAAGCTGCTGTCCATGGTAGATGTCCCGTTTCGCCACCACGGCAATGACAATACGTCCCGACACGACCATTTGGCGTACAGAGACGTTGGGGTCCTCTGACGAACGCAAGAGTCGGAAGCAGTTACCTCGGTCGCCTACATAGATCTGGCAGACCGATGAACTCGCTGGAAAGCCGGGCTGAGTCATATTGAAGGCCCATTCGTTATCATAGGTACCAACAGGTACTATGATACCAGAGATACGCCCGATAAGATTCCCCTCCTGGTAGACAGTCTCTCCCTCTTGATACGATACCGCTTGGAGTCCGAGAGCCTGGTATTCATAGCGTTTGATACGAGGCCTTGCGGCGCTGAATTTCTGCACGATGCAGTCGCATTGCGACTCTGGGCAAAGCTCACATCGGGGGCCTTCCAGAACCAACGTGGGATCGCTTGGCCACTGGCAGAATTCGGGCCAGCCTTCTGGCCGCGTCCATTCTGGGTACTGGTCCGGATCGTAGATGTTGTCTTCGCACGCCGGTACGGGTTGAAGAAGCGATGCTAGTTCGTTCCCGGGCAGGGGCTCGGTCTGGCTGTCGAGCTTCGGACACTGGGTCTCCCAAGCGAACTCTGTATCGGGTGTCTGTCCCAGGACTGATGCTTGGACAGCCTCGGCTGCCACATAGAGTTGTGGAAGAAACGAGCCTTGCGCAACCTTATGAAAGGACTTTAGGTCGCAGTCCTTCATGCTAAAGAAGTCGTCCACAGACAGCGAGTAGGGTTTTTGCGCTCGTAATGGTACCAAGCACATCAAACCGGGCGAGCGGCCACACAGTCGCCGCCAGTCCCTCCCATGGCGAAGATGGCCGTGAAACGTACTGCGTTTTTCCAACGGCCAACCGATCCGTTCCATGGTCTTCGTAATCTCATGGGTATCAGCTCGGGAACGAGGAGCCGACTGATTGCCGTCTACCTCATGGGCCATGTGGAACTGCAGGAGCCGTATAAGGACTTTGTCGTGGGCCGACCTACTGCTTAGCAACTCAAGGCTGTTGAGGAGCTGTACAGTGCGCTGGACATTGGGACCAGTGGTGTGCAAGAGCCCAATGTCGGTCTCGCATTGCCGTCGGAAAGCGACGAGCGAACAGAGCTGTCGAATCGCGGGCCCCCCCTGCACCGCACAAAGCCGCCGGAACATGGCGGGGTCGATAGAGGATGCGACCACAACATCGGGCAGCAGCCGGTCATGTTTCTTGAAGGCGGCCTTCAAAGCGCTCAATTCTGCACACGGCACTTGTCGCTTCGGTCGGCTTGGCGGTGTCCTGGTTGGGGAAACATGAAGTCTCTTAGGATGACGCGATGGTGAGTCGGGAGCCCGTCGTTTTTGTGGCGTCACAACCGAACGCTGATGAGCAGAACGATGCATTGAGCGACCACAATTAGTAACTGGCTTCGTATATTGGCGAGGCCGTACGTCCTCCTCCGTGATAGCACGCGGGTCGCAGGCCTTGGAACAGAACCGGTAGTCGCAGGGCGTATCTAGTGACGAGGGGAACTCAATGTTGATGGCTCGCGCGTAGTTCTTTCCCAGGTTCAGGATCTGGTGATACGCCCGGGGTGCCGTCAAAATGGCCTGGCCTTCTTCACAGCCAACAATGGCAAAGGGTATGTTCCATTCTCGTAGCTTGCTCGGACAGACGGACAGTCCAAGGTGGCGAACGGCTTGGGTGCAACGCTTCATATCTGGAAACTCTCGGCGCATGCGCTCCTCGAATCGGTCTGTGGCATCGGGTTCGATGATGAGCCATAGCTTGGCTTCGCCCGACCGGAGAATATTGAGGGAAAAGAAGTCGAGATCTTCCCGGTGCATAGCAGTCGCCATAGGCTCATCGCTCAGGTAAAGGTAGTCGTAGGCGGTCTGGATGCCCTTGAGGGCATCCGGTCGAGAGCCCCTCTGCTCTAACCGCTTCCCTGGGCTTAACTGAATATCGTTGAAGAGCGGAGGCCCGATCACATACGTCGATTTTAGCTGCTTGCGCTTGATGGCATCTACCCAGGTCTCTTCCATCATTTCTGGGGTGCGCCGACGCGGGCTGTGAGGCAACGGGAGCACCGGGAAGTCGATGTAGGTTTTCTTTTCCAGCGGGGCGATTTTCCTGTAACGGCCCTGAGGACTGTGTATAAAGGCAGTGGCATGTTCCGCGTTGGGTTGTCGAATGTAATCCGGTGAGCGCACTGGTGGCAGATCCTTGAGCGACATATGGGCGAACCCTCGGTTCCCGGCCTGCTCAAAGAGCTGCTCAAGCACCGCCTCGTTCAAAGGGGATAGATCGCGGTAGTGAAGCTCTGGTAAGGCCGGGATGGTGGTGGCAGTGTCAGGGTCCGAAACGCTCGGGGGCGCGGGTTCTTGTGCCGCGATGGGAACGTTTAATCCCGAGCTAGTCGCGGGCGGGTGGGTACGCGCACTCGTGGCAGTTTCGTAGAGTTCGTTAGCGGTTTCTCCGTCATGCCTTTCGGTTCGGTCCGCGCGATCGGATCCACATGCCCCCAGCAGGCGCTGGGCTTCTTGGATGATCGACTTGAGGATCGTTTTGAAGGACCCTTGCGGGGCCGGCTCGGGACGAGGTTCTCCGCCATGCTGTTCTGTCAGGGTGTTCGAAGCGCCCTGCTTTTTGGCGGCCTTCAATCTTTGAAGCAGTTCTTCTGTCGTTCGGATGAGCTCATCCAGCTCGCCCTGTTGGGGGACTTCGTTGCGCTCCATGTTGTGCATGGTGCTGTCGCCACGGGGAAGAATGGCAGATGGACGGAACATGCGTAAGGGATGATGCCGTTTGGACTCAAATTTGCACGGACCACCGTGTTTTTCAAGTCCTACACTACAAGGACTGCTCATCCTAGATAGGCTTAGGCCCTCCTCTGCTCGTCGCGAGCTCAAGGCTCAGCCCATACGACAGCACCTGCAGGGGGGCGTAGGAGCCCCGCAGCAAGACGAGGGGTTGGTGCGTCGCGCCAGCCTGCCCAGTACCTACAGACGCGGCGATAACACGCGACAAGGGCGACTTGGCAAACCCAGACCAGCTTGATGAAGCAGATATGGGATGGGACGCGAATTGGAAAGATGGCGCCCTGCAAGCGGGGAGGGGGGTTCTCCAATAAAAACTTTAACGATGGTGAGATGAACGCCATTAAGGGGAGTGTTAGTAAAGCGCGTTCGTGCAATCGGGCCAAAAGCTTCCAGGTGGGCGAACCTCCCACTTTTTGCCTTGCGTCCATTGTCTCCCCGCTAATCGGAGACCTTCTCTGTACGGTGCTAACGTGGTTGTTGGAGCTGCTCACTCCACATGATGGAAGCGATTGCAAGAACTGCACAAGCCTTTCGAACAGGCCCTACGTAGCTTCTCAATCATGTACTCGTCTGTGGTCTGCTGAGGTACCCAGGATTAGAAGTGTTGAATTCTAGTCACTGGTTCCTTGAACAATAGGCCATGTTGAGTGCATACTACATAGCCGCTTTGATGTGACTGCAAAAGAAAGTACTGCCTCAGTAGCCCTCCGCTTTCCTTCCACGACTTCAAACTCTCGGTCCACACCATACCAGACATCAAACCATCATATACATCCCGTGCCGCAATATTCAGCGATACAAACCTTCCATTGGCGATTGACATAGCGTACTCAGAAAAGAGTGCTGGGTTGACCAGGGCTCTGCGCCAAAAACGCTTCGTATAGGGGATCTGGTGTCGTTGCGTCTAAGTAGTCGCGAGTAGGTGGGAGGAGATCCTGTGGTGTCCTGTTCCGAGAAGCTTCCAATGAGTGGCAGGTGTGGCAGGTAGCTAACGAGTTGCCCTGCAGCTGGGCGTGGGGCATTTGTAGCCAACCCACCACGCAGGGGCTCCAGGAGATGCATTCCTGTGTCGAAGCCCTCATGGTCTCCATCTTCTCACAGAGTTGGGCGAGCTGACGCTGGCTGCTCTCTAGCTGGGAATGCAGCATCTGGTTTTCCGTCCCGAGGTTTTCGTTTTCGGCCCGAAGCTCTTGGATCTCCTTCCGAAGCTTCTGGTGGCCTGTGGCAGCATAGGTACATGATGCATTGCGCTTAATGCATGTTTGGCAGGCCGGCCGTTGGCCATTGCACTACAGATCAAGTTAACCCACGGGTACATGAGCACACGATAGGCCTGAACTACCTTTGCTTTTCGGCTGCGGCATCGCATGCATGCCAGCTGAACCGTTGCTCGCTTTTTTCGAGTCCGCTCCGATCGAGCCACCTGTGGTGGGCTGCCAGAGGGCTTGGGCATTAACTTTCGAAGCGCTGTAGCCATGCCTTTCCAGTGCAACGGAGTTACGAAATGGGGGATGAAATAGGAATTGAATCTCCCGCCACTCCATCAGCGTCTATCCCCCTTATATAGGTACACATCGTAACTTCGTACAACGGCAAGCCTGAGGTGAAGGCTATGTGCAAATGAAGACCATGCAGTTGGTTGGTTTGAGCGGGTACATACAGGCGCGTGGAACCTCGCATCACCGTGCCTCCAAATCGTTGGTAGGATGCTTGCAGTTTATTTGAGGTAGCAAACATCCTCTACGGGTACGCACACACTAGCAAATCACAGTCGAGGGGGGCATGTCGCACATAGCAGCACCGTCACCAACGCAACAGTCAACTTTTCCGGATCTGTCGGTCGTGCGCGTGAGCCAAACGGTCATCATGCCAAGAAAAACACCTTTGTCGATACAAGAGACAGGTCGTACCTGCGCATATGCTCAACTACTCTACAGATGGAGGCATACTGATGGGGTCTAACAGCAAGTCTTCTTGGTAAAGTCGTGCGATGCAAGGGGCCGAGGCCAGGGATGCTGTGCACAGCACGGGTGTAATGGCGTGACTGCGGCAGCCTGCTAGTGAGTGGCCTTGGGAAAGGGACTCGTGCTCCCTTGCAGCTAACGCACCCCACCATTCAATATGTAGTGGCCCACCTCTGTGAACCAAGTGACTATAGCGGGTATTGGAGCCCATCCCTTCACGATCTGTGTTCCGAGGTCTTGGGTCGGTCTTTTGGCCAAGGTGCTGTTGGCTTTCTTTTTAGCCTGATTAATTACACCTCTGTAGGCTCCTTCCGCTCTCGGAATCGTAGATAGGGGCTATGAGAGCATATCCTAAGCAAACCAGTTCCACAAGCTCCACCTCAACTTACGGCACCAGTACACGCCAACCTCTCTTGTGTCAGATCCTCCGTAGCCGGGACTCACTCTCCATCATCGGCCATGTCTCGTTCTTACTGTTCGGAGCTCCAACCTGCTTGCTGACCACACCCACCGACTGGCAGATATTGGGCCGCTAAAGGATACGGCCCTGAAGCCGGGGTGTCTGCCATTACCGAGTTCAAGAAACAATGTAAAGTGGGCCAGAAGATGAGATAGCCTGTCTGGCCCTCGAAAGCCAAGAGTACCATTGCGGTCCCTTGTCGTGATTCTCGGCTTTGTCTATTATGCGAATCTAAACACATTTCCGGGATAATGGTCCCTATGTGGCCAGCCGTACAGTACTTCCAGTCTCTTTTGCTTCGAGGGTATCCTGCCTGCCGCAGAACGGGCGCATTGCGTACTATGGCACCACTGAAGATTTCCTATGTGATCGGCACAAGCAACGTACGTATTATATAAGATGGCAGCTGACATTGACCTATACGACGTCGCTGTCGTCCTCTGCACGTAAGACGTCCGCCACGCATGGCTGCATCAGGCAGGCTTGTCGCATTTCGGGCGTGACAGGATAGGGGGTTAGTAAGTTCAAGCACCATGACTTGCACCAGGGCCCACTTGCGCCAGGCTAAATCTCGTGACCTCTCTGAATAGCTTCACCCCTTGAATATAAATATCTCGCCATTCCCCTATCGGCAGCCTATGCCGACCATAGTCCTCTCATTCCCCCTAATCCCCTCTTTCAACACTATGGCCTCAATCGGCGATCAGCACATGCTAGCCGTGATAAGATTGGTTCATGATGAATGGTCCATCCGAAGCGCTGCCAAAAGACACCGACTTAGTCGCGATACTCTAAGCCGTCGCCTTATCGGCGGACGCTCGAGTCAGACGTTCCATGTAGACCTTCAGAGGCTATCGCCAGTCCAAGAGAAATTTCTGGCTGATTGGGCGCTGTGCCAAGCCTCCTTAGGCTATGCGCCACCGTGTTCACGGTTCAGACTGTTCGCACAGCGCATCTATCACCAAGGGGGCGGCCAAGGGGTCCTCGGCGTCCACTGGTGTACGCGATTTCTGCGTCGCCACCAAGAATTGAAGTCCTTACGCAGCGTCCGATATGACTGGAAACGCACTAACGCTGCGCAGTCCGATAATATCGTTGAATTTTTCGGACGCCTCGACGATGAGGCTATTCACACTATTCCCCTTTGCCATACATACAACGCCGATGAGATAGGGACTATGCTAGGCATAGGCGATAATCCTCTGGTGATTGGAACCTCTGAATTGAAGGAGATAGTTATCAACGATCCCCTGAACCGCGAGTGGGTGACGATAATTGAATGCGTCAGCGGCAGTGGTGTGGCCTTACCCCCAACCATCATCTATTCCGGCAGATCAGTCCAACAGCAATGGTTCGGCGACGTATTTAACGATGAGGTTGCTGAATGGATGTTCTGCACGAGCCCTTCAGGCTGGTCTGCCAACTAGATAGCCCTCAACTGGCTGACAGACATATTTATCCCCCGCACGCAACCGGAAGACCCCTCTCAATGGCGTCACCTCATCATCGATGGCCACCGAAGCCATACCCAGCTAGAATTCCTCATTAGGTGCCTCACCGCCAAGATCTGGGTTGATTTTCTCCCAGCCCATACATCGCAGGTGCTTCAACCCTTGGACGTCGGTCTATTCAGCGTGCTGAAGAGATAATTCCGGTCCCACCTACGGCGAGCGTGCTACGAGCTAATGACAGACTCTGCGTCCAAGTCTGAATTCATAGAAGCTTGGAAACGTGCGCGCCGCGATGCCCTCACACAGCTGAAGATATTGACAGGCTGGTCGGCAACTGGCATCTTCCCTAGGGATATCGCGAAGCCCTTGAACAGCAGCGTCGTGGCCTGCTCCGCCTTAATTTCGACGTGTCTCCGGAACTTGAGTTTGCGGTCGAAGTGCACGCCTAGCCAGCGGAGTGCTGGTGGTGAGTGTCTTGATCCCGGGTCTTCTTCGTCCCAGAGGGGAACTGGTTGGATGGTGATGCCGCCGCGTAGTTGGATGGGCGGGTTCGTAGCCTCTCTACCCTTCGTGAAGTGGATTGATTCGATCTTTTCCGGCGCAAAGGTGATCCTATTCGCGTCTCCGTACTGAAGTATGTCGTTCACTTCGTTTTCCGCTGCTGCGGCGCTTTCTTCAATCGTGGGCCCGAATGTTAGGACCGCGATGTCGTCGGCATAGCCCCAGCGTCTTACGGTAGTCCCGATAAGCTCGTAGAGATAGAGCATGTACAGTATAGGGGACCAGGGAGACGGTGTCTACATATTGCTGAATAGGATGACCCTGCATGCGGACAGGTCCAGTTTATACCTTAGTGTCAAAGCTCATGTATATTCTTTTCTAGGAGAGCCGGTTTCAATGAGCGTTTTACTTCAAGTTACTTAGGAGCAGCCGCGCTCTTACTTGAACGGACATATCAGACCTTCCAATTTAAAGGGACTTTTATTACTAGTGGTGGCCTACCGCTACTCTTGGCGAGCTCTTTTAGAATGTCTTGAGGTTTCTAGTGTTAGTCCCACACTAGATATGCTGTCGGAACTCGCACGCCGCTTTCTGGGCTCTCCCTTGTTAGCCAGGAGCAGCTCCATCACCTGTCGGCCACTCCGTCCATTCCCTGCCGCGGCCTCGACGACGTCCTCGGTGACCTGGATCTGGTCTCCCTTCTTGGCCAGGAGCAGCTCCATCACCTGTCCGCCACTCCTAAAATTCCCTGCCGCGGCCTTGACGACGTCGTCGGTGACCTGGATCTGGTCTCCCTTCTTGGCTAGGAGCAGCTCCATCACCTGTCGGCCACTCCTAAAATTCCCTGCCGCGGCCTTGACGACGTCGTCGGTGATCTGGATTTGGTCTCCCTTCTTGGCCAGGAGCAGCTCCACTGCCTTAAGGTGAAATCGTCCCACGATCGCAGTAACGAGGGACTGGGTAACCTGGATCTGGTCTCCCTTCTTGGCCAGGAGCAGCTCCATCACCTGTCCGCCACTCCCTCCATTCCCTGCCGCGGCCTTGACGACGTCCTCGGTGACCTGGATCTGGTCTCCCTTCTTCGCCAGGAGCAGCTCCATCACCTGTCCGCCACTCCTAAAATTCCCTGCCGCGGCCTTGACGACGTCGTCGGTGACCTGGATCTGGTCTCCCTTCTTGGCTAGGAGCAGCTCCATCACCTGTCCGCCACTCCTAAAATTCCCTGCCGCGGCCTTGACGACGTCCTCGGTGACCTGGATCTGGTCTCCCTTCTTGGCTAGGAACAGCTCCATCACCTGTCCGCCACTCCTAAAATTCCCTGCCGCGGCCTTGACGACGTCCTCGGTGACCTGGATCTGGTCTCCCTTCTTGGCTAGGAGCAGCTCCATCACCTGTCCGCCACTCCTAAAATTCCCTGCCGCGGCCTTGACGACGTCCTCGGTGACCTGGATCTGGTCTCCCTTCTTGGCCAGGAGCAGCTCCATCACCTGTCCGCCACTCCCTCCATTTCCTGCCGCGGCCTTGACGACGTCCTCGGTGACCTGGATCTGGTCTCCCTTCTTGGCCAGGAACAGCTCCATCACCTGTCCGCCACTCCTCTGATTCCCTGCCGCGGCCTTGACGACATCGTCGGTGATCTGGATCTGGTCTCCCTTCTTGGCTAGGAACAGCTCCACTGCCTGAAGGTGAAATTGTCCCACGATCGCAGTAACGAAGGATTGGGTAACCTGGATCTGGTCTCCCTTCTTGGCTAGGAGCAGCTCCATCACCTGTCCGCCACTCCTAAAATTCCCTGCCGCGGCCTTGACGACGTCCTCGGTGACCTGGATCTGGTCTCCCTTCTTGGCCAGGAGCAGCTCCATCACCTGTCCGCCACTCTGAAAGTTCCCTGCCGCGGCCTTGACCACGTCCTCGGTGACCTGGGAATCTGACATTGTACTGAGAAGGACAGCCATCGTCTCCTCTGCATTCCTTTTAACCTGTTTAACAATACCCACCAGATCGATATACCTCGTTGGGTCTTTGCTCTTCTGTATGATCCATTCTACAATACCCACATGGCCATTAATTGCTGCTGCGTTTAGCGCGTTACTATGTTGTCCTTGGCGCTCAGACAACTGAGAAGTATCGACCCATTGGTGATATACCGCTTCTTGGAATCCGAGAAGCGAAGCGTAGTATAAAGGCTCTCCTTTCCTACCGACTGTGTGAACCGGGTACGATTTATCAGGATCGTGGATCTTCAGCCAGCCTTGAAAGTGGCTTGTATGATCGGAGTTAAAAAGATGGTCGATCTGCTTCTCTAGTTTCGCATCACTGTCTTCTTTCAACCCTTCTGTCGCATGCTGAGGCCAGTATCGGGCTGCATAGCGGATAATAGGCCTCAGCCGGCCTTCTGGGTCGAGTAGTGCTTCGAGAGCCGTGAATGCGACGTTTCTGTGAGCAAGCTCGCTAGAGAACTTGTACCACTTTCTGTTAATGTCCTTATGAATTTGGATGATGAGGAACTCCTTTACAGAGAAGTGAGCCAGCTTGATGACTTCTGTCGTGTCCTCATGAATGATTGTTACTAAGAGGGTAGTGCAGATTTTGAGCACCAAGTCGGATGTCCCAAAACCAGCGACAGCGGCCACCTCTTTCGCGGAGAGTGGTTTGAGCGATACAGCCAGCCATTTCATGATTCTTGTCACGTCTTTTTTGTTGAAATCGTCAATTGAATCGAAGGCTTGTTGATATAGACTCTCCAGATCTTTTGGAATGTGGTTTAATGCATTTTTCAATGCTGTAGTTGAACCACACCGGGCGAGTTGCAGAATCAATAATTCTGCCCAACGAAATCGCCTGCTCAATCGTTAGTGTTGTATTCATCTGTAGTTCGGACTATATTGCTTACCTCTCCTGGAACGAGAAAAGTCGCATTCGGATATCTCTCTTCTCTTCTTCGCTCCTGCTAGCTAGATCCTGACTCTTGAGTGCCGTATCCACGAACTTCTCAACGTCCCCTTTGATGAGCTCTTCAATATCAAAGGAGCGGTCGGCGATGCCGCCCATCTCTTTCCCGATGTCTGGCTCCCTTCGGCTCGTGGCAAGCAGGTGCAACCTAGTGCGGGTGCTCGACATTAAGCTCTTAAGCCAGCGGAGCAGCTGGTCCCTCTGACCCTTTTTGTCTTTATGGGGGCATTCATCCAGGGCATCGAAGACGATGTAGACATCTCCATCGAGGGCTCCGATCGTGTCGTCAAGAGCCGTGGCAAGCTCTTCGAAGGACGGATCGCTTCCCGCCTTCCGGTGTCGATCGTGGATGGTTCGGATAGCAGTGGGCAGCTGCAAGATGCTGAATTGCCGAAGCAGAGATCGCAGCATCTTGGACACGTCTTGCGAGCTTTGGTTGTCGAAGCGAAAGTACCAGTGTGCAAGGTGTCTGTCAGTGTTTTCTGTTGCGTACGCCTGAAGGTTATGTATAGTTGTTGAGCTAAGAATGATTAGGAAATGGTAGTCTAACAGGTTAGGTGAGCGTAACCTACCATAGGAAAGTTTTGCCGCATCCCGCTTCTTATAGTTAGCAAGGCTCGGCCAAAATTCCGAAGTAGCTTACCAACACCATGAAGCCAGAGGAGGCTAGGTTTGCCGTCGCGCCAGTCCTTATATCTTTGATCATCGAGTAGCCACTGGCCAGTTCCGGGTGTATGCGCATCCCAGCATTTGGTATACAGCGTAGAGATATCCACGGTTTTCGGGGAGAGCCACTCGAGGATGTCAATCTCTTCTGCGCCTAGTAGATTGTTAATTTGATTCTAAAAAGAAACATACTAGCTACCTACTTAAGGTTTGCCTCACGGCTGTCTGTGTGTCCTGGTGTACCAGCTCTATCTTGGAGGCAAGGCCCTCGAGGGCGTCGGCAATCGTCTGCGTCTGCTTGACCGCCTCGGGCGGGATCTGCAAGAGCAGCTCTTTCGCGTACGCGGCGGCCGTCGCGGCGGCATACGGCTGCCACTTCTTGTTCTTGTGCGAGTCGGCATAGTCGCAGATGCCGCGGATAACGAGGCAGGGAAAGGCCTCCATCAGGCCAGCTGCCTCCATCTCCACACACAGAATTTTCATGCTGTCCCGCAGCTCGTCTCGTTTTTTGGTGTCTTTAATGACCATATTGGACGAGCCGATCGTTCCGTAGTGGATCCGCGGTTCTGGGCGTCTCCGTGCCTTTCGTTCGATAATCTTCGTCGCATCGCAGCCCTTGCAGCTGACTCCGCCTCCGTGGGGATAGTCGGCCTGAAAGAGACGGTCCCTCACCGCGCCGGGACAGCTATATTCGTCTTCCATGTAAGGATTCTTGTTCAGCATCTCGTCAAGATACTGTGAGATACGGTTGCCGCGGCGGTTATGCTGAGCCCGCAATAGCTCCATGTTGCTGGCAAGTACGTGCGGCGGCCTATTGAGGTGTCCCGTCTTCACGAAGCCCGCAACCGTGCTCTTGCCATGGTCGAACTGCACGACGCCGCCGAATCCATCTTGTGCTTTGCTGATAACGACGTCGCCTAGGCGAATGTCATGCAGGTCCTCGTCATCGTAGTCCCTGTCGGGGATCCCACCGCCTATCCCCACAAGCAGTCCGAAACGCACTCGGCCAAAGTCGTTCAGCAGCTGTGTTGCCACCATCGCGGCCGGGTTGTTGCCGATTGATGGCATCACGGCGACGACGACATTATGTCGGCCCATGCAGCCAAGCATGTAGGCGTTCTGGTCGCGACCCGTATTCAGGGTCTCGTGCTCCTCGTCAAGCAGGGCGAGCACCGGGGCCAGCTCAACACCCATAGGACAGATGATAGCGACGGTGTAGTCGTCACGCTGGAGGCGGCGAGGCGACGCGGCGCTCGGCTGGACGAATTGGTCTTGTCGGGACATGTCTTAAGACGTGATTTGAGGAATCAAAAGAGTTATACGAGGCAAGAATCAGATGTTTGATGTTAGGCAAACAATCGCAAAAGAGGTACGTGTCGTGGATATCCTGGCTGAATGAGGATGGGTAGAAGGCAGATTGAGTACAGGGAGAATCAACTCCTCAAGATGGCCCAAGCATGTCGGTACTGTGGTGTTCCCTTGCTTCCTTTTCTCATCGGACTTTGTCCAATAGGAGATGCAGGCGACGTGTCGCGACCGAGGTGACCAGGCAGACATATGCACGGCCAGCCATGCCTGACGACGGCGGCCAGCCACCAAGTACGCCCTGCTCTGCAGCCAGGCGTGGAACAGCGGGTTTGTCCGATTCGCCGTCTGGCCGATCCTTGTTCCACCTCCCAACTGCGCGGTACGGAGTGTGACGGCGCTGGCAGCTGTAGACCGATGAGACAGGTGGTGGACGCTGGTGGAGAGGCTGGCCTGTGCGGCTCCAGGTACTGAGATACCTTGAGCCTGCCAGCACCGTCATGGGTTTTCCTTCCTTTCTTCCTCACGTTACTATCCTTCGTCAATATACGAATCAGTTGTCGACTTGTCCAACTGCGTGCCGTGACACGGAGCGAGTGTTGGGCGGCTGTGCTTTGCCGCGCTATACGGCTACCTTCCTGGGTCCTTTCTAAGGTGAATACAGGAGACGTACAACCTTGCTATGACTGTACATCTTAGGAGGCGAGCAGAAAACGCTGACGATATTTGATGTAGCCTCCTAACAATTAGCTGTGGGAAGAGTAAGGAGATCGACACCAAGGCGCCCGACGGTGAAGTTCCGGACTCGCTGGCTTAGGTCGAGGCTCTTTAGGGGCTTCAACCAAATCAACGACGTGATGCGGCTTACCCAGCATACGTCTTGCCCTTGCCATGCGGAAAATTCATTGGTAGCCTTTCAGGCGTTTCCGCGGCGCCTATGGAGGGCTCCATTCGAGGGCGCAGACCAAAGTGCAATTCCGCGACGCGGCATCCTGAGCGGCGATGCCGAATCCCCGCTCTGCTGCTGGATGGCTGTGGATAGCCAATGAGAGACCAGATATGATGCCATGTCAGAAAGCTGTCATGAGGGGCTTCGGCGTATACGTTATCGCCAAGAGCTCCATGCTCCACCGGTGAGCGGCTCATCGAAAGTTGCGATTGGTCTAGACGCTAGTGCTGGGCCTTCTGCCCTCCACACCGAGATTTTCGGGCCAGGGTGGCGCAAGACGTTGACTGAGAAGAGCATGAAGATGGAGAGGGTCATCGCCTTCGAGTGCGAGGCCCACTTTCGGGGAAATCGCCAGGCTCGAAGCTGCAGCCCTGCGCGAGACCAGCCTGGCTAGAACAATCCCATCTTCTCGGTGGCTTGTTGATTTCGGGCGACAAGGGAGACTCAAACTGAGTGAGACACGCGGTCCTCAAGACACAGGGCTTTGAACGGCTCTGAAAACAGAGGGACGGCCTTTGGTTGTTCGCACACCATCGTGTTCTACGACGGTGTACTATGGGAATGATCTGGGTTCGTACTCTGTCTCCAGGTTCGCAGCTCGCGACGAAGCACGATCCGGTGCGGGGCATGTCGAAGGCTAGATAAGATTTAAAGATCCGATCATCTGACGGGCCGACCCATCCGTTGTACAGGGTCTCGAGTCTACAGGGTACACACCACTGCACAAATGCTACAGGCTAGCAGGCTGCTAGTCGCAGGCACGGCGCCAGGCCGATCGCACTGTAGCCCCCGGTACCAGGATGCCGGTGTTCGGAAGACCTCACATACACGGCCGTTGTATGTGGAACTGTCAACCGAGACTGGAATACATTTGGTATGGCATTGAGGTCAGCCTGCGATACAGTTCTTACGAAGCCGCATGATGGCGGAGACGTGTTGCGTAGAGACACTTGGGCATCCTACTGTTTCCGCCGCCTCATGGTGCCGTGTCTCTTGCGGATTTGGCCGCCTTTTACCTCGTTGGATCTGCATATCGAATGCTTGGCAGGTCCATGCTGCTTAAAGAAGCGGCTCGCTCCTTTGAGTGCAGTGGATGTACTATTTCGCTGCTGAAGGATTGGAGGTTTGCGCTTACCCGGGGAAGCTTCACATCGCAAAACCGAACAGGCGGATTTCGCCACGTCGCATCTGTTCGGGCACATTCCGCACTGCACGCTCGTACCTGGTATCGAAACGAAAAACCAGATTAAATCAAACACAGTTAAGTGGTAGCTCGTATTGATCTTTACTGTGCTTTGTATATTGAGACTGGTGAATAGAAAACATGCATCAGCCAGGAGTGCCCCGCGCCGATGTGACGAGTCGAAAAGTTCATCGCCTGAGGCACTGGGGCGAAGCAAGGCATATTTGGTGGCTGGCCATGCATGCGCGACAGCAGTGGCCGTACATGAGTCTGCCTGGTTGCCTTGGCCTAGACGCGTTGCCTGCATCCCCTTCTGCATCCCCTTCACATTGATGCCCAATAGGATAATAATTCCCCAAATCGCTAGTGTAGCCCTGTCATGCTAATGTGTGTCTAAAGAAAATTGATTCCCGCCATCCCAAGTTCCCCGATTACAACTACTCTCACCTGCGCACCATACACGCTACCGATATCGATCAGCTGATTCCCTGCCTCACCAATCTTCTGACTCGCACTTCACAGTTCTGAGACATGTCGCAGCAAGATCAACCCGTCGAGCCCGGTACCGCGTCGCCCCGCCGCTTCCAGCATGACGACTACACCGTCGCCATCATCTGTCCCGCGGGCGACGAGTTGAGCCCGATACTCGCGCTGCTTGACGAGGAGCACGAGAGCCTCAGCGCGAATCGCGATCAGAATGCCTATGAGCTGGGCCGGATGGGCCAGCACAACGTCGTCATCGCCGTGATGCCAACGGTTGGCAACAATGCTGCCGCCATGGTGGTAACACAGCTGCTGAACGACTTCGGCCGGGTGCGTTTCGGGCTGCTGGTGGGGGTCGGTAGTGGGGTTCCTGAAAAGGACTATGACGAAGATGGTAAAGATGAAGGCTACGAAGAGGAGGAAGATGAAGATACCGAAGACGAGGAAGAAGCAGGCGATATTCGATTGGGAGATGTCGTTGTCAGCCAAGCCCAGGATGGATTCGGCGGTGTCGTGCAGTTCGATCGCGGCAAGAGCACGACTGGGGGCTTCGAGAGGACGGGGCAATTGAACAAGGCACCACATGTGCTGGCCAGCAATGTGGAGAGGCTGCAGTCTCGGCATAATCTACACGGCAACAGCATTCCACGACTGCTCGGCGAAATGCTTTCTAAGTACGCCCGGATGAAAGGCAAGTATCGCTACCCAGGCTTCAATCGGGACCTTCTATTCAAAGTCAACTACCCACATCAAGGTGGGAAGAACTGCAAGAAATGCGACGGTGCGATAGCCGTCAAACGGAAGCCACGGAGCAACTCACATCCCCAGGTCCACTACGGAACGATCGGCTCGTCCAATATGGTCATCGAAGACACAGCGACGCGAGATGCGCTGCGGGACAGCATGAACGTCCTCTGCGTGGAGATAGAGGCAGCCGGCCTGATGGAGGCCTTTCCCTGCCTCGTCATCCGCGGCATCTGCGACTACGCCGACTCGCATAAGAACAAGAAGTGGCAGCCGTATGCGGCCGCCACGGCCGCCGCGTACGCGAAAGAACTGCTCTTGCAGATCCCACTCGAAGCTGTCAAGCAGACGCAGACGATTGCCGACGCCCTCGAAGGCCTTACCTCCAAGATAGAGCTGGTGCACGAGGACACGCGGACAACGAGGAGGCAGGTTGACAGTACGTAGCTCCTGTACAGTTCCATAGAATAACATTAACAGATAGGCAGGCGCTAAAGAGGAAGCAATTCTAGAGTGGCTGTCCCCGACCGATGTTAACATTTCTACTTTGTATAACAAGTCCCGAGAAGTCCACACGCCCGGCACCGGCCAGTGGCTGCTTGACGATGCGAGATACAAAGGCTGGCGCGACGGCAAACCTGGTCTGCTATGGCTTCATGGTGTTGGTAAGATACCTCGCCTCTCTAGCTAAATCTCGCTAACCATAATAAGCGGGGTGCGGGAAGACCGTTCTATGGTAGGTTTTGTAATACGAACTAGAGAGTTTACTGTTTACTGACTACGTCCAGCTCAACGGCCATACATGACCTCCAGAGGCATATTACAGCTAGCCCTGGCAAACACCTTGCCTACTGGTACTTTCGCTTCGACAACCACAGCTCGCAAGGCGTTTCCAAGATGCTGCGATCTCTCCTCCGACAGCTCAGCGTCTCAAAGCTGCCCACGGCCATCCGTGTCATGTATGATCGACACGGAAAGGCGGCAAGCGACCCATCGCTCGAAGAGCTTACCACAGCTCTTAATGGCACGCTCAGCGCCCTCGATAGGAACGTGTATATTATCTTCGACGCCCTGGATGAATGCCCTCATGCAGACCGGAATGGGCAGAGGGAGCTGCTGCTGCGTTGCATCAAGGGCCTAATGTCGAGAACCTACTCCAAATTGCACTTGCTTGTCACAAGCCGACCAGAGCCCGACATCCAGACGGAAGTGGGCCGCATTGCTACCTACTCTTTTGACATCGAAAAGCTCGTTAGAGGCGATGTTGAGAAGTACGTCGAGACGAAGCTCCAGGGTCAGGATCTAGCCAGCTGGAGAGAAGACGAGAAGGAAAGTATTCGAAGGCGCCTTTTCTCATTCGAAGAGAGGTATGTAATATAACCCAAAATATAGACGGGTACAGCACTGACAATCGAGCAGACGATTCCGTTGGGCTGAATTACTGATCCGGCGTTTCACTCAGTGTGCTTCCTCTAACCAGTTACGGGATGCATTAGAACACATCCCAAAAGATTTGGAAGGCTTATACCAGCAGACTTTCGATTCAATCGATGCCCTTGAAAGAGATGAAGTAGCGAAGATTATGCAATGGCTCGCTATGTCACTCCAGCCCCTCACTGCAGAGCAGGTGGCCACCGTTGCTGGTTTTCGAGCACCCGACTTCGTGGTACGAAGGTGTACCTCCCTCCTGGTGACAATCATCCATGAGAACACGTCAGAGGTCATCAAACTGGCACACTTCTCTGTGAAGGAGTTCCTCATCATCAAACTGCAGGTGGACAATAGCAGGAAGTGGTACCAGTTTTCTAGTGAACTGGCTCATCAACACGTTGCTTCTACGGCTCTTGAAGCGCTACTCGACCCAAAAGGCCGGTTAAGCCCTATTCTCAGCTATGCAGCCCGACACTGGCCCCAACATGCGACAGAAGGGTTGAAAGAAGGCGGGGATGCGAAACTAGAAAAGCAGATCGACCATCTTTTTGACTCCGATCATACAAGCCACTTTCAAGGCTGGCTGAAGATCCACGATCCCGATAACCCGTACCGGGGTCACACAGTCGGTAGGAAAGGAGAGCCTTTATACTACGCTTCACTTCTCGGATTCCAAAGAGCGGTCTATCACCTATGGGCTGATGCTTCTCAGTTATCTGAGCGCCGAGGAAACCATAGTAACGCGCTAAACGCAGCAGCTATTAACGGGCATGTGGGTATTACGCAATGGATCATAGCGAAAAGCAAAGACCCAACGAGGTATATCGATCTGGTGGGTATTGTTCGACAGGTTAAAAGGAATGCAGAGGAGACGATGGCTGTCCTTCTCAGTAGGATGTCAGACTCCCAGGTCACCGAGGACGTGGTCCAGGCCGCGGCAGAGAATCAGGGGAGTGGCGGACAGGTGATGGAGATGCTCCTAGCCAAGAAGGGAGACCAGATCCAGGTCACCGACGACGTCATCGAGGCCGCGGCAGGGAATGAAGAGAGTGGCCGACAGGTGATGGAGCTGCTCCTGGCCAAGAAGGGAGACCAGATACAGATCACCGACAACGTCATCGAGGCCGCGGCAGGGAATCAGAGGAGTGGCGGACAGGTGATGGAGCTGCTCCTGGCCAAGAAGGGAGACCAGATCCAGGTCACCGAATCCCTCGTTACTATGATCGTGGGACAATTTCACCATAAGGCAGTGGAGCTGCTCCTAGCCAAGAAGGGACACCAGATCCAGGTCACCGACAACGTCATCGAGGCCGCGGCAGGGAATCAGAGGAGTGGCCTCGAGGTGATGGAGCTGCTCCTGGCCAAGAAGGGACACCAGATCCGGGTCACCGACGACGTCATCGAGGCCGCGGCAGGGAATGAAGAGAGTGGCTTCGAGGTGATGGAGCTGCTCCTGGCCAAGAAGGGAGACCAGATCCAGATCACCGAATCCCTCGTTACTAGGATCGTGGGACGATTTCACCTTACGACAGTGGAGTTGCTCCTGGCCAAGAAGGGAGACCAGATCCAGGTCACCGACGACGTCGTCAAAGCCGCGGTAGGGAATCAGGGGAGTGGCGGACAGGTGATGGAGCTGCTCCTGGCCAAGAAGGGAGACCAGATCCAGGTCACAGACGACATCGTCAAGGCCGCGGCAGGAAATCAATGGAGTGGCCTCGAGGTGATGGAGCTGCTCCTGGCGAAGAAGGGAGACCAGATCCAGATCTCCGACGACGTCGTCAAAGCCGCGACAGGGAATCAGAGGAGTGGCGGACAGGTGATGGAGCTGCTCCTGGCCAAGAAGGGAGACCAGATCCAGATCACCGACGACGTCGTCAAAGCCGCGGCAGGGAATCAATGGAGTGGCGGACAGGTGATGGAGCTGCTCCTAGCCAAGAAGGGAAACCAGATCCAGATCACCGAATCCCTCGTTACTATGATCGTGGGACGATTTCACCTTCAGGCAGTGGAGCTACTCCTGGCCAAGAAGGGAGACCAGATCCAGGTCACCGACGACATGGTCAAGGCCGCGGCAGGGAATCAGAGGAGTGGCCTCGAGGTGATGGAGCTGCTCCTGGCCAAGAAGGGAGACCAGATCCAGATCACCGACGACGTCGTCAAGGCCGCGGTAGGGAATCAGGGGAGTGGCCTCGAGGTGATGGAGCTGCTCCTGGCCAAGAAGGGAGACCAGATCCAGGTCACAGACGACGTCGTCAAAGCCGCGGCAGGGAATCAGAGGAGTGGCGGACAGGTGATGGAGCTGCTCCTGGCCAAGAAGGGAGCCCAGATCCAGATCACCGAATCCCTCGTTACTATGATCGTGGGACGATTTCACCTTACGACAGTGGAGTTGCTCCTGGCCAAGAAGGGAGACCAGATCCAGGTCACCGACGACGTCGTCAAGGCCGCGGCAGGGAATCAGGGGAGTGGCCGACAGGTGATGGAGCTGCTCCTGGCCAAGAAGGGAGACCAGATCCAGGTCACCGACGACGTCGTCAAGGCCGCGGCAGGGAATTTATGGAGTGGCCGACAGGTGATGGAGCTGCTCCTGGCGAAGAAGGGAGACCAGATCCAGATCACCGACGACGTCGTCAAAGCCGCGGCAGGGAATCAGAGGAGTGGCGGACAGGTGATGGAGCTGCTCCTGGCCAAGAAGGGAGCCCAGATCCAGATCACCGAATCCCTCGTTACTATGATCGTGGGACGATTTCACCTTACGACAGTGGAGTTGCTCCTAGCCAAGAAGGGAGACCAGATCCAGGTCACCGACGACGTCGTCAAGGCCGCGGCAGGGAATCAATGGAGTGGCTTCGAGGTGATGGAGCTGCTCCTGGCCAAGAAGGGAGACCAGATCCAGATCACCGACGACGTCGTCAAAGCCGCGGCAGGGAATCAGAGGAGTGGCCGACAGGTGATGGAGCTGCTCCTGGCCAAGAAGGGAGACCAGATCCAGATCACCGACGACGTCGTCAAGGCCGCGGTAGGGAATGAATGGAGTAGCGGACAGGTGATGGAGCTGCTCCTGGCGAAGAAGGGAGACCAGATCCAGATCACCGACGACGTCATCGAGGCCGCGGCAGGGAATTGGGAGAGTGGCCGACAGGTGATGGAGCTGCTCCTGGCGAAGAAGGGAGACCAGATCCAGATCACCGACGACGTCATCGAGGCCGCGGCAGGGAATGAGAGGAGTGGCCAAAAGGTGATGGAGCTGCTCCTGGCGAAGAAGGGAGACCAGATCCAGATCACCGAATCCCTCGTTACTATGATCGTGGGACGATTTCACCTTACGACAGTGGAGTTGCTCCTAGCCAAGAAGGGAGACCAGATCCAGGTCACCGACGACGTCGTCAAGGCCGCGGCAGGGAATCAGGGGAGTGGCCGACAGGTGATGGAGCTGCTCCTGGCCAAGAAGGGAGACCAGATCCAGATCACCGAATCCCTCGTTACTATGATCGTGGGACGATTTCACCTTCAGGCAGTGGAGCTACTCCTGGCCAAGAAGGGAGACCAGATCCAGGTCACCGACGACGTCGTCAAAGCCGCGGCAGGGAATCAGAGGAGTGGCCGACAGGTGATGGAGCTGCTCCTGGCCAAGAAGGGAGACCAGATCCAGATCACCGAATCCCTCGTTACTATGGTCGTGGGACGATTTCACCTTCAGGCAGTGGAGCTACTCCTGGCCAAGAAGGGAGACCAGATCCAGGTCACCGACGACGTCGTCAAAGCCGCGGCAGGGAATTTATGGAGTGGCCGACAGGTGATGGAGCTGCTCCTGGCGAAGAAGGGAGACCAGATCCAGGTCACCGACGACGTCGTCCAGGCCGCGGCAGGGAATCAATGGAGTGGCCGACAGGTGATGGAGCTGCTCCTGGCCAAGAAGGGAGACCAGATCCAGATCACCGAATCCCTCGTTACTATGATCGTGGGACGATTTCACCTTATGACAGTGGAGTTGCTCCTAGCCAAGAAGGGAGACCAGATCCAGGTCACCGACGACGTCATCGAGGCCGCGGCAGGGAATCAGAGGAGTGGCCTCGAGGTGATGGAGCTGCTCCTGGCCAAGAAGGGAGACCAGATCCAGATTACCGAATCCCTCGTTGCTATGATCGTGGGACGATTTCACCTTCAGGCAGTGGAGCTACTCCTGGCCAAGAAGGGAGACCAGATCCAGGTCACCGACGACATGGTCAAGGCCGCGGCAGGGAATCAGAGGAGTGGCCGACAGGTGATGGAGCTGCTCCTGGCCAAGAAGGGAGACCAGATCCAGATCACCGACGACGTCGTCAAGGCTGCGGTAGGGAATCAGGGGAGTGGCCGACAGGTGATGGAGCTGCTCCTGGCCAAGAAGGGAGACCAGATCCAGATCACCGACGACGTCGTCAAGGCCGCGGCAGGGAATCAGGGGAGTGGCCGACAGGTGATGGAGCTGCTCCTAGCGAAGAAGGGAGACCAGATCCAGGCCACAGACGACATCGTCAAAGCCGCGGCAGGGAATCAGAGGAGTGGCGGACAGGTGATGGAGCTGCTCCTAGCGAAGAAGGGAGACCAGATCCAGATTACCGAATCCCTCGTTGCTATGATCGTGGGACGATTTCACCTTCAGGCAGTGGAGCTACTCCTGGCCAAGAAGGGAGACCAGATCCAGGTCACCGACGACATGGTCAAGGCCGCGGCAGGGAATCAGAGGAGTGGCCGACAGGTGATGGAGCTGCTCCTGGCCAAGAAGGGAGACCAGATCCAGGTCACCGACGACGTCGTCAAGGCCGCGGCAGGGAATTTATGGAGTGGCCGACAGGTGATGGAGCTGCTCCTGGCGAAGAAGGGAGACCAGATCCAGATCACAGACGACATCGTCAAAGCCGCGGCGGGGAATCAGAGGAGTGGCGGACAGGTGATGGAGCTGCTCCTGGCCAAGAAGGAGACCAGATCCAGATCACCGACGACGTCGTCAAGGCTGCGGTAGGGAATCAGGGGAGTGGCCGACAGGTGATGGAGCTGCTCCTAGCGAAGAAGGGAGACCAGATCCAGATTACCGAATCCCTCGTTGCTATGATCGTGGGACGATTTCACCTTCAGGCAGTGGAGCTACTCCTGGCCAAGAAGGGAGACCAGATCCAGGTCACCGACGACATGGTCAAGGCCGCGGCAGGGAATCAGAGGAGTGGCGGACAGGTGATGGAGCTGCTCCTGGCCAAGAAGGGAGACCAGATCCAGGTCACCGACGACGTCGTCAAAGCCGCGGCAGGGAATTTATGGAGTGGCCGACAGGTGATGGAGCTGCTCCTGGCGAAGAAGGGAGACCAGATCCAGATCACCGACGACGTCGTCAAAGCCGCGGCAGGGAATTTATGGAGTGGCCGACAGGTGATGGAGCTGCTCCTGGCGAAGAAGGGAGACCAGATCCAGATCACAGACGACATCGTCAAAGCCGCGGCGGGGAATCAGAGGAGTGGCGGACAGGTGATGGAGCTGCTCCTGGCCAAGAAGGGAGACCAGATCCAGATCACCGACGACGTCGTCAAGGCTGCGGTAGGGAATCAGGGGAGTGGCCGACAGGTGATGGAGCTGCTCCTGGCCAAGAAGGGAGACCAGATCCAGGTCACCGACGACGTCGTCAAAGCCGCGGCAGGGAATTTATGGAGTGGCCGACAGGTGATGGAGCTGCTCCTGGCGAAGAAGGGAGACCAGATCCAGATCACAGACGACATCGTCAAAGCCGCGGCGGGGAATCAGAGGAGTGGCGGACAGGTGATGGAGCTGCTCCTGGCCAAGAAGGGAGACCAGATCCAGATCACCGACGACGTCGTCAAGGCTGCGGTAGGGAATCAGGGGAGTGGCCGACAGGTGATGGAGCTGCTCCTAGCGAAGAAGGGAGACCAGATCCAGATTACCGAATCCCTCGTTGCTATGATCGTGGGACGATTTCACCTTCAGGCAGTGGAGCTACTCCTGGCCAAGAAGGGAGACCAGATCCAGGTCACCGACGACATGGTCAAGGCCGCGGCAGGGAATCAGAGGAGTGGCGGACAGGTGATGGAGCTGCTCCTGGCCAAGAAGGAGACCAGATCCAGGTCACCGACGACGTCGTCAAAGCCGCGGTAGGGAATTTATGGAGTGGCCGACAGGTGATGGAGCTGCTCCTGGCGAAGAAGGGAGACCAGATCCAGATCACCGACGACGTCGTCAAAGCCGCGGCAGGGAATTTATGGAGTGGCCGACAGGTGATGGAGCTGCTCCTGGCCAAGAAGGGAGACCAGATCCAGGTCACCGACGACGTCGTCAAAGCCGCGGCAGGGAATCAGGGGAGTGGCCGACAGGTGATGGAGCTGCTCCTGGCGAAGAAGGGAGACCAGATCCAGATCACCGACGACGTCGTCAAAGCCGCGGCAGGGAATTTATGGAGTGGCCGACAGGTGATGGAGCTGCTCCTGGCCAAGAAGGGAGACCAGATCCAGGTCACCGACGACGTCGTCAAGGCCGCGGCAGGGAATCAGAGGAGTGGCCGACAGGTGATGGAGCTGCTCCTGGCGAAGAAGGGAGACCAGATCCAGGCCACAAACGACATCGTCAAAGCCGCGGCAGGGAATCAGAGGAGTGGCGGACAGGTGATGGAGCTGCTCCTAGCCAAGAAGGGAGACCAGATCCAGATCACCGACGACATCGTCAAGGCCGCGGTAGGGAATTTATGGAGTGGCCGACAGGTGATGGAGCTGCTCCTGGCCAAGAAGGGAGACCAGATCCAGGTCACAGACGACGTCGTCAAAGCCGCGGCAGGGAATCAGAGGAGTGGCCGACAAGTGATGGAGCTGCTCCTGGCCAAGAAGGGAGACCAGATCCAGGTCACCGACGACGTCGTCAAAGCCGCGGCAGGGAATCAGGGGAGTGGCGGACAGGTGATGGAGCTGCTCCTAGCGAAGAAGGGAGACCAGATCCAGGTCACCGACGACGTCGTCAAGGCCGCGGCAGGGAATAAGAGCAGCGGAAAGGAGATTCTGGCCCTTCTTCTCGAGAAGGGCGCCGACTTCACGGTCGCGAACAAGAATGGGTCGACACCACTGCTTGCCGCTTCACGCAATGGAAACCTTGAGGTGGTCAAGCTGCTTCTCCAGAATGGCGCCGACTGGGCAGTCGCAGATAATGACGGATGGACACCGCTGAATGCTGCTTCGGACAACGGATACCTCGAGGTAGTAAAGCTGCTTCTCCGGAATGGCGCCGACTATACAGTCGCGAACAATAACGGATGGACTCCACTGAACTCAGCCTCGGATAGTGGACACGTCGAGGTGGTTAAGCTGCTTCTCCAGAATGGCGCCGACTGAGCAGTCGCAGATAATGACGGATGGACACCGCTCCATAGTGCCTCATCCAATGGCCACCTTGAAGAGGTCAAGCTGCTTCTCGAGAAGGCCGGCGACTGTACCATCGCAACCAAGTGCGACCAAACTCCTCTACATGTCGCCTCAGGAGGTGGCAACGCTGACATCATTCGTATTTTCCTTTCACGGGATGAGACTGTATACGACAACCCTGACTATACAGGGCGCATATCCCTTTTCTATGCTGTTAGAAGCGGACAATACGCAGCTTTTGAAATTCTGGTAAACGATCATGAAACATTAGATGCCAAAGACCGATTTGGCTCGTCGGCGTTGTCATTCGCAGCTCGCTATGGACACCTCAACATGGCCGAGCGACTTCTCGCTATACCTGGCATTGAAATTGGCGCTGCGGACGATTTGGGTCGAACTTCGTTGTGGTGGGCTCTAAAACAGGGCCATGCCGACATTGCCCATCTTCAAGATCGTGCGAAAGCCCAGGGAACGGATATGCCCGCGCCTGGACTGGATACCGGACAGAAGGCAGATTTCGACGTTGGCGGAGCGTGCTGCGACGTTTGCACTGCTAGTACTTTGGAGACTTCCTACTACTGCGGGAGCTGTGGCCTTGGTGACTTCGTTGTTTGTGTGGAGTGTCGGGATATAGGTGGACACTGCCTAGTCGAATCTCACAGTTTGCTACTTCACGAATAGGCTTGGTGGAACTGGTTTTCACTAAGTTTCAGAAAGCTTTGTAGTTATAATAGACGAATTAGCAACGAGCACATTGATTCAATCCAAGTGTCGACGCTCTGTGTATGAATTTACCTTTCATTGGAGTCCGGTCCAATAGTTACATCAATCGTTTAATGGCGAGCAATCAGGTTGGTCCAGCTACCAATCGCATCTCCGGGAGGATAGAGCTAACAAATTGATCTATCCTATGGGCTCCATGTGCATGATGCGCAAATCCCATCAGCTATAGCGCTCTATAGACCAGATTATCTATCCCTAGCCCCCAGTATCCATCATTTTCCCTTCAGTGTTGAGCTACAAGGTCAGCCCAGCTGCCTACCACATCTCCGGGAATAGTAGAACTTGGGAACCGATTTATCCCATGAGACCCATGCGCATGACAGGCAAAATCCCTTGCACTGAATAGTGGTGTAGAACAACCGGTATAAGGACAATCGAAGGCTTTTTCGTCACCGCCAGTGTTCGTTGCCCCCCGAATTTTGCCCGACTGGTCGAAGTGCTGCTCGAAGATATGGCGCCCAAGAACATCGATTCGTGCGAACTGGTGTCCCTGTTTCCGTGGCCCGCAGGTGGGGTCGTTTCTGCAGAAAGGGCAAGACTTATCGGCTGCGTTTGCGACGCTGAACTTCAACTGCATCCCCTGCATCTCCTCCGATGGAGAGCATTGTCGTACCTTCTTTGTTTTGCTTCCCGTGGAGGTCGGCTGCCATCTCTTGCGAAATTTGCAGGGCGTCTCTTTCATTTGACAGAGGGCAGTCAAAGTAGTGACCAGCTGAACCCGTAGGTCATCAAGCTCGACAATACCCAGTGTGTTAAGCCGGGACGACTGGGAAGAAAGAACCTCCGCCACCCGGCGCCTTTCGGTGAGCTCAAAATCGGATCCCAACCAAGGTGTCTGGACTTGGGCACATGACTGTGAATTGGAAGTAGTCCCGACCTGTCCCTGCACTGCTTCAAGGTCCGACCCGGTATGAAAATCCCGGATTGTCCGGTCAAGGAGACCGTTCTGCAGTTTGGATCGTACATTGTTTACCCTGCTGTTCGCAAGGTCATGCGCCTTCACCAAGGCCTGGGCAGCTTTGGTTGTCAGCTTCCGAGCCTGGGTAATTGTTCCGAATGAATGACGAATCTCGGTCTTGAACCTGTCGCGCTCCTGAGAAGCCTCGATGAGTTCTGGTTCTTGGCGTACCGAGTCTTTCTGGTCTTCCGTTAGCCTCGTGGGGGCTTGTCCGTTCCGAGGGATCCTTCCAATGGCCCTGATCAGATCGTCTTGGCGCGTACTGCCAAAGTAGATCGCCTGCACATCGCGATCCACAAATTCCGGCATGTAATATTGGCGGTACACACTCGAGGTGCCCCCACTGTGCCCCATGATCTGATTACGCTCTTCCGGAGAGACCTCTTTGGTGAGCTTTTTCCCTGTAGCGCGCCGCAGGTCGTAGAACATCAAGTCGTTCAAATAGCCACACGACTTCCCCAGTCTCACGAGGGCATTGCGGGCCGAGCCATATTCATAGGAGTCCCCACCGACACCAAAACCTGTCCCATTACGGAAGATGAATGAGTCCACTACTCCTTCTTTGATAGGGAGCCGTATGCGGTCCTTGTCTGTCGGTACACGAAGTCGATGGATTGTCTCCAATGTGGGATCACCCTCTAGGGCCTTGTCGGCGAGAGTCAATGCCAGCATCCCAAGGACAGGACAGTGGATCAGATTGATCTCCTCGCGGAACCCGAATTTTGTAGGGGTCTTCTTCCCGCCGCGTGTCTTCGTCTCCGTGAGGCGAATCGTCATCGTGAGGCTGCTCCGAGAAACACCATCCTGGGAGGGAAACACAGCAAAGGCAACATCTCGGTACCTCAGCTTGAGCAGCGCCCCAGGTCGGGTGGACGTAGCACCAGCTAAGAGTAGAATCATAGCCAGCTGTAGTCGCATGCGCTCATGGGGGAAGACTTCGGTGTCCCGCATCCAGTGATGGGTCAGGAGAAGATCCAGGTCTTCTACGAAGAGGGCCGACTTCTCTTTCCCATCAAGACTAAGCTGGTGCTTTTTCTGGAGGTCTTGACTCAGGAACTACTGAATTAGTCAGTGTCGGGCCAAAACTCTTCGCATTCAGACTTACGTTGCTCATGTCGTAGAGAGTTGCTTGTTCTAACCAGCAGCGTGTGGTGGCCGCATAGACGAGACTAAGGGATTTCCAGTAGCTCTTAATTGTTGAAAGCTTGGTAATCCTCCCATGCTCCACGCGCCAATCGAGAAAGGCCTTGAAGACAGCCACATCCGCGCGTTTGATTGTCTCGTCGGGCTCAACACCAAGGGACCGACAGAATCTAGTAGAGGTAAGTTTCGAACTAGAACCGTAGATCTTGGCCTTACTGTATCCAGATGTCCCTCTGTCTCGAGAGGTACTTCTCAGTGTTGTCACTGTACGCTTTCTTCGTCGGCCCCAGCGTCTGGTAATGGTTAACCAGATCTCGGATTTCCCTCGACGCATCTTGCTGAACGACAGAAGCAGCATCATCTAGCATCTCAGCGCTTGTTCCGCAGTTATCACCAAAGTGAGGCACCACAACGGAAGGCGGTGCTTCACGGAATGTTTCGTGAGGCTCATGGCGATTGGCACGCATCTTGTGGGATAATAAGAGGGTAGTGTGTTTAGACTGGGATGGGGGACCTCACTCGTCTCAGGAATGCAGAAAGGGTTGAAGAGGGGGAAGAAGTGAGAAACGGATGCGGACGAGAGGCAGAAGAGGTAAGGTAGATGCCAACCCATCCTGGTAGTGACCAAGGGCGCTTGCCTACCAACAAACACATCCGCAATGCGAAGCGAAAGGTGGGAGGCTAGGGAGTGTTACGGCCTGGCAGATTGGTCCCTGCAGGAGTAGCCCTTATAGTATAGAACTGGACAGAATGATCCTAAGAAGTGGATCATTCCCGAAGCTTTTGCTTTATGCCTCAGCGGGCAGTTGGTCCAGACGCGCTGTAACAGGGAGGCAACAGGTGTGGCGGCTAATGAAACGTCGCCAAAGACAGGTGGGTGGGATGGTGCTAAAGCAGCAAGTGCGGACATGGGTTGAATCAGGCCATAAAACTTGCCATTTTCGGAAGCTCTTTCACTAACACTTACGTATTTAAAGTATTATTTAATCTTAATTTTAATAAATTAACAAGTATAATAATTATTATTCTAATAAGAAGTTTATATAAAAAACTTATAAAGTATATTAAAAGTTTTTATTATAAAAATATTTATTTTACTTAATAGTATTAGCTTTTTTAACTATCTTCATATGTCGCTTAGAAACTATTTTAAATTATAAAAACTTTAATTATTTATGATTTTTATAAAAATATCTTATCTTATTACAGTTATAATACTAACTATTAAGTTAAAACCTTTTTTATTCTATATAATAATAAAATTTATTAATTTTATATAATATTTATAAAAAGTTTTAATCTTTTATCTTTCGTTATTTTATTAAAAAAGTTAAGTTATTTATCTTTTTTTAAATTAATAATTATAAGTTAGTAAATAATTTATTAACCTTTTCGTTTTACTTTCTTTTTATAAAGTTATTAATTTATACGTATTATAAACTTTACTTATTTTAAAAGCTTATTAAAACGGTTAATTCTTATAACTTTATCTTTTTTTTTCTTTTTTTAAAACTTTAATAAAATTAAATAATATAAATATCATCGTTGAATTTTATTTTAAAAATGATTTAGTAAAATCTTATAATATATATAATAACTATTTTTTTATTAATAATTTATAAGTTATTATTTTATTATTTAAATTTTTAAAAACTTTTAAAAATACTTTTAAATTTAACTTTAAATTATTTATGATTTAAAAATATATCTTTAAATTTATTATTTTAAAAGTTATTACTAAATATAAAGTAATCTTTTATTATAAGTTTAAATTAAAATGAAGTATTCTTCTTAAGATATTTAATAATACATATAATTTTATTAACTTTATTAAAAAAGCTTATTAAATAAAACTTAGAGTAAATATATAATTAAAAAAAGAATATTTAAACGTTTTCTTTATTTTTATTATACAAAGAAAGTCTTAAAGACTTATATTACTTGAATTTACCTTTTTAATTATTTATATTAATATATTCTCTTTTAAAAAATTTAAAACTCTTAACTTATTTAGAGTTATAATTTAAAAATTTTATAAATTTAAAATTTAATTTATAAGACCTTTAGTATTAAAAATATAATTAAAAGTTTTTATTATAAAAGATATCTTTAAATTTAATACTTTATAACTTTTTAAAAAAGAAAGTAAAAAAATATTAAACCTTAAATATGGTTTTAAAAAATAAATTTAATATAATATTTATTAAAGTATTTCGTATAATATATATTTAAATATTTTTAAAAGTAACTTATTATAAAAATATTAATTAAAAATCTTTAAAAAGTTTTAAAAATATTTAAATATTTATTTCTTTTAAAATAACTTTATAAGTTTAAATAAAGTAGTATTAAAAATAAAAAATTTAAATTTATTTTAAAATTAGCTTTTTTAAAATTTAATAAGACTTTAAAAATAATTAAATTCTCTTAGGAAAATTATTTATAAAGTTCTTATAATTTCTTCTTTATAAAATTATTCTTTTTAATATTATGTAAAGTAAAAAGTTAAAATAAGTAATAAGTTATATATAAAAGTGATATTATTTTATATTTATTTTAAAATTAGCTTTTTAAAAATAAGTTAATATTCTCTTTATATATTTTATATTATTAGTTAAAACTTCAAGAGAAATATTTTTTAAATTAATTAAAATGATATTACTTATAAAACTTATAAAATTTTTATTTTTAAAATTTAAAAACTTTACTTCGTTATTTTTAAAATAACAAAATCATTATTTTAAATAATATTATAATAAATATAAAAAGTAAGAATTTTTAAAAAATTTATTTTTAATTTAATATAATAAAGGAATAAGAAATATTTAATTTTATAAAAAATATAACTTTTAATATATATTATTTAAGTTTTTAAATAAAATATAATAATAATTATTATAAAAGGTTTTTTTATTCAAATTTAAAGTAAAAAAATATTATTTAAGATACCTTCTTTTTTTAAATAAATCTTTTAATTTTAAATTTTATAATATATTTTAATATACTTTTATTTTTCAAAAATAATTTTAAAAGTTTCAATATTATAAAAGGTTTTTAAACTTATTTTTCTTCTTTAAAAAAGCTTTGAACTTATAAAATTAATATTTAAAATAAAACTTATTCCTTTTTTTTAAATTTAAAAAACTAAAATAAAAATTATCTTAATTATTTTATTTATAAAAGTTTTAAATTTAAAAAATGTTTTTTTTAATAAATAGTAATTTTAAATTAATTTTTATTTATTTTAAATATAAGAACCTTTAATTTTTAAATTATATAAATATATAATTTTTTTAAATTTCTTTTAATAAAAGTACTTTTTATATATAATTTAAAAAAAAGTTTAAAAACTTTTAATCTTAAATTAAAAACTATAAATCTTAAACTTAGTTTATAAACTTAGTTTATAAACTTAGTTTCTTTTTTTTTAACTTATAAATTAATATATAAACTTTTTAAATTAATTTGTTTTTAAGTATTATTCTTTTAATAAACCTTATTATATAGATATATAAGTAACTTTTAATTTTTTTAAAAATAATATTGAAAATAAAATTAAAAATAAAAAATAGAAAATATTTATATAATATAACTTATAATATAATAAATATTTAACTTTTATTATAAATATATATAATCATTTATATATCTATAAGTTTATATAAAAATATAAAATAATATTAATATATACTTAATAATATTTTATAATACTTAAGTTATTTATAATCTATTATGAAATTAATTATTATATAAATATTTAAAAGAACTTAAATAATTATATAATATTAAATTTATAAATAATTAAAAAAATTTAAAAATCTTAAAGATTTATAATTAAGTTATTTTCAAAATAATACTTATAAAAATATAAACTTTAAATATATTAAATAAAAAATAAATTTAAAAAGATTTATAAAAAATATAAAATAAAAAAATTAAAAGTTATTTTAAAATATTTTTATTATAAGAATTTAAAGCTTAAATTTTTATTTTATATTATATAAATAATTTTAGATATTTTTAAATTAAAGTTTAATTTTTTAATTATATTTAATTCTTTAATTTTATAACACTTTTTAATAGTTTTTATTAAAATTTAAAATTATAAAAGAAATATTAAAAGAGAATAATTAATTTATTATATAAATTCATAATTTTAAAAAAGAATAAAAAAGAATTTAATTAGAGTTTTAAAACTACTTAAAGATATAATATTCTTTTTTAAAATAAAGTTAACTTAAAATATTTATTAAATTTTTTAAAAAAATTCTAATAAATAAATATATTTAAAAAGAAATATTTAATAAAAAGAACTTTCTTATAAAGTAATTATATTTTATATTCTTTAAGTAAATTAATTTTAAGTATTATAAGAAATGTATTAATAACGATTTTAATTTTTATCTTTATAATATTAATATAAATAAAATATATTTATTAAAAAGTTTAGAATTAAAAAAGAATTTATAAAAAGTTAAAATATTACATAGAAAAAGTATTTTATAATTAAATAATAACTTATAATTAATTTTAAGTTAAAATTTTTAAAAAAAATAAAAGTTATTTTTAAAAAAGCTTTTAAGTTAAAGTTATTATTTATATATATTATTTAAAATGAAATAAGAAAAACTATATATTATTAAATTATTTTTTTAAAAAAAATTAAAAATAATTCTTAATAAAAATTAAAAAAGGAAAGTATTTAAAAGAAAATAATTATTGTTAATACTTTTATAAAAGAATTTTAAGATATATTAAATAAATAAACTTTATATAAAATTATAAAAAAGAAGTTTTAAATTTCTTTTTCATTTATTAAAACAATACTTTAAATTCTTATTTTTTTATTTCTTTTAAATAATTACAAAAAGTTAAAAAAAATTTTAACTTTTTATTTAAGTTTTTATTTAAAATTATTTTTATTATAATTAAAAAGTCATTTAAAAATGTTTTAATATATTACTTTTATTTAAGTTTATAACTAAGTAAAATTATATATTAAGTTAATTTAAAAAGTTAAAAACCTTTTCTAATAATTTTAAAACGTTCTCTTTATAATAAGACTTTATATATATATTTAATTTTTATATATATAATAAACTTTTTATTATTCATTTTTATTTATCTTAAAAGTAATAATTTTAATATCTTTTATTTATACTTCTAATTATATATAAATAATTAATAAAAAAAGATACTTTATAAAGCTTTTTAATATAAAGAGTTTTTTATTATAGTTTTATAATTTAAGTATTGTAATTTTAATAGAATTAAGAAAGGTTTATTAAAAAATATATATATATAAAAAAATAAATAAAAATTTAAATACTAAGTCTTTCAAAAATATTTATAATAGAAGAAAGCTTTTAACTTTTATTAATTTTAATTTTCTTTCTATTATACTTTTATATTTCTTTTCTTAATTTAATATCTTATAAAGGTTTTTTTTATTATAAAAAATAGAACTTTCTTTAAATTACTTAATTTTAAATTACATTATAATGTATGTCTATATATATAAATATTTTATTTAAAACTTAAAATCTTTAAATTATTAAAATAACTTTAAATAACTTTTAAATATAATAATCAAGTAAACTAAAAGAAAATAGATATTATAAGTTTTACTTATAAATATTATTAAAAATAAAATAAAAGTAGTAAGGTTTTTAATATTTAAAATTAATTTTTAAGAAAGTTATAATTATAATTAACCTTTTTATTGTTTAAATTATTAAAAAATATAGATTTAATTTAGTTTATAATATATTTATTAATATTTTCTTAAAAAAGTATAAAACGTATTATACTTATATAATATTATATTTTAAACTATTTTCCTCTTAATATTTTCAAAATAATATATATTTTTTTAGTTAAATTTAGAAATAATCAATTTTTTAAAGTTCTATTTTTTGATACGTTTTTAATAAATATTTTATAAGATATAAAATGTTTAAAATATAAAGACCTTTTATAATAATCTTTTTTGAGTTTAAAAAATAATATCTCTTTTATTAAAAAATATAATAATTAAATAACGTTTTAAATTTCTTTATATTATATTTAAAAAAATTCCTTTTTTATTTCATAAAATAAATAAATATATTTATAAATAGTTTAAAATTTATAACAATTTTTAAAACTTTTTCTTAAAAGATAGAAAGTTCACTTTTATTATAAACGTAATTATTACAATTTATTTTATATTTTTTCTAAAACTTAAAGTAAAAAATTCTTATAAGGTATATTTAAAAAAGATTTAAAATAAAAATATCACTTTTAAAAATTAAATATATTATAATATATATTATAAAGAATATTATATTTTACCTTTATTTATTTTATATATTAATAAATTTAAAAATTTCTTATTTTACAGTTTTATTTATTTAATATTATAAAGAATTTAAAAAAGATAATATAAGAAAAAGAAAGTTTAATTTCCTTTTAAATATTTTATTTTAAATATATAAAATATAATTTTAAAATATTTTAAATTAAAAAAGTAAGTAAATAATATTTAAAACTACTTCTTGAAAAAATAAAATTATAATTAAAAATATTTTTATTTTTAAATTATTTTATTATTTTCTAAAAATATAAATAATAAATTAAATAAAGAAAACTTATTTATTATATATATTTAAGAAGAATAGTTATTATTTCTTATTCTCTATTTAAAAACCCTTTTAAGATTTCTAAATAATGTATTTACTTTAATTTTATATATATATAAAAAATATATAAAAAGATTATTAATTATAAAGGTAAATAAAACTATTTACTCTTTTTTGAAATATATATAATTTTATATAAAATAAAAAACTTATATAAGTAAACTTTTATTAAAAAGTTTTAAAATTTCATCTTAAAAAACTTTTTATATAAATAAAAACTTTTATAAATATAAAAGTAAGACTTTATATTTAATTTTAATTAAAATGTTTTAGAAAATATATAAATAAGTAATCTATTAAATCTATAAAACTTACTTTCTTTAAAAGTACTTATAGAAATTAATATATATATATAAATAAATTTAATTTTACTTTCTTTTTTAAATTATAAATTTTTCTATAATATATTTAATAATTTTAAAAACGTTATATATATTATGTTATTATAAAAGTTTTATAATATAAACTATATTTAAAAATTATTTATTAAACTTTAATAATAAATTATAATTTTTAACTTATAAATTTTTTAAAAACGTTTACTTATTATAAAAGATTTTTTCGTTTTATTATTTTAATAAAAAGTTAGCTTAAGCTTTTATAATAATAATAATTATTTTATTCTACTTAAATAAAAGTTTTAAATTAAAAAAATTAAAATTTTTAAATAAAAATAAAAGAAATCTTATAAAAAACTAAAATAAAAAAGGAAGTAAGAGTTAATTATTAATTAAAAAATAACTAAAATATTAATATATATTAAATTAATTCTTATAAAAAGAAAAGTTTTTTTATAATTCGTATTATATTATAAGTATTATATTAATACTTCTTTTTCTAATTTATATTAAATTTATAAAAGGAAATTAGAAATTATTTTATTAAAAATTAATTTTTTATAATTATCCTCTTTTCTTAAAACGAATATCTTTATATTTTATAATTAAGTAAGTATTATCTATTAAATATATAAAATAATATTATTATTAAACTTTATTATTTATTAAACTTTATATTTTTATAATAAATTTTTTTTACTTAAATTATTTAAAACTTAAGCCTTTCAAACTTATTTTAATATTACTTTAATTTAATACTTTTTATCAAAGTTCCTAAGATTTATAAAACGTTTCCTTTTTATTTCTTTATAAATAAAATAATAGTAAATTATTTTTATTCTTTTATTTACTTATTGCTTATAATATATTTATCTTTTCTTCTTTTATTTTTATTATTATAACTTTTTTTTATTTTTTCTTTTTATATTTAAAATCCTCTTTTTTAAGAAAACTTTTAACTTTTATTTGAAAAGGAAGATAAATATATTATATATATATAAAGTACTAAATTAAAATAAAATTTAAAAACGTTTATAATATTTTATAATCAAAATTTTTTTTTTTACTTTATTTATAAAATAATTAAAAGTATATTATACTTCCTTTCAAACTTATAAAAAAAGCCTTTCTTTCTATTTTTATTTTAATCTTTATATAAGTATTTATAGTAAAAATAAATATAAAGTTTAACTTTATAATTAAACATTGAGTTTTTAAATCTTTTAAAATATATAACCGAATTACTAACGATAAAATTAGTAGTAAAAGAACTAAAACTTATTAATTTATATAAAGTTTTAACTTTTCATTTTAAATTTATAAAGTAAATTAAATTTTATTAAATAATTATGTTTATTATAATAAAAATATTTTCATATTTTATTTTTATATTCTTTTTAAAAAGTTTTTAATTTAAAAAAGATATTATAAAATAATTATCTTTATTTCTATTATAGAAATCAAGTGATATTTATAATATTTATTTACTTACTTTTAATATTTTCATTTATTTTTATAACTTTTTATTTTTTTAAAATCTTAGAATAATATATCAACGTTATTTTTATATATTTTCGTTTTTAATTACTATTATATATTTAACTTTTTCAAAATAATATTCGAAATTCTTATAAAAAGATTATTATTAAAAGTTTCTTTAAATTTTGTATTATTAATTATACATTTATATAAAACTTAAAATTAACTTATGAATTCTTTCTTTGAATTATTACTTATATTAAAAAATTTATAAATAAAGAAATTTTATTTAATTAAATACTTTAACTTAAATAATTTTAAAATCTTAAAAAATAAAAAAAAATTATATTTTAATAATAATAAAGTTTTTAGTTTTTTTTAAAATATTCTTTTTAATAAACTAAAAAGAGAAAAGAAAAGAACTTTTAGAAAGAAAATATACTTAATAAAGTTAGAATTATTAAATCTTTTGAAAGAAATATTATAAAAAAGAACTTTTTTTTAATTTTAAGAAGAAATAACTTTAAATAACTTTTTAAATAGTTATAACTTATTAATATAAAAGATTTTATTATAACTTATTGAAAGAATATATTTTGTTATTAATATATAATTAATAAATATTTTATTTTTAAATTTAAAAATTTAAAATAAAAATATATATTAATTATATATTAAAAATAAAATATATTCTTTGAATAAGTTATAATACAATCTTTTTTATTATTTAAGCTTTATAAGTTTAAACCTTACTAATATTTAATTTAAAAGTAGTAATACTTTCTTTTTAAGTTTTAATATTAAAAAAATACTTATAAGATTATTTTATACTTATACTTAATATAATAAAAGAGTTTTAAAGATTATTATATAAAAATGTTAAAAATATTTAATATTTAAAGAAATTAACTTTTTTAAAAAAGGAATTTTATAAGTATATATAAAATTAATTCTATAGTTTTTAAGTACTTTTAATAATAGATTTTTTAAATTTACTTTTATTATTCTTTTATATAAGACTTTTTTTTACTTTTTTAAATTAAGTCGTTTTTAATCTATTTTAAAAAGTTATAAAAAAATAAATTTATATTCTTTTATATTATTGATAAAATATTTTATTTTAAAAATAAACTTAAATAGATTAAGAAATTATATATTTTTTAATTTATTTTATAACTTTATATAAAGTTCTCTTTTAGTTCTTTGAATTATTAAGTAATAAAACTTATTATATCTTTAAATAACCTTTATAATAAATAAGATAATATAAAACTTATAATAATAAAAATAAAATATAAGAAAATAAAGTTTTTCTTTTTTTTATTTTTTTTAATTTTATAATTCTTTTTTTAAAATTTTAAATAAATTAACTTATTATATTATTCTTTAAAGTTTAAAATTTTTAATATTTATTTTAAACTTTATATTACTTATAAATATTATAAAATATATAAGTAATATAAAGTTTAAAATTATATTAATTATATTTAAAGTATATTTGATGAAATATTTTATAAGTTCTAATAATTAAAAAGAGTTAATAATATTCCTTAATTTTTTAAATTATAAAATTAAAAAACTTTATTAAAATTTCATAAAAAATATCTTTTTTCTCTTTTTTATATATCTTATTTCAATTTTTAATAAACTTTTGAATTTTAAGTAAAGAAGTTAAATTATTTTTAAAGTTTTTAAAGTATTTAAAAGATTAGAAAATCTAATATTCCTTAATAAATAAAAGTAGAATATTTATTTATAAAAAAGAATATAAAATAAAAAAAAAATTTTTATAAGTAAAAAAGTCTTAAACTTAATATGAGTTTTATTTTTATTTCTTATTTTTTACTTTTTAAATAACTTTTTCATTTTTTTAAATATTTAATAAAGTGTAAAATCGATGAATTTATTAATAATAAGAACTATAAACCTTTAAAAAATGTTTATTATTTTTTAATATAATATATAAAATATTAAAAAACTATTCAAATATTTATAAAAATAAAAGTTATTATAAAATATTTAAATATTAAAAAAATATATCAAGAGTTAAATTTTACTTTTATTTTTATAAATATTAAGTTTTATAATTTATATAATTTTTTTTTAAAAAAATTTTAATTTTTAATTTATTTTCTTTTTTTAGTTCTTTTAAAAAAATATATATATAACTTTTATTAGAACTTTATTAATTTTCTTTTTTTTAATACAAGATAAGAGATTTGAAAATTCTTATTAAAATATAATTAGAAATAATAATTAAATCTTTTAATAATAAAGCTTTTTATTTTTAAAAATCTTTAAAATAAATATTAATAAAGCTTTATAAATTTACTTTTATTTTAAAAAGAAATAAAAATATATATAAGTAGTTATTTCAAAAAGATTATTTAAATTTCTATATTTTTAAATATATTTAATATTTTACTTTAAAATTATATTTAAAAGTAATATATAATTATATTAAAATAATTTTAAAATTATAAATAAAAGTTTTATTTTTTTTAAAAAACTATTTATAAAATAAGAATAAAAAACTTATATATTCTTTTAAAAATTAATATCGCTTTTAAAAATCATAAAATAAATATTATAAAGACTTATTAATTTTAAAATAATATAATAATCATTTTAAAAACTTATAAAAAATTTATATTTTAAACTATTACTAATATTTATAAAAATACTTATTAAAAACTTAAAAAGTATTATATATATATATAATTTAATAAAAGTTTATAATTAGTATTTTATTTATAAATAAAAGTATATTAATTTTTAATAAAACTTTTATATTTAAAATAATATTAAAAATGAAAACTTTTAAAATATAAAAAAAAACTTTTATTCTACTTTATTTTAAAGATTTAAAAAGAAAATTAAAATTTTAAGTTTAAAAATTTAAGTTAATGAAAATTTAAAAGATTATTTACTTTTTTATAAGTTTTTTAATTTTTAAAAAAATAAGAACTTTATATTTATTTTTATATAATCTATTAAAAAATACTTTTTATTTATAATTATTATATATTAAAACTTCTTAAATATTATATAAAGTTTTTCTTTTAAGTAATTTAAAAATATAAATAGTTATAAAAGTTCTTAATTTATAATTTATTACTTTTAAAATAATTTATATAATTATAAATAAAGAAAAAGTCTTTTATTAATATTATAATAAAATTTTTTAAACTAAATCTTTTTTATTTTTTATTTCTTTTAAAATTATTTTATATAAAAGTATTTTTTAAGAATAACTTATATATTTTATTGTTTTATATATTTTTAAAAGAATTAATATTAAAATTTAAATTATATAGAAATTTTATATTTTTTATTTATTTATTATAAAAAGTTTATATCTTAAAAGATTTAAATAAAATTTAAATTTCTCTTTTATTTTTAATAAACTTGAAAGTAATATTTTTATAATATTTAATAAAAATATTTTTTTTCTTTAAAAAAAAAAGAAAATTTATTTAAAAAAAAAGAATATTATATTTTTAAAAAGAATAAAATTTATATTTTATTCTTATAAGTTTTTTAATAATTTTTAAAAAATTTAATAAAAATAAAATCTAATTTTTATTTCTTTTTAAAGAAATTTTATTAATTTTCTATAAATCTTATATTTTTAAAAGATCTTATCTAATTTAAAATTACTTTTAAAAAATTTAGTATTATTAAGATATAAACTTATTAAATTTTATAAGTAGCTTTAAAATATAACTTAATATCTTTATAATAAAAAATAAAACTTAAATTTTTTTAAATATTTAATTTTTAAAAATATGAAGATTTATATATTTTTATTAAATAATTAAATTTAATTTTATATAGATTTAATTATTATTTTTAAACCTTTATTTTAAATATATTTAGTTTTATTATAAGTAGAATTTTTTTAAAATAAAGAAAATATAAAATTAAAAAAAAAGTAAAAGTTTAAAAAAGTATATAAAATATATATATATTTTTATTTATAATATAAATTTATTTACAATTATAAATTTTTAAATTTTTTAAAAAATTATAAATATTTTATTAATATTTTATTTTTTTTATTTATCTTTGAAAATATATATTTTAAAAACTAATTATAAAAATATAATATAATCTTTTTTTCTTTTTTAATAATATAAATAAAATCTTTTTTAAAAAAATCCTTCTTAAATATTTAAAAAATATAACCTTTTTAATATTCTTTTTTAAATTAATAAAAAATATAAAAAGAAATACTTTTTATTTTTTCAAACTTTAAAATTCTTTTTATTAAAAAATTATATACTTTAATCTTTTATTATTTTAATTCTTTTATAATAAATTTTATTTTAATATAACTTTTCTTAATAATAAACCTTTTAAAATCTTTATAAATTTAAAGTATTTAAAAAATAAAAATAAAAAATAAGTTATTTTTTAAAAACAAGCTTTATAATTATTTTAAATAAATATAATATATCTTAAAAAGTTTCTTTACTATAATACTTATTTTTAAGTTACTTTTATTAACTTTTATAAAGTGTTTTAAAATAGAAGTAAAATAAATCGTTTTTTATATACTTTTATATACTTTTTTTTTATATTAAAGCCTACTTTAATTATAAAATAAGTAAAGAAAGCTTTTATATATATATATATATATATATACATATTATATTATTTATTTTAATTTTAAATAAAACTTTTCTTTTAAAGGTTTCATTAAGTAACGTAATTTATACTTTTTATATAAGCTTTTTAATCATTCTTTTTATTTACTTTTTAGTAAATTAAAAGTTAACTTTTATTATTATACCTTTAAATAATTTTTATAAATTAATAATTTTTAAAATTATATTTAACTTATTAAAGAATATTTTAAAAGTTAATTAATAAATATTATTTCTTAAAACTTATATTTTAAATTATTCGTTTTTTAAAAAAACTCTTATTTTCATAAATATTATATCTTTTATTTTTATAACTTTAAAACATTTAATAAATCTATTTCTAAGAAGTATATTCCTTTATTTCAACTTTTATAATATTTTTAATATTTAAAATAATTTATTAAAAATTAAAAGTATTAAAACACTTTAAATATATAATATAAAGTTTAAGTGAACTTATTATACTTTAAGCTTTTATACTTAATACTTATTTTTTAACGTTAATTACTTAAGAAATTATTAGAAAATTAAAGAAATTATAAAAGATATAAGTATGTATTTATTAATTATTCTATATTAATTCTACATAGTAATTAGTACTTATATAATTTAAAATAAAGTATTACTTTAAAAAATATTATAAAAAAAGTTTATAATAATATATTATAGAAAAGTTGAATATAAAGTTTATTAAAGTAAGTAATATACTTAATAGATATCACGGGGTGAGCCTGTGACAAGCTCCGGCTATTACGTTAGTAATATACAGACGCGCGTTAACCGCTTATATTAATTACGGAGGTCCGCGAGAACTTTAATATAACTTTTTAAGTTACGTTTTATTTATTAACTTAACTTATACTAAATAAAATAAGAATTTAAACTTATAGTATAAAATTTAAATCGACTTATTACCCGCCCGTTTACTTATACTTTAATATTACGTAACTTCCTCTTAAGTTTAATATTACTTTTAAAATATTATATTATTTTTACTCGCCGTTTAACTTTAAAGAGCTTAAGGGGCTCTTCCCTTACGTTTAAGAAGCCTTTTCCGAATAACTTTTATATTTATAGAATTTAAACGGATATATTACCGCCTTAAAAGAGGATATCGCGTTTAAAGACACTGAACTCGTAACTTTTCGTACTACGGTCGTTAAAGCGAAAACCGTTATCTATTATTAAAAGGAATAACTTTAAAAAAAACGCGACTTAAATCGCTAATTAAAAGCTAAAAAGATCTAACTTATAAATATTACCGTTTTTATTATATAAACCTTTTTAACTAAATTATCTCTTTACTTTAAACTTATTATTAAAACGTCAGTAAATTATACTTTACAAATATTTACACTTACTTTTACTTTACGTTTTAAACCCGCCTCTTTTAATAAGAAAATCTTTAACTTAAAGGAGTTATTAAAACTCGAAACGACCTCCGGAGGTTCGTTTAATAAGTCTACTCGAAGATAGTTTTTAACGCCGACCGGTTCCCGTCCGTTATTTCTTACTTAAACTACGTATAACGAACGTTATACTTAAGTACTACGTAACGTAAGGTTTATATAATTAAGGATAAAGAGTGTTTATTTATTTAAATACTAACTATTAAGTAACTAAGTAGTCGGAAGTGTTAAATAAATAACTAAATCTTTACGATACGTCGTTAAGAAGTTACTTTTATTTATAAGTAAGATAAATACTTAAGTTAATTATTAAAGTAATAACTATTTATATAAGAAATCTTTCTAACTTATATCTTAAGTTATTCTTTTACTAATACTATAAATATATTAAATAACTTACTATTTTTTATATTTTTTAATAAATAACTTAAATAACTTATTAGTTATATATTTATTACGTAACTTATATTATTATTAAATATCTAGTTCTAAACGTCCGATATTAAATATCTAATATTAAATATCCTCTCTTATTAACGGTAATTAAATATCTATATTTTAATATCTAATATTACATTATTAAATTTTTAAATATAATCTTAATATAATAATTATAACTATTAAATATAACAGTATTAATAAGAGGGATATTAATCTATATTCATTAACTTATTAGTTAAATCCGTTAAATTAAATTCGTAATATTACCTTTCTTTCTTTAAAACCTTTTATCTTTAAAAGTTATAATTATATAAAAAGGTCGGTTTACTTTCGTGTAACGAGTTCTTATAAGGTTATATTCCTTTTTCTTTTATATTTTTTACAATAAATACTTATTATATTAAGTCGAATTAAAAAACGAAAATTACGTACGAAAAAGATTAAGTAAAAAGACGTTTTACTTACCGTTATTTTATAAAACTCCGTTATTATACCGTTTTATTTTTACTACGAGGGTTATAACTTATCGTCTTATAAAGTATCTTTTTAAAATTCTTCTTATTATATTAAGTATAATCGTTTTAATTACTCTCGTTATAATATTTAAAGTATAACTTTTATAAAACTTTATTAAATTATTAAATAATGTTAAAAGTTAAAAGACGAGTTATAAGTTATAAAAAAGAAAGTTTTTCGCCTTTATAAATAAAAGAAGATATAATTTAAGAAAATAATAAGTAGTTTATTATAATATCGATAATATAAAAAAGTTAAAACGTATTAAATATAAAAAGGTAATTAAAAAAGAACGTTATTATACGATTAAAATTACTTTAGCTTTTTCTAATTTTCCGATTATTTCTAATAATTTCGTATTTAATTAAAATGTAATTTATTTAAATATTAAGTTAAACTTATTAGTTTTTACTAAGTTTAATCTTTTTTTAAAAGTTTTTTAAAGCTTATTATATATTTTATAAGTAACTTTTAAGTTTTTAAGTATTATCTTTTAATAAGTATCTTTTTTATTTAACGAGGTACTTTTAAGTAATTTTAAACTTCTTCTTATTAAAGATAATTTTAACTTCGTATTTATATTAATTTATCTTAATTTTTAATATAATTTCGAGTTTAACGTTTATTAATATTAATTTAAGTAACGAGATATAAAATATTAAATATATCCGTATTATATTAAGTAATAATAATCGATAATTAATTACTAAAATAACTTCTTTTATTTTAAATAATTTAATCTTTTTAAAGTCGAGTTTATCTTTTAGTTATTTCGGTTTAACATTTTTTTAAAATAAGTAAATTTTATCTCTTTTTTTAAAAGTTAGTCTTTTTAACTTTAATTAATTATAATATATTTTTATCTTATTTTATAAAAATATTAGATCTTCTTATAATTTTTATTATAATTTTTAAATTTATTAATTATAATAGTCGTTATTAATACGAGCTCTCTTAATAAAAGTGCTTATATAATTTCTAAGTTAAAATTTTAGTTAACTTTAAATAATAATATACTAAGTATTTCGTTATTTAAGTTATTATAAACGAATTATACCGTTAAAAGTAACTTAACTTAATTATTTTATTCGTAATTAACGTAATATTGTAAGTATTACTCGAGTATTTAATTTATCCGTTTTATTTATTTATTTATTTATAAGTAATAAGTTATAAATAACTTATACTTAATACTTAATTATATTATAAGTAATTTCTAAAATTTAACTATAAATAACTTATCTCGATTTAAAATAATTTACTTTAATAATTTCTACTAGTTAACGATAATTTAAAAGAAAATATATATAAGTTCTTTTATATTACTTAACTCTTTATAAAGTAAGAAATACATATATTTCGTTAGTTTTTTAATAATAATAAAAATACTATTATAAATTACTTATATTATAAGTTCTTTTAATAATAGTAATTTTATAATAAAGTTTAATACGATTATTTTTTATATTTTATATAATAATAAAATTATTTATAGTTTTTTATAAAGCTTATATCGTATTACTTTTACTTTATTATAAATATCGTATTCTTAAATAATTATTATAAGGATATCTTTAAGTTTAAGATAGTTATAATATCGTTTAATTCGATTTAGGTTTTTAAAGACTCTTTAATATTTATAAATAAAATATTCGTAAAAGTTTTTAACGAGTTTTATTTAAAGACGTTTAAAGATTTTAATCTTACTATTATACTTAAAAACTTCGTTATTATTAGTTTTTTAAATTCGTTTTATTTAGTCGTTATATTATATATAATACTTTATATCGATTTATTTAAATAATATAAGGTTTCTTATTAATTTATAGTAAAGATTATATATATCTCGATTAATATTTCTTATTGATAATCTAGTCGGCGGTTAAAAACGTCGGCTTTATTATTTTTATTACTTTTTTAATAAATAATAACGAAATTAAATTTTAAAAAGAATTTTATCTAATAAATTTATTATTTATTAAGTTCTTTATTCGTTATAAATAATATAAGGTTCTTATAGTTAATATATACTTTAATTTAATAAGTAATATTACTTAAATAATACTTTTATTCGCGGAATATTTCGATAATTATTATTGACTTTTTATTATAAATTTAATAGTTAAATTATAATCCGTTAAATTTTTTAAAGAAGAATATTATTAAATATAACTTATTATTATTATCTTGTTAACTTAATTATCCTTTGATTATATAATCTAATATATCCGTTTTAACTTTAAAAAGTTATATAAAATCGGCTATATATAATACTAGTTTATTTATAAACCTCTTCTTTAGTTTTTTAAAAGCTATTTCTTTTATATTCGTTTATTAAAAGTTAACGTCCTTATAAGTTAAGTTCGTTAAAAGAGTAACGATTTTTTTAAACTAGTAAATAAATATCTTATAGTAATTTATTAATTTTAAGAAAAATCGTATATAACTTACGTTTTAAAGTATTAACTAATTTTTAACTATTAAAACCTTAGAATCTTTTATATAAATTTCACTTATAAATATTATATATCTTAAGTAATTAACTTATTATTTCTTAAACTTGCTTTTCTTAAGATTTATAAGTAATTTAACGTCGCGAAGTACTTATAATATAAGCTTAACGTATTTATAATATTATTCGAAAGTCGTAAAGTAAAGTAAAATATCGTCGAGGTATATTATAATAAAATAATCGATGAATTCTTATAAAATATAATTTATTATATTTTAAAAACTTATTAATATATTAATAAAGTTAAAAAGTATTACTAAGTATTTATAATAATTATATTTAATTCGGAATACCGTTTTTTATTTTTTATTTTCTTTAATATATATGAGATTATATTTATTAAGTAAATTAAAAGTTATAAAGATTTTAACTTTACTTAATTTATCATATAAATCGTTAATTAATAATAATAAGTAATAATTCTTAATTATAATTTTATTAAGCTTTTAATAATCGATATATAATCGTTATTTAAGTTTATTATCTTTACTTTTTTTTTAATAAAAAGTATAAAATATCTTACTAATAATATCGAAAGTTTAATATTACTTTTCTTAAAATTTTCTTTAAAGTATTTCTTAAGTTTTTCTTTATATTTTAATATAAGTCGATAAGTTTATATAAATTAAAACTCCTTATCTTTTTTTAAAAATACCTTATAATTTTATTTATTATACTTTAATATTCTTATTAATAATTTTCTATTGAATAAATCGTTAAATTATTTATACGTACTTAATACTTCGTATTTCTATATTAACTTAACTTCTTTAATTATTAAGTAAGCTTTAAAAGTTATAAACTTATTTAAAAGTCGGTATTTTTAACGTTTCTTAAAAGTTAAGTCTCTTTTTAATATATCTTACTAAAGTTAACTAATATTTTAATTAACTTTTAAATTACTTACTTATAACTAAAGTATCTTTAGTATTATATCGTATCTTAATACTTTTATAATATCGTACTCGAGTTATTCGTTATATTTTTAAATTATAATAAATAAAAACGTAATCTTTATATTAACGAATCCTTATTTATAATATATTAAATCTTTATCTACGGTTTTAAGTTAATATAAAACGTCTTCTTATTTCTATAATACTTAATATTAGTTAATAATTCTTAATAAGATATAATTTCTTTATATATTATTATTAAGTATAACGCGTATTATATATCTTATAATTTATACGTTAAGTATAATATAATTATATAAGTTTAAATAATTTCTTATATTAGTATTTATTATATATAAAAACTTATTATTCGTTATAACTAAGTGTAACTTTATTATAATTAATAATAAACTTTTCTTTATTTTTTTAATTCTTTATTTTACTATTATCGTTTTATAACTTTTTATTACTAAGTATCTTCCTATTCTTATTAAGCGATTCGTTATTTAAAGTATTTTTTATAAGTTTATAATATAAAGTTATCGTTATAAAAGGACTTTTTATTATTATTTATAAGCGAAAATAATATAAGAACTTATATTAATTTTTAAGTTTCGTAACTTATTATAAGTATTATTAGTTATATTTATTGTTATTTACGGACCTTTATTTTATAAAAAGTTTTAACTTTATTTATATTTTAACTTTTTAATTTTATAAATATAATATTTATTAATCTTATATTAATATTATTTAATTTTCCTTATTATATATTCTCGAAAGTATTTTAATATTACTTAAAGTAAGACGAATTTTTATTATTTAATAAGTTTAATAACGGCTTATTCGATTTTATTTATAATATAAAATTAATAAAGTACTTCTTTTATAATATATTATAAGAATACTTAATATTTAAGTTTCTCCTCGATATAATAAAAGTAAAAGTCGAAAATATATAAGATTTATATTAGTTATTTATAATATTTAACGTAAAGGTAAATTCGTTTATCGTTACTAAATTATTCTTATAATCAAAGTTCTTTATAATTATATATAATAATAGTAAACGTTTTTATAATATAATCTTTACTTAAGTATATTCTTATAAATAAAATTTATTTATCGTCGTTAAGGTTTTAATAAAAAGTAGCTTATTTAATTAATTACTTATTAAAGTACTTATTTAGTTTATAATATTTAAAGAACTTAACTTATTATTATAACTCTTTTAAGTTACTTTCGTTAATCTTACTTTTTATAATAAAAAGTATTAATACGAGATCTTCGTAACGTATTATAATAAAAGTACGTCTTTTTTATAATTTCTTAAAGTATTATTTAACGTTATCTTTACTAAATTAGTAAGTGTTATAATTATTATTATAATAAGCCGTTTAAGTAAAAGATTTATAAATTATATTAAAAGCTTTTATAATAGTAATACTTATCTTATTTAATACTGTTAATTTTTTATTAATTACGTTTATATATCGTTTAAAAATTAATCGAAATTATTATTTCTTTAATTACTTATAATTTTTAACGAAATATCTTATCTTATTATAATTATAATATTTACTTTTTAATTTAAACTTATTATTATATTATATAATATTAAAGTTTATTAATCTTACATAATACTTATAAAAGGTCTTGATTTTCTATTTTTCGTTATTTTATTAGAAAAGTTAAGTTAATTATCGCTTCTTTTTAAAATTAATAATTATAAGTTAATAAATAGTTTATTAACCTTTTCGTTTTATCTTTTTTATAAAGTCGGTTATTAATATATATTATAAGCTTAATATATTTAAAAAGCTTATTAAAGTAGTTTATTCTTATAACTTTATCTTTAATTTCCTTTTTAAGACTTTAATAAAACTAAATAATATAAATGTCGTTATCTTAGTTTAATTTAAAGATAATTTATCGGAATTTTATACTATACGTAATAGTTAATCTTTTTTATTAAAACTTTATAAATTATCGTTTAACTATTCGTATTTTATTAAAACTTTTAAAAATACTTTTAAACTTAACTTAAAAGTAATCGTAATTTTAAAAAATCTCCTTAGTTTCGTCGTTTTAAAAGTTATTATTAATTAAAAAGTAATCTCTTATTATAAGTTCGAATTAAGATAAAGTATCTTTTTTAAAATATTTAGTAATATATATAACTTTATTAACTTTATTAAACAAACTTATTAAGTGTAGTTTAAAGTAAATACACGATTAAATAAAGAATATCTAGACGTTCTTTTCGCGTTTATAATATAAAGTAAGTCTTAAATACTTATATCGTTTAAATTTACTTTCTTAATTATTAATAACGTATTAAAACTCAAGGTTCTTTTATTAAAAAGTCTTAACACTTTATCGAAAAACGTTAATTATATTTATAAACTCTTATAAAAAGTTAAAAGTAATATCTTATATAACTTATAAAGCGATTCTTATAAAAACCTTTTAAGCGTTAGTAAAAGTAAAAGTTTAAAGTGTTATTTCGTCGAGAGTTAATATTTAAATAATAAATAGTAACTAATTTAAATATAAGTAATTAAAATATAACGAACGTTATACTTAAATATTATATAATATAAAGTTTATATAATTAAAAATAAAGAGTGTTTATTTACTTAAATATTGATTATTAAGTAACTAAGTAATCGGAAGTATTAAATAAATAACTAAATCTTTACAATACGTTATTAAGAGGTTACTTTTATTTATAAGTAAGATAAATACTTAAATTAATTATTAAAATAATAATTATTTATATAAGAAATCTTTCTAATTTATATCTTAAGTTATTCTTTTATTAATATTATAAATATATTAAATAACTTATTATTTTTTATATCTTTTAATAAATAACTTAAATAACTTATTAGCTATATATTTATCACGTAACTTATATTATTATTAGATATTTAATTTTAAACGTTTAATATTAAATATTTAATATTAAATATCTTTTTTTATTAATAATAGTTATATATATATATTTAAATATCTAATACCGTGTCGTTAAGTTTTTAAATATAATCTTAATATAACGGTTACGACCGTTAAATACGGCGGTACTAATAAGAGGGGTATTAGTCCGTACGTACTAACCTATTAGTTAGATCCGTTAAGCTAGGTTCGTAACACTACGTTACTAGCCGTTTATTTAGAAAAGCTTACGACTTAATCTTACTTTATATCTAGTACGGAATCTTATAGTTCTTAAATTATATTAATATTTTATTATACCTAAAAGAAGCCTTTAAAAACCCCGACTAGAAATAGAATACCGAGAATAAGCTATATAACTTAAAGTAACGTTATCTAAACTTTAACGTTTTCTTTATAAAATTCGAGAGACTTATATTAAAAAGCGAAGTTCTTAAAATTACTTTACCTTTTTTATTATCTTAAAACGTATCTTACGAGATTTAAGATATACTTTTATATAACTTAGCCTTTATAAAAGAGTACCGAGCGTTTATTTATTATTTTTAAACTTTCGATAACTAATTCCGTTAGTATTAATATTAAGTTAATAACCTTAAAGGAATAATTAAGATTAATATCTTTATTAACTTTTATATACCTTTTTAAAGCGAGCTCCGTTAACTTATTATTAAGACTAATACTAGTAACTTTATAAATTTAAGTTATTAATATAACCGACCCCGTTCCTTATCTAACTAAAAAGAGAGGGAGGAATACTTCTATTATAACTAGAAAAGTTATATAATCGTTTAATACTTTAAACTTAACCGCCGATTTATTTAGTTTCGTTAAATTTATACCCTAAGCCTTTAAAGAAGCCCGCCGTTTACGATAATTATAACCTTACTTACTTATTAATTACTTACACTTATCTAGTCTTTTTAACTTATCCTTATTATAACTTCGGTTATTAATTAATTTTAAAAGTTATGAATTAAGAATCTTTAATTATTAAATAATATAAGTTTATATTAAGTCGCTTATAAGCTCTTAAATTTAACGCCCCGACTTTATTATTTTTATTAATATCCGCTTATTTTATTTATAACTTATTTATTTAAAAAAAAGAAAATATATATAGAAAACTTATAATTCTACTTATTACTTTAATTACCGATAACTTTACCTTATTAACTTATATTTTAACTAATTTTAAAGCCGTTATAAAAACGTTTATTAATCGTAACTAAGTTAAAGCTTACGAATTACTTATAAGACTTTTAAAAAAGTTATTTAAAATCGAAGTAATCGATAGTTACTTTAATAAGAGTAAGAAGGTTACTTACTTTATTAAGTGTTTAATATAAATAAACGACTATTATAAAAAACGATTACGTTTTTTTATAACTTAATTAACTTATTTCTTTATTATTTTTAAAATCTTATAACTTAAAATACAGGACCCTCGTATAAGGTTCGTAAATTATATATTTATATTTAATAACGACTTTTATCGTTAAAATTATAATATATAAAAAAAACTTATAAAAGTCGTCGCTTTATATAATATACTTACTTAAGTTTACTTAAAGAACTTACTTAATTATTTTAAAACCTTATTTTAGTAAAATATCGCTTTTATTACCGTTCGCGTTTATTTAACGTATTTTAAAAAAAGGTACGTTATATTTCTTATTATTATTAAAAAAATCGATAAATAACTATCTTAGAAAATTAACTTACCTTTATTTAAGTAATTACTACTTAAATTAAAAGATTTTAAAAACGTCTTCTTACTTAAAAAAGCGGAGAGGTTATTATTATATAAAGCTTATAATTATAATATTAAATTAATAAAAAGGAAGACGCTTTCTTTTAACTTTTTATATGTTATATCCTACGATAAATTAACTATATTAAAAGAGTAGTTATAAAATAACTTTTAGAAAGGTTTTATATAACTAAGTTTATCTTTTATTATATCCCTTATCTTATTCGTTAAGAAACTTAAAAAAAGACTCCGTTTTTATATTAATTACCGCGTTTTAAATAATATTACTATTAAAAACCGTTACTTATTACTTTTAATGAAAGAGATTTTAAATAACTTAAAAAGAATAAAATATTTCTTTAAAGTTAATATTATTATAACTTTTAATAAGATTAAAGTTAAAAAAAGATAAAAGTACTTAATTGTATTTTATACTTATTTTAACTTATTTAAGTTATTAGTTATATTTTTCGGATTAATTAAAACTCCTGTTATATTTTAAAAGTTTATTAACAATACTTTATAATATTATCTAGATATTTATTATATTATATATTTAAACGATATCTTAATTTACACTTAAACTTATAAAAAATATATCGAATATTTATAGAAGGTGTTTTAAACATTAAAAGAAGCCGGCTTATTTGCGAAAATATCAAAATATAAATTCTTTAAAACTAAAATTACGTTTTTAAAGATAATTATCGGTTATAATAACTTATATATAAACTTTATTAAGATTAAAATAGTAAAGAATTAAGTTACTTTAACATACTTAATAAATATTTAAACTTTTATTAGTTTTAAGAACTTTTATCACCGATTTATTTATAATTCTTTAAAAATTATCGCTTTATTAATTAACTTTATAAAGAAAAAGGTTAAATTCGTTTAAACTTAAAAATATAAAGCTGTATTTACTACATTAAAAGACGCGTTCACCTTTACTTTAATCTTAGCTACTTTTAATTAAAATAAAGAAGTTATTTTAAAGATAAATACCTCCGATTATATCTTTATTAACGTATTATCGTAATATAAAGATAATAAGATTTTACGTTTAATTATTTTCTTCTTAAAGAAGTACTTTTTAATAAAGTGTAATTACGAGATTTATAATAAGGAATTATTAGTAATTATTTATAACTTTAAAGAATAACGTTTTAAATTAAAAAGTATAACGTCGTTAATTTAAGTTATTATTAATTATCGGAACTTAAAGTATTTTACGATAATAAAGTTACTAAATTACTAATAAATTAAATAGTCCGAATTCTTATCTTATTTTTATTTTAAAATTACGTATTAACTTAGAAAATAAAAAGTAAAGCTTAACGTTTCAATTAAGAGGTTAAAAGACTTACTTAAAGAAAGGGATAAACGATTATTATATTAAAGTAAAGTTATTTTAAAATAAAGAACTTTAAATTATAAAGGAAATTAATCCGTTTTAAGGAAAGCTTAACTTAAGTTAACGTTATAACTAAAGCGTAATCTACTTTTAATAACTTATTAAAATTAAGTCTTATCGATTTAAACTTTTAACTTATTATTATACTGTCTTTATAATAAAAACGTTACACCTCGTTATTATTATTAATTATTTAAAACTTTATAATATAAAGATAAAAGTTAAATAAAACTATTTACTTTATTTTAAAAGTGTTATATATTAAAAAACCTTATTACCTTTTAATCTCTTTTATTAAATATAAAGAACGAGTTAACTTATTATACTACTATAACTACTTTTATATCTTTAACTTACCCGAACTTTACGTTAAATTAACCCGATTATATTACGATATTATTATAATTAGATACTTAAAGAGAGCTTATATATATAAGAACTTATCTTAAGATTATTATTAATTACGAATATACGCTTTTATAAAATAATAAACTAATAATTACTATATTTACTATTATATTACCTCTTCCCGTTAAGTAAAGTAAAAGGTACTTTACTTATTACTTATACTTAAATTAGCTTAATAAGATATCTCGATAAATTTCGTCGTATACTTATTAAAACGATAGTTATGATATTATTTTAATTATAATTTATAAATTAATTAAAATAAAACATTTTATCGTTTATTAAGATACTTATAATATTAATAAAGTTACGCGCTTATACTTAAATAATATTTAAAAACTATATAATTTATTAAGAATTATAATTTCTAATTAAGGTTTTTAATTTATAAGACGTTTTTAAGAATACTTAACCCGCCGATTAACTATTTAAAGCTTATTATGGATTTTTTTTATCTTAAAATTAATAATTAAACTAAATAAGCAAATTTAGTTTTAAAGTAGTACTTTTACGTTTAAATGTTATACTTATAAGACGATTAAAGTTATTAACTCTTTTTAGTTAAATTCGCGTTAAATAATACCTTAAACGAGAGTAATAAAATTACCTTGTTTTTCGCGAATTATAAATTTTATTTAAAGATTAAGTTTAAACTATTAAACTTTAATTATACTTTTATTACTTTAAACGTTAAATATATCGCTCGGAAGATATAAGAAGTTTATAAGATATTAAAGTTTAAGATTTATTTAATATAAATACGTTATAAGGAATACGTTAATTATAAAAGGTGTTTTACCCGTTAATAAGAAGTAAGTTAAAAAGTTTAACTTAACGTTTAAAATATATAAATAAAACGCTTTTAAAAGAAACTTAACTAAAAGTAACCTAGATTTTTTTTATTATAAAAATCGTAAACTTATATACTTATGAATTAAATTTACTTATATTTATAAAGAACTACCTGGTATTTTATATTAGTTTACTTTATCTTAATCTTAGTAATTTTATCTTAAGTTAAGTATAACCGTTACTTTTATTAGTACAAGTCGATAATATTAAGGAATTCGAGGTTAAAGATATTATGAATTCCCGTCTTAATATCTAAGGTTAAAACCGAGGCTCTTACTTAAAGTATATTATTAAATAAGTTAAATATAATTAACCGATTAAAGTCCTTACTAAATACGTTATTAATATTAATCAGGTAATACTAAATTTTTATTAAAAATATTTAAAGAAGTTTAAACTTTAAGATTAAACTTAAAGATTTAAAATTACGTCGATAAAACTTCGCTTTAAAGAGGGGAGTATTATTAAAAGGTAAACCTGTAATAAGCTTTAACTGTTACGTTAATAACGTATAAACGTATATTAATTACTTATATTAATTATAAAGGTTCGTAAGAACTTTAACGTAACTTTTTAAGTTACGTTTTATTTACTAACTTAACTTATACCGAATAAGATAAGAACTTAAACTTATAATATAAAATTTAAATCGAGTTATTACCCGTTTACTTACTTACATTTTAATAATAAAACATTTTATATATATTTTTAAATAAAATATAAATTATACTTTTTTAAAAATTATTATAAACTAAATTTATTTATATAGAAATTAAATACTTTTTTTAAAATAAAAAACTTTATTATAAGTTTTAAAAGTTTTTTTTTTTATAAAACTTAATAATTATAAGAAAAATTTATATTTTAATTTTAGGAAAAAAAAGTTTTTTTACATTTATTATAAAACTTTTTATATAATATTCTTTTTTAAATTCAAGAAATAATTTAATAACTTTTTAATATTTCATAAATAATACTTTCTTAATATATTAAATAATTTCTACGTTATTTCTTTTAAAAGTATAATTATTTCTTTCATAATATTAAAAATATAAAAAATATTAAAAGAAAATATTAATATATTTTAAAGAAAAAAATTTATAATTAAATATTAATAAATATCGATTTCATATATAATATATTAAGTTTTTAAGATTTATTATTTCTATTAATAATATTAATATGAATTCTAATAAGATAATTTTATTTAAAAATAATAAGTATATATCATAATAAATATAAGTGTAATTCTTCTTAATATTTTATAATCTTTATTATAAGTTTATTTAAAATATAAGAGAATACTTCTTATTTTAATATTTATATAATAAAATATATTAAGATTTAAATAAAAAATAAATACTAAGAAACGTCTAATACTTTTAAATAATGATTTTTATTTTTCTTATATTAGTATAGTTTTAGTATAATTATAAAATAAAAATCGAGATAGATATTTTATTTATTATTATTATTAATATATTTATATATATATATATAACTTAATACTTCTTATTATTTAAGTACTTTTTCAAAAAAGATATAATAAAACATAAAACTTAATTATTAAATTAATAAAAAAAGTTTTTAATTCTATCTTATAATTTTAAATATTAATAAATTAAATTAACAAGTTTTTAATACTTTTAATTTTTAATTTTATTTAATAGAATTTTAAAAAAAAGCTTTATTTAAAAAACGTTTTAAAGTTTATAATAAGTTAAGTAAGTAAAACTATTAATAAAATTCAACTATATATTAATTTATAATTCTAATATTTAAAATAATAGTATTAATATTTTTAAGAAAGGATTAAAAGTAATAAGTATAAAAATATAAACTTAAAGTTATATAAAACTTTAATATTTTTTAAAAAACAAAGTAAACTTTATATTATTCTCTTTTTAAATATATATAATTTTATAAATTAGAAAAGATATTATTAATATATATATTTTTATACTATATTATTTTTTTATTTATAAAATACTTATGAAATAATAAATACGTTTTAAAAAATGAAACTTTATTATAAATATTTTATAAATTAGTAATAGAATTATGATTTAAAAATGTTATTTATTATTTATAGAAAGATTTTTTAATATAAGATAATAAATTATTAATAAAAAAATAAAATAAGTTTTAAATTAAATCTTAAAATAACTCTTTTACTTTTTTTAATTTTAATTTACTTAAATTATATTAAATTTTATAAGTGTATTTAAGTTTAATTTTAATAATTCAACTTATTAAAAAGTTTTATTTAATTTAAATCTAATTATTATATTCTTTCCTTTTTTAAAAGTTTTTATAATAAGAAACTTAAAGTATTATCCTTTTTATTTATATTTTAATTTTTATAATCTTATTTATCTTACATTTCTTTTTATATTAAAATTTATATTTTAATTTAATAACCTTCTTATTATTAAAGAATTCTTTAAAAAAAAGAAATTAAGATATTTCTATTTTTATATTTTAAATTTTAAAAGGTAATATATTTTTATTATAAACATTGTTTTATAAGTTTCACTTTTTATAATAAATAAAAAAGTTATTAAAAGTTTAAATTAATCCTTTTTCTAAAAAAGAAATTATTTTAATTATTATAAACTTTATAAAGCTTTAGAATATATAAATATTTTTAATTTTAAAATTAAATAAGTTTATTTTTTTATAAACTAATAACATAAAAATATTATTTTAATTAATTATAATATATAAAAATTTAATAAGTATTTATTATTAAAAATATATCTGAATATTATAAGAATTAAATTTAAATTACTTAAAGTTATAAAACTTTATATTGTTATATTTTATCTTTTAAGAAGCTTAATAATTATATCTGACCTTATTCTTACCTTTTTAATTATTATTTTTATATCTTAGTAAAACTTCTTTAATTTTTATAAAATTATTATTTTAATAATTATAATATGTATTTTAATTTTCAATTTATATTTTATTATATATTTATAATATTATTGTTTTGTAGATTTATTAAGTATAAATTCTATTTATACTTATATATTTTAAATAAGCTAAATAAATAAATATTTAGTTTCTTTATAAACTAAGATATATCTTTATAGAAAGTATATGAAATTTATAAAGAATTTTATATTAGCTTTTTAATATTTATATAGTTTTTTAAAAAAGAACTTTTATATTTTAACTTCATAATAAAAATAAAAAAAGAAAGTTATTTTTATTTCTATATTAAAGTTAAGATAATACAAATTATCCTTTTTTATAATTATATTTATAGTTCTTAAATAAAATTATATTTTATAACTAAATAACATATATTATAATAATTCTTTTAAAAAAGAATTAAAAAAAGTAAATTAATTTTAATTTTTAAATTTGAAATTCTTTAAACTTATTTAAGAATTATAAATATAATTATAAATAAAATGAAAAATGAAAAATAAAATATATCTTAAATAACTTTTAAAATAATAATTATTAACTTTAAATAAGTAATTAATTTACTTATTTTATTTATAAAGAATATTACATTTTAAAGCTTTATTAATAATTTAAAAATTAATAAATACTTTTATATATCTATATTATTATTATTTTAAAAAAGAGTTTAATATTAAGGTTTATAAATATAAAAACTTAAAGAAAGTAAAATAAAATATTATAAAAAAAATAAAAATTAAAAGGTTATAAAAAGATTTATTTATAACATTTTATTTTAATTTATATTTTTAAAATAAATTAAAAATTTATAAATATTAAAATAATTTAGAATTATATCTTTTTAATAAAGCTTTTTCGATTTTTTAAAAATACATTTTTAATATATCTTATTTTTAAATCTTTTATAAAAGTTTTTAACTTTTTTTATTATTTTAAAAAACTTTATAATCAAATATATATACTTTAATAACATTTTTAAAAGATTTTACTTATAAAATATATTAAAACTAATATAAGAATAAGTAATTTTTGAATTTTTTTAATTAAGTTTTTAAATATCTTTATAATATATTATTTATATAATTTATATCTTAAAGAACCTTTAAAATAATTTAAAATAAATAATTTTTTAAATAATTAATTTTTAATAAAAAGTTTTTACTACTTTTAATATTTAAATATAAGTAATATTATAAAGTTTTGTTAAATTTTTTTATATTATTATTAATAAATATACAACTTTGATATTTTAAATTAAATTTAAAAAATCTTAATATTTTTTAAATTAATATATTTTCTAAGTTTATATAAGAACTTTTTAAACTTATAATATTTTTTTATTTCATATTTATATTTTATCTTAATTATGTAAATCTATTATAAATTTAATAATATATAGTATTAAATATACTTATTTTCATAATAACTTTAGTTCAATAATTATTATACTATAAAAATAAATATATATTTCTTTTAAAAGTCTTTATTTAAATATAATATTAAACTTATAAAACTAAATTATTAATAAAACTACTAAAAGAAATAATATTTATTTAAAGTTTAACTTAAAATATAATATTTAATATTCTAAAAAAACTATAAATCTTTTTATTTTAAATTAACTTAAATAAAGAAATATTTTCATTAGTATAACATTTATATATTAAAAATTAAATAAAAGGTTAAACTTAATTTTATAATAGAAAAAAGATATTAACTTATATATTTCGAATTCAATTTTTAAATCGATTTTAAAAAGATATATATTTTAAAAATATAAAAGTATTTTATAATTATAAAAAACTTAAAATGTTTTTAATAATACTTACTTATTATAAATTTTTATTTTAAGAATAATATAAAGCTTTATTAGATATAATTAAAAAATCATTTTAATATCTTATTATTTTTATTTGTTTTAATAAAAAACTTAATTTATATTAGGTTTTTTATTTTTTTAATTTATTATAATTTATATAAATATATATTTCTATTTTTAGTTCTTTAAATAAAAAGATACTTTTATTAATAAATAAAATAATATTACTAAATAATAATAAAACTTTATATAAAAAATAAAATTAAAATAATCAAAATTAATTAACTTAAATTATTTATAAAAGGAAAATCTTATATTTATATTCAAAATAATATAAATATGAAATTAAGTTAAAGATCTTAGAATATTTTATTTATAAAAAATTTCTTAAAATTTTGAAAAATTAAAACGACTAATCTTTTTATATAAAAAAATAATATTTTATAAAGTTTTTATTATAATTTAAATAAGAGAATATATAAATAATTTTAACTTAAAAAGATACTTTCTTTTATATTCATAAAGATTTTAAATTTAAAAAACGATAATATTAATAAAAAAGTTGTTAATATATATAAATAAAATAATAAATATATATACTTTAAATAATTTTAAATTAAGTATTTATAAAGTATAAAAACCTTTAATTAATAATAAATTAACTTATAAGTTTAAATAAAGCTTATAGAAATTCTTTTTATAAAAATTTTAATATAAAATATTTATTAATTTATTAAAACGATTCTTTATATATAAAAATATATTATAAAATATTTAATTATTTTAGATTTATAATATAAAATAATATTAAGTTTGAAATATTTCAAAGTAAATAATAATTACAAAAATAAAGATAAAGTGATTAAAATAAAAATAGCATAAATTTTAATTTCACTCTTAATTTTATTAAAAATTCAAATATTTTAAGTTAAATAAAAAAAGTATGAAATTACTATTTAACTTATAATAAAGATAATTAATAATACTATAAAGAATAAAATATCTCTATTGTTTTAAATTATTATAATCAATAAAATTATTATTTATTACTTTAATATATTATTATCTTATCCTTTTTATATTAAAAGATATTTAAAACTTTTAAAATTAATTTTTATATTTTAAAAACTTTTAAATAAAGTAATATTATAAACTTAACTAGATTAATCGTTTATAATAATAAACACTAAAATATTACTTTAAGATTATTTAAAATATATATTTAAGAATATTTATTTTAGTTATTATTATTAAACTAAAACAAAAGGTTTATTTCTAATAAAAAAGATTCTATATTTATATATAATAATATATTTTATTTTATATATTTAATAATTAAATTTTATGTTGTTATTAAGTAAAAGTTTTAAACTTATTAATTTCTAATTAAAAATATATTTAAACTTCAAAAGTATTATAATAAAAAATCTTAAAAAGTTTTTATAAAAATCTTATAGATTTTGAAAATTTAAAAGTTTTATATAAATAATAAATTCTTTACAATATCTTAATATATATATAGTTTTTTCATTAAAAAACCTTCGTTTTGAATAATAATATATAAATTAATATTTACTTTTTTCTTTATTTTTCAAGTTTTCTTAATTTCTATACTTTTTTTAAAAAGAAATAAAAAGTTATATAAATACTTCTAAAAATATAACCTTTTTTAAATAGCGTATTTAATCTTTATATTTTCTTTTCTTTTTTATAAATATATTATTATAAATTTTAAATAAATTTTTTAATTTAATATTTCTTTTTTAAAAATCATTTCTTCTTTTTAAAAATTAAAAACCTTTAATATAATCATTTTTATTTAAATTCTTTTTTATTAATATATAGTATTTATAAAATAAAATTTAAAAATAGAAATAGAATTTCTATAATAAAGACTTCTATAGTAAAACTATTAAAGATTTTATTTTAAAAAAGCTTATAATAAATATAATTCTTTATTAAATTATATTTCTTTTTTATTATATTTTAAAATATAAAGAAAAATAAATGATAAGTTTTGAGAAATAGAATTTAATGTTTTTAACATAATTTAAGAAATTATAATCTTTATAACTTTAGAAAAGTTTTATTAAAGTTTAAAATAAAAAATAAGAAGTTAACTCCGAATCCTTTTAAAATAAATATAATAATAAAAAGCTTTCTAATTTTAATTAATTTTACTCTTCTTATTATAATTCTTTTATACTTCCTTTATAAAGATTATTATTTATTAAGTATCCTTATATTATACTTAACTTTATTATTATTTTATAATATAACTTTTTAAAAAAAGTTAAATATATCTATAAGTTTATAGTATAAAACTTGAGTTTTTAACTTTATTATTAATATATATTTTTAAATATTCAAAATCAATATTTTTATACAAGTTCTTAAAATATTATTCTTATTATTTATTATTTATATTTGAATTTATTTTAGAAGTTTAATAATATTTCAAAAATTTTTATAATACTTTATATAAGTAACTTATTATTTTCAAAGAAAGGTCTATATTATATAATATAATTTTTAAGTTTTATTTTTTTAATTTTTTTTTCAAATTGTAATTATTAATAATAAAAATATAATAAATAAACTAATGTTACTTTACATTTTTTTTAATTTTAGTTAATCGATTTTAATTATAACTTTCTTACTTTTTATTTAAAAAGAAAGTTACTTTAAAGTATATAAAGTTTTTTTATATAAAAACTTTTAATAATGTATTATATTTATAATATTCTTAATTTAAATAAATAAATTTTTAAAGCTTTTATAATATATATTCTTATTTAAAATAAAAAGGCAAGAACGTAATAAATTATTTATTACGTTATTTAAAAGTATACTTTATTACTTTTAATATAAATTATATAGTTTATTTACTTAGTTAATTTACTATAAAAAATATAAAATTATGAATTAGTTTATTTTAATATATATTAATAATATAAGAAATCCTCTTTCTATCTTATATAAATATTATTTAAAAGAACTTACAAGAAATTTATTTAAATAATAATAAAAGTTAAAATACTTTAAAATTATTTATTTTATAATTATAATAAATAAAAAAAGAATATATTATTAAATCCTTTAATTTATTTATTATATCAAGTTTTAAACTTTGAAGTAATTAAATTATTTTAACTTTTATATTCTATTAACACTTCAAATATTTTATTTATAAAGTAAAATATAAATTAAAACTTTTAATTACCTTTATACTATTATAATAAATTTAAAACTTAAAGTTAATCTACATAATAAAAACTTATTACTTTTTTAACATTTATAATATAATAATAACAAATAAACTAGTTTTATTCATTAAGTAAATAAATAATAAAAAAGATAAGAAAATTTATACTTATTCTTTAATATAAATTGAAATCTTATTTAGAAATCTTATTATAAATATTAGATATTTTATAAAAAGTATTATAATTTTAATATCTTTTTATAAATGACTTTAAAAAAGTAATAAATAAAAAGAGATTATAGGATAATTTATATTTTTAATAATTTAAGTTGTTAATATAAATATTAAATAAATTTATAACGTTTATAATAATTTAAAATAAGTTAATATTAAAAAGGTGAAAAGTTAGTTAAGATCTTATTTTAAAAGTTTTTTTATATAAAATAATAAAGATATTATTTTATAATAAAACTTTACTATAAAAATAATAAATAAAGTTTAAAATTTATATTTATATAATTTATTTATAAAGTATTATTTTTAAAAAATTAAAATAGTTTGAAATTACTAGTTGTTTTACAAATATAAATATAAAAAGAAAGTAATGTTAAGTAATTTCGATTTAATTTATAAGTTTCTTTTTAATTATTACTATACTTTTAACTAAAGTAAGAATTATAATATAAGATTTATTTTTATTTATAAAAATAAAATATTATATAATTTAATTTTCTTTTTTTATATTTATAACTTTTTAATTCTTTAAAGGAAAAATAGTAATAGAAATATTTTATATATTTAAATAATAAATTAATATATAATATAATTTCGTTAATAATTTTACTTAAAAACTTATTAAAAGTTAAAATACTTTTTTATTAAAATATATTAAAAACCTTTAATATATTAAAATAGTAAATTATAAATAATATAAGTTTTTTAATTTAATTTATTAATATTTTAAAGCTTTAATTTTAATTTATAAATTTTTTTTGATTTTATAATTAAATTTAACTATTTATAATATTTATAGAAAAAAGATTAAATACTAACTATTAATAAGTTATTTTTTATAAAGATATATTAATAATAGTATTAATTCAAATCTTTATTCAAACTTTATATATATATATATAAAGAAAAAAGTATATTAATATAAATATATTAATTAAAACTTATTTTTAAGTATTAAAAATTTTCTAAAATTAATTATTTTCTTTTTTTTAATTTTTATATATAGATATAAAAAGATTTAAATTTTTTTAATTAATTTAAAATAAATTTAAAATAAAAAACAGAAAATTTTATAAAATATTAAGTATTTTTAAATATAATAAATTTTAATTTATTTTTAAAAGTAACTATTTTTAAAGATTTTAAAAAGTATATTTTAAAAAACTTTAAAAGTTAAATATATTATATATATAATTTATGCTTGTTAATATTTATTATATTCTATTAGAAATTAAAAACAAATAATATTATTAAAATAAGTAAAAAAAATGTTATTTAAGTAACTTATTAAAATAAAGTTTATAAAATATTTAAAAGTAATTAAGTTATTTTTAAAATTAAAAAAAGTATTATATTAGAAAGTTTTGTAATAAGTATAAAAAATAATAAGCTTTTTAAACTTAAGTATTTTTAAATATAAAATAACTTAAAAATAAATAAGTTTTATAAGAATTATAACTTTGAATTATATAATGATGTTTTTTAATTGAAAAAAAGAAAAATCCTTTTATATATATAAATTTAATTTATAATATTTTAAATGAAATAATACTTTTTTACTTAATTTAAAAATAAATAAAAGAATTAAATAAATATTTTAATTATTTTTATAAACTTTATATTAATAATATTTGTAATATACTTTTAATATATTATTTATTTTTTATAAATACTTTTTTAAAGTTTATAAAGCTAAGGTATATAGTAAGGTAAGAGTTAAGTATAAGGTAACGAAAGGTTAATATATTAATTACTATAAGATTAGTTTTTACAAAAGAAAAGGTCCCCTCTTATAATATAACACGTTATATATACTTTATTAGTACTTCGTTAGTTAATTTATACCTAAGGTTAAGTAATTAGCTAAATAGTTATATAAGGATATTATAATCCCTTATAAAATTAAAGTATTTAAAAAAGTTATTTAATTTACCTTTATATTTTAAAATAATCTTATATTTATATATTAATTATAATAATATAACTTTAGACTTATATTTTAAAATATAATTTAAAATTAATAATATTAAGTTAAGATTACTTTAATTATTTTTAATTATAAAATCTTAAAATTAAAATAAAATAAAAGATTTCTTATTAAATATTTTTAAAATTTATTTTATAAATTTTACTTAAGTTAATAACTTACTAAAGTATAAATTTATAAAAATATACACATTTTATAACTAGTAATGAAATAAAAGTAATATAACTATATTTATTTAAACTTTTTTGAAAATCTTTATATTAAAAGAATAAATTATTAATATTATACTTATATAATAAAAAGTATTTATTAATTTTAAAAATCATCTTTTTTATAAAGTTATTTAAAAGTTTATAAACGTTTAATATTTTTATTAATATTATTATATTAAAATTTAATATAAAAAAGTTTTATTTATAAAACTTAAATAAAAAGTTAAGTTATAAATAATAAATAATATATTTAATTTTTTTGAAAAAAATTATATAAATATAAATAAATATTATAATTACTTCTTTAATAATAATCTTTTATTTTAGAACTTTTTTAATAAAATATAATTAATTAATATGACTTAAAAAGAAATAATTAACTTAATTTATATATATATTTATTAATTTATAATTTATAAAGTTTATTTAAAAATATATTATAATTCTTTAATTTTATATAAATAAAAATTATATAATACTTTCTATTAAGAAATTAGAAATCTATTTCAAGTATTATATAATAATAAATTTAAAAATACTTAAATAATAAGATACTTCTTAATAAAAAAGACATAATTAAACTTATTAATAAGTCAAAATTAAAAGGATTTTAAAAAGGATTTATTGATATGAAACACTTTTTTATAAATTTATATTTATAAAAGAGATTTTTTCTTATTATATTAATAAATATTTAAGTAAAAAATTAAAGCGTTTTAGAAATTATAATCAATTTAAAAATAAAATGTTCTTTTAAAGTATTATTATAATAGTTAGTAGTTTTTTTTATTTTATATTTAGAAAATTATAAAAAGTTAAGATTATTTCATTACTTATAGCTTATATTAACTTATAGAAGTAACTTTATACTTAAACGTTTTATTTAATATACTATTTATATAAGTAAAATCTAATTTTAAGAACCTTCTTAGATAAATAACAAAAAGTTTAAGTTTATTATCTTTAATTATTTCATCTTAACCCTTTTTATTACGAACCTAACTTAATAAATCCAACTAAAAAGTTAGTATATACGGATTAAAACCTTTCTTTATAATACCGTTATATTTAGTAGTTATAACCGTTATATTAAGATTATATCTAAAGACTTCGCGATATAATATTAAACGCCTTAGGATAAATATCTAAATATAAACGTTTAATTATCTTTAATAAAGGAGAAATACCTAATATTAAACGTTTAGTATTAAATATTCAAGATTAAATATTCTAAGATAATATAAGTTATATAATAAATATATAATTAATAAGTTATTTAAGTTATTTACTAAATGATATAAAGATTAATAAATTATTTAATGTACTTATAATATAAATTAAATAATAATTTAAAACTAAAATTAAAAAGATTTCTTATAATAGTAACTCTTATTTTAATTATTAATTTAAATATTTATTTACTTACAAATAAAAATAACCTTTTAGTAGTTTATTGTAAAGATTTAATTATTAATTAAAATATTTTCGATTACTTCATTACTTTTTAATTAATATTTAAGTAAGTAAATACTTTTTATTATTAATAACATAAACCTTTTTTATATAATACTTAAATATAATATTTACTATATTTTAATTACTTATATTTTAATTAATTATTAATTATTAATTAAATATTAACTTTTAACGAAATAACACTTTAAACCTTAACTTTGTATAATATTTAAAAAGTTCTTATAAAAACCGTTTTATAAGTTTAATAAGATATTACTTTAAACTACTTATAAAAACATATAAATATAATTAACGTTTTTTAATAAAATATTAAGACTTTTAACAGAATAACTTTAAGCTTTAATATGATATTAATAAATATATAAGTAAATTTAAATAATATAAGTATTTAAAACTTACTTTATAAAATAGATATAAAAGTAATATTTAAATATTCTTAGTTTTATTAGATATTTACTTTAAGTATTACTTAATATATTTCTTGAATAAAGTTAATAAAACTATATATATTATTATAAATTTAAAAAGAGATACGTTATCTTAAATCGAACTTATAAGAAGAGATTACTTTTCAATTAATAATAACTTAAAAAATAATTAAACTAAAAAGACTTTTTAAAATTATAATCATTTTAAGTTAAGTTTAAAACTACTTTTAAAGGTTTTAATAAAGTATAATTAATTAAATAATAACTTATAAAGTATTAATTAAAGGATTAATTATTATATATATTATAAATTGCTAAAAATTTATCTTTAAACTAAATTAAAACGGTAATATTTATATTACTTAATTTTATGCGAATTTTAAAAAAGAAATAAAAAATAAAGTTATTAAAATAAATTATTTTAATAAGCTTTTTAAGTATATCGAGTTAATAATAAACATTAATAATTACTTTTATTAAAAAGTTAAACCTTTTTATAAATATTATATTAAAAAAAATTTATAAATATATAATATAAGAATAAGGTTAAATAGAAAATAAATATTATAATAGTAATAGAATAAAATATTTTATTAAAATTATAAATATATAAAAATATGTATTTTTATTTACATTTTAAATTATATATAAGTAAACTTAATCAAAAGTTAATAATACTAAATAAGATAAATATTATTATTATAAAAACTTTTAATATACTTTATTAGTCTTTTATTTAAATTATATACTATAATAGTAATTATAATAGTTATTAATTCATTAAAATAATTTTAAATAAAACTTTATAAAGTAATAAAAATAACGTATTTATATTATAATATATTATAAAGATCTTTTTTAATACCTTTTATTATAAAAAGTAAGATATTTAGAAATAACTTTAAAATTTATAATAATAAAATAAGTTTTTTAAAAAATATAAGTTAAATAAGAATTTTAATAAAGAATGTATTTAATAAGTTACTTTTAAATCAAGTTTTATTAATAATAAAGAGATCTTATTTATTAAAAGTCTTTAAATAAACATTATATTATAAAAATATCTATTTTTAGTATATATAATAATAAAAAGTTATAATTATATAAAAAAATAAATAATAAAAAATAAACTTATCTATCTATTAAATATTAAAAGTAATTAATATAAATGTTATATATTTTAAGTTTTACTTTTATTACATAAAAAAAACTTAAAAACTAAGTATTTTTATAACGTATTATAAAAGATTACTTTGTTATTTTTATATTATAAATAAAGTTAAATAAATTATTATTAGACTTATTAAATAAAAAATATCCGTTTTACTTAAAGTAAGATAGAATTATTTTTTAAAAAAATACTAAGAAAAGTAAAATAATATTAATATAAAACGAATAAATATTATATTTTTAAAATAAAAATAATTAAAATATAAATAAATTTAAAAAGGTTTTATAAAAGAATTTTATAAGTAAAAGTAAAAATATTTAATAATATTTATAATATATTATACAACTTTAAAGTTAATATAAGTTTTTATATTTTATTTATATATAAATAATAATAAAGAATCTTTTAATAATAATAATTTTATATTATATACTTTATAAAAAGATTTTCAATATTAAAGTTTTTAATAAAAAAGAATAATATTTAAAAATAAAAGGTTATATAATAATAAGAAAAAATAAAGAATTTAAAAATATAAGAAAGGTTTATTACTAATTATAAAAAAATTTCATTTATTTTTAGTAATTAATAAATCTTTATTTTTTATCATTAGAAAAATTAAAAATTATTCTAATCTATATAAATATATTAACTTTAATATATAAATTATATTATATATAATATATCATATTTTATAATAATATATAAAGTAATTATTTTTTTATTAAGATTTTTAATTAATATTAAGTATCATAAAAATAAAAAGCGTTTTATATTAAGTTAAAGTTATAAATAAAGGTTTAATTTAATATAATAAAAACTTATTAACAAAAAAATTATACTTTTATTTATAATAATTTAAAAATATAATAAATATTTTAAATAAAATTTCATAAAAGTATTAAAAATTAATATTTAATTAAAAATACTTTAATTATAAGTAATAATTTTTTAAATTTATTAAAAGGTTATATAACTTAAATTAAATATAATAAGAAGAGTTTAACTTTTTAAAAGTATTAAAAATATCAAGTTTAAAATAAGCTTAAAATACTTTAAATTTACTTTTAAATAAGAAAAGTTAAGTTAGATTAAAAAAATAAAGTTTTAAAATGTTATTAAATATTTAATAATATATTTATTAAGAAATTACTTATAAGAGATTTCAAAAATTATAAATAAAATTATAAAATATTTTATAAGAAAATATAAAGTTTTATGTTATAAAAATTAATTAACTTATAAATAAATTAGAAAATGTTAAGAAATACTTTAAAACCTTTTTTTAAAAACGTTATTTTAAATTTTTAATATTATTTATAATATATTTTATATGTTAAATTTTTTCAAAAGTAAAAATAATAGATTTAAACCGTTATTATTTATAAAGTATTAATAATTTTTAATTTTGAATTTAAAAATATTACTTAATATAAATAATTAATAATTTATATAATTAGTCAAATTTAATTTAACTTTTTATAGCTTTTAACTTATCTAATAAATATAATTTTATATATATTATAAAAATAATTAAAAATAAATATAAATACTTTAAATATTTAATAATACTTTTTTATTTTATTAATATATTATTAAAGTTTAGAAATATATTAAATTATACCTTTAAAGTATTTATTACTTAGTTTTTTAAAATAAAATAAAATAATTTTATAATTTATTTAAAGATTTTTAAATAATAGTTTAAATATATTAAACTTATATTATAAATATCGTATAATTTTTAATTATTTATAAATTTAAAAAACTTATAAAAAGTAAAAAGTTAAGAATTTAAATTATATAATATTTGTAAATGAAATTTATATAAAGGTTTTTTAAATTTAAAAAAAAAGACTAATTATTATTTTAAAATATAAATAATATTTTACTTTTAAAAAAGATTTATAAAATACTATTAAATATTTACTTATTAATTTAAAGAAATTATTTTTTTATTAATAAGTTTAGTTTAGAAAAATATCAACTTTTTATAAATAAATATAGAAGAAATAATTCTTAAAAGATTAAAAAAGAAAATTATAAATAAATTATTGTTATATATACTTAATTTAATTTGACTTATTATAATAGAAATTAATATATTAAATTATATAATTAAAAATAATTAAATTCATAAAATATAAATATAAAATTATATTTATATAAATAATAATAAAGAATCTTTTAATAATAATAATTTATATTATATACTTTATAGAAAAAGTATTTTCAATATTAAATTTATTATAAAAAAGAATAATATTTATAAAAAGGTTATATCGTTAATAAAAAATAAAGAATTTAAAAATATAATAAATTTATTACTAATTATAAAAAAATTTCATTTATTTTTAGTAATTAATAAATCTTTATTTTTTATCATTAGAAAAATTAAAAATTATTCTAATCTATATAAATATATTAACTTTAATATATAAATTATATTATATATAATATATCATATTTTATAATAATATATAAAGTAATTTTTTTTATTAAGATTTTTAATTAATATTAAGTATCATAAAAATAAAAAGCGTTTTATATTAAGTTAAAGTTATAAATAAAGGTTTAATTTAATATAATAAAAACTTATTAATAAAAAAATTATACTTTTATTTATAATAATTTAAAAATATAATAAATATTTTAAATAAAATTTCATAAAAGTATTAAAAATTAATATTTAATTAAAAAAATACTTTAATTATAAGTAATAATTTTTTAAATTTATTAAAAGGTTATATAACTTAAATTAAATATAATAAGAAGAGTTTAACTTTTTAAAAGTATTAAAAATATCAAGTTTAAAATAAGCTTAAAATACTTTAAATTTACTTTTAAATAAGAAAAGTTAAGTAAATTTAGATTAAAAAAGTAATTAAAAAGTTTTTAATAATTAAATAAAGTTTTAAAATTATTAAATATTTAATAATATATTTATTAAGAAATTACTTATAAGAGATTTCAAAAATTATAAATAAAATTATAAAATATTTTATAAGAAAATATAAAGTTTTATGTTATAAAAATTAATTAACTTATAAATAAATTAGAAAATGTTAAGAAATACTTTAAAATAAAAAAAGTTTTTTTAAAAACGTTATTTTAAATTTTTAATATTATTTATAATATATTTTATATGTTAAATTTTTTCAAAAGTAAAAATAATAGATTTAAACCGTTATTATTTATAAAGTATTAATAATTTTTAATTTTGAATTTAAAAATATTACTTAATATAAATAATTAATAATTTATATAATTAGTCAAATTTAATTTAACTTTTTATAGCTTTTAACTTATCTAATAAATATAATTTTATATATATTATAAAAATAATTAAAAATAAATATAAATACTTTAAATATTTAATAATACTTTTTTTTTTATTAATATATTATTAAAGTTTAGAAATATATTAAATTATACCTTTAAAGTATTTATTACTTAGTTTTTTAAAATAAAATAAAATAATTTTATAATTTATTTAAAGATTTTTAAATAATAGTTTAAATATATTAAACTTATATTATAAATATCGTATAATTTTTAATTATTTATAAATTTAAAAAAACTTATAAAAAGTAAAAAGTTAAGAATTTAAATTATATAATATTTGTAAATGAAATTTATATAAAGGTTTTTTAAATTTAAAAAATAAAAGACTAATTATTATTTTAAAATATAAATAATATTTTACTTTTAAAAAAGATTTATAAAATACTATTAAATATTTACTTATTAATTTAAAGAAATTATTTTTTTATTAATAAGTTTAGTTTAGAAAAATATCAACTTTTTATAAATAAATATAGAAGAAATAATTCTTAAAAGATTAAAAAAGAAAATTATAAATAAATTATTGTTATATATACTTAATTTAATTTGACTTATTATAATAGAAATTAATATATTAAATTATATAATTAAAAAATAATTAAATTCATAAAATATAAATATAAAATTATATTTAATAATATTTCTCTTAAAAAAAGCTTAATAAGATATAATTTAATTATTAAATTTATAGAAAAAGTATTATATAAGTAATATTATTTATTATATTGAAGTATATATTATTTATAAAAACTTTATATCGTTTATAATAAATAAAGAATTTAAAATATAATAGATTTATTAAATAAAATTTCTCTTAAAGTTTCATTTTATTTTTATTTATTAAAAAAGTATGGAAATATTAAAGTTTATATTTTTATTTACTATTTAAATTAAAAATAAAAAATATTAAGTAAGAAGTACATAATTTTTATAATAATTTAAGATATATATTATATATTATTTAAAGAAATTAACATAATTTATTATATTAAATAATATTAAAATAAAATAAATTTAAGAGATTTATAATAATAAAATTAAGATTTTTAAATATTTTTTTAAAAAAAACAAATACTTTAAATTTAAGAATGTTTTTATAATCAATATTTAAAAATATAATATTTATAATTAAACGAAAATACTATAATATAAGCTTAATAAAAATTTGTAATTATTTATATTATTAAATAAAGTATAAAAAAGATTAAATTAAATTTTTTAAAAAGTTTTTATTATTAAAAGAATAAATAATTTAAATAATAAAATACTTAATATATTACTATTTGAAATTAATTATAAATTTAATATATAATCTATATAAGTACTTTTATTAAAAAGTTTAACTTTAATAATTATTATATTTAACTAACTTAAAAATTTATAATAAAAACTATAAAAAAACTTAATATTTTTATAAAATAAAATAAAATATCATTTATTAATTAAATTTAAGAATATTCATTTTTATAAAAAAAGATAAAACTTATTTACTTGAAAAAATATTAAAATAAAATAACTAAATAATAAATTTAATATTAAAAATTTAAATTATTTAAAATAAAAAAAGTTATTTTAATAATTAAGTATCGATTTTTAATACTTAAAATAATATAAATATACTTTATATTTTAGATTTTATAATTTAAACTATGATTAATTAATATTAAACTTAAAATAACATTGAAAATATAAATAAACTTATATATATATAAAGTTAAGAATGATTTTAATAAAAAAGAAAATTAAGAATATATAAGAGTTCTTTATTAAATAAAAGATTTTTTAATTAAAAATTAATACCTAAAAACTTAAGAGTTATTTATAATATATATAATAAATTTAAAAAACTTTAACGTTATAAGAACTTATTATATAAAGGTAAATTAACCTTTTTATATAATTCTAGCTTTTAAAAGTAAAATACTTAAAAAAGTAATATTATAAGCTTAATTTAAGAATTCAACTAATAAGTTAGTATATATAAACTAACACCCCTTTTTTTAACATATTTCTATTTAACAGTTATAATTATTATATTAAGATTATATTTAAAGATTTAAAGATGTAATATTAAACGTTTGAAAATAAATATTTAAATAAAAACGTTTCATTACTATTAAAAGAATAAAGAAATTTAATAGTATATATTTAATATAGAACATTTTAAATTAAATATCTAATAATAATGTAAGTTATAAAATAAATATATAATTAAGAAGTTATTTAGGTTATTTATTAAAAGACATAAAAAATAGTAAGTTCTTTAATATAATTATAATATAAGAAATTTTTTTGGAATATAAATTAAAAAGATTTCTTATATAAGTAATAATTACTTTAATATTTAAATAAAAAGCTTATTTACTTATAAATAAAAAAAACTTTTTAATAAATTATTATAAAGATTAAGTTATTAGTTAAAATACTTTCGATTACTTAAATACTTTATAAGTAATATTTTAGTAAATTAACGCTCTTTATTTTTAATTATATAAACTTTATATTATATAATCCTTAAATATAACGTTCGTTATAAATGTTTTAAATTTAATATAAAAAATAATTATAAAATCGTTATTATTATTTTATTTTATTTAAAAATAAGTAAGTTACTGAAATTTCAAAACGTATTTAGTTATAAATTGTTTTATTCTAATAATATAAAATGTTATTTAATTATATAAAATTCGTTAAGATTTTAAAATATTACTTGAAGTTATTCTTTAAATGAAATATAATATTAAAAATACTTAACATCTTATTATCTTATTAATTAAAATTAAAATTATTAAAATAATCGTATATATTCAGTTTATATTTATTAAATCTACTACTATAAAGAAGTCTTATAAAATATGGAATTTATCTTTTTAATTTTAAATTATACTTATTTAGAAATAAAAGTATATATTTATTTATTTTTAAAGAATATTTTAACATTTTGATCTTTTTTATTATATTTCTTTAAAAGGTAAACTTATTATTCTTCCTTTTAAAGCTTATAAGTAAAGTCATTAATTATTTTAAAAGTTATTACTTATCTTCTTAAAGTTCTTAAAATATATTATAAAACTATAAAATGAAAATAAAGATATTAAGATTTATATAATATAAATTTTATAAATTCAAAAGTAAAGAGTATTTATTTATTTAAATTTTAGTTATAAATTTACTTAGTTATTAAAGTAATAACTATTTAAATAAGAAATCTTTTTAACTTACATTTTAAGTTATTCTTTTATTACTATTATAAACATATTTAATAACTTATTATTCTCTATATTTTTAATAAATACCTTAAAGAATTTATTAATTATATATTTATTATATAACTTATATTATTATTAGATATTTATTTCTAAATACTTAATATCAAATATCAAATATTAAATATCCTCCCTTATTAATAATAATAAGATATTTATATTTATATATTTGACTTTAAACGTTTAATGTTATATTATTATATTTTTAAACATAATTTTAATATAGCAGTTATAACTTTTAAATATAATAATACTAATATAAAAAGGTGTTAGTTTATAAATACTAACTTATTAATTAAATCAATTAAGCTAGGCTCGTAATAATAAAGAAATGAAGTATTAAGGGAATATAAAAAGTATATATAAGGATATTTTATTCAACGTATTATAAATAAAAATAAAAGATTAAATTTAAAAATATAATATAATATGATATTTATATATAGACTTAATATATCTCTAATATCTCATTTTATATTATAAAAACTATTATAATATAACATATAACTATTTAAAATATTTAAAATATATTATATTTTATATAACACTTTTTTTAATTATAAATAATATAACTTAAAAACTTTAATAAGTAAAAGTTATTTATAGATAGAGATTTTATAAGTTAATATTAAATTTAAAAACTTAAGATAGTTACTTTTAATTTTAAAAGTTTTAAATTTAAAGTTAAAAAAGATTTTATAAAAGATATTATATAAGGATTAAATAACTTAATAAACAATAAGTATTGAAAATAAGATAAATTAAATTTATTAGATTAAATATAATAAGTTATTTTATTAGTATTTTATATATTTATAAATTTATTTAATAAAGTAAAGTTAAATAAGTTAATATTAAATTATTTTAAAAATATTATTAAAAAATGAACTACTTAATAGTTATAATCCTAATTTATTAAAATATAACATATTATATAGAATAAGTATTTAAAAGTTATAAGTTTAATAAAAGTATATTATTAATAACTTTTATAAAAAGTATATTAATAGTAATAATATATTATAAGTTATTTTTTATAAGTAATATAAAAGTAAAGTAATAAGTTTTAATCTTATAATAACTATAAATTAGTTAACGTATTAATAAGAAACACTTTATATTAATTACTTTTAATAAATCAGATTTTTTAAAATTAAAAAATTAAAAGATCTAATAAAAGTTAATCTTAAATAACTAATTTATTAAATTTAAATTAATAAGGATAAACACATTAAAAATTTTATACTTTTTATAATTTTTATAAATATAAAGTAAAACGTTTTAAACTTCTTAATGAATTAATTATTATTTAAAGTCTTTTAATAAAGCTTTATAAAATAATTTGAATAACGTTTTTAGTATATATTAATATTATATTTACTTATTCAAATAATTTTAAAAAGTAAAAAAAAAATTATAATACTTTAATAAAATAAATTTATAAGTATCGTTTAAGAAGTATATATTTAATATATTATAAATAAAAACTTAAAATTTATTTTCATTTTTATCATTATTATAAATATTCTTAATAAAATTATAAATAATAAATTAAATTTTAAGTTTTTTAATTTATTTAAACTTTATTTCTTATAAATAAATAAAGGTAAGATTATTTCTTAAAAATAAAAATATAACTTTTAAAACGTTTTTATATAAACTTATTAAGATTTAAACTTACATATTAAATTTAATTTAAATATACTTAATAATAAATTAAATAAAAACTTATTTTAAAAGTAATACTTTATAATTTATAAAAAAAAGAAAATTAATAACTTATATATTTTTTATTAATAAAATATAAAGTAGAATTTAAGTATCTTTTAAAAGTATATAAAACTAAAATACTATATAATAATTTTAAATATAATAATTAAAACTAATAAGAACTAAAAGAAACTTATATAATAATAATAATTTATAAAATATTTTAATATTTCAAGATAAAATACTTATTTAACGTTTAATAAGTTAAATAAATAAATTTCTTATATTTACTTAATATAAAGATTTATTATTAATTAAGTTAAGATATTATTTAAATAAACGATTTATTATAAAACTTTAAAAACATATAAATTTAAAAAGTATAAAAAAGTTTAAAAAATTCATTTTATTTTATTTAATTTTATTCAATTAAGTTATTAAATTAAAGCCAAATTTTAAGTTACTTAATATTTTAATAAAATTTACTTTAAGTAATTAAAGATATATATTATTAAACGAAGTAATAAATTTAAACCTTATAAATTTAAACTTTAAAGAAGAAAAAGTTAATAATAAAAACTATGAACGATATAAGTATAAGGTTATAAATTATAAAAAGTAATTTTTAACTTATAAAAGAAAGTAAATATTATTAAATATATAAAGTTTAATAATTAAGATTATCAATGAAATATATTTTAAAATAATTATTATAAATTAAGAAAATATAAATAAAAAGATATTATAATAAAAATACTAATAGTTTAATAAAAGTATAAATTTCAAAAGATTTATATTAAATTATTTAAACTTTTATTTCATTTAAGTATTATAAATTATAATATATAAGTTACTTTATTTATAATTATTTTTATTTTACTTTTAAAGAAATATTTATATTAACTTTAAAAGTAAACTTATAAGTTATTAAAGTAATAATAACTTTATATTTACAATAGAATATTTAAAAAAAATTATAGAATAATTTATACTTAAAAAGGTAATAAAAGGATAAATTACTTAACTTTACGTTTGAAAGCTAGATTTTTTAATAATAAGTTAAGTAAAAAATAGATTATAAGGATTTAAATAACATTTTTAGTTTTTATTAAACTATTTTTAAATTAATTAAAATGATTATTTTTAAAAAATAAATAAAACGTAAATATATTTATTATATAATTTAATAAGTTTATTATTATATTAAGTAAATATAAATTTTTAATACTTTTATAATTTAATAAATATTATAAGAATATTACTTTTATAAGTATATTTATATAAAAGATATCTACTTATTAAAACGTTAAAGATATTATAAATATAATATTAAGTTATAATAATTTATAGAAAATATAAAGATTATATAAAAGAAAGTAAAGTTATAAATAAAGAAATATTAATATATATTAAGTTCTATTAAGTATAAATAAATATTTATTATTTAAAAAATTTATTATTAAATTATTAAATAAACTTAACTTTTTATTAAAAAAGTAATATTATAAAATCTTATAAAATTTAAAATACTTTTAAATTTTTAAAGTATTAAATAAATAAAAGAAATATGTTTTTTATTACTTACTTATATATATATTTAATTAACCCTCTCTTAATATAAGGAATAACGTAATTAAGTTTAAATATTTTAATTTTAATAACTTTAAAATTCAAAAGTTTAAAATTAATTATATCGTTATTTTATATTCATATTATAATATTTTATAAAATTAAATACTTCATAAAGATAATATTTAAATATAAGTTAATATTATATTATTATTTTAAAAACTATATGGAAAATTTTTAAATATTATTATAATTAATTTTTAAATAAATAAAACTTATTAAAACGTTTAAAACGTTATTTATATATTATATATTTTAATATATTTAATTTAACTTATAATAATAGTAATTTAGTTATAATATAAGAGAATATAAAAAAGAGTAAGATTATTTTTAAAATATATAAAATAAATTATTAATATATTTTAATAATAAATAAATATTATATATAAGAACTTACTTATTTATTTAAGTAATATATAAGTTTATAATAGTTAATTAATTTAATAAATTTAAAACTACTTTTTATAATTTAAAGAATAATAATCTTGAAGGAAATTAAAAAAGTTTAATTTAAATATAAGAATAATAATTAAAAATAAAAAAAGAAATAAAATATTAAGTTTAAATTCTTTTAAAATAAATATAATAATAAAAAGTCTTTTAACTTTAATTAATTTAAGCTTTATTAGTATTTATTTTATACTTACTTTACTTATATAATTACTTATTAAATATCTTATATTATAATTATTTTAACTATTATTATTATTATAATCCCTTTTTTAAAAAAATTAACTTATTTATTAGTTTAAATCTTTATAGTTTATAATATAAAGTTTAATAATAAAACAAACTTTATTATATTACAAGTAAGTTATTACTTATATATAACTTATTAAAAGTATTATTTATAAAATATTAAAAAATTATAAAGTTATTTATTAAGTATAAAAAGTAATAAATTATTTTAAATTAAGTTTTATTTAAATATAATAAAAAGTTCAATAAGTATTAAACTTTATAAAAATTATATTTTTAAAAATATATATTTAAACTTTTTTATTAAAGAAATATTTTATAAAGTTTAAAATACTTTAATAAAGTTTTTAATTTAATATAATTTTTAAAAATACTTTTATTATCTTATAACTAAAATAATAATATAATATAAAATATATATTTCTTATTTATATTTAAAAATAAAAGAAATTAATATAAATATATTTTTATTATTTTATATTATAAAAACTTTAAAACTAGAGAGAAATATATTATTTATTATTAAGTGTTCTTTTAAGTTATTTTACTAATCATATTTAAATTAATAACTTATTAAGAAATTAAACTATATTTAAATAATATTAATCAACTTTTTAAAAGTTTTTGAAAAATTTGCTTAATAAATAAATAAGTTATATGTATTATATTTAATTAAAGAATATTATTTATAAGTTTTAAATAATATCTTATTTTATAAATTTATATATATATTTTTAAATACTTAATATATCTTATAAAGAATAGTATTATATTAAAACTTAAATATAATTAAACTTTATTATAATAACTTTATATATAAAATTAAGTTATAAATAATATTTAAATTATTTAATTAAATTATAATAATAATTATATTTTATAAATATATTTATAAATTATAATTATCCTATTATTATATTATTATTAATCTTTTTTATTTATAAGTTTTAAAAAATATATTAAATTAATATAATATATTATATAATAATTAACTAACTTTATTTATTTATTTATATTAACTTATAAATTAAAAAGTTTACTTAAATAATATTAAATAATACTTAAATATATTTAATAATATATTATGATACTTAAATTATTTATAATTAATAATTATATTAAATTATATTTTAATAATTACGAAAAATATATGAATAAATATATAACATTAAATTTAATAAGAATTAAATAACGTAATATTTATTAATTAAAATAATATGTTATTAAATTTCTTAATTATATAAAGTAAAAAATCTTAAAAATAGAATAATTATAAGTATTAAATTAATTTTATATTAAAGTTATATTTATAAAGAAATAATTATTAATTTTAATATTAATAAGTATAAAAATAAAAAAAGAAAGTTTATTTAAAGTTAAAATATAAAATATTAAATATTTATCTTTTTAAATATTATTATAAAAAGTTAAAAAGTTTATTATTATTTTATATATTATAAATATTAATATATATTTTTAAAACAAAGTTTACTTATTTAAAAATATTAAATTTTTAAACTTAATAATATTATAAAACGTAAAAAGTTTACTTTATTAGTTATTTGAAATGTTAATAAAATTAATATAATTAAAATAAATATATTTTTTAAAACACTTAATAATATAATATTTAGATTTTTTTAATATAAATAAAACTTATTTTTATTTAATTATTATGTTTATTAAATATATATTAATAAATAAATAAAGTTATAATAAAATACTTATTAATAAAATAAATAAGTTTTTAAAAAATATTAAAAAATATTAAAATTTAAAAATCTTATTTTATATATTATAATTATATAAAAGTTAATTTAAAGCCGATAATAAAATAAGTAATTTTAATTAATTTTAAATTAATTTATTCTACTAATAAATTAAAAAACCTTATTTTTAAAAATTTAAAAATTCAAATTTCACATTATATAAAAATTTTTATATTTTAAAACTTTAATTTATATCTAAATAAAATTATAATATTATTTTTAAATATAATTAAAAAAACCTTTTAATATAATTTAAATAATTAAAAATATATATTGAAAGAATGAAATTATAAAATATCATTAATATTATTTTAAAAGTAATTTTTAATATATATTTAATGTATAAAGTTTATAAAAATTATAAAATATTTTTTATAATTTTTATATTAGTTTATTTAACTTAAACTTTAAATTTTAAAATCTCTTTATTTATAAAAAATATTAAAAGTTAAAAATTAAATCATTTTTTAATAAATTCTTTCTTAAAAAGTCTTATATTTATTTCTAAAAGAATTAATAATAAAAATTTATAATATATTACTTTAATTAATATTTTTAATTTAATAAATAAATATATTTAATTAACTTTAAGAATTAATAACTTTTTATTTTTTAATTATTTAAAAGTATAAAGTATTACTTTTATAACTTAAAATTTTAATTTTTAATAAAATATACTTTTAAAGTTAAAATTTTATAAATATAATAAGTACTTTATTATTATTTATTATTTATATTTATAATAATAATAATAATAAAATATTGATTAATTATATCTATATTTATAAGTTTATAATTAAATATAAGTTAAAATATTATTTAAAACTTTTTTTTAAAAAATTAATAATCATTATAGTATAATTTAAAAAATATTAATCTTTTTTTTAAAAAAATTTTTTAAAATATAAAAATAATATTTAAAAAAGAAATAAGAAATTAACTTTAAATCTTTTTAAAATAAATATAATAATAAAAAATCTATTAATTTTATTTAATTTAAACTTTTATATTATATATTTTTATATTTATTTTATTTATATAAGTATTTATTTATTATTTTATATTATAATTAATATAATTATTATTATTATTATTATAGTACTTTATTTTTACTTATATATTACTTAGAAAGTAACTTTAGTTTAAAATATATTTACTTTATTTATCTTTTATTTATATTAAACTTAAAATAATTAAACTTATAAAATAAAAATTATATTATAATAATACTTATTTATTTAAAAAAAGTTTATAAAATAAATAATTAATATATATATATATTTATTTTTAATTTTTTTTATCTTTTTAATTAAATTCTTTTTTTAATTTATTATTTTTAATTAGTATAAATTTTAAGTTATAAACTTATTTATTTATATTATTATAATATTTTTTTTTAAAAAGACTTAAAGTTATTTTTAAGTTATTTTTTAATTATTATTTTAATATATTAATAAAACCTTTTTAATTTTCTTAAAATTATAACTTTTTAAGCTTTAATAAATAATATTTTATTTTTTTAAATAAATTTATAAATTAAAGTTTTTATAATTATAATATTAAATATATCTTATAAATTTTTCTTCTCATATAACTTTATTTATAACTTTTATAATTTTATATTAAATTATAAATTATTTAAAATAAAATTAAAAAGAATTAAAAGATTTTAAATAAGGTATTAAATAATAATAAATATTTTAAAATATTAAATATAATAAAAGTAAATAAAAACATTTTAAATTATATAATTTTAGTTTTCTTATATTATTATATAATTAATAATAATTAATATTATTATAATTATATTATATTATTATAAAAGTGTAATACGTATTTATTAGGTCTTTTTCTTAAAGAGTAAAACTTTAAAAAGTATTCCTTTTATTAAGCGGCTCGCGGATTAATCTAATGATACGTAGTTATAGAGTTAAGTTAAGTTATTTTATTCGTCTAAATTTTATTCGTCTAAGGCCGCCGCCGAAGGCGGTGGCCACTACGTCCTTAAGGGGATACTAGACGTGACTAGCACGTTTCTAGGTAGGTACAGTTTACCGCCCTGTCTTTCCGGTGTAGTCTTACCTTGCCACGTGGGCTGAAACATACCGTGCTCTTTCGTTCGCGACTTCTCGATCCTCCGAGCCTTATCTCCTATAGGCCTGGAAGCCTCTTTTCTTTCCTTGTTGGGGTGTGGGAACCGCCTCTTGTTCGGTGCCGGGCCGTCCCGTCACTGTTCTCTAGCTTAGCTACACTCTTCCCTTCCCCTCTGTGTGCTAGTCCGTAGGTGCGTATGCCCCCCCTTGCCCTTTCGGGGAAGTGACGTTCCGCTTCTAGGTCCGGTTCCGGCGACGCCCTATCTCGTAGCATCTGGTTCTGTTCGTTCGTGTGTTTCCCTGGTGTCGTAGTGGTGTCCGCCGGCTGGTATCGTGTATCGTTTTCTTCGTCCCCCTCGTTTTTGTTCGTGTTTTGGGTGTTTTCTCATCTGTGTGTCGCCCCTCTCTGAGTCACCCTCGGTCCCTCTGTCCCTCTCAGTTGCCCTCTGTACCTAGCGTCCCGCGTTATCACCTTGATCCGTCGTCTACTCTGGCCGGCATAGCTTGGGCGGGTGCGTGTTCTAGCTCCGGCTCCTCTTCCACTATTGTCGCACTGCAGAGATCGTGGGAAGCGAGGGTTTAAGTAATCTATTAGAAGGAAACAAAGGAAATCTGTCTGTAGGTACAGTAGTACATATAGTAGCCCCGGGACCCCTGTCATCAGGCGAATCCTTTGGCATGTGAATAGGTCCACGTGACCTGGTAGGAGAGTCTAAGCCTCGTGAGTAACCTTACTTGCGACAACAGCACTATTGTTAGAGGAAGGGGCTCAGGCTTAAAATAAAGGATATAAGTTTAAAATCTCAGGGCCAGGCCCTCGACCGGAAACCGGCGAGGGATCGAACAGGCAGAAGCAGGCTTCAAAGGAGAAGGGACCTGAACTAAGATAAAGAAAAGGATAGAGGTTAATGCTATTTAACCTCTACCCCTGTTATTTATCTCGCTAGAGCTTCGATAGTATCTACGTGCCCCTTTTTTACCTACACTCTATAAAACACCTCTGACGCCGCCTACCTTTGTTTCGACTATAAAACAGTGATTGTCGTCGTTTGGATACAATTTCTTATGAATTTTTCTAAGCTCATTCTTTTGTACAGATGCCTGTCTATTCGAGTGAAAGAAATCAAGGCCTCCTTCTATCCTCACCATGTCTTCCCACTTCTCAATAACCCCACGTCCACCCGTCTCTTCGGCTCCGCGACCTGTCTTTCCATTTCTATCGCCAGCCCGGTCGATGAGTTCATCCCGTCAGCACCGCGCGTGCCGGCGGAGGAGGTTACCGTCCCGGGCCGCCCGACCTCGCTTAAACTCTCCTCATCATGGGTATTCGTCCCGATGCCCTGTCCTGGCGACCCCCCTGGCGAGGCCGTGGATACAGCCACGTATCCTCTGGGCAGGGTTCCTGTCAGTCCTTCCGGGAGTCCATCTGGTTTATGCTGCGTCAGTGCCGTGCGTGCTTCGGGTGGGAGTCCCGAGTGGAAAAGCAGACTCACGGATATAAATCATGAAGAACTCCACAAAGACAGGCACCCAGGTGCTTAAGGCCAATATTTGTCCAAATGACCATTCGTTCAGTGGGTTTTCGCTCCCACCTTCTTCCGCGAGTGCGTCTCGTTGATGCACAATAAATGCAAGACTCATCCACAGCAAGACGAGCAAGATAATCTGTAAGATAATGTTGATGGCTTTCTTGAATGTCTTGGGCAACCCCCGGTTGGGCGAGGTCCGCTTAACTCTGTAGCATGCCGCGACAATAAGGGTGACCAGTCCCACACAAGCCATAACTAGGTATACCACAAGTGTGATGACATACCAGGTGGCTTGATAATGGGATGGGAGGCGTATGAGCTGGCCGATCGTGTAATTCTTAAGGCTGGAGGCGGAATCAAAGATGCTGGATTCCGCTATGAAAAAGTAGACCGACGTGGTCATCTGTAGAACTCCTACGACCACCAAAACAGCGACGATGAGGCAGGATCTTTGACGGCGATGTCGAAGTAATAGCTGGCCCGCTAGAAATACCGGAAACGAACAGAACCCCGACGCTAAATCGGCGAAGTAATAAGTGTTGATGTAGTACTTTTCTCCATCTTGCCATTTTTCGAGCCGCGATCTGGTGTCCTCTTGGTCGGCTTCGGAGATTAGAGTTATGAGACTGGCCAGCTGTATTCCGAGACATAGAAGCACGGAAGCCCAGAAGAAGACGAATAGAGACGCCTTGAAGGAGTCCTGGACGGATCGACAACGTATTTGCGAGAGTGCGTTAGAGAAGCCTTGTGACGGGCGAAAGTGCTCGAAGCTTGTTACCGCAACAAGAGCAGTGGCCATCCCTGCTTCGATAAAATACGATATAAAAGCCTGTTCTAGTTTCAGCTCTTTTGGTTCTGTTACTCTTAAACTAAAGCGAGGAAACCTACACCAATTCCCACGATGTCAGCGTTTCCTTCGATTTGCACTCTGGTTCGTAGTTCTTTCGCGCACTGAATAGCGGCATAATTCCACCGGTGGCTGTCGTTGGGGGGATTAGCCCAGGTGAACATCTTGCGAATGATCTCCCTGGACAGAGTGTTGTTCAAGTTGGGGTCAGAACGGAAATCGAGTACGAAGCAGTGTTTATGGTACCAGTCGGACGCCTCGCCTAGTGCTGGTTCCTTGTTGGTGTCAGGGTCGTCTCGCGGGAGTGCGGATACCAGATATCTGTACATGGCATCGTCATCGACGTCGCACAGGGGGTACTCTTCGTGATCAATATTCGAGGTACGGATTATCCTGCTGGCGTAATTTGCATAGAGCGGGCAATCATTGAATTCCCATTGGTTAAAGGGAGGCGGGTCCCAAACACTCATGGTGAGATCCGGAGTTGTTGACACGGCGATGCGTAGAGGGTCATGGGTGGTGGACGGATGATGTGGATTGGCATGCGCAAATTTCGCAATTTGATGAATTCAGAGGGATTTATGTAGGCTGGAATGGAAGACGGCACAGAGCCCAGGCTGGTTGACAGGCTGTGCTCCAAAAGGATGGCCCAAGTCTTACGACAACTGGTAGCCAGTACTTTTCTATAGCGAGCGAAGGAGGCGGTAGCACCATTGTCATATCGATTGGCCGAAAAAAGACGCCAACTGCAAGACTTGCATCATAAAAAGGGAGCCGGCTCCTGTAAGCAGCCACACCAGTGGCAGTGCCAACCTGCTGCCCTCTGGGCAAGGCTCCGGCTTGACAGCAGCCGCCACGGCGATGAGCCTTAGGAGGCAGCCGACGCCGAGACCCTGATCTTGGCAGAGCCTCATACCTACTTCGCCGGGCCGCAAAACATTGTCGGTGGTGGAGAGAAGTAGCGGCTTGTATCCAGTCACCCGTGCATGCGCATCGTTGGGGAGCTGCGCAGGCCCATGCCACGTCGAGGAGATGGAGAGCTCTGATCTGGATACTCGGGTACTCGGTCCGTGAATTGCTTTTCTTCAGGGGCACCAATAAGATCCGAGAAGAAGGTCGGGATGTACGTACATGGATGGTCGTCCGAACATCCGCAAGACGCAATCATGGAACGTATTTACAGGCTTTGAATCGAACGCAACGATTCGAAAATATCTCCCTTTTCCCCAGATCAGGGCTCTCCATCTTCTCGACGTGGCATGGGATAAGACGCAGCAGGGGGGGCTGGCATCGTCCGGCCATGATGCACCTTGAGCACATTCTGAACGCGAAGGGGGCCGCCTACGCGTTAGGTACTTAGGCTTAGACGCTTGGCGTCTTTTGAAACGTCCCTTAACAGGCAAGCCAGTGGTGCGGTTGTATGCCGGCAGACCGTCAGCGCGGCCACACAGCCCAACGAGGCTTGAGCGAGGCGCGTCACGGGGTGCCGCCCGGTACGCCACCTGTGATTTGTCCCGGCTGCGCCTTGCGGTCTGTCTAGCAGCACGGAGAAAAACGGCCAAGAGGGCCAACGGTGGCGAGGTAGAAGTGATGAAAGAAAGCAGCGATGACGAGGTTTATGACTCACTCAACTCTGCTGCGCCTACGTATCTCGATCATAAAATCCCAGCCGCGGTCTGTCTTTGTTCTAGATATATGATTAAGAGAAAAGAGGGACTCGATGGAATGCTGGCACTAATCCTTCAAGTAGGAAGACCACGTGAGAACGGGAACAATAATAGATACTGGCCGGTGGTTGCTGACATCCATTGTAGCCTTCTCCCATGCCTGATGCCACTCCGTGTGCCTTGGGATGGTGAGCCCTCTCTGACCCACCCAGAGTGCTTTTTCAAGGCTTTCTAATAGGACAAAGTACACTGCGGGTTGACTACGCCACCCCGCACTCCACCAGAAATAGGCTGTGCAAATCAGCCTGGCACAGCTCTTGCTGCCGAATCCTGTGCTGCAAATCACCTGAAAAAGATACGATGCGATACGGTAGCGCTTCAACTGTCTGGTGCTCTTCCGGTGGTTGCTTCTTAGCCAATCGCCAGCGTTGCATAGCCGCTAACCAAAAGCCACAACTTGCTTTTTCAGCTGCATTGACCAGGTGCCGAGGCGGGCGAACATGGCCCTATTGTCTGCTCAACCGCCATAGTTTGATCGCGGGAGACACCGCGGAATGAAACGGCTAGACGCATACTTTAGGGCTTTGTTATCTACACGCCAGTGACACGCTGTGTGTTAACTGGCTATAGCAATAGCGAAGCGGAAGCATCACGCTACACGGCGTAATAAAATACGATACTCTCACAGCTGTGAGGCTCGCATGGGCATCACGTGCGAAAGAGCAATCCAGTTGCCGCATCACAACTTATTATATAAAAGATATATAAGTCGTTTTTTAAATATATAATCGGAGTAGGACTTAGAGTTCTCCCAGTCCGTCTTATATATGAGCCCGGTTGGAACAAGGACCGAAGAAGAGGCATCGTATGCCGGGATCAGTGACTGCGTGAAATCCTGAAGATCTGTTAATAAAGAAATGCAGCTATCAACTGAGCTCTAGCCACGGTAGTTCTATATCTATATGTAATCTATCGCCCCGAAGTAGTTGTTCTCATATCTTAGCGAGCCCCCACGGATGAGGAGTATGAAATTGCTGGCGATACACTGGCGCCCAGGGTTGGTAGCTTGTCCCTGGTGGGCGAGGCGAAGCGTCAATCCGCGGGGAAAGAGACGGCCACTCCTCGCCGCGTCTCTACCCAGGCTGCCCTGATGCTGAGCGAAAGGAGCCTGGTCAAGCTCGTCACATAGATTGGACGGGAAGCCATCACTGGTCCAAACGATCGGGAACGGTGCGACTTCACCACCATGAGCTGTCAGCCTGATGGTAGTTGTAGCAAGCACGCGTTCGGCCCTGCACGGGGCGGGCGGGCCCCAGCATCACGAAAACATGGGGAGTGGGCGACGATGGTCAATTGGAGCGGATCCTTCATGACCAAGGTTGGTTTGTCGGCGCCAGGATGTCGGGATGCTGACATCCCAAGCCTTCCCGTTTCTTTCGTGCTGTACACTGGGCTCTTCTGTGCCGCCCCTCTCGGGAATGCGGATGATGATGATGAGCACCGGTGAGGTTGGGGCACCCAGAACTATGGGAGACCAGTCCTCTTGGCGGGTATGTTCTCTACGGCGCAGTCACGTCCCAGCAGGACCTCAGCTGGTACAGCCGAGCCGGGGTTTTCGGTAGTAAGTACCCTGAGGGTGCCGGCCATTCATTCGTCGTACTTTGGCTGCCTGGACTCGGGCTCGCCTCCTCCTTCGCATCGTGGCCTCATCTCCGTGGTCTTCACCCTCTCGTTACCACTTCTGCCGACAAGCTCCTGCTTCCCTTGCCTCCCATGTCTACCTCCCTAGGTGGCTAGCCAAGCTCCCTCGGTACCCTAAGCCTTGGCCGTCATGGCATCCGCTGCCAGCAACACCGCCAGGGCCAGCGAGCCCCTGGACCTTGGGAACAACATCTCCCTCCACCAGCCCCCGCCGGCCCCGGCGTCTCCTGCCGCCGATGCCGCGCCGGCCCCCACGCTCGTGATCCTCTGCACGTGGCTCGGCGGCGCCTCCACTCCGCGTGTCTCCAAGTATGTCGCCGGCTACCGGGCGCGCTACCCGCACGCTCATATTCTGCTCCTCCGGACCGTCTTCGCCGACCTCGCCTTCCGTTCCTTCCCGGCCCTGCGCGCGCGTCTCCGCCCCGCCCACGCCGCCATCGTGGACATCTTACAAGGACCCGTTGCCGCCGGGCGCCGGGACGTGCTTTTGCACGTCTTTTCGCACGGCGGGTGCAACACGGCATTGCAACTCATGGCGGATCCGAACGGCAATGAGGGGGGCTCTGACGTCGCCGCCGCCGCCGTCGCCCTCGTACGCGCCCGTGTGGGCCTCGTCGTTTTCGACTCGTGCCCCGGCGACGCCTCGTTCGCGCACGCGTACCAGGCGGCCCTAGTCTCGCTCCCCGCCGGCCGGCCGCTGATCCGCGCCCTCGGCGCGCCCCTCGTCGGCGGCACTGTCGCTGTGATCCACGTGCTGCAAAGCGCCGGCGCGATGCGCTCCGTCCACGAACTACGCCGCGACCTCCTGAACCCTGCCGTTTTCGGCCCCGCACCCACCCGGCTTTACCTGTATTCCCGCGGCGATGCTGTTGTAGCCGCTGCCGATGTTCTTGCCCACGCCCACGCAACCCGGCGGAGGCTAGGTTGTCGGGTCGGTACTGTCGGCTTCGAGAGCGCGGATCACTGCGCCCTAGTCCTCGAGGATGGGGAGAAGTATTGGAAGGCTGTGCGGGAGGCCTGGGGAGCCTGGGAGGGGTCTGAGGTGATCGAGGACGTGGAGAAGGATGCCGGCGAGTGCCAGGAGTCCAAGGCGATGCTTTAATCTATATCCCACCGTAGTGTCGGTCTCGATGAAGGTGATCCTCCCTCTCGCAGGCCGGCTCATGACAAGAAGCATCTCGCCACCGGCCAGAATCCTGTACACGCCATGGTGTCGCATCCGCATAGGTTGAGGTGAGCTATAGGCCCGAGGACCTGGTGTATTGACCCAGAATCGATGCCCCTGGCAGTTCCTATAGCCAGGCTGAATCGTGAATGCTCGAATATGGGCGCTGTACAGGGTATGGCATGTCAAATAGCAAGTTATAGGCTGTGAACAGAAGGTTTCTAAGAGACTCGAATTGAACTATGGTTCGACCTCACTAAAGCTTTAAAGTGGTATTTACGGATACCCTCACAAGTGCCTGAGAAGGTACATGGTAATCTATGTGCTGCCCTTATCCGATTGAGGTGATCGCAGTGTCCAGGGGCCGGGCCGGGTTTTACCATCTACCCCAATCTCTCGAATCTAAGTTCACCACAGGTCCAAACAGCAAGGAATCAATGAACCCCGCCTTAACTAGGAGACCAAGGGGAAGGGTGCGGCAGGATAAGTCATGAGTAGTTCGGTTTCTTTACCGTCATCATCTCGCAGAGATAAGCGTTTGAAACTACCAGACCACTACGGTGAGTGCTCGTTGTTTATTGGGGATGCTGTTTTCCCCTGTGACTTTGCTGCCACGTTTGGGTCTCGAAGAAGGGACCCAGATAAGACTTGAAACTAACGAAGCCGGGTTCAAGCCGTCTTCCATCGGGGCGCCGTTGATGCATCGTAGCCGGCCGTGAGGGACGGCATCATCGCCTGTGAGCCTGGGAGGATGTAGGTACAGGAAGAACCTGACGTTGCACGTACGCAGAATAGGGTTGACTGGGCCCTAATACCAGATACAACTATTTGTTGAGGAGAGGGTCAGCTATTTTTGCTGGTTGCATACAAACGGAGGCAAGTTTTGCCCATGGGGTTACGGATGATGCTGTTGAAACTGCCCGGACGATTATTAGGTACAGCATGAAGCAGCGGAGTGGCCGAGGCTGTATGTGTTGGCCCTCTTGCTTGAGGTGCGTCTCTCGAGAATGCCGTGGCCGGGCTGTTATTACACTCAAGGTAGGGCTTCACGGTACACTGTTCACCCAGAAGTTGCGGGAGACCACCCCGGCGGTTCCAAAGGACAGTCGTGCTTTACCACGCTCCCTAAAAGGGACTTGGTGTTGCCATTGATATGGCTATCTCAGTCCTCGACGGCCGCTACTGTCACCGTCCCGCGCTACCGCTTCGCGTGGCCGGAGCGGACCAGTCGGTACCACCGCGTCCCACTGCGTCGATCAGCTCTGACGACACAGGTCGCGGAACGCCCTGTGACGTGCGCTTGAAGAGGAGTCCGGAGTACGTGTCCTAAAGTGGTTGAAGTAAAAATCCACGTCTGTCGCTGGAGGCGACGGGCACGCGAGACCATGGTGAGAGGGGGGGCCACTTATTGCAGCCAGAGGATAGAGACCATTGCTGATAAAGGATGCCACCATTGCCGTCAGGACTACTATCACTGCCACCTGTTGGACAGAGTGGCGATGACGGATCGGACATGGTTTTCCAGGTTCTTTGAAGCATTCGCAAGAGGCTCCAGAAACTCTAAGTACCTCCCATACCTAGGTAAGTATGCACGTACGTATTACCTACCTACATACATGTACCCTATCTACCTACCTTAGATGTAAGTGGTACGGATGGGATGGGAGGAGGTAGACACTCCGTTTGGGGGAGGCTAATAAAGTGCCCCATCTCCATACTGCAACTTGTCCAGATCAATCTACGATGTACCCCATTCGTCAGCCGCTTGGCTCACCACCACCACCAAGGGCTCCAGTTGAGACCCGTGTCCCTAGCAATGGATAGGTATGTACCTGCTTACTGAGTATCTGCGTGGAAGTACATTTAACCCCCCCCCCCCACCCCCGAGCCCCCCTCCATCCCTGCCTTCCGACTTAGGTAAGGAGAGAGAGGTTGTTAGCTGTCCACACACACCGTGGCATCAAACCGGCTTCTCCACGACCACGAACCTCGACCACCAACACCGCCATTCCTTCTTTCATCTTCGCGTGCACACTTCTGCCCTGCCCACGTCGCCCGCCGCCCTTCGCCATCTGCTCTGGGACGCCCCGGCACTGCACCCAAACCCTGTCGAGCCGCCGCCCGCTCCGCGCTGCACACGCCGGCCGCTCCCACCCCCTCCCCCGCGAGGTCATCATGGACTACGAAGCTCTCAAGGAGCAGTGGAGCGAGGTCGAGGACCGCGACGGAGTCCGCCTGAGCTGGAATGTCTTTCCCAGCTCGCGCATGGAGGCCTCGCGCCTGGTCGTCCCCATCGGCGCCCTCTACACGCCTCTGAAGGAGAAGCCCGACACGCCGCTGCTGCAGTACGAGCCCGTCACCTGCAAGCAGCCATGCCGCGCCGTCCTCAACCCCTTCTGGTACGTGACAAGGAGCCCGACCGCCCGCGCTCGCCCGCGCACCGCTGACGCCTCTTCTCAGCCAAATAGACCCGCGAGCCCGCCTGTGGATATGTCCCTTCTGCCTGTCCCGAAACGCCCTGCCTCCCCACTACAAGGACATCAACCAGAACGCCGTCCCTCCGGAGCTGCACCGCTCCAACACCACCATCGAGTACCGACTGTCGCGCCCGGCCCCGAGCCCGCCCATTTTTCTCTATGTCGTCGACACCTGCCAGGAGGAGGACAGCTTGGCTGCCCTGAAGGAGTCGCTCATCATGAGCCTGAGCCTCCTTCCCGAGAACGCCCTCGTGGGTTTGATAACCTACGGCACCATGGTACGTACAGCCTTGTCGGCAACGCCCCCTTGACCGTGTGCCGTGTACTTACCACGTTCTTCCTTCCTGCTCAGGCCCAAGTTCACGAGATCGGCTACACCGAATGTGCCAAGTCGTATGTTTTCCGAGGCAGCAAGGACTACTCGGCGAAGCAGGTCCAGGAGATGCTGGGCTTGGTGTCCCCGGCCCTCCGCCCTGGCATGCCCCAACAGCAGCCTGGCCGGCCCATGATGCCCATGGGACCCGCCTCCCGCTTCCTGCTGCCCGTGCAGCAGTGCGAATTCCAACTCACCAAGGCCCTGGAGCAGCTGCAAAAAGACCCCTGGCCCGTCGCGAGCGATCGTCGCAACCTTCGCTGCTCCGGTGTTGCCCTGAGCGTTGCCGTCGGCCTGCTCGAGTCCTCCTTCCAGAACGCCGGCGGCCGCGTGATGCTTTTTGCCGGCGGTCCCGCCACCGAGGGCCCCGGCATGGTGGTTGGCCCCGAGCTGCGAGAGCCCATCCGCTCCCACCACGACATCGATCGCGACAACATCAAGTACTACAAAAAGGCGCTCAAATTCTACGACAACCTGGCCAAGCGAACTGCCCACAATGGCCACATTATCGACATCTTCGCTGGCTGTCTCGACCAGGTCGGTCTGTTGGAGATGAAGGGGCTGTGCAACTCCACGGGTGGACACATGATCTTGACCGACAGTTTCACCTCGTCCATGTTCAAGCAGTCCTTCATCCGCATCTTTGAAAAAGACGCCGATGGCAACCTGCTGATGGGCTTCAATGCCATACTCGAGGTCCTGACCACCAAGGAGCTCAAGGTCACGGGATTGATCGGCCATGCCGTCTCGCTCAACAAGAAGTCTACCTCGGTGGGCGAGACCGAGTGCGGCATCGGCAACACGTGTTCCTGGAAGATGTGTGGCATTGACCCCATGGCCAGCTACGGCGTGTACTTCGAGATTGCCAGCCAGGGCGGCCCGGCGCAACACCAGCAAGTCCAGCAGCAGGGCATGATGCAGTTCCTCACTTACTACCAGCACTCCAGCGGACAGTTCCACCTTCGCGTCACCACGGTGGCCAGGAATCTGAGCGGGCCCAGTGGGGATCCTGCCATTGCCCAGTCGTTCGACCAAGAGGCCGCCGCCGTGCTCATGTCACGAATTGCCGTCTTCAAGGCCGAGGTCGACGACGGGCCGGACGTGCTAAGATGGGTCGACCGTATGCTCATCCGCCTCTGCTCGAGGTTTGCCGATTACAGAAAGGACGACCCGTCGTCTTTCAGGTTGGAGAAGAACTTCACCCTCTACCCGCAGTTCATGTTCCATCTGCGCCGCAGCCAGTTCCTGCAAGTTTTCAACAACTCACCCGACGAGACGGCCTTCTACCGCCACGTTTTGAACCACGAGGATGTTAGCAACTCTTTGATCATGATCCAGCCCACGCTGGACTCGTACACCTTCGACCAGGAGGGAGGTCAGCCCGTCCTGCTGGACTCGACGTCGATCCAGCAGACCCACATCCTGCTTCTGGACACCTTCTTCCACATCCTCATCTTCCACGGCGAAACGGTAGCGGAGTGGAGGAAGGCCGGTTACCAGGATCAGGAGGGCTACGAGAACTTCGCCGCCCTCCTCGAGCAGCCAAAGGAAGACGCCAGGGTAAGGGTCTCACCCTAGTGATGAGCGACCACGCTAACCTCTGCAGGACCTCATTGCCGACCGGTTCCCGCTGCCCCGATTTATTGTCTGTGATGCAGGCGGTTCGCAAGCGCGTTTCCTGCTGTCCAAGCTGAACCCTTCGACCACCCACACTACCGGTGCCTATGGTGGCGTTGGCGCCCAGACGGCTCAGACCATTTTCACCGACGACGTATCACTGCAAACGTTCATGGACCACCTCATGAAGTAAGTTTCTCGCACCGTGATTGAAGGTGCTCGCAGGACTGACGGTGAATTCCAGGCTTGCCGTAAGTGGCACGAACTAGGTGGCTTGCGGAAGGAGGTGGGCGAAGGCGTTGGGTAAGCGGAACGAGACGGACAGCGCCCCGGCCGACACGAGAGCGTATCTCGCGGTCGAGGGTCGAGATAGCCGGTAGATCTCAGAATGATGACCTCATGCACATGTTTGCGCCTGGCAAGGCTTTGCCAGCCTTGCCGGTCTCGGAGCATGGCGAGGTGAACGAGGTTTCCATCAATGTCTAGAGGAGTGGATTTGAGACGTACCAAAGCATCGCTACCAGTATCAAAGTCTTGCCGCGAACACCCCAAGCCAAGCCACCTGGCACGCAAGTATTATGGAGGCACATCATATATACATATGTATCTACATGCCCGTGCAGTACGTAAACAGAGAGCGGGTATGCACCCAGCCCAATAGGCCTGGGGCGATGGGGTAGGGGAAGAGTCAGGAAGTATGTATGTAGGTATGTAGGTATTTACATGCTGACATTGGCGTGGATGCAAGGCCAATTCAGGACGGTGCAAGTGGCGTGCAGGGTGACAGGGTACGGTACTTACTTAGGTACCTAAGTGCCTACTTACATACTTGCCTACTTACTCTTCGATTTGCTCTCTGGGGCCCCACTCTGTCGCCCGTCCCCGTCTTTCCGTCCCAAAAGGGCTTATCAGTCAGCAAAAAGGCTTATCTGCCGGGCCGTCCGCTCCTGGTGCTGGAGTCTTAGGGTCACAAACCCCACAGCACATTCCAATTCACTCGCAATTTTCCTTCCTTCCACTAGGCCCCCCCCATCGCTGCTGTAGGAACTGCCGTCCGTTTCTGCGAATCGAGAGTCGAGAGAGTCGTGAGCAGAAAACACACGATCAGCACCTCACACAGACCGACAGAGCCTCTCCCTCCAACCCAAGATCCATCATGCGTAAGTTGCCCGCACACCCGCTCCCACCGTCGTGCTTGAAACGCTCGCCAACTCTCTGCTGACTCTGCCCGCGACCGCAGCTCCCAAGTTCGACCCCAATGAGGTGAAGGTCATGTACGTATACCCTCCTTCACGCGTCCTCGGCCCCCCCCGACATGATCACGGAAGCGATGCGTCGTCATGGGCGCCTGCCACGATGCGCCCCTCTACCCCCGCGTGCCTGCCGATCTACCGACCTGCCTCAGAAACCATTTGCGCAGGAAACCTCCGACTAACCAAGATGCGTACAGCACCCTCCGTGCCACCGGAGGTGAGGTTGGTGCTTCGTCGGCTCTTGCCCCCAAGATCGGTCCTCTTGGTCTGTCGCCCAAGAAGGTCGGTGAAGATATCGCCAAGGCCACCGGTGACTGGGTACGATCCATCCCCAACGCGCACCTGCGCTACGTTTTGAAGCGGCGCCCACTGACAGGCCCTGCAGAAAGGACTGCGTGTCACCGTCCAGCTCACCATCCAGAACCGTCAAGCCGCTGTCTCCGTTGTCCCCTCTGCCTCCGCCCTTGTTATCAAGGCGCTGAAGGAGCCCCCGCGCGACCGCAAGAAGGAGAAGAACATCAAGCACACCAAGTCGGTTCCCCTGGACGAGATTATCGAGATCGCCCGTATCATGCGCTACAAGTCCTTCTCCAAGTCCCTCGAGGGCTGTGTCAAGGAGATTCTGGGCACTGCTTTCAGCGTCGGCTGCCAGGTCGATGGCCGCAGCCCCAAGGCCATCCAGGACGACATTGCGAGCGGCGAGATTGAGAGTAGGTCCAGCCGGTCACTGTTCCCCCTCCAGCGCATGCTGACCCAAACCCGCAGTTCCCGAGGAGTAAGAAGAGCAAAATGGTATGGACACAAAAGGGCGGGCCAACCCGGAATTTCTTTCCGCATGTTTTCAGGAGTTCAGGAATGGCTTTGCATTAGGCGCTGCCGAACAGCCAGCCAACCAACAAACCGAATGACCACGAATTGAACAAGGAAGCCCACTTGCCTCGTCTCGTGCTTTGACGTGACGGCCGCGGAACAAGATGCTACGCCGATTCAAACCGACTCGTGGAGGACGGGGGATACGAGGTCGCTAATCCACCAACCGCCACACAGGGACCCCCAGGGCGGTCTCGCCATGGTCAGTTTTCCGGGTAGTTTGCTGTATGTCGCGCCTCATGGAACTATGACCTGCGTACGTTTTCGACACAACCGTCTTGGCCGAGCAGTACTTCTCAAACGAAAAGGACCCGCGTACCTGGGAATGCTTTTGGCCCATCTGATGGAGGCGGTCTGGAGTCGGCGGGTGTCTGTCCCGTTCGTAGGCGGGGTTTTAGTTACCCCGACGTAAACAGAAGTTGCTCCCACTGCATTATTTTGGTTTCAAACCATCAATGGTGCTGAGAGGACCGACCTGGATGGCCTGTGTATTACAGAACTAGCTATTTCCTATACTGGCGGGCAGGATAGGGAGCAATGGTCTCGGACACAGAACACACGCCCTGGCAACCTGTATAACATAGTAGTGTGGGCACGGCTTCGGTACCGGTTGGGCTTGCGTAATTCCAGTTGCGGCAAGGGCAGTCGGTCGATTTATAGCCCAGACTTGTTTCCTCCAGCTGACACCGTCGCCCAGGCTGTCTGCTGGCCAGCGGCGGTTCACAAGCACGGCCTTTGCCGGGAGAAACAGGAGAAGCCACCACTGGGCTTTGCATAGCGGGTTAACCAGTGCGGACATAAGATGTACCTACCTCTGGATATGAAGATAATTTCCAAGCCCTCCCTTTTGTTCAGTGGTAGCCGGGATCCCAGTTCAACCTCCCGTACGCGTTCTGTGGGCGCCGAGACCTCTTTGCATGGGTGGCGTGCAAGGGCAGTGGGAGTAGCGCGGCCTCCCCCCCCAAGCAGATCATTTGGAAGTTTCATCATCTCCTTGGAATAGAAAGTGAACAGATCATCGAGGCCGTCGCTTGGGTACAAGGCGCTTCGTGTTACCCTCTGCCTCTTCATGTCGGTGTGCCCAGTGGTGCCGGTCCTCCTGTTGCAGCCCGGGACGTTAACGAGGTACGCGGAGTCACCAGGAAGTACTTGGGTGTCATCCTGCCTTGCAGCCAGCGCCAGCCTAGCCAGGCGGCAGGCGATACAATATGCACCTAAGGCGCCAATGGCACGGTATAGACGGACATGGCACGCCGCCATCGTCTTGGCCCTGCCCTGTTATGTACCGCCCTGCCCGCTTTCGAGTCACACTTACCCTGCGGGCTGCCACACACTCTCATCCATGGATGGATCCATCCACCCACCCACCCACCCACCCCATTTTCTCCCTCACACATACACACACACACACACACACACACACACATACACACACACACACACACACATATACACATATACACATATACACACATACACACACAAACACAGCACACATGTCCAACCCACCCACTTTCACTGTCCTTCCTCGCCGGCTATTGATGCCGAGAACCGCCCGGCCTCGCGGAACATGCCAACAACCATCGGCTCGTTTGCCCTCACAGATGGATGCGGCCCTCGAAGTAGTGTACAATGCGCCTGGCCTGCCCGCCTCGGTGCGCTTGGGACCAAGAACACGTCTCGCACTCACTCGCACGCACACAACGTCGTAGGGCAGATGCAGGTAGGCAAGTAAGGTGTGCATCCAGGAGGTAATGGGACATGGGAATGGATGCGCGGGAACCTACCTCTATGTACAAGTCGGTACCCAGGCTACGTGGACCGCACCTCGCTGTCTGTCAGCCTGGCCCACGGCGGCCCAGAGGCGGCTGGCTGGCATTGGAAGGTTGGCTGATGGCCAGGATGGCTTTCTGATGAGTAACTATTTTCCGTAGACGAACGACTAGAGAGCATCGTCGGCTTCCCGGCCCAGAATATGAGGTAGGTAGGTACCTTAGGTAGGTATGTACCTTGTCGCTTTCCTGACAGATCACCCAAGTTGGCCACATGAGGAATGGAACCGCATGCTTTACCTACCTACCTAGGTACTTACCTACCTACCTACCTTGGGTGCTTTCTTCATGCTCATGGCGATGTGATGAAAATGGGGCGTGGTGATGGCGGTGCGTAGAACGAAGGTGTTCCCGCCCCAGCACCTGGTGCTGGCTGCAAGCAAACATCCATTACCTACATCTTGTACATGCAGAACTACCTACATCCATAGTTACCGGTGCTAGGTAGTATTTGTACTCGGAAGGGGGGGGGGGGGGGGGGCTGGACAAGCGGGTTGATTGATGTCTGTCCGTCTGGCTCCCTTCTCCCACCTCGTCGCTCAGCCCCCCCCCCCCCATTCCCCATCGTCGATCGCCTGGGGAGGGTCTTTCTGAGAAGGGGGCCAATAACAGTGTGTGACCGGGCGTCCCATCCGTCGACGGCAGGGCGGCAGGGCGGGCAGGGCGGACAGGGTGGCAGTATGGACGGCCCCGGCCAACAACGGGCAGGTAACCAGCCCGCCTGTCTGTCCACCTCTTTCTTTCCCTGGGATTTTGAACGAAGTGATTCCACCTGATGGCCTGCCTCCCTCCGTATACTTCCATCGTAGGTAGGTGAAAATCTCTATGGACCTACAGTGTGCCCGTTGTTGCCGCCCATGGGTCGTACTCTCGGTATGTACCCATGGATTGATAGCCCGTCTCCCATCCTATGCTAGGTACATATTCGTAGTATGTAGTGGACATCCATGGACCCCCCCCCCCCCCCCCCCCCCCCCCGTCTGGCCGCCTACGACGGATACCTCCGTGCCCCAAAGTCAAGCCAAAGCCTGGCCGTCGCCCTGTACGCCCACTACTATCAACCCATCCATGCCTGTTACAGTAGCAGTAGGTAAAAGCAGAGTAGGCAGGGAGGTACCTAACCTTGCCCACTAAGCGACCGGGGGCTACCGCCCAATACGCCTGCCTCCCTGCGCCAGCCTACATCAATGAGGATCCCACCACCAAACCTTTCCCCACGTAGACGACCACTACCTTCCGTAGTACCTAGCCTTCAACTCTGATGACCTACACCCTCCCGGCCATTTGACGACGACGGCGACGACGACGCGAGCCGCTCTCGAGCCGTTGCTCGACTACACATCACACTATATCGCCTGGAGCTGGTCTGTCCCGCACGTGCAGCCCGCGCTTCGGAACCCGCCTCTGCTCTGCGCCAGCAGGCACCCGTTAATACAAGGCGCGCGTTGCCGTTCGTACGGCCTCGACCTCCCAGCCCTCGCCGCCACTCGCGCCCTCGTCTTCTTCCCTCTCCCCCCCCTCGGGCCTCCTCCGGCCTCCTCTCTCCCACGCGTGGTCCCATACCCTCCCCCACTGTCCTCGACCCCGACGCTTTCGAAGCGGCCTCGGCTTCTCTCCCAGGAGCTATCACGGCGGGCCGGGATAGCCCGTTCCACGCACCGACCTGTCCACGGCGGCCAGGCTGGACGCACCGCCGACGCCGACGACGACAAAGCGAAACGCCCGCCCCTCGCGATCACCGCGGCCCGTCCCCCCGCCGCGACTGGAACTCCTCCCGCGGCCACTCCCGATCCCGTCTCGCGGGACACCCAGCGCTTATCCCTCGTTAAGAGAGTGGATTGATGCCGTTGGTGCTGCTGATCGTGGCTTTGCTACCTCCAGATGCATATCGGCCGTCGCCCGTCAGCCATGCCTCAATGAGCAGGCTGTGACGAAGCCCTCGTCCCCCCGCGCATCGAATTGACTTCGAATTCGAACAAGACGTTCCTTAGCATATACCGCCACACCTTCTCGCCAACCCAACAGACCCTCCCCCGCCCCCCGGCTCCATGTTGCCCCTGGTGCAGATGCACCCGATGGTGCAACCTGCTACCCATCGCGATTCGATACCCAAACACGACCCGTCTGCCTTCCCACAACGTCGCCACCATGCCTCGCGGATGACGAACGCCCTGCATGGCCTGGTTTCGGCCCACCGCGGCTTTCCCATCCGCGCCTCGCAGCCCTCGCAGCCGGGCTCTCTGCACCCCCGTTCTTCAGGCTTCTCGCACCATGCCGACGGCCATGAACACCGTCTGAGGCGGAAGACGCCGAACGGCACCATCGACGCCGGCTACGATGGCACGCCCACCCAGTACGCGTCTGGCCCCCCGCCGTTGAAGCACATGATATTCCCCGGCCCCGAGAACATTGTCTCGAGTCCGGGGTACGACGGCAGTCTGAAGGGCGGTTGGCCGTATCGCTCGTCCTCGTGCGTCAACGGCGCCGAGCCTCGGGCATTCGACACGCCCGACATGTCCTACGGCAACTGGCAGTATGGCTCGCCTGCTGCCATTGCTCCGGATGGTGCTGCGAACGCGCCGCCCAGTGCTTACTACCCCTACCACAATGGGATCAGGGTGCCTACCGCCCTCCAACCTACCTATCACCACTCGCCAGGGCCTGCCGTCTTCAACAATGGCAGTTTGTTGCCCACCCCTACTTGGCCTACTTGGCCCGACACAGGCCTCCCTGGTCCTCAGAATACGCACCTGGGAGGTCCCTCGTACCGCATGATGAGTCGGTCTTATGTGCCTCCCACGCCGAATGCCACTAACATGCTGGCGCGATACGATCCGAACTACGCCGGTCTGCAAACACCACCAGCCCAGCGGTTCAAGGCTCTGACCCTAGATCCGGGGAACTACGAGGTGGATGGCACGCGCCTGGCTGATTCGTCGCCAGCCTTCCGGGAAAAGGCACTCGCCAGAGCCCACAGGTCTTACGTTGATCTTCTCGCTTATCTACACCGGACAAAAAAGCGCTTTTCCAGTCGATACTCGAGCGGGTCCAAGGCGTCGTCGCGCATGACCATATTTCCTAAAATACCCAAGACTCCTAAGCACCCCGGCTCTCAACTCGGTCTGCATCGGCAGCGGCCTTCTTACGAACACGTTAGCCCGGTTGATGGCGTTGCCAGAACCGCCAATGCGCACTATGGGCCTTCGCCGGTGATGATGGGGCGCCCCCAGCCTGTCCTCCCGGATGTACGCCAATCTAACGGCATCGTCAGCCCCCATGCCCGGGTGGGTGCGGACACGACCAGCGTCCCGTATTATCAGATGTTCAGTAGTGAAAGCTCGCACTATGCCAACCCCGAATTGACTAGTACTTTCCTTACCCAGACGCCCGTGGAGAACGCGAAGGCGGCTGTGGAGATGCTCAATCACCTGTGTGAGCTGAGTGGCTGGAAGTGGATCGACGGCATGTTGCTTGGTGGTTGCCTCTATTACGGGCTTGAGCGCTACGAGGACGCTCTGGACTGGTTCACCAGAGTCGTGGCTCTCGATGACAGGTACTGCCCATCGCCAACCCCCCCTCGCCGAGAGTCCATCCGGCTGACATGTTCGTGTGCGCGCTTGTAGTCATACCGAGGCTCTCTCGAATGCCGCAGCAACGCTGTACTGCTTGCATAGGAACGACGAGGCAGAAAGGCATTGGCTGCAAGCCGTTCGGAGAGACCCATCCTATCTGGAAGCCGTGGAGCACCTCGTGGGTCTCCTGTGCTCGAGTCAACGCAGTCAAGAGGCTGTCCAAATCATCGACCGTGTACAAGATGCCTTGCGGGTGACGAATCACCCCCAACCGCGTGGCTGGGATGGAGATGCGGCCGTCGACTACAACGCCGTCCCCGGTGTAACGACTCACCCTCCTCGGCCTGAGGAAAGCTGTCTCCCGGCTTCGCATTCTTTCGGTCGAGGTGGGCAGTTCTTGGAACAGGCCGGGTTTGCTTCCAGCGGCTACCGCGTACCGGGAAGTGAAAACGGCCGGGTCATTGCTCTGGTTCACGCCAAGGGCAACATGCTGTATGCCCACAAGGACATAAGCAAGGCCTCCGAAGCATTCGAGGAAGCTGTGCTTATCAGTGCCGGGCGGAGACTTAGTTGCATCCAGGCCCTGATTCAGCAGATTGTCGCGGTGCTGTCGCCCGGCCTGCAGAGCGCAGCGGGGCAACCTGGACCAATGCCTCTGCTGCTGCCGCCGGAGAGGGCACGGCACACGGCCCGGCTGGTATTCGCAAACAACGGCGAGCTGCCTGGGCTCAGGTTCGTGCCAGAGCCCTCCAAACGATCGGCAGTGTCCACCACCAGCAACTCGCTCTTATCCCTCGCCAAAATTTTTCAAGATGCCATGTCCAGCGGTGCGTCTTCCGGGGGGCTGGTACGGCAGCCGTCAGGCGTGGGCGACATTCTGGCGCTCTACTACCTGTCTCTGTCCTTGTCAGAAAGCCCTTCCACAGCCAACAACGTGGGTATACTCCTCGCCAGTGTGCAGCAGGCCGCCCCGGCAACGCCGAATACGGCTGCTGAGAGTACAGCCAGCCAGACCATGTCGGGCATTGTTCCCGGAAGCGGCCTAGATTTAGCCCTGGCATACTACAAATACGGACTTAGCCTCGACCCCAAGCACGTGCATCTCCATACCAACCTCGGGAGTTTGCTCAAGGATATCGGGCAGCTCGACCTTGCCATACAGATGTACGAGCAGGCCGTCGCGTGCGACGGAAACTTTGACATCGCGCTCACCAACCTTGCCAACGCAGTCAAGGACCGGGGCCGCATCAACGATGCCATCACGTACTACAGGAGAGCCGTGCAGTCCAACCCCCAGTTTGCCGAGGCCGTCTGCGGGCTCTTCACCGCCCTGAATTCTGTTTGTGACTGGACCGATCGGGGCGGCGTAGTCCTTCACGGCGGCAAGTACGACCGCTGGCATGTCGACGCGAGCGGCATGCTGCAAGACGCCATGGTGACGGGTACCGGCTCTGGTTTGGTTAGCAAGGTGGTCGAGATTGTCTCGAAACAGCTGGCAGAGGCGTCGCACTGGGGGGCGGGCGTCCTGGACAATGGCGTCCTTGAGGCCATCGCGCCGCAGCTCCGGCAGATGCGAAGCCGACGGCCTGGCGACACGATGGACATGGAGGCGGAGCTCCGCCGGTGGAGCCGGCACCCGTGGGAGGGCACCCGAGTCCTTCGCCTGGTCGAGCGGTCCACCAAAGCTACGATGCGCCGTTGGTACCGGGACAAATACGTGGACGGCCGCACTACGCACCCTGCCTCCTACGCGAGGTTGCGGCTACCGGCCTCGCTTGCCGTGCCCTCGGCCCCGACAGTACTTCCCTTCCATACCTTCACGTGCCCGCTGACTGCCAAGGATATTCGAATCATCTCGCAGCGAAACGCGGTGAGGATTTCGTGCTCGACCTTGCGGAGCCCTTGGCTGCCAGACTCGGTCTATCCGCCGCCGCCGCCGCCCAAGCCACACTTGAACGTGGGCTATGTCTCTTCGGATTTCAATAATCACCCCCTGGCCCACCTGATGCAGTCCGTCTTTGGCATGCACGATCCGGCCAAGGCCAAGGCGTTCTGCTACGCCACGACTGCCAGCGACAAGTCGTGCCATCGGCAGCAAATCGAACGCGAGGCACCCGTCTTCCGTGACGTCAGCAGCTGGTCGGCCGAGCGGCTCGTGAACCAGATCGTCCAAGACGAGATCCATATCCTGGTGAACTTGAACGGGTACACGCGCGGCGCCCGCAACGAGATATTTGCTGCCAGGCCGGCGCCCATTCAGATGTCCTTCATGGGGTTTGCCGGTACCCTGGGCGCCGAGTGGTGCGACTACATCCTGGCCGATGAAACGGCCGTCCCGACGTCAACGCTTCGGCCGGCGAGGGCCAACTCGAGGCTCGAGGATGTATTCCGCGACGAGGAACAACCCGACCAGGAGGACTGGGTGTATTCGGAGAACGTTGTCTTCTGCCGGGATACCTTTTTCTGCTGCGACCACGCGCAATCTTGCGACCCCGAGGAAAAGTCGGTAACGTGGGAACAGGAGCAGCAGCGCCGTTGGAAGATGCGGAAAGAACTGTTTCCGCGGCTACCCGACGACGCCATCATTCTCGGCAACTTCAACCAACTCTATAAAGTACGTATCCTATCGCCCCCAAGAATTCTGGAGGCTCCCCATCGCTAACCGATGCCCTCCAGATCGACCCCGCAACGTTCCGGACTTGGCTTCGCATCCTGTCCAACGTGCCTAATGCGTTCCTGTGGTTGCTGCGCTTCCCCGAACTTGGCGAGACGAACCTCCGAATGACGGCCCGCCGGTGGGCGTCGGAGGACGTCGCCTCGCGCATCATCTTTACGGATGTGGCGCCAAAGCAACAACACATTGGGCGGGCGCGGGTCTGCGACTTGTTCCTGGACACGCCAGAGTGCAACGCGCATACGACCGCGGCCGACGTTCTGTGGTCGAGCTCTCCTTTGCTGACGCTTCCGAGATACCCTTACAAGATGTGCTCGCGCATGGCGGCCTCGATTCTCAAGGGGGCGCTCCCCAAGAGCACCGACGGCGAGCGGGCGGCCAAAGAGCTGATAGCGACGGACGAGGAGGACTACGAAAGGCTGGCCGTCCGGCTGGCCCGCGGGCTCAGCTACCAGATCACCAGTAAACAGTACGGCCGTGGTCACGGCCGACTGGCAGAAATGCGCAAGATGCTGTTCGATGCGAAATGGAGCTGCGCGCTGTTCGACACGCGTCGTTGGGTTTCGGACCTGGAAGACGCCTACGCCGAGACATGGCGACGCTGGGTCACGGGCGAGGACGGCGACATATACCTTTAGATCCGTGCTGGCAATCACTGTGCTCGGAAAATCGGGAACCCTGGCCGCGGCCTATTTCCCAAGAGGCGCCCGGAGTTGGTTCAAAAGGGCTGGCGTTGAGGCACAGGGCGGATATTTGACGCCGGCGTTGTAATGGCGCTTCATCCCTGGGGCAGGGGCTGTCGTGGTATTTTCTTTCCCTGCGTCTTCTGCTTCTTTTTATTCTGCTTCTTCGTCTTCTTCTTCTTCTTTGTCTTCTTCTTCTTCTTCTTCCTCTTCTCCGTCGTCGTCTTCTTCTTCTTCTTCTTCTTCTTCTTCTCTTTTATCCCCTGCCTGTGTCGAGCGTTATCTTATAGACCATGTGACGGCCTGGGACCAAGTGCTGGCGAGGGTTTCCGTTGCAGAACACAAGCCGCGTAAGAGGGTCTTTGCCCGGGTTGCACCGACAAGGCCCGGGATTGAAAAGCGGAAGACTTGGTTTTCCCTCCCCAAGTTCCTCTTCCTGCTTACCTCCCCCTCTCTTCACCTCCCTATGCTCTCTGGGAAAAGGGGGCGTTCTGATGTTTCCAGTGACTGTCCCATACGTGTACGTTCCTCGAGAACACGGCAACAGCAGTGTTCTTTGGTAGGAGTATAGGCGATGTTGTGGCCCACGATGGAGCCGTCTTAGGTACCTGGATGCTCTCAAGCGCTCGCTCCCCTTCGGCTTGCTGGCCGTGGCGGCGGTAAGCGCGTGACGTGAGGTGACAAGCTCCACACGTAGTATCCCATGTATCCAGATGGGATGGGGCCAGCTGCCTGCTGAGCCAAGGGAGAGGAGGGTGCGAGCAAGCGGACGGCAAGCGGTCCACATGGCGGGGATTCATGAACTTGGCACAGGAAGGCTGGCTGTTGGCATGACGTGAGGTGCCCGGGAGGCCGAGTGTCAGGGACCAGAGCAGGGTGCTGCTGGTCCGACGGGCACGTAGGGCGCCGACAAGGGCGAAGGCGACGACGTCGACGACATGGAGATAGGTGAAACATGCAGGCCGGAGGGGAAATGAGGGGGAGCCGGCTAATGGCGCGTTGCGGGCTGCTGGTCGAGGGGGCCAGGATGTGACAAACGGGCGGGTGATGTGTCACAACCGTCTTTAGTATTTCCTTTTGTTTCTCGCTGGCACCGCCAGGACCATCTACCGGCCCTCCCTATCCACGGGCCCGGTCCATCAGTCAGAGGTCTCGCGTCCAGGGACCACACGGCGGTGTTTTAGACTCGGGGGCTCGGGCTGTGTGGCCCTGCAGAGGGTGCTTGTTGCAGCATGGGCGGGTTGGTGTGACAGGCCGCAGGTGAAGGACGGATCACGTCGCGGGGCGCCATGTCAATACGGGAAGTCTCATTAATGGCCCGGAAGAGGAGGGGAGGGGAGAAGGAGATGTGAAGGGGCTGCGATGGCGAGAGGTCGGTTCCATGCCTTACCCGCCACGTTGTCCACCACTTCTGGCTACTTAATGGAACCCAACGCAAACGACGCGGGACAAGGTGCCTAAGTAAGAGGTATTTATGTAGTGTGTGAAACGCAAAGCAAGTAAGGAAGACGGTGAGATTATGAAATAAAAAAAAAAGAGAAAACAAAAAGTACCCAGGTCAAGCAACAAGCAGCCCCGTCGATAACACGGAATGCGATACAGCCTACCTGCTTACCTACCTCTTACCCACGAAGCCCTTTCCAAGACCTACTTCAGCACCTACCTCCTGCGCAGATACTTCACCGACATCCCGTGGGTGACAACGGGTTTCGACAGGATGCCTTCGCGTAGCGCTCGCTCCGAGATGGCGGTTATGATGTGGTTCCCGCAGATTTAGGTACCTTCGTACCCACCTACTTACTTACTGTAGGTAAGTACTTACTCACACCCAGGCAAGGCGTAGAAAGAAACACACAGCAGGTCAAATGGGCAAGTGGGGGAGGGACCTTGGTAGTGTTTCCATGGTTCGACCCCCCGGGGTCCTTTCTCCAGGAAGGGCTGGCCATCTCAGCGTCAGTCCGTCGGACGCGTGTGATGGGAGGTGGTGGTTGTCGTCGGTCTGTTTGGACCGTCGTCATGGCGGCTGCTGCACCCAAGGTTCCATCATTTACGACTGTTTAGGTAGACGGATAGACAAGGGGGCCTGTCGGTCGCGGGCGGGCCCGTTGACGGCGAATCCGACCAGAGTTGGCCGATTCGGGTTCAAGACGCGAAAGGCGAGGCCGGGGAAATCGAAGCTGGCGCCTGACGATCATATAGGCAGGGGTGAGAGAGTTATGAAGGTATTTGTGTATAGAGGGGGTCTCTTTTACGGCTCTCCCAGGCGAGTCAATAAAACCGGCGGTAGAGTCCGAAGGGACGGACCCCTGGTGTGCTGGACAGGCGCCAGAATTTCTTTTTCTTGTTGACCGTTCCACTTGGCCCTGGAGTGTCTACTTTTTCTTTTTCTTTCTTCTTTTTCCTTTTCCTGTTGCGCCCCTTCTTCCCGCCGGCCTCTCCTTTCTCGTCGCGTCCGGCGTACGTGTAGGCCGGGGCGGGAAAGATTGCGCCATATCCAGATTGCACCGAGTCGTTGACCTGCAGGTCCAAATTTCCAAACAAAGACAAGCCGGGATGGAGCGTGTCAGCGCAGCCGGCCTAGCGGCAGACGGATTGGGGCCTAGAGATGGATGTTTGATAGCCGGCCCCGGGGGATGCGCGGGAGATGAGGAAAAGAGAGAGAGAGAGAGAGAGAGGCAGAGAGAGGGCCAGATAGCTGTGCAGCTAGCCCCTTTCTCTCTCTCTGTCTCTCTCTCGAGATGGGGAGGGCTAAAAGAAGTGTCCATCCAGGATGGAGGATGGAGGATGAGGATGCATGGGCTCGCCGCCCGTTGGTGGCAGACGGACCGGTTCGACGGGTCGCTCACTAAGCAGCAAAGCGCAACGGCCGGTCGTTCGCCGTCGTCATGTAGGCAAGGCCCCAAAAGGAGGAGGGCGAAGTCAGGCACAGCTCGCGACCGACGGCCGGCTCGGTGCGGAAGCGCGAAGACATGGACAGCTTGGCGGTCAGGCGTATTCGTTCGTTCGTCCGTCCTGTCCTGCCAGGTTGCCTCTCGAGTGAGCAAAGCAACCTGCGCGAGGGCCAAGGTCGGCTCTGCAAGCAGCCGAGCGAGGGAACCCAGCAGCTTGGGTCGCCAGGGGACAGCCGGGGCCGACCATGCCGCACCATCCTGATTCCAGCTATACGATGCACCGGCTGACGCTATACCTAACGTACCCGGGGGGCAGGAGGATGGCCCATGGGATGGGACGGGCACGTTACTCCGCGGGTGGATGGATGGATGGATGGATGGGCAGTTCTCCGTCCATCGGGGTCGGGCGGACAGGGGGGAGAGAGAGAGAGAGAGAGAGAGAGAGAGAGAGAGAGAGAGAGAGAGAGGGTGCGCCATCAAACGGGTCCTGCATCTTTCTATCTCGGTTTCATTGGACTCCGGGTTATATTATCGGGCCCACCCGGACAGACCGCCGGGAGGATTGATCGACAACGGTATCTGGATGCGGTAAGGAGGGACTGTTTTACCCCAGCACTGTAACGTACTACCCAGGTACGTACGTTGCCCACACCACCCACCTCCTATGTATAGTATGTACTTGGTCGTAGCTGTCGTAGATAGATAGATCATGTGTGCATATCTAGATATGCACACATCTGCCTCCTCCATCATATAGGACCCCCATAGGAGACCCGAAAGAGAAAAGCCCGCACAAGGGCAGGGGCAGGGGCAGGGGCGCGGGCGCGGGCCCGAGGGCGGGCGCAGCCAACCTGAATCCCCCGGATCCCGGGTACTGGTTGGGCTTGCGCCACCTGTCCGGGTGTGGTGGTGAGTAGCAGGCGGGCGTAGTTGACGCGCAGGGCCATGGACCATCTCCATGGATGCCGGATCCCCCCCCCCCCTTCCGGGGTGCGTGCGTGCTCTCGACGACAACGAGGACGACGACGACGGTGGTGGGCAAAGTGTCACGATGGGGATCGCCAAGTATGTACGTACCTTCACCTCCAGGGTGACTTATTTCAGGTAAAGGGCCATCCATCCATGTATGTACCTATGTGTGTGTGTGTGTGTGTGTGAGAGAGAGAGAGAGAGAGAGACAGACGGGTGAGTGGGTGTGCGTGCGTGCTGTAAAGGCCCCCCGGGAAGCGGAACTGCCAACTGCCACTGCAACGGTAACTGGAACTGGTCGCCGACGGGCGAGTCTCGGCTTAGAAGACAGGAGACAGAAGGAAGGGGAAAAGAAGCAACGCGGGCCACGGCGAGGACGAAGACGACGGACAGGGGCCCATGATGCAGAAGCAGGCAAAGAAGGAAAAAAGCAAGCGGAAAGAAGGGCTGCAGAATTTCCTTACGCAAACACCCAGGGTTCCAAGCGCATGCAAGGGTTCCATCGTAAGTACGGGCTGTAGAGGTAGGTACATATAGATGTCTGTAGGGAAGAAATTACTAGGTTGCTTGGGTACTTCCACTCACTTAAGTACTTATGTAATGAATGGACGGCCAGTCCGATCCCATACGTGCAGCTAGCCGGCCTGCGCCCCCAACGTATTGCTTTTTCCCTGCTTCTTCTGCTTCTTCTTGTTCTTCTTCTCCTTCTCCTTCTTCTTCGCCTTGCTTGGCCTCTGTCCCGACGATGCCCCATCGGCTACAACCCTCTTTATCCAAGGGAGAGCATTAGGTACCTACCTATGTAGTAGATGCATCTCATGGGTGCACGTTCCACTTTGGGTGGCGGCGGGTGATGGGCGAAACGGGGACCACCCAAGTGGGCAGACAGACAGGTGACTCTCCAAATGACTTAGCCGGGCGGGATGAAGAGTAGAAACAAAACGTGAAAGGAGCCCGCCCGTAACCGGCAAATAATGGTTGGACCCCCTCCGTTTCACCTAGGTACCTTAGGTAGGTACTTACTTCCTTACCTCCATGGATCCAAGAGGGCCCGGGTTGGAAGGTAAGAAGGGTGGTAGGTACCTAAGTAAACAGGTAGGTAGGTAATGGGATCGATCCATGCATGGGATCCCATACTTAGATGATGTACTCGTTTTTTTGCAGCTGTCTCACGGCGCCGAACCAAACGGCGCCATCCCGCCACCGATGCCACCCAGCGGCTTGGCGCGAGCCCTGAACGGGATGGAAGGGGATGGCATGGGATGGGACGGGATGCATGCAGCGATCGCCCGCCCAGTGTATCGGCCATGCATCCATGCCTCGACGGTACGAGACGGAACTGTGTCGCCTGGGCAAATAAATCTATGCTCCCGAGAAGTAGGTATGTACTATGGAACCTTGTCTGGAATGAATGGGACCCTCCATCCCCAACCCGCCGGGGCAGCCTTTCAATAATCTGTCTCCTCCAGACCTCCAGCTAGGTGTCCAATACAGGTTACTTTTACCTTGGGTATGTACATACTTGAGTACCTACTTAGGTAAGAGGTAGGTAGGTAGCTATGAAAGTACGGGCTGTCAAGTCAGTGACTGAGGTAGCACTGTATGTAGGTAAACTACATGGTACATACAAGGTTCAAGCCAGGGGCTCTGTCACTGCCACACCAGGTGCCATCCATCCCAGCTTCAAAGCTTCAGCTTCAGTTCCCGCAGCTTCAGCTCGGGCTCCAGCTGCTTGGTGGTGGGCGGGGAAAGGAAACGGACCGGGGGGAGCGCCTCCATGGAATAGATTCCAGCCAGCCCTGATGGAGATCCATCTAAGTAGGAGGGACTCGGAAACAATAACACCCGCTAATCCTGGCCGCGTCCCGTGGAGCCGTCCGCTCGGAACCTACACTCGTTTTGACCTGTCTTCGTCATGTACATGGACAGTAGGCACCCAGCCGGTCCCACCATGATCGTTTTGCCCAACCTGCGTCCCGTCCTCGATGGGGCCGAAACAAAAAAAGAGATGGACCGGGGGGGGGGGCGTAAACACGCTCGCGTGCTTGGGAGGGGAGAGAGCGCGCGTGCGAGAAACGATGGCCCCGGCGGCTCAACATCCATCGCATTTTTCCCACCGGCCCGACCCCGGTTTTGTGCAGCTTTCCCTTTCCACATGACTGCAGACCTGCCTGCCCCGTACACCCGTACCTGAATTGGAGGACAAAAAAGCAGTATGTAGGTAGGTAGGTACTTGGGTACAGAGCTCTCTCTTTCTCTCTCTCTCTCTCTCTCTCTCTCACTCTCTCACACGCACAAAACCTCTCTCAACATTACATGGGACGGGGGAAGGAGGCCATTAGGTAGTGCACTCTACCTAAGTACTTAAGTACCTAAATACCTACATGGGGATTCCCATCTAATAGATACTTGAGGGCTAACCTAAGTACCTACCTACCTACCTCTACAGGAGATCACCTTCCATACATGGATGTCCTTACCCAAGTTGGGGGCTTCCAGTTTTCCATGCAACAACGTCCATCCATGGATGATGGCCCGCCCACCTTCAACGTACATACGGCCGGGTTGTCATCCAGTCCCTAGAGGTAGGTAGGATGTAGGTAAGTAGTTATGTCCATAGTTAGTAGCTTCAGCTGCCGTCGCCCTGGGACCGCCCTAACCCCCTCCTGGCCATCCGTTAATGACGCTCACGACTAGTCCTTCCTGATTCGGCCTACGCCAGCTGTCATCGACAATCTTCCTGCCCTGGAAAGTTGGCAGCTCCCAGCACCGGCGTCGCTGTCTACTTTAAGGTGCGTAAAGGTACGTCGCTGCGCGCCTCCCACCTAAATCTCTCTCTGTCACCATCGAACCTACCTGCGCTAATTCCCTCGTGGGCATCACCGCCCGTCAGGTCGCTCGTGCTCCCTGTCCCTCCCCCCCCCCCCCCTCTTTCTAACTTCTCGTGCCGTTCCCGGCCAGATTAGCTTTGCCCGACCGCTCGTCCGGTACATGTGGACGACCCCTCCCGGTGCTTCACGGCCTCACTTTCAAGCCTTGAACCCTGTCTGGTCGAGTAGCGCAAAGCGCAGCTGAAAGGGGCTGCCACTACTGCCATGGACCTCCGTATTCGCTGCTGCTTGGCACCTGCGTGGGCTGGCAATGGAAGACGGAAAACGGCATTGCGGACTGGCGGATCACGGCGCCTTCTCAAGCCCAGCAGCCCACGCAGCCGCAACCTTCCAATCCCATAGATCCATGCTAGGTTGCCGTCATCCACGGGGTTCCAGAATGCCACGCCGGCGAAACTCACCTATCCAAGTGCCCGGGCAATGACTGAAAGTGCAAGAAAAGAGGTTGGCTTTCGTTCTCACCTCTTCCCAGCCGGCAGATGGTTGACCTGTGATGCGCGCGCGCATGCTGTGGGTGTGCAGTACCTGCGTAGGGAAGTACCGGGCCCTCCCTGGTCGGCCGCCGTCCCCGTAAACCAAATGTGCTTCGTGGGCTCACTAGGCCTCATGGGCGAGAAAGAAAGAAAAAAAAAAGGACCGCGATGGGGCGCGACGGGTCACGATCAACGTCCCGGAAAGGTACCGTAGATCTTGTTCCCCCCCTCCTTCTTCGCCTTGTCTCACGCCCCTCCCCCAGCGTTCGACACCCCCCCCCCCAGTCGGCCTTTCCTTTTGCCAATCATCAGCCCTGCTCATCAGATCTGTCCTAGTGGGATATTGGAGGCTTCACGCGTGAGCGCGGGTAATGCTATTCTCACCTCCGTACTGGGCGGGGGCGGTCCAGCATGTACCTGAACCAGCGGTACCTGCTCCATAGCACCAGGCATGGAAGTGCTTGCCCGTGTATCCACGCCCACACACACACACACACACACGCACCCACGCACGCACACACCTCAGCCCCAAAGGCCCTGCTACCACTCACTCGCTCGTCCATCCTCGTTTCCCCATGCCGCTGGCTCTCCGTCGCATGTTCTTATATATCTATGTCATCCGGCGATCCAGTTTCCCTCCTGGTCTGTTACACGTCAACGAACACCCGTCCCTTCTTCCCCACGGAGCAGCACCGCACCACCTTAATCGTATACACGTCCCTGTTTTCGAGATACCCCAACAGTTGTTTGCCAACCATATATACCCACGCCCCCTTCGGAACTCTATTCACCATATGCTTTCATAGCCTCGGGAAACTGCCTCGTGCCATCGTCCCGCCGTCCCATCACCCGCCGAAGTTTATCGGTGCTGAGGACATTAACCGTCCCGTTTCTGACAACCTGCCCGACGAGCACGGGGACCGCTGACACCTGTCGGTACCAACAAACAGCGCCCCCCCCCCCCCCCCCCCCTCGAGTCCAGTATAATATCCATCTTGGCTCCCCGCCCTCTCCCCGGCTGGACCCTTCTCCTCGTGGACCTTGGATCCTTCGATTCCTGTGACGGAAGCACCCAGACGAGATAATTTCCGCCTTCTCTCTACGCCACAGCTCCCGGACGAGTCACCAATATCCTACCTACCTACCCATCCCAGTACACACACCTATATCTTCACAGGCGCTTGCGCCGTTGCACACCCGCACTCGTACATCCCCCGCACGCTCACATTCACACCGCACACCATGTCGTGTCAACAACGGAGGGGCCCGTGGTCCCAAGCCGAGGACGACCAGCTCATGCATCTCGTCGAGACCCAAGGGGCTCTCAACTGGGTCAAGATTGCCGGCATGCTCCACTCCAGAACCCCCAAGCAGTGCCGGGAGCGCTACCACCAGAACCTGAAGCCCAACCTCAACCACGAACCCATATCGCCAGAGGAGGGCCAGAGGATCGAGAGCCTGGTCAACCAGCTGGGCAAGCGCTGGGCCGAGATTGCTCGCCAGCTTCCCAACCGCAGCGACAACGCCGTCAAGAACTGGTGGAACGGCAGCATGAACCGTCGGAAACGGATGGACCGTCGCCGCGCCTCGATGGAGAATGGACACTACGCTGCCCGGCCGGCACCCCTACGCATGCCATCGGCGCATTACCCGCACTACCCAACTCTGTCGTCGCCCACATCGGGCGTGCAGTACCACTCGCACTCGGGCTGGAACTACCACCACCACTCGGGCATGCCCTCGCCCTCGACGACGTCTCCTGGCGGCGATTCCTTGTACGAGGGCGCCCCGTCCTTGATCTCGGACACGGCCTCGTGGTACGCGGGCTCGCCGCGGCCCCGGTCACAGCCCGAGTCGCCCGTCGAGCTGCCTCCGCTGCGGCTGGCTGAGCCTCGCTGGCAGACAAACCACCTGCCAATGGCTTACGACATGAGGCCGAGCTCTCAGCTGGGGGCGCCATCAGCCAAGCCCGACATGGTGCTACCGCCCATCCGGACTACGGTCGGGCCCCAGCCACAGCTACTCACGGCGCCGAGCTCACCGGCGGCCACCATCTCGCCCCGCCATCCTCCCTCATTCGACCGGGGAGACGGCGGCGGCGGCGGCCGCCGCCGCCACGAGAAGGACGCGAGGATGAAGCTGGACAATCTCCTGCTTTGAAGGGCGACGCGACGTACTTCGCCAGCTCTGCATCATACTTGGTTTGAATTTTGGGGCATCGGCGTTGGGTTGTAGGGTCAAGCCCCCTCAGGTCAATGGACTTGAAGAATATTTCACGGGCGGGCTGGCTGGCCACGGGGGGCTGAACAGATGTACGGGCGGCGAGCATGGATACTGGCTGGCAGGCCCGCCTATAGTCCGATGATGTACCTCTGGTATACCCATACACGAAACCATAAAATAATGAAGTAATCACAATCTCAAGCGCACTCCATTGGGGCCCATTGAACAAAAGCGTGAAAACGCCCTTGGACGCTCTTCCTTGCCCCTTCCGTCGCGCGGCAGATGGCCGTGGGTGGACGGATGGATGCCACACGATGTGGCAGCGCCAGGCCCCCTGGTGTCGCCGAGCTGTGGAGCTGCTGGGGTCGGAATCTGTCTTTTTTTTTTTTGGCGCCTCTTAGAGGCAATATATCCATTCACGTAGACACACATGACCAAGAATGGATGTCGCTAGCTTTCCGTCAAGGTGGACGCTTACGGCTGGTGTCGGTTTCCTTTTCCTGGCAGGGCCCCTAGACTGTCTGGGCACTCGTTCCCTCTCGGCCGCCACGTACGGGCCCCTGGGGACCCAGCTTCCACGTTACGGGCTACCTCCGTCCAGTGCTGTGGAGGACTAAAACTGAGTTAACAGGCACCAGACGGCGACTAGTCCAGGTGAAAGGCAACGCACGGCGTGGCAGGCCAGGCCTCCATGGGCCCAGCCGTGCCCCCCTTTTGTGCTTGTGTGGAGGACCTTTCCAGCCGCCAGCGGTTGTCGCTTTCTTTCGCTCCCTCTTTTCGGCCAGCGTGACCGGCCTTCCTGGCAGATTGGTGCAGCGCACGTGTGCTGGCGCGTACGATGGTCTGTTTCGGGGCCTTGCCAACGGCGAAGGTTATGCACGCTCAAGCGCTTTTTCTTGGCCTCCACCCTTGCCATCCATCACCATCGACCTTGGACGGCTCTCCAGTTGCCTTGCCGGGTACTAGTCGGTCAGAACAGGTCAATTCGGGGTTCCTGGCTGGCTGGCGGGCGGGCGGGCATTGGCGTGGACGGGGAGGCGCCGACGTCCAACGGCGACGGGCTACGCCTCGCTCCCGACAGGCCGGCAACAAGCCGGTGCTCATGCCTCTGTCCAATGCAGGTGGCACAGGGGCGGGTGCCGGTGCGAGTGTCACGCTGGTAGGTTCCATATAACCATAACCGCCCGCTTCCTCCATCGTCTTCTTGCGTGCACGTCGGCACGAATACACGACGCCGCCGTGCCTACGGATTCATGCCTGGGCCAGAGCGAGGGGCGTGGTGGGCCCTGGCAAGCCGCGCCCGTCATCCTTGATGCCAGCTCTACATGCGTCTCTATCAACGAGAGAATCGGACGAACACAAAGCTGCGCAGGGGGGTCGGCGCAGGGCGACCAGAACGTTGTCGGCCGGGTCGCACCGAGACCATCTGGTCATGACACACCGAGTTAAACTGCCGGTGCAACCATGGCGACCGCCACGGCTGGCAAGCAGGGTGTTTGAAAGTATCGTGTACGCTGGGCCCTGATGGCCACGGGGCTCCCAGGTGGTGCAGCCCGGGACATCTATCTCCACGGTGGCCAGGCTGTCGGGGGGGGCACGGCTGGGTGATGATGGGGCTGACGACGCCGGCTGACGGGCGAGTCGTTGCTTTCTTTTCTTTTCGTTCTCGCGTCTTTGCCCGTCTACCCACCTGCTTCTCCTTGCCAGGTCCCTCCGATCTCTCTCCCCGACCCCGGCCTGATGGTTAGGCCCGCAGCCGACGACGCCTGGCTCGGCCGAATGGTTGTCGTCATGGCGCTCTGCCGGGGACCACCGCCGCCGCCGCCGTCGTCGTTGTCGTTGGTATTGCTCTCGTCGTCGTCGTCTTTGTCGTACGGGCGGCCAATACACAGGGCCGGGCGGGCGGGCGGCCGATAGATAGGCAGGCAGGCATGAATGTACAGCGTACCGGCACAGAGGGTCGCTGATCGACAACCCGCGGCGGGCAGATCTCCCACACCAAGGAGATTGAACCCCAGCCGCGACAGGGAGCTGCCCTGCAGTGGGTTTCGAAGCTCGCACCCCGGCCAGCCAATGTCGATGGGGATCAGCGAGCAGGCGACATGCAGACCAGGGGCCTCCCTGCCGGAATGCTGGTGGGCGTGCGACGGGAGTTTTCGGCGTCGCACGCCCCCCCCCCCCCCCCCCCCGTTGGCTGATGCCGTCGTCGTGATGGAGGGATGCGAGTAGGTATGTACAATACGACATGCCTTCATTCATCATGGGTAGGAGCCAAGAGGCCAAGAGGCCAAGGCGACAATCTGCACCACTGCCGCCCTCAGCGTCGCAGGGCAATTGCGACTATCGAGCCCCGCGCCCCACCACCACCGCTCCAGCTGTTGCTCCTTCCTGCTGTTGTTCCTCCTGCTGCTGCTCCTGCTGCTTGCTGTTTTTGGCTTCCAATGCCTGACCCCCATATCGCCCATCCATGTACATTCATTCGTACCTCTATTCTCACACGACTCTCTCTCTCTCCCCTCCCCTCCCCTCCCCACTCGTCCTCCATCCATTCACCTATCTTTCTCACCGGCTGAGGTGGGCAAGGCCAAAATATCATGGAAACAGCACACATGGATCCTTGCCGCATGTCATGGGGCGCTACGAAAGTACACACACACACACACAGCCTAGCATCCAGGATGGAGTGCTTGCATCAGGACGAGGATTTGTCACCGTCGTGAACTGTGCACGCCCCGGGTGGGGAGGGCGTGAGTTGCAACGCTCTTCCAACCCATCCATCCATCCATTCTCGTATGGCCGCATGTCTGTGTGTGTTCCACTAACGAGTGAAGGCTCCTCCACACTCCAATCCCATGGGATCCAACTGCAACAACCCCTTTCGTGCCCATGTGCATGCATACCGAGACCCAGTGGCCAGCCATCGCGGGCAAGTATGCCATCCAGCCTCTGTCGACCGCCGGATGCCCGGCTGACCGAAAAACCCCCTGCCTGCCCGCCCTCACGTACGACGACTTGTCGGCGCCGGCATCGTCATCGCCCCCCCCCCCCCCTCCAATCCGCTCGCGCGGGCTGCCCTTCAAGACACCATCCGGTACGGCGCGGCGCGGTCCTGCATCCATGCACACACACACACACACGCACACACACGCACACCCGTATTATCAGTTCGCGCACTCCTTTTGCTGCCTTCTCTGCGTCCTCGGCCGCGACAGGGCACGTTCGTGGTGAAAGACATGGTACGGGGCTGGTGAAACAACATCTTGATCGGGGTGGCTCGCCCCCGTGCCCTCCCCAACGCTGCTCACAGGTGTGTACCTACTTAAGCATCGTGTGCGCCTGCCTGCATTGCCGCCTCCGTGTTTCTACATGCTGCGCCGTACCGCAATCGACTCCATGCCCTGCGTGGAGGATGGATCTGAGGTGTTTAGGTACCTACGTATGGATGCATGTACTGCTGCTCCCGCACCCGGCGCGGGGGGGACCGGGGCATTCCCAAGCCAACAAGCACCCTGGCACTCCCCTTCCCCCCATCCGATCTGGGGCCTGCGAACGAGCGACCTATCGCATGTACCGGCCGATAGCCATGATTAGTGAACCATGGGCGAGACAAGGGTCGGTCGTCACACAGAGATTGCCCTCGATCGGTCCCCATCTAATAGTCTGTCTACGTTGTACGAGTACGACGGATGATAGAGACACAGAGTGGAACGGCCGGCCCAGCCCAGCCCAGCCCAGCGTCAACGACGATGGGGGCGGCGGGGACTACGACGACGACGACGACGACGACGACATAACGGCCTGGGTCTAACAGCTGACGAGCTGCCGGGATGCAGACGCGCCAGGCACGGTAAAGCCCCAGTTTGCCAGGGGGGGGGGGGGGGGGCGGCCAGGGCAGGGCCAGGGCTTTCGCATCATCCATCTCCCGTCCTCTCCCCATGATTATCGTTAGCATCATCAATAGTCCGGATCGTCGCCCAACGTCAAGCCCCGTCCCTAGGCCTCCCCTGTCTCTGGGTGTCTGAGACGGTCCACTCGATGGTGCATGTGGCTTCTGCATCTCCCGCCTGTGCAACGGCACCCAATGGCCGAGCTGACCGTTTCAACGCTGCCAACGACTAGCACGGCGCTAATCCCAGTCAGAGATTGACAACGCCGGCTCACCGTCGACTACCAACGACTCGTTGGCCGGTGGGGAGGCGGCGAAGGGGATCAGAAGATGCGCGATGCCACATCCCGTCCGCGAACGGCCTAGCGTATCGAAACCTGCCTTGTTTCGTCCTGATTTCCCTTTTCAGCAGCCCACGAGGCCACCGGCCGAGTCCACCGCCGGTGGGTAGAGCTGAACGATCCATATTTGGATCTGTACTATACGTCGCCGGTTGCCGGCAGGTAGCCAGCCAGCCCCGGCCAACATTCAGCGTCGTTCCGCCTTCAGCCAGCCTGCGCCCCAACCAGACCGGCCGCCAGGGGGAGGGGGGGCTTTCACCCGCTGACGTGCCGTTATGGCAATGTCTGCGAAGCCGCTGGGCACCCCGTGCTGCGGCGCTGCCGTTTCGCGTGTTTCACCATGACGCTGACAGCTGTGCCGACTGCGCGAGCACCAGCTGAGGCGCCCAGCCTGCCAAGCCAAAAACCAAAAAAGAAAAGGACAGGGGGATTGGGGAGGCCGGGGGGGAGGGGGAGGTGCGCGGAATGGAACGGAAAGGGCCCTCTGCCCCCCCCCGTCATCTGGACGTCCATCCATTGCCTCGGGGAGATGAGCAAGCAGCTGCTGGCTCCACTAATACGTGTATCACTATGACTACCTATCCATCTGGGACGAGGGCCGCGGTGCTGGGGCGGGCGTTCCAGCCCAATGGGGACGCAAGCGGTGCTGCCAGGGCGGCCCGGCTGCCAGGCAAAGAGGGCCCAGACGACCGCCTTGCGTTTGCCTGCCCGCCCTTGCCCCCATTCCCAACGGGCTGGATGACCTGCACAGGGATGCGATGCCCGCCCGGACTTTCTTTTTTTTGCCCTGGTCCCACGGGCGCCACGCACCGACGATCACAACTGTCTTCCGCTCCCGCCCCGACCAATGGCAGTCGTGCAATCAGGTCCCCGATGGTCGCCGACAAACATGGGACCTGGCAGCAATTTGATAGTACATGCGTGCTATGTATCTGCCTCGTATGTACTTGCCTACTTTCGTGGGGGGGGGGGGGGGGGGTTTAAAACGGTGGCTCGCTCACGCACCCACCCCAGCACCCACATAACAACAGCAGTGTCCGCGATTGTGAGCCAAGGTTCCTTGATACGATACCTCGTCTAGGAAATGGGGGACAGGCAAAAAAGAACGTCGTTCAGCCAGCGTGACGATAACCGCCAGGCACCTGCTTGCCGACACGCACGTATTGTTAAGAGGAAGAAGGAAAGAAAGAAAGAAAGAAAGAAAGCGAGAAGGGGATGGGTTGCCGCCCACAGATGGCAAGACTGTCAAGCTGATCGGGCGGATAATGACCGGGGGGCCTTCCCTCCCCGTCCGGGTGCATAACTGCAAGGTGACGTGACTGGCTATAGCCAGCCGTTGGCTGTCGTCACTCACTGCTGAGTGGGTGGTGAGGATCGTCGCCAACGTCCGACGTACAGGCATCATCATCTCGTCGGTATCTTTGTCGGCGTCTTGGTCGACCACCTCGCCGGGCTCCCCGGGCCACCCCGAGTCCCCGGAGCGCAACACCCGCGGCCTTGTTCTGCCCTACTTTGACCTGCGGTGCCTCACGTCGCCTCACGTCGCCTCACGCCGCCGTCCTTCTCCCTTGCATCCTGCCTATCCGCTGGCGACCCTCGCTTTTCTCCCCTCGCCGCTGCTCTTATCCGCGGTCCTGTCCCGGCCTGTAGGTACCACGCCCAGCTCAAACAACCCTACGTGCATGCCACCAGCCCGTCGTCAGTACGTGGCCGTACAGGGAACCACCCAGCTTTCCGAGGTTAAGTTGATCTCGATGTTTGTGGTCATGTGTCCCGGGACGGTGTGGATGCTTGTACGTTTTAGACGGTTTGTCGTAGTTTTTGGGGCAGGACGCTTCGACGTCTCGAGGTTACTTCAACCTCAGGCTATCCGGGTGCGGGAGGGTAAACTCGGGGCCTTGTTCTCCTTTTCATTTCGCATCACCCCTCCCCTTCCTCTTCATCCCCGCTCTTTGGATGAGCCAAGCTGCCAAATAGTCCAAGTCTGGCAGGGCGGCGGTTTGAAAGACTGAGAAACGGACTGATGCTGCCATCCTCGGTTCCGCTGCTACCTCGAAAAGACCCCGAACGAGAGCTCTATCGAGACCTTGACGAAGGCTTCAGCCGGTTCCAAGCCACCAACCAATATATACCGTCCGGGGAGCAACCGAGAGCCCCCTCAGCCCACATCAAAAGCATCAAAGCCAGAACAACGTTCCGCCACCCGCCGCCAGGCCTAGCGGAAACGCCGTGCCGACACTCGCGGTCATACCATGAAGATATGTATTCACCCGTCGCAGAAGCCACACACGGCTTCCTCTGGCCTATCTGACACGAGCACTGCGTCCAAGCCGTTTTCGGCGCAGCATATGTATGTATGTGTACAAGAGCGGGTGTACCCAGCCAACACTTGGGCTAACTAACAGGCTGTTCTCACTCCCCCTCTCCCGTGAGGGTCGGCCCCGCGCATGGCGAGGCCCGTCATTTTCACGCTGCAACGGCCATGTCTGTATGGTCACCCGGGAACCCTCTTCCTGTTGACTGGCTAGACTGGGGTCACACAGGTCTGAGCAGCCAAGCCAGCATTGGGCTCCCGGTTCCCACAGCGACAGCCTCACGACGCAATTCTGTGCTCGTTTTGTTCCCGCACCAAGACGGCGGTCTTTCGGGCGGCAATGTAGGACTCTTTAAGTCTCCCGAGCTTGCTCTTGATGAAACTAAGTAGCTCGCTCGGTCTGGCCCTCGCAAGGTTCATATTCAGGGCTCATCCCGCTGCGGACCGATTGACTATCGAGGTCCGGCGTTGCGCCGCCAGTCGGCCCGTGGCCGTGACGGCCGGAACTCTCAGCCTCTCGTGGGCATGGCCGCTGTATCCGCCGTTTGAGGGTATTGTCAGGGGGCAGCCGGGGTGCTGGTGGGCTTGGCGGGTGGGTGAGTCTATTGTAGCCCTTGGCTTGGTTGTGACGGAGAGGGGAAACCTGCCCGTGTGCTCGTGGTGTGGACTGATCGTCCGCCTCATTGTCCGCGGCGAGTAAACTATCGTCGCCCGGGACAAACGAGAAGCGTCCATCTCGAGCTTTGTTGGGGCGGGGGTTGGGGTTGTTGGGATGTATCGTCGCTCGAGGCGTGTTGGCAGCACCCGCCACGCGGCGTCTTGACCCGACCTTATCGCCGTCGTCTACGTCGCCACTCGCGCCAGCACCCGAGCCACCCAGACGCCGTGCATTTGGCGTGAGGGGCGCGGCCGGTTCGGCCACGTCCATCGTGTTTTCCATGCCCTTGACTGGCTTGGCTGCTGTGGTGGCGCCAAGCCGGCCGTCCTCAGACTCGGAACTACTCGACGGCAGGGAGGGCAGCAGGCGACCGGCCTTGGCAGACGCCCGGTCCATCCTCCGTTGTACGCCCGACCTGGTCGTGGCGACAGCGGCAGCGACAGCGGCATCGGCCCGTCGAATCCTTTGGCTTTGCCTAAGATCCAGTTCCCGGTCTAGGATGTTGGGGAGCGGCGGCGCCTTCTGGAACCGCTCGTGGTGCGCGCCTCTCTGCTCTTGCACGGGCTGGGACGGCTCCATTGCTCGCATGATCTGTGTGTCCGTCATGATGGACTGACCGAGGAAGACGGAAGATTCGAGCTCGGCGACAGAAGGCGCCGACGAGGCCTCGCGACTTGCCTTCTCGTCGCGTAGCTCCTGCAGCCGGGATACAAACTACAACCAACCGAATCAGCACAATGCGCTTCGGGGGCATCCTGAGGCCGTCTCAGGCTTCGTGCGCTCACCTTCCTGGCGTCTGGCTGGTTTCTCTCCACTATGCTATCGGCCCGGGCCAACGTGACCGTTTCCAGGCCCTGTTGCGAGCTGCGGGCAAGCAGTACCTCCAGGCGCTTGATTTCGGCTTTGTACTGTGCTTCCCGTCTGGACCACTCATCGGCTACGATGCGGAAGTCCTCGAGGGCCTGTGAACGGGCGTCCTTGATTTCCTCGCAGGCGGCGTCCGCTGCAGCCAGTCGTTCCCGATGGTCGCTGAAGGACTCGATAAGATGGAGCACATAGGTGTTGTACGGCACGGGTATGGGCGCCATGGTGCCGTTGGTCATGATGGCGACTTGCAGCGCCTGGAGCATCTGGTCGAGGGAGGGGTTGTGCCTGAAACCGGTTCCTCAGCCCGCCGTCCAAGCACATGCAGCGCGCGGCCCTGCCAGGTCAACGAAGGGGGCGGCCGGGGCTGCTTACCATATCTTGTCCTGCTCCTTCACCAGAAGGTCCGTTGTGGTGGCGGGGGGCAACAGCTCCGTGGGCGAGATGCGGCTGTGCAGGCTCAGGCGGCTGGGGACCCTGGGTACGGCCGGGCGGCGAGACGGCTCGTCGGCCTCGCCGGTGCTTGGCTGCTCTGGCGGAGTGGGCGATGGCGGTGGGATTGGTGTCCGGGGCCGGGGCCCGAACCGGAACCAAGTCGAGTCGGCCATGGCGGGCGAGGGGCGGACGGTGGGTCGGAGATGGATGATGAATGCGCGAACCTGTCAGGCAACACTGTGGATGGACGGAAGAGGCCCGCACGCAATATATTTATATATTAGGTATGTAAGTATATAATATCGTCCAGCGGAGGGGCGAAGCAGGTGGCATGGCAGGTGCAAACGAACGCGAATGGGATTGTTGATGCCTTCCGGAGCAACCACGTCGTTCCCATTCCACCACGGCAACGGCAGGCACTGCTGTGGGTAGAAGAGCAGGGGCTACTTAGGGTATGGAACTCGAGTCAACGGGCCTCTGCGTCCCAAGGGAGGGCACCTGCCCGAGATGGATGAGATCCATCAGTATGTAGATACTAAGGTGTGTACATCCATCATGCATTTGCATCCTGGATATCTGCCACTGTGTACTGTACCTTCCCTCCTCTCTGTTGTTGCCTACCTGATCTACAAAAGTTGCCTGCCTGATATGGATACATACACAGCCCGTTGCCTGCCAATGGATCCAAGACGTCTACATGGAACTTGCGTACGTACCTATAGACTCCTTACCGACCTACCCACCCACCAGGTATTATTGAATGGACTTGCCTAGGAAACCCGGGCCCGAACTCTTCGCTCACAAGGCAATTAACGTCCAGTTCTTCAAGGAAACCACAGCGTCGGGACCAAGGAAGCCGGCGGTGGGCGGGCCGACGCCATGGAAGATCGGATGCTGGCGGGCGTCGTCAGTCCTGTCTTCAGGGGACCCCGTCGACTACGAAGCCTCCACGGACCAATGCCACGGATGCCCGATTCCGCTTCTGTGGCCGTTCCCCTGGCTGGCAACCACGACCGTCCATGCCAGGGGAGGTGAACCGCACCGCTGCTGCACCCGGGAAAGAAAACCCGAAAATCCGCAGCGCCTTTGTACACATGGATAAACGGAGGGGTTTGCCTCCTACTTCCGCTTGCTTGAGATGAATACTTGGCTATAGAATGCCATCCTCCAGGGCGGCGGCCATGGGCAACCCAGGCCGGTGTTAGACGTCCTCAAACGCCATTTCCTCGTCCTCGCTTTCGCCGTCGTCTGCCGGGTCCGCCACCTTGACCTTCTTGGAGGCTCTTTCCTCGGAGGCCGGGGTGCCCGCCGCGCTGGTGTCGCCGCTGGAAGCGCCGCGTTTGTCGCCAGCCGAGCTCGCGGGCCCGGCAGGGATGTCCTCGAACATCTCCTCGTCCTCGTCCTCGTCTTCGTCGTCGTCGTCTTCCTCGTCGTCTTCCTCGGCGGCCCTCCGCGCCTCCTCCTCCTGCTGTTTCTTGAGCTGGGCGAACAGCCGGTCCATCTCGGCGTCCTCTTCCTTCTCATCGGCGGCGCCGAGGTCCGGCTTGCGCTCGTCGCCATCGTCCTTGCGCGCCGCCGTCTTGGCGTCCCCGGCGTAGGAAAGCCCCGTCACGGTACTGGTGGTGTGCCACTCGGGCAGGGCGTTCTGCTGGGCCACCTTCTCCTTCCTCGCCCTCTCGGCCTCCTGGGCGGCCTCGTCGGGGCCGTCCGAGGCCGTGATGTTGATGGCGATGCTGGTGGGGCCCGTGTTGGCCATGCCCCGGACGGCCGTGGGCTTGGCCGTCGACTCGACGGCCACCGAGGCGGCGACCTGGTTGGTGGCATCGCGCTCGACGGGGCGGGCGGCCGCGAGGGCCACGTCGAAGGTGTTGTCGGGAATGTGTACGCTGTCGAGCTGGGGAAGCAAGTCGGTAATGAACTTGAGCTGGTTGTTGAGACGGGTCGATTGCTCGTGGCCGCCCGACTGGCGCTCGGCGTCGTGCAGCAGCACATGGTTACAGCGGTGGCACTCGAAGCCCTCGAGGCCGAACTTGTCCAGCACCTCCATGGCCGTCCACTCGGCCATGCAGAAGTTGCAAAAGTACTCCTTCTTTTCCGAGGCCGGGACGGCATTGCCCTGGACCGACTTGTCCAGGTGGTAGACCCTCCATTTGATGGCGTCGATGGCTTGGCGGTAGTCGATGTAGTAGTAGGTCCGGTTCGTGGGACGCTGTTGGCCCTCGCGCAGCTCGGGGCGGGTGTGGACCTGGATGAAGCGATCCTCGCGCAGCTTGCCGCAGATCTTGTGCAGGTCCTTGGTGTTCTGGGCCATCAAATACGACAGGTCGTCGTCGCGGAGGGCCGAGTGGATGATCAGGGCATCGACGATGACAATGTGTCGTGCGTCGAACTGCGTGGGGTCGTAGAAGGCGCGCACGACCGACTTGATCAGCGTCTGCGCCAAGTCCATGGCGACGGGCCACGAGGACGGCGATGCGGTGGCCGGCCGAGGCAGGGAGGAACGAACGGCAAGGGGGAGGGCGAGGCTGTCGGGCGACGAAGAGGTCGTCGTGTGTCTCTGGCGGCGGCAATGCGAAGGGTGGGGGGTTTTTTTTTTTGGATCGAGAAGCAGGCGGGCGAGACGCGGCGTGGTGGCGGGCACAAAGAGCAAGTCGAGCTCTTGCGCGCGCGCGCGTAAAGAAGGAGGGAGAAATCCAAAGAGTGACGGAAAGAGAAAGAAAGATAGAGAGAGAGAGAGAGAGAGAGAGAGGGAGCAGTTTGAGGATCAGCAGCAAACAGGGAAGCCGGCTCCAGTGTTGCTCAGCACTCCCATCCTGAATCCCCCGACACGTCCGGGGTAGGTCGTAGGGAGGGCAGATAATATTATGTCGTAGGTTGTCGTCGATGATGGATGCTTGACGAGGAAGTCCGGTCGTCCTGGTGAGTCTGTTGTACCTGTGGAGTACTTTAGTAAGTACATAGGTTGGAATGAAGGTAAGTACTTTAGGTAATATTGGATGTTAGGTACTTACTTGGATGGAACCCGCTTACTGGCCTACTTCTTACCTCTTTACCTATAGTACATGTAGTAAAGCGTACGAATATGACTGAACTTTATTTCAAGTAAGCTATACGTAGAAATCAAAAAGTAATACCTACCTGCGCCGGGCCTTACTTCCGTCTTCGGAAATCGTGTTGGATACCCAATATACAGAGGTAGGTAAGTACTTAGACAGCCTGGCCACGGATGGTATAGCACAGCACGTGCGAGCAACCAACAACTACATCTTTGGAGTGAGCCTCTTCTCCTTTTCCCCCCTCCCCTTCTTCCTCTTCTTCTGCCTCTTCTTCTTCCTCTTCACCTTCATCATCTTGGAACTTCCGGATCGGCGCTGACGTGGTTGCTAAAAGTAAGTAGGTACCTGGCTTCCACTTTACCATCGATCCATGCTTGGAGGGACTTGAGGGGCAGTTTCGTTGACGGCCTACTTCACCCCGCAGGCCAACAACTGCCCGTGGTTTAGTTATGAGGTACCTAAGTACGTACATCAGTATCTTCCCACATTATGTAGGTAGGTACATCTTTCCTACTTCTTTACATAGGTCATATCATAGCAAGGTTTCCTGCGTTCGGGCTTCTTCTATATGTACCTTGGGTACTGTCCAGTATAAAGCCACCCACCCACCCACCCAGTAAGCAGCACCTGCGCTTTTTCGTACATCCACGATGTTTCTTTGTTTGCCCCTCGGCCGCTTCGTCGCACGACAGCGCCCAAACGACCCCAAAGGCGGGCATCCTCGCGTGTAACATCCACAACACCGGGCACGCGGCCCCGGCCAAATCCCCGGGACGGAGCTTTTGTCGGCTTGGTTTTGTCTGGTGTTGGCAGGAAACGCACTGCGCGCGAGGCTCCTCGCTCGCCTCGCCATTTCCTCTTGCGCGTGCCGGGCTGTTGGACGTCGTCGCCTACGGTACGGGGCCGGGCCCGGTCTGGCTAGCCACGTTACACACGGCAAACGCCTGCCCTGGCGACGCCCGCGACACGCCCCCTCTCCGGACTGCACACCCATGCCTCACTAATACCACATCGTGTACGTCACCTACCGTCGTCCCTGCTTGCCGCGGCGCCTCCACGCCATCTATCTTGGCCCTCGCCATGGCCGCGCTCGAGTTCCCGCCCATCTACCTGCTGTCGACGCACTTGGGGGCCGAGGAGCTGCATGGCCTGGAGGAGCAGATCCCCTCGCTGACCTATGTTGCGCACGAGGCCGACGTCATCCTGGGCAAGATCACGATGAAGAAGAGGGCGCAGTTCGAGCTGCGTCGTCTCAAGCTGTCCACCGACGAAGTCTCGCCGCCGCATCCGGCCAAGCGCCGCAAGACGTGCGACCAGAGTGCCGTGTCGCCTATCGTTGCCGACGCGGTGCCCCCGGGCCTGATCCGCGTCGTCCGGCTGGCTTGGTTCACCGACTCGGTCCGGAAGGGCCGCGTCCTGCCGGTGGACGATTATCTGCTGTACCAGGTGGCCAAGCCCCCGGCCCCGGCTCGGACGACGGAACCGCCGCCGGGGCCGAGGAAACGGCCGCCCCTGCTGCCCGAGACCACTTCAGAGCACGACATGGACGAAACGTTCCCGCCCGTGCCTTCCTTCCTGCTAACCCCCTACTCCTGTCAGCGCCCCACGCCCGCTAACCCACCCAACGCCGCCTTCGTGCAGCAGCTCGAGGAAGTCCGGAAGATCCGGACGCTCAGGGATGAGGCGGTCAAAGTTCGCGCCTACAGCACCAGCATCGCAGCCGTGGCGGCGTACCCGCACGTGCTGTCTGCACCCAAAGGTACAAACAAGGCACCCACCCCCTCGGAGCTTGTGCGACGCCGCGCTGGGCTGACAGATGGGTCTGCAAACAGAAGTCGAACGACTCCCCGGCTGCTCCAGTAAGATCGGGCAACTCTACCGCGAATGGAAGACGGAGGGGCGGCTCCGCGAAGTAGAGGAGGCGAGAGCCGACCCGCACCTCTCCGTGCTCGCCGGCTTCTACGGCATCTGGGGGGTGGGCGCCAAAACGGCCCGCGACTTCTACGCCAAGGGCTGGCGCGACCGAGACGACGTGGTGGAACAGGGCTGGACCACCTTGACGCGGCTCCAGCAGATCGGCATCAAGTATCACGACGAGCTCCAGCAGAAGATACCGCGGGCCGAAGTGGAATCCATTGCCAACACGGTCCTCGAGCACGCCAATCGGCGTTGCGCCGGCTGCCAGATGGCTATTGTCGGCGGGTATCGGAGAGGAAAGCAGGCGAGCGGTGACGTAGATGTCCTCATCAGTCACCCGAGCGAGGCCGCAACCCTCCATTTGATCGAGGGCCTGGTCGACTCCCTGATGCGGTCCGGCCACATCACCCACCATCTGACGGTCAGCGCCCGGAATTCGGAGCGCGGACAGAAGCCTTTGCCGTGGAGAGACCTGGACGCGGAGGCGGGCCCCGGCTTCGACACGTTGGACAAAGCCCTCGTGGTGTGGCAGGACCCTGGCCGGGGCGCACCGGGCGGCGCCGGGAACCCCCACCGACGCGTGGATATTATTGTGAGTCCGTGGAAGACGGTAGGGTGCGCCTTGCTTAGCTGGACGGGGGCCACGACGTTTGAGAGAGACCTGCGACGCTACTGCAAAGAGCAGAAGCAGCTCCGATTTGACGGTAGCGGCATCCGCAATAAGATCAACGGGGCCTGGGTTGACGTAAGTCGCTCCGAGTGGTTTCTTTTTTTGTTTTGTCTCTATCCCCCACCCCCCTCTAACGCGACCACGAAGAACCACCTCTTCAAGCGCCTCGAAACCCCCTCCGTCTTCCGAATCCGGGAAGTAAACCGTCTTCTTCGAGGCCGGGGCTGACTCCAAGACTGATAGCTGGAAAGCGGCCCGGACGGCTCGCCGGCCCCGGACATGCTAACGGCGGAAAGACGGGTGTTCCAGGGCTTGGGATTGGAGTGGCGCCGGCCGGAAGAGAGGTGCACAGGTTGAGCTGTGGGCCGGAGGGGGGCACCTGTGCTGGGGCATGGAAAGTATGAAGCATCACCGTATTGCCTGGGACCTAGGGAGACATGCGCCCACCAGCATGCGAATTGGTGAACGGAGTTCGGCGAGACCTATCCGGCCTGTTGGATGCCGCCTCGGCAACTTCTTTTGCGGGGACGGGCGTAGTATCAGCCCGAGGCCCCGGCGGAGGTACATGCGCATGTATGGACTTTTGAGGCGTCGACTTTGGCCAGCCCGTCTCCATCACGTAACGTAAGCACAGCCAGCGGGGGCGGAAACAGACAATGCGGCATTCCATTACATCCGTCTGTCTGTGTCTCTCTACCTGTCCACATAGGTAAAGTAGTCAGACATCTGCGATATCCTTTCTTTGGGGTTAAGCGAGCGCTCACTGGCTTTCGACGTGCCCGGCCTCCTCGCGCGTGACATCGAAAACGCCCCTTCTTTTTGAGATCACTCGCCATGAGTCGCGCGTCTGGTATGAGATACTACCCGCTCTATCATAGTATGTACTTGGGTATCCATGGGATGTAGCTGGTGTGGACATACTTAAGTACCCAAGTATGTAGGTACATGTACTAATGTACCTACCTCATATTATTCAGCGAGAACGGGCCTTTATCATTTAGGTACCCTATCCAGCGCGAGAGCCCCATTCGGCAGTTACCCTAATTACATGCTTACTTAAGCTCATGTACAGCCAGTCCCGGCGTGGAAAACGTCCACTGCATCTGTACCAGCTCTTTAGATCCATACTTACTAATGTACCTAAGTACTACTTACCTACGCACCTGGACCGCAATCATGACTCCATGCGGCTGCAGCTTGGTCATGATGATGATGGACGGCGCGTGTTCCGAAGCCGAGGGAGTCGGATCCGTACTTCGACGTAGGCAGGCAGCCTGGAGGACGACGGGGGACGGGCGAATATTCCCATTCGACCAGGACAGATTGCTTCTAACGGCTTCCGCACGCCAAAAAGGCCTCGGGTCCATCCATCCTCCGGTCGGATGGGGCTCGAAAGCAGATGGATGGGGCTCGAAAGCAGATTCATGGGGTGAATCTGGGCTAACTAACCCCCCCCATCGTACTAACTTAGCCTCACCGTAATTCCTTGATACGACTTTGGAATCCAGGGTGGCATAAATACACGGCTTCGTCCCCGCGAACACGGGTACCACGCCAGCAACCCGGCTTTCGTCTCCCATTCCAGTAAACTGCCTGACTTTTCACGCATACTTCCTCCCTTCCCATCTGCCCCCCTCCCCTCCCCCCTTTGGACCTTCTCCCGCTACAATGCCTTTCGCCCTGCAAGTCCCGAACGAATATGGGTAAGTTGGGTGGTGCTTGGCCGTGGTGCCCACGCACCTACGCGTCATGTGGTTAGCCTGTGTGGGAGAGGGGCCCTTGTCGCTGACCATGAGCCTGTAGATACGTCCTGACCGTGGCCTCAGCCTCCTTCTTCGTCAACCTCTACCACTTTGCTGCGACGGGCAAGGCTCGTAAAGCCAGCGGGCTCAAGTACCCCATTCCGTACGCCACCGTCGAGCAGGCCGCCAAGGACCCTGCCGCTCATAGATTCAACTGCTGCCAGGTCCGTGACCCTCCCTCTCCTCCCGCCGCGGGCGCGCCGGTCGACGGCCGGCGGCCCCAAGTACCCAAGCAGCCAAGCCCGGCTTACCGCTGACCCCTTGCTTCCAGCGCGCCCACAGCAACTTCACCGAGAACCTGACGCCCTTCCTGGGCGCCTTGCTCATCTCGGGCCTGTCCACGCCTGTCGCCAGCGCCGGACTGGGTGCCTTGTGGGTTTTCGGGCGTCTCTGGTACGCCGTGGGCTATGCCTCGTCTGGTCCCGAGGGCCGCATTCCCGGTTTCATCATCTCGTCCCTGAGCGACCTGGCCCTCAAGGGCATGGCCATGTGGGCTTCCGTCCAGATGGCCCTGGCGGCTTAAATTGGCTTTTCTTACCGACAGACGGTCGCCTCACGGCCGGATCACCATGTTCACCACCGGGCGAGGGCAAGGAGCAGCCGGATCACCATGTTCACCACCGGGCGAGGGCAAGGAGCAGCCGGATAATCCTCCTTCCAGCCAGGTAATCTTATTTGCTGTATGCTATTGCGACTGTGGCACTGGCCTCGTCACCTGGCGACAGGGTACCATTTTCAGGAAGAAACAAGAAGAAAAAAAAAAGGGACAAACCTACAACCTGAGAACGCCGCGCGCTGGTGAAATATGCTAGACCGGGCCCGAATCCCCAAACCGCCAACCCCAAAGCAGAGCCAAGGCCATGCACTAATCCATCATGCTAACGAGATGGGGTGCGCAAACTCACTTCCTTAACTCGGCATGATCTGAGCCGTCATCGCCCATGATTTGCTGAGTTTCGTCTCCGGAAGAATGCTGCATCGACTCGTGGCCGTTGTTCCCGAGCAGGAAATCGCCAAAGTACTTCATGGCCTGGAACACCTCCTCGCCCGTCGCGATGATGTGGCTGGGTGGCAGCAAGAAACCATACGTGCCCATGTCTCTTAGCTTGATTTGGTAGCTGTACCGGGCCTGGAGATCATGGAAGAAATAGTCGACTGCGGAACCCCCCGCAGCCTCGGCGCGGCGCAGCGTGTAGCCGCCCTCGCAGGCCGAATCCACCGTATAGACCTCCCCGCTGGACAGTCTCATGTACTTCGCTATATTCATGGCGACCTCCATCATGTTCTCCAGGTTCGGCACCCTGGCTGCGCAAGAGTAGGCATAGGGCCAGAGTATCTGCTGCGAGTACGAGTGCAGGTCGAGGTAGGCGGTAAAGCTGACATTGTTCTGAGTTTCGTTCCTGGCCCAGTCGGCCAAATGCTGGGCCTCGACGGCCTCGAAGGCATGCGCACCGCCACTACGAGGGCCGAGGTTAGCAACCTGGGGTGAGTAGACGCGCGGGTCGCCCAAACCGGAGAGACACTTACTAGCTGGGCGAGCACGGCTCGTCCTGGCGGGCGCCCACGTCCCATTGATAGCCAAAGCTGTGGTCCAGGTCGTAGCCCGGGCAGACGTTGTGCGTCTCTTGCCGAGTCTTCCGCCACAGTCTGTCCGTCGTCCATGTGTACTCGTATCCGTCGGGGTTGAGGACGGGCACGAACACAATGTCGAACTCGTCGAGGATGCGGGTGGCCAGTGGGTCCTGGCCGTACGAGGAGACGAAAGACCAGGCGAGGTAGTTCACCGTGCTGATGGAAATCCACTCCCGCGCGTGCATGCCGCCGGTGATGAGCATCGTCTTGCGGGGCCGCGACTTCGTTCCGCCCGCCTCCAGGCCACGGCCAACGCGTAGGGCGGGGATATCGATGCCCCCAGCCGACTGGCCGATGGTGAAGTAGCGCACCAGGCCTCTTTCGCGGAACATGGAATCGAGCAGTGCCATCCAGTTGGTAATAACCGACACACGTTGGTAATCGCGGAAAAAGAGCTGGTCGACGTCGTGTCTCTCATGGCCGGGCCTCTTCCGACCCGTAGTCTCGGGCGCGCTGCCGCCGTCCCACAGGGCGTATGCCGAGCGGGCAGCAGTGCCGTCGTGTGCAGAAGGGTAGGTGGCAGCGACGGCACCGGCAACGTCTTCGATCAGCACTCGGTGTGACGCCCTGTGCGACGAGGGCAGGCGGTGCAGCAGAGTCGAGAGGCGCGTCCTGGAAAGGCGGATGTCGGTGAAGTTGGAGCCGCAGGCCCATACGTCCAGGCCTAGGCGGTCGGCACCGGCGGCGAGAGCGGCTTCGTACTCGGGCGTCGGGACGTCGAAGCGCACAACGACATCTTGGTCGTAGGCGGGCTTGGGCGGTTCGTCGGTGCTGGCGATGGGGTGGGAGGACCAAAGGTCTAGTCTGCGCAGGCGGTCCCCGCCCGAGTTCTTCGGCGACCCGACGGCGTCATCACCGGAACCGGCAGTAGGCAATCGGCACTGCGAAGTGACGGCGAGCAGAGAGACCACAAGCAACGGGCTGACGGCCCGAGATGGAGACGGGAACCGCATGGCTGCAACAGCGGGGGGAGGGCTGGCGGGCAGCTCGCGGCGCCGAGCCCCGGGGCTCTCTTAAGTACTATACTCGCCTATGATTGACGTACGTTGCGGAGTGGGCGGATGGATGACGACAGCGGGCTCACGATGGGGGGACCCGGAGGAGGGGAAGCTGGTGACCGGGGCAACGAGGAGGACCTGCAGATTCCGGACGCGGGCGGCACGGCGATGGGCAGTGATGGGAGAAGCCAACGGGCAGGGGGATTGTGGTGGTGATAAGAATGGGATGTCGGAGGTGGTGGCCAGAGGAACCTATCAAGAAGAAGAAAACCTTGTCTGGAAGTCGCCTCAACCCATCGGAGCGGGGGGCAAGTGGACGGTAAGTACTTCTTAGGCAGGGCAGCTACATGTCCAACTAGTAGTACCTACATCCTCGAGATGGATGTACGGTGGTACGGAAGGAGGTGTTGGATGCAACAGCGGAACTACTACGATGGTGTGCTGGTGTGCTGGTTGTACGCAACTTGCGCGACCTCATTCAAGGGCACGAGGTAAAGTCGGGATGCAGTCAGTCCGTCGCTCGCACGCTGCATCCAATGGCTTGTGGGATGAACCCATAGGATACGATAGATGCTAACACTGAATACTTAATACATGGGCAGTCATGTTCATAGATGCTTCCAATACCAACTGGGGTGGCAGTACATTTAACCTGATTCCCGAATAGTGGATATCCAGGTAAGTGGTAGGTACTTAGGTAGGGATGGACGGAGGGATGAAGGATAAACTCCAAAGGCTTCCCAGCTACATATGTTGTCGAGCTTGTTCAGACTGTTTGTAGTGCTTGTTGATGCTATCAACAACAGGACCTTAATACACATCGTACCTTGCATGACCTACGGGCTACACTCTTATAATGAGGTATGAACCTATGTATGTACCTATGTAGGTACCTTATGTACTTAGGTAGGGGCCCTGCTGCCAATGTACATGTGGGGGTTCGCGCTTGTCAAATGGACGGGCTGCTCTGGGTCTCTCTCGGAGGCGAGATGGTGTTTGGTTTGGTTCTTCTATTCTCTCGGTCGTCGCGCAGTACGGGCCCATGGGCATAGGCTGGTGCAGGTCCTGGATAGCCCGGCAAAGAATGTACTTCGAGTCTGTATAAGAAGTGGTGACATAGGAGCGGGCCAGAGGCCCCACGCGGTGTCGAGGCTCATACGGTAATCTAGAATCCCGCGCGTTCGCCCAAGGGTAGAAATCACGCCGCCCCGAAAGCGGGAGGTTCACCATGTACGTGCATTAATCCACGACCTGTCATTGCGATCTCCGAGCTTCTTGCCTAGATCCATACGCGTGCCCGTAGCGTGCTCATCTCGGCACCCAACCCGGGCGAGCGAGTAGGCAAGCGTTCAAGGAGCCAGACGGGTCCCGAGGTGCTATGGGAGCCTGTACAGACATATGTAGGCACGCCGTGGTTTCTGCCTGTCGGTGGCTGAGTCCTTGGTTTCGACGAGGGCGGCCGACCGCGTGCAGCATCCCATATTAACGGCCCGGCCTTTGTAGTCAGTCAGTCAGTCAGTCAGGTGCTAACGGTGCAGCGGCAAGCAGGCAGAGCGTTGTCGGGCAATTGAAACAGTTGGGGGGGGGGGGGGGGGGGGGGGGTGAAACCGGAAAGCCGCCATGGAGGGGACCTCAGCATGAGTTGGGGGCTGCTTGACCACTTGCCCGCAAACGAGGCTCAAGAAACGCCATGTGTGTCGTCGCCCTTTTCCACAGTCCATCATCTTGCTTCCCTCCCAGCCCATCTTGGATCCAGGAGCTATCTAATAAGCTACATAGGCTCTATCTACGGATTCTTAAGGGATGGATGGGAATGAATGGGCCCCTTCCATCCTGGGGGCACTGTTCAGCCGCGGGCCCCAGGGGACGAAGCTACTTCGTACTGCGGATAACCACCTCATTGTAGGTGAGGTACCTACCTAGTTTACTTACCTACTTTCCTTACCTCGTCTTCATTAGCAGTCGTTCCGCCGTCCGTATCTTACTCAGGAGGCAGGCCGGTAATGAATGTCCCATGCCCGTGAGAGCCCTGTACCACCGCACTGGTGTATGCACCGGAAAGGGGGGGGGGGGGGGGGGGGGCGTCCATACGGCAAAGCATATATGAGGGCGTGAGCCCCAGGCGGGAGAGCCAATTGCTGCCTGCCGCCGCAGGATGCAGCACTGACGATATGGAGCCTGTGTAATAAGACGCGTCATGGCGAGCGAGATCCATGTCATGAAGGCTGCTGGGCGAGAAGTAGGGTAGTATTACACCGTACCTACGCTGCCTCCTACCCAGCTTGGCTGAAGTGAGCAAGCAGTACACGAAGAGAGAGGTAGAGGAGAGAAGGAGAGCGCACGCACGCGCGCACGCACGCACGCACGCCTTTTGGCGGAACCGGCGGGCTGGCCGTGTGTCTTCAGATCTGCGTGCCCGTGTGAGTGAGTGTGTGTGCATCCGTGTGAGCCCCTCTCGACCTCTGCGTATTCGGCGAGGGGGATATTGAACGAGATGGCTACCCAGGAATCCCTCCCCAATGGGAAAGGTGCCATGTTCACACAAGCGGCTACGCTCCTTGGCAAGGGTCCCTCCACCCAATTCAACATGAGTTGCGAACCCACCCCGCTGCCGCCGCCGCCGAATACTCCCATCGCTTAAGAGCCCCCGGAGGAGGTAGGTGCTTCCAATTGGTACATACATACGTAAGAGGTAGGTACATGAAGTACGAATCGATACTACATACTGACCTCCTGCCGCCTAGGGCTATCCACGGGATGGTAGTCCCCCGTGAAGTATGGGACGTAAGAAGGCAACGGGAGATGTGTTCGAACCTCTTGGGCGTATGCATGTATAAATAAATGGGCACATTATGTGTGGCATACTGGATTCAATCTCATGGGGGTACCAGATCGGCACGTAGGTACTTACATATGCAGCTAACTCCTCTGTGTGTGTGTGTGTGTCTGTGTGTGTAGGTGCATACTTGGATCGGCCGGTATAAAGCTAAGTTCAAAGTTCGCAACAGTAATCTAAAACAACCTTCCTTGCCCTAGTTTCCAGTCCAACGGTGGCCCGGCTGCTGTAAGTGAGCTTGGGGCCCGGTTTGCTATGTACAGTATGTACCCTACCTGCATTACCTCCTAGGTCCTCCTTACAGTAGGGAGTCCTGGTCAGTAGAAGAAAGCAATGGGTGGCACTCGGCGGCCACGTGCCAGGAACCAGGACGCAAGTGCCTCCCACTTCGCCCACGACCGCACGTGGACGGATTTTTATATTGAAGTACCTACCTACTTACCTACCTAAGTACCCAGGTGAGGATGGATGGATGGATGGATGCCTTCCTGTAAAGTATGGGACATACCTAGTACCTACCTACCTACGTTGTAGGTAGATACATACATACATCCATCCTACATACATCCATACATGGATAGGTACTAACCTCATCTGACGGGCTAGGTCTCTTGCTTGTAGCACTCCAGTTCTTGAACCTGGCCAATCAATGCCTGGCGCTTCTTCTCGGCGCGTTGGAGGGTTGGGATAGTAACTAAGCCACTTGAGGGATTCGGCTAACCTAGATCCTTTTATCTACATACCTACCTACCTACGTAATGTAGACAGTTATTAAGGAGCCGGCATTGCATGGATGAATGGATGGATGCCTCCAGGTACTGACTGACTGACTGACTGACTGACTGACTGCTCCGAGTGACTGACTGCCAGCCAGCGAAATGGATGGTGAAGGTTTTCCATTCTACCGGGCTACATAGGTTGAGGGAACAGCCCTTTCCAATAGGGCGCGCGGTGGGGCGCAAAAGAAGGGTACCCTACCTGCCTACTAACCACCTCTAGAGATCCATGTACCTTACCTACCTACAGTACATACCTAAGGTACATAGGTTCCAACTGATTGATGGGGGGCCGAGGGGCGGGGCGCACTCGGACGCTAAACCGCCCAAGAAGAGCAGCAGCGACTTGGCCGCTGGATCGGGTCCCATCGGTCAATCATCAACCCATCAATTCATTTCCATCGCCCGTTGTAGCAGGCGTACAGGGCCGCTTGCTGGGGCGGCTGAAGTAACACAGAGCCCAGCCGCACACACAGACGCAGCGGAGCGCGCTGGGGCAAGAGACAGCGAACGAGAGAAGAGAGCGCGCGCGCGCGCGCAACCTAAGAGGTTAGTTAGTAGGTACATGTACCTTAGGTAGGGCAGCCCGACAGGAGCCCCGGGCAGAGACGACGAGAGGCGTACGACTCCTACATCCGCCCTCTCCCCATCAGCATCGTCATCGCCATTCCCGTCAGCAACCCGTCGTCCCTACTACGCTCATTATTCCCCAGTCCCGGCCTACTGCATACCCATCTATTCCCCCCTTCCTTAATACTAATCGCTTCCAGTTTGCAGCAGCTACCGTTGCCGCCGCCGCCGGCCCCTTTGACCGACGAAACGCAGAAAACCCCCCTCCCTGGGCCTAGACACACTCAAAAGCAAAGGTTGAAGGATAGATTGCCCGACGTGCACGACCTGCGCGACGCCATCCCGACCATTGTCTGTGTCACCTACCTGACCGACCTCTCCGCCTCCCTCCCTCCCCTCCCTCCCACCCTCACTTCCTCTCTCTCTCTCTCTCTCTCACTCTCACTCTCTATCTCCCCTCTCCCCTCCCTCATTCGCCCGTGCAACCACTCCCTGCCGTCCCCTCGTCTGCAACGGTGCGAAACACCCCGTCGCTCGCCCTCCAGGTTGCCGGCCTATTTACCTGCATCCTACCCGCCTGCCTGCCCAGGTACCTACCGCCTCTACCCTCCACGTACAAGGACCCTACCGATCTCGAGACACCGCAAACAATGGGCGCCCCTGGTCTTGTCAGCATCCCGACGTAACCGCCATCGGCACAGCTGCAAGCTGGTCTCGCCTCGCCCGGCCCATCCGCCTGGCTGCTTGGCTGCCCAGCCGCCCGGCTGCCTGTCCGTCTGTCTGCCGTCCAACCCCTGCCGGCCGACACCTCCGAAAGCCTGCATCACGCCGCCGCCATGCCCTTCCTCCGACGTCGCGGCGTTATGGCCAGCGAGAATGACATGCGCCGGCATACCGTCGTCGATCCAGCCACCGGCTCCGGCACCGCCTCGCTGTCACCCAAGCCCCCAGCTCCGCGAAAGTCGCTGGCCGATGACTTCCTGCGCCCCGACGCAGCGACCGCCCGCCCGTCCTTGGACAGAGGATATCACGCTGAGGACAACGACGCCGGCGAAAATGGGGCACGCCCGAGCAGGAGACTGGACACCGGCGACAACTGGCCCGGCGAAACGAGCCCATTGACGGCCTCGGTTTCGGCCTCGGTTAGCCGTCCGAGCGAGGACCCCTTTGATCGACCCGACTCCCCCCCGGTTCAGGAGGAGACTCCCAAACATCGTCGCTTCTCCATGTTGAGGTTTCGCAACGCCTCCGATTCGCAACTCTCGACACGGATGAAGCAGCAGCAGCAGCAGCAACAGCAGCAGCAAGAGAAGCCCCCGCCGATGCCACGACGTAGGTTTCTTCTCCTTTTGGCCCCCAACCCGGAGCCATGACGTCCTGTGTACAATACCCACCACGCAGCGCTCGAAAGAACGGGAGGAAGGTTTGTTGCCCAGTTTGCTGACATGCACGTGTGCACGCAGCGCCCGCCATTATCACCACAGCCCCTACCACCGTCGAGACCGGCAATGCGGCGCAGAAGAAGTCTCGCATGAAGCTTCCCATGCGGATGCGCCGGTCCGGCGAGTTGCCGCGATCGACCACGGAGGGCAAACTCAAGCCTGCTGCCACCACCAAGAAGGACAGAAGACAGACCATGACTGCCGAAGTCGCCGAAGAGGCTACCTCCCAGCCAGGGAAGCAGATAGTCACTTTTCAAGATGCCCAACCGCGACCCTCGACTTCAAAGTCAACTGCACGGCCCCATGAGCCGCCCGCCTACGGCGACGAGAACGGATCGACTCTGGCCTTGCCCGCCAACCGTCACTCCGAGTCCGAAGGCAGTTCCAGCGAACACGGTGTCTATGCCAGTACCACCACTACGACTACCCACACGGTTTCGACCACCACTTTCTTCCGCCTTCCCCGTCGCAAACAAAAACAACCCGAACCTCTCTTCCCTCTGGCGCATCTTCCGCAGAAGAACAAAACACCGGCACTTCAGCCTACAGCCTCGAGCTCATCCCTGGCACCCCGAGATTCCACCTCGGTAGGCTCGGGCGGCTCGGGGACACCCGACGCCCCACGGCCCTCTACGAGCCACGGGGGCAGCACGCCAATCGCCTCGCCCTCACGCAGCTCTACTTTCTTGGGGAAACCCTCGGCATCGCCAGCAACTGCTTTGTTCCGGCCAGGGTCTCAGTCGGGCCAATCCTCGCCGACCCGGTCGCATATCAACCTCAGGGGGCGGTCGTCGACTTTGAGCTCGCTGGGCCGGCCCTCCGTGGATGATCACCAGTTTACAGGGACGACTAGGACTTCGTCCTCTACCGGTCGTAAAAGCTTCGGAGACCTATTGGGCTTGAACCGACTAAGGCAAAACACCGACGGCTCTCGCCAGGGCACCCTAACACCAGCAACGCCCGGGTCGTACGCCTCCAAGAACAACTCCCTCCAGCTGCCACGAGAACGGGAAGCCGTCGTCTTGCCCGAGCGCCGGGAGGATGACACCCCCGCCAAGTATCTGGCGCGGCTCGAGGAGGTTCTGAGTCGAGGGGTTATCGCCGCCGCGCTTTCCAAGGCCACGGACCCCTTTTCTGCGTCGGTGCTGCGGAGTTACATGCGTACTTTTGGGTTTTTCGAAGAACCTATGGACATCGCCATACGGAAGCTGCTCATGGAAGCAGAGCTGCCCAAGGAGACGCAGCAGATCGACAGGTTCCTCCAGGCTTTCGCCAACCGCTACCACGAGTGCAACCCTGGCATCTATTCTACACCTGACCAGGCCTATTTTATTGCCTTCTCATTGCTCATTCTGCACACCGACGTCTTCAACAAGAACAATAAGTACAAGATGCAGAAGCCCGACTACCTCAAGAACACGCGCGGCGAAGGTATATTCGACGATGTCTTGGAGTGCTTCTACGACAACATCACCTACACACCATTTATCCACGTCGAGGACGACTTGGACATCAACGGGGAGCGAATCGTCGGCCACAAATCGAAGAAAAAGTCGATATTTCCCAACGGCACCCCCGAGCCCTTGAAGAGATCCAAGGACCCCATTGACCCCTATACCATCATCCTGGACGGCAAGTTGGACACTCTGCGGCCGCCTTTGAAGGACCAGATACCGCTGGAAGAGCATTACAGCTACATAGGAACTGCTAAGTGCTTGAACGTCAAGGAGCTGCAGAAGACTTTTTTCCGAACGGGCGTCCTGCAGATCGTGTCAGCACGGTCACGGCCTGATGCGTTCATGACAGAGAAGACGCTGTCCAACCCGCAGGAGGCCCACCCTGGTATTGTGGACATTAAAATCACCAAAGTCGGTACACTATGGAGGAAAGATCTCAAGAAGAAGAAAACAAGATCGCCGTGGCAGGAATGGGGCGCCATCCTCACTGGGGCGCAGCTCTACTTCTTCCGCAACACGGCCTGGGTCAAAAACCTGGTGCACCAGTACGAAACCCACGTCAAGTCTGGCCATGAAGGGGTGCCTCTTACTTTCAAGCCTCCGCTGGAGCAATTCAAGCCGGATGCCTTGATGTCAACCGACGGAGCAGTGGCTCTTTGGGACATGTCGTATAAGAAGCACAAAAACGCCTTCGTCTACGTTAGGCATGGCGGTTTCGAAGAAGTCCTGCTCGCCCAAAACGAGGAAGACCGGAACGATTGGTTGGCGAAGCTCAACTACGCGGCTGCCTTCCGGACATCGGGCGTCCGGATGCGCGGTCTCGTCGGCGGCAACTTCGAAGGACAGAGCCGACGCGCCATCAGGCGACTTGATAACAGCGAGGTGACCCAGGTGGTCCAAACTCCTACGGGTGAGGTCAGCATCAACCGGGGGCGTATTGATCAAAAAATGGCGCAGGACATTTTGGTCGCTCGGCGCGAGGTCATGCAACAGAAGATCGAGGAGGGCGAGGAGAAGCTCCAGGCGGCCCAGAAGCATTTGGACACGCAGTTGAGGAACGCCCGCCATCTACTAATTTTGGCGCCGATACAGGAGAAGACACGCGATCAGGTTCGAGGAGGCGCCGCCAAACTCATTGCTCAACTGAAGTGGTCCCGGGGTGAGATTTGGAGGCTGAAATGCCATCGCGACATCCTCCGGCTAGACCTTAGCGAGGACCTGGAGATGAACGGTGACCTGGGCGACCTTGACGGTGTGATGAATGCACTGGGCGACAAGCCTGGACCCAGCGACAGCGAACCGCACGGCAGCCCTCAGAAGGCGCAGCAACAGCCAAGCCCTCACCTGCCGGCTCCTCTGTCTTTGGGCCCCTCATCGGACTCGATTACGCAGCTCGATAGCGAATCGCCCGTCGCCGAGGTCTTCCAAACGCCGCCCACAAGCGCCGCGACCTCGTCGACGTTTCCCAAGTCATTGCGCGACAATGTGGACGCGCTAAACGCCGGGCACCCTAGCCTTCGCAAGTCCTCGATATCTAGCATCGCCTCGTCCAACGCACCAGTTCGCCCGCCGTCGCCAGCGCCGGTTCTCCCCAGCACCGGCTCGGATCAGGGCACCGGGGCCTACGAATCACATGCCGATGAGGATGAAGGTGAACGGCAGGTCCTGGAGCAGGCCGGTCTTCTGGAAATGGAGCCATCACGAACGGCGGATCACAGGCCTACATCATCGGCCATCGGATCAGAAGAGGCACTCGACCACCCTCCAAAGACGGGCGCCGCCTCAGCGGCTGACAAGGATCGATCGGATCGCAACAAAATACGGCGGAGTCTGCAGCGCACCCTTAGAGAGGGGGCGGGCCATCTCTCGCACCACCGCAGCCACCGCCGAGGCAAGGATTCGGCCTCCAGCGGTGCCATGTCGGACGAGACGATCCGTGACGACGTCCTGTCCAGGGGCACTGGCTCTTTCACGGTGCACGGCAAGAAGGCGTCCGTAATCGAATTTGGGTCGAGCTTGCAGAACATCTCGTCGGAAGACCGCATTCGCCAACGCAAACAATCCCAAGTCGATGACCCGCTGCACTCGCCAGCCAGCGTCGACGATGACTTTCATTCCATCATGGACGGACCACCGCCGGCGGCGAGGGAGCGTCACGGATCGGCAGCTAGCGCCAGCACGGCCACGGCACGCTCGTTCCGAGAGTTGCACCGCAAATACTCGAAGTCCTCGGGGAGGCTGGGGTCGGCTCACGGCGGCGGGCTCGTGGTACCCTCGGATGACGACAGCGACGCTGCCCTCAGCTTCTCCGAGGGGCGTCGCAGCCCCTTGCCGCCCGTCGAAGACGGCTCGGGAGATGAGGACATGGAGGAAGAAGACGAGGCGTACGACCCCGACCAGCCCAGACAGGCGCAGTTCTTCACGCCGGAACCGCCCGGCTCGCCGGTGGACCGGCCGGCCAAGAAGGACGACGAGGAAGAAGAGGCGGAGAGGCGGAACGTGGAGCAGCTGGCCAGGGCGCCGGTGCAGACTGTCGGGGCATGATACGGAAGCAAGGAGATGAAGGTGGAGAGGGAGGAGGCCGGGCCAGGTTTCTGTACGTACTCGTGGGCGGCCCACTGAGTGGTTGAGGGAACGGACGGCACGCACTCGGCACCCAATCCGAGGAAGACTTTCGGCGTATTCGCGTTCAAGCCCCTGGCCAAGACAAGGCGGGGCGGGCAACGGAGTGGCATCTGTTGGACTCTCGGTAGCTACTTAAAGACACGGCAACTGCTCTGTACATGACCACGGAATATCTGCCGCCAGGTGGGGTCTGTATTCGGTTGCTTTCGCCACCGCCCCTTTTGAGGCTGCCTCCCTCTCATTTCTTGCCCTTCTTCTTCTTCTTGCCGCCCGTTTGCTGTGTGGTCTTCTCGACCTTCACAGCACCCGCTCCGCCGACCAACTCGAGCGTCTCGCCCTCCTCCTTGACGGCGCCGCCCTGTGTTGCTTCCTGGGCGCGCTTCTTGCCCTTCTTGCCCTTCGGTCGGTAGGTGCTGCGGTCGCGCAGAGGCAACCAGCGCTCAGGGTCCGGCTTCTTCCCTTCCTCGTAATCCTGCGGCAGTCTCTTCTTCTTCTTGCGCCTCCTGGACGCCTTGTCCGTGTCGGGGTCGGCATCGGCAGCCCGTTTTCTTGCCGCGAGCGGCGCCGTGGCCACCGAGACGACACCGGCCTGGATGAGGTTTTCCACGTCGACGCCGGCCGTCAGCCTATCGACCGGCGTCAATTTGTCGAGATATGGCTCCGTCTTGGCGTGGTCGGTGGTGGCGAAAGACGCAACCAGACCAGCGACGGCGGCCGAGTCGCCTTGCGACTGGGCGACCAAGTTCTCGAACGTGGCGCCCGCCGATGCGAGATCCTCGGGCTTGGAGGATTGGAGAAGCTCGACCCCGGCCTCCTGGAGCAGAGATGTGGCGGCGTCGTTCGGTTTTGAGCGCCAGTGCTTTGAAGCCCGGGCGAGCTCGGCGCGTATCGAGTTGTGGTGGCCTTGCTGGCGATAGAGAGCCACGGCAACGGCGACCAGTCCAGGCGCGAAGCGAACATCTTCGTGATCGGGCGTCGTGGCTGATTCCAGGCGTCTCAGGAAAGCATCCAGGAGTGCCAGGGCGGGGCCAGGGTTCTGCGTCTGCACGTAAAGCTGGATGATGGTGAGGAGGAGGCCAATGTCAGTGGGTCGTTTTTCCAGCATGGGCAGAATCTCCTGGAGGGCGTCCTTGCCCGTGCGCATGCGGGCGTGGGCGGCGGCAGCGACGACACCCAAGCGGGCAATGTCGGGGGCGGCGGTGGGCGTCGGCGCATTCGAGATAGTTTTGGAGGTGGCCGATTCGACGCCGGCAAACTTTTGCGTATGCAGATCCACGGTATACTGGTTTCGTCGCAGGACAGAGGCCTGGTAGTCAAACAGTCGATCGTTTCCGCGGAGCTGGGCGGCAGACTGGATCAGGCGGCTGGTCAGAAAAGGGTTCTGCATGTTTGACGCGAGCGCCATCTCATTGGTCTGCGCGATGGTCTTCGTCGGAGCCTCCGGAATGCTAAGGACAGTCAGTCGGGACCTGGTGGAGCGGCGAGGGCGGTTGCGAGTACTACTTACTCGGCGACGACAATGGATCTCTGCAAAGCCAAAGCGTCGGCATCCTTGCCCATGCGGGCCAGGACGTAGGCCTGCTGCACCATGATGGGCAGCAGCTCGGCTTTCTTCTCGTCGTCAGACAGGTCGCTGCTCGCCTCGCAAAGGTCCCGGGCGCGTTTCAGCAGCACGGCGGCCCTGCTGAGGTCGGCGCGCGCAATGCAGCTGCACGCAGCATTGTAGGCCGTCTCGAAAGCCTCCAGGTCGTCGCGCGACGGCTGGCGCTCGGCAGCAGGGAGACAGTGTCCCCGGCCGGCCCACTCCAGCTGGGCGTTGGCGGCGAGGGTGTTGATCCTCAGGTCGTTCTCCTCACCGGCAACAGCGTCGTCGCTGTCGGCGGGGAGGCGCCGGTAGATGGTGGCGGCGTCCTCGAACTTCTCGGCGCGGTATGCGACCTGAGCGGCGAGATGGCGCAAGCTGCGGGGCGGGTTGGGCACCGACTTGATGAGGAGCTCGGCGTCGGGGAGCTGGCCCGTCTTGTAGAGGGCATAGGCCTTCTCGAGCAGACACAGCTGGCCGAGCTGGTCGCCTCCCTCGGCCAGAGAGCGGAGGGCGTCGTCGAAGCGGTCGAGCTTCAGGAGGGCGACGACACGGGTGTGGTGGGCGTCGAGGTTGGTTTTGGAGGCCTTGATGGCGGCATTGGCAGTCCTCAGCACCTCGTCGTGGTCTTGGATGGACGAGGCCCGCAGCAGCGAGCTGAGGGCCGCGGCGGGGTCGGCCATGGCTGGCGACGGCGAGGTGTCGTCTCTCCTCTGGGCTCCGCGTGGCTACCGAGCCGGGAAGGGGCACGGGAGGGGCCGAGTCGTGCGGTCGGGGGTTTCGGAGTGGTAAAGGGCGATGGCGGCGACGGGGATGGCGCGGGCGAGAGAGGATGGGCGAGGTGTCACGTTTGCCCAAGAGAGGTTGATGGCATTTTGGTCCCGGCCCGGACGATAGGGTAGAGAGAGAGAGAGAGAGAGAGAGAGAGCAATTGGAAAGAGGAGCCGGGGGTGGGGGGGGGAAGGAAACCTACCAATGAAAGGCCGATGTTGAAGAAGATGTGGGTAAAGACGGAGAGCACCTGTGGTGGGGCACGAGTACTATTCTATTGCAATGGATACTTACCTTCAAGTTAGTACACCAACATCCTATACCTTAGGTGCTTAGGGTATGTCATGTACTTACATATACCAATTGCCCGACATATTACAACTACTATGTATATACTGTACCTAATTTATACAATCCTTTAGGTTACATACAACATGTAGGTAGGTAGGTAGGTATGTTGGTCCACTGCGTCTCGCAGCCACCTCATTCTCCCTTACTGAAAAGACGCTGCAAGAAGCTGCGCTTCTGGGGTGCCGGTCCGTACGCACGCAGCGGGTAAATGGTCGGCGTGCCGTAACTCCCGCCTGAGCCGGCCTCCGAGCCCCGATGCCGTCGAGCCGTCCGAAGGGAGAGCTCGCCCAGCTGCGTGCTGTCCGACGACGTCGTGGCAAACGACGAGCGCTTCGGCGTCCGGTGCTGCGTCCGGGGGACTCTCCTGGCCTTGTGCTCGACGTCTCCTGTCGACGACACCGGCTTCGAGGCCCGCCTTTGCCCCGAGCTGCTGGCATCCAGGCTCAGTCTCTGTGAAAGCCGGTCCATGGTCCGGAGGGCGTCGCTTCGCCACGTGCCGGATAGCGAAACGAGCGAGCCGTAGTCGGCCGCCGCCGGCCTTGGCTTTGCGAGAAGGGGCCGCATGGCCGTTCTGATTCTGTCGAGAATCCCTCGGATCGCCGACCGCGAACGACCTAATGAGACATTGTCCACCCTCAGCACTGTCCCCAGGCCGGCTCCCGCAGATGCGCACTTACGGTCGCCCTTGTCCAAACAACTGCCGCTCGCCGACAGCCTGGACGCGTAGGCCTGGCGGATTTGAGCGCGGTCGGAGCGCATTTGGGCTCGCAGCCGCGACCGAGCCTCCGACCGGCCCGCGGCGTCCCGGCCCCCATGTCTTTTCGAGGCTGGCGTCTTGAGCAGCTCGAGGCATCTGGTATAGGTGTCGAGTAGCACCGACACGCCTTCTCCGAAACTGCCCATGGATGCTTGGATAGGTATGTATGTACGTCTTGCGGGACGACGGTGCTCTGCTCGCGCCGTTTGGTGTTCTGGAATACCGAGAGGGAGAGGGGGAGGAGGGGGGAGCAGAGACGACGGACTTGCCCCTGAGCGAGTCCCCGTGGGTTCCCTTGGATCCATCTACCCGAATACACGGGCAACCAATGTCTACGTCCAAAAGGTGGGACTGTAGATAATGTAAGTACATAGCATCCAAATATTCCCCTGACAGGCCCTCCGACGAGGTCGCCGGGGTGCGGGGTAACCCTCTCACAGGCGCCCACACAAACATGTGCAAGTTTCCAAACCGCCGTCCGGCACAGGGGCTCGCAACGGCGCAGGCCAATCAAACCGTGAAGGGGGGTTGGGAGTTTGTTCGTGTGTTCCTGCTCGCAGTCGCGAAGGGCCGAATCTATGTGGGACGAGCTGCCGTATCGGCCGCGTGGCCGCGGGACGCACCGGGGGGTTTCCAGGCTCTGCCGAAATAGACGAATAGAAGATGTGCGTTGCCCACCCCGAGCATACGCGTATCTGCAACCTCTACTTACCTTAGATTACTTATCAGCGGTTTTTTGCTCTTCGTTTCCGGTGGTGGTGGTTGCCAAGGGCGTGGGGGAGGGGGGCGTTGCTCTTCGCCCCCGCGTATAAGTATGTACCTACATACTCGGATGTAAGTATGTACTTATATAAGAGGCACCTAATAAGGTAATGATGAATGCATGTCCAAACATCCATCATATGTACTTATGTAGGTAGACGGGCAACTACCTAGGTACAATTTCACAGGTATCCCGGATATGCGTACCTCATACTTTGTTGTTATTCTGGTCGCCGTCGGCCAGTCCATCCATTTTCGGCCAAGGTCGAGCAAGGGTGTGGCAGTCCCGGGGGGGCCGGCGACCCAATGGGGGGCGAACCAGAAGTCTGGACCTTATCGAACCCCCCACTACTCGGGGCACTCACTCATTCCTCCAGACTTCCCAATGCCATGGGATCCCATGGTATGTACTATGTTTATAGATACTGGAGACTGGACACTACTAATATGTATGATGGATGTGACTTGTATGTGTAGGTAAGTACATACCTCCTACTGTGAACCCTCCCTCCCTCGCATTCACACCCTCACACCCTCACACCCTCAACACCCCCCCCCCTGCCTGTCCCCCGCCCCCCTTCGCCCGCGCGTCTTTTCATCGTCCTCGCCCATCCGGCCCGGGCAGGCCCTGCCGCGTGCGTGATCCGTGAGATCGATTCCCGTCCCTCGTCAGCGCCTTGAGTGGAACCCCATCGAGTCTACCATAGCATCCAGATGGATCCATGACTGGGCCTCCGTGCGTGCGTGTCATCCAGTTCTATGTTGCTGATACCGCCAGAACAGGCTCGCCCTCCTCCAGTCTGGTGCGGCATGGGCTGGATGGGCCGAGAGGCGGCAGCCCGAGGTTACCACCCCCCCTTCCTATCATCATGCAATGGCATCAAGACCCCTGCTGTTGATACCACCACAGTACGGGCTACGAACATGAACATATCTGCGTCCCGCTTGGCAAATTCCTTACCTACCAGAGCAAGTACCTACTTACCTAACATGTACTTACACGGATCGCCAGTCTGCTGGCTGACTGTCTGTCTGTCTGGACTGCGGCCTTGCCCGCGTCGCTGCTCACATGTACTCTGTACTAGCACGGCCAGTCGAACTGTTCATGCCGCTGCTCGACGTGCAGGTGGCCATAAAGATATGGGTCGCCGGCATTCATATCAAGTAGCCAGCGTAGCCGGTGTATGGTCCCAGCCGAGTCCCGCCCGCGGGGGGCCGCTGTGTGACTTTTTCTTTTGTTGGCCGACAGGGCCGTCTGTTCGTCCCGTCCCATGCTATACCTATATCCTCGTCGACGCCTTACCCGCATCGCGCTCCGTCTTGGGTGGCAACCGTTATCTGCCCGTTAGCGGGCTGCTGTCCGAATCCACCCAGCTCCTGTCACAGACTCTGCGGCGTCTCAAATTTCTCACGTCTATCTGAACCTGTCCCGCATCCTCCACCGTCGCGACTCACAAAGGTGCCTAGGTCTGGCAGGGGGTGCTTCTCTTGACCCTGCTCTTCACACCCTCTCCGCGAGCGCATTCCATGAAGCAGCGGCACCGCAGGGCCGTGGCCTCCTCCTCGTCTCTGCTGAACTGAACTGCCCTCCGCCGACCACCATCTAGCGCGACGACTGCCGCGTACGGCCTCAAGAGATACTGGCCTCGCCTTCTTTCTCGAAACCATCTCGGGCGGCCAGGAGGATGTCACGCTCGGGAGCCGGGGCTCCCAGCTTGTCCTCTTTACCCGAATCCCCTTCTTCACCACGCCCGTCGGCGACTGTGCCCGTCGCCGAGCCAAGACTGCCCAGTGGCCAATGCCGATACATCCTGTTGAATCCTGAAATCCGGGGGCAGAGGTGCGGCTGCGTGTGCTTCACACTGAATCAGACTCTCCCGTCCGTCATCTGTGAGTGTGGGCACTTGTCGTGCTACCATCTCAAGGTGGCTGCGCAACCTGCCGATGCCGCCGCATTGGGGCATCTATCGCGGCGCATCCAGATACTCGAGGAGCAGCTGGACCGAGAGTCCCAGGGGGGCTTGGGCTGTGCCGTGGGGGACCTGGTAAAACGCCAGGTCCGCTTGGAGGAACAGGCTGACATGAGGGGTGACGAGGTTGCCCAACAAAGCCGCAACATCTACCAGCAGATCTCGCGCGTGTGGGATTCCATCGAGCAGACGGGCAGCCGCCAAGAGACGCTGGAAAGGCGCCTGGCTGACGTGGACAGACGCCTCGCCCGGTATGAGGAGCATATTCGGAGATTCGAGGACCGACTGCTAGAGTACGACGACGCAGCCATGGAGTTAGAGGAACGTGTTGATGGCCTCGAGGGCCACGACAGGCAAACCCAAGCACAGCCAAGCCGGTTGACCACGCCGGATTCGGAGGGAAGCCATGAGTCCGGCACAGATATGCCAGCGGGCCCATCGCAAACGCCCGCGGGTCACTGGACAGTCCACGTTTCCCTCTTGCCAAGTGCCTCGCAGGCTTTCCCCTTCGAGAAGGACACGACGGCGTACATGCGATGCTTATCTCGCGGGCTGCTCCAGATGGTCGCTGTACAGGGAACCGACAGCGACTCCTTCACCACAGCCGTGACGGCGGCGTTCGCGAATGTCCTCCAGGGGAGGCCGTGGGTGCCGCTGCAGGCGCGGCTTTGCGATGCCGCCTCCCTGCAAGGGCTCCCCATGCTGCGACAGCTGGACGTCTCTCTCCTCGGCAATGGGTATGACGTCGACTTCCTTCGCCGGCACTGCGCTGTGTGCGGGCCTGGCGGTCGACTGGACTCGCTATACATCGCCATGGCTAGCGATACGTTGTCGTGGCATTTCTTGCGGCGGTCTCGACCTTCCATGGACGGCCTCGAGGATAGCTGGGCGTACAATGAGTTGCTGGACCATGGCGACCACCCGGAGGTAACGGAGGCCCGGGAAGGCCCTCATCCGCCAGCGGGCGGCATCCTCCCGGCCTTGCCGTCGTTGAAGAGAACGGCTCCGAAGGCGGGCGAGGCGGATGGCTCGAAAGCCAAAGTGGCAAGGAAGACTTGTATAGCAGCGCCCGTGGAGGTGCGCAGACGCGTCGAGACTGTATAGAGCCGCAGGTTAATCCCGACGGAGAGGCGTCACGGAGGACCCATGAACACACACACACACACACACACACACACCTCTGTCTGGTAACTACTATCAGCAGCTATACCAACTTCTAACCAAATGCAATGCCCGTTGTTGGGGAGCCCTCGGGGCCAGGTAGTTACGCTGCCGTAGACCTGAGTTCAGGGCGGCTCATTACCCGCTCCCCGCATCATAATTCTCTTTACAGCCCGTAGATGGGATCCTAAGGGACTCCTGCCTCTGATGGTTGCTGGCCTTTCCCGCCGCCGTCTTTACGAGCGGGACTTCCTCGTATTTGGTCCAAGGCCGTCTCGGGTTGGTTGTATCGGCGACCGGCTCCTTCACTTGCGGGACTGCTGCGTTGTCTTTGTCTTCCACACCACCCACGCACGCCTTTGCAGCTGCCCAACCCGGTCTGACGATAATAATATTAGTCCATCCGTCGGCCAACCAGCTAAGCAATCCACTTTTCTATAGAAGACAAGGGAAAAGGAGACGTACATATAGGATGTATGAGGTAAGTCTGTATGTATATGTATACCTAGGGACATCGTAATCCATCATTATTGACCTATTTGGACTTTAACTACCCCTACACCTTATATACATCCATCATCCACTTTACCCACCTGCACCTGCATCCCTCAGTAGGTAGGTACTTACTTCTACGTCCGAAAGAAGTTAGTATTCAGTACCTATTTCTACCCAGCTAGGGTACCTACTTACCTACATGTACCCAGGTACCTAATAGATAGGTGCATCCCATCCCATACCACCCGCAAGAGGGTTACCTACCTCTTCTTTAGGTATCCCATACTCCAGACATCCATACCTCTCCTTCACCACACTCCAGCCGGTGCCTGACAACCGCCCTTGCGCCTCCCACCGCGTGCATCACACGTCCGAAGCGACCGGCCGAGTAAGGCAAACCCGACACGATCTGCATTCAATGCCTCTACGGGCGTGAGCCATTGCAGTCCTCCTCTCGTCGCACCCATTGCGCCCCTCTCTCTACTCCCCACGGCGCCTGCGACATCTAGCGTCTCTACCCTCGCCTCTATCTGCGGCGTGCCTCCTTCGTCCTGCCGAGTTCGCCACTTGATCTACCGACACCATGGACGCCATGGATCTGGACGTCGACATGGACGTCGACTTTGTCCCTGACGAGCCGATCCCAGCCGCCCCAGTCCAGGACACGCCAGTATGAGAGCCCTGCCCTGGTCGCTGTTGCCGCCAGCCTTACAAGTGCTGACCTCCCCCCTCTCTCCAGTCCCCCGGCGAGGTGTCGGATGCGCCCAGAGCCGACGATGACGAGCCCGAATCCAAGACGATAGCGCCCCGGAAGGTCTATATCCATGGGCTGGACTGCATGAACCCCGACGAGGTCAAAGCCTACGTCGCCGAGCACTTCCCCGACGGCAAGGTGCTCAAAATTGAGTGGATCGACGACTCCTCAGCCAACCTGGTCTTCTCAGCCGACTCCATCGCACAGGAGGCCCTCGTGGCCCTCAGCTCCGTCGAGATAGGCGACATCGCACAGCTTCCCCTGCTGGAGTTGCTACCAGCCAAGTCCTTTTCGAAGAGGGGCGAGGTCGCACTGCAGGTACGATTGGCGGTTCTTGGAGACAGAAAACAAGTCGGCGCAGCCCAGCGCAGCCGCTTTTATCTCCTGAACCCCGAGTACGACCCAGAGAACCGCCCGCGGTACCGCGACAGAGACAGCCAAGGCCATGCCAGACCCCGCCGCCGCCGACCCGCCTACGAAGACGAGGAAGAAGAAGAGAGCTTCGACGTGAATCTCTACGACGACGACGCCGGCGCGCTTGCCTCCCGGATAACAAGGCCGCCCAGACGGCGTCGGTCTTACACGCCCGAAGACGACGGCTACCACCGGGAGCAGCGGTCATCTTACCGCGACGCCAACAGGGACAAGGAACTATTTCCCGCGGACGAGAAGTACGGCGGCCGGAACGGGTCGCGAAGGGATCGGTCTGCATCCCCGGCGCGCAGCGGCCGTGGCGATGCAGAGACGGATGCCGACCGTGACTCTGCTGCGGCCGATCGCAACCGACGGGGAGCAAGAAGCATCAAAGAGCGCCTGTCTCGTGACAACAGATCGAAAGAACTGTTTCCTACCAAACCATCGTCCCAAAGCAACAGGCTGGAGGATGCCGACGAGACGTCAGGCTACCTGTCGAGTCGCTTTTCACTGCCGCTCAACGACACCGACCAGATTGAGCCCGGGGCCCGGGCCACAAAGCTCGCCGATCGGATCACGGCTCCTAACGGGCGCTTAGCAGACCGGATTACAGAACCTGCTGCGAAGTCGGGCTACAGCATACGGGGTGCAGCGAGCCAGCGGGGGTCGGACCAGGGAATTGCCATCAAGGGCGGTGCTAACAAATCGGCCAAGGAGTTGTTCCCCGACAAGTTTGGAAGCAATGCCGGCAAGGAGCTTTTCTCGGACAAAGTCGATAGCAGACCACAGCGCCGGCGGCAGAAAGCCGGGGATTTGTTTGATTGAGAAGCAGGTTGGAGCCAAGGCGACCACTGCCCGGCTGCCTCTGCTCTGCACGCGGGTATAATGGCTTTTTTTTCTTCTTCCCCTCCGGGTATGGCAATATGGGAGCAAGGGAAGGGCCGATGGGATGGGATCCGATGGCGGCGGAGCGAAGCATCCTGTTCGACGCAGGGCTCGACGACGCAGGCCCCTTCAGATCTCGGTATTGGGAGGATTCCAGTTCGCGGTTCAGCATCGCCAACACGGAAGGTGATTGCAGATGCGAAGCCATGAAACTAGGGCCGGTAGTAGACAAAAGCGTGGGCTCGGCGTTGAAATCGCGGTCTGTGTTTCTCACGGCTGTCACGGGCAGCTTGCACAGTTCCCGCCGATGCGGCATCCATGCCAAAGCGTGCCGGCGTAGCAGGGTGATTTTCCCCGGCAGGTAGCGAATGGGGAGAAGACGCCCATACATGCATGCCTACATGTGCCTACACTCATGGGCTAGTTTACGTACCTATACAGTCCTCTCTCCCTTTGCACGCCCAACGAGGGTGAGCTGGTTAAAAGGGCATTCGACTCGTACCTCAGTGCCTGCTTTGGCGAACTACCTAGAATGTCTGTGATGGATCCAACGGCGAAGAAGAAGGCGCCCGGTCCCAATTGCGGGAAGCCTAGGTGTACGTAGAGAAAAGAAAGGGGGCCCGGAAGAGTGAGGGCCGGGTCCCTTGGAGCCACTCAGGGTGTTCGCCAGCACACCCGTCTGCGGGCGACAAGACAGCGGGAGGGAAAAGAAAAGGCGGAAGGAGGGAGAAGGAAGAAGAAGATGGGACGGCATCCCGTCTGGGCCCAGAAGGGGAGACGAGAGGACGGGGAACTGACGCCCCCTCGCGAGCACGACAAGGGCTTGGACAATAACAACAACAACAATAACAACACGCGCGGTGCGATAGAGGTGGCTTCCCCGCCCAGGAAAGCCCGCCTCTTGCATTTGAAAGGGGGTACCTACGTGTGTAGGACGCGGCGGCCGAGTAGTATACAAGCGCTGGGCGAGAGGTTCCCCGAGCTGCCGCGTGTGTATGTATTAGCTGTTGGCGGTTATTGGCTCGTGGTAAAAAAGGCGCATGTACACCGACCGGCCTTCTGGCAGACCAGACCCGGGCGCGAGACCGGCCGGGGCCTCGCCGACGGTATGTGTCGGGTCGGCGGCTTGTTTGGGTGCGCGGGGCTGCATCCTATGCTTTTCTTTTGGTGGCGTGCCTGAGTCGCGACGCCGTGTGTTGATTTCCCAGCCTCCCCCTCCGCCCATCCTTCGCAGCACGGAATGTATGGGCGAAGTAAGAAAGAAAGAAGGAAAAAAAAAAAAAGACGCTGGCCATGGCGGGCAGTTCGCGCCCCGGCCACTATTACTTTTCTAAGGGGGGTGGACGGGCAGCGCGCGAGGGGAAATCCCCCTGAGGGAAGGACAGCAAAACCGAGGAGGCCATGTTGCTGTATGTATGTCGGTCGGTACCTGCTCACTGAGTTGCTTGACTCGAGAGGCGAGCTTTGGACGCGTTCGCCGACCATGGCGAGACGTGGGATGTCTGCGGGCATCTTGTAAGCTACGAAGGCAGGTCCCCCTCCTCCCATAGATGCTGGGGACGTGGGTCGGTGGGAACGACTACTGTGTAGATGCTGCTCGCGGCTGGCGGATAGGCGAGTGTGTGGTCTGTACTGCATATGTATACGAAAGTAAGGACACACACACACGCCCACCCACGAGCCGGGGGCGGGCCGGAGGCCCAGTCGCGAAGCATACGCGCGGTGGGAGAGACAAGTGTGGATGGCTTCAGTTTACTACGGACGCTTCGGGTTAACGTGGATGTCCAGAGCGCGTCAGTAGCGCGATTTTGGCGACAGGCGGCTTGCCCGTACCTCCTTCTTTACTTTACATCTACACACTACCTTACATACATATGTATGTACATAAAGTATGTAGGTAGGTTGCTTTCGTACTGACTGGACGTGAATGAATCCATAATTCCATCCTACATGGCATCCAAACCCATCTGTCCATCCATATCAAACGAAGCGGAACCTACTACTTCCACAACACCAACACACACACGCACACACACGACACGCACACACGCACACACGCACACGCACACGCCTGCCTTTTACACGCCTGCGTCTTACCTCGCGCGGCTGCAAGTCCCCCCCTATCCACGAGCCACTCCCATGCGGATGCCTGCTCGTCGTTCATGCTGCCCGTCGCTTCCTTGACCTCCCCACGACTTCTTGCCCTCTTCGTCGGCGCTCCGACGACGTGTGTGGACTCTGCTTGCTCTCCCGCGTCGGGTCCTGGCAGTCGGGCTTCCAGCCAATCCGCTTGCCACGCTTATTAGGTACCTTGCAAGCGCCGCTCGAGTACCTGCACTAACAGGAGGTACCTGCTCTACGCGGCCAAGCTACATACGACACGACATTCGCGGCCTTGGACATTGGAGGTATGGCCACAGACACACACAAACACAACACTCAATTGCTCCCTCCCTCCCCCCTCTTCTCCTCGCCTGCCATCCCACCCCGTAGTGCACGCACCTCCAAGTAGTGTACATAGTGGTTTACCCTGCAAGCCTCCCGTTCCGACTAACAGGCAATACATCCTACCAGGGAACCCCCCTCCCCTAGCGACCAAGCAAAGAAAGTGGAAGCCGGTGAGAGGGAGAGAGCAGAGCGCGTGCGCGCGCCAGCGAGACAGGACTCCGAGCTTCATATCCGTCTGTCTCCAAACCAACCTCACTACCATCGATCTCGTCGTCGCTTCACTCGCTCACTCACTTCCTCCTACCTCTTGCATCCTACCTCATCCCCCGCTCCCCCCCCCTCACCCCGTTCTTCTGGCCTGGGCTGTCGTCCGGCTTTCCATGCGAACTGACCCTTCGGCGCGTGCGTTTGCCCGTCACATTCTGACGACAACAATCACTCCTACGGGCTGCCTACCACCCACCTGCTGATCCGCAACGCTATCCGTGCGTTTTATCCCACCCACTTACCGCATACATACACCTACTTGCATACCTCAGGTCGTTTCCGGCCCCAAACCATCGCGGCCTCGGTCTCGTCTGGATTCCTAAGTAACCTGTCTTCCAAAGCGATTGAGCGGCCAGCGGAACCGCCCTGCCTCGTCACCGCTTCTGCCCCCCTCCCCCTCCCCTTCCCTTCAGTCCTGCTTCCCGCCGTCTTCTCTCGCCCGTGAGAGATGCGGTAAGCGCCTCGATACCGCCAGCCGAGAGGCACGACACTGGAGAGAGCCCGAGAAAACAGACAGATAGGCTTGCTTTGCAGTATCCTGCATCGCACTCACCATCCGGCGCGGTGCGACCTGGATACCTCCCAGACGGCCTTGCCTACGCGTTACATGCGAGACACAACACCAGATTTGTGTCTCTTGAATCAATAAAACCAGCGCCGCCGCCACTATTATTTTCCCGTCACTCGCTCCCCCCTCCCCCATCCCGCCTGTTGCCCCATCAACGCCTGCCTTCCTGGGCGCCGCCCGCCCCAGCGACAACACCGCCGGCACCCTCGCCTTCACCACCATGACCAGAGTGCCCGACGACCCTGCAATCGCTGCCGCCGCGCCACCATTGCCTTACAAGCGTCCAGTCCGTGATGCTAGTAGCCCCTCTCGAGCGATGCCCCCGAGAGTATCCACGCCGCCGCCCGCCGACCGGGGCCGGTTGCAGGCCCGGCAGAATGCCGACAACGCCAACCTCCCGAGCGCCCGTCACGGGCGCCACGACGGAAGCCTCAGCGGCATTGACCCGGATGTCCTGACACGCGCGCTCTCCAGGGAGTTGTCGGCCGATCGCAGAGATAGCGCCCCGGCAGCGAGCCCTAGTAGGAAACGGCAGAGGATAAACGGCGACAGATTCATCCCTTCGCGCTCGGGCCAGGACTTGCAGGCGAGCTTCAGTCTTCTCCACGAGGAAGGCTCGCCAGCGACGCCATCGAGACAAAAGAAACGCACGCCGCACGGCGAGCTCCATTTCCAAAGAAGTAGGGAACCGTGCCGCTCTCCGTACACGCAGTTGCTAATTGATTCGCCGCAGCCGAGGAAGCCAACCGGACCTTTTCCACACTACTGCGCTCCGAGCTGTTCGAGAATACCATCCCACAGGCCTCAGCAGCCGCCCTGTCCCCAGAAGGAAACCATGGAGGCGCCAACCACTCCACCCGCGCACATGATCCCACAAGGTCACATACACCGCCAAATGGGCCCCAGCCGACCTTGCCTTCCTCGTTTACCCCCTCTACGCCTCACAAGAACCTGTTCTCGTACATGTCCCCGCGTCATCATTCCCATGTTGCTGGCCATCCGACGCCCTCCAGGACACCGCAGAGCCGCCATGGACCCAATCTTGACACGCGCTCTGAAATGTACAGCCTGTCGCCCGTCCGCTTCGGGAGTCAGCAGATGCTCCTGAGCCCGCGACGGCAGCCTCGCGCCGTGTCCAAGGTGCCCTACAAGGTTCTCGACGCCCCCGACCTCGCCGACGATTTCTATTTGAATTTGGTAGACTGGGGAAGCGCCAACGTTCTCGGTGTGGGCCTCGGCTCCAGCGTATACATGTGGAATGCGCAGACGAGTCGGGTCAACAAATTATGCACACTGGAGGATGACACGGTCACGAGTGTCTCTTGGATCCAGAAGGGCACCCACCTGGCCATCGGTACAGGCAAAGGCCTGGTCCAGATCTGGGACGCCGAAAGAACGCGGCGGCTACGGACCATGACGGGGCACACGGCCCGCGTGGGCTCCCTGGCATGGAACACACATATTCTCACCTCCGGGTCTCGTGATCGTCTGATTTACCATCGTGATGTCCGGGCACCAGACCAATGGATGCGGAAACTTGTTGGCCATAAGCAGGAAGTGTGCGGCCTGAAATGGAATTGCGATGATGGCCAACTCGCCAGTGGCGGGAATGACAACAAGTTGATGGTCTGGGACAAACTCTCGGATACCCCCCTCTGGAAGTTCTCCGATCACACAGCCGCCGTCAAGGCCATATCGTGGTCACCCCACCAGCGAGGGCTGCTTGCTTCGGGGGGTGGAACCGCCGACAGGAGGATCATTTTTCACGACACCGTACGTGGCGCCGTTGTCAACGAGATTGACACGGGCAGCCAAGTCTGCAATATTGCATGGTCCAAAAATTCCAACGAGATCGTGTCCACGCACGGCTACAGCCAAAACCAGATTGTCGTCTGGAAGTATCCTTCGATGACGCAAGTCGTCAGTCTCACCGGCCACACTTATCGGGTGCTCTACCTGGCCATGAGTCCTGACGGGCGGACTGTGGTGACAGGAGCAGGAGACGAGACACTGCGTTTCTGGTCCGTCTTTGGGCGAAGACCCGGGGCGAGAGACGACAACGACGGCGGTGGAGGGAGACTTGCCGACTGGGGCGTCATTCGATGATGAATGGTGAGGGCCTCGCGGCTACACCTCCGGATGGTTTCGCTTGCGAAACGGTACCCAGGCGCAGCCTGCGCGCTGTGCTCCGACCAGGAACCCCAGGCGCATCCGCGTAACATGTGACGCGCGTACCCGTGCGCGCGCGCGCGCGCACACACACACACACACACATACACCACCAATACATGGCACAACCCGGTGCTCGTGGATACGAAGGGACGGATATTTTGACGACATGACACTGGACCAATGAATACCCCTGAGAGCTGGCAGCATCCATCGGCGTTCGAACGGCTCTTTTTAGGAACTCGTCATCAGAGAGAAAGGGGGGTGGGAGGAGTTGGCGTCAACGGTTACCTGGCAAGAGCGTGATACTTTCATCATATTTGACCATTATTGAGGACTATTTGGCTGGGTTGCCATGTATAAGGACGTCTCGGGGCGGCTGGGGGCTGTTTCGTGCGACGCCAGTTGTGCTGCCCGAGACGCAGCGGCATCATGGCCACGTGGATAGTAGGAGGCCTCATGAGCCACAGCGCCCTCTGAATTGTAGAATAAAGCGAACATTCTCACTACCGAGGAACCCAACGCGAGCATTCAAGACCCAGGGCAATCCATCATGACGCCGTCAATGGGAGTGCCGCAGGCCTAGCGAGCGTGGTGTGGTGACGACATTTGCAGCGAGCTGAATGCATTGGGTACATGTTTTGGGTGCTTGTGTGGTGCTATCGGCAGGCTGCCGCCTCCCAGCGGGCGACTTTTTGGGCGAGTCGATGATCACACGGCTGGGCAGGGGCCCTCAATACAGACACAGGACCAAGCTGTGGTTCAATTTGGAAGGGTATCAAGATAATCGGAAAAACAGGATTGCGACGGCATGGAAATCAGGTGTTTCCCTCCTCAGCCTGACTCCTTTGCCGTCAAGGGAGATAGAAACCCGCCCTTCACCCGGGGCCCGGGCCAAACTGATGTAGGAGGGGTAGAACGACCGGTGACGTTCCCTATCCTGCCGCAACCCATGAACATATGCACGTCTATCGTTATCGGCATTATCCAAACGGGGAAACAGAAGTAGAAAAGCAGAGAGAGGACAGCATGACGAGCCGTGGTGCTCAGGTCGTAGCTTCGCCATTCTGGGCCGTGGACCTCCGCTCGCGCGCCGTGTCGGTAGCGCCCTTGTCGGTGTCGACGGCCGTCGCTATCACATTGGCTTCGGGGTCGACCACAGTCCGGCGAAGACTTTTGTCGTCCAGCATGGGGATGCTGTCTACGTTGAGCGATCGGCCCGTGGCGGGATCAACGGCTCGCACACTGCCATCTTTGGCGGCGAGGTTGTCCATGCGCATTGCCTCGCCGGCGGCGTCGACGGGTGCCAGCTTGCCGTCGGGCACGGGCGTCATCAGCGGCGAGTGCACCGCGAGCTCCGCGAACTCGGGGCTATGCTGCCACTTCTGGACCTCGGCCTTCATGTTCTCCAGCTCCTTCTGGAAACGCTTGCCAAACACGTCGATGTAGAAGGTGGCGCCGTTGTAGATGCTCCAAGTGAAGACCACCGTCATGAAGATGCCCGAGGCCCAGCGGCTGTAAAACCAGAGCGAGCAGGGCAACATGGTGAGGGCGGCGTAGCTGTACTGGATCAACATGAAAGCAGCCTCCTGGAGTGATTCGGGCAGCGAGAGCACCAGCCGGCCCAGCCAGGTCTTGGAGTAGGACCGGCGTAGCCAGGTGAAAGAGGTGGGCCGGCCGGCGGCGATCTTGTCGCGGCGGCGCACGGTGATCAAGAAATAGTAGCAAAGCTGCCAGAAGGCGTAGGGAATGGTGCTCCAGGCCACCATGGAGATGATGTTGGCATAGGCCGTGGGCGAGCCCGGCGGCGACGTCTTGATTTCCCAGAGGGCGGGGAACTTCTCCCTCTGCAAGGCTTCGGGGATGAGATGGACGATACTGTGCAGCGTGGCACACGGCATGATGTGGATGAACAGCGAGGTGACCTTGTCGAAGCTGTGGAAAACCAAGGAATTGCGCCACATGATGATGGCGACGGCGTTGTTCCCCATGGCCAGGCAGTAGGAGGCGATGAAAAGGCGCTTGGAGGCCGGGAAGACCCAGAGACTGAAGACGAGCAGGAAGTTGGTGAAGTAGCAGAGGTCGGCCAGGAAGTAGTGGTAGCCGCGACGGCGGTAGGTGAAGAAGCGGATGGGCATGAAGTAGAGGAGCTGGGCCGTGTACCACACGTGGAAGTACTCGGGATAGCCGCCCAGCAGGTAGCCGCTGATGAAGATGTTCATGACGCCGCAGATGAAGGAGACCTTCTCGCGCAGGGTGATGACCTTGGTATCATTCCACTGATGGCCCAGCTTCTCGACACTGGTCCGCATGCGCGCCCGGTAGCGGTCGAGCTGCTCGTCGGCCGAGGGCACGCGGCGGCGCCACTCTTCCACCATGCGTTCCCTCGCCGCCTGGCCCTTGGTTTTGAAGGCTTCGCGGGACTTGCGGACCTTTTGCGTCTGGGCCGAGATGCCCTTCTGGAGCTTTTCAAGCTGCTGGGGCAAGGCGAAGTTATCGAGAAGGTCCAGAACCGTCATGCGGTCCAGCGGGGGGAAGACATCCCAGTCATCGTGGTAGGAGCTGCTGGCCGAGAAAGAATCGTTCCGAGACAAGCGCGGGCTCTGTTCGGGCCCCAGGGGCGGCGTGTCCTCGACGGCATAGGTCGGGGGCGAGCTGTCCTGAGGAGGCGTGCCGGCGCCATCGGCGGGGGGATTTGTTTCGCCATCGGGGAGGTTGCCGTCCGACTTTGTACCGGCAACGGGCAGGGGAGGGCCGTTCGGTTCGGCCATCTCAGCTATCGTAGGGGATGGATATCGGACGGGATCGTTGCCAAAGGCGACTCGGCCAAAAGCATCAGCGCCTCTGGGGACAAATACGTCAGTCACGGACCCAGTCCAGCTGCTGGCAGCACGCACGTCGGGGTGATTGGGAGGGGAGATAGAGAGATGGGGCGGATGGAGGCTTGGGTACAGGCGCCGGGAAAGCAAGGACGAGACTCACGATACGGGGACGGAATGCGTGAGGGTGTTCGCGGGGACGTGGCTCGCGGTCGGGGTGGCAGACCATGGGGAGCCCGGGCATGCGATGTGGGAGTGAGGGGCGGGTGACCAGGACTGCCCTCTTATCCTAGGGGTCCAACGTCGATCCGGGTGGGCTAGAGCAAGCAACCTACGGCGTGACCGTCTGTCGGCCGCCTTTTTTTTTTTTTTTTTTCTTAGCTATGGGTGGATGAACGTGAGGGGAGGGCGGGCGGAGGTGGAAGCTAGCTGGAGGTGAGCAGGAAAGATGGATGGATGGTGCTGGCCCGTAGGCTGAGGTCGTGTTGGGTCGTGGGGTTGTAATTGGCTGTGAGCGGTGGGATGAAGAAGAAGAACTGGGCAGCGTGTGCGTGAAACAAAGGCAGGGAGGGAACTTATTAGGTCGGTAGGTCCGAGGCCAAATGACACATGCAGGTGTACGTTCAATACATTTAATAGCAGGCAAGCTATGTAGGTAGGTATGTTGGCGTGGACGCATGCACAATAGCTTGTACGAAACAAGGTCCCTGGCGAGTGTAGGAGAAGAGGCTGGTGATCAGGTTTGGGATGCCACGCCGACTAAGGTGGGCGTACATGACGACGACGGCGACGATGATGTATGCGGGTACATATATGTTGATTTCTTCCATGTCTCGAATATCCAGCCCAACGCAATCGTCGCATCTCCAAGCCAGCCTACTTACCTACCGCGCACGTCCACGTGTATGTAATGGAGTATGCACCTCGTTTTTCCGGGTTCCAGATGTTCACTTTGTATTTATTTGGCTGCCGGCTTTCCTCTTCATGTGACGTCGTGGTGTTGCAGATGCTCCAGACCGCCCTGCCCCAGTTGCGATACCCATGATCCTGGAATGCAGGGGCCACACACAAAAGCTCTGTGGATCCCGAGGCGCGATGGCTCTCCAGCTCTGGTGTCTACTTCTTGGCTGCGTGGCGGAAGCTGTCGGCGGTGTGGCAGAGACACCTGATCACACCTGCCCAAGTACACTATGTACTGCTCACTTACTTATATGTAACCATGCCTATATCGGGTAGGTACTTAGTATGTAGATAGGAGTTCCCTGATTCTGTGAAGCGCGGACCGTCAACCTCTGCCAGCTGTCAAGGCAGGCGTCACCAAGCGCGGGCGCGTAGATGCGGCGCAGGCGCGTTCCTTCCCTCCCCCCCACGAGCGCGCTCTTGCGCAGAATTCCTGCTATGTACGACTGCGACTGCGACTGCGACTGCAACTGCGACTGCGACTGCCTCCATCTCAGGGCCCGTCTGGTGGACCCACCCACTGCCCCAGGAGCTCGCGCGCGCGCGTGTTTCTGCACCCGACACCACCATCACCACTTACCAATAATAAGTACATCCCACCCTATACGGCTCGAGTGGAGGTTATTATCACCAACACCCGTCGCGCCGTCCTCACTGCTCACACACGACTGACTGCACTTTACACACAACTCTCGTACATCCGTACGCGCAACCTTCCTACTTACAGAATCTACCGTTCGACCGGCGGCCAGAACTTGCGCGCCGGTACCCGTGCGCGAGTCTCTCTACACGGGCAGGAAAGGCTTCCACCTAGGTACTACTACCAATCGCCGGCCTGGCCCACCGAATGGCGACCAGCTTGCACTGCTCCCGCGCGTAGAGTCCTAGTCTACCATGAATTGAACGCGCCCCGCGCCTCTCCGTAACCCATCCATTCACCTCCAATATCCATTCATCCACCCCATCCGCACCAGCCCAACCCGCCTGGGCGCGCGTGTTTGTTTGCCCGCTCGCTCCCTTCCTCACTGAACAAGGTGCGCCCATCCCGAAGCTCGCCGCAACTTGTCGTCGCCTCCCTCCCACGCGCCCGGCCCACGCGGCACAGACGCGCCCGCCTCGCCAACATGGGGAAACTCTTGCGCCTCGAGCTCTACAACTTCAAGTCCTACAAGGGCCACCACACCCTCCTGTTCGGCGACTCCTACTTCACCTCCATCATCGGCCCCAATGGATCCGGCAAGTCCAATTCCATGGACGCCATTTCCTTCGTCCTGGGCATCAAATCCTCGCACCTGCGTTCCACCCATCTCAAGGACCTCGTCTACCGCGGGCGCGTCCTGAAGGGGTCCAAGATCAACGACGATGGCTCCGCCGACACCCCCGCCACCAATGGCCACACCAACGGCGACGCCAACGGCGACCGCGCCGCCCGTCACGACCCCAAGACGGCTTGGGTCATGGCCGTCTACGAGGACGATGCCGGAGACGAGCAGCGCTGGAAGCGCTCCATCAACCCGTCAGGTTCCAGCGAGTACCGCATCAACGAGCGCCAAGTAACCGCCCAGGAGTACAACGCCGCCCTCGAGAACGAGAACATCCTGATCAAGGCCCGGAACTTCCTGGTCTTCCAGGGAGACGTCGAGGCCATCGCCGCCCAGTCCCCGCAAGACCTGACCCGCCTGATCGAGCAGATATCCGGCAGTTTGGAGTACAAGGCCGAGTACGAGCGCCTCCAGAGCGAGGCCGACCAGGCCTCCGAGACCCAGGCCTTCCAGCTCCAGCGCCGCCGCGGCATCAACTCGGAAATCAAGCAGTACCAGGAGCAGAAGAAGGAGGCCGAGAGCTTCCAGGCCAAGACGGAGGAGCGCGACGCCGCCATTGTCACGCATATTCTCTGGAAGCTCTACCACTTCCAGCGCGTCATGGACGAGTCCAGCGCCAAGATTCAGGATCACCAGGAAAATCTCAAGGAGTTTCGCCGCAACGTCGAGTCTTTCGAGAAGAAACTTGAAGCCGCCCGCCGGAACCAGGCCGATGCCGCCAGGGAGGTCCACAAAGTCGAGCGCGAGATCAAGCGGCAGGAGAGGGACCTGGAGGACAAGGAGAACAGTCTGGTCCCCATCGATGCCAAGGTGCAGCAGACTTCCCAGGAGGCCGACAAGCTGCGCAAACGCATAGAGCTGGTGGGCAAGGAGCGCGACGAACAGGCTGCTGCCATTGCCAAGATGGAGAAGGATCTCGGCATCGTCGAAAAGGCCCAAAGGCAGTACGAGGACCAGTGGAAGGAAACCATGCGGAACCAAGGCAAGGAGCTCAGCGACACCGACCGCAAGGAATACAACGCTTTGCGTGCCCAAGCCATGGCCAAGTCCTCGGACAACCAGGCCAAGCTGGAGAATCTGTTGCGCCAACTCAAGACGGACGAGGTGACGGTCAACAGCCTGAAGGGCAAGGTAGAGAGCTACCAGGTAGGCGTGGAGAAATTCGAGGCCGAGGCCGCCGACATCAAGGAGCGACGCGACGCCACCCAAGCCCTCGTCAAGCAGATCTCGGCCGACATGGACGCAAAGAAGAAGGAGTTCAACCAGGTCCAGTCGGAGCGAGTGCGGACGAACCAGCGGAGAACCGAGCTGGATGAAAAGCTGCAGGACGTCTGCAAGAAGCTCGACGAGGCCGATGCCGGCGCCCGCCAGAACCACAAGGAGGCCAGGCTGAAGGAAATGGTGACGGAGCTCAAACGCATGCACCGTGGTGTCAAGGGACGCATCGGAGAGCTGTGCAAGCCCAAGCAGAAAAAGTACGACGAGGCCGTCATCACGGCTTTGGGCCACCATTTCGACTCCGTAATCGTCGACACGACCGAGACGGGCCGCGAATGTGTGCAGTACCTCAAGGGCAAACGCTTCTCCCCCATCACCTTCATTCCGCTGGACAACGCCAAAGTCCGGACCGTCAACCCGGTGGTCAAGGGCCACCCCGGTTCTCGCCTGACTATCGACACCATCGACTTCGACTCGTCGCTTGAGCGGGCCATGTCGCATGCCTGCGGAGACTCGGTCGTGTGTGATGACCTCGACGTCGCCAAGGAAATCTGCTACGGACGCAGAATCAATGTCAAGGCTGTCACGCTCCAGGGCGTGGTGATTCATAAGTCGGGCTTGATGACGGGCGGACGCGGCGTCGATTTTCGTGGGAAGCGCCGCTTCGAGGAGCATGATGTGCAGAACCTGCGGAAAATGGCCGACAAGTTCCGCGAGGAGATCGAGAAGCTGCCCCGCGCTGATCGCCGCGGAGCAGCCGAGGAGAATCTTCAAAACGACCTCACGGCGCTTGACCAGAAGCTCACATTTGCCCGCAGGGAGCTGGAGGCATACGAACAGAACCTCGCTAGCAAGAAGAAAGAATTGGACCACGGGAAGCGCGCGCTTAAGGAGTGGCAGCCCAAGTACAAGGAGGAGAGTGCCAAGCTGCAGAAAACACGTTCTTCGGTGGAGAAGTTCACAACAGCCATTGCTGAAGTCGAAGATAAGATCTTTGCCTCCTTCTGCCAGCGGCTGGGCTATACCGACATCCGGGCGTACGAGGCGCAACAGGGTAGCCTGGAACAGGAAGCAGCCGAGAAGCGCAACGAGTTCGAGGTGCAGAAGTCGCGGCTGACCAACAGCCTCAACTGGGAGAAGTCCAAGCACGCCGACACTGAGAGGCGCGTCGTTCTCATGCAGGAGAAACTCAAGCGTCTTCAGCGGGACGTCCAGAGCTATGAAGCCGAGAAGCAAGCCATCGAGGAGTCCATGGGTACCGACCAGGACACTCTCGAGGCCCTGAAGGAGGAGCTGGAAGAGAAAAGGGAAGAGCTGGCCCGGCGAACCGAAGCCGTCAACGAGGCCAAGGCCGAGGTGCAACGAAAGAGCAAAGAAATCGAAGCCAGGCAAAAGTCTATCGATGCCCTCGAAACCGAGGTCCAGAAGAACAGCGCCAGCAAGTTCGCGCTGCTGAGGCGCTGTCGGTTGGAGCAGATTACCATCCCCCTGGTCGAAGGTAGCCTGGACAACCTTCCCAACGAGGACAATCTGCTACACCAAGATCCAGATGCCATGGACGTTGACGAGGGGGACGAGATAAACCTCATGGACGACGCTATGAACGACCACGGCATCGAGATAGACTTTGACAGCCTCGATGAGGACCTGAAGGATGTAAGTTTCCCGCGGCCCTATCATGTGCGGCTTTCCGCACGCAAGCTCCCCCCCCTTCGACTGACGCCTGCCAGCCCAACGACGAGAGTATCGAGGACAGGTTACAAGATAAGATTCACTCTCTGTCCTCAGAGCTCGAGAAGCTGAATCCGAACATGCGCGCCATGGAACGGCTTGAGGTGGTGGAGAACAGGCTGCAAGTGACGGACCAGGAATACGAGGCGGCGAAGGCTGCTTTCAAGGTGGCGCGGGACGCGTTTGACGACGTCAAGTCACGGCGGTACGAACTGTTCAGCAAAGCGTTCAGCCACATCCAGGAGCAGATCTCGCAGGTCTACAAGGACCTCACACGGTCTGATGCATACCCACTGGGAGGCCAGGCCTACCTCGATATCGAAGAGGATACGGACGCGCCCTACCTGTCGGGCATCAAGTACCACGCGATGCCGCCGCTCAAACGATTCCGGGATATGGAGCACCTGTCGGGCGGCGAGAAGACCATGGCGGCCCTCGCGCTGCTCTTCGCCATCCACAGCTACCAGCCGAGTCCCTTCTTCGTGCTGGATGAGGTCGACGCCGCGCTGGACAACGCCAACGTGGAGAAGATCAAGAATTACATCCGGACCCACGCCGGGCCCGGCATGCAGTTCATCGTCATCAGTCTCAAGACGGGCTTGTTCCAGGACAGCGAGAGCTTGGTGGGCGTGTACAGGGACCAGGAAGTGAACAGCTCGCGCACCCTCACTCTTGATGTAAGTTTCGACCGGTTCTCCTGGGCCGCAACGCGGATACGGTGCACGAGTACTAACACATGGATAGCTGCGCAAGTATATTTGAACGGACCGGCTGCGTGGAAGAGCAGTATCCGGTGGCAGAGCTGGGAAGGGCGGCAGGTGTACAAGTATCAGGATACCATGGGCAGGCGACAGCATCCGGTAGGGCAGCCTGTAGAGCTGGATGGGTTCACTGTGCTGCTACTGTGCAATTCCCTAGCACTCTGCTTCAGCTGTGGCACGACCTCGGTTAGGCGTGTCGCAGCAGCCCCTTGAGCGTGCTATGGTTTCATAAGTGTGCTGGAAGGGCTAGACGCGTTAGCCGGGGAAGCCGATCTTTGGCACGACTGGTATAAGTAGCACGGCTGGTATGGCTGGCACGGCGAGCCCCCTCTGGCGCGGTAGCAGGTCTAGAGCATTCTCTAACATGGCGCGAGCCTTCAGCACCGTGGCGGATCTGTAACTCCATCCCTCTATAAGACGCCACGGACTAATTCCAAGAAGTCTGCACAGCCCCCCGGTGGCCACGGGCCTGGTTTCGACGGCCCTGGCGTGGTAGAAGTGTGCCTCCCACACGGCCCTCGGCGGCGTACAGCACGGAGACGCCGCAGACACTTCTTAAGTGAGCAAGCAGTCAGGCAGGGATCAAAGCACGGCGAGTCGTCGGGTTGAACTCTCTTTATTGTATAATGCCATCGCATTGCCTCGGAAATGCATAGAAGTACGCGTCTTGCTACCCAGTCTCTGCCGCGCGCTCCTCTCTTGAACGCCGTTCCTGACCGTCCTGATAATACATCCCGAGAGGCGAGATCCCACATTCTAAGGCCGGGGGGAAAGAGAAAAGAGGAAATAGAAAAAGAAAGAAACAAACTCCCCGAGTCTTGATACGTTGAGTACCACATGATGCGTCTAAGTGCAAAGTTCACGATGAGAAAAGGAGAGGGGGGTCAAGAAAGCCGGGAGGGTTTAGCCAGGGGCTCCCTACCGCTCCCCGCGCGCCCCTGTCAAGACGCGTCCCGAAAAACCCCCAGGGGCCCCTTCAACTTGACAAACATTTCGTCTGTCTCCCCGGCGGGCGTGCTCAGCGCCGTCACGGCGCCACCGGCACCGATATGCCATGTCTCGGTCTCGGAGCCGTCGGTCTGCTGCCGCGCCTCGTCGTCCCAGCGGAACAGAGAGCGAATGGTTACGCTCCAGTCGCCGCGCCCGGTGGCGTCCATGTAGCCCACGACGCCCGAGTACAGGCTGCGCTCGCGGCGGCGGCCCTCCAGCTCCTGCAGGATCTCGCAGCTCCGCTTCTTGGGCGCGCCCGTCATGCTGCCGGGCGGCAGGCTCGCGGCGAGCACGTCCAGTCCCGTGTACCGGTGGCGGGGGGCCTCGGCACCGCCGGCGGCCGGCGCGGGGGCGGGCAGCTGGCCCTGGACGACGCTGATCATCTGGAACACGCTCGCGTACTCCTCGACCTGGAGCAGCTGGGGCACCGAGACGCGGCCCGGCCCGCAGACGCTGTGGAGGTCGTGGCGGACGAGGTCCACAATCATCAGGTTCTCCGCCTCCTCCTTGGGGACGTGCAGGATCCGTTCGGCCTGCTCGAGCGTGGCCACGGCTTCCGACTTGCGCACCGTCCCCTTCATGGGGCGCATCGAGCACAAGCCGTCGGCGCTGTGCTCGAGAAAGCGCTCCGGCGAGCTGCTCACGAGGGTGGCGCCGCCGAGGCGTATGTAGGAGCCAAAGGGTGCCGGCTGGCGCGTTCGTAGGCTGCGGTAAAGCTGCCACGAGGTCGGGCTCTTGGTTGCCGTCGGGGGAACCCAGCCGTGGCGGCCGATGGAGGAATCCGACGACGTCTCGTGCGGGCTCCGTGTGCTCTCGATGGACGTCTGGTCCGTAAGGCAGAGCTCGTACGAGTCCCCCGCGGCGATGAACTCTTGGCACCGGCGGACCTTGGAATCGTAGACGCGGGGCTCCGGGGTTTGAATTGCCGGAGCCGGTACGGCGCCCGTGGGCGTGATGGGCGGCGTCGGATCGGCGGCACCCCCGGCAGTTCTCCTGTTCGGCCCCAGCCCTTGGGACCAGGGAGCGGAGCGCTCGAGGGTGTTGGCGACAGCCGCCAACCAGTCCTTGGCCTCGGCCGCCGAAGTGTACAGGCTCTGAATGCGGAGGCTGCCCTCCAAGTGGTCGATGACGATGCTGTTGGTGACCCAAGCGAAGCACAGATCGGGGCGGCGGTGGCCTCGGTTTTCGGCCAGGCCGACCTGAATGGATTCCAAGCCCAGCTCGTAGGTGGCGTAGCCCATGAAGCCGCCCACGAAGGGCGACTCTGTACGCGGCATGTCGAGGGTTCCCCTGTCACGGACGAAGTCGGCCAAAAGGTGCCAGATGTTGCGATGGGGCGCCAGCGGGATGGTCTGGGACGCCTCTGGCCCGAGCGACGGCACGCGCGCGACGGCCACGGCATCGCCGACGTGGTATTCGAAGCGCAGTGCTTGCTCGACGTCGAGGGCGATGATGCTGTAGCGCCCGCGCACGTCCAGGCCGATGTGCCTCGCGTGGGCGCTGGCCGAATCCAGGACGATCTGGTCACGGCCGTGAGGACGGAGCAGCTCGACGACATCGGGCACCTCGACGTGCGGAGGCAGAGGCACGATCCTGTGGGCGTAATGGGCACCGCGGCCGGGGCAGGGGGCCCAGGTGTCCATGAAGGCCCAGTCCAGCGGCGGCGACAAGGAGGCGGCCTGGGAAAGAAGACTGGGCCTCCTCGGTTCGGCGGCGGGCTCCGGCGAGGGAGGCGGATGGACAAGACGGCCCCGGCGGCAGTTCCAGGCCTGGGCTGCCCGGAACCAGTTTCGGAGGACCTGATGGCCGGCGGGCTCGGAGCAGACGGACTCGGGGTGGTACTGCAGGCCCCAAAAGGGCTTGGTGCGGTGTCTCATGGCCATGAGGATGCGCTCGGTAAAGCCGTCGCGCGGCTCCTCGACCCAGGCCAGGGGGCAGATATCGGGCAGGGCGGGCGGCGAGGCCCATTTGCGGGCGGGCCAGTCGGCGGGCGACGGCAGCGACTGGCCGACGTCGGCGCCCAGGCTATGGTACAGGGTGGCGCGAAAGGGCCCGACGCCGGCAAAGACGTCGTCGCCCGCATGGTCGACGGCGCGGACCATGCCGTGGAGGCCGGTGGACAGCTTGCCGACGGCGGCGCCGCAGCTGACGGCGAGGGACTGGAAGCCCAGACAGATGCCGAGGACGGGGAGCACGTGGTCGTCGTCCAGCTCCCAGACGTGCTTCATGAGGCCGACGTCGGCATCCGACGTCGGCGCGCCGGGGCCCGGCCCGCACACGACGGCATCGTACTGGCCGAGCTTCCGCCGCAGGCCGGAGGGGGAGCCCGGCGACTCCGGGGCCAGCCCGGGCGCGTCGATGGGCAGGACGTCCACACGGGCGTCCAGCAGGGCGACGAGCAGCGACACGATATTGTTGCTGAAGGAGTCGTAGGCATCCAGGAACAAGATGCTCGGCCGCGCCATTGCCGGTGCCGGTGCCCGCTGCTCGGGCCGTGGGAGGGGAGGGCTCGTGATCTTTTTTTTCTTTTCCACTGGGCCCGTGATCGCGCGGTGGACGGGAGGGGGGGAGGAAGGCAACAGAGCAAGCACGGAACCAAAGCCGTAGCGAGCGGACACACCAAGGCCTGGGGGGGTTATTCGCCTTTTCTGTTTCTTTTTTTTTCTTTTTTATCCCCTTCCTTCACCCGGTTCTTCCGTGGTCGCTTTCGCCTCGCGACGATTTCCGGCGATGGTGCTTCGGAGTGGGTCCCGCTATGCTTCGACTAGTCCGAATTACTCGGGGTTGCGAATCAGAATCAGGCACCGCATGCGCCGGTCGTCGCTGCCTCTCGAGCGCCACTACATAGTAGAATAGGGTGTAGGTTCGTCCCTTCTTCTGAGTGCGCATATTTTAAGCACTCTAACCGATGTACCAACAATATCCCATCAATGGACGGATACAACCCTGCCCCCAAAAGTTGCCATGAAGAGGCGCCCTACCGCCCAGCTTTTCTGCCATAGCCAAAAGGACCGGGCGACGCCGTACTGAATAAATAGCGTTTGCTATGGTGGGTTTCGTTGTCTATCCAGCGCTTCCGGGCTGTCTTACCGCTCCAGGCGAGCCAGGGTCAGGGTACTCCGTACATACATCCCTACACACTCATACTCGGGTCTAGCTGTATGTATGTAGGTAAGGTTACTATGTAGTACTTGAATCCATTGTAGGTTCATAAGAAAGAAGTACCTACATGCCTACATGATCTAGGTACATATGTATGGATGTAAGTAGTACTAATTAATGTATGTACCGCGCTCCATGTTTACCAGGTATTTCCCCCCTGCCATCCATGGATGGACCTAAAGTCTCCACCCTGCCCGTTAGATCTACTATCCATCCCATCCATGATCGGAGCCTTCCATACCTTTCTTTCACCGTTGACGTCGTCGACCCTTCCCTCCCAAGGCTTCTTTCCCGACTCATCCGCACCCAAAGTTTTACCGAGAAAGCCAAGCAACCCGTGCAACCCGACATGGCCGACTATCCTCCCAGGCGCGGCCGCGATCGAGGCTACGGCGCACCGAGAACCGATCGGCGGGACGATCGCCGAGGCGGCCGCGATCGCGATAGCTACGACGACAGGCGCAGCCAGCGCGATCACCGTCACCGGTCACGCTCAGCATCGCCACGGAGGGACCGGCGCGAACGGTCGCGCGAACGCAGAGACCGAGGTGCCGAGGGCGACCGCGACCGCGACCCGCGACCGCACCACCCACCACGTGGAGGCGATCGGGGCAGGGACCGCGACCGCGACCGCGACCGCAGGGATCGCGACCGCCAGACCGACCCGGAACGAGCGCGTCGGGACGATCGGGACGGGACACGGCCGAGGCCCCGCGACGATGAGGATGCACGCCCGTCGCGTCGGGATGGCTTCAAGCGGGACAGCAGTGCCTCTCGCACCGCCGATGCGGCCGGCCGCGACTCCCCTCTGCCCACACGGCCCAAAACCGACGCCAATACGGCACCACTCTCCTTCCGCGTGGGCAAGGGCGACAGCGACGCGCATGCAAGCAAAGACAGGGCCCAGGACCGCGACCTGGACCCTCGGGGCCGCCTGGGCGCCCCTCGCCATGACAGCGACGAGGCCATGCGCGACGACGGCAACGACGAGGACGACGGAGCCGACGACGGCGACATCGATGTGGAGGCGGATATGGACATGGCGGCCATGATGGGCTTTGGGGGGTTCGGCACAACCAAGAACACACACGTCAAGGGAAACAACGTCGGGGCCGTGCGGAAGCAGAAGAAGACCGAGTACCGTCAGTACATGAACCGCGTGGGCGGCTTCAACCGGCCGCTCAGCCCGGGTCGATGAGAGAGAGAGAGAGAGAGAGAGAGAGAGAGAGAGAGAGAGAGAGAGAGAGAGAGAAAGAGAGAGCGGCCGCTACACACCAGTCAGCCCAGGCATACGTCCAGGACGACTCCCCTTTCCCGCTGAAGGGGATCACTATACTCAGAATACCCGTGTAGTTGCTTATGCTGCCCATGCACTCGGTCATGACAGTGGCCAAAGAGGCTGGAGGGAAGCATCCAGGCGAGCCAGCGACGAGCAGAGAAGCCGGAGCCGGAGCTCATGGCTCCAGGTTCTGGAAATGGGACTTTGAAATAAGAATGAATATTCGGTTCGCCGGCTCGAGCTACACGTATAGTACCCGACCCCTGCCTCACCTGGCTTTCCGAAATGAATGGACGATATTGCGTACTTTTTGCCTTGTTCTGGACAATGGTTGCCTTTCACTGTATGGCGTGTGTCTATTGTATAAGTCCCTTGAGTTCATGTGCGAGGCAGACAAGCTGGTATATGAACCCCCGCTCTGTGGAGAGCTGCTTCAGGGTCGCTATAGACAGTAAATCTACCGGATATAAAGCGCCGTTTGGAGGCCTTGTTTTGCACCCGTGGTTCATGATTATACTACATATGTAGGTAAGGTCCATCTACCCCGCGCTAGGGAACAGCCCCTGTCTCCCCCCATCCCTGCCGCAGTGGCGTCAGGAACAGCTGTCAGCTCCCATTGCAGGTGCGACTCTCGCAATGTGTGTGTATAGGGAGCCCTGGGTATTGATGGATGGATCTATGTAGCTCTTGCTTGCTGTGCATACTTCCTATCCAACCTTCTCCCATCTTCGGGGCTTTCATCCTCGTGCGCACTCTGCAACCTGCCTACTACGTCTTTACCGTGTCATTCCTACCGGGCCTCCTCCATCTGTCCCATCATACTTCCTTCCATCCAGCTCTTCGCGCCCCAACCGTGCCTGCTTGTTCCAGCATCCGAGCCAGCAAACTGGAGAGGTCGCGGGACGTTCCTTGCGAACCAGACACCACCGCCCTCTTCGACACGCGCACGCGCACCCGCCGGGGCCGCCCGATGAGAGCCTCGTCGTAGCTCTGCTGCCATGGTCTTGCGTACCCAATTGATGGCGACCATGCTGTCCTATCTCCTCCTGGCCGTGGGCTTGACCGCCCGCCTGGTGGAAGCCCACGATGGCGACGAGGCGGTGCTCCATGCCGAGATGACGCGGCTGAACAACCAGACTTTGTTATGGGGGCCTTACCGGCCGAACCTGTACTTCGGAACGCGCCCGCGCATCCCCAAGAGCCTGATGACTGGCCTTATGTGGGCCAGAGTCGACGACTACCAGTCCGTCCAGCACAGTGAGCAGAGCAGCCCTCGGTCCCCTGCCCCCCTGCCGTCGTCCGTTACCCTGCTGACCACGGCTTCGCAGACTTCCGCTACACCTGCGAGCAGAACGAGGGCATGGCCGGCTATGGCTGGGATGAGTACGATACACGGAAGGGTGGTGTGCAGACGGTCCACGACGCCGGCAACCAGATCGACATGACCACAAGCTTTGTCAAGATCCCCGGCGGTGCCCATGGCGGCAGCTGGGCCGCCCGCGTCAAGGGCCAGCCCCGAGCCGATGCGCCTGAGGACCTCAAGACCACGGTCGTCTTCTACGCCAGCACCGAAGGCCTGGGCCATGTGCTCGAGGTGGCCGAACCGGGCGAGGCCAACGGCTTCGTGGGCCCTGTCACTCTGAAGGGCGCTTCGCCGGGCCTCGGTGACTACAAATTGGTCGTGACCAAAGGAAGTGGCCAGTCCCCCACCAGCGACCACCCCATCTCCGCCAAGAGGGACGCGTCCAAGACACTGGTCAAGTCCCTGACGGTGCCCGAGGAGCATGTGTGGCAGGCCAAGCAGATCCTCTTTCAGCTGCTCAAGACCAGTGTCGACGGCGTCGTCGAGGAGTACGGGCCCGAGAACGCCCCTCCGCCCTGGCAGGTCTACCAGATCCCCAATGAGCCCGAGACCGGCAACGTGCAGATTGTCCAGAAGACTTTCGAGGGCCCCTTTGAGTTCGACATCCTGTTTTCCAGTGCCTCGGCCGGCCCCGACATTACGAGCGACGACCTGACGCGTGAAGTCAAGTCGACCACCGCGTCCTTCCACGAGCGCTTTGCCGAAATCTTTGCCCCCCAGGCCCCGTTCCAGGACGACAAGTTCCGGCGGCTGGGCCACAGCATGCTGTCCAACCTTGCTGGTGGCATTGGCTACTTCCATGGGCAGCACCTGGTGGACCGCTCCGACGCCCCCGAGTACGAGGAAGAAAACGAGGGTTTCTGGGAGGAGACCGAGGCGGCCCGCGGCCGCCGTCAGGAGAAGCTCGAAGGCCCCTACGACCTCTTCACGAGCATCCCCTCGCGCCCCTTCTTCCCTCGCGGCTTCCTCTGGGACGAGGGTTTTCACCTGATCCCCATTGCCGACTGGGACATGGACCTTGCTTTGGAGATTGTCAGGAGCTGGTACAACTTGATGGACGACGACGGCTGGATCGCGCGCGAGCAAATCCTTGGTCCCGAGGCCCGTAGCAAGGTCCCCGAGGCTTTCCAGGTGCAGTATCCCCACTACGCCAACCCCCCGACCCTGTTCTTCATCGTCGAAAAGTTCCTGCAGAAGCTCCAGCACGCCGTCAACGGGACCCAGGCTGCGGCCAAGGAGACGCTCTCGCAGCAGGCGCCCGGTCTGGGGAGCGCCCACCTCGACCACCCCTCTCTGGGTCTGCAGTACCTGCGTGACCTCTACCCGCTGCTGCGCCGCCAGTTCTACTGGTTCAAGAAGACGCAGTTTGGCGACATCCGGTCCTACGACCGCGAGGCCTACTCGAGCCGAGAGGCGTACCGCTGGCGTGGCCGGACCGTTCCCCACGTCCTGACGAGCGGTCTCGACGATTATCCGCGTGCCCAGCCGCCGCACCCTGGCGAGCTCCACGTCGACCTGATGTCGTGGGTGGGCCTGATGGCCAAGACGTTGACCGACGTGGCCCAGGCCATTGGCGAGCACGAGGACGCCAAGGACTACGAGGCCGTTCTCGACAACATCCGCCACAACCTCGTTGACCTGCACTGGTCCGAGGCCGACGGCTGTTTCTGCGACGCGACCATCGACGCCTTTGAGGAGCACCAGCTCGTGTGCCACAAAGGCTACATCTCCCTCTTCCCCTTCCTGGTCGGCCTCCTGCAGCCCGACGATGTCCGCCTGGGCAAGACGTTGGATCTTCTCGGGGACGAGGAGGAGCTGTTCAGCCCGCACGGTATCCGGAGTCTGAGCAAGCGCTCGGCCTTGTACGGAACCGAGGAGAACTACTGGCGGAGCCCCGTGTGGATGAACATCAACTACCTTGCCGTCTTGCAGCTTCACGTAAGTTGCCCCCTCCCCCGCCCCCCGCCCCCTCGATTCCCTTGTTCCGCGGCGAGGATGTGCTCACTGACAATTTACCCAGAACGTGGCGACCCAGAACGGCCCTTTCCAGACCAAGGCCGCTGATCTCTACACGCGCCTGCGCAAGAACCTCGTCGACACCGTCTACAAGATCTGGGAGGAGACGGGCTTCGCCTGGGAGCAGTACAACCCCGAAACGGGCCAGGGACAGCGTACGCAGCACTTTACCGGCTGGACGAGCCTGGTCGTCAAGATCATGGCCATGCCCGACCTCCCGTCACGCGGCTCTACGGGCCACGACGAGCTGTAGAGGCCGGCGCCCTGTTTTTGCCCGCCGTGACGCAACACGCCACGGTGGAAAGGTCCGGGGTCGGAGTTTTTGGCGGCGCTTTGGGCGGATTTGTCACGTGGCGTGTCCATTTTAGCCTCCATTTGGTGCTGCATATATTACCTCTTCCCGGTCATGAGAAGGATTGGCAGGTGGTCGACATGACCATTCCATACAGCTCTCATGGTTCAAGTGTCTTGTGCGACTGCGAATCTGCCCTGTGGCCCTCGCGGCAGCCGCCGAATCCCTGGTTGCTGATCCCTGCCCAAGATGCCATCCGTACGCCGCAATGCTAGCCTAGTGAATTCGATGTAGTCTGGAAAATGCCCAGAGAGAAACGCCAGAAACGCGACCGAGCCGATGGCCTGCGCAGCAGCCAGGCGCCTCGTCGGAATGCCGGGGCTGTCCACAACGCTCCTAGGCCGTGTTCGTGCTACTGTGTTTTCGTAGTACGCCTACCTGTTTCGTCGGGATGATGGTTGTCTCTACTTCCGCCCAGCTTCGGCCGTAAACCCGTCGCCGTGTTTGTGCACCACCTTTCGGGGGAGCACATCCACATTTCGACTCAACAGCTTACGGAGCTCGGGACTGATGACCTTCTTCGGCTCCTCTGCTTTTCCCTTGCCCGCGGCGGTCGCGGGCCGGGCGTTGGAGGGCGAGCTGGGCGACGACGGGGGTGGCGTGTCGGCCGCGGCCGAAGACGAGGCCCTCTGCACGCGGGGTGCCGGGAAGTTTTGCTTCTTGTCGATGGCGTCGACCAGGCGCTGGAAGCGCCGAAACAGCGCCTCGGCCCGGATCAGGGTCGACTCGAGGTCGATGGTGTTAGAGAGCTCGTTGACTGCCGCCGTGTCAGAATGGACTCGTGCCGTACGGGGCATACCGCAAACTCACCGTACTTCAGCACCTCGTCAAAGTGCTGCAAGTGCGTCATGATGACGTCGCGATGCTTCTCCATGATGGCCAGAGCGACAAACAGGTGGAAGCTGCTGCTCAGGTAATCGGTCCACAGGACCTCCCACAGATGCAGCACGTCCATCCACATGAATTCGCGCTTGTACCATACTAGCAGCATGCGGAAGAAGAAGAAGAAGTTTGTGCTGTCGGCCGACTGCAGGTGCAAGTACAGCTTCGGGTCCATGAACTGGACGAGGTGGTCGAGCGTCAGCAGCTGGTTCCGCATGCCTGACTGGTCGCGCAGAAAGTTGCGTTCCATGCGGTCCATGAAGTGCTGGAAGCCCCAGAAAGCGATGGCGTCGTCCTGCATGACGGCGTAGATGGGTGCCAGGAGATCCGACATGCCCTGGACGTAGCCAAGGTCCTTGTTGAACTCGTTGTAGGTCAGCAGCATGTCCTTCATCTGCTCCATGTGCACATTGGTGCCCGTCGAGGCAAAGGGTGAGCCTGGGTCGGGATGTGGGATATCCTCGCCGGCGAAGATGGGCACTGTGCGATCGGTGCGGTGGACGTCCTTCTCTACACGGTTGTCAGCGCGAGGCGCGAGCACGCCTTGGACCAGGGCCTGGCAGCCATACCTATCCGACCTCTCTGCTCCCGCCACCATTCGCCCTCGTCCCCTTCGCCGCCCAGGTCGACGAGGCGTTCCCACCAGGATGCCTTGAGCTTCACGTACTCGTCTCGCAGCGAGGCAAGCTGGGCCCGCCGCTCCTCGGCCGTGCTGTACCACTCGTGCACGCCGAGCAGGAAGAGCCAGGCTTCCTTCCGGACGCCATCGTCCGGATCCAGCCCGCCGTGGAATACGCGCTCCTTCACTTCGTCGATTGTGACCGAGAGTCTGCCCGTCCTTGGGTCGAAGAAGCTATTCCACTCCTTCTGGGTGACGGGCTTCCTACGCTCCTCAAGCGACAAGGAGCTTGTCTCCAGCAGCTCGAACTCGCCGACGTCCGTGTCTTCCATCTCGAGAACGTCCCGGGCGGTCCATATTCGCTGGCTCCGGTCTCTCTCACTCTGCTCGGCGATGCCCATGGCCCAGCGGGCCAGGTAGATGCGGGCACTGTCGAACTCGTCTTGGAGCGTCTGCACCTCGGGGTTCCGCATAAGACGCCGTACTTGCGGCGGCAGCTTGGGGTTGTCCAAGACGTCCTGGGCGGCGCGGCGGGTGAAGGTCGTCACCTTGCTGAACTTCTCCATAATGTTCCAGCCCGTCTCCTTGACGAACTTGGTGAGGGGATCCATCTGTGCGTCGCCCTGCCGCCCGCTCGAGCTGGCCTGGGCACCGCTTCCCGGATCGGCGCGCGAGGGCGCGCTAGAGGTCAGTTTGCCGCCGAAGGCCTCGCTGTCCTCTTTGGTAGGCTCGACGAGGTAGATGTTGGGCTCGGCGCCGCTGCGTTCGATGTTCAGGTAGCGCTTCAGCCAGCGCAGCACCTCGTCGCCACCCCAGAACATGTGGCCGTTCTCGCCAAAGGGATCGAAGCTGTCGCGGGCGCGTTTCTTCTTCTGGAGCATGGTGGACTGGCACTCGCTGTCGTGGAAGAACAGGGCCGGGAAGCTGTCGCCGGCGCGGGTGTTGATGATAAGGGAGCCAAACCACCAGCCCAGGCTGGGGGGGCGCACGAGCAGCGAGTAGATGGCACTGACGGGGATGGCAAAGGCGTAGTGGCCGATGGAGCCCCGGTGGGCAGTAACGGTTGGCGGGGGCGGCACGAGGTAGCTCTGCTTGGGCGGCGAGTCGCCGTCGGTCAAATCGACCTTGACGTAGATGCTGGCGGCATCGCCCAGGCTCGACTCGGGCAACCAGGCCAGGAGCAGGTCGGAGGCGGCGGGCGAGCTCGAACTCGGCGACGCGGGTCGGCTGCCTCTCGACGGGCCCTTTTGCTGGAGAAGGGCGACGAAGCCGGGGATGTTGTCCTTGGCCGAGGGAGTCGGGTGGATGTAGACCTTGCTCTTGGAGTAGAGCAGCTTGACGCCACGGCCCGTCTCGGTGTGGGTGATAGTGTTGTATTCGCCCTCTTCGTCGTCGCTCATGGCGTACAAGCTGCCCGTGGGCGAGGCCGACGACGCCGGTCGAGAAGGGGCCCCCCCTGACGTCATGCTGTAGGTGCGGCTGCCCAGGGCCGTCGGGAGATGTGCTGGGTCTGGCTGGATGGACACGCAAGAGAAGCCAGGAGGAAGGGGGGCGGGGAGAGAAAGAGGGCGTAAGGGAGGGGGTTAAGTGGTTTGAGAAGGGGAGAAGATGGGAGGTGGGGGCAAGTTGAGATGCAGCGTAGGACGAATGTTACGCGAGGTATGTAGTAGGTACTATGATGGGAAAGATGGTGATAGATAAACGGTAGCCAGGAAGTAAGTGACTTGATACGAGATGCGTAGCCTCATAACCGATATCTGAACGGGTCTATCTAACTGCGTCCTCAAACGGGTTAGAAGGAGGAGGAGGACGACGACGACAACGACGAAGACGAAGGCAGGTATGAGCAACGTATGTGGTGGTGCTATGGGATGGGATGCGTGTGCGCGCATGTGAGCGGCAGTTAGTACATGTACCCATACCCATGTGCCCGCCATTCTGGATTCCAGAGCTTCATCACCAGTTGGGTCATACATCAGCTGCCTAGAGCTGCCCCGCCACACTCCCACCCGGTCAGGCGGGGGGAGAGTGGGGCTGAGAACGCAACGCACCTTCCAGCTATGGACCCTAAGGGAGGAAGGGAGGGGAGGGGCGATTGATTGATTGCTATCCCATATAAGAGGTATTACATACCTACATAATCTATCAATCGTGCAATTCCGTCCGTAGAACCTGTAAACTCACAGACTCGCATAGGATCAAACTGTTGAAAGTGCATACATACTTAAATATTAACATGATACATCTTCAGAAATAGATACGCAATATCTACTAACCTATGTACATACATAGGTCCCTAAGAATGGACTCCAATACCCTACCTCTCGTCCTTACTAACCTATTCCTTAGCCACTGGGTTTCCCAGTACGTACCTTACGGACCCGGATTCGCTGTACGTACATCGTCCGCCTCACCAAGAGGCACCCCATACACAGTAGTCCCGCCTGCATACATTTATCGACTTGTCTATCCCCCCGTAAATAGGCCCCAAGAGGAACATGTGGCCACCCTTGCTTGGACTGTGCCAGCTGTTCAACAACTTGGTGCCGCGCGCTTTGTCGTCCCGAGACACGCACGACCTTGAGCCGTAGACTGCATGCCCGTAAGTGCACACTAACTACATCTGTGAGGGGCTGTCAAATTCCCACCAACAGGTTCGTAACACTGCTGCGGCTGCGCAAGCGGCGTACGCCACCACGACGCGAGGGGCGTCGTCATCGCGCTGTCAATGGAGGGGGGTAGCGAGTATAGCGCGGAAGAAATAACCACCGTGCTCACCAAATGCTTCAAAGACCGGCCCTTATCGCCTCCCTGCCGCTCCGTCAGGGGGGCCGTGAGAGTCAGCGGGCACGGCAAGGAGGCTACGGCTTGGGTGGGTACGACCGACATTCGAGGTCTGTCGCCGGCGCCCGACCCCCCTTTCCCGGGCAGCCATGGCGGGCCGGTCCGAGTCCCAAGATGACGCGGACAGGGTCTGGTTACGTAGGAATCAAGGCCTACCCAAAGGGCTAGGCAAGTTAGCTACGCACTTTCGAATCGACACTCCCGGCATGGATACTTACTTACCAACTAAGGTAAGAAAGTTACTCTTGGGCCACATCCTCTGCTCGGGTTCAGTCGGCCACGACCCGAGACCACGCGCTCCCTCCAAGGCAGGGGGGGGGGGGGGGGCAAAAAAGACTTTATTTCTCACCGGGGTTTTGGGGGCCAAGCCAAGTGAGATATCCTACGGCGTTGCAAATTCAGAACAAGAAGCAAGGTAGACGAGGTTGATAAAGGTGTATGCCACGGGTACAGAGGCAGCTACTGAACTTGCGAACCCCCGCTTCTCTGGGGCTCCCTTGTCTTGGTGGACAGTTCCTATCCCATCCGCCGTCTCGTCCATGTGGGCGCTGACAAGAGCCCAGTCGGGTTTCGGCCATGGCCTCCCTGGTGGTCATCACCGCATGCGTGGCCCGCTGGGCAAGCCTGGCCCCCTCCGGCCGCCCCCCGACCTCCCTCCGCCCGTGTCGGCGCCGCCATCGTACATTCCGCCGGGGGCGAAGCGGTCCTCGTAGTCGCCCGAACCCCGTCCCACCTGCTGCGCCGGCGGGGGTTGGAAAGGGCCGTTGCCGGCGGGGCTGGCCGTTCTAGAGCCGCCCCATAGCCGCTGGCGCAGCCTGTCCTGGGCAGATCCGCCGGCGGCACCACCACCGCCGCCGCCGCCGCCGCCGCCGCCGCCGCCCGGCTGGCCGTCCCGTCCCGCGCCCGTCGTCTGGTAGCTGCCGGCGCGCTGGCTCGGCAGCGGCCGCGCCTGTACCTCCTCGCGGCCGGCGCCGACTTGCGGATCCGAGTTGCGGGAGAAGGGGCTGAGTCTCTGGTCGGTCCCGGGGCGCATGGGCGGCGGGGCGCCGCGGCCGCGCCGCAGGCTCTGGGCGTCCTGGGGCTGCGACACGGGGTTGTTGTCCCACAGCGAGCTCAGGCTGCCGCCGCCGGCCTGCTGCTGCTGCGTGAGGCCGCCGTAGCGTGATCCCACCTGGCTCGCCGGGGCGGCGGCCGCCTGGACGGGCGGCGGGGCCTTGGGATCGGGCGGCAACCAGCCCGGGAACGGGCGGCCCTTCTCGGTGTAGTAGCCCCTCAGCACGCGACACACGTGCGTGTCATCTTCGGTGTCGCCGTCGGTTTCGCCGCCCAGGAAGGTCCTCTGGAGGTTGTTGATGCGCGATGTGGTGTTGGTGAGGATGTTGGAGTACCACGACATGACGGCGGCCCCGTGGCGAGTTGCGCCCGCGTCAGGTCGAAAAAGGTCGGGCGGGTCAAGGGGGAGGGAGCGGCAGGGAGGCCGGCCGGTCGATGGATGGGTTCGGCGGGCGGCGTTGCGGGCGTCCTTCACACACGTCCCACGTGGAATCCGGCGAGGGAACGCGTTGGGGTAGGGGCGTAGCGGTAGAGGTGCGTGTTTGCGTAGCTTCAGCGTCAGGGACAGCCCCGTGATGGTGGAAGGAGATGTTCTTCTTCTGTACGGGCGCGAGGGCGGGATGCGCTCATGCCAACCAAAGTCGCCGTGCGCATGTGGAGATGTCAGTCCCGAGCGTCAGTGCTACAACTTCATGTTCCAGGTTTCCCAGGAATGGAACGCCCTTTTGGGCCCGTGGATTCATGCTACATATTATCGGGCATCCAGGAGGGGCGCTAATACAACCCCACCTACGTACTTCTCCTTACATATGTACCAACCTTTTACACTCAACTTATGCCTTCAATGTCTTGAATGTTTTCATGAACGTTACCTCCAGGATGACCGCCTACCCAGGCTTTTAATTATTATTTTCTCAAGACAGCGTAAGCACAGGGCATATCCTTTGGAGCCACAGCGGCATGCTTACTTGACGGGAGACATGGTATATGTACATATGTTTGTAAACATGTATCGATTATACTCGCCATTTAGTTCTGCTATATCGCTTCGTCAAGTTTTGTAGCTAAGAAGTAGGTACCCACAAACGGCTCTACTGTCGGGTACCTGGTCTTACAGTGGTGACCAGACCAATGCGATGCCTTGCGATATGCCAGACGACGGGAACATTCGCAAAAAGCCCCCCGAAGCCCACGCCCAGGCACATGGATGGCTACGTGTGGCAAGTGGCTTGTGCAGAGCCAGCCTAGGTCGTCTGTCTCGCCGTGTAGAGCTGGAACTGCACCCCCGAGTACGTGTAGACGGCGGCAACAGCACGGCCGTGCCCGCCTAGAATGCAAGGTCGCGTTCGCGGTTGCCGTACTCGACTTCCTGCTCGTTCTCTCCCTTCCGTCGAGCCACCTTCTTGGGCTGGCGCGGTGCCGGGCCGCCTCGCTTTCGCTTGTCGCCGATGGCCGACTTCTTGGGCGCCTCCTCTTCGCTGGCATCATCCTCGCTCTCCGAGTCCTCAGCGGCGTCCTCGTCGCTGCCGAGCCAGCTCTCGATGTCGTCGATGTCGTCGTCTTCGTCGCTCTCCTCGATGTCGCTGACGTATTCGACGGCGCCGTCTTCTTCTTCGTCTTCCATCTCGTAGTCGGCCTCCTCTTCGCCCTCCTCCTCGATGCCCGTATCCATGTCCTTGTCGCGGCTCGCCTCGCCCTCGCGCTCCATGGCGTGAAGCACCTTCTTCCAGATAGACTCGCTGACGTTCAGGGGCTGGTCGCCGTAGGCGCCCTCGCGCAGTCTCATCAACAGCTCTCGCTCGATGGTCCGCTCGAGTTTCGCCGCCACCTCGGCCTTGCGTTCTCTCGTCTCCTCGCGTCTTCGGATCTTGGGCGCCATCTTCGGTACCAGCGTCTCGCCGAGGCGGGCCTCTTCTTTGGCCAGACGACGCGATCGGATTGCCTGCGCACTAGTCAGATTGCAGTCGCTTCGGTTCATGGGACGGGACCAAGACTCACGACTTGCACGAGTCGAGTGAGACGTTGCTTGGCCTTGTGCTGCAAGAATTTGGGCCAGTACATGAGCCACTCATCTATCTGCTTGAGCCTGTAGGTCGCCCGATCAGCATGTCGCATACGGCGGCGGCCCGGGGAAGGGGCCAGTATTGGCGGCGCCTTACGCAGTCTGGTAGTTTGCGCTCAGCTTCCGTCTCTCCCATAGTTTGGAGGGCAGATGCGCGCGCTCGATTGCTAGAGGAGGATGGGTCAGCACCGAGACATGGCGGCGCAGGGCCTGAGAACTCCAGCCTACTCTTCATGTACAAGTATATGGTGCCGTTGGCGCCAGCTCGAACCGTGGCGTATCCTGAAGTAGTCGGGTTAGTTCATCGAAATGGGCACTGGGTGTCGTAATCGGCCCTTACGCGAGTTGGCCAGCGGACAGCTTTGCCGCGACTACCAGGAGGTCAGCAGACAGTCAGCACATGCAGCCGGGATCTTCACGTACGCAAAGTCCGGTAATGTTGTATTCATTCCTGGGTTTCGGTCAGAATCCGGGTCACTGGTCGAGGCGAGTTGGGACTTGCCGGCAGAAGGTCTGCGCCTTGGTATTGCTACGGTTTGATTGTCAGTCGGTTCCCTCGAGCAGGGCACGGGGTAGAAGGGGGTCGTACAGCTTGATTTTGAAGGAGCAGAATTGTTGCTGTGCCTCGGGGTTAGTCGCGCTCATGTCCACCAAGAGGTCGGAGCGCACGCACGTTGATAACCTGCCAGACGATCTCGTCGGATGCCATGGTGGGCTTGGCTTTGGGGTTGCGAAAGTTGGTTACGGTGGACGGCCGACGGGGGGAGAAGACGAGGCGGCAAGTGATCGGGGCTGCTGGGAGGAGGGCGGATAGCAGCTGGTTCTTCGTCTCCAGTCCCTCTGTTTGGACTCGGGCGGTGACCTCGTGTACTTGAGGCGAATAGACGAATGGGTAAAACAAAATGGCAGATTTGAAATTTTGGCGGGGCCCTGGGCGGTCAGAAGCGGCATGGCCAAAGTGGCGGATCCCCCAGGTACCCGGAGCTACTCATGTGCCTCTAGACACCGGAGTGTATCTAGAAGTACATGATGTACTAGTTGGATGTAGTAGCCCCAACTATCCACGGGCTGTTATTCCCTGTAAGAGAGCCCTGGTACAGTAGATATCTATCATGTGTACATGCAATGATGACTTAACCTAAGTACCTAGGTAGGTACTTACCTAACTCACTGACCTACCTAGACTGAGTACTTAGTTTCTACTATATACATACCTACATATGTACATATATTCCAGTATATCTTAGTATGTACTGCCAATCTGTATCAGTCAATTTCATTCCCGAACTTGTTAGTGGTTGTCACGTAGCGCGGGGAAGTTCAAGAAGAACAAAAGGGGAAAAAAAAAAAAAAAAAAGAGGGACGGCAGGTCCTGACGTGACTGTAGGGGTCCGTCCCTCCAGTCCTAGACTCGGTACTTCCCACCTTAGCTAAGTACGCTACTTTCGGGGATGTTCGTTGTTGCATCCGCCTGGCCAACCGCAGGGAAGCAGATCAACAAAGGCCGGCAGAAGAAGAAATCCGAACCGCTTTCGCCGGCAACCGACTACACTTACATATGTATGTAGCCAAGTCAATGCTACGCCGATACGTCGCCGGGGCGGTCTCAACTCGTGTGCCGAGAGCCAGCCTTCACGCTGCTGGCCCTCTTAGAGCTGTCCTGGGAGTCTCCCGGGCAGCGTACCGTCCGAGGCCGAGAACACCCGTTCGCCGGGTCGCGACGGCGGGACTGCGTGCCTTCAGCCTTCACTCGGGCAATGACACCATCTACGCTCTCTCCACGGGACAGGGTCCTGCTGGCATAGCTGTCATTCGCGTTTCGGGCCCCGCTTGCCAAGAGGTGAACCCCAACGGTCCCGTCAGTCGGTGATGGCAGCAGACAGAGCTGACTGCACTCCGCCAGGTCTACCACGGCCTGTGTCCGTCGAAGCCTCTGCCCAAGGCGCGCTATGCCGCCGTGAGGACCCTAGTACATCCCCGGTCCAACGGGGCCGACGTCTTGGATGCGAGCGCTATGGTGCTCCATCTGCCCGGCCCCAAGACGGTGACGGGCGAGGATGTCTTGGAGTTGCATATACACGGCGGGAGCGCGACGGTGAAGGCCGTGTTGTCCGCCATCCCCGCCTGTGCTACCGCCCGCCGCGTGCGCTATGCCGAGCCCGGAGAGTTCACCAGGCGATCCTTCCTGAACGACCGGCTCGACCTGGCCCAGGTCGAGTCCCTGGGCGACACCCTCGCCGCCCAGACCGAGCAGCAGCGACGCGCCGCCGTCCGCGGCTCTACCGGCGCCCTCGGCCGCGCCTATGACGAGTGGCGACAGAAGCTGCTCGACGCCCGCGCCGAGATCGAGGCCATCATCGACTTCTCCGAAGACCAGCATTTTGACGAGTCGCCCGTCGAACTCTTGGCCAACGTCTCAAGCCAGGTTGAGGCCATCCTGCTCAGCGTCGAGGCGCACGAAAAGGCCGGCCAGCGCAGCGAGCTCCTTAGAAACGGCATCCGCATCGCTTTGCTGGGGCCGCCGAATGCGGGGAAAAGCTCGTTGATGAACCAGGTCGTGGGCCGGGAAGCGTCCATCGTCTCGGGCGAGGCGGGCACCACCCGCGACATCGTCGAGGCTCACCTCGACATTCGCGGCTACCTGTGCACCTTTGCGGACACGGCCGGCTTCAGGAGTGTCGATGCCGAAGCCCCAAACCCTGCGCCGGATGCTGTCACCATCGGGGCGATCGAACGCGAGGGGATCCGGCGGGCGCGCACCAAGGCCTTGGAGTCCGACGTCGTCATGGTCCTTGCGTCCGTCGAGCCGGACCCTTCGGGCGTATTCACGATCCAGTACGACGCCGAGACCCTCGAGCTTCTCCGGACCGTAGGGCGGGGCCTCGTCGTGGTCAACAAGCGGGATTGTGTGACAGACGCCGAGCTGAACGACCTAGTCCAAGACTTTCAGGCCTCGGTCCTGGACAAGTTGGAAGGGGTCCCGCGGCAGCCGATCTTGGTTTCGTGCAAGGAAGCCCAAGGCCGTCTGGCCAGCAGTCGGGACCAGGGGGGGCTTCAGGGCGTGGTGGACGGGCTGGCATCGCTATTTTCGGACATGACGGCGTTGCCAGCTGAGCAGCAGGACCTGCACGGTGTAACCGAACGGCAGCGGCAGCTGCTGGTGCAATGTCGGAAGCACCTCGAGGACTACATCGGCAACACCGTGTCGGAAGAAGCCGTGGACGAATTGAACTTTGTTGTGGCGGCCGAAGACCTTCGCTACGCCGCCAATTGCTTGGCCCGCATCACCGGTCGTGGTGAGGCCGGCGATGTCGAGGAAGTCCTGGGTGTTATTTTTGAGAAGTGAGTCTCAGGGGCTGGCCCAGCCAAAGCTACCACACGGCATTGCGTGCTGACACTCGAGGACAGGTTTTGTGTGGGAAAATAATATATTAAAATCGGCAGCCGAGGTACCAGATACCTCCTGCCGTCCCGTCAACCCCAAGGAATGGTCGAAAAAGTAAAGTCTGCATGAATCTATACCCAGCCCGAGACCATTAGGCCCATGCCGTCAGGGCCTCGGCCCAGTGTCAATAACAAAATAAGTCGGTTTTATATGCTTGTGCGTATGCCGCGCCGTCTTTTCTCTCTTGTCTATGTCCCACCCAGGTGGAAAATGGTAGCATTTTGACAGATTCTATGCCCGAAACGCCGTCCCAATGCAGAACAAAGGAAAGTAGAATGCTGGTTGTGGTAGCCGGGGGCGACGGCGGGAATTGTGCTGATGCCGGCAGCCAAAACGATGCGAGGACGATGGTACATGTCTCGCCCCCTCCCGCCACGACAAGGGGAAAGTCGAGAGCCAGAAGGTGCTGCATGTTCAACACCTAGTTTTCATCGTCGTCGTCGTTCCCATCCTTGTTGTAGCCAGATCGACTGTCGAGGGGGTCAGCAGAAAGGTCTTGTGTTATGATGGCGGAGCAGTGTGTTCTTACCCGAAGCACTTCTTGTCCTCCTCGTCGTCACCGTCCTTGTTGTAGCCAGAGCGGCCGAAGCACTTCTTGTCGTCTTCATCGTCGCCGTCCTTGTTGTAGCCAGAGCGGCCGAAAAGGGTCTGGGGGCAGGTGGTGAAAGTCAGGGCAGCCATGGCGATTGGAGGATCGTGTTTATTAGGTGAAGGCTTGGAGGGGATAGTGAAGGGTCGTGATATTGCGTGACGGTGAGTTCTGCGGCTCTAGTATGATGCTGGCCTCTTTTGAGTGAGGTAGGTATGTAGGTGTCTGGGACTTGATGTTTTCTGGTGTGGTGGCGATGAAGGGAGAGAGACCTGGAAGCGGGAGGACTCGAGGATTTATATAACCATGGCCGGACTCCAGCGAAAGGCGTAGTCCATAGGGCTGACGGGGTGGTTCGCACGGCACAACACCCTGGCAACAAACAGCAGCCTTCACAAGTCCAAGCCGGCCACCGGCGGTGTGGGCGTAAGGCCATGACGATGCTGCCTGGCGTCTTGCCCCCCTCCTCCCCCTTTTGCCGCGTGGACCCCCTGCTCTGGTCACCCCGTCTGAGCCTCAAAGCCGAATCAGCCATCAGCTACAAGGCCCCAGCCCCAAGGCGGGGGATGGATCAGCAGAGTGTGGCCCGAGCTGGTCGGTCAGTCAGTCAGTCAGCCTGCTCTCGCACGTCAGACCCGGGCCCTGAATACCTATCTACCTAGGTAGAATACGGGCTGAAGTATAGTCAGCAGGGGCATGGGGGTGGTGGGGCGGGCTGAGGTCGAGTCCAGGGTACCGAGTTAGGTATTTCGAAGAGAGGGGGGAGAGAAAGGCAAGGAAAGTTCGACAAGAGCCCAGGATAGAGAGGTAGCATGACGAAGCGAGGCAATGCAAGGCGAGGCCAGGTCAGGTCAGGTCATGGAAGAGAGTAGGCGTGTAAGTTCATCCCATCTCGGGGGCCCGTCGTCGTAGGGCTGAAGGGCTGGGCTGGCGGGTGGGACAGGCGGAGCACGTACGACCCGTAGCCCAGACACCGAAAATGCATGTGGTTGCTGACATGGATGGCCAGGACGGGGAGGGACATGTACGAAGCGAGCAACAGATTCGTGCCTGGAAATAGAAACCGGGAGTGAAATCGGGGGTGGAAGCGTGGAGGGAGGTACCAGGGGAGGGGGTCGTGGTTGTTTTGGGAAGCGTTGACTCGTCCGACGACACGCCGCCCAGCCAAGAAGAAGCAGACCGAAGGCATGCCGTGGCAGTGCAAGTCGGGTACTTTGGCTGCTGCTCGGCAGGCTGGTAAGAACAAGTAAAGTACATGGGCAGATACCCTGTCGGCCTGTCCTTTGTACTCTGCACGTCGCCCGGGATACGATGGGGTTTGGCCAACAGGAACGCTTCTTGCTGATGTCCTTTCGGCTATGGCCGACCGAGCGAGCAGTCATGGCCGGATCGCTTTGGGGTTTTCACCGCAACTCCCACAGGGAAGGCGAGCGACGACACCTTGACCCCCTTACCCCCCCGACGGGTGAACAGATGGATGCCTTTCCACTCGACAGGGTATGAGGACCTGACATCCATGGATCCGAATGAGTCAGCGCCGGCCGGCGAGGATGATACTGATACACGGTCCTCCCTACTACTGGCCTGCTCGCGATTGGAACTCACGCGCAAATAGCCTGCCGGTGCTGGGTTTTGCATACGTAAGGCAGCTTAAGTAAGAGAAGCGGTTCTATGGGTATGGGTGTCCTCCCTCAGATACCGACAAGCCTGTCCCACCACACAATCACAGACGCCCCCGAGCGAGGCCTCTTGGGCCCGGACGCTCGGGGCGATCGGGTTCGGCGTGATCTGGCTGCGGTGACACGTTGAGGGACTCGACTCGAAGCAGCAGGAAGCACCGTCTCGACCGGAGCCAAGGGTGCCACGAGGTGCCAAGGCGGCGTTGACACCCATTAGAGAGAGGTTCGGCACACCAGATGTATGTATGTACCCTCGTGACCTGCTTACCTCTTACCTACCTACCTCATACCTACCTAGGTACATACATACCTAGGTATGTAGTTTGGTTGATAAATCAGTGCTGGACCTTCCCCGTGGGCTGGGTGGAAAAGATAAGGGACTGTGGTTGGGGGGTGTGGTGTGTGTGTGTGTGTGTGTGTGTGTAGGTGTGTGTGGTTGGTATTAGTGCTGACGTGGGCATCGTCAAACGGCCGCCCACGACTTCGAGTTCTCCGGGGAGAGGAGAGGGAGACAAGAATAGGTGGCCTCCACGGCTCCCTGCGCTGTCGGTAACGAGAAGAAGAAGAAGAAGAAGAAGAAGAAGCAACAGCAGCCCGGAGGAGGGTTGGTTTACGTTACGTTACCTGTGAGCCCCCCTCTTCTCTCCCCTTCGCGCATGCAGAAAGCAGCCTTACGGGGCAGCAGCAGAACAGCAGAAAGCAGCCTTACGGGGCAGCAGCAGAACAGCAGAAACAGCATCGTTCATTTGGATCTCACACCGGCGCGGCTGTGCCCCCCACGCACACCCTTGATGACTACTTTACCTACATTATGTATTTGGGCTGCCTGGCTGCCTGGCCGCGCGCGTGCGCACCTCATGCAGAGGACTTGCAGGTGGCCGGCGCAATCGTCGCGCCGTCTGATGCTGTCCTGTCCTGGCGAGGCGATGGGAGGCGGGAAATGAATCATTCTGACCCGATGACGCCCCCGTCTGGAGGCTTCCGTCGCTGATTGGTAATAAGCATGCACCGTCGGCTGTGTATCGCGAGCATTTTGCTGGCCCGTAAGGTAGTATGTAAGTAGGTACTTAGGTGTATATGTACTTTACTTGAACCCGTATATGAGGAATAGGCGGATGGATGGATGAATGGGTACCTGACGACGATGTACATATCTCGCAAGGGCGTCTGTCCCGGCGTCCCGGTACTGGCAAACGGGATGCCGGAATCCGGTCAAAGACGACTGGGCCCTTCCCAGCCAGTCGGGAATCGGGCGCCCTCCCCTGAAGGCACAACCGAACCGACCGGCCGGGGGGCCGACCGCTTGGCTTCCATCTTCCCATGCTTTTTTTTGTGCCGGCCCCCCCGAACGGCCGGCACGCCGACGATGGCTTCGCCGGCCCGCGTTCCATGTCCACGCAAACCCACCCTCCCCTCTCTGCCGCAGCCCCATCTCGCTATGTCCCCCTCCCGCCGTAGCGGGCAGGGATGGGGCCCCCTTTGGTGCCCCTTGGCTGCCAAATGGGCCACGCGGGAGGGGCCCAGAAGAACGGAGCGCGCTCGCGACACTAACGTCTCGTTCGTTGCCCATCGCCGGGCATTACGCGCACGTACCGAGCACCCCCCCGAAATGCGCGGGTCTGATACTTCCCAAGGAACAGGGGGGGAAGGGGGAGGGGGAGAAAGACCGTGACAAGATATGTCATGCCGCTCCGCTGCCGCCGCCGGCGCCGTGACTTGAACCACCCGGAATCTCCTCACCCGTCACCAGCGTTGGCCCTTTGGCCGCTCTATCTTTTCCGTCTTCTTTTTTTGCTCGTCGCCCTCCCGACACCCGTCGCCCGCGTCTTTCTCGGCACCATGGCCGCCGCCGCCGCCGCCGCCGCCGCCGCCGAGCCCCCTCGGCATCATCAGGGGCTGCCCGTGCTCATCATCGGCGCCGGTGAGTCGCGGCCCCCTCCCCTCGGCGCGTCCGTACGTGGCTGACGTGATGTCCGTCAACAGGCAGCTGTGGCCTGGCCATCGCCCACGGACTGAAAAAGGCAGGGAAGGGCGCCGCCGCCGCCGCCATCGCATCCCGTGCCGTCCCGTGCCGTGTGCTAACAACGCCCGTGGCCAGGCCAGCGTCCCCTACCGCGTCTTCGAGCAGGACCCTTCGGCCGCGCCGCGCAAGGCCCGGGACTGGGCCATCGGCTGCCACTGGTCCTCGTCCATCCTGGCCGACCTGCTCGGCCCCGAGAAATGGGCCCGTATCGCCGAGACGCAGACGGACCCCCACCGCCCGACTCCCGCCATGGACACCATGCCCGTCGTCCACGGCGCCACCGGCGACGTCATGAGCCGCCTGCCCTTCCCGCGCTTCTACCGCCTCCTGCGCTCGCGCCTGCGCGCCTTCATGGCCGACGGCATCGACGTCGCCTACGCCAAGAAGCTGGTTGACATCACCTACGCCGCCGCCGCCACCGCCGCTGAGCCCGCCACCGTGACGGCGCACTTCGCCGACGGCACCACCGCCACCGGCCGCCTGCTGCTCGGCGCCGACGGCGGCCGCAGCCGCGTGCGCTCCCTGCTGCTGGGCCCCGAGCGCGCCGCCCTGAAGCGCCTGCCGCTCGCCGCCACCTTCGTCAACTGCTCCGGCTACACGCGCGAGCAGGCCCTGTACCTGCGCCGGCTGCACCCCGTCGTGAGCGCCGTCGTGCACCCCGCCGGCATGATGGCCATGGTGACCACGCTCGACGCCGCCCAGGCCGACCGCCCCGAGACCTGGACCTTCGCCTGCTACATCTCGTGGCAAACCCCCGTCGCCGAGCAGGACGCCGAGGCCGCCGTCATGGGCCCGCGTGAGCGCCTGCGCCAGGCCAAGGACAAGAGCCGCTGCTTCGCCGACCCCATACGTAGCGCCTACGCGTGGATGCCCGACGACCTCGACACCGTCTACTACACCCCCAACGCCAATTGGGACCCCAGCCTGCCCGAGCACCGCTGGGACAACCACGCCGGTCTAGTGACTCTCGTCGGCGACGCTGCCCATCCCATGACCTATCGTACGTGCGCCTACGCTCCCTGTCTCTCTCTCTCCCTCTCTCCCTCTCTCTCCCGACTCCCTGATGTGCGCCCCTTATCGCCCCGCTCCCGCTGACAACCCTGCACCAGACCGCGGCCAGGGACTCAACCATGCCCTCGAAGACGCCGGGAGAATAGTCAAGCTCTTGGTTGGGAGCGCCACCACGTCCCAAAGCGACCTGATTGACGAATACGAGAATGAGATGCGCGCCCGTGCCGGTGAGGAGGTCCGTTTGAGCGAGACAAATTCTCGCATGATGGTAAGCAGCACCCTTCTCTTGAAACCCCCCCATCTGAGCCAGCCAGCCCTGAAGGGGGCACTGTTAAGGCACACACGTACGCACGCACACACGGGGAGAGGGACTAACGTAACAAAATCAGCATGACTGGGACCAGATGCTGCAAAGTCCTTTGATGACGGCTAGCCTGGCCAAGGGAGGGGACACATCTGTCAACGGGCATTAACCCCCTGATGAGTAACGGCCATGTAAGACTAGGCACCACTGGCTGCTCAGCACCGCAGTAGTACATACATACTTATCTAACATATCTTCATTACTCAAAACAAGCCACTATCTACCTCTGGAACGCCGGTTTGTCTCTATATAGAGCGGAGGCTCAATCCTGTATGCGTGCCTCTACAGGTGCTCCCGTCCTGGTGGCCATCTTCCGAACCGGGCGGTTGCGCTCTGTCTACTCATGCAGACCCACGACGCACAAAAATGGCCAGCCACGACTCCGTAGCATATGGGCGCCGACGACCCAGGCCGCGTCATCCCTCAACTATACGGGGGCGGGGCCCCGGCATTCGCATCGCCCGCAACACTGGGGGCAGGCTGCCCTCTCTCTACACTCCGTGCGAGCTCGCCAGTCTTCACCACCATCTTAAGGAAGTATTCCTGAATGAAGCTCTCGGTATAATAGCTGTGGTCGGCGTTATGCAGCTGGATGATGTTGTGCGCCAGCTCGTGCGCGATGACGACCCACCACCACACAGCCGCCTCGGCCTTCGTGTTGGGGTTATGGAACTGGGACGAGTGCAGCTGGAGGAAGAAGCGAAGGTTGCAGAAAATGCTGCCCGACGAGTTGAAGGCGATAGTGCCGCCTGACTCGTCGTAGAAGATGTGGAGGGCTGATGGCGGAATGGCGTATACTTCGCCCACCTCGCGGAGTAGCCAGGCGAATGCGTTAATGTGGCTGTGTACCCCCGAAAGCAGCGAGCTGAGGTCCACCGAGAGGTTCTTAGCCACAAAGAAGCGCGTTCCGTTCGATGCTTCGGCGGCAAAATCGAGGTTGGCCAACGGGGTACTGTCGCAATAGCTGGCTTGCTCCTTCACCTCGGTCGTCGTGGGCGGTGCAAACAGGGAAGACGAGTTGTGGCCCCGCGTCGCCTGGACCGCATTGAGCAGGTTCTGCTGGATGATGGCCGGGTTTGTCACGTGGCCAGAGTCTCCGTCATGCTGGTTGGGCCTCGGAGGCTGCACAGGGCCCTTGGACGACTCGCCATTTTGCCCGTGCCGAGGGGGGTCGAGGAACTTGTCGAGCTGATCGTCCTTATCACTGCTCGCATCCTCGAAGCCAAACCGGCGCGACAGGGTCGAGAACAAGCCTCGGCTCTTCCTGTTTTGCGACGGCGCCGACTCAGGGGGCGAGTCGGGCGAGTCGAAGGCACCAGGCATACGCTGACGCGGCGGCGGCGTTGTGCCTCTCTCAGGTGTAGCCGTGACCTGGCTAGACTGGGTCTGGTGTTGCTGAAACTGCCGCTCGCGTTCTTTGATGCGTGTCTGTTCTTCCTCAAGCGCCTTTCGCCTTTCCTCCTCGGCGATTCTTGCTTCGGCGGCCTTGGCTCGCAGGATACGGTCGACATTGTACCCACGCGACCGCAGATCCAAGAGCTCCAACTTCAAGAAGGGCTCGAAGAAAGTATACGCCTGTTGCGACGGTCGGTTCAGGATGAGCTGGCAAATGGCCTGGCCCACCTGGTACATGTCAGGCCGGGAAGACTTCTGAGCAACGTATAGGACCCAGCCGTTGGCCGTTTTGCTGCTGGCAGCAGATCGCTCTTCGGTGTGCATCTGGCCTGTGCCCTTGAGCGTTCGGCGTAGGGCTACGGAGCGAACCACTACCACCGTGAGGTTTTTTTCGAGCCACTTGGCATCATGCTTGATGGGGTCGCGGCTGTACTTGGCGTACTCGTGGAGGAAGATCTTGGACCGCTCGAGGACGTGCTTCCGTAGCCACATGGCCCCGTCTTGCTTCTCATATTGCGGTCCGATTTTCAGTTCTTCGGAAACCAGCTCTGAAAGACTGCGGGAGCCAAGCGCCTTGTAGAAATCCTCCAGTAGGTCTTCTTCAGGCGCGACAAGCAGGCGATCCTTAAACAGTCGGAAGCCGATGTAGTCGTCCAAGATGATGATCTCATTTGGCGCGGCCAGCTGGTAAGTCTTAATCGGACCTTCTTCCTCTTCCACGTCAACGAGTTTTTCCTTCGTTGCGCTGATCTCTTTGGACCCAAGAAGGAACGGGGAGGCCTTCATCTTTTTCCAAAGTTCCTTGTCTCTTTTCAAGGTGGCCAAATCCACAGCCAGCGTCCTGAGGAGATCGAGGTACTTGTCGGAACTCTGGAAGACGCTCAGCAGCCGAGCTGGTTCACTGGCTGCCTCGTGTGCGATCTCCAGCTTGGAAGGTTCGCTCTTTGCCCCGCAGCTGAACAGAAAAGCATTTGCTTGTTGGCCAAAATCAACAAAGTCAAATATATCCCCAAACTTGGACGATGTTCCCAGGAAGCAATTGCGAGGGCTGATATGCGTTACAATCTCGCTTTTCTTCTCCGAGGAATGGGTGGAGGACGAGCCTCGCTTGCGGACCACTGGGACGAAGGGCGCCTCCCGGAGTTTGAAGATCGGGCTTCCGGGCAGGTCGTTCTGCCGCGATGCAAAGTACTGGAAAAGTGGTATGGCTTCCTGATGGTTTGCCGGGGGGCTTCTGATCAGTCGCTTGACGCATTCCATAATGGGCGGGTCTGTGGCGACACCGAATTTCTGTTTCTCTCGTCAGTTGCTGGTCAAATATAGGATATCATGGGTACGAACATTGGCATGGGTCCATAGCTCTCTTTTCAGAATTTTGAAGCCCATGATAGAAGCAGCTGCGTTCGTGTAGCAACCTTGCGGTGGCACAAGCTGCTTGGAGTCTCCCTCCAGTGGCAAGAACGCTCTAGGACTGGAGCCAATATTGAATGAGCCATATCCATTGCTGACGTGCGAGGCGATGTAGTAGTCCATGGCATGGGCCCGGAGACTGAGATCTGGCGACGACATCATTTCTACCAGTTCCGGGACGCTGGGGTACGGCCGCAGACCTAATTGGGTCAAGAACTGGCCTTCGGCTGAGCTCGACCGATAACCACCAGCAGTGGCACCCGGCCATTGCAGCAGCTTGACATCGAGGGCTCGAAGCGCGTCCTTGGGTTCGAATAGCTCGGAAACTTTGTACAACACTCCGCTTTGCTTGCCTGACTTGTCCTCTGCCGGACAAATTCGAGACTCCCTGAGTTTTCGCAAATCATCAGAAGGAATGTCAGCCTGGACAGAGGCCAGATATTTGATCAGCTCGACATGGCTCCATTGGGGTTGTCCAGAAGCTTCTTCCTTGGGGGGGTTTAGGAGCCGCTTGAAGATGGTGTCAAGGTCCACTGTCTTTCGCACACCAATGGCGTTGAGAAACTTGTCCTTCAAAGAGGAACAGCCCTGAATTGTGGGCAGATCATCGAAAAGCTTCACCGACGGGAAGAAGGATTCGGTCGGCTTCTTCATGCCAAATTTGGTAGGCATGACCGTGTGTGCCTGCAGCAAGGACACAACAGTAGATTTTGAGTTTACGCTCATGTTATCCCACCCTTTGGACAAGACGGCCAGGATATGAATCGCAAACGGTGCCGACTTGGTGAGGTTCTGGTTATCAGGTCGGCGAGATCCAGATTCCAGGAGAAATCTGAGCCAGGGAACGATCTCGAGAGGATCCCAGCCCAAAGCTTGCAGCTCATTAGACGTGCATTTACTCGTAAACTCGAATGGAATCGTCGTCGGGGGAATCGGCAGCCCCGCTGGAATCCTGTTCGGAATCAGATAATTCCGGATAGTGCCCAACGGGATAATACCGCCTTCCTCACTGCCTTCCTCCCCGAGGGTGGCAACAGCGGCGTCGAACAGCCGGTCCTTGTCCGCTGGATCCAAGTCGCCTCGGACCGCCGTCTTAGCAGCCCACTGAATGAAGGCAACCAGCTGATTCTTGTTCATAGGGTACTCGGAAAGCTCTCGCCGCACGTCATCAACCGTGATGTGGGAAATGAGATCGAAGTCCGTAACTTTTCTGACAAACCCCAGATCCTTCAGCTCGGCTGGGATGACAGGAATGCCGCCAACGAACTTGCTGAGTTCCTCGGATCCAATACGGACCTGTGTAGTGGGCCGTACGCCCCGGGTGCTGTAGATTTCTATGTAAGGCTTTTTGTAGCAGGTCCAGAACGCCTCCTCAATAATCTGTGAGACTTGACCACTTGGCGTCGAGTCACCAAATGTGAACGAGTTTAGGATGTGCAAAGCTTCAGGCATATGCTTCGTCACCTCGGCCGGCCCAATTTTGCCACCCGGGGAGGTCAGGGATTGCTGTAACTTTTGTTGCAATTGGTCCATTTCATGAGCAAAGGCAAGCCGGGTCATGATGCCGGCAGCCCGCAGCATTTCGATGTTCCAGCTCCGTACCCAGCGTGCGTTGAGGTCAATGGCCTCGCGCTCCACAGTGGGTATGACTGAGGGGGCTGAGATGTGCATACCTGCACCCGTTGTCTGCGTGGTGGGGAACCCGATGAAGATGCGGCCGCCCGGCTTCTTACTGGGCAGTACCGAGGCAAAGACGTCAGTTGCTTTCGACACAGGTCCTGTGCCCGAGGCACTTTCCGAGGCCTGGGCCTCATCATAGGACGATGTCAGGATGGCAAGCTTGGCCAGCTTGGGCGGCGGTTTCTTGGTGGCGCGCTCCAGCTCAGCGGAGAAACCAGCAGTGACGGATGTCTTGATGGCGGCCGTAGTGACCCTCAAGAATATGGTGGAGGTCGCAAGAGCGGTGATATCCTCTGAGATGGCCTCCTGGGCCGTCTTCTCTTCCTTTGCCGCCTTGGTTGCTTTGGACGAGGCGGCCGAGCCGGCCGTCAGCCTGGAGAAGAAGCTCCGGAGCGAGGGCGCTTCGGAGGTTATGCCGTAGGTGTCGCTCGTCTTGGCGGTAGCCGCCTGCGGCTTCCAGCCTATGGCACTCATGAACGAGGCGTCGATTTGAGCGCTGGCGCGGTCGACCTGATGGATCTTCATCAGTCGATCCTTGGTGGAGGTGTCGATATCCCGCGACAAGGTCAAGCTGGCACTCGGGCTCGTTTTCTTCTGCAACGAGAGCACTTGGTAGTCATCGATCCAGAACTCTATTCGCTGGAGAGCCACGAAGGTCAAGCTCGTGGCGAGGAACTGGCTGACGGACAATAGGTTGGGCATGGGCGTGGTGGTGTTTCTGTAATCCAACACAAAGGCCGTGTCGCGGCTGCTCTGTTCCTCGGAGAGGACCAACTTTCTAGTAAAAAGAGCGTTCCCCTTCCAGTAGAAGGCGATGGCCTCGCTGCCGGAACTAACAAAGGGCTCCTCGCAGTCAGCGAAGACGCTGTAGAAGCCGACACCGAAGGCGCCGATTTTGGTCTCGTCGGGGTTTCCCTCGGCGATCCTCTTCAGACGGCCCCAGTCCGTCTTGGTGAAGGGTTGCCCATCGTTGGACACGACCAGCCGTCGCAACGTGTGATGCTGTATGACGTGCTTTAGCAGCTCGGAGCGGTCGGGCGTCGAGGGCAGCGGGACCGAGGTCGAAGGATGCGACTCCCACTTGATCTTGACGGTGGTCGCCTGGGCGTCGGCGGCGTTCTGGATGAGCTCGCGAAGCGTGGTCCACTCGCCCGAGTATCGGGCAAGAACCTTGTCTATGAGGGCGCGGGTGTCGACGGTGACGGCTTCCTCATCCTCACCATGGCTGAGGGCCGCAGCCCGGAGCCTGCCGTAATCCATACTCGCCGCGAGACCGAAGTTCGAGTCGTCGTGCCGGAGGGATGTGGGTGCGTGGGTATCGGAGGAAGGCGTTCGGGGGAAGTGGGTTGGTTGGGGGAAGTGGGATAGGGAGGGGACCGAGGTTCTAGATGGGTTCTGGCAATGGGCAGATGGGATCCCAGCCAAGACCCAAGACAAGCAGTGATGCAGGCAGGGAGTCGAGTCGCGGGTGCCGGCGCGATGACAGTGGCAAGTTTGGATCTCGGTAAAGGCAGGGCGGCTGAGGCAGGTGGTTGCTTGCAAGATGTAACAAGTCGCAGAGGTGCAACAAGCACCTGTCAAGGGCGGAACAAACCACGAAGACACACGCTGAGTGGGAAAACAAAGGCGGACAGGCGGGGACGACGGCGGGCGAGATGAAGCCTGTGCTTCGGACCGAGCGTGACCAGACGCTACGCAGCGTTAAAGAGGTCGCCGCGGAACGAGATGGGCACCTTGAAAAAGGTGGCCGGAGGGGTGATGGGCAATGATGTATGTTCGCACGACGATGCAGCCCCCCGGATAAGGTATAAAGTACTAATAGATGGATGCGCGTTGCACCTGCAGCCTGTACTTGTCCTGTAACTTAGGCAGTCGCGAGGTACCATCGGTACCTGCCGGCTGCACGCCCGACCAGCTGCTATTTGAAGTACAGGACAGCAGGGATCTCCCCACCCTAAGATAGATCCATGGGCACTAGTCAAGATAAAGGTCATGTACCTAAGTTGTAGGTAAGTAAAGTAGGCAGAAGGTAGGCTCGCTCCCTCGTAGGCACCTCCATGTGTGTGCTACACCCATACATAAGTAGGTACATACATTCAATGTAAGTACATGTTGTACGTCTAACGTTTGAAGGCGGGAGAATCTCTCCGGGGAACCAACTTAGGTAGGTAAGGTTATTAGGGCTCATAGTGCCCCTCTTGCGAGAAGAAGTCTGTAATGACGGGGGCTCATCTGGTACATGTGGATGTATGTGTATCACGGGCACATGGGGTTGCTGGAGGTTTGCCACACGGAAGCGAAGTGGCATCGGTGTGATACATGCCTACCTCTATAATCCATGCACACATCACCTGCCGCCCTCGCCGCCTTGGACCCCGGCCCCGCCACTATGTGGAATGGATGGATGGATGTTTGGCACCTGACCCGCCAACCCTGGTGCCTGCTTACATTCCCATATCACCAGCTGCGTGTACGCCGTTGATGTACGTAGGTCCCTGCCTCGCCTGCAATCGATGCTTCCGACCTGGCACGTACATTCGCGAGTCTGCACATGGTTCGAGCGGAGCAGCCAGCCGCGACAACGATATTCGAATGCGCTGGGTCGCTTGATGCGTAAGATCGTGAGAGACGCGATGCTTATCGAGTGCTGTGGTCTCGTGTTCTACATGGCAGTTATTGTCGTCAACATGTTCTAGACGGTACCAAAGGTACATAGGCGCATAAGGCCGGTACAAGATTTTAACTACAAATGCGTCTCGCACCCGCAGTATCGACTGGCGGGAAGTTGGATTGGTCATGACTATGGGCGCTCTCTGTGGCTGGGGCTTCTGCTTCGTCGTCGTGGCGGTGGGCTTTGAGAGCCGCGGCGTCTTCTGCCGTCCTCACGCCGACCGTCCACCGCAGGACTGCGAGAGCTCCTGTGTCGATGGTCCCTCCTCGGCCTAGTCTCTTTCCGGTCGCCATCGTGGGTCCTCTCGCGCCTGTCTGACAATCTCTCGTCGCGGCGACGATGATGCTGTTCACGTTCGCGACGAGGGCTTTGGTCCCGCGAGCGTCTGCGGTGACGCCCGTCGCGCTCCCCTCCCCTATGGGGGGATCTGTGACGTCTTCTGTCTCTGCTACGACTGCGACTCCTGTGGCTCCTCCGGTGCCGCCTCTCTGCGTCACCACGATGCCTGCGCGGCGCTTTGTCTTCTGCGTCGTCGGGCTTCTTACCCTCGTCTTGCTCCGGCCCCATGCGCGGCTTGCCTACTTCTACCGAGTTGGCACCCGTCTGTGTCCTCACAGGAGGCGGCAGGCCGAGGGCTTTGGCCAGCGCGTCCTCCTCGGCCTCTTTGATTCTCTTGATTTCTTCGCGTCGCTCCCGCGCCGCCCTCTCCTCGTCCGTCTCGTCCGTCGGCGCACCTGACCCATCGGCCTTGGCGTACCACGACAAGTCTTTGCCTTTCTGCCAGCGGCCCACGGGTGCCATCAGACTGTGGCCGAGGTAGTTCTCGCGGTGCGATGAGCCGGCGACTTCATCCCAGCTGAAGTTGACCCCGCCACGGGAGCCAGACTTGCGGATACTCGATACGAGATCCATGACGGGCAACCGAGGTGTTGGGGGAGCCGCGTCGCACGGGCGGGAGTTGCTTAGTTGCTCCGGTTCGAGTTGCGTCGGGTTCGGTATGAAGAGCGCGAGAGGGATCAGGAGCCTTGTGTTGTTAGGTAGGTAGGCCCCAAAACTGCAGTTGACAGAAATTGAAGGATACAAGGCAGATTGGAAACGGGGCGGGTGAAAGTCGCAAACATGGGAATCTAATAGGATGCGATCGGAGCCGAAGAGCGAGAGGGAGGGCTGGTATGTAGCAGGCAACTACTACATATGTAGGTAGCTAACCGCCCAAAAATGGATGCAAGGCCATGGCCTAGGAAACGACGAGAGGACCCGCTCCTCAAGCCATCGCGACCATAGTCCCCGTCGGCTTTATACAACTTGAGATGTAGTGAAGTAAATAAGTGGGTACATACATACCTACATTATGTATTTATGTACATGCATAGAATACACAAGTCATCACACCCGACTTGCGAGGTTGAAGCTCGATTCGGTCCTCTCTTTGCCGAGGACTGCAACAAGATACAAAGCACCCGATAATAATACCACCGTTTATCCGCCCTCGATCTGCTGTTGACACCTCCGACGCCAATCGCCGTCCTGGGAAAACCACAATATCCGCTCCAGCAGCCTCCCCCGCGAGCACGATCGCCATACCGCCAACGCGATGGCGAACAACGACACCCCCCTCGACGAGATCCAATGGCGGCATCCGCAGCTTGTGAATAACATGCGCGGGATACACTCCAATACCATCATGTGGTACTTCGCCGAGTCCCCCTTCTTCGACCGCACCTCGAACAACGCGGTCCTGCAACAGCAGGCCATGTACAATCCCGGGATGGAGCAGTACGTCTCCTCCCGCGAGGCCTTCGAAGGCCGGCTCAAGACCATGTCCGGTCTCGAGTTCATGGTGGCCGAGCAGCCCGCCGTCACCGGCCCCGGCTTCGGCACTGGCGTCTGGGTCATACGCAAGCAGATACGTCGCAAGCGGCCCAACGAGGAGGACGAGCTGACGGTGCTTGCCACCTACTACGTTGTGGGCGACAACATCTACATGGCACCCACGCTGGCCGACGTCCTCAGCTTCCGCATGGTACCTTTCGCCGCCACCCCCGCCGTCGCCGCCGCCGTAGTAGCGAGTTTCTGACTTGGCCTTCCAGACCACCATCTCCTCCGCCCTGCGCAAATGCTTCCCCGCCGCCGACAGCGCGACCACATGGTCTCCCACCAAGGGCCACGAGTACCGAATGCCCGCCGCCGGCCCCGCCCACGCGCGCGGGCCCACGCTCGCCTCCAAGGAGCCGACGCCCATGCCCGAGAGCCAGGCCAGCAGAGGGGCGCCCGAGGCCAAGAAGCCCACCCAGGCCCTGGACGCCCGCCTGGCCGAGCAGTCGTTTGCCATCCACATGCGCTTCGGCGGCGACTACATGGACGAGAACCCCATCACGGGCCGGCCCGGCGACTTTCACCTGTCTTCCACGGGGCGCCGGGGCAAACTGGCACCGCCGGCGCTGACCAACCTCAACACCTCCCTCGCCAACCCGAGTCCCATCGCCGCGCCCGATCTCACGGGCAGTGCCAAGACCAAGGACGGCAAAGGCGACAAAACCCCCAAAACACCAACGGGTGGTCTGTCGAAGCCCAGGCGCAAGAAGAGCAAAACGGGCACGACTCCCATTGCCTCGTAAAGCGTTTAGCTGGCAGAGGGGAGCCTTTTTTGAGGTGTTGAAGGAGTAGAGTAAAAGTTGAGTATGGGGCTCTCGGCGGCAGAGGCATTTCCTCATCAGAAAAGTGAAGGCTCGGAGTCGTCAGCTCGTTGATTTTTTGGTATGCAGGATAGGAAGGGCGTTTTCCGGCTAGGGAAAGGATTGATACCCACGGGCCCGAACATATGGCCAACTGCGTAGTAGCCATGCCGAGGCCATTCATTACTCGTCAACAAGTTGTTCAATAAACATCAGATTCTTTATTGTATATGGTAGGGATGCTGCCGCATTCGCCTCTTATTATGCCCGACACCATGCATTGCGCCTTGGCTCGTCCCCGACACAACACCTATTCGACGACCCAGCCCTTGCCCGGCACCTTTCTTTGCACTATTTTCTTGACCGGCAGCGGCCAGCCCTGGCCGCCCGTTCCCTCGGCCCGCAGATACGGCACCACCCAGCTTTCTCGCACCTGCGCGCTGTTCGTCTTAGCCTCCTTGATGGGCTTGCCATACGTGATTAAGGGGGTGCCCTTGGCAAGTGCGCCCAGCTGGGCACCCGTCACATCTGTGAGCGCCAACATCCTAGTTTTGGGTTTCCGGACTTCGTCGCCCAGAGATGCACCACGCTGGAGATGGGAGTAAACGATGTACTCGGGGCACTCCTGGGGGCTGGCATGCGCTAAGCACGACGATGGATGGATGTAGACCAGCTTGTCCGCCTCGTCACGGCCTCCGCTATCGATCGGGTGAAGGGGGATATAGGGGACGTCGATCGCACGACGCGGCTTTCGGTACATCTCAGGGGGCACAGGCGCCAGATCGCCCCTGATGGCGACTTGGTCGATGAATCCGGCAGCGACCATCTGCTTCAGAGCCGTGACTTGCTTGGCGCTCGGTCGATCCAACTTCTCCTGGAAGCTCAGGTTGGCAAAAGCAGGTATGTCTTTCTGCAGGAGACTCGTGATCTGGCGGCGCAGCTTCTGCGCCTCCGTAAGAGCTTTGAACCGGACGAAGTGGTCTTCACACCACTTCTCAGTAGGGTCGTGAGGAAACTCGCCGACGACCTGAAGCATCTTGATGGCGTCAGATGTGTCGTCAAGGGACCGGAAGTTCCTGTGGACCTCATTGTACTTTTGCCGCAGTTGCGTCTGTTTCGTTTCCGCGATGACATCCTCGTTGGTGCGGAAGGTACGCTCCTCCTGTTCCACCAAAGCTGGTATTGCCTGGGTTTCAGGGACAAAAATCTCGGCCACAGAAAGACCGGCGACGAGGGCGATTGTATAAGGCATACAGTCGTGCAAATGGCCAACCAAGAGAATGCGCGCAAATCGAGGCGGCAAGGGAAACCTCGCCATCGTCAAGCCGATTTCTGTAGCTTGTCCCTCGGGCGTCACAGCTGACAGATACCTCAATAGCCTCTCGGCCTTGGCGAGGCTCTGGCGCTCTGGCGGTGTAGGGAAAGGAAAGTTTACAACATGCTGTAGCCGCATGGATTTCAACTGCAGCACAACGCCCTCGATGGGCATTCTGAGCAGCTCCGGGTCCGCAAACTCCCGGAAATCCCTCTCGTATACGGCGGAGGAATAGAGCCGGTAACAGTGGCCGGGACCCGTTCGACCGGCTCGTCCCGAACGTTGGTTTGCGCTGGCCTTGCTAATCCAGCCGATCTCGTAGCTCTGAACACCGCTCTCCTTGTCGAAACGCCGCTCTTTTGCCCTCCCGCAGTCGAAGACGTAGCGAACGCCGGGAATAGTCAAACTCGTTTCCGCAACGTTGGTTGCCAAAATGATCTGCCGTGACCCCTCTGGCGGAGGGTCGAAGACTCTCATTTGCTCCTTCGTAGGGAGAAGTGAGTACAGCGGCAGGATGTGCATTTTGAGGGGGCCAGTGCCGCCTTCCTCGTCGGGAATCACGAAGTCGGCATCATCGTTGTCTTCTTCCTCTTCTTCCTCGTCGACAACGCGCATTTCGTCATAGTCGTCTTGCGTAGTGTCATTAGTGCTGCCAAAGTCGATATCCTCCACTTCCAATGGCGCATCGTTGGCGGATATTCGGACCTTGGGGTAGGCTGCGGGGTTCAGTCCCCCTGATGATGATTTCAGCATCTTGCTGAGCCGCGAAATCTCATCGTGGCCAGTCAGAAAGACCAAGAAGCTCCCGGGCGGAAGTTTGCGGTGTCCCTTGGTGATTTTCTTGAATGCCTCCTCCACGTAATCATGGCGTGTCTGGCGTGCGAAATGTAGAGTCACCGGGAACTGTCGGCCCTCGACGTCAAGAACCGGGGGAGGGACGGGGAACAAAAGCGGGTTTTTTGTGAGGTCGTCAATCCTCAACGTTGCTGACATGATGATGAGCTTGAGAGGATGTACGGTCGGGTCTTCGTTTGCCATATCCTGGCGCAGCTTGACGACACGGCTGAGCATTCCAATGAGGATATCTGTGTTGACACTCCTTTCATGCGCTTCGTCGATAATAACGGACGAGTACTTTCGCAAGGCCACATCATTTGATACTTCTCGTAGAAGGACACCATCGGTCATGAATTTAATGGCCGTCTTCTCGTCGGCGGTGCCTTCAAAGCGAATCTGGTAAGCAACCTTGTGGGAATGGTCGCCTAGCTCTTGACCAACACGCTTGGACATGCTCACGGCTGCAACCTTTCGTGGTTGTGTGACACCAATTAGGCCGGGCGTCGGCGAGTCAGCAGAGCCGTAGCCAGCTTCAAAGAGGAACTGAGGAACCTGAGTAGTCTTTCCGGAACCCGTTGCGCCGCAGATGACAACGACGTTGTTATTGTGGATGGCCTCCATGATTCGGTGTTCCTCCCCGACAACAGGCAACTTCAGTCTTGCTTCTTGGATGTCTGCTGGGCGGGTGACGGGAACGGCGAAAGCTTTGCGGTCGGTCGCTGGGTCGTTGGTAGTCGTCTGCAACTCCATCGGCAGGGGTTCCTGCTCTAAGGGGCGCGGTACGAAGTTTTCCGGACGCGGTATATCCAGAGTCACGGCTGCCGAGTTTACTGGTTCGTACCCGAGCGCTTGATTTCTCTGCTGGTGCGCCCAAGCCTTGAACGCCGAGGACCTCTGCTTTGTATCTGGCTTGTCGCCTCCCGATTCCTCGTCTTCGTCGTCGCTGTCGTCTTCGTCCTCGTCCTCGTCCTCATCCTCCTCGGAGTCCATTTCTTCGTCGCTTTCGGAGGAGCTGCTTCCCTCGTCGCCCGAACTACCTTCTGATCCAGGGCCGTGATCCTCAGACTCCGAGCTGAAGCCTTTCCAATCGTCGTCCGAGGCCGACTCCGGCTCCGGGGCCGGCACCGGCTGGGCGAGTTGCGGTACGGGCCGGTTCAATTTCGACTTGACACCACCGCGCTTCTGGCGTTTCTGTATGACGGGCCGTCCCGAGTCATCAACTTCCAAAGGGCGCTTGAGTCCCGATCCAAGGGTAGGTTGAGGCGCGACAGGCGCCGGAACGTCAGCCTTGGCTTCGATCTCGGCCGCCTTTCCTTGCTGTATCGGCAGCTTAGCAGACTGAGAAGGCGGCGCTTCTTCCATGTCGCTGTCCGGGCTATCGGGACGCTCCTCGAGGAGTTCATCTTCGTGATCGGCAATGCCTGCGCGCTGCTCCTTGAGGAGTCGCTCATACCGCTGCCTCTTGGTGTCTCTTCCCTGGCCGATATGACTGCTGCGCAGGAATAGATTGGTGTCGATTTTGTTGGCTGCCAGCTTCTCCTTCAGCGCACGGTTCTCATCCTTCCGCAGCTTCTGCTCGATGAACTTCTCCAGTCGCTGAGCTTTCTTGCCGCTGACTTTGACGCCCGGTTCTTGCAGCTCTTCGCGAAGCCGGGCTTTCCTAGCCTCCAGGTCTTTCTTCGATTCGGTAATTTCCAGCGCGTTGCTGTCCTCGGTCACGGCATTGGCGGCATCGTTCTGGCGCGCCAGCACCTTGTGCTTTCTCTGCCGGGGTACGAATTTCTTGACCATCTTGCAGGGCAGAGGACTGGACAGCCTGGGGTATTGAACAGAAAGTCCGCAGTCTCATGAGTCCGCAAGCGGTACGAGATGCCTGTGTCGCCGTACAGAGAGCCGGCGTGCGCTTGAGTGAGCTTTGAGAGTCGGGTCCTGCGCATGAAGACTCGGGAGATCGGAATTGTAAATTTTGACCGCTTGCCGGCAGAATTCAGGACCCACTCAACTACTTACTGAAGGTTACGCCGTACGGAAAAGATTAGCTTGTAGAGGTTAGCGCGGGGTAGCTGATGGCCCCCCCACTGCAAGCAGGTACGTATGTACATAACTGTGGTTATCCCATCCCATGCTACATACTCCCATAGACTGATGCTGTTTGAGTCTTTCGTACTTACATCTTTCTTATCCTCTTTACCAAGAGGAAGTCAAGCAGAGAACTACCCTTCCCCGTTCTCCAGACGGCACCACTTACATAAGAAGCAAGTACATACTTCAGCACCTACATAACATCCACGCCGCCTCAATCCGTCTACGGTAGCCCATAGAGGCTTTCACTGGACCACAACTCGTCGGCCCTCTCTCTGCACACCCATTCGGGTTTCAATCGCCATGGACAGCTCCCAGGTCAAGGAGGAACCGTTCCCGGCCCCCTCGAAGCAGGCGACGGGCCTCATAGGTGGCGTCGAGACCGAGGCCGCGTGTGTCTTGTTCGAAGACAAGATCATGGTCACGCTTTCCCAGGGCGGCAGGCTCGCACAATGGGTATGCATCCGATGCCATCGACCGCCGGCACCAGGCTGACGTCTCGCAGATCCAAGTGCCGCTCTCAGCCCCTTCACCTGCCGCTGCCGAGATGGCGCTGCCAAGCAACAGTCTGTTGCCTCTGACTCATCTCACCCCCAGAACCCTCCTCGGCGGCGGCGGGGACGAGCGCGAGTCTTCTGGTCAGCTGTACGCGGTGCAGATTGCGAGCCACCTGGCTCGGCGAAACCCAGAAGAGCAGCGGACATTGCTTGTTGGGCTCGGTATAGCCAAGCCCAAGCCTGATCGGGAGTCCTTTTTCGACCTGATCGAACTGGTCCAACAGGTCCTCTGATCTTGGTAACTGCCTGCTACAAAGCTTCACCTCGCGGGCCCTCGGCCCGGACTACAGGGACTGGCGAACAGCACCTGCCTGAGCTGCCGTCTGGACGGAAAAGTGCTACGGGCATCGCACGCAACAGCGAAGGTGGCGGCCATGCAAGCCTACTACTCTCAGTCACGATTGCAAAACCCGGGTGTTTGCTTATAAGGAGGATCACCGCCTGGATAAAGACAGAGCGCGCACTGCGCCCAGCCGTACGCCACACGGATGCGGCAAGGTCAGGTCTCAACGACTACCGCACTGGGCGCTGCTTCCAATACCGCCTTCTTATCGAAGGCCTCTCGCTCCAGCTTGAAACGCCGTTGGCACCCTGCGGCAAAAGTCAGCCTCGCGGACAGCAACACAAGGGTTGGACATGCTCACATTCGCCGCACGAAATGGGCTCATACTTGGCGGGATTCGTCTCGGAGGTGCAAGACGGAACGACACTCTCTACACAGTTGAAGTTGAGGCCTAGAAGAGTCGGTCATGCTGTGCCGCGGACATTTCGGAACAAGATAACCTACCGAAGAAGAATGGCATCGACACGCGTTCGGCTCGCGACTCGTTGGGCACCCTGTGAACCGTCGACTTGTAGGTATCGTTGGACAAACGCATCATGTAGTCACCAATATTGACCACCATGGTGCCCTCGATGGGCGGTGCCTGCAAAGGTCGTCAGTGCTTGGCGGTTGCAGCCGTGTCCATGGAATGACGAACCCTGATCCACTGGCCTTCCTTGGTCAAGACCTGCAGGCCGCCCACATTGTCTTGCCACAGAAGCGTGAAGAGTTGCAGATCGGTATGGCTGCCCAGGCCTACCGTGCTCGGTTCCAGCTGCTCGGCGTCCCGGGCCGGGTAGTAGTTGAAGACGCCGTCGGCACCAGGATGCGTCACCTTGTCGTCCCAGTAGTTCTCGGCTAGGTCCAACGACAGCGCGAAGCTCTTGACCAGCCGTCTGGCCAGGGTCAGGCAGCTTCGCCAGTACGCGAGACAGTCCTCCTGGAAGCCGGGAAGGTGTTTGGTGCGTTCCCAGAGAAACGTCTCCCCGCGAATCCACTTTCGCACCTCTTCGGGGAGTTCGGCAATGTCCATCGGATGATCCGGGTCGTATTCGGGACGGTACCGGAACGACAGGGACTCCCTGATGTCGACGCTCTCGCTGGGCGAGATGTTGGTGCTGGCAGGGCTGGTGTAGCCGTTGAAGAAGCGGCTGTACTTCCGGGCCGAGACCAACTCCTTTGCCTCGGCCGGCTGGGCCATGAAATTCAAGACCTGTTGCTTGCATCTCGCAATGGTGTCGGCCGGGATGCCGTGGTTCTTGATGTAGAAGAAGCCCGTATTGACCGCAGCGGTCCTGATCTGAGCTGCCACCTTCTGACGCTCCGCCAGGTCATGGGAGAAGATGGGCTCCAAGTCGATGACCGGGATCTCTTCCGGGGTGCAGTCGCGGGGCGGGTTGCATAGGACGTCCCGGTAAACGGGCCCGAGGGCGGTACGCAGTTCGAGTTTCGTTACCGACATGGCGACGGGTGTTTCCGGCAGCCCCGGGGTCTCGGCGGAGAATACGGACTGGTGGGAGGTGTAAGCAGAATGACCACGGCGTCTCCAAGACAGCTGCCGGACGTAGCGTCGGTTGGTTTAAAAAGCCCCGAGTTGTAAGCCCTTTCTTTCCCCTACCCTACCTGGTCGGGCTCTCTCCCCTTTCGGTGGGGAGCCCACCAGAAACCCCCAAATAAGTCGGTACTGCTGTTGGAGATCGCCGCAACAGAGATAAAGAGGTCAAATGATGCGGGGCTACCAATTGGCGTGCTATCGAGCCCGGCGTTCACCGGCGCATCCGGGGCTGACCTCCGATATTCATTTGGCACTTTGGTCGTGGCCACCAGGAATCCGCCGGGGTACTACGGGAATGCTCCCTTTCAGCGCCTGCCCTGCCCTGCCCTGTCTCCCTCACCAGGACCGGACACCCGCAAGGCACTACATAGGTACCAAAAGGGGCCTTCCCTGCTACCTCTCCAGTAGGCAGGCATGGCATGCATGCTCCCGAAACCGGGATTCCCTCGGCGCGGACTGCGCCGTCAAGCCTGGAAGCGCAATCCGGGGGACCAAGCGACGCTGCAATTCCCATCCCCACCATAGATGTAGACGGAAGTCGTCATGGAAGCATCCCCGCCTGAAACGGTGGTGCGAGACAGTTTGCCCCCTATAGCGGCTTGCCCTCCATGGCTTTTTGATGCAGGGCTATGCCTCCAAGCATGACCACATGTGGAACTTCACTTTCCGGTGCGGGGGTTGATCAGTTGCCCGTTGTGCGTTGTGCGTCACCGGCTAATTCGTCGTGTCACTCGTCGGCCCAGGGCGCCGGACGCGGAGACATCTGGGGAAAGCGGGGGACAGGCATATGAAGAACTTATAAGTCCGTACTAGCAGGTAGGCAAGTGAGAGCCCAGAGATCCATACTGACATCTCGCATGGCCTCCTTGCTTACCTCGCACCTACCGACCTGTATGAAATTGCGTATACATCCCCGTCTGTGTGTGTGTCGGTGAAACAATATATCTCCTCGACATAAAAGACAACCATGGCGCCCCCCGTCTCCGGCATCAAGACCAACGCCAACGGCATCCCCGACTTCGAAGACCTGCCCCTCAGGAAGGGCGATCCGCCCTACTCGGCATGGGGTCTTTACGGAGACACGGACGAGCTGGGCACGCTCAACCGGCTCACTGACGAGCGTGTGGCTGCCGCGGCCAGGAGCGAGATCAAGACCGGGCAAAGGTACAGTAGTACCTACGGCCCAAAGTAGGACACGGGGAGGTCGCCCGCTGCTGACTCGCCAGGAACCAGAGTCTCGTTGAACTGGCCCCTCAACGCCCAGTCAAAGCGCTCCTTCTTCCAGAGGGCCCTGTTCCACCAGGACATCTTCCCCAAGGCACCGGCAACCGTCAATGATGACGTGTGGTATTTTAATTCCCAGGTGTCGACGCAGTGGGACGGCCTGCGGCATTTCGGGTACCAAAAGGAGAAACTGTTCTACAACGGCGTCACGATGAAGGACATTCACGCCCTCGACGAAAAGGGGCAAAAGGCCATAGTGAACGGCATCCATGGTGCGTTATGTATCCCCTTCGCCCGGTCCCGGGGCGGAGACGTCTTTCTGCCCTTGAAACCCGCTCACACGTTAGGACAGCCTGGTCGGAACAAGGCATCGTGGGCCGCGGCGTGCTGGTCGATTACCACAGCTGGCGGGCATCGCAGGGCCGCGAGATAGCCACGTACGACGCTTTCGACTCCACGCCGATCCCGCTGGCGGATCTCCAGGCCTGTCTCGCGGCACAGGGGACGGAGGTCCGCTTTGGTGATATACTGTTGGTGCGCAGCGGCTTCATGGCCGCCCTGGCCACCAAGTCGGACGACGACTTGTGGGCGTACCAGGACGTGATGCCGCACCGCTTCGGCGGCGTGCAACAGAGCCGCGACGTGCTGCGCTGGATCTGGGACAACTTCTCCGCCGTGGCCGGCGACCAGCCCTCCTTCGAGACTTGGCCCACACAGGCCGACTGGCTTCTGCACGAGGTTTTGCTGGGGGGTTGGGGCTGTCCTATCGGCGAGCTGTTCGACCTCGAGAAGCTTGCCGAGCAGTGCAAGAGGGAGAAGCGCTGGAGCTTCTTCATCGCGAGCGAGCCTTGCAACGTGCCCGGCGGCGTGGCCAGGTAAGCGATACCCCTAACCCTGTCCCCGGCTCTAGAGGTTTGCCGTGGCTCTTAGCTAATCCAACTTCAAAAGCCCCCCCAATGTCCTTGCCATCTTCTGAGCAGGGTTGGAAAGAAGCGCTTGCCTTGTGTGGGCAGTGAACAGGCGCGGCGCCAATCGACTGTGCAAGGACGGTGATAGGTGAGGTTAGCCAAATCGGCTGGAAAAGGGGCCGGTTAGAGAGTACTTATCCTGCTCAACGGCGGCTCGGGCTGTTGGGGCATTGGATTTCCCTGCTCCAACGGCCGGTCAAAGGCACGGTCAAAGGCACACACAACCAGGGCATTTTGCATCAGTTGCTGTAGGAGCTGGTCGTATGGCGCTGAGAAACGGACCGGCCGGCCACCTACTGCAGCGAGTTATGTGCATCGACCTCCTACAAAGTCATCTCACACCACTGAAATCAAGCATTGCCGGCTTCATGGGCCCTTTTGTCCGTGGACAGCCTGCCCCCAAGGGATGCTTCGTGTCCACCCAGTCCTTCCGTGATTTTCGTGCCATCAGGAGAGGAAGCCGATGTGCCCCCTTTTTCGAGGTGCCACTGGGAAACCGACCACTTCCGCTAAGACCGATATACCTCACACACAGGCTGTAACATAGGCCATCCTACACAATGGGATATAGTGGTGAAGACCGTGTCTCACAATTCCTTCCGGTCGCGCCCCGACGCGCCTCAATGGCGCCGGGAAGTACACGCTTCAGATGGCGATGACGGGTTCTTGTCACTGGAGCGACAACGTCACAGAGGCTGGTTTCCAGGCCCCCAAAGTCTGTGAGATTTATGACGATGGATATTCATGACCACGGCACGTCGGCGAGCCGTCGCCGACTCCGCCCATTTACGAACTACTATATCATAGACTGTTATGCTCGCTAGTCTGTTCTTCCTCGAGTCATGAGCGCCGCTGGCTGAGAAGCCTACGTGGGGAAAGCTCTCCGCCCGCTTGCGCCCGGCCAGACAGCCACCGCCTGCTTCCAGCAGGGCGTGACGCATACGCCGAGACGCCCAGCTTGTCCCGACATCACTGCCATATTGGACAATCGCTGATTGCGACATGCCAACGCCCTAAAAATTGCCGATAGCGAATAGCATAGGCATGCAATTCTAAGAATGCAGCCGTCACCCCTCATTTCTTGCGGTCACTGTTTCCGGTCAGCGTCTCATGCCGTTGGGCCGGCGTCATGGGGGACACTTACGTGCTCAACCTCCTGGACAGCGATTGGAGCTTCGTGTCGTTGTCGGCTTCCCGCTTGGCCCGCTCCATCGCGGCCTCGTGCTGCTCATCAGCCGCTTTCTTGACCTCCTCGCTCGTCGGAGGCAATCTCTCGTTCTGCAGATCCACTTTCCTAGCGTCTTCGAAAGTGCTAATGGCATTCTTGATACCCTCAGCACCGAGCATGAGGGTTCCGGCCGGCAGGCGGCTGTTTCCAGACATGGTCTTGAGCTCCGTGACCTTCTCCGATTCCTCGCGGAGGACCTGGAAGACACGCGACAAGCGGCCAATGGCCAGGATCTTATTCTTGATGGCACGTCGCTTGTACTCAATAGACTCGGGGTCTTGAGGAAGCGAGGCCGAGAGCGGCGGTGACATGGGTCCTGGGGAGGTCGAGGCAGGCGTCTCTTCCTTGAGCTCCTCCTCCGAGCATGTACTCAAGATAGCAATCAGCATGTCGGTGATTTTCTCACCAACAAAAGGAAGCGACCAAGTGAAGACGTCCATGAAGTTGGGGAGCCAGTAAGGATGAGGGGTGCAGTTAAACTGGCGGATATTCATCACGTTGTTCTCGTACTTCAACACCGCGGCCTTGTTGTTGTAGACGTCGAGGTAGTTAGGGGCCGAAAAAATGGTCATAACACTCGGGAACCCGGTCGTACGTGTCTTGCGGTACATGCGGTAGCCAGCATCCTGGGCCTCGTGAGCGCGGATGACGGACAGTAGGTTGTTCTTTTCCAGGAAGGCGCAAGCAGCCGGGTAGGAGAAGAAGTAGGAACAGCCGCGCACGTGGTTGTGCATGAAGAACTCGTTCGTCTTTTCCTGGCCGAAGTCCTCGAGGGGGTCGGCCCACAGGATGTCGCACATCAGGCCCTGGGTGGGCGGCTCCCGGAAGCGGTCGATACTGCGGATGTCATCAAGGGTGTGCAGCTCGGGGCTGAGACCACCGTGGATGCACAGGAACTGCTTGTTCATGACAGCCGCCAGGGGCAGGCAGCAGAAAGACTCCATACAGGCCTCGTAGATGGCCTCGGAGTACTTGTGCTTGCATTCGAGCTTGAAAGTGAAGTAGTCGGTCAAGTGGCGACATTCGTGGTTGCCTCGCAGCAGCCAGAGCGTGTTGGGGTAGTGGATCTTGAGACACCAGAGGTACAGGACGCACTCAATGCTGAAGTAGCCTCGGTCGACGTAGTCGCCGAGGAAGAGATAGCGGGTCTCGGCCGGGTCGCCGCCGACCTCGAAAAGCTTCATCAAATCGTAGTACTGGCCGTGGACGTCGCCACACACGGTGATGGGCGCATCCATCTCGAGCAGGTTGGGCTCGGCGCGGAGCAGATCGGTGCCCGTCTTGATGATCCACAGGGCTTGTTCCTCGGTCAGGCGCCCTTCGCGGTAGAAGTGCTGCTTCAGGAAGGTGATGTTGGGCTTGGTGTGGGTGTCGTCCTCGAAGAACTGCTCGTCGGTGGGCTTGAACATGGCCGGTGCCTGCACATCTGCACGCGACGATGCCGAGGTCAGCGAAGGGGCCTGCCATCATGCTGGGCCCGAAGGCGGCCGGCGAGGGCGGTGATAACGGGCTAACGCGGCAATGGGGAGCTCAGACGCCGAGGCGGGCAGGCGGGCGGGCGGGCGAGCGGGCGGCGGTGGTGGTGGTGGTGGTGGCGTCGGCGGCGGCAGCGGGGTAGGAGAGGAACGATGATTTGCGGCACAGGCACGCACGCATGCCCGCATGGCGACAGATGAGGAAGAAGAGGAGACCTACCTTTGCAGACCCGTTCCATAGTGCTGACCTGCTCGCCAGACTCGAGCGTGTGCAGGGAGAAGTCGACCTCGGGCAGCGGCTTCTTCTCCCTGATGGCGCGAATGGCATTGTCGACCTGCACGTTGCGCTGCTGCTCCTGGGCGCCCGAGGGCGACTGGCCCTCCTCAGAGTCCATGTCGGCGGACGTGTACGGGCGATGCGCCGGGGGTGCGAAGGCGACGGGGGGTGAGGGCAACGATTTCGAGATGCTGCCGCGTCGTGATGGCTGGTTCTGCGGTGTGTCCAAAACAACAGCGATACGGTCAGCCTCGTGGGGTCGGGGGTGGCAGTAGAATGGGAGGTAAGGTAGGTATGTAGGTTTGGTAGCTGGAGGGAAAGCACGAGAGAAACAATGGGCTGGGGGGGGAAAGATTCAGCGTTGCACGCTATGGGATGGAGATGGAGGGTATGTAAGGTAGCCAGTGGCAGTCAGTACTTCTTGACCCTCCAGTACTAACCTACATGACATACCTACCTACACAACATCCTATACTTGCCCACCTCTGCTAGGTACTTCTTCCCTCTCTCGAGTAGGCCTACACGTCCAGAGGCACGCAAGTAGAGGCAGGTCGTCTAGCGTGGGATCTATGTACCTAACCTCCAACCTGGTAAGCTCTTGAGGTAATGGGATCCCAGGCATACGCTGTACCACTTCCGACTGGCCAGCGGCTTGACTTGGCTGGAAGACCGGACTGGGAGGCAACCCGAGCTTACGAGTAGGTGGGTTATATGAAAGAAGAGAGATGGTTGCTTACAGTCGTCCTCTCTTTCTCGCAGTGCCTCGAGCCGTGGTCGGTTATCTAGGTACGTTTCTTTCTTACCTCCTCCATCCACCTTCAACACGGCGGAATCTGGGCATCGAGGAAAATGTGCACAGGTGAATAGAGAGCATCGAGGGAATACATAACCTAAGTGCCTACCTACCTAAGTACCTTACATAGGTACTCACTCACCTTTGGGTATACGGCACTCGACCCTAGCTTTCTCCATCTTATCGCGTATGGTTACTTAGGTACCTGCCCTAGGGACTTCTGACGGACGGACAGCACAGGAGGCGAATCCCCCCGACCATCTCATCCTGTGAGATAGGAGGTAGATTTACGTGCATTGGCTTAACCCACCTCCTATGTACGAGGAGGTACTTATCCATCTCGAATGCAGAGGGACGGGAATCGCCCGGGTTGCGAATGGTTGTGGCCCGAAAGACCAGGCTCGGTGGAACTTTGGATGAATGGGGAGAGGGTCGGTAGTGGTGGATGGACGCCAAGCAAAAACGAGGTGGGATGGTCTCTTGCTCCCTTTGAGGGTCCTCGTGGAAAGCCCCCCCCTATGATCCATTGGTAGGGGTCTCGGTGAGGACAGGGGCTGAGGGGCAACAGACGGACAGCCTGGCAGGCATCGTCCGTCCGTCTCCTCCCTAGCTTCCCCCCTTCCAGTGTGCAACCACAGCTTTGGAGCCTACCTACCTAGGTAAGCAGGCCAAGCCACATGGGATGTGGTAGACGCATCACAGCCGAGAGTAAAGGTCTAGACAGAAGTAGCAGGACTGACTGAATGGGGGAGAATCTGGGTACACTTGGGTAAGGTGAGGAGGACTCCTTACCCCCCGCCAGCAGTCTAGTCGCAATGCGTGTTACCAGCCAGCCAGACAGGGCCAAAGAGTTTAGGTAGAGCGGCTCGAGGGGGTGAGACTTGGGGAACAAAGAAAGGAGGCAACCGACCTCGCCACGAGGCGACCGGCGCTATCCCATTTTCCACTACGTCTGACCGAGCTGCTACTGGCTACCATAGATAGTCTCATGGCGTCTGATGGGATTGGATGCTGTTCAAGAAACTGGCGTAGTGAGGCTCACTGGCTCCCTAACTATGTACCTCTCCTCTGCCCCCCTTCAATGCCTCCAGTCCCCCAAGAGCCGCCCAGCCGCCCGTACAGGTGAGGAGGCTCGGAGGTAAGTAGATTTAGGCAGTCCCGCACTAGAAAGAGGTTAGGTACTGTGTAGGTGGCCCGGGTGTCCGCTTGTCGCTCAGTCGGTGGAGAGCGCGACGGAGGATAAACGGGGCGCGACACGCAAATCGCTCGCTGCAGGGAAGCCCAATGCTGACCGTCATGGCGTTGCCGCCGACGGTATAGCGGATAGAATACTGCGGAGCTACGTAGGTCGGTGGGTTGGTTCGTTGCAAAACTATATCCTTAGTATAGGTAGTTACAAATTTAGAAAAGCCAAACACTTTGTGTACAACGTGCAGGAGCCCGGAGCCTTCCACGCCTATCGTGACCTCCTAGGACTCCGATGAGCATCACTACCTACCTCCCTCCTACCTACCGACTTGGTCCATGGCAAATCGTTCGAGCTGTAGCTGAAGTTCCCTATCACGTGTCTGAGGCCACACCGTCTTGAAATCAGGCTGTCCGGCTTAGATGTACCAGATCCTTGAAACTCTACTGCCCTTGGCGATACCGACTGACCAACAAATTCTTGAACTCGTGCCTCCCTGAATCATCCTGGTTGCCACCCGTTTGGCTACAAAAACAGACAAATACCCTATAATGAGCTACAAATCCGTCGGACCACGACGTACACCGCTATGTGGCTCATATCGGCTGGGTGCGTCACTCCCCACGTTCCAGCTGGAATCTCAGTACGCATTAACGGCTGTTGCACGTGCTATAATGACATGATTGCTGCTCACGTGTAAAACTCGAGCTGTTCAGCACTTTAATCTTTTACGCCACTGCTTTCTAAGCGATGCCTCATGGCTCTTGTGGCTTGCTAGAGCTGAAATAAACCACAGCGAACTATGTTGCACAGCTAATAGCGCCCTTACAGCTAGAAGTACCGACATCCACCAATGTACCTACTTACTACCTAGGTACCTAGGTAGCAGGTAAACCATGCGTTCCCGATATTGGACATGCGTATGTGCCCTCCTCTCTGAGGTATCTGGGCATTTGCGACTTCATCCTCTCCTTCTACACGGCACAGTAGCCCCCGTCCACGAGAAGGTCGACTCCCGTCACGTAAGAGGAGGCATCGGACGCCAGGAACAGATAGGCACCCTTGAGCTCCTCGGGCTCGCCCTCGCGTCTGTGCACACGGTGTTAGCCGGTACCGTCACAGGCGAGATCTTATAACGTGGAGCTGGCTGGATGTGCCAGGCCGGCAACTCACCCCATGGGTATCTTGTCTCTCCAAGTGCTCTTGGTCGAGGCCGGGACAAAGTTGGTAATCTCAGTGTTGATGTAGCCCGGCGATATGGAATTGGCCCGGGCGAAGCCCACCCATTCGATGGCGAAGGATTTGCCTGTACAATAGATTAGCCGCCGGCCGACACGGCGCCCTGCTCGAGCCGCACACGACCGTGAGCGGCTGCCGACTGGGATTGCACTTACAGGCGTGGATCACGGCCGCCTTGGAGGCGTTGTAAGCCGTCTGCATCTGCGGGATGTTGGCGATGTGGCCCGACATGGAGGCCGTGGCGATGAAGCTTCCGTGGCTGAAGTTTTCCAACTTCTGGCCACCGGTGGTGGTGCCCTCTTGCTTCTGCCGGCGCCAGTGCAGCGCGGCCGCGCGGGCGCAGAAGAAGGTGCCGTCGATGTTGACGGAAAGCACCTGTTGCATGCGCTCAAGGGGGCCGTCGATGAAGGGCCCGTCCTCCCAGGCGATGCCCGAGTTGGCTACGAAGATGTCGAGCCGGCCGTTGAAGGTGCGGACGATCTCGTCGACAGCGTCACGGACGGCCTCCCACGACTGCACATTCACCGAGTAGGCCTTGCCTGGAACCCATGCATGTCAGGCGACGAACCAAGAATTCCCGGGCCCCGGCTTAAAAAAAGAAGAAAAAAAAGGACCCGGGGCATCGCGCCGTACTTACACTGGACGCCGAATTTCTTCTCGATGTTGGCCGCTTCCTCGACGGCTTTCTTGTTGCTGTTGTACCATATGGCCACGTTGGCGCCCGCCTCGGCAAAGCCCTGGGCAATGGCCAACCCGATCCCTTATGTTCTGGTCAGTATACTCGGTCGTCCTGGGTAACACGGGACCGAGGGGAAGTTACCCGCTCCCGCACCGCTGACAATGGCGGTACGGCCCTTGAGAGAGAAAAGCGGCATGACCAGGTCGTTCTTGGGCGCCGGCATGGCATCATGAGCAAAGTTGCCACCTTGCATGTCGGCCATGGTGATGGAGCGCGTGGTCGAGTGCGTGATTTACTGGGTATCTCCGATAAGGAGGTGTGACAGCTCGCTAGTGGGTGGTGGTGATGGCGTGGGAGACGGGGGAAGAAAAGAAGGGCTCGGCCAGCAAGAGCAGGGACGGGGAGACTCGCGGGTCCTATTAACAAAGCGTATCCCCAACAGTACGCCAGGGCTCTCGTAGGTCCCCATGGCGTAGATGGAGCCATGACTTGATCCGGCTCATACCGTTTCCTGCTGCCGGCAGGGCTGTTTGGGACGAAGGTGCGCCGGGCCGAGCGTGACTTGTTCTTAGTGGAGCGGGTGCAAAACCCATGGAGTCGATCCTGACAAGAACCCGCCGCGGTGTGTGTGTGTGTGTGTGTGTGTGAGTGTGTGTGAATGTGTTAGTGCACGCGATGATTTGGGAAGGTGAGGCGGCAACCAGGTCCACGGGGTGCTAATCTCAGCCTTCCGCATGGAGTAAAAGTAACTCACGGAGGGCATTATGTGATTGATTGCCGGACTCTACTGGCCTGCGTACATATGTTTGGAGTGACACTTGCCTGCCAAAGCCGCACACGCGCAAGAAAAGGCGCAGTACCGAACATAGTGAACCCTGATGTGCAGGTAGCGATCGCGCCGGCGCCCAATGGTGCCAGGTACACAGCAGCCACCTATCACAGGCTCGGTACCTATGCCCCTCTCCCTCGCCAATAGGAAAATTAGCCGTGGAGACATGCCAACATGGGGGCACATTTCATCTATTTCCCTCGCTGAAAGCATGGAAAGCCGAGGCGGCACACACGTATGTACACATTACTGAGCCTTTGCCCAGCTACGCGGTGGCCGAGGCAGATGGGATGTTGTGTGTACGGGTCCGTTCAGCGGGGCAGCGACTGGATGGAAACTCAGGTGCCCAGACGAGCCAGAAGATGGGGTCCTCCCACATCCACCCCAGAATCGACTTGGGGGAGAGCACACTCTGGCCAAAAGAACCGCAGCCGGGCAATGGACCGTTCGTGGAGCCCGCTAAGCACAAGTAGTGGATCTCGATGCTCTAGAACCTCCCGGTCTGCCATCAAGTAATAGTATGGGATGGGAGCGGCCCCGTATGGAGAGGTAAGCTGCTCCTCCGAGTTGCCTGGCGAACTTGGCCTTATCCCGGCAACTTTCAAGCTCCCGTCCACCATCCAGTCCCAGTCCCTCCCAACTTTTGGAAGCCAGCCCCGTCAAGTGAACAAGACCGCTACTGCACTGTACACTGCCAACTACCTAGGTCCCTAGGTAGTTCAATGGTTTGGTGACTATCGGGTACGCATCGTCAGTCATGGGCATTCAACCGCTCCAGAACCACGGTCAAGATTCCTTTTGGGTGGCACGGACGAGACGGGTGTCAGCCGACAATGCGGCTCAGTATGTCTCCTCGGGGGTAGTTTGTGTTCCTCCATCGCGAGATAAAATCGTCTCGGTTGACTGGAGAGTTACGTTAGCCGGGGATCGCTCGAGCCCAACCACACTATCGCCCGAGGGTCATGAATGAAACCCGGCCGTACTTACTGTAGCCGCCGCACATGCGCCGAACGCCTGTGAAAGCCGCCCGCCCGTGGAGAACCCTCCAATTGTCGAAGACTGAATGGCGTGCCCGTGTTAGTGCTGCTGCTACTTCTACTGCGTGCGGGAGAGCAGCCAGTTTGACTTACTGAGGAGGTTCCCTGGCTTGAGTTGGAACCAGTATTCCATGTCCTTCCTCGTCAAGATGCTGTGCCACTTCCTCGCGGCTTCGTACCATTCGGCGCCACCAGCCTGGGTGAACGGAACCACGCCTCGGTCGTCATTGTTCCACCTGACCCGGTGCATATTTCCCGTTCTCTCGTCGACCTCGAGGACCGGGTACAACTTGTCGGGAGCAATGGCAATGCCCTCATTGCCGCTGGCATGCCACGGAAGCTTGGCGCGGGTAAGGACCTCGAATGCCTCTGGATCCTCCTGCTTCAGGGTGTTGGCGGCGTGAAACCCATCAACCAGCAGTGATTGGCCTCCCAGACCTGCCCCCGTTGGGCTGTCCTTGGCAGCCGCATCCGCCACGTGGGAAAGCATGTGGAAGGCCTGCAACCCCGCGGGGTCCGAGAAGTACGTCGTGTCGGTATGGGCACCGAGGGCTATGTTTGTGTAGGCTGTGTCGGCCATGGCGAGATCGGGTATGAAGTCGTAGAAGCCGCCGTAGTGTGTCTCCCGGATGAAGGCGATCTTCTCAAGTATGTGCTTGGTGGCCTCGCCCGTTTGGAAAGGAACGCCGGTGACGAAAACGAGGCCGAAGCGCCTCTAGGAACCCGCTGAGCCGAAGAAGCATGATGAGGGATGTAAGGAGGCTTACGATGTTGTCCGTCAGGCGCCCGATGGCCGCAGTCTCGTCCGAGGCGATCTCCTCGCTGCTGATGGTCGGCGGCCACGACGTCGCATTCCGACTTCCCTTTGCTCCAAAATACACTTGCCTAGGCTAGTTAGCGACGGGGCATCGCCAGCGTGATGTGTCACTTACTCCAGAGGCTCTGGTGATCTCATATCGCCTTTCAAAGTGTAGTTTTCAAGAAACTCCCATGGGTAAAAGCTTTGATGAGCCTCGTCCGACCCTGTGATCACTTGAGCCCAGAGCGTCTTTGTGGGCGCTGCGGTACCTACACTCGATTCGCACGCCGTCTTCTTGCACGTCGATCTGGCGAGGACTCACATCCTCGGGTATCTATACCGCTTAGCCTGACGAGGCCAGGCCGGCATCATACATGCGTAGCACTCACATCGAAAGTGTTAAAGGCCCGCTGGAGGGTGTCTGGATTGACACATTTGTTGCAACGACAGTTATCACTGAGCTGTGTGAGTACATAGCGCAGCATGGTTGGGCCGTCCCGTGCGTTGCGTTCGGTGATACTTACCGTAACCAGATGTTGGGGCTTCCGTCCCAGGACGTCAGCAAACGGAGCTCCTGCCCTCCCGTTTCCTACTTTATGCCACACGAAACACACTTACAGGTTTCGCCTGACATGCGGGGTGCCCTCAGGCCACTCGAACTTGACGCTGCGTTGAGTCGAGGGTGAACAAGTCACGGTGGGCAAGGTCCGCGAGGTTGTGCTTAACAGCCGGAGTGGTGCACACCATGGCAGGCGGGACGGAACGCCGTATCGCAAGAGAGGGACAAACTTGGCTAGACCTGGCCCTCTGATCAGTGTGGAAGCCATCATGGGTCTGGAATGAAGTAGGCGCCAGACTATTAGTAGGAACTTGAAATCCAACGAATAGTAGATGGTAGTACCTCGGTGCAAGTGAATGAGGGCTTAATCGGCAAAGAGCGTACTCTGACCCCGGTCGGAACGGTCCAAAGTGGATGGCTTGTCTCCTCGTCACTTGAACTGATGAATGATCACCGGCACAGAGGCAAAAGGGCTGGTAGTGGGTGGAAGCTCTCAAGGAAGTTGTCGTGGTTCGATACTTGATGGATATGGAGGGTATATCCATGCTAACCAATCCCATGGTCGGGGATAAACGAACCGAAGCGTGCCGAGTGTGGGGCAGGCCTGACTAACTAATTCCCCCTCTTGCTGAGCTTCCTAACACGAACGAACAACCCCCGAACGAGAGACTCTGACGGGTGCCAGCAGCATATGGGAGCGGCGACGCTTAGAACGGATATCCCAATAGCTAGGATTGTGCGGATCGAACCTACGACAGGTTGCAACTTGAAACGGCATCGTTTGAACCTGGTATAACCCGCACACAGCCCAACCAAAAAAGCACGGGCCATTCGCTAGCGACATGCCCGTGGGAAGGCGTTCGGGGTAGGCAAAGAGAGCATCTACGAAATCGCAAAAATTGAAAAACAACAACTAACTCTAGTTGCCCGACAGTAGAGTAAAAAGAATGCTTTGGACGCTGTGGGAATTGAACCCACGACCTTCTGTAGTCACACGGAAGATGCGAAACAGAAATCATACCACTAGACCAAGCGCCCAGTTGCAGATATGAGGGGCGAGAGAAGTACAGGTTATATAATAAGATCGTGAACTTTGGTGGGCGCAGACCCATTCCTCCACCAACGGTGGAACTGCCTGGGCCATAGGTCAGCATATGGGACGCTACATCGTACCCAAGAGCCAGGCAACCTCACAGGGCAGCCCTTAACAAGCAGTCGGCCTCTAACAGTGGTCAACCGGGCTATAGCATCTGTGCCGGCTTGAACCCGAAGGAATTCTAAAACAGAGTGGCGGGAGGAAGAGGACAGCAGAGAAGGTCAAGAGCTACATGCCTTTTATATGATGAGCTGTGGGACAACCAGATGCTCATAAGTCACAAGACACAGTTGTTTGCGCATTCGCATAATCTGAACTAGGACGTGTCTTACCGCATTACCCAGTCAAACAGAGCTGGCCTGACCATAGCGTGATTGCGGCTCTTTCTGGTAGCTAAGATTACCCGCATCGATTCCTGACCGGCAATTTGGGATAGGTAAAAGCATCCAAGTGATGTGTACATGTGTCATAAACAGATACTTGGAGTACTGAATGGCATACTGGGTGGTTTATTATGATAATCCCTACTGGAGATCAATAAGTGTAGACCTACATCGCTTGAATGTTCCGACTTCCATACAGGGTGGTGGGATTATGCCTGAACGGTGCTGGTAGTTTATTATAGGCGGTTTCTGCCTCCCGCTTTTTAGGCACACGGTCCCAGTCGGGCTGGCGGTCGCCTGTGGCAGAACCAAATTCCCATCCGGGTTCCTCCTACAACGGCCGTGATAAGCCTCCGATAAGAGATTTCTTATGTATGATCCATGTCCACTCCCAATTGTTAGTCGCAACCAGTGTTGAAGCATCCCACTCATTGCGCAAAGCGCGCGACCACGAACTCCCCCCCCGCAAAGCCATCGAGTCGCCCAAGCTCCCCTCGCGCTTCCTTTCACCTGCCGACAGTTCGCGTACACACACAAACACACACACACACACACACACGAGCCATGAATGGCCTACCAGGCGGCGGCGCCCCTCAGGCGCCTGCAGGCATCGATCGTAACGATCCCATGGTTAAAGGCGTGCGTCTTCTCTTTGCCCTCCGACAAGAACAGCGGCCACGGCATGGCCCCCGATGAGAGCCGGCGGTGGAACCGGCAAGCAGCTGGCTGACTTGTGCGCCCTACTGCAGATGAACGCATTGATGGAGTCCTGCTTCGGCAAGTCGGCCGTGTCCGGAGTTATGGGCTTCGCCATGGGCGGCGTGTTCGGCATGTTCATGGCATCGGTACGTTTCCCTCTTGTCTCCCCCACCCGCTTCCCCTTGCGACCACGCACGCGCGTCTGGCAGCGCGTGCGCTCCATGAGAAGGTGCCTCCAGAACGAGAGCTGACCCGTCCGTTTCCCGCTCCCCCTCCCCCTTAGATGTCCTACGACACCCCGTACCACACCCCCGGCGCGCCGGGCGTCACGGGGCCCAACGGCCAACCGCTCTCGGCGCTCCCGATGCGACGCCAGCTCGCCATCGGCCTCAAGGACATGAGCACGCGCTCCTACAGCATGGCCAAGAACTTCGGCGTCGTCGGCGCCATGTTCAGCGGCATCGAGTGCGGCATCGAGGGCTTCCGGGCCAAGAACGACCTCGCCAACGGCGTCGCGGCCGGCTGCCTGACGGGCGGCATCCTTGCCCGGGGCGGCGGCCCCATCGCCGTCGGGGGAGGCTGCGCCGCCTTCGCCGCCTTCAGTGCCGCCATCGACGCCTACATGAGAAGTCCCGGCGAGGAATAGGTGGCGCGTTGTGTCTGATGGGGGCAGCTTTCGCGCCGCTGTCCCCTCTCTTCCTCTTTTCCTCCTTCTAAAATAAAGAAAAGGCGGTGCCTCGGGGGCTCTTGTACATCGACTGGGGGAAAATCTATACCACGGTTGGCGATGCAGGATTCAGGCGATCGTGTATCATGGCGTTGGAAGGGTTCTCTGCATAGCACCAAGGCGTTTCGGAAAGCCAGATAGATGGCATGGTCGACATCTCCGCTTGATTCAGTTTCACGAGAAAGGATGAACCCGGGCATCTTCTCCGCGCAGAGGATGCGGGCTTCCGGTAATACAAAACGAACTTGCAACTCCACGTGCTAGCCCTGGTGTTCCAGCTCACAAAAGGATCACGAAGACACGCATCCCTGGAGAGAGGTTTGTATGGCGCGTGAGATCAGGGTTCCTTATTTTTTTTACTAGCCACTATGCCGCACAGCTCTTGATGGCGTCTCTAACGGGGTCGTAGTATACTGACGAACCGTCATCGCTGCTTGTGCCGAGGCTCGTCCCGTCCCTAAAACGCCTCGCTAAGATCCAGTACTGTTACCCTTTGGAAGGCAGGCCACGCCTGTCCTCGCGGGGCACCGCCCTGGCGCAAAAATCATACAAAGTGCAGGGAGATTAGGATGCCTTGTACACCTCGAACGCACCAAACTCCCAGAAAGCATCCTGGAAGGCGGTGGGGTTGTTGGCCACGAAGTCGGTGCAGTTGCTGGGGCAGCCGCTCTGAGCGTAGACGCCGCCGGCATACTGGCCGCAAAGGTCGATGTTGGCGATGATGCTCTGGTTGCGGAAGTGCGCGCCCATGTCGCAGTCCGTGTTGGGGAAGTCGGCCGTCGCGACGCCCCAGGTGCTGGGGTCCGGCTTGCGGGCCGTGATGTCGGCCGGGATGGCGTCCCGTCCGAACTGCCACATGCGGATGCCCTCGTGGCGCCACTCCATGGCCATGACGCCGCCGCCCAGGGCGTTGAAGGCGGCGCCGTAGCCCGTCTTGGCCCCCTGCACGCCGCACCCGGCATTGCCGTTGGTCTCGTTGAAGCAGCTGGCCTGGAGGGCGTCGCCCGTCATCTTGCGCTTCACGGCCATGGCACAGTCATCGCTCGTGTGGAGCGTCATCTGGTTGCCGTCGGTGGCCTGGTTGACGGCCTCCATGACGTCGATCTCGCCGTTGGCGGGCCACTCGTTCTCGTCGACGAGCCAGAGCGCCGGCCACGTGCCACAGCCGTGGGGGGTGTGCTTGATGTCGAAGATGAAGAGGCCGTCGTCGTACTGCTTCTTGGAGGACACGCGCACCGAGAAGCGGCCGGTCGAGGCATCGGGGGTGGAGCCGGGGCCGACGGACGTGTCGACCTTGAGGACTGCCGACTGGGAGGAGGCAAAGGTGAGGTTCTACGAGGCAGATGGGATTAGCTATGCTCCGTCACGCCGGCCAGGCCGCCGGTTGCCGACTTACAAGCTGCTCGGCGCGGGCCTTGGGCACGTAGTGAACAAAGCCCTGGGCAGGATCGTAGCCCTCAAAGTAATCGAATTGGTCGAAGAAGTCCTCGCCCGAGTCTATAAGCCGTCCGTGTTAGCGGGGGGAAGGGGGAGGATAGGTTTGGCAGCACGTACAGGTGTCCCGCAGCTGGTAGTTGAGCCGGGTGTAGTCGGGATACCGGTTGGCTCTCGACGTCAGGACGCCGGCGACGACGGCAACGACGACGGCAATGACGAGAAGCACCAGGCTGGTGACCCAGATGCGCTTCTGCTTCCACCAGGGCGTCTCAACGCCGTACTTGTAACCCATGTTGTCGCGGGGCGGCAGCTCGTGGGGATCGGGGTGGCGGTGGTAGGCAGGTGGTGCGCCAGTGACCAGCTCGACTTGGCCAGTTGCGTCGCGGACTTGGAACGAGGGAGGTCCGGCCTTGCCCTCGCCCTGCACCTGCGGTGCCCAGCCCGTATTTGTAGGGGCCGCCGGCGACTGGAGGGCGGGATGCCGGCCTGCAAAGTGTGCGCTTGCCTCTTTCTCGTCGGGGTAGTACGAGGAGGCACGGCGCAGCGGCCCAGCTTCGGCTGGGGGTGCCGGGTGCCCACCAACACGCCCAGGCAGACGGATTTCAGTTGTCGTGATTCGCGCCGCCGCAGCAGCAGCCTTTGGCCTGTGGGTATCAGAGGCTCCTCCCCGCGCAGCAAGCGGCTTCTGCGCCGCGGGGAGGACGGGTCTCGGCCCTTTCCAGTACTCGAACGGGCGGTATCCCAGCTGGTCCGGCTGGAGCTGAAGGGCAACAGACGTCCGCCCACGCGCGTTTGCTGCGGACATGGGCGGGGGCAGGAGGGTTGGGCGCGCGCGTCGGCCGCCCAGCCAACTCTATGGCGAGTGCAATCCTGTCTCACACCTTGTTTTTGCCCTGGAATCCTGCGCCCTGGCTCTGGCCCGTCTGCCGATCTCGGTACGTCGAGAGGCACCGCCTGGATGCCAGTCCCGAGGCCAGCGGACGCCGCGGCACCTGGAGGGAGGGAGGGAGGGAGGAAGGGAGCACGAGGAGACGCGGCCGGCCAGCGTTACGCGTATTCGTGCCGATCCATGGACGGTGGGTGGCACCAGGGTAATCGGTGGACGAGAGGCGGGAGAGGGCGACGGCGACGGACGACAGGGTTCACGATGGACGCCCGGCACGCACACCGACGGGCTGCCCACCTACATATACGCATGGCCGTGGTGCAGTCTTGTCTCCTTCTTTCTCTCGCCCTTCACCCCGGCCGGCCTGCAGCGAGCAAGATTGGAAAGGCTGGCCGCGCCCACGCACCCCCCACCATACCGGCTTCGGAAACCGAGGGCGGGTGGTGATGGGACCTTGGGGACGAGAGCTCATGCCTTTCATGCGGGCCGCCACTGGTGTTGCCGTCACGAAACATCTGGGTAGGGCGCCGATAATGCACGGCCAGCTATGGACAGGCAAGCAGGGTCGTGCCGCGTCAGACGGCCTCAGGGGAGGCTTCGCTCGCCATCGACCAAGGCGAGCCGAGAGAGGCCGAGATGGGACGGACGAAACGTCAACCCCCCGGGAGACACGGGAGGACAGCCTCCCCCCGCGCAGCTTTTGGGGTTTGCTGCCGTTGGAGAACGGCAGTTGGACCGTCGTATGAAGTCCGAAGTACACTTATGGTTTACCTTCCACCATTAGTACGCATTGGAGCCGCCGATCATCACGCAACGGAAGCGGGCGTTGCGGAACCTTGCTCATAGCGCAGGCCAAGTTTGCCAAGCGCATCGCATCCTTCCCCTCCCCCCCATCTGTGCGGCTCTGTCCAAATCTGTAGACGCGAGAGAGAGAGAGATAGAGGCATACTTTAGGTACTGTACACACGGGAGCATCCAACAGGTCACACACACGAGGAGCCCTGCCAATCAACGATGCGTACGCGGGCGCTTCTCGACGCACGACACACGTACCCTAACCGTTCTAGGTCAAGATTGTGTCAGGCACACGCCGGCACTGTGTGCCTTGGACACAGTCAGAACCTTGTATGAAGGTCGCCCGTGTACAGAGATAGATACTTGGGAAGCGGCTGTCAACTGCCATCTCTTCATCATCAGATAGATCGAATACAACCAACCCCCTGGGCGCCCTGCACGGCCGCGCCCCGTTATCTGTCGGCACCGATTGCCGTCAAACGCCTCGAGTATTATGATACGCGATACGGCCAATATAGTTCGTTTTTCTCCCTCACTGGGCAAATCCCTTCAACCAGTCATATTCTTGGCATCAAGCTCCTTGAGTGGCACGTTTCATCGTGGGAAGCATTATTGAGCTCTTTGAAACGGCTTACCGGCAGAAGAAATTTGGGGACAGGCCCACCGGTTCTGATGGTCGTCTCCGGTTTCGATGTTGTCAGGCCCTGTTGCACCAGCGCATGGGCGCATTCCCCAGACTGACGTGACCGACTCCCTTGCTCATTTCTCCGTATCTACATCCCTCCTACTGACTGTGCCTATGCCAAGGTCCGCAAGTCGAATATGAAACCATTCTCCGAATGGGCACTCCGCCAGGGCTCATGATAGTGACCCCTGTCTTGCCTTTCCTCGCCTGGTATGATATGATAACTGCAATAATACAACTTCGGCGGCCATGAAAGGTGCCCGAATGTCAAACAGGGACTCAATCCTCCTCTTCGTCGACCTTCGCACGTTTTGGTTGCCTGCTGTCGTCTTCCTGCAGCCCGTAGCCTCTCTTGGATGACGAACTCTGGTCCACCTCGGAGAGGAACTTGTCCACGTTGAACGGATCTGCCGCTTCTTTCTCGAATTGCACCGGTCCTTCCCGGGCCTCCACATCGCCTGCGCCCTTGAAGGTGCCCTTGCCCAAAGCGTCACCGAAACGGCTAGCTTTCTGGATCTTGGCCATTTCCTGGTCGCCCGCTGCTTCGTCCTCGAAATCATCCACGTTTTGCCGTGGCCGGTATATGCTGCTGATGGCGTCTTGTGCTGCGAACAGCGGCTTGTCGTACGGGTTGTCCTCGTTGATACCACTGTCAAAACCACTCGTCTGGTTGAAGAGCCGCGAGTCGTACATGGTCTCAGCCTGTTGGGTAGGTTTCGCGAGACCGAGGGCAATCTTCTCCGAGATATCTCGGTTTTGCTCCCGAGCCATAACCTGAATCCGCCTCTCGGCACCCATCCTCGACTGCCGGAGTTTGCGTTCTTCTTCCCGCCGTCGTTCCTGTCTCGCCTTTTCTCGCTCGCGAACCTCGGCACCCTCGCTATCCGAGCCCGAGTCAGAGTAGCTGTAGCTGCGGGACCGCGTCGAACGTGAGTCACGCGAGCCGCTCGAATCCCTTCGTTGCCTGCCGGCGCCGGCACGTTCTTCGCGGGCCTTCTGGGCCAGCATGCGCAGATTCTCTTCCTTCTGAGCCTTCTCCTTCTCGGCAAGTCGCTGTTGCATGGTGGCTCTCTGCCGGACCTCTTCACGGGCATGCCGGTCAGCCATGAAAAGTGCTTCTGAGAACTGAGCGAATTTGTCGTTGATGGTGACGTCCTGAAGACCTCGGCCGTCGGCAGCCAATCTCTTGTCCAGCGGCACGGTGAAGCCCTTGGGGTTTTTCCAGTTGCTGACCGGAGGCGGAATCTTCCACATTTCCTGATCCTCGGCCGTCAACTTGCGGGGTGGTGAATGCATCACCGGCGGCGGCGGGCTGGGCGGTCCCTGCGTGAAAAGTGTCAGCACCTTGAAAGCTAGATAGCAACAATAAAATCCACCAAGACATACCCGAGGGACCTTCTTGTGTTTGAAGCGCGGCGGCGACATGGGGTCGCGCTGTTTCTCCACAATCTTGAACAGCCGGTCCTGCTTCTTGGAGTTGTCTCCCATATGGTTTGCAGGCGTGTACTTGACAAAGGTCGGGTCCTTCCGTGAGCCAACATTGACGTTCTTGGGCTTCTGGGCTGCCACGGCACCAGAAACGAGCGCGGCCAGGGCATTCTTGGTCCGCTCCGTCGTCTCGGCGATTTGCTCCTGGCTCGGTTTGGCCAGGTCGATCTCGCCAGCATCCGCCCTCTGGCGCAGGGGAATCAGGTCCTTGAAGGACGCGTGGACGATCCTGCTTTCGCTGTGGCCCTGGCGAGCTATGGCGTCGTATTTGACCTTGCCATCTCCGTCGACCTGGATGGCGAGGGCGTTGCTGGTGGTGGACCCCTTCTTGCCCATCTCGAGGGGGTACTGGGCGACGGGGATTTCGGGGAAGGCGCCTCCATCGCCAAAGTCCTCTGGGCCCCGCGGCCGCCATCCCGATCGCTGTCCGTAGGGTGGAGGGCCGGTTCGGCGCAAGACAATCTGCGACTCGTCTATTTGGCCCGCGCCGACGACGCGAGGACCGCGCTGCTGGGCGTGAGCCGGAACGTCCTCATCTTCGCCGGTGTACTTGGGTTTCGGGAGGGCCCTCGCCAAAGATGCAGCAATCGACGCCATGGCGATATGCGGCGAGGCGTGGCTGCGATGGTGTTGATTGAAGATAGTCAAGTCGCAAGGGCAACGCGTGTGACGGCGTCGGAGCCTGGAAAGAGTAAGTATGGCGGATGTCAGGTAGTATGAGGTAGGTACCAAATTTCTCGAGGTGCTGAGCTTGGTTGCTGTCAAGCGACCGGGGTACTGGTGGCTTGGCGGTGGCTGGTGCTTGTACCGTCAGTGGCAAGCAAGTGCGCTCGTCCTCTCTCATGGATATTATGAACGGGCGTGCAATTGATTAAATATGTACATATATCTTCTACAGGAGACAGGTATGGATTGGAATGTTATCGACCACCTGAGTTCGCTAGCAGTCTGGGCCGGGTAGAGTGCATGCGACGACAGCTCGTCTCTTTCCGAAAGCCATCAGCGACACCGTACCTACATTTAATGTCATGAAACTCTACTCTACTCTCCATACTCTCGGGGTTCTAGCTAAGTCGGATAGTATATTGCTGGAGCAAGTCTTTCTGTTTGCCTCTCCATTACTGACCATTCTGCGTTCTACGGAAACAGCTCGTGATTTCAGTACCTACTACACACGTATTTTAATAAGATAGCTACGAGGTAGGCAGCACGTATGTACCGCACTGTGGACATCTATGGACAACAGCGTCGACTTCCTCGCACAACGGTTCCCATCGGCGCATCACTACTATGGACTATAGAATGCGCAAGTTTGCGGGACCGACGCGAATATGAGCCCAGGGGGTTCAATAGAAACGCGCCCTTTCTACCTCAATGCTTCAGCGGTACTCCAGGCCCGCCTAGCCCCAGAACAATGCAGCAAGTCGAGCCAACCATCCGGTATCCCAAATGCACGCTTTTCTTTACGTCGTGACCCATCCCTCGTGAAACATTTATACGTAGCCCTTGCGTGCGCCCTGTCGACGCGGTTAATGGCGGCACCGTGGACCAAGCGGGGCTCGGAACGTACCTGGAAGAAGAAGCGGACGACGAAGACTTGCAGGGCTCCCATGCAGATGACCATGGCGCACTGGATCAAGCTGAAGTTGACGATTCTGCCCTCGGTGCTGCGAACGGTGCTGAAGTTGCGGTTCTCGCGGGTGCGGAAGTACTTCTGGTTCCTGGTGATGGTCGACAGCTGGCCCGAGATCTTGTATATCGACTCCTCGAGGGCCGAGGTCTGTTCGGGCGAGGTGCCCTGTTTGGCGGGGATCTGGGCGCGCGTCTCTTCCTCGACCTGGCAGTCCACGTGTCAGTCCGGGGCCGCAGCGGTGCACACACAGCAGCACGTACGGCAATCTCAAAGTCGACGACCTTGTCCGAGTAGGTGCTCATGTCGTTGTTGAAGCAGAACTTGTAATCGCCGATCTTCTGGGCGGTGAAAACAAAGTCGCCCTGGCGCTCCTTGGTGCCATCGAGGATGATCTTGTCCTCGGGGCCCGTCACTTCGTAATCCAGATCGAACGAGCCGCCGGATTGCACCTGTCGTCCAGTCGTCAGCGAGCGCATGGGCAGACGGCAGTTGGCGTGGTGTGCTTACAGCAAAGTAAAAGGCGATCTTGAGGTGCTCCTTGTCGGCGTTGGCGTAGAAGCAGGCCTTTTCGTTGGCGCCCAGCTTGTAGGTCAGGGCCGTCGCCGAGGCGAGCGATGCGAACCAGGCAAGGAGCCCGACAGAGAGCAGCGTGGCCTTCATGGTGGTCGATTGCTGCGGCCGAATGCGTGGTCTTTTGGGGGGGGGGGTTGAGTCTGGACAGCTTGTCGCGATGCCAGGAAGGGTCAATGCCGGCCTGCGCTCTCCTACCAGACTGGCTGTACCTGTGGGACCGGCTGTTGCTGGGATGGGATGGGATGGGATGCGGCCACCTACGCGATTCCGGCCTAGATCGGCGCGGGTTATTGTAAATCCTCAAGTCGAGCTTCGAGGTACCTGCATAGGTACAATGGATCGAAGCTGGAGATGTTCGCTCGGTTCCAGCCCGGGGGCAGGGATGAACTCCAATCCCTCCCTTCCTCAGCCCAGAAGCCCAGCTGTCCGGTTTGCCAGGTAGGGGCTTCACTGGTACATACCAACCATCCCCTACTCCGCACACTCGGTGGGCGTTCCTGGGCATCAACAGTAAGTAGGGGGGTCCTGGGGCGGGCAGGGGAGGTACTCAAGTCGGTAGGGTGGTGGGCTCTGGGCCCGATTGAGGGGCCCGTCTCCCCCTCCTGAGACCGCCTGGGAGTGGGAGCTCCCATTTGGACCGCAGCCATGGAATGGGTGTCGGGTGCCGGCCATTGGAACCTATGGGCCTAAGGTATGCACGTATGTACTTGTGTAAGAACCTACTTCCTTACCTCATATCCATTCCCATGGCCTACCTACCCTACGGCCATACGGACGTACATCCCATGCAGGGCTCCTAAATGCCAGAGAGGTCTGTTCCGCAAAGGACTGAATTGCCTACTTCATATAAAACGTACCTATGTACGTATATAGGTAATGTAGCTGATGTAGCTACCTACATGCTACCTACGAGACCTCGTCCCCCGTTTATGGAGACTATGAGGTCCCCCCATTCCCGTCGCCGTCAGTCCAGTCAAAGCTTGTTCACCTACTACCAGCGTCAGAGGGAGGGGCAGAGATACAGTTAAGCTGACGGGTTATTGAACTTGTCTACCTATGTACATTCACCCTATATGCTGCTCTCCGGGCCGCAAGAGAAAGAAAGAGAGAGAGAGAGAGAGAGAGAAAGAACGGCTGTTTGAGATGGCCCGTGGGGGGCCAATCAGCTCCTGCTTAATCGCTTCCATTGCTTTGCCGGGAAGCTCCCCATGTCGTGACCCGGTTCAGCGACGATGAGCGTCCATGAGCTTCAGCGCCACAATTCCATGGGGACGTCGCGCGCGCCCCTGTCGTCATTAAACCAACAGCACCGCATTACGAGGCGCGCCGAGTCCGACTCTAACCTCGTCGTCCCCTTTTCTTATTCCCATCCAGCTCACCACCGCGACGCGAAGGAGTCTTTTAGCTTCCATCTTCTTGTTGCTGGACCGCCTGTCGAAAGCGCCAATAGTTCAGCGGGGTGACGCCGTCCAACCCTTCCCCCCCCCGCTCGCAGGCACAGCATTGACTGCCCCCCGATTGCGACCCCGGCATCCCTTCTATCTACCTTTCTCTTTCTATCCATTGGTTACATTGGGCTATCTTACGTGACTGAGTCCCTTACTCGCTTCATCCTGCATCTATTTCGGACAGATCGCCTTGTCATTCATATACACCATATCCGCGTTCGCCGTTCCTTCTACCTGCCATCCGCACACGGCTTGCGCGCATCGAGACGTTGATAGTTGTGTGCCAACGCGAAGCACGCGGCCATGGATCGCGACACCGCCGTCGCGGCCTTTGCCTCCGCGGGGATACGAATAGCCTCGTACTTCTTCCTGCGATGGGTATGTGCTTTACCGTCCTCTGCCAGTCTGCTCTTTTCAACGACACCCCATCGCTGACTGCTCTGTGTCCAGGCCAACCTTCCCGTAAGTCGAGGCCGCCTCCAACGACCCTTCCCCGTGCTAGTCGCGCGTCCTTTTGTTTTGCTGACTTGAGAGCACGCAGCCGGCCATTTACTTCTCCTACGCCCTATTTGCCATCTACATCCCGTCCTTTTTCAGCAAATGGCTAGCTGAGCCCCAGACCGTGGTGGAGGACGAAGTCGACATCGCGGTCAAAGACAAGCTTCTGACCGGCGCCGATGAACCCGGAAACACGGACGAAGTTCTGGTCCAGGAACAAGTGGTGGTCACAGAGAAGGTCACCGTCGTCGAAAAGTCCGTGGCGCCCTGGTGGACCATACTCAGCGGCCTGCCCAGCCCGAACAGCAAGTTCTTCACGCTCCTGACCTTCCTGATCAACGCAGCCTGCATCGGCATGGTCACGGATGCCGTATACAGACCTAGGTGGCAGTATCCCAGCCATGACCTGTCCTTTGCGCGCGTCGGCTACGTCTCAGACACGGAGGCGAAGCTTCTGATCCGAGAGCCCGACCAGACCAAAATGCCCATCACCGTGCAGGTTCACGTTCGCGACGCCGAGATGCCCTACGACAACCCCTTGTGGCAGACGGCGGGCAACGTCCGGTTCACGACCAACGAGACCGACTTTACCGCCGTAGTGACCATCCCCCTGACCCCCGCCAAGCAGCACATCTACGAATGGGCCACGTCCAACAACCACTCCGGTCACTTTGTCGGTGCTCCGAAGCCCGGCAAGATGCCCGAGCATAACGATGGGAAGTTCACCTTCCTCGCCACGTCCTGCATTCTTCCCCGGATCCCGTACAACCCCCTCGACCATCCCCTGTCTATTCCGGGCATGCGTCATCTCGCCAAGGTGCTCCCGGATCTGGGGGCGCAGTTTATGCTGTTCATGGGCGACTTCATCTACGTCGACGTGCCCAAGCGATTCGGAAAGTCGGTTGAGGACTACCGTCAAAAGTATCGCCAGGTCTATGCCTCGCCTGACTGGGCGCCGGTTGGACAGAACCTGAGCTGGATTCACGTTTTGGACGATCATGAGATCGCGAATGACTGGGACCACAACTCGACCGGCATCTACCAGGCGGCCGTAGACCCCTGGCACCACTACCAGACTGCTGTGAACCCCCCTCGCGCCAAGCGTGCCGGGGCGGCCAACGCCGTCACGCGCACCGGTGCCACCTATTTCTCCTTCGCCCAAGGCCCGGCTAGCTTCTTCATGATGGACACCCGGTCCTACCGTTCCAAGAATGTCGAGCCTTATGATGAGGCCAGCAAGACTATGCTGGGTGCCGAACAGCTCGAGGACTTTCTGTCCTGGCTGCGTCGCCCCGAGCCCAAGGGCACCAAGTGGAAGATCGTAGCCAGTTCTGTCCCCCTCACCAAGAACTGGCGAGTGAACACGAAAGACACCTGGGGTGGCTTCTTGCATGAGCGCCAGACAGTTCTCGAGGCGATGTGGGATGCGGGCCTGCACGGTTACGGTGTGGTTGTGCTGTCTGGCGACCGGCACGAATTCGGTGCCACGGCTTTCCCACCGCCCAAGAACAGCACCAAGTGGCCCGAGAGCGTAACGGTCCACGAGTTCTCCGCCAGCCCTCTCAACCAGTTCTACTCACCCATCGGCACGTACAAGCAGACGGACGATGAGGACGTGGAACTTAAGTAAGTGAATATGAACGTCCCCCCCGAGGGCAGAACAGCACTGACGACCGCGACAGGTACGTAAACACGGGCAACTCCAAGTTTGGGGCCCTCACGATCGAAATGCTCGCCGAGGGCGACCAGAGCAGCCTCAAGTATAGTCTGTACGTGGATGGAGAGGAGACCTGGAACACCGTGGTCGTGACACCGCCGCTGGCCGATGTCGAGAAACCCACTGGCTCATTTTGGGATCGGATCCGGGGAGCCATCTAAAGCGAGGCCGTGCGAGGCGAGATCGGCGCGTTGGGCGTTGTGGTATACTGCATTGCTGGGACATTAGGATAGCCGCTTTCTCGGCTGGTGGTGACTGGGATACGCGGTCGGTTGCCGCCGGCTGCGGGTGGTATTCCTGGGGCATCTGGTTTGATTTGGGCTGTTTAGATACGGACGGCAGCTGCTGCAATATTCACTCCTTTACGTTTGGCACAAGCTGCGGCTCGGGCCGACCTCGAAGTATCCTACGGGAGCTATGCGGTGCTTATACTCGCCTATATATCCCATCGCTGAGAGATACTTTTACCTGCCCCAACCCTCCAGGCTACATAGGTACATGCAGTGCAGCTTTCTCGCTCGAACATCTCCAGCTCTGTGTGGCTTCCCCAGTGTAATAAGTGCTCCCCCTTTTAGCCGACATTTATCACCGCTTGAGCCCTAGCCTACTTGCATGCTACGTTCTATATGGGAAGCCGGGTCGGCGAGATTAAGTACCAGGTCGACGCGCTGCTATATCCCCTGGGACCTCGAATGTCGATAGTTTTCGCGGGGACCAACAGGCACAGACTGCGTTTCAGGCAAGACCTGCTGCTGCCAGTCCTCCTCGCTATAAAGATCATATATATATATATATTCAGTCATCACTACTACGGATAGGTTTCGTGTTGAGGGGGAGGTAGACCGTTGGCAACCGCATTCATCTCTTCAAGCAGAGCAGTTACGTGGGTCTTCCGCATCTCAAGGACGAACAGCCGAGACCTTCCTAGACTGTGATGCTGCCAATGCTCTTCTACAGCGAACGTCACATGCTTGCCTGTGGTGCCATTACTACAGCAGTGTCCCAATTTGTCGGCTTCGCAGCGGAGAGCCCGATCTACACTGGAACTAATAGTATTAGCTGCGGCTGCCGCTGGCCTACGGAGGCTAAGTTTTTCTCGTAAACGAAGTAATATCAACGCCATCAACGCCCTGCCAATGCACAATGAACTTCAATGAACACCATCAGCGTAGCCGAGTAGAGATGCTCTATGTCAGGGCTCCTCTTCTCCCTCGACATCTTCGACCGTGACAGCCTTAGATTTGCCCTTGTCCTGTGAACTTGGTTCCTGCTGCTCGCCGTCAGAGTGGTCACTCGTGGCCGTCTCTGGCTTCGTGCTCGATTCGGAGTTGCCACTGGGAAATAGACCCGACGTTGAAGGCGTGCGGTTGGCAAACAGCTGTGCGGCGCCGCCCCAATTCGGCGCTACGGGAGTGGGAGCAGCTACCTGAGGGGGCTCAGTCTGAGCCTGCGAAGAAGCGGCCGGTGGCTGGCTGTCGAGCCTGCTCAGCTCTTGGGCGCTTGATGGATCGGCAGATGACGAAGCCAGAGCCTCGCTTGGGCTGGGCCCAGTTTCAGAGCCGTTCGTCTGGGCCGGAGGTTCCTGGGGGCCGTGATTCGGCGTGTCGCTACGGAGTCCTGACGACTGCGCGGCAGCTGGCTGAGGCTGGCTGCCATCCATCCTCTGGAGAGGCATAAGCGTCCAGCCCTGAGGGATGACAACACCCTCGGGTAGGTCGGGGCTGCCAGCCGGAATGGGCGTAGACCAAGGACCGGTGGCGTGTCTGGTGAATGACGGCGTGCTGACCCTGGGAGGGAAATGCGCAAACTGCCCCATCTGCTGGACCGGTGGGAAAGAGGGCACGGGGTGCAGGTTCTGAGCAGGAAGGGGGAACTGTGGGTGCTGGACACCGTCGGCGGGCGCCGGCGTAGTAATGCTAGGCATCTGCTGCTGCAGCTGACGGAGACGATGGAGCTCCGCGTTGAGAGCATAAGTCGTCTGTAATTCCATGTGGGTCATGTGCAGCTCAGCCTGCCTATTCTGCAAGGTGTGTGCCTCCTGCTGGAGACGCGTTGCGATGTCACGAAGTTGGCTATTGACATCATGGAAGCCGCCGGCACCGGGAGTAGGGACCTGCGGAGGCTGTGGGACGGGAGCGCCTGGGAGGTTTGCAGCGGCGGCGGCGGCGGGAGCAGCAGCAGCGGGCGGGCCAGCGGGAGCATTGACGGCATCCAGGGGCATACCGAAGCGCTGGGCAATCTCCTGAATGTTCTGCGGGTTCCCCTGGGCAAAACCCAACCGGAGGGGGCCGAACTGGAACATGCGCATACCGGCGGGACGGCCTGGTCCGCCCTGTGCACCGTTGGGACCGCGGTTGTCCGGGACACCCTGTCCTGGAACAGGCGGCTGGCCGCCCAGGTTGAGGGGTGCGGCATTGGCCTGCGGCGCTGCACCGTCGACGACAACAGACCGCCGGCAGGTAGGGCAGACCTGTTGGCGTTCCAGCCAGCTCTTCAGGCACCCGAAATGCAGGATATGCCCGCAGGGAAGCTTCTTGGGCCGCGACCGCTCGACGGCCCCGGGCTCGTCGGCTTGCCAGGGGCGCATGTCTTCTCGGCAGATGATGCAAGTATTCTCGCGCGCGAGCTCTTCCGTGGTGGCATCCGGGTACTTGTTCATGTCCTGCAGTGCTTTGCGGTAGCGGACGAGCGCGCTCAGTCTTTTGAGGAACGATCTGGTGGTCATGAACAGGTCCCGCATAATGTGAATCGGCAGGCCGTAGAACATCATCAACACGGCGAAAAAGGTGGCATAGACGACCAATTTGACAAAGTCTGCTCACTCGTTAGTCCAGGAGGCCCACAGAGGGTGGGAGCAAGCTCACCTGCGACGAGATCCAGACTCAGCACCCACTGGCCCTTGGTTTCCCAGCCGGGGACTTCGATATCCATTTCGTCGATGTCGTCTTCGTTCGGGAGCTCTTCTTGGTTGGCGGCTTCGACTTCGGCTGGGTCGCCCGACTCCCGCCGGCGCATGATGTCAGCCCGCTCGTCGCGGACCTGTTTGCGTCGCTCCTCGAGTCTTTGGCGCGTCTGCTTCTTGGTGATGTCTGCCTCGACCAGCGAAAGGACGTAGCGGACCCCGGTGCGGATCGAGTCGGTAGTCAGGACGGCAAACTCGAATAGAAACATGACCATCATGTTCGGGCGCGCCTGCGCGATGACGGTATTCACGGTGTAGCTGAACAGCCAAAAGTCGTACGCGACGCTCAGCAGCAAGGATATGCTCAGTCTGGTATGGAAAAGCCTCGGGTTGGCTGGCGGCTGCTGCTCTAGGACCTCGACTCTGCCCTCGCCGATCCATTGCCAGACCTTGCCGGTGACCAGGGCAGTGAACATGACCAGGAACCAAGCGCCGACCTCTTCCCGGAAGATGGTCATGGCAAGGCATGTCTCGGTGACGGCGAACCAGGCCTTCTCGTACAGCTGCTCGATCTCGACGGGCCGTAGCTGGCCATAGCAAAGGCGTTGCAGGCCGTAGACGAAGGAACCATAGACGATGAGCACCAGGTTGATCAAGATCTGCGACGTGGTCAGTTAGCCGGTGCGCCGACTAACCCAAGGCTAGGCCGGGCAGAGAGGGGGGGTCCCAGGGGGGAGAGGCGAGGAACAGCACCCACCATGAGGCTCAGGTTGTTCTGGGACAGATACACCATTGCCGAGTAGAAGTTAGCCCTCTGGTTGAAGGCGTACGCCGTCACGCTGGCCGCGAGGGCCGCCGAGGACTGGAAGAGACGGTCAGCTTGGAGGGCCCGTTGGCGATAGCGAAGGGCGGCCGAGCCGGAGCTTCCGGGCCATGGCGGACCGGGTTCGTGAGGGGGAGAGCTTACACCGGCGTACCAAAGCAGCCTCATGATGTCGCGTGGCTTTGCTTTCTGGGAGACTACTAGAGGCCTGCGGATGGACGGGATGCGAATCGTGATCAGGCGCCCATCATTCCGATGCGGAAGGGGTGGTTGTTGGCAAGCGATGGGCTGGTTGTCGCCAACAGCTGGCTTTCCACCTATTGCAGTTACTAGGTTAGTAGGTATGGAGGTATGTATGATGAGAGGCCACGTTAATGCGGCGGATGATGCAACAACGGGGCCGGGGTCGGGGGGATCAGCTCTAGCTCGCAAAAGCGCCCAGAAGCTCCCATTCTCTGCGCACGTGACCTGCCTGGTCTGGTCGTCTCTGCGCTCGGATGGGTCGGCGTGCCCTGCGTTCCATGTAAAGGCCTGCCAGAGGGGAAACACCCAAGCGAATGCAGGCAAAGCCAGACGTAATTTTGGAATGTAAATGCACCCGGCAAACTCTTCGGCCTGCTGTGATTACCTCCATCGCTTTGAGGGAGCGAAACGGGGTCCGGGATGCGCCGGGCAGGCAGTTGCACCTGCTACCCAGACCGCATGCCAGCCCACTCCGTTTCTCCCAGACGGCGTGTGCTGTTTACTCCCGTCAGGGATCTTTCCATCCAGTCCCTAGAATTTGCACATACATCACTTCACGCCGCCGCGTACAAATCCCACATGGCCGCCAGGAGGCTCCCCGTAGATGCTGCTGGCGCAGGCCCGGAGTCCGGGGACGATCCTACCACGGAGCGGATCCTCTGTCCCGTCCCCGACATCCATATGGACCTCCGATCTTCCAGTCTTGACTCAGCCCTCGCGCGTCGCTCCACCTCGACACGTGAAAAACGACACCGCCAGGACGACTAGGACAGCCATAAGCAGCACATTGCGCCGTGGTCCGGGCCAGATTCCGAAGTAGAGGGCGTCGCGCTTGCGTTCTGTATGACGAGCACATATCCAACGGCACCGCACCACCGTCAGAACCCAAACGCACACCGATGTCGGTTCCCGTCATCACACCGGCTCTGCTCTCGGCCCTGGGGAGCCACCCTTCCTTGCCGCGCCATACCTGGTATCTGGTTGCGGCCACAACGCTGACCATCCTCAACCGCCCTGACGAGATACCCCAGGTCTACAGATATGCCCTGGAGCAAGGGGGCCGGGACGCGGATGCGGCACCTGACGCGGCGGAGCAGCGCCGGATTTCGCGGCGGCTGCGTGAGGCACTGATCAAGGCCTCGGCCGTTGGCGGTGTTCCCAAGGTATGTACTTGGCCTACTTCGCCGGTAGGCAAGCGACTGGGCTCGATTGGGACGCTGCGGCCCTGGTCTCTGGCTGGCAGCTATCGACGGTGCGGGTAGAGAGAAGCGCCCAACCGCTCACAGACCCTCCTAGGCCATCAACTCACTGCTATCACTGAAAGAGGCTACACCGGCCGAGCTTCAGGACGCGCCAGGCGCACCGTCGCCGACAGGGCGGCGAAAGGATATGTTCGAGACCCCTCCGGCCCAGATTCTAGAACGCGGTCAGCTGTTCTTCGACAGACTGTACGGCAAAATTGCAAAGCGAGTCATGGGCCAGATGGACCGGTCTGGCACCGAAGACCTCGTAAGCAACCTACACTTGGTGCTCTTAGCTGCCCCATCCGGCACATGGCCCCTACCCCGTACTCCCGATGCCCTTGGTTCCTGTCTCGGGAGGTATTAGAGCGGCTCGAGTGGCCTCGAGGCCATAGACCACGAACCCTGGTCTCGAGAGACGACTAACTTCGGGTCGGGCAGGGCCTCACGGCGCGGCTGGTGTACGGCTACCTCCTCAGCAACACCCAGATCTTATCCCCAATCGAGACATCCATTGTCATGATTGCGGGGCTTATTCCGCAGGACGTAAGTGCCATGGCCCTCCCTCGGCCACCTCGCTTACCTCCTGCTGGCCACCCTCGTCGAGGCTAACCCGGCTACCCACACCCACCAGGTGAACCCGCAACTCAAGGGCCACCTTCGGGGGGCCCTCAATGGCGGCGCGACCGTTGAGGAAGTGCGCGCCGTTCGGGAAGTGTCAATACGGATCTGCGAAGCGGCTGGTATGGCGAGACTAGCCGCGGACGAGGTTGCGGGGTGGGGATGGCGAAATGAGGTCGCCAATGTGTAAAACCCCGTCGGCCATTGCAAGTCACCAGTGGGTCATCAGGAGCCCGCCGGTTGCTGCTGCTGGAGCAGACTCTGCATGCTGAGATGACGAGATGCAGGATGTTGGTCCAATGCACGCACAGAGTCTCGTGGTGGCCTCTCGGGGCCAGGGGTCACCTCTTCGCCACACGTCGCAGTCTGGCCGTCGTGCCCTTCAACCCCCGAACAAATTGGAGGGCTGGCTTTCCCCGTACCGGTTGGCAGGCAGACAGATCGTGAGGCAAGGAGGGGACGTTACCGGCTCCTCGGCGTGTCTGCGCTGCTGTTTCCCTAGAGGGGGTGGGGGGCCGGCAGGTTGGCATTCCACAGTCAGTCCACAGTGCTGGGTGGTGTGGTGTGGTATGGTGTGCTGTACACATATCGCTATGCCTAAGTACCTAAGCGCTGGGACGAGATGAGGCTCAAGCTGGGGGAACTCGACGTGGCATAGACATGTCAGCCAGCCTCAGTCGCATCACAGTTGCTTCTTACGGGCTTGTTGCAGTCCGTTCAGCACCGACTGCTTGGGAACACGGCCATTCGTTGGCAGTCTTACGGAGGGGGCACGGGAAGGGGGAGCATGTTTGGACGACGGCGGCGGCCACCTTTCTGCCCCTGGCGGCCGCGGTTGGGCGACCAGCACATGAGACGCCGTGGGCAGCGGTCGATTCGCCGGCGGCCGCATGGTGGCGTCCTACACGCGCGCGCGGGGGAGGGGAGGAGGGAGGGAGAGACAGGCAAGGGAACTTGACTGACTGTGCCTCAGTGCCTCGATGCAGTGCAGTGCTGCGCAGGCAAATAGTGCTGCTGCAGGCCAAGACCAGGAGGAGGGAGCGTGACGGCGATTCGTCGACGCGGAGTCTACCAGGCTGCATGGGGAGGGGGCTGGGCCGGGGACAGGCAGACTTGGGGCCGGCGGAGGTCACCGAGGAGGGCTGGGCGAACGTTGGTGCTGCTGGATTCACGATCCGCGGATGATGTCGACACCCTCATCGCTTCTGTGGTCCTCCAGGTGCAAAACTTGTTTTGACCGAGATTGTTTATGGCCGAGATGCGCGGCTGCTGCAGAGTAGGGGACTAGTCGTGAATCAAGACCCGGATGCCGCAAAGTCCGGCCATGGATCGCCGTTGGACAACCTCGCCGATCAAATGTCGTACAACCTTGCCAATCAGGTACGAGGGCCGTCGCCGCGTCCAAGTACCGAGGCGTGTACGAGGCGGCCAGGCAGGTTACCGTTACATGCCCTCCATCTCCCTGATCTCACAGGTAGTAAGTAGACAGGCGCCCAGCGGTTCCTCTCGCACTCTCTCTCGGCGAAGCAATCAATAGGTACATAGGCCCCAGTGGCATGGACTATCGGCGCTCGCTTGCCCACCTGCTAGCAATTAGCCCGTTCGGAGGAGTCCTGCACGGGTGGGTGGAGGTCCGAGGAGCCACCTCGGCTCGGCATTCGGTCGCCCGGGACTCGCGCTGCTGGGGTCGGGGTGGAATTGATAACGCACTCGTCGTCGTATTGGGTCCAGTTGGCGCGAACTGCTTACCCGAGGAACCTCTGCTGGAGTCTAGTCTGGGCTGAATGCCCGACACTGGGGGAAGTTGGTACTGTACATAGCCGCCCCGTCGCTCGGTAGCAAAAACGAGGCTGGCGTGCCCCCTCCCCACTGGCAGAGAGATGGAAGCCGACGAAGATCACGACAATGGCGCCCCAGACAACGAGCGGCAAGCGAGGTACTACTTACTACGTACGTACCCGGTTTTCCTGGCGAGCCCCACGGGCGATAGAGAGAGAGAGAGAGAGAGAGAGAGAGAGAGAGAGGGAGAGAGGCTTGGTTTGTGGACAGCGCCGACGGGATGGGCCAGTAGGTCAGATGAGCACATCCCTAGGGCGTCGTCGTCCAGGCCCGCCATCCGTCCGCCGGTCGCCAGAGACATTGATCCCAAGGGGGAGGGGAGGGACGGGATAGCATACGAGCCGGGGCGACGGCGGCGCCCCTGCGCATCCATTGCTGGCTGTCTACCTCTTTTTGGCTTCCCATACCCTGGCGAGCCTGGGAAAGGCCTGGCGCTGGCATTGGCAGATACGCGCCGCCGGCGACGGCAGTTCCGGCGGCAGCTTTCCTTCGCGGCGGGTACTCGCGTAGCCAAACCATTCTGTCGGGATTCTGTAGCAACTTACCGAGTGCCTGGCGCGCTCGCGCACACGCCCGCATCCCCCCCTCCCCTACGTATATCCAGCCCGGTACATACTTGCCTACCTACATACATATCTGGGTACTACTCTATTCCCTGGCCACCGGCTATAGCATCATACTGCTATGATCAGGGGGACGACGCCCCAGGGGCGGCTGGCCAAGCAATAACAACCCTACCGCGTAAGCGCTACGTGCGCGCATCCCACCCATTCGTCCTGTAGGTCCTATGTACGTATGGATTTCGTTCAGGCGGACAGGGCTCGCGGGGAAGGGGGCACTGGGGGGGGTTCTGGTTGCGTGTGTTTGATCACCATGAGCGCCCTATCGCATCTTGTCCCCCCCTCCAGTCGATGGTCGTCTGTACGTGCCCAGCGACCTCCGCAACTGAAGCCCCCCCCGGGGGGCCACCCAGGGGCCCAGGCAGGCAGGAGAGATGGCTATGTAATTACAGGGCCACTAAGACGCCGACGTTGTCACACGAGGTAGTACCAACGGCACTTTATCGCCGTCGGGAGGCTGCCATCGAGGTATCGTCCCTGGGGATGCCGGGCTGGGTCGACGTGCATTGTCTCCGACATTGCTTTCTGCGGCCATCCTCTCGTCACCCTGCATGGGAAGGAATGTTCTATTCAGGGGTGGGAAAAGCAATCATGAGCTTCTATACATGCGGCTACATCATCTCCCTCAGGAGGTCAGTCCCCTTCTTGTCCGGAGTGCTACTGCACGCCTCTCTCCCTACCTTACACAGGGCCTCCCCCATCCGCATGCATGTATTTGGGGGGCCTGTATCCACACGGAAAAGCAAGCATGTATGGATCGATCCAGCCTGTGCGCTGCGGGCGCGCTCAGAGCCAGCCCGTGGCGCCGACGGACCCAGCGAACCGGGACCTGGGGTCCATAGTGATGTGCTGTTGCTCCCCCTCCTTCTTTTCGTTGCCCGGTCCCCCTCCCCCCACTTCCTCCTCCTCCTCCGGGCTCCCAAGGACTGCTAACCCCCCCCCCCCCCCCCCCCCCCCCCTTTCACCCCTTCTATCCAGACGGCCTATCGGCATGGGTTTGTTGGTGAGCACGAGGGCCTACCTTGTACGGGAACTGGCTGGCTGAGGCTACCTGCGATGTGTGCTGTTTGTTGTTCCAGACACACCCACACGGTAAACCTGGTGGGCAGTCGAGGAGCCACCAAGTCCTGCCGGACCTTTTCTCCCCTCCAGGCAGACCCCTCCCCCTAAGCCTACCTCGTGCAAGTGGGTGACAGAACCCCCGGCTCTCGCAGATGGAATTGTAATTGCTCGTACCTATGCCGGTCGTACTTGTCCCTAGTCCCAGTGCAAGAGGTGCGGGCAGGCCATGCCGGTGAGTTTTTCCTTTCTTTCTCACAGTCTTTCTCTCTCGTTCGTCCGTTTCGTTGGCGGGACGAGATTGCGGGATCAACAAGCGTATGCAGGACCCGGGATTGCTCGTCTCATCCACGCCCGTTTCGTCACCAAGCGGCATAGGCGTGATAATATGACCATCATTAATCCCCCCAGTCTACAGGCAATATGAGCCAACCAGAAGGAGTGGGCCCCGTCGCCTTCTCTGGGCCGCACACCCTGCCTGGCCCGGTGACTATTGACTACTCGACGAGGTATAGCGAGGACTGTGTATCACGCAGGCGGTCACGGGGGCTTCAGATGTGTTATGCATCCACAACCACGCCCTGGACAGCCTTGACTGGAGGGGAGAGGGGCGGGTGAGACAGGGAGGAACAAGGTGGCAGGATGAGCTCGAGACACGCTGGACCGTATAGTACGTGGTGCAGTTGGGCTATTTCGGGGGCCACCAAGGCGGCACTTGGTCCCGGTCCCACGCAGATACGAGCCCCCCAAGAAGTCACTTCCCCTCCTTGTGCGGCGGCGGCAGTAGTGGCGGAGGCAGAAGTAGCGGTATCAACAATAACAACAACAATAACAAACCATATTATACCTTGGCCGAGCAGATATGTACCTAGTTTTTCTAACGTACGTACGGTAACTACTGGGCCGCCCCAGCGCCGATGAGCGCGGGATGGGGGGGGCTGGCAGACCAAACAGGCTGACAGACGATTCAACGGCATGTCTGGAACAGGACAAATGCCGCGCGAGGGGTTCGAGACATGCAGCAGAATAAACGACTCAGAGGGGCGGGACTAGTTGGCGTACGCGTCGTGCGCATCATCATGGTGACGGAAAGCTCAATACTCTCCCGACATAGCTTGGGAAGGAGAGGGGGAGGCTTGGGGCCGAAATTAAGCGGCGTCGAACGGCCAGGCGGCCGCTATGTTCTGGAAGATCAACGCTGGCGGCGAGGAGGAAGGGAGAGAGAGGGGGGGAAAAAACGAAATAAAAAGCAAAGCATCCAGGCCTTGTTGCGGCGTGCGCCAAAGCGACTGGCAGCGCAGGGATAATGCTGTCAGCGGAAGAAACAAAAAACAGCGGCGACCGCAACTGGGCCCGTCCCGGAGCCGATCTTGGGTCCGCACCCCTCGCCCGAGCATGGACATACATACATACTATGATACATACGACAGACATGGCCGTCCGTACCTGTGGACTGGTGAGGTACAAAGTATGGTCCTTTTCACTGATCCTGGCTAGCGCGACGAGGGGGGTACCCTGGTCGGAAGGCGCTGACGATCAGATCTCATTGCGTATGTACCCATTACCCAAGGTGCTGGCAGGCTTGGCGGCCACGGCCATTGGCGCGTTCGGACTATGGCACGCACGAGCATAGGGGGGAGGACGGGGGGGGACGGGGGATTGCTCTGGGCTGGGCGTCCCGAACCGGGGGCACGGGGAGGGAGGGCCTGCTCAGGGGGGGAGAGTGAGGGGTGGCCTCTCCTCTCGGTCCCGAGCAGAAGTTCGGAGGGCGTGTGGGCGCAACCTGCCCAGAGGCGGGGGGAGTCTAGGCCCTCGAGGCCCAGGCGTTGCGCTCCGCGATGGCGACGGGACGACGACCATGTGTGCGAGTGCGAGCGAACGTTTACGGTTAACCTTCAGGCACACCCTCACTCTACCTTGCCTACCTAGGCCGGGGCTGGGCGGCCTACCGGTGGCTTGGGAATGGCTCCATTGGACCAGACCTACCGATCCGTCCGGTCGGCGGTAGCACTAATACTCCTGGTGCGCCGACGAGTTCGTACAGGTGCGCTCGCCGGCGCGCTTGCACGGACACAGCCGGGGACGAAATGAACCGTCCCAAAGCATGGCGAGCCGTGGTCGGCAAAGAGCCTCATGCTGGCCCGGCCTGCCCTACGCTGCCAGCGTGGGTGCGTGCAGCAGATAGACGGACAGACAGCCCAGAGCGAGCCAAGAGAGGGAACGCGAACACGGCCCCCCCGCTGCGGCCCATCGTCATCGCAGCATCATCATCCTCAGCCTGACCGTCGACGATCCGTTTACCGCAACGGGGTAGGTCGGTTCCGGCCCGTCACGAACAGGGCCAGTCTTTTTTTTCTGTCTACTGCCTCGCGCACCCGGTAGCCCAGTTTAGAGGAGGTGGGGGGGGGGGGGGGGGGAGGGAAGAGGAGCCCTGTGGTGGCCGACTTCATCCCACTCCGTCTCTCGTGGGGCAAGTCCGCCTACCATGGGCGCCTCACCACGCCCTCGCGGTGATGCGTCGATTGGCTAAGAGACCTCCAGACCTACCTAAGTTCCTACTTACCTACCTAGGTAGGTACATAAGTAAGAGGTACATACTTAAGTAGGCACCCTATGGTATTGGATGGGATGGATGCCAGAGCGTCCCGAGCCCGCCCGCCCTAACAAGCAAAGGGTTCCCGTGTCGGAAAGAGGCGCCGGTAAGCACACCCAGGCGGATGGATGGATCGTGAACGCCTTTACTTACATAAGGTTGGCCAGGGTGGGATTCCGCATGGTTGCGGAAAGATGCACAAGTGATCCATGAACACCCCTACCGAGGCACCGGCAACTTGGTCTTCCGGCATGGCTTGACGGGGAGGGGAAGCACTGGCTCACTGGGAGGGCATCGCGCAGGGGTTGGAGGCGGGCCAACTCGCTGGTTTGCCCCCGCAACTGCTGTTAGTGCTCCCACCTGTTAATCGGGGCTACGGTACGCGCCTATTCGTACAGTAGGAGGCACGCACGCGGCTAGCGTCCACCGCTAGGCATCCATCTGCCATCCTTGATCTCCGCTACCGGCACGCTCCCCTCCCATCCATCCCCTCCCATCTCTCTGCTCTCGCTGTGCCTACCCTACCGACCGCCCAGCCTCGGGGGGCGCGCGCGCGCGCGGGCAGGCAAGAGAAAAGAAGCGGGTTTACGGACTTGCGGCAGTTGTGCTAACAGGAAAAAAACGAGTCGGGCGAAACCGACGGCGCCTCGGCTGCCTGGGCGGCACTCGGCTCGACTTGCTCTCTCAACTCCATCCTGAACCGTTGCTCCGTCTGCGACTAGCGGAGGGCCAACAGGGCACCCGTTACCCCCCCCCCCCCCCCCCCCTCCCCCAATAAGACGATGCGGCCGCCAAGGTCTGCAAGTGCTGACATATCTGCGTACAAAAGGGTACCTACACGTATGAAGTCGTAGGTAGATGGGACGGGCGGATGGCTGGCTAGCGGGCAGGGGGGGGAAGGGGATTGAGCAGACAAGGGGGGGGGGGGGGAGATGCTGACAGGGTGCTGCCAAATTTAGCAGACAAGGACGACCACGTATGTAGGTCGTCGTAAGGCAAAAACCTCACCGACGGCATGAAACCCTCCCCTAACACCATGTGCGCCTTTCTTGGACGACCAGGGGACCGATACTACCTCCATGCTCACGTTCGCCGCCGTCTTGCCATCAAGGCAACATGACGACCGCCCTACCGGAATCCATGGTAGAGAGGTAGTACGTGATGCGTACTAATGGACTCGTATTTTGCCTACATGTAGACGCATGTAGTCGTACGCACACGCACTGCGCTTCGGTCGCCCGTCGTTCATCGCTCAGCGGCGCCGGTGAACTGTACCTACCTACCTACCTACCTACCTACCTACCTACCTACCTACCTACCTACCTACCTACCTACCTACCTACCTACCTTACATACTATGTATGTACAGAGCAGGGAGACAAGCCAGGAGGAGGGCAGCCGGCACGGCTTGCCCACGGGTGGTCGTCTGGGCAAGTTCCCAGTGCGGACGGCGGGCGGGCGGCCCGGCCATGGGATTCCATCCGTCTAAGGCCCAATAGAGTTCTGATTGGCACCGTGGCCGTGTCTGGTTGGACGGGATCGAGATTGGGACGCGGGAGACCCGCTCAAAAGGTCACTGCATCCGGTTCAGGGCCTCGCTGTCGATCGCCATAGCCCAAGGCCGTCGACACGTGGTGATTGGTTCCTCCCCGTCGCCGCCGCAGGACGTCGCCCGGCTCGATGGGCGAAGGGAGACAGGCAGGGGGGCCCCAAGGGCATCAGTGCGCTTGGCTGCATGTTTGTCCTTTGGGAAGAAGCGGGGGTTGTTCCCTTTCATCCCTCCCCAATGTGACCCTCATACCCAGCAAGTTGGCACCTGACCCCCAGGGTGCAAACGCAGGGGGCCGACAGGGAGGCCGACAGGTCCGCCGTAGGCGTTGGTCAAACCCGTGAGCCTGTGTTTAATAATCAGGGCGCGATGCGCCCTCTTGGACGAAGCCGTGAAGCACAGGGCCTGTTGAGCCACCGTATGGACGTCGTCATGACTTCGAGTTCCCCATGACGACCTGGGGGGTCGCGAGGTCTGTGGTCCACTGGGTCGCTGCCAGGATCGGCAGATTTACAGCCACCTAGCTATCCATGTACATACGCAATATGCAGACAGGCACCTATCAAGCATCCATTTCCTTCCAATGGCATCCCAATCGACTAGTAGAGGAACCATGGTTGCGGTTGCACGGTGCATCTCTTCGTTGCCATCCGTCTATAGTAGTTAAGAGGTACCTGGTTGTCACCCTCGATCTTCCAACCCCACAACTACCCTACTGTAATGACCAACCCCTTTACAGGGCTCTTTGGCCCAAGGTGCTTATGAGGTAGGTGAGAGGTACCTAGATAGATACCTCCATACAGGCGTACAAGCGAGGGTGAGGTGATGAATATCCCTTATACTTCTACTTGAACGTATCCCCACCGCATTAGAATGTGCACTACCTAAGTACCTAGACCCTTTGTACGCAATATCCAGGGCCCGGAGGAAGCTCGAGGACACTCCCGTCTCGTGAACGCATACCCGTGCGGGTATCGAGCGCGTTCTGCCGTCCGCAGGTGGGCCCTGCCCATATCATTGGCGCCCATCGCAGGCCGTAGGGCAGGTGACAGGCGGACGGCCAGACCAGGTGGCTGGCGGAGGATCTTGTCTTCTTCCCGGCGGCGGCAACTAACGACAACCCGGCCGTCCATCCTGTAGGAAGGGGGGGCTTCCAGGTTTGCTTTTTCCGTAGGTCACCGGGTATGGATGCCTTCGCCTTCGCAAAGGCGCTATCGGGGCCATTGCACGATGAAAAACGAGCACGATGGCTGCAGCACCGTTTCTTCTTTGGCGCCGCCGCCAGCTCGAACCGGGCATGGTCTTGACTGCTCTCGTCTAAACCCTCTCCATCCGGACTTAGCGGCAAGCCATGCTCTCAGACAGGCACGACAGGGTTGGCCGTGTGCCTCTGGGCCCGGCCACTACTGGGCACTTGCCGATGCCTCATCCTGGACACTTACCTATACAGGTGCCTGGTGGAGGGGAGGCCATGTCTACCGGGGTGCGTGACGCCTTGGCATCGTACCATACTGTCGGCGCTGACGGTCACCCTCCTCCTCCGTATGTCCCGAGCGACGATGTTCTGGGCGTCCGGAGCCCAATCACGGAGCCCTCCCCCTGACCTCCGCGCCCGCGTTCTGACAAGCCCGTCACATGGGATGCGCGCACGCACGGGATATGGGGTCCTGGATTGCATGCTGCGTGTGGGCGGAGCGGGGCGGGACGTAGGTTTCCTCGGCTCGCGATCAGAGCCGTTTTGGGATATTCCCCTCTACAGCGGGTGGCCGCCCACGTCGCCGTCTCGCCGGGTCTCGGCGCTGCAGACAGCCATCCCCTCCCCATTATAGTACTTGTATACATACCCACTCACACCACCCCCCCCTTTCGCTGGGTCGGTTGATCAGCAGGCACGCACTCGGCAGAGCCACACATTGCATAGCCTGGGCCAACTACGACAAAAGGACCTAAGCTCCTTAAGTATATGCTGGCATGGGATATCGGTGGAGCCCCGGCAGGGCAGGGACGGCGGGACGGCGGGTGGGCGTGGGTGCAGGACCATAGTATAGTATTGAACGCCCGGGGAGAGGCGCAATTAGCTTGTCTCGTTCCTGCGCTGGCCTCGTCGCATCTCGCCCAATCGTGGTGCATGTAAACAAGCACCGACCGCCTATACGGCTTGCCTGTGGTCCTTGTATGGTATCCATGATGGAGGTAGCCCTGTACTTAGGTATCACGTAAGATGCAAACCGTACGGACACGTCGTAGGGATGCCCGCGCTAGTGCCGTCTTCTCCTTGGCGCGCCACAACCAAGCCGACACGGCACCAGAAGGGCAGAAAATAAGCACCGTGACCGACTGATTGACGGCGATGCACACTGCTCCGGACACTGGACACCCCCATGGGTGCGAGAGGGCCGTAGGTCATCGAACAAATTGGTTTCAGGCGCTGTGGGAAGGGTTGGTACGCCACCCGTGGTTGACCCCATGACCCGTGCCCCCGGGCGGCCCCATCCTTCTGGACTTTTCGGGTTGTCCGCCTTGGCAACTCTATCGTGGCCAATGAGGCGCGCGGGACGCCCAGCCGGTTGCCCTCGCAGAGCCGGCGAGGTCGTATCTGGCTAGCACTGGTTTCTCAAGAACTCGGGACGAGGGGTTAGCGTACCATTGAGCTGGGAGCGCCACGGAGCACCATCGATCAAATCTTGTTCTAGATGTCCGACGACACGAGGAACGGCGTCCGTCCACCGCAGACCGTCACCCGTCGGCCCCGAAGCCGTCCCTTGTACGTGCGCTGCGCAGCGCAAAGAGAGATAGGGCCGCGGTGACATTGGATGGTTTTGCTAGGCCGGGCCGAGGGAGCTGGGGCGCAGGGAAAGCCGACAGGCCTCTCTCTATCCCCCCTCCCTCTTTCTCGACGCCTCCTCCTCCAAACATCGCATATCGTGGCTGCAGGGAAAGAAGTAGGCAAGTCAGGTACGTACTCCTTACGCCCCCATCACCCCTACCGAGAGGTGTTTCTTCTGCTTAGCTAAGTACATAGGTCATGGATCGCCTGGCCCGGGGGGTCTCCGCCTCGCCCCGGCCAAAGTACATTCTTCCCGGAAGCAGATTGGGATCCCATGGAACGAGTGGCATGGGTTGCGCGCGCCGTGGGCAGCCAATGACCTGAAGCCTGGGTCTCGGGGAGGCGGCCCCCCCCCCCCCTGGGGATATTTGATCCTTGGTGTGTGGGCTCTGTCAGCAACTGGCAGCAATGGTGGATATCCGCACGGGGTCGCCTCCGCTCAGCGACAAGGGGCCCGATACAGTAATTGGAGGTACACATGTAGCCCACCTCGTAGGCCTGCCAGTTGGGAGAGGACAGAGCCAGGCTGGCTGGCGAACAAATCTGGTGTGTGTGTTCGGTCATGGGGCCGCCCGCGAAATGGTTACTGCACCGGGCCTGGCTCGAACCTGGATCCCGACCGACTCCCCCATATCCGGCCTCATCATCTCAGCCTTACTCATTCCATACTCATCCCCCCTTCCCCCCCTTCCCGCGCCTTGCCAATAGGGGACTCTGGCAGCCTGGCACGCAGCGCGGGAAGCCTGCCAGATCGTACGAGGCGACGCTCACGGTCAGACAACGCGAGAAATGCGACTCCGCAGTGTCTTTTGTTGAAGACCCGTCCTCTCCAACTTCTGCCCTTCCTGGCCACATGCAGCGGGTGCTATTTTTGGAACCGTGCGGGCGTGCACACCACGTGCATTGGATTTATACCCGTATGTCTGCCCTGAGCGCACTGCCTTCCCCTCCCCGACCCGGCGAAAACGTGCCGGCAGTCGAGAGGGGGGGGGGAGGGGGGGGCAGGACAGTCGGGACAAGGCCGACGAGCTTCTGGTACCGCAGACTCGCGTCTCAACCCTCCCGCCGCTTACTTTACTCAAGCCAACATATTCGTTCTAGAGTGTAGGTACCGGCTTCGTCAAGCAGACAAGTGCCTTAGTTGTAGGCCGATGTGGGCGCGATCCAGATGTCTCCAACAGATAGATCCCGCCGGCTTTTGCTGCCCGGCTCCTGAGATCCTGGTGGCTGGGTGGGTGCACACTACGCTTTCCCAGCATCTCCTTCTATCCCTTACTTACTCAGTATTGCAGCTACTAACTGTCTTGGGTACTTGTGCATGTAACCTATAATACACCTTATAAATCCGGCAGGCGGGGCTGTGCTGCTGCGCAGGGGGGCAGAGTCTGGCGTTTTGGGTCCGTCTGGCTGGTTCACCCCCCTCTCCCCCCCTCCCCCATAACAGCTTGGTAGGGCTGAGTCGATGACAGACCCCTGGCACTTAGGTCTGCATCGCCTGCCCATTGAGCCGTCGGCGTTCGCATCGAAGCCTGCAAGAAGGACGCGGTGGGACCATGCAGACATCTGCCTGTCATGGTTGCTTGAATGGGTGGCTCTTTTGTACAGCCCATATTCGTGAGCATGCTCGACCAGGGGGGGCCAAGGGACCGCTAGCGAAGGACCAGCGCACACAAGAAAGCCTGGGGGCATGAAAATCACATGGGGTGAAAACATGACGGTACGTCCAGGCTCTGTAGGCTTGGTGACCTCGTCTTACCAGAGTCTTCATCATTCGCTTTCGAAGGGATCCAGAGCCCTGTGAGCATTCATTGCCGGTGTCCACCTGTGAGCTCATTCCTTCCTGTACTATAAAAGCAGTCCCGGACTAGGGGGGTTTCTCTTGGTGACGAGAATTTGCCTGGGGACTATAGCGATGGCCACGGACTGCTGCTCTCCATGGAGTACCTGGTTTAGGTGCCCCGGCCTATCAGGGCGGCCACCTCGCGGCAACGGGACAGCATCCTTCGGTCTCCAGAACGGGAGACGGGAGTCTAAGCCAGGTCCGTAGAGGAGCCCTGTTGGGTCAAGAAGCGGTGCCGGTTCGGGCGGCCCCCCTATTCACTGCCTGGCTAGATCAGGCAGGTAGGAGAGAATTTTGTTTATTATTGGGTGCTTAGCACGTAGAATATTGGTTGGATAGAATCCCGGCTCCTCACCTCTGCATATGCCCACTGCCGTGTTATACAGTACATCGCCAGGATTTCCTCGAGGGTGGAGGCAGCTGCAGCAACATGAGCACCGGCAACAGCCTCTCCGGCTTCTCCTAATGTCCAAGATGGATGTCCTGGCCTGGGGGAGGGAGGGAGGGAGTACGAAACTATGGAAAGCTAAGACGCAAAAAGCTTGGCTTCCATCCAGCAGGCCTGCCTGCCTGCCTGCCTGCCAGTGCCAGGTGCCACTTCACTTACCTGCCTGGATCCCCCACCCCCTCCCAGCTGCTGTGCACCCGCCTTAGCGTGATTTTCTATCTTTGGATTTAGACTACTAGTGCAGCATTTCTCGTAAAGCGACCAATCAGCGTGTGCAGCTTTGGTCGCCGACCTAACAGCCACCGCTAGTCCACTTTGGGAATGGTCCGGAAAGGGACGTTGCTCCGTTGGAGAAGCTAAGCAGTAGGTTGATGGAGACCAGTACAAGGTTCATAGTCGTACGAACCTGATGGTGAAAGCTCGCCATCCGAGGTCATAACGAACCCCCCCCGCCGACGAAACCCCCATAACAGTTGGCGCGCTGCTCGCATCGTGCAAAGCACGCGTAGGCGAAATGAGCCGAGGGCCATCACGAGTCAAGGTAATTGCACCAGAGCGCTCCGGAAGTGGCCCAGCATCTACCGGATTGCCTTTACGCCGTCGCATTCGGCTCCGGCCAGAACGTGCGGGCTGCCAAGAGGCCCTGTCTCGCGGCTAAGGGTGCAGACACGCGCAAGTGCGACCACGAAGGGGGGGGGGGGAGAGTCGGGTGCTACTCGCGGGCGTTGTTGCGAATACCCTCCCATCAACCGCCAGCGCCATGACCAGACACACCACGGGCGTTCGGGCGGCCTGGCCGCACCCAAGGGCCGCACCCGGAGAGATGGAAAGTTCCGGGGAGCCAAGACTGCCTCGACCTTCCACTCCTGCTTACAGGGCTCCCCATCGGCCACGGGACGCCGCCATCCCGTCCGGCCGGCAAACCTATACTTCCTTGGCCTGAGAGCGTAGCAGCAGGCCGCCGAGAGGGAGGGTGGGCATTTGGCTCTCGACCTGCCGTTTATCGTGCGTCAGATCTTTAATCCGTGGGATCCCTTGGGCAGGCAACGGGGCCTCCAGCTAAAGGAAGGCATGTCGTGCCCATACCCAACACCAAGTAATACTAGTAGTTTGTGGCGTGCGAGTGTGATCCCCAATCCTGGAGCGGGCATGTTAAAACACACACACACACACACACACACACACACACACACACCAGCGTAGCACGGGATGGGGGTCGGGGTCGACGCCCCCTTGCCAGCCTGCTGGCTGGGTCGTCACCATTTGGCATGAAGATCATCCGTGCCTAGTGAGTCTGCAGATACCACGAACAAATACCTACGAAGTATAGTGTGGATGGCCATCAGGGCACCCATTACGGCCGACGCTCTGTCTTCGCCCACTTGCAAGCAAGAAGGGGGACGGTACCTATTGGGGACTGACGTGTCACTGGAGCGTTCACCGGAAAACAAAAGGATCCATGCGCGGGCGACCTTACGGGCAATGAAGTATATAGTACGGAGTACGTGCACCAAGTCTGGATCGGACCCCTGCTCCTCTGGGAGGGAATGATCCATTAATATTGACCTACGGAGCAGGTAGGACGATGCCGATTCACGGGGATGGGATGCCAGTGCGACATGGCGTGGGAAAAACATCCGAACCAGGGCTCCAGGGGAGTGGGTGCCCGCCCAGGAGGGCGTGGGAGGCTCGATGGATGCCACGCGTGCGAGGGGGATCGCCTGCGATGGAGACACCCGACGGGCAATGAAGAGGGCGGTTTGATTTCCCATGTCCCACCTGCCCTCCGATCTACCTAGGTACGATGAGATGGTGGACGCGCAGTTAGTGGCTGGAATACGCTGCCCACTCCTCTGGCTCCTGGCCGGGAGACTGGCCAACTGGGCCGGCCGGCCACCACTATCGAACCTTTGCATCCATTCCGGGGGCCCTACGTATAGAGAGAGAGCTCTGCAAGATGGACCTCAGGTAGATAGGCAGAGCTACTGGCACCTACATACCTAGGTAAGTACCTACCTACCTACCCTCCTGTCATCCAGCTATCACCCATCGCCCACTCAAGAGTCGTCATCGAACAGCCTACCGTACAAATGCGGTATTCGTAGGGTTGTATCAATATGTAACCTAGTAGGCAGTTCCAATACTCCATTCAATGTGCGGACGAATGAGTGTCTCTTTCTTGCCGTGGGGAAGCTGGTCGATGGCTCGTATGCAATCGCGATTGGGCGTATGCTCTTCCGTCTCATCTCACTGCCATCCATCCCCTCCCCATCCATCCACCGTCCCATCCATCCATCCCCCCATCATCGGGCCCCCCCGCCCGTCCTGCGTGTCTCCGACGGGATGGCATGCTGGCGTACGCGCACCCCCCCCCAGGACTGTTAATTGCCTTTTCCACCGGGACAAGGTTTGGATCGCCCTCTTTTCGGACTTGGGCGAGGCTTGGTGACAGCTGGACAACCTGGCTCTCGAACCGCATCGGGCCAAGGGAGCTGCAAGATGTCCGCAGGCGGGCGGGACAGCGAGCAGGGCCTCCTGGACGAGAGGTTGGTGTTCTGCGGAGGTAAGAGGTATCCATGGGAGGTATGAGGTAGGTACATACCTTACCTTCTCCTAAGGTCGGTAACCGTAGCGGGCTCTCCGCCTATTGCATCAGGATTACATGCAGCGCCAACCAAGCCCACCGTACGTACGGACGGACACGATGGGATACAGTTGGGCCCGACATGACCATCGCCCGCCCACCTTCATCTCCAATGGTCCAGCCCAGCCCAGCCCAGCTGGTTGGGCTAGTAGTACCTATCGTACCTACCGAGCCTACTGTAGGTACATGACCTACCTACCTCATACAGGAGACAGGGCTCCAGGGCTCTCTCTCTGTCTCCCTCTCTCTCTCTACGCGGGGCTCCCTCACCGAGGGCCAGAACCGGCGGCCGCCGCAACAACAGCGAGCGACAAAGCCCCATCATCGATGGGGCCAACCTATCATCATACATACCTCCTCTTCCTATACGACGGCCACAACTGGAACAGCACCACTACCGCCGCCCACCCAGTCCCGTTTCTGGCGACCGACGTCAGTAATAGGCAACCCAACATCCATGGCCCCTCGTGGGGGCGGGCGGTGCTCCCTCACCGGGCTGGGCTGGGCTGGGCTGTGCATGCATTGCACTGCACAAGCTGCCCGTGGCTACCTCTATCTCGCCTATGCACCGCCAGTGCCTGCCAGCAACACTGCGTGGCGGCGGAACGACTAGTCGCATCCATCAGCACCATCATCCATTGTCGGCTCGTGCAGTTGGCGGAGAAGACCACCACCTCACTCACCCCCTCGCACCCACTGAACAAGGACGCCCACCATGGACTTGGGCCTGTGTCTCGTTCATGCACGCCGATTCCATGACATGGCTCATCCGCCGGCTCTCCAACCAAGACACGTTGCCAGTCCTCCCGCCATTACTTGCTAGCCCCCTCAACCCTCCTCCCGGGACGGCTTTCCACGCTGCCGGCCTCACGTTTTAGAGGACTGGGGCCTAGAGCACGCCATGTTCCCGAGCTGCTGCTTCTGGTTCATCGTCTTGAATGGCCTGGCGCCGCGTCTTCTTGCTTCCCACTGCCATTCCAGACCGCGGCCGGGGCTCGCCGTTGGACCTCCTCCCCCGTGTCTCACTCCGTCAGGCCGTCACCACTGCTATGCTCTAGCTTGCACTGTAGCGCGTGAATGAGCCGTGGTCATGTTGTCACCATGTATTGAGACACCAGCATCCTACAGGTCCAGACGGCCGTTGGCTCTGGACGCCGACTCCATCGCCCCCATGTGCCACCCGCCTCAGACCTTATTGTTAGTGTGCCCCCCCCTCCCCCCCCCCCAGCGTGGGAGCTCCGTTCCAGCCAGACGGGCAGCGACCGGCCGGCAGGCAGACTTTTGGGCTGGCTTCACCCGCCAAGGCCCTCGCCGTCGTGTACATCCCCTACCCAGCACCACGGAAGCTTCATAACAGCCCAGCCCAGCCCGGCCCAGTGGGCTCGGGGTTATGGTATGGTATGGGGGGGGGGGGGGGGGGGGGGGTGAGGGGGAAGGGGGGCATCTGGGGGAAAGCAACGTGCACAGCAACCACCAAAAAAAAAAAAAAAAAAAAAAAAAAGAGGACACACGGCAGACTCGGGTACCGCATCCGTCGTTGTCTTGCGAGGACGACAGCGACGTGAAACGAGCCGGACTGGCTTGCCGGCATGTACGTGAATACATGATGTACGAGATGTACGGGTAAACCAGCGTGAGCCCACATACGCCCACACCGCGCGCAGTCGGCCTCTGGGCGTGGGTGGCCCCCTCAGAAGTAGCCCGGGGCTGGCGGCTACTTCTGAGACCTGTCGCAAAGCTGCCAGAGGCGGGCATCACACATGCTGACGCGGGCGACGGTGTCTGAATCGTCCACGTACACATCGGCCTCCGGGTACCTCGGAGACTTTACAGCGAGTATCTACCGCTCCTAAGCCATCATGGCGGAACCACTAGCTCGCTGCGCTTGGCCTCTTCAGGCCAGCAGGACCCTGGCCCTCTTCAAGAAACCCAGCACCTTGCAAAGGCCTCCTCCCGCCCCTGCAAGACTCCTTGGCTGGGCCGGGGTGGGCGTAGGTACAACATCGCGCCAGGGTACTTCTGTCGGCCAGGATGGGCGGAGTTTTCAGATGGATACGTACCAAGGTATCTCGCCTACCCACTCCCCTTCCCCCCCTTCGTCGTGCTTCTCCTCCCCCCCCGCCGGTGGAGGAGAGGGAGTGGGCGTGAGGGCCATGTACCCATGGCATCGCCAATTTGGACCCTGCAGCGGTGCTGTGTACAGAGGTCAGCGGGAGTGTACTTTGGCTGCCTCTGTGCTCAGGTACCGACCGCCCCAGCCCGCCCACGGTTTTGCGCGACGACCGTCACTCGCCGCCCAGAACCATTCACTCGATTTCCTTTGCCAGGGCATCCAGGCCAGTCAAGGGACTAGGTCCACACCTTACAAGCAGCAGAGGCAGGGGAGCCGACAGCAAAGGCAAATGATGGACCGGCTCGACATGGGCGGCCCATCTGTACGGCACCCCCCTTGTAAGGCTCTGCGTACCGCGCCCCTCTGCCCTACGAGATAGCCAGCCAGATCCGCCGTCTTTGGCGGCACTGATATATCAGTCCTTAGGCCCCCAAACCACTCACCAACCATCTCCTGCCCTGATCCCCAAGACGCTTGACCATCCATATATCCCAACTGCCTCTACATCGCCCTGCAGTATACTGTCTGTATATACATATACCTCCACGTCGCCTGGTTCCTTCTGTCGCCCGAAGAGACCAAAAGGAAAACACGCCCATCCCTTCCCACCAACCCTGCCACGCGACTTTTCAGGAACCCAGTGCCGTCGGCGCGCAGCATAACCGTATAAGTCCAAGGCGGAAAAAGCAACCCCTTCGCAAAGCACCTCGGACTGGAACCGCGACGCCATCCGCCGGGCCGTTCTGCTTCTAGAAGGCATACCACGCTGCTTGGCTGACGCATAAATACCCATTGCTGCCGTTCCCTTGGGTCACCGTTCCTCCCACGGGCACTAACACGGCGCAACAAGAACAACCACCACCACCACCACCACCTCCCGCAACTCCTGGCATGAGATAAGCCACGAGCAAGCTGACCGTTGCCATCTCCTTCTCCTCACAGGCGTGGGGATCACACACCGGTAGCGCCCCTTCCGCGGAGTCGCTTCTGACTTCCTCCATACCCTCACACCTTCACAATGGCATCCATCTCCCAACACACATATACCATGTTCCCGCGGCCGAACAATGAGTCAGATTTCATGCTCTTCCCGGAACAACAAGCACACACTCCCTTCGCCTCGACGCCCATGGAAATGCAGTACAACCAGGACGGCTATGCCTTCCCTCAGGTTTCGGGCTACGAGACGAACATGATGTACGCGGAAGCCCCGTTCTCATATAACAGCCGCGCATCGCCTGTGGACGGTGAGCTCCACGTCCCGTCTTCCCGCTTCTCGAACTCGTCGGCGCCTTCGGCAAGCTCGTCTCCTGAAGGCTCGCCGCTGCCGAATGCCGGCCAGCTGTCCTTCATTCCCGACTACCACCACAACGCCCTCGGTGTCAACCCCAGCATAGTCGGCCAGCCGGATTATTACACCGGTACCGAGTATTCCTTCTCAGCACCCGGCATGGACGAGTTCAACATGACGTACGAGAGCAAGCCCGGTTTTGTTGGTGAGTCTAAGCAGCTTCTTGACGTACACACTATTCCTCGTACCCCTTCTGGCCTCAAATCACCAAATCTGGCGCTTGACACCGACGCTGCGCAAAGCGCTTCTCTCCTGTCCACGGCCCAGTTGGCGAGAACCAGCCTGGCCCCTGGGCCGTCTGCCTCGTCCGGCCCATTTCCTTGTCATTTGAACCGGGTGCCTCGGTCAGACAGCATCCCCGCTGCAGGGGATGCCAGTTCTCCCACGCCAACCCCCAAGACCCCGCGTGTTTCTTTCTTTTCTCAGAGTAGTGGTCATTTCGTTGCGCCTCTAGGGTCCTCTTGTTGGTCTCCTCTTGCGTCCTTGCACTCGCCTGTTCTGCGCCGCGGCTAACCCCCACCCTTCTGCCAGACCCGTCCCTGATTCACCCTGAGATCCGGGGCCCGATGGCCCCTCCCATGGCGGCCTACGACCAGAGCAATGCCTTCTCGCCACAGGCCAACGTATACCCTCACTCGCCGGCGCTCTCGGGACAGGCCTCGCCCGTCCCGTGCATGCGGAATGGCAGCTCCTCTCCTTACGTGCCCGGCTACCAATACAGCCCTTTCACGGTTCCTCCCCAGGGCGCGCGGCGGCCGTCGCTCTCATCCTATCAGTCGCACGGCTCGCTCGAGCACTCGTACAGCGGCGACGAGAGCAAGGAGAAGCAGCGATGCCCCCATCCCGACTGCGGCAAGGTGTTCAAGGATCTCAAGGCGCACATGTTGACGCACCAGACGGAGCGGCCAGAGAAGTGCCCGATCCAGACGTGCGATTACCATGTCAAAGGATTTGCGCGCAAATACGACAAGAACCGCCACACGCTGACCCACTACAAGGGCACCATGGTGTGTGGTTTCTGCCCTGGTTCCGGCTCGGCGGCCGAGAAGTCGTTTAACCGCGCCGACGTTTTCAAGCGCCACCTCACCGCGGTGCACGGGGTTGAGCAGACACCGCCCAACAGCCGCAAGAAGACGGCGTCCACGGCCAACACGGGCAAGAAGCTAACGGGCTATGCGCCCGACGCCACTGGCAAATGCTCCACTTGTTCGTCGACCTTCTCCAACGCCCAAGACTTCTACGAGCACTTGGACGACTGTGTCCTGCGCATTGTGCAGCAGGAAGACCCGTCTGAGGCGGTCAACGCTCGCCGGCTGGCCGAGGTCCAGAACGACGCCGAGGTTCACCAGACGCTCGAGAAGAACCAGCTCCCCATCGCGACGCAGACCATGTCGGTGTCGGAGGACGAGGACGAGGAAGACGCGTTGGCGGAGGACGAGGACCGTGTGGACGAGGACTTCCAGGCGTCGCGCAAGCCGGCGTCGCCCGCCAGCCGCAAGAAGGGCAACCCGGTGAACGGTGTCCAGAAGTCGCGCGGTATGACACACTCGCGGGGCAGCTTCGCCCAGCCGCCCAAGACCAAGAGCCGCAAGAGCCGCAAGGACTACCCGTCGTCGTGGGGCTTCGACAAGGGCCAGATGACGGTCAAGAAGCGGGTCATGACTGTCTTTGACGGTCCCCGCCGCCTGGCCAAAGACGAAATGATGCTGTCGATGGAAAACGAGGTTCGCGTCAAGCTTGCCGACGGCAAGTCGTACGTCACCGACCTGGACGTCGAGACGCTCAACCGCGCCCAGGGCTTCCTGAGCGCTACCGAGGAGGAGAAGGGCCTCTGGATCTCGGATGACCCCACCGAGGAGGACATGCGCAAGATGCTGGAGTTTGCCAGACATTAATTGCCATGCCCGCCGACATGGGGTCACTCCTGGCCCTCGGTGCATACACACCCCATTCCTCTCACGACAGTGTATATACCCCGAACTTTCCTCACGACATAACCCCCAGCACAAACGCACACAGAGACGGCAATCCTAGCCTCGGAAAAAGATACCCTTTACTACCCCCGGCGCAGCGGAAGAGGATTACCCCCAAAAATAAGGACTCGGAAGAACCCATTCACCGAAGGAGCATGGCTGGCGCGAATCTTCAATCTACCTGGCGAACTTAATGAGCTACACGGTGTGGCTCGGGGCATCATACATTGGACTGGACAGGCAGGCTGCGGCAGTGAAGCCTCTGGCGGCGTTCCATTTCTCTTCACCTTTTTCTCTCTTTTTTTTTTGAAACCTTTTCTTTTTTTTTTTTTTTTACGATGGTACGTGGCGAGGATATGTTCGAATAGTGTCTGATTTCCTCTCTTGAGGGTCCAGCGATGGCGTGAGTCTTCGCGGACGGGAAAGAACCCCGTGGGGAAGGGATGGGGGAGGGTTGGCCTCCCCCCCTCATTTTTTTTTTTTTGGCAGTTTGGCTCATGGCCTTTGGGAAGCGTGTGACGATACCCTGTTTACTTTTCTGGCTACTATACGACTTCACCCGTCTGGACAAAACCGGACAGGGAAGAGATGCTACGGCCGGCTATTCTGATAGAATGTATCAGATTTCATCTTTACACCCAGTCCCAGTCTTCCGAAATCTTGAGAAGAGACCTTGACATGCTCATCAGTACCCACGCCCGGAAAGGTGGTAAGGTGCACCACCCTGGCACAATCATCCGTTCCATCCCATTTGACGATGCGGTCGCGGCGCGGCGGTGCCGTGGGGTCGTCGCAGGCCGCATACGGCATGGCCGGAAGCGCGGTGGTTGTCAACAGCCAAAGCGGTAATAGATGCGAGTGCGAGCCCGGCACCGCCCGACAAGCCCAGGACCCGGACGCAGGGCGCAGCGCAGCGTCGAAAAGCCCACGTATTGGGTGCATGCATAGGGAGAAGCCTCCACGACAGGCGACGGGATGGCCAAGAGCGGTGACGGGAGCCCCGTCTTCCTGCTGAGCTGCCAACCCGCAGTGCATGCAGACATGCCTGCATGCATGCTTTACCTGTTTGGTCGACCGGATGGACTGACAGGGACGGCGACAGAGGCGAAGGCCGGGAAGGAAAAGAAGTAAGGTGAGGTGCTGACTGCCCATGTACTTACTGTAGGTAAGCAGGCAAGTAGGTACTTGCCCATGTGGGAAGAGGTACAGCAATCATATTCCCCTCCCCCCTTCCCATGCATGCAACTTGACGTGCTCTCCAGCAACCGACCCTGGCCCGGTCTATCCGGTACGCGCCGCCGGAGATGCCGTCGATCGTTTGGCGGAAGGCGAGCGAGCCGGGGTTGGACCAGAGGACCAGGGAGGGACCAAGAATCCCCCCTGTACCTCTGTAGCAGCAGGTAGCAGGTACTATAGGTTACCCGGGGGAGCGGACGGCCGGCGGCATGTTTCAATGGAGAAATGCGCGCTGTCTGTAGCGTCCAGCCAAGCCAGGCACGGCACGGCATCCAATCCCGCACAAGTTGGCAGGGGGGAAAAGTAGATGATGATGCTGCTGATGGTGATGGTATTCTGCACGTAATTTGTAAGCTGAATGTGGTGGGTGGAAGAATGGCAGGCGGCGTCGCAGGGCAGAAAGCAGGCGCAATTGAAACCAACACCCACACACGGTGGAATGTAAGTAAGTAGCAAGTACTAAACCATGGATGGACAGGAAAGCACTATACCCCTCGTTTGACCCCGCCTTCGCGACAGCTCGAGAACTTCCCTCGTGACATCAGACGCCAGGCGGTGCAGAGAAAAACGCGTTGGGAGCCGAGGCGGTGCCCGTCGCCGTGTTTGCTTTTGCTCCGGTTTGCTTTTCTTCTTCTCCCCCTCGCTCCCCCGTCTCGGCCCCCGGTGCTGTGCTGGGGTCCTTCTCCTTCCCGCGCCATGTCCCTGACTGCCCGTATTACCCTGGTTGGTCCGCTCGACCAGCCCGAGGATTTCCTGTCCGACAGCCTCGGCGTCATCTTTCCCGACGACATCACGAACCAGCACGGCGACGCCGAGCACTCCCTGCTGTACACGTCGCCGCACCTCCCCAAGCCGCTCGAGATCCAGCTCGCCGACCCCATCGAGACGGACGACCGCCTGCTGTTCTCGCATTACTTGTGGAACGCCTCGCTGCTCCTCGCCGAGATCATCGAGGCCGGCACGCTCGGCGCCCGGCTGTCGCCCGAGCTTGGCACCGTCCTGCCCCCGGGGGCCCTGGCGGAGCCGGACTTCGACGTGCGTGCCAAGGCGACCTTGGAGCTGGGGGCGGGCACCGGCCTGCCGTCCATGCTCTCTGCCCTCCTGGGCGCTTCCGAGGTCGTCGTCGTCGATTATCCCACCCCCGTCGTCATCGATACCCTGCGCAAGAACATTGCCTTCAACTGCCAACCCGCCTTCTCGCCCGCCGGGACCGTGGCCGCGAGTGTTCGTGTGGACGGCCATTCGTGGGGCGAGCTGGAGACGCCGTTTGCCGTCGAGAATAAGGGCAGGTTCGACAGGATCCTCGTCTGCGACTGCCTCTGGATGCCGTACCAACATGCGAACCTCCACCGCTCCATCGCCCACTTCATGAAGGACGGCCACGACAGCCGCGCCTGGATCGTGGCCGGTTTTCACTCGGGCCGGCACAAGATGGCGCCCTTCTTTGCCGACGAGGCGCTGCGGGCCGTCGGCCTCGAGGTCGAGCACATCCTGGAGCGGGATGCTGAGGGTATCGAGCGAGCCTGGGCGTCGGACCGCGGCATCGAGGATCCGGGAATTCGCAAGCGGTGGTTGACCGTCGCCGTGCTGAAGCGCATCATCTGAGTGGGGAGCAACCCGACAGAACCGGGCGAGGCAGCGGTGTCGTCGCCACGCTTATATAAGAGGGAGTGTGCACAGGCGGGCCGGAAGCCTCCTCGGCCTCTTCGCGGCGGTACACATGCCACGCTTTTCAGCTCCGTGCCGATCGCCCGCCCTGGGGGTGCCCGGCGCGTCCTTGGCAATGCGCCATGGGAGCGAGCAGCGACACGCCGACGCGCAGCGCTGGGCCGGGCTGGCGTGCGCTGTTTCAGCTCGCGAAGCTAGGCAGTTCAGCTCGTCGGACCCGTCGCCGAGCTCATTGGCTGCGCGCGGGCCGTGGCCACTTCAGCCCCGAGACACGCCAGACACGGCTATCCCGAAAAAAGCCCAGTGCTCCGGCCCCCCGTAGCAGACAGGACGCCTCGTGCCAGCCGTAGCGGGCGGACCTGGCCCCGCTTACAAAAGATGGACACCGCCTCATGCCTCACCGCATCGGTAGCAAGATACACACACACACACACGTCAGCTAGTTTAGCTGCAAGCAACGCCCATGCGCATAGTCGAAAACACACCACCACAGTCCGAAGTGAACAAGAAAAAGGGGGCGGATGGAGGAGGAGCCGTGTATACGCTGATGATGCGTGGCGCACCTGGGCTGCCCCTCGGTTGTGTTTTGCCGAGCCGCCCCCGGCCCGAAAGGGCTGTGTTCTATACGGAGCGGCTGAGACGTCTGCGCACGCAATCGTCTTGCTAAGCGCGCCTCACGGCGTTATAAATGGTCTCCTGCGCGCCAAGAGTAAGCTTCCAACTCAGCGGTCAGTCACAAGAAGGCAGAAGTGATGCCGTCCTGTCCTGAGAGAAGGACCCTTCAGGTATCCCGCCAACAGACCCAACCTCACGGGGGAAAGGGGAGGGCGGGGACAAGACGTAGTGGGACAATTGTTCTCATTCATGCCTGAAAAATGCAATGCTATGTAAGTCATAATCGCTAAACAAATATGGAACCGTGGGGATATAATAAACCACGGTTGGGTGTCCCGGGGTTGCCCAACACCCTCGTCATGGGATTCCTACAGTCGGCCACGAAAGCCCATCTCGCCTCGCTCCCAAGAGCGGGCGGTGGGGGTTAATTTAGGCCTTCTTCTCGCGCTGGCCGTAGGCCTTGGTGACGTAGTCACCGTCCTTGACGATGAGGTCCTCGGGGCGGTAGTCGTGCTTGCCGCTGAGGTAGCTCTCGAGGATGGCCTTGGTGCCGTCGGCGTAGCGCTTCTGGGCGTCGAGCGAGGTGCCCGACATGTGGGGGACCATGGCGTTGCCGCCGCCCCAGGGGTTCTTGGCGTAGCGCAGCGGGTGGTCCTGGGGGGCGGGCTGGGGGTACCAGACGTCGCCGCCGTAGCCGCGGAGGTGGCCCGACTTGAGGGCGTCGGCGACGTCCTCCTTAACGACGATGGCGCCGCGGGCCGTGTTGACGAGCCAGGAGCCGGGCTTCATCTTGGCGATGAGGTCCTTGTTGAACAGGCCGCGCGTCTTCTCGTGCAGCGGGCAGTTGATGGTGACGACGTCGCACTGGCCCAGCATCTCCTCGAGGCTCTCGACGCGGCGGCAGCCGATCTCCTTCTCGACCTCGGGCTTGAGCGGCTGGTAGTCAAAGTAGAGCAGCTCCTTGCAGTCGAAGGGCTTGAGGCGGCGCAGCACGCGCTCGCCGATGCGGCCGACGGCGACGGTGCCGACCACCTTGCCCTCGAGGTCGAACTCGTTCTTGGCGGCGGCGGCGACGTCCCAGTCGCCGGCCTGGATCTGCTCGTGCGCGGGCACGAAGTTGCGCACCAGCGTCAGGATGGTCATGATGACGTGCTCGGCGACCGAGACGACGTTGGAGCCCGTGACCTCGGCGACGGTGATGCCGCCGTTGGTCGTGTTGGCGGCGTTGAGGTCGACATGGTCGGAGCCGATGCCGGCCGTGATGGCGAGCTTGAGGTTCTTGGCCTTGGCCAGGCGCTCGGCCGTCAGGTAGCCGGGGTGGAAGCTGTTTTGGGGGGCAGGTCAGACGAGAGATGCCCACCACCCAAAGCGGGAAGAAATACACCGGGGGGGGAGAGGAACTTACGGGGTGGTGATGATGACCTCGGCGTCGACGAGCTCCTTGTCAAAGGTCGAGTTCTCGCCCTCCTTGTCCGAGGTGGTGACGAGGGTGTGGCCCTGGTCCTCGAGCCACTTGCGAATGCCGAGCTCGTTCTGCGTCGTACCGAGCAGGCCGGGTTGCTGTGCCACGGGTCCCCGCGTTAGCCGTCTGATGATTAACCGGACGAGTGATCTGCCCTCCCACAGTGCCGAATAAGAGGGAGGGGTGGTTGGGGAGGGGAAGAGGGGAAAGGCACGCCCGCATTGGTGTATCGCTCTCTGTTGTGTCCATGCAGGAGGAGATCGGATGTGGTACCCGTGCCAGTGGCCGCTTCCCCGCTCCACGCACGGCATTCATCCCTCCCCTCCCCGGCACCCCGCCCTGGGCCAATGGCCGGATCACGGCGGTAGGACAGAGAGGGGGGTTTAAGGAGAGCCCTGGGTGTGTGTGTGGTGTGGGAGGGAGACAGAAGTGGGAGGCGGGGAGGAGATGTATGGATGATGGGAGAAAGGAGAACCCAAACTCACCTCTTCGGCGTGCTTGCCGCCGTCGTACAGAACCTGGAGAACTTTGACCTTTTCGCGTTTTTCACTCGTCAGCGGCCGAATCGAAGCGGGAGCGGCAAAGGGGCTGCGGCCAAGCGGCGACGAGGCCGTCTTGAGCCGGGAGGCCAGAGCCGGGCGGTGCGCGGCCACGCCGCCGGCTCGGGACGACCAGGCCCGCGAGGTAGCCCAGGCAGAGGTGGTAGAAAGGGCCCGGGAGGAAGAAGCGGGACGAAGGCAGCTGCGCTGCAAAGAACGAGCGAGTAATACCATTTTGACGGGAGAGATTGCGTGTAGGTAGGTTTCTTTCTCTTCTTTCGGAGGGGGGTTGCTCTCAAGATGCAACACGCGAGGGGCAGAACGAGACTTATACGTCGTTCGGAAGGGCGGTTCGTGAGAGACAGGGATGGGGGAGCTATAGTGGAGATGATTGCGGACAATGATGTCGTCGATGTTTGGTGGGCAAGGAATTGGGAACACGGAAGCAGGGCAGCCAGCAGAACGGGGGCGTCTGTCGTGGTATTTATGTAACCACTTCTGCTATGGCATCAACCATCTAAGTTCGAGTGGGAGGGTTCGTTCCCCTCGGGAGCGCCCCCCCCCCCCCCCCCCCTCTCTCGGGGCCAGCGGTGGTACGCAATACGATGACCTAAACCTAGCAAAGACCCCTCGACGGGATGGCATCGCGGCCCCGGCTGTAGACGGTTGGCATCCGTGGCATCCTCTTCCGGCAGCGCCAACCCCGAGTTTGAGCCATATTGGGGGGCGGGGGGTCCAGAAGGGGAGGGGAGGGGGCGGCAGCTGGGCCAGCAATTCATGGTGCCATTGGCGGCGCCTCTGCCCGCTGGGCCAGCATCTGCGATGTTCGCTCGTCCCGCGATGGCGTCGACGGGCTCAGCACCCCCGCACAGAGTCAAACATCGATACTCGGCATCTCGTGGGTATGGCTCGGGGATGTGTCGGCGTTGGCGCGAGGAGAGATGGGGTGAGAGGGGGGTGCTCGGGAAGGGGGGGGAAGAACGCGCGCAGTCCCCGCCTTGCCGACGGACGTGCGAATGGTTGGAGCCATAATACATCATCACACGCCGTCTGGGCCGGTCGGGATGCCGCCCGGAATTGAGTGCCATTACGTATTGGCAATGCTCGACGGGGGTTGGTCCGACAGAACAGACAGGCAGACAGAGAGCCGGTCGGTTTTTTGTTTGCTGATCGTCGTCCACTCCGTCTTTCGGGCGGGTGATAGGGTGATTCGGACACGCGGGAGCCAAGACGCTGTCACTTGGAGCTGTGCCTGCTCTTGCATATTGCGGGGAAGCTTCCAACCCTCCATCCATAAGGTACCTACCTACTTCTTACATCCAATAGGTGATCCGAAAGAGCACTTCACCTTCCAGCCCTCCCTACTATCCAGTAGAGGAGGCCCCCAATGGGACATACGTCGGTCTGGCCGCCTTGGCTGGGCCGTCTAGCAAGCAGAACCACCCAGGCCATCCATCTGCTCATCACGAGACCATCAGAGCAAGCATTCCCCATGGCGCCATGGGAAGTGATTGGTTCGGGTTCGCTATCGCCCACGCCAATCTGGATATTGCAGGCCTCGCCGGCAGATTCCCCCTCCCCCTCTTCTGTCCTCGTCGGCTCCCATCGCAGCGAACCATTGCTGACCGGGCCACGCATGGCCTGTAGGAGGGGAAGCCCGAACACCAGACTCCCCGAGGCCGCACCATCCGGGTCGGGCGATAACTCGGCATCTTCCGGCGGGGTAGCGGGCAGGTATGTAGGCATTCGGGCAGCATCTTCCCTTTGCGGTCAACTTAAACGCCGGCCGCCCCTCTCCAACCATCGACTCATGACGTCTACTTCTTCTCTTCCCCCATTGGCACCAACAGACTTCACGCGTGCGTCGGCGTCGGTACCGGCAGTCTGGACCCCGATGGGTACGCAAATGCACGCCTACATGGACGGGGTGGCCTCCATAGTTGATCGCCCTCTTGGCATTGCGGGTTCCGTCTGACAGCGAGCCCGCCGGCCGGACGGCTACGCTTCGTTGCCACCGGGCCGTCGACCAATGGATGACTTCAGCCTCGCCTGGGCCGAGATCTCGAGGTGGCGGGCGTGCTGCATCTTCGTTACCCGATGTTTTCGTCCCGGCTGGGATACCCATGCTCCCATGGTTGTTCCCGCCGGGCCCGGTATGGCTCAAACAGAAGACGACGGGTCTCCTCCGGGCCCTCGATGGCCGATGACGCGGCGCAAGAGCCTGCCATGGGTGACGAGGAGCGCAACGGGGGCGGGACAGGGGAGGAGACCGAGAACGCAGACACGGAACGGGCCGGCATGAGGCTACGAGGCGAATGCTGGCAAGGCCGCGGAACCAAACAGCTGCACCTGCGGGCAGTGGAAATGGATGGATGGCTCAGTTGCGACGGGGAGATGCATACTCTATTACTCTCCAGTACACCTCACACACAAACAGTACGCACACGCAAGCCGGTTGAGCTTGGCGATGGGGCGTAAGGCCGAAAGCGAGAGATCTGGTGGGGTTAAGCGGCCGAACGGTCGCAGCTAATTATAGGTAGCAGATCCATGGCTGGCACCCGCCTGCCAAGCCCTGGGAACTCGAAGAAGAGAGACGGGGAGAAAGAAAGAGCGGCGGGAAGAGGGAGAAGAGGGAGAATCTCTCTCTCTCTCTCTCTCTCTGTGTGTGTGTGTGTGTGTGTGTCAAGATGACCCCCCCCCTCCACCCTACCAACTGAGTAAGGCCTTCTTCCATGGCAAGCGGATCGTCACGATGCGACCGCGATCCTAATGCATGCCCACCGGAAATGGACAGCATGCCCAGGGTCCATCCTCAGGCACAGGGTCTTCCCCCCCCCCCCCCCCCCCCCCCCCCCCCCCCCCCCCCCCCCCCCCCCCGTGGCGCCAGAGAGAGAAGGGGAAAGCTTTCGCTTCGGGGCTTGGCGCGTAACACGACTCCACCACGCCTGTTTCATCTGGTGGGAATCCGTCCGCCCACGAGCCACGAGCCATGGTGCCGGAAGATGAAGATCGAGGGGACACGGCCCCTAACAAAAGGGACGGCGCCCGCCGCGCCTCGCCATGTCCGTTCAGGGGGTGCACTGTCTGCTTCTGCCGCCCACCGACTGACAGTTGATCTGTTTGTCCTCTGTTCTTTTCTCTTCACCGTCGTCATCGTCGCCGTCTTGTCGCTGTCGCCCGTCGGTTCTTTTTGCTTTGCATTGCACACGTTGCTGGCCATCGCGTCCATTCCACTCGTTAGGTACTTCTTGCCTCCAGCTGCACTCAACGTCCACTACTACTACGACGACGACTACTCCTAGACTCACCCACTGCCGCGAGACGCCGTCTGGTAGTGTTAATCTCGCTCTCTCTCTCTCTGTCTCCCTCTCTCGCCATGCACCTGTCGTACCTCTCCGTCCTCGCCGCGGCCGCCGTGTCGCTGGCCGCCACGCCCGACGGCTTCAAGCCGGCCACCCAGAACGGCCTGACGGTCAACTTCAACGGCGTCGACGCCACGGGCGGCAAGGAGGTCTCCAAGGCCGGTGAGACGCCCCACCTTGAATTCTATATACGATGCATATCCATGGGATAGGTAGACACTGGATGCTGACCCTCTCCTTCCCCCGCCTGCGCAGCCACGGCCAACCCGCCCGTCATCGCCACGGACAAGAAGCTGACGGGCACGTCGTGGGCCATCATGATGATTGACCTCGACATCCCGACGGACAACCCGCCGCAGACCAACACGCTGCTCCATTGGATGCAGACGGGGCTCGGCCAGAGCGACACGGCCCTCGGCCGCCGCGAGGACGGCACGGCCGCCAAGTCGTTCGGCGGCGCCAAGTCCAAGGCGGCGGCGCCGTACTTCGGGCCGTCGCCGCCGGCGCGCACGCCGCTCAAGCACCGCTACACGCAGATTCTCGTTGACACGTCGTCGGCCACCGAAGCTGACATGAAGGTGCTTACCGAGGCCGCCGCCGACCGCATGGGCTTCGACGCCGAGGCCGTGCTGACCAAGGCCAACCTCGCCGACAAGGTCGTCGCCGGCAACTTCTTCACCGTCTCCAACCCCGGCCCGGCCCAGGACCCTCCCAGCGGCGGCAGCCGGGGCAACACCACCACGGGCGGCGCCGCCAGCGGTACCGGCCGCGGCGGCCCCAAGCAGACGGGCCTGCCCGTCGTCGGCGAGGCCTGGTCGAACCGGGCCAGCGGCCTTGTTACCGGCATTGCCCTGGTTGCCGCCGTCTTCGTCACGCTCTGACCGTCGCCGCCGCTCCAACTTTGCCGCCACCCACGCCGGGATATGCCGCCCATGGGCCGTCCTGGCCTTCTAGCCCGATCCGAGTAGCCTACGTAATAATCAAGCCTTGGCTGTATCCGCTGCGACCATGCTGCCCCGTCTGTTTTGCCTCCCCCGGACGGACACCGTGTATATCCCCCACCTTCCCCCCCCCGACCCGTGGGTGGTGGCGCCGGGAGGGCCTTCGAAGAGCCCTTCCACGGACGTAGAGGTCCGGACGTATACATACATCATACATACATACATACTGATGTATGTACCTCTTCGTATGCGCCTCGCACGTGGACATCGTGCGGGTGGATGGCTGGCTGGCTGGCTGGTTGTGCTATCGTGCAATCCCATTCTCCCGTGCCTCTTATCTGCCTGCCCTCGTAGACCCTGCAAAATGCAGGTGCCACTCCCGGCGGATGGATCCGCAACTTCCGCAACGCCCATACCCGCAAATGTGAGGGCGTCTTATCCACTCACTGTACCGGTGATCCGATGCACCACCACCTCTGGCACTCGAGCCGTCTCCAAGCCTTCATGTCCATCCCCAAACATTGTAACAAGCTGGGCATCCGTGCCGTGCCCCCGCACCTCCTTGCGTGGTGTATCCGGTTTCAAAGTCAAGTCGGCCTCCCTCCAGGCAGGCGATCCTGGGCAGAAGCACGGCCGGGACGCGTATATGACGCCGCTTCCCCGACGCCGTCCCCTGCCTGGCCTTTGCTTCCATGCCATGTCCTCTCTCTGCCTCCCTTGTACCTATCGAGGGACGAAGCGCCAATCCCGACCCATCCGCCCCCGCCAAAACAACAACAACAACAAGAACACCACCACTACTGCCACCACCACCGTTGAATACCATCCATGACCCGGACTATCGTGGTGCTGGGCGCCGGCCTCGCCGGCGTGCCCGTCGCCCACTATCTTCTCGCCAAAACCGCCCAGAATGTGCCGGATCTGCGGGTCGTCCTGGTCTCCCCCAACGACGAGTTCTACTGGAACATCGCGTCGCCCCGGGGCGTCATCCCCGGCGCGCTCGGCGAGGACAAGTACCTCTTCCCCATCGCGCCGGCCTTCGCCAAGTACGACGCCGACCGCTTCGAGTTCGTCGCGGGCCGGGCCGAGACGCTGACGCCCGAGGAGGACACGGTCGCGGTCGCGCTCAACGCCGGCGGGCGGCGGACCCTCGCGTACCACACCCTCGTCATCGCGACGGGCTCCGACACCAAGGACGGCCTGCCGTGGAAGAACATCGGCACCTCGCAGCAGACGCGGGCCGCCCTGGCGGCGCTGCGGCGCGACATCGAGCGCGCGCGGTCCATCGTCGTGGGCGGCGCCGGGGCGACGGGAGTCGAGCTGGCCGGCGAGCTCGGCCACGCCTTCGCCCGCGCCGGCCTCAAGGACGTCACCCTCGTCTCGAGCGACACGCTGCCGCTCGAGTCGCGCATCATGGCGGCGACGCGCGAGGCCGCGCGCGCCGAGCTCGTGCACCTCGGCGTCCGCGTCATCGGCGGCGCCAAGATCGCCGGCGTCACCGAGGCCGCCGACGGCCGCAGGGTGCTCGAGATCGCCAAGACGGACTCGGCCGACGGCGGCACCGGCGGCACCACCACCACCGAAACGCTCGAGGCCGACCTCTTCATCCCGACCTTCGGCGTCTCGTACAACACCACCTTCGTGCCCGTCGGCATGCGCGACGCCACCGGCCGCCTGCACCAGGACACGCACCTGCGCGCGCCCGGCCACGCCAACGTCTTCATCGTCGGCGACGCCGGGAACCTGCAGCCACCGCAGGCCGCCTTCGTCACGCCGCAGGTCCAGCACCTCGTCCGCCAGTTCGCGCGCTACCTCGAGACGGGCGAGGTGGCCGAGTACACGCCGGACCCCAAGGTGCTGTTCGGCGTCTCGGTCGGGCCCGGCGGCGGGACCGGACAGATCGGCACCTTCAAGCCCTTCAGCTGGATGATCTGGCTGTTCAAGAGCCGCTTCCTGGGCACCGACTACGCCGCCGACTATGCCTCGGGCGTCCGCGTCCTCAAGGGGAAATAAGGAGTCCTAGCCTTTTGGCCCCCCTCCACCCTCCACCGGCGGCAGTAAGTCGGGGGTTTTGCTGTCGAGTCTTCTCGGCACCCTCTCCCACGACTCATCAGGCTTATGAAAATAAGAAAAGACCGATTGTCGATGCCATTCCGACTTGCGCCAGGATGCTTGGTTGCCAAGGTGACATATAGACACTCTGTCTTCCATCACCACACGCCGTGCATCGAACCCGCCCTCGGGTTCTCCAACGGGAAGCAACGCCGGCAGAGCCATAACAACGGCGCCGCGCGGTCGAGTGGTTGCCAAAGCAGCAGTAAACGAGAATCTGCATCCGACTGCGTGACGGAGTCAGTACTCAACGGCCTTGCGTCAACGAGTTCCGAAGCGTACGCATAGGGGTCGGTCTCCACAGGCGCAGTGACTGTCGAAGTTCCTAGATGCGAGGACCCTAGGGCGCACTGGCACTCCTTCCCAGCTTTTTTTCGCCCGTACTGCGACCAACGCCGGGACTTGACGCCCAGAGCGGGGGCAGGAGTGGGCAGTGGGTCGGCTAATAAGGGTGCTAATATTGCTGGTGGCAGACACTGGTCCCGGGGACAGTCTTGTCGGGAAGCTTATAGGGGGGTAGAGTAGAAGAGATGCTGTCTGAAGGGACTCCTATGAGCCCGGTGCATCTACAGGCGGTCCGCGGGCTCATCACGAGCCAAGGGTAATTACACCGACTGGCTCGAGCGGCAGGGAAAGGGGCAGGAGGGTTATTCGAGCATACAAGCAGGCATCAGAAAAGCTGGGAACGCCCAAACTGCCCATCGCAGACGTTGCAAGCCATTTGTCGCCGATCAAATAAGAGGTGCATCGCATACCATCAAAACAGAGAAAAGGGATGGCCAAACATGACGTACTTGGCCAGGTGAAAGGGGGAAATGTGTATTGATATTGGTTTCCACATGTTTTCCACATGGCCAGGGGCATCTCATTATGCGCCCTCAAACGTTGGCCCTTTCTCGTCCGTCTTGACTACCAGATCGTGCTGGACCTGCAGAAGCTGGCTCGAACTCAGCGCCCGGGCAACCATGGTCTCGTGCTTCTCCACCACTATGCGCCGCAGTGCCTTGATGAGGAACTCGGCTACCAGCTCCACACTCCACGAGTCGGGAATCATGGCCAGCACTTCGTTGACATCGAAGTAGCCGCCGAAGCGCTCCAGAAGGAGGCCCGTCTGCTCGACGCGGTCACTGACATCCTCCAGTACCAGGAACTCACCCAGCAACGCGCGAAAGAGACGGGCTTGCTGGTCTTGGGTCGGAGGCGCGCTGTCCCGTCTCTTGGGTGCCTTGGATTCGGCCGGCACCGAGGCGCCCGGCGACGACAACGACGCCTGGTATATACTGTAAATGCTAGCACCCCCTCGGATGCAGTACGAGACCGCCGTGTCGTAGTCCCCGAGGCGGTGGACGAGAAGTCGCAGTGCGTTCTCGTGCTTCCGCTCGCGACCGTCAAGAATGATGGTCTCGGGCACCAGCAAGTCCTCAGCAGTCGCGCTGAGACCCGTGATGCGGTCGCGAATGGTAGCCGAGTCGTAATCGTACGATCCTCCAAGGAGCTGGAGAAGCCGCAAACGGCTGTGCCATGCCTCGTCGTTCGGGGGCGCGTTGTCCGTGAGAAATTGGCGGTATGTGGGCTTCAACGGCCGCAAGGCCCGGTAGGCTTCGTATGTGTTCATGATAACTTCCCGCGCGTCGGCTGATGACTGCAGATGCGAGATGACGATGTCAAGGTAGTAGTTGATGAGCTCGTGGACGTAGATGGTGTGTCCCTGTCCGAAGACCAAGTATTCAAGGTAGTACTTGACAGCCTCGGGGGCCTCTGCTCGGAGGATCTCGACCACCGTGGTCGGGTCGAATTTGGGCGCGCGGCCTTTTTCATCGGCGAATACCTGGACGCCCAGTTTGGGGTTGCGATTCGCAAGCCAGAGGCCGTATTCCTGCACCAGGGCCTGGTTGCTGATCTGCTGCAGATAATCGCGGACGCGCTGCTCGCCATCCAGGAACTCGCCGCCGTCATCCCGCTCCCCCTCGACTATGCGCTTCCAAGTGGCCAGCACCTCAGCTGCCATCTTGCGACTCTGGTACAGGCGGCTGAGCACGAAAAGTCGATGGTACGACTCGATCAACGTCTCGGCCCTACCAAAGCACTCGACGCCAGTGTCGACTAGGTCGTACAGCTCGGAACGGATAGATCGTCCCTTCGGGAGCCCTGGTGAAGAGTACTTGTCGAGCTCGAGGAGGACCGCGAGCAATGCCGCATCCACTGTACGGAATACCTCCTTCTCATCCTGTATGCTGCCGAAGCCCTTCTTGCGCCTCCATGCGATCAAAAATCGCTTCAGGAACTGTAACACTGCCGGTGGAAGGGCATTCACGCTGGACGGCCCCTTGTCAAAGCTGTCACTGGTTATGTAGGCTTCGGCGACTGCCTTCACACCCCCAAATATCCATATCCCTCTCCTGGTCTCGATGACCTCGTTGCGAACACCGGGTATCAACGACAAAACCACACGTGGATCAAGAAGGCTGTCCAGTAAAACTTCCTCCAGTGACCGCAGCTCTGGATCGCTGAAAGGAAACTTGTCCGACTGCAGGAAGCTGGTCAAGAGCAGGATCCCGGCTCGCTGGCGTATGTAGTTGAAGGTCAGAAACTCGAGCTCCGACTTCGCGTCGCGACCTCTGAAGTTATTGAGCACGGCGAAAAGCCCTTGCCGCTGCGAGGCAGCTTCGCCTTGTGCGGCAAAGGCCATCTCTAGTTGTGCCTCCAGCTGCAAGATGAGGGGGTTGCGCAATGCCCACCAAATGTGGTCTCCAGACCAAACCGCCAAACGAGAAGTCGAGCCCGCAAGTCGGCGAGTAAAATCCTCCTCCTCGGCGTTTCGGGTGTTTTCCCAGTTGTCTGCCAATGAAAGATCGGATTGAGAATCATTGTCCCTCTCAAAAAGCTCCCTTTCTTTCGTCAGTCTCTCCAGTGACGAGGCAGTCCTTGAATCCGGATTCCGTAACGCAGGAGAGGGACTATCAATGGCACCGGATGCGAAAGGGGCGAACTTTTGCTGGCGCAGCCTCTCAACGATCTCCTCGAAGTGCGACTCGTCGGTGCCCAGCAACGAGCGAATGCCCAGCGTTTGAGGGGTACGGGCTGTCGTTCCGCTAGCCACAGGTGGCTCCAACCAATACTTGGCCGTATCTGCACCGGCCTCCGCATTCCACCGTTGAATTTCAAGCCCGTTGTGCAGGCCATCCTCACATTCCCGGCTCATGGATGCTAGGACATAGCCCTCTTCCACCTCGCCCAGCTCGGGGCGAGAGGATGCTTGGTCGGCGGCGCCGCCATCGACTGCTATCTCTTTAGGATATCGCTCGAACTCGATGGTGGGCCTCGTGGGATCACCATCCAAGTTAACAAACATGCCTATACCAGGCTCGAGGGGAGCAGTGCCCGTGACGAGCAGGAACTCCTCGGGACTCGGTGAGACGATATGCGGTTTCAAAAAAACGGGCCTCGGCCTCGAAGACTCTGGCTGCGAAGTCTGGTTCGGCCCACCGGCCGAGGGCTGGGGCGTGCCTGTACGGCTTGGGGCCTGCTCGAGGGCTTGGGACGTCCCGGAGGCCTCTGGCGTTGAAGGCTGTTGAAAGATGGAATCGTCCGGGTCGCTTGCCCGCTGTTCCTGTTGTCGAGCCACGCTACTGATCAGATTTCCCAAGCTGGTCCCCCGGCGGTGAGCTTGAGGCTCGACCGTGTCGGGGCGGTTCTGCGCAGAGGAGGCGCTTCGGATCAGTCCACCACCCTCGGTGGCTGAGATATCCTGGGCGTGTCCCATGGCACCCCCCGGCTGGGACTCATCCATGGAGGATATCGACATGAGAGGGATCTTGAGCTGACGCTCGATTTCCAGGAGGGCATAGCTTCGGGAGTCAGCCACACAGGCAATGGACTCGCGCCGGACGGTCAAGGTGCTCGCCGGAAAGTCGATTTTCTTTATGACGCGGGCATCTTCGCCGATGCGAACCACCTGTATCCTCCGGTTCAGGGACAGCAAGATGGTGACGCCGGCGCCGGCACCGTCTGGAGGATCGTAGTCGGCGCTAAGCTCATTGAGGTCGATGCCACCGATCCAACTGCAGTTCTTGACCTGCGTGAAGATGGGGCTCAGCTCGGGCAGGGAGTAGAAGGTCACAGTCCAATTGCACAGTATGCAGGCCTTGCCGACGCGGGACAAGAGCAGGATCTGCTGGACCCCGGGTTTGGAGCCGCTCGAGGGCCCGGGGGTTTCGGCGTAGGCGGGCTTGAGCCGTGACGCCACGATGAACTGGGAGGTGCTGGACTTGTCGGCGGGATCGGGCGGGATCTGGACGAAATGGAGAAGCTCGGAGGCCGAGGTCCCTACGTAGAGATTGCCATCTGGAGGCGACGCTGCTGTTAGGCCAGGGCGGGAGAAGGGGTGGCAGCGCATGGGACATAAAATACGCACCTAGGTAGTCGACGCAGTTGATCTTGACATCGTCATTTGCGCCATCCGCCGAGAGCGGGACATCCTTCAGCAGCGTGCGCAGGACATACGGCCCGGCTTCCAGAGCAGCAGGGCTCGGGTTCTGAGTCGGGCGGTCGTCTTTACGAGACAGCGCATCCGCGTGCTGCGCATCGGAAGCCATAGCTTGTCGGTCGAGATGGGACCATCATAATGGATCTCGCACGTATGGGGAGAGGAGAGGAGGTAGTAGAATGGATGTATGTTCCATTAGTATGTACTATGCGGTTGGTTGGTGCATGGGGGGGTGAGTGACGGAAGGCCAAGCGCGTGCGGGTGGATGTCCCTCCCACTGGTAATGGATGATGTACATCGAATGGCCCGCCAAGTAGTATGGGAAGTACATGTACTGTCTCTTACATCTGTAGGTACCTGGGGCCTGGCAGCTCTCGTGGAGAGCTGTGCATGCATGCCTGCCTGCACTATGAGATCCCATGGGGCCAGATTTGGATAGGTAAGTTGACCCCTCAGGCGGTGACAACAGTGGGAAAGCCAGCGGGAACCAGCGGGAGAGCTCGCTACTAGACAAGGCACCACAGGCACCGTAGCGCTATTGACTCGTCGGGATCTGCGCCTAAATGGACCGAGCGCGCGTCCCCCAGCGACCCCCCGATCCCTGCCCAGGCTAACATTGCATGCCAGGCGGGAAAGCCACCGCGTGCGCATCCCATCCCATCCCATCCCATGCTACATGTAGCATGGACCTTACCCGTATGGCCCTGGATTGCGACCAACACGTCCTGAGGTGACTTTCTCGGCTTTGCTGTCCATCCCGCCCGTCACCCATCTCGAATGCTCCAACAGCCGAAGCCGCGAGGCATTCCACCACCACCACCCACGCCCTCCGTTTCCTGCTGTCGCCCACCCGCGACGCCCGGCGGATGAATTGACCCCCGACCGAGCATAATGGCCGACGTGTCAGAATACAGCATCATGGACACCCAGGGGGGCGACACGGCCGGACCGCCGGCGGCGGCTGCCAACGCCGAGAACACCAACAAGTTCCAGCACGCCATCTCGGCCTGGAGGAGTAAGCTCCTGGACAAGCGAGCCGGCCCAGACCCCCCACCACTAACCGACGGCCTACAGATGTCGACCTCACGACGCTGGTGTCGAATCTCGACAACACGGCCTCCGACATCGTCACCTACCAGCGCGACTCGACCGTCCAACGCAAAGACCTGGCCCAGAAGACCAAGGACTTCCGGAAGCTGGACGATCCCACCAAGCTGACCGAGATCAAGGGCCTCCTCAAGGCCTACCAGACCTTCATTGACCTCCTGACGAACCACTCCAAGTCCACCAACTCGGCCTTTCTGCAGGTCTACTCGGCCCTGTCCGACGTCCCCGATCCCTATCCCCTGCTGGAAGCCTCGGTCGACTCCATGCTGGTCTCGGAAGACACGCTGCCCAAGCTGACCGAGGAAAACCAACACCTGCAGAAGAACATCACTCGGCTCACTTCGCAACTAGAGGAGACGGAGTCGCGGCTGCAGACGGAAAGCGCTGCCCGCAAACAGCTTGAAACCAACCTGGAAAGCAAAGTCAAGGAGGTCGAGTCGTCTTGGGCCGCCGTCCTGGAGGAGAAGAAGGACAACTGGGAAGCCAAAGAAAAGGCCCTCGAGGAGAAGGTTGAGAACCAGGAGCGGCTCCTGACCGAGATCAAGGCGAGCTACGAGGTCAACCAGCGCCTCAAGGGCTCGGAAGATGCCGAGTCCGAGGGCCAACGTGGCCATGTCACCAGTGCCGAACTGGACATGGTCAACTCGGACCTGGAGCGGACGAGCGCCCGGCTGGCCGAGGTCGAGGCGCGCAACGAACAACTGCGCCTCGACCTGGCCCAGTCCAAATCGCAAGTTGCCACCCAGGCACCCGTGTTGGAGGACGACCCCGACTACATTCGCATGCGATCCGAAAACTCCTCTCTGATCCGGAAGCTGGACGCAGCGAGGGTGGAGAAGGAAGCCTTCAAGCGGGACATTGATACGAGAATCCGTTCGCTGGAGAGGGAGGTCGGCCTTCTCAAGGATGAGCGCGACAGCCTCAAGGCCAAGGTGCAGAAGTGGAGCGACTATGACGATGTCAAGCAAGAGCTGGAGGTACTCAAGAGCATCGAATTTGCGACGGGTGACGACGAAGATGTCGTGGCCAGCGCCACGCCCGAGGCGCCCGGGTCGGCCGCAAAGGGCAAGGGAGACACCTTGGAGCAACTGTTGCTAGCCCGCAACAAGAAGCTGAGCGACGAGCTCACTATCCTCCGCGTCTCCCACCAGGACCTGCAGACGCGGCTGGAAAATCTGCAGGAAGACATGTCGAGGACGAACGCAGACCTGGAGCGGTCGCAGAACCTCAACGCGCAGCTTGAGAACGACCTGGCCAATCTCCAGGCCGAGGGGCAGAATGCCTTTCCGTCGGGGGGCTCGGTGGCTGGCACATACGCGCGATATGCTCCGTCTATTGCGCCTGGACGAACCATAAGGGGCGGCAGGACCTCGCCCACATCGTCCATCATATCCGGCTTTCATCCCCGTGACAGCGGCATGGGCGGCGGCGGCGGCGGCGGTGAGCCGTATGGAGGTGGCTCGGGGATGCTGCCCATGATCACAGCCCAAAGAGACCGATTCAAAAAGCGGATCAACCAGCTCGAGAACGAGCTTTCCGAATCCCACCGCACCATCTCACAGCTGCGGCAAGAGACGGCTGCCTTGCAGAAAGACAACCTGCAACTCTACGAGAAGACGCGTTATGTGTCCACTTACAACCGAGGCGGTGCCTCGGCGTCGTCATCGTCGGCCTTCTCGTCCAACCCGAACCCATCCACGGTGACAATAGGCGGCGGCGGCGGCGGCGGCGGTGCAGGCATGGGTCTGGACCGCTACAAGCAGGCATACGAGTCCAACATCTCCCCCTTTGCCGCTTTCCGGGGCCGCGAGTCGGCCAGGGCCTACAAGCGGATGAGCTGGCCGGAGAGGGTAGTCTACTCGGTGACTCGTATGGTGCTGGCGAGCCGGACGAGCAGGAACCTCTTTGCGGCGTACTGCGTTGCGCTCCACCTCCTTGTCTTCTGCTCGCTATACTGGCTCGGTGCCACGGATGTCGAGCAACACGGGGCCAAGCTGGGCCAAGGGGCAGCAGCAGCTATGGCGGCCAGCGGTGCAGGGAAGGAAGCGGGCGGCCGAGCGCAGGCCGGGGATTGGCATGAAGAGGGCTTCCAGTGAAAAGAGGGGGTGGGCGGAGTTGAAGATTAATTATATCACCTGTACGTACCTTGAGCCGTCTCCGGGCGCTTATGGAAGAAGGAATTAATTCAGCCGCCTGGCAGTGCCTTGCACAAGAAGATGCACCGGATAATGAGCGCCGTGGACCCATGGCACGCACAGTGAGCGTTTCCCCTCTGGCGGGTGCCAGGCGCGTGGGGTGGGCAGAAGAAGCAGTGCCGGTCGTCAGTCAGACCGGAGGGAGATGAAGAACCCCCCTCTTCCCCAATGCCATCTCGCCGGGTTTTCAGGAGGCGTCGATGACAGCGCCCCCCGCCGAAGCCTCCACGCGCCTAGGGGTCTCTCCGGCCGGCTACATATCTATAAATGGAGCGGAAACGTGGCGAGCCGGACGAGCAGATGATGGCACCCCCGTCTGGCCGTTAGTCAGTGCCTTCACCTCCCCCTCTCGGGGACGGCCACAGACGGATCCAGCGGTGCGCGCCCACGCAACCAGCACGCGATGAACCAATCCCGGGGTTGCCTCACTCGGGGACTGATTGGTTTGTGTCGGCCACACATGGGGAGGCGAAGGATCGGTTCGCGGCACACTGGCTGGCCGTGGGCTGATGATCCAAGCTACGTACATCCCTCGGATCACATGCATAGGAAGGGAAAAGGATGGGAGGGGGAGGAATACAATACCTATGGTATCCCCCCCGCTCTTTGCCCTTCGCTTTCGGTATACTGTGGTATGGGTGTGAGTGTGGGTGTGGGTATGGGATACACCTATGGAGCCCTCCGTCGCCGCCAATGTAGACGATGCACTGTTTTTGGGCAGCGCGTGCGAGGCGCGGAAGGGCCAGGCCGAGGACACACGGGGCGACGGAGGCGTTCGCCCGACGATGGCCAATCAGGGAGGGGAGTCGAGAAGCTCGCCTGGCGACGGAAATGAGGGTCGGACGGGCGACGCGCTTCTGCGGCCACGGCCTACATTATACTTATGCCAAGTACTTATGTAGGTATACAGACCGGGCGACGTTGAAGCCCTTCTCGTCGCCATGTAAAGGTATCCAGTAGGTGGTAGGCAGGAGGATTGAGAGTGGGCAAATTGACCGCAAAAGGAATGGCGCTATCAGCGCCGAGCTGGGTTAAATTTAGGACTCTGTTTCTATTTCGAGCGGTTAACCGCCCGCCCAACCCCTCCCCCACCAGCACCAGCCGAAAAGTGGCTTGCAGCAAATGTGCATTCTCTACCATTGAAGATACCCATGCCTCTTATGGAGGAAATTGGGCGACTAATTAGCCCACCTACCGGATGCCGGGGCCGGAAAGACTTCATTGGCCCTCTTTTTTCTTGAGATTTCTTGACCGACCTTCTTTTTGATTAATTGCTGCAGAGATGGAGCGGATCCGGCTGGGCGGCAGCCGACCTGGTAATGGACGGAAGGGTTTATTGATAGATTGATTACCTACCCGGCAAGATCGAAGCTTGGCACTTCTTCCTGGCGCGCGTGGCTCACATGGATGAGGGAATGGGGGGATGTGACTAATGAAGGATTCCCGTTTGCTAAGAGCATCCCTCTCTCCATCTGACGTGGTCCGGCAGCGTGGGCCTATATATTTTTGTACTGGCATGACCTGATGTTGCCGGGCTGACCAGATACATGGATGGCTCCTATTACCAAAATATCCAGGTAAGAGGTTGACCGTCCGCTCGCCGAAGTTGCCGTAGAGGAAGGGGGGAGACAGAGAGAGAGAGAGAGAGAGTAAAGTGTCGTCGAGGGCAAGTCGGACAGCCGCCTCTCAAACACCAAGCGTTTTGCCGCTGCACTCCCACCACCACCACCACTACTCAAGCACACACAAAATACACCTGGCCGGGTTCCCCTCCCCCCCCCCCGGTCCGCAAGGGGAACAAAGCAGGATGACGGCGAGCAGTTTGCAGGCCGGTCGGCCGAAAACCAAAGCGGCCCCAGGCAGCGCTTGTTGCCGACGGGGATGGCGACATGGGCGCGGGCGTGGTCTACCAGTCAGACGCCGTATAGAGCCCTCGCTCCCCCTGTCGCCTAGACCCGGCTGCAGATCGCTTGGCTGTCCACCGCACGGAGGCCCCCCTGTCGAGCGGGTACTCGACGATGGGTATCCTGAACTCCCCTCCAGCGCCCAATCAACCGTCCCCCGTCCGGGGGGTGTCGTCGTCTGCTGGCGCGCATCGCAGAAGCGGCTGCAACGCCAGATGCCCTCCCTCCCCTCCTCCTCCTCTCGCCAGCCCGGCTCAGCGGGTGCCACACCCACCCACCCACCCACCCATCCATCCTGGGGAGAGAGAGAGAGAGAGGGTCGTACTAAACCAGGAACATGTGGGTGTGGGTGGATGTGCTGCCGCCCGCGGGTAGTGGCAGCCGAGTCTGTGTCTCCCTCTCAATATAATAGGGAAACGGCCGGCCTCGAGTTGGTGGTCGGTTTCTGGCAGCATATCATCTCTCACAGGTTCATCTCTATAACACTTCGGTGAATCTTTTTCCTTTTTGGTTTTCCTTGAGCGGTTTCCATCTCTCCATCTCTCTGTCTCTGTCTAGGGTCCTTGTTGGTTTCTATCTGTCTCATTTTCACGACAACTGGTTGTCCGGTACACCTCGCCATCATCATCATCACCTATCCAGCATACCACCACCACGATCCTCTCTCGGCCACGACGATATCTGCCCCACCCGTAATCTGCCTCGTACCGATCAAAAATACATCACCACCATGCGTTGCTCAACACTTCTGGCGTCGGCACTGGGTGCCTCGACCGTCATGGCCGCCCCCGCGTGGCCCAGCTTCAACAAGGCTGCCGCCATGCCCGGCCAACTCGAGACTGTGTCGGAGTGGTTCAACACGCTGGCGGGTAAGGTCCAGGCTGGCCGGGCCATGGCCATCAGCCCCGTCTGCGATATGTCCAAAGTTCAGCTGCCTTCCTGTACGTTCCTGATAACCACGCCTTTTGGCCCCCTCCCCCTCTTCCCCGGCATGCACTAACACGACGAAGCCAAACTGCCACCGCCGGCCGCCGGCCTGTCCCTGAAGCACGTGGCCGTGGGCCGCGGCACCCAGAACTACACCTGCGAGGGCCTCAAGGAGACGGAGGCGCCGGTGCTGGTGGGCGCGGTGGCGACGCTCTACAACGCCAGCTGCATGGCCAGCGCGTTCCCGGACCTGCTCGCCATGGTGCCGGGCGTCGCCCTCAAGTTCAACGCGGCCGCGGCCGAGTCCAAGCTCGGCCCCGTGCCGGCCGCCGTCTCGGGCCACCACTACTTCATCGGCGCGACGCCCTTCTTCACCCTCGACACCCCCAACGGCCAGCTCGGCGAGGTGCCCACGGCCAAGCTCAACGCCACCGACGCCCCCGCCGGCGCCCCCCGGGGCCAGCAGGGCGAGCCCGCCGTCGGCTGGCTCAAGCTGGCCGCCAAGGACGGCGCCACCGGCAACCTGCAGGAGGTCTACCGCGTCGGCACCGCCGGCGGCAGCTCGCCCAAGACGTGCCAGGGCCTGCCGGATTTCTTCGAGGTGCAGTACTCGGCCGAGTAAGTCTCCCTCCTCCTCCTCCTCGCCGCCTGCCCCCGACTAACAGGATCGCAGATACTGGTTCTACTCGGGCGAGAGCAAATGAAAAAGGCCCCATACCATGGCGACACGAAAACGAAAACGTACATGACGAAATGGGGGGGGGGGGGGGGGGGGGGGGGTTCCGGGTTGTATAATAGGGGCGACGGGCGATGCCACATGTCGAGGACTCCCAACCATGTTTATCCATATTACTATTACTTCTTTTTTCTTTATTCGTCGGCCTGCCCAGCGGCCTGGACGTTGTTTTTCCCTATACCACGCCGAGATCCAGACTACTTGTATATTGAGCGGCATGTCATTTTCTCCACGCACATCTTACCATGACGTCCCTGTGAAGTACCCGTAGTCTCCGAATTCCGCTTCTCGCCATGGTATACTATACTATTCGGCGCATATCATCCTCGGGATTGCATCGTCGACTAGCAGCCATTCTACACACATGTAGCTACATGTAGGTACTTGGGTAGACATGTGGGCCTGCCCCCCCTGAGATCTCCCCGGCAGATCCGGTCTGTTGGTTCCAAGTCAGTCATCCTCAAACGTCCGCCGTGGCCCTGGCCGCCAAGACGGCGAAGCCAGGGGATTGGTGCTGCCAGGGCCTTTTCGGCTGAGTAGCCGGGTCAAGACCGACAACGGCGTTCGTCTAATCTATCTCGCACTTGCGGCTCTCCAAGCCACCACCCCCCGGCTGAAGATCGAGGGAGAGGAATCGCCTCTGGGCGAGGGCGCGTGACCGCGGGGCCTCGTCGCCTTTCCCCTCTGCACACAAGAAGCATGCATGCACGTCAGGCCGACTCCCTCTTTCCCCCGGGGGCTCCTTGGTTGCCAGGGGTTCGAACCACTATGCACGCCAGACGGCCCGAGTCACTATCACGATACTACCGCAGGGGTTCCCTCCTCGGGCCCCGAACCACGATGCCGGGCTCGTCGGCCGCTGCCACCGTCGCCGCCGCCGTCAGGCCAGGCTGAGAGTGCATGTTTGAAGCCAATGGGTGTGAGGATGCGACCCGGACGCCCATGTGAGGTCAGCAGGCTGAAACGGAGCCAGGGGGGTCTTGGTGATCTCCCGACCCTTCTTCTCCCCTCTCAACTCAACCCCTCCCCCCCCCGGTCGCCGCCCACCCCCGCCCTGTAGCACTGCGCCTTTTGGGGCAACCTCTCGCGACCGACAGCCGAAGAAACCCGGAACCAAACTTCCACCCCCCCTCCCCCCCCCTCCTGCATCGCTTACCCTCCTCAGGCTGCCCAAACAACGACTGGCTGCGACCGTGTCGAAGGGGCTGAATGCCGTACGACTTAGTGTTCTGGCCGCGGCCTGAAACCCCCACTCGGCGACTGAAACAGAGACGGCAGCTTGACAGCTGCGAGCCCCTCGCCCTCAGGAGGAGAGGGAATATAGGCTGTGCCGGTCGGCCCTGGTTGTTACTCGGCTGTGGCCGAGCAGCCCGAACGGAAGAAACACGAAACTCCATCCTCTGGCCCGGGCATCCCCACCAGGATGCAGGGCACTTCAAGTAGGGCCGCCTGTATACTTGTGCATCTATCCGCGCGCGGACAGGTAGATGGGCGAGCGGACTCGCGCTGCTCGACCCGGTAGTTCGGGTCAGGTCGACAGCATTGGACAGGGAGACTGATCAACACCAGACCCGACCGTCTCATGTCCTCTGCACCCTGCCACCCCCTGGCAAGAGGCAACAGTGACCGTATCGGTCCAGAGCACGCTGAATAGTTTGCCTGGCATCGGTGAGCCGTCAGGACGGACGCCGACCGCCTTCTCCTAGTCGCCTGCCTGCGTGGATGCTGCGATCTTATATTCATTCCAGGACGAGTTATTTGGCCCCGCCTTCTGCTATAGGGGCAACGGGTTAGGTAGGCTACTTATGTAAGTGTCCACGATAAGCACCCGAAATGTACGTAAGGACGAGAAACCTCAAAGGACCAAAATGGATGGCTGGCATCGCTGCTCGTAGTGAACCCCCTTTTCCGTCGCGTCCCCTGTCCCGCCTCGGTACCGCGTCAACCCATCCTCAGCCTTCCATATCGACGTCCCCGTCGCCGCCGCCCCTTTTCCTTGTCTCGAGGCGCTTCTTGGTCGCCTCCTTGGCCTCGGCGACCCACTTGTCGTACGCGCCGTTGCCCTCCTGGAGCTTGGCCTGCGTGACGCCCTTGAGCACGGCGCCGGCGAAGCCGACAAAGTTGTGCCGGCGCAGCGCGTTCTCGAACTGCCAGTCCCGGCGCTTGCGCTCCTCGCGCTCGAGCATGTCGGCGTCGCCGATCTCGCGGGCCTTGACGCGCAGGTCGCGCACCATGGCCATCAGGTTGAAGCGGATCTCCGACATGTCGTAGCGGCTGATGCGGCGCTGCAGCACCTCCATGACCTTGGCCGGGAACTCGTCGGGCGTGCAGGCGCCGTGGCTTATGGGCGCCGGCTGCAGGCCGTCCAGCTCGTACAGCCGCCCGCCGATGGGCGTGTAGGCGATGAAGTGGAAGGCGTCCTCGGCCTCGCCGCCTGTGCGCTGCGTCTCGTCGACGAAGGGGCTGCTCTTGGCGAAGCTGTTGTGCACGTCCCGGATCAGCTCGCTGTTGCTCAGCGCCTCGCCGCGGAACTCGGGCGGCAGCTGCATCGTGAACTCGCGGAAGTCGCGCAGCGGGCCGCCCATGTCGATTTCGTCCTCCTTGTTCAGGAGCACCGAGAGGAGGGCCTGGGTGCCGCAGGCGTTCTGGATCGTCTGCGCCGCGAAGAAAAGGCGCTCGGCCGCGTCGCGGTCGAAGTCGCCGTCGAGCGGCTTGTCCGTCGACGTGTAGGGCTCGTTGGTCGGGTATTTGAAGAGGAAGATGACGCCGTAGACCGGGTACAGCGAGGCCAGCGCGTCCGGCTCGAGCGTCAGGAGCTCCTCGAACTGCACATCCTTGACGCCCAGGTTGTCGAGGAGGTAGGTGAAGACGCCCTGTACACATGCCACCGTCAGCTCGCCGCTCCGCAAAGACACGAGCGCCGCGCGCGGGCATCCCGACGTACCGCATCCGACTCGACTGCACGCGCATCTATTAGCACCCCATCGCGACCGGCACTGCGCGAGGCCCGGCAAACTAACTGGTGTTCCACCCTCCGCTCATCTTGGCTCCGACCTCGGGTCCTGGAGCTTGTGCCGCCGCTGTGCTTTTGCTGTGTTGACGGGAAGTCGTGTCGCCCTGGTTGGCCCGGGAGCGTTCGCTGGATCGCCGTGGGAGAGGTGGGATTGGGAGAGAAAGCGAGTTGCGTGGTGTCGGTTGGAAAGCTGTTGGTGGGTACAATTCCCACGCTGTTGGAGGACCAGCTTCGTCATGATGGGAGCTCGAGCTTCTCGAGTACGAACGAGTCTCGATAAGATAAAGCCCCCCCGTCTTACTTACTGTGGTGCCATAAACTGGAGGTACCCACCTCTTCAAGATGTACCTACCTCTTCAACTTATAACATCCATCTACAACATAAGAGAGATGGGTTGCTTAACATATGCGTGGTTCCTCATTTGTAACATGGGGTTGTATTTCTCCTCTATCAACGTGCTGACTCTAGCTCAGTCTCGTCCGCTTGGCTCCCTCTGACAGCCCTGGCAACCGGATTTGTGAGACATGGGAGAGTATTCGAGAGCGAAAGATCCCTTTTGCAGCGTCTTATATACCCATGGTGGCGCTGTGGTTTTACTGGTACAAACTTGGCAAGCAACAGTCACGCCTCCCCATCCTTTGCTGCCAACATACTTCCGCAGTCGCGCCCATGAGAGACCCTCGTGAACCCGCCGGGATTTTCGTCCGCCGTGCTTGGCTGCCGGGGTCTGTCTCCCGGCACCTCTTGCCTCGCTGTCCACTCCCCCTCGCTGAATGCCTGCGCCTCCGCCTGCCAGACCGGGTGATCAAAGAGATGGCGGCGTGGGAAACGCCCCGTCACCGGCACTCTGGCCGCCCTCCACTGCAGACCTGGGGACAGCGGCCATGTCCAATTGCAGGCGCGGTTGCGTCAGGGAGGACAAACACCTGGGACCAAGCGCCTAGTCGGCCGTCGACTGCAGAGCTACACGACGGGCTTGCTCAAAGACGGCGAATCGTCAGGTCCCGCTCGGAAGTCGGACGTTGACCGAACTGGGCGCGCGGAATCACCTCTCCATCCTTGTCTTCCTCGGAGGAGGCCATTTGCGAGGTGCGCGCGCTGTTACGAACGCTGCCGTCGTTGTCCACCAGCTCGACAACATCCTTGCTGTCCGAATCCCCGCCGATCTTGCCGAGCACCTTGCGGCGCACCGCGAGCATCCAGGAGGGGATGTCTTTCCTGCTCATGCCGAAGCTGTACACCTCTTTGTCGTTCCAGCTGGAGGGGAGCACCTTGCCACCGCTGGCGTAGACAACAACCCAAATCATGCTGTTCAGGGCGGCGTAGACCATCATGCCACTGCAACCACCGTCAATGTTTTGTTCGTCACACCCGGGGGGCGGGGAGGGGAAGGACCCACGCGATGAGGCCATAGGCGACACTGTAGGTGAAAGGCATCAGGGCCAGCGTCACGAAGGACGGAACGGCATCACCGATATAGGCCCAGTTGATGGTGGCCACTTGGCGAATCATGAGGCAGCCGACCTGTGGGACAGTCATAAGTATCAAGAGCCGGCGGATGGGGGGCAGATCGCAGGCAACATACCAAGACGAGGGTGCCGCCCGTGGCCCACGGCGGAACGGAAGCCAGGATGGGGGCAAAGAACAGGGATACCAGGAAACAGAAACCTGCAGAGATGGCAGTTAATCCAGTCCGGCCACCCTCTGCAATTCCAGCGCCGCTCTCAATAAAAGCGGTCACCGGAGAGCAACCAAAAAGGGAGCCGATGGATATGCAAGCCGCGTCAGTGCAGTACGCCACGGTCGACCGGGGGAAATCGCCGTCCTCCTTCACGACGCCGCAGAACTTGGCCATGGAGTAGAGCGTGGCCGTGCAGTCGATGATGTCGACGTAGAGGAAAGTGATGAGCGCAAGGGCGAACTGGGCTGAAGTTGTCCCGTTGAGGTTCCATTCCTGGGCTGCGAGGATCTCCTTGATAGGGTGAAAGGCGATCACTTGCTTGAAGAAGTCAAACCGGGAGTTACCAGATTCCGTGTACGGGAAATAGGAGAAGGAAGTATCCCGACTGCGTGGAGTGTCTGTTAGCTTGCTGTACTCGACATGTCAACGGTTGTTTCTCTGCACTTACGGCCACGAGATGACCGATACAAGAGCAACGCCAATGATGATAGCACTCTTGATCTTGTACGCCATCATGAACGCCACCAAGACCCCTCCGAGGCAGATACCGATCCACATCTGGGCTTACAGGTCAGTCCCAAACCCGCCAAAAAAGGAATGTCGTTGGAAGGGGTACTTGCCGCAGGGTTGGTCATGATGGCAGACGTGCACTCGCCGTGGGCGTCCAACAGTTCAGGCGGGCATCCGCCGATGGCCAGAGGGGTAGTGACGCCTCCCGTGATGACACCAAGCCCAGCTGTGTAGGACAAGCCAATCTCGGCCAGAAACAGGCCAATGCCGACACCGCAGGAAGTCTTGATGGTGGCGGGAATCATTTTGACAAGCCACTGTCGCATGCCCGTCAGAGCCAGGAACATGAAGATGAAACCCTCGACGAAGACAGCAGTGAGTGCGATTTTGTAGGGAACCATGCCGGTTCCGTGGAAGCCAACAACCTGATACGAGAAGTAGGCATTCAAGCCCATGCCGGGTCTTATGGACACATCAGTCGACCGTCTTCTTTCTCCTTCGTGTACAAGTTCCTGGACGGGGGCGTATGGCCATTGCACTTACCCAAGGGCCACGGGGAGGTTGGTGAGAAGGCCGAACAGGATGCTGGAGAATCCCGCAATGGCTGCCGTGGCAGTGATCAGGTCCCGCTTCAGGACTATAACAACGGACAGGCCGAAGTCAGAACTCTGGATCTTGGAATTAGGCTGACGCCCGAACTTACCATTCAGACAAACGGTGTACTCCCGATCATACCGGCAAGTGGGATCTTCTTGCAAGCCGGGGCATTCGCAGGTGCCTCCCGAGTCGGCCAGCACGGCGGCCTGGTGAATCCTTGGTCAACAAATGGCAACGCAATAGTAGAAGCACGGCGTATACTTGCATTGACAGCGATGATGTAGGCCATGGTGGCGAAGGTAGTCAAGCCGGCTCGAACCTCTCGAAAAAACGAAGAGTCCTTGATTTGATCGGGCTGTAGCAACTGGGGTTAGCCGGCCATATATCGTGAACATCCCGAAGTCCATATTGGGTGCTGGGGTTTGGGCGTTACACATGCCAATGGAGGACGAGCAATGGCATATCGAGGGGCGGTACGAGAAGAGAGAAAGTACAGAACAGGACTCTTCTTTTCCCCCGAACATGAAAAGCAGGAAATGCGGTAGGAGAGCTGCGATCGGAGTGCTGCGATGCTATTTTGGTCGAGGGTGGGGAGAGGATGGGGGGGGGGGAGGGGGGCTTAGACCTACGTGACCAGAGCCCTCAAGGCGAAAATACCGACCGACGATCGACCGGTTGATGGTTTGGTCGATGTTCTTGAGCTTCTCGCTCGCCTTGGAGAAAAGTTGGCCGAGTCCGAGCCCCATTTTGCCTGCTGTTTACAGCGACTTGTCGCCGTCAACCGGGTCGGATCGGGGTAGGGGAGGGGCAGGATGGAGTCGTCGGAGGACTCGCGGTGGCGACTTGGGTGGAAATGACAGGCCTGGCAAATCCGGCGTGTCTTGCCTGGAGGTGCTTTTCCAGAAGCTTGTTAACAGGGCGAGATTGGCAACGCGACGGACACGAGGGCAGTAGGGAAAAGTAGTTGAAGGCGGCGGCGACAGGCCGGCAACACAAGATGGAGATTGGTGATACCGGGAGCGTCAGCCGATGCTGCACCTGACGTGCGGCCAGAGTTGCAAGCGAGCGTGTCCCGTTGCGCGTGCTCGGGATGTGGTTGAGAGTGAAAACGAGGGTGGGAAAAAATGAGTTGGCGAGACGAAAAGCCCAAGGAGTGTATGGGAGGAGTTGATGGCTTGCGCGGGCTTGCTGGAGGGATCGAGGCAGCCAAATTTTACACGAGGCCAAGATGACCTACCAGCAACAAACGCACTGCACAGATTGACTGAACTCGGTCTCCTGGGTGCACTTGTTTGTCAGTCCTTTGTTGTTGTGCCTCCCTCAAGAGGCCCGGGACAAGTGCGAGAGGAAGGGTGGAATGTTGGGTGCAAAACTGACAACGGCGAGCGCCAGGGCAGCGGGGGAAGGGATGGGAGTTCGGACTGGTGAACTTGCTGGATATTGGATACTTTAGGTGAATGAATGCCCCTCCGACAGCTTGACGTACAAACGCATCGATGTCCAAAAAATGAATTATTACCGGTACTTCTTGTTTGGGGGAGCTGGCAACACTGCACCATAAAGCTGCCTGCTGCCTTGTGCTAGGAGGGGCTTTCAGGGGCAGATCGCGTCGATACTCGCCTTTCCCTCTCTGACTGGCTGGCTCCCTCGGCGAGTCTGTGACCTCAGAGTTGCACCTTTCCTCGCGGAATGATGCTTAGATGCCAGCTTGAGGGACGGGGCATAGCACGGTGTTGGTGTTCTGGTAGCCCCGTACGAGTACGCATGTACGAGCGATGGCAGTTGAGCATAAACGAACACCAAGCGAGGAACGGTTGGCACACAGCCGAGCAATCGTGCGTACTTCTCAACGAGGACTCGCCGATGCCCGCCAGTCATCACCACTTTTCTGGGCTCACTCACATAATATACTCATCGCCCATTTCTCATCATCGTATTCGTTCATGTCCCTTACCGCCTCCGGCCCCCCTGGTTCAAGGCCGGAAGAGGCGCAAGTGGTCGAAGACCAGGGTGGCGGCATCTTTCCGCTGGCTGCAGCTGTAGCCGTGAAAGAAGTATGTAGTCTGCCGGTGGCCATGGCCCTATTGTAATTCCTTTGGTGCATACCCGGGCTTGCTGAATCTATTCTCATCACCGCAATCTGTAACCCCCTCCTCCCTAACGCCGGTCTGTAGCAACGCCCTGCGTCTGAAGATTCCGCCACGCACTCGGGTCGGATTTTCAGACAGGCCATATCCATTACGACCGAGCCAATGAAGGGTAGCAACTGGACGCTGATGTCAACCAGTACCGCCGTCCGTCCTGGCCGTGATCTCCGGGACTCTAGACAGATCTGCCTTCACGAGAGGAAAGCGACTGGCCTCGCCATGGCTGGCTGCATGAGACAAGCGGGACAGACCACCAATCATTGGACACGGTGGTTGCACCGGAAATTCTATAGGGGAACACGGGCCTGCGTCTTTTTGCAAGGAACATGCCATTGTGCATCATTGGTGCCATTCAAGGCCGCATAGGACGCGGGCATCAAGACGGCGGGTCTTGCTTGCTGCTGGCACACGACGGAAGTAAACTTTCCTCCCGCTCCTGGGACACTCTGCTGATCGGTGTGGAATTCCCAGTGCCCGGGTTCCAGCGAGACGGCAAGGCTCGGAGTCGAATGGCCTCTCCGGTGCCCCCTCCGGTGCGTCTGTAGACCGGCTGCAGAGGGCACCCGTCACATATTATGGCTCGTGTACGCAGGCCTGTGCCCAGCTGACGAAAGTCCCGGCCAAAGATATAGGAGACGGTCCAGTACGCCATCAGAAAGTTCGTCTTGGTGACATCGCACATGGATCTGACCCAGGCAGATCGGCTCAGGTTGCCGCACCTCGAGCAAACACTGGCCCTTGTTCTCCAGTGCCTTCCCATACTTATTCCAACCTATGATGAGCGGGCCTGGGAGGTGGCGCATTTTCTATATTGGTACTCACCCGGTTCACGGGCGGGGATTGGTCAAGCACTAGGGCTGCCACAAGAGAGGCCGAGGATGTGGCGTATAAAACGACCTCTCGCAATATCGTTCCTGTGAAACGGTAATTCACAAGGAGATCGGGGTTCGGCCGAGTCCTTGATGCTTGGGAATCCGTAAAAGTCGAGTTCGCCGGTATATTTTCCCCCACGCGAGCCCATCTACGATATGTCAACAAAGCCCCACGGACACTACACGTGTCAGAATGCGCGCTCTCGGGGACTCACGATGCGTAAATTTGCCGTCTTCGATCACGGGCCGCCCCCGGTTTCCCGCTTCCCCGTTGGTTTGGAGTGCTCCAGGCCACAAATCTCTGCCTTCGCTTTGGCACTACGCAGCTCGGGGGAGTGGCAGGAGGCAGCCAGCGGTAAGGGGCACACACCTCGACCGCGGGCCATGTCGACACAAGGCCAGGGGTGGACGGAGAGAGAGAAAGAGACGCTGCTGGGATCTGTCGGACTTTTGCCCACGAGTTACACGAACCTCGCGCCGTCAGGCGGCCCGGCCGCGGGCCTTGCGAACCAACCAGAGGGCCGGTCTTCCTCGCCGCTCACTGTTGCTGCTGGGATATGACACGGGAGGGATGTTCGCAAGCCTCGAGGCTCTCCGTGGTGCACAGTGTGGTACTTGGTAACTTAGCTGAAGGACCAGAGAGTGAGGCACACTGCAGCGGCCTAGCAAACAACGCGTCGCAACTGGGAAAAAAAAAGACGTAATTACCTCGTTTTCAGGTAAGTATGTATGTACCTATGTATGTATGTACTTTCTACAGGACTCTCTACTTGCTTCCTATTATTACCCACAGCCCACGAGATGCCCGCACACTATCTCCATCTCCAAGTCCGTCTTGACGAAGCCCAACATGTGCGAGACACACGCACATGGCTTTTCCTGCACCAGTATGGGGGGTTGTGCACACCGAGAGCTTGCTCCCCATGCTCTGTTGCGTCAAGAATTAATTCGCCCTGGGTGAAATTGGCCAAGATGTCTCTGTACCCCGTAGCGAGGTCCTTGCAACACCTGCACGACGGCGAGCCCTCCGGGCGACCTGGCTCCTGGCGCTGACGACGGCACTATTGAGTTTTTCGTGCTACTCCTTCTTTTCCTTGCTCATGGCTGGGCGAGGGTACGGCTGAAAAGGGGGGTTATGAGCTCTGTCCAACCCACATCGAAGGATCCTTGCTGCTTTGCCTCGCTGACGGTAGCCGTTGCGGTCTGGGGAGACTGGGAAAAGCTGATCCAGCGTACTATGATGCAGAACAACCACCTGTTGAATGCTAACGCGACTGGATCTACTCGCTGACCAGATCAAGACAAATACAGTCCGGGGTCGCAAGGTTATGCAAGCAAGGAGTTGTTACCGAACCCGAGGCAGAATTGTCTTCGTCCTGGAGGCTTGGTGAAGGGATTTGGCACTGGATGGCAATATCAGGAGATGAAATTGGCCAGGTAGAATGGCTAATAGGGGAGGGGATAGTGATAAGAATTCAATAGAGGGTACATACTCAAGTGAAGGGAAAGAGACAGCAAGAGCGATGAGAAGTTAGAAGCGGGACCCGGAGAGGCGTGAATGCGTGTCTTTGAACTCCCTGCTGCCTGCTTCTTTTCTGCGAGCTGCCTTCGAGGACTCCAATCCAGGAAGACGACTTCGGGTCTGTCTCATTACTCAGCAACATCATCTCGTCTTCTTGTCTGGTGCCCCTCGCTGTTCACACGCGAACCCCTCCCTGTCCGCAGGAACCCTGCCTGGGTGCCTACTTCTCCTTATCCATGCGAGTCCTGAGGTATGTAAAATGAGGTAGGTGGACAAACGCATCATCCCATATTCGCGTTCGGCTTCCCCCTCCATGCCTTTACTTAGTACCTACATACTTCACAGGACACGACATATACAGCCTCCGGTCTCTTTGCGCCTCGGCCACTCCCACCAACACCCGTTTGCCCATCCGCACCGCTGACAGTCATTTGCCGCGCCTTTCCTCTTTTCGCGGCGGCTGCAACACCATCCAAGAAGCATCCCCGTTTCAAGGGTCCAGGCGACCGACGTGCTCGTCAAAGAACCCCAAGATTGCCAATTTCTCAACGGCAATCTCTCGGCACTGACGCGCGCGCATTACAGAACCGCTCACGTCCCGTCGTGTCACGGCGTCATCGTCCCGTTTGTGCCGCTCGAGTTCGCAGATCCGCTTCCACATTCACGGCATTGTTTTTTTATTTTTTTACTTTGCCCTATACCCCCGTCTTTTCCCCCCTCCCCAGAGACTTCCAGCGGCGTCCGGACCTGTCTGGGCCTGGCTGGGAGCCCTCTGGACGCTTTTAAAAGCACGGCGCCCCCCCTCCTATTTACCACATCGCCACCCATCCCGGGGTCGGACCGCCCACCGCCATGTTTGAGGTACTGTGGACGGATCCCAACCGAGAACTTATGGGGGAGCGGATCGTCCGGAAGGAGCTCGAGGCCCAGCACAAGGACAAGGAGAAGAAGAAGGTTGAGAGCGCCCGTCGCTCCATCTCAACTACCAGCACTTCTTCCAGCGAGAAAGGCTTTGGCTTCTTCTCGACCAGGGGCCGGAAAAGGCCCGCGGCACTCGCAAGATCCCGGCTTTCGACAGATTCCGCGACGTCGTCGCCGCCCTGCGATTTGACAGACCGCCGTACCTCATCTTACGGTGTCGCGGCGGTATTGTCCCACGGAGACGACTCAGAGGTGACGGTCAAACCAGCGAGCAATGAGACTAGGGCGGGACAGAAACACGAGGCCACCGATGGCAGCTCCACGCTTTCGTTGCAAGGTCAGGCGGTCCGCTCCCGCCAGGCCATCGGAGTATCTATTTACTGACGTACCGAGCTGCTAGATTCCGTCCTTTCGAAGTGCACCGAACCCTCACCGGCAACATCGACTACGGCCAGCGGGGGGTCTGCCAGGGACTCGGCATCTAACAAATCGGAACAGCTGATGCAAACACTGGGCCCATCTTCTTTTGTCACTAAGAGCACTGAGATCTCCGTGTCCCTGCGCCAGTCCGAGATTGCGATGGAGCAGATGGTCTCCGAGGTACACATCTCGGCCGATAGGAGCAAAGCCGAAACACCTCCGTTGCCCGAAGTCCCCGAGGAAGAGTAGGCTGTTCCGTCGGAGTCCCCTTGCGCCTGGAGAGAGTAGCTAATCAGGCCACAGGGTCCCGCAAGCGTTCGAGAACTCTGAGCCGCTTTTCCTCTCGCCGCAGACACCGCCCCCTGAGCGTCGCACGGCGGCAAGCCTCGTCACCTCGGCCTGGAACGGGAACGACCCCTTGGGCAACCCCGATGCTTGGAAGCCGCCCCGAGATTGGGGCTGTACCTCGGCGAGAGAAACGGCGCAGTCGCCGGCGGAAGACAGGACGGCATTGCAGCGAGAAGTGCGCATGATGGCCGCGGCGTGTCCCGAGTTGATACTGGCGAACTTGTGCGCCACCGTGGATGACGCATCGGATGCCATGGTCTACAAGGAGCTGGAGATGAGCAAGAAACGGTGGATGTTCTCGGCCCTGCACCAAGCCGAAGGCTATGCCAACCTGAGCAGTACGGTCGAGGCCTGCGAGGGTCCTGCCCCCGCTCGTCCCCCTCGCGTCCTTGCCATATATGAGACCCAGGGTGAGCATCCCCAGACGAAGAAAGGGCGAGCAGTGCTGACAGCGGTGTTGTAGCTTCGGCGTCGTTTCTGGCGGCCCTGTTCCCCAGCATGACCATCGCCCATCTCTCGCAGAACCCGCTCTACCCGAACCTCTACCCGAACGTGCAGCCGATTCTGGTACCGGCTATTTCCTCGACCGCGGCGTCCCGGCCGCTTCCGCCCCAGCTCTACTCGGCCGTCACCTGCTTGGCGATGCCCGCCCTCTTCCCGTCGTCCGAGATCCCTCCCCTGCTCCGGCACGTGCACCGATGCCTGGCCGTGGGCGGCGCGCTGCACCTGACCCTCATCGACCCGCAGCCGGTTTCGGCGTCCACAGGGCCCAAGCTGCGGCAGTGGCTCTTCGACAAGCTCCTGGTCAACCTGGAGCAAACATTCCGTACGACGTGCCCGAGCAACACGTTCCCGGCCTGGCTGGCCCTGAGCCGCTTGCGGGGCCGGGGCAGCACCATCGTCACCGTCTCGGTGCCGGCCGTGCCCGAGGGGCTCGGGAAAATTGAGGGCGTCCGCGAGAAGCCCGGCACCAAGACGGAGCTCCGCTGCGCGCTGCTGAGGATGCTCTGGCAGGAGGTCTGGGGCAGCTTTGTCCACGCGGAGCGGTGGTGGTGGGACGAACCGGACATCGTGGACGAGTGCGTGGAGCTCGGCACGTACTGGCAATACTCGCATATTGTGGCTGTGAAGGAGAAATAATGATGACGACTACGACGACTGGCCCGTGGTTCCGGTACACGGGATTGAGGGGGAGGGATGGTGGACAGCGCGAACGTCAAACGATTATTTGAAGATACCCCAGATTGCATTACGGACGGGTGAGGGGGAGCCTGAGCTTTCGTGCCTTTGCACAAGTACGATAGATGATTCCCATCGGTGCTCCAGTAATGCTAAAACCTTGTACATTACGCTGAGCGCTGAGTGATGCCAAAACGCACTTCCAGCGAATACAATTGAATCACCCGCAGTAACCGGCCATGAAGGGGAGATGTATCTATGTCTGGTCTTGAACGGCAAGTTGTTGGTGGCGCGCGGACGGATAACTGTCTAGAGACAGGCAGGGTCCAGCATCCGTCCTATACACCACGCATGCCAGAGCTGTAGATACAAGAGTAGCGTCGATTCCGAATAGTGAAGTTGCCTCACCAAGAGAGTTGAGCTCGCTATTTCGTTTGCTCGATATGCCATGGCGTTGGAAGATGTGCCTTTCCAGCGGCACCGAACGTGATGGGCCGGGTGCTAGAGTACCGGTGGCGGAAAGAAACATACGTAGCGGGAGGGGGGGCGCGTGGGCTGATTCGCCTCGCTTGGGCAGTACCGGATCTCTACCCTTGCCCTTTGATGTCACTTTTTGTTCCGGTGCTGCTTCATGTAGGGAGCACGACAGCAGCAAGAAACGACAGGGGCGACCACTTGGCAACCCCGGGGTAGAACGATGACCCCCCCTTGGAAATTTTGGTAGGAAGCAACCTGCGGACCGACAAGAAGGTCAAAGAGGCAGATGAACAAGTACGTTTCCGGCTCTTGGAAGAAATGTTGGCATTCATTGGAGGTGCCCTTGTCCAAAAGCATCTGCAGGGGCAGTGGCACTGGAGCCCAAGTCGGCCTCTCGTCTGCCTGCTCCTGTATATCTGTAGGTAGGTACTTGGGTTGTACAAGCATATGTGCAGGTCGATTTCCTGAACGAGGCGGAGTGCTCCATCACTGGCCTACGAGAAGACGAGAAAATTCCAGCATCGCGGTTCGGGGGCGACGCAAAAAGTAGACGGGAGGGGCGCCGGAGGAACTGTCAGTGTCAACAGTGCATTGGACATCCTCTTCACCGGCTGGCTGACTGGCACAGGGGGGGCGAGGCACGGCGGAAACGGGCTGCTGCGCGCTCCCCCCAAGTCTGCAACACATCGGATGGCGGCAGATGATTGTCTCTCCTGCGGACCCAACAGTAGACGTCTGTGTGTATGTCCGTGTGAGGCCGTCTTGCGCCAAGTGGTCCGGCGATCCACGGGAGCGGTTTGTGGTGGTAGCCAGCCAGCAAACAGACACACACACACACACGCCGCATGAACAAGGCCGTTGCGATGCGAATGCCTCCCCTCTCCTGCGATCGTCAACCTCCCATCGGACATTCCCAAGGAAAGGAGCCTGGGCGGAGTGGGAGATATGTGGCTCGCTTCCTCTGCCGGCCCCCGGTGTGGGGAGGAAAATAAGACTGCGCCACCATCTGAACGGCACGCACGATTCCTGCTGTCGGCATTGGGGAGGGGGGATCTCGGTACGGCGTTTTGGGTTCTCTGCGCCTCTGCCTTGGCCCTCGGCTGGCGGCCGTAGGATCCCCCGCCCCCCCTCGCAGGCGCATTCGTCCAGGCCAACGACAGACGTATGCCCGGCGTCAATGCATGCAGGCACAGGCATTCCATGCGATGCGAAGGGCAGCGGCGGCAGCTCAAGACGACGCGTTCGAAGGCTGCCTCTGCCAATGCCCGCAGCCGCCCCTCTCTGGTTTGCTTTTGGGGGAGGAGTTCTGTCGCTTGGGCGGCTGCAGCAGGGGCGATGCAGGAGGGGTCATCTAGCAAACATGTTGTTTCCGGATGACCAGGGTTAGTTCCTCGTCGCGCTATGTTGGTATGTAGTGAGCGAGAAGGAGAGGGAGAGAAAGAGAGAAAGCGAATAAACGGGTCGGAGCTGCAAGGGGGAGAAGCACCGCTTTCGCCAACCGAATCCCCGGGACAAATACCCAAAATGGTCCGTCGCAAGTTCCCGCTCCAACCGTTACGCACAGGGGTCCTGAACCCACCAAGGGGCCCCGGGCCGAAGTAGAGTTGCTTCTTTGGTTTTACTGGCCAAGCGATTTCAAAAGGATCAAGATCTCAACGAGATGCGGAAAGGCGAGAGAAAAGACGAGGCCCGAGCGAGCCCACCCCCCTTCTCTCATCCAAGTCCTAGCGTCACAACCGTAAGGTAAGGGGGGGAGGAAAGGAAAGAACTCGACGGTTGAGGTATCGTGCAAAAAGCACATCGAACCAGCATTTTGCGACGGATGGAGAAAATGGCCGGTAAATATAATGACACCATACCGGAATGGGAGACAGTTGGTTGAAGCCCGCATCCTTGCCCTGTTTCGAGCATTATCTAATCCGCCAACATTTGGAAATCAGACGACAGAGAACCGCCACTCCCTATTAGGCGTAAGCCAATATATACAGTACATGGTGTGTGGGTTCTAAGCTCAAACGCATCTGCCGGAACGCCTTGCTCAGTCCGTCGAGCCCAGGAAATGGGCCAAGCCCTGGGCGATGAAAAGAAAAAGCAAAAAGCAAAAAGAGACTTCGCCCAGGCCCCTCATCGCTTCAGTTCCCCCGTGGAGCTGGGCCGGCTTTCCGAGGCCAGCTCTTTCATGCTCTCCGTCTCGTACGGCGTGTACATGGAGCGTCTCGCGAAGCCAAAGTTGTGCGTGGCCGCCCGCTCGTTGAAGTGGGCGAAATCGTCGCCCGGCGCGGCGCGGGCCAGGGGGGCGGCGGCGGCGGCGGCGGGCCGGTGGAACATGTCGGAAAAGAAGAGGCGGCAGCCCTGCCACGACGTGACGACGTAGATGATGCAGTTCCAGAAGCCCTGCAGCGGCAGCACCAGGGCGCTCATGAACTCCAGCGGGACGGAAATCTCCCCCACGTGGATCAGGCTGTACACCCGGTTGGCCGACGACGGGATCCAGGTGATGAGGAGGGCCGTGAAGAACAGGATGGCGCACTTGGAGTACGACCAGGCCGCGTTGTTGGCTTCGAAGTTGGCGCGCCGGCGCTGGACCCGGCCGGGCCCGTTGCGCGTGGGCGGAGGGGCGGCGACGGCATGGCTGGGGAGCGACGACGGGACTTCGGGGTGGGACTGACGACGGCTGCCCTCCGAGGAGATGGTGACGGAGTAGGCGGACGGCGGCGATGCCTGGGACCGGACGCCCGAGTCCGCCGCCCTCCCTTCCATGCCCAGCATGCCGATGTCCTGCGCCTTGGTGTCCTCGGTCGTGACCATGATCTCCGTCGTCTTGGTCGAGAAGGGATCGTCCATGCCCCCGAACGGGTCGGGGTCCTGTGTCGTGTTGCTGAAGTTCTGCAGAGCCTTGCGCTTCTTGTAAATATCCCCGCCCGCCCGGATGTAAATGAAAAACGTGATGATGATGACCACCCTAGCCGGGGCAACAAAGTCAGCGTCATGCCGGCCCGATCCGAGTCAAAGACGGGGACATACCAGACAGGTCCGTAGAATGTGGCCACCCGGAGGACGTCCCACGGTGCGCTAACCCAGCACCATAACGTCGCGTCGCCATATAAGCGCCCCCTCCCCGGTTCTGACACGAAGATGAAGGCGAGAGCGGGAACGAAGGGCACACCATAGCACAGCAAAATATACCAAAACTCCATCTTGCGAAGTCGCTGGGCATCAAACTTGAAGTAGAAGGTCAAGTACACGTTAATGGCCATGGCCAACGTCCAGAGGGCGTCGGCAGGCATGAACCTATCGTGATGCTTAGTACGGCAGTGGGGTGAAGCCAGGGGGTGGGAGACAAGGCCGGCGGCTCACATCTGGATCAAGAAAGCCTGGAACTGGCAGCCGAACGAGGTCGGGGCCCGGATGAACTGCCGGGTCATAAGCGTGCCCACGTTGGTCAACATGTTGCCGAAGGAGGCGTAGAAGACCAGCCGGTTGATGGGTTTGTGGAAGGCCTTGGAGACAGAGAAGCTGACGATGATGAAGACGCAGCCCAACAGCGAAAACACCGAGCAGACCCGCTCGATGGCGAGGAGGGCCTCGACGTCCCCCGGCGTCAGGAACCGGCTTTCGTGTGCTTGCGGCATATCGTGTTTTTCGGGGTGCCCTGTGGGGGGAGGGGTCGCTTGGGCGGTCTGGGGGGAAAGAGGAAGGAGGAGCGTCAAGCCCGACGTAGCCGTGCCCGGCCTAGCAGAAGAAGACTAACAGGCAAGTTTCTCGAGTAGTTCGTGGGTTCACCACCAGTGCCATGCCCGGGGCCGGGAGTGGGTTGCCAAGTTATATTAAACCGTTTCTGGGCGGCGAGGAGGACGTCCAAGCGGGGCGGCTTGGAAGGCTTATAAGTAAACCCGGGTTGCCGTGCTACAACTGTGTTAGGTTGCCCCGCGGTCCGAGAGGTCGGCGATGGCGTGCGGGGCCGGGGGATGTTCGAGTGGCAAGAGTCAACAGGAGGACAAAGTGCAGACGATGGAAGCAAGTCGATCCCGTCGCCTCCCTCCTTTCGTCTGGTCCCGTGGCAACCGTCGAGGCTTGGTGAAGTGACAGAAGTTAAGAGACCGGGCAGCGTATCACCAGGCCCGGCTGGAGCCAAAAAGCAATAGACGTTGGAGATTTGAGTAAGAACCAACGCGGTGAGGGGGCAGAGGAAGCCGCGTGTAGGTGCTGACTGGACTCCCTCCATGGAGAAGCAAGGGGGGGGGGGGGGGGGGGGGGAGAGGAATCGCTCGTCAAGCCGATTCAAGTCCTGACCAGCGATGAGCTCCCGAGAGTGATGACTGGAACAGGTGTCACGGGGAAAAGTGACGAGAACATGGGAAGACGGGCCACTCTGCGTAACGGCAAAGCAAGGAAACCCAACAGTTCACGACGCATATACCTAAGCCGCCAAGCATGGATATAGGCACGGATAGACCATCAGGTCCGTGGTAGCAAGGGATATGCGAATTGTGCGGGGAGGCTGCGGAAGAGGCCCGGGCCTGAAGGGAGGCGCTTCGAAAGAGCTACATAACCCGCGTGGGGGATGTTTGCGTACATGGTCGTTGCGACTGAAGCAGGGTGTGGCACTTTAGCGGTCTGGTTCGTGTGGCAGCTTCAGCACCCTGCATGACTACCGGGCGTGGGAGGAGGGGGGAAGGGCAGCCCTAAGCAAATGGAGATCCGGAGAGTCCCGTCTGGAGAAAGGCTGGGGAGGGAGGAGGAGGATGGACTATCGGCGTCGGGAACCCTGGCGAGCCCTTGATCGACAACAATTACCCACCTCATCCTGCCGAGCTCGACCGACGGACAGCGAGGCCAAGGCCAGGCTGGGCAGGAACGCGGTCTGACCGCGGGTTTTGCGAATCTCAGCCACGAAGGATCGACTGAATCAGAGCGGTGCGGCGGCATGTGCTACGAGTAGGGTTGCGGTAGGACGGGAAGAAGGTGGTGACGAGGTGCGTAGGACACGGCCGGAGAATAGGTAGTAGGCCTGTTGCCGCTGCTGCTGCCGTCGTCGCCGTCGTCGTCGTCGTCGCCACCTCTATGACCACTTTTGGCTATCACTTCTTGCTGGGCCCAGCCGAGGAGGGATCGTCGCCGTTGGCTGCGGTATCGTCAGTCGTTCGAGACGGCGTTCCTTATTTCCGCCCAAGACGGTTGAGCTAGCGAATCCTACAGGGGTCTTCCTAGTGGACCCCGCCGTCCGGGGCTTTTGGGTAGTGTGGACTTCCAGGACTTCCACTCCTTCCGGGCGCTTGGGGCCACGCCATTCTTTCAGATGGCGTCCAGGCTACTCGTTGGCGGATGGTCGAGGGTGCAGAGGATTCCACTGCTTCGGGTTTTCCTATGGTCGGTCTGTGAAGCCCCGCGAAGCACAAGAGACGCACGCATGACACTTATGCTGCGCGACGGAGAGACGCGCCACGTAGGTACTCTCCCGTGCGCCTTGTCCATTGATGATGGCTCACGGGCCCATCCCCAACGGGTCCCGGATGGATGGCGTCAAGGACGTGGAGACGTTGCCCGGGCGAGCCGGGGTCTGTTTTGGTGAAGCAGAGAAGTGAGCCATGGTCTAGACTGCAGTGCTTTTCTTCCAAGTTGTTGCTACCTACATACCTATCTTCGCACACCATATGACATGGATCCATGTGTACAGAGGTCGTCATCTCCCTCATCCCACGTAGGTTGATATCCCATGGATATCAACTCACTTAGCATCAGCAATATGGACACACCCTCCCATGCTGCCATGTCCATTCATCCTACCCACCCAGGAGGTGCTTCTTATTCCTGGGCTCGACTAGGCTCAGATGGGAGTCCTTTGCGGGGGGAAGCGGGTCGATCAGATCAGTGGAGTGGGCGCATCCCCACCTCCCGAGTGGAGTGGCAAAAATGTCCCGAGAACATGGGTGCTTTACTCGAGCACCTCCAGATAGAGGCGTAAGCAAGTGAGCAAGTAAGAGATCATATCACAACCTTTCCAGGATATAATATAGTATGCATCTCCACACTAATGAGGCACGGGAGGTAAAACGGCCTCTAACACGACTACAGCTGGGCTCTCTAGCTGTGTGCGCAAACGTACATACCTGTTTCACTGGGTGAACCCCGTTCACTTTGTATGCCACGAATCACACGTAATACATACTTGCGGACCCCTGACAATGGCCGATGAAACGGCTTTCCCAGTACTCCGTACAAGCCAACGATTGCTTGCTTATAGGAACGCGATCCCTGTCCGCACACGTTTCCCGCATCTGATACGCCACACGGGACGCCACCCACGTTCACCTGAGTGCATCTGTTAACCCCCCCGGGGCGAGGGAAGCCTCGTTTGTGAGAAGTCGTGCCGGGTGGTTAACCCGCGCCCGGCCGATCGCCGTCCCTTTTTTGTGTGAAGTGCGCCCTGAACGCCCAGCGCTGCGCGAAACCTTACGATGCCCGCGCTGCCGCGCCCCTCGAGGGACCGGAAAGGACCATGACGGGGCACTGGTTTTCGCCGCCGGCTTCCGTATGCCGCCGTCTCAGGGGGGAACGAGCCATGGGCGGGGGAGCAGGAGAAGAAGAAGAAGAAGAAGAAGAAGAAGAAGGAGGCGTTCGTCTCGCCGGTTTACGGTCCCAACGCATGCCCGCACACTAAAAAGGCACAGCGAGACATCAGCTGACCGTTGCCGCAGCAGGTAGAGCGCGCCCGTGCAACGCTTCCTCGCCAACCCGGACGCACGAGGGCTCCTCCCCTCCCTCTCCGCCGATGAGTCTGGCCGCCGGCTCACCGACGGCAAATAAGCCGTGGTTCGACAAGCCCCCTCCCGCCCGTGCGTGCGAAGCCGGATGGGTTACAAGACGTATGGGGCCGCGCGGGCTGAGTCAACACGAGAGAAACCGGTGCGCTCCCCCCCCTGGCGGGCTGTGTGCCGTATACAGACAGGCGCACACACAGATTCCGTGAAACCGGGGCCCTCGGTAGATAGGGGGGGGGGGGGGGGGGGGGAGAGCTCCCATGCCTTGGTACTACGAAAGACCCCATTATGGGGGAGACACCGCTAACCCGGTGCCCTCTCCGCCTGCAGGGCGCGGCCTCGAAGCGCATGGCGGGGGCAGGCGGCACCTTGAAGGGTTCCTTGACGCCCAGTCACGCTGGTATCTATGCTATTTGCAGTGAAGAGCGGCGATGATGGTGCCAATTCGGGTTCTCATTATGCAACTATAGCCCACGTCCGGTTTTCCTGGCGTTTCCTGGGGGGGGGGGGGGGGGGGGGGGGGGGTGTTCCTTACGGCCGGGGCGATACGGCAGCCTCGTCCACGCCGTCCTCCCGTCCCAGCTTGCTAATGCCCCAGCTCTCCCGGAACTCGGCGGCCAGCATCTCGTCGTAGAAGCCCTGCGCGCGCCGGGTGTGGGCGTCCTGGGCCTGGGCGATCCACTCGGGCTCGTGCTGGCCGTTTTTGAGGTGGCGTTGGTACTCGGAGATGGAGGCGCGGAAGTGGTCGTTGCTGCGCAGGCTCTCGAAGCGGGGCATCGCCCTGGCCTCGTCGACCTCGGCCGGGTCCGGCCACAGGGCCACGATGGCCCGCCGTTCCTCCAGGCTGAGCATCTCCCAGACGGCCGGGTTCAGGACGACCTGCTGTTCCGCGTGCCCACCCCCCAGGGGGTCCGGCGGTCAGCCCGGGGCGCAGCCCACCGGAGACAAGGGGGGACGGCGCGGGGTCGCGACTTACACGAAGATCGATGTCGCCCACGATCGACTTGGGGTCCATGAGAAGATTGAACTGGTCGCTGTCGCTGTCGCCGTCGGCCTCCTTCGAGTTGGGCGACGTGGCCTGGCTGACCAGGCGGATCTTTTTTACCGGCGCGGACGTGGGGGTTCCCGCCGCGGCGAGCTCGTCGTCTGCCTCGACCCGGTCCATCGCAGGCGTCATTTCCGATGCGGGCTTGGTGGCCGGAGGCGGGGACGGGTCAGCCGCCGTGTCGGATGCGTTCAAGGTTGGTGTTGGTGTATCCGACATTTTTGTTTTTGGTATTTTCTCCGTTTTTCTTTTCGCGGTACTCTCACAGAATCTTGCTTTCGTTTGGTGACGAGGTGCTGCCTTTCGGTCCCCGTCCCTACGACGAGGATCGAGCCGTGTTTGCAGTAGGTATGTAGGCACCTTCCCTATGTACATGTAGGAAGAGGTACCTTAGGTACTAATCCAGAGACGTACTGCCCAGCAGCCCTGCAGGCGTGGAATGGCGTTCGTGGGGGAGCCGTAATCCAGGGCTCCCTAAGGTAGCTGTGCTTGGTGGGGGGGCCGTGCACTGCCGTAATCCAGTTCGCCGCTCAGGGTCTCGCGGTCTAGCTGGATGAGTCTTCACTAGTTGAAAGGAACGGCACACGCTTGTGGGCTCGCTTGCGAAGACGGCGCTTGGCCGGGCGGCTGGCCGAAGGTGATGAGGTGGCTTCGCGTTTCGTGCCTTTGGATGTCGAGAACTCTGGGTACTGGAACTCGCCATCGGAGCTGCTGGGTGCCGCGTTCGCGTGGCTGTTGGGCTTCCACTCCGCTCCGTCGCTGTCCTGGGTGACAAAGAGCCCCTTAGACTCCGTGTCCGACTTTTGAGCGCTTCTGGTTTTGGCCTTGGCCTTGCCCTTGGCCTTGCCCTTGGTAGGGGCCTTGGTAGGGGCCTTGGTAGGGGCCTTTCGCTTGGTGACTTCCTTGCCCTTGCCCTTGGCCGGGGCTCCAGTCTGCTTGGCCGCGGACGAAGCCCGTTTCTTGCTCGGCTGTGGGGCCGCGTTCTCAGCAACCTCGCCAGCCACGGCACTGGACGAAAAGATTAGTTTCGGGATCGACGCCTGGACCAACGCGCGGAAACTCGTTGACGAAAAGGATAATACCAAGAGGGGGTACTCACGGTGAGGACGTGGCGAGGTCGCGAAGATCGAGGGTATTTGCATCGACACGCTCCTGCCAACGGGCAGGCTCATCCTCCACCTCAGAGGTGGTCGCCTCTTGCTCGTGCTTCCAAGCCATGTCCAATCTGATTCGAAGAGGGCTTCGAGGGCTGGATATGACTTGGGACGAAAGGTAGGTGTTTTGCTGCTGGATAGGTAGGTCGTGGATGGGGTGGCCTGCTCAGGTGGGATGAGGTAGCTTAGGAATGTGTTATTTGGCAACCTGAGTTGCAACCCAGATAAGCAGCGCAAACAGAGGAATAAGTACCTAGGTACCTAGGGAAATGAACCGATTGGCCATCCCAGTGTCTCCCCATGGTTCTCGTCATCTTTGCAGCCCTCATGCTGTGGCAGCAGCAGCAGCAACAGAAGATCGATTCTTGTAAGTCCATCGTATACAGCACAACTATATAGTTGCTTGAGTCTTTTGGGGTCCATAGCGAGCGCTAGCGCCCTCTTAGCGAGACTGCAATAGCCTGCAAAGCACTCATTGGTCACCCTTGCCGCACGGGCCCTCACAGCCCACCCACTGACATCCACAGCTGGGATGGATCCCAAAGCCACAATCCATGTGCCCCTGGGGTGGGTTGGTGTCTCCCCAAACAACCTACCGATGCTTTGGCGGCTCTTAAAGGAACTGGACCCATGTGAAGGGGGACATTCATCCCATCCAGTCCACCTCGACTGCCAGCCAGACCTGCGTCCATTGCCTGCCTCGCGCCCTCGCCGGAGAGACTGGCTTGCTTCTGCGCAGCTTTGGACAGGTTCCTGCATTGCCTGTGCCCATGAGGTGAATTACTCTGCACCTGCGGCAGCCTGGGTAGACTCCCTCGATCAAGCCACGTACGCCATTCCTCCTTTGTCGCAACGCCGGGCCATCGTGTAATGACAGCACCCACCACTGCCTGCCCCCGCGACTAAACACCTAAGGAACAGCTCCCGGGCTCTTTTCTACTACCCTACGCTTCCCTCTCTCGACATTGCCATATTTGCCCTTGCCCACTGTTGCGCAACACCACCCCCGGTTTCCACAACCTCCAACATGATTCGATCAACACAAATTGCCCGCCTGAGCGATGGTATGTATACAGCGCCCTGTCCGCGCGCCCTTCCCATTCCCCCGAAGAGAGAGACCCGCCTGCTGACTCGACGGGTGTCCTTCCCCCCCGGCCAGGCCTCATGCTCTGCGCCTCGGTCGACGACGAGGCGACCGAGTCGAGCCTGTCCGAGATCAAGTCGCAGGTCAAGCTGGTGCTGCGGCGGCTGAACCGCAACTCGGAGCCGCAGGCGTCGATCGAGTCGGGCCCCTACACGCTGCACTACCTGATCCCGGCGGGCGGCGCCGACGACGTCATCTACCTGTGCGTGTGCGAGCGGTCGTACCCGCGCAAGCTGGCCTTCACCTACCTGGCCGACCTGGCGGCCGAGTTCTCGCACTCGTACGGCGCCGCGCAGCTGCGCAGCCCGCAGCTGCGCCCCTACGCCTTCATGGAGTTCGACACCTTCATCTCGCGCACCAAGGCCACCTACGCCGACGCCCGCGCCACCCAGAACCTCGACAAGCTCAACGACGAGCTGCGCGACGTCACGAGCGTCATGACCAAGAACATCGAGGACCTGCTCTACCGCGGCGACAGCCTCGAGCGCATGGGCGAGATCAGCTCCCGCCTGCGCGACGACAGCAAGAAGTACCGCAAGGCCGCCGTGCGCATCAACTGGGACCTGCTGCTCAAGCAGTACGGCCCCGTCGGCGTCTTCGTCCTCATCGTCCTCGTCTTCATCTGGATGCGTTTCTTCTGAGGTGCCCCATGGGGGAGGGGAGGGCCGCCCGCGGGCGGCGTGGACAGCGAGAGTACGTGCGCGGCCCGCCGCAAGGAGGACACCACCCCCCGAATGGAACGACATGGGGCCCGAACCGCCAGAACAACGAACGCCCAGGGTCCTGCGAACGGCACACGCCAAGACGATGATGCCGTTGTGGTAGACCCTAGAGGTCAGACGGGCCTGAGAGTCAGCCTCGGCAGACGGGCAGCTCACAATCGCCGGGTTTGGATGGGCGCGGCTTTGCAGAGGAAGATCTCGGGCCCAAAGGCGTATTTGTATTATGGAGGCCCTGACGGGGACTGTCCCCCCCAGGGCGGGCTATTCGAAGGAGTCCAATCTTCTTGCACATATCACGGGCCGGTTGTTTGTATCATCTGGCCTGCACGCCTAGCAGGAGACCAGCAGTCTTTAGTAGTATACCCGGGATATCCAGAATCATCACCATGGCTAGCTTCGTTCTTTCGTCTCCCTCGCCTCGGGCGGGGCCCTGAGCCTCGCCCATCATTCGCGGTCGGGCCGAAACAAGTGCATGTCGAAGAGCCAGCCAGGCTCGAGCGACCGAGTCGCTCCAATCTCGCCAATGTATCTTCTATGTGCCTCCGGAACGCCTGCTATCGGTTCAACGCGTTGGGCGCGCCATGTCCGCCCCCCCGATGCTCTCTAGCCCTGGTCCAATGAACGCCGGTAATACCGCAAACGTCTCTCGTCTTCGCGCATCCGCCCTCTCGGCGCGTGCCGCTTTATTCACATGATACCACAGCTATTGGTGCTGGGGGCGATAGTCGCATGACTCCACGCCAGATGTTCCTGAAAAGCATTCAGGTCCTCAAACCCGCCCTCGTCCTGATTCCATTTTATGCGGTCCATTTCCGTGTCGCCCTGCTCGTACTCATAGTAGTCGTCGCAAAAGGGGCACAGGATGGCGGATTGCCAGTCGCCCGGGTCGGGTGCCCTGTGGTTGGCGATGGCCACGGGCGCGAAGACGACCCCCTTCTCTCCGCCGTCCGTCTTCCGGAACCCCGTCGTCTGCCAGCTTTCCTGTGTTGCCGGCGCCAGGGCCGTGGCGCTCGTGGGGTTGGCCGAAGCCGTACCGGCCGTTTCGCTGCCGGCGGGATCGGAACCCCCGCTGCTGCCTTCGCCGGGCAGCACCAGCCTCGACGGCATCTCGCGCAGGTCCTCCCAGACGATGTACCCGTCGCAGAAGTCGCAGACAAAGGCGATGTCGTGCTCGCCGAAGCGTTCGAATTTGCCCACCTGGTTGCAGGCCATGAGCTCCTCCAGTTGCCGTTGCTGTGCCTTCTCGGGCATGCGCTGCACGCGGTAGACCTGGAAGGCGCCCAGACACCGCGGCATGGTGGTCTCGCCTTGTTCCCATACGCGGCGGGCCGCTCGGCATTGGGAGCGGTGCAGATCGCGTCGCAACGTCATCGTCTCGGTCGCCCATAGCGGGTTGATGGGCCCGCCCGTTCTCAGCCAGTCCTTGAAGGTGCGGGCGTGCAGCTCGAAGCGGGTGCAGAGTTCGCGTAGGTCCTCGAGGGATTCGCCTGGAAAGCAGCACGGGCTGATTAGGTCAACTCTCTCTTTCAAGGCCCAGACAGGCCAACAAGCAGCGCGGGGGGAGGGAGTCTGGACACGGATGCTTCGCACCACAGGGCCACTCGGCCCCACGGATAGAAGCGCCAGGCGCAATGCCGGGCCGGGTGCTTGCAGGGTGCTACCGTTGCCGGGACGTACGTTTCCTATCGTGCTCGTAGTAGAACCTCCCATTGACCATGGTCGGCAGCTCCTGGAAATCGCGCTTCGCCTCGTCGAGCGTTTCCTCCAGCAGGCGCAGCTGCTCGAACTCGTCGGGGCCCCATGCCCGCTTGTCGGCAAACATCAGAATACGGAGGGCATCGTTGAGCGAGTTCGCGATGACGGCCAGGAGCGACCCGACCGTCTCGTCGTTCATGTCTCACCAAGAGACGGCCGCACCGGAAGGGGGGGCGCAGACGGTGTCGGCGAGGTGTCGGCGTGCGCAGTCGTCTCGTGAGGGCGTCGGGTGCGCGCGATGCGACGAGCGGGCGTCGGAGAGCACAGCGTCGTCCAATGGCGGGCGCAGCGGCACTGGCGGGTCGCGTCGGGCGTGGGAAAAGGCCTAGGCAGGTCGACGGCCCTGGCTCGGAAGCGATGGTCAAGCAACCGGGGGCGTGCAGCGCAGGTGTGAGCGAGCCCGAAGGGGGACGGGACGGGACGGGCAAGAGGGACGGGGCGACGAGGGTGGGTTGGACAGACGACGGCCGTAATATCGTGGGGGGGAGCCAGGCGACAGGCAGGCGGGTTCTGGATCTGCCGGGGGAGGACGGACTGCTGGCTGTAAGTACTTACTTAGGTATAGTCACCGGTCCGTGTGAGGCATTCTACGGCTCATCAAGGGCTACGGGACCACGAGCGGACGCAGCCAAATTGCTGGCTCTCGCATGAAGTGGGATGAGATGGAATAGAACAGCACAGGATGATGATATGGGATGGCGTAGGCAATGGCGTCGAACGGATGGACGCTACTACTATGGTGGACGGAACGGCTCAGATCACGGCCATACTTAATGAAGTTACCAGCTTAATGTTAGGGGGGGAGGGGGAGGTGGTACATCCCTTCTGGGCGGCCCGCACATGTGTACATGTATGCAATTGATGAGAGTTCAACTGGCGTAGTACCAACCAACCGCCGGTCTCCTAAGTGAGGTACATACTCGCATACTGTACCTTATGTAGGTACATACTAACACACAAACAGACGGGATATACATACGTAAGAACCCCGGACAGCCCTTAATGCTGGACCTGGACCGATCCATTGGGACGACAAACGCGCGCTCGGCTTTCCCGCAAACTTCAAGGGGCCCCGCCGGCGAATCATACGGAAGAAACTGGCTGCTCGGGTTTGGAGGCCTGCGGAGTCCGATTGGAGGGGAGAGGGGGGGGGGGGGAGAAGGGGTCTTCCTCCGGACCCTCCAGTTGCGCCAGGGGGGTGGGTGTCATCCTGGAAGTTGGTACAGTACTTCCGCGGTTCATTCTCGGGGTTGCCATGTTGTTCTGTGTTCCAACTTACATGTATGCACGGGATATGACGGATGTCATGGTCATCCAATATCGTGTTTGCCTGTTACTGTATACAGAAGAAAGCATGATATACCCTCTCTGAGCCCCTGTATAGAGGTATAGCAAACATAGGGAAACGCAATCCGCATCCACTATCCGACTGCTGTAAGAGCATCCATGCATGAATCAGCTTCTTTGCGCCTGTTAGCGCACCCTGACCAGCTAAGTACTGTGTAGAGCCGTCTGCCGATTCGGGGGGGGGGGGGGCAAACGCCAATCTATCCTCAATCCATCGATAGAACTTCCATTCCAATATGTAATTGGCCGCCCATAGGGCTGAGCGTGACACACTTGAGGTTAGCAGCAGCCGCAGCCGCAGCCGCAGCAGCTTATTATCCGAGCATCTACATAGGGCTGCAAGGAGGCGAATTGTTGCACACCTCATTGCAGGCAACCGGTTCAAGTACGGTGTCTAAGTGACCTCTCGCCGAAGACGGTATCCCATGCCATACCGTCTCTCTCTGTAGGGCACCTGGTCCCGACTTATGCACCTGGTTAGAACCGAGCGCCCGCTTAAGCGAAACACCGACGGGGTGTCTGCTGGGGAACAACGCCCGGCTACAGCGGCACAGCACGACGTCGTTACGGCCTCTGGTTTACGCAACACTGCGGATATCTCGGCGTCTATAATCCGCTTCTGCCCCGGTGATACGCGTCATACCCCGCGGGCGGCCCGAGATGCGGCCATCGTGACTATCTATTACTGATGTTCACCCCCTTTATCCGCTGGCGGTCGGTTCCGTGGTGAAGGACGAACCAACCGTCTACTTCCTCTTTGTCGCCTTGCCAACGCTGGCCCCGGTGGCTTCAGCCTCCCCACCGACTTTCTCGGCCTCCACGTCCACTTTGGGCAGCGACTTGGGCACTGCCTTCAGGGCCTCCTCTTGCTCCTCATCCTCACCGCCCTGGCCGAACTCGTTGACGCGTGTGTAGTCGATCTTGTAGGCCCACCGCTGGTACAGGTAGATGAAGAAAATGATGTCGTCCCGGAACGTCGACAGCCGGTGCAAGAAGGGCATTTTGATGGTGAAGGCGAACAGGTCGTCGATGAACGTGTTCAGGAATTTGTACATCATCGCCTTGGCCGGCATGTGTGCCACGCTCTTCAGCCGGTAGTTGATGTAGAGGGACGGCACCATCATGAGGAAACCGTACGCGTACACCGAGCCGACCAGCGTGGCAATGACGTACGAATACCACGACTTGTGCGTCTCGTAGTAGAGCGAGTAGGCGGCGTAGCCAACGAGCAGAGGAACACCGGCCATGTACATGTACTTGAAGGCGATTTCGTCGTACTCCTTGGTCTTCTCCTCCGTTTCGCTCAGCTTGTACTTGTCCTCGAAGCTGATCTTGTAGGGGAGCCACGAGCCTGGTTCCGCAGGCCGAACCCGGACGTTGACGATGGTCGTGATCTTCCAGAGCTCAATCACGATGCCGACGCCCTGGCCGCCGAGGATCATCCAGCTCGTGTTCTGGGAGTTGTCCACCAGGTAGAGGAAAATGACGGCTTGCATGAAGACGTTGGCCAGGATGGAGCGAACCGAGATGCCCACGTTGTCCTTCTTCTTGCGGTAGTGAGCAATGTCGGAACCGAACGCCAGCATCTCGAGGAAGATGTGTGCAATGCTGACCACGGCCGTGACTCCAAGAAGCCAAGGGTTGGTGTCCATGAAGATCTCCTTGATCATCTCGATCTCACTGCCGTCGCCGCCGCCGGGCAGAGGACCCCCAAAGGCGGCCTGGCGGGCCTGTTCTCGTGCGTTCAGCTCGATGTTGGCCATGATGTTGAACTGCCAATTCCTCAGGTTGTTCAGATCGATCCGGATAGGCAGCGTCTGCACAGTGTCGTTGAGAACCGTCATGTGGGCTTTCAACTGCCAGAAGGAATTGACGAACAGCAGGGGGTAGTACCACGTGTTCTGGCCGGTTCCATCCCGGGCACCCGTCGGCTCGAGGTTGAGGAACTGACGAACTGCGGCAGGGGATTGCACAAAGTTCATGACACCCGAGTCCGGAATGAAGGACAGGCTGATGTTGGGGTGGTAGTAGCTGGCGATGGTAGGCCCGGGGGTGGTGTCCTCTTCCACCTCGTCTTCGACCTCCCTCTCCTCGAGGAGGTTGCGGGTTTTCGCAGCCTTCTTCTTCGGGATGTACTGGGTAAGCGGATAGGCAAAATGCATGGCTGTGGCTGGGTCGAAGCCCTTCTGGTGAGGGTCCAGCACGGCATCTTTAAGCCCAAAGTAGAAGTGCCCCCAGAGGGTGCCATTCTCCTGAACGGCCTGGGGTACGTGGAAAGTGGCCTCGGCGACTCGCTTGTCGCTGTAGTTGCCCAGCCTGAACTGCTTCTCGGTAAGGACGACGTATTCGGATGGCACCTGCGGCATGGGAACCGGCACGTAAGAGTCCGACAGGGTTACCACAAGGTCCAGCTCGCTGTCGGTGGGCCAGATGGGCGCGATGCGCTGCGGAATGGAATTGTAGCTGGCGCCTTCGTCGAGGCTTTGTGGCCGTAGTTGGAAGGCGGGGATGTCGCCCGTGTTGGCGGGGACCTTGACGATGTTGCCAGAGGCATCTTTGACCTCGGTGGTTTGGGGCTTGCTCATAAACTGCTTCGTGACCATTTGCATACCGTACCATATGGCGACGCCCTGGAGGATCTTGTACATCATCGACTGCTGCAGGCGCAATGCTAATCGTCAGTCTCTCGGCCATGGAACCTTGTTGCCCGCGCGCGCACGACGTGCGGGAGAACAGGGGAAGGAAGAGACTCACGCCGCCACCCTGCTGCTGCTGCTGCTGGGCAGCATCGCCGGCCGCGACAGCCTCTGCGGGCATCTTGAGGTCGGAGGGCGTGACTCGGTACTGGGGTACGTCCAATGCGATCTGGCACGCGCAAGCAGCGGTGCGATGGACTTTGGGTTGGTCTTGGGGGAGGCAGACCAAGATGTTTTTTGGTAACAAATACTCCCTTACCGCGAGCTGGCCTTTTTATGGAAGGTAGCGACAAACCTACCGGGCAGGTACATACTTGCCTACCTAGGTACTGACTGGGCTCCCGCTCTTATCTGCAGGGTACCCCAAAACAGTCTGGAGCGCCGAGGCACACCACGCCGAGCACGCATGCAGAAACCGCCTTTTAGCTCGTCCAGTTTCCCGAATGCCCATCCACATATCCAATGGATCCATGGTTGGAGGGGAACCTTGTGTGTACACGTGCGCCGCTGCTGCGCTGCTTCAGGTCCGCAAGACGATTGAGTGGGGTCCTGCTAGGTAACTCTTTTTAGGTAATAAATAGCCCATCAGAGGTGCCCTCTTCCTGGTGTTGGATTGTATATACTACATGCGTCGTACCTCTTCCTACCTACATCGTGAACAAGCATCCATCTATATGACAGCGTGCACCAGAGTCTCCGTTACTTCCCTGCTGGACTCAGGTAGAGAGGCCCAACGACACAGACTGGCTTGAGGCACTTCGCCCGGTCTCTGAGTCCGATCTGGTACGGCTTGCCGCAGCCAATCTTAGGTTGCTTGCCTGCAGCATCCAAACAGGTGGGTTGATTGCTCGTGGCGTCTTCAACATGTATATTCGCTCCTGTACTTATATAATTAAACATGGAGCCCCTCTTCAGCAAAAGGAAAGAGGTGGGAAGGCTTCAAGTGACATATGTATGTCAACCGATGCCTGCCTACTTGCTTTGAATGGGACAGTCAGCCCCGTCTGAGCATGAGGTCGTTTCAATACGTACTTGAAGTACTTACCCCCCCACGAACACTTCCCGGGTTTCCCTGTGGTCTTGTCCATCTATGGGATGTAGTAAGTATTCAAGGCAAGTAACCGTGGCACTTGCATTGTCCCGACTCCACGGGGGCAGAGAAGAGACCTGAGTGGTTCAATTCAGGGCGGGTTCCATGGCGAATGATGAGCTCATGACTGAACACAAGGACGGCCCTGGAAAGGTGAAGCCTCTCCGCTTCTTCTTTGTCGTCGCTCAACCACCGCCCTCCGACGGCAGCACAATGAGTTCCGGTCGCCGGTTGTCGACACAATATTGCTGGCCTCGTGGGCCCGAAGCTGCCGATTCTCTTGGCCCTCTAAACGAGGTGGCGCCCCCTCGATTGGCACCGGCCTCGCAAATGACGTGACTCAGCGGCGATTCAAGTGGCACGGCATACACCCGCACCTGGAGCTTTGTGACGGAACGGAATCTCCCTTCAACCCAAAGTCGTCCACGCCGTCTATATATCTTGATCCCTTCACCTGTTTACGTAAAGGATCTTTACGTAAAGAATCCCTCGTTTCTAACCAAAAACTGTCGTCGGTGAATCCTCACGGATCGCATTGACTTTCCGTGTCTTGCCTCGTGCCAACGATCTCGTGGCCGGTCCTTGCATTCCCAATATAAAACACGGCCGCTGTCGCTGGGCCTGCACCTTTCTGTTCTCTCACCCCTTACTTTCCCTCCTCCCAACACCCACGCAGCACTCACCTCGGACACTCGCTGCCTCAATCTCGAGGCGCCAAACTCTTCTTGATCTCCTTCGCCTGTATATAGAGGCATATTGCACCAGCAACACAATGCAGTCAGGCGGCGTCTCACCGTTCCCTTCAACGCTGTCCAACGGCCACAGCAATGGCCACAGCAACGGCCACAGCAACGGCCACAGCAACGGCCACAGCAACGGCGATGCGCCGGCGCGAAAGGTCAAGATCTGCGTCTATTGCGGCTCGGCCAAGGGCAAGGACCCGGCACACTTGGAGGCGGCGCGCGCGCTGGGCCGGGTCATGGCCAAGAACAACATCTCGCTGGGTAAGTCCGGGGAGCATCGCTTTCCACCGAGTAGTACCTGGCTGACCTCGGCAAAGTGTACGGCGGCGGCACCGTTGGCTTGATGGGAGAGGTGGCCAAGACCATTGTCTCCATCTCGGGCCCTGACGCGGTGCACGGCATCATTCCCGAAGCCCTTGTCAAGTGGGAGCGCGACTCGACGTACTCGAGCGAGGTGGATGCCAACGGCTACCACATCCCCGAGGAGTCCGTGTACGGCAGGACGACCGTGGTCAAGGACATGCACACGCGCAAGCGGATGATGGCGCAAGAAGTGCTGGAGGCGGCGCCGGGCAGCGGCTTCATTGCGCTGAGCGGAGGCTTCGGCACCATGGAGGAGCTGCTCGAGACGGCTACGTGGAATCAGCTCGGGATCCATGACAAGGGCGTGTGCGTGCTCAACGTCAACGGCTTCTACGATGGGCTCCTGGGATGGATCAAAACCGCCGTCGAGCAGGAATTCCTGCGCGCCGGCAACGCCAACATCCTGGTGACGGCGAACGATGCCGAAGGCGCCATCAAGGCGCTGCGGGAGTACGAAGTATCGCAGTCCCGGTTCGGCTTGACTTGGGAAAACAACTAAAGCATGTATGGCTGGGACGCGAAGAGGGGGCATTCGCTGCTATGCTGCTACCTAGATGGACACATTTAGACCAAGACAAACTTGGTCGCTGCAAGTACATATAACGCCAAAATTGGAAGGATAAATGCAGTGCGGGTTGTCCGGAGGAGCCGAACGACGCATCGCGCCGCTGCCTTTGCTATAGATCCCTGCTGGCCCTCCCAAGACGGGGCCCCGAATGCTAATTAGTCAGCTCTTTGTTGGTGTATGATACAGTTTCCCGGTAGGAGGCCTCGTTGCTCCTCCCGTCTCGGTCCGTAGCCGGCGCTCAGAACTCCTGCTCCTCTGTGAAGAACATTCCGAAGCTAACGATGGTGCCATAGATCAGCAGTCCGCCGAAGATGCACATAACCATTGCGCCGATCTGGATCAGGTGGGAATGCGCGAGTACGACGGGCAGGGCTAGATGGGACCACATGTAATCAGCAAGTGTTTCGCGCGTCGAGAGGCCCCAGGCCGCTTCCTGAAGCCATCGCGTCCCGCCGCTCCGAGGCGTTGTGGCACTCACCAATTCCCATAACCACCAGGAAGCCCGTGCAGAAGCGGCCGAGGTCCAGCACGGCATTGCCCGAGCTTTCGACAAAGTCGTCGGGGTTGGAGCAGCGGCTGGCTATCCAGTTGGGCACGGGCGCCAGCACGTAAGTGGCCACAACCAGCAGTGGGTAGTAGACCTTGAAGAGGGCGCACGAGAGGATGACGAGGAGGAAACCGACTGCCAGCACGAAGGAGAGCGCGATGATGGTCTTGAGGCCGGCGGCCGCCATGGTGGGCTGGGCTGTACGAGGAGGCGGCGATGGGGAGACGCGGGAGAAAAGGCGAGCAGAGTCGGACTGTCGAGCGTCGCAAACGTCGGGGTATTGTTGGAGGAGGAGGAGGCGGTGGTGGTGGTAGTGGTGGTGGTGATTTGGTGGTGCGGGATGAGGTAGGAACGAGGCTGTGTTGTCGAAGCTTCGCAATACGTCGGGCCCCAGGCACGAGCAGAAGATAGCCTTCAAGGTTCGGTCTCGTCTTTGGATCTCGCGGGTCGCTCGCTACACCACCCACTTGCGTCAGCCTGATTTGAGGAGCTCGAGCCACAGTGGCATTAGGTAAGGCTGTATGGGATCCATAAAGTAGATGTACCTACCTCTTACATCCATTCCACCTAGACCACTACATCATACAAAAACGGGGTTTGACAGTCCGTCCAGCTTATGTATTTAATAGCCCGTAGGAGCCCCTAGAGGTTGGTGCCAAACAGCCCGTACCAGGTCAGCAGTCGGGATGGGAGCCCAGCGAACAGCGGCAGAACAGCAGTAAGCAACCCGGGGAAGCTCGCCTAGCACATTTGTTTGCCCGCACTCTTATACCTAAGAAAGTAAGTACCTAGGTAGCCTCCAGGTCACGTACGTACATAAGTAAAGTATTTGGATTTCGATGGTATTTACAAGACATACCTACAAAACATGTAAGAAAACCGCGCTCAATGGAATATCATATTCCCAAGATCAATCAATCCATGGGATCTTCATGGTGCTGCCTGTGGTGCAGGAGTGGGCGGGGGCTCGAGCTTTGGCAGCTTCACCTCCGTCATGGGAGGGAGTGTGAGTGTGTACATGGGCCAGCCCGCCTTATTAGAGGGGGAAGGGAGGTATGTAGGTACATGGTAAAGAGGTACTTACCTTAGTAGGCTAATCGCTGCGCAAGCTAAGTGCTGCCTCACCATCCATCCATCCATCCATCCATCCATCCATTCATAGCATTGTGCCTTCCCAAGGTGCTGCTACTGCTGCTGCATCCATACCCATCAGCCTCGCCAACACCCGCTGCCTTCGATTCCTCTTCGCTCGACCCTCCGCCAACATCCCCTGCTAGAAGCACACCCCTCCCATCACAACCCTCTCCTCTCCGGCTTCCGTCCTCCCAGCCACACCTGCCATCCCGTCGCCATGTTCCGGAACAACTACGACAACGATTCCGTCACATTGTGAGCTGCCCGCCGCACCGCCCCTCCGCCGCGCCTCCTCTCTAACAGCTCCCAGCTCGCCCCAGGGCAGAATATTCCAGGTCGAGTATGCCGCCGAGGCCGTGAAGCAGGGTTCCGTCGTGGTAGGCCTGACGAGCAAGACCCATGCCGTACTAGTCGCTATCAAGGTACGCATCGCCGGCCCTCCGCCCCAGGGCTCAGCGCCCCGTCCGCACGAGCTCCCGCCCGGCTAACAGGCGATCGCCATCGCGTAGCGGAATGCCGAGGAGCTCTCCTCGTACCAGAAGAAGCTTTTCGAGGTTGACGAGCACGTCGGTCTCGCCATTGCCGGTCTCACATCCGACGCACGCGTCCTCTCCAACTTCATGAAGAACCAGTGCCTCTCGCAGCGCCTGACCTACGACCGCGCCATGCCGCTCGAGTCCCTCGTATCGCTGATCGGCGACAAGGCCCAGTTGAACACCCAGCAGTACGGCAAACGCCCCTACGGCGTCGGCCTGCTGATCGCCGGCGTCGACGAGACCGGCACCCACCTGTTCGAGTTCCAGCCCAGCGGCATGACGCAGGAGATGACGGCGTGCGCCATTGGTGCCCGGTCACAAATGGCGCGGACGTACCTGGAGAAGAACGCCGACAAGTTTGCCGACTGCGGCCGAGAGGAGCTGATCAAGCACGGCCTGCGAGCCCTGAAGGAGACGCTGGTGCAGGATCGCGAGCTGACGGTGGAAAACACCACCGTGGGCGTTGTGGGCCTGAAGGAGCCTGGCAAGAAGGCCCTGGAGTACTTCAAGGTACACGATGGCGCCGAGGTGAAGGACTGGATCAACAGTGTGGCAGACGAGGCCGAGGCGTCAGGCGAGACAGCCGAGACGGGCGAGGCGGGCGAGGGCATGCAGGTTGATGAGTAAAGCGTTCCTCGCCTACGACAGGCTGGCGTGCTATGAAAGACGAGCGCGGGCGGTATCGGTTCGGCGACCAAAACCAGATAGAGACGGTCATGCTGACGATTCCAGACGTGGTGTCTGTGTCTAGCCGCATCTAGATGTAACATTACGAGGCTGCTGAGGGCATTGCTATGAGGTCCGCCATCTATTGTACGCCTGCCCTGTTTATGTCTTAATTGCGAACCAGGGAGCCTTAAATCTCATCCTCCTCATCGTCGAAGTCGTCCTCGCGACCCATCTCGTACAGAATTCGACCGCCTTCTCCTGCCCCGATGTCGGTCTGCGCGTCAAAGTAGGGCAGGACGATGCCCTCACGATCTCTCCTCTGCTTTTCGGTCAAGCCCAGGTTGAATGTGGTTTCCGCTTCGTCGCCTTCTCCTGCCTCTGTACTTTGGCCGGCCTCATCCGGACTCCGGAACATGGGGTGGTCGGAGAGTAGCAGCAACCGGGCCGTGTCCGTTTTGCCCGCCCTCTCCTTCGCGCCAGCCTCGGATGAGGGGGTCAGAACAAACTTTTCGCCCACCGACCGGCCACTACGCCGACGGATCTCCATGTCGACCACGAGGCCGTCCTCACGGCCGGGTGCGCCGCTCAGGCCCACGAGCACGCCTTCGCGGTCCTCGTTCAGCCCCCACTCGGGCTCCTGCAAGCTACGGTCCCGGGCGCGCTTCCGCTCGACGGCCTGGTGCAGACTCGACACCCGCAGAATGGCGGTGGCCAGGTGCGAGAGCACCGTCAGGGGCTGGGGCTCGTACTCGTTGAAGGAGCGCGGCAGCACCAGCGGCACGTCGGCGTGGTAGACGGCCACCAGCGAGACGGCGGGCTGGGTGACGAGGCTGGAGAGGAACGGGGCCAGGTGCGAAGGCGCCGCCGTGGCCAGGGGGTTCAGGGCGTCTATGAGAACGAGAACCTCTACACGGACGCGAGATGAGAACGGGCCCAAAGACTCGGCGGGGATGAGGGGAAGGGAAGGGAAGGGAAGGGGGGCGTCTCACTGTATGTTTGTCCCGGGGTGCCCGCGGGATAATGAGAGAGGATCTCGGAGCGCAGGGCTTCGGCCGTCTTCCCACGGGCTTTGACGAAGACGTCGGCGTCAACGGGTTTCTTGAGGGTGGCGAAGGAAACGAATATGATTTTGCCCTTGGATACCTGGGGACCGACATCACCATCAACACATGCTCAACTCACGGGGCCCCGTTGGGTCTGGCTGGCAGTATGTTGCGCCCGCCGCCAAGAGGTAGGATAGGAGGGGGCTCGGATTTCATATGAACAGCCGCCTCGTGCCAGTGACAGATCTATGTAGGATAAGGGGCGCATAAAGTAAAAGGGGGGGTGGCTTTCGCGCCCTCCGTATAAGTAAAGCAGGAGTAAGTACCAACCTTGGCTCGGGCCGCAAACTCGCGGAGGACGGGTTTGGCACTCTGTTCCAGGGTGTCGAGGACCAGCGTCAAGGGACTCGCGCTGTCGCGCAGGTTGAGGAGTTTCTGGAAGAGAAGCAGCGCGTGGGAGCGAGAGTGCTGCGATACGGGCGCCATGTCGCCCTTTCTCTAAGCCTCGGCGAGGCCGGGGAGGCGCTGCGTCTTGGGCGGCTGTCCGCCCGGGGAAGGGGGGGTCTTCCCGGGGACGGCGGACTCGGACCGCGGGCGGGGCGAGGAAAAAAATGAATCGGGAATGATGCCCGTGATCTTCCAGGAAGCACAGCCGGTTGTCTGGACCTTCGCGGATGGCGCTACAAGCAGTAAATTCTCCCGCTCTCCGGTGACGTACGACTGGGATTGGATCACCAAGGGCAAGAAGGATTACAGACCTGGAGTCCCCGCGGCCAAATTGGGCGACACTCCGTGATGGGTAGCAAGAGGCACTTTTTAGTGGGGAGAATATGCTTAGGCATGTACTTCTTTTGGGAGGTGACTAGCCCATCGGTCCGCCTCCATAATAAGTGGCCAAGGGCTCGGTTCGCGTTCGAGGCGATGGATAGGTACCTATAATCATCTTTCTTATCGAATTCCGGCTTCTCGGTTTGGATCTCGATCTTTTCCCCAGGGCGCCCAGGCGGGTCGTAGTAGGACTTGGGACCTGCTTGATCCCATGGAATGACCACGCGAGGACTTGGGGTCGCAATCACTCGAGATAAAAAGGGCCTCGGCTGTAACTGCAGGTTGCCACCAACCGATGCGGTCGTTGGCATCGAGGCAATCTATCGTCTCTTTTCATTACACCTGGTACCTTATTTCATGTGAACTTGCAAGTTGCCGAGCGGGAACCTACCGGAAAAGGTGCCTTGACGTATTTTGCCCGGCGCATCCCTTACTTTCTTACGGGCTTTGCCTTTTGAAGCACTCTGTTTAGGTACCTAAGGTATCTACATGTCCGTGCTGGCTGCGTTTCCTTCGCTGCACGGCTCATCTCCAATACATTATGGGGGGAGGTATTCACTATGCGAAACAAGGGCTTCGAACGTCTGTAATGGCGAGACTGAAAGCTAGGAGATCAACTCGTCAAACTCGCATGTGCAGCGCCCCTGCATTTTTGACAGAAGACCAACATCAGAACAACATAGGATACCCAGACGTTTTCTAACACATGCACCGAAGTAGTAGGTAAGGTTCTAAGTTGAATAGGCGACCAGTCAAGGAGCCCCCAGGACCAGCGACCTCTACATATGACGCATACCCAGGGCATTGTCGTGCTCATGCCCACTAATGTTTCCCTCGGGCTGGTATGTATTATGTTGATCCAAGCTCGATTTCTTTGGGACCCAAGTTGAATTGTTTGTCGAAGACGAGACCTGGGCGTCTTTTGCGGTGAATTCCCGCTCTACTTGTACAACCACCATCGCCGGTACCGGATGGCAAGAAAAAGCAAATTCCACCTGCCTCTTTGAAGGCCAGGAGGGGGGACTGTTAACAAGGCAGCCCTGATGGACCGAACCTCCATAGAGGGGCTTTTGTGGGTCCTATTTGGAGATCATCGTCGAGATGAGATGGAAGCGCAACGGCGACTCAGTGACTTGCTACAGGTGCGGAAGGACCTCCGGAAAATCCAGAGCATCCAGCGGTGGTTATGCTCCGTAGAGTACGGCTACGTATAAAGACGACTCCCATATGACTACTACTTTACCGACGTAGAAGCAAGGAAGGAAAAGCGAGGGGTGAGGAGGAGTAGACGTCTTAGATGAAGTCGCAATGACGAGCACCAGCATGAATGATGACATGAGATGAGAACTAGAGAGGTAAGTATTCCCTCCAGCTTCCTACCCCGGAAGTGCTGCAGCGGGGTGTCCTGCCCGAGCAACTCGCAGTCATAGGAAGGGACATACACCGTACATAGATGCCTACCTCACAGTAGGTGTGCACATACGGGCTCTCATGATTCATTCGAACACGGCGGGACCGGATTGCCAAATTCGGCGGTTGGCATACCCCGAGTCCTCCAGTCCAACAGCCCAAAGCCCCCCCCAAAGTCCCCCCCGCAGCCAGTTCTTAGTGGATACCCGCCGCTTTGGGCGACGGTAGAGGCTCAGAGGGGGAGGGGGAGACACGAGCGATGGACGGCGGACGGGGGCATGGGCATTATGGGGGCACACATGGGAAGAGAGATGAGGATGAGATGGTGACAATCGTCGGAATAGCTTCTCGGGCTAATTCTTTAGGGCGTCGTCGACGACCCCTGCAAGCGCCTGCACTCCCTGAAGTCGGGGCCCAAGCGCTGGCGAGTTCTCCACTGCAACCGTCCATCGCTGCATTTCGGCAGTTGTCGCCAATGCAACATGGCCGCACCGGGTTTTCGATGTGCTCTCGATGCCGCGCCCACTTCCCTGATGGGTGCGCATGGAGGAAGCCGGGGTGCTGACGTAAGACAGCCATGGCTGCCGACATGGATCGGCCGCGGTTCCTGCTACTAGGTCGCCTGTCATGGAACCGATACCTCTTCCTTCCCGTGGCATGGCAGCAGCACTCGCTCGATCCGACCCAGCGCTTCGCCGCCAAAAAGACGTGCCTCCTCCCCCTTGCCCACGGACGGCGACGGCGGTCTAGCCGACGGTTTACCAGGGGGCGGCACGAGACAGGAAGCCGGGGCTCCCAGGCCCCCTGGCCGGCTCGCTGGCCGATAGGGTCCCCTCGGTGACGTGCGGCGCTCCCCCTACTAGGCGCTTCCGTCCTTCCGGACCCCGGCCGACGGCATGGGCAGGCCTGGTTGCCTGTCAGACAGGGGTTCTCTGCAACGTCAAGGCCCAAAGCGGTAACCGTTCGTTGCTGGTATGGGAGGCAAGCGAGGCAGGCCTACGACGGAGCGAACCGGAAGAGACGACAAAGACGACGACGACGACGGCAACGGCAACGGCCTAACGGCATGCGCTGGGATCGCCGGCCCCCGCCCCATTGCTGCTTTCGGCCTGGGGAGGGCGTCCTGCCTGAGACTGACCTTGTTAGTGGGCTCGTCATGGATGCTTCAGCCCGCCCCGCGCGCCGTCCCCGTTAACCCTCGGCGACTATTGGTTTTTGCTTGCTGGTAGTCGTCGATGCATGGCGATGAGGCACGAGGAACCGATCGAGCCGCACCCCCAAGCCCACGCCTAACAGCCAGGCGGATGTAGGAGCCCAATCCCCGGGGCAGCTCGTCGGCAAACCACCACTTACGGCATAGTCACATCTGCTCGTCATCTTCGAGAGCCGCACCTCGCGACGGCGCGCTTGGACAGACAGCCACGCATCCTGCTGGCTGACGAACATGACCATCATAGCCGAGGCCCAGCATGGGTTTTTTCGGCATTCCGTCTTTCTCGTATCACCACCGCTGGCTACTCCTTACCACTCACTACCGCCCTCCCACCCCCCATCTGTGCCGTCGTAGCTGGTCGACCAAGCTCACCATCGGCCCATCAGTATACCCCCGGCCGCCAAGCCTGGTTGATAGCTGTTGTGTTGCATATTCGTACAAGCTGACCAAGTTAGTCAGGTGGTAATAAGCGCGTGTGGGAGATATGGCTACCCACCTACCTGTGCCAAAAGTAGCTCACCTACACAGTACATACTCCCTAGCCTCGCCTATAGGCCGGCATGATCCATGCCGTTCCCACCGGGCAGCTCCAGAGCTCATCTTGGCGTTGGGCCCGGCAGCTAGCAGGAGTCGAGGGCATCCCGGCACGCCAACCAAGATAGTGTTTGTGAAAGTCATCTCTGGCGAAGGATGACCTTCAGCCACGTCCGACGCCGCCCGTAGCCACTGCCTCCTACCTTCTTTGGTCACGGCGATTGGTTGTCCCTCCGAGTTAGGGTTTCGCACCTCCGAGCACTGGACGACATGCTGAGGCATCCCGAGGCCGGCGAGCCCAGCAGGTTCCTCGGAGAAGATTCACACTGGCTGGACCAGGCGCACCAGAACAGCCTGCCGTGGCATGCCCTCGAGGCATGTCCCAGCAAACCAGTACGTCTGCGGGTGGAGGGGTGGCCCCCTCGGGTAAGGGCTACCCGGGCTGCTAATAGAAGGTTCTCACTGCCGATAGGGCATGTAGGAACGAGACGTGCCTAGCGTAGCGTCCAAAAAGCTCGCATGTGAAGCTAGGGCAGGTGGCTATGGGGACAGGTTCCCCGGGGTGTACGGATATTCGCAACGGGGTCACATCGACACTGCCCCCCTCTGCAACTCGATCGTGCAGAGAGTTAAACTTCATCGTGATCGCAGCCTCGGCGTGTTGCGAACGATCCACAGCATGTTCTGATCTCCCCTCGAGAGATTACCAGCACTCTGCCGCTTTAGGGGGGGATCCACGTCGGCAAGCCGTCAGCCGCAACGAGGACACGAAGTTCGGGGGTTTTCCTGCATGGTGAGTTGCCGCGGGCAGGCATTTCTTACCTGGGCACCGGCCGCGGCACGCTCGTGGCCTCTTCCCGTCTTCTCCGCTCGTCTCCTCCCATGGGGTCTTGAGCAAGCGTCCTCTCGGGCGACCCATGGCACCCAGCCGGCCACGTAGGGGGCAGGATCTGAATCCGAATCCCATCCCGCTGTCTGCCCCTCCTCCTCCACCTGCCGGTGCTGCCAGTTTCAACGTGGAACCCCCTCCCGGGACTTGTTCCCGGCTGAGGATATATGCTTCGTGCATGTCTCGGGCTAACGCCTTGGGGGCGCGACTGAGCGATCCGAAAGGGCAGCGTGGCAGAAAAAGAAAAGAACGAAACGGCCACGCCATCCCCCCAACAGGCTGATCTACCAGGTGTGCCCCTGCCGCCTGCCAGCACTAGGCTAGCCGCACACTAACATGGATCCGAGAGTCGGGCATCTCGAGCCCACGGCCGCGTGGGTCACCAGTGCGAGTGTAAAGTACAATGTTGCTCGCAGCGGTGACAAAACCCATCAGAGGCCGGCCGGGGGGGGAGGGGGAGGGTGTTGACAGCTCGAAAAGAAGGTTGCGCCTGCAGGGACTGCCCGTGACTACATAGATATGCTCCCCCTCGAGCCGTTCCCCCCCTCCGCTCCGTCCCACGAGGTCCGACAGACTCTGGCCTGCCATCGCGAACTCCTCAGGCGTCTTCTCATCACGATACCTTCTGGGGCCTCTCACTCCCGCTCCCGCCTTGCCAGCGCGCGACTCACTGACTCGCCTAGCGCTCCGGCCCGCCTCGCCCACGTCATCGAGACGACATTTGTTGTCCGGAAAGCTTGTCACCGCGGCCCATCTCCTCCCTGCGGGTGGTCGAATAAAACCCGGACCGACGCCCGTGCCCGGCGGACAGGCTCCTCTCTAGGTCCAAATGGGGACCGTCGACATGTCGCGCCGTGCTGTCGCCAGCTCTCCGCCACCACGGGAGCCCTCGTCGTACCTCCATGACGGGCGCGAGAGCGCCATGAGTGTCCGGTCGATCGGCGCATTCCACAGCAGCGACGAAGGGGGCGGCGCCGCCATCCCCGATATACCGACGCGGAGGTCCAGCCGGCGGCAGGACGTGGTCGACTTCCTGACGTCGCCCGAGGCCTTCAAGAATGTGCGCCGCAGCCCCGGCTTCCGGGAGGAGCCCGAGTCCCCCCATCGGCCCATCAACCCGAATACGCTAGGCGGCACGAGGTCGAGAGCTACGAGGTGAGTCGCGGCCGCTGCTCCGCGTCCGGTGGGCCGTCGAGAGTGCTAATACGCCGGGACCACAGCGCCCTGAGCCATCGGGACCAAGCGGCCTTTGCCCACTTTAGCTCGCCTGAGCCTGAGGATGATCTCCTTGATACTGTTAGCCGCACAGCTTCGTCAGCTCCCAAGAGCATTCTCTCATCACAGTCAAAGGCAGAATCCTCGGCGTCTTCGTTCCTCGGGACAACCTCGCTCGCCCCGCTGCAGGCCCGGGCCGGCGGGGAGGACGGGCTCGAGCCCCTGGCCGAGGAAGAGATCGACCCTGCGTCGTTCGACCTCGTAGTGCCCGCGCATGCCGTCGGTAAGCAGTACTCGCTCGAGACGCAGTCCGAACTGCTCTTTTCGGTGAAGCATCTGGCCGTCGTGTTCGACGACCCCGTCCTTCTCCAGCGCTTCACGTCCTTCCTCTGCAGCTGCCGGCCCGACTCGGTTCCCGTGCTGGTGTACTACCTGGACACACTCAAGGCCCTGCGGGCCATCAGCTACGCGAACGCCGTGGCCGAGGCCTTGAGCCCCATCAAGGGCCTGGACTTCACCGAAGACCCGGCGGCGCGGACGGTGAACGTGTCCCTGCGGGCCAAGGCCGACAAAGCGTTCGAGACACTAGCGAACGACGACCTGCCCGCCTACATTACGCATACTTACATCCAGACCGTCAGCCTGACCATCAAGAGACGCATCGCCGACACGCTGCCGGCGCCGCTCCGCGAGATGTCCGAGGGTCTGGCCGAGGTCTTCTGTCTCACGGATCCGTCGCGGCCGGACAACCCCATCGTCTTTGCCAGTGAAGGCGAGTCCCCCCCCACCCCCGGCCGCAAAAGCGCCCCCCCCCCCCCCCCCCCCCTTCTACACCGGCCCTCGTCCCTCGCGTCCTTCCATACTAACCCCCGAGGAACAGAATTTCACAGGACGACCCAGTACGGAATGAGCTACGTGCTCGGGCGCAACTGCCGCTTCCTGCAGGGACCCAAGACGAACCAACACAGCGTGCGCCGCCTCCGGGACAAGCTGAGGGCGGGCGTGGAGCACTGCGAGACGTTCCTCAACTACCGCCGCGACGGCACGCCTTTCATGAACCTGCTGATGGTGGCGCCCCTGTACGACAGCCGCGGCGTGGTGCGGTACTGCATCGGCGCGCAGGTGGACGTCTCGGGCCTGGTCAAGGAGTGCGCCGGGCTCGAGTCGCTCTACCGGCTCATGGAGCGCGAGAACCCCGAGCTGTCGCCCAAGGGCCCGCCCGGGGAGCCCAACCACCACGAGGAGCTCCGGGCGCGCACGGCGCGGCCCAAGGTCGAGAGCGACGAGAACGCGGTGCAGCCGATGCCGCTGTCGCCCGAGCAGGAGAAGGACGAGTTCCGCGAGCTGGCGGCCATGTTCAACATGCAGGAGCTGCGCACGGTGCGCGAGTCGGGCGGCTCGATGCACCGCGTGAAGCAGGAGGACATGTCCAAGAACGAGCACGTGTCCAACTGGCACAAGCCGCGGCTGCTCATCCGCGACGACGCGTCGCTGAGCCGCAAGGAGTCGGACCCGATCCTGCGCACCGTCTCGAGCCGGCAGGCGCTGCACGACGCGGCGACGGGGGCGGGGGCGGCGCCGTCGCCGCAGCCGAGCCTCGACAGCGGCGGCCGGCTGAGCGGCGTCTACGAGCACTACCTGCTGGTGCGGCCGTACCCGTCGCTCAAGGTGCTGTTCGCGTCGCCGAGCCTGCGCGTGCCGGGCATGCTGCAGTCCAACTTCCTGGCGCGCGTGGGCGGCTCGGCGCGCGTGCGCGACGCCATCGAGCAGGCCTTCGCCGACGGCTCGGGCGTGACGGCCAAGGTGCGCTGGGCGACGCGCGCCGACCCCGAGGGCCGCCCGCGCTGGATCCACGCGACGCCGCTGCTGGGCTCCAACGGCGCCGTCGGCGTGTGGATGGTGGTGCTCGTCGACGACGAGGCCGACCCCGGCGGCGGCCTGCGGCCCTCGCGCGACGCCCCGCCCGTCGAGCGCTTCATCCGCCGCCCCAGCGCCGCCACCGGCCTCGGCGCCGGCCGCGACAGCGACGGCATGAGCCTCGGCAGCTTCGCCGACGCCCAGCGCGCCGTCGACGACCACCACCTCCACATGGACCCCCACCTCCCGCCCGGCGGCGGCGCCGCCATCGCCACCGGCCGCGCGAGCCGCGCCAGCGCCCGCGTGCCCTCCGTCGCCGCCCTGGGCCACCACCGCAACGGCGCCGGTGGTCTTGCCGACGGGCCGTCACCTCACCACCACCATCATCATCAGCACCACCACCATCCTCTCCAGTCGGCGAACCCCTCCATGTCGAGACTGGAGTCCGAGATCTACCGCATGGTGGACCACTAATAGGCTGCCTGGGCCTCGCCTGGCAACATCGCCGTCGTCGTCATCGTCGTCGTTGCGGCCAGTCCGCTTTTCCATTTGTTTTTTTTTTGTTTGTTTTTTTCCTTCACAAAATGATACCAGAGGCTCGTGCCAACGAAGCCACGCACTTGTGTATTTGCTTGGCTGAGGCGTTGGGAGAAATGAGGGAAGGGGTGAGGGGGCGGGAGCCGGGATAGGGAAAGGGAGGAAGGAAGGGACCGCATGAGCGGCTGCAGTCTTTACTAATGCATGTAATCTATCATTCTATAAGGCGAGGCGTTCCGATTCTGGACTAGATAGGTATGGAAGTGGTCGTGTCTGCAACACCAGCCTATCCTTTTTGTATACCCAGCTTCTTCTACCTCTTATCAGCTAGCAGAGTGTCTTTCCAGATGCACGCACTCGCCACCAACAGTTCGGAGCTCAGGGCAAACCCGTAATCACCTCCCCACCCGTGAGGCTAATCGCAAACCTCCCCGCGCAGTGCCCCCTGTTGCTGCAAGTAATAAGTAGGTATGTAATCGCATACCCAGGTTAACTAAAGTAGCCAACGGGAACATGGGTAGCGGCAAGCCGGTGGCGCTCGCAGATAATAGGGGTTACAACCCCGAGTCATGGGGGGACGTGGGAGTGTCCCATGCAGGGTGTGTGACTCGGAACGCGAAAGCGTGCTGGAAAGAGACACTGGGGAGGCAGCGCAGTCCATCTTTACGATGTCGGGTCTTACCCAACTGGGAGTTCCTCCGTTGCTTGACTGCTCGCCTGTACCAATTCGTCTATATGCCAGCGGGCCGCCCTCGCACCGTAATCACAAGTAGTCCGCTCCATCTTCAATCATCTCGTCAAGTGAAGGCCCCTCGTTGCCGTCCAATGTACCTAACGCCGTCATGCCGCCGGGAAGCTGCTGCCGTATCGTGTAACCGCTTCCAGAAGATATCGCCGTTCATTACAAAGGGGAAAATATGTCTATGGGTGCCACCCGTTCGGCCGCGTGTCGGGGCAGCCTCGCTCGTGCCCCCCGGGTATCCACGCGGCCAGCTTGCATGGGGAAGCAGAGGCGAGGAGAGGTAAGCCCGGACGGAGTTTGGCAGGTCCGGAGAGTGAATGCCGTCGTTTCATCATGCCGATTCGGCCTGGGCGAGTAATCTCGCCCGCCAGCTGTCGCAGACTTCCTCGAAACCGCCCACCACGTCTGCGCATATGCCGGCACACTCGCGTTTCTCGAGGCGTTCGCCCCAGTTTCCCTTGTTCAGCCAGCGCTCGCCCTCCTCTCTGAGTTCCTCCTCCCGCTTCATCTCGGCCACCATCTCCTTGGCCGACCTCAGTCTCCTCGTCGCAATGGTGGTGGTCTGCCGTGACATCTGCAGGGTATCGGACAAGTAATTGAGGGTCTGGACCAGGTCGGACGTCACCGAGTGCAATGCGCCGAGCGAGTTGTAGGCCGGCGTCGTGGGCCGGGGTACGTCCTCGGCGAGCGCCACCAGTACCGGCAGAAGCTCGTCGATCGTTTCGGCATCGGGCGGCGCCACGAGAGGCGATAGCAGGGGAAAGGTAAGGTTGTGCAGTTGTCGGGTCTGGTGAGCCACGTGTGTGGCCAGAGCCGAATGGGCCGTGATCAGCCTCGTGGTGCTACCCTCCACGCCCGACTGCGAGCCCAGATCCCGCAGGCCGTCCGTTACCCGCTGGAACACGTCGTCGGCTGGACCCCTCTCGGTGCCCCGCCGCGCCAGCGAGTCGACGGCGTCTATCCTGGCGACCAGGCTGGGCGGCATGCCCGGAGACTCCAGGTCCGAGTCGGAGCCGTACTCGCTACCGTCGTAGTTGCTGCCTTGTCGGCGGTGGCCTCGTCCTTTGGGCAGGCTCAGACTCATGTGGTTCTTCTTGTGGGTGGGCCGGCTGCTGTCCTGGCTCGCCACATCAACGCCACTATCCCGCACCCCGTCGGCGCCGGGTCGGGCGTGGTCGGGGTCCTTGTGGTCGTTGTCGACACTGATGTCGGGTGGCCGCTCGCCGTCTTCGTAGTATTCTTCGTCTTCGTCGCCCGAGCCGGACAGAGCGTCGGCCAGCTCGTCTGCGAGGTTGCCCAGGCCGTTGCCCTGGTCGGCATTACCGAGCATGCTGAGGTCCTGTTCATTGATGCTGTTGCGGTCTATCGAGGATTTCGAGGCCATGCGCACGATGGGCGAGCCGCCCGGGCTGGAGTTGGGGTACGAGTTTTCCATGGTGGACGAGTGTCGCGAATGCCGCGGTGTTCGCGGAGACGAAGGCATTCTTCTATCGCGGGGGTGGTGGATGGCGGCCGTCAGTCGCCGCCAGGGGCTTTTTCAGAGTCCCCTGCAGGTAGAATGGGGATTGTCAGGCGCCAATGATCAGCAGCCTCGAGGCCGGTAGCGGGCGGGAGCGTCGCTGGGGAAAGGGTTGGCCTGCTTTTGCTTTTGGGCAGGTCAGGTCAGGTACATGTACTTGTTTGGGTAGTAGGTAATTTATCGGCAGGGCGTCCCACCACAATCAGGGTCGTGCGTGCCTGCAGTGCTCTCGTCTTGGCTTTTGCTTCTTTGTTCTTAGTATGTTCTCGATGGTCGAGTTGCTGGCGGCCGTCGGTCGATAGCAGGCGAGCAGGGCGGCTACACGTTCGTGGATTGGAGAGGGCGAAAGACAGACAGGCAGGCAGAGAAGAGAAGCCTCCAGTGGGTTTGCTTTGCTTATTAGTCCTGGCTATGGCGGTTGATTGTTCGTTTCCGTTTCTGTCGCTGAGTGGAGTGGAACGAGCGAGTGGTGGCAGAGGGAGGATGGAGACAGGGGACTGGGGAATGGGTGGGAATGGAGCGCAGTGATGCGGACAAGGACCAGGCGTATATAACAAAGCCCCTAGATAAGTACCGAATAGACCCCGGGTGCCCGAGGCGAGTGTGCAGAACGCCAGGTGCCGGATGGAACGCACAGGTTCCCTTGGGATGTATGTAGGGACCTAAGAAAGAAAGAAGAAGCAGAAGAAGAAGAGAAGGGGACAAGTCAACCGGCCTGGGCTCGGATGGCAGCAACAGCAGCAGCGGCAGCAGCAACAGCGGCGACGGCGGCGGCAGCGGCAGCGTTGTGGCCGAGACAGGGGGAAAAGGAGACTTTGGCATCCGCTGCCACCACGTCAGAAGTAGTGAATTCCGTGGGCGACAGCTGGTCAACATGCATGCAGGCCGGATGGATGCGCAGCTTCGCACATCATCCCATCCCCATCACAATATGTACATACATACATACACCATGTGTTCACTTCCCATACTTACCTCCATACCTCTCCTCTCCTCTCCTTCATCCCATGCCGATCGAGTTAGCCCGGGGGGGGCTTGAGAGCCCGCCGGGCCAACACCACGAGCGCTAGCCGAACGAAACAAAGCATGAGCAAGGGCGGTCCTTGCATCTTACATACGGACACGCATGAGGGCCGGCCGGTCCCAGCCTGCCTATTGGCGAGCATGGCCATGGGACCTGAATTGTGTGTATGTCTCTGCGAGCTCTGCTTACTCGCACATTTGCTGTTGGCAGTCACCGTTCCTGGTGACAGTGCCGGTGCCGATGCTGGTGCCATTTGCTGGCGTGATCGTATGGGATGGGACCAGCCACATTGTGGCTCTTACCAACCGCAATAGAGGTTAGGTAGGTAAGTTTGTTCGTAGAGTCGTATCCCCATGGGAGCTGGTACGCCTACATACATACCTAGGTATGTAGGTACACATCATGCCTGCGCGCGTTCATGCGAGCGACGGCTAGAGGCGCCCTGCCGCCAGACGCAGGCCTCGGGGAGAATTGGAACCGTGACTGTGGTTCGAGCATGGGAACGAAGCAGCGATACCAAGACGATAACCCCGATTTAGGTTCGGGTTTGATTGACATCCATCTACCGTCGCCTTGTCAATGGACCCATGAAATGGCTGGCTTGAGATCTACCCCTCCACAAATTGGCCCTGGCCGACCGCACAACTCGGCATCCGTGCCCACCCCCATTAATTGAACCATAGCAAATGGGCATTTGCACGCACAGCGGCCACGGGGGATGCCTTGAAGAAGACGCTCTGGCGGAATCGTTCGTCAGATGAAAGGTCAATGTTCTGTTTGCCCCTGTTGGTCCAGTCTCAAAGTCCTTGGGAATTCATCCCTAGGTCAACGCGCAGCCCACGCAATATATCGGTAATGACGATTGCTTATTTGTACTAATACCACGTAGTGTAACCGCCCGCACAACTCGTACTGTAGAATAGCTGTCTAGGGAAGTAAGTAGGTTGTTTATTTCGTGCTCGTGACGTTTTGCTTAAGTGACCTTTCGGGAGGCGAGGCGAGGCGGAGTAAGCGTGAATGTGCATGTTTAGGAACAACTATGGATGAGAGCGACCCCGCGAATTGTTTCTCATCACCTTTTTTTTTTTCAATTATCCTCCAAATAACTTCCCGTAGTACCTACTGGCACCCGAGGTCGCTGCAAATCGTATGACCGGATGCTGGATACATCTCAAAAGAGCCGCGGTGGGTAGAACTCGTGAAATTGGCCGGACTTGCGGGTGCGGTACCTCTGTCTGGCTGTTGCTGCCTTTGTGTCGTGGTGGGGCAGCAGGACGTTTGGGTTGGAAATTCCAGCTTCCAGGTGGGAGAGCTTCATATTCTTGTGAGTTGGCCAGAACCCCAGCTGGAGACGTCCGACTAAACGCCGTGGCCAGCTATACCCCGACTACCCTACCCTCGATACACTCTTCTGCCTGCTCATTCTGCCCCTTACAATTGCGTGTCTCGGCGCCCGCGTGGCTTAGCCTTGTAGAATCATTCGAGGCCGGCCTTGTTCCGAAGCGACGGCAGACATCGGCCACTCCCTCCAGCTGTTCTTGTTTCACGGTTGACTCTGGGCGTCTGGCTCCCCCAGTTTGGGTGCCTCCTTCGCAGTCGCAATGGCCTCGTTCCGTCGCTTCCAGCCCAGTGATCTGAACAAGATCTCCAAATGCAACCTGGACCCGTTGACCGAGACGTACGACTTGAGCTTCTACCTCCAGTACTATGCCAAATGGCCTTCCATGTTCCAGGTGGCCGTCGATGACAAGGGAAACATCATCGGCTATAGTGAGTGGCCACACCCGTGACGGCGGATCGTGGCTCGTGGGTCGCCCTCTACTGACCGACTGGCGCAGTCATGGGCAAGCTTGAGAGCTCCCCCGACTTTTTCAAAATGTCCGAGCACTATCTCCCCTGGCATGCCCATATCACTGCCCTGACCGTGGCGCCCGAGGCACGTCGCATGGGCATCGGCAAGATCCTCACGGAGAAGCTCGAAGTGGCAGGCGAGGAGGGCAATGCCTACTTCGTGGACCTGTTCGTGCGCAAGAGCAACCTGCGTGCCATCCGCTTTTACGAAAGCATGGGCTACAGCGTCTTCCGTGTTGTCAAGGACTACTACGGAGAGAATGTGAACGATCCTTCAGCCGGTGGCGAAGATGCATACGATATGCGCAGGCCCATGAAACGGGACACCAAGCTGGAGCACGTGCGGGAAAATGGCAGAGACTTCACTGTCGACCCGGAGGACGTCTTCTGAAAAGGAGCTGTGTAATTAAGGCCCTTGTCCGCCACTCTGACGAATACTCGAACTACCTTTCACAGCGGGAGCTGGGCACTCCCTTGGCAACCCCCTGAACGCGAGCGCCGCTGACAGACCCGGCTTCCACTCCGGCGGTTCCGCTCACCACGCTCCGTCAACAGAGTACACGCTGCCGCTCACATACCTGCTTTCGGGGCTCAGCAGGAATACAATCACGTTAGCACACTCGTCCGCTGTCCCCTGCCGCCCGAACGCGGCGCCATCGTCAAAAGGCGCGTCGGCGGGCCTTTTGACCAGATCCCAATTCTCCTGCATGAGGGGGGTGTAAATGGCTCCCGGCGCCACGGCATTGACCCGGACCTCACGCTTTCCATTCTCTTTGGCAGCCGCTTTTGTCAGGCCTATTACGCCGTGCTTGCTTGCCGAGTACGCTCCGTGATAGGCAAAACCTGGGGGTCCGCGTGTCAGTGTCGAGCTTCCAGCATAGGCTGTGGCGGCATGATCGTGGTACCTTGAATCCCCTGGATCGAAGAGACGTTCACGATAGACCCGCCGTCTACAATCTTCTGCAGCTCGGCACGTAGGCAATACATCATTCCAGTCAGGTTGACCTGGACCCGGTTGGTCAGCTTCGTTTCTTGTGGCACAGCCGACCAGCGTGCAATGCCACTAGGCCTCCTGGGCCTGGATTCTGCACTCCCCCAACTTGGGCAGCCTTGGAAATTGGTGTTTGGATGCTTGTAGTAGACGGTGATGGTCGGACGGCGATCCGAAGGGCCACTTACAGCCATGATGCTGTGCCATTCGCTGTCTTCCAGTTCGTGGACACCACGAAGGCCATGGTGCTTCCCGATTATGCCCGCGCAGTTGGCGGCCCCGTCGAGTTTACCATGTTTCTCAACAATACCGTTGATCCACGCATCGACCTCCTCCCGCTTTGAGACGTCCACCTTGGTAACAGAGAAGGGCACGCCGAGCGGGGTGAAATAGTCCTCGACGACCTTCAGCTGAGCCGGGTTGACGTCGGCTATACAGACGGTTGCGCCTTTTTTGGAGAGGATCTGGGCGGTGGCCAGCCCAATACCGCGAGCGGCGCCGCTCAGGGCGTACACCATTCCCTCCAATGCCATCGCGAAGGGCGTTAGGGCGCTGTGGTCGGTGAGTTTTGTTGTGGCGTAGGTTGCTCAGCAGTGGATCCAGGCACAGGGAAGCAAGCAATTTCAACACGACGAGCAGAGACTTGAAGTTGGACGAGGCTTCGCCGAGGTCGTGATCAAGAGGCTATCCGCGCCTATAATCTTGGATCGCATAGATTCTGGACAGGGCAGGTAGATGGCTATCGAAGGCCATCCTCCCCGCACACGGAAGCCCTTATCTCCCTGGGTTTTTACCCCGGGTGCTATACCGGGACTATACAGCGGACCTGCCCAAACGAAGCCATCGCAGCAAGCGGGTTTCGCGGGGTCCCCGTAGCGTGATTGGGTCGCTTCTACATAGCGCTTTCAGGCAAAGCGGACGGGAAAGAGCGACCATCCACATTTTTTCCAGACACAGTCAGATGCATCGTGAGGGGAACTTGGGGGTTATTGGAGTCTTGTTGGAGTCCCACGGGATTCGGCGGGCTTACTTGAAGTAGGTAGTATTGCCTCGGCAAGGTGGGGGAGGGGGCCTGCTTGCGACATACTATGTACATACATCCTATGGGATGGGGTTTGGTTCGTAGGCAGGCCGGCAGGGCTCTTGATGTCCAGCCGACAGCTTCTGTACGTGGCGCAATATGCTGTGCAAGCATGGCGATTCATTCCGCTGATGTCGGGCCATCGTCCGGAATCCCTCCAAGGGATCTTGCAGCCCGATCGGGCCCCACGGGACATGCTTGTGGCCTTCCATCATCGTGAATCTTCCCCAAGAGGTGTTACACGGCACCATCGCCGCAGCTATTGGGCCTGTGGTTGAGAGTCCTGCCACACCACGCCGTCGGTCGCGTGGCCGGTTTCTCTTGGCCAAAGGAGCAAGTGACCGCAATGCTGCAACCTCTTCGAGAGCGCACCAACGACAGCAAAGCACGCCTGGCAAGCCATGGATTCTATCAGGACTGGGCAACCTACGACGATGTATGTACCTACCTTACCTACCTACCTTGTGGGAGTGCCCAATACTGAGTCTCTCTCTCTCTCGTACGGACACTTGCTCTTGGTACTTCGTACAAGCAACTCGGTACTGGATGGGCAGAGAGGGGCGGGCAGCAAACAAACAGGAAACCGACCCCGGATTCTCAAGGGCTTGGCCGGAAGCAGCGGGGTACAAAAATCAGCTCGCTGTTTCAAGACGGCCGTTGCTGGCTCCGCTCTGGGGCCACGCAGCTTGATCAATGGGGATGGATCCCTGGATCAGCTGGAATGGATGATGATGGATGGAGGGGACGTACACGCAAGTATGGATTGATCCAGTGCGGGCCAGCCGGAAAGCCTCCATCCATCACCCCCTCCACGTACTACGGCCATTACGGTGCAATGGGATGTTTCTCCCAACAGGAGTTCAGTCGAACCTAGCTGTGTCCAGGCTGCCGGAGCTGGCTGGCTTCAACTGGTGAACTGGAACGCGAGCGTTGCGACGAACATCTGCCCTACAGGGCTATGGTCTCCCAGCTATGTAGATTACCTGGGCATCGTGTTGAGGGTGGAAGGGAGCTTCAATCTCCCCGCCTCCCGTCGTCTTCACCCGCACCATCTCTCTGGGTCCCCTGGACCAATGGAGCGTAACTGCCATATTCGTAGACCCCAAGGCGCTAACCGCCTTCCGCACAGGTTTTGTCTGCACCCCAGCATTGGCACGGGTTTTGAGATGGACGGCGATGAGGTTATCCCACCGCAAGTTGTGTAGGTAAATACTCACCTACTTATTCCGATCCCACGTCATCATCAGCGGCATCCCATAGGTACTTACACAGGCACCTAGCTCGTGATACTGGGAGGTGGTGCGCAATCGGCTCTCGGGCAGCAGGCTGACAATAACAATCCATGGTAAGCCGCGGCACCGGCGGGCAAACGCACGCGGCGGCCGGGGCCTCTGGGTGTTACCTGCACGGATCGACTGCGCGCCGGCTTCTGCTGTTGTACGCCCGTTGGTGCATCAATCATCGTCCACGCCAGCAAGCTGGATCCCCCCTGCAGGGCGCCGATGACCTGGCCGTGGCCACCCATAGCCACCCCCCCTAATGCATCGAAGCTTGGCAGACCCGTCGTCGCTTTGTTCTATGCACACACATCCCGCTCGCCTTCGTATCCATGTACCTACTTACCGTCCGAGTACGAAGCCACTATGTTGTCACCGAGCGACTTGGACGCAGCGTCGTCGCATGACCTGCCTGACCGACCACCACTGACCCCCTACTTCCTCTCAGTCGCAGATCCTGTGGGGGCGGGTCCGCGACGAGCATGGCCGGCGGCGTCATTCGTCATCTTCGTCTTGTCTGTGTCGTCCAGCTCCCTGTCGGTCTGCCTGCCCGTCCTCCTCTAAATCAACTGGGCCGTCACGCCCTGCCCTCCTTCCTCTTCCTCCTTCTTTCCCCAGTTCGGCTCTGGTCAGCAGTTCTTCCCCCTTCACCGTCCTTACCAAGCGGTACCCACGCACTTGGTCCCCTCGCGCCTTCCCTCGTGGCAGTGGAACATTCCTCTGTCTGCCGGCCCCTGACTAGCTGCTCGACGAATTAACTTTCCGCGGAGCTCTGGTCGACTGCCCAGGTACCTCCTCCACGGCTTCGCCGGGTTCTCCCTCACGTAAGAGCCAGGCGCCGGCTTCATACCTCCAGCTCACATCTGCATTGCTACCCTCCATCTTTTTTGGACGCCCATCATGAAGCTGAGCCTCCTGTCGGCCCTCGGGGTGCTGGCAACCGTGGCCAATGCCTCGACGCTGACGCCCCCCGTCCTGCCCTTGGCCGTTCGGAACCCGTACCTCAGCACCTGGCTCGGGAATGCCCGAGAGGCTCCGTGGACGCGGTGGCCCATGTTTTGGACCGGCAACACCTTTGGCTTCGCCGTCATGGCCACGGTCCCCAACACCGGCGACGTATATCCCCTCCTTGGCAGGCCCCAGGACTTCCTTAGGGAGAAAGATGGGTTGGTGTGCCACTCTCGTCTCGCTTGCGGACCGGGGCTAATCGAGCCATAGCTACAAGATCACATTCCCGCACTACGACGGCGCATCATTCGATGCCTCGACCACCAACCTGACGTACACCATCACGGACCCCAAGGGCGAGGGCGAAGTGAAGCTCACTCTGTCGTTCTTGTCACCCATCACACCGACATCGACGTTCCGACAAGCCCTGCCGGCATCCTACATGACAATTCTGGTCGAGGGCGACTTGGACGTTAGTGTCTTTTGTGATATTAATGGAGAATGGGTGAGCGGGGACCGGAACAACCATATCCATTGGGAGCTTTCGACGCCAAAGAGAAGCCACCCCGATGCCCACGCCCCCCTCAAGACGTGGAAGATTGGGCGGCAGTACCCCCAACTCCTGACGGAAGAGCGGGACCAGGCGGAATGGGGCACTCTGTACTTCACCGCCCCCGCCGATGTTGACCACCAGTCGGGCGAGGCCGTGTCGCTGCGACGGCAGTTCGCAAGGCATGGCAAACTCACCAACGTTGTCGATAGTTCGTTCCGCCGGATGTTCGACGACGAGCCGCTGTTTGCCTTTGCGAAGCATTTCAAGCTTGCAAGCAAGACCGGCGAGACGGTCTCCTCGGGCAGCGTCATGTTCACCCTCTCCTTCATTCAGGACCCGGTCGTCCAGTTTGCCTCAGCCAGAGGCTTGACTCAGATGCGCCCTCTCTGGGCGTCGTACTTCTTCACACCCGAGGAAATGTTGCACTACCATTACTATGACTATAAGACGGCGGCTGCCCTGGCCCAGAACTATTCGGATCAGCTTGCCGAGGACGCCTTTGCGTCTGGGTCTTCGGAGTACCAGGACATCGCGGCTTTGTCAGCTCGTCAGGTCTTCGGCGCTACACAGTGGTCCGGCACACCCGAGAGTCCGATCCTGTTCCTCAAGGAAATTTCCTCCAACGGCAACTTCCAAACCGTGGACGTCATCTTCCCGGCCTTCCCCTTTTTCTTGTACACGAACCCGCAATGGCTGGCATACCTTCTGGAGCCTCTCCTGGAGCATCAGCTGAGCGGCCAGTATCCCAACTCGTACAGCATGCACGATCTTGGTTCCCACTTCCCCAACGCCACGGGACACCCAGACGGAAACGATGAGTATATGCCTGTGGAAGAGTGTGGAAACATGCTTATCATGGGGCTGGCTCTCGCCAATGCCCTGCGGGATGGATCCCAGCCGTCTTTCATCCAGAAAGCCCCTGTCGCCACTCTAGCACTAGGCCCCGGGCCCAAAAGGGTGGGCAGGACCGTGGACGAGTATGGTATGGACCGCTCATGGGAAGACATGGGCACCACGAGTGTTAAGGCTGCGCAAAAGTGGGTAGCGCACTCGTACTCGCTGTGGTCTAAGTGGACAGGGTACCTGGTGCGCGAGTCTTTGATCCCCGCGAACCAGCTCTGCACCGACGACTTTGCCGGGTGGCTCGCCAACCAGACGAACTTGGCGCTCAAGGGCATCGTCGGCATCAAGGCCATGAGCGAGCTCTCGTCTCTCGTGGGCAAGACGGACGAGGCCGCAAACTACAGCCGCATTGCGGATGCGTACATCGACAAGTGGCAGGACTTTGGCATCTCCCGAGACAAGACGCATGCGAAGCTGTCTTACACATGGGAGGGCTCCTGGACGACGCTGTACAACCTGTACGCGGATGCGCTCCTCTGTTTCCACATCCCCGGCAAGAAGAAGTCGAGTCTGGGCAATGGCGGGCTCGGGAAGTCGGAACAGGCGCCGCTGGATGATCAATCCGCGTCGAACCAGACCACGTTCATTCCCGACCGTGTGTACCAGATGCAGAGCGATTGGTACCACAATGTCCTACAGAAGTATGGCGTGCCTCTTGATCAACGCAGTCTTCAGACGAAGAGCGACTGGGAGTTTTTCGCGGCTGCCGTAACCAACAAGAAGGTCCGCGCCGAGATTCTTCAGTCGGTGGCCAGGTGGGTCAACGAGACGGCTACGCATCTGCCGCTGACAGACTTGTACGAGACCGAGGGACGCGGTGATTTCCCCGGCGTTCAGTTCAAGGCGCGTCCCGTCGTTGGTGGGCACTTTGCGTTCCTGGCGCTGGAGAGAGCGTGCGGAGGCAAGGCAGTCGAATCGCTGAAGTTCCTGGACGAGCAGGAGCCTGTCTTGCTCGACATGGAGATGATCCTGGGGGAGAACGAGGGGCCGTCGGAGCTCTAAAGTGTAAGCAAATGGGCGTGCGGCACTGTGCTGGTCGTGCCAGCTACGAGATAGTGGTAGAGAGTATTGTCTTGCCTCCGAGAGGTATGTAGAAAGAAGAAATGACACGGCGCATGGCGAAAGCCACCTGCGCGTCTTATGCAGACGGCGTTTTGTTCCCCTGTGCTCGCTCGGCAAGTGCGCGCCGTAGGTTCAAATAGTTGGAGCACTGCTGACGGCCGAATGATAGCACGGGCACCACAGAACAAAGAGAGTGACGGTGTTGCATTGCTACGGGCTGCACTTATTACATAGGTAGTAGTAGATTGGACCGATAAATCTCCAGCTTGAGCACCCTCCCTCCCAACCATCCATCCATCCATGGTTGCATCTATCTGGGAGAGGTCTCGTCTGTCTGGTGCTGACGCAAAAGGCCGTCCCACCCGGGGAAAGGACAGATTGGGGTCAGTGTGGGCAAGCACGGCAAGAACGGGCTATCGGCTGGCCTTACCGGTGACGGGAGCTGAGAGCGGGCGGGCGAGTGGGCACCTTCCCTTCCAGGCTTCTACTATACATGTACTTCCATACTATATGTATGTACCTAAGTACCTACTAATGGATGTACTGCTCGCCGCCCATTGACGCGTTCACCCTTCTCCATTTTTATCTCCTTCCAGCCCGGGCAGATTGCCTTTCCCACCCACGTACTTCGGTACCGTAGATTCGCCATCTCAGCCTCTCGATTCCTCTATCGCCATCTCACCACCTATCAACATTTCTGCATCTCTGCATACTGCAGCCCGTTTCCATCGCGCCAGCATCGCCCGCACGTCATTCTCGCCGCGCCGTAGTCTTCCCGTCGTTTGCCGTCGTGCGTGCCCACAGGACCTGGTAAGTGAGGCTCGCCCGATGTTTCTTTTGCTCGCATGGTTCCAGACCGTGGCAGGCCTGCCCCCCTCCCAGAAGAGGCTGTCTGTCTGCCGCACACCCACAAAACCCCCCGTCGGCCTATCCCAGGTACACCTCCCATGCCTGAGCTGTACTCCCGTCCCGCCCAGCTGCCCCCCCAAAACCTAGGTACCCTAGGTACCCCAGGCAGGCCCAAGGTCTCTCCTCCGTCACAGGCCCGGCGAGCCCAGCTCAAGCTCAGCCACGCTGAAATCCTTGTCTGCCTTTCCCATTCCCATCTTTTTTCCCTCCCTCAGTTCCTTCCAGCTCTCACAGTTGCGCGCGCAGCAGCAGTCAGCCGTCCCATCCATTCCTTCACCCGGCAAAACACCATCCATCTCACGCCTGTGGAGCGACTGGTGGCCTCTTCTCCTTCCCAACCCCATAAGATTACGCCTCGCATCCTTCCTAAGCGACGCCTCTCCAACTTTATCATCGTCGCGACTCCACTCCCATTTCTCTCCATCTCGTTCTCCACCACACGTGTCTGCTCCGACACGCAGCGCGCTGCCTAGCCGACTCACGCTAGCTACCAAATTGAGGAATTTTACATACTGAACCGACAAACAACAACCAGACAATCAACAGTTCCATCATGGCCACCGCCGCTATGGACTACGAGACCGCTGATGGCGAGCGCTACGATGGTAAGCACGCACCGCGCCATCCCGTTCCGTCGCCTGGCCACCTAATGCCTCGTGCGGCCGTGCCGGCTTTCGCTAATCTCAATTGCTCTCCCGCGTCCAGATGAGCCCCGGTACGAGCGTGATCAGCGAAGCGCTTCGCCTCGCCCTCGCGATGATGGTCACGATGCCCGACGCCGTTCCGCTTCTCCCAATGGCCGCGCTGACCAGTAAGCCCTCCATCACCACGCAGACTACACCATGAATATTTCGCGCTAACACCCGCTCGTTCCAGCGGCATGAAGGACGACAACGGTAGCCGCGACGGCGAAGGCAGCGTCAACCCTGGCTCTAACCTTTTCGTGACGGGCATCCACCCCAAACTGACTGAGAGCGAGGTCAGCCGCCTCTTCGAGAAGTATGGTGAGGTCGAGAAGGCCCAGATCATGAGAGACCCCCACACCAAGGAGTCTCGAGGCTTTGGGTTCGTCAAGATGGTCACCTCGGACCAGGCAGATGCCGCCAAGGATGGTCTTCAGGGTGAGGTCATCGAGGGACGCACCCTGAGCATTGAGAAGGCTCGTCGTGCCCGCCCTCGCACGCCCACGCCCGGCAAGTACTTTGGCCCTCCCAAGCGAGGTGAGTTTCCTAGTTCTTCCCACCGCCGGTGAACCTGTACTGAACGCACCTTAGATGGTGGTCCTGGTGGCAGAGGCGGCCGCTTTGATGATCGACGCCCCCGAGGTGGCTACGGCGGTGGCTACGGCGGCCGCGACGACCCCTACCGCTACCGTGGTGGCTCGGACCGCCGTGACTACGACCGTGGCTACGATCGTGGTGGCTACGACCGAAGCTACCGCGACGACCGTGGCGGATACGACCGTGGCTACCGTGAGGACCGTGGCGGCTACCGGGACGACCGTTCGTACGATCGACGCGACCGCGACGATGGCTACGGCCGTGTTGACCGATACGGTGGCGGTGGCCGTGACGATCGCTATGGCGGTCGTGGCGGCGACAGAGACCGAGGCTTTGAGCGCTCTGACCGCGAAGGCCCTCGATCCCGCGAGCCTGCTGCTTCGGGCTACGCCGATTCGGCTGCTCGGCCTGAGCGCGATGCCTACGGAGGTGCTCCTTAGGGGCTACACCAAATTTGGTAATACCTCGGCCGTGGCTGACTAACGCCTTTTCCAGGGAGCCCATGTTGGAAGATCCGTCTCCAGCTTGTGGACTCGGTTGAGGTGTCCTCATTTCACTAGCTTCACATTCCGTTTTTTCGTGTTGTCTCTAGGCCTGCGATTTCGGCTGATACCAGAAAAGTTGCGACATTCAGGAGTTTCTCACGGCAGGCAGGAAGGAAAAGGCAATCCCCCGCATGTTTCCCTATTTCACCCCCTAATCTTGGGATAAGAGTGCTCGACTGATGACCACCCCTCGTTGTCTCCTAACCAGTCGTTTCCGCTTGAGTACGCGTTGCCGTCCCGGACACGCAAGGCTCAGGCTCGACCTGATACAACGGCGGCGGGAGGTTGGTTTGCGACCATTTCCCTCCCCTTTCCCTCCTGGATCACCACACCTCACCCTCTCTCCCCGTGGATACCAGCATGGCCTTCGCCTCCAGCCTGTTCCTTGTATCATTATTTCAGTTCCGAGGGTTTTCGAGACGTGGCGAAGCATGACGACTGCCGGCCTTCGATCAGCAGCGGCAGCAAGCAGCATTCGCCGGCATATGGTTCGAGAAATTCCAGCATGATGGTTGCCAGCAGCAAAGTGCAACTCGTAATTGATCGCAAATTCCTATGGTGCAACATATAAACCGACTCGACATGACGTAATGACCTTGAAACTCGCCCTTGAAGCCCGCTCCTCAGCAGGTCCCTGATTCCGCAGCAAACGGCACGGGCACACCGCCCACCAAGGGCCTTAAAAGAGCCCTGCATCTAAGCAGCAGCAGCAGCACCGCCGTCATCGTTATAGGCTCCCCTCGCCTTGCAACCGGACTTTTCCTTTCCGTGCCGTGTTCGCCAATATCTCCTGCCGCAGTGTCCACGGATGATCGGCGGCGGTTCTCGCCATGGTCTTGCCCGCGGTGCTCCCACCGACTCGAGGTGAGGCTGCCAAACAAGGACTTGATGTACTGACTACCTAGGCTGCACTGCCGCAAGACACGTTTCTAGGGATCATGTCTTGGAATGTGGCGTCAAAGCCGTCTGCAAACAGCTACCTCCGTTCCTGGCCATATGTCCCCAAGCACACGGCACCATGGCTGGCTGCCGGCTGCAACTGACCAGCACCATCACGGCACGCACGTTGCGATCTACTACTTCCTCCCTCTCCTCCCAGCTACAGCTAATCTTGCAGTCACTGGCAGAGTACATAGACAAGTTAATCCACATCCTTGACTGAACTGCTAGTGCTCGGTGACCTCCGCAGTCTCGTCTATATCTCAATCGCTTGTCCTCGGTGCTCCCGTCGCCACGCATCCCCATTGTTCACGTTGATTGAGAGCAGGCCCGAAACCCAAACGGCTTGGGGCTTTTGGGTGCGGGAGGCTCACCGATTAACTACAGGTTATCTTTCGTTGATTTCGACGAAGTGGCGTTACCTCCACGCGAATTTAAAAGATACGTTCCCTCAGGATAACCCAGATAGATACCAGCTGTGACTCGAGGTCCTACCCATTAAGCCAAGACCTTGCCATGTAAAATCACCAAAATACCCAATCCCGCGATGAATCGCCAGCGAAGTCAACAAGGATGCTAAGAAGACTAGTCGAAATTGAGCCACCCTGGGGTGCAGAGACCGGAATTGGTACCTGAGGCACGTCAAAGCCCTCGCCGCTTCCACATGGCATTATCGCATGCCGTGGACATCCGCCAAAATCATCACTTCTCCTATGGCCAGGCCCCGGCGTCCCCGAAAGCGGCCCTGGCCGCCCAACGGTCACCCTGAGGTCGACAATGCCGGAACCGCGTCTTTGTGCATTTTGACGAGGCTGGGCGCAGCGATGGCCCCCTCTCCTGGATGCAGCACATATGCCGTTCATGTGTGAGACAACAAAGACGCATGCCGGAAATACGAACAAAGATCGGCGCATTTAGAAGATGATGGATCGCCTGGCGATAACCGTTGTTAAATTTTTCGATTGACGATTCAATGTTCTTATTCGTTTCCTCGCTAAGAAACTCAGGGCTTGACAAAAAGGCCACCCAGGCCCCGGAGTGAAAGCTATATCAAGGTCAAGATACCGGCCTTGCCAAAACGCTTTGCTCCCCAGACCCATGACCGCGTCTTTACGAACGAGGCATCACATATTAATTTCTTAACAACTTGATTCCTATCTCTCTACGAGACCAGAACACTGGCAGCCAAACCGACCCCAGCCATGTCGGGAATCAGGGGCGACCTCGGTCTTCCCCTCCGTGGCGGGTCCGAGTTCGATAGATTCAACTGGCATCAGCTCCGTGACCGCAAGCGCAAGGCACAGAGGGCCGCAGACCGTGAAAGGCGCCGGAATCGTATCCGCCGCAACAGCCTGCAACTGCTCGTGGGGTCAGACGGTTTCCACCAGCACGGTGAGGTCAACGTGACGGACCGAAACGGAGGCGACTTTCTCTCCTGTTGCTCGTCCACAACAGGCAACGAGACAGTAGACTGGACCGAAGAGACTGAAACAACTGACTGGGACACGTCCGAGTCGGATACAATCTCAGTTTCCGGTGACAAAGTGGACGAAGAGGATTTTGCCAGGGACATCATGGGCCGAGGGGGGATTTTTGGTGGGAATGCCGAGCACCAGAGCCAGCCTCGGAGAGGGCCCAGTACAACTGATGGTCCGGAGGCCATCAACCGGTATGAGAAGAACGCCCCCCGCAACATCATTTTCCCTACCAACCCGAACTATCCCCTGAACGGAAGACATGGTTGTCAAGCCCGGAATCCAGACGTCACTCTCTGCTACCCCCTGCAGTGGAGGATGTTCCAAGGCTTGGACAGCGACTGGCTCGTTGGCGGGCGTGACGACGCCCACACAGATAATTCTGCCGCAGTGCACAACGAGAAACAGTGGGCTTTTGACCGCAGTGTCGCCCTTGCCCAGAATTACACCGTCTTCAACGGCCAGGGCTACAAAGGGGAGATCGAGGATTATCCGCTCCAGGCCAGCGCGGATCTCGTGGGCAGCGGGGCGAGACCACTGACCCTGGCGCCGCGCGACACGGAGCTGTTGAGCACCCTCGATCCGGCCACGTCGGTGCAGTATGCCTTTGAACACCCACGCATGTCCCTCAGGGCACAGGGCCAGAGCCGGCGTGGTCGAAACGTGTTGAAGTTCAAGCCCAAGCCCTATGTCGACAGCAGACTTGGTATAAACTCCCACACGCCGAACCCGCCGCCTCGAGAACTTCACCAGGATGTCTTCGCACAGCAGCAGTCCGAGGTCGACGCCCAGCTGCGCGGGGAGACGGGTACGCGGCCAAACGCCTTCGCAAGTTCGGGCAAGGGATTCCTCGACCACCAGGGCAGCACGGAGAAGCCCCCGTTCCCCATAAGCCCCCCCTTGCCCGTCGACTACAACCCGTTCGCGCGCTTCGCCCCCCCGCAGGGGACCGAGCGGGCCTCTTTTCCCATGAGCCCCGTGCCGCCGGCCGACAAGCTGTTCCGCGGCCGCCCGACCTCGGTATGGCAAGGCGGCAACCTCTTCGAGGGGCTCGACACGGCCGCCGAGCCCGTCCACCTCCAGTCTGTGGAGGCGAGCCAGAAAGGCCCCTTCCCCATGAGCCCGGCCCTCAGTGGCCCACATCGTGAGTTTGACCGCCAACATGGGTGTACAAGCGGAAGAGTCGGTGGCTAACATGTCGGGGGCCACGCCTACAAGTCACCCCATCCGAGGTCCCCACGCCGTCGTCGATTTTCGGCTCCCCCGCCGCCCCCCCGGATGCGGTGGCGGCGGCCGGGAAGCAGAACCAGGCATGGGCCGAGGGTCCCATCCCCGGCCTCGCCCGCTCGGCCCTGAACCCGGCCACCACGAGCTCGGGCGGCCTGTTCGCCGACACGATGGACGCCACCCCCGAAACGACGCAGGACGTGGTGTTGACGACACCCGATTGGGAGCACGCCGTCGCGCGCTTCCAAGCCGCGGTGTCGGCGTCCCCCGCCCCCGCCGCCGCCGCCGCCGCTGGTGGCGCCCCCGATGGCGACGGCGAGGGGGACGCGGCCCGCGCGCCGGCGACGCTGGAGAGCAGCCGCTCCCTCGGCGGCGGCCAGGCCCGCGTGCTGATGCCTACGGTCCCGCAGACGCGCCGGGTCGCCGACCGGGCCATCCGGGCGGCGCGCCAGAAGCGTTCGCTCGCCATCCGGGGACCCAAGCCCGTGAACTGAAAACCGTAACTCGGAATACCGGCGGCAGTGGTGGTGGTGGGTGGGAGGATCGGAAAGGCAGGGGGAGACGGAGGGGGAATAGGGGTTCACGGGGTGAACTTGACTTGCTGAACAACCAAACGCTGATTGCCGTTAGTCTTGTGTACTTTTGTCTTGTTGCCCGCTGGCGTCACTCGTTGAACCCTCGGCGGTTTTGTATTTTTCCTTCCATCTTGAATCTATGACACACACCCTTATCTATGCGTCAAGGTGACCGACCGGCCCATGGGCCAGAACGTAGTCCGCGTGTAAGCATCGCATCAAAGTTTCCAAGCTGTCCCCCGTAGGGTACAATGGCATACGGGGTGAAGGCACAGTTCCGCCATGGTGCCGATGGTTGGCACGGCTGGCAAGGCTGGCACCACGGCAGCACGGCAGCACAATAAATATATCTCCATAGGGGTCGACTGCCCTGCTGGAGAGGCCCTTGACTGGTTACGGAGCCCGGAACACAGCATTCATTCATTCGAAAACCAAGTAGATTAAGGGTAATTGCACTTGCCTCTCTGCGTTCCGTCCCAGAGGTGTGATCAGGAGGTGGTAGAGACAGCTCCCCAAGCGCATCTACATATTCCGACCAGGCTTGCAGGCGCAAGGCCCCCTGGTAATGTCGGTGCCCGTGTACACACAATGCTGTCTCATTCCCTCTCGTGGGGCCTGGCGGGCTGGGCTCCGATGAGCCAGCCGACGCCCGAGGCTAAAGTGCCCACGGCGGCCTCGCGAAGCTGGTCCCTCTTGCGCGGCCGCCCGTGGAGCGAGTCGTCGTCGCCGCCCGAGTCGTGTGCCTTCTCCTTGGCCTGACTGCTCTGCTGCAGGTTCGAGAGGGCCGAGAAGTTGCGCTGCGCCCGCGCCATGCTGGCCCTGGACAGGTCGAACAGCGACATGGGCGCCTCCTCCTGCTGCTTCGAAGGCTTTGCGCCCGCGTACTTGACCACGCCCGCCGGCACGGTGCTGCTGAAACCGCCCGGCATCGCCTGGACGTCGCCTTGGTCGTCCCAGGCCGACTCCTGCTCCTCCTCGGCCTTGACCGCGGCCACCAGCTCCTCCTCGCAGCGGCGGAAGACGTTGAGGATCTCCTGCAGCGTGGCCGGCGGCGCGATTCGCAGCGCAGTCGACAGGCACTCGATGCGCTGCTCAAGATGGCGGATGTCCAGATTGCCGTTGGACGTTCCAAAGTGCGTTGGCCGTGTAGTGCGTGCCGTACGGCGATACTTACCTGCCTGTAGCGCCGCCTTCCATGAGTAGTCGTCCAAGACGGCTGGTGCTGGCTTCGCTGACGGCCCTTTGTGCCCATGGCCGTTGGCTGTACTGCTGACCTGAGCCGGTCCACCGATGGACGCCACGCGGTTGACAACATACGAATAGGCTGTTTCGAAGTCATCTTCGGTCAGGGCGGCATCGATACACATGGCCAGAACCCGCTTTTCCACCATGGAGGTCGGATCGGGCATCACCACCGGACTTCCAGCGGCCCGCACCGACTTGTCGTGGACGGGCAGCCCAGCCTTGACCATGTTACCGCCAATCTCCAGCATATCCTGGAGTCGAGTGTAGCTCTTGGGGTTTTGCTCCAGCAGCTTCCCAATGATCGAGACGGGATCGGAGTGGACGCGGAGGACCACGGGGGTGAAGGGCTCTCCCTGTTTGAGGACCAAGCGGTAATCGCTGAGGCCATGCGTCGCCTTGAGTAGCGCCTCGATTCTTATGGCCGCGGGCCCCTGCTCGGGAACCGTTTGGGGGAAAGCGTGTATGCTGGGCAAACGTGAGCTATGCTTCTTGCTAATGACATGGACCGGAACGCCTACATGTCATCGGCCTTGAGCAAACCACCTCGTGTCCGATTCGGGTTCGAGGCGTTGTCATAGGCATTCATGGCGGCTTCCACAATGGTATCTTCGAGTACTTTGCTAGGCAGGGGCTTTTCGGGGGACTCTTCGTAGATAGACCGTGCCAAGGAATAGCCTAGAGAGTTCTGGTCAGCATCTCGGCACTCAAATGTCGATTCGCAGGTTGGCACTTACGACCACTGGCCAAAAAGGCTTTGAGGCATTCAACTTCAAGGAACTCTTTGTCAAGCTGCCCAAAGACCCCGTGAACACGCGCCTCCGACGCTTCCGATACTTCTTCGGCGCCCCAATCGCGCAGCCATAACAGTTCATTACGCGCCCGAATCCAGTACTTGTCGTCAGTTTTGGGGGCATTGTTACGGAGGGTGCCAAGAAACTTGGTAACCTCTGTCTTCTGCTCTCGTTCCTCCTGAAGAAAGGCAAGCTCGCCGGCTCTCCTGACCGTACAAGGCACGCCTGCTTTCGTTAGGATGAAAGCACTCAGTGCCAAGGCGTGAAGAAGCTGTGTGGCCAGCTTTGTGGGCGCTGTCAGAATATTGGACTCTTCCAGCAAATCGTTGCGCATGCATGTTGCGTTCCGCGCAGAAATGATGTCCTCGTTGATCAGGTCAGGCAGGGGGGATAGCAGAGAGGAGGCCACTTGAAGAGTCGGACAGGGGTCCTCGCCCAAAAGGTTCATGACCTTGGTAATGATGGAGTTGACACCAGACAAAGCCTCGATCGAGGCTTCAGGGACCAGGTATGCCGAAGCCAGAGCAGCGCGCGCGTATCTCTGCTCCAAGTAGCCCTGCTCGTCGTCGCCGAGCCACATGGTGCCGTAGCCGCCCAGGTCAGCGTCCGCGGGCCCATCCCACTGCTCTATTGCCTTGACGGCTACTTTCCAGGACTTGGAGGCGCGCAAGGTTAGCCATTCGAGCATAGCCTCCCAGCCCGGACAAAGCGGCCCGTTCTCGGAAGCGGCGCTTATCAGATCAATACCCTGCCCAGATGCGTGCTTCCATCTTTTTTCATGATATAGCCACGGGCCTACCAGGCCCCGAAGATCGCGACCGATGTGGGACAATTGTTCGTCGTGGACCCCCGTCTGCTCGAGCAACAGGCTCACGGCGGCTCCATCGCTCAGCTGCTCGAATTCGGCCAGGGTTTGGGGTATCGGGTGGTTCGGATAGTATTCGTAGTTGCGGCGAAGCAGAGGCAGGAGGACCGAAATCATCCAGGAGCGGATGCCTGGCGCATGGTCCAGGAAGGGGACGATGAGGTCGGGAAGCTGCGTGAGCAAGCCGGCCTCCTCGTCTACCCGGTAGGCGCGGTGGAGGAGAAATTGGCTGACGGCGTCGGCGGCAGCGCCATCCGGCGCATTCGGGGCGGCCAGGGGCAGCAAGCGTAGTCTGCGGACCTTCTTGGTCGCTTCGGCGTCGGTCAAGTCCTCGACCGACGACCAGTCGAGGTCCCGCGGTGGCTCGGCGTCGGGCGTCTCTACCTCGGCGTCCAGGCGCTCGAGCAAGGACACATAGTCACTGGGCGCGACGGTCTCGGGCAGACAGGTAAGGAGGATGCGAAGAACCAGCTCCTTCTGGAGCACCTTGTCATGGCGCAGCGCCAACCATGTCAGGCTGTCGATATCGGATTTGATAGCGTAGTGGACGGCCAGCAGGACGATCTTGGGCGCTGAGAGGATGGCGGTCATTTTGACACGTGCGCATGCATCTTCTTTGGGCGATGGTGACGGGGCGTTGGTCCGCAGCGAGGGCGACGACGGCGGTATGGCGACAGCGAGGTCGGGAGGTAGAAGGAAGGAATGGGTTGTTGTTGTTGTTGCACGCGCGAGCCGGCGCCCTGTTGACCAAACCTGTCCGATATTGGGGCAACGTAGCAGTGTGTAATGTATACTACTGGGTATTGCCAGCCTGAAGAACTGCCCGCTGGAACGATGTACCTACCGATCTAGGCAGGAAGGAGGGGTGGAGGGTATGACGGGTTGATATTAGTACTAATATAAGAATGGAGTGTACTTATGTAAACACTCTATAGATGAGGCAACTTCAACAAGTTAGAGAAATACCTATCGATGCTATGTAGGATGGATGTACTTATGCTGGCCATGACGGGACGGGTGTGTCGCGACACGTTCACGATTCAACGATCAGCAGCAAATCAAATGCTTCTCTCCCCTCCAAGTGGACTTTCAGGCCCCTCTCCAGGTCCATTCCAGCTCCGGGCGGGCCAGAAACAGGGATCTGCTCGGTGTGGAACGCTCGCAATTCAAGGTTCCCTTGTGGCTGGTGCTATTTCCCTCCGCTGTGCCACACCCGGGCTGGATCTTGGCCCGGTAGCTCCCTCGACCTCAACGTCAATCGACACCCGAAGCTCGAGGCTCAATCGATTCCCCTCCCCCAAACGCCCCAGAAAGACGTACGCCCTCCCACCAGCTCACCATGGCGTCCGGATACGGTCTCACCGGTGGTGAGTGCCCCTGTCCTCCCCGTCCCCGTCCCCGCCTCCCCCCGGGCTCAATTGACCGCGTCCACAGGCCCCAGCCGATGCTTCCCCTTCTGGCAAGAGGTTCTGGCTTGCTACGTCGTCAACACGAACAGCGACGACAACACGGGCAAGGCCAAGTGCGCCCCGGTGCTGGAGGACTACTACGAGTGCTTGCACCACAAGAAGGAGGTCAGCAGCCCTTGCCGGACCCGCGGGCGGCCCCGGACTCGAGCGCCGGCGCAGACTGACCTAGAATCCAGGCCGCGAGAGTGCGAGCGCTGCAAGTCGCATACCGGAAAGCCGAGGCTGCGGCAGGCCAGTCGGACGCGCCAACCGCCGGCCAGATACGGAACCTGGGGCTCATCAACAAGGACGAAGACACCAAGAAGGTGCTGGACAAGGCATAATGGGGACGGATTCGAAGCGAGCGAGCCTGCCTGCGCGTGTACATATGGGGCTCAGGGTATAAGGAATAGAGGCACCGACCACGACATCCATGGGGCCATGCGTGCGCAATGCGAGGGCCGGGCATCAACGGCCTACAGCTGCCGTCTGAGAAGCCTCGGGCGTGGTGATAGCGGTCGGTCCAGGGACAGAGAGATAGCGACAGACACGCCCGGCCTCGTCTTGCATGACCACATGCCCCCGGCTCCATTTCACGCTGATTATGTCCACAAGGTTCCTCGAGCATAGTGACTGGTTTCCGTGATGTTGCCCAGCTGTGCACCCCATTGCCCAGGGACAGGGCACTCACGTGAGGCGTGCGTGGGAAAGAGCGCCCGCCCTAAATGCTGGAAGGGAAGCAACAGCAAACGGAAAGGGCCACCGCCAGCAAGCTGAACGAACGGAGCTGTCTTTCTTCTGACCCCTCTATTTCTTGGAAATCCTGCCCGCCGTCGCGCTTCCGCCAGAACTGCTACCATCTGCGCGCACGACACCGCTGTGCATTGGATTTCGTGGCAGCGCCGAGGGCCCTCGACTGCCGACATGCCCATCTTCCGGGGCATAGACCTCGCAGTCGTCGCCAGCGATGGCGCCAAGAAGCTACCCGAGTACCCTCACCCCGATGCATCTTCGGTGCGCCTTGTGGCTGTTGAGGAACTTTCTGGCAACGGCCCACTGACCCCCACGGCATCCGAGGCCTCGATCCTGTCCGAGGGCGACCCGACGCGGCAGAAAAAGGTCCATCCGGTGGTCTCTGTCTACATCCCTTCCATGCCCGGTACGCTACGCCAGCTCCGTTGTGCACAGTGGTCGGACTGACCCCCGCCTAGGAGAGCAATTCTGGCTCAAGTACCACATTCTCCGCCCACCCCCACAGGCCTCCCACCTGTTCTTCAAGATGTTCTTGAACGGTGCTCTCATCACATCGTGGGGCATGTCTCTGAACACCGGGGAGCAAGCCCACCCAAGCCGCCCTATAACCGGGACCGTGGTCCGCGCTTTGTATGAGCCGGGAGAAAAGTGGCGCGACGAACGTACCGGCGCTGAGTTCAAACATGTCGGAATCGAGACCCGATACTTTCACTTTATGCCGGGATCGGACCGTAAGTCGGTCGCTGAAGATGGGGGTCTGATCGAAGTGCGTGTCTTTCGTTCCAGGGGGAGACGAAGACGTATCCCCAAAATGCCCGAATTTCGGGACCAAGAGCGCTACGGCATTGCGTGCGTATCACCCTTGGAAGAGTTTCCCTGCTGGTATGCATACTGACTGGGACCCAGCGCGCCGAGCGGCGGGCTGGTCGAGAATCCACAAGATGCCACATACTACGACTGGCTGCTGATTGACCCGAAGAATGCGCCATATGCGACCTTCAACTTCCACTATCGGTCCATGCGGCGTCTCATCCAGCTCAGCTTGATTCCCCAAACCGACAGCCGTTCTTCAATCCCCCCTATAGTGCCTGGCTCGGAGGACAACAGCGACGACGACAACAACAACATCAACAAAAACGTAGAGACACACTTCGTTTTTCCCGGTGAGGAAGAAGCTGACGTTTCAGCGGCCCAGTTCGCCTTTGGTATCAACATCCCTCCGACGGCTGTCCCTGACGCAACCGCCATTCGCCTCGGAAGCGATTCATCCGATGGTGTCACTCCAGAAGGAAAGTTACGAAGCATCCCGCTGCAGATTCTTCCGACAGACAACCCGGGACCTTTGATGTCTCAACCGGGTACGGCTCTTCACGATGTTATCACGCCCACTCGTTTGCAGCGTCCGCTACCGGATCCTCCCAAAGCAGAATCAAGACGGTCGTCTCATTCCTCACTGAGATCCAATTGCCCGTCCCTCACGCCCTCTCTCGCGCAGTATGTGGACAACGGCGAATTTGGCACCGACGACATCTCTATCGGTCTCGCACATACCATCCTACCTGCCGCCCCGTCCATGGTGTCATTTTCTGCCTTGAAGAGAAAAGGTGGCGAAAAGGAAAGTGAACTCTCTCTATCTGAATACGGAAACTTGAAGCGAAAGAACGACTGGCCCCCTCCTTCTGAGTACGAGAACTTGAAGGGAAAGAATTTCGAACGCGACGACGACGAGAATATTTCATTCTCCGACTACGAGAACTCACCCCTCTCCTCCGGGTCCTTGGAGGTCGCCGCCGACTTGCCCTCGCCATGCAACTACTTGTCGACAACGGGTAGCGTATTGGAACGTCACATAGCCCAAATTTCGTCACCCGTGGCCCAGCCCTGTTCAAGACTGCCAGTATCGGCATCGGAGGGTGAACTCACCGGAGAGCCATCTGCGGCTGAGTTCGGCACGCTGAGACTCAGCGAGTCCGAGTGGATAAGGCACACGCCATCGCCAGTTCAGCGTCGGTCATTTCTGCGTATGTGGAGCCCGCGAGTCGAGAAAAAGCCCCCAAAGCATGTTTCAGAGGACAGCCGCCAGCAGAAGAGACACAGTGACGTGGACAGACGGGGTTCACACGATATCACGGGCCGCGATACTGTAGGGAGCACAGCTCTGATAGGGGACAATGGGCGACGACAAGCTTCCCCGGACACACGTGCCGCCCAGTTCCATGGGCGCCAGCAAGGACAACAAGGGGAGGACAGCAGAGCGCACAGGGCCCGCCGCCATGGAAGTCTCGGGGCTACTACGGCAGAAAAGCGCAGCACGTGGGAGTCTTGTCGGGATGTTCCCAGTCGTATGCGAGCCGCCGAAGAGTATCCAGCAGACAACTGGATTTGAGCACGGTGGTTGAGGTGTGGCTGAGAGCTCGCTCTTTGCTACACTCGTCTGGGCGTTCAGATGACACATATGTACGCTACTTCGTGTCACGACAAATAATGTCGGATTGCGAAGACGAAGCAGAGGTCTCAGGGTTAGTTTGTAGCAATCAGCGAGTGGCAATGCCTGCATGGAAATGCTGCGGCTATACTGTGTGTTACGAGTACCTATGGAGGCGTGTCTTATAACGCTTCCTAGCTTGTATTTTATACGAAAAGGCATAGTGGTGGTGCTTGCTGCTCGGGGCTATTGCTGGCACTTTTTGAGGGAATGAAAGCTGCTTCAATTTCCAATGCAAAGGTCGAGACGGTTGTTAAGTTCTTAAAGTAAGTACTTAATGTACTTGGTAATTAAATGCCTGCTTTGGCAGCCGCATTGGACGAACCCCACTCAACCAACCGATGAGGCAAGAACAAGAGGGAAGAATGGTCCTCACATCCGAACCCAGAATGCATGGCGTTCGCTCATACATGGATTTTTGTTCAAGCTTCAGCTAGGTTGGCTCAGGCCGGAACCACACGTCTCATCCAAAAGTATCAAGAAGTCCGGGACGTTTCCTCCACCTGTTAATTCCCTGTTGCACTGCCTGGCGTAACTATTCCTTGCCACTGATTTCAGGATGGGGCTCGCAGACGCGGGAAGCAACAAGTCTAACCACCTGGACCGAACCGCTGCCGAGTCGCGAGACGCGGTAGGTTATACCCTCCCTTCCTCCGAGGTCCGGCGGCCTGTACTAAAATCGGCGCACGCCATCAGTCTCTGCACTCGGTGGTCCTGGGGAGCGTCGTCGAGGTCAACGACCAGATCCGACTGTTTCGCTTCGGCATCGCCGAGGATGGGCCCCCCTTTGAAGTAGGTGCTTTGTGAGTGGTTGCGTGACCTCTCTCTCCCCTTGGAGGCAAGGCCACGGCCCGCTCGGGACCGACGGGCGGGAGGAGGAACGCAAGCTGACGGCGGTGAGCAGTTCCGGCCCGGGATGTGGGTAGACCTGTACTGTCCGGGGGTGCCCAAAGCCGGCGGCTTCAGCATCACGTCGACGCCCCGCGACGCCCGGCCGGGGCCACGCCCTGCCAGCAGCCACGGGGCGGGACCCGGCGAGGAAGCCGAGGGGCCGGAGACGGCCGGCCCCCCCTCCCGGCCGGGCTACTTCGAGCTGGCCGTGCAGAAATCGCCCGACAACCCGCACGCCGCGTGGCTGTGGCAGAGCCCCGACTTCCTGGTCGGACAGCGCGTCGGCGTCCGCGTCGGCGGCTCGTTTGTCTGGCCGCCCCCGGGCGTGCCCGACCCGGACGTGCGCCTGCGCAAGGTCGTCTTCGTGGCCGGGGGCGTGGGCGTCAACCCGCTCGTGAGCATGCTCAGCGCCCTCGCCGGCAGTGGCGGCGGCAGCGGTACCGCCACCGCCGCCGCTATGGCCTGGGACGTGCAGTTCCTGTACTCGCTGAAGGACCCGGGCCCCGGCCGCCGCGACCCGGCGCGCATGCTGTTCCTCCCCCGGCTGGCCGCCCTTTTCGCCAGTGGACGCCTGCGGGGCCGGCTGCAGCTGTTCCTGACGGGCGCGGACCCAGCGCCGCCCGACGCCGAGCCGCCGGTCGAGGCGCTGGCTTGCGGCGAGGCCCGGGTGCCCGTCGCCCGGCGCCGCATGGCGGTCGAGGACGTGGAGGCGGCGGTGGGCGGCCGGGCCGCCGCCCGCGACGCTGTCGTCTACATCTGCGGGGTCCCCGCCATGACGGACGGTTTTGTGAAGGCGCTTCGGGCCCCCGACGGACTGGCCATGCAGCCGAGCCAAGTGCTCTGCGAGAAGTGGTGGTGAAGCCGGTTCCCCGGTTCGGGCAGTGGTGGTGACCCAGATGCCAGGGAGGTATTTTACCTAAAGTAGCCAGCCGTACTACTTAACCCCTTTCTTGCCAGTACATATCTGAAATACTTACTTAGGCCGCAACTTAACTCCCTTGTCTCAACTCGGCTTTGTAAGGGGTTTGTCGACTCTTGCGCAAGCCGTGATTGCCAAGGTCTATAGCACGGCCTTGAACAAAAAGGGGCGACAACACCAGACCTTTGGTCCAGCAAAATGAGCTGGTATGCTTGATCTATCGACATGGTGACTCACCCACGGCCATACAATTGTCTATACATGGTCAGGGGGCACCCGCACTTTTCCTGCCGGCATGTTTCACACTGCTTTACCGCTGGTAGTTCATGCCACAGATGTCCACTGGTATTCACTGTGATAGTTCGGTGTCCTCCTGGGGTGGTGAAATGGGAGGCAGGGACTACTTTACAAAGTCATCCCGGGGCAGGCAGTCCGGCATGTCTTCTGCAAGCTGCCCGGGTTGGCCCCCTGGACAGCTCATCCGATCTGCTTGCGTGATCTCTTGCTCAGAATACTTAGTGGACTGCTCTGATGAGTCTCTCTCTTTCCCTCTCTCGCTCGCTTGCTGGCTCATCCATGGTCCCGGTACGGGTCCGAACTGCAACCGCCGCTCCCGGTCCGGACCGCCGTCCATCATCGTCCCCTGTACCGCCCTCCCTCCCCCCCCCCCCCCCACACGCGGGTCCTGTCCCGTCCCTTCCCTTCCCAAAATGAAAAGACCCCGTACAGGCTACCTTGTGTCATGGGGAGGAGCACTGACCGCCTGGCTACCTTGAAGCAAAAATAAGATAAAATAAACAATCAAAAACAAAACAACGACCTCACCAGGCCAAACCGGACCAGCTCCAAATTTGCTCCCTTCTTCGGCCTCTTTTCCGCGTTCTCCCCTCTCGCCTCCGGTTCGGTTCGCAGAACGGGGTATTCGTAGCGCGAGAACTTGGCCTCACGTGTCGCGCTTTCGTCGCATACCCTCTTCCCTGCGATTTCCTTGCCTTCGTGGTACCCTCTCGCCGGTTTGTCTCGCGGCCACGAAACTTCTTTCTCCCCCTCCCACCACCCGCCCCCCAAAGGGCCATGTTCCTACTGTCGTAGGGTTTTCGTCCAGGTTGGTGTGTGTTTCTCGCGCTCGGCCCTTCTTCTTCTTCTTCTTCTTCTTCTTCCTCCTCCTCCTTCTGCTCCTCCCTCCCTTTACCCCCCTGCGCCACGCGGTGTTCCTCGTGATTGACACGCGCACCGTCCAGCAAAGACCAAGAATGCCGGAGAAGGGCGCCTCGTCGGCGGAGGAGGCCGAAGCGCCCCCGGCGCCTCAACGCCGTCGGTCCCTCCACCGCCTCGGCCTGGCGCTGTCCAAGGCCCGTTTCTCCAAGCCGCTCGGCAGCACGAAACGCCGTGGGTCTTCGAGCGCCACGACGGCGAAGGAAGACGACGAAGCAGCAGTAGCAACAGCAGCAGCAGCAGCAGCAGCCGAGAGTGGCTCGTCTTGCCCAGGTTCCCGGGCCCTCTCGCCCTCCGACGCCCCTGAGGCCCGGAAAGCCGACGCACCGCCGCAGCTGCCGGACCTTGGGTTCTCGCCTCGTATCATCGCACCGCCGGCTACCACGGAAGGAGAGAACCAAGAAGAAGAGAATGAAGAGGAAGAGGAAGTAGAGGTAAAGGCACACGAGGGCGAAGGGCTCTGTCCCTCCCGCTGGCACCCCGAAGAGGGCGACTTCTTCGTCTCGAGCGCCCCCGCCCGGCCCGGCCCGCCTTCGCAGCCCGAGCCCCGGCTTCTGGCGGGCGGAGGGTCGCCCCGGCCGCGTCCCCTGCCACCGATGCCCGAGTACACCATGTCCGGCGGCCGGTCACCTGCCCGACCCCCCGTCTCGCCGTGCGTCCCGGACGAGGAAGCCGTGCCCCCCGTCTCGAAGGAAGGAGGCCACTTGGTAAGTTCGGGCGTCGCCTGTGGTCCCGAGCACGCCCGTGGCAGCAGCGCTGACCAGGAGCTCGCCAGGCCATCATGCCCACTAGGGAGTCTCCCACCCGCAGCGGCGGTGCGCCGGGCCCCAGCACCCGGGAGCGAAAAGCCGAGCTTCGAAAGGCCCCTGACGGGAAAGTCCAGGTCGGGCAAGACCGGACTACGAAGACTCAACTTTGGAGAGTCCCAAGCAAGGGGAGCCGTGGCAACATATTCGCAGCAGCAGCAGCAACGGTGGCCACAACAGCCGGCGGTTACGGCGATGATGACGACGGCAATGCCGAGACTACGCAAGCGGTACCGGACCTGCCCGAGCGGCGCCGCCCCGAGACGGGCGCCGGGGTCCTGCTGACCGCGGGGGGCCTGGCGGTGCGCTCGGCGACGGACACGCACCTGTTGGGGGCGGCAACCCGGCCGTCGCGGCTGCGCAGCGGCCTCTTGTCGGGATAGCGACCCGACGAGCCGCGGTCGCCAGCCCCGACGACTACGACGACCGCCGGCGCCGTCCTCAGCCTACAGGAGTGCTACGACCGGTGCGTGGGGCGGAGCCGCCGGGGGGCCGACGAGGAGCGGTTCGCGGCGCCGGGCCCGCGCGGCACCGTGGTGACGGTGCGCAGCAACCCGTGGACGAGCCTGCCGGGGGCGCTGACGCACTGGCGCGACGCCGACGGCCTCTGGCACAGCCTCGGCGTGTGCCGCGCCCACCCGTTGGGCGACCCGGACCGGTGGCCCAGCTACGCCTCGGGCGGCCGCCTCTTCGGGCCGAGCCACGGCGCCGACGACGACGATGACGACGACGACGACAGCAGCGACACCAGAGGCCGTGAACCCGGCAGCAGCAGCGACGGCAGTGGCTTGGGATACCGGTCCGTCACCGCCGGTGTCATCCCTACCGAGTCCATGGCCGCTCCCACGCATCCGCCGCCCCGGCCTTTACCGGAGCCGCCCGTTCAACCTGCTCGAAGGCGCCGCGTCGATCGGAACCGGAGCCGGAGCCGACACCACCGGTCCACCCTCACACTCTTCCCGACCATCCCCGAAGACCAGGTCCTCGGGAACGGTGGATGGATTTGAGCCGGTACTAGGGGCTGAGGGGGCTGTTCACACGTCGCCCCACGACATCGATTCTGCTGTGCCACATGAACACAGGAGACGGAAGCCCCTCGCTGCGGGGACAAGAGCTACGAAAAGTCCGCGATTAGGGAAAGTCTTTAATATCGCCAAAATAGACGACTTTGTTCTCATCTGGATCCATCCACCTCCCCATCCCCTGCCTTGCTTGCATCAAGGGACCAAGACCAATCCTGTCTACGGGTAACGCTTCGAACCCGTGGTCCACACGGCCTTCTGCCTACTGTTTAGGTACCGCAGGAAACTAGCGTATGGGGGGACCGGCGTAGTCGCAGACGAGCCTTAATAGCATCCTGGAAACCAAAGCTCCCACATAGCCAGCTTCCGTTATCTGCCAGTCGCTCCAACTAAACTTCACGATGGCTCGGTCCAGTTCACTTGATCGTTCACTTGTCCTGCTGATGGGTGTACGTATCCGATTTTCAGTCGTAATCGCAGCGGCTGCATGTCGTTGTTAGTAACAAGAACACGGGCATAAAAGAGGGAATTGTAGATGTCTCACCGGCTTGCTGCCCGTAACCATCATCTTTTGTGTGGCCTCGCCGCCCGCCGGGATCTCTGCGTTCGAGATGGTTTGTATGTTGATCTTCTGCGTCTTCGGCACGGCCGCCTGCAACGTGACATTGGAAAGAGGACCACCGGAGGAGTTCCGGTACCAAGCTAGAATCTGCGTGGCGCCGCCGGCATTGCGCTGCAGCTGCAACGTCATGTTCAAACCGTTGGCATTGTAGCAGGGGAGAACAGGGGGGGCCTGAGACGGGGCTGGTGACTGGGGCGCCGGGCTGCCCAAGCCGCCCAAGATATCCAGGTCCGAACTGGCCGGCGCGGCGGTGGGACCGGCACCCGGCGCAGGCGAGCCCGACGGGCCCTGAGAGAACAAATCCATAATGGAGGACACGTTGGATGGCGGGGGCGCAGGCGAGCCGGCCGAGGGAGCCGGCGACGAGCTGCCGCCCAAGATGTCGGCCAGGAGGTCCGTGTTGGTCGGACCGCCGTTGGTCGGCGACGCCGCCGGCATGCTGGTCGGGTCGCCCATGAGGTCCAGCAAGTCTTGGTCTGTCGTGGGCTTGGCCACCAGCTTCGACCGCCGGTTGGCCGCCTTCTTGGTCTTGGCCGACGCCTCGCCCAGTACGCGCGACGACTCGCGGATTTGTGGCGGCGGCATCTTCTCCAGGACACCCCGACGGATCTCGTCGTAGGCGAACAGGTTCCCATACTCGACCGCTCTCTGCTGGACCTCGACATCCAAGCTGGTCGAGTGATGTTGGATGAGGCGCCGCACCCTCTCCACCTGAGCGGCGTCGGAGAGGCGTGTGCTAAGCTTCACCAGCGACGTCACGATGTACTCGGTGGACACTTGCGTGGCCGAGCTGCTGTTCAGGATGGTCGAAAACAAGTCGACGATCTCGTGCTCCTTGACCTCGGAGACCAGCTCCTCCTCCTCGTACTGGCCACCCCGCAACAGCATATCGCCGAACTCGCCGATGCACCACGCGCCCGCCTGGGTTAGGCTCTCCTGGGTGATGTCCTTCTTCAGGTTGAGGTACAGCTTCTGTACCGCGTACGTCTGTAGCTCGGGCGTGGTGGCCACCAGACGGATGAAGGAGGACATGATGGGCTCTTTGACGTAGTTTCCAGCGAGCGTGAGCACGCGCAACATGGTGTCGACGTGCCACCGCTTGTTGGGGGCAAACTTGTCGGCGGCAAGGCCAATCTGCGTCGTCATGGTGGGCTTGAACTCGTTGTCGGCAACCTCGAGGAAGGCCAGCAGCTCGCGGATCAGGATACGGACGTTGCTCTCGTTGACGAGGGTGAAGCTGAGATCCAAGGCCCGCCGGCGGATGCTGATATCGGGGTCGCGCAAACAGTCGAGAATGGTGCTGCGATGGCGCTGCACGGCGTTGGGCTCGATGGCCACCACTTTTATCAGCGTGTTCAGGGCCACGTAGCGAATGTTGTTGTCGCGGTTGGAGAGGAACTTTCCCAGGATATTGACACCGAGAACCCGGAGACCCGAGTCGGCGTCGATGTCCAGGATTGTGCGCACGGCTTCGTACAGAATTGAGTTGCCCACGTTCTTAGTCGAGTCCGTGTTGGTCGCCACCTGGGCGAGGATGTCGTTGATCTGCTCGGTGCCTTCGGGGTCGCCGCGCACGAGCACACGCAGCAGCCGGAGGATCTTGACTTGCAGGAAGGGGTCGGTGATGCCCGTGACGTCGTGTTCGGGCGCGTAGCCCGAGGTGGCGAGGCCCTTCAGCGTCCTCACGAGCACGGGCACGAACTGCTTGTACTTGTCGACGATGCCCTCCTCGCCGCCCTCTTCCTCATCGGCCTCGCACATGCTGGTGACCAGGGTGAGACCGCACAGCAAAACGCCATGGTTCCTGTCGGACAGAAGGGCCGCGGCCTTCTCGACGAAGTGCTCCTGCAGATCGGGTACCTTGTTACATATCCTCATGGCGCAGAGGGCCGCCTTCCGCCGGATGTAGGGGTTCGCTGTCGATATCAGCTTCTCGATCTCGGAGAACAGGTCTCGGGACATTTCGATCGAGGCAATGTTGCCGAGGGTGGCCAGCGCGAGGCCGACGACATATTGGTTCGAGTGGCCGAGGTCGTTCTGCAGCGAGTTGGTCACGAGGGTCAGGACCTCCTGGTTCTCGTCGAGCAGGAGACTGGTGGCCAGGTGCCCCAGGCGCTTGTCGGCGAAGCGCGGCGACGCCAGGAGCTTGATGCATTCGATCTGGCCAAAGTGGGTTCGCTCGCCGAGGGTGAAGAGGTAGAGGAGCTTGGCCACGTTGTTACGCCTGGGACAGCGGTCAGCGGACACGGTCAGCAAGTGGTCGCCGCTCCTCGGCCCCGTCGGCGTCGGCGTCTTTGTTGTCGTCGTCGGGCTAGTCCGTCTCGACCGTGTTCGCCAACGGGGGAGGGAGGGGGGGCAAATAGTCGGGGCAGTGGCGCAGGCCTACCGGACGTTGTGGTCGCCGCTCTCCTCGCGGAAGCTGGCTCGGATGGAGGCGCTCTCCTTCTGAATGACAGCGCGCTCGTCGGCGATGGTTTTGGCGGCCCGCACATTGCGGATGAATTGCTTCACTGGCGGATGTGCTAGTCAGCCGGGATGCCGTGGGTGCGAGTTGGCCAGAATCAATACTGAAGCCAAGCCGTAGGCAGGCAGGCAGGCAGGCAGGCGTGGGCAGGGCAGGGCAGGGCAGCTGGACGTACAGGAGCTCATCTTGACCGAGTGCGAGGCCCGTCGAGGGCCGGCGGCTTCCAAAGGTCACGGCCAAAGAGACGAAGGCAGAGCACGGGGTGCGTGGGCCGGACACGCGGGCGGAAGGCGGATTGGGTATCGGGGGTTATGGATGTTGGGTGGTTGTCTGTCCACGGAGGCCCTGCGGTCGTGGTCAAACTGTCCGTTCCCCTTGATGTCGATGCGCTATGTTGCTGTCGACGCTGGCCCCACTAGCTTGTCAGGGAGCGACGTGGGCTGGAGCCACCCAACCAGTCGCCTTTGAATGGACGCTCACTCACTGGCCCACACCCGAAAGCTTGACCGGTACCGAGACTGGTTGTTTGTTCATATCCCATAGGATTGATGCTGTATGGTAGTACATCTCGTGTATGTAATGTAGCTGCCATTGGCATTGGAAGCGGGCTGATAAGATCCAGGAAACCATCTCGGGGGACGGGAGCTTCATATGAACGGGGACCATGAGGACATATTTGACTACCTCTATCGGTCCTTCATTTCGTGGGCTAATCAGCCCCCCGTACGCAAAGTGCACACCTCCAAGGCGACGATTTGGGTGTAACACCAACCAAAATTTATACCTAAGATATACCTATGGACCTTACATAGGTACCTATGTAGGATGTACATACTTCATAGAGGGTTGGGAGGGATGTCTAGCTCGATACACTTCGCGCTGGGAACTAAAACCATGAAAGTCTCTTCTTCTACAGCCTCAATACCGCCCTATAACAACTAGGGAAAAACTGCATGAGCATACAGCAAGTGGAAGGGCAAGAGATCCATACGTGGATACCTAAGTAATGATGCGCCGGCGACATGGCCCCCTTTGCCATCTCCCAGCACCCGCCCTTATTTCCCCCTGCAGGCCTCGTGGGAAAAAAAACCAGCCGCCTCCCCGAGGTCTCGTTCAAAGCTTCGCCTCAGGGGCCCCGGCCGGCCCCCTGTCGCACCTCGCCAGGATCCAGTCCACGACGTCCTGGTAGAAGGCCTCCTTGCCGGGGTCGGCGTGCAGCTGGTGGTAGAAGCCCTCGTAGCGCTTGAAGGTGCCGTCCTCGAGGCTCTGGCGGTCGAACCAGGCCTTGGCCTTGTCGAAGCTGCAGACGAGGTCGCCGTCGCCGTGCATGAGCACGAGGCTGCGCACCTGGGGCAGCAGCCGGCTCTTGCCCCGGGACAGGACGTCGGTGCGGTCGAGCATCGACGCCAGGCCCTCGAGCGTGCCCGTGTCGTGCATCAGCGCGTCCTCGCGGATGCTCTGCTGCACCTGCGCGTCGCGCACCACGTGCTCGGGCGGGATCGGCCGCGTCAGGTGCATGTGCGGCAGCACCTTGCCCGCCAGCCGCCCGCTGAACACGAGCAGCCAGCTGGGCTCCTCGGTCGGCGTGAAGCCGATGAAGGGCGACTCGAGGATCCAGCCGCGCACCTGCGCCACCAGCTCCGCGTAGCCCGCGTCGCTGGCCAGCGTCGCCACCTGGCCGCCCCCCATCGAGTGGCCCAGCACGAACACGGGCACCTCGGACGGCAGCTGCGCGCGGATGAAGGCCGCCATGTCCGCCGTCACCGTCGACGTCGGCCCCGTCAGGCCTCGCTCCGCCGGCTTCTTGACGCTGCGGCCCCAGCCTCGCTGGTCGAACCCGTAGACGGCAATGCCGGCGCGGGCCAGCGTGGGGAAGAAATCGTAGTACCGGCCCACGTGGTCACTGAAGCCGTGTATCATGATCAACTTCGCCTTCGGCGGTCCATCGGGCTGCATCCTTGTGGTCAGGCGCTGTCCGGCGTAGGTAGTCCCGCGGGGATTCAGGGGGGAGCGGAGGGTCACGAACCAACCATGTTTTGGTGTACAGCTCCGCCTCGCCGAGCCGCGCATCCCCGACCTTGAAGACGCCTTCAGTTTCCGACACCATCTTGCCAGGTCAAGTCAGCAACCCAGCTTACACAGTTGGGCCCGAGTGCAGAAGGGAGACGGGAGAAGTGTCGGCCGGGAGAGCCGGGTCTTTATGTTGGGCCAGACCGATAGACGGCAGCGCTTGGACGTGAACGTTCGTTCTAATTGCTTCGTACCGCCTTTGCGACCGACAGGTAAGAATGCAGGTGGGTCAGGCCTCGACGCGCAACTCCAGACGCACGAGGTATTAGTACGCAGTCGATAGTACCTTAAGTAGTAGGTAATGTACTTGATGGATTCCCCCAAGCGCCTGTGCGGGCCAGAGTAGCGCTTTTAGAAAGGCGGGAGATCACAAAGAGTGAGTAAGGACCACACGCCAGCAGGAGACGAAATCCCCCATCCTGCATATCAGCCTGGTGACGCCCGGAAGACGCGAAGCTGATGGATGAGATGCCGAGGCTCGGAATTCATGATTGGCCAGGATACGTCAGTCAGACTTCCACTCTCGGCACGGACGACTCCGCAAATGGGGCCCTCACATGTATACTTTATTCATTCAGCTTCTGCCCCATGCCGGTGCTGCCACAGGCCAGGGCACTCGAAGGGTCTGCCTTAGCTGTCAGAAGTCGTACGCCTAGGATCTGTAACCATCGGCTCCTGCCCGGCGACCTCGATTCTTTTAACGGGGTTCATTCCGGCGGTCTTGCCTCGTACGAGCCATAGCTGGTGGTGGCCGAGCGGAGAGGCATTATGCATTTACTGTACAAGCCGGGCTACATACCTCCCTTCGTTCTTCTACGTCCTCCCTTCTAGATCTCCCTTACATTGACAGCATCGGTGCTTTCAGGTCTGCCAAGAAAAGAAACCAAGCCGCCGGACCAATAAAACAGTGGTATATCAACATCATTAGCCGCGCGACTTTCGCTCCACCTCATCCTCTTCCGCTGGTGTTGTCGTCTCCTCGTCCTCCTCGAGGTCGTCTTGGATCTCCTCTTGCTCTAAAAGCTGAGGGTCCTCCTTCCGGGCATGCGCTTGGGGTGGCTCATTTCCTCCGTGCATTTGCCACTCCATCAGTTTGCTGAAGGCGCTGTTTTCATCAGCGCTGAGCTGCGCGTAGGACCCAATCTCGGCCACTGTGCCCTCGTTGGAGAGCACAATGATCTTGTCAGAGCGTTTGATGGTCGACAGCCGGTGTGCAATAGAGATGGTGGTGCTGCGGCCCTGCAGCAAGGCAGCCAGGGCGCTGTTGACCAGCGTCTCCGACTCGGCGTCAAGCGCAGATGTGGCTTCGTCCAAAATGAGAATATCCGGGTCTTTCAGGAGAGCCCGGGCAATGGCGATGCGCTGTTTCTGGCCGCCCGAGAGCTGGGCGCCTCGGGCGCCGACCTGTGTCTCGAGGCCCTGCGGGAAGTCACTGATAAACTGGCAGTTGGCTTTCTGAGCAGCTGAGATGATTTCGGATCGCGAGGCATTCGGCCTGCCGTAGGCAATGTTCTCGGCCACTGTACCCGAGAACAAAACCGGCTCCTGCGAGACCATGCCAATGCGTCGGCGGAGAGAGCGGACGTTCATTTTGGTGACGTCCACGCCGTTGATCTCAATGCGACCAGATGTCACGTTGTAAAATCGCAGCAGGAGCGACGCAACAGTTGATTTGCCTCCGCCTGACGGGCCGACGATGCAAACATTGCTTCCCGATGGGATCTCGAAATCAAGGTTGTTGAAGATGTTGACGGCTGGTCGTGTTGGGTACGCAAAGGAGACGTTCGTAAACTTGATAGGGCCCTGGGCAGACACGACCTTGACACCTTTGGTAGGCGGGATTGTGACCTCCCGGTCCTGGAGTTCGAAGAGGCGGCTCGCCGCACCGACACCTTTCATCAGCTCGGAAAAGAAGCCGGAAACGCCGAACAGACTGGATCCAGCGAAGGCCGTGTACATCATAAAGGACGTCAGGTCGCCGAGGCTCATGAAGCCGTCCCGCACGTAGCCTCCTCCGAACCAAAGGAGAGCCAAGATGGTCATGTTTCCCATCCAGCCAGTGGAGGCGAAGAAGGTAGCACTGTACCTTGATTCGCGGAGGCCGAGGTTGAATATGCGGCGGACTTGCTTGTTATAGCGGTGGACTTCCTGGATCTCGCCCGTAAAAGCCTGGCTTGTCTTCACATTGCCCAGTCGCTCCTCGGCGATCTTGGTCAGCGTGCCGAGGTTCTTTTGGATGTCTCGGCTGACTCGTCGGATGGCCCGGGCGTAGAAGAAAGCAGCGCCGGCGACAAAGGGCCCCGTGAAGAAGATGACGGTGGTCAAGCCGGGGCTGATCCAGGCCATGGCAACCAAGCCGGCAATTCCACTAACCAAGGACCGCAATCCGTCCGACACGTTCTGCGTGATGCTCTTGCCGACAATGATGGTATCCGAGCTCAATCGGGAGATCAGATCACCGACACGGTTGGCATCGAAGAACTCGGCGTCTTGGATGTATGTCTTCCGGTATAGCTGCGATCGCAAGCGGGAAACCACGCGCTCGCCGATTATGCGCAAGAGAATGATACGCCCAAAGTTGGCCGTGGCTCCGAGTGTCAAGACAGCTCCGAACGCCCCAAAGAATTGATACAGGGTCAGACCGAAGATGCGGGTCTCCTCGGGGCTATCCTTTGTGGCCTGGTCCATGATCTTGCCGACGGAGAGGGGGATGGACATGGTAACGGACGAGGATATCAGCAGCAAAACCACGGCAAGGCCGAGAAAGCGCAGCTCCGGGCGGGCAATCTTCAGGAGACGCCAGACTTCGTGCATACTGCCAAAGAATTTCCTGTTGGAGTCCTTGCTCTCCTTGGAAAGACGGGCACTCAGGTTGACCTGGGCGGCTCGAGACGCTTTCTCGCTCCGGGCGAAGCCTTCAAGCTCCGGCTCCTTCTCGCCGCCCTCGGCCGCGACAGGCTTGCCGCCCTCGGGCGTGTCGCGCTGGCCATGGGCCGGGTTTGCGGCATTCTTTCGTAGGGATCGGGCTGAGGCGAAGTAACGCAGTATCGTGATCGGTGAGCTGGGTGTGTAGGTTCCTCGCGGGTTCTGGCCACTGGCGAATCGGGCGGATAGGCTTGGCGCGCGGCCGAGGGGAGAGCAACAGGGAGACGAGGGGCCGCGTGCGGCTACCGGGGCGGTCCAGAGTGCCCTGGACCCCGAGAGTTTATAGACATGGGCGGCGATGTTGGACGAGGCGCACTGTTTGGGCAGAGTTCCCGAGGCGACGCCCCAGCGCTGCGGGAGCAGGACGGCGCGTCGCACCACCCCCGAAACCATGGTAAAGGGCTTTATCGTGATGGCGCGGTCATGAGTACGCGGTCGGAGGGGCTACCTGTTCTGCACGGTCGCATTTTCTGGTTGGGGCATTTGCGTTGGCTTCGCGAGGAACCTTAGAAAAGCCGCGTTGTTTTGCGTGTGACGGAACACTGCAAAAGCTCTCAAGAACGCCTTCGTCATCCATTGCACTCGCCCGCCCGGCGCCCTAACGCACTCAAGAGTGGATCCGCCCCGACCACGCCAGAGCTGCTTCATAAGCCAGCCTACATTGGATACATACATGTACTTAGGTAGGTAGGTAATGAGAGTGTTTGTAGGTACTTCACACCTATCCCCGATAGGTTCATTGCCCGCTCCCACCGATTTGGAGGCGGATCGGATTATCGGGCTCTTCCGGTATACTATGTAAGTGCTGGATGGAGCGCGGCGGCACGACCGGGTCCTGGCGAGGTTCTCGGGCCCCGCCGTCCAGTCCATACTACATAGTATGCACTACGGATATGTACGTCCAGTAAGTAGCTTGATTTCTCCACTCGGAGCATCGGGCTCTTCCGTGGCACGTACGGCCAACAATGCGACGCGTCGGACAGCGTACCTGCATCAAGTTTGAAGTCTGTTCCGGTCGTCGAACAGTGGTCGGCGGTTTTTGAGGGCCAACTTTACCCAAAAACATAGGTAGTTTAGACGGTCAACAGTATGTAAATAAAAAGACATCGGCCGTAGGGAGATAGATACCAGTTACATAAGTCGAAGGCTCAGACAAGGGCACGGGACAAAGCTTCATACAAGGCTGCGTAGGATGTATGTAATTAGGTTAGCTGGTGGCAGACATCTATGTGGGCAGGTTATGCCAAAGGGAGGGTAATAAGTATCTGACAGGAACACCCTCACTTCGGCTCCGAGCTAGTCGTAGGGATTGGAAGTAACTTGGGGCCTCTTTGGGGGTGGACATGAGACGTGCCGGCGTAGGGTTCGCTAAGTACCTCCTTCGCCTGCTGCTACTAAAGTACTGACATCAACGTCAGGTAAGAATGTATAGGCGGGTTTGTCGGTTTACGTGTTGCTTAGGGGACAGTCCTCATAGCCGCCTCATTCCAGCTGCGTCTTTCTGGATGGCGAGAGGGGGCGGACCAGTCACAAGAGGCTGTTCACCAGCAAAGTTTCTTCTTGCTTTTCGGGTGTAGACGTCAATGGGGCGCCGTGTGACAGTCACAGGTACTCTGTTTCGCCGTCACCACCCGCTAATCTCCCCCTGTACTAGATTAGATCCGAGGCACCGCTTCATGTGAGAGGCAAACCCATGCTTGTGCGAGCAGGTGATTCGCCCACGCAATCTATTTCGCTTTCCGAAGGGCGCGGGCTCATTTGGGCGGACGACGGAAAAGACGCGGCGCAGAAGGCATGTACAACAACACTGAACATAATGATCCGCAAGTCTAATGAGTCTCTCCCCTGACTGCCGCATGATGTCTTGCCGAAGGAATACATAGATGCATGGACCGGGTGCGAGCCTGTTGCTTGCCGTGGTATGTACATGGGGATGGGGCAGTGCAGGGTGAAATCTACACTTTTCGGCATGGATCTTGGAAACATTCGCCGACTTCTTCTAGCGGGCCACTTGGTTTTTTTCTGCGGGCCGGGATGCTCGGGCGCTCGGAGTTTGGGGGATGGATTGATGGCTGAGCTCAGCTCTGGGCTGGAACGAGCGGTGCGTGGAACCCGGGGAACAAGGCGACCCCATAAAAGAGCCAATTCGACGGGATCCCATCCCTCCCGCTTCCAACATACACAGTAGGTGTACTGGATGCAGGATACCTATGTACCTACCTTAGGTACCCTGACTCGGTCCGTAGCGATGGCAAGGCAAAGCCGGCCAGGTCAGACCAGTCTTACGTGGGCGCCCATCCCAATTACAGGGCCTTCGGGGGATGGAATTTCGATACGTGTAATGCTATTCCTGGCCAGCGCGGAATACGGGCTTGTTGTCGGCTGGACTAAAGTAACTGGCATGTACTAACCCGAGTTGAAGTGCCGGTCTAACCCAGTGCAGACTGGATCCATGGGGGGGGGGCTTGCCGTCCGCTTGGTTGAGCCGGGCGGTTCTGGGTCGCTGCGTGCGGGATGACGGGCTGACGGGCTGACGGGGCTGATCGGAGCTGGAGGGAAAAAGGCGCGCCGACGTGGGCGCCGCCAGCCATGCCGGGAGAGGAAATACAAGTAGGATGGGGATACACCTCTTCTTAAGTATTGTGTGCATGTACTAGTAGACGCATGCATGCCCGACTCGCATTCTGGAACAGGGGCGAGCACAGAAACAGCGGGAGCTCTTTCTGGAGGGACCGGAGGTGGGGGGGGGGAGTGTACGGTACAGGTACCATGTACATACATAATATACCTACAGTACTATGGGGATGTGCGTGTAAGCGCCTCCCACCCCAACCGAATAACATCGACTGCGCTGCTCGTGTTCGATGAAGGGGAAGGGGGGGGGGGGGGGGCGACTTACATAAGTACATATCTTACCTAGGTATGTACTTACCTCGTCTGCTGTTGGCTGCTGCAGGCGGACAGGTCGATGCCAGTGCAATGGGATCCCATCCGTGGCTGTGCCCCCCCATTCCGGTTGGACGGTTCGTGGGACCCCCGGGCTGCCAAGCGATGCGCTGCGTGCGGTGGAGGGGATCGCTTACGATCGCGTACCCGCCAACCTGCTTGGCATGGCCGTGTTTTTCTAGGCAGCCAAATTCCCATGAGCGCGAGCGAGCCCCGAGTTTTGGCGCATTGCCAGGCCAGCAGGTTCCTGCGGTGCCTGTGGTACCTGTGCACACCCGCTGATGTTTTTCGTTGGCTTCCCTCCCCCCCCCCCTCCCGTTCCCTTAGGCCCAATCATCTTGTCCGCTCCCGCCGGTTTTCTTGGAATGGCCCCAGGCAATTGGCCGTCATCAGTCCAGCCCGGCCGGGCTCTACTGAATGCAATCCATGCCAACCATTGGAACCCCAGGTCCACGCCATCCATCCTCGTCCCCCCCGTTTACTTTACATCTACCTCACCTCCACCCGCTGCCGACCTTGGTGGTATCCCAACCATCCCATCCATCCCAGTTTCCGCCGAGGCCAAGGTGTGCAGGTTCCCGTTCCCGCCTCCTCCAACCCTATGACGCTCGTTTGGTCTCGCTCCGTCCCATCTCAAGATACCTCTTGCCACCACCTGCGCCTCTCCCGTCTCCGGTCCCTTTTCACCCTCCTGCTGCCGTGTTCTCATCGCCCGCAGGCCTGAACCGGACCCATTCAAAAGGTAGTCCGCTCTCCACCAGAGGCGCCGTCTCTCCTGTCGCCCTGTGCTGTTCCCAACCATCACCACTCTCTTGCCCTTCGGCTGTCGGGCCTTGACACTGGGAAGGCCGGTGTGCTAGTGAGTAGCAGCGCATCGCAACCCACTTGACCCCCGGCTGCCATAACTTCCTTCGTTTTTCCTGCTTCCCTGCCTCGACCCTGGCCGCTTTTTCTGGATTGGACATGTCAGCACCGACACCGATCCTCCGCAGCGCCGAATACAGCTTCTAGATCCTGCGAGGATCCCGTTCACGACAACTGAGTTTTGACAGCCGCCACCCAAAGTCTGCCCTAGGCGGTCCCCGAGCCGACGGCAATCGCGACGGCCATGTTTTTCAACTGGCGCGCCTTTTTGGTCTGCGGACTGGCAGGTCTTGCCTGCGCCGCCAAGGAGCCCGAGAAGGTGCTCCAGTCGACTTCTCTGAACACCTGCCAGCAGAACTCGGGCTTCTCAGCAAGCCAGTTTCACGTCACCTTCACGCCTAACAACCGCTCCGTATCAATCTTGCTCCTCGGCTCTTCTTCCATTACCGGCAACGTGCAGTTCGACGTCGCCATCTCCGCCTACGGATATGAGATCGAGCGTTTGTCTATTAACCCCTGCGATGTTGGTTTCAAAGGTCTTTGTCCCATGGCCTCTGGAAACATCGGCGACCCGACGATTCCCCTTGGCTTCCAAGTCAGTCCCGAAGCCGTCAAGATGATTCCTGATATTGCCTACACCTTTCCCGACCTCGACGCCAAGGTCCGAATCTATGTCAATGCGACAAGTGGAGACCAGAAGGGCCAGTCGGTGGCGTGTGTTGAGGCCCGTATCTCTAACGGTCAGACGGTCGATCTGGTGGGCGTGAAATGGGCATCAGCCATTGTCGCCTTTCTGGCCCTCTTCTCTTCCGCCGTCCTCTCCGGTTTTGGCTACACGAATGCGGCTTCGCATGTCGCCGCCAATGCCTTATCCTTGTTTGGATACTTCCAGGCCCAAGCCATGGTCGGACTCTGTGGAATGCCACTGCCGCCAATCGTGCAGTCGTAAGTAGCCCCATCTCCAGTGTACCGGCTTGCCATGCGGAAGATCGTCTCCAAGGACGCGCGAGTGCCAGAGCCAGATTCTCGCTCGCCCCTGCGACAGGGCGCTGCCGGGGCTTTGTCGGTCTTGGGTACCAAGAATCATCATGTTGTGGATATTTGCTGACTGTCTCGTGCTCTCAGATGGACCCAGGACTTTCAATGGAGCATGGGGTTGATCAGACTCACTTTTATGCAGAGAATCTACACCTGGTACCAGCGATCTACGGGCGGGGTTGCATCCACGCTGTTCCACGCGCTCGGCCAGGTTTCGGTGCAGGTGCAGAAGCGCGCGCTCCCCGCCGCGAAGCCGCTGTCTGGCCTCATGACGCGCGCGACAGCGATGATGCCCCGATCCGATGTCGCTGTAAGCCACGTGAGCCCCCTGGCCAAGCGCGCCAACATTCAAACGAGCAGCGGCAACTACCTGGTCTATGGTATCCAACGAGCCGGTTACCGCGCGAAGATCGAATCGACCAACATCTTTATGACTGCCATTATCTGGTTCATCGTCTTCATGGTCTTGTCTGCCGCTGCCGTGGCCGCTTGGAAGGGCATCTGCGAAATTGCCTTCAAAAAGAGCGAAAAGTTCAGCGACTTTCGGAATGGCTGGCGCGTGGTTCTCAAAGGTGTCCTCTTTCGAGTGACCCTGATTGGTTACCCGCTTGTCGCCGTCTTCTGCCTGTGGGAACTGACCCAAAACGATTCCCCGGCCGAGATGGTCCTGGCTGTTGTCTTCTTCCTCCTGGTCACTGGCAGCTTGCTCTGGGCCACTTACACGGTTATGCGGATTGCCAGGCGCTCGGTCAGCCTTTTCAAGAACCCGGCCTACACTCTCTTTTCCGACCTAGGGACCCTGAACAAGTGGGGGTTCCTATACATCCAGTTCCGTGCCTCGGCCTACTACTTCACCCTCCCAGTCATGGGGTATATCTTTCTGAAGGCATGTTTCATTTCCTTCGGCCAGAACAACGGGGTGGCGCAGGCCATCGGTTTGCTGCTCATTGAGGCGGCTGCCGTGATTGCCACCTCGGTGGTCCGCCCGTGGATGGATAAAACGACCAACTCCTTCAACATCACCATTGCCGTGGTCAATTTCCTCAACGCCATCTGCATGCTCATCTTCACTTCGGTATTTGACCAGCCTCCTCTCATGACGGGCATCGTGGGCATCATCTTCTGGATTCTGAACGCTGCCGTAACACTGATTCTGCTGCTTATGATTCTTATTACGACCACAATTCTTTTCTTCCAAAACAACCCGGACGCCCGCTACCAGTTCATGGCTGATGACCGCACATCCTTCATGCGGTCTGGCACCAACCTGGGTACCACAAACGAGCTGGATGCCTTGGCAGCGACTGCTCGCGGCGAAAAGGGAGGCCACGGCTCGGGACTTCTCGAAGACGACGATACGGAGGCTACACCCTCGGACAAGCTGCGCCGAAGCCCCACGCCTGTGAACGGCGACCGCAACTCGTATCGGCCCTCCGTCGATGCGGTTGGCAACAGTCAGCGTAACTCGCTACGCCACGACTCCGAATCGATGTCGAGCTTACCAGTCTCCCACCGGGGGCAGAACAATGCCAGCCCCGCCGCTTACGCTGCACAAAATAATGGAAGGTGGGACAACCCCTTGGCCAGCTAAGAGGGACTGTAAACTAACCTGACCGACCAGCGTGTGGCAACGTGGAGCTGGTTATGATCACCGAGCTGTCTAAGCGGGACAACTCGCTGATGCGCAGTGGCGGTTGCGATGTTTTGTGGCGACTTTGCAGCGATAAACCAGCCGTACATAATATGGCAATAATGTGCTTGGCATACCGTACATGATGTACCGCATTGTATAACATTTCTTCGTTGGCCATCTTCTGGTTGCCGACATTGGCAATCAGTGGATCAGCTGGCGATTCCTCGACGCCGCTTGGCCCGGCGTGGCCCTGATCAAAGCCGCACTTCCAGTGGCTTCGCCGACGGAGGGCCACAGCAAGCGGTTAAAAGGATGATGTCGTTACGCTTTGAAGTGGCGTTATTGGACCACGGTCACAGTCATAATAAAGACTACAAGGGCGTTGGGAGGGGAAACAACAGCACAGACGTGCAGCATACTATCTCTACCATTAGGGCGAAGAAGCATATCTCTAATTAGTAAATCATAGTGAAGCCAAATGAGACGCCGTAGTCACGGCGTCTTCACGAACAGCCCGTTGTCACGTCTCCCTGCCATTGACCACAGAACCCGCGTGCCCACGAATTATCGTCGGTCTCGCCGACCATGGGCAAGACGCTACGCGAGCACTGGACAGCGCAGGTAAACGTCCACAAAACAAAACCCAATTATAAACCGCCGAGGGTCAGCGCAATGCTAAGCGCCGGGTTAATGGCCGAAAATAGTCCATATAATGGCCGAAGTACACTTGGCCTGATACCACTGATCCCAATCTGCATGATACTGGTTACTACTCCCCACCAAGACAGGTGCCTTGCAAGCTGCGCTAGGGAAGCCCTCCATACTGTACACGTGTGGCAATGACACAACACCACGCAATCATCAGCATCGTATAGAGCAATGACGGTCATTCGCCAGGGCCTCGAACCCATGGCCAATTAGTCCCCCTCGGCTGACTTCAGTTCATCCAGGCGTGCCACTTCCATCTAAGAGCTGGGGGCTTCCGAATGCTCTTTGCTTACGCCCCGTTGCTCTCCCTGCGGAGCATCTCAGAGACGTCGGCGTCGATGCCATCGTCCTCGCCCAGGTCCGGGAAGTCATCGCCCGAGTCCACTCGACGCCTCTTAGCCCCGTTAGTGCCCGAAGGCACCGAGTTGTACTGGGCTGCGAGCTCCGAAAGCATCTCGATACCTGGCGCAACCGACGGCTGGAAGGTGGCCTCCTGGGGAACGTCGGGCGAAAATTCGGGCACGTCCTGCTGCGTCGCAGGGGCATCCTCGGGCTCTGGCGTTAGGGCCTCCATTTCTGGCCGGTCGGGCTCGGGCATAGCGTGGTCCGCAGGGCCATTGGAGGGAGCCACGTCCTCACTCGACAGGCCTTGCATGATGGCGAACTCGACCTCGCGCTTCTTGTCGTCCACCTCGACCTTGCGTCTCTTGAACGTGTTCAGCTGCTCCTCGTCGGCAGCCAGGGACGTCTTGTTCGTGTCGAGAATCTTCTGGAGCTCGTCGACCAGGGACTTGCGCGCCTTGACGCACTGCTCGACAGCGCCCTCAGCACTCGCGAGAGTCTTGAGGAGCCCGTTCAACCTGGCGGCATAGACAGGCGGCGAAGGCACCACAGCGCCCGGCTCCATCAGCTTGGCGTACTCCTGGTTGGCACCGCCGACGGACGTCTTGGTGGAGAGAAGCAGCTTCGACACGTCCTGCTGCGGCTTGACAAGCGAGGCCAACTCGGATGGGAGGGCAGCGGAGCCGCCAAAAATGGACCCCCCGAGACCTGATTTACCGGTGCCACGGGCCTTGTCCAGTTCTATGACCTTGTTAGTATGGCTGTCCGAAATGGGCCAGGGGAAGGTGTGATGCGCATACCCGATATACGAGCTTCGACGGCAGCTTGAATGGGCTCTTCAAAAATGGCCCGGTCTCGCCAGACATCCACGACTCTCCTAATGCGCCCCTGAACCTCGGACGGGGCGCCTTTGTACGCGGTGGAAGTGGCCTCCGCAAGGACAGGCGAGAAGGCAACCAGAAAGTCCTCTTTATTACGGACTTTGGATTGCTGACAAACCTCTAGATGCCACAGGATTAGCGACGGCGGTCGGCAAGGGCTTGGTACGCATAGCTGGCTGCTTACCGTTTGCCAGATAGATCAAGTTCAATCTCTTATGGCTCGTGGAGTCCTTGAGTCGTTGCAGCCAGATCTGGACCGTACGATCGGCGTGGCGCCTGGATAGCAAGATCAGTGAGATGGGGGCAGACAAGCGCGGCCGAGCTCCTACGGAGGCGAGTTTGCGGACTTACCTATGAAACATGATCCATTGCGCTACCGTCACGATGCTGTCTTGGGTCTCGACCAGCGTGGACAGTTTGGCCAGGACGGCATCGTCAGTGTACGACATGTTGAGTGGGTTTGCCCGCTGGATGAGTGCGGATAGAATGGGAGTGTTGTGATGATGAGGGGGCAGGAGCGATGATGAGGAGGTGATGAGGCTGGTGGCCGGTCTTGTTTGCACACTCGTCGCGGTTGTTTTGGCCGTGGGTTTTTTACGTTCAGATCAAGATCATCTACGCCCTGGCCGGCGGCGGAGCCGCGAACAACAACAGCAACGGCGACGGCGGCGGCGGCGGCGGCGGCGGCAATTGGAGCTGGGCAAAGCACTGCAAACAAGTGTGGATGTAGAAGTGCTGAGTCTAGCTATCTGAAGTTGGCTGTCCACTTCCAATGATGCAGTGGGACTAGCTTGGCATTCCGGAGCGCCTGGTGAGAGAGGGCGTCAAGGTGCTGGAGGGCGCCCTATCCACGTGCTTCCAATCACCAGTGCTGGACCTTTCTTACGGGCGGCCTGGAGGATGGTGAGCAGAAGGCGAGAGTTAGAAGGTTCCGTCTCGGCGACGACGGACCGACAAGTTGGAGGTGCAAGTGGATGGATGTTTGCAAGCAGAGGCTGAGTGGGCATATGAGGTATGTATGTAGCAAGCAGTTTGAGAGGTGAGGTAGGTTGTCATTGGAAAGCTCCAAGAAGAAATCCCCCACTCTTGGAGGTTGCTAAGGCCAATGGGCTTTGCTGGTCACCTGTGGACGGGTAGCCCGTTAGGTATTACCCGTAGTACACCCCTACGGATTAAGCACCGGCCCGTCATTTGTCACGCCCAGACGTACCTGTGTACCTTAAGTAGGTACCTACTTAAGAAGTAAGTAGGTACTTCTTATCTATTTCATGTACATCTATCGACTACCCGACTTCCACCTACGAAATATGTCTAGAACGAGTGCCCATCCGGTAATGAGGCAGATGTTGGAAGGAAATTGTACATTCATGGATGTTTGACATGGCCTATTCCTAGTGCAAATGTTGTTCACCCAAGTTATCTATGGCATTGCTTGCCTCGCGGAGAACTCAATCAGAGAGGGACGGCCGCATTCTTGTAAGTACCTTCATCGTCCAGAGGTCTGATGCCCACCTACTCCGTACTGCCCACTAATCGGGGCCATGCCATCGCGGCTATTCTATACCTTCAGGGGCACGTACTTGTAGGTGGGAGGCCAACAACCAATTTTATACTATGTACATACTTACATCTACATAGGCATATTTTCGTAAGTGCCTTGTAGAGAGAAACACACCCTGTCTCGGCTATTTCACGAGGCAGGAATCTCCTGGCAATCTCTACTGGTACCAAGTTAGTAGCAGAGCCGAGTAAAAGGCGAGGAGAGAGGTATGGGACTCCACCACTTCGTCTACTTCTTTTCTCTCTAGGGCTCTCCTTGGGATATAGGGCAGCCCGTTTAGTAGGTAAGGTTATATATATTGTACTTACCTACTACCCAAGATACTTAGGTTGGATGTTAGTACATAGGCGAGACAGACAGATCCCGGAGTCTGGCAAACTGGGTTGCTGGGCTGGCCCAGGCCTCAGACCCAGTTTACAGGGGACGACGGGGCTAGCATTGGGAGATGGCATGGGACATAAGGATGGATGGATGGATGGACGGAGCTGATGAGAGCTGGCCTTGCGACAGACGGGCCTCCACTGCAACGAACGGGCGCACTGGAGGCCAGTCACCCTGCCTACTGGAGACGTACATGTAGCAAGTACAGGGACGGCGGGCGTCGTAACTGGGCTAGTCGTACCTGTCTGTAATCCATACTGCATCCCATCCCCATGCCTGCCTACCTAAACACCCTATTCGAGAAGGGCCAGCCAACATCGAGACATCTCCTTTAGGGATTGTTCCTCAGCACCACTCTCTCCGAACACCCCCCAGCTCCTCCCAGGGTCGCGACAAACCGAATCCATCGCCGACGCCGACGCCATCAGACCTCATTGACCCTGCACGCCAGCGCGCCTGCCGTCAGCACCAAACGCCCACGCCCTCCGCACCCACACCCACATTCACATCCACCATGGCGGACAGATTCCCGTCCTTGGACGACTTCGACTCGGGCGGTAAGGACCACCACCACGGCCCCGATCGCCGCCGCCTTTGCGATGCTGACTGCCTGCTTCACAGCCCAGACCGACGTCAAGGGAGATGCCGGCTCGCCCTCGGCCGACGACTTCCTGGCCCGCGAGCGGGCCCTTCTCGGCGATGATGCGACGCAGTTCGCGACGAGCAACGACGCAGCCGCCTTCGAGGACGCATCCGACGACCTGCTCGGCGGCGGTGATGCAGGCGGCGAGACGGCACAGTTCGAGAGCCAATTCCCCGATCTGGGCGCTGGTAACGAGGTAGGCCCCATTCCCCCTCCGCTCCACAGGCCGTATCTGACCACGTTTCCCTGCCCGCAGGCAGTCGCTCCCGGCGGCGCTGTCACCGGCGGCCCCTCGGTCAGCTACAACTCGGGCTACAATGCCACCGTCGGCGAGGAGGAGGAACCCCAGGTGATCAAGGAGTGGCGCGAGAAGCGCGACGCCGACAACGCGAAGCGGGCCGAGCAGTTCGCTGCCCAGAAAGCCGAGACGATCAAGGAGGCCCAGCAGAACATCGACGACTTCTACGAGAACTACAACAACAAAAAGGAGAAGACGATTGCGCAGACGCGCAAGGAGGCCGAGCAGTTCCTGGCCAGCAGAGACGACACCACCTCGGGCGGCACGAGCTGGGAGCGCATCTCCAAGCTGGTCGACGTGAGTGGCAAGGGTCAGAAGGGCGGCGCTGCTGGCTCGGGCAAGGAGCGCTTCCGCGAGATTCTGATGAGCCTGCGCAAAGACGAAAAGGCCCCCGGCGCCGAGGGCTACTAAGCGCCCGCCGGCACCTCCTCTGCCCACCCCCACGCCTCTGCTGCGTACATGGCGGGAATGGACCTCGAGCGGGTGTCGTCGGCCGTCTACCCTGGCAACGGGGCCATCTTCCTGGACGTGGCGTATTCGTCATGCTGTACTTTAGACACCCACTGTCACAAGGATCCGGTGTCCCTGGCGTAATGATACATGGATTGGTTCAAACGATGTTCTCAATTTACTACGTAAGGACCAGGGATCGGCAGGCGAGCATGGTAACAGGTGGAATTCGCGTGAATGGTAGTCTACCCCGGCCACTCTATCAACACAGTCGTAGAAAGCAGCCTGGCTCTTGACGCCTCTCTGCCCGAGCACGTGGCGTACTTGCTCCTCGACCCCATTTAGTCCTTGCCAAACCAGGTGTTGTGACCCATAACCTTGCGGCCGGTCATGTACATGGAGGCTGGGTGGATGTGAGTACGGTGGCCAGCTGGGAGCCTTTCGTCGGGACTTACCACCGAAGGTGCCCCAGAGCAGGACCTGGTAAGGAAGGAACAGGTAGCTGCTTCGGTTGCCCTGCGTCATATACGTCAGCCGGTTGCTTTCCTCCCGCAGGGAGCACTCGAGGGATTTCGTTGCAACGTACAATTCGCCAGAGACGGGTGTGGTTCTTGTAGGCGGCCTGGTAGAACTTCTGGTGCTGAGGCACCCGGTTGGGGGCGTCGACCATACTGCGGGAAGGTGCTCGTCAGTCAGACAGCCTCGCTCGGTCGGAAGGACGGGGGGGGCGGGAGCGAGACAGCCGGTCGGCCGACGGGGCAGTCGCCCGCGCCATTGCGACGCGTGACGCGGGGTTCTCTCGCCGGTCGAGAGGTATCGGGGCGCGACTCACCCCATTGTGAAGGATGTGTATCGGTGAGATCGGGAGGGTGTCGGTGGAAGCGAGGTGATGGCGGATAGCTCGATCTTTGGGCTGGCTGTAGCTTGCGGGCGGATGAAGCAATTGCTGAACGCCAGGCTTGGGTCGTTCGATTGGGTGCCCCCATAGGCCGGCCTGCCTTAGGTAAGCGGCGGCCGGCCGTGCTAGCCGAGGTTTAGCCGGCGCTGGCAGCCGCTAACTTTGGCGGTACCAAGGGCTCAGGCAGCCAACTCCGCCCCGAGAAGGTGCCTCGCATGTATTCCGCGGCTGCCTCCTCACGTCCCCTCGTCTCCTTCCTGATTGATCGTCTGGGCACCATGGTTCCCCGCCCGCGTACCTGTCGCCTGCCTCCACCTTAAATTCCCGCGTAGCTGCTCATAAGCTGTAAGTACAGTCTTCTCCCAGGGCCGGCACCAACAAAAGCTCACCACGCCACCCAACAAGCCCGACGACGACGCTTTTTGACTCTCTTCCGCGACCCGCACGGCTTCCTCGCCAATGTCGTGATATCCGCCCGACCGCCCCGAACTTTGCACCGCTGGGGCATGTAAGGGAATGCAGTAATGCGACTGGTATACCGGGCATCTCGGGATGTGAAGCTTCGACGCCTCGTCCACAGCTCACCTTCGTCACCCGGGTGCGTCAGGCGCGCGGCGAGCCTCGGTTCTACGCTCGCTGTCGGCCGAGTTCTCAGCGCGCCCGCTTTGCGCCGGACTAGTTGTTCCTCTGCGACTGAAGCCGAATCAGTCTTCAGCCCCGTCTACTCGAACGCCTTCGTCCTCGCCCCGGAACCGGCGCCCCCCCCACGTGTCACGGAACGGGGCGACGCTGGCAAGCCCCTCATCCAGGACACCCAATCCTTTGGCCGGTGGCGATGGCTTCTGAGGAACCCCCAGCGCCTGGCTCATGAGACCGACTTTGCGGGCGAGGGCCCTGCCAGGCACACTGAAGAGCGACTCCTAATCGACAGGCTGGATACTCGGAATGATTTCGAATTATGGAGTTGCTTACTCGACTATCTTCGAAGACACCGCGGTGATGACGGGATCGTCGAGCTCTGGAAGGCCCTGTGGGGTCGGAAGGTACTTTACGCGACAGATACACCCACGGCCGTCCATTTCTGGCGCACCATAGCCGAGGCAGCCGTCCGATCCGGCAGCGACAAGTTCATGGATAACATCTGGCTTTACGCCGAGTGGATGGCCAACGTTCACCAAGTCACATATCCCTCCCTCTACATCACCATCGTTCCGTACTTCTTGCGCACCCGCCAACATAATAAAGCTGTGAGCTGGCATCTTCGCCTCAGCCAGCGCTACCTTCCGAGCGACAGCGAGTTCGTCAACATTCTCAAGCATTTTTCCACCAATGCCGACCTGCTTCCGAGCCTGCAGACGCTTTATAAGATGAGCCACCAGCGTCGCATGTATGACGTCCTGGTCCCATACCTGTATGGCCGGGGACATGCGCGCCTGGCCCGGGCATGGAGAAAGACGTGTCTTGCCCTGGGAGACGAGCCGACCCTGCATGCGCCGGTCAGGCCCTTCGTGAGGTACATCGCTGGCTACTGGCAGACCAAAGTGGGCAATGAAGCCGAATTGGCCGCATTGGTCCACCGTGGGGGGCCCGATCAAGTACCAGAACCGTCCGACGAGCAGCTCGAGATATCTCGTGAATTCGTGAACCGGGTACAGGGCAAAACCTTTGGCCTGTCGCCTAAAACGTATAACGACCGTCTTGGCTCTCGGTGGTTTGCTAGCTCGTGGGTTAGCCTGGACATGGCCATTTCGGTCGTACTGGCCTTGGGCATTCAAGAGATTGGGCCACTGTCACTGCAGTCTATCGCCCTTCGGGAGAAAACACCTGAGGCGGTCGCAAAGCGGCTGCATTACCTCGAGGGGCAGGGTGTCGTGCTTCCCAAGACCAATTATGTGCGTCTTATTCGGTACTTTGCCCAGACAAACGAGTCAGGCCTCCTCGAGACCCTTCTTACTTGCGATATTCACCCGGATGTCTTTGACGACCTGAGTATGCAAGCCGACTTGATGCAGTCCAGCAGCGCATCGGAGGACTGGACAACGTACACGCTGTTACTGGCCGCGAAGTTGGCCATGTTCGAGACTTGGACAGAGACCGCAGCCAACGCGTTACTCGTGGCCCTCCTTGACCGTGGCAAGTATCAAGCTGTGCTGAACACACTGGATGACATGAGGATCATGCGGGTACCCCTTGACGCCGGAGCGGCCCACCAGCTCATGGAATTCATCATGCTCCAAGTCCCGCTTCATCCCCAGCTGGACAGGCCACCCACGGTCCCGGATTGTTGTTTGGGGTTATTTCGGCGTCTACTCGCCATGGACGTTCCCCTCCCCGCCTCTCTTTGGAGGCGCTTGATCTACTCCTTAGCCCGGTCTGGAAAGCTCGCGGACGCCCAGCAGCTCATTCTCGAGGCGCTAGAGTTCTTCACTGAGGACCAGCACGTGCGTCGTGGTCATGTTCCTGTGCACGTGGCCGACCTTCCTCCGCCTATGGCGCGACCCCTGGGCAACGTGGCCAATCTCATTGGGGTTTACATCCCACTGGACACACCTTTCCATCTCCCCGCGCATCCAATGGCCAAGATCTTTGACGGGCCACTGCTGTCGTCCCTTGTACGTTGGTCTTACCGTACCATGGCAGAGATGCCTAAAGCACGTCCGTTACTGCAGCTCCACGGTTTGCCCGACTTCGACTTTGTTCAAACCATTCATATCATTCGGAGACTCAAGGACGCCGGGCTCAACGTGCCTGTCACGGCTGTCCAGAAAAGCATCGTGTACCGGCTGGCGGAGCTCTATGGGCGGGCGAAGCCGACAAAAGCCAGCCACATGGCGGCGCGGCGGTTGAACATGATCCCGCTGGTCAGGATGAGGGACATGTGCAACCAGGCTTGGGGAGAGCCGATTCTGCCGGAGAACATGGACGAGTTGAGGCAGGCGATTGAGAAGAGGGACGTGAAGCGCGAGCAGATACGGCGGGACTTTGATTGTTTGGTCGCCGCGAGAAGGCAACCTCGCGGTTCAGGCGGGACTGGCTACTAGCATTTCTGTATGATGGTGGATGACATATTAGTATACCCCTAGATCGCGTTTGGGCAAACCCCGGCGACATTCGGCGAACCTGGGCCAGGACTTTCCTGTAACCTTTTCTCAGTAGACCAGCGATAGGAATAGACGAGCTTGTATTGCACCTAGCCTGAAGAATTGGCTACATGTTTGTCTTCTTAGGAAAGAGAAGATTATGACGGAGTCCCTGCATTCCACTCAATGGTCTCCATTCTAACGTGAGAGTTGGGTGTACATTGCTTAAAAAGAGAGGACCCACCCGGATCGCGTACCGCGGGGTCTGGGACCCGGTTTCTCGTGCCTTCCCATATTAACAGCCCGGCTATTCTCAAGTACTTTTCATGAGGCGTGTACGTACTTCAGTATGCAGCTATCTTATATCTCCCGAAATTCGATTTTGAAACTGGACCGTCAACTATAACAAGAGTCAGTGGTGACGGCCCATGGTAAGATTCATCCCCCAAACTGCGCCACCTCTTGCGTTCGCGCACATGACTGCTGATGATGCCGCCGCGCAGGCGATTTACGTATCGCTGTCTCCCCAGCTCCTGCGGAGCTGGGCGTGGGCCGGGTCCCGGCCCATCCCACGAATACCGCAGCGAACGCCGTCTTGGACGTCTAGGCCCGTGAGCCAGTCGTCCCGGCCCGGTAGCGGTAGCGAGGGGGGGCGGTTCAAGGGGATGCCACAAAATAACCCAGCCATACCGAAGGAGACCCAAAGGACCCGCGCAGCGAGGACAAGCCGGCCCAGGGCCACTTTCAATGTGTATCCAGTGCTTTCGCCGGGGGTATCTGGGCAGCAAAACGCACCCAGCGGGAAAAAGACGACACCCGAGCCCAGCCCGGTGAACTCGCCGTCCTGGTCGCGTTTCGACGTGGCCCGGGATCCGAACAGGACGCCATTACCCCGACACCAGGAACTCCCGAGAGGGCATGAGCAGGCTCGTGGACCTGCGGACCGGCCTTCCGGCGCTGTCCGGGAGCCTCGTGGGAGACTGTTTCTCAGAGGCGACAAGTTCCAAGGCAAGGCCGGCGTGGCACCCCCGCGGCAGGAGCGCGGAACCGAGGAAGGCGTGGCCAGCCCGTTCTCCTCGGGCATACCGGCCCGTGCTCCGTTCCGACCGTTGAACCCCCAGACCGACGATGTCCCCCCGGAGCCCCAAAACGACTTGGCCTCTGGGCATTCGGGCCACCGTCGGTTTGTTCCCACGCCCAAGCCCGCGGCCAAAACCGTGAAGCCCGACGCCTTGCACTACGAGCCCACGGCTTACAAAGACCCGGTTACCTCCAAGTACCTCGTCGCCAAAGAGCGCTTCCGGCCCAGCGTCAAGAAAGACTGGAGCGCCCCTCAGATACTCTCCCGGGAAAACTGGCTTCCCAGGAATACACTCAACCCGAGATTGGTGGGGGGCTCCAGGGAGGCCCCGCCTACGGCTGCCGATTATAAGAATGCCATGTACAAGTTGCAATTGCCGGACCCCGATGCTGCCGCGGGTTCGCCACCTCCGATGGAAGCCGAGACGAGTCGCGACCGTCCATGGGAAGGCAGGGCACCCGATGACCAGGCGGAAGTCGCGAGCCCGCCGCAGGGCGCGGGGATTACGCGGGCGCCTCGCCCGCCCCCTCGGAAGTCCCCGAACCGCGCGGCCCGGGATGCGAAACGTCGCCTGGAGCTGATCGAGCGGCAGCGCCAGCGCCTCTACAGGAAGTACGGGGCCGATCCGGACACGCCCGGGCCCGCGCGCGCGGAGGAGATCCGGGACGCATTGGCGGAGTTCATTGAGCAGTACGACCACAAGGCGCGGCGCCGCGAGGGACGGAGGACGGGGAAGCGGACCGGCAAAAGGAAGGCGAACGCCAGCGTGGCGAGAACGGGGGCCGCGCACACGGAGGAAGCAAGGCAGCAGGCGCGACGGCTAGCCGGCGCGATCCTGGGACCTGCTTCCAGCTCGGCCTGAGGTAGGCCGGCTTGGGACGGAGAGAAACTTGAGGCCGTCCCCGAATCCAGGGGACAGACATTATAATCCAATACCAATTCTCGAAGAGCCAGTTGTAGAGCATTGAGCCTAGACTCGAATTCGCACTAACCAGTTGCGTTGAAGGATTCAATATACACGGTGCCCCTTCGGCCCACTTGCTTGTACGCGCCACGGGCAGCAACCTGGCGTTCTCGTGGGTATGTTTCGTCGCTCCTCCAGCTAGAGGCGGGCGAGTCCTGATTCTGCTCGAGCCATCTGCCCCCCTTCCCACCGCCTCACGGGGCATTCTTTCCGTCCGGGGATTTTTTGCCGGCCTGCTCCTCCTCTTGCCGGCGGGCGCGCGCGGCCTCCTCCTCCTCCTCCTTCTTCTTCTTCTGGCTGCCGCGGCCCCAGACCTCGCCGAGCTGGTCCGAGATGAGGCCCCAGTAGCCGCCGCCGCCCTCGCGCAGGGCCTCGCGCTCCTTGCGGTCGCGCTTCTCGCGCCAGTCGTCGTCGGCGTCGCCCATCCAGAGCTGCTCGAGGGGGCCGCGGTCGGAGCGGGCGCGGGCGCGGCGCGCCTCCTCGCGCCGCGCCGCCGCGCCCTCGGCGCCGCCGGGCCCGGCCGCCTCGTCCCGCGCGCGCTCGCGCCGCGCCTTCTCGGCCCGGATCCGCGCCTGCACCTGCGCCGCGCGCTCCGACGGCAGCGGCTCGAGCGTCCCCCACTTGGCCTTCGGTCCCCCCTCGGTGGCGGCGGCAGTCTCGGCGGCGGCGGCGGCCGTCCGCCGCGGGTTGGGGGTGACGCCGTACTTCTGCAGCACCGACTCCCCGCGGTAGTCGTACGACAGCTGGTTGACGCCCCAGAGCGCCGACCCGCCCAGCACGAGCATGCGCACGTCCATGCGCCGCGGCGGCAGGAACAGCGCGCCCAGGGCGACGGGCGTCATGACCAGGGCCACGTTGTGTACGAAGGCGTTCTCGTAGCCGGCCGCGGGCGCGGCGGGGGCGGACGGGGACGAGGCCGGCGGTGCCGCGGGCGGCGGGGGCGAGGCGTCGTTGGGGGCCGCCATGGTGTGTGTGTGTGTGTGTGCGTGCGTGTGGTCTCGGCCTTCTAAGTGCTTTGGGCACCGTGGGGAGGAAGGTGAGGGGGGTTGGAAACGGGGCCTCAGGCGTCAAGAAGCGGTGGGCGAGGCGCTGGCTCGCTTTCTGGTGACGGGGTTCACGCGGACCGAGTATGTTGTTGTGGTGTTGACATCACCAACTTTTTTGCAAGGATTAAAAGAGCTTCGGTTGCGCCCGCGGTTGAAGCTGGGACACCCCCCCATCTAAGCTGTGGAATTGGAGGTGCTTTCCAGGGCGGCCCCACTGCTGGCCAGCCCCAGAATCACCTAACCATCCATCCCATCCATCTACCCTATCTACCATGCATGGCTCCAGCTTACACGCCCAAATCCAGTGGAAGCGAGCTACATCCCATCGTTTCTACATCCCCCCCTAAACCGGAAGACGACGAATACCGAGGGATGCACGAGTGAGTGCAAACGAGGCATACGAAAACCCTGATCTCCCCTCCCGTTATCGGGTGGGAGAGAGTCAAGGCAACCCGCTCGGCCGGTGGGACTGATGCCGTCTCGACTCGACCCCTCCCCGTGCCGCCGAGGCCTCCAGCTGCAGGGAGTCGTGGCGGGACAGGTTTGCTTCTCCTCTCCCACCTTAGGTTGCAGGTGTGCGTACCAAGGTAGGTAGTCATCACACCGGCATCTGCCGGGCGCCTCGTGGGCTGTTGCCATGCGCAAACGCAGGGTCGGGCCAGGGTCTTCGGCCTGGCTCCAGACGGCTAGGCGCCGGAGTGCCCATCTCCTAAGCACCCTGAACTTGATCATGGTAGGCCGGGCCACGGGACCAGCCAAGGGCGGCCGGGACGTGGCTGGTTTCCTCCGGGGGGCGTGGTGCCGACGCGGGCTGCACGTGTGCGTTTGTGGAAAGGAAAGGAAAAAAACATCGCAAACCTGCCGGCCGCGGTCGTGGCGCCCTTGCTGCGCCTCCCGGATGCCCGTTACGGCGCATTCTATGTGGGGGGAGGGGAGTCACCGTACGTATGTATAGTATGATTCCTCCTTCAGCCGAGGCCTGGCCAGCACCCCTCGGCGTGCAGCAGACGGAACTATAACACCGCATCACTATTAAGGATTTATGGCAACAGGATGGTACTTAACCGGCTCATAACAAGTCGATGCCGTATTTTACCACATTGCGGACAGCGCCGTGCAGCTCCGGGGGTGTTCGGCCATTGCATATACCCCCACGACCCGGCCGACTCATGACCTGAATGGGCCGGGGGTTCGGAGGCTTAGACGCAGGGCTTATCATGGGATCCCATAGTGCATAGCAACTTTTGCTGCACGCGGCAGACGACCCCACTGCAACGACCTGGCCCCGTTACCCACCTGCGTTGCCGTTCTGCATACTGGATCGAAAATGGTCGTAGTCAGCAGAAGCACATCGTGGCGCAGCCATGCTTGAACATGCCATGTTCCCCATGTACCGGGTGGACCAGGTACATACATACATACATACATACATACATACATACATACATACATACATACATACATACATACATACATACATACATACATACATACATACATACATACATACATACATACATACATGGCAGACAGACGTTGCCGTTTCGTCGCGGGTGACGGTGCCGGTGACGTCGAGATCCTGTGGATGCGCGGCATGGCATTCCGTTTCCGTCGAGTTGTGTGGGTGAGCCGAGGAAATGGATGTTACCGCTGGCCGTATGATAGATGATGTATGTATGTGCCCTGCCTGCCGGCAGCTGGGTGTTAGACACGCGTATGCGCTTGCACAGGTCCCTCGTCGCCAGTTCGCGCGGCCCACCACGCACCGCGACACACAGATAGGGACAAGCAACGCCCGACCCAGCAGCCGGCCAAGCGGCCAACCTCGGTCCCCGTCTTGACGGTGCGGGAGGCTGAAGGGTACACGGTTTATTTACCCTGTGGTGGCTGGCTGTTCCCTCCCAGCAGATGCGCACGCCGCACGCACGGCACCTCGACGACCTCCTGGCGGCGGGACAAGGCGGTGGACGGTGATACCGGGGCCCCGGGAGGCAGCATCAGCCGTGCATACCAGATCTGAGTCAGATGGAACCACACCCACACTACTACTGTTCGGTAGGCCGCCCACGCCAGCTTGGCCAACGACGTTGCGGGGAGAGGGGGAGGAGAGGGGGGGGGGAAGGCTGGCCCGCCGCCGCCGTTTGCTGCCAACGAGCAGAAGGGCCGAACCAGGGCACATGGACGTGTGGCCACGAACGGTATCATGGGCGCCGAAATATACCCATCGCCATAGGGCGTCGGGCAGGCCGGTCTACTCGCTCACCACGTTCGTCGGTGCCGAGGCGAGACTGCGGCAAGCACCCACGGGGAAACCCGCATTCGCTCACCTCGCCGACCATTGGCCTGCGAATGGGGGTCTCCGGTCACCCGGGGGGTAGCGGCTTCGAAGCCGGCAGACATCAATGTAAACGACGGGGTCTCCAGCCTGGGGGGCTGGGAACCCGCCGCGGCGTGGCCGACAGAAAGCAACGCCGCGTGAACTTGTCTCGGCTGCCCATAGCTGGTGCTCCGAAACGTAAAACCACGGCGAAGGGGGGAGAGATGGTCTTGAATATGGTGCCAAACGTGGGCTTGTTGGGTGGCCCTTTGTGCTCCCACTCAGCCCATCACGATAGCGAGTGGCTATCCGCTTTCCTTTCCTTTCCTTTTCTTTTTTTCCTTGTCCCTGGTCTCGGCCCTGCGGCCAAGCTGCGTGTCGTCGACCGGTGTCTGAATTGCCCCGAGCCGACATTCCCAAAGGCTGCCAACTCTCGAGGGCCGTCGAACTAAGCCGTGTCCGTCCTCGGTGGACTTTGGTGCGGTGCGTGGTAGCACTTGCGTGAAAGCAAGTCATCATGGCGGATGGTGGCTTTTTGCCCTTCGGCCGCCTTGTCGCGCCCACGAAACGTTACAAAATAGTCATTCTTTCCTGGAGGCGTCAACGCGTCCCGGTCTGAAGGAGGGCCGAAGGCGTCGTCGACACGCCTCGCACGCAGAAGGCATGCGGTCTGCGGCCAGGGCTGGGGAGAAACCCCCCCCCCCCCCCCCCCCCCCCCCCCTTCACCAGGGCGTCGTACGATAGGGCTGACGGTCCCCAGCAACCCCAAGCAACGAGGTGCAAGGGGGAGGCAGCCCTTGGGCACGATGGCGAGCTCCCAATCGCGGGTCCGATCCAAGCGGCCGCTGGGTAGGCGGACGAACAGCCCGTATCGAGACAGTGCTGACCCCCCCTTCCCTGCCCCCCCTGCGAGTCGGCTGCGTGGCATGGCATGTCAGCTGGGGCACAGTTATTGGCTGATGATGATGTTGGTCATATCGGAAGTCTGCAAGATTTTTGGCCCTCGTAGGGCTGAAGGGGGGGTGGTGGGGACTTTTGGCAGCAGACAAGAAGAAGCGCCCTCATTGGCATCCCATGGATAGGTATACATACATTGCAGGGCGTATGGTATCAGCGCGCCAGTCGTGTTCTTGGGCCTTCCATAGTACCTCGGTGTACTTGCGGGCAGCAGTTAGGGAGAATACGACACGTTCAACCCTACTATCCATCCATTGTAACAACTTACAATCTACCTACTTACATAGTAGTTGTTCCCCGGCCTCAGCCCCAACTTCAGCCCCCGTCGCCGGATGGAGTGAGTTCCTTCGCCCATGGCGGGCCGTTTCCGTCCACTCGGCGGTGACGAACGTCAGATCGACAGTGGGGGTGACGCTGTGGGGGGGGAGGGAGGAGACATCGTGACGGACGGGGGCGGGCGCGCAGGCGCGCAGGCGGGTAGGCAATACGGTGGCGCAGCATCGACTATGACGGGACCCAACAGGGGTCGTCGATGCCATGCACCTACGATGTACACCGTCCAGGCCGCGGCAATGACGGACAGACGGCAGGTGTTCAGAGCGGCCTGTCTGAAGGCCTCTCTCTCTCTCTATTGGAGGCCAACTCCGGAGATACTGACAATGACGACGGGACGGAGGGTGGTAAAGAGGGGGGGACTCGTTGGCCTGGCAGGGGGTGGTTATAGACACAAGGGGCTTTTTTTTTTGTAGCATTCCAAGGCTCCCTGTGTCGTATCCGCCGTCCAATGAGCTTACCTTAGGTACTAAGGTAGGTACCCTACTTTGTGATGGAACGGTGTCTGTTTTCGCTAGCAATTACGGGCTGCCTTTCCTGTACATACATACCTACTTAGGTACATCCTACATTGTGTATGGATGCCCGTCAGCCCGTACGGATAAGTATGTAGATTCTGGATCTAGGGACCGGTGTCGATGGCAGATGGCGTGGCAACACCAATTGGACGCCGAGCAGGCCGAAGCACCTCGTACGGGCGAGCGAGCCAACCTTCAATGGGTGTGTGTGCCCTGTCTAGGCTGCTTGACAGGGGACAGGGGAAGAGGAGGGGAACCCTTGGCAGCCAGGCATACGACGATGGATGTAAGGTTTCCCTTAGCGCTCAGAGCGACGGCGGCGGGCTCGGCGGGCTGGACTCCAATACTGTTGTTGTACTATGGTGGCGCCTGACATTGGACGCCTCAGGGCTCGAAAGAGAGCGCGGCCCGGATCCGCCTAGGAGTGGATTGCAGAACGGGCGGGCAGGTTGTGAACTGGAAGTGTGGGTAGACAGGGTAGACAGACCCATGGAGGAGGTTCCATTCCACCAACAACCCCCCCCCCCCCCCCCCCCCCCATCTTGCGGGTGCCCAAGCTCCAACTCAATTCACTTCACCTGCTCTATCTAGGTAAGGTAAAGTAGGTATCCCTTCGAGAAAGAGCTCCAGAGGTATACTTCTCGTACTTAACGGACTCGGAGACGAGACCCCCCCTCCTTACCTAGGTACCTTTCGTACGGGAAATGAATCCCAAGTACCCTCCCTCCTCCGAACCGAACGATGATGGGTGTGGGAATGACCAAAACTGCCGTGCCTCTCGTCGTACGACAGCTGGTGACGTTGCTTGCCGGCATTCGCTTGTCCCTCCCACCAGCCGAGCGCCCACGTTGGCTCCGTCCAGCACGGCCGCGTGCGTGTGTACAACATGCATGGCGTCCGGACCTGCCTGCTAACGACATGTGTATCTGTCCGTGCTAGGGAAGAATGTAAAATATGGATGCATACTTACGCAAGAGGATAGAAGAGGAGGAAGATGATGAGGATGACCATCCGGAGCGGTCGCTTGCACGTTTGCACCGTAGCACGTTGAGTCGGGTGCTTCCAGCCGTTAGCGCCGCCACCGTTTTCATCCCATCCAGCATACACGGACAGGTAGTAATACCTCAGCAAGTATGTAGTCGTAGGTATGTAGCAGACGGGCGGGGGGAGAGGATCTACACCCACGGACTGATTGACTATACTTACCCACCTAGTGACTACTGATTTACGGTTTACATAGTTCGCTTATAGTGGCTGTGGGGGACGCTAAGCTCTGGCCTCGGCGACCTCGGTCGGAGACATCTCTATTAGTAACGAACACCTGCTGGCGCTTGCTACGAATAGAAGATCAACACCAAAGAGGTCGACGGACGGGACCGACAGAGGTTGGAAGTGAATTCGGTTTAGTCAGGGGGAGACCGGGGAGAAGGTTCCGTCCCAGTCGATAGAGGACGGCGAGGAGGAGCAGCAGTTGGGTAGAGGTAGTTCTCACAAAGTATTCGTATGCTGTTCGTCCCGTCCATCCATATACGCGCCCGTGTATTCCCCAAGAGTGGATGGGACGGTACAATGGCCAGGTACAACTACTACCTACATAATACCTAATACTGCCCGGTCCCGCTGGCGCCAAAGAGCCCTCCCTCCCTGCAGGCAGGGAGGCCTGCGACGGCCTAATGCATGTGTGCTGGACGAGTTGAGCCCTGGAGTGAGTGAGTAGGGTAAGTACCTAGATAATACCATACCAGGCCGCCTTGCCCGTCTAAGCCCCCCGAAATTAGTTGCTTCCAGTGGATAAAACCGCCGGTGCCGTCCATCCATCTCCACTTGCTGTCTCCAAGTGCCGCTCTTTCTCTGTCTCTCTCTCTCTCTCGCGCGCGCTGCCTACCGTTACATTATGGGAAACCACTTGCATACCTCCCATACTACTTCGTGACATGCCTATAAAGAGGTACTACTACTACCTACATACGTCCCGCCCCGTGCCGCCCACGACTATTGCGCCTCGGTTGCCTTGTCCGCCTGCATCACTTGCTCCATAGCGACATCGCCTATTTGACTCTCTCTTGCCACCCCCTCTCGCCCTTTGTAGGACCAAACTTCCCTCCCGCGCCAGGTCGTACACGTCGACACAATCATATGCCGTGGCTGCCAACGAACCGCCCACGCGATGCCGTGAAGCGAGAGCTCCTCCCTACTCGGACTTTGCTTTAAACCCGCCGGTTGACGTAACGTGAATCTCCCGTCTCCTCCCCTCCCCCCAGCACCCGACCACCTCCACCCTCGCCCACCCGCCCGCTTGACTCCCAGTCTCTCGCGCGCGCGAAGCCAACAGCCCGCCCGACGGTAGGGGGGCCAGGCGTCGAAAGAAGAACCCCCCCCCCGCTACGACACGAGAAGCCGGGAACGAAGAACGGCGCGCGCCTATACTCGTTCGTGCTTCGAGGTCCCGCCTGGCGCTGGACCAGATTGTTCGGCGCCTCGTCCTTGCCCGCGATAGCGCCGGCAGCCGGCCGACTAACACACGCCCCGTCGCCATGCGCGTGAGCACCACGACCATGACCTACACCACCTCGCCCACGCCGTCTGCCGGCTCGAGCGACGCGCCGCAGCGGCCGCGCAAGCCGCGGACCAGCAAGCCCAAGGTCAAAACAGGCTGCACAAACTGCAAGTAAGCAAAGACCACCCGCCCTGTCCTTCCACCGCGGCCTCGCCCGGCGCTGACCCGGGTGCCCGTCCAGGCAGCGGAGGATCAAGTGTGACGAGAGACGGCCCGAGTGCTCCCACTGTGTCAAGTCCAAGAAGCGGTGCACCGGCTATCCGCCGCCGCGCCGCATAGATGCCCCGCCCATCCTCGCTCCCCGGCCCATCCCGGATCCCGCACGCCCCCCACCCGTGGACGATCGGCCCGTGGAGCATCGCCGGCCGCCGGCCAAGAAACCTCCTATTACGCCCCCCCTCACCCCGCCGGGCGTTTCCTTGACCCTTCACCGCCCACAAAGCCTGCCTTTCGATCCCCAGCAGGGGCTCTACTTCCAATTGTTCCGCGAGCGCACCGCCAGTGAGCTTTCGGGCTTCTTTGACGCCCCCTTCTGGACCCGCAGCGTGTTGCAGGAATGCCACTCCGAGGAGGCCGTCCGCCACTCGGTGGTTGCACTGGGCGCCCTATACAAGACGCTGGAGAAGATGTCCGAGTCGCCCCCCGGCTCGCCCAGCGCCGTCTTCGATCCTTTCGACAACGCCAAGCGGCATTGGGAGGTGGCTTTCCGCCACTATTCCCATGCCATCACCGCCATGGTTTCGAACGCGCACACGCAGTCCTCCCAGAGGAGCAGCCTGATGGCGACCGTGCTGCTGGCATGTTTCGACTCCTTTATCGGCGACCACAGGCAAGGCATCCGCCAAATCCAGAACGGCCTGAGGCTGCTCGAGGAACTCCGCGCCGAACGGCGCAGGGCCTTCTTACCCAAGCCTGAAGAACCGGTAGAGCAGGACCTCATCCAAATGTTCACAAGGCTGGCCATCCAGGCCAAGTCGTACGACATGGCCTTCCACTTTCCCCATCCGTTCGTGATTCGGCTTACCCCTCAGAGCGGGGACGCCGCCTCTCAGTCCCCGTCTACGGACGGCGGCTCTCCCGTGTCCATCAACCACCAGAGCCCCATCCCGGCCCATTTCGAGACCTTGCTCGATGCGCGCCTGGCCTGGGACGCTCTTCTCGAGAAAATCTTCCGCTTCACTGAGACCATGTTCCAGTACACCACTGGGACTAGCCCCATGGGCATTCTCCCCACGTCGCTTCAGATGTACGGCCTCGGGTTTAAGAATGACATGGAGGCGTGGTCCAGCGCGTTCGAGAACATCCTGGCGTCGAGGACGGCGCCCGGCAAGAGCAGCCAGGAAAAGGCGGCCATCGCTGTTCTGAAGATGTTCCAGATTATGGGCCAGATTCTGTTCCTGATGACGTTCAGCGCAAACGAGTCGCAGTTTGACCGGTTTCTGCCCCAATTCCAGACCATTGTTGAGCTGGCCCTGGAAGTCGTCGGCGACGAAGAGCGGAGGGCCGCGGCGAAGCGATGCCCGAACCCGCGCTTCTGCCAACACGCCGAGGGCCACAAGGATATTTTCGGCGGCCACGAATACACGGCCCCTCACATCAAGCCCAGCTTCAGCGCCGACCTGGGCATCGTCCCGCCTCTTTTCGTGGTCGCGACGAAATGTCGCGACCCCAAGACGCGGAGGCAAGCCATCCAGATCCTGCGGAGCAGCTCCCGGCGGGAGGGTATGTGGGACAGCGAACTGACGGCCCGCATTGGCATGTGGATCGCGGCCATCGAGGAAGAGGAGGCGGCGGCGGAAGACGCGCCTTCGCCCAACCTCGCCCCGGGCACCGTCCACCGTTTCTCGGCAGGCAGCCCCGGAGCCGCATCGAACGGGTCCGTCGATTTCGGCGACAACGTGCCCCTCGGCCCCGGCGGGAATGCGCGCTGGGGGAGCCGGCGGGACAGCCTGCCCGTGGGCGTCCTGGGCCGCACGGAGCCGAGGGTCATCCCGGAAGAGAAGCGGGTCATGGTCCGCGCCGTCGAGTTCGACCTGCGTGAACGCACCGCGACCTTGCGGTGTGGCACGCGCAATCTGACGCCCGGCATGCCCGACTCGAAGACGCGTTACACACGCATCATCTGGTGACGCGGTCGCCTCTTGTCAATTGTCGTGGTTGTCCGCCGTCGTTGCCCGTCGGGAGCCGGAACCCCACGACTTTCAGAACTATATACCCTTCTATCTACATAATTCGACGTATTGGCAGGTCCATTCACCACAGAATCTTAAAAGACGGCTTGGATGGGAGAGGGAAAACGGGAGAAGGGGCTGGGAAGGGAAAGTAGCCAGTGTCGTGGCTTGCTACAGTGTTTACAGCGCGGTCTACGAGCGAGACGAAGGAGACGCGGGAAACCAGTGCGATTTGCTACTAAACTATAGTGTGCCTGGACGGTTCTCCGAACCTTTGTGAGGCAAAATTCAAATGCAAACCCAAACGCAAAGTGAAAAGGGGGTTCATGGTAGACCGAGATGCCGGACGATATAAGTGCAGCCTGTTCCTCAAGATCTCGCTCTGTCGCCTCGTTTCCCCTCCCGTGCGACCCGATCTTCTCTTTCGATCCCGAATTATTATCATCCCATCAATCTTCTGACCCGGTCGCTCAAACTCTCGTCATCCTCGGGCCCGGACAAAGGAGCCCAGTTGCTCGGGCCGGCCACGCATTCCAGGGCCTCCTCGGTCAGTCCGCCGCCCGCAGCGGGTGGGGCCGACTTTTGTGGCTTTTTGGGGGCCCAGGCTCGCGACCTGGGGGTCGAGCTCGGGAGGGACTGGTAGTCGGGCTCGTCGGGCTCGGGGACGTACTCTCGGAAGACGGCGTTCTGTTTCAGCAGGTGCTGGGGATTCTCAATCAGCTTTCCCAGCCACCAGGCCATGCTGTTGAGCCGGGCTCGGGACTGTTGGGCGTTCTTGCGACGGCAAGCCAGCATGGCGGCGTCGCCGGCCCACATGTCCTCGGCGCCCGCCGGCGCGGCGGCGGCGTCCCGGGCGGTGAAGTAGGGACGGCGGTCCACAACGGTCTCGTACAGGCCGCCGTCCTGGGGCCGGTGGGCGATGATGCGGACGAACTGGCAGTTGATCCGCTTCAGGCAGCCGAGGACGTCGGCGTGGCTCGCGAACAGCTCGACGGCCGGGTAGTCGTGCCCGGGCACCGCGGGCGAGGTTTCCATGAGCAGCGCCCTGCGCGTCTCGAGGTAGATCTCGAGCGTCACCGTGCGCAGCTGGGCCGGGATGGCGGCGGCCGCGGGGCCACCGCCGCCGCCGGGCACGAACCGGGCGAGGGCCTCGACGACGCGGCGGCGGTTCGCGGCGTCCCGCATGCGGTTGGCCTCGACGTCGATCTCGATGTAGCGCAGCAGGTGGCCGTGCTTGTGCATGGGGAGGACGTAGCCGTCCTCCGCGTAGACCCTCTGCATAACCTTTTTCGTGCCCTCGTCGGCGTCCGACGGGTCGCGGGTGCGGTAGCGGAACGTGTTCTCGCCGTACAGGATGCTGAGCCCCTGCTCGTAGAAGGCCCGGCACACGCCGAGGAGGCCGGTGTGTAGGTTGGGCCGCCCGCGGGGGTAGACGTACCTCCAGCCCCGGAGCACGAGGATAGGCTTGTGGTGCACCAGGAGGTGGCGAAAGACGATGGCGCGAATCTCGGCGGGGAGGTCGGCGAAGCCTCGGGGGCCGGGGCTGGGAGCGCGCGCGTGCCTCTTCCCTTGCCGGGCCCTCATGTCGGCGACGAAGGCGTGGGTGCGGGCCGTCCTGACGGCGCGAGAGGAGGGTGTGGGGCTGCGAGGCCGTCCGGTGCGGCCGGTGCTCTGCCACACAGGCGGGACGCCGAGCTGCGGGTCGATCTTTCGCCGCTTGGTGACGATGTCGTCGTACGCATTGGTGGCGCGGCGCTTGCCCGGCTCGTAAGCTTCCTTCAGGGCGTGGAACCGGGGCGGATGGTCGAACGGTTGCTCGAGTTCCACCACTTCGAGGGCCGGTCCTTGCTCCGCAGTCTCGCCGCTCGCCGGCGAGCCGGGAGGATACGAGGCCGCGGCACTGGGGGTTGCGGCTCTTCGCTGTCGTCGGGCTCGCGGCATGATGAGCTGGGTTGTTGGTGTACAGGGGTTGACGAGGAAATGAGTAGATGGGACAAATGTCCCGTACTGGAGATTGGAAGGAAGGCAAGCACGTTGTATGATAGCTTGCAGAGGGGATTGTGGATGCGGGAAGGTTGGGGTGAATTATTGTGTGTGATGGGCTTTCTTCCTGCTTCGATGGACCATGGGTAGGCGCGGAGAGAGAATAAGGGAAGGAGGATCTTTTAGGCTTGGTGAAAAGAGAGAACAAGATGGCTTGTGGAAAATTGTTATAGGTGATGGAAACCTTTCCTCCTTCGAGTGATTATTGGTAGGAAAGGAGAGAAGGAGCGAGGGGAATGTCTTCCTGAAGAACGTTGTATTGCGGGCAGAGGTTTACGGCTTAGCCACTGAAATGTTGAGGTGAATTTTTGTTACAGGTGATAGAGACGTTTCCTGCTTGTTTTGGCTATCAGTAGGAGAGGAGGGAAGGCGCGAAGGAGGAACATCTCCCTAGGTAGCTTAGTGAGAAGCGAGGACAGAAATGAGGGAACCTGCGTGATGGCTTCGGAGTGGCACCCAGCATCGGCTCCTATGGACATGCGTACACTCAATGGGACCGGTATTGCTGGGAGAAGCCGGGTGCACTCTACTCTCGGCGCAAGGAAAGAGCGAAGGCGTGGGAAAGATCAGTGTTCTCTTCCTGGAAGCCCGCCAGCCGGAGTCTGGCAATGCCGAGTTGACTTCAAACGTCGAAAGTATAAGTCGTAGGCCTCTTCCATGGCCTCAGTATTGTCACTAAACACCGAGCCGCAGTCTCCTCAGCGGTTGTATCACCAGTCGTAACGGCACTGAATATGGAGGCGCGGAATGAAGAGCTGGAGAGCGGTGTTCTATACATTGATTATATACCCAACCCTGAGCACTGGCGCGCATCTCGTCAGTGATTTCAAAAATCTGATGGTCAAGCCGATCTGGGCCTTTCTCGCATTATCCCCCGACTACGCAACACCGCTGCCTGTCGAGCGCACTCCTCCCTGAATCCCTGCCCGTATACGTGAACGGGATACCCTGTCTGGTTCCCAGGGCCCAAATCTGAACGCCGAGCTGTGTGGTGGCGTGAGTGCAACATCGCCGATCATCGCGTGGAAACAAACATGCCGAAACCCGGGCCCCCAAGTCGCCGTGCCATGTTGTGAATCATTTCGCCATCCGACTTTTTCTAGTGCGCCTGCAATGCCCCGTGAATGAATGCCACTTTTGCCAGCCATAAAACACCCCCAACTGCCGTTGATAATGTGCGTAGATATGATCGGAGAGCCGCCAGCCTTGGCCGTCAAAAAAAGAAAAAGAAAAAAGCCCGTCAACATCATTTCCCGTCGTCCTGTGCAAGCTCGGGTTGTCCTATGCAAGCCACTGCTCTTCATCGCGCTTAAGCCCCCGCATGACGAGACCTTCGTCGATCGAGTCGTCGTCGTCGTCGTCATCGGGGTTGTCGTCGACTTCCTCCTCGGCCACGTAGCCCGAGTCCACGTCATGACCATTCACTTCGACCATGTCGTCGTCAAGCATCCAAGTCCGGCCGTTTGCTTCCTCCTCGAGCGGGAAAATCTCCTGGGCGTACTCGCCCAGACCGCGTGGGCCTTCCCAGAGCGCCAGGGCGCCTTCCGGGCAGCTGCGTTCCAGCTCCATGTCTCCAAAGTAGGGCGGCTGCTTCGCGGGGTCGTCGTTATTGGGCGAGAATAGCTGCTCCAGCGCGACCAACTGTTCCCGGTAGCCCTCGGGAATCTTGACCTTCACCTCGATTGGCCCTCGTCTGTATCGCACAGGCCGCCCGAGGCCATCCTCGAACGCTTTGCACGCCTCTAGGGGCGTCAGATACTCGTAAGCGAGAGCGATGCGCCGTCCGTTCCACTTGGCCGGTCCGTCCTTGAAGAGTTGCAAGACGGCCGTTCCCACATCATGCTCAGCATCGAGCCATGGGAGCTTGGCGTCTGGGTGAAATGGGGCTTGCCACTCGAATGAACCGTCGGGCTGGAGCTCCATACAAAACAGCGGGTAGAGAAGGGATGTGAAGTTGTTGTTGTAGATGCCCGTGTAAACAAAAGTGGCAGGAAGGCCAATTTGCCGGATGTACTCCTCGACGTGGTGCTTGGTGGCCCAGAGCGGCAAAGACGGCCATTCCGGGTTGTATGCGGCGTGGTCGGGCATGGACGAGTAAATAAAATGCTGGACGCCGTTCCGCTTGGCCGTGTCAGCGATAGCCTCGCCGATCTGCACTTCGTTGCCGTAGAATGTGGTGTTGATGAAAGCCAGTTGCGCGCCCATGAAGACCCGCGTAATCAGCTCCTGGTTTACGGAAATGCCCGGGATGTGGGCGTTCGCCGTGACGTCCCGGTCGTCGTTGGGCTTTTTCCGGATATACAGCTCGCCAGTAAAGACTTGGACGTTGGGGTTGGTGCTGACTTCGGTGGCGATGACACCCTCCAGATTGCGCAACTGCGCGCGCACTTTGTAGCCCACGGCCGTGGCGATGCGGATCAAGGAGGCGGCTTGGCGGCCGCTGGCGTTGATGACGGCAATGGTCTTATCGGGCGACGGCATGGTGCGCTTAAAAGGGCGGAAACTCAACGAGTTATTCCTCGAGACCAAGGGAGAGCCCTCCGAGTAGGAAGAGCGGTTGTGTTTGTGCCTGGTCTGGCCGGCGCCGGTCCTCGTATAGGAGTTACCATTGTGGTCCGCGGGCGGCGGTCTTATAACCAAGTCGGTGCGAATGGGGATGGGTTCTGACGGAGGCATGGTGAAGATGGGAGGTTGGGCCTCTCTGCCTCGATCAAGCCCGTCTGCGAGCTGGCAAGAAAACGCGCGGCGACAAAAAAGGACACGCGGCAACGGGCGGTCGCAGTCCCAGAAATGGTATGAAGCAGACACCACCAGGTAGTATCTGCGATGGCAGCACAGGTGCTGTTGGTCGTGGTTGACTTCCCTTGGGGCGATCCCGAAGCAAACGCCTAATCAGGTCATAAGTCAGGGCAGCGGGCCAATCACTGCGCTCCGGGGGGTGAGCTTTGACAGAGCGATTCTTCAAAAAGAAAGGTCCGGGCCTATCGAAATGAGACGATACCGCCTACAGCCGCGGTGCCGGCGGGTGACTGCTGCCTCGCGATCTGGCCTCGGCGCCGACAGCGATAATGCACGCGCAACCTCTCGAGAAAGGGCGGCGGAGACGGCGATGTTCAAGCGCCAGGATCCCCGTTCCGTCTGTCTGCAGGGAAGAGAGGGGGAGGGGAATGCGAAGCGTATGTTTTGACAGGGAATGCTGCCAGACACCCGTTAGTGCACAGGCTCTTTCTTATCTGGGAGATAGATTGGCTGGGGTCGGGTAAGTCTGTATGTGGAATGTGCGTGTGCGCGTGTGTGCGGGAGCGGGAGCGAGGATCGGGCGAACGAGCGAGCGAACGAGCGAGCGGAAGCAGGGGAAGACGACAAGCCAAGGCAGGTCGCTGTCTGGCAATACGACCCCGGCGAGTCCTTCTCACGGGAAACCGTGATGGCAGGCTGGGGCCGAAGCAGGTGACAGGCCCGGGGCTGCCTGTCGAAAGGGCAGCGTTTCCGTGTTGCGTGCGTGCGAGGGTATGGGAGCCCAGCGCAGGACGAGAAACGGCCTTGGAATGATTGCTAGCCAGCCGCTGCTGCTTGGTGCTGTCTTGTCTGCTAGCTCCAGGGCAAAGGGCGGCGGCGGCGGCGGCTGCTGCTGTTGCTGTTGCTGCTGCTGCTGGCTCTCGCTCGCTCGGGGGTGCTCGTGGTGCGGGAGGGGATGGGAATAAGAAATATGTGCGCGAGCGGTGCGTAGCGGGTTCTTTTTCTACTTACCTACCTCGTCGCCTACTCTGGGGAATCGATGGCCTAGTTGGGCCGTCTGCTGCCCGTATGCCTGGTCTTTCCGGCCGTCCGTCCGGCCGTCTTCTCTGCCCGTTTGTCTGCGTGCGTCCGAGGTGCAGTGTCCCGTGTTGCAGGGCTCTCTTCTCTCAGGCGCCGCGGGCCAGTGTACGATGTACCCAGGGGGATAGAGTACTACTTATCAGCAGACGAGCCCCCGGGTTGAAAGGCTGATTCGGCGTGTATCCACACGGGGTCTGGTCGCAGATGGTCCAATCGGGAACTTCCAACCCAAGACGTGGTGAGAATTGTGGACGGCGGCGGCAGTAGCAAGAGCAAGCAGCAGCAAAGGAGAACGAGTGTTCCGCTACCGGGCACGAGTCGGCAAGCGGACCGGTGTGGAGGGGTAGATGGGCTGGGCTGGGCAAGGGCTTGCTTTGGGCTACGGGACAAGAGCGGGTGGAGGATGCGATGGTGGTAGGAGTAGTAGTGGCAGTAGTAGTGGTGGTAGCAAGCAAGGCCTGCCTGCGGTCCGTAAGAAGTATGGAGGCGTGAGTGGTCCCCCCCGCGGGCGGTGCGCGATGGGGTGTATGTACAACGGTAAAAGAAGAGTGAGGGAAAGGCCGGAGGCGCCTGACCGTCTAAGGGGGAGGGGGGGTTCGGATTGTGCGGCGGTGAAGATGCGGAAAAATCGGAGGGCAACAACTGCAATCTTTTCTTCTTCTTCTTTTTTCTTCTCCTCTCCTCCTCTTTCTGGTCTCTTTTTGATGTTGCGCAAACAACTTACCACCTATGCGTCTCGAGGAGGGAGGTACATATGCAGGTGCGAGCCAGGTATGTCGGGGGATTAAGTAAGAGCAGGTCGGTAGAGCGGGTGGTATGGGAGGTAGGTACAGCTACATATGTATGTAGCTGGTTGTGTGCACTGGAAGCGATGAGGAGAGAGGGGAAGGAGGATTACGTGAACCAGGCAGGTAATAGCTGGATCAAACGAAAAGCCACGAACAAGCAGGAGACAGGCAATAATAGATACGGAGCCGGGAATCAACAAGTCAGCCCGACGCGGGAGGTTGTAAGTCTGGAATGTGATAATGAACGAGATGTACCTCCCGTCTCTTATGGACGAATGTGATAATGAACGAGATGTACCTCCCGTCTCTTATGGACGAATGTGTTAACAGCAGCAGTAGCAGCCGCCGCCTCCGCCGCCACAGTCAACTCTTCTTCCCTTGCAACCCAAGGCCGAAAGAGGAGTGGAGGAAAAGAGGTAGGGGGTAAAAAAAAAAATGGGATGGGATTGTGGTGGAACGGGGCCTGGTCCCAACGTCTTGAGGTAGGTAGGGGGAAGTACCGAGGACGGAGGCCGGGCGGGCAACCTGCATGGAATCCGGGCCCGTCGCACCGTGGCAGAGCAGGCCCCCCAGTTGGCCGACTCCTATTTGACGCCCCGGAGGCAGAAAGGTCGAGAAAGTATGCGATGGGGGGAGGGGGGGCTTGACGTGTAAGTGGTTGCTGTTACTCGATAAGTACTGTCGTGGCTGCGTCGTGGTTGGATAGCGACCTCGCGGCATGGATGGGCTGGGATACCCGTCTATCAAAGCCCTCCTCCATCGCAACCCTGACGGGCGTGCCGGCGCAGGGAACCAGGCGAACCAGGCCGTACGTAGGGCAGTCGGGTACATAACAGCCGGTAATCCATAGGCAATAGCCCGCCTGCAGCCGATGATATCATGAACAGCAGACAGCCACTCCCCGAGGTCAGACCAGACGCGGCACGGAACATGGAAGCAACCCATCTTGGGTTTCCAGTCTGAATGCTGCTAGCCCGTAAGGTAGAGGTACTGGCCTATTCACGGGGAGAGGGCGTCGCGCGGGGCGCCAGCGAACCGTGCAGGGGGGGCCGGACGCACGAACCGAAACAACCAACCGAAGCCGTTGTCGTCCCTGCCTGCATCACGGCCGATCCTAACGACTAGGTCGTCGTTGGATTTCCGAACACGACGACGACACACCACGAGACCACAGGAGGAGAATCGTTAGGTCATGTACTTTTAGCAGGCAGGCACTCGGCGCCGGGTCTGGGCTTTGGGGCCTGGGCTCGACCCGGACCCGGACTTGGACGGGCTGGCAACCTGGAACTTGGGCCTGGGCCCTGAAGCCCCCGAACCCGGGCGCCCCCTACCGCTTCCCCTTCCCCCCTGTGGGATCCCATAGAAAAAATAGACGGGGCCGATGCCCAACCAAACAGTCACGCAGATGAGAAGAGAATGAGAAAATTATGGCCTGACTGGGCTCGGTACCTCACAACCCTCGATCCATTCCCGGACCACCGGTTTATTCGAATACACAGTAGATCCCCTCCCCCCTCCTCTTCTCTCTACCTCCTAGTGGCGGCCTCTTCAACATTTGTCCAGCGACCTTCGATGAGACGACGTGGTTGCCGCTTTGTTGCTTCACCATCGGCCGACCTGGGTTCAAATTATGTAACAGATTCCAGAGGGCAGGCCTCGGCGCATCCCCTGCCTGGGGTCGTCCGTGGTTTTTTTTTTTTCTCCTCTCTCCCTCGCTCACTTCTTTGCCTCTGTTCAGTAAAGCGCTGGCTGGCCCGCCCACTCTAGCGCTAGGCGCCGTCTGGCCCTTTCCGTCTCTGCACATTTCCCAGTTTCAATTAGCCATTCCGATCCTCCTCATTGGCCGGGGACCTTAACTATATGCTAATACTGCCGAGTAGGTACAGATGGATGCGCTCACCTTTTTCAACACCCGGGTGGGCTCGGACTTATGTCGCCCTTTTCCCCAACGTGGACGGCGCCTCGTGAAGGCCAAGTGAGGTGAGAGAAAGAGGGAAAAAAAAAAAAAAAAGCTGGGCCACTTGCAAATTTGCACCCGGGGGCCTGGCTGGCGGCCGCGCCGGCAGATGCTTGATGCCGCTGTGCAGATGGATAGGGGGACCACGGAGTGACAGGCTCAGAGGCCAGCCGCAGCGCGACAACGAGACATCACGCGGCCTCCCGCCCACATAAACGAAGCGCACCGCGAACGCAGACTGGAAGAGGACGCTGACGGGGGACCCGACTGGTCGCATGTATTGCACACATGCCGCATATGGCGTCCAGGCTCACTCACTCCCTCTGGGAGCACCCTCGGCCCGCTGCGTGCCGGTACCGATTTGCACACTACTAATACTACATACGTGCATCTATCTCTGCATCGTGTGCCACCCAGCCCCATCCCACACGAAGATCAACGGCGCCCACCCGCCGCGCCCACTTTGCCCCGGCTTTCTCCCTCCTCTCTTTCCGCCTTCCGCCCTCCGCGTCAGCCCAGCACGGATTTGCGGAAGGCAGCGCCTGGCGGGCGCGGTAGGCGGATCTCGGCTCCCGCCGCGTCTCTCACCTGGTTGAAGGGCAGGCCTAAGGAGCCCGAGTGGGATCCCGTGGGCGAGGGGCCACGGAGCAACACACACAAGAGTACTGTTACGCGGGCAGGTCACCCCGGGGAAAGATGTGCGTCGGCGGGTACTATAGTCCATCCAGTCCATAGGGGGGGTCTTGGCACCTCCGGGGCTCCATCCAGGTGCCTCGCCTGTTCGACGGCCTTCGACGTGTCTACGAGGTACGTACGTACTGACTGCCCGCATGGACTCCGCCGGTTCTCGGTTTCTCCACGAGACATGGCACCCAGCTTGCCAGGGATGCAGGGCAGGAAAAAGCTTTTTTTCTTTCGGTGCAAGGCACGAGCGTGTGTATCCGCAACATGCCCTGAATAGGCTGCCATGGGCCATTCCCTTTGTGACCCGTGACCACGTGGGATCGGGAACCCGGCGGACAGCCTTCTCTCCTGACAGTGCTGAGTGGGCCTGCTGGCAGGAGACAATCACGCTGGGCCGCTGTCGGGGCGGCCGTCTCACCATGTGGCGGCGACAGTGACAACGATAGGGGACCAAGACGAGGGTAGCGAGCCCAGCAACACTGCTGCGTCGGGGGTTTGTGACGGGCACCTTGTCCGCATATCGCCTGCTTGCTTGCTAGATACTCTTTTACTGGACCTGTGACGAATCCAGGGTCTGTTCGGTCTGGTCGTACTAGCTGAGTAAGTACCTACTAATCTGTCGGCCCGGGGCGATGATCGGAGCAGCAAGTGCGTGTGTGTGCGTGCGTGCGCGTGTGTGCCGGGGGGGGGGGGGGGGGGGAGAGGACCAATCATGAAGGAAAAAAAAAAAAAATTGACCGATACGGGATGGCCCCTTCTGGCGCCTACTACGATAGTTGTGCATATACATACCATGATAGTACGGCGTTCGTCACGGGATCTCTAGATTGCGCTCCCAGGGTTTGGCGCCGCGCAGGCCCCGGCGGCTTTCAAAACACCACCCGCCCCAATCTTGCTCACTGATAGACTATCTACGTGCCTGACCTAGCAGCCCTGGCAGCAGCCTCCAGGGGGGGACGCATTCAGAAATTCAGGGCGGCAGGGCGGATCATGTAACAGCCCTGGGCACCAGGAACACCCGGCAGCCCGGCGGATAGGTAGAGAGAGGCCGATGGCCGGGCGCACTACGGCAACCCAATCTCTTTCCGAGAAAACTCTACGGATTGTTCGACTGCTAGCGGAGCACCTGCGTACACAGAAGTACTTGGTGCCTCTACTACGGAGAATAAGTACAGAGCGGGCAGAAGGGATGGGGAGGGGCTATGGTAGAGAGTGTGGGTAAGAGAAAACGGGGCTTCTGCGATGAATCTCGTTACGCCCGTTCGCCAGTCAGTCCATATTTCTCTGTGAAAAAAACCCCCTCACCCCTCCACCGCATGGCCCAAGTCGGTAGGTACGTGGTACGGTATTCGGCAAGTCGATACTTGCAAGTTGAGGTCAAGAGTCGGGTCACCCACCGCGGAGGGCTCTCTGTAAGTACTGTGAGGTAGCCCGCATATGCAGTGGGCTGTTCCGCTTGCCTAACACGGTTCCAGCGACAGCCGGACGACAGCCTCTTCTTGCTCGTCACCCCATCGAGTCCGCCCACTCCCGAGCAAAACGAGCCAGACAAACAAAATTGCCCGTCAATAACTAACGCGGGGCGTCTCGCCGGTCGTTGGTTATTAGTGGGAGAGATAGAGAGAGAGAGCGAGGGAGACACGAGAGTACGTGTGGAAGGGGGAGGGACAAAAAAAAAACCAGAACAAGCCCACCCCCCCAGGCGCGCCTATGAGCGAGTCGCCTGGTCTCGTTGTTACTGATACTAAAAGGCCCCGGAGACAGAGGGGAGGGGGGTAAGGGGAGTGAGTGGCCGACTGTGTTGCGACGGGGCGTGTACTATTACGTACGAACCAGCCTCGCTGTTCGCCCGCCGGCCTGCCCACATGCCGTCATCCACGCAGGCTTTCAACTTTATTTCGATGCAATCCACCGCGCCGTGGTCGTCCCCCCCTCCTTCCTCCGACCAGGAAACGCGCGCATTTCCGCGGAGCGTCGGCCTGGGTGCGATGGGTTAAGCCGGCGCCGCTGATTGGTCGCGCCTGGTCGATGGGATCTCGCCTATTTTCTTGTGTGTGTGTGTGTGTGTGTGTGTGTGTGTGTGTGTGTGTGTGTGTGTGTGTGTGTGTGTGTGTGTGTGTGTGTGTGTGTGTGTGTGTGTGTGTGTGTGTGTGTGTGTGTGAGGGAAGCCTGGTGAGGTGTTTCTGTATTGTTGTGTGTGTGTGTGTGCGTGTGTGTGTGGTGTGGTCGTGCTGATTCGGTATTGGTGGTGGTGGGTGGTCGGTGGTTTCCCCTCCTCCCATAAGGTGGTTGTTTGGGGATCCAGTCGGTCAGTGCAGGCCTGACTGCAGCAACACCATGATTTCCCATGCGTACCCTACCCGTAAAAGGTACTACATGTATGTACCTAGCTTTTCGTTGGAGGCTATCTACTGTGTACTTGTTGTAGGTGCTGCACTTGCCAAGGTTCGAGGCTCCCAGATACAGTGCCACGGGTGGATGGACGGACGGACGGACGGACAAATGGATGGGTGGATGAATGTGTGGTACCGTCAGACATCTAACAAGTCAAGTACGATGGGATATGATGGATGTGTGCCTGTGAATGGATCGTGGAGGTCGTGGAGGATTCCACCCAAACAAACAACGTGTGTGTGCCTCCTGCTCCTCCAGCCTTCTCCTCCTACGGAGTATTCCAGAACTATACCCCTCCCTCCCTTCTCCTCCCCGGGCTTCCTTCCTTCGCACTCTGTCCCTGGTCCCCAGCAATTCTCCGTCCCCCCTCCTGCCCTCTTCCCCATCTGATATCTGATAAAGTCCCCATGCCCTCATCTTCCTTCCCCCGTGGCTTCATTACCCTGCATGCCGCGGCTGACAGTAGGCACAGACGCGGTCATGTTGCCGACGGGCCACCGGGGCCAGATAAGCAGGGGCCCGGCCACTCACACATCGCGGGGTAAATATGCTTCCCCCAGCCAAGCCGTCGGGGCCGTATCTGGAGACAACCCTCCCCATACTGTACCTACGTACCTACATACTCCCATACCACCATCCCCGGGCTCCACGTATCTACACAGTGTTACGTGGTGCTCGGCCTAACTTGGCTATATCGGACCCGTGAGCCTTCTTACTGTATGTAGGTATGGTATCCCTTCCATACCGCCCTAGTAGTGTAGGCTCTTATCTTCAGTCAGTCCTTACCGGCGCCTCTTACAGATGATACCCAGCTACCCCGTGAGCCGGGCCGCCGGTTCAAAACAGGCAGATAGGGCGGTTGCTGCTGCTGCTGCTGCTGGCGCTGCTGGCGCTGCTGGAACTGCTGGAACTGAAACTTTCACGCAGCGGCCAAGAGAGCTTGCGGTTCCACTCCGCGCTCTCTCCCCCACAAGGGCCCCGAGACCACACTTTATTTCCCCGTACCTGATATCGCGGCCTATCTCTCGGCCTCGGCTCGGCCACGCCCTCGGCCACATGCCTAATTCTCCCTAGTCGTACGTCCCTTCCCCTCGTCGGACTACCCCGGACCCCAGTCACGCCCCGGGTGGTGCATCCCATGCCGAGGACGCCAGGAAGTCCAGGCCCTCCAGGGGGAAGCTCTCAAACCACGGGGCGTTCGCCGCCGGGAAATCCGCCGCCGATCCGTCCGCGTTGAGCGCCGTGTCCAGTTGGCCCTGATAACGAAAGCCCTACCCGTCAGCCGAGGTCATGGCAAGTCCAAGCTCGCCCGGAAGTACTCACCCAGTCATACAGATCCGGCAGCGCGGCATCGTCTGGAGGCTGGCCGGGTTGTTGCTGTGCGAAGAAGGCCATATCCGGGACCGAAGACCCCCCAAGCGTGATCGACGACGTTCCCGTCCCGCTGCCATCGATGCTCAAGCCCGCCATCGACTCCGGTGTGGAAAAAGCAAGGTCGGTGCGCGAAGCGCCCTGTCGTCGCGCCTCTACTCTCCTGAGGAGCGTCTCGGCGGCCTGCGCCGCCCGTTGACAATCCGATACCTGGAGGGCCATCTGCTGCCAGACGGCCTGTGAGGTCCGGAGACGCCGCAAAAGGTCGTCCTTGGTTGGTGCCGCTGACCCTTGCGCGAGCCAGTCGAAGTGGCCGCCCGGCTCCGGATAGTGGGGGCTCTGAATGAAGAGCGCAATCACCACGTTGGCAAGCAAGTAGTCGTGAATGGCCAATGCCGATACAAACCACCCATTCTGGTGCAGCATGGCGCCAGGTCGGGCCGCATCAAAGAGCGTCTTCTGGTAGTCCAGCAGTGCGAGGGCCGCCTCTAGACATACCGCGCGCGAGACGCCATGCTCCTTTTGGGGGTCCGCCTCGGTAATGTACCGTCGGTGTAGAACCAGCCGGATCTTTTGGTAAAGCAGTGCAAGGCCAAATCTTTTCACGACCAGCGCGACGGGATCGGTGATACTTTCGTCCATGGGCCTCACCTTCATGAAGGCCGGTATGTCGGCCCAAGTTTGCTCCAAGAGGACGTTGGCCTTGTGTACCTCGGCATCGGCCGGGGCCGTCAAGGCGTGCGCCTGACGCGCCACCAGGGCAAAGACACGGCATAGGGCAGCCTTGCTTCTCGGGTAGGAGAGCGGCGTGTAGTCGGCGCCTGGCCTCGGCGACGGGAGTGTCTGGGTGTCGGGGCCGAAATCCTCATCACGCAGGTTCGAGGGCAGAGCCGTATCACTATCGATGCCGTGGATCATGCACGGCAAGCCCAGGTGGAAGGCCACAAGCATGTCTATCTGGATGGCGACGGTCCACCAGCGGCGCCGCATTTCCCCGTCATAGGCCGAAATACCGGGCACTTTGCCCGGGTCCCGATGGAGCCCCATCTTGAGCATGAGACGGATCAGCACCGATGTTAGCATGTAGCAATTCATCTGGGAACCGCGCTCGCTGAGGAACTCGGCCTCGGTATACAGCAGAAAGGCTTGCAGCGTCGACGGGCCCGGCTGGGAGTACTTGCCAGCCACGAGGGCCCAGGCGGCGGCGCCGCGGTATAGCTGAAACCTGTCCATGGGGCTCAGCGCAGACGGGGCGTCGGTGGCCAGTTCATGCGGAGCCGAGTATATGGAGAAGAGGAGCCCCAGGCTCGTGACCATGAACAGGAGCGCCAACCAGTGCAACGGAGCCCGGGAAGGGTCCTGCCAGAACTCATTGTATTCCTTGCTAAAGGTCGGCATGTGGAGGATATCTTGGATTCCTAGTCAGCCTGCAGAGGCGCGGGGGGTGGGGGGCACGAAAGCACTTACGCTGGGACGGGCTGTTCGAGTTGAAGTAGCGTGCCATCAGGCGGTCTATGACCCTTTTGTCCGGCAGCAGAGCCAGGAGCTCGTCCTTGCTCCGCGGCACGCTCTTGGAGAAGATGAGGAGCTCCGCCGAGCGGCCGGGTGCGTACGGGTCGTGGAATTCCTCGTCATCATCACCCGGATCCTCAAAGTAGGCCTTGAGCTCGTCGATCTGCAAGCAACCCATCTCATCAGTACGGGGCACCGCGGTCCCCCGCGTATGGGCGGGAAGGGGGGGGGGGGGGCGGTACGTCTTCAAGCATGGCCATGAAGTGGGTGCCGCCCACGAAGTTGGTCGTCTTGTCACTCTGGATGACCTGGCCGGCCGCGGGGCTCTCCGGCGCCGTCTCGGACCCCGAACCGTCTTCCGGGTCGAGCATGCCGCGCACCATGCCCTCGAGCCGCTTCAGGCGCGCGGCCATGGTCCGGGGCTGCTTCTTCAGGGGCCGCGGGGCATAGGCACAGCCGTCGGGCCGGCCCTTCTTGAGGCACTGGCCGCACGGCTGGGCCCGGTCGCACTTCAGCTTGGAGGCGCGGCAGGGGCCGCAGCTCAGGAGCACCCTCGTTCTCTTGGCCGTCGGGGGCGCCCGCGGCGGGGACCCGCTCCCCGAGGGCGCCGGGTCGACCCCCTCGCCTCCTCGGTCGGGAGGCGCATCGCGACGGCGCTGCTCGGCCATGTTGTGCGGCGGCGACGGGCGAGCGATGTACGCGGTCCGCCTAGAGCCTTGGCTGGGGTGGGCGAGGAACGAGGTTCTGCTGAGAGAACCGAAGTCACGAGACTGCCCGGGAACCGGATAGGCTGCTGGTATCACTGCAAGCAGGTCGCACTTATCCTATGGTCTACTAATACACCCTAGTCTCCAGGCAACAGGGCTGATGGATCCTCGATGAAGTATGTAACTACGGGGCATTCATTGGGTATGGATATTACATGGGATCTGACCCGATAGCTGCACTGATGACAGCGCTGCGGTCCGTGTGTGGAGCCACCAGATCTCGGGGCTCCCATATTGGATGGGACGTTAATACCCATCTCTCCAGCTCCGCCCCAGCCCTGGATCCTGGGGCCCCACGATAACGTCCAGGCGTGTGGAAGCTACTACTTCATCTCCAACCCATGTACTTTACTCACCACACCGTACCTACATCATGGCATGCATCAATTGAACGCGGCGTGCGTGAAAGGTGCCAGACTAGGCCCCGCCCATATGGCTGAAGGATGGAGGGAACCTTAGTAAGCAGTGGAGAGACGACCTGGAACACGCCTAGAATACGCCCTGTGCACCACACCCCAGACCAAAGGGGGCCACAACTTGGCCCACAGACACTGACCCAAAGTGGTATTACGTGCAAGAGGATGCGCCGCTAATCTTTCGGGGATGGAATAGGCCAATGCGCTCGTAGCTCGTGGTATCATTCGTTGGCCTCTTCCCGGGCCTGAGGACCGTCTCTATGCAGTACATATCTTGACTGTGCTGACCTCTAATGTCTCCGAGTCGACCAGAACTATCTCCCGGGTAGCGGCGAAGGACGGCACGGCAATGAGTCGCACAGTCTGGCCCTCTGGGCCGGTAATCCGCGTGGTCCCAAATTCGGGCTGGCAGCCTACGATATAGAGATGCGGGCACGTCTTCATGACAAACGGGTCGTCGTCTTGGAACGGATAACTCCCTGTGAAGAGTATCAGCGACCTGGGGGAGGAGAACAGAAAGGTTCGCCGAGGAGATTGAGGGGACGGGTCGTCAAGGGGACCGCACTTACACAAGGTGTCGGGGGCCGTCGGCGCCGTACATCGCCACCGACAGGTTGCCTCCATCATGCCTAACCGGTCATCGCTGTCGACATACTTGGCGATGTCGTCTATATTCTGGCCGCCCGTGCCGAGCACGCGCCAGCCGTCCAGCTCGCCCTCCCAGGGGTTGGTTACCGTGTCGAACCACCCTTGCTCGTCCGACGCGGGCGGGGCCGCATACGCGCGCGAGATGGGGAACATGGCCGTGTGGATGGGCTGTTGTGGATAGCTGGCCGTGGCCGGGTCCTGGGCGCCGGGCAGCAGGGTGACGGGCATCGTGGGCAGCAGGCTGGCGAGGAACTCGTCCAGGAGCTGCGAGGGAAGCGCATTGTAGGAGCTGGCATCGTAGCCGTACTTTTTCTGCTGGGCCTTGTTCTCCTTCTGCGAGTCGTCGACAACGGGCCGCCTGTCTTCGAGGGAGATGGAATTGCCCGCGATGACAAGACGGCTGATCTGGGCGAGCTCCTGCTGGGCGGCCGGGTCTAGTGCCTCGCCCAGCAGGTACTCGAGCAGGAGGTTGAGCTCGAGGTTGTGGGATGCGTCGGTGCCCGAGAAGGCGAGTCCCGAGACGATGGCGATTTTGCCGCCGCTGCCACGCGACCGCGCATCCGTCATCTCCTCGTCGGCATCCGGGGAGCCCTTGGGTTTGCCGGCGCCTTTTGCCTCCGGCGGTTTTGAAAGAGCCCACCGGTCGGGCTGCGGGGCCAGATCGGGGAACTTGATGTCGATGACCTCCAGCTCGCCGTTCGCGTTCTCGGTTCCCATGGCCGAGATAATGCAGCCCGTTACCAGAAAGAGGGACTTCAGCTTGTCGCCCACCAGCTTGATGCGACCCGACTCGTCCTCCAGAGTCACGGCATCGTCGTCTGACCAGTACTTCTCGGTCGTCAGGGGCGCCGAGATCCACCGCTACGCCATACGGTCAGTCACAGCAACAGTCGGGGGGAGGCGCACCGGGGATGGGGCCACACACGTCCTTGGATACGTCCTCCAGAATGTTGGGTTTTAAGCGCATGTCCATGTACACGGTGCCGGTAACATAGCACAACTCGCCCTGGCGGATGTCCAGCACGCGGTCCACACGCTTGGCCTGCTCGCCGCCGATGACGGTGTCCTCCCACTCCGCCTCCGCCAACCGGTCCACGGCCGGTTTGATTTTGGTCAGGCGCAAGAAGTACATATCGGCGTATTGCTGCTTGTAAGACCGTTCCTTGGCCAGACGGAACGCGTGGAGGGGCTTGTAGGTAGAGGCTGTCCTCTCTAAAGCCTCCCCCGACTCCTTCCCCCTGCGAGGTAGGTTAGCTGGGCGCCAGCCCACGCTGGAGGGCAGGACAGACTCACGAGGGTCCCCGGAGAAGGTTGCCGGGAATGCCATCCAGGTTCGCCATGGTGGGTGATGGGGGTGGACGTGGTGGATGGACGGGCTTGCACACCAGAACCACAAATCCGAGAAGATAGATCGGCAATTGGGGAAACGCGTCTCGAGGTCGAAAGACGCGACTTGGGATTAATTGAAATGCGGGCGTGGCTCAGGGAAGCCACACCAATAACGCACTGTGATTGGCTGATCTGCAAATCGCGGGGTAAGGCTCAATCTGCACCATGCAAGGCTGATGATTATCGATAGCCAAAAATTTTGGAAAATCCCCATTCTCGAGACCAATGTCGACCAGGATATAGGCCTTTTTCTTGCTTATGAACGCCTAAGGGGACCGTTTTTGCCATTTTGAATTGAAGGTCACTGTCTCGCTTCCAACCCGCCCCCCGACGAATAGCACAAAAAGGCGCCGTACGCTTTGATCGTGCCCAGTTCTCGACATGGATACCACCGCGGGCGCCGAGGCTCCGCAGGTCCGAGTCAACTTCACCACCACCGTACCAGAGCTTCAACTGCCGGAGGAGAAGAGCCAGCTGCTAGTACCCGGAGGTATGTACCATGCCATTGGGCCTCACCCGACCGCCCGGCCCCCGTCGCTGATCTGCGTCCAGACATCAAGCGATATGGCCTCTCCCGCATCCTCAACTCCGAGTCCATGCTCAACACGGACGCGCCCGTCCCCCTCGACTTCATCATCAACGGCACCTTCCTGCGCACGTCCCTCGAGGACTACCTGAAAGACAATGGCCTCTCGTTCGAGTCGATCGTCACGCTCCAGTACGTCCGCAGCCTGATACCACCCACCTACCAGGCCAGCTTCGAGCACGACGACTGGATCGCCGACGTCGACGTCCTGTCCTCGACCTCGCGCGCCGGCGCCTGGGCCGGCGACGCCCTCCCGCACGGCCAGGACCGCATCCTCTCGGCCTCGTACGACGGCTTGCTGCGGATGTGGAACCAGTCGGGCCAGGTCGTGGCCGTCTCGCCCTCGGGCAGCAACGGGGGCCACAGCGCGGGCGTCAAGGCGGCCAGGTTCCTCGACGCCTCCCAAATAGCCTCGGCCGGCATGGACTACACGGTGCGCGTCTGGAAGTACGCCGAGGCCGCTGGCCAGCTGTCGGGCGAGTTCAAACCGACGCTGGAGCTGTACGGCCACAAGGGCGTCGTGGAGGCCATGGACGTCCACGGCCCCTCGGGCCAGCTCCTGACGGCCTCGAGCACGGGCGAGATCGGCCTCTGGTCGACGTCCAAGGCCAAAGCGCCCGCCGCCCCCGAGGAGGCGCTCCCCGGCGCCAACCCGGCCAAGAAGCGCAAGCTGGCCGGCGCCTCGGCGGCGCCGCAGCGGGGCGCCCTGTCCCTGACGCAGATCCACCAGGCGCCCGCCACGGCCGTCATCTTCCACCCCCAGGACGCCACGGCGGCCTACTCGGCGTCGCAGGACCACACGATCCGGACCCTGGACCTGACGACGTCGCGCGTCGTCAACAGCATCACCACGGCGCACCCGCTGCTGTCGCTCTGCTCCGTGGCGGGCACGGGCAGCGCGCCCCTGCTGGCGGCCGGCACGTCGGCCCGGCACGTCACCATGGTGGACCCGCGCGCGTCGGCCGCCACCACGTCCGTCATGACGCTGCGCGGCCACCGCAACTTCGTGACGGCCCTCGCCGCCTCCCCGCTGAACGGCTACTCGCTCGTGTCGGGCTCCCACGACGGCACCTGCCGCATATGGGACCTGCGCAGCGTCCGCGCCGGCACCAAGGCCGAGGGCGGCGGCAACGTCAGCGAGGCCGTCTACGTCCTCGACCGCGAGAGCCAGAAGGGCCGCCGCGCCGGCGACGTGCCCGGCCAGGGCTGCAAGGTGCTGAGCGTCGCCTGGGACAAGCAGTGGGGCATTGTCAGCGGTGGCGAGGACAAGCAGGTGCAGATAAATCGGAGCGGCGATCTGGCGGCGAAATAGAAAACGAAAAAAAGCTGTCTTCTGCCTTCAATAGATTTTGATACCCTTACCCCTGCTCCTAATCAGCGCAGATGCTATAGAGGTATCACTGAAGCCGTCTTCCGTGCCATGTTTTATTTTTTCCCCTCCCGCACCGTCCTCATGCTTTTATTAAGAAGTTACTTGTTGGCAAGATTCTACGTTGACAGCAACGGTAGGTTCCAGCTGATCTGTTCCCGATATCGGGATCCAGTATCGTGGTTGGGTTTAAGCTTCTCGAGCCCCTGAAGTCTAACTGGTTTTATCGAGACAAACGCCCTCCAGGCAGCAAGGACGGGAAGCCACCTCCCTTTCTTGCGTGCAGTCGAAGAGGGCCCGGCAATGGGGAAGTAAGGAGTGACTTGTCTGAACTACCAATTACTCTATACACTGGATACTTGTGGAGTGGGTGTAGAATCCGCCTCGCGAACATGTAAGCGCCGCCCGACCTTAGAATGCTTCCTGCGGATGGAAGTCGGTGGATGGCTTAGGGTTGTGCGCAATATCCGCGTGGTATCGGGAGCCGTCTACGGGCAACCGTTCTTTGAGGATGGCACGGCGAATGTGGTTCGTGATGGTCCCGCGCGCGTAGGGTGGATTGCGCAGCAGTCCGGCCACCTCTTTCAGCGACAGGTCTTTGTTGGTATGCCACACGTGGTAGGACCGAAGTTCCTGCCGGTTCGCGTAGACCGTCTTGTAGTCGGCGCCTTTGGCCGGCTGGTTCTCGCGTTGGAAAGCCTCGGCCCAGGCCTCGGCCGCCTCGACACGGGGATCCGTCTCCTTGGGCGTTTCGGGCGATGCTTCGGCGTCATCCTCGAGAAGGTTTTTGGGCCCCCTCTTGCTCTTCTGGCCGGCAGAGCTCAAGTGCGCTCTCAGTAAGCGCTTCCGAGCTGTCGCGCTCAAAGACACGGACGGACCGTCTTCGGCTTCGAGGACATCCTCTTCGGAGTCGGTCTCCAACTCGCACCCGTCCGTCAGCCGGATGGGCAAACCCATCTCGGCGAAGTGAGGGTGGGGTGGACAGGGATTGAGCTGTTTCCTGTAGTGTTCGAGGGTAGCGTAGAGCTGGACCCCAGCATACGCATCGGACGCAGAATCTACGGCGAATGAGCCTACAGTCACTCACCCACAGCGTGAGGGGCGCGGCGAGACTTACAGGTAACTTGATCCCCTTTGAGTATCTTGGTCCAGTCACTCGTTCGGACATCTTGCCCCTTGAACATGGGTAGATGCAGGTAGTCATGAACCTGGGTAGCCAGTGGAACCAACTTTTTGTTGATATGCTGGTACTCGCCGGTCTTGGAGAACGTGACGAGCCGGTAGAGATGGCTGAGCTCGACTAGACCGCGAGACTCGACGCCGAAATGGTTTTCCAACTTCTTGGCATCGCCCTTGATCCAGACACCCGTCTTGACCACGTCGACATTTTCCATAATCTTCCGGAAGGAAGGGGCGATCAGGTCATCAGACCGGGGAAATATGGCCACGTGGAACAGGGCAATGCGGCTTGGACTCGCCAGCTGGATCAAGGAGACGTTGCGCCGGGCCCCCGAGAACCGAGTCGCATCGATGGCCCATTCCAGATCGAAACCGAGCAACTTCTCGTCCATGAAGTACTCCTGGCAGACGCGCTCGGCCGTGTGCTGGCTGCGGCAGTAGTGAACCTTGACTGTCTGGTCGCTGGGGCCACGGTACAGCTTGTACGACCAGAAGGAGCCGGGGGTGCCTGGCGCCGCCGACTTGGCAGCGCGAAACAGGTCCTCCGACATCTTCCAGGTCAGCGCCGGATGAGGGGGGTCACGCGCCACCTCGGCGGCGAGCGCGCCTCCATCCGGGGCGTCGGCCTCGGCCTTGGCAGCCGGCCCCGCCTCGTCCGCCTCGGCAGCCGCTGGGGCCGCTCCGACCATCTGCTCATGGTGCTCTGAGAGACTGCTGGTCTCGCCTGGGCCGGCCCGGGCGTCCGAGGACAGGCCGCGAACGCCCAAGACATGCGCCGGGTCGGTAGGGGGCCGAGGGGCAGACGAGAAGGAGACGCCGCGGGAGGGGTCCCATAAGCGCGGGTTCGAGGGGCTGGCTGTCATACCGAAGCATCTAGAGGAACTGGGAGGGCACAGTCAGTGGCGATTCCGACTACGGCGCGGCCCGGCGACCGGGATAGGGATGGAAGCCGATAACAACACCCAGAAGAAAAAGAGAAGAGGGGCGTGGCGGCCCGACCTACCGAGGAAGACAAAAACGAGCATAGGGAAAGCAAAGGGGGTATCTCAGGACATGGCCAGCAGCCGCCTTGGAAAGGGCTGGCGGGGGTATCAAGAACGTGGGCATTTGCGCGGAATCAAAGCAGCCAGCCCCATGGCGTTCCCGGGGGGGCAAGAGGAAGGGCGAGGCCAGGCAGACACGCGGGTGGATTGGACCATTGACAGACGTCGATAGGTCGCGCGCGCGGTAGCTGGGCCGTGGGCGGCGGCGGCAGACGATCGAGGCCAAGGAGAAACGCGATGACAAAAACGACGCGCGACGGGGGGACCCTGTGTAGATGTAGATACTAGATGTTAATTTAATGTAGCGGTTTCGAGGGACCGGCGCTTTCGTTGGTGGCAGTGGGAAGGGTGGGGGGGGGGAGCGTGTCGCGACAGCAGCAATGGAATGAATGGTGGTACCTCCTACTTAAGCAGGATGTACATATGCATATTTGGAATTTATGTATGTATGTTAGTACATAAGCCCATACCGTACCACATAACTTCAAGCTCAATACGCAGTAGACGAAATGTTTTATGATTTTCATTGCTGGCAAGGGCGCTAATGAACCCACGTCTTCCGTCACAAATGGAACGAACGCAGGAGGATAGGTACATACACACAGCAAAGTACCCCTACCTCTTCTGAGGCTTATTAGCAGATATCGTCCCTTCACCTACTAAAAGGTACATACATACATACCTACCTACCTACTCCAGCACTCGATCCATACTTACATAACTCCCGTGATCCCCATCTTTCGGGTTAAAGCAACCAGCCTTGTTCACACTTCGCAACCGCCATTGCGCCAGGCCGGAATCGCCCATCTTTCGCCCGTCTTGCTTCCCGCCGCATCGCAAATCCCAGATTGGAAACCATGGCGGCCCCTTCCACCTCGCAACTCCTGCCTCTGGGTAAAAGGCCTCCTCCCCCCCTCACCTCGCCACCCTTCGCATCTGCCACACACAGACACACACGCAGACACATGAATACACGAGGCTGACCCGTCACCTAGAGCTCATCGACAAGTGTGTCGGCTCCCGGATATGGGTCGTTATGAAGGGAGATAAGGGTATGCAACATCCCCCCGCCGCCTCGCCATCCAGCGGCTGCTTTTTTTATGGCTGGTCTTGGTAAAGCCAACCGGGCTGGGCTGGGCTGACTACGGGCTGGCTCTTCTTTCGACGGCACACAGAATTCAGCGGCACCCTACTTGGCTTCGATGACTACGTCAGTAAGTATACATCTGCACGCCCCCGGAGGCAGCGAGACTGCCCTATGCTTCTTTTTCCCCCCTCCCCTCTTCCCCCCCAGCCCCGCTCTGCCTCGGCTGTGCCGGCGTGCTGACTATCTGGGTGCCCAGACATGGTCCTCGAGGACGTGACGGAGTTGTGAGTGGTCCTGCCTCGTATCCCCAAATCCCTCCGTGAAGGCCGCGCGGCCGCTCTAACCCACGGCAGTGACTACTCGGGAAACCACACCAAACTGTCCAAGATCCTCCTTAACGGCAACAACATTTGCATGGTGGGTGTTCCCCCCTCATGGCAGACGCCACGACCCGAACTGACTTCTGCCCAGCTGATCCCCGGAGGCGAGGGCCCCACGGCCGCTTGATGGACAGGCGATGTGCTTCCCAGGCGATACAGGCCGCGCCCAGGGACTACGGGTACTTGGTCGTGTTGCTTCGCGTTCCATACGATATCATGGAGACCAGCGGCGTGGCAGCCGGTGGCCCGTCTACGAGTAGAAGTAGTCGTATGGTCACCAGGTTACGGAGAGTAGTAAGCGACCAGGCGGCCGGGGACCTGGGGGGGAAAGGGGTTATCTATCACCGTCTATCCCTCCTGAAACCAAATGAATAGGTCCTCGTTACTTCGACCTTTTGCCAACCCTCGTGAAACAAGCCAGACCGGAACGCCATCCAATGACAAACAGATGTCCACGCCTTCAAGGTCCCCGGTGTCCTGCGGTGTTGCCTGCGCTGCGCGGGGGCGGCAGATTAGAAGCCGCTGGCCTGGTTGTCCTGGTTACCAGCCGTGGCCATGCGGCGCAGTTCGTACTCCCGAGTGAACTCGCGACCGAGGTGTCCGTATGCCGCCACCAGTTGCTTGCACACGTCGATGAAGATCTCCCGCGGCGTGACGCTGCCGTCGGTCTGGACGCGGATCATGACCTCGGGCACGTTAGGGTGGGCCACTGCCGCGCGTGAGTACAAGAGGGCACAGTCAAGGCTTACGACGACGGCGCGCTCGACGGTCCTTACCTTTGTATCCGGCCATGATGACGTGGGGGGACTGCTTGAGGTGCTCGCTGATGAGGTTGCCCAGCGTGTGGTCCTCCTTCATCAGGATGAAGTCGGACGTGTTGGACATGCCTGGAAAACCCGTCAGCGCCCGCCGGTGCTGTCGGATCGGATTACAGGGCTCCTACCCGCAAAGGGCTTCTCGCTAATCTTCTTCTCGTCATCCTGCAGCAGGAAGAGCTCGAAGCTGGATACGCGGTTAGCAAAGCCCACGACTACTCCGGAGAAGACAGCTCGAACGAGAAAAGGAGGTTGTCGTGTTTCATTGTCAATCGCGTCTTCAAAGTCGAAAGGGTCGGGCTGGGGGCAAAGCAGATGTGGAAGTCGACCAGCAGGCAGACAGGCTTTGTGGTAGTGAGGATGGCCCTACAGAGGACGACGGCGGAGGGGCATCGGCGCGTTTGCAAACAGTCCTGCCTGGTACCTCCGGGTCACAGAACCCCGCCGGGATATCAAGGCCGTGTTCCCCCATCATACCCACGACTCCGCCCCAGTACGATAGCCATGGCGAAGCTGATACGACTCCTCGGGTACTCGACCAGAGAAGCTTCGTCCGTGTTGGTCGCCGTCGACTTCCAGTGGCTTTTTCGTAGCGAGCCGTATGGCACTGCCCTCTACAAGGCCAACCCCACGAGCACGCATAGACAGGGTGGATGGGACAGAGGTGAAAAGAGAGGGATGGGCACCAACCGATCAGGCGCGTTCATCTTGGCGACAAAGAAGCAATCGCCGCTATACTGCCTGGCAGGTCCGGATGGGTGGGAATAGCGATGATGCCACGGGGAGCGATGGGGCGGCGCACCTAAGCAGAGAACTGCGCCGAAACGAAGGTGCCGTTGAAAGCCAAAACGCACAAGAAGCCACGATCGGTCCAAAATTACCTGGGGGGAGGACCGATGATATGCTGAGCCCAATATCAGACGTGATGGTGGATGATGAATGCGGCTGCGGCTGATGGGTCCGAATCCATTGTTAGACTTCCAAGAGTGATAGAAACCACTTGCCGCTGCTCCGGCAAAACCCCGGTCTAGCGCCTTCTAGGGGCAACAATTTCCTCAATACATTCCGTACCTACGGCATGTGCCAACTACAACTACACACTAACTTCACTCGCTGAACGCCTAGATTCGCTACTCATGTAGTTATGAGCAGCACCCAACAAAGCGCACGCCGCGAAATCAACACAACCACCCCTACGCCACACGTAGTAACATCACTTGAGTTGACACGGACAGGCGTGGCTTTACAATCGTGGGGGCTCTGTTCCGCTACGCCCAGGCCGCAGTTCCATGTCGACTATTTCATCCATGGCGCTTTTCAGATGCGCGTGCCATCGCACGCACACATATTCATGTGCTTCCAAAGTACAAGAGAAACCGCCCAACCGCTCAAGCTGTAATCCAGTACCAGAGACAGACGGTTCTTGGCAATTGGTGCTGCCTCAAAGACTCACCGTTACCGTCATGTTGTTGCTCAGAACGAGCAAGACGGGTGGTAATTCATGGCATAACAGTTCAATGTCCGACAAGTACCGAATGCTGGCCTCCTCACTTTTGCTGGTCCCCTCCTCGGGAATCGGCAGCGTCGTCAGAAGAACCGCCGTGTCGCTGCTGTTCTGGCGCATGAGGTCGTTCAGAATCAGGTGTTGCGCTCGGCTGGGTAGGTCGTTGAAGGAAAGCGGCAAGCTTTGTGTCGAGTAGCTCGATCGACCATCCGTGTCTGTCCTGGGATTAAAGTGGTACGACTCGAGAAGTTCAGGGATGTTGAGGTGAACCTCTGCCGACGTGTCTCGTTGCGAGGTCGAGTTCCTGCGTGAGAGGGCCATGGGGGTGTGTGGTCGCGTGTTGGGGCGTGTGTTCGGTCGGCATTCGGGCTCCGCGAACGTGAGCCGTTGTCCCCCGCCGTCCTCGTCCTCGATCTTGGTCTCAGGCACCGGCCGGCTGGAGAAGCGTCCGAACGAGGAGGCCCGAGACATGGGTGGCCGTCCCGGCCTCGCCGTACCCGAGGCCTCGGGTGCTTGAAGCTGGATAGCCGGCCTCGAATCCTCCCCCTCGGGCACGGATGGCTCATGCGCAGCTCTCAAAAGAAGCGACCCGGATGCTTGGCGGGAGTGTGCCCGTCGATGTTCAGACCTCCGGCCGGATTGCGCCTCCGGATACGGCGACGGTTGCGAGCTCTCGGGCCCTTGGTGCTGCGCGTTCAAACTGACGCCCTGATCCATCGACGACGTAGAGGCCATGGTGCCATAGGCGGAGACCGATGCCTCGCTGGCTTCTCGGGAGCGTTGATCCTTTACCTTTTCCGACTTCCTTGACGTGTTCGAGCGCTTCCCTGGACCTCCCTGGCTCCGCCGTCGCCCACTGCGCAAAAGTGGCTGGCGCGATCCATCGGCGTAGTCTGCGTCTCCCTCGCTCATTACACTGGCAGTCTCATTGAAGTCAATATCGGAAGAAGATGACGAATCGCCATCATCGGCGCTATAGTCATACTCTTGCCGCGGCACCTGGTTGTCGAGCATGTCGGATTCGAGATGCTGCGTGCGGATGCCAAAGTTGACCCCAAGCCGCGACATCCTCGAGACGGTGGGCTTTTTGAGACCCATCAGCTCCTGCAGGCTCAACTTCCGTCGCAACCCGGCCTCGTCACTGGTCGAAGGATTGGAGCCGCGACGCTTCGTTGCCTCGAGTATCTCTTCGAGCGTCGTTTGAGCCTGGGACTGCGACATTTCCGAATCCTCGTGGCGTATGCGCTGGAGCTCCTGCCACCACTCGTTGTCTTTGAGCAGCTCGTTGACGACCCGCTCGTTCTCTTGACTCCGCACCCTCCCGTTGACAATGTTCTCGTAGCTCGTCAAATCTCCCGACGCAAGCCAGAACACATGCACTTGGGCCTGGATCCTCAGCTTGTCCAAAAGGGCCTTAAGCCTCGCCTTTTCTTCTTCCACCTCGGTTTCGTATTCGACAAACACAAGGATCCGGAGAGTATAAGCGGCCTTCCAAGTTGGCACACTAGACAGGATATACCCAAGCTGGAGGATCAAGGTGTCTAGAGTCCGCCGTCAGTAACGACCTAACCATGCATTCCGGACCCCTACACCCCGCCATAACTCACAAGTATCGAAATTGGTCGTGAGAACGCTCTGGCCTTGCGATGTGATCTCGGCCGACATCTGGATTGGCCACAGGTCTATAAACTTTTTGGTATTCGCGCCGTCGCGCCGAGGAGTCTCCAAGGTCTGGAACCCCTTGCCTATGGCCACGTTTAACCGATTCCGAAGCGCGAGGTCCTCCAGAATCGTCATGTAGCTTGTGGCAGACAGCATGCCCTCGGTGCGAATGGCGTCGGTCGGTAGAGCACCTGCCAGCAAGCGTGCCGTGGTGTCACCTCGACGTCGCCTCACCACCTTGCCCTCGGACTTGGAAGTCTCTCGCTTGATAGGCGATGCCGGAACCTCTGCGAGCTTCGCCGCAGGTTGCGACTTTCGAAAGTCATCCATGTTATAGAAGCCAAGCACGACTATGTTTGGCCGCATGCCGCCGAGGCCGGCCGACAGAATCAGATTTCTCACGCCCCATTCGATCGTAGGCGACATTGTGAGCTGTACGAATGCCTTGATACGTGAGTACTCGGTAATGTACTTGGTCCACGCTGCCTGCTGCAATTTGGCCTCGTGAATGCCTGTGCCAAAATCGTCTGTCACGATGACGTGTCCGAGGATATACAAAGACCCCTTTTTCAGCGAGTTGCAGAATTGGATCAGACGGGTGTGGTGCCGCGGATCGTTGATGAGGACGATAATCTGGGGCCTCCAGAACTTGATATGCTCGGGTTTCAGTCGTAACAGGTACTTCCGGACCTGGTGATAAATCAGGTTCTGGGACACGTCGCCCCAGTGCTTGGGAGGCGACAGGAAGTGGATCAATAGAAACAAGAATACAAGCAGGCAGATGGCGGACGCAGCATACGTCTCATCAATGAAGAACATGGCCGTGCCTGAGAGTACACTGCCAATGAAGGCCGACTGCCAGTTGAAAAACTTGAAAGCCGGCCGAAAATTGGGCGCGGAGCCGATTTTCAGCAAGAAACAGGCCAGGTTCATGACGAAGAAAGTCATCTACCCCCGAGTCAGTCCGGATACGAGAAGGGAGGGTCGGAAACACGGGCATCCTCTCACCTGGTAGCCCATGGAGATGAGCGTGGCTATTTGGTTCAGGTCAGCAAAGAGCGCAACCTGTGCGATCAGGTAGGTGATGAGCACCGCGTAGATGGGGTCATCGGCACGTTTGGAGCCCATTCCGAAAACGGAGAGACCAGGCAAGAGCTTGTCCCGGGCCAAAGCCTGCAGGAGCTTGGCGGAACCGACGAGGCCCATCAAGGCCGAAAAGAAGGTCGTGGCACACTCGCCAGCCAGGATCAATGGAGACCACAGGCTGGTGGTAGAGACAATGTTGGTGTGATGCAAGAAGGAGCCATGCGTGATACTCGAAGCCATGGATAGGATGACCACCAGGTACAGAGCGAGCGTGGCCAAGGCGGCCGAGAGCGTCCCTTTCGGGATGGCTTTGCTCGGGTTGCGCAAATCGCCCGACATGGACGCGCCGGCGAAGATGCCAGACGTGGCGGGGAAAAGGATGCCAAACAGCTCCCTGAAGGTCTCCATGCCCTTGTAATGGGCCCTCGAGGAGGCGGGATACAGGTTGGAAACAAAGGTCTGCGAGCTCATACCCGTGAACTCGACGCCGAGATCGCTATCCTTGAACGGGGCCTTGACCATGGCCGTGAGGGGTATGCTCAGAGTGGCGATGACGAGAATGGCCAGTAAGCCATTGCTTGCCCTGGAGAAGACGGCACTGCCGGCAAGGCACAGAGCCGTGCAGGCAACGAGGGCACAGGTCTCAAGCAGGTAGCCCGACCAGTAGCCCGAGGGTATCAGGGCTCCCAGATTGAGCTTGAGGCAGTCGATGAGACCGACGACGTTGAGGGCGGTATTCAGCACTTGGCTCAGGTAGAACAGAACACCAATAGAGCCGCCGAACTCGGGGCCGAGAGAGCGCGAAATCAGATAGTAGGCGCCGCCACCCTTGACCTCGCCGTTGGAGGCAATGGCGGACAAGGAGAGGGCGGTCACAAGATTGATAAAATAGGCAACGATCAGAAGGCCTGAAAGCGGGCGTCAGCCGGCTGGCAAGCGCAAGCGGGTGGTTGCGGCTGGGGTTACACATACCGAGGATGCCCAACAGGCCGATTCGTCCAAGGATGGAGCCGAAACGCAGGAACATCAAGATGCTGAGAATGTTCAGCACGGTAGGGATAAAAACGCCCGAGACGGCGCCGAGCTTGGCCTTTTTGGCCGGGGCAGCGCCGGAATCCATGGCGGCGGGTTTGTCGCTGCGGGCGCCGGGAGGCATGCTGGCAGAGGCGCGGGCGGCCGAGTGGCGCGGGGGCGTATTCATAAAGCCGGCGCCAGTGGTGGTGGTGGTGGTGGTGGTGGTGATGGTGGCAGTGGTGTTGTCGGACGCAACCATGGACACAGGATGGAGCGTCTCAGGTAGGGAGGCGTGGACGACGAGGATGGACGGTGGGACTTCCAACGTCCATGTCTTGAAGTGTCGAAACCGACGACAACGCAAAAGTGACCAGATGGACAACCTAGGGGCAGGAACACGGAGAAGATATGGGCAAAGACACGGGCTGTCGGCATCAGGAGCTCACCATGGGATGGCGCTGTAGGGGCCGTTGGAAGGGAAACGCCGCATCATCGGCCCCCCTCCAAGGCTAAGATGGATGGATACTAGGCAGATAGGCCGGTCTCCAGCGGCTACTTCCCTTCCATCATCCCATCCATCCCATTGAAACAGGTTGGAAGGCGAGGTTGCGTGCCAAGCGCCAGACGCTTGCCGACTGGAGACCCACCAACCGATCGATCCATTCAACAAGCTCCAGTCGAAGAGCATTCCGTCAAGACGTTCACGGGATGTCGGGCATGCTTTCTTGGGGATGGGGGAGGGGAGGAAGTATGGAGATGGAGGCCCTTCCCCCGCACAACTGGACCAACGGGGCAGTTCTTTTGAGCATGGGAATGATGTGAACCCTGGCTGTCCAGTGCCAGGCGTCCGGGGTAGTATGGGATGGATGTATGTAAGTACATCCATGTATGTATGTATGTAAGTGCGTAATGTAGGTAGGTATGCAACAGCGCCAAGCCTGCAAGAGGGCCTGGTATACACCGTAGTACACACACACACACACACACACACACATCAGTTTGTATAGCTTCATGCATGGGAAGAGACCTATGATAAGAGACGTGGATGGATGCGGGCAGGTTACTGAAGTACTAGGTTACACATTCCATAAAGGAGCCCTGCACCGGCTGGATGTACCTAATGTAGTACGGACAGCAGTCCCCTTCCATTTTGCACATACCCAAGTACTACTACCTGCTCCTACCTACCTTACCTATTACAAACCTACCTTCTGCATACTGCAGGGTCTATGGATGTAGCCATTCCATCCGGAGATCAAACGCAAGGCTGTATCGTGGGGAGTCCTGGCGACCGGGAAGAAGGGAGTCTCGGGAGTCTCGCGATACGAGGGTAGCAGTTGGGGAGGCCCAAGACGGGAGCGACGTCATTGGGGGGGGGGGGGGGAGAGGGTGTCTCGCTCCCGCTACTAAGCCGCAAGACAGCCAAGGACAGGGAGGAGGAGCGCGACAGGGTCACAACGGAGCCTGCGCGCATCCCCTGCAAGCCTGGAAGATGTATCTAACGGGCTACCTGGGCACCTACATATTTTCTCCGACGGCACGTTTAGCACTTCCATGGGAAAATGCATCGGCCATGGCTGACTGGCTGACCGGTTCCCGTTGCATTTCACACGCCCCCCCTCTCCGGGGTTATGCTCGCTCAGATGCACTGGTGCCATATATGCTTCTTGCCGAGCGGGCAATGAGCCTCCTGAGGGCGGACGGCTGACTGACCCGGCTGGCCAGTCACCTGTTCCTCACCCGCCCCAGCCGAGACAGATCATCCATCACGGGGGTTCGCGGGCGAGGCCGGAACCCGGCGCAAGAAGCCGAGCCGAGGTGTTGTGCGAGTTGTGAATCTAACACCACGGGGGGAGGAGGGGAGCGTTGTGCAGATTCATCCCTACATTCCAACCTACCTACTTACCTAAGTACCTACTTTACATGGAGGTACCTAAATATAGTACGTACCGTCCCAGGAAACCCATAGAGTTCCCGTAAGGGCTCCAAGGCTGTCATGGGATCTCTTGTACCCCTGATTGGACGGGTCACACCCCCCCGTCGAGCAATGGAACGCTTATTAGGGCTGGGTTTCGTCACCGGCGGGCCAACTTGAGGCCATACTCGTATATGCCGTGACGCGTAGCCAGCAACGGAGGGAAGATAGTATTCGTGTGCCTAGTGGGGTTAGGAACTACCTCTTACTTGGGGTGATGCTGGCTGGCTGGTGCTGGGACCCTCAAGGCTCGTAAGACGAGCATCACCAACCACTCCATCACCTACGCCCTCGTCGTGACAGAGGCAAGCAACCTATTTTACATACCCGTAACATAAAGAGGTGGAATGATAAGGTAGGTACTGGACTCGTCCATGGGTGCCAGGGCCGTGCGATACGCCAAAGTATAAAAGCCAAAAATACCGGCCATGGAATGCTTGCTACCCACCAGGTATGTACATACATACATATGTATGTATGGATAAGACTCGACAGAGGCCGTGGTGGTGGATGTCGGCACCGGGCGACTCCTGATGCCTGGGCAGGCGAGGCAGAAAAAAAAGACAACCAGCCAACCTTCCTTTGGGCGGGCGCCGGCCGCCGCTAGGGAACCCCAGCTTAGTCAAGACGGGCCTGGGCAGGTTTATCGCAAGGCCCGCGTCTCATCACCTGCCTGACTCGGCGGCCACGGGTCCGCCGTCCAGGGTCTCGTGGGCGGACGTGGATGGGCGCTTCGTGGAGCGTGGGTAGGGTGCTGGACAACAACCCGCCTCCATCACACGGGGACTTCCCGCTCGAGCACCGTCTGTCTCCTCCTCCTCCCCCTCCGGCTTCCCACCCTTGTGTGTGTGTGTGTGCGTTGCGAGGCGTCCTGGCCATCCCCAGCATTGGAACCCAGCCTTCCTATCCATCCCTCGGCCCTTATCGCGTGGCACCGACCTCGGATTGGACACGGCTCCTGCTGTTGTTGCTGTTGCTGCTGCCGCCTTCGACCGCCGCTGATAAGGCACCTGCGTGTGTGTGTGTGTGCGCACCCGCCCGCATTGACTGCCGACCATAATAACACCCGAACCCCAGGCTCGCCTGCCTCGCCTCGCCTCGCCTCGCCTCGTGCTTTGCCTGCCTGCCTGCCTGCCTCCGTCGAACCCCGAATCAGCTTCTCCCGATTCCGCTGATGGACGTGGCGCCATCCCGGCCCAACCCGTGCAGAACCACCATTGCGACCATCTCCCCCCATCTCCCCTGATCCCTCAGACGCCCGCCATGGCTGCTCCCGGTCGAGACTCGCCCGGCGCCGCGCCGCCCTTTGCCTCCTCGCCCGGCGGCTCCTTTCGTGACCGCAACTACGGCACCTCGCTGCCCCGGGCCGACGCGACGGCCCGCCTGGCCTCCCCCGTCCCTGCCGGCCCCTTCGGAACCTCGCCCCGCCGCTCCTCGTCGCTGAACCGCCGCAACGGAGGCAGCTCGGGCGACCTGACGCCCCTCGCCGGCGCCGGCCAGGCCAGCACAAGCATGTCGGGCCCCGGCGTGTCCGCTCTCGCCGCCGCCCTGTCCAACTCGGTCGGCACCTCGCCGCCTCGCTTCGGCACGCCCCCCATACGCGCCCAGTCGCCTTCCCTGGCCGCCGGCGGCTCGCAGTCCCAGGCCCCAGCGGCACTGACCCCCACAAACTACGGCTCCTTCGAAGCGCGGTCGCGGCTGATGCAGAGCGGTGCCACGGGCGCGTACGAAGACCCCGAAATCATCAAGCGCCACCTGGTGCAGCCCTCGGACAACTCCGACGCCGGCGCCGTGCCCGCTTACGACCCGGGGAAGGGCAAGCAGCCGGGCGACGGGACCGACGCCGACGCCGACCACGACGAGTTCTCCAGCCTGAAGCTTCAGGGCGGTGACATCACACGGCCCATCTACAAGTGGACCGACGAGGTCGAGGGCCGCAACCGTCCCCAGCGCAGCAAGAGCTTCAGCGTGCCGCGTCCCGAACCCGAGAACGAGGTCCTGGACATCAACAACATCAAGGTGCCGGGCGGCTTCCGACGCAACTACCTGCGCCGGGCGGCGCGCAGCCCCTCGGACGAGCGCGGCGGCGGCGACGTGGAAGGGGCCGACCCGAGGAAGCGCCAGCTCTTCACCAACAGCTTCCTCGAGTTCCTGTCCATCTACGGCCACTTTGCCGGTGAGGAGCTGGAGGAAGACGACGAGGATCTCCTACCCGGCGAGTACTTCGCCTCGGGCGGCGAGGACGAGTTCGAGTCGGACGAAGACAGCGACGACGATCGCGAGCCCATGGAGGACAGCGCCCTGCTGACGCCCTCCCGCCGGCGCCGGCGACGCAAGGTGCGCGGCGGCAGCGGCAATAACAGTCCGATGAATGCCGCGCTCCTCCTCCTCAAGTCCTTCGTCGGAACCGGCGTCCTGTTCCTGCCCCGCGCCTACTACAATGGAGGCATGGTATTCAGCAATGCCGTTCTCTTCGGCGTGGCCGCCTTGAGTTACTACTGCTTCGTCCTCCTCGTGACGACTCGTCTTAAAGTCGAGGGCTCCTTTGGTGACATTGGTGGGATACTCTACGGAAAGTGGATGCGCATGTTGATTCTCACCTCCATCGTTATCAGCCAGATTGGTTTCGTCGCGGCCTACATCGTCTTCACGTCAGAAAACCTGCAGGCATTCTTCCTGGCGGTGACGGACTGCCGGGCCAATATACCCATCACGGTGCTCATCATCATTCAGATGGTCATCTTCCTGCCGTTTGCCCTACTGCGCGACATCGGCAAGCTTGGCTTCACGGCTCTGATCGCCGACGCCTTCATCATCATCGGCCTGGCCTATCTCTTCTACTACGACGTCCTCACCCTCAACACCAACGGGCTCGCCGACATCATCCTCTTCAACAAGCAGGACTGGACCCTGTTCATCGGCACCGCCATCTTCACCTTTGAGGGCGTCGGCCTCATCATCCCCATCCAGGAGTCGATGAAGTCGCCCGCCAAGTTCCCCCGGGTCATGTTTTTGGTCATGATCATCATCACCGTCTTGTTCACCACGATGGGCGCCGTGTCGTACGCCGCGTACGGCTCCAAGACGGAGACGGTGGTCCTGCTGAACTTGCCTCAGGACAACAAGCTCGTCAACGGCGTCCAATTCCTCTACTCCCTGGCCATCCTGCTCTCCACGCCGTTGCAGATCTTCCCTGCCATCAAGATTGTCGAGAATGCCCTCTTCACCCGGAGCGGGAAGTACAACCCGTACATCAAGTGGCAGAAGAACATCTTCCGTTTCTTCACCGTCTTCTTCTGTGCCTTTGTCGCGTGGGTGGGAGCCGACAACCTCGACAAGTTTGTGGCGCTCGTGGGTAACTTTGCCTGCATCCCGCTCGTCTACATCTATCCCGTGAGTGAACACCCTTCTTCCCCCTAACACGGCGGCTTCCGCACAAGTTTACTGACAGTGGCAACAGCCCTTGCTTCACTACCGGGGCGTGGCCCGGAGCCGTCTTTGGAAGGCCTCGGACATTGCGCTGTGCATCTTCGGCTTCATCGCCATGGCCTACACGACGACACTGACCATCATGAGCTGGGCCAGCTCGTCAGGCTCCGGCCTGCCCAAGTATTGCGACACCAAGAACTAAGCCCACTCCCCCGGGGGGGCAGAGACGGCCGCCGCCCCCCTTCGAATTCGCGAGCATTGTACTGTAGGGAATCGCATTAGTGGTGTCGGTGTCGGCCAGGGCAGGACTGCACGGTATAGCGGTCCCCCTTTCTCTTTTATTCTTCTTTTCATTTCCACACGTACATGGGACGAAAGGTCCAGGGAGGGGAGCATCATCTAGGGCATCGATCATACCTACTTAGACTGCAGAGACTCGATGATATACACGGGGCTCGTCATCATCATCGTCGGCATTGGATACTCCACATAGCGTATAGCTTTTCCTTGCACCAATCCAAAACGACGAATTCATGGATAAAAAAAAGGTTGTCGGGAGCATCTCTTGTGTAAACGAAGACGGACGGGAAACGGTCGTGAAAGCCAAACCCTACAGTTCCCTCCCCCATACACGCAGCAAAAGCGCTTCGATCCCATCCACGGCTTGCGCCAGGAGGAGGGAGTTGGAAGAAAGTAGCACAAAGAAACGAGGCGTAGCTGGGCCGGGTGGTGAAAGGAAAGAATAAGGGTTGAGGGGGCAAAGGGGGAGGAGAAAGACCTCTCGCCCGAGGGCCATCGGAGTCCAGAGGCCTGTATACCATCCCCCCCCCTCCTCTTGCTCCTCCCTTCCCCCTCTCTCTTTCTGTGTCTCTTTGTCTGGCCTTTCAATTCGTGATGCGAGCCAACCGAGTTGCGTGTCCCTCTGCACCGAACCAACAACCCGCTCACCCTCCATTCAAGTGAGGCAGGTATGCCGTGCACCACATTCCCTTCTCTCCCCTCCATGACCGCCCCGGCCCCCTCCCTCCCCCCCGGTTCCTCCTTTTTCTTACTCCCCGTCCTCCTGTCCTTTCTGTTCCTTTCTATCCTTTTTTTTGCAAAGTCCCCCCGGGGGCAGGGGGTTTGTAGTCCCGCCCTTTCAAGCCCTTGTTTTTTTGAGCTCGTCTGTCCTTCGCTCCCTGCTGTCACTCTGCCCTCTGGCGCCTATATACGGCCCCCCCATCGTGCGAGCGTCTTATCCGTGGCTTTTCTCCTCTCATCCGTTGCCCCGAGGAGAGAGAAAGAGAGAAAACAAAAATTAATCATTCCGCTGCTCTCGAATTTTTTTATTGCTTTGCTTCTAATCATCGTCGTCATTTGCCCATTTCCCTTCTTTCGTGGGCATTGTTCGCCCCCCCCCATCCCGTGATTGACTTTTCTGGTCTTTTTATGCACTACGTAGCGACTCCTCCTCTCTTTCGTCCCCTCCACTCCCGCAAGACAACCACGAGACCGGGAGGGGGTCTCAGACGAAACATCCCCTGCGTGACCAGCCCACTGACGTAAGGCTTCTCTCTCTCTCTTTCGCCTCTGCGCTCGTCTACCTTTCAGTCGAGGCCGTAGTACGTGCGGGAGAAGAAAAAAGTCGGGGGATCCGGAAGATTCCCAAGAAGCAAGCAGACCATAGATAGGTATATACCCAAACACACCCATGTACGCGCCACGCCGCGACGACGGACGCCCACCCGCCTCGGCCTCCCAGTGGACCAGCCCGCCCCATAGCGACCCCGTGCGGATCCGAGGTCCGGGCAAGACGCAATCCGTCACTTCCGCGGCCTGGTCCTTGCCCGTGTTCCGGCAGATGCACTTCCCGGATCCGGGCGTCGGCGACGGCGCCCGCGAGGGGCTCTACGCGACAGACCCCAACAGCCCCGAGGGCCTGTCCATGACATGGGCGGGCGAGGAGGCGTCGCGCGCGCGGCGCAGCCCGTCAGCCTACGGGCCTCCGCTCCACGCCCGAGAGATGCGCAGTGCTGGCGAAGCGGTGCCCAACTACTCCCGCAAGGGATCCAGCCCTCTGTCCCCGTCCAACAGCGTCCACCAAGCAAAGGGGTTTGGCGTGAGAGACAAGGCTTCGCTCGGGTCCTCTGGTGACGGGGGCGTTCCTGACATGCTGTTGGACAGCTTCGGCCACCTCCTTCTGCCGGCCACGACGTATAGCCCCCCCAAGACACCGCGCCGCTCGTCCGAGGCGGGCGCGTGCGCGTCTTCGTACACTTCGCTCACGCCGCCCTCTTCGTCCGACATTCCGGGCCTGACACGAGACGAGGGCGAAAACGAGAGCGACACGTCCGGATCCCATTACTCGTCGTCGCCCAACAAGGACAAGCCACTGCCTCCGGTGCCAGTCCATCAGCCCATGCCCGAATGCAACTGGCGCTGCGGCAGCCGGCTCACGGCGGACCAGTTCTCGCGCGGCACATGCGACAGGTGCAACAGACAGCTTGACGAGGAAATCTTGCGGTACTCCCTGCTGCTGCCCAAGGCCAAAGCCGGACCGTCCGCCAGGCCCACGGCCTGGATACAGCAAATGCTTGCCCACGCACACGCCGGCAATACTGGAGGCGAAGATAGCGAGCGCCGTCGCGGGCATGGAGAAGGAGATCACCAGTACCAGCATAGCGTGAACCCCAATCCATTCCACACGTACAAGACACCAACTTCCCGCAACCGCCGTAGTAGGGAGCCAACGGCGGGCCGGGGCCTGAAGGCTAGCAAGCCTCAAAGCCCCCAAACCAAGAGAACCGATATCGAGGCGCCGCGAAACGGTCCAGCCGCCAGCAGTTTCTCGCTAAGACCTGCCAAGAGCGGTAATCTGGCGGGCCGAAGGCAGATGAATGGGAAGAGTAGCAAGGCGGGACCAGGCGCCGTGCCGCCGGCATCCTCCTCGCCGAAGAGGTCCCCTCATGTGTTTACCCAATTCAGTGCGAAGCCAGGCGAGGGTGGACCGCCATTGTACCCAAAGCCCCTGGCCTTGAGGCGGCCAGCGCCAGACCGCCAAAGTCCCCAGGTAAGCGAAAATGCTCCTGGCTACGAACGTAGCGCAGCACCCAGAGGCTGTCCGGTGGAGAGCACGAGCGCAACCGATGTCATTTTTGTCGTGTCTCCCAACGGCACTATGCAGGACCAGCCCGATAGGGACAGCTTGACGGCCTGGAGCCAACAGCCTCACTCGGGGGGCTCGACATCGGGGTCCGAGAGGAGCCGTGGCCCAGTATCCTCATTGTCATCCACCGACGACTTGATCAGCGCCTATCTTGGTCTACCGGATCGGAGCGGAGCCCGTCAACGGCAGGGGAGCGGCGAGGCGGCCCTTGGCGAGGTCTTAAGCGGAACGGTCAAGCGGTCCACAGGCCGAGTGAAGCGGCCCTCAGCTGAATCGCCCCCCAAAAGGGACCAGCTCAGGTCGGCCCCGTCCGAGGCGGTTAGGATTGCACCACGAGAGCCATGGCCTGGTATGCCGGGGCCCGCGACACTCAATAGGGCGGGCCCATCCCACGCAAACCGCGCTTTAAAGCCAGGTCGACTGACGCCGATCGTGTCCAAGCCGGAGAGATCTCGCCCCGTGCGCGCTCAAAGCCCAGCCAAGTCTTTGCCGCCCATCAAATTTGATACCAGCCGCAAGCGCCCGGCATGTGATCGACTCTAGGGTCGATGGTGCTGTCGGAAAAAACTGAAGGATTAAGTGGGAAAGTATGTAGAGAGTCGCAAGTACAGGTGCCACATTGGACACCTCGTCACTCGCTGGGTGGGCAGGCGCGCCCGGGTAGGATACTTGTGTAGCAGTGCTGTTTATCGCGAGAAAGTCAGTCAATTCAAAGCATGAGTTCACCGTCTTGGGTTCGTGTCATATCAAGTCCGTCGGAACGCCATAAGCACCAATGCCGAATGATCTCCAATTCCAACGCCACGCCATGGTATTGTCCGCGATGCACCCCAACTCGGTCTCCGGACGCGCCGCCGATTCCCGGAGCCTCAAATCAGTCGTAAGCCTTATTCCGTCTCGATCGCACTGCCGTCCCTCCTGCGAGATGGTGCTGTCAGTATCCAGTCGTGGGGCGGATGGCCGTTCTCAGGGGAAAGGGGCCGGGTACGCACGGAATGTAGATGTGGCCTTGTTCTTCAATCGAAGTGCGCACCTCGTCGGGGAGCTGCCCCGAGACCTTGATGGCATAGACGCCTTGGACGTAGTTGTCCAGGCGCTGCCACTTGGCGACCCAGGACTTGGCGGGGTTGGCGAGGGTAATGAGGCCCTCGTAGACCTGGCTAGTACAGTTGTCGATGGCGTCTGGATCGCCTTTCAGGTGGAGGAACTCTTCGCAGTTGGGGCAGCCTTCTTGCCGAAATCGCTGTACGGGGGCGGGCGTTTACTCGTCAGCAGCTGGCCGACCACATATACGGTGCGCAGGCGGCATCACGTCAAGGAACGGGGAAATGGGATGCGACGTACCGTCATAGTCATTACGATGGAGCAGACCATACACGCGCGCAGGTAGCGCTGTTGGCCCGGGGGCACGAAGTTGTTGGCCTCTGACATGGTGGGCTGTCAGTGGCAAGGTCGCGTAGTGTGTTGTTGCCTTGACTGCGTATGAAGAAGATGGCCAGATGTGTCCGGGCACGCGTGTTGAAGTAGAAAGATGGTGCAATGGAATGCTGCCGACGACGGACTTGATGCTTCCGGCGCCTTCACCTCGCATAGCTGGAGCCCAGCCTGGCCCTATCGATAAGCCGCGGCACCTGTACGATATGGGAAGGAAGTACCCCGTACGGCGGGCTATTCGGTAAGGTTAGGTGTATTTATTTTAAGTACTGTAAGTACTAACAGACTTATGTACATGTACACTCCAATATTACTCTGGACGGTTTAGGTACATGTTTTTGAGATAGTTCATTAGTTGTAGCAGGGAAGGTGCGGCGAGCATCTCTGTCTGACCCGGCAGGTACATGTATGTGCCTGACCTGCAGGCGGCACGCACGTACTTTGCAGGCAAAGAAGGTGCTGCTGCAGGGACCGACCGCAGAAGCTAGTGCGTGCAACTGCTATCCAGGATGGGATCCCTCTCGTCCCGCCACTAGTTCTTGCCATCCATCCCCGTTCGGAAATTCAAGACTCGCCCATCGCCTCTTTTCAGCTTCCTGTCCCTCTTCTTTATTCCCCGGTCGGTCGGTCGGTCGCTGTCCCGGCGATCACTGTAGAGAAAGCTCTAGTAGTTACCCGTCTGGGACTATTTCGAAGCTCCGCTAGTTCCGGTAGGGGTAACCTACAGCACATCTCGCCCCGAACTCACCATGGCCGAGCCGGGCGACACTTCGCTGATGAGTTCGGCTGCGGCCGCATCGTCACAAAAGTCGCACGAGCTGGCCAGCTGCACTATCAAGGCCCCCCAGTTCTCCTATGCGCACCTGCATCTCCTCAGCAATAAACCGCACCCGCCCGAGCTCGATGCTCTGCAGGTGCGCTCGTACTGCTCCGCCGCCTTGAAGCAGTTCCTGGGCACTGCCGGCCTCGCCATCGCCATCGACATCCTCAAGGTCGAGGGCACTGACTGCTGGCTGCGCATCCCCCACCCAGACCTCGCCGCCTTCTCGGCTGCCGTCACGGCTTGGCAGGGCACCTACGAGGCGAACCAGCATGTTACCCTCCGCATCAAGGCGTGTTCGGACTGGCTGGGCAGTCTGCTGGGCCAGAACGGCCAGGATTCACTGTGGGCATCATGACACCAGCGGAGCAGCCTGGTATGAGACGACGTTTTCAAGTACCGAAGTAGCATCATGCAATGTATGTAGCCTGGGAGTCAGAGCTGTCGGTTGCCGCATGCAGCCCCTACCGTGGGTATGTATGTTCCTGCGACCTGTTCTGAGACACCGTTTATCCCCAAAACGCCATCGCCTCAAGATGATGCAGAGTCAAATATGCAGAAATGCCAGGCCGCCCTCCGCGTTTTTCCTCCCACATCGCCTTGTCACTTTCTCCCCGTGTTGGAAAGGCTCGTTACATCATGCTCGACATGACGGAGCTGTTGGCGTAGGCCTGCATTCCCGTTAGCGAATGTCGAGTCCCCCCCAGCGCCGACGACGCCACTTACCATGGGCCGGATATTCGGATGGGGCACTGCGTCGAATTGGTGGAAGTTCAACTTGTAGTCAGGAGTGATATTGATGTATGCGCCACGGTTCTCCGTCTGGTCGCAATACTTGGGCGCCGAGAAGACTGGGCGAGGTTAGCATGCAACGCACGAGGACCAAGTGGCACCGCCGACTCACCTGTAATGCATTTTCCGTCGTGCTCCTCCTCGTATCCGTCCATCCGGACCTCGTGGCTTCGGATGATGGCATCCAGGCCGTTTTTCTCGCAGAAGCGCTTGGTTACGTCCGGGCCGAACTGCATGCCCACGCCGCGCTTGCTGGGGCCGCGGCCCGGTGCCGTCTGGGGGTCGGTCCACAGCATCTCCATCATCAGGCCGGACTGGCCGGGTTGCCGCTGCGAGTGGCGGTTCAGCTTGCGGATATCGTCGAGGGACACGTTGTCGTCCGAGAAGAGACCGCCGTGAAGCACCAGATACTTCTCGCCCACCAGCGTGGCTAGGGGCAGCGCCGAGAAGCTCTCCGAGAAGAGTTTGAATACCCTGGCTTGCCGTCAGCACCTTTTCCCCCGTGGCCCGCCGCGCAGCATCGGGACGCCCTTACCGTTCGTTATACTTGGCCTTGCACTCGCCCTCGAAGCCGTAGACCTTGTTCATATCGTCCGTCTCGTGGTTACCACGGTTAAGGTACATGCCGTGGGGCCGGAGCCACTTGTAGGCGTACAGCAGCAGGGCAATCTCTGTCGACCAGGAACCGCGGTCTACGAAGTCGCCGTTAAAGAGGTACCAGTGTTTCTCCTCGGGACGGCCGTTCAGTCGGAACAGCTCCATAAGATCAAAGTACTGGCCTGCCCGGTACATATCAGCACCACGCGCCCACCCTTCGAGAGGAGGGGAAGAGACGAACCGTGAGTATCACCGCACACGGTGAACTTGACATCTTCGGGGATCTTAACCTCGACCATAGTGGCCTCGTCGTAGACGATCTTCTTGACGGCGACCAGGATCTGGTAGACATATTTTTTGTGAATCTTCTTGCCATTCTTGAAGCGCTCGATCATATCGTCAATGAACTCCTGGGTCATGGCGTTGCCCTCGAGCCTGACACCGTCGTAGTCGGGCTCGACGGCCATGGACTCGATGTCCAGGCCCTCCGCGGCGGAGGGCTCATCGCCGACTTCGATGGCGGCGAAGAAGTTGAGCTGGCGCACAATCTTCTGGCAGTCGGCCAGCTTGAGCTTGGCATCCTTGTTGTTGGGGTCGATGAGCGTGCACTCCTTGAAGTCCTTGACGGCATCTTTGGGGCGCAGGATGGCGGCGTAGGCGGTGGCGCGACGATAGTAGGCCTGAAGCGAGTCGTGTCAGACGGGTGTGCGCCCACGGGGCGAAGCTGCCGCCCATGCGGCTGGATGGGGCTGGCGACGCACCTTGATAAGCTTGGGGTTCAGTTCGATGGCCTTGGTCGCGTCGGCAATGGCGTAGCCAAAGGCCTCAGACTTGATGTGCGCCTGGAGCAGCCGGTGTTAGTCACGCGAGCAGGCGTAAAAGGCAAGAGGCAGTAGTAGTAGTAGTAGTAGCGGGGGATAGAGGGGCGTGCCTGTGCTCTGTTGGTGTAAAAGGTGGGCTCCTTGTCATTCAACTCGATGGCCTTGGTGTAGAGCTCGACGGCCTTTCCCCAATCGTGGGCGGCGAAGGCCTTGTTGCCATCATTCTTGAAGGCGACGGCCTGGTCCGCGGCCGAAGTCATGCTGAGGGCGGGGTGGCGGCGGCCGAGTCTGCGTCGTGCAGGAGCAGGCGGGCGGGCGAGTAGTAGAGGGATTGGCCTGCAACTGGAGAAATGGGTCGCCGGGTGAGGAAGGACGTCGTGCGGGCAATAGCGGCGGCGGCGGCGGCGGCGGCGTCGTCGTCGTCAGGTTCCAAGTCGGCGGACGAGGAAAAGATAATATGTGAAGGAGGTACGGGGCCCAAGTCTGGGAAAGATGGGTGTATCAGATCTATGTTAGTACTTACTACCCTGTCAAGTCGCGCTGTGGCTGCTGGAACATCATCGAACAGCGCGGGACATCGAGTCGAGGCTCGAGGCAAAGCGACAAAACGACCGGCCGGGCCCTCGGAGCTTATCTGGATTGAGTTACAGGGTTCCAGTGGAGATCTTTGTGGACGGGTAGTGGATGTGGTTAAGCCTGTTGTGGGCAAGCGCCCTGTCCGGAGGAACGTCTGTCATGGGAGAGCTCTGGCAGTGGCATTCGAGGCATCGACCCCACCTGCCCATGCCTCATGTTCCTTTCTGCCCTTCTGGGAATCGCCTCATCTCGCACCGATCCATTTCGGGGGAGCACTCGCCCAACTCTATCCCGTCGTTTCATGTGCACGTTCGCGACGTCTTGCACCACTGTACACCACCAGCGCCTCTCGACCGTCCCGTTTTCTGTTTGTTTGGTGTTTTATTCCTATTTTTCTTTTATCTCTCTACCCTCTTTCCGCCCGAGCCAGCCGCGCGCGACTCGCCATGTCCGAAGAACTGCGAGACGAGGTGGAGGCCATCAACTCCATCTACGGAGACGGGTGTCTGGTGCCATCAAGTGACGGCCACCATGTCTACATCCTCACGCCGCCCGGCGAGTCCTCGTCGCTCCGGCTCGAGTTCCCGCCAGGCTATCCCGCGGAACCGCCCCTCGTCGTCGGTACGCACAGTAGCGGCGAGCACGGGAGGAAGGGCGACGCCGCACGGGAGCTGTCCCTGTTCCGGGAGGTCGTGGGCACCGTCTACCAGCCCGGCATGGTGTGCCTCTTCGATGCCATTGAGGAGTTGACGAGGCGGCTGGAGGAAATGGCCGAGCTGGAGCAGCTGCAGCGGGAAGAAGAGGAGCCGGCGGACGAGGAAGGCGAGCCGTCGCGGCGCGAGATACAGCCGCCAACGGTGGATGTAACGAACATGCCGGAGCCCCCCTGGACGCTCTCGGACCCGGTCCTGGAGCTCAAGTCGGCCTTCATCGCCCGCGCGGCTCCGGTGTCGTCGACGACGGAAGCCGAGGGCTTTGTGCAGCATCTGCTGGCCACGGACAAGAAAGTGCGGGCGGCCACCCACAACATCACGGCATGGCGGATCCGTGGGCCCAACAATACGTCATTCCAGGACTGCGACGACGACGGCGAGACGGCGGCCGGGGGTCGCCTGCTGCACCTGATGCAGCTTATGGACCTGTGGGACACCATGGTGGTCGTGACGCGATGGTATGGCGGACAGAAGCTGGGCCCTCGCCGTTTTGCGCTGATCAACCAGGTGGCGCGCGACGCTTTCGTCAAGGCCGGCCTGGTGGCGGAAGCGGGCGCCGGCAAGAAGAAGGGGTCCAGCAAGTGACGCGGCTCGACCAGCGACCCTCGTGCCGTATACACTAGTAGCGGAGTGTTCCGGGTGCATACCTGCGTTGTACGCATCCCATCATATCTGGATGTCGATGCCGGTGTCGGTGTCGTCGGCTGTGGCGGGGGAGGGCACGGGGCACGGGGCGCGAGACGGGGGATGCGCGCCGTCTGGGCGGCTCCCCTTCACCGGCAGCCTATTACCCCACACCCGTGCCTCTTCCCCCTCCCCCTCCCCTCCCTTGGGATCCATGGATGGCGGCCTGTGTCCTGCCAAGGGGTCCCACGCTCACGACTCACAGCGCCCCCAGGCCTCGGCTCCCCTCCGCACGCTATGCGCTCCCCCTGTTCCATGCACGTCGCTCCTCGGAATGCATACCTACATCCTACATTACATTGCCTACCCGTGCCTGAGCCTGCGCGTGTCCAGCCGAGGAACCGGGCCTCGTGTCGCAAACTAGAAACTGGCACAGCCAGTCAACCTCTCCAATCCACATCAGTCCGGCCCGTCCGCTCCCAGGCCCGGGCATCCGACTATTAGTGTGTACCTACCTACCTACTTCACGACTTGTATAACACCCGGGCCCAAGAGACATCCTCCACTTGCACTCGCATAGCTCAATATGGTTGCTCCCCCGCCGTTGCAGGGACTCAAGGTCCTCGAATTTGCTGGTCTTGCTCCCGGTAGGCAATCGTCGCCCGTGACCGCAGTGCCGCCCTCGAAGCTCACGTACATGCAGGCCCCTTTGCCGGTCTCCTGCTTTCGGACGCCGGGGCCCACGTCGTGCGCATCGATCGCGCCGTCCCGGGCAAGACGCACACGCCCGGCGCAACTGCCCCCCCTACCCCTGACCTGCTCACGCGCCACAAATCCTCCATCGCCGTGGATCTCAAGTCGCCGGCCGGCGTCGCGCTGGTCCGCAGGCTGGCCCAGTCGGCCGACGTTCTCATCGACCCCTTCCGGCCCGGCGTGCTGGAGAAACTCGGGCTCGGCCCCGACGAGCTGTGCGCCCTCAACCCCCGTCTCATCTACGGCCGCATGACGGGCTTCCGCCGCGACGGCCGCTACTCCGCCATGGCGGGCCATGATATCAACTATTTGGCCGTGGGCGGCGTGTTGTCGATGCTGGGCCGTGCCGGCGAGAAACCGTACGCCCCCATCAACATCCTTGGCGACTTCGCCGGCGGCGGCGCCACGCTCTTCCAGGGCATCCTTCTCGCGGTCGTCGCTCGCGCCACCACCGGCCGTGGCCAGGTCGTTGAGGCCAACATGGCCGACGGGGCGAGCTACCTGGCGACGTTTCCGCGGCAGATGCGCGGCACCCCCAGTAAGCAATATCCAGTGGTTCTTGATTACCCTTCCCAGCACGAAACCCACCGCTGCACTCCCGTGGCTCTTTCTTCTCTATAAATCCCACCCGAAGAGGGCTACGGCACACGCCCCACGAAGGAACCTGCTTTGGGGACATGACTAATTCCCGGGGTAACGGTTGGTTTAGTGGGCAACGCGCCGCGCGGCGAGAACGTGCTCGACGGCGGCTGCCCTTGGTACGATACGTACGAGACGCGCGACGGACGCTACATGGCCGTCGGCGCGCTGGAGCCGCAGTTCTTCGCGGCGCTGCTGCGGGGCCTCGGCCTCCCGGAGCACTGGAACCGGACGCGCCACGACCGCGGCGCCTGGCCCGAGCTGCGGCGCCTCTTGGAGGCGGCCTTTCGCGCCCGCCCGCGCGCCGAGTGGGAGGCCGTCTTCGACGGCACCGACGCCTGCTGCACGCCCGTGCTCGACTACGCCGAGCTCGCGGCGGAGCCCGGCCGCGAGGGCGACCAGCGGCCCCCCGTCGCCCTCCACGCCACCCCGCTTCTGGCCGTCGCCCCCGACGCCGCCGCCGACCCGGCCCGCCGGGGGCAGGGCCCGGGATGCCCCGGCCACGGCTACGAGGGCCAGCCGCTGCCGCCGGGCCAGGGGGGCGAGGAGGCTCTGGCCCAGTGGTTCGGCCTGCGCGTGGGCCACGAAGTGGGTGTAGAGGACGGCGGCCTAGTCTTGGATGCCAAGCTGTCGAAGTTGTAGGGAACAGAATCAAGGCGAAGAAGGACCGAGAGTAGAAACGGGGGCCTGTGCTCCCCCATACCTCGTCGCACTGCTCCGCCGTCTGGGGCCCCGGGCGTCTCGTCCGCAGTATCGAGAATCTAATTCACCATCCACGTCTAATCGGTGGGAGGGGGTTCGAATCTAGCAGAATAGCATATGGACACTATACTACAACTCGACGCAACTCTTGAATCATGCGTTCATCTTTCATCATCGCGTGACGGGCCCCCCCAGCTTCTCCCGAATGTACCCAGTGAACGGGAGAACCCGGGGGGCGACGTAAAGGCGGCAATATACAATTGCCACTTATTTGCCCCCCGCCTTGTACTGACCACGGCCTGCCGAGCGCCGTCGTAACCCCTTACTGTTCCGCAAAGACGCCAATGTCTCCGCCGAGGCCGCCCAGGCCATGCAACAAAAACCTGCTTCGCGGGAACGCGACACGGCAAGCAAGCAACCAACCTCACACCCTCCGCGGCGATGGGAAAAGGCGGCCATGGGTTTTCCCACCTACCGTGGTACTGACAAACCTCGGTATCGAGACACCAATAAATCGTCTATCCTCCAATTATTGCGTGAAGCCGTCGCACGCGGGCCTCGCAGTCCGCCCCCCGGTCCATCTCGACTCGGTGCCTCGGGCAACGCTCTACTGCACTTGCGAGACAATCTCGCTGGCCTTGGACAGCGACTCGACCATCTTCTGGCACTCTTGCCTCCGGCGAATAGTGTAGTCGGACTCCTTTAGAAGGTCGTCCAGCGTCTCCTGGCGGTACATGTTTTCGAGCAGCTCCTTCTGCATTTGGTCCTTGGTGAGCCTGTAAAACGGTTAGTCAGGACGTGTGCACCGGGCGGGCGTCAGGATTGGGTGACCACATACTGGACGAGGCTCAACATGATGGCCTTGGGAACCATATCGATCATGGTCCGCTTCACAATGTTATAGTACGAGGCAATCAACAGCTTGATGACTTCGACTTCGATACTTTCACGTTCCGACAGCGTACCCGAGGCCTTGAGCATGGGCGGCGGGGCCTCCATGGCCGCGGCCTTCTTCTTGTTTTTGGCGGCGAAGAAGCTGCCGAAGAAGCCCCCGCTGTTGTCGCCGTCCATGGCCGTCGGGCTGGCGGCGCGGGCGGGCGTCGCACCGCCCGGCAGCGGCTTGCCCGTCTTGGGGTCCACCTGGACAGGCTTGGTCGACGAGTGGCGGTCGTTGACCATCTGCATGGCGCGGTGGCCGTTGAGGAAATCGGGGTGGCCCGTGTTGATGTAACAAGCCTCCATGGCCACCAAGTCCTTGACGAGCTTGTTGGTCGGCTCCATGGCCTTCTTGAAGAAGTTGATGACGACGGTGTGGACCGTCTCCTTAAGCTGGGGGTAGCGGCGGTACAGCGTCTTGGTCAGCAGCTGCGACAGGATGCGCACCAGCTCGTCGTAGACCAGCGAGACACACTTCAGGCTGGGCTCCTCGAGTCGCTTGATTTGCTGCTTCACAATGACCTCGAAAGCCGTGGTGCCGACGAAGAGGGCGGGCGAGGGACCCGACGAGTTGTGCAGGATGGTACGGATCTCGTTGTCTTTGACGACGTCAAAGGGGTCGACCGCCTTGACGCCGTTCGAGTACAGCTCGTGGAAGACGAAGCTGATTCGCGCACCGCCCGACAGCTCGGAGCTCGAGAGCTCGCCGTTGTTGCCGTCCAGCACCGATTGCCACTCCTTGGTGAACTCGGTGATGATGTTGAGGACAATGTTGGAGCTGTTGCCCAGCATGGACGGGCCCAGGCTCTCCAGCTCGGCCGAGTACTTCTGTAGCGAGCTGGCGATGCGGGCCTTGATGTCGGGCAGGGTCTGCTTGATGTGCATCATGAGGATCAGGTTGAGCTTGCGGGCGAGGTAGGGCGTGCCGCAGTACGAGCTCTTGTTCCGGTAGGCCTTGTGGTTCTCGAAGAAGTTCTTCTCGGCCTCGAGGGACTGGTTGATGGGCTTCTTGTTGTCGATGTCACGCTGGCCACGGTTGACGACGGGGACGTAGCCCAGGCGCAGGGGGATGATGCGGCCGGCCAGAATGTCGACGACGTCGGTGCCCTCGTCCATCAGATCGACCTTGGTCAGCACGCCGATGGTGCGCTGGCCCTCGGGGTCCACCTCGCGGGCCAGCTTGAGGCCGTCCGAGTTGGCCAGATCCTGGTTGGCGGCAGTGACGGCGAGGATGATGGCGTTGGACTTGCCGATGTACTTGAGCACCATGTCGCGGATCTGCCTCTCGATATCGCGGGGCTGGTCGCCCACGGGCACCTTGGTCAGGCCCGGGAGATCCACCAGGGTCAGGGTCAGGACGTTGGGGGAGTAGATGCGCAAGTTGATAGGGGCCGGGGAGATGCCGGCGTTGCGGCCGACCTTGGCCTCGGTTTCCCTGCTGATCTCGTCCCGGATCTTGTTGAAATCGTAGAACTTCTGGCCGGGGATGTGCAGGAACTCGCCCCACTCGTCCTGGTTGGCGGCCTTGTCGGCCGAGTTGGCCACATCTTCGTTGACGCCGTTGGTCTTCTCCGACGCGGGGCGGTTGATGAGCTGGAGCACCAGCGGCCGTCGGGTCACGATGCCGGAGCCTCGGGGCAGGAAGTCCCGGCCGACAATGTTTTCGAGCACCGAACTCTTGCCGCTCGACTGGCTGCCCACGACGGCTATTTGGGGGAGGTCGATGGGGTTGTTGACGCCGACGGTGGCGAAGACATCCTGGAGCCTGTTGACAAGCCTGCGGAAGGGGACATGTTAGCAGCCGCACGCACGAAGCAGGAGGAGCAGACGGCGACACGGCAGGCGACGCGGGGGCCGGCGACCGTCCCGGATAGGGGGGTGGAGGCGGCCCGGGCAAGCCGTCGTCGCCATGGCCTGGCTGTCGCAAAGACGGGCGTGGCTCGAGTGGGCAGGGGGTTTCTCGGGAGGGGCGGGCCACGTACTTGATGAGGGCGGGATCGGAAATGCCACCCGGCGTGCCCATCGAGTCGCTCATTTTGAAGGCTCGATCGGACTGTATGGAGGGAAAAGGCGCAGGGGAAAGGGAGAGTGTCCGTCTGGTTTCGGCGGGTCGGCGAGGGATGTGGAGGGTGGTTTCGGCCGGATCGCAGGAGACAGGAGCTTGGGGATTAGGTTGGTGTCGCGGCCCAGTGGCTGGCAACTGGCCAAGGATCTATGCAGGCGGCGGTGAGTACGGAAAGTATACGGGGGGTATAGCGCAGCCGGAGAAGAAGAGGGGCCCGGGTGGTTTGTTCGCCCTCGACGAACCTAAGGAACAAAGTGAAGGGAGGTCTGCCGCAGCAAGAGATAGGTAGGCAGTAGCGAACACAGTTCACCAGGGAAGGGGGGAAGGGAAAGATGAAGGAGGCGCGTTGGGCTCCAGATAGCGACGAAGGGGAGTGATATGGGATGGGCGTGGGTGGCATGTGTTTGTGTTTTGGGGGGGGAAGTTGTTGGTACAGGCATGGATGCACGGGTCGAGGGGGTGGAAGCGATGGAGACCAGGCCCAGGGGCCCAGACCAAAGGAGTAGTCACAGTAGTAGCAGCAGCCTTTAGGTACCTCTTCCTTGGATCTATTTCTTCTACATTACCTAAACCCCCTCCCAAGGGTCTGGCCTTTCAGTTCCAATGCGGTTGGGTATACCTCCCTGTGGAGAGCGTGGGATGTAAGTCCAGCATTGGCCAAACTGGCTGTCCCGCCCAGGAAAGAAGATCCATAGTAGCGCTGCAGGTAGCAGGTACTATTCCCATCTCCTATGGAACCCCCACTAGCCAGGCCTACGTACCTCTTTAGTACGTGTGTGGCATGAACAAGCGTCGTCAGTCAGCCTTTCCAGCTTGGGCAGCCAGGAGTCTTGAACGGAGAACGGCGCGTGAATTCCACTGCTCTGTCGCATTTCACCGCCAGGACTCACCGGTTCTGCGCCAAATTCTAAAATACCCCCCCTTTACTTCTACGGTCAGTTAGGCAGCCAACCAACCAGCTAGCTCTGTCTGTCTCTCTCTCTCTCTCGCGCGCGCGCGCCCATGCATCGTCATCTGTCTCAACGGTGACGAGGCAAGTTCCAGGCACCAGGATTCCTTGCTACTCGGTTGAGTCCTAGGACGAAGGGCCAGGTGACCAGTGTTTTTTTTTCTCTTAACCATACGTAAGTACATATGTACATTGGTAGTCACAGATCACCAGCCTCCATCTATAGCATCACAGAAGTAACACGGGGAGGTCGCATGCTCGCAGGCTGCTGGTATGGGTTACACAGCGGTTGGCTGTGTGACGAAGCTTCTTCACCTTTGCCGTCCACCTGAGGTACATACATAGTTGGGATGGGTCCAACTGCCCACACTGCTCATTCATGTTATCGCAAGCCTAACGGCGGGGGGGCTTGGCTTCCAGGCTCGACTCGCCTCTCTACCCAATGCCTCTCTTGTCGCTGCCACCCACCGAACATGGAAAGCGAAGTGTTCTACAGGAAAACCTTAGCAGTCAGTCAGGGGGATACGAGTGCATCCTTTCTGGGTAATACCACTTCACCCACAGTCACTTCCCTATTTATATCCTTTACCCACCTACATACATACCTAGGTAGGTTGCCCGGTAAGGATATATAAGTACATACATAAAGTAGGTATGATGTAGGTGTATACCTATGGCAAGCCACTGAAATACAAAACCATTGCCAGACTTGGAAGAGGTAGGTAGACGACCTGTTAATACCCAGGCGCTCAGGGACTTTACTAACTTCTTCCTAAACTCCACCTTTGGGCAACTTCACCTCTAGATTCATCTGGGTACATAGTCCCAGGTGGATTCAAAGACAGCCTTACCACCAACTGCCACAGCTATATAAGTAGGTTACCTACATACTCCGTACTGTACACACAAACCTACCTACGTACCTACTGAGGCAATGTACTTAAGGTAAAGAAGTACTCACTTACATACTTGCCTACCCAGTGAAATTACAAATTATGTCAAGATGTTCTAGGTAGTCATAACACCTAGTGGCACTGACTGCAGCGGTTGGCACCCCAAATGTAACGCTTCATTCTATAGCTAGTATTAACTATGGCTCGGCGCTGGCGGTATTGAACGTCGCTGTGCGCTGGCAGTATCGCTGCTAGGAAATGGATTGATCTATATACCTGGCTGCCAGTAGCCTCCATACTCAGCTGTTGCCCCGGCGCCGATCACATGCTCCATCCATGCTGATACGATCCCGCTATTTCTCCGTGTCGGAAGTTCCCGGTCCCTCCAACAGAATGACAATTGCCCAAGAAAAGGGACAGGCACGCGCAGGTACACCAATGACGAGAACGACGACAGCGATGACAGGCCTATTCCCCTGGCTCGTTTGTATGCCAACCATTAGAATCGGGCTGGGCGGCCGCTTCCAATGCTGCAAGACGGGCTGCATTGGCCGCTGCCGTATGTATGCGTGAGCCCTCTTCGTTGGACCAAATCTTGACCTTGCCATCGTCGCCGCACGAGGCGATGAACCGTGGATCGGCAGCACACCAGGACACGGAATTGCACCGTGGATGGTGGCCCTCCTGCGTCAAGACCGTGTGTGCGTCGATCTTGTGCCAAAAGTAAATGTGCCCATCTGCGCCATGTCAGCTCGCATCCCCTCGCTCACTTCTCCAGGCACCTACCTTCACTGCCGCTCGCGACGAAGCTCTCGTCTGCGCCGCCGAACGTGCTGCGAATCATGAAGTCGCCACCCTTGTGGCCCCTATACCTCTGGACGACTTCCCGCCGCTTAAGGTCAAATAGCTGCGCCGTCCCTTGCTGTGGCAGGTTTATGAGCAGAAGCCTTGAATCCCGGCTGATGGTGATGGACGTGGCCCGGGCCTTCAGGTCGATCTCGTACTCGTACTCGTGCGTCAAAAAGTTGTAGACATGTAAGTGGCCGAGCACGTCCATCGACACGAGCCAACGTCCATCCGGCGACACGGCCAGATCCTCAACTCGGTGCGGGCTGGTCCAGTCCGATATTTTCTTGCCGTCGCGGTCCCAATGCGACAAACCGCGTACCTTGTCCAGCGAGCCCACGATGAAGGACTTGTCGTCGGGTGCCCATACGCAGCAGCTGATGGGCTCTCCAAGGTGGTCCAGTGTCTTAATCAGGGTCCCCGTCTAGGTCGTGACAGTCAGCGTATTGCAGGCTTCCCCAGCTCCCCCTCAAGGCCCCCCGCCCAGTCGCGCCCACTTACCGAGGCATCCCATAACCGGGCATACTTGTCTTGGCTGCACGTTACGAGCCGGTCATCGTTCCAACTCCACGCCACATTACCCACGCCAGCCGTGTGCTCATCCAGCTTGTGTAGTAGTCGGAACGAGGGGACCTCCCAGATGTACACGTGGCCTTCGCTGCCGCAGCTCGCCATCATCCGCCCGTTATGCGAAAACACCACCTGCCAGACCTCGTTGGTGTGCTCGTCTAGCTCCGCAATATTCATTGTTGGGAAGTTCCGGCGATCGCAACTGTGGTCGTAGTAAAGAGATGGCGGCCCGGCGCTGGTGTGGTACTCGCACATGTTAATCTGTTGGCTCTTGACCTGGTGCAACAAACTCGATAGCCGGTGCTCGCGGAGCATGACCGAGGACGATACAAACTCTGCGCACCCAATTAGCCTACTGCTGGGGCATCGCGGAAGGGGGCCAGCGGCAGGGGCAACTTACTCGACAACTCTGACAAGAGCAGCCGGCGTGAACTCCCATTGGCGCCATCCCAATGGGCTCTGGCTTTCAATTCCTCAGCGTCCTGGCACATGAATAACGTAGACAGAGAGGGCAGTCGCTTGTTCTCTTGGTTCAGGGGCGTCAGCTCTGTCCGGAGCACCGTGAGAGCGCGGCTGGTTTCCCCCTTCTCAAGCAACTCAAGGAGTTTCTGTTGCCGTATCCAGAACCTCATGAGGTCGGGGTCGGCTGCCTGTGTCAAGACCAGCCCGGTCGATCCCGGCGTTGCCCCCTCGGCCTCGACGGAGGCGGTGCCGAAAAGCAGACGCTCGGCGTCATCCCAGTCCCCCGCGAGCACGGCCTTGCGGAAGGATGCCACCACCGGGCTTTCCAGCTCGTACCCGCTCTCTTTGCTGAGGCCGTCAGCGGAGTTGTGGTAACCCATGTCGGCGAGTGCCTGTATGATGATGCGGGTGACCTCCTCGCGAGCATGACCAAAGTAGGACTCCGAGCTCCTGGCTGGCGAGCTGCCGTTCGCCATCGTGGCCTTGTGGGTGCCGTTGGCACTGGCCGAGTGCGAAGACGACGAATGCGACGTGCCGTTGGCGTAGACGGTGCCAGCCTTGGAGGCCGCTTCCCCGTTGCTGCGAGCAGTAGCGGACATAGTGCCTTCTGCCCTTCGACGCTTAGCTCGGTGCTGCTGGGCAGCTTCGGGGTGCCCCGTGCTCGGGTCCTCGTCAGCGCCGGACTGGGCGTCCGAGGCTCGTCGCCTCCGTCCCAAAGCTTGGCCGCGCACCTGATGGCCGGCGGGATGAGCAGCGGCGGGCGGCGAGGGTCGGGGCCGAGGGGGGGCCGGGACGAGCGTCGGTCCACTGGGCTCGTGGGCTCGGTCGGGGGCCGAGGTGACTGCTGGATCGTCGTTGGCGGTGGCGGCGGCGGCGGCAGCGGCGGTGGCGAGAGCGGTCGGCACTGGGGGCTCAAGAGCAGAGGAGGGACCGCCGGAGGTGGATGGGGTGAGGGCGGTCGGATGTTGGGGCGGTTGGTCGGCCACTTCGACTCCCTCTCACTCCGGGCACTGCGGGAAGACAAAGTCCCGCAGCAGCACGAGTGAATCGTCTGACAAGGTATAGGCGTCTTGTAGGGAGGGCACACCACTGGGGGGAAGTGCGCGGGCGGATTAAGGTTGAGGGGGGGGTTCTCCCGCCGGCCGTGACCCGCCGAATGGTTGGCGGCAGTTGCTAGAGGCACGAGAGCGGTATCAAAGGTGTGGGAAGGGCGAGACGAAAAAAGTAGATGCAGGCTTGCTGAAGGTTAGGTTGAAGTTGGCAGCTCGAGAAGCGTTCGTGGGCATGGGAAGGCCGAGAAGGCCCGACGTCGACACTGGACGGCAGCGGCTGACCTCATACAGAGGTGGACCGTGAACCCAAAAAGCCGACAAGGGCGCAGACGACCAACGGGGGGCAGCAGGTGTGGGCGCCCGAGGCGGCGACTACGAGAGGGAGACGAGCAGCAGAAGGCACAGACAGACACTATCGCAGAACAGCCCGCCGTCGCCGTGTGCGCGATGGGAAGTCGTCGTGAGTCGAGCTGGAGCGTAGTGTGTGTGGGATGGATGGGATGGATGCAATCGAAGCAGTCCGTACGTGGTACCCGACGTGGTGGATGGCGGGATTGGACGGGTGGACGTTGGGAAGGGGCCTGGGGAACTTGCTGCCGGGCAGCTTTGCTCTTTGCGCCAGAGCTGGAGGTCCGGCCCTACGAAATGTCCAGTAGAGAGAGTACTAGGTAACGTGCCTGTATGATGAAGTAATGTATGTAATGTACGTGATGGATGTAGGTAGAAGGTGTGATCTACTTACTGATCAAGCAAGTGCACGCACGGGATGCAACGCGCGCGAGGGAGTACGAGCTATGTACATCTTGAACTGGGTCCATACGGGCCACCACATATGGATCCATGGATCCCTCCACCCACTCCGGTATAGGATACAGAGAGCATCCAGGATGGAAGCCGACCAAGCACTCCTCAGATGTACCTACATAGGCTCATACCTAGGTAGGTCATGTAGGTATAAATGCAGGCTGGTGGAAGAGGGCTACGTACAGGAAAGAGGTAGTACATGATCTATATGATGTATGCGTTGGAGGTAAGGTAGGTACATCCTCATGTGTCAACTTGCAGTAGTCTTAAGCACCCTGGCCCGGCTGGGTGCTCTGCTGCTATGGGGCTTTACTGACTGCCGGGGGCTACATCCTTTGTATGACGGGAAGCTCGGGGTGGATGGAAGATAAGTAGATATGTAATGTAAGGTCGTGGTATGAACTAGCTACATACCTTACCTACTGTACATACCTTAAGCACCTATGTAGCTGCTGCGGCCCTGTGGATTGGCTGATAGAGGATGAAGGGATGAAGGAGAAACAGCGCCACGACTCCTGCTGTTGAGCACAATTGGAAGTGCCCGCCCGTCCCGCGCATCAGATTACCCAGGGGCGCTCTCTGCACTCTTCGGCATGGCGACGCTGACGGGCTTCGGCGACTTATATCTGAGTACATGCATTGGGATACTTGCCGGTGTAATGGATCCTTATCAGCCCACGAGAAACCCCAGCCATACCCCCCCAGCGTAGCCCAAGGCTACTCACTACTTCCAAAGGCACTTGGCCTGCATAAGCACGTGCAATAAGGGCCCTCCGTCCCCAGGACATGGAAGCCATGGGATCAGACTGTGTCTGCCATGGTATCGCTTCCCCCATACCTTGCGTCTTGATTCTCACCCGCCCCAAGCGGTGGCGTCTCCAGCACGGGCAATGGAACCTCCTCGACATGCCACAAAGGCATCCATCCCATACAACTAACCACCCGGTGACTGAGCCTAGGGTGGTCACCTGGAGGGTCTTCTGCGGCAGATGTAGGTACAGGCATGTACTTACATGAGTAGGTTGTACATACCTATGTAAGTAATGTGCTTTACTTCCTGCATAATAACATCGGTTATTGCCCCACACCATCTGCTCTTAGACGGGGTCGTCGAGGAGGGGGAGAGGTTGGCGGTTTTCCTCCGGTGTATAAGTACGCGGAGCTTCTTTAGCTTGGCTGTACTTGCATACCCGCGGGGTGGACGACAGGGCAGAGGGACAGCGGTCTGTCTGTTATCCGCAGATTAGAGGACCATAGCCCATTCAGACCACCCCAAGCTGCCCGCACCTGTTCCGAGCGTGCAGTTTCGCGTGCTGGCTGAGAAGTACTTTACTTAATTGCCCCTTGGCACCGGAAACTGGAATTGTGGCACGCCAGGTTGGGCAGCTCCGGCGCGCTCTCTCTGGCTTACAAAAGCACCCGGGTTGATAGCGCCCTCTCGGGAGTTGATCTCACCGTAAACTGTGCATCCGGAACCACCACCCACCTCCGCCTGATATATTTGCCCCGTGACTCGATTGGCCCTTCCTTCTATCGGCCAACCCTGTCTCTCTCTTATTGCGTGACGGTTTCCCGCCTTCCAGAAACCCCAATCCGACAGTCTCTCGACGGGGAGATTGGCCGGCAACATCCCCCCTCCCCCCCCTACAAACGGGATTCGGTGTGGCGTTATCAGTCACCACGTGTGGCCATGAAACTCACGGACCTCGGCATGCTCGTGCGGATGAGCTGCCGGTAACCTCTTTCCCACGCACGATTTTTGGGGGAGGGACGTCTGGAAGCGCTCACGTCGTGCCTCGTGAGAGGCGTGGCTGCATACCTCTATTGCCTAAGGAAACCTCCATAGTACGGGCCAGACGCCAGGACAGCCCCGCATCGCTAGGACGCTGCGGAACGGCAACCCACGATACTCTCGGCCTTTTGGCCTTTGACCTGCCTGCAGATCAGCAAAGAAACGTTGAAGTTGCTTGTGCCAAACCGTTGGTTGACCGGCACCCGTTTGTCTCAGCCCCTCCGGGGCCAATGCCAGGTTCGACAAGCGAAACCAGCGAAACCACGGCTTCCATGCTACGCTGAGAACATATCGTCGGTTGATTTGCTGCGCATGCTAACTGCGCCAGCGGTTTAGGCTTCGCACTGGAATTTTGAGTACCTAGATAACGCATTACGAAGTGACTTAAGATCAGATTTCTATGTGTTTGCTTTTTTACATTACACTCGTGCCGTACTAAGTACCGTTGAAAGCGCATATATATATATATATACATAGGATTTTTCTCTGGCCGAGGAATTACCCTGACTGTTTCATACGTACACTACTCTAAAGAGCTGACTTACGTGAAACTCGTAACAGAGCGTAATCGTGGACCGTGTCGTAATGTACCGTACACTCGCTTGGGCACACACCTTATGTATGGCCGCACGAACGCTCCGCGCAGTTCTTCTTTGTGTGTATTCCTTTATAAGGGGATGATGATACGTACGCTGTAGCGGAGGTTTCACAAAGGGACGCCCTCGCCGCCCTCGCGGAAGCCGGGCGCTTGGAGACACTAGGACACTGGGGTTCTTTTTTCTTACAAGTCACCTATTTAAAAGGCTGTCCCCCTTTAGCCTATGTAGCTAGTAAATCTATCAGGAGACTATTCGAATGCGCCCTTTCGGATGTCCAGGTCGGGCGCACACAATCACAGCTTCTCCTTTCCAGCATTCAGGACCTCGTCCTTGGCGAACTGGTAGTAATAGTCCAGACTTTTGGGGTTCAGCAACGTCCCGCTTGGCTTGACGGTGTGTCCCGAGACGATCTGCTTAACGGGCAGCTCGACCTTCTTCAGGTTGATGGTCGTCTTCGGGGCCGTTAGCAAAAACCTCCCCCGGTGGGTGGTGCGGTGGCCAACTTACTGGGATCTCGGGCGTCTCGAATACGTACTTGGGTACGTGTCGTTTCGATAAGTCCCTCTTGATAGCTTCCTTGACCTCGTAGACGATCTTCTTGTCAAACTTGTGGCCGGGCCTCATCAGGAGGAACAGCATCACCGCCTCGTCGGAGTCGTGCGGTCTCCGCTGGCCCACGCAGATGGAGTCGACAATCTTGTCGGCAAAGTGCTTCTCGAGGACGGAATACACCTCCGCCGAGCCGAAACGGACGCCACTGGGGTTCAGCACACCGTCGGCGCGCCCCAGGAAGGTTACGTTCTTGGTCACGGGATGGATGACCACGAAGTCGCCGTGGGCCCATACGTGGTCGAAGCGGCCGAAGTAGGACGAGTGGTACTTGGATCCAGCCACGCCGGCCGGGGTTTTGTCTCCCCACAGAAACACCGGCACGTTGGGAAAGGCCGCTGTAGCCACAAGCTCGCCCGGGGTACCGTCTGGGACTGCCTTCCCGGGGCCATTGGGCAGCTGTGAGTCGTAGACGGCGATGGGCGTGCCGAGACTGGGCCCCTGGGTGCCGCCTACGTAGACGGGGGTGAGGGGGTTGCCTTGTCCAAAGCAGCCGGCCTGGTGTGTGGTCAGTACTCAGGGGGTGAAGAGGCGCTTTGGAGGGAAACAGAGAGAAAACCCACAATATCCGTGCCGCCCGAAATATTTACGAGCTGCGTATGGGCCGGGAAGCCCTTCTCATAGAACCACTCAAAGAGCTGGTCCGAAAGCACCATACCGGTAGACGTGACGACCCTCAGGTTTGACAAATCGGTGATCTCACGCGGCGAGATGCCGGCTTTGGCAATCTCGTGCATCCACCGCGGACTGATGCCCAGCTTGGTGACCTTCAAGTCACCCAGCAGCTTGACAAACGTCGTCAGATCCGGCTGGAAGGGCGAGCCGTCGTAGAGAATCACTCGCCCGCCGGCCAAAAGTTGTCCTACATTGGAAAGGTACATGATCCACCCGGTAGTGGTGTACTGCAGACCGACGGAGTCCGAGGTGAGGCCCTCGTGTAGCAGACCTTCTTTCATGAAGCTGAGCGTGGCCCCACCCACCGAGTGGACGATGGCTTTGGGAACGCCCGTCGTGCCCGAGGAATAGCAGACGAGGAAGGGCTCGTGGAAAGCCAGCTGTGCGATCGGGGGCGCAGCAGATCCCCCCGGTCGAAGAAAGTCCTCCAGCGTCTGCGCCCGGGGAATCTGACGGATATCGAGGGCGTCCTGGAATCTGCGGATCGACACGATTCCCTTGAAAAGGCTGCAGTCCTTCATGCCGGCCTCGATCTCCGTCATCTTCTGTCGCAGGTCCACACGCTTGCCATTGTACAGTGCGGCATCGTCCATGAAGATGAACTACGTGCTGTTAGCCCCCGACAGACCGTTGCAGCCAGGCGTCCCGAAAGCCTACCTTGGGGTTGACCTGTACCGCCCGCTGCAGGATCCCCTGGACGCCCATATCGGTGGAGCTGCTAGAGAACAAAGCCCCGATCCAGGCGCAGGCGGTGAAGACAATCAGGGTCTCGATGCTGTTGGCGGCGACAATGACGACCCGGTCCCCTTTCTGCACGCCGTTGGCAACCAGCGCGGAAGCGTACTTGCCGGCCAGCCGTCTCAGCATAAACCACGTCAGGTGCCGTATCTCTGAAGCGCCCTCTCGGACCTCGGTCAGCGCAATCTTGTCGTCTTCCTTGCCGACAGTGCCATGGTGGTCGGTTGGGTCATGGCGGCTACGAGACCAAAGCAGGTTCTCGGCCCAGTTGAGGTGTACGCCCTCAAACCAGCGGGGGACGCTGTCTATGGGTTTACTCTCGTCCACGACTTGCTTGCAGGAGCCGCTGTAAACCAGGGGGAGGTAGGCGAGCATTTCCGCCCAGAAGTCCGTCCGCCTCGTTGTCGAGAACTGGTACAGGTCCCAGAATTTCTACCATGCCGTCAGCCGCCGGTTCATCGACGTTCAATTGGTTTGTCCTACCTGAAGTTTAAGGTTTTGCTTCCGGTTGACTTCCTGCATGAACTTGTACATCTCAGTCTCTTTAGGATTGGGGTGCTCCCAGAGCTTCTTGGGTATAATGGCGGCCATTTTGGCTGGAGTCGGCTTCACAATGGCTCACCGACGGATGACCTAGTTTGTAAGATGGGTGACGGAGTGAGATCCGAGGTTGACGGGGCGGGACGGGGTTGATTGAGTGAGGCGCAATGACACGGAGACAATGAGCAAGGCTGAGAAGTATTTCGACGAGGCAAACGCCGAGATGCTGGGGGAGATGGAGTAGAGATGAGAGGTGCAAGGGAGATGCCCCAATGGCGGGAAGTTGGCGAGATAACCAGTCCGGACGGAAGTGCTCGGGGAACCTCCCCCACGCCTCTCCCCGTATGAAAGTGGATAGCCAGGCACTTTAAGCGAACAGGGCTCCCCGTCACGTCTCACCCGAGTACCCAGGCTCGCGCCTGACAACAGAAAAGCCCATTCTTGGCTATGACCCACGTACGAGCCTAACAACGGACCCTTCAGTGTATAACAGTACTTGGATGAGAGCAGTGGATAGTATCCATAGGCCTGCTTCCGTTAGGATGGGATGGTACTGGGCCAAGAGACGAGGATGGGAGTTTCCGTTGTCAGGCGCGAGCCAGGACCTCGGAAGGAATCTGCTGGGGGCGACTGGTCCCCCCCCCCCCCCCCCCCCCAGGCACCGCGAACGTACGCCTGCTCTGCTTCCCCGTACGGATCGACGAGGTGCCGCGCAATGGCGCGCGCAACGGAGTAAGAAGCAACGAAGAGTCAAGGTTACGATGCCAACGAGAGGGCCACGGAAGTAATTCCGTGCGCGTACGGGGGGAAAGCGGTCAACGATGACTCGCGCGCACCGGGGGGGCGGAAACAGCCCGAGTCGATGGCCTAGGATTCGGGGGGCCCTGGGAGGAGCGCCGAGTGCCTCTAACAAACAAACTGTTGGCTACCTACTTACTTTGGGAATGTATGCACATGGATCTTACAATACTTGGAATGGATTGCCCAGGTTGAAGTCAGGTAAGAGAAGTACTAATAGTACCGGGGCGCCTAGCGGAGACGCCTACTATACGGAGTTTACAACGGCGGAACCCCCCGCACTCCCCTTCCCCCTCCCCAAAAGATCTCCGCACGGCACCACGGGCGCCCAAGGCCGGACTGGGGTTTGATTCCGTAGCCCCATTGTTGCGAGATCCATCTGGGTGTCCGTAGCTCAAAGATTGGGACGGCATATTTCCGCGGTGCGGCGGTCGTGGGCTAAGGGGGGATGACGTTGTAAGGCTGAACAGAGATTTGCATCCTTTATGTACTAGGACACCAAGTTTCCCCACGATGCGCTCACGGCCATAGGCGCCCTCTACCTGAATCATGTGCATTATGTACTTACATACTATTCATTATCGTCGTGTGCGGGAATCGGCCAGTTGGCTGCACTGACCAGCTTCCCGCTTTTCGGCTCCCGTCCAGAACGGCTCGGTAAGCCGAAACCACGCCGAGCTTCCATCCAGTAATGAGACCATTGTGCCGGTATGATTGGGAAGGGTGTGATGGGAACGAGAGGGTGTTTTTTGCCCTTTTTCTTCCCCATCTCCCGGCCGCCCCCTCGTAGTGCCGGAACACCCAACAATCGGCTTCATCTTCCAACCGGCTGTCTGGCCCTGCGTCCTCGCTTGGTGGTCGAGTAGCTGCCAGCAACCACCGCCACACCACGAAGCATACTTAGGAAACACAGAGAGGCAACCAATACTGCGAACTCATTGCCCTACATACTAAGTACTTCTTACCCGGGAAGTCAAATCCAAGGAAAGGTACGTAGCCAAACGAGCCCAACGCATTGGTCCTCGCTTAAGTACCCGAGTATGTAGTTTAAGGAGCGCCCAGAAGCAATGAGTAACAACGTCTCTCTGTTCACGCGACACACTTGGTCGATGTGCATGCAGTATTAAATGCTGAAGTTCAAAGACAGTTCACGGCGAACCCCGAATAACCTCCCAATGCTTTGTCGTCTCGTCAGCACGTGAGTCGTGGCCCTTGCCGCCCAATGCAATGATGCTCCCCTCCCAGTAAATGGATACAAAATGGCCTTCCGAGATGCGCGCCTTCCGCTTCTCAAGATGCAAAACTCCCAACGCCTGGTATATCCCACCTTCACAGTAAATCCCCGGACGGGCGCCCGGCCGATAACGCTCGGGCCCAAGGCCACCGTGGGTGGCATGAAGCTGCAAGGCCGTCCGTCTCCCGTCCATCGCATGGACGATATCACGATGGCATTGTCTTCTGCCCCAACCCGCCCCCTGGCCTCCTGGACGTCCTCTGGTCCTCGCCCAGCAGCCTCGAGATTCGGTCCATGCGTCCGACGGCGCCCTCGAGTCTCTCCAGCCGGCCTTTCTTTTCCTCGTCCCGCCGCTCGAGAATGCCGACTCTTTCCTCGAGCGCCGCCCGCGCCCGCCGCTCCGAAGCCACCATCTCATTGGCCTGCTCGAACAAGGTGACGCTCAGCTCCTCGACCTCGCGGCTCGTCTCGTTCAGCTTGCCCTCGGCGGCCACCCGCAGGCTCTTCTCGCGCGACAGCGCCGCCATCAGCTCCTCCGGGCTCGGCGACGACGGCAGAACAGGGGCCGCCGAGGAGAGAGAGGAGCGGCCCGGGGCGCGGCCGGGCGCAAGGTTCTGGGGTGCCGGTGGTGGCGGCGGTGCCGATTTGCGTGCCGGCGTCGACGGGGACAAGAGCTGCGAGAGACGCGACGCGGCCCCCGAGGCGTAGGCGCTGTTGAAGAAGCCGCTGGCGCGCGGCGAGGGGGCCGGTGCAGGGGGCGCGGTGACGTTCCCTGGTGTCTGCGGATCGGCGGCGGTGGTCGAGGTGGGTGCGGTGCTGGCCGACGTCATCGAGGCGGCGCGCAGCCGTGACAACTCGTCCTCGTAGTCGGCCCAGCGGTCGACGGCGGCCGTGGCCTTCTTGTTGAGCAATTGCACCTGCACCTCGAGGTCGGCAATCCGTTTCTGCGCCTCGAGAAGGGCCGTGTGCGGGTCGGTTTCGGCGCGGAAGGGCAGCGACGTGCCGCAGCTGGGACAGCAAGGCGACGCCGACGACGACGACAAGGACATCGTCTTCGAGGCGGCTGGTGTCGGTAGGTGCGTCATGGTCACAGTCGCCGACATCCTCGATGGCGTGGCTGCTTCGTGGGCTGGTGTGGTGGGTTCCGGCGGCTGCTGCTGCTGTTGCGACCGACTGCTGGTGCTACGTTTCCTGGGCAGAGGCCGGATCGAGGCACGATCGTCCGTCCGGCGCTGGCTGGTTAAGGGCGTCGGGCGTTTTGTTGGATAGTTGCCGTGGCTGCGTATCTCCAACGGGGCGGCACGCACGCTCACGTTATGGCTCCCGTCGAGGGCGCCGAGCGTGGTCTCTATGTAGCCGGTCCGGTGTTGTGACGTCGATTCCACGGGTCAATCGGCCAGCATCGATGGGGAATGCGAAAATCGACTGAATGCCCCGAAGCGCCTGCGGCCGCCCTGTCTCGTTCAACAAAACTCGATGGTTGGGCATCGAGAGGCTCTTTTCATCCTCCAGTCGGCGAAGCAGGGAGACGCTCATTTTGCGCACGGGGGAGGCTGTACGTCAAAACGCAGCCTCCAGGCGGGCGGGAGATGGGGGGGAATGGGAGCCACGGGAGCCAGAGCCCAAGGCAGGGTGACAGGGCAACAGGGGTCCTATTTCGGGAGCTGCAACGCATGCGCTCCGGGGGTGCATAGGTACGGTACATACATTGGATACATACGTACGTACACGGGGATGGATATTTCTGGTGGCAGGGAGGAGGGGCTGGGCTCCTGGAGGTGCTGCCCGGGTGCCATTCCTCCGTTGACAATCGAAACCGAGGCGCAGCCGTGTGCTGTGCGGGTTTCAACCCAATGGCCGGCGCTTGATCGTCGCCCCCCCGATGGCAGGCGTCCAATATGTCGGGAACACACTCGGCGTAGGGTAATTTCCGCGCGGTCCTCTCTCCAACCGACCAGGCGAAACCGTAAAAACGAGCAAATGATGATCTTGTTTTTTGTTTGAATTCCAATGATTTGTTGGCGCACGAAAGCGCCTGTCTCCCCGGTAGGCAAGTACACACAATGGATACTTTTAACCTACTTACTCACCTCCACTTCAGGTTCCCCACGTTACTTACATAACGATGTACATACATCTATACTATCAGGGCTACTTACAACTCACTAGGCTAGGTGGTTGGTGGCTGGGCGCGAGTGACGTCTTCCTGACCGCATACCAGGCTCAACTCTGCCAAGACCCAGCGGCTTCCAGTTCAGCTTGCCCAGCCTCACCAGCCAGCCAGCCATCATCTGACTCTCGTGTGGCTATGCCAACCTGTCTCAGCAGCAGATGGGCCGGTGCCTCTCTCCGTCTCGTCTGACTTGGGGTGAACTTGCAGTATTGTGTATCTGGTCGAGCGGGCCGGGAGTGTCGGACAAGACAAACTTTCGGCTTCCAAAACGCCGAGGCGGCAAGCGGGTGCCATGCAGGGGTTGATGGGGGGAAATGCCGCTTACGGGGGGTATTTCTGGATAAAGCGTCCACGGTGGTGCCATTGGAGTCGGCGCGCGCGCGCGCTAGCGGATCGGGCTCGTCCCGTATCACGGAGAGCGACCCTTTCTCTGTTCCTGGCTTCCCGGATTGCTCCGGAGAGCGTGCTTCCTCACAGCGGCTTGGCCACCTTGCGAGGCTCGCCGAGACCCGTCTCGGGATCCCTGTACTCCTTCCAGCTGACGGGGAACATGACATTGCCCGTCTCACTCGTCGCCATGATTACACCGAGCTCGTTGCTCGCCGTCGAGAGGTAGTAACTGGTCTGGTCGCCCAGGGAGATCTGGCCGGCTTGTTAGCTAGCACGCTTCGCGGCCGTGGCCCGCGCAAGCCTCGGGGCACGCAACACTTACCACTTGGGCGCGGACAATGTCGCCCGGACGGAAGCTTTCGTAGATCTTCACGCGGTCCTTCTCGGTCGCCCGGACGTCCTGCACGCGAATGACACCCTGCCACTCGACCTCCAGCACGGTATCGCCGACCACCAGGATGGCCACGGTCGCCTGGCGCGGCGTGATGCGCGTCACGCGGCACAGCACCACGTTGTTGACTTCGGGCAGGACCTCGCGCTTCTCCGAGATGGCGGACCGCGAGACGGACATGGTGGGCAGCGTGGTCGGCGTGGCCAGGGCCGCGAGCTTGGTGAGGCGCTTGGCGGGGCCGGGGCCCTTTTCGGGCTGGGCGACGGCGACGGTGCCGAGGAGCGACGAGTACAGATTCGACTCGTGGATGTGCGTGCCGGGGCCGGCGATGAACTTGTCGGACGCGCCGAGCAGCTGGCCCGGGACGGCGATGGTGCTGGCCATGGTTGGAGGGTGGGTGGTATTGCGCGCGCTGAAAGTCCAAGTGCGAACCGCGACGTCAGTCGATGGGGATGGATGGATGTCGGCGAACTTTTTTTTTTTTTTTTTTTTTGCCCTTGCTACGTTGAACCACCGCCCAGTGAGGGGAGGTACCTAATAAGGTACAGCAGTCGGGGCCACAGAGGAGCAGAATATGCGGGTACCGCCGTACGCTTTAGGTCAAGAACTTTCAGCTGTATGTACCTACATAGCCAGGCCGTGTCAGACCCCAACTGCTTACCCCAAGCTCAAGCTCCTCAAGCAACAGCCCTAGCCATCCATCCATCTTTCCCCCTGCATGGGAATTGGAACTGCTAGCGGATCCTCCCATCCCATCCCAGCAGTCAGCCAATGCAACCGAAGCGACCGCAGAAACAGGATCGGGGAATCCATCAACAGCACTAGAGATGGCGGGATCCGCAGCGACACAGGGGACTTGGGCTTATCGTGCTGGCTGATTGGGCAGGTACCACCCCCGGAAAGTGGTGTCATCTGGGTAGCCCGCATCCCGAGCCCGAACGCGCGACGAGAGAAAAAAATCCCATTGGGGGCGGAGGGCGCGACGGATCAAGACCCCTATAAATCGAAAGTCAATGTTCCTATAGCTTTGCGCCGTCCGCCCGTTCCGTAGCTGTCTAGGTTGCTCAGGGCTTTCCTTTACTCTTCCCATCCCCACGGCTGCGACGCTGCCTGTCCTCCCCCTCCCCCCTCTTCCCACCCGCGAGAGACCCCTTCCTGCTCGCCCATCATGGCCAAGCTGTTCACCCTCCTCGCCGTTCTGGTGGCCGTCCTGTCGTCGCTCGTCTACGTCGTCGTGGAGCGCAACCCCGACGCCTACTACATCTTCAAGACGGACCACCTGCACGACCTGGCGAAGCGCGGCATTGCCGCCCACGGCAATGACACCGCCGCCCTCGTGCGCTACATCACCAGCGAGCTGCACACCATGCACCCCGACAACGTGAACCTGGACGAGGAGTACATCTTCAACAACGCCGGCGGCGCCATGGGTGCCATGTACATCATCCACGCCAGTCCGTGCCCCCCCGTCCCTTCTTCCGTGATCCGGCGTCCCCCCCCCGCCCCCTGTAATTTAGACTGACCCGGGCCCCATGCAGGTGTCACCGAGTACCTCATCATCTTCGGCACCACCATCGGTACCGAGGGTCACACCGGCCGCCACACGGCCGACGACTACTTCCACATCCTGACGGGCGAGCAGTGGGCCTACACGCCGGGCACCTTCAAGCCCGAGGTCTACCCGCCCGGCTCCGTCCACCACCTGCGCCGCGGCACCGTCAAGCAGTACAAGATGCCCGACTCGGGCTGCTTCGCCCTCGAGTACGCCCGTGGCTGGATCCCGCCCATGCTGTTCTTCGGCTACGCCGACGCCCTCACCAGCACCCTCGACCTCCCTACCCTGTGGCGTACGACCTACGTGACCGGCAGGGAGATCATCAAGAACCTGCTGGTCGGCAAGTTCTAAACGACATTCCCACTCAAGCGTCGAGGCGGTGGAAATTACAGCTGGACTACTACGCGGCAGCGTACCGACATTGGGACGAGGCTTCGAGCGAAGCAGCGCACTAAACCACGTATCGCTGTAGCTTACCGATGGATGGTTCCTGGGCTTTCAAGGGACCTTGTGGCGTTCCGTTGCTTAGAGTACATCTGAATATAGTAGACCACATGCATAGACAAGTACCTAACTACTTGCTGTAGGTGGCCTCGGATACCGGCCTCATAGGACAGTATGAATCATCCTTCCATGCAGGCTTCAGGTCTGATGCCCCTCGTTGCCATACCTCTGTTCCTCGAAGGCGTCAGATGCGAATGGATCCCAATTGTACCAGATCTGGCGTCCCAGTCGACTCTTGGTCCATTGTCGGTCCAGCCCCTGCGTACATCCAACGATAACAGTCTGATCACACGCGCCTAATCACCTGGACTATTCCTTTCGGGCACGATGTAGCAGGCTGGACTCAAGTCCACTTGGAAGACCCAGACTCTCTACCACCAACGCCTAGCTAATGCACCCAAATGCCCCATCTGGGGGGGAGGGGCCAGATCGAACCCCTAGAGCGTACGCGCACCAAACCGGCCCACTCTGTTGTTCGGATTCGCTGCCATCGGCCCCCCATCTTGGATCGCGTCTATGCCGTCAAATTTTGGCCATTTCACAGCAGGTACCCGTCACAACGCCTTCTATAATCCACCATCTATTGCTCGGAAGCAGCCGGCGTGTCTTCAATGCCGTTCCACTCGTCCTCGGTTTGGGCGGCTTTCGCCTCCTTGGACTCGATCGCGGCCTCACTCGGGGCCGCCTTATGGGCCGCCTGAGGAGAGGCCGACTTCCTGTCCCTGGACGAGGGGGGCGCATTCGTCTTCTTCAGTTCGCTGCCCTGGGTCTCAATCTCTTCGGAAGCCTTTCGCTTCTTGGGGGATGAGGATTCCACGGATGGCCTTGCTTCGCGCGGAGACTCTACCCGCTCTGCCCGTGCCGGAATCTGCGAGCCAGGCTTGTTTGGCTGCTCATTCCATCGCGCCAGCGCTTCTTTTATTTGGGGTGCCCATACGGACTCTCCCTTGGCCAGAGCACCATAGTCGAGGCAGTTGGCACTACCCAACACAAAGTCACCCTGTCGACTTCGGCAGAGCTCGGCCATCATGGCGGCGGAGCCAACTTTGAGGCCCAGGTCGTGGCAGAAGCTGCGCACGTAGAAACCCGACGTAACCGTCATACGGATGCGCGCGGCGGGCGGCCCCTTATCGTCCCAGGGGGGCGGCGTGTTGGGGTCCGGCGGAGGGGGCAGGAGGTTGGAACCCTTGCCCTGCTTAGCGGGCGGCGCATCACCCAAAGCCCCCGACATCAAGGCAGGGGGGTCGTTGGCCCGTTTTCTCTTGTTGCGCTTATCGTATACGAGAGCGTCCACGCTCGCCTCGGCCTTTTTCTTGAATTTCTCGTGGGCTTCCAGGGCCTTGGTCTCTTCCTGTTCCTCCTCAGGTGTCCGCTTCTCCTTGGTGGTCTGGTCCTTCTCGATTTTCCAGACCTGCTCGGCGAATTGGCGCTCAAAGGTGGTGGCCTCCTCGGCCGGCCAGCGGTGGCTGTGGGTGCCCGGCTCGTACCACTCGACCATCTCCATCTCGACGACATCGACCTCTCGAGTCGCGATCTCCCTAGGAATGGGCTTGCCTTCCCGGGCATACTCGTACAAGGGCTTGCCCTCCATCTTCAGGGCCGAGTACAGAGGGGGGATCTGCTGCAGCTTGCCGCGGAATGACTTCAAAGCCTCCTCCACCATGGGCTTGGTAATATGGTCATAGCCGGTCTTCTTGAGAATCTTGCCAACGCGGTCGTAGGTGTCGGTGCTGGCGCCAAACAGTACCACCGTCTCGTAGGTCTTGGTGCAGTCAAGGAAGGACTGCAGAGATTTCGTGCCCTTGCCGACACCGAGGATCAGGACTCCGGTGGCGAGAGGATCCAGAGTGCCTCCATGGCCCATTTTGACACGGATATCATTTTTGCCGAAGCCGCGCCGTTTTTTCCTGTTGTTGGACTCCTGCATCCGGTTGGCTCTCTCCTGCTCAATCATAGGCTTGAAGAAGGTGGACGGGTTGAATTGCTCCTGGCAGTCTCGGATGACTTGGGCAGAGCTCATGCCCATGGGCTTGTTAATGCCTGCCATTTATACGTCAGCATGGCACGCATCGCGACTTGGCTGCGCGAGACAAACCGAATACGCCATCGAGAACAGGGCGTGACGCGGCCATCTTGAGAAGTCGCGAGGCTTGCATCCGAGATGAAAGCGCGCCAGGAAGGGGTCGGAAAGAAAAGCGACAGGTACGGCAGGACTCGGACGGTTACTTGGCGCACTGGTCGAGTCTATTGCGCCGCCTGTCGTGGCGCAAACAAAAGCGAGGCAATACAAAATCCGAGTCGCAGACGCTGTTCGCAAAGCCTTCCAGAAAGGAATTCGGGTGTTGCTGTGTCGCTTCAGGTCATGTGTTGATGCGCCGCCAGTCGCAAGATGGCCGGACGAAATGGCTGTTCGTCGGTGGGGAGAAAAAAAATCCCCAAGTTCAGGGCCATGGGAATCGATAGGACGGCCTGGGGGAGATCGAAAGACATCCATCCATGGATGGATGGTACATAGGTAGCGTAGAGTTAGGCAGGTGGGGTCGAGCCGCTTCCCATCTAAAGCCGAACGCGTCCATTATCGATTGCCTGTCGCGTCGCGACAGCCTTGGAATGGCTAAACGAACCATAGCCCAGGCTCCAGCTAGTTGCACTATTTCTTACGAAGGGTACATCTTTCACTTATTAGAGGTACTGGGGTAAAAGAAACCGATACTTTGGACGTGAGCGGTTCCCAGTAGCACCAAAGCGTCCGCACGCACTACCGCGTCAAGGCTCACGATGGTCTTGGTACTGTAGCTGCTAATTTTTGTTACAGTTGCTACCCTCTTTATGCCAGCGTTGCTGCTCCTGCCAGGCCTGCTGCCATGGGCGTTGCTGATCTTAGAGTGGCTGCCCGGTTGCCAGTCTTTTCGTGCATTTTACATATAAGACGTGAAGTACCGGTACCCCTGCCAGATTGTACTCCTCGGCGGGGATATGGGTCCAAAGTACCCTCACAAGAATGGATGGTTCAAGTACTTATGTAGCCGGGGCAATGGTCCATTTAGCCATTCCACGTCGCGACAGACGAGCATTCATCATCGTGTACTACCGAATCGGAGCGCGAAAATAGAGCTTGCCAGCGGGTGCTGTTGCAGCGCAGGGCTCTTATATAAGTGCATTACATGATCTTCGAGGTCCGTACCTACCCTACATCCTACCGGAAACATCCCAACCTGCCCTTCTCCCCATTCTGCTCCATTCTCCATCCAGCAACCAACCCACGCGGGCACCTTCGAGCACCCAGCCTACAGCACCTTTACGATCGTATCAACGAACGACTCCCGATCGACTAGTTGTGCAAACGACCAAGCATTCATTTCGAGCCTGCGAACACCGGGACCTATACTTCATTCGCATCCTGGCCAGCTACCTGCCCTCGGGCCAGAAGACTCCAGCTGCGACCAAGAGCCAGGCCTGCAGTTGCTCGTCCCAGCTGCTCCCTCGCATCAAGTCACCGACACCACACGAGCCCCAGTCTATGGAACCGCCGCCATATATCCTGATTCCCACCACCTACTTGCCTCCATCCACGGCCTGACTCGAGCGCCGTCCGCTCACGTGCATGCGGCACGCTTTCCACCATGCTGACTTCTTCGATGGCCGATCGGCGACGGGGTCGAAGGGACTCGAACTCAACCGTCCAGAGCGTTAACGAGGATGCCGTACGATACCGTAAAGAAACGAACGTGCTCAAGCGCGTGCCCCCCGGATCCGACGTGAACGACTGGCCATGCTTCATGCTGGTGGACGCCACCGTCTACAACAAGGACGGCGGCATGGCCAACCTGCTTAACGTGGACACCGAGGGTCCCTTCACCATTCGCGGCCGACTCGACATTGAGTCGGACCAGGACGACTACAGTAAGCTTCCCGCGCTCGCCCTAACGACTGCGAGAATTAACAACAGCCACACAGTGCAGAAAAGCAGCGCCAAGTCCAGGTACGCACCTATAGAGATCCGGAACAACACGTCCTTCTCCATCGGCCTCAAGGCCGACGACATCCCTGTCGTCTGGGCCTCGGGAGAGACGGGCTGGTTTGAACTGGAGGCCTCGGAGAAATATACCCCCATCGCAACTTCCATGTTCCAAGCCGTACAGCTCCACTACAAGATCAATGACCAGTACGAAGAGGAGCTGGCGCGCCTCAAGAAACAGAACAAGAAGAAGAGATATAGCATCGCCGACGTCACCTTGCCTCTCGAGGAAGTGTTTCTGAAGTACGCGGTGGAAACTGGGGATGGTGCTACTTACGAGGAAGTCACGCAGAGATGCAGGGATCATGCCGCATTTCTCATGTCGCAAAGCCCCGAGGGCAGCGAATTCCACAGGTGGCTGAAGACCGAAGCCCGCGACGTCGCAGAGCAGCTGGAAGCGAAACGCGCCCAAGCCGCTGCCGCTCAGGATACAGAGCCAGCCACGGCCGTGCCCGAGCGACGACAGAAGTCGGCCAGTGTGAAGAAGAGGGATACAAAGGGCAGGGGCAAGACCGTTCAAGGAACGTCGGTGCAACGAGGCTTACGGGGCTCACAAAACCTGGAATCGAGTAATGCCGAAGTCACAAGCGACGATCAGCGTGGCTCGCGCACCAGATCGACCAGGGGCAAGCGCCAGTCTCTCACTGAAGGATCACAGGAGACAGATCTCGCCGACGTGGAAATGCGTGACCTGACGACCGAAGTGCCGTTGCGTCCCCGCAGCTCCGTTCCGGCCACACACACCGGTTTGGCATCCGCATCCGCATCCACGCCCGCGCCCGGAGCTACGGCGCCTGGTCTTGCATGTCTTCTCGAGGTCCTGAACCACGAGCGCGCCAAGGTGCTGAACGACCTTGCCCGAGGCAAAGGCAAGAAACACCCGAACGCTATCACACCAAGTGCTTGGCAGACGAGGTTGTACATGGCCTGCACCATCAACTACGCGTCCAAGTCTGAATTGTTCGATTACTTTGCAAAAGACCTAGTCGCTAGCCTTGGCCCTGAGTGGCATGGGAGCGCACTCTACAAGTGGGCCAAGACGATGAAAAAGACGCCCAAACTCGAGACCATAACCGAAGAGGAAATTCTCGGTCTCTCGCGACGCCAGAAGGGACCGGATAAAGCAACACGCCCGAAGGGCAGCGAGGCGGCTGCTACGCCCAGTGGCAGCGGCAAAACTCCCGTCAGAAACGGCCGACCTACTCCCAAGGCCGCAGGTTTGCGCCCGTCCCTCGGCGGAAAGAAGCGAACTCGTAACCTCGACAGCGACGATGAAGAGATGGTGGATAATGAACCCATGCCTCGCAAGAAGACGGCCAAGACCTCGGCCTACTTCACCGATGAAGAGAACGAAGAGCAAGTCGACGATACGACCTCGGAGAATAGTGAGAGCGACAACGAAAGTGACAACCAGGAACCGCTGACGAGACTAGCGATCCGAGCCGAGAAGATGCCTACGACGTACCCGGTGGGACCAAACAACACGTGGACGTGCGCCGAGTCCGACTGTGAATACGTAGTCCGGGCTGCTGACGAGGAGGAGGGTCAAGAGCACATCCGCAAGCACTTCGAGGCGCATGAACAGGCGGCTGACGACGAGGCCAAAGAGCGGGAGCTCAGCCAGATCAACCTCGCCATGCAGGAGGGCGCGCGCGGCCACATGCCTATTAAGTATGCTTTATTTCCTCCTTTTCTTATCCAGGTTTACCACTACCCGGCTCCCCTGGACTCCTACCGCGGCCCTGGACGCCCGGGAGACCTGGACCCAGACTGGGTGGGTTCTAGATTACCGGTACTCCCTTTCAACACAGCAAGCTCGCCCGGCTCCCCCTCTTCTTCCTGCACCACCGAATCGTCAAGCACACTTTGCCCTTAACAACCGCCTCGGCGACATCACCTTCTGCTGGGCGAGAATCTCAAGCGAGTCCGACCTCTCTGCACCCATCTACGGCTCGCCATACATTCTACTCTGTACATTCTACACGAGCCATGTCACACGCCATTCTCCTTCAAAATTCTATTCACTACACGCGTTGAATTTCCATATCCGCCTGAACAGCCCTCTAACAAGATTTGCAGTCATCTCCTCGAGAAAATCCGCCAGGCTAGCGCAAAACCCGCCACTATAAACGGCCGCGACGTCCCTGAGCCCATCAAGCGCTCGGTACTCGTGTAAATCATATTACCCCGGGCGCACCTGACCACACAGGACTAGCGATCAAGCAGCCTGGCGACGCTCCTGTCGACTCACCTGGCAGCAGCCCTCATTTCTTTCTCTCCTTCCCTTCTTCATAGATTCTGACACACATGATACCTTGGCCGCAAACACAGCGGCCCTCACATTGGGAGGCAGGCTTCAATGTCTGTTTTCGGCGTTTCTCGCGGACTTGCGAGACGGACGGGGCGGACGAGGGAGCTTGGCAGCTCACACAATTTGCGTTTAGATTTCAGCGTTTGCACTTCATGGGCCTGTCGGTCCGGTTCTGGTTCAAGCAGTGGTGGGGAAGACCAGGACATCGAGTACAGGGGAAGGAGGTTTGGCCGGCATTCTAAGGCAACGCCCGCTGTGCCTGCCGGGCCCGGCGTCTCGACGGCTCCCGTCCCGGCTGTCCTCTACCCAGCGGACTTGACGGTGGGTGTGCCACCGAGGTGCAGCAGTTGTATTGCAGACATCACTTGCGGTACAGAACTCTACGCGCAGTGTTAGCTACTTTAGACAATACCACTGAGTTCCACACGGAGCAGTATTCTGGCGGAAGCGTACAAGAATGTCCAGGGGGCCGAACGGCCAGTCCCAAGCCTTGGGCGGTCGTGGTGTCATGCTGGGTTCGGTTCAAGATGGGTCTCGTACGCGCTTTTAGGCCGTGACTGCCGAGAAGATTGGAAGAGCATCGCTCTCGCTTTGTATCCATCGTGCCTTTTTTTTTCTGTCGTCTGATATGAACTTCCATTTGGACGATTGTAAAGCTGTAAAAAGAAACATTGTAAGGGGCTGCTATCCCCCCGCTCCTTCCCTCAGCAGTCTCCCTGTTCGTGGTAGAAAGCCGATCCGCTCGTAATGAAAGGTTAGCCTGCTCATAATGCTGATCGGCTCACTTGATTACACGTCAGCCTGCAGGGCCAACTTGCTATGACTACAGGGCCAACCGCGTGACGAAGACGAGTCTACAAATGTCTGGCTTTTTCCCATTTCGCTATAACGCCACGCCCCTTGCCTAAGGCTTCACGACTCGACCCAGGCGTGCCCAACCGCGACACCCACTATGGCTAGCATCATCTTTTCTCACCAAGCGTCGCGAGCCTTGCAAGCGTTGCTTTGGGGGGCCCAATCCAGGGTGATTCAAAACTAGCTTCTGTCCTCGAGGTATTGGGCTGCGCGATCCCAAGACTTGCGGTCATTGGCCGAGACCTGCTCGTTACCCAGTGTCTTGACGCCGCTATGCAGTGCCCTAAAGAAGGCCTTGGCGATTCCAATGTCTTTGGGGAGATCGCTGGCGTAAGGCACGAACTTCTTAGGGAACTCGGCGCACTTTGCCTCCTTCTGCTCCGGTGTGTCTGTAGGCTGGATATCATCCAGGAGCGTCTTCATGGCGATAGCGAGTGCTACATCCGTATCGTTGAGGAAGGGCAGTCTGTTTCACCACATCAGCAAAAGTTCATGAATACAAAGAGCTTGGCGACGTGGGCTTTACCTCTGGCCAATGGACAGGTAGTCATCGCGCTGCTTCTTGCCCTGGCCGTGGAGTAGCATAGATGCCACGATGGCCTCAACAAGATCACGGTTGGCCTCCCGTATCGAGGAGCTCAGGGAGCGGAAGTGGAGGAAATTCTTGCTGAGCGGGCCCGTGTAGCCATTACTTTCGTGGTGCAGCTTGAGCAGGATGGAGCACCGGCTGATGAGCAGCAAGCTGGCCTTGTCTTCCTCGCTACCATTCATCGGCAACCCGTTAAGTTCCGGATGTTGGTTGCGCGTGTGCAACAAGTCAGACCGGAGCAGCTCGTAAGCGAGCAGGATTGACTCGGGGATCTTGTCATCGGGGTTCTCCTTAGCCACCGCCGAAATCGCATCAAGCGACTTGGCAAGAGCTTCGCCCCAGACAGTCAGCTCGTGGCTGTCATTAACATAGCCTCGCAGGTGGAGGAACCGCCAGATGCTCGTAGACGCAACCATGCCGGCCGTGTCGATGCCCTTGATTTTATCCTTGGATATGGTGGCCTTGGCGAAGTCGGGGTTCTGCAGGGCAGCCACTTCGAACAGAACCGAGCCGTGCTGGGCGTTGGGGAAGAACTCCTTGATCGTGCTCTCCTTGACGTTCCACGTATTTGCCTGCTCGATGGCCCGATTTTCGCCGGCGTGGTACTTTATGGAGTGCGAGTACTTGTCGTCAAACCACACCTTGACGACAACGGCCTTGTACTGAATGCCCCGGTTGAGACGCGGCATGATGAGGTCAATGGTCTGTTCCCGCACGGGCATCAGCTGGTTCGTGATCAGCTTCTTGTACTCGGGCGAAGCGACACCGTCCAGGGTAGGGTGCACGACGATCTGGCCATGCGTGACCCAGCTGGGCACGCGCGCCCCAATGAGGCCCGTGTTGAGATAATGAAACAACTCGGCAGGCAGCTGGTAGCCTAAGTACTCGTAGTTGTCCTTGGTCAAGGTATCGTAATTGTGTACCTTGATCTCGCCGGGCTCGCTGATGTAGATGAAGTGGTCCATGGTCATGCGGGCCTTGTGGTACTTCTTAAGCCAGTTAGGGTCCTTGGCCTGGAGAATGTCGCTGAAGGAGGCACATGCGTTGGCCACGGCCTTATCCGAGGTGCGCAGCATGTTAACGGCATCCATAATGGTGAAAGGCTGGCGGGTTGTAATGGTGCTGTCCTGGAGCGGCGGGAAGGGCGGGAGAAACTCGGTGCCGGTCATCAACATGGCATCGACGAACATAGCCTCGCTGACATTGAGGTTCTTGATGACAGCTCGTTTGGACAAGAAGCTGAACTTACTATGCTCCCAGTCGATATGGCGCAATACATAGTCCTTGATGGGATACAGGAGAAGCTCGCGGGGGCCCATGATAGCCGAGCACTGCTCCGACTCGATCATGTCGAAGTAGGCCATCTGCGCGCAGGCGTTGAAGGGCGGCACGAGGAAGTGGAGGTTCCGCTTCTTCAGGAGACGCTGCAGCATGGGGAACAGGTTCTGGACTAGGAACGCGGCTCGGGCCGTGCCAAAGGCGCTCACAGCTTCGTTCGCTTCGCTCCTGAAGTAAAGCCCCCACGCTTTGTCGGTTCCAGCATTGGCCTGCTTGCTCCTTTGCATCGTCACTTCATCTTGCCCTACGACGGACTGACCGCTGAAGATGAAAAACGGGGTCGTCTCGTTCGCCAGCCAGCAGTCAAGGTCATTGTCGACGTGGCTCTCAATGCCGGTCAGACCGCCGAGCGCAGGGAGAAGGGGCTCGTGGAAGGGGATGTTGTCGAGGAAAAGCTGGAGATAGAAGGCAGCATCGACGGCGATGGAGGTGTCTTGGAGCTGGGTTATGTCGGCTGTTCTGGAACGCGCCGCGGGGTCAGCTTAGCATCGCGAAGCAACGGGGAGGGCCGGGCACCTACTGGATCTGCTCGGTAATCCACTGGTCGTCGTATGTGACCGTAACTGTAGAGAGGCATTAGCAAGTCGTGGCCCCAATGAACACGCTTTCGTCCGGGAGGGCAGGACGGCAGGAGAAGAGGCGGGCGCAAGCGAAAGGCTCTGGGGATGCCTGGGTTGAGACGGAAAGCGCCAGTCCATGGCCATGGCCCCGGCCGGCGCCGACTGAGAAGGGCTCCCTCTTCGCCGGCGAGAGCGCAGCTGGACATGGTGGCGGTCCCGTCGTGGGTGCGCGCACCATGAGCTCGCTGGCCGAGGGAAGGGATCCACGATGACCACGGCGGGCCCAGGAAGCAAGACAGGAGGGCGGCGACGATGTACTTACAGGGTTTGGCGGCCATGATGCTTGGCTGTAGTCCGGGGGGTTAAGGCTGCAACCAGGTCGGGAGGTGGGAGGTCGGGAGCTGGCGAGGGCGTGGGTGAGGGTGAGGGATGGGAGCTGTTTGGTATGGGGCAGAAGGCGGCCCGGGGTCTAGATGTGTTCTGTAGTGGGATGGACCGTCTATCGTGGGCGGGAATTGCGAACGAACGATGCGGCTCGCGACGCTGGCCAAGGCAACAACAGTACAACCCAAGGGGCGGCGTGGAGCTCAACCTCCAAAAGAAACCATCGAGAAACACGCAGAGTCTGGCAATGGGTTCTTAATCAAATAACACGGGCGCGAGACACATGGAAGAAGGAGGAGGAGGAGGAGGAGGAGGGACGGGACCCTGTGTCGCCAGAGTGGAGGTTGAGGTAGGTATGTAGGTAAGTATGTACCTAGGTACACGTCGCTGTACCTCTCTCAAGTCGGCTTGTTTCCGGGATCTGGTGGTTGCCTGACCCCTGCTCTGCTCTGCTCCTTCCGCCCTTGGGTACCCTAAGTGCGTAATGTACCTACTACGAGTGAGTACATATATCTACTGGCGCTATGCTTGCTAGTCAGGTACCTGTTTTACAGCTACAACCCTACCTGTCTGCCATTCGTCCAGTCTCTAAAAGTTAAGTGATGGGATGGCAGCAAGCACCATTACCTACAACCTTCCATACCCATCAAAAGTATGTACTCTGCCGAATACAATCGTTTCTCGCGTCCGAGAACTCCATGTCTGCCAGCCCATTCCATTATTCAATCCACCGTCAGTATTGGCGCTATAAGACAGTAGGTATGGATCTACTGTTGAAATCATTTACTTGGGGCCGCGGGCAAGCCTGACGGCACATGCCTCTCTCGCTCGAGAAGTACACGCGCAAACTGCTGTGGCGGTCGGTGGTGTCTCTTGTCTTGCTGCCTGCCCCTAATTGTTCGAAGTTTCCTGCCGCAGCCGGGCCGCATCTCCTGACCAGCCCCATGCCTGCCATCACAGCTACCACCAGTGGACAATGAAGTACATATTTGGCCGGCGTTTGTAAAAGGTCGTGTGCATCGAGCTCCGGACTGCGGGTCGCGCGTAACAGAAATGACGGCGTCTCTTATCTTATCGCCCTGCCCGATGTGATACGGAACTCCACCCGGCCCGGCCATGGATACTTCAGTCAACGGGTCCGTAGGTCGTATGTATGCCGCCGTGTACTGCTTAAAGCATACATACCATCCTTCAAGGTTGACCGTTGCTGGGATTCAGGTCCCGATAACCATCGTTCTCACACTGGCGTTTGCCTATTGCATACCCGGGTTTCCCGTTCATCGTGCTGCTCTTGATCTGTTTTGACCGTCAGCTTGCTCACGCGTCCCTCTCACCGTCATGGCAGCCCCGATCCCTATTATCGATATCTCCGCCGAGAGCGGCACGGACGAGCTGCAGACTGCCAAGGCTCTTGTTGACGCCGCCGCCGAGCACGGCTTTGTCTATATCAAAAACACTGGCCAGGACATCACGACGGACCAGATTGAGGCTGCCTTCGGCTTGGTATGTGACCTTGGCCTATGAGAAGGGGAAAGCTGTGGGCGAGGCGCCTGTGCCATCAAGGGGCATGAATTAGTGCTTCACCCAAGGCCACGCTGACTTCTGGGTCAGTCGAAAAAACTCTTCCTCGAGACCCCTCTTCCGGAGAAGCAGAAATGCCAGATCCAGAAGAACAACCGGGGCTGGTCCAGCATGCACTCCGAGACCCTGGACCCCGACTCCCAACGCGTGGGTGATTTCAAGGAGGCCTTCAACTTCGGCCCCTTCGACGAGGACAACACGCCCTCGCAGCCCGTCCCCTCGACCATGGTCGAGCACCAGGCCGAGATTGCCGCCTTCCGGGGCGCCTGCCATGGGCTCTGCCGCCGCCTCTTGATGCTGTTCGGCATCGGGCTCGGCGTGACGCCGCCCGGCTTCTTCGAGGCCGCCCACGCGCCCTCCCGTCCGTCGGGGTCCATCCTGCGCTTCCTGTACTATCCACCGCCCAACACCGACGAGACGGCATCGGCCCAGGCCAGTGACGTCCGTGCCGGCGCCCACTCCGACTACGGCTCCGTAACACTTCTCTTCCGCCTCAAAGGGCAGGCCGGGCTGGAGATCTTGACACGCTCGGGCGCCTGGGAACCCGTCCCGGTATGTCCGCCTGGTACGGAAAACGACCCCTCCCCGCCCATTCTGGTCAACATCGGGGATCTGCTTTCGTACTGGACCAATGGCCTGCTGCGGAGTACTGTACACCGCGTCACCTTTGATGGCGGCAAGGTCGCGGGCGAGTCCACGAGCGAACCCCGTTACAGCATCGTCTTTTTCTGCCACCCGGCGAATGATTCTCGATTGACTGCCGTGCCCAGTGATCGCGTCCAGGCCTTTCAAGGCGGTCTGGCCGAAGCAAACGGCGGGAACCCCTATGCGGAGCGAAAAGTCTTAACGGCCGATGAGCACCTGCAGATGCGGCTACAGGCATCATATAAGCAGCTTTACGCGCAGGAGGACCAGGCTGCATGAAATGGGCCTTGTTCCGGCATGCCCAACTGCGTAAAACTGATTTCAACCTGAAAGCTTTGGACCAGAATACCAGTATCTCATTGCTGAAACGAGAAGATGGCCAGCGCCCCCCGTACCGCAGTCAAAGACGGCTGTGCCGTCGGGTATCATGTAACTCAACGCAACGCTATGCTCCCTGCTCATACTCCTTGCGCCGTAACCCAAGACTCCCTGAAAACCACATACCCATTCTCCGTAAGCCAGGAATCCTCCTTTCAGTAGCTCTCCGTGTAAACCCATGCACCCTGACCCCTATACAAGACCCAGGCGCCATTTATACCAGGGGTCTACACCCCGAGGTTTTTTGCCCGACTCCCGAGCCGTTAGATCCTCTACAAGCCTCCAATCGTAGACCTCTGTCCACTCGTGGGCACCATTGGCTGTCCTGAAGTCAGCTTTGGTTATCCTCTCCAGGAAGGCGCTCGTCGCTTCCTGCCGTTGGCCTTCCACCAAGCAAATCTTCCGCCGAGGCCTTTTTCGCAGCATGGCGAGTTTCTGAGCCCAAGTCTCAGGCTCCACGGCAAAGTCAACGATGCCATGGGCACGTAGAAGATTGTCTGTTAACCAATGGTAGTTGGCAATGCAGGGGGCCAGCAGGATTGCGCACTTCGGGAGAACACACCCCGATGGCTGGAACGAACAGCCTGAGATTGTGGGCTGCGGGGGGTCCTCGGAACAAGGCGACGGTGACAGCATCTCTTCTGGGGTGCGGAAAGATCCGGCGTCCAGCCTACTTTCTGGGTCAATGGCACCCCGGATATGGTGCTCCTCTGGGAGTGGAGGTCCCGGGTTCGCTGGCGTCTGTGCCGGAGGTCGCAAGTTTGTCGGGACTGCCTTAAAGTCCGACTCACTGGGAACCAATGACGCATTGGGACTCACGGAACCAAGAGGTCTGCGCCTTTTGCCGGTATTAGAGGCATGCAAAGGCGAGTCAGCAACCCGTTTCCGATGGAGCTGTGGCTGGGACTGTGTCTGCAGGACATCCGGACCAAGGGACCTCGGCGGCGTTACCGATATTACCTCGATTCCAGTGCTGGCCAGACCGGTCGAAGATGCCGTTGCGTCCTCTGCGATTGTAGGGAGAGGGCTTGGTTGGATAGATACACCCTTGCGTCCTCGCCTAGGAGACGGAGTAGAGAGCATCGACGTTAGGGAAGCCTGCGTCGAGAAGCATTCCTGACTTGAAGCGCCCGCCGGATCCTCCAGTGGCCCAGTCTGCTCCAGTGCCTTGATCCAATGTTGCATCTCTTGGCTATCCTCTGGATCTGGCGCTTCAGTCGCAAGACGAGCTGCCTGCTGGAACTCGGTGAAGGTCATGGCGTCCAGATACTTGCGGTCGTACTGTATCTTGGTGACGGCGGGGAACCTCATACTCCAAAGCCGCGAGTTGCTCTCTTTGTCGAACGAGTAACACATCATGTCGAATACCAGAGGCTGCTCAAAGACATCGGCAGGTTTCTGGTTGTTTCTGATGGCACTAAAGTCGAGCTTGAACGCAGTGCTCGATTCGAAGGGGACGGGATCGGGGAAGCAATATACGGCGATGGTCCGCAAAAGAGCATCCGGTAGCTCAACCACATTGGTCACCGTGAACTTTGGCTGTTCACCTAATGCCAGGATGTGGTCCCTGTTTTCGAGGCAACCCAGGAAGAAGTGCGTCCATCGGAGGTTGGGAATCTTGTGGGCTCTGGCCGCAGCAGCATCGAAGGAGGCGCCGATGACTGCAAGATCCCCAACGTCTCCCCAGCCTTTGAAGTAGGCTTTCTTCAATTTGACGACGCATGTTGGCTTCTTGGCCTCGGGGCTGAAATCAAAATAGGGCTCGTCTGGTTTCAACACCAGTCCCTCGTCCCTGGCTACGATGCACCGAGCGAAGGCCTCGCGCAGCTGGGCCACGCCGTTCGATCGGGACAGGGAGATCAACTGGCGTTGCACGAGCTCGGCCTTTCCCTTTTCAGTGCAAACGAGTTTCTCTAAACGCCTGAAACGTTGCGACTGCCTTTGATTCAGGAGCGACTCGCTGTCGATCATGAGAACGTCATAGTAGACGATCATAAGTTGCTCATAATCGTGCCTCCTGGATAGTTGTCAGTAAGTAAAAACAACCCTAGTTACAGCGGCATAGGTACATACTGCGAATCGTTTTGTGTACCGATGTAGGTACCAGATCTGGACACGTGCTTGCGTATATAATGAAACGGAAGTATTTTATCGTCCTATGGCAGATCAGTCAAGTGGGCTTGGTATGGCCTCGGCAGATAGGAGGATGCCTTACTTTGGAGCTGTACACAACCAGCTCGCCCTCAAGAATACAGCCGAGCTTGAAGGGGCAGTCGGGTTTTTGTACCCGGAGAGACTCTCGGATGACTCTTCTGTTGTGTCAGTGATGGCATGACCCGTAAAGCAAACACGCAACATACCCATGCAAACGCTTGCGATCTTGCGTGCTATCCTTCCCGCTCTTGGAGAATATCTGTATCGGACTCCCTTTGTTTCGTAAATCGATGTGGATCTGGCAGTATTCGCCATCGATCTTCTGTTCGCAGCCGACTTGCTTACGCCCCATCAAATCCAGGCAGTTCTGGATGCTACGGCCTTTGAGCCAGGTTTGTCTCCCGACTTTGGTACCTAGGGCCGGCTTGAGGAACCCAGCAACAACGTTTGGCTCAGCAGGCAAAGTGATGCGGCGCACAAGATTAACGGCAGTGGGAAGATGGTCCCGGACCTTGAGCATCAAGGGCAGAAGTGTATGGTACGAACGAAAAACGACGCGCTCGTCCAGCTCGATGGGTCTGTAGTCTCGCAGAACCAAGCGTGTGAGCCATTTTGCCTCGCAGGGTGTAAGGCGGCGGTAGAGGTCGCCGAGCAGCTTGTTTGGGTCCTTCCGGCTCAGGCTGGGATCTATCTTGGTCGCTCTGATAACAGGAGAGCTGAAGCGACACCCGGCCGCTATGGCCAATAGTACCGCATCCACCTCCTCTACTGTTACCTCGTCGTTGGGGATTGGGTTGGGCTGGAAGATGTGTTAGCGTTGTCTTGGGAGTATGTAAGGTTCCGACTCTCTCTAGCGGAAGATCGCATGGCAAATAGTGTCTGCGGACTTACCGTTCGGGTCAGTACATTTTCTACACAGTCAGCCAGATCAAAGCCAGAGCCAGGGAGCAAGTAACTCCGTAGTTCTTGCACACGCGAACAGCCCAGCACAAGGGCTCTCCCAATGATGCCCTGAAGTCGCGCTTCTTTGATAGCATACACTCGATCAGTTCTGCGCGTAGGCAGAAGGGTGGAGAGGATGGCACAGCCATCGACAGTGGGTGCGTCGAGGAGAAGGTGGTGTTGACGGAACCATGCATCGACGATGGAGCGACTCGAATCCTCGTTCCTCTTTGGGGACCGCGCAGCCTCATCGAGTCGTTGGAGAAGATTGCAGACGTGCTGGAAGGGAAAGGGCATGGTGATTGCACCTGAAGATGTGAATCATAAGGCAACAAGATGGATCATGGCATCCATGGAAGGCAAGGCGCGACGCGATAACGAAACTGAGAAAGCCAGGGAGCCGCTACTGCAAGAGCACAAGGAAAGGGTGTGAGGGTTGTTTGTGCTTGGTCATGATCGAAGTTGCTCTGCACCAAAAAATCCGAAGAGCAATCGAGGCAAAATGTGAGGAGACGGGTGCCTTGCACGGCTGATTCAGAGCTTCTTTGTTCAGTAACCAGGGAGATCGAGAGTAAATGGTGGAAGTTGAAGTGAATCAAACGACGCGTCTTCCGGCCCCGTTAGGGTACTTAGTTACTTACCGAGGGGTAGCCCCACTATGCTGCAGTTTAGCTCCGGCTGCCTGCGTACGGTCTTCTTTGGGAAGGCGGGGCCTGAATCAGCACCTCCCAGTGGCCCAAGATCAAATCCTGTTTGCTTTTCTTTCTTTCCAACATGGGGGTGGAGAGTCTGCTATGGACTCTGGTATCAGCCAGATGGGATGTTTGTAAAACGTGATTCTGTCACGAGGGAATCTCAGTAGTACTTGCGCGATTCCTGGTGCCGGCTTCTGTGGCCTCCCATTGCTGACAGACACCATGGTAGTCATCTGCCTACTCAAGGAAGTACTTACCTACTTGACAGGCCTGCAGCTTACAAGATCAGCTGGCAGATGTCAATTCTGCAGACGCGATGCAGCGTACTGCTTTTCGGGCGTTTGCATTGGCTTTTCATCGTTTGGAACCTAGCCTTGCCATTCGCCATTGCTGGCTCTTCCTGTTTGGAATTTCAGCAACGGGCCAGAAGCTGTTACTTCGCACCTGTGATGGCAAACCGTCTGCAAACGCCTGGAAACCTCCTGAGCCTGGTGATAGCTTCCAACCAGTCAGGAGAATCACCAGAAACAGTCATTACCGCAAGCGCTTGAAGTTTTACTGGCCGGGTACAAGTGTCCGCCCGCAACGAGGTGTAGACCGGATATGATTCCAGATTCCTGCTTTTTGACTTCTGGATTGTGAACGGCCGAGCCCATCCGGCTCAACCTGGTCTACGCAACTGGATTCTTCTGTGCTATCTTTGGGTCACTACTCAGCTCTCGCGTAACCATCGTATACCGTTCGGAAATTGCCGCGAGACTCGGGATCGATAGCTAAAAGCTACTTCGACATCTGACTTGCGGAAATGCAGCACGTAAATACAGACACGATTATGCTGTCGGTCTCGATGACTTCGCTCGCGAACCCGCCAAACAAGGAGTTGGATTAGATGCTCTTGAGATTGGCTAGCTAGGTCGGTTTGGGGGACTAAAGTGCGCGCGATGGGCAGATGAGGCCCGCGTCTTCATCATACTTCAAAATTAAAGAAATCGGTGAGAGCCTCATCTAGGTATGTGGATGGCACTTACGAGTTTGGAAAAGCTCCCAATCTGGCTCGTAGTCCTTGTTATTCTAGGAACACCCAGCTACAAACGGGTGAGTCACCAGGGTACTCACCTACACGTAGTAGCCAATGCCGCTGGGAAAGCAATGCGTGGCAACTGAAACTGACAGGATGGAATGGTGACTGCATCGACCCGACGCGCAACAATTCCCCCGTTATCCCAAGGGCTCACATCAGGAAAACGAGCTCTACAGGTTGTTGAGAAGAGCAACTTAGTATGGCGCGACCTGGCACATTATCAGAGACTATACCTTATTAACGCCTTTTCGAGGCTAGTGCTATTTCCAGCAGTAGTAAATGAAGGTCCTTCATAGGCCAAAGTCACACCGACGTGTATCCAAGAGGTATATGCGAACTGTAACACTTCCTTAAAACGAATTATGATAAGAATATTTGTCAGAATATTCCTGTCCCGAGTGTGTGGCACCAGGAGGGACAAAGATGATGCCCTTCGTAATGCGATGCTTCTACATAGCTCAAGTACTTACCAAAAGTAGTCTTGGACTTTGCCTGGACGGGGGGAAATCATATGACGAGACCATGGGTGCGAACGACATTGGCGCTGTTTTTGCAGGCACAGCGGTCAATTCCATCGCGTCTTACTCTACGCTTCCAGCGAAATTCGCTACCCGGGACATAGTAAAGCGAGACGAGGGATTGTTCCTCGAGAGGGTCGTTCCCCGGAATGAAACTTGTTACTCGTCTACTTTTAAGCTGCTTCAGCATTCATTCTTACCACTTTCTTTTCGAACCTAGCGAATAGGGAACTTTTCACTAGGTTAACACGTTCTTCCTTAAAGCTATTAAAGCACGTATTTTCCCGTCTACGGTCTACTGTCGTCGTCCCCTATACATCTAGTTTCTCTAGTCGGGTCTTTAGTTGTGGTTCTTCAATATCGAGCAGTTGGCAAAGCATACCGCTAGATACAGTTGCAGCGACTTCCTCCTTGTTGAGCAGATTGGACATACTTGTACATGAAATCAAAGAAAGCGTTTGTCTCTCGAAAGCACGAAATGCCATCGTATTCGTGTCAGATCCCTGACAACACCCAATCCTCTGGAGGGGTTTGACGAGTTGACCACCCTGCTGGCTCACCTGCCAGTGACATTGCCCGATAGGCCCTACACGGTAAGCCATCCACTGCCTGTAATGGTGTGATTGTGTATGTAAAATAGCCATTTTCACATCATAGCTCATCCGAAGTCTTACCAAGGCCCGGACGTTCGAGGAGATCGCCTGATGCAGGTACTGACATGACCCATCGATGGCAAGTCTCCAACGAATATACGTAGTCCGCCTGGCCCCCAGCTCCGACATAGCAGTGACGGTGTTGGGCGGCATCTGTGGATGGTAGCAGTGTTCCTTCCGAGTCATACAGTAATGGCAAGAATGGATCGTCCTGGGCATCACAAGCTTGGTTTCTTGGACCTCGTGGCGCGACAAGCCCTACCACACGGCCGAGCTGCCTCGGCTGGTAGGCTGGCATCAATCCACGGACTCTGATGAGGCTGCTGGCAGCTGATGAGAGCTCGACCCTGCACTGCCACCCACTCATGCTCTCCATGGCAGTGGTCGCCCGTCGATGAGCCGGGCGCTCTGGCTGGCGCTCCATCGGGCAAGTCGTCTGACGCAGACGTTAGCCCTGTCGTAACACCGCCATCTTTGGCATGGGGCAGAGTGCACGAAACCAGCGGTTTGTGGTTTGCATGGTGCCGAGTGGGCTCGTCCTTTTCCATCCCGGGCATGGCGTCAGATAGCGAACGAAGGCGCCTCAGCATACCCCGACTTACAAAGCAGTCTCTCGTTGTCTGGTGCATGTTAGTGCGCCGACCAGCACTAATAATTGTGGTGAGCGACCGCCAGTCTAGTCTTTAGACTGACGACGTGGTGATGGCTGGAGCGAAGTGTGGCGTGCCGGCAACTTCAAGCACGGCAGACATTCGAAACGACGAGTACGGAGCATCTTCACCGTGCACTACTAATACGTACCTTAAGCACTGGCACCGTTGGGTGCACAACCTGGTGAGCTCAGCATGTACGAATACTGATAGAATCAGACCGACTTGTTGGTTTGGCAACTCAAACGGAGACGATAGCCAGAATCCAGGAGCTCTGGCCAGCCGGTCCCCCTCACCCCTTTGAATCCATCCGAGGCACCAAGGCGGGGAGGTGGGCGTAGCTGTTTGACGGCCCGGAAACATGGGCCGTTGGCCTTTCAGCCCAGATCGATTCGCAGGAGGCACAGATTGCGCCGGTGATGGGCGGGGATCATCGAGTCTTTCTCGTTGGCGGGCACCGCTGCTGAGCGGCAGACTGGCCGGCAAAAGGGTCCAGAGACGGCACCGGTCAGGAGTCGGCCCCAGCTACGACAGTCGTACCTTTTCACGGCGATAGGAAACCTAAGTATTGGGTTGGGTACCTCGTTAGGACCCGGCCATCCTGTGGCTGCCCCTCAACTGGCGACAACGGATGATCCAGGCAACCGGGCCGGTCGATTCGGCGTCCCAACCTGTTCGTCTTCTGGCGCAGCCCACGTCAATCGGATGCGACGCGGTGACGGAACGGGCGAAGCCGCCGTGCGTCGGGGCGTGACGGTGGACCGGACTTGTTGTCGTGACACAACGCTTGCGCAGGTCGGGCGAGGCGGTCGGTCCACGTGAACCACGACCAGCAACACAGTGGGCGTGTCTCGTGCCCCCTCGTGGTCCTAGGTGGTTGCTGGGGCACCCGGCCCCGATTGTGTAATCCGGACCAGCGTAGTGGGCGATCTGAAACCCAGCAGCGAAAGATCCAGGAGAGGGCGGGCAGGATATCGCCAAACCATGGAGCAGATGAAGAAGGCTCCATCCGTGTACACCCGGGGAGGGGGCAGGCAAACGATCCGCCCTGAACACATGGCGTGTCTTGCGCCATGACTGACACTCGGTGCCGGCAACGCGTCATGTTGCGTACAAGCTGCCCGGGCGTGTATAGTATACAGGTACACACAAAACCACTTGGGATGAGGGCCAGCGAGCGAGGACAGCCGCCACAGCAGCGGCAGAGGGCGCAAACCCCGGCATACGTCCCCGGGCCGTCATAGGGTAACGACATCAGCGTGATTGGCAGGTCGGCAGGGCGTTTCCTGGCCCTGATCCTGATCCCGTCAAGCTCCTCGGGGCAAAGGGGGCTCGGGGGAGGGGAGAAAACATCCATAGCCAAGGCGAGTCGGATGGGTGTCCCTTGCAGCTGAGGAGGGGCATCGGCCAATGAGCACACGTTATCTCGACCCCGGCTGCTTTTAATCTGCGACCTGCAAGCCCCAGCGAAAAGAACATTCGACCGACTTTACGGACAAGGACTCGCCTCCAGGGCAGTGCTGCTGCCAGCTGGACCATCTCCTCCACTGTGCCCCTGAACTGGAGCCCCGAAGCCCCAAGGACGCCCCGACTGGACCAGCCCTGGCTGGTTCACCCGAATGGATCTCCCGTGGATGGGATGGACTGGGCGGGCGTGGATCGATCTGCTCTGCTCTGCTGACACTCACGGTTTGACTGGCCGGTCCCGTCGTTTTTGTTGCGCCTCGACCTTGTGCAACCGGGGCTACATATCACTTGCCCATTCATCATCGCCATCTACTACGGACCTACCTACAGGTATCTTCTAATCTAGGTAAGAGGTAGGTACATGTACTTACTTACTTACCTCCATGGTAGCCCTAGTATCGGGCAGAATGTAGGTGTAGGACGAGGGCTCATTATGTACAAATGTACCAGTACTATCCCATGTAGGTGCCCGTCCAAGTGGATCGGCGGACGCCTTTCCCTCCAGTCCCCGTCGTGATGGGTACCGGGAGAGAGAGAAACAATGGCCCGCCTCGGCGGCATACATAATAACATGGGAAGAGACGTACGAAATGAGAACATCAAGGCGTCCTTAAAGCATTGCGAACCAGCGTGTCCCCCCCCCCCCCCCTCCACCTGCACCCCCTGGGCCGTTCGTTTCTTCTGTTGCTCAACCGGAACCGCTGCGTCCACTTCCCCCGTGCTCTCCCTATGTCGCCGTGACCGACGAGGCCCTCATTCTGACGAGTCTCGGAGATCACCACGCCCTCATCCTCGCTCTGTACCGTCCCTCTGATTCGCCGTGCCTCCCCCGGCAAGCTCTGCGCTTGACGCTCCCTTGACCTGCTGGCTTCGGCGCATTACGTCGCCCTGACTGGCCGGGCCCCCGTTCTGCTGCTCCTCTCTCTCCCCCCCCGGGCCTGGGGAGCGAAAGGTTACAACGCACCGCTGCCGGGTCCCACTCGCGTATCCCAGCCAGAGCCCGTGAACTGGCCTAGCCGGCCCAGGTCCAAGAAGTCCCAGAGGCCCAAGAGATCCCAGAAGGTCCCCATCCATCCTGGAAGGCCCAGTCAACCTACCCAGAAGGTCCCCCAGTCGTCGTCGTCGTCGTCGCCGTCGTCGCATGCGCAGCCGGCAGGGAGCCGTTACCAACGACCTAGGCTTCAACCACTAATTTCCCCCAGGACCTTCGTCTGCCCCGTCCATCGCCATCTGCCCCGGTGGTCGATAATGCGGCTGCGCGTCCTGCCCGTTATTACTGCACTCCATGACCTCGGCCTATCTTCTGCAAATTTGTTTGATTACTTCCTGCTGTTCTAACGCTCTCTTGACCGACCACGACCACGCCGCCCGAGTCCGTTGTGCCAAGCGCCCCGGTTCTTGTTGGAAGGCCCGGCACCGTCGAGCCCTTAGTGCTCCAGCCAACCCTGCCACTACCCGCCGGCGACGTGCTGCTGCCCCCTCGAAACCAACCGCCCTGACTGCCCACTGCTGCCGCCCACGAGACGTTCCCGAGCACTTCGTCTGGGACATCATGGCCACCGTCCAGTCTCGCCGCGGGACCACCAATTCTCTGGACGCCATCCTCGCCGCCAACAAAGCCGCCTCGGGCGACGACACCATGCCTCGCGGCCCCGAGACCCCAGCACCCTCCTCGCCCCAGACCGGCCGCACGGGGAGCGCCCAGGACGAGAAGCCCTCCGATTTCGTGCTCCAGCCCTGGACGAGCTCGGCCCAGCGGCCGCTCTCGGCCACGAGCGAGACCTTCGGCACGCGGTCGCGGCGGTCCAGCTCGCTCGCCTCGCGCAATTCCAACCGCCTCTCCCTGACCCTGCCCATTGCGCTCCCGAACAGCATACCCTCGCGGCCCGCTCCGGGCTCGTCGGTGCCCCAGACGCCCTGCGAGCCCGTTGGGTCCCCCGTCTCGTCGCCCGTCGACTCGGACGACCTCATCATTGCCATTGCGGCCCAGGAACGCCGGGTCCTCGAACTGCGGGAAGAGCTCAGCCGCGCCGAGACCAACCTCAAGCAGCTGAAGAACAAATGGAACCTGACCGAGGCACACAAGGTCAAGGCGTCGGTGCTGAAGCACGAGCCGCTCATCTCCCTCTCGACGGACGGGGACGACGAGTTCCGGCGGCGCAGTGCTGAATTGGAGAGGAAAAAAGCCCTGCTCCGGGGCCAGCAGGGCACGCCACGGGAGCACAAGCGGAAGGTGATCCGGGGCGGCCACACGCGCACGCTGTCCCTGCTCTCGCCCACCAAGTCGGAGCACGACATGCCCAACCACCACGACGGCGACCTTCTGCGCTCGCCCACCGAGTTCTACTCGCGGCACAACCCCAACATGTTGAGCAAGCGGGCCACGTGGGCTCCGCGCCAGTCGTCGCCCTCGAACCACGCGATGAAGCAGATCGCCCAGGACTTCCGACACGGCCTTTGGACTTTTGTCGAGGACCTGCGGCAGGCGACTGTCGGCGACGAAGGCATCTCGGCCACGTCCAACAGAACGTCCGATTTCGGACCCCGGCTGGCGAGGTTGGAATCCGACCAGGATACCATCCGTGCGTCGGCCGGGCAGAGCCGTGGCCGCATCCCGTTCAAGGCCGACCTCGACACGGTTGACGACTCGCGCAGCAAATCGTCGACCGGAAGCTTCAACGAGCGCAGCCTGCACCGGCGGTCCTCGACCCGGTCCGAGACCAAGGCCCGGAAACACTTTTCCTGGACGCCGCTCACCTTTGACGACGTTGGCGATGATGACTGGTCCAACTGGGACTCGCCCCACGCCGGCAAAACCGCGCGATGGAGCGGCAGTACCGTGTCTGGCGATATCATCCCCGCCGTACCCGAAAAGATGGACGAAACGGAGTCGACCCTGTAAGACGATGGCACATGTATGACAACCCCGAGATGGCGCTTCTGACATCAGCTACAGCAGGCGGAAGCGGTCCCGGGCCGAGCTCCGGTCTCCCTCGCCCCAGTCGGGCAAGCTGGGCGAGCTGCCGTCGACTCTGCTAAATACGCTGGCCCCGAGTAACATCAAGAGATTTTCGTCTGATTTTATCAAGGAATGGGAAAAGTCCCTCTCGCCGCCCGGCAACCACAATGGAACGTTCGAGGCCAGCTTTCAACAGCGCATCAAGGACCAGACTGCATGAACTTAGTCGCTCTCGACAGGCAAAGCCCCGGGAAACCCCAGAATCCATGACAGGACGTGTTGCGGCTTCAGAGGGACCCGAGAGCACCAAACGAGGCTTTGGTGCTATGAGGCCCGCCGGAGGGGCTGGGTCATCTGGCTTGCCAAAAAAAAAAAAAAAAAAAAAAAAAGACACGGCTCCAGGAAGGCACACGACACAGGATGGCCTACAGGTCTTGTATATTGGTAGGGTGGGCTTGAGCAGAGACATATTGGGCTTCCCCCTGGGCCCGCCGCGAGGAAGGCTCTGGACACACCTACTGAGCCCCATCCGCCAGCCGAATGGCGGATCGGGTTCTGGTAATGATAATGATGCATGCCTACGATAGATGATCATGTATGTACAACGAATACAGTCGTTTGCGTTATAGTCCCGCAGCGCGTCATGGCTTGTCATGGCTCAAGTTGGCCCGCTGTCTCGCGCTTCCGTCGGCACGTGCTAGGTACATAGCCATTGGGGCGTTCCGTCTCATGAGATGCCAGCGGGCACAGGCAGCCTTGGAATGGGTCTCTACTTGAGTACAAAATGCAAGTAAGTAGGCACATATATCTTCTTCCCGCACTGGCCGCGTGGTCCGAGTATTGCTTGCTGGGGAGCCCTACAGTCTATGTAGGACGAGTGTAAGTATACTGGAGATGCGATAACCCCGTCGGTAGGGGGGACCCTGGCACTGGGGGCAGCAGCGCACTGTTACTTCACACTGCATGCAAGCTCAGATGGAGTTACAGGCATGGGAGAGGCTGTATGTACGTAGGTAGGTAGGTATGTAGCATTCGGCAACGGGAGATGAGGCGTTCCAGCGGCCTCACCTGGGGTCAGGAGAGAGGGGGGGGGGGGGGGGAGAGAGAGAGAGAGGGGGGTTGCTTGCCGGGCTTGCGTCAGACTGAAGCGCCCGCATGCCCAGGCTATGCCGTGGACCGCGAATGACCATAGATGAGGTACAGGCAGCCTCAAGCAATGTAGATCGGCCACATATCTCTCTTGCCTGGGCCCATCACCGGCCCTTCCAGCAGCGCGCATTTAGTTCAATTGGGAATGCCCGCACCGTCTGTCTGAGGGGTTCTCGGCGCTTCGCTTAGCGGTGTGAAGCCGCCCGTTTCGCCATCCCACGCCTGTTTCCCACCTAGACCCCCGACGAGCAGTCACCAGCTGCCCGTACCCCCCCGACATCCATACAGGCATACAGACAGACATCCCATACTGCCTAACCTCCAGTAGGAGGAGCAGCGGGCACGCGGGCGCAATTGGGGGGCACTTCGACCTCTACGAATATACGCAAACCAAACCAACGGCGGCTTCGGGCCCGCCGCCAACGGCGACGCAACGCGCACCAACGTAACGACCAACTGCCGCATCATCCTCCAGAACCCAGCCGGCCTCCTCCAGCTTACTTTACTTGCCTCTTGCGTGGCGCTCTCGAAGTGGCAGCAGCGCCCCGGGCCCAAGCAAGACCCCCTCCTCATAATCGTAGGCCATATCGCGGGGGCGAAGAAAGGTGGATGCTGGGCTTGCAACCAAGACTGCGGGCGCGCCCCTCGCTTTCGGAGCTGATCGCGGCACGGCGGAAAAGCAGCAGTGCCAGTGCGGGTGACGGTGGCCCAGCTGGAGACGGCGACGGCAGGCGAGGCCCACCTGCGTCACAGGTCGAAGTGGGAGCTGCCACCGCCCGACCTCTCCCCCCATCCACTGCCACATCGAGGAGGACCAGCCGCGCCAGCGACCTTGCCATCCCACCTCAACCCGACCTTGGCATCGACCTCGACCTCGACGACATCGACTCCGCGGCTATCGACAGCACCGCCGTCGCATTCTTATCATCCACCACAGACGCCCCAGCCGTCCCTGTCCCCTCCGCATCCTCGTCGCCACCGCTGTCCCCTACGTCTACCCTGCCGCCACCTCGTCGCTTGCCCGACGACGAGCTTCCGACCCCGACCATCTCCATTTCCCAACCCCAACCCGCTGCTGTTGCGAGCCCCGAGCTGCCGAGAGCTCCCACTCCGTCCTCCAAGATGGCTTCGGTAAGCCTCCTCCGCCCCGCCCTCTCTGCTGATGACCTGCCTGCCCTCTTTCTGCCGCTTGCCTCCAGCCCGGTGATGCGACCGACCGCCACGCGGATGACGCTCCGCACCCACCCCCGACGGCCCATGCTGATGCGAACCCTCACAGTCGGCAAAGGCAAACGGCGAGACGGAGAACCTGCAGCATGGTAAGGAAGCTCGCAACCCCCTTCCCTTCTCTCGGACGCCCTCCCGCGACTGACACCGCTGTGCGTAGGCAAGATCTTCTCCATTTCCGGGTATGTCCGCCCCTCTGCACGTAGATGCCTTCGAGCTCGCCCGCGTCGCCGCCGCTAATGTTAATGCCGCACCCCAGCCCCGTCGTGGTGGCCGAGAACATGCTCGGTGTTGCCATGTACGAACTAGTAAGGCCTCTGCCCGCGTCTGCGCGCTCTGCCACGCTTGCTGACTCGCCTGCCCCAGGTCCGCGTTGGCCACGACAACTTGGTCGGTGAGGTCATTCGAATCAGCGGCGACCAAGCCACCGTCCAGGTCTACGAAGAAACAGGTCCGTTAGCGCCGCCCGCCCCACGCCAAAGAAGGCAGCAGCAGCAGCAGCAGTAGTAGCAGGAGAGCAAGAGGACTGACTTTGACGGGTACGTGTAGCTGGTGTTACCGTCGGCGACCCCGTCGTCCGTACCGGCAAGCCCCTCTCGGTCGAGCTGGGCCCCGGTCTGCTGCACAACATCTACGATGGTATTCAGCGCCCGCTCGAGAAGATCGCCCAGCAGGCGGCCAGTATCTACATTCCCCGCGGTGTCGCCGCGCCGGCCCTGGACCGCACCAAGAAGTGGGAGTTTACCCCCCAGATGAAGGTCGGCGACCACATCTCGGGAGGTGACGTCTGGGGTACCGTCTTCGAGAACTCCTTCATCAAGGTGCACAGGATCATGTTGCCGCCGCGCGCACGGGGTACCATTACCAGGATCGCGGACAAGGGTGAGTACACGGTCGAGGAGAAGATCCTCGAGGTCGAGTTCAATGGCACCAAGACCGAGTACGGCATGATGCAGACGTGGCCCGTCCGTGCCCCCCGCCCGACGACCGAGAAGCTCGCCGCGAACAAGCCCTTCATTGTTGGCCAGCGTGTGCTGGACGCCCTGTTCCCCAGCGTCCAGGGTGGTACCGTGGCCATTCCCGGTGCCTTTGGCTGTGGCAAAACCGTCATTTCCCAATCCGTCTCCAAGTTCTCCAACAGCGATGTCATCGTCTACGTCGGGTGCGGCGAGCGTGGCAACGAGATGGCCGAAGTCTTGAAGGATTTCCCCGAGTTGTCCATCGAGGTCGAGGGCCGCAAGGAGCCCATCATGAAGCGCACTACCCTTATTGCCAACACGTCCAACATGCCCGTCGCTGCGCGAGAGGCCTCCATCTACACTGGTATCGCGGTTGCCGAGTACTTCCGCGACCAGGGCATGAACGTTGCCATGATGGCCGACTCGTCGTCGCGATGGGCCGAGGCTCTTCGTGAGATTTCCGGTCGTCTTGGTGAAATGCCTGCCGATCAGGGTTTCCCCGCCTACCTGGGTTCAAAGCTTGCGAGTTTCTACGAGCGTGCCGGCAAGGTGCAGGCCCTCGGTTCTCCCGAGCGTGAGGGCAGTGTCAGCATTGTCGGTGCCGTCAGCCCCCCCGGTGGTGATTTCTCCGATCCCGTCACGGCCTCTACTCTGAGTATCGTGCAGGTCTTCTGGGGTCTCGACAAGAAGCTGGCCCAGCGAAAGCACTTCCCGTCCATCAACACGTCGGTTTCGTACAGCAAGTACTCGACCGTGCTGGACAAGTGGTACGAGAAGGACTACCCGGACTTCCCCCGTCTGCGTGACCGTATCAAGCAGCTGCTCTCCGACTCGGAGGAGCTGGACCAGGTCGTGCAGCTGGTCGGCAAGTCGGCGCTCTCGGACCCCGACAAGATCACGCTGGACATTGCAACCCTGCTCAAGGAAGACTTCCTGCAGCAGAACGGTTACTCGTCCTATGACCAGTTCTGTCCCATCTGGAAGACGGAGTGGATGATGAAGCTGATGATGGGCTTCCACGACGAGGCACAGAAGGCCATTGCCCAGGGCCAGAACTGGAACAAGGTCCGCGAGGCGACGAGCGACCTCCAGGCCAAGCTGCGCACTCTGAAGTTTGAGGAGCCCAACGACGGCGAAGAGGCCGTGTGCAAGACAGTAAGCCATCGCGACCACTTGCAAAGTATACGTGCACTTGCTGACCAAAATGCAGTACGAGGCCATCCACCAAGAAATGATGGACAAGTTTGCTTCGGTTCTGGACGAGTAGAGGGTGATGGCTAGCGCAACGTGCTGGACGGACTGTATGTCTCCGTGGGATGAACACGGTTACCGGCTACCTTTATACCAAAGGGCTACGAATAGTACGAGTAAGGTCCGAAAAGGAGGAGAATGCATATCAATACTACGCAACTTTTGACCCATTGGCGCAGTTTCGTCGAGTGAGCACCATGTCGTGCGCACTACCGCATGTGACTGTTTAGAAGTCCCGTTTGCCATCGGCCACCAAGTGTGCGAGTTGATAATTTATTATACAGAGCAAGGCATGACTTTCCCTATCATCCAAATTTGAAGTCGCCCGCCAGAAAGGTCCGCCTCGATCCTGTCAATGTGATTGCTCGTTGACGGGATTGTGCGTACAGTAACGTCCACATCTGTCAGGTCCGGCAGATTATTAGTCCACCACCAAGGCTATGTCAAGCCATGACCCAGGGGAAGCAAAAACAGGGACCCAAAATACCTGGGACGGCAAGAAAGAAAGTAGACAAAATGAGGGTTTCCTTTCTCCTTTTTGGGGGTATGTTGACAAAGATGCAGCCACCTGCCCCCATGGAAAGTAGGTACGTAAGGGTATCTTGGTAGGAGGAGGAATGGAAGGGAGGTGACGGGGAAGGGGGGGAAAAGGCCAAATGAGACAAGACATATGCCATCGATCCTCCCCCTCCAAAAACATACACATTATACAAACACCGGCTGACCCCCTTCCGCAGGCGCCCAACCGAGATAAAGCTCACTTGCAAAGTTTGGAATCCCATGAGCCCGGTCCGTCTTTTATCCAACAGGGGGGGGGCTCTTGTCCGTCATGGTAAACCCATTTCAACTATCCATAGCACACCATATTTTCCCCCCTTCTTCTTCCCACTTCATCTTCTGGAAGCCGGGTCGCGGGCGTGTATGGCGCGCGACCCCCACACACCGGCCTTTTTGAGTCGTCATCTTCATTGCGTCTCTCGGAGCGCCCGTGCCGTACCCGAGGGCGAATCCTGCCACACAAAAAACGCTAGTCCGTAAAAAAGGATAGGGGGAGACGTCGTAGGGACTCCTCGCAGCGGCTTTTTTTTTTTTAGGCCAACAGGGGCTTCATCACCTCGAGGGCCTTGGCGGACTGCTCACTGGAAAGGATGACGGCGCCGGCGCGGGCGGTCGAGAGGTACGAGAGCTGCTCCGTCACGTCGGGCTCGACGACGCGCATCTCGGAGACGAGGCGGCCGGCGACGCCCGAGACGATGCCGGTGGCCTCGAGCGGCAGGTTCTCGAGGTCGAGGAAGATGGGCACGAGGTCGCCCTCGGTGTCGCCGACGACGGAGTCGCCGAAGACGCTGAGGTGGGCCTTGTCGAGCAGGATCGAGGGCGGGTCCTCCTGGGCCAGCGTCATGGAGAGGAAGCGCGGTTGCAGGGCGAGGACGGAGATGAGGCTCGTGTAGAGCTTGGTGTCGACGTGGTCGAGCCAGCTGCGGCAGGCGTGGCCGTTGCCCGTGGGGCGGCGGCTCAGGGGCACGCGGCGGCTGAAATCGTTCATCTGCTCGAGCTCGAGGTCCTTGCCGGAGCAGAGCACGACGCTGAGGCCGGGCTCGACGTAGGGCACGACGCGCCGCTTGCGCAGCAGCTCGAAGGTGCGCGCCTGCAGCTCGGCCACGTTGGAGGGGGGCGGCGTCGACGGCGGCTGCTGCTGCTGCTGCTGCTGGCTGCTGGCGCTGGCGCCGCGCGAGTGCGTCGGCGCCGGCGACACAAAGGCCGACTCGGCCTCGGAGAACTCGAAGCCGCGCGACAGAAGCGCCTGCACCACCGTCTGCCGGTCCTTGGTGGGCACCAGGATGAAGTCGGAGTAGTAGGTGGTGATGAAGAAGATGGGGATGCCGGCGAGGGCCAGCGGCGACGTCAGCTCCATGACGCGGTTCCCCGCGTCCATGCCGGCGCTGATGACGGACAGGATCAGGTAGCTGTGTTTTGCGGTCAGCGACGGGCCCCCCCAAGAGACGAGGAGAAGAAAAAAAAACCCCTTACCTGTCCCGCGAGATGGTGACCGTCTTGGAGGCATCGCGAGGCAGCTTCTGGATGACGGGCTCAAAGACCTTCTCGGCCCAGATGGTGTGGCACACGACGGAGCACTCGACGGGGGTGATGCTGATGTTCAGGAAGCCGTGCTTGTTGTCGATGCTCAGGCCCTCGATCCCCTCGCCGTAGTCGCTCTCGCCATTCGGCAACAGCACCTGCAGGATCGGCTGCAGGAAGTTAGGGTAGAGGCTGAGGGGGATGTGTATTAAGCTAAAGGTGCCATCCTGGCCACGAACAGGTTGGTCAGCACGCCACGTGCCCGGGAAGCGGGAGGAGGACCTGCGTTGGGGGGCGCAAGTAGGTAGGTGGTGTGAAGGAGGGTAGGGAGGGAGGGAGGCAGGGAGGTCAGTGTAGGGTGATGAGTAGCAAGTAGTATGATGGGAAGGGAAGGTGTAGTCGCAGTAGCCCGTACGTAGTATAAGGGTGGGAAGGGAGGCGGGTGTATCGCGAAGTGTGTGAGAGCCCCGCCGCCATGACTAACAGAAACCACCGGGGAGAGGAGGAGGAGGGGTGACGGCGCGCGCGACAAGGCGGACCAGGCCGGGGGGCCGGGGCTGGAAGGGATGCATTCGTGGGACAAGAAAAGGGTGAGACAGGAACGGGCGCATGCAGCCGTCCTGGCCTTCGCTCGCGGGGGGGACTTACAAGGAAGGATATCTGGCTGGGGGAGTTCATGGTTCGTTCCCTACGGATGACGCTCCTCGCGTCGCCGACGATCGCGCGCGCGCCCGTATTGTCGAGCCACTTTCATGCGACGCCCGGGAAATCTGGGGCGCGGGCGGGCGGGCGGGCAGGGCCTTAGGTAAGTTAGTGTGCAGTCCAGTCCAGATGCACAGACCGGACCCTGACGGGGGACACGACGAGCCGTGATTGGGCCCGGGGCGACAGGCAAAAGGCGTCCGGGTAGCGGAAAGCGGCCTGGGACGCCGGGTTGCTTTTTCTTCTGTCACTCGGTCTCCCCTGGGGGGTTTTGCTTTGCTGAGGATTCCCCGGGCCGCTGGGGGAGGGCGCGGGAAAGAGGAGGGGGGGGAGGGAGGGGGAAGAAGAGGGAAGCGGGCGTGAGAGAAAGGATGATGACCTATAGGAGAGGGAGGGCGAGGACGGCGAAGCACCCGGAGACACGGAGGGGGGAGGAGGAGGGCACACGGGGGGAAAAGGTATATGACCAAAGCGACTACGGGGGGGAGAGGAGGGATTCTCGAGACTGAAAATTGGCTCTCGTGCGGCCGACGGGGTCGTGACCGGCAAGCAAAGATAAAAGAAGACCACACACACGGCTCTCTCTTTGGGGCGGTCGTCCCGCGGTGTGTGTGTCTACGATAGGCCTGACTCGGGCGATTTGAGGACCCTACCTACAGCCAGAGAGCGCTAAGCATGTGGGGGAAGGGGAGCACACGATGGCGTATTGTCGCAGGGCGTGCCGATGGCGCGATGCGGTTCCCACGCGCCGCCCGTTGCCCGCCCGACTGAAGATTTTCTTTCCCTTTTCTGGCTTCCCCCCCCTTTTGCGCGGGACGGTGTGTGTCGACCAAGGGAGGGACGGATGGATGAATGGGGGTCTGGCTGCTCGGTGCGTCCCGCGGCCCGGTGGTGAACCACCACTGCTGCTGCTGCTGCTGGTGCGGGTGCTGCTGATCTTCTTTCTTCCTGGACCGGGGGGAAAGCCGGGATCCGAGCTGAGGGGGGAGCAGCAGGGAGATAGATCACGACGACGGGAGGGCAAGAGACAGAGAGAAAGAGAGGGGGAAAGGGTGGAGAGAGAAGGGGAGAGAGAGACGTGTGCGGATGGATATTCAGTGTCGGCGTGTTGGAGGCAAGATATGTGGCTGATCCATGCTGTAGACCGTTCCGTGAGCGAGGATGAGAGGGAGGCCCACGGGTGGGTGAGCAATACTTATGACGGGGCCTCCCTCTTCATGGGTGGTGAGGTACATAGGGGGGGTTGTGGGCGTTTACGTGAGAGGGAGACAGGAATAGACAGACAGCCAGAGAGAGAAAGAAAGAGAGACCTAGCTGGCGGGTGTATGTCGTGAGAGGTCGATTCACCCAGCGTACCTGTCCATGGTGGTTCCTGGCGGACACCCCAGGGGGGTTCGCAGGGCCAGGTTGCACGCGGATCGCAGGATTCCCAGAAGGGCATCCCGTGGACGCCATCATGAAAGAGCTCTCACACACACACACACACTCTCTCTCTCTACCCAACACCCCCGAATACATGGGGGGCATGAACTGTGGCAGTCGAGGATGAGCCGGCCAACCTGTCGGGGGGCTAGACAGCTTTAGGAGACGGCTGCAGGGCCTCGGCACCCATGGGCTGTTACACGGGAGCGTGGGGGGCAAAGCTTTCAAAAAACCAGCAATCACGTTGTTCGTGCTGCTACCCGGCGACCAGCCACCCCCCCTATCGCGTCGTCGTCGTCGTCGTCGTCCTGCATGATGATGATGACGGCGAGCTCTCTCCTGTGCGGCATGGGTTCCGGGCCTGAACGGACCTCTTGATTGGCGGGTCGAGGATTAGACAACCACGTCATGCGGCCACAGGTAGAGACAGAGAGACAGAGAGACATAGTGTGTGTGTGTGTGAGTGAGCGAGAGCCGGACGAGGGGAGAAGACGGGAGGGGGAAGGCGGTTGTCGAGCAGCTAGCTGCCCGGCTCAACGGCTATTCAGGTTTACGCGTATGCGTGCGTGCGTGATGGCGGATGTGACATCCCATGAGAGCTCGACAAGCAAGCAGCACACACGCAGTCCCAAGCACGGCGGCGTCTCTGGTAGCGATGTGTCTGGGGATGGAAGCTGGCAACGAGCAGTAGCTCGAGGGGGTGGTGGGTGTAGGATGCACTATGCACCCGGCGGTAGTAGGTGACAGACATGTCTGCATGCAGCATCCAATACCATAATACAGGTACATACCTACCTACCTATCTACCTCCTGCCTACCTGGATCCCCTCTCCTCTTCTGGAAGTCGAGGTGTTCCCGATGGTCATGGGTGGCTGGCAGCCCGAGTGGAACTGACGGTGTGCGTCCGACTACGAGGAAGAGGGAGGAATATGGAAACATCCATGGATGGATGGCCTAGGTCGGTTGGCAAATGGAGCTTTCCATTCTGGAGGGCAAGATAGTCGGTAGCCCACCACGTACGTACATCTTCTTACTAAACAAATCGACCGTGTGCGACTAAGAAGAACAAGAACAAACAACAGACGGGGCTGCCTACGGGGAAACAGCCCAGGATCAATCCCCGACAACAACCACCCCGAAGCCCCCGGGCTTACTGGCCCTCTCCGATGCCCACGGCAAACCCTCGCCTCCCCATCTCGGCCGCCCCCGCTTTCACGCACCGGGAACTGGTTCCCCATGCTGGAAGGATGGATTCCACCATTCTCATTGCACCTCAGTGCCTCACATCCTGGATGGATGACCCGTCGAGCAGCTGTACGGCGCATTCTGCATCCCATACGGCTACCCGGTATATTGCTTAAGGTAGTTACATAGGACTTTAGGTACTTTACCGTGTAGTATGGGAAGTATCCGTACTGGCCGGGGATCCCATCCTTCTTGCATTCAGCTGCTAGCTTCCTGTCCCACCACCACCAACGGGCGAACGGTGGTATGGGATCCCATTCTCCTTCAATCGTACCGAGTGCTGGGGGATGATGCATAGGCGAACGGCTGCTGCGTCCGGGCCAACACACACACACACACACACCCCCTCCTCCTCAAAACAGCCTCTTCTCCTGTTGCCAGCCAGCCAGCTTGCTGGTTGCGCACACGGCATTATACCCTCGGAAACGAAATAGGACGAGAATGACCACCAGGATTGCCCTGGCCCAACCGCCGAAGCCTTGATCGAGTTGCCGTCGATGCGTCTCCCGATCGAGACCTCCCTGCCCCCCCCCCCCCGGCCCGTCAGATCATAGGTAGCGGCGGCAACACCGCCGAACACGTCCAACAGCAGAGGGGGGGATATGAACACACCCATGGGGGGGTCCCATCGGCTACCCAGCTCGCCGGGGCGCTCTGCAAAGCCGACTCTACCCAGCTGATGGATGGTAAATAAGCAGGGCCCAAAACCCACTTGTTCCCACCCACACGCAGCCGCTCGGCTACGGCAGTTCGTATAGTACAGATATGGGATCTGGATGCCCAGATGCCAGCCAGGGTTGCCGAAAGAGCTGACACCATGGCCGTGGTCACATTCAGCGCTTGCCGGTTCTTCATTGGCCTCTCCGGCACCTTTGTCATCACTTCTCACCTCCCCAAGAACAGCAAGCGAGCCTCCGGCCCCTCCAGCTGGCGGCGCGAGCTGCTTTCCCTTCGTCTTGAGGTCGTTTTTTTACAATCAGGTGTTGGCTCACGTTATTATTTAGCAGCCCCCCCCCCTCTTTTCCCCTTTCGCTCTCCGCCGACGACTGTTGCTGTGCCCGACGACCACACATGAGGTCATCCTCCCGGGTCAAGTGACTCCGTGTGCCTGCCCGCGGATGGCGGTCGTCACGATCCCTTCCCCCCCATGCAAAAGAGGCGGCCAGGACGCCAACATGGGCGGGACTCCATAAGCCTACAGGCAGGCCCTGTGGAGAGGGACCAACCAAGCTCATGCTGCATGCTTACCAACGTCAACCCCCCTGCTTCCTTCCCCTCGTCGGCCCCAGCGTTTGCAGGGGACAGACAGCCCAAAGGGCCCTCCCCCCCCCCGCCTCTGCAGCATCCAACGATGAGATTATTGCTTCTTCACTGTGAAGTAGTTGGAAAAGTCGACATGCCGGCCCGAACTGGGCCTGGCTTGGCTTTCCTGTCGTCTGTTTGCTGCGAGACGGCCGGCTAGAAGCCCGCAGCTGTCCAAGCACTGGTTCTAAGCGGAAGAGGCTGACCACGGACTGGGGGGTTCGTGCATCTTGGACGTTTGGACCATGCATGACATCAACCTGCCTCGATTAGTACCGAGGCCAGTTTTTCAGGGGGGGAAAGGCAGCAGAACTGGTGGGCGTAAGGGGTCTTGGTTCCGGTCTCCCCTTTCGCCGCACGGCTGACTTGTGCCGCCCATGGGCAGGAGAGAGCGAAGGGTACAGAGGAGGCGGCGAGCGGCCTCGAGATCACGGTGCGGTTGCATTGCCAGCCTCATTCGGTTGCCCCTCATTGACCCTGGTCTCTTTTGGCACTCCGGACCCGCCACCGACTTCGTGGGAAGGGCTCGCGGCGGCTTCCCTCGTCAATCAGCCCGTCTCGCCGCCGCCTTCAACCGCTATACTGGATCTGTCACTTATCGGGCCGCCAAGACTTAAGGTCGGAGTTGGATACGATGCTCATCGGAGTCGGATTGCTAGGTTGTGTCCCCGCATGGCGTCGCTTATCCATGCCAGGCCCCAAGGGGCCGACGAAGGCCGCCGTTCTTCACGAATCACCTTTTTTCATGCCGACGACGACCAGGTTGCGGGGGCTCTCCCGAAAATCGAAGACAGGCTCGACCCAACACTCCTCCACCAGGTCGGCGTGCTGCTTGAGAAAGAGCCAGCGGTCGGTGACGATCAGAGACTCAACCACGCCAGCGCTGAAGGCCATCAAACTCCAAATGGCGCTCAGCTCGCGCTTGCGGTGTCGGTAGAGCTTCTCGTACTCGGCGATCTCCTCGTCCGTTATGTCGCCCATTTTCTCTCGGACGATGTCGCAGTGTTCATGGTAGTCGGAAGTCGTCGTCAGCTTGGTTACCGCCCCGCGGATGTACGAAGACAGCGACTTGTAGTAGCCCTTGCGCAGGGACCCGATGATGACGGGGTTGGTGCTCATGTTCAAAGCACTCTGGGACTGCTCCTGGGACTGCTCCTGGGGCCGGTGGTAGACCTTCTGGATCACCCCCTTGTCGAGGAACACCTTTTGCAGCACCGCGCGGTAGAAATGGCGCGTGAAGAAACCGTCGCTGTCCGCCTCGCCCCAGTTCTGAGGCGCCTGGCAGGCCATCATGCGGGCCGTGATGTTGAAGCCGATGCCGTGGTCTCGATAGGTGCTGAGCTGCTCGCTCATGGGAAACCCGTGGGGATCGCACTTGGCCGACTCCCGGACGACGCGGCCGTTGAGGGGCTGCAGACTGGGCCGCATGCAGGGGAGCTTGAATGTCGGAGGGCCGAGCTTCTCCGTCATCAGGTTGTAACAGCACCCGACGACGGCAATGGCCCGTACGCGAGGGTTGAGCACCAGCGAGCGGATGGCATGGTGGGACAGGTTTCCGCAGGAGTGTATGGAAATCGCCATGAGCTGCATGCTTTTCTCGTCGTCCCCGGCGCCGGGGCCGGCCCGTAGCTGGCTGACGACGTCGGACAAGTCTCCCGACTCGAGCCGCCCCGACACGTACCGGATGAAGCCTTTGCCGTCCTCGGGTACATACGTGGCTTCCAATTCCCTGGTCGGCCGGAAATCGGCCGTGTACTCGTCGGGCGGGCTGGCCGGTATGGGCGTCTCTGACCGAGCCTGCCCCTTGCCCTGCTGGTCGTCGGCCGCCTGTTCGGCCTCCTGATCTTCGGCCTCCTCTGATTTTCCGGCTTCTAACTTCCCGTCGCCATTTTGCGCCTTGCTGTCCACTTTCTGCTGCCACAGCTTCTTATTGCGCATGACTTTCTCCTTGGCAGCGAGGCCGGCGAGCATGTCGAGCTCCTTGGCTCCGGCAATATTGTGTTCTCTGCCCTCCACGGCCACAATGTACTTGTTGTAAGGGGCGCTCGCCAGGGCCCGTCCCAGATAGTTCTGGCCGCTACCAAAATCCACGAAATGTGTGATTTTTTCTCCGGCGATGTCGGCAAAGTCATCGGCCAGCTTGTCCACGTAATGCGCAAAGTTGCTGACTTCATGCACCTTCTTGGGCTTCATGCCCACCGCCACCTGCCGGGTCAGCCGGGGTAGGCTGGGCTTGGCGGTGAACTCCCTCGCCAGACAGAGCCTGCGGATGTTCTGGATGTAGTCCTGCAGGGACGCGGGCGGCCGCTCCTCTTCCGGGAGGCTGTCCAGGTCCTTCCTCATGAGCACCTCCAAAAGATCCATGGGGGCGGTGCGCATCAGGTAGGCCTGCCAGTCCTCGGGCACGATGAGCTGAAACAAGCCGGGCTCGTTGGTGAAGAAATCCAGGATGTGGACGCCGCCACAGAGCGTACGGAACGTTTCCGACGTGGTGGCGAAATCCATGAGCGCCTCGACATACTCGTCGGTGCTGCCCCAGCAGTCGGGGTACGGCAGAGGCTTTTCTGGCTTCATCGTGGGAGCAGTGGCCCGTCGTCTGCAGGAAGACGAGAAGGCGGCGATGCGCTGCGAGCCGGGGGCGGTTTTGTTCTCCTCAAGCCTCTATGGCTGGCGTATTATCGAATTTGGCACGAGCACTTCAGGGCAGGTATGGATTTCAGGGCCTGTCCAAATTCGTGCAGCCTAAGTTCATTAGCAAATGGCATGGGATGGCATTGCAGCTGCAGCCTTCAGTAGCGATTGGGCTTGTGAGACTTGGGGTGGGCGTTTTTGATTCGCGCCTCCACGGCCGCTAATGAGGAACGACCCACTTCTGCAGGGCCGAGATTCAGATCCGTCCATCTGCTCATCCATCCTTCCATCCTCGACTGGATTCAATCACTGGAGGACAGGCGACCTAACCAGGATCCGCCAGGGACGGACGGCCTCGCAATCCAAAACACGTCACCTCCCCTGCTCAGCCTTGCGGCCACGCCTTCGCTTCCCCCTCAAACCCACGGGATTGCCTGCGAAACCACGAAACAGTCCGAGGCTTCTTCGACTCGTTGCACGCCTCCGATGTAGCCATAACTGCATGATCCGCAACCGAAGAAGCCCCGCAGGATGATGTCCTCAACTAACGAGGAGGACCCCTTCCTCCAGGTCCAACAGTGCGTGAAACCCTCCTCCCCCTCTCCAAGCACGCACGCAGAGGGCGTAGACTGACGACGACGACGACGACGGCCCCCCGTCCCGCAGAGATGTCCTCGCCCAGCTCCAGCAAACCCGCCCGCTCTTCGCCTCGTACCTGCGCATCCGGTCGCTGACGACGGCGGCCGACTCGCCCGAGCTCGCGGCCGCCCGCGCCGACCTCGAGGCCGCCCTGGGCTCGCTGGCCGAGGACCTGACGGACCTCATCGAGTCGGTCCGCGCCGTCGAGACGAACCCGGCGCAGTACGGGCTCACGGCCGCCGAGCTGCGGCGGCGCCAGCAGCTGGTGCAGGAGGTCGGCGGCGAGGTCGAGGACATGCGCGAGGAGCTGGCCAAGACGCTGGCGCAGGCGCGGGCCGGCGGCGGCGGCGGCGGCGGCGCCTCGTCGTCCAACAAGAACGCGCGCGACGCCCGGCGCGCCGCCAACTCGGACCTGCCCGACCCCAACGCCTTCGCCCTCGGCGACGGCGGCGGCGACGACGGGGAGGACTACACGGCCGAGTTCGAGCAGCAGCAGCAGGCGCACATGATGCGCGAGCAGGACGAGCAGCTCGACGGCGTCTTCGTCACCGTCGGCAACCTGCGCCGCCAGGCCGACGACATGGGCCGCGAGCTCGAGGAGCAGCGCGAGATGCTCGAGGTGGTCGACAACCTGGCCGACCGCGTCGGCGGCCGCCTGCAGACGGGCATGGCCAAGCTGTCCGTCATCGCCCGCCGGAACGAGGACCGCTGGAGCAGCTGCTGCATTGCTGCCCTCATCATGGTCCTCATCATCCTCTTGGTCCTGCTGCTCATCTTGTAGCCCGGCCTCCTCCTCTTCCTCCACCCCCAACTTGTTCCTTTTTTTTCCTCGTCTTCTTAGGCGTTTATTTTCATGCTTCATCGCAAAAGGGACAGCGTGGACGGGCAGATGCCCCTCAGCGGACGCGTGCTGGTGGGGACGAGTCGGCTCCTATAGATCACCACGTGCATAATCGTTTCTTGGTTTCTTGTATCTGGCGCGGCGTGACAGGGTTGGTTTTATGGCACCGGATTGTCGTCGGTGTTGCTTCTCATCATTTGGGAGTTGTATTTGCAAAGAAGACAATTGCCATGGGCAGGGAATGGGTCCCCGTCGGCAGCCGCCCGGACGAAAAGGGGTACGGGCCGACTTTGCATGTTACTATCTCAAACGCAGCATCCTCTTTCATCGGGAGCGTTTTCTAATGCGCACAAAATCACACATTGCACACTCCTTAGCCCCGCCCTGGGGCGTTCCTCTCCTGCAATGGAGACGAGCCTGGTTCAACTCATCTTGAAGAAACGCCCGAATCCCCAGAGCAGCCGTGCCGCGAGTCCGACGCTTGCTTCGGCTGGCCGTGACGCAAAATCCAGCCCTCCTGGCACCATGGTCCCTAACCATAATATCGCATCCTACATGACCCCACTTAGACGCCGAGATCTAGTCCCAAATCCCTCTTGTATACCTGTGCCAAAACCTGCAAGCCCATGACGCCCGAGGTCTTCTTGGGTGCGCTGTTGGGGAAATCGACCAGGGCCTTGCGCATGGCGGCCAGGGCGGCGCTGCCGTAGAAGCCGATGAACTTCTCCTCGTGCATTGCCAGCATGGCTTTGAGAACCACACACTGCGTATCCGAGATCTCGTCGGGCGGCGTGTTGACAATGCCCGCCATGGACCGCCAAAAGTGCGACGGCGGCCAGGGGTTGACGTTGGGCGACCGCGAGAAGTCGCGGAGGGCAATGGACGCGTACCCGACGCCCAGGCCCATCATACGGTCCGTATGCTGCTGTTCCGAGATCCACGCGCCGCCGTCCTTCCACCAACCGAGCCGGGCGCGCCCTTGCTCCGTCCTGTCGCTGCCCCTGTATCCGAAGATGACGGGGCAGACGACGCGGAATTTGGCCATGAGGATATCAATGAGGGACTTTCCCCGCCACATGAATTCCTTCATGCAGAACAGCTGCGCAGTGACGACGCCGAGGGGGTCCGCAGCCCTGGGTGCTGCTCCGCATTCGTTGATGAATTGGTTGATGATGCCCTTCCCAAGCTGGTTCATGAGGTACAAGAAAAGGGAGGGTAGCTGCTCTTCGTTGTGTAGCGCGTTCTCGACGGGTTCTCGCCTCCCTACGACGTAGTCGGAAGGGTCCACCGGGGCACTGGCAGGTGTGCCGCTCAGCGCTGCCGTCAGTACCGCCCTGATCTTCTCGAGCTGCCGGCGCATTAGCTGTGTATGGTCGCGGAGGGTCTGGACGCACTTACTTGTTTCCGGTTGGCGCCCTTGGTGCTTGTTAACTGGCCCAGGCTCTTCCGTATCTCGCGACGCATGTCGCCCATGGAGTTCTTGAGGGCGGCATTGGTCTTTGCTTGCTCCGCCAGGGAAGCACGCAACCTCTTCAGGTTTTTGTGAATCTGCACGTAGCGATCCTGCTCTGGGGCGGCCGGGGGTTTAGCTGGTTGTGCCGGGGCTGCGGTGGTCGGGGCTGCGGCTGCGAATGGATTGGCTGCCGGCGCCGCTGCGGGCCTGGAGCCAAAGAGTGAAGGGGAAGCGGTCTGGCCGTTGACCGGCGTCGGGGCGACCTTCGCGGCGCTGGGGGCCGGAGCGGTAGGTGCGAGGCCGAAAGGTGACGGTTTGGTGGCCGTGGCCGTACCCGCCGGTGGGTCGGTTTGACCCAAAGCACCCGTGGTGCCATTGGGCGGCCGCTCGGGCTGCGCCGCGGGTTGTTGTGGCGGTTGTGGTTGTTGTTGTTGCTGTTGCTGCTGTTGGGGCGCTGGCTGAGAAGCGGGTTTCGGCGGCAGCTTGGGTACGCTTTGTTCCTCGAGGGCGCGGAGGCGTTCCTGTTCCTCCCTGAGCTTCCTCTCCTTCTGCAGACGCTCCTCCTCTCTCCGCTGCTTGGCGAGGATGTCGTCTTCCAGCTGCTTCAGGCGCTTGCCTTCCTGCTCGTCCTCGTAGATGGACAGGGCTTGTAAGGCGGTGGCGTTGATGCGCATGTGCTCGGCCAGGGCGGCATCGAGAGCCTCGCGATGGCTCAGGGCATTGTTGCGGTCGTCGGAGAGAAAGTCGGAGCGTCGCTGCTGCCCGGGGCTGGACAAGGGCTGAGAGGGCCAGCGGCGGCCGGCCGGTGAGGAGGATCCCGCCATTGTGAGCAGGTCGCGGTCATCGCATGGTGGAGTGGGCAGGTTTGTATCCGACGGAGCAGAGCAGAGCAACGAATCCGGCCAAGCGGGTGGGTAATTCGGGTCAGCTGGCTCGCAGGTTGCAGGGCCGGCTGGCTACCCTAGCGAGCCTACACAGTAGCAGCCTAGCAGCCTAGTAGGGGAGCTGGAGCTTGTTGGTGGCTTGAGCCTGCGCCTTGGCCCCCGGCAAACCGCCCGCTGGGAGCCCTGTGCAAGTGGCCTGGCGCAACTGGGATGGGATCCAATTGGGGGGACCTCGGCCTGCAGGTGGGAGTTGGAGCCTGGATCAAACACAGGTCTGGCACGCGGGCGGTTGATCGTAGTGGGATCGGCACACACGTCCCAGGCCGTTTGGCTGGGGTCGGCCGTGCTTTTTGACGTCAGTCAGTACCCTAAGTAGGTACCTAGGTAGGTCGTCTCGCACCACTGCAACAAGGGGATGTGGTAATTATGTATGTAGGTACAAGGAGGTATGTAGGTAGTGATGCCGCCCTTTTTTGGTTGCTGTCAGTCAGGCACGTTTCCTCCAGCCTCCTCCGCCTGCCCCCCCCCCCCTTTAGGACGGTGTAAGTAGATTGAAACAGAAAAAAAAGCTTTCCTAAGCTGAACCCCTAAGAACTCGCAGGCCGGCAGGCAGCCCGTTGGCCATATCTGCTCGCCGGTGGGAAACGAACTAGACCCGGGCGGGTTAGACTTGGAACCGTGAAAGCTATTGGAAGTACTTTACATCTATATGCCAGCCGTGCTACCTACACAGGTACATCACCTACCTTATTTACATGTATTTCTAACGTTGCCAGCTCTCGCTATTCTATGCTATGGAATCCGTGTTAGGTAAGATGTAGCCATAAGATTGACCAGTCACGGTATGTAGCTGCCTATCTATGGAGAGATTGGTCTTGTGCAGTGGATGGTATTCGAAGCAGAGGTATTATAAGAGAGATGGGCATGTGGATGCATCTGTTGATACCTCTTTGGTACTGACGCGGGAGCATAGTAACTATCAGTGAGGTCGAAATACGCAAAGTAAGCGTGTATTACATACTAGGTCGCTGCCTTCCTCTCTCTCTATCTCGTCAAAGTCAAATAAATATAGGGACATCTGATACGTCGCCCGGCATGTACCTAATAAAGGTCCCTTGATCGTCGTGGCCAGCCGGCAGCCTGGGAAAGCCCCCCCGGCGCTGGGTTGGTTTCGGTTCTGGCCGTCTAGCCGTCCGTCCCCCCGCTGGCGGGCAGGGAGGGCAGGGCCAACTGCTACCTGCTGCTTGGGATGGGATGTCTGGTCGATCCTGTCAGCCTGCAGATGCATCGCATCCTGACTGACTACCTACATGTACCCATCACCGCTTAGCTAACGTATGTGTGCCCATCTCCCCATGTACCCATTGAAAGTCCCGTACGCGGAGTCCGGGTGGTTAAGTTGTGAACAGATAGATAGCTCCATGCGTGTGGCCAGAGGGTCGTCCAGCATGTATAACCTCCTCGCTTTGTCCAACGGGCAACCCCTTTGTTCCTCCTGGACGACACCCGAACCCGATGTGTGGACATACTATGTACGGCATACGAAGATATTTGCAGAGCTCTCCGTTCCCACCACGGCGGGCGGGTGGATCGCCACCATGTCACGCAGGGCTGTGTTCCATCGTCAGCAACGGACACCCCTCCTGTCCACCGTTTCGTTCTGCTATCAAGTACGTGGATATGGACCACGGGTACCCCAGGCCAAGAAGGTATCCCTCGTCTCGGGGGAGGGGGGGAGGTTTGAGAACCCCCCCTCCGTAAAGCCTGGCTGGCTGGCTCCTGGACATCTGGCTTTAAGTCCCAAGCGCAAACCAGCCCCCCCTCCTATGCATAATCGAAGTATCGCCTTGTTCCTCATGCCAGGCGGCCCCGACACGACTGCGCGGCACGTACTCAACGGGCTGGAGGCGCATCTGGAAACACAATTGCCCACGCGGCAGAAACAACCCCTGCCCAAGGTCCCTGGTGTGTTTGGTCGTGTTGCAAGTCTTGCAGCTTTCGGAGCAGGACGAACGGGGTCCGGAGCTGGAGCGGGCACGCTAACACGGCGCCATAAGACGAAACCTGTCCACTACGACGCGTCCGCTGTACGGATCTGGGTCTGATGGGTACGACTCCAGGCGACCAGGGCAGGGGAGGAGAAGGGGGGGGCGCCGTCGAGCACGGGAAGGCACAGGCTGGCTGGCTGACTGGCAGGACTGGCTACGGCGGCGGGCGAGAAACTCTTCTGCTGGCTCGGCAGGCCGATGGCACCCAACAGCAGAACCAAACGCCGCCATTAGCGGTAAGGAGGTAGGTAGCAGTAGGGCATCGATCGAGTCGCCACGTCTCCCCTTTGCCTCGCCCGGCGCGCCCCACGGCCTGGACCGGCTGGTGACGACGGAGAAAAAGCAAGAGCAGCGAGCGTCGCCATGCGCAAAAATGCTGTCATGAATGGCGAAAGCGGGCAAGTCGGACGGCGCAAAACTCAATAGCGGCCAGAACGTCCAACCGAGCCTGCCTCTCTTCTCTCGCCTCTGCCCAGCCAGCCGAGCAGCCAGCGTCAAGGACCTCCTCCAGCTTGCGGGCGGCGCCATAAACGGCGGATGGAGGGTTGGAGGCTGGGTGTCATCGAGGTATTAGTATGGATGAACGGCGCACCTGATGTCTCCCATAGTTCTCCGTACCTCCCGCGTCCCGTACTATGTACAGCAGCTAGTACATAGCTCAACCAACCCGGACGGCATGGATGTGTGTATGGATGTGTCCGTGTGCGCGTGCGTGCGTGCGTGCGTGCAGGGCCCCCGGGCTGGATGGCACCGCATGGCACCGCAGCACATCGGCTTGACGCCTCTCCATCGACTCTCGCGTGGTGGCACGTCACCGGCCAGGCAGCCCTGTCGCATGGAATATACGATGCTGATGCCAGGATGCTGTTCATATTTGATCCTCCATCTGTACATAGTAATCTTAGCTGCGTACCCACGCCGCCCCCCAAGATCTGGAGTCGTGAGCGCCGTCGTACATGGACAGTAGAGTGATCAGTGGATCGGGTCGGGCTTGGAGCAGCGACCATCACGCCGCAAGGGGTCTGCCGTGGTGGAAACGGGCCCCCCAAGCTAGCCTATGGCGAGAGGGCTTTACTCCGCTATTCCTGTGCATTTTAGCGCAGGTAGATGAGAGGTCGAGTCTCGCCGCGGCCGCCAAACGGGCATGAAGGAGGGGGAGAAGGTATGGGGTGGAGGTACATACCTTCATTAGGGCGACTTGGGAGTGGAAGTGTGCATGGATGGGGGGATGGGTTTTTGGGGGGGTCGAAGCGCGCGGCGGACGTGCAACAGTAACAGCAGCGGTAGTAAGTACATAGCAGCAGCCCCAGCCGGGCCCGTGGTTCCCCGGCTGCCCTGTTATGTACCTTACTCAGTTCCCACCCTACCTCTTACCCAGCTCTGTCCCAGCTATGTACCAGCCCGGTAGTGTAGGTGCATACCTACCTACCCGTTCTGTAAGGTATCGTTAGCATCAATGACATTGGATGTAAGTGATCCCGGATGACGGGACGGGAATGGGAACATGGATGGGAGGTATCTATCTCGCTCTCTCTAATCAGCTAGGAGCTGGAGGAGGAGGTTGCTATCGACCTGGATCCTGGATGGGTGGGTGCCGCCATTGGGACGGGATGGAGAAAGAGGAGGAGCCCAAGGAAGGCAAGTAAGTACCTTGTATCACTAGCTCCGTTTCCCGTCGCGGTACGGAACCGATACCTTGTACTGCAGCTTGCGCTCGCGCTCGCTCCAACTTTACCTCCCGGCTTCCCGTGGGCCGCCCGCCGGTCAGGTACCCTGCTAGTACTTGCAGTACATCCCACGCTACCTCATCCGTCTCGTCTTGTCGTAAGTAGGCAAGGCCCAAGAACTGGAGGACTAGCATTGGAACCTAGCACCGACCCCGACCGGACCACGCAACCCAGGGTGGAAGACAGACAGCACGAGCGAGGGCGAGCCCAAGACCTGACCCCCAAAAGAGAGAGAGCGAGGAAGGCGGGCGCCCTGCACAAGATCCTGCCCGCCCGGGCTGCCTGGTGTCTTCTCCTCCGCTGCTGGCTATCCAACCTCATCGTCATCACATCACCATCTTTTTCCCTCTCCCTCCTTCCTCTCCCACAACTCCTCCCCGACCTGCTTCAGGGACTTGACACTCCTTCGGCAAGCTCTCAATCCCTCCAGTATCCCACCTCCCCTCCCTCCATTCCCACATACGCTCTCACCACCCGCTTCCACACAGCTACATCCACCACCACTTCGTGCTCTCTTTGATCCCTCCGTTTCGTTGTTAGTCGCGAAAACAGCCAGCCCGCACCAGGCTCATCATTGGACCTCCATCCATCCCACTGACACCTGTCCATCTTGACAATCCCATCGAAAGAACCTCTCCCCAGCTCCCAGCGAGCCGCCCGTCCTACCCTGGCATCGAATCGTTCCAGTAATCCTACCACTCGAGCTGTCCCGAGCTACGATACCACTCCGATTTGACGTCTCGCTCACCTGCACCCCACGTGCCACCGTCTGCCTGTCCGCCCACAATGGACCAGCAGAACCAACAGCAACAGCAGCAGCCGCCACCGCAGCAGCAGCAGCAGCAGCAGGCTCCCCCCGCGGGGGTTCCTGGAGCTCCTGGTGGCCGTCGCTTGCACATTGCTCACCGTCGCAGCCCCTCGGAGCTGACGCCCCTGATGAGCATGTTCTCGAACCCCGGAAGTAAGTCCAGGCTGTCCCGCCCTCCACCCCGTCGCCCAGCACAACAAGAGCTAACCCTCTCCCCAGTGGAGCAGCTAGCTCTCCAGCAACAGATTGAGCTGTTGCAGCAGCAGCAGCAGCAGCTCCAAGCTACACAGCAGCAGTACATGAGCATGGGCATGATGCCTCCTGGGCAGCTTGGTCCCCAGGGCGGTTTCAACCCGCTCCAGCCTGCTATGCCCAACATGTCGCCGCAGACGGGCTTTCAATTCCCCAACCAGCTTCCACAGCAACAGAATCCCACCATGGGCGCCCCGAGCCAACCCATGTCACACCGTCGTAATCAGTCGGCAATCCCCAATATGGGCGTCGGCCCGCCTCCGGCTCCCTCGGCCGGGTCTGCAGGTGCGACCTTTGGTCAGTTCGAACACACGCCGGGTCAAGGCCGGGAGAACGCTTCTCGGGGAGGACGAGGCGGCGGTTCCGGAGGCGGACACCAGCGACGACACTCGTTGGCCCTGGCCGACGCCAAGAAGGCGGCCGAGCTCGCACAGCAAAAACGCACCACTACCGGCTTCCAGTTCCCTGGGCCGGGCGCCTCGTCCGACGCGGCTGCTCCCGCCGATGACGCCAAGGGCAGCGGCAACCCGGCTCCCGCTGCCGCGCCTGCGACCACGACGGCAACGGATACGCCCATCGCTCAGGGCTCTTCGAACCGCGGCGGCCGGGGCGGCGGCCATGGACGTAGCCAGAGCATGGCTGCGGGTGGTGCCCGAGGCGGTGGCCGCGGTGCGTCCGGAGAATTCCAAAGCGGCCAGGGCGGCCGGGGCGGCCACGCTCGCTCTTCGTCGCGCAACTTTGAAGGCAACTGGCGCAACCAGGCCCCCAACCAGGACCAGGGTGGCCAAGGACAGCTGCAGCAGCAACAGCAGCAGCAGCAGGCTCCTTTCCAACCCGGTCACCGATCCCGCGGCTCCATCGGCCAGTCCGTCTCCTCCATCGGCGGCTTCCAGTACCCCGGCCAGCCCCAGCTGATGCAGGTTCCCGGCCAGATGCCCATGATGCAAATGTACCCCGGCCAACTCAACCCCATGCAGCTGAACCAGCTGCAGGCCCTCCAGGCGGCCCAGATGAACGGCCAGCAATTTGCCGGCCTGCAGGGCAGCCAGCACGCGCCCCAGCTCGGTGGTCAGCAGAACCAGCAGCAGCAGCAGCGCAAGACGCTCTTTACCCCTTACCTTCCCCAAGCAACCCTGCCTGCGCTTCTTGGCGACGGGCAGCTGGTTTCGGGTATCCTCCGCGTGAACAAGAAGAACCGGAGCGACGCATACGTATCGACCTCGGATGGTCTGCTTGACGCCGATATCTTCATTTGCGGTAGCAAGGACCGCAACCGAGCCCTTGAGGGCGACCTTGTCGCCGTGGAGCTCCTGGACGTTGATGAGGTCTGGGGCCAGAAGCGGGAGAAGGAAGAGAAGAAGAAGCGCAAGGACATTACCGACACGCGTTCCGGTTCCATCAGCGGTCCGTCCTCGGGCAATGCCAACGGCGACGATGCCGGCAACGGCGAAGGTGGCATCCGCCGCCGCGGCAGTTTGCGCCAGCGCCCCACCCAGAAGAAGAACGACGATGTGGAGGTCGAGGGTCAGAGCCTGCTTCTCGTCGAGGAGGAGGAGATCAACGACGAGTCCAAACCCCTCTACGCGGGCCACGTCGTGGCCGTCATCGAGCGTGTGGCCGGCCAGATGTTCTCGGGTACCCTGGGTCTGCTGCGTCCCAGTAGCCAGGCAACCAAAGAAAAACAGGAGGCCGAGCGGGCCGCCCGCGATGGCAACCGGCCCCAGGACAGCCGTCACCAGGACAAGCCCAAGATTGTCTGGTTCAAGCCGACGGACAAACGCGTGCCCCTGATTGCCATTCCGACTGAGCAGGCGCCCCGCGACTTCGTCGAGAAGCACCAGGACTACGCCGACCGCATTTTCGTGGCCTGTATTAAGCGCTGGCCCATTACTTCGCTGCACCCCTTCGGCACACTCGTCGAGCAGCTGGGCAAGATGGGCGACCTCAAGGTGGAGACGGACGCGTTGCTGCGCGACAACAACTTCTCGTCCGACGAGTTCTCCGAGGCCGTGCTGCGCAGCGTCGGCCTCCAGGACTGGTCGCTGGCCAAGGAGGACGAGGCGGCCGTCAGCGCGCGCCGCGACTTCCGCAGCGAGAAGACCTTCACCCTCGACCTGGCCGGCACGCACGAGCTGGGCGATGCCATTCACGTCAAGACGGAGTCGGACGGCAAGATCGAGATCGGTATTCACGTGCCCGACATTGCGCACTTCGTGAAACCCAACTCCTTGGTGGACCGCGAGGCCAAGAAGCGCGGTACCGCCGTGCACCTGGTCAACCGGACCTGCGCCCTGCTGCCGCCCAAGATTGCCACGGAGGTCTGCTCTCTGGTCCCCAACGAGGACCGCCTCACCGTCAGTGTGGTATTCCGCGTCAACCCGCAGACGGGCGTCGTCGCCGAGGGCGACACGTGGGTGGGCAAGAGTATCATCAAGAGCAGTGCCAAGCTGGCCCTCAAGGATATCGACGATGCCCTCGGTAACCAATCGGCTTTCAAGCACGAGACGGTGGAGGTCAAGGACGTGCAGATCCTCAATGCCGTGGCCCAGAAGTTCCGCGAGGGCCGCCTGGGCTCCGAGGATGAGCCCATTGCCCCCCTGCGTCTGCTGCACCAGCTGGACGACGAGAACCTGCCCATCCAGCACAACATCTTCGACTCGACGCCCGGCACCGAGCTCGTCGAGGAGCTCCTCCACAAGGCCAACGCCTACGTGGCGCAGCGCCTGATGCAAGGTCTGCCCGAGAAGGCTGTCATGCGTCGCCAGAGCACGCCCATTGCCCGCCGCCTGCAGACGTTTGTGGAGCGCATGCGTGCCATCGGCTACGACATCGACACCAGCAGCAGCGGTGCCGTCCAGAACAGCCTCTTCAAGATTGATGACGTCGACATCCGCAAGGGCCTGGAAACTCTGCTCATCAAGAGCATGCATCGCGCCAAGTACTACGTGGCCGGTAAGACAAACCAGCAGCTGTGGCCGCATTACGCGCTGAACCTGCCCCTGTACACGCACTTTACGGCACCGACTCGCCGGTACGCCGACATGATCGTCCACCGCCAGCTGGAGGCGATACTGTCGGAGGGCAAGATCGAGTACACCGAGGACGTCGACAACCTGGTGAAGACGATCGAGTCGTGCAACACCAAGAAGGAGTCGGCGCAAAACGCCCAGGAGCAGAGCATCCACATAGAATCGTGCCGCATCATGGACAAGAAGCGCCAGGAGGTCAATGGCGATCTCATCACCGAGGGCATTGTCATCTGTGTCTACGAGTCGGCTTTTGACGTCCTGATTCCCGAGTGGGGCTTTGAGAAGCGTGTGCACTGCGACCAGCTGCCGCTCAAGAAGGCCGAATTCCGAAAGGAGAAGCGCGTCCTGGAGCTGTACTGGGAGAAGGGCGTGCCGAGCTCGGCGTTTGTGCCCGAGGACGAGCGCCCCAAGGCTCACCAGTCGCAGCGCGTGTCGAATGCCATGGCGGCGGCGCGGCAGGCCGAGGAGGCGGAGCGGACCCGCAAGGAGCGCGAGGAGGCAGCGCGCAAGCAGACGGAGACGGGCACCATGTCGACGGACGACGTGGACGCCCTCTTTGATGACGACGACGACAACGCGTCGGACGTGACGGAGGCCATGGCCGGTGCGTCGCTGGCGGAGCGCCCCACGCAGAGCGTTCCCGGGTCGCCGACGCGCTCGACGTCCAACACGGGCGTGCTGCACCGCACCCGGTCCGACTCCAAGGTGCCCATGGCCGAGGCTGCCGAGACGCGCCTCAGCAACAAGGAGAAGTACCTCAGCCTGTTTACGTTGAGAGAGGAGGGTGGAGACTACATCCAGGATGTCACGGAAATGACCAGAGTGCCGGTTATCCTGAAAACGGATCTGACCAAGAGCCCACCGTACGTGTTCCCCATCCCTCGCAGTGCACCCCCGGGGCCTGAACTAACCAAACGACAGTTGCCTTACGATCCGATCCTTGAACCCCTACGCACTGTAGAGGCTCCATGTGTGTCACACTGGGGCGTGCCTTGTGGGCTGAAAAAGGTCTACGAAATGGGACGGATGGGGAGCATTCATAGTCGGGGCGGCACGGGTATGCAAGTTGAGGGGAAGGAGACGCAGAGCTAGAGGCGGGGAATTTGTTGGGGCTCGCCATGGCAAGGTAGCGAGGTTCTGCGCGGTATGTCTTAGGATGTCGATAAAAGGTAGTTTGGAACGGCCGGTGGAAGTGATGTCTGCCCGTAGTCGACGAGTTGATAGGAAGATAACACGAGAGATAGTATCATAATACTCCACGGCCTAGCCATGACGGTTTTGGTGATTTACGATGGCGGTGCAAGACGCGTCGGCGTTGATCAACAACAGGTGTGTACGTGGCTTGGTCGTCGCAACGTCTCGGCAAGGGTGCGGCCAGGTGAGGAAGAGAGTTGAGGAAATCCGGGGGATCAGCAAGCCGAGGAGTCGTGTTTATGAGACGGGGCCGATGATGTTCGCGGGTAGCCATGTGCCGGACAGAGGGATTCATGGTGAGTACCTGCTTACTTTAGCATTGAGGCATGTCTGGCTTATAGGTATGGACAGGCGGATATAGGGGGAGAAAGGATTGCCCGGAAGCCGTGTCTGGGGTGGCAGCTGCCCTCCCATTGTACAAGGTGAAGGCGGGCGTAGAAATGGGCATTAGCAGCCCGTCACTGGTACCTCACGAAGGGTGAAGCGGGCGACTGGAGGTATTGCTCGTAAAGCAGTGTTCTAGAAGGAGGTTGGACTAGAAGGAAGTATATACTTCTTTTCGGATGGGATGACGGATGTGCTTGCTGGTAGACGTGCATACTTAGGTCATGTACATAGGTATAGACACGGGCCGCATGGTCCACGGTCCACAAGGCGATGAAGATGGATGTTTCGGTACGTCGAGCTATCCGAATGCAGCAATCTGTGTAAGCCCCTGCTATTGGGATAGATGATGATGATTATGATGATGATGATGATGCTGCTGCTGCTGCTGCTGCTGCTGCTGCGGCTGCTGCTGCTGCTGTTGCTGCTGCTGTGCCCCCGTTCGCATCCAAAGAGCCCTGGGATGGAAAAAGGTGCTAGGTCCTTACGCAGGAGGCAGGCCCCCTTGTGGATGCAACAAATGGATGATGGATGGATGGGTGGGATGGATGGATGGACGTTGGAGAAAGAAATGGGCCAGGGGCTGCCTATTGAGTGGGCCCGGGGCAAAGCACGTGTGTCCGAGTCGGGCCAAGGCGTCTGAAGAAAGGGCAGCTGCGAGCCGGGAGCCTCTGGTCCCGTGGCGGACCCACTTGGGCGGCCAATGGCATCGGAGAGAGGGTAGCTTTGGCACGCATGCAATTTGTACAACATCTCTCTCCCGGCGGGAAGGGATTCCTGCCCCATCGCCGCTCCCACGTAACGGACCTCAAGATGGAGAGCATCCACCATCCCAGGCCTGGGAACACCCGGGTTTTCTCCCACCAGTCCGTTCTCCCTGCGGCGCCGTGCGCGCCCGTCCCTCATCGTCAGAATGCCCGCGCAGCAGCCGGCGGCGAGGCTTTGCGCTGCGATTCCCAGGATCCCGTGCACGTCGTACGTGCAATGCCGGCCGGCTTGGCTCCTTCTCTCGCCTGGTCTGATGGATAGCCGTCCTGACTCGGAAGGCCACACGCCCCCTAGATACATTCACGGCTGGAAATGACCCAAGCCCAATCCCCGCGAGGGGCTTTTTCATCCGGCGGCTCCTTCATCACCCTCGCCTGCTTGGCAAACGTCTTGGAGGCAGAGCTCTGCGCTTCGGCCCATCTATGGCCGGCGGGGTTCCAACCCCGGAGGGGTCTGGCGCCCGACGGACAGCATCTCGTCAGGGAAAAGCCGGCATCCGTGCTGCCCACCTCGCCTAGGCATGGGAACGCGGCTCTTCAACAGTATCGGGAAGCAGACCCCGCGACCATGGCTACGACCGGTGCGCCAGCCCGCCGACGAGCCGCGATCCGGCCCAGCTCTTACATCCATGGCAACCCACCAGCCCAGCCGGGGCCCTGGAGTCCCCCAAACCGGGCTGGATACAGCCTGTAGCCAGAGCCTACAGCGCTGTAGCCGGTGTGCTCACGGCATAGCAATTCCTCGGTTTCAAGAGCACGGCTGGCCGAGCGTCCGTCGGCGTCGTCTTGCCTGCGCTGGCGGCTGGGTGCTGGTTGAAACGCCATCTGAGGCAAACGGCCCCTCACCACCCCTCGGGCCCGGCCCCCCCCCCCCCCTGTTGGCCCTGGGGCTGACAGGCGCCTTCGTCCCAACCTTGTTGCTAAGGTTGTTCGCAGCCCGCCTGCTCATTGGACCACCGGCGGGATCTGCTGAAGTTGTTTCGTGGCCCATCTCATCGTCCCTCTCAGCGCCCGCCGGCCGCGCCTTATTGGCGCCTCCGATGCTGACCTACCCCCGGTCGGGATGCCATCCAATCCCCCATCGCCGGCCGCCCCCTGTCCCACTGGAGGCTCTCCTGCCCCCCCTTGGCCCTCTTGGTAACCCCTGGACCGTCTCTGGAAGGCTCGCCGTGGTTGCCTCCGTGATCAGAGCCACTTGCGACGAGAATGCTTGCTTTTCCATGGGCTCCGAGTGCTACCCGGCCCCGGCATCCCTGCCCATGTCGTGCCGTCTACCGGACTGGCCTCGTTCCGTGACCCGCATGCGCACCAGCGGGCCTGCCTTGGGCCACTCGTCTCGGTGTTTATCTAGAGCCGCCGCCCTGGCTTCAGGTTACCTTTTGCTTTCTCCTCCCATCCCATCCCGTGTCTTCGTGTCCAACTCTCCGAACCTAAGCACTGGTCTGCTTGCCCGGGATCGTCTGCTTCCCTTACCCTCCTTTGTTACGAATTCTAATTCTTGTAATATCCACTTTATCACAACGGCCAGGCTGGACTTGCTTCTTTTCCCCCATCAACGACACACGTTTCTACCCCAGACACACCGTCGCTATCTAAGATAATCCGGACAGCCATGCCTTCCATCCTGAAGACTATCGGCCTCGTGGCCGCCATGGCCGCGGCTGTTACCGCCATGCCGGCCCAGCCCAGGCTCACCACCCGCCAAGCCCAGCTCGTGGAGATGGCCAAGCGCCAAACGGCCGCCGAGGCCGCGCTGGGCCTCCAGGATGTCGATATCCTGCAATTGTAAGGCTCCCCCGTGGAAAACACCGGACCCCATCCCCACCGCCGTGACCACAGGAGCTGACCCCGTCACAGCGCGCTCACTCTCGAGTGGCTCGAGGGCACCTTTTACCAGCAGGGCTTCGCCAAGTTCCCGGACAGCGACTTTGCCGCCTTGGGCCTGAACGAGGCTCAGATCGCCGACCTCAAGTCGGTCGGCAAGACGGAGCTGCAGCACGTCGAGGCCCTGCAGAGCGCTATCGCCCAGGCCGGAGTCAAGCCCGTCCAGCCGTGCGAGTACAACTTTGGCTTGACCGACGCCAAGAGCATGGTGGCTACGGCCGCCGTCCTCGAGAACGTCGGTGTCTCGGCCTACCTGGGCGCCGCCCCCATCCTGGAGGACCCCAAGATCCTGTCCACGGCTGGCTCCATCCTGACCATCGAGGCGCGCCACCAGAGCTTCATTCGGGCCGCTTCGGGCTCCGCGGCCATCCCCCAGCCCTTCGACACCCCGCTGGGCCCCAAGGCCGTCTTCTCGCTGGCGGCTCCCTTCATCAAATCGTGCCCCGAGGGCTCCAACTTGATCCTCACCGCCTTCCCCACGCTGAGCATGGAGAACCCCCCGGCCTCTGCCGGCGCCCGCGAAGTCCTCGCGGCCAAGACGCCTCTCAAGTTCCAGAGCGAGGCCGCCGCTGGCGCCAAGTTCTGCGGGTTCACCAACGCCGGCCAGACTGGCGGCACTGCTTTCACCCCCTTCGCCGACGGCAGCTGCGAGACGCCCGAGAACCTGGGCGGCATTGCCTACGTGACCCTCACGAGCTCGGCCCCGGCCACGGGTGTGCTGAGCGACGACATTACCGTTGCCGGCCCCATGGTCCTCCAGGTGTCCTAAATTCCCGACAGGTCCAAAGCGACGACGATTCCCTGAAGCTCCCCGGCGGGGTGTCAGCGAAGGGTCCGTCGCCGGCCGTGGGAATGGAGCATGCACGCTCGAGAACCGGCGCAAGAGGGCACGGACGAAACAGTGAAGAACGACGCGGACGCCTCCCCGACACAGAGCAGCCAAGTGGAAGGACATCCGGTTGGTAGCTCGCATAGTACCGCCAGGATAGAAAAGAAATACAATGGCTCTGATTCCGCAAAACGACAAGGATGCTGCTCGCGCCGTGCCGCTTCTGTTGCTTTCCGTTTCTCCGCTCTCTCACGACTGCTGTGGCTCTGTCTCCGTCTGGCCATCCGCCCGACGATTCAATTTTCACTTCTTTCGGCACCGGACGGAAGATGGGCCGCTAGTCGATAGCGATTTCCCCCCCACCCTTCCCGAGCCGGCCACTTTTTCTTTTCTGAGGACCCTAATGGGCAATTTTGGCGGATCATGACTTTGGTTGCTGGAGGGGATGTGCGTCTATACATAGAAGGAGAAACGCAGATTTGCTGCAGAGATACCCATAGCCAGAGATGACGATGGACAGGCCGTCTCGCTCTGATGCCTACCGAGATTTCATTTTTACTATAATTCACATTTCAATATTCTTTTTTTCAACTTGGCCAGCAGTCCCCGTTCGAGGTGTGCTTGTTCCGAATTTGTCCCTCCCTGTGCCACGCAAACAGTTTCCGGGCCTGCTGCGATGTAAGTGTGTAGCATTGAAAGGGAACCCCCTGGCGGTCTGACGTAGACAGTTTGCGACAGCAAGGAGGTCAGGGACGGAGGGCGATCAGGGAGATTAGCCGGGCAGCGGCCGGGGAATGCGACAGATGTGACCGTGGCAAAATGGCATTGGCGGCGCGGGGGGGGGGGGGGAGGGATCAGCGCGTTTGATATGCGAAAGGGCCGTCGCCGCGACCGCGTGTCGTGGATTACGAAAGCAGCGCTGATCGGGCGAGGAGGGCACACGCACACACACACACTTCGCGTTCTCCCCCTACACCGGCAGATGGATGAGCAAAACGGAAACCAAAGACCGACCCGGCGGAAGAAGCATTACGGAAACGTTCCGATAGCCGTATAAGAACACACTGGCACAATGGACAAAAGACGGGGGGGTTCTGGCCGGCGAATGCATCGGACCATGGAGGGGAGGTTGCATAGAATTTGCCCTCCAAGCTCGCATCTCGTACTCCCGGGGCCACCCCGGTTCTACCCAAAGTAACCCCGACCGAGGTTTTATTCCAGCCCGGGGGGAGGGGACGAAAAGCCGGATCCCGCGCCTCCCGGGAGACGACTTATTTCGAGAGAGAGAAGGTCGCGTTCGCGAACGAAAGCACGAGGGCAACGATGCCGATTCCGAGATTCGGGGAAGGTAAGTTAAGAAACGATTCTCCTCTACTTTATCACATAAACCCTGTCCAGTCGGAGAAGCCATTTCCTTCCCAGCCGCGTTTTTTTTTTACCCGTTGACGGGATTGTAAGGGTGGGGTAAGGGAAGAAGAAGAGGCCATCGGCACCATCGCGAGGCTCGCTGGCGCCCACACGAGGGCTAACAAGAAACCCCCTCCCCTCCCCAAGAAAAGAATCTTGACGAGCCAGGAGATGCTACCAGGTGGTCGAGAGAAGGCGCGCAATCTCTTACACATACACACACGCATGCATACCGCAGCGACAGGGTGAGGGGGCAGAGAATGATTGTCCAGTATAACAATCATACCTTCACCCAGCATTCATTCTCTCGCGAAAGATCTATTCTCTAGGTAGAAACGCGGCCTCTAATTAGCTAGATTCTATATATTATCTTTTAATTAATCGAAATCTAACTTCGCTCTATATTTTATTTAAGTAGAGTAAAAAAAGCTCGCCTCGCTCGAGAAGGAGGCGGGTACGGTTATTCGATTACGATTATTCGAATATATAAACAGGACTATTCGAATATACAAACAGGATTATTCGAATATACAAACAGGATTATTCGAATATAGAAGCACGATTATACGAGAAGAATTAAAAGGCAGGTTATAAGAGATTATAAAGCTATATTACTACTACGGTATATTACGAATTACATAAAATTTAGTATTAAAATAAAAGAAGTATACCGCGAATCTAAAGACTCACTCTCTCCTCGAGAATCATTCTCTAGCTAAAGATCCATTCTCCACCCACCTATTCCCCCGCTGCGGCACCCACATACACACACGGTCTGAGGGCTGGTTTGGGGGAGAGGGGGGGGAGGGTCACGCCAGACGGGCGAAACCCCCCACAGGGGAAGGAACACCTTGTGATCCCCTGTGGCTGGACGGAGAGAAGGAGCAATGGAGAGAGGTCAGCTATTTACGGTGTCTCTTTTCACCCCCCCCCCCCCCCCCCACCTGCGCGGCCCGCTGGCAGATAGTTGCTGGAAAATAGGGAAAAGAAAAAAGGGAGAAGGGCGGTTGGAATACGGGGTTATTCTTTTTGTTTTCTTTCTGTAAACCCCCCCATCCCCCCTTCCCTCCAATCCGACGGCCCCCTTTCTTTTCCGGAAACTGCGTCCGGATTCTTACATCTTGCAAAACCTTCTTTCTCACACACGCTCTCTCTTTCTATCTTTGGACGGTTGGCGGGCAGGGCTATCGAAACCCGAGAAACCTCGGCCGAGGGACCCTCGTCAAGGCTTGGTGGTGACTACCACGAGAAGGGGGGGAGAAAGAGAAAGAGAGAGAGGGTGGGGGGAAGAGAGAGAGAGAGAGAGAGAGAAGAGGGCGAGCAAGGAAGAAGCTCTATCTATGGATGCAAGAGTAGGCGTGGGAAAAACAGGCCACCATGGGGGGTTATAGAATCATCTCGTGACAGCACCCTGTGAACAAACACACCGCCGCTTTGCATCTTGACATTCTCTCGGGTTTCTTCGGCCCTCCTCTACCCACCCACCCCCTAATCATCATGCCATGGCCGGTTGCTCCTAGCCCATCGATTTATCTTTAAGACATCAGGCTCTGAGCTCCACCACCCCCTGGATATGGCAGGTATACGCCCATCTCGTGGCTTGCCACCGCGGAAACTTCCCTTAATATAGCGATCATTTCTTCACTTCGCCGAAAAATGTCGCCTCGTCATACCATCTCTGCATGATGCTTGAAAACGCAGAGGCTTTGGAGAATAGAACGCAACCGGCCCACAGGTTGCCCTCGCGTCAGGCCCGGGGCATTTGTTCGACTTTAATATACATCAACACGCGCTTGACCAGCCCTATTTCAGGGGCCTTACACACTAAGGTGTGCTATTATCTAGATAACCAGCGTCTTCGTTGGTACCAATCCTGGCAAGACCGCCGTACGTTGTCGCCTTCTTAGTTCGCCGTGGACGCTTTCGCCGCTTCGTCCGCGCCCACCCTTTCGGCTACCACAGCCCCCACGGGGGATTGGCCCTCTATGTGTGGCCGCTTGGCCTCGCGGGGGTCCGGCCCATCATTAGGCCGCTTCCTCTCCTTGTCCCGCTGGCTGCTCTCCTTGGCGGCTTGTCGTGCTTCCCGTTCCTGCTTCTCCTTGGCCCGCCGCAGTGCCTTGGACTCGAACTCGTGCCAGTCTCCCTGGATGCTAGCCAGCCTGTCCCACCGTTAGCAGCCGACGCTGGGAATCAAGAAGAAAGGAGACGCCAAAAGAAGAAAGGGACGGGGCAACTCACTCGACAGCCTGTCGCGGCGGCGGCTGCTCCGTCGTAAAGTACGGATGCTGCAGCACCTCGGCGGCCGTAGGACGCTTGGCCGGGTCGTACCTGAACATGGAGGCAAGGAGGTCGAAAGCGGCGGCCGGCAGCCGTTCTTTGTACTTGTCGGCAAACACGTTGGACTTGCGGTACGTGGGTCGCAGCAGCTGGAACCACTCCATCTTGACAAGGTCGGGCCATTCCACCTTATTAGGGGTACCGAGCACGGCGTAGATCTTGTCAAGCTGGTTGATCTCGGTTCCGTCGCCGGGGAAGATGGCGTGCCGCGTGAAGATCTCCACCATGACGCAGGCCGCGCTCCACACATCCACGGCCGCCGTGTACTGCGTCTCGCCCAGGAGCAGCTCGGGCGATCGGTACCAGATGGTGATGACGCGGTTCGTGTAGTCCAGTCGGTGGTGCTTGGAGTAGAACCGAGCCAGCCCAAAATCGGCCAACTTGAGGATACCGTCGCTGCTGACCAAGATGTTGGCAGCCTTGATGTCGCGGTGCAAAACACCTCGCCCGTGCAGGTAGTCCAGCCCTTCGAAGAGCTGCAGGGCCAGATGCTTTCTCTGCGCCGGGTCCAGCTTATACGACGGGTGGTTGAGCAGGCCCGTCAAGTCGTGCGACAGGTACTCGAACACCATGTAGCAGTTGTTCGCCTCCACCATGACCTCGATGAGGTTGACAATGTTCTGATGCTTAAGCGACTGCAGCAGCTTGATCTCGCGAATTGCCGTTACGGGGAATCCGTCGCGCTCGCCTTCCATTCGGATCTTTTTCAGGGCCACGAGTCGTTTCGAGTAGACATTGGTACCCTTGAACACCTTGCCGTAGGTACCGGAGCCCACGACCGACTCGTTGCCGGGTTTTCGAAAATAGACCGATTCGGAATTGGCGTGCTCGGGAGGGGACAGCGCCGGCCGTGCCTTGGCCCGCCGAAGAGTCTTGGTGACCTTCCGGGTTTTGGGCGGCGGGGGCTCGCGCAGGCGACGTGGTTCGTGAGGGTGATGTTGGGGGTGTGGGGGCGGAGGCGGCGGTGGTGGTTGCCGGCTGCGATGCACCTCGCCACGTGCCCTGGAGGAGGCGGGCTCTGTCGGTGTGCCGCGGGGCAGGTCCCGGTCACGCTCCCGCTCCCGTTCACGATCACGCTCACGAATCCGCTCACGCTCACGCTCGCGAGCACGGTCACGCTCATGCTCCCGCTCTTTCTCCCGTTCGCGGTCGCGGTCTCGTTCCCGTTCGCGATCACGGTCTCGCTCACGGTCCCGCTGGCTTCGGTCGTCGGCCGCGAGGAGGTCCTTGCGGGGGGGCGCTGCGCTGAACTTTTGTGATATTTCGGGTTTCGGGGCCGCCACTGGTGCTTTCGACGTTTTATTAAAGGCGAAGCTGAATTTGGGGCCCGAGGGGGGCGCTGCTGCTGCTGCTGCTGCTGCTGGTCCCGCCAGGTGGGCCTGTGATGGCGAGGACGGCGGCGGTGCTTGCTGCTGATGGTGCTGCTTTTGTTGCTGCTGTCCGTCATCATCGTTATCTCTCGTCATTGACTGCGGCGAACGCTCCCCCGGCACGTCCTGTCCGCGTTCCAAGATGTTGCCGCCCTCGTCGGCAGCGTCGCGATGGTCACGCGCTGCCTCGGAGTGGACCGAGTCTTCGTAGTGTGAACCATCATGCTGGGGTGTGCTGTTACCAGAATGGTTCACAAGTTCCCGCGTGGCCGCCGGACCAGTTGGTGGATTGAATGGAGCCGTCTGGAAGTTTCCATTGGCACTGCTGCTTTCCCCCTGTGCACCACCCCGGGTCGAGTTGAAACTGCTGCCACGGAAACCACCTCGGGAAAAGCCTCGGCCTTGCGAAGGGCCCGAGGGCGGGTGCGGGGACACCTGTCGCTGGTCGGCATGGGAATCTTTTGAGGGCGGTGGCGGGGGGTTGGTTGTGGGCGAAAAGTGGCGTTGGCCATTGTTGGATGTGTGCGAGACCGGTGATCCCTGATGCGAAGAGCCTGACCCCAAGTGGGGCGGGGACTGGTTGTAGCGAGTGTCGTTGGCATGTCGAGATGGAAAGGCAGATGATAGATGGGATGCTCGATGGTCACTTCGCCGCGACATGCTCACCTCGACACTGTTTGCACCTGAAGATGGGGGTACGCCAAAGCCGAGGCCGAGGCCGCTGCCGCCGCCGCCGCCGCCGCCGCCGCCTACTGCTCCACCGCCTCCCCGCTTGGCGAGGCGTTCGTCACGACGTTTGGCCTTCTTGCGGGAGGCCGCCGGGCCCGTCGGTATGGCACCGTAGTCCCTGTCATCTACGCTGTGACGGGAACGCTCAAAGCCAGGGGAGGGCCGGCGGGAGTAGGAACTACCTTCGGATGCTTCCGGATGAGTTCGATGGGGCAGAGGGGAGAGGTTGCGGGAGAAAGAGGACCTTGGTGAGCCCGGCCGCGGCGAGAGGCTGCGGTCCCTCGGATGCAAGGGGGGCAGGCGGTGGGCTCCCGAGGACGAGGGACGTCCGCGCTCTAAATCAGGCTCGCTAGGCGGGAGAGGAGAACGGCTTCGATCTCTCGAGGGATGGCGGTCAAAGTCCTCAAGTTCGGGGGGGTAGTGCTGGCCGGGCTTTTTGGGTCGTCGTCTGTCACGCTGGCGGCTACGGTCGCGTCTGGATCTCTTTTTAGCTCGCTTGGAGGCGGGGAAGTCCTCGTCGCCCCGGCCGCGGTCGGGGCTCCGATAGCGAGCCCGATAGTCATCGCGGTGCCTGCCATATCTGTCGTCGGGCGGCGGGGGAGGAGGCGGCTCGTCGCGTGCGTAGCCTCGCTCCCGGAAAGCCTGGGCTCGCCGGGAGTAGGGCGACAGGGAGCGTGAGCGGGCGCGATGTGAGCCACCGGCAGGGGCTCGCGGAGGCTCGCGGTCAGGCCTCGGTCGGTCTCTGACGTCGTGGTCGTCACCGTGGCTGCTCTGGTCGCGTTTCATTGCAACATGGCGAGGAGCACGAAGCTCGTCGAAGGGCGAACGGGAATGGCCAATGGGGCGCGGCGGCGAGGTTGGAGGACGCGATGGCTGGTGGTGGTGGTGGTGCGGAGAGAAGCGAGGATGGGGATGGTCGTGGTGACGGTGGTCGTCGTGGGCGTGCTGATATGGAGGCGGCGTCGCAGCGTCAAAAGCGTCGTAGTCCCGCTGCTGGTGCTGGTGCTGGAGCTGGAGGTAGCGGTGCTGGGAGTGCTGCTGCTGCTGCTGGTGCTGCTGCTGTTGCTGTTGCTGCCGCCTGGCCCAGGACGGGCCTTCAGACTCGCCTACCCGCGCCATCTGGTCGGCGTCAGTAGGTATTTTTTGCTCCCCAGCAGGCGCGGTACAGCCTTGGCGGGCTGGACAAGGATGGCCGCCGGGCTGGCGGTCGGTTTGCCAGTGCTGTGCAGTGTAGTGCAGTGCTGTGCTTGCTCTCGGGTGCTGTCTGTCCAATGCCCGGCCGTCTTTCTTGCGTCGTGCGCTGCGGGCGGGCGGGCGAGCTCAGTGGCCGTGCGTTCCCTGTGGCCTCCTCCAGTCCTGCTGACGCGATTAGTGGACCCCCCTTTGCCCTGCCGGCACCGCCTGTCGTCTCCTGCCGGGAATCTGGCGCTGCCCAGTGTCCTCCGAAGTCGCCGTCGGAACGAGGCGTCGAGGGCGTGTTTTGACTGATGGGGTGTTCTGCGGCGCTGCTTCTCTCGGCTGGGCGAATTTTGGCGGTTCGCGGAGTGGATGGTTAAGTCGCGCCCGTCTCTGACCTAGCCAAATGGCTTTCGGCAAGCCAAGGCCCTGAGGTCCAGTATCGCCGACTGGCGGGCCCGGCGAGCAGACTGTGGCTGCAGCCGCGATCCCCCTCGAGCGCCCCCGGCCCTGTAGGAGGGCCGAAGACACTTGCGCTCAATCGCAGCCTCAATTGCGGGCACCCAGATCGGTGCCATCTGCGGCGCAAGCGAGCGCGCGAGGGTCTGAACCCCAGTGTGTGTGCGTCTGACCTGAGGGAGGGCAGCCCATGCTTCTTATCTTGCAGCATCCAACTGGCTGCCCCTCCCTCAAGGTTCAAGCGCGTGTGCAGGTCAAGCAGCAACGAGAGCTATCTACGGACGGCCTGGTTAAGAGGCCTTAGCCACACTTCCAGACCCTTAGGAAGTCCACCCCTCCAATCTCTCAACCCCCAGGTCCCGAGTGCCCGGGTACCCAGCTTCAGCGTGTCGTCAAATATCATCCATCAACCCACGATGCTTCCGTACCGACGCAATTATTGTACGTCGTGTCGGTGGGTCCCCGAACCTAGCACAACGGTCGTGACGATGCATCTTGTGACCACAATGTCCCCCGATGGCGAAGCCTGTCAGTCCCGCTCCATCCTGGGTCATGTGTGTCTCCCAATCTTCGTTGCCCTCCCCCAACCATCTTCCCATAGTGCGCCTGGCTTGGTTTTCGGCGACCGATGCCGTCCAATCGTGAGAGGCGGGTAGGTAAGCAGCGGGCGAACGTGGCCTGTATCGTAATGATCATAGCGACGCACCCGGGTTTCCCACGCCACATTACCATAGCTTGAACAAGCTTCGACCAGCGGTTGGGAGGGACGGCAAGACGCAACCACGCGTACTTTTAATAGACGGCGTAGCGCTGCTGGGAACTGGGCCGATGGTGGTGATGAGCGAGACTAAGCTATGCCGGCCAGCTTCTTTGCTCCGGACCCGTCAAAACGCCCAATTAGAGGCTGGTGTCAGTAGCGACAAGGCTGAAATGGTTGCCCGGAGCGCAGCTTGAGGCGCGTCCCCTCAGGCGCTTGCGTTATCATCGTAACGTTATGAGCCTCCTCAAATCCCCAACGAAAAAAGATCAAATGGATTTCCCAATGATTCCAACAGAGGGGGGCTGGGGGACGTCTAGTTGGGCCAGGAGAGACGTGGGCTCGTCTGGTAAGCTGGCCGACCATGACCAACCACAGCCAGCCAGTTTTTCGACGTGGGAACCAGCGGGTGAGAGAAGCGTTGAAGCCCGACGGGCTTACCCTTGCTAGACAAGAAGAACATTCCCGTGGCGAGTCGCATCTTACAAGACCCTGCCGGGGCGGTGGTGCACGGCACACGCGTCTCGAGATGTAGTGTAAACACAGACATCACGAGTGGCCTGCGGGCGTGGGGGGTTGGGAAGCCCGATGAGCCATGGCAACGCATCAAGGCGTTGCCAGACATCTGGCGAGCGGATGCCCTGGTGCCAAACGGGTGGCTCCGGTGTGGAAGCCGGCAGGCTGTTGTGTGTGCAGCTCAGGTAGCGGGGCCCGGGGGCGTTGGGAGTCAGACAGGCAACGGCGGGATTATTGAGCCGGCATGCGGCCAGAATTCGGTGTCGCCATCGCCACCCAGGCGTGGTCGTGGCTCAAAGGGAAAGGACGAAACGGGAAACATGGTGCAGCATGCGTACTAGAAAAGGGAGAGGGCGCGGCGGCAGGGTCGGTACATGTGTCGATGATTCGGATCGTGAGATGGAATGGGGTTCAGTTGTTGGAGCGGTCGGCTGGCTTGCATCCATGTGGGAGGTCCATATTTGGACCGGGCTATCTGATGTTCCGGCAATGGATGCCAGCCACCTAGATAAGATATACCCGCTAATTAATGCGGTACTAACAGCTGATGCTGCCAGCAGACTGACAACTGGCAGCCCGGTGGGCACCGTCAGCCAGCCGCCATACAGTCAACCTACCCTCCTACCTATAGTGAAGGGGAGGCGAGGCACGCGAGGGTTGACCAACATTGTATGGTGATACAGAATAGAGAGAAAGGAAGGAAAGCGGTATTTCATAGTAACCGTCACAATGATCACGAGCGAGGGGCGCGTATAATCGCGAACAGGGCATCAGCTATGGAGGTAGCGGTTCCCTAGCACAAGAGTTCATGGAGCCTGTTGTAGAGCATCCTTAGACCAGAACAACAAGACAAAGAGTAACGCGAGTAAGATGGGTGGTCATCGCGATGGAAGAGGTAATCCACAGGAATGGATGCTGCTTGTAGGCCTATGGTGTCCGGAGGAGGAGCGCTTAGCCTAGATGCTCACCCACCACCTATATATACAGCAACACCGAATGACAGAAAAGAGCCTGGGTAACACCTGGGACGGTCTATCTTCCGAGCAGGCCCTATACGTCCGACCCGGATTTCTATCAGTGCCTTCGACAAATAGGGAGGCCTAAAGACACAATCACCCGCTCACATGCTCACTTATACGATACCTCGTCGACGAACGCAGTCCCAGGAGCCTATCTCTCGGTCTCCCGCAGGTATTTTACCGCGGCATCGCCATGCGGAACACCTTCGAGGACTTGCGGCGCGCTTCGGGGAAGGCTGCGGTCCGTACCATCGAGTTCGTGGTCCTTCCGGTGGATGGTGGCAGGGACGTAGACATCGACCCGGCCCCGGAGCAATGGTACTCGTTCGCTATCATGCGAGCCTGCGATGCGTCCGACACCGGCAAACACTTCGCAATAAGGGACTGCAACGCAGATGTTCGCTATGGGGGGCTCTGTTACGGGTGATAGAATTGCTCGGCGTCTGGTATTAAATTTACACCTTTCCACGCCACGAAGCGGGAAACCTTCAGGTTTGCTTCAGGGACGAGTCCAACAAACGCTCCACGGAGCGATGCGTACAGTCTTCGCACCAACAGGTCCCGGAACGGTACAGGGAGGGGGAGAAACTGATAGAAGAAGCGGTTTAGAGGGCATAGGAGGACATTCGGCTTGAGTGATGACAATGATATGGGCGCCGTAGGAAGCCGTGCCGATTGGACCGGTATGTTTTCGTAGCGTAACGTGAATCCCAATATAAATCGCCGGGAGCCAGCGAAAGGCGGCGTGCTCACAGAATGCGACGACCATTCCATAAATGCCGCCCGGGCTGGGCAGTCCGATAACCGGCGGCCGTTTTCGACCTCTGCGATTCACGCCGTTGGCCACAGAGATAGTTTCCCGTCGTCCCGTACCGGTCACTGCCGAACGTCTTTCATATTTTCACATTTAGGCTGTGTTACAGTTGGAGTCTATTCTGTCTCTCGTTGAGTAGTCTGCTGTCTGGTTCCTCTACTCTGTACTGCCGATATATCAATGAAATGACATAGCTTACATATACGTATGCCGTCGAGTCGTACCATGGTTGAGTGTGGGTTGAGCCAGGTAACCAAGCTTTCCTGAACCATACGAAGCGCGCATCAATGATCCTTCCGGGAAACGATGAGCAGCTCACATAGCACGCCCACCGGCAGTGCAGCCCCCTCTCGGTAGAAGTGTTCTCGAGGGCATTCTATGGACTGCCCGGCACCGCTGTGGCTCGGCCCAACCGTCCAACATAAGGCAGTGCTCCAACGGCTCAGCCCGGTGTCAGATCCCCAACCTAAGCCCCCTCCAGCTTCAGATAGATGAAGTACGGATCCGTTCGGCAACGCCTCGCCGGAGGGGACTTGGTGGCCGACCACTCAAAAGACCCTGTCTGAACTTTAGCACCTGGACGCCTCACGTTACCACCCATCACCTTCACGTCATCCCATCTTCCCAAGAGAGCTTGGATGAGCCCCTGGGAAGGATTGGACGAATCGCCGAAGAGCCTGGCTGGGTAGATCGCGGCAGCAGGTGTAGCGTGGGCTGGTCTGGCGTGTGCTACCCAGTAGGTGCTTGCCTTTTCACGCCTCGCCTCGGGTCGCCGCCGCACCATGAGCATGTTCTTTACGCGATGGCTTGCCCCTTCATTTTCTCGGAAGCCGGATTCGTCGGTTCGCGTCGGGGAGCCGGAAGATGCCGAAGGAGGGGGGGGGGGGGGACGGCTCAGTCGCGGGTAGCACATGACCAGGACATCGCTTGGCAGCCGAGCCTCGAGCTTGATCGAAAACTTATCGTGCCGCGCGCCGCTATTTGTGTTATCTTCGATCGCCGGCACTGCTACCTCTCCGTGCCCGAGGATGGTGCGGTGGTGGGGAAATCGAGACACCCGTGTTTGGCAGGAGCTTGCATGAATTGTGCAAGGCGGGCACGCCATGGCAGCATGGGTGAGTCGAGAAATCTGCAAGAGCGTCCTTGGCCGGAAACACTCTCCGGGAACGGGCCAGGCAGGCAAGACCCCATCTGCCCGTGTCGGTGGCAGCATGGTGTCTGGCCATGGGCAGAATGGTGTTGATTGTGCTCTGGCCAGTGGGGGGGGCTATAGATCCACGGCCGGGCTATAGCTCTCAACCACGTTGCTGAGCGGGCCGGTCGCCCCTATGGGCCCGATGGTTTATTCTTGGGCCCGTCTGGGACCTTGCACGCCTCTGTACCCTCGTGGTTCATGATGGCGTGGGCCGTCATAGTGGCGCGCAAGAGCGGCCCTGTTGGTGATGGGGCGGCCGCGATGGTGCCATTTTGCGTCAGCCGTGCAAGGGGGAGGCGACGAGTGGGTGTTTGTTGAATCTATCACTGACATGTTGCTCTATACTGGACCCAGAAAGAGAAGCTGACCGCGCCTGGGTGCCAGCCCAGAAGGGCAGCTGGCCGGCTATCAAGACAAAATGAGCATTTGGCAGGGTGACAGGCGATGGGGGGCGCTGTGCCGGTGCCCCTGCAGCGCTGCCGACGTACGGCCGTCCTGGCTCTACCGGTCTACCGTAATGGATACATGAGATATCAGTTCGACCACCACCCTATCCGGCGGGCAATCCGCATGCGGGTGAACGGCCCTGCGCACTGAATGACGAGGTGGCACCCAGGCGGCCAGGAGTTCCCCCTCCCTTGCCTCCGTCCCCCGGCACGGGGACTCGACGAAGACGACGACGACGACGACGACGCGTGCAGCACTTTGGGGTTGGGGCTTGGCACGGCAATTGCCAGCCGTACTGTCTGCAGCCGCCCATGTTCGTCCTATCTCGAGGCCAAGCGCCTGCGTCACTGACTCGAGGTGTGGCGAGGCGAGGTATCAGCTAGGAGAATTGTGTGCATAGTCGTACATACCCGCCGGCCAGAGAGCATCAATCGGGCAACCCAGACACCGTCTTGGTGGGTCGACGGGGGTTTCTCTAACGGGGGCCGGATGACGCTGCAGGGTGGGCATCTGCGCTAACCGCTGCGTCTCATGTTTCTGTCCGCCGAGCGACAGAGGCGAGAGAGAGAGAGAAAGAAAGTAGGGGAGGGCGGCACACAGGAGACAGGCAGCATTGGCGAGCGAGCACTGCGCCGCACGCCACCCTTCATGCCATCCCGTCGCCCTGCAGGCCGGACGGCGACGAAGCCAGCTTGGAGCTTCGAGAAACCCTCGTCTCCTTCGCGCGCCGGCTGGCCAGTCCGCGCGGGGCGCCAGGGCAGCGCCATAGCGAGGCGGCTCTTATACCTCCTCGCTCTGCCGGGCACGGCGCCCCATGTGCCGTACTTGGGCCAAATTACTATAGCGCGGCCTCCATCGCGACGAGCATGGAAAGGCCAGACTTCGGATCCCTCGCACACGGGGCGTGGGTATCGCTGTCGACGCCGCCAATCAGCGGGTGCGGCGGCGACAGGCAGCGGAGACGATGCGGCTGGGGGCTGTAACGGAAGGTTTGATCGTTCGTCCTTTTCGGCAGGCTAGGCGGTTTAGGGCCTGGCGTCGCCCTTGAGGCTCAACGTTCAACCTTATTCTGGCAGGCTAGCGCGGCGCCGAAACAAGGACTTGTTCCAGTTCTGCCTCACCACCCGGCGCTGCTCAATGCGTCAACACCACCACCACTATACCCCCCCCCCCCCCCCCCCCCCCCCCACTCCTCTCCCTCTCCCTCTCCCTCTCCCTCACGAGGGCGTCGCTGTCGTCCCCCCTCCCCGCGACCAAAGCGCGCGCCAGCCGGATGCGATGGGAGGCCCGTCCAACAACGGGTCTCCAGAAACGTCGTCGACGGGAGCCCGGCCGCCTCGTGCCCAGCGTGCCCAAGCTGCTCTCGCCCCATCTCCGGCGGCCACTCACCAGGGGCCCCTGCCCAGTAGTATCCCATGTACTACTATGTGTACACAGTAGCCTCCTCGCCCGTGTGGGCTGTCGGGTCGCCATCTCGAAACCCGCAGCCAATCACGGCGCGCTCTGGGCCTCATGTTTCGACCTCTCCGCCTGCGAAATCCCACCCTGGCCGGCCTCGAAATACCTGAGATGCTAGTCCGTTGCGCAGGACCCGGATCACTGCGACCCGCGCGGGGACCCTGCTCGTCTTCCTGGCCTGCTCGATGGGACCCCGGCAGGGGAGGCTAGCCGGCCTGCGAGGCCCGTCCAGGAGATCTGATCTCCCTCCCATATTACCAAAGCCCTCCATGCATCCTTCTGCTTTTTGCCTCTTCTTTTTGGTTGGTTTGCGGCCTGGAGCGTGCCTCTTTCCCTTACACTCGTCCCAGCTACCCCGAGGGTGCTGGATCCCTTCGTTTCTCTGTGAGATCTTTTTGTCGCCATCTGCTGGTTCAGGAATTGTTTCGTCTGGTCTGTGATCGGGTTTCTTCTCCGTCCCCTCCCCCTCCTTCCGTCGCGTGGTCCAACAGTGTGCATGCTTCTTTCCTTCCGCCGACGTTTCTCACCACGGTCAACCTCGTTCTCGTCGACCGCCCTATAATGGATTAGATGACTCACCCACGCGAATTTGATCTTCACGGCTCCTGTCACCGCCAAAGGTGATCAGCTGCAAACATGTCAACTCTGGACACCTCCTTTGGCGGCGGCGCCGGCCCCGGCCCCCAGCTGAGCGGCGGCGCCTGGTCAGCCAACATGAACATCTCCCACAACTCGATGGGCTTATCACAAGCGGCCGGGAGCAACACCACACTGGCCGTCATCAACCAATTCAAACTCGAGGCGGCGAGGTCAATACGAACCTCGACCATCATCCTCGCCGCCTTCAACACCATATCCGCTTTTGCCACCGCCCTCGGTATCTGGTACGACTGCTATTCGAGTGCGCGGAGGAACAGGCGGCCAAGCCAAAGGGTCAGCGCCTTTACGTGCGTCCGGGGCCCCGAGACGTACCCCTTCGTCTTGTGCGTCGGCATCGTGATCCAGGGTATCATCTTTGCCGTCTCGCAGGCGCAGGGGCTGGATGGCTTGTTTGCCAAGGGCTGTTCGCTCATATCCCAATTCATGTGGCCTGGTAAGTCTTGAGGCCGTGGCCGCCAGGGGTTTGTGGGTTGCTAACACGAAACAGCCATCTTCATCGTGCCCTACCTGCAGCTCGTTTTCGGCGTCGAGGTCACCCTACGCGCCGTCCGGTCGAAGCCATTTCCTCCGAGAGGAAATTGGGCCGTTGCCATATGCCTGGCAGTCTTTTGCCTCATACTACTAGCCACGGGCCTGGTCGCCTTTTTCATCCGAGCAGCCAACTTTTGCTTCGCCTCGCTCTTTTGGTTCGTGACCAAATGGGCCGAGGGCGGCTTCGTTCTCTTCACCCTCGTGTCGGTGGTGTTGGCCGTGTGCACCGTCACCGTCTTCATCCAACTCACCCGGCACGCCACTATCGAGACTACCGAGAGGGTCATTGCGTCCCGCATGGTCTACTTCCTGGGCGTGGCGCTAGTTTCCAACGTACTGATGATCCCCTTCTTCCTGTCACTTACGGTGCAGATGCCCGGTGGCGGCGGTGGCGACTCGGACATGACGTTAACGCTGTCGATGATATCGACCGTCGTCGCCAACATCTCGGGTCTGTTGACGGGTGGCTTGCACCTCTTCCTGCGGTCCAACACCATCGCCACTATCGCACCGAGAGACAAGCAAGCCGAGTACGAGCGGCAGAAACTCAAGTACAAAATCGGCGGGCCGACGCCCAGTGAGGAGAACTTCTCGAACCAGATTAACCGCCCCATCGACGGCCCCCGAATCCTCAAGCGCTCGCCTAGCGAGGAGAGCTTCGTGCTGCAGGACCAGGGCATGGAGGAGGCGGCCATCGAAAGCCCGCCACAGACGGCGTACGGCTCGCACTTCAACCAGCCGAACCCGCTGCGATCTCATGCCGTCCACACCGAGCCCGACCCGCGCGCTCCCGAGCCGGCCCAGTTGCCATCGATCCAAGCGCCCGCTGGCCACGCTCGGAAGCCGTCGGCATCGTACTCCCTATTCCCTAACAAACCCACCGCCAACACGAACACCGAGTCCGTCGCGCTCCTTCTCCCCACGACATACAACCCGAACGACACGGCGAACCCGGGCGCCGACATGGGCCCCAATACGAACCCGTTCTCGCCGGCGGCCGAAGATTTCGACGACGACTTGCTCAAGCCTCCCCCCACGATTGGAGGGTTCGGGCGGCACAGGAGGGACTCGTCGACTGTCTCGATGGCGACGGTGCAGATTGGCCTCCGGTTCTCCAATGTGAATGATATGCCCCCGATAGACAAGAACGGCGAGTCCGACCGGGTCAACACGCTGGACTGCCCGGCCCCCACACGGCCCAGCCCCCTTTCCAAGTTCGCCGTGAGACCCGAGGAACTGTCACCAGCGCGACCCAGCGTCTTCGACAACTCACAAGCCACCCTGGGCGGCAGCGCCGCGGCAATGCCCCAAGTCCCGCCCAGCGCCTCTCTCAAGGAGGAAGTCGCCGACGAGGCCGCGCCCGCCGACCTGTTCACCCTCAAGCCGGCTGTCTATTCGCCCAACAGCCCGACCAAGGTCAAGGTGCCCAGCCCTCGGGGCGTCGGGTTCAACGTGCCGAAACGGTCCAACACCAACCCCTCGCACCGCAGTCCCAGCCCGATGCCGTCCCCGCGGACCCGTGGTAACTCGGACGCGGCTGCTGAGAGCAAATCCGATTGGATCTAGTCGCTGGCTCTCGCGACCACTTTAATAATGTCTCTGTTCTTCTTCCCTCCTATCCGACTACCCCTTCACTCCTCTGGCTCGCCCCGAAGTCGACCTCCCCTTCACTCTGGCGGCGGTTCCCGGCGTGTCCTCGTCTCGGGCCTCCATGTTTCGAATTTCTCACCCAACCGGCGTTTATGCGGGATATGTGATGATACCTGAACAAAAATCGGCGGATTTTGTTTTCTCTCTTTTTTTTTATTTCTCTGGCCATTTGTTTTCCATCTTCCCTTTCTCACGTCCCCCTTACCCACCACCACCACCACCACCACCAACCCCCATTTCATTGCCAGTCACGAAGAGAAGAAGAGAGGAGAGCGGGGGAGCGTAGATGGTAGATCAAATGCATACTGGGCGTCCGGCCCTGCCACACATTCATTTGGTATCTGTTTTCCTGCGCGACTCGGCCTGGGACGAATGTAATACGGGCCTGCCCCAGGTCGGAGGATCTGCAGATGAGCTCGCCATGCCATGGATCAGTTGGACTGACAGGGCTATGTGTTTGTACGTATGTCGATGAGGGATGACCAGGGCGCAGCCGGATAGAGACTAGAGGGCATCCGAAGGCGGAGGAATTATTACTTACGAGCGAGCTATCGTTTACCTAACGAACAAAAAATGCAACATGTACTACTAGCGAATTGATTTCAGCGGGCCGTGATATTTCTGAGTGGTGGCGTGGGCCTGCGCTCGTTTTGAACCATGGCAGTGCCTGAATGCGGCCACGTAGCGCGTTCAATGGCTTTGGGCGATAGACGTGTTCGTCTACAGTTGTGTTTGTTCCTCCCTCCTTTTTGCGTCTCGCTCCTTGGCTGTATGGCATGATTTCCGAGCCACACTCTCTGCGTCTCCCGCCAGCACTGCCATCTTTTCCTTGGTCATAGCAGAGCGCCAACAGTCGAGGCTTCGGCACCATTGTTTCGCCCATGTGACCTCCGACGTGATTTTTTGGGCTGATCGCATTATGAGCCCCGGGCGTGAAGGGTGTATCTTCGGGCTTCGCGCACCAAGTCGGCAAGTAGGCTAGTCATGGCATGGGGACCCGGGACGTTGCATCTTTTGCAATTTCTGAAGAACGGCTTTTGTAAGACAAGCCATCAGGCAAACGCTGCCCTGTAGCCATCAGAAAACGACTAGATATCTCTCCTGGGGCCCGAGTACCGTGGCTATCCTTGCTCTTATGATAGTCCTTCCCCGCTCACGCCCGCAGGCAGTACACAGGTACGGTTTCATGGCCTCTTGGTCTTTTTCTGGGCATTCAAGGCTGCCATTTTGTCGTCCCACTTCTCCCATCCCGCCTGGCACAGATCCTCCTCGACCACCAGGTCCCTGACGCGCAGGAACTGGGCCACCGGGTGGTTCACGGCCCACAGCAGCCAGCCGGACCGCCGGGCGGCCTCGGTGGCGCCGAACCAAGCCAGGGCACTCGCGGTGCCGGCGGCGCAGCCGACGACGACCTGCTTCTCGGTGTGGTAATTGAGGTAGATGCGAGACCAGGCGACGGCGGCGGCCACGGCGCAGGCGAGGGCGCTCCAGAGGAGGCGCTCCGGCAGGCGCATGGGCGCGTGGTTGCGCCTGCGGCGGCCGGGCTCGAGCGGGCGGTGACGGAAGACGAGGAAGAGGGCGAGGGAGACGGCGAAGTAGGAGACGAACTGGGCGTGGGAGCTGGGCATGCCGTAGCCCTTGCCGTTCATGCGCTGCGGGCGGTCCTCCTTGATCAGGCGCTTCAGCGCGAAGTTGAGGGCCTCGCAGGCCAGCTGGCCGGCGAACATGAGGGCGATCTCGACCTCGCGCGTCGACCAGATGAGCGTCGCGTAGACGACGCAGAGGCCCTGGGGGATGAGCGCCAGCCAGGCGCAGAGGTACGAGACGGGGTCCGAGGGGTCCTGGAGCGGGCGGTCGGAAAGCTGTCAGCCTGGGGCGTGACCCCAGCCGGGAAGGGGGGGGGCAAGAAAGAAGGATGGAGGGGGGAGGGGTTCACGGAGGAGGAGCTTACATAGTGGACGTGGGTCAAGGAGAGCGAGGCCAGAGGCGCCGGGTCTGCCGACATGGTGGGCGGGAAGCGGCGCTCGGGTTGCACAGAGTCGGTATACAAGGTCTTGCCGGCGGCGTGGAAAGGCGCGCGTCGTGTGGGCGGTGACGGAGCGGGCGCGGGCGGGAACACGGATGAAGGGCAGCGGGAAAAGGACACCCCCCCAGTTCTTCGCAGGCTGGCGGGACACGGGTTGGGTTTATGTACGGTAAGGTTCACACACACATACACACACGCACACACAAAAGAGCCGGCGGAGGCCCGCTTTCGGGTTCAACTGGCCGCAGCGGGAGAGAGAGAGAGAGAGAGAGAGCCCAGAAACGAGGGCGTGGGCGCGATGTTTGGTCGTTGGAACAAGCTCGGGTCGCACCACGAGACATGCGCTGCCGCGCTTCCAATCGAGCGCCGCGACCGGACGGGACGGCCAGAACACCAGGCGACCGTCTCCACCCGACGAATCGCCGGACCTATTTCCGTCCAGATCGATCTGGCTGTGCGGCCGGGCGGAATGGGGGAAGTCTGTGAGCGACCGGGCTTACTTTGAGGGGGGAAGATACATGGGATGCAATTATGCTTTGCATTCGATATTAGGTCCCGTCGTTACTCTGCTATTTCTTATCTAGGGTTATGTACTTTGTACCTGGTCGTAAGTCCTCCGGCGAGAAGAGTCATCGATGGCCAGATACGTCAATAAGTACAAGCATACCTACAGAATAGGATGGATAAGTACCACCTTAGCTCTATCCAGGGGTCTTGCTCGGGGCTATGACCATTGTGACCCCAACGCTACCCATCGAAGTCATCGCTTCTTTGCGACGGCTATCTATATCTACATACTCAGACTTCGTTTATTGAAGCTCCCTCTTCTTCATCAAGCCCGGGTTTGCTCCCAGAGTTTGATACCTTAGCTTACGTGCTTCAGTCTGAGGCACCTTCGGTGGGAAGACTTTTGTCGCGTCGGTTCCCCCCCGCGATCTGCGTCATTGACCCATGATATTCGCACCCCGAGCGACTCGACGCACTCGACAGCCCCAGGCCTCGATTTGCTAGCGCCCGTTGCCCTACTGCTTGCTGCCGGGACGCTGGAGAAAACCACAAAAAGCTCCGGAACACTCGAGGACCGAGGCACAATCCGAATCCCGCCCCCCCCCCCCCCCCCCCCCCCGAGGGTGGCAAACTGTCCCATCGCACAAGGGCACAACGCGACCGAGCGCGACATCTCATTCATACACCCCCGACTCACCCATTCCCACCTCGGGGCCTCCTATGTGACCTTTCGACATGCCCGCCGATCGATTGCTCTACCAGTTGGACCCCTCCGAGAGCTGGTAGCATTGAGCGACCGAGATGGACGACGATAACGATGTCCGCGCCGTGGAGCTCTCGACCATAGCCGCCATATACCCCGAAGAGCTGCGGATCGACGAGCTTGACCCGTACAGTTTCACCATCGAGCTGCCCGTCAGCCTGAGCAAGCCGCTCGTCGTGCGGTTTCCTGCCGCCTCCGAAGCCACCGCGCCCGTGCCGCAGGATCCCGCCACCAACGGGACCACGCTGGCCGCCGACTCGCAGGAGCTCACCAACCTACCGTCCCTCAAAATCCACATTGCCCTGCCCGACGGGTACCCCCAGGTGAAGCCGCCCGCGGTCCGGATCTCCACGTCGCCGCCATGGCTGTCGGCTGGGATTCTCAAGAGACTCGAGGGCCGTGCCGAGCGGCTGTGGGACGAAATGGGGCGCGATCAGGTCGTCTATGACTACATTGACGATGTGCAGCAGGCGGCCGAGGGCGTTTTTGGTCTGGTCGGCCAGGACAATACACTCGACGTGGCGCCCGAGCACAAAATCGCCATCCTTGACTACGACAGCATGGCCAAACGCAGAGCGTTTGAAAGGGGGACCTTCGACTGCGGGATTTGCCTCGACCCCAAGAAAGGCGCCGTGTGTCACCGCATGCTAGATTGCGGCCATGTCTTCTGCAGACAATGCTTGCAGGATTTCTACAACAACGCCATCACCGAGGGCGACGTAAATTCCGTCCGCTGTTTGGAACCCAACTGCGCCGAGGAACGGAATAAGGTCCGCGAGGCGGAAGGTGGCAAGCGGAAGAAGAAACCGGCGACCTTCATCAGCCCGAGTGAACTGCTCCAAATCCCCCTTGACGAGGACATGGTCAAGCGCTATGTGACGCTCAAGCACAAACTCGAGCTTGAATCAGACAAGAACACGGTCTACTGCCCGCGATCGTGGTGCCAGGGGGCGGCTCGGTCAAGCAAGCACAAAAAGCCCGAGGGGCTCGACTTTGCCCAAGGCTCTGATGACGAGTCGGATAACGAGGACGGGACGGCAAACGGCAAGCCTAACAAGTTTCGCAGTCAGGAACTGCTAGCCATTTGCGAGGACTGCGGCTTCGCCTTTTGCTCACGCTGCGGACAGTCTTGGCACGGCGAGTTCAAATACTGTATACCCAAGGAGCGCAAGGAGGCCATTACAGCCGAAGAGCAGCTATCGCTCGAGTATTTGAAGCAGCACACGACCCCCTGCCCCACGTGTGCGGCGCCCTGCCAAAAGACGCACGGCTGTAACCATATGCGGTGCTTTCGCTGCGAGACACACTTTTGCTACCTCTGTTCGGCCTGGCTGGACCCCTCGAATCCCTATCGTCACTTCAATATGGCGCCGGACGGCACGGTCAACGGTTGTTACATGCGGCTGTGGGAGCTTGAAGGCGGCGATGGCGACGACGTCGGGATAGGCTACGGCGGAGGTGGCGGACCACGCGTGGCCGCCAGGCCGCCAGCACAGGAGGGACAGCCCCCTGAGGTCATCTTGCAGGCAGGGAACGAACCGCAGAACGAGCAAGCGGACGGGGCGGGGGCGGGGGATGGTGACGATGAGGGGGCCGGGGCTGCAGCACAGCCGGCGCCTATGCCGCAGGCAGGGCAGGGCGAACGCAGAGTCGGCGTAGCCCGTGAGGGGCCATTGGTTCTGCGTATCGAGGACAATGCAGCACCAGCGCGGGGCCGAGGTCGGCAAGATGGTCCCGCCCCAGGGAACCGTCAGCCTGTGCCTGCGGCCGGTGGTCGTGGCGGCCGTGGTGGTCCCGGTGTGATGAATGCAGGTCGACGGGGAGGAGGAGGAGGAGGAGGAGGAGGAGGAGGTCGTGCTGGCCGAGCGGGCGCAAATCACCGGCCCAATAACAACAATAACAACCACCACCACCACCACCACCACCGACAGCGCGGACAGGGCCAGAACGCCCAGCCAAATCCGAATCAGCAGATCAACAGGCACGGAGACCAAGCGAGGCATGTGGAGGGCGACGAACTCCCTCCCGAGGCCCAGTTGGGACAGCTAAACCAGCTCGACGAGGCATGGGTCCGCCACTTCGTGCAGCTGGCGCTCAACGACGAGGAGCATCTCGTCGAATGGGACAGCGGCGATGAGGAATAGCCCGGCAAGCAGCAACGGGGGACGGACTCGGTAGGACAGTAGCCTAAACCGGTTGGCCAGCTACCGGGTGCTGCCCAAGCTGCCGCCAGTAATCGGTACCGTCTGGACAGTTTCGTACCTATCGCCGAAAGTTTGGAGGAGAAGGGAACCAGAAACCTCGGGCGTTTGGTTTGTGGCCTCGGTACCAAGGTTGTGTTACATTGTCCAGCAGCCCACGGCGCCGCCGTCGAAGTCAAGATTGGCTGAGGACGCGTCGGTAAGCCGACCCATGCTGGTCCGAACAGGCCACCCGTCAGACGGATAGATCTCGCCGTCTCGGGGTGATACGCTAGGTGACATCCCAAGGCGGAAGCTGCTGCGTGCTGCTGGATGGGGTTTCGATTGCAACAGTATTCCCGAATGGCAGTCTTTTGCCCCCTCCCCCCCCGTTTCGTGACTCAAGATAATGTACATACTTCTTCCATACTCGACCACCAGGTCCCTTTTCCCCCCTCCCTCCCCCCCCGGACGACGGCCCCCCCCCCCCCCGACCCCCGGCGGGAGGTGTGGTCCAGAACATCTTATGCCTCCCCCTCCTCTTCCTACGTGCCGTGTTCTTGCTTCGTCGCCGCGGGACGGTCGTGTGCGTGCGCCTACGTGCTCGGTCCAGCCGTGTGGCTGTAAGGGCGTGGGCGCGGGACCCCGGACCCCTCAGAACCCGCCCGAACCGTGAGAATCCGAAGTATAGGCCCCAAAGAGACGGCATCCGAAGATTGGAAACCTGGTTCGTATCATTGGGCCATTTCCCAACAGACAATGCGGGCAACCAATCATGACCAGGGGGGGGGGGGGGGGGGCAGAGGGAACCCGTACGATGAGGGTTGGCGGTGACGAGCAGGAGGACAGAAGAAGAAGAGGGGGGGGGGAGGAGTCCCGAATGCGAGCCCTTGTCTGGTAGGTGGTAGTAGCTACATAGTAGATTGTGGCCGACGCATGTGTATGCGCCTCATATGTACGTATGTCTCCGGCCTGGCAGAGATGCAGCCCTTGGCGGATGGGCATGGTGAAGAATCCTAGTCTCCCATGCGCGCGCGCGCCTGAGATCTACTCCCGGTATGTGTCTTCCCCCCTCTCTCTCTCTTTTACGAATAAGGCATGTGGCAGAAGGGATAAAGGGGGGGGGAGTGTGGAGGCCGGACTGTCTTGCGTGTCTGTGTAGCCTGTCTTTGGAAAGTAGTCTTCTCTCTTTCTCTCTATATGTGTGAGTGTGGTCTATAGTATACCCGCGTGCAGGGAAGCATGTAGGTAGGTCGTCGGGGTTCTGCTCGCTGATTCGACGGCCGGCCGGCGCGCGGGATTTGGACGTATGCGCCGCCCTCTTTTTTTTTTTCTTGTCTCCTTCTCCTTCTCCTTCCCCCCTTCCCCCCCCCTCCCCCTCATCCCATCCACACACTCGCCCCTCTTCACCTGCATCCGTCAAGCGTGCCGAATGGCCTGACAGCACCTAAGCGAGGACGTGGCTGCGAGTTGAAGGTCACAAGCAGCCTCGGGGCTGCGTCGCCGGTGCATACGGATCGGCCAGGTCGCACGTGGGATACGGGAACGGAATGGGCGACTACCATTATCAGACCTTACATAGATGCCTGTAGTCAAGTCAAGCGCCTGCGTGCGTCCTGGTGCCCACCCCTCCCTCCCTCTCTCTCTCTCTCTTTTGGTCCCCTTGCTGCGTCCGCCCCCCTATCCACTAGCAGCGAGTTCTAGCCGTCCCGTGTCTGGGGCCTTGGCTGCAGCAAGGCAGGTCGTCCGAGGCTGTCCGAGGCCATGCCTGGATAATGCCAGCTTGTAGCTCGGCCACCTACGCAAGCCCCGAGTATGTAAAGTACCTCTCTTACTCAGTCGTATAATTGCCTGCATCTCCACCCCGCCGGCGCGCACCGGCTTACCAACCGGGGCTCCCCAGGCCTACGGCCCCCAAGAGGAGGAGGAGGAGGAGGAAAAGGAAGGAGGGGGGGGGGGGGGGGCGGTACGGAGAGCGATGTACCCGGGATATCAGCATCCTGGGTCCGGCAATCTAAGCCATCGGCGTGATGTTCCCTCGTCGTCGCAGCCGGAGATGTCTGCTGCTACGGTGTTCCTTGGAGAGGCGACGAGGGGCGGGTTACCGTTGCACTGAGGCGGGAGGGCAGGAAACGAAACAAAACAAGAGGACCCGTCCATACGAACGACACGAACGAAAAAGGGCGATCGGCGCGCCGCCGCACCTTGTTTTCGGTGGCCGGGGCGCGTCAATTGGCTCGCGGGATTGGCTGGGGCTAAACTCATCGCTCAATCGGGCCTTCCAGGCTAATCAAGGCGAAGGTATAGTCGGGCGGTGATATAGGGCTCAGTCATCTCGGCTTGCCTGTCCGCATTGGCGGTGTCGGTCAAGGCTGCGTGTGTGTTGTTCGGTGGGTTCGTCTCTGTGTGTGTGAGTGCGTGCCGCTGCAGGGCCGACAAGGTTGCTGATGGTCCGCCGGACATGAGTTTCCCCAAGGCGTTGTCACCTGCGGCCCCTTCGGTCATGCCAGACGGCACTATTGAATGGTGTGCATCTTGGGGACGGGATCCCCAGGGACACACGCCTCTGGCGCACGCCGCCGACGGGCTGTGGTTTCCCGACTGGGAACGAGCGACGAGTCAGAATTCCGAAGGGCTCTGCGAGCATGAAAGGAGGAAAATGGTTGTGGATGCTTCTATAGTCGCCAACATCATGCGTCTGGGCTGAGCAGGTGGGCACGCGTCCCGAACGGGTAACTCGCTTGGATGCCGATGGGTGAGAAAGGCGCGTGCGTAAGTACATACATACATGTACATACATACATACGTGCGTGGGATGGACCCAAGGGGGTGTGTGTGTGTGTGTGTGTGTGAACAGAGCCCACGCTCTCTCGAACGCCCTTACATGGATGGATGTAGTGGACAGGAAAGCACTGACGCGCTGGCCTGGCCGGTGAAGGGGCACTGCGCTGCTGCTGCTGCTGGTGAGCGGCTACGAAGCGGCTGCCACAAGTGTGGACACTGGAGGAGGAGGAGAAGTGGAAGGATGGATGAGGAGAGGGGCTCGAGGGGGTGGAGAGGCATGGAAGAGAGGGGGTGGGAGCCCTGGACTTGCAGATGGACCGCCGGCAGGGCCTTGTAGGTTCGAACTTGCGATGGTATGGTTGGCATGGACTCCTGGAGTCGGGTGCACGAGGGGCCGCGAGGCTGGGAGCCCTTGTTCCGGGGATACACAGCAAAGAAGAGAGGGAGGGAGAGAGGGGTCGACTGGGATGCGGGCATGGCCGGGGCATCCTTTGCTTGAAGCTCAATCTTCCCCCCCCTCGACTCAGCGACTGCGCCACCCCGCCCGGTTTCTAATATTTTTATATTCGCAATTCTTCTCGTTTGTCGTCATGGCCGCCAGGGACGAGGGAGGGGACACCCCCCCGAACCACTGTTGCCGACGGCTTTCGCATGGTAACAGCCGCTCGTGGACCACACGCTCCATCCACGTGAGCGGATGGGACGGAATCGCGTACGCAGGTGGCTCGGCTACTGCACGTCGGCGGCCCTGCTGGAGTCGGTATGACGAGCCTGGCCGTCGGGGCCGGTCGGAGATATTCCCTGGCTCGCCCATTCCCTACCAGCCGTAGCTAGGTAAGAAGTAGGCATCCATGTACTTACACAGGATAAGCGTCGGGCGCCATACTATGTAACTCCAAGGGGCCTCTCCCGCTTGTCAAACGTCCCTGGGCGTCACTTCGTCGGCCACGGGATGACCAGCCCCCCGCCCGTCAGCCCGTCGGGAGGGCGTTGGAGTTACCACCCGCCGTTGCGTCTTGGGTCGGCTGCGACGTGGGATAGGTAGGTAGGTAGGTATGTAGGTGATGTAGGTAGGTAGGCTGTAGGCAGGTACTCCGTACTTGCTTACTTGCTGCCCGTCAGACGACCTGACCTCTAGGAGGAGGTCGTGAGCGATGGAGGGCGACAACCGAGGCCCAGACGGCGGGATGGGATGGCGTGGCTGGAGGGGTTGGACGCGCTACCTTACCTCAACTGCGACTACAACGGCGGGAGCAGCCTTAACCCGGGGATGACTACATGGTTCTAGCGACCGCCCGCTTCAGTACTACCTACCTCTACGGAAAGTATGTACATACATCCTACAACACACCTACTAGTACTCCGTACCTACCTCTTCCTACATGACTTACTCAGATGATGTATGTAGGTAAGCACGAGACGGTATGTATGTATGTATGTATGTATGTAGGTGACTAGCGGCACTTGCAACGGTAAGTCAGAGCTGTGTATGGCCACTGACTGGCTGGAGAGAACAGGCCAGGATTCCCGAATAGGCCACCCACCCACTAGTACGAGTAATTCTGAGCACACACACACACAATCCTCTCCTCTGTCTCTCTCTCTGTCTCTCTCTCTCTCTCTCTCTCTCTCATAACCATCCATGCTCACTCACAGCCATGGATGCAAAGCCATCCATGCAAGCCATGGGCGCACACAACCACCCCACCCCCCCACCTCTGGCCCATGATGGATCCATCTCTTGTTAGCCTGCCGTCTTGGGACACACACACGCACACCTACTCTACACACACACACACACACATTCCCATCGCTGCCATCCATCGTCCAGGCTGTCCAGTCCGTCTGCCCGTCTCCCTCGCGCGCCGACGGATTCCCGTCTTGCATATCGGCAGTAGAGACTGTCCAATGGCGGCGCCTTGCGGAGGAAAGCTGACTCGAGTGACCGGAAGCGTCGTCCTGCATCCTTCGCCCACGCAACCCACGCCCGCCGACGACCTCCACCGCGACCCGACCGGCCGACCGCCTGCCTCGCCTGCTTGTCTGCCTGCCCGCCCGCCCGCCCGTTGTGCCCGCGCTTGCGCCAGACCAGGCCAGGCCAGGCCAGGCCACCCAGATCAACGTCAAAGTAGGCCCATCCACGGGTGAGCAGCGTCTTGGCGTCATCACCGTCGCCAGAAACTTGCGTGCGCACCACCGACCCCAACCCCGTTCGTTCGTTCGTCCTCCCCCGTTTTCCCATCCCGTCCTGCCTCCTGTCCATCTGTCTGCTACAGGAACCAGGCGGCTTCGGGGCCTGCCCGCCACACGTAGATGGCTGGCAGCGCCCGCCGCTGCAGGCATTGGTCTCGTCCACAGGACAGCCCCAACTACCTCATACACGACAGGGGATCAAGGGCGGGCCACGACGGGCCAGGAGCCTTGAGAGCCTCGAACAGCGGCACCAACTGCCCTGTCGGGCACTGATCAAGTACCGGTACCGCGACTGGGCACCCTGGTCCCTCAAACCCAGGCCCCCTTCCACCCCCCCCCCCCTGTGCCAGGATGCAGAGCCATCTACTGGCCGGGGATCCCACCGGCCCCGCATTGCTCGTCTCTCCTGGACACGCCCCTGCCAGTGCCCGTTACCCAATTCGTGCTTCGCTTGGAGAATGCCGTTGCGGATGACCCAGCTACGTACTGTCCACAGTGTGCCCTTTCCGAGATCGATCGTCGGGTTCGGGGGGGAAAAGCCCATCGTCGTCGCGCATCCTCTAACCCCATCAGCGTCGTTGCGTCAGGTGTGGTCGACGCCGGGCTCCTCCCAGCCGGTTGCCGGTGACCGGGAGACGGGCGGGCTGACGTGACGGCCTGCCCATTCGCGCTGGACCAAAACGTACGTACTAATGCCACTGCAGCGCGCGGAGATGATGGCAAACTGTATGTTCGGTCATTTCGCCGGTCTTGGCCAGCCAGCGCGGCTGTGCCTTGGCTTGGGCCGTCGTGCGCGGACCGTACCAGCCAGCCGGCTTGCCTTGATCTCATAGAGCCAACCCGATGGTGATCCACAGCGGTACGAGCCAGCACCAACCCAGGGATGGCCAGGGAGGGCCTGGCAGGAGCAACACTGGAAACATCTGGGCCGTGAACTGGTTTTCTATCGGCCTTAGTTACTTTTTTTTCACGCTTCCACATCTCGTGACCGGGATGGAGAGTAGGACTCGGGCGTGACATGGTGCATCCGCCGTCGGCCCTCGACGAGTCGGATTCCTCATGCAGGGCCGCCGCCGGGGATCATCTATCGCATCTCCCACGGGCACCATAACATACGCACGATATACGCCTGGGCATACGGCTGATGCTTACGCGACAGCATCACTCTACGTGGCTCCCGGCACTGTCCCCAGTCATCCTCGCCATCACCGGCACCGCGAGCGGGCGTTCGAGCAGGCACAGGCACCGGGTGCCCACTGGGCGGCGTGTAGATGTCCAGGCGGACAGACTTGTCGGCCGAGAGAAGAGCCCGCGAGACCCTGAAAGCAGAGCGAACGCTAGCAGGCAGGCCTCCGCGGTAACCCGTGGGCAGGAGTAAGGTAGCCACTGTGATCAAGCTCCTTCTTCACCAGGCAGACCCGGGGATCGCCAACCAAATGGGGTCTGCCGACCGGACAAATAATTTCCAAACGGTCTAGCGCGGACAGCAAGGCCCCCCCCCCCTGGCCGGTTCCTAGGTACGACAAGCCTGCAGGCCCTCTCAGTCCTAACCGGCTTGCAACGACACCAGTAGCGGGGGAAGAGAAAAAAAAAACGAGCACTCACGGCTAACATAGCTGACACGGCTGGCCCCTTTGGCGCGGTGGCAGGTCCCAAGCAAATTCCAGCACGGTGCCAGAACTGTGCCCCCCCGTCAACTTTGTATAACAACATCCTACGGGATGTGCTTACTCGCCCAGGCCAGGCGCCAGTAGCACGTACCCAGCAGGGTATCTCGGCAAGAAGGGCGTGAGAATGCAACGCTTCTTCCCATTCGAGTAACCAATGAGTCCTACTACTACGATCGACGCGTCGAGAAGAAACACGAAGCAACATTAGCATTCAGAGGGATCGGCGTGTTTGGAAACGATTGTTTCCTGTCAAAAAAGTTTCCTGTCTGGACTCGTTTCGCAAGCGAGAACGATTCATCCATTCCGACATCCCCGAGCCGGATCTGGGGCCATCCCGGGTTGCGACGGTGTCGTGGCCAGCAGGTAAAATAATACGATGGGCGCCAGAGTCATTCACGCTGCCCGACTGCTGCTCATGAGACCGACCTTCGTTCGCCACCTCCCAGGGACTTCCTGTCAGTACGTCGCAGCGGCCGCCCTTCCCCGGTGCAATTGAGGAGACAGCCTCGCGCACCGGAGCTCAATCGAGTCTGTGGCGAGTCGTGATCCAGCTGAATGCGACTTTGACGACGGGCCTCCCACACTCGGCCAGGATGGGCTGGCGTCTCCAGACGGAACGACTTCTTCGGCGCAGATAGGCTTCAGGGCGCCGGCACAGTGCCTGTCCAACCCTGGACGGTGGGTGGCAGGACCCTGGCATACCTTATAGTCACCACCACATATACCCCATTAAGCCGACGCTTGTATAGCCATGGGGCCGCCTTGGATAATCTCGGTCTGCAGAGCATCACATGTGAGAGCGGCCACCTGCTGGCCCGGTCGCTTGCATGCATACACGCACACGCGCACACGCACACCCCGCCAAGTTCGCTGTGAGCTAAGCGAGCTGCGACCGGTGCGCTGGATGCGAAAGGCGGCTCGCGGGCACACCGACATCGAGACGGCCGGCACAGCCCGCGAACCCATTGCCCCAGGAGGGCGAGTTTGAAGGAGAATGCAGGAGAACATTAAAGGTTCGACGATGGTTCTCTGGCGCTTCGAAAGCGCTCCACTGGTCTCCTACTTGCGTTTCGTCCAGATCGCTCCTGCGGCTGGCTTTGTGAGCACTGATGTCGTATTATCCCCGAAATGTGGGTGCGTTCGTTGACCAGGACTGACATCAGCAGGCCACGGATGCAGCCTAGCTCCCATCGAGGGCCCCCCTAGCCACGAATCACACACCCGGCGGCCGTTGAACACGCCCCGGGCAGTGCCAGGGCTTGCCCAGGGCCGGATACAGGGCCATTAGGGGAGGGGGGGGATCTCGACTGCCGTTGAACCCACTGCCCACGGTGCCTGCTCAATGCAACGTGCTCCTGGGAGATCTCTTAAGAAAGAGAAAATGTCCGGTGTTTCCCCTGACGGGATCCTCTTGTGACAGGCACCGTGTGGAGTCCAGAGCAACCTTGGATGACACCAGTAACGGTTTTGTGCCTGACACCAAACGAGACGAGGAGTAAGTCGAGTCTTAACAGGCGTGATATAGCCCCGTCTGGCTCTCGAGTGGCAGCGAGGCCGTTCCCACTCAGGAGATGAAGGTCAATGGGCGCGAGGCGCGCGTCGAAGGGGCTTCGGACTCGGACGGCGGCCGCCACCGCCGCCACCGCTGCCGCCGCGGACACCGGTCGACTCACGTGCGAAACGGCTTTTCCAGCAGCAGCGGATGCTGGAGATGCCGCGCGCGCGCGCGCTCGTGGCTCCGGCGCTGGGCTGCCTCGTGCCGGCGAGCTGCCCTCGTGGTGATGGGTGTCGATGGCGCCACGATGAAAAAAGAAAGGGGGGCCCCCCTCCCCGCCCCAGGTCCTTGCTTGCATCATGTGTATCGACAAGACCACGATCACGCTACGGGTTGCAGAGCAACTGCAAGCGCCGAGCGGCAGATTCTTCCGGGGGCGACTTCGTAGAATTTTGGGATGCCATCCGTCCTTCTGTCACCTGTTCGCACAGACGGGCTGCTGCTGCTGCTGCTGCTGCTGCCGCTGCAGTCCAGCACTGGCCGTCACGTTTCCCCATATTCTCGAGGCGAGCCCTAGTGCATCCAGCTGGTCCAGAGAGCGACGGGCAGCCAAACCACGGCCAATCACCAACCCTGCTAGTCTTTGGCTCACCGTTGCGGCTACTGCACGTCGTCTCCGGGCGCCCACAAGCCATATCGACATCTCCCGGGATGGATCCTGAATGGCCTCATTCTCACGGACCTACAGCCAAGTAAGTACCTTGATCCCTAGCCGAGCATACGTAACATGTCGTTGCTGTCGGTTTTTGTGCCTTGTGCACAGAAACACATAACCGGATCCGGCAGTGGGGGCCTCTTGTTCTCAGGTACGGCTGGCCGGTCGCATTGGGTATGTGGCACGCAAGCGCGAGGCCGGCCCTCGGGCCCTTTTACTTGCAGGCTGCTATTGTGGTACGATGGGGGACTATACTGTTTGCTCTACTATAGCACACCACGGTCCGGTGTGGCTTGCGACTGGCTGCCCCGGCAAAACCCTTGCCCTTTTCGTCCTCCCCTTTCGGTCGCTTGCCGGCTGGCTAGCACGGCAACCTTTCTCTTTGTCTGTCTCTCTCTCTCTCTCTCTCTCTTTCGTGCCCCCCCCCTGCTGCTGCTGCGGAGGCGCTGGCTGTTTGTTACTTGTTACCGGGACCCAGCACCACTGCTGCTGCTGCTTCTGCTGCTGCTGCGCGCGCGCGCACCGCCTGTTCGCAACTCCATCCAGCGCAATGCGCTTTGATGAGGGCCCGTCCCTTAACAGACAACGGGTATACAGAAGCAACTCCGGCCCCCCCATTGCGCAGTGATGCTCATCTCGCCCTCGCCACGTTACGATGCGTCAGTTATGCCGTGGGCCTCGCCGGCGACCCGAGCGAGGCCGTCTAAGATTACCATGGCCTCTTTTCTTCTTCTACGCTGCCCGAATGAGGACCGTATCGCCGGGCGTTATAATATCACGATTGCCAGGGCGAGTGCTATGCGCTCCCGGGCCCGGGTTTGCTGCTAGGCGCAGTCCAAACCGCGCTCCATCCATACTATGCACGAGTAACTTGCAGCAGGGATGCGGCGCTGGCCCGCCCTCCGGGACTCCGTACAGTACTCGTCCTTTTTGGCACTCCCTGCCACTGTCCTCCAAGCGAGCTTGCCGGATCCCTGTCGCTCCCACACAACGACCGACTCCGTGTACACACACGCCCCCCTCCCTGGCCACCCTCATCAACAAGGGGCAATCTCTTGAACCGATTTTGACGACCCCCATGTCAGCACACCATTCCCAAACCGTTCTTCATCGGCGCGCGTGCCCAACGGCCTTCTAGAAATTTGCGGGCCTGGCTGGCACTGCGATACCGTCGGAGGTTTTTGCTAACTAATCACAGTACCTTGTTGGGGGCCAGGGCAGGCATTGGAGAGAGAAGAGAGCCGTAGAGGGGCCTGCAGCCAGCAAGAGCCAGGTCTTGTGTGCGAATGGCTCCAGCTTCATCAGTCGATTCTCCCCGTGCCCCCATAACGACCCATGTCGAACCCATACTTCCTGCCTACTCCGGCCACCCACCCACCCGCCCACATGCTTGAGGGCTACGGAGAACGAGAGAAAGAGAAAGAGGGGGGGGGGGGAAAGAGGGACGGACTGCGTGGGAGGGTCCTGCCGTTCGGCTCTGCCACCGCACGCCTCCCCCCTCTCTCCCATCCTTACACGCCTAGGGTCAAGAAGTACCGTACCAGCACACACACACACACACACAGAGAGAGAGAGAGAGAGAGAGACACACACACACACACACTCACACTCACACACCTCCCTCTCTCTGCCCTTCCCTGCTCTGCCCTGCACCGCATGGCTTCTTATTCTGGTGTCCAGGGGAGGATGGCAAAATTCGCCCATCCTCTGGCCTCGTCCTCCGGGGCCGCCAGTACAGGCGCGATAATGGCTCGAGAGCGGCCTGGGATTGGGATCACGTTTCGAACAGTGAGGCGGCTGTTACTTAGTTGTTACAGCGGTGGATTGCTATGGAGGGATCAGGTCAGGACGTACTTGGCGTTTGACCGTCCCGGCAGCTCCCATCGTTGACGTTGTAACCAGGCATATCACCACCCTGGCCCGGTCCCTGACCAGATCGCCCATCGCCTCCGTCCGTTGCCCACACGGCGGGTTGCCTGGCACTGTACCATTGACTCTGGAGCCCCGGGAGGTACATCGTACTCTCTCTCCCTCTCTCTCCCTCACACTCTCTCTCGCCCACGACGAGTCTGTGCTGCCGTTGGGGCGGGCCTGCTTGGGCCTCTCCGGACCCTGGCTGGCTGTCATCCCATTCCAAACTGCCCGAAGCGTACGGCCTAGTGCCGCGACTGGCACAAAACGCCCCCCTCCCACTGCCATCCTCTATCTACCGGAGCCGTCCATCCAATACCTACAAGTACACTCGGCCCTGCAACCTCGCATCCCAAAAGTCTCAGTCCATCCATACTTCTATAAGCTTTCCACCACCTCCCATCCCGTCCTCTGTCCATCTGTCGTGACATCCGGCATCGACCTCTCCATACCGGCACTTGCTTCCACCACCACCACCAACACCACCACCACACCCACACCCACGCCACCACCGCCGCCGCCAGGAAGCAGTACAGACGAGGCAGCCTTGAGTCCATTGTTGAACCCGAGAAAGACGTCTGGATCCGGGCTTGGGAAGCGGGAAATGCTCTGATGTCCACCACAACCACCCTTACGGCGACTATGGCAGAGTTGAAGGCGGAAGCACCTCACGGGAGTCTTTGGTCGAGCTACAGCGGGCCAACTGTGCCATTGTCAACTCGTTACCCCAGCACCATGGAGTCGGCTCTGCAGCAGCACCACTCATCGCAGCACCCCGGCCGGCCTCGAAGCGGCCACCCCGTCGACCACCCGTACCCCTACCAGAGGTACGCTCAGGACGAGCACGATGCCTTTGAGAGACACCAGCAGCACCAGCAGCAACAGCAGCAGCAGCACCCCTCTCTCACCCAACACCACAGCTACCCCAGCCTGAAGCGGCCGTACTCGCACACGGAGCAGCCGCCATACCAGGAGATCGTTCAGGACCTGCGCGACGATGGCTCCAAGCTGACGGTGAGCCATGACCACAAGCTGCTCTCCTTCCGGAGGGTCCAGGACAAGCACACCATTGTCGACCAGCACGGACGCATGCAGCAGCTTGAGCTGTCGGCCCAGCTCCACGGCATGTTCTTCCTCTCCGAGATGCCCTCCAACAGCACCGACGGCAACATGCTGCAGCCCGAGTTGACGTGCTACCGACGCAACCTGTTCCAGATCAGCGGTTCCCTCATCACCCCGCGGGGCCCGTTGTCCATCATCCGCCAGGAGACGGGCGAGACGGTGCCCGTGAGCAGCACCGAGGTGACCATCTCGGCCATCGAGTCGGTGGACGGCCACCCGGTGCGCCTGATTGTCATTCCCTGGAAGACGCCGCCGCCCAACTCGCCCGAGATGCCCCAGACGGCGGATCAGGAGCCGGCGTCCCTGCCCCTGATTCCCTTCCAGGACGACGGCGCCGAGGCCGATGGCGAGTATGCCGTGTACCCGATCGGCTGGCGGCGTCTGCAGTTCCGCATGTAAGTACATCTTTTTCCAGCCACCGACCCAGGAGGCGGCGGGCGAGCCGAGCAGCGAGACTGACTAGCCGCAGTGCCACGGCCAACAACGGCCGGCGAAAGGAGCTGCAGCAGCACTTTGTGCTGCACCTCAAGGTCATGGGTACTCTGCCCGATGGCTCCAAGGTGGTCCTGACCGAGTCCACGACGGCGCCCATCGTCGTGCGCGGCCGAAGCCCCCGCAACTTCCAGGCCCGCAAGGAGATTCCTCTCCTCGGATCCAGCGCCGGGTCCCGCGGCCAGGCCCTCGTCGAGACGGGCTTGGGCGTCGTCGCCGGCCCGCTGGCGGTGAAGCCCCAGGACTCCAAGCTCCGGGGCCTCAACCTGGAGCTGCCGCGGACCGCCTTCACCTTCAACGCGTCGAAGCTCCCCGGGAGCCCCATGACGATGCGATCCAAGTAGGTCCTCCCCCCTTGGGCCACGTCCCCCCCGCCAGCAGCCCGCGCGCCGTACTGACCCAGAGACGCAGCTCGTACTCCAACTGGAGCCCGCAAGGCCAGCACCCCATGTCGGGCATGCCCAGCTCGGCGAGCTACCCGCCCACGACGATCCCATCGGATTCGTACCCGAAACTGCCGCTGGCGGGCGGCCCCAGCTACCCGGCCGAGCCCGAGATGCCGATGCAGACGTCGATGCCGCCGATGCAGATGTCGATGGTGGCGAGCGAGCAGCCGTCGATCCGCACGCAGTACGCCTACGTCCCCGGCTCGTCGGCGCCGCCGCAGCTTTCCGTGTCGACGACGTCGCTCGGCAGCAACGACAACCTGAGCGTGCCACGCTACGTCGACAGCGGGCGCGCGGCCAAGAGCCCCCGGCACGCCAGCCACACGTCGGTGCACAGCACGGGCTCGCTGACCAACAACGACTCGTCCGAGTACCGGTACGGCCCTTCCTCGTACGTGGTCGGCAGCAGCAACCCGGGCGAGCTCGCGTCGTCGTACGGCAGCGACAGCCACGGCGGCAGCCACGCGCAGCCGCCGGCGCGCGACTACTACCCGCCGACGACGTCCTGGACCACGACGGCGGGCGAGCCCAGCGCCACGGTGCCGTCGTACCACGGCGAGAGCCGGCCGTACAGCGCCTTTGCCGACCCGTACAAGTCGGGCCACGCCATGCCGCCGCTGAAGACGGACCACCCGGCGCCCCCGTACGGCCACTACAACTGGAGCCCGACCTAGGGCGGCCGTCGTGCCTCGTCATCCTCGCGGCTGGCTGGCCTGGTCGTCTTGCTCTTCTTCCTGGGCCGGGTCCGGCATGATCCCCCTAGGTCCTCTTTTTTCATCCTATCCGATGTAATACTACACCCATACGCATACCCACCCCCCGCGGTATACAACAACTCACCTAAATACTTAATCATGCCATAATGAGCATAAGCTTCGACCGGCGGTGGACATAGAAAGGCATACCATTATTTTTTCCCTTTCTTCCCCATTTTTTATTATTTTTCACGGTGGCACGGCGCAAGGCCGGATCGGGTCGGAGCGACAATGGATTTTCTCCAAAGCGTGGCGGAGTCGTCGGCAGCGACGTGGTGGTGTACTGGTCCCTTTTTTGGTCACCTCTTTTTTTTTTTTGCTTTTCAGCCCGACACTTGTACGCCGACGGGATACTTCTTTGTTCTTCTTTTGGTTTCATCCGGGGAGAGGAGAGAGGGGGGAGGATTCCTCTTCTTCCCCCTCTTTCTCCTTCACCCCCCTCTCGAGGCGTTGGCGCTGTTTGTTGCAACATTTTCTGGTCCGATATCCCCCCCTCCCCGCCCCCCTTGCTGTAACCGGAGGAGAGACGGGAAAGAGGGCCGTGTACGAAAAGAAAGGGGGCGTTCTGGGGAAAGACGATGAAAGAAGCTTTTGGGGGAATAAAAAAGCTCATGTACATACTAGGGAAATGCAAATCCAAAGACGAAAAGGCCCGAAGAGCCCAAAAAACATACCTGTCCCTGTCTCCCAACGTCGCTTCGTCTCCCCCAGCTGTATCCGAGGCCGTCGAGACCGCCCCCCCCTCTGCGGGATCCGGTCTGGATTGACAGACGGTCGAGAGTTCCAGTTGGAGCAAGTCTTCGGTCAAGTCCTGGCGGGGGGGGCATGGCTGGTTGGGGAGGGACAGGACGAGTCCATGAGCCTTCGGCTGGATGGTGTCTTGGGTCGGTGACCCCTTGGGTCTATGTACCCGGGGAGGGGGTGAAGTTGTATCCTTTTGGGTCAGTTATCCATGGTCGATTGTGTCCATGGTCGAATGTGTCCATGGTCGAATGTGTCCATGGCCGATACCGTCCACGGTCGATACTGCCCACGGTTGTGGGTGTCCATGGTCGAAGGGTGTCCACGCGATCGAAGGTGTCCACGCACGAGGTGGATATGTTTCGTCCGGAATTGGGTCCATACCGAGGAAGATATCCACCGGCACTTATCGATGGGGCCGGGTCGTCGTCGTCGTCGTCGTCGTCGTCGTGGTCAAGGTCGTCGGGTCTGGCCACCCTGGGGCAACACCAAGGCGGTGCGAGGCAGGCGGGAAACAATCAATTCCAGGCATGTTTGCTCGTGTTCGGCATGCAGTACGACGGGCGGGGTGTACGACGTTTATGAAGAGCGAGGGGGGGGGGGGGAAGGCGGTTTCCCGGAGCGGCTGGGGGTGGACGAAGCGGAAGACGGCAGCGGCCGGATGCAGGACATGCGAGGGAGGAAGAGGAGAGGGAGGCGGGGGGGGGAAAGCACACGAATTATATCGGCTGACAGGCCACCTGGGGTCATGACAAATTTTCTTGTTTTCCAGGGAGGCCGGGCAGGCCCCCCTGAGAGCGAAAAGCGATATGGATGGAGTCATTCTGGGTTCCTCCTCTCTCTCCCCCTCTCTTCCTCTATCTCTCTCCCCCCAAGATCCAGCCCATCGCGCCCCTCCCATACGCAAATCACAGCACACGCCGCGCCCCTGTTGGACGACGGCAGCTGGTCGTCCACTATGGGGGGGGGGGTCATGGCAAATCATCGTGACCCCACCGTTTGTTTGGACGCCGGGGTTTGATGACGGTTGTGTCTCTGCTTTCGATGACATGAGCCCAAAATAGCAACATCCACACGCGTGGCTACAGGGGAGGGGAGTGGGGGATGGAGCTGAAGACAGCGTGCGCGAGAGAGACGAAAAGAGAAATAGAGAGAGAGAGAGAGAGAGAGAAGGCGGAAGCCGGGCGGGGCGCCGTCCCCTGGCCCCCTGGTCCGGAAAGCCTATCAGAACGTGCCGTCGCGGCCGGCCAAGCAGTGGACGCCAGGGCTGAAAAGGGAGTGAGTTGCGAATGGCCCCCAAATGGCATCTGGCTTTAGATCGATCGGGGGGGGAGGGGGGCAGGGCGTCGGACGCGGGCGGGATGGATGGGTGACGATGGTATGTGTGTGTGTGTGTGTGTGTGTGTGTGTGTGTGTGTGTGTGTGTGTGTGTGTGTGTGTGTGTGCTGCTGTAGTGTGTATGCGTTGGCGCCGACCAGGGGGGGGGTGCCCGGGACGCCATGTGCCTGCCCGATAAGCCTATTTGGACATTCTCGTCGTTATCACGCCCGCTTTCATTTCAGCGGCCCCCGAAACCCCCCCCCCCCCCGGCCCCCGGACGGTATTGCTAGGTACATATGTAGGTGGACGGTCTGTGGATATTGATTCTTCCAGCTCGTGTGAGGAGGTCGAGTCGGGCGGGGGCATCATTCATTGCTTTCTTTTTCTTGAACCGCACGTGAGAAGTAGATACGGACGGACTGGCTTGACTTACAGAGAAGAAGCCAGGACCCAAGCAAGGTATGTAACCGAAGGTGAGCATCACGACCCCCCAGTGAGGGAGCCCTGGCCAATAAACTGGATGTCGTGATAATTGTGATGGCCGAAGAGCGAGAGCGTGAGTTAGGTAAGGAGGTATGGAAGGTAGGAAAGAGTCAGTTCCATTCCAAGTACCGTCGGAATAACACGCCCCAGGTAAGTTCCCGCTCTTGCCCCACTCGGCATTTTAATCCTCTGCATCCTTGTCCGTCACTTTCAACGGCTTTCGCAAGCATCACCAATCCGTACTTGCGCTTTGTTTCACCCACGCCAAACACCTGCCGGCCCGGCCGAGATTGAGATTGCCTTCTTGCCCCGAAGCGTAGGACGGCCTTCTTCTCTACCCTACCAAAACCCATCATCCCCCTCCACCGGCTAACTGCCTCCGACCACCTCGCATCACTGCGTCGTGCCGCCGCCGCCATGTTTGAGATGCCCGAGGCGAAGCGGTTGGTCTCCTCCCTTCGGGCGCGCGCCCTCCCCCCCCTTCCACCCCCCTGGACCACGCAACGCTGACTGACAAGGAGCACGCCAGGGTGCGAAGGGAGGACCTCTTCGACGACGAGGATGCGGCCGCGTCGTCGGACGATGGCGACATGGATGACGGTGGCCCGGTGGATCCCGAGCTCCAGGGGAAATTGAACGCTCATCTCGCCGGCCTGCTGGACCTGGACCTGGCTGCCTTCACCGCCCCGGGCGGCCAGGACGGGCCTGGCGGGCCCCCCGACGACCAGGACGCCGCCGCGGCAGGGCCTCGCGAGGACGACGGGGACGTCCCCATGGCCGTCGCCGACGACGACGCGCCCGCCGCCGGCGAGGAGGTCGCCTTCCAGTTCCGCCTGTTCCGCGGCGAGACGCCCTCCCACACCGTCGTCATCAAGCCGCGCGACGACGACGGCGCCGCCGCCGGCCCGGGCGCCCTCGTCCAAGCGCGCCGCCCGCTGTCCTACTACCTGGCGGGCGCGCCCGACGCCGAGGCCGCCGCGCGGTTCCGGCTGGCCGCCGTGAGCGCCGATTACCTCTTGACCGACGCCGAGCGGCGGCGGCGGCGCTGCTGGGGCCTGGAGGCGCCGTGGCGCGTCACCCACATCACCGTCACGCCGACGGGCGCCGACGCCAACGATGACAACGCCGCCGCCCGGCGGAAGCGGCCCGGCAAGAAACGCCGCCTCATCCTGCGCGGCCGCGCAAAGGCGCGCAAGGAGAAGGAGGAGGCGGCAAAGCGCCTGGCCGCCGAGAAGGAGGAGCACCTGCTCGACAAGAAGAAGCGCCTGAACCGCCAGAAGAAGCTCCGCCGCCGCGCCAAGAAACGTGAGGGCAAGACGGCCGACGGGGGCGAGCCGGCCGACGGCAGCTCGCGCGCCACCACCCCCGAGTAGGAGGCCGTCTCCCCGCCCCCCGCAGGCATGATCTCTATGCCGTGGATTGGAGAAAGAGGGAGGGGGGAAGGACGGGGCTAGCATGCGTCCCAACTATCTGGTACCGCGAGAGGGCTTGTGGTCTCGACTTTTTGGGCCATGGGTCGGAAGGGGTGGGATGAATTAGGGACGGGTCCGTGAGAAAAACCCCAAACCCCCCCTTGAGTGTATCAAAAGGATAGGTAGGCCCTTTGGGCGTCTGTGCTTATGTTGCTTGCTATATACACCGGAAGGCGAGGGCCGTGGTTTTGATGCGCCGGACTGAGGTCAGCCGGTGCTGGGTGACTGGCCGGGGTAACCCTCTAGTGTTTCATGCACCGACTCACCATCCGTCTGTTACATATCTATGTGCCTCCCTCTTCCCCTGGCGCCAGTACACGTGGACTAGAGCTCGTCTGGTGTCTTTGAATACATACATGCATGTAGGGGTGCGAGCAGGCAGACGGGTGCGAATGAATAGCGCCCCCCAGAATTCAGCACGGGATATGGTTTCGTGGGAACTCAGCTATAGGGCGATGCTCACGCAGCAGGTTTTGGTGGAGCTGCTGCTTCTTTGCGAATGCCGGGGGTTTGGGAATCTACTCAGTAAAAAGAGATTGGATCTACTTAAGCTGCTTGCCCGAGGGGGGGGATCCACTTGCGACGGCCACAGAGCACTAAGTATAGTAGCACACGCCCTGTAAAAGTTAGTACCCTAATGTAGCAGCGCATATGCGAGATGGGCGGGATGGGAATCTCTCGGGAGGGAAAAACCACCCGGTTTGCTTGGCAACTTATGTAGCCCCCCCAGCCAATGAAGGAAGGGCCCATCGGGAGCAAACCTATGTACATTTCCATAAAGGGAAAAAGAAAAGACATACTTGATAAGCACCTACACCGAGCGTGAGTAAACAGGCACCCATTTACTAAGTGCAGAGAGAGAGAGAGAGGGAGAGAGAGAGAGAGAGAGAGAGAGAGAGAGAGAGAGAGAGGGAGAGAGAGAGAGAGAGAGTTGACGGACGTTCAAACTTCAGATGAGAGCCTTCTGTGTCGTATTACTCCCTCCCTACCTAAGAACCTATTACTTCTATTACTGGTTTCCCTATCAAGGAAAGCTTCACGTACTGTGCTACTTGTTCAGCGGATGCGTTGACTTGAAAACAAAAAAACCTCTGTAAGTAAATAGAGGTACGCAAGATCCAACCCGGTAGAAACTTCTTTCCTCCCAAAAAGACAAATATCCATATGTGTATGACCAAAACAATAAGCATGCTCCCTTTTGAACACCCCCGTCCCTCGTGCTGCCGCCGTCGGCTACCACCGCGGCTTGCTGTCAGATCTATAATAGTACAATACTCGCCCACGAATTATGTGGCGTTCCCGGTCTCGCCATGCCGGGGGGGCTTCGGATACAAGGGGCCGGCCTCGCTTCCTCAACACGTCGCAATGTGGACAGTTACGGGTGGTATTTTCGTCTCGTCTTGTTTCCCTTTTCAAGGGTGGCCTAGACCTGGCCCATGGGCTGCGCGTGGTCGCGCAGTTTTTCCCCGTCTTCGTCGTCGCTGCCGCTGCCGCTGCCGCCGTTGCCGTCGCCGGAGGGGGTCTTGCGCCGCTTCCAGCGCCAGTAGCGGGCGGCCTTGACGGCGACGTCGACGTAGGCGAGGACGCACAGCAGCATGGCGGTGGTCTGGCCGAAGTCCCACTGGTCCTCGAGCTCGGGGCCGGCCATGAGGGGCTGGTTGACGTGGCGCACCGTGACCATGGAGTAGAGGTGGACGACGTACTCGGCGGCGGCCAGCACCAGCACCAGCACCTCGACGCGCGGGCCCGCCAGCACCGCCGCCAGGATGCCGGCGAGCAGGCAGGCCGCCGTCACGCTGACGTAGAGCCGGTCCGCCCCCGGGTGCCGCGCCCCCGCCAGCGCCACGCCCGCCGTGTTGTAGCACAGCCCCGCCTCGGCCGCCCGGTCCGCCCACGCCCCCAGCCGGATGAAGAAGGTGACGCTGAGCGCCACGTAGAAGACGGTGAAGAAGTAGATGGTCAGGTACCGCGACGACAGCCGCGACACCCCGCGCCGCAGCTTGTCGCGGCACAGCGAGATGCACACCAGCGCCGCCGTGCTCGAAACCCTGCGAGGACGATGCGCTCGGGTTAGCCAAGACACCATGGGCGGAGCAAAAGGGGGACCGTCTGTCCTCTTGGACTTACCCCACGAAGCTGACCGTGTCAAAAGCGAGCCGCAGATGATACAAGCCCAGTTCTTGGCTCTTGGACCACGCCGTCACCTGGGGAACATGGAAAAGTCAGCCGGGCTCGTCCGTTGCGCGCCCACCCCCCTCCTTCCCCGTGGGGGGGGGGGGCCGGGTGCGTGTTGCGTGGCGTGGCGTGGCGTGGCGTGAGTGGGGGTACCCGTACCATATAAGCGATGCCAAGCAGGACCTGGAGATCGTTGCCGACGTTGAGGAGCTCCAGGAAGAGTTCCAGCCTCTTCCTCTGGCGCTGCCGCTCGCTGGGGCCGTGGTGGTGGTGGATGTGGAGGCGCCCCTGCTGCGACAGGAACACGACGCAGCCGACGAGCACCAGGGAGAGGATGGCCTGGCCCGAGAAGGAGATCATGACGCCGAGGCCGGCAATGTCGGGCATGGGCGCGCCGACGTCGTGGCAGTCGCTCGTCGCGAGCAGCTCCTCGTTGCTGCTGAACAGGCCCGCCGACGGGCCGCCGCCCGGGGTCGCGTCCGTCATGATGCTGGGCGTCCGCTGGCAGCCGAGGCCTTGCTATGCTGCATAGGTAAGGAAAGGTGAGGTAAGGTAGGCAGCTCGTGTAAGATGATTGGGCGACGGGAGCTTCGTTGGTTGCACGCGGGATTCATCGCCAAGAGTTTTCGGTGGCGATGCGATGGGCATCCGGCTCTTTATCCCCACGCGCCGCTGAACGAAACAACTCCCCCCAACCACAGCCGCCAGGGCCTCCTCCTCCTCCTCCCCCTGCCTGGACGCTTCTCCCCCCCCCCCCCCCATGTCGTGGCCGCCGGGTGCCCGGGAAGGTCATGTCGGCAGTGCAGGCCCGCCTGTCCCTGTCGATCCTGCTCTGCCGCCGCTGCGCGCGCACGAGATGAAACCACGGGCCACGAAGCTCGATCGACGTGCCGGACCGCGCCAGCCTGATTCATTGACGCCCTCTCGCTAGCCTGTACGTCAGCGCCGGCCTAGGGGGCGTCTGGACGGCGCCGTGCCATGGGAACGTCAAGGGGGGGCGGAACGCGCTCAGGTTAGGCGCCAAGCGGGTCCTCCTCCTCGAGGGGGGGCCCTGGTTCTAAGTACTTACATGCCTGTATAAGTAATGATGGTGAGCTTCACGATAAGCCTTCTTTCGACCCATGCGTCGCCCTGATTGGGTCCAACGCCTCGTAGCTTTGTTTCCTCCCCAGGCTCGACAGGGGGCAGCGCTTCGTGTTGGCCTGTTCAATAACCTTTGCCCAGTGCGTTGTCCCCAGTCAACCGCCTGATCCTCATTTATGATTCGTCTCGGTGCCTGGCCTTCGTACCGGGAGCCCGGCACTTGTAGTTAAACCAGGTGGGCTGGAAACGCCAACCAGGCATCTACAGTTACATGGGGGGGTGGAATTGGTAGGAGCCACTTCCCGGGGACACACGACGTGCGTCTATCTGATGTACCTAAGTAGGTAACATATTTACATAAGTACCTAGGTAAAGTAGGTAAGGTAGTAGGCAATGGCTGCGTCACCGCCAAAGTGGAAACAATCGGCGCCGCGCAGAGGGGGACAAAGATAAGTAGCGGCGGCCAACACAGCGTAGGAGGCCCAAGCGTATCATTAGATTCAATTCACCTTCTCGGTGTCATCAGTTTAATCCAAACATAGCGTCCAACAGCTATGGGGGGAAGGGGACCGGCGACGGCGGCGGCGGCGGCGGCTACGACTATTGCATCTTCAACACCTTGGACTTGGAGGCCTTTTGCTGCAGCATGGCCTCGACCCACTGGTCCGCCTCCTCGACGGCCTTGCGCGGGAGCTTCTTGCGCTTCAGCAGGTAGCCCTGGATCTCGGCGGGCGAGAACTTGCCGTCGGGGATTTTGGCGGCAAACTCCTGGGCCACGGCGGGCAGGTCCTCCACCGGCACGTCCAGGTCGTTGAGCCCGGCCGCCTTGGCGAGGGACGCGGCGTCGGCCGTCGGGTCCAGGCCGCTCACGGCCTGCGGGCGGCGGTCCGGGTCCGCCTCGTACATCCGGATGAACAGCTCCCGCGCCTGCTCCCGCGTCGCGTGCGTGAAGCCCACCTGCAGGTCGACGCGGCCCGGGCGGATCAGCGCCTCGTCGAGCGACTCGGGCACGTTGGTGGTCATGATGAGAACGCGGCCCTCGTGGCTGGCGACGCCGTCGATGGCATTCAGCAGGCCCGACAGGGAGATGCCCTTTTTGTCGTCATTGCCCGATTCCTTTTTGAGAGCCTTGGCCAGGTCGCTGACCTTCCAGTCCTTGGTCGACTCCTTCTCGCCCTCACTGCCTTGACCGCCGTCTTTCTTGGCCTCGTCGTCCTCGTTTTCCTGCCCAGTGGGGCGTCTCAGGCCGGCGCTGTCGATGTCTTCGAGCAGGACGACGCAGCGGCGCGGCAGCGCGCTGAAGAGCGCTCCGAGGTCCTCCTCGGTCAGCGTGGGCTCCAGGAGCGAGATGACGTAGATGTCCAATCCGAACACACCGGCGAGGGCAAACGAGAGACTCGTCTTGCCCGTTCCGGGGGGGCCGTGGAAAAGGTAGCCGCGACGAAGCGGGATTCCGCGGTTGGCGTACCACCGCGGAGTAGCCGGGTGAAGGTACTCGTTGATGTCAGCCAGGACCTGGCTTTTCTGATGGCCGTCGAGAACCACGGTTTTCATGTCGCGAATGGGCCTATCCGCCACCTGTTGCCAACAGTGACGGCCGCCGAAGCGACGCAAGTTCTGCGGGCTCGGCCGCTTGACGATGGTGCGGGCGTGGTGGTTGTTGTAGTACTGTACCTTGACGTGCTTAAGCAAGGCTTTGATGGGTTCTGATACGGCGTTAGCGGGTGATAAGCAAGCAAGTACGTACAAAGCTGCGGGGGGAACATACCTGGGCTTCGGCCCAGACAGGACATGACGAGGTCTTCCCGGTCTTTGAAGGTAGAGAAACCTGTTTGCGCCCCATCATCAAAGACGGACTCCTGTTTGCGATGTAGTCGATAGTAGGCTCCTTGCCACCAAAAGTTGTGCAAACCCACCGCGGGAATGAAGCGCGGAGGCTGCGGGAAGGTCAGCAGAGAAGACACATAGGGGGAAAGAGGGGGGGGGAGTGTGCCACACTTACAGCCCGCGCTTCCTGGTGGGAAAAGTTGAGATAGATGCCCGACTTGTCCCGGGAGACATTGGCGTCGTCCTCGTCCTCCCAGGCCGTCTTGCTCACCGTCTCGGCGGTCAAGGCCCTCGAGTTGACCATGTTGGGTTGCTGGGCGAGCCACCGCATCAAGTGCACGTACATGTCGTCGGTGCTGCTGATGTGGATCGACGACATCAAGTGCTCCTGCACGACGCCGTACAGGGTCCCGTATACTTGCCTCGCGATCTTATTGAAGGCCCAGACGACGCCGAATACGGTGAGCAGGAGGGTCGGGTCTAGGCCAAGCCAGTCGCCGACGAGCCCGTACATGGGCATGAAACTGCGCAGCCCCAGCATGGGCAGCAGGTTGTCCAAGTGAAAATTACTGGCGGCCGAGGCGTTCTCCGTGCCGGCCGTCATGTTGGCCGTCACCGCGGGGAGGACCCCGCGGAGCAGCATGGGAATGTCCATGGGTTTTCACGCGGCCAGGAGCGTGCCCTCGGGGAACCCGGGCGGCGTCGCGAGTTATGGTACGAGCCGGTCAGGAAGGTCTCGGGCAGTGGGATCCGCGTGTCTGACTGATCGGAGGGCAGGCAGGGGAAGCAATGCGAGTATACGACTTGATCCACGGAGGTATGTAGACCCCCAGGGACAAGGGGTGGCTCAGTACTTATACTGGTCTCCCTGGGCCTATAAGCAGGCTGGCTGGTCGGCCCAAGAAGCCGTACCGAATGCAAGGCAACCATGCTCCGCGTTGGTTGCCCGACTTGTGTCGCTGGTATGACACACACACTCACGTAGCGGCCAAGCCAGCCAGGATGCGAGTGGAACCCGTAGCCGCAACCGGTCGAGCCAGTGGCGTCCAAAAGGTTGCTGGGTGGTGTGCGTGTGCATATAGGTACATAACATATGGACCAGTAGACGATTGATACCGTCCGTGGTTTGCCAGCGGATGGGGACTCTGTTGGGGTTGGCTGGCCGGGCACCTAGCATTCATAGATGTTGACTCATAATTGCCGAAAACGTAAGTGTACCCACTGACGTAAGCGCCTCCAGGTTTGCTGTATACCTCTGGATAGGTACTTATTAGGCACCGAAACCCTCCATGATAATGGATGGATGGATAGGTAGGTGGACGGTATGGATGGATGGTGGACGGTATGGATGGATGGTGGATGGTAGGGATGGATGGTGGATGGTAGGGATAGCGGGGTGGAAGAAAGCCTCACGGCCGGTGTGTGGTTTGCTGCTACTGCAAATGCAGATCCGTCTCCTGCCGGCTTGATCCATACCTGCAGCCCGGAGTGGACAGGCACGGCGGGGATGAACACAAGAAAGGGCAACGGGGGGGGTGGTCAGCCTGGGCCGCTCTCTGCACGAGCTGTGGCGCCGGCTGACCGGCCCAAAAAGAGGCTCGAAGCTCGTGCAGATTACTTAGAGGTGAGGCCGCTACCTCATTGCAGATGATCAGCAGGCCGAGAAGATGTTGGGTTGGGGGGAAAAGGGTGGTACACGCATGTACGCGTAGATCGACCGGTGCCAACTGGTATCCCATTGGTGTTCAGAGGTGCGTGCGTATTCATGAGGCGGGCGGGCCGCATGTCAGCCAGCATTCCATAGGTACGCATAGCCTGTTGCCTGTATACTTCTTAGATAGGAACGTCAGCGAGGGGGGCAGGGTGGCGATACATGTTGTGAGGCAGCCGATATCTCCCTCACATTATGGATGTCGATTGGACCATGGAGTCCCGGGGTAAATGGATGGATACTTACTTCTAGATCTGGGATGGGGAGGGAGGCATTCAGCCCTTCCATCCAGGTTAACACCCACCTAGCCTCGCTAACCGTAAATGTCCTAGCTTTTCGTATTTTATCCATAATGCACCTGTATCCTCACTTAGCGCGCCCTGGACACCACAGCAGAGAGCCTCACGATAACCCTTATTCTGGCCTAACCGCCGTGCTGACTGGGGTTCAGAGCATCGTGGCTATCTTTTTCTCCTTTGGCTTAACAAGTAGGCGGTTTACGTTGACATCTTCACCAACCTTGGCCCAATACGTTACCCTAGTTAACCGCCCAATACTCATTTACGATTCTTTTTATAGCTGTTGTATGTTAATCCGTAGGAGACATAGACGTGGGGCTCCGAGGCACTGCTGCTGCTATAAAGGCTTGCCATCGTTTCCATGCGTTGGAGCTGTCGTCTTCCCCTTGCTGCTTCTGACCCGGGCTCGTTACTTCTAACAACAGCGCCGCGGACATGCGCGCACCCCCCCCCGCGGCCCTGCTTGCACCGTCTAGTTCTTCGCCCGTCGCTTTTCAATTCGCTCAAGCTCGCGGTCGATCATCTTAAACGCCCATCCCTTCCAGAAGAGCGGGTACAGGAAGGGGCGCAGGTCAAAGCGGTTGTCGTCTGGCGAGTAATCGTTGCAGTGTAGCGCCGGCGTCAGGACCGTCATTTTGTGCCGGTTGCTTTCCGCCTCATTAGCCGGGCTCCAGCGGTGCGATGGGCTTACGCGAGCACTTACATGGCGTAGAAATGAAAGAAGCGTTTCACCTTCTCTGCCACCTGGGCCGGTTCGTAGGCGGGACCGTCGTCACCCGGGCCACGTACGCGATCGGCGCTCCAGTCGTGAACTAGTCGTTGGAACATGCCGTACGGACCCAGCTTATTGACTTTACGAAGTCGGCCCTGTGAGTGTATCGGATGAGCCTCTTCCTCGAATTGACAAAACGAACAGAACCGCACAGGGTTTGCTTGCGACACGCTCCGAAGAACAAATGCGGGGGTTAGTCCAGGGGCACTTACAAAGACCGTCAGCTCATCGTAAGTCATACCCATGTCCGCCTCGTCACTGAACCAGCCAGTTAGCAATTGTGTCCAGCGCTTCACGCTGGAGGGGGGGGGGGGGGGCGGACGGCCGCACCTCTGAACATAGTCTGACGTGATAGGTTCCAGCTCCGCCGTTGGGACCGCCTCCAGGAAGTCCCGGAGGCACGGGATTCCGAAGTTCTTCTCAGCCCAGGCGATGAAGCGCTTTAGGTCAGTTTTATCAATACTACCAATCGGGTTGATGTCCGCGCTCGACTGCGTTAGAAGTCAGCTATCAATCCCTAGTCCATCTCGAACGTGATTCGGCGCCAGTGGGAACATACGCAGTCGTACTGCATATACGGTTAGCGGTCCGTGTTTTAGTCCAAGCAACCCAAGAATCGAACAAACCTTGGTCAAGTATCCTCGAAGCGATTCTCCAACGTTGGCACTGCCCAGAACCAATAGACTGCCTCCGCCTGGCCGCCCGCGGGCTGTCGGCAGGATCTGTCCAAATTCATAGGCCGTGACCATTCGGATTCGCGCTTGCAAGCATTGCAGCGTGATGTTCTCCTGGTGGGACCCACCGTGCACCTTGAACTTGGGCTCGAAGTCCAACGCGCTGGTGACCAAATTCTTCTGAGCATTGTAGGCATCGTCGATGTCGAGGTTCACGTGGTAACTTCCGGTGGCCTCGGCAAGGTCTTTGGCGCGCTGCCTCGTCTCGTTTGAGCTCTGCTGCTTCATTCCCATGTAAATAGTCGACAGAACAGCGTTGCAGAGCTGTTGCGGCGTCTTGGGAAGAACACCTTCGCCCTGGTACTTGGCGATCCGCTTGACGTCGGCAATGACCTCTTGGTTTCCTGCCTTGACCGCCTCCATGACGATACGGCACATCGAGAACACGATGACGGCAGTAGCACACGAGTCAATCCCACCACTGTGCCAACACTCGTCAGTTTCCGCTCGGACCAATCGGCGAAGTGATGGCCAAGCTTGGAGATCGACCGGCCCGTTTGGGTTGCATACCTCAGGGGAAGAAGGAAGCCGGCGGCACCGCAGCGTCTCAGGTAATCCCATAGGTAACACCCGCTCACAAGAGCGATCTCCTCCTCAACGGTGTGGAAGCGTGGTTTGATCGGCACACTCGGTCGCTTCGATGTGTCGCAGTCCTCATCCCGAGGACTGAGCTCGAATGGTGTCTGGATTCTCTCGTACTTGGCATCCGACATTGCCGCCTGCAGGCCACGCGATATAGACGACCGGTAAGCCCGAACCTCTTCGAGGTCTACCGTGGCCGTGACAACCTCGACGTCGTTGAGGCTGAACTGGGAGCCCTGGGCCACGATATCTCCATTGACAATAATCATGGCACAGCCATCGTAGTACAGCCGATCTCCGTCACAGCCTTGCTGGTTGGCATAAAGATAGACACCACCGCATTTGCGGGTGCCTTCCGAGATGAGCTGCAGGCGTTTGTCAAGCTTCTGGAGGGTGAAGTGGGAGCCACTGCTGTTGGTAAAAATCTCGACGCCGTCCAGGCTCATGGGAATGTGTGGCGCCGCGGGCGTAAAGAGCTCCTCGCAAGTCTCGGCTCCAACACACGTGTCGGGTGTGGAGACGACGGCATCGCCAAAGGTAACATGGGTGGCGCCCTGAATCTCCTGCAGCATGCGCGGCAAGTGATATTGTTCCGTCTTGCGCGGCGACAGCCAGGGCGTGAAGTGGCGCATCTCCCGGTAGTTGCCGTCGTTGGCAAGCCACATTTTGGGCCGGATGGTGAGGATCTTCCCGTCGAGGCAGATCACCCGGCAGTTAAAGCGCTGGTTGCGATGCTGGATGGGCATGCCGATATCCAGCAGAATGCCGTGGCAGCTCTCGTCCAGCAGGATCTGGCGGAGCATCTCCAGCGAATGCAAGAAGGTATCCTGCTCCAGGAAGTGGTCGAGACAGCCATAGCCGCACACCTCGAGCTCCGGGCCTACGCGGAGACGCGCGCCAGCGGCTTTGGCCTTTTGAATACTCTCAATGATGCGCTTCGTGTTTCCATCGAACTGCAGGGCGATTTCAGCTGTGTCAACGCTGCCAACCACGAATCGAGCATCACGGGGGAAGCCTGCGCAATGGCAGAACTCACGTCGAGGGCCCACTGGTTGAGCGAGCAAGTCGCAACTGTCACAAGGTGTCCCATGATGCCGGTCAGTCTTGCTTCTTAGGGTCGGCAGCGTTATGGGGAGAAAAAGAGGAAGGTTAAAAGTGATGTTGTATCGATATGCGTCACCCGCTCGCATAAGGACCAGCTGAAGTAGCGGGACTGATAATGGACCATGAACTCGAGCTACATTGAGTCTCCAGGGTAGGTGGGGGAGGCCCGTGTGCATGTATAAGTGGAGGTAGAGGAATTTGCACAACTTATTTATAACCTGACATAGCCACATATGTACCTAGATAGTGCGAGACCTGTACGAATAGACCGTTACCCATCTATGTAGGACCTCGGGAGCCGCTCACTATCGCAATTGCCCGAGGATGGAGCGGCATACAGATGTGCTAATGCGGGCCAGGGTGGCACTGCCGATAGATGGATGGGATAAGAGCACTGCAACTTTCCCATCTCGCCAGATTTGGAGAAGAACCTACCTTACCTACCTTATGTACCTACATACCTTCATCTTGAGTTACTTCCCAGTACCTAAGTACATAGCTGGGAATGATGATTCCGACCCAGACGACCCAGGGACGGATACTTATGCCTCTCTACGCCCACTACCATGGGAGGTGATTGGTTGCCTGCGCGGTAAATAGCCGAGAGGTAGACAGACACCTGACCCAGTGGTTCGCGGACATTCAACACGTATCCAACCTGTCTTACCGGGCTGACAGCTTGGAAAAGCAGTCCAGTCATACCAACGTCATTGTAGATAGATGCCTACTGGAACCCATCCATTATGCACTGGGGCGTAGCTAGGCTGCAGCCCCCCCCCCCCCCCCCCCCCCCCCAAGGCATATAAGATGTACCTACATGTCACGTTAGACACGGGCAGTTGTCTATTCCTTACGTCGAACCAGAGCAAAGTATATGTGCCCTAGTGGCAGCACCAGCAGCGGCAGCAGCGGCAGTAGCAGTAGCGGCGATAGTAGCAGCAGCGGCGATAGTAGCAGCAGACGGGGCGGTTTATGGTCCCGTACCTGCTGAAAGCATCCAAGGATCCATCCAATCTTACATGGCCAGTAGTAGTAGTGGTGGTGAACAGCAGTTCATACTGGTGAATGGCAAAACAACAAGGAAGCGTCTTCTTATGGTTGGTTCAATGATGGCTTCATCTCAAGTTTTCTTTTAAAACACAGTTTGGCCTTGAAACTCCGGATTCCGCTGCACCAAATTCAAGCACCGTGGACCTCGTAAAGCCCCAGCAGCTTACGTGCCCAGGCCCATTTTATCCCATGTAATACAGTGAAGATTGCCTCGTCGCCCGTCCTGCGCCTTCATGTGACCTGATCCTCAACATGGACCCCAAGGACGACCAGCCGGAGCTAAAACAGCCCGTCTGCCCAGGCTCAGCCCGTACCAGAGTCCCGGGGCTCCAGTGCCTCTCAGTGTCCCGATAGACTAGTCACCCGATGCGTCGAATATGGACTATCCAACCTGTCCGAGGCTGGCAGCCATCCAGCTCTTAAGACCACAAGGCGCCAGAACGGCTTTGCACCCGCCAGCTGCCAAGTGCGAATCGCCATATCGTGGTGCCCATGGCGTCCCTGGCCCGAACGAGCATCCTCCACTACGCAGCCGCATCGGCTCATGGCCGTCAAGTTGCACGTCGCCAGTCGCTTGCCTTTCTCCGTAAGACCCGGCCACCCCATGGCTCGGTTGGCCCTCGGTTGGGTCAGTCCATGGCTCGGTTGGTCCACGGCTCGGTTCGTCCATGGCTTCCATGGTACGTCGGTTGTCCTCCAGTCTGGCTCACTCCAGGCCGATCCACTCGTCTTCCGATACTTCCTCGCCCTGAAGGACGTCGGCCAATGTTGGCTCGGGACCTGACGTCAATAGCTTCACAGGGCTCTCGTCTCCATCCGCCACCTGCTGCGCACCGGTGCGGGCCCCCTTGGCTTGACTTTGGCCCAGCAGGTAGTCTACCATGTAGACGTTCTCATCCGCCAGTCGACGGATTTCGTCACGCATCCGGGTGATGGCCCTGGCCACAATACGCAGCTCGACGTCCACTTTGCTCCGGTTGGCGGCCAGCCACTTGCCGTGCTTGTCCATCAGCGCTTTGATCCAGAGCAAACAGAATTCCATGTGCGGCGATTCTTCCGTCTGCGCCGCCACGAACCGGAGCAGCCTCGACACGTAAACCGTAGGGAATTGCTCCACAACCAGGGCAATATCGGTGTGGGGCGTGGCCTGGAATACCCGCTTGATCAGGCCGGCCTCGTTGAGGCGAAAAGCCATGACGAGTGCTTTGAGGTAGTCCTTGTCCGTCTCGAGCACGGCCAGCGTCGAGGCCGGCGTGATTTCGATGTTCAGGTCGAAGGGGTCGAACTGCACGTCGTTGTCCAGACTGTAAATCAGGAGTCCTTCAGTCGAGGCAGCGCAGAATGCGGTGCCGGCGGGCGAAAAGCCCACGCTTGTCACACGGACTTCGGGGATTTTCTTCCGTGACGACGGGTCACCGCGCTTGGAGCCCGGAAGTGAGTTGTCCTTGCGTCCCTCCCGATCCGAGGCCTCTTGTTCGTCATCAAGCAGGCCCTCGGGGCCCGCCTCGGTGAGCAGCTTGCTGTTCAAGAACTCCTGGGTGCCCGACAGCGAGAGGTTGATACTGACTGTGTACTTTTTCAAGAGAACCATGGTGCTCACCGAGTACAGGCAAATGTATTTGCTGTTGCCAGCAGCCAGCAAGCAGCTTCCGTCTGTACTGTACCGGATAGTGCTGAAGCTCTTGGTGCCTGAGGCGTTGGCGGCGGTCCGGCGGTCCGTAATTTTGCGTCCTCCCGACACATCGCGCTTGCCGTCCAACCCGGACACTTGTTCGGCGTCCGCGATGGACCAGAATGTGAGTTGGCCATCTAGGGTCGAGACCGCGAGCTGCGCCGAGTCGGGCCGAACGGCAATGTCCAGGACGTCAGATTCCAGCTGCAAGGGCTCGCTGGTCTGCGTGCGGTTGAAAATGGACCATATCCTCGCGGTGCGGTCCCAGCTGCCACTCACCAGCAGGTCGCCGTTGGGCGAAAACGCCAGCGAACAGACGGGACCTTCGTGGCCCGAAAGCTGGTCGAGAAGCTGGCCCGTCTGCACAGACCAGATGTGAATGTCAAAGGAGTCGAGCGAGCCAGCCGCCACAACTTCGCCGCTGGGGTCGACCGACATGCATGAGAAAGACAGGCGCGTGGGAGCCGTGAAGGTTCGGAAGTTGCGATACCGGATGAGATCCCAAGCGCGGATGGAACCGTCCAGACTCGAGGTAAAGAGGACGTTGCCCTTTTTCGCAAACTCACAGGCCGTTACGCCACTCGTGTGTTCGGTGAAGGTCACGATGCAGAAGCCGGAATCCACGTCCCAGACTTTGATCTTGCCATCGTCGGCCGTAGTGATGACGCGCTGGCCGTCGGGGGAGTAGACCAGCGAATTCATCGAGTCGAAATGACCCTGTTGTTTGAGGATGTACGACTCAGATTGCCATTCCCACACCAGAAGCTGCCCGAGGTTGGAGGCGCCAAAGGCCAGCCACTCGCCGCTCTGATTGATGGTGACAAAGTCGATCTCATTTTGCGATATACTGAGGGTGTGGATCATGTTGAAGTCGGGCATCTCGTATAGGACAAAGAGGCCATTGGAGAAACCGGCCACCAGCAGGTTGGAGGTGGCGTGGAACGAAGCGCACCGGACGTGCGCGCTGCCCTGCATGAAGTAGTGCCTCTGCACGTTCCGCCACCGCATGTCGGCCTCGTCGTCGTCCAACTCATCGTCGGCGTTCGGGTCCCGCACGTATTGCCAATCGAAGACGGCGCCATTCTTGCCCACGGTGTAAATGGTCTCCTGGTCCTTGGAAAACCACGCGCCTATGACGGCCGAGTTGTGCGAAAGCTCAGCCGGCTCGAAGCCCTCCTCTCGGTTCAGACTCCACACGCGGGCGGTCAGGTCTTTCGAGGCCGTCAGGAAGAAGCGCGAGTCGGTCGACCACTCGATGGAGCGGACCTCGTCCGAGTGGCCGGTGTGTGTGTGGTGGCGGACGAAAGGCGCGAATTCCAGCTCGCCGTCGGCGTTGGCATCGGGGGTGGACGGAACCTGCCAGACCTCGACCTTGCCGCGGCCGAGGCCGACGGCAAAGTGGCGGCCGGAGGGCGAAAAGGCCAGCGCGGTCACATGGGAGCGGAAGCTGAAGTGGTATAGCGAGACGCGCCGGGGCACGTTGGTCAGGATAGCATGGCCCTCGTCGTCGACCGAAAGCAGGAGGTTGCCCCGCGGCGTAAGGCCGATGCGCGCGATGTTTTTGCGGTGCGCGAAAGGAAGGGTGTGCGATTTGTTGCTAGACCACACCGTCAGCCTGCAAGCGACATGTCGGAACGGCTGGTGTTCGTATTCTTACTTGACCAGGTCAAAGACTGTGACCCTGTTGCCCACGGGCGAGAACAGGCAGGTTCCGTCGGGCGAGAAGAGCAGGTTGCCCTGGCTGTAGACGGTGCCGAGAAGATTGGAGAACTGAATTTAATATAGGTCAGTCAGTGTCCTCGTCTCCGCCAAGCAAGCACGGAGTTGCGTACCCTGAAGTCGGTCTTCATTGTCACCGAATGCGCTATAAGCGGTTGATGCGCGACGCCTTTCACGTACGGCGGGCAGCTCGCGGGAACTTTTTATTTCTGCTTATCGATAAGGGAACTGCTTAGCTTTCCGCGATGCAGGGGTCGTGCCTGAAAAAGGGAAGCTAACATCGATAGTGGGTGGGATGTCGATCAGCAGTGTCGAGCCTCAGCTGTCAGTCAATACTGATATGATGTATGTGCATACATACAGGTACCTATGTAAGTAAAGTATGTAGGTACACACATATGTATGTACGTATATATCCATACTTCATACGAATGGACAGATGGCGGGTATCTTCCTCAATCCTCCCGTTCTTAGGGGGGTTTTCCACGTAGCCACCGCGGGCTTCATTGTCTTCCTTGCGGGATGCTGGATCCGTGCAAATACATCGTATACATGATACCCCGTAGGTACTTAGGTAGGCATGGCGAAGCAACAACGGAAGAATGTAGGCGCCGTTCTCGGAGCACGCAGGTGATAATGAGTCGGGCAGCATTTCCTCCCGTCTGTCGTCCGATGCCACCAGACCTCTGCTCCCTGGCCATACACAGTACATGCGTGTGCTTGCTTGCTGGCTTTCAAGGGTTCAAACGGCGAATGAGGGCGCCCTCTCCGACATTGACAATCTCCAGGGTCGGCTAGCCCCTTCTGTCGGGCCACTCGCATTGACAGCCCGCCCTGATAGGCGGTCGGAGGACCAAGCTTGGGCCGTACCGGGGCTTGAGAAAGGGGCCAAACTGGAACGTTCCCCAGCCGAACGCTGCCTGCCGATTTGACGAAAGCGCCCCCCCTCCCCCGTTGTGAGCACGGCGAGGAGAGGAGAGGGAGGGAGGGAGGGAGGAAGAGGACATATCACTGTATTTCAGGGTAGCGCCATAATAACAACAATAATACCCGAGTTGGAAGCAATAGTACTGCAAGGTATGTACCTAGTTCTTACCCCTGAAAGCGACTTCTGTTGCTTCCTCCCTCGAAGCTGCCCGCAGTCGCATCGTGTCACGGTCGGCCCTTACACGGGCACCTTTGGTCCTTCCCGTGTGTGTCTCGTTGCCGTTGTTGCTTGCTCTCTCTCCCCTCCACTCTCTCCCATGTACCCCGGCTCCTAGTCCCAAGTAAGTACCTTTTGTACCCTGAGTACCCTACTCCGGTACCTGACCTGCGAGCTCTTGTTTTGTAGCTCCCATTCGCCCAGCTACATAACCTCAACCCATCCATCCATTTTAATTACACGAGGTGGACCCGCTCTTTCTCCCCCAAGTGTGCGTGCCACGGGTGTTCCCCTGATCCCATTTCACCTCGACCGCCCGCCAGTCAACACCACCACAACACCCGTGTCGCGATCTCAACACCACCACCCATCATCACCGTCGCCATGGCCTCCAAAGTCGCCGAGACCGCCAGCCCCGTGGGCATTGCCCACCTGCCCAACCAGAGGCACAAGATCGTGGCCAAGCGCGGTGCCGCCTTCACCATCATGGTATGTACCAGCTCGCGCCCAGCCCTGTCCCCACGTGTTGCGAGACGCCGACTGACGACGATGGTGCCGCCCACAGGTTGCTGGTGAATCCGGACTGGGAAAGACCACCTTCATCAACACGCTTTTCTCCACCACCATCAAGAACTACGCCGACCACAAGCGACGACACCAGAAGCAGGTCGACAAGACGGTCGAGATTGAGATCACCAAGGCCGAGCTCGAGGAGAAGTTCTTCAAGGGTAGGTCCCTAACGCATTGCGCCCTCGCCTTTCAATTGCCCTCGCTCCTCCAGCCATCATCCCCTTCCTAGACACCCCGGACGGGCTCCCGTTGCCTGTTCCACACGCCACCACACTGTATGCCACCTAGCAATCCTTCGTTGCTAACCATGGCACAGTCCGCCTGACCGTCATCGACACCCCCGGATTCGGCGACTACGTCAACAACCGAGACTCATGGATGCCCATCATCGAGTTCCTGGATGACCAGCACGAGTCGTACATGCTTCAGGAGCAGCAGCCGCGCCGCCAGGACAAGATCGACCTGCGTGTCCACGCCTGCCTGTACTTCATCCGCCCTACTGGCCACACCCTGAAGCCCCTCGACATCGAGGTCATGAAGAGACTTTGCTCGCGAGTGAACCTGATCCCTGTTATCGCCAAGGCGGATACTCTGAGCCCCGTCGACCTCGCCAAGTTCAAGGCCAAGGTAGGCACCCCGACGGCTTTGCAGGACCCTTGTACTAACTATCGCGCAGATTCGTGCCGTGGTGGAGGCTCAGAGCATTAAGATCTACCAGCCGCCGGTCGAGGAAGATGACGAGGCCGCCGCACAGCACGCCCGCAGTCTGATGGCCGCCATGCCTTTTGCCGTCATTGGTTCCGAGAAGGACGTCAAGACGACCGATGGCCGCATTGCCAAGGGCCGCCAGTACTCGTGGGGTGTTGCCGAGGTTGAGAACGAGGACCACTGCGACTTCAAGAAGCTTCGCTCCATCCTGATCCGCACCCACATGCTGGACCTCATCCACACCACCGAGGAGCTGCACTACGAGGCTTACCGCGCACAGCAGATGGAGACGCGCAAGTTCGGCGAGGCCCGTCCCCGCAAGCTGGACAACCCCAAGTACAAGGAGGAGGAGGAGGCCCTCCGCAAGCGCTTTACCGAGCAGGTCAAGGTGGAGGAGCAGCGTTTCCGCCAGTGGGAGCAGAAGCTGATTGCCGAGCGCGACCGCCTGAACAAGGACCTCGAGCAGACGCACGCGCAGATTAAGCAACTCGAGACGGAGCTCGAGCAGATGCAGGGCAGCGTGGCCCGCAGCGGCCGCCGCTAAGAAGGCCTCGTCCATTTTCAGTATACCCCCATATCCGCTTTTTTCGCCTTCTTCCCCCCGGCACGGCACGCCGAGAACAGTTTGTGTTAGCTGGCCTGGGCTTAATACGGGGTGTGAAGCAGAAGACCAGCGTATCGACTTGTGTGTGTGTGTATTTTTGCATGCGCGCGTGTCTGCACAGACGAGCTGCGGGCATGGTTACGTATTGCATAGTGTCTGCTGAGCCAGCCATACGACGAGACGAGAGCAGGAGTCTTTGAAAGGACCAGTCACGGGCTGGTTGCAAAAGGTCGCGTGAGAGGATGTTGTCTGGCGGGCGTGAGCTCTTCCCCTTTTCGTGGTGTCGCTTGATGCCCATTTCCACCCCGAGATCAGCTAGGTTTTTATTAGTCGACCATGTAATTCCAAGTCCATGATACCATGCGCGCGCTGTTGTGCTGTGCGCTTGAATGATTTGATAGCCTATCGCTATGGGTATATCCAATTACTGATGAGATAGATGCCTTTGCCTTGCCCGGCTCCCGTCTAAAAGCACGCGTGCGCCTGATGCCCCCGGATCCATTTCTCACCCTCCGGAACGGGTATGCATGCCCGCCCCAACTAAATCCACGGCCACAAGGGCACGATAACTTCCGGCCAACTTACACCGCGTCCATCGTGGCCCTGGTAGCGAGCTGTTCGTTCTTGTTGCCCAGCTTGGAGATTTGTAGAAAAGCGTCTACGCCGTAGCCCTCCAGACTGTGGAGTTCCAGGCTGCCGGCCCAGTATTCGGCATACACTCGACTCAGCGGCAAGCCCATGCCGAGACGCAGGTTGGGCGGCCGGGTGGACAGTGTCGTCAACGAGTCCGTGTAGGTCGAGTGTCCAGCCGCCAAGCCCGCGCGGTCCCCATCGACGCGCAGTTCCTGGAGCGTGGCCGCCATCAGCGGTACCTGGGTCAGGTTCTCCAGCCGCTGGCCGCTCATCGGGCCCTGGCTGAAGGACCAGAGGTAGGGCAGAATGTTGCGCGGGATGCCGCCGCCCTGGTCCGAGAAGCGGATGATGACGTGCTGCTGGGCTTCGCAAACCGTGATCTCGATGGGCGGTGGCGGAGGGGCGTTGGGGTTGCCCTTGTGATCCCGCTGGTGTTTGTCGATGACGGCCTGGACCGAGTTCCTCAGGAGCTCCCCTATGATATACTCCAAATGGCTGAGGATGTAGGGGAACGTGGCCTCCAGGTGGCCCTCGACCCGGATTTCGGGAATCTGGACGTCGGGCCCGTTGGCGGCGCGGGCAAGTTCGCGGACGGCGGCGCCACAGCGCTTGATGACGTCTTGGGCGATGCACTTGAGAAAGACCTCGCCAATGAACTCCTCGGATACCTTGGCGCCGGGCGAGAACCAGGGCGCGTTGAAGGTCTCGGTCAGGGCCAGGTGCTGTTCGGCAATGACTCTGCGTGATATCCTCTGGAAGCACGCGGCCGTCAGCCCTCCATTCACTGGGGCCGTGAGAACGGCAAAGGGGGGTTTACTTACGGATCGCAGGATGACGTTCATGAAACGGTCCAGCTCCTCCTGGTCCATGAGGCCGCTGCACTCGAGTATGCCCATGGCCAGGCTGGGGATGACGCTCAGGTGGGCGCGCAGCATGGAGGCAATGTCCTTGCAGAACCGGTCGTTGTCCTCGAGCGACTTGATCTCGCGGACGCGGCGGAACGTGTCGAAGGCGGTGTAGTAGAGGTCGTAGACTTCGCTGATGTGGGGGTTCGTGACGACCACGTAGGGCAGCCGCTGCATGTCGCGGATGCGGTGCGCGAGACGGGTCGGCAGCTCGGTGCGCACGTAGTTGGCCGAGGCGAGGAGCCGCGACTCGGTCAGGGAGCGACCGAAGACCATGAGCTGGCGCAGCGAGATGGGGCGGGCCTCTTTGGCGACCCAGCTGGGGGACGGAGAGGCGATGGTGGTGAGCGCCGCGGTCACATGCCCGGGTCCGCCAGGGGGGGGGGGGGGAGGAAGACTTACTCATCAAGGACCTGGACGGGTCGCCATTTCGGCGGCGTCGTGATGCCGCGCGATGGCGGGCGGGCCGGGGCAAGGGGCGGCAGAACCGCGCCCGTCCGGGTGGCGCGGGAGGCTCGAAGTTCGGGGCCCCAGGCCGCGGGTGCCCGGGCGGTCAGCCGGAGGGTCTTGGGCGCCGCGAAGGAAAGCATGTCGCAAATTCCATGCCAAGGCGAGGGCGATAGAGCCGAGCAGGCGGGCGGGCAGGCGGGCCGACTGGTGGTGGACGCGGCGTTGGTTCACCCCAAAGGTATAGGTACTACCGTCATGGAAAGCCCGGGACGATGCGGCCGCGATGCTCGTTCATATAGGCGCGGGAGGGGAGGAGGGTGGAAGGCAAAAGGGTTTGGACGGTGAGGCGGAATCGTGCCGATGGCGCTGCATGACGGACGGTTTCAACTCGGCCGGTCTTCGCAGCTCCATCCATTCTCATATGACTGTGGGCAGGCAGAGCTCCCGCTGGCGCGCGCGCCCCCGGCCCAGGAGGTGGGCAGCGCGAGAGCTATGACGATACCCCACCACCTGCATTGCTTTATCGCGATTGGGTACAGACCGTACTTGAAGGTTGCATACCTGCACCAGCCGGCCCGTTTCCGGCTTTTCATTGATCGAGCATTCACACCCGTCACGGAGGAGATGCCTCTCCCGCGACGGCGCCGTTAGGTACGGTTGCATCTTGCTACCGCCAGAGATTGGTGGGAAAAACCGCTGGGCTTACCGGCTAGCAGGGTGGCTTCCTACTATTCGCTGCCATCTATCTATCTATGCCTATAGCTATCTCTTTTATTGTCGCCTGCGCCCTTTGCCGCTGCGAGTACGGGGGGAGGGGGGGGGGGGGATGTGGTCGTAGACAGGCATCGAGACACCTCAGTCCGAGATCCATTCATCCATCGGAGAAGGCTGGCGGGCTGGAAAGTTGTCATAGGTCCACATGTATCCAAACGCCCTGCCGTTAAAGTATCCATCCATCTCCCCTTATGAGTGACACATCCGTCCATCGAACGATTTCTCTTCAACACTTGGGCGCCCGGGTTTTGCAGGCTGTGTTATAGTACGAGTAGTTGCCATGCGAATGTAACCTACGCCGGGCCCCATCGCGCACAGGCTTGGGGTCTCGGCCTGTCGACCGTGATGCCATGTCAGTTTGGATCTGACGATGCAAGGAGCCGTCGACAGCCCATGACTGCCTGGTACCTGCCTAAGTCCCGTCCGGCTCGAAGTCATACCTACCTACCCTGTACTCTGTTGATTACTCGGATCACGCACACACACATGAAACAGAGGACGGCGTTACAGCCCTCGCCTGTGGTCAGCAGCCTTACAATGGATCTTTACGACCAACGGCACAGAGCAGCTGGCAGTAATCCGGTATATCTAATCCTTCCATGGGCATTCAGATACACCCCCCCCCCCCCCCCCCCCCCCCCCCCTCCCCTCCCCTCCCTCCTCACCACCCCCTGAAAGGTATGCGGACCTTGAGAGGCCAGTCCTCTGGCCTTATGGCGTACATGTACGTTCGTTTAAACATACCTACCTCATGCCGTCCGGCGAACCTGGTCCCGGTTCGAGAGTCGATCCTGTTATCAGTGGGATTGTCCAAGATCTCTTGGGTGTTGTCTGGTTGGCTGCCCGCTGGCTACGTGCAAAGGCGCTTGCAACCTCCACGCAGCCTCGGCACGCCGTCTCCAGCGCGAAAAGCCGGCGCAAATCGGCTAGAGGAAACGAGGTCACGGCACTGCGGGCGGCAATACCAGCTCACAGGCACGAGGATAGCTGGAAGGACAGACGGGCACAAACACCGTAGAATGCACATATGCATCTATCTGGCCATCCGCCAAAGAAACAAGATGGAGTTGTATAAGAAAGGCAATAGAGATGGCGTGCACAGCGTCACTTCAAGTCAATGCATGCAGGGCTGATTGCTCGCCCACGGATTCCAACTGGTATGTATGAACGGGTACTAGCAAAGGTAACGTCAAAACGACGTCATTCAAAACCAAAACAGACCACCTGCAAGGAAAGGTTCCTAATAAGGAGGGCGAAGCTGAAGCCGCCCCGTATTTTCATCAGAACAGATCGGGGTCTACAGTAGCAGCCCGAAGACTGCCTCGGAATTGTGCCTGCGTGCGTGCCGTTGTTGCCAGTATGCCCGTTCACGTCCAGGGCCGAATCGAAGGAGAGGCCGACATCCCCATGATGGGTCCATCACACAAACCTGAGTGAGGGGTTACTTAAGTATTCTTTCTGGACCTCACCTGCTATGAGGGGTATGTACTTTTCAAGCAGAGGTGGGATAGATACCTCAGCTCTCCTACATCGACCACCACGGCTTCGTACCATGGGGTAATAAGCAGTCACTGCTTCCCAAGGGCGACGGGATTGTCCTTCAGGGGCCTGCAGGGCTATTGTCGTCAGGATCAGTCAGCTGGAATGCGAGTACTTATGTAAGTGTGGGAAGAAGTAAGAGGTATGTATGTACATGCAGGCATGTACGTGAATACGTACTGAGTATGGGTGAAAGATGCTCGACAGATGACTGTATCCTTGTGATGATCAGTAGTGACAAGCAGGCGGCACCCCAGCCCGAGGCGTCCACTGTTGGGGATCAAGGAGGGGGCAAAAACAGACACTGGCCTCGACCTCCAGGAAGGCCCGTCTGGTCAAGAGAGGGTAGAGAGGAAAACAAAGCAGAGCCACAATGGGTGCCCCGATGTGTGTGTGTGGCAACGAGTGTCGACCACAGCCCACATTGTTTCGTCAGTATGGCCAGGGCTGTTCCTCTGGGTCAGTAGGTGAATCTGGAGCCTGGCATGAAGTCCTGGAAGCCCGGCTGCCTACCTGTCGCAAGCGACGAGTTTCTCGTCAGCCCGCATCCCAGCCCCTGCCGGCCACTCAAAGCCTCTCCTGCCACTGACGCTCTCCACCAACTACCACACACTACACTACCTACGGCTACGGCTCTTTGCTTCCACTATGGGATGCGACCCGTTGCACTTGCGAGACTTGCTCCCACACAACCACCCGGCGCGCACACACACACACACACACACACGCACACACACACACAACACACCCACGCAACCCACCCGCTTGCCGCTCCTCCCTCTAGCGACTTTCCTGCCTGCACCAGCAGTCGTGGAGGCCCGCCCTGGCAAAGGCAGTGGACGTTGCGTAGCTGATTTCCGGAATAGCAACCACGCTCAGCTCACGACCATCGATCGCCCTTCTCTTTTTTTTCTTCTTTCTTTTCTTCCAGCGTTCTGGCTTGCTCTCTTGTTAGTCCTCCTACGCAAGCTGCACCCACCCAAGCCGCAGCAGAAGCCGGACCAGCAGCAGGTCCCATCCCTCCAGTGCCACCCGCATTCCCGACGCATGCTTGCTCAGCCGTGGCCAAGCCCAACGTCCCTCACGCTGGCTCGTTCTTGTCTCGTTAGAAGCGCCGCAGCCGACCCCGCCGACGAGGACATCGATCGCGGCCTCCAACGCCCACTTCGCCCGCGCCTCCAGCTTGCCGGCTTGCAACACCACCGCGAACGCCCCGTTATTGCCAGGTTGATCTGAGCTTCCAGCTTGGATAGCCCGACCCAGGTAGACAACGCAGCAGCAGCGCACCTTCCGCCGCTTCTGCACGCCCGCCCTCCTCTCCCGCGTGCCAACAACGTCTACACACCCCGCGAGCCTGCATTCAACCCGCCACACACAGCCATGGTAGGAGACAAGCCCCCCTCCCCCGGCTCCCTCGTCGAGAAGCTCCATACCCCCGTCTGTCTGCGTCGCGCCTGTTGATTCGGGCCTGCGTACGTACATACTTGGTGCTCTCTTGCCTTTTGCCTTTCCCTGGCCTGCCTTGCGTGGCACCACACGAGCTGCGCGTACCGGTTCACCATCTAGCGACCTACGCCGGCCACTCACATCCACTTCTACACACATCTTCGGCCCGCATCGTTTTGCCAGGACCGTGGGGTGCCAGGCCCTCGCCTATGATTGACTGCCCCGGCGTCCCAGCGTATCAATAGTCCATCACTTACTGATCTTGCCCTCTCCGCAGAATTACGACTCCGAAATCCATTCGCCCAACGACATGATTGTCGACAGCCAGGACGAATACGTCGTCCAGCCCGGTGAAAACGAAAAGGAGTCGGTGGCCATCATTAACCCGGATCAACTCGATGACGACGCGGACCAGATCGAAAATAGGACGCTAGCGACAGACCGTACGTGCCGGGCCCGGCGGGGGTGCTCCGTGCAAAGACGATGCGCTGACGTGGTGACGCAGACGAGGCCATGAAGGAGCTGGTGCTCCCCCCTCTCGTGGAGGAGCCCAAGATACTGGATGACGTTGTCAACACGTGGAAAATCGAGAGCTGGCGCGACCTCTCTAAGAAGGAGCATGGTCCCGTCTTCTACGCCGGTGGATTCCCCTGGTCAGTCGAACGCCGGTTGTGTGAGGTGCCATTGCCAGCAGCCATCTGACCTCATTTGCTTTGTCCCATCTAGGCGCATCCTTCTCTTCCCCTTCGGAAACAATGTCGATCAGACCTCGATATACCTGGAGCATGGGTTCGACGACCCGAGCCAGATACCCGACGACTGGAGCTGCTGTGTGCAATTTGGCCTCGTCGTGTCCAACGTCAACGACCCCTCCCTGTTCTATCACCATGTCGCCCATCACCGCTTCACCAAGGAAGAGAGCGATTGGGGCTTTACTAGATTCCTCGAGCTGCGCAAGATGTTCCAGCTTCCTTGGGAGAACACGGGCAAGCCTCTGTGCGAAAACGAGTCGGCCAACATTACGGCCTACGTCCGAGTCGTCGAGGACGAGACGGGCGTGCTGTGGCACAATTTCAACTCGTACGACTCGAAGAAAGAAACGGGCTTCGTGGGCCTCAAGAACCAGGGCGCCACCTGCTATCTTAACTCGTTGCTGCAGTCCCTGTATTTCACTAACGCCTTCCGCAAGGCTGTGTACCAAATCCCCACCGCCGAGGACGAGAGCATAATGAGCAGCGCTTACGCACTGCAAAGGTTGTTCTACCAGCTGCAGACGTCCAACGTGGCTGTGGGGACCAACGAACTGACCAAGTCTTTTGGCTGGGACACGCGGCACATTTTCGAGCAGCAGGACGTTCAGGAGCTGTCGCGAAAGCTGATTGAGCGTATGGAGGAGAGAATGAAGGGCACCGCTGCCGAGGACGCCCTGCCCAAAATGCTGAGTGGCAAGGTCAAGACGTACGTCTCGTGCATCGACGTCGACTACGAATCGAGCCGTGTCGAGGACTTTTGGGACATCCAGCTCAATGTCCGCGGCATCAGCACGCTGCAGGACAGCTTCAAGGACTACATCCAGCAGGAGACGCTGGATGGTGAAAACAAGTACTGGGCCGGTGATGAGTTCAAGTACCAAGACGCTCACAAGGGCGTCATTTTTACGAGCTTCCCCGACGTGCTGCACCTCCACTTGAAGAGGTTTGAGTACGACATTCAGCGCGACGCTATGATGAAGGTCAACGATCGCTTCGAGTTCCCCGAAGTCTTCGACGCCTCGCCCTACCTCGAGAAGGGCGCAGACCTATCGGAGCCCTGGGTGTATAAACTGCACGGCGTCCTGGTCCACAGCGGTGATCTCAACGCCGGTCACTACTATGCTTTCCTCAAGCCCAACAAGGACGGCTGGTTTTACAAGTTTGACGACGACAAAGTCACAAAGGCGACAATCCGCGAGACGCTCGAGGAGAATTACGGTGGCGAGTACCGGACGTCGCAGGGCCAGCTGCGCACAGGTCTGCAGAAGAAGACGCCCGTGATGCGCCAGATGAATGCTTATATGCTTGTATACATTCGGGAGTCGCGTCTGGATAACGTTTTGACGCCCGTCAGCCAAAGCGACTCGCCTATCCACCTCCAGAAGCGATTGGAAGAAGAGGCCGCGGCGCGCGAAGCTAAGCGTAAGGAGCGTGAGGAGCAGCACCTGTTCCAAACGGTTAAGGTTGTGACGGGTGAAACATTCAAGGCCCACGGGGCTACGGACCTGACCAACTTCGACGCCGACCCTAAGGTGGACGACGCGGCACCCCGGTGCTACAAAGTCCCCAAGAAGGAGAGCATGGAAAGCGTACTGAACGCCATTGCCCAGGACATGAACCAAGACCCTCGCCGGGTCCGCCTGTGGATAATGGTGAACCGCCAGAACAAGACTACGCGACCGGACCAGCCCATCATGGATCTCAGCCCCACGGTGGAGGAGACGTTCAACCGCACTGCTAGTACGAGTCGGGATAACGCACTACGACTCTGGGCTGAGGTGGCAGAGGAGGTTGATGCGCAGGGTCAGGCTATTTGGCCCACCTACCAGGGCAATGCCAATGGCGTCGTGGTCAAGAGCGACCTCATTGTTCTCTTCCTCAAGTACTTTGACCAGGATGCACAGACGCTCCAAGGCCTCGGCCACGTCTACGCCAGTAAGGAGAAGCGCATCGAGGAGCTCGTGCCGACCATCTGCAAGAAGATGGGTTGGGGTGACAAGCTCCCCTCCGGCGAGCAGATCCAGATGTGGGAGGAGATCAAGCCAGCCATGATAGAACCTCTAAAGCCGAAGCACACGCTTAAGGTGGCCGAGTTGCAGGATGGCGACATCATCTGCTTCCAGCGGAACGTCGACCGCAAGGCTTCGGGCGAGCTCCTCGGCAAGATTCCGCGTATGGGCGACAAATCGACGGAGAGCGGCACCAAGAAATGGGACCAATTCGACGACGCCCGGCAGTACTACGACTTCCTGAACTACAAAAGGGACGTTAAGTTCTGGCCCCATCCCACCAGGTGCGATGTCAAGTACGAAAGCTTCACTCTCACGTTGAGCAGTCGAACCACATACGACCAGCTTGTCGAACGCGTCGGAGATCAGCTGGGTGTCGAGCCGACGCATCTCCGACTTTTCACCATGAATGCCGCTAATGGCAACCCGAAAGTGCCGGTCCGACGCGCCTCCAGCCAGAACCTGAGCGCGATTCTGAACCCGCCAAACAACTACACGCCCAACTCTCAGACGAAGGGCGATGCGCTGTTCTTCGAGGTGCTGGAGATGAGCTTGGCGGAGCTGGACACCAAGAAAAACATCAAAGTCACCTGGCTGTCTGAAGGGATTACCAAAGAGGTAAGTAGCTGCCAAGCCATGTTGTTGCCCTTCGTACTGACTTTGACTGTGCCTTTAGGATACATATGACGTTCTGGTCAATAAGCAAGGCCACGTCGAGGATCTCATCCAGGCCCTTTGTAAGAAGGCTGGCCTTCCCGACGAGCAAGAGGGCGGGCGGATACGCGTCTACGAAATCCATCACCACAAACTGCATCGCGAACTCGGATCCAACTATCCCGTGCTCAGCATTAACGACTACACGGACGTTATCGCGGAGAGGGTCCCAGAAGAGGAACTGGAGGCGGACGAACGTGACTTCATAAAAGTCGTACATTTCCAGACCGACCAGTCGCGCGTTCACGGCATTCCCTTCAAGTTCCTGCTCAAAGAGGTAGGCAGATCCTTCTGCTTCTAATAGGCATCCGGCTTACTGACATGGCCCAGGGTGAGCCATTCTCGGAAACCAAACAGAGACTTGAGAAGAGAACGGGCATCAAGGGCAAGGCTTTTGAAAAGATAAAGTTTGCCCTGTTGAAGCGATACGCCAAACCTGTCTACCTTGAAGATGGTACGTGGCGACTGCTAGCGCTTCCCCGAGCCCTTTTCCCATCATCAGAGCCGCACATACTGACTGGCACTAGACCACATTCTGTATGACGAAGGTGGCGCTGTTGAAGACGACATGATGCTCGGTCTGGACCATCTGGACAGAACAAGCCGCCCACGCAATGGACAGGAGATGTTCCTGAAGTAATACGTCAGCAGGAATATTGCAGTAGACTCTGGCGATGAGAGGCGTGCACGATGCCGACGGCTGTACGATTGACGAAGGGGAAAAACGGCATGTACAGCGCTAGGGCGGCTTCTGCTGGAGCAGACACCTGTGACGCCATGGCCAAATTCATCCAAGCCACTCTTGGGACCGTTGGGATTGCCCTGAGGTCCCCCCGGCGACGAAGACGTGACGTCCCTACGCGCCGAAGGCAGTAGGTGGAGCGTGCGATGTGTTGGCGGGCAACATGGCCGTCCATCATATCTGGAATATTTCTTACTGGAGGTGCCGCGGGCCCGAGGCGCCGATCAAGGATTGGCCGATGCGTCCGTCATATTACCCGGGCTCGACATTAGGTCACCTACGTATGTGAATAAACGTGGTCATGGGCCATGGGCTGAATTTTCGACACATGGCGCGCCACGACGAGGAAGCGTTTCCATGAGAAGACACGAACGTTCGTGCATTGCATACCGGATATACCAGGTTAAGTTGAATTATGCTTAAAGCCAGGGTGTCATTGCCCTCCTCATTGGTTGGTCGGCCTCGGTCGACTCGATGCTACTTTGAGAAAACCCCCTCGTGAACTGAAAGAAACCGTAAATGCATTAGAAAGAGGGGAGCCCCGGCGGAAGAATGGAATCTCGTGAGAAAGTGGCCTGAATGTGAAGATATGGGGAAATCGCTCGAAGGAAAAAGCAAAGAAGGAACATGGCGACAAAAAAAAAGACAAAAAATGCAGACACGCGCGGGCAACGAAGGCAAGCGTACCTTGGCCCGGCCCGCAAGACGTGGTGGTACGGAGAGGCCCGTAATGGCGGCGGGGAGTAGAAGCACACGGTTGGTGGTTTTTTGGGTCTGTCTGCTTCTCTCGCTCGTGGCCCCGTCGTTTTCCATAGAAGGGGGGTGGAGAACCAGGCCCGGCCATGGATGCTAGCACCAACATATATGGCAACGACGGAGCGGGAAAGAAAGAGGGCAAAGAAAAACAAAAAAGGGACCAATGCTTCTTCATGCCCAACAGCTTTCATGGGTATCGCGCCCGGTGCCCCCTCGTCCTGCTCCTCCACCTTTTCCCCTGACTGCGCAACCCCTCCCTGCTCATGTGCTGCTCCGCGCGTCCCTCCCCCTATCCTCCTCCCTTCCTTGGGGCGTTCCTCGGCCGTCGGCTCCGTGGTATCCAAGTACTCCGGGGTAGCGGTTCTGCAGTGGCGCTCCGTAGGCGGTGGTCAATATGATGGCGGTCGAAACTCGGCTCACATGGTTCCTCATTCCTCATTCCTTTTCCTCTCCTTCTTCTTCGTGTGCCTCTTGTTTCTAGGTCTGGAGAACGTCGAGTTCCTTTTCGCTCGGCGGCAGGGGCGTCTCGTGCTGGGCGAAGTCCTCGCCCTTCTCAAAAGCGGCTCCGGGTCCGGCGTAGCTGGGTTCGGCGACGGGGGCGGCCTGCGTGGCAGCAGCGGCCGGCTATGGTGTCTCCTGGTCAGCGATGATGTTCCGGATGCTCCTTGAGCCGGCGTTTCCCTTTACCGGAACCGGACTGACGATGGCAGACTGCTGCACATAGGTCGGCGACACCAGCTCTTCAGAACCAAAGGGAACGGGCCGTGGGGGCATGTTGCTACTGTCCGTCTTGCCACCGCCAAGTCTCTCCAAGAGTGCATCCGACTGCTGCTTAGCCAGCTTCTGGAGTTGCACCATGGGATCCTTGTGGTGGCGCAGAACGTTAGTCAGATCGCAAAGGCAGTCGGCCGGCGAGTATTCCACGCCGTGCACACATACCCAATCGCTCTGTGGTGGCACGCCCGCGGCGGCGGGCAGCTGGCCGTCGTCGTCGTCTTCGTCGTCGACGCCGGGCCCGCCACCACCCCAGAACTTGGGCCGGCGGATCGGGGCGGGCGTGACGGGCAGGCTGGGCCGCTCCGCCTCACTCGGGAAGTCGGTGAGCCGGGACCCGCGCCGCTTCCACTCCGTCACGTCCGCCGCCTCGTCCGCCGCCGGCATCGTCATCGCGCCCGGACCCTTCAGACTCGCGCGGCGGTGCTTCTGCATCGAGTCCACGTATCGCTCAATCTCGGGCACTTCGTCCCAGGCGTTGGTCCGGGCGAAGGATCCCCAAGGGTCTGACGACGCGGCCGACAAGCTCGGGGTGGTGGGGGTCTTCGGCTCGTTGCGCTCCGGCGCGGGTGGTTCTGTGACAGAGGACTCAGTTGGCGTCTGGGACTCCCACGCAGGCGGCGTGTGTCGCTCACCGGTACTCGGCGCGCTGGTGGTCGAGGCCCTGGACCGGGGGGCGTCCTCGGCAAAGACACGGGTCGGCGCCTCGCGGTTGACCTCCCAGGGGAAGATGGGCTTCGGCTGCTCATGGTGAGTGGGGACTGCATATCCAATGTTCTTGGGCGGGCTCGGGTATCGCTCGGGGGCAACGTAGGGCGCCGTATCCGTGGACATCTCGTACGAGGCCGTGGGCAAGTTGGCCGCTTCGGGCTTGGTATCCGTGGGTGGGGGTTGTCTGGTCGGGGGTTAGCCATGTGTTCGTGCGAAGGCGCGGCGGCGGCACCACAAACCTTTGGGCGTCCCAGTTGGAGTAGCTGATGGTGTGCTGTTGCGGCCCTGCTAACCCCTGTCTAACCTGCTCTTTACGGGCCTCAGCGTCATAGTCCTCTTCGGAATGATTGTTGTCAGTCGGAACAGCGGGCGGCATGGAATGTTGAGAGTACTGTTCTCCTCTAGGTTCTCCAGGTTGAGGCGCTACGCGTTGGGGGTCACGATGTTGGGCATCATGCGGCGCTTGTTGCGGATCATATGGCTGGCCATGGTGCTGTTCCGTTTCTACGTTTCTGTTGTTACCTCGTAGAGCCTTGGGCAGAAATTCGCCTCTGGTGAGATACTGCACAAGGGCGATCGAAGGCTTCCCGGGGGTGTTGGACGACTGCGGGCCTGTTAGTCTCGAGACAGCGCCGAAGAGGCCATGGGCCCAGCCGGCAACAAACGCACCTCGTCTCGGTAGTGTCTATCGTAGACGGCCCACCAACGGCCAGTCATCTCGTCAAAGGCCGGGCTTCCCGTGCTGGCATGTCGTCCTTGGAACCAGGGCTTGTTGGAGCCAATGAAGTGGATCATGTTGATGCTCGACTGGAAGTGGCGGTAGGCGGGCACGTACTGGTAGTGGGCCGAGGGCGTCACGTTGTAGGTGAAGGGGATCCGGTTGTAACTATTCTTGAAGTGCATGTTCAGTAAACCCTGGTCAGCTCCGTCGAAAGAAATGCCCCTCTCGGCCATGGCCACCAGCGCGTAGTAGTCGCCCATGTTGGGCGTCAGGACCATGACACCCGAGTTGAACAGGTCCGGCCAGCCGATATCGGGGGCGGCCGAGAAGGGGTGGTCAATGTCAAAGAGCTCGTCCACGGCACGGTAGGCGACAACGTCAGCGTCAATGTAGACGATCTTGCGGAACTGCGTCTGCTTCCACAGGTTGATTTTGGTAAAGGCCGAGTGGAGATCGGTCCGGTTCATCAGGGACAGGTTCGAGGGGTTCGGGTTCTGGATCCGGGGCACGGGGATCACGTAGTCGTACACGGCCTGCGCATCACCACGGTTAGTGAGAGGTACCATTGGCAAACACGCGCCCGGGCGGGAGAAGCTTGCCTGAAGCTGGGTGACGACTTCGACCGCCACCGTATCCAACGTCACCAAGGCGCCGAGCTTCTTGGTGGTGCCGGCATCGCGCAGCGAGTGTGCCAGAACCAATGCGCCTAGTCCAGCGAGTCAGAAGGGAGCCTGTGCGAGATCAATTGGAGGCGGCGCGTACCTGGCAAGTAGGTATCGTTCAACAGAAGCTGGAGCGGGCGCGCGGTGGTTAGCTCTCGCGGGTCCGTCACGACAAAAAGCCAAGGCGGGGAGCTCCTCACGGTCAGATAGACATCCTCCCCCTCTCCTGGCACAGCCATCCTGTGAAGCTGCGGGGCTGTTGATGCACCGGAAAGGTCAACAAAAGTCGGCCGGGGCGCTGCGATGGCGAGGCTGCGCAAACAGGCTGCGTGTAGGCGAGGCGAGGCGAGGCGGGCAAGCTAGCTAGCTCGCTCGTTCGTGCTTGTGGCTGCGCGTTCAAGGAAGGGCGAGGGTGGCACAAGACAGACAACGGCAAGGAAGCGGATGCTGCTTCTGCGTGTCGGCACGGTGTGTGTGTGCGTGAGGAACAGACGGGCAAGAGTAGATGATGTACTAGTCGTTCACGCGCAGAGCAAGGCGAGAGAGAGAGAGAGAGAGAGAGCGAGACAAGACGTGAGGAGAGGGAGGGAGGCTACAATAGCTAAACTAGCAACGACAAAAGGTGGTGGTGGTGGTGGTGGTGTCGAAGAAACAGGACCGGTTTTCGCAACGAGACGAGCGCTTCCTGCCGGCTACTGCACTGCGCCCTACCATGCAGGGCGGCGGCAGGCCAGTCCTCGTAATAATCATCAGCTGCAGGCCAACACTGCATCCGGCAGGGTTGCATCAGGCAATTATCCACTTGAGGTGGCCGGGGTATGAGGAGGTATGGGATGGATGGAGGTGAGGGACTGAGCGGGAGGTAGTAGGTATTCGTAGGTACTTTACCCAGGCTCTAGGCAGGAGGAGACGATGATGGAGGTGGCCCGTTCCTCGAACAGGAGGAGCAAAGAAACGACGAGAGCGGCAACGCGCGATGACGACCGAGGGACGCCCCGCGCGGGCGGGGGGCCCTTCGAACCGCCAGGGCTCCCCCTCGATCACGACACCGGGGGCGCTTTTCCTGCGAGCCCGTGTGATGTACTTGATGTACATACTATACAAGGGCTGAACTGAAGGCATCCAAGATGCCATGCCACGGGGCCGAGGACTGGAGGCTGGGAGTAAAAGGAATCCAGACAAACGGGTAGACGGACGGGCAGACACACACACACACACACACGAACATGGATGCGGAGGGGCTAGAGTGTTTTGGACGGTGAGGATCTACTATGTACGGTCTTGTTGACCGCCGGCCAGCAGGGGCAAACGGAGCCCGACGAAGAAGACGGACGGCGTCCTATCTCCATATGGGGTTGGAGCCCGTCCGGGTATGGAGTCGCGCCTCCTCTCTCCAGGAGGGGGTGGGCTGAAAACATCGATCCATAGTGGTGGGAATGGTGGGAATGGTGGATGGGGAGATGGGCGAGATAGCAGTAGCGTATTCGTAGCTCCAGGGGCCCCACGGCCGTAGAGGCTAGCAGCACCACCATCCATCCATTCATTCTCCATTGCTGTAGCCGGGACTGCTGCGTACGAGGGGGGGAAAAAAAAGTTGAACGGGCTGGCTGGCTGGCAAACTGGGAAGCGAGCAACGAACACCCATGCAGGCGAGGATTCCAGGACGCACCCAAGGATCCAGGATGCTTGCTTCATGGCGCATGGCGGCCGGCCGGTACCACGGAATGCGCCAATCAAGCCCGGGGCGGCCGGGAAATGAGCTCGCCGTCTCTTGTTCGTGCTGGGCTGCACACCCGTTGGGATTCATTCATTGTGCAGCGGTCGGGAGGCCCATTGGCTGCGGGACGCCATTCCTCCAAGCCATAGCACCAATCGAGAGGGCCGACATGGGACGTCCCTGGTCGTCGGCGCACAATTGAGTTACAGAGACTCTCCAGGTAGCATCCGACCTACAGATACGATGAGCAGTAGATTGTGTGGTGGAAGTTGATGATGGTGTGTCCATTGCCATCCATTGACCATAAGTTAGAATGTACTTTGGTAAGTAAGTAGGTACCTAGGTATGTAGGTACATATGTAGGCAGGTGGTAAGGAAGGAAGTCGGGATCAATGGACGGTGACATAAGTAGGCGTGAGGTATGGGATGTACCGAGTGAGCGAGTGATGGGATGGGACGAAAGAACTCTTCCGAGGTCGCCCGCTATACCGGTACCTAGGTTGCCATTCAGCTTCCAGTCGCGACCTCGCAAACCTCCCCCCCCAATGGCATCCAGGATGGATCGATCTAGGTCTCTGGCCACCTCAGAGAGAGACGATGATGGCTTTCCCCCTCGACGCCCACCAGTGCAGCCAGTGCAGCCATCGTTTGTCTCACCTGCGCCTGTGTCCGCCCGCCACATAATTCCGCTGGGGCCGTAGTTGCATGAGATGGCAGCCCGACTTGAACTGGTGGTTCCACTGCAGAGCGGTCGCGGCCACTGGACGCGAGCCCCCCCCGCTCGTCACCATTGACCAACCACAACTTCTGAATCGACCTCGCGGTTTCCGGAATGGGACAAAAAACGGGATCGCGAACCCTCAGGCCAGAAACCCGACGACGACTCGCGCGCCTGTCCGTTTGGCAACTCATCCCTCCCTTCGTCCAGATACCATGAAAGTTATGTAGTCGGTAAGTACGGGCTACCATGCATTCATGGTTGGTATGTAATGTGGATGCCGTTCGGCCAGAGAGAACAGGCAAACCGACCTCCTCCATGACTGGGTCCGCCCGCGCGAGAAGAGTACCTAAGATCGGACTGTGAGTATTCTCCCCCCGCCACCATCTCCCCTCCCCGCCAGCAGCCCGAATCCACAGGAACCAGACGAAGAGGGCCTGAGCGGCATGTCTGCAACCCTCGCCTCGTCCGGGTACATACGGTACGGACGGCGAACTGTCAACCGTGTCAACGGCGCCCGATTGCCCAGGACACGCCGACCAAACGAGTCGTTGAGACGTCATGCTGCAGCCCGGAGCCAAATCAGTTAGGAAGCTCAAGCCGTCACCCGTCGCATGACCGGCCCGAGAGCGCCACACCAAACTGTACCCTCGTGGCCTGCAGTTCGACGCTCGGCCGGGCACACGCGGAAAAGAAAAAAAAAAAACACCACCATCACAACCGTTGTAGCAGCAGCAGAAGCAGCAGCAGCAGCAGATCGGTGCTATGGAAGCTGGATGAGAAATAGAACAAGAGAGGGCACAGTTGCAAGGGAGAAACGCGTGCGCCGCACCAAACCGGGCGGTGGAGGTTTTCCCCCGCATCTCCCCTCCCCTCCTCTTCAAACCCCCTCTCCCCCTCCCCGCCTCCACCCTCGGCGGCTGGGTCGTGGTGACACCGCAAGTTAACCGTGGCGCGAACTCGTGCCACGCTGTCGCCGTGAACAACATGGAAAACAACCCCCGGCAACCCAGACGACAGGCATCACCCGAATCTCCTATGCAGGGTCCCGGTACGTCGGCGCTGGCAGGTTGGGCAGGTCGGGCCACCGTGCTGCGAACAACTTGGTAGTGGAGCCTCCCTGGATGGAAAAGTCTTTCACCATCCTCCCAACCATCGCCAAGTACACCACATTTGCGCACTTTCCGCTGCTAACGCCCCCTCCCTCCCCCTTCAGATCGTCCTGTGAGTCACCCGCCAGCTAATGGCGACGGGAGCATGGGGTCGTGTCTCTTGCTGGCACTCCCCACCGAGCTGCGCTTGGAAATCTACGAGACCGTCTTGCTGAGTCGCGGCCCTCTTTTCCTGCCACCGCATCCTCGACGCCATCGGGCCTACCATCCTTGCCGCTGTATGTCTTGCCGTGCTGCCCAGCCTGCCTGTTCCACGGACGGGCCTCGCCCGCAGGCTTCTCTCCTGCGCACATGCCGGCAGATCCACCACGAAGCAGCGCGCCTATTCTATGAACAGAACGACTTCGTCGTAGCTTGTAAGCCTATCGCCCGAGTGCCAGACGGCCAAGCTATACCGCATCCACCCCCGGCCCCTCCGCGCCCCCTGGCGATGGGCCCCGGTCTCGCCCGGCACCTCGCTGATCTTGGGGCCTAGGTCTCGTCCAGCAACCGTTCGAGCCGCGGTCCTTCCTGCTTTGGCACATGCGCCGGTCCACCCTGATGCTGATTAGGACCATCACCTTTCGGGACGCCTGTATGTGTCGGCACTGGCAGCAGAGCCCACGTCGGGAGTGGAAGACGGATGGTGCGGCACTTGCGAGGAGGTGTTTTGGTAACGTGGCACGAGGCTCGAGCCTACCTTTGCCTGGGCGAGCCCGGGCGACGCACGAGGCCATCGTCCGGAACATCACCACGCCCGACGCCCAAGGCGGCGGCTCTGTTGTCGTCAACCCCTGTCTCGACTGTGCGTATCGATATAGACGGGGCCGGTACGCAATCGTGTGAGCGCAGGTCCAGCGGGGCCATGGGACGTCGCGAACGCATGCCTATCTGGCGGCCCAGGTAGGTACAGACGGGTCTGGTTCTGTTGGCGGAAGATGGGGGGAGGGGGGGATCCTCTCTGTTTATGCCCGCCATGGCCATGCCGTGCCGTATCCATTGCAGATTCCAAAATGTCCGACACTGATCGCCCTACCGCTCCGCAGCCAGCCCAAGCGAGGGCACCCAGCAGCTTGGGTCGCCGGCACGGGGCACGAAACGCCCATCACGCCTCGGAAGGCCGTGCCATGGTGAAATCCGGCCCGGGAGCCTGTCCACTGCCGATGAACAACTCCTCCAAGCGGTGGATTGCCAGCTGACCCCCCCGCCCTGCCACCCACGCTCAGTCGGGCAAGAGGTGCCTTTCATGCTTGAAATGTTGCATATTATTTGTTTTTCGCCATTGCCGCTATGCATAGACTATTAAGTAGAGACGCCAAACGCGAATACCATAGCAAGGACGCCCCATCATTCATGCTGGGCCAGGCCGAATCTTATGTATTGGCCCGTCTCCCTTCGGTGCTCGCAAACTCCTGTACGCCGCGCATGCGCTGACCTGTGCTCGTAAATAATGCGTGAATCCCCCCCCGTAGATCAGAGAAGACGGATACCGGACCCCAAGTAGACCAATCCGCTGGACCCGCCAGGAAACCCTCCAGCGTACCCGGAAGCGCGCAAGGCTGGCAGCAAGTGCGCATGATATACCCACCACACACGCGCTACGACTGACGTGTGGGGGGACCGGGGCGGCGGAATCGCGAACCGACGTGTAACCCCCGTCACACGGGAGAAAGAATGGACTAAATGTCTTTCTTGACGGCATGCTCGGGTTTGTGGGTGGTCTCGTAGTCGACGTGGACGTAGGCGCGCTCGATGTCGGGCAGGGCCTCGAGCTTGAACTGGAGCTCCTCGGCGACGTCGTGGGTGGCGCGCAGCGAGGCGGCGGGGTCCATGACGACGTCGACCTCGGCGATGAGGCGGGGGCCCGAGTGGTAGACGCGCACCGTGTCGATGCCCTGGATGGCGGGCGAGTGCGTCAGGCAGACGTAGGTGATGAGCTGCTGCATCTCGACCGAGGCCACGACGCCGACGAGGAGCATGAACTCGACGAAGGCGGTGCGCAGCCAGATGGCGGCGACGAGCACCGAGAGGAGCACGGCGCCCATGGGGTCGAGCCACCAGACGAGCTTGGCGCCGCCGACCGACGTCAGGATGCCGAAGCCGTTGATGAGCAGGTCGTTGCGGTGGTCCTGCCACAGGATGTCCACCTGGCTGTACTTGTCCTTGATGCCCCAGCAGTAGAGGAAGAGGCCCAGCTTGGTGCAGAAGGCGATGACGACGGCGACGACGGAGGGCAGGTGGAAGGCGTTGGTCTCGCCGCCGGCCCGGCGCGTCGCCAGCTCCTGCGCCGCGAAGGCGATGATGATGAAGGACACGGCGGCCATGAGGAAGCAGAAGGCGATGTTGCCGACCGTCTCGAGGCGCGCCTTGCCGCTGGGGAAGCGGTTGGGGTCGACGCGGCGCACGGCGCGGTTCGTGAGGATCAGCGTCAGGTTGCTCAGCGGGTCAAAGATGGCGTCGGCCATGGTGGTGAAGAGCGACAGCGAGCCCGACGAGATGGCGCCGTAGAGCTGGAGCACCGACAGGACCACGTTGGCCGCGAAGCTGCCCCAGACGGCGATGCGGAAGCGCAGGTGGTCGTCGCCGGCCTCCTGCCGCGCGTCGGCCCGGTGCTCCTCGACCGTCTTGAGCAGCCGCTCGATGGTCTCGTTCTGCGTCTTGTAGAAGGTCTCGACGCGGCGCGCCCGGAAGAGCCCGCGGGGGGCGCGGCCGCCGTGCTTACCGCCGCCGCCGCCGCCCGCGACGCGCTTCCGCGACGTGTTGGCCTTGATCTCGCTGATCTGGTCCGCCGTCTTGAAGGCCGACTGGAGGTTGTACGGGTCGCCGCCCGAGTAACGGCGCGTGTGCTGCGACTCAACGTCGGTACCGGCGGTGCTCAAGTGGCGCGCGACGGCGTGTTCGTGGCGGTCGTCGTGGTGGACGGCGGGCTCGACGCCGGTGCTGGAGCCCTGGCCATGCGATGCGCCCGGCCGCGAGGCGTGGCTCGAGTTGCTCGGCAGGTTGAACGGGTGCGGATGCATGGTAATGCTGGACGACAAATCGGGCTCCATGATCTCTCTCTCGGTCGGCCGGATGCCTCCCGCCCTGTTTTTTTTTTTTTTTTTTGGTGTTCGCGGATTTGACAACCCCCGGCGAGTCCTAGCTGGGCCACAAACCGCTGCTGATGGCTGAAGCCGACGCAATCGTCGGACGAAAAAGGTTTACTAACAGCAGCCGCCGCGGCACAGACTCTGAGAGCAGGCGCTGGCGTAGTACGAGGGGGGAGACGCGAAGCTGGCGGGTTGGCTGAGCAATGGGATTGGGCCCCAGAGTTGCTTTCCCGTATCGCCGTCTTCCCGCAACAAATAAAGTTGAGGTCAAGGGGCGCGCGGGGGGGGACATGGGGAGGATTCGGGAGATCCGGACTATCCGGGGGGGAGATAGGTAGCCTCACCGTTGGTCATTTCACATTTCGTACTGCCCGTATACCTACATACCTATTTCCACGTACCGGGGGGGTGGAGGGCTATGGATGCACCGCCCGTAATCTCAGATTACGGGCGGTTGGCCCAATAGTGGTCAAGGCCAGTGGCGGCGGTGTTGGCGGCATCGGCGGTAGAAAGGCCGCGCTGCCAGCCGAGCAGACTTGGCAACGGTACATGCGGGCATCATCCCTCAGGACCACGGATCCCGCCTGCCCGCCACAATGAGGCCCCCGCGAGTGCCATGTCCCAGTGGCCACGATAGACAGCAAGCAGGTCCAAGAAGGGGGGGAAGCCGACCACGTGCCGAATGCCAGCCGGCGATTGGCAGAAGCTAGAGAGCGCAGATCCTCGATAGCCCGGTAGAGCTGGAGGGAGGGCCCGCACGCCCGTCGAGGGGGAGGGGGTGACTATGGCGAGGGGCGTCGGCGGCGAGCCATGAGGGAAGGGGAGGAGAGCTTGGGAGGTGGAGGAGGCAAGCATCACGATCAGAGTAAATGCGGCGGGGGGGAGACACGGCGGTCCGGCTTTCTTTTATATAAACCGGCTTGCTGCGTCTGCCTGCCCATCGCCCGGGCTGGGGCACGGCAAACCCGGCAAGGGGGGGGACTCCCGAGTCTTTCTTTACGTGTCGCGTTCGGTAACATTCGGGACGCTGCTGAAACGATGCAAGCCCCCCCGTCGTCGTCGTCGTCGGTACGAGGGCAGTGCCAGGCCAGGTCCCCTCCCCCACTGCCAGTTGCCGATCTTGCTATGTACTTAAGTATGTAGGTACGAACGGGCTCTCCTGTATTACATGGTGCACCCTCGCAGGCCAGGCATAAAAACAAAACTAAGAAAGCAAAACCAGTCAGTCCAGTGTGTATGCGTTCATTCACATGCCGAAGAATATGTAGTTCCCCAAAGAGGTAGGTAGGTACGTACGGTTTACCCTAGTATGCAGGTACGCCCGCCTCTTCTCTCACGCTGGGCCGCGAGGGCCGCACCCATGTATGCCTGCGCCCGGCGAAGCAAAACCACGAACCATTTTTACTTGGACAGCAGCGTCTCGTGGTAAGCATGGATGATGGTGGGAAGCGCTTGGAATATGTACATATTCGCGTGCGCGGGACTGGGAACCATATCGCCGCGACACGCATCATCTACATCTACCACTACTCCTTATGCAACCATCCGTGTCCCCCTCCCGGCACCGCTGCGCTAGGCATTGCCTCCGGCGTCGGGCTTCTTGAACTGCACGGGGTGCAGCAGCGACCCGGGCCCGGGCGGCATGGCGTCGCCGCGTCGCAGCGGGTGCGCCTCCGTGTTCAGGACCCACGTGTCCAGGTCCACCAGGTCGAAGTCGCTGTAGAGGAGGTAGAAGTACTTGAGCGTCTCGGCGAGCCAGAAGCTCTCCATGCTGTCCGCCTGCACCGGCTTGTCCAGCGTGATGTCCGCCAGGGCCGCCGCCGCGATCTTGGTGCGCGAGTGCTTCTCGACGGCCGTGAACATGTCCCACCCCTTGTCCATCCAGCTCGCGTCGCCCGTCATGCGGTACATGTAGAATACCGATTCGATGGCCTCGGGCCGCAGGATGTAGCGGCGGTCCGGGACGTCCACCATGCCCTTGGGGATCCGGCGGAGCTCCAGGAGGTCCGTGATGCTCTTGTCGGTGACGTCGACCGAGTTGGGACGCCAGTACTTCTTGCTGGCCGCCAGCCAGCGCTGCTCGTCCCATTGGCAGTCGTCCTGCGCCGGATTCGAGTCACAGGGGATGAATTCGAAAATCTCGGGGCCGATGCCCGACGGGGTCGCGGCGTACGACCAGACGCAGCCGTCGGTGAGCTGCTTGGCCACCTCCATGTCCGCCGGGCGATCGAAGATCTTGGCCGCCAGCCCTACCATGCCCCCGGCGAAACACGTCAAGTGCTGCGCACGGGGCTTCGTCGTCACCTGCTGCTCGCCCGCGTGTTTCTTGACGGCTTGGGCGTCGCCCGGGAACAGGAGGGCCTTGTTGGCGGGGTTCAGGGCGCGGCGGAAGAGGTGCTTCTTGGCGACCTCGATGAAGTTCTCGTACAGCGTGCGCGGCTGCTGCAGAGCGCCGCCCAGGATCAGGTACTGCTTCGGCAGGTACTCGTAGAGCGAGTCCGACATGCCCCCCAGCGTGAAGGCGCCCCCGTTGAAGCGCATCGGCCACTTCGACGCGTCCAGCACCACCGGCCACATGCCCGGCAGGAGCGTCTTGTCCTGGTTGTCCTCCATGGCGTCCGAGATGCGCTGCGCGGCGTCGTGGTACGTCATGTCGCCCGTGAGCTGGGAGAGCTTGGAGAACTCCATGCTCAGCGACCCAATCTCGGCCACGAGAACCTGCATCGGCGCCGTCTGCAGCTCGCCCCGGACGTAGGCACGCCAGTCCCACCGCGAGACGGGCATCCGGTTGGGCGTGTCGAAAGCGCACATGACCAGCTCGCCCACCTCGACCGCCTTCCTCAGCAGCGAGGGGTATTTCTGCTCGCTCAGCTCGTAGGCGGCCAGGAAGCCGCCCATGTAACGGATCGTCGTCTCGAAAATGTTGATGTCCCGGGTCTGTGTCGTCGTGAAGTCGATGGCCTCGCAAGCCTTGACGGCACGTTCAAAGTCGTCCTTCATGCCCATGATCCACAGGCTGTCCAGCGAGTCGACGAGCGTCGCGGCCCAGCCTCCAAAGGGGTTCTTCGCCTCGCCGGTGAGGGGTGTCACCTCGTCCTGCATCCACGCTTTCTTCTTGTATCCCTCCCAGCTGTGCGTGAAGCTCTCCTTGATGGTCGCGAGCCGCTTCAGGCGCACCGTCTTGGCCGCCTCGTCCTCGGCGGGTTGCGCAGCCTGCACCTTTGGTATTTTGCCGCTCGGTATGGTGGCGGGCAGGGGGGTGAGCTTCTTCACCGGGTTCTGCACCGGCAGCTTCTTCCACCGCGTTGTCGCCTGCTCGGCGTATGTGAGTTGGCCGTCAGGCGACGCCGCCATCATCGGCCCGCGGTGCGGCGGGCTCCAGCTGTAGTACCAAGAGGCCAGCGCCCAGAGGGCGACGGCGCCCAGGATCAACCGCAGCACGCGCCTCGCCATAATGATATCGTCCTAAAAATGGGCAAAAGCGCGACAGGAATTGCGAGAAAAATCGGTCGGTCGGCTCAGCCGCGCAGCATTGCTTCCAGAGGGCGGAGGTCGAGTCGTCGAGCCGCGGGCACACGACACGTGCGGCGGCGCTGAGGGGGAAGGATGATCAGGGGCCGATTAGGAGCCGGCATGGAACACGCAGGGGTAACAAAGGTCAATTGGGAGGGCAGGGTGTGTAAGCTGGACCAGCCACCTTTCCGCGCATCAGCGTGTCCAAAGAGGTACAGGTAGAGCTCCTCGAGTATGGTAGCGATCGAATATTGATGAACTAGGGATAGGGAGGACGGACGAAACGACCTCAGAGGCCGCGAGTCGAGGGCGGGCCGGACCCGGCGAGGGTCGGGATTCAGGATCCATGGGTATGACGGCACGCAACGTGCACGTTACAGACTTTTTTTTGGTCCTTACTCACAAAGCAACGTGGGCGACTGGCAGCCTTTCCACGCCAACCTGGCTTTCGGCTTCCATCCCCGAATCGCTTTCAAGCTCCCCCCTGCCAAGAGTGCAGGATCCACCGCGGGCGCTCTCTTGGGGGGGGTTGAGGAGGCGCCGTGGGGAACTTCCCATTAGTCCATCGCCGCGTGTGTCGGGTCCCTGAGCTAACACATCCACGATGCCGGCCGGGCAAATGCGCCGAAGACGGCCTGAAGCACGTCGTCGATCGTCAAACGGAATTCTTCGAATGGGGGGGAACAAGATACAACAGTATAACCCATCCCACCACACCTGCAGCACTGTTGCCCCCCTACCCCCCAAAAAGTACAAGATTAGTCGGATTTACTTCGTGCTTCTTTTCCCAGTACGCCTCTTTCCGAGTCTCGAGTAACCGCGCGACTTGGAAGAGAGGCCGTATGTTTATTACTACGCGAGGAAATGAGGTACTCACCTACCTACCTAAGTAGGTAGGTATGTATATATGTCTTCTTCAAGCCGGACTAATCCAATTCTTTTGTTCACAGTATAAGCGGGCGATGACTCTCTCCACCCCCGTGGAATGATTCTTTTCGCGGGGTATGATTCCTAACTTACAGGGCTCTGTACACATTTTCGGCATATACTTCTGTACCCGTCAACACCCTGTCCCCTTGTTTGCGACCCACGGAAAGGCAAGCTGCGATATTGATAGCATTCGTGGACGAGCCCGTACAGATGGTCAGTGCAGGTATTGAATACCTGGCCGGTGCAGTGTGTATGTAATTCCATTTGTGTGCATCCTGGCCCCTATCGTGTAAGCCGTCAAACTGCTGCTGCCGTTCTTTTCCCCTCACGCCATTCGTACCCACCAACACAGGAGGGCTCTCAACATTGATAAAAATCCGCTCCGCCAGGCCGAGGCCAGGGACTTCCAAGCATCCATTCTTTACAGCCGCATCGTGTGGTCTTTTTGCAGACATACGACGCTTATCTGCCCATGTTCTGCTTATCGCACAATTGGGGCGGGGTGTGCACCGCGACTGCATATTACAGATCGACAGGGTCCAGGAGGCAGAGAGTCTGGCGAGAGCCCTGCCTTCCAATTGAGCAAGGAGACGAGGTCGGGAAAAGTGGGACCCGGTCCATTGGTGCCCGACTCGCCACCGCGGAGAGGCTCTCTCTATCTTTTGGGTGGTCATTATAGCAGTCGTCGTAGTAGTGCGTCCGACTATCTCGGCCCTTTGCTCTCGGAGACCTCGAGTCATGTAGCCTGTGCGGCACTGAAGTTTAACCTCTGTGATAACTTCGGGGACCAGAGGCCGTTCACTGTTACCCGCCCCCCACGCGAAGAAGACGGCAGGGGGGCAGAGACTGCGCGGTCAGCGTCCATTTGCTTTTGGTGCTGTTTGTTTTGTCCAACACGCCGCCCCGTTGGTATTTGCAAGCCCGCACCGGCTCACTGGCGCCCACGCGTTCTTCAGCCTTCATACCGCACGCGACACCCACCACGCACGCCTTACATACAAGGCAGCCCTGCTCAGCGCATACTTCTGTCCCGAGGCCCGCGGTGCTCTGCAGGCCTCCCTTGTCTCGCCGATGCTTGGCGAGCCGGGACTATGCCAAAGTGAAGGAGGGGGTGGGCTCGCCCCCGGAACGCTACTATGTACAGCAAAGTGTAAGACGGGGTGATCGGGGAAGTCTGGAAGCAAGACCGCGGCCTATGTCTCTCTGGGGTTCAACACGCCCCCGGGAACCCTCCCCGTTCCTCAACCCGGCCCGTTCTGGCCAATCAAGGCCCATCAAATCTCCCAACATGCACCCCGGGGTCTCTATGTAGGATTCCGCCATCATGCGACTTCGGGATGATTTAAGCGAACAACCCCCCGCGTGCGGAGGCCCAAGGCCACTGTGGCTGACCGGCCGAGTGGTTGGTGAGTAAAGGAGAGGACGTATAAGTAATCCAGGGTCCGGCACTGAACTCCAGCACCCGAGACACCCTCTTCGCAGTCTCGTTGCACCTCCACCTGCCCATAATGGCCATGGCCTGGAGTCTAGGGATTGCCGAGTTGCTGGACGCCCTGGGTACACAGGTCTGCTCCCTCTATCGCCAATCGCATGGCTGCCGCAGTATACAAGTGAACGCCCGTACTGACACGGCCCAGATCAACTCCCGAGAGCTGCTATACAACCTCTGCCTGGTGAACCGCACATTCCACGAGGCCTTCACGCCACACCTATACAAATGTCTACGATGGGACAAGGGCAATATCGACATCTTCCTCGATAGCCACAAACACAAGACCATCCTGAAAAGCGGGCACCTCATACACACCCGCGTCTTTGTCATCACGGCGTCGGCCGTCGACTCGGCTCTATGGGCGTGGAAACACGAGAATGCGGCGCAGCTGGAGCAAATGCGCCGTGCCTACCCGAATGATAACCCCTGGCTGCGGTGGCTTTCATTGGGCCTCGAGGCCGTGTGGTCTACCCTGAACGACACCATGTCTGCCGTCATCCAGCAATCACCGCGGCTACAGTGTTTTGCGTGAGACCCCAGCTTGCTTCCCCCTCAGCGTTGCCTTTGCTGACCTAGACCTTCGTCCAGTTGCAAGAACGTTCCTCTGACGAAGCATTGCATGGCAACCTTGTCGGAACTGACGAGGCTGACCAGCGCATCCATTTCGTTTCCACCTGGGAGCGATACTACCATGAGAATCCACTTCGAGGGGTTCGCCAATATGAGGCACCCCGAACGCTGGCTCGCCTTTTCTGGCCTGCGGAGACTTTCGCTGCACAACATGTACGGAGACGTGCGGACCTGGCGACGCCAGGTATGCAAAACCCTCCTGCGTTCGCCGCAGCTGGAACATCTGAGCCTGTCTGTCGACACCGACGCAACGTCAAGGCTGTCCATGCTCGGAACCAACGAGGAGCGTGACCGGGAGCAGATGTTTGCTTGGATATGCACAGAGTACGCAGCGCTGGCGGGCAGGCCCCTGGGCCTCAAGTCTGTACAGCTTGGCCGAGGTATCCTGTTTCCTGACCTTTCCACTCTCGATGGTACTTTCGCGCCAGACGTCCTTGAAAGTGTGCATTTCAACCGCGACACATCGGACCAGCCCATTCCCCGGGCGCTCCTGGCGGGCGCCGTGACCCCCAGGCTCAAAGAGATTTCCATGGGCGAAGCCACGGCGGAGGAGGTGAACGAGCTTCTCTCCAACAGAAACGCCCCTTTGCAAGCCGTCCGGCTCAATGATTATTGCCACAACCATACCGACGGGTGTTCTCCCTCGCCCCTCGAGCGCATGGGGGGCGACGAGGTGCTGAGAATTCCCATGCTCATGTTCCCCGTGATAGATTGGAGCGCCAAGGCCGGGGGGCTGTCTCCTCTTCGCCATAACCCCTGGATCACGGCTCTGGCCTTTGAGCTTCGCTGGGCTGCCCTGGGGGGCGTGGACGTGTTTCAGCGGTATGTCGCACCCGCCATCGAGACACTGGCCACAATGAGCGCGCTCAAGTACCTTTGGATCGTGGCGGAGCACCCCGACATGATCCTGCCGGCGCCCTTGGTGGAACGGCTGGCCCGGGTTTGCCCGCGCCTCCTCTACATACGCGTGGAGAAGAAGGCGTGGCGCGTCCGCAGGTCGGAACCGGACGCGCGGGCCCGGGGGCTTTTGGAGCCCCTGGATGAGTGGGAGGACGAGGTCGAAGGGCCGCGGTTCTTTCATGTCCCGGACCTCCCGCGGGGCGGCGTGATGGACCACGTAGATTGGGATAGGGGCGTCTTGTGAGTAATGGGCAGCGGGCAGCTTGCTGTCCCAGCCATTACGGTACCAAAGTAATATCGAACATAGTATCATTGAACATAGTAATCAATAGCCTCCTGTACATTACCAAGCAGAGAGTTCGATACTGGTGCCTAATGACAAATCGTGAAGGGAGGAGTTATTGTAGTTGAACAGCGATCGCGCGAAAAGCCTCTCCTGGGTTTCATATCAGCCTTGATGTATCAGAGTGGGGGACGGCCTGTTGCCCATGCCGCAACATGTAAATACGTCAGCTGGTCCTATTGAGAAATGGGAGGAATAATTCCCCTCTTTGCGCGAACTCCTCGCCTCTGCCCTTCGACAACCCTTCTAAGCTCAACGATGGGCAAAAAGACGGGGCATCACCGCAGCATACGTCTTTGCTTCTATTTGGACCGTACCTGGCCATCTGGGTTTGCAACAGGGGGTTTGGTGAGCTATCGACTTCGCCGTGATTTTCTCAGAAGACGAATTTCGTCGAAACCCCGCGACGAGTCCCGATCGGTAGTCTTAGGCACGTCACCCACTATAGTCTCGGGCTACTTTCTTTGTCAAGTATCCTGTCAGGGCCATACGGTATCATTCCCCCTTACACTCAGCCAAGTCTGGGGTAAAGTAGCCGGTATGCCAGGGAGCCACGATGCTCTACCCGAGTTTGTACCCCGCGTCACTGAAGCTGGCGTCTTGGCCCGAGTTTGTGTATAGGAAGCCTGGGTTGGACCTGATCTTCAACTTCCAACGTTTCGATCCTGGTTAGACCAAAACCCCGTCCTTTGCGGGAGCAGCCTTGGAAGCATATTATTTTACGAAAGGCTATCATCCATCCAGGCCAGTGGTCTGTTCAATGCAGGCCCAAGACTTACGGCCTGGATCAGCAGGACCCAACCGTTTTGGGAGCCACCCAACCGTTTTAGAAGCCACCCTCCCTCTGTCTCAAAAAGGTAGTCTTTCTATTCAATGCAACTTTCTACATGAACCCTAGTACTTACAAAATTTATCTAACCCAAGGCATCGTGATTGCCTATATCGTATTACCATAGGTTGCTTTGATTATACCTGACCTTATGGTACTGGATATAAGGTTCCAGCACGTTTTGGGAGAAGGTGTGACGGACCCCACGTTGGCGGAATATAGTCTGTGCCCCACCGACGGAGCTTAGCTACATGGGATAGGAGGTAAGTAACTGTCCGTTAGTAGGGCAGGTCATTAGTATGGGAGGTGGCATCCAGAACGGCGTCCAGTAACACTCAAGATGCACTTGACGTCCCTAGCTAAGGTTCTTTGTACCTGCCCGCCGCCTAGCGTCTGCCCTAAGGAATTAGGTAAAGTACGTAGCAAATACAAAGCACCCCTACGGACAGGGGCCCAGCTCGTCCCATCCCAGTTTCTGCCGTGCCTCTTGCATCTTGCCGGACGAACTGCTGTCACTTCCCCATCACCTGCCGCCATTGCGATCGTGACGACCAGTCCGCCTCGTCCTGCTCGTCCTGCTCGCCATCCCCCTGACGGCCGAGCCCCAACGCGAGTGCTGGGCGCTCCCCCAAGACAATGCGCCCCGCCAGTCGCTCTTACTAGCCCACCCACCCTACCTGATGCACTTTTCGGCCACGATACTATGAACTCGTTGTGGCCGTCGCGGGCCCCCAGCGACGCCATGGACGGCGCGAAAGCCCCCGTCGACCTCGCCGACACGGGAATCGCCGCCGAGACAGCCACCGTGACCCCCGACCCCCCGACGAATCCCGCCCCCCCGCGCCCTGCCCTTCAGCGCAATACCTCGGCCCCGAACCCGAACCCGCCTGCGCAGCCGCCCCCGCCCCCCGGGAACCAGCCGCCCGACTCGCTGTCCCTGGCCCAGTTACGCCGCTTCGTGTCCGAGTTCCCGCGCTCCGAGGCCCTGGCCTACGACTTCGTCTACTCCGACACCGGCCCCCACGCCGAGGAGATCGACGAGTGGTTCTCGTACCAGTTCTGGCAGTGGGTGCGTCTGAATGCCGCCCAAAAGGCCTTTGACTGGCACTGGGACCACGACGTCGGCCCCTTCTCCGGCTGGGACGAAGCCGACGACGACATCCGGACCCGGTTTGTGCGGAAGGCCCTCGACGAAGTCTCCTCGCGCGACGACACTGTGCGCAACGCTGCCATCGGCCGTCTCGCCTATCTTGTCCTGGGCCGATGGTGCGAGACAGTCTCCGCCCCTCCCCAGGGCGATCGGACAAAGCTTCGCAGTGTCGCCACATCCGCGCAGCTTTCGGCTATCCAGGCCGGCATCCGGCTGCTAGCGGAGCTGGGCGGCCTCCCCATCGTCTGGACTGCCCTGCAAAATGCCATGGACGCATTGTGGTACGTCGAGGGGACAATGGACAGCCCGGGGGCAAACGACGTGCTAACGGGCCATAGGCAAATGGAGGCCGCTCCGGTCCCTTCGGAGGGCCTGCAAGAAAAACAGGATGAGCTGATGAACCTGTTGACCATAATGTATATGACAGCACAAGAGACCATCAATGACCGCGCGGGCATGGCGTCCGTACGTGAAAGTTTACGTAAGTAGGGGCTGGAACCCGCAACTAGACGGAAGCTGACCGTGAAAGGATCGCTGGACCCCGATATGGCCACCTATATGCTGTCCGTACTTGCGAAAATGAGGTGGCTCGAGTCCCCTGTACTGCCAATGGCGCACGTACGTTCCCTTGCCGGCCCTGGAGGTGGAATAAGCTAACCAGGCGTAGATTCTGCTCTTACTTTGGAAGTCTCTGTTGGTGGTGTTTGGCGGTCTCGATGAGGTCGAGGAAACCAAAAAGGCTCTCCGAGACGCGGATTCAGAGGACAAAGACAAAGATACCATCACGGCATCGCCGCTTGACTACCACGTCTTCCGGCAGGAGATTGCATCCAAATACCCGGCCTACGTGCCGCCGCAGCTGCCGTTGCCCTTGGAAGCCGACAACACATCGCTTTTGCCGCAGCTACCGAACCATCCCACGCGGAACAATGGTTCCAACGGCATCATGCCAGCACCACCCAACATGCAAAGCGGAGGGGCGTCAATTCTTCACCAGCCTGTCCATATTGCTACACCCGCCCCATCGCCGCCTCCGTCGCCGTCTGTCGGTGGAAAGGGTGGAAAGAAGCAGAATTACCAGACGAACCAGAATTTTCCGTTCATGTACCCGCCGCTTGATGCTACCAGCAACAGCGCCGGTGGCAAGGGCGACGCAGGCTTGCAGCATTCCATCGTCGGCCGTCCGTGGGAGGGGAGCGATATCCCCGCGTCCATCCTTGAGGCGGGTGAGCTGTTTTCGAAGCGCGTGCGAATGACGAGAGCGACAAGGCAACTTTGGGAAGAGCGAGAGAATTTTCTCAAGTTTGAGCGAGGCTGGAGCCCATCGGAAGACGACGATCTGGACAGCCTCGACCTGGACTCGCTGTCTCGGGGCGAGGATGGAGAGATCAACGAGGAAAAGCTTCTGGAGCGTATTGAGAAAAAAGAGACCAAGGCCCGCAAATCCGAAATGGATTTCGGAACGACCAAGGACCTCGACGACACGACACGGCGACGCCTAGAAGCTGTTGAAAAGTTATATGTACGTGCATGTACTACGGCTGTGCTGTGGGCCTGCCAGTTCCCTACCCGAGCCCCGTGCTTTGCGTCTTGTGCTCACCTTTCTGCAGAATGATTCCCTCCCGCAGTTACAGTCGGTCGTCATCGTCCTGATGAAGACGTTTCTCTACAACATCACGGCCTATTCCACCATGCAGCAGGCCCAGGCTAATGGCATGGCCAACTTCCGGATGGGACAACAGCCGCCCAATTTGTTCCGCTCCCACGATAGTGCGAACGGGTTGAACGGAGTGACAGGACCAGAGAACGTCGACATGTCCCTGGAAGACTTGGATGCCACCCGAGCACGGGAGATTGAAAGCAAGGCCTTGACCGGAATCCTCCTGCTTCTCCTCAAGTGGTTCAAGATTTCACGTACGTAATCCGCGCCATCGTTTGATTCCAGAGCTGACAAAGCGGGCCAGACGTCCTCAAGTTTGAATACTTGACACAATTGCTTCTGGACTCCAACTACATCCCCTTAGTCCTGAAATTATTTGTACACCAAGACGTGCAACAGGTTGTCGACAGCAAGACGGATCGGCTGGATCATAGGTGAGTCTGTCCTCGGTGTGACCGTCGGTACGTAGCTGACGGCAAGAAGTTTCTTCCACTTCTGCAATCAACGGGCCTCGCCCGAAGGCGAAGAAGACGAAGAAGAGGAGAGTGAGGACGAAGCGGCGCCTCCTCCCATCAAACGGCGGAAATCACCCCAAGAGGCGCCGGCGCCGACCGCCACCAACGGCGAGCCTGGCACCCAGCCGGAAGACGAGCCGCCAACGCGGCCCGAGGTGGACGAGCTCGGGTATCCTCTCAACCCGTTACCCAAAGAACCGATCACCGACTTTTCGCGTCGCAACTTCTTCTCCCTCATCAACTACCTGCGGATTCTACAGAAGATTTGCAAGAAGAAGGCGCACCGCAATCTCCTTCTGGTCCAGTACAAATCGTCCAACATCATCCGGAAGTCGCTCAAGATCCCGCAGCCAGAGCTTCGGCTCTACACACTAAAGCTGTTCAAGAACCAGGTGCCTTACTGCGGCCGTAAGTGGCGGCAGAGCAATATGCGGGTCATTACGGCTGTCTACCTGCACTGCCGACCCGAGCTGCGTGATGAGTGGCTGGCCGGTTCGGACGTGGACCTCGAAGTCGAGGAGGCGCTGCCCCTGGAGCAGGCGCTGCGTAGCCTCACGCATTGGTTCAACGTGCGGCACTATCCCGACAGGATGTGGGGAGGCGACGTGCGTGACGCACTCCAGGAAGAGCATGACTTTTTCAGGCGGGAGCTCGAAAAGCTGGATGTCGGCTGGGTTGACGCCGGCAATCCCGAAATGGGGGGTGGGGAGTGGGATCTTCATCCAAACGGCTGGATGCCTGGATGGGGCTGAGCAGTGCGCGTCAGTTTTCTCCATCTGTTCTGCCGCGGTCACGGCCAGTGCGAGGGGCGGAAGCCAGTCTCGATGTAGCTCCCAGATGCCACCCGGTGGCGATGGAATCAGTCAACTCATGAGAGCGAGCAGCTGCTATCAGAGCTAACGGTCCGAATTTCAATGTGAGGACCGGATGAACCAATCAAGTACACATGTCGCCACGCGAATTTGCACGTAGTGGTGTTGTCAGCCGGTTAGGCATTCGTCTCGTAAGTGTTCCAAGCTATCACTTCCAAGCCCACCTTCATCCAGCCGTGAGAATCAAGGGCCTCGCTCAATAAGCGGCCTTACCGGTCACCGGGTATTCACAGGATAAGCAAGGAGATTTGAAATATAGTTTCGGTCACGACACCCCTTCCCTCTTCCCCAGAGAGCACACACGCCAATCCATCACGTTAGGATCGGTCTCTCTCATCACAGTCCTTACCGCCTGATAAGCCGGCAGTCTCTTTTCTACTAGGATACCCCCTTACTAGCACGCGATAGTGCTTCCATCTCATGGTGCAGCTCTCTTCGTCGCTGCTGCTGCTGCTGCTTCTGCTTCTGCCATGCCACTACTGCGGCTGCTGACCTGACCTGACCTGATCTGACCCGATCACCCCGGTCCTTCCCCCCCTCTCCCCCCAGCGTATTTTCCAGTCCTGCTTACCTCGTTCTCTTCCTGCAGCCTGTGTGCCCTGCATGTCGGTTGCCCTTCCCACGTGTGGGGGAAGGGGAGGTGCTCCTGCAGCCCTACGAGCTTTGGCCCTTGTAGGTGTGCGTCTTGGTATGGATGGAGGGGAGGGGGAGGGGGGGGCCTAGGCGAGCGGGCTGCCGTAAGCAATCATGAACAAGAAAGCCCACCGCCCTCCCCTCCCTCCCAGCCGCCCCGAGAAGAGATGCAGGATTTTCCCAAAAGAGAAAACAACCAACGCCGGCCAAGCCGTGGGCTTGCGGCGTATGCGAACATAAGCCGAAGGAGGCCACGCCGTCGGATTCGTCAGGTCCCCCCCCCCCCCCCCCCCCCCCCCGTTCCCTTCTCCCGGTTCAGAAAGAGCCCGAGAACTGGATGGCGGAATCTTGAGAGCTCAACGGGGAGGGCTGGCCATGGCTCTTTTCCCTCCCTCCCACCTGGGATGTCTGCCCGCCCACGGAGCCAACCAAACAAACAACCCCGCCACGCATCCCCCCCTCCTCTTTCCCTTCAGCATGGGTGGTTCATGTGCGTAGGGCCCCCCCCTCCTCGGCGCGGAGACCTTGGGGAGTCTGCGTTACGCGAGAGGTGATGATCGCGCCGACGGACAAGTAGGATGGCCGCGTTCTCCCCCCCCTAATTCGCATAGCTGTCATGGGCTGGGCCAAGTGATCAGCGGGCGTGTGCTTTTGTGTGTGCTTGCTCGGCCTCCTTGAACATTCCGGTAGAGGGGGGGGGGGGGGGGGGGCGTGTCTTTTCGGAGCGGCTTCCTCGGAGCTACGAGAAGGACGGGGGTGGGGGGGGGGGGGGGGAGGCTGTGTGGTACTTTGTTCGCTTCCCCCCTCCCAGAAAACTGCAAAATACACACGCTGCCTAAATGGACAGGAGGGGTGGGTGCTGACTTTCGTTCGAAAAAAACAAAAGGCCAAAAAGAAACAAATAATCCGGCGGCCTGGGCAGACCGAGGAGGGCGGGGCCTTCGGTGTGTGGGCGCGCGGCGATGACTCAGACAAGACACGGGCAAGCAAAAGAGGCCAACTACGGCGGTAAGAGGGATTGGGCGGGGTTCGTGTCCCTTTCGGCGAGGGCGCGAGGCACACGCTTTTGGCGGCTCGGTGGGGGAGGGGACGCAGGTGAGGGCCTCGTCGGTCTGTCCACCCATTTCATCGACGGCTGGTACGAGATATACGTACGGAAAGACAGCAGGGGAGTGGAGGAGGGGGCGCAGGGACGCGAGGACACACGGCAAAATACGCAGAAGGGAGAGAAGAGGCGGAAATGCGAGAGGGTTGAGAGAGGTTTGTTTGAATTCCATCCGGTATGCTAAATCCCCGGGGTTGCTTAAGTACTGATATAGGGTATATGGGGTATCCGCTGTCCGCCTGCCAATGTGAGGATGTGCCATCGCGAGATGCAGACATCAATCTACAGTCCTAAAAAAAAATCCAATAATTCCACACCACCTGTAGCCGCCCATGTATGCCAGCCTTCCGCTGCCGTCCCTCCCCGCCCCCCCGCCGTCCCAATGCAGCCGGATGATGAGGTGATGCCGATAGGAAAATGAAACAATGAGGTCCTGAACGCCCTGTGTATGCAATGCATGCCCGATGCCTCTGCCCTCCTCCCTAGTTGATTTCGTGTCCATGCGCGGTTGAGAAACGGAACAGAATGAATATGATTGGGTAAAAAAAAGAAAAACGACGCCGTCGTCATGCAAAAAGGTGATCCAGATTACTCCTTCACGGGAAGCACGAACCGAACGCGCTTCTTGGGCTTCGCAGCCGGGATGTTTATGGGTTGCGTCTTCTCCTGGTCGAGCAGGTCTTGGGTGCTGAGGCCCAGCTCGCTCATGGTCTCCTTCTCGGGCTCCTCGTCGATGGACCAGACGTCGGGGCTGGGCTCGCGCCACGAGTGCCGGCGCTGGAGCTCGAAGCTGCGCGTCCGGCCGGGGAAGGCGCGGCGGGGCGGCGGCGAGAAGCGCTTGGCCGGCCGGCCCCGCGGCGAGCCGACGTGGAAGGCCGCCGGGGAGAGCATGGCCTCGGTGGTCTTGGACTGCGCGGCGGCGCCCGCGGGCCGGGGCCGCTCGATGCCAAAGTCCGGGAGGCTGAAGGGCGACCCCTTGGGGGAGCCGAAGCGAACGTAGTCCTCCTCCTCGTCGCTGTCGTCTTCGTCGAGGATGGCGCACTCCCGGTCTTTGCCCTTGCCCCGGGCCCTGGGCTTGTAGCGCTTGAGTCCGTCGAGGGTCGACGGGCTGATGCTGCGGACCATCTCCTGAGGCCGGGTGGAGTCCTCGATGCCGGCGTCAAAGTCAAAGGCAAACTCGAGCTCGTCATCCTTGGGAGTGGCAGGGGTGAGGAAGTAGGTCAAGGGGTTCCTCTTGAGGATGGGAAGGTCGTACTCGTCCTCGTCGGTCGAGACATCCTCGTCGAGGACGGGCGGCGACCGGCAAGCGGCCGGGGGCCACGAGTCGGGTCGTGAGTAGTTGAGGGGTCCTGCTTGGTGGGAAGGCATGGTGATGGTTGCGAGGGATGAGTGTGGGAAGGACCTGGTGAGAGACCTAGTAGAGAGGGGGTGATGGGTGGTTGATATAAGTGCCGCCCGAGGGCATCCCGCTCGCGTCTGCGTGATATCGGATGCAAGTGAGGCCAACGTTCCCACTACCTCCTTGGGGCTGAAGAGGTTGCTATCAAGACCCGCCCGGTCTAGTGCCGGCGCAAACAAATAGCCGGAGGAGACGAAAAAGGGAACCGGGGCTACCCTATGGCGTACAGGATTGATGGGCCGTGGAACACAGTAGTCGTATCGAAGCGAGTGAGCCAGTAACAGCGACACCGCTGCTTGTTATATAGCGCCGGCCGCTAGGCAGAAGACGTCGGCGCTCTATCTCGGCGGCCGCAACTGCGTGAAGGGGGGGCACACCATCAGCACAGTGACTGGGCAAGGCACGGCGACAGCTTGTGAGTCGACAGGCTGAGGCACGGGAAGGAGGGTCATCAGTGCGGCCTCAGCTCCATCCGGTCTTGTACATGTTCCAAATGCGGAGACGCCTCGCCGCCCCGTCGCCTGCGCTACGCGAACCACGGTAGGCGTGAATCACGGGCTGGCGGGGAGGGGGGGGGGGGGGGGAAGCACTAGCATGGGCTCAGGCCGCCTTCTTCCAAGTATTGCCTGCCATCACGGGTCAGCGAAGGTGGGTATGGGGCCCGAGGTGGTGGGCAGAGGATGGGATTTTAGATGGAATACGAATCCACAGTGCCGTTCCATGGCCTTTTTTTGCCAGGGAAGGTGGCTCTGCAACTAAGACAGCTGGACAGGGCGGCACACGGCCAGGACGCAGGCAGGGAACCCCCAGGACACCCTCCCGGCGCGCGGGCAAGTGGGACATCTGACCAAGTGGTTCGCATGCGATAGTGCGCAGCGTCGTGCTCTGCCGAAACAACCGTGGGCACCGGTCCTCTGCGACTCCACGAGGCTGGCGAACAGAGTCATGCCGGCTGGCAGGGTGTTTTGGGTGACTCGCGGCGACGATCGGCGCAATACGTATGCATCGTACCTTGCATGGCGCGTCCGGACGAGGCGTGGACGCCCAATAGGCCGCGCGGGGGCAGCGAGTGACCGCACGGCGAAGACGAATCGTGCTACCGGGCCCTGGAAAAGCCTGGCAGTCGGGCAGGCCTGGCAGGTAGGCAGATCCATCCTGGCTGGCGTCCACCGGGAGTGCCCGCGACCGACGACGACGACGAGAGGAGGGCCGGGGCAGGCGACCACGACCATCCATGGATCCAGGATGGCTGCCGAGGAGAGGCGTTATTCATCAGCCGCCCGACCTGGCGGCCACCGTCGGAGGGGATCGCTGCCTCCGGGCCTGCCCTCTCTGCCTTCGGTACCGCCTGCTCACCCACGCCAGCCTGCCCGTCGCCTGCTCATCATGAGTCAGGACGCGGGCGTTAAGGGTGTGTACATGCTGCGCAAGCCGTGACATAGTGCAATGCATCTGTCTGGATTGGGGGGAGACTGCGGGGACTGAAAGCTGAAGGCAGTAAGTACCTACCGTTAGGGCGGCGATAACGTGATTGGCCGGCCTCCGAGGCTCTCCCGCTGCGTGCGTCCACTCGTTCCTCTGTGCCAATGACTGTCCGTCCCCTCTTCCCTCTCCCACACACTCTCTCACTTTTTTTTTTTTTTTGCTCTTCCATCCTCCCACCCTGTCTGTATGGATGGATACCTGAGCAGCCTGGGTCTTCCGCCAAACCTGACTAAGAACACTAGTTCGCTCAGCCCTCGGCGGCTGGACAGACTGACAAATCCATGCAACCTGGCCAAGCGGGCGAGGACTGGAGGGCTCCCAGGACTCTTTTTTTCCCTCTGCCGTCGGCCACCCCAGCGGCGATCAGAGCTGCCAAGTCCCCTCACCCGGACGCACCTAACTCGATACATATTAATAGCGCCGATCTGCTATCAACCGGTTGCATCAGATGACAGGGCTTATCAACCTGGAGTTGCAGTCGCCCGTCTCACCCATCACATCACACTTTCCCCCCCCCAGTGCAACACCCGCCAATGGCGTGCCCTTCCCAAGCCACAACCTCCCCCCACACCCACTCCCTGCTTCACCTGAGAACGACGCCGTACCATGAGACGTGAGCGACGACAGTTACGTTTGCCGTGTCGCGGCCTGCCTCTTGGCAGATGGGCAGCTTCCGCCCCGGCGCTGGAGCAGATCAGACTATGAATGCCTATCCGTGGAGACGCTGATCTGCGTAGTGCCGCCTGCCCGTGCCAGACAAGACAAGGAAGCCCGGGATGGCGTTATCTTTCTGTCCCCGTGGAGGCGTTTTCCAGTTCGTTCAGCACTGTCTGGGTGGCCGAACGCCCGACTGGCCAATCAATCATCTGGGTAGCTGCTTAGCGGCTGGCAACACCGCATCTACGGCACCCCATCGTCGGCAAACCATGTCGGCGAAAAGAGACATGCTGCCCCCGGCCGGCCGGTCAAAAAGTGAAGCGGCCAGGCCGGCTATCTGAAAAAAATCAGCGTCCGCCAACCTCCACCCTGGCGCAGAGTGTCGAAGAAAAACCACCCGACGATGGATTCACCCAACCTGACCGCTGGCATGCCGTCATAGCAGTAAACCACGGGCTGCTCGCGTTGCTAGTTTAGTCGCGTCTTGCCGTCTCCTCTTCGTCCGCCTCAATCTTTCGGGCCACGCCCCTCGTTGCGGCCCAGCTAGACTGGCCGCTGTCTCCATATCCAGGCTATCAGATCCTCATCATCCCTGTGCTAGGCTCTCCACTCCGAGGCCCTGTGCTCCTTAGCTTTCGGGGCTAGCTGCGGTGGATGCCTCGCAAAAGGACCCACGACGAGGCTAACATCCTCGCAGTCTCCATCAATCTGATCGGAGGAGTCATACATGGCTCGATTGCCGCCGCATAAATCGCCCAGTGGAGGGCCGGTGGATCCGCGTCGGGCCAGCAGACGGTCCTTGAGTAGACATGGGGACATGATGGCCCAAGATAGTGCTGTGGACGGGCCGTGGCCATAAGAGATCCAATGCGTGACCGTTGCGCCGCTGCACCGCGTCTGATGCAAGAGGCCACGGCAACACGGCCCTACCCGCCATTCGATCGGGAGTACTTAGTCCCGCGTCTGGGTCGGCCTTGGACGCTGCATGCTCCATGGCCCCGAGCTGCGGTTCGAGGCTATCTTGACGGCCCCTGGATACGATATGGGCGACCTGGCTCTACAGAGCAACTGGGCCGGCCGCTGGGCCACCGGGCCGCTGGACCATGTCCAAAAAGGGGATGAAAACGTGTCCGGTGCGGCAGACTGTCTGTTGCAGGCTAAGTTTATCTAATAGTGCCCGAATAACTCCCTGATGGCTAATGTCTTGACGACATAGAAATTTCCTCATTCGGGCACCCCGGCCATGGAGCTGAACCTCCTTGAGCTACACTAGCTGAAAGGCCCGGCCCCCGGCTCGTCGCGGGAACGAATCGCTCCGTGCGCGCCGAGATCTCTTGTCCGTTCTGTCGGGTCAGCACTGCCAAAGCGCAAACTCAAAAATGGGACAAAAGGGGTCCGGTCCGGATCCAAGGAGCCTTGACCAAACGGGACGAACGGACCATGTGCGTGGTCTTGCCGCCCAAACCCAGCTTCTGGCATCTCTATTTTGGGTCCTGTGGCATCGTGGTGCACACGGATTCCCGCGCGGTATCCTGTAACCCCCCTGCGGAACTACTGTTCAGTGGTGATTCATCAATTCACAACCTAACCCAACCTCCTAATCGCCATGGACCAGAAAGCCAAAGGTGGCGCGCGCGAGCGTGACCGACACCCTTGCCACTCGACGCGGGAATCTTGGCCGTAGCTTTGGCTATCCCTGGCGACTGACACACTCCCTACCTCCCTGGTCCTTAATCACAAGCCAGGTGATGCCCAAGAATGCTGTGTGCCTAGGGCAAGGCCGCCATGAGATGGGATCCATTGCAGCATCAAAGATCTCGGATCTCGGGCTGTTTCGACCACCTGCTCAGCTTGGCGTGGCCTCTGCTCCGGGGGCCTCCTTGCGCCCTGAGCTCTGCAACGCGGGCTCTCCAGCAGGCTCTCCGACGTGATTTTTGCTGCACAGGTGGGCTTTACAGTCTGTACCCCGCAGTGTGCTGTGCGTCGGGGCTACACGCCGTGATGTCTTTCCCGTAAGTCATGGCCACGAGAACCATGAGGTTGCGTCCGTCGAGCCCGTCGTGCCCGTCGTGCCCGTCGTGCCCGTCACGTCCGTCACGCCCGTCCAACCCGAGCCATGGATCCAGAGTTTTCACCCAGGCAACAGTGTGGCAAGTACGACGGCCAGAAAGACATGTCAATTACCCGCAAGTTCGGGGGTTGAGAAGCATCTGGGCAGAGTACCGTCAGCCGCGTTCAACCCGTACGCTTCTAACGGGGAACTACATATCTTTCGAGATGAATAGAAGCGGGTAAATCAAGGCAGGCAAGTCGACGGAAGATACAAACTTGCCTTCCTGCGTGGTTTACCGGTCTCCGCGGCGATGGAACGGCCCTCCTAATGGAATCGACTCCACGGGTACTTGCCAACGAGGCCACATAGCCTGCTTGTCAGAGCAACGTGGACGTTGCGAAACCGACAATCCGGACCAAGGCCAGCCTATCGACATGGTGTCGCGGCCTGCCCATCGTTCGCTGTGGACAATACCCCCTACCTTTCGGCCTATTCCCGCCTGCCTTCCTGGCACCAATCTCAACTTCCAACGTTTACCAAAGTCGTGTCACGCCCCGCGATGCGTCGAGGTCGGCTGGGCGCATAGACATTGCTCAACAGCGCCACGATGGCCACATACGGCTGTGCAGGACCGTTTTCGATGGTCCGCAAGTGCCAGCGAGAGCCGGTCCATGGTTCAAAGTACCGCCGGTGGCGGGCCTGTGGCTACCCATGATACGACCCGTATCTACCCGTCGTCTGATTCGTGGCCTGTCCACGGTTCTAGGCGCCCTATAAAAACATGGCGAGCCCGGGACCGACCGAGCGACGACCATTGAAGGGGCCAGTATCCACGGATATCGAAGTCGTGGTCCGTCGGGTTGCTACTGCCAGTTGACGTGCGTAGCAGCGAGGTGACGAGGCAGCGAGGCAGGGCACATCTGCCGTCTTGCCATGCTGCCATATGTCTGACGATGGCCGGCGGCGCCGGCGGTGCAGCACCATCATTGGGGGGTATGCCGCACGGCCGCACTCGTCCATTTGCCCGAGATAAGGGGCATGTTGCGTCAAGTCGACGGCTGGCTTGCCAAGCGGCTCGACGTCGTTCCTCCTCCCTCCTCCCACCTCCCCTCCAATTGGACCAAGCGACCTCTCGGGGACCGAGGCAGCTGCATAACGGTTCCCCATTGCCCGGCGTCATCTGGCGGTCGACAAGCCGAGGCACCGTGTCTCGCCCTCGATGGACGGCAGCAGCTGTTGTTGCCGTTGGCACAGCGCGATGACGCGGGAGGGTCTCGTGCGGCCCCCTATTTGCTTTTCTCCCCAGTGGCTTGCATGCGACAGCACGACATAGCGGGGGGTCCGATCCCCCAGCAATCACAACCCGCGTTGCTGCAGGCAAGCACCCCTATGGAGGGGAAGCCGGACACCGCTGGATGGTGCCGAGAAGGCCGGGTGCATTCCTGCGCCCGGAACGGCTTCACGCTGCCACCCCATGCCACTCGCGGCCGATACGATCCGCTATCGGGAGCGCAAGTACGTCGCCGTCTGGCCGTGGCGGATGCCGGAGGGTGGGCATGGATGGATGGCAGCGCCATGAGAAATCGCCGTCTCGAGAGGTGGGGTCGAGTAGTCCGGCGCCGCCATGTTCGACGCAATCGCGGCATATGCGTGTTCTTGAACGCCCGCGGCCCTTTCACCGCTCTTTGTGTCTAGGTCATCCTGGCGTCAACCCTCCCACTCGCTACTCGCGGGAGGAATACACGGCGCGCGATGCTTTGCAGGGCTTGCACAGCGCTCGGGGCCGATTGCACAGCCGGCGGCGGCTCAAAGCAGTTTGACCGAGCAGCCAGCCGGAGGGCGAGCCAGCGAACAAGGGGAGCGGTCCAGCCTGCCAGCACCACTAGCCAGAGCCTGTCTGCGAGCACCAGCCAGCCAGCAACCCATCCCAGCTGCAGATTCTAGTGCAGCGCATCGCATGCGATCGACGACGGCCTGTTGTTCGCTTCAGCCTCAACGGCTCAGTCGGTATCATGCAAACACGTCGCGAAACATCTGTCTATTGCGCGCACAACAACGGGGAGTCGGCCACTGGCAGTCCGTTCCGACGGCAAACCGCGGTGAGCATTCCCCCGGCGGCAGAAGAAAGGAAAAACCCTCCTCTGTTCGCGGGCTGTGTGGGGAGACGAGGATTGTCTTTACCAAATCGGGACCCCGGTAGCTGCGTCAATGCTTTATCTGCACTGGGGGGCTGTCCGTAGTGTCAGCACCCGGGTATCTGCCATCCAGGATGCGGCGGGCGGGCTCGGACGCCAGGGTCGCTCGAAGTGTGAGACTCCGTTGACCCCCCTCCCCTCTCCCAGCTACCGCACGACGCTGTCACAGCCGCGTATACTCGTCGTCTTGTTTGGGGTCACGGAAAGGCGATCCGCCAGGCATTGACGAGAAAAGCCCCCGAGCCTCCGCAAAGTCGTACATGTTGTTGACTGGGCGGCGCCGGTTCGGAGGGCCATTCCGGCCTCTTCTCGTTTCGCGTGATGACCTGCATGGCCTCAGAGACCCAGCCGGTGGGAAGAGAAGGATCCGATTCCAATCAAACCGGCCAGGCGCCAGACGGGCGCACAGAAAATTCTGCTGCATCGCCGCCTATCACACAGGCAGTCTCCGATCTGGGGATAGCGTGCAGCAAACCATCCCCAACACACGGGTTTTCCCTCCCTTCGATAGGCCTTTGTGGATACGTGAGACGTCGCTGCTGGGCCCATAGGATTTGATGCCCACACGCACGATAGCCGGGCCATGACGGCATACCGTACACCATAACGCGTACGTCTCCTCCCTCATCCTCGGTGTCTGGTCTGTATTGGGATGCAGGCGAGGCCATGGCTTCGCGTTCGGCGTGCTGAGGGTGTTGTCTTGTTTACCACTTGCTCATCGTTTGCTTGTCGGCAAGACACGATGCCAAGCCGAGAGCGTCGGTGGGATGTCGCTGCACTCTGTAGATCTCCGAGGTTGTGGGTGTGTAAATAAGAGGTAGGTATGTAGGTACAAGCCGGCCTGAAGCGACTGGGCGGCCGACTACAGTGGAATGTGTGTAGGAAGCAGCTAGGTCTGTAGTGAGCGTGTATGTAGGGTACTTACTGATTTCTGCCCCCGGAAACGGCAGCAACTCCAGACTCATCCCCGAGATATGGAGGGTGGTATACACATGCTGCATACCTCCTCGGCTGACAAGATAGTCAACCTCATGGTCTTGGCCCCCGGCCGCCAAGCGCAGGCTCATTGAACTATGACGAGTTCGTTCGACCTGTGTACGTTCAAGGAACACGCGAAGCCCGGCCGTGTGGATTCCGTTCTGCTTCTGCCGCGCGCAACGACGAACTCTTCCCACCTCGGGACTCTGGGGCGCGCATCAGACCCAATGGCCGGCCCCCGGGCATATGCGCGAGTGCTGCAGACAAGCCGACGGAGGGCCAATGGCGATATATGTAACCTGTACATGTGTACATAGTATGCATTGGGGGGTGGGCGTCGGGGACGGGGTGCGTTGGCATCACCGCTCTGTGCTTGCTCTCTCTCTCTCTCTCTCTCTCTTGCCTCAGCGGGCCTGGGCCGCCCCCCCGCGATGCGCCCATGAAGCGGCATCGTCATTGGCATCTAGTATCGACCACCACACGACGGCGGGCCCTCACAAAAGTCTTGCACGACTCCTCCTCCCATCTTTTCACGACGGCGTGCGGCCAGCAAGGACAGAAGCTTCTCGCGTCCTCTCTCTCTCTCTCCCCCCTTCACGTTTGGGCCGTAAGACGCCGGGGCTCTCTCTGCCTGTCGGCTCAAAACAGTATTGCTACCCAAGTCATATTTAGTCGGGCACGAAAAACTCGGCCTCTCCCGGGCGGCTCGCTCGCCACCGGCTTTTTTCGTTGGTGGACGGACGGCGGTTGCCCTTTTTTCTGTGGCCAGCCTGCCCGCCTGCCCCCCCCCCCCCCCCCCCCCCTCCTCCCCTCGCCAGCTCTTCTTTTGGGCGCTCCCATGCCCACATTTTGTCCCGGGCCTCGATTCTAGCTACTGGGGCGCTCTAGTCATAGCCAGCGGTTCTTACCACGCGTCCGCCCCCCTTCGCCCGGGCGGAGCTTCAGCACGCACGCAAGGTGCCTGACGACGGGGTGTCCATACGTCCACTCGTCCCACAGGCCCCTTCGACTCGACGATCTGGTCGCTTTCGGCTCCCCGGGACCCAGCCAGCCGCCGTTTGTGTGGTGGCTCTTTTTGGCCCTGTCTGCTAAGGTTGTTCGGCTGCCTGGTCGCCCTGTCTCTTTCTCTCTACCCCCTCCTTCCTGGGCCTGTCCGGTCCAGCCAGCCAGCGAGGAGCCAGCCAGCCAGCCTCTCTCCCCTCCCCGTGCGCCTGGTTCGGAATTCCCACGCGCGGCAGAGTCATCGCTGAGACGACGTCGGCCTCCTCTGCCCATCCCCTCGACGATGAGGTGACACGGGGAGCGTCTCTACTGGCCCCCTGCCTCTTGCGGTCAAGGCCGCCCTGTCGTCCAACACGACCAACGAGCGCCGCCAGGTACAAAGCGCCCTCTGGCATTCCAATCGGTTCGACAGGCAACACGTAGTAGGCGGGCTTTGTTCGTCTCACTCACCCTCACGGCCTAAAGCGAGACGGTTGGCTCAGGAAGAGACACCGGCGGTCGTCGTTCCAGAACCCGACCCACCTTGGGTACCGTTCGAGCTGCCATTCCCATCTTTCTCTCGCATGCCATTGACCAGCGCCCCCGTCGTCGTGACTCCTCCCGTCAGGCCAAGCATCCGACACGCGCCAAAACTTACACACCCTGCCAACCCTGTCGTCCGTCCCCTCTCTCTCCCCTCCCCCCCCGAAGCGGCCGATCAAAAGGTTCGCCAGCATTGGCAGGCGCGCCCGGGATTCCCTGGTTGCAGCGGTTTGGCAGTCTCGGGCTGTATCGATAAAGCCCTGCGGCCCTGCCTCTGCCCTTCCAGCCGGTGCCTCCACCTGCAACGACGACATCGACCGGCATATGTACAAGTGCATGCCTTCGACGGTACACGGGACGGCACTTTTTCGTTTCTCTCATCCAGACATTTCCGCCCGTACCGCATCGCCCAGAACGACCGGCTGTTGCTCTCACGGTGCCACAATTACGACGACGCCTGACGGCCGGCTTGCCCTTTACTTAGTCTTCTCCCTCCCGTCTCGGAGCGCGCGCGCGCGTGTGTGTGGGTGTGGGTGGTTCCCCTCTCGCCCGCCCCTCTTCTTCTTCTTCGTCCTCTTCCTTTTTCCTCCTCTCGTCCCCTCTATCAGGCAGGCTCCGTTCGTGCCCCCCAGCAACTAGCTGCAGCAGCTGCTGCAGCCAGGCCCCGCTCGCATTACATTTACCACCCATTACCTGGCAACCCGCCCGCTCTTGCATTGGGTCTCGTTCCCACCCCCGGGATCACGCCTAGCAATAAAATCTGACAACCGCCTTTTCGTACTTTATTTGGCACTGGCAGCCAGCCAAACCCCGTCCGGGCTTCTGACCCTGACCCTCTTTCTCCCACCCTCACCTCCTCTTCTTCCTGATATAAGAGCGCCCTCCTTCGCACCCACCCGCGGCTGTGTCTGCACCATGCCGGTGCTCCAAAGGAAACAATCAAGACCTGAGGTTGCCGCTGTCGAGGATCTCGACGAAGACGGAAACCTGATTGAGGGAACTGGCCGCTACGCCCGCTCCACCGCCGCCCCCTCGCCGCCCCCGGCCGACAGCTCCCTGAAGGCGCTGATGAACACATCCAAGAAGAAGTCGTCGTCGTCGCGGCGCCCCTCCGTCCACCAGTACGAATACGACACCGACATCATGCCCTCGCCAGAGTCCCCCCCGGCCGCAACGCGGAGGGAGTCCAAGCCCGAGAAGAGACGCCCTTCCATCAGCACGAAACAGCCCAAGGGTGTCGTCGTAGACCAGAGCAAGACCAAGCGCCCTGTGCCACGGAGCTCCAAGACCATGCCCTTCCCCCCCGGCCACCCCAGCGAATCCGCCTTCTACGGTGTTCCCACTCAGACCATGCCGGCCTCGTCCCGGCCTCGGGCCCAGAGCTACTATAGCCATGGCCCTGGCATGCCTGGCATGCCTGGCATGCCCGGTATGCCTGGCGGCCCCGGCCGTCCGCCTCTCTCCAACTCGGCAATGTACTACGGACCCCCACCGGGCGCCATGGGGCCCCCAGGCTTCCCGCCCGGTCCTTTCCACGGCGCCGGTGGACCGGGCATGCCCCCTATGGGACCTCCTCCGCCTCATATGATGATGGCCCAGTCGCCTATGAGCGCAGGGCCCGGCCCGATGCCCTCGCCAGGCGGCTACTTTCCACCCAGCGGCCCTGAAACCTTGGCGTCCCGGTTCCACCGCGGCCAAGAGCATAGGCCGCGCTCGGCCATGGGCTTCCAAGGCTCGCCGGGTCATTATGAAGACTTTGGCGATTACATGGAGGAGCCGGCGCAGGCGCCGGTGCCCAGAGGGGGCCTCGTACGACGCCAGTCGGTGTCCCAGGCGCCGCCCAAGAGGCAACCCAAAGAAATCGAAGCTCCTCGCGATATGGGGCCACCGGCGCCGCCTCGTCGCCCCCAGACGGCGCGGCCGCAGTCGATGAGCTTGCCGTACCGACCACAGCCTCTGTCCATCATGAAGTCGGCCCATTTCCACGAGGATGACGTAGACGAGGACAATGGCTTCATGGGTCACCCTAACCCGAAACGGGCCTCGGGTCACGGTTTTGAGTCCTATGAGTATGGCAAGTCAACCGTTGCAAGACGGCACCACCGGCACCCCAGCTACGACGACTCGCTCGAGTCGGACGAAGACGAAGCATTGTACCAGAGGGAGCCGGCCGCTGCGCCTGAACGGCGCGGTGCATCAGCTTATGACAAGCAGGTCAGGAAGGCCATGAAGTACCAGAGCGAGGTTGCTGGTCCTGCAGCGCCTATGGTGGCTGATACGCAAGCTCACACTGCCGCGCTGACCCACGACGCTCTGCGCCGGAGGAACGGCGCCGACAGCCGTTCCTCGCACAGTTCGGACAGTCACGACGAGAGCAGCTACAAGCAGTCTGCGGCAACCCGTACCACCAGAGATAGCGATGATGGTATCAACGTCAAGGTGTCTGGAGACGCCACCGTGGAGATTGGCAACACCAAGATCAACTTCTCCGGAGGCGGCGGCGAAATGACCATCGGCCGCGGCAACAACAACAACAACGGAGGCAGCGACCGTGGCACCGATCGTGGTACCGAGTACGGGGGAGACGACCGCAAGAGCAGAGCCGACAGGACTGAGAGGCCTTCGCGTGCCCGCGCCCAGTCGCAAGCCGGATCTTCTTATCCCCGCTCTCACTATGACCCCAACATGCCGCCAGGCTACGGCGCCTACCCGTCTCACCTCCCTCACCACCCTTCGCAGCAGCGCCCACCCCACCACGCGATGCAATATGCGCCTCCATACAGCGCCCACCCCGGCTACGCCGCCGCGCCCTCTGAATACGGTGGCGATTATGAAGACTACGAGCACTACTACTCCCGCCACTGAGCCAGAGCTTCACGGTCGCCTGTCTGGAGACATGGCTGCGTACCTGCTCCTGTGCAGAGCCTGCGTTGTTCTACAATGTTTCTCGACGAGGCCCACGCCATACGCGGTTCTCATTCACGATGCCTCTGGCTGAGCACTTCACTATAAGCTTTTGGTCTTCTTTTGCTTTGATACCCCCAAAAGCAGAAAAGTCGATACCCCTGGAAGCGGGCTTGAAAAGGCGTGGAAGGTTGCTGGGCTGCGCTTTTTTCTTCTTCTTCTTTTCTCTCCCTGTTTTGTTGTCATCATTTGAGCGCGTCTTGCTTTTGCAGCATTTCGAGTGTGTATATGAGGAATGAGTGACGAGCGCAATGGCTTATGTTTGGATTCTGATGTTTGGTAGTCCCTTGGGACTCTGCTGTTTCTTCGTTTGTTTTTTCACGCTGCACTTCACGGCCCTCCCCGTCGGGCTTGTCGAGGAGGGCCGCGTTCTTTTCGCTTTCCTCTTCAGATCGGTATGGCTGTGCCGTGCTGTTGCGATACCCTGTCCTGTACGGCCGAGTTTTCGCATTTGCGTGGCGTAAGAGTTGGGCACACGATAGATCTGTACGGGGAAGAAGTCCACACTTCTATTGGCCAGGCTACGACACCGCAATACAGCCCGCCGCCCTCAGCTGGTTTTTGTTTGGACTCTAATGTTGATGGTGAGACGCAAGTCGGGAATTTGCCCTATAGGAGCTGTTACGGTGGCCTGGGCCACGCTGGTTGGGGAGTGTTTTGAGTGTTTGGATACGGGGATAGATGCCTTGACGGCTGCACTTGCAGGGCCTTGGTGTCACTGGGCAAGGGAAGCGTGGGGAGTTCGAGGGCTGCTACTGTAGGCGGCGCCCATCTTCTTTCACGGACCAATACCAGTAACGAGGTCTTCCGAACACAATGTCCCGTGTGCTTGTTCCCTGTGTGTGTTTGCTTTCCCTGTGCCACGTCTCGCCGCAGCTTCGGTTCCAGGTTCCAAGGGCGCCGGAATATGGGGAAACGCGGTTAAGTGGGCTTATTCTCATGCAGCTTTGCCCGGCAGAGCCGTCACAGCACGTCGATCTCCCAAGTCCCCCATCCCACGGTTCCCGATACATCTGGCTCGTTTTGTCGGGGTGGCCATACCCGTTGTACTTGGCAGGCTCGGCAGGGTGGCACGGCAACCGCCACCATGGCTGGCTGATAGGGAATACAATGATCATGGTGGGTTGCCCACGATGAGGTAGATAGAGGGGGGGGGAAAGCGTTTGGCACGGCAGGGAGTGAGAAGGTGTCCAGTATCCGCATTCCCGGTACGGTATACTGTGTATCAATGAATCCGCGTATTGCCGGCCAACTAAACAGCCCTGCCCGGGGGGGGGGGGTCGAGTCGAAACGGCGCCCCCGTCGCCAGCCCGCCAGCCCGCGACATGGCGCGTACGGGCCCCCGTCGATCGGATCTCCCGGTAAAGCTTTTGGCCCACACATGCAGACATGCTGGGCCCTGGCTTTTCCTACACAGTATGTACATGTGTGGCGACGGACGGGGGAGGGGGTTTCTCGGCTTCCACGGGGCTTCTCGAAGTTGGGCACACGATCGAACCCACTATCCTGGAATACAAGTACCTACCGCCCCCCTTCCCCCCTCGCCTGTCCGCATGCATGGGCACACTGGAAAGCACCATCGGACAGCCCGCGAAGCAAGGCTGGAAGGGAGGGGGGTTTCTTGTGCGATGGGCTAACTGCGGGCGGGGCGTCTTCGCGGTTTGAGGAGGGGGGGAGAGAACAACTGGCAAGCGGGCTTTCATGCAACGGCGGGCCTCGAAGTGCAAAATGAGTTATCGCGTCCCCCCTCCCCATCATGCATCCAGACTCTAAGGCGTGTCCCGTGCCCCGAGCTAACGTGGTCTGGATGAAACTGTTTGGCGCCAGCGCACCCCCCGCTCCCTGGATGCGCTGGAGGGTATATCGTAAGTACGGCCATGGTTAGCAGTTTGCTTCCCAGTTTGTTCCAATTGTCCCTTTGGCGACGACGCGCGGAGCTGAGCCGGGCTCAGTGTCGTCGATTGGCCGTCGTTTCGCCGCCCGCAAAGGAAGCATCATCATCCACGATATCCCCAGTCAGAAGGCCGTTCGAGGGGGGGCCGCTCGCGTAGAGGAGGAGGAGAAGAAGGAGGGAGGGGGAAGGACCGGGCTGGCCTGGCAACCGGCCCATTCAGTATCCATGCTTCCTCCCTTGCCCTTCCCCTTCCCCTCCCCCTTACATGCAAAGTCCCAGCGGCTAATGACACGCAGCGCGCGTCCGGCACAAAAAGCTCACGGTGGCGGGCTCATCAGCTGTGCGCGCGCGCGAGAGAGAGAAAGCATACGATGTTATGGGTCATGCGGTCCGGCAGTTCGCGGCGACGGTCGATGGCCAATGGTTCCCGCGTAGCATGGGGGAGATTCCTGGTTGGCATTGATCGACGGCGCGTGGGCTCGCCGTCCCCCCGGGAGCAGCAGCGGGCTTGGGGAGGGGCTGGTCGAGATTGGGGGGGAGGGATGGAAGCCGGATCTCCGGTTCCAGGTACACGGGTAGGTAATTGTGTACATCGAACCTCAAGTTGCTAAGGAGCCAAGGTTGCTTTGTGCTAGTTTTATACAGTACGGCACTTTATGTAGTCCGAATAGAACATCATTCTGAGCATCACGAGTGATATCGTCCCTTTCTCGGCTTCTGTATTGTTACCAACCATTCAGATAGTAACGTCCCATATCGGTTGTTGAGTCCAGTGTGATGGACAGTACCTGAGAAGTACATAGTAGGCGATGGATCTTAGGTACTTAAGGTACTCCATAGAGAGCAACCACCAATCAACACGATCGTTCAGCTTCATAATTAGTACACGACGCGATACCACTTTCCATATCCGTGATTTGATTGGCAGGGCGCGTCGCTCGCGTGTTCTGCGCCACGGCGACTTCGCGCTGCTGTGGCGGCTGCGGACCCACAGTTGGCCTAACAACTGGCGTAAACAATGACGTCCCGCTGAAACCCCAGCCTCCAGCCTTACCGTCCAAGGAAGTCCCCAGCCTCCCCAATTCGAGATTGTCATGGGGACCGCACGACAACCCAGCGTGGCCGGCAACCTGCAACTCCATCCACCTGCTTCTGCCACTACGCGCCTTTCGTCCATCCGGAGGAAGAAGCAACCGCATTGCAGATTCGGCCATCTCCCCTTCATCGCCTCGGACGAGCCGTAGTGCACCCGTGGCCACGCAGCCGGTGCCCGACTTTGCACCCCCGCTTTCGTTGTTTGCATGCGCGACAACAACACCACCATCACCACCACCGATCGGGAGAAGGCAACAACATCCACGCCCCGATATGGCGCCTCTCCTGCCCGCCTTGGCAGCGAATGCCCGCACGCTTCTTGCGCGCACCGCCGGTTCGACTCATGACCTGGCTGCCCGCGCCCCCGCCGCCACGGCCCAACTCGGCCCCTTGGCAGCACGCACGCTGTTGAAGCCGCGTGAGACCGACGCCAACGGCAACCCCATCGGCGACACCGATCCCCATCGCGGCGCCGTCAACCCCCACGACATTAACAACAAAGGCATCTTCGCTCTGTTCGCCCTCATCGGCGTCGCTTTTGTCATCGGCGGCATCTGGTTCTTCTTCTGGGCCAAGAACGGCGGTTTCTACTTCAAGGAGGATGACTGGGACGACTACAAGTCGACGGTCCTGCGCCGTCGCGGTCCCAACGGCACCATTCTGTCCAATGCCACCAAGTCTACCAAGCTTGGCGGAGGCAGCATCTACAAGGACTTTGACGAGAACACCGAGTACACTGGCGCCCAGACCCACACCCAGCTGAGTGGCGAGACCGGCAGCACCCTCTCGGGCATCACCGCCGGCGCCAGCGACCTTGCGGCGCGGGAGAAGCGCGCCCGGAAGAAGGAGAGACACGAGCGGGAAAGGGAGAAACGGAAGGACCGCAAGTCCCGCCACGGCCGCAAAGTCGGCGAGGATGGCGCTCTGGTCGATGAGGAAGCCGAGAACGAAGCCCGTGATGCAATTCGCCAGTACCGCAACGAGCGGGCTGCCCGCGTCGGTGGTATTAACAAGGAGAGCGAAGGCAGTCAGTGGGATGGGTCTACCATCCCCAGCAGCTCCGTTGTTGGAAGTGACCTCCAGTCCAAGTCTGATACTACCGAACGAAGGGCTTCGCGCCGTGCCGAGCGGAGCGCCTCCAAGACCGGCAGAGCTGAGCGGAGCGCCTCCAGAGCCGACAGGACTGAGCGGAGCAGCTCCCGAGTCGACCGAAGCGCCTCCAGAGCTGACAGGGCCGAGCGAAGCACTTCCAAGGCCGGTAGGGCCGAGAGAAGTGCCTCCAGGGCCGCCAGAGGCGAGAGAAGCGCCGAGAAGCCTGCTGAGAAGAACGCCGAGAGGAAGGCTGGTGGCATCCGGAAGGTTTACAGCACGGCGGACCGGAGAGAGGCTCGTGAGAACGACCGCATCCGGGCCGAGACGCGGAAACAGCTCAAGGGCCGCACCCCCAGCCGAAAAGACTACAGCTACCAGCGGGCCGACAGCTACCAGCGCCCGGTCCCGCTCCTCGAGGGAAGCGAAGTTGGCAGCAGCTACCTGTCGGCCAGCCAAGAGACGGATGCGAGCAGCGACCTAGGCACCAAATCATACCACCACGTTATTCCCGGCCTGTCTTCGGTGGCCGGCAGCGGCGCTGGCCCCTCGGACACGGGCGACACCGACATTGTCGACTACGCCGAGGAGAAGAGGAAGAGGCGCGGCAACGGGTACCACCGGGCCAACGGAGACGAGGTGTAGACGAGCCCCGTCGGGAATCCTGGCATGGAGCCCTATCGCATGGATAGTTTCCGGTTGTATGGACAAGACCAACGACGAACAAGTTGCATGAGGTGTATTTGGTTCACGCTGGGATAATCACTAGGCATGGCGTTTGATTTTTTTTTCCGTCTTCGGTCACGAAAGCATGTATGTAGACCACGATCGACAGATCACGAGCTAAACGAGACCTGGATTCACCATTCCGATGAGCCCCCCAAATTCTGCGTGGCTTGTTCTGGTACATCTCTATCTCTCGCAAGCGTTTGGTCCATCGTCAGCCTCCGTGACGAGGAACCTTCGGAATCTGTTGCAGGATCCGCCATGTGCCCTTCACGAAGGGCCCTCCCTGCGCGCCTGCTGCGAGGCTGTTCCAGGGAAGTCGCTCCTGGGTGTTCTGGGAATTCACCAAGGTAATCCCCCCTTTTTTTTATTTTTCAGACTACGCCTCGGGAGTGGCCCAGACCAGTGTCTTCTGGGGGCGTACCCGTACGAGTGTGTCACGTCGGGGTCTTGCTGGGTTCGTCGGCTGTTTTACAATATCACGTTTGCAGTACAGCTATGGGCATCCTCGGGACATCCGCACCGCCGCTAAGAGGAGGGGCGGGAGGGGCGCAAGCGTACCGTTGTTGTTTGTGAGTATGCACACGCCAGTCGTGAGAATCGAAGCCGGTCTGCCTCGCCCCCCTTTCTCCCTCTTGACGCCCGCTGGCAGCGGCCGCCACAACATAACCCCTATTCTCAGCTATATATCCCCAGCAACCACTGTCATCCCCAATCTTGGGGAGGGCAAGGAAAAAGCACAGAAAAGCCCCGTTTATGCTGCTTCCCGGATTCTATCGCATGCCCGAGCCGACTGATTCCTCTGTCAAGGACACAGCCCTCCCCCCTTCCCGTCCTTGTCTTTGTCCCCGGTCTATCCTCTTGGGGTGTCCGGTACTGTCTAGATCGCATAGTAATAGCTTCGCAGTGTACTTACCTTACAGAACACGGGGAGGGGCGAGCTTACTTGCCGACTCCCTTGTTTACTAAGGGGGTGGCCGCAGATAACCCACATGGCCCCGAGGCTCTCTCGTATGAGGGAGGCATCGGTGCATCCCCCCATGTGCCATGGTTCCTAAACGGGCTGCTCTTGGGGGCAGCAGAAGCCGCCCAAAAGAAAGGCCGCGCCTCCTCGCCCTCTTCATATTCGGGCCCCGAACCACCCGCTCCGCCGGCGTGGCTCGAAAGCTTCATCTGATTCCCCCGCTCCGGTCCCGTGCCGGGGGAGGCGTGTCCTCCAGTTCGTCGAAGATAGGAAACGCCCCTTGTAGGCGCTTCGCCACGAGGGCGGCCCGGCAGCCTTTCCCCAGGCCTGCCTACCAGTCGGAAATCCGGGCAGCGGCCACCTCGGCCGAGAGGGTACGGATACCAGGCTCTACGATGACATGTAGTGCTGGGCCCCCGGAAGTGCCCAGCTGGCACCAATAGAAACCCCGGTCAACACTGTATCAAGCAGGGAGGCGGAAAACGTGGCGGCTGCGAAGCCATTAGGATCGAGCTGGCCAGCCTTGAAGTGCTAAAGCGAGCGGCGCCCCCCGGTTGGCACAAACGTCCCTCGGGTAGCAGAGTATTGCATTTCTTCTCTATACGTCACCGTGGGGGGAAGGAGATGCGGTCATGACTAATCCTATCTATCGCTCAAATCCTCGCTTCTCTCCCTCGCTTTTTCGGAGGCGAGGAGTCCCGAAGACGTGGAGGGTTGGGTGGCGGAAGCAGGCCACCAATGGTGGTGAAAGAGAAGGCATGCCAAGAATCGATGGCATGTGTGCCCGACGGGGGGCGAGCTCCCACCCCTTTGCAAACGGGCAGAAAGGCTTGAGTCTGCCTCCGTGCCTCTCACCGAGAACCGTGGCCTGCTGGCCTCGCCGGCACTCCCAGATGCGAAGACGAAAAGAAAGGGGGGGAACAGATGTAGTGGTCATCCACAAGGGGGGTGCGTACTGACTCGAGTGAGTATATGGGGTCCTATCCAACCCGCTGGGCCCGCATACCCCATACCCGGTATTAGTTTGGAGAGGCCGAGCGCTCGAGCGTCCGGCTGGATACGACAGGACAGCTTGTTTTGGCTCGCCTAAGTCACCACAGAGAAGTAACCATGTAAAATTGATTCATCAATCTGACCAAAAGTATCCAAAGCTCAGCGTGATTCTGCCGCCACCGCCGTTGTAGGAAGAGGCGGCCTCGTTGTCGAAGCAAAGAAGGCGGTCAATTTACCGTGGTTTCCAACCGTCATAAATCATCAAATCGTAGTAGGAAATGGTGACAGAAGATCGTAACAGGGCAATCGTAACAGGGAAATCCTAACAGGGAGATCGTGACAGAGAAATCGTAACAGGGAAATCGTGACAGGAAAGTCGCAACAGGGAAATCGGTCCGGGACATTCGTAACAGTAAATCGTGACAGAAAATGGCGACAGAAAATGCCGATAGTGAGGAGATGCCCCAATTTGAAAAGACCGTGAACCCAAAGTCATGAATCTCATTTCCGTTCGTGTAATGTCATTAGTCGTCCGTGTTGCTATTGGGCTCGGTAATAGCCAGGTCCCCGTGCTGTGTATCCGAATATTTATTCTGTCGATTCTGGGGTTCGCTGCCAGGTGCTGGTTGACGGCGCTGGGTGGGTTTCATGAAGCGTTTGATACTTCAGCTGCGTAACTTGCAGGCGGCTGAGTATGCCAGGTGGTATTTAGCGATGCCGCGGTGGGGAGAGAGAAAGGGCCCGTGAAGGCTCCCTTCACTCGTAACGTAGAAAGCTGGCGGCGGGTGCAGTGCAATCGAGTTGTAATGGGAACGATTTGAAGGAGGTCCGAGATGCTGGAAATCGTCGGCGGCGGCGATTAGTGTTTGTTCTTATGCTTCTTGGCCGCCCTCTTCTTCCAGCAGTCGTCGACAGCATACCGGACGGTATCCAAATGCTCGTCGACGACTCGGCCGATGATGCGAACCTTGACGTTGTGTTCGATTGTCTGGAGCTTTGCATAATTAACCCGGGACTCTGAAGCAAGCCGTTCACCACTGATCAAGTTCACGGCAACAGGTTCGTATCCTAGCCTCGGTTCATGTTTCAAGGATCTTGGTTTGTGGCCAGCTCCGTGAATGATTCCATGGGTCTTCGCGTTAACACCACTCTTAGTGCAAGCTCTCCGCTCGTATGTGAGAATAGGCCTACGTCTCGTCAATGGCAGGCCTCGGGGATTAGTGCAATTCGTAATCTTACACGCAGGAGCTGTTTCCATCATCACTCGTAACAACGATGAACCTCCGGATACCGGCGTAGAAATCCGGAGTCATTTGGACCCTCTGAGTGGCTTGAGTGGGAGGACGGGTGGGTTTTGACGTTTCACCTCGGGGTTCTGACCACATCACTTTGAAAATCTGTCAAAGTGTTTAATTAGCGATAATGTTTGAGAGAAATCACGGGGGCTTTCTCACGGTTCCTGGCGAGAACTCGCTGGACCACTCCAAACGAAACTGTGACACTAGCAACGCATTAGTATGGTGTTCACTCTGGCATGGTGTTCTCCTACTTACTGTCAATGTCCTCCCGCGACCCATCTTTGTTTCGTGCTGTCCAGAAGCCGTATTCGGGGATCGAGTCTATAACGGTCATTGGCAGTCCTTTGAGCCGAGGTTCGAACAACTCACCTAGCGGCACATCATCAGGAGATGCGTAAGCCCCGTTGGATGGCCCAGCTGCACCATCGTCTTCATAATTCGGGTAGGTGCCGCCCGTGTAAGCACCCGCCTGGGCTTGCTGGACCACGGTGTCGAATCCCTGGCCAGGAGTCCCACTCATTCCAGGTTCAGCACTCGTGCCTGGCCGTTGGGTCAGTTTCCCACTGTATTGAAGAGGCAGAGACAGAGAGAAGGCTGACTTGGTTCATATGACCCGCCCCCATGCGGGTAAACTCCCGAATCAGCTGGTTGTCCCGGGGAATAGGCATCATATTCGTCGTCGTATACGGGTTGAGTCCCTGCGGCAGTCCCATCTTGCCGGTGTTCATAGGTATAATGGTTGTCGTCCGCAAGTTCAGGGTTAGTATACATTGAGACGTGCTACCAGCCGTTCTTCATGGAACTCACCTGGGTGTTGGCTACCGACATTCAACCGAGAAACCCCGTCCGCGAGAATCTGGTCACTGTATTCGTCGTAGTACTGGCCCGCTCCGTATTGGTCCGTTGGATGCGCTGGGTACTGTGGATCGTGATAGTAATCCGGTGAAAGCAGGTGCGGATCGTATCCGGAGGTGGGTGCGGCTTCCCCGTGCCTAGAACCCCTGTTGTGTGTCTGGTGTGAGCGTGACATTTTGGTAGGCTCCTATCGTCATGCCGATGCGTGCGTTTGCATGCTGTGCCTGAAAGCCGGCCAGAACATGGATCGGGTGGACCGGCAGACTTGCCGACCTTGGTCTGCCGGGGGAGCGGCTATGGACCGCCCGGCGCTCGAGGGGAGGATGTGCCCGTCGACTATTGCCAGCCCGCCTCGGGACGGGAGCGCGTCCCGGCCAGTAGGAGGCAGAGTGCCACCGTCTGCCTGCCTCGTCCCGGGAAGAAACAAGGTGCGGGCAAGCGGGAGTTTGAGGAACACAGGGTATATAGGACGTGGGTAGCTAGGTAGATGAAGGGAGGGACTAGACAACCAAGTAATTAATTGGCAAAGAGGCAAAGAGGCGATGCCATGGAGCGACTGACTTTATATAAAATGGCCCAGCAACATACGTAGTATGTACCTCGGTGCATGAGCCAGGGGTCTGAGCAAGTGGTGCGTCGTCGGGTATGGATGGATGGATGGATGGATGGATGGATGGATGGATTGCAGGGGCTGGTGGGATGGGATGCCACGGCTCAGGTCCAAGTGACCGGCGATGATGTGGAGCCAACTCGGCGCGGATGCCGGACGGCGGCGGGTGTTGAGAGCAGCAGTGGTTGATTGTTTCCTCTGACCCCCATGGCCCTCCATAGGCATAGCGCAAAAGTCCCATCCTTATCACAGCAGCCCATCTATGCAATGGATGCATGCTTTCCAAAGTCCAGCCGTACGTACCATGAGGCTCTGCTGGCAGTAACTGCGGCATCCGAGTACATGGGGGGTACGCGAGCGGGCGGGTTCTGTACGTTTGGGGTGGCACCACGTCCCGTGGGATTGGACGCGGGTGACGCCTCGTTTTGGCTCGATTTCCACACCGGTGACCGGCTGAGTGCCACACGACACGGGAAGCAAACGCCGACTCCCACATCCGACGCCCTCTCCAGGTCCAGCATTCCAAGGCTGATCAAAGACAAGGGGTGCGAAACCAGGGAGAGAATTCGTTCGTTAGGGCTGTTTATGGGCTCCTTCCCATCTATGACCAACCTAAGTACCCAACCAATCCACCCGCTCATATCCCATGGGACATGAACTTTTGACCCCCAACCCTACTTACTTACCTACACCAGCCAAAAATAAGAGGACCTACCAAGTACTATAGGTTAGAAGTGGGTAGGCACGAGCGAAACCCCCGAGGTTGCGGGCATCCACCCATCCTGGATTTCATCCGACGCTACATACTACAACATCCTTCTCACCAGTTAACTGCCCGACTGTCCAGACTACTACCCGCTCTTTTGAAGCTCGGCAATTCCCGTCAGTCATACCTGTCTACTTATGTACGTCAAAGGACCTATGTACGTATCCATACGTGCGTAAAGCGGCCGGGGAGGTCCACCAAGCAACACCAAACAGCCCTGTTGGCAAGCCCATTAATCAATCAATCGATCAATTAGTTAGTACCCAACGGCCCACCCCTTCACAACCTTTGGATCCTCCTTCCTCTCCTGTGGGCTCGCACCGGGACAGTGAGAACAACAACCGGGGTTCGTTTTGCATGATGAGGCCGCAAATTATGCTGCACCATGTCATCCAAGTCCAGCGGCCATCACTGCAACGGGGAGGTCGACCCTGCGCAACCCTCGGAGCCGGCCGCTCGACTTTCCGTCGACAATGAATCCACCACCACTGCGAGCACCGTCCACAGCCCGTCTATTCCGCTACCGGTCCTGCCGTCAAGAAGCACCGAGGCGAATTTCGAACACATCGTCACCAAGCTGGCTACGGCTCTACCTCGCCAAGCGCGGCAACCGCCCCCCCTCGCCAGCCAGGGTGACGATGATGGCCATGCGCATCGAGCTCTTTCCCAAGACATTCGAGGGAGAGCAAGCCCGCATGCCGGTTCTATCCAAATGCAAAATGAGGATACGCATCCTGTGCTCCGCGCAGATGATCCGCCCGGATCTATCCGTGGCGATAGGCGTCTTCACCACCATAGACCCACTCCCCGATCTGAAGGCGACCCACCCGTCCCGCCGACGGCGTCCCCAACCAACGAGCCCAGTGACCACGCCACCCACGACTACGAGAGCCTCACCAGCGAAGCCTCGGGCGACAGCTTCGCTACCACTGTAGACCTTGAGGATGAAGTCAAGAAAATCAAGAAGCAGTGGTCCAGGCTGCGCGAGCGTCGTCGGGACTTCCGCTCAAGCTTCCGAAGAATTACCGGTGCCCGCGATGCCCTTGCCGACGTCCGTCAGCGAAGGAATCAGAAATTCCGGGCGCTACTGCAGGCGGTGGGCGAGGTACTCGATGTGCACCGTCAAGAGGGGCTGGAGAAACTCTTCCAGGAGGTCCAAGGCGTCGATACCGAGCACCAGCAAGCCGAGGCCCATCTCGACGACTTGCTAGATGAGCTCGAAGACAATGAAATCAAACTTGAGGTCGAGCAGCTAAAGTTCTTTACTGGGATCGCCCGGAGCGAGCCGGCATCGCCCCCTCCTGAGAGCATCCTTTCGCGCCCTTCCTCGCGTACTTCGCTAAGAGGAATCAAGGCCGAGCGGGACGAGGATATCCATCCCCAGTTCGAGGAGTTTCAAGGCGCGCTACAAGATCTCCAGCTTGCCAGGGAATTCAAGATGAACCTGAATATCAAGAAGAGGATGGCAGAGAACCAAGGAGACGACATGGGCCCAGCAGAGCGGGAATTCCTGCAAGAGTACGACCTTCTGTACCAACGGGCCCTTGACGAGATAGAGCATTGGACGCATCGTGCAGAAGTCCTTGAAGTGCAATGCCGCGAGAACAATCGGTTCCCGGGCAACGGCTACTTCCAGCAAGTCCCTGCCGGAGGCGAACCATGGTTCAATGGGGATCTGGATCTCGAGGAGACGGCACCCGATGACGAGGGCTCCCGTAGTTCTGAAGTGACGCTCGCCCACCCCCGATTCCCTCTTTTGCTCTCGAACCCTTCCCATCTTCTTCATGAACCCTTACCCCAGACGGCTCTGGCAGCATTGCGCTCGGCTTACACGCTCCCCGAAAAATACCCCAGTCGCGGCCGAATGGTTGCAGAGGCCAGTAAAGAATACGGGATACAGACGCTGCTTGTCCCGAGCAAAGACGAAGACAAGCAGGACTTCATCAATCGGTGGCTATTTCACCGACTCCGTCAATCTGCCATCGAGGTTGAACAGCTCGTCTCCACCTTTCGGGCCCGTCTCAAAATCCTGGATTGGAGCCAGTGGCAACGCGATGTCATCTTCTTCTGGTCCAGAGACGGAGCTGCTAACCAGCCCTCGGCTTGGTTCGAAGGCCTCTATGGTGATCCCAGCCTTGCCTTGACCGGGCCGAGTTCCGGACGCACCTCTCATCACGCTTCATCACAGTCTTTGGAAGAGGATGCCGAAGAGGCCAGAACTCCGCCACTGGAGAACACCGCCTTGGTGACTGGTGACAAGACGCCTTTCCCGCTTCATGTTGCGGTCTAAGACGCGGAGGTCCTCTGCTGGCAATTACGAAAGTCGCCGCTCTCATCATCTTTAACCATTTCCTCGTGTACTATTTACCCTTCTTGGCTTGGCTTGGTTAGAAATTGGGGCCTGGGGGTTGGCTGGCGTAAAGGGCACCAGCGACACTTGAAGGGTTAGGAGAGGACCCAGGAATATGTATTGTACAGGTTGTTATGGCGAGCCAGCCCTACGTTGGAAACCATAGGCCGACGTCAGTCGCTACCTACACCACTAGCCGGCGCAGCCTGGGCTGTCCGTGTACCAGGAATAGTGGCCGGCGGGGGCATCATTTGCAGTTGGGACGGGTAGACGGCTTTGCCATACGTGGCTTGGCTCGTGGTCAGCAAGGCGGCCGGCCGTACCCTTTCCCGCCTATCGGGACGGGCAGAAATCCCAACGGTCAAAGGCGACCTATGGCGTTGCTGTTGCATAATTTCCTTGGCCCTGCTGACGCGGGCCGGGCCCTCCATTCAAGATGACCCACGTCCTCCGGGGAGGGTATTTCACCAATCGGCAGCCCTTGCACCCACGGGTTCCGTGAGTCACGAGTGTCATCTCTCGAGACGGCGATCAAGGAGGGGGGGAAGGACGACAGCACTGCGTCCCACCGCACCGGGCTGGGGTACTCCCAAGTACCTCTGCAAGGGAGGAACAAGGCCGCCGGAAATGGGGAAATCCCCGCGACATGCTCATGCACGGAGGGGCCGGATGTATGGTTGCAACCGATGCTGACTTGCTGGCTCGTATACCCCCCCCCAAACCCCCCTCCTGCCCCAAAGACGCAACGCCTGCCCTTTGGCGACGCCGGCCTCCCATTCGCCCTTTTGCCTCGGGCGGCCGCTACGCACACGCACACGGCGCATCTCCTCGCTCCCCACGCCGAACCCAGCCTTGGGGGATCCGGCGAGCCATCACGCGGTGCCATCGAGGAGGCGGCTGAGAGCCAGCGGGGTGACGCCCACATGCCCCAGGCTGGCCTACACCAGAGCAGCCCATTCCCCTCCTCCGTGGAGAAGACCAATGGCCTGGCCTGCTCCCGTCCAGCCCGGCATCGTGCCGTGGGATAATTGGCCGGCCGGGCCTGCAGACAACGAATGAGATCATTTACCAGAAGCGCACCGGGGCGGGCGGGGTGCCAGCTCGGCAACGGGCGAGTTCTCGCTCTCTTTTCCCCAACCCCGGGCCCGGAAGAAACCGAATTGGGTGCTGGCCTCTGCCCCCCGTTTGCCTCCCTCAAACGGGGGCTCTCGGAAGGATGACCACCGTACTGGGCTGAGAGGCCCGCCCGGCGAATCACAGCCGTCCACTTCCCTTACCCCCCATCGGCGGGAGGTGCTGCGTTGGATGCTGGGGAAACGCCGACATGTGAAGGCATACCTCGACTTGCGGACACGAGGCGCCGGGTCCTCCCCCTTCCCCCACCCCCCGGGCGGTTGCGACCGGCGAAAAAGGCTGGTCGAGGGCTGCGCGGGCGCGCACAAAAGGGGGGTGGAGGCGAAAACACCACAGCGCGCATCGCGAAACGGCCTGGCCCCCGGATTTCTGTCTGATATCACATTGCGCGATCGGTCACCTGCAAGGCACCGCTCCGCCTGGTTCCGTCGACTCGGACCGGCGCGTGTTTTTTTAAGCTCCCATTCTGCATTGACGGCGTGGGTGTGTCTGCAGGGGGGGTCTTCGCCCGACTACTATGAGCGACCCCCAGTCCCCCCTTCCCCCTTCTTTCGCCGGCCAGCTTGGCCGACTGTGCGTGGGGTAGTGCTACTACGTACAAAACCAGCGTCGCCGTTCTTTTCGCATTGGCCAGTGACTTCCATTATCCACTCCGAATCAAGATTGCCACCGGTCGAGTGCCTTGGTTAAGGTAGAAAGAAGGGTCAGAGGAGCCGCTTCGGCGCCACGTAGTAAGGGTCATGTTATGGCCGCCCCCGACGTCGACGATCACCCCCTGGTTTGTCTTCAGTCGTTTTCGCCATAGTTCTGTTGAACCAGCAGGTGTCGACGGCTTGCCTGACGGTTCGCAAGTCGTCTTTTTCAATGTGGCCGATGAAGCAAACCTTTACGACATGCTCAACGGTGACGATTTTCGAGTAATTCACTCGAGACTCTCTAGCAAGCTTCTCCTGGCCTAAGAGTTTCAAGGCCACTGGTTCAAACCCCATGTCCGGCTCATCCTTTAATTGACGCGGCCGGGAGCCTTTTGCATAGATGATGCCATGCGTGCGAGGGTTGATGCCAGGCTTTTTACAGCCCCGTCGGTCGTACGTCAGAATCGGTCTGTGTCTTGTTAGCTTTGCACAGGAAGAAAACATGGAGCGGGGACACTAACACGCAGCTGCTATAATCGTCGTCGCTGACGACGACGATGAAGCGGCGTACGCTAACATACACGTTCTCGAGACTAGTTCGGACAGACGCAGCCTCGGGAACGGGGTGAGCCGTTGTCGGGACCTGGCCGTAAGGCTCAGCCCACAAGGTCTTGAACACCTGTGGAAGCTTTTAGCATACCCTGTTGGCCCGGACGGACTTGTCACGTACCGCTCCCGGTATGTATCTTCTGGAGGGCTCTTTCTTGTAGTCTGAATTTATTAGCCAGGGAAGTAGCTCGTGGCCGGTGCTTTTGGTATATCTTCGGTACGTACCGGAATCGGGTACAAAGGCATGCGCTTCCTCTAACATGAAAGAAGCAGGCTGAGTGGCGTAAATGTTACTTGGTGATTGCATGGAGCCCGGCTCCTCTTCGACAGGGCCGTACGCGGACGGACCGGCGTCACTAGTTTGATCATAATCACTCCATATTGCGGCTCGCCCGCTTTCTTGTATTGCCCTCTCGTAACCGTTATCGTCCTGTGCTTCATCTGTCACGGAAAATCAGCTCTAGCTTTGTGGGGAATTGCTAAGGGACTGTACCCTCTGCTTTAAGGATCGAGCTCGGTGGATCTGGGCATTGTAAGTCTACGTTCTTGCCTCGGCAGATACCGCAAATTACTCACAATAGTTATCGTATGCATTCACCGTATTGCGGGGATAGCTGTGATAGCCTTCCGTCTGACCAGAGGCACCACTCACTCCAACCGGTTGCTTCCCCTTGCCCCCAGCCGAGGAGTACTCTGAGTATTGTAACAAGTCATCAGGCTGCATATAAGCCGAATGGCCCGTTTGGAACCTCTCTGTTTCGGCATGCGAGTGGACTTCAGGGTGATGGCTGGTGTATCCGTAGTAATCTGCGTCAGCCTTGGAGTCCTGCATCCGCATTCGCTCCATGCTCGAAGCCAGGTCGGCGCTGCCCCGACCGCCTCGGTACGGGCGAGGAACTGCCGGATCATCGTAGTAAGGAGCTGCCGGATCATCGTAGTAAGGAGCTGCCGGATCATCGTAGTGGAGAACTGCCGGATCGTCATAGTGAGGAACTGCCGGATCATTGTGGTAGGGCGAGTATACTGCTGGGTCATACGGCTCTAGTGGCCAGTTAGTCTCCGAACACCCCTTCCCTTCCCCCCCTTTTCCCTTTTTCCCCGGGAATAACGAGCCAAATGACTCACCAAAGTTGGATAGTGAGCCCAACCTCCTAGTGGCTACATAATGCTCGTCGTCGTCGTCGTAATGGCCCATATCTATGAAATAGGGTGTCAATACGCTTCGGACATAGTGACAGTAGTTGTTCACACTACTTACCTGGACCTTCTTCACGTCTGCGAGATTTGGTTCGTTTGCCTCTTTTACTTCTTGGTGCAGTATCTTTTGATACCGAGGAAGTAGGCAGGTCACGCCTTTTCGGCTTACTCTTCGTATCAACTTCAATCGTCGGCGATGGCTGAAACTCGTCGGAAGACCCTCCTGCGGATTTAATCTCCGTGATTAAATGGACCGCATCGTCGTATATGGCCTGGGTATCACACTGCAGCTTTTCGTCCATTTCGAATTTCAACGACTTCAAGAGATTGATGAGCCTTTCGGAGCGGACTTGCCAGATCTCTTTCGCGGCCGCGCTTGAAAATGACGGCTTGCCCAGCCGAGGACGCGGACGCGCCATCCCATCAATGGTGAAATAATGCCAGGTTTCACTTATAGCTGCGCGAATGTCATCAAACGTCACCTCTGCCTCTCCAGAGGTTATTGTTGCGTCTGCCTGATTCGGATGTACTCGGGGAAGCGCATCGAGGCTTCCAGTTGAGCTACTGCTCTCGTCACCTACAGACTGCCCAGTCGGCGGCAGGGCTCGAAGAGCGAATTCGTGCAAGTGTCGTAGAATATGGTCGTCCACCACCGTAGCTGGGCCGTCAGCAGCAAAGTCACATAATGGGCACTCGAGGCGTCCAATCATCTGTCGCTTGCTCATTTCACCAAGAACCGCCCGCTCATTCGAAGGGACATCCCCAAAATGCTTCTTGGCGATATGGGAATCCCAGCTCTCCATGGTGGTGAAAACTTCGGCTTTCCCATTAGGGCAGTAGTCGCATACCCAGCAGGTGAAAGAGTGATGCCGGATCGTATGGTCGAGCAAAGCCTGCGAAGAGGCATATAACTCGTAAGGCTCGGTGCAATCGGCCACAATGCAAGTATAGGGGGTGAGGTGGTTGGCGACATGGGATCTTTGTTTAGGGAATCAGAACCATCTAGTTCATATCTCAGAGAAACATGGTGTTCATACCTCCACGTATCTTCATGTTCGGGGTTGGACAATTCCCCTGGGATTACGTCTCCGCAGTATGGACACCGTACCGGTTGCTCTGGCGCAGATTTGGGAGGGCGAGGGTACTCCATCGAAGCACCGATCCTCGTCACCGTCGTGAAGTGAGACAGGGGCCTTTTCCCTACGAGTTTGCCGATGTCGAGGTTGGATTCAACTCCGGTTGCGGTATTGACGATGGTAGGGGGTACGTTTGAATGGGTCTTTAGAACATCGGCCGCGGCAACCTGCCCCTCGATCTCATGCGGATGGTGTGATTCGGCGGCAGCATCTCGGTTGCTGTCGGATGTTGCCATCGAGCACATCCTATTCCTTCTGCGAACGTCGGACTCCACCAGTCGCTTTTGAACCGTGCTCAATCTATCATAGTCGGAAACACGCTGGGCCTTGTCGGTAGATGCAAGATTTTGGCTTTCTGGGTCTTCACACGCTCGTAGAATGACAGTGGTGAGATAGGTGCGGAACTCTTCAAAGGCAGCGTTGTCAAGTTCGGCGTCGATGCGCTCAAATCGATACCGATTCCCAGCTCTGCGAATGGCAAGAGAAATCCTGGAAAGCTGGTCGAGTATAGTTTTGACGTACAAAATACTCTCTGCGAGGAATTGGCTTGTGATTCCTTGATCGGCGGACGAAGGCGCACAGCTTGACTCGTATGACATGGCATCCCACGAGACTTTGTCCACCTCACTGGATGACTCGCTGTGTTGCCGGCTGGGGTTGCTGGTGCCACCGGCCTCTTGTTTGGTCGACTCGCGACACCTCTCCAGAGCTGTGCCTAGACCATCGAGTAGGTTGCAGATATCCTCTCGTATATCCAACCGAGAACCCAGGCGATGGTCCAAGGAAGACTTGTCTGATCTTGTGGCCTTGAGGTTGGCGCACCAAAGGTTGAATTCCGCCAGTGCTCTCATGAACCAATTCTGCTGCGCCAGCAATGGCGACTCGTTGCATGTTGCGAAGATGCTTCGACACTTGTTGGCAACAACGTGAATCTCCACAGAGGCTTGCGAGGCCATATCGACCCAAGGTGGAAGTTGACCATGCCCGGGGGGGGGACGGCAGCAATCGTGGGTCAAGCGTTGGAGAAAGGATGGCCAGCCCGTCAGCCTTACTGATGGAGCTCTGCTTGCTTCAAAAGAACGCTAGCTGGGGGAACTCGCGGGTACGCAAAGAGGTATTTATGTAAGTAAATGCACAGGAGGGCTCTGGCGAGGGGTTAAGACGGGGTATGGATGTACATGTAGAGTGAGTACATGTACTTTACTGGCCCAGGCTGAGCCTAAACGAGCAGTCTTGAACAGGAGCCACCTACCTACTTAATTTTAGTGAATGAGCTCTCCTCGCTGAGAGGTGAGAAACCTCCTTAACAGCTAGGTAGCTTTTGTCAGTGAGCGGACGTTCTAAGAGAATTGACCCGAGGAGGAGGTTGTTAAGGGACACCGGTAGAGCGTTCTATAGGAAGAAATACGTACATGATGGGAAAGTACTGTCCTAGATACGGAGTACACAAGAGGGCTCTAGCAGCTCTGGCTGTAGTAAAGGCAAGTACCCTTAAGCGAGACCCCGCTTTTGGGTACCCGTGGCGCCTATAGCGTCGCGTGTGTTTCAAGGTACCTGGATTCGAGTATGCATCATATAGGTACTGCTTATCTGAAGTTGTCGCGCGTGGTGCCAGAAGGCTGAGGACGGGTGATCAGATGACAGCCCGCTTAAGTCACACAGCCCCTCGGTCGAATTTCACCCTGTGCCTTACCATCCATACCTCAGCTTCTTACAACCTCGCGCTTGCTCTTAACTCGGGAGAATGCTGTTGTTTAATTGCTAGGCGTACCTGCCAGTCGTCCGAAGGTGATTTTCTTTTGTCACCAGGCAACATGTCTGGCCTTGCAACTACAACGAAGACCCCTCCTCGATCGCCCTTACCCCCGAGCCGGATCCCAGTAGCGCGCTCCCGTACTCGCACTAGCCAAGTCCAAGTCCAACCCACTTCGCCGGACCTCCAGGGAGTTGTCAACTTCGCCCTGGAATCCGAAACGGAATTAAGAAACATCACTCGGGAGCTGGCGAAACAACCCAAATCCAGTCCCTTCCTTCCACTTCTTTCACAGTGCTTATCCGAGGTACATGCGCGCCTCGAAACAAACCCCCCGAGCGAGGACAGACTTTGGAGGCTGCTGGCCACGCTGGAAAGATTGGCAAGTGTAAGTATCAGCGTCGCACCTATCTATTTCATAATATATCCATTCTAGGTAGTCCCCAGCAGTTCCTCATCGTATCAACCTCCCTATGTAGTGGCCCTTCTCCTTCAAAACCCCGAAAGCACCGCAGGGCAGATACCGAACATTGTACCCGCGCCTCGACTGCCTTACTCGACAGCCATCCCAAGACCGTCAACCCGCTCAAGCATGCGTCAGGGCACTAGCCGAAGACTCGCAACCCAAAACAAGCCATGTCCGAAAGCTATTCGTGCAGACGTTCCAGGCGTTCGCCGGCGTCAAGCGGCAATCCCTCGACGTCGAATATCAGGAAGCAAGCACACAATTACCGAAACATGATACCACGGAATACCTACAGGAGCTGTACACATCGTTGCAGAAGCTGTCTCGTTGCGACGGTGTCGATCATGAGTTCCGAGCCAACACTGCGCTCGGTACCGTGTCGCGTAGCTGCGAGACAGAGGAGGGAATTGCCATCGAGTTGTTTCTAATGCACCGCCATAATACCGCCCGTGGGGAGAAAGGAGAATGGAGAGAAGCACGTATAAACGTATGTGGAGACAGCGGGTACGTTTGAGGTGCTTCTTTTGTATCCCATTAGGTAACTCATTGGTGCTAACAACGGCGTCCGGCGTCTAGGCACGATCCTTCTTCGAAGCCAAGGGTTCGGTTTGCACCTACAGGCGAAAAAATCGAAGTCTCGAACTTCTGTCCCCTGCTGCGCTCGCCACAGTTCTCATCCGTCATGGGTCGACTGAAACTCCGGGCCTCCAGGGGCAGCCTGTTCCATGAAGGTTTCGATCATTTGGGGAGCAGTGATATCTCTCTCCAGGCCTATAGTGTTCCGCTCTCGACAGTCCTAAAACAAGCCTGCCTGCGCCAATTGCCCAGGAGCGTGATCCTCCCTTACCTCCTATCCCAAGCCGTCTACCAATTTTACGACTCGGATTGGATGGCCAAAGGTTGGACCGCAGACACAGTTCATTTCATGTGGCAATACCTCGACACGTCGCCCAGAGATTCTTTACTTTACCACCGACCTTTCGTGTCGGTCGCGTTGCACAATCCTGTTCGAAGAAGCAAGGAGACACATGACGGCCCGAGAGGCATGCCCTTGACGCACAGGTTCCCTAAAATTCTTGCCCTCGGTATCATGCTTCTCGAGATATTGCTTGGTGATAGGCTTGAGAAGCAGTATCCACCCGGGTCTCTGGACTCATCTGGTCGCCCGCGCCCCAACGTGGAACACATAACAGCCGCCAAAATCGTCACATCGAAAGCTTGGAGCAAACGAAAAGACGTCCCATCGGCCATCAAGGAGTCCATTGAGTTTTGCCTGAATCCCGATCACGGAGAGTCAGGCCCAGAGCCCACCTCGATCAGAGACAGACTCTATAGATCAGTGGTTGCCAGACTAGAGAAACTCTACAAGGACATGTACAATGATGGAAGCCCCCCCGAAGATATTGATTGTGGGCCCATACCATATGATGCAAGAAGCCCAGGGTTCGATACAGCGGCAATGGAGCAGGCGAACCAAGCGCCTAGTTCATACCATCAGATCCCCCTGGAATTGGGCCCCCCACCGGATCTCAGCTTCCCAATTGAATCGAAACTAGGCGAGGATTCCTCGCGTATATGGCACTCGACACAGCTGGTAGTGGAAGAGCTTCAACTGTTCGGCCTGGAACAGGATTCTTCGGATCTCGGGTAAGTTGTTTACACCATCAGCATTTGAGAAAACCGCACTGACGTCGAAAAGGCTCCGGTCTGAGGCCGATAGGTTCATGGCCAGCCTGAAAAGCCGCTGTGTAAAGTTTGGAACAGGCCGACAATCCCGCATCAAGGTCTGCATCATCGACACTGGTATCGATATGAGCCACGCCCACTTGCGCAAGCACCATTCAGATCGTATCAAAGATCAGAAGGCTTTTAACGGTGGCTCGCCATTAGTGGATGCATCCGGCCACGGAACCCATATTGCTGGGATTCTTCTGGATTTGGCCCCCAATGTGGACTTGTACATTGCAAAGTTCACCGAGTCCCAACAAGCTGATCTGGCACCCATTTCGGTGAGAGGGGCTGTTTCTGAAGTCAGTTATCCCTGTGAGTACACCTGGGTTAGAAGCTACACTAACAGACCACAAGGCATTACGACACGCCAGGACGTTCTGGCAAGTCGACATGATTTCTCTTTCGTTTGGCTTCCGACATACCGGGGGCCCGGACGAGGTTCGAGATGAGGTTGACAAGTGTTTGAACGCGGGTATCACTGTCTTTGCCTCGGCTTCGAACGACAGTGGACACAAGCCGAGGACCTACCCTGGAAATTACGACCGCGTTCTTTGCATACACTCAACCAGCGGCGGCGGCAACAAATCTCATTTCAACCCCACCGATGCGCCACCAGAGACCAAAGAAGACAATTTCAGCACGGTCGGCGAGTGCGTGAAGTCCTACTGGCCGGCGGCGGCGGATACCATGGGTGATCTTTCTGCCTCTGGTCGTCGCTACATGTCAGGGACATCCTTCGCCACGCCCGTGGCGGTGGCGATCGCCGCTTTCATGGTCGGATATATTGAGAAGAAAATACCCGCTTACGGGTGGAATATCAAGCCGATGAGCCCAGAGGGCATGCGCAAGATCTTCAGATTGATGTCGCACAAGAGAGATCGGTATGACTGGATAAGTCCAGAGTGGTTCTTCGCAAGCTACCGAGAGGAGAAGATCAGGTACGACATCATTCATGCGCTACAAGGGTATCCTAAAGGGTGACTGTCATACCGGAAGAGTGACCTACGTAGGTAGATATAGGTCTACATTTAACTAAGTTTATAAAAGCAATATTAAGCAGTTTCTAAAAGCTTTACTAAGCCTTTAAGTATAAGGCGGATAAATAATACGTATAAATTATTAGACTAGTGTCACGGCGGTATATAGGCTAGGCGGTAAGGCAAGGTAGAACAGGTGGTTTATACGTTACACACCTACACACACTTCTCGCGCGCCCGCTGGATCGACCTTTTTTTCCCTTTCTTCCCTTTCTTCTTTAGTCTGTTATTTTCTAGTTAATACAGACCCTTAGTTACTAGCTCACCTAACTGCGTCGCTATAATAATAAGAGTTTAATATAACTTATAAGTAAAGTAATAAACATTTTATAAAATTAACTTATTAAGAAAAGATATTTAAAAAATTAATATATATAATTTAATTTTTAAATAAATAAGTTTTTTTATATATAATAGTAAAATATTTTTAACTTTAATTAATTTAATTTTTATTATAAATATAATAATACTATTATACTTTTTTATTAATATAATTATTTATTAAATATCTTTATTTTTAATTCTTTACTTTAATTTAAAATAACTTACTTATTTTATAACTTTTTTATTTTTAATTAAAAAGAAAGTTATTTTAATATCTTTAAAATTTAAAAAAAAGGTTTTAAGTATAATTTAAATATTTAAATATTAATAAATTAAATTAATATAATTATTAACATATTAATATATAAAAATATAATAAAAGTTTTAACTTACTTATATATATAATATGTTATATTTAACACTCTTTTTTTACTATGTAAAAGAATTAACCTTATTTACCTTATAAATAGCTGTTACGAACCCAACCCAAGGGATCTGACCAACAGGTCAGCACGCACGGATCAACACCCCCACCTGTCAGCACCGCCGCATTCAGCGGTCGCAACCGCCACACTGAGATTACATACAAAAGACCAGTGCCACGACAGGACATCCAAAGTTGGACATCCAAGAATGGATGTCCAGGCCAACAAGTCAGCAAGAAGGACATCCAATATTGGACACCCAATATTGGACATCCAGAATTGGATATCCAACGGCAACGCAAGTCACGTGATGGATCACTAGGCTTGGCACTGATCCAGCGGCATGGATCAGTGGAAGCTGTGGTGAGCCAACACCAAAGGATCAGTTGGATCACTAGTGATCCAAGGTGAACCACGGTATCAGTGAGGGAATGACCCAAGGATATAAGGTAGAAGGATTTCCTACATAGACAGTCATTACCTCAGTGATCAATCTAAGCATCTATCTTACCTATAGATGGGAGTAACCTCCTAACGACCTATTGTGAAAGATTCAGTTACCAGCCCAAGCACCTTCTACTACTCAATCACCTTATCATCTCGTCTACCATTGTTCAGCTAGAAGCAAGCCAGGCTTGCCTCGCAGACGCTCTCTGTTCCTGATTGTACAAACCCTACGTCACGCAGTACTTAGGTATAGCGTTCGTTACAATAGCCTGCTAGCGCTTTTAGGGTACGATATAAGTGAAATACCGACGCTCGCGATGCCACACGGCCGGTTAGGCCATCCGACTGGCCAGACGCAGCGGGCTTTTAGGTGCAAGTCCTATTGGGCGCAAGTCCCATTGGATGCAAGTCCCATTGGGTGTATTCTCGCCGTGTGCTGACGCTGCATTACACCCGCATGAGGCTGTGTAAATGGAGGCCTCTGCTGCCTGAAGAATCCAGGTCCTTAAAGCACCCGATTGCCCCCCTCTCCCCCAAGACGGCGGAGGAGTCCCGGTTGCCAAATTGCTTCATATCGTTCTTGACCGGAGTATACCGCGATGAAGGGAGACCCCCAGTTCGTCATCCTGAAGCACCAGGCATGGATGGAAAGCGCCGACTTCGAGGACAAGATGCTCGGGGCCATCATCAAGGAGCCCCTCAGCCCCTCGACCAACTTCGTGCCCGAGGCGCCCGGCACCCACATGCTCCGCGAGCCCCAGACGGGCACCGTCGCCGACTTCGTCCTGCAGAATGACGGGGCCGCCGCCAAGGCCTGGGCGGCCTCGGCGCCGTCCATCGGGGGCTACGCCGTGGCCGGGGCCCGGCGCGACGCCGTGCAGCTCGACGGCAAGCTGATCCGGATCAAGCGTATCCAGCAGCTGGACCAGTTCTGGGCGAGCCTGAAGAACGACCCCCGCGTCCAGGAAACCGTCCCGGGCTGGGTTTCCTTCTTCAGCGCCTGGCCGGTGTGCCTGGTCGTGGGCCTCATGATCTGCGAGGACGTCGAGGTCTCCTTCGGGGCGGAGCAGTCCCGCTCCCGCGAGGGCCAGGTCGAGCTCCCCGTCGGCCGGGTGGCCCTGGCCCTGGCGGGGGTTCCGGCAGCCGGGTGAGCCCCGGCGGTGGCGGGGGTTCTGGCGGCCGAGGGGGCCCCGGTGGTGGCGGGGGTTCCGGCGGCCGGGGGGGCCCCGGCGGTGGTGGCCACGGTGCTGGCCCGCGCCGCGGGCGCCCGCGAGTCGGCCACCCTCTTCAAGGCCCGGTCGGGCGAGAGCCGCATCTTCGCCCTCGAGCTGCGGCGGGTCACGACGGCGCTGTTCCGGAGGAGGCTGCTGCAGCTCAAAGCCGACGGGCCCGAGGTCGACGACGTGCGCCTCGCCGGCGCCGCGCCGGCGGACGAGGACCCGGGTCTGGAAGATGCGGTTCGCCCCGAGGACCTGATACTGGACGTGGTGGACCCCGAGGTGTACGAGGATATGATGTGATTCCTGCGGAGTTTTCTATCCCGTGACAGGGCAGACGACACGGTCCGCACCAGAGCTTGCATACGATGAGGGTCTTCTCAGTGCAACACACTGTATTAGGAAGCCATATACACAAGTACCTATGTAGGGGATTGTTGTTATATTTAACGCTATGGAAGGGGCTTGCCAGGCCTAACCGCTCTAGGGGTATATAGCGCGCCAGGGACCGTCCCGTAGGGCGCCCAGCGTGTCTTCGGGGCCGTTTGGCCCCGTACTTTGTCCTTGCCGTCTCCGTTACCGCCTCCATTCGCGGTCGTGCCTAGTAATGTGTTCAGAGGGTGAGGGGCCGTAAGGCCCCCTATTATATAGGTTATCGAGATGCTAGGCGTGCTTGTGGTTCGTGTTGCAGCTACCTACTGTGACCCGGTCTGTTTACTTTGTCGGACCCCGGGTTCGGAACACTCGGAGGTGGAAGCCACGACGAGTAACCCCCCCATAGGAAATCCGAGAGCGGTGGGAGCCTGCGCCGGTGCTGGAAGAGTTGCAGGCCGGGCCGCGTGTTTGGCCCGCGGGAAAGGGGCTACATGACCACGGGCACAAACCACCCTCGACCGCGTCGGACATTCGACAACCAGAATTCCACCTTCTGCGGAGAGGGTGCGGTGGCATCAGACCACACATGCATGGTGCCCGGCCCGAAACCGGGCCGGGCCGGACCCGGGCTCGTGGAGGGGGGAGCCGGGCTGATTTCTGGGCCCCGTGCCGGCAGGTATGGGTCGGGGGTCCGGATATAAATGTGGACGGGTGGGCGACCGAGAGAGATCTTGACCAAGGGGGCCCGATCTGGCGGGACAAAAACGAAGGAGTCTGGGGAGGGTAGGGTAGGAAGGGGTGCGTGTTCCGTTCCCAGGAGGCGGGCACGCGGGAGTGTCAGGGGGCCACCAAGCTGTCGGGGGCCCGCCCGCCGCTGCCGGGCCACAACCGACTTAAAGCTCGGCGCAGATCCGGGGAAAGGCAAGGAAGGGGGTCAATGCCGAAGTCTGTCGGTCACGACTTGGGACAGAGGTGGGCATTACTGGGTAAAAAAACACCCCGTCACTCTCCCGCCGACGGCACCCCGGACGGGCCCGTCGGCAGCGGCCAAGAACCAACCACTAAGTCGGCCAAGGGGGGGAAGGGCCCGCCCCGATGCGGCAGAGGGAGAGGGTCCGCGTGGAGGCAAGGATACGAGCGACCCCCACACGGCCACCAACTGCCCCGGGAGACAGCATCTCCGTCTTACCCCCTTATGGCAAGAAACGGAGGCAGTGGCGGAACTCTTTGCGGCGGTTCCATGGGTTCATGACTTCTGTCCACTATAAGTCTGTAGATGCTGCGGCAGAGCGCCGAGGACCGTCCCGGTCCGCCGGATCTGGGGCCCTCGCCGGAAGCATGGGCCACGCCCGGATATTGTAATAGAGTCCCCGAGTCCGCCTATGGAGTGACGTGTGAGCGGGAGCAGATGGAAAACGACACCGGCAACAACACCGCGTGCCCGAAACATGAGACTCATAACCCCAAATACAGTTCCAGCACCCAGTGATTCATCGAGGCTTGCATTAGAAACTCGTAACTGTCGTGTCACCCTCGAGTCGGCCCGGTTCGTGTCATCAAAAGACGCTCAGAAACTTTTCATTGGGGAATCCGCGAAGTTCTTGTATTCGCATATGCCTGTGAACCCTGAAACCCATGCTTCAGAAGGACCGCCTTGACACCAGCCGAGTAAAAGCAAATACATCCTCAAGCCGTCTCGCCTAACGAACCTGACATCCCATACCCAGAGTTCACCACTTACGCGGCGGTGATGGCCTTGCGGCGCAGGGCACCGCGTTGGCGGGAGCTCAGGTGGGCGTTCTCGCGGGCGACGGTGGCATCGGACTTCTGGACAACCTCCTCACCCTCGGTCAGGATCAGCTCGATGTGGCAGGGGTTCGACATGTAGGGGTTGATCTGGACGCCGGCTTGTTAGTGACGGGCAAAACACACCCAGGCGGCGGGAACTCCGCCTGGGGGGAGGAGGGCACGTACGCGACCGTGGGCACGGTAAGTTCGGCGGCGCTGCTTGGGGGCCTGGTTGACCTGGATGTGCTTGACGATCAAGTTGGAGGTGTCGAGACCCTTGGCGTCGGCGTTGGACTCGGCGTTCTTGAGGAGACCGAGGAGGAACTCGGCAGACTTGGTGGGCCAGCGGGCACGCGAGACACCGAACTGCTTGCCTGTAGTTTCCGCATGTCAGTATGCTTCCCATGGCCAAGTCCCTCTCCAACGCAGCCCAGCAACCGGCCCGGCACCCTTAGCCTCGTCTTCTCCCCGCAATCAACTCCATCATCCCACACTCTACACGTCTCCTCCGGGTGCCGGCCACGGATGGCTGTGCTGCTGCAGTTTCTGCCAGCAGAGCGGTTCGTACCTTGGGCGCAGCGGCCAGTGCCACCGGCGTACCGGCGCATGGGGACGGCCTCGGTCTTGCTCTGGACGTTCTCGAGGAAGGTGACGGCACGGGTCAGCTTCCAGCCGTTGATGGCCTGAGCGGTCTCGCGCGTGTTCTTGAACGACACGCGGAGGTATGCGCCGCGGGCGCGGGCCGACTTGGCGGGCGCAATCTCGGTGGCGGCGTAGCGAACCTGTTGGGCGAGGGCATTGTCAGCTCTCTGTCGGGGGCGTCGGTCGGCCGCTTGCCCGCTCGTCCATCGAACAGAACTTGGCTCCCTCGTCGGCCTCGTGCCCCCCCAAAAACCACACGGTTCGGCCCCGCGGCTTGGGAGAGGGCCCAAGGCAGATTCTCAGGGCCCCGAAAAACGGGACATCGCGGGCAGGACAGATTCGGTCAGACGTACCATCTTGGCTGTGGTGTTGGGTGGAGATGGGCTCGGGAGGTTGTCGTCGAAAAATGTTCGTCTGGGCTGGAGTTTTCAAATCAGTCCCACGAAATGTCGGCTTCAGAGTCAGAGATCTTTTCGCCCGCTGGGCAAATCCGCTAGGGCAAGTCCAATCCAGTGCGCGGCTTCCGTGCGTGGGTGCCGTGCGTGCATGTGGGACCCACCACCCGGTCGCATCCCGGCTGGTGTGTTTTTCCGGACACGGTAGGGCTTGCCAACCCTAGCACAGCGCCGCCGAGCTGGATGGCACGCCCAAGACGGGCGACGGCGGAGGGCAGATGCGAGGGCAGATACGGGGGACTCACTGCGTGCGTATTGCGCGGACAAAAGCGATGCGGTTTCGCGATGTTAATTACTTCGTTGGCAGGCCTTTGCGTGCAGCTGTCTGAGCAAATTCCCCTGCTACCTGGGTGATGGGGTACGTACCGAGAGAGGCTGGCCGTCATTGGTCGCCGGGACCCCGCCCGGACTAAACATCTGCCGGGGAGAAAAAAAAGGCCTGGCGGGCTGTAGCTTCCCTGGTTGGTGCCAAAAATTTTTGGACGCGATAAGCTCTGCGCGCGAGTGAAGATTTTCCCCAAGGCGGTTCCCAGAGCGTAGAATTGCACTTGAGCAACATTCTCTGCCCATTGCCCCGCCAAACCGCCCTCTACGCAATATCTGACGCGCGGAACAGCATCCTATACTCCCATTCCGGCATTCTTTCACATCCCGCATTAGCAAAAATGGGCTTTGAACGTGGTGGTCGCGGCGGCTTCGGTGGCCGTGGCGGCGGTCGCGGCGGTGGTGACCGTGGAGGTCGCGGCGGTGGCCGTGGTGGTTTCGGTGACCGTGGTGGTCGCGGCGGTGGCCGTGGCGGTTTCGGTGACCGCGGTGGTCGCGGTGGTGGCCGTGGCGGCGGTCGTGGTGCTCCCCGGGGCCGCGGAGGCCCTCCTGGTCGCGGAGGCCGTGGCGGCGCTCGCGGTGGTGCCCGGGGAGGTGCCAAGGTTGTTGTCGAGCCTCACCGTCACGAGTAAGAGAACCACGGAAGCACCGAACACCATGATGGGCAAAAGCTAACCACCACCGTTTTGCAGGGGTATCTTTGTCAGCCGTGGCAAGGAGGACCACCTTCTCACCCGCTCCGTTGCCCCCGGCATCGAGGTCTACGGCGAGAAACGGTAAACGAACCCGCGTACAAGGCCGAGGCGACCTTCCGCTAATTCTCACGGCAGCATCACGGTCGACGAGTCCGCCAAGGGCGAGGACGGTGCCCCGACTACCACCAAGGTTGAATACCGTGTTTGGAACCCTTTCCGGTCCAAGTTGGCCGCTGGTGTCATTGGTGGTATCGACAACATCGTATGTATACCCGCGCCTCTCCCCCGAGCCCAGCGCGCCTTGCCGCAACAAAGAAAAAAAACCTTTGCGTGCACGAGCGCCCCGGGACCGCTGCGCAGCCCATGCTGACCTTTATGCGCCCTACAGTACATGAAGCCCGGCTCCAAGGTGCTCTACTTGGGTGCTGCCTCGGGTACCTCGGTCAGTCACGTCGCCGATCTTGTTGGACCGACCGGCAACGTCTACGGTGTTGAGTTCTCGCACCGCAGTGGTCGCGACCTGGTCAACATGGCCCAGAACCGCACCAACGTCATCCCCATCGTCGAGGACGCCCGCCACCCCATGCGCTACCGAATGCTCATCCCCATGGTCGACTGCATCTTCGCCGACGTGGCCCAGCCCGACCAGGCCCGTATCGTGGCGCTGAACGCGCACATGTTCCTGAAAACCGGTGGCGGTGTCGTCATTTCCATCAAGGCCAACTGTATCGACAGCACGGCCGCCCCCGAGGCCGTCTTCGCCCAGGAGGTGCAGAAACTCCGGGCCGAGCACATCAAGCCGCAAGAGCAGCTGACGCTGGAGCCCTACGAGCGAGACCACTGTATCGTCATTGGCCAGTACCAGGGCAACCAGGCCGCTTAAACGCGCAGGCACGCGCGCTGAAGGGGAAGGGGGGAGCGGGGGATGGGGACAGGATTGGTTACATTGCCCTGATTTAGAGGTCAAGTGTGCAATACTCATGGCGGCTGGATGGGCGATCCTCCATCACGCACCGGCGAACTCGGCGTTAGGGAAAAAGGGGATCTGCTTTTGCTTCGTTAAGTCATCTTCTGTGCAGCATTAATGGGAAACGGGCGTCACGAACAGGCTGATACCACCACACGTATATGTAAAGAAGCGGGCCCATGGCTGCCGTCAGATGGCTCGTGGGAGAGCAGCGTCAAATTCTATCAATGTCTAGCATACTCGCTGATGATGATTTGTCATGGGGGTTTTTTGGATGCTCGTGCTGGGTGTTGTCAACGAGAATCCTCCGCCCAGGGGAGGTGACTCTGCCAAGGTGAAAAAAAAGATCGTGCTCGGGTGTAATCCGACTCTACTTCCTCGGTCATGATTTTGCCCTTCCCATCCAGGCCTGGCCATGACGAATTCACAGTAACCGCCCTGTTAATTGTCTCTAACCCCCCAGAATCAGCCACCAGCAATGCCGGTGCATTTCTTGGTGGGTTGTTGTTTAACCGCGTCGGCTTCCCATGGTCTCGGGTGCCCACTCGGGTGACGATCATCTTTCTTTGTTCCTTTTTTTTCCTCCCCTCCCACCAAGAGAAGGGTCCCATCGCATATCCGTCCGGCCTCTCTTTCTTTTCGGCGGAGACAAAAGCTGTGTGTGTCGTCGGTAGTAGTAGTATTCTGTCGGTATCGACGGCCCGCTTTTGTCCAATGCGATCAAAGGGGTTTTCCGGGGTCTTGGGGGAGGGGGGAAGGGGGTTTCGGTTTTATGACGCATCCCTCTCTCGCTCGTCCCGTTTTCATTCAATCTACGTCCGCGTCAGTAGAGGCCACGCTGAGGGCGGCGGCAGCGGTCAAGGGCGACTGACCTGGCTCGTCGTACTCTTCGACCGTGGCCGGCGCCGGGGCGTCCGCCATGCCGCCGCAGCCGCCGGGGGGTGCCTGTGGCGGGGGGTACGCGGGAAGGGGGTACGAGGCGTAGGCGGGGGGCGGCTGTTGATGGGGTTGGTCGGGCGGCGGCGGCGGCGGCGCCGGCGGCGCCGGGTATGGTTGCAGCGGCGGTTTTCCGGGGGGCGGGTAAGGAAGAGGAGGAGCCGGAGCCGGAGCCGGAGCCGGAGGACCATGGGGGCAGAGATGCAGCGGGCGCGGCGGCAGCGGCGACGGGTGAGCGTCGGCGGCGGCGGCGGCGGCGGCGGCTGGCAGCAGGAGCACGCGGATCAGCGGCTCGGGCTGCCAGTCCATCTCGTCGTCGGCGGCGAGGTCGAGGGGCACGCCGACCTCGGCGCTCCAGGCCACCAGCAGGCGGCGCGCGCGCTCGAGACACTGCAGCACGTGGTCGCGCAGCCGCAGGTTGGTCTTGCGCACGCTGCGGCACTCGGCGCAGCGGCGGTTCGGGATTCCGCCGCCGCCGCCGCCGCCTCGATCGCTGTGATGACCGAAGGACGGTCGGGGGCTGCCGCCGCTGTGGCCCGCCCCCGCGGGAGGGTGGAAGAGACCGTCGAAGAAGTTGGCGGCGGCGGCGACGGCGGCGGCTCCGGCGTCGTCCTCCGTCTCGGGGCTGGCGGGCCGGCACGGCTCCGCCGCCGACGACGGTATCACGTCGAACTCGGTCACGTCCTCGGCGTAGGGTTGCGAGTAGTTGTTATGGGGGGGGCGACGCCGGGCCGGGCGGTCTTCGTGCCGCGGGCCGCCTCCCCGGCCGCCCCGGCGCGGGCCGCGGGGGGCTCCGTTCGGGTACGGGTGGTTTGGGAGCCGGCGGCCGTGGTTCCTCTCGTGCCCCGTCATGGCAACGTCATCGTCCGCCTCTCCCGCGTGGCCTTGGCCGTTGCGATTCCGGCGGCCGCGGTTGCGCCGTCCCCTCGTCATGCCGGAGTTGGTCTCGGCGTGCGTGGAGGGCGGCAACCGGCTTGGCGGGACTGTTCTTCTTTCTTTTGTTTTCCTCTTCTTTTTCTATGGTTCGAGGTGGGTTTGACCTGCCCACGGATTGCGTCTGGCTACTCGGGCCGCCTTCGCTGGCAAATGTTGTGTGCTCTGGAAATTGCCTGTTCAAGGGGGCGCGCGGCAAGTCTCGTTGTAACCACCCGAAGATGCTGCTGGGTTGAAGCGAGATAGCTGGCAGAAGGAGAGCAGGGGGTACCGTTTCCTCTTCTGCTCGAGCGCCGGCTGGAGCAGCAACTTTATACATGGCGACTATCCCATTCTCCCCTAGACCAATGGTTGTGCGGATACATAGGCGACTAACTCAAAGGCCCAACACAGACGAGACACACAATGCGGCCGGGCTGTAGGGTTGATGGAGGATAGTGGGGTGCAGGTAGACATATGTAAGTGAGCACCTGCGGATAACCGAGAGAACAAAGACGGGGAACTCAGGGGAGCCTGGGTGAGCTCTGCTGATTCATTGATATAACTGGGTTTCCATTGTGCTCACGGATGAACACTTCTGGAGAGCCAGGGCCTGGGATGTGTATAATGTCTCCTGCCCGGGCGAAAAGAACAGGCTACTGTTTCAAGTGTCCCTTTGTTCCCAAAAAGTGACTTACGTGTCTGCCTGCATCTGCCCTCCTATTGTGCTGTCTTGAGTTTTGCGCCGAGGGGCCGCGGATGACCCTGAAGCCCACGCCCAGGAAACCAGGAAGACTCGAACACTGCCGGCCGGCCTTTTACCTTGGAAGGTGCCTGTTCGGTGGCTTGCGGGATGTTCGGTCGGGTTTCTGAAGCGTGCAAGGTGTCAAGGCCGCCTCTTTGTACAAGACAGCACAGACGAGGCGCCAAAAACCCGCAGCAGTTTTCCCGGCTCCAGCAAGAGGCTTCTCTGCAGTTCTCCAGCGGAAAGAAGAAGCCTCTATTTTCTCGTCTCAGCCGAAAAGTTCTCGGGGCCTGTTCTCATCAGAAAATTTTACTGCGCTCCAGTGAGCCGCCTCCTCCACTGTTGCATCAAAATTGGAACATCAACCCATTGGGGGGGGAATCTGGTGTTGCCTGTTGGGACGTAGAACCGCTGGGAGCAGCCTCTGAAGACCCAGTACCGCTCCACTACCTGGGTACTGTACACAGCAGCACGGCAACGAGCCATCATCTGGTGTATCGCAGTCGGCGCCCTGCAAGCATTGACTCAGTCGTCATCTTCGCGGTCCAGCACGCGTACCAGGCACCTGTGCCTAGAATGCCATATCCGCCTCTCCTTAGCCCCAAGCAAGGCGTCCATCATGATTTGGGTATCGGACCTCTGTCTGCCTTCCTCCTTTTTCTTTCTCTCTGCTTCCTCCTGGTCGGGCGAGGACCATAGTCTTGTTTCCTCGACGCTGGCCATCATCTCAAACTCTCCTCGACAGAGCGCCGTCACCCCCAAGGACAACTCGGTAGTAGCATGTGCGTCCAAGAGTGGGAGAAACTGTTGTAATGTGCCATTCCACGCTACTTTGCGCGTGTAATCAAGAGCGACATTCAGTGGCCGGTGACAGAGCGCAGGCATGAGCCGGAGAGTCGGGTAAATGGGCTGCGTCGTGCGGTTCGTAAGCCGCACCTTGACCTGCAGAAAATCGTCGGCATAGACGGTGCTGTCATGGCTCGGCGAGGCAGGTGCAGCGGGCAGGGCGGGCGACGCGACCGATATATCGATGCCAACCTCATCTATCTTGACGGCATCAATCATACGGGGCGACAGACGGATACCACGGAGCTCAATATAGCCTTGCTTGGGGGGGCCAGAAAGGGTTTTCCAGCTCCCCTTAAGCGATTCGAGGATCTTTTCCCGGAACCAGAAGGATTCACGGTTGGCACGCTCCGTTTCGGGCGTAATCTTGCTAGTGCTCACCACAAACTGCCGCTGCCGCGACGGGTTGAGCGCTGGAATGCTGGCGTGCGGGTCTTCCAGGTAGACCCGGGGCACGGGAAACACCACGCGGTTCGTGTTCCCTGGCAGAATGTGCTCCTCGATCGTAAAGCCCCCCTCGCCTTCGAGGTGCACAAGCACGTTGCTCGGCCAGGCATTCCGGAGGTCCAGCACTAAGAGACAGTACTTCTCCGAATCCAGCATGGAGTCGGGATCCGAGCCGGAGTCAGACTCGGATGCTTGGGCCCTGAGCCGGTTCCAAAGCGGTTTCGGTACCTCACCCTGGATGGGTAAGATATCAAGACGGGCAAGCTCCACGCTGGCATTGACCGTGACGGCCAGCTCCAGGCAAACTTGGCGTGTGTGGAACTGGGCCTCGATCTCCTCCTGTGGCACACCCAAGTGGGCATAATCAACTTGGATGGTGCCGCTGGTTAGTCCTGGCTTGCCCAGAATCTCAAACTCAAAAGTCTTTGTGCCACCAGGTGGAATATATCGCTGAGCGTCATCCACCTTGCGGTGACGGAGCGCCTGTCTCTTGGCCAAGACCAACTCGTACTCATATAATTCGGCCGCAGTCGCGTCGCGGTTGGTGATGGCTGTATGTACAGGACCCTGAGTGGAGTCCTGGAAGGAGAAAAGGAGGAGATCGGCCGGGGTATCCGGTGAGAGATTCTGCAATGTGACAGAGAAGACTTGCCGTTCGCCCTCCAACACCATCACGGCAGACTGGGGCAGCGACGTAGACTTGACGACCAGTAGCGGCTGCGCGGAGATGGCGTTCAAGCTGATACTTTCTGGCTTCAACGGGGGACCCGGGTCCGGCAACGTTTTGTTCTTCTCGAGGGACGACAGGCCGATTCCCTTGATCTTGAGTTCCGTGTCTGCGGCCCATGGCTGGGGGAACACGGGAAACCTCCGCTCGCGGCAGCCTCGGACTTTAACCAGCGCACCCGTTACCTTCAAAGCGCCGGCCTCCTTGGGCGTTCCTGCGACCTTTAGGATTTGCGTTCGATAGGGGCCGATGACAGTGCTCTCGACAGCCGACTCAAAAGCCGCCCCTTCCGTATCCAGCTTAATGCTCTCAATGTCGAGATCCATCTCATAAGGGTTTTGAATCGTTACCCGGAAAACGGCCGCCTCGTCGCTCACCAGTGTCCGCTCGATGGCGGCCTTATTGGGCGCCCGCACAAACGGATTGTAGATGAATGGATTGACATCCTGCGATGTGCGCACCGCACTTGCACCGGGCAGCACACTTTTGGCGTGTGGTACCGGTGCTCGCGGCGCGGGCAGCGGGTCCAGGGTGATGCCCCGTATCAAAAATTCGTCCCAATACTCTGCTGCAATGTGTCCGATGCCCAGTCGCCCAGCGAGACTCGACGTCTTAGATATGTTGGTGGCTAAGCGAAGCTGCTCGTCGCGCGTAATAGTGGGAGCAGCATCCTCGCGCCGCGGTCCGGGAGCAACGCCGCTGCCGGCAGTGCGCAGCAGGTCACTTGAAAACCTGAGCACACCGTGAAAGTCCGGGAGGGCCTCGGAGAAGTTGATGCCGGCCCGGAGGATGTTGAGCTTGATTTTTTGCATGCCAAAGCTTCTGGCCTTAGACTGGCGTTGGATCCGGGCGATGACGCCAGCATCACTGTCGTCGAAGGCCGCCTCCTTGGCTTGAGCGGGGATCGGGTCGACGCCTTGGAAGCCCACAGCCCCGTAGGTTCGACATAGGAGACCCAGAAAGGCATCGATGCCATATTCAATGTCTCCCTCGCCGAGTTCGAGAGCACCGGCCCCGTTATTCTGCCCGTTGACCGCGTCGAGCGCCACCAGGCCCGCTGCGGGATGAATACCAACCTCGGCGGCTCCCCGCGTACGCGCCTCAACCAAGCCGCCGATGAGCACCGACACCAATTCTCGGACCACCATGACCTTTTTCCTATGGTAGCCAACAGTCCCCAACACCGCCGAAATACCGCTAAGGATAATAGCCCGATCCACCGTCGTCAGCATTTCCGGTGTCGAGGACGGGAAAGCTTTGAAGAGCAGATTGGCAATGTAGATGCGCGACGGCGTGACAAGAGGCTTGGGAGACGTCGTTATCGGCGTGGGGGGGATCTTCCCAAGAACAATCATTTCCAGACACCTTTGGTCCAATTTGCCGTCGCAAGCGTTCAGGGCCGAGAGCATACTACACAACCTGATGATGGTTTCGGACAGCGGGAATGGGGGCAGTTGTTCACCGGAAATGCGTGAGTAGAGTCCGATGATTCTCTCCGACAACTCTGGTAGGAGACCCTGGAGATGGCGCAGGCCGGCGGGCTGTTTCGGGTCGATGTCCTCGGCCTCGGCTGATTTGTTCGACTTTTCCGCCGACCAACAGACCGAGGGCACCTGAAACTCGATGCCCGCCCAACCGAGGAGGAACAAGCAAACGGTAACAAGCTCGAGGCCCTTTCCATGCCAGATGTGGTCGTTGAGAGACTTGGCGACCGAGGTACCCTCGATCAACTCCTTGAGTGCGTCCGTCCAGCGGCCGGCTTGCAGGTACATGGAGCCAACCACGATCAGGACGCGCCCCTTTCCCTTGTTGCGCCACCTCTCGCTGGCGCCGCCGGGCCCGAAGCCCTGGATGGAAAACCGACTTTCTTTTACCGTTTTGACACCCTCCGACGTGCCGGGCCGCGCCCGTTCGGGACTGGCCGATTCGCCGTTGGCCATGTCATCGAAAGTGGTCGGTGGACTGGACAGGCCGCTGCGCGCAGAGGTCGCTGGGCGGCCGGTGGGCGTTGAACTGCCTGAGCCGAAAGGCAGCCCCTTGGAGGGGACGGGCATGGACATGCGCGACTGGTTCTTATCCACAGCCCCGCTCGAGGACACAGATCGCGTGATGGAAGGGAGCGCGAATTGCGAATTGCGGCGCGCCATGGGGTTGTCGTCGGCAGCCCAGGTCTGGCCATTGGCAGATCGCGGCGCATGGCCCGGCGTTTCAATGGCCGTCATGCCCTCATAGGACTTGGCCAACTCGGTCATCTCGCCCAGCAGCAGCGACGAGATGTCGCACATGATGGTCTTGATGGTGGTGATGACCGACTTGTCTTCGGGGGGCACCGTCTTGATGCCTTCGGGTATATGAATTTCGCAGTCGGGCGCGGGGTCGTAGTCAAAGATGATGACTTGATGGGTGAGGGCTCGGGCGTGCGAGTCCCGCAGATCCTCCAACTCTTGGTACAGCGAGCGGATGTTGCTCTCGGCCACGGTCGGGGCGTGGCCGTTGACCGAATGGCGCTTGCTGAAGGTGGCATTGTCGAGCTCGGCGCCGTCGGCAATGGCAATGACGGTGAAGGGCTCGCGGTAGAGGTCAAAGGGGGACAGGGCGAGGTGCGAAGGGGGCGGCACGTGGGTGACGAGGTCGTAGAGAAGGGCTCCGTCGGGGAAAGCCAGGGGCGAGAACTTGTCTGCAGGGCACGCGACGTTAGTCTCCTGCGGACCGAGCTGGTGGTGACGGCGCGACGCGACTGACTTCGGTTGGGCCGGCCATCGGCGCTGATGTCGCGGAGGTGGCAGACAAACTCCTGGCGGAGGCGGTCGACAAAGGAGAGGAAGCGGTCCTGCTTGATCTGGCCGAGGGGCAGCACTAGGGCGCGCACCCTCGCCGGGGCGATGGGCACCAAGGCGTCCAGGCCCATGCTGTCATGGGGGTATAGAGAATCGGAGGGCTACGCAATGGCTGTGGGCGTCATAAGGCGACTGCATGCATGGCGCGCGCGAACATAGCAGGGCGCAGGCGGTCAGCACGAGCCGTGGCCGAGACTCGCGGTCATGGGCCGGCGGGCCGTCTCAGACGTCGTCGTCGTCGTCGTCGTCGGTCGGGCCAGGGCGGGGGTGCGATGGCGGGTCACGGTACGAAACGTGGTGTTGAGGCGAAGCTTCGTACGGCACACGTGTGTACTTCTCTGCGTGCGTACACACGGAATGGCGGTCGTTGGGGGGAGGTATGGAGGAGTAGTTCGCACGTAGGAGAGCCCGTTCCCGCTACGCTAAGCAGCACGGCTAACGATGTACACAGGTACGGTCTGGAGAGTACCTGCCGTGCGTGCGTGCGTGCCTGCCCGCGTAGCTCTTTCCTTTGCCTTAGGGGAGCCTTGCAGTCCGGCTGCAGGCGCAGCCAATCGGCAATCGTGTCCCTCGGCCCTGGTCCGAGCTTTCCGCTAAGTGCGTGCTTACCTTATTCAGGGTCCCCCAAATCATCCAGGACATGGATAAGGTGATGAATAGATGGATCGTCCCGTCCATGGACGGTTCGAGTTGTTTTCTCGTAAGTGTCCAGCCCTGGTTCTTTCGGTATTCCCTCGAGCTTCCACGCACTGGCAACCGGAGACATCCGCCAGCTTTTATTGGGTTCTTCCATTCACGAAGGTTTGCGTAAAAGATAGTTAGGTGCTTTACGAATGATGGGCCAGACACCTTGTACCATGTACGGTGCAAAACAAGAAGCCTAGGTACGCCGGCCCCGCGCGTGACAGCGAAATTGCCCATTCGTAGCCATGGATCGAGTAAGGGCCTAACAGGGGGCCCTGTATCTCGCTCCAGCAGAGAGGTATGTATGTAACACGTGGGGGGTAGGCGCTATTGGACATGTACCTGGCTGTTAGGCGAGGATGGGCGTTTTCGTCGTCCAGCGCGAGGCCGGCGTGGTCAACTTGACCGCTCCATCGGTCCCTTCGGGCTGCGGAGTGCAAAGTTGCAGTGGAAAGCGATAGATCCGGGGTATCCTATGATAGTTGTAGGTGGTATCTAGAGACGTGCCAAGAAAATTTGCGTTCCTCGTAAAAGCCCCCTCATCCCAGCGGCAAGCAGCAGCGTAGGAGGTATGTAGGTAGCCATCGCCATGGTCCAAAACAAGCGGCATCCGACAGTCGACCACCACGGCCCCTGGTCCTGGAGCCGTCAGTTCCCTGTCGAGCTGGAACCCGCTGTCTCACCTGTCGCGGGCGCCTTGCCTTTGCCCTGCCTCGCCTCGTTTTTCAGCTCCGTTTCAAAGATGTCCACCGACACGCTGGCCTCCACAAAGTCCTCCAGCTCCTCCGTAACCGTCTTGAGCTTCTCCTTGACGGCCTCGGCGCCCTCGAAGCCCACAATGTGGCGCGCGGGTGGGTTCTCGTGCCCCCCAATGGCCGTCAGGGCCAGGATGGTCTCCCCGACGAGCCGATCGACGGACGCGTTCGGCAACTTCGGGTAGCGCTGGATGATTTTTGTCTCCGAGGGTTCCACCGCCGTCTCGGCGTTAAGGTTAAGGACGTGGCTCAGCATGTCCCGGACGCTCGGCGCCGGGTTAATGTCGCTATCGTACTGCGGCAGCTGCGGGGCAAAGACCACGCTGTTCGTCAGCGACTGCACCTCCATGTGCGGCTGCACCACCGTGACCTTGATGTTGAACGGCGCAATCTCGTAGGCCAGCGAGTCGCAGAAGCCCTCCAACGCCCACGTGGCCGCCGTGTAGATGGGCATGCCCGGGGTGCCGATGTGACCGCCGATGCTCGTGAGGATCATGATGTGGCCGGTGTGCTGGGCGCGAAACAGCGGCAGGGCGGCCTTGATGAAATTGACCTGGGAAAAGAAGATGGTGTCGAACTGGTCGCGCACCAGGTTCTGCGTCGCGGGCGACGTGGACAGCTCCTCGACAGTGCCTACGACAGCTGTTCACCGCGTAAGAAACAAGGGATAGGCAGCGCCTCGGCGTCGCGGCGTCGGCGTCGTTTAGAGCTCACCTTCGGATGTGCAGCAGAGCAGGATGTCTATGCGGCCAAAGGCCTCGCTAGCCTCGGCGATGGCGGCGCCGCACTGGCCCATGATGCGGCCATCGCAGCGGATGCTGCGCATGCGATCCTTCCATCCCTCCCGGTCCTTGCGGTTGCTCTTGCACTCCTGGATCAGCTCACGGAACTCGGCGCTGCGGGTGTCGTGCTCGACCTCGTGCGGCGGCAGACATGCGACAACGTAGTCCCCGTGGGTGAGCAGCTGGCGGATCAATCGCACAGACAAGGGCGTCAGAGACGAGGTCAAAAACCATGTACGCGGCGAGTTGTGGGTGGCTACAGGTGCACTAGGCATTAGTCGTGGGCTATCGCGTGTACTCGGCGCATGCAAACAGTGGCTGGTGGCACGGCAGCGGCAAAGGCGGCGGCGACAGCAGCGGCAGCGGCAGAAGCAACGGCGGCGGCGGCGGCGGCGGCAGGGGTAATAGGGGCAGCAGAAGCAGCGGCAGAAGCACCAAAAGCTACAAGCAAGAAGCTTTCCAACAGCTGGGCTCTTGGTTTGGAGCGACGAAATTCAATCTGGTCTGCAATTGACGCGGCTCGGCTCGGCAGGTCGCCTGTCCGCCTGTCCGCCTGTCGGTCGAGTGGGGGCGCGCAACGAGGTGGACGGACTTGACGACGATGAGGATGGATGGCAGAACGACGCCAGAGAGGGTGAAGAGGTAGGTAGGTTTAGGAGGGTACCGCGGGGATGACGTACGAAAAGAAGCTGCCGCGGGCGCGGAATGTGAGTGACGAGCTGGGCCGGCCTCGCTCTTCCTCTCGGACATATCTTTTTGCTTTGGAGCCGCCGGCAATTGAGAACGGTTCGGCACTTGGGCTGCATTACCACGAGCAGCGTCAACACCAGGGAGGCAGCAAGCAGCAGCAGTAGCAGCAGCAGCAGCAGCACCACCACCACCAAAACCACCACAACCACCACCACCACCACCAACCAACCAACCACAACCCGCAACCTCAACCACCACGCTCGCTCAACGTATAATTCGGCAAGACCCTGTATTCTCTGGAGGTGCGGAATTTCGATCGAGGATACGGAATCGTTTCGGACGGAAGGGCGGATCGGAGGGATGAACGGCGCAAGCCAAGTGGCATCTGGTAACGTCGGGTCCCGGCCTGGTAGGCGTTACTAACACGACGGACGAAGAAGGGCGGCGTGGAAAAGGGGAGGGGAGAGAGAGAGAGAGAGAGAGATAGAGAGAGAGAGAGAGGTTCGCAACGAAACCCCAAGGGCGAGATATCATGTATGTATGTATGCAATGGATGCACGTATGTATGGTACCAAGCAGCATTCTTGTATGTATAAGGCGAGGACGTCCATCTATCTGCCTTACGAAGTTACCCGTTCGGGCCTTTTGCGGTTGCCACCTCATCTAACGAGCTCATTGTTGGTACGCCCAGAGTACGTGTGCCCCCTCGGCCCCGGCAGTTGCGAGTTTGGGACCCTCGCTGCCAACGATGCCCCCGGGGGGTGTGGCTTGAGGAATTCTAGAACCCGACGATGATAAGGTCGGCTGAAGCGTCCATTCAACTTGTCTATGCCGTCAGCTGGAGACTGGTGGGCCGGAAAGGAGACCCGCTGGGAGCGACTATGCCGCTGTGAGCATCGCCTCCCGCGGCCTACGCGAGGCTACCGGGGCTCGCCAGGGCTCGCCAGGGCTACTCGAGGGCAGCGGAAAGGGAAGTGGCATGATTTCTGAGCCCCTCAGGGCCGGCGCTCAGCTTGCTAGGATAGTGTTCAAGGGCCATCCCTCCGTCCTCGACCGGACTGGGTCCGGATTTGCTTGAATTGCCGTCGCCGCCGGGGCCGGACATAAGGGGCGGTCACCTCTGCAGTACGACGCTGAGAGTTCCAGCGTGCTTGTCACTCGCATGGCCAGCCATAGGCAGCCGACGCGCCCAGCATTCCGTATCCATAGGTTTCTGCCGCGAGGGGCCTCATCGTGGATGGGTATGGAGGCGGGTACCTAGATGTACCTGGAGAGACTTGGAAGTACTTCAAGTACCGGCCGTGGGTGCAGATAGCGCTGGTACATTGGTCCCCGGTGCATCGCCCTGCCCAGGAGCTCGGGATGCAACGACAACCGGGAGTGTTCCACGGGATGTGCCCATATGTGACCAGCGTCAGGCATGCCTTCCTGGTTGCCTTCCTGGTCGCCTTGCCTGCTTGATAGGTGGGTATGTAGGTACCTACATGCATACTTAAATCAGTAAATGGAGAGGAGGAGATGGGGAATCTTCTGCAGCTGAGTAAGGAAGGTAGGTGTGCGTACGGGTACATGGGAGAGAGAGTGGACGGTTACCTGCTGGCTGCACTTTTGGGCCCTGGTGCCTTGCGTATCAACGCAAAGCAAGTATCCATTGGTGGATGTCAGGATGAGGTGAACACAAAAGTACCTCACTTTCCTCCCATATACCTCATACATGGGGGGACGATCCGACCACGCTGTAAGTAAACCTAGGTAGGTAAGTTTGCGCTTCTCGTCTCTTCCCTGCTGGGGGGTGCGGAAGGGCGGTGCGCTCGTGTTCTCCCTCCCGCTCTTCCCTTCCTCTCTCTCTTCCCCCCCCTCTCTCTCTCTCTGTGTCTCCGTCTCTGTCTCTGTCTCCCTCGCAGTCTCTCCCTCCAGGGCTCCCCGCTCGCTTCCCCGTCGCGAGCTAAGTACTAGTAGGCGTCCAGCTGAAGTGATGTCACCCTCGCCGGGATAGGTTGGAGGGAGTCGATATGGGTTTTGCGGTATGCCGTTTCGGGCGGACGCCCGCATGGCGCCCGCCGGTGCCGTTCGTGGGCGCCAAAGTTTCGCAGAGTCTGGGGTAGCTGCGCCTCGAGTCGTACACATTACGCCAGAGCTGCCAGCTACTGTAGGTACTAGGCGCTGGAAGGTTCCAAGGGCTGGTGGACCTGCGCACCGACGTTGGCAGCCCTGGCTGGCAGCAAGCACTTACCTACCTTAGGTACTACCAGGCCAAGCTGCCGCGAAGAGGCATGGATGATGGATGGATGGCGGATGTGCATGGATGCCCTGTATGGGAGGGCATCCTGTCCGGCCGACTCCTAATTCGCCCTCTTGGCCGGGTAGCTGCTGCAAGTAAGGTACGGTGCGACGGCCGTCATCCGAAGTCGGGGAAAGAGGGGCGGCTGGGTCCTCCAAACGTCCAAATCTTTCACACGCCGGCCGGCAAGCCGGAATGGATGACTCGTTCTTCCCACTTGTCGGTACCTAATTATAAGCGCCGGACCACACAGACCGCGCAACCTTTCTCTCCACGTCGGTCAGATCGTCTTGGACCCAAGCTTGGAAGCCCGCCCGCCTTTCCTGCTCTCCCTCCGTCCCGTCTGATCCCGATCGCGACGGGGCTTGCCATCGTCGTCGTTGCTTCTCCCGCTCTGTCATCCTGCCTCGACTCGCTGGGACAACTGCCGAATCCCCCTCCCTCCCCCCCAAAGCAGCACCCCCGCTCCAGCCCACCCGCGCTCTCCATCCGGCGTGGACTCGCAGGCCCCCGATTTCCAGGATTCGTCTGGTTGGCCGTCGTATACGAGTTTCGAGCGTCAGTCTGCCTCCCCTCGCCGTCGATCCTCATAGGCTCGGTTTCAAATCCGATAGCCTTGGCATCAGCCATAGAGTCTAGTCGCCGACGCGTTCCAGCAATTAGATCACTGCCGTTCCTCCACCGCGCTCAAACTGCATCGTCTTCTGGGCTCTCCGCTGCGACCTCCTGGGAGAAGCTAACTTAGTAGGTCTACGATACCCCCGCACCGCCACAGAGCCAGACTTCTGACGATCGCCATAACCATCCTCCAAAGGTACCCGTCGGTAGCTTTGTCATTGCTTGCAAACACACACCGCCCCGGTCTTTGACGTGTACCATGCCTTCTCGAGACGACATTGTCTATTTCGGGGCTGGTCCAGCGGCCTTGCCGACCGACGTGCTGGAGAAGGCTAGCCAGGCGCTCGTCGACTTCCAGGGTATGTAATCGGATTCGCAACCCGGTCATTCGCCAATCGGTGTTCCACAGCCGCCGCCTACCCCTGCCCCATTCCGTTGCCCGATCCTCACGTTGGCACTGGCACTGACAGGCTTTCAAGGCACCGGTCTGGGCATTGCCGAACATTCGCATCGCTCTGCCATCGCCACTAAGATCCTGACCGAGGCCAAGGCGGATCTCGCTAGCTTCCTGGACATTCCCGACGACTATGAAGTCCTTTTCATGCAGGGAGGCGGTAGCGGCGAGTTCTCCGCCACCGTCTACAACCTCGTGGGTGCGTGGGTGACGAGGAAGCAGCAGGCCGCCGCGCAGCAGGCGGGCGGTGACGAGGCCCAGGTCCACGAGATCCTGCGGAAGCAGGTCGAGGAGGAGCTCAAGCTCGACTACCTGGTCACGGGCAGCTGGTCGCTCAAAGCGTACCAGGAAGCATGCCGGCTGCTTGGCCCGGAGCACGTCAACCTTGCCGCTGACGCCCGCAAAATAAACGGCGGCAAGTTCGGCCTGATCCCAGACGAAAATACTTGGGAACTTTCCAAGAACCCTGCCATGGTGTACTACTGCGATAACGAGACCGTGGATGGTGTCGAATTCCCATCCTTCCCCGCGAGCCTGGCCCCTCAGGCCGATGGGACCGGGCCCATTGTGGTGGCCGACATGTCGTCCAACATCCTGTCGAGAAGGATCCCTGTCAAGAATTTTTCCCTCATTTTCTTCGGCGCCCAAAAGAACGTCGGCTCCACCGGCATCACCGTCGTCATCGTGAAGAAGGCCCTCTTGCCCCCGGTCTGCCCCCAGCCCTCCCCGGCGCTGATGCGGAAGCTCGGCCTGCCCATTGGCCCCATCGTTCTCTCCTACGAGACAATTGCGAAGAATGACAGCCTGTACAACACGCTGAGCATCTTCGACCTGTACGTGGCCGGCCTGGTGCTCAAGAAGCTCCTTGCCACGTACCCGGACAAGATTGATGGCCAAGAAACAGTGGCCAACAAGAAGGCCCAGCTTATCTACAATGTACGCAGGCCTCCGTCTTCTCCGCCGCAGGCCAACTTTGACCCTTGTCATTGTTGCATGTTGGCCGCTAGTATGCGTTGGCGTGTGCTGATCTATGCTGACTTGTGAACATGAACAGGCTTTGGAAAAGCGGCCCGAGGTTTACAAAATTGTGCCCGGCAAGCCATTCCGGTCCAGGATGAACATTTGCTTCCGCGTCACTGCGGTAGGTCACCCACAGAACCATGGTGTAAAGCACACTTCTGACCAGATGATAGGGTGACGACGTCGATGCGGCAGAGAAGCGGTTCCTTGAGGGAGCCAAGAGCCGTGGGCTTGAGGGCCTCAAGGGCCACCGAAGCGTCGGAGGTATCCGGGCCAGCAACTACAATGCCATTTCTGAGGAGGCGGCCGAAAAGCTCGCAGCCTTCCTTGTCGAGTTCTCGTAGACGATGGTTTGCGGGTACGGCATCCTGGGAGCAACGATCTCTAGGAGCAACTCGGGGGCCGCGGTTCCGGGTTTCCTAAGCGCACGCCAACTACCCAAGCGGGTAAGGGTGCAAAATCCAAAAACAAAAGGCCAAGACACCGGCAGAAATAGGCCAGGCGATGCGGAGATAAGTTGGGCGAACATACCGCGACCTCTTACACATGCGATTCAACATGGAGTGTAGGAAATCGTCAAAATGGAAAACTCACAAACCACTCACTGTCCGTGTCCACTGGCCCCCGGCCTGGTCGGGCCGACTTTACCATATGTTTCCCCCCTCGTCACCCTCGGGCGCCATGGGGGCGGAAGATGGTAGCTTGTGGCTTGGAATCCAGAGCCGCATCTACTAATACCGATTTATGGAACCCTCCAACCCCTCGTCAGGGCGCTACTGGCATGGACACCCTTGGGACATCGCAGGCTCCACAGGGTCGGTAGGCTAAAACAAGCCAGCCGGGTTAGGATCAGCTGGACAGCTTGGCGACTGCTACATTCGTACCTGGTAGGGAAAGTGATTTGTATCGAGAAAAGCACCCTGCCGACTTCCGTCATCCTCGACGGCGTACCATCGTCGGAAAGCGAGATCCGCAAGTGGGACAGGATCCTGACGGAGTTCATGACGGTATCCAATCCGCTGCTCCAGACGGCCGGGCCCGGAACCCTGCCGCATGCCCTTCCTGGCGAGGGGTCCCAACCATGTTGCTGATTCATGATGGGCGAACCAAGCTGCATGAGCAAGCGAGGAGGAGAAGGGGATTGGCGCTGCTGTAAGTGCGCACGAGTGAATCGGGCACTTGGAGGGGCGGTACTTTCTGCCTGTCGCCTTCTGCGGGTCACCTGTCCTCTTTTTCCTTTTGGGCGAGAATCACGGTCGGCGCAATATCTACTTGCACCACTCTCTCTCCCTGCTTGGACAGGCAGCGTCGCACTCGCTACGATGCTCTCTGCCCCAGGCCCCCACCGGTCGCTGGCCCCCAGCTTCGCTCCAGAGGCGGCGCGCGTCTGGCATGTGACCAGTCACCTGTCCCCTATGCCCTATCGTGCCCCAAGAGAGACCGGCGGGGTGGGCAAACAAGCAAACCGGGCGATGGTCCGGCGGACGGCAGATCCGGGCGGGACGCGCGCCCCTGCGCCAGACACAGGTCCTGCGCGGGCTGCCACCTCATCAGCGGGGAGGGGAGAGAGGTGAGCGGGGGGTGACGGGCATCCGCTTTGGACGACGGACCGAAGCCGATGCGGTCATATTATATTGATACTTTCATTCCAGTAGCGGTCGTCACAAAACGGGATCGAAAAGCCGATACCTTACAACCCCCCCCCCCCCGGTCTTGCATCGGAAACCAGAACGGCTGGCGCGGAATCTTAATCCAGCCTCTCGACCCTCTCCACTGCAGCGAACGGCACCCGTCTCCGGTCGGCCAGTCTGGTGACCCATCGCGAGGTACGAATGTGTACGGACGGGTACCCCGGGGCAGTGTATGGATCGCCCACGTGCCCCCCCGTTGGAGCCGGAGGAGTCTGCTTGGGGTTGAACAAGTAATTTGGTGGCTGCATCCTGCACTGCTAACTAGGTAACTGCCCCTGCATTGCATTCGGTGTGCGCCCATCGTCCGCCTGGCGAAATTCTGCAGGCGGGAGCTCTGTCCGCCTTGTTGGGGAAACGACATGGCCAGAGTGCTACGCAAAAACCACGCCCGACTTGTCGCAAAGCCCACGCCGCCAAACGCACGATGTGGATGTCCCCATATGCGTACGCTCCCCGACATCGAAGGGCCCCGGGTCCTAGCGCTGGCCTAGTACATCGGATTGTTCCCACCGACATGGGTGGGTGGTGCTGCCAGAAAGTGAATATCCGTCGGCACTCGCCGGCGACTCGGCACGTGGGAGGGTGCCCAATGGGGGAATCCACAGCTGCGCACACGGTATAGTGGTATGCGACCCACATCCTCGCTCTTCGCTTTAAGCCGAGGTTTCGTCCTTGAGCCATCCTGGCAGCTCGGGTGTCTTCTCCCACCCATCCAGGTAGCTCTGCGGGGCGACATCCTTGCCCGAAGGCTTTGCGTAGATGGCCGAGACATACCAGACCACCTCGCCCGGCTTGATGGTGTGCTGCAAAGTGGGAATGACGGTCCGGCTCTCGACAATGTTGGAGTTGGGGTCCGCGTTTACCAGGTTGGCACTGCGCTCGACCTGGGTCTCGAGGGCCCGGATCCCAACAGCGCCCTTGGAGACGGCAAAGGCGCCCTGCCGCCCCGTCGACCACCCCTCGGGCGTGCTGAGGTCGTAGTTGCCGATGATGCGGGGGAATGTGCCCTCACACCGCGTCGCGTCGTACGGGTCGAGGTTGCGCCCATCGGCCGCCCGTTCGTTGGCGATGGCAAAAGCGCCATCAGCTGTCATGACCTCGCGGCCGGCTTCGATGCGGTGCGCGCGGAGGTGCCAGTTCGGAGTTTCGGGCGCGGGCGGCACGAGCGTCGTCCGGACCGTGACGTCGCTGAACGGCTTCCACACCGAGACCAGGACCGGGCTCCCGTCGCGGGTCTCAACGCCGGCGTACTCGGACTTTCTGCGCGTCTTCCAGTACTCGCCACCGTCATCTGAGAGACCCAGTTGTGATGCCAGTGCGTACTGTTCCAGGGTCAACAAACCCGGAGGCACAGAATAACCGTAGGCGCTGCTATACGCAAAGCTGCCGTACTTGGCATGCGTGCCTTTCATCGGATACCCACAAGCCTGACCCGACGAGAGGAGCATGCAGTGGCCGCCCAGGTTGCTGACGTACACATGTGAGTTTTGCTGTTCCAGTTCCCAATGCCAGCTAGACATACCTCATAATGTGCCCCGGGTGCTTCAGTGCCTTCACCGGTGGGATCGACCCCCATGCGGATTTCTCCTCCGCGGTCCAGAAGGGGTGTTCGGGAGGAACGGCCAGGCAGATGAACGCGAGGCAGGCCCAATACTGTTGGGGTTTCTTGGTCAGCTCACGGGGCAAGTTATGTGGCAAGTGGGTTAACGGTTCTTACCGGACTTCCCGGGCTGTTGTAGTTCTCGGCCAGCTGGAACTCGATCAGCGATATTCGACGTCACAACAAGATGATCGGCCTGTTACTTACATACATGTTCGGATATGTGTATCCGATGGTCAGCGTGCCGCTCGGGGACCACATATCCGGCTGCTTCTGCCACCACCGCAAGTGCCGGAGGACCATGCCCTTGACCATGCCCCAGGTCAGAGGCGCCGGCAACTCGACACCGGCGTACGCCAATGCGCCCCAAAACGAGACCATGGCGAAGCGGTAGCCGACACTCCGGCCAAAAGGGATAGCCCGGCCTGGTCAGTCAGTCAGTCACATGTCGGGAATACCGGCTGGTCCGCGTGATAATAATACCTTCATCGTCGAAGTAATGCACCAGATCAAGAGCGGCCATCTGGGCCCGCTTCTTGAACTCCTCAGCTCGCTCAGGCTCTTCGTCACCAGCCAACTTGGCATACAGGAGTTGCAGGAAGTGGATGGCAAAGCTTGACGAGTAGTAATCCATCTCTGTGCCGTCATGGGTGAGCTTCTCTTATCGTCCCGCGGGCACGGCGGACTTACGATGAATGCCTTCGGGGCCGTCGTTGGACCAACCCTCGCCCCGATAGAAGGTGTCGAGGTGCTTAATATCGCTGTCGAGCCGCTCTTGGGAGAATTTGCCCCCGTTTTTCTTCAGGCCGAGGTTGGCGAAGACGCGGAACCACAACCAGTTGGTGTTGGGCATGCTTCGCCACGTCAGTTGCGGTAATGGGGCCGGTACGCCAAGGGGATACTCACTTCTTCTCATTGATGGAGTTGCCGAGCCACGTCTCGACGTTTTTGCGCTCCTTGTCATTCAGGTTGTGCCAAAAAACGGGGGCCACGGCCAAAGCGAATCCTGCCCCGGGAGTCAGTCGACAGCCGGCTGGCATGGTCCCAGCATTGAGCTCAACCTACCGAGCGGGCACATCTCTACCATCCTCTGGTCGTTGTCTCGCGGGTAGCCCCAGTACTCGGGGCTCTCGGGGTCTGTGCCGGCTTTGAGACCCTGGACCCACCACTCGGTGCCGTGGTATTTGCCATCGCCGGCAAGCAGGCAAGCGAGGCCCCAGAGCGGGCGGCAGATGCCTTCGATCTCGGAGGCGGTCTGATCGAAGCGGACGGCGGTAGCACCGGGGCACTTGACGCGGGACTTCAAGGGCGAGAAGAAGGGCTCCAGAGGGTCCAGCAAGGTTCTCAGGAGCTCTTGGACCGAGGCACGGTCCGAAATGTCGACTTTGGCAAAGGGATGAGCCTCGCCGTAACCGAGGACGAGGCCGGACTTGGGGGCCATGGTGAATGAATGTCACGATGGGCGAAGAATTAGATGACTCGGATGAGGTTGAGTGCGTCGTTTCCCTCGAGCTGAAGGCGGCATGCCGGCCTCGTGGGTGTCTTTTTTATGCACACTCGCCGGACGGCCATCGGTTGGTTCCCCACACCGGGTCATATCCCTCCTCACGATTGTCTCCAAAGAAGGAGGGGTTCTGGGGGGTGTCCTGGGGTAACGTGGGGTGATGGCAGCTCTCGCGGCTAATATCCGATGTGCACAGCAGCCAATGAATGTGCTGGTCTTCCGGAACACGTCTCCACCCGCTCGGGGGATTAAAAGGGCGAAGGCGGGAGGGAAGAAGGCCGAGGCAGGCTACTTAGCTAGGTCGTCCGGATCGAGCCGGGTTTGACGTACAACGTGGGTGAGCGTGGGTGCATGTTGAACCACGTCGGCGTCAGCCCCCGTGGCCTTCCGCTCTTTGGGATATCCGGGCGACCGGGATCAAAGGGTTCTATCGGAGCGGCCCGGGCTCGTCGGGAGCCGACAAGGCAAAAGAAAGCACACAGACACCCTTGTCGCTGAGGAGGGGATGAGGTGATGCAGATGGTGGATGCGTAGGTACACAAATACTCAGGTAACTATCTCCATGATGACGATGCGGGCAGGGGAAAGAGCTCAGAAAAGAAAGAAAGCATTTGCAAAGCCGTAGGCGGGCAGCCGGGGGAGGGCGCAACGTGGGTGTATTCCATCCGATGACGTGCGCCCAAACCCCTCACCATGCGATGAAACGGCTATCCTGGCCTGGCACTCCAAACAAACGTGCCATCCCATGCATCATCATCACCACCAACTTGAGGAGATGGAACTTCCAGCACTTCCAGGCATTCAGTCCCAGAGTCGCATTGGCGCCTGAAACGGCTTTGGAAACTATCGCTTTGGCCTACGTCCCCGATGGTGAGCTTCATTGGATGAGCCTCGAGTGGTCGGAAAAATGGATGGCACCACGATCAGATCAATTGCTCCCTACCCACGGCATCCGTCAATGTTACGTACTTAGGTATGTGGACAGGGTGATCTCACCTTGTGTTAAAAGCATGATGCGGGGCCTCCTTCATCTATCCTCTTCGTTCGCCGTATTGCTCTCTGCCAGCACACCACCATCTGGATCCGGGCACAGCTGAAGCTTCCCCATCATGTCTTTCTTCGAATTGTGAGTTTAGGACACCAGCGCGGGGCGCACCGTATCAGAACGATACCAGCTAAATAAATTCAGCTCGCCGCTCCAGTTCATCATCTCGCAATGGACAGCATTGCCGTACCCGACAGCAGACTGCACCGGGAAGGTCGTCATAGTAACCGGCGGTAACGTCGGCCTGGGGCTCGAAGCCTCCCGGCATTTTGTACGGCTGAACGCAGCCCGGGTCATTCTCGGCTGCCGCAGCCTTGAGAAGGGCAACGCGGCCAAGGCCGACATCGAGGCCTCAACCCAGCGGCCCGGAGTCGTGGACGTGTGGCAGCTGGATCTCGCCTCCTTTGAGAGCGTGCAGGACTTTTGTCGCCGTGCGGCCACCCTCGAGCGGCTCGACGTGCTCCTCGAAAACGCCAGCGTCATGAGCAGCACTCACACCGAGGCCGAAGGCTACGAACAGCAAATCACCGTCAACGTGATATCGACCTTTCTCATGGCCCTCCTGATGCTTCCTACGCTGCGCCGGACGGCCACACGCTTCAACACCACGCCGCATGTAACTATCGTATCCTCGGAGGCGCACGTAGTCACCGCATTCCGCTGCCGCGACGCGCCGTCCATCTTTGAAACCCTCCGGGGGCCATTTGACATGGGCTCACGGTACGGAGACTCAAAACTCTTACAGGTACTCCTGGCGCGCGAGCTCGCTGGCAAATTGGCAGCGTCTACTGAGCCACGGGTGATCATAAATACGGTGAACCCGGGCCTGTGTCGCTCGAGCTTGTTTCGAAATGCACCGTGGCCTCAATCGTGGGCCATCAAGCTGGGCTTCATGTTGCTCGCTCGTACATCTGAGATGGGTTCAAGGACGTTGTTGGCAGCTGCTACGGCTCCCGAGGAGACGCACGGCGCATACATGTCGGACTGCCGCATCCACCCTGAGAGTCGATTTGTACGGAGTGAGGAAGGAACGCGGACCCAAAAGAAGGTGTTTGACGAGCTCCTCGCCATCTTCGATGGTATCCAGCCGGGTCTGCGAAACAACATCTAAGAAGGCAGAGTTACGATACGACCAGACATATCAATGCACCGTCTCTACCTCCTGCGCAATCTATGTACACAATGTTTATGTCGAAGGACAAAGCACCTATCAGAGTCTCTTTCATGAGTATGAAGTCTGCCGGCTCACCCCGCGAACAGGGGCATTGTTTGACCGCAGCCATGCACTACAAAGAACCCGCCGTGTTTACGATCACTTGACTAATAGTGGCCTTACTATAATTTCTGGGCTACTTGGTGTGTGTGTACCTGGTGCGCTTCTGCTACCGTTGCATACCGAGATCCCTAGTCCAACTCGTGCCCGACATATCAAACAAGACCTAATAGATATGGCGGCACAGGATAGCGACCGCTCGACCTTGCTCACCTTTGGTGTCGAACTCGAGTTCCTCGTTGCATGCTTGCCCAAAGACGTTCCCGATCCTGACCCTGAGGATACCCGAGACATCTACATTACCGAACCGCTCCCGAACTACTTAGAGCTTCCCGTGGAACAAGAATTCCCAGGGCAGCGATTAAGATACCTGGATCAGGGCCGAGCTTTCGAGCCTGTTATCCGTCACAGGATTGCCCACTTGCTGCGGTGCCATAATATCGACGCCATCAGCGACTCGGGCGACGGTGAGACGGAGGCCTGTATCGAGAGGGAAGAGGTGATGGCAAGAAACCGTTTGAAGAGGCATAGACCAAAAAGGCTACCGATGGGGTGGGCTTATGGCAGCTTCTGGAACGTCGATACGGACACGTCAGTCGAGGAGACCAGCGCTCGGCAATACGACTACGTCAGCATCGAGGTGAAGTCTCCCGTCCTCTACTACAACGCGACGTCGGTCGGTCTCGTCCGGTACGTGGTCAACTTACTAACATCGCGCTTCCGCATCCTCGTCAACGAGTCGGCCATGCTCCATGTCCACGTCGGCCGCGGCGGCGCGAGCTTCTCGGGCAACGACCTCCGGGCCACGGCCGCGTTCCTCTGGGCCGCCGGGCCGCGGATCGACCAGCTGCACCCCATCCATTGCGGCCCGCTCACCGAGTGGGCGCCCTCGATCCGGACGCACTCTCTCATGAGCAACCTGAGCCGCCGGGGCGCCCGCCGGGCCATGGAGGCGGGCCAGCCGCCAGGCCCTCGCAACCAGGACATGACGTCCTACATTCCCCTGGACACCGTCACGGTAAGTTAGTAAACCCCGGTGTGTTCTGTACCTCCTTCGTCAGACGTCTTCCGCCCGGGCGACTTGCTGCTCTCGCTGCGTGGCCTGTTTTTAACCTCGAGCTACAGCATGGGTACGCCTAGGCACGAATACTTCTCCCCTCTTGAGGCACAAGCTGACTCTCTGTACCACAGGTCGACGCCAACGGTAACCGTCTCCCAAACCCAGTCAGACATCGCTCGCTGATGGCCCACGAGCTTATACAGCAATGGAAAGTAAGTATCCCCTATTCTGACCGGACTCTATCTCCTTTAGGGTTTCCAAATGTCCCTCTCCCTTCGTCGTCGTCTCTGAGGGTTCTCTGTCCTACTAACCCGGCGAACGCAGGGACACCAGCGCGCGCACGTCTTCGGCGTGGAGCGCCTGTGGAAGGCGGACACGCTGGCCAACCTATACGACAGTGTGGCCAACGTCTATAGGAGTGGGTATGGTTCTCACTACCGATCGGCCTATAACTTTGAGAACCTGATGCAGCAGCCCGCGACGAAGAAGACTATCGAGTTCCGGCAGCATTGTGGTAAGTTAACCCCCTTGAGGGGAGGGACCGTCCCCCTCCAGACCCCCCTCCATCCAGCGAGAACCGGGTAAGGCCTGCCGGTGCCCGGGATCCGGGGATTGGGACACGCCATCTTTGTGTCAAGGGAAATAACCGACTCTTGTTCCCAGGTACCATGTCAACCGACGCCATCACCCACTGGATCCATGTGGCGGCTGGCTGCGTCGACTTTTGCGTCCACGCGCCGCGCCTCACGGCACTGACGGAAACCATGCGCCAGCTAGAGCGGTAAGCAATTCTCCTCCCCATCTCCCCGACCCCTTTCCCCTCTTCCCCTAAGTGCAACGAGACTCTGTCTCTCTCTCTCTCTTCCTCTCTCTCTCGCCCGGGAGAAGAGTCACGTGTACAGCCCCGACATAGGTACTAACCGCTATCACAGGCCCGATCCCAACGCCGCCAGGTCGTTCGCGATGAATTCGGACCCGCCCTGGACGACCAACGTAACGCACACACTCCCCCGGGCCACCGCCGCCCCCAGCCAGGGGGGCGACGACGACGACGACGACGACGCCGGCCGTGCGGCGGCTCCGTATTCCGTGTACGACCTGTTGCGGGACCTCGCCCTGCTGCCCCAGGCCGAGTACTACGAGCAGAGGGGCCTGCACCCCCTGCCGCCCGACGTGGGCTGGATCGAGAAGCGGCCGAGCTGGAAGCAAGCGGCGGCAGGTCTGGCGGGGTCCCCGGCGTCAACAAACCAGAGGGACCCCGAGCCCGCGTTGGATGGCGCGGCCGAGCCAAGACAGGAGGAGGGTTCGGCCGAGCCCCAGCGGCCCCTCGAGGTGCTGCCAGACACGGTCTACCGCGCGCCCGCGGACCGGTAGGGGCAGGAAAGTTGGCGAATGGTACAACAGTAGGTTCATAGGATTCGTAGGCCCCCGGGATGCGGGCATTGCCGGGTCTGGGGCCAAAAGCTCCGTGGGGGGAAATATACATACATCTCTATATATGACACATCCCTGGGGGGACTGCCGGCATATACCTGGAAAGGGCACAAGCCGGCGTAGCCCCCTGCGAGAGAAATCCTGGGCACTCGTATCGCAATGTCTCGACACGGCCCAGGTGCCAGCCGTATTGCCGCCGCCGCACAAAGCTTGCTTCCAGCGAAACCACCTTGGCGGGGACGGTTAAAAGGGAGAACAAAAGACATAAAAACATCGCACAGTAGATACACACACATACGTACAGGGTACACAGTACAAGAAGCCGGGGCAGGGCTGTCTGGCGACTGTCATGGAGCCGGCTAGCCGAATCGTTCGTCATCATGTTTGTTTCGGGGGGAAGTGCCCAGGGGGGTATACTATAGATCAACCTTCGTTTTCACCACCACCACCACCTCCGCCGCCGTCGCCACCGCCGCCGCTCGCCTTCTTCGGCTTGATTACCAGCAGGATGATCATGCCGGCGATGATTAGGATTAGGAGCAGGATAATCTTCCGTTTCGTGGTTTTCTTCTGGTAGCCCGAGGCGACGACGAGCTCCTTGTCGGCGCCCTTGACGTCGGTGGCCATGCGCTCGACGTTGTAGTCGATGCGGTCGAGCATGGTGCCCTGGTCGATGACCATGTTCTGGAGGTCGCGGAACAGGTCCGAGAGCTCGATGATGCCCTGCGCGATGTCCTCGATCTCGCGCTCGCGCTGCAGGATGACGGCGTCGTTGCTGTGCAGCAGCTTCTGGTGCGTCGTCGCCTGGAGCGCCGACTGCGAGTACGAGCGGTCCGCGTCCGACTCGAGCAGCGACGGGTCGGCCGCGTAGCTGTTGTTGTTGTTATTGCCGTGGTTGGAGCCCAGCGGCGTCGACGACCGCTCGACCGGCGAGGCCCCGCTGAGCCCGTTCATGCCGCGTAGTTCTGGGGGAGGAAGGTCACCGTCAGCAAAAAAAAGCCCTCCTACTCCTCCATTGGTCTCACGACGCCCACCCGCACGGGGGGTTTTCCCTCGTGGCCGGCCCGCGACTTACTCTTCAGGTACGCGCTCTGCTTCTTGCGAAAGTTGGCGCTCGCCTCCTGCACGCGCGTGGCCAGGCTGACCTGGATGTTCTTGGCCATGGTCTCCTCGGGCTTGGTCATGGTGCCCTCGCGCACCATCTGCTCGACGCGCTGTATGCAGCGGTGGCACTCGTGGAAGCCGCGGGTGATGGCCTGGGTCAGCTTCTCGATCTCGCTCTCCTCGGCGCGCTTGGCCTCGTCGTCGTTGAAGCCGGGCAGGACGTGCTTCTGGTGTAAGCGCTCGAGCGCCTGGGACTTGCGCGCGATGTCGGCCAGCTGGTCCGTCACCTCGTCCGAGATGTCGGCCCACCGCGGCGGCAGGAGGTCCATCTCGATGACGGCGTCGCCGTCGTCGTCGTCGGTCCACGGGAGCAGGCCCTGCTGGTCCTCGGGGCCGGCGCCGCCGCCGCCGCCGCGACTAAAGTCGGGGAAGCCATTGCCGGCGGGGCCCGAGTAGCGGGTTTTCTTGGCCGGGTGGTGGGCGTAGGACTGGCGGTAGGAGATGTACCTGGGGGGGGGGGACTCGCTCGTCAGCGTGGGCAGGGACAGACAGGGCAGGGACAGGGCAGGGGCAGGGAGCTCGGCGTACAGGTTGGTGCGGTCTCGCCACATGGCGGACGCCGGTAAGGGAGGGGGCCCTTTGCCCGTCAGTACAGCTCGTGATGGATTCGAGAGCGGTGCGGCGGGAAGGTCGTCGGGATCGGATTATGTGCGGAGGGAGGGTGGTGGTCGCGATGGTGACAATCTACGGCACATAGTGGACACATGCGTGCATCACAGCAACCTAGGCAGGGCTGGCTGGATCGGGTTGGCACGGGATGCACGGGATGGATGGACGGACCTGAGTGCTATCTGTACAGTACAATGTAGTAGTAGGTAGGAACCTTCCAAGGATATGTAGATGGATGGATGGATGACGGGTGAGGCTGGGCTTGGCTGGCTGACGTAGCCCGTACACAGTAGTAGTAGTGTAGGTCTTGCAAGCAAGTGAATGCGACGTAGGTACTATGTACTAAAAAAAAAGTGGCCGGTACAGAATGGGGGATACCTAGGTTGGATTGGATTAATTGCCAAAGGGACAGACACAGACAGTCCTAGAGAGATGCCCAGGTAGAGCAGGGGGTACATCCCTCATACTACCACTCCTTGGTACTATGTAAGTAAGGTATGTATGTACTGTACATCTTATCAGCCCGTAGGACTCCCAAAGACTAAGGAGGTACAAATGCATTCATCTCATGTGCTGACGGGCTCCTACGTATGGTGAGCACTTACCTGCGATGTAAAGTATCCATCCATGTATGTCGTCTACTACCATCCAGTACTAACCTAGTAATGCACGGTTTCTACGGTATCAACTCGGGGATGCTGCTGCAGCCTTGTCTCCCACTGGGTTTAAGGCCGGTAATGGAGTAACCCCGGCATAGGAACCCAGGGGAGAGGTACACAGGTCGCCATCCGTTCGTTGAGCGATGGTGACAGGCCCGGTTGGGGGGCGCCGCGTAGTGTCGGTCGGTACATATCCACATGTATGCCACGTTACGCATCAATTGCCCGCGATGCTTGCTCGTGGAGGCCCGAGTTGCCGCGATAGAGACAAACCAGGCGGAGCCGTGCGCGTCTCTGGCTGGTGGCCCATCTGATCTGCCTCAGGCCGCCACACGCGGACAGACAGACAGACAGACCTACATAGAGGAGGTGGTAGTAGTGATTACCTACATACCTCCTCTTATCGAGCGAGGTATGTACGAATATGCGCATTCGCATGGAGGGGACTTGGCACCGACGAGTTTCAGCCCAGATTGGGCCCAACAGGGATGGGTCCCAACGACACTTGATCCCTTTCGGCTTAGAGGCGAGTCCCGCACACGTAATACAACGGCGGCGGCGGCTGCTGCTGCTGCCAGCCAGCCCTGCTCGAGGGGGGTGAACAAGCAACAGACGAGGGGGCGGACAGAGAGACATGGGATAGGAGGAGGAGGAGAGGGGGGGAGGGGAGTAGCAGCTCCCTATGGAGGGGCAGAGGGGGGGGGGGGGGGGGGGGCCGCCACACACGCCGATAGATGAATGAATGGAGCTGTAAAAGAGTGAGAGTGAGAGAATGCAACCCGTGGAGGAACGAAAGAAAGGAAGGGGGAGTAAAAGACGGGCAAAAGGGAGAGAAAAAGAGAGAGAGAGAGAGAGAGAGAGAGAGAGAGAGACAGAGAGAACACCAGGCCAGTCTGAATTGATGCCACGCAACAAACCCGTGCCGGTCCAGTATAGTAGACGCCTTGCTTTGACGTGAGGCTGGGCAGTAATACACACCCCCTCCTCCTCCTCCTCCTCCCTGAACTAGGACTTTTGAGGGGGCGGCGGCGGGAAAAGGAGCGTGGCACTATGAGGTCCCATACCTCAGCTACACGGCAAACACGGGTCCGATGGCGTGGGATCTCATGGGGGAATGGGTAAAGAAAGCGCAAGACAACCTTGTGAAGTGACCCTGGGCTCCAGTTTTGAGAGGGGGGGGGAGGAGAGTAGCCAGAAGGCAGACAAGCTCCCCTTCTCCTTCGTTCTCCTTTACTGTGTAACCTCCCTCCCCCCGGTCGCCCGTCGTCAAACCAAAAAAAAAAAGGCGGCCGTCTCGCAAAGAGGGACCCGGACAGGACCAACCCTTGGCAACCTAACCCTTGGCAGACCTGCGAAAAAGGACCACCACCACTTACCTACCTCTCCGTCCAGCCAGCCCACTCTCCCAACTCCCCTTGCCCTTGGCAACAACCTGAAATTCAATCCCGACAAGCGGCCGCTCGTTCGCTCTCCTCCGCGCCCCCAGAGTCAAACCAACCAACATTCCCTTCATCGACCCGAATCCCGCATTCCACACAGCTTCAAAAATGGTGTGTTTGCCCCGGCGCGACGGCCAGCCCAGCCTGGCCGTCCGCTTTCCCGCCCTGACGCCCCTTCGATGTTCGCCCACGAGACAGACCCCGCGGCCAGACCCTTTCCGAGAGGGGCTTGATGCTTGGCCCTGTCGTGCTCTGCTCTGCTGCTGCTGCTGCTGCTCTTGCTACAGCTGCCGTCGCCGTCGTCATCGTCGCCGCCGCCGCCGTCTCTATCGCTGCTGCTGCTGCTGCTGCTCTCGTGGGCGAATCGCTCGTGGCACCAACATTTAACTAACCTGCATCGCCAGGCCGACTCTCTGACCGAAGAGCAAGTCTCCGAGTTCAAGGAGGCATTCTCCCTCTTTGTAAGTGGCAACCCCCCCTCGGCACACCGACCCGAGCTGGCTCGCTTGTTCGCTTTGCCCGCGAACCCCCCCGTACCCTACGATGCTGCCGCGTGGTCCCTGTGATGACGTACACCGCCGACAACGAACAACCACGGCTAACCTCCCCGCGTACAGGACAAGGATGGCGATGGTGAGTTCCTCCTCCTCCCCCCTCGGTTCTCGTCTCGAGCCCCGTCCATGCCCCTCTCCCTTCCCGATGCCTGCGCGATCCCTTACGCCGTCCGAGATGCTTGACCAGCCTCGCGAGCAGGCCCCGGAGACGAGAAAGACGAACACGCCTGCTTGTATGCTACGTGGCCAGCCATGCTAAGCCTGTTCCCTTCTAGGACAAATTACCACCAAGGAGCTGGGTACCGTCATGCGATCGCTTGGCCAGAACCCGTCCGAGTCCGAGCTTCAGGATATGATCAACGAGGTGGACGCTGACAACAACGGCACCATCGACTTCCCCGGTACGCCGCCCCTCTCCTGCCGCTGATGCCCCCCCCATTCCCTGGTCCCTCGGCTTGGGGCACAGCTGCCGACGGTCTGATCCCGGTTTGACTGACGTGCCCACCACCAGAATTCCTGACCATGATGGCCCGCAAGATGAAGGACACCGACTCCGAGGAGGAGATCCGGGAAGCCTTCAAGGTACGATGACGCCGCCCCTCGCACCCCGCCCTCCAAACCTCGGCCCAACTCCCCCCCACTGACGCGCCGCAGGTCTTCGACCGTGACAACAACGGCTTCATCTCGGCCGCTGAGCTGCGCCACGTCATGACGTCGATCGGCGAGAAGCTCACCGACGACGAAGTCGACGAGATGATCCGCGAGGCCGATCAGGACGGCGATGGTCGCATCGACTGTAAGTCGCTCCCTCGGGGCCCCGCCTTGGCCTGTGTGACGCCTCCGTACTGTACGACTCGCGTGCTGACCGTCGCCGTAGACAACGAGTTCGTCCAGCTCATGATGCAGAAGTAAACCGTCTGCTCTCGCGCCGGCTGCCCTTACGTGCCGACAGCCAACACCCACCCACCTTTTACGTCTTGATGAAGCTGTGGCGTTCGACGCCCCCGGCGTCTCCTTCCCCGGGATGGCCCCTAGAGCACACGATGTAATGAGCTGGTTCTGGGGTTTGGGGGGAGGGGGGCATTTAAACTTTGATTTTCATCATCGACCGGCGGTTGGGATGGGGGGGCTACCTCCCCCGCGGATCATGTAGCTCGCCGTTCCTCTTGGCCTGAATGAATCGAAGCTTACCGAGATTATACTCTTCCCGCCCACACGACAGCAGTCTCGGCCGGCCTGTTTCCCGTGACGGTAACCCGTAGGGGCGTCGAGTCCACGCGGCGGCGGCGGCGGCGGCGGCGGCGGCTCCGCACCCGCGTCGACGCGTGCGTCTCGGGGTGCTGCCGGCGAAGCCGTGATAACCGAGATAGCCATAATAACCACCGTGACCGCCTCCGGGGAAGGGGGCTCTGCGTTGGCCCGCTGGGGGGGGGGTAGGCTGTGTCGAGTGTCGGCCGCTCCTGGGGGAGGGGGGCGAGTAGCAGCAGCAACAACATCAGCAGGTTGGCGGGGTGGGTTTAGATTTGCTCGCTCGCCCGGCTCCCCAGCGCAACATATAACCCGTCGGAGCTTTGCACAGCCCCCTTGGGAGTGGACTCTAGTGTCCAATGAGTGCCGGTATGCCTCCTCTTTTCCCCGCAGGCCGCGGCCTATGCCGTCTTGGGCCACCATCCGCGCGTGTGTCTGCGTGTGTGTGTGTGTTGCTCGAGTGCATCGAGGGTATGTATATATGGCTGGGAGATAGAGAGAGAGGGAGTGCATGTGTGTGTGTGTGTGTGTGTGTGTGTGTGTGTACTTATCGGCCGAGTCGCTTGATGCCGTTCCCGGGCAACCCTCGCGCTCCCGATGGGGAAGCACGGGGTATACAGCCTCCTCCCATGCGCCGCCGAGTACACATTCGCTTCCTCGTCTACACCGACGGCTGTTGTCTCTTGCCTTCATCTCGTGATACCGATACCGATGTACTGCTCCAAGCCCCCTCCCCCTCCCCCTCCCCCCAAGCTGGGAAATCTGCATAAGATTCTTCATGCTTACATCCATCCCTATACGGCTTCGGATCCGTCCGTGCCAAGCACCGACCGTGTAACCCCGTGCCCGATGTAGTCCCGCCGGGGATAGCGAAGACGCCATTTTTAAAAAGAAAGAAACGAAACCAAAAAAAAAGAAGACCCTCCTTCTTCTTCCTCTTCTCCGCTGATGTTGGATGCCCGCCTGGAGACGTGGCCTACTGAAGCTATCTTATCCCCCCTTGAGTCTTTTCTCTCCAAGGACCGGGCGGACTAGTTCACGCAGCTCAACTAGGCCGGCCGGCCCCCTGGTCATATATATATATATATATATATATATATATATACGTCCGACTACTTTTTCAAGACCTTAGCATGGCACTTGTCGTAGCTCCGAGCACGCAGCGGCAAAGCCATGAGCCAAAAAAAAAAAAAAAAAAGGGGGGGGGGGGGGGGGGGGGGGGGGGGGGGGGGGTGACTGACGTTCCCTCGTCTACGCAATCTCTCCCGCAACAGAAGCGAGTAGAACCAGGAATGCGTAGGGTACCGATTTGTACACGTTGACACGCGGAACAGGCCGTTCGGTAAGTAGCCCAACAGTACGGCCGAATTCGAGTCGATGGCTTTCTTGGTTACCTTCCCTACCTAGGCAAAGACTTGGTTGCAGGTGTATCATGGGGATAACATCTTTTCGGTAGTCCCCATGTCGCTACACGCATTCTGTTAGGCTTCCACTTCGCCACTCCTCCATGGTACCAGAAGTACTAACATGTCGGCACATGGCGAGCAAAGGCTCTAATATTCTGGTTTGATCTCGAGTATCTAGGGACAGGTGCAGCCGCTCCTTAGAAGCGTGCCTAGAGGGATCATGTATATAGTATACCCCCGATATCCCCATCCAGTACGCCTGCTTGGCTGTTTCCTCTCACTTTCGCTTCTCGGCGACCTCTCCTTGGGACTGGCGGTTTCTCATTAGATACGGTTGGCCGGGTACCTCCTAATTTCCCCGACGACAATTCCCTCCTTCAGAGCGTTCATTTCAACTTCACCACTGTCCAGTAAGCCGGGTGTAAAGATATGTGAGTCTCGTTGATTGATCAGTTTAAACCACGCCAGCTCGTGAACCTACGGCCAATCCTATCCAGTCCTGACACTCATCATCTATTGCACGCAAAACCCAAACGCCGGTGCCTATGCCAGTTGCTCATCCTTATTCCTCGTCGCTGCTGTCGATAATGAAACCGGCCTTTGCCCGGGGCCGCCGCCGAGGCTGTTTGACTACAGGGGCATCTTCTTCATCAGCATCTGCCATCTCCGTATCGTCAATGGTCAGCCCAGTCATATCTTGGACTGGATTGCGCTCCGTAGAAACCCGCCGCCGCTTCAATGGACCGCCTGCTGATTCGCCTCGGGGACTTGATGAGGGCGGTGTATCATCGGCCTCTGACTCATCTTCCTTTCCCTCTTCTTCGTCGTCCACCTCGTCTGTCCGGCTGGATGTTGAGTCTTGCGTCAAAATAAGGGCGTCGTCGTCATCGTCGTCGTCATCCAGAAGAACCTGCACTTTCCGCTTGACAGAAGTCTTGGGTGATGAGAGCGGTTTTGCCTGACCACCCAGAATGAGAGCCTTTTGTTTTTGGCGAAGGAGCTCTTCCCCCGCAAAGAATTCTCTGTCCCTCTCTTCGTCGGTTTCGTCATCACTAGCGTGAACATAAAGTTCACTCTTAAACCGGCGAGCCTTTTCTTTTTCCCGCTGACGTCGGTTTCTCTGTTGTTCCTCCAGCTGCTTGGCTGTGAGGTTTTTGGTGATTTTGCGACGTCTCTTGGTTTTCTTGGGCTGTTCGGAGCCATCATCGACCACTTTTCGAGCTGTGGGGCCACCGGCCGGGAAAAGGGTTTCATCATCGTCATCAGCATCGTCCTCATCATCGAATGTAGCCTTCTTTCTCGGTGCCGTCTTTCGCCGCAGCTGATGTTCGGCGAGCTGACCATCGTCAAACGTGGGCGGGTTAAATTCCGCTTTGTTGATCAGATCAATCGACTCTTGGAGTTGATCGGCCGTGTGCGACGGGTAGACGACCCAAGCCGACTCGGGCGTCTCGTCCATCTCCGTTATGAGGCGTTCCATGCCCACGAGCTTCATCAGCAAACGTAGGTGCCCGTTCTTGAACATGGCGGCCCTCCGGGCACTATCGTCAGGACGAACGACTGCGATGGTTAGCTAGGTGCAATGCAGCAAAAGCGAGAACAGGAACTCACAGAAAACAGGAGGCTCCCTAGAAGGAGTAGCCTCAGCGGACTTGTCCGCTTCCTCGCCCGCACCTCCGTTTGCATTGGCTTCGACGGATGGCATGGCCTTCTCGGCCGTCTCCCACGCGCGGCGCTCGCTCTCAGCAGCAGCCAGTTGACCCTTCACCCACTTGATATGATGCGCTAATTCCTTGTCGAGCAAGACACCAACAACAATGGCAATTTGCTGTTCACGGTCGAGATTGCGCTTGAACTCCAGCTCTGCCGCTGCTTTGGGCGTCGACTTTGAGAGCGTTTGCTTCTCATAGCCATACTCCAAGTAGTGGGCCGTCGCGGGGATCTTGGAGAACAGCATTTCGATGATGAGGGCTGGCCGCTCTTCAATCTTTCGAATGCAGCGCTTGAGAATTTGCTTGACCAACTCCTCCCACTCTTTGTACATGCTGCAGCCACGGTCCAGCGGTTCTGCGCCCTTGATCATGCTGTAAAACAAGTGAATGATATCTGTCCGGAAGAGCATGACACTGGACTCCTGCTTGAAAGCGATGCGGTAGAAGTAGCGATGCGCTCGTTTGAGTTGCGCGTCGTTCAAGTCGTGGTAGTACTTGGTAAACTTGACGAACGTATCCACGACACCTTGGGGAGTGAACTTGTTGGCGAAAGTCGAGAATTCAAACTTTCGTTCGGTGCTTGTACGCTCGGCGCTGGCTTGATCGTTCTCAGACTCATCATCCTCGTCGACGGGGTTGCTGCCGTCCTCTTCGCCAGCAGCTGCTGCCGCCTTCTTCTTCCTCCGGGTCCGCCGCCGCGATCGTACTTGCATATCCACGTTCTGCTTCGAATAGGCCTCGAGGACGCGCAGATATGTGTGTGTCAGCTCGGTGCAGGCATCCAAGTATTCGAATCCTTGGTCTTTGTAGGTCCGGACAATGGTGGCTATGCGATCGTGGGTTTCGCCTTCGTAGAATATGCGACTCAGCATGTTCTCGGCAATTTCCTCGTCCTCCTCGTTGCCGGACTCGGCCATCTCCTGGACTGTGAGGAGGATCTGCGTAAAACATCGCATGGCGGCCGAGAGTTCCCGCCAGTTCTTGTTTTCGAGTGCGTCGGCCATCGATCGGTTCAGGGTGATGAAGGTCTCCTGGTTCAAGACACCAGCAACCAGGTTGAAACTGCTGACCTCCTCTTGCGGGCCCTTCTGGTTGCTTCTGGTAGCCTTCTTGCGTGCTCGCTCTGCTTCCAGGAACCATGATACGAGGTAGAAAAACTGGCGAGGGTGATACTGGAAGATGTAGTCCTTCTGCTCATCCAGCTTCTTCCGAACATGCATGAACAAGGGGTTGAAACCCGAGTCTAGGAACTCTTCGACAAAGTCGCGTAGCTGTTTCCTAGCCCTCGGGTTCAGGGACACAGGAAGGCCCAGATCTTGCGACTCCGTCTCGTCTTTCTTCGGCCTGCGTGGCGGGCGGTAGGTCTTGCTGTCCATTTTCTGCTGTCGTGTGGCGACGTCTAATAGAGCATCTTGACCGGAAACGGTGGACACCTTGCCGTCGCCTCGATTCACCCAAATCATGGTGCCCCACCGGTTGTGTCTTGTGGGCGCTCTCCGGTTGTGTGGCCGATGCATGGCTGCCTCCTTCCGCATCATATCGGTCAATTCATTGGCCTTGGCCGCACTGAGCTGCTTTTGGTCTATGAAGAGCTTTCCGACGTCGACACGCTTGACCAAGTGGAAAATGATTTCCATCAGAATCACGCCCTCCTGATTGAAGTCCTCTCCCATATTCGAAGCCAGGGTCAGGATGGTCAGGAGGATGTCCTGATACGAAAAAGCATCGATCAGGGCGGAGCGGGATATCTGGGTCTCGTCACCATAGTATTGTACTTCGGCTGAAGGCGAGATCATGGCAATATTGCGGAGGAACAGCAAGATGAGCTTGATGATGCCCTCGTCTCGGGTGGTCCGGTCATTCTTCGGAACGGCCAAGGAGGGCAGTGCGACCCGTACGGCTGTGCGCAGGATCGGGGCGGCATCATAATTGATGATGTCCCGCTTGTAGATGATTTGCGCCAGCTGCAGTACGGGCATGTGTCGGTGGTGGTTGACGGTCATTTCTTCTTTGGGCCGGTCGAGCGGCCACGTCAAGGGGACGATGATCTCGAAACAAGCCAGCGCAGCTCGGGCCTTGAATCGGTTCTCGGTGGCATTCTCGGGCCAGCTTGCTATAATGGGCAGCAAGTCGCCGCCGACGAGGTTGAGGTCGGCAAGGCATCGTACGACGTCCAGGCGGTTCGTTTTCTCGTCGAGGAAGCGGATCCATTTCTTGATGTCCTTGAGGACCTCGAGGCCCGAGTCACCGAGTATGTACCGTCCGTCATCTTCGGCGCTGAAGCCGCCGAGCTGCGCGTCGGGTCCCGGTCAGTCTCGTGGGCGGCAGTAATGGAGAGATGGGGGTCAGCTCACGGCAGAGGCGAGACTGTTGATATGCGCCCGCACGTGGGGGTGCACAACGTCGGGCGCGACGTTCGGGGGGTCCCTCTCGTCGTATTCGGACATCTTGGAGGGCGTGTGAGTCCCTTGTGGTCAACGGACTCGCGAGGATCCCATGCGGGTGAGGTGGTGAGAGTGCCGTGCTGTCCTAGCAGGCGTCGCGACTTGGCGACGCGCTCGAAGCCAAAAGTGCCATTAAAGATAAACGCGCGACGAACGCGTTGCGGGCGGCCCCACGTCGCACCTTCCCCAGCTTTCCTTATTTGACTTATGTACTTACTGGGTGTGCTTAGCAGGTACCTAAGGCAAAGTACGCCCCAGCTACATAAGTACATATGTACTTTAAGTATCCACCCAATGGCTGGAAGCGGCTCCGGGCGCCGATGACCTCGCGCCGAGCATAGCCGAAGCTCAATGGGCAAGCTCTCGGCCGCCAGATTTCCGGCTTGCGACTTGCTGGTCTGATACCCCGTACTCCGAGTGAACCGATCCGTGCCCGAACATGATATCCAACGCAGCTTTGAGAATGAGCCGTGTGCGGCTGGCGAGCCAGGCGAGGCTCTTCAGCTCCTCGGCCGCCCGGAGCGCTGCCCAAGTGAACAAGCTCGGTGTCATTGGCGCCGGCCAGATGGTAAGCCGCAGTTGGCATGTGAAGCCCCTCCGGAGCCGCCGCGAAACTGACACCACATCCCACCACCCCAGGGCACGGGCATCGCTCTTGTGGCGGCCCAGAAGGCAGGCGTCTCGGTCAGGCTCATCGATTCGTCCCAGGCCTCGCTGGACAAGGGCGTGGCCTTTGCAGGTTCGTCCACCTCCGGCCGGGTTGGTGAAGCCCGGGGGCCGCTCGCTGACCGCCAAACCAGAGAAGCTCCTGGCCAAGGACGTGACGAAGCAGAAGATCACGCAGGAGCAGGCCGACAAGGCCCGGTCGCTGCTGTCGCCCTCGACGTCCATCGAGGACCTGTCCGAGGTGGACTTTGTCATTGAGGCCGTCCCCGAGATCCCCAGCCTGAAGTTTGACATCTTTGCCCAGCTGGCCTCCATCTGCCCCAAGCACGCCATTCTGGCCACCAACACGTCTTCCATCTCCATCACCAAGATTGCGGCCGCCACGACCAAGGACCCCAAGGACACCTCGGCCAGCTCGCGCGTCGTGTCCACGCACTTCATGAACCCCGTCCCCGTGCAGAAGGGCGTCGAGATCATCAGCGGCCTGCAGACGAGCGCCGAGACGCTCGACACGGCCGTGGCCTTCTGCAAGGCCATGGGCAAGATCACCTCGGTCTCGGCCGACTCGCCCGGCTTCCTCGCCAACCGCATCCTCATGCCCTACATCAACGAGGCCGTCACCTGCCTCGAGACGGGCGTCGGCGACAGGGACTCGATCGACTCCATCATGAAGAACGGGACCAACGTGCCCATGGGCCCGCTGCAGCTGGCCGACTTCATCGGCCTGGACACGTGCCTGGCCATCATGAAGGTCCTGCACACCGAGACGGGCGATTCCAAGTACCGCCCGAGCGTGTTGCTGGCCAAGATGGTCGATGCCGGCTGGCTCGGCAAGAAGAGTGGAAAGGGGTTCTACGACTACTGATTGTAGTGAGCAAGCCAAAAGGGCCAGGCGGATGTGTACCGATGTATGTCCATATGATGCTGCATCTTGTCTTGAGATACTACACGAACCCTTCCTATGTACTTACTGGGCGCCGGCTCGGTCTGGCTAATGGTTGCTTCGAATATGGAATTCAGCATTGTCCTCTAATCGAAAATCAAGATTGCTAGTGGTCATAGTGAGAGGCTTGAATATGAGTGTTTCCTGCGAGGTGGCTCCTTTCTAGGCAAATAAAACCCATAAGAGCCTGTGCGGCTCCTTCTTTTAGCCCTCCATGCCTGGTGCACTCACGCAGCCCATTGGGATAGCTACATAACTCCGGGCTAGTCCTCGATATCAGAACGGATTCTGGTAGCAACAGTGGACCTGTCTGTATAACTCGCCAACGATGCTCATGGGCAGCTTCAACATGACCTAAGGGTTTCTTTGACCAAGTATGCTGTGGCTTTTCATTAGTATCACCCACGTCAAGCGCTCCTCAGGGGCAATATTCACAGCGTAGCAGGTCATTCACACAAGTTTCTGAATCGAGCACTCAGTCTACAGGGCGATGCCAGCAAGGGTACTAATCACGTCTTCACCCCCTTCCTACCGTGGCAATGGCAGTCTCTATAACTTAAAAGTACACGTTTTATCGCGGTTCTCCCTTAGGGCCACTTGCTTCCATTCCGCGCAGCCCACGGGATAGATGACGTTATTTGTCCACGTTTGAGAAGAAGAAAAAAGACGAAAGTGCAGACAGCGGAAGTGACCACGAACTGCGGTTCACGGAACGCCGTCACCATACCACGGGCGCTGGAGGCCTTCTTATTTCTTGCCCTTCGTCACACAAATTGGCCTCTCATTAGGGGAAGTTCGTGTGTACAGCGACGTTTGCAAACCAAACCAGAGCTTTCAAATCGAGGCCGCCGGTAGCTTCGCCGTGACCGAGAAGCTGTAAAACTTACCTCGTTTCTCTGTACTTTGAAAGGGTGGTCGTGGGCCCAGGACTGTGCCGTCGACTGCCGAGAAGGCCACGCGCCTCTATCCAATCGGCTCATGGACCACTGTTCTCGCCACGATGACCTCCTCACCTTATGACGTCTTGTGCCTGGTCAGGTGCCCTTCTTGCATTCCGATCCGGCCCTCGAGGGATCGAGAAATCCCGTGGTACATCACCATCGATCTCTGGTACCCGGAAGCTGAAGATAGACAGCCAGGGGCATCCGGCAACGGGTGAGCCGATACAGCAAAGAAGAAGTGATACAGGCCGAATAAGTGGCCTCCTCCCCCTCCCTTTCGTCGGAAGATGCTCAACGGTCCCGCGGCGCCCTTCATCGTCAGGGATCCCGCCGTATTCGCATTTATCCATGCCCTGGGGAGCCACGGGGACCGGCCTCCGGCGCCCCAAGAAGATGAACGGATCAAGGCATCGGCAGCTTTCTCATGCGAGCCGCCCCATGCGGCGAAAGCGACCCTGGCCACCTCGAGGAGCCCTAGCCCCCGTCTGCCCTCGGCAACGGAATATATCACGCGTGAGGCTTTGGGCTGGGCTCTTGGGGTGGCGGCAAAACGACATTCTGTCCAAGTGTAACACGAGGAAGAAGAAAAACCTCTTCTCCCCAAGAAGAAAATCCCACGCGGTGGAGTTACAACAGCTCCAAACGAAGCGAGAGGAGAAACACATGCTTTTTTTTTTTTTTGCCCCCTCCCCTCCCTGAGCACTGTTTTTGACGTGAACAGCCGGTCTGTGAAAAACAACGGCAAGACCAGGCGGGAGGGCGTTCTGCAGATGCCATCGTTTCCGATCCAGGCGCCGCCGGCCGACGTGCGAGCCCAGGTACCGTAACGGGCGAACGGCTGGGCTTCAGAAGCGAGAACAAAAAAACCCAACGTTTGTGCCAAGGCACACCCCATCCGCGACGTACAGTACCATCCATCCACACACACACACACACACACACACACACCCCGCGTCGTTACCCAACGGCGGGCTCAAGCGAGCCTGCGCATGAGGACGGTACAGGGGCAGCGTGCGTGCGGCTGACGGTCCCCCCCCCCCCCCCCCCCCCAGGGGCCCAAGGCCTGCAAGGCGCGCGCGCGTGTGTTTCTGCCACCCGTCATCCACGGGGGATCGAAATTCGTGGGGCGTTGCCGCAACGCCCCGATGCAACATGTAAAAATTCCCTACGAGGAGGCGGGGAGGGCCTGGAAAACGGAAAAATTTTGAGCGACCCGCGAGCATTTCCCGTTTAGGGTGGCCACGAAGAGTCATGATGGCAAGCCCAACTCCAGGAAATACCAGGCCTTGGGAGTATTAATCCGGGCGTGGCCACCCTCCTCCCACCACCCACACACCCCCCCGGGACTACGGCATGACGCCGGGGAAAGACACAAGATCTTGGTGCTTCAAAAGACTACTGGCCGGCAGGAAACCCTCGCTGACCGGCCCAATCAAGCACCCCTCGATACCTCAGGGGGGGACGGGAGAAGGAGGCCAGGCTGGCGGCCCTGCCGCCTCCTCGACTGGAGGGCATGACCAACACAGTGTGTCTGAGAGAAACCGACGTAAATACGAGGAAAGGCAGGCGTGAATCTTAGTGTGTATCACACAGGCCCATTCCAGAACTGGAATTTGGCTGCCACCCGTACGCCACATCGTGTCATATGCCAGCGGGGTGGCGATGACATTTTCGAGCACAGGGTTCATCATGGTGATTTCTCGATACGAGAGGACCCGAGTAGCTAGCTTTGCTGGAGACGTGTCGAACAACCCTCGCGGACGGGGGCCACTTGCAGGGCGTCGGCGGGTCAAGTTGCCTAGTCAAGAAGCGCAGATGTGTTGGCTACAGGGCCAGAACCCCGTCTCGGGAGGGGGGGAGGGGGGAGGAGAGAAAGCAACAAGCATACAGGCACAGCCCAAGGGGCCCACGAAGGCTCAAACTATACGGTTCCTTACATAGTACTACTGAAGCACCAGTGGACACTGCTTACTAGATGTCTTTGCTTTGGTCGAGCCCGCGGGCTCGCTGGTGGTCCGGTAAGCGAAGGAGCCAGAGCAGGAACAGGCCCTCGTCTGGTTCACGAGGGCTCGCGGGGGAGGGGGTGGCGGTCGAAAACAAACTGGACGTATCACAGGATCCTGATGGTGGGTAGCCGAGAAGAGGGCTACACATCACGGTCTGGCCACCCTGATCGCCACATTGGCAGGCCGCCCGCCTGCCCGCTGCGCGCGGTCTCGCAGCTGCAGGTCTGGATGCGGACTGACTGACGAACAGCATGGGGGGGTCCTGCAGGGAAGAGACCTACCCCTGTAGCGTCAACCGAGATCTTGTCGTTGCGCCTCGCCGACGGCAGCACGGCGTTCGCTCTAAGTGAGACGTCGCTGCTCGGGCGTGGATCTGTTTACTGTCCACCGAGAAGCGTACACCGGGCCCTTTCGCACCCCCCCCCCCCCCCCCCCTTCCCTCCTCGGGATGCATGCCTCCCGTGGGCGTCGGCCACATCCCGCCGTGTAGGTTGGAGCGCGCCAAAGTTGGCCCGGGATACGCCAGCCGGGCACAGCGAAGTTTCACCAGGAGGGAGAGTGATTCACCCGCGGGAGAAGGGGGAGGGGGGAGGGGGGGATGCGGCCGAGGGCACTGGCCGGCCGGCTGATGAGCCCCCGAGTTTACCCACGGGCAGTTTACCAGGCCCGCGAACACAGACACGAGGCCGGCCCTTCCAGATACCGAGGTGGTGGTGACGGGGAGCACAGCCATCCCAGGGTAAAAAAAGGGCAGACACGGGGGGAGGGGCGGGGAGGGGAGGGGGGAAATCCCAGACGGGCAGCGCGTGCGTAGGAATAGGAAATATCCACAGCAAACGTGCCCGTTCTAGCCCACGGACAAATGTTTGCCTGGTCTCCCCGCCGGGGTGATGATCATTCATGCCGCACAGGTTGAAGTAGTGCGTAGCCGGAGTTGAGGGCTTTCCTCGAATCAGGCGAGGGCGCCAAGGGGGCGTCGCTGCCGTGTGCGCAATGCGCGCCCCAAAGGAAGGGAGAAAGAGAAAGAGACAACGCGTTCCGGACCCCCCTCCTCCCCCCTCCCCGGGGCGCGGCCAACATGGTTGCCGTGCGCGGCGAAGGGAGGGGGCAGACGGGCAGACAGAAGCACGCCAGGAGTTGCTACAGGACTAACTTGGGCCGACGGGGGGCGCAGCAGTGTTTCCGTTATTTGGATGATCGTAGCCGGGGACGGGATGGCCAGGAAGTGACGAGTCGGGCGGTGGCATCCTGGGATCGAGCGGGGCCCGGAGGAACTGGGAGCTCTGACGGGTGGACGGGTTCCTGTTGGACCGGGTGGATACCGTCTGTCGTTGTTGTTGTTGTTGTTGTTGTTGTTGATGATGATGATGCTGATGCTGCTGCCGCTGCTGCTGTTGCTGTATGCCGGCTGTGTGATGAGGACGACGATGCCGCAGACGACACTGGAGAATGGATCCATGACCGGCGTCGGGGTTAGTCGGTTGTTTGAGCACCCGTCCTAGTGCCCGTGTGGCGCGATACGGTGGCACCCTCTCCACCCCCCACTCGACCGTGCTTTCCCGTGCTTTTTCTCGCATCGACTGCTGCTTACGGGAAAGACTCTCTGGCCGAATGCGTCGCCATCCGTCGCGAAAAACAGCCCACGCTGTCGCGGACGGGGAGGCTTCCCCTAGCCGGCCTGCCCGCCAACCCACGGGTGCATGCCGAGAGCGGCGGGAGCCGAGCGTCCATGCCTTGCGCCGATGAGGCCGAGAGGAAGACAGAAGGGACGAAGAGCCCTGCCTGGACAAGTATGTACCTAACCTTGAGGAGAGGGCACAGGTACCAAGAGGGGGGAAAGCCAAGCATCCATCCATCCATCCATCCATCCATCCACCAACGGATGACAGCCCAGACAAGAGGGCGGCGGGTGGATAGAGCAACAGACGGACCCCGTTGATGCACATGCAAGCGCGCGCCCGCGCTCTCACATCCCGTGCTTGTCGCTTGTCATGCTGCCTGCAGCGGTAAATCAATGCTACTGTACCTAAGCAAAGTACCCCGTCCCAATCCCAATGGGGGGCACGAGACGGGCGCCCCGGCTCGTTTCTCGTGCCTGGACGCCCCCCGGGCTCGTGCGGGCCCCTTTTGGAAACCACCAGGCTCTCACCAGAGTGTCGGGCAACGGGCTTCGTGAAGGCCGACGGAACGACCTGTCTCTAGCCTGCGCGGCCCTGGTCTGGTCATTCATGGGCGGCGCGCGTGGTCGACGGCGTCCGTGACGGTTGTTTCTATTTTAACCCACAGCCCCCGTGGACGGACCACCACCAACGACAACAACACCACGGGCAGCCTGCTATCTGCTGGATTGATTGATGGGCCGGGCGTCCCCGTCCCCCCCCCCCCCCCCCCTGTTGTCCCCGAAAAGACGGACTACGACCCCTCTCCCCCTGGGTTTGCCTGGCCTGCCCGTCTGTGATATGCGCGCGCGCCAGCTCTGTGTGTTTTGCCCTGCCGGCCGGCCGCCAGGTCCTCCCCTCCTCCCTCCTCCTCCTCTCATGCAGGGGCGGGAGAGACGACTGTGTGGCTGAATGAAACAATCGCCCAGAGGAGGGGGCCCTGCCCGTGGGGGGGAGGGAGGGAGGGAGCATGGCATGACGCACATGGAGAGCAAGACACAAGGAACCGTGGTCGCCAGCCCGGCCAAGCAGCCACCGCCACCCCCATTCGTGCAAAACGCGAGCGGGCGACGACGAGTGCCGAAACTGGCCAGCCAGACCTGGTTACCGAGACACAAAAGAAAAGAATAAAAAAATAACCAATGGTCCACGGAACCCGTGGGCGCGCGGGGTCCCTGCCGAACTGGGTTGACCAGCGGCCGTTAGCCCTCGGATGCGTGGCGACCCGTTGTTATCACACTGCCGTTCGTCACGAGGAACGGCCATGGGCGGCACGGAAAAGCTAACCTACGGGCTGCTTGCTTTTGCAGCGATTCTGCAGCTGGTCCCGGTGGTAGGCTCGAGGCCGGCGGGCTAACTTACGGGGGGTGCTGGGTCCCCGTCGTTGCACGCACGGCTCGTTGGCCCGTAGGGCCGATGATCGCCCAAAACCCGGGCCTTTTTTTTTTAACCCTCCCCCCCCCTCGGCCTTCAAGTTTCAGGTTTGCGGCACATCCGTACCCGCTCGCCGGGTGTCCCTCCATACGGCGGTCCCCTCGGGAGAAGAGAATAGCGCACATAAGGCGGACGGCCAGGGAAGGGCTGCTTGGGTTTGTTGGGTTTTGTTTTCGGTTCGGGCCTTCAGAGGACTGCATCACCTTGGTCCATGGCCTTGCGGTGTGGCAGGGGCCCGGCTCAGATGGCCCAACTCCGACCGCCTCCCTTACGTAGAGGCCCCGGCGACAGGAATCGGGTCCTTGGGATGCCCGGGCCGTATGGTTACCTAACCTCCAGCCTGCACGCGTGAACCCTGCGGCTATACGATAGGGCTTTGTCTTACCGGTCGGCACCCACGCCTCGGCTCCGTCATGCGGCTGGAATAAGGTGTGTTGGAGAGCTGCAATGCAACGCGGACTAAAGGGTTTTTGGGTTTGTATAGCGAGTTAATACGCGAGGTATAGGTGCGCGAATCGGGCATAGGGCCGGTCGCGTTGGCTCTTTTGGGGTATGGTCGGTGTCTGATCGTCGACCACCGGCTTTCGTGGGCGGAAGCTAATAGGGCCTGGAGATATTCGCATTAGTTGTGTGACAAAAGCAAGAGTTCCACTCATGCCGCGCGGACTCGCGACTAGAAAAGAAGGGGGGAAAATGGGAAGAAGAAAGAAGTTCCTGCGCATGGCGGTAAACTGGGCACTAGCAGTAGTATAGTACCCAGTTCTAGGTGCCGGATTTTGTGGGCGGATACGATAACGGGCGGCCTGATAACGAAGAGCAAGCCGGAACAGTCTCTTCTCGACCAGGAGCCCCCGTGATAACAAACACATGCGAGAAGAAAAAAAAAGTTTGGCTTGTACCACCCACTCGGTAGTGACCCGGGCTCCATCGCTAACATTACCACCGGCGCCCCTCCACCCTCCCCCCCCTGGGCCGAGTACGGGGACGGGGGGGGGGGGGCTTGTATCGCGGGCCCGAGGACACGCATCTTGGACCATCCACCGGACTGGGAGCAGCTCGAGCGACAAATAACCCCGTCAACGGCGATAATATATTCAGAACTATGATCCCGGGAGACTGGGTGAACCGAGAACCGGCGTGGCGCCGCCTCGTTGCGACCATGGCAGGCATTGGTAATCTCACGACGGCTTCCAGGCACGCTTCCCCTGGCTTCTACACACTGTTCATGTAGCATTTCCGGTCGAGGGGGGGAGGGGAGGGGAGGGCCCTCCCCGCGGACAAACTCGATCGTGTACCCATGTACCCCACGCTCACGGAATTTGTTTCCCCGTGAGAGAGAGAGAGATCAACCGCTCGCCTGGCGAGATGGATCTGGGCGGAATTTCACTTCGTTACAGGTAAAAGACGGGACCCATCGGCCTCCGTCTACCGAGTGCTACGTCATCTGGTCGGATGGAGACGGGCAACAACATCAGACGAAAAATCCATCTTTTGCTCCCGCCGGGTGCGCAGGCGAAGTCTTCAGGGGGGGTCCCCCTCCCCTCCCCTCCCCTCCCGTCGATTCGCCGGCCGAGTGGGCCGGAGATGTGCCCGAAACGGCAACCTGGCGCCGAGGGCTGGCCGGGCGGCGGGAGCTGGGCACAGAGGCTCAGAGGTATGTACCATCGGTGGTGCTCCCTCGCTGGAGCTGCAGTAAGTGTGGCCTCAACCCCTCTGCGGATCATGGTGCTATCCTAGCCTCAGATCTCTCGACCTGAGCTCCAACTGGGGTGGAGTCGGTCGCGGCCTGGGACGGATGGTAGGCTGATATGGCAGGTACTTGGCAGATCGTCATTGGTAATCCGTTCCAGGCGTCGGTACAAGCTGGGACGATGCCTTGGGCGGAATGAGGTTGTGGGATCCCCGTGGTCTGTCTGACTCGATGATGGTTTTGAGAGCCACCATCCATGTTAAGTAGAACCCACGTAAGTACTTCGTGCTGGAGGTAAGGAGGAGGAGGTACATGCTCTAATAACCCGTCCCTGGACAGCTTGACCCATGGGATAGCAGTGCGGCTATGCAGGTAAGTGCACAGGCTCGTACGCGCGCGCGCGCCCACGCGCCTGTAAAATGTGTGCGCGTCCGTTCTTCTGCCTCTGTACCCACCCTCATCTCTGTGTCCACAACCGTCCAATCTGTCTCCAAGAAGCAAGTAGGGATCAATATCTGTGCCTGAGATTTGGCGTTTGTCGGAGGGCTGGAAGAGGACTCGGGAACTACTACCCCATGGCGCCGCCGCTGGGCTACGTACTTAGGTAGCAGGTAGGGTAAATAGGTACATGCCTACCTACCTCTTCGGCATGTATGTACATGGAAGTAGGCGGAGGTTTACAACCCTTGCCAGCTTCAGACTGGCACTAAGAGAAGTACCGAGGGACTGACCCAGCCATGTGGGAATGGCCGTGCTGTTCTTGGTATCCAGGGCCTGTGCTAAATCGAGCGGATCCAACAGGGCCAGCAAGACTTCCCATGTACTATGTAGCCCTTCCTCGGTCAGGTCGCCAAAATGGAAGGCCGTTGACAGTCTAGACCGACGTGTTTTGCCCAGTGACGCCTCGTCGAGCAGGCCGGGACCTGGTCTAGTGTGCCCGTGGTGGGCAAGGACAAGCTTGGTCGCGTAATCCACGTCTGGCCTCGATCCGATTGTCTCAAGTCCTCCCAAAGATCAAAAGAACTTTTTTTTCTTTTACGTCTTTCGTACGAGCGCCCCGTCCGGCGCTGGCTCCGCCTGCCGGGGCGGCCTGTAAGTACACAGTAGACAGCTCATTCCATGCCTTGGTTCGCATGTGGCGCCCATGTAGCCAATTTCCCAGCCGTGGAGATCGGCTGGGGCATTCGTCTGAAGTCTTTCCAGCGAAGGGGGGTGGGTGCCAACTGGGCAGGGCAACCGGGCAGGCGAGGCGACCCCTACGGGCAATCAAGATCCAACGGAATCGTGTCTGTCGCGTCGATCATGGGCTGTCAACGCAGGCCAGCACCTCGGCTCGCTCTGTGCCACGGCAGCCCCGAGATTCAGTGCTGGGAGCACAACCAGGCCGTGTGGGAGCGCGGGGCCTCGTCGCCTGGGAGGGCTGTGGCTCTGGGACCGCGTGAGAGACACGCATGGGGGTATAGGTCAGTCCACGAGACAAGGCTGGTCTCACACGGCGGAGCGGCGCGGCGGCATGGTGCGTTAGGGGCATCTGCTCCCAAGCTTATCGTCGCCTGTGAACCAGACGACCTCGCACACCCAGCCTGTGCCAGAGGATATTCTTAGACCCGAGAAGGGTGCGTGCATGGCCCAATTTGACAGGTAGAGCGAAGGCAAAGGATCCAGCCACCCGAAGGCCGGCCCTCTTCCGAAAGTGGCGGCTACCCGCTTCCATTCCCACCATGGCCGCCATGCCTGAAGGAGCATGCAGCAAGTCGGGACCGCCAGGGACGCAGAAGCCCATCCACCAGACCGGCGGTGGGATATGGCCCCCAACGACCCGACTGCAACGGCACTCGGTTACATCGAGCGATGCGTGGTCAGCCACTAGTCACTTAGTCGGCCTGCGGGCCGGGCGGCGCCACCATGGCCGGTGGAAGCAGAAGGGCGGAAGAGGAAGTGGACACGATGCTCTCTGTCTCTGTCTCTGGCCATCCCGGGCCTCTCGGGCGCAGACGTCCGGGCTCCCGTGTGGCTTTTTGGTCGTCACCCGAGCGGGAGTTGCTGAAAACGGCCGCCCGCCCACCTCGACCCGGCCCTTTCAGGCGTCTTGGAAACAATGGGCTCGGCTGGTCGAAACGTTCGTGAAGCGCTGTGTCCTGCGAGTCTTGTTCGGCGTGGCCGCAGGCTTAGGCACGTTACCTTACGACTAGTCGTAGCAGCAGTAGTGGCCGTGGCAGAGACGCGACTGACGGCGAAAGGGGGGCCAGCCCCCAGTGCTATGGCCGAGGCTACGGCTGGAGAGGCGGGTCAAGCACGGGGTGGAGCCGAGAATCCCATCGCCGGGCGTGGTGGCAGTGATTCAGGGTGGGTGGAAGGCCAGGAGAAGCTGGCGGGTCGCGGCGTCTGCCCCGGGCACTTGGACTTGGCGCGCGGGCGTGTGCCCTCGGGCACCATGCGAGTTGCGTAAGACGTATCAGATGGGTAGCACATCCCGGACGGCCAGCCAAGTACGAGAGAGGTACAGTAGGTAAGTACGGAGTACCTAACGTGTGTAGCTCGGTCGTCCAGCCGGGGGTATCGCTCAACCACTGGGCGGTAGTTTGCCTGCGCGCGCGCAAGTCGCTTCCCATCCCCATCCCAGACCTCTCTGTCAGGCTGCCGGGGTACATGGATGGCTGACTGACTCCATGATGGAACTCCAAGACTAGCAATGCCGAGCCCACGCGTTCCTGGGCTAGACTTGATCCCATCCGGGCCTGATCTAAAACAGTGCCTTAGTAACCTACATACATGCCTCTCACGACTTACTAGGTACAGTAAGAGGTTGAAAGAGGTACGTACGCCACGGAGTTAGCTCGCAGTTGACAGCTCCCGTTGCGGCGCGCTGTGACAGACAGCGGCCCAAGATCGAACGACGGGCAGAGCGGACGGGGAAAGTCGATCGGATCATCGATCTGATCTCTCCCAGTGATTCTCTGGACCGTGGGATAGACACACTGCACATCGCACCAGCGCCCACCGCCGATACATGCCAATCTCTGCCACCCGGGCTGCAAGACATGGATGGTTCACCCCCGAGAAATAAGCACACCAAAGTCGTTACCTATTTCTTACCTCATAAGGTAGATATGTAGATGGGCCGAATTGTACCTGTCGTCCGCCCGCGGAGTAATTCCGGGGGTCATTTCGCCGCCATGCAGGCACGCAAACATGTAGAGCAACGCTCCCCGCCGTGTGTACATCCATACTTGCTTGTTGGGATAGATGGGGGGAGGGATCGCATGGACGTCGTCGGCTCGCTTGCGCGCGTGGTGGCTTGCGCGTTACTGGCACGAACGGCTGGGATAGACTTTAAACACCTTGCTGTCTCATGACTCGCCGCCCGGGGACGGCAACCGTCCGTTCGTGAAGCGACAGGTCAGCCCGACGGGTGGGAAGAGAGAGAAGAAAAAAAAAAGAAGAGACGTCTGATACACCGTACGGACTGTTGGTTACAGTACAGGGGCGCGAGGGGGGGGAGGAAATTGCCCCGTCAGGCCCAGGAACAATGGCGTCCCCACCCGACCGACGACGGCGCTGGCGGCCAGAGTCGCGGCGCAGAGTTTCTTTCTAGCACGACGGCTGTCCTTGGCGGGCTGGAGGTTCGTGTGACGGCATTGAGACCTGGTCATTCGTCGTCGTCGTCGTCGTCGTCGTCGTCGTTGTGCCCTCGCCGGCGGCGGCGTGGCCGCCTTTGTCATCGTGTCCGAGCCGGCCAGACAGGCCACGCAGGAACGCATGCAGGCACGGCTGGGATCTTGTGTACCGCACCCTTGGAAACTTTGTCTGCTTGGATTGGCCCCCTCCCCCATCTGCCCACGGTCTAGGTCAGTAAGTAATCTGCCATCCACTCGGGGGTGGGAGAGCGCGAGCGCCGTCGACTTTGACCACCCCGGAGCCCTGTCGCCGCCAAGAGCACGATGAAACCACCGACTACTGGGCCCCCCCGAGGGACGGCCTACGTCGAAGCCTCGCGAAGTCTTCAACAGCTCATCTTATTTTTGCATCGCCCCGTCGCCCGGGAGAGTGGGTGTTGGTGGGTGAAGGGACGCCCACCCGTCCGGCTGGGACAAACCCTGGGCGGGCTAGCATCGCCGGCGTCTTTCCAGGCGTCTCCAATTTCGTCCTGGAAGCTTTCGATGCCGTCGGGGGCGCGGTGCTGGACGAGGAGGATACCCATATCCCCGCCGCCGCTGTCGCCGCCGCCGTCGCCGCCAACATCAGACCAAGATCCCTGCGCCCAACCTGCCCAATGTGGTTGGGCCTGTTTGGTGGTTGACGCCCATGTCAATGCAATGACGGCGGGAGGGCGCAAGTGCAGGATAAGTTTTTGTTGGCCGCGGGGCCCGTCTGGCAGAAATCTGGCACGAGCCCGGCGGCAACGGGGTGGAGGGATGGGATGGACAGCCGGATGGGAGTGGATGGAAGTGGGTGTGTTTTGGGGGGAGGAGAGGGTTCCATGCTCGGGATTTGCGTCCTCTGCGTATCGCCGGCCACATACCTACCTACTTACTTACCTACCAACTCACTTATCCTCGATATGCAAGCTGGAAGGGGAATGGATCTAGAGGTACCTCTTTACCTCTTCCATTTTTACTTGCCTCCAGGTTTGGAGATGTAGATAGCTGGTATGTAGATAGGTACATACGGCTAGCCTGTAAGCGCCTTTCTGCCCACGCGTTCACACCAACACCACTCATCCCCCACCTGCAGTGTGCAAACTACCATCCAGGATGGAAGGTAGGCAACCTCTCTCATCCTCCCTTGCACCCAGCCATCCATGATTTACCTAGTTTGGTTGACAAGTACCTTGCTGCTGCTGCTGCTGCTACTGCGGCTGCGGCTGCGTGCCTGTGGTGCGGCCCTCTGTATCGCTCGTACATACGTCTAGAGCGGGTAGGTAGGTAAAGATGTAGGTAAGTATGTATGTACTTAGGTATGTATACATACATGCACCACCACCACCACCATCCATGATCGTGCCACCACAGGCAGGATGGGATGGGATGGGATGGGATGCTGCTGCTGCTGCTGCTGCTGCTGCTGCTGCCCCACCCTTGCTGCAGAGTAACACATCATATCAGCCTGCGGCTTGTTCGGCGCAGATTCCCACGGCCTACTACGGTTGGGGTTGCTTTCGGAACGAAGGACGAGCCAAGTGACAGGGCTGTCAGAACCTCTTCCGTCGCAGCCCATGCACCCAGTCGGTCATAGTGTCAGTCCTAAGCTTCGGCATCCAGAAACGCGCGCGCGCGCGCTCGCTGTGCGTGTCGTCATGCTGCTAGCGCATGACATGGTGTCGCTGTCGTCTCTTCTTAGTTGGCAGCCCGGCCTGGCTGTTGTTCATGCGTGCCCGACCTAGAAGGTTGTTTCTCCCTTCTCACACGAGGTACCTAAGGTACCATGGGATACCTACATGCTTACCTTACCTACCCCTCTACCGCTTGGGGTTCTTCTAGCTCTCTCTTTTCTCTATACCGCCATCTGTCGTGCAGTGTCCCCCTCCCCCCTCGTGCGTCGGTGGGGTGGGCAAGTGGGCAAGCGGAACTCGGTCGCGCGATCCTAAGAGACCAGACCCAAGAGCCGCGCTCCCTGGTCAGGTACGCGTCTTCCGGAACCAACTGTGCGAGAGACCGCCCCCGAGGCGACAGGGAATCGGGTACGTACACGGTACCCAGGGCAGATAGGCCGGCAGGGATGATCTGCTTATGATCTTCGTTTCCTTGGCCCGTCTCCACCATCAGGGGAGGGGGACGGGCAAGCATCAGGCCAGCCATCCATCATCACCACCCATCCCTCCCTCCGTCTTGAGGTACCCTGGACTTGCTGCTTGAACTGCCTGCCCTCTGTGCCATTTTCAGACACACCACACGCACATCCATCCATCCATCCATCCATCCATACCGACAGGGCCCTACATCCCGCTCTCCCACCTCGACCCAACACAGGGCTCTCGCGCCCGTCTCCGAGGGTACCGGCCACACCCACAAGGGCTGTCCGCTCCCTCTTCCTATTGGGCCGAGGGCCTTGCAGCCTCTGCAACGGTTTCATGCCTTCTTCCGCAGAACCCACGCCGGCTAGTGTAATGAAGGACCATTGGTCTGCTCATAGTCTATCCTAGCCGGCCGGCCTGCTGCCCCTCCTACGCGAACAGCAACAACCACGACGAGGTACCTCCTACCTGGTTCTGCTGCGGCCCGCCAGGCGGCTCTCGCGCAAGCTGCCCACTCTGGAGGGACCTTGGCCATGCCTCGGCCACCTGTGACTTTCCAAGGGCGTCCCCCTCCCCCCCCGGCTTCCACGACGGCCTACGACCCAGCCTGGGCAGGCACTGGGGGGGGGGGGGGGGGGGTTAGTCCTCCCGACGAGCCACGGCGCGTACGAATGGGCCTACTCGGTACCATCAGCCTTCGGTGCTTTGCCATGATGGCCTGTCAGAAAAGGTACTTTTGTCCGACCTGTCTGCGAAAGCTGGGACCCGGAGGCTAACCGGGACCCGTCGGGCGGCCCTCCCTGGCCCCCTCCCCTCCCTTCCCTTCTCCCCTCCCTCCCTCCCCCCCCCCCCCCCAAAAGGCAAAGGAGTATCACAAGAGTACCTGGGGGGCACGGCATTAGCCATTCAGCCGAGATTCTAATGGCCAAGGTCCGCTGGATATGGACGAGCTGGTACCGCTTTGCCATCATCCTTGACGGAAACGGATGTGGCTCAGTGTTCCTACCGGGCAGGGCCAGCCGCCCATTGCCGCAGGGGATCGGTGACGGGGGACGGCTCTTTGCCAGCTCGATGAAGCTTTAAAATGTGCTTCGAGTCCCTCTCCATATCCCTACCGCGTCCTGCCAGGTACCGTACAAGGTTCTCCCCATCACCAAGGATCTCTGGTCGTCACATCATCTCTCATGTACCCGCACTGAGCTTTCGGTTCTGGCTACCACCACGGCTCCACCAGCACGTTTCTCCGTCCGGGTTGTCTGGTATTATTGATAAACCCACCTCTGCCAGCCATAGTCGCAGGGGCGCCCTGGACGAACCGCCTTGCTGCCTCCACGGGACACAAACTGGGTCCGTCACTCCCTGCTTGGGACGTCGAGGCGCCCGGCTCCACTGGACAACCATCATACGACCCTCGTCAATTTATAGAGATTATACCCCCAGTCCAGGAGGCTCTCTTTCACGGCGAAGCTCTTTGGACCTTGCCTTCATAACATCGCCTAGGAACGACACCTTTCTTGCCCGAGCTTGTCTTGTGGTTGATGATCGCGACTGGACCTCGACTTCATTCTACCCAACATCGCCTCGTTCTTTCTTTCCCTTCTCTTCTAGTGCTCCAACTTTGAAGGGCTGGTCTCGGTCAAACACACAAAAACCCCTCGACGGCTTTTTCTCACTCTCGTTTTACCTACCAAACCTGCCTTGCCGACCCTGAGCGTTCGAAAGGGAAGACTTTGGTGTCATCTGCGCCGGAAGCTGTGATATATACACTCGAGATACCTTTTCCCCTAGGAATCAAGCCCCGTCCCTGCCCATCACTGCAGACTCGTACCACCACAGGTCTTCTCCATCTCCTACTTCAAAGGTTCTCGTAACCTTTGCTGCCGCTCGTTTCTCCCTACACCTTCTTTTTCCTCGTACGAGACAGGATCCGACGTTCACTACATTTTCTCTATCCCGGGTTTTCCCATCAACCATAAGAACTCGAAGCACCGTCCTTGTTGCTCGCCCGATCTCTTTCTCTCTCTCTCTCTCTCTCTCTTCTTCTTCTTCTTCATTGAAAAACCACCACTTACGAAACAACCCCCTCAACACGGCCCCAATGATCGTCACCAGACAGCCTGATTCGGAGCACAGCCACTGGTCTAGCAAGTACGGGACCATATACACCACGCCACGCATGTCGAACTTCGCCAGCTCGTTGACGACGCAGCCGGGGTGGCAGGGACACTACTCATTCCTGCCTCCGGGAGAGACGAACATCTTTGCACAGCCATTGGAGCAAACCTCCCACGCCGCCACCACCGGCAGCGATGCTTCGGCAGAGCGGCGTCCCGCGAGTGCTGACAACGTCAGGGGCGCCGAGCAGTCCAAGACGAGCCCCGTGGTGCCCGTCATGAACCACAGCCGTTCCATGGACCCGCTGGGACTGCGAGCCCCTAAGATCGAATCGCCGACCCAGGAGCAACTCGAGTCCCGTGGCGAGCCGTACGGAGTCAAGTCGGAATCGGCCCTCGAGGGGCCCCTGCCTTCGATCGTGGCCTCGCCACCCCTTGAATCGGACGCCGTGGACAACCGGAACGGCAACGAGGACCTGGCCTTGGGAAAGGACGAGGATGACGATGTCCTCGACGATGAGGATGACATGATGGAAGGGGAAGACGGCCGCCCGCAAACCGCCGCTGAACGCACGGCCGCCCGCCGGAAGATGAAGCGCTTCAGGTTCGTGCTCCGAAATGGGAGCCGCCAGTAGGATGACGACAGTGCTGACACTCAGTAGACTGACGCACCAACAAACGCGATTCCTGATGAGCGAGTTCGCCAAGCAGCCTCATCCCGATGCCGCACACCGAGAGCGCCTGTCGAGGGAGATTCCCGGCCTGAGCCCGCGGCAAGTGCAGGTCTGGTTCCAGAACCGGTAGGACCCCCATGAAATCCCTCGCCCGAAGAGCCTCCCCGTGAGCTAACATATCACCAGGCGCGCCAAGATCAAGCGCCTCACAGCCGACGACCGCGACCGCATGATCAAGATGCGGGCCGTCCCGGACGACTTTGACAATGTCCAGGCCCTGCACTCGCCCTACGGTGCAGTTCATGCCCTCGGAACGCCCATCACGCCCCCGGTGGACTTCGGCAACCCAGCGGCGTACGCCGACCATATGATGCGCCCCTTGATGATTGACGGCATGCGAAGGGGCGACGGCGACGATCACATGGGCCCGGCCGGTCTCAACCACGGCTTCAGCGGCCTCGGCTTTGCTTCTTCGGGAGGCATGGGCAGCCAGGACATGCTCTCGCCGTTGTCGTCTCCCGCAGGCACGGAGCGAGGCTACTACTCGAGCCACCTCGCAAGCCCGATGAGCAACGGTCCCCGCAGCGCAAACCCCTTTGCCCGCCACGGCACCATGGACGCCAGCATGCAGCAGCAGATGCACGCGCAGTCGAGACAGCAGCAGCAGCAGGTTCGCCCCCTACAGCCCCTGCAGTTGCGGGAAACGGTGTCGAGGGCGAGGTCCGAGAGCTTGCAGTCGCCCCTGCGGTCCAGCATGTCTTGGAAGGGCGACAACATCGACTTCGGTTACCAAACAGGCAGCCCCAGCCCCGTTATGGGCGGCCGGCACCCCTCTCTTTACCAGTCGGACCAGATGGCCACCTCGCCCGTCGGTTACGACTCGAGTTCCTATTCGGGTGAGTAAAGGGAATCGGGAGGATCCATATATAGGCTTTGACTGACCACTCTCAGGCTCCACGGGCATGCACTCCCCCCCGAACCAGATGGGCTACTCGAGCCTCCACGGCACCACTCTCCAACCCCCTCCTCAGAACCGCTCCCGTCTACGGGCAGCCTCGGCCACGCTTCCCCTGGGCCTTGACCTTCGCACGCAATATCGCTCTGTGTCCTCCGGACAGGGGCCGCCTACTTCAGGCTCGGCCCTGACGCCCCGGTCGGCTTCGACGGCGCCTTACGGTAGCTCCGTGGCGTACAGCACCAGCTACCCCTCGGCTCCGCTGACGGCACCCGCCGAGTACTCGTTTCCGCGCACGCCCGGCGTCAGCTCGGCTCACGAATACTCGATTCCCAGCGCCCCCATTGCGCCCCCGCAGGATTTCTCCCAGGCTCTGCACGGGGCCAGCATGGGCAGCCCGACCTCGCGGACACCCATGCGGGACAGCTTCGGCCGCCACGCCGCAGGCGACAGGCGCGAGGAGTACTCGCAGGACATCTACGGCGAGCTCAAGCGGAAACGGAGCTTCGGCATGTCGCCAGCCGGCCACGCCGCGGCGCCAACTTCGCAGCCCTACGGCCACTCGTCTTGATCACCCCCACAGAAACTCCGTTTTGGATGTTACTCTGTCTTAGGGCAAACACGCCCCCCCTTCTGTTGTGTATCTTCTTCACTTGTTCCTGTGTTATTATATACCTGGCGGCGGCTTTACCCCCAGCCGCGCCAAACCGCCATCTGCATTTCTCTTGGGTACGAGCGTGCTGCGATTGGGTCCGGGCTTCTTTGGGTTGCCTTTTGGGTTTTTTTTGTTTTGTTTTCCCTCGACCACGTCGAGCTGGTAGCGATCTCGGGATACGGAACGACTGTTTATGACTTTTGGAAAGTGCGGAAAAGGCGATACAACAACAACACGAACCTACACGACTGTGGACGGGGTGTCGACGACGGGGCTCGGGCCTGGCGAGGCCCCAGAGCCGCCCCGGTTGGGAGGCACCCCGTCTGCACCGATCTTGTACATAGAAGTTTTCGAACCCGCCAACGCGGCCGCGGCTTGATGCATAGCCCGGGTTAGCGGGTTCACGGGGCGACACGAGGGCCCCATGTATTGTATATATATTATCTCGGCTCCTGCCGCTACCTCCAGCTAGCAAATCTACATCCGGATATGGTTGTAAGACTCTTCTGTTCCCTGCGGTCTGGTGCCCCTCGAAACTCCTCGGATAGCTCGCAGTCTGGTCATCCGATAAAATGACAGACAAGTCTACGGGGCGAACGGCTTACCCTCCTTGGGCCCCATTTCCGATCGGACGGAGGCGTCTATCGGCAAGCAAATCAAGACGCCGTCGGCCCCATCTTGCTTTCCGACGGGCTGTGCAGCCCACTTCCATGCCTACGGGCTCAGTACTCAGCCCAGGGGAAGCGAAATTGGATCATCCCGATACGAGACGGGAAGAAAAAAAGGGGAGGGGGGGAGTAGTAGCTCGTGAGCGTCAGGAATCAGGCTAAACGATACAGAACGAAAGAAGAACCAAGTCGATTCCTCGAAAGGGTGACGGTGACCAGGGTCGAATAGACGCTGGGCCCTTGGGGTCGCCCTGTAAGCCTGGGGGAGGCCGTGACTCTCGCTTCACCACCGCCTCTGCCTCCCCCCTTTTCGAATTGTTCGGCTCTGAGATACTGTCTATGGGCCCGGCAAGAAGAACCTGGGGCGGGGGGGGGGGGGGGCGAGGGAAGGAGGGGGGTTGTGTTTAAGCGCAGAGCTGACAACTGCATGTTGGGTACCACCGGGGACATGCATTGGGGGGGGGGGGGGGGGGGGGGGTTTGTTCAGGGCCGGGTTCCTTTTCCCAGTCTGTGTCCGCGCTGCCGCCGCCCGTCGCCTGGACGGACACGCGCGCGCGCGCGCGCACACACACATACATGCCCATACGAACCTCTCTTTGTGTATGAGACCTGCTGTGACCGAACCTTGGTCTTGGAGAGAGAAAAAAGGGAAACGGGATATTCGCCCCCCGGGGTCTGACCCAATACGACGTACCAACCGAGGATCCGGGCGGGGGGCAGCAAGCGCGACCCCCGTGGTGCCCGCGTACATGCGGTTAAGAAGAGGAAGAGGGGAGGAGAGGGGAGGGGCGGCGCCTGGTTGATCTTCATCATCCATATTGACGGCGCCCTCGAGGAACGCCTTCTTCCCTCCATCCCTCTCCCCAATTCGCGCGTGGCGGGCTGGAGCTGGAGCGGTACGGCAAATTTCGCCATGCCCACGGGTGTCCCCCCTCCGGCACTTGACGAGGCCGGCTCTTGGGGCGAGGTGGCCGGGCGACTTAGCATGCCGGCTGGATATATGCACACAGTTACTCTCTGCCTCTCTCCCCCTGTCTCTCTTTCTCTCTTACGCACACACACTCACACACATATACATAGGTGCGCCCCGTGTGCCCGCTGCCGGAAGTCTTCGGGGTGGGCGGCGAGGCCTTTCACTGAAAACCACCGAGGCACAACAGGGAAAAGGCCGGGCGGGCGCTTTCTTCCCGAGCAGCGTAGCCACTGAAAGGGGGGGGGGGGGGGGGGTTGGGTTGGCCGTCCACGCATCTGGGGGAATCCGGCACCGGCCACCCGGAAGCTGCCTGGGAATCCTCTCTAGCCGTATCGGGCCCGCATTCACGCAGTATCTTGTTCCGTTCTGGGCGAAAGATATTTGTACCGGTACTTGATACTGCTGCTGCTGCTGCTGCTGCTGCTGCATGGGACGTAGTGGTGGTGGTGGTGGTGGTGCCTGCGCTTGCGCGCGCGCGTGCGTGCGTGTTGTGTTTGTGTTTGTGTGTCTATGTGTGTGTGTGTGATTTGCCTGCTTACACTTGCATGCAGGAGACAGCATCTGACTGTCAGATGTGCCGGGCTCTAGATCTCGCTGCATGTCTTTCGGACGATTCACCGCAGGCCACCAAGTGGCGTTGCCGGACCAGGGCGTCCTGCCGAGGGGGTGGGGCTTGAAAGAGGTGTGTGTGTGTGTGTGTAGGGTCGTATTCATCCCCTTCCTGTCTTTTGTCTTTTGTCTTCCCCTCCCCCCCCTGGCACATCATGGACGGAGGGGCGGTACGGAGATCATACGTGGGTCGTCGCTCGCAGACCGATCTGGCCCGGTCCGGGGCCGCGCCGACCTATGAAAGGCCTGCCGCAATGGTACTGGGCCAATTTCAACCACCAGACGCCCGCCCTTGGGGGAGAGTACACAAGCCGGGCTGCCAGGGAGGCGGGATAGACCGAGACAAGGTTTTTCTGGGCGCTTCGTGTTATGCAAGTGCCCGCCGGAGGGGACGGGGCCTGGCCGGTCGGCTGACGGATGGCTGAGAAGACCATGGTCGTATGGGGGGGTGGTGTTGGTCGGTCTGTGGGCGCAGTGGTTGTGGCTGTTTGTTATGTGGTGGTGGTGGTGGTGGTAGCCCGTCTATACTCCCCGTTTATACCGCGGGGTACCTCACTTACACGCAGCCTTTCCTTGTACCCTACCTATCTTCTATGGAATATAGTATGCAGTCGGGTGGTGGTGGGACACAGCCACAAACCTTCTATAGGCCATAGGCCCTAGGTATTGGATAGATAGATGTAGCAGGAGGTACCCTGTACACCGACCCCACGGTCGTTTTCCCGTACCATTGGAAAGTATGGACGACCAGCTTGACTTCCATATCCGGTGGTAGACCTATAAGATGCCCGTTAAGATCACCTCACCTCCATGCCCAAGCCGGCCGCCCCACAACCACAATGCCGTCAACTGTCCATCCATGGATCCATTTCCACTCCCGTGTTGAGATGGAGCCCTCCGATTCCACTGCCAGTCAATCGATGGGGGGACAGGGAGCCCTACAAGCCTCTCCATCCATCCCCTGGACAGCCTGAGGGACGGGACCTTCTCCCGCCCGCCCACTGACTTACGACACTGCGACACTGCGACACTCCCAACTGCGACCTTTTCTCGCTTAGACTTTCCGGTTCAAAGATACCCTGCCTTCGTAAACCCGAGGCCCGGGCGGACGACGAGCCTGGATCGGCGCCCCGAATACGGATTGGATTGTACCTCGCAACCTCGTCCCGTGGGCGTCCCATGGGAGGGATGGATCATCATTCTGCATGCGGGGAACCAATACGCACGACGTGCGCGCGCGAAGAGAAGGCCTACTGACTGGGCTTGCACCGGGACACATACGCGCCTCCCCATCCGCCTCCCATGGCTCCATCCAGACTCTCTACCGTCCTACGGAAATAGCATCAGGCGTGCGGCGCTGTGCAGCATCAGCTTATACCTACAGCCAGACCCCCCGACCCAGACAGGGCCTGCTGCAACCCCCGCGTGCTTGCCTGCCGCCGTCGCCGTTGCTGCTGCTGCCGCTGCTTTGTCTCGTCCCAGGCGCTCCTGCATTGTGATGGCGCGACTGGATCTTACCCTGAAGCCGCCACTGACCCTTCATCATGGCCAGTCCCTTTCTGACTCAGCAAAGCAGCTCCTCTTCCTCCTCCTGCAAGGGATTTTGCTTGCTCGCACGGCCAAAGGGAGAGAGGGAGAGGGGGAGAGAGAGATAATCCAACACCCACGGCCGTTGAATCGCTTCCCGCCTCCGCGTCTTGCCGGGCTGCTGCAGCTCTAGCTGTTTTGGGATCGGAAGCCTTGCTGCCATCACCGCCCGGCTGCACGAGCGGTCTTTCCTCACGGGTGCGGGCGCCTGGGTGCCGATCGTGCCCACTGGACTCGGTGCGGCCAGCTGGGCCATGATTTTGGCCTTGCCGTCTCCCCGGGGCTTGTGCCTTCCTGTCGCTTGGCTGGGCGCGTGAGATCATCTTGCCATTGCCCCCCCTTTTGCCTAAATTCCTTAGCAGCGCCCGGAGTGCGTCCCGCCCGTGAGCGACGGCCGCTCTGCGTGTGGATGTGTGCGGGAGGTCGCCGGGCGCTGGGCAACACTCAATCCCCTCGTTCGAGCATTCTGGTGAGCCAGAACGTCTCGTGACGCCGAGTGCGGCCTCTCCGCCCCCCCCCCCCCCCCCCCTCCGGTAGCCCGGGCAGTAACGCGGCCTGGACATGTGTCGTGGCGGCGAACGCGGCTGCTGGCGGTCAAGTCGGCCGCACTATCCCGGCCACGCTGCATGGAGATGGTATCTGTATCCTTGGTCCATTGCTCTACTGCTGTTGTCAGGCACAACGCGCATGGCGTAGTATCCGGGATTTTTGGCCATGTCGTCCGCTGCACGAGCTTTCGGATGTGTAGCCTGTTTTCCGTCCGCGCCTCGCTGGCTCACCCTTGCTGACCGTGGACAGCCCTCCTACGGATCGGTGGGGCTGAGCCTTGGAATATACGACCAGCTTTTCCTATGAGAACGACAGCTGGGCCGGGCCAGTAGCCAGCCCAACAAACGAAGCAACTTCCCCATAATTCCCGCTCGTCGCGATGGAGTCCCATGGGGGGCGGGCGGGCGGTGCGTGCGCCAGGGCAAGGCTTCCGTGATCGAGGCCCTGTATTTCGGTAGCATGTCCCTTCGCGCACGAGCAGTCGGCAGCAGCTCGAGACAAGGGGCCGCAGGCAGGCCATCGCCTGTCATCGACAGGCCGGTCGAAAGACCCGAGTGGTTTCCTTACGCCCGATGGTAGGAGACCAACCGATGCGGATGATATATGGCTGGACTTTTCTACCGTGCCCTGTTATGCTCGAGGATCCCTACAGGCTGATATTGATCCTGTCCCACGCTGCGATGAGGGCACGGCAGTTGCGAGACGCATGACAAAGTAGATGTACTTCCGTGGCGAGGGATACGTGAGCTGGTGACAACGCGAAGAGAGGCGGATGTACTGCCCGAGGCTCTCGTGGCCGGGCCCCGTGGTCGAGGTGGCTTCGTTACTCGTAAGAGCAGGTAGCGCTTGAGTCTGGCGAGGCGAGGCCGCGCAAGACCAGCGGAGACGCAACCCGCAACGTGGTGAGCAAACCAGGTCTCCCTACTACATATTTCTTTGGGTGAAGATGTTTTCGTCGGGCGGGGATGTGATGGGAAGACGCGACAGCAGGATTTCGCCGTCCGTTACTAAAGCAAGGACCGCCGGCAAGCTATCTCTTGCTTTGTTAGAAAATAGCACTCGTTAAGATCCATCTTGTCTATCGAACTTGGGGCAAGGCCCCCCTGAATCAGGCGAGATTGAAGCTCATATCGAGGCTACCCGTGGTGAAACTGGGCCTCGGCATCATGCACACCCCGTATTGGACCAGGACATGGTTTCAGATAAAGTCTGACTGAAGGCTTCCAACTTCCCGTAGGCTGGATAGTGATATCCGGCTAGCTATCCTGTTTTTCTTTCCATGTCATTTCTCTTCTCTTTTCTCCTTGTAGAACCCTGATTCGGATCCCCTCATATCACGGGGATTTATTGTTACCAAGGTGCTGGATTTTCACCTGCTCCCAGCCTGGGAGGTTACGAAGGCACCCAATGCTCTCGAAACCGCGGCGGCATCTCTTCGAGGCACATAAGAGTACCAAGAGACATGGGCTCGCCTATTCGCATCCACCGGGCCGGCGAAAAGTATCCTTGCCGGCACCCGCCATGGAACGACCGACCGGACCCCGGGGACTTGGGCCGATAGAAATCGCCCGTTGAAATACATCAACAGAGTCGGTGGGAAAAATTCAGGACGGTGGCCTCCTCGACCCATTCCAATGCTTCAACCAGGCCCGAGCGAGCCTCACGATCACTTTTTTTCTCACAAGGACGGCCGACTTCGTCTGGCCGACCGTCACCATGGGGGTTTGGCCAGTCCCCGGCACACTCACGGGCAACACACGACCCCCCCCCCGAAGATGCACTCACTTAACTGCTATGAACAGGAACCACACCCCCAACCAACCGTACAGGGACCGACGCCGTTACCCGTATCGTCGCCCACCCGGCGTCTGGAGCAACCCCGACATAGCGGCCACGCGCCCGCCCTCCGCCTCCCCCTTGCGCTCGGAGGCCGCCGAGAACTTTCAGTACCTAGCCTCAAGGCTGAAGAGATGGCACAGCTGGCGAGTACACCAAACCCATACGTTTCTTCGCCATGACACCGGGATTCCAGGGCTCCGAGACTAGAACCGGGGGGGGGGGGGGGGGGGGGGGGGGGGAACGACCTATGTACGATGGTGCTGGCACGCCGTCATCACCGCAGAGACTCAAAGTCCTCGTGTGCAGGCGAAGCTGGAACGGCTCATGGTTCGTCGGGGTCCGGCCCATGCCGCCTCTCCCGCGCCCTCCTAGCGGGGCCGTGGAACATCCCTTCCGGCCGCCTTTGCAGTAGAGTGGAGGGTCAGACCTGCTGTTGACGTAGGTACCTCCGGATTGCGAGAGATGGACGATGAGTGGGCAGCTTGGCGTGGTGCTGCAAGCGATATCTGGTGTTTTCGTGACCAGAGTGCCACACCCAAAAGGTCGGCGACGCCTTCAAAGTGTAAGTAAGGAGGCAAGAATAAGGAAGAAGAGAGGCTTCTCAGTGGCACAGGGTCCGCGGCCTCCCCTCCCCGTGCACTCAGTTGGCTTGCACCGGCGGTTGAATACCTAGGTACGTATAAGGGCTAGAAGGTCAGAAGAGTGGCAATGTACAGTTCGGGGCAGTGATACTGTTACTTCGCGGGTCGAACCTGGGCCCTCAAGACCGTAAATCTAAATCCCTTTCCTCTTCTTTCGTGCTTGTACGCCGGTTGCCTAACTCCTACGTTCTGTAAAAGGGGGCCTATGTACATCCCATATGTAAAAACTTAGTATGTAATGGATGGTAAAGGGCAGGCAGGCAGGCAGGCAGACTTGGGCGTGCGTCATTGGGGGGGTCACGTGGGCCGGTGGTTCGGGGAACGGTGGGATAATCCGCTTGCCCACAAACAGACTAGGGCCGGGTTGATGATGAGTCGATGGGAAGGCGCAAAGCTGTCGTGCGGCGTTAAGAGGCAAAAGCCAGAAATACTGACCTCGACGTCGGAGCTTTCCTAATACCCATTGACGTTCGCATTGCCGGTACGAGCGTGTTCCCGTCCTGCCCACTGGCCGCCCGTCGACCGCATCCGCTGACACGCACGATCCAGGGAGCCCGACAGAGACTGCGCGCCTTCGATGAGGTAGCAGACATTCAGGACGATCCGCCCTCCTTGCCCACCACAGCCCATTCTTCCGTTATATCCGGTGTAGAGGCGCCTCGCTATCGGCTCTGCCCGTCATGTCAAGCTTCCTACGGCGGTCGACTAGCCTCGCGCGAATCTCCAGGACTTCCCTCCCCGCCTACGCCCGCTCGAGCATACGGACGGCCGGTCTCCCCTCCGCCCTCCCCTCGGCCTGGGCCGCCCAGCAACGCCTACAACACCCGCGCCACTACTCCGGGGGCAAGGGCGACCAGCCAAAGCCACCACACCCCAACAACGACGGCGGCGACAAGAAGCCCGAGCAGAAGAATGCCTCTTCGCCGGGCCCCGCCGGCGCCGATGCCGCCAAGGCCCCCGCCGACGAGAAGCTGGACCTGCCCCCGGGCTGGGTGCACCTCTCTCCCAAAGAGGCCGAGGAGATGGCCAAGATCGCCGAGGCTGGGCCCGCGTGGCTGGACTTTGAGTGGGAGGGCAAATCCGCGCGGGACATCATAGAGATGATGAAGAAGACGGGCGTGCCGATTGAAATGCGGGACCTGATGCGCAAGAAGCTGGACGGCAACCTGAGCTGGGCGGACGGCGGCAAGTTCTTCCTGAAATTGAACACCTTCGCCGGCCAGCTGGCGGAGCGCTTCGAGGAATTGGAGATGGCCCAGAGGAAGAACCCGTCAAGTACCAAGCCGTCCGAACCGAAGGGAACCGACAAGGAGGCGAAGCCATCCGCCTCGGATCCCCTACAAGACCTGAAATCCCGCATCGGCGAACACGGCCGGCAGCAGAAAGAGGCCCGCGATAAGCAAAGGAAACAGTCGCAAGGCGCGTCACCGCCGCCGTCTGGTGGCAGCCCCTGGAAGAACAACGACTGGCTCACCACCATTATCGGCACTGCTCTCGCGTACTGGCTCTACAACTCCCTGTTCGACGAAGGATCCCGCGAGATAACATGGCAGGAGCTTCGCAAGAACTTCCTTGAAAAGGGCCTGGTCGACAAGCTGGTCGTCGTCGGTGGCCGTGTGCGGGTCGAGTTGAACCGCGAGGCCACGGCCTCGGTATACCCCGACTCGGTCGCCACCCGGCCCGGCTTCTACTACTACTTCTCCATCGGCTCGACCGACGTCTTCGAGCGGCATTTGGACGAGGCGCAAGAAGAGCTCGGCATTCCCCCTTCTGAGAGAATTCCCGTCAGCTACGTGGGCGAAAGCACCCTCATGAGTCTGTTAGGACTGTTCGGTCCTACTGTTCTGTTTGTTGGTCTACTTTACTGGATGTCGCGTCGTGGTGGCGCCGGCGGTGGCGCTGGTGGCGGCATGTTCGGCTTCGGCAAAAGTAAGGCCAAAAGGTTCAATGTCGAGTCGGCGGTCCAGGTGCGCTTCAACGATGTGGCCGGTATGGACGAAGCCAAACAGGAGATCATGGAGTTTGTGAGCTTCCTTCAGAAACCCGAAAAGTTCCAGCGTCTGGGCGCCAAGATCCCTCGTGGTGCCATTCTCTCGGGCCCTCCCGGAACGGGTAAGACGCTGCTGGCCAAGGCGACGGCTGGTGAATCGGGCGTCCCCTTCTTCAGCGTGAGCGGTTCCGAGTTCGTCGAAATGTTTGTCGGCGTGGGAGCATCCCGCGTGCGCGACTTGTTCGCCACGGCGCGAAAGCAGACCCCCTGCATCATCTTCATCGATGAGATCGACGCTGTGGGCAAGTCGCGTTCCGAGGGTGGCGGTCGGTTTAGTGGCAACGACGAGCGGGAGGCGACTCTCAACCAGATTCTGACGGAAATGGACGGCTTCAACACACAAGACCAGGTCGTGGTTCTCGCCGGTACCAACCGAGCCGACATTTTGGACAAGGCCCTCATGCGCCCCGGTCGATTCGATCGTCACATCTACATTGATAGGCCGACCATGTCAGGACGGCAGGATATTTTCAAGGTATACCTCAAGAAGGTGGTTACAAACGAGGAGGTTGAGCACCTCAGCGGCAGACTCGCAGCGTTGACCCCTGGCTTCGCCGGTGCCGACATCGCCAACTGCGTCAACGAAGCTGCGCTCGTTGGTAAGTTGCCCACGCTACGACCATATAGGGCTTCACGGCCTGCTAACACGCTACAGCCGCGAGAGCGAACGCCTCGTCTATTACCATGAAACATTTCGAGCAGGCCATCGAGCGCGTCATAGGTGGCCTCGAGCGCAAGTCCTTGGTTTTGAACCCGCAAGAGAAGAAGACGGTGGCGTACCACGAGGCCGGCCACGCCATTTGCGGTTGGTACTTCCAGTATGCGGATCCCCTACTTAAGGTGTCCATCATTCCCCGCGGCCAGGGCGCGCTGGGCTACGCCCAGTACCTGCCCGGCGACGTGTACCTCATGACGGAACAGCAGCTGCTCGACCGCATGGCCATGACCTTGGGCGGACGCATCTCGGAGGAGCTCCACTTCCCGACGGTCACGACGGGTGCCAGCGACGACTTCAAAAAGGTCACCCAGATGGCCACGGCCATGGTTACGCAGTGGGGTATGTCGGAGAAGCTCGGCCCCATGCACTTCCAGAAGGACGAGAACCAGCTCGTCAAGCCCTTCGCCGAGTCGACGGCGCAGACGATTGACGCCGAGGTCCGGCGCATCGTTGACAGCGCCTACAAGCAGTGCAAGGACCTCTTGGTCGAGAGGAAGAAGGAGGTCGGCATCGTGGCCGAGGAGCTGCTGTCAAAAGAAGTCCTGACCCGCGACGACATGGTTCGCCTGCTGGGCCCCCGGCCGTTCGACGACCGCGACGAGTTCACCAAGTACTTTGGCGGCAAGGGCAAGGGCCCGGATGACAAGTCGCCGCCGGGACCGCCGTCGGGAGGCTTGGACCAGCCCCCTATCCCGCCCCAGCCCGCCATCTTCAAGGAGTTGCCGTGAAAGGAAGGCACCGGCACTCGCCCCTCCACCCGCGCACCCGCAGGAGGCGTGGCTGCGTGGATGGCTGGGCCGTGAGGAGGAAGAGAATGGTGAGCTGTAGGGAGGGAAGGAGGGAAGAGCAAGGGAGGAAGAGCAGTGACGTGATATTGCGAGCGGACGAGGCATCTGCCGGTCCTCGCAACATCGGTATCCCATTCCTACGTGATGGTGTATTGGGTACCCACCACGCGCTTGGGGCTCTCAACTCATGTATGTTTAATTATTGCTGGACACACCCACCCCCTCGATGGCGTCATGGCGATTTGTACAAATAGCAGTAGAAATAAAGAAAGCGCCCGGCAGAAGGGATTCACAAGACATCAGGACCGTCCACCGGCACTCGGGAGTGGGATGCCGAGCGCGGGGTGACCCCCGAATTGTTTCAGTGCCGGTCGGTTCGAGTCATGTTCAGCACAGCATTGGAAATGTTTTTTTCTTGTCGTCTGATGCGTAAGTTGCCTTGCATCGCATTCGCCGTCGAGGTTCCCCCTCCCTCCTTGGGGGAGGCAGACCCGGTTCCTCCATCCGAAAACCATCCTCCTCTTTCATCCTATCATTCCCACCCCCCCACTCTCCCCTCATCCTCTCTTACTAGGTAACACACGGGCGGAGATGGAAGCTTATTATTCCCGGGTTATGTAGCACGGCGTGTGGCAATGGGATGAGTGACTCGGGTTGTATGCAGTCATGTGGGGGGGGGTGTTTCCTTTCTCGGTTTTTAGGTACTTAGGTTTTTGGGGGGTTTGGTTCTGACCCGAAGGGCAGGGTCGCCGGTGTTTGGGTCGGCAGGGTCGGTACCAGCGGACGGCGTACCACAGCTCAGCTTGGACGGGACCATCTTGCCCTTTTTTTTTTTTGGCCACTCCAGACGGGCCGTCGCCGGGCGGGAGGATTCGTGGGGGAGGAGGCGGCGCGCTGTTCAAACAAAGAAGAACCTTGGGCAAGAGATCAATTCAAAGATCCCATGGCCCTCCTCCTTCCCGGGCTGCCAGTTCCCCGGTAACGAAGGGGGCGAAACCCATCCCTGTAAAACGGTCAAGCTGTATCCGTAGCCGGGCCATCACTTCTTTTGCTCGCGCGTCCCTGACAACCTTCCTCCCCCTGGGGGGCCCTGCTAAACCCCTCCCTCCCCCTTCATCGCCTTTTGCTTGCCCCCTTCCCCCCTACAATATTGGACAGAACCAACCAACTAGGTACTACTTAACTTCCATTGGTCGTGGGGGGGGGGAAGGGGGGGCTTTTTCTTGGCCCGGGCTTTTTGCTTTCTTTTGCGAAGGAAAATAACAAAAGGTAAAACGGGCTGGCTGACGGGCTGCCGGGCTAAAAGCTCGCAGGGACAGCTCGCCTGGCCCATTTTGAAGGTGGGTACGTAGTCCAGGCTCCGGAAGGGCTCCCTGAGAAAAAAAAAATCGTGTCGTCCCCCCTCCCCCCAATCGAGAGAGATTGCTTTCGACATGGTCCCGTCCTGTTCCTGCGTGGTGGGGCCGTCGATCGTTGCCTCGTCCCCCTATCATTCTAAGCCGCCTACGGGAAGGCCAACGGGGCTAACGACGGCGTCGCGAAATTGGGGCGGTCGGCCGACTACTTTTGCTGTAGTATAGCTTCCCCCCCCCTTCTCCCCGTATGGGATGATGAAGGGGAGAGTAATGGCGGGCCTTTTGGTCCCCTCTCCCCTCCCCTCCCCTCCCCTCCCCTCTCCTCTCCCTCTGGCTGGCTGGCTGACTACTGTATACGTAAGTACACAATAATGGCGGGCCTGGCTCCCCGGGGGCTTCGAGTCGCGACATTGTCTTTGCTTAGGTACTTACGGGGGCCCGTGTGGGCTGGCCCTGCCAAGCCGCGTCCTGCGTATTGGATGCGAGAAGCAACGAGACGGACGGCTATCAATCGCCAGAACGGGATCGTGTGATTAAGATTCGACCATGGGCGACCCGATGCGACGACGCCTTTTCCCATGGGCCCCCACTCCCCCCCCCCCCCCCCCCCCCCCCCATACTCGCATCCAGTAGTCGTCGCAGAGGCAGGTTCAGCATCACCTTTTTCCGCTGCTGCTGCTGCTGCCGCGTCTGGTAGAAACCAAGCCCCCTGCTGCCGTGCCCATGCTGACTCGACAGGACGGAAAAGCCGGGGGAACCATGACGGGTAACAGCAACACACACACTTACACTTGCTCACGGGTGCGCGCCATCGCGATGCATGCCCGGGCTATTTGGCGTATGCAAGGCCTTTGCGCTCACACACACACACACACTCTCTCTCTTGCGCGCAAGTCGATGGGATGGGGGCCCATCGGTGACGATGTATTCATTCATTGGTCGAAGACACAAGATGGGCAAGCCCGCAATCAATCGTAAATAGGCAGGTCGATACGCGGAGCCGGTATGCAGGTACCATGCCGCTGCTGCATATAGTTAGCGACTAGTCAATAAGGCGGCCCTTCTAATGGGATGAGAGAAAGCAAGCCGGAGGCTCCTCCTACCTGAGCCGGCAGCAGGCCCGTCTTGGAGCCGGTATCCGCTGGAAAAGCCTCGTTTGGCCCTGTCGTTGATGGCCTCCTGCCGGCTCTCCTTCCCTTTTTCTTATTTTTGGCCACCCTACTCCTTCCTTTTCCGCCTCTTCGGTTCTCGCGAGGCGCGTTTTTGGAGGGGCTGCCTGCGGCCTTTTTGTTCGTTCTCGCGACTCACCACTGACTCTCGCGCCGCCGAGCTGAACAAACGGAGCCGAGCCGTTTCCCGACGCTGCAAGCCGCCTCTCGCTGCAACACCCGAGGCGCTGCTGTTATTTGGATTGTTATTACTACCTCTGCTGTGCCCGCCTGCCCTCGGACGGGGCCTCGCTGCTTCGGCCGTTGTTCCCCCTTCTCCTCGCGGCATCCATCTCCGGCGCCATGGACGGGTAGTCATCTTGCGACGGATAACATCAGGCCATCTTGGGTGTTTCACGCAAGGATACTTTGCTATATCCCGCTGCTCTATTAAACAAAACAAGCGAGGCGCCCCAACCAGTGGCCAGGCGGAGACACGGGTGGGCCAATCGCAACACCTCTGCGGTCGTCGCTGGGCCGCACGTCAGACAACCGGGCTTGCAACACCAGACGGCAACCCTCCCTCCCCCTCCCCTCTCATTACGCTGTGCTGTTGTTGTTGTTGCGGTCGGCCTCTCGTCGTCGGTCGGTTCGGACCTCGCTGTTGGCCCCCAACCCTGATAACCGGGCACGGTGCGCACGGCGAGTTGAGATGTGACAACGCCGTCGCAACCATGTCGGCCAAAGCAGGAACGAGGCGCGTGGGGCTGCCTCGCGCCAAATCGACGTCCAACATGCTCGACGCCGTGGGAGGCACGCGCGAGACGCTGCGCGAGTATGCGCGGGGCGCCGTCGCGGAACGAGACAATATCCGCGCCCTGGCCGACTTCTTCAGGACGACGTCGCCGCCGTCCGACCCCGGCGAGGGTCAATCAGCGCAGCAGGACTGGCTCTGTGGAGCCCCCGAGGGCAGGAGGCTCTGGTCGGGACAGTCGCTGCGCAGGGCGAAGCGGTCCAAGTCGCAGCAATTTGCGCTCCCCGGCAATGTTACGCTGGAGACGACGGCCGAGGGCAGGCGCTACGCCGCCATATCTCCGCCCGTTTCCATCAAGAACAGTGGTCCGTGGTTCCAAGCGCCGGAAACAATCTTCAAGGCCCCCACCATGCTGGACAAAGCGGCCGCCCCGTGCCCTCCAGGCCCTGCCCATCAAGTCCACGCCCCTGCCCAGGGCCACGGCGGCAACCGACTGCCAGGTACAGGCACAGGCACAGGTACGTGGACAGGCACAGGCACCGGCTCTGGAACCGGCCCAGCAGGTCCAGCAGCAGCAGCAGCCGCACCACCACCACCACTGCCGTCTGAGCAGCCCGAGCTGCCACCCGCCATGTGGCCGCTCAGGAAGTCGTCCATGAGCAGCGCCCTGATCCCGTCGATACCCTCACGGCGATCGTCTGTCGGCGCGGCACGGAACAACCCCAATACGCCACCGCGGACGGGCCCAGCGCGTCGCGGCATATGTATATCATCGTCGTCGTCGGCGGCCGACGAGTTGCTGACGCCGGCCAAGACGCGTACCTCTCGCGCCGTCACTGCCGTCGCCCATTCCACTGATCCGCGGCCAGCATTGACAGAGCAATCGAAGCGGCCCTTGGTGACATCGCGTCGGCTGCGCGCTGCACAATCGTCGCTTGGCCCCGAAAGCCCCGAAACCCCACCCGCGATCCGAGGGGGGACCCAGGACGAGGAGCCCAGTTGGCCCGCTGCCGCCTCGGAGTGTCTGCCCACGGCATCGCTGCCCCCGGTACCAGCCGACGCTGCCACCCGCAGTCTGTCCTCGTCGTCGTCGTCTTCGTCGTCCCGTTCCTCCTCCATCCAGCAGCGGCGCCAGATGACGAGGATGGCGAGTGGTGCTTCCGCGACGGGCTCGCCCTTGTCCCCGCGGAAATCAGCCAAGCGACCGCCCATCCTGTCGGTGCAACCGCAGACGCAGGCACAGACGCCGACCCAAACTTCGCAGTCCCCAGTGCAATCAATGCCTCCGCATCCGCAGCAAAAGCCACCGCACAGCGGCCCGCTGCAGGCATCGTCGGCAGCGTTGGCGGTGCCTGACAGCAATCTGCCCCCCGAATCCCCTGGGTTTCCCAACATGCTAGCTGCCATGACGTTTCCATCGCCCCCCAGTAGCTCTCGGCCGTCGACATCTCGGTCCAATAGTAGCGGCACTATAACCTCGTCCCCGTCTCCACAGGCACCCTCCCCACACACGATCAGACCTCGAACCTCGAGCCGGCAAGCGTCCGGTCAACATCCTTCCGTCCTCCCTCCCGCGTCGCTCAATGAAATCGTGATGCGGCCCGACCGCCCTCGACTTCAGCATGCACAGTCCGAAGGCGCCATCTCCAATCCTTCCGTCGCCCAATCCTCCACGCTGGTTGCTGCAAGTCATGCGCCCGAGGCGCCCGCTCAATCGATAGGAGCGTTTGACGAGGCGCAACCACCGGTGCGCCGCAAGTCGCAGAGTTCAGCCTCGATCCTCATAATGGGCGATCACACTCGCCCTGAGTCGTGCGATTCGTTTGCGACGGCGCTCGAGCGGCCCGACTCGGTGTGCTCGGCCTACGAGCTTGGTCCGGCCCTACGCCACTCCAGCGGGAGCGACTGCACCGCTGCCACCAATTCGTATCGCCAATCCACCACCACCACCGACGACACCCAGCGCCGATCCACCCGGAGCGACGTTACGGCCGCCACCAGCATCAACTCCACCAACAGCGACGGCCACGATGCAAAGGCCACCACCAGCCTCGCCCACTGCGATCCCTTGGGTCTTGTCACGCCTATGGGAGCCGCCGAATTTGCCTCGGCGCAGCTCGCCAGAGTCTCGCTGGGGACCCCCGACGCCAACCTGCAGGACTTACTGAGTGGACAGGGCTGGCTTTCGGCTGACGATGTCATGGCCATGTCGGCCGCAGGTGAGCTTGGCGTACCACCGGCCCAAAGTCTGCTCGAGCGGCGCATGGCGCGCAAAGTCTCGGCCGCCGAATACAGCCTTGGCGAAGGTTATGCAGCGCCCTATTTCGTCACGGACCCGGTAGACTCGCCAGTGCTCGGATGGTTTCCTAATAACGCCGCTCGCTCCCGTCTCATCAGGTCTCAGCCAGGGCCTCCCCCCCTGACACCTGAAAGTTGTCCATCCGCCTGTTTACCACCTGACGCTGGCGAGAAGACGCCCTCGGCGAGAGAGCTGTCTTGCGGGCAATTAGCGCCGGCCGGTACAGAGTTCTTCCCCCAATTGACGCCCAAAGCGTCGCGTGTCTCAATGGCATCGAGCCAAGCGTTATCATGGTCGACCACCATGACCGTGGAGACGCTGCCGGAGGATCCTCCGCGGAGTCCGTCGTCGGACAAGGGACCCATGGAACTCTCCGTATCTCCCCTGTACATTGTCGCCCATATCGAACCCGAGACTCCGGCTATAACACCCAAACGACCTCGTCCGTTGTCCATGATGTTTCTGGAACACCAGTTTGCCGAGCAGCAGCAACAACGCGCCCGTCGAGCCTCTCAAGTTAAGCCGCGTAAGCAACGGCCCCTGTCGGTGAAAATTGCCAGGAATTCCTTGACGGGTGCCCTCGAGCGTACCGTGTCTAATCCACCAAACATGAACCGTATTCCTACTCCGCCGCAGTCGCCGGAGCGTCGGGCGAGCCGGCGACTCAGCATCATTCCTCGTCTTCCAATTGCACTGCCGACGCCCGAGCCGACACCTCTGTCGCGCCGAGCCGAAGGAGCATCTGATTCCGACTCGGACAGCGAACTGAGGCAAGACCCGGCGCAGCGCATCGCAGCCATCCGGGAAAGGCTCCGAAGAGAAAAGCAGCTGAAGGACGAGGAAATTGCCAATATGGTGGCGCGGACTGTCGTGAGCTCGCCAAGCAAGTCGGAGAATGACGACGACAGCGAGGACTACACGCCGGGCGAAGAGGACAGCCAGGACGACCACAGCCCGCCACCCGACATCCAATACCACAGGCCCGACCCGGAGAAACAGCCCGAGGGAATTGAGGTGCCACAGGACGATGCCTGGACGGGTGTCATGGGACCCTTGATGCAGAAAATGTCGAAGATGCTCGCGGAAATGCAGGGAGACGGCATGTGCTCAGGTTTGAGGATGAGCGAGTTTAGCTTCGACCTGGAGGCTCCGGAAAAGAAAGTCTCCTTTTACAATCAAACTTCGATACTTGTCGAAAATACCAAACTGGCGGCAGCGGCGGCGGCGGCGGCGACAGCGGCGGCAGCAGCAACAACAACAACCACTACTACTACTACAACAACAACGGCGGCGGCGGCGCATGAGATGGATCCCATGTTCGACGGTTTCGACGGCACTCACCACGCGGCTAGTACGTCGACTATCGGTGAGGAGATGGCAGAGTCGGACCAGGAGATATCGCCGCGAACCTTGCCACCGGGGTTTGCAAAGCCGCGACTGGAGCTGGAAACCCAGGCAGACGAGGCGGCGGAGGTGAAGGAGGTGGATGAGGAGGTGGAAGAGGTGCAGGTTCCCGATGCGAGGAGCCGGGCGACACCGTCTCTCAAATCGCCGGGCTCGCTGACTTCGCTGCCTGCCACGCCACGCACGCCTCAGGAACAGCACGAGCAAGACGCGCAGATGGCCATCCTTCGACGCATCCAGCAGCAGGAGCTGATGATGGACCAGCTTATGAACAAATGGGGAACACCGTCGACGGGGCGTTGGTCCAAGCCGCGGATGGACGATTTTGGCAGCTTCAGCGAGATTTCGCAGCCACGAGGCTCCATCAGCAGCACGAGACCCAGCGAGGACGACACGAGGCCCAACGGCGCGACACGCGGGAGAGAAAGGAGCGGGACGGGGACGGAGATGGTGGACCCGTCGATGCGGGAGCTTCGGAGAGGCTCGCAATTCAGTGTCGAGCAGGACTTCAGGGACGGCTGACGGGGGTGGGGTGGCGAAGGGAAAGGGGGGGCTTAGGAGGAGGGGGGGCGACGCCAGTTTCATTCCATTCGCCGGAAGTGACTTTACGATGAAGGTTACGGCATTTTACCTAGACGCGACGTCAACCGAGGCGGGCCCGAACCAGGGGCTGCCTCACTTTTTTCCTTACTTGTCAAGATATTATGGCTTAGAGCATTAGCATTAGTTTTAGTTGATGATACCCTCGCCCTCTCCAGGAGGATTCAATACATATAAGTTGACTCCTGCTTCAGCCACGGCGGCATGTCGGTGTTTGGTTACCGCGCGAGCGTGCCTGTGTGTCTCGGGCATACACGGACGATGAAGAGTTGGGGAGGGGGTTGAAAGCTACATGTAGGTAGGTACTTAAGTAAGCAGGGCCAGTGCTGCCCGGGCAGAATGGAAGGCAGGGTTGCTGATGTGATGCGGCGGATGTTGGATGGTTGGTTGGGTTGGGGGGGTTGGCTCCGGAGCCGAGTCCACCTCTCGGGGAAGCGGTGCGCATACGGAGGTATCCATGGATGCATTCCAGATGGATCCATGGGGCAGGCGAGGCAGGCCTGGCTGGGATGGGATGGGACAGCCGAGGAGGAGGAGGAGGAGGAGGAGGAGGAGGAGGAGGAGGAGCGGTAGGGCAGGGCAGGGCCAGGGCAGCACAGCTAACAGACGGCGCGAGGGGGCCCCCGTGGTAGTGGCTGACAGAACTGACTCATCCGATGCTTGGGGGTGGTTGTTGACTTTCGAGAGGCGATAGGGCTCACGTAGCAAGCAGCAGCAGCAGTAGCATACAAGGTTCCCTTGGGACGGATGGATGGTGGATGCATGGATGTAAGACCGACGGGCAAAGGCCGGATGAAGGGGAGCGGGAGGAGGAGAGCGAAGATTGGGAGGTGGATGGGGATGGGCTGTCAGATGGGAAGACGGAAGCCGGGCCTTCGTTTGCATCATCACCCGTACCGAATGACACCCGGCGCGCCCCTCAGTCTCATCATCATTTTCCATCCATCATCCATCCTTGCCCTCCACCACCACCACCAGGCATGGACGTACCTGCTGCACCTGCGTCTGCATTTGCGCTTGCACCCACTAAATCAGGTACTTACATCAATCACTCCGCGGCTTCCACGAGAGAGAAAGAAACCCTGGAGAGGGAGCAGATCCGCCTGCGCATTTTGCCATCTGCACCTTCCCCATCATCTTGGCATGGATGGATGGCATCCCATATGTACCCGCACCTGCAACTGAAGATGCCCTACCTGGGTAATTGCCGTGCACCTCCCAGTGTAGTCCCATATATCCACTACCAAAGACTCTCTCTCACATCCATCCATGATCCCTCCCCCGGGCTCCTCATCATCCATCGTCCATCCAGTTTCCCTGGATCTATTGGATTCAAGTAACCTGTAGATCCATCCCGCCCACACCGTCCACTACTACCACGGGCACTTCAGGCGACGGGCTCCAGCTAAGGTAGTCCGGGGTGTCGGGGCTCGGGCTATTAGCGAACTGCCCCCCGACCCACCTGCAAATCCGTCAGTCGCCTCCCAAAAGTTCCACCCACCCGCTAGCGCACCCTGTATTCGGAAAGGGGATCCGCAATGAAGTCTTGATCCCAATGTTCTTTCTTTTGCCAACGCCCTCCTCTCTCCAGTCCGGTCCCGTACAACTGCCAGTATACGCCCCGCGCTAGCCATATATGCATATATATAAGTAGGTAAGGTAGGTGTATATATACGGGCAGGCAGGTATATACCCGGAGCCGCATAACCTCCCTCCTCCCTGCAGCTTTTCTGCCGATCGAGTCTCCGTACGCCGACACCGACTTACTTGCTTGCGCCGCCGTATCCTGGGGCCGCTGGTGTACAAAGAACGCGGGCAGTCTGCATACCAAATCCCGCCTTTGCAGAGGCGACGCATCTTGTTCGTCCGGCCCTTCCCTGTTTTCCGCCGGGCCCTGTCGATTCCGTGCTCGGGGACGCACTGCAGCATTTGCTCCTGCTATTCCTCGTCCTCCCCCTACCCATTTCGGGGCACGCCCAATTTCCACCCCACGGCCAGAGCCGCCCTGTCCTCGTCACCACTGGCCCGGCAATCCGACGTCAATACTACGTGAAAAGTCGGTCAGAGTAGACTGCCGCTCCGTGCATCGCTGGTTCTTGCGAGAGCCACACCAGGCTCTTCTCTAGGCTTCCGAGTTGCAAGTTGGATATGGCGAACGGCTGCCCTCGGAGCACCTGCGTTGGTCGTCTTTTCCTGCCACCCTTGCCCCTCCCCTACTGAGTCACGAGATTCCTTGCATGCATCTATCTCTCTTTACCCTCGACAGAATACCGCCTCTCACTCCAGCTTCCGGCGTGGTAAGGGCGCTTCCCCTGGTATCCCGTCTCCTTCGAGGCCGTGGCGGAGAAGCTGCCAAAGCGACGCGGACACTCTCTGGTTCCCTCCCCCCTTTTCACCTTGGAAGGGTTGCCACTCGGCCATCATGGCGTCAGAGAACGCCTTGGGGGCGTTCAACACCACCCAAGTACACTCGGACAAGGCCGCCGTCGGTTCTTCCGCCCACAATGACGAGGAAATACCCGACTCCCGGCGCCAGTTCACGACGGACCGGGCGGGTCCCGAAGGCCGCCGGGAGAAATGGTGGAAGATTCACCTGTTCCGTGGCATGATCAACGATCTCCGACGCCGGGCGCCCTACTACTGGAGTGACTGGCGAGATGCCTGGGATTACCGCGTGGTACCCGCCACCGTGTACATGTATTTTGCGAAGTAAGTTCCCCTGGTATGCGCAACGTATTGTTCGACACGTCCGTACAAGCGCCCAATCCTCGGCCCTACTCCAGCTGCCTCGCTCCGTCCTTGCCCGTCAATGTGGATATGGGAACCTCCATTCTGACCTGGTGCAGTATCATGCCCGCTCTCGCCTTTTCCCTCGACATGTTCACCAAGACGGACATGCAATACGGAGTCAACGAGGTGCTCCTCGCCTCCGTCCTCGGCGCCGTCGTCTTTGCCATTCTGTCCTGCCAACCGCTGGTAATTGTGGGTGTCACGGGCCCTATCACTGTCTTCAACTAGTAAGCATTCTCGCCCAGAGCCTCCCACAGGTCTGGTCTGACCCCAGCCACAGCACCGTGTACGACATCATGATGCCCACGGGGACCAACTACCTGGCTTTTATGTGTTGGATTGGCCTGTGGTCGCTCGTCTTTCACTGGATTCTCGCCATCACGAACTCGTGTAACTGGCTACGATACGTGACGCGGTTCCCCTGCGACATCTTCGGCTTCTACGTTGCCTTTATCTACCTACAAAAGGGCATCCAGGTCCTGGAACGCTTCGGAAACGAGGCGCCCTTCTACCTATCCGTCATGGTAGCATTGCTGGTGTTCATGATTGCCTACGCGTGCGGCGAGCTTGGCGGCAGTGCCTTGTTCCGACACCCCGTGCGCATATTCCTGAAAGATTACGGGACCCCCCTGACCGTCATCTTCTTCACGGGCTTTGTGCACCTCGGCCGCATGAAGACCATCGGTCTCGAGAAGCTGCCCACGAGTGCGCCGTTCTTTCCAACCGCCGATCGGGGGTGGTTCATCCACTTCTGGGATATTAATGTGGGCGACATCTTCATCGCCATTCCTTTCGCCATTCTGTTAACTATCCTCTTCTATTTCGATCATAATGGTAAGTTGGTCCCGTAACCTGGCATCTCTCTCCCCCGGCCGTACTAATATAGTCTGGACAGTCTCCTCTCTGATTGCGCAGGGCACCGAGTTCCCTCTGCGCAAGCCAGCTGGCTTCCACTGGGACATCTTCCTCCTGGGCCTCACGACGGGCGTGGCGGGCCTCTTGGGCCTCCCCTTCCCCAACGGGCTGATTCCGCAAGCCCCCTTCCACACGGAATCTCTTTGTGTGACCAAGGTCGAGGTCGACACGGACGAGAATAGCGACACCAAGGGTCACTATACGTACAAGCGCACACATGTGGTGGAGCAGCGCGTCTCCAACTTTGCCCAGGGCCTCCTGACCCTGGGCACCATGTCGGGCCCGTTGCTCGTCGTCCTGCACCTGATTCCTCAGGCGGTGCTTGCCGGGCTGTTCTTCATCATGGGATACCAGGCACTCGAGGCCAACGGTATCACCGCCAAGCTGCTCTTCTTGCTGAGAGATCGTGCCTTGACCAGCAACAGCCACCCGCTGCAGCAGATACCCCGCCGCGGCGCCATCTGGGCCTTTGTCGGACTCGAGCTATTTGGGTTCGGCGCCACATTCGCCATCACGCAGACGGTGGCGGCGGTCGGCTTCCCCGTCGTCATCCTGGCCCTCATCCCCGTGCGGGCCCTCCTCCTGCCCCGGCTTTTCACGCCCCACGAACTCTCCCTTCTCGACGAGCCGACGGCCAGCCCCTTCACCATGGAGGGCATCGGCGGCGGCTTTGGCGGCGTGGACGCGGCCGCCGAGGAGGGCGTGCGGACGGGCGACGCCGGGACCGACACCACGAGCTCCACGGGGCCCCCGGACGGCTCGGCCTTCGCCCGGAAGAGCGACGCCGACCTGGCCGAGATGGGCGAATCGCGTGGCGTGGCCGGTGGCGGCTTGTGGCCGGACCGCAGGGGCACTCCCGGGGAGGAGGCAATGGGTGGTAATAATCATGCTCCCAGTGGGAGCGGCGTGAGCAGGCGGGGACAGAAGGGTGCCAGGGAGGCTTGAGGGCTTTTCGAGCAGATGTATATACCCGGCGTGGGGCGTGGCCAGCCCTTCTCCCTCTCGGGGGAGAAGCAGTTTTGTACGGCCGACGCCTAGCGTAGAGTGGGTGGTTCAACCGGTTGGGAGTAGCCACGAATAATTGTATATATAAGTATCTAGGCTCGAACCAGTCTCCTAGGATTGTATACATGGCGTTTGGATTCATGACGTCTTGAGCGACGGCCGCCCGTCCAATTGCCCGGCAAATTTCCCAAGTTCATCTTCGCAGAAGAGGAAGTGTCGCCAGACTGCTTACTTGCCTGTGGCATTTCCGTTGAAGTCACCCACAAGAGCGGGTGCTCAATAGGCCTGATGTGCTCCCTCTCTCTCTTTCTCTCTCTCTCTTTCCTGTCCTCCATCCTGTCTCGAGGGCCGACTTCATATTTTTGAATTGCCCCCCTGGGGCACCATTGGTTAGAAGACCCGGGGCCGGACCGAAGGAATCATGGCAGCACCAAGAAATACGCACACGACAAATCCTACGAAAAAAAACCGATACCATTTGCGTTCCCCCCCACCAATTCTCTTTTTTCTACCGAGAGTGTGCCGCCCCGCGATATGCAACATTGTTTCCCCCCTCCGGCGTCCCGTCTTGTATAAGAATATCCTCCTCACTTCCTGCCCGGCCCCGGACACCTAAAGTCGAAAAGAAAGAAGGAAAAAAAGAGGAGACAGAGAGAAGAGGGAAATTTGGGAGGGAAAGTGGATGCAGCTCGCAAGACCGACACAGTACACTCCTCTTCCATTCATTACACACTACACCACGGCTCCAGCATTGAACCCAGGGGGAAGAGGGAGGGTGGCTGTCCGACTTGTTCGTAGCGGATCCGGAAAGGGCGAGGGGGGGAGGGGATGACCTCCGAAGCCGCCGGAAGCGGTGCCTCTGGTTTTTCTCCCCGTCCCCTGATGGATTTGGCTAGGCCAAGAAAGAAGAAAACCGATAAGGGGTTGTGGCAGGAAATGTCAAAAAACAGCCCCCTTCCCCCCCCCCCCCCTCCCCAAATGGCTCAGACCCCCCAAAATGTGTTGAAGTAAAAGCACCAGTAAAGACGCCGCCTGTTTCTTTCCCTCCTTCGCCCACCTTCTTTCCTCCCTCCTTTCCCCCCTATGTAAGCGGCCGTGAGATCGAGTCGTATCGGGTCCAAAAATAACCATGCCAAATGTTTGCAATGCTTCCCGCTTTTCGTGAAAGTCGTAGGCGAGGGGCGCCCGACAAAAGACATCAACAATATTATCGCTACTGTTTTTCTCAAAGGTTGGCCCCGGCCAGCCAGGACCGCAGCTCGCCCCGGTTTGCCTGTGCCAGCACGTGAAGAACGAGAAGGGAACAGAGCGAATGACCCCAAACTCAGGGCCCAGGGCCAACAGGCTCCGCTTGCTGCTACTGAGGCGCTTGCCCGATACCGTGGCTCTCGAAGCCTGGGTAGACGCCGCCGCTCAGTTCGGCCCATTCCCAGTCCAGTGCCATGGGCATCTGCCACAAATCCTGCGGCAGCAGCGGCTGGAAGCCGTTGACATTCGCATTCGGCATGGGCGGCGACGGGACCGGTTGGCCAAAGCCTGTCAGATCGGCAAAGTTATCCAAGTTGGGCGTGTCGTAGATGGGCCCGGCGCTCGGGTGATCCTGCGGCCAGCTGCCCTGGCCATCGCGTGGCGTATGACTATTCGCCGAGCTGGCCGTGTTCATGGGGCTGTAGGCATTGCCATTGGAACGCGCGCCGGGAGAAGGGTAGGCCCCCGGGCCGTAGTGTGCTTTCGGCGTGGCGTGCGCCGAGCCGGGGCGCGATGCCGCCATCTGTGCCGGGGCAGGGGCCCGGTGGTCGTGGCTCTTCCTCTTGCGCCTGGCCGGAGCCTCCTTCTCCGTCTTGTCAATGACAATCTTGGCGATGCGCTCAAACTCGGAGCAGACGCCAAGCATCCGGTGGACACCGCCCGTCTCGGCCTCCTGGCCAAGAGTAGACAGGAACGTCACCACCATGTTCATCAGCTTGGCATCCGACCGGGCGCGCGGATCCATGGGATTTTGTAGGATGTTGCCGAACAGGGTGACAAGGGCCGACACGGGGAAATACAGCGTGAGCCTAGAATCTGGGTTAGGTACGAGTCGCGCGGCGGGGCGGTGCGTGTCACTTACCACACAACTTGGCAGTCGCCTTGGGGGATGTACTTCAGCAGCGAGATGCTGGCCCGGGCGGCCGAGGCGCACAGCGCGGCCGAAGAAAACACCCTCGGGTTCAGAGGCTTCGTGTTCAAGCCCTGAATGGCGTAGTTGGACAGGCGGTTCGTCCAGTATCCGCGATGGACCGACATGCGATGGATCGTGGTCAGGCAATTGTAATAGGAAAAGTGCAGCATGACAACGTGCAGCATCAGCGGTGTGTGGGACGCCTTGATCTCGTGCTCGGGACGGAAGTCGATGGGGATGTTGTCCTTCCAGTCCTCCAGCTCCTTGTCGAGTTCGCCGATGGTCTGCAGGAGCCCGCCTTCCGAGAGCTTGGTGGCCTTGACCGAGTACAGTCGCTTGTACACGCGGCTCTCGACCGTCGTGAGCTCGCACATGACGCGGAACAGGTTCATCTTGCCCTTTCCATCCGCGAGGGGAATGTTGCCGATGTTGTCGTCCGGATCAGCATCAGGAAGCTCCACATTCATATCGTCGTCGTCCATGGCCGGCGGCCGGCCGGACCGCAGGCACAGCTCCTTGTCCAGCATGTAGGCGATCCAGAACACGCGCTTCCTCTGCTCGATTTCAACCGGGTTCAGGTTGAAGCCGCTGCCGCGCTTGTGCAGGCCGATGCTGTGAGATAGCCGGATGGCGGCGGCGATGAGCAGGAACGACGGCTGGGGGTTGGGCGTGCCCTGCATGAAGAGAGCCATGCCGAGCAGGGCCTGGACACTGAGGAGATCCGCGTTGCGCATCGTCAGCTCTGGGAAGACGGCCATGGCGTTCTTCATGTAGGCCCATGCGTTTTCATCCTCTTCTTCGGGTACCAGCTTGCTCATCACGCGAAGGCGGTGCGCCGTCGCCAGGGCGACATTGAGACTGGCCCACCATCCAGAGCCGTCGTACGGGTCATTAGAATACTGCTTTTCGACGAGGTGCATGAAGGTCGGCTGGTGAAATAGCGGAAACATGCAGTTGAAGTTCTCGAAATAGTCCCTCAGCAGCGACATGGCCTCCGGTTTGGGCGGCAGCGGGCGGAAGACGCGGCGGTGGAACAGGTCGCCAAAGATCTCGGGCTTCCAGTGGTTCCACTTGTGGTCGTCAATCGACACCTCCGAGATCATCTCGGAGAATGAGTTGTCGCCCGTTTTTTCGTTGACCCATTGTATGCCCTTGGGCGAGAAGATGGAGAAGCCCGACGAAGAACCTGGTCCATGTCAGCACAGGCCGATGCGTTGTGGCACACGGGGAGAATTTGGGGCGAGAGGGGCATCTTTACCAATATATCTTGTCTCACCCGAGTGGTTGGTCACCAGGGAGCACATGAGTTCTGACAGGGCCTCCACCTCGTCGCCCTTCTTCCCCCTTTCCTGTTCCCTTTCTCGCGCCCTTTCCCTCTCCGACGGCGCCACTGAAGGTCTCCTTTTGTCGTCATCCTTCACGGGCTCGGGCGAGGTCAGTGAGCTCTGTGGTGTTGAGGCCGAGTCGTTGTGCGCCGATGGCGAGGCGGGGTTTGACTGCGCGGCCTGAGAGGCTTGTCTCGACTGCTGCTGTTGCTGGGCCTTTTCGGCCAGGAGCTTCTCCAGGGTGCCCAGATCGGTCGACTCGTCATCCTCGCCCAGCAAGCCTGGGGGGGATTTGTCAGCAGCGGCCACAGACGTGTGCGCGCCCACACAGCCCCGAGACGGGCTTGTGGCGGCCGGGGGGTTCGCACACGGCGAAAAAAAGGCGGCGCTCACCAGATAACCTCAGAAGACTCTCCATGCGCCCCAGGCGGTTCTCGAGGCCTTCGATGTACTTGGCTCTGTTTGGCGAAACGGGTCAGTGCGTGATGGCGGGCGCACGCAGCAGCGGGCGGTGGGCGGGATCGCCCGGGGGAAGGGGAAGGACCCTTACCCTTTCGGCGGACTCCTCTTCTTCTCGACCTGGGTGAAAACGCAGTCGGTCTTGTAGTTGATGCAGTGGGTGCAGGCGGGCAGTTTCCCGTCGCACTTGATCTTCTTCTTGCGGCACATGTCGCAAGCCTGTTCGCAGTGCCAGTCAGCCACGCGGAGCCGGGCCTGGCGCAAACATGAGCGCTTACCCTGGCTATCCTCCTGCGCTTCGCGTCGTTGTCGTCCCCGAGCAGGGCGGAGGGATCGAAGCCCATGTGTAGGTCGGGCGGAAGGACGGGCAGGCCGTCGTGTAAGTAGGTGCCGAAGATGGGAGGCGGCTGGTTCGTCATGGGCGGGGGGTGCATCCCCGGGACCTGGAAATGGCCATGATCAACTCGTAGGTGATCCATGGCGGGCGGGTTGGGTGTCGTGGTGGTGTCCCTCGCTGGGTCCCAAGAGAGAGGGGGAGAGGGAGAGAGAGAGGCCGTCTCGAAGCCGCCGGGCGTGTGCGGGTTCTCGTAGCGTAGGTCGGCAAGTCAACGGTGCAGTTGGCGGGCAAGAGTAGAGGAGCGCAGGAAGTCTTCGTCGTTGTGTCGTCACCGTCGGTCTATACGGAGGGGTAAATAGTGTCTGCACACACACCTACACACACACACACACATACAAGCGCGCGCACACTGGGAACCCTCCTAGTGAGTGGAATCGCAAGGGAGACTTGGAGTGGGATAGATGCTATTCACAGCGGAGAACAGCAGAAGAAAGAGGGCGGAGACAGAGCCGGCAGGTGGAATTGAATTGGCAGCAGGTACTAACATACAACGTTACGGGCAGTCGGTACTAAATGGTGCGGCGGTGCGGGAACGTCTGGAGTGTGCGTAATGGGGGGTGGGGGGGGGGAGGGCGCGTTCCATCGTGGTCACTGCTGGGCGGCGGAAGCCTGGAATACCTAGCGCTAACGGCTACGGGGTCTCAGTCCCTTAGTTCCAGGTCGTTTCGCTTCGCTTGGTAATGGGTAGTTAGGTCAGGTACCTGTATTTCCATCTTAGCACTCCCTTCCCATCCACTCTATGTACATACATACACTCGTACATAAAGTACGTACCTCATATGGGATCTAGATACCTACCAACATACCTACTTCCTTACCTACTCTCCATTGCTCACCGGCTCTAGGAAGAGCAACTGACGGGCAAACAGGTTGCCAGGGGACGCCCGGCCTTCGGGCTCTGGTCTCGGAGACGCGGGAGACGGTTCGCGTAGCAGTGGGGCCACCGGTGGGCTGATGGTGCAGCGCAGTTTGCCCCCTTCTAGCTGCCGAGAGGCAAGCCAGCAGCTTAAAACAGCCTGCAACGCGCTACTTTTGCACTCTACTCTGTGCGTCTGGCTCTGGTGACAGGGGGGCCTGTCCAGCGCCCCCAGTCACTCAGGTACTGCTTGACGCCCCCCTCCCCCTCCCGTTGAGGCTAGGGGGGGACTCCCAGTGCCACCTGCAGCCAGTGAGTGCCCGGATGGGAGGGTGTGAAGCCGGGTGCCAAGATGCCCGTCGCAGTGTAGGCAAATCGTCCCCTGTATATCAGCGCCTCTGGACGGGCAAGGTAAGGTACCTAGCCCCTCCGTATAGAGGTAGGCGGCCACCCGCGTCTGGACGTTTTGTTTCTTTCCCGGGGGGAGGGGGGGGGCTCCAATTCTTGGGTACCAATGGTCGTTAATGCACACGCACGCTTGGCTGTGTTGAAGAGACGGTCCAGACCACACGAAGTGCCAAAGGGTAGGGTATGCGGTGGAAGTCGTCACTGGGAGAGCCGGATAGACAGGTACGCAATCCTGTAATTCACTTCAGCCGCCCCTCGTGGCTCGTGATCAGAGGTATGTACCTAAGGTTAATATTAAATATCTACATGGTCCTGGTCCTCTACGGCCAAGATTGGGGGGGGGGGGGGGGCGCGCGCGCGCACGCGAGCGTTGCGCCGCGCCCGTCCTACCCGTGATGCCATCTTATTCGTCAGCCCCTTACACCCTACCCCCGGGGCGACGTTCGGGGCCGTGACAGGCTCCCCCCCCCCTCTTAATCCCCGGCCCATGCGACGTATGCGGTAGTGCCAAACCTTCGCTGAGCTTCCGTCACAGAAAACTCCCAGGGACCCTCTTCCTCCTCCTACCTAGGACACAGGCATCTCGACGTCCGCCGGCACGGCAGTCTTGCCGATCTGTGTGTCAGCCTCACCGCACAGCGAGCTGCGCATCTCAAGTGCCGTCCGACAAACAAAAACCACGGCATTTGGTCTTGGAGAAGGGGGGGGGGGGGGGGGGGTGATATCTGGCGAGCTTCAGCATGGATGGGTGAGGGTGGGCTGAGGCATCGCACTCGCGCAACTCGGCACACCATTCCCGTACCTATGCGCTATCTCCGCGTTGGGCTCGACGCCTCCAGTAGATAATGTTCCCCCCTCTTCTCCCCCGGGGCTCGGGGATGGTCGTCTTTGGGGCTGATCGTCTTTGCTGATCCCTCTTGAGCGGCCCTTCGAAGCTGCTGGGCCGCGTACGTCTTTTTGACGAGGGATCCGGGGCCGTGAGCTAACGTCCGAAAAAGGCCGCTCGCGATACGCGAGTCGCTTTTGGATGCAACGGCACAATATAACCATATCCTGCACCCCTGTACGACACGCGCGCGCGCGCACGCTCAGGCACACACATACTATGTACACACACACACATGCAACCCACCCACGATTGGCCCCTCTCGCGGGCCCTGTTCCCTCCTGGATGCCCGCCGTCCAGGGCCAACGCCAAGGGGAGCAGCGCAGAGACGCCCCGTCGAAATGCCTCTCTATCCCGGTTCCGCCGCCGCGCCCGGAAAACCCTCGTACTCGCCCGCTACGGAGACCATCTTATTAATCAGTCCCCCCAAGGATAACAGGGCCGCGCGAGTATCCACTCCCAGCACATTTTTGCTAAAACCTCGTCGTCCCCCCTCCCGGACTTCCGGCCGACGGCACAGCAATGGAACGCAGGTGACTACGCCCAGGTAAACCCAGCCCTGATCTACCCTACCATGGATGGCCCTCCCCCACGGCCACCAAGTCCCCCCCGTCGCGCATACCACGTAAACGGTGGGCGTGTGCCAGAGGCGGTGCCCAATCTTGCCCCTCCTGCCCTATCGAGTAGGAGCTGTTGCTTGGGACCAGTCAGAACCGGCCGATGCTCGGATGATGGCATCAACGGAAACCTCCACACACACACCCCCCCCCCCCCCAAAGGTTCCCAATGACCCCTCGACTCTTTGCCGCGCCGTCCGATGCGCGCGTGCGCACGCACGCACAGGGGAGTGCCGGCCGTGTACCCTGCCAGTACGGACTTTGGCGTATGTACGAAGAGTCCGCATGCGACGAGCCTGCGCAGTTCCGTCGCCCGATATGAGGTAGGTAAAGTACGCAGTCAGTCGTGGGCCACCGCTATGGCTCTCTCTCCTTCGGATGACAGCATGTGACCCGTCAGAGAGGGAAGAAACCCCCATCGAGTCACACCGCATGGCTGAGGCCCTGCAAGATCGACAGGGCCGGCCTGGATACGCGTGTTGGTTGTCTGCTTGTCCTCATGCCTGGCCAGGTTGCCCTTGTGGTCTCGACAAACTCCGTACATTGGGGGGGGTCGGTCTTTCGACCTAGGGAAGGGGGCCGTGCCGTCCAAGCCCTTTTCGGGAGCCTCCACAAGCCGACCGCACCCGGGGGAACGCTGTGTGGGCTGCCGGTAATGCGTTATAATCAACCCGTGGACCTTGTTTTTCTCTCACTCCGCCCCTCATCGCGACTTTCCCAGCTCCTCCCCCGCGAGCTACTCGTCCCATGTCCGCCCGCGCACCTCCCATGGTCACGAGGAGCAGGCTCCCCGTCCGTACTCGAGTCGGCATGGCCCGACGCCAGGACGAGAACATGCCTGGTTGACAAGACGAGGGCCGAAAGGACCCTTGGATATAAGGCCCAACCTGCTCGGACGGTTCATCGGCAGGCCAAGACCACGACGTCGACTGATCACGACTCAAGTCCGATGGACCCCGACCCAGGACAATGCAAAAATTTGTCATCCGGCGCCCCGAGCGGCTGCATTAGGGTGTGGGTTCGGAACCTTTGGGTGCTGTTTCATGATCGTCTCAAGGCTGCTGAATTTCTAGGCGGAGTCCAACTCCCACACCCTCCACATCCTGGCTGCCGGCGTGGTGTGGCAGCGCCCCCTCCATCGCACATGGTGCACATGGCACAGCGACCCATGGCGACGCCGCAACGATGCCGATCGAAACACCCCAACTGCCAGAAAGACAGTATCGTTTATCGCTATCGTCCATGTACCGGCTGAAACCAACTCGCCCTGGGCCAACCATGTGTTAGCGGATAGACAAGGCGCCTCAGGCAAAGCCAGACCACATAGACCAACGGATCGCTTCCATCGTTGAACATACATCGCGGACCGACCCCTGCCCCATTGGGTCTTGCCTCCCGGCTGCCGTGTGAACCGATATGTAGTAACCACCAACACACAAAAGATTCTTAATTCGCCACGCGGCAACAAACCGCCGTCGGCGTAGGGAGGGGGGCCTGTGGCCCAAATGATTACGCTTCAAAAATTATGGAGGCGACAGAAGCAGGCAGGGCTCGACCGCGCCCTGCGCCTCCGTCCTCCCCGATGCCTCGTTCAGCATCTTCCGCAAATGCGGCGGCGCTTGGCTATATACAAAGAAATCCCCGCCCATCTTCGGGCTTGCGCGCGCAAGGCTAGAAAGGGGCCTTTCGCTCTTTTCCTCGTAAATCTTCAATAGATATTCAAACATTAAGAACGCCAACCCATGCTGTGGCCATATGGACATCTCGGACAGTATGCCAAGCGGTATCATCGAGCAGGAAACATGTACAAAGACGCAGCAGGCCGCTTCAATCAAATCTGCTCCGTGAACCGGGAGAAGGAGCTATGTGACCGACTTGAACCATCCTGGGACGGATGTGAGCGACCTAGCGGATCTCTTCTTGGCGGCTCAAGGTTGGGACTGAAAGCTCCGTTGGACTGCTGCGGCGTACGAGACGGCCCGTCGTGGAAGACAACAATGCCACTCTCGGGCCGCATTGGGGAGCCCAGCGCGAGCCTCGGCATACCGGGTCCGGTAAACATGGCAATCGAGTCTCGGTAGGACGACTGTTCGCTCATGACCGTATCCCGGTTGCCGGGCTGGTTGCCGGGTTCCGTGTAGCCATCGCCGCCGTAGTGCAGAACCGATGGCAGCTTGCGGCCCGAAACCTTCTGGAAACCCTTCTCGCCCGTTTCGGATGACGTGGCCGTCCGGTCCGAGTAGCGCTTGGATCCCGTCAGGTTCGCCAAAGATGCGGGTATGAAGGGCAGAGACGAGCGTTGAGTCATGGTCCTAGAGACGGGGGACCCTGCCGAAGAATGATCTCCTCCGGGTCCGGATCCGGGTCCGGGCTCCGGTGTGTTGGTGGCTCCGGTCTTGAACCCCGCCCCGCCCGCGCCCGCGCCCGCTCCAGTCAGAAGACCCCGGGGACTCTGGCCCTTTCCGTTCATCTGGCGCTTTTTCCACCGCAAAAACACCAGAGCAAGGACCAGGATAAACGCCACGCCAGCGATGCCGCCCAGGACGCTACCGGCCACCGTGCCGGGCAGGGAGGGGTCCGACGGAGAATCAGAACCACCGCCGCCACCGCCCGTCGTGGTTGCTGAAGGGGGCGCGCCTGTCGTGCTGCTGCCGCCGCCGCCAATGAGACCTATAAGATCGCTGTCATCGTCATCGCCATTGCTGCTGGGCGATGGCGAGGGCGATGTGGTTGTGGCGATGGCTGACGTAGAGGTGACAGCGTCTGAAGTGAACGTGGTTCCATCAAAAGTAAAGGTGGTGCCGTCGGAAGTGAAGGTGGTCCCGGCAGAAGTAAAGGTGGCAGCGCCCGAGGTGGGTGTGGCAGAGGCCGAGGTGGAGGTGACAGCACCCGTACTGGACGCGGCGGCACCGGAAGGTGACGAAGCGGTAGGAAGTAGTGAAGAATCGGTTGGATCCAGCGTTGTGGTGAAGGATGCGTTGAAAAGAACCGTTCCAGACGAAGAAGGAAGTGCCGAGGTGGTCAGGTTAGTGCCCACGGGGGACTTGTAAGAAGACGCGGTAACAGCGTCCGTCGCGGTGCCATTGCTGGTGCTAAGGAGGGAGGATGACGCAACGGGAGCTGGACAATGACATTAGACGGACCGGGCCGGAGGTTTAGGCTGGGCGACTTACGCTGAGTGGTGGTGGAAGAAATGGTGGAGTTCGACACACCCGAACCAGAAAACGAAAGGACGGGCTGGGAGCCGGACGAAGGAGTGGACGTGATTTTCGCGAACGATTCAACGGTGGGAAAAGGTGACATGGGGATCGACGCCGGGATGTCTATTGACGGGGCTGTCGTCGGAGGGATGGGCGAGGGCACGTCTGCAGCATCGTCGCTGGGCACGGCCTCGATAGCAGCAGCTGTGTGTTGGGAAGCGACTGGTGTGGCTTCGGGCAACGAGGGGTCAACCGCGGCAACTTTGGGTGGGTTGCTGACCGATGTGGCTTCGGGCACGGGTGAGGAAGCAGGCGCGGGGTGCTGAGAATTAACGAATGAAGTGGTGGTGGGAAGAGAAGTGAAGGTCTCGACGCCGACAGTGGCACCGGTGGCGTCAATAAGCTGGACGATATCGACAGTGTGCACGACGCGAACGATGGAGGAGTCCCCGTCCTCCGACTGCTGCTGCTCTTGCGGCGGCGAGGGCGGCGGCGTCACGGGTTGTGACTGGGGCAGGGTCTGGTTTCGCACTTGTGACTGTGATGGGGGCGGCGGCGGCGGCGGCGACGGCGACGGCGTCGGCTGTTGTGACTGGGATTGGGTCTGTGGCAGCTCCTGGGATTCCTCCTCCTGCTGCTGCTGCTGCTGCTGCTCCTGTCGCTGCTCCGCTGCCTCCTCCTTCTGGCGCTGATGCAAGGCCTTGTGCTGGTGGTGAGAACGAATGTGGTGGTGGTGACGAGTGTGGGTGTTGTGGTGAACGTGGTTGTGCGAGGCGGCACGCTGGACGTCCTGGGCCTGAAGGAGTGAAGACCCCGAGACTGGTTCGGTCATCGCGCGTGGCGGTGAATTTGAATACGAGCGGGAACGAGTGTGTTGGATGTCTAAGGCGGTGCTGCGGGCAGTCTATGCTGACTCGCTGGGTCCTTTCGTCCTTTGGGGAAATGTATGCGCTAGGTTGTCGATCGGTCGGAGAGCTCCATCCATTGCTATCCGTCAATCGAATGTCCTCTTGTCTTGGGCGTTCCGATCTCCCGGGCGCGCGGGCGTGCTCTATCTCTTGATCCTCCTTTTGCCTGGGCGTGAGGCAGCAGTCCGAAGAGGGTGGTGAATCAACGGTGGTCCTGGGTTCCTGGGGTCCGGTCCTGGTCTTGGGGCGGGCGCAGTTCGCCTGTGGGTGCTGAACAGGGCTGTGTGTGCGAGGAGGTACGAAGATACGGGCAGGCCGGTCCGTCTAGCAGGTCCTCATGGCTGGGCCGGATCTGTCGCTGTCGAGTGGGAGGAGGAGGCACGGCGGGGAGGGGGGCGAACCTGTCATCCAATCCACAAAAACGGCAACAACAGCAACATCAAGATCAACAACAACAACAACAACGCAGGGACAAAACGAGCGACGGTCCGGGTCGGCAGAGAAGGCAGAAGGAGGGAAGGAGAGGAAGAGGCGGGATCGCGACGCAGACGCCGTGGGCCGTTTGCTAATATGGACGATAGGGATCCCGTCCTGGAGCGACTAATTAAAATGAAAGAGGCTTGTTGCTTGCGCGCCGGAGGGGCGTGCTTGTCTGGCGGGTGGTGGTGGAAGTGGGTGTTGAACCCTCACAGGTCGTGGTCTTCGTGGCTCTCCCATGGGATCCCATCCCATCCCATTCCATTCCATCCCATCCCATACGCGGTATGTACCTACGGCCTCGTAGGCCCCCCCGTAGGGCCACTCCCTCCCCCCCCCCCGGCCGCCCGTCGACGAGCGCCCCTCTCCTCCCCTACCGACCCTTTCCGCCGTCCGTCTCCCCTCTGGCCTGGTCCTGGGAAAAAATGGAGAGGCGCTTGCGATGCGTCCCATGGCATACGGAGTAATTTCGCTTGGGAACGGACGTTGTCTCGCGGGACAGGGGCCCAGCCCGTCCTCGGCCCAATCAGCACCGGCCGAGCTCCGTCGTGCCAAGGGCAGGGACATTAAATGCAAGGCGAACAGGCCACTTGGGTTGCTCGTTACCACAAACGGTTTGGACGCCTCGAGCATCCGACGGACATTGGCTGGAGAAAGAAAAACACAAAGAAAAAACAGGCACGGCCGAGCAGAACACACACTTGCATCGCCAACCCAGGGCCCGCACGGGTCTACCCAACGTACGGGAGATGTAGGTTATCTATCGTATGCTTGCATATTGTATGTAGGTAGCATTCGACTTGTTTCGATTCACGAACTGGTCCCCTCCCCCCTCCCCTGCCTAGCCAAGTTCTTCATCCGGCCGAAGCATCCCATCCCATCCCATCCCATCCCGTAGCGAAGCGAAGCGAAACGGAAGCAACCTGCAGGTGGAGGTTGCTTGGCAGCCCCCAGTGGGTGTGGGAAACAAAAAGCGAGAGACAAAAACAGAAGGAAATGCGGGCACTGTGCTAGCACCCACCAGGAAATAGCCTCTATCTCAAGCTGCGGAATGCATGTGTGTGTGTGTGTGTCTGCTCTCGCTGCAGACAGGGTCGGTAGCCCAAAGGCAAGCAGCTGCTTATCGTTAGTCGGCCGCGGCGCGTTTCGTTCGTGGCCCCCAGAGGCCCAAACACGAGAATAGCACCACCACGCATCCGCATGGATCTGGATACGAGGTCGAGGCGCCGCAGCAAGCAGCCGCCGCAACGGCGCCAAATCCCACATAACCGCAGCGACTGGCTGTGGGACGACGGTGACACGGCTGGGTTGCAGGTGCTGCTGCCCTGGGGGCGGGCGGGCCTGAGACGAATCAAGTTGATGCCTCGTTAGATAGAGACAGACCTCTCGTCGCTGCATGCATGATAACCACCTACCTTACTGGTTCGTTACCTGGTCCGTTTTTCCTGGCCAGCCCTGATGTCTTTCTCACCAGCATGGCTCAGTCAGGGCTGACTCGCCCCGTCGGCACTTTGAAGAAGAAGCAGAGTACTGTGTAGGCAAACCCCAGTCCCCTGCTGCTCGAGCGTCCATCGCAGCCCTGCTGTCACCCTGGCGCTTCCGGGCTGTGTAGCCAAGTCCCCATGTCCCTTTCTGGGTCCAGACGGCCCCCCCCAAATGGCCCCCCCCCAAATGGCTGCGAAAGCAGGGTCCTCGATCTCGATGTGGGCCACCCGAAGCTGCTCTTCATTTCACTTATAGAATGCCCATTTCGCAAAGGCCGGCCTGGCCCCGGCACTCGAGCGCGACACGCAACAATCTCTTTACGTGGCTGTACGTCATGATCGGCACCAGCAAATAGGGCCGCAAAAGAGACGTGCTTTCCAAAAACATGGAAATGCTCCTATTCGTGGGACATTGGACGGGCGTCGGGACGACCAGATACAAACAAACGCAACCTGCCTGCCCGTTCGTTGCCTGGAATTTGTTCTCCTTGCCCAAGTGCTTTTTAGTTTCCGGGGTGACAAGCAGCCGGCCAACGGTCATACCAGACACCCGGATCGTGACCTATATGCCTCCATCTACACAGGTCCGCGCCAAGACCGCCCCCACAAGCTGCCGTCGCCCTGCCGCCAAACGTATAGAAAGACCCGAGGCTATCGTTGGCCTGCAGCGTACGTGGCCCCCGAACTCTTGCTGATCTGCCCGGCTGCCCCTCCCCTTTGCATCCACAGCGACAAGCCGTGGCCGAACATCGTTCCTCGGCGGCCCCCGTCGTTGATTAATATCAGTAATACAAACGTCCCCCGGTTTCAAATTGGAGTGGCGGGGGCCCCTGAGCCGAGTCACACTGCGGCTCTTTCATATGTGCCTCTCGAAGGGTATCTTGCTTGCGTTTGCTAGTACCTACATACTACAACGGAGGTAGGTAGGTAGGTAGGTAGCCAGGTAGGTTGGAAAAAGATGGTAGAATCCCGGAGATCCCTTCGGACTCTCCTGAGCCAGGATAACGCCAGACGCCTCAAATGCTGCTCTCGCCTAGTCCGAAGTAACAATTCGTACGCCCACTCAGGCAAAAGCCACGCGCTTCTTCTTGGGTTTTGCCGACTTGCTGCCAGTCGCGAGGAAGTCCTTGACGTTGCCCGTGTCGTCCGTGGCAGGCTTGTCGGTGCGCTTGCGCTTCTTGCGCAGGGCGTCCTTCGTTTCGTCGAGCCGGGCCTTTCTCTCCTCCTCCTTCTTCTCCGCCTCGACGCGCCGCGCCTCCCGGATCTCCTCCATCTGGCGGGCCTTCATCATCTTGGACTCGATCTCGCCTTCTTTCTCGGCTTGTACCATGGCGAGAATGGTGTTCATGCTCTCCTGCGCATCGCGTTAGTTTCTGCCCAAAAGAAAAATCGTCGGGACTTCCCCCGGGCCCAGGGACGGCGCAAGCGTACTCTGTCATCCACAAAAACCTTGCCCTTCTTCTTGCCCTTCGGCTTCTCCACGCCGACAGGCGTAACCATGTTGAGCTTCGGGATGTCCAAGTCCTTCTCCGAGTAGACCTTCTTCTTGCGCTTCGCCAGCAGGGCGGCCAGGCCGTTCTTCTTCACCTGCTTCGCGGGGGGCGCCGGTCCCTGCTTCTTTTTCGATTTGACGATGCCATCGGCGGGACCGGCCTTGTTGGCCTTACTGCCGCTGATGCCGGAGCCCCTGGTGGCGTGCTTGTTCTTGACCGTCCTTGTCCTCGAGGGCGCCATCTTGTCGGTACGATCGGCGAGTTGGTGGTAACGATGGGGGAGGCTGAAATGGGTCGCTTCCGACGCGCTCTCGGGCGGGTGGCGGAAAGCTGCCACTCCAGAAAATATTTCTGGCTTATCGCTTATCGAGAGGCGGACCGGTGGGGCGGTCTGGGACGCGGGCGCGGGGCCCGAAGCTGCAGGTGCAAAAGTTCAATTGTACCTTCCAGGCTTATGACACTGAGGCGTGTACCTGCCTACTTAGTGTAAATTGCATACAGCCCGTCGTCAACGGTGCTTATAACAGAGAAATCCGAAAGTCGCTCGCAACCTCACGACTATTGGAATTGCATTCCCACCCATACACACACTCGATCACACACTCCATACCTGCGCAATGGGATCTGAAGCGCCCAAACCCCGCTGGGCCGCGCTTGCGCGCGATACCAACGAAACCAAGATTCAACTGGCCATCAACCTCGATGGCGGCCAGTTCCCGCCTGAGACCGACGCCCGCCTGCTGGACCACATTCAGGCCCATGCCAGCCAGGCCAGCAAAAGCCAGATCATAAATGTCAACACTGGCATTGGATTCTTGGACCACATGCTTCACGCTCTCGCCAAGCATTCCGGCTGGAGTTTGGCACTGGCCTGCACGGGCGATCTTCACAGTACGTCATCCCTCATGCCCATGGGCGCGTCCCTGCGCTTCCTCCTTTGCGCCCCAAGCCTTGATTTCCCGGTTCCCCTTCGTGCCTACTGCCGGAAATCCCGTTTATTTACTGACATGCGCCACGGCGAACAGTCGACGATCACCACACGGCCGAGGACTGCTGCCTCGCCCTGGGCTATGCTTTCAAGGAGGCTTTGGGCTCCGCCACCGGCCTTGCCCGCTTTGGGTCCGCCCACGTGCCCCTTGACGAGGCTCTGAGCCGTGCGGTCGTGGATCTGTCCAACCGGCCTTTCAGCGTCATTGACCTGGGCCTGAAGCGCGAAAAGATCGGCGACCTGAGCTGCGAGATGATTCCTCACTGCATGGACTCGTTCGCCCAGGCGGCCCGCGTCACCATCCACGTGGACTGCCTTCGCGGTTTCAATGATCACCACCGCGCCGAGAGTGCTTTCAAGTCCCTGGCTGTTGCCATCAAAGAGGCCACTCGTCGCATTCCAGGAAAAGAAGGCGAAGTCCCTAGCACCAAGGGCACCTTGAGCGTCTAGGAGAAGCGCCTTCTTGGAGTAGTGCTCGCTGGATGATTTCACCCATGTCTCTAAATAATGAACAAGACCTCGGAGATGGAGACCCCGACTCCCAGTACGATACAGAGCGCAGGACTTCTGAACGGTTGGGTTTCTGCGCCAGGTACGCAACGAAGACATGAAGGGAAAATAGTGGCCCTGTAAGGACACTCAAACCGTCCGACACTCTAAAGCATAAACCCTACGCCCCACGATTTGTTACAATCGGCCTACATACCTAGAGGGCATGGCGAGTTGATCCAAGAAGTGCTCTATAGTGGCCCAGGGCGCACAGGCTCGCGCCTAACAGCAAAAACGACTATAGTTAATGTACTACACTAACAGTAGCTATATAGTTCAGCGAATTAGATAGGGTTAATTCTCTAGTATATGTACATAAGGTAGAGCGATTAGTAGGTCAGTGACTGTTAGGTGTGTAAGGAGGGAGTACGCCTAAATAGTCTTTCTTGGTATCAGGCGTGAGGCAGGATCAGGTTACGAGCCACCTCATAGATCTAAACAGAAAATTCTACCTTCTTAGTTGAGCCTGGAACAGGGGGGTTTGGTAGGCTCGGTCTATTGAACCAGCTCAACTGCAGGTATCGCCACCATAGTAGCCAAATACGTATAGGGGGAACGATTCTATCGTGCCGCTTCGCTACACACCCTCTCCTAACGGGCTGATCGTTGCGGAACTAAAAATGCCGTGGTCGTAGATCGAGTAATTTGTGAATCATAAAAGAAGTGCCCAAGGCTATTCCAAACCTCTTCGTGCCTACTTTCGTCACGCCTCGTTTCCGGGTCTCGAGCCGGGGTTCGATTTGGGACGTGGCCCAATGTGAGGCTCGGTCGGACAGGCGCCACTACTGCTTCTATTACGCGAGCAAATAAATGTAGGACAGAATAGAGAAAGAGCTCTCAGGACTGTTCTTGCATCTCGATCGATAATTCCCCGCCTTTCTTTCACCAGGGAACGATTCTGGAACGGAGTTTACGGCCTACTTTGCGACGCGACAAAGCCCAGGCGAGACATGCCTGGCATGCGTTCACTACGTGAAGTTGGGGGGCTTCAAAGAGTGCTTGTCATTTCTCATATTATTCATTAGATAAGTTGCAGCCAGCGGCTGTGTGGTATTTGATGTGAAGGGGTTTTCATGGCCGCTCGGCGGCGGCGCATCATCACCTGCAAAACTATCGGTCGTGCAGGGGTATCGGTTCCGACAACTTCTTGCAAGAGGTGACCCGGCGGGCCCGGCAAAAAACCGGCGCTGCCCCCCCGTCTAGACATTGTAGGTGCCGTCGTTGTAACGGTAGGAGGCCGGCTGGGTGCCGCCCTGTTGGTGGTGGGGCTCGGGGTAGGCGGTGCGGCCGTCGTGGCTGCCGTGGCTGCCGTGGCCGTAGCCGGACTCGTACTTGTTGTAGTGGTCGTTGCCCACGGCCGTGGTGTCGGTGTTGTAGCTCGGGCGCACCTGGGCGTGGTCGGCCGAGAGGGCCGCGGGCGTGGTGTGCTCGGGCAGGGTGTTGGGGTCCTCGGCGGGCGGCTGGCGCTTCTTGAAGAGCCCGATGAAGCGGCTCTTGCCGCCGTAGCCCGAGGTGTAGTTGTTGGCCGGCGAGGGGCCGAAGCGCTGCTCCTTGCGGCGGTGGCGCACCAGCACCACCTCGACCAGGATGGAGAAGATGAAGAAGACCTGGCGGGGGGGGAGGAGGGGGCGCGTGTTAGTCGGCGAACGGGCGCTGTACGGACGGCGCCACGAAGGCAAGAGGGATAACTCACAATGGCAGCAATGGCGACGGCCAGGCACGCGCTGTGCATCCGGCACGCCGTGTAGTAGGTGGGCAGGTTGGTGAAGCCGTCCTTGTTGCTCTTGGGGTACTCGGCCGAGGGCCCCCGGCCAAAGACGGTGTTCGGGGTGCCGTTGCAGTCGTCGGCGCCGCCGCGGTTGGAGACGGCGACGTAGATGTAGGCGCCGATGAAGGCAACGTCGAGGGCCATGGCGATGACGGCCGTCGCCGGGTGGCCGGCGAGACAGCACAGCAGCAGGAGGGCCACCAGCGTGTACAGCACGCCGGCGCCGGAGATGCCCTCAACGGCGCGGGCCCATGTCGGTATGGCGATGTCGTGGTTGTTCAGCGCGGCCAGGAAGTAGCTGAAGAGCGACAGGACCAGGGCCGAGCAGCAGAACTGAATGCCGCGGATGAACCATTGCAGGAACTTCAGCGCGAAGCCGCTGCGTGCACCCATGGCGTGTCGTCTGTGTGCCGGAGCTTGGACTTTGGGTGCAAGGGACCGGCTGAGTGGGTCGTGACACAGGGCGTGCCCGGCGATGCAGGTGTCGTGAAAGGAGACGGGGAGGACGGGGACTACTGGGTCTGTGCCAGGAGGTTCCCGGGGACTGGGTGGTAACGTCGAGGTTTGTTATAGTTGGTGGTATGGGGGCGTGGACGCAGGCGGGGAGCAAACGGGAGAGCTAGAGGATGAAGAAAACAGGAGGGCGGCGGCGTCTCTTTGTAGCTCGGCGGTGGTAGAAACTCACGGCGAGCGTCGCTGGCCGATCATGAGAACAGTTTTACGTCGAGTGCCGGCCCTAGTGCGTTTCCGAATAGAGTGCCGTGCTAGAGCTGCTCAAGCAGGGTCAATAGTGAAAAAACCGGCCGGTGGAGGGGACGCCCCATGACGAGTGAGCAGCCAACCAGACGGGCCACCATCTTTGCCGCCCTTTCGGGGAACGAGATTTGGGGGGGGGGGGCTATTGGGATCCCATGGATCAGTAGCCCCCGAGGGCCCGGCATCAGCATCGCAGGGCGGGAACCTTGGGCGACCTCCCGCGGTTCTTGCGCTCTTGCGCGTCGCCGCTCTCCCAACCCCTGCCCTCCCTGTGCCGGGTCCCACGTCGATGATGAAAACGGCCCCGCCGCTTGACGTACGCCGCCCGATGACCTCAATCTGCGACTGGCTGAGATGGCCCGATCGGCAGGGTCCCCTACCGGCATCATCCAGGGGCCGACGACTCACGACGCACGCCTTCGCACGCGAGCCCCGTGGCGCTCGCGCATGAGCCACTGCCCGTTTCCGGGGCGGTGCCTGCACTGCACGGCATCGGTCGTTGGGGGGGGGGGGGGGGGGGGGGGGGGGGGGCTTGCGCCTCGTGTGTGCCCGTCGCCACGCCTCACGACGACTGCATTCCTGGGCGGCTCCCTCTTCCTTCCCTCCCCGTAGGGACGGCACGACGGATCCGTACAGGCAAACCACATGCCGCGGGCCCGTTCTGCGTGGGGGGAGGACGTCCCATTCCATGCCCGCTTTCGATCAGATCCCTCCCCCTTCCCCCATTGGGCACGATGGAGTGACAGAAATCTCTTGTCTGTCGATGGAGTTTCCCATGCGACCGGCCGGCCGAGTTTGTGCCCTTACCTACTTCTCTTCGTCGCCCAAACCGCTAGTGGTTCCTGCCAACCTCCTCGCTTCTTCCGGCACATTAAAGTTGCCGTGGACCCGGTACGATATGTGGGCGCATGGGTCAGCGAACGGGCATCGTCGTTCGCACGCAAATTTCGGTTTTTGACCGCTGGTCGCTGGGCTTCTCGGGCGGCGCTGGCCCTCCCCCCCTTTTTAAGTTAGGGCTGCTTGCTTCTCGCCTTCTTATGCAAGATGAGGCTCTCGGTAGAATACGCGGTCCTCCCTCACGAACCCGCCGTGATGATAACCAACCGTTGTAAGCTTGCCCGGGCCACCTACCGCCGGTACTGAGTAACGTGGGTTTGTGGCTTCACTGTCGCAACTGCAACCATCCAGCTTGAAACGCCGGAAACGTCGTTGCATTATGGGTGGCTAGGACGGGTACCCTTCAATAAGAGAGCCCTATCAACTAGGAGATATACTTGTGCGCCTGTGTGGCCCCCCTCTTCTGTGTGTGCCAGCAAGGTCAAGATTGTATACCTCCCGGGCTTACCAACCACATGAGCAACGCGAGATGGAAAATAGCTGATGACTCGGTGGGACGAAGCTGACACTGACGGAGCCAGGCTGTTCTTAACCACTACAACAATACCGTCGCCCTAAGAGAGAATGACGGCACGGAATGTGCCCTTTTACGAAGCAGGGAAGCTCCGGAGCTCCGATCCCCGAACCCGGGCCATAATACTGCTTCTCTACAGCCGCGGTTCCGCGCCGGGTCAGAGGCTCTCACATTCCAAAGCGGGTCTGCCGTCTGCCAAGCGCTTCGCTTGATAAACTCCAAGCAAGATCCGAGATCGTAGATCTGGGGCGAAGGGGCCGAAAGTATCCATGAATCCGGGGACTGTCCCCTTCTCTCGGGAGGGGGAGGGGGCAAAACTCCTCATCTACGTCATCGACGCGATGCTGCGCCTTGAGACATTCCTGGCAGCTACCACTCTCCATGTTTGAGGCTTAAAGCCAAGCTGTCGAGTGCTTTAGCATGGCTTCGTACAACGTCAAAGGATCCTTTTCACGTTACGGTTCCGTAGTAAAAATTTGGTCGTCTCTGACGTTCCCAGATTAGTACACTGGTCCAACATGGAGAGCATGGGAGACACAGGTTTTCCGAGCTGAGCCACTTCTACAATCAAATTCCCTTGAAACCACACTACGGCATAGCATCTCCATGCTTGAGCCGGTCGCGTCAAGAACACACAGTTTTCTTCGCAATGGCCATGCTGCGAGAATTTCGGGCAGTCCTTACACACGAGCCGAGTCACTCAGCTCCCTATCTTTGCTGATGCCGTACATTTTCACAGCTGGATTGCATGGGGTTGCTCGCCTTCTATAAGTACCTAGCAATCGGTTGCCTCAGCGGGGGTAACCGCATTGCGATGGTGTCAACGACAGGCGGCGCGCACCAGAGATACCCGATTCTGGGCAAAACCAGGTCGTGACAAAGAGCAGGCAGGGCATTCCTTCGTGATGAGGAGTGCCTGACGCCCGATGCTGTTGTCCCCAGGGAGGGGGGCGTAGGTAAAGGAGGAGCAAAATCGAGACCATGCTTTCGACTGCCCGGGCCCAATTACCAACCCCTTCACCTCACGGCTTTGCCCTTGGCCTTGACCGCCCTTTTCCGGTCCACGAAATCCTGGATAATGCCGTGGAGGTCCTGGTTGCGGCGCGCCAGCAACAAGACATCATCCGTGGTGATGGTGGCGCGTCCGGCGTGGCGGCTGAAGCTCTCGAGATCCATGGCCACGCTCTCTGGAAGGGGTGAGTCAGCCTCGCGTGCTGCCCCAGGGAAGGGCCGGGAGCGCAGGTGGGAAGCCGTACCTATCTGCGTCCAGACCATCTCCATCAGCGCGCCGATGAACTGCGGAGTGACATTTCTGTTTCGCCGGAGCGATTCCTCGTCGACGATCTTGCCCACCGCGAACCACAGGGCGGCCTTCAAGCGCTGGGCGATGCCAAAGAACCGTGGCTTTAGCGACTGTTTTCCCCGGCGGCGCACGCTCTCGCTCGGCGAAAACAGAAACAAGAACTCACTTCGCGAACCACTTCATCGTTATCGTCCGCCATTGTCGAATGGGGGACACCGGTCACATCGGTGTGCAAAATGGGGGGGGAGAGGCGGACAGGCCGGGGGGGCGGCGCGTGTTGATCGCGTGAAAGAGCAAAAGCGGGCGAACTACACGGCCGCTAGCGCAAAGTTGCGCAGGTGGGGCTCCGCCAGTCGTGGGGGAAACGCTGGCCGGATTGACCATTAGTAAACCCTCAATTGAGGTCGAGAATTCGCTCTCGCCGGCGCAACTGAATTTAAATTGTCGCATCCTCCTCGAGTGCCCGGAAATCCCATCTATATCCCTACTTTCGGCACTCGACTTCGCTTCCGTCCTTGCCTGCCTTTTCTCCTCTCTCCTCCTCCCCTCCCCGGTCGAAGCGAACGCGACCCACGTCCCTACCTACCCATATCCGACCGCCCGACCCCCCCCAGACGCGACCACCAAACGCCATGGATGAACTCGCGGGCCTCACGGCGCACCTGGAGAATGCCCTTCGACAGTTCTTCGGGATATTCTTCGTGGCGGGCCAACGCCTCGTGAACAACACCAAGGAATCGTTCGGTAGGCACCTATACCCCTGAACATAGCCCCCCCCCCCCCCCACAGTCTATTCGGGCGCTGCGAGAACCGGCTGGGTGCTGACTTTGCGACTCTCCAGCCTTGATGGACGCCACCAAATGGATCCGCGTCGTCATGATCGTGGGGGCCTACCTGCTGCTGCGGCCGCACCTCCTGAAGTCGAGCTCCAAGGCGCAAGAGAAGCAGTTAGAGAAGGAGCACGAGGATAGCAAGATGTCGCCCAACGACATCCGCGGGGTCAAGAAGCAGATCCCCGACGCCAGCGACGACGAGGACGAGGGCGCCGCGGCGGCCCAGACCACCACCGAATGGGGCAAGAAGGCGCGCAAGCGGCAGCGGGTGATGCTCAAGAAGATGATCGCGGCCGAGGAGCAGCGGCTGCAGGAGCTCCAAGACGACGACGAGGACAAGGACATTGAGCAATACCTGGTGGGTTAGGGCTCCCGGCGGCTGGCCCAACAAGGGAGCCCCCCCCGCGGCTCGGCGACCGCGTCTGGTCGGGCGCGGGTCTGGTCGCGCTGCTGCTCGCGAGCCTGCCTGCCTGGACGTCGCCCAACCAGGGCTTGGCTGAGCACTTCCTAAAGCAAGGGACGCTGTCATGGCCGTTTTGCCACGGGATTCCGCCGCTGTAACCGGGCTGCGCCTAGCACGGCATCATGTGAGACGGGCGAGGCGGGGTTGTCCAGCAGACAGCAGTCGGCCTTTCGATCCATGCATGAAGGCACCCTCCTGTTCGGGGGGGGTTGATTGCGTGTACAGAAACCATTCCAGACACCGGCAAGCAGCAGGATGACCTGCATGAAGCGTACATCACCCATCCAAGTGCCTCAATTCGTCGTTTTCTCGGTGTGCGATGCGCAAAGTATGTAGCCTAGGCACGTGGTGACAAGCAGAAAGGTAGGCTGGACGCAAGTATGTTTTTATTTGTCCCGCGGTTGCTATACAGAACGAACGAGGGCATCGGTCCGGCGTACCCCAGGTTGCTAGTGGTCCCGACCTGCCTCCCGACTAGGTCACGATAGGCAGTTGCCAAGCACCTGTGATCCGGGAATAGGAACGCACGCGAGACTATCCAGTGCCGCAGATCCGGGAGACCCTGCGCCCGGCCAGGCATGCCTCGATGATGCCCGTGTGAGGAACCCGTCCAGCGCACCTCAGCGAGACCCAAGCCAGGGGAATGCCGGGGCCGGTCGAGGACAATAACTCCGTATCGAGTAGCCGCAGCAGCAGCAGCAACGGCAGCGTCTGTGTCGTACTGGCTCCCTTTTCGCCGCGATGTTGCCGGGGTTTTGTATGACACCAAGGGGAGCGGACACAGGAGCGGCATACTATTGCTTGTGCGTGGGCACTCCCTCTGCCGTCGGGCCTGTAGGCGCCCACGAGCTGTGTGTCTCGGGCCGCAAGCAAGCAGGTCGCCTTGCTGACTCAGGGTTTCGAATTCGAGCCAGGGCTCCTCGGTGGCCGTGGGACGTCAGCAGCAGCAGGGGGGGTTGACAGGAGCGGGTCGCCTGGTGAGGCTGAATTGGCCCCTTCGGCGTCTCGCTTCGACGGTTTTGCCCCGAACATCCTTTCCCACACCAGCACGACTGGCGGAGAGAGACATTTCGACGTCCATGGCCTGGCTGGGCTGCGGGATGGTCGGGGCGCCTCTCTGCCTCTCCACTGGTGGCGACAACCAAAGAGAGCTCTAGCCTTTGCGGGCTGCCCGGGCGCTTGCGATGGGGGGGAACGTCGCGTGGGGTTGGGAGCTCACGTGGCTCCGGGTCGCCGTCGCCAAGGTCCGAGGACGACGACACGGCGAGACGGTAGACGGGGCAGACGGGCGTTTGCACTGATGGGGTGGGCGGTTGGTCCCCTCCCGGCACACATCTACCGACCCATGGCTCGGGGATGTTGTGGCTGCGTAGCCACGCTCGTCACTGTCGGCTGCCCAAGACCACCATCACCCCCATTACCACCACCAGCGCCAAGGCGGCAGACACCCTTCCTCCCCGTGGCTCTGCTCGAGCTCGGGTTGCTCGGCCAGTGCGGCCGCCCCAGGGTTTTCGGATCGACGACCAAGTACCCCCGTAAGGGCCCGTACTCTGCGTACCTACTGTAAGTACGATGGATGGCTGTGTATGTGCTTGTTCGGCTATGGGGACGGGGATCCCGCATCCCAAGGCGGGTATTGAGGCTGTGATCGATGCGATGTTGACCCACCGGTACGGCTTGGCCACTTGTGTCCCGCCCTCGTGGTCGGAGCCGGCCGAGTTGGGGTTTGGGAAGCACAGGCTGGGAAGTCTGGCAGCTAGCTGGTCTTCGATCCGACGCCCGTGGTTGTTCGTCCGTGATACAGCAGCGCCTGTCGCTCCACGGGCACGCATTCTGGAGACGACGACTCACCTTGGATTGAGTAAGTAGGTTGGAGAGGACCGCCAAAAGCAGCAGCGGGGAATCGCACCTCCCGACCACCGAGGCTGGAAACTATCGGCTGACACGTATTCGCAGGACTCCAGCAGACAACCGTCTGCCGGATAGGACCGGCCCGTCCTCCGGAGGATCATGGCCATCGCGATTTACGGGCAGGCGCCGCGGAGGGTGTTTGCTTACCAGCAGACTGGCGGCGTCCCGCAGGGCTCCTCCCCCGCTCTGAGCTCTCTTCGAAACCAATGGTCACGCCGCAGAGGTGGTTGTTGACTTGGATCAAGCAAACCCTCTCGTGCATATTTCAATGCCCCGCCCACGCGAGTCGGCAAGGAGGGTCACTTGGACTTCGTGATGGCAAGCTGTACTGCGAACGCGAGGGCTTCCTCCACCGCCCCTTTTTATGACCTGTCAGCCCCTCCCCCGGCCAGTGCAGAGTATCGATTCGCCTGGCGCTCAAGAAGGGGAGGGTATGAAGGAGACTCCCACGTGGTTCTACGGGAAAGCTATCGATTCCCCTGAGCTCGTGATGTAGGTTGGTGAAACCCTCGCCGGTTGCCTCCTGGCTGCCTCTCGGGTTCCTTCGCGGTGACAGACAGGGCGATGTGCCTTCTCTTCCCTACGCCCGGCCGCTCTCGGAGACTTCGTGTCACGGATAGCAGAGAAGGTGTCTAGGGGAGCCGGGGGGGTATACTGAACTAATCCATTTGCTGTTTCCGCTCTCCCGTGGCATGGGGCAACGAGCAACGTACGGCAGGCAGCGAGCCACGAATCTTTGGTGCTCAGGGGTCTCCCAGGACCAAACTCTTCGCCTCTACCTGCCGATTTGGTCACAGCGTTTAGACGATAGAGTGGCTGGGATGGGCGGCCATGGCCCCAAAATTTGCCAATCCTGCCTTCGCTGGACTGATTCCAATACTGTGTGCTCTCTCTTTTTCTCGCACACACACACACACACTCTCTCTCTCTAAAGGCAGCGCCGTCGTGTCAGGCCAAGGCAGTCCCGGTGCCGGACCCAGTTACCCGGAGCGGCCCGGGGGGTGCCAAGCGGTGGCTTTACAGTTGGCATGCGCTGCATAGCGGCGGCAGCTCCATCGCCTCATTATAGTTCGTTCCATGCAGCGTTCCAGGGGCGCCTCGCGCGGCGGCGGCCCTGCGCCCGGGAATTCCGTGTCGTGCGTAGTCGCAAATGCATGTGTCACCACCGGTTGGGTATCAACACAGAGAATATAACGCGTAGGGGGGCGGCTTGCCCATGCGAGCCCGGGTCGCACACACGCAATGCTCTCTCTCTCTCTCGGTAGGACGTGGTCGAGCCGATCCACCAAGCCAGCCTCGGCGGGCGATTGGAGGACGGCGACGGCGGACTGGCCGCGGGCCAGGTTCGTAATGGCCAGCCGACGGGTACGGTGGCTTGCACGGCGGCGCTCCGGCGCCGCCAAGGGGGGGGGGGGGGCGCGCGGCGCGTTCCACTGCGTTTGCTGGCAGGCAACCACAGGCAAGCGGGAAGGGTTCTGTCTGAGCTGGACGATTCATGGAAGGATTATCGATGGGCCGAGGGGGTCGAGACGCGGTCTTTCGGCAGCCCCTACGTGCCCAACGGGCGAGAGGGAGTGGGAGAGAGTGGGGATGACGCGCATGGTGGGAGCTGTACCGGCGTCCCGTCTGCAAGCCCGTTTACCCAATGGCCCGTCGCCTGCGGCGCTGGGCGGAGCGAAGGCCCAGACAGGCCGGGACATATCGAGAAGATGTCTCGCAGCGGATGTGGCTTACCGCTCTTTCAGTGTGGTTGATCACGCCTCGATGGGGGCGCGACCGATCACACCTTGCCTGGTCGAGCAAAGATGGCCCATCGGTTGGACGATGACTTTTTTGGGGGTTGGTGGTGTGTGTGGTGGGTGGCCAGAAGTCAGTTCTGGTCTACCACCAACCAACCATCATCGTCCATCCACCTCCATGCACGGGGAAGAGGAGGCATGGAAAAGTATTTACAATACTTACTTTACTGACGGACACACTGAGAACCGCCCTGGAGATGGGGAGAGTATACCTTGGATAATACACACGGATGCTGGCAAGGTTATATCGGATATGTTACCTAAACGTACCTAACCTACCCAATCCTATACTTGTTGTATATGTACTTGCTGCTCAACCGCCTTCCTGTTAATACTCACCGAGACTATGCAGTTGGCAGGCAAGCCCATCCATCCTTACGCAATGCACACCACCCATGAGCGCCGGCGTCGTCTGCTTTTCTCCTTGTGCGTCGTACAACTTGCAATGGATGGCCGACTGCATAGGCCATGGGGCCGCCACCACACAAACAAGGGGATGCAGCCGCCGCCGCCGCCGCCTCTTCCAGCGTGGGATGGATGACACCGATCTCTTTCATCCAACGCCCGGCTAGTATGTGGAGGCTGCTTGCTTGCTGGCGCAACACAGACGTGGTGGTTAGCCAGGCCGCCCGCCAGCGAAGCAGCGTCGCGTTAGGCGATTCCAGCCTGCTTCCTATCTGTCCGGGCAGGCATCCATGTCGGCCCATCTTCATGACAGATGCCCTCGAGAGGGGCCAGGGGAGGGGGGAGGAGAAGAAGAAGAGAGAGTGTGTATGTGTGTGTGTATGTGGTGTGTGAGTGCGTGTGTGTGTGACAGAGAGGGGAGGGGTGGGCAGGAACTAGTCGTACGCAGGCCGTATGCGAGTTGTATGCAGTAGATCGAGAGGGCGACTAGTGAGTGTGTACCTACATGGAGGCCTGCGGCGGCGGTAGTACACTCTACTGGCTATACTTCACACGTAAGCTGCCTGTTTGTCTCTCTCTTCTTTATGTGCCCGCTACATACCTACCTAGGTAGGTAACTGGCATCCATCTACTTACTATACTTAAGTACCTACATACTAACTATCATCCAGGATCCATGATGCATACTACTTACATAGTACAGACTACCTAGGCGCATGCCACACCACGTCCCCCATACCCTGGTCGCATTGCCCCTCCAAAACGCCCGCCGACCAGCCGATCCGAGGTCAACGTCTCCCCCTCCGCCCGTCCAAAAGGCCGTTTCTGGCCCATTCGGTCATACCCCGCCGCCGCCCACCTTGCACGGCATGAGGAGGACGCATCTTGAAACTAGTTGTCCCATCGGCAGGTCGCTAGCGCGCGCGCAGGCGCCACGTACCCGTCGTGGGTGCGTAATGGTGGTGGTGGTGGTGGTGGTAGGTGGTAGGGCTTGTCTTCAGAGACCAGGCAGGCCCTGCCGCCAAAGAGGAGGAGGAGGAGGAGGAGGAGGCTGACGACAGCGTGCAGAGAGAGAGAGAAAAAAAGAAGAGAAGAAGCATACAGTCAGAGAGGGTAAGAGGGCCAGACAAAGAAGAGCCAGCCAGCCAGCCAGCCAGCCCTGCCAGCAGCACCAGCACGACCAGCCCTGTTCACGCACACTGCCCACACAGTCCGTACCAGCCCGCCCTCCTCTCGCGGGGCTAGAAGCCGAGGGTGGGTATGGGAACTTGGAGTGGCACACTCTGGGCGGGCGGCTGGCTCTTGATTCCTCGTCCATCCCAAAGAGAAGAAGCACTGCCCCCCCGGGCCAGTGAGTTGGCGGGTCGCCAGAGAGGGTATAAACTGTTGCCGCCGCTACTTTCTATTCCGTGCTCCACCTCCCGTCGTAAACCTACCTCATACCTCAGGGCTCCCAGCTATCGTCCAACATCGTTGAATCTTGGGTGCGCGACCCCACCCGAAACGGTACCTAACGCAGCCTGGCAGGGCCGCAGGAAAACATAGCCACCCGTCGTCCTCGTCGACTCCGTATACAAATAAACTGCCCGCCGATCCTCTTGTTGCATTCCTGTTCCTGCATACCAACCAACCTTTTGGCCCTCGTGTCTCACCCGCTCGCTTCGGTTTGCGTTGCTCGCTCTATCGATATATTGGGACTGGACGGCACGGGCGTGCCCTACACCCCATTCATTCCCGCCTGCTTGCCCGCTCCGAGTCCACTTGCACACAAACCCGGGGTCGTCGACACGGTTCGCCTGTGAGCCAGAGCCAGCCCAGTCTGGGCGCTTGAGCTGAACCCGCCCCCTCATTCTCACGCCGCCCACACTACCTACCCCCCCTCCCCGCGTAACAACAAACCTCGATCCTCCGCGAGAGGTCACGCCCGCGAACATGCCCGACGGTGTCGACATCCATTCCCTGCTGAACAATGGCTTTTGGTCCAGCGCCCGTGCCAAGACCCCCGAGCCCAGGTTGTAAGTCTCGAGTCGTCCCACCGCTTCGCTTATGGTCCCCGCGCCTGCGGCGGCTCCCCGCGGGGCAGAAGAACGAACGTTGTGCTAAACGAGGTCCATGGCAGCGCCGCGGGATCCCCCACATCCTCGTATTCCTACAACCCGCGCGTAGTCCCAAGAACGGCCTTCGCGGGCCTGGAATCGCAGAATAGCTACTACGGAACGCGGACCCTCCGCGACTTACCACCGGCACCCACTGTCGAGGATGAGGAAGAAGCTCTGGCCAAGGAGCACGGATCCGTAGTCTCTGAGGCCGCTGACGAGAAGCCACAACACCCCGGCGATGCTGACCAATACCCTATCTTGGAGCTCGTCCATGACCACAACCCAGAAAGGCGCTTCGTCATCGTCCCGAACGCCTCCGATTCGGGCTCTACCGACGACGCGACTGACACGGAGCAGAAGCCTCGTCCACGGCCCCTTGAGAAGAAGGAGCAGCCCGTGGAGGAGAAGGAACAGCGACCCATCGAGAAGAAGGAGCAACGCCCCATAGAAAAGAAGGACCAACGCCCCATAGAAAAGAAGGAGTACCGACCCGTAGAAGAAGAGTCCGAAAGGGGCCGCCGCGCCGAGACGCGGCCATCGGCATACGAGGCAAACACACGGCGCAAATACGACTCACTCGCGCCCGAGGACACACAGGCCAACCGCAAGCCGGAACGCGAGGAGTACACCAGTCGGAAGCCCGAACGCGACGACCAGGATAGGCCGCCAACTCGCGAAAGGCGACGGAGCAGGCTGGGAGATTTGCCGGCTATCGTCACGGATTTGGACAGCGGTAGGAGGACGGAGGAGGGCTCCGAGAGGAGGTCCGAGGGCACGCCGCGCGATACACCCAGAGCTAAATCGAGCGTTCGCGGCGAGAGGGGTTCCGAGGATTACTTCAGCCCCCGGCGCAGCTCGCGCAAGATCCCGGACGACTCGATGTTGACCCCCGACGTCATCAAACACTCCACCAAAGGCCGGGACCGCGCGTACTGGGACTACAGTGGCGGTTCGACGCCGAGCGCGGTGGACCGGCACAAGTCGGACCAGCTGGAGGACCCGCGCAGCGTTCCTGTGCGGAAGCGCGGCGACCAAGTGAGCCCTACTATGCCCAAGAGGCACTCGGCTATCGACGTGCCCAAACTCGACCGAAGAAAGTCGAGGGGCGCCTATGACGACGACCGGAGCTATCTCCAGCCGTCACCACCCAAACTCGACCGCAAGGGGTCCTACCAATCCCACACGCAGGGAGAGCGCGAGCCTACCCGCGCTCGGTCCCGGAGCTTTCGGGCTACGCGGGAGTCCCCTCCCCACCGCGACGAGCGCTACTCGTACCGTGAAGACGACTACGCCCGCGAGGAGGACCGCCGGCGTGGCGAACGCCGCCACCGACGCAAGTCGACGGTACACGATGAGCGCAATGGCTACCTGGCAACGCCGTCCGATGCTCGATCGGCAGTCAGTGGCCGGGGGTCCAAAGTATCCTCACCGCTTGCCTCGCCGCTTGCCTCCCAAAGTGACTTTTCCTACGGCGGCGCCGAGCTTGCGTCACCTATGCCCAGCCCCCGCAGTTCTACGTTCCCCGTCAACAAGGAGAGCAAGAAGCACGACTCGTCGTACACTACGACTGAGCCTACGCCCGAGCGACCGCTATCGCGTGCCTCGACCGCCAGGTCTGGTATGGGCATGGGAGCTTCTGTCTCGTGCCTCACCGCTGGCGCGGCTGCCGGTGCCTCGTCCAGGCCGGGTTCCCCGTCCGAGAGAACCCGGAAGTCAAGTGCTGTCCCGTCCAATGGGCAGTCGGGATCGGACACCCGGAACACGTCGCGCACAGGCTCGCCGTCACCTTCTTCGGCCTCGTCCAAGCAAGCATGGTCAGGTTTCGACCCCGTGAGGCAGGGGATTGCGACCGGGCAGTCCGTCTCCTCCTATAGACGGTACTCACAAGATGTCCAGCGCGGTGAGCTGCCCGACCGCCCCGACTGTCCCAGGACGAGGGAGGAGGCGGGGCACATGGACTGGCTGACGCTCCCCCGCTGCAACAATTTCAACATCTGCCCCTCGTGCTACCAGGCGGCGTTTGCGAACACGGAGTTCAAGCACCGTTTCGTGCCAGCGCCTTTCCGGCCGCGCGACAGGCCTCTGAAGTGTGACTTTGGGTCCTCGGAGTGGTACCATATCGCGTGGCTTCTGACGCACAAGTACAACCAACCTGACCTGCGATTGTTCCACGGCGTCGCTAGCGCATCGGCCAGCGGCCAGCCCTGCCCCGGGCACCGCGAGGAATACCGGATTTGGTACACCATCAAGGACCCGCTGAGCCAGCGGCCCGTACGCAACTTCAAGGCTTGCCACAACTGCGCGAAGACGGTCGAAGCCCTGCTGCCCAACCTGTATGGCGTTTTTGTCCCCATGGACTCGCCAGCGGAGCCTACACGGGATATCTGTGACATGCACCAGGAGGGGTACCTGGGCATCCGCAAGCGCTTTATGCTCTACTTTGACGCCATGGAGACCGTGTCAGACCGGGCGCTAGCGACCAGCAGCGCGCCTGATATCCAGTGGCTCGCCGAAAAAGTGGGCGCGCTCGCCTCGCGCAGGGAGTGCCGCTACGGCGGGTCCGAGCACGACCAAAAGTGGTATACGATGCGGTCGATACCGCGGTTTACCGTTTGCGAAGAGTGTTACGAAGAGGTGGTGTGGCCCGAGATCGAGCGCGAGGACGCCGGGGTCCAGGCCAACTTCACGCACAAGCCGGCGACGATGCCGGTGGCGGCCTGCCAGCTGTACTCGCCGCGGATGCGCGCCGCCTTCCAGAAGGCGGTGCGACACAAGGACCTGCGCTACTTCGAGGCCAAGATCCTGGACCGCCAGGCCAAGGAGCGCGAGATCGTGGCCCGCATGACGGGGCTCGACCGCCGCATCCTCGGCGCCGAGTGGTGCGAGGACGAGACGCGCCGCCTGCAGCGGGAGTGGGCGAAGTGGGAATAAGACGGGAGGGGGAGCGGAACGATTTTTTTTCTTCCAACTATACCTGTTTGTATATATGAGCTCACGACTGTATGAGACGAGGGGGACATGACGAAATGAACGACGAAATGAAACGGAACTCGCTAGAATGGTAAAAAAGGGTACGGGACGGGGGTATTATCCAGGAAGCCCCAACGGGCCGGACCGTTGCTCAATAGAAACCCTTCCTCTGGAAAACAAATACGAGACACAACTTCCCTCATCCCAGACGTTTATTGATATGTTTTTTGTGTTTGTCATCGGCCACGCCCAAGACCATGGAAGCGAAAGAACGGCCACCATTCATCTTTTCCCCGGCCCCAGCGCCCCATCTCTCTCTCTCTCGCCCATCGCTGCCCCTCCCCGATCGCCGCCGGGTGCGGATATTTCCCGGCCTTTTCCCCACGGGGTCGGCGAAACACACGTAGTCTGGGGGGGCGTGGTTCGAGGTGGGCGGTCCGCTCCGCCCCCTCCCCCCCCCCGTTCCCCCCTGGGGTCGGTCCGAATCACGGGTTTGTGGATCTTGGCGGAGGGAAAGACGGGGGAGGGGGGTGTTAGGCGGGATCGGGATCGCCTTTGGGGGCAAGGGATGGACGCAAGGGATGGTTTAGTTTCTTCCCCCCCCCCCCCCTTCCTCCTTCTTTTGCTGGGAAACGTTGAAAGAGGTTTTAGGGGAGGACTCTGCCCATGGGGAAGAGAGTTCTTTAGTAATTTCTCTCTCCTTCATGGGACACACACACAGAAAGTAGGCACAGTAAGGAAGGGAAAAGAAGATAAGTTGTAATAAAGTCGAATCGACTTTATTCGCTCGTATATTGTGGGTGTTCTAATTGGTGTCCTCTTGTCCAAGGCCGTATTATAACCGTGCTTTCCTAGCACTTTTTGGAATACCCCATCGCCGCTTTCCCCCTTTCCCCCCAAAAATGACGAGGCCCCCCAAGGTCCTCAAGACCCTGGTAAATGGGATATCTAGTTCGAAAATATCTCGTGGGAAAAAAAAAAAGGCACATCCTCGAGCGGGCGGAAAAGGTGGGGGAGTTAGCCATCGACCGGCTTTTCCCTTCTCCCCCCCAATTCACCGCCCCGCGCATAAGTCTAAAAAGAAGAAAAGAAAACACACTCAACATCGAAACGGGGAGGGGGGACGGAAGAGTTTCCCATGCCCCCACCCCTCTCTCCCTGGACGCGTCTAGGCCTTGACCATGGGGTCGTAGATGCGGTCCTTGATCCATTTGGTGAGGGCGACGTCGCCCCACTCCTCCCACTCGACCCACTGCTCCTCGGGCAGGGCGCTGACACCGTTGCGGCGGGCGGCCTTCATGACCTCGCGGGCGACGATGAGGCTGGCGTCGCGGACGCGCTCGATGCGGGGGTAGATGAGGCCCTTCTGGATCTCGTCGGCGTTGAGCGACTCGGCCAGCGACTGGGCGGCGATGTAGACCATCTCGTCGGTGACCTCGGTCGCCTTGGCCAGGATGGCGCCCAGGCCGATGCCGGGGAAGACGTAGACGTTGTTGCCCTGGTTGGGGTGGTACGTCACGGCGCCCTCGGGGCCCTTGACCGAGAAGGAGGCGAAGGGCGAGCCCGAGGCGAAGATGACGCTGCCCTCGGTCCATTGCACCGCCTGCTCGAAGGTGCACTCGGCCTTGGTCAGGGGGTTGCTGAGGGGGAACAGGATGGGGCGGCGGCCCATGCCGCCCGACTCGACCGACGCCTTGAGGGCCCGGACGACCGACTCGGTGAAGACGCCAAACGTGGCCGTCAGGCCCACCAGGGCCGAGGGGCGCACGTACTCGATGACCTCCTCGAGGGTGCGGAACTGGTGGCCGTTGTTGTCGGTGCGCGCAAAGTACTTCTTGTGCTCCGGCAGGCGGTCGCCACGGTCCTGGCACACGAGGCCCTTGGTGTCCACGAGCCAGAACTTGTCCTTGGCCTCCTGCTCCGAGAGGCCGCGGCGCGTGTAGTACTCCACCAGCTGCTTGGCGACACCGACACCGGCCGAGCCGGCGCCCATGAAGACGAGGCGCTGCTCCTCGATGGGCACGCCCGACAGGTTCACGGCGTTGATGTAGCCGGACAGGACGACGGCACCGGTGCCCTGGATGTCATCGTTGAAGCACTTGTACTGGTGGCGGTAGCGGTCCAGGTAGTTGAAGGCCTTCTCCGTCTCGAAGTCCTCAAACTGGACGACCATGTTGGGGAAGACATCGGCCACCGCCTCCATGAACTCGTCCATGAACTCCTGCTGGACCTCGACCGACGGCCGGCGGGCGCGCAGGCCGAGGTAGAAGGGGTCCTTCAGGTTGGTCTCATTGGCCGTGCCGCAGTCCAGCACAATGGGCAGCGTGCTCTGGGGGTGGATGCCAGCAGCTCCGGTGTACAAGGCCAGCTTGCCGATCTGGGATCGTGTGTTAGTGTCGGGCTGTGGGGGATTTGGTGACCTGGGAGGGGGGTTGGGTCGCAGGGAGCAAGCAAAGCCGACATCGGCTCTCGGGCACCACCATAGCGGCTTGGCGCCGAGTTCCATAGCCTGGACCCCGGACTGGCCAAGAACAAGCAAGCGCCCGGCCACGCGCGTCCCCGCGCTCCCAGGGGGAGGGGCGGGTGGGCGACCCCACGCGACAAAAAGTCGGGTGGCTTTGGCCGGCGCCGCCTGCGCCTTTTCCACGCCCCCAGGGGAGTAAGAAGAAGGGGAAGAAAAGCATTACGTACCGAGATGCCAACACCGTTCATGCCCAAGTCACCCAGACCCAGAATACGAGATCCGTCGGTCACGACGCAGATCTCGGGGTTGGGGTGCGGCCAATTCCTCAGGAGCGTGCGGATGGACTTGCGCTGCTTGATGGAGATGTACAGGGCCTCGGGGCGGGTGTACAGGGTCGAGTACTGCAGGCAGACATCGCCGATGGTGGGCGTGTAGACGAGGGGCATGAGCTCGCGCACATTGTCGATGAGCAGGCGGTAGAAGAGGTCGGTGTTGGTGTCCTTGAGGCCGGACAGGTAAAGGTACTTGTCGATGTTGGTGGTCCGGGAGTTGATGACCTTCATGCACCGCGCAACCTGCGTCTCGGTCGTCTCCATGGCGTGGGGGATGAGGCCTGACATGTTCTTGGATACTCGTTCTTCTGGGCTGAATGAGGTTCCTATTTTCCAGAATCGGGTCGCGTTAGCAATCTTTTATCTAGCGAGGCGGCGAGCCCGGGCGGGCAGGCGGGCGCTATAAGGTTCGGATTGCACCCACCCTTGTTCCACAAAGGCTCCCGGAGGATCTGGTAACCCGTGGCGGCTGACTTGGGGACGTATTCCGTCTTGACGTATTGGTGCACCTCGCCGTAGTGGTTCTGGGCGTACCCCCGGAGGCCGTCGAGCGAGGCCATCTTCATCTGCTCCTCAATTGCTGTGATGTCGACCGAAGACATTGGGTTGAACTGGGACCGGGATCTGCGGGAGGAGAGAGACATGCGCTTGTTGCTAGAAATAGAGGTGTGGGAGGAGCGAGCAGACACGACCGAGGAGGGGGAGGCGGCGCGCGGAGTCGAGACAAAGTCGGAGCTGGCTGTGCTGTAGGTGCTGCTGTGGAAGGCCGCCATTGGACGCAGCGGGCGAGGGCGCACGAGAGGGGGGGGCGCACGAGAATGACTAGGGAAAGCTTCTTTCCACTCCAGCTTGCTCAACAAAGCTTCGGGTGAAGTAGGGACGGGCGGACAAGGTTCCTCGGGAATGGGCTGACGATGATTCGACGACGGTGCCGGGGAATTATTACTATTGGCGGCGGAACTCGCACTGCGGTTGCTGCTAATCAAAATCGTCCGTCGACAGGCAGCCCGTCGTCCGGCGGCCGTAAGACGTTGTGGTCTTATTAGGAGTCCGCCAGACGCCCCGACGACCCCGGCGCCGCCTACCCTGGTCAGCCTGGCCTGAAGGCTAGGGGCTAGGGGTGCCATCCCGAGTTGCGACAGGGGGGTGCTGTAGTTTCGTTGGGGTTTCATAAGACAGGGCCGTGGGGAGCCCGGAAGTGGGATTTGGAGGCGACACGCGCGCGCGCCCACAGGAGAGGGACAAAGAAAAATTTCTGCCGTCGCTGTTTCCCCTTCTGGTCAGCTCCGAAAAGCTGATGACCGATCCCCGTCCCCCCAAGAGCAGGTGCCAAAACCAAGGGTCGTCGGGCCTTGGGTTGCAGCGCCGAGTGCTTGTCCTTCCCTCCCTCGGAGGTGGCGGTGGAGAACGTTCGGAGGTCGCGACACGGGGACACACACCTGACACGGTGCAAGGAGATAATGTGGTTGTGCTGTGCTGTGCTGTGCTGTGCTGTGTGCTTTTGGCTTTGCTGTGCTATGTGCCGTTCTGGCGTGCTGTGCTGGCCACTTGTACTTGTGCTTGTGCTTGACTTTCCAGACTCTCTGTCTGCCGGCACGGCTACAGGATGGGGGGGTAGTAGGTAAACGAGCTGGACTCGCCGACAGGGCCGTTGCGAGACCGGGCCTGGGACGGGAAAGTTACGGAACCCCCAGCTTGCTTTTTTCGGAAGGCTAGCAGGCGGGCGCGGTGGCGGAGATGGGCAACCAGGGCCCAATAATGGGTCAATTGTGGGAGGGCGTACGTAAGAACGGCGACAGTCGTATCCTGGGGCCAGGAAGAAAGGAAGGCGGACAGGCCCAACCGTGTCATCCACCTCCGGAAACTTTTCTTATATCGGAGCGGCCTGTTGACTCTACGCCTGCCGGTCGCGCTGGAGCTTCTAGGAAGGAGCCCTTCCCCCCGCCAGAAAAAAAAGCATCGCGTTGTTGTGTGAGTGTGTGCTGGCCTGCCCGCATGACTGGGCTGCCTTGATTCATTGCGGGAGCGGGTGGCCAGCCGTTGCTTAGCCCGTACGTAGGACGGTACACGATACGGACGTTAGTATAGCAGAGGGTTGAAGCCGACGGGAAGTACCTCCTCGCCGGCCCTCTCTCTCTCTCTCTCTCTCTCTCTCTCTCTCTCTCTCTCTCTCTCTCTCTCTCTCTGGCTTTGTCTCGCTCGCGCAACGCACCCAACGGCGCTGCAAGCCGTCCTGCGACGGACCCTGCCACTATCACACGCTTGGGGAGGACCGCCGGGTCCGACAACGGTGCCCACGCGCACCCAACGGGCCCCCCAAGAGCAAGCAAGCACACGCCTTTTGCATCGTGGAGACGGGCCTGTCGCGTGCACAGTAGAGCTTTCGTGTCGTATGGGATGTCGCCGGCGGCGTGTCGGCACTTTTTAGGCGGGCACGTCGTCGTGGTTGGGCCGGCCTGGACGGGTCGGGCTGACAGCGGGCGCGCGGCACGCCAATGCAAAGCTGGGAAGGTGCAGCAGCCACAGCCCCAACCCATGGGATCCCATATTTTTCATTGGGAGAATCCCATCCCATCCCATTCCCTGGTGCCTGTTCGGGCGACCAGGGCAGAATTGGGTGGGGGAGCTGCCGTGCCGTGCTGGCGGGCCTTTTTTTTTTTTCCCTCTTCTCATTCTTCCTGCAGGTCGACCCAGGGGGGTCCGGTGGTTGTCCGTTGCATCGGACGAATAGCCATGGTACATTCATTAGTACTATGACTTACCTACCTCACGCAGTAACTCTGGGGTTAAATGGAGAACGGTCCCCGTCCCCATCCTTAGGTCCTACTGCTGCTGGTACCTGTAGTACGTATTACATGCTTATCATGTACTTTACTAGTATGTACTCGCCGGGCTGCCTGTGATTGTGGTATACCCGTCATCGTCGTCGCCGTCGTCGTATGATGTCCGGCTTCACCTGTTCATGCGTGTGCCATTACGGCCGGCTTCCCGTCCCCCGGCTCTTTCGAGTCGGGCACGTCGGCACCTCATCAATGCTCTCTGCCCCCTTTTTTCTCTCTTTCTTTCTTTTTCTTCCTCTTGTTCCTCAGGCTTCTCGTGTGTGGAAACCGACAGGGGGGCTCGACCCCCCTTAGTTCGTGACTTGCGACCCGATCGGACTGATCCCTGTCGCGGCGTGGGCGTCAAGCGCCGTCATGCAGTATCGTCTCCAATGGCTCTCCAACAGGTCCCCCGGCTTGGCTCTAGGAAGTTCCCCGATGCCGGTCTGGCCAGGGTTTGATTGGTGGCTCGCTGCCCGACCGCCCGATGCCGCCGACCGGCCGTCCGAACATGTCATCCGTCAGTCGGTTCGGTGACACGTCTCCCAGGGAAATCTGATGATGATGATGTTGATGATGATAGCGGTGGTGGACCCCGCGCGCTGGCCGACCGACGCATCCCATATCCAAGCTCTTCTTCCCGTAGCATTGCAGCAGGTCGCAGTCGGAAATCGGCCCATCTGAAACGCCTCGCGCAGACAAGCAATTCCGGGCTTGGGCCTCTCCCCTCTGTTCGGACGGATAGGACTTTGGGGGGGGGCATTCGGCCCCATACCGGGCGGGCCCCTAAGAACTCCATTGCCAGGGGGTATCCATCGCAGCCCCGGCCGTTTGGAGCACGCGACATGCGTGCATTCCGATTCTTCCCGGCCTCGCCCCCCCTTTCTGACTTAGCAGCCCTGCCGGCGTTCCCCAACCCACCCACGGCGGGCCGCATATGCCATGGGAGCCATGGGTTCGTCGTCCTCGCCCGTATTCCTCAACGAGGCTCCCCCCCTCCCCGGGACTGATCACCGTCCTTGAAACGAACCCGCGCTCCCTGCCCGGGCGCCAAACGTTTGAACTGTAATTCAAGTGCACAAAAAACCCGTTCAGACTTACTTCCCGACCAGTGGGACGAGCTAACAGGGTCGAGGTATCCGTCCCCTTCAAACTTCGGCCCAGGGCCACGGTAAAGCGGCTTTCGAAAGAAGCTCACAACCACTCCGCTCTAGACAAAGCTACGGCCGACAACCCCAGCGATGCACACGAGGGGCGCGCTGACTGTCTGGGCGGTCGACTGAAACCGATCTTATTCATTTCTTTTCCCCCCCCTGTCTACTGAGCGAGCCCTCGTCCCATAGCGCCGGGTCGGGCAAGCGCATTCGCAGTAGGTAAACTCGACGTATTACGCGGAGGTTGGTTGCGAAATCGGCCCCCACGCCTTTTGCATGGCCAAGTCCGCGCCCGTTTTGTCTCAACGGCTGCCATGGTTTCATCCCAACCCCTCTCTCTCTTGGCCGCCGGTCCATGCGATCGCCTCTTGGGACGGGCCCTCGCGTCCCAAGGGAAAGCACCAGCATAAGCCAAACGCTGCTTCCAGGAAGAAAGGTTCGCCCCTCGGCGGGTAGGTCGGTCGATCAAGGACCAGCGGTCGTCCCTTCGTGGAGTGCGCCTCTCGAGTTGGGACGGTGTCCCGGCTTCCGGGTGTTGCGCGCCTTTGCCATCCGATCCATGCGGCTGGCCCACGAGGGGCATGGCCACCGTTGTTGGCCATGTGGACGGCCCGTGGGCTCGTCCCCACGGAATGCCAAGCCGATCGGATCGGATCTCTCGACTGACTGTGCGCAAGAGATCCCCGATCCGCGTTCACGGAGAGGCGGCCGGGCCACCGACGAGGTGCTGCTTGGTCGGGGTACTGCTAAAGATAACGATGGTACCGCTCAAGTATCCAAGGTTCCGAGCACAACACAGAGGTACCACTAAGTGAGTCAGGAATAAAGTATTACCAAGGTTCAATGTAGGGCCTGTCGTGAGGGGGGGCAGTATCGATTTCGTCTTCGTCTCCACGCGCTCACAATATCCCCCTTGGGCGACCGAAAGGGCGGTTCATTCCGACGAGGTGACGTTCCCCAGAAACAAAGCGTACTAGGTCGGGTAGCTATGAAGCCGTGGCTGCAGTCGGCGATCCCCGCAGCCTTGCGTACTTTGCAGTCGATGCGCGCGATGTTACACCCGTCGAGCCTCCACGAGAGCCATGCCCAACTCGGCTTCGGTTCTGCGAGTGACATTTCGGTCGTGCGTCTAGCAGAGGTCCCGGCTGAGGGGTTTGTCGGTATACCAAAAGCATCGGGTTTTTCCATTGAAAGTCCCCTTGGCCTATGTGTAGGCCTCAAAAGGGTGTTTCCTTGGCAATCTATATATCCACCGCTCCCGAGAACGATGACATATACGGAAAGCACCAGAGCAGGATAAGCGACGGTGATGGCTTTGCCAGTAGACAAGCAGCCCGCGGGAGGAAAGGAAAAGGGACAGGGCAACGCCAGGCGACAAACAACCTCAACACTTACGTCTTGGCTGGTGGGAGCTACAAATGAGACACCGTCGTGGGTGCCGGGGGTACGCCAGTTCAGGGGCCAGGCTCACCATCGCTGTCAGGTTTCCCTGTGAGCCCCCATCGCGCAAACAACCGCGGTGCTACGAGCCGGTACAGTCTTCGCATGGTAAGGGGCTCATGATCACTCGCACCTAATCCACCGTCGTGGGTGCCCTGATCGTGGCTCGGGGGCGCGGCTGGGCAAGGGCAAGTCGCGTACAGCACGACTCTTCTGTTGGGAGCCCGGCGTTTCTTGGGATAATAAATCGCGTGGTTCTACGTATGACCTTTATTCATTATCGGGGTACGGGTGGTAAAGTTGTCTGCGGTGACTGGCATCACGACTGCCGGCGCTGCTGCGGTTGCCAATCTCGCATTCAGCAACACCACTAGGTAAAGTACTTATGCGGACGATGTGCTTCTGGGCGATGAGGGATACCAAATCTGGGACCAGCTACCTATCGGGACCGAGTTGGACAGACCTCGATGGCCGCCTTGAAAACCCGTTCGCATAGATAGAAGTGGACGGCTTTTTGCACAGTTGGTACGTAGGTACAGCCGGTACGAGTGGCATAGCCGGCACGGTTGGCATCATTGACACGGTGGTAGAATCGTACCTCCATTCCATTATTACACCCTACGGGATACCGTTAGTCGGCTGACTACCTAGGTACTTGTGTAAAGGTACCGGAGTGCCCATAAGGCCATGGAATGGGCGAATCGGTCACGATGCAGACAAATTCCACGGGTATTATGCTCGAGTTCATGTGTTCGTTGAGACTTTACGGTCGACGCTATGTACTGCCCGTGGTTTACGTGCCTATCTTCCTCGGGCATCCCGTACCATGCATCATATGGCGCTCAACCTTGAAATCGATGACTGTGAACCAGGGCAAGCGCTCTTCCACCATACCAAACCAAGTCGGGGTATCAGAAAAACCAAACGCGATGAAAAGGTGAGGGGAGGGGGGCTGGGAACTGCATTAGGCGACGCCGTCCTCGTTCTCCTCCATGACGGTCTCCTGGCCAGGCTTCTGGGGGCCCTGCTTGGCCGTCTTGAACGGGGTGGCCTGGGCGGGAGCGTCCTTGCCGTCCTCGCCCTGCTCCTCCGAAACGACCTTGTCGGACTTGGACTTCGTGGGGGCGCGCTTCTTGGTCTTGGCGGGACCGGCCTCGTCGCCGCCGCCCTCGACGTCGGCGTTCTTGCGCTTGCGGGGAGACTTGGCCTTGGCCTTGGAGAGGCCGGGGACCGGCTGCTCACCGTCGGCCTCGGCCTGGGCGTCGAGCTTCTTGCGGATGGCCCTGTTTTCCACGCCCTCGCCGGTTAGTTACTGTTCGGTATCCGACCCCTGCGGAAGGGGGCAAAACAAAGGCAGAATATACATACGCCATGGCATTTCTGCCACTAACTGGGTTCGTATACCCGCAGAGCCGGGCGAACTTGTCCCAGTCCATCTGTAGATCGACGAGGCAATGTCAACAATCTGGCTCAAGTGACAAATACTGAGGGCTGCGGTGACGGAACTCACCTCGGGAAAGACCTTCAGAGACTTCCAGGCGTTCACGATGAGGCCATGCTCCTTGTCGGTCAGCTCCTTGGTGGGGGCCATGATGTCGGATGATGGTGGATTGTGACGGGTGAGAACGACGACGATGGAAGAGGGCAGTGGGGACGGGGGTATGCTTTGGACGGAGGAATACGATCTGCGTGTTCCCGGTGCTTCGTGCGAAGGGGAGAGTTGTTTCGAGTTCGCAGACGAAGGGCAGAAGGTACCTATTTATATGTGGTGTGGCAGGAGGTGGGTGGAATGCAATCACCCTGGGGCCAGCATGTACCTAAGTACGCTCACATTTCATGCTCTGGGATTGGACGATCATTTTCCTCTTTTTATATTGGATGAGTATGAGTTAGGCAACGCTGTCTGTAGGCATTTCTGGGTGCACTGCGCCCTAATGGCACTCAGCCCTGGGGGCTGCTGTGTGCCCTCTTCTTCAGTGGTGATTTCAGGCACAACCAGACCCCACGCCGAGATAAAACTACAATATTGGTTCTCTAGGGCCAAGCAAACGCTGAACAAAGGTGTTTATGGTCTTTTCAGGCGTCGATTCCGGCCGGGGAGACCAACAGCCCCCAGTGTCAAAAGAGCATCTCGGGGGTACACCTATGGCATTCAATGGCCGTACAAGTACAGCCCCAGGCTTCGACTTTCGTCGAGGGAACCACTGAAGCAGGCAGGTGCTCATGGGAGGAATCCGAGGAATACAGCGGCATAGAGGTAATCTGCTTTGTTTGGCCATAGTCAATGCTATATCCTCGGTCTTCATATAATGCCTTTGAGGTGTCTGTGGTCCCCTTTCCCATGGAACTTTGCGTAAATGGTGCTGCCCTCGAGGCCGCCGCTCTGCGCCATCTGCTGGGAGCGCGAGGCCGGTATTTGATCTTCGACATGAGTAGAGGCGGTCCATAAGTTCAGAGGCAAGATGGATGACACTGACTTCCCATACCAAGATGGATCCCAGCAGGGAGCTATATAGGTACCAGAGGCACTATTCTGCCATACGGTGCCTGAAGTTGCTTTAGAAATCATAGCGGCAAGAGGGCTGATCCTTCTAGCCGTGCCAGCTATGCCAGCCGCGACCGCTATTGGCATGTCTAGGAAAGGACGGTTATCTCAACTTGACATAACTGGCACTGCCATCCCACGGGATGCCCGCGCGCACACTCGATTCATACACTCCACCCGTAGTTGCTTCCCTCCAACATACGATTTTATATCCGACGCTCGAAATTGTCTGAACTCTGGAGAGATTTGTCTGATTATTCTGATTCATATGTATTCTGACATCGCCGTGGTGTGAGGTAAAGGAGCATCGCGACTCCTTTGCTCATGGGGAAGACGCAATATTGGAAAACAAATGTTGTCACGAGCGGAAATCAAACTGGAGACTGAAATCTTGATTCTATTAAACGATTACGATACGAAATACGGCTACGTTTTACGGTCACAAATGGAAGATGGTAGACCAGCTGGTTATTCCCCGTACTGTCGCCGCTGCTGGTAACCGAGCAAGCAGCCAAGGGACTGGCATCAAAGGGACTGGAGGCAGAAGGCCCGGGAGTCGGGAGACCGACAGCGCGCGCCGCGCAGCGTAACAGACCCTCTGCTGTCGGCCGCGGGAAATCGTAGATTCCGAGACCCAAAGACAGGTGCCACCAAGCTTGGCCGGTGGCGCATTCCCGTATAATTTCCGGGCCGGGGAAGTCGGAGGCACCATCGTCCGGCACTGCTGCCCGCATGCCATACTATAGGGCCATCTAAACGAACCCACCGACACTGCAAAGCCCCCCTTCCAGGTTGCCTTACCTGCCAAGTTGTTATGAGCCGCATGGCGTGGCGGCTTCGGGCCGTGTAGTCAATCCGCCCCCCTTCCCCCCCTGGGGCTGGATGTGTTGCTGGAGGCTAGACCAGATTGTTCCTCTGCAAAGAGCAGGCTAGAAAAGGCCAAACCCGTTCGGGGTCTGGTTAGCCTCGAGGGATCACCGCACTCAAACCAGGGCCCGGCGTGTTGGGGGGTCGGCCGCGGAAACTGACTCGGGGCGTTCCGCGCGGACCCCGTGTTCAGGAGACGACGGAGAGTCACCCACAACGGGCCATCGAGACCATGATCGACACGCTCGCGGGCCTCTATCTCCCTCTCTCTTGTTAGCCTCCCAAGCGATCGAGCCCGCCAGGCCCCGCCGGGAGGGGGGGTTGACGGCCCACGATCCCGTGGGCTGCGACGGGGACGGGCGCCCGACGGCGGGCGGGAGGCAGATGGAGCCCACACACGTGGTATATGGAGGTCGGCATTGCGTCTTAGCGCGAGGGCGCGAATGCGGTCAGGCCGGGCTTTTCCTTTCCTTCTCGCTGGCCGAGGTGGGCTTTCCTTTTGGGGGGGGGGGGGGGGGGGGGGGGGGGGGTGCGCAATCGACCGACGACGCACCGGACGCCCTCGCGGCGCACCGCGTTGACGTAAGGGCGCGAGGAGAGGGAGGGGGCGGCCCGGCATCTTGAAGCCTTTTCTCGCCCTTGCTGATCCAGGCGGCGTGCGTGCATTACCGTCTGGCTCGGACGCCCGCATCGATTTGGCCGAGACGCGTCATTTCCGTCATGGCTCGTCCCAGCGGCGAGTCGGTCAAGTTAGGGCGATTTGGATTGGAGACCCGATTCAACCAAAACCGAGAAATCACCGAAGCCGTATTGGCGACCTCTGCGCGCGGATTTGACGCCGTGGTTGGTCTCTCTGGGCGACCAGCACCAGGCGCGGGCGAGGCCAGTAGGATCGGGTGGGAAAACACAAGAAGCAGGCCCAGGGGATGGAAAGCCTCACAGTCGCCTACGAGCGAGCGATTCAGCTGCGCGCATAGCTGATAGGCACCATCGTTGTAGGATCCCGGTGGAGCGATGCTGTTCAGTACGACCGATTCCGCGGCACTCAGCAGGTCAGCACGCGTATTTCTGGAGCACAGCTTTGGGCGCCGTCAAGTATGGAAGTCGAGCGAGGCCCGCGCTTCTAGAAAGGGGGTGGGAGGGGGGGGAATGCACTGTCGTCGGAGGACACGTGGACAAGCCATCTATGTCAATACTCACATCGGACGCCGGGCTGCAGCCTCAATACTTCTTCTCATCGGTCTTGTCGAAGACCGCAAGTCTAGCACCCGGGCGGCAAGATTGGGACCCCCAGGCATTGCTGATATATGGTTCAGGAGCTGGGTGTCCAATGTATGGGTACTGGCCCCGGTGACATGACAGCCAAAGGCGCCTTGACCCCCAGAACCGGGACCCAGCACGATGCAATGCGTCCTCAGCCAATGGGGGACACCCGATCTGCTTGTGTCTGAGCTTGTGAAGCCTCACGATGGATAGGGAGTCATTTGAGCTGCCCGAGATCGTTGATGAATGGAAGCTCTACAGACGGGCGAGGGCGGTGAAGCCAGCAGTGCCCCCCCCTCCCCTTGTTGGCCCTAAGCGTGAAATGCCCCAAGGCTTGAGGACTGGAGGGGTTGCTTTTCGAAGCAGATGTGTCAACTGTTGGATGCCACAGCTATACGGGAGGGGTGAGGTGATGGATAGTTGTGTGGCGCCTCGTTCTGCGGCAGGGCGGTATGACAAGGCTGAGATTGGTAAGTAGCGCTCGCGTCGCGCGCGTATAGCCTGCCTGCCTGCACGGGTCGAAGCGCGAATTGGGTTTGAAAAGTACGTTGTCGAGGGACCAAGCCATCAAGGCTGTGGTGCCCAGCCCACCGAAGCTAGAAAGAGATATAGCATTAGCTCGGGGTCTCACGACGATGACAATTCGGAGCTGTGGTTGCAGATCCTCACCGACAGACGCCAGACGCCGCCCTGGCCGTCAGGCAGGCGTCCCCGCCAGGGAGGGCCCTGTCGTCACCAGTCCTACTATGTATGATAATAGACCAGGGGCTTGCCTGGTGGGGGAAGTCTAGGCCAGGAGAGAAGAGGCATGCGATGCCCCATCCAGAAGTCCCCCGAAGTGCTAGGAAGGCCGCTCACAGCCTGGACGCCGCCAATGTCGGGCCACGCGGCGGCTGAGTGGCATGAGCTCTCAAGTCAGCACAAACACGGCGAGGACCCGTGAGGTATACTAATACGTATAGGCGGACCACAGGAGCAGCACCGGCCTCTCTAGCCTCGACGCCTAAGTATTCCCCGGCTTCGTCCCCACACGTCCGGAACCCTAGGGAAACTACTTTACCTATAGTACATCGTGTCTCCGTTGGGATAGATGCCAGCAACGTGTGCGACCTCGTGCCAGCCAGCCAGCCAGCCAGCCAGCCAGCCAGCCTGCATGCATGTGCCTGCGAATTGATAGTCGGCCACGAGCAAACAAAAGTCGACGCTCAACAACACGGGGCACTTCGACCCCCGCCCCTCGAAACACGAGGCCTCTGTGTTGGGCGTCGGCGGGCGTGTAAGTATACTATTCATAGGTTCGGAAAACCCCGGGAATAAGTTGAAACTAGTAAACTGGTGTGGGTGGTGGCGGCCTGCACTGCGCGGGCACGGCAGGTGACGGGCGACGCGATGCATCCCTCCCGGTTGGGACAACGATCGATCATGCAAACGGACGCCCGGCCAGGGGCCAAGACCACGCGACGGATCAGGAAGGCGCTGGAAAACTCGGACTTTGGCCGAAAAAAAAAAGCCACGAGCAGCCGTCGTCGCCGTCGTCGTCGTAGTCGTCGTGCAACCCATCTGCGGGCTGTCGAAGCGACGCCGCCGGCCGCTCGCCCGAAAAAGCAACCAACGAAAGAATCGCGGCCGGATTCCGTCAGAGCCAAGCCCTCCCCCGAGAAGAGGGAAGCATAGGTACGCTTCCCCCCCGTGGCTCGCCAAAAAGTTTTCTCCTGCGGCGGGCGACCCGGTGACAAGCCCAGCATGGCCTCGCATGGCTAGTCCCCCCTTTTGCAGGGAGGGCCATGAAAAATCACCCACAACCTTTTTCTACGCCGACGTACGTAAAACTTGGTGCATGTACGTAAAACTTCTTCATGTACCCATACATACGTAAAACCTAGGCGCGTTACCAAGGTTGGCCTGTTTCTTTTGCACGCCAACGCCCGCCGGGACATGCCCCTGTGCTGGATGGAGCAGCGTTTGTCGCTTGCGCGTGTGCGCGTGTGCGCGTGTGCGTGTATGTGTCTTGTAAGTTGACAGATATCCCCAAACGGCAATACCAAGACCGGACGAGGCCCTGAGGGACTGGCCGGGTCCCCCTCATATGCCAAGGAAAGTGAATGCGGGATCCCCTCACTCGGGGGCTTCCCCATCCCCATGGGAAAGAAGACCGATCCGACCTAGAGGGATCAAGGGCGGGAAAGTCAGCAGCGGGAAAAGGGAGAAAAAAAATTATTGCGGCGGTGCTAGGGTGAGGAGGGATGAGGGGCTGCCCGTTGGAGAAGCTGGCGCTTGGCCTTGGCTGGTAAGTGGCCCCCGGACAGGCGAGACAGGGGGAGGAGGGGGGATGGAAGAGGGGCAGGCGGACAAGGAGTCGGCTCGACGAGGACGACGACGACGACTAGTGGCAGGTCGGGGAACGGAGGACTGCACCGAGTCGGCCTACGGCGGCCTGGGCAGTTAGTTCCTGGCTCGGGCTCGGGGGGGATTCGCTGGCAAGACAGGCTGACTGGACTGTCTGGCCGCGGGCATGGGGCCACGATACAACGTAAGAGGGTGGGTCCGAGACAATCTCGTTCATGTCACGGGCAGAGAGCAACGGGGGGGGGGGGGGGGGGGGGGGATTTCTTGGGGCGGATGGCAGCTCGCGGCCCCTGGCCGTTATTGCCATGAACCCTGCGGGCGTGGGCTGCGTACATACAAGTATACGTAGTAGGCAAGCATGGGCACACGCATGGGCAAGCAGGGGGGGGGTTGGATTCCCACGATGGGCTCGAGATGCCGATCTTGGGAGCGCGCGCGCTGCTGGGAAAAGCACCGATGGCTTTCTCGCTCGCACCTATTTCTACGGCCGGAAATGTTCCGCACGCCCGGCGTGGGTTGGCCGTGGGTGGCCGGCCGGCCGCGTGTGGTGGTGACCCTGACTGCAGGCCGAGCCGCTCAACCTAGTAGTTAGTAGATGCACACACACACACACACACACTTCTACAGGTATGTATGCAGGTATCGATGGCATGGGAACCGTCCTCCTATCTATGTAGATGACGCTGTAACCCCCTCCCGCGGGACGGGCGGACGGATGGACGGACGGCCGCGATCCTCCTCCTCCCCTTCCCCATTCCCACACCCCCCCGCAAGAGGCCCTATCGTCGCCCCCCGTCCGTCTAAGTACTTAGTGCTGGGCACCCACGCGGGCGACAACGGCAGAACGGCGCTGAACGATTGGCAACATGCCGGTTCTCATAGGATCACGATCCCAATCCCGGGGGGGGGGGGGGGGGCTGCGCGCTGGGCCCAATTGCCAATGGTGGAGGTTTTCGCGGGGAGGGGGGTGGTGGCCTTCTTATCCGATATTCGCCGTCCACCCGCAGGGATGTGGCCAAAACCTTGACGACATTGCGCAGCCTGCGCCGGTTTTGTTTGATGAACCAACGGCCTCGTCTCGCATCCACGGACGGCTGGAGCTTTTTAGCATCGGTGGGCCGGAGACTTTGCCTGAAAAGGATGCTGCTAGTTTCCAGCTCACCTTGATTCCGGGGCCTGCTGGGCGGGAAACCCTAGCCAGGGCCTGATTCGTGTGACTTTGATTTTTTTTTGTTCACTTGGTCGTCTCACGGTTGGGTTGAGTTGAGCTGTTCTATTTTGCATCATAGATGAAGAGGGAGAGGCGAGCAGGTCGCCACCCTGTCGCCGCCGAATTGGTGGGCTAATGATTTTGGGGGTCAGCCACCCATTATTACCTTACCTAAGTAGGTCCCTACCTCAATGGGAGGTAGGTATCTATCTGGGGACGGGAGAGAGAGAGAAGCCAAGCCGTCTCGGTTCCAGCGTCTCTGGGGAATCTCCAGTCCGGATACCCTGGCGGGCTTGCTGGGCATACGTCCGATGCGCCATCGTGGACTCGGCGCATCCATACTCTTTAGAGAATTTGGAACACACACACACATCCACACCCACACATTCGTATACATACGTACATACACTACTTATATTGTACACTAAAAACACCTCCATACCACACGACCACACACTCACGCACACGCACACGCATTGTTGGTTAAGTACTCCTCCGTCCACACACATCAACACTTACACAAAACCTGAACTACCGACTTACTGATGACACTCACTCCCTGCCCATCAACCGGCACCCCCCCCCCCAAACCAGCAAGAAGAGCCTGACGAACCCCCCCCCCCCCCCCGTCGATCGACTTGCAGTCAGCCAGTAACAAATCCGGGATGTGCAAACTGGCGCCCTTTGATGCAAACCCACCCACCTCCCGTCCCCCTGGCGAAGCAGCAGCAGCAGCAGCAGCAGCAGTGATGGTACTCCTGACTCGACTTATCGGAAGCAGCCTAGCGCTCTCGAGCCTGCATGGTGTTCGACAGCGTCATGCTAGTGCGGAGTCGTGATTGGCTACTCCACACAATGGTATTGCGGAGGGCCCAGCCTCTGCTCTGGGCGAGATGGGGACGGGGAGTAGGAGGCGGAGCTATTCATTCGTATGGCGGGTGTATCTTCGCTCGTACAGACCCAGCGAGAAAGAGACCCAGCCGGGCTCTCAAGCGTGACCTTGCGTGCCTTGTCATCACTTGTGTGTGCCCCCCCGGCCACCTCCGGTCGCCATCCGGGTACGTCGTAGGGATTCGTTGAGTTGACACCACGAACATGCTGTCGTCGCACAGGCCGAGGCCGAGGCCGAGCCCAGGACAAGCGCAGCGTCAGCTCTGACAAGGCGCCCCAGCGAATGCTCTGGCTGGCCAGTCAGTCAGTCATCCATTGCCTCCCCCCCCCAGGTCACAAGGCTACCTAGATCCAGCGGTGCTGGCGGGCGTGAGCATGTGAGAGACCTGGACGGGCGACTGGGAGCCTCCCTGTCGACTCCGTTATTAAGCGGGCTTTGCCAAGCGGGAGGTCCGCACTCGAGCAGCGAATGGAGCCGCCTACTCGGGGGGGGGATCGCGCTTGGAGTACGTAGCCATTACATTGCAGCGACGAAACCAGCTGGTACGGATACCTGGAGAAACAGTGATTATGAGGCGCCGGCCCAGGTCCCTCGACACCTGTCGCGTGGGGCTCGGAATGGGGGATGGGACTACTATGGGATGTAGACGGGGGCGGATGGAGAGTATAATACGGTCTGGGTCCCCCACCTACCCGTCTCCGGGTGCTCCGACCTGCCGCAAGTTGGATCGCTGTTTTCCTGGGAAAGGAAAAAGTACATCCATCCTCCGCTGCCACTCTCGGCCTCGGCCTCGTCGAACTTCACACTCCCTTTCTCTCGTCCTTCTCCTCTGCTGTTGTTGCTGTTGCTCTTCCCCCCCCCCCTCCTCCGCCGAGCAGCCGGAGCGTGCGCCGCCAGCCCCGAGCAGAGCCCAGAGTTCGTCAGCCAGAGATACAGAGTGCAGCTAGAGAAGGTTTTCCGCCGCCATCGATCGCCTCTGACACACGCGACTCCCGCCGCCGTACCGCACGAGGGTGAGACACGAGCCCGACTAGATGTGTTCTAAAATCGCCGCCACCTCCAGTTCCCGCCAAAGCCAGCAGCTACCCAGGCACTAGGGGAGACGACGACGTTGCCCGGAAAGCTATATTGCCCCTCCCCCCGTTTTGCCTTTGCATTGGCATACGGCTATTTCGAAAACCGGAGGAGAGCTCCTTTGCTGTATTACCCTGCTTCACTACTCCCGGAACCCCAGCATGGCTGCCACGGAGAGCGTGGCCCCGGCCGACGCTGCCGGGCCTCTTTCGCCCGAGCCACAGGAGCAGCAGCTGGACCAGGTGCCGACACCGACCGCCCTGGCCCCCATCATAACAGCGGCGACCGAGCCGGCAGCGGCGGACTCGCCCGCGGCCACGGCGGAGGCGGCCTCTGCTCGGGCCGATACGCCCGCGGCCACGAAATCGCCCGTCGAGCCCCCGGCAGTCGGCCTGTCGCCCACGACGGGCAAGAAGCGCAGCGCTTCGCAGTCGGACCCCAACGGTCCGCCCAAGATCACCAAGCGACGGGCAGCGCGAGCATGTGTTTCGTGCCGCGCGCGCAAAGTTCGTTGCGACGTGGTTGAGGGCGCTCCATGCGGCAATTGCAGATGGGACAATGTGGAATGCGTGGTGCAAGAGAGCCGTCGGCGAAAGTAAGTTCCAGCCCAGCCCCGTTCTAAGTCCCGTGCATGCCACAGGCTCTCCCTTTCCTCCGTTCGCCCGAACTCAGGCTGTGCGTTGCATTGCGCCACGGGCCCTGTTGTTCCGTTGCGCCGCTCGGGGGATGCGAGCGGCGCCGGGATCGTGTCCCTCGCCCATTCCTTGGCCCCAAGTCCCCCCAGGGGGCAACGCGCTGACCCTTTGTCGTGCTGGACTGCAGAAAAAACATCTTCGACCCGGCCACGGGACAGGCAGCCGGGCAGAAGCTGGCCGAAGCCCCCAAGCCAAGCACAGCCAACAACCCCGTCAGCATCAGTCCGGCACCCGACGTGCGGCGGCCAAGCGATGCTGCCTCGCTGGCCTCGATCAATACCGTCGAGGCGGTGACGGCGGCGGCGGCGGCCAATGCCCATGCTCATGCCCAGGCCGCTCACGCGCAAGCCCACGGCCACATCCAGCACCAGCACCAGCACTCGCACCAGCACCAGCACCAGCATCCGCACCACCAGCAACCGCCTGTATTTCCGGATGGTAGCGGCTTAGATGGTCACGTTCCCGGTTTAATGTGTAAGTGTCCATGCTTAGCGGCATCCGTCCCACCATTCACACCACCCACGCCCGTCCCATCCCCTCCCTCGGCGCCCTGTCCATGTCGCATGCATGCACGAGAGCCCGCCAGCCAGATGCGATGCAGGAGTCGAGCGATAGAGGGAAAGAGGAAGAAGAAAAGACCCCACGCACTTTCACATGCTCGCGCCGTCGCCGCGGGGTCGTTGGCGTCAGCGTTTCACCCACCACCCCTCCTACCACACACACACACACACACACATACACAGACACACCCACCCTTACATCCTTGCTGGCCCCCCTCCCCCAGGGCAGCAGACCATGTTCTTTTTTTTGGGGTGGGAACCCTTGGCTGACCACGGGACGCGTTACGTGTAACAACAGTCCAGCAGCCCGGCGCTCGACCGGACCCAATTCTGCTGCTCACGCAGCTGCAGCAACAGTCGGCGACAGACGGATCCAGCTACCAGAGCCTCTGGCCCAACCCAGACGCCGGCGTGAGCGGCTTCGGCGACCTCAAGACGGCCCAGTTCCTCAACTCGTTGGAAGATCCGGATGCGCTGTCGCAACTGCCCCCCTTCATTCGCCCGTTGCCGTCCAAGATCGCCGCCGAGGATGTGAACTACCTCCAGCTCAAGGGCGCCCTGACGCTGCCCTCCCTCCCCCTCCAGAACGCCCTGCTGCGCGCCTTCGTCGAGTATGTCCACCCGTACATGCCGCTCATGGAGCTGCACGACTTCCTGGCCGCCATCAACTCCCGCGACGGCCTGTTCGGCCAGGTCAGCCTGTTCCTGTACCAGGCCGTCATGTTTGCGAGCACCGCCTATGTGGACGTCAAGTACCTGAAGGAGGCCGGCTACCCCAGCCGCAAAGCCGCCCGCAAGGCCTTCTTCCAGAAGACGAGGGTAAGTCCGGGCCCACCCTCCTCCCCCGTGTGTGGCTCGGCCTTTTGCTGACTCGCGCCGCAGCTCCTGTACGACTTTGATTTCGAGAGCGATCGTCTCATCCTCGTCCAAGGCCTGCTCTTGATGACCTACTGGTACGAAACGCCCGATGACCAGAAAGACACTTGGCACTGGATGGGCGTGGCCATCTCGCTGGCCCACACCATCGGCTTGCACCGCAACCCCGCCAACACCAGCATGTCGCCGCGGAAACAAAAACTGTGGAAGCGGATATGGTGGTCGTGCTTCATGCGCGACCGCCTGATTGCCCTGGGCATGCGGAGGCCGACCCGTATAAAGGACGAGGACTTTGACGTGCCCATGCTGGACGAGGGCGACTTCGAGATCGGGCCCCTCGCCGACGACGTCCAGGTGGTGAACCACGACTGCACCCTCGTCCGTGACGTGCTGATGCAGCAGGAGCTGGCCACCATGTGTGTCGCCAAGGCCAAGCTATGTCTCTGCATAAGCAAGATGCTGAAGGCGCAGTACTCGGTGCTGGTGCGCGACAAGTCGCGCCCGGAAAATACCACCAACAGCACCATGATGCTGTTCCCCAAGAAACAACTGGATAACATAGAAAACGTCACCGAGTGCGACATCTCGTTGATGGCGTGGGTGGAGGCGCTGCCCCCCTGCTGTCAGTACAGGCCCCTGACGCAGCTCGACGTCCGCGATGGCCACAAAACCATTGCCGTGCAGCGCAACCTGTTGCACATGGTGTACTACACCACCATTTCGGCCCTGCATCGGCCGCAGTTCATGCATTCCACCCCCATGCAGGGTCCGACGGCCTCGCGGCAGGCCCAGGAGATGTCGCGGATGAAAGTCCGCGACGCCGCCTCACAGATCACCCGCATGGTGGCGGAACTGCATCAATTCAAGCTGGAACGCTGTCTGCCCACCACGGGCGTAACCGTCATCCTTCCGGCCATGATCATCCACCTCCTGGAAATGAAGAACGCGGCGGCGCATGCGCGGGAGAAGGCCTTCCGGGGATTCCGCCAGTGCATGAAAGTCATGGAGAAGCTGCGCGACAGCTACGCGGCCGCCGATTACGCCGTAGCTTTTCTCGATGCCGCGCTTCGCAAGGCCGCCATAGACATGCGCGCCACGCAGGTGGCGGCGGCGGCGACGGCGGCGACGGCACCGGCCGGGGTCATCAAGCCCCCGCCCGCTTTCTTCTCGGCTCCGCCAGCACCGCCGCCGCCTGCCCCGGAAAGGATGGCAACACCGCCGCCGGAAAATGCGCCGTACATGACCCAGCCCGAGGCCGCCATGTTCAACCCCGGTAGCATCTTGGCGCCGCCGACGGACCTGGGGGCGGGCAACTCGCCCCCGCAAACCGACAAGGATGGGTTCACGCCCATTGCCAGCGGATCTAGCGATTCAAGCGACGGGGCGCACCCGCTCGACGTCGAGATGGACTTCAACCATAATGACGTGTACGAGTGGAACGCGGTCACCGGGACCAACATAGACTTTGACCAGTGGCTGCAATTTCCCGCCGAGGGTAAAGGCAGCAAGGTGGAAGAGGGCGACGCCGCCCTCTTAGGCGTCGTGGCCGACGGCGGGGTCTAAGTCGGCCACGCCGTCGTGTAGACACGACATTTCTCATGATGTTTTCTCTCTGCGCTTTTTCAGGGTACAGGGGCAACTGGGTCGGCGGGAATGACGGCGTTCATGGTAGAGGCCGCGACGGTGCGAGCCCAGGCGTATCGGGATGGAAATCCCCTTTTTTTTTCTTTCGAAAAAAGTTCTCAGAAGGCGGCTGGCGTACGAGTTTGCACGCCTCACGAAGACGAATACCCCCGCGAAGGACGCTGATGGGGGGGAAACGCGACGTCGAACAGCGGTAGGTGGAAGTAGAATTCGGGGTTGAGTAGACGAAATAAAAAGGATATTCGATACGGTCCGTACCATGTGTGTGCCTAGAGCAGCCTACCTCGAGGTGACGATCTCCTTTAAATATTCATGGGCTTGAGTGAGAGTGGCGGCCTTCGGTGTGACTTAATTGCGGCGCAACCTCGATAATCTATCCTTCAACCTTCCGAGCACCCCCACGCTAGGGTCAAATATGCTCGAACGCACCAATCAAACCGCGTTGAGGTGGGAGGGAAAGAGGGTTATCGCAGAGACCGGCCCGTCCTGGAGGGGGGGGGCCTAGCCGGCAAGCTGGCAATACTGGACGAGAAGTCCGGGCGAGAAGGGGCGTTGAGGTTGGGGTTATCACAAAACCCGTGACTCTTCCTTAGGAGTGAGTGAGAGAGAAGGGTTGGCAAGCGACCGATCTCCGCCCGGCCGACGCCACCGAATGCTAGTTTACCTCCCCCGGGCGAATCATGCGGCGTAGGAGCCCAGGATATAAGTTGTATTGGGGAGAAATGGAAGTTCTATATATGAAGTTCTAGTTCTGGTATCCACGACCCGCGAGGACAGCCATACCATACCCACCCGGCACGAGCTGGGATGAATCCAGCCGTGAACCCAGTCTTCCTTCAAGAATGGGACGGGGGTTGTTCGTAGACCTGCGGGTCGAGCCCTTTTTTGCCCTTTTCTTTTGGTTGAATCCCTAGGCCTAAGTGGTGGCCCGTTGGGAACCTACGGCTTCGTAGTTCCCCCAGGATATGGGGGCGGAGTAGCGTAGCAGCCATCTGAGCGCCGTGAACAAAGCCTCGCCTGGAGGGGGGGAGGGGACGGACGGAGCGGTTTCCATGTGAAACGTAGCCAGCGCGAACGGGAGAGGGAGGGAGCGCGGCAGCATGTGGCCCTGGCCGGCATGAAAGCCTCAAGGCCTCTCCCACCCCATGGGGCTTCGGCCTGGAGCGGTTTTCTCGCGTTAGCCGCCATGCCCTGATTTCTGGTCTACCAGAAGGAGAGCAACTCGGGTTTGAGGGGGAATGGGCCCCCCCAGGGTTGAGAACGTGGGAAAAGGGGGGGGGGGAGGCTCTGGTCGACGCCAGCCGCTTCTTTTCGGCGGCGGACAGGAGAAAAGAAGCATTCCCGGGCCCGTCATTCGGTGGCTGACAGCGCCTTTGCGCGCTCTTCACAGGAGTCTTCACAGGAGAGGGTTGGGGCCTTGCCGAGCCGTCTGCGTTTATGCTACCACCCCCCAACCTTCTATCAGGAGAAGGGGAACGAGAGGCAGAGGGCAGCGGTCACGGGCGCGTGCGCGCGTGAGAGAGAGAGCGGCGCGGTGGCCGCCGCCATGGATCGGAGAGCGGCGGTTCGAAGACGTCGCTGAAAGCCTCTTTACCCGGGGGGGAAGGGGGAAAAATTAGCACAACACGAATAAAGGGGGGAAGAGGCGGGTGAGCCAACTGCTACCGTCCCGGAAGCAGGAAGGGGACACCCCCCCCCCCCCCCCGATCCCAGGAGAGCCGATCGAGTCAGGCGCGAGGAGGCGTACGCGATGGGTTTGAGTATAGAGAGATGGCGCAGGTCCGGTGGGGGGGGGGGGGGGGGGGGGAAGGGGAAGGGGAGGCAGGACACGCAACCCGCGAGCGGTCGAGGAGGTCGCGTGACGCAGGCACGGGGAAACCTTCTCGAAGCGTTCTCGACCCTTCCACACGTACGCGGGAGCGCAACAAGGGACCGACGCATCCGGAGGATCTCCCTCCCTCCCCCCTCTCTCCTCACTCACACACACATACGCGCGTGCTCTCTCTCTCTCTCTCTCTCTCTCTCTCTCTCTCTCTCCCCCCCTCTGACCTTCTCCCTGTGCCCCTCCCCGCAACCGGACACCTCCCTCTCCCGCTCATCACTGACCGCTCACGCGAGAGAAGTTGCTTCTGATGCTCTCTCAGGAGCAGCCCTGGAGGGGGAGGCTCCTCTGGCCGCAGAGGCTCAGAGGACGGCCCCGCACACACGCAGGCACGCACGAGCTATCTTCACATGCTGTCTCCATAGCCGGCCTTGCCAACGCAGAGACCCGCGGGGGGGCTCTCCATCACGCATCACAGGATTGGCTGGGAAGGCCCCTCCCGACGGGCGGGCGCACGCGCGGTGAGGGGAGGAGGAGGGGCGGCTCGGGGGGGAAGGGAAAGCGGATGGATGCGTCGGTTGGTTGGTTTTTGATCTTTTCCTGCGCGGTGGAAAAAGGGGCTGAACAACGCTTATACCCGGTTGCCCCGGATGGGTTGACGACGAAGAAAAGCCCGTTCCGGTTGGCGTCTTTTTTTTCCTTTGCAGGAACTTCCAAGGAATCCTGACCCGCCCCATGGTGGTTTTGGTTTTTTCCGGCTCCCTTTTTCCATTCTTCCTTGGGGGAGAGGGGCTCGTCAGCAACCACGCTGGTCGACCGCCCCCCTCCCCGTCGTCCGGCCACTCGGCGACTTATTACTGAAAGAAGAGAGCAAGTAAGTCTTATGCATCATTGCGCCCGGAGCATCGTGTTTTGCAGCTGCGTACGATTTTATGCGGGCACGATGGATGTCATGCAGCCCCCTGGCACCGGGGAGGGGACGGGCGGTGGCCAAAAAAACAAGGCAAGGCACGTCAAAGGCCAGGCAAGTAAAAGTAGTAGACACGACGAAACGAAACAACGGGAAAAACAGACGTACGTGCAGTGTGCATCATGCGTCCGCCCACGGGGGGTGAACACACGTACGAAGGGGGGGGTGAAGGAGAATACACACACACACGGTCGCCACCGCCGCGGGAAAAGGCGAGTCATCCGTCCCCCTCCCCTCCCCTCCTTCCCTACCTTTTGATTTTAGGGGCCGAGGGACGATCTTTGCCTTCTAGCTCGTCCCATCCCGTCCCATCCCATCGCCTGGGAACGGGGAGCGCTGGGTAGGGCAGCCGAGACAGGCTTGGCGCGGGACGGGCAGAGTAGCACCTTGGATCGCGACATGGGGGTAGCGCGACTAGCGTGTCGAGGGGCGGCGCGGGCTTCTCTCTTTCTCTCTCTGTCTCTGTCTGTCTCTGTTGGTTAGAGAGAGAGCGGGTGAGAAGAGAAAGAGGGTGGGTTATGTGTGCGTGGGCATTGCGCATTGTTTTTCCAGGGCCACACAGTTCAGGCCGGGCCCCAACCAACCCAGTGGCGGGCGTTTGCGAGGGTTTTATCACCCAGCCATTTAAATCCGTAGGGCCAATATAACGTTGCACAAGATTTTATGCCGGTTCCTGTCCCCATCCGCCAGGTACCGGCAGTGCCGGGGGGGCGTCCGACAAGGACGCCAAAGAGAACCGGCGGCCGCTCCACACGCGGCAGCCAATTTCCCCGGGCGCTTGGGCGGGTTCCCTTTCACGAGGTAGCACGAGCCAGAGCCAACAAGGCAAGGCCCGCCTGGGACCAGCGTGTTTGGGGTTAGACCACCGAGACCGCCCTCGTACGAATTAAGCTGAGGTCGTTGCGATGGAGGGGTTCCCGTCCCATGTCATTTCACCCAGTGGTTTTTGGGCGAAAGCATATTACGTTCCGGGGTAAGGTAAGAGGCACATGTCCGTCTAGCGAGAGACCAAGAGAGACTATGAGAGAGAGGGGGGAGGGGGGAGGTGTGTGTGTGTAAGAGATAGAGAGACAGAGAGAGAGAGAAAGAGGAAAGGAAGGGGGGAGGATGGATGCGTTTTGCTCCAGAGCGTGGCGGATCCCGGTGTTGTGGCTTCGTGATATTAGCTTTGGGCGGGCGCCGGAAGGCTCTCATTTCATCTCGACATGGGGACGTAGTCGCCCTTGGCACATTCGCTGGGGGAGAGACAGGACGCGGTCGGCACTCAGACAGAGAGATGGGAGGAGGCTGGCGGCGGCCGAGACGGCGGCGGCGGTGGTGGTAATGGTCGTGGCGGCGCATCGGAAGAGAGACAAACTCTGGTTTCTCCCCTCCCCTTCGGCACGGACAGGACCTCAACACACAACACACCCTGGCATAAGACAACCAACATACGGGACAAGGAAACGAAACGGACAAAAAAACAACTACACGGCGGGAGGCCGGTTGCGCAGAGGGCAGCCCGAGTCACTGCCCTCATGTTTCAGCTGCCGATCCGAAAGGGATCTGGCAGGTCCCTTGGCCGAGCCTGGATCCCTCCCTGGCCGGGCTACACGAGTGGACGGGCCGGAGGCTTGCCCCTGCTGCTGGCGCTGTAATTAAATCACGGCCGGGTCTGTCCCCACGCGATGCCGAGCTGCTCGCTTCATATTGAACGACGCCGTGCCAGTGGGGGGGAGGGCGTGTTGCCCAGCTTGCCCACCCCTGCGACTGGTTTGATAGCTTCCATCCACCACGTCTTTTTTGCCTGGGGGGGAATGGTCCAGCCAGTCAGTCAGCCAGCCAGTTTCGCGTGCGCGCGCGCGCGTGTGTGTCTGCGAGTTGAGAGACAGATGATACGTGGTGGGGAGCCGGCTCTCGTCCTCTCACTGCCGTTCCATGTCCGTGACGCGCTGCCGCGCCCTCTTCCTTTCTTGTCCATGCTCTCTCTCTCCTCGATCCCGTTCGTCACATCCGCTTCCCTCAACCCACACACTCTTTCTACCCACCCCCCTCCCCCCCCCCCCCCTCTGTCTCTTCTTTTCTGGTTCGGCCGTTGCGTAGTAGTTGCCTCTCTTGTCGTGGATACCCTCCGCCTATTCCAACATCCCATACCTACATAGTACCTGCCCACGGCCTATACATCCCTCCTCCTACGACCCATCTGGGCTGCCTTTATGCCACCGCCTCCCCTCCTCCGTACCCTCCCTTCGCTCGGTTCATCTCGTCTCTCTCTTTGACGTCCGCTTCGTGCCTACCTACCTACCTATAGGTACCTACCTACTTGCCGTTCGCCTCTGCCCAACCCGACCGTCATCGATCGACTTTGTCGCCCCCCCCCCCCTCGGACTGCCGGAACGTACAGCGCAGCCAGCGCATGCATAGCGAACCCGCCAGCGAACAAGCCCCAGCCCGGCCCAGCCTCTCACCACCGACGTGTGTCTCGGCTTTGCGACAACGCGACTGGACAGGGCCTCTTTGTCGTTTGCAGCCCCGATCCACCCGGTCCTGCAGCTCTGCCAACTTGCCCTTGCCGCCTGCGCCCGTCAGCGCCCGTTGGGCCGTTGTGCTCTCTCGTTTTTTCTTTTTCTTCCGCGCGCGCCGGCCTCCCCAGCACCTGCCGCCGCCGCTGCCGGCCCGCGCGTATAGGTGGACGTGTCCTGCCTCATACATCATACTTTGTGTACCGGCTCTGGCGCCGCCCGCCCTGGCGTACATACGTACATACCTCGCCTACCTCTTATAAGCCGACGCCGCCGCTCCTCTCGGTTCCCATAAAAAACTGCCGCGCGCGCGCGACCACACGCGCCGCCTGACGTCGCCAAAACGTCAATCCGAACGGTCGGGTAGTGTATCCCATTACCGCCGCATTACGCACTGCATTCACTCCCTACGTGGGCATCGTGCACCGCCTCGACCCGGCCAGCGCAGTCCCGCGCGGTCCCGCCGGCCTCCAGCTACTACTAATACACTGCTCCCTGGCGACTTTCCTGCGCTTGGGAGGAGCCCCTGTTACGCACCTGCGTAGATCGCCCGCCTGGGAACCACGGCACGACGCGTGTGGGGAAGGGGCGATCCTTTGCTGCTCCTGCTGCTTGCCACTTGACGCCCTCACCACTACTCCCGCCGACGCCCGTCTTGTTTGTACCACCATCGCTGGGACCACCACGGGGAACCTGCCCAAGAAACGGGAACGGAAGCGGGGACGGGGAGATGAGAAGCGTCCATGCCAACGACCTCACACCTACTCCCACCCACACGCACCTCGATGATGGACGGTTACAGTTGAGATCATCTCATCATCAGCTTTCCCGACGGTCCGATCGCCCTGCCAATGTCTCGCACCATCCACCCGAGCGGCACACTCCAGTGATTAACCTACAGCTTTAAACCATGGCGGATTCCACCCGCGCCCCCGTGGGCGCCGCCGCCACTGTCACGCCCCCGTCTGGCCATCGCTCCAGCATGCGCCGAACGTTGCGCGCCTCTTCACCCTCGCCCACCCGAAACAACCGTCTCCACGACGACCTCCTTGCCCGCCTCTCGCCCGCCTCGGCCTGGGAAGCCTTGCGCGCTCCCGCGGGCGCGCTCAAAACCTGCCTGGACCATGCTTCTGCCTCGGAGCAGTCCTTCGCTCTGAAGACGGCCTTGGCCGCCAAGAAAATCCATGGCTGGGTCGACGAGCTCTCCGACTGGCCGTGGCCAGCTGGCACCAGCTCCGCCGGCTTTGAGATGCTCCCGGCGAAGAGAAGGAAGCTTGCAGAGGACACCGAGACGGAATACATGGGCAGCCTGACGGCGCCCCGCGTCGCCGAGTACGAAAACCGAGTGGACCAGATCCAGGCCGAGATGGCCAAACTCGACATCGAGGACATCAAGGGCCATGTCCTCCACACCCACATTCTGCCCTTATCACGGCCCGGGACCCCCATGACCGATGTGTCGTCGGCCCTCGCCTATACCAAAATGGAGGATCTGACGGCCGTGGTCACGGCCGTCACCGTTCAAACCCTGCCCTACCTCGCCAAATTGACCCGGCTCATCAACACCTGGAGTGTTCGATTGGCCGTTTTGCGCAAGGTCCCCCACGTGTTGGCTTGCATGGCTGACGCTGAAGTGGCCATGAAGTCTGGCTGGGACGCGATTGAAACTAAAGAAAGCCCCACCCCTGAGACGGCCGGACAAGGCCGCACCAAACTCTCCAAAACCGACTTCGACGTCATGAACCCGGTATTGCAGCAAAAGGTCGTCCAACCGGGACGCGACCTGGATTTTATGCTCGATGCCCTCGAGGGGATGGAGGACACCTTGCCCGACGCATGGCTGGACCGGATGGAGGCTCTAGAGAGAGACTATGCCGACTGGGCTCTCACGGCGGAGAGGCACATTCAGGAAGGCGAATCTGCGCAATACTACAAAACCAAAGGACTGCGCATCACGCCACAAAAATCTAAAGCGCCCCATCCCGAGATTCAGATACAGCTGCCCAGCCCGACAACAGAAGACATCGCCCAGAGCATCGAGTCGCCCACACCATTTGACCAGTCGTCGGTTGCCAGTGGGGTTACGAGCCGTCGGCTGTTCAGCCACGACGTTCCCTCGATCGATGGACAGGAGGAACTGGACGAGGAGGAAAGCGACTCGAGCAGAGATATCAGTCGCTCTATTGACCTCGACTACGATGGAGCCGACGACGAACGCTCGGCGGCCGACATGCTGGCCGGAGACCAAACCAGCAGCAGCGATGAAGAAGCTTCCGCCTCACCAGCCTCGGACGCGTCGGGCGTGCACAGCAGGTATTTCAGCAGCGGCAGCGGATCGCCCAAGAAACGGGTGCCTGCCCTTGCGCCGGCTCCCTTTATTGCTCGGCGGTCCATCTCGGATCTCAGCACGGCGTACCTGGAAGCGGTCGAGGAGGAAGATGAAGAAGGTCGCCAAACGGAACTACCGCCCAACGGACGGCTCTTGCCTAGGATGTCGAGCCAGGACTCGCTGGCGTCAACGGTTGTGCACGACGGCCCGGTGTCGCGTTCGTACAATGACATTTACCGGGAGATCTCCCTCGAGCCCGATTTCGCCCACCTGCCGGACCCCGATGAGCCTCTGTCCAGCGATGCCAGCCCAGCGGGCTCGCCCCCGCTGCGGTACAAAGCTCGGTCCACCTCGGTGTCGTTCAACGAGCTGCCCGAGATCTCGACGGGACTCACGCCCCCGAGAAGTCCTCTGGAGCCCCCCGAGCTGTTTGACCCGGAATCGTCCTTCGACTTGAGCAATCTCAGCCACCACTCGCGTAGTCCCGTGCGCAAAGAAGACTCGCTGCACCGACAGATTCGCGGCATTCTCCGTGGCCTTCCGGGCCAAATTCGACTGACGAGGAGAGAGGCATCGATTGAACTCAACCCGCCCGACCTCAACCTGCCGGGGTCGCGCATGAGACTCGGGGAACCGGTCCGGCGGCCGGGGTCGGCCATGTCAACCATGTCCAACATGTCAATGGCTTCACGCTCGACGACGCCCTCGTTTCTGCTCGCACCAGCTAAGAGCTCTCGGCAACGGCAGAGGAACAGCAAGGACGCGCAGATGTACTATCTCTCGCGTTCGTCGGGCGAGGCGCCCATGAAGCTTCTCATCCGCACCGTCGGCGAGAACGGGGAGCGCGTCATGGTGCGCGTGGGCGGAGGTTGGGCCGACCTGGGCGAGTACCTGAAGGAGTATGCGATGCACCACGGTCGACGATCCAAGGGCGAAGGCAAGGTGGAGGTTCGGGATACGCAGTCGCTATCGAGATACAGCTCAAGCCCGCCTAGCCGGCCGGGGTCCTCGATAGGCGTGCCCATCACGCCCCTGGATATCCGCAAGACTAGAAAGAGTTCGGGCACCGAGGGGGCGACCAATTTCCCGCCCAAGACACCCAAGATGGCGGGCGGGCACGACGCCACTACGCCCGACTCGGGCGCGTCGGAGCGCTCGGCGTCGTCGGCGCAGTCGGACGACGCAGCAGAGAACAGCGTGTTGGGCCTGTCGGGCCCCAAACCCAAGAAGATGGACATGCTGAGTGAAGAGAGCCGGGCATGGGTAGAGGATGTGACGAGCAAGGTTCGCTCTGTTAGCGGCGACCAGCGACCGAAATCGGCGCATCGGAAGAAAAAGGACAAATTCGGCGAACTGGGCAAGGTCGGAGGCACAAAGAGGGTGTTCCGGACGGGCATCTAAAGGTTGCCGGAAGGGCGTTTTTTTATGACGACCAACGCAGCGATATCACTTGCATCGGGGTTTACGGCCAGCATGAAGGAGGGACGGACTTTGGACGGATGGATCGCATAAAAGGAAGCGATGGTGTTTTAGACGGTCACCCCATTGCGCGGCCGGCGTCGTGTGTTTTTTGCCCTGTTTTTGGTCCTGTTTTCCCTGTTGGGTTTTGTTGCCGTCGGGCCTGGCTTTTTTCCTCATCAATACCCCCCCGTCTCATGTCAGCCTGGACGACGCATACACATTATACCATTGCATAGCACGGAACGAATCTGGATGGTCTTGTTCACGTGAAAAGACAGTATTTCTGGTGACTCTCTTGAGGCAAGTGACGAGCGCGGAAAGAATGAATATGGGGGTGACGATGACGGCATTCTGTTTCTATTGACGGTATGGGATAGCCACCGCCGACGACTTCCCGGGTCATGACTAACCCCTACCCACTTCTCACGCAGGCTTAGGTCATCTCGTTTCCACACACACACACCAACGACAGGGCCGCACAGAGCTACAGCTTGCTCAAGACAAAGTCGGCGACCTGGTCCAACCAAAAGGTCCCCTCGAAGTAGCTCGAGTGGGCGGCGCTGTTGCTTCCCTTGGCGCACAAGGGGTCGTCCCGGTGGCAGTAGTCGCGGAATTTGTCCTCCCAGAGGGCCAGGTTCTGCAGCATGGCCTCGCTGCGCGGGAATTGCTGGGAGTGGGTTCAGTTCAGGTTTTGCCACTGGGCCGAAAAGACACCTGGGGGGGTAGGGGAACTCACGCCGTCCTCGGTCGAGCCATTGCCGACGTTCCAGGGCCGGCCGGCGTTGTGGTGCAGCTCGCCGAAGGTGACGACAGCGGCGACGCGGTCGGCGGGGAAGGCGGCGGGGGCGAGGGCGGGGGTGGCGGGCTGGACGCAGCCGGCGGCGAGGGGCACGTCGGGGCCGCCGCCGCCGGCGAGGAGGTCGGAGGCGAGGGCGCCGCCGCGGGACCAGCCGGCCACGACGAGGCGGGCGCCGGGGCAGCGGCCGGCGTAGGCGGCGAGGTCGGCACGCAGCAGCGCCACGCCCGCCGCCTGGTCGGCGCACAGCGTCGCCGCCTCGCTGCGCGCGTTGTACGCCACCGACGCGTAGCCGCACGTCCGGCTCCCCACCAGCGGCCCGCACACGGCCGACGCCACCGTCGACAGCTTGCCCGGCATGTCCTCGCCGTGTCCGCGCACCCTAGAAACAATACCGGGGGGCGTCAGTCCATGAGCTTTTCTTATATAGCTGGGCGGGGAGTATGGTGGGGGAAGGAAGAGTCGAGAAGAAAAGGAGGGGGGCTGATTGCTGGGAAAGGGGCAGATGCGCAAATCACCGAACCACCCTAATTTTGTAGGTTTGCTGCTTACAGGAACAATTGCACCTCGTTGCAGCCGCTCGTGTTGCCCGAGGGCTCCGACGCGACGGCGCCGCCGCTGCCCGTTAGGGCCGTGAGGAGGAAGGCGTACTGCGGGCGCATCTTGAAAAGGGGGGGTGGGCGAGCTTTGCTGCTGTTGAAGGGGTTTGGTGGAGAGGGACCTTGGGGGACAGGTTTGGTTTCTTCCTGGCAACAAGGGGGGGGGGGAAAGAGAGGATAAAGGTAAAGGAGGGGAAATGGAGAGAGGGAACCAAATATTAAAAAAAGCCCCTGGCGGTCGTCCCCGTGGGGAGGGGAAGGAGAAGTCCGCTTGATCACGATCCTGTTTTTTTTGTCCCCTTCCCTCTTGTGCGTATTCGAAGAGGAGGGGGGGCGCCCGCGGTCCCCGGGGAGGCCGGCAGCTCCGCAATGAAAGAAACCAACCCCCCCGGGTTTTTGTGGAGGCTTTTCCTTTTGTGCTTGAATGCCAAGCCGGCCACGATAGACAGAAGCGGCCCCGTCCGAGCGGAGAAGGGTCAAGGCGGGAAACGAACAAAAACGCGGCCGGGAAAGGAAAAGGGAGAGAGGACGGCCTTGGTTAACCACCAACCTCTTAACAATATGGCAAAGAAAGAGAGACCCCCTCCCAAGAAAGGGGGGTTTCTCGTTTCCATAGGTCAAAGTACGTATTTGATGATCTGATGTAGCTGGGAAAAGTCTATACAGGTGTAGGAGACGGAGCCGGGGGGGTCCGTCCGTGCCCGTGGTCGCTATACCCGACTGACTCGCGCTGTGGAGCAGAGCAGTTCTGTCCCCCGTGCGGCCCGTTGAAATGACGTCGGCCCCCCGGGGGGGAAGGGGGGGAACAAGGGGGTAATACGAACGTATACCTGGGGCTATAGCTTCGTCCGGGGTCGGGAAGACGGGGAGAGAAGGGGAAGGGGGGGGGGGGGGGGGGGGACACGGGATGGGGTTAGCGTTCCGGCGCGGGTGGTTGACGTTGGGGAGGTGGTAGGTAAGGGTCGGGGGCATAGGGAAGGAGACGAAAGGCGAAAAGGGGGGTGGATGCCGGATTGGGCCGGGTAAGAAAACAACGGCCACGGTTGGAGGAGAAGACGGGGCCACCGGGGCTCTTCGCGCACTTTCTCCCCGTCAACTACGGGTTTCCCCCGCGTATAGAATGGGAAGAGAACCTTGACCTTTCGGACCCGAAAAAGCGGCCACCACCTCCTCCTTTCCCTCCGTGTACCCACCGTTTCGGGACCCCGCCTCCTCCGTGTTCCCACCTCGCCCAACGGAAGGAAGAGGGGGGGGAGGACCGTAGCCACCCCCCTCCCCTTCTCCTTACCCTTTCCCCCCATCCAGTCCTCCCTCTTTCCCTTTCATTCGTACACGCTCTCGCCGACGTCGCGCAGGATGCGGGCGAGCAGGGGTTCGGCCTGGGCGGCGCCGCGCACGGTGCCGCCGGGGCCGCCGGGGAAGCGGTAGTAGGAGTCGCCGCCGGGGAGGGACGGGGGTTCGAGGCGGCGGACGGCGGGCCAGCCGCCGGCCGTGTAGAGCAGGACCTGGCCGAGGTGGGCGCGCGGCGGGCACAGGTCCTCGGCCAGGCCCAGGCCGGCCGCGAGGTCGCCGTCCAGGCGCCCCAGCGCCCGCGCCCCCGCCCGCAGCCAGCCCGGGAACGGGCCCCCGCCCCCGCCGTAGCCGACGGTGCGCGGGTCGCGCGCGTCGACGACGACGACCCACGCCGCCTCGTCGTTGTCGTCGTCGTCGTCTTCGTCGTCGTCGGTCAGGAGCGACTCCCACGCCTCGGCGTCCACCACGAGGCAGCAGTCGGACCGCACCGCCGTCGGCCAGCCGTCTCCGTCTCTGTCTCTGTCGTCGTCGTCGTCGTCATCGTCGGCGGCGGCAGCGTCTTGCAGGTACCGGGCGCGCCAGTCGGCCAAGGCGCGGCGCACGTCGCTGTAGCTGGCGCCCGCGAGGGTGGCGGGGCAGTCCATGACGGGGGTGGCGAGGGCGCCGGCCTCGGCCCCCCCGGGCCCCGCGAGACGGCGCAGGCGGGCCAGGGCGCGGGCCCACCGCCGGGCGTCGGCGTCGGCGTCGGCGTCGTCGGCCCCCGCGTAGGCCGTGCGGACGACGAGGAACCCCCAGCCGGCCTCGGCGTCGCCCGCGACGCCGTCCATGAGGCGGCCGAACAGGTCGTGTTCGCTGTCGGGGCGCCCGACGGGCGGCGGCGTGGGGGCCGGGCCGGTGGTGGCTTCTTCAACCATGACTTCTTTTTGGGGGGAGGGGGCTCTGCTTGGGTCCCCTATTCCTCCTATACATGTATTACCTATGTACATACATAGGTAAGTATACACTTATGTAGGCGTAAAACTTTGGTGGGGCTGCTGGCCACACCGTCAAAGACCTGCGCCGGCCGGAGCCTGTCTTATACTTATCTATCTCGAGTGCTTGAGCAGGCAGCAATATGCGCGACAGGCTGAAGCGTGGATACTGTATACTTTCTTGCCCACTTGTTGCCTGTTGCCCGCCTGCAAGCAACCTCTAGTGTGTACTTAGTTCGTCCCTCATGCCAAGGGGTAGTCTTAGGCAGCCAGCGGAGCTGGGCCAGGGCGTCCCGTAGCGTCACTGTACCTCATATTATGGATGCCTACGATCACAAGGAACGCACGTCTCGAACCCACCTCCTACGAGAAAGAATAGTACTCGAGGTAGAGGGCGCAAGTGGAAAGGGACGCAAGCAGCTCCAAAGCACAGCCCAGCAGAAATAGGTTCGCAGACATAGTTCATTTCTATCTGCTCTATCGGAGCCGTAGCAGTTCCGTAATAAGTTCAGGGAATCATGTTGTTTGTTTGCTCTCCATACCGTCCGAATTTTTCCCATTAACTCATCAGCACGTAATCATCACCGCGGTCTCGTCTCCTCTCGCCCACTCGCACAGGCTTATTTGAAGACCTTGCCCGACTTGTGGGGGTACTCCTTGCCGTTGACAACGACGGGCTTGTCCCAGGTCCACATGGACTCGACAAAGGCCTTGTCGTCCGAGTTGGTGGGGTCCAGCTTCTTGAACTCGTACGACTCGTAGTCGGGAGCGACGTCGAAGGCCTGGATGTGCTCCTGGCCGCGGATGACGTAGGCGCCCTGGATGACCGAGTCGTTGCTCTGGCCGTAGACCGAGGCGGCACCGAAGATGTGCTTGCGCGACGCCTCGAGGCGGGCGTGGAAGCCGCCAATCAGGTTGCTCGACATGAAGGTCATGGTGAGCTCGTCGTTGTACTTGTAGTCAACCTTCCAGAGCGAGTAGTCCTCGAAGGGGACGTTCTCCCAGAACCACTTCATCGACGCGGCCTCGTCGTTGTTGGAGTAGAAGCGCTTCCAGTCGTCCAGAGGGAAAGCAGAGCGGGGCAGGAGGTCAAGGGGGTGCTTGGCCTTGGGGGCGGCGGGGGCCTCGTCCTCCTCGTCAGCGGCGGGGGCGGGCTTGGGCTTGGGGGCCTCGGCCTTCTTGGCCTCCTTCTTGGGGGCATCGGCCTTCTTGGGGGCGACGTTGGTCAGCTTGGGGGTGTCGAGGAGCTCGAACGTGGGGGCCACGGCCGAGTAGATGTCCTGGTTGTGGACCGTCGAGTACCAACGGGTGACGTTGGGGTGCTCGGCTCTCCAGGCCTTGTCGTAGAAGAACTCAAAGCCGCGGGCGATGATGCTGGTGGCGAACAGGTCGGCCAGGGTGAGGCGCTCGCCCACGAGGAAGGTGTTGTGGAGCAGGTGAGCCTCGACGACGCTGACGGCCAGCTCGGCGGCCTTCTGGTTCTCCTCAACGCTCTTCTTGTTGTACTGGTCCCAGCCCAGCAGGGGGCGGTACCAGGCACCGAGCTTGGGAAGGACCTCGGTGTTGAAGAAGGACATCCACTTCAGGATGGAAGCGTAGCTGCGAGGCTGTCAGTACCATGCGACACGACGCGACCGAGGGGGGAAGCGTGTCGGTGCCGCGGGGCAACTTACTCCTGCTTGGTCTTGCCGAGGAGGGTGGTCTTCTCGTTCTGGGAGGTGACTAGAAAGCAGCGCCTGTCAGTGACTTGTGTCTGGAACGCAGCGTCATGGTGCCAAAAGTGCCAAGTGAAATTTCATGATCAGAAGGTAGAACGATCAACACAGTAGTTCAGATAGGGATAACTGTTAGAATAAAGTCTAGGTCATCATGTCATGAGGGGCGGCGCCAGGGCCCAGCGAGCCCCCGCGTTGGCGGAAGACACAGGGCGTGACTGGGCCGTGGGCGGTCACCGAAGACGAGAGAAAGAGGAGGGGGGGCGCCAAGTGAGGGGAGGGGGTTCTTCTTACGGTAGATGGCGATGGCCATGCACTCGCTCAGAACGTAGCCATCGGAGCCCTCGAAGGTAGGGACCTTGCCCAGCTTGTTGAGCTTGAGGTACTCGGGGGTCGGGTTGGTGGTGTCAACAGTGACCGACTCGAGGTCCAGACCGTTGGCCTTCGCGACAGCGAGGATGGCCGTGGTGCGGGGGTTCTTCTGCAGGGCGAAAAGGAGCGCAAAGGTCAGCAGGCGGCGGCGGTGGAGGAGAGGAGGCAGCGCCAGGCAGCGCCGCGGGCGAGGCAGAGCGAGGGACGAACCTCCTTGGTGTAGATCTTTCCGAACGCCATGATGTCTGTTTACCGTGGGTGCGGGCTGGACAGAAAGGAAGGAAGGGGGTGAGGGTGTGGTTGGTGATGGGCGAGATCAGAACTGGGAAAAATTTAAATCAGAAGGCACAAGAAATCAAATGGCAGGAGGGGGAACCCCTCCGACTCGACCCCGCCAAAAGGCATCAATGGAGCCCAAGCTTGCCTGCTCATTTTTTTGATTTTTTGTTTTCGCTAGGCCGCGTTGGGCGGGGGAGGAGGGGCCCAATTCGCCGAAGCCCATGTTGTGTGTGTGTGTACTTATTCTGTGTTTGTGTGTGGCAACCAAGGCAGGAAATGCGTGTATAAGTACATAATCGGGATGTTTGTGTAAGCATAAGCTATTGGATACATACATCTCCCTATGATTGCCTGTCTTTCAGTCATACACCTCAATGCCTTGAGTATCGACACATTTTATGCAGAAGCTTCGTCTCCGTCGGGGTTGATCCGGGTCACCTACCCATCTACATACCTCATACGTACCCGATTGCCTGGATAAGATGTACGGAGTACCTAAGGTATCGTAGTAGGAGTACTTACCTTACCAGCCCCAACAGGCGCCTCAGCCCGGCAAAAGCCCAGCCTAAGGTTCCATGGTAAAAAGGCGGCCAAGCCACCTTAGGCCCAACCCGCTACGCCCGCGCGCCGGCCTGCATGTCGAAATCTCGAAATTATCGATTGCTCGCCTGCGACCGACGGAGCTGAAGCTTGCAGGCCGCCCATACACCAGCAGAGAACCGCCACCTGCCCCCCCCTCCGCGACGCCTAGATCGAGGGCCTCCTCGCCCCCGGAACCAGCAGCTGGATCTCGCGGCTCTCGTCCCCCCTCTCGCTGCCGCCCGCGACGAAACTTCACCCCCCTCCCTCCCCAATTGGGGCGTGCCGACGACACACACACCCCGAGTCGAGCCCCCATCAAGCACCGCCAGCCATGTCCGCCATCAGAACCGGCGTCCGGTGCCTCAAGGACCTCGGGCCGGCCGTCCCGAGGACGGCGACGGCGCACATGGGCGCCCTCGTCTACAGGCCGCGGCAGGCGCCCGTCTCGACGGCCCCCGCCGCCCGGTCCCTCGCGACCACCGCGGCCCGGCGGGACACGTTGGCCATGCCCAAGTCGACCGCCCTCGACCGCGACGCCGACCTGCTTGATGACGAGGAGGATGCCAGTTCGCCGCTGGAGCGCGAGGTCGCGACGGCGCGGTACCGCGCCGTGCCGGCCTCGCCGTCCTACTTCTCGCGGACGCCCGTCTTCAACGACTCGTACGTCGTGGTCCAGGACCTGGCCCGCAAGTACGGCCGCCTGCCCATCCTGCCCAAGGACAAGGTGGCGCCGACGGCCTGGAAGACCAAGGAGCAGTACCGCCTGGCCATGGGCGAGCACGTCAAGGGCCGCGACTTCGCCGAGTGCATGAAGCTGGCCAAGCGCCTGAACCAGATCCACCCCGACCTCATGCCCGACGACGTCAAGGCCGGCCTGCAGCCCTTCAAGCGCGAGATCAACTACCATCTCAACGTGACCAAGGTCCTGCCCATCGACCGCTTCGGCCGCGCCCAGGGCGTCGGCCGCCGCAAGTCCTCCATGGCCCGCGCCTTCGTCGTCGAGGGCACCGGCGAGGTGCTCATCAACGGCAAACCCCTCACCGAGGCCTTCGGTCGCCTGCACGACCGCGAGAGCGCCGTGTGGGGTCTCAAGATGACCGACCGCCTGGATAAGTACAACGTTTGGGCCGTGGCCCAGGGCGGCGGCACCACTGGACAGGCCGAGGCGCTCGCGCTGGCCATCGCCAAGGCCCTGATCGTTCACGAACCCGCGCTCAAGAACCCGTTGCGACGAGGTAAGTTGTCTCCCCGCCCCGCCCCTACCAAACCACCCACCAGCCCCCCCCCCCCCCCCTCCCTCCCTCACCCCCGGCCGCCGGAGCGCTTGCTCTCAAGCAAACCGGCGGCCAAACATGCCTGGGTCGGAATTCTGACATGCCATGGCAGCCGGCTGCATCACGCGCGATCCCAGACGGGTGGAGAGGAAGAAGCATGGCCACGTCAAGGCACGCAAGATGCCTGCCTGGGTCAAGCGATAAATACCGTCACCGTCGTCATCGTCGTCGTCGAACCGCCGACCCGGCGAGATTGCCCGGGGCAATTGGCCGGGCAATTTTGCGAGGGGTGGTGGGAGCAAGCATCATTCATACCAGCGCGAGCTCTGGCTCGGGGATGGGGCAAGCTCGCGGCCGTCCCGTGCATCGTGGCCACAGTCGCCGACCACGACCGGTGCCGGGCTCCGCGGGCCACTTGTATCAATTTGTAGCACTATGTAGCATCTTGTACCTAACAACGTGCCAACAAACCGAGCCGTCTCGGGGGAGGGAGGGGGGGAGTGGAGGCCGGGCGACGCGTAGCGTCCGGCCCCTTTGAGTTAGGTACTGCGTGAGAGAATGAGAGAGGGGGAGAGAGAGGGAGAGAGTGTGCGTGTGAAGGGTAAGACGAACGACGCGTCGCGTGCGGTCCCATTCCTAGGCCAATCCCGCGATATCTCATGGTTGGGTGAAAGGGACCAAAATAAAAAGGGGTGGGGGGAAGGGGGCGCATAGACTTCCTGAGCGTTTCTTCGTTCGGCGTGCCCGGTGGGTGGTGGTAGTTGCCCCTCCCCCCCCCCCTTCCTCTCCCCGAAACCACCAAAGGAAAGAAAAAAAAGATAGAGAGAGACGGGCTGTGCGGCCTGCGTAATCTCGAGCCGTGCGATGCTCGCGCGCGCGCGCGCCTTGGGGGGGGGGGGAAACGGGGGAGCCAGCTGAGAAAAAGTAGACTAAACCAACTATAGCGTGTCCCATGGTAGACCAGTCCCCCCCGGTGTCCCCTTCCGCGCGCCCTCCGAGCCTTCCCCTCCCCCCTGAGTGGCTATGTAAGTTTACCTTCCACGTTCGTCTGTTTCCCGTCATTGCTACCGACGACGAGAGAGAGAGAGAGAGGCACATACTGGAAAAGGCCACGGTGGGCGGCGGCGGCGGCGGCCTACCGGGTAACCTTGCCTCCTCCTCCTCCTCCTTCTCAGCGGGCTTCTTCGGTTCCCGAACGCCCACGGCCGTAGGACTTGTCATGGTGGCCCCCCCTCCCCGGGCGATGGGCTTTGCCCGGTGAACGACCCTCCCCCGTCCACCCCGTGTTCCAGCAGGCTGGACGGGCCAATCCGGGAGTGACGTTTGGCCGCCGGGTACTTGACGATACAAGTCGGTCTGGATCCCCCGTACGACTGACTACCTGAGGTAGGCAAAGTAGCCTCTACGTGGCGGGAGGTACGGGGATCCCAACGGCAAGCGCGTGTCGTATCGTCCAGGTTCCGTTTACTTCTAATTGCGGTGGTCTATGTGCATGCGAGGGTGTATCCCGCCCATTCCCCTCCTCTCCTTGGGCTGCACAACATCATAACGTGTTACAGGGTATAGGGTGGTTTCATTTCCCGGCTGTCACCGTCGAGTGGATGCGGACTAGGCACTTTCTGTACGTGCTATAAACGGGCTGAAAGGCTGAAGACATGCAAAGACCAATGACGTACCGCGACACCGCCCAGCTGATACACAGCTAGCTGCCTGATCTCCATACCAGAACGGGCGGCCTGGTGCTCCGTACCGGGAGGGCAGAGGGGAGGGGCGTGGTAGGAGAGGAGAATGGCCCGAGGGAGGAGGAGCGGAGGGCGGGACGGGAGAATTGATTGAGGTGCGGCTGCGAGGGAGACACAGGGAGGGAGTGATACATACGGCTCAGCTACTAGCAAGCACCACCGTGAGGCCCTCGACTCGGATGCAGCTTATTACAGCTGTGCGGCTGCATCTGGCGAGGACTGCGAACCCCTGACGCAGCAACACAGACAGTGGCGCGGCTTGCTTGCCTCATAGCCCGAATCTAGTAAACGAGGGGAAAAGAGCCCCGGTAGAATAGTGGGAGCAGACGCAAGGCTTCTAGAAGCGCATCGGGCACGTTTCAGATGCGCGGGACTTGCACGCTAGAAAGTCGTTGCCCGAACGGCCTGGCGGAAGTGTCAAGTCGGTTGGCGAGGCGCTGTTGGTTCCTGCCCGCCCGATTTGTGATCTCTCTAGCTGCCCGGCGAGACCAATTCCCACGCCTTTGGGGGGGGGGGGGGGGGGGGGTTGACATGGTCTGCCATGCCAGCTGAAGCCACGTCTTCCATGCTTCGTCGTAGCGCCGAGTGAGCTAATTGCGACGTCTGGCCAGCCTGCCACTGGAACAAGCTGGCAGCTATTGTTGCGAGCCCGCGCATTCAGCATGTGCCACACAGCTTCGATATTGTTATACTTTATACTCCATCGACGCCGACAGGCTTATTGGAGTCGTACACGGCCGCGACACGCGCCTGCAAGAGTCGCCTGCCGCACTGCTCCTTGCCGGATTGGGCGCAACGGGTCCCTGACTCTTTCCGAGGGCACCGAGCGGGAAAGGACTTTGCCGTGTTGTTGGCTTTGTCCGGTGCATAGCAGCTATTTGATTTTTGCCTTGCCCAACGGGTACCGGGCAAGACGAAAGTTTGGTTGTGCTGTGTTGGTAAATAAGAGCGCTGGTGTGGGGAGTGCAGCCTCACAGGCCGATCAGCCAGGGCCATGTTCCCAACACGCCAACGAGGCTGAGAGTCCTGTGTCTCGGCAGTTGTGGGCAAAAGCACAGAGTACTCTCTGTCGGCGGCGACACGCGTAGAGGCGACGAAGAATCATGCGCTGAGCGGAAAGGGCCAGCCTCGCCCGCCCACGCGATGACGATCTTCCGACCCTGCCAGCATGCAATCTGGGACATGGAAGATCCGACGATCACGCTCACGGCACCCTGGTACATAGGTCGTAGTCGTCGGCCGGCCCTAGTCCCTGTATGCAGCTTGCAAGCCACAAGCTGGTTTGCTCCCAAGCCTCCCCATTTTCTGCCACGATGCAAAGAAGGGATCGCTTGGGGAGGGGAAGGGGGGGCGTCAGAGGTGTCAACTTGTCTCCACGGCAGCCGGGCAGCCGCCGTCATCAATGGCACTGGCGGGGGGGGGGGGGGGGAGCTGAGCTGCTTGGCCGCAGGGCAGAAGGGAAGCCGGTCCGACGTAAACACCCAGGCTTCGGCTCTAACGCCGCCACCGGGGTCTGTGGGATCGTGACCTGCCCATCCGGTCGGCAATGACTTGCATGATAGCAGGCTCCCCCCTTCCACGCGACAGCGGCGGAGGTGGCAGTCTGTGGATGCGCTGGATGGGTTCCCTGGTGGGCGAGTGGGCGAGTGGGGGCAGCCTTCGCGGCATCGCGGCATCGCGGTCGTACATATCGCGGTTTGAACCGACTGCAAATTCCGCACAAGACCTCGGACGAAGCCGGCGGAGGCGGCATTGCTTGACCTGAGGTTGATTTCAAGTTTGATAGTTCCCTTGTGTCGTCGATGCACCCAGAGCCAATCGTTGCGGCCCCCCAAAAATTAGAGTATGCTGGAAGCCCACAGCTCAAATGAAGAAGGACAACGACCTGCATCACCTTGCATCCCTAGTGCCAACACAATTTATTGCGGGGAGGGCGAGGTTGGCCGGCCGGGTCACGGCCCAGCAGCCAACCCAGAGAGGGTCATGGACGGTAGGTGTAGGTGCAAGCAGGTCGAGGCGAATGCAGAGGCAGAGGCATGCAGCACGCACGTCGCCTACCGAGTGCTCCTCGTGCGTACCAGGTGTGTACGCGAGGCCGGGCTCCGCGCATCGCATCGCGAGTCTGGAATGCCGGGCAGGGGTGGCATCGGTCACGAGAAGAGCCAGGCTTGTTCCGCACCGATGGGCAGTACCGCGCACGCTTGCTTGAGGCCATGGTGATGACACGACCCCGACGACTTGGTCCTTGTTCTTTCCTGTGCCGGCCTGGCCTGTCCCCGTTCCCATGCCATATGGCAAGCCGCACCACACACCGCAAGCACGGACAGACCGGCGGTGGCATCCCCCGCCCGTGGCCGTCCGTGACTCAAAAGCAGAAGGCACCTTGGGAGTGGTTCTGGCCGATCGGCAATGGCCTGTCGGCAATGAGGGGGGGGGACTGAGGAGCCCTCGAGCGGCGGATGGAGGAGTGGGTAGGTAGCCCAGCAATGAATGGAGCCGAGCACCAGGTCAACAACCAGAGGTCGATCGGAGGCCCTGGTCAGCCCCGGGACAAGGCTCAGACGCACCCTTGTCGGAACATTTTGACGACATCTCGCTGCTGGATGCTGGACCAGGCCCTGCTGGCATGCCTCGCGACGCCCCTAGCACGCGTCTTCTTTAACGACCAGGGTCCAGGATCCTCCTCGCAAACTCATCCATAACAAATGCCGCGTCGCGCGTGAGTATCGAGTACATGGCCTCTCCTGGGTCTCGGATGCGGATCAGGCGTACCTGTCTGCCTCTCCGTACCACCTGCTGATAGGCAGTTCTGGAGCTCCATTCAAGACCCGGTATCCATGTGGGTGTAAAATTTTCCCCGAACGCTCAGATGTTTCCACGGCCGTCGAGAGGCAGGCAGGCACTGGCTCGCCCATGCTCGTCGGATAGGTAGGTAATCAGGTACTGGCCTAACAGCGCTCGTCCCACACGAGCTACTCTGATGGCGTATAATCCAGGGCCTACTGTTAGGCCATTCATTACTCGATCCCATGGATACATGTAAGTAGCCACCTGCAAGAATGGGCGAAACTGGTACCCGCACTCTGGCCGGGCTCTCTGTGAATTATGTAGCAGGAGAGACACAGGCAGCCAGGCAAGCAGGTGAGCAGGCAAGCAGTGACAGGGGAGGGGAGGCCTGGACGCCGTGTGACAGGACGATGGGGGAGAGGCCAGCCGCTACTTCGCACTGGGCTGGAAGATGCCGTGAGAAATTAGAGGTCAAGGTTTGCAGTTAGTGTCGTCTTTTTTCCTGCGTCCTCGTCTCGTGCTGGTGTGCCAATGCTAACGGGTTGCAGAATGGCTGGGCTGGGCGAGCGTGAGGACCCGACAGGATTTTTTTCTGGTTGTTTATTGAGCACTTTCCCTATGGTCTCTTCCTGGCCAACCAATGGCTATGGGTCGCCTGGCAGGCTCTGGGACTCCAGGAGGCCTTGTGGACTTATTTTAGGCCGTTTCGGTGCTAGATCCGAATGCCATGCGAGATCACCGCTTCCACCTCGAGCGAATCATGACTCGGCGTCCGTGGCTCTGCCGACTGGAGAGGCGCTGGTCCCGAAGCGGCCGACGGCAGTAGCTTCACCACCAGTCGAGAATGGGGGATCGTATGCACCGAGTACCGAATGGAGGCTTTGGGGGATGGCCTCCCCATGGTACGCGGATTGCTGCCGTCAGGGAGAGACTGCCCCAACAATCGAGCCCCGGCCGATCGAGCTCTTCCCGCTCTTATCAACAAAAAGACGGTCCTTCAGCAAACCTTGTTCTGGCTTAAAGTAACAGATGGATCCGGGGGGGTGGAAGGAAACATCCATGAAGGGGCAGATGTGCAGGAGTAGTCCGGTAAGACAGATCAGTAGGTCCACTGGGTAGGTAGGTAGGTAAGTAAGTAGCCGCGAAGAAGAGGAAGCCCGGAAGGTTGGTTGGTTGGGATGGATGGAGGTGAAGTGTGTGTGTGCGTGCGTGCGTGCGAGTGTGTCAGTCAGTGTGTGTGCAGTCTCGATGCTAGCTTATTACCTCCAGCTTCCATCCATCCATCCATTCTACGTAAGTTCCTCCTCGGTACCGACCTTGCTTGAGTTCATACCAGCCACGAGGCGGACGAAGCAGGCGCACAGACGGACAGGCCAGGGCGGGAGGTACCTTCTTCTTCTTCTTCCTCTGTACGTACAGGTAAAGCAGCATCCGAGATCCATCCCGTGGAAGCAGGTGGACAAAAAGCAGGGCAGAAAGTACCTAACGCAGGTAGTACTCATAACAAGTAGACTTTTTTTGTCCTCCATCGGACGGTCGGGGGGGCGGACGAGCAAGAGGAGCAGGTGGTAACTACCATATGGGGTGGGAACGAATGCGCAGAAGACAGGCGGGTACGCACCAGAACATGGACGGTGACCTTAGGCAGCGACATGGCGCCTTCCATTTTTTTTTTTCTTTCTTCCTTGGAGAGGGAACCTGGACCCGGGGATGGGCGCTGGAACGTTTGGGCGGTCGAGCCGGAGACCGTTGGTATTTAGAGTTTTTCCCTGCCGACCTGCGTCCTGGTCTCCTCCCCTCGCCGTGGCTGATGGTGCTGATGAGCCAGCCCGCTGTTCGCCCTCCCGCTGCCCGCCACGGCGTCGACCTGGACGGACGGGCAGACGGGCGCGCAGCTCAGCAGGCAACGGGGGCGGTGGCAGGTAACGTGTGCAACCGTGTGCGACGTGCCGGCGCCCACTTGCACCGACGGCGCCTCGACTAGCTGGGTCACTACGGAGTAGGTTGAGCAGTTCGGCGATATCGTGTCGACACTACGATGAACACAGCCCGGGCCCAGCGACTGATCCATGGTGGATGCGACATAGTGGGATTGGCCCAGGGCAGCCAATGGCGTCGTCGTACGGCGCCCGGGGCCTGGTCGAGAAACATCCCTGGACGTCGTCCCGATATCGAGAAGCTGACCTGCTAATCCGCACTCCATCATTAGTTGCTGAGTTAGGCACGCACGCGCGCACACACACACACGCGCATGGATGGACGCAAACCCGCCCAGCTCACACGGATCGCAGACCACGCCATGGGGGCCACCGTGAGGCCCCGGCCCCGAGCGCGCGGCGGCTGCACCGTGTGTGGCCTCCCATGTCTCGGGCTCTCGCTGCTTTGCTTCTGGCCTGACCTGCTCGCCCGATCCAGGTGAAGAAGGTACGTAAGTCGACGTTGAGCTCAGCAGCACCACCACCTCCTCCTCCTCCATCTACGTACCGCACCAGCAAGCCCGTACGCACCGAGGGGGAGGAGAAAAAAAAGCAATCTCAAATCTGAGTCGTCGACCTAGATAGAGCCCGGCGGGAGCCCACGGATGCCCGGCGCCTCTCGCTTGTATCCGCCGTCTGTTGTTCGACTAACCCATCTGCATTCAATCTTGCTGCTACCGCGTCGAAAATCTCAGGGACCCGGGGCCGGCGTATTCGCAACCTCTTCCCTGTTTCGACCACGGACGGACGCATGACATTCAATGCTGGCTGCTGGCCGCTGGCCCTGTGACCCGGATTTGCACCAGGGACGCACCCAACCCAAGCCCTTGGGTTGCTGCTTTTTCTTTTCGCCCTCGACCCCTGGCCCGGCCCCAAAAGCACGTCGTCGAGGGTGGCGTCCCGGTGCTTCTTCTGCCAGCCTGCGTACGGGACGCAGGCACGGAAGACGCCTTTTGCACCAACTGGTGATCTGCCCCGGCACCTCTCGTTCGTCGCCTTGCCTTGCTTGCTGCTTCCGGTCACTGGCGATCCATCCGCCCGCCCTCCCTGACGGATCCCATACCGGGTAGTCTGCAAGCCTCCTGCCAAGGGAGGGACTTCGTCTTTCCTCCCCTTCCCCCGGTCCCCCTACCCCCCCTCCCCTTCTTCCCCTACGCCTACGGTATGTACATGCCTGCCCTACCTAGTGGAAGCTCCCTCCCCCCCTGCCTTACGACCATTCTGTACCTACGTAGATACCCACAGCCCAAAAGACTAGCGACACCCGGTGGTGTGGGCTATACACCCCTCCCCTCTCCCCCCCAGGAACCCTGTCCGTCGGTCGACCACGGTATTCGTATGTACAAGCAACATCTGAACCCGGCAGCATATCCACTGCCTGTGCACGCGAGAGACCCCGTCCATTTCGCTCACCCCGTCACCACTGCCCAAGCCTGTCTAGTGTCGCTCCGGCTGCTTGGATGCAAGGCATCAGGCTGCTTCTGGTGGACGTCGGGAACTGCTTTCTCGAACGCCCTCGTGCTGCCGCCGACCTCCGGGGTCGCGAAAAAGAGATCTTGCTTTAGTGTCTCGATATTACAGCATAGTCCTCGTGCCAGCTCCCTATCCAGCCTGCCGATCCACCCATTGGCCAATGGCACACCCTCCTGCCTGTGACTGGCCGCTGCTTCATACCCAAATATATCAAGAGAGAGACAGTCCCGACCCTCCGACGTCTCTCCAAGGCCGTCTCTGTATGCCTGGTGGATGCCAAAGAAGCTGTCGGAAACTAAAAGGTTGAAGCATACTAAGCAATCCCACGACGACCAGGCCCTCTTGGCTTTAGGCTTCCAACTCTCTCTCTCTCTCTCGCCCTCATCCTCTCTCTCCTCTCGTCCCTCTCACCACCTCGGCTTTCTTGCCGGGAGTTTCGACGCAGCAGCGAACCGCGCGTCCCCGTCTGTTGTCTACCCGCGCGTGGGTGCTCCGTTGGTCGCTGCTGGTGCTGCCGCCGCCGCTGCCGCCGCCTCCTCCTCCTCCTCCGCCTGCACGGGACGACCTGGGCAGATCTGGCTCAAGCGGACTAGATCTCGGCTTTTGGGCTGCTCGAACGGCCTACCATTGACTCGGGAAAGGGCCTAGGTCGCGGGCTTCGAAAAAGGGCCCTCGTGCGGATCGGCCACCGAATCGAGCGCCTGCGCTGCGCGAACAGGCTAGCCAAAGGGTCAAGCTGGTTCGTGAGGCCCTGGTGCGGCTTGCTTGTGTGGGCGAAGTTGCAAGGTCACTGCTTGTAACTCGCAAGTACCTCCTCGTCGCTACTGGGATCTACCCAGTTGACCGAGTGACAACCGTTACCAAGCCGGATACACTACCTCTCTCCACTCGACATTCTTCACGAAGCCAGCCCGAAGATCTAGGGACGAAGCCAAAATTGGAGCTCAGCAAAGGCATCGTCACCCCTACATGCTATGACCAAGGCATGAATCAGACCTCCTAACGGCCTTGTGGTGTTTGCACCAAGCACGCTTCAGACCAAACTCTCCGGGTCTACTCACTTACGTAGTCGGCCCAGCCCTGGGTGGACTCGATAAGACGCGTTCTGCCTCCGTCTTCCCTGCCGCTCACACCCGGACACATTTGGCGCGGACGCACGTATAGTTCGGCGCCCGCATCATATATGCCCTTCAGCCCCCTCCCCCCTCAAAGTCTCCCGACACTTTTCGTCATTTTTGCGCTTGACGTTTTCCCAACCCGGTCAACCCTCCCTACCTCGGTCCCCTCCCAGCCTACCCGGGAGACCCTGACGAAAGGCAACACTGAGCTATCCGCTGCTCGCTCCCTCCCCCTCCCCTCCTTGCCGAGTCGAGGACCCCGCCGCCGGTGATACATTGGTCGCCCTACCACCCGCCTACCAGCTTGTGTCTGCCCGCGGTTTCCTCTCGTTCCCGTACTAGCGCTACCCTGACGGGTGTCCTAGCGTGTGTTGTTTGTGTGAGTGTGAGTGTGCGTGGGTGTCGGTTGAGCACCGGCTGCGAGGACAAGAGAGAAAGGGGAAAAAGAGTGTGTGGGTGCGCGTACGCGCTCCCGTATTCGAGTGTGCGTGAGTGGTGTGGTGCGCACGCGCGAGAGCTACCTTACGGTCATCACGTCCCCCTTCTCCCCCCCCCCCCCCTTCTCTCCCCCTCTTTACCGGACCGGCCGCAGGCTTGACTTGCGGACGCAGCAAAGCTGGCCCTCCTATACTCGCAACCCGCGCCATTGCCCGAGGCGCCTCGGCTGGGCTCTCAGCTTCAGTCGGCGGACGACCAGCCTGCCCGGGGCATGGACGACAACGCACGGCGCAGGAGGCAGAACGAACCGCCCCTCAGCGCCGCCTCGAGTTCCAGATACCCGGTTCACGATCCCAATGCGCAGCGGAGGTCGTACGGCGCAGGCGCAGGCGCGGGCGCGGGCGCGTCCGATAGGTACCGACCTGCGCCCCTCAACACGTCCCCCTCGACGGCTCGGGGCATGGGCGGCACGGCTGCCTACAGTGGCTACTATCAAGAGCCGGCCGCGGCCTTCTCGACGACGATTCCACAGAACACAATGCCCTACCAGTCCGAATACGGGCAGGATACACGACAAACACAGAACTTTAGCGCCTACAACCCGAACATGATGTACAACGTGTCGCAAACGGGCACGCAGAACACTGTCTACGATACGAGTCAACAGTTCCCCTCGCGGCAGCCTGCAGGCATGCAGATGATGCCCACGGATGTGGCCGCGTCTTATTTCCCGAGCGAACCGACCAACGCGGCGGCGGCGGCACAAGCCCTGCAGCAGCCGGCCGCCTCCTCGAGCACGTCGGCCGTATATCAACAGAGCCCGGCAGACCAGCAACGCGCCATGCTCCAAAACTACCCCAGCGGCATGGCTTCGATGAGTGCCATGTCCCAGACTTCCAGCGCCCCCGACCAGGTCATGGAGGAGCAGGACTACTCGGCCTCGGCCGAGATGGGGGAGGCCTACGAGCAGTACCAGACGGCGCTGAAGGAGATTTTCACCAATATACGCAACGGGGTCTTGGTTTCGGCGAGCGAGTCCCTGCTGACGGTTTCCGACTGGCTGCTTTCCAAGGTGGCCGAGCTGGGTACGTTTCCCCTCCCCCATGCCTCCCCGCTTGCGTTCACACCCGGGGTTTGGTTTTGGCCAGCGTTCCACAGGAGATGCACTACTAAAGCCCTGAAATGTGTTAGGTCTCGCGGCCGACAACCCGCAGCTTCACAGTGACCGGATCAAATTATGGCACGACTTCAACCACGCGTGGTTGGCTCTCTTCCAGAAACAAAAAGACCTGACGGAGTCCGGGATCACACCACAACGAGGTCAGACATTGGTCAGCGAAGAAGGCCTGAAGAAGATGGGCAAAGAGCTCGTGCGACTCTGCGACGGGATTGAACGGCATGGTCTCGTGGATTACGAGTACGGCGTCTGGGAGGAGGCCATCGTGGAGAGTAGGCAATCCACCCCCGGGGGGTTGGCGCTGGGCGCCCCATGACATGGGGTGCTGGACGCTACCCTGCCCTTCTGTTCCCATGGTGTGTCTCTTCTAACGGGGTCCTGCAGTTCTCGGCGTCTGTCTCGACATTTACGAAAGCGCGGGCGAAGCAGGGACCAGCGGCAGCGCCGCCGCCACGAACACTGCCAGTACTAGCCACCAGGCTAGCCGGTAGAGTGAGAGGTAGGGCTGAGCGTCGTATCAGCCCGCCCCACCTCAACGTTGACTTGGACACGACAGGATGACTTAATCGATTTCACTTGTATGATAGTGGGTGGCACAGCGAGGAGGCTGTGGAAGGGGACGACCAGGCCTGGCCAGGCAAGGAAAGGGAGGGGAGGCGTGAGGCGTTGCGTGCATCGGGCTCCATGGGTTTCAGTTGGGCCAGCGTTCTATTTTCCAGCCGCGATGGGCGGTGCGGTTGGGCGCCGGCCAGGCACGTATCTGCATGCGTCCCCGACTGGGCCGGTGCCCAGGCCTACCGGTCTGGCTAGCGATTATGGCCGCGGAGTTATGGAAGGGGCGATGTCGTTGTAATCTGATTCGAAATATTGGGTGCGGCGGCTTCTTTTTTTTGTTTCCCTGGCTCGCCGGTTCGGGGAGGGGTCAGGCTGGGAAAGGAAGGACATGGCAGGGTATACACGGGGCGGTAAGGGGAGAAGACGACGGGGGTCAGGGGGAGCGGCTAGACGGGGCGGATGCTGATTTGATGGACGGATACCCCCAGCGCGTGTCGAAGGAAGCATAGGGAGCCGAAAAAGGAATAGAGAGAGGAAGACGATTGCTCCCACGAGCCATTTTGCCAACAGCTGCGGCCTCGCCATGATGAACAGTTAGCTGCCGGGCCTTGAGGGTGCAGCTTTGCTTGCTTGACTTTGCACGAGCTAGGTACACGAAGTAGATGCCGCTCCTTACGATATTCTGGGCTACCATCCAACCTACTGCCTAAGTGGAAGGTGGGAATAGGCAATCATTTGATAGCTGGACAGGGGCGGAGGGGACGGTGGGAGATACAGCTGTGGCACTTTTGTACTTGTACTTGTACGATGGACACGCATTCATTCGCCCCTGCGGCTTCTGCACGCAATCGTGTAGCATGTTGCTTTTTTTGTTCTGGCGGCGACCCACCGCCAGCCGTATTACTCAATATATTGGCCGAGGTGAGAGAGAGACACACACACGCAACCATACGGGGGGAAGGCATGTTACACGGCAAGCTGGGCTGGGTGTGGCGTGGCGTGAATTGGTGATTGGGCACACGGCATGAATTCGTGCCCAAGGGCTGGAAAGGACGAAAAGGCGATGATGTTCCCCCCTCCCACCATCCATGTCGTTGCATGTGTATTCCGGATAAGGCAAACGAAGCTTTGGTTTTCTGGTCGCACCCCCCGATCTTCCAAACCTAGTTCGGTACTCACCTAAGGTATGTAGGCGAGAGGTCCATACCAGTGATGGATAGTGGAACCCTTGGGCATGGAGAAAGTGGGAGGCCAAGTCGAAGGTAGGAATAGAGAAAAAAAAAAGGCCGAGGTGACTTGGGGGGGGGGGGGGGGGGTTTGATGGTGGAAGGCAGGCGACGCGGGCTCGGGCGTGACAACGACACGCCCCATTCTTGGCTTCAGATCGAGCAATGGCCTAACGACGGGCCATGGCTATTAGGCACTTACCTACTCTGCTGGAGTAGCTACACAGTGTAGGAGAGAGGGCGTTTTCGTAATCCAACGTGAGGCGGGGAGGGGGGGAATGGATCGGCAGTGCGGAATGGCAAGATGAGGTTCAAATCCACGCCCTGTCGGGGGCTCAGCCTCATCCCCTCGTTGGGCCCTGTGTGTGGTGTAAGTGAAGCGGATTGGACGACCGGGGAAACGGAACATCCAAAGAACGTCAGGCCCCCCGAACCCAAGGAATTGATTAGTTATGGACCTAAAAGGAGATCAGCAGAGGAGAAGAAGAACGAATAAACACCAAGAAGAAAAAAAAAAAAAAAGAGAGTTGCCCGCGCCCGTGGTTGACCGGGCCTGCGTTCCTTCCTGGCCTTGAACTCCCGCGGCGGCGAATTGGGCAGCAACCCCCCCGGGACCAGAACCGAACCGAGCGGAAGGCGCCATCGGCATTAGAGATGATCGCCTTCCAGTCTGTGCTTGCCTCGGCTGCCTTCCCGCCCTCGAATGACCCCCCCCGGTCACGACGGCTCCTATTTCTTCTGCCGGGGTATTGAAGTGGTCTACCTATGACGGTGTGTGATGGTCTGGTCTGGCATATTTTGCTTGCCTGCGGGTTGTGGCTATAGTTGTTGCTATTGTTGCATGCACCCCCTCCTCCCTGCTACTACTAACTTCCTACGCCCGCGGGGCCCTCACCACGCCGCCGGCTTTTCGTCCTCCATCCGGCATCGAGGATCCCCTCCCCATGGGTGTTCGGGCGGCAATGGTGGTGGGTGCCGGTGGTATCCCGCTGGGTACCGACCCGGCGCAACTCTCTCCGCCTTCCCTCTTCTCTACGGGCGCGCGCTCTCTCTCTCTCTCTCTCTCTCTCTCTCTCTTCCTCTCTCCCTCCACCTGCCGGAGTAGCAAACCAGACTTGGGACGGAGCATGGCTCCTCTCGATGCGATGGGTGGGACCCCGAGATCCAAGCCCGGCCTCCAGCTCTCTCTCTCTCTCTCGCGCGCGCGCGCGCTCTCTCTCGCCTGTCCGCATACCTACCGGAGTAAGACCCACGGTAGTTGCTTTTTGGACTATCCGGTAAGCAAGACAAAGCGGACGAGACGCAGGGACGCAGGACCGGACGGACAGATGGGACGATGTGGCATTCACTTTCCCCCGCCACGCCCTCCGTCCTCGTCTTCCACGATACGCTGTACCGCGGGTCGTTTGCCCTGGCGGTAGCCGAGGCACGCGGGCATATGGGCAAAGGACACGCCCTGCAAGGAACAGGCACACACACATACGCACACAAACGCACTGCAGGCACGACGACGACGACGGCCGGCACTTACAGACATGTACAGGCCAGGGACCAACGAGGCCCTGTAGGTCTCGGGAGGAGGGGGGAGCGGCGTGGTTCTCTGACCCTGTCGTGCTGTCGTGCCAGCGAAAACCCACACGCGCCTCCTCTGTTTCGGTCCCTATCGACCGGGGGGGCTGGCGAGGCGTCCAATTGACTCGCCCAAGAAGCCGGCGCGCCGTCGAGTTGACTCAGACAACACAAAAGCTGTTCCCGCCCGCGAGGCGCTCAGCCGAGATGCAACACCCGACCACCCCCCGGGCTCCGCATCGCACACTCACTCACACACACACACACACACACACACGCACACACACGGGGCACACATGCTCACGCAGCGCCGGTCCCCAGCCAGCCCAGGCCCATTGCCCTTTACGGCCGGGGACAGCCTATGATTGGCCCGTCTTCCCCCCCCCTCCCCCAAAGCTGAGGCGCCTGCATTCTCCCTCCCATATCGAGGAAGGGTGTCATTCGATTGCGCTTGTGGAAGAGGGGGGTGTTCAGCCGGCAGTGGACGCCTTGGCCCCGTTCAACCCTCCTCGGGCCTCCCGCGGCCGGCAGGGCTGTTCTCCCCCCTTCTTCCCCCCTTTCCTCCTCTCGTCTCTCTTACGCTTTCCCACTCTCCCTCTCCCCATGCAGGACGTGTCGACGGTGTCTCCAGCTCTCACCCCAGCCCGAGGTCCATTGTCAGAAAAACCCCCCTCCCCCCTCTCTTAGGTGCTCCACATTGATGACTGCCGTTCGATGCACCGACTAGGACACCTCTCGCCTTCCCCTGCCACGGCAACAATGTTTCTGCTGCTGGTTCCACTGCGGCTGGTACTCCAGCCGCCGTGTCTGCCGTTGCGTCAGCCGTTGCGGGGGCTGCTTGCGGTATGAACTCACGCACAGTCCGGACCAGGCTCTCTTGCTTCTTGTTCAGCCAGGAGGGCCATGGCTACGTATACCCTAGCCCGGCTTATTGGCGACGTGGGGGATCAGAGCCATGGGTTGTGTGACCTGTCATATTTTAGACAAACCCCCCTAGGTTGGCTGCAGATCCCGTTCCGACATGGGTCGCCAGCAGGGCAGGACGGGACGGGGCAGGACAGAACAGGACAGGGCAGGCCTCACAACTACTAGCACTCGCTTTGGCCAGAGTGGATCGATATTCAGTCTGCTCGCCGACTACTCCTGGCTGACAGCCGTCCGGATTGGGCTTCCGACGGGCGCGCGCCCAAATCGCCGCTGTAGGGCCCGAGACATGGCCCCCGGATACACGGCTGCACAACATGACGCGACGCCCATCTCATTCCCTTCCGCCACCATCGTCCGCCCAGGGCCACCAGGCAGCAGCATCGGCAGTCTCTTGGGTGTACAAGGCGCAGGGCCAGGCCGCGGCCCAGGTCCTCCCAGTCCCGGTCGTCCGGCATGGGCCGGGGCATCACGACAGCTCTCCAGATTGGCAGACGGGCCAGGGCATACGCCTATGCCTTTCGCGACGCCCGACAGTCTCTCCCAGCCCAGCCAGCCACCTCCTCCTGTCACGGCCTAGCGCCCGCTGCACACCGTCCACCCCTATGCAGACTATTGACATCAACGCGGTGCGCGGCTGATCTACCTATCGATCCCGGCCGCCTCGCCAACGGGATCCCCCTTCCCCCCCAGGGGCCGTCTATTAATTGGCGCTTGGCGGCCGGGGCTGCGCCGGCCACACCCCCTCCCCTCCTCCATTGATGAGGCGGGCCAGCTGGGCTATCTCCAGTAATCCATGGCCGCCCGCTTGCTCATTTACGACGACAGCGCCTCCCAGCCGACCCAACGCAACAACCTGCAGCTTTCCGCACCACCCATCCCGGCCAGGTTGCCAAAGCGGTCGCGGCTACGCCGCGTCTTGTGATCGGCATTGCCTGAGAATAGCGGTTGTGGTGCTGTATGGTGCTCGGGGAAGGTTACGCACAGCCAAAGCCCTGGTGAAAGCACTGTAGCCACTCGGCTCGCGCTCCCCCCGTCTTCGCTCCCTACCCTCCAGAACGGCATGCCTGGCGCCGGGTCCGACACCTACACCCCCCCTCCTCCTTCAAGATCGCATCGGATCTTGCAGCAAGCAATCTCAGACATGTGGTGCAGCTATGCGTAACCACTACTATGGTGTCCGCCGCTCCTGTCACCGCCAAGCTTGGCCCTCAGGTGGCGGCCGCCCACATGCCACCATGTATCTTGGACAAACCCCCTGGGTGCAGCTGCAGTGGCATCACGCACCTGGCTACTTTCGTCTCCCCGGGGAGGGGAGTTTGTCGAAAATCGACAACTCGACTCGACTCGTCAGATATCGTGACTGCCCTTTCCCTCCGTGACTGATCTTCTTCGCCCGTCATCGCTTCCTTTGGGCTACGCCTCATTGCGCGTTCTCCCCCTCAGGGCGCGGCCAGCGTTCCATTGTGTCTCAAAAATGCCACCCTCCGCCCTCCCCCCATTACGTGACCAGGCAAATTGCGGCGTTAGCCCTCTCCCGCGCGTTGTGCATGGCGCCCGTATTTGAACGTAGTATCGTGGGCGTTGTCCCACGCCGCTTGCGGCATATCCCACCCCGTCCCGGCGGCCGCTCGAGGCTGTCTTGGGCGCGTAATTGTTACCGGGGCGTCTTCGCCCGGTACTCAGGAGGTGCTTCAGTCGATGTGTGCACTTTGGAAACGGGCGTGGCCGAGGCAAGCCAACGGGGCTCCCTCACTGTTTTTGCGATATACCGCACTGTTCCGGCCCTGCTGCAAGTGTACGTTTGTCAGCTAGTCCACGAGTCCCTTCTGCGTGTGGACACACCCAACGCATGCCCACTGCGCGGGACGTCTGGTGTCTACCACAGGAACCTGACTCTCCCAACTGATCCCGACGGAGTAGATGAAAGCACGCTGTTCCTCCTTTCTGTCGTGCCCTAGGATCTGAGTGCACGCTTAGTAGAATCTAGCTGAAGAAGACAACCGTTCCCAAATATCTTGCCAGCGAGCCACGCACACACACACCCACATTTGCGGGCGTGCGGACGGCCGCGCCGAGGAAGAAGTGACGTGTACGCGCTTGAAGAGATGAGGAGATGGAGAAAGAGAGAGAAAACCGCGGTGATGGTTCCGAGAGAAAGGGCCACAGATGGTGTCCTGAGCCATAGCCGAAAGTACCGGGGGGACTTGCCGTTAAGGGGGTTCCAGGGACAAGCGGCCCGGGCCCCCGGATTATCAAAACCCGGAGCAGGTTCGGAAAGCGGCACGGCGAGGCCGGCCGGCCGGGCTAGCACCGCAGCCGGCAACGGCCCCGCCGCCATAGCGACGCGGATACACTGAAATCCCGGGGGGTAATGAGTACGGGAGCGTTGACTTTTCTATACAGCGAACACGCATCTCTAGCCCCCCGCCCCTTCCCCGCCCATCCATTGGCGAAGGGAGGGCGGGGGAAGCCCTCGTAGATTTCCCATTTCCTCGTGTCGACCCCAAGGCAACGCGCCGTGAACTCTCCGGCTTAGCCTCCACGACCTTCCCACGACCTCCCCCCCCAATTGCCTCCCTGCCTCCGTCGCGTGTCTCTACTCAACCATTCCGCAGACACGCCCTTCCCGCCCATTACCTCCTCATTCAAGCCATCCGCCCACCGGTTTCCCACAGACCGAACCCTGGGGGGGGGGGGGGGGGGGGGGGGACTTGCTTGCCATGGAAACGAACCGCGGAGAAACTGTCACCCCCCTCCCCGCGTTCATAGGTCATTTGCCCTGGGTCGGAGAGGCAACCGATTCGAAAGAAAATCTTTTTTAACCGCCACCCGCTGGCGAGGTGAGCCCGCCGCACGATTGTGCCCCCCTCTTCCCCTGAATACCAACCCCCAATTCCAGCCCCCCCGCCCCCCCGCGGTAGGAAGTGGCCGTCGTCCTTTTGTACCCTCAACCCGAGGAAAAGGGAGGGAGGGAGGAATCTATCGCCCGTGCGAAAGAGAGAAAGAGAGAGAGACAAGCCGACGGGCGCGGGCGCGCCTCGGGCGGAGAACACCCCTTTGCTGCTTCACCCTCTCCCCTCCCTCCCGACGCAGCAGAAGCCGCCCGCTACGGACAAGAAGTCCACCAGGCCGTGTTCCCTCGGCTACCCGGAGGTAGCATCGCAAGGGGCGAAGATGGGAGGGGGGCTGGGTTGGGTTGGGGTTATGCCCCATCCTGCCCCCCCCCTCTTTCAAAGAACGTCGCAGCAAGGGGCTATCGTGACGCCCGTCCACGGAGGACCGCGGAGTGTGAGATGGCAGCTCGACGACAACGGCGACGCGAACGCCGCGGCTCTTCCCCTCTCGTCGCTACGCTAGGGTGGTGGCACCATTCTGCGGTTTTTGCCTCCCCCGCCCAGCCTGCGCGCGGGCGGGCGGAAAGAAAGGACTGCTCGCCTGTCCATCACCGGTTGGTGAACAACTGGCCGAAGGGAGGTAGAGAGGGGGTGATGGATAGGGCCCGCCCTAGAGCGGTCTGTCGTATCCGCGGTGAAAACCTGACGGGCTCCCCCCCTTTGTTTCTATGGAGCGAGATCAGAGGCCTACATGTACATTCTGACGAGAGTTTTGGGCAAAAGGGGCCGACGAGGGCGCCTGATGCACCGTTGGCCGGCCGGCCCCCTGTCTCCGGGGGGGAGGGGGGAGGCTCGATTCCTGCGTAACCGGTGGATGGTGAGCGTGGACGTCGAGGTCTCCTGCCCTAGCACGGGAGGCAGATAGGTTCGTGAAAGGGAGGGGCCCACGAGCTCGCATACCACGACGGCTCGCCATGTATGTGTCCGACCTCGGGGCGATAGAAGCTGAGTCTACGTCACGTGTCATACCCAAACCGCTTACCTTCTCCCGGGACGGCGGTGGCTGTCCGAACAGTCAGCGGGCAGCCGTTTCCGAGCTTGTGAACAGCACTTGCACGAGTACGACGGCTCCTTGGTAAACCGACGAAGCCATTGTTCGAGAGATGGCATCACGCGGCCGGAGAGCTAGGTCACATCAATGCAGAATTTGGCAGAACCCATACAGGCGCTGGAAACGTCGTGATTCATTATGTTTGCGGATGTGAACCCCGCCGTACGTGTGTGTGTGTGTATCTTGTCAGATGGGTAGGTATCTAGAACTGATCTGTGGGGTGGGCAGGCGAGCGTTAGTCTGCTGGGCTCAAGACAGGCCGAGGAGGGAGAAGAGACAGTAGAGATGGAGGGAAGAAGAAGAGGAGGAGGAGGAGGAGGAGGCAGAAGACGAAGCAGAAGAAAGAAGCAGAGGAAGGAAGCAGAAGAAGGCAGGCAAAAGGGGACGACGTACCCAAAGTCATACTCATGCTCACGTCCATGTTGTCCACCATCTTGGTAAACTCGTCAAAGCTGATCTTGCCGTCCTTGTCGAGGTCGGCCTCCATGATGGTCTTGTCGACGATCTGCTGCAGCTGCTGGTCCTTGAGGTTGGAGCCGACCATCATCTTGAGGACGATGAAGAGCTCGCCGTTGCTGATGTAGCCGTCGCGGTCGATGTCGTAGACCTTGAAGGCGTAGCGCAGCTTCTGCTCCTTGTTGCCCTTGGAGCTGAAGGCCGAGAGGCCCTGGACGAACTCCTGGAAGTCGACGTCGCCGCCGCCGTCCTCGTCGAAGATGGCAATCATGCGCGTCGCCAGCGGGTTCGAGCCGATCTGCGGCAGCGACAGGAACTCGTCGCGCTCGATGGTGCCCGAGTTGTCCTTATCCAGCTTCATGAAGCGCTTACGCAGGCGGTCCACCTCGTCGCGGTCGACTGCAAAAACGCGGAAGGAGAGAGAGGGTCCCCCGTCATCAGCAAATCTCGCTCTGTTCTTCGGTTTCTCACTTCACCCCCCCGAGGCAAAACGCGCGCATACAGTTGGTCCCCTGGACAATGTTGTCCAACACGCTGCTGGGTGTGTTGCCCATCTTGAAGATATCTCTATCGGTACCGTGCCGCGCGGTGCGGTGCGGTGCTGTGCAGTTCAGGCCCGTACGGTGCTCTGGTCTGGTCCGGTCCTATAGCCCCTGAGGCCCTGCGGGAGAGAGGACGCGGCGGGTCAGCGGTATCGCTCTGGGCGCGTGCCGTCGAGGCAGGCCGGTCGGTTCGTCGGTCGGTCGGTCGGTCGGTCGGGGCGATGGGAGGGCAACGAGCGTGTGTGCCTTTCGTGTGGTGGTGTTTTTACCCGTGTCCGCCTGGGAAAGAACAAGACGAGACGATGCAACGGCAGGAAACGGCGGCAGGTCGTGGGGTGGGCGGGCGCAAGGGTGGGTGGTGGATTTGGGAATGGCTGAGGATAAGGCTGAAGGAGGGGATCTTGATTGATACCAGTAGTAGGTCGTTATTACTATAGGTACATATGTAGTTATGTACCTTCCCCCATACAGACATCCCATACACGCATACCTCTCTTTACACACCCAAGAAAGCAGCAGCAGTAGCAGCCGTAGCAGTAGCAGCTGGTGGCGCTCTTTCCCACTCGATGGCGGGGGGGCCTCCAAGTCCAGACGGTCTTGGCAGCTTCTCCGTTCTGGTCCCTGACTTGGGCTCCCCCCCCCCCCTTTCAGCGCCGCCGCCGCCTTTGGGAGGCAAAGAGAGAGGGGGGACCGAACGGCTGAGCGTCACGTAATTCATTTGATAACTGCATACGGTGCCATACGAGCATGAGGATCCCCAGCCTACATCATCTATTCAAGTAGCAGGAGAGGGCCGCGTGAGCGCTAGCCGACGCCATGCGCTGTGGGTTCCCCCGTACCGAGCAGAGCCTCGACTCGAGCCGAATGACAGCGTAGCGCTTTTATTACGTGCGTACTTATAAAAAGAGGAAAGACATACCATTGGCACGCACGTTTCGATGACGATTTCTCGGGGTGGGTGAAAGCAAGCTAGGCAAAGGAGAGGAATTCAATGATGATTTTATCTTGGGCATGCGCGGCCGCCCTCGTCACCACCTCAGGCGGCCGCTTTCATTGCGGTCTGGGCACGAAGGGTACTTTGGTACACCAAACCGCAAGCACTTACTTGCAGGGAATTCACCTGTGAGCCTGTGCCCCTGGTAAGTAAGTGCCTAGGGTGGCCACCTCCTCCCAAGTAAAGAGGTACATAATGTACAGCACACTACACCTGCACTTGTGCAAATAGGCAACACACCATGACAAAATGATGCATCCTGGCCTCCTGGGCGCTTGTCGAATATACTGCCTACACTTTGTGAGTTCGGGAACAATCACCACTTACCTGCAACGTACTATACACGCTTCATTCGCTACCCAACCCCGAGTCAGCGGGCGGCGGGCCTACGGCAAATCGCTGCCATAAGCTTCCAGCAAGGCCTGGAGGCGCCAGAGTGGGGTGGGCGGGCGACAAGCCATCTGGCTTTATGCTGTTAGCGCGGTTATCGTGCTCGACGGAACAAAACACGCGCCGTCGGCGTGCGCCTGTTTCTTTGGGACAGCGCAATTAGCCCGCCAACACCCCCCCACCCAAGCGACAGAGTTTTTCCTGAAGACGACAGTCCATCAACCGCCAGAAAGATCATCGAAAACGAGCACCACAGCCCCCGGTTTCATCAAGAAAACCCCCGTATTCCTTCGATACATGACTTGAACTACTCACCCCGATTTTCTCGGGCGCGTTTGGCCAAAATCTGGGCTCCCGCGCCTCGGGCGGCACTTCGCACCATGAGCTCGACCCGGAAAGTGAGGGTCAAGAAGTTGGCCCCCAAGACGCCTCTGGCCGTCCTCCTCGAGAACCAGATTGATGCCAGTGAATACGAGTCCCTCACCACCGAAACACAGATTGCTGCTGGCGTCGAACAAGGGGAGCGCGATGTGAGTTCACCATGCCGCAAAACCTGCACGCCCTCTGATTGGCCCCTCCCCCAATGTGGGTCCCGACCCTCGCTAAACCCGTGGTCGTGCCTCTTCTAGGAATACCACCTGCAGGCCGCCCTCAAGGGCGCTGGCGGCCAGAGCAGCGCCGACAATGAAATCCCCGTGCCGCCGCCCCAGGTGAGCGAGGAGGTCAAGTATGAGCACCTGTATGCGCGCCCCTTCATAGAGCCCCGCAATTACATCAAGTCCTCCGACACCGTCGAGGAGACTCTGAGCTGCCTCTATGACATGACGACCGAGGACGATGAGTACCTCAAAAAGTACAACTCCACCAAGAAACCCGCCAGCGCCCAGCTGTCCGAGGATGACTTTGAGCGCATCATGGAGCTGTTCGAGGTCACGGCTGCCGAGCAGGCCCCCTTCGCCGCCGTCGACAACACCATCGTCTCGTGGGACGTCATGAGCCAGCACTTGGTAACCTCCCCCATCAGCAAGCTGCAGGCCCACGCCAAGCACGTCTATGAGTACTGGAGGTCGCGCCGCAAGGAAACCGGCAGCAAGGGCCTCCACCCGTCGCTCAAGTTTGAGACCCCCGGTCAGCAAGAGCACGACGACATGGACCCCTATGTCTGTTTCCGCCGCCGTGAGGTCCGCCAGACCCGCAAGACGCGCCAGCGGGACGCCCAGGTGGCCGAGAAGCTCAAGAAGCTCCGTAGAGAACTCGAGGATGGCCGTCAGCTCATCGTCATGTCGCACCAGCGCGAGCTGTTGAAGCGTGAGATGCTGAACACCGAGCGCCTTCTCTTCGAGAGCCGAGCCCGGCTCAAGGAGAAGAAGGTGCGCCTCGGTATCAAGGAGAACGACGAGGACTTGTATAACACCAAGCCCGTTAAACGCAAGGCTGCCGAGGCACCCGCGCCCGCCAAGGCCGCCCCGCACACCCAGCTCCGTCTGGCGGTGCGCCCCGAAGGCCGGCCCGCCGAGCAGGAGCTGGTGCAGCTCTCCGACAAGATGGAGGAGAAGCACGACGAGTTCCTGCGGGATATCGCCGCCAAGGCCGAAACCCACCGCACCTGGAACCAGAAGTATGTTGATCTGACTGAGAAGCCGCTGTCTTCTGCCAGAGTAGTGGAGGAGTCGAGCTTCCGGCCAGCCAAGGCCCAATTCCTGCCCACACCCCCGGCTTCGGCCTCGGCAGACTCCATGGAGGTGGACGAGGAGCCCAACGAGGCTGCTCTGGTCTCGAAAACCCCCACCACCCCCTTCTTCTTTCGCGGCCTGTCGCCCGAGCCCGAGCAACATATGCCCGAGTATCGCCGTCGTATTGGCAGAAACGGTCGCCTTTGGATCGATCGCCGCAATGTCAGCGGCCTGGCTAGCCCCCCGAGCGACTCGGGCACTCCGAGCAGCGACCGCTTCAAGTATGACCAGGATGACAGTGACGACGAGCAGCCTGTCTACCGTCTTGACCCCTATGACACTCGACCCATGAAGTTCCGAGCCTCGATCCCACTGCACATATACAGGCAGTATCGCAGTGGGCCTGAGCCAAGCGCCGCTTCGCAGATAGCAGCTTCGGCGGCTCGGCCGGCTCTCCCTCAACCGCCTCAGGCACCGGCATCGAATGCAGGCGGAGCCCAGACGCCGTCGCAGGCCCAGCAGCCGCAGCAGTCGTCGCCGCCAAAGCCGCTGTCACACCAACCGCCGTCCCATCAGCCACCGCCGCCACCTACAGCCGCCGCCGCAACGCGAGTGGCCTAGACGGAGGAGACATTCGGCGGGTAGCAGCAGGGCCCTGGCTCCTGGGACTGACCAGGAGTCGACAAGTTTGCTTTTGATACCCATTCTCCCCTTTTCACACCCGGTTCAGAAAACCGAGCAACAACCCCCCAAACTTGTACATATGCAGCGTTGCAACGCCAGTGGCCTGTCGGAGACGGAGATGCCAAGCGGAGAGTAGCGCTGATATTGGGATGTTGGTTGCAACATATGTACTTTTGCCTTGAAGCAGTCGCATAGCCAGGAGTTGGGGTAGTTGGCAGGCAGCGGTTGATTTGATGGCGAGAGCCACTGATGGATAAATGTAAAACAAATAACCCTCATGCTTTTCGTGCCGTTGTGTTGCAAATCCGATGACCGCCGTGAAGGCCTCTGGCTGCTGTTGTAGACCCCCTCACGATGGGGGTGCGCGGGCGACGTGGTGGTAGGATCGACCGAAGGGCGCTGGTTCGTAACGGAAGTCGGTGCTGTAGGCTGATGATGACGGGATATCGTGTCAGTGGGCTACGCAGCGGCGTCGGCCAGTAAGCGTCGGTTTCAGCTCGAGACGGCCGACACGCCGACAAAAGAGCGACTCGAGGATTCGTGCCAACATTGAGACGGAGGCGCTCTCGCCGACTCTCAACAATGTAGGGGGAGTATGTGATGTTGTTTGGAAATTGCGATAACGACCCTTGGTGGGTCGTTTCGTATATAGGCGGGCGTTCGCCTTGCGCTTTGCCGAGTGGACAGGAAAGCTTGGATGACTAAACTTTCCGTGCTCCGCTTTTGCATGGGCGGGCCAATGATGGAAGTCAGCCCTGCAGTCGGGTGATATGTACCGACGCCAGCAGCAACAGCAACAGCAACAGCGCCGTCAAGCTGAGAGAGAGAGAGAGAGAACCCAAGAAAATGACGCAGCACGCTCGATGAAGCCGGCGCTCGGGGGCAGCCTATGTTTTCAAGATCGCGTGCCGTGTAGTGGACGAGCGGCTGGGGTCCTTCTGTGGGCGGGCGCGCGTGTGCGACTCCGCCGCCCTTCTAAGGCATTTCGCAAGCAGGACCCAGGAATCGGAAGCCCTTTCGCGGTTTCCGACTCGGATCATCTTGCCTCTCCGCGCGTCGTAGAGAGTGTCTCTGAAGCCCTGGGTGGTTCCATGGCTCGCGAGGCCCCGCGGTCAGACAAGGACGAGGAGGTCGAGCATTTTTGTGGAGGGAAAGGGCGCTCCCCCCCTCTCCCTGTCGGATGAGGAGGAGGAGGAGGAGGGGGGTAGGGGTGCTGACGACAGGGCCGTATGCAAGCCCGTCGCCAGGAGACGCAAGCCCCCGGGACAGCCGCCCTCAGGACGGGTCCGAGGCCGGGTAGATCAAAGAGGCCATGGTCGCTGGCCCGAGGAGGAGGAAGAAGAAGAAGAGAGACGAAGGAGTTGTATCAAAAAAAGTTTTCGCGTGGTTTGGCCCAGGGGAAGAGGAGAAAGGCAGAAAGAGGCGTCCGCCCCCGGGTGGGCGTGAGCGGGGAGAACTCGGCGAGTCTGCAAGGCCTTGGCGGCCGGCGGCGGTCTTTGTGTGCAGGTGACACCTCCCCCCCCTCAGGGCAGATGGGAGGGCGGGCGCTTGCTGAGGGGAGGACGGACGGGCCGAGGTGAGGACTGGATTTTCGCCGCCCCCTCTCTCACTCTCTCACCCCTCCCACACACGCAGGTGTCTTTCTCTTCATTCCGTGGAGGCGGGAGGTGTGGAGGAGGAGGTGGTGGTGGTGGTGGTGGTGGTGTCTTTCTCGTCCAGCTTTCGTGTTTGTTCCTAGCCCCGTAGACAAATGGTTCAGCAGTTTCTGTGGGCCCTTTCCGCAAGGCGCTACGAAGTCCGTCAGCAGCAGCGAAGGGGCGGGTCCGTTTCGCTGGGAGCCGCCGGTGCACAAAATCCATTTGGGAAGTGAGCGAGAGCCCCGAGTGCCCGAGCAAAGCTGCCCTGGCTCTGCAGGGTCTTGGGTCTTATCGATTGGGCCCGACCCCGCCGATGATAGCATAGGGACCTTTTGGGCGTGGGCTCCCCATACCACTGCTACGCTGCGAACTCGAGTACATTAGTAGGTACCTATGTACATGCCCTACGTGCTAACATGCCTACCTACATCTTGATGTCCATTCCTTGCCACAAAGTACTTCTTTGCCCTTCTTGGCCCCTAATACGTACAGGTGGCCCGGCACCGGACCACACGACGGCCTTACTGCCGGAACGCCTCTGGCGACCAACCTTGGAAGGTAAGAGGAACGGAGGCCGTCCCGCCGGGAGAGGGGGGGGGGTAGCATATGAGCTCCCCTGCGACAGCGTTCGTAGAACCCGGGGGGTACCTGCCTCAGTAAATTTTGCGGCCTTGTGGGCTCTGGGAGCAGGGCTCTCTGGGTGGAAACTCTGGCGGCTCAAAGATGTACAAGTATGCGCCTGTAGACCGTACATGAGGCTAGATATGTATGTATGTCATGTAAGATGTATGTATGTACATCATGTAGGTACATACATATGTACCCAACGTACCAAGGCCAACCAAGTGACACCAGTGCGGGGTCGTATTCAAGAAACCGAAGATCTTCTTCCAACGCCCACCCTATACCGCCTCCCAAACCACAACGCAAGAAGGCGCATCTTGCTCTCACCAGGCCGGCTGTCGACAAAAAAACTCCGGTACCAGACTCTCCGGATCAAGCTCGGCCGACGGGGCATTCGTTCGATCGCCGCTCGCCTTCTTCCCATCAGGCCCGGGGCGGCCGTGTCGAGAAGCAAGCTCTCTCTGTTTTTCCCATAACGACGAGCAGCCTTGTCGGAACCCCCGCGAAGCCTACCCGCCCCGCACCGAGGGAGAGGGAAAAAAAAAAGACCTAACAAAAAAACATCAAAAGAGAGAGACGGGGTCGAACTTCCGATCCGTGGTTTGCCCCATGGCGGTCCCCTCGGACGCACCGGCGACGGCGCCGGCGGCGGCGGCGAAGACGCTCTACGCGCTGGGGTGCGAGGGCAGCGCGAACAAGCTGGGGATCGGGGTGGTGGCGCACGAGCCGGCGACGGGGCGGACGCGGATCCTGTCCAACGTGCGGCACACGTTCGTGTCGCCGCCGGGCACGGGGTTCCTGCCCAAGGACACGGCGGCGCACCACCGGGCGCACTTCGTGCCGGTGGCGCGGGCGGCGCTGCGCGCGGCCGGCGTCGGCCCCGCCGACCTCGCCTGCGTCTGCTACACGCGCGGCCCCGGCATGGGCGCGCCGCTGCAGAGCGTCGCCGTCGGCGCGCGCGCCCTGGCCCTGCTCTGGGGCCGCCCCCTCGTCGGCGTCAACCACTGCGTCGGCCACATCGAGATGGGCCGCGTCATCACCGGCGCCGCCAACCCCGTCGTCCTCTACGTCAGCGGCGGCAACACCCAGGTCATCGCCTACGCCGAGCAGCGCTACCGCATCTTCGGCGAGACCCTCGACATCGCCGTCGGCAACTGCATCGACCGCTTCGCCCGCACCCTCGGCATCCCCAACGACCCCTTCCCCGGCTACAACGTCGAGCAGCTCGCCAAGAAGGGCTCCGTCCTGCTCGACCTCCCCTACGCCGTCAAGGGCATGGACTGCAGCTTCAGCGGCATCCTGGGCGCCGCCGACCTGCTCGCCGCCCAGATGCGCGCCCAGACCGCCCTGCTGGACCGGGGCGGCGCCCTCAAGGAGGGCGAGGTGCGCATCACCCCCGAGGACCTGTGCTTCACCCTGCAGGAGACCGTCTACGCCATGCTGGTCGAGATCACGGAGCGCGCCATGGCCCACGTCGGGAGCAAGCAGGTCCTGGTGGTCGGCGGCGTCGGCTGCAACGAACGCCTGCAGGAGATGATGGGCGCCATGGCCCGCGAGCGCGGCGGCAGCGTCTACGCCACCGACGAGCGCTTCTGTATCGACAACGGCATCATGATCGCGCTGGCCGGCCTGCTGGCCTGGGAGACGGGCTTCGAGACCCCCCTGGAGGAAAGCACCTGTACACAGCGTTTCCGGACCGACGAGGTTCACATCAAATGGAGAGATGACTGAACACGGCAGCAAGGTGCGCCGCCCTACTGACCCCGGCAGAGTGTGGAAGGCGAGCCCTGTATGTTTCATTGGACCAAGTCTTGATCTTCATATTAATCATGCATCGAAAGGCGCCGTAGCGAACGCTTTCGTCCCTTGAGAGAGCTGCGTCTCGTCGCTTTCCCACCCGCTGCACGCTCAATCGCGAGTGCCCGCGCCCAAGTGACGCCCCGAAAATTCATGTCTGCCAACACCGCTGTGCTCGAGAATGACCGCCACTGGAGCCCCGCATTTCAGGTCGTTACGTCGTGCGCTCTGCCAGCGGCTCTTTGGTCCCGTCTTCGCACTACTCTTCCCGTCGCTTTAACAGTCACGTGGCTAATTACCTGCCTAACTATCATCCGACGTCGGCTTGTATATGATAGTGGTCACGTACTGGAGCGACGTTAGCCCCGCTGGTTAGATAGATGTGGGGTGGGAAGCAGTCACGCACCTTGTTCATGTACCGTGTGGTGGCCGATACGGCAAGAACATTATTCTTGATGCTACTGGTCGCCAGGTGGTTCAGAACGGTATGGTTGGGCATGTTCAGGACACTATTATCGTCCTTGATCAATGTGGTGTTGTTCATGATGGGCTTGGTGAGAAAGCTCGGCAGTCCGGGCGGCATGGGCAGCTTATCGAGCGCTCCGACAGACAGCTGATAGGGCCGAGAATCCTCTGGCTGGTCGAAATCGGCGAGGTACTGTGGCAGGTGGCTGGAGAACTTCTCGGGCGGCGGGATGGGGACGGTCTTCTTCTGCTGGGGCTTGACCTCCTTGACGTACTCCTCCGAGGTGCACCGGGAGGGTAGTCGCAGGGCTTCTCGTCCGTCCTTCGGGGGCGTCGCGCCAACGGGGATGTTACGGACGGCGGCATCGTCCCCGCTCACTTCAATGTAATTCACCAGGTTGTTGCCAAAATCGACGGTGGTAGGCAGGTGTGCTGAGGTCTCCATCGCACCATCCACCAGGAACTTGATGTGGTGCGTTCCCGGGAAGACGGGTATAATGGCCTCCAAGACGCCCTCGCGGCCCTTGCTGCACACACAGTGAACAGTCAGCGGCGCACATTCCGAATCGTCGCAGAGCGGACGGCCGGGTCCACTTTGCGACCCGTACTGACAACGACCGCGTCGCGCATGCTCGGTATAGAGGGGGGACTCACGCAGGCAACAACCTCTGTTTCCGGCTCCACTGGAAGGGCGTGCCGGTCACATAGACCTTCTGTCCTCCTTCGAGCCATTCGATCCGCGTCGGCACCGTCGGCCTGGTTTTGTCGACTCTCAGTTCCTCATTATCCTCCTCGTCGGTAGCATTACTGATGCCGGAGCTCTTGCGCTGTAGTTCGTCCGGGCCGTCCTCCTTTCCTAGTTCCTCCAGCGGCTCGCCAATGTCCGCGGGCGCGATGATGGGCGATCCGGGGGTGTGGACTTCCTCCTCGATGGGCAGGGGCAGCCGGGGCGGGCGCCCAATCACGTAGGACATATCTTGGGCGCTGCTCGAGGTCGGGCCCGAGTTCAGAAGGGAATCTTCGTACTGGGAGGAGCGCAGGGACGAGGATGCGGTATGGGTAGAAGTCGCAGTGGGCACAGCTACGGGTTTGGACGGCTCATTCCTGGGGGCAGGGTTGGGGGGGCACTCGTCGGCGTCGACTTGCTTCTGGCGCGTGGCCGGAGTCTTGGGGGCGGTGGAGGTCTGGGAGCTGCCCGACGGCGAGGACGAGTTGAAAGTCGACAGCGGTCTGGAGTGGGTGCCTTTTGGGCCAATCGTGGACCCCTGCGCCTGGATGACGCTGGCCTCGGGGGACGAGGCGGCGGACCTGTGCTGGTGTTGATGGGCGGATATCAGGTTCTTGGGCTCCTTCTTGTTAGCGCGCGGGGAGTCATGGCCGGCGTGTCCCCCGTGAGCAGCGTGGCCCCCCGGTATATGATGATGATGCTGAGTGGGGGTCGCAGGCTTCGAGGTCGAGGGACTGTTGCCCATGGCTGTGAGAGAGAGAGAGAGGGAGGGAGAGGCGTGACGAGGGGGGGGGAGGGGGGCAAGGGAGAGGCGGGATGGACCCTGCCCTCGGCACTCTGCTGTCAGGACGGTGTGATCGAGCTGAGCTCAGCTGAGCGGCAGGGGACGGTGGGAAAAGAGGATCTGCCCTGTCGGGTGAAAACCAAATTGGCGGGGATGCGGTCGGGTCGGGGGGTGGAAACGTGGTCGCGACCTTGAGTTGCTTTTTCGGCTCTCAGTGCTGGATCGTGGCGCGTGCATCAAGTGACGAACGGGGGTGGGACCTGGCCGGTACGGCGGCCAGAATGATCATGGGACCCCCAAGGGGCCGTCGCGCGAATGGGATGGGGGGCGGGGGGCAAGAAAAAGGAAGGCGGCGCGGGCGGCGGGCGAGCCGGTGAACGAAGGGAAAGGGAAATCGGCCGGTGCGCCAGACCAACGAGAAGCAGACAAGACAGCGACCGGGGGAGGACAGACGGGCCAGAACGGACGCTCGAGCGTCGACTTTGCCGTTCGCAGGCAGTAGGAGGAACAAGACAGCCAGAGAAAAGCCGTTCCAGGTCCAGGTCCAGGTTTAGAGCAGCTCAGCACAGGTATGCGCGGTCGCAGGGCCGGGGGGGGGGAAGGCAGGCGGTGATTGGGCGCCGAGGGCTCGTCGGTTGCTGCGACACGTCCGGGTTGGGAAAGACGAAATACCTCTTAGGTAATTCCCCTTACTTGGAAGGATGCAGAAGAGAAGGGGGAGGGCACCGAGGTTAATCAGACGAAGCGGACGAGGGGCCGCGGATGGGGGGGGGGGAGCGGAATGTGGAAGAGAGTTGGCTGGCGCTGATTGAGTGGTGCAGGGCAGCGAATTGGCTAAGGGAAAACCTTCTGTCTGTCCGGACCGGTTGACGGACGGTCTGTCGACTTTGAGCCCCTCCTTCGGCCGCCGGGATAGCAACAGCAGCAGCAGCGGCGGCGACGGGTTGCAGGTGGGCAAGTGGGATGGATAGGTGGTCAATGGTCGCCGATAATGGATCCACGGAACACGGCGAGAGAGAGAGACAGGAAGACAAGGAGAGCTTGGACCAACAAAAAGATCGTCTCTTTTCCCCGTCTCCGTCATCATCCTTTTAGCCTGGTCTTGGTGGCCTGCCTCGGGCGTGATATCGAATGGAAACGCCCATTCTTCCAATAGCTCTGGATCGAGTAATGGCCTAACAGCGGGCCTCGAGTATCACCCCATCAGAGCAGCTGGTGTGGCATAAGCGCTGTTAAGCCAGTACCTGATTACCCGGCGAGAATGGTCCCCCCCCAAAGCGAGGGTACGCTGTGGTCGGTGACGTTATCGCACCTATACCTTATGCACCCGCAAGTACGGCCAGTCTGATGATCGATATGGACTGCAGGAGTTGGATAGCACTGCGGCGCGGGTGGGAGCAAAAGCTCCGCACGCGACGATAAAAGGTTCAATTGTGCGTTGGTCGACCGCTCGGCTGGTATGGCCAAGGCAAGGCCTTCCGTCAGCATGATATGTACCGTCGTCGCGTCTGGTAGCCAAGGTTCCCGGAGCCTCTCGCAAGCTCTCCGCCTGGCCGGCTAGCCCGGTAAGTACTTTATGTACGGAGTAAGTAAGCTGGAGAGTCCAGGATGGATGACTTGATGGGGCTGAGGTCCATACCCAACAACCCCACCCCACTCACTCACTGCAGTTCTTGTGTACGTAAAAGGAAGTACCTAACATCCATCCACGTATACACACACCTAGAAAGCATTGCAGGTCAGTTATAAGCAAGCAGCATGGATGCTAGCTGCCGCATCGTACATTAGCCACGCGCGTAGATCGAAAGGTACGAGGATCCATTCACGGGCCCATCGGCAACAACGCCATCCACGATGCCCCCACCGTCAGTGGGAAAAGTCCTTGGCGGGACTGGGACACCTTGTAAAGTGGGGAGAGGCTTTTGCCGATTCGATCCCGTGAGCGGCATCAACATCCATCCCTCCATCCCTCCATCCTAGCGCCCCTCCCCTGGCCTTGACTGATCCATTACGTTAGTGGGATAAGAACGTAGTATAAGTGGTTAGTATAATCGCTACTTCACTGGACTAAACTTAGGAACAGACATCCATATACTCTCTTGGCATAAGCCTATAGGCTTATTATCTCACAACACTCCATTCCAATACATACAGCGCTTGGAAGCCGTACAGCCGGGCTGCATCGGGGGCACCTGTTGGAGCTTTGCTACCTGGCACGGGCCTGTAAGCATCGGGACTACTACATGGGAAATGCTTCGTTCGCTCCACTGACCCTGCTTGGTTCCTGCCACTCGGCAGTACCAGCCTGTCCGGATATGGAAACGGGCTTGCACCGGTTCTCGGGCAGTGGTTAGGGACGTTTGGCCCGTCGTCCCGACAAGCTCGTGTCGGCACGCCGCCCTTCCAACTTCCCGATCACCGTCGGTTTGGGCTCAAGGGTCCGTTGATGAGGCCCCCGTAGACGGACCTGGAAACTGGGGGGGTCGGGTCGGTACGCCCCGTGTGAGGGTCTCAGAAGAGGCACGGTGGGTATGTGGCACCGCCACGACATCCGACCCTCTCTCCGAATGGTGCGCCCGCGCGCTGCTGGAACGCACTGAGCCGCCATAATGGAGAAGTGGCGCTGGCTGGCAGACGAACGTCTCGGGTGGGATGCTGGCCTCGGAACAATCTCGCTACCCAAGCATTGACGCTCTGATCCAGCGACTGTTCTGGTAGCATACATATAATCATGTTGCTGATTGCTCGGTAGACACGTTGTTCATTAAGATAGCTACCTAAGTACCTAGGTACCTAGGTATTATTGCAGCTTACACAAGCACAGACTACTTTGGCATGTATTGAATTACTATGTTCACGTTTTGAAAAGGTGATTTCTATTTACTGTGTGGTGTGGTCTTTATCGGCAGGGTCCATCTCTGAAATTGAATCTGTCCACAATACAAGCGGAAGGCATCGGCACGCCTCGAAGGGTTTGGACTAGAGGCACAGACGGTTGGTCAGCAAATCACAACTTCGGTTTCAAAGTTTCCTTTTTCCCCTTTCAAGCGTCGAAGGAGGTGGGGAAGAGGGAAGGACAACAGGTCTGTAAGACTCACGACAAAACACAAGCTCATCGCCCCCGGTTCGATCAAGAAACATGGGGAACACCATGCCGTACTTGTCGCCGTAGTACTGCACGTAGTTCCAGTTCCAATTCATCGCGTTGCCTTTTCCGCAGTCGAACTTGGGGTCCCCGCTGCAGTCGTCGTCCCAGATTGGACACTTCGTCGTGGCGCGGCACACCTCGACGCCGTCCTCCATCACCCACGCTGTCACCTCGGCCCCCGAGACCACGCCGGATTGCCTATGACCTCTTGCAGGCTTGCGTCGTATGTAGGGCTACAATATCCAACCCAGACAACCCCGCCATCAGCCATCTGACCAGGTAAGAGCACCGAAGTGTGACGGGGGCATGACTTACGCTGGACAAGGTCCACCAGTCGACGTGATTGTCGTCGGCGTGGCCGAGCATCCGCTGAAAAGGGAACTTGAAGTAGCTTTGGGAGAGCACCGCCATTAGCCCCAAACCATCGGTATTCCTCGCCGAAACCTCTCCCCCAGCTTGCACTTACTGGTACAGGAGGAAGTACTGGAAGCGTCGCAAGAGACCCAGATGTCGGTGACGGTCTCGATGTCGCAGTCCTCGTCACTGTCGTTGCCTTCCCCACCGCCACGGCTTTTGCAGCCCGGTCCCACGCAGTTCTGGTCCTCGGTACCACCAGGGCAGGCTGGGCCTATGCACCCGCAAATGCCTTTGCACCCGCCGTTGTCCTCTCCACCGCCGCCACCGCAGTTGAAAATACAAGGCTTGCCGCAGTTTTGTCCGGGCCTGCAGGATGGTTTAGGGGGGCCCTTGCGCCCGGTGACGGAAGGTGGGTAACCTGGGGGAGGCGGCGGGGGTGGGGGGTTAGGACCGGCCTCTGGATCACTGGTGGGATAGGGGCCCGGTGAATACGTCCAAGTCACGGGGGGCACCGATGGCCTTGTCCTTGTGATCGTGACGGGCGGGAACACTATACTCGACGTCAAACCTACAATAATCACAACGTCGTCGTCTTCTTCTTCTTCGTCGACCCATATGACGTTCCACACCTCAATCTCGGTCGTAGTGATAGGCGGAAGTGTGATGACGGTGCTGGTGGTTAGATTTGCTACAGTAGTGACCTCGGACCCGCCGATGTTAGTGGTCGTGTCCCAAGTATCGAGGTACGAGACGGTAATCGGAGGCCGGGATATGGTGGTCGGCGTGTCCAGCGTCCACGGTGGCATGATAAAGGTGCAAGGCGGAAAGCACGCCCCGCCCGGGTTGTCGTCGTTGTAGACCTCGGGCCCGATATAAACGGGTCCGGAGCCGCCTTCGGGCGCCTCGAGGCAGCCGCCGCTCTGGCAGCCGGGCCCGCAGTAAGCGTCGGAGCTGCCGCAGTAGCCCGAGGAGGAACAGCAGCTGCCCTGCGGCCAGAGCCCGCAGAAAGCGTCGTGGTGCGCGGCGGCGCAGGTGCCGTCTGTTGTCTCCCGGCCTTCGTGGCAGCGCCCGTCTAGGCAGCCCGAGCCGCAGTGGGCGTCGGTGCTGCCGCAGTAGCCTGCCACTGAACAACAGTCTCCGAACCCGCTGCCCTCGCACTGGACGCCCCCGTAATCGGGACCGCAGCGACCGTCAGTGGATACGGGGGCGCTGTTCGAGTCACCCGTGCCTGAGTTGAAGTCGACGGACCACGCCATGGTGCCGCCGAAGCAGAGGTTATTGGCGAATCTCCGCTTCATAGCGTGCGTCTCCTCATCGTCGTAGGCGAGCCACTGGTCGCCGCCCCATACGAGCTCCTTCATCATGGATTCGGCATTGAGGAGAGGCTTGAGGTTCTTCTCCCTGATGAGCTTCTTGATCTCGGTCAAGGACATGACCCCGCCCGCGTTGGTGCATTCCGCCGGCTTGCTTGGGCCGGAAAAGGGGCACAGGAGGTCAGTGCAACTCGGATCTATTGATACCATAGCAGTCAGCGGGTTCCGTCACATTATACGCTGCAATTCATGTGCCGCAGTCGGCGTTAGATGTCGTCTCGACTGCTGTATTGTCACTTACCTTCCAGTGTATAACCTCTGCCGTACCACGCGAGACCGAAATTGATCTTGCTGGGATCTAAGCCGGCGTACTACAGCGGCAGCGTGTTCTGTTGACAACCCAGAAGTACCACGGGTCAGTTCAACTTCCCCAAGGAAAGCCCCGGGGGTGGCTGGGAACACATCAGCCAGCCAGTGGCTATTCCCTCTACTTACTATGGACAGTTAGCTCGAGTCAAAGTAACCAGAGTGCAATGCTCTCACCGTTGTAAATATCTCGCACATCTGCCTGGCCTCGCACCAGAGAGCCTAAGGCCAAGACATCCGAGTCCCAGAATCCATGAAGGTCATAGGCCATGAAGCCGAAGAAGTCCACGTAAGGCTCCATTCCCTTGGAGTCGAAGTATCGCAGATACCAGTAGTCGGGCGCCAGGGTGAGGCTAATGCCGTACCGGGTTCCGTATGCCTCCCTCATCTCCTTGAGGAGCTTGGTAAAGTTCTCCGTGTCTGCCTTGGAGCCCCCGCGTTCTTTTGCCACAGGATATTCCCAATCCAGGTCGACCCCAGTGAAGCCGTACCTGTCCATGAACTCTGCAGTCGACTTAATGAAAGCAGCCCGGTTCTCGGCGGTCGAACACATGTCGCTCCATGTTGTGTGAGTGGGCCCAGGGTCACGGAAGGTGTAACCGTCAACGGCGATCCAGGTCTCCGTACTAAGTGCCGTAAAGGCCTCCATCAGCGGGATGTCGGCCTCGTCCCATGGCTTGATATAAAAGGTGACGGGGTCAATGGAGGCGAAAGAGAAGAAAAGATGGGTGATTTCCTCGGACTTGATGTGTTTAGGCTCGATCTGGTTGCAAAGGCGGTCTCGGGAGTTGGAGGCCAAGTAGTACCCCACGGTTCGGCTGAGGATAGTCATGGAATCCTCGCCACATACACTGGGCCGGATTATTTCGCACGAGCCAAAGCCTTCCTGGCAAGGCGTGAACTTGTTGGCCTCGATACAGTGGACCTCGGATGTTCCGCACCATCCGCCTGCAGTGAGAGACTGAGACTTAGCCGAGGATCCGGGGCCAGCTTGATGGGAATTGGACTCACCCCAACTGCAACAGAGATTCATGCCACACTTATCGGTTCCTCCTGCGGAGAAATTGTCACACACGGCCACGGCGTCACAGTTGCTACTGCATCCGACGCCGCAGAAATCTGATCTGTAGCCGCATACTTCTGCTGGCCCGCAGCAACACCCGTCCACGCAGGACGCCCGCTTGCAGAGCAGACCCCCATTTTCGTCCTCTTCGCGCTGCCTCTTGTCGAAAACGTTTACCAGACCGTGCGGGGCCGGTAATAGGCTGCGGCTGTCAACCTCGCCGTTGGGGGATGCCAGCAATGTGTCAAAGGTGGGATGGGCAGGGGCGTGCTGGGGGATTTGGTGGGTGAGGCCGGGTGACGATGCTGATGCCGCCGAAAAGAACCGGACGACCCAGAAAGCAACCTCGATTGGGCGTAACTGCGTTTTGATCTGCGCCACCTCAACATAAGCTTCCGATGCACTGATGGGATTCGATGCTGAACCCTTGTGACACGGCTACAACACCAACCGAGAGGCGAGCGGCTGTATAGGGGCTTTTAATGCCGTCGGGGGACTATCCCAGGTGCCGCGCCGTGCCCAGTCTCCTCCTGCTGCCAATATCTCTCGTGAGTTTGTGCCCCATGATGGCGAAGTGGCTCGACACCGGATTCAGGACCGTTATCTGGCAAGATGGCCTAGATGTTGTGTGTACTTAGGCTTTGGCGGTCTTGGTAGTATGCATGATGCGGTTCCATTTGACGAGAATCAGAGCGGGCCGGATGGCCACACATGGTCGCTTTCTTCGCTATTTGGGTGACTCCAGACAAAGCCAAGGCCGCCGATGGTGGTGATGTGGGTGTGTTGAAATTGCATCCAGACTGTCGGGACGCTGCCCCAGCTTTTGTCTGATCCGCCTCTTACGGACCGCAAACCCATTGGACGCTTACTTCCCATGTCAGGGCCCACCTCGCGCTTACTTGACTAGGGAGGTGTGATTCGTGCGGAGGTAGAAGCGACTCACATAGAACTGGAGGGCCGGCCCGTATAAGAGCTACAATTTCATCCCATCCCCTATGTAACAACCTCTATGGATGTGAAGAGGTACATAAGTATTTACCCAGGTACTTACATCTATACCTGCCTCCAAATTACTTAACCTCCAGGGCTAGGTACCTCATTACATACACACCTACTTAGGTACCCGACTATCCTAGACACTATCAACCCGGCCTGGAAGCCAGCCCGTGAAATCTCCAAGAATCCAGACGTACGTCCACACCGACGTCAAAGCCAACCTCCAGCTTATCAACCCGCATCGCTCGAATACATAAGTACTTAAGTAACCTCTCAACGAGATTCAGACCAGGTACAGTCCGTGTTCATTATTCGTTTGCCGTTTGAAGCTCAAGCAGCGTTGTGCAATTCACCATCTAGACTGGTCTCTTTTCTTCCTTCTCTTCTGACGTAGTACCGTTGTCTTCAACGACCGAAGTATCCACGGGCGTTGAGTCACAGGCCCCGGGCAGCCCGGCGTAGTCTACAGCTCACATTGCGGCCCATCACGCCACTTTGCTACCTACATCGTACACATATTCCTGCTTACACGACACCCACGGCATCCTAGAGGGTCGGTGCCTCGGTCAAATATGGTTGACAAACACCCAAGCAACGACGTTTTTGATCGGCTTCCCGCAGAGATCCACATTCAGATTCTAAAGCACTCACCGGACCTTCCCTGCCTGTGGAATCTCGTTCAGGCCTCGCCCGCTTCGAGTGGTGTACTCGGCCGCTACCCTGTGGAGATTCTTGAGACAGTGCTACACCGGTCTGTCCACGAGGAGATTCTCCATATCATGCGCGCCGTTCTCTGGTGCCGGGTGTCGTGCTTCCCCTTGTCCCTAGATGCAAGCCGCCGCATCAACGCAAGCGATCACACCAGCGCAAGCGACCCCTTGCCCACGACCCAATCCAAGGACATCCTTCCCACTGGAGCGGAGGTCGCCAAGGGAGTACGGTCTTTCCTGTCCACGGCCGACAATATCCACACGTGGTCCCACGTCTGCCTGGACCGCCTGATTAGACGATCCCTGGAGCTGCGGCCGTCGACTTTTAGCCGCCCCTGCTCCGCCAACCTGTGGTATGACCCGGAAGTCCTTCGACAAGCCGTGGCGGAAGGCCAGACGCATCAGCCGCTCGTCACGGGCCCGCCCTCTTCGACGGAGGAGCAAAGGATGCTGAGGGCCTTCTGGCTGCTGCAACTTTTCCTTGAGCTGCGGGGCGCCGCCGCAGGGGGTCGCCTGGACCGGCGGTGGTCGAAACAGCACCGTGACATTCTGTTGACAAGCAGCGTGGGGGACTTTTTTGAACTACACGGGAGCGCCCAACAGCAGCTTTTGACAGTCCACGACTTCTTGTCTGCTAACTCTGCGACTACGGACAGCGGCATCATCCACTGCGTTGAGAAGCCGTCGTTCGTGATTGGAGAGGACAGAGCCCGCGGGCACCATGCAGAGTACTTGAGTAACCGGGCCTGGCTATTTCATTCCTCGATGCTAAGCCGAGGTACCGTTCCAGAATCCTTCCTTGGGTCATTTGGACCCTTTAGGAAGTTTGGATTTGCAATGTGGGATGACCAGCGCATGATCGACCTCGGCTTCATGACGAGCCGGGGGCACTATTTCAAAGACTGTCACTTTTACTGCTTCCGGTGGCGCAGCGTCGTAACCGAGGCCGAGCTTTCACAGCACTAGCCGTTATTCTAGGGTGTGATAGGGATTGGTTATTCCAGGAAGTTGCAAGTGGAACGAGCAGAGATAGTGACTGGGGATCTTAGAGGTTTACAGTCTATGCCTTGAACAGAGTCAGCAGAAAACCGCCCCAGATAGGCAAGCAATTTCCCTCCGGCTTGATAGGTACCTACATAAGCCAAGGTAGCATTATTGAAGATGCCCTTGCGTGCCGGTTGCTCATCTCAAGGCTGGCTTACAGCCGACTCTACATCCTCTCGATTCCGTTGGTCTCATGACAGGCCGATACCAGTACGCGGCAGGATGCAGTTGCAATGGATCTCTGCTATCCATCTTGCCATCCACTTCGTAAGTACCTAGAGTTAGTTACTACCGGACACTCAGCTTTGTGTTATCGGTTCCATGCCTCGGATAGTCCCTAGCTTCTCCACGCCTCATGCCGTTCCCGCGCCCCCGGTCCTCGCCTTCCTCTTTGGAGCAAATGAACTGGGAAGCCAGCCAGCTTTTCAGAAAGAGCACCGTGCTGAGCTCTTGAGGCGTTCCAGTATAAGAACAGTGGTTGGGCCAGAGTTTTAATGTCCGAGTGGCGAGAGTCCAGTTCTAAGCGGGCTAGCATCCCACTCGAGCCGTTCTTCTGCCAGCCAGCATCGCTTTCTCGTCATGACTTACCCCCACGGCATCCTAGACGGCCGAATGCCTGTGGCGAGCACGAAGGGACGGGTTTCGCCCCATCTCCTCACTGTGGTCATGCTATTCGGCCTATTCCTTACTCTATGGGTGGAGCCCAATCTTCCCTTCGGTGCTCTCGAAGGACGGCAATCCGACCTGGGAAGACGCCAGCCCTTGGGCCAGATGTCAGGTCTCCTTGATACGCATGTCGCGCTTCCCAGTTGGTTACAAAAGCGCACCGTTTCAGAAGTCGAGTGGAAGAGAAAGGTTACTACGGGACGCAGGTACGTACGTGGCCCCCGAAACCGCTGCGATGGGATCCGTCAGCATAGGAATGAAAACAGGAAACTCCCTAGGCAGATAAGTAATCAGAGGCTTGAGCTTGATGAGCATTGGAATCCCGTGAACTACACTTTCCGTCCTTATCGGCAGCGGAAGCGCATCTTTTTGGATTCAGACTGCTGTGACCATCTGACCCTTGAAGGATGCTGTCGTCAATGACCCATGGAGATAGATGGGTTTACGGTGCTGCTACGGTGCCAGAAGCAGGAATGGTGCTGGTTACGCCACCGTGCCGGCTATGCCAGCAGGGTCAGCTATGCCAGCCACACCAGCTATCCCTACTAGTGTGGATGCCAGCTATGCTCGCCAGGCTACTTAACTTTTAACACCGTGGTAGAACTACGCCCTTATGCTGGTGAGCTTATATAATGCCTTATTATATTATTAAACATTGCCTTTCAGTGCTCGGTATAACACACCTCTTTAGTTACATAGCTTAACCAATTTCACTGTAGATGTATGTAGTCAAGCTAAGTTGCGAGGTGCTTCTTAGTTACGACCACTAGCGTAGTGCACAGCAGCCATGAACTACTTAATTGGCAATGGGGCATGCAACGTCAATCTCCCGCCACCACTAATCACGGTCCCCGTCCAGCGGTTGATGGATGCATGGGCGATCGCTGGCGACGCTATCGCGCTTTCCCCCGTATTGTGAAGCAGTACGTACCTACAACCTACTTCTTACGCGCACACCTATCCCATAAAGAAGGCACCTACTTCTTTTACCTATTGCGCATGCGCGCCCGCGCCCGCGCGTGACGACAACGACAACGACAACGACGACGACGACGACGCTGGCCTCCGGCCACCCCGGTTCGGCTTTTGTTTCCCCATATCCCTGGGCGTCTCGGAAAGAAACCTCCGAGACACACAGAACGGCCAATCTCCTCCCATCCATCCCCCCCATGTTTCGTCCCCGCTGTCCCCTCCTTCGGTGAGCAGCAAACACACCAAAACATCCAAACAAGCTTGCTTGCTTGCTTTGCGTGCCACCCAAGCACAAAAAAAAAAAAACCGGCCCTTCCCCCTTCACCGCCCCGGGGATGAACTACCTGGACCTCGTGCGGTCGGTCGTCGTCGGGACCTACGCGGCCGGCCTGGCCGTCGCCGCCGTCGTCGGGAAGCTGCTCGGCTGGGCCGCGGAGCCCTTCCGCTGCCTCTGGGCCGTGCTGTCCTTCGTCCTGTCGCCGCTCTGGTTCCTCGCCGGCCTGGCCCGCTCCGCCACCCTGCTGGCCCTGGGCCTCGCCGTGCGCTTCCGCGTAAGTTTCGGGGGAAACCACTTATCTCTCTCTCTCTCTCTCTCTCCCTTATTCTCATCCCATCCCATCCCATCCCACCCACACTCCCCGGAAAGGGGTCCGCTTTGCTGACTTTGTGCCGTCGATACAGTATGTCTACATCTATGTAAGCTCCCCCACCCAAATGGAATGGCGGGATGAGCATACACACACACACACACACACAATGTGGTCGTACAAGGAAACACTACTAACCCCAGCGCCCGGCTTGCCTTGTCGCCGCCTAGTTCGCCTGCGCCACCATGATCGGACTGCTGGCCGCCTTGGTGCTCCACGGCACCTCGTCGCTCCTCTTCGTAGTGCTGCGCCTGCACCCGTCGCAGCAGCCGGCGCCCAAGGCGCGTCACCGCCACCACCATCACCACCCGCTCGGCCCGGCGGCGCAGGCCTCGTCGTCGTCGTCGTCGTCGGCCTCGTCGTCGTCGGCCGGGGGGCGCCCGCCGGAGCCGGCCGGGCGGAGGACGGCGGGCGAGGATGACGACGACGACATGGACGACGACGACTTGGATTACACGGGCAGCAGCGCCCTCGAGACGTCCAGCTCCGGCCGCACCTTGGCGCCCGGGCCCGGCCTCCGCCGGAACCGGAGGGGCGGGCGGGACGCCTCCGCCCTGGGCAACCTGTACGGGAGCCATTGGCGCGCGCTGAGCGACCAGCGCAAGGCCCCGGCCAAGTCGCACCACCGCGGGAAGCTCAAGGGCCTTCTGGCGCAGACGATCCACGAAGAGAGCAGCGAGAGCGAGTCGCTGTGAGCCACATGCTATATACAGCATACCGACTTTTTGGGGCGGCCAGACTTGCACCAGGCTTCTTGACGGGGCCAGCATCTGTACGCCTGTGCTAGGCTTGTGAAAACCTCTGCGGGATTTAAGAGGTATATATGTAATACAAGGCTACGCAACGCGCGATACGCCCCCTCCCGGATACGGTGGACAAGTCCCAGGTTGGTAGACGAGGCCTATCGTACATAGGAAGAGAAGAAAAGTTGAAGGCTGTTGCTCGCTTCAGTTCGCTACATCCTAAGACTAACTGAAAAAATGCCTCAGTAAACAGCGTTGGGTCTCTCCCCTCCCGGGAATCCATGTGATTCTCGGACCCTTCGCACCCTTCTTGTTCATGACCATCAGAGATCCACTTCTCTTGGTGGTCCTGAGGCCCGCGTGATCTTCGTATATGTTTTGCTTCTCACCGTAGTCCTGGCGGACCCTGGGAGTTCTGAGTCCTGTCAAGTTTCAAGGAACCGATGTGAAATCGATCGCGAATTCGGGCCTGCTCCCGGGCTTGGCACGGCCGCTGGAAAAGGTTAAGGAGGCTACCGCTGACTGAGGACTGCCTCGATGTTTACCGAAAATCACGACCCTATCCGTCTCGGGCGGGCGCTGTACAGCCGAATTTAGCCACATCCTCGCGGGTATCAGCTTGATGGCTGAAAATCATATTTCTCGGAAATGGATGAGGACTGGCGCGGGTCGTTCATCCTCATCCTGCGATAGTACATGCCGATCTGCTCTTGCAAGCTGAGTTCTTCTTTCAAGTCCATCTATTAGCGCGCCATGGTCTTGCAATCAAGATCCTCCCTCCCTAGGCGGTCTTGGAGTTGCTTCCATGGTGTCGTTGGGGCGGTTGTTATCTTCAACTGGTGACCTGCTCGGGCTTCGCCGACCACCACCGTCCTGGGAAAGGTACATGGCGTGAGCGCGTGGAGAGCCACTGTAGCTCCTTGCCTCATCCGAGCGACTTGAATCGCCGGAACCCCATCGGCGAGACATGTCGCGATCGCGGGGGTAGCGAATCCTGCCCCTTGTCCTGCCCCTTGTCCTACTAGGGCGATACGAGTCGATATCGGGAGGGGGGTAGCAACTCCTGCCCCTTGTCCTGCTGGAGGGAATTTGATCACCGTGGTCCTAACGGCGATACATGTCGCGATCGCGGGGCGAGCGACTCCTGCTCCTCGTCCTGCTGGCGCGACTTCGATCATCGTAGTCCCTGACTCGATCGGGACGGTCTCGATCCCAGTCCCCCCTCCGGTCGTCGTAATCGTCCCTTCGTCGGCGATCATCTCGCGGCGGGCGGTAATCTCTGGGAGGGCGGTCATCCCGGGGCGGTCTATCGTCTCTGCCGCCTATCCTGTGGCTCGGAATGTAGGTGTCGACGTCCGGTCGCGGCACGGGAGGGCCCCGTCTGGGGCCTCGATCACGGTAGTCACGCTCGTTGGGCCCGTCATTCCAGCCATTCTCGGGCGGCGGCGGCCTAGGCGGCAGCCGAGTGTCAGGAGGCGGGTCACGATCCCGATCACGGTCGCGGTCTCGGTCCCTAGCCCAAGCCGGTCTTCGGCTGTCGCCTGGAGCGTTGCGATGGCCACCATGAGGCGGGTGGGGGTGGCGGCCGCCGTTTCGATTGTTGCTACCATAACCATCGCCGCTGCTAAAACCTTGAGGGTTCTCGTAGACGCCCACTCCGACCGTACCCCCCTTGGGTGCTGGAGGCAGGGCGGCTCTGCGATCGTGGAACTTCCTGCGGTCCAGCTCGTGACTGTCTTCGAAGGTCGGTATGTCTCCTGGTACTGCAGGGAGGGGCGTGGTAGTGAAGTAGGGATGCTGAAGGGCATCCATGGCGTTGATGCGGGTACGCCAGTCCAGCTTCAAAAGCTCCCTAAGCAGTGAAATTGCCACTGGGCCATGGTCCCGGAACCGGGTCTGCAGGCTACCTTGCCGTGACCGAGGGTTTAGTGCCTCGCCTCCAGGCAGCTTTTTCCAGCCCGGCATCGTCGCCTCAGTGGGCGTCCCAACCAGGTCGAATATGATTTCAAGTTGGTGGCCGTCACTTTCACCGCAGAGAATCGGTTTGCCAGTGAGCATCTCACCAAAAACGCAGCTGTTGGTTGGCGCAGCGGTTAGCATGGACGCGGTGTGCGGCGGCCTTGGTGAATACTCACCCAACACCCCACATATCAATGGCACTGGTATAACTCCGCAGCTGCATGAGCAGCTCAGGCGGTCTGTACCACCTCGTCACCACCAGCGCAGTGTATTCTCGTTTGGTCGTCCCGCCGCCGCCGCCTCGTGTGGGGATGGGGCCTTCGTAGTGGCGGGCGAGTCCAAAATCTCCGATCTGGAGGATACCTTTGTTGTTGATGAGGAGGTTGGCAGCTTTCATATCTCGGTGAAGGATCCTGTTCTCGTGGAGATACTCGAGGCCCTTCAACAGCTGCTTCAGGTAGCACTTGATCTGGGGAATGGTAAACTGGACCGAGGGGTTGTCGAGAAGACCCGACAGATCATGGTCCATGTAGGGGGTGACCATGTACATGATGGGCCGCTTCCTCTTGTCCGTCGCCTTGCTGTGATGCTCGACGGACATGTCCTCGAGGCGCAGGACATTCTCGTGAGAGAGGAGCTTGAGAAGCTTGATCTCCCGGAGCGCCGTGATGGGGAAGCCGTCCTTTTCATTATGCATAATAATTTTCTTCAGGGCGACGAGGGCGCCTGTCTTCTTCGAACGGGCCTTGTGGACCTCGCTGTTGCGGCAACACGTCAACCATGGCGCCAGACACGGGGAGACGAGCCACCGCTCGTCTGTGGGTGGCAAGAGACCTACCCGAATGTACCCTCGCCCAGCTTGCAGAGGAGCTCGTATTCCGAAATGCGCGAACAGCCGACGAAGCCGTCCTTGGGCCGTTGGTGCTGAAGGGCGAAGGTCCGCGGCGAGGGCGGCGCGGCGCCTGGCGCACCGGCAGCAGCGGTAGAGGCCATCCCGTGCGTGCGCGTCGCGACACGCCCGGCTATGGGAGAAGAGAGTCGGGGGCGCGACGGATGAAATGGAGGCTTTTGGGTGCGCCCTCCGCTGAGGCGGACGGGAGACAAGTCAGGTAGATAGATATGTATCCGAGGGATTGGCGTCGAGCGGACGACTCCGGTCGGGCTATCGCGAGCAGGAGGGGAGAAGAATGTTGGCGGAGAGCATCTCGAAAGGCGATGCCTGCGGTGCCGTTGTTTCCTTGTTGTCGAACAAGCAAGAAGCGCCTGCTTAGCAGGCCAAGGAAAGAGGTAGGATGTATGTATGTATGTACTTAGGTAGGTAGGTCATTCCTCATCGGATCCATAACAAGCAATAAATCATATCCCTGCCGATTGCACTTTTAAGTCCGATGCCAACCTTGCATGGAGCCTTGCTAGCCATCCTTCATGTGCTAATTGCTATGCACACTGTACGTAACTGCCGCACTATTGTGATACAGAACGGCTGTTCGTACTGTACAGAGCGAGCCTGGGGGGCCAGAGCTTTCCTGTGCTCAGCTTGCCCACTTAGTCATCACGCCCAGCACCAGCATGCCCGCCAGTCAGTCACCTATTGAAGCGTCCAAGCGAGCCTCAATTGACGACTACACGCCATTCCACCACCCAGTTCCCCCCACCGCAAGACAATTCCACTTGTACGAGCCAATTCCGCTCCCTCGGCCTCGACCCGATCTCGGATCTAACTGCACCACAGTCTCGGCACATACATTCATCATGGCAGGCGGTCCCGGCGGTCCCATCAAGCCTCACGTCCCCGGCATCTACCGGTTCACAGCGACCGCCCTGGGCGCAAGCATGTGGTTCTTCGTAAGGGCTTCCTCCCCCCTCCCCCTTCGTGCCCCGAGATGCCCACCATCTCTTGGATCCCTGATACTGACGGACCTCTCGCAGCTGATGTACCGGGCGAAGAAGGATGGTACGTAAACCCTCCCCGACGGGCCCCGAAGCCCGACGACAAGAAGCCCACGGAATGCCCCGATCGCTAACCCCCGACACAGGCGCCGTGTTGATGGGCTGGAAGCACCCTTGGGACCACTAGAGCATGGATTATAGACAGGCGACGCCCAATCGAGCCATGGAGAGCATTAAGAGAGCATGGGTGACGGGGGCGCCGAGAGGGCAAACAATTGAGCAACCGATTCACTACAGCATGACCCCCCCACGCGATGCCCCGGCGCAAGCGCCCCCCGCTGGAAATATCAGAAACGGCAGCCTCGCAGTGTCTATTTCTACATATCTCGCCGTCCACGCCAGCAGTTGGCCCGGCCCCGCTCATACGCTGGGCTTCTCGAACAGGTAGTGGCTCACGCCCCAGGTGTCGCCGCCCTCGTAGGCGAACAGCTCGGAGCAGGCCATGTAGAAAATCTGCCACCGGTTCCACCACGTGCCGGCCTGGTCCCCGTACGTCTCGACCAGATGCGGCCACATCTTTTGCTTGTTGGCCAACATGGTCGTGAGCCAGTCCTGGGAAGGAGGGGGAGGGTCAGCTGGGGGGCTCCGGCCCCCTGAGGAATACATAGAGCTCGCGCTCGCGCGCGGGGGAGGGGGAGGGGGGCATCCTACCTCGCAGGTCTTGGAGTAGTGCATGCCGTTCACCCACCACTGCTTCTCGATGCGGAGGTCCTTCTGGAAGTACAGCAACAGGTCGGCCGACGGCATGGTGCCGCCGGTGAAGAAGTGCGTCGTCATCCAGCCTTCCTCGTAGTCGTAGGGCGTGTCCTTGTGCGCGAAGATGTGGACGAAGAGCTTGCCACCCGGCTTCAGGACCTTGGCGACCTTGGCCATCAGGAGCTCGTAGTTCTTCATGTGCTCGAACATCTAGCCGTCGTCCGTCCGTCCGTCAGTTTTGTCAGTTTGAAGGAAAAGGGGAGGGGGGAAAGAAAAAGTGCTGGTCCCCCCCCTTCTCCCCCTCCCCGGCCCGTAAACGCAGGACTCCTCACCTCAATCGAGACAACCCGGTCAAAGGACCCCTTCTCCCCCTCAAAGTCGTACTCGGCCACGTCCCCCGTGATGACTTGGAGGTTGCCCAGTCCCTTCTCCCGGGCCTGGGCGTCGATGTACTCCTTCTGGGTCCGCGAGTTCGAGAAGGCCGTGACCTGGCTGTTGGGCAGCATCTCGGCAAAGTAGAGCGCCCCGGAGCCCCAGCCGCAACTGTTCGCGGGGGATCGTTGTCAGCTCTCCTTTCGCCGCCTCGGACGAGGCCGCCCGCCCTGCATGCCGTACTTCTGTACTTGAAGCGGGCTGGCGTGCGAGCGACATGTCTGCCCATACTCACCCGAGATCCAATATACTCATGCCGTCCTTGAGACCGGCCTTGTCGACTGCGCAGCTCGCCCGCATTAGCCCATGGCCATCACCGCCTCTCTTTCTCTCTCTCTCTCTCTTTTTCTCTGGCCCCCTTCTTCCCCACGGGCGAAGGGGAACCGGGGCGGGCGGAAAAAAAAAAAACCACTCACTGTAGCTCTGCAGCATGGCGACCTCGGCCATGCCGAGGGTCTCGGAGCCCTTGGCGTAGAGGCAGGCCGAGTACTTCATGCGGGGGCCGAGCATGGCTTGCAGGACGCCGGTGCCGACCTCGTAGTGCTGCGTGTTGGCGGTGCGCGTCGCGACGGCGATGGGCTGCGTCCGCAGCCGCGCCAGGAACGCCTGCTTGCGCTCGTACGCCGCCGCCCGCGACTCCGAGGCGATCTCGCCCAGCCGCTGCGCCAGCTGCCGCCGGATCCCCACGCGCAGCACCGCGTGCGGCAGCAGGCCCGAGTCGAGGATCGCGTCTGCTCCTCCTCCCCCGTCCCCGTTCCCTCCGTCGTCAGCCCCCGGGCTCTCTCTCTGTCTCTCTCTCTCTCTCTCTCTCTCTACATGGGACGCCAAAAACAAATACCCGCATGCACCTCGTTCGTTTCTCAACGCGGGGCCCTCTCGGTCGCCCGACGAGGACCCCGGGCGCGTGGCCGGATGGCCCGGGCAAGTCGGGTTGGGGCTGGGGAGGGGTTCACGTACCCATGTTCATCTTGACGGAGGTGTGATGGTAGTATTACGGTAGGTTTATGGGTGAGAGGTGCAATCAGTACATTTGCTCAATTCACGATGGTGTGTTTAGTCTAAGCAGGAAACCAGCCCCCGGATTACATAAGGGCTTGGTGGTGTAGATCAGTGGGAGCTCCATGTGATACAAGTTTCAGGGAGTCGTCGGCGTCATAGCGGTGTTTATAGCGCTATGCGTCTCTCCGAGCCCGCCCACCCCGGTCCGGTGCTGGATCGGGAGCCCCATATGATTACAGATCCGCGTACCGCTGCACCGCCGCTTTCATCTGGTGAACTGCCTGTTGATTGTACGCATGTAGCCTCGCAATGCGCCTTGCCGGTTCATGCCCAAGCCGCAGACTCCCATCATGGCGTTGGTAGATCCAAGCATGCTACGCCTTCCGTTTCCCTTTCGAGTCTGGTCGTCTTTCCCAAATCTGTAGGTAGGATTCGCCCAGGTACAGCAGTTCTCTTTGGGTTTTCTCCACGAAGAGGTCCTGGCACGTCACCCACTCGTCGCGTCCCTTGTCCCGCAGCTGCACTTTCCACGTCTTCTTCTCCTCGGCCGTGTCGGCCACGTCCTCCTTGGCGCGCACGGCTTCGTGCACCACGTTGGCGACGAGGTCGTACCAGATGGGCTCGCCCGGCGGGTGCTTGTCGGGGCTGGGCTCCACGAACGGCGACATGTCGAGGTTGCGCGCGTCGAAGGTGACAATCGTGGGGTTGCGCTCCGAGATGAACTTGTTGGTCGAGAAGCGCTTGATGTGAAAAATGAGGTACGGCGGCAGCGGGTGCATCAGCCGGTAGCGTTTCCGCTGCGCCTGCTGCTCCTGCGCCTTGACGCCGTCGTACTTGGCGAGGATCGTAGTGAGGGGCACTTGGGGGATGATGTTGCGCTCCAGCTCGTCCTGGAAGAGCGGCGCCGCCGGTAGATCCAGCGTGAGCAGCAGAAACCGGCTGACGTCGACCTTGACCTCGGCCGAGTCCTCGAACCGCAACCGATCCCCGGCGTCGGCCTTGGCCGTGATGGTCTGCGACTCCACCTTGAGTTTCCCCTGGAAGATGCGTTGCACCCGGCTGCTGCCCGGCTTGGTCTTGCTGCCGCCCAGACCGATGTGCAGGTTGTTGAGGAACCAGGACAGGAAGTCGACCGGGTCGGACTGCGTCGTCAACGTGAAGCGCTTGTTGGACCGGAGCGAGATCTCCTGCAGCAGTTCGTGGGGCGACACGTGGTTCTTGAACGCGCGCGGGTTCCATATCTTCCGGAACAGGATGGCGCACCTCTTGACCAGCTCGGGGCGGGTCGAGAAGTCCTCGAGGAGGAAGAGATCGCGCAGCGGGGGGATGTGCGACAGGGCCTGCACCACGACGTTCAGGTAGTCGTTTTCCTTGATGTTGTTCATGCCGACGTAGCCGGGCGTGTACTCCTTCCCACCAAGGGTCCACGCCGTCCTGGGCTTGCGGTCGAGCTCCATGACCTCCTGCTTCGTGTACCGCGGGTCCGAGACGTATTTGATGTCGTCGAGCGACTTGCTCTTCACCTCGTAGCCCTCGGGCAGCACGTAGACCTTCTGCGTCTCCATGTTGATGAAGACATGGTGGCCCTCGTCCAGGGCGTGGAAGTAGGCGTGCGACTTGGGGCCGCGGCCCTGGTAGTAGCGCCCGCACACGAGGCAGGCGTATACGTTGATGTTGGACAGGCTGACGGAGCAGAGCTTCTCGAAGTCGAAGTCCAGCACGTTGCGGTCGATCGTGTCGAGGTAAAGGTCGTCGTAGCCCTCGGTGGGCGCCGACTGCCTAATCGGTGCCTTCCCGGGCGCATCGTCTTCACCATCGTCCTCGCCGTCTTCCACGGGCGCGTCGCGTCCCTCGTCTTTGGCGCCGTTGCCATTCAGCTGGCCCTCGAAATCGGCCGGGCCGTCGTCCATGCGCGACTTCTTCGACGCCGGCGACGCGGCTCCCGATGCGTCTTCCAGCGCTTCCGAAGCAGGTCGTTTCAACATGGCGGCTGTTGTTGGGCGCACGCTGAATGTGTACAAGGTGGCGCAAGGCTGAGCGATGTGCTATGGATGCTCCATGTCCAGGGATGTTGCTACTATTTATTGTAGTACCTGCACCGGCAGTTTATGGTAGCCCGTCGTAATGCCCCACCCAATGCTATCGCCGAATGCGCCATGCCACAGTAACGCTTCGAGAAGGTCGAGGAGGCCCATAGGTCGCCAGGAAGTTTTGTGGTATATCTGTCAGGCAATTGTCTAAAACTGCAGCTTGGTTTAATTATACAGGGGCCATTTCCGTCCAGTTACCCAAGAGAACGCATCCTATTCTTGGTGTTTCCCACCCAGCCAACACCGTCGAGTGTTGGTGTAAGCTCAGGTCTCATCGCTTCGACTCGCCCATCCCCTAACTGAATGAAATAAAAACGATGCTAAAAACTCTTGGAGTCTTCTATGCTGGGTATCATTGGTTTCCGCACTCCTCATAATCATAGCAAATCCCCTCATTTCTTGGCAACTGGCCGCAACTTGGACCCTTTGTCAGGGGTGGACGCCGTCCCGCCGTCGAACGGCGTCTTCGGGGTCGAACCCCGGGCGCCTATCTTGCTCCAAAGCCGCCGTGCCGCGGGCGTTAACCCGCCGCTCACCCGAGGGCTGTTGGGGAACTTCGGCACGGGCGTCTTGTCCACCTTGCCCGTCATGCCGTGCGCCGCCGAGTTCCGCTTGGACTGGGAGATCTTGTCCACCATGCGGTGGTGGAGCGCCTCGCGCTGGCTCTGCTCGCGGATGGTGAAGGGGTTCGGCGTCGCGTCGCCGGGGCCCAGGTGGATGACCGGGGGGGCCGCCGACGGCGAGGCGTATTGGGGCTCCTCGTCGTCCACGAAGGCGTACCCGTTGACTCGTGGCGTCGCGTTGCCCGCCGTTGTGGAGGGCGGCTGGCTGGTCGAGCGCTTTCCCGCGATGGCGTCGCGCACCGCCGACAGTGACGGGTCCGATGCCGCGGATTCCGTGTCGCTGATCCCCGGTTGGGGAAGCCTCGTGTTCTGATAGCTGACGGCCTTGGGCTCCGCTTTGGAACTCGCCTCAGCCTTCTGCATCACCGTCTCCATAGAATCCTCGATGCCGTCCGGACCGAACATCAGTGTGTTCTGGGGCACCGATTTCCACGTGTCCACCTGTGCGGGTCGGTCGTCGCGGTCCTTGATGGCGAGTCGGTCTTTCTTGTATCCGTCGTCCACCAAGCTTCGTGTTTCCGCAAGCTTCGCCTCGATTTCCTTCTGCTTGAGTTGCATCTTCGAGGGAAGTTTGTTCCCCGTCCATAGCCAGGCGTATTTTTCCATGCGCTTCGAGTTCTGCTTGTCCAGGAGCTTGTAGAAGCTTTCATTGTCCTCGCTTGTGTATTTCGACTGGAAAGCCCCGAGGCTCATGTTCGTGTCCAACGCGGGCGTCTGCGGTGGGACGGGCGCTGTCGCTGAGCTGGCTCTCGTCGCCGGCGTCTCCCCGGCATACCCGCGAGGGGTTGGCGCGCCCGGCGCTATGGAAGTGCCCCTGCGTGATCGACGTCGCCCGGGGGTCATGACTTGCTGTAGCCGCCGGCTGGCGCTGGATATCCATTCCGCATCCTTGGAGTCCAGCGCATCGAGATATTCCTGCTGTGTTTCGCTCTCCAGCAAGCCGGGGAAGAAGTCGCGTGCGATGATCTGGGATAGCGCGTCGGTATAAGTGTCTTCGTCGAGGATCTTCTTGGGTCTCTTGATTCGTTTGGCGGGCGGCGGCGGAGGCATCAGCTCCAGCTCGCTCCTTTTGCGAACGAGCGCATTAGAGGGCTGGCCGCTCTGCGACGACTCCATGGTGGCGCGTTCCCAGTGTGCTCGAGATACGCGGTGAAAGTAAGAAATGTGAGTCTGGAGGAAGTAGCGCCTAAGAGAGGTACATGTAGGTGGTTGTCCCACGGCGGTTTGGCGGGTCTGAGGTCATCCCAGCACATGTTCGTATCGATAAGCCCAGGCATCTGTTAACATAGCAACCTGGGATTTGACACGGTAACGCCATACGCATTGAAGCAAATCCGAGGTCCTTAAATTTCTTAACTTTACTAAAACTTGGTGATCATCACGCAAAAGCAGAGTTGCTTTACAAACCCCCTGTGGAAGTTCGCAACCTGGGGATTCTCTAGCATGTGCCAGGTTTCGATGCCATAGTCGTGATCGCGCCCTAAGAAACGGGCTTCACGGTCAAGGTAGGCAGGCGATGGCCATCAAAACACCCGGTCGGGCCAAGGGTATTGGAGTGGTCCTCCTTTTTATTTTTTTATATCTTGGTACATATCGCTAAGTCATGATGATATCGCCATCCGCCTCCTCAACAGCTTGCATCCCCCCCAAGCTCGGCGCAAGGGCATCCATCTCCTGCAGGGTATATTCCACCAGATAGCTTTCGTCGACCAACTCTTCCGTGCGCTTGTAGTGCCTTTCGGTATATACCTTCAGCGCGTTCATGACCTCCTTCAGACTCTTTTGGCCACGCGCTCCCTTCACCGACAGGTTCGAGAAGTGCGCAGCAGGGTAGCTTTTGACCAAGGCCCATAGGATGCGCTGAGCCACTGGCGCAGTCCGCGCGTTGGTGTTCCAATCACGCAGTCTCAGAAGCAGCAAGAAAAGCTGCTCATCCGAGAGGTTGGCAAGCACATCGTCGACGGCCGTCAAACCTGTCAAACTGCCATCCTCTGGTGTCTTCGTTTTGACAACCGTGGAGAACAGCGACAGCAAGCGGCCAGGGTGGTTGAGTTGCAGCGCCAGGGTGATGGCTTCGCGGTAGGAGCCAGCATGAATGTGGTTTTGTAGTTCTTGCTCTTGCTCCACCAACTTCAGCTGGGCCTCGTTGGTAGCCACTTGGGTTTCCACCGACGTATCTTTCCAGAAGGTGACTGTCGAGTCGCCGCTTCCGGAGACCAGCGTGTTCGTCTGCGGCTGGACGGCCAGGGCCCAGACACGGTCTTCGTGATTGTCCAGAGTGCACTCAGTCTCACCACTGTTGGCATCCCAAACTTTCACCAGGCCGTCTCCGCCTGCACTGGCAAACAGGATGGGCTTCTTGCCCCGGTCCTCATTTGCAGGCATACCGAGCCACGCGACCTTGAGGACGCTGTTCGTGTGACCCTCGAAAGTCCGTATGCAGGTGTAGTCTGACAAGCTCCATAGTTTTACCGTCTTGTCTCCACTGCCTGTGAGAACGACTCCCTTTCCAGAGACCGAGCCCTGCTCGCCTTGGATGGTGGGCGTATTTGACGGTGCGAAACTGACGGACCACACACCACGGCGGTGCCCACGCAGGATGCCTTGAACCTCGCCCTCCGTCACCGACCAGATTTTGACGGTTCGGTCCTGCGAAGCCGAGGCGAACAGTTGGGACGAAGGGTTGACGTCAATTGCATTGATGTCTTTGTCGTGGGACTTGCGTGTGTACGCAGCTCGCAGGCCCTTCGCGCCATCTTGGGCCTCCCGGGGAATCTCCCACTTCTTGATGGTCTGATCCTGCGATCCGGTGATCAAGAAGGCCGGAGGGTGGCCGAGGGGGTCTTTGTATGCTTTGGACCCTTCGGCTGGCCTTGTACGGGGCAACGCTACCGCACCTATCGACTCGGCGTGGCCCGAGAATACCGCGTGGCAGGTGTACGAGTTGTTCGCCGGATCGATCCGCCACAGACGGGCCGTGTTGTCCTTGGCGCCTGTGGCAACCCAGTGACCCGACCAGTCCACGTCCAGGGAAATGATAATCTCCTCGTGGCCTTTGAGGAGTGCAATGTCCTGTCCAAAATACTTGGAGGAAACCAGAGTCGAGACACCCTCCTGTGGCTCTGTCACCGAGACCAGACGGATGTCTTCAGAGTTGGTGGCGAGCGCGAGCATGGAGTAATCGGGCAGGAGGTAGCGAAGATCGATGATTTCGTCGTGGGTTCCGGATATCCTGCGGAAAGGTTCGGGCGTTTTGGGGCACGCTTCTTTCGAAGGGACCTCGAAGAGGGCCAATGTGTGGTCCGCCTGAAGTGCCAGCACAAATGGCAGCCCTGGCCTGTAGAGAGCACTCACAAAGGCTTCGGTCTCGGCCTTGGGCGTCTGCTCCGCGGTGAGCTCCTTGCCAGTGTCGGTGTCCCATAAGCGCAGGCAGCCGTTGGAGCCCGCAGTGTAAGTTAGACTGCCATCTTCAATGAAGCCAGCGGCCTCAACCAGCTCAAAGCACGGCACCACCTTGCGGACCTTCCAGGACCTCGAGTCCCACCAAGTAATGGTCTTGTCTCGGCCGGCTGTGACCAGGGCGTTCTGTTCCGGGGAATAGTCGAGGCCCTGAACGTCGGATACGTGGGATTCGAGGTTCGCGACAACATTCCGCTTGTGCAAGTCCCACACGCGCACCTTGCCGTCTTGGCTGCCAGAGGCCAGGCGGAAACGAGCCGTCAGCGAGTCCTCCTCTTCAGCATCGTCATTTGCTTGCGACTTCCTCCGTTTCTTCTTTCCGTCGCCCTCGGGCGCCTTCTTGGACCCCGCAGCGACCTCGAAGAAGTGCAGGGCAGAGACGAGGACGCTGGGCCCGCGGAAGGTGTGGGTGACGTAGCCTCCGTTGATATCCCAGACTTTGATAGAGCCGTCGGTACCGCCAGTGGCCAGCAGCGTGCTCGTTCGATCGACGGCGAGAACCAGGACGGGGGTGCCGTGGGGTTTGACGGAGCGGACCAACTGCGGCGCCAGGGTGTCGTTGTCGGTCGACGATTTCAGGGTGTAGATGCGCATGGACAAGGAGCGGGAGCAGACGATCAGGTGCGAGCCGGAGGGCGTTAGGGTGAGGGTGGAGATGAGTTCGCCGTCGCCTTCGACACGGGCGAGATGCTTGCCCGTCTCGAGGTCGGTCAGGATGACATCCTCGCCCAGGGTGGTGGCAAGCAGACGGGCGCCATTGTCCAGTGCGACGGCGCCGCCGGTGAAGATGGGCCGAAGGACCTCGGCGGCCTCGAAGGTGGTCTTGAAAGGCGCTTTGCTTGCCATTTCGCCCAGCTGAGACAATGCCTTGCTATGCGCCGACTGCAAGATGTCGCGGGGAGAGGGCGCCGGCAACAGCGCAGCTCGACCTTCAAGAAATTTTTGGCTATCGATAGGGTAGCGGCTGTCTTTCCCTCTGACGGGGGGGCGGACATGGATTATTAGCGCGTCTGGACCCATCGCTTGCGCCTGAGCATCAACTAGACAGCCCCACTTTCCCTCTGTATCTACGGGGGCTATGGAGCCTCCAGTTCACCCAGAACGTGGAACATTTAGTTGTAGAGGAATGGAGGGACGGTCTCAATCACCTCTAACACATCCACCAACTACACCAGGTAATCCGAACACCCTATTCTCACGGGATGGGATCCCATGCGAAACGATGTTAACCCACCCAAGCCACCCCCAGTTCAGAACCTCTTCCTCGTCTATTCCGCTAGCATCTTAATCCGGTGCATCGGAACGTAACCTCTGCCGAGCTGCAGGGGCCCGGGTTGCTACATAGTTCACTCAATCGCGCCATGCTCTCTTGAGAGGGCCGACTTTCCAGCGAAAGCGCCGCGTTTGGGCTCATACGATGAAGCAGCTCGCAGGCTAGGGGTATTCAACGTTCGACCGACGCGCCGCCACTACACCATGGGCCGCCTTGGGCCACTGACATCGCAAGCGCTGGTAGGTTACTGACGGAATCCACCGCCCGGTACGCATGCACTGATCTGCGCCCCAGGGACGCTCCCCCTACGATGATGTCGTCGAGGGCGAAGGGGAGGCAGACCCGCGCGAGCCTGAGCGCCGCTATGATGAGAAGGGCCGCATCTACAACCCCGAGACCAAGACCATTATTAAAAACACCATTCGCGCCCACAACGAGGTGATGCATGTTATCGGCGTTGCCGAACCCGAGGACTCGAGCGCCGCTCAAGAGGAGGCTGCTCTGATCCGCGAGCACCGTGACTACGAAACGGAAACCGGCCGGACCCTCTTCACGGCCGGTCAGATTTTGACTCAAATCAGCACGTGGGGGGTTCATGGGCTTCGCACTCGCGTCCTGGTATGTGGCCTACGCCAGCGGAAGAGAAAGCGCTGCTGACTGGTGTGCAGGTTTACCGGCCGTATTCCCACGTTGAATTCTCGAGACTGTTGCAATTCGAGCTCACGAGGCGCTCATACCCAAACATAGCCCTTGCCGGTCTCCCTTCGTTCCTTGCGGTCCACGGTACTATGTCCCTGGGCCGCCATGTTGTCGCTGTGAAGCGAAGGCCGTGGTTCGTGCTCTACCCTCCCCCAAAGTGAAGCGCATTGGCATACTGACTGGTCGCAAGGCTCCGCGCTATTCTCAACTGGTGCCAATACCACTTTGAACTGTACATCACGCTGCAACGACTGGGTTTGGTGCCCGCCTCTCAGCTTTTACCACACCCTCTCTTCTTCGTTCCATTCTCATCCTCGTCGCCCCTGGCCCTGCCGCCCCCTATTTCAGAGCTGAGCATGGCTGCCCTCGGGGGTTGGCTAGTGGGCCTTACTTGCAACTTGGCGCCCTACGTTGGCTATGTCGCGTATAAATACATGGCACAGGATGTGTTCAACGCTATTATGCCCAGAATTCACGCACGCCTTCCGCAACCCAAAGCGCAGGGTGGTAATGGCAGGTTACGGGCACCGGAACGACCGCCTATCATGGCCGAGAGCGGACAGGCAGCCCCGGAGTCTCCAACTCTTGGAGCAGCCGACCGTGAAATACGCCACTCGAGGACTCCCGATCAGGATATGGCGACGCTGCAGGCACTGGAAGGCCAGGGCAGCAGTGCGGACCCTGGAATACCCCTCGGCGCCATCCGGCGACAAAGCACGTTTTCCAGTCGCGGAGGGGACCAGGATTACGGGACGGACGAGGAGGACGGCGACCTGATCAACCCAACGCTGATCAGCTTCGATGTTGACACCAGCGACTCGCCGGAACCGCCCGCGGGCGTGTGGTCTGCCGAGCTGCGCCCCAGCCACGGGGGGGAGACCCGCTCGCAAAGGAGTGAGCCGAAGTATGTGGTCAACGCCCTCACCAAGCTTCCTGCTACGCTGGCGGCGGCGAATTTGGGGGCTTTTGCCACCATCGCGGTTTGTGCGCCGATCGAGGCGTTGATGCTGAGAACCCTGGCGCGCACGTTTGCGCAGAGGCGCGGCTTGTCATGCGACGAAATGTACAACATCCGCCTGCATAACAGCATGTCCTGGCGGGGTATTGGCAACTTCCTGGGGATCCAGGTCGTGGGTGTACTGATTGGCGGCGAGGTCTGGTCCTTGATGACGGTGATTTCCCAGTGGCTGCATGTCACCGAGGAAGAGTGGAGGGAGATCCATATGGAGGAGGAGGCCGAACGCAGCGAGCGCGCCGAACGGGCCGCTCGAGAAACCTCGGCAACCGGGATGGTCGAAGACGAGGCATAGGATGTTAGTGGTCACAAAATTTCCGCATATCAGCGATTCGAAACACTGCTAAGAAGATCGTCGAAGACGGCGACTATGTAAGTAATGGCCTTTAATATAGCGGCCATGCTCTATTGGACGAGGCGGACCACTCGGTCAATTCGATCTGGGCAAACGCAGCCATGGTTGTCATGATGGGAGGCGACTCGATTGAAGACTCCTGCGGTGTCCTTCACGCTCCCGCTGCTATCGGGTTGGAGAACGGGCTGATGGGAGCTGTCGTCACGCAAAAGCCATGGATCCGGCGAGAATTGGCAACGCTTTCGTATTTTTATATTTGTACCTGTTGTCCACCGTCTGAGTTTTTCAAAGAGGTTGATCAGGAGGAAGTAGTTGGGTTGGATATTTGCGCGCGCGCTTTTTTGGCTGTAAGTGGCTAGCGCTCCGCCAAAAAACGGTTAGGCGTCGTCCCCTGCGTGACCCTGAATGAAGTACATCCATCTTTGAACCTCATATAAACGCAGATGGCTCATGACATGCTTACCTGACTTGGACTTCGAAACCTCTCGCTTGCCATACCAGTTCTCACCTCCGGTATAAACCGCAGCGTGCCCGTCCATCACCATGATCCAGGATCCGAGCAGCACGGGCTCCGAGGCGGAGCAGATGCGCAACGCCGAATACTGGGACGGCCGCTACAATTCCACCGAGGACCCCGCGCACAAAGAATGGCACCTTTCCTACCGGGAGCTCGAGTCGTATCTGGAGGCCAACATCTACTCGCGCTGGCCCCCGGAGGCGCCGCCCAAGATCGCCCAGCTCGGCTCGGGCCTCAGTGTACGTACATACATACATATATGTGCCTTAGGTTAAGTACCTTGGATGCAGGCCAAAACTTTCCCCCGTGGGGGTTCCGTCGGTTGTGGTGAACCCCTGGGCTGACTTGATGGGGTGGGGGAACAAAACCTCCTCCCTCCCCCCTTCGAAGACGGTGCCCTTCGAGATGCTGGCGCGGGGCTACGCGGACCAGACGTGCCTCGAGTTCTCGACGGCCGTCATCGAGCAGATGGCGCCGCGGGAGCCGGCGCTGCGCTGGCTGCCGTGCGACCTGCGGGACATGCCCCAGATCGCGACCGACTCCTTCGACCTGGCCTTCGACAAGGGGACCTTCTACGCCCTGTGCGCGTGGGGGCCGACGCACCTCCTGAAGAGCATTCCCGAGTCGATACGCGAAGACACGCGAGCCTACAGCCGCGAGGTGAGTTTATTTTTTTTTTTTTTTGCTCCCATGCTTCTTTGCCTTTGCGGGAGGAAGGGGCCGCTGTCGCTCTTAGCCTGGGGTTACTGTCGCCTTCTCCCTTCCCCCTCCCTAAACTGACGTGGAAACTAATCCCCCCTCCCTCCCTCCCCCAAGGTGCTCCGGATCCTCAAGCCGGGGGGCGTGCTTTGCCTCATCTGCATCCACGGGCCCCGCTACGTCAACCACCTCCTGACCGAGGTCGAGGGCACCAACTGGAAACAGGTCCACCCCCCCGTGCCGCTGACGCCGCCCGGCTGGGTCCAGACGCTGGCCTACTGCTTCCAGAAACCGATGCCCGAGGAGCCACCCGCGGAGGCGGCCGACCCCGTCCGCGCTTGAGACGGCGGACGCAGCCCCTAGCCGGCCGAGAAGCTGTCGTCTCCCGGCGAAGTGGCTTTTTTCTTTCTTGGCAACGGCCGCTGCCGTGGAAGGGGGGCAACGAAGCGTGGAATCAAATAGCCTGACCGCCCCCGGGCTTCACTGACATGGCACGCTCGCGGGATCAAAATGGGAGGGCAATGGGGCAATGAGGTTGCGGGAATGCCTTGTGTGGTGGTGGCCCTCACGTCGGTGGAAAACCCGCTGTGGGACAACTGATGGAAGACAAACCGTCGGGAAGTGCGGGTAACTGGATGGTACCTCCAGGGCGAAAGGCACGTCTCCTTACCCCAGGTCCTTCCGTGCGGCCACTTGAGGAAACTGGATGGCCTTCACCGAACGCGCCCCATCGCGCTCATAGCAGCGCGCGACCACGCCATTTTTTTCTTGTCATTCAGTACCCAAGTTAAGGCGTACGTTTGGGGGGGGGTTCAGGACACCACCGCGAAGCACGCAAAAGACTCCGAAGGGACGGAACTTTGAGCCGAGGATCCAAAGACTACTAGGCTCACCGTCCAGGCAAAAATAGGGAGGCCCCCGCATGAAACAAGAAAAGCGACAGAATCCCCGGGCCTTACTCGGATAACGTACCTCTCGTAGCCAGTTGCCGAAAAAGAAAAAACTGATTACAAAGTATGCGAGGCCACGTCCGTATATAATTGACTGCTCTGAATGCCTCCCATATGTCACTTTGGACTATATATATACCCTGGGACCTCGTGAGGTGCCCTTGCGTCCCAAGTTCCGTGGGTTCGACCATCGCCCATCGGAAAACGAATCGTGGCTGACGAGGCTCAAAAAGTCGCAGACCGATCCATACTCCCGGCGACCAGTCGGAAGGAGCCGCGTGTTGTGCCATTCCTTGGGAATTGCTGGGACCGTCCTCCCTGTCTCGGATCTTCGAGAGGAACGGCATGTCAATCCATGGGGGAGGGGCACTTCGGCTGCTTGGCTCACCGGTCCTCCCCTAGTTCTGGCAAAGCCTTTTTCGGCGTCCTTTCCAAAGACACAACAGTGAGTGAATGGCCACTGGACCAACATATGGATCTAGGGGCTACGAGATAGGGACATTTGTTCTTTGCGACACCGCGTCTTTTGGATCTGGCAATTGGGATACTTTAGAAAATTCCACCATTCAACCGGTTCCCTCCCCCCTCTTGCTGTCGACACCGTGTTCGCTCAGGCTCAAAGTCTCTCCGACGGTTGTTTCCTTTTCCCTTGACTACCCTGGAACAGGCTCTATGCGTTTGGGTGCTGTAGTTTTCACCTCGTACGGTTGCTTCGGCCCGACAGAAGAAGTTGGGGATCCCTGGAAAGACGACGGTCTGCGTCAGCTTGTACTTGTATACGCCGGCGCCCCAGTCCCCCCCCCAACACCAGGCATAGGAAAAGGAAGACGTACTCGCCGACTTCTTCGGCATCGTGAAACAGTATGCCGGCCGTCTCCGGCGCGAGCCGTGTCCTGCTTGTTGGGGTGCTAATAAGGGGTTCAACGGCGCGATCATGTGAGATTTCTATTTTTTATGTTGCTTCTATCGTAGTATTGTACGCCACAATGGGTACTTGGTCAGGTCGCCATAACAAACACGGATAGCGAAGCGGCACGGAAAAATCGGAGGCCAGCGTATCGTTGGGTCACCCGCCCCTTGCAAAGAACTATGCCCTGATGTTACATACCCATGTAGCTAACCTGTTGGACTTCGCACGCCATTCTAGAACATGCTCAACGCCTTGGCGCGGTTGTTGGCCAGCATCTCCAGGCGGTGCGAGGGGATCTTCCCCCCGTCCTTGAGGCCGAGGAGCTGGGCGCTTTTGACGGGATTCTTGATCTCCCTCCCGTTGAGCTGGAACTGCGCCAGTCGCTCCAGTGCTTCGTTGTTGATGTCAAAACGGTGCCGTCCCGTGCGCTCGATGAAGTTCTCCCAGATGCAGTACCGCGCGTGGCTGTCCAGATCCGAGTACGGCAGCAGAAGGTCAACCCGCGACCGGAAGGCGTGGTCGACGCTGGACACTCGATTGGTGGTGAGGAAGATGGTGCCCTGGTAGTACTCCAGCTTGGTTAAGAAGACTGCATAGACACAGTCTCGTTGGCGCGGGGGGCTCTTGGGTATGAAAATAAAAGGAAGGGAGGGGAGACGTGTGGCCCTTACTGGAGAGAAGCTCGTTCCGGGCGATATTTTCATCCGTGCGAGCCCCCAGAAAAACATCGGCCTCGTCGAGAAGAAAAATGGCATTCCACATGTTGCAGAGCTCCAGAGCATCTTCCAGGCTGCGTTCGACATCGGACGGCTCGGTGCCAAGTTCGCCCGCACCCATGGAATAAAGAGCCACGCGGGCGCGCTCCGAGACGGCCTCGGCCGTAAACGTTTTCCCGACCCCGGGAGGGCCGAACATGAGGATGATCAACCCGCGGCCTTTGCCGGGGATGGAGTCGTCGAAGTTGCCGCGCAAGAGGGCCTTGTTCTCGACGAAAGCCCAGGCCAGGTCTTTCTCGCCCCCGGGGAGCACCAGCTTGTCAAAGGCCTCGTCGTTCCAGACCACACCGGCGAGCTCGTCGATCTGGACCGCGCACAATCTTTTCGACTTGAGGTCGAAAGCCAGCACCCAGGGCGTCGCCAGCAGACACTGCTCATCGGTCATGGGCCGCGAGGTCCTCTGTGCGCTCCGCTGGTACCCGGGTGGTGGCAGGACGTCGGTCGCCAGAGTTGTCACTCCGGCTGGGAGTTCGGGAGCAGGAGCTCTTCCGAGAACTGGATCTCGTGCGCGCGACCTGGAGCTCCTTCGAGAGTAGGATCTCGTTCGGGATCTGGACGTCTCTCGGACTGTGACGGGTGTTCGGCTTCTCCTAGCGACAACCCGACTGAGGGTGCCACTGGGAGCATTGAACGGTTTCAATACTGGCTGCGCGATGTTGCAGGTTCGGTAGTAGGCATAGGCATCGATGCAGACCCTACCCAAAATAGGCCGAACCTGTCGCTACTTATCGAAAAGTATCTTATTCCCTTGGCAATGCATGAGGTGATAGCCACGAAGCCACTCAAGCTTGCGTCCCCGGTCAACCAGCAAAGCTCGGAACTTCTCCTCGTTGGCGAGGAAGGAAAGGGGAAACAACTCCAAGTCGGTGATGTTCTTTTGCCCGTCGAAAGACGCAATGTTGGCCGTGTAGCTGGCGTACCCAGTGCGTTCGCCATTTCAGTCGACATACTCCAAGCCGACAGCCCAACAGCGGGATGCCCGCCCACCCATGCGTACGGCATGGCCGTGGGCCCGGTCGTAACGGAGGACCCTGCACACGGAGTCGACGCCCCAGGCCTTGGCGACAACCAAGGTCTGTGGCGGGAAGATCTGTCACACGGAGCCGGTGGAGAATGGGGAGCTTTTCTGCCTGCTTCTTTAGATGGCGCTCCTCCCGGTCAAGCGTGGGGAATTCGCTCCATCGCAGAGGGCAGGGACTATCGTAGCTCGCGCAGCGGTGTTCGTACCGCACAGCGACCACAGCGGGGTCTGCCTTGTTGGTATGAGGCGCAACGCCTTCCCAGGGTGGCGAGTAAGGGACGCCCTCAGAATCGAAGGTGTAAAAACGAGGCGCCGCACGAGGGAGGCCGCGATGAAGAGGAGGAGGGTAGTGCGGCGGTGGTGGCAATGGTGACTCCATGCTTGTATGCCCCAGCCGAGCGCCGGGTGGTAACCATGGATGAGCAGGCAAGGACAAAGCCCGGAATGCAAGAGTACTCCTCTGCCTACAGTACCTTAAGTAAGTACGTATTTAAACCCGGACAGAACGGCGGGAAGCGCGAGAGCCGGCCTTGACGGATACAGGGCTGTCCATCAAGACTTGCGCCGGTTCGCCAGGCACGCACAGGACAAGACAAGGCACAGATTCACGTCAGCCGCCGCTGCCGTCGACTTTTGCCCACGCAAATATGAGCGATTGGTCACACATGGCAGGCAGCATGTCGTTTGGCTAATTATCGCGAGCCATCGCTTCTGCGTGCACTGCAGAGGGCGTCGTGTGGAGGGTTTGGCGTCATCCCGATAGGCTCGCTGTGATTTACATCTTGCATGCGCCGAAGCTGTTGCATACTTACCTAGGCTCCGAGTTGGGCGAATGCCATATCGCCAACTTCTATACCGGTCTGAACCACCCCCTGTCGGCGATGTGAACTCTACATATACACGGAATCATGATTGGGGAAGTACTGTACTTATGCTCTGCGTGAAGGCTTCCGGGATTAGCTTCCACGGCGACCCCTCTCACTGGAGCCAATGGGAGGGCCTCCCTGAGTTGGGGTACTCATACCCATTCCTTCGGTCTCTCGCAGTTCCCAGCAAGAGGAAAGAGTCTTCACTAAATATCAAGAAGCTATTTGCCGTGTCGGTGTTTTCGGCGTCCAAATACATCATCCAATGGAAAAACGAACGAAAGGCACCCTCTCCGATACAGACCACGCCCGCCTCACTTTAACAAAGGTAAGATCTTCTGACATGAGTCCTTCCCTATCGAGGAGGAATTGGGGGGAAGAATAGACCGACACTGCCGACGGCGCTCCGGCCGTCGCCCCGGGCCCGAGCTGCAGCCCCGGCCCCGGGCACGCCCGCCAACCCCCGCATCCCGCAACGCCGCCACAGGGGCGAACGGATAGTAGCACCGCGGTGACGGATGCTGTGTCATGGATAACCGGTACTGCAGCTATGAGCAGCGCCTGTACTCCGGGGATACCGGTATGTACTACCTTGCTGCTCTTTTCGTCATGGTCTTGGCGCCAAGTGTGTTCCCCCCCTGTTCATGTTGCCCGTGTGACAACCCTCCCCATTGGGCTTAGGCCGCAGCTGTACCTCTTTTCGTATAGTGTAAGTGAGTTATGTGCTCACATACTTAAACGTCGAGGATTCGATCCTTGCTGCCCCCGAGATCAAAGGTTCCTGACTACCCCGCCCCCGCCGTCCCGCGTGCATAGTAACGCACCATGACCAACCCCATATCTCTCCTCGACCTGATCGGTCAGTACCCGGTCCTCGAGGCCTTGTCCAGCTACCTCTCGACCGTCGACCTCGTGCGCCTCGGTTTCACCGCGCGGCGCGCCCACGCGCTGATACTGGGGTCGCCCGCGGTTTTCGACGTGCTGAAGCGACAGTGACTCTGCGACGGGCACGGCCTGCGTCGGCGGCTCGCTGACAGTTACGCGGGGATCCGGCGCCACGCGCCGCCGCCGCCGCCTGACCGTGGCTGGTGTGGGTCGGCGGGCCGGCCCAGCGCCGAGGAGGAGCTCTACCGCGCGGCGGTGCGGCGGCGCCTCCCGCCCGACGCAGACGCCGACGCCGACGACGACAACGACGACGCCCGGGGGCTCCGCGGGCGGCGGTGGCAGGAGGCCGAGGTGGAGGCGCGGCTCTACGCGCGGCGGTGCGACGCCGCCCGGGCCCTCCCGTGCCGGCGCTGCGGCGTCAACGTCTGCGAGGAGTGCCGGGACTGCCCCCGGGTGCCCCCGGACCTGGGGCAGTGGCCGAACCGGCGCCCGCACCTCGGGGCGGACGGGCGCCACGAGAACCTCGTGTGCCTGTGCCCGCCGTGCGACGCCGCCGCCGAACGGGGCCTGCGGGGCCGGTTCCTCAGCCCCCGCTGCGACTGCGACCGGTACCGGCGCGGGGTCTGCCGGCCGTGCGCCGACGCCGAGGCGCGCGAGGCCGCCGCGTACCGCCGCGACCACGCCCGCGTCGCCCAGAGCCTCGACGAGCTGATGGCCCGCGTCCGCCGCCCCACGAAGCGCATGCCCGGCGGCGCCGAGGGCGGCCGCCGGCCCCTCTGGCTCCGCTGCCCCTGCGGCGCCGACGTGCCCCCCGAGACCCTGTTCCGCTGCACGTGGTGCAAGCGGCGCCACCGCCCCGAGCGCGAATGGCCCGCCGAGCTGGCCGAGGCCGCGGCCACCGTCCCGCCGTACGTGGACGACGGCGGCTGCTATCCCATGTATAGCGCCCAACGCTACGCCACCGACACGTACCCCAGGCTGGCCTACGACGGCCCCATCTATCGCAGAGTGAGCGACACTGATGGCCGGGATACGGAGTAGGTAGGGACAGCGCTTTCTCCCCCCGTAAACCAGGGGGAATAGGCCCGTTCAAGAAGACCCCCGCGCTGAGGGACTGTGTGTATCATGAGGGGGGTGGGGGGCGCGATTTCGAAAACCAGATGAGTGGTGTCCTGCTTTTGTCACTTAAGCTATTTCTGGCTTCCGATGTTCATGAGATTGCGCGCCTTCTCGATGTATTGACTAGGGGAAATGATTGCTTCTACTCCTCGTCCATATCGTCGTCGTCGTCGTCATAGTCGCTGCTTTCATAGTCCCAGTCCTCGAGGCCCATGAACTCGGGCATGTCGTACAGCTCGCGCGGGAGGCCGGCGGGGCCGTCGACGACGGCGCGGGGGGCGGTGAGGATGCCGAACTCGGAGGCGAGGCGGGAGCGGCGGTCGGCGCGGCCGCAGAAGCCGATGACGCGCGCGTCGGCGGCGGGCCGCAGCACGTGGGCCGGGTACTCGCGGTCGCCGTCGAGGTCGCCCCAGGCCGCGACGCCGTCAACATCATCGCCGTCGTCGTCAAGCACGATCTGGCAGCCGACGAGCTGGCCCGGCGTGTGCGGCGCCCGTCCGATCTGCAGGGCCACCTGGCGCACGGCAAAGACGTCGCGGCGCCGCCGCAGCACGCGCGTGCGCATCTCGTCGTGCTGGTCGTCGTCCGGTTGGCCCATGCGACGCGTCGTGCCGTCGCTGTAGGCGATCTCGCCGCCCGAGAACTCCATGTTGCTCACGGCGAGCCGGATGCACTTGGCGTGCGCCAGGCGCCCGTCGCCTTTGCGGTGCCACCGTTGCAGCAGCGCCCCCCAGACGACGTCCTCGTCGTGGTCGCCCTCGCCGTTTTCGAGCTCCGGTATCCGGACCGTGTGCCGCGTCAGGACCAGCGAGGTGCCGGGGACGGCGACGGTCGACAGGTGGGCCCGGGGCGCCCGCAGGCTGGCGAAGAGATCCACGACGTCGTGTTCGCGCCAGTGGCCGTCCATACCCGTGATCCGCAGACGGAAATGGCCGTCGGTATCCTCCAGGGCGTCCGTCACGTCGTCTTGGTCGATGCGGACCACGACCGGCGGCGTGGCTCGGCCGTAGTAATTCCGTTTCCAGACCGTGTTCCCTCGATGGATCAGGCATACTTCGGCCAGGCCCCGCCGGTACGAGATGACCAGGGCCTTGTGGTCATGGTCGTCGACCAGGCAATGCGTGACCATGTCGTCTTCGTCGCCGTTGTCCCCATACAAGTGTTCGTCGTATTCGGCGTCGCTATCCCCGTCATCTTTGCTCTCGATCCCGGCCTGGGTCTTGCCCTGGGGGTTCCCCGTCAGCCTATCGCCCGGCAGCTTGAAGTGGTCCCGCAGGCGGAGCCGGAGGCCCTCGGGGAGGCGCCATTGGGTGTCACGCGGTTCCGCCGTCGGGACGAAGGTGTGTTTCCAGTTATCATCGCTGCAGATATGGAGAGTATTGATACAGCCCCAGGTGTTTGTTACGCGCCGTAATATGTTGGTTTGACCATCGATGCAAGCCTCCTCCCTGGTCAGGTCGCGGTAGCCGGCAACCGGGGCTGAGGGGCCCATCGGCCGCGTGTCCAGCAAGCAGGCCGACACTTCTTGGCGGTAGCGCGGCCAGGCGCACGCCAGGCGACTGCTGAAGAGGCAAAATGAGATCTCGGGACGGTTGGGCTTGCACCAAGCGAGTGGCACATCGGCCAGGGTCCCTTCCTGGTCTGTCGCGTACGCCCAGTCCGTGTCGAGGACCATGGCCGCCACGACGGGGCGGGCGTCGCTGATGAAGGGCGCGCCGTACGCGACGAGCTCCCGCTCAAATGGACCCATCAAGGCGTCCCGGTCGCAGCTGCTGCGCTCACCGGGGAGATAATCGAGGCTCTGCAGCTCGGCGACAGTGCGCTCGCTGCGGACCACGTGCACTTGGGCCGGGCCGTCCATGCGCGCCGTCGCGGCATTGGCGGTCCACGGCTCGTCCAGGCGGAAGGATCGCCGACCCAAGCCCCCCGACCGCATGGTCTCGGCTATGTAGGCCTGCCACATGTAGGCCGTGGTGCGAAACTTGGCGATGGCCGTGTCCAGGTCGCCGGCCTCCGGTTTTGGCGGGTACGCTACGTCCTTGGCGAGAATGATGGCCAGATGGAGGGGCGGCAGCTGCAGAAGCGGTTGGTACTGGACCGTGAACTTTACCGAACCGTAGAGCTCGGCGCCGTGGTGTAGTGCGAACTCGAGCTCGTTGGGGCCCGGCTGAAGCGTCACGAGACAACGGAACGACTCGTTCATCACGGGCCACTTCTCCTGCGATGCCGAGTCCGTGAAAGCGTCTCTGGATTTCACCAAGAGAATGGTCTCGTTGCCGTCTGCGGCGTAGGGGCCGCTGCAGGTGGTGCCCTTCACCAATAAGCATCTCTGGTGGACGACCTCATTGTCGACAACATTGTCGACCTGCAGACGGGGTTTGGGTACCCTGACCATATCGAACAGCAGGCAAAGGTAATAAGATGCCAAGGAAGGTGGGCGGGCGTGGCGAGGATGGAAGTTGCCAGTCGGGAGTCGTCTCGTTGCGATTTGCCTGTAGCGGAAAAGACGGGGTAAAGCTGAACAGAAGCCGAGTTTCCATTGAATACTTCCCATACGTGCAGTGACCTTGGCCTATATATAGGAGTTAAGTAGCAAAACAGCCGCTCAAGGAAGAGGCTCCGCATCCGACGGCCCTGAAGGCAGCCGCAGCTGCCTAGACGGAGATGGAACAGATTTTACGTTATGGGATCTCCGACCGGGTGGACCGCATCTGAGGTCCCATCCGATCGGCTTCGGCATGGCGCTTCGCCTGTAACCGTTAGCAGGGCTGAAACGTTAGCAGGGCTGAAACGGAGAGACAAGCCCGTTCGCTAGGCGTTCCACACTAACCCCGCGGGTCTCACAGCTCACCTTAGTGCACTGCGGAATATTCTCTGCTGTCGCGTAACTTGGAGTACAATTGAGCCTCACGACTTGGGGCTCGATGGAAACGAGAGCACGTTGGACTTGCGGCCGCAGAAGAGACATCCATGTCCTGGGGAATGAGACCATGAAGCCCCGCCACAACTGCGGGCCATCCCATCCCATCCCATGTTGCTGGACCGGTGGGGGATCTGAGTTGCGGGGGGGTTAATCATTTGGCTTCGCTACTTACTTAGGTAAGTATGTACCCTAACCCATCCCATCCGTCCGAAGATGGTCCCGGGTATGTGAGTGGGTAGTCGATGCAAGCAAGGTTTGGCCCGATTGGCGATCCTCGCATTCGGCGGCTGGGCAGGGATGTACTGAGTAGCAGGACCTCACTCTGTTGCGAATGACCATCAGCGCTTCTGCCGATGATGCCACCTGATGATGGAGATGCAAAGAAGTATGGAACCCCGATGGATATGCGCGGGACGGGGATGAAAACTGATCGTACATCTGATTTCGCCTTGTATATGCGTCGTATCCCTTTTTTACCTGTATCACCCTATGCCAATGTCCAGCGCCAATATGATTGCCCCATCTCGCCAAAACACTTTCCCCTAAACACCTTGCCAAACCACAACATCCTTGATTCATGGAGACGAAAATGCCCCTACACCTGGGTGAAGGCGGCTTCTCCATCATCGACAGGCATGATCGCGCTGGGGAGGTGTGCAACCGGCATGGCCTGCGGCGGCGCCACGTCCAAGATGCTGTCGAAATGAGCCAAGGGGGGGATCTGCGGCAACTCGTAGTCGGTGACCTGGGATCCCAGGGGCGGTTCCGATGTAGACAGCCGCGTCGCATGCGCAAAGCCGCGGGCCGAGATTCCATGGTTCGCCTCGAGGTCGTTCAGTGGGGCGCGTAGCCCTCGGCGGGCGATGTGAAGACGACGGCGTTCGAGGAGCCAGGGTAAGACGAGTTGGTCGACCAGGGGCACCACCAAGACCATGGCCAGAAGGGTGACTAGGGCCAGGATAAATGCGTTGCGGGGGTCGGATATCGATGAGCCTGCTTCACGAGTTAACACCCCAAGCCATCTTCGTGCATGACCAAGTGCCCCAAGAAGCCGGCCAGACCCTGCGTGTATGGACAGAGGAAGAGGTGCAGAGGCAGGTAGAGGATTAACAGAAAGGAGAAAAGTAAGTGAGATCGAAAGACATGGTGAGAGGTTGGAGATCCAACGTACTGCTCATCATCCCCTGGGATTCAGTCATGTTCGAGGATAAGATCTTAACTCAGGTTAGTAAGCATGAAGGGCTTTCTTGTATCCCAGGATGGGAAGGGCTAGTGGGACGAACCTGGCACAAGGGCTTTGCCATCGCTGGGGCAGTTTGGAAGCCAAGTCTGCCGGCGACACTGGTTACTGGTACACTAAGTGGTGACGAAGAAGCTGCGATCTGGGGTCTCGGGAAAGTCGTAGCCTACATCCATTTGGTCCCGTCTTGTCACCGTGGTGGGTATGGCCGCTTTATACTTATATCTAGGTGTTGAAATGAAGGCAGCTGCGTTGTCATTCCGTCGTTCTTGTTCAAGTGAGCCTCTGCCTATGCGACGAATGAGATTCTGTGAGCGCTGGACAAAACCATGAGCTACCTGCGGTCACTGGGACATCGCCCGAGGTGCTAAGCCAGCGAGCGCCGGCAATACCACAAAACACAGCCCGCTGCCAAGACGACCAAAGTCGAACAGCCCACGAACGCCAAGTCATCGCCAAGCGGCCAAAGCGCCGAGACGGCTACCACGGAAAGCCAAGCCATCATCAAGACCACGAGGTGCCAAGCCAGCGTCTCTAGAAGCCAAGCCAGCGCCAAGACCACAATACGCACTGCACTCGCGGCGCATCACGCCCGCCTGCAGAGTACATGTAGGCCCGCAACCCATCGCCGACGACGTCTCGCGTCTGCGAATGCCGCGAGCATGCGTCATTTCCCATCAGCCCGGGAGCCGAAGATGATTGGCCCTCATCGGATTCTAGTCGCGTACCGGTCGCCCATTATTGGGGTCCCATACGCCACGGGGTCATCGAAAGGCCGAGGCCCAGCAGCACACGGGGGGGTGGCTTAACTACCGTAGCTTAGAGAGCTTCAGACGCATCCCGTTGTAGCGAGTGAGCCGATAGCTCGCCCCCCCCCCCCCCCCCCCCTCTCTCTCTTATTTACTTACATAAGTAAGCAGCGAGGCACTGGTACTTAGGATCAACACGCGGCGCGTCACGCCCGCAGCAAGCAGGCCCTTTAGGAACCCAGAGGACGCGCTCTAATTTAGGACCCTGAATGTGCGCTGGAGAGCTGCTAGCTGCAGTGGCAATCAGCCCCTTCCAGCGAGCGCTGGCCCTTGCCCACCCCGTGGACGGTGTAAAAAGCCTCTCTCTGCTGAGGTAGGCACCCACGGGGCTGCCGTTGACCAACTGCCCGGCTGTCAGCTGGCAGAGCTGCCCTTCTCGCGTTCAGCCCCGTGGCAATAAGTGATGAACAAAAAGAAAACAGGAATGACAATAAATTGCCGCTATCCACGTCCTTGAAAAACTAGATATACTCACCTTGATGGAAGTGGTACCGACTGGAATCGACCGCGTAGAATGGGCCGCAAATGATCTGCACCGGGACGCCCTCCCCCGCCCCCCCCCCCCTGCGACTCTGGATCAAACAGAGTCGCAGGGGTCCCATGTCATTGGCACTGAACTGATCCACGGCGTTAACCAGGTAGCTATGTACGTACTTATGTAATCCTCCCATCTCCTCCGGTCCTCCAAGGCTGTGTGTGTGTCCGTGTATGCCAATACCCCCTCAATGTGTAACCAGACTCGTTCAAGGGGGACTCCCCAGTCTTCTCCCTCCGAGACGAAGAACCAAAGAGAACCCATCTTAACTGACCATGAGACGATAGAAGGCCGAGTCGCGGTCCTCCATCAACCATCGAGGATCACCCATTTCCACAACCATCCCCCGATCCATCACGACGACCAGGTCGTAGCCTTGCTGGACCGTCTCCAGTCGGTGCGCGACAGCCACGACAGTACAAGCGGCAAAGTCTTCCCGAATCACGGCTTGCAGCCGCACATCCGTCTCCCGGTCGACGCTGCTGGTCGCCTCGTCGAGCAACAGGAGACGGGTGCGGTCCTTGTGCAAAACGGCCCGCGCCAGACCAAAAAGCTGCATCTGCCCGTGAGAGAGACCCAGGCCCTCCAGGTCTGCTTCCAAACCACCGCGCGGACCAATCGCGTCCCAAAGCGATACCCGGTCCAGTGCCGCCACGAATTTGCCATCATTCGCTTCTCCGGCGTAGACGCTGTAGGGATCGAGGTTCGCGCGCACCGTGCCGGGCAAGGTCACCGCATCTTGCGGGAGAGTCTTTGTTAGGCGGCGAACTGACTGACGAGGGTGTGCCGACACGTCGATGTCGTCAACACAGATGGAACCGGAGCGAACCTCTATCATCCGGAGAATGGCGAGAAGAAGGGACGTTTTGCCACTAAGGTTCACAAAATAAGTATACTGCCTTAACGGCATGTCCGTGATGAGGCTCTCACCTTCCTGTCCGGCCACAAATGCCTACTTTCTGACCTGCTTTGATGCTCAAGCTCAAGTCTCGGAGCACTCTTGCAGTGGGATCGCTATGTAGATTTCATTAGGTCAAGCTGGCAAAGTCCCGCGGGGTTGGGGGGTTGGAGGGTTGAAACTTACTTGTAGGTAGCGTTTATCTTGTTGATTTCAACGCTGCCAGAAAACGGCCAGGCTTGCGGTAAGGGGGGTCGAGGCCCAGCATTGGCATCGTCTTCTCTAGGCGTGTCTCGTGTAAAGTCTCGCAGTCGAGCGATGGCACCCAGAGAAGTTTCCAGATTGGTCCAGGCGTTGATGACCCGTGACAAGCTGGTGTTGAGTCCAATGAGGTTGACCATGGCCAAGCCAATGGCGCCGCCGCTCGTTGTTCCCGTTTTCTTGACCGCGAGGGCGACAAGTATGGTAGCGATACCAACCACGAAGAGGTCCAACACAACGGCTAGCCATTGCTGGATGCAGAACATCAGGTAGAATGGCTTCTGTGAATTATCGAGTAGCTGGAGCTGCGCCTCAACAAATTTGCGTTGCCAGCCGAAAGCCCTGATGGTGACAAGGCCGGCCGACGTCTCCGTGAAATGAGTGTAAAGTGGCGATTTGGACTCGAGATCCAAATGTCGCATCTGCCGAGATGTGCGCAGGTAATACTTCTGAAGGAAGTACAAAGGTACAACGCAGAACGGGATCGCGACAGCAAAATACTGCGCTCCCGAGGCGATGAGGGCGGCGGCGGCCAGAGCCACCAGTGTGTCAAGCGTCACCTCAAAGAACGCCACGGGGAGAGTCTGATCAACCAAAGTCATGTCTTGACTGAAACGGTTGAGCGTCACACCACTGTCTACTGCCGTAAAGAACCAGAGCGGTGCATTCATGACCGAGTCAAGAAGTTGCCAGTGTAGGTTTGCCGCCGATCGGGGGATCACGACAACAAAGAAGAGCCAGACGGCGAGAGCAGAGAAAATGATGGTACCGACGCAGAATGACACGTAGGCTCCGAAATACCCACCGCGATCAGGACCATCCGTTCCATGTTCTGTCCAGAGTCGTAACCAAACGGTTGGCATTGTCCCAAGGCCAATGTAGCACACAGCAAGAAGAGCAAATGCAACGGAAAATGCCGGTCCCATGGAACGGAGATAGAAAACGTATAGTGAGAAGTCGCCGGTCTGTCTCTGCGTGGCGTTTTCCTCGTCAACTTCGGGGTCCAATTGAGATGCTGGATTTGGCGCGTCGTTTTCTTCATGTTGCTCTCCCTCAACGCCCGAACTATCCTCTTGATGCCCTAAAGCCGAAATTGCGGTGTCCTCTAACTGCATCTCGGTGAAACTGTCGTATTGCCGACATTCCCCTGCGCTATCGAGCACTACGATCTGATCGGCACACCGCAAGAAGTGTACTGGACCAGGGTCAGGATATTACCCTCCAATATTTCGCGAACTGCTATGTGGAAAGGGAAAAGACTTACGTCCATGTGTAGCAAGGATGACCGTCGTCTTGTTTTGACGCAACAGCCCATCAGGCCCCAGAACGCGGGAAAAAACGACTTTGGAAGTGGCGGCGTCAAGTGCGCTGAATATGTCATCGAGGAGTACGATCGTCCTTCTGGCGTATAGAGCTCGGGCAAGAGCCTGTAAAACGTTAGTGGAGATATAGTCAGACTTGAAGATGATCTCGACGTACTACTCTTTGTTTCTGCCCTCCGCTGAGTGTAATCCCACCACTGCCGGTCAAGGTATCTTCACCTTTGGGAAAACGCCTTACGTCTTCTTCCAGGGCACAGGCACGAATGACAGTTGTGTACCACTGTCGATCGAATGGCTCCTTCCCAACGATGTTTGCCTTGACCGAGAGGTTTTGAAGCCATGTGGATTGGCTGCAGTATGCAATGGAGCGTTCGCCTTGCGCCACACGCACACTTCCTTTCGTCACTCGGACTTCGCCGAGGATTGCCTTGAGGATGGTGGACTTGCCGCATCCCACGGGTCCAATAATTGCCGTAAATTCCGCGGCATTGCAAGACAGGGTGACGTTTTTCAGAATTGGTTCAGTGCTCTCGTCAATCGAGAGAGCTGCTGATTCAAACACAACGCCTTTCGTGTCTTTTGGCTCCTCCCTCGATGTATTTTGACGTGTTAGCTCAATTGCAGGGGATTTGAGCGTGGAGTAAGGCGATTCCTTGATCAAAGTGACGGCGTCAGAGGCCTTTTCTCTGAGGGTTCCGACCTGAGCAATGCCCTTGACTCGATCATCTACCCGTTCTCCGGAGAGGAGAAAATCTTGGATGCGGCCGAAACACGCTACAGACGAGACAAACATTGGGTAAGAACCAATCAGGTTCGCCAGCGGTGTGGAAACGAGAGCCACGATGCCTAGTGATGTGAAAGCCTGGGAAATGGAGAACCCATCCGCACGGGTCCAAAAGACTGCAGCCGTTACCACAGCCATTTGCGTCGTTTGGTCGGAAATATTGGCTATGAGTCGAAACCTTTTAGCACGGGGACATGGGCCACCAGTTACCACAGGGGAGAGATGTATGGCACATACCAATAAGAATAATTCGGACGATGAACATTCTGAACTTCTTGGAAAGGTCCAACTCAGACACCCTAAGGTTGTGTATGATGGACGACAGATAATCATTCAGTCCCATCATCATGATGCCTTTGATCTGTGAAAGCATGGAGGAAGTGCGAGAAACGCGCTCCTGAACCCCGTGATTCCATGCCATCTTGGCAGGTCCAATACCATCTGTTGCCTTGTCCGTGAGAAGACTGCAAACTGATTGGGCGTCAGCTATCAGATATCATAGTGAAAGCAATGGAATAATCGTACCGACTGCCGGAATGGCCACAACGAAGCAGGCGGCTCCAATCTCGAGGTATAGGAGGTATATGGCGACACCTAGTTCGAGGATGCTGGCCCAAATTTCGTGTAGGTCGTTGACTCCGCTGGCAATAGAGTCGATATCAGTGCTCATAAGTGTCACTGAGCTTTCTCCACTGGCTGCAGTGGCTTCAAGCTCCAGTAGCCTCCCATAAATCAAAGATACGAGGCCGCCGCGAAGCTTTGTGCTCAATTGGTAAGTGGTATGGTTGTATATGCATCTCGATATCTGCCACGACTCGGTTAGCAGGCCAACAGGAATCCAGATTGAGATAACATACGGCGAGACCAGAGTAAATCAGAAACGCAGCGGCTACAAGACCGCCTGCAGTGTCATTGGATTGTAAGCCCACAGGCTGCGAAACATATTCGATAACGCGTTTGATGAGGAATGGTTGAGAGAAACTGAACCCGGCCAGGCACAGCCGTGGGATAACTGGGGTCAGATAGCCTATTTTGTAGGCAATCAAGGTGGAGGACAAGAGGCAATGCTTGGCAGACTTATCACACCGACTCCAAACATCTCTCAAGGCCGACAGAAGGCGGGCTGAATCGAACTTGCGATCGATGCTTCCGAGGTCTTGGACGTGGATGAGCCGGCGGGCGCCAGTAGCGAACAACGGGTTCAGCCACCAAAAGACGGACCGGTTCAATGGCCCGCTAGCTGATTCCACAGCCGTGCTTCCAGAATCCTGAATCAGGAACGGTGTCTTAGGGAATTCCTCCAGCAGCAGCAAGGCGGCCCTTGCTACCAGAGTCGCCGTGAAGATGCGCGCAATGTCGGCGAACTCTTGGGGCGGTAGCAAGAATAACGATCGCGCATGCGCAAGTCCAAGCAGAACAGACACAAAAAGATATAAAGAGAGGAATTTGGATGGTCGGATTGAGTGTTTGTGCTCGGCGTACAGCAAGAGGGCGGCGACGGCGGTACACAACAGCTCCAGAATGGTGGCAGGAAGTGAAGCCGCGTTCTTGGAGGTAGATGGCCATGCCCAGAGAACGACTAAGGCTAAATCAAGGGAGAAAAGCAGCCCAGCGAGAGTCTGTCGTATCAACAGTCAGAGAGCAGACCAGCGGCGACCTTCGTTCTCGGGATGGACTCACCAGCTTAGCGAGGAGCAGCCAGCCAGTACGCACGAGGCAAGGCTGGCGAAAGAGCCATGCGAGCCGGAACGGGGCGAGAGCCAGCAACAGCGACGATGGTATAATGGACAATACTGCATGCTCGAAGTAGAGGGTGAAGTCGAAGCGCCCATCGAGCTGAGGCCCGAAGGCATGGGGGTCCGGTGTGGCGGCCATTGAATGTAGGGAAGTAGGTAAATGACTTTTTGTCCATGAGACGCGTGCGACCGAGGGCGAAAACGTAAAGGCGATCGAGAAAACGCATCCCAGGGCAGTTAATGGATAAAATAAACAGTTACACAACCGCTATCAATGGGCAGTCAATCAATTGGGTGTCTCCACACAATATCGGCCAACTGAGCTGCACCTTCCCATTCAGTCGGTGTCGGCAGGACCCCTAACCAGGGTGACCGGGGAAGGCGGATTGGAAGGCGCGGGAAGGATTCACATTGGATGTCACATTGGGTACGTACCTACTTACTTAAGTACCAACTGAGAGGTTGTATTGCATTATGTTGGGAGCAGGGCCCGTCGTACTGCGCACTGGATACATCCCACCGCGAATCCCATCCCATCTCATACCGGTATCATCTCTACGATGGCACCGAGAACGGTGCACACAAGCAAAACCGTAATACATCGCTTCAGTTACTACTGCTCAAGGCATGTCCATTGATCATCCACACCGCATTTGCCCAGCTCCGGGCCATCGCCAAAGTCGTGGAAAGTCCCCTCGATGTGATGCTGCGCCGCCCATTCTTGTATCTAGCGCGGATAAGCTTGACAACCGTCCCAGGTGCTTGGAAAGGCGGGAGCTTTTCAACGTGTAAGTACTTACCTTGCCAAAGTCGCGGCATTCATGAAGGACGGTCGAGCGAGCCCGTATGTCTTTGGTCTGCGTATCATACTGGAAAACATTCGGCACCACGTCCGCGCTGCATTGGATCGACTGTCGCAGAGAGTCGATGCAATGGTCCAGGTGTTCGGTCCCCAAATGGTCGCCGCCGCGGGCTTGGAGCCCGTCCTCGACCCGGTCGTACAGCACGTAGGGGTTGTGGGTGCTGTTCCACTGGTCCTCGAGGAAGTAGTAAAACCCCTTCCGAAGATTGTCCAGGCAGTGAAGGTCATGGAAAACGTTCAGGACCACGACGTAGCCGCTGCCCTAGGATTCTTGTTCCGGGGCTGTCTTGTTTGGCAGAAGCCTCGCTGCGTCCGGCGAGATGTGGGTGAGCATATCTGCCACGGTCCAAATCAGTCGTCCGGCACTTCAAAACACATCGGCGTGAGAATGAGCCACGCACTTCTATAGAGATCTGCCCACAGGCGATTGTTGTTCTTGGTGGGATGTCCTTGGTACTCTGTTTTCCCATCGTATATGGAGCTCTTGAACTTGGACAATCTATACTCAATCGCATCCTGAGCCGGAGCTATAGATTTGGTCAGCCGCGCATAGTTCCCCGAGCCGAAGGTTGGGAAGTGACTTGCAATATAGAGTAGGTTTTTGCCGGTCTACTTCATTGACCGAAATAGTATTTCGTGACTTGGAAATAGAATAAGCCAGAGCTAGTCCAACATTGATGACCATCGAAAGAGACAAGAGCGCTATCAGCGCGCAATTATGCTTTGACCAAGAGCGTCTCTTTGGATCAGATGGAGCTCCAACATCTTCATCATCAGACGCTTCAGCAGTGAGCAACCGCTCCTGCGCCGCACCATCGTTTTTCTTGAACATGGTATGGAAGGAGTGGGTGAACGGACTCGGTATTCGATAGGAGCGGCAGACAATGGATCAGGATTCCATAAAGGGGGACGGCCATGAACGGAGGTAACCGCGGAGGGAGGGGAGACCTGGCCAGGACGTATTGCCTCCAGCCCAGCTAGACACCGAAACTAAGTACTTAATTACCCAATTGGACGTCTGAGTTGCGTTGGTTCATCACTAGGTGCTCCCGTCGGAGTTGGCGCCACCGCCGGGCAAGGTACCGACTATGCAGGTCTTGACGCTTACAGAGCCCACCGCTTGCACTATAGATTCAGGGATTTCAACACCCCGAGACGCACCTCGACTGACCGCAGGGGGAAGCCAACGTCCACTGCTCCTTGTTTCTCAATAATTGGAGTGGCAACGTGTACTGTAGGACATCGATAGCTGGCCCCCATGCCCGAGAAGGGATCTGGGATCCAGCACTCACCGGCCGGGCCCCCCATGGCATTAAGTACAACAATACCAATAACAGAATCAATGGATAGCTTACTACGTACCTATATATTGTAGATGGATACCTACTTATACTCGTCTAGGGTTGTGATGGCTTGTTGAGCCCAACTGCTGTATTAGTGCCCATACGGGGGCACACCGAATATTGCTCGCCCTAGACATGGAAACCTGTACCATGTTCCTCCAATGTTATATCAAATGAACCGTTTACTGGCGTTTTTTACTTGGTAGCGCAGACCACGCTCGACCGAGGAATGGACAGGCGTTCCACGAGTGACGCGTGGGCTTGTGGAAACATACCTTCCCAGCCCTCCGTTATTGTTTCACGGCTGCATAGTGGCCAAGACCAAACTGTTACCCCAGCATGTTTCCGCCCGGGCGTCCTGCATGGACTCGGCCCGCTCCAGCTACTTTGGATTTCTTTGTTTGTCAACGTGAGTTGGCCCATTTGTGGATCAGATATCCCTTGCTTCGGAGCTGTGAACGTGACCTCTAGCAGAACCCCTTTCAGGGATGCAAAGGGAAGAGGCAACCATGAAACAAGGCACGCAGAACTACGGCGGTGAAAAGTAACAATAAATTACACGAATTCCCCTTGATCTAGATGAAGACAACATTCATTCATTTGGAACCTTGCTCGTCGTGCCCCATGGAACCAGTCTCGAGCTCATCCCCACCCAACCAAACCGGGGAAGCTACATTGACTTCATGCTTGGCATCTTCTGACATGAAGGTCATGTAGCAATGCTTGATGTGGCTTTCTTTGTCATAGCGGCTTTCCATCATGGAGCCTTTGGCCCGCATGCGATATTCCTTGCGCCAGTAGAAAGCGCAGTGCGCCACGTGCCAGCCGGTCGTCGTGTAGAACATGGCTTGGGAGCGAGGCAGGTCCGCCAGCTGCGCAACCTCTTCGATGGAAATCGACACATTGGCCGCCTTGTCGGCGTAGTAGGGCCAGCTGCCGTCGGGGTTGGGCCCAGCGTGTTCGAATTCAGCCGTGAGATCGTCGTCGCGGCATTGCGCTGGAAGCCACGAGAGCGAAAGACTGTCGTACTTGCAGCCCAGGGACTTGGCCTCGCTGATGTTGGAGCCACAGTGGCAACTAACAGCTTGAGGCAGCTGTGTGATCAAAGGTTGCTCTCTGGTGTACACTGCCGTGCTAAGGTAGCCAAGGAAGGCGAGAAATGAATGAGAGATGACAAGAGCAAGGGCAAGGCCAACCCGACGATGCGCATCGGAGAATGACTTGGGAATGCCTTTGCTATTAGCTGACGTTGAAACCGCAAGATAGCCGACAGAACGGCTGTGGGAAAACGGGAAGTGCATATTGAGACGTCTCGATTGAGATAGAAGCACACGGTTGGGTATGATGATGGAAGGATGGATTCGCCAACTGCGTGTTGAAGCTAGTCGAAATTTATCGTGTATCCCCGACTCGGCCCTTTACAGAGCTTCCTTGATTTCCATAAACACCCAGGCCCCAGAAGCCTTTCCAAAGAGCCGCGTAACACTTCGGTTACCAACCAACACCGACGACGGTGCACACACTTGGGCGTATAAGAACAAGTGATTGTGTCCTATGAGAGAAAGTACCCACCACTCACCGCTCTGGTAAGTCACACAAACCAATGCAAGAATAACCAACAACATATATTGCCAGACGATTAGCTGTTGTCTGTTGGTTTTGCACTTGACAGGGCCTCGGTACCTGGACAGACTCCTCGGTAAATCTTTCCTGGAACCACTCTCCCTTTCGTTGAACACGGAAAAGGGTTAATCTAGCCGAATCCCTTCAAGAGAAAGTATTATATAAACCTGGAGGATTCCATCCATCTACTGACTGACTTACTCATCCCAGAGCTAGTCAACTTCTGGTCCCTGCTCTATTTCCGTCACACGAAGCCCATTTCTCCCCAGCTTTGTTACATCATCGACGAAACTGTGCAAAATGAAGTTCCAAGCTAGCTTCGTATTCTTCCTCGCAGCTGCCATCTCGGCCTTGCCCATCGAGGACAACATGGAGGACGGTGCCAGTGTTCAAGCCTACCCTGCCAAATGGCACCGCTCTGAGGGGGGCGACGTGGAGGTCCAAGCCTATCCGGCCAAGTGGCACCGCTCCGAGGGAGGTGACTCGGAAATTCAGGCCTACCCGGCCAAATGGCACCGCTCCGACGATGGCCAGGCCAAGGCATAAGAGTCTTGGGCCAAGTACTCCATGGGAAAAGTAAGTCCGCCAGGAACCCATCTCCTACTCGTCTGCTAACGGGAAGGAGTGGAAGGCATACTAGTGCTGAGGGCCCTTGATGCCTGGGCTCGAACACAGAAGGAGCAGCAAGGAACACGGGCTTGACCATGGGGGAGGCGAAAGGACACGCTGAGCCGGGAGCAGATTGGAAACCTTGGGTTATGGGAAATTGTCAGGATAGGATGTATTCGAAGCTTCCTTGCAATCTACTGTAGCAACCTGCACCTGATAGTCCGCTCCCCAACTCTTTACAGGCCGTGAAATCTTGGCTACGATGCCGGTGCCGGTGGGTGCCCCAACGATACGAATCATTCGAGCGTGGAAAATGGCTTCAGTTATGATATTATGCGCCAGCTGCAGTCTGGCCTAGCCGCTATGTCCGTCCAAAGAGTCGCGGATACGAGTGGTCTGTGATGCCTTGTCTTTTTAGTCCTTGAGAAGTGCGGAACGCTCTAAGGACGCGATGAATCATGTCTCCCGAACGATTGGACTTTTGATTAGACTGTTCTGTCACAACGAACCGTGGACTGAACCAGACGTTCAGTTCAGGGTAGACTCAGTACCAATACATCGGTAATAAAAACGGCATACTCTTATAGCTAGTTGGTATAGCACAATGGTTTAGCACTGACCGTTCCCTCCGTTTCTATTAGGAAGAAGATGCTCCTCTCTACTGTATTAGTCGATGCACTGGTGATTCATGAAGTCCTCTACTTTAGGAACCTATAAGTAGTACTCTTTCAAGTCGTTCCTAGTGATCGGAGACTTAACGGAGAGTACATGTACGTGGAAGACGGGCGTTACAATAGACCAAGTTTACTTACATATGTACCTACCTATTCAATAGTGAATCAGGGTCTAAATACGTTTACGCCAGCGGCGAGATTCAACCTCTGATGGGATCTAAGATGGGATCCAATCTCATGGGGGATGGGATGGATCTTATGGGAGCCCCGATCGGTGGGGTCCTTTAGTGACTCTGGGAGGGTCGCCTAAGCAATTAATTAGTGCGCTAGGGACTGGTTTAGTGGACTCCCATGCTCAGTACGTACCTGAACGCGTCCCACTACCACTGAAACCGACAGCACCGGTAGCGTACATAGATACATACTTATGTACCTCATAATGGGATGTATTTACATCTAGATTGCGGGGGCGCGGCTGAATAATAGCAGACCGGCCCTGTCCGAGTCGGCGCCTTATCCCATAGGATGGGATGGGATCCCATACGTCAACCTGCAGCTTCGGCGACCGGTTCCAACCTCTTTTGCGCGAGTTCCTCAAGAACTGGAATCCACCTCCCAACGTCCACCATGTCCTCGTTGGTGCTTTCGGAAGCCTCGAGCTGTCTGCTCAAGACGTCTGCCCACTGCTCGCTGCCCGTCCATTGCAGGACATGACCGCTGCCCTACCCGAAAGACAGCGCGGATCGTGCTCGACTGGAAGCAAATGGCCTGCCCGGGCTTCAGCACCCAGTACGGCCACGGCTGGTCTTTGTCGAAGTGGTCGGTGTTCGCCATCCACGCCGTGCGTTGCGCGTCGATCGGACGGGACATCCACGAGAACCCCAACAGGCCTTCCTGGACCGTGATCCATGTTGCAAGGCTGTGACTATCCATATAGGCAGCAGTGCGATGTCCCCTCGGAGGACCCAGTGCTCGATGTCCTAAGATGCGCAAAGCCGACACTATGCGGTCAATGGCCTTCAGTTGATAGTAACGACGTCAATCCTAAGATAAATGCGAAGTACGTATAGGCGGATTCCCAAGCTTCTTGGCAAAATCCTGATCTGGTGGCTAATCCAGTCAAATCGGCTCGGTACGGCTGCATCCCCAGCATGAAAGCCTTGGCCGGTGAAAGCGGCCGAGCCTTGCAGCAAGGCGACCAGACTATCTGATCAAGAGCGCGCCTCGTGGCCTCGCTTAAGCTAAGCTGTGGCCGAATGTCTATACGACGTATGAAGACAGAACAGATACACTGCGGATGGCTTGGCGGTTGATTCTCGATTCTATGACTATCTAGCACCCCCCCCCCGCATAGTTACGACCCCCGTCGTCCTTTTGTCTGTACTCCGAGAGTCGCCTGAATCGATAATTTTCAAGTCATTCCGGGGAAAAGTAGAAGACATGACACACAGCGACCGGGACCGATACAGCACGCTAGAGGTCTGGAACGTCGATCCCCAGGACAAGGTTTCCGTGCCGGGAAACAGGGCGACCACCCTGCTAATGCCTGACGCTCGAAACGGCCCAGAAGACTCTCAAGACCCTGCGACAGATGCCATACGACAAAAACGACGGATTTGCGGCCTGTCACCCAAGGTTTTCTGGGCAGCCGTGGTCGTTTTGACCCTGGTAATACTGGGCGCCATTGCGGGTGGAGTTGCCGGCGGACTCGCCAACCGGGGATCCGACTCCGATTCGGAAGACACGACACTGCGCGAAGACCCGACGCTTCCCGAAGATGAAACCTCGAGCCCATCTCAGATGAGCGCTGTCTATTCTCAAGACGGCCCGTTCAACAACTTCCATGCTGTCTTTTACCACAAGAACGGGACGATCCATATCCGCTGGAGGGACGATTCATCGATATCCTGGACTGAGCAGAATATCGAGCCCCATGTTTACCGACCCAATGGTGAACCTGATACGATGAACGCAAAGAAGAACTCGCCCCTGTCTGCCGTCGCCGTTCCTTCTAGCAAAGGTGGCCTCCTTCGTCTGTTCTACATCGACACCTCAAACAACGTTCGTGACGTACAATGTGGAGTTGCTGGTACTAAATGGACCCGGGGCAGTATGTGGGAGTCTACAGGAACCCGCGCCACGTCCAATACAGGCCTGGCCGCCGTCGCGCATTACTGTGGTTCGCCGCGATGCGGGAACGAGACCCTCGTTGTTTATCAAAAGCTCAACGGCCTGCTTTACTGGGTGTGGGCTGAACCCGAGGGCCGAGAGTCTAGACAAATCATCGCTGCGACTACGGCCTCGCCACTAGCCATGTTCCAGGCCCCTCCCGTCAACGGCTCGAAGATGACGCAGGCTCGACTCTATTTCCACAGCGAAGAACAGCTTAACGAATGGGTCTTCAACCAGAACGGGGATTGGGGGTGGAACGATGGTGGGAATGCTCCAGTCCATTAGCAATGTCTCGTAAACAGAAAACTGACCACGTTCTCGCACTTAGGCAAAAGCAACGTCATAGGTGATCTACCCACCTCGGAGAAACTTCCCAGAATCGCGGCGTCGCTCCCCGCGGTCGGTGCTACAGGCCTTGTCCTCGCCCTGCGTCCGAGCAGCGGCAAGTTGACGACAAGCTGGCTCCCATGGAACGGGATGTGGGACGGAGCGCAAGGCACCCCGAACCAGGACCTGACGGCGGCGTTCATAAACGACGATGCGATAGAGGCCGAGGAGAAGCCCGTGGAGGACGTTGCTGGGTTCACCCTGAGCAACAGTCATTTGTTGTACGCACGATCGCGGAGCGATTCCAAAGTAAGGCGGTATTCGTGGTCCGAGAGCGACCCGAGCCAGTTCACCCTGGCTGAGGTTTTAGATGACTGATCCTTGCATAATATTCGCAAAGGTCACGTCCGTCTATTAGTTGGGGTGAGGGGTGAGGGGTGAGGGCTTGCCGATTCAGTTTGGGGTTCCCGGAGAGCACACTTGGATTGACCTATTGTAATGGCAAGGCATGCTTTGGATATCATAATCTTTATCCATAATTGATCAACTTTATATAGCGATACAGCTATTTCTATCAGACATGAACCTCGATAGTGCTCATCTAAGCACTGCTGAATAATCTTTGACTACTCACTCTATTATAGCTTGAACGCGGGCGCTTTTCAAATTCAGTCACCTCTTATCTAACTGCCCTAGCCACGGGGCTTTCCAAACCGAATTGACCCGCCTGCTTCTAGACACGCCCCTGCTGTCCTGTGGTACCGTTGAAAGTTTTCGTGATTATGAAATAGCCGCGGTCTGATATCACCTTATCTCTGTGTTCTTGCGAACTGCGCGTCCGCTTATGCTGCGATTTGATCTTCTCAAGAGTTCAAAGGTGTACTATTGGAAGAATGAACTGATTTAAAGCCTCTGGATCACCTGAACGTGCAATAAGTTACCCGTAGTGGTGTCACGGGTTTGATGTGGCTTCCACCCGGGTCTCTGTATGCTAGAATACTGACATGTATAACTAACGGTGATGGGTTTGGGTCATTTACATGCCTTTGGCGACGTGGCCCTTAAATACGAGCAATTGCCTTTAGGAAGTTCCGGGGTGGTGTTTCTGTGCCGGATGGCCAAGTTCCCCCTGGTCCTCCACTGTGTACTGACCGGAGTCGGGCTGCTCCTCCTCTCGACTTCCTCGCCAATCGCTCAAGAGGGAACGAAAATGAACGTCTCATGACTTGAGTATACCGATTGTCTGTCATGATTGCCGAATGACAAAACCGCCACTTCCATTTGCCGACACTTTCATCAACATGAAGGCCCACGGAAACCCCACCGCTCAGAACGATCAGTGTTTTTCCGAAGCCACGGAGCGCGTCCCCCCTTGGCCGGTTCTCAACACTTTCAGAAACCCGTAAACTTCTTGCAGCGGGATGAACAAGCGGGATGCCACGGTTCCCAGCTCGCATCCTCCATAGACTGGTTCTATCGGAGAAGGAAGGCGCCCAGACACGGTAGGCACGCCGTCCTCGCCCAAGCAACCTACCTTCTCCGGCGGAAATTGTCTAAGCGGGCATCGCATATCAAGGTTTCCCGTGATAGGTGTGATCCAAGGTTGGGATGTGCAGTACGGGAAGAGTAATTCCAAGTAACAGTTCCCATCAAGGCCCGTATCCCAACTGACGATGGCCCCGTAGGATATTTATCATCAAATTGAAGCAGGACGGCCAAGGGTTGGGCTCCGTACGATTACCATTCGACGCCCACACCTCTATTTACTGTCTGGTGCCGTGCCTGCCTGGTGTGCCTGCCTGTTCTATTGACTTACCTTCCAGACTGTATGGATGCTTGCCCTTGCCGTGTAGCCCTAAATGTCAAGTCCGCAAACCTACTTGGAATTGTTCCTACTCTCCAGCCCCCACAATCGTCCATCATCCCACCATCATCTATCATCACCACCACCACCACCGCCGCCATCATCATCACCACCTCTCAGCACCAGTAGCAACAACATGACCAGGGGTAATCCCAGCTACCCGCGCGGTGGATACCGCGGGCGGCCGCCGCAGGGTCCGCAGCGGCGGCGGCAGCAGCAGCAGCAGCAGCAGCAGCAACACGTGTTGGCCAACTCTCCACCGCCCACCGAGGATTCCTTTCAGACCCAGATGGAATTGTCAGAGCAGCATCAGTAAGCAACACCCAGTTCCCTTTTCAGCGCGAATAAGTCCCGTCGTACTTCCGTCGTGCCGGCCTGAGCGTGCTTCGACACAAGATCCTGGACCACCTCTTCTCGGAAATACTGACTCTGGATGATGGTAGAAACATCCGCGAGCAGTCTCAGCAGATGCTGTACTATTTCTTTCGCTGGCAAAACCTGCTTCTCCAGCAGGCATTCCAAGGTCAGCAGTTGCGACCCATTGGCAATGCCACCGCGAATAATACACCCGGGAACAGCATGATTCCTGTGGCCAATAGTCTGGTCCCGTTGACCGGCAACGCAGAACCCACGGCTACTCCAGCTGCGGCATCCAGTACGGTTGAGCCGACCGTAGAAGCAACCGCAATGCGTCGTGGAAAGGAGAAGATCAACCGCCCGCCGACTGACGGTAGTTGGATCAGTCCACCCCTCAGTACCCACGATCTCCCCGACTTGCCACCGAGCCGCCAGAGGAGATTCATGTGGTGCTTCAACTGCTCACGTCAACACAACCCGGAGTTCTGTGTCGGGCCGTTAACTCCGTCTGGCCATGTGCACGGCTGCGGTCTATGCGGTGGGTCCCATAGGCTTGAAGAATGCCGCTATTACACACGGGCGAGTCCGAACCTACAAGAAAAGTGGCAGAAACGGTTTCTGGTTAGGTCGAGACAAGGTTTAGCCCCAAGGCTCACGGACATTGACCTGTCAGATGAAAAATTCCCCGGTCTCCATCGACCAGTGTGTAGCGCCAGTACCGCCCGGAAGTACGAGATGTATGTGCTCTTGGTAGACGAGGCGCTCGGTCGGAACAGTTATGCCGAAGAGTTCGACTATGACGCTCTCGAAAGAGAGGACACCGCGAACCGCAAGAGGCGGGTCGAGCAATTACCACGGGACCCAGCGATTCCTGATGAATTACTGCACTACGGACCACCGAAAATGGGCGTCGAGCTGTTCGCTGACGTTAAAATCGATGACCTCATCTTCTCCCAAGGCCGTTTTCTATTTAAGAATATCATAAGACGTCCGCGTTGGTGTCCTCGGGTCAATTCTTTTGTCATGAAAACCTTAAGAAGCCGGTTTGCGCGTGCGGCGGCAGACAAGCTCCGGAGTGATTCTGAAGCGAAAAAGCGTCCCCGTACCATGGACGATGCATACGACGAAGTCGCCGATGACGGTCCACGGAAAAAGAAGAGGTACAACCCGCAAAACCCTACGTATTCAAGTACCAGCGGCCGCGTATCTCCGATGCGACGATCAAGTGAAGCTCCCTCGGCCCTACATGCGGGCGGCCAGGGGCAAATTTCAGATCACGGTGCCGGGTCCGAGGCAAAGGCCATCGAACAAGAGGGGGAGTCTCCCTTGGCCTACACCTGAAAGGGTGCACGCTAACACCCGGGAAATGCGCACCTCCAGTGTCTTCGCGGATACGAGCAAGGCGTCCCAAAATATGTGTGATTGGATGCAAGGGAGCACTCCTGAATATCTTTAGTCTCATTGCAGAGACGAGAAGAGCGCCGTGAACGGCCGCCAGCGGCACGAACGAGCGAGTTTTTCATAGAAGAGACTAAATTGGCCGCGTATGACCTTCCTGGTCTGACCATCCATGCTTTTTGTTGACGTGACCAAGATTTTGTGCTCGAGTACGGGCCAACGTGACCCACCTGTGTGTCTGTTTTACTCGTGTTATGCCTCACGCCTAGCAAGCTCACGGCGAGGACTGAATGGGGTTCGGATTGCGCTTCCCATGTTGGTTACCGACACGCCGCCATTTGCCTTGCTATTCCAGTCTATCTCCGTGATGTCGCAGCGGTTTTCGACCGGAAATGGATGCACTGGTTGACCTGGCAATGCCTTGGCGATGGGTCCTTCAGAGTGGGCATCTGCCATCCATTGTCGTTCGATTAAGCTTTCAGTCCGACGCCCCTGTGGGACGACGGTACCACTCAAAAATTCATGTACATTGATTGGCGAGGAATACAGAGGCGCAGCCCTGAACAGGGTGATACCAGTCCGGCGGATACCCCGCACTAGTAACACGTACTTGTTCACGCCTCACCGCGGAGAAGAAATCATCATGCGGATATCTACGTCGTCCGGTTGGTGTCATTTCATCCCCATAAGCCCTTCCTCCCCGAGCCCTTCATGAGCAATGTCGCGATAAAACGCGTCAACGCGCTCGGGGCATGCATCTCCGATTGGTACATGGAGATGAAGAAGGCCGGCGGCCAGGCGCCGGAGGCTACCGAATACATGAACGACTGGGATCGCAACCCCAACGACGCATTCGTTGGGAAGCACCAGCAAGCGCTGGATGTTCGATTGGACGAGCAGAACCAAGGGAATGGGCCGAAAATCGCCGTGGCAGCCCCTACACCTGATAGTCCATGGGTGAATGGCAAATGGGAACACGAGGTCATGTTGTCGCGGAAGCCGTCTGATCTGCTGGAATCAATGCCCAAACACAGGAAGCGGTAAAGGAACGACTGCTATCCGGCAAGAGCCCCAGGCCAACTCCAGGTACTGGGACCGCGACCGGGCAATGCTGGAAGATGTCATCAAGGAGCATTCCCTGGGCAGATCACCGGGAGGACATCGATGACGAATGACTACGATGCTGGCCATAATCCCTATACTTTTTGGTAATCACGAGACGATTGATTGATGAGAAAGGTTTCTCGTCCCATACGGGTTGCGGATCGCGATTAAGATAGATCGAATACATGAGGTGGGTACCTAAAGACGCGAAGACTTTCCCGGGCAGTTTGGTGTGATAGGTATCGCATCAGTGGTAGATTCTAATAGAAAAGAGTGCCCCTGCCGAAATTCGGTGTCTTGTGTCCCTTGTGAGCTTTGTAATCCGTAGATTTCCGACATTTAGTACCCCATGTGAAATTCGTAGTTCGTAGATAGGTTGCCGACATGGTACGTGGGCGCATCGCTTCCCCGTTGGTCCATCTCCACCCAGTGACTACCGAGAGAAGGGAATACCTATACCATGGCAGCATGTTGGGAAGCTGTGTGTCAGATCGGGTCGGCGGTGAGGTTATCACCACGCAAATCTTCGACCGGTACACCTTCTGCCAACGCGCCTACACGCCCACCACCGCCAGCAGCATGGAGCGCGACGCGACGGGTGCTTTCCTCGCAATCTACTGTCGCGTAGACCAACGAGTCGCCAAAGCGGCAGCCTCAGGGCACAACACGTATTGGGATGGTTAGGAGTGGTTGTCGCTGCCGGCCAAATCACTCACCTAGTCACGATGCTCTCCACGACCTCCATTGCCGACCCTTGTACAGTTTAGTGCTGCAACGGTTTCTTCCGCCCAATCCCCATTGGCCCAACTTCACAAGGGCACAGTTTCCACCTGCCTTTTGGGGCAATTCTTCAATCCAATGGTGCTTACTGCTGAGCTCACCCCCGCGTTCCTGATATCAGTTCGAGCCCGTGGTTTTTCACGCCAGGAATGAGTCATACAGTACAACACTGAGTGACAGATGATCTGACTGTGTTGTTGTTGCCCAAGCAAAGAATGTAAATATAATACGCGCCCGCGATTGAAGCTCTGCTGCGACACATCTGACCTCTCTTCCCAGACTCTAGCCCCCTCAAGATGGCGGATGAGCAGCAGGCCATGCTCGACGAGCTCCTCGCCTCGTGCCTTCACCGGGAAACGGACCGACCGCACGTCCTGGAGGGCTTCAAACATCGATTGAAGATATGCCGCGCCTGGGAGATCCCCCCCGGCTCGCAGGTCCTGGACATCGGCTGCGGACAGGGAGAGTCGAGCCTCGTGCTGGCGTTGCTCAACGGCCCCAACGGCCTGGTGACCGGCATAGATAACGGACCCCCCGAGTACGGCTCGCCCATCACGACGGGCGATTCTAGGAGCTTCATCGAGGCCGCGCCGCTGGGCCGGCGCATCCGGTTCCAGATGACGGAGGCGCCGGCGCTCCTCGAAACCCCGACGGCGGCGCCGCGCTTCGACGCCGCCGTCGCCATGCACAGCCTCTGGTACTTCGACACGGAGGACCAGGTGCGCGGCCTCTTCGCCGGCCTCGCGCGCGCCCGCGTCGGCCGCGTCTACCTGGCCGAGTACACGGGCGTCGCCGCCGCGCCGGGCCAGCGGGCGCACCGGCTCGCGGCCGAGGCGCAGATCCGCCTGCACGCCGTGCACCAGCCGCCGCCCGACGACGCCCTCCACAAGCCCAACGTGCGCGCCGCGCTGCTCCCCGCCCGCCTCGTCGCCCTCGCCGCGGAGGCGGGCTGGGCGGTCCGGCGCTCCGGCGTCGTCGCCGCCGCCGACGCCCTCATGGACGGCCACTGGGAGGCGCAGATGGTCCGCGCCGCCGCCTTCCGCGACCGCGTGCGCGCCGCCGGCCTGGCGCCCGACGTCGAGGCCGACATCCTGCGCCTCGCCGACGAGGTGGAGGAGCTGGTGCAGGCGTCGTCCCTTCGGGGCGAACGCACGCGGTGCATGGATACCTTCTGGGCGGTTCTGTCTCTCAACGACGAGTAGGGTGGCCTTGAGCATCGCCTTGGGGGGAAAGGGGGTATCGCGTATCGTATATGGAGGTGACACCTATGACCGAGGCGCTGCGTGCTGTGAGACCGTTACAAAAAGGAGCCTCGAGGTTGAATCAGGAAGCATTTGGGAATATTGTTGTTATGCCCAGTTTCATTCACTACAGCCTGGCTTTTCGTCCCCTGTTAAACCTCCCCGCCGAGCGACGACCCTTTACGCTCTGAAAGGTGCTCATCGTCCTCCCTCTCCGTAAGTCCCTCGTCCCCGCTCCCTGTCGTTCCTTCAATGCCAGTATCCCTTTCGCATACTACAATCAGCGGCCTCGCCGCCTCGGCGTACATGGGGCCCAACTCTGCAAAGGTATGGTCTCCGGCGTGCATGTCCGCCATCGACCGGACGCACTTGAACAGCAAGTGCAGCGCGTAGTCCCAGTGGGATCTGGCTGCATAGTGAGCGGCCTAGCGCCCGTGACCATCGACCTCGTGGATGTTGGCCTTACGACGCAAGAGGGTCCGTAACACAGCCGAGCCGCCGGCGGAAGTGTATACCTCAGAGCTTATCAATGGATAACCAAGCTGGCGCCCGCCTGTTCGACGGGAAAGTGCTGCTCGTCTACCAAGTAACGCACCATCCGGTGAAGGGCCCTGATGGCCACTTGGCTGAACGGGATCGGCAGGCTGTCCCACGAGGCGTAGAGCAGCGAGTTGCCATAGCTAGGGTGTTTCCCCTCTCTCCCTTTGGGTTGAAAGACGCGTTAGCTTGCTGAACTGGTGGTATGGTCGCCGTCCTCTTATTGGATGTGAAGAATACGTATAGCAGCAGTCGGCTATCTTCGAACTTTGCTAACACTCCGGTACTGAGTGGCTATCCGTACCATACATACTTTGGCACGACGGAGGCAATAGCCCATGCTGGAAATTACAAAGAAAGGACTTCGCGATAAGGGCTCTGGGGTGTGGCAAGTTCTCAGGGTCGTAATTGGACGCAGACATCCCCTAGCTTGTGCAAAGCTGTCTTGGTGAATGTTTGAATTTCGAATGGCGGCTCTCCAAGTAATCTGCTGCGAGTCACAGGCGTAGCCTGTATCTGTTTGCACACCCCTCTTCCTGTTTGCCAAACGGTGGGTGTCACAGCTGCAAGTAGAAGAGTCCTAAGGTGGCGACCACGGACATTCGCGCAAACCCAATCCTAGCACCTGTCAGCGGGCATATCAGTGTAGCAGCCGCAGCCGCAGCCGCAGAAGGTGAACGGATCGAGCATGAAGACGGCGCTCGGAACTGGTCTTGCCGTGCTAGCACTTGGGTACCTACTTAAGTATCTAGGTAAATAAGCAAAACAGGGTCAGGTTGCCAAGTATTTGGCCGTGCAGATCGGGGACGTCAAGAACCTCACCTCTGCGGGAACATGATGGCGGCGTTTCCAAGCCTTGGTGTCGATACGAACATCGGTTTACATTAATGTCTGTAATGAGCTGTAGAAGCTAACCGAGGCCATGTCGAAAGTACATCTGCTGTGACGGTAGCGTTTCAAGCACAAGGAGGAGGTCAGGGGACAGCAGGCGAGAAACCACAGGCCTTTGGACTACGGATGGCCGTGCCCTGGGAAAATAGTTCAGCTTGTACAATGCACTTCGGTGTTAGGATGTTCCTTGTGCCATGAGCTTTTCCCGTGATGACTACCGGATTGATGCCCAATGAGAAGAGGCAATTCGATCAGAGGCATCGGAGCCGGAATAGTACGTGCTCCGCATGTGTTTGTAACAAAGACGGAACAAACTATAGCCGGTGCTCTTCATAGTACATAAATCTGAGCCGGCGCGTTTAGTACCCGTCTATTATTATTTGAAACGCAGCAAGTGGCACGAAATACAGGCGGTCAACCTCGTAATGGAGTTCAATTCACAAGACTACTATGCCGTCCTTGACCTCCCGCCGACTGCTACAAAGGAAGATATTAGAAAACGATACCACCAACTGGTTTTGCAGACTCATCCGGACAAGAAACCTCACGACAAGGACGCAACCAGAAAGTTTCAGATTGTACGTACCAACGGCGTGCGTGGTTTCTTAACGCGACTTGGAAGCGTCTGTCCGAACACTGATCTCGAGATACTGTAGCTTTCTGAAACATACGAAACGCTGAGCAATCCTTCCAAGCGGGCGACGTATGATCGTGATTATCGACCCAAGCGATGTGCTGGAGATTACCAAAAGCAAGGAAGCAACCAAACACAAGCGAAGGAAGAGAATGGAAGCGGTTGGAGCCCGCCCAGAGACAATGCCGCGGTCAATTGGAGGCTTGAGCTCAATCTCAGGATGAGAGAACTTGAGCAACTCCGTCGAAGGCGGGACGAAAAACAGCACATCCAAGAACAGCTGAACCCAGAAATCGAAAAGATCACAGAAGCCATCTGGAGATTGTCAGAGGAAAAGCGAAAAGAAGATGAGGAGAGAAAAGCAGCAAAGTCCTCCTGGTCGGCGTGGATCCCTGGGTCCGCCGAGACGTCCGAGGCCAAAGAACAAAGGAAAAGGCGACGGACAGAACGGATGACAGGACTCTGGGTTCACGAAACTCAGAGAGATCGTTTGCAATCACGACGCAACAGACTAACGGAGGAGTTGGACCTGATCGGAAGGCGTATGCTGGCTACTGAAGACCTGCTGCGAACTGCGACCGAGATGCTTCGCAGACAAGACGCCCGGGAACGCCAGCGGGCTGAGCAAGAGCGTGCAGAGAAACGACGAGCCGAAAGAGAACGCACTGAGAGGGAACGCTGAGAAGAAGAACCCTAGAAGCGGCGGCGAGAACAACAGGAGCGGGAAGGAGAGAACGTATTGAGAGGGGACGCCAAGAACAAGAACGCCAGAAGCAGCGGCGGGAACAATAGGTGCGAGAACACAGAGAACGAGCACACGCGGAACAACAACGACGGGACAAGGTAGAGCAAGCACGTCGGACTGAAGAGCTGCTGAGGCAACTTCGAGGAAAGAACTAGCACCAGAACAAGTCATTCAAGACGCCCAAACCGACTGAGGGCAGCTCCAACCAAAGGACTGAGAAACGTACGGGCAAGCGAGAGCAAACCCGGGAAGAGTGCGCGCCCCAAAGCACCGGAACCACAAGATCAGCAGCGCCCCCGGATTGCCGACAACACGGCGCGTTGTGGTGGCCCAAGATCAACGGCAGTTATCTCTCCGTGTGCTCGTTGCCACCGGGTCACCAATCTTTTCGCTCTGCAGTGCCCGGTATGCCTGACGACGGCATGTGCGACGTGTACGTGGGAAATGGAAAACGGAAGAGAAATATGAGCGCGAGTCCGGTCCAGGCATATCATTTGAATCCTCGTGCATACACAGGTCTTCGTAGTTGATCCGCATCTTGTCAAGTCTGTCTCGCTTCATGGCGTTATCCCGTAGGATTCAGAATCAAGGGCGCACGCCATGGTCGACCCCAAAAAGCGATAAACTCCCACAACCTTCCCAAGGCAGTTGTTGACGTCTGCTGAGGCCACCATGGTACCGGAGCGAATACATTCTCGTAGGTCTTAATAGGAAAGAAGACTATTGTCTCTAGTAAACAGCCGACTGGGGGCATTTCTGTTTTCCGAACCTTCAGCCCCCGCTATCGCAGTCACCGGGCCAGTGAGCCATTCCATGCCCTGCGGCGGTCACCAACCCAAAAGGTTCTCACTAAAGCGCCGTCGAAACTATACCGACGCCTCGACAAGCGAGAATCTGGACTTTTCTCGTTTCCCCCGTACATAAAAGGAGCTCTGGCAGCCAACAGTTCCCGCAACGAAGTCCCTTATGTCAACCCCCTGAAAATACCCAAATATCAGCCGTCCACGGAAAAAGGAATCTTCTTTACTTCTCCACGAACAATTACAACATGGACCCAAAATGGCTACGAAGGCTCAGAAAGTGTGTCAAAATGCGCCATCGTTCTGGCACCGCCGACGCCGAAGCAGACCCTCGCCCAGATCCTCAAGGCAAACATATCGAGAATTCTGCCCCAAGCATCACCGCCTCTACAGGCACAGCAGAGGCTATAGAGGATCCACCCAAGTACGAAGACTGCATCCCTTCTGGGTCTCTACTTACGCACGACTATCTCAATGGTCCGAAGCCACCACACAACATCGGCACCAAGGAGGTCGACGGCCAACATTCTGCTCCATGCAGGCCTGGTGAGCAAGACATCGCCGCCCAGAGGTCAGCGTTTGGAGATGCGGTGTTGTCAGTGCGGGAAGAAAGTGCATCCATGTGTCAGCTGATGGACAGGAACTGTCTCCACGAGTACGAGGAATATCTCACCGAGATGAAGGGATTGGGATTGGAAATCAATGAATCGAATGCAGACCGAATACGGGAGGCGATTCATCTACTAAGGAGTACGGAACAGGCAATTGCCACCGTACGCCTTTTGGAAGTTGCTACAGCGGAGGCATTAAACTACGCAATGGGTACCCTGAGAGACGCAAAGAGAATGGCACAACAAAGCTTGGTGGTGAAAAATCACCGGGGGGTTCCGGGACTGGGCGCAGATGCACGGCGACGACGACGGCGGCGGCGGTTTCTCGGCCTCGCTTTAGTTCGGTGGCTGCTGCGCGCTGTAAAGGAGCAAGATATAAAAATGGGCCGAGTCGGTAATAATAACAACGACGACGGCGACGACAGCGACCATAGCGACGACTACAGCGACGACGACAGCGACGACGACAGCGACGACGACAGCGACGACGACAGCGACGACGACAGCGACGACTACAGCGAAGTCGACAGCGATGACTACAGCGACGTCGACAGCGAGGACTACAGCGACTTCGACAGCGAAGACTACAACGACGTCGACAGCGACGACTACAGCGACGTCGACAGCGCTTATGACGACTAATGCGGCCAGTCCTGAGGGTTTCCCGGGGTCAGTGCTATCGCTGCCGTCTTGATCGCCGTGGTGAGCCTTACGGCTATGGCATTTCTGGTGGCGGCCGCGCGATCTCAGGGAGCAAGATGTGGAAATGGGTGGCCTGCTTGCTAAAAGCAATAACAGTGACGGCGGCGGCGAAAACAACGACGATGGTACTACCCCACAGCATCCAGGAAACGAAGGGGGAAACATCAGCAACCGGAAGCCAACTATGGGGGGCCCGAACTCCCTACCCCCGTGACGCAGTCCGTAAAAGGTGCAAGAACCTTGCAAACGCCTCGGGCGACGTGCTTCTCATGTTGTCAAGGACATCCCGGAGCTGCGTCACGTCCTCGAGCTGCTGTATCTGGCTCGCCACTTCCCTCGTTGCGCCCTCGTGCTGCGTCTCGCCGCCGATACCTGGCACCTTGGTTGCTAACCAACGCGCTCCTTGGCCAACAACCAAGGCCCCAAAAATGGGCAGGATGAGGGGCGCGCTGAAGGACGCCCCCGCGGTCCCGATGAGATATGTTGCCCCGGCCGAGCCACCCCAGGCTCCTAACCCCCCGGCGACGTTGAGGCTGCCGTTTTTGCCGAAGCGCGCCCAGTCCCCCGTGCTTGCCAGGGTGACGGCTTCGAAGCCGGTATTGACGGCGACACTGAGAACAGTGCCATGGCCGAAGAAGTCGTGGCGAATCAGAGCTTTGAGCCCGGCGAGAGAAGTGCCGTGCAGCGCACTGCCCACGACGTTGGATAAATACTGCTTGTATTCGCCGTCGATTAGATTTTTGCAATCGGAGCCGGCTGTCCAGACCGCGTTTAGACAAGCGCCCTTGATCATGGCGCGCCCGGCCGTTTGGGGCGCCGCTGTGCTCTTCGGGGCATCTTGGGCCGACTGGCTGGCGGCGGCCCCGCGAGCTCCGTCGTTCCTCAAAGCCTTTGCCAACTCTTCCCTGTTGCGCTCAAGCAAGGCTTCCGCTCGTTTCGCGGCCTGCGGGGACCAGTGGGATTCCGGCCTCGATCGCAGTTCGTGGAGCCTTGCCCTTGGCAGACCGGTGATGGGGTCAAACACACCCAAACACGTCGATCATGGGCGGCGGGGGTTGCGCGGTGATCTTCTGATTTTGAAATTCGCCAAACAGACGAAGGAGCTTCGCTTCATCCGATGTCCATGTCTCGGCGGCTTCCATGAATCGTTTCGCAGCGGGAGGGGGGGCGGAGTCATCGAAAAAGGATCGCAGAATCGATTTCGTCACCAACCTGAAGGCCTCCGTCAATAGAGACGTTACGTCGCTCCACGGCATGGAAGACAGTAGCTGCATCGCTTTCGCGATCTCATCGTCGGCCATCTTGTTCCCCACGCCGGGCTTTGAAGCCGCGCACTGTCCTGGCCGCTGTGGATCGATGGAATGAACGGGTTCCCGGTAATCGCTGGCTGGGCGAGTAGGAGGGACTCTCAGCAAAGATGCCTGAAGTCCTTCGTGGCTGCCAAGGTATGGAGTAGCGATCCTATATCAAGATTTGAATTCCTGCGTTGGGAAGGCCAAGACGGGTCAAGGGAAGGCACCTGCTTTCTTCAGCTCTTACACGCCCGTGTCTGTGCCAGGTGCAGAGGTGTATAGTGAGAAAGGATGCAGGTGCTTCCACCACCATGGATGTCGAGACGGAACAGCATCTGTCCGCTCTTTCTATATACCGCAGGAATTAACAGAAAGCCCGTCGGGCAGCATTGCAGCTGACGAATGAAACAGGCCACACGAGAAGTACCTGTTTTGTACGGTAGATTGCAGGGTGATTCGGGAATGTTCATCGGGCAATCCGGTTCATGGCTTATCTCTGAAAGTCTACCAACCAATGTGATTGCCGTTCGGGTAATGTGAGCATGCATAAAGTACGAGATGATTGGTCGGTTGGTGTGAATCCCAGTGTTCCCGTCTCCAGGCTCGTATATCACGAAGCCCTTCAGGAGCTATTCACGTATCTCGGATGAACCTTTGCCGATATGGAGCATGTCCCCGGGAAGGCAGTCCCGTCGGATGTTTCTGCTTTGGGCATGGAAATGGCCCGGCTGGAAAGGGACAAGCAAGCACTGCGCGGGCTGCGGCCGCGAGTTGCGAGAAGACGGCGAGGCCTCTTGTCCAAACACACGTGCGGCGCGGCCGAATGCGGGAGGCGCCGCAACAGCGAAAACACCCCCCAACTGAGCAGAGGGGCTGGGAGCGACGTAGCCACCGTCCACATGTCTTTCCCAACCCCTTATCGCCCTTTTCGTGGCATATGCCACCCCACGACAAACATCAATCCACCATACGGCCCGAGAGATCAGCGTCGGGCCCCCGAAAATTGGCACTAGGACGGCAACTAAGCGGCTCGGGTGCTGCATGTGTGTTCGCCGGGCCTCGGTCACTGGCTATGCCATTTGGCATTTTTTGTCCATGTATTAAAGTGTGCCTCGCACTGCACGCGTCCCAGGCTCCTCTTTCTTCCTCTCGTTGTGTCAGAACCCCCCTCTCGTACCGTGTCCTATTGTCTTTTTCATTTCTGTTGGATTTTTGGGCCCCAGAGACGTTACCATCGAGGAACCCTTTGATACGGAATTCTTTCGAAGAGCCATTACACCGCTGTTTTGTACATAGTCAGGCGGAAAGGTGGTCGAGAGTCAGACGCCCTATTCCGAGCCCGACATCGATGGTCGACACCACGTGCGGGTGTGTGAACGCCCCCAGACTATTGACGACCGCCCTCACGAGGCTAGCACTCACCGAGCGCGGATAAACTGACGCGGCTTCGGTTATTGGAAGCTTAATTGAAGATTCCTCGGCAAGACTGCGCTCCCTGGAAGTACATCTCTTCGAAAGCGAGTATAAAACCATGGCACCCGCTGTGTTTTCCCGCCTCGCAAGACTTCCGAGGGTTTCCCCAGGTTTTGCTCCCCTAGCGGCCTATGTGACACCTGTCGTTGCTTTTAGGGCAAACAGCCTAAGTTTTCGGTTTCCGCCGCGATGGCCTCCACCACATCGCCGCTCGTCTCGACCCCCGAGGACCTCGCCAGCTTCCTCTCCACGATCCCGCCGTCCAGCTCGCTGTACCTCGACCTCGAGGGGCACCGCCTCGGCCGCCATGGCACCCTGGTGTTCCTCACGGTGCTGGTTCACCCCGAGAGGGTCGTGAAGGTCATCGACGTGCAGGCCCTGGGGGGGGCGGCCTTCACCACGCCGTCGAGCAGCGGCCGCACGCTGCGGTCGATCCTGGAGGACGGCGGCGTCACCAAGTGCCTCTGGGACGTCCGCGGCGACGCCGACGCGCTGTTCGCCCTCCACCAGATCGAACTCGCCGGCGTCGTCGACGTCCAGCTCCTCGAGAACTACTCGCGGCCGGACGACAGCACCTACCTCCTGGGCCTCGGCAACGCCATCCGTTTCCACCTGGGCCTCGACGCCGCCACGCTGCTCGAGTGGGGGCGCATCAAGGAGGAGATCCGAACCGGCATGGAGAGCAACGTCTTCGCCGTCCGCCCCGTGGAGCCGGTCACGCTCCAGTACTGCGTCAACGACGTGCTCCACCTGCTGGATCTCCACAGCAGGTACCTCGAGCGGTGCGGCGGCTCGTGTCCCAAGGCCGTCGAGAAGGAGACGCTGGCTCGGCTGGACACTGCGCGCTCGCCCACTTACAAGCCGCATACCAGCACCCACGCCCTCGGGCCCTGGGGTGATCTCCAGTAAAGAGGGCCAAAGGTTAGGCTGGCGGCAAGCGCAGCGATGGCAAGATTAGCTGGCTCGGTGGACGGGAGAATGGTAAGCACCCCCTCAAGCAGGGGGAACCGATTCACGTCTGACACTGGAAGCAGGTCATTTACGAGAGTCCCATACCGTACACGGGGAGAGGAGCAGAGGCGATGCCAGCACCTGGGCAGACCACCTACCTACGGAGGTCGAGAGCTGCAACTGGTGCAACCCCCCCATGTGGGAAGACGACTCCGACTACTCCCGCCTACTCAAGCAAGCCGAAGACCTGGCCGGCGGTTTGCCCGACGGTCTCAAATATTCGCCTGAGAACCTGCGGCTGCACGACACCGAAGCAATGGCCAACCAGTTTCTCTTTCTCCATATACCCCCCCCCCCCCCCCGGGGGGCCCCCTTTCCCCTCTCCTTCCTCCCACTCTTACACTCCTGACTTTTTTTAAAAAGCATATATGAGGGCGTTAGAGGTATTTAGATGCGAGGACGCTGGAGGTATGAGAAGACGCTGGAGGTGCTTCGAGAGCGCTGGAAGTATGCGCTGGAGGTATGCGAGGACGCTGGAGGTGCCGCGAGAGCGCTGGAAGTACGCGCTGGAAGTATGCGCTGGAGGTGCCGCGAGAGCGCTGGAAGTATGCGCTGGAGATATACGAGGACGCTGGGGGGTATGCGAGGACGCTAAACGTATACGAGGACGTTAGAATGTACTTAAAATAACGGTAGGGTAGGTGTACCCATAGGGAGTTGAAGTGAGGCTGTTACCACAAGTATTGAAATTGGACGGTAGGCGGGCTAGGTGTTGGAAGGATACACGCTAGGGGGTCCCTCGCTTCGGCTCTCGACTACGTATATACGAGTTTTGGAGTTTTATACTAGTTATAGCTCTCGGCTAAGGTTCCGTAGGCGATAGGGATACTCCGCTATACCTGTTGGGTCACGATAACCTAGATACTTGAGGCGAGGAAGACGCGAGTTTGCAGTTGTACAAGACATTGGTTTAGAAAACCCTCGCAACCATTTTTATTACCCAAGTGACTTCCGGAATTACCTAGGGTGACCTGCGAAGGCCACCTAAACCTGACCCATCCATTATTGCTCCTGTTTTTGGGGAGAGCCCGTTGTGAAAAAAAGAAAGATGCCGATTCTTCTTGACCACGCGATTACCACCTAGCCCCCGTGCGGGGCATCCTCTTCCTCATTCTCATTACCCCATTACCTCCTTACTTCCGCCGCAGGCTCTTGCTTTTCTCGAGCAGGTTCAAGTCCCACCAGCCGTCGATGAGGCCCCACACGGTTCCTCGCTTCTTCTCGGCCGGCTGCGCGACAGGGACGGGCAAGCCGGCGCCCGCTTGCGGGCTCAGGGGCTCCAGGTCGTCGGCGTCGGCGCCCAGGCGGCGCGACGGGCTGCGGCCGAGCCTCCACTTGCTGACGGGGATGCCGAGGGCGTCGCGCGGGCTCGTCGGCGACTGCTGCTGGCGGCCGAAGCTGAGCCAGCGGCGCAGCGGCGAGCGGGGCGAGGCCGAGGAAGCCGCCGCCGCCGGCGTGACTGGCGTGAAGCCGTCGTCGTCGACGTCGTCGCGCGGCGGTGGCGCCAGGCCCTGCGTGCGGATCCGCTCGGGCACGCGCTTGTGCGCCGCGGGGATGGCGTCGTCGGCGCCGGGGGCGTGCGGGGACTCGGGGATGGGCGGCATGGCGACGGCGCTCTGGCGGGCCGTGAGCGACCGGCCGCCGGGGCGGGCGCGCGTATGGATCATGATGGGGGGCGCGGGCACAGGGCTGATAATGTCGGCGTCGTCGTCGAACGCGCGGAGGACGGGCGCGTGGCGGGCCGACTGGGGCGCGGTGGGGGGCTGGACGAGGACGGGCAGCAGGGCCGGGCTGGTACGGTGGATGGTGCCCGAGCCCAGGCTGCTGCGCGAGAGGGGCGGATGCTGCTGTTGCTGCTGGAAGTAGGAGAGGCCCAGGGGGCCGGAAATGACGCCGCCCGCCCCGGGGTGGGGGCGCGGCGGCGGCGGCACGAAATTGAAAGAAACCCCCTTCTCCTGAGAACCAACTCCAGCACCCGCTCCCTCGCTTCTCGCCCCAACGACTCCACACGCGCCCGCGCACCCCTAGCCCTCAATGTCCTTGGGGGCGCCGGCCGCGGTCTTGACGCGGCGCCAGAGCCCGACGCAGACGATGCCGCTGAAGGCGAAGAGCACGCACAGGGCGATGCTCAGGCCCCATATGGCCTTGATCTCGTAGCAGTGCGCCCGGTCGGTGGCGACAAATGCCAAGTAGTTGACAGCCTTGCCGAGAACGCTACGGTAGGTGATGCCAGAGCTGGTAATGCCAGAGCTGGTAATGCCAGAGCTGGTGATGCCAGAGCTGATGGCCGAGGGCACACTCTCGGGAAGCGCCTTGCACGTTAGCAGCGAAAGGGGCATGCCGATGGTGGCAGCCACGACAATGGTGGCGACCAGCAGGCAGAGATCCATGGCTGCCGAGATCAGCAGCGGCAGGAGGCCGTCGTAGTAGAGAATGTACGAGATGGCCACGTAAAGCGCAGCGGTGCTGGCCTAGCGGCGGTGTTAGCTTCAGAAGCGTGACCCCTGAGACGAGTTTCACTTACCACCGTGAGAGTGCCAATAAGCACATCCGGTACCTCGCGCTGAACTTCGACAATCTCATTGACAAAGTTGGCCGTGAGGCCGATGACGGCAACGAGTGAAAAGAACTGAAGCGCGCGCAAGGTCGTGAAGGCCACGCCCAAAGCGCCGAGCTGGGGAGCCTGGAAACGCATTCTGAGGGGAATGGGTTTCTCGAGGTCGGTGATGAGGGAGAGGCGGGGACGCGGCTGGTTCAGCTTGAGGGCGGTACGCAGGGGGAAGTGCGGCCGCGGGAACGGGATAGCGGCGGTGGGCAGCAGTGGTGAAGGAATCTTGAAGACGGTGGAACGGCGCTGGGACCGTTTCAAGCGAATGGATCGTTCGGAAAGAGAGGTCCTGGGAGCCCGGGAGGAAGGCGGAAGTGAATGAGATGCGGTACCAAGAGGTCAACTCGTGGGAAGTCCTGATGGGGCCGGAAAGCAGGTCGACTGCGGCGGGGAAACGAAAACGGATGTCGTAAGGTGGGCGATGGGAAACTCGTTTCAGGAAAGACGTCGGAAAGGAAATTCGTCGAGGTCAGGAAAGGAGACGTTGAAGACGTGAGACCATCAAGGGTAAAGGACGTAGGACACCTCGGAAGGACAAGCAAGACCAGGAACGTAAAATAGAGAGAGAGAGAGATAGAGGAAATAGGAAAGAGATAGGAAAGACTAAGGAAAAGTCGTGAAGATGGGTTGGTAAGATTGTGTGATGAGGAACAAGACTTCTTCTTTCCGATATCCCACCTGGCGGACTGTCTTCTTATAAGACCGAGTGGTGGTATCTGAGATGGAGGGCCTGTCGGCCGACAGTCAGTCGACGGGCCCCGGCCAAGCGTCAACAAAAGCACAGGCATGAAGACGGCCATGCGCATGAGGATGGGTCCATCGTCTGCCGCCGCCGCGTCTGTCGAGACGGCGTCGGCGCGGCTAACGGGTGGGCGCATCGGCATGGATCGCGGCATCGACATGACGGCACCCGATTCGCCGGGGAGGAGGGAGGGCGTCTTGGGCGTCGCGTTGCTATTTTCATCGCCTCGTCGCTGGGGGGTGGGGAGGGGTCGGGTGGGATGTGGGTAACGAGAAGCCCCAATGTTGCAGTTCGCGCTGGAACTGGCCAATGACAAGCCGCCGTCGCTGCCGCGCTTAACAGCAGCACCCCCGGATTGGTGCAGCTGGGGGTCGCGGTGGCCAATCACAGAAGGGGAACGGAGGGGCGGTTGGGAAAGAGCTCCCCAGTACCGTCCCATCCCATAGCTTCAGCTCCAGCAGCTCCCCTCCACTGCAGGTACCGAATGCAGGTCCAGCCCGTTGAGGTCCAGGTACAGGGGACGATCCCCGGTAAACCCGCGCAAAGCCAGACCCGCGCAAAGCCAGGCCCACGCGCAAACCACGATCCCGCGATCCATCCATGCATATTGGCGTACCCTTCCGGGTGCAGATGGCCGGCTTGTCGCTTGTTAGCGTCGTCTGAACAGCCGCGGGGAGCCTCATCCCGGACGGACACGGCTTCCCAGAGCCCTACGATACGACGATCAACTGGTGCCCCCCCGTCGCCCGGCCGCGGCAGGGCAGCGAGGGAAGTCACCGGGGAAGCGCGATTGGTCCCGTTCAACCAGCCACCTGAGTACATCCTCTTCGGAATGCATGGTGTGCATGTATCAAGTAAACTGCCTACCTCCTTCTTCAAGTCCCCATGTTACGGTGAGTGACAGCTGTCCTGGCGCCTTATATACTTACTGACCTGCCAGTTATCCGAGTACGGAGATTTACCGCTAACGCTTATCCCATACAGTGGTTGAGTCCCCATGCTTCCATTTTCACGGTTGCCGCTACTCGTTTGGTCGATGTTGAGAAGAACGATTGGACTAAGCGATAATGTGGTTTTACATGGAAGCATTACCCGTCGAAAAGACAACCCGGTATTTACATTCACAAATACCGGCCGTCTGAAAAGACAGCATGGTACTTGCGGTAACATATACCCGAAGACAGAAAACATGATGCCCCTCCTAACAATCTTCCACAGTTCTACAAGCCGCCGTCGTCCCATACAGCTGTGGACCCCCTCAAACTCCCCATCATGCGAGCCAGGTGGCCTGATATGCCGCGACCTCGACGTCCCGCTGGTCTCTCGTTCCCCAGCACCTCCCAAATCTCGCGCCAGCAACGAGACCCGGCGGATGGCGACGTGCAATTGTGGGGATGGGCCCGGCTGGGGAACGAGATACGAACGGCGCAAAGGTCTGGCCGTGCGGCGCCGCCCTAAGTCCCCTTGCCGCAGTTGTACATTTCCCAATCGACCAGGCTGACGGCATAGGCGCCTTGGACGGGGTTCATCCACGTCACGGCAAGGTACTCGTTGTCGGCGGTGCGGTTGACTTGCATGTCGACGCGGGGCCAGACGCCAGCGAAGGCGAAGTCGACTGCGTCCTGGTCGAAGTTGGGCGTCGGCTGCTCCAAGCTGTCGACCCAGAGCTGGTAGTGGCTGTAGTCGGTGTCCTGGTGGATCGTCATGGTCCCGGTAGTGTAGTAAGGGCTGATGTCCACGTTGGACGCCACCAAGTGGCTGGAGGACGTGTGGGCTTCGCCCGTCGCTACCTCCACCACGAGCATGAAGTAGCCCTTGAGACCGTTGGTGTCGATGTGGATCTGGATGGCAATGTATCCATCCGAAATCGGGAACCAGAGCGGGACATCCGCGGGGAGCTCTCCGGCCGGGCAAGCGTCCGACGGCGGCGTACTCTGCCTCGCTACCAAGTCGCTGTGGCCTTGGGGGAGGCAGAGGCCCCAGGGGACCAGGAAAAGGGAAGCGAGGAAGAAAAGGAGGTAGTTGCCCATGGTGTCGGGATCAGGTCAGCCAATTACAAGTGTCGAAGAGGGTGGGTGTGTCCTACTTCGCTATGGACATCCGCCGGGCCGGTGCATTCTTATATACCAGCTCTGGCCGAAGCCCCTCCGGCTGGACCGCTTACCCCGAGGATATGCTTATCGTGTCCCGAATGCCACGTTGAGATCTCGAGCCAGTACCGAGTCCAAGGGAATCTCATGCTACTATTAATTGCGAGCAAAGCAGGGGACCCGCACCTGGCCCTTTTGACTTCGCCAGGTCCTGGCGTAGTCGCGATGCCCCCTTCGTGGCCGCGGTGGATGCACACTACATCGGAAGATCTACCCAATGGCCATGTGGCACTAGCTTTTCCTGCCACATAACTGGATAATCAATCCTTTGGGCCTGTCGGATGGTGCAGCAGCGTGCCCCCCGGACCGAACCAGGAAGTGGTCTCCGACTGCTCCGGGAGGTTCAAAGGTAGTGTCGCCACCTGGCCATGGTCACGAGGGGGGCCGGACGTCTCCGAGGATCTTTTGCTTTCACCTGGGCATGGAGATAATATTGTTTCCACCGAGCCAAGCCCGGTGTAAGGGGCATGGCAATCTAGAATGTCCCGCGGACCGAGGCTGAGCCCTGGGCGTTATATCGTTATTTTTGTACAGCCTCCTCTTGGTATCCGGATACCGTATATGAGCATGTCCCCTAGACTCAGTCACATCCCCAGGGGGGGCATATATATAGCATGGAAGCTATCACCGAGTGCCTTTGCTGTTACCATGGGATCCCGGCTCGATCTTGGGCTCACCATGCCTACAAGTAAACAAGCCACCCGACTGCCACACATCAATTTAACCGGCTCATTCCCCCCTACGCTGGGCAATGTTTACCGACTAATTCCACTACACGAAGATGAAATACTTTAGGCTTCTCGCCATCAGCCCTGTGGTGGCGCAGGCTTCCACCATAACATTGTACGCCAACAAGGACTGCACGGGGGACAACCACGTAGCGCAGAACCCCACGAACTGCCAAAAGCCCCCGAACCTGCCCGCCGATTTTGATGCGCAGAGCATCAAGGTCGAAGGCATGGCGGACAACAGCTGCGAGATCTGGATGTTTACCGATAACAGCTCGGGCTGCTCCGCGGCAATACCGCTGACCTGGTGGTATTGGTATGAGAATCAGTGGCAGCTGGGCGAATGTCTACCGTGAGGAGCCCCTTCTGATGTCGCGCGGTTGGAATCCATGGGATGACACTAACAGTAGCCCCACAGACTGAACCAGGTCAAGCAAGGAAAATGGGTCACTCCCTTCATCTACTGCCGGCCGTAGTAAAGAGACGAAACGGTTCGGGGTGGCGAAAAGAGGCCTTGCCAAACCCGGGGAGTTCCTCTTGCCTTACTCGAGGGGACGCTGGAGCTCCAGGCCGGTTTTCCGGCATCGCGGTCAGTAGGGAGGCGCGGAGGGGGGGGGCAGTGCGATGGACGGATGTCAAGCCCAGCGCTTAAGCTTCCAATGGTTACGAACTGCTGTACATGAACTAGTTGGCCCTGGAAAATTGGCTTAGGCAGAGCAGAGAACAGTCAAACTCCCAGTTCGCTCCCCTCGGGTCCGCCGGCAGGGGCAATGCCAGGAGTACCCGGCGACCGCCGAAGCCTTTTGTCACAAACGGCATGGATTGCATAAATGCCGCCAAGCCGGTCCCCCTTCGCTATAAATATTGGAAGGGATAGCCTAGAAGTTTACTCTGTTAGAGTAACTGGCATCCCATTTGGGAGGGGGGAGGGTAAGCGCTCTTGGGATAGTACCTGTTTATTCGGCGGGGATAAGCGTTTTCGTTGGGGGTCACGGTTCTGGCCCAAATGATCGGCCCTTCGGCCGACTCGCACGACATATCAGACCGTGGTGAGAGTGAAAGACGGGATACGCTGGGGGGTGGAACCAGCCTGGGGGGGCGCGCGCGCGCGCGAGACCCGTAAGCGCGGCCCGAGGATGATGAGGAACCCCGGGGAGGGGAGGGGAGGGGGGGAAGGGTTCTTTCTCTTTCGTTATTTTTCTCTTCTTGGCAAGGACCGATATCCAAACAACTTATCTGTGTAAGTACGTACGGAGTACTTACCAAGAGATGCCGCGTGTACGCCAGGGACCCTACCGACCGCCATGTAAGGCCGGCCGCACGCCCGCGCCCCCGTCCCGCGGCCGCCGGTGCTGGCGACCTGCAGGACGTGAAACGGGCAGGCGAGATTGCCCATCGGTCGCGGCCGCCGGAGGTGGGAGGTTCTGGGGCGAAAGCAAAGCGGCTCTGCCTTCATGCGCGCTGGGGTTGTGTGGGTGGGGGGAACAAACGGGCCCACGAGAGCCAGTCGAGCTGTGGTGGAGACGGGGCGGAGAGAGAGAGAAAGAATAACGCCCAGAGCGGCATCCATCGTCAGTGGCTCTGATCGCCACGGTCATACTGGTCTGGACTCCTGCCTGCCTGGCTGGGCAACCCGGCTCTCCCATGCATTACTCAGTAGGGAACAAACCGGGGAGCCGTGGGTGGACGCTATTGGACCGCCGCGTAAACACCGTACACAGGTTCTCAGTGACACTCCATTCTCATGTATAGTGGGTCCTGGGTTTGCGAAACGGGACCACAGTCCCGCCCAGCGAGCTATGTATTCGTACCTCTCTCTCTCCCTCTCTTTCTATGACGGCCCGCGAGGAAGATAAAGGGGGGGAAAGTGATAATCTGTTCGGTCTTCGCGTCGAATCTATGTAGCCAACCGAATACTACCAGATTGCCCGGGCGGCTTCCTTCCGAAGGACCGACGATTCCTGGGGCGGTGGTGTAGTGAGGAACTCCAGCCCGGGCCTGCTCAACGTCCCTCACTGGAGGCTTTGCTTTCGACTTCCGCACACGCGCACTCTATTAGATTACCTACGGTTGCCATCAAAACAGACAGACCATTGACCAAGATTCCCCGTCCCGGGAACTACTTGGTGTCACTGCTCCGGACATCATAACACAGCGCAAGATGCACAACAAAAGACATGGTTTTCTACGCCCCGACGCCCATCTAAAGAATCAGCTGAAAATCAGACCATTCCCCTGGCTCACTCGTGTATATGCTGTCCGCTCGATGGCGCGATGCCGTCATCTTGCCCGGGCAAGCAAGGGCTCGCCCTTCTCGCTAGAAACACAAGCACGCCTCGAACCTATGCTTCGCGCGCGCGCTCTAACCCACCGCTTAACCCAGCAAATCATCAAGCCCACTGCTGCCCGTCGTGTTCTGCGCACCCCCGGCAGACTGGTTCGGCTTGGGCGTGGAGGCAGCAGGAGCACCCCAGAGCGACGCGCTCGTCTTTTCCTTGGCCAGCTGGCCCATTTTGGGACCAGCCACAGGCGTAGAGTTCTTCTTAACGTGACCGCCGGCGGCACCCCAGAGGTTGGCGAATGGATCCCCCCCTGCGGCCGGCTTGGCCGAGGGCGTAGCCGCAGGCTTGTTGTGGGCCGACATGCCGGTCGGGGTCATGCTCGACATGCTGGACATGCCGGCCATGCCCGACACAGACGAGCCAGTCGTTTGGGGTGCCTGGACGGACTGGAAGTAGTTGGGTTGCGACGGCTGGAAGCCCGCCGGTTTCTGGGTCTGGGGGGCCATGACATTGCTAGCGGGGATGCTGAAGGACGAGTAGTTGGCAGCAGGAGTGGGGTTTGAGCTCGGGGGCGGGGAAATGGCCGACATCATGGTGTTGATGTTGGCATTTTGAGGGCCGGAAACGGGCTGCGGAGCCGCGAACTGGGCCGTGGACTGCGCGCTGGAAGTGACCATGGGAGGCGGGATACCGAAGCCGGACATGGACGATGTCTGAGCCGCCGGTGCCGGTGCCGGTGCCGCCGACTGGAAGTCGTCAAAATCGTCATCATCGTTGTTCGCCAACGACGCCAGAGCCGAGGAACCGTTGGATGGGGCGGCCGCCGGTGCGGGGGCAGCGGCCGGGGCGGATGGGGTGGGCTCGGGGTCATCAAAGGAGAAGAGGTCAATTTCGGGCTCGGGTTCCTTGGGCTTCTTGACCGGTCCTGTAAGCGTTGTCTTCTTGACTCCAACTCTCTCGGTCGGCCTCTCGGGTTTCTTGGCGCTGGCACGCGACGAAGTGCCTGTTTCGGCTTCGTCAAACTCGTCGTACTCCTCGAACTGGCCGTCGCGGCGCGAGGACTCGCGGTAGTCGCTGGGCTCCTGGCCGCCGAAGCCACCGCCATCGCCGTACACGCCACCAGAATAGCCACCAAAGTCCCGGGAGGAGCTCCCTCCTCCGTACCCTCCGGATTCGCTGCCGAAGCCACCGTAGCGGCCGCCGCTGCCGCTCGAGAAGCCGCCGCTGCCGCCCTCGACACCAGTGTACTTGGCCTTGTTGGCCCTGGCCTTCTTGCGCTCCTGGCGGATGCGGTCGACATCGCTCAGCAGCTCGGCCAGCTCCTTGGCTCGGTTGCGCACGTTGATGCCCTGGTCTTTGCCGTTCTGATCGATGTAGTGGAATTGGCGCAGCATCTTCAGCAGCGTGATGTGGCCGCGCGCGTCGTCAATGACTCTTTCGGAGCCGTGCTTGATGAGGTACTCGAGCAATTGCAGGGCCTTGTAAATCTGTCGCCACTCCTCGGCTGCTTTCTCGGTGAACCGTCGGTAGATCATGGGCATGATCTCGTTGAGGATCTGGCTGGACGTTGGTTTCCGTGTTAGTTAAGCTGCGGCACCTGGGCCGGTCGGGGGGCGACTGGGGCGGCATCCTTACTAGTTGAAGGTGCCATTGGCGATCTCCTGCATCAGGGAGGAAGAGGCTCCCCAGGGCTCGTTGTTGGTGGCCTCGCGCACCTTGGCCTCCATCTCGGTGTAGTTCATGACGGCTGTTGCGCAACTCGTCAGCAGCCATTGCGCATCGCACCCAATGCGCCCGGGGACCGCTGGCAAGGGGGGCGGCCGGGAAACTGACCATTCTGAACCTTGCGGACACCAGCCTTGATGTCGTACAAGGTCAGGTTGGACACCTGGTCCTTCAAGTTGTTGAAATCCATTCTGACCAAGAATGCGCGGCCTGGCGATGTGGTCGACGTGACGAGAGGGCGAGATGTCGACTCCTGATCCGCTGCGGCTTCAGGCCACTTTGGGCTTTGGAAACAGACAGTCCCTGGTCCCAGTCCAGCAGCTTGCAGCATGCGACGGCGCAGCGTGGCCAGCTGACGGCCAGCTGAGCGTCTCGGGCTTATCGGATAAGATGGCGGAAAGGAGGCGCGCTGACGGAAGATGGGGCTGATGATGTATTTCATGTATTGGCAGCTGGCAGTTGGGTAACGTCCTTAACCGCCCGTTACTACCCCGGAATGGATGGCTGCAGAGACAACGGTGGCAGCGGCTCAGCCGTACGTGGAAAACAGCTGCCGTGCCCCGGACGAATACTGTAATACGTTGGCCAGAGGTAAGTGAAAGCCGGACATGAGTCTGTATACTTAGATGGGCTATTGGGCCACGAATATCCTTAATGGAGGAGCATCGTCTGCTGGGTGCTTGCTGATTGGAGCTTGGGCTCGTGCACGGACTCTCTGGGCAGGTAACAAAAGTTTGACAGCCTCGAAGCGACAGCTCTGGCAATGAGCTCCATCGAAGGCCTTCCTCACTCCAATTGTCTTCGGCTTGCTACCAATTGAGGTACTATATTCTCCTCCTCGAAGACCTCGCTGGCTTTGTTTCTGACCTGTACTTCCCTTGTAGTTTTCCCGGCTTCACCGTGACCCTCCCGCGACCTCTTCCTCTGGCAGCTTTCGCTTGGTACGTATGGACCCATTTTCTTGTGTCATGGTCTTGCTCGAGGACCGAGCTCCCATCACCGGTACCCTTTACCCTACTTGAATTTCGGAACTTTTCCCGCCAGCTCTATAGTATTGCGGCAAGCGCAGCAAGGCTCCCTATACGTTGTTACCCTGTTGGTTTTGGTCGTGCCCCGGGAAGCAGCGGTGAGGAGAAAGAAGCTGGCTGGCTGGTTGTCTGTCCATGGGCGCCGGCATCTCTCGACTGGCGTGTGAGTCCAGCTCGCCACCACGGCAAGGCCGGTGGCCACGATGATGGCATGCTCAGGCTCCAGCCCTTGTGCTCCGCCCGGAACGGTTATTCGTCGATTCCGTCGACCTACCGAACCTGCAGGGTGACACAGACTCAACCAATGCTGCACCTGGTGGCTTTGAGCTCGGCGAACGAGACGCAGCCGGGGTAGCGCCCCGGCGGTTTTGGCCGAGGCTCTGTCGTCAAGTCATGTCCAGCCGAAGCAGGCCGAAGCGAAAGCATCCGGCGTGGGGTGGGCTACTGGCCTGCCGGCACGTTGGTCGCTGGCAGCAGCTGGGGAGTTCCGAGCCAAGGGCAGGTCACCCCTCGGGCGTCCAAAGCAGGCCAAGCAAGAAGCATCGTGGTGGCTGGGCCGATGCCCGATGGGGAGGGAGCTCTCTTGCGGGTCTCCTTCCTCCTGCTTGTTGGCGGGCCTCCTTGACCTGACCTTGCAGGCGGCGCGCATACGACTAGTTGTACGTACATACGTACACGCCGATCACCTTCTCTCCCCTTGCCAAGCTTGCTCGCATTCTTCCCTCCGGCCTGCAGGCCCCTTTTACAAGCTTGCATCCATTGCAGCAGGAGGTCGGAAAGCCGAGCCAGCATTGACTGCGTATGACGATTCGATGCTCGCGGCGGGAGCTTGGCCGGCTAGTGTGCCCAAACGGCCTTCCCTGCACCCACGGCGCCCGCCCAGCTCGTGTCGGAGCTCTGGAGCGTGAATTGGTGAAGGTGACGCCATGTCCCCCCCGAAAGAGGGGTTCGCAGACGGTGTCTCGCCTCGGTCGACCCAATCCAAGGCGCGCGATGAGGTGGTCGGGAAGCTTGCGCGAGGCCCGTCCACTCACTCGTCTGAATCACCTCATCCACGCTGCCCTGCCCTGCCCTGCCCGGGACGATCCCTTGCCGCGCCGTCCAGCTCCAAACCGGGCATGGCATGGAACTGAGCGAAGCCGGGATCGAATCGAGGGGTCCTCCCAGGGCGCCCCGTGGCGCCCGCCTCAGAGCACGCATGCGCTGCGCCAGCATTGACTGGGGCGGGGTACCTCCAGCCCCACTCCACGCCGTCCCCTCCCGCCATTGGTCCGAACTTGAGCTTCACACAGCTGACGGCGGGGCAACAGACAGAAACCGCAATGGCGACCCCGCGCTCAATTCTTCGTCCCTTCCAGACGGCCGGCTTCTCTTCCACCTTTTCTTCCCAACTCCATCGTCCATCAACAACTTCCTTCAAGTTTGTTGCAACCAAGGCCTCCGTCCCTTCTTCATCCATCAACCGTATCAGATACTTCTCTGCTACCGCCGCCAACATGTCCAAGGTGTAAGTCCCGCCCCCTCCCTCCTTCGCTGCCCCTCGATGGGATGCGTCGGCGTGATGCCCGCGGTTCCGTGACTGACAGCTGCCGCCAACAGTTTCTTCGATATCGAGTGGGAGGGTAATTGACCCCTCGTCAAACTTGCGGCGTCGTCAATTGCAGTACTGACAAGCAGCAGGCCCCGTTATGGAGAACGGCCGCCCTACCGCCCAGGTCAAGAGTAAGCATCTTCCTCACCCTCTCGTGCATCATCCGCCCGGCCCTCCCGCCACTACCCACGCGTCCATTCGCCTGCGTTCCCCTACCCTCGAGCTTAACCCCGCTTTGCTCTACCCCCATCGACCAGGAAGCAAGCCGCTGACGCGTGTGCCGTGACCCACAGCCCAGACCGGACGCATCAACTTCAACCTCTTCACCGACGTCGTCCCCAAGACCGCCGAGAACTTCCGCGCTCTCTGCACCGGTGAGAAGGGCTTCGGCTACAAGGGCTCTTCCTTCCACCGTATCATCCCCGAGTTCATGCTCCAGGGTGGTGACTTCACCCGTGGCAACGTAAGTGCATGCTGATCTGCCTTCATCAAGACAACATCTGACTTGACATGTTCTACAGGGCACCGGTGGCAAGTCCATCTACGGAGAGAAGTTTGCCGACGAGAACTTCTCCTTGAAGCACGACAAGCCCGGTCTGCTGTCCATGGCCAACGCCGGCCCCAACACGTAAGTATCCGCAGACGCCCTGCTAGCCTAACTGGGAAACGCCTAGGACCAACGGCTAACTTTCCACAGCAACGGCTCGCAGTTCTTCGTCACCACCGTTGTTACCTCGTGGCTGAACGGCCGCCACGTCGTCTTCGGCGAGGTCGCTGACCAGGCCGGTCTTGACATTGTCAAGGCCCTCGAGGCCACTGGCTCCCAGAGCGGCGCTGTCAAGTACGGCAAGCGCCCCACCATCGTCGACTGCGGTGAGGCTTAAGCGTCAAGCTTAGCTCGTCGTTTCTCAAGTGTAATATCCCTCGTTGCGATGATCTCCTTTGCCCGGACACAAAACTCTGGGACTGGAGGAGTTGGCTCTGATAGTCAGATGCCACACGGAGATATGAGATCACTTGCATGATGTCGTGCCCAAGATAGCTGCGAAATCATACAAGCTTGCACGTACTGGTTCCCGTTTTTCTGAATGCTTTGACCTGTCTACACTGGACGCCGGCGTGTTCATTATGCGTAGTCCTTGGCCTATGAATCCTTGTCGGTAGGTTCATGAGGGACTGTTCTTAGAGAGGTGCGAGACCCTGTTTTGTGTGTCTGGCAGCCGCGTGATGCCGTGGGATGACGATCATTCGTCCTGCCTCACTCTGCTCACTGATCACAAGAATGCGCAGTGTGCGCACCAGATGGCGGCTCGGCGCTCGCTGGTGGGTATCCATACTAGAGAGCGTGGCGCGGGCCGGGCCCTGTCCAGCCAAACGGCGCTTTCATAGCAGTAACGGCCTTATCCTATTGCGTGTCACATTCCGCAAGCTGCTCGTGCCAGTCCGGGCTCGGCACATGTCACATTTCACAAGTGGCACAGGCTACAAGAAACGGCTGCAAGGTGTGTTCTTTATGTGAGTGACGGTGGGGGTATAATATAAATATAGTAGGTTTATTCTCCCGTGCGCGCCCATCGACGGAGCGCGATGCGATGGGGTCTTTTTTTTTTTGAACCTTCCGTAATAAACGCCAAGGTTGCCGCACTCGTGCTGGGCGACAAGAGTCGGGCAGCCGAGCAGGAAATAATCGTCAGTAGTACATGGCCGGACGAGCAAATGAAGGGGGGAAACCTCGCCCCGGTTCACTCCACCATTCCCTTTTGTTGACCCTGAAGGAAAAGAGGAAATAAAAAAACCCCGGAAGAACGCCGAACCATGCAAATGGGACCGGAACAGAAAGTCGCTAATGGATGGACAACTCACACGCGCCTCCCCCCCCACGGCACCACGTAGGGTTTCCACGCACGCACGCACGCACGCACGCCCTGGTCATACGAGCCACTGGTCAAAGTACTCGCAGCCGCCGGCCCAGACGGGGCCGCCCTCCTCGCAAAGGTCGAAGACGGGGCAGCGGCCGCAGGGGGCCTCGGTCAGGCCGTTGGTGGGCATCTCGTACGACTGCTCGACGCCGGGGGTGAAGATGGAGGAGGGGTCGTGCTTGGTGACGCTGGGGACGCGGTAGCCGCGGCGGCGGCCGACGACGACCTCCTCGACGCGGTCGTCGAAAATGAGCACGTCGAGCAGCTGCTTGACGTCCGACTCCTTGAGCTTTTGGCCCTTGGTGATGTTCGTGGCCGCAATCTTCTCCGTCAGCTCCGCCAGTGTAATGTAGTTGCGGTACCCGGCCGGCAGCGGCAGGCGCACAGGCTGGTGCTGGTGGTGGGAGTCGGCGTGGTGCCCCGTCTTGCGTGTCTTGTGCGGCGACGTCGCGCCGCCACCGCCACCGCCGGCGACGTCGTCGGCCGTCATGGCGTCGGCGTCGCGCTTCTTGCCGCGCGCCGCCAGGGCCACCTCGCTCTCCTTGCCCTTGAGCACCTTTTTGGGCAGGACGGGGCTCGTGCTGCCGCCGCGGCCGGACCCGCCCATGCTGTAGTAGCTGCCCTGCTGCTTGACGGCGTTGAAGACGACGTTGAGGAGGACGTTGATGAAGGATTCGTCCAGGTCGCCGTCCGTGTACCAGGGGCCGCCGGTGGCCTTGAGGCTCGGGGTGACGCTCGTTTTGATCCAGCACTTGTGCGACACGTGCTGCACCGACATGAAGTGGCTGATCAGCCGTTTGGCCTCGAGCTGCTTGAGGATGGTCTTGAAGGTCTGGTCCTGGTTGATGCCGCTCTTGTTGCGCAGCGTCTGCTGCCAGATGCCCTCGGCGCCGGCGCTGTCGATCCAGCCGTACACCATCTTCTGGTCGGCCGTGAGGCCTCGGTACTTGGCCGCCTCCTTTTCGGGCCGTAACCGCCACACGGGGCTGTGGGCGGTGCTGAGGGGAATGAAGAGCATGTCGTTGGTGAGGGCCTGCACGAGCCCCATGAGCGTCTTAAGGTCCTTGGGCGGCACGACGTCGAGCCCCTGCAGGTCCTCTTGCGTGAAGACCTGCTCGTAGGCGGCGTCGTCGTCGCCCTGCAGCTGGGCCTGGCAGGCATAGTATAGCTGGTCCTTGAGGACCTCCTTGTTTTCATCCATTGTGGCGGGCGGGCGGCCGGAGCCGCGGGTGGTGCGTCGCGGGCGCGCGCCGTCGTCGGGGAAGGGCAGCGACAGCCGAGGCGAGCAGGCGGAAGAGGGTCCGGTCGAGGGTCGGAAGCAGATAGGATTGCGCTAGGAGTCCGACATGGGCGTGGGCCATACGCGACCGTGGCGACGTCGACGACGGTCGGGGGCGGGCAGACGGGCTTTGCGACGGGCTTGAGTCACAGAGAACCATTCGAGATGGGTGAGTAAATCGCAAAGTTTCTAGCTCCTGGCCCAAGAAAATCCATTTGGAGCCCCTCATGGGAAGATAAGCGCTTATCGCCCGGGCTGGCAGGCGGGCTACCATCGATCGTCGTAGTGCGACTTCAAGAAGTATTGACGCGCAGTGCGCGATACATCAGTACAGAATACCGCCACGTCTCTGAGTTCGAACGGCGACTTGGTTCTGTTTGTTCGCTTGGAACGCAAAATCTATCGTGTTTGGGGCACCTGCCTCCTATGGCCGGATTGCTGGGCTCGCTGGGGATACGGCATGGGCCTCCCATGGTTCCCCATGGCTCCGCCTGCATTTCCAAGCCGGCCTGGTCCCTCGAAAAGCCATGTGAAGGCAATGGAAAGATGTAGTACCTAGGTAGGTATTAGGTCAAAAGACAGCCCGGCAAGAAGGAAACATGTAGCCCCCCTCCGGGTGCCGACGACCCCTTTCGTGGTCATTGTCCCACGCCGTGTTGTACAGTCGGGATCACAATGCAGTCAGCAGAGGCCTGGAGGCCACCTTAGGTTGAGTCACTTTTTGCTGCAAACCCCCCTCGCTCTTGTACCTAGCCGATTGCTCTGGCGCCTACATAGGTATTAAAAGAAGTATCTGGGCAGGTTGTTCCTCAGCCTCTCTTTATTGCCTAGGTCGCCTTGGGGGGGGGGGGCTTTGCCTTTGGCATCCATAGAGGCTTGCGCTTCGACAAAACCCCGCCAATTGCTCGCCTCCCAGACCCCTGCAATGATCGTGGAAAGCTCTGGAATAGCGTAGCTCTCCCAGCAACCCGACTAGCAACCGGAGCGCCCAACTCTGCCTGTAGATATTTTTGGCCCGTCCGTCCGCCTTCACCCCCTCCGAAGTAGATAATTTCGATTTCCCTCCTTCCCTTCCTCATTCCTTGCGATCCCGAGACTGTCTTCACTTCGTATTTTGCACTACCAATCGAGGCCAAACTGCGAATCCCCCAACCATGTCTACTGCAGACGAGCTCAAGGCTCTTGGCAACAAGGCCATCGCCGAGAAGAACTTCGACGAGGCTATGTAAGTGACCCCGCGGGGCAACACCCCATGTGCCCGCCCGTCTGCCTGCCTCTCTGTTTCCACCAGCTAACCCGCTTCGCTTCCTGCAGCGACGCCTTCACCAAGGCCATCGAGCTCGATGGCAGCAACCACGTCCTCTACAGCAACCGATCGGCCGCCTACGCCTCCAAGAAGGACTGGGACCACGCCCTGCAGGATGCTGAGAAAACGACCGAGATCAAGCCCGACTGGCCGAGAGGATGGGGCCGCAAGGGCGCCGCTCTGCACGGCAAGGGCGACCTGCTGGGCGCCAACGATGCATACGAGGAGGGTCTGAAGCATGACCCGAGCAACGCCGGCCTGAAGAGCTCCCTGGCCTCGGTACAGCGAGCCATGGAGCAGGAGGCCGGCGGCGGCGCCGACCCCATGGGCGGCCTGGGCAAGATGTTCAGCGACCCGAACCTGCTCCAGAAGCTGATGGCGAACCCCAAGACCAGCGGCTACTTTGCCGATCCCTCCTTCATGGCCAAGGTCCAGCAACTGCAACAGAACCCCTCCAACACCCAGGACCTGTTCAGCGACCCCCGCATGATTCAGGTGCTGGGGGTGGCCATGGGCGTGGACATGGACATGAGAATGCCCGGCGACATGCCCGGCGGAGCCGGCGCGTCCTCGGGCGCTGAGGATGTCGAGATGCCCGACGCGAAGCCGGCCGAGCCCAAGAAGGCACCCGAGCCCAAGAAGGAGCCCGAGCCCGAGCCGGAACCCGAGGACGAGGAGGCCCTGGCCAAGAAGAAGGCCAAGGAGGAGGCCGACAAGGAGAAGGCCCTGGGTACCGAGAACTACAAGAAGCGCAACTTCGATGAGGCCATCCAGCACTACAGCAAGGCCTGGGAGCTGTACAAGGACATTACGTACCTGAACAACCTGGGCGCTGCCCACTTCGAGAAGGGTGACTACCAGGCGGCTATCGATGCCTGCAACAAGGCTATCGAGGAAGGCCGCATGATCTACGCCGACTTCAAGATGATTGCCAAGTCGTACGCTCGCATCGGCAGCGCGTACGAGAAGATGGGCGACCTGGACGCCGCCATCGACAACTACAAGAAGTCGCTTACGGAGCACCGAACCCCCGATGTCAACACGAAGCTCCGCAATGCCGAGCGTACCAAGATCGAGACGGCCAAGCAGGCCTATATCGACCCGGCAAAGGCCGAGGAGGCCCGTGAGGAGGGCAACAAGAAGTTCAAGGAGCAGGACTTCCCCGGCGCCGTGGCCGCGTACAGCGAGATGATCAAGCGGGCGCCCGAGGACCCCCGTGGCTACAGCAACCGCGCCGCCGCCATGGTCAAGCTGTTCGAGTTCCCCAGTGCCCTGAGCGACTGCGACATGGCCATCAAGAAGGACCCCAAGTTCATCCGAGCCTACATTCGCAAGGCCCAGGTCTACTTCGGCATGCGCGAGTACTCCAAGTGCCTGGACGCTTGCACCGAGGCCTCCAACGTCGACAACGAGCACCACAACGGTGCCAATGCCCGCGAGATCGCCCAGCAGCAGGAGAAGGCCATCCAGGCCATGTACTCGGCACGGGACAACGAGACGGAGGAGCAGACGCGCGAGCGTCTGCAGAAGGACCCCGAGGTAAGTTTTGCGTCCCCTTTAGCCCCACACGCCGGGATATGGACAAATTGCTAACGCCTGCCCAGATCATGTCCATCATGCAGGACCCCGTGATGCAGGCCATCCTGCAGCAGGCCCAGTCGGATCCTGCGGCCCTGCAGGAGCACATGAAGAACCCGTCAGTACGATCCAATATCCAGAAGCTGGTGGCCGCTGGTGTTATTCGCATGGGCCGATAAGCGCTGCCGCTTGACGATCTTGACGAGGTTTTACGCATGCATGGGAGGGAAAACCGGAATTTGAGACGTGTGTTCATGTGCTTCAGGGTCTCTCTTTTTTATTTCGTAGGCTAGGCGTTTCTAACCCGCATTCGGTGGAGTAATTTATGATTTAATGACCTGCAACAACAGACTGAGACGAGCATCGTGATATCTGATATCCCCTTCCCCCTCGTCGTAGGCCGTGATGACTTGTGTAGGTACCATCTTGACCTCGGCCAACTAAACGTCACTGCGAACGAAATCAATCGCCTCGTGGCGGCGTCAGGCACCCCCTCCTGGTTCTGCCCAGATAGGTGCGTTTAAGAGGACACCCCGGGAAGGAGCACAACAAGGCCTACCCTTTGGAACATGAATATCCAAGGAGAGCTTGGGAGGAGCAAGAAGGCCCTGCGAATGCTGCGAATGTGGGCGTAACTGGAAGGCAGTCTACCTTTACGGTATTATCCCTGAGGTTCTACGCTTCCGTTCATGACAACCCGTGTTTGAGATAACATCACGAGCAGGCGCGAGTATCCTCAACAAAAGGTGTATTGGCCCCATCCAGCGTCACTAAGTAGAAAAAGGGACTTGCTTCCCCGGCTTTATGTGGGTCGGCCATGATCCATCTTGCACGCTGGCGAACCATCAAAATCTTGAAGCCTCCACTGGCGAGAGATGGCGACCGCTTCATCATGCACTCCTTTTCATTTTTTGGCCACGCCGATCATGTGGATTCCGGCTGCAAGTCGATGAACAGCACCATCGCCTTTCGAGGATACAACTCCCGGCGTCAGTTTCTCCACCAGCAGCCCGTTGCGTAGGGTGACCCACGCGCCGCCATGGCCATGACGGACACGCAGGAGCTCCAGATAATAGGGAAGATATACAGCGGTGTATCCAACACGCCACTGTCGCTGGACCCCTTGGAGGAGGCCACGGATCTGGTGCAGGTGCGGAGGACGCCCGAGTCCGGCTACGGCCTCTTCGCGGTTCAGGGTATCCCTCGCGGCACGCTGATCATCGACGAGGAGCCCCTGATCATGATCCGAAATGAGGCGGGGAACAAGGCCGAGGGGACGACGCGGGTGTTTTGCGACGCGCTGGACCGGTGCTCGGAGGCGCAGCTGGCGCGCATCGGCCGGCTCAGCGCCGACCCGGCGGCGTGGGAGGCGATGCGAGGCCCCGTCTTCGGCGAGGTCTGGGCCTGGTGCGAGGCGCACCGGGCGGTGCGGGCGGACGGGCAGCGGCGGACGGCGGGCCAGCTCCGGGACGAGGCCGAGGCCGTGTGCCACCTGTACGGCGTCTTCCTCAACAACAACCTGGACCTGGGCGCGGCGGCGGGCCGCGGGCTCTTCCCCCTCTTCAGCCGCATGAACCACGCGTGCCGGCCCAACATCCACGCGCACTGGGACGCGGCGGCGGGCCGGCTGCGCGTGCGCACGCTGCGCGCCCTCGGCCCCGGCGCCGAGCTGCACTCGGCCTACGTCGACCCGCTGGCCCCCCGCGCGCGCCGCCAGCGCCAGCTGCGCCGCTGGGGCTTCGCCTGCCGCTGCCGCGACGCCTGCGCCCTCGGCCCCGACGCCGACGCCGCCAACGACCGCGCCGTCGACCTCGACGACATGCTGGGCGAGTACTTGTATTACAAGGAGAACCCCCCCACGGGGCCGCCCGGCGCGGAGGGTACCGCCGACCTCGCCGATGACGTCCAAGCCCTCGACGCCGGCCAGGATCTCGTCGACACCCTCGTGCACCTGGGCCTGGTAGGCGAGCAGCTGTTTAACGCGTGAGTATGCCCCTCCGCCGCCCTCAGCCTTTTAAGGGCTGCCTGGTTCTGCCGGCCACAGATACCCCCTCCCCTTTCATCCCCGACGGCTCTCTTCCCTTTATGACCCGCCGTCCCCCGTGAACTAACAGCCACCTTCCCCCGGCAGGTACCGTTCCTGCTCCAAGATCGCTTACGACATGGGCGACATCGAGGAGGCCCTCCGCAACGCCCGCAACGCCCTCGACGTCGAGGTGTGCTGCGTCGGGCCTGACGGCACACTGGCCGATTCGGACGAGGCTACGACCGAGTGGATTCAAAAGCTTGAGCACGAGTTGCAGCAGTCCCAGCGCTCTCCTTAGGAACTTGCACGCGGCACCCGGATGAAGCCTCAGATCAGCGGTGACGTTGAGGTTAAGGAAAAGGGGCGACTGGTGGACCGGCCAGTCGCTGACTACCCCGCAAGGGCTGGTTTTCCTAGGCGCTGTGATGAGCAAGCAAAACCTGGGTGATACCGGCCGGCTCCGAAGTGATCTCTTTCCAGAGCGGGCCCTTTGGCCTCGGTTGTGTGCACACAAGTTCCTCGCTGCAGGATGAGGCCAATGGTGGCTCGCCTCTTATATTGACAGCATGTTACACAAATATGGTCGTATTAACAACGCGTACATGGATAGGGTAGAGAGCGTTGAAGCAGATTGGTGAACGCAAATCTTTGTGCTCGTATCAATTCCACTTCGCCCTTGGAAGTCTAGATAGCAGTAATTTATCGTACCAGTGCTGATAACATGGTCTTATGAGGCATCTACGCCTCCCAGTCCTCTCAGGCGCTTCACCAAACACTCGCCCGGCATCTAAGCCAAGACCGTGGTGCGTCTCTCGTTCCGCCCTCTGCCCCTTCCCCTCCCTCGGCCCTCATTCCCCGTTTCCAATTTTTTTTTCTCTTTTCCGCCCCCCATCCCCGCTCACAACTGCTCGCCGAGGGTCTTGCCGAGCTCGGCGCCGCGGCTGGCGGCGGCGCGGACGGCGCGGTCGACGACGGCGGCGAAGCCCGAGGCCTCGAAGCTCTGGAGGGCGGCCTCGGTGGTGCCCTTGGGGCTCGTGACGTTGACGCGCAGCTGGGCGGGCGTCTCGGCGGCGGCCGTCAGCATGCGGCCGGCGCCCAGGCACGTCTGCTTGGCCAGCCGCAGCGCCTGCTCCTCGGGCAGGCCCTGCGCCGTCGCGCTCGCCACCAGGTGCTCCACCATGGCGAAGAAGTAGGCCGGGCCGGATCCTGGGCACGAGGTCAGTCCAATCTGGTGAGAAGAAAGAAGATGAAGATGAAGAAGAGGGGGGACGCGAGGGCGAGAAGAGTTGGAAACGACAGCCCCTCCCCACCCTTGAGAGGAGGGGAGAAGGTGGCGCTGTCTTCTACTAATGGGGGGTAAAAGTGTGGACGAAAAGAGAAGGTAAAAGAGCCAGGGGAACGACTGCAAGAGAGAGAGAGAGAGAGAGAGAGAAAGACTCACCCGACAGGCCGGTGACAACGTCAATCAGCTCCTCCTTGTCGACCCACTCAGTGACCTTGCTGAAGCTGGCGAGCAGGGCATTGACGAGGGCCTTCTGCTCGTCGCCGACACCAGGGCCGGCGAAGCAGCCGCTGGCGCCCTCGCCCTGGAGGGCGGGGGTGTTGGGCATGACGCGGACGACGGGGGGGGCGCGGCCGCCGTCGTCGCCGGGCAGGGCGAGCCAGGCGGCGAGGCTGCCGAGGGTGATGCCGGCGGCGATGGAGACGACGAGGGGCAGGGCGCCGGTGCGGCCGGCGTCGGCCCAGGCGGCGGCCAGCTCGCGGCAGACGCCCCGGGCGACCTGGGGCTTGACGGCCAGCACGAGCACGTCGGCGTCGGCGGCGGCCTCGGGGTTGGCGGCCGTCGTGCGCACGCCGAGGTCGGCCATCTTGGCCCGGTTCGCCTCCCACGGCTCCGCCACCACCACCTGCTCCCGCGTCGTGCCGCCCTGCGCCAGCAGGCCCCCGATGATGGCCCCCGCCATGTTGCCGCCGCCGATGAAGCAGAGCTTGCTCGAGCGGAGAGGGTTGGGGGTGGCCATGGTGGGTGTGTGGGGGGGGAGGAGTTAAGTAAGAAAATAAAAAAGAGGCGGGAACAAAATGACGAAGTGGACGAGTGAGTGTGTGTATGTGTGCGTGGACGGTAGGACGAGTAGGGGGTGTGAGGGTTGAGTGTCTTGATGATGAAAGTGGTGTCCCTCCTCTCCTACCTTCCACAGTGACGGGTTGACGTTGGGAGGTGGAGCCGAACACTGGCAAGGTTGGCGCCGGCGCTGGCCGAGTTTCGGAGCCGGGGACGAATGAGTATTGGGGGGGTTCCGACGAATGGATAAACTCCAAAGCCTCTATCCTAAGTTTACGAAGCCCCATCCACTACAAACGATATCCCCCTAGCACATACCCGTATCGAAACTGAATATGTGTCTTTATTATCAGTGTTGTACGTCTTTGGTTTGCAAACTCGGCAATTGAGTAAGTGGTATGTATGTCAGACCCTTAGGGTACATACGCAATCCGTCCTCCCAGTACAGTCGGCACCCGGGCCCCAATTATTATAGTGCAGGTGGGGGGCTCATCGCGGGGTCGCCGTCTCCAGCTCTCTCTCTCTCTCTCTCTCTCTCTCTCTCTCTTTCTCTCTCTACACCAGTACCTGCCCCTCCTTGCAGCCATCCCAGACGGGCTGCCTGAGGGTCCTGTACCCTGCGGCGTAACTCGGCACGCGGGTATGATGAACCAATTGCATGTCTGGCCAAGCTGTTGGGCCCAGGATGTAGCAAATATGGACGCCAAGGGCCTGGCTCGGCCGGGAATAGAGGTAATTGACGGGCAAGACACATTCCGAATGCGTCGCTGGGGCAGAGAGTAAGACGTAAGGGTATATCAGCGTGACTGGGGAGCATTTTTATTGCCCAGCCGGGTCTCTTTGAATTGTGAAATTTTATTCGACCTCGGGACAAAAACGCCGTGACTCATACCAGATTTCCCCATTCCCAGAGTACATGATCCTCTTGTTGGAATATACTTGGCCTTCCCACCAGCTGTGTGAGGTGTCATCTGTGACACCTATCTTGTACCTATGTAAGGGGGTCTCCTCACTCCTCCAGTTCTGACTTTGCTTTACCAATCAATTTTGTCACCTCTTCAATCATTTTTTCATCTTCGTTCAAGGGGGCGGCAGAAAACAACCCATTACACCACAAACCCTTGCGCTAATAGTGAGTTGTGAATTCCCTCCCGCTGACCAGTCAACGCCGCCCTTATCGCTTCTTCCGAGTCTTGTCCTGCATCCAGGAGCACATACCACGCAACATACGCCCATTTTCCCTGCCCGCCACCATATTTCCACTCCCAACACCAAACTCAGACACCGGGAACCGGCTCGTCCTCGCCCCCCGGCTTGCGCCCGTACACAATGACCAAGGGCAGGTAGAAGCGGTTCCGGCGGTCCGAGATCTCGGCCTCGACGGCGGCGCGCAGGACGTCGTACTCCGCGGGGTCCATGCCGGCGCGGACGAAGAGCGGCTGGGCGACGTCGAGGGAACCGGTGCGCGTGTTGACGAGGTTGTAGCGGCCGGCCAGCTTGAGGGCCGGGTGGTCGGGCCAGTCGTTCATGGGCAGCGGGAGGACCTCCTGGCGGACGTCGACGAAGCCGGCCTCCTCGAGCCAGCCCCGGTACCGGCGCGGCCCCCGCACGTCGCGGCCGAGCTTGGCCATGGACGCCACGAAGGCGTGCGTGAAGTCGGCCCAGACCGAGCCCTCGGCCGTCCCGCCCCAGCGGTGCGGCTCGCACGCCAGATCGACGTACTCGATCCAGCCCCCCGGGTTCACTGGCGGGGGGGGGCCCTCGGGGAGACCGGGCACGGGTGAGAAAAAAAAAAGGACGAGACCCCCCAGTGGAAGCCAGGGAGAAGGGGGGGGGGGGGGGGGGGAGGCACTTACGGTTCTCGAACGCCTGGCGCATGACGGCCCTGTGGTCGTCGAAACACGTCACGACGTATCGCAGATGGATGTAGTCGAACTTGTGGCCTGTCGTCGGGACACCATCAGCAGCGGTCCTGCGTCGTCGGAAGAGCCCCGGCGGCCGTCTGGCGGCTGTTCCCCGGCCATGCGCACCGCGACACACGGGACAAAGGAGAGCGACGCGGGGAAACGCCGGGCAGCCAAGGCAAGCGACGTACTGAAGACCCACGGATCCTCGGCGTCCTCCTTTACGAAGGTGCAGTTGGGGACCTCGTCCTCGAGGTCGGGCTGGATCTTGCTGAGGTCGGTGCCGACGACGTGCGCGGCGGGGTGGGCGCGCGCGAAGTCGAGGGCCCAGAGGCCGGTGCCGGTGCCGACGTCGAGCACGCGGCGCGGGCCCCGCACGGGGGCGGCGGCGAGGCGGCCCCCGAGAGCGACGGTGGTCATCTGGTGCTGGAAGTCGAGGCGGTCCTGCTCGTCGGCGTCGTTGGGCAGCAGGTACTTGCCCTCGTGGTAGCCGTGGTAGGACCGCCCGTTGGCCGCCCGCACCGAGTCCGGCTCGACCACGGAGCTGCCCGTCGGCTCGCGCGCCGGGTCGAACCACGCCGCGCCGAACTGCCACGGGTCCGTGGCTTCCTCCTCCATTTTTCCACCCCTCCCCGCGGCCGGTTGTGGTTCGGCGAGAGAGAGAGAGAGAGAGAGAGGGAGGGAGAGAGAGAAGGGGGGCGTCGGATAGGGCCGGTGAAGGGAGGGGGAAGGAACTGGCGAAGAGAGAAAGATGTCTACAGCAGGCGGTCTCGCTGTTACTTTTCTGGCTGGTGAAGTGGGAATCGCGAACCTGGAGATGGATCTATTCGGATCCATGCTACATATTTGAACTGAACCCCTACCAGCCCTACATCGGCACCGGCTGAAGGTGGATAGCGGGCCCCGCCTCATCGCCCGTGATCTGACCGGCTGCTACGTCAACGCCCGGCACATAAACCAACGAACGGCCTTAGGGCTTTCTTTCGTCTTGGGAGTCGTACGCCGGGCCGCCTAAGCGCGGTGCCTGGGGGCCACGGTACTTACCTCACTTCTCAATTTGCGCCTAGGCAGGCAGCATAGGAAGCCCAAGACGAAAGCCGGAAGGTGAAGGAGAATAATGCGTGGGATAGGCATGTTGACCCCTACATCGGCAGCAGCTGAACGTGGGACAACAGCCCCTCCCCTCCCCCCCTTTCACCGCCCAAGGAGCAACCGGCATACATACACCCGCGGCGCGTAACCCCGCCGGTAGCCCTACGGTTGCAACGTCATGGACCTTCTACTTTCAGCTCGCACGGAGCAGCTTCCGCTCGCCTCTTGCGAATCAAGCCATGGTCCGCGGTAGTCGGCTGTGGTCTTGTGGAAAAGAGCCTGGTTATACTCCTCGAACTCGCGGATCCGGAGCGACAGCACCTTGATTAGCTGCGCCGCCCCGACGATGCGGCGCCCAGATTGACCGCGTTGCGTAGCTTATTAACCAGCTCACTCGAAGCCGGCGCGCAAGGCCTGGATCCATGCCATCCACGAGCGCCAGGGTCTTTGTGACGCCGATCGCGGGCTGCCGGACCGGTGGGGGGGGGGGGGAAGTGACCTTACTTTGCTTCTATCAAGGGATCGTCCTCATGATTGTGAGTTTCCGCCAGCCAACTGTCCCGGGTATGGCCTGTTTCAATATAGGGTACATCGGTTGCTTTCTCCCTCTCCCCCGCCCCCTACGCAGGTAGGGAGGAAAAGCAGGCCTTGAGAGCCCCCGCTTAGCGCATCCGCTGTATTTCTGGGAGGGGTCCATGCCTCCCATACCAGACGAGGTGATTGCTTGCTGGCGACAAGGAGCACAAATAACTTACCCACCAAGCCGACCGCAGTCGTGGGGAGATCATGGACATACCTAAGTACCTAGCGACACGGGACTTTTTACCCGGCTTTCCTGCCCTCATTGCCGACTTGTCTCGACAAATCAAGCCCGGGCCCAACCGCCAAATGACGGACGGACGGCTTTCCCATCCCATCCCCATTCCGGCCGAACCAGCAAGACTGGGGGAAAACCCCGCCAAGCGGAAACACGGGCTACTACTGAGTACCTCTGAGCAGCGCCTTTTCCCGCCCCGCGGTCGGGTGCTTTCCCACTCACCGCCGGGAAAGAGAACCCCCCCAAAAAACGGTTCACGATACTCCACACCCACCACTCGACCGCCATGCCACCCACTCACACGACTCATTCCACGATAGCTCCAACGTCTCTCAAGCACATCCCCAGCCCGCTTGGCTTAGTGGTAAAGCGCATCACTAGTACTTGCAATGATGAGATCACTGGTTCGATTCCAGTAGTGGGCAATCATCGACAACGTTCTTTTTTGCATGTTCATAATACATGCACAAACATACACACTCATTCGCCTCCCTACTTACTGCATGAGCGAGCGGCACTGCTGCTGAGAATAGGGGCGAGCTCACTCCAGCACCGGATGGACAGAATGCTTTTTTTTCTCTCTCTTTCGGCCCTCTAGCCGTCCGCATCGTGTAATGCGCCGCCGCCGCCCACCAGTTTGATGTTTCCATTCACACTGGTGATCCTTACTTACCATGTAAGCCGCGCTACAATTGTGTGGTAGGTAACCTCGTCGGCGACAAATAACCAAGGTTAGGGGTATTTGTGGCCATTCGACGACACCCATGGTGATGGGATGATACAACATAAGGTACGCATTCAGTTGTTGTCGAGCTCTCACGGTGATCAATCCCGGTTTATTTTCTCTCTCCTCTATCCCGCTAGCCTTCATCGCCCACCCCGATCTCTGCAGAACGAAACCACTCTCGAGGCCCTTCGGGTCCTCCTCGCCCTTTCTTCTCTCTCTCTCTCTCTCTCTCTCTCATCTCCCCCCTTTCCCACTTTAGCCCGGCCGTCGGCGCCACCCCAACACCATCATCCTTCCTGGCTCTTCCACTTCCACACTTCTCTCTCGTCGACCACACTCTCGCGGAGGGGGGGCAGTTTATTTTGTATTTTTTTTTTCACCACCGGCCCTTCCGGGTCACGGCGCGGATGCGCTCGGTCAGTCCGAATCTTCGCCGCCGTCAGCCCCGTCCAGGTCATCACCGCCCGACGCGTTGGCATACACCGCGAGGGCCCGGTCGAAGGCCAGGTTCCGCCGCTGCGCCAGCGCCTCGCCTTGCGCCTTGAGCTCCGCCGGCGCCTTGGACACCATGAGCTTCGACAGCTCGTCGCTGGCCTCGGCCGTCTTGATCAGGTTGCGCTTGACGAGCCCTAATCCCCGCCCGTCCGGTTAGTCATCGTCGGGCCTTTTCTTTTTTTCTCCTTTTCTAAGATGGCAGATTGTTCCCAAAAGGACGGGGGGGCTTGGTCTTTTCCTTACCGCCAACGTGAAGCTTGTCCTTCAGGTACCCCTGGCAGCCAATGAGGCTGTCGACTTGCTCCTCGGTCAACTCGACGATGCGCGTCATCTGGACCATCATCTTCTTGCTCTCCTCGGCCGTCGGGTCTGTACCCTGGGGATGCACTGTCAGCTCGGGGAAGGGGCATACAGCGCCCTTGATCATGGTAGAGCCCGTAGTGGTTATTGTGGGGAGGGGGATGTGTGCTGGTGGGGGTGATGATGATGCTGATGATGATGAGGCTAATTGGCCAAGTTAGGCGGGCTTAAAACTTGCGTCGTATTCCTTGAGCCCCTTGTTGATGGTGGCGGCCATGGAGCTGCTCTTGCGGCCCAGCTTGATGGCGTCCCCGAGCTTCATCTTGTCGCCCTTGGCCGCGATCTTGTTGGCCTTGATCAGCTTGCGCTCCAGCGCGTCGATGCTCTTCTGGACCTTGTCCATGACGGCGGAGTCACTCTTTGGAAAAGTTAGGGAAAAGAAGGGTTTCTGCGGTGGTCAAAGGCCGTGTGTTCCCGGAGAAGAGTTCGTACTTTATGCCCGGTGGTGGTCGGATGCTACGAACCCCAGAGGCCAAGGAGGCTTACGTTGGGTTAAATAGACACACAGAGGAGGGGGGGGTTGGCCTTCAGAAGAAGGCGCATAAGGGCTTTCAGCATCCGCTTGCCCTTTCGTCCCGCCCAACAAGATTTCTCTTCTGACCACCACCCCCCGCGCGGCATCATGTGCTCAGGCGCGTTTTGGGAAGGAAGGTGAGGTGAGGGGGCGACCCGGTCGTCTTTCCTCACTGCTCAGGCACCGAACTGAAACGAAACGGCGACACCGGCGAGCCCGTTTCGCCCGCCGAGAAAAGGAAAAGTCTTTGGAGGAATCCGGCCGAGACTGACTCGAGGGCGGGCTCTCCTCGGTGTACGCACGCGCCACGGCCACGGGCGACCGTCAAAACGCCGGCCCCGAGCCGAGGGAAAGACGGGGTGGGCTTCAAACCACACACACACACACATACCTTTGTCGGCTTCCCTCTCCCGCAAACCCCGCCATTTCCCGGGGGGAGAGAGGTCGACGTAGGTCGCTGACGGCGGTGCCATCCGTCGCGCGGCGCAAGAGAAAGAAGGAGAGAGAGTCACAGGTATGAAACTATCTGCTCGAAAGCGTCCCACGCCCCGGATGCATGGTTTCCTCGGGCCGTCGCAACCCCGGGGGGGATCGTCCGAGGTGAGATGACACTCTGAATCTGGGGTAAAAGCCCCGAGCGGGCTTGTTTCATGGCCGTTTCCAGCGGTTGGCACCCCCGCCTGTCCGCGCGACGACCCGCTGCGACGTCGTCCCATGTTCTGACGCCCGGTATGGTCCCCCGAGTCGCCAGGGCACACTGGCACGGGACGAGCCCGCTGCTTGGACATAACGTCATGTCATCGTATCCGAACTCGCGAGGCGGCGTTATGGACCACGTTGCTCTGGGTGGGATTTACTGGTCTCCAAACTTGCCTGTGTCCCTGATTTGCAAGAGCCGGCACCGCCGAATGTGTCTTGGTCAGTTGGCATTTCCAAAGGGGGTCGGTTGCTGGGTCATTTGTACCAAGACGCGTGAGATCCAAAATTGATGTGGAACTCACCAGCCCACCAACACGAGTGATAGAATTCGCCGGAAGCTGTAAGCTGTTGGTATGAGTGAATTGGAACCTCGCAGAAGGCAAGCCGCTGCCAGGAGGGGCCCGAGGAAACAGCCCGTGGCGCCCCTCCCGACGGCTGTTTGCCGCTTGGGGTGAGCATTATAAGTCTATCGTCTAATAAGTTGCCTTCTAATTCTAATAATGCAATTTCCCATGCCACTCCGTAATCTCGGACCTCGTGGCCTCGTGGCCTTCTTCGGGAACATCCATGACGGTGATATGCAATGATGTCGCGTAGTTGCCCGGCGACGCTGATACGCCCTCTCCCAATAACGCCGACCTGGTATCGCTGAGAAAATCCCCTTCCCAAAACAGGAAAAATAAACGCTCGCTTCGCACTCGCATCGCGCAACGCGTGGTGTAAACTCATGACCAGCTCAATATTTGGCCTTCCACGTTGCCATTGTGGTCGTAGGTGACCATCACGTCGCCGTTCTTCATGTCGAAGGACCCCGCCCAAATGCTGTTCTCGCCGGCAAGCTCCCTATCGGGGCCGAACTCGAGCTTACCGTCGCGCAGCCCCGGTGACACGCAGGCCTTGACCTTGGCGTTGCCCGGCCAGTGGACTTCGTCCGAGTCCTCGTCGGTCGAGAAGACGACAATGACGCCCTTGTCGTTGATGGTGCCGACCTGAGGGTCTCCGGCGTTGTGGCCCTTGGGAGGCTCGAACACGACGCCCCGCTTCTCGTAGGTGGCGCCGTCGTCGTAGCTGACGGCATACTCAATGTGGAAAAAGGGGGGGTGCGGGTTCGACTCGAAGACCATGACGAGGGCATCGCGGCCGTCCGAGTCCTTGACGGGCACGATGCCCTGCATGCCGTCGCGCCAGTGGTCCTGGGGCGCGTGCACCCGCAGGTTGACGGGGTCAGACCACGTCTTGCCGCCGTCCTTGGAGATAGAGCGGAAGGTTTCCTGGTTGTCGCGCTCCAGCTCCTGGCTCCACGTCATTTGCAGGGCGCCGTCGGCCCCGACGCGGAGGAAGGGCTCCCAGACGCCCATGCCGCCCGAGCTGGCGGCCGTGAAGGACGTGGGTTCGCTCAGGAACTTCCACGTCGCACCGCCGTCCTCGGAGGCGGCGACGGTGATGCGGAAGGCCGTGTAGACCTTGTCGGCGTCCCAGTCGTTGTTGCGGTAGGCGGCGAGGATGCGTGGCGGGTCCGAGCCGGGCACCTCGAGGAGGAAGACGTTGTCCATGTCGCCGTCGTGGGAGGCGATGGTGCTGAAGGGCTGGAAGGACTGGCCCTTGTCGGTGCTGCGCAGCACGCGGAGGCTGCGCTCCGGCCCTTCGACCGACGTGTAGCCCATGAGCATGGTGCCGTCGGAGAGGGCGGCCACGCGGGGATAGGTGCCGCGCGTTTTGGCCTCTATGTCCACCGGCTTCGTCGACATCTTCTGTGATAGGATGTTACTTTTCACGGGGAGGGCCGCTGCCCTCGGGGCTATGGCTCGGCCATGGGCGGTCAGAAAGAGACCCAGGAACAGCAAGACAGCAAAATGCAGTAAAGAACGTGCCATGGTGAAGGGATACGCAAAGCAACGAGGTAAACGGGGAGGCTGCTCGAGCAAGGCGACTGATATACCGAAAAGAGCAACATCTCCGGGGTCCGGCGAGCGTCTGCTTTATACTCAGCTGGCCCGTCTGCCACGCCTCCCCCATCGTCGCCGCCGCGCCCCCTCCCCGTGGAGGCCGATAGTCAGTCACAAGCACGAGGAGCAGGCCGGGCCGTGTGGCCGTCGGTCGGGAATGGGGATCGCCCTCCACCATTCTCGTGCCAGAACGGGGCTACCATGGTGACGGCGGCCTAGCAAAGCGGAGCGAGCACGGGCGCCGGACGGCCTGGCGTTGCGGGCATCGAAACGGGCCAAGTTGGAGGTTGCTCGCCATTACAACACCAGGCCGGGGGATCTGGATCTGACGCGTCCCACGCCGCGGTGGGTTCTCGGTAAAGTGGGTTGTCGCATGTGTGTTGTTGGCCTTCCCCATTGCACACCTCAGTGTTTGGGAGGGAATCGGTGGGCGCGCAGGCCGGCAGGTCCGTAGAAGGATGGATCCGTAGGAAAAGACTGTCGAGGCCTGGGGGGAGCGTGCCAGTGCCAAAGCACGGAGGAGGAAACGGGGGCGGTTGTGGGGGCATCTTTGACTCGCCAAGGCAAAGTTCGGTGTTTCTGTTCGCCTTCGCCGGCCGTATCGTCCCCTCTCACCTTAAGGTAGTGAGGAGCCCGCACCGCAGGAGGCTGCCTCGACACCTAAAGGCATTGGCCACATCGTGTTGCTTGCCGGCACTGGGAACACGAAGTCAAGGGGATGGGAGGCAATGCGCGGAAAGCGGTCGGGATGCCGTGATTTCACCACCTGCAAAGTCACGGGGCGCCCGTACCCCCCCGGCCCGCTCACGATCCTGCGTAGCGCCCACGGAAGGCAAGCCAGAACAACGAGGTTTAGCCCCTTCTCCCTCGAGCTAGGTGAGGGCGACTGACTACGGTAGTTCCAAGTCGGGAAGCATGGCGCAGACCGCGAGTCCGCAACGGTTCGCAGCGGTAGGCGCCTCAGGAGCAAAATGCGATTGGCAATAGTGAGGCCCACGAGATATTGACTCGCAGAGCCGCGTGGGGCGGCCGGCGCGGCATAAGCTGCAGATCCCGCGACTATCGAGGGGCCGCCCGTGGTTGCCACTGTCGCCTGGGGGGCCGTTTGCAGTAAGTACCTGCGTCTAAGTAGGCGGCCCGGCTAGCAATGGATGGGAGAGCTAACTGTACGCAGCATGGGAGGAGGAGGAGGCGACAGGGGAGGGAGGCGTCGATCCCACGATGGATGTGTGTCTGGGCGCGAAGGTTGCAGCAAGATGTACTGTACAGTTGTAACAGCACACAGGGGGGAGGGGGTATGAAGGACGGGTAAGGCTTCTTTGCATTGGCGATGCTTTTTTGAGACCCTCTTCTTCCCCTTCGGCCTATAGTAGATAGAAGGATGCATCCAGCAGTAAAGCCGTGGCTGCCCTTGTTGACACACGCACGCCGAAGAAAAGCCGCGGGCGCGCGCTTTCCCTGTTGCCAGCCTGGCAAGTCCGGGTCCCGTGGCAACATGGGCAGTTTTCCGTATTCCGGCATCATGGAAGGAAGGTACTTAAGTAGGAATGGGTGGAATGGATAGATGCTATGGAACCTAGTGAGTGAGTTGGCAGCTGGAGGTTGGCAGGGAGCCCTGGGATGCATCTTTTTCGTCTGTTTCTTTCTCTTCTTCTTTTTGCCACCATCTGCCATCCGTTCGTCCGTCCAGCTTTTGCTTACTGGCAGGGCTCTTCCGGACCACCGGCGATCCTTGTCCCTCTTCGGCCTGTGGTCGTTTCCTCTCACGCGTCTCCTTCCCGCGCTTCCCCGGTGCAGGACCGCCATGGTCCCTACACCTACACCTACACCTACACCTACACGTACAACCTAACCTACTTAAGCATCCCCCATGCTTGTTTGCTCAGATAATCTCCCGTAACAGCCTTGTGGGGGGCATGAGGAGCCAGATCCATCCATGGATCCTTGGGGGGCAGAGAAGGTGTTTCCGCTAACCTTGTTCCTTCTCTCTCTCTCTCTCTCTCTCTCTCTCTCTCTCTCTCTCTCTCTCTCTCTCTCCCTCCCTCTCCCTTCTAATTCTCTTGCTTTCACTTCATGAGATCTTCTTTACGTAAAGCCTGTAGCCTGGATGCTGTTTGCCCCTGTTTGGACAGATGCAAGAACCGACTCGCGTCATACGACGGGTACGGCTTGCAAGGGTCGGCATTGCGAAAGGCGAACCCTTGCCCCGCAGGCCCCGCCCTCACGCCCAAGTGCCGTTCTCGAACTGTCTCCAGTCCGTCTGTCAACCTGAGGTCCCATATTCCACCCCCGATGGACTCTATCTTAGGGTAACGTACGTACGTACGTTATAATACCTGTACCCCAGCGAGCCGAGCGAGTAGCCTAGGCGCCATCGTTGTCAGTGCTGGTCCTCCAGGGACTGACTGCGCCACTCCCACCCACTATCACTCTCACGACCCAGAGAGCCAGACTTACTACCACCACACTATGGGAGATCCGTAGCGTCCCAGAGAGAGGACCAAGCGCACGCAGCAGTCAACCCAAGGCCAGCGCCCGGTCGACGCGGCAACCGACCTACCATGTCTAGCCGTGTGTGGTAGGTTGGACGTACGTACGAACAAGTACAGAGCGTGCGTGCATGCATCACGCGCCCGTCCCATCACGGTGAGCTATTTGTAACTGCTACGACAGGGAAATCAGGCCATTCGGCAACGGCCCGCCGCTTCCGGTCTGCTTTGAGGGGGGGGACTTGGACGCTTCGGATCTGATCCGGCACGACCCCGAGCCGAAAAGGCGTCGGTCAACTGACCAAATGCGCATCGGCGCTCGCTATCTGACTACTCGTCTTCCCCTGGGGTCTGCGATGGAGGTTCCCCCACCCTCCGACGAGTGACAGCTCTTAGGCACCCACTCGCCCCCCCTCGCCGTCAGGGGAGATCCCATGGGATAGCATTAACTTGCGGTACAGCGGCATGGCATGGCATGGGATGGACAGACTGGGCTCCAGCACCAGTACCGGCGCCGGTCTAACACCAGCACCAGCACACGCACCCTCAAGTACACGCAACAGCCCCTAGGGAGGTTACTTATTAGTCAACATTCTCACTCCCGCCTGTCGTCGAGCAGTCCGCACACCCGCACACACCGCATTCTCCTTGGCCCCATGGACGCCGGTGTCCGTGCCACGAGTCATGTGTGGCAGACGGACTGACTGACAGGCACAGGCACACCCGTCCCTAGAGGACAGATGATACGGCGTCCGAGGAACGCAGGCCCCAGGAACAAGACACGGGAACATCCAACGCGACGTCCACCCGCCCCCTCGCCCCCCTCCACACCATCTATTCCCCCCGTTCCTGGCGGCCGGGCTGGCGGATAGCACGCCGCACGAAAAGAGCGCACGCCAGGAACGCCGAGTCCATCCATATGGTCTGATGGAATGGGTTGGGACGGCGCCTGTGACGTCTTTGATTCTCAGATGGCCAGCCCTCATCTCCCATGGGGAACCCAAGGTGACGGATGTGACTTGGCCTCGTACGAGAGGCTTCCATATCAAGTTTGATGTGAAAGCATCGTCCGCTCTCACCTTTTCCCCTCTCCTCTTCTTTCCCTTCGACCGATGCCACAACGGTACGCGGGCGTCCACGATCGGTCCCAGACTGGACGAGTCGTCCAGGGCAAGTTGGGAGGGCAAGCGGTCCCCTTGGCTCTTTCTCATGACACGGCCAGTTTCAGACCCTGCGACTCGCATTTGCGCCGCCCCCAAAGCGCCTCTGTTACGTCAGTTGACCTTCAGGCGAAACTGCCGTCCAGTGTAGGCCTCGGGCACTTCATCGTCAAACCGGAGGCTCGCAGGCGTGCAATCGCTGCATGCACTTTGCCCTCTCATGGCGCCATTTCTGTCTGCAGAGCCATGGCTCTCGGGACCCTGCTGACCCAGCTCAGATATGTTTTTCCCGATAGGACCGTCCGTCGTTCTGCGAGGCCTCCGTGGTGATGTGGCGTCTTTCTCTACATAGCCAAATACACGCCATGCGGTAGCCACAAGAGTTTCGTTTAGACGGGATCTCTGATTCAAAACTGTCCAAAGATCCGGCCTCTTCCTTCACCAAAAGTTCCTAATAGCCACTATCCGTGACCTTAGGTACTATCCTTCGTCATGTCTTCCTTCCCCAGACGGCCAGGCGATACCAGAGCGTGGTGGATACAAGAGCCGCCAGCAGTTGCGCAACGCCAGGCTTATAGCCAATACAGACCACCAGCGAGGCCTTATCCGCCGCTGAAAGAGGTGGTGGAGGAGGAGGAGGAGGAGGAGGAGGAGAGCGAGAAGGAGGAAGAAGCTGCCACTGTCAAGAGTATGGCGGTATACGAGGATGCAGCTATCCCTGCCGAGGAAGCGGGCGTCTCAATCTCGAGAACACATAACGGAAGCTGGCCCCAAAGGATACTTCGAAACCGGAAATTCTGGATGATCTTTGGACTGGCTGTCATGCTCTTGACCTTTGGCCTCGTACTGGTTCTGAAAGCCGCGGCACAGAAAGCTATGGTCCACTCAATCAGGCCACTGGCAGGAGAGCAAGCACAAAGGTCAGTGGCATATCCCACCGTATACCTAGCGTCCCGGGCACCGACTGACAGTGGACGACAGCGCAACGCCGCTTATTGCATCACCAGCCCGGCTCACGGGCAACCGGACGTCGACCGTAACTGCGTCTACCACGACCTCCCTCACCAACCGCGTCGCTTGCCCGGCGAGCAACGGCACCATGTACACGGCGACGGACCGGTCGCCGTTCCGCATCCTCTGCGACTACGGCTCGGACGCCGCCACCGGCGTGGTGTCGGGCGGCAGTGTGGCGACGGCCTCGTTCGAGGAGTGCCTCGACACTTGTGCCAAGGACGCGTCCTGCTGCGGCGCGGGCTGGGGCAGGGAGCCAGAGAAGGGCACGCTCACGTGCTGGAAGAAGATGCGCGTCAGGGTTGGGGGCCCCCGGGATCGGGCCAAAGGGACGCCGATGATGACGATCTTTGGCGAGCGCGAGATGCTTTTATGAGAAATGATCCGATACCCCCATACCCAATACCCCTGCTGTGCTTGAGCCACGGCCGAAGCAACATAGAAGACATATATACGAGGCCTTCTTCGCTGCACTGCTCATGGCCCTCGTCCGACTTGCCGTGTCTGATGACGCAGCGTAGCCCTATTGCGCCGGATCATATCAACCGCTGGTGAGAGGCGGATCTGCAGGCGGGCGGGTGTATGCGCATCCCTCGCCCGTAGCCGAACTTGGCACCGGAGACGCGAGAATGGCCCGTGAGGGGTGGGGAAGGGAATCAATCAAGAAAGCCTCATCCAACCTGGGGGGTTTTCGGGGGAAGAACAGCGGCCAATGGAGTGCGCGGGCGTGCGGACGGGCGCAAGATATATAACCACCCGATTACGTATCACGGTGTGATAATGGCAACCCCTGGGGCCTTTCCCCGGGATGTTGCCCGACGTGAGACGATGGGGAACTCACGAGGGCGGAGGAGAGGTGGGCGCTAGCGACTGATAAACCGGACGCCCCCCCGCTTTGCGCTTTCTGGGCATCGGAGTTGGCCCGTCGCACGGCGACATCGGGAGGGACCGCCTCCCGGGAAGGGCGTCTGTCGGTAGGCAGATTAAGCGAGCCAGCGCTGGTTGGGATTTGGAGAGGGTTGTGTCGGGGAGAGGGAGAGGGAGGACAGGTACCGAACTTCTAAGTTCCATCAAGTACTTACATCTGACTTTAAATAGAGCCATAACTACCTCTCGTACCAGTGAGGCCGTTGGAGAAAGCTATATGTAAGTCGGCCCGTATCTGCTTCTACCTGCTCAGCTGCTGCGTACCTCCTCTTCTCATCTTTTCCCAACCCGTCGTGACATCACGGCCGTCGCCGCTTCGCTTCCCCCTCGCTATACCCATCCACCCCGCCGAGAGGGCACCGTTCGGCGGAGAATACGAGACGCAAAAGACCCCCGCTTCCCACCCGTCCCTCCCTCAACTCCTCTCATCCTCGGCCATATTTATATATATAAAAAAAAATGACCACCTCGCATCCTCCCGCCGCGGCGGCGGCCCCGACGGCGTACGCGCCGCGCGTGGGCGACGCGCTGGCGAGCCTGGACACGCCGTCGATGGTGGTGGACCTGGACGTCATGGAGGCCAACATCGCGCAGCTCATGGGGGCGCTGCTGCCGCGGGGGGTGCGCGTGCGGCCGCACCTCAAGACGACCAAGTGCGCGGCGCTGGCGCGGCGCCTCGTGGCCGCCGGCGCCACCGGCGGCTGCGTCGCCAAGCTGAGCGAGGCCGAGGCCCTCGCCGCCCGCGGCTTCACCGACCTGCTCGTCACCTGCGAGGTCATCGGCGCCCCCAAGGTCGCCCGCCTCGTCGCCCTCGCGCGCCGCCACCCGGGCTGCCTGCGCGTCGTCGTCGACAGCGCCGAGGGCGCCGAGGCCATCGACGCCGCGCTCGCCGCCGCGGCTGCCGGCGACGGCGAGGGGGGCGCCCAGCAGCAGCAGCAGCCCCCCCTCGACGTCCTGCTCGACCTCGACGTCGGCCTGCACCGCACGGGCGTGGCGCCGGGCGCGCCGGCCCTCGCGCTCGCGGCGCGCGTCGCCGCGCTCCCGCGCCTCCGGCTCATGGGGGTCCAGGGCTACGAGGGCCACCTGCAGCACGTGGCGAGCCGGGCGGAGCGGCGGGCGGCGTGCCTGGCGGCCATGGCCACGCTGACGGGGACGGCGGCGGCGCTGCGGGCGGCGGGCCACGCCGTCGAGGTGGTGACGACGGGCGGCACGGGCACGGCCGAGTTCTGCGCCGCCGTGGCGGGCGTGACCGAGGTGCAGCCGGGGTCCTTCATCTTCATGGACACGGACTACGCGGCGGCGCTGCGGGACCCCGGGACGGGCGCCCACCGCGCCGACCGGCCGCCCTACCGCCACGCCCTCGCCGTCCGCGCCACCGTCCTCAGCCGCCAGGGCCCGCGCGCCGCCACCATCGACGCCGGCCTCAAGTCGCTGACCACCGACAGCGGCCTCGCCGCCTGCGCCGACCCCCGCTACCGCTACGGCGTGCTGGGCGACGAGCACGGCTCCCTGGTCTGGGACGACGACGGCACTCCGCCCCTGCGCGTCGGCGACGTCGTCGACATGCTCCCCAGCCACATCGACCCCACCATCAACCTCCACGACCGCTACTACGCCCACCGCCGCGGTGTCATCGAGGAGATCTGGACCGTCGATGCCCGCGGTATGGTCCAGTAAGGGACACACCCTCCGCCTCGGGGTAGGCGGGTGGGGGGGGGGAGACGGCCTCCGGCGTACATGTCGCGGTTTTGGAGACGGCGCAGCTTGTACAAACCCCACGAATCCGCCCCTTCCCTCGCAGGACGCGGTTCATTCTTCCATTGGTGCTGGCACGGGACGGGCGGTTAGAGAAACTGGTTTCCCCCACCGGGATAGCAGGAGAGGGGGGCCCGGGGTGCTGTCGGCCCTTTTGGGGTGCCGTCCGGGAATTCTTTACGAAAAATAGCCATGCCCGACTAGAAAGCAAGCAAAACCCCCCTTCCCAATACGACTACGTTGTCCCGGAGCCCCCGCGACTCTCCTTTGCCATCTGTTCCAAAGAAAACAAAAAAGGAGGCATCACAAACCCTCCGCACGCTACTACTACTACTTACCGTGGGGGATGATTGGTACAAGGCACACGCCTGGACAGGCCGAAGGATATTCATGATACAAGGAAAGAAAAAGCTACCGGAAGCAGGAAAAGGAGTAAAGAAAGAATTGGCAATTTCATGGCCCTTATAGGTCTTCGTGGTCTTACTAGGGGGCTGGGCTTACCCCCCCAGGGGGTTGTAGAGCGAATGATCATGTGTCTCCCGCAGATTACCTTTATTTTTATCTCATTTTTCAGCAGGGACGGCCCCCAAATCCACGAAGCCACGCAGCGATCGACCCGGACCAAGCAACCGGCCTGTCTAGGTTTGCGGGCAGGGGAGCCGGTCGAGGACGGGGCGACCTGAGAGGGCGGGACAAGGGGAGACTTCTCCGCTCCAGCCCTTACGCGGGGCATGTCATCTGGGGAAGTCTTCGGCCGTCTCATTGCGGTTCTTGACGCAGTCAAAGACAGACGAGAACTCTCGTCGCAGCGCCGCGTCCATTTTATGACTACCTGGTAGCTTGACTGAGTAGTCTTCTGCAGGCTAGGAACGTGGTCTCACGCCCTCCCGCCTTGGCCATGAAACGTGGGCATCCGGAGCCCATCGGCCGTGACAGCATTTCTGCCCCGACGCGTCCCGGTTGACGCGGACGGCGGCGCGCGACAGCCGGTCGTCTCATCATACAGTGGCATATCCCCGTCTGCCGCACCCGTGCACGTCCTCGTCCTACTACGCCGCCGCCGCCTCGGGCACGAACGCGTACCGCGGCATGGCGGCCATGCGCTCTTCGGGGCTCATCTCGTCGTCGTAGACCATGCGCACGTTCTTGTCCTTGTCCTTCTTGGACTTCTTCTCCTCGGCTGCCGGCGCCTCGTCGCCCTTCTTGCCGCCGCCGGGCTTGATGCCCGCCTCGGCCATCCGGATCAGGTGGTCGATGTCGTCGCCCTGCTGGCGGCCGGCCGCCACCAGCTCGTCCACTGTCGACGCTTGGCCCGAGTAGCCGGGGAAGCCGGGCTGGCCGGGGCGGGGCGGAAGGCCGGTGGTAGCCGGGCCGGTGGCGCCCGGTCTTGTGGGGAGGTTGGAAGGGGGGTAGTTGAAGCCACCCTGCGAGTATTGCTGGGGCGGAGGAGTGAAGCCCGGAGCGCCTTGTGGGGGGAAGCCAGGGTACTGGCCACCAGGGGGCGGGAATGGTGAGTTCTGCGGCACTGCGGTCAGCATTCCCATGGCAACACAGCGGGCGGGAGCGGGCTGGGGTGGTACGTACAAAGGTGCCAGGCGAGGCGCTCTGGGCTGGGCTCTGGCCATCGGGCAGACCGACGGGCGGCGTATGGGTGGGCACCACGCCGGCGGCCTTCTGGGCAGCGACACGGGCGCGATGCTCGGCCAGACGGGCCTTGATCTCTTCGGGGGTCTCGATGCGGATCTTCTTGGGCGGGTTCTTGCTGCTCTGGCCGGGCGGGGGGTTGCCGGTGGCGGCAAAGCGGTCGGCCTGGGCCTGGTAGAAGTTCTGGATGATGCGCTGGTTGTGCTGCTGGGCGACGTCCTCGGGGATGCCCTCAATGCCGAAGATCTCGACCTCGAGCCCCTGGCGGTTAGGCAGGGCGTTTTCGACATGCGACAGAGACTCCTTGTGGACCTGGTTCATGTGCACCGACAAACCGCCGGCCGTGTTCAGCCGCCGGCCGCAGCGGTCGCATTTGAAATGCTTGGCCTTCTGGTGGGAGATGAGCAGCTTCAGGTCCTCGAAGTCGCGCTCGCAGTAGTAGCACCAGGGCCGGGCCAGGATTTCCTCGACGTCGGGGTGACCGCGCTTCTTCTTCCCCATGGTGGGCGGCAGCGGTGGCGGCGACGGCGCGTCGAGCGAGGCGGACCGGGAGGGTCGTCACGAATGGCGCGCGAGCAGGCGCGGTGGTGGACGAAAGGAGCGCGACACTACGCGGGCAAGAGGAAATCCAGAGCAATGGCGGTTGCTACGCCACGCGAAGGGGTTATCGTCGTGTGGGTGGCGGGCTCGAAGGATGGAGGGAGGAAATAAAGACGTGAGGGCGACGACGAAGGCGATGGCTGAAATGTGAAAGCCAGAAAGCAGAGCTCGAAAGTGCAGCTACTACAGCCTTGCCTGGGCCCTGCACTGGCATAGATCAATCAATTGGAAGGAACAACGGGCGGCCGGGGCTGCACGGATGGTCTTCCTTTCACCCATTCTACTATATGTACCTAGTCCCATACACTATCCATGGGCAAAGTACATGTACCCAGTAGGAAGTAGGTAAGTACTTATCTTTGCTCCACTAACCGCAATCCAGAGCTAAGGTACACATCCCAATGTACTAGCGCCAGCCCCAAAAGAACCTTCCCTCCAACTTACGAGTCACTGAGCATTTCGTATTCGCGTTGGCATTCCATCTATCTAGGACAGCACTCACTTACGTCCGCAGTGCCCAGGGATATTCTATTTTGTTTCGTCGTGAGCCAACGCGTGCGGATGCTGTATGGGTTGCTGCTGATTCCTAATGCCGCTCTTGACAGCGCCGTCGATGAGAAGCGCGTCGTGTCACCACGCCGATGGCGGATCCGGATCACAACATCACCCAGCCAAGCACTTCGACCATACAAGACCGAGAGTGTAGACCGTCATCACACTGGTCCGGGCACGCGGTACTACGGCAATCGGAGGGCCAAGCGAAGCCTGGAAGGGATGCAATATGCTCATTATCATTATAAGTGCTGTTGAAGCACAATAGCGCGTGCTAAACCAGTGGCAGCCGACGTGGATGCTATTTCACATCGGCCGGCCGCTTGTGGGCCGAGGACTGATCGCTCAGCTCCGCGGCTGTCTCGGGTTCAGTTACGTCATCCCCACGGATTTCGATCTCGTGGCTGTGCTCCAGTTCGGAGAGCACGATCCATGTGGGGAAGATGCTGATGAGCAGAACACCGAAGTTGATGCCGATGCTCACGAAGTGGTTGGCGTTGCCTTGGCTTTGCATGCTGGAGAAGGGGCCACGTCGTTAGCTCACTGCGAACGCTTTCGATGATTGGGGGGGGGATACAACTTACGCCCAAGCAACCGTCTGGCCCAGGGCCTCGAATCCGCGGAGGATGCCCGTGTGGTGCGAGAGCGACGAGAGGTCGGTCGCGTACTGTCCGACCAGCCAGTACAAGAACTGCTGGAAGGCCTGGCCGCCGAACATCCAGAAGAAGACGAGCGCGTACGACTTGTTGAACCCGGCCGTGAACCAGTCCCAGGACGGCGGCTTCGGCGCATCGTAAAACTGCTTCTGCAGGATGATGGCCCAGATCCACGTGCCCACGAGGATGGTCACGATGGCCCCGAAGGCGATCTTGGCCCGCGTCTTGATGAAGATGGACTGGCGGTCGAGCAGCGACGCGATGATGAAGGAGCTGAAGATGCCGGCGAAGTTGGTGAAGAAGGACGAGAAGGCGCGCGCGCGCACGGTGAAGTAGGTTGTCAGCCACGTGCTCATGAAGCCGTTGTAGAAGTAACTGATGAAGAAGGCCGGCAGCAGCAGCAGGATGCGCCGCGACCGCATGAGGTCCCAGACCGCCTTGAACTCGGCGCCCCAGCTGGCCGCCTTGCTCACCACCACCTTAGTGCCGTCGCCGCGGTGCACCTTCTCGGCCGGGCTGAGGCACAGCGCGATGGGCAGGCCCAGGCACATGATGACGATGAAGACGATGTAGGTGGACGCGCCGATGGAGCCCGTCGTCGACTTTTGCGCGTTGAGCCCGAGGTTGATGGCGCCGCCGACGATGGGGCCGGCCGCCTTGGCCGTCTGCCAGACGGCCAGGTAGAAGGCCCGGTCCTTGGGCGAGGGGTAGCCAATGATGATGGCGGCCTCGGCGGCCCAGAAGAAGCCCGCCGAGATGCCGCAGATGGCGCTGCCGAACAGCATGAACCACGTCGTCGCGTTGATGTTGTTGGTGTACAGCCCGGCGCCGTACAGGGGGTAGCCGATGGCGCCGATGGCGAGGCCGTACGCCAGCCCGATGCGGTTGTTGATGGCCCCGGCCGCCACGCACATGACGGCGAACAGGCCGTACACCAGCGCGTTGGCCGCCGAGACGGCGTACGGCTCGGCCGCGCCGCCCGCCCCCAGCCCGCCCAGCGCATCCCACATGCCGGGCGCCGTGAAGGACACGCCGCAGGCCACGGCGATCTGGAAGGGCACGGAGCGGAAGAAGGACTTTTTCGGCGTCGTCTCCTCCGGACCCACGGCCGGGCCCGGCTCGGACGCAGTAGTGGTGGTGACCATGATGCCGCGCGCAGAGCAGAAGGGGTCTTTTTTTGCTTCGGAACCTTCCTTGGGGGGCGAGGGTCGACTAGCTCGCGAAACTCTGTTTTTTTCACTTACCCAAGGGCGTGGCTCGACGGCGCCCGAGTATCCCTATAAGGGCACTGAGTTTTCGCCGTCATCATCGATGGACCCAATCACGCAATTGGAGCTAGTGTTATACCAGCCCTGGGAGCCATGCCGGTCCATGCCAGCTTACCGGTGCTAAACTGGAGCCCGCCTTGCCACATGGGTCTGGAAAGACGCCGAACGGCACGACTAGCGAGATGCAGTGGGGACGACAGGCCAAAGGGTTTTGTTGCCTCTCGCGCGCGGTTTTCGGAAAGCTGCCCCCCTGGGCTGTGAACGGCCGGTAAGAAGGCCGCCCGCCCGCCAACTGGGTGGCCGAGTTCTTACTTTACCTACCTTAGGTTTCGTTCCTGCTCCCCGTCCTGCATGCGTCTGAGGTCGGGGGAGGCCTGTGCCTGCGGCGGCCCGGGCCACCACCGCGTGGTTTTGTCGCCCCCCCTACAAATATGCCCGGCAGCCTGTCCAGTATAAAGGGAGGCGTCCCACGTGGGCAAAAAAAAAAAAAACGACAAACCCAAACGTGGGGGAGGGCGACAGGCCCGGCCACGAAAATGCAGTTCAGCTTTCCTCTCGAGGGGGCAATGCCGTTGCTGGCCGTCACGACTTTCTGTCCATCCACGTTCTAGATCCCCGACGGTGTCGGTGCTGGAGGGTAGCCCCAACCACGCCCGGCCGCACCGTCCGCATCCGTCTATACCTCCCCTTCCATCCCCTCCACGCCAACGCCGTAGGTAAGGGGGCCTTGCCGCAATTACGTACAATGAATCCTTCTTTCCCCCGCCGGGGAGCGAATGGGGGAAGGGGAGGTGGGAAATGGGGGTGGGCTGGGCTGTAACGTTAGCACGCCCGCCCATAAAAGTCTCATATGGGGAGGTGGGCTTTATTGGTATTTTGCGCGCGCGCCGCCTTGGCCGAGGGAGGAGGAAGGGGGCCCGGCCGGCCGGCCGGCCGCCTTCGCCCACCCCCCCCTGAAAACGCGCGCGTCCTCTCGCCCGTCGCCGATAATTTCGATAAGGCCCTTCGAAAAAAAAAAACTCTTTTGGTCGTTTTCCATTGTCAACTCGATGACACACAAACGCGCACGCGCGCGCGCCATGTTCGGAGCCCCGGAGGGAACCGCAGGGCCTTGGGGTTTCCTAGAGCCGCTCGTCGGGACCCCCTCCCTCCCCGTTCGTTCGCCTATGCTGCTGCTGCTGCCGCTTCTGATGAGATTGACCTCTCAACCGCGACAACCTGCGGCCAGGGAGACAACATGCCCACAACGTCCCCCCTCCCCTCCCTCCGAAGCGCATGGCTCCCTCCTCGCCTTCTCTGCTCGGCGGTTCGGTTTTCAGGGGAAACCGTCAGGCGTTCGGCCGACCTCGTGCTAGTCCCCAGAAACGAATCGGCAGGTTTTCCACTTGCCGTGACCTCCGTCCGCGCACCCCCCTGGCCACGAGTCGCTCGCTCTCACGCGCAGGCAAGACCGGAAATCCCACATTGTTATTGATCGGGTATACCACAGCTGGGAAATGTCCCTACAACAGTCTCTCTCACCGCCGCACGTGGTATTCGGCCCCCCCTCCAGGACCATGACACACCCATGTTGATGAACAACGATGCCGTCGTACTTAACCCACCAGCTGGGGCACCCATCCCGCCCCCCAAACTCCTAAATCGCCGTTTTTTGCTCCCATGCCAGTGAAAATGAAAAAAAAGGAAAGAAAACGCCCCCAATGCGCACCGTGCCTAGCACGCCCCGACGACGACGACGACGACGACGACGATGACGACGATGACGATGATGACGACGATGACGACGATAACGACGACGACGGCGCCGGCACGACGACCTACACCCCCTCCTCGTCCTCATCGTCACCGCGCGCCCGCCATCGACAACCTCGCTCCCCCGCGGCGGTCTCGCGCTCGAGCCGGCGCCGCAGCGCGTAGCCTTGCGGCAGGAACGCCTCGAAGCGCGCCAGCAGGTCGGGCTGGTCGCCCAGCAGGGCCGCCATTTTGTCGTAGACGGCGGGGAGGCCCGCGTTGTGGTGGTTGTCGTCTTCGTCGTCAGAGAAGTGGACCGAGGTTCTCCCCCCGCCGCCGGCGGGTTGGTGCAGCATCTCGAACGCCACCAGGAATTCTTGGAAACGCGCCGGCGTGGGTCGGAATCGCGTCTGTATTTTTTCCTCCCCGTCCCCCCGGAAGTGTGAGTGAGTGAGGGTGAGGCAAATGCATTGGTCAAGGCGATGAAGGGGGGAATGTGTGTGTGTGTGTGTGGGTGAGAGAGTAGGTGAGAGAGTGAGTGAGGAAGGTGGGTACGAGAGAGGAGAGACGAAATACTGAGGGGTGCTACTACGGACCTGCACGTCTTGGATGAAAGCGACCGACTGCCGAAAGGTGGGATCCTTCAGCACGGCATCCGGGTCCGACCGGGACCGGGACGGGGCCGCGGGCGGCATAGCCAGGGCCATCGCGGGTGGCGGAGAGGGAGGGAGAGGAAGCAGGGGCTTGTTGGCCCGAGCAATGCACCGGTAGAAAGGCGGGATTCCCCAAAAACCCTCCCGCCCGCGGACGTGTGTGGGTGTGGGTGTGGCCGAATGTCCGCCCAGGGCCGGGGGGTAATTGATTGTTTACGGAATTTGGTGGGTATAACCCGGTATCGTAAGACTTCTTTGCAGAAAACGCGCGACCACAAGGGGTCCCGTCAAACAAGCTCTCGGCGGTGGCGGTGGCGGCGGGCGGGCGGCGGCAAAAGCGAATGCTTATATAGACCGACACTGCTGCTGCTCCCCTGGGGAACTGGTTTGCTTACTTGCTTGGCTTGCTTCGTCCTCCCGGGGTAATATGTAAGAGAAAGGAAAATGTCGCTGCCTATTCTCTCCAATCCCTCACTCTGGCAAGCTGCATGCCAAGACCGGTCGAAGGATCAATCCGTCCATTCCGGGGCTTTTGGCTGGCTGGCTGGCCGAGTAGATGAGGTCAGCCAAATGGGGATGATGATGCATGGATCCGTTGTACATGTACGGCCGGGGCTCGCGTCTCCGCCGTTATGCGTCGCCGCCATGGACCCAAGCGGCTGGGGCGTCTTCTTTGGCCTGCCAGCCCTGGCTTTTTCTTATGTTACGCCCCCGCGTCGGCAAGCGATTCGGTACGGCTGCGTCCTTTCGGGGCGGCTGACCGGGTTCAAAAGGGCCCGGCTAAGACGGCGCATCTCTGGATGGCTCGCCAGCACGGGGCTGGTTGAGACAATGTGCGGGTGATCGATTCTCACCGACGTGGCCTCTCGGGCTTTCTCGAATGCCTTGCAGCTAAGGATGCCAACTTAGGTACACGATGATATGCCGAGGTCCGGCATTCGCGTGGGCTCCTCCGACGATGACCTCCTAAGAAAAACCTGCTTATTCATGTTCAACGCTCAATTCCATTGCCTCGTGTTAATAATGGTCTTCAACGGTCAAAGTGCCCGTCTTTGTGACCATGAACTCATTAATGGCAACGTCCTTGCCAGATTCCTTCCCGTGTCCACTCAGCTTGATCCCGCCGAAAGGCGCCTCGGCCGACGAGCAGTTGCCCGTGTTCTGCGCACCACGTCAGTTACGGGGACCACTTGGGGGAACCGAGAAGTGCCGGGTAGCTTACCAAGCCAATCATGCCCGCCTCAAGCTTCTCGAAAGCCCTCCAGAGCCGGTCCGAGTTTTTGGTGAAGACGTAGCTTGTGAGTCCCATGCCCGTATTGTTGGCGCGCCGAATGACTTCTTCTTCCGTCTCAAACTCGTAGATTCCGAGGAGCGGAGCAAACACCTCTTCCTGGCACATGGCCATCTCGTCGTCCATGTCGGTCAGGATGGTTGGGGCCATATAGTAGCCCTCGGGGTGCTCGCTCAAAACCAGCCGCTTGCCGGTGCCCAAGACGAGTTTGGCCCCCATTTCCAGAGCGTCAGCGGCCAGCTTCTCCGCCTTCTCGAGGCCGCGGGAAGTCGTAAGTGGTCCCATGGTGGTGCCATCCGTCATTCCATGGCCCACCTTGATAGAAGACACTTTCTCGACTAGGGCCTTAACCAGAGCATCGTGCACACCCTTTTGCACAAAGACCCGGTTGGCCGTGACGCAAGCCTGTCCTGCATGCCTCCACTTCAGGGCCATGAGCTGTTCGAGAACCTGGTCCAGGTTGGCGTCATCAAAGACGATGAAGGGACAGTTGCCGCCCAGTTCGAAGGTGGCCTTCTTGAGATTGCGGGCGCAGAAGCCCGAGATCATCTTGCCTACTCGCGTGCTGCCGGTAAAGGTCACCTTCTTGACGACGGGATGCATGCACAGCGTCTCGGCAAGCAGAGGCGTATGCTCCAGGCTCGTGGGGATAACATTGAGGACCCCAGGCGGGAAACCGGCACGGGTGGCCAGCAGAGCGAGCGATAATGCAGTGAAGGGCGTCTCGGGGGAGGGCTTGATCACCATGCAGCAGCCGGCGGCCAGGGCCGCGCTCGCTTTCCGCAGCATCAAGGCGATGGGGAAATTCCTATCTCGGGTGTTAGCACGGGGGTCCGGGCCTCGTCAGGGGGGTCAGCAGGAAGGTGCCCACCAGGGAACCAGGGCGGCGACGACGCCGATGGGCTGCTTGATGACGATGGATCGCCGCCCGGCAATGGCGTTGGTTACAGTCGAGCCCTGGATACGATCGGCCTCGCCCATGAACCACCACACGAAGCTGAGGGCGTAGTCGATCTCGCCCTGGGCCTCGGCGCGGGGCTTGCCCGTCTCGTGCACGAGAATGGTGGCCAGGTCGTCGCGGGCCTCGTCGATGAGCTGATGCCATCGCAGCAGGAGCTTGGACCGCTGGCGTGGGGGCGTCTTGGAATAGGACTCGAAGGCGACGGCGGCCGAGTGGACGGCCCCCTCGACATCGTCGACGGTGCCGTCAGCGCACTCGGCCCAGGGCTTGCCGGTGCCGGGATCGACGACGGTGAAGGTGCCGCCGCGCCGGGCGGGGTTCCATTTGGCGTGGGAGTAGCAGCCGCTTTGCAGCAGGCTGGGATCGTTCAGCTCAAAGGCCTGCGTAACGTCAGAGTAGCCGGCGGCCATCATGGGACCATGTCTGGTTCGTGCGGCAGGGATGGATGGGTGAGGCGAGATGGTGTTGAACTGGCAGCTACTGTGTACAAGGGAGTCGATGAGAACCCCCAGCCCACGATGGCTATGCCTTGTCTAGACGTGCAGGTGAGATGAAAGCTGAGATGGATATTGATGCAACATCCATTTGCAATTGGGGGGGGGGGGCTCGAGTGCAGTAGCTGCCGTCATGCTGACGGCCCAAACGTGGGGAAGGCACAGCTGGCCAAAGATGCGGGGCAGTAACACCTTCCATGGTGCTTGTTATTAGTCAAGGAATGCACGAGAAACATACCTGCCGTTCGTGACCTTCTCCGCTCGGGGGGATCCAACTCGCAAATGGTTTCCGTGCGGGCATTCCAGTCCCCAACACTTGTCCGGCGGTGAAGCCCGGAACGAACCCGGACACACAAAGAGGTAGGTAGTAATATTTGACGGAGCTGGCAACGGATCCTTGGGCTAAGGTGCTGCTGCGCTTGCCGACCCCCGGCTGGGAGTAGCGGAGCTTATTCTTATTCCTAAGGCCGGCCCCTTCCGAATTGGGAAATAGGCACAAGCTAGGTAGGCAATATGGAAAAGCAGGTAGGTATTTGAGCCCCGGGAATGGAAGGAAGGATCGGAGCTCCCAGTCCGTATTTATGTACCTAAGGTGCTCTAGGTAGGTACACGGGGTACATCCTTTATAATCCATGGATGACACATGTAGACGGTATTTATACGCAGCGTCCACCATCCACCTCCATATTGATCCCCGTGATAAAGGCTGCCTCGTCACTCGCCAGGTAGCAACAAGCATTGGCAACGTCCTGGGGCGTAGAGCCACGGCCGAGGGGAATGGTCGACACGAACGCCTTGCGGTTCTCCTCGGTGTCGGGTTTACCCAGGAACAGATGCGTCCTGGGAGGGGATGGGGGCATTAGCGGGGCGAGGGAGAGGGAGGGACGGAGAATGGGGCGGCGTAGGGCCCAAGGCCATAGAGAGAGAACAAATAACTTACATGCCCGTACTGCCCACCACCGGCGACACCGAGTTGAAACGGATTTGCTTGGGGCCGTACTCGACGGCCATGGTCTGCGGAGCGCGTCAGCGGCCACGTCGTCCCCGAGAGAGAAAGGGGAGAGAGGGGGACCCCCCCCCCCCCCCCCCACGGGTCTTCTCTTACCTTGGTCGCATTGATGACGGCCGCCTTGGACGCGTTGTACCAGGTCAGGCCGGGGCGGGGGCGCACGCCGGCGGTCGAGGCGACCTGCAGGAAGCAGCCGGGGCGGCCGCGGTCCAGGAAGTAGGGCAGCAGGACGTGGGTCGAGAGCCAGACGGACTTGACGTTGACGTCCATGACGAGGGCGAAGTCGGCCTCGGTCACCGTCTCGGTCGGCCTGTTGGCGTACGTCGCGCCGGCGTTGTTGACGACGACGTCGAGCTGCCCGTGCGCGTCGAGCGCCGCCTGCAGCAGCGCCGCCCAGTCCGCCCGCTGCGTCACGTCGGCCCGCACGAAGGTGCACCGCAGCTCCGCCGCCGCCGCCGCGCCCGCCGCCTCGGCCACGTCCGCGAGCACCACCCGCGCCCCCTCCTCCACGAACTTGCCCGCGATGCCCCGCCCGAACCCCGACGCCCCGCCCGTGACGATCGCCACCTTGCCTTCGAGCCGGCCTCCGGAGGCCATGGCGATGGAATGGTACTACTGGTAAGGGGGAGGGGTAATATCAAAAGGTGCCAACGACGAACTGTGCCAACCGCCGGCTATTCCGTCTTGAAGATGAAGCTGACGTGGGCGGGGAGCGTTTGGTATGAGGGAGACGAAAGTCTAAGCCGCGGTAAGAAGCATCTGCGCGGGGTGTATGCGTGTCAATGCGGGGGAGGGGAGACTCGTGCTGGGGGTCCGGTGGCCTAGTCCAATCGTCCCATGGGAAGTCATTACAGACCAATGTATACATATATCAGGCTGCCGCTCTATTATTTCCAACGGAACCGTCGTTGTTGTTCACTTTCGCCCGGCACACAAAGAGGAATAGACCCAAATCCCACTGCTTCAAGTTACACGTTTATAACACGGCGTCATTTACAGTCTACAGACGCCCAATTATGGCAGATAATGAACAATAGCACCTGCCGATCCCTACCCTCAACCCTCTAAAAGTTCGTCCGCCATTAGAATGTACAATGAATCCCCGAAATGACCCGCTCACGGGCCTCTCTATTTTGCTTTGGCCTGGATGGTGGTGGCCGCCTCCTTCTTCTTCAGGATGAGGGCCGCCAGGTTGGGCAGCGAGCCGCTCGTCAGCAGTTCGAGGATCTGCAGGTTGGCCCCCAGCTCTTTGGTGATCCAGTTGCGCAGCTCGATGGCGTTTAGGCTGTCGAGGCCGTACGCTGTCACGGGCCGCGTCATGTCGATGTCGGCCGTCGGCACCACCAGGATGGCACCGAGCTTCTCGGCCACGCCGCCCGCCACGATCTCGACGGCCTGCTCCGGGGAACCGGCCTGCGCGAGCTGCATGCCGATAGGGACGGCTTGTGACGACGTGTTCGCCTCGCCCGATTCCGCCAGCGCGGCGTCGCGGAGTATCTTGAACTTGCCGTCCTCGGACCAGGCCGGCAGCTGCCCAGTGCTACCCCCGAGCTTGAGGCCCGTAATGCAGTGGTTGTTGCACGATCCCTCCATGGATCCCGAGATGGCAGCCCCGACCAGGGCAAGCACCTCGTTCTCGTGGATCGGGTCCCCCCCGAGGTTCTGCAGAACTTCGGCTTCGCGCTCGGCGTTCTCAGCCAAGTAGCCGGCGCCCGAGACGGCCGTCAGGTCGATAGACGCGCCCGGGAGTCCGTGGCGCATCCGGTACTGAGCAAGTGCGTCAAGGAACGTGTTGGCGGCCGCATACGCGGCCTGGCCGCGGTTTCCGACGATCCCAGCCGTCGAGGAGATGACGAGGAAGAAATCCAGCGGTGCCGAGAGCAGCTCGCTGTGGATATTCCAAGCACCCGCCACCTTGGACTGGATGACGGCGTTGTAGTCTTCCAGGGTCATCTTCTCGAACAACATATCCTACAAGATGGGCGCCAAGGGTCAGCAATTCATCATCTCCGCGTTTGAGGGTTTGCGTGGCATGTTAAAGTCGGGGCCGTCTTACCCTCAGGACCATACTGGAGTGGATGACACCGCGCATGGGCGGTAGTTCCTTGTCGCATTCCCGGAATACCCGCGAGACGCTGTCGGCATCGGCGACATCGCACGATTTGACCACCACCTTGGCATTCGAGAGCATGTTAATCTCCCGGATCATCTCTCCCACGGGCCCGTCGGTCTTTCCGCTTCGTGACAAGAGCACAATGTTCTGAGCACCCTGGCCTACCATCCAGCGAGTCATGGAGCGGCCGAGGCCGCCAGTGCCCCCGACTATGGCATACGTAGCGTCCTCGTCGAATAGTTTCCGCGAAGATTTGCGATGCGTTGCCTGTCATGGTCCCGTCGTTAGTCCGAGTATCGCTGCACTTGCTTGATGTCACTAAGCACTTACCTTGACCTGTTCGTTCGCCTTCGGTGCAATCACAAGCTTCCCCGTTGACTTTCCACTCTGAAGCATTCGGAAGGCCGACCCTACCTCGGAGATACCAAACGTCTGGACGGGACTGATGGCACCCAAGGTCTTTGCCTCGAACAAGCTCATAATGACCTCGAACATCTGGGCCACGTGGGCCGGTCTCTCAACTGCGAGGATAGCGAGATCCAGCGAGCTGAATGTGGCATTATGACTAAACTTGGCCATCTCGAGCCGCGTGTTAGACGTAATGTCACTCTTGCCAATCTCAATGAAGCGTCCGAAGTGGGCAACGCAATTCCACGTCTCACGCAGCATGTCGCCAGCCAGCGAGTTGAGAACGACATCGACACCGACTCCTTGCGTAGCATCCTTGACACCGGCCGCAAAAGACGTATCTCTGCTGGAGAAGATATGGTCTTCTGGGATGCCGTAGCGTTCCATGATGAAAGACTTCTTTCCAGGGCTCCCAACTGTGGCGAAGATCTCGGCGCCCAGCATCTGAGCGATCTGGATGGCTGCCTGCCCGACGCCTCCGGCCGCGGCATGGATCAAGACGCGCTCGCCACGTGCCAGCCTCGCCAGCTCGACAATGCCGTAGTACGCGGTGCAGTAGGCGACCGGGATGGAAGCCGCGATGTCGTATTCCATATCCTGGGGGATCTTAGCGGCACTGGTTCCCGGACACCTTGTAAAGGTGCTGTAAGCGCCATGTGTTATGGCACAGACCCTGTCGCCAACCGCCAGATTGTTAACCTTGGATCCGATGCTTGAAACAACGCCGGCGCATTCGACACCGAGGTACGGTTGTCGCACCAAGCCCATGGCAACCATGACATCTTTGAAGTTCATGCCGGTGGCCTTGACTTGGATCTCAATCTCGAGCTCGCCCAGGGGCGCCTTAACTTCTTCGTCCTTGAAATAGATGGAGTCCAGGGCGCCCAAAGTGCCAACCTCAATCTTCAGGCGCCGGTTTGCTTCTTCGAAGTCCTGGGGGTACGGCGCCGAGTCGTGCAGCTCACGTTGGACGAAAACATTCATTTCTTCGTCGTTGATGATGCGCGGGACGTAGAGAGTACCATTTTTCTCCGTGTATTCCATGTCGGCGCTGCCATTGGCGTCCTGTCCAAAGACCTTGTCGAAAGTCTGCAAGATGAGAGCAGCCTTGCCAACTGGCTTCAAGGAAGAACTGGGGTCCAAGTCCAAAGTTGCAATTTTGGCCGCCGTTTCGGAACGTACTGTACGTGTCAGTCCGAGAGACATGGCCTTGGTGGGATTCGTTGAGTCGACATAGGCGCCGTTTGTCACCCAAAGGACGCCCTTGGCTTGCGTCAGGATCTTTTGTACCTGGGCAAATTGTTTCTCGGTCATTTCGGACAAGATAGGCTTTTCAAGCTCACTGAGGATGATGTGCTGGCCCTCCAAGTCCGTCAAGTCCTCAAACGAACAGAAGGTGGGCAACCTTCCGGTTCGTTGTAAAGTCGCAGCAGTCAGGTACTTCCTGACAGTCTTGCTGTGAAGCGTCTCAGAGACAATGGTAACAGCCTGGCCTGAGCCCTTGCCAAAGTCAACTGGCATGCCATATCTCTGGACCACGTCTGTTTCCTGGTCCTCGGTTTCTCCAAGCTCGCTCTCGCTATCGATTTCGGTGCCTTGGGTGCTCAAGTCTCCGCATTCGCTCAGGGGGTTGCTGCGAACAGACCATGGACTGAACACCGAGTTTGTCGGCGTTGGAAGACTATCGGAGCCTTCTTCATGGGCGTAACGCATACCCGCAGAGATTGGGCTGGTGGGGGAGTCGGGCTCAACCAACTCCTCAGCAACCGCCCACTGAATCTTGTAGCAGAGCTCACGAGGCGCGTTATTGGCACCGTCGTGGACTTGAAGAGGGCTCATCTGTAGCCCTGTTATGCTTATGATGGCCTCTGGTTGTTCGGAACAGGTCAGAGCGTCTAACGTAAAGTCGATAGGCTTGTTGGCCTCGGAACTCGGGCCTCCATAGCAGGCAAGGTGCGCCTTTTCACCAGGCGCCCGGGGCAACTTGGACGGTTGGATGTGAAACTCCTGGATGAAAGAGGGCATGTATAGCACTTCCATACCGCCCCTTCCTGCCCCCAGGCTGGGATAGGATAGCTGCAACAGCGTATCGAGCGTAGATGGGTGCGCAATATAAGCCGTTTCATATTCGAGGGGCATGGTGGCAGCGGTGTCTGCCACCTCCATGACAGCAACGGAGAGTCGGTCGGAAACGGTGATCTTTTGCAGCCTCTGGAAGCAGTGTCCATAGTTGGCGCCCTTGTCGTCAAGATCGGCATAGAAGCGAGGGGGCGAAACGGTTGCGTTGCAAACTTGTCGTGCTTCCTCAAATCTGCGAGTCACGATAGACAGATGAGAAGAGTTGATGTCGTTGGAGTTATCTCCCTTTCTTGAAGTCACAAGACCGCGGCAATGCTCTGTCCATCCTTTGCCTTCTTCCCAGGATCTGATGCAGAAGTTGTCCCAGGTTTCCGAGTAGGCTTTGGTACCCTCGGCGTAAGGTGACATTGACAGTGACAACTCGTACTCGCCATCGTCGTGCATGAGCAGAGGTGTGCTGACCTGGACTTCCCGGAAACTGAAACGCTCGTGAACGCGGTTTCTCATCTTGGCACGTTGGGTGGCGGCTTCGATGGCCATCGAGACGAAACCCGTAAAGGGAAACGTTGTCAACGACTGCATCTTGTGGTCTCTAAGCCACGGAAGGTCGTCAGTTCTGAGGACATTGCGCCAAGTGGGTGCCAACTCGTTGGAGAAGTCGGCTACGGTGCCCAACAAATCGTTTCGCGGAAAAGGCTTCAGCCGGTGCTGTCTGGATTGACGACTCTCGTACCAGTACCTCTGACGGGACCAAGGATAGGGGCGCAGGTCATGGAGGTAGACCGGCCGTTCCTGGAGCTCCCGTACGCCGGCCGGGAGGTCAGACAAGTTCGGGTTGTCCTCCCGGTTGATACGGGCAAAATTCAGTTGCTGGTGGCCCTTTTGGAACATCTTTCCTGCCAGGTTCAGGGCCGTCGTTACGGCATCCTGGCCGCGAGATAGCACAGAGAGGTAACTCGTCTGGCTGGCCTTCTGGCCGATAGCCTTCAAAATCTGCTTGATTGGGCCTTCAAGCGCCGAGTGTGGGCCAATTTCAATAATAACGTCTGGCGTTTTCTCCGTGTAGAGCTCCCGTAGTGACGTAGAGAAACGTACGGGGCAGGTCAGGTTTTCGGTCCAATATGTTGCGTCCAAGGTGTCGGTGGAGATCTGGGCGCCCCGAAGAGAAGAGTAGAAAGACACCTTGTCCACCTTCTGAGCAGTGATGCCCTCGATAGCAGAACAATAGCTATCCGAAACCAGCTGCATATGCGCCGAATGATAGGCGACGTCGACCTGGAGCTTCCTGTTGAACAATTGCCTTGACTCAATCTCAGCAGCAAGCTCGTTGATAGCAGTCTCGTCTCCGGAGGCGGTGATAGAACTCGGCGAGTTCTCACAAGCCACCACGGCAACGCCATGCTGCAATTTCTCGCAAATTGGTCGCACTTCATCGGGGCCAGCACCAACAGCGAGCATAGACCCTCGAAGGCTTGGCTGCTCCGCCTTCAACTGTATGGTCGCCTGTCCTCGGTGGTATGCAATAGCCATAGCATCCTTCAGCGATATCGCACCGGCAGCGTAAGCTGCTCCAATTTCGCCGCTGGAATGACCGGTCACGGAAGACGGTTCGATGCCCCAGTGCCTGACCAGATCCGTCAAAGCCAGTTGGACCGCCGTACAAGCGGGCTGGCTGAGATAGGCTTCTCCTACCCGTGAAGATTCCTTGTCCTTTGACAGCTCCTCGGTCAGGGAGTAGTCGGCACCAAAACCCTTGAGAAAAGTGTCGGCTTCATGCATCGTCTGGGCGAAAACAGGATATGCCTCCATCAGCTCACGGCCCATGGCATACCATTGAGCACCTTGTCCAGTGTACACGAACGCGATCTTGGGGGAGTGTTTCGGTGCTCTGACAGGTACAAGCTCTGGGTTGCTGAGGGCCGCGTTCAAATCACTGGAGTTCGCAGCCGACATGGCGAATCTCCAGGACATGTGCGAGCGGCGCTCGCAGAGTGTGTAAGCCAGGTTCCGTGTGAGAGCTCCCTGGAAGATTTCGGGGTGCTGCTCCAAGTAGACGGACAGGTTTTCCATGGACTTTTTGGCAGCTGCCTCGTCTTGGCCCGAAATGACAAACAGCCGTTTCTGAAAGGTGAGTTGCATGGGATTGACGCCTGCGCGAGAAAGAATGGGGGGCCTCTCCAGAATACAGTGAGCATTGGATCCGCCGAAGCCGAAGTTATTGACACTCAAAAAGCGCTTGTTCCCAGGCCAAGGCCTTTGGCTTACGGGTACCTGAGTATAGTGTTAGTGATGCAACGGCCTTCATTTCTTGTGCCCAACGTCCTCTCCTACCTTCATGTTCCACTTTGCCAGAGGGATGTTCTCGTTCGCTTTCTGGAAGTTGACGTTGGGCAAAATGAAACCCTTCTCCAGCATCATGGCGCCTTTGATGACCGAGGCTAAGCCACTGGCATTTTCCAGATGCCCAAGATTGCTCTTGACTGAGCCCAGGTAGAGGGGCGCTCTGGCTGTACGGCCCTCGCCAAAAACATTGTGGATAGCCGTGGCTTCGATGGGGTCTCCCACCTGCAAAGTGCGTAAGCAGACGTCTTGGTAGCAGCTGTCTTTGTCAATATACCTTGGTTCCTGTTCCGTGTGCCTCTACAAAGCCGGCGTCTTGAGGTCTGATGCCAGCTTTTGCGTATACTTCACGCATCAATTGCTCCTGCGCGTCGCGATTCGGAGATGTGATTCCTGCGTCCTGGGTTAATCACGGAGCCGCTTAATATATGAAGAATTTTGGGACTGGTCACATACCAACCGTTCTTCCATCCTGGTTTGCGCCTGTATTGACGATGATGGATCTGATCTTGTCGTTGTCGGCCAATGCTTTCGCCAGTGGCTTCAGGATGAGGGTGCAAACGCCCTCTCCGCGAGCAAAGCCTCCTGTAGCACGATTGTCGAAGGCGTACGTCATACCCTCGTCCGAATAGAGCCTGATCAGGGTGTCAGCGCCGACTACCATGTATCTGCAGTATATGTGAGTCTGTACCGGGATAGCGACATGGAGACCCAGTCTCCGGGCTGCAGGTTGATGTGAGCCGCCGTAACTATGGCCGATTCCGACTCGCCGGCACGGATGCTCTGAACCGCTTGGTGCACAGCATAAATGCTAGAAGAGCATGCCGTATCAAGTGAGTAGCTCGGCCCACGAAGGTCAAAAGCGTGCGAGATGCGGCCAGCCAAGATGGCCTGGTGGTTGCCAGTGGCTTCAAACATAGGAGTATGCTCCAGGTCACGTAGAGTGCCTAAACGGAAGTCGGGCGCTGAGCTGCCCACGAATACGCCGATCCGCTGGCCGGCGATACTCTCCTTGGGCATACCAGCATTCTCGAAGGCTTCGTAAGCGCATTCGAGCAGCATGCGTTGTTGAGGGTCTGGGTACTGGTCAGTCCGGTCTATCTTCTGCTAGGTTTCTCGGAGCACGTACCCATGGATTGTGCCTCCTGGCTTGTCATGTTGAAGAAGGGCGCGTCGAACATGGCCAAGTCCTGGGTCAAAAAGTACCCATGCCGCGTATTCGTGCATCCTTTCTTGCCTGGGTTGGGGTGCCAGTAGGCATCTTTGTTGAATCTATCGTCGGGTATCTCACCCCATCCATGACGGGACAAAGACATCATGGACCAGAACTCCTCACACGACGCGACATTGCCGGGAAGACGGCATGACATGCCCACGATGGCCACAGGCATGAGCTTTCGCTCCTCGTCCGTCTCCAGCCCCACCGGGTTTCTGCTCTCGTGTTAGCCATCGCGACCAGGAAAGAGGGATACCGCAGTAGCAGATGGGACGAGCGCAATTACCGGCTTTGGTCTTTATCGCCATAGTTAGGGGAATCCATGGTTCCTGCGGCTGAAGTGGCTGAGCCGGTAGCTGAATTATCTATCCAAATCGTAACGAGGCCCCCAAAGTCATATGCGGCTGGAGCAAGAGATAAACGAGTGTAGGGGTTGAGCGGTGGAAAAGAGGTAGTCCTGCTCGGGGATGCATGCAGCGCGTCAGCGTATATGTAGGGGACAACTCGGCAAGGACCCTCCACGCTTGGGGGCGACCCCAACGTCTGATAGCCGAAATGTCTCGTCAGCTACAAGTTGATTTAGGCTCGTCCAGTGTGCGGCCTATTCCGAGGAGATTGCGCAGACTCGGGGTTACAGCACGGGGCCAGTTTCAGGGACGATTGTGTCCCTGTCAGATTCTGCTATAGTGCCGGCCGTGGCGACTCGGTCCGCCGACGCCTCATCATCCGGGCGTAGGCCGCGGATGAGGCACCCGAACATGAGGCTGGAGCGCTTTAGGTGACTGTGAGGCGGTGAACTTCCCCCCTCCCCCGGCTCAAATCGTCATTGGCAGCCCATGATGTCGAGCTGGCCTTGTCGCCGGTTGCAATGTCGGTTGCAGGCTTCTTAGACATGACCGTCGGTTGCCCGTGGCAGTACAGGAAGCACGGCCACGCTCTTGCCCCTCTCAATGCAGAGGCCCCCGTCGATAATCACATAGCAGGAGTCCGGGTGCCGATGTCTCTGGTAGTCTCACGGCCCGGCCTGGTGGTGAAAGGCTAAGCACGCCACGGCGTTGCTCATCATAAGCAACACATGGCGGTTCCGGGCTCCGGTACGCCAGCGTCCTTGGACGGGCGTGCCACGGGCTTCTCTTCGTTTGGCATGTTGGCACTTGTCGTGGGGCAGAAAAGGATGCGCATGTGACCGGGTGCAACTGACCCTTGGTGGTGGCGGGCTGTAGATGGTTTGGATGCGTCTCGGCCCAGTATCGCGGCTGCTGTCCCCTGCGGAGCATCTGCTCCTGCGCACCTGCGACGAGCGGCAGGAGGCGAGGGCGCGCGGTGATCGACGAATACATCTTGGTGCCCCAAGCACGCGATAGGCACTTTCCTCGCCGTAATGGGGGTTCCCCCGGCGAGCACATGGACATGGATGTGTCTTATTGAAAATTAAGTGCACAAACGTGGGTGGTTTCAGAGGCTGCCGAGACTCTCCGGTGGCAACGGTCGGACATTAATTCAGCGGGTGTGCAATCAGAACGAATCGGTCGGAATGGACGAAAGCGAAACAGGACTGGCAGTTGCCGTCCGCGAAACCTTGGAGACGTCCAGCTCCCGACACCACTGAACCGGTCGCAGGCGGTGCCGACACCGTTGGCGACAAGTGCAACGATCGCGGGTGGGCTTGTGAAAGATAAAAAAAAGGAAGTACGTAGATAAAGTAAGTAAGGTAGGTAAGAAGTACCTATGCAGTGGGTTCCCATATGATGATCGCATAGCCCTTACCTCAGGAGGCAGGCAGGAAAGCAAGCGCCTTCCTAGAAACCTCCATTTCACGCACTTCCCATTTTGTAGGTTTGTTACTTTCCTTCTGTCGGGCGGTTACATTGTTTTAAGTACGTTGTGGCCTCTATTAACCTATGCTGCCATGGAAGATGGCTTCTTGGACCCTCCTCTACTGATCCGGAGAGCAAATCTGCCTTCACAGCACGCCACGTGTAAAAGTCGCGCGTCGTGTCATGTGTGTGGCATCAATGGCTAGCGGGGCTTCGAATCGCATGCTTGCAATGGAATCGAAAGTAGGATACCTGCGCCCCCCAACGAAACAAGAGTAGTGAGGGCACGTGGTCCAGGTATATCCTCTCTCTCCTGCGCTGAATGCCGACGGACATCTCCGAAGCTGAGAGACACAGGACTCGGGACAAGAGCCGCTACGCTTGGGCGGGGGATACCGTAGTCGCTCGTAGTTCAAAGAGAGACTACTCCTAACTTGCTGTTCTACTCTGGGGTCACGGGAATGATTCTATGGGAAGCCAAGATATCAGTCTCAGACCTGGGCCGAGCTCCGATGAGACAGATTGGACTTCAGGGACATGCGGGTAGGATCTGCTTCCTACGGGCCATGCCGGAGGAGGCAATGCCCCTCAGGGGCACAATTTCAACCTCTTCTGCTCCTGGACCGCTGTAAGGGAGGAGTGTCTGTCCTACATTATTAGCAATTCGCCCTTCCGACGCCCAGCTGAACTCGGGCCCAGTCCAATAATGTGCGCCAGTGTGCCAGAGCAAAGTACCATCTTTATTATCAGCATCGGTTTTCTCGAACTTCGCCCTGCTCCTTAGGTGGGGGTGAGGGTAGTTGACCTTTGTAATACTCCCGACTCGGCGAGGTGACAACCCCATCCAATAGCCAGATCAAGGGGATAAACCTGCCTAGGCCGCGCGGGGGAATCCAAATAACAACCTTCTTGCCCCCGTGGAGGGCACCTAATAGGGTGGCTTCAATCCACAACGACCTGTTGTCATAGTGCTGTGTGCCTGTCAGGAGCGTAGGCTGCTGATGTCATATCAGAGGGGCATCTTGACTGGATGGCCTGGCTCTTCGAAATCACGCCTAGTTCTTGTCACAGGTATTCGAGACGGTAGCAGGCATTGTACCACACCTTCCACTGCTGCTCACAGCCCCTGGTGGTCCCAAGCCATCTGGCTGATGAGAAGGTGCTGGGGATGCTCAGAATCTACCGAGATGTTGCTTCTCCAGCCATAAGCAGCGTCCGCCATGTGGTGTTGAGGGACCAGACTGTCTGGATACTGGGCAAGCAATACCGAAACCTATAAGTAGAGGGTTTTGTTTTCTGCGATGGGCATGGGAAGAGACAGTATCATCCGTCGTTGACAGTGTCTCGCGCCGAGAGCTTCCTTTCCTATATTTCCAAGCGTTCCCCTAGCAACCCGTTTGATTCTATTTGTTTTCTAGGAGTAATCTGCTTCAGCACCGACAAACCACGTACCTCGTCTCGAGTAAATCTTCAAGGATTCGCCGACGTGGTGAGGAACTTCCCTTCTCTTGGCCTTTAATGTGAACATGTCTTGTCCTGTCATCATTCCCTCGCTGACTAAAGGAGCAGTCTATAACAACCAACGCCCTTCCTTGTCTTTACCGACTTCCGTGCTTCGATCAGCCAACCTACTCCAAGCATCCACGATGAAGTTTCTCTGCCTTCCGGGAACATTTGGCAGTGCCAAGGTATGTTGGATATCCATGAAGCCGAGATGGGGGAGCCCAATGATTCCCTGGCGGCTTACACTTCTATTCCGGGGTAGAACTTCCAGGTGCAGCTGGGCCCCTTTGTAACGCAGGCAGAGGAAGCGAACGGGGTCCAATTCAAGTTCACCCAGGGCGACTATGAGGCCATACCGCCGCCGGGCTTCGAGGAGTACTTTGGGGCCGGGCCGCTGTACCGCTTCACGGATTTCGGCATCAACAAGAGCACCGACATAGTTACCAAACTGCGCGACTTCCCCGTGGGCGCCACCGCCGAGGACACCATGCGCCTCTTGTTCGACAAGGACTCGAAGGAAGTTGCTGGCAACCTCACGGATGCCACGAACAGCCTCTTGGCCCAGCTTGACGCCGACCCCGAAATCGATGTAAGGCGAGCGCCTGTATTGGACGCGTGTCCCTATGCTAATGTCGGCTCGCAGGGTATACTGGGGTATTCCGAGGGCGCCACCACGGCAGCCAGCCTGATCCTGGAGGAGCGCCGCCGGTGTGAGCTGGACGGGCGGCCGCGGCGGATCAAGGTGCGTTCGCTATTGCACACCTCTGACCCCTCTTCCTTGTTAAGCGAGTCCCCTCCCCCACGACTGACCCATCTCTTCTCTTTTCCTGCAGCGCGCAATCTTCTTCGCGGGCTGGCCACCGCTGCGGATCGACGAGAACCAAAAGATACAAGCGTTGCTGGCGGATGAGTGCGAGGACGTGGTCGACGTACCAAGTCTGCACGTGGTTGGCTGCAACGACCCGTATATCCTGGGTGCCATGGCCCTCTTCAACATCTGTGACGAAGACACGGCCGAGCTTTTCGACCATGGCAAAGGCCATACGGTCCCCCGCGATCGCCATACCATCAACCAGCTCTGCGACGCCATCGTCCGTCTCGGCCAGAAGGGCGAAGACGCCGTCACCCAAGCGTCGCTGCCTCATCTATAGACGAGAGAGAGGGAGAGAGAGTCACTGCTGGTATTTCTTTGGTTTTCTGGCGAACGGTTAGCAGGCTCCACTGCTGGGAACAGCGTTGGGAATGGTGTCGCATGTCTTTTGAAGGGGCGAATGGCAAATGAATCGATACACAATAATGCGAAACCACAGTCGAGAACTCCGGCCCGCTCTCTGTTAGCAACGGGGGCGCGGCCCATATCGAGCCCGAATTAACCACAGACGGGTACACGAAAGAACCCAGGGCCATTACATTTTGTATCTGGCCAGCAACTATTGCTGTACGTGGCAAGACCCCTGAGCGGCAGCATAGGTGATAAGGGGGCCCCAAAAAAAGGATGGCATGTTTCTTCTTATTACTCCCGGGTCTCTCGTTGCCACGTAGATTCGTCTCGTCTTCGTTGCGCGGGAGGTATCGTCTTCCAAGCGCCGAGCTTCAAATATATCGCTAAGTTTTATCACAACAAACCCGCAACGGCAGTCTCGCCCCTGTACTCCAACATTCAATAGCCAATAAGCCCGTCCAACGTGCAAAGCCGCCTGTGCTCCTTCGTCATAGGTGACAGGCGGCACGAGATGCACGGCAGGCCCGCACCCGGCTGCAGTCGATCGGTATCCTCCAGGAGAGCCGGCTTGCTTTCGAAGGGCTCCGCGTAGTCTCACAAGTGCTCTTCGACCTGGGTGGTCTTGTGTCGTCAGCATTGGATGCCTCGTCGAACGGCATGCTGATTCGTGATCGCGTGACGTGTACCATTAGGGGAGGGCGGGGCTGTGGCGGCGTGCTCCAACGAGTGTCGATATGGGACCTTGCTTCCAAGGCGCAGGCCTCATTGGTCTGCAACTTGCTCATCGTCAACCTTTTCCTTTTCTTTTTCTTTTTCCTTCACCTCCCCCTTCCCTTTCTCCTCGCCGTTTTCCGACCCCGGCTCCTCAATGGGCGACGTCAGTCTCTTGTCGGGAAGAATATCCAGTGTCTGCGACTTCCTCATGGAATCACTGCGCCGGATGGTGTCTTGGCTGCCCCGCCGTCCAATGCCCCCTTCGAACGAGGCTTGTCCTGTGGGTGTGTTGGCTTGGCTGCCCCCACGCTGGCCGTGGTAATGCACGACCTGCGGGGGAGGCTGGCCGGCCTGGGAACCAAGCAAATGTGGCGGATAGGGGTCCAGATCTTTGCTGGACGTGGAGAAGGTGGATACAACCGGCTGATGGTAGCCATTGGTCGACGTAGTGGTCGCGTTAGTCCCGGTACTCGTATTGCTGGTGTTGCTCAGCGACGGCGTGTGGCCGAATTGAGCCCCGGGGTCGGCCTGAGTGGGCGTCCCCGCGTCATTGGGGGTGCCTAGCGCATCCGCCAGGCTACCCGTTAGACTGTTCATTCCGCCCTCGATGTCTCGCAGCAAGCGAACGTATTCCTCGGGCACCAAGCCGCTCTCCTGCGTCTTGGGATCTTCGGCGACAAGCCACCCTTGGCCGTGCCTGTACGATACCCATATGATTTGTCCCTCCACCAGCGGCAACTCGTTTTCGTTCTCGCGCTCAAAGTCGAACAGCGCCACTGCTTTGCCGTGCATCTCCTCGTCGGGCGAGGTAATAGTGAACTGGTAGTCGCGGGAATAGCGGGATTCATCGTACGCGCGAAGGCCCGGTGAGGAAGCCATGCTGGAGGCGTCGGACTCGGACCGGTATTCAGCGTCCTGGTCGAGGTACTGGCCTGCATGTTGGTCGTGGGGCTCGTATGTTGCCTCGGAGAAGGGCTGTCCTTGGTCTGACGGGTACGTGACAAACTCACCCCCAGGGCCGTTGGCCTCTCCGCCCTGGTTTATGTAGTATCGTTCGCCGCCGTTGCCCGTCGGCCCCACGTAGTAGCCCCTGTCGCCGTCGTAGTTGTCCGGGTTCAAGACGGAGGACGCCCCGTGGCTTCCGGAGCGCGCCTTGTGGTGCCCGAGGGCCGCCGAGGAGGACTTGTGCTTGCGGTGACGGGAGCTGACGACGGGGCTCTGCAGGTCCTCGTCTTCACTCCACGGGGGCCCGTCGCCAAAGTGGATGGGCGCCAGCTCACTGCCCTTGCCGAGGCCACCGTCGGTCGCCCATTCCCATGCCAGCCTGCCATCCCATGTTGTCGGCGGATCGGAAAGGCGGCGCGTCTCGCTCATCGGGGTCGTCATGCCCGAGGCCGGGCGCGAGCTCTCGGGCGGGGGCCCATAGTGCATGGGGTTGAGGGGCGGATAGGCGAAATCCCGTACGATGGTATAGGTCAGGCTGGAGTGGAAAATGGGAAAGAGGTACGAGGCGGGGCGGGAGCGTGACGGTATAGAGCCCGTCGAATACTGTGACAGGCGGTTCTTTGCCGCGTACGCCATGGAGGGCGGGACTGCGCTTGTTGGGCTGCTGGTGGGCGACGTGATCAACGGAGGAAGCGCGGGGTGGTTGGGATCCTCGGGGTCGGGAGAGGTCACGGCTGGAGGCGACTGGGCAGGAGACGAGCGGGGCGACATGACGGCCATCATCAGCTCGGGCGTACCCTGAGAATTGCGTGTTGTAGGTGTCTTGGGGAGGCTGTGTCACCCTCGGACTCGTGTGACGGCCGAACGCGCGCCGTTACCGCCCTGGACAGACTCGGCCGGCAAGCTGTTGGGCGTTATGCGACGACGGCAATGGCCGAAGCGAAGGAAGCGAAAGGCAGGTTTGCCCGGGTTATTAGGTCGATCGTTATAGCCGACAGGTCACGGGCGGGCCTGTCGAGACTGGGCCGGAGCGGGAGCGAGGCCGCGGCGGCAAGGTTGTTTCTCGCCTTCGTTCTGATGCTCGCGGCTGCGGCTGCGGCTGGTGCTGGCCGTGGTGCGGTTGTCGCAGAGCCCTGGCGAATGGAAACGGCTGGGATGAGGCGCGCGCCAGACCGGGTGCGGCGGACAGGGTAGACGGGGGAGCAGGCAGGGTTGCTATTAGTTGGGCGCAGCCAGGGAGGAAGAAAGAAAGAAAGCCTTGCCTTCCAAGCCGGGGCGGGAGGGCAGGCAAGTAGGGGTGGGAGGAGGGGGAGGATGAGGCGGAGGAGGCAGGTGGAATGTAAGCAAGTAAGTCGTCGGTGGCTGAAGGAGAGTCGCGAAAGGAATGGGCGGCGGATTGGGGTCACGGTGTACGGAGTACAGGGCAGTGTGGTGCGAAATGAGGAGCTGCAGGCAAAGTTCAGCCTGCCTGGGTGGGGATTGTGAGAGGGCCGAGTTGTGTCGCTATCACGAGGGGCTGACAAGGGAGAGACTGGAATCGACTGGATCGGAGGGCGTGGGAAAGACAGGGCCTGGCGGGCGGGCGGGCAGGCGGCGGGCGTATGCGACTACTTTTCCTCACGGCCGCGGCTGTAGATGTCGTGGGGAGGCGGACGACCGAGACCACGATCCGGGAAATGCTTGCTTGCTTGCTACTGCGGTGGCCGCTACTGCTGGTGCTGCTGCTGGTGCTGCTGCTATTGCTTGCTCGCTCGCTCGCTTTGCTTGCTGGCGAATCCCGGGCAGGTAGGAGGTAGAGAGAGAGGGAGAGGGAGAGGAGGGGCCGAAGGTGACGAGAGGAGCCCAGACTACGTGCGTATGAGGGCGAGGGTACGGGTAGGCGAGGGGTGCGAGAGTACCAATCTAATATTCAAAAATAAAAATAAAAACAGCCAGCCGAGCTGGAAGCGATCGAGGACCGGGATACATGTGCGGATCTGGCCAGTCCCGTGGGAGGACGAGAGGTCGCGCTGGGCGTCTAAAAGAAGCGAGGCGGGCGTGTCGTCGGGTCCCTCGCACCTCCTACCTACCCTGCCGGCCGCGGCAGGGCTATGCAGAGCAGAAGTGAGTGAGTGAGTGAGCAGTGGAGGGACAAGCGCGCGAGACACCCATGCACAAAAAGGCCTGGCCCGGCTCGCCGTCTCCAGCTCGCTCTGGTACACACATCGTACCTTACCTACATACATCATTTGCTCCGTCCTCCGTCCTTCCGCAGAGATGGGACGTCGACTATTAGGTTTTCCTGGGACCCTGGGGATGGATGCATCGTTGACAGTCTGTCTTTCCTCCTGCTGCCCAGCCCGGCCTGGCTGGCGGGCGAGCCGGCCCCAGGCCTGGCCTGGAGTCCAAGGCCATGACATGAGATGGGATCCAGCTCGACCGACTGGCCTTATCCTCCGAGCGCGTAGCCGTCAGCGAGTCAAGCGAGGGCAATGACACCGGACGGGCGGCTCTGCGCATACGAGTGCATGTCGCCCCGGACCCGTCGGTTTTCTTCTTTCTCTTCTATGCCCTTGTAGGGTGGCCCTGGCGAAGCAGAACCTCGGTATCCATGGCACAGCGTTGCGATGGTTTTTTCTTTCTTCTCTGTTTTCCGCTTCCCTCTTCCTTCCTGCCCTGCCGAATGACAAGGGTGCCCGGATCAGCGCGACTGGCGAAACCCGGAATACTGGATTAGCCCCGAAATTGCTTCCCTGGTTGCTCCAAGGGTTCGTTCGCTCCCAGGTGCAGCTGGCACGGCCCTGGCGGGCAGGCGGGCTATACGAACACAGCTAATCCGTTGGGCGGATCGCCCATATTGCCATAGATATCACGGTGATATTGGCCTCGCTGTTAATGACTGGCCCTTCCCTCCCTGGTCGAGCTGGAGGACAAAGATCTCGAAGACGGAAAAAGCACGCGATGGGGCGATATGCGATCTGGTTTCCCGCCCGACCCGACCCAATCCTGCCAGTACACCCGGCTTTAGATTGAAGGAACACGGCGAATAAAGCAGCAGTGGGGTTTTCCTGATTGTACTAATGCAACCTCGTCCGGAAGGCCATGGAACAGTTGCGCCCTGTGGCACGCGAGTGATCGTCACGGGTGGTGACGGAGTCCTGGGTGTGCCATCCACATATCGCTCGTGTTAGGTTGCCCACTAAACAGACGTGGCCTGGGTATGCCGAGGCCAGGTGTCCGTCAACTCATCTATACTCGCTACGGTATCGCTGATTTCCCATCCCCCTCTGTGCAGTCAGAACAGGGCTGACGGGTGAATATGGAGGCAAGTCTAGGTGCTGTGGGATCCATCCTGAATCTCCGTGCTTCCACGTGCAACCTTTCTTAAGGCGCCCCCAGTAGCCCTCTGACCTGAGGAAGCTGGTATGTAATCAAAGAGAGGGAGGCATGCAACATCGCAAAGGGCCCGCCGCGCATACGTTCGAGGTGCGATCCCACGTACCCAGGCGAGGCCGTTGGATGGTGGGTGAGAGTCCCCGTTCAACTCCGGGTCCGTCGGTGACCAATGCTGCTCTCCACAAAAAAAAAAAACGACATGCTTCTGAAACGGAGCGCCTGTGTACGTGACCCCATCCTGTCGGGCGCTACACGCAGAACAGCTGCATCGCCCTGCACTAAAAGCTGCAAGTGCAGTCGCGGAGAAACGTGGTCGACAGAGTCTCGTACCAACCCCTCGGCTGGGCGGGCAACGGGTGGAATGAATCCCTTGCCTCGGCCTCCTACTGTGTACATGTAGAATTCGGTGCTTGCACCTCAGTCAGCGCGCCGAGCACAGCCGGTAATCGTCTCCTCACTTCTGCCGATGTCCTAGCCTGAATTCAGATACGTGGATTGTTAGTGACGGGGGCCGGCTACCCCATCCCACGTACTATCTGGTGTGTAGTGCAGTGTTCGTGGTGCAACCAGCCTGCGTCCTCCGCTGCTCCCGCTGCCTAGCGCTGACCGGCTCCCGCGACAGCCTCTTCAGCCCGCCTGCCAGCTCTTGGGTGCAGTGGTGAAACGAGCCGACGGTTTGCCCCAAGTACGGACCCATATCGTTGGCGACTTGTCAACTGCTCAGCGGAGCCCATGGAGGGGGATCATGCCCAGCCGTCGGTGGCTGCCCGCACGCTGCTTCGCGTATACCTGGAGACTGGGGAGATGGATACTCGTGGGAAGCAAATACGTAAAAGTAGTACGGGGGAAGACAGGCCTCCGCCCTTGCTATACCCATATTGCACACGACTGGCGGCGGGAGGGGGGGAAACAACGATGAACAATTAAAGAGCGGTCTGGCAACACCGACGAGACTGACCGGGTCTTCCCTGGACGACTCGTGGTTGGCGAAGATCATGACCACGACGAAAGGCACGGAGCCAGGTGTTATGTAGTAACTACCTAAACAGCAGCTCCCTGTTTGCTTCCAAGTCTAGGCAACTCCGGGGTTAACGACCTCATGTATACCGACATGTTGAGTCTGGCACGCCCCCCGTGTCTCGCGGGGGTCAACGCTGTTTTTGCTCGTGACACCCGCGGCTTGGCTGACAGCCACATCTGCCAGCAAGGCGGTTAATGAAGAGCATCCAATGGGCCCTGGGCACCTTCTGCCCCGTTGCGGCAGTGGTTGGGACTGTGGAAGGCCATTGCGGCAGAAGATCACCAAGCCCAGTTGGCATGGCGTTCTAGCGCTTCTATTTCCTGCGTAAGGTTGCTTTTCCCCGATCGATCAACCAACAGCGTTGGCCATCTGACTGACGGAGGAATGATTGATGGGCGAGAGTGGGATTTGGCAGCTCTGGCGGTTGAGATTCAGCCCCACTGCCGAGTGCGCTCGTTGATTGGATGCAGAGTTCCCTGAGGCTAAGCTGCCCTTGGGGTCAGTGCTTTTCCGGCTGCCGCCCCAGAGAAAATCCCACCACAGCACAAACAACACGAAAACCTGGCTGCTTTCCGAACTTCAGCTTCTCGTCGGTCGCCCACGGATGTCTCCCAACAGTCAGCTGTGAGAGCTCCTGTCGCCGCCGCCGCCGCCATTGAAGTCGCTTTTCGTTGTCGCTCCCATGTGAAGCATCAACCCCGGCGCATTCTAGCCAGGTGCATATCGGTAGTAGAGCGTCTACGCGCACTCTCGCCAGAGCGTTGCCCACGCGCCCGCTTGGTACCCCTCTGTCGCCGGAAACAAAGGTATGTCCGCTGCCCATCCATTCGAGCCTGGCATTCCAAGCTCCCTTCGCGCGTCCTCTGTATATGATGAGATTATTTATTGGAGCTGTCTAAATCCCCATGTTGACAACCCTATATTACGCAACTTCCTGACACCTTGACACTTGCTCATTCTCGTTTGCCTTGTTGTCTACCCATGCAGCCACTGACCGAGAATCCTTTGCTCAGGTAAACAGCCATCTCGCTCGGCTTCCACCGCTTGAGCATGCGTGGATCCTCTCTGGACAACACAGCTTGATCTCTTCTCGGGGAACATAGACGAGGACCTGTGCTTGGGTTGAGAACATGGAGGCCGTCAATGTGCCGGCTGCTGCCGCCGTGCCTGCCGCGCCCACGCCGGCCCAGGATGGGGAGAACGGAGGCGTAGGTGAATACAAGTTGAAGTTCTGCACCGTCTGTGCGAGTAACCAGAACCGGTATGTCGCCGCACCCTCAGGCTCCCGGGGGGGTGCTTTGTGCTGACAGCCTCTGGTAAGATCGATGGAGGCCCACCTGCAGCTCTCCAAGGCGAACTATCCTGTGATCTCGTTCGGCACGGGATCATTAGTCCGTCTCCCGGGTCCTAGCATCACCCAGCCCAACGTGTACCAGTTCAACAAAACGTCCTACGATAGCATGTTCAAGGAGCTGAAGGAGAAGGACGAAGACCTTTACACGCGTAATGGTCTGCTGAACATGCTCAACAGAAACAGAGGTGTAAAATGGGGCCCCGAACGATGGCAGGATTGGCAAATCGGCGTGCCCCGGCTGGAGCATGCCAAGGACCGAGGCAGCGAAGGCATCGAAGGAGGGGTCGCGGACGTGGTCTTCACTTGCGAAGAGCGCTGCTGGGACGCCGTCGTAGATGATTTGCACAACCGCGGCGCCCCTCTGAATCGACCGGTGCATGTCATTAATGTGGACATCAAAGACAACCACGAGGAGGCGTCGATTGGCGGCCAGGGCATCCTTGACCTCGCGCACTCCCTCAACAAGGCCGCTCAGGAAGAGCGCGCGGCTACGGGGGTGGTAGCGTTCGACAACGGGAGTGCTACGGCCAGAGCCTCGTTTGACGAGAGAGTTCCCGACATCATTGGGGACTGGCAGGAGAGATGGCCCAACCTGCCCGCTACCTGGACGTTGGCTTGGTTTTGATCCCGGACGCGACCCGTGAAGCCGTGGCCTGCGAAGCGCAGCGAGGCGCGGTAGTTGTGCACTTTTTGGCCAGGCACCACAAGTGCCGCATATGATACCCCATGATGACGAACAATTCATGATGTTATGCAGCCTGCGCATTGTCGCATCCGGTCACGGGTGTGAAGCATTGCTACAATGTGGCCAGACCCCCTTGTCGACCTGCCCTACGACGTGTGTACCTGAGCTCGATGGCCGCCATGCCAAATTTCGTCGGGAAGTACGGAGGCGTCTGGACTGGGCGTTGATGTTGATGTTGCCAGCGCCTCGAGTTATGTTAAGTACTCACACTTCTACAACCAGACAAGCGGGCAGCCTCTCCCAAACACCACCCGGCCTCTTCGGATTCGCATGGTGTAGGCGAGATACATGTATCTAACCCATCCGGTGACATGCCGAAACACGAAAAACACTGGGAAAACCAGACGGGCGTCAGGCAACGCTGTGCTCAAACGCTGCAGGAGCAGACTCGTGGCACGCGTGCCTCACAAAAGATGGGATGAAAATCAAGAGTCGTTCGATGCCCATGACTGTTCCCCCAACCCCGGTCTGCCTGGGAAGCTCCCTCGCGGGCTAGAACACTGTCCCAAGGGCTGCAGGAACTCGGCTGGAATGCACGGCGAGGCTTGGGTGGATACGGCGGACAGTCCCTGGCACCGGGAGGCGGTAGGCTCTGGCGGGCTTCAATTCAAATACAATATGAAATGCCTTGGCGTGCCTCTGCATTACTGCTCAATGCAGCTAGGGCTAATGAGTTCGAGTCGAGAAGCGCGGCAGGGGGTACGCGGAAATGGGTCCCCAATACGGCGGCCGGACTGCGGGCGGACCAGTGCTGCCCTTGTCGAGAGCGCCGGCCAGGACCGACAGCAAGGCACAGGGGAGCCGGAATGGGCTAGGGGGCAGCACGGCAACACGGAGAAACGGGGGGGGGGGGGGGGAAGAAATGGAGAGAAGGGGGGAAAGAAGAAGCATGGGCAATGAAAGCTTCCTCTCGTGGGCATGCCCTGCCCGGATCGGGATACCGATAATGGTCGGATTGGGAAAGAAGAATTTCCATGGGCGGTTCGAGACCAGCCTTTTTGTTGGCACGAGGGACCCAAGTGGGAGTTAGTAACGGTGGGAGGAGATTGCACACAGGTAGAGGCCTCTCGTCTATTACCTCGCATAGGCAGACTATCCCTAACACCATGGAAGGAGATCAAGACAGTGCGGAGGACTGTTGTATGTACTAGGGTAGCTTGAATCAAAGTGTCTGTTTGTCGCCTATGCCGCCGGAGTGCTGAGAGCTGCAAAACCTCATCTGTGTTTGGGGGGTTGCCACCCTGCCCATTGCCACCAACGAAGCCGTGTATTCACGGGCGTGCATTCATTGCCTTCATCTCTGCTTGACAGTTGACAGCTGGTTTACTGATGTAACTCGGCAGCAACCTGAGTTTGACGTCGACGTCACCAAAGGCTGGCCAGGGGATCCTGACGCAAGCAGCCAGGGCAAGAAAGGATGTATGAATGAAGGGCGGCTCTCGGACGCCCGCACCCATCCTTGACTCATGATTGGACCCCCGCCAGCTTTACTTCTCTGCTAGCCTGCTAGCAGGGCCGTCGAGGCGTGTGTATGTGTGTGTGTGTGTGTGTGTGTGTGGCATGCGAGACTTGGTTGGCGCGCGCGAGACGGCGAATTAAAGAACGGCCGCCGGCCTTGCGAAGTGGGCAGGCGCCGCATGCACTACGTCCCTTGCTAGCCGACGGCCTGTCAAACCGAGCGGCTGCGCCTCAGGGGCAATCAGGATACACAGCGCGCGCCTCGCGACGAGCCTTGCCGGAGCTCGTCGGGACTTCCTGGTCGCGACCGGGGGGGTGGGAAGGCAGATTTGTCGATGCTACCAGAGGCCAGGCCCGGGGGGCGAGGCGGAGCTGGGAAACCTGGCCGGCCCAGGGCCCTTTTCGCAAACAACCTACCTCGCCCTCGAATGCTTATTCCAGTAAATCTGCAGTCACTTGGCAAAAAGCCAGCAAGCCGATAACCCGCACCTCCCGGGCTGGCGTCGCAAAAGGGCGGACGATCATGGACGGTGGAGGATCGGCGGGTTGGTCGGCCCTTACCCAGAGACGGTGAGGTCCCCAGCCAACAAGCACCAGCCTCACCCATGACGAATCGTCGCGGAAGAAGGAAAAGAACAAGACAAGTACCCACTAGCCCATCAGCTAGGGCTGGGCATATAGTATGTACGTACATACATGTATACAGAGTAGTACACAGTAGATAGCCCCGGCTGGGGGTGTGATGCGATGCGAGCCCGCCAGCGCCCGAAGACTGGGGGAGGAAACCCCCCCCTGAACAGCAGCTTCCCTGGCGGCTTGGCCCTCCCGTGGGTGACGGGCAGACGCCCAAAGCAACCCTGCCCAATGGGGCGAAGCTGGCTGGCTGGTTGCATGCGGCGCTGGGTGAAGAATTCCATCCCAGAGAAAACTGAGTCGGTACCTGCATGTCGCAGCAGCAACGGGACGGGGGGAGGGGTGTGGAAGCGGCCGGTCTCGTGCAGATGGATCATCGCAATGTTACTGGCCTCCACCAACGAAGGAACTGGACCCGATCCGCACGCGACTGGTGCAGAGGAGAGAGGCTACCGGTTGCTACTACCTGTGGCTAGGGAGGACTGGGTGATAGGAGCCCCCCCGGCTAGGAAGGCAAACTATAGTACCGGCGGGCGGGCTAGAGGCCGCGCTTGTACCCTCCGAATCGGTAGAAAGGCGAATAGGGCCATCATCTCCTTGCTCACCCAGCGAGAAGGGCGCGAAAGTGTGCGAACGGGCTGCCGGCTCGGGGACCAGGTCGGCGGCTTGCCTACCTACCTATCTAGACGCCTTTTCTTTCAGGGAACGGGAATCGGCCAGGGCCCTGGCGAATCATGAAGGATAACCTCGATGGATATTGGGGGAGGCCCGTTTGGTCTCCACCCCCTATCCTCCATAATCGGTTAGGAGCGCCCCCGGTGTGTGTGTCTCTGTGATGGGATGGGTTTCATCGCTTCTCGTTGCCTCCTGCTACCTACCTATGTACCAGACCCGTCCTGTCTCTTTTGGTTGCTAAAGCGAACTAGTAGCAGGTGGACGACGAATGGGTGCTCCATTGCTCGGAGGTCGGTCGAGGGAGACAGAAGAGAATCTTGCAAAAAGAAGCCGCACACACACATACACACGACGCAGACCCTTCTTCAATCCATGTCCGCCACCCACACCACCTCCTCACAAACCACCACCATCCATCCACACCACATTCATCTAGGTACCTTACACGGCCTCTGGTTTGATCCAGCCTGCTGGATCTGAGACCCGGCGATAGCGCAACCTGTCGCTGCTCGGTCCTTTGCTGCTGTGTGTATGTGTGTATACATATGCGTATGTGCGCGTGTGCGTGTGCGTGCGCGTGTGCTACCTAATACCTTAGGTACCCTGTTCCGCGGTGCCAGATCCAGTTGAAGTTCCTACGGCAGTCTATCCCATCCCTGCTCCAGCTCCTGCTCCAGCTCCAGCTCCAGTCCCAGCGCGGGCAGTCCCCCGGTCCCGTCCTTTCCATTCCACTTTACACAGTACAAGACCCGACGACCTCCCCATTTGGTACCTCCCATAATACCTTACATACTAACCGACCTCCAGCCCGCACTGCATGCACACCTGCTCGGGTCCATACCGCAATTCCGGCAAAACCCCCCTCCCCCAGCCCAGCAGGCAATCCAAGCCCAGCTCGTCAGGGTGCATCACGTCCGGCCGACGCGCGCTGCTCTCTTTCTTTTTCCTTCATCCGGTTGCCCAGTCGCAACAGACATCGGGAAAAGTGTAGGCACGGGTCGTCCGAGAGCCTCAACGTCAGCCCCGGACCGTCAATCATCTGTCCCCTCGCGCCATCTCTCGCTTTGTCTCTTGCGTGCGTGCGCTGCGCACCCACGCCCAGCGCGAAAAGTGTCTAAGACGGGCCTCCCAGTACCTGCATTGCCAGCCCTGCGCCCGCCACCCTCGACTCCGTCCCATCCTTCCGTACGGACCGAGGGCCCTACATACTCCTCCCGTCACCTTACCTGACATCCATCCGTTCATACATACTCGGCCCTGCGCGCCGCCCCCCGTCACCCCAGCCAGTGTTTCCGCTTTGGCACCACGCCTGACACGACGACATTAAACTCAATTGACTCGGACCGTTGGTGCCAGAGACTCTTCCCCGACCTTTGACTCGAGCCCGAGCCGCTGTGACAGCTGTGCCGGAGCCTGAAATTGTCTTGTTCATACTTATGTGTCTCGAGCGAGCCGAATAGTCCTGCGTTGGCAAAGACGACCCAGCCCGGCCATTCATCGAGGCAACCGCTGTCCCGACCAGCCCGCCCAACCCGCACCTCGGCCCTCGTCGCCTTGCCGCGTGCGTGCTGCTGCAACAGCCAGCTGTTGGTGTCGCCGACGACGACCTCTCATCTCCCCTTCTCCACTTGCAACGTGGGCTGCTGTCGGCATCAGAAGACCCGTCGATGGAACCAGCCCGCGCCGCACTGCAATAACCCTTCCCCCGCCGCCGCCGCCACTGAAAACCCGCCAGCCGGAGGAAGGCGCCGTCGAACTCACTCGCCGCATTTCACGGCCCCCCGTTCCCCTCGCCGTCGCCGTCGCTCTCCCCGGTGGTTAAGTGGACGACAAGTCGTTCCCTCCCCGCACGTGGCTCTGCTTGCCCTCTGCGCCTTCCTGGTCTCCACGGCACAACACGACGACAACAGCGACGACGCACACCGCTTCCGCCACGATATAGCCGACCCCCATTCCTACAATGAACACCCGCAATGCGCCGCTGTCCCCTGTCTCAGTAGGCGGTAGCGAATGGTCCGGCATCACAAAGTACCAGAACCCCGACGCAGGTTACAACAGCAACAGCCGCGGCCTCGCCTCCCCGCCCGACTCGGGCGGAGTCCTCGGAGCCATGAATGGCTTTCCCGGCCCCGGGCCTGGCGGCCCCAGGAGCGTCGGTGGGCCGTCGCCCCCACCCTCGATCGCCCGTTCCAGCGGCGGCATGTACGCGCGGAGCGAGAGCGGTCGGAGTATGCGCGATGAGAACAACGAGGTTGTCCTCGGTGGTCACTACATCGCCCTGAAGAAGTACCTGCAGTCCACCTCCAAGGACGGCCGCGCCAACCCGGCCCCCAACCGCGCCCGCGACAAGCTGCTACGTCTCTCCCCCGTGCAGTTCCTCGAGCTCTCCACCGACGTCTACGACGAGCTGCTTAGACGGCAGGCCCTCGGCCGACGGGCCCCGGGCCCGCCCCCGCCGCCCTTTTTGCAACCCGAGGACACATTCCACCCGAAGCGAAATCAGGCCCGCCAAAAATTGTCGACGCTGGGCCCCCCGAGGTTCCGCGACCTGGCCACCGACGTTTTCTGCGAGTTGGAACGCCGCTTTCCCAACTTCCCGACGGGCGATGTTCCCGGTGCCACCAGCCCGATATCCTCGAGAGGCCCTCCCAGCCGCGCCGGCACCCCCAGCGGCAGCATGATCGGCATGCCCGGCATGCCCCCCCGAGGCATGCGCCGTCCCTCGGATGCTAGCTCTATCCGATCCGGTGCGCCTCGTCTGAGCGACTACCCCGCGCCGCCCTCGCCGGGCATGGGACCCAATGGTCTCCAGCAGAAGCAATTCCAGAGCAACACCATCGTACCCAACAAGAGCACCATGGTCGAAGAGGATGACGACGGTCTCGACAGCGAGGACAATGCTGGATTCGGAATGGAGAGCGCCGTGAACCGAGCCAGCAAGAGAAGCGACGGCACAGGCATCAGTGGTGTCATGTCAGAGGTTGGTACGGGTTCCTAGCGCGAGAGCATGATTACTGACCAGGCTGCTAGACTGACAAGCGACTACTTGAAGAGTCTCAGGCGCAAGTGCGCGATCTTCAGGCAAAATTGGACGGCCTTGAGGACCAGCTGAAGAGAAAGGACGACGAGTTGAACCGTTTTATTGACGAGGAACGATCGAAGTCCTCGACCGAAGACGTCGAGCGACAGGAATGGGAAGAAACGCGGTCCAACATGGAGAAAAGAATCAACGAGGCGCAAGCCATGAACGACGACCTACGCGGCGAAATCGACCGCCTACGGGCAATGCAAGACGCCGAGGTGAACAAGCTACGCGCCGATCTGGATGACGCGCTGCAGCAGCAGAGCCGCGGCATGGGCGCACAGGATGGCGCTGGGGACGCCGAATTGCAGCGCGAGAATCAGGAACTCCGCGCCGCGCTTCAAGAACAGGAGCACGTGACCGAGGACGTTCGCCGCGAGGCGCAGCAGTTCCTCCAGGAGATGAAGGAGCTCTCGGAGCAGCACAACCCCGCCTGGGAGAAACAAGCCGAGCTAGAGAAGAGGGTCGAGACGCTTGAGAGCGAGGTGCGTGAGTGGCGGAATCGTTACGCCCGTACCAAGACGCAGTTGCGCAGCCTGCGGGCCTCGTCCATGGGCTTGACCATCGAGGATGCCAGCAAATACATGCAGGAGAAGGGCTTTACCCACGAAAAGGGCATGATTAAGGACGTCCACGTCACCAGGTTCCAAATCTCCATCGACGAGTTGCTGATGAAGGCCCGGACCGAGGAACCAGAGAAGGCCATGGAATCTATGAAAGCCGTGGTCGTGAGCGTTCGTCGTATCACCCGGGACATGGACGAGATGGCTGCCAACGACGACGACCTCGTGCGCCAACAGCAAAAGCTCAAGAGCCGCGTCTCGGCCACAGCCAACAACCTGATCACGGCATCGAAGAACTTCGCGGCGTCCGCCGGCATGTCGCCCGTCTCACTTCTGGACGCGGCTGCCTCCCACCTGGTAGCCGCCGTTGTCGAGCTGCTCCGAACCGTCAAGATTCGCTCCACCCCGGCCGGCGAGCTGGAGGACGATGACGATGGCAGTATTACCCCGGTAGACACGACGGCCTTCTTCTCTCAGCAGACCGTCCAGCAGGACGCCTATGCGCCGGGACCCCCCCAGGACGTCATATCCCCCCTGGTGCCTCCTCCTCGATTTAACGGTCTGGGTGGCGCTCGCGACAGCACGCAGTCCTCAGCCTACAGCCCCGTCAGCTCTCCGCGCGAGTCAAACAGCCAGTTCAACAACCAAATGCGCAACGGCCCCAGCGGCCTGAACGGGATGACTGACGCGAATTTCAACAAGCCCGCGAATGGGTTGCCCGTCCAACGGTCTGACGACCTGAAGATCTACCTCGAGGACCAGACGGCCATCTTGGTTCAGACCATCCAGGGTCTGGTTGGCGCCGTCCGTGGCGATGCCAACATCCAACAGATCAACGAGGAAATTTATGCCATTGTTGACGTTGTCGATCGCATCCTGTCGGAGACGGAGCGGACAGGTAGCCGGGACGAGTCGATCGACCGGCTGATTGCTTGCCGCGAGCGGCTGCTCGAGGCTGGCGGCTCCGGCCAGGACCTGGCTTCCCGCGGACTGGGTACGGATGACAGAGAGTGGCGCATGTGGACGCAGACGCTCCCGCCCATCGCCTTCGAGGTGGCCCGAGAGACCAAGGAGTTGGTGCAGCGCATCGATCGCCTGGTCATGTCGCCAGCGGCCGACGACTTCTCGTGAAGAGGCTAGTCCTCTTTCGTGCAAGACTCCTCTTCTGTGGCGCCTCTTACCTTCTCTCTTACGATGCTCACGGCTTTCTGATTTCTGCATCTCGCTCGCGCGTTATTTCCTCGCGCCGAGCTCTTGATACCCCTCCCGTACCAGATGCTTCTGCCCGGCGCGCTTTTCTCCGGGGAGGGGCGTCGGCCAGGTTGTTCTTGCGCCAACTCCCTCTGCCGCCGACTACATACATGTACGCCTAGTGTTAATGTTGTTGCTCGTCTCTCCTTCTCTTCCCTCGGCCCCCTTGTGGAAAGCCGACGCTTCCGGCGCGGATGACACGGGAGGCGGAGGGCTCTCTTTTGATTGTTGATAACTCTTTTATTGTTCTGTTTCTGTAGACGGAAAGCAAGCAGACTGGGTGTTTTCTGCTGTTGCATTGGTACTTGATATTCATGCGGGGAGGGAGACGTATTGCGGGGAAGGAAGAAAGCCACGAGGGGCCGCGCCTCCATGTATATGCTTTGAGGGGGTCGCTTCTCTTTTCTCCCCCCACTCCCACGGCGCAACTCGCTTCTTCCTCCCCCGCTCTTTTTCGTTGATATGTCAAAGGCATGACCGAATGGACACGGTTGTATACAAGGGCAGGCGGATGACGGCAAGGGAAATTCACGGGTGTCTTTTTTTTCCTTCCCAAAAATAAATCAGGCCTGGGCGGGGAGAAGGAGAGATGCACGACGCCACGGCACAACCAGAAATGAGAAAGGAAAAAAAAAAGAGTCACCTCCCTACCTACTTGCCGGTCTTCGTTTTCTTTTTCTTCCAGTCCTGTATAGGTAGAAAGAAAGCCCCCCCAGCACACATGTTTTGTTTTGGCTGGGCGCGTCTAATTGGACATGGACATGACATACTACTACGCCAACCATGTTGAACTCCCTCTACGCGCGATTGTGATACTCGAGTTGTACGTATGTTGTTTTCTCAAGGCGGGTCGAACTACCGCATTACTTAGTCGCTCGCTGACGGATGGGTAACGATGACCTTGATTTGATCGCCGCAGAGTCTGCGGATATCATTATGCCAACCACTATTCTTCTAGTGCTGCAGAAACGGTATCGTGGGGAAACGGCTACCAAGCTCGTTGGGGGCGTCGTATGGATGGTATATGTTATACCTGTTGTACATAAGTGCAAGTGTACTTAGGCATGCTCCATATGGAACGTGGGGTCAACACTAATTATTTCACCAGCATGGTTCCAAGGACGGTGGCGTGTCTGGCATACGCACAGCCTGTTATCCCCCTCTCTCGGTATGGTAAATTTATACGCGGGACGGTCCCGTGTTTCGCGGTGCGCGTGATTCATTCCTATTCCCCAGCTTCCACCCCACCCTTTTCTTTCTTGAGCCCCAGAGGTCTTCAAGAAAGGGGGTTCACGGTCCGGCCATTGCCTCACCTTGCTCTCTCTCTCTCTCTCTCTCTCTCTCAAAATCTTTCTCTCTCGCGTCCTGGGCGAAGAATCCCTCAAGCGGCGGCGTCGCCGCGTCCGAGGCCCTCTTTGTACGCGCGGAGGGTGCGGTCGCGACTCACCTTGTGGTCGACGATCATGCGGGGGTAGCCGGCCCTCCGGGCGACGTCGGCGGCGCCGCGGCCGTAGGGGTCGTGGATGGCGCGGCCGGGCGGCACGGCGCGCAGCTCCGGTAGCCACTTGCGGATGAAGGCGCCGTCGGGGTCGAACTTCTCGCTCTGCAGGATCGGGTTGAAGACGCGGAAGTAGGGCTGCGGGTCGACGCCGACGGAGCTGCCCCATGCGGAGGGAGGGGGTTAGTTTGGGGGGTTTCCCTTTCGTTTCCTTCGGGAGCAGGGAGAGAGGGGGATGGGGAAAAAAAAAAAAAAAACACCCAAAGAGGGCGAAGACTTACGCGCTGAAGCCCCAGCCGCCGCTGTTGGAGGCAAAGTCGCCGTCGACCAGGTGCTCCATGAACCAGCGCTCGCCCAGCCGCCAGTCCAGCAGCAGGTCCTTGACCAGGAAAGACGCGCACACCATGCGCAGCCGGTTGTGCATCCAGCCCGTCGCCTGTACCTGGCGCATCGCCGCGTCCACCAGCGGGTACCCCGTCCGGCCCTCCTGCCACGCCGCAAAGTGCTCGGCGTCGTACGACCACGCGATGTTGGAGTACTCGGGCTTGAAGGGCTTGTTCATGCTGTTTTATCCCCCCGGAACGCCGGTGGGGGAACAGGGTTAGCCAGGGGGGCCTCGTGCAGCACAACTATGGTAAGTGACAAAGGAAATGGCAGGCGCGGAAAGGGGGGTAGGAAGGAGAGCACCGCATGGGGAAAACCGAACGAACCAGATGTACGGCCAGTGCACCAGGACGTGCCGGTAGAAGTCCCGCCACGCCAGCTCGCTGATCCACACGCGGATGCCCTCGATGCCGGCGTCGAGCTTCTTGGTCTTGTTCCGGTCCCGGGCGTAGCGGACGGCGGTGCGGGCGCTCAGCGTGCCGGCGGCCAGGTGGACCGAGAGGCTCGAGGTGCCGGCCTCGGCGGGGAAATTGCGGCGCTCGTGGTAGCGGCCGATGCGCTCCTCGGCGAACTTGACGAGGCGGTCGAGGGCGGCGCGCTCGCCCGCCGGCCACAGCGCGCCGTACCGCGCCGCCTCCTCGTCCGTCAGCCGCTTGCCCTCCGGGGCGGCGGGGATGGCGGCGTCGTCGTCGTCGGCGGCGAACAGGTGCGCGACGCGGGCGCGCGCGGCGTCCGAGTTGGCCGCCGGCGCGGCAAAGGGCTCCAGAAGCTCCGGGTTCGCGTGCAGGTGCGCGACCCAGGCGCGGAACCAGGGGGTGTAGACGGCGTACTGGCGGCCGGCGCCGGTCTGGAGGGCGCCCGGCGGCACGACGCAGGTGTCGTGGACGACGTCGACGGCGACGCCGCGCGCGGCGCCGAGGCGGACGAGGCGGGCGTCGCGCCGCAGCTCGTCGACCTCGTACTCGGCGTTGGCGAAGAGGCGGCGGGCGCCCCAGGCGGCGAGCAGCTCGAGGACGCGGGCGGGGACGCGGCGGCGCGCGGCCACGGTCTCGACGACGAGCGGGACGCCGAGCGCGGCGAGGTCGGCGCGCAGGGCGCGCAGCGAGCGCAGCGCGAAGTCGACGCGCACCGGCGCCGCCAGGTGCGCCTCGAGGTCCTGCGGGCTGAGCACGTACAGGCCGACGAGCGGGACGCCGGCGGCGCGCGCCCGCTCGCCCGCCAGCCAGAGCGCGCGGTTGTCGCGCGTCCGCAGGTCCGCCCGGAACCAGTGGACGACGGCGGCCCCGGCCTCGCCCCCGTCGACGGCCCGCCGCGCCGCCGCCGTCTCCTCGAGCGCCCGCGCCAGCTCCTCGGCCGGCCGCGCCAGCGCCCCGGCGTTGTACGCCGCCGCCCGCGCGTTCGACATCTCGGCCGGGTAGTACTGGCGCAACACGATGCCGTGCTCCTCGGCCACGGCCGCCAGCGGGTGCGGCGCCCGCAGATCGTCGTTGTCGGGGCCAACCTGGCCGCCGCCGGGAGGGGTCGCCTCCCGCTTCGGCTTCTTGGCCTTCACGGCGGCGGCGGCGGACGGCGCCTTGCGCTTGGGCGGCATGGTGGTAAGCGGGCGGGACGCTGCCACGGAGAATGGGGCCAACGGGTGGATGATAGCCTCTGGGGGCCCGGGGCCGTAATGTGGACGAAGCGGAAAGGCGAGGACCCAGAGACAGGAAAGGTGGACTGGTCGTGGCAGCGGCCGCGTTCGCGATGTGCTACGGCCCAAAACAACGCGGTTCATGGAGGACGGAATGAGCGGGTTCTGGTTGTCTCGGGCATGGGCACAATCATGAGCAGTCCCTCCTCCACCTTTACCTTTTTCCTCGACGCGCCCCCGCGACGCCCAGGGCGTTGTTTTGCGCGATGTCGACTGCGTCATGGGGTGCCTGAGATCGACTTACAGAATTAGATCTAAAAGAAGGGTCCCTTTCTGAGATCTGGGGCTTGGCGCGCTAGCCCTGCCGGGATTAGTCGCGGTTTCTGCTTTTGTCCAGCACGACCAATCAGGGCTAGGCTTGCTATGCTGCCCTCCTTGCCCCCGAGTCACGAAGCACTCGCGTGGCATTGAAGGAATGGAAGCTGTACTGCACGCTCGCAAGCCTACGGCGGGTACAAAGGAGTCGATGGCCGCAGTATCCGCGACATTCACGTCATCTGGAAGACCGCGAACATGTGCGAGAACTTGTACGCGCTTTGGGGGACTCGTACCCCCGGCTACAAATCATACATCGACGGCCGCGGCACCAACGGTATTGCTCGCTCGTCGCTCGTTCACGGCATGACCCGTACCGGCGTTATCCACAACTGGCAGGAATCTTGGTCTGCATTCATAGGCACAAGCTCAGCCAAGCAACTTCGGTACTACGGCGCAAAGAAGCTGTTCTTATGTGTGGCCCGTATCTGTACCGCAATGTATCTCTCGAGCATTACGGCTTTTTCAAGGCCACCTTCAATCTGCGGCACGGAGGCTATCGAAGTAGCCCCAGAATCCCCGTCCATAGAGCCACTCGAGGTGGGATGAGGAGACTTTGCTAGCCGTCGCATGATCACGTCCGGGTCCCGGGTACAGGTCGGCCATCGTCCATGGGTCGTTGAGTTCTTCTGGTTTGGTTTGGTTTTTTTGGTCAGGGAAGTCTTAGTTTTATTTCCGTTCCGAATGCAGGTGCGACGTTCTCTAGACGGGGGAGGCTAGATGCGAATCAATGCAGATGAGAGCCATGTTCCAGTCCAGTCGTGTCATTCCGTCCGTCCCAATGCCAAATCAACACCGAACCTAAAACCTGTGCGCCGGGGGCCTGTCAGAACGGGACGCGCGCGAGAGCGGGTAGAGGCCGCGGGCAGGTTGGGGCGGGCGGGCGAGCGGCCACGGTCCAAACATACCGCAGAAACAAGAAGTCCATCGCTTATCGCTGGGCGCTCCAGACGTTCTTGACGAGACCGTCGCGCTGGACGAGGCGGTTCATGGCGTCGTCGCTCTCGCCCATCGCCCGCACGAAGCCGCAGAGGGCGTAGACGTGGTTCTCGCCGGTGATGGCGCGGCCGTTCTCGTCCACCTTGGCGATCGAGATCTGGACCGAGGCGTGGTCCTTGGCCTTGATCAGGCGGTTGGTGGCAGAGCACTTGCGGGGGACGTAACTGCAGCGCGGTCTGGTTAGCATCGCCCGTCATCTTCTTCCCATTCCCATCCACCGCCCCGTGACCGGCCCTGCACCCGCATGCACCCACACACACACGTGTGGCCGGGCGGCCGGGGCGGCCGGGGCGGCCAAATTCGGTACTCAGACGTACAGGTCGACGAGCTGGCCCTTGTCGTTCTCCATTTTGACGGCTGTTGAGGATTTGCACGGGGGAAATGTCCTGGGGAGAGTGTTGCGCGAGGTGGTGCGGTGAAGTCGGCTGGCGGTTCGGAGGTGACGGTCGCGGGGGAGAGTTTCGTGTAAAATTCGAAAATCAAATTGTGTCGCTCGGCGAGTTGGCGGGTGGTGGGGAAAGGGCTGATTTCCGAGAGGGACAGCCGGTTGCCGCAGCGCTAAGGCGGCGGTACGTACCGGTGGCTAGTGCTGTGGCCACAGCTTAATAGTGGGTATTTGTTGTGGCTGCATGATCGGCCAGGGAAAACGGGCTGCACGTGAGACCGCGTCGTGTTGGTGGCGAAGGATGGATAAACGGACTGATGGAACGTCGATGGGATGCCGTTACCCACTGTCCATTTGGATGTCAGGCCCGCCTCCAGCTCGCTCCAGTGCTAGTAAACCGCCCGCTCCGTACACCCCTCGTGTGGGTTTGTTGATATTCCATGGGACGCAAACCGTACGTTCCGTGTCGCTTTGCTCCCGCTGTCTTGGCCACTTACCATGAGCGCGCCAGTGGATTGCGATCGCACTGGGTGCACGGCAATTCATGAATAGGCGGCGTCTTGTGTTGCCCCTGCCCCATCCCGCGACACGGTCACGCGCTTCCGCCCGTTGGCTGGCGGCTTGCAACTTCGCTTTACAACACCGCGCTCTTCGCCAATGCGCCAGTCGCACTCGGGGCATCCAATACTACATCAGCAGCATGTCTTCTCCCCATGCTTTCTTGTCATCGCCGGCGAGGAAGGAAAGATACGCCAATGCCACGGCCATTTCTTCGTCGCCTGAACTCCCGTCGCTGGGTGAGCTGGCCCAGCGGGCTCCCAGGCAACCGGTCCTGCGCAGCGGCAGCCATGCGGTCCCTGTCCCGGTCACGGCGTGTAGCACTTTCACTTCGGCCAAAGAACTTCTGCGTCAGGCCCCTGAAATAGACATCGACACCGAGGAAATCACACATGCGCCGCCTCCGAAGCCGCCGAAACCTCGAGGAAAAACTGGGGCCAAGCCCGCGGCCGAGTCCAAATCCACTACCGCGCCAGCGCCCCCAGCAGTCCAAGACGCGTGCATAGTAATCGCCTCTTCTCCGTCTGAAGACGCAGAGAAGGTGTGGCATGAATCCAAGCCCCGGACCCAACTGCGGGACAAGTCAGCGCAGCCATCGGCTGATCCCGTTCAGTCGACTATCCCCCAAGGACGTGTGACAAAGCCCGCCGCCCCGAGCAAAACCAAGAAGAAAACAGAAACCGTATCCAGACACTTTCCCACGGAGAAGCCAAAGGGGAAACCCAATGAGAAAACAAAGGACTCGGCGGGACAGAAACCTGTAGACACTCCGGCGATAGCTCCCCCCGCTACGCCAGTGGACTCGGTACCTCGGGAGGTGGCTGTGGCCAGGCGAAATGACTGGACTCCTCCGACAGACAGCGCGACTGTTGACGGGCCCGGCGTTGAAAACCCTGCGTCATCTTTCGTCCAGTCCAACACGTCCAAGGATGTGTTTCAGAACCTATGTCAGGACCTTGCCCGCCGAACGGAACCGAGCCAACCCCCGCCTGCCCCGCCGGAGTCGGTAGTCGAGCTCCTCAAGAAGCGGAAACATGTTGAAGCGGCGGCAACAGACGAACAGGGGCTTCCGCTGCAGGAGACATCTCCCACCAAGCCAGCGGCTGCCAAGAAGAAAACTCGCACCCTCACTGAGTTGGCAATGGCCCCTTATCAACAAGTCAACCCGGACCTATTAGCACCTGGCAATACGGACTCGCTCCTCAACTATTTTGAAGGGAGCGATGGGGCTGTGAAGGCCCTCGTCGAGCACCAAGCTGCGGTCATGGATTTCAACAAGACCAAGGCGAAAGGAAAAGGAAAGGCAAAGAAACCTGCCACCAAGCCGAGGAAGAAGAAAGCGGGGACCCTCGAGGATCCCATCCTTCTCTCACCCAATGCCGCTATGAAGCAGTCTTCGAACCAGGACTTTGTCTTTGGTACGTCGAGCCAGTTGATGTTGGAGGAGTCGCCCACGTTCCTTCGTGAAATGCAGGCGGCCATCCAAGCGTCCAACCGGGCGGATGATGACCCTTTCGCGAGCTCGCCCACCCACCAGGCAGCCGTAAAGAGGGGCCTGTGGCATGCCGGGGCCCGGGATAGCGATGGCGACTTGCTGGAGTTGGACATTGTCGATCTCGCCGATGCCACAACGCCGCTCGCATTAGCGCGCGGCCAATCTGCCGAGAAGGCAACATTGGCATCTCCCCACGATGACGTGTTTGTTAATATTGAGGATGTCGTCGACGTCCACGAACTCTGCCCAGGTCCTTCTCGGACGCCTGGGACCACTGGACGGACTGCATTGGCGTCCTCCTTGCCTGTGCAAGCGCTTGGTTCCGCTTCACGCCCTCTTCTTGAGCAGTGCCAGGCTAGCAAGCATCTTCCACCTTCCACGTTGCACAATTTTTCCACGACGGCGGAATCCGCGGCCAAAGCCGGTGCCACTGCGAAAAAGAAACCGGCAAAGAGCAACGCCCCGAAATCCCACGCCTCGAAATCCCCAGAGCTTGCGAAGAAAACGCGGGGCCGACCTAAGAAAGATCCGGCGGTGGCGTCGCCCAAAGCAAAGGCAACAACAGCTACAGCAACGGCCCAGTCGCCCAAAAAACCACGAGGGAGACCACGCAAGGATTCCGTCTCAGCAGCAGATACATCCAAGGACGGTGATGTCGCCGAGACACAGCCCGCGAGCACTACGAAACCGGCTACTCCTCGGCGACGAGGCAAGGCGAAACAGAAGTCCACCGTTATCGAAATTGCCGATTCGGATGATGACGACGAGCTGTCACTTTCCTCGCCGTCGTCGCCATCCTCGCCAGAGCTTGTCTTCTCCTCTCCCCCGCCGATGGATCTCTCACTCACCGACGACGCCGATATGTCGTTGAACCTGTCGCCCACAGATGAGGCGGCGAAACTGTTCTCGCTCATCACCAAAGCGATCACGACGTCGCCCCGTTCCACAGACCCGGCCAAGCCTTCATGGCATGAGAAAATTCTGATGTACGAACCCGTTATCCTTGAGGACTTGACGGAGTGGCTCAACGGTGGAGAGCTGACGAAAGTGGGTTTTGATGGTGAGGTCACGCCTACCAAGGTGAAGCAGTGGTGCGAATCAAAGAGCGTGCTCAGTATATGGAGGGCCACTAGGAAAGGAAAGGAACGGAAAATACTTTGATCACTTGGGTTTGTCTTAGCAGGAAGCCAGCGTGAATAGCCAGAGGATGGGATCAGATCATTGCAAGCCTTAAGTAGGCAAATATGTACTTACTTGGGTACCTAGGTAGGTAAGTTAGTGGTGAGAGGCATTTGGAGACGGAGGTGGCCAGGTGCTCACGGAAAGTTATGAGCAAAGAGACACGAAGCGACGATACACGAGCAGCTCAATGCGAAGAGACATAAGAGAAAGGCTGGGATCTATTTCGCTTTCCGTATCTGACTACGCCGACTATGCGTCTGCCCCGGCATCGACCTTCAGGGTCACGCGACAGATGAGATGAGAGGTAAGTAGTGCCCGAATCTCATGGCGGTTTGGTGACATCTAGCCATCCTATATATACCCCGGATTTCAGCGCCAAGAATGGGCGGGTTAACGCGGGGATCGGCGGCGCAGGTCCACTAACCCACTTACCGTGGGCCTCGGCCCAGATTGGATCAAAGAGTGACCTGTTTGTACCGCCCGCCCCTCCGAAGACATCTATCCAACGTATACCTGCCCATTTATTACCGGCCGCAGTCCGGGCGAGGGGCCGACGGGACATGTCTCTTTTCTCCTCTTCTCGCGCGCGGACGCTTCCTCACCTCTGCAATCTTCGCCTTGCTCGCACCGGCCGCTGCGCTTCTTTGACTGCATCGTCATTAGCTGACGTCAAGCCGCAGCAGCGCCAGCTTCGGCCAATCTCAGCAATACCGTCCTCACGCCGGGAGACTCTCCACGGCGATCGTCTGCCACTATTTCATAGGATTGCCCAGAGTCGGCGATCGGCACCTCCCGGGAACGTCCTTTCTTCTGCCGCCAGGATGACGAAGGCCTCTCATTACTCCTCAACGGCCAAGCCGAGGGAGAGGAAGGCACCCGTGGAACCTCGTCCTAGCGCCAGCATTGTCTTGCTGTCGCCCTCCAACCAGGTCCTGCTTCTGCACCGAGTCAAGACGTCTTCGTCCTTCGCGTCGGCGTACGTCTTTCCCGGCGGCAACCTCTCCGAGAATCACGACGGGCCGGTGCCGCCGCCCGGTGATGTCACGCGGCATGAGGACAGCCTCGCCTACCGGCTGGGGGCGATTCGGGAGACGTTTGAGGAGAGCGGCATCCTACTGGCGCGCAGCAAGAGCGGCGACAACGGCGGCGGGTTGCTGAACCTGCCGGCGGCGGAGCGTGATGCGGCGCGCAAGGCCATCTACAACAACGAGGTCCGCTTCACCGAATGGCTGGACGGCGTGGGGGGCGTCGCCGACACGGCCGGTCTGCACCCCTTCACACGCTGGATCACGCCACCCGCCACCCCGAAGCGCTTCACAACCCAGATGTACCTCTACATGCTGCCCCTGTCGACGGCGGCCGAGGAGGACCCCGCGGTGCGCGCCGCCGAGCGCGAGGCCCTGGTGCCCACCCCCGACGGCACCGAGGTCCTGTCGTCGGCCTTTGACGACGCCGCCCACTGGCTCGAGCGCCAGCGCCGCGGTGACGTCATCCTCTTCCCGCCCCAGGCCTTCCTGCTGACGCTGGTGTCGCACTTTTGCACCGGCCCGCCGCCCGCGGGCTCGTCGGCCGCGGCGCGCGGGCACTACGAGGCCCAGCGGCGGGGGCTGCTGGACTTCCTCGGCTGCGTCCCCACGGCGCTGCCGGGCGCCCCCCGCAGCAGCCCGACGGCGGACATCCCCTGGGCCGACAAGGTCATCAGCCCGGCGACGGCGGCCATGCTGGACGACGGCCGGGCCGTCCTGAGCCTCGACAAGCCGGGGCCCGAGCTCAAGGGCACGGGGCGGGGCGGCGACTTCGACCGCGTCGTCCTGGTCCGGTTTGCCAAGGGCACGGCGCTCGAGGTCGAAGTGAGGCCGCGGGCCGAGGTGTTTGACGAGATGCGGGAGAAGGAACAGGCGAAAGAAGCCAAGCTATGAGGCGGTGTCTGATCGGAGACCTGGATGATGGCCGGTGGGCGGCACTTCGTGGCTCACTTGATGTGGGTAAGATATGGAGGACTTATCAAGAGCCGCCATGGACGCTCACCGGACAGAATCGGTCAAGGACGAGATACACGGCATGAAACGATTCAGAATATCCAGAGAGCAGCGGAATCGACGACGTCGTTGGACGAACTCGTCCCATCTTCAATATACGCAGAGCAAGCCGATGCATCATCACCTTCCGCCTACCGGCGTCCTGTTCTCGGCCCCCTGTCCAGCCCAAGGACCCTCCCGTTCGGCCAGGGCGCCCTGCCCACCGTGCTACGCACGCCTACCTACGTGCCCGGCCATTGACCAGTGGCAGGCCTGTAGGACTTTTAGGCTGACGTTGCCTGGTTTCGCTGGCGTACAGCATTTTGCGGGCCCCCTTGGCCCTTTTTGGGGGGATGGGCGTGCTGTGATTGGTTCTGCGTCCAACCCCCCTTCCCATAACCCGTCTTGCGGCTCAAGGCACCTGCATACCAAGGCCGGTATAAAAACCCCTTCCCCCCCTTTCCCTTACCCCCCCCTTTTTTTTACTTCCTCCCTCTTACACCTGCTATCTCCCGCCCCGAGCCCCGTTCCCGGTACCGTCAAAGCTCCGATCCCCCCACCACCACCACCATCCCCCATGCATCGACATCCCCTAACCCCTGAACCCCCCTTCCCGGTCGACGCTCGCCGGGCCCCGCGTGAGTATTAATCCCTTGCCCCCACCTCCCGCTATGCCAGTACGGGGTCGTCGAGGAAAACTGACCGCGGTGGCCACCCTAGACCCCATGGCCATGCCCGCGGCGACAAGCAGGCCTCGGCATCATGGCGGCTTCCGTTCGCCGCCGCCGCCATCCCCGCCACGGCGCCATGTCCCCGGGCCCCTGGCGCCGGACTTTTCTCCCTCGCGGTGCCTGGATGGCGAGGGCGAGGCGTGCGTAGTAGAAGACGTCGGGTCTCCGTGGCGACGGCGCCGCCACCGCCTCGGCACCCGTCCCGCGCCCCCCACGCCGCCCGAATCGCCACGGGGCGCCGCTGTCGAGAAGCTGCCGCCGCCGCCGCCGCCGCTGCCAGCATCTCGGAATTCTCCTTCGTCTCGTTTGCTTCATCTTTCCCTCCCCCTCGGCCCCGCGGATCCGTTGTTTCCCGGCCCGCCGCGGGGCGACGAGGACGCCGCCGCCGCCGCCGTGTCCGCGCCCGCGCGTCCCCCGCCCCGCGCGCCCATGATCCCGCGCCTGCCCACGCCCGATTACCTGGACGACGACGACGACGACGACGGCCCGGGGGAAACGGACGGCTGCGCCGGCTTTTGTGCCTGCTGCGGGCCGGCGGCGGCGGATCGGTGGCGGCTCTTCGGGGGCGACCGGGGGCAGAAGATGGCGGATCAGTGTAAGTGGCAGACAGCCTTTCCCCGCGCGCCGGCTGGGCCGGAAGTCCGAAACAAAAAAAAAGCTGACTTGCGTGTAGTGTGGGAGGCCAGAAGACACATTGCGAGGACTTCGCGGGCGGGTCCCAGGAGGTCGTGATTTTGTGGGATGGGCGGGGGGCGTCCTATCGGCGTTTGGGGGAAGGGGCCGGGAGTTCCGGGGCTTTCTGATTGTTTAATATTGCTTTATGCCATCGATACTACACGGCTTTGCCACCGGCCTTTCGCCGCGTCTGGATGGTGCTCGGTCGGTTGCGTCCTCGTGTACCCGTGCCGCTGCTATCGTGTAAGACCGTTTTGTGGCGCTGAACCGGGGTGGGGTCCTTCGTATCCTGGGCAAGGTTGCTTTAGTTGTCTAGATCCGGGATATATTAGCCTCTGGAAGGTTTTGCCAATCTTGCCTCGGTAGGTGCAGTAGGTCTACGGGGCCTCAGGACCAAAAAACTCTGTCTCCTGTTTTTACCGGGAAAAGAAGCACCCGGTTGTCCTTGTTGGGCGCCCCTGCCTCAGTTGTGGGTTAACGATGTGCAACATCTGGTTATTTGAGTGAGTACGCACCCCTTTTTGGGCACTTATTGAGTAGCAACGTCTACCGGTACAAAATAGCCCCCAGCACTTTGCAATACAAGTACCACTGCGTCACCCCCCTTTTTTTCTTTTTAACTTTTTTACGCTAGGCCGGTGGGCAGAGCGTTTCTCCTCCAATATATATCCACTGCAGTATGTGACTCCAAGCAAAAGGAGCAATGGGCATCCTCAAGAAAGAACATTCTCAGGAGGTACTACCGTTGCTCACCCGTGGGTTTGCTAATCAAGACCAAATACATTTACCGGCAGAGATAAGAACGACCCTGACGAGAGGAGGTTAATTTTTGCTAGCCAAGTATTACTCCATTATCCACCTTGACCGTCGTCATGAAGCTGCTCTTGATAAATCATTCAAGAATGCGTCAGCACCAGTGTATAGTTCAGAAAATGTTGCTCAATCAGGTGTGATTTCCATTTAGCTTTCCTACTACCGTGTAAGTCCTCCAATTAGGGTAGAGCCGCGCAGATCACATCTACCTAGGTACATGCTGTGCCACTCGTTGGCTCTGAAGCCGGGAACTAGCGAAAGACGCCTATAAATTTCCATGGCGAGTATGCCTCAGGTATTCTATGTGTTCATGAAGAATGGAGGTCAAGCCACCTGGAAATTTCAGGGCCATTTGCCACGCCTCTACCTGCTTTGCCCCCACCTCATCATGTTGAATTTTGAGGCTTACTCTCTGCAAGATAGCAGTTTTCTCGATATAATTTTAAGAGCACAATTTGTAATTGAAACCAGCCTGCGTAACGTTTTGTATGGTTAGGGACTAATCACTTTGTGACTGCCCCGGGAGCCGGTATCCCCGGATTGCTGGTGGTGAGACTTGTGTCCCCAAACTTTGGAAAGGGCTCCACTATCCTTCATTATGAACGTATGGATTTCGTTTGTAACGAATAGGTCAATCTAGGCGTATTGCTGTGTTTTAGGCATGCTTTCCGTCAGTCTGAACCCCAAGATAACCTTTAAGAAACTCTCACCTCGCTCAAATGGTGATGCGGCACCATGTACATAATATTGGTGCTTCTCTTTTATGCCTCCGCCTCTAAACGGTTGAGCATCTCCTCCATGACGGTCTTGAGGCCCGGGCTGTTGCGCCCCGCATGGACGACGAGGTCGTCTTGCTGGGCTTCCCAAAGGTCGCGGAGTAGCAAGATGGCATCCATCCGCAGGTTTCCAACGTAGGCGGAGCGCGGCCGGGGGACTCCCTCGAAAAGGGTGTCCCACAGCTCGAACCATTGCTCCTCCGTCGACTTGGTGCGAGCACTGTAGTGCACCAGCTTATTCAGGGTCTCCGTCGATATGTGCCAGGAGCGCGGCTTCTCGCGGAAGGGGCACACAGGGTTGCGCGTGTGAGCGTCGCGGTCTTCCGCCTTGGAGAAAGTAATATAACAACGCGCACAATAGAACTCGGGGGGGCCGTGATTCCGCTTGAGATGCTGCTTCACATCCTTCAGTCTCTTGAGAACGTATTTGGAACATTCTCGGTGTTCCCGGGGGTGCCACTTGTAAAAAGGGCACCCAAGAATCCGAGTCTTTGCGTCACTATCGCTTTCGGATGCTCGCCTAGTGGCGTGCGTGTTGCACTGCTTCAGCCTTGCGCTGTATAAAGCACTGTGCGAATCTGAGCTCGGGCACCGTCTCTTCCGCGAGAGAGTATCGTTCTCGAGTTCTGCTTCTTGATCAGTTCGGGTTGAATTTTGCCCTGCGAACAGATATAGCGTACCCTGTGGGTCAGTACATGGTAGCACGCAAACGCCATCCGTTTCGTACCCGGATGGAAAATCCATAGGCACTTCCGGAGGGTTTGCCAGAGCTCCGAAGTCAAATGAATTCCAAGACTCGTCACCAGAGGAAATCTCATCAAAACTTCCGGTTCCAATGTAAGGCGACGCGAAGTTAAAAGTGGGCGTCATTCTGAAGATTGACATTTTCTCGGGTTCATCACTGATTATCTTCGTTAATACTTGGCTGTGAAAAGGTTGCAATGGTGGCCTCACATCATGCAATCCTGCCCATAGGCGGACGAGAAGAACATCCCACCTAGAGTCGCCCCGAGGCGTGCTACTTGTCCGGACATATCTATTTTGTACGGGATCAGTCGGATAATCTCGAGTTGAGACGGGGCAACTTACCTGGGCTGCTTGGACTATTTTCGGTCATGGATGGAAATATCAGGTCAGGTAGGTCTTGAGGGCCACCCGGTGACAATCTCCCGCCGTTCACCGAGTTGTCCCTGTCCTGCACTGTTTCAGGGTCGGCCAAACGGCCAGGCTGGTTAAGTCCCGTGCCTGGAAGCTGATCATTTGGTTCCATGGATTCGCACTTTGGTGCTGTAGGGTGGTTCGTCAGTCAGGTTTGTCAGGCCTCGTACAACTATTTGACAGAACGGGCATACCTTGAGGCGGCTGGGTATCTGTGCCTATGCCAGATTCCAATGGGGATGGCGAACCCTTGATTTGCTTCTCGCGGCAAGAACAGTTGCATTCGACCTTTTGTTCCCACGCCATTGAGGACGCGGGGACCGACGGGCCAGGGATGGTGACATGTTGCATGGTGTTCTATTCTGGGTTTTGGTGTACCGCAAGCCGTGACGATCATGTCCACGATCTCTGTGCTGGCTTTGGGTGACGTGTTCGCGTCGGATGCATCTTGAGGTTTCCGTATAGAAGACAGGCAACGTTTGAAGCAACCATAGCACAGCGGGAGGTCGGGGGGGAAGGTCGCACGGGGCAATGCCAAGTTTGAAACACGTCTCGTCCGGCAAGAGGCGCAGTCGTGGTGTCGGGTGATGATGATGGGCAGGCTGGCAGGCAGAGATTGTGTGGAAGGTAGCGGTGGGGGGCGGGAGAGATGTGATTGGGCTACAGGATATTGGAGATGTACGCAAATGCGTAAAGGTTCTACCGACGGATTCTCACCCCGTTGGATGCGTGTGCCCTGCGCCCCAGCCACTTGGCAGTCATGCAGGCGCCCGATAGATGTATACGATGTCATTGGGCTTGGTGGAAAAAGCATAGTTACCTCTTTAGTTGGGTACGCGATCTCAATACGGCAATCACAGCATTCGTGTAGCAACGCGAAGTACTTGTATATGAACAGCGGGGACCAAGGTAAGAAGTGAGAATTGGAGTATAACTAGGTAGGTAGTCTTTCGGTGAAGTATGTAGATGGATTCATGTCGCCCGGTATTGCCTTTCGAACGAACGGATGCTTGCTGCAGCCTCCGACCTCCGAGCCGCGTCTTGTCGTTGATCGTTGGTGTTATGTTCCGGGGCCAACCGGCTGTGGTTGATCGGGGCAGATTTGTCCTGCTGCCACATTTCCAAGCGGCTCTCTCGTAACGCAGCCTTATCGGCAAAGTACCTGCCAAGACCATGTTGGTGTCGACGAACTGCGGATACAGGAAGAGGGCTGCTGCACACTCACTTTGCATTGAAGTTGTGGCTTTTTGCCGATGACTGTTGATGGTGGGCGTTCATGTTCCAGTTTCTCGACATGTTCATCGTGGCCCAACCCGCCCTTTCAACACCGTAGACTTCGCATTCATAGCAAGTCTTTATATCGCCTCGGATTCTCTCACTCGATTCTCCATCTACGAGGGAGTACACAATGGCGTGCAATATTCATATGCAATACGCTGGCGGGTAGTCGGAGCTAAGCCGCTGGCAGTACCTACAAGCCTATCGCCTCTGCACAGCGTCTACTCTGTTGTGTAATAGTACTCAGGCCAAAAAATCCCAACGTGGCCAACCGCTGCACTCGCCGGTGGCGCTCGTAGCAGTCCCTATAGCTTCAACCGGGGAGGAGGAACGCCTTCTCTGCGCAACCGCATGTTGGTTGTGATGCTGCAGAAGACAAACTGGGGATGGATGATGTCCATCGCGCTGAGACGCGAAAGCACCGAGTCACGCCGTGGGCGCGACGTGCCCGCCTTTTAACGTCGGTTCAGGCGTCATCGGTGGCTGCATCGCCGTGGTTTGGTCTGGCTTGGGCTGGCGATGATTTCCGCAACTCCGGAGGGAAAAAAAAGAAAGTACGCATCTGTGTACGAGATGGAATACACAGCTGCGTGGACTTCCAGGACTCGTGGGCATGGGCTGCATGACCCAGCCACTTCGCACTGCCACTCGGGCGCCTGGACACACAGGCAGACAGGGCGAGTACCTATGGTTTGGGAGGAGAATACTCTTGTTGTTGCGGTGTTAGCCTGGTCGTACAGGCATTGTGGTATATCCACTTCGCCCAGGGCGGGTGCTCTCTTGTTCCCAGAGAGAGGCGAAGCGTCTGGACGCCTGCCAAGCGTACAACTCACTCGTCGCCTTGCGGTGCTAGAAGCTGCAGGTGGGTGAAGTGCGTACAGAAGTAAGTATCCACATACACAGTTGGCGGACGTGGATGAGGAGCGCGCCCCAGCGAGGAACGGAAGAGAGAAGGAGAGCATCTTTCCATGGCGAGGGGTTGAGCCTGGTCGACCTCCCGCCCCGTCCATTGATTTCTATACTTTAACTTCCCTCACGTACGTGAAGTTGTGTTGGTTTTGCCATCTTATCCAACCAAGCGTTTCGACCGAGTGTTGGAGCTTTACGTCAGCACTCATGCAAAGCACCTTGGATTATGGGGGAGCTGGGGCTGGACCGTCCCAGCCCCAGGCCCAAAGCTTAATGAGTGCCGAAAGCAAAGGCAACGTCGAACGCGGCCCAATCCATCACGTAAGACCCGTTTTATCAACGCGAATCAAATATCCATTTCCTCGTGGCATCCATGGACTGACAGCGCACAGGAGAAGCCCCACGATCTCCACGAGAACCAGGACGATGCCTGTAACCACGAGACGCCATGCAGCGGCAAACGCGCTTTTTGGGCACGCAAGGCCACGGCCGGTCCCGTAATACCTCCTCGCCTTTGCAGCCCTATGCCTTCCGTCAACAATGGAGCGCCCAGCAGCCAGCATCCTCTAGTCTTCGAATCACGGGAGATACAGCTCGCACTGCTGCAGCTCGTCGCCGCTGCCAACAGCTTTGTCTTCCGCCTGCTCTTGGGTTTCCTCAGCTGGTATCTCTTCTTGAACGGGCAAGGAGATACAGCCATCAGAGTGGACCAGCGCTGCGTGCAGCACGCTTTTGACCTACTCATCGCCTCACTCAGAGGCGGAGACGACGCCACCTGTGCGAAGCGCCGCCTCCAAGCCGGTGCTGTTGCCCTCCGCCCTTGCGCTGCATGGGAGCCCAATGAGGACTCGGGCTCCAGCGGCAGAACCACCCGACCTGCCGGGAGCACTCATGGGTCTAGTGCCGCCTTGCCCACCGCAGACCGCTCTGGAGGCGGCTCTAGACGCCGCCCTGGCAGACCCCGAGGGCGTCGAGGGCGTCGAGGGAGCACGAGCGAGCCTGGAGGGAATGGCGGAAGCGGCGGCGGAGGCGGAGGCGGAGGAGGCGCTCAGCCTAATATGCCAAGAGCGACACCTGACGACTCGCGCTTGTTCGCTTGCCCCTTCTTTCTCCATCCAGACGGCAGCAACGATTGCCACGGCTACAAACGACTCTGCGACGTTCGGAGTCATCTAGCCAGGAGGCATAAGCAGCCCACGCACTGCTCGCAATGCAAGCTCACCTTTGAACGTGGCGAGGACTTGGAACAGCACGAGTTGAACAGACCGGCAAGACCGTGCTCTTACAACGATTATGTCCACCCGGGAATTACTCCCGACCAGTGGACCGATATCACTGATAGGAGGAATCGCCAAGGCACCCCCGAGGAACGCTGGAACAACATTTGGCGCATCCTCTTCCCAACACTCCCGCCGCCTTTCTCGCCCTATATACTCTCTCCATTTACTTCCCGGCTCCAGAGGGAGATTGCCATGTTCCAACAGGGTGGCATTCTCCAAAATGTCGTGAATGGCATTGTGCCAATTGGCGCGTGGTACGATAGCCAGACATTATCAACACGGGTCATCCAATGCCTACAGGCTTTCGTCGAACACGTTGAACGGCAGGAGGGCGCAGCCCCCGTCCGGGCGAGCCCTAGCGACACCAACGTGGGCATGGCTGGGACGCGCCCGCCCCTGCCACCTGCGGATCCTCGTCCTCCTGTTCCCAGCTTGTCTTCCCCAGGGCTGTTCAGGAGTGTCCCTGTCACTTTCTCGTCGCTGGCTCCGACACAGGGAACCCCGATTTTTCCACCCTACTCTCCTGAATCCGGGCTTTCCTTCGACAGTCGCAATGCCCTCGTGTTCGACGGCATGTACATGCTGGGCCCCAATGATCCCCGCGAGGGCCTTGGCGAGCAGACACGGTATGAGATCGCAAATGTGATTCATCTGGACCCTCTTCTTGAGGAGGATGTCGGCGAAGGGCCTCCCAATTTCTGGTGGCCATAACGCACGTGGGAGCATGGGTGACTGGAACCGTGGGGCGTTTCGTTGTTTGATAGACTGTTTCTACTGCGTGCCTTATTCCCCAGTCTCAGTTATTATATAGACAGTCCTCGGGTACAGGAGCTTCTTCTTACCCGTGGCACCAATCGCATGTAAGGGGTGGGTAGTACTCAATATATGTTATCTTTGTCTTAGTGCTTCGCTTGGACTAATCGACTTTCTTGATGATTGCTCGCAATTTCAGGGTGACCAGCCGACTCCGTGGGGGGATAGAGTATCAAAAGCGAAACTCCTTGACTTGCCTCTCCTCTCATTAGCTCTTCCACGCGACTGACATCTCCGGTACCGTCTACCGCACTCCCCTTGCTTCGGGCAAAACCCTGCGCCCGGAGTTGGGCGCACAACGGGACAACTGCCCGACCAGCGCATAGTATGCATCTGCAGGTAAGTAGGTACCTATGCAGTTTGGCTATGGGGCTTCATGTTTTGCATCGCATCCAGCCAATGTATGAAGGGATGCACTGGCGGCACGCAGCAGGCTGTTGGGGGCGGAAAAGATAACAGGGCAAACAACACTCTTATATGACACCAGACGTTATATTGAGTCAGTCAATCACCGTCAGCTGATTCACAGGGCGTAAGGCGAAGCCACTGTTGTGCAGCTGAATGCTGTGATCAACGAATTGTGCACGGGGAGCAAGTGCGCGTGTCCAAAGGCACAAATGTGCGATTGAAAGCGGTCAGCCTGCGCCTCGCTTGCCTCGGTGAGCCCGTTTCACCCCACGCACGCGAGGAAAACAACGGCAGCCTTGAATCCGCTTAGATGATGTGACTGTTCCGGTTGCCATCATTCATATACCGCACGATGAACAGCAACCAGAAAGCCCAAAATGGGCAACAGCGACAATCACAACTATAAGCTTGGCCGGACCACTTACAACGACTAGACGCCGTACTGTTGCCGACAAGACCCCAGGCACCGGGACACCACAGGATAATACACCTCCACAATCACTGTATCGCCGTCATCGACGGTACATCAGCTGTGTGGACGTTGTATCATTGAATGCGCAACGCCGTGGATTTTCTCTCGAACGTCTCAAAATATGGCGATAAATCGACCGGCGCGGCCCGTTCGTTACGTGGTCATGGTGTGGAGAAAGCGACGGATACACCCGGGGCATCACATCCCGAAGAGCTACGCCGGCGCAACGAGCCAAGGGCAGCGCGGCGGAAACGGGAGCCGGCGGGGCCGAGGGGAGGAGCAACCAGACGGTGATGAAAAAGGCGACTTGATCGCGTATCCGGGCAGGCCACAGGAATATGACGGTGACGACCACATGGACGACGGTTGCGAATCCGAAGACTCCAGTGGGAGCGAGTACGACGCGGACATCTTCGAGCCGGACGAGCCGCCACCTCCGCCGCTCGATCCCATATTCGCGCCCGTCGTGCAAAGTCTGACCGACGCGGCCCTCGGCCGCTTCTTCTCCGCCTCCCCCGTCCGTCCCCCGTCCTCCTCTTCCCGCGCGTGCCCCCCCCAACAACAACAATATTATCACCACTATGGCGACGTCTCCCCAACGAAGACAACGACCCCGATAATCACCTACGCCTGCCCCTACTACGTGCGCGACCCGGCCGCTAACGCGCCCTGCCGGCCGCGCATATGTAGCGGCGGGGGCGGCGGCGGCTCCGGCGGTTTCTTCCCGCGCCTCCTCGACCTCCGCCGCCACCTGCACACGGCGCACCGGCGGCCGCCGTGGTGCCCGGCGTGCGGGGCGCGGTTCGCGCGGGCGGCGGCGCGCGACGACCACGTGCGCGCCCTGGCGTGTTGCGCCCCGGGCGCGGCGCCCCGGGCGGCCGCGGCGGCCGCGCCGCCTCCCGGCCTCGCCGAGCCTCAGTTGCGCCGCCTCGTCCGCCGCCCCGACCCGGCCGTGCCCGCGCCCGCGCAGTGGGCCGCGCTCTGGCGCCTCTGCTTCGGCGACGACCACGAGACCTCCCCGCCACCGTCGCCGCCGCCGCTGCCCCCCGCTGATGTCGTCGTCGTCGCCCGCGCCCGCGCCTTCTGGGCCCGCCACCGCCACGCCCTCGTCGTCCCCGGCGGGCCCGCCGCCGCGCTCACCGCCACCGGACGCGCCGCGCTGGAGGCGGCCGTGCTGGAGCGCATGCTCGAGACGCTGCTGCGTGACGCCGGTAGCGAGCTGACGACGGGCTCGTATCGCGGGCCCGGAACCGTTTGAGAACGCGAGAGTCGGCGCTGCTTTTGTAACCATTTCCTTTGTGTTTCTTCTCCCTGTTGCTGACGGTGCTCTTGTGACCACGGCTACTTCCTATGTATTGCGTTTCTTTCTCCTATTCATCAGCGGACTCTCACTAAATGGCCAGCGCATTTTCGCACACAATGATTAATATCAGGATCGTTCAATTTCCTTGCACCCTTCAACATTAGCGGAATAAGTTTAATGATTGATAACCTTGTATGGCAAACTTGTTCCTTCATAGAAGCGTTGCCACACATCTCACCACAAAACGCGGCGAGGTTTGGTGCCATGCGAAGTGATTGATGGGTGGATGGAATGAATAAGTAGCTTCGGAATTTCGTCCAGTAACACGCGGAGATGGCATGAGTATCCGGCTTTGACTTGACGATTCCGATCGCCATGGACACCACGGCAGGTGGAAGCTGATCTTGTGGCGTCTTTGCCTCTCGACACCTTCCCCAAGTAGAAGTCGTCTTCTTATGGACGGCCAGAATGTTGACATCAGAACAGACGGGCGAAGTAGTATGTAAGTACGTAGGTAGATCAGAAGGATGTACCTCTTTGGTGTATGTGCGCAGAAAGGGTACTTTTGTTCTGCTATCGATATCCCGGAGCAGGGCGATAAGCGATGCACGACCGATAGCCTAAAAAGTTTCCAGCCAGAGACGGAAGGAGGACCCATCAAAAATAAAAAAGTTCGAGACGGGCGCAGCGCAGCGATTCACATATTCCTTTGGTCTACAAGACGCGCTGCATGACCCTGGCCGGGCCTCGACACCAGTACTCGCACGATACCGGGTCTTGACCAGAGCAGCAGCGGCAGTAGTAGCAGCGGAAGCCGCCAGAGCACCCGCCATCGCGAGAGTTGCCCGCCATGGATATCCACCGGTGTCGCTTCGTGCCCTACCCGACCTCGGCCATCAACGCCGTCGCCTTCTCGTCCCACCAGACCACCAAGAAGAAGAGCAGCTCGATAGCCCGTCTCGCCATCGGCCGCGCCAATGGCGACATCGAGATCTGGAATCCCCTCGGTGGCCAATGGCACCAGGAAACCATCCTCCACGGCGGCCGGGACCGAAGCATCGACGGCCTCGTCTGGGTGACGGAGCCCGACCAGACCCTTCCCGACGGCCGTGTGCTGGCCGGCAAGCTGCGTTTGTTTAGCATCGGATACACAAGCACCGTGACCGAGTGGGATCTGGAGAAGAGGAGGCCGAAGAAGCAGGCGACGGGCATGCACAAGGACATCTGGTGCCTCGGCGCCCAGCCCTTCTACGACAGCAAGACCAGCAAGAAGGCCAAGGCCGGCCCCGGCGCGACCCCGCCGACTGCGAAACTCGTCGCCGGCACCATCGACGGCAGCCTCGCCCTGTACTCGATCGAAGACGGCGACCTGCGCTTCGACCGCGTCCTCGTCAAGGCCGCCTCTAAGAAGACCCGGATGGTGAGCATGTGCTTCCAGAGCCGCAACGTCGTCGTGGTCGGCTGCGCCGACAGCTCCATCCGGGCCTACGATATGCGCAACGGAAATCTGATCCGAAAGATGACGCTGGGCTCCGACCTGGCGGGCGGGGCCAAGGAGATCATTGTGTGGTCCGTCAAGTGCTTGGAGGATGGCGATATCGTGTCGGGCGACTCGACCGGCCAGGTGTGCATCTGGGACGGTAAGACCTACACCCAGGCCCAGCGCTTGAAGAGCCACAAGCAGGACGTCTTGTCCCTGGCCGTCAGCGCCGACGGCTCGACCATTGTCAGCGGCGGCATGGACCGGAGAACCGTCTTGTACCGGAAAACCACGGGGTCCAGTGTTCGTTGGGCCAGTGTGTGGCACAGGCGGTACCACAGCCACGATGTGAAGACGATGAGCTCTTTCGAGGGCGCCGGTATCAGTGTGGTCGTCTCCGGAGGTACGCGACTCTCCACCGGAGTTCTTCGGCTTATGCTAATCCCGTTTTAGGACCGGATGCCAACCCGGTGGTGTTACCCCTGCGCGAAGCCGGCATGGAGAACCACAGATCGCTTTCGCATTTGCCGCAAACCCCGCCCCTGCAAAGCGCGCCCCGCGCACGACTCGTCGTGGGCTGGTGGGATCGTGAAGTCCACATCTGGCGCCTGCAGCGGCCGTTAAAGGATATTGTGAACGCCTCGGGAGTTGACGCGGAGGTCAGCAAGAACCGGAAACTCCTCGCACGCATCCTGGTCAAGGGAGAAGCGAACATCACCTCGGCGTCTATCAGCAGCGACGGTTCTCTCCTTGTCGTCGCTACAGCTTCGGACGTGAAGGTTTTCCACCTGCAGCCCAAGAGCGAGGCCAAGAAGGACGAGCTTAAAATCACCAAGGTGGACGTCCCCGAGAAGGTCAGCGCACTCGGAGCGACAGGCGTCAAGATCTCCCCCGATGGACAGTGGGTGTGCCTTGTCCAGGAGGGCAGCCGTGTCGCCCTCGTGAAGGTGGTCCCGGGCTCTGACGAGACCGAAGGTCAGCCCACTATCGACGCCCGACCCATCAAGTTGAACCGCGTTAAGCGCGATATCCCCAAACACACTGCATTCAGCGGCCTTGGACAGTACGACAGAAGCATTACGCAGATTGCCTTCTCACCAGACACCAAAATGCTGGCCGTGGCTGACATGCAAGGATTCGTTGACACGTGGATCCGCGGCTCCCACCCTCGCGTCGAGGTCGACGGAAGCGCTGATGACGAGTCGGACGACAGCGATTCGGATAGCGAAGAGGAAACTTCCAAAGCCCCCAAGGAATGGACACGAAACCCCAACGCCTCGCTTCTCCCCAAGCTCCGCAACTCGCCGACTCTCCTTTCCTTCTCGGACCACCTTCCCTCCGAGGACCAGACGCGGCCCGAAAACAGCGACTTAGCCAACGATTACTTGCTGCTTGCGGCAACTGCCAAGCCCCAAATACTACTCCTGCATCCCTTGAGCGGCCACATCGCTTCCTGGTCCCGGCGAAACCCGACTGAGAGGCTCCCCCTCGAATTCCGCAACACCCGCGACTTAGTCAAGGGGGCCCTGTGGTCAGGCGACCGGGTGTGGCTTTACGGAAACACCTTCGTGTTCATGTTTGACATATCACAGGATATCGCGGAGGACGCACCGGATGCTTCGACGGCCCTCGTCTCACTGGACGAACAAGGACGGCCCAGAAAGAGGAAGCGAGGCAAGGATACGGGTGCTGGAAACAAGATGCAGATGGGTGCCCTTGGCCCCACCAAGGTCGAGCGCTACGCCGACGGGCAGGCGGAGGAGCTCGACGTGGACAGGCGGGCGGCCGACGCCATGGACACGGACGAGCAGAGCCAGCCGGGAGACGACAGCGACGGCGACGAGTCGGACGCGGAGCCCCGCGGCAGCAGCAGCGAGCTGGCCATCCGCCGCAAGGCCGACCTCCAGCAAGCTGGGGGTACGCAGCAGGCGACCACCCTCGGTTTCTGGCATACGCACAAATACCGGCCCATCCTGGGCATCGTGCCGCTCGAGAGCCCGACCGACGAGCCGGAGGGCGGCGACGAAGACAACGAAAATGCGGCGCCCGTCGTGGCGGCAGGCCCGGCCCGCAAGACGCTCGAGGTGGCCCTCGTTGAGCGCCCGCTCTGGGAGGCCGACACGCCCGAGCGCTACATGGGCGAGGGCGAGCTGGATCGATGAGCATAGAAGAGAAAAAGAAAAACGAATACCCGTTGGGCCTCTCGTCGGCACCCACATAGGCAGCAGCATCTAGCGTCGTTGAATCCGAGGCAAAATCCCAGGCACGGGCGAGATCCGCACTGGCTTGGTTGTGCTGTCGAATAATATCCGATATCCTCCTTGCTCTCTCTGACTTCCCTCGAGTGATATGTGTTCTTGACGAACCCTACAGCCTTGTCAGTTTGCCCCTTTTGCCCTACGGTCTGTCTTGCCGATCTCTCGGGTTGGGTTGGGGGTTCGATGTCAGCTTGTACTTGCGTGGGGGGGGGGGCGCTTTTCTCGGTACCTTGCAATATCACAGTGAATACAACCGCACTCATATCGGGGGTAACGGTTTGCTAAACTTGTCACAGGATCACACAGTCCTCCGTCACCGTGTTCTCCGAGCTTGCTTCTAGTGGTTTCTGCCAACTTGAGGCCACAAAGGCCGCGTGACCAGAAACGCGGACGGATGACCGTGGTACGACGAGGCACACCGCGTCGCTGACGGCGTGAAAGGCCAACCGGGCGAATCGGCTGCGCCACCTCGAAGTCTAAACTCACGGCTGGATCGAGAGTCTGTACTCGGCCGTAGCCCTCGGGGAGTACCCAGGGCTGAGAGAAGCAGACCGAGGCCAGGGGAGGCGACCTCTAGCGAAAGCCAAGCCCCCGCGGCTGTAAGTTGGACGACTGCAACAAAGGGCACCAAGTTCGCATGGGTATGGAGGGACGCATGTTGGTGCTTTGGCCATTTCATCCTCGGTTGGTTTCTTCGCTGCTCGCCAGTGGGCATTCCTCGCAAAAGAAGTTTGCCCTCAGCCGCCTCGGTGTACCACAAGGAGACGACCGCATTCAGACAAAGCCGTTACAAGCCCGGGGGCGATTGTCGTTGGCTCTTGAACCCACCTGTTGGCTCGGTGCCTACGGCTGGGGCCATGGATTCGATATTTAAAGCCGGCATGTGGTTGCTTTGGTTTCGACACGGCCTTGGTTTCCCCTCGTAGACAGCAAGCTGCCAGACCATCGACCTTCCGCAAGCATGCCCGTCGTTTCGGAGGAACCTTCGCGAGTACCTAAGCGCATCGTCATCTGCTGTGATGGGACGTGGCAGTCCGCCATCTCAGGCCGCAAGAGCAGCCCATCCAACGTGACCCGTCTCTATCGCGACCTGGCTCAATGGGGCAAGGATGCCAACGGTAAGACCTGGCAGCAGATCCTCTGGTATGACTCGGGCATCGGTACAGAGGTAGGCAAATCTTTGGGATCAAAATATTCTCTATGCGTTTTTCCCCTTCGTTCGAAAGACCGCTGACCCTGACCGTCGTAGTCGTTGGTGTTGGACAAGCTTGTCCAAGGCAACACCGGCCTCGGTCTCGATCACAACATCCGGCAGGCCTACACCTTCATCGCAGAGAACTACTCGAAGGGCGACCAGGTATTCTGCTTCGGCTTCTCGCGGGGCGCCTACACGGCCCGCTGCATCGCCGGCTTCATCTCCGATGTGGGCATCTGCGAGCGCGGACAGCTGCAGCACTTACCCGAGGTCTGGGAACTGTACCGGCAGACCAAGCCCGGCGAGCGCTTCTTCGGCAGCGACAAGTACTGGGCGTTTGTCGAGGAGCCCGTGGCCGCCGGGGCCACAGGCATGGACGGCAAGACCCGGTGGAAGACGCCGGAGATTCCAAAGTGGTCGGCCAAGGCCGAGTCCTGCGAGATCGAGGCCGTGGGCGTCTTTGATACGGTCGGGTCGCTCGGGCTGCCGGCCATACTCGGGGTTGATATTCAGAGACTTTTGGGGTTCGACAAGGACTGCTACCACAACGTGGCCTTGAACCGAAGTAAGTTCCCCAACCGTGCTGGTGACTTAGCGGCCTGCATCGTCTGACGCCAATAACTCCCAGGTATCAAGCGAGCTTTCCACGCGCTCGCCCTTGACGAGCACCGCCAGGCCTTTTCGCCCACGCTGTGGCGCCTCCCGGAGGACTACCCCTTTGCAGGTCAGAACATCACCGAGAAGCACGATGAGTTCGAACGCGCATACGAAAGTTGGCTCGAGGTTTATGACAACGGGAACATCCCCCAGTCAGAGAGACGCCAGATCCACTCAACCTACATCGCGGCCCGTGACGCTATCACCCGCCTGGAAAAGGAGGCCCTCAAGGAGCAGGTGTGGAAAGTCGCCGTCCTGGAACACGATTGGATCGAGGCCACCGAGAAGGCGATGTCGAAGGAAGAGTGGGCGGCGGCCAAGAAGCCGTACAACGAGGCCCGGACACTCCTGAGCAGGATGGAAGAGTACCACAAGCCGCCCCCTGAGCTGCTGCAGGTCTGGTTTCCCGGCATGCACCTCAACGTCGGCGGCGGCGACGACGCCGCCCTTCGGGGCGAGGGGGATCTCGAAGGTAAACGCGACCTTGTCCCCTTTTACGCCGGGCTAGACTAACAAAAGCACCCCCTTAGAATTGTCCAACATCACCTTCGCGTGGATGCTGGACCAGATCCGCCCGTACCTCGCCATCGACTACCAGAGCACGTCGGACGAGGCGCGCGTCCGGCAAGCGCAGCTCGACGCGCTGAACGCCAAGGAAGAGGCGGCGGTGGCGGCGCGCACCGTGCCCGCGCGAGTGGCCGACGCGATCAAGCAGTGGCTCCGGGCGACGCAGGGGCACGACGGGGCCTTGCCGCCGCCGCCGGCGCGCCGCCGCTACTACGGCTGGGGCACCGGCCCCATCGTCGACAGCTACACGGCGCTCTACCGCCTCAACGGCTCGGCGCCGCGGACGCCGGGCGCCTACTTCGGCGACGCCAGCCGCACGCGCGAGCGCGTCCACCCCGTCGTCGGCTGGCGCATGCACGCCACGCGCGGCGGCTACCGGCCCCTCTCCCCGCCCGACGCGGCCGGCCGGGGCCGGGGCGGGGAGGTCACGCGCCAGCCCGGCCGCCGCCGCGGCTGGGAGTACGCGTTTCCAGCCGCTGGGCCGCTGCTGCCCGAGTACCGCATGCGGCCCGACGACCCGGCCCGCGTCCCCGCGTACGACGGCCGCGAGCTGGCGCGCGAGGAGGAGGAGGACGCCGCGTGGTACCGCGCCCTGGCCGGGCGGCCGTCGTTCGAGCGGCTCGCCGTCACCGACGTCCACCCCGCCGGCGACGTCGGCGTGGACCCCGAGCATGTCAGGGCGGACGAGCACGCCAAGGCGTACGTGGCGGAGTTGGACCGTGAGAATGGATACCGCTCTGCGTGGTCGGGGGATAGGAAAGCGTTGCGGTGCGCGGACTGTGGGTGTGAGTGAGGGGACACTGCTATATTTCTGGAGTCTCGGTAGGGCGAAGGACGTAAGTCCTGGTGGTACTGCTCGAACGAGTGTTGAGAAGAACTCAACCTCTCCCATGCTGCCTTTGTGATACATTTTGACGGTTCCTTAAGTAAGTAGGTTAGACACTTGATCTCATAGACATGCGAGTAGCAACCCCTCCTCTTTCAACCTCCAAGACGATGACGCAAGAAGATTTTCCACCGCTGACCCCTGGCCCTTTCTTCGTCTTCCAGCAACGCATGGAGGAGTGCTGAGGGCCAGGCCGCAACTCATCACTTCCTCGCGCGATATGCTTCTTTTAGCCAGCCCTGTGTCTACCAGCGTCGTCTGTTGTTTTCTGCTTGCGGGCCCTTTTCTATGTAGTGCTTCAGCAACCGGGTCCCGTCCTCGATCCGCCCATCTTTAATGTAGGCTCTTCCTAGCCAAAACTGCGTGTCCAAGTGTGACTTGTCGTCTTCTGCTTGCGGACCTTCTCCCATATATTGCTCCAGTAGCCCAATCCCGTCCTTGATCCGCCCGTGTTTGGTGTAGGCAACTCCTAGGCAACGCTGCGTGCCCAAGCGGAGCCTGTCGTCTTTTGCTTGCGGGACCTTTTCTAAGACGTGCTCCAGCAACGCGATCCCGTCCTCGGTCCGCTCGTCTTCAATGTAAGCGACTCCAAGCAACTGCTCCGAGATCAGGCGGCTCCTGTTGTCTTCTGCGTACAGGCCTTTCTCCATACTAACGACGTGCTCCAGTAGCCCAATCGCGTCCTTGAACCGCCTATCTTCGCGGTAAGCCTTAGCGAGCGTCTGCATAGAGGCAAGTTTCGACGTGTCTTCCTTTCGCAGCGTCTTCGTTTTAACCTTCACTACATGCTCGAGAATGGAGATTGCATCCTTAATTCGCCCGTCTTTAAGGTAGGCGAATCCGAGCACGTGTTCCGATGCAAGTCGACGTAGATCGTCCTCTCGCAGCGTCTTTTCGATCCCTACCACACGCTCGAGAACTGGGATCCCATCCTCAAATCGCCCGTCCTGTATGTAAAAAGTTGCGAGCAAGTCTTCTGCGTCGATTCGGTGAGGGTCTTCCTCTAGTAGCTTTTTCCGGATCTCGGCCACACGCTCCGCGATCAGGATCCCGTCCTTTACCTGCCCGTTCTGAAGGTACGCTATTGCGAGCATGTACTGTAAAGAAAGTCTCTCGGGGTCTTCCTCGGGCTGTGTTTTTTTGATGTCTAACACATGTTTCAAAATCAAAATTGCATCGTTGGTCCGCCGAATTCCTATGTAGGCGACAGCGAGCAAGATTTCTGAAACAAGTCTGGAGGGGTCGTCTTCTTCGAGTGTCTTCCGGTACCATCCACAAACGTCTTCGAACCATTTTGTAGCCTCTTTGAACTGCCTGTCATTAAACAAACGTCTGCCGACCAGTGTGGAAAGATTAAATCGTGTGTCGACATGAAGGGCCTTGCTCCGCTCCAACAGCCGAATAGCATGCGGGAAGTAGCTCCGCCATACACTTTGGCTCGCGGTAGCGTCCCGGGCAAATATCATTTCCATGTGTTGAATAGCGGTGATCAACACTTCTTCTGGTGATAACTTTTCCTCAATCCAGATGCTCGTGGATAAGTGTACCAGGCTGTGCATATCGTAAAAGATGTCGTGGGAATCGTTCTGACCATCGGGGGAGACGTCGTCTCCACGTTTGGCCAGAAAGGCAAAACCAACAAGTGTGCCGAGGGAATAGATCTGCTTCTCCTTGGAACCGAGATGTGGGAGCAGAGACTGCGGTATGGCCTTGGGCTCAATAAGGGAGAGAAATGAAAGCAGTCGTGCGGCGCCCTCGTCGGCTCGGCGTATTTGTTCGAAGGACACGAGCCACGTGGTTGCCACGGCATTGCGCGATTCTGGATATCGCGTGTCGTCGGAGAATTCGCGACTCAGTAGGTCCACAGATCCCTGGTCCGTCCCATTTAACAGCTCGAGGTAGCCTCGGATTGATGAATTCGATTTGCGGTTGAGGTAGGCGGCAGCTTGCACGATGGCCAGGGGGAGGTAGGTGAGTTTCTCCAGGAGTTCCATTGCTGTGGCTTCTTCCTTATCGATCTGCTCTTGGTGAGTCAGGGAGCTTCTCAGCAGTTCCTTTGCCTCTTCGGGGTCCATTTGGTTGAGGTTGATGATGTCTCTGCATGCTGCAGATGCAGCCACGTCCAAGGAGCGTGTCGTGAATAGCACAATGCCATCTTCACTTTGAGGAAGGTATTCGTGAATCCTCTTCCACATGGTCACATCATCCAAGTTATCGATGATGAGTAGCCACTTGCCCGAGACACTTGACATGAGAAACTCTTTGACTGCCGTCTTTGGATTCTCCTCGGCGCCCATCGAGAGCTTGACCTTCCTACCTATAGCTTGGTAGCCTTGGTCGAAGCTCGTGTCGCTGAGGGCCGAAACCCAGAACACAGAGTACTCGGGGCGGCTGTTTTTGACCCAGAAGGCGAACTGTAGAGCCACTTGGGTCTTGCCGACTCCCCCCAGGCCGACGATGGCGAGCCGCAGGCACTCTTGCTGGACAAAGAGCTTTTGCTGGAGTTTTTGCAACACAGTGTCCCGACCGGTGAAATATCGATTGCGAACGAAAGGCAATGAGTGATAGACGGGCTCTATAGCTATGTTACTCCATTGTTCTGTTAAAAGGGGGGCCTGAAGTACTAACTGCGAAGCCCATCTAATTCGGGCACGGCCTCCGTGCGACCTCCGGCATTGCCAAAAACGTTGTCCACGAACTTCTGGATCGTCCGGTCTTTGTCTGCCAGGTAGTTTCTTGTGTGTCCCGCGATCTTGCTCGCTTTCTCGTAGTCTGACAATGTGACATCGTCCAGACCACGTTCCACGTTGAATCTGTAGTAATGACCCTGGTCGTTGTCCTTGATGTCCAATCTGTTCGCCACTTTTGTCGACTCCGAGGCCATTTTACTCAAGGCCTCTATGATAGACCGCCTCGAGTCCTTGATGGTGACAACGCTTCCCAGGCCTGTGCTGATACTAAGGACACGCAGTTGCTGCCCAGGAAACTGCTTCTCGGCTTCTTCAATCAGAACCTCTGTCGGGTTGTTGTATCCAAACCCTGCGTCGATGAACTCGATCCTGTCGCGGCCGAGCTGAATGGACTTGAAGAAGGTCGTCGCCGCGGACGTTGCTCGGGCAATCTGCCATATACTGCAGCCTTGGAGGTCTGCCGACGTGTCGTATGTGGTAAAGAGGGTGGGACGAGCATCCACATTGGCTTTCGTGATGGCCAGAACGACGCTGCGCATTATCATTAGCGACTTGAGCCTCTGTATACTGGCTCACTCCCAGCACGTACGTCTTGGTGCAAGTCTTATCGCGAAACGGCAGGTCGTCATGTGTACAGGGCTTCGCGTCTCGAGTGCATTCCGGACAGTGCTCTCTGACAACTTGCTTGATTGCGCCCTCGAGGGCTGTAGCCGAGAAGGCGCCTTTCGGTTGAGCAGGGAGACGGATACCCCATCGCTTGGGGGTAAAAGCAGCTTGACCAACACTGTCATACGCTTTGATGCACTCGTCTACCGTCATGCCTAGTCTCCCTAGCATCGTTGCAATGATCCTTTCATGTTTGTCAGTATGTGGTCGAACGCATAGCCAGCACGGCTGGCATGGCTGGCAAAACTGGCCCGTCTCTATATGTCACCAAACGGAGAATGAGACAGGCAGGCAACGGCTCTACCACCGGCGAAGTGAGACTGCACTCACCCTCCAGTGCTCGTGCCTCCGATCAGGTCGAAGTACTCGCAAGGCCGAGGCACCTCGTTCAAGCCCTCGAGGTTGCGTACGCGTTCCATGATGTTTTCTAAGATGAGAAGACTGGACTTTCCACGGATACCCCCGCCATCTACAACGCAATGCCGGTGGTCAGTAGTCGTTACACCAGCATATAAGACAACCGGACGCAAATCGGGCCAATTTCATTCATCGCCAGTGCCTGGGACAAGACCGGGTCCAGTAGCTACTTGTCTACTTGCCCGCCACCATTTGTACCCAGGCTTTAGTCGTGAGGGTGCTGGAAACATACCTAGCGAGAGAATCCTGGCCGGCCGGCCCAGATCCCTAGTGTCCCCGGGAGACATGATCTACCGGACGGTGCGGGCCGCTGTGGTGGTTTCAAACGTGCTGATGGATCCGTTATCCAGCCGCGAAAAACAATGAAGCCTCAGAAGTCCCAAGTGTGCCCCGCCAACGCTCCATATCTGCCTGGGGGCCTGCGGGGGAAAATTGGAATATCAGCCCTGAGCATGCATGAGATTCGGATCCCACGTGATACTATGCTGCCGCCAATGAGATTCCTACAGAGGCCTTGGGTGGGCTCACCTGCAGCCGAATTCGTACACAGGGCGGCTAAATACACTTGGCACTGAACTGGCTGATAAGAGTAAGATACTATTGCGGTTACTCTGTGTTATTGGTGCTATGTAGAGGAGGCAGTATATGGAAGAGGGTCGTACAAGCTTTTCTCCAGTCTGCTGTGGGTTTCTATATAGCTTTTCCCGCTCCATAATAATACTTGACGTCTCATGCATCGAAAGTACAGACGCAATTCTAGAAAGCAAATAGGGGTATCTCAATGACGCTGTGGCCTCCATGGCGCTGTTTTCCATGCTGGTGCGGTATTCCTCAACTCATACAGATGGACCTACAGCGCAGGCCACTGGTTCTCCATACAATGGTTGGACAAACCGTGGAAACCTCTCCTCGATAGACTGTACGTTTCACCGAGACACCCGAGCGGCGCACCGCAGCCTTTCAGAGGCATTGGCTACAGGTCAATACGGAGTGCTATACGGAAGCCAGGCGAGCAGTGAGGGGCATCTCAATAAACCAGTTAGCATGTCGTGCGATGAACACGGTTTGTCTGCTCCTAGGGTGTTTCAGGCGATGCATCCAGGTTGAAATCGGGCTCGAAGTTGAAGGGGTGGAGGCGAGCAAAGGAGGAAATGTCTCGCTGCTGGGCACAGGTGTTGATGTAGTTGTGCACCTGGGGCAGGACGTAGCCGGGCTCGTCGGCGTTGCCCTTGAACTCGGGGAGCTGGATGAGGTTGTAGGGCTCGGAGCGGCTCTTCTCCTTGGAGTCGTCGACGAGGAGGGTGTTGGACTGGTCCCAGCGCTGGCCGAGGCGCCGCTCGAGGTCGCGCCACATGACGGCGAGGCGCTTGTAGCACTGGACGCGGCGGTTGAAGTCGTCGGGCGACAGGCCGAGCGTGTCGCGGCCCCAGACGGCGACGAGGCGGTCGCGGTCCGCGGGGCTCAGGATCTGCCGGAGCATCTTGTGCACGTTGTCGGGCCGCGCCGACGACCAGATGGCCACGGTGAAGGTCCGGAGGCAGTAGTCGAGGAAGGCCCGCGCGTGCGGCCGCTCGACGAAGCGCGACGGGTTCTTGTGGTTCGGCCGGTGCAGCAGCGTGCCGTTCAGGTCGATGATGACGAGGATGTTGCGCGGCTTGTCCAGCCGCGACGGCGGCACCGCTGCCTGCGCCAGGTAGGCCGCCGTGGGCTCCGGAACGCCGCCCGACGCCTTCGAGGGCACGTCGTATTTGCGGTGGGCAGCTTCTGCGGCGCGACGGATGTGGGCGGGAGCTCGCTTGCCCTTCTTCTTGGAGGTCGGGCCGGAAGAGGGATTGTCGTTGGGGGCCTTGACCTCGGCCGTGACGGCTTGGGGTCCCGATGCATCGGCCTGCTCATTGACAGGCGTGGGCATATCCGTGTGGCCGGGCAGATCGACTGCGGCAGAAGGGGGGGTATCGACTGCCGCGGACATGGCGACGGGTTTGTGAGTGTGTCCGGGGGGAGGCGAAGAGAGGCGTGCTTGGTAGGCTTGGTAGAAACCGTGCGGACTTCGTATATTAAATGGCGATGCTACTGCAACATCGTCTGCCGCCGGCGGTGTTCGGGAAGTAGGCGCGGATGGGAGGGCAGCGGAACAATATCTGTGCAGAAAGAGGGGAGGACGAGCGAGACCTGTCGCATGCGATCGAGGGGCACGCGCCGCAAACGAAAGGAAGGCGGACGACGCAGAGAGAGTGCGCTGCATGTGGAAGACTTGCGGCACGTCGCAGGTCACGGCAAAATTGGCTGTTCGAATTGGGTCGCACGAGGGCGAAGGCGCAAGAAAGCAGAGAGACCCTGCGATCCTGCCGCCGTTGAAGCCGTAGCGCAAACGTTCTGAATTCAGAACGTTCCGATACTTCTATCGATAAGGGAGGCGATTACCCACCCACCTTCCGTCGCCCCACCAAAAAGTCAAGAGCATCCGTTTCCATGCCTCGATCCAGACGGTAGTAGCATTTGGCTTCTGCTTCAATAGACCACTGTCACATCACACACCACCATGAACCGCTCCCAGTCAGCAAAGCGCAAATTGCCGTTCGGCGGCCTGCAGAGGCGAGTGCGCCCCAGGAAGGAGGAGCCAGACTTGGACGAGATCGACAGCGACTCGGCGGCAAGCCACAACAGCGACGAGGAGTCGGAAGACGCCAGCGACGCCAGCGACGCCGAAGATGACGATGAGAACGACGAATCGGGCTCTTCCGAGGACGAGGCGGAAGAGGACGACCTGGACCCCTCGAAGATCTCCTTCGGCGCCCTAGCCAAAGCCCAGGCCTCCCTGCCCCCGGCGCGGCGGAAACGGGGCAAGGGCGACGAGTCGGACGGGGACTCGGACTCGGAAGCGCCGTCGGAGGAGGACCACGCCGGGCAGCCCAAGTTCGAGAAGAAGTACGAGAAGTTCGAGAAGCGCAGCAGCAAACACGCGCCGACCGAGGTGACGGCGCGGCGGGCGGTGACGCGCAAGCGCGAGGTGGTGCCGGTGCAGAAGGTGCAGGCGCGGGACCCGCGGTTCGGGCCGCTGGGGGGCGGCGGCGCGGGGCACACGAACGCGGCGCTGCAGGAGAAGGCGCAGCGGGAGAACTACGCGTTCCTCGAGCAGTACCGCGACGACGAGATGGCGGCGCTGCGGGCCGAGATCAAGAAGACCAAGAACGCGACGGCCAAGGAGCAGCTGCAGCGCCGCCTCATGTCCATGCAGGGCCGCCGCCAGGCGCAGCAGCGCAAGGACGCCGAGCGCGCCGTCGTCGAGGAGCACCGCCGCCGCGAGAAGGAGGCGGTCAAGCAGGGCAAGACGCCCTTCTACCTCAAGAAGAGCGAGCAGAAGAAGCAGCTGCTCGTCGACCGCTTCGCCGCCATGAAGAAGAAGGACGTCGACAAGACCATCGAGAAGAAGCGCAAGAAGCTCGCCGCCAAGGAGCGCCGCGAGATGCCCATGGAGCGCCGCCAGAGGTGAGGGAGGGAGGGCGAAGAGCCCTGGGTCGAGAGCGGGCGGGGGGGGAACATCGGAGGTTCGGACGCGAGAGTGGGTAGTCGTACAATTATGATACCATCAAGCTGGGCCAGTCATTGCCCCCTACTATACATTGCTCCGGAGGAGGCGGCATCGTTCCTGCGCGTCCTCTCTATACAGCGTGATTGTTCTTCTTTGTTGTACATGGGTAGATTCATTTCGGGGCGTCCAGGTCCATCTTCGCCACGGCCGCCTGGAACAACTCCCGGCATCTCACCTTGCTGCCCAGCTTCGCGCACAGCAGGAAGGCGCCGCTGAGCTTGCGGTGCAGGCTGTACGTCTCCTCGGGCGGGGGCGCCAGGCGCTCGTGGATCATGACGGGGATCAGGGCCTTGACGCGCTCGGTGATGGTCTGGTCGTGGAAGTCGTAGACCTCGGGGGCGGAGTCGAGGAAGGGCTCGGCGAGGGTCAGCACGCTCGCGACGTGGGCGTCGAGCATGGTCTTGCTCTCGTGGCCCGTCAGGTAGCCGAGGCTCTCGGACAGGGCCTGGACGGCGTCGCGGTCGGAGCGCGCGGCGGCGGCCAGCAGGGCGACGTACTGGGCGACGAAGGCGTCGGGGAACTCGCGCGAGGCGCCAAAGTCGAGCAGCTCGAGCTTGTGCGTGGCCGCGTTGTACAGGAAGTTGGTCCAGTTGGGGTCCGTCTGCATGAAGCGGAACTCGGCGATCTCGCGCAGGCACAGCCGCAGGATCTGCGTGCCGATCCAGTCGCGCTGCGCCGGCGTGAAGGACTGCACCCGCGTCACCCCCACGCCCTCCATGAACTGCATCGTCAGCACGTGCTTGCCCGACGCCTCGCCGTAGATCTTGGGCACCGCGAACACGTCGGGCTCGCTCGCGAGGAGCGCCCGGTACCGCTCGCCGCAGGCCGCCTCGCGCTCGTAGTCGCACTCCCAGCCGAGCTCCGTGCGCGCGTTGTCGATGGTCTTGTTGAGGTACAGGCCCTTGGGGAGGACGGCCGAGGCCGTCAGGATCATGGACAGGTTGTCCAGGTCCGAGTTGATCGAGTCCGCCACGCCGGGGAACTGGATCTTGACCGCCACCTTCTCGCCCGTCGATTTGAGGGTCGCTTTGTGGACCTGGCCAATCGAGGCGGCCGCGATGGGCGTCTCTTCAAACTCGCCGAACAGCTCGCGCCACTCGGATCCCAGGCTCGCCTTCAGAACCTTGTCCCGCTGCCACGCCGGCATGTAGTCGGCTCTGTCCTGGACCCTTTGGAGTACTTCTTGGATTTGCGGGGGCAGCATCTTGGAGTCCTGGAAGCTCATCATCTGCCCGAGCTTCAAGGCGGCGCCTCGCATGCGGGAAAGCTTGGCCACGAGCCTTTCCATGTTGCCCGAACTGAGCAGGACCGAGCCTTGGCCGCCGCCGCCGAAGCCCCTGCTGATCCCTTCGGTGATGGCCCCGCCAAGCATGCCGGCTGCGAGGCCACCGTAATTCCACAGTCTGCCGATACGCGAGGAGGGCACCCGGGATTCCCGGAGAACATGAGCGGGCGTCGGGGGTTGCTCTGTTGGGCTCGTTGAGGGTGTGCTGCCGATCGGTGAAGACTTGGTATCGGCCTGTGCCAATATCTCCTCGACCATCTGCGTGTTCTCCTTGACCGTGCTTTGATTTGATTCCGTGAGAGATTCCGCGCTACCCTCTGGTTGCGTTTTGGGGGTCAAAGATGGCTCAACCGTAGTCGATTCCTCCTTCACAGTTACGGGCTCCTCTCCGGCTGCCTTTGCCTCCACTCCCGCCGCTTCTGCCGCAGCTCCGGCAGCAGGGGCCGTCGTTACTTCCGCCTCGGCCGGAGGCTTAGGGCCACCCCGCCCATGACCAAAATCCTTGAACCAGCTCGGCTTGGTCGGAGGTGCGCTGGGTGGCTTTATGCTCCCGAGATCCTTCTTTCCCTCCAGAATTTGCGATGCTCGGCTTGTATGGAACAAGCCACTCAGGTCCACGTCCGGAGGCACATCATCTTGGGATTGGGTCTCGGGAACGGCTGCTGCCGGGTCCGCGTTGGGAGAGGATGAGGGCACGTTCCTCTCTGTCTGCCTCGACGCTGTCTCCGGCCCAGACCCTGGCGAGCTGCGCGCGGCACTGCTGTACCGGTCAAACTGCTCGGCGAGGGAGGCGCCCACGTTCTGCTTCAGCTCCGGGCCAGCGGCGGATACGGGCTCGGCGTGCGGCTTGGGCGCAGGCGCGGTGGACGGGGCGTCAGCGGCAGGCGGCTGTTCCGGTTGCCGCGACGGCGTCTTTGGCTGCGCCTGGGCATTCCATGAGCGGGCAAGGCTCGAAGACTGGCCGTAGCGATCCCATTGCCGGGCCCGCAGCTCCAGGTGCTTCGACGCCACGCCCCGGGAAGCTTTGACGACGGCGGCCAAATCTATGAGGATATCGGCGTACCTCATGGTGGCAACGTGTGTGTGTTCTGGACGCGGAGGAGATATCTTATATCATAGTGGTGGCCGTCGGTTATTACGCCTCGGGAGACGTCCTGGGCATTACGCGGCGACGTCGCGATACCGGGGATGTTACGCCTACGACGATGATCGGGAGATTCTATCCCGGAAAATCGAGACATCATCGAGAGCGGGCCCCACAAATTGGCCGGTGCGCGGACCTGCTCTCTGGGATCTATGGATCCATTGACGACGCCCGCCCCAACCTTCCCGGCTCCTCAGTTGGACTTGAATGCAACACTTATTAGACAGGTGAATGTAATTTGGTTTCTTCCGATGGTGGTTCCGAAAGCAACTTGAATATGGACGGTGCCCAGAGGCGCAAGAGACCCAAAAGCCTGTCGGCAATTTCCGGTAGGGAACATTGAGTACCGGACATGAAGTAGCGTCATCGCATCCCTCCAGCTCTTCCCATTAACTACTTACTCAAGAAGTACTCATACATTCTCCCCAGGAAATAAAACGTTCCAATACTTTTCGGCGATCAAATGACCCATTACCGTCGTCGTCCTGACGTCTCGGAATAAAAACTAGAAATATCAGTAGCAAATCCTTCTCTGCCGGTGTGAATCCGCTGGCAAGGTTACGAGCGCCAGATCAAGCCACTTTCACTACTTCATGCACACTCACACCATCGAGCACAGGAAAGAACACACCATGTATGCTTTGAAAGATTTTATATTAAAATACGAAAGTTTCCAACAGTACTTTTGGAGGCAAATAAAACAAGATACTGACAACTAGCACTGTCGAATTACTCCAAGGAGCAAGAAGAAACCCCGCTTCTCTCAGAAATGGGTAAACACCGAAACGTCCCGCTGGGCAATGGCGGTAAATGCATCATGCCTCAGTAAAGGAAGCCACCAGGGGACATCACTTAGTGCATGTGCTCCGTCTCGTAGGTACCCGAGTTGCCCTTGGTCTGCTCCTCCTTGGGCTGTTCGGGAATGGCCTCGGTCTTGTACTCGCCGTCCTGGGTCTCGTAGTCGCCCTTAACCTCAGTCTCGTAGTGGTCGCCCTTGGCCTGGGTTTCGTAATTGTCACCCTTGGGCTGCGTCTCGTAGTGATCACCCTGAGGCTGGGTCTCGTAGTTGTCACCCTTGGGCTGGGTCTCATAGTGACCTCCCATGTTCTGGGTTTCGTACCCAGCACCCTTGGGCTGGGTCTCGTAGTTGTCGCCCTTGGGCTGGGCGGGCTGCGACTCCGTCTGGTAGTTAACGTTGTCATTCTTGACATTGCCGTAGTTGACCTTGGTCCAGTCCACGTCGTAGTGGGCATTGCCGCCCGTGGACGGCTTCGCGTCGCAGCTGGCCGTCTGGCACCTGTCATTGCCGTCGTTCCAGTAGACGCCCTCGGCCCTGGGGGCCATGTTGGTGACCAGGCTGTAGCTCATCTTCCACTGGCCGTTTCCGTCCTGAACGAAGGTGTTCTCCGTGTGCTCGTAGACCCGGAACGTCCGGGAGATGTTGTACAAGGCGTTGGGGTCCCATTGGGAGAAAGTGACACTGTCAAGCTTGTGAGCCGTGCGATTCTGGTGGAATGGGATGCGGGGGGTTAACGAACTAGCTAGTGATGTTGGCCGAGGTACCCTCGTCGTTGGTGAAGCGGATTATGGTGTTGGAGATGCTGTGCTGCGTCAGGGCATCTCCGGTCGCCTCGCGGGCATCGTTGGCAAATTCCTCGACGCCCTCGGAGAGACTGCCCCGCTCGCCCAGAGGACGGCTGTCGTGGACGAAGTCGTCCGTCACCGCCTCGTTGAGACGGTCGTACTGCTTGCTGTCGAGGAGGTCCGAGAGCAGGTACTGAGCCTGGCGGATACCCTCGTAGCTATCCGGCTGAGGGGCAGCGGCAGCTCCGAGGGAGACCGAGATCAGAGTGAGAGCAGTGGTGGTAGCACGCATGATGGCGGTTGCTTGAGGATGACGGAAAGGTCGGAGGGAAAGAGTGCAATGTCGATTGAAGGCGGACTTGAAAAGAGTGTAGTGTGATTGAGAAATCGGGAAGTGCTTGAGGAGTGATGTAGAAAGAAAGGGATTGTGTCCGAGAAGCAATGCCCTCTATATACTGCCATCGAGTGAGCCACACTTCGAGCTCCTCACGCCGTGAAATCATAAACACGATACCGACGCATCTCAAGGTTCTTGCGCCCCCTGTGCGGAGGCGAATAGCGTGCTTTCTCAAGTACCGCTCACTTAAATTTTCAGAGGCAAACTCACAAAACGGTGTCAAGGTCTCAGATGCGCTGTCTCGGTCCAGTTGGGGTTCGTGGGGTCGGTTGTCGATCACTAGGCTCGCCCTCGAGCCGCTTCGGCCCCGTGGGCCGGGGGAAACCCGGGCAACCAGGAGTCTCGGATCCTCGCGGTGCAGATCGCCATGGCTGAGATGGACCAAACGCGCGGGACAGGAGCACAAGCATCCGGCTGTCGCGTGGCTTGGTGGTAGGGTTTCCCGCCGTCCAGATCTTTGCCGTGGTCATCGGCGATGGATTGTCCGGAAGGCCGAAGGAGCAAGCGCGGCTCCATGGTGCACAGCGATCTTCGGCAGTCGGACCGAGCCTGGCAATGGCCACCGGGGATGATGAGGTGGCGCGCTGTGGGTGCGGCAACACTTGTCCGCTCATATCAGCTTACTTGACCTTCGGGGCTTCAGTCCAGGACTTCTCCAAAAGTGGGTTAATAATCACGATGGTTTCGAGTTCGATGACCTTCGGGCTACCGGGAAGGAGAGGTATATAAGTAAATAACTATATGCCCATCTATGACCTCTGTAGATCAATAACAACATCTTCGTGATCCTCATAGATCGCGACCATATGAACCAACACACGCCCATGACGATTTTATAGATACGCAGAGAAATGAACAATACCTACATTTTCTAAAGCTATACAAAGACAGTACCCAGATGCAACCCGCTGGTGTCTTCCCTAAACACTCGCGACGTCAGTCATCCAGCATTTCCCGCCAGTGACAGTTGATCAATGGAGGAGACACCTGTCATTTCGGAATCTTATATCTCCCATGCGCGATACCACAGGTGGCAGTATCGTTATACCAATGAAATTACTGACAATATGAATGCCTGTAACCACATCATTACAATTCTGTGCGGCGAGTTGAAGATTTCTCCCAGTGAGTTCGGGTTTGTTCCTAATGTTCACCCATCCTGCACCCAGATAGACCAGACTCCTCACTAATACTGTGTGCAGAGCAAACAAGTCAATACTATGGGGATCGTGCGTGTTCATTTGGCCAACTGGCAGTTCTTTCCTCTGATCTGGGCTTCGGATGGGCTGGCTCCCTTCCCTATATGCCGAGTGCAGTCTGCAAGTTAGTTGCCTGCTACCCCTCGTATCATCAAATAATCTTATCTGTGCAGTCACTGCGGCTGCTGGAGATCTGGGGGAAATACAAATAGGCCCCTTTTCTCCCTCACCCAAGTTTTCTTCTCCATTATACCCATACCACTTCAACCAGCAGCGTCCTCCTCAGGTAAATTTTCATGCCACTACGCCACTATCCTCTCTTTGTACTTTCCTCGGGTCCTTCACCATCCAGTTTCCGTCCCTCTGCTTATTTCTCTTACTTAGGTCTGCTGAAGTTACGTTCTTGCTCACGTCACAGGGATTGGACTGACTTCTCAATAATAAGCCCCACGGTAAGTCCGACTATCACCTCGCCGATAAGCTCAACGTCTAGTCCCGATACTTCTATTATTGGCTTGTAAGGGGAAGCGTTTGAAAGAAGTTCGGCTAGAACTCCAAAGGGAATAGGGAACGAAGACTTCATCTGAGTTAATAATTACTATAGGTAGTAGACTTAATGTAGCTTAGTCGACGTGGCTAAACACACACCGAGATATTCGTATTGATTAGCCTTCATGCCTATAACTTTTGGATATCCCTTAAGCTTGGCTTGAATTTTATTATTTCCATCTCATTGCCCAGCTCATTTGGGGATGCGCAGAAGAAACATCCAAATGCACCCATCAAGTACAGCATTCCATCCAGACCTTGTTCACACTGTAGCCCCTCTGGCCGCGCTGGTGTTTGTACCTGCGTACCTCCTACTCAACCCTCGTTCCCTTCCTCCAGCCTCCATAGATGGGATGGCACGTTGTTAAAAGTCTGGCGTGGCGGGAGGAGCCGCCTGCAGCAACGGTTCGGTTATTAGCTGCTGGAGACGCGGCCGCAAGATTAGTGTACATGCGGGGTAGCGTCGTCTTTTGAGGTTTCCCTGCGACGATCATCTGGGTCTTTTCCTCCGTGATCCCCCCCATCCACGGGACAGACAGACTGCGTGGGAGCTGTCGCCAACTCGCGTCGGTCTTGTCGATGGGTATGGTACAATCAACCGGATATGACTCATGGGCCGGTATAGTATTGACCTCTCCCCCATGGGGTTCCATCATGAAACCCAGCATCACAGCAGCGATGGGCCCCGACACGGCCCTCTCTCTTCTGTATCTCTCGTCGCCCTTCGCTAACCCACCACGACCACGGCCCACGCTTGTCGGCCCACTAGCCACTCTCGCCGCCTCCCCAGGCGAAGACTGTAGATGATACTGTACATGGTACTCGACCACTGCATCCCCCGTATATCTCATTATTAGAGTAATCTATTCATCGATGAACGCGCTTCCAACACCTGTGGCACCCAAAACACAGAATCTATCAAGGAACCCACGCCGGACGGCCGACTTCCCGTCATGCCGCTAACTGGAAGCCGACCCATGGGTACGCGCCTCGGCTTCCCCGTTCCACTGGCCGACGCTGCTTTTGGGCACGCCGAGCTGCGACAGGACCTCGACGGGGCCCTGGTCGAGCCAGCAGCGAAGCTCCTCGTCGTTGGCCACCGAGACCATGCCCAGCATGCCCAGGGTGTTGGCGTAGGCGCCGCCGACGCCGGCCTTGCGGCGGGGGATCACCAGGATCCAATTCCGGCCGAGGGCGACGTTGTGGGGGACGTGGGCGCTCGTGGCGTCGCCGAGGCCGAGCATGGCGCGCGCCTGGTCCATCATCTGCTCGTAGAGGTCCGTGATCTGCTTGGGGCCGAGGGCGGCGTCGAAGCGGCGCAGCAGGTAGCGGTAGGGCGCGTCCATGGCCTCGAGGGTCGCGGCGGGCCAGGGCACGAGGCGCGTGCCCGACAGCGGCGCCAGCTGCATGTGCTTGTGCAGCCGGCTGCAGCCGCCGTCCTTGCCGCAGTTGAAGAACATGAAGTAGCGCCAGCCGAGCGCCTCGAGCATCGCCCACGACGCCTGCATGTCCTGCAGGTCCAGCTGGAGGTACTGCCGCCGGTGCCCGTCCTTGGTGAGCAGCAGGAGGTGTGCCCGGTACATGCAGAACTTGTTGAAGGCGACCAGGTGCGTCGCGCTGACGTCGGCGATCTCGTAGCCCGAGACGTCGATGTCCGACCCGGGCGCGAACCCGGGCGGCCGCTGCCGCGTCGCCTCTACGGCCGCGGGCTCGTCGCCATTGTCCTTGATGTAGGGCTTCTTGCTGATGGCGGCCGTGACCGCAAACTCAAACTGCGGCGACCGTTAGCAGGGGTTTCCGGTTGTTCGTTGCCCACCAACTCCCAGCAGCGACGCACCGTGAAGCCGCCGGCCTTCTTCACCTGGAGCCGCGGCTTGTCGTCGTAGAAGATGACGCCCTGGGCGTGCCGGCGGTCGAACTCGGCAAGGATCTCCTTTTCGTTCAAGTTCACATTCATGGTCGAGCGAGTCGACAGCGGCCGGGGGGTCCCAATGCGGTCAAATGTGAGGGTTTCCGACACACTAAGAACAGACGATGGAGTCGCTAGGGCGGTGGATGTATTATAAGACGAAAACTCTGCTGCTGGCTGGCTTGTGAGGCTGAATAGCATTGATGGAGAGGTGGGCATGAAGATCGAGGCATCGGTGAGGCCACAAAGGGTGGGTCCCTAGTTTCATTTCACTTGCCAGCGCAGCGACTAAAAAAAGGGCGGCTGCTGCTGCTGTCCACAACTACATCGGTCTATCGACAGGTACACGGGCCAGATGCAAGCCACTGCGGTTCGGCAGCGACTCGGGGCTGATCGTCATCATTGCGACGGGAAGCCCGCCAAGACGGGATTGCCAGCGAGGGAGAGAAAAAGGGAGGTAGAGGATAAGAGGGAGAGGGAGAGAGAGAGAGTGTGTGTGTGTATGTGTGTTTTTCTCTTAGCGCGCTGCTGTTCCCGGTGCAAGGGACTTCCAACTACATACACAACAATAGATAGTAGCCCGGTCCTCCGACTTGCGAGAAATCCATTCACGGGTTCCATGGAAGGGGGACTCCATCCATCTGGGCATCTGGGAATGGATGCGAACAGTCCACCCGATCTCCAGAGGACTGCCTAAAGGAGTACCTCGTCATCAGTGACCGCCTATCTTTTTGCCCGCCACGCTAGACCGCCGGGTACCTGCAGTCGCCAGGGCAAAAGGAAAGTCTCAGAGCTCCAGTTGGCAAGGAGAAGTGGGTACCTCCGGGTACTTAGGTACTAAGTAAGTAAGCCCGTTTGGGCACTTTAGTAGCTGAACTCACTCTGAGAGACACGGATGACAGCCATCCCATCCCATCCAATCTCATTACGGCTCGTCCATTGGCCTCCTGTAATGACGCGCAACCCGTCCGTCCATTATGCGTGCTTATCCGCGCCCGTCCCAACATACGCAAACGCCTTCTCCGATGAACCAATTCCACGGCTCTGTGACGGGTTGCCAAGCAGGCGGCAGGCCCCTTGATCTTCCCGTATTCGGGGCACTGTTTCCTCACGCCGTGGCCTCGTAGATACATGGATACATACGTGCCTGCTTCCCTGGCCCCATTCCTTGGCATCCCCTCAACAGGTAACCAACCTGCCCAACCATCCATCCATCCACCATATTGCGACGCTGGAACCTCAACTCCCCAATGCAACGTGCCGCCGCGGCTGCATCGACGCTTTTCGCCTGCCCCAATGCGGTCGGAATCGCTTCGGGTCTGGACCTTTCGGGCTGACGAGCCGACCGCATGCCAAGCTGCCCCCATCTGCCCGTCGGCACTTTTTTCGCCTCGCTTTGGCGGGACCAACAAGGTGGACCAGCCGCGTGGTGCCGATGCACCCCGGATTCACACGCTCGGCTAAAGTAAGAAAGCCTCGGCGTCCGCGGCGGCGGATGCAACCGCAATAACCAAGATAAATGGAAACAAACACCCTCCAGCCCGTCCACGACTGTTGATAGGACACCATCACCGTCATGCCCCCATGAACGGCATGCACATCAACCTCCGTTCTGTTCGCCGTCCAGCCAGCCAGCGTCGGTGGCTTGAACGGCAATTCGAGGCGTGCCCATGCCGATATGGTGTCGCTCGGGCGTGTGGTCATGCGCCCTGAACCAAGGCCATAATAGTATGACCGTATGCAAGGCTCCTACGAGAAGTCGCCGTCCCGTTCGAGATGTGAATGTGTCCGCGATGATGATTGCTCCGCGCTTCCCCCGCATTTTGAAAGGGATATATAGAGCCAGCCCAACCGGGGGTGGACAACTTCCCTCACACCGCTATTGAGTCACCCTGCCAAATCAGACGAGAGCCGCTGGTCCGCAATGCCTTCAATGCGATACCTCGGAGTAGCTGTGGCGGCCTCGGCACTATGTACGTATTGTCTGCCTGCCTTGAAGTCCCCGCGGAGGCACAGACACTGACTCTCGTCGTCAGGGATAGGATCGTGCCGAGCCGAAGGAAAGATTTCTTTCACTACCCCACCCGGCGTATGCTCGACTACGTCCACCAATGAGACATATGACTACATCATCGTGGGATCGGGCGCCGGCGGGCTGCCTCTTACCGACCGGCTCACCGAGGCCGGCCACAGCGTGCTTCTCGTCGAGAAGGGCCCCGCCTCGACAGGTCGATGGAACGGGACAATGAAGGCGCCGTGGTTGGAGGGCACTGACCTGACTCGATTCGATGTTCCCGGGTTGAGCAACCAGATCTGGGCCGACCCAGCCGGCGTGTCCTGCGCCGACATTGCCCATATGGCGGTACGTGCGCTGCCCGCCGCGATGGCCTTTCAGGGGACTGATCTCATGCTAGGGGTGTGTCCTGGGTGGTGGCGTCGCCGTCAACTCGGGGCTCTGGTGGAAGCCCCATCCCGCCGACTGGGATTCCAACTGGCCCGAAGGATGGCTGAGCGCCGACGTAGCGGCCGCCACGGACCGGGTCTTCGCCAAGATTCCGGGCACCACCACACCGAGCACCGATGGCAAGCTCTACCTACAGCAAGGCTTTGAGATGCTCAGCAAGGGCTTGGGTGCCAATGGCTGGAAGTTCATCGTTCCGAACAAATACCCAGACCAAAAGAACTGGACGTTTGGCCATGCAACACTCATGACCTCGGGCGGTGAAAGGGGCGGCCCGCTCGCAACCTACCTCGTCGAAGCCAGCAAGCGAGACAGATTCTCCATGTGGCTGAATACAACCGTCAGGAGGGTGGTCCGCGAGGGAGGTCATGCCACCGGCATCCAGATCGATTGCGGGCCGGACGCGGCGGACCAGACCGGTGTAGTATCCGTCACGCCGGGCACTGGCCGAGTGGTACTATCCGCTGGCACATTTGGTTCTGCGAAACTTCTCTTCCGCAGTAGGTTGCCCGCCCTTGGCACCGGATATTGCTGCTGACCTGAGGCCTGCAGGTGGCATTGGACCAACGGATATGCTGAAGGTTATCAACAGCTCCACGGACGGCAGTACGATGATCTCGCCTGATGCCTGGATCAATCTCCCTGTTGGATATAACCTAGGAGATCACGTTGGAGTCAGTCTTTTGATGTGCAGGTTGCGCTTACAACGTTGCTGACTCGGGTTCAGACCGACATCGAGGTCGCCCACCCTGACGTCGTCTTCTACGACTTTTACGGGGCTTGGGACAACCCAATTCCCGAGGACAAGGACTTGTATCTGAGTGAGCATACAACGACTGCCTTTACACGGCGCAAGAGCTAACTGTTTCCAGAAAACAGAACGGGCATTCTGACGCAAGCTGCACCCAACCTAGGGCCAATCGTGAGCACACCGCCCGAGCTGTTTCGGGACAAACCGCTGATGCGTCGGTAGTTTTGGGAGATGATCCGCGGCGCCGACGGCATTGATCGCCATCTCCACTGGCAATCGCGTGTCGAAGGGTCCAAGAACAGTAAGCCGACGGCCCCCGAGCCTCCCTGTCTGTCACGTACTCATTTTCTGGTCTCCAGCCTCGATGACAATTACGCAATACCTCGGCACGGGGTCGCAGTCCCGCGGCCGGTTGACCATCAACAGGCTGTTCAATACGCAAGCGTCTACGCCGCCGTACCTGCGCAATGCTGGCGACCGGGCCGCCGTGGTGGCGGGTCTCGAGCGGGTGCAGGGTTATTTCGGGGCGATCCCGAACCTGACATGGATCCGGCCGGGGCCCAACGAGACGGCGACGCACTACGTCGACTCGGTACGTTTTTATCCGGGAGAGGCGGGGGTCGCGAGTTTCTCAGTCACCCCCCCCCCCCCGATAACACACACCGAAAAGGGAGGAGCTGACTCAACTCTTTTTTTCCCCTTGGTGCAGATCCCGGCAACGCCCGCGCGGCGCACGGCGAACCACTGGATCGGCAGCTGCAAGCTGGGCACCGACGACGGGCGCCGGCCGAACGGCACCGCCGTCGTCGATCTCGACGCTCGCGTCTACGGCATGGACAACCTGTTCGTCGTCGACGGCTCCGTCTTCCCCGGCATCATGACGGGCAACCCATCGGCTATGATTGGTGCGTGTCTTTCTCCCTGGTCCTCGAACAAAAGCTGCTCCCCGACCACGAGCCACTACGGTCTGACTAAGTGACTGACTTGTGATCCATAGTGATCGCGGCCGAACACGCGGCTAAAAGAATTCTCGCGCTGCCGTTCCTGGGGGCGGTTTGAAGTATGGTTTCTCTCGCTCGCATTTGCCTGTTGATGTGATGGCCTGAGAGTAAGGGGCTCGAATGTAACCGATGTCACTCGGAGCCTGGAGTATCCGCAACCACTTGACGTCCGCCATGGATAGGTAAGTCTGTATTCATCATCTATATAAGTACATATGTTATATACCATCAATTGGACCGAAATATTAGATGGATGCATTGCTACGGGACAAACACCACCGGAACAGCCGTAACCAGGATGTAAGCCTGCCACACTCATCCGTCAGGAGACGTTACCTACGCAGTTTCTGGGGCGGGCTCGGGATGCAACAATATGGTGCTCAAACTCATTCGCCGTCTTGGCCGACGCTCTCACAATCCGGAAAACGGCCCCAACAGCGGCGTAAGGCCAAGCTGAGACTGGTTGCCTCCATCGACGGCGTCCAGGTGGTCTAGGCGCTCGTACACGATTCCGAGTTGGTCTGGGAAGGAACGTCGTTCGTCCCGGATGACTTTTGTCCACGACACTGTCCTTGGGTCCGGTGCTCGGGTGGGGACTCGGACCCTATAGACTCACAAGCATCCATCGTTTGGTTCCTGTACCCCCCTCTCTGGATGTTCAGCGCGTCCGCCCACTTGGGTCCACGCCGCCGAAGACGCGGTGCGACAACGGCAAGGAGAAAATAGGCGGCCCGTGGGGCAATCGAGTCACAACTCATACTACGAGCGCAGCGGGGTCATCCCCTTCTGCCTCCTTTGCCCGGTCATGGGTCCACGGTCCTTGTTCGAAGCCCGGTATATTTATCCATCTGACCTCCACTCGCGCACTCATTACCGCTCTGTTCCCCCTCTTGCGCACTTCCTTCCACCCACCGATTTGCCGAACCATGGCCGAGTTTCCATTTTCCCTCGCTTCCGGATTGGGGTAATACATAGACAGCCTGCGGCACCGATGGGTTCCCCCCCCCTTCCTTCTTTTCTTCTACGCCGCCCGCCGGGCCCGCGCCACAAACAGCTGCTGCTCGCCGCCCATGGCGTCGGGCAGCGGCGTGCGCGCCGGGAGCCGGAACTCGACGTCGGCCAGGCCCGCCGCGGCGCAGTAGGCGCGGATCTCGGCCGTGTAGAAGCCGTGGCGGCTGATGGTGCCGTCCGAGGGGTGCGGCTCGCGCGCCGGCGCCGGCGTCGGGGTCTCCTTCTTCTCCGGGGCCGCCTCCCCGTGGCCGTGGCCGTGTGCGTGGCTTCCGTGGGCGTGTCCGTGGCCGTGGTGGCCGTGGTTTCCGTGGCCGTGACCGTGCCCCCCCAGGGGCCGGCACCCGCTCTCCTCGGCGGCGACGAAGTCGACCAGCACGAGGGTGCCGCCGGGCGCCAGCCGCGCCGCCAGCACCGCCACCATGCGCGCCGGGTCGTGCACGTGGTGCAGCGCCATGGACATGGCGATCAGGTCGAAGCCCGTCCACTCGGGCGCCGCGAAGTTCTCCTCCTGCTCCTCTCCTTTGCCTTGGCCTTCGCCTTCGCCCTCGCCCGCGCCGCCCAGCAGGTCCCCGACGACGGCGCGCATCCGGGCGGCCGGCACGCCCGCCCGCGCCGCCGTCCGGTTGTACTCGGCGGCCATGGCGGGCGAGGCGTCGATGCTGCGGAGCTCGGCGAACCGGTCGAGGAGGGGCTGGAGTTTTGTTCTGTTAGCCCCCCTTTTCGTTTCTCGTCGCCCGTATTGATGGCCAAGCGCGCCGGGCCAGGGAAACAGGGAGGGGGAGGGGAGAGATTCCTTACCAAGGACACGACCACGCCGTTCCCGCCGGCGTAGTCCAGTAGCCGGCCCGCGGCGGGGCCGTCGCGCACGCCGAGCCAGGTCTGCTCCGCCTTGATGAAGTCGGCGATCTGCGCCGTCATTGCCGCCGCCCAGTCGTGCTCATACATAGTGACGGCCGCGGAGCTGGCCGGGTGACACAGGTTAGTCAGGGTTTTTTATTTCCTTCTTCTTGTCGAAGTATCTCAAACGAGAGAAAATGAGAGGGAAAGAGCGTCTTACTCGAAGAAAGCGCGGTTGCGCTCGCGGAAGGCTTGGGGGTCCTCGACAATGGATGTCATGGTGGCGTGGGCGGGTTGTTGATATTGTGGGAAAGGCAGAGGGTTGCGGAAAAGATGCGGTGCGGTGCCGAGATGAGAGGAACAGAGTGATTGGGGACCGATGCTCTTCATATGACCTTCCTTACCCTGGCGATCCCTCGTTGCTTTATACAAGAGGCTCCGCGTACTCTCCGCGCCGCCCATGTCCCCGGCGCTCCCAGAATGTCTCCGAATAGTCTCCTGGACCCCACCCAGGGGCCCCCACCCGCCCGGAAAGTGCCCGGCGGCTACAAAGGGTCCGGGGCGGGCGGTAGCGCCGTTTCCCGGCAAATTTCAGAAATAGCACGAGCACCAGGTGCGTCATGGTCCGGAGGTGGTACGGGGCGCCGAGGCAGGTCGCGTCGCGGCTGAGGGCGGGCGGAAACGCCGCGCGGACTGTGTTCCGTGACCAGGGCCCAGCGAGTATTAGGTATGGGTCATTCGATAGATGGCTTGCTAATAGGTGCAATTGGACTAATCGAGGTAATCTACGGGCAAAAAGACTAAGTAATTACAATAAGGTTGGTATGAACAGAGACCAGGGCCTTTTCCTCCCTTCGGGTGAACAGTGAATAACAGTCCCGCAGGCCGTCCCCGTCTCAGTGGGGGGACGGTGTCCAATGAGCTGTGTAACGGGAATGCCGGGACGAAATGAGATAACAAGACGGAAAAACAACATGTCCAAGGCCGGCTAGCCCTGGTATCCCTGCCACTTCCAGCGCCAGGGCGCGAAGACGATCTCGAAGCTGACCTTGTCGAACATGCCGACGGTGGCGCACAGGTCGTGGAAGCCCTCGAGGCCGGTGACGGCGCGGTCCTGCTCGCGGTCCGTCTCCTCGTGCAGGTCCCAGCGGCCGGCCTCGCGGCCGTCGCGCGTGAAGAAGACGTGGGCGGTGATGCCGCCGCCGGGGCCGGGCGCGATCTCCATGCCGAGGCCGACCGTCTCGCCGCGCGCGAAGGGCGCCGTGAAGTCCTTGCCGCCCCACATGTCGTTGATGTACTTGTGGCCGTCGTCGCCGTGCACGGCCAGGCTGCCGCGGTGCCAGCCCGGCAGCCGGAAGGGCGGGTACGGCAGGGCCGTGAAGCCGAGGGCGAAGCCGATCTCGCGCGGGCAGTCCGCCGCGAACTTGACCTCGTAGTAGACGACCTTCGTGCGCCCCGTCGCGAAGGGGCTGTGCGTCTTGACGCTGTAGATGGGCGGCCACGCGATGACGCTCGTGTCCTCGGTCCCCTCCCGGCTGTGCCCCTTCCAGACGCCCAGGGCCACGGGCGCCAGGCTGACCGACGGCGACTGGCACAGGAGATTGAAATTGCTCTGTTGCAGCGCCTGCAGGGTCGGTCCGTCCAAGTCTTCGGGCTGGCTCCGCAGGGGGTTCAGGCGGCAGAATTCCTCGCCGGCATTGGCTTGCTCCTCCGTCGCATTGTTCGCCCACGAGGCGTCGTGCCCGCACCAAATGTCGGGAGGGGGGGCCAATGGCGCTTCAGGCACGGCCTCCTCCCAGTTATGTTTCTTGGGCGTTGAGTCCGACGGGGGAGGACCCGGGGGCGGTCCGTAGTGGTCGTTGTGGCCCTTGGATGGCGGCGGTCCTGGAGGAGGCCCGTAATCCTGGCGAGGTGGCGGTGGCCCCGGGGGTGCAGCGTAGTCGTCGCCACCGCCCCGGTGACCCGGGGGAGGGGGTCCCACGGGAGGCGCATAATCCTCTCCAGGGCGCGCTCCCGGGGGCGGTCCGGGAGGAGGAGCGTACTCATCGCCAGGACGCGAGCCGGGGGGCGGTCCCGGAGGGGGGGCGTAGTCGTTTCCGGGGCGCGAGCCGGGCGGAGGGCCCGGGGGCGGGGCAAAATCATCGTGCGAGGGCGCTGGGTGGTGAGATGGGGGCGGGCCGACGGGCGGCGCGAAGTCATTGTCTGGCCTCGGGCCCGGGGGAGGACCGGGGGGCGGCGCATATTGGCTGGACGACCCGGCGCCGTGGGACGGCGGCGGTCCCGGGGGGGCAGCGTATTCCTGGCTCATTTTGGCCTTGGACGGGGGCGGCGCACTGCTCGTGGACTGCCGCTGGGGAATCTGGGCCGGCTTGGGGCCGGCGTCGTTGGACTCGTCCTTGCTGCCGAAACACATGATGGGCGAGGCGATCTACGGGAAGAGGAGGGAGAGATTACGGAGACAAGCAGACGGCGGCTCGTACTCGCGTTAATAAGTGGTGACTTGATCTCCGGCCCAAGACAGATGTCCCAGCCGGTTCGACCGGCTGCGCCCCAGACGCACTGGGGAGCGTCGCTGGAAGCAGCTAGCGCGTGGGTTAGCGGGAACAGACTCCCCACCAGCCGAGTGACATTGGGACTATTCAGCACCCATGGCACCATGGGCTGTGTTACTAAGTATGTATTTGGACTCCATGGTGGACCAGGTTCCCGTTGGCATCCTGGATCTATCCGGGCAGCTTGACATATCCGGGTCAATGTGCCCACTGTCTCCGTTTGGGACAGATTCGAAACACGATGGCAAGCACACAGGCTCGTCCGATTACTTGTCCCTCCCACGATGAGGTGGGAGGGCTGTTTTCGCCAAGACAAAGGCGGCGATGACGGCTGGGCACTTGGCACACCCTCTCACCTGGACTCGCGTCATAGGCCAGAAATTGCTCAGTCGTAGGCAGCCGTCATCCAGAAGGAAGCCAAGCGCGCCCGTAATTGAACCCCGCCGATTCAATCAGAAGCCGCTGGGTATGGGATATCTATCACCTGTCACGCCCCGCGGTGGCTGAGGTGGCGGGCTGACGTAGCTGCTGACCCTCGGTACTTCATTCCCCCATTCAACCCCCCCCATCAACCTTGGACGGGTTACCTCAATTCAAACACCATGTCCTTCCTCTTTTGCTCCCTAAACTCCCGGACATACTCACCAAACATGATGCCGTCCACGTAGCCCACCCCCAGTATCCTGTACCCCTCGGGTTGCGGATCGAGGTGGTAGTCGAATTGGCCCGGGACGTCCGGCACGTTTTCAGCCCAGCCAGCGACACACGGGCGCAGGACTACCGGCCAGCGGCACCCGTAAATGATGGCCACGATGTCGCCCCTCGCCATCGAGCGCGGCCCGATGCCGAGGAAGCCCGAGTGCGTTCGGAAGAACCGGCGCCCCACGGCAACCCGCGAGGCCTCGTCCCAGCGCGCCGCCCGCCCTAGGTCCTCGCAGGGCTCCCCCGTGGCCCCGTGGAGATCCTGCAGGAGCGAGCTGTGCTTCGGCGGCTCGTGGTGGCCGAGAAAGTGCTCCGCCCACGGCCTGCAGTAGTCCATGGCTTCGCTCTCGCTTGCCGGCTGGCCCTGGGCGTTGACCCCGGCCATCAGGGTCCGCCCGATTCTCCCGCCCCGGCTCTGGCCCGCCACCCGCGGTGCGTCGTAAAGCAGCTGCCCCCTGCTCTGAATCACCGCGCTGGTCGAAAGCACCCCGTCCACGGCAATCCCCCGCAGCGACAGGACGTCCGGGTCCGCCGCCGCCTCCTTCATCTGGTGCACCCAAACATCGTCGTGGCAGTTGTAGAAGGCGGGGAGGTCTCGGGGGTGCTGGGTCTCGATCGGAGACGAATGCCATTGCGGCACCCACGACGGGAACCAGCCGACCTTTTCAGCCCCCTGATCCGGAGGCGGGTCCGGATTGATATACGAAAACACCGGGAGATCTGACGGGATCATTTGGATGGCGAACCGGGTAGCGTCGCGGAACACCTCCGCCACGGTTTTGTTATAGTCCGGAGCCAGCAAATCGGGAATTGTTTTTGTACCCTTGAACTTCAGATACATCCCCAGGATGCCAAAGACGTGGTCCCGGGGATCCGTCGCGTCGAAGTTCTGGAGACGCCGCAGCAGCCAATACAGGGCCGTCTTGCGTCGCTGGATTGTGCGCGGGCCCTGGCGGCCGAGGTCCATCATGGGCGACAGCGATATGATGTTGTGTATCCCTTTCGAGTCCTTCACGTCGCACGTCACGAGGAAGCGCTTGTACGAGAGCCACTGCGCCGCGCGCATGACGTCCACGAGGGGCAGCTCATAGCTCCCACAGTGGCACATACTGTCTGGTGCCAGGGCGGCCTCTTGCACACACTAAATTACCACTGGTTAAATCAAGTTTGCGGGTGGTTATTTCAGGGCAAGCGTGATACTTACCCAGACCCTCTCAAACCAGCGACGTTGGTAGAACCGAAGCAGCGGGCTGATGTCCGTCGGCAAGTCGAGGATGCGACCCGTCGTCGGCGGCGGACTGTTGGCTGTGGTTTCGAACGTCCGGAAACCATCCGTCTCCTCGCCGGCATTCTTGACGATTTGGTTAACGAGGGCCAGCACTTGGTCCGTATCGCCCTCGTCCTCGCCCAGCCAGATCAGGTTCATGGTTGGATGCGAATAGACCTCGGACATCAGCCCGACCTGGCTGCCGCGCTCCTCCATGTCCTCCTGGTTGATGCAGATGGCGTCGATCCACACCGCCCGGTCCCGGTCCGGCCGCCGCATGCGCTCGAGCACCGCCTTCGCGCTGAGGGGCACGCGCGTGGCGACGCCGCTCAGCCGGATCTCGCCGGTGCCGGCCTGGGCCCCCCAGCAGTACGAGATGGACTCGTACGCGGGCACCGGGTCCGCGGCCAGGGACACGGTGCGCAGCTCGCAGCACAGCGGCGCGGGCGCCCGGCCCGCCTGGACGTCGAGCACGCGTATCTCGGTCCGGGCCGGGTCGAGCGGGGTGTAGGGGCTGCGGCGCCCCTCGGCGGCCTGCCCCTTTCCCGGCGGCGCGGGCGAGGCAGTGCCGTGTTCCCGGGGACGAGTGAGCTCGGGGCTCTGCTCGTCCGCCCCGGCACCCCGGACGGACCATGGCAGCGGGTCCGGGCCTTCTTCTATCTCCTCGGAGGGTCGTTCGCGGCGCCTGGGCTCGGGCTGGTTAGGTATGGCACCAATGTTGGCGTTGAGCCGGAATGCCTCCTCATTTCGATACGCTGCAAGGGCTGCCGGCGTTGGGGGTGGATCGCTCGGCTCTTCGGTCTTTCGTCTCAATAAGGAATATATACGGCTCTTGGTTCTGTTCGACGAAAATGAAGCCATTGCGAAAATATAGGAACAAGACCCAAGTAAACACAATCACGCTTCGAAACCCGTAGAGAACCCATGGTCTGGACCCTCGCGTCCCCCTTCATGCTGCGAGCGTGTCCTACAAATACCCAAACCCGCCCTCCTCGTCGCCGTTCCCTTTCTAGCGAAGTGCCGATGTCCTGGGTTGCGCAGAAAAGGCCGCCTGCATGATTCTGCTTTGGCGCCTAGGCGAGCCGGGGGGGTGGTGTGGTGGAGGGGGCCCGGGTTTTCCGTTGACGATTCCCGGGCGGCAAGAGGATGGGATGCGACCTGGGTTGCGTCTGGCTCTGCCCAATACCATCGTCGGGATCTGGGCAGGCAACCAGACCCCACGGTTCGCCGACGGCTGTGTGATGCAGCGGCCTGCAGAGGACATTCTCGTTTTAGCCGCCGGCGTCACCACATAAAACAACCTGGGATGCTTCTGTGGGTAGCGAGGGAGGGGTTGTGTGTGGAGCGGGCCGAACCTCGCGGCCCCCCTTCCACCCCATTCCTTCGTGAGAGAGAGGGGTTCATCCCGCCTGGTGAGCGGGCGGCACGGGTTTGCTTGAACCGACGCTGGGCTCCGCCGGGAAGCATCCTTCCTGGGGGGTCATCGAGGTAAGTTGGCGATAGCCCTACTCCGATCATCACATGAGATGAGCAATCGTCTACGGGGGAAAAGTCAAGTCTTGAAATGAAGGTGCTATTTACATTGCCAACTTCCGGGTGGTTTGGTTAGGTGCGGGAGACTCCCCAGCGGTCGCATTACAATCCAGCACGCCTGGTATCTGGACTCGCGCTGAAGGGTAGCGCTGTGGACTGTTGCTGTTGTATGACTTCTGAGAGTTCATTCCTCCAATTCCGTCCCGTCGGAAGCAAGCGGAAAGTCCTCCGTAACATGCGACGATATTGGGAGACTGCAGCTGGATACACCATCCAGGCGACCGCACAATTTGATGGTGTGCTATTTCTGTCGGTGGGGCGTTATTGTCAATAGACTACGCGCTCACGCGACCGTGGGTTGGCGATCAACTGCCCGTTTCTGCCACGCCTCCGAGAGAAATGAAACGGACGGGCAGCGTGGCCGCGCAACGACGAATCCAGGCAAGAGACGGTGAGACGCGCCGCCTCTGCCCGCCGTCCAAGGCCAACCGAGTCGAATGGGCGGTCCCAGCACAGCGACCGGGCGGGCGATCAGTTGACCGGCGCCGGCCAGGAGCCGCCTGACTAGCTAGCCGGCGCCCGGGCTTGGCACCAGCCGATCCGGGGCCTCTTCCGGGCGACGGTAGACGATTTGGACAGAGACAACGGTTCGTCAACTGACATGGCACCGGCGTGTCGGGGGTCTCTACCCAAGTACAGACGCCCGACACTCAGCTTACGCCTGCCTGGCTTAGCCCGGCCTCGAGCCCCTTAGAGAACGTCACCGACATTGGAGGGCATACGAAGGTGGGAGATGGTGGGAGACGTGGCAACAGCACCCGATGGGATCAGGTGTCCCGCCCGGTCTGGCCCAACCATTCGAGGTTGAAGGAAAGGTTGTGAACCTTCTCACAGGAGGGACGATGTCGTTGGGACAATCCATCTCCTGATCGTCAATAAGATGGCACGTGAAGATATATTGGTTGACCAATGCCGTACCACGCGCATAGCTTACCGGAACCGCCGGGGGTGGCTCCGGCGTTCTAGAGCCCATTCGGCCGCCCCCCCTCCTTGACAATAGATGCCGAAAGCTTTCGGTACTTGCTTGTGCTTGCTGATGATGCTGGCGCCGTGCCGAGTCCCGTCAGCCCTGGCAACCTAGTGGCCGGGGTCGCGGCAGTCTTGGAGCTTCGCACCGAATTGACTCGGTGGCTTGCTAGGAGGGCCCTACCCTCGATGCAGGAGGCATGGGAAGCAGCCAACCAACCCCTTACCTCCCTCACCCCCCCTCTCTTTGTATGCTGAAGGGAATTGACTTTTGGATGTTTCCTTGGTCAACTCAGCAAAAAAGGTGGCTGACTGCCTGTCAGCTGCACATTCGTACGTGCGTGCGCTGGTGCATTCGCTCGCACCAAAGCCGCATCCTCGGCAGGGATCAGGAGATGTTTCGCCTGTGCGGGAATCAACCCGCTGGCCCGAATGACCAGGAGCCATGGCGGATGGACCAAAGCTGCCCGTGATTAGTAGAGGAGCACTCGTAAGCCCTTGGCAAAGCTACAGTAGGCTATCCCATCATCTGCCGGTCCCAGCTACTAATGGAGAGTCGGTCATTCGCCGGGGCGCGGAAACAGGGACTGACAGGTACGCCAACTCAAAAACAAAAACTAATCGCAGGTCCGGGGCCCGGGTCAGAATGGCTGGGATTGGAACGCGAGCTGGCATAGATGGGAAAGGTCTCGCTGGTTAGGCTGGGCTGGCGAGGCCCCGTTCGGCGCTGTCGGCGCTGTCGGCGCTAGCTGGTGAGGTGAGGCTGATGCGCTGACGATGCCCACTTCGCCTTACCCTTCCTGGGACCCGCTCCGAGCCGGATTGGGCAACCCAGCGCGTACATACCGAGTAGAAGCCAGGGGTGCCAGGGCTTCCAACACTTCAATGGTGGCAACGCCGTCATGTCCCTGACAGCCCGCCGACGGCACCGGATGCGGGCAAGATGCGCAATGCACGGAGCCTCCATGCGGTGCCGCCGCCACCAGCGCGCGACCAATCGCGAGGGCGCGCCGACGGTCGATGGTTTTTGCTGGGCGGGAGAGGTCCTGAGCGATCCGGGAGGAATGGGAGGCGATGGCGTCCCGCTGCACCGCCCGTACCCGTCGGGTTCCTGTGGCAGTGCATAGGGTGACGACGGACCCCCTCAGCTGCGCCGGCGAAGCCACGCACGCGGGCGGTGGCAACAGCCGCCGCATGACTGGACGCTTTTTGCATCCGAGGTATGGTTGTATCGTACCGCGTTGCCCATGCCCGTTTCGAAGGCCGCCCCGATCCCGATTCCGTGAACGTTGTTTCTGGCCTCATCTGGATGGGGGCGGGCGGGGAACGTGGGCAGATCATTATGCACCGCAAATAGCGTTCTAGACTGGCCAACTGGCCACCAAGTTATCGACGGGCGGTGGAAACCTTCCCCTGACAACAGACAGATACCGGTAGCCAATGACCCGCCGGTGGGGCTCGCGAGAAACATTCAGGGCTCCCTCCATCATCGATGCCCCCAGTCACAAGACCGGACTGTCCTCCTCCTGCCTGCCAGCCGAGCCAGCGTCGAGGTAGAGATGATGAGTGCACCGGCCCAGCGCAAAGGATGAACAGCATCCTCTCGGGGCAGCTAAGCTCAGCGAGCCCCCGGACATAACTGCGCGTCATCCGGAATCATGGCGACGCAACCCTGGGTGCTAAGATGGGAAGCACGGTGGAGGGGGACGTCCCCTGATATGGCGCTGATGGAACCCGCGCCAGCCCTCCCGCCCTCGTCGACGCCGCCCTTGCTCCTAGCCCATGGCGATCACTATGCCCGCGTACAGTTTTCGATGCCGGGGAAAAGACGGGTAGAGAGGCAGACGAGCTGGCGGGCAGTCAACCCCGGTGAAGGTGTGACAATATGCCCGGGCGATGATGCAACGGCACGCGACTTGGGGGCACACGACGTCTCTCGGGAGGGCTGCGCGTCGCCGCACTAGGCTTCTGGTTGCTTGCTGGCGCAATGCGCTTGTGGCACTCGTGCTCGCTCGTCAAGCCGCCTACATAACTACCTACCTATGTAACTCACGCACTCCGCTCGTGTCCCTGGCTGCCTGGCACATCCGGCCATTGCATGGAAGCATCGAGGGTCGGTGGAGGGGCCGATGGAGAGGCTCCAGACCCAGACCGGGCGGTCCAGTTTCTTCCAAGCCGCTAGGCACCTGGAACCACAAATCCAGACGGAATTGGAGAGTTTCCGGGGAGCTTGGAAGTGGACGGGCGTCGGGTTGCTTCCGCCGCAAGTCGCCATCCGAAGCGGCCTCCCAGCCAGGAGGTGGCCCAGAGTCTTTTTTTGTTTTTCGTCGTATCTTTCTGTCGTGCTGCCTTGCAATCTGTATGGTCGGACGCATCTTCGTGACGTGGCATGGGCGGGCACGGAGTTTCCACATGCCCGTATCTACGTCATTGGGCACCCCCCCGGAGCCCCAGGTCGAACGTGAAGACGGAAGGGTTGAGGGGAAGTGGACGGGTCTGAGTGGACAGATCGAATGGGAATCCGTCCAGCCGTCGTCTTTTTCCCGGATACAAACCCCGGCTGCTGCTGTTGGCTGGCTCTCCCCTTACCAATTGATGGCCTGCTGCCCTTGGGACGGTACCTGAAAGTTGAGCCCGGCAAGCGATTGTGGGGAACAATCGTATCGTTTCCATCAATTCAATCTGGAACTGGAACTGGAGCCGGTGGAGTGACGGAACGCCAAGCCTTGGGACTCATTTCCAGGCTGTTCCCCCCCCCCCCCCAGGCCAGGCCAGGCCAGGCAAAACAAACATCGCTCGTTCGAACATCTGCGTCCGCTGGGCAAACCGCCCAAATATCCCTTCTCCATCCCATTCGTACTCGCGTCTTCTGCTGTGCGTTGGTCCACATCATTCAGGACCCGTTCAGGCGTTTCAATATCTCGTTCAACAGCCAGCGGTCTCGGTCCATCGCTGGAACGGCGCATCGCGAGTCACGCGCCAGCCAAGAGTCCGATTCAGTCAGCCAAGCCCGCGCCCAGCCCGCGCCCAGCCAACCAGCCCACGGCGGAATACCAGAACAGCGGAGGGAACCGGTCAAGAACGAACGCAGCTTGCAGATCCAACGCTTCTCCGCGACAAGCCTCTGGCTAACAGCGACAAGCCGTGACAAGCTTCTAGGCACAGCTCTTGTGTTGCTTGGGCTGCTTGGCCGTCCACACGCCGTCACCAAGCCGTCAAGGAGGTCGCCGCCGGGTCACGGCATCTCGTGCGCGGCGAACCTTGCGCACGCGCGCCGTCAACGATGCGTAGGTCTTTTGTCTTTTTCCTAGCTGTTCACCTCTCCTCTTTTGCCATCCGAGGCCGGCCCGGGGCCCAGCCACATCGTGCGCCCAGATTCGCCATCCCTTTTCCGGGGAAAGCCAAATCTGGCCGACAGCCGCCCTGGATGGACGGGTGTGTCGGCGGCACAATCCGGGGCACGTTCGCCGCAAACCACATGGCGCGCCCACGCCCAACCTTCGGCCATTGGTCATCGGGAGTCCATTGCCGTGGGATGACGGGATGCGAGACGACGCCCGTCTTGGTATCCGGCTCACAGACGTCCACGACGCAATGCGACACACCACCACACACCGCTAGCGCTGGACAAAGTGAGTGAGAGGTAGGTGGCCATTGAATGGGGGGGGGGGGGGGGGGAGGGGATGGTGCCATGTACGATCGGGGGTACCTGCCTACCTGTACACGTCCACTCCCCGTATCGGACCGCCCAACGCCTCCTACGGCAACACTGAGTGATGGCCTGTTTGCGTGCAACTAGTGGCTGCCAACCCCGGTCAGGGGCCCCCCCCCATTCGGCCCAGGTTCCCACTGAACGTTCACTGGCCGGGTGCCCAAGTTAGCGCTGCACACTTATCTTAGCACCGCCCGGATTGGCCTCCCCATGGTCAGGGAGCCCTGGAGGGCCTGGGTCGAGATACGTATCGCGCGCTGGTCTCCACGGGTCGACTCGGTGCTCCCCGAAAGCTATTAAGCCGACGGGCAGCTCTCGCTCGCCTCGCTGCCTCTTCCGTTTCTTTCTTACCTTCCCCGTTTCCCCGTTGTTCTTCATCTTGTATCCGTTTCGACTGTGGCGTCGCATCTGCCCAGCTACCCTCCATCGATGAAGAAAAGCTCCCATCCTGACTCACCCGCGAATACAGATCGCATACGCTCATGGGCTAGAGCATCCGCGCATGGAGGTCCGACGCCAACCTCGACGCTTCCTGTGAACAACAGCGGCGCAGGCCGAACAGACGAGAAGGATGGCGTCAAGCGAAGCAACTCGGACCGCGGCCCGAGCAGAAGCAACGGCGCCGCTGCCGCCGCCAACATCGACAAGAACAACGCCCAGCCGCCCGCGACGGGCGCGTCAAATACCCCAGGTGCTGGCCATGCAGCTGGTGCGGCATCTCAAGCTGAGGGGGAGGGGGCTGTCGTAGAATCCGAGACCCCGCCGAACATCTTTGTTCGCTGCAAAAGAACTACAATGAAAATCCTCTGCCACAGCTGGTTCAACATCCTGTTGGTCTTCGTGCCCGCCGGCATCGCTGTGGCCCAAATTCCCGGCATGCCCCCCGGCGCCGTTTTCGCCATCAATGCCGTCGCCATCATCCCCCTCGCTGGCCTGCTCAGCCATGCTACCGAATCGGTCGCGCGCAAGCTGGGCGATGCCGTGGGCGCCTTGCTCAACGTCACCTTTGGTAACGCCGTTGAGCTGATCATCTTCATTATCGCGCTGGCCAAGAACGAAATCCGCATCGTTCAGGCCTCGCTCTTGGGCTCTATCCTGGCCAACCTGCTGTTGATTCTGGGCATGGCCTTCCTCCTGGGTGGCCTCCGTTTCCGAGAGCAGATCTACAACAGCACCGTCACCCAGATGAGTGCCTGCCTGCTCAGTTTGAGCGTCATCAGTCTGGTCCTGCCCACGGCTTTCCACGCCTCCTTCAGCAACTCGGATAAGGCCGACGAGCAGTCGTTGAAGATCAGCCGAGGCACCAGTGTCATTCTGCTCTTGGTCTACATCATCTACCTGCTGTTCCAGCTCAAGTCCCACGCGTACATGTACGAGTCGACACCGCAGCACATCATCGATGAAGAGTCGACCCCGGGTCCCGCGGCTGCCTGGCTCGACACCTCTAGTTCAGAGTCGAGCTCGTCGTCCGATTCGGACTCGGACGGTTCCAGCCAGCACACGGTTTCCAAGCGGGTCAAGCGCGCCATCCGCCGACGGCGCAGGAAGTCCAGTGTGACCTCGGTCGACTCCATGGACGGCCAGACTCGCACCTCGTCGTTTGGAAACAGCGCCACCAGTCCTCTGCCCGACAACGCCTCCAAGTCAGGCGAGTCTTCCAACGGCCCGGTCAAGCCTGTCTTCCCTCGCCTGCCCACCGACGCCAGCGAGGAGGTAATCGAGGAAGAGCCGCCCAAGAGCCGCCGGAAGCACCACCGCAAGAAGAGAAAGCACCGGAAGGAACGCAAGGCCTCTGCTCCCGTGGACGCTGAGAAGAACGCCTCGGGTGTCACGGATTCTACGGGCGGCGACCTCACGACTACGCGCTCCGCTGATGCCGGTGGTGATCCCAGCAATGGAGAACCCCGCCGTGTCGATTTTGCCGAAAACGTGACCAACATGGATGGTACCACGGAACCGACAGCTGGCCCCAACGGCCGCCGTCCTTTCAACCGAGTCCGTGGCCTGTCTTTCAAGCCCGTCACCCGCCTGGCGCCCCCGGTTTTCATGACGCCTGATCCCAACACCCCGGGTGCTGGGGGCCGCGCTGACGCTATTCCTCGTGTCCGATACGGCATTCGCCGAACCAACTCGTTGCCCGACCGACTGAGTCAGAATTACCAGTACCGAGCGCCCGGCGCCATGATGCCGGCCCATGTGCCTCAGGCGGCGCTCGTGGAGGGAACCAACCCCGAAACGGGCGAACACGAGGACGATCTCTCCCGGATCGCGGCCATTGTTCTGCTGCTTGTCACGACGGCACTCGTCGCTACCTGCGCCGAATTCATGGTCGACTCCATCAACGCCGTCGTGGAAACGAGTCCCGTAGGAGAGATCTTCATCGGTCTCATCATCCTGCCGATTGTCGGCAACGCGGCGGAGCACGTCACGGCCCTCACCGTGGCCATGAAGAACAAGATGGACCTGGCCATTGGCGTGGCCGTCGGCAGTTCTATTCAGATTGCCATCTTTATCACGCCGCTGGTGGTCATCTTGGGCTGGATCATGAACCGCGAGATGACGCTGTACTTCACGCTGTTCGAGACGGTCTGTCTCTTCGTCTCGGCCTTCATCGTCAACTTTCTGGTTCTGGACGGCCGCAGCAATTACCTCGAGGGCGCGTTGCTGTGCTCGACGTACATCATCATTGCCGTGGTGGCCTACTTCTATCCGGACGGGGCCGAAGCCAGCAATGATTGGTAAAGGGGGGCCAGTGGAATGGCGTCGTCGTCGTCGTCGACGACGACGACGGACACGTTGCATAGTGCATTTATGAACGAGGCGGGGAGGTGCCGAATTCATGAGCGTTGTGTGTCTTTTTTTCTTCTTTTCTTCTCTGCCTTCTGCATGCAGTTGCACTTAGGTGATATGGATTTGTACATGTGGGCGGCCAGGGAGTGCAGCCGACGGGGCTCGCCTGACGATGGTGGTTGGGTGGGAGCAAAGCAACGATTAACTTACCTCTATTTGACACACATGGATAATGATGGGCCGCAACAGCCGCCTGCAAGACAGTCAAAACGATGTTTATGACTCCTGAAATCAGATTACTATTTATTTTCCATCAGCCGGTCCCCGTCGTTAGTGTGTGTGTGTGTGTGGCCTGATTGTTTTTCGCGCGGTTGCCGGAGGGCACGTCTATCTGTCGGTCGGTGGCTTTTTGTCTGGCATGGGACTCCTGGTCTTCGGTTCCCCCAGACATGAAATCATTCGGTCGGGCCACAGCAAGCCAGTCCGGGGCAATCCAACGATGGCGGGCCGGTCGGGCCTTGATCCTGGGTTTCCGCCGAGGTCCACGGTCAAACGTTGAAGAAGCGTTGAGGTGATGGTGGTGGTGGTGGTGGTGGCTCACTCAACTCGCCGTCGGTCGATTTCCATGGTGTGCTCTGAGCGTCCATATCTACTACATACTACTCCCGTCCACATATCCATGTATGAGGCCGCATGTAGGAATGGGATGGAAGTACGTATGGGACTTGGTACTAGTGTGTGGGATCCTCCCCCCCCCCCCCCCAATGGATCTCGGAAATGCAGGAGCGACTCGACGTGTGGCTGGTGAGTGGTCGGGCAGGAGGACAAAGTGGGGAAAAAGCAACGGCTTTGGGTGGGGCGCTCGCGGTTCAGAGTGGCTCTGGTCCAACAGTCTAGGTCGGGCGACTCGTCCACTTCGACACATGGATCAGCAGAGCAGCAGCAGCTCCCGAACACTTGCGTGCATTGCATCACGTCCACTTTCTCCAGCCTGCTGCTGCACCTCGTCCGCTCGCCTCTGAGCCTCTCCGTCTCTCTCCCCCCGTGCGACTGCTCCATTACCTCTCTCCTATATACCGTGGGCGCCTCTTTTCTTTATCCCCCCCGTTATCGTGGCCTTGCATCAACTGTGCTGCCCCGCGGAGCCATGTCTGCTTGCTGAACCTGTGCGCGGGCCCGATCCTCCAAATCTAACCGCTCCCCTCCCCCCCCAACCATTGCCGGCGACCTCTCTTTTTGCTTTGAGTTGCCCGTCCCCCCCCGTCACCTGCGTACACGACAGCACGGGACTGGGACTTGACGCGCTGCGCACGACGCGTTGGCCGTGTCACCGCTTCCGCCTCCCGCTCTCGCCATGGTGGCCAACCCACTCGCGTTCCGGCCGCTGCCGGTCACCATCATCACCACCCTGATCTATGTGGCCGTGCTGGTGCCCCTCCTGGTCGTGCAGACCAAGGTGCCGCCGCCGCCGTCCGAGACGCCCTATCCCGGGGTTAACATGACGGAGGCCTGGCTCGACCTTAAAGAGCTCAGCAACGGCTTCCATCCCTACAACAGCCGCCGCAACGACGCGGTCCGCAATTGGCTGCTGCTCCGCATTGACGAGATCCTCAAGGCCAATGACGTTCCGTACGCCGTGGCGGGCGCCGCCGCCGCCAATGCAACCCTCGCCGAGGCCCCCGTGGTCGTCTTCAATGACATGACCTCGAACCTAACCTTCTCGGCCGCCAGCGGTGTCGTTTCCACCGCCCCCAGTGTCAGCACCTACTTTGAGGGCACCAACATCATCGTCTACGTCCGCGGCTCGACGGACCAGCGTGGTGCCTGGTGGACACCCCCCGCCCGTCTCGCCCAGGGCGGTGTGCTGGTCAATGCTCACTACGACAGTGTCTCAACCGGCCACGGCGCCACCGACGACGGCGTGGCCGTCGTCACCTTGCTGCAGCTCCTCCAGCATTTCACTTCCGAGGGCAACCAGCCCAGCAAGGGCTTCATCGCCCTCTTCAACAACGGAGAGGAGGACTACCTCAACGGAGCGAGGGCCTTTGGTCGTCACCCCGCTTCGGTCTTCCCTCGCGTTTTTCTCAACCTCGAGGGCGCCGGCGCCGGCGGCCGAGCGACGCTCTTCCGTGCCACTGACCTCCAGGCCGCCAACGCCTACAAGAACGTTCCGCACCCCTTTGGCACCATCGTGAGTGGCGATGCTTTCAAAGCCGGTGCCATCCGCAGCCAAACCGACTATGTGGTCTTCAACGACAACTTCGGCATGCGGGGCCTGGATGTCGCCTTCATGGAGCCGCGTTCGCGTTATCACACCAACGACGACGATGCGCGACACACGAGCCCCAATTCCGTGTGGCACATGCTCTCGGCGGCCGTGAGCACCATGCACTCCTTGACGGCCGACACGGGCTCCACGTTTGAGGGTGCTGCTGCTGGAAAGAACATGGCGCCCAGCGGCGTGGGCAGCTCGGCCGTGTGGTTCGACCTGTTCGGCAGCACCTTTGTCACTTTTGAGCTGCACTCGCTCTTCGCCGTTTCCGTCACCCTACTGGTGGTGGCCCCCCTCGCCCTGATCATCACGGGCGCCCTTCTCAACCACTGCGACAAGTTCTACCTCTTTAGCCATTGCCTGCCGCCGCACCCCGACTCGGATTATGACCAGACTATTTCGCTGCATTCCCTCCGGGGCATCCTGCGGTTCCCCACCATCTTCGCCGTCTCCAGCGCCATCCTCGTCGCCCTGGCCTACATGCTGACGAAACTGAATCCCTTCATCGTCTACAGCAGCCCCTACACGGTATGGGCCATGATGTGCGCTGCCTGGCTGTATTGCATGTGGTTCTTGTCTCGCGCCACCAACTTCGTCCGGCCCACAGCTCTCAACCGCCAATACGCTCTCCTGTGGCTCTTCCTTATTTCCTGGATTCTGCTCGTGGTTGAGACTGTGTACGAAGAGCGCTACCAATTCGCATTTGGCTACCCCGTCGTGTGGTACTTCCTCTCGGTATCCGTCGCAACTTTCCTCGGCTTCATGGAGTTGTGCGGTCTGCCCACCAAGAGGAACTACGCCGAGGAGCAAAGCTTCGAGGCCGCTGCGGCGCAGCGGCCCACGACGACGGCGAGCCCAGCACCGTCCCGGCCCGTCTCAAGTGCCATATCGCGGGGCACCGGGACCGATAACGAAGACAACGAAGGGGACGAGGAGGCCACCGAGTCGACGTCCCTTCTGCGAGGCAACAAAACGACGTTTGCTAGGTACCACCGCTCAAGCGTGCCCGACACGGGAAGCAACCTCGGCATTTCGGAGCGGTCTATCGGATCTCAGTCGGTCTTTGGGGACGAGCAGCCTTGGAGCCAGCACCTCCCCGATTGGATGTGGGTGTTCCAGTTCCTCATCCTGGGCCCCATCACCATGATTATCTTTGGGCAGATCGGTCTCCTCAGCACGGCGGCCATGAGCCAGACGTTGGCAGACGGCAACTCCCCGCTGCTCGTCTACCTGATCGTTGCTGGGTTGACCATCATGGCTTTTGCCCCCCTCACGCCCTTCCTGCACCGCCACACGTTCCATGTCCCTACGGTACTGCTCCTCGTATTTATCGCAACATTGATCTACAACCTGATTGCTTTCCCCTTCTCCGATACCAGCAGATTAAAAGTCTTTTTCGTCCAGAGGGTTGATCTGGACACGGGCGTCAACCGGGTGGCGCTGGCGGGGGTCGAGTCGCCCTTTATGGACGACGTCGTGGGTAGCCTCCCCAGCACGGCCGGCAAGGTAGTGGACCAAAACGCCAGCTCGGGGCGACAGGGGCTCGTTGAGTACACGTGGGAAGGCATAGCGCCGCACGTAGTACCTACGAACGGAACGCTACCACCCGAGAAGTCGTATGCGCGCTGGCTCGCTTTCAACGCCACGCGAGGCAAGCAGGCCAACGAGGCATCCATCATAGTCAGCGGCAAGAACACACGCTCCTGCCGGATTTATTTCGACCGAGCGGCCTCGGACGTCAACGTCGAGGGTTCGGACGTCGATCCTCACTTCTCCAAGGTGGGCGACGCCGGCACCAAAGAGCTCAGGCTCTGGAGTCGCAACTGGGAAAACGTATGGAAAGTGTCCTTCTCATGGAACGGCGAAGGCGGCATGGACGGTAGGGTTGTCTGCTTGTGGAACGAGCAAGAGGGCTTTACCACGATCCCGGCGCTCGAGGAGGTCCGCCGGTTTGCGCCGAGCTGGTCCGTTGTCACTAAATATGGTGACGGACTGGTCGAGGGCTCCAAGTCGTTCAAGGTGTGACGGGCGCTCCCTGTCTCTCATTTCTGGTATCCTTTTGAGCATATTCCGGGCGTATGCGACGGAGCATTGTAATATGGACGGCAGCATGCTATTGCGGAGGCTGGCTTCCTGCTAATGAGGAGGGGACGGTGATGATTTGGGGCTCATGGTTCAGCATGGCTGGGGTACCACGGGTGTGCGTATGCTGGAACAGAGTCGGGCTTTACTAGATATCTAGATTGCATTGCTACCCTCGCGCGTGTGTGTGTCGCGGTATTAGCTGCCGAGGGCCCTTATTGTGCGACGACATGTGATTTTTAAATATCCACCCATCCATGGCTTCGCCCCATGCAAGAGACCCTGGTTAGTTGAATTGGGCAACAAAGGCAAGTAGCGTCGATGCTGACGTGAGGTGTGGTACTGCGGGGGAAGATGCCGACTCAGAGAGCTCCGAGCCGCGGTTGTCCTGCAACACGAATACATAATGGGGCAAATTTACCAAGACCTCGCCTATGGCGACCTGGTTTAGCGTCAGGACCCCAAGGCCGAGGTGGTGTAACGGCACCGCATCTGGCGCCAGCGTTTGCTTACTGTGTGCCCACGTATCTGCATGGATTGACCGGAAAGCCCCGTGGGGTAGTGTGCGTAGGTTTGACCTTTCCCCCGGATTGTCACGATGCTGTTCCCCAGGGTCGCGAAATCCGTATATTAGGAGACGCAAGAACAAACCCCCCACCGCAAACCCCTTACGCGCAAAACCGTGAAAAGCTCCCGCCTCTCTTCAGTCATCATGTCTTCTTCTTCTTCTTCTTCTTCTTCCCCTTCTTCTCTCCTCGCGACGCCGCTCACCTCCCTCCTGGGGGTGCGCCACCCCGTGATGCTGGCGGGCATGGACCAGGTGGCGGGGCCGGAGCTGGCGGCGGCCGTGAGCCGCGCCGGCGGCTTCGGCGTCGTGGGCGGCGCGCGCTACACGCCGGCGCAGCTGCGCGCCCTGCTGGCCGAGACGCGCGCGCGGCTGTCGCGTCACAACCACGACGGCGACGACAACGACCCGGCGGCAGTGGCGGCCGCGGCGACCTTGCCGTTCGGCGTCGACCTGCTGCTGCCGCAGGTCGGGGGCGGGGCGCGGAAGACGAATGTAAGTCCCATCATCTCTCCCGTTTTCACCCCCTTTCTTTCTAGGGGGAGGAGGGAGGAAGGGGAGGAAGTTGGGAAGCACAAGAGTAGAGAAACAAGAAGAAGATGGACTGATATGGATGGGGGGGAGAAAAGTACGACTACACCAAAGGCCAGCTCGGCCAACTCCTCGACGTCGTCATCGAGAGCGGCGCCAAGCTCTTCGTTTCGGCCGTCGGTGTGCCGCCCGTCTGGGCCGTCGAGAAGCTGCACAAGGCGGGGGTGTTGTACATGGTGCGTCTCTCTCTCTCTCTCTCTCCCCCACACACGCACACACACACACACTCTCTCTCTCCCCCACACACGCACACACACACTCTCTCTCCCTCGCACATACTCTCTCTCTCTCTCTCTTTCCCTCGCACACACACTCTCTCCTCCGGGTGAACGACGATGAATAAGAACACGGGGGGAAAGGGGGGAGAGAGGCTGATGATAAGTTTGCAAACAAGAATATGGTAGGGCATCCCAAGGTACGTACAACCCAAGCATGAGTAGTAGGAGGAGATAAGGCAAGGGAGTTCAATTACGAAACGGAAGGCAAGAGATGACCTGGGGAGAGGAAAGAATGAAGAGATATACCCCCTCTCCCCCCGGGCACCAGCTGACCACGGAATGATTCCACCCCTCTCCCCAGCACGTCCACAAAGCCTGCCAGGCGGGCGCGGATCTGATATGCGCGCAAGGCGGCGAGGCGGGCGGGCACACGGGAGACATACCGACGAGGTAAGTATATATATAGGTACATACCTATATATCGGCCCCCTTCCCCCTAAGAAACCAAAAAAAAAAAAAAAAAAAGAACGACTGACCCAGTTGGGGCCCCGTGCGTCAAATTCCTACATGTATAGCATCCTCACGCCGGCCTGCGCCGACATCGTCAAGCAGTACACGTCGCCGCTGACGGGGCGGCCCGTGGTGCTCGTGGCGGGCGGCGGCGTCAACGACGGGCGCAGCCTCGCCGCCGCCCTCATGCTGGGCGCCAGCGGCGTCTGGGTCGGCACGCGCTTCATCGCGAGCGCCGAGAGCAAGTACCCGGACCACGCGAAGCAACAGTGAGAGAGCCCCCCTATCCCCTTCCTCTTCTTTCGTTTTGTTTTTCCAGATACACATACGTACTCTCTCTCTCTCTCTCTCACTTTCTCTCTGTCTTTCTGTCCCTCCCGGAGTAATAAGCTGATCACCCCCCTCTTCTCCCACGACAAAGAGTCCTCGACGCCGACTACGACAGCTGGGTCCGCAGCCACATCTGTAAGTTTACTTACCCTCCCCTCTCAAAACGTCTGATGGGTTTGCTCTGCTGTCCCCGAAATTTGACGCCATGTAACCCACACCCCCTCCCCTCCCCCGCTCTCAAACTCGACACGAAGAAGGGAGGGAGGACGAAAAAAAAAAGCCCTGAACTGACCAACCTGCCCGGCGCACTAGGGACGGGCCGGCCGTTGCGCGCCCTGCGCACGCCCTACGTCGCGGCGTGGGAGACGGACCGGCGGGCCGAGATGGAGGCGCTGCTGGCGCGCGGCGTCCTGCCCGTCGACCACGACCTCGACCGCCTGCACCGCGAGGGCAAGCTCACCGACGACATCGAGGAGCAGGCGGCCATGCGGTGCGTAGTGTCCCTCTTTTCCTCTCTGCAAGTGGTGTGTGTGAAGAGGTTGGAGGACGTTTTTGGCCCCCCACTGGCTTGACTGACGAATGGCCCCTTCCCCAACCGGCAGTCCCATCGGCATCGTCGCCGGCGCCATCACCAAACCGAATCAGACGGCGGCCGAGATCGTGACCGAGATTGTCGAGCAGGCGGCCGAGCTGCTCGGGGGCGCGAAGAACTTGGTGGTCCGCGGGTCCAAATTGTAGCCGGGGCAAAAAAAAACACCCTCCGAATGGGTATTATGGCGGGTGTACCCTTCTTGCAACCCTCCCCCCCACCGAAGAGCACGAGCAGCCGCTGTGTCGACAATGGTCGCCTCGTCAGGATATGGAGGAAGTCTTCTGGAAATTTATGGATAGGGATGGCGGCTAGCCAGTATGATTCATTGATTCTTTCAGGTATACAAGTCCCATCATGCGTCCCTTGCAGCGAGGAAGAGCCGGGTGCTAGTCCCGGCCACCAAGCACTTCCGGGGCGAGTTTCGTCCTCTTCTGCCCCCCTTGTCCACCCGGACCCCAAGCCGCCATACCCGAGCAGAGCATCAAGTCCTTCTGTCAGAAAGAAAAGCACAGCCCACTCGTAAAATACCCCATCCCTGGTTCTCACCCTCGACCGACCTATTCCTCACGCCGCCGCCGTCACCACCGTCGCGCCGGCCCCGTCCAAGGGCCCCTCGGGCAGGTGGCTCGCGGCGATGTTGCACTGGCGGAAGAGGCGGACCTCGTCGTCGGCGAAGGCGCCGACGACCGAGTGCAGCACGCCGCGGTTGTGGAAGAGGACGAGGTCGCCCGCGCGCCAGTCGTGGGCGTAGACGCGCGCGGGCGCGATGCCGGGCCGCTGCAGGCGGTGGAGGCGGGCGCGCACCTCGGCGAGGTCGTCGACGACGGTCCCGTCGGCGAGGTGCAGGCGGCGCGCCGCCGCCGGGTGCACCTGGAGCGCCAGCCGCCCCGTGGCGGGGTTGCGCCAGCACAGGGGCAGGACCTGGACCTTGGCGGCGTCGAACGGCGGCAGCTCCGCGAGCGGCACCTCCCGGCCCTCCGACACGAGCCCCAGGCCGTCGGGCCGCGCCCGCGCCCCCGACATCCAGACGTAGGGGTGCGGTGCGTACTCGACGCGCGTGGCGCGCGCCCACTCCTGGTCCGCCGCCGTGAGGCCCGCGTACATGGCCTCGCCGCTGACAAAGGCCGTGGTGCCGAGGGGCACGTCCAGCACGTCGCCCGAGCCGTCGTCGTAGCGGCACGTCTGCCGGCGGCCGGCGGGCACGCGGACGGCGAGCAGCGTGGTGGCGACGGGGGGCGCAAGGTCGTACAAGGCGGCGTCGATGTGCCACCGGTAGAAGCGCGTATAATCGTAATCCTCATCCGCCGGCACCGCCGTCGCATGGAACGTCCGGTGGTGGGGGTGCCGCAGCTGCAGGTCCCGCAGGCCCTCGTACTCGTCGACCCGCCCGTGCCCGATGACCTGTACTTGCGGCTGGTGCGGGATCGTCTTGAGATCTGGGTGCAGGACGCTGCGCTTGCTGTCGAGCGTCGCGCCGTGTCCGTACGCGCCCGTCGCCGCCGGGTCGAACCGCCGCGTCAGCTCATACTGAGCCCGCGCCGACAGGCTGCCCTGGTCCGGGAACACCAGCACCTGGTGTGTGTAGAGCGCCTCGCGGATCACTTCGAAGTCGGCGTCTGTGGTGGGACCGTCAGCCCTCTCTGCCGGGCAACCCCATGGGGCTCGATGTGCGTGCGGGCTGCTTACCGAGGAGGTTACCGATTCGACGGGTTTTCTCCCATTGTTTGCCATGTCGTCCTGGCCTGCTTCACGTGGCGGGTCACTTCACATGTCCGGGTTCTTACCAGTGAGATGTTCGACGTCCACGTGCGAGACGGTGGCCCCAAAGTCGACCTGCGAGGATTCGGGAACAACGAATGGCTCCACGGTGATTTTGGAAGGCGTCATGTTGGGAAGTGTTGGCGAGGTCGGTTCGGGTGTTTGGACTGGACCTGTGTAAGTGTGTTTATTATTGGTGCTGGCGGCGGCAGCGAGACTGCAAGCTTTATGTTGCGCGCCATGTACGCCACCGGCGCAAACCGCCGCCACTCGTCTCGGAGTTGGCCGATATACGCTGGAAATGAAAACACCCCTGGTGATGCGGGTGACGATCCATGTGGAAAATCAAGTCGACCCTTATCTCCTTGATGGCTTTCGAAGCATTGTCGACTCGGGGATACGATGTACTGCGTAGATTTGTACGGCCTGTCAACCACTAAACTGGCGGGGGGGAGGGTATTCGGGGCCAATCTTTCCCCACCGAAGAGTGTCCGCTAACCTTGACTGGTACGTACCGCCGGGCGCCCTTATCGCTCTCCCAATAATAGTGCGTCCCCCGTACGGAAGTACCCAGATGCTGCAATTAGTCATGGGGTCAACCTCACCCTCCATCGCCAGTCATAGATAGGGGAAAATTATGCGTAATACTTTCATTGTTCCAGTGCCGTCTTGACGAGCGATATGCCAGGTGTGCAGCAAAGATAGCATGCATGGATCCTCCTCCTACACATCCCGTACTCCATCCCTTGTTTTTCGTGTACAAGCCACGTCGCAAAACACTATCAGCAAGCGTCGGTTGCTTGAAGACATCACTTCAAGACATCCCGAAGTCTTCGGGCTCAATACATCACAATATCGTCCTCGCCATCATCGGCAGTGAGGTCAATGACCTCCACCCCTCGCTCTGGGCGGTGTCGCTTCTGAGCCCGCTCGTCTTGTGTCTCGGGGGAAGCTCCTCTCTTTCGTTTGTTGTGATGCGATTCCCATTCTCGATCTCTGGCCTGTCACGACGCGGTCAGTGAAAGTTGGGCGAAGACCATCAACTGGCTCGCCTTACATGAGAACGCTCAAGGTCCACGGCGTAGTCCCGAAATTCCGAGGGCCCCATGGCGTCGGTGCGGGATACTACCGCCTCCTGGATGAGGCCCTCTGTTTCCACGTCAGCAAGCAGCCTCAGCGTATAATGGTCGCCACCCAAAAGCAACGGACGTACCCATTGATCGGTAACGAAACTCGTAAACGGCAAAAGGCCGCTTGCGGTGATCGGCCCAAAGGCTCTTCTTGATCAAGTTTCGGTTGCCATCGAATTTGCTCCAATCCCTAACCATGATGGGATCCGAGAGGCTGCATGGCCAGTCTTTAGCAGCCTTCCCGTAAGCATCATACAAAAGAAAGCGTGAACGTACCACATGGAGTGCGTTAGCGCGCGTCCCTTGAGCGCCTTTTCTGCCAGTTCATTCTGCTGCATTCCGTATTCCAAGTCTCTGGGAGGACGACCTGGGCCAGGCGCGACATAAATAGGCTCGTCCATATCGTAGACCGAGACTTTGATGGTTCCGAGCTCTGCTGCCCGAATTTTCTGTTCTTCAACTTCTTCCATGCTGTACTCGTCTGTTGGAACTGCGAGGGGGTTAGCAATAGCGGTGAGAATCATACAATGAGGGATTGCAATACGGATACGGAGATCAGAGAACATGAAGCGGTACGTGATCCTCCCCTCGTCTGTTCGATGGGTGGCGTATTCAACCCGCTGGCCCCACTCGGTTTCCGACATCGAGATCGGTTCGTGAACAAAGGCACGCTTAATGCCGTCGATGTAAATCCGGAAGGCGATGTGGTGGGTGAAGTGATGGAAGTAAGCTTCCTTCAAAAAGCAGATGGAGAAGTACCGGCCTGTTTGTGACTCGATGTACTTCGTTACCCGTGGGGTGTCGTCTTCGTTCCCAAAGGGCCCACGAACAGGTCTACCCATAAAGTGACGACGAGTGGGTTCATGGACTACCTTCTGTTGACGCTTGGATTCGTGGAGGTCATCGTATTCCCTGACGTTGAATCGGTCTACTTGCACTGTGACTTCGAGGCCGGGCACAGCCGGAAGGATTGCCATATTGGCCGGGGCAGGACGACAGCGCCAACAGATGAAACGAAGGACTCCAGGGACGCGTGAGGAGAAGAACGAACATGCAAGGAACGATGGTTACGAGGAAGAGATGGGAGAGGAGGTGGTGGGGAAAGAGAGGCTTACTCGATGACGAGGGGCAGATGGAAGTCCTGGGTAACGTTGGTTGCAGCTTTTCCCGAAATGCCCAAAGTCTAAGGCACGTTGATTAAGGGAAAAGGAGGAAAGAGGCATCTGGAAAGAGGGGGGAAGAGGGTGCCTGGATTGATGCCTAGGGTGGTACCTGCCATTTACAGCCAGAAATCCATCGCCGGCAATGGCGATGGTGGCAAGAGCGCGCCTGGGTAGCAGCCCACTGTTCTTCCATGCACAGCATAATTGAAAGGGTGCATTTTGGAACAGATATCACCAAGGCGTCCACTACGGGTACTAAAGGCCATAGGGGTAGTCGGCGGAAGCTCGATTTGAGTGGTCGTTTCAGTTCCTTGCCTGGATATTCAGGAGAAAAGAAGCAGCAAGGAGCAAAGCCATTCCTGAGCAAGTCACAAGAAGCATGTTCTACCAGAAGCGCGCGTGTGCAAGTAAGAGGTAGGTAGGTACGCTGTATTTGGCCCCCTTTCATTCCATTGCTATAGTTTGGGGCGTATAGGAATCGTCATGGGATGAATGAACTCAGTGGGTTGGGTTGATACAGTGGACAGGTTTGCACCTCTATCAAGGTCTTGTCACAGTCGGCCAACGGAGCAAGCTCACTGCCCGGAGCCCAATGAAACGTCGCCAAATACTTGGGTGGACAGCCCAGCTGGAACCCCATCTTGCTTGTTCATGTTCTCTTTCCCTGCTATGGTCCCTATCGTACAGCTCCCGGCCCGGCCCCTAGACGGCCGAGACGGAGACGCGCTCCTTGACCTTGTCGTCGCCGGCCTGGGCCTCGTCGCCAAAGGTCTCGCGGCCGCTCTCGAAGACCTTGTCGAAGTCGTACTCGCCCCAGCGGATCTCGGGGTTGAGGCCGGCGAACTTCCAGACGCCGTTGACCTTCTTGTACCAGTGGACGTTGGTGCTGTGGGCGTGGCCCTTGACGGCGACCTTGGTGCGCGTCTCGTCGGTGTAGCGCTGGTGCGGCACGCGCAGCTGGTGCGTGCCGATGACCTCGTCGTCGCTGACCTTCTCCCACTTGGTGCCGCCGATGAAGTGCTGCGTCTTCAGCAGCGGGTCGCCCAGCACGTCCTTGCTCGAGATCATGCTGATGAACTCCTCGGCCGGCATGGCCTCCCACAGCTTGTCCAGGAACGACCGGTAGTCGATCTGTCACGGGCGTCAGTGGCGCTTCCCCACGTTACGTTTCCCGGCCACGGGCAAGGCTTACACGCAGGGTCGGTGCAATGCAAGTCCGCAGTCTGTCCCAGTCCTTGCTGTCGTAGCTGTCGGCCCAGTCGACCAGGCAGGTCGTCAGGCCGAGGTAGTCTGTACCCAATCAGCTTTTCACTTTCCTCCGGCTTGTGAGTTGGCTCGCGAACCTTCAAAGGTAATGTTTCCGTTGGCCATCTTGATTGCTTATGGTGGAGTCGGGACTAGTCAATCCGCTGATGGTATGAAAGACTGCAAACCTCCGAATGGCGACCGGCTTCGGCCTTTATATGCGGTCCTACTCCAACCGCCCGACGCACGCATAGTTCAGTGGTGGTTTCATGGATCTCCGTCGAGGGTCCGGATTGTGCCACCCGTCGCACACCCGAGTTGCGCGGCTCTCGTACTCCCGTCCGCGCCAAGCACCCGGACTCCCCCAACTACACCGTGTTAGCCGCCTCCGCACCAATCCCTCGCTGACATACACCACCCGCCCGCGATTTCGACGGCCCCTGGGACCCGGGCGGCCAGTAAGCAGCCCTGCGTTTGCGGCCCAGAGATCTGGTGCGAGCTCACATGCCGTGGACCCCCCAGAAAACTGGTCCGGTGGTCCGGTGAAGGGCCGTAGCGCAGCCCCCCGAAACAAGCCGATCCAAAGGCAATGGCCATCCAGTTCTGGCTTTCCAAGATAATTTTGCTCCCGAATTCGGACAGAGAGCATGGGTTCCCCAAAGGCCACTGCCATATTCGGCCAAAAGAAGCCAGCGCAGCCGGGCCCCCATAGGGCGGGCGCTTTGGGGACCGTGACACCACAACGCAAGACCCGTAGGTCCAAAGATCACCTTGGACTCCACATACTGAAGAAAGGTCACGGAATGTTTTCAGATACTGCCGTCATAAATAATGAGCGTGGGACAACCAGAGCACTATCCTACATCAACCTAGTGTGCCGCCATTAGGGTCAGACATCGAATGCCCTCTTGAGGCAATCAACGTTGACAGAAAAGCTCCGTCGCATCTTTGGTACTTCCATACTGCTTTCGCTTCTATTTTCTAACCAGCGGCCTCAAAAGGGAACGAGATTTCTCCACCCACTTTCGGTTTCATCCATTGTATTGGGGCAGACAACGGAATACGGCCCCTGGGCCTGATGCCCACGGCATGCCGTTCGCGTTCGTCCCCCACGCGGGGTGCATCCACCAGAGTCATACCCGACGCGAGTTCCTGGCTACTTGGCATGGTATCTTGCGGTTGCATGGGCCGAGGTTTCCAAGTGTCTGTGACTCGAAAGAAGAGTTCCATGGTGATCTATGGTGTGGCAATGTGCTAACCTTCACTACTGCTGCCATGCCAATGATGGCTGTAAAGGTGGCGCCAAAAATTCGAGCTCACCTAGAGTTGCACCTTCTGTTGCGAGGGGCCTTCACGTGGCGCAGGCGCGGGCTCGCAAATAACCCTATGAGCTGGGTGATATAAAACTGTCCCCCCATCACAAGACTGCCTACCCGTGCACAGTGGGAAACTCGGTTCGGCTGGCGAGATGGACGAGGGACCAACACGAAGGGAACTTATAGGATGGCGCTTCTTTGTCGGGCCTTTGCTCGACGTCCTGTAGAAGGGCGGCCGGTTTTTTTTTTTCCCGCAACGCTATCCCGTGATTCCAAGTTGTCTTTGCCGAACATGGAGTGTATGAAGCTGATCCTGCGCTGGTGATGCCGAGAAGCACTCGCTCCCAGGTTTTCTCCAGGCTTACCCGCTTCAACTTCTTCGCAAGCCGCCTAGGAGGCCAGAAAACCTCGGGCCCATATCCACACATCTTATTAGCACATTTGAGCACCGTTCTCTCTATCTGTGCATCTCTGTCCCTCCATTGCAAGTTCGGCAAGCGGACGCGACTACACTCCGCAGCCCTCGGACGACCAAGGATTTGCTGGTCAAGATCACTGATAAACTAACTGAGCTTCGGCTCCCGTTTCGCCGTCGGAAGGGGAAATCGGCGTCTAGAAGGAGAGGTGGCCGTGGCAAGGACAGCGGGCCTAAGGCCGTGAAAGATCTCGCAGCCGGAAACGAAATCCACAACGAAACCCACGAGGTCACCACAGTCCCTGGTACTTTGCCGAGCGCCAATATTTCCCCAGTTCGCAGACCCTACCTGCGAGCTGACAGCGACGATTCCTCCTCAATTGGCTCCGACATGAGCATCCCCAGCTTCTCAAGTGAGGGCCTCGATAGCTGCTCAGTCAACGCCTTCGGCGCCTTGTCAATTGATACCTCCTCAATTAGCACGCCCAAATTCCCAACTACCCCCGTCAATGCCTTGAAGGGAAGCAACATAAACGATGGCTCTCCACCGCGTCGTCACCTCGACATGTTCATCGGTAAACCGGCCACGTACCAAGACCTCCCACCTGAACTCCGCATCGAGATCTGGAGCTGGTTGCTCGTGGAATACCAACACCCGGCACACCTCTGACAGGTTGGGTGGACTGAGGAGGACAAATCCATGTGCGTACTCCCGACCGGCCGCTGTGTTACGGACCACGCTATCTACACGGAGCGGCGCCACGAACCCATCAACATGATGCTGCACATGGATGCGGCGGCCAAGTACGCCGTCAACTGCCGCTTCATGCCCGTTCCCATGGGCAAATTCCCATGGAAACGGCGGTGTAAACACCATTCTGGCCGATGCGTTATAAGGAAGTGTCCGTTAGAGCGGGCGTTGGGCTGCCCTTGCAAGATCGTCTGGGTCGACCCAGCCAACGACGACTTCATCCTTCCGGAGGACGCAGGAGGGAAGAAGGCAGCAAGGCGCGCCAAGCTCGCACCAAAGCGCATTACGTCCCAGCAAGATGACTGCAGGCTCCACAGGGGGTTAAGGCTCGATATCGAAGTCGTGCACGTTTTCGCCATCTACGCGCCGGGAAGATGGTGGAAAGTTCGAAAAATCGTTTTTAAGCGATATGAAGCGCCAATACGAGAACTGGGCGAGAGATAGGGCCGACCTCTTACGTCTGCCTTCCCTGATGGTAGTCTTCCTTCTCGTCCATGGCGTGAAGTGTCCCGAGGTCTCACGGTTTGGCTGGGACTTGGAGTTGAGGGAGAAAGTTGGGGCCAAGTGCCTGCATCCCTGGCCCCATCGAGAAGCAACATCCTGGATGACTTTCGCGCCCCCTTCCCCGCGACTTTACGCCTGCTATCACGACGGCTCCCGCGACTGACTCGACGGAATCGCATTCACCGGCGTCGTGACGAATGGGTGGCCAAACCCGGACCGAGGGGGACGAGGTCGTACCATCGAGTGGCGCCTGGATTTTAGACGAGCTCAGTGGGTACAGCAGCTCGAGGAGAGCTTCACCCAGCCGTTGGCGGCCAAAGGCGTTACTCACCGATTCTTGGTCTGGGATAGGAAATATCTACGGGAGAAACTGCAATGAGATAAGCAATTGAACGGCGTGCCGCCGGAACGTCGGTATGGAATGTGTTGGACCTAGTCTCGACCGGGGCGATGGCCAAATGGTGTATGCAACAAGACGGCCAGTCAGTTGCTTTTATTGGTGCCAGGCTCCAGGATGCCGGCTAATGCTTGGCAAGGGGCGGGAAACAGAACACGGCTGGCATATCTGGTGAAAGAGCCATGATCGGTCGACACGACGGGGAAATGCAGAAGCGCGGGGAAGGTGACGGTGTTCGTGGGGTCGATCAATATAGCCCCATCACATGGGACGATAATATACTTATGACAGGACTTCAGCCGAGAGGCCGGCCACGCCCCACGGCTGGTCTTGCCTTGCCCAGGAACAAGAATGAGGCCGGTGATGTGTCAAAAAAGACGCGGCAAACGACGGCGGTTCGGAGATAATCTCGCTATTACCCAGCCGCACGACGACGACGACAAGGAGGAGGAGATGGTGGTGGTGCATACTTAGCGGGGGGCCAAGAGGGCGGAAAAGACGCCGCCGCCGTTGGCAACAAGACCGACGCCTACGACGCGGGACGGTGGAGCAACGAGATGTGTTTGCCCCGTGTCCAGCGAATCTTCAAGCCATCATCCATCGCGCATGACCGAGGTCCGTACGGACGACGACGGCAAGCGCTGGATGATGGCTTGGATACCTTGGGTACGCACGTACCCGGTGTGTGTGTGTGTGTGTGTGTGTGTGTGTGTGTGTGTGTGTGTGTGTGTGTGTGTGTGTGTGTGTGTGTGTGTGTGTGTGTGTGTGGACGGAGATGCGGCGCAAGGAATCGAACAAGAGAGAGCTCTAGAAGAGGTTTTTAGAAGCATAGACACGCGGGTTGGGAGTGTTGGTAAGCAATGCCCATTGTACCTACAAGAAACCCTTTCGCCCTGTTTCTGGAAGCCTTCCAGCGGCGATACACCGACCCTTTTCCGGCCGGGCGCTGAACGCCAGGGCCAGAGCTCCGGTTTTGTTTTTTTTAAGCTGGCACTGGCGGCGGCCATCCCTGGACCCACGACTTCCCATCCAATATGAGCCCATGTTTCCCTTTCTTCCCCCCTCCCCCCCTCCATACCATTTCAAAAATTGCGGTTCCGAGGGGCAATGTTCGCGGTTTTGGACCCTGACGACCCGGCGGGACTTCTTTTCCCCTCTGCTTACCTCAGGCGGGATGACGCCGATGTTCCTGCAGGCTCCATCCAACTCAATTGCTGCCGCTGGCCCGGATCCCAGGCATCCATCCCCTGGATCTTGGTGGTTATCGCCCGCCCGTAGCTTGGCCCAATGCAAGCATTCGCCTATCGACTGAATCGCGTGCCTCCCGGTTTGCGCGCCTGCGCGTCCCTACCGATTCCAGAGTCGGATGGCTCGGGCGGATCGTCACGAAGACGGGGGGTTCCGCGCTTTTTGCGCCGTCCTGGTGACGTTGATAATTCCGCTCCCCACTAGCCCTCGATTTGTCAACCCAGCGCCCATGTACGGATAGGCCGTCCATCAGGGTCACGGCACCATGGGTCCTGTATATGTGTGTACAGCAGGGTGACCAAGGAGACAGGTATGTAGGTACAACAGATAAGGAGACAGGTGGGTTGTGCCTATTAGCCGGCTGGTGGTTGGCGGGCCCGCGGCGGGCTGGTCAAGCGTCCCTGGTGAGCTGTCTAGCCCTGCGACTGATTTCGGCATGTTGTCCGCATCCCATCTCCACACGAAGTCGCACTGCCGAATAGGGCCCAATTGCCGCACCAATGCCGGACATCGCCTTCCATGACGGCATCTGGCCCTCCTTGCCGAGAAGCTTCCGTGGGCCGGAATGGAGCACAACAGCCTGGCAGACCCGGCCAGAATACGTAATACAACGGGGTGACAGAATGGATTGGCAAGCGATGGCAATGGAGCCGCGGGCACCGGTCTCACCGGTCTGGCCAGAGTAGCCAGAGTGCCGAATACATATTGCTTCCCATGGCCCCCCCTCCTCGGGGCCGTCTGGTGAATCCTACTTCGAACCAGCAAGGCCGAAAGAACGACAGACATCTCGACGTGCCCAACAAACAGCTCACTCCGATCACTTTCCCTCACTCACACACACACACACACAACACAATGGCTCCCACGACTCAGAAGCAGTGGTCCGTCTCGGGCACCGACAAGGGCTTCGACGGCCTCCAGTTCGTCGATGCCGAGGTCCCCAAGTGCGGCGAGAACGAGGTGCTCGTCCAGATGCGCGGCGCCTCTCTGAACTACCGCGACCTCATCATCCCCAAGGTACGAGACTCCCCGAAGCCACGCGTGCTCACAGCACCCCCACTGACATGGCACCGCTAGGGAATGTACCCCTTCCCCACCAACTTCCCCGTGGTCGCCGGCTCCGACGGCGCCGGTGAGATCGTCGAGGTCGGCTCCAAGGTCACCCAGTGGAAGAAGGGCGACAAGGTCGTGACTCTCTTCAACCAGGGCCACCAGTTCGGCCCCATGACCAACGCCATCTCCCAGACCGGCCTCGGCGGTGTCGTGGACGGTACCCTCCGCCAGTACGGCACCTTCAACGAGAACGGCGTGGTCCGGGCCCCCAAGAACCTGAGCCACGCCGAGGCCAGCACCCTGACGTGCGCCGGCCTCACGGCCTGGAACGCCCTGTACGGCCTGAAGCCCCTGAAGCCCGGCCAGACCGTCCTCACCGAGGGCACCGGTGGTGTGAGCATCTTTGCTCTCCAGGTACGCTCCCCCCCATCCCGCTTCCGACTCCGTTTACGCGGGAGCCCCGCGCGTGCTGACTGAACTTCCTACCCCTCTAGTTCGCCAAGGCGGCCGGCGCGACCGTCATCTCGACGACGTCGTCCAAGGAGAAGGGCGAGATGCTGAAGAAGCTGGGCGCGGACCACGTCATCAACTACAAGGAGGACGCCAACTGGGGCAAGACGGCCAAGAGCCTCACGCCCGGCGGCGCGGGCGTGGACCACATCGTCGAGGTGGGCGGCGCCAACACGCTGGCGCACGCCATGGACGCCATCAAGTTCGAGGGCGTCATCAGCATCATCGGCTTCCTCGGCGGCGCCAAGCCCGACGTCAACGTGCTCGAGACGCTGACGCACATCTGCACGGCCCGCGGCGTCTACGTCGGCTCCAAGGAGCTCATGGAGGACATGGTGGCCGCCGTCGAGGCCAACGACATCCACCCCGTCCTCGACCAGACCCAGTTCTCCCTCGACAAGGCCCGCGACGCCTACGAGCACATGTGGAAGCAGGCCCACTTCGGCAAGATCGCCATCAACATCGAGTAAAGGATGGGGCGGTGCTGCCGCGAAGATGGGGGAGGAAAGCTGGTTGTGAGGAAGTAGTTTTTAAGATACCCTGAATGAGAGAATACGTTACGAATGACAGGAGAATATAATCCTACAGAAAGAGACTTTGATCATGCTACCGTATGTTTCTTTGTGGTCGGCCAGTAATGCTACCCGACGGGCCGGCCTCTAGTCTTGGGAAGTTCGGGGGGAGGGTACTACTTGCGACCAAGTACCACTATCCAGACAGTATTAGCTTCCCGTTCCGAGCCCCGGGACGAACGACCTTCGGGTCCGGGGTTCCCCCCAAGGGATCAGTCCCGCCGGCAACCAATCGTAGAAACCCGAACCCCCCCGTTCCCCGTCCCCCATCCCCGTGCACCCTCCTACACCGAGAACAGGTACCCCAAAGAAATGTGATATCGCATGGTGTAAGATATTCCGTCCCTGGCAGCGCCAAGTAGGTGTTTTCGCAACAAAGACGGTAGTAGCCGTGCGACTCCCGATAGCCGGTTTCCGACCCCCACCTCCGTCTTCAACCCCTCGGCTCCATACTTGGTTGGTCCTCCTCGTGTCCCATCCCTTTGTTCGCTCTCGTCCCCCCCAGCGCCGGAATGTGTGCCCAACCCGCTTTCTAGGTTTTGACCAACTCGATATCAATGAGAATAAGCAATTTCCCCAGCAACCAATTAAACTAAAGATTGCGCCGTGCTGACGCAATGGTCAGCGTGTCAGACTTTTAATCTGAAAGTTATGGGTTCGAGTCCCATGCATGGCGAGGTTTTTTTGCCCCGAGACTATACCGATGCATGCACTTTCCACTTATTCTTTTGAATGGGATTACTCTGCTTCTTCCAGCCTGTGTCGTTTTATAGGTTGTGCAAAGGTTATCATTTTTTTTTCTTGCTCCTCTATCTTCTGATCTTATATATTTCAGTGGCTTCGGATTCTTTGTTGCTTCCGACAGCGAGTGGTCGGTCCCTCTGAAGGCTGTTGGTTGTCGTCCTCATGGCTACTGTTATCTGCCCACACCTCTTTAGTAGCCCGCATTGGAGATGCAGCAGTCATCGTACCAGTGATTTCTAACATCTTGTGTCTATCTCAGAATGCAATTGTTGACGGTAACGCCGCCATCTCCAGTCAGTAAGCGAGCTTGGAGCACCCACCCAACACTGTTCCTGCGAGATACAGACCGGCGACCCTCGGGCTAGCCCTGCGTGCCCTTCCTTGTTGCCCTCAAGATGATGTCGTCCTGGGACCTGCAACTATTGCAGCCTCCTAACCCTGGCAGCTTGGTTACCTTTAAGGCTTCTTGTGACGCCGGCGCAAGTCCCCGAGTCCTTGAAAGAACGGGAGGGTACCCGGGGTTTACTGAGTAATCCACCAAGGGTCGCCATCATTATGTCTTAGTCATTCCTCCACGGCAGATCAATACGTATCCCAACCCATGCGCTAGGTAGAACTCGTCTGGGGACAGTCTCTAGAGTGGCCGTTATCATGAGATTTAGAATCAGTTTTGCCACTTGGTTCAAGTGATGGCTTCAAAACTCAGCTGTGGGGAGTTATGGGACCGTGAGCCCCAGAGTCCTTGCGGAATCTTTAGTCATCTGTGCCTGCAAACTTTAGCATTCATATAAGCCCTTCAACCAGCTTTCCAGGCGTCGTCTCAGGGTGCCGATACGAAACTCCAACCTCTTGTTGGACACCGAGACGATCGCCAATGTCGTTACCGAATCAGGTGTCTCTTCGTCGGTAAACGAAGACGGACCGACCGGAAGAGGTGTTGTCCCCGATGCTGGATGTATTATACGAAGCTGGATGGCAGCATGTTGGTGCTCAAGCGATTCCAGAGTCTTCTGGAAGGCTTCTCGAAGAGCGGCTAAGGATCGGGCGGTAAGACACCACGCCGCTCTGGCGGGGTGCCTACACGATCGCCATGCGATAGCCCATCGAGCGAGGACTTACCAGCAGGGCCAAGCAGGGGCAGACGTCTGGTGCCTTTCCCAGAATCTTTTCGATAAGCTGTTCGTTAGCAAAATTCAGCCATCGGACCGGAAGTTTCCTGAACTCGTCGTCACCGTTGCTTGGCATGAAACGAGACATGGGGAAACATATCGTTATATGCAAGATCCCAAGCCTTAAAGAAGGCTCAGTGGTAACAGCATCTTGAAAGGCCATCTAGGACCGACTTGCGACAGAGAAACTTTGACACTGCTGTTCAATTGGCCGAGGCTCTTCAAGAGAAGTAACAACTGCGCCCGCGGGTCGGCGCACTTATCTAGCCCACCCTCTGCGTACATCCATGCATACCACGGCGACAACGTAGCAATGGGAGAACATGTTTTTTTTTAGCAGTTGTGTTTTGCAGGGCTGATTCGGCTCTCTCCTCCCCCCCAGAACACAGAGAGAGCTGAGCCCAGGATACTCTACGACACAGTCTACAAACTCCACCTGCCTCCTACGGGCATCCTATCGGAACTTCAATCGGTTTAGGCAAAGCTTTCGTGGTACCTGGTCCTAGACTAATCCATCAGTCAAGCGTAAAGCGTTCGGAGCTAAGAAGAGCGAGCGCCCAAGCAGCAAAGTCTCCGTTGCCCACCATCAACTGTCCAGCTTCTACCACTCTCTTATATATAAGAGGATAAGCCACTTGTCATCATCGCAACACGTCACAAATTACAATTCTCTGGTAGTATAGTGGTCAGTATGCGAGCTTGTCACGCTCGAGACCGGGGTTCAATTCCCCGCCAGAGAGATACTTTTGCTCTCCCGAGCTGTTGTTGCGTTTTCTGTTTTTTACTGCTGCTTTTTTTTTCGTCGTCCACGTCGGAATGTGTATGTACTATGAGAAGTTTGAACATAGTCGTCTTTTCCCTGATGTGCCAGGAGCTACCTAAAACAGGGCTTTAAAAGAATGTTGGTTTACTTCCCTCCCGATGCAAGTGCTTGCTACCGATATCCTGTGCTTGTCGCGATAGATATAGTTGATGGGTTTCATAAGTACCCATGATTGGAGCTACAGCTCCGGGGTGTCACCAAAACACTGAGCCAGCATAGCTGGAGGGTATCTAGCCCCCTTTGTACCACCGACGCTCTCAATGGCTTGGCGGATCCTCTTCTCATCCTCGGCGCTGAGCTTGACGTCGACAGCGCCCGCGTTTTCCTCCAGATACTTGACGCGCTTGGTTCCGGGAATGGGAATGAAATCTGGGAGGGTCTATCAGCCGCGATCAAACACCAGAACGAAGAGGTCCCCCCCCCCCGGCTTACCTTCGCCTTGTGCCAGCACCCACGCGAGCACGAGCTGGCCCGGTGTGCATTGCTTCTCCTTGGCGATGGCGGCGAGCGTCTCGACGAGCTTCAGGTTGCCGGCAAAGTTCTCCTCGGAGAAGCGGGGGTGGTTGGCGCGCGTGTCGGTGGGGTCGAGGTCGGCGCGGCTCGTGATGGCGCCGGTGAGGAAGCCGCGGCCGAGCGGCGAGTAGGCGACGACGGCGACGCCGAGCTCGCGGGCGGCGGCGAGGAGGCCCGTCTCGGGCGACTCGATCTCGAGGGCGAAGGGCGAGTACTCGAGCTGGACGGCGGCGGCGCGGCGCAGCGTGCGCGCCGAGCACTCGGACAGGCCGAGGTGGCGCACCTTGCCCTCGCGGCGCAGCGCCGCCATGGCCTCGACGGTGCGCTCGATGGGCGTGGCGGCGTCGACGCGGTGCTGGTAGTAGAGGTCGAGGCGGTCCGTCTGCAGGCGCGCGAGGCTGGCCTCGCAGGCGGCGCGCACGTACTCGGGCCGGCCGTCGACGGTGAGCTTACCGTCGGCGAGGACGGCGCCGAACTTGCTCGCCAGGAAGATCTCGTCGCGCCGCCCCGTCTCGCGGAACCAGCGCCCCAGCAGCCGCTCGTTGGTGAAGGGCCCGTAGATGTCCGACGTGTCCCAGAACGTGATGCCCAGGTCCGCCGCCCGCGTCAGCACCGCCAGCGCCGCCTCGTCGTCGTTGTAGCCGCCCCCCGACGTGTACCCGAACGACATGCCCATGCAGCCCAGGCCCTGCGCCGACACGGCCTCGCCGCCGATCTTGCGCTGCGGGTACTTCGCGGCCATCTTGCTTTGTTTTCTTGACTTGGCGTGAAGAGAGATAGAGATAGATGTAAGCGTGTTGAGTCTTTGCTAAGGGTGCTGCTTGTTGATTCTCGTAAGTTGACCTCCGACTACTTTCCCAGAGCGTATATCCACCCTCTTGCTACCGCTTTTATATGTCGTCGTCTAAGCCAAGCTTAGGAGGGGAACCTTGCAACCGTGGGGATTGTACTGTAGCTAAGTTATCACCTAAAGCCGAGTGGGACGACGATCGGGGGCGGGAGGGGCATCCGTCATGGAGCCAGGCCTGTTTCCATCTCCGCCGCCATGAGAAACGTAGGAGACTGCGGCGTAGTAGATGTTGTCTGGCGCCCGCGTTATCCGCAAAAAGGGATGCCCGCGAAGAGGGATGGATTTTACGGGTTACCTACGGGTTATCCCCGTTTTCTCCGCACTTAAGAAGCGGTTGCAAGCCGTTCCTCGCTTCATCCCCCCGTTTTAGTTCCTTACATGCGGATCCTCGGGAAGCTTATTTATCATTAATAATCATCCTGTCCTCATCATGGTCACACTGTAATCGGCGGAGTTTGCGGACATGGTATCATCATCTAATGAATGCTCTATCTCCCTTACTTGGGCTGTTTTCCTAGGGCTACGAAATGGGCACCCCCGCTCCAATGCGCAGTACATCTGAACTCACCGAACAAATCCGAAGCCACAATTGCCGGCCACCGGTCTCGCCACTCGCCTACGGTCAAGCCGTTGCTCAACTTACCTGTGCGGCGCCCGCGCCATCAGTGGACCCGATGGCTAATACAAGCCGGGCCAGAGGGGGTTATTCCGTCGTCGCGACTGGTGCGAGCTTCGGCCGTGTCTGTCGGGGTTGCGCGACGAGGCACTCCGCGACGGCCGGTCGAGGTCCCGCGGGTCCCTCGGGAGCTGGTCGTATCGCAAGTTCTGGGACCCGCGGCCGTGCGGGCGCTCTGTGTCGCGCGGGTCGCTCGGGGGCTCGCCGTGTGGTGGTACCCCCATGCCGCCGATGAGCCTCCTGAATTCATCCCTTAATCTCGTCATCTCCTCCTCGTCTCTCAGCTGCTCGGCGCGGTAGCTTGGTTCGTCATAGGGGCTTCGTTCGCCGGGGTTTCCCCATTCTTCCTGGAAGTAATAAGCGTCGTCGTGGCCTGGCCGCCGACCACCGCCGCTCCGTTCTCGCCGGAAGCGGTTGATGTCGTCGATGTTCGGCACCTCCCCGCGCCCGCTGCTAATTTCCGGGTCTTGGTGGCGGCCAGATTCCGTCTCGTCACGCCGACTGCTCTTTGCTTGGTCCCGGTGCCGGCCTGATCCCGCGGCTTTCGTCTTGTCACGCCGGCTGCTCTTCGCCGGGTCCCGGTGGCGGCCAGGTTCCGTGGCACTCGCGTCCCCGGGCCGGCTGCTCCGCCGCTCTCGGTGCGACTTGGAGGTGCGCACGTTGCTGTTCCGTCGCCCCCGGGGGCGGGCAACCCCGCCGTCATCGTCATCCTGCGCCCCCCCGCGGCGCGCGGCGACCCGGGCGGCGCGGGCCGCTAGGATGCGCTCGTCGCTCATTTTCTCCCAGCGGAACAGGCAATCATACAGGACCATACCGCCCGTGACGCCCTCGTTGGCGGCCATGTCGGCGAGCGCCTCGGGGAGGCCGCGCGTGGCCAGGTCGATGCCGTCCGCGGGACGCTTGCCCGAGGTGCAGACGAGCGCGATGCCCGTGTCGTACTCGAGGCGGATCTCACGCCCCAGGTTCCCCGACTGATCCTTGGGGAAGGCCACGTACCAGCGGCCCCCCGCCGCCGCCTTCGCCTTGTCCTTGATGATTTCGGCCGTCTTCTTGCAGTCGTCCTGGTAGCGGGCGGGGGCGGCCCCGGACGAGGATTCGCCGGCAGCAGACATGGTCAGTGGATCCAAGGGTTCCTGGATGGTAAGTGGGGTGGGTGAATACTGTGTAAGCTCTGTGAGCTGTGAGGTGTACAGTGGCTAGACGATGGTGTTCAGCCAAGATGTCGTGGAGTCTGGACAGAGTCGGATTGGCCATGATGGATGGATTTCGGGGTTTATATCACCTAGAGCCATCTGCCCATGGCTGTACAATCGCATTGTTGTTATGCCCTGTTCTGATGGTGTGTAAAACACAATCATGACCAAACAAAGGCTTTCCTTTGTTGGGGCAACCATTCCACAACAGCCGTCGAGGCGTGGTCCGGGCCGAGGTAGAATCATTGGGCTTCTTCTTCTTCTTCTTCCTTTGTCATGTAAAGCAAAGCATCGGTTTGCTCCATTGCTCTCCTTTGTGGCTCGGGATTTCGCCTTTGTGGTATGGGAGTAGGGAGATTGGCACGAAGATTGGCTTCTGCAAGTAACCGTAGGTAGGTGGTACCATAGGTAAAGTAGGTACCGTAGGTAATGGAAAGTAGGCACCGTAGGTAAAGTAGGTACCATAGGTAGAGTAGCTTTCAATACCAGAGAGGCAGAGCAAACGTAACGTTCCGTGATACCCGAAGCCAAACAGCCTGAGCTGGGAATCCCCGACCTTCCAATTCTCAGCCGCTTCATGGAAACTCTCGCCATTGCGTCTTCCAGACCAGCGGCGCGGTAATTTGTGAGGTGATTAATTGTCTGGTATCGATTGATACACGATGCACATGGCAGCCACTATTGTTCTTCGAATGCTCTGCGGAAGGTGCACCGAGCACCTGCCAGTGAGGGCAAGCAGATTGGACGCCATCCGCTTCCCCCGCAGGTTCCCCAAGTTCCCCCCAACTTCAAGTTCCAATAGGAAGGGATCGCCGCCCTGCAAGCGACGGGCCTGCATCCGGTCAGATCCCATCTTGTTTTCCCACCCACACCGCCATCTTACCATCACCGGTTGAGACATGCGCATGCGCATGGCAGCAACTCGATTTCATCTCGCTCCCGCGTGCAGCCGTGTGGACAGCTTCCCGTGCCGAAGCTGCTGCAGGCGTCGAGCAGCGACGGGTCAGTCTGACGGCGCATGGCCGTATGCCGTCTACCGCTCGTCCCTTTTCCCCGACCCGGCAAGCTTCCAGAGCGAATTGGGCCGGGTGTGCAGCTCGGGTATCCGCCATCCTCGGTCAACCCCGGTGACTCGAGCGCGCATCACCCGGCCAGGCCTTGCAGGGCCAGTGCCGCATTGCCTCGGTGGCAGCATATCCTGCAGGTCGGACTGCCGTTTTCCATCACCATCCGCGCATGGCCCAACTCTCGCAGGCAGGGAGAGATTGGCATGTTGCCTCGCAGGTGGATATCGGTAGTGGGAACATGCACGACCGCAGCTTGTCTGCGGGGAAGCCTGGCGAGAAGCTGGGGGTGAGGGAGGGGAGGGAGGGGAAGCGAGCGCATCGTCATACTGTCTCTGAAGTGCCAGTGCCCGGATGGTACCGCCGCTGGCACTCGACGTCTACATAATGAGGCCCACGGTCGCTGTCGTCGTCCTGGCCGGCCCCCGCTGGTCAAGCCTGCCCTTCACCCCGCCCGCCCGCCACCTCCCTCCCCTCGTCTGCACTGCCCGGGGTTCAAGATGAAGCTGTCGACGCTTGCGAGTTCTCTGGCCGTTCTGGCTCCCTTCTTCGGGGTCGCCTACGCCCAGGTCTTCGACCCCGATCAAGGCCAGGGCACAGTGCAATGGGATCCTGCCAAAATAGGAACTAACAAGGTGGGTAGCATAATTTGCGCGAGCCGTGGGCGTACCAACTTTTTTGCGGGTGCTGATGTTTCCTACAGACGACCAATGAGACGTTCTCCAATCCCGTCATGACCACCAACGTGGGCGATCCCTGGATGATCAAGTACTCGTCCGGGGGCGAGGACTGGTACCTCCTCACCTATTCGACCAACAGGAATATCACCCTCCGGCGGTCCAAGTACATGACGGACAATTGGGACAACGCCGAGGAGGTTATCATCTTTAAGCCCGAGCCCGAGGGTAAGGACGCCGGCCAGCCGTGGAGTACCGACATTTGGTAAGAGCCCACCCCCCGTCCGTTCCCCGCGCGCTCTCGGGTCCCCATGCTAACATTAGCCGGACACAGGGCGCCCGAGATCCACAACATCTCGGGCAAGTGGTATGTCATCTTCACGGCCACCCCCGACGGCGACAACCCGCCCCCGCTGCAGGACGCCATGTGCGAGTGGAATTGCCCTGCCGTCAACCACCGCATGTTCGTCCTGGAGTCGGACGGGCCCGATCCCTGGACGTCCAAGTACGAGCTCAAGCCCATGCTCGACACGTACGATCAGTTCGCCATTGACGGTACCTACTTCTCCTACGAGGACAAGCTGTACCACATTTACAGCTGCTGGGAGAATGCGTACTCGGCGTGGCCGGCCAACCTCTGCATCACCACCATGTCGGACCCCTGGACCGTGGCGAGCAACTTCAGCGACCGTCGCATTGTAAGTCGGACCGTCCTCTGTAATCATTGACGTTTTCGCCGCATGCTGACCCAATCGACGTCACAGATCTCGCGGCCGGATCAGGCGTGGGAGCAGGTGCCGTACGGGCACTACGGACGGCTGTCGTCGAACGAGGGGCCGCAGCAACTGGTGAACCCCAAGACGGGCCAGAACTTTGTCGTCTACTCGGCGGCCCGCGTCAACACTCCCTTCTACTGCCTGGGTCTGCTGGAGCTCGTAGGAAACGACCCGATGGAGTACCAATCGTGGCGCAAGCACAAGGACGGCTGTGTCTTCCACCAGAACACGAAGGCCGGCATCTATGGAACGGGTCACGCCAGTTTCGTCAAGTCGCCCGACGGCGCCGAGGACTACGTCGTTTACCATGCGCAGATCACGCCCAACCCCAATGCGGATCTCTACCGTACCACGCGCATCCAGAAGTTTGGCTGGAATGATGACGGCACCCCCAAGTTCCCGCTGGCTGAAAACGGGCCGTTTCCAGGTATGTCGAATGTTTTCCTACTTGATGTATAGTCGACCACCTCATGGGCCCCTCTGCGTACGTCATTGTGGCCATGATGCCGGGCTGACACGTTGTTATAGTACCGGCTGGGTCCCAGTACTAAGCGAAAAGCCCCGAAGAAACCGCCTTTCCAGAAGGCGAGGATGGACGGACAATTGTTAGTCATAGGGGAAAAGAGACTGGGTAGAGCGGGCGGCACAGCCGGCGTTAATACTTGGCGAATAATCTAATGGGTACACACACATACCTTCAGACCGACTCCTTTCCATCTATGGCCCGACGCACGCATCCGGTCTGGACGTCCAGACGGGGCGATTGTGTTAGTACTAAAGCGGAGGTATCCCCGGGTCGTGGCCGGCGCGTTGCCCAGTCCCACGTAGCATCCAACGCGTTAGGCCATAAGGTTTTTCTTATAAGCGGCCGCGGTGGGTTTCCGCGATCATGGGCTTCACCAGTCCAACCTAGCCGGCGTAGGTGGCGCAGTCGCATCGTCGGCTCCGCGTGCATTGCTCACAGTACGCATGGGTAGCGCCCCTGAATTTTTTCTGGTTCCGAGGCGCGCGAGTCAGTGAACGGGGCCGGTAGGCGTGGGGGATGGAGCCACTCCCCCGGAGCTCAGCAGCCCGTCAGCTTCTACTAATACGCAGTATGCCAGGCAGAGACACTGGCAAGACGGCGTCGGAAGGGGTCTTGACGGGACAGCAGCGGCGGATGGACGTGCAATGGATGGAACCCAAACCGGATGTCGGGCAGGTCGTGATTGGCACCACGGCCTTGGCCTCGGGGGCTTGGGAGAAGCTGAAGGTGGAGGTTTGTGTGTTTAGTCGGGTGCCAAGCGAGGGCCCGCGACCAGCTGTCGCTGGGTTTTGTTAATCAATTTTATGAGGGGCCGGGTGGTGGTCGTCGTTCGATGGCGGGCTCGCGCGATGACTTGTTAGCCGGGCTTATTCCTTCCTGCTCCCGCCCAACTGCATGGCTACATCACTGTAACGTAAGTAGAGGGAAGCTAAGTAAATAGCTGGTAGCTGGTGCTGGTGCTGCCGGGTCGTTGGAAATTCCCTCAGGCCCATTCCAGTTTCCAACGTTTCTTGGCTGAGATACCCAGTGAGTTGGCTCGCTCTTCTTGTTCTCCTTCTTCTTCTTCCCCTTTCCCCCCCGCCCCTGACAGAGCTGGGTCGAGCAATGGGGGGGCAGGTATGTACCAAAATGCCTCTTAGCGGTCAACAGGCCGTGTCCTGCCATTCCACCCCCCAGCGGACTTGGAGAATGGCTCTCGGCATCGTCATGCTTCCCTGCTCGTCTCCCCAGTCTTACTCCGCACCGATAATTGCCCACCCCGCAGAAAACATGGGTAGCCACGCTTGTCTCCCCATGTCGCCCAGGCCCAGTCGTCCACCCATTGGGCTAGCGCCTGCTCCCCCACCTGTCACGACATGGACCGTTGATCGTGTGTTTTTTCTCTTTGTGTTTGTTTCCTATGGCGGACTTTTACCCCGACTCGATCCCCTCCCCCCCCCCCCAGCCCCAGCCACGGACCTTCTAGCAGGTATTCTGTACCATCCTCGGCCGTCCTTCTCCCTCCCTCCCCCCCCCCGCCACGCCCAGTACGTCGAGGTAGTATTCCGTACCCCGAACGAAAACAATGCAGTCGAGCTTGTGGTTCCCGCCGAGCCCATGGCGCCTCGAGCACGGCCGAGAAGACGCCGGCGCGCCTGCCACACCTCGTGACCCGTCAGCCGTTTTGAGCCTCTCATCCCCGGCGACACCGGCAGCTTGGGGCGCCCTGTTTCCCATGAATCGCGCCGTCGCTCGGGCATTTGGTCGGTCCTTTCCCCATCCTTGGCGAAGTCAGTTCCCAGCCTGACGTCTTCGCCCGCTGGGGGCGGAGAGGGCGCTCCTTGTTGGCTGGCGTGCTTCCGGCCCGCCGACGCTCACGATGCCCTGACCGAGCCTGACCAGCCGTTGCCTGCCTTGTGTAAGTTGTGCAGGGTACTTTGATAGTCAGGGCGCCGGGGGGGGTCCCGGGCTCTTCCCTATCCTGGGCGGGGAACGGGAGGGTATATAAGACGCCCTCGTGTTGCCCGCTCCTCCAGGGGCTATCCGTGGTCTCCAGTTCATGCCTCTCTTCCGGAGCCTCGAACTGAACTGAACTCGCCCGCCTGTTTCCCGAGTTCCCGCGCATCACTCCCCCCCCCCCCCCCCCTTCCCAGCACATCGTCGCCATGATGTTGCCCAGCCTCGCTGCGGCGGTCGCCGTGGCCCTTGTCGCACCGGCCGCGGCCCAGAATGTCCCTACCTTTGTCAACCCTGCGGTCCCAACGGGCACCCCCATACCCGGCAACTACACGGGCCCCCTGCGCCCCCAAGTGCACTTCTCGCCGCCGCAACACTTCATGAACGACCCCAACGGCATGTTCGTTGACGCCAATGGCACCTGGCACCTGTACTACCAATACAACCCGACAGGCCTGGGCGCCGGCAACCAGGTGAGTTTAGTTGACTGTTACCTACTGTCTTTCCCTCCCTGCAACCCTCGTTGTGGCGGGCGTACGACTGACCGTGACCAAAGCACTGGGGCCACGCGACGAGCCGCGACCTGTACCACTGGGAGAACCAGGCCATCGCGCTGTACCCGCCCGAGGAGCGCCAGTACGTCTTCTCGGGCAGCGCCGTGGTCGATGTGAACAACACGAGCGGCTTCTTCCCCAACCAGGACAACGGAGTCGTGGCCATATTCACGCTGGCCAAGTATAATGAGGACGGCTCGGGCGGCCCGCAGACGCAGGCGCTCGCGTACTCGCACGACGGCGGCTACACCTTCGAGTACTACGACGGCAACCCCGTCATCAACAGCACCAGCTCGCAGTTCCGCGACCCCAAGGTCATCCGCTACGACGACAAGTGGGTCATGGTGGTGGCGTACTCGCAGGAGTTCGCCGTCGGCATCTTCTCGAGCCCCGACTTGAAGGAGTGGACGCACACGTCCAACTTCTCGTACCACGGCCTGCTCGGCACGCAGTACGAGTGCCCCAACATGGTAAAGATGCCGGTGCGCGACGCCGAGACGGGCGAGCACGTGGGCGACAAGTTCGTCATGGCGCTCTCGGTGCAGCCGGGCGCGCCGCTTGGCGGCTCCATCACGCAGTACTTCCTGGGCGACTTCAACGGCACGCACTTTGAGCCCGAGGACGCTGCCACGCGCCTCACCGACTTCGCCAAGGACAACTACGCGGCGCAGTACTTCTACGGAGTGCCCGACGGCCAGAACGCCGTCAACCTCGGCTGGGCTTCCAACTGGCAGTACGCGCAGACGGTGCCGACGGGCAACCTCGAGGGCTGGCGTAGCGCCATGACGCTGCCGCGCGCCAACTACCTGACCAAGGCCGACCGCATCGGCTGGATCATGATGGACGAGCTCTACGACCCGTCGCCCGTCGTCGACCCCACGCCGCTCAAGCAAGCGACCATGGGCAACGGCAGCGTGACCGTCGACTTTGCCGACGTCGCGTCGGGCGCCGTCATGGTCGAGGCCAACGTGACCAACATCAACACGAAGCTGGTGACGTCGTACACGACGCTCAACCTCACGTTCGCGTCGGCGGCCTCAGGCGAGACGCTGCGGTCTGGCTTCTTCTTCGGCGGCGACACACCCTTCTGGGTGGACCGCGGCCAGACGCGCGGCTTTGACAACGTCTTCTTCACCGACAAGTTCAGCGTCGCCGACGTCTACTACCCGGGCGCTGCCGCCGAGGCGGCCTCGTGGTCGCTGACGGCCGTGCTCGACCGCTCCATCCTCGAGCTCCTCGTCGACGGCGGCAAGCACGCCGGCACCGTCCTCGCCTTCCCCGAGCAGCCCCTCACCAACCTCACGCTGGCCGCCGCCGACCTGCCCGCCGCCGCCGAGGTCTCGGTCGCCGTCTGGGCCCTCCGCAGCACCTGGGCCGACCAGGCCGGCGCCGACGGCCTCGTGCACGGCAACGTCACCGGGACGGCCCCCGCCGCCCCCGGGTACTCGGTCGAGCCGCGGACCAAGCGCCACGTGCTCTACGAGGGCCGCTTTTCCGTGTAAAACACACCTTCTCCCCCAAAAGCTGAAACGGGCTCCCCTCCTCTCTCTCCGCCGGCTCGTCATCATGACTGCGGACCGTGAATGGGAGAGGGGGGGAAAGGGGGGGCGCTTTTCGTGTAGATACCCTATATTCGGCACTGGCCTTTCATAGACTTTAATGTGTTATATGCGACATGATCAGAATGTCTTTTCTATCTTCCATGCAATGCCCCAGTATGTGCTCCCGAAACTGGAAAAGCCACGGTAAGTTGGCCAAGTTTGCCCCCCCAAAGGCCACAGACTAAAGTCGCCCCTGACAGAACAGCGAGCTCTGTCGCTTCGTCACCTTCTGGTTCCTCAACCCGATTCTCTCTGACACGGGGTACTTCCCCCGTGGAGTTAGGGAGAGAGCCTCTGGTCCTTCATATAACGGCCCCCATTCACAGCATCTCTGGCTCCTCGGAACTCGCTTCCTCTCTCCGGCCCCTCCCCAGCCGCTTGACCTTCCCTCATTCTCTCCCGCGTGGGGTGGAAGGAGGCCGATGAAAAGAGGTTTCCTCTCCCCGCTCGGCGAATCCCCTCCCTTCCCCCACGACCCGGCCCGGCCCTGCTTCGGTCCGTCGCGTCCGCGGCGGGGGCGGAACGCGCCGTCGCCGGGGCGTCCGATACGTCGCCGCCCGCGCCCTCGAACGGCGGGGCAAAAAAAGGGGGGTCCAGTGATCCGGAGAAAGAGGGTTTTTGTGGCATCCATCCCTGCACACTCAGGAGGAGGGCTCCGTTGGAAGCGGTTGTCTCTCATGGCAAGAGGGAGACAGAGCGCCTGTCTTGGCGCCTCCTACTCGCCGAGTCGGACGCGGCAGTGTGAGAGGCGCGCCCACCCCTTTCTTTGCACTACTCGGAGGGGGGATGACGGAGCGTGGTGGCAGTTGCAACAATAACGAAACGTCGACAACGACAGCAAAAAGAATAACCACGGCGGCGGCGGCAGCGGGGACGTCCTACACAGCCACGCACGCGGCGACGGCGAGCACCAGCGCGAGGGCCCAGACGGGCGCGGCGCCCCGGCCCGGCCCGGCGGCGCCGCTGCCGCCGCCGCCGCCGCCGTCGACCTGGCTCTGGACCTCGTCTTTGAAGGCGCCGACGATGTTGCCGCGGGGCCAGTACTCGCAGGCGAGGAACCAGCCGCGGTCGCCGCAGAGGCGGGCGGCGCAGCCGGTGGCGGTGGTGGCCTTCCAGACGAGCTGGGTGAAGTGGCCGGTGGTCTCGCCGAACTCCCCGCGCGCGAAGTCGTAGTGGCGGCGCTCGTCGCCCCAGGCGTCGACGCAGCTCGGCGCGTCGCCGCAGCCGAGGGCGAGGTTCTCGCCGTACGGCCCGCCCGAGTGCGCGAAGACGCAGCCGCCGCCCTGCAAAAAGTCGTGCGCGTACCGCGCCAGCGTCCGGTTCCACCCCACCGCCGACGCGTTGTGCTCGGCCCGGTACGCGTTGGTCCGCGCCAGCACCGCCCCCGCCAGCGCCGGCGGCGTCGCCAGCGTCGGCTCGTCCGACGGCACCGCCGCCGCCACCGTCACCGTCGTCGCCGTGGCCGCGAGGGCGGTGTAGGGGAGGAGGAGCAGGAGCAGGAGTAGGAGAGGGTGAAGTAGGAGGGTCGAGAAGCCCAGGGAGGAGGAGGAGGAGGAGGAGGAGGCGAGGCGGGACATGGTGAAAAAACTTGGTGGAATTTGTGTTGGTGTGAAAACGGGTTCGGCGGTTGTCAAGTCCAAGGCGCCGTGTAAGAGGCTATCGCGGTAATTGTTCCCAGAGTGGATAAAGAGGCCAAGAAACAAAACCGCTTCCCTCGTGGGGTACTCTGTGTAAGTGCGATGCGATGCAAAGGCGCGGGCCGCTCAGGTGCAGCGTTGCATTCGTCGGATCTTTTTTGTCTTTTTCGCTTGTTTCACGAGATGGGATGCAACTGGGGGAGGGGACAAAGAAACCCTCCCGTCTTATTATAGCGATTGGCCCAGGTACTACTACATACTGGCCTTACCTGTGGTATATATGTTCCATGTCTCGCCCTTTTTCTACCTACCTCTCTTTTCTTACTCGCCGAATCATCTTTGTCTAGCCGCCTGCTCGTCCAACTAACCGCGCGACGCTCCTCCCCAAAGAAAACCCCACCGGGACCCCTGGCGGGGCGCAAACCACAAGTGGGCATGACGTAGGCGCCGGGCCCACGGCGGGAACGGGACGACGATTGGTTGATGGGGGGCACAATTGCAGGGATCGTGACCTGTCTCAACTTTTGTTTCTTGCGAGCCCCGGTTCCCGACCATGTCATTCCCAACCACAGGCGGTCTTGTTTTTGGCGTCCTTTTTCCTAGGCGCGGCGCCAGTGAGTGTGTGTACATAAGTAGGTACTTACCCAAGTTGGCAGTGGCAGGGGCCGGCGGGCGGGAAACCCCTGGCGCCGTTGTCTTTTGCTAGTCATAACCCTCCCGCCCTTCATGTCTCTCTCTCTCTCTCTCTCTCTATCTACCTCTCTCTTCCAGATCTAGGTAATAAGGTAGGTAGTTAGTTGCCCACACCCTACCCCACCATGACACCAAGTCGCAGGGTCCGGCGCGCTCCCGTCTTTTATAGGTCGGGTCCCCTGGCGCTGTCAGTCCCCGGTTCGCCGAGGTTAGCCCCTCGCCCATGACGACATTCCCGATGATAAGCCCCCCTTTGCTCGACGAACAGGGCTGCGATGGCTTCATGAAACGAGAGCACCGTAGGCAGCCCGTCTCAAGGTTACGGCCCGAGGCAACTAGTTAGGGCGTAGATAGGGGGCTGCGCCGGAGCAAACTAGGACGAAGATAGCCAAAAGTTATGACGGAATTGGCGTGGACGGGGAAATAAACATGGGGTAGCACCCCAACGAGCACGAGGTTGGATTTTTGGGGTCTCTTCTGCACTTTCCGGCTCATGGACCATCTACCTAGGTAAGGTATGTGGCCAGTGGACAGAGAATGGTGGCCCATTCAACAAACCAGGCCCGTCAATCCTCGTCCACTGGCGCTCGCGAAGGGGCGCTTCGTGTGAGTGAGTGTTGGGGGTTGGGACGACCCGGCCGGCCACGAGTGTCGTTCTCTCACAGCACCAGCACGCCGCGGAAGCGCACGTTGCCGCTCTCGCAGTGCTCGAGGGCGCGCTGGGCGTCGGGCAGGGCGAACTCCTCGACCATGCACTCGACGCCGTGGTCGGCGGCGAAGCGGATGGCCTCCTCGCAGTCGAGGGCGTGGCCGGCGGGCCAGCCGTGGACCGAGGCGCCCTGGACGACGAGGGCGGTGGTGTCGAGGGCGACGGGGCCGAGGGGCGCGAGGACGAGCAGCTTGCCGCCGGGCGCGAGGCCAGGCACGAGGGCGGCGAGGGCGGCGGCGTTGGGCGCCGTGGCCACGACGACGTCGGCGCCGCCGGGGCCGAGCCTTTGCAGCGCCGCCGCCGCGTCCTCGGCCGACGCGTCGACGTAGGCGTGGGCGCCGAGCCGCGCCGCGAACGCGCGCTTCGCCGGCCCCGACGACAGCGCCGCCACCCGGTACCCCATGCGCCGCGCGTACTGCACGGCGAGGTGGCCGAGCCCGCCCAGCCCCTGCACCGCCACCAGCGCCCCCTGCGGCACCCCGAGCCGCCGCAGCCCGTTGAACACGGTCACGCCCGCGCACAGCAGCGGCGCCGTCCGCACCGGGTCCGCCCCCGCCGGCAGCCGCACCGCCGCCTCCTCGCGCAGGAGCACGTACTCGGCGTACCCGCCGTCGCGCAGCACCCCGTTGATGGTCTTGTTCTCGCACGTCTGGAAGAAGCCGCGCGCGCACGACCGGCAGCTTCCATCGTGGCCTGGGAAAAAGCATTTCGTTAATTGATCTTTTTCACGTTGCTCTTCTCTCTTCCTTTCCCGCTCGTCCACCTCCCCTTTCTCCTCCTTCTTCTTCCTTTCTTCCTTCCTTCACCCTTCACCACCCCAAATACAACATATATAAAGAAATCAAAAAAAGAGGAAAAGGGTAGGGGAGAGAGGGGGAAAGGGGTTTCCAACAATACGTACCGCCATGCCACGCGCCGCCCACCTTGGCCCCCACGGCGAAGCGCGTCACGGCGTCGCCGACGGCGGCGACCTCGCCGACAATCTCGTGGCCGGGCACGCGCGGGAACGGGTTGTGCAGGTGCCCGAGCTGGACGCCGCGGTCGCTGTGGCAGACGCCGCAGGCGCGCACGCGGACGAGTACCTCGCGCGGCCCCGGCGCCCGCAGCGGCAGCTCGCGCACCACGAGGTCGGCCCCGGCCTCGTCGATCACGGCCGCCTTGTAGGTCGAGGGGATCGGCGCGGGCGACGACATGGTTCTTCTTCTTCCTTTTTGGGGGGGGGGTTGGTGCCCTCTTGTGCTCTTTCCCCTTCTCTCTCTTCTTCTTGTGGATCGGATAGGGTAGGAGGAGAGGAAGGCAGCGCTTGGTGAAAGGTGAGGCAAGCGGGGATAAGTGAAGACGACGTACCTCCTCCAAATGCGAGATAGAGGCAGGGCTGATGGAAGAATGCCCCCGTTTAATATAGTACTAGATGGAAAGAGGAGCCCGGGTGGGGGTGGTGACGAAGGGGCTTCCCCCCCTTCCCCCATTTCCGACGCTGGGAGGAGAAAACGCCCGTTCTGGGTCGCAAAGCCCGGTGCCCTCCCTCGTGGGCGCGCGCTGGCGGCGGCGAAGGCCATGGAAAAGCGCCGCCCACGGTTCCGACAAGAGACCACATGGCGGTTCACGAACCTGGTCTGGGCATGTATTCGCCTACCCACCCAACCAGTGCCCCGAGGGCACGACGCCCGCACGTCCAGAGGGTTCGAGTCTCTCTTGTGCGTGATGGCTCGCAGGAGGGAACCGCATGATGCTGAAAAACACGGTGGCAGGGGTTCCGACCCCTCGGCTCCCAGGCCGGGCGATTCGACGAACCCCCAACGGGTTTGGCGTGAAAGCGGACGGTCAACCAGCCCGTTTTTTTGCCTTCCAGTTTGGCTCCTGGACGATGCCGCCTTTCAAGCAACAATCTCTCGTCGGGGCGTGATGCCCGAGCAGTGGATGGGAAACGCGGCTTCGGCAAGAATGCGGGGCCGGGATTGGACGGGTTTACGAATCTATACTATAGGTAAGTGCGCTGTTTCTCCGTCGGCCCCTCCTTTCGGGCCAGTAAGCAGGTCACGCTTGGCGCCGGCCCGCAAGTCTCGGAATTCCAGACCGGCAGATGCGATCTAGGCACATTCATGCCATTCATTGTTCACCCATAGCCTCAGTGAGGCTCCAACTATGCTGATGCTTGTTCAATCCTTCATTTGTGGTACTTTATTCATGACGGACAAACATAGGCAACCCCCCAGGGGTCCCTCAATGCGCCCGTCTGGTATTACCCGAGGACACAGTTCGTGCCTTTCGCTAAAAACACAAAAGTTGGCCCGGACAAAACCAGCGCCCATTCAGTTTGGCGTCTCCATGCCCAAGACCTCAAACCTCCGTAGAACGCTTGCGGTCCCGTAGGGAACCTCGGTCCTCGGTGATTTCCACATCGGCCTGGAGCTTCGAGTCCGCCATCATGGCCGTCCTCTGTTCGTGCGTTTGCCCTCCGAAGAGTTCGTCCATGTGCTCAAGAGCCACACCTAATAGAGTATAGCGGTCAGCGGGCTACTCAACGAAGGCGTGTTGGGAAGGAATAGAGAGGGAATATAGTCAACATACCCTTCGTCTCGGGGATGAAGAACCACACAAAGAAGAACATGGACACGCAGAAGCTGCCAAAGATGAGGTACGTTCCGTAGCCATGGTCGCCGACAGTGGCCAACATGTTGGGCACGGCGCGCGCAACGACAAAGTTGAACAGCCATTGGGTGGCGGCAGCAAGGGCGACGTTCTGGTACGCAGTCAGTACAACATGTCCTTCATCATGCCGTCGCCCCTCGCAGGACGCCGGCACCGGGCCAACATGCGACTTACCAAAGGTCGCAGCCGAGCCGTGGGGATCTCGGACACCAAAATCCAGCACGCAGGGCCCCATCCAAACTGGAAGAACATGGCGAAGACAAAGATACAGACCAGCGCAAAGTAACCGGCACCGCTAATGGCTTCGCCCTCAATCGGCGGCGAGATTCGGACGTAAATGCCGATGTAGAACATGCAGAATGCCTGGCCCACCGACGACACCAGAAGCGACCTCCGTCGGCCCAGCGAGTCGGCCATGAACAGCAGGAAGGCCGTGCAGGACAGAACCTTGACGATACCGTAGACACCCGTGCTCAGGAGAGAAGTTGTGGTGCCAGTGATACCCAAGTTCTTGAAAATGGTGGGCGCATACGTGTTGATGGCGTTGGTTCCCGTCATCTGCTGGCAAATCATGAGCACGATGCTGAGAATGGCGCGCTTGCGGTTCGTCGCCACCGTCCACATCTCCTTCTGGAGCGTCTTGAACGTCGCGTCACCCATCAAGCGCTTCTCATAATCGAGCACATCGCAAATCTCGCGGAATTCTTCCACCAGGTAGGGGTGGTCCTCGGGCAGGTTGCGAACCGTTCGCAGCACCATCCTGGCTTCCTCCCAGCGGTCTTTCCGGGCGAGGTGGCGGGGCGACTCGTTGCTGATGAGCATGAGGACGAAGAGGAGCACGGCGGGGATTCCTTGGACGGCCAAAGGCGTAATATACTGGCTGTGTCCGGACTGGTGTACGCTGACGGCATAGTTGCCCCAAAAGGCAATCATACCGCCAGTGACGATGAAGAGTTGATATAGACCGGTTAAAAGACCACGGATGGCTCGGGGTGCGTTTTCGGAGACATAGATAGGATTGACAACACTCGCGGCACCGACGCCCAGACCTAGAGCAAAGAAGGATGTTAGCAGTCGGCGGCAGAGGGAGGCAAGGTGAGCAGAATCCAAGAACGTACCGGAAATGAAACGACCAATGTACATAGGTTCGAGGTGACCCGAGGCAGCGGCTTGCATCACGACACCCGTGAAGGTAAAGGCAGCCGATCCCACCAGACTCCATTTGCGACCGAGAGCATCGCAGAGCCAGAAGGCCGCCAGCGCTCCCACGAAACATCCGGCCTGGAGGACGGATACGATGTTTCCCTCCAGATTAGCCTTGGCAACGTCGTCACCTTTCAAGCCATAGGCACTATTTGAGGTACACCTGTTAGCGGGATGCTCCCAGAAGGAACCGCAGTGGTGGCTTACTCAATAAAGCTGGGCAGGTTGATGACACCTCCAATTACACCACTGTCCCAACCGAATGACATGGCACCAAAGCAGGCCTAGAAGCCCATGTTAGTCGAACGGAGCGTTTGCCCGGAGGAGCGGCGTGAACTCACGGAGCCGGCCAGCACATAGACGCGCCATCCGTAGATCTCGTCGGGGTCCGTTTTCATGGCATCGTTCTTGACGATCTTGCGGAGAAGGGCCGCCATCTTGCTAGACGAAGAGGCGTAGGCCTCGGGCTCTGTCTAGAAGGGTTGGGTTTCGGGGAAAGGGGCTCGCAGAAACCAACCTGCCAGACGAAGTGCAGATAAGGAGAGAGAAAAGGAGAAGGAAGCGGAGTGAAATAGACGTCGTGTGAAATACCGGCCGACGCGACCGTGATGACAGGGTCGCAGCAGCAGTCCACTTTGCCTGCACAACACCCTGTCACCGCAAACCCCCAAGTGCGGAAGTGCTTGCACCAACTTCGTCGTGGTGGTCCAAGATCAACAGAAATGGATGGTTAGTATCTTGGCAGCATACGGGCCTGTAAGCGGTGGAAGTTGGTGCCGCTGCCAATTTCCACCAACAAGAGAGCAGGACGTCGGCAATGCTCCTCGCTATGGCAGCTGTGCTGAAACCGAGGCAGGGTGGCAAGCTGATCATCCAGACCGGCACAGATCCCCCTCCCTGTCGGCTCCTCCCCACTCGGATCCTGGGCTTCCCCATGGGCAACTGTGAGGATTCGGGGTTAGCCAGCCACGCCGACCGAGCCCGGCCAATAGGCGAGGCTGGCGAGGAACCTGGGCCGTCCTGGGCCCCTGGCGTCTCAGCAGGCCCGGCAGACCGGAAAGGTTCCAGCTCATCTACTCGAACAACCAAGACGGCGAAACTCAGGCCACGAGAGAGAAGGGCGCGAGGGCGCATCCATGCTTGTAGGCTAGACAGACACTTGGCCCAGCCGCGGGGGGGACGACTCGAGGGGGTGCCAGGCAGCGGGAATGCGGACGGCGGCCAACCGGCCTGCAGAACCCGCCGCAATCGAATTTGCCGACGGTATACGGCTTCTCACTGAGAGATTGGGTCTGCCGCCCATCGTTTCCCAGGCCAAACGAAAGGCGGCGGGCCTCGCGTCGCGTACCAGCAGGTTCGATGTGGACGGCGACGGTGCAAGCGAGAAAGCGCAGGTTTCGAGACAGGCTGACAGGCCGACAGGATTGGCCACATCGGCCACATAGCACCCACCGCACACCCACCGTCCCCTCCACCAAGAGGAGACGCTGGACTGGGTGGCTGCAGCTGCATCGTCCAGTTTCTCGGCGACATTGAACGAGACGGGCATGGGTTCGGTGGATCTGGGCCACATCGTTCCCTCGTCCAGGCTTTTAGCCTTAATGCGGGGGGACTTGGGGAAAGAGTGGGGTTGGAGTTGGGGAAACCACGGGACGTGAGATAATATGGGATCCCACGGAAAGGCGGAGTAGATTCATCAACTTGGCAGGTGCTTGGCCTCCATGCCATGGCCGGCAAGCACGATCACAGAGGTTGGGGCGAGGAAGCGGCAAGAGGATGGGAGGTAAAGAGGTACGTACCGGACAAAAATCCCACGTACCCATCCATCCATGGATCATGGGAAATTGATGCCCAGGGCATCCATCTCAAAGATGGAAATCAAGGTCCTTCCATCCCCAATCACTTGCATGCTGCTGCTGCTGCTGCTGCGTCTATGATACTTTCCGTCCAGCCGAACAGGCACCGTCGGATCGATCGGGGCAGGGCATTATACCCGACCAATCAAAGAACACCCCGAACCGATTCTCCCACCGCTCGCTCCAACTCTGGCCGACGGCGCCCGTGATAGACTCCTTCCCTTCCATCCCCGAAACCAAGGAAAGACTCTGGAGTTTGGCTCGTCTGGGTACGCCAGGCAAAGAGCTGGGAGAACACCAGAGCCGCCTCAATTGCGTCAACGTCGCCATCGCGCAACAACAGCAGCGGCAACAGGTCGCGACCCATCTGCACATGCACATGGATACCAGGAGATGGGGCACCCACGCCCCTGTCGGCCATTTGGAGAGAAGTCGGAGGCGCGCCGGCGCGCCTAAGGCCACCGGATGCAACCCCCTCTGCCCCTCAACCCCTTGCCCTTCAAGCTGCGGTGCTGGCCGCTCAGTGGATTCGGGCAGCCGTCAACCGTCGGCGTCCCTGTAAATTATGACAACGTCCACATGTGGTGGTGGCGACGTCGTGAGGGGTACCACGCCATTCGGCTTGCGCCCTGAGCATTGCAAGATGCCGATCTCGTGTCAACTTGCCGGGAAGCGAGGGATACCCGCGAAGACGATGGCGTCGCGTCGGCGACGGTGCCGGTGCTCTGGCGCCCGGCGTAACACAACAGCCAGAAGACCGTCGCCGGGCCCCAATACGGGAGAAGAATGACGTCCAATAGTTCCATATCCCATCGGTTGATGACCAAGTGAAGCATTGCAAGTTTCCACCCGGCCCATCTTGCCCACTTCCCCTCTTCACATCGTCTCCTTTCTCCGAGGCCGGGCGTCTTGAAGCCCCCCCTCGCCCCCAATCCCCATCATGCTGCCGGAGCCAACCCGCACCGTCCTGGGCCGGGACCCCGCGCACCGAAAAAACGTCCTGAACGGCTGTGCCTATCAGCAGGACGCCATCGCGACGTGCAACGGATGGCAGTACGCATGTTTTTACGCCTCGCTCGGGTCGGCGAGCGAGCCCCTGTACGTTCATTTGGCGCGGAGGCAGCTGCCGGACGGGCCATGGCAGACGCTCGTGTTCAACGACTACCCGCAAACGACCGATGACGGACACAACACAGTCCAGGTAAGAGACATCGGTCCTTCGTGATCTGGTGATGGACCAAAACGGAAGCGAACGTCACCGAATCGAGTCGGAGAAGGGGTTCTATTCCGGCCCGAGGGTAATGCCGAGCTGACGAAGACGCGTGAAGCTCGGCGTCTGTCCCGGCGACGGCACCATCCACCTGTCTTACGATCACCACTGTGACAGGTAAGTGCACATCCGTCTCAACGCGTCGATAGGGACGACGAATCTATTTCTCTCGGCGAGTTCTTCTAACCGGCAATCGCGGCCCTCCAGGATCAACTACCGGCACTCGGTGCGCGACCTCGCGACGACGCCGGCCGCCTTCGACTGGTCCGCAGCGCACTTCACGAGCACGCTTCACCACCTCCCCGGGCTCGAGGCCGACACCACGGCCGCCGGCCTGCTCGGCTACATCACGTACCCGCGGCTGGGGCCATTTCCGGCGTCGGGCGATCTCTGGCTCTCGTTCCGGACGGGCAAGGCGGGCCTGGGCGACGACCACCTGTGCGTGTATGGGCTCGACGACGTGACCACGGGAGCACAGCGGCGCTCTTGGCGGCTGCTCGGCACGCCGCTGCGCGGAGTGCGCAACAACCCGTACGTGCACGGGCTGACCCCGACGCGCGATGGCGGGCTGTATGCCACGTGGGTGTACCGCGGCTTTGTGCCCTACCCGGGCTGGGATGATCCGCGCGACACGAAGCACAAGCAGCAGGCGGGGCCCAACTCAGCGGCCGAGAACCACGACCTGTGCTTCGCCTGGAGCCCCGACGAGGGCCGCACGTGGCGCAATGGCGCCGGCGCCCCGCTCGCGGACCTCGCCCGCGGCGAGTCGGTTCGCCCCGACGCCCCCGGCATCACCGCCTTCCGCATCCCGCGCGCCTCGGGCCTCACCAACCAGGAGGCCCAGGCCGTGGACGCCGACGGCGGCGTGCATGTGCTGAACCGCGACACTTTGGGCAGCGACGGCAGCCCCGCCCGCTGGAAGCACTACCACCGCACGCCGGGGCCCGACGGCGCCTGGTCGGCGCGCCCGCTGCCCCTCGTGCCCCCCGTCGGCGCCGCCGGCCGCCGCGGCCGCCTCGCCGTCGGTCGCGGCGGCGACTACCTCTACTTCGTGCTGCCGGCCCCCGCCGCCCCCGAGCTGTCAATCTGGCGCGCCGCCCGCGCCGCCGGCTTCGCCGAGTACGAGCTCGTCTGGGGCGGGCGCGGCTTCCCGGGCGCCGAGCCGCTCGTCGACGCGTACCGGCTCGAGCACGACGGCGTGCTGTCCGTTTTTACCCGCGCCGAAGGGGCGGGGCGGGTTGACGTGGTCGTGTTAGATTTCCAGTTGTGAGGGGAGCAACACCCGGGGGAAAAGGGGGCACCGCGACGTCAGCCATCATCGGTTCGTTTCTGGTAACGGCCAAGTGCGCAGGGTTGGCGGCTGCTCGTCAAGGCAGCCACAATGCATGGAAAGATTAGGTTCGGGCCTCCAGGGCTAGCTGCAGGCGGAACGTGTTCGTGATCGATTATTGTATTTCCAATACTCCTTCCTTGTATATATGGGGTGGGATGTGTGTACAAATAACCCATCGACGCTATGCAATGAACCAAGACAAGTTTTTTTAATACTTCTTCAGACACCCGACAAACAGGCAAGAAAACAACAAACTCATGATTTTGAGGCGACCCCATTCAACGATCCGTTTACCGTTCCGTTGGCTGGCAGCGCCGCCGTGACGATTCCCGCACTGGTCTTCTTCTGGCCGTCGGTTTGCGGCTTGCGCGAAGACGACGGCGAAGGGGTGGCGGCGGCGGCGCACCCGGGCCAGCGGTCGGCGTCAAGGCCGAGGGCGGCGAGGGCGGACACGAGGCCGAGCAGCAGGGCGAGGACGAGGGCGATGAGGTCGAGGACGTGGACGAACCACCAAAAGTACTGCTTGCCGAGGGCGCAGTCGACGTACTCGTAGCGCCACTCCCAGGCGGCGGGGTCGAACCAGGCGCTCAGCAGGCCGGCGTTGCCGCCGAACTCGCCCATCATGCTGCGGACCGTGACCTCGCGCAGGCCCGGGTGGCCGGGGCGGCCGGGGAGGCCGCTCGCGCGCGCGGCGGCCCAGCGCGCCGTCTCCCAGCGGCGGTCGGCGGGCCCGGCGCCGTGCGTCTGGTTGACGAAGTGGTAGACGTCGCAGCCCTCGTGGTCGTGGCCGTTGAGGATGACGCCGCGGCGGCCGCGGCCGGCGTGGGGCGCGTGGGCGTCGCCGCTGAGGCCGAACATGCCCTCGAGGAAGCCGCGCGAGGCGTCGAGCGAGAGCTGGTTCTGCTCCTTGAGCGTGCCGTCGCCGGCGTGGAAGGCGAAGAAGGGCGCGTCGACGCAGACGCCCTCGTCCTTGTACAGCGGGATGTGCGTCAGCACCACGGTGAAGTGGCCCTGGAACTCGACCGCCGCCGCCGTGTTGATGACGTCGTTCACGAAGGCGTATGTCTGGTCCTGCAGCTCCGTCACCTGCACCGGCGTGTCGAGGTTCATGTCGTTGACGACGACGACGCGCAGCTCCGGCGCCAGCCGGTCCGAGCCCGGGTTGGCCTCGGCGTCAAAAACGGTGCCGTTGGCCGCCGCCGCCGCGGCGTCGAGCGGCAGCTCGAAGCGCAGCTCGTACGCTGCCTTGCCGAAGGCGCGCTCGAACCGCTCCAGGCGCGCCACCGTCAGGTCCCCCGCGTAGCCCACGTCGTGGTTGCCGGCGATGTTGATCAGGCGCCGCCGCCAGGCCGTCTGGTTGCTGCCGTGGGGGCCCAGGAAGTCGGTCACGGTGTACTCCTCGCCCGGGTAGGCGGCCACGTCGTCGGGCACGCGCTCGGCGCCGGCGAAGGCGCGGTTCCAGAAGCGCCAGCTGCGCTTGTCGAACTCGGCGTCGCTGATCCACTGGCTCCCGAGCAGGTCGCCCAGCACCGTGACGTGCGACGGCTTGGTCCACCAGCGCAGCGTGCGGTAGATGTGGGCGAGGTAGAAGTCGTTGCCGAACAGGTCGATGCGCTTGCGGACCGACTCGACCGTGTCGGGGATGTCGTCGAACCAGAAGTCCACCAGGTCGTGCATGGCCTGCTTGACGCGCGGGCGCAGCTTGAGGTGCTTGTTCCGGAGGTTCGTGACGGCCTTGGTCAGGTGGGGGAACGAGGCGCGGTAGGCGTTCGGGATGGACGTGTCGCCCTCGAGCTGGGGGTCGCCGAGGGCCAGCAGGCGGAAGGGCGCGATGGCGCTCGCGTCGCCGCCGACATGTTGGCGCAGTGTCGACTGGAACGCGGTGGTCGCGGACGCCGCGGGCGTGTCGGGCAGGGGAAAGGCGCAGCCCAGGAAGACGGGGTACAGGTACAGGTAAACGGTCGTGCCCACGCACAAGGGCAGGAGAATTCGCAAAAGAATGCGAAGAAGCGCCGCGGGGGTCATGTAGATGGTGGCATGTGCGGCCGAAGCCAAAAATAAATCAGGGGAGCTACCGGAAGGTTACGTAACAAGGAGAGGAAGCGGAAAGGCAGGGAAGGGGAGCCCAAAAAAAGGCGCTTGTCTGTCTGTCCAGCGGTTCAGAGCAGAGCGAAGCGGCGAACAAAACACGAAGAGAACATTAGGTGCCGGGCCATTCAGTTGGTGTTGACGGCGCTTCGGAGGAAGATGGGGTCAGCAGCCGCCCTTCTCGAGATCAGCGACGGGCTTTGGGGGGGAGGGATAGGGGACAGGGGACCGGCGGAGAAAAAAACCCAGCGGTCGCGATGGTGGTCGACGAACGACTGATGGGCCCCTGATCTTGGCCTTGGCATTGCCCTAGCCAATCGGGCGTCATCTTCTGCCCGCCCCGTCTGGCCCCTAGCCCGCCTGTATGTATCAAGTCTTCATCTCCCATGTTGCTGGTCGGAGGTTGCACCGAACCTGGGCAATCTGCACGTGAAACGATGTAGGCGTTGTACGTAATAGGGGATGGAGTCTGGCGTGGTTGAACCCCCATATTGGTAGCTTGCAAATAGAGAGAAAGAGAGGGGGGGAAGAGAGAGAATACTTGGAGACGCTGACACGGCTGTACCATGGGATGGCAGTTTGGAGGTGCTTCCCCGGTCCGAGCTCAATGGGCCGGGGAATGATGTACTTTTCTACATCTTGTGTTTCAGACTCTTGTCAGTGCTATTTCCCCCAGTCCTCAGCTGACTCGACCGACCTATTCATAGATCTCTAGCCATCCAGGCTGGTGACAACACCTCGCTCCGAGACGCAAGCACGCGCGCACACGCCCGTATACCTGCCTGTAGAGTGTAGAAACCACATGGTCCTGGAGGACGTAGAGGGGGTTGGCGAAGAACCACGTCGGTGGTAGCCCGTCGGTCCTTGTGACATAACACCCAATGCCAGCTCGGCTTGGTACAGGTTTCGGGAAGGCACCCGTGACTTCGTAGCCCGTTCGGACCCTTGGACCTGCTTCTTTCAGAATTATCCAGGTTGCTCTCGGGTCCCTCAAGCCTCATCCTCCTCCTCCTCCTCCTGCTCCTCGCCCTCATCGTCATAGGTGGGGAAGTCGACCAGAAAGTCCTCATTCCCAACTTCTGTATCCTCCTCCCGGAAGGCAAAGGCGACCATCATGTTGTCCTTGATGCCTTTGGAGGCAAAGGTATCCTTCGCGGCGGCGTTCAGCGCCTTCCAGCCCTGCGCAGGGTCGAGAGCATTCTTGGGCACGGCGAATTCGATGCGCGAGGCATCGTCGGGCAGTGCGGCGCCGCTGGCGAGCCCCTCGGGGTAACGCTCTTGCAGGACGACAAGCAGGTCACCGGCGACCTCACGAAAAGACGACGTGGGGTCCACAAAAAGAAAGATGGTGTGGGTGCCCTGCTTGAAGCGGATCGTGAGATCAGTGTCCCTGGGGGTGAGTCCCTGCACCTGGTAGAAGGACCGTCAGCTCTCTGATATGTATGTACATACGCATATGCACCTAGGTAGGTATTCAATGGTTGCGGCAAGGGGATAGAGCAGTTACCATTTTGCTGGTATGGGCTGCAGGCGCGGTGATGCCGAATGAGAAGGTGTGGGTTTGCGTCGATGCTTCGTCCGCCTGCCGCGACGCGCTAGGAGCGAAGTTGGGAAGACACAAGTAGTATGTAAGCTGGAGGTAGGAATGGAAGGCGAGTTGAGGCGGTGGTAAAGTACCCGTCTCTACTTTGATAGGCGATGGGTATCGCAGAAGAGGTACTTTGAACGACAATGGCGTCCCTTCTACCCAGCCTCCGACACGTCGGCACGTGTCTTCGCGTAAAGCACAAGAAGCCCAGGCACTCGATCGGTGGAATTAGCTAGCCCTGGTTCAGGACCCGTAGAACAAAGGACGAAATGCACACGGCAATGTATAGATGGACGTACATACCATCCCATGTGTGCATGCCTGTGTGTATGTATGTCATCTATGTATCTGTTCTGCCAGGCGTGTGGGCGCCTGCCTGTCGGGTCCTGCAATGGCCCGAGCTTCCACCTGCCAAAGTGAGCGGTAGTCCGCAGGAAAAGGCAACAGGCAGAAGAATCGCAAAATCAAGGGCCGAGGCTGCACGACACCCAATGAAATCAAGAAGCTGGTGAGACACTGCTTGCTCAGGTAACCCACGCTTCTTCTCGCGCGCTCGACGGTCTGCCTACCACTTCACTGAACAACAGCCTCTCCGGCTCCGTTCCGACTTCACCCACCAGTGCTCCCTGTCCTCGATCCTCCTCCCCCCGACCGTTCATCCCCGCCGACGCGCCGACGCACCGCCGCCAGACCACCGCCGCCATGGGCCTCCTCGAGGATCGCATCGCCGAGGTGACGCACAACAATCAAGCTCTCGGGCGCCCTGCCTTGACACGTGAAGGCTACGACGAAATGTGCCGCAACTCCCGACTCTCCATGCCGTCCTTCATTCGTATCCCCGGTGCTGCCGTCGCCGGCTTCAGCGTCGGCATGACGCTGGGCCTGTCCATGGGCAGCAAGATGGCCGGCTTGCGGTTCCGCGCCGAGCATGCCCACAAGCTGCCCACCACGACGGCCGGATGGTACCTGTATCACAAAAGCAAAAACTATCATCTGGCGTTTGGCGGCCTGAAGGAGGGGCTGCGGACAGGCACGCGCCTGAGCATCCTGACCACGGCCATGTTCTGCGCCGAGAACCTGTTTGATGTCTACAGAGGGTCCAAAGACATGTTCAACACCGTCGGCGCCAGTCTGGCTGTCGCTGGTGGCTTCAGCTTGATCAGTAGGTCCCACCGATGGCGCTTGTGTGCTTTGCTGTGTTTTGGCGGCGCTTTCGCTGGCTTACATGCAGCCTCCTGTTTTTTTTCTCCCCCACGTGCTGATCATGGTCATCCCCATAGACAAGTTTTCAGTGCCCGAGACGGCCAGAACGGCGCGCAAAGGCCTGCTGTTCGGCCTCGCGTACGGCGGCGTGCAAGACCTGCTCAGCTTGATCCAGGGCCGACCGGTCGGCTACGTCGAGTTTATACGCAGACATGTTGGAATGGGAGGGAATAAGACAGAAGAACAAAACATGGCCTGATCAGCCGATGCCTTGCTCCCTTGACAGAATGATGAATCGACGGGGGCATCGCGCCACTTGCTCCTGGTTCGGAGCTGTCTCGATTCCTGGGCCATGGGGTTGCTCGTTTGTCTTGCCGTCGCTGGCCGAGCTGCTGATCCTGGCCATGCCTCCATTTCTCCATTTCTGGGTCTGCACACCCATGGCGCGTGCAGTGGCCGGGCCCATTGCGGCCGGTCAGAGGCCCTATGGCCCTCTTGGCCCTCTCCAGGCCCTCTCCAGGCCCTCTCAGCAAGCCCTTCTCGGCCCAGCTACGCCAAATATACCCACACGACTCAAGCCGCGACACTGTCTGTGCGAGGGCGCCGCCCAGCAACCCAGATCCATGGCTGCAGCCGAGCCGTGTGGGACACTTGGGATTCCCTCGACCCCTGCACGACCACCAAAAACTCCGGCGGGCGACAAACTATTGCGGCCAGGCACCAGGGCATGCAGGTCACGGGCTGGCCGGCTGGTCCCCTGCCACTACAACGGTCAAACTAGACCGCGGCAGCGAACGGATTGTCGCCTGAGTGGTTGGCAGCTGCTCGTGGCCTTTCCCGATCTCCCATGCGCCAGGGTCCATTACGTTGATTACGTTTGCCACGGCGCCGAGCATGCCCGGATGCGCGACAAGTTGCCTATTCCAGCATGTTCGGTCGAGGCTGGCTGGTTGTCGCAGGCGATGGTGGCCGTCGCGTGCCCACTAGAAACAAGCATATGGGGCCGCCTACGAGATGGGAGATCCACCCTGAGCCGAAGGTCGACTGCGAGAGCCGAGATGGTCCCCAGAAGGCAAAGGGGCGCGCTATGGCTGATTGCCTGGCACTGACTGGCTCGACTGGCTAGCCGGAGCTTCCAGACGCCCGCCTGTCAGCACCTTGGCAACCCACGCCCGCGCCAAGCTTGGAAAGGTCCGACTGCGCTGCTCGACGACCGGAGCCTGAGTCGGACGTCCATTAGCAGTGCCATGGCCCAATCCGGTCCAGCCATGCAAGCCGTGGCCTGGCGTGCTCTGGCGCCTCGCCTGTTGCTCGAGGTCCCCCGGCAAAAGACGGCCTGCCAATCTAATTCGCCAATGGTTTCGAGTCTGACGCTCTGCGACACCCACGTATCGCACGGCTATAGGCGGCATTTCTCCCCCATCCCTTCCCCACCCACGTGACGCTCCCTGATAAGCACCCAGCATCGAAGTGTCATTGCGTCCGTGATGCGGCGGGTTACTAGTCGTCCGGGGTGGATAGTTGGAGTTGCTGCTACGCGCCCCGGCCGTGCTTGGGGCGGGCGAGCCGGCCAAGCCAGCCGCAGAGCTGCTCATCTCGAGCTCCCAAACTATGCGGGAAGCTTAAGCCGTTGCGAGAACGGAGATAACCCTTCCTTTTCGTATCGAGGGGCTCCTTCTCGAGGAGGGGCTAACTGGTGAATAGAAGTATGCTGCCCTCCCTCCCTCCCTATCTTGGTGCTTTGTGGTCTGCTGTCTCTTGTCATAGCCGTCTTTCTCTTTGTCCGTTGCACATACGATACCCCCTTACTGCTCAATCTATCGCCGCCCCTTCTTTCATCCTCCCGCATTCCAACGCATCCCTCCATATCCCCCCCCCCCTCCGTCTTCTCTTATCGCCGGTCTATACAACAGGCGGAGAGTCGCAGATATGGTCCAAGCTTTCGTGTCGGGTCGGCCGTTGGCTGTACCTTCCACCTTGACTGCGGTCAACCGGGCATCATGTAGCCTCTCCCACGTCGCCGGAAGCGGCGGCATGGTCCTGCGGGCCATGGGTTACTCGGCAATCCGCAATAGGCACATTCACTCCTCGTCCAAACGGCCACAGCCTCCCACCGAGGCCTCATCACGGACAGCATCGCTGCACGCCAACCACCCGCCCGCCGTGACGACCGAGACGCTCGCCGAGGCCACCAACATGGCCCGGAAAGCCCCTCTGTCCATCCTCCCCCTCACAACCGTGCTCCGCACGCTTGGCACCACCACCATCTCGTCGTCGCCCCTGCTTCTTGGCCCGTCGCTGGCCATCATGAGCCGGCTGGCGCACACTAGCAACCCACTGCTCAACCCGGACAAGAACCCGCTGCTGCGCTTTGTGATGAAGAAGACCTTCTACGCGCAGTTCTGCGCAGGCGAGAACGCGGCCGAGGTGCGGCAGACGGTTGATGGTCTCAAGAAGATCGGCTTCACCGGAGTGTTGCTGGGCTATGCGCGCGAGGTGGTCATGAGCGAGTCGGAGACGGACGGGCTTTCGGCATCGACTGAGGCGGTCGTGGCCAACGAGGTCAAACCTTGGGCTGAGGGCACCATGGAGACGGTGCGCATCGCACAGCCGGGCGACTTCGTGTCGGTCAAGTTCAGTGGCGCCGGGCGGCAGGCCCTATACGCGCTGCGCGAGCGGCTGCCGCCGCCCAAGGAACTGCGCGAGGCCATCGACCGCATCTGTGACCTCGCCAAGGCCCGCGACGTGCCCCTGCTCTTCGACGCCGAGCAGGACGCCATCCAGGCCGGCATCGACGACTGGACGCTCGACTACCAGCGCCGCTACAACACGACGCCCAACCACGCCATCGTCTACGGCACCTACCAGGCCTATCTGAAGTCGACGCCGACGACAATCGCCAAGCACCTGGCGGCGGCGGCGCGTGACAACTTCACGCTCGGCGTCAAACTCGTACGCGGTGCGTACCTGGGCTCGGACCCGCGCGAAATCATCCACGACACCAAGGAGCAGACAGACGAGTGCTACGACGGCGTGGCTGAGGCCGTGATCCGACGCGCATGGAACTCGACGCTGAAGGCGCCCGCGTCGGCTCCCGACACGGCGTTCCCGCTCGTGTCGCTTGTACTGGGATCGCACAACTTGGAGTCGGTGCGCAAGGCGCGGGCTCTGCGCGACTCGCTGCCGGCGTCCGAGGGTGTGCGCGAACTGGCCATCGCCCAGCTGATGGGCATGGCGGACGAGGTGTCGTGCGAGCTCGTCGCCGTGAAGAAGGCCGACCTGCTGCGCGATGGCATCGAAAAGACGCGGGCCTACAAGTACATCGTCTGGGGCTCTACGGGCGAGTGCATGAAGTACCTCCTGCGCCGCGCCCACGAGAACCGCGACGCCGTCCAGCGCACCCGCGCCGGCCGCGACGCCATGTGGGCGGAGCTCAAGCGTCGCTTCTGGACCCGTGTCTGGGGCGGCAGCCAGCACGCCAAGCGCGTATAAGACGAAGGGCGTCACGAGAGTATAAAGGGCGAAAGAAGACGACGGGGCGCTGGTGCTGCGTGCGTGGTACCTTGTTACCATCCGTAGCACGCCACGCACAAGGCACGCCTGCGCCACGGTTTAACGACACTTGATGAACTGGGTCTCCTCGGTTTTATTTGCTCTCTCCTGGTAGTGGATTCAGCGGCTTTTGGGACGGCATTTCTTTGTTTTGTTTTTAACCTCGTCAAAGGCATTATATCCCATGGGGGCGGATTAGCATGCGGTTTGGGGGATTTTCCCACCCCTTGGTTGTTTTTTTATCATGGTTGCTTTTTGCACCTCATCTGTATATGACAGAATATCTCAAGCTGTTCGTCGACGCATACCCGCGAACGAAGGCAACAACACAGCACAGCGCAATCGAAAGAAACAGTCAAAACATGTTCTCGGCGTCTATCTCGTCATTGCTCGTGAATCGTAATAACCCCGTAAATGTGGCTCTGGTGAGCCGGACGGCCTGGGCGATCGATGGTCGGTATGCCTTTCGTGAAACCCCGTTGACAGCCTGCCCGCTCGGGAGGCGTCGCTTATACATCACTTCTGCGTATCTTGTGGGTAGGGGGTTCGATCATCTCGTGGAAATTTTTGGGTTGTCTGTTTAGCTCTCTCGGCCGTATCGCGTCCCCCCCTCCCCTCTTTTGTCGCGAGAGTTGCTTTGAGGGGAGGGGCTATATCGCATCTACCTCCTACATGCATGGGGGGTACCGATCCAAAAATTCTCTCGAAAAGGGGAATCCCGTAAACTGCCAGCCGGCTGTCGGTTTGCCGGCGCAGACCGAAAGCCCGAAACTAAAGGCCATCGTGGCCGCGGGGTATCAAAACTGTCTGCTCCTCTCGCTCCCCTCTCACTATCCACCCCCCTCTTCTCCCTTTTCCCCATCGTTGTCTCAGGGAAACTGTATGCTCGTCTTTGGTACTCTCCCGGGGGGGGGCCTACCGAGCCGGTGGGTACAGGTCGGGGGAGGCAGTCCGGTCTTGTCACGGATGGAGCGACACTTGCGCCGCCTTCTTTCTTTTTTTTCATACCTTGTTCTCCTCCTCGTCTTCGTCTTCTTCTTTATCTCATGCGACTTTTCATTCTGCCCCTGGGTTGTTGTTGTTGTTGTTTTCCCCCAGCGCCCCCATCCATCATCATCTTCTTCTCCTTCAGGCGCCCCGCATGGCCATGCCGGCGACGACGAGCAGCTCGAGCTCGCGGCGGCGGGCGGCCTCGTCGGGCAGGGCGTCGATCCAGGGCAGGCCATTGAGCTTGTGGTACTTGCGCAGCCGGGGCCAGTCGGTGGCGCGGCCCAGCTCCTCGTCGCTGCAGGGCGCCGGCTCGCCCTGCACGTGGGCGCGCAGGTGCGCCTCGACGTCGTCGGCCGTCAGGCGCGGGCCCGCCGCGCTGTCGTCGTCGTCGTCCCGCGCTATCAGCACCTTGACGACCACGACGTCCCGGGTGGCGGGTTGGACGCCGAACCGACGGTACGCCTCGGCGATCTGTCGGAGGGAACGAAAACAAAAAAAAAAAAGGTCAATACACCAAACACATGTATGTATTCGTCCCGCCCTCGCTGGCAGAAAGTAGGAGAGCCGCGGAAAAACTCACGTTGTTGTTGGAGCTCAGCGAGGTGACAATCTCGGAGTGGACGTTGGGGGTCTTCATGGCGCCGGCGCACTCGGCGGCCACGGCCTTGTAGACGGCGCTCAGCAGGTGGAAGCGCGAGGCGACGGTGGCGGCGTCGATGAAGGCGTACTCGAAGTCGGCGTTGCGCGCCAGCAGCTGCGCCTGCAGGAACGCGGCGTTGGCGACGTTGCGGAACAGCGCCAGGTGCACCGTGTGCGACGCCGGCACGTGCTCGACCGCGACCGTCTCGAGCAGCATGGCGGCGGTTGGGGTGGGAAGAATAAAAGGGGGTGGGGGGGAGGAAGAAGCGAAAGAAAGCGATGAGCCGTCGCAAAGTGCTCTCTCTCTCTCTCTCTCTTTCTCTCTATTCTCTATCCCTCGGGACTTTGCAGTTGCGCCTGTGAAATGGAGGGGTCGTCGTCGTTCGTCCTTGGCCCAATGGTGGGGTAGGTTCATCAGCTGGCAAACCTGGCGTCTGGCAGCTGGAATGGGAACGTCCTCCGTGTAAGTCGTTCTGGTTACATCCACTTACAGAACCTTAGTTGGGGCTTTGATGGCCGCCCTCTTCAAGATGAAGCACTGATGTAGTTAGTCCCTAATAATTAATCGATTTTTTTTCTCTTATTACGTAGTCCGAATCGGACGTAATAGATAAAGCGTAGCCGAGAGGCGGAACCTCCTCTTAGTAGTAAGGTATATAAGTGTTATGAAAATACTACACTGTACTATTATAGCACTGGGACAGTCTGGGATTCCCGTTAAGGGTTGATGAACCGAATTCGCCCTTTAGTTATAAGAGTAAAGTGGTTTGTTCGGTAGGTCTAAAGTAAGATGGGGGCGAAAAGACGACCGTAGAGGGGATCGAACCGTCTTATGGTAGTAAAATAAGAATACTATGGTGATGCAACCCGCCTCCGTCTGTCAGACCTCTCGTCCTCTCGGGCCCAGCCAGCATCAATCTCTCCCCCTTCCTTCCTCTCCTTCGGAAATCGTCCGCCTTCTCGATTTCTGTGTGCCTCCTAGGGAGGCGGGGGTGCGTAAGGGGCAGGCCCGGTTTGCCGACGGTTGGACCACCGCGTGTGTGCCTGGGGAAGCGTTGACCATGGTGCGACCTGATGTGTGTGTGTGTGTGTGTGTGAGAGAGAGAGAGAGAGAGAGAGAGAGAGAGAGAGAGAGAGAGAAACCCCAGGGCCTCCTTCCGCTCGCCCGAACGGCGTGGGCCCTAAAGACATTGTGAGACCACCCTCCCCTCGCGTCTCTCCCCGCAGCCCGTCGTCGCGTGTAGCCGTTGTACTCGGTCCCCTCGTTGTGAAAAAGACGGGACGGATGGATCGGGCGTACGGCGGCAACCTGGAGAGGAGGCACCGCGGCCTCCGACTGTTCCCTCGACGGCGGGGGGGACCAACAGCGCCCACCCCGGGTCTCTCCTATAGAAGATACGTATCCGCGAACCCGGGCCGCCTCATTCATTACTTCCTCCTTTCGGGAGGGTCGGAGGAGAAAGACACCGCCAGACGGGGGGGGAGACGACGTACGCCGGTTTCCGAGGATACCTCGAGCTTCTTGCCCGGGGAGAGAGAAGGAGGGGGCGAGGTCTTACTATATCGTCTTACTCCATCTCCGGGACCGTTTCCCCCTTCTCCTACTCAGATACACCTATTCCCACGCTCTCTTTCGCCAACAACCCCCTCCGTGTGTCTATTCCCATCGGACCATCGTGATTCTTTTCCCCCGAACCTCTCCCCTCCTCCTCCTCCTCCTCCTCCTCTATCGCACCCAGGTCGCCTAGGCGCCCTGACACTCGCTACTCGAGCCCGCGCCCCCGTCGGCGTTCCAGACGCAGTCGTCGCACCACTGGCACAGCGGGGTCCAGCAGTTGATATCGCTTTAGTCACCCGCCGCCACCGCCGTTTCGCATTAGCCAATTTCTTTTGCCCCCTCTCTCTCCCTCTCTCTCCAAGCATTTGGGGGGTGGAAAAAGAGATGAGAGGGGAAAGTTGGGGGGGGGGGGGGGGGGGGGGGCGACAAGACTCACTCTCCGCACCCATGACACTGCCGGTCCAACTCCGACGTACAATTGGCGCGGTCGACCCAGACGGGCCGGCCGTCGTCGCCGACGGCTATCATGCGCCGGTCCGCCGCCGCCGCCGCCGCCGCCGCCACGGCCCCGGCGAGGAGGCCGCTCAGGACCCAGAAGCAAGAGACGCGCATCGTGGTTATCCCGTCCCGTTGGGTGGAAGCGGGATCTTTTTCTTGTCCTCTCTTTCTCTCCTTACTGGAGGCCACGTGTGTGTGGGTGTGGGTGTTTCTTGGGGGTAACCCGTGTCGGGGAGGAGGAAATAACTCCCTTGGCGTCGGGAAAGTAAATAGGTTGGGTTTCTTGTCTCCCCAGAGGGCAATAAAACAACACGCGCGCTCTTTCTCCGGTTTTTCTTTTCCCTCAACACAATAAATATCTTTGGAGAGGAAGGGGGGGCGGAGGGGTCTTGATAGCCCGGGGATCGAAGGGAATGGGGTGAACAAGCGGGAGAAGAAGAAGAAAAAAAAGAATCTCCTGGTTTCTTCCTGCCTTTCGTGGCAAACCTCGCCCATCATCTTCTCCTCCCCCACCTTCTTATAGAAGAGGGCGACCTCTCCCGCGGGGCCGAAACCGGTTCCCTTGGCCTCCTCCTCGTGTGGGACAAGGCGACGACGAGGCCCCCCGCCACGCGGTGCTACAAGCCTCTCCCCCCTCGGGGGCAAGTCAGGCGTCTTGGCGGGCCGACCGTGTGCGCCCGCCCTCCTTCCCCTCTATCCCCACGTCGTCGTGCGCCTCGTCCTTTTCCCCCCTGCGATCTATCGTGTCACAACGATCGGTTCTTGTCACCCTTCTTCGGTGGCCATGCGCGACGGCCTGGGCGGGGGTAACGACGAAAAAAGGCCGTGCAGACGGGGGGAGGCAAACAACACAGAGAAGGACTGCACATTCACGGTGCCACCACAACAAGCCAGGGGACAAGTACAACATGGAACAATGTTTCACAGAACGCAGGCCAAGCAAAGCAAGCAAACGAGGTGGCTGGAACCCTTGGCTCACTGGGATATAGTTTCCTTCGGTACCTGATAAACCGTCCATCTATCACACCACTGAATGTCAACCTTGTTTTGTGTGGCTGTCAGCAACCAATTTGGCTCAGTCCCTGCATTGGGCACCCCGCCAGGCTCTGCCAACTTGTCACTCCGACCCAAATACAGTATAGCAGCCATGCGTGTCGAGACGAGGGAGTTCATGGCCTTGGGATACTGCTGACAGTCAGTAAGGGCCATCTGTTTGTCGGCAGGACCGAGGTGGAGGGGGACAAATGAGACTGACCTCATGAAATCCTCATAGCGTGTGAGCGGGCGTGGTAGGTCTTTCGTAGTGCGTAGCCCGAGATTACGAGGACGATGGGGCAGATGGGCTGAGGCTCGACAGCGATCGGGAACGTAAATCGTGGTGGATCGTGATGCTTCCCGCGGAGCTAACACTCTCTACGCCGACGTCGAAGACGGGGAGGGTTGTGCCGTGTATGGATTTCCGCCAGTGGCCGCGGGAGCTAAGACTTATGAGTCCGTGGCGACCCCGGGCTACTTTCTTCTGCCCCTTGCGTGCTAGGCACCGTGAAAACAAAACCATGCACCACTCTGACGTCGGGCTGGTTTTGTCCCGTCTCTTGCTGGCGCCTCTTCCGGCGCTTGATCTCATACTGTTCTTTATAGGCAACGTAGACAGCGAAGCAAAGAATAGGGACGGCGACGATAACATTGAAAGTGCTTAAGATGGTTAAGACCTCGTAGCGCATCACGGCCGGCTTCCACTAGGCACCGTGAAAACGAACTGATGGACCCGTCTCGATTCGGGCTGATTCTGTCCCGTCTTTTGGTGGTGCTTGCCCCAGCGCTTGCTCTGATGCTCTTCCCGTTTTCGGGAAGCGTACTTAGGTAGTGGTGAGAAGGGCGGCGGCGGCTAGACTGGTAAGAAGGCCAAGTGGTATCGACGAGTGGTGAACCGTCCCGCCTACCAGCCGGAAAACCTGTCACGGCTGCTTGGGTTCTACCACTTTTGTGTCGGTCGCCGCGGGAGCCAAGTCGATTTGCTCCGATGCCGGGCTGGCGCTGTCTCGCCTCTTTTGCATCCGCCGCCGCGGGAGCCAAGTCTTGGTTCGCTGTGGTCCCGGGCTAGATTCGTTCTGGCTCTTGCTGGCGCGTCTCCGGCGGTTTTCGTTTTTGACGACGGCGTAGCCCACGAGACAAGTGACGGGGAAGGCGAGAGCGACGGCGACCGTGGCGGCGACGGGAACTAGCAATGACATCCAAATCACAGCCATCACGACCGGCCGCAGAAGAAGATGCTAAGGATTGGCAAGGATATATGATGCTAACTGAGACAATAGGAGGTCGTATTAGGAAGGGGGCGAGGCCATTCTAGGAGGGGTGTGCTCGTTCTGTACCCGCTGGAGGGCGTGTTGGTAAACGGGTTGGTTGGCTTCGACGTGCATCGCCCACAGCGAATTGGACGTGTTCCGCCTGGACCGGGCCGATCGCGCCTTCCGCTTGCACATGGCGCGGGGCCTTCCTTTGCATTCCGGGTGGCTCTTGCAGGGACGCAACCCATGCGTGACTGCGGCAATGACGCCAACGAGAAAAATAGCAGCCGCGGGCAAGACGGTCCCGAGCATGGCGGCTGGGACAGAGGCCCCTGTAGAACCGGGCTGAATTGAGCCTGGGAACCCCCGACGTACCCCCTACGTACCTCTCGTCCCTGCAGGGCTGCACTTGGTCCACGGCCTTGGCAGAGCTCCGAGTGACTCTGGCCGGCGTCCACTGTCCACCTGGAATTGAGATGGCGGAAAGAAGTGGTGACGATCAAGCCGAACGGTGTGGTAACAAGGGGGGTCGCAACAATCTTGGGGGGTAGGGAGAGGGGGATGAGGGGTTTCGGCGACGGTGATATAAGCGACGATGCTGCGTGCTAATGGCCCAACCCCAGAAAGGGGGATTGAGGCCGCGTTGCGATGGTGTATCAGTTTCCACTCCTGCTTCTGTGGTCACCATGCACAATTGATGTGTCGCCTGTGTGCCGCCCCGCCCCGCGCGCCTGTTCTGCTTCCGTGAACTCTGAGGGTCTGGTGCAGCGGCGTAGCCGGGCCCGACGAGCCGATGTGAGGGTTGAATACCAAAAGGCCGGGAGCACCAGCCGGGCCGAGTACAGCCGCCGGGACAGACGCAGGCCGAGGCCCAGCGCGGCGACGAGAGGCAAAGATGTTGTTGTCACTGGGGGCAAGCGTATTCGTAGGGGGGCGGGGGGTTTCCAGGTGCAAAAGGGGGCGGCGGTGGCGGCGGCGGCGTTCGTGGATGCTTGGATGACACCCGAGTTCGTCGAGCGTGCCCTTCCGGCCCTCGGCCCTCGAAGGGGCGCCGATGACGCACACCTGTCCTCCAGGTGAACCCGTGATGGTTCGGACCGGAGGGGTATGGCTCAGAGGATCGACGGCGGCGTGCACTCTCTCGAAGCTCGAGTATAGAGATGCTGGCGGCGACGACAAACACCACGAGCAAAGTCGTAACAGGGATAATTGCAAACATGCTGGCAAAACGATGTGGTGTCTAGGGGCAATTGTTTTTGTAGGGAGGGGAGACTGAGGGGTTGCAGGTGGTACCGGGGGGGCGGTGGAAGCCGTGGATTCTTGATGATGCCCCTCAAAAAACCATCGATGCAGTCAGTGGACCTGGCCTCCGGCGCACACCTTCCCTTTCCGAGTCCACTGGCTACAGTCCGTAGGAAACGCGTAGTACTGCTCATAGAGCCGACGCGGCGTACGCGGTCTCGATAAGACGGTTATATGATGACGCCGACGCAGACGACAGGTATCACGGTCAAAGTGATGTATTCCATGCTGGCGAAGGATGTGGTGGTGGTGCAGTATGGGGTGTGCCGGCTGTGCCACGGGTAGTAGGTACCTAGGGATTGTGATATTACAGGTGCGACGGTGGGCAATGACGCAGGGAGATGGAATAAAGGGGCGGAAGGACAAGATGGGGGACGCAGGCCGTGAGCATGGATCCATCCATCACTACTCCCAGCGATCGAAGAACAGGACTTCGTCATCCAGCAGGGAGGGAGGGAGGGAGGGGCCATCTTGCTCGCTACGGCCCGGGCTAGGGGTTGGTTGCCTTGGAGGGGCGGTGGTCGTCGGGGTAGGCGCCACTGCAGCCGGGCTGTAGTTGTCAAGCACCGCCGACGTTGGTGCCGTCGTGGAACAGCAGCAGCGGCCACTGCAGCGGTCCGGCGCTGGCAGGGACGCCGGGCCCGTTCATGCCCACGAGGTCGTGGGCCGCGCCGCTGCCATCGTTGACGATGCTGCTGCCCGACCGCGGCACCGTGTGGCCCAGCGACATGAGCGCGTTGGCGCTGTACCGGTCCTGGTTGTCCACCACCGCCGCCGTCCAGTCCTGCCACGTGTTGCCGCCCGCCGACCCCGGCGTCTGCCGCCACATCATGTCCGACGCCGGCTGTGCCATCTGCGGCGCCTGGGCCCCGAACGACGACAAGGGGTTGGGGTGCTCGCCCACGGGCGTCTGCGCATGCGACGTCTGCCCCGCGTGGCTGGACGCTTGGCTCTGCGCCTGCCCCTGGCCCTGGCCCTGCGACGGCACGTGGTGGGCGTTCACGCCTGCCGCCGCCTGGGCGTAGAGGAACTGGTGGTGGTCCGTCTCGTAGCCCAGGCTGCCGGTGCCGTGCGCCGATTCACTGTACGGCAGGTGCGAGTACGTGTTGGGCTCGTGGCCCGGCGTTGCATAGTACCCATTGCGCGAACTTGCCAGGCCCGGGGCCGAGGCCGCGTTGCCGCCGGCGGCTTCGCCGCCACCGCCGTGGCCCGCGACGGCCGTCACGCTGGGCAGGTTACTTACGTAGGGCGTGGACTGCGGCGACTGCTTGAGCATGTCCTGTGTGACTTGCAAAGGGCCGGTTCCGTTGACGCGACGTTGCCTGTCGCGTTCGATCCACGCTATGGTGCGGTCAATGATGGAGCTTACGGAATCGTGGAGCGTCGTATCCGTTCCTGCGAGCATCCCGGGGTCAGTATCTTCCAATGGGCCCATCCCCAGACGTTGGGGCGGTGGCAAACATACCGATGATGTTGGCCGAGTCGCTCAGGATCATCAGCCACAGATTCATGTCGTGCCGCAGGGCATCAACCTCGGTCGTGGAGACTTCGTTCCTCCTCTCCCACACGGCCGCTAGGGCCGAGAAGATGGCGGCGATGTAGACGGCCAGCGCGTACCAGGTGGTGTCGACCGACTTGAGCTTGAAGAGCTCGTACACGTAGTGGAGCATATCCTTGGACGCCTGCTCGCAGATCCGGGTGTTCTCGGCCAGGACCTTGGGGTCGTGCGTCATGGCCACCGACGGGTGGCGCACCAGGAGGCGAAACTCGGCCTCGACGTTTTTCGCCCAGAGCGCGAACATCTGGTTCTCGCTGCCGTCGATCCTCCTCAGCGACTCGGGCAGGTCGTTCCTCCAAGCATCCACCTTAGCCTCGAGCTCCTCCACGGTGTGCAGGTAGCTCCGCGGGTCCCTGCGTGTGCAGTACAGCGTTGAGTACATCTCGAGGAAGATGGCGGCGAACTTCATGTTCATGACGCCGATCTCGTAGAGGCACTTGCCGCCGCGCGACGAATCCACCCCGTCGGCCTTGAGCATCTCGTCGGGGATCATCTCGGGGAAGGGCACGTCACAGTCGGCCAGCTGGATGCCCATGGGCCGTCCCATGCGTCCGTTGAGCGTGACGACCATGGAAACAATAATCCACCATACCCGCTTGCGCATCTCGTTGCCGAGATCGGTGCCTTCGTTGGGCTTCTTGGTCGCACGATGCAGGCCCAGCTCGGTGGCGAAGCCCAGGCAGTAGTGCGTCAGCATGCCGCTGCAGGCGGGCTTGGGAAAGGCCCGCGTGTGGATGGCAATCATGGTGAGGGCCTGCAGGTCGGCAAAGGTGCGCGATGTGGTCAGGTCGCAGAACTTGGCGAGGGCATAGTGGTAGTGCTTGTTGGAAAGGTCGTTGAGCCTGGTCCTCTGCTGGGGAGCCTCTTGGTTCCGCAGGCTGTACTGGAGGTAGATGGAGGCAAAAACCATATGTACCATGACGGACTCGGCCACGGTGGGCTTAAAGGTAGGATCGTCGTAGAGCCGGGACAGCTGCAGGCGCCAGGTTAGTATGCCGGTGCCGACGCGGGGCCAAGGAGGGAGGGAGAAAGCAGGGGCGCGCGGCTTACCAGGTCCATGAAAGACGGCTTGTGGAGGATGGGGAGGAAGGGGTAGGATAAGAGAAAGTACCAGTCCACGTAGGTGAAAGCATCGGCCCTGGGCGGGTATTCGACATGCACGGGAGGGTTGACGCCACAAGCCGACTGCATCATGGCCCGAACCGACTTGTTGTACAGGGGCGAACGGTCCTGGGCGCCGGCGACGGGCTCGTCCATGTCGGGCCCGTCGAAGGAGCCGACATCTATGGTGCTGCCGAGGATGGACAGCGTGGTGCCCTTGATGGAGCTGGAGCGGCCTTGGTCGATACCGACGCCCAAGTGCACGTCAGCCGGCCGTTGGTCGAGCATTGGCCTCGAGATGGGGGCGTTGGATTGAGTTTTGGGCAGGTCCCTGCCGCTCTTCACCCAGACCGAGTTAATCTGCGCCCAGTTTTCCTTGTTCCCTCCGCCACCTCCTCCTGCTGCTGCGTCTTCTCCTCCTCCTCCGTGTCCTCCACCACCAGCAGCGCCGCCGCCGCCCATGCCGTCGTAGCCGCCGTGGAGGCCGTCGTGTGGGGGCTGCACGGGCGACGAGCCGGGCGACCACGGCTTGACCTCGATGCCGTTGGCGCCCAGCAGGCGCTCGAGCTCGCGGATGTGGTTCACCATGTCGTTCTTCTCGCGCTCCAGCTCCTGCATGTACCCTCGGCGCTCGGTGCGGCCGGTCACGCGGTCCGTCACGTAGCATTCGAGGTTCTGGTTAATGCAGTGCGAACAGCCCTCGGGCAGGGCGTCGCACCTGATCTTGCGCACCTTGCAGCGGTCGCACGCCTGGCCCGTCCTGGTGTACGACTGCAGCTTGCTTTTTACGACGCTCGAGAAATCATTGGGTGCACCGCCGCTGTTGAGCCGCGGCAGCTTGCACTTGGCCGCGCCGTCGGGCGACTCCATGTCGGGCTCGCCAGGCCGCTTGGGCGGACGACCCGGAGCCATGGCGGGCGGCGGGAGGATCGTCGGGGGCGGGAGGGGCGGCGATCGGCTGTCGGGAAGGGGGAGCGGGCGACCCCTATTAGCGAGGTGTTGGGAAGCCCGGAACGGGGGGCCGCCGGCGCGCGGGCGCGGGACGGAAGCGCGGAACGCGAAGCGTGCCTACGCTGGGCACCGGTGGGAACAGAAGGCAGGCAATGCCGGGGCCGCGGAAGCGCAGTCCGGGGGCGCCCCGGGGCGTGTCGAATGCGACGTGACGCGGCGCTGGCGGTCCTGGGTGGGCGCGATGGTTCTTTTTTCCTTCCTTTTTTTGGGGTGGCGCGTCGCGACGGGAGCGGAACGACACGCAGGCACACGGACACGACCACGCACACGCGCAGAGGGTGCGTGTCTGGGTACGGGTACGGGCTGGTAGTAGGGGCGGACGACTGGAGCCGGGAGTGGGAGCTGGAGGAGCGGGCGAACGTGGGGGGTGGGATTTGATGCACGACGGGGTTTGCCGTTCAGTGCTGCCGCTGGTGTTGCTGGTGCTGGTGCTGGTGCTGCTGCTGGTGCGGCTGCTACGGCTACGGCTACTACTGCTGCTGCTGCTGCTGCTCCTGCTGGGGACGACGACGAAGGCGACGGCGGCGGCAGCAGACAAGCGTCGTTTGTGGTTCTTGTTCGCGGCGGGCGAGCTGGCGTGCGGAAAGGGAGCCGAGGGGAGATGGCAAATGCCGCCACGGACACGGTGGGCTCGCGAGGCAGCGAAGACGGACGGAATAAAAGGAAAGAAGTCCCACTTGGCCAAGCTGGAGTCTAACAATGGGCTGGGAGCATGAAGATGCCGTGTGGTGTCGGGCAGAGCAAGCATCAGGGCCCTGGGCAATGATGGGGTCGGTTGCGCTCGTGGGGAGGCCGTCGCGGACAAGCAGCACCGCGGATGGATGGATAGACAGACAGACAGGGCCGGGCAGAGACAGAGACAAGACGTCAGACACAGGCGCTCGACGAGGCAGACCCTGAAGAAGGCCAAAGGGTCCTTCCTTTAGCTACGGGGGGAAGCCGACAACATATGGACCAGAGCTACCATGGGCCCCCAAACGGGCGAGATGCAGACCCAAGCAGACTCGCCCTGGGGGGTCCTATCAAGATTGAAGGCCACGCGAGTCAGCCCGTGGAAGTACTGGGGAAGCCGTTTTGGAACCCTGGACCCTGGAGGGGAGGGGGGAGGGGGAGGGAGACTTGTGACGGGGACTGGGCCTCAAGTCTGTGTGTACGGGATGGATGGGATGTAGGTACGGGGTACTGGAACCGCCATGGGATGGTATGGCTCCATCGAGTACTGGGGACGGGAAGGGCGCGCGCGCGCGCGAACGAGTGACGGCCTTCTCGTCACCGGCGTTTCCTACCGACGACGTCTTTGCCAGGATATAGGCCCGTACCGCCCGTAGGAAGCGCCGTCCGGGTCACTTGGTTACTATGGACTGAGGGCTACTAACCACATGGCCCTTGATGTGTTTTTGTTTTTTTTTTCTGGCCGGGGTATGCAGTGCCGCTGCCGCTGCCGCTGCTGCTGCTACTACTGCTATTGCTACTGCGACTGCTACTGCTACTGCTACTGCTACTGCTACTGCTACTGCTACTGCTTTCTGTCTCTAGCCGTGCATGCGTCGAAGAACCCGTGGCAGAGACCTAATTGGAAAAGCAGGCGCAAAAGCAAAAGCCAACCCGACCCCAGATCCGCGCCGGTCCAGAGACCAGACAGAATGCGACGACGGAGAAGCCAAAGAAAAGACGCAACGCCCGCGATCTAGACGCAGCCACGAGCAGCATACCGTGACGGTCGTGGTGCTGCTGCTGCTGCTGCCGCGGCGATGCAATGCAGTTCAGTCTAGGTATGTAGGTATGTAGGCATCTCGGCGTACGCGTGCGCCCACGCGCGTGCCCACGCACGATGGGGATACACCCATGTTGTGTACATACATGCATCCACCCGTCCGCCCGTCCACCCGTCCATCCCTGAGACTGCCCGTCAACCCACGGACGGACGGTATCCATGGATAGCAGAAGAGGTGGACGAGCATGAAAGTATGTACTCATGTAAGTACATACTACCTATGTATGTAGGTAGGTATATACTTGACTTACATACCTTGTGTACTTCTACTCACTTACATGGCGGGACCGGCGGGTATCGCTTGCCATTGAGGTCCATGGTTAGTTATAAACCCACGCACATACAAACGATATACCTCTTCCCCCCCCCCCCCCTCCATCCTGGATGCAAGTGACACCAGGGCCCCCAACCAGCCCATCCCGCGGATAGATTCTCCTTGCTCGGTAACCCGTGTCGTTCCTTCCCCTCCCCTCCCCGGCCGTCCTAACCCGTTCGTTGCCAATCCCCGTGCGCCGGCAATGGGGGGGGAGGGGGAATGAATGAGTAGGTAGGTAGGTAGGGAGGGAGTCACGGCCAACAGGGTCAGAGAGGGGGGGGGGGGGAACCGACAAGGAGTAGAGATCGTGAGGACAAGAAGTTGCTAGCGCGTACTAGCCGAGGTACACGCATCGCGTCTCCTACCCTCCCGGGGAGCGGGCGCCAGAGTCCATGATGCTTTTCCTCTTCTCTTCATTGGCAATTTGGGCTAAGGTTTGATGGATGGGCCAGAAAGTACCTTGTCGGCAGGGCCTGGGCATGGATCGGCCATCGTCGTGGGATGTGTGATCGATGGACGGACGGAAGGGCCAGGGAGAGAGAGGGAGAGGGAAAAAAAAGAGTTCCTCGCCATGCCCATTCCGCGGTCCTCCCTTTTTTTTTTTTCCTTTTCCAACCCACCCCCCTCCCATGTCGCGCGCGGCCCCGAGAACCCATGCATGGATGATGGATGGGGGGAGAGGGGCCGTGGGAGAGTGAAAGCATGGATGATGGATGGGTTGTAGGTACATACCAAAGCCGGGCCTCGGGTCTCGCTTCACGCAGCCGTGGTCAAATTCAGCGGCATCCGAAGTCCCAGCCAGATGGATGCGTGCGCACGACGGACGGGCTGTCTGGCAGCGGCCCATGGTCTTGGCTGGGTCTTGGCTGGGCCTTGGCTGGGCCTTGGCTGGCGCCTTGGCTGGCGCTCTCCCTTGCCTGGCTGAAAAAGTGGCCAAACGGCTCGCGGGATGGAAGTGAGATCGAATCCAATCCCATGGGACGCACCCAAGTAAGCTCATGGGAACAGGTACACGTACGTAAGTAGGTAGGTAACCAGGTACTATACTATCCCATCCATACCACCCGTCGCCTCGCCTCGCCTCGTACCGCTCACCCTCATCAGGCTTATCGTCGCCTCATGGCGCGCTGGTCGCCTCAACAGTATTAGCGGACAGGGTAGGCATGGGTAATATCTATATTGGGTATCATTAGCAGTCTGACTAGCCTTGAGTTTAGTTGCTAGTATTGTATGAGCAACGGGCAGCAGGTATGTAGGTATGTAGTTAGTATGTAGGTACGTACTACACATCTGTCCTCTTACCGCTCGTGAGCAGGTTGCCTTGCCTCCACTGCACTGCCAACTTAACAACAAACCAACCAACTGACAACCAACTAACTATGTACCTACCTCTTCTAGGTGACCGACCATACCCCATCACTCGCTCTATAACGATGTCTCTTGTCAAATCCCCGTCCTTCTTCCACTCACTCACTCACTCACTCACGCACCACCACTATCATCCTCCTCCTCCTCCTCCTCCTCCTCCTCCTCCTCCTCCTCCTCCTCCTCCTCCTCCTCCTCCTCCTCCTCCTCCTCCTCCTCCTCCTCCTCCCCTTTCCATCTTTGGCCCCCCCGCCTCCTCGTCATTTGCTTGGAATAGAATATGGGTCGCCGCCGTCTCTTTTCAGCCTTGGCCTTCTCTTTCCGCTGCGCCCCTAAGCCTCTCCCGGCGACACGTCCCCATTCCGATCGCGACGGGGCGTTTCCACTCTGGCGCTCTGACAATGTGCTCATCCAGTCTTTCCCCCTCGACACCCAGCTAGACGCAAACTCAAAATGCTTGTTACCAGTAGCTCGCTGCAGCACCATCGCCAGCACCAGTGCCAACACCCCGTCGTCGATGGGGCCGACTCGTGGCTTGCAGATTCCCTTGCTGCTATTGTCACAAAACCCTCTTGCGCTTGGTGATAGCCAGAAGCCACGAATTACAGCTTGCCGCCCTCCCCCCCCTCTCCTTCCCTTTCCCCCATTTGTCACATACACACACACACACTCTCTCTCTCTCTCTCACGGGCTATCTCTTTCTTTCTCTATCTCTCTCAAAAGTAGTCATCATCCATGGGCATGCGTCGTGTCGTCCCCTCTCCCCACCACCCCCGCCCTCCCTTCCTTTCTGAAAAGGTTACCCGCCTGTCCCAAGTACCACTGCGGAGTACCCTCGTCCGCTGGCGTGCGCGACGACTCCATCGCGCAAAGTTTCCGCCTCCTTGAAACGGTTCGGAACCATGGCCCAGAGCAGCGATGACCAGGCCCGTCCAGCCAACCAGGCGTCCCTGGACTCTGGCTTCATTGGGCCGCATACGCACTCCCGTCGGGTATTTTTGACTTCGGGATGCTACTACGTACTAGGCGGCGTCGTTGCAGCCCTGGCGGGCACACGCAGCCCTGGTCATCCAGGCCTTTCGACGACCCGAGCCTGGCCCGCCCGCCTGCTCAACCCTCGTGAGCTGCTGACCTCACTGGCTCGTCGCCCAACCACGAATCAGGAGATCCACAGCATGACTATCCTGTTGATCGTCCCTCGGGGCCGCTGCTTCACAAAACTCTACCACTCATGTAATTTCGTGCGCCCACTCGAGGTACCGCGGCCCGAATGTAAGATCTGGGGGGGGGGGGGGGTGGCCTCGTCTACCCGCTAATAGCCAATTCACCGTCAGATGGGGCCCCGGCGGTCAGGCTATGGGTACCTCTTTCTTACCTATCCTCATTGGGAGGCGCCGGAGCCGGTGCCCACGCCGACTACCTAGCAACGTGTTACGGGCAAACGACAAAGAGACATATGTGCATGCCTTCTTGGCTCTTGGCTGAGCCAATCAAAGAAACGGCGCCGGTGGCCGGAAGGGGCAACATGCCCGCCGGCCGGCCAGCGGTGCATGACTCCTAGCCCTTCGTGCTGTCTCTCCTTGCCTGCCCCGGCGCGACTTCGCACGTACGGCGCCGCCGTCTGTCGTCGAGTTCTGGGCCCCTGAAGCCCCCCCGTGCGCATGACGACACGGGGTAGGCAGCGAGCGACGTCCGCGCTGCCATGTTCCAGAGCCGTCTGTCTCCCTCGTGGTCCGGCCGATGGGCGCGCAGGGCCGGCCTCATCCTGGGTCGTCCGAAGTGTAGATAGTATACGAAGGGCCCGGCGCGCCTCGTGGAGGCGGCAAGGAGAGAGACGCTACACGAGTCTCTTTCATACTCTATCCAATCTGCCGTGGGCGCGCACGGTGGTCGGGGGGAAGCCAAACCACGCGGACAGGGGAGGGAACAACAGTACTGACGCGCACATGGCTGGCACGCGCGTATAGACGGGACGGCGTGGGCGATTGAACGGACAACGCACGGAGAGAGAGGGCCAGAGAGAGACCAGACCCTGGGCGAGAGCCTCGTTCATCCTTGCGAGCCTTGCGCGCGGAAAAACACTCTGGTACGACGGGCCCAGAGCTCGGTCCCCAGCCAGCGCACCAAGCCCCAGACCACGGGCGGTCCAGAGAGCGCCGATCATGGTCGGCTTTGGGTAAGTCGTATCGTTTATTAAACTTTGTCTGTGAGGCCATGATGGACGGCGGCCGGGGGGATGGCAGCCCCCTCCCCCCTTCGAATCCCGGCGCCCTGCGTTAGATTCGCGTGACGTAATCTGCCCGCGGGCCTGGTGTCAGAAAGTATAGTTGCGTGGGCTGTCAACCCGTTGGGCGAGGCCCGTGTCGGGAATCCGTCTGTACACGGGTATCCTGCTGCTGTGCGAGGCGGGAGGGAAGGGAACGAAAGGGTGGACGATGCAGCCACACGTGGAGGGTCCAAGACGCCCTGCCGTCCCTCCACTTCCCTCCACTTCGGACTGGGCTAGAAGAAAAGAACCCGTTGAAGAAGGACGGGAAATAATAAAAAAACAAATAAAAAAAGGAGGCCGAGTCGACAGTGGATTCCCTCCACTTTCGGCCCCTCCATTTCTGGCCCCCCCTCCCCCAGCGGCCCCAGTCTCATGGTTCTTAGGGCCTGGCCTCGGTTCCGTCCATTTCAGGGAAGCTCTCGGCCGAGTGGCTGACATGACGGCCGCGGCCGACGACTGGATTCAGCAATTGGCCCGTCGCCAACCTTATCGGGACCCCCAACCGCAAGCGGGAGGCGCCTGCGAGAGACATGTATGCGAGGGGCAGGGCGGGGGGGGCGGGAGAAGAAGCGTGGGAACGAAGCGACGGGAAGGGAGGCGGGACAAAATGGGAGGGAGCCTGTGGCTTACTATACGACTTTTACCTGTGTATCTTTCTTTTTTCCTTTCCCATGCGTCCTAGTGCGAGAGCGGCCCGGATATCGAGCGTTTAGATCTATCTGGTTTGCCTTACCCCTCGCGTCCACGGCGCCGGTTCCCCAGCCTCTTTTTCTTCTCTCCCGCCCCCCCGGTTCCTGGCAGGCGAACCGATAACGGGCAAGCAACCGCCCTCCCCCAAAAAACGACCTCGATCTGCAAGATGCAATCTTTTTCACCGGTTCCCCCTTCGTACAAGCCGAGTGCAAGCTAAACACACCCACGGATGCGGGCGACGTTGCTTCCCGCGGAGACACCGGGGGGCTGGTCTGACCGCCCGCGTCGCCATGTGATAAGCGGTTTTCCCTAGCCTCGACCGCGGAACGCGTCCTATAGAGAGACAGAGCTGGTGGAAGGGGGGGAGAGAGCGAAGACAGACCGCCTGAATAATGTGCTGCCGGGATGCAACGACGACAGCCTCGCTCCACCCCCTTAGGGAGGGGAGGGGGAAGAAACTTCTCAAACAGGAGGCCAGCCGAGAGCTTTAGATTTCTTATTCAGGTTGCGGTTTCATCATGAGGAGGGGGGGGACACGCTGTGTGTGTTCCCCCTCCCCCTCTCCCCATCGGTAGATGTACGAAGTACCTACCACTCACCCCCCTTACCCCAGCCCGGCAGCTCGGGCAGGACGGATGCAGCCAAAAGGTCCAGGTTTCGCTTCCCATCGGACACGCCTCCAGTAACCTTATTGCAAGTCAGGCTCCCGCTGTAGACAGTTTGTTTTTGGCGCCCGCGTGGCCCCAGAACAAAGAAAGTTTCTTTCTTCCTCCTTCTTCCTCCTTTCCGTTCTTAGGTAGAGGTACTTTTTTTGGCCTTATCTGGGTACGTACAGTAGCTCGATACTACTCGTAGGGAATATGTACGTGTGTGTGTGTGTGTCCGTCCTGTCAACAAACCATTTCTCACCATACCACCCCCAGTCTGGGGCCGGCCGCGCAGAAAGAAACAACAACAACCAGGCCGCTTCGTACCCTAAGGAAAGGGGAGAGGGATCCATCCCGGCGAGTCGGGCCATTAAGGCCCTTGCCGCTCATATTGTCGTGAAACCGATAAATTCTATCTTCCCTCTTTCCATCCTCTTCCTGGCAGTCATTGTTGCGCTCGGTGGTCGACTCTTTTCCCGGCGGGCCAAAGTGGGTGGGAGAAAGAATGAGGAGATGCAGTAAGACTTGCCCAGACGCGAACCCGCGAGGTACATCAACCACCACAACCACCACCACCACAACAACAACCACACCACCTTACAGGGGAGGGAAGGAGGGGTCTTCCTCTTTCCCGAGCTGCAAGCCAAATGAGGAAAACCATCTCCCGCCGCCCCGCTCCAGCTAACCTCCCCGGAGATGGATGTCGCGAGAGCCAGGCGAAATCGCGAGAGCCGGAATCCCTGCCTAGTGCTCTCGCTCGCCCGGGGATGAGTATCCGCCCCGTCCCCCCCGGGGGGCAGAGGGGGAGGGGGGGGAAAGCTGCCAAACGGGGGGGGGGGGGGGGGGGGGGGAGGTACAACAAAACAAATCCACAAGGGTCCCCCGAGAGAGAAACGGTTCAACTGCGTGCTTAAAACATGTTCCCACTTTGGCTCGCCGCCCCCTGGTCCCTGGACCAACAATAATAGTACATAAGTAGTAAATCGAAATAATACGCCCGCCTCTCCCTTCCCCCCTCCCTGCGACAACTCCACACGACCCCCCCTACCTATGTACCTACCTACCCTCTCCGGAGCTGCTTCGAGAAAAGGTGAGAAACCACCCCCCTTCGCGGCTGCTTCTCGGACTAGCTAGCTGCATCGCCGAATTCGCGCGGCCGCCCTGTCGGCGCAGAGAACCCATCAATCATAGCCACGAGGTTCGAGAAGGTCCTTCCTCGGTCCCTCCCCCCGTATATAGGTACATATCGGGCTATCTTATATTATTCACGACCGGGGGGGGATCCCGGCCGCGGCTTCGAGGTCGGCCGTCGTTGGTTGTGGTCGCCCAGCGAGGCCTCCTCGGGTTTGCTGAAAACTGTTCTCATGGCGTGTTTCTTCTGTCTATGCTCCTCTTTTCATTTCGTAAGATATATGACCTAGCCAGGGCGGACCCGGGGCTTTCTTTGCTGGAAGCTCGAACGGGATGGCCACACTGATCTCCCTGGGAAGCGCGGCCGGGAAGCTTAATCAGGCTCTACACCGAGCCTTTTCGGGAGATCTCTCCCTCTCTCCCTCTCGTCCTCTCGTCATCTCCCTCCCTCTCTTTCTCTCTCTCTCCCCCTCCCCGCCTTTATCACAGACACGCACACGCTCACACCCTCGTCCCGACAAACAGGATCGTGACCAAGCGCCAAGCGCCAAGCGCGCGTGCCCCGTCCCAGCACGACGGAACCGGCGGATTTCGGGGAAGGGGGAGGAGGTAGGGGGGGAGGGGGACGACGTGCCCATCCCTCTTTCCCCTGTTCCCACCCTTTCCATGCGTTCCCGGAGAGCTTGTCGCCCTCCCCCTCCCTCGTCGTGCCCAAGCAGGGCCCCTACTGGGGGACGCCTCCTCGGGGCCCTCTCTCTCTTCTCCGTGCACATGACTACTCCGTACACATGACTAATCCGTGCCGGGCACACCGGCATCCTCGGCAGCTTTTCAACAAGATCCCCCTTCCCCCCCCCCCGCCCCTTCCCTTTTTTCCTCGCTCACTCTCTCCGGCCCTCTTTCCCTACGTCAGTGGGGTCGCCCACCATCGCCTCTCCTCCGGCCTCCTTGGCCCGGAATCCGTCGGCTACTTTAAGGTAGGCTAAGTCGGTAGCTAGGGCTGACTGGATCTCTCGGCAAACGGGAACGCCCGGAAGAGGCGGGGGGGCGACCAAACCCCCCCGTCATCCTCTCTCTCTCCCAACCGAATGGACACCTAGCTAGCCATGTAGCCCCCGAGCCAAGCGAAAGCGCAAGGCGTAGGTCGTAACCCGAGCGGGCGGTTTGACCAGGGGAGGGGGAGGGGAAGACGCCGCGCCTTGACTGTTTCTGTTCGGGGAGCGTCCCAGAGCCCTGGGTCGGCGCGGAGAAAAGAAAACAAGAAATCCAAATGGGAGGTGCCGGGCCCGGGCCCGCGTTCCCTTCTTCACCCCCTCCCCTACCCTTCCCTTCCCTCTTCGTTTCCCTCGTGGTGATTGGCCCGGCTCACTGCGACCGGGCCGGGGGTTGGGTGGCGGGGGCGGGTTGACGGGCGGCGCGGCAAAATAAAAACAAAAAGACCAGATCCGGCATGTCGGGATAGAAACGAAAAACCAAAAGGAAAAACCAAGAAAAAAGGGCGGCTTTCCCCTTCGCCGACGACGATTGGAATGGAAAACTAGAGCCCCGCCTAAGCCTGGCGGCGTGGAGGTCCGGACCGTCCCGCTCGTCCGACCGCCCTGCGTGGCTCTCTGGGAATAGGCAAAATCGGGGGACGGGTACGAAAGGGGAAGGAAAAGGAGCCGGACTAAGGGTCGATGAAAATGGGGGGGGAGGGGGCCCGCTGCCGGGTCGCCGGCGGTGAACCGGCGTGTGTTGGAGAATCGTGGGGAGAAGCGGGCTACTGCTGCTGCTTGACCCTCCGGCCGCCGTGAATTGACATCGAAGCCCAATACCGAGGGGGCCCCCAAGACCCCCGCGCAAGTGTCGCCGTCCACGCCCGCGCCCTCCCCCCTTTTCTCCGAAATGGAATTGGTCTCCCCCCAGCGGTTCCGGTGACGGCGTAAGGGGGGCGGACCGCTGGGGCCAGGCCGGGTTGGTCTCCCCAGTCGCGACTGGTGCCTTACGGAGGGGTCTCGGCCCCGCCAGCAGGAACTGTCTCGTCCACGGCGCTACCCTCGCGCCGGGTCTTTGAATCGGGAACAGGCGAGCCGTGCTGACCCGGGGGGGGGGGGGTTGGCTGTGGGCGTGAGTTTCCCACCTCCCCCCAACCGACGGGCCTGGGCACGGTGTGAGTATTGTCCCCAGGGACGACAGCCTGCCCTCCCGGGTCATCGACGCATGGCGTGTGCGCACCCCGCGTGTGACCGCCGCCGCAGCAGCCGCCATGGTACCGGCACACACGCGCGGGGGCCGGCGCCGATCCGTTGGTCGGCTTCTTCTTCCCTCTTGTTTGGAACGCGTGCGTATCTCGATTTCGGACCCCGTGGCCCCGCAAGGGGCAGGTTCGCCCGGCCGGTCCGACAGGCCTCTATCCGGTGGGAGGAAAAACCGGTGTTCCGGGACCGGTGCCAGGCGCGTCGTGGCGCGCCGCCTTTGGGTGCGCCGTCAACTCACACGCCAACCCGCCGGCGGTCTTCTCGCGCCGTCCTTGTGTTGGGCCGCTCGCCTAGGTAGACGGGTTGGAAAGGCAGGGCGTTCGAGGTGCACCACGAGGAGCAGCAGTGGACGTAACGATCCCCGAGGAGCCTTGGAAGACGCCGGTATATACAGGTTTCCGTTTGCATTCGTACAGCTAGTATACATAACATTAATCTCACACCCGCGTGCTTCATTGCTGCTGCCTCTCGCGGACGGAAATAGACAGGATGGCGTACAAAATCTCGGGGGCCGCAAGGCCACCGCCCCATGGGGAGCTTGCAAGGGAACTTCTCCTCCTCCTTGCCCCGAAAGCAAGCCCAATGGGACCTTGCTTTGAAAGAGCTACCCGTCTCCCGACGATGACAGTGATGAGTAGAGATCGAGGCCTAATGTTCGACCCCTCCGGCTTTTCGAACTGCCCGCCGTGGCCTTCTTGGGTAAATTGGTTGTTGCGGCGATGCCAAACGCTGTCGCTACGTAGAGGCGGGTTTTATTTCATGTTGGTACAGAGCCAGACTCTGCCCCACTTGGACTGGCGGGCCGGCGCGGCAGAGTCGTGACCAAATCCGGTGACGTGGGCTTATTTCTTCTTCTCGTCCTCCTTCTTCGAGTCGGGCAGGAACCAGCCGGAGAAGGAGCTCTTCATCGCACCCATGGCCTCGGCCTGGGCCTTCTCCATCTGCTGCTGCTCCTCCTTGAGCCACTTCTCTCCGTTTTCGCGAATCTCCTTCTCCATCATCTCGTAGTTGCGCTGGCCACGCTCTCGGGCGATGTCCTGGAGCATCTTGCCCTGGGCAAACGCCTCGCTGGGGTTCGGCTCGCCTTCGGGCACAACCATCATGCTCATGTTGCTCGGCTTCAGGCCCAGCATGGAACCCAGCATGCCCATGCCTGAGGGGGCCTTCGGCTTGCGGGCATTGAACTCCTTTTCGAACTGGGCGCGGGCAATGGCCTCGCGACGGGCGAACTCGGACGGGATGTGCTTTCCCTTGAAGGACTTGAGGACTTCCCGGGTGTCCTTGTACTGCATGGTGTGGACGTACTCGAGGAAGGGGATCAACGAGACGAGCTCGGTGTCCTTGGGGTCGCCCTTCCACTTGGGGAGGATGATGGCGTTCTCGGGCTGGTTGCGCACGTGCTTGGGGTCCGTGTCCACAATGATGACCTTGGACAGATCGCGGTTAAGGTAGGACAGGTCCTTGACGATCTCGCCGTCCTGATACTTGGTGGCCTCGCGGAACAGGGGCCACACAATGAAGCGGAAGGGGTCCAGCTTGCGTACCAGCGGCTCGCCCATGGCAAACGGCACCGTTGTGAAGAGAACCAGCTCGTAGTACTGGCTGAGGTAGTGCAGGAAGTAGTCGGCGCCGGGTCGCTTGGCGATTCTCCAGCCGTGCTCACGCGTCCACTCGCTGTGGACCAGCATGTCCTCCAAACTTATGCACAGGGTGTAGGGGCGCTCGAACATAGGGTCGGGGTCAGGCAAGAGCTTCTCGAAGGCGGGCTCTTGGTAGTAGCCCAGCATGTCACCCATGCGGGCCTTGGCGCGCTGCCACCACAGGTTGGGCAGCCAGCCGTTGGGGATGTCCTGGTGTTGGTCGGCCTCGAAGTCTTCCCAGTCGCGGCCGAGGTACGCCACGCTAGAGAGACCGAGGAGGGCGGCCATGGCGTACATGTAGTTAGCCATGCGGAGACGGCGCTTGTCTGTGGAGGAGACGTAGGCCGAGGCGGGCAGTTCGCCCTTGTGGTGCTTGCCGCCGCCCTCGGCGACCTCCTCCTCCATCTCTTGCAAGGCGGAACGGTTGGTGGCACCCTCCTTCTCGAACTCGAGCGTTGACGGGATGCCCTGGGTCAGGTCCGGCAGCTTGAAGGGCTTCTGAGGGGTGCCCTCGGGGGTCTCGGAGGCGGGGGCCTCGCCGACCTTGGGCGCCGACTCGGGGTCCAAAGGGTCGGGACCATCGGTCAGTGGTTTTTGTGAGTCGGCCTTGGGATCTGAGGGGCCGGGCGGCCTCGGGTCTTTCCGGTTCTTGGCCATGCCCCGCGCCCACATGTTCGAGGCCGGGATCGAGACTCGCGAGGCGGCGGGTGTAGTGGCGGCCGAGGCCCTTGCAAGCGCGGGCAGCTGCGCCGAGCGCAGCAAAGCTCTGGACCACATAATGGGCGGTGGAGGAATCTGGTTTGGAGTCGGGGGGTGGGTGGCGGCCTGCAGACCCGGGGTATCACGCAAAATGAGCCTTGCGCCGTCCGGAATCCAAGGAAAGGGAGGGTGTCGAGTGGTCGTTCTCTCGGCCGGGTCGAGCTGTGTGAGGTGAGGAAAATTATTAGCACAGGCGAGCAGAGGTGCACGGCCAGCAATGACGGGGGAGTGGAATTGAAGGCAGAAGCTCCGACTGTGGGGCCTGGACCGTCAGTTGAACCAGGAAGCTCCAATTTTTTGTCGGTGCTGGTTTTTTTCTTTCCCACTCAGCGCTTCTTTTCTCGCCTGGGCCGTCGCTGGAGTGGAGGGATACTGCGGGTTCCCATAGTATATGTATGGGAAAGATGTGCATATCCATGGCTCGTCGTGCTAGGTATGTAACCGTGAGGGTTACTATAGAAAGGAAAACCCATGTTACCGTTGATAGCGTTCCTCCGTCAGCCCATTACCTCGTCTGAGCAGGAGCGCCTATGTTTTTGCGCATGCTTTATTTATTATCCGGCCCCGATCCACTCCACACCTGGACGTCACGTCACTTCCATCCTCCCATATTATACGTAGACCGGTTCAGCTGCAACTACGGCTTTGCCGTCAATGTGCCCGCCCAGTGGCATATACAAGTCCCTAGGATGGATCTAACGGACGAGAGGAACATTGCCTAGTCCTTGGCATCTGTGGATGCAAAGAACTGAATGCCCTGCATTGACCCCAGCCCGCAGCTGCTACCATTACGCTTCGGATGTGGGATGGGAGATACCTTTGGTAGACTTCCTATGGTGGGGGGGTGGTCACCAGACCTGGAAGTCCTGCATCAGCCCAGCCCGGCTGCGCAAGAAGCATACTATGTATACGGCAGCATGGGGCCTCAGTAAGACTGAATGGATTGTTTGATTGACAGACGATGCTCATTTGCATTGCATCGTACGTTGGTTCGGCAGGCGTGTCGGCTCACACCACATTCGTCGACTCGGATCCATCCGCCCATCGTTGATGGAAGAAACGGGAAACGTCCAAGACGCCCCGCCTCTGGTCCGTCATATGACCCGCTTATCCATTCATCGCCATACCCCGGACTTTATGGTATCGATAGTGGCCACAGGAGGGCGTAACCGGTACTGGAGGCACTGGAGGCAACTGGAGGGGCGCGAACTCAACTCACTTACCTCAACTTTCCTCCGGCTAATCTCCATCTCATCCGTCTCTTATTAATCCCTTCTTTGCTCATCGTCTGTCGCCCCGGGTGCCCTCGTCTGTCTGTCTTTCCCTCGTGCGGCCGTGTCCGTGTGAGTCCTCCATCTGCTTGCTTCAGCACCATTGGCCTATTCTCCACCAACCCACCAACCCACCAACCAGTACACACTACTACTCCTACTCCTCGTCACCATGGCCGGCAGGGCCGATGCTTTCTAGAGGGTGGTTGTCACTCGCTGAGGAACATCGCGATGGCACCACCCTCGGTACGCCTCGCCCTGTTCCCGTCTCTGCGACACAGCTACTGAACCACATCCATCGCCCGCCATCGACGACGTCAAAGACGGCCGGATCACACACCGACTAAGCGTCCCCACTGCAAAACCCATCCATCTCCTGTACCTTCGACTCGCTTTCGCCACCCTCGGGCAACATCCAAATTCATTGTCACTCGCCACCCCAGTCGCATCCATCTTCTACTCTCGACGCCCCCGTCGCCCAGCCACCGATCCGACACCTCGCTGCCCCCATCGCGCGCCAGCACAATGACGATGCGCCGTCGCTCTACGGGAGCCAAGAGCTCCAAGTCGGGGCCGACGCCCAGTTCGTCCGGAGCGCCCCGGTCCAATGCCCCGTCCAATACCGCGACCACTCCCGATCCTTACGCCGATCTCGCCGCCAACATCGGCGCCCTCACATTGGACGTGCCCATCTCCAACGCACCCAAGCCCCGACGCAAGGAAATCGTGCCCTTCCGCTTTTTCGACATGCCCTCGGAGCTGCGCCTCAAAGTCTACGAATATTATTTCGGCGAACACGGCGAGGTACTGGATCTCGAGCACGACAACCACATTCGCTGGCGCAGCAAGCTCCGGATCCTCCGAACTAGCCGCCTGGTCTACCAAGAGGCCAGTTACTCCTTCTACCAAACCCATCCCGTGCGCCTCTTCCCCATTTATGGCAAGTACTTTCGGGCCAAGAAACCGCTGCTGGCTCGGATGACCACAAAACAGCGCTCGTGGCTGAGCACGCTCGAACTGCGCTTGGGACCGGGCTGGAACAAGCCACCGCGCGGCTGGGTGGTCAACGACGCCCTCGGACTGAAGGACTGTGTTAGTGTGCGTCGCGTCAAAGTCTTTATAGAGTGCGACCCCTCGAACGACATGTTCAGGGGCTTCCGGCACTCGGATGGCTTCTACGAGAACTTCTCGCGGAATCTGTTGACGGGCGTCTTGGCCGAGCTCCCCCATTGCGAAACGGTCGAGTTCGACGCCAATCCATCGGTGCGCAAAAATGGTGCCATGATGCGAAGTCTCCTAGGCGCCCTATCCGAACTGAACCTTCGCATTACCTGGGGCCCTGAGAAGGGCTGGGATGACGGCCCAGAGAAGGCAGAGGAGCCCCTCAAACCGTTGCGTCATGGCGACTTTGGTGAAACCATTGTGGGTGGTCCCCATGTAGTCGTGAACACGGGAAACGCGCACGGTGGACATGGACCGAGCATCATGGTGTCTGCTTAGGAATAACAGGGGCCACCACGGTTTCGACGGCCTGGCGGCTTTGCACACGGCGCAGGAGAGGCAACACCCAGGGGATGTGGAAGACTGACCAGCGGAAGAAATATGCTCTTCGAAAAGCTAGGGTGCTGATGATGGAAGAACATTCTACGTCCACATCCCGGCTGTGGCTATTGTCCACCAAGATTGACGAATGCTGACGCACTGCTGGCTGTCGATAATGAATCGATGTTGCCATGCATTTCTTTTGGTTGAGTACCCGATTGTTGACTCTGCGAGTTTCGTGGCAACTTTGGACTGAGAAACATGGTGCTTTCGAAATCCAATTGCCCCGGTTTCTGGATAGGGCCCTGAGGCTCTGGTTGGGGTGGGGGGTCTGGTAATTGTTCCCTTGAGATAATGGGATCGGGCCAACATCGATTTTTTCTCCAATGTTCGACGATCTGGGATGTGTTAATAGCGAGCACCTATTTGATTCGTCCCGATTGGTGTATGTGGATGACGAGTACTTATATAACCGCTTCTCCAAACTCTTATTTGGCCTTTAATCCAACCGATTCTTCATTACCTCCTGGGTGCTACCTAGAGGACAAGTACAAGTCCCGGCTTGACCCTTTGGCGCCGCGCTCCAGGTATAATCTTGAGCATTCTCCTACTGGCTGCTGGTCTTGATGGCCAGGTCCCTCCGTCTTCGCCGTCATCAGGCTGCGCGCGCCTGTGACGAATAAGATGATCAGCAGATCACCTCACTAGTTGCTAAAGGAATGATTAGAATATATCATTCGTAGCTACGACTTCCAGCCAGCCGGATTCTCGTCCCTCCCCTCCTAATTTGTCGTCTGGGCGATACCTTTGAACCAGGATCGGCAAAGAACTCAGCATAACATACGGGAAAACAGGTGGCCCGCCCATTAGAGATTAAAACCGTTAACTTGAGACATCCTCGAAAGTGTTCAGCCCCTTTTCAACCCGTAAACCAACTACTCGACATAATCGTGATGTCGATGGGTAATCTCAATGGAGAGTACAAGACTGTCAGCAATAACACAAATTTTGCACACAAATTTACCCCCCTGGCGACTGTGTGTGAGTCCCAGTCCAGACGACCATCCATCAGTTTCAGCCATCTTGGCCTTCTTGTGATTCTCCAGATAATTTAAACCCGATGCGAGGATACTTGATTGTGATAAAGCTCGAACAATGACTACAGTGACACTGTTTGGAAGTACGGATGCTATTGTAGTTGGAGTTACGGGTACATATGTGCTTGCATATTCCGCCCCCTTATCTCGAGGCTGGCCCTTGAAGCATCACATCTGTGTGCCCGCCGGCCTTGCTTCAGGGAAGGAACGCTGTCGCCAAATACCTGCCACACATCCCTGTACTTGGAAGAAAGTGGTCGGTTAGGTAGGAGAGTCCGTCGTATAAGGCAAATGACTCCACGCTAATGGGACGACATGATTTGATTGTCGTCGAACGAGGAAGGACTCCCCGTGCTGCAGCACATTGTACAATGCGGCCATGTTGGCAAGCAAAGGCGGAGTGGCAATGTGGTTCTGTCCAATGCTAGGTGAGACAGCACACCGAAATCACTTCAGCCTCGGTGAGTTTGTCAGTCACGAGACGGCTCAGTGTGGCTATCAAGTACGTCGCTCGTGTTCCCAAGTCAGAGGAGGCCTACAATAGATACTCAGGCAGAAAGACCCCATGGCCATCCTTTGTGCTTGACCACACCCTTTCCCAGCACAGGCGCCAATTCATCCATCTAGTAGCCTCTCTAAACACACAGGATATAGCGAGTAATATAAAGAAATCGCCATTTGAGATAAAATCTTCTTGAATGAGCCTCGCTTGCGCGTAGTAGGGCAGAGCGTATGAATCACGGAATGGAAAGTGGTACTTTTGGACCAAGGACACCGCCACCCGGAAAGTGGAAAGAAAGGGGCGCATTGGCTGTGTTCCCGCAGGCTAGCCGGATCTTCTCAACTAAATGCCGTCCCTCCGCCACAGAAGGCCTGGGGGAAAAGCCGACGTAGAAACCCTCGCACTGCCGGGAAAGGGACTCGCTGGTAAGGAGCCGGTGGACCTTTCCAGCTAAGAGCTCTGAGACCTCGGCCAATCGGCCGCAGGGGAGGCATGCGCCACCGTCCCCGGCGCCGAGTACACGCGGCCCACCGCCGGTTTGGAGCCCGGACTCGGCGCCGCTTGGGCCGCCGTTGCTACCCGGGATCTTTCGTCAGCGGCAGCGTTTGCCCCAACTCCGGCAACTTGGCCGGGTTCACACCGAGGGTGTTTCTCCCCCCTTTTCTCCCCGGCCGCCACTACATGCTGTCCGGCAACAGTCCTTCTCGACAGCGGTTCGTGCCAAGATGAATACCCCAATGCCACTTGGCCGGAGTCCCTGTAGATAATGGCCGGCATGCCCCCCCCCCCCCCCCCCCCCCCACCCCCGAGTGGCCCCATGCCAGGCCTGCTGCGCTCCATGTCATGGCCTGCCGCAGCGGATCGGGGATGGAGGTATGACGGGCGACGCTGAGAACCCTTCCCATGTGCCATGACGTGGCGGCCAGTGTTCTCGCCGCCAATGCCACAGCAAATTCAGGACATGACGGAAGTAACGGCGTCCCCTACGTCGGACATAACTGGATGGGACGAATAAAATCTGGCCCGCCCGGGTTCGCATGTCAACCCTCTGTGTAGGTAGGTGGCTTGCCCACTACGACGTCGCGAAAGACAAAAAAAAAAAAGTAAAGAACGTCACGGTATGGCCGTCGGCCGGCTGCCCTCTCGAGTCGGCGATTCAGTCCGTTCTCATGATCTACGTCACCTTACCTCCACCTCCCGGAACACAATGGAGTGAGTACCTGCAAGCCCTGGCCGGGAAGAACAAGCTTTTGCTCACGACCTACCTACCGACGGGCCCTACCTGCACATGCAGAAAAGCGAAGGTTCGTCGTTCTTCTCTCCTTGCTGCATGAGCACGCTTGGTTCTCACGACGCAGAAATGGTCCCCCTTTCCAAAAAGAAGGCGATGCCTACGTCGTCGTACACGGCATGAGACCCCCCAAGCCGCGGAGACGCGTGCGCGCGCACGCACGGGAAGGTGGGAAGCGATCCTGTCCTCCCTCCTCCTCCGCTCCAAGCAATGCACTCACTCCTTCGTCCCGGGACAAGTCCTCCCCTATCGAAAACCTACTTCTCTCGACTTGACATAGCTACGTGGCACAACGCAAGTGTTTCATGACCCCCCCTCCCCCTCTCGGTTTCATCTGCAGGCCCCGGACGACACCACACACAACGCGGCGCGCGGGCATGCAATGTGTCCCCGACTGTACGCAGTCCGCAGGGCTCATGCTTTTTTTTTTCCCCGCCCGTCGACCCGACGCCGAGGGCGCGAGTCGCGCAGAACAACAAGAAGAAGGCGAGCGGACCGGGCGGCGACGGGGCCTATCGTGACGAGGGAGCGGAAAGGAAGAGGGAAAGAGAGACGTCCTCCGTGAAGGCGCGGGAGGAAGGCGAAGGGTGGCAACGGTGGAAAGATCACCCGTCGTCATCGTCGAAGATGACGACGAGGTCCCTCAACCCCCCCGGAAGGAGCTGCGGCGGTGACAGATTTGGGCCATTTCCTCCTTCCAGCTGCCGCCTGCCCTGCGCCCCCCCTTTGCGCGTTGCCATCCACAACCGGCGCGTGGGCGCGCCGGCGTGCCTCTAGATCGGTAGTGCCTTTTGGTCTTCTTTTCTTGGGGGGAGATGAGCTCAAGGGGAAAAGAAAGGGGGTGTTCTCGGACCACGGGGCCGCGAGGGGCCCTGCCAGACGGCCCTCGTCGCATCCCTCCCCGGCCCTTCGCGACGCGATGGCATTTTCTCCGTACGGTGGCCGGACCGGGCCAGACGAACGGAGGAGGGGTGACGTGTCTGCCCGTTGGCGCCGTCACCACAAAGTTCGCGCGCGACCTGACTTGACTTGGTCTTTTTTTTTTTGTCTTACTCTTCTGTCCGTGTGGGTTTGCCCCCTCCCCCCCCCCCCTCCTTCTCCCCCTCCGGCGTCCCCCTCTTGCAAGCGGGCGGGACAGGAGACTGACTTTGGACTTGGCTCTTTCAGGGCGAGAGATGGTGTACACCGACGAAAGAAAACCACGACGGCCGGCGACGTCCTCGTCGTTGTCGTCCCCACAGCGGGACACAGGCCGGGAGAGGGGGCCAACAGAATAAACATCTGCCATGCAATGAATCGACGCAAGGTTTATCTCGGCGATCTGAACTCTGAAACGGGGCCCCCTCCTTCGAGGACTCGCCTCCCCCGGGGGAGGCAGGAAGATTGCGGGATCGCGGACGTTTTGACTTTTCTAAACCTTTGCGCTTTAGGCTAACTGTCTGTTTCGATTTGTTTTCCCGCGCGTCAAATCCTTGTCCCCCTCCCCCTCGCCAGGATCCTCATGCGGACTTACAAATTGACCTTGGGCTATTCTTGGGTGAGATCCCCTTGCGCAGGAAGGGCAGCGAGGGGGGAGCAGAGTGAGAATGGGTTTGCCGTCAGCCCTCCCGAGCTGGGGGCTCCTTGCCCCTCCCCATCATCATCATCATCATCATCACCACCGTCGTCTGGCAGCCCGGCTCAGCACCCTCCCCGGGCCCCCCCTTTTTCCGTCCCGCGGGCGCGGCGACGGTAAACTCTATACGGGCGGACGGGCGGGCCGGGTCTTCGCTTTGGTGGGAGGGCCGTCGCCGCGGCTGGACCTGAGGGTCACGGTGAGAGGTGAGGACCCAAGAGGAACAATGAGTGTGGGGGGGAAGGCGGAGGTGAAAGCGAGCTGCCGGTGTGGTGGCTCTTCACCGCGCACGCAACCCGCAAACGCAGGGGGAGGGGACCCCCAATTGACACGTCGCCGGCGTCGATGTCGACATCGTCGTCGTCGGTGGTCGGCGGTGTCGGTAGTCGGTGTCGATGTCAGGCGTCAAGTAAGGGGCGGAGGGGCAAACACGCGAACGCGCGCGCGCGGGGGGGGTGGAAGGAAGGCAAGTAAGTGGGTTAAGACACTGGCGAGTGATACATGGGGACTGGGGTTGGGTGGGTTGGTTGACGACCCGATTGCGATCGTGACCGCTTCGTGAGCATCTACCAGAAGGTATTTTTTTTCTTCTTCTTCCTTTCTATCGACCTGCAGAACACACTAATACGCACGCCCGCATGCACGGGATGACGGTGAAAGACGCAGCAACAGCGATCGACAGGCGGGCGGCTGGGGCTTGGGCTCCAGCTGCAGGCGGTGCGTTCTTTTCCCCTTCTCGCGCTTCCTCGCTTCTGCTTCTTCTTCTTCTTCTTCTCTCCCCTTCCCCCCACCCGCGTGCAGGAGATGGGGCAGAGTGGGAGAGAGATGGAGAGAGAGATAGAGAGACAAAGGAAGCGATGGAAAGCTGCCCCCCCTCCAGGAAGGAGAGCAGCCGTGGAGGGGAGGGGCGGGCGGAGGCCCGGGCAAAGGAAGCCGAGCGAACGAAATACCAATGGACAGAAGGGCCAAGGAACGAAAAGATCATGCCGATCAAGTTTCTGGCCCGAAAAGAAGACCCCCCGATCCGATCAACGGGCAGGCTTTTTGCAGAAAGCGAGGCGACGCGTCTCGATACGCCCGCGCTCGCCCCGATGACGGCGTTCTGTTTCCGGCCCCTCCCTTTTTCCCTCCCACCCTCCATCCCAGCCTGTCTTTTTTCCCCCCCCTCAGAACGCGACGCTCTTCTCTCGCCCAGCGCGTTGCCGATTCCAAATCGATCCGGTTTGGTCCTAATCCGTAGAGATAGCAGCCCATCGCCCTGGGCTGAAAGGTCTGGCTGACGTTTTGGACGCAAGCGACCAGCCAGCACCCTATCATTTCCCCCCGCCCACCGTGCCCGCCCGCCAAAGAGAACAAAACAAACCCCCCCCCCCCCCCCCCCCATCCTGGTCAGCAGTGGCACATGTCTTGCCTCGGCATCTTCCTCCAGGATCGTCGACAAATATGTACGGGAGTACTTCCAGACTAATATACACAGTACACGAGCACCTACATATGTATCACGCGCAGGACCGGCCCCCCTTCTCTTCAAACCCCCTCCCCAGCCCGACAAGGGCCAGGTGGGCAAGGGCCAAAAAAAAAAAAAAACCATACGAAGTAGGTACACAGTAGACGGACTTGTCGGAGCTACTACATGTACACCCATGCCACCACTGGAACGACGCGATTCTGGCTCGTTCCTGTTTCTGACCTTCCGCCTCGTTCTCGTCGCCTCGCCGTGTTCTTGCTCGCGTGAACTAGCTTACCGCCACCGTTTTTGTCTGTGTGTATGTGTATGTGTGCATGTGTGTGCATGTGTGCATGTGTGTGCATGTGTGCATGTGTGTGCATGTGTGCATGTGTGTGCATGTGTGTGCATGTGTGTATATGGTTTATATGCATTTCCCCCCCTTCTCTCTCATCCATCCCACTTCGGCCATCTTTTTTTTTTTTTTTTAGAGGCCTTGGTTGCCCACACCCCACCACTAGTTCCGGGACTAAAGCAGTGACGAAGTTCCGATCCTATCATTACCGACCCGACCGGCCCTTTAGGTCGGTCTATCGTGATACCGGCGTTTCATCCACCTTTCGAGACGGGCCCGTAGCAAGATTTCTGTCTTCCTTATTTTTTTTTCTTTGGCTTTCGTCTGGTCCTGATGACATGCCGGGGCGGGGGTGGTGGTGGTGGTGGTGGTGGAGGAGGAGGAGGTTGGGTGAGGTGATGCTAAGTACTGCTGCAGCTTAGCCCCGGGGCGGGGAACCGAACCGATTGAACCGGTTTTCCCGACGGTTTGGCGAGGCGGGCGAGACGATTGGAGGGCCACCCACCCTGTCTCCTGTCCCTCGTTTGGCGTGCTATGCGTATAGTACGATGCGATGATCATGTGTGTGTAAACGACTTGTGTGGACCATCCATCTTTCGTGCCTGTCTACCTACCTATCTACGGACTACATACAATACCTCTCTCTCGCTTACCCAGTAGGCATGTGGCATGCACTTCGAAGGGAAAGGTGTTTCCAATAAGTGAGGTACAAACAGAGGGCGAGGAGGGGTTGGTGGTGGTGTTGTTGTTGTTGTTGTTGTGTCCCCCCTCGATCCCTCTGTATCCATCTCCATTCCTACGGTTCATCCCTCGGCCGACGCCAGCCCAGACTTGTTAGGTATGTATGTATGTAGGTTGGTGTCCCTGCCCCCTTCCCCCCGGTTTCCCGCGTCTCGGAAAAAGGTTGAAGGCAAAAGTCGGAGGGCCAGTGAGGCGGCCGCCCGGGTTGCTACTGGCCAAGCCTGGCTTATTCGTGGTGTGCGCCCTTTTTTTTACAGGCTCTCTCTCTCTCTCTCTCTCTCTCTCTCTCCCTATCAAGCGCTCTGATTAGTAGTTGGTAGTCAGCCCAGTCAGCCTAGAAACTAGGGGTTAGTCAGTCCTCCGGCCCGGCGCCTATGTATACTCGGCCGCTGTAACTCCAAGGCCTCGGGACCAGGAGCCAGCAAAGCCCTGGTAAGCGGGTTGGCGTGTATGCATCCGGCTGGTCCCCCCCTCGCCCCCCTCCTCACTCCATATAATAGGATGGCGTCTTCGTCCGAAGAAAGCTCGCGTCGTCCGTGGCGCGGACGCGGTGCCGTGCTCAGGCGTGGCGGGGAGGAGGGGGCAAAGCAAACCGCATCTCGGCTGACGGGTGGCTCGAACCGGTCCCCTGACCGGTCCCCTGGCTATCCGTCGCCGTTCCTGTGCCTTGGGGATAGCCTAGCTCGCCTAGTTACCGACCTACCTACTTGGGTAAGTGACATGACTCCCTTCATGTATGGGACGTTCGTATGTGTAAGTAGGTAGGTATGTACAGTATGTGCATACTATAGGAGCCCGTTGCTGTATCGGTAAGTGCTGGGTCCCCACACCGCGTGCCTCATGCCCCAAAATGCCATGCAGCGCCACCGCCCACGCGCGCATATCCGTAGAGTCGAGGTCCCCGTCCCTTTTCACGCTCTCTACTCCGCCCGCGAGTGGCAGCCGTGGCTGGCCCGACTCGAGACGGCCGCCCCCCCCGCTGGGACGCGAGGGCCGGGCCAGGGGAGGGGAGGGGAGGGGGCGCATCTGACCCGGCCGCCCGTTCCCATTGGTGGCACCGCCGGGGAGGGGGCCTATAGCATAGCCAGGCCCGGAGAGAGCGAGGCCGGACAGGCCAGCGCAGCACCGCTCCTCTGGGTGTCGTCGCGCTGCCTCTGGGTGGTCCCGCGTCGCAGCTTTGGGGGGGGGGGGACGGGGGGCCGGCCGGGGAGACGACGGCCGACCAGGGAGTGGCCCTCTCTCTCTCGCTCTTCCAGGGGAACCCAGCCCGCCCGCCCGCTGGCCAACCAGGGCTCGGCATCCGCGCCGCCTTTTCCCCTCACTTGGCTCGCGGCGGCGCAGTAGAGTTGCGGTAGTGGTCGCCGGCTCGCCGGGAGCCCTTCCCAGGTCCCCCCAGGCCGTTTTCCCAGCGGTCGACCGACCCTCTTCTGTCAAGCAAAAAGCCCCCTCCCTCACCCCCGGTCATCCCCCTCCAGTGGTTCCTGTGGCCCGTTCGTCACCAATAGCGCCGTGGTGATCACGAACAAAACCGCTGACCGCCCGCCCGCGACTGGGTTCTCCTATTTCCAAGGAGGACCCGGCGGAGAATCGTAGGGGCGCATCTGCCTTTTATGTGCATGCGTGCGATTATGCACAGCAGCAACGCCCAGCAGCCGCAAGCAAGCAGCCAAGCAGCACGACTCGGAGCCCCCCCCCCCCCCCCCTGTTCCCCACTGTCTCTGCTCTCTCTCCTTCTCTCTCCGTGCAGTCGCCTCCGGGTTACATGGAGGAGGAGGGGGGGGTGGGAGAAGCTGCAAATGCAGCAGGGAGCCGGGATGGGAGTGAGAATAATCACAACGGTAGGCAGAGGAGGCCGAGAAGGCGAGAGGGGGGGGCGCCCAGCCCCAGAGGCGTGCCCAGGCTGGATGGATGTCAGCCAGCGCCGGCCGCGCCCAGACAACGGGCGGTGCAATGGCTCTGGCCCTCTGGGTCGTGGAGTCGTCGCCCGCCTCTGGCTCTTGCGGCGGGCGCAGGAGGCACGCAACCGGCGACGACGACGACGACCCTCAAACCCACACATGCCAGTCACCGTCTGACTTTCGCGAAGAGAGCTAGCGGTGTGGGCTTCCTAGTGCGCCTTTTCCCACGGCCCTGTCTCACCTGCTCAACCCACTCTCTCTGCCCCCCCCAAGCCAAAACCCTCCGGCGGGCGGGCTCGCCTCGCGGTACATGTCCCATCCCATCTCTTGCTTGTGCCGCGCGGTGGTGCTGCGTAGTGTGGTCCGCCCGGGTTCGTGGTCCTGTTCCCGTCTGCTGTCCTGTAATGTTGCGTCGTACCGAGGATGGGGGAGGGGGAGGGGGGGGGGGGGGGGGGAAGGACGAGTCTTTCCCACCACTCCCCTCTTCTCTCCCACCACCCCCCCAGCCAGCCGCGCAGCCATCCCAGACCATGCCAATGTACAGTACCCATGCTCATGCCCGCCCGGGCGAAACGAAACATGGCAAAAGCAGGAGAGGGCCAGGAGGAGGAGGAGGAGGAGGAGGAGGAGGAGCAGCAGCAGGAGTCGGTCGTTGCAGGAAGGAGCCAGACCATGTACACCAGACCATACCAGACCAGACCGACACCGACCGCCGACCGCCGACCACGGGTGCGTTCGAATTTCTGGTTGGTCGCTCTGGTCGGGCTCGCTCGCGAATTGGGGACCAAGAGTCGACTAGCCTGGCCAGTGTAAGTGTGTACTTATGAGGTATCTGTATGTATGACCGTGTCAACGTGTGTACGTGTAGGTGTGCTGTGTCGTTCGTGTACGTTGACGCGTGGGTGCGTATGCCGGGTGTGAGTATGTGTGTGTGTGTGTGTGTGTGTGTGTGTGTGTGTGTGTGTATGTATGCGTGTGTATGTGTGCTGTCTGGGTGCGTCGTCCAGGTTCTTTCTTGCGTGCGTTGTGGCGTGTGTGTGTGTGTATGTGTGCGTCTGTGAAGCGACAGGCTGGGCCGTTGGGCGGATGGAAGGGCTGAGGTTGTTTCTCCTTGTTCTGTCAGTTTGTCGGTCCGTTCGTCTCATGGGTTGAAAGCCTCTTCTCTCACCCTCTCGCCGCCCCGGCTTGTTTTGGCTGTTCTCTTAGTCGTGTGCTCCCCCTCTGCTAGTCAGCCGTATAAGCCGTGTCCTGTACCGTGCATCATCATCATCATCATCATCCCGTCCCCGTCCCCCCGTCGCCTCGCTCCCTCTCTCCTACATACATACATACAGGGCTGCGCTGCGTAATCCTCTTATCACCGCCGGCGACGACACCCACCCACGGCGCTCCCCCACCTCCACATCTTGGCCCTGCCGCTATACCCGACTCCTTTAATATCTCGCGCCCGCCCGCCGCAATCAAACCTTGGAAACTAATTTCCATGCCATCATCAGCGCGAGGAGCCCGAGTATTGGCTACTATTTGCTCCAGGGTCAATAAGGGGGACCACTTTCCTGTTTATTGCATTGCGTGCTGTCGATAGCAATACCTTCTAGAAGGCCCGCCGCTCGTCTTCTGTGTCTCTTGCGCCCGCATCCGCATCGCCGGCGCTGGTCCAGCTGGATTGCAACCCTCGCGATTGAGTCCCACTCCCAACCCAGCAGCCCTGTCGATCAACGCTGCTCGTCCGTTCGTTCGGTTCGTTCCCTCTCGAACCCGTGCCCGCGTCCGCACATCGTCTCCTCTTCCAGACCAGAGTCCCATTACCCAACCTACTACTACCCTTTCCCCCACCATCTATCCGTCTCTCCAATGTCTTCGTGCCGGTGATATTTCGCTCTCCGCCGTTTGCGAGCATCCCGCCTCCCGTTGCTTCCGCTCGAAAACGTGCGGATAGACTGAGACGGTGACACCACCAACGAACAACGAGTCCACCAACCCAACCCGCCCAGGGTTTTCTCTTCTCTCTCTCGCTCTCTCTCTCTCTATCTCTCCCTCTCGCTCGCTCTCTCGCTCTCTCTCTTCTCTCCCTCTCTTCCGCCCCTCTCTTCCGCCCCTCGCCGTACACCTCCACTTGTGTAAGAAGTGTGCGTGTATGTGTGCACAAGAGAGTCGGAACGACCGGTGACGACGACGACGACGACGACCCCTCGCGAGACAACAACGCCGAGGAGCTAGACGGTCTCTTGGCGCTGAGCGTCAGCACACGCACGAACGACTCGGCCAACGCCACGCCACCAGAAAAAAAGCAAGCATGGCGTCCTTTCAGACCTTCGGCGGGCTCCGCACCATCCGGTCCAACGACAGAGTCATGAGCAGCAAACCACGGGGCAAGATGGTGAAGCCGATCCTGAAAAGGCTGTCACACTCGGAGAAGAACTCGCTGGACCTGGACCGCGGCTGGGACGAGCAGGAAGAGCAGTTCCAGTACCGAAGCAGTCCCACATGGAACAGCACCTGGGCCCCGACCAAGGCGGCGCCGACCTTGGGCACGAGTGCGGGCATGGGCCTGGGCATGATGGGCAGCAGCGGCTACACGGGCTCGACCGTGGCCATCGAGGTGGACGAGGGACGCAACAGCATCAGCGGGCTGCGCTACCACCACACGCGCACCGTGAGCGGCACCAGCCACATCTCGGTCTCCTCGTCGGGCAGCGGCAGCGGCAGCGGCATGGGCATGCCGGCGCCGACGTCGATCCCGCGCAGCAACGGCGGCAGCGGCGCCGGCGGCACCTTTGCCCACCCCTTCCAGCAGACGCCTCGCACGGCGACGCCGACCCTGTCGTACCAGAACAGCCTGGCCTCGTCGTCGCTGCTGGACGGCAGCCGCGACTACTCGCCCACCATCGCCGAGGACGAGGACTGCAACTACAACTACAACTCAGGCCAGCCGACGGACCCGGCAAGCTCGGCGGTACCCCGCGACGCCGACCCCGCCACCAGCAGCAGCACCAGCGTCCACCTCAACAACAACATCAACAACAACAAACCCGTTAGCCCCAATGCGCGCTCGCAGCCCATTCTGGCCAGCCCCAACCCCAACCGGCCCTCGCTGAGCAGCCAGCGCACCTCGTCCTACAGCGACAACTCGCCGCGCCAGCCCGCCCTGCGCATCACCACCATCACGAGGACCGCCTCGACCGCCACCGCCCCCGTCCCGTCCTCGCGGCTCGCCAATGTCGCCAGCCGCTCCGAACTGCACATGTCCAGCTCGCAGGACGTGCCCAGCCCCGTCGCCTCGCCGACGGCCTCGCAGCACAACATTCTCGTCTCGCCCTCGAGCCCCCGCGCCCCCGCGCCCATGTCGCCCATCTCGCGCTCCTCGTTTGAGGCCGTCAACTTCCGCCTGCGCTCCAAGTCGGAGCTGGACACGGCCACGCGCGCCGACCACCTGCGCGAGGCCCGCCGCAAGTTCGAGGCCCGCGAGCGCCTCAAGGAGGAGAAGTACGCGCGCGAGGAAATCAAGCGCCGCGAGCGCGCCGAGAACAAGCGCGCCCAGGCCCTCGAGAAGGAGGCCATCGCCTGCCGCAAGGAGCGCGACCTGGCCCGCCAGCGCGCCGAGACCATCGCCCTGGCCGAGGCCATGCCGCTCAACAGCAAGCACAGCCGCAAGATCAGCAGCAACACGAGCGCCCGGCCTAGCCTGCAGCGCAGCCCGTCGAGCCACCTGGGCCGCGCCTCGCTCGACCCCGAGAAGTTCGCCAGCGGCAGTTACGACCCCGAGAAGTTCGCCAGCGGCAACTACGAGAGTATGGAGACCAGCACCCCGCCCGCCTTCGGCCAGCAAGCCGGCCGCGGCGGCTCCAAGGGCGCCTCCTTTGATGCCCCGCGGCGCGCCCACACGGCCGCCAAGCGCCGGACCCACGGCGCCTGGCAGGCCTTCATTCTCTGGCTGCGCACGCGGCTGCTGAAGCTGAGCCGCGATCACTGACGGCATTTCTCTCGCTCGCTCGCTCGCTCGCTCTCTCGCGCGCGCGCGCGCCGGGCTGTTTCGGCACGGGTCCCTGACTAAACGCGCAGGGATGGCCCTCGCTGTCTTGGGCCTTGCAAACACGAACTATCCTCCACCCGCCCGCTCACACCCGCACCCACCACATCCACTACCAACCCAGCATCCATTCTACATCAACACGGGAATGACGTCAGGGACATACATGCTTCTTCGAGAGAGTCTCATGGCTCCCTCCACCAAGATCAACACACACACAGACATATACACACACCCACGCGAAACCACGCCAAGGTGATGCCGTCACGCACCCCGCATATCCGGCACAGGAGTTGGCCCCCCCCAAAAAAATATGATTATGACGACATCCTTGGGCAGCAAGCATACCCCTTCCCCTCGCCCTGGTAACTAGCAAACCATGGGTCTCGATGCGTTCCGGCAAGGCGTTATGGTTGTTTTTTCTCTCCCAACCCAATGGTTTTTATTTAGCGTTACACGCCATCCCCACACCGCATTCCTCTCGGCATTACTTCTCCGGGCACCCCCACCCCCCCAACAACCACATCTTCACGAGCCCTCACAAGCTTATCAAGATGATGATTTGATCACGGCCTGGACTTGACGACCTCATTCCCGCGACGAACCCCCGGCCGTTGCTTACTTTCAACATTTGGCACACCTTTGTTTTTTTGCACACAAACCGGCGTTTGATTTCCACACACAAGGGGCAAGGGGAATTTGTGTGGTTTCCCCACGGGACAGAAGGCGTTTATTCCACCGTTGTGTTTTGTTTTTCCGCCCCGGGGTTTGGTCCTCTGCGTCCATTCTTTCCCGGCGGCATGGTTCGACTGCTGTTTTCTCCCGCGCGCGCGTTTGGCACATACAGGGTATACAGGGCAATGGGGGGTTATGGAGGAAACAAACAATTGCATGGTGGGCAACCAATGTCTTTTTCACGGTTGCCACTTTCGGAAAGGGATAGGAGCGAGGAGGACGGAAGGGGCCCATCAACATCATCAGCATCAGCTACCCACCAACAGTAGCAGCAGCGGCAGCAGCAGCAATGGCGGTCCGGTTTCGATTCTCCCCTTCACCACTGATCAAACCGGACCAGCACGGCGAGGCGCCGACGTCTGCCCGCCCTCCCCAACCCCGCCGCCTCCGGGCAGAGGAAACTCGTTCAGGAGGGGCCGGGGGTCGGGAAAAAAGGGGCGAACAACCAACGAGCAAAAAATCAGGAAAAGGAGAGGATACAAAAAAAAAAAAGGGAAGAGGGGAAAAGGTGAGCAGCCTTACCTACATTTCCCCCCCAAACGGCTGCGAGTCGTAAAGTAGCATGAATGCCACAAAAACAAAGTTCAAACAATACTGCCTTCGGGATGGGTGTTCCCGCCGTTTGTGCCGTGTGTGAAAATGTGCGTCCCGTACGTAATCGATGCCTTCCCTCCCTCCCCTTGTTGGGGGGGGGGGGGGGGGGGGGGGGGGGGGGGCAAGATCGATGGGAGGTGGCCGAGGAAACCCTAGTCGCGCGCATGTAATCGTCTTCGTCGGCGGCGCGGCGGCGGGTACAGGTCGTCGGGTCGGTGCCACTGGTGAATAACCCCTCTCCGGACAAGAGGAAGATAGAGAGACCGGGGGGGGGGGGTTGTTCCCTTGGGCTCCCTTACCTCCCACCATGGCTATTCCGTTCCGATCATCCGCACGGTGCCCCTTTCCCCTCCCCCTCCATCTCCTTATCCCTCTCGGTATGACCTCATGGGGTTGGTGGGGGGGAGTGTACCTACCTACTTGTCTTTGGAGAAGGGGGACCGGGGAGGATGTTTTTGGGAGGGCGGTGGGAGGTGTGGCAGCGTAGCCCGGAGTGGCTTTCTCGTCTCTTCTTTTCCCCCGTTCTGCAACCGCCCCCCCCCCCCCCCCCCCGCCACGGTATTTTCGTCGGGTGACACAGGGAAAGAGAGTTGGGACAAAGCAACGGCGAGAAATAGAGGAAGAGGAGGTGGGGGGAAGGCCGTGCTATAAAAACTACTCAAATCGGGGTTCTCTTCCTCGGTCGCCGTACAGACGAGACGGCCCGGGGGGAGGGGAGCTGAAACCACCATTTGTGGCCGATCTACGAATGGAATATGGCCCGGACGCGACAAGACGCCATGTCAAAGCGCATCTTCGTGTGTGTGTGTGCTAGGTGTGTGTTAGGTGTGGTATGCTGCTTCGGAGGTCTCAGGCCTGGGGCTGGGGTGAACGGTGGTGAAACGCCGGGCTTGGGGTGGCGGCCGCCGGGCTCGTTTTATGCGCCTGCGTTTGGGGTGATCCGCATCGATATCTAGAAAGGATGGACGGGAGGTAAATAGATGTTCAGCATGCACTGGACATTGGCAACCCATGTTGTTCAGTCACCGAACTGAGCTTCCATGTGTCCAGGCCCCCCCGTGTAAGGCCGAGGAGGGCTCACGACTACGTGCTATGGCCCACTGAAATGGTGGTGGTGATGGTGCTTTTCTACCTACTCGTGTCGCTTTCACTGGATCGGCAGGGAGGGAGTGGCGTGGGAGAAACGCCGAAGTGCAAGAGGAAGGTATTCAGTACGGGCCGGGTTCTACTTCATCCGTCAGACCGGCCCTTGATACGTGATGCGGTCGCATGTTGCGCGTGGTACCTGCCACGGTGTTTGTGGCTATAGAAATCTCTACTTATTCACATAGACGGCCCTGTCATGGAGACAACTTAAAGGTCGTTGTCCTGCTGAGGGGACAAGCGACGGCGGTTGCAAATGCGGGCATGCATGGAGAACTTCCAGAAGAACGAAAGAGAGGGGGGGAGGAGGACCACCTAGGTGCGTCTGTATGGATACTATTCCACAACCACAGTACTACTCATAGTACAAAACACGACCCTCTATTGCCGTTCCCGCTCGGAAGAGCCGCGGGTGCATTGAGGTGGGCTGCTCTCGTGATCAATGATGGGCTGAGAGGGTGTTCGGGTGGTGTGGCATTGTTCCCAATGGGGGCAGGGCCGAGGGTCCATGAGAATGGAAGGGTGAGCGACAGGGAGGGAGAGACAGAGAGAACGAAAGAGAAAGAGAAAAGAGGCTTGGCGCTCGCACGGAGGCTATTGCATGCGGTTTCGCGCGTGGCGTGGGTGGGCACCTGCGCGCATGCACCGGTTGATCTCCAAGGGGAGGGGATCGCCAGGGGCCCAGCAATCTCGTCCGGTACTAATGGACCTACTGTGTAGTTGGGTAGGCATTCCCTTAGTGCACGGTAGCCGTCGAAATGGACGGCCCGCGAATTGCCACCTGATCGATGGGAAGGGGACGTGGGGAGGAGAGGACCTCAGGTATGATTGGGAACTTACTTAGGTAGGCCAAGTCAGTACCTGAGGCGAACTGACAGTCAGCCCGGGATGAGGGGGAGGGCTCCATCATTTGCTGCAGGGCGAGAAAATGCGCTGGAGCTGAGAACAGGTGAGGCAATGAGCGGCGGGCAATTTACATGCGACATCCCGGCCGCGAGAGAGAAAGAGACTCACACGAGACGTCCCACGCTTGGTTCTGCCTGAACTGCTCCGCCACGCAAACTTCCATTGCCCGGGCCTGGGATTGTGCCCCCTCCCCCCCTCCACGACACGGGACCCTCCAGCTGAAGGGCCCCCCGTATAGATCTCCATTTCCCGGAAAGCTGGATTCAATCGAAAGCTGCTAGCAATCATCCGTCTCGCCCACCCGTGTCGGCTGGGTGTGCTGTGTGTGTGGTGACACTAAGTAAGTACTTACCTTACCTTTCTTCCCACAGTAGTCTCGTCGGGACGCGGCTAGCGGGGGGGCTCCACCGTTGAGTACTAATATAGATGGATGGAGACGCATTACGAGGAGCCCTGGATCGTATCAACCTAGTACGGCTGTTAGTCCCGTCCTGTCAGCGGTACGTACCGGCGTCCATCTGGCGATGCTTTCAGGGGTCGCGCCACCGTCAGGATCAGCAACGTTTTTGCAAACCCAGAGACGACGACGTCGTTTTGCGGGCGGCGGCGGCGGCGGCGGCGGCGCCCGCCAAGGCAGTTTGCCCAGCCCGTGATGACGGTTACCTGCCAAAAGGAAACCCCGTCTCAAATGTCGCTCTTCCCTTCCGACATGACGCGTTCAAGGAACCGCCCTTCCCGTCGAGCCAAGAAGGGACGAGCGGCCTGGGCAAAGAGGCCCCCCCCTCCCCAGCATCACGATGGGCCTGCGACGCCCCTCCCATTGGACGACCTCTTCCCCACGGCGGTGATTGGCAACAGCCCGCACAGGGCGTCTCGCGTTGGCTTTTCTCGCTCTTCCTCGCTCGCGCCAAGTCGGGTCCAGAGTGGTTCGGTCCTCCCAGCTGCCGCCTGGGCAATTGCTTGACAGTGCTTGGTGGTGCTTGATTGCCTCCTTGGCTCGCGGGCTACGACGGCACCGGCGCGAGATTGCGCCAAACGTGGTCGGACGAAGAAAAGGCTTGTCTCCTCCCGAATATTGTCGGCTCGTCGGAAGCACGGGCTGACAGGTAGCCATCGTACAAATGGAGAGAAAGAGAGAGGGGGGGAGGGGGAGAGAGGCAGAGAGCAGGTGGTGTGTAGGGAGGCGCCGCCCTATCGAGACTCCAAACGGGTTCGGGAAACTGGGATGGGCGGGGGAATGAACTGGATTGGATCTGGGGGTGGTGGCTGTTCCACACAACCAGCAGCGTCTGTACCGTACCTTACAGATCAATTCCCTTAGTCAGGGACCGTCCCTGCCCGTCCCTCGAGCCTCTTCCCTTCCCATACCACTCACTCCTCCTCCCCATTCCAACTAATTCGAGAGCCCATTGCCTGTATTTCCCGCCTCTCGGTATCTTCCCCTTTCGACCCTTTTTTTTTTCCCTTTCCCCTCGTTTTGCCTCTCGGTCAACCGCCTGGCGGAGTCGCTATCCAAGTGCAGCGCAGCGCACTCGTCATTCCCTCCCTCCAGTCCCATCACTGTCCTCCGCGCCCGGTGTTGATCGATTGATACTGCGCGCCCGTCGTTGCACTCGGCCGTCCTCTGTCGTCCCATCGTTCCCGTGCCGGATCGATCTGACATTCGCTCCTTTCTCGGCCCTTTCAGAACCACCCACCGCGTTGATCACGTCGCTCGCTCCATCTTTTTTCGCCAGACAGTAGCCCACACCCCCCGACACGCCCTACGTCCGCGACAGAGAGACCACCATGAGGCTGTTGGCCTCGTTGCTGGCGGGCCTGCCCCTGCTGGCTTCCCGTGCTTATGCAGCTCTTGAGGTCAACCTCGACGATCCGGGTATGTACTTTCTTGCCTTGGACTCCCCGTCTCGACGTGTGTCTGTGACGTGTAGAGTGGCACTGCACGTATGCGCACATACACACAGACAACGCCCCCCCCAGCCCTTCCCGTCTGCCTCGCTATCCCCTACCCCTCCCCGACCAATACCGCCGTCCCACACCCTATCTTTCCTCTTTCACTACTCAACTGGGCCTCTGTCTCCATCGTCGCACCGCCGTGCTCTTACCACCGCGTACTGATCCCCGGCGCAGCATCCATCAAGACGGCCGCCAAAAATGTCGCGACCGATCTCCTCTCCTTCTACCACGGCGACGAGCCCGGCTGGGTACCGGGTATCCTGCCCGGTCCTCCCCCCGACGGCGATTACTACTGGTGGCAGGGCGGCGCCATGTGGGGAGCTCTGATCGACTACCGTCACTACACGGGCGACAAAGACTTCGACGATATCATCACCCAGGCCATGCTCTTCCAGACGGGCGACGACCGCGACTACAACCCGCGCAACTGGTCTGCCTCCATGGGTAACGATGACCAGGCCTTCTGGGCCATTTCCGCCATGATCGCCGCCGAGAACGGCTACACGGACCCTCCCAAGGAGGATCCCCAGTGGCTTTCGCTGGTTCAGGCCGTCTTCAACGAGCAGTCGTCCGTGGATCGCCGCGTGTCGCCGCAAACAGGCGGCCCTTGCGAGGGCGGCCTGCGCTGGCAGGTTTACCCCTCCAACAACGGATGGGACTATGTGAACAGTAGGTTTCTCGCGATATGGCCTGTCGGGTGGATGGCAGAAGGCTGACGGACACAACTAGCCATCGCAAATGCTTGCTACTTCAACATGGGCGCCCGTCTGGCGCGCTACACGGGCAACGAGACGTACGCCAAGACGGTCGAGAAGACCTGGGACTTTGTCCGCCGCGTCAAGTACGTTGACGACAATTTCAACGTATACGACGGTGCCCACCTGCCCAGCTGCTCCGATATCAACAAGGCCCAATTCTCGTACAACGCCGCCATGCTTATCCAGGGCTCTGCTTTCCTGTACAATATGGTAGGTTCATCCATGGCGCATTTGGGTCGCGGAGAGAAGCGAAGCCGGCTAACGCGCACCGTGCCCAACAGACCCAGAGCCAGAAGTGGAAGGACGCTGTCGACGGTCTTCTGGACCGCTCCCTCGAGATCTTTTTCCAGGACGGCATCGGCATGGAACCCTCGTGTGAGGACAGCAAGACGGGCTGCAACTCGGATATGCGATCGTACAAGGGCTACTTCTTCCGCTGGCTGGCCTCCACGATGCAGGTGGCCCCGTGGACACGCGAGAAGATCATGCCCGTGCTGAAGACATCGGCGGCCGCGGCCGTCAAGACGTGCACCGGTGGCGACAACGGCCGCTTCTGCGGTTTTAGCTGGAAGAAGGGCTCTTTCGACGGCATCATGGGTGCCGGCCAGCAGATGAACACGCTCGCCGCCCTTACCACCCTCCTGATCGACCAGACACCGCCGCCCCTGACCAACGGCACCGGTGGTACCAGTACGGGTGATGTCAACGCCGGTAGCAAGGAGCCCCTCATCAAGCCCATGACCCCCATCACGGGCGGTGACCGCGCCGGCGCCGGCATCCTTACGGCCCTGATGATTGCCGGATGCCTGGGGGCTTTTGCCTGGATGAGCACCGACGGCATCGAGTAGAGTGTGTTGTCCCGCACGGAGGCGATGGCAGTTATGGGAAAAGAGAGGATAGTTTAAGCCTCGTCTGCGCTAATTAGAGGAAGAGAATACCCGCGCTTGCAAGGTCGGCCGATAGGCGACCGTTGCGTTCACTTGTAAACCCGCTTTGAATATTACGGCTCCCGGCGTTTTAACAACCAGACAGTGGTAATATGTTCATTTGGGTGCCCATACGTGCGCAAAATGTACACGCCGCGAGCATGCAGGATTGTCGGACTGCAACATGCTGAGCCGGCGGTTCCAGTTGTTTCGACGGAACCCTGTCCCGTACACGCATACACGAACCCGAGCGAGATGCGACTGAAGGCTCCGCCACCTATGCCGGCCCTTGGATTTATGTATACGAGGGGTCTCCACATCACCGGAGGCACGGCCGGCCGGAGAGTTGACATCAAAAAAGGATGCGACGGCACAATCCCCACGACGAATGTGGCAGGAAGGCGGAAAACATCGTCATAAAGTGCAAAAATATCTCTCTGGCGGGGAATTGAACCCCGGTCTCGAGCGTGACAAGCTCGCATACTGACCACTATACTACCAGAGAATTGCTTCTGATTTATGAATTGGTTCTCTAAGTCAAATTATTACGGTGATGAACGAGACGGTGGAGTCGCAATCCCCCCACAGGCCGGCCACTGGGGGGCTCCTTGCTCCATCAACAGCGCTCGCAATTGGGTGGTGGGGGGGCTTGAGACCGTTCGTCTCGCGGCTACGGGGCTTCCCTTCCTAACCTTCCCACGCGAGGGGGAATAAAAAAAAAACTCCAGGCAACCCCTACTAAAAGGGGGTTCCTCTGTCGATAAACCGACACTTGGGGGGGGAGAGGCGGGGTCCGCGAACGTAGGAACTTTCTGGCGAAACGGAGAGGGTAAAAACCTTTCCGGACGTCGTCGGGAGGGGGACTGGGCGCATCTGGTAACTCGGTTTTATATACTGAGAAATGACTCCCCCTCCCCAGCGCAGAGGTCTCCCCATTCTTCCTTCCATTGGGGGGGGGGGGGGGGGGGGGGGGGGGGAAGGGGGAAATGATTCACCTCATGCCTCGGGTGGGTGGGAAACACTGCAGCTCCTAGGCGTTCTCGGTCCCGCCGGCGGGAAGACGGTAACGCGCTGGCCAGGGAGTTGGTCTCCCGGTAGCGAAAAAGGAGCAGAGTGTTTGAGGGGAGATATCTACGCATGTTTTTCGGAGTACGTCGAGTATTTTACCGGAGGAAGGGTCCTCACACGTCAAGATAGACACGGGTAGCTAGAGACAAAATTTCCCGACATCGCGGCTGGATTTTTTCGGTCTTGTTTCGGCCTTGTTTGCTCAGCCGGGCCGCTCCCCCAGTACGTCGAGAGGTCCCAAGGGACAAAGGGGCTCTAATCCGCTGTCGCTAAACACACAACGCGGCCCATTCGCGGTGTAATCGTACCTAAACAGCGGCAGTGGCCGCCGTATCACAGTCCGCGACGTCGACTTCATGCGCCTGCTTTGCGGTTTCCCCTATCTAGTTCGCCCCCAGCTGGGCCAGCGCCGCCTTGAGCTCCCGCACGGCCGTCGGCACATCCTCGAAGTTGAGGGCCGAGATGGCCCATTTGGCATGCTTCTGCGCTTGGGCCATGGCCATATCGTCGGCGTTATAGACGGCGTTGGTGGGGGGCCCGCCGCTGTAGTTTTGGGTGGGCTGCACGGGCGGTGCTGCCGGCGGCGGAGCGGACGCGACGGGTGGCTTCGTAGGTGGAGGCAACGCTTGGGGCGGCGGCGGCGGCGCTTGGTGGTAGTCGTTATTTGATGGTGGTGCTATGGGTTGGGAGGGCGGGTAGTTGTGCGGAAGAGATGTTGGCGCCGACGGCGGTTGCGCGGGGGGAGGCGCCCGGTAGAAGCTATTCGGTGTATCCGGCAGTGTTGGTGGTGATACCGGGCCCTGTGGAGGTAGAGTCGGGCTCCGTCTCTCCAGGTCGGGAACAACCGTAGGAGGGCTCGGGATGCTGAGGTCGGGATCGCCTACTGAAGGCGGTGCGCCAGGGGCGGCGCCAGGGGCCGAAGGTAGTTGGAGAGGGTCGTCGTCAGCTGCGGGTGCGGGCGCCGAGGGAAAGTAGCCCTCCGTCGCAGGCTGGTCGGGCGGCGCAATGGGCGAGACTTGCTCGTGGGTTGGTGCCAGCCCCTGGGGAGGCGACGTGGGGGCGGAAACGGTTGCAGGTGAGACTGCCGACGCTCGGGGGTCCAGGCGACTAGGCTCCCCTTGGTCGGGGGCATCCTCCACCGTCGGTGCCGGGACCAGACCCATGGCCTGCGCCTCGGGGTCGTTGGGATCGAGCTCCTCCAGCTCGTCTTCCTGGGGTTTGGGGTTGGACTCGTTGGGGTCCTGACCCGCCTTGATGGCCTTCAGTATGCGGACGGCGTTCCACTTGGCGAACTGGACTTTCTTTTCTATCTCGGGGCGGAGGGGGCCCCAGATGCTGAGAAGATTGAAGAAGGTGGCCGCTGCCTCGAAGGTGAGGGCCGTCTGCCTGTGGAGTTGTTAGACCCAATTCCGGTTGTTGCTGCGTTGGGGAGGAAGTCCCTACTGTGTCACTTTGTTGGCTTTCAGCGGTCGCATCGCACGTTCCAGGGTCTCGTCGGCGAACTGCTCCACGTAGGTCTGGCCGGCCAGATCATCATGAACCGCATCGTTGGAGGCCTCTTCGGTCTTGACCTGTTCCAGTTTGTCCATCAGAGCCATGGTGAAGTTCAGACATTCTTCGTCGGTGTGGTGAAGCTTCTCGGCGAGGATGCGGTTGACGACGTAGTAGTTGCCTGACGATAAGAATCAGCATTGCTCACGGCACCGAGCGGCGGGGAGGCGTGCCATACACCAGTACGATATGATGGGCTTGGCCTTCTCGAGCTGCGCGGCGCGCACCAGGAAGGGCGTGATGGCGGCGCTCTTCAGGCCAGCGGGGACGTTGGCGGCCATGGTTTTCGGACCGGATGGGGGCAGCGCGCGGGCGCGCGATCAGGACAGCAAGTGAAGGGCCGAGCGGCGTATGCGCTCAGAGATATAGAGGAGGAGGATTGGCTGACACGAGGGGGAAGAGACAAGGGCAGGAGGAAGGCGACGACGAGGACGGTAGGCACCGAGATAACAGAGGCGATCCTGGGATGCGGATGCGAGCGGAGGATGGGCATCCATAGACGGATGCGATGTTAATTGCTAGCGACGTAATCCAGGTCCCCCCCAGTACAACTAACCCCACCTTCCATGATTGAGTTGGGCGGAATTGAACCGATACTACATATCATGCATCCATGTACAATATATGTGTATTAGTAGGTATGTGTGCAGTACAGTACTTATGTATGTACTACTACATACATGTAAGCTGTGCATGGAAAACAATGAAGAGAGCTCACGCCCCATGTGGCGGCGCATTTCTAATAAAAGTGAATGAAAGACCACAGCCACGCCCACCCCTCCCAACCCCGGATTCTGCAAGGGGACGGCGCGAGCTTCAAGGGAAATCATGCCAGATCGTTCCGCCAGTCCCTCGATCCTATGGATAAATTCCACGCTGGCCTTTTTACTTCTACCAGCGACGACGACGAGGGCGACGACGTTCGGGTTCTCTCATAAACACGGGATCTTTCTTTTCTACCAGCATAGTTGCTGCTCACCACGCACCCACACAACAACCATCAACTCTCTTCAACCCCCCCACAGTCTCAGCCCGTCACTGCAGTCTCGTCTCTCACGAGCTCCAGCCCGTCGGGTGTTTAGACCTTGAGCCATGCTGGTCTCCAACCCCACCTTCGCCGCTGCGGCTGCCGCGCTCCTCTCAGCGCTTCCCACCGTCAGCGCCAGTCTTTACCTCAAGAGCTCGCCTGTTGTCCAGGTCGATGCTAAGAACTACGACCGGCTTGTGGCCAAGTCCAATTACACCACCGTAAGTAAACCCCCCGGACGTAGACACAGGTTCCGTGCAGGACGTGATGGAGATGCTACCCTCCCCGCTGCCGCCTGGTTAGTGGGACTTGGACCCTGACTCGCTCCCCCTAGGCCCTCGAGTTCTATGCGCCCTGGTGCGGCCACTGCCAGAACCTCAAGCCGGCCTGGGAGAAGGCGGCCAAGAACCTGGACGGCCTGGCGCGCATTGCCGCCGTCAACTGTGACGAGGACGCCAACAAGCCCCTGTGCGGCCAGTTTGCCATCCAGGGCTTTCCCACCATCAAGATTGTCCGTCCGGGCAAGAAGCCCGGCCGGCCCGTCGTGGAAGACTACAATGGCCCGCGCAGCGCCAAGGGCATCGTCGACGCCGTCGTGGACAAGATCAACAACCACGTGAAGCGCGTCGGCGACAAGGACCTGGACAGCTTCCTCTCCACCAACAACGACACCGCCAAGGCCATCCTGTTCACCGAGAAGGGCACCACCAGCGCCCTGCTGAAGAGCATCGCCATCGACTTCCTCGACGTCATCCAGGTGGCCCAGGTCCGGAACAAGGAGGCCAAGGCGGTCGAACTGTTCGGCATCGCGTCCTACCCGTCCCTGGTCTTGCTGCCCGGCGGCGATGCCCCCGGCGTGCTGTACGACGGCGAGATGAAGAAGGAGCCCATGGTCAAGTTCCTGTCCCAGGCCGGCGCGCCCAACCCCGACCCGGCCCCGGAGAAGCCCAAGGCGAAGAAGGACAAGAAGGACAAGAAGAAGAAGGAGAAGGCCTCCGAGGCCAAGAAGGAGGAGCCGGCGACCGTGTCCGTCGACGAGCCCGCCCCCGCCGCCGAGACCAAGGCGGCCGACGTCGCGCCGCCTATCCCCGCCCTCACCGACCCGGCTGCGCTCATCAAGGAGTGCCTGAACCCCAAGGCCGGCACGTGCGTCCTGGCCGTCGTCCCCGCGGCGCACGGCGAGGCGGCCGAGAAGGTGCTGGCGGGGCTCTCGGAGCTGGCCTACAAGTACCGGCACGCGGGCCGTGTCATGTTCCCGGCCTTCGAGATCCACGCCGAGGACGCGCACGTGGCGGCGCTGCTCCGGAGCCTCGAGCTGACGGGCGCGACGGAGCTCGTCGCCGTCAACGGCAAGCGCGGCTGGTGGCGCCGCTACGAGGGCGAGGCGGACGCTGAGGCCGTCGAGGCCTGGCTCGACGCCATCCGCATGAGCGAGGGCGTCAAGCACAAGCTGCCCGCCGGCGTCCTCTCCGACGTGCCCGCCGAGACCCCCCCGGCCGCCGCCACGGTCGACGTCAAGGTCGAGGACGAGGTCAAGGTCGAGGTCGACGCCGAGCCCGAGTCCACCTCGTGGCAGGGCGCCGAGCCCACGCCCGAGGCCACCGAGGCCCCGGAGCACGAGCGCGACGAGTTGTAAGCCAGGTGGAAGGGAGGGCGCGGGAGGGCGTCGTAGTTGTCCCGTCTTTTTTTATGTATATGTTCTATCTAGCCGGCCCCGAGCGTAGACAGGTAGCCACGGAATATGGAAAAACACGAGAAAAAGCGGTTCGGAGTGATGTATGTAATTCAGCGTGCAGCGTACTGTCGTCCATGCCGCGTGTAACCCCAACCCTTCTTCCATTGTTTGGGGGAGAATGTGAAGTCTAGGTACGTTTACCCTACCAACGCCGTGCAAATGCCATGTCTTTCGTGTGTCTTTATGATTTCGTCGGGGGTTCCTCTCGTCGTACCACGGCACGCCAAGTGTCCTTCCTTTTTTTGGTTTCCTGTCCACTTGGCTTTTCCTTTTTTTTATAACTATTTTCCCCTTTCCTATGGTCGACGGTCCTTTCCTACTCGTCCATCTCGAGGCCCATGGACTCGCCCTGGCCGATGGCGCCCTCGCGGACCATCTGGGCGCCCTTGGCGCGGACGACGCCGTCGAGGAAGGCGCGGACGCCGAGGCAGCCGTCGGCGGCGGTGGCCATCATGCCCTCGAGGCGGCCGAGCTGGACGCGGCTCTCGCAGACGAGGGCGGCGACGCGGTCGCGGCCGAGGGTGGCGAGGGTCAGGAAGGGCAGCTCCTGCTCCTCCTGGAGGTTGAGGTCGAGCAGCGGGTCGGCGGCGTCGTCGCCGGCGGCGTAGGCCGAGGTCGAGCCCGCCGTGCAGGCCACGAGGTAGTCCGTCATGGGCACGCCGGCGTCGACGAGGGCGAGCGAGGCGGCGTTGACGAGCGCCGCCAGCAGCGAGCCGTCCTGCGCCAGCACGTGCAGCGCCACGTGGATGCTGCTGCGCGGGAACAGGCCCGCGCACAGCGCCGCCGCCAGCGCCTTGGCCAGCGTCGCCGCCAGCTCCGCCACGCGCTTGTCGCCCCGCCCCAGCCGCTTGCGGTCCGTCGAGCTGAAGCCCGCCACCGCGATGCTGACGGCCACCTCGGCCCCGTTGGGCGCCGTCGCCGTCGCCGCGTTGGCCGTGGACGTGGCCGGCCCGCCCGCCGACCCGCCGCCGCCGCCGCCGCCGCCGCGGGCCCCGCCCTCCGTCGGCCCCGTCACGATGCACAGGATCTTGGTGTTGCCCATTTCGAGGTACGCCGACCCGTCCGCTGCCGCCTGCGTCCGGATCTGCGCGTGCAGCCGCCGCAGCTCGTTCCAGCGCCGCCCGTCGACGCGCAGCAGCGCGAGGTTGTACGTCGAGGTGTCGAGGGGCATGGCTGCTGGCTTCGTCTGTCCGCCTGGGGTTGGTTCGATGCGAAAACGGATGGAGGGTTCGATGCGTAGATAGATGGATGGCTTGTCCGAGTAACAATGCGCGTGGAGCTGTGGTGTGCTTTCTCGTTTGCGTCCCTCGGGTTCGTCGCGTACCTTTGGCGGGTTGGAGCACGATCCGGGAGGAGAAATAATACGACAGCGACAGCGACAACGACGACGACGACGACGACGACGCTGTATGGACAATGTCGGAGGGGGCGGTGCGAGTCGAGCTGCGCGACGGGAAGATGGATGGAGGTCGAGAGCTCGAAATTTTGGTGGGGCAGCAAATAGTCCGTCCATACGGCGGTCGATGCGGGACAATGTGGGGGTGGCGCCCGTCCGACAGCCCACGCCTTCCAACTCCAGCCGGTACTTTCTTTTGCCAGCTAAAGCAGCCTTCCTCTTCTATTGTCGTGGGGGAGGGGGGCCTATATCGGTTTTGGCGCGCGTTTCTAAGAGGAATTGTCATCGGCGCGAAGGCGAAGGGGGCGGGCTGGGGGAAACGGCATCGTGTATCTGGCCCCGGCTACCCTGAAAGCGTCATTGTGCGGATATCCCGCTGCGTCCGGGTTGCTTTCTGGGTATCGAAAAAGATCCTCTGGCTGGGCCTGGGCTGCTCTCTTTTACGCCGACTAAGCAAGTCTCAAAGTGAAAAAGAAAAGAAAAGCAAGATACCTCTACCCTTCGCCTCTCCCTGGCCTTGTTGCTTAGCATGTCTCCCGGGCTCTGCGCCCTGGCACCGGCGAGTCCCCGTCCCCCGGGCCCATACAGCGCTCGGTCTGCGCGGAAATACCCCATCTGTAGAGAAACAGCCAAGGCGACGTAAGAAACGGATCGTCGGGCACTTTCTCGGGACTGCTTCCAGGAACTTACCGTTCTCCTTCCATCTCCGTGTGCTCCGGGAGGCATGTCGTGGCTCCGAGAAGGCCGCCCGGCAGCCGTCGGCATAGGGGCTTTGCCCATTCTCCGGCATCTCGGAGTTGCGCTGCTGCACCGTGGGATGGCTCGTTCGTTCCCGCCGGCGGGAAGGGGGACACGAGCTCCGAGGCCGCCGGGGAGGGTGTGGGCTTGGGAATAGGCAAACATGCACGAAGAACGACAACCGTGATTGCCAACCCCTGACCGACGTATCAACATCCCGTCCTTCCCTCGCCTGGCCGCCGGCCGTCAAGGCTCCCTGCCTAAGCCACGAAGGCTGGCCTAGGAAAACCAACCGCCAGTGAATGACTGACCTGGTCTCCCTCGAGGCTATTCTCCTTACCGTAGTCCTATCGGTAGTCTGGAGCAGTCTTCGGGCCCGGAGGTCTGTGCCAGCGGTAACAACCCCGAGCATTTCCGCAATCGTAAGCACATTCTACGGATGGTCCGACTTCCAGGGGCGATGAAGCCTTGTTGGCGAAGAACTTCTAGTGATAACCTAACAGGGAAAAGGAAGTGATGCCCCTTAGTCCCCATCCCCCCCCCGGCACGTCAGAAAACCAACATCCGCAGGCCAGCGACGAGGACAAAGTCCCGTCCCCGTTTTCCCATGCCTCTCGGGGTCTGGGTCACATCTTCTAAATTTCTTCCTCTATGCTCTCGCCGTGGCGGATCTTGGGAACCAGGGGAATTTACGGGCTAGGCCAGAGAGACAACACACGCCTCGTCGCGTCTCGCCTCATTACGCGGCGTCGAGTGCGCGTGGGCTTGGTGACGGGAAACAGGCCGTGGCCCTTTGACACGTTGCTGGCCGCGTCGGGTCGGCGGACGATACGGTAGTCACGAAGCGACATAGCCGTTGATTTCGAACCAGAGCACGATATCGGCCCCCTTTGTCCGTGTAGAAACTTCGAGCACCTTCGTCGGTGCCCTCTCTCGAGGTCGCCATGGGGATCGCCAACATACACCCCGGCAGCCCAGCCAGCCGACACCCCATCCTTAAAGGTTGTCTACCGCCCTTCTAAGTATGCCCGAGGGAACCCCCCCTCCATCAAGGCAGAGGAAGATGGCGTACGGAGAAGAGGACGGCTAGAGCTGCTTCCACTACAGGCTCGGGGCCAAGTGCGGACATGATCAGAACCGAGCCTCGAATTTGTCCGGTTCTTACTTCATGTCCACGCCACTTCCGTCAGGGAAGAACCTTTTCCATCTGACAAACGGAGGGGCTTCCCAGGTACTTAAGCACCTGCCTAGGTAGTAGTAGTACACTCTCACCAGGACAGCCACTCGGCCGGGGCCTCGGACCCGGCGACTCTCTCTCTCTCTCTCTCTCTCTCTCTCTCTCTCTCTCTCTCTCTCTCTCTCTCTCTCTCGGACGGGCAGAGGGATTACCGGAATGGAGAAAAACGGGACGACCACGACGACGTGGTTGCCCCGGTCGGATTTCCCGTGTGGGGGCGGGCGGGTTGGCCCCTCCGTTCCCCCCCCCGGCCGTCCCGGAGGAATGTGGGTTTTTTTTCGGATGCGGACCCCAGGGCCGGAGCCGTAGCTTGCCCGACGACGCCACCGCCGCCGCCGATGTTGTGTCGTGGCGCAAGGGTGCTGCTGTTTGCATGTATGTGAAAACGTCGTTCCTCCCCCCTCGCCTCCCTACAATTTCCGGGGCGGGGGAAAAGAACAAATAGAAGAAACAGAAAAAAAAAACACCCGGGCCCCACCTCCCGGAATTCGGCGTCGGTCTCGTCGTCGGAAGGACGGGAGAGGTTTGCACATGGTCCTTCTCCGTCCATTGCCTAACCTATCCGACCGGAGAGGAGGGAGAACAACCAAGTTCGGGATTTGCTCCCTCCTCTCTCTCTCCCTCCCTCTCTCTCTACTTCGCAATCCCCTGCTTCCCCTTCGATTGCCCAGCCCATCCATCTTTTCCCTCGCTTGGCGCCTGCTACATGTGGCTTTCAGTCGGTCCCCCGTCCGTTTTCCCCAATTTGTCCGCCACCTCTCCCTCTTCCCCCTCGCCCCCCCTTCTCTTTTTCTCCCCCGTTGGAGTCAACCTCTTGACTTCCATGCAGGAAAAGAAAAGGGTCCAAAAGGGTCCCCCCGCCCACCGTCAATACAAATCGACATACACATGTTAAAATGTTGGCGTTCGCTCGCCCGCGTTACACGCCTGACGATGGATTACGGAACACACTTGCATACTTTACCCACCCACACACGCACACACACACTCGCACATGCCCGTAGGTACGCGCGGACATGCTTATGGATGAACGGGACGGCCGGACGGGCGGACTCGGCAATAAACAAGCCCCCCTCCACCCATTCCCGCGGCCGGAAAAGAAAAGACACACAAGAAAAAAAGGGACGCGCATGATCTGCCGCCGGGATCTGAATGGTGGTGGGGTCCGCCGGCCGGCCGGCCAGATACAGCCCTGAAAATGAAATGGAGGGTATGAGAGGAAGGGAGGGGGGGGGGAGGGGGAAAGAAGTTGTCATGTACTTGTGTCTATACATGCAAGCAACTACCCTCCCACCCTCTCTCTCCGACACCCTTGCCTGTCATAGGACAACGGCCTTTTTTTTTTCTCTCCTGATGGGGGGGGGGGGGGGGGGGGAAGATACCTTGGTCCGCATGCGAGAGTACTTACAGGCCACACGCCGCGGCGCGCGACTTGATTCGTCAAGTAACCGGGAGCACCGCTTACCTTGTGTGTGTGTGGGTGTGCGTCTTGATACATGGTGGTGGTCCTCAAGGTATGTAGTATCTCGATGCCGCACCCACGTTCCGAACAACATACGAGGGCCTCTTGGGTGAACATGGCCCAGTTCATTCCATGTCCCCTCGCCGAAACGCTCATCAACCGCATTGGAGCGCAAAACACCGATCCTGGCACGCCCCAGGTATACAACATCAAGTATGAGTTTCCTGGCGGCCGAGCGGGTCAGTACTTGGCCAGCCTGCGCGTCGCTTCGCTCGCCTGTCTGTTTCGGTGCCGTGCCATAGAGATGGATATGCACGCAATCGCATCATGCAGCTTACTGCATACAGTAGTCGTCTAGAAACAAAGAAGAGCGAGGAAAGCAACGGGAGAACGGGAGAAGCAAACAAGAACGGAAAACCTGAATCCTTGAGTGCATGCATGCCAATGCAAGGAAGACCAGCAATGCCTTGCCTACCTGGGCAATAGTAGCCCTCCCTGCCACACACACACACACACACACACACACACACACACACACACACAAGCACACCTTTTCTAAACCCTCCCACCATCACAGGGCCCCCCAGCCAGCCAGCTAACCCCCTCCAGTTCTCGTTGGAGGCAGTGAGTGGCCCTGTCGCCATGGCACTGTTCCCGTCGCGCGCGCCATTGGTGGACAACGCAACAGGGCAGAGGGTGCGAAAAAAAAAGTTTAGCAGATCCGCGAAAGAGAGGGCCAAGGAGGCGAAAGCGGGAAGGACGGAAAAAAAACCTGTCAAGACCATTCATCCCGCTGCGAACGTCGGACGCAAGCGACACACGCCATATGTCGCTGGTCGACACCCAAGCACCCAGGCATCCAGTAAGCCAGCCAGTCAGCAATGGCACCTTTCACATGTCGTGTAGGCAGGCCAGTATATCGACGATGATGACTGATGACCGAGAGATGACGCTGGGAGGAGGGCCAACTTATCCACAGGTCGCCATTGCCCTTCCCCCTCCACCCCAGTGATGATCCCTCCTTGTAGCCCCTTTCGGCCACCTGCAGGGCTTGCTTTCGATGCGAGCGACTGGTCTAGATGACTGAGAAACAGCCTCTTTCGGCGGCATTCCCCATGCCCACCAACCAGCGAAAAGCCCTCTGCGGATTCGTGTGGCCCCTGGTTTCGGCACCCGCGGATTTCGGCCCTGCTACATCTGCTTCTTGCAGCAAGAGCGTCGCCGGAGAAATGACGTGTGTGAGGGCGAGTCAAGAGAGCGAGGCTGGGTAGCCCGTATCCCGAACACTGTGCTGCCATGCCATGAGCGGCCAGGCGATGCAATGCGGTGCGACGCTCCCAATCCGGCGGGTATGCTCGTTGATGTGGGAGCGGACCGAACAAGCGAGGCCGTGGCCACGCCCGCGACGATACACCAGCTTACGCTGCAGAAGGGGACGCGCGCCGAGACCGTCCCGCAGTGAGGCTCGCGTTATGGTGGCACGGAGCGGTCGCCCAGGCCGTCATGCCATACACGCCCCGAGGCAGGAGGGTGCGAGTCCTCCAACAGCGCTGGCATGACGTGACAGGACGGCCGTATAGGTGGCGTGCGGGACGGGAGGTGCAAAGCCCGTGGCGCGGAGTCATGAGAAAGGATTGCTGGCCCCTCAGTGGTGCTTGCCAGACAGTCGGAGTGCCTGCCGCATCGAATGGCGCGGTACGCCGATGGATCTGCGGACCCCGCCCCAGGAGGACAGAAGCCGAGCTGCTGGCCTTCCCGGGGGGGGGGGGGGGGGGGGGGGGGTGTCGGGATGGGATCCGGTCGTGGATGAGCTGACGGCCAAGGGTATGGGTGGCCGCGCATCATGCCCACCACCACTGTTACCACCACGTATACCCATCCCCCCTCTTTCCCAATCCCATTGCCATCTATTGTATCTTGCAGTGCTGGCCATGCAAGATCCTGAGCGCCCATGGCTGTAGTCTAAAGCCAGAACCTACAGCCCCAAGTGAGATCAGCCAGTCCGTCCGTGATTCCTCCAGTCGCGGCTCAGACTGTAGCCCAAGTGCCGGAGGAGTAGCCCTTTTGACTTTTGATTTCCCGGGCTCCTATACCACGCTATTTCGCGGCGTCCAGGGGCAAGGGGATGCGAAGAGCAGCCGCCTGTTGCGCCGGTCCTAAGGCTCGGCAAGGGATTGGCATTGGCACGGACGTGAGCAGGCGTGCGGCGTGCGGCGTGCGGCATGGCGTACCGACACCTCACAGTCCGCTTGCCCCTCTACCGCCGAAACAGAGTACAGTGCTACCATGCGCGGCGGCATTATACTCGGTCTCGCATGGGTGTCTCACAGGCTCGTCTCGCCTACGGAGTATGCGTTGGCGAAATGCACGGCTGTGGGGGATAGGGAGAGACACCCGAAGGGCCGCGGCTCGAGGACAGGCCAGTCACAGGCAGTAAAGCTGGCCATAAGCCGCTTTTCTCATTCAGAGCCGGGCGCGCGAAACCAATAGCGGGAGGAGCAGGACAGGTGTTGATCAACGAGACGCCCGACAGGTACTGCGTCCAAATTGGCGAGTTGCCGGATGGGGCAACTGTGTTGGATGGAGAGGCATGGGTCTGTCGGCGATTGGATCAGCTTCATGTACGGAGCACTGCACTTCGGACCAGTACAGCCGGGGCCGTGGCTATTCCCACTTTGTTTGCGGCTCTCCTCATCAACCTCGCTGTTCGGCTTTCCTGTCTGGGTTCCATAGACAGGTATGTAACCGGCACTGGTCGCCGCTCCACAAGTTGTTTTTTGTCGTCGTCCTTGGTAGCTGCACGGCACGATTCAGAGGCGCGCAGGGCAACAGGAGACGTGGAAAACCCACCCCGCATTGCATCCCGGGCCCCGCCGCAGGGCCCTGTCCGCTCACAGACAGGCCTTCGGACAGCTGCCGTATGCTTCCTAACGAACGGGGCAACCAGCTCGCGGCCTCGCAGAGCAGTCCCGAGGCTTGGCCATGGCAGGTCGCGCCATGGCACGGCACGGCATGGCTGTCAGTAAGTGATTTGTTGTGTGTGTGTGTGTGTGTGTGTGTGTGTGTGTGTGTCTCGTGTGTCGATCCACCAGCTCGCGAGCGTCCTACCAGGGCGGCAGCAAGTGTGGTTGTGTGCGTCGCAGTCGTCGTATTGTGGTTGTGATGGGTGCCGGCGCACGAATACCGGAATGTGTATCCCACAGCATCGGATCCCCCATGCGTGCTTAGCGGCCACCAGGGGGTGGGAAGTACTCGCAGGTACTGCACCCCCCGGCTGCGCAGTCAGCTCGCTGTCAGCGGCGCGCAAGCCTGGAACCGTAATAGACGATGCATTGCTCCGCATTCGGCACCGTTTCTTCCCCACCCGTGCGCATTCAGACTGGAGCCCGCTAGCAGAGGCGTCGTAACGAGCAGCGCTAGTACTGTTAGCCTGAGGATCCAGCCCTCACACCCATGATCCCAGGACCCCACTGTTCGGTACGCATCGTGCATGGTGCAGACGCAGGTCCGAGTCGATGAGGAAAAGCGTTGTTTGTCTCTTGGGTGTCTGCTGTCGGCGCCCGTGGCGGCGCGATGCGTGTGATTCGTCCTCATGGCGAAGAGCTGTCCGGGAATGGAAAAGCATATGCCGCTTAGTATATCATTTTCTCCCCCCCTTCGGTCTTCACTCTTTTCTTGCTCAGCAGGCCGCTTCCCGTCCTCCGCCTCACAGCCGCGACCAGACGGGGGAACTACGGATGGGATCACGATATCGATGCTGGCGATGCCTGCCCCGATCATCAAATCCTGGCCCCTCGCACCCTCCCCGCCCCCCCACCGCCAGTGCGGCAGGGCTCGCAAGCGCAAGAGACGGGGCCGCAGCGGCGTTTGGACTTTTGTTCGGTCCCTGTTGGTTCCGACATCGACCGGGCATGGTAATGTGTGCCATTGCCCATAGCTGCATGGTTCCCGCGGGCGTGTCCATGGCATGTGTAGGTAGGGATTTTCCGGGCTGGCAAGGGGGGGCGGCGGCGGCGGCGGCGGGCTGTGGGTGTGCGACGCAGAGGGATCCATCCAGACGGACAAAAACAGTAACACCACCATCGCCGCCATGCGCCGCGGTGCCATCACGACGGCCTTCTGCTGGGTGCTACTCTGTACGCCTGCAGATCAAGTAGGTAGGGTCGCCAGACATGCATAATGACCAACAGGGGTCGGCGTGTGGTGGTGCTCGCTTTCGTGAGGTGCCGGAGCTGCAAGAGGGTGTGCTGCCATCTTGCTTGCCAGTTCCCTCAGCCTTGGCGAGGGGCCCTGGCAAACCCGCCAGTGTCAGGACAGATCCATCCGTGCCCTCCCCAAGCGGCCAGGTGTGGGATCTTCAATTAGCGCCCAAGCAGCAGCAGCACATCATGCATCATGGGTTCGTCTGGTTTCTTGTCTTGTCGGGGGGCCTAGCTTGCCCTCCATCCTAACGGCCACGGCGGCGCAGGGCTGTTGCGTTTGGGGGGTGGTTGGCGGGATACGTAAGTCCTCGAAAGACGATGATTGATGCTGCTGGCGGCGCGACTGGCGGTTACTCCAAATACCCAGGCCGTGTGCTATACAGGGAAGGCCATTGCCCAGTGCCAGGCTGGGCGGCAGGAACTGAATCATGGTGGTGATGATGCTGGCGATGATGTGACTGATGAACTGGTGGGATACTGGTTTGGGACACGTGCAGCAGCGGCCCTCGCAGCGGCCCCTCCACCACACCAATCGACTTTGTCAGCAAGCCAGCTCGAACTGCCGCTCCGGACGTGTTACGCGGGCGCGATGGCAGGAGGTCCCGACAGCCCTTGGCTCGCTCCGCCGGCGTCGATTGGGTATACAGTACGTCCAGCACCACACGAGGCCAGACGATGAGCCGGAGGGGGGATCCTCGACGCCGCCGCTGCGCATGGGGCTCGTCTCCAACCCAGCCCAACCGCCGCCGGCGCCGGCGATTGATACCATAGCGAGTGGCAGGGTGGGCCGAACGCGCCGACCTGGGAACTCGCTTCCGTGAGCAGAAGGGGCCTGCGAAAGCAGCGGGCCGTCTCCGGGTGAGCGGCAGGTTTGCGAATTCGTAAGCCGGCTGGGATGAATGAATACATGGGGTGACGGTAGAGGTGGTGATGGATGGATTAGCTGCAATGGTATCCATGGGAACATCCATCCATGGATCCATTGCCTGGTGGGTGCAGGCGAGAAGACGTGCATACACGCGCGACACACGCATATGCATAGGCCAGAGACGGAAGGAAGGGACGAACGAGGCAAGGCAAGGCAAGCACGCCAGGCCCGCCCCCAGCCAAGGCATGGAAGGCACGAAGGGGAGAGAGACCCTTTTGGCATGTGAGCGGTGGAAGTTGCGATAGCTTGGAGCCGGAGAGCAAGCAGAGGCAGCAAACTAGGTAACCTCTAGCTAGTAGATGGAAGTCAGAACAGCCGCCGCCAGCCTCGCGACTGACTGATGGCTAGGGTTCCATTTACGCGATGCGCCGCTGGCGCCTTCGAGCCGCACACACCACGAGCCCAGCCCTGCGGACTCCAGATTCCCAGCGCCCGGCTCCCCGAGCCCCGATGGCCTTGCATCTCTCTCCCCGCCCCCGGCCGGCCGGCCCCAAGCTGCCGCCGGCTTGGGCACCCACAATCCTGCTCTGGCTCCGCGTCAGAGGGGCCGACGCCCGCCCGGACACCATGGGCGGCGGATGGAGGGGGGGTGGAGGGGGGGGAAGGGGGAAGAGAAGTACAGCGTGACGAACTCCCTCCTCTCCCACACAGGGCTGTCCGCCGGGCGTACCATAACACATCTGTTCCTGTACCGCAGCAGTACCCGTCGAGGTTCCAACCGCGGCGCCCCATGTACACGGCTACGTACCTCGCCCTCATCTCTGTCAGCCTCGCTCAACGGCCGGCCATGGAAATGGACCGGGAACGGGCGAGTTGTATACCATCATGGGGGTCTTGGCGGAATGCGCCCCTCTCTCGCGGCCACTTCGTCAATCTGACGATACTTTCCCCTTCCCATGTCTATAGCTTCAATCGCAGCAACCGTGGATACTTCACGTTGCGCCTCCGGCCTCTGCGATGGAGCTCGGGTGCCCTATCTCTAACCGGTATCTTATACCCCCCACTGGGTTCGTTTTCGTTGAGCACTTTCGGTCGTATCATTCCAGGTGTATCAAGAGGGATCCCCGTCTCTCCATTAAAACTCAACGCTCGCGCGCGGCGGCGGATGGGGGAAATGTGCTGTGCCTCTTTACCCTAGTCTTCTCCTCTGCGCTCTCTCTCTCTCTCTCTCTCTCTCTCTCTCTCTCTTTCCCCACGTGTCCTCCTCGTCGTCCCATTGCCCGCCCACTCCCAGTCGGCCCTGAGCCGGATTCCTCCCAACCAAGGGCCCATCTAACCCCGTCCTCGCTAGCCCGAGCTACCTCTCCCAGAGCTGGGTATATCCAACGTATGACGGACACCCGCATCCCTACCAGCCCTCTCTCCCCCCGGTATCCATGTCCGTGTGACAGGCAAGTACCTTTTCCAAGCCAGTATGTACTCCGTACATGGCCACACAAGCACCCTAAGGACCACCCACCTGGCAGGGAAGAAGAGGAAAAAAAAAAAGTACAGTGGAGGCCCGGCACCCCATGCCTTTGCTTGCCCATGCTGCTCATCGTCGGTCCAAGCGCACGCACTACGGCCTACGAACGAGCCAAAGATGACTTACATGAGAGCTACATGCCACTAGTCTAGCCTTAGATAAGTACAAACTGGGGGAGGCCTTGGGAAGTAATTCATATCGGTGCCGTAGGTATCTTCCTTCCTCCCTCTAGGGTGTCATCGCGCCTAGCCCGAACGGCGCAAGCCACGGCGCCGGTTCCTCATCCCATCTGCATGCAGCCCCAGGCGGCCGTTTTGACGGCGGCGCGCCCACGAACGACCACCACCCGACAAAGAATTTTTTTTCCCTCTCTTATATGGAAATGGAAACAAGTAGACCCCGGAACCGCTGGGGGGGGAGGGGAGACGTGATGATCGTCGCGGATGACGCTATAAACGCGGCCCCTGGGGTTCCCCTGCACTGAGCTAGGAAAAAAGGACAACACATGATCGGGGAAACGACAACGACCAGGTGGGATCGCGGTCGTCGTCCGTTCCGGGCCATGTCCGTGTCTGCCTGTCAACAGCTTGTCTCCCCTTCATCCTCCCACACTCGAGCAGACAAGCCGGGGGAGGGGGACGGGAGGGGAGGGGCGCGGTTTCTTGAGCTTGGTCGGGGGGGGGGTGACCAGCCTGCCAGGCTAAAAGACGCGAACCCCGAGATGCCCGCAACCCTGCCACAGTTTATTTGTCCCCTCTCTTTCTCTATCTCTCCCCGCAGCGTCATCCGACCCCCCCCCCCCCCCCCTCCCGTCGGCGCGTCTCCGGGTTTGACGATGTACTTGGCCGCCGGCCCCCTCTCCTTCTTCGACCTCATCGCCGGGATGGGGGGCAGGGGGGGTGTGGAAGGGAAGGGTGTTCTTGTTCGGACCGAGAGCGGCCAGGCCCCAGGGAGAATCGAACGAGGGGGAAGGTAGAGAGAGCCCGGGCAGCGCCGGGACGAGACCAAGCTGGCAGGCAGGAGGAGCGGAGCATTTTGGGGAGGGGGACCCGAACGGCGTGCCCACACCCAAGGCCCGTACTAGGAAGTCCCAGTAAGCACTGCCCACAAGCGGCCTCTGTCATTCTCACACATTTTTTTTTCTGTCTGGTCCTCCCCCCCCCCAGCCGCAAACGCGTTACCGTTCGCGTGCCCCTCCCTTCCCCCTCCCCCCTCCCCCCCGAGATCGACCAATAAGACGGGCGGCGCAGAGCCGCCGGCAAGGATCAAGCCTGAAGCCGGGGGTGGATGGATGGTGGATTAGGGAGGGGCGGACGCGGGCGTGGAGGATCGGACGGCGGCCGGGCTACACAAGGGAGATCAAGATGGACGGGCAAGGCCAACTCATAGGCCCGGGACAAAACACACAGACACGCGCGACGCACACACACGCACCCGAGCCAGCAAGCCAAGGGCCGGGCGGGCGGGGGAGGGGAGAGGGTGAAGGCCGAGCAAGGCCAGCAGCAAAAAGACGCAGGCCGCGCGCAGGGCAGGGGGGGGGGGGAAGAGTGGTAATAATAAACCCGGCTCGACAGTGCTGTGCTGCGGCTGCTCGTCATCGCCCCTCTCCGCCCGCCGCCGTGCTTGCTACCCCCCCCCCCCCCCCCCCCCCCCCCCCCCCTCCCCCTCGCAACCCGGCTGCCAGCGGCGGGAAACGCGAAAAAGCCCTGGCCCTGGCCCTGCTCACCCCCCAGCCCTGGCCAGGTTTCCCTCGCTCCAAAGCAGTCAGGCGGCCGGCGATGGTCGCCGTCTCCGCCAGGACGAAGCAACAGCAGCAGCAGCAGCAGCAGTAGCAGTAGCAAGCGGCAGCAGCGGTGGGTGACTGTTTTCGCTCTCTCGGCATCTTCCAGACGCAGTTGGCCCAGAAGGGAAGCGTGGGAAAAGTGATCGACGGCGCGAACGAACGCCTCTCTCTCTCTCTCTCTTTCTCTTTCACCCTCCCCCACCCCACCGTGTCAGCCCCGGCCTGTCCGGAGTGTGGCGTGTGTCACAGTACGGGGTGTTGTACATGCGACGACCACAGGAAAGCTGTACGACGGTACGCACGCACCTTTCCCGCCCTCGGCATCCCCCCCATCACACACGCATATATATATCACCATACACATGACGGTGGCTTTTGGTGCGTGCGTGTGTGTGTGTGTGCGTGTGTGGGAGTAGGTGTGAAACACCCGCCGCGCCCGCCCTCGTGTTCGGCAGCCGAGCGGCGGCTGGGCTTATGTAATCGCCCGGGGGGGGGGGGGGGTAAAAAAGGACGCGGCTGTGTGTGTGGTGGGTAGGTCGTGTGCTTCTTGTGACGAACGAACCGGAAACAAGACAAGGCAGGGGCCACTGCTTATCCTGACCTCGTACAACCGTCTCCCCCCTCCCCCCCTTCAAAGTAAGCGGGTATCGTGATCTCGATGTTTGTGCCCGGATCCATCGGGGGACGTTCCGGCTGCCCGTTCGTTGATCCGGCTGGGATCCATGGGATTGCCGTGCCCCCCGTGCCTCGTTTTCGCACTTCCCGCGAGACGACCCCTGGTTGGATGGCGCGGGACCTGCGTTGTGCGCTCCAGCGACGCCACGATGCCATAGCGCACACAGCCTTGATCATTCGTCACGAGCGGCGCGGGTCAGCTGTCAACAAAACCGGGGGAAGGGGGGGTCAGGGTGCCAAAAAAAAATTGTTTCCCGATCTGTTCATCTATTAATCGCCATTATGTGTAGTAGGTAAGCCAGGCAGCGGCGCATTCTATGCCCTTCTTAGCCGCTCTCTCCGTAGAGTCGACTTTCTAAGACCTCAGCCTCTGTCTCCCTCCCCTGCTCTCCAACGATTTTTTGTGTCCAGAAAGGACCCTGCACCACTGTATGCCGTCGGAAAAAGAGGTGACCCATATCCCACCCAGCCGGCGCCCCCCCGCAAAGGGACCTCGAACATGTCTGTCCGGGTGCCGAGGAAGGGGGAAACGCCTGACCTATTATGCTCCGGTTCCGTGATATCCTTTCGCAAAGTAGATGAGCCCCCTAACCACATTTTTGCTGAATTTCCCCCCTCATGCAACGCTGCCTCGTTTTTACTACCGAGAAGATTGTAAGGGAAATTTTTTTTTCCCACGCCGTACTGCCCCGACTCCCGAGGCAGCAGAGGGCCATCTGGAGTGATGGCCAGCACCGAGCAACGCCAGCGGGCGAGTCCCGTGTACCTCTGCCCACTGGCTCTACGCCAGGTTAGACGGAGAATGAAGAACGCGAAAAACGTCATTAATCGTAAACACATGATCGTCAGGCCATCAGCCGAAAAAGAGTGGCGATTAATCCTGGCTCTCCTTTTCTTCTTCCGGTAATGAGTCGGGTACGTCGGCAGCCGTGGTCGGCACCGCCGGCACAGGCTCTTCGTCGCCGTACTGCAGGGCCAGCGCCCCCTTTTCTGAGGTGGCTGCGCCCTGCTGCTGGAGTCGTCGTTTCGCGAGCACGGCGTCCAAATCGTCGGGCCGCTTTCGTGGCGTCAGGGTGGCCTCGTGCGGGCCCGGACGAGGCGACATACGCAGGCCGTCGTCGGCATCACCATCGGGTCGGCTGCCCCAAGAAGTCTGCCCCGGGCATGTTAGTAAATGGGGCCCAAGGGCAACGCAGCGGGGGGCCAAGACATACCATGTTGAGCGTGATCAGCGCATAGAGCTTGATGAGGCCGTGGAAGTAGCCGAAGATGATGGAGACGGGCCAGTAAATAATGTCTTCGGGGTGCTTGCGCCAGAGACCCACGAGCTTGACCACCTTGGTAAAAGCGAAGATCCAGACGAGTTCGGCAATGAGGGCGTTTCGGCGGGTCTCAATGTCCCACCCCGAGGTGCCCCACCACAGCGACAGCAGAATCAAGGGGTCACCAATGAAAGCCAGCGAAGTGAAGGTGGCCATGTGCAATGCGTAGGTGCACCAGGGCTGTTGACTGTGGGCACTTGTCAGCGAATCGCACAAGGAAAAAAAAAAAAGAGCATTACTCGCGTGCAGCGCAGCAGCGCATGCGTAAGCGGCGGGAATCGGCAGGGGAAACTCACGCGAGAACGTAGCGCTCCTTGACCAGGCTGGTCCAGTTGCTGCGCCAGTTGCTGCGGGCCCAGCGGGAGCACTGGTAGAGGAACTTCATGCCGTACTCCAGCGTCGTCTCGATCTCGCACTCCTTCTCGTACTGGATCCACGTCTTCCACTGGTGGTTGACGAGCCACCGCGTGACGAAGTTGTCGTCGTCGGCGTTCAGGATGTACTTGCCCCAGCGCTCCGTCTTGAACCCCTCGAGGAAATCACCGCTAGAGAGGATGGCCGACCGGTAGGCGCCGGTGCGGCCTGACATGCACGAGGTGCCGCCGTCCATGTTGTGCGTGGCGGAAATCTCAAAGTTGCGTCGCTCGATGTAGGCGGCGCCGAGCCAGTTCCAAATGTTGTTGTTCAAACCCTGGCCGCGCTCGCGGCGCACGCGCTGGCAAGTGCCCACACCGCCGATCTGAGGATCCTCGAAGGGCGCCAGGATCCAGGGCAGCAGCGTCGAGGGCCACCACACGTCGTCGTCGGCCATGATGGTGATGGACGTCTTGACGTGGGGGAGCGCCTCGCAGACCTGGAGTCGCTTGTTGGCAATCTCGGTCTCGAGGATCAGGATGTTGTCGGGCATCGACAGCGTGGCGGCCAGCTCCTGCAGCGCCTCGTACTTATCCCGGGTGGTGATCATGATCAGCTGGCGAGGCCGGGTGGCCAGGATGCTCTCCAGCGACGGGCGCAGCTCCTCGAAGACATTGTGGATGGTGGGAATCACGACCGTCACATCGTCGGGCGTGTACTGGGGCTTTTCCGGAATGGGCTTGGACTTGTACGACCAATGGCTGATGGAGTGTACAATTGTGCGAGTATAGCGCCACAGCCTGTGCACGTGTTAGAGCCAAGGCGCGAAACCAATCAACTTGGACCCGAAAACGGGCTCGGGACTCACCAGAGGGTAATGTGAAATTTGAGCCACGAAGGCGTCAAGAGCACCACGAGAACAGCCCAGATGGGGGCGAGTACGTCGAGCATCTTGGCTGTGTGAAGGGGCGGATGGCGGCGGCGGTGGTGGTGGTATTGGTGGTGGGGTGATGCAGGATGACCGTATCCGTATTAGACGCGTCTGGCTGGGCGAGGCGAGGGGTGAGTGCCGGTAGCGACAGAACGGCCTGGGGGCTTCCAAAGTTGCCAATTCTTTGAGTTGAGGATGAATGCCCAAATGTCAGGTGGTTTCCCCTCCGCAACAGATGCAGTTGTGTGCAAAGTCCAACTCGACAGGCGTGGGGTTGTCGTATAGATGGGAAACGGAGACGGAGGCGTGGGAAGTAAGCCGATGGGCCGGGGCGCGCGCGGTTGCCAGGTCAGGTTGGAGGGGATAGACCGGGTCGTGGGGCGTGTGGGCTGAGAACCAGCGCCTGGGAAATTCGACTGTGGGATTGTTGGGTGGGCGGGAGGAGGAGGGCCGATAAGGCAGGGGATTTCACTCTCGCGCACGTCTCCTCGTTCGATCGTATCCAGTGGACACGGCGGTTGCGGCTGTTTTTGACGACCAACAAGCGCAGCTCAGGTCCGTCCTGGGCGAAGCCGGAACTGGTGGCGGGATGGCTTTTTTGGGGAATTGGAGGAGCGGTTTGGTGGCGGCGGCGGCGGCAGACGAGGCGTCAGTCAACGAGAAGGCTCGCGGCGACGGGGACCAATTGATCGTTTGCTTGCACACGCTGGGTGGCAGCTTGGGCCTCCAGACCAGGGACGAGGTATCCACGGGGGAGGTGAAGACGGGCGAGAAGAACGATTGACGCTGGAATGCCGGGACGGTGTCCAGAAAAGCTGATGAGGGCCTCCCACGCTGAAAAAGCAGACCTCGAGATACCCGGGGGCCAAGTATTATACAGGAGAGGAGAGCAAAGGAAACCACCACGAGAAAGAAAAGAAGCCGTTGGGACGAGCAACGGGCCTCAGAAGATACCAATGTGTCCAGACCAGACCGCGAGAGGGCCAGGACTCCGGAGACGGGCTTGGATATATACTTGAGAGCGAGCAGCCGAGCCATCGTCTGGTTCGGACCCCATACGGCCAACGGTAGATAACGTAAAAGGTCAGCGAGGGCTTCTGCGACAGAGACGGTTAGATTGCTGCATATGCAGGAAGTGCTTAGATCGAAACGTCCTAATGAATGACGAAGTCGACTAACAACAGAGTCCACCCGGGCACTCCATCTTTGTTCCATGGTAGCCCGTATGGATGGATGTGTACATGGCGAGTGAGAGAGCGCGCGCGCGCGCGCGAGAAAGAGAGAGAGAGAGAGAGAGAGAGAGAGCCCTGACAGAATAGGTATGGATGTATGGATGTGTGGATAAGGTGTCGGCACGTTGTGTAGGGATGGGGTACTTGTCGACATACGGCCCGGTACATCCATACTTTCCTACGTACGAGTACACCACCCAAGCGCAGCTACGGGATATGTGGGTGTGTGGTCCAATGTGCGTGTGTGTGTGTGCCGCGCGCGCATGTGTGTGTGTGTGTGTGTGTGTGTGTGTGTGTGTGTGTGAAGGAAAGCCAGACAGACAGACTATTAGTGCGTGTGTGTGTGTGTGCGCCCAGAAACTGCATCTGAAAAAGACGGCCGACCAGGGTTCTCCAGGCCTTGCAGGGGATGGGCGGGCGATGTGTAGATAGCGTGGTCCTTACGAGTGACGGGAGGTACCCAGTGTACCCAGCGTACCCAGCGTACCTCCTACCCCCTGGTCGTCTGAATTCCATGTCATAGGCCCGTTGACAGAACGCCTCCGTCTGTTATTGAAAAAACCCGCCCATCCGCGCGCCTTGGGTCCCCGTTGTATGCTATGTACCCGTGTACTTGGTAAACCCATGCTATACTCTGCCGTCTTTTTGGTTAGTTTCTGTCTGTGTCTGGCCCGTGTCTGCCGTTTTCTGTTGTCCCACCTTCCGTTACGCGGGCCGCTCTCCTTGTCTCTCCTCCCTCTCCCTCTCTCCCTTCCCCCCCTCTCTATCGCTTTCTCTGTCTCTCTCTCTCTTGTGTGTGTGTATGTGTGTGTGTGGCTCTCGTTCCACCCGTACCTATAGATACATTTCTTCCCCCTTCGGCTTTATCCCCACTATCAGTGCATGGGTAACTAAGTATTTTGTTAAGTATGCATCGACAAGCCGTATTTCAGTTCCTTACGGTTTCCCCTCTCCCCTTCCCCTCAGCCCGTTTTCCTCCCTCCCCCCCCTCTCTCTTTCCCATTCCGATGCGTACCCTCACCCCCGGCCCTGGGAACTACCTACCCATCGGCCAGAGTGGACGACGGGGTAACGAAGTGGGTGCCGCGAGAAGGGCAGGCTGGCAAGCCGGGGGCGTCCTGGACCAGGTCGTATGCACAAGTGTCCATCGCTGAGGGTCCTGCTCCCCTTCCCTCGTCCCCTCTTTCTCCAAAATAATCGTGGTAGCGCGCCAGGGAGGGGTGGTGGGTGCTTGGTGGGATCCGCCGGGCCAGGCTCAGGCCTGTCGCTGCAAGGCCGGGGTGCCCAGCAAATGAAGCGGCGCAAGACTTAGACGAAAACGCCTGCGGGCAGTGTGCCCTGCTGCCCTGCCCTGCTCTGCTCCAGTCATCAGTCCGTCCCGTCGAGCCCAGTCGAGTCCAGTCCACTGCGTAGGCGCATCATGCCCATCCCGCATGCGCACTTAAACGGCCGCCCAGCCGAGTACATCGGGGGTACATGCCGCGATACGATATAGATACTAGGCCGCCCTCGAGACCACACCCCTCCCCCCGTCCGACTGCTGGCTGGATGAATGAATGAATGAATGGATACCTACCTACGAATACACAGCAACCGGGACTGGGAACCACCTCTGGAGTGAGATACAACTAGTCGCTAGATCACGCCAGCAGTGGCCCATCTAAACCGACTGACGTACGATCCGAGCGGCTCCGTTAGGCTAAGCTGCACCGAGCATCAGCAACCACTTGTTGCTGATCCGCCGCCGGGCCCTTTGAAGGTCGGTTGATATCGCCAGGCCCCAATCACGCCCCCCCGACCATCGCCCTGCTACCTCGCCTAGTAGTGTCAGATGCGCGCCCCAATCTCAGCCTCTGGACCACGCCCGCCAGCTACCGCGCCAAGCATCCTCGCGCGCAAGCGGCCGGCAGGGACCAGTCACGTCTTCAAGTTGGGGGGGGGGGGGGGGGTGAGAAGGGGGGCCGTCTTTGAGGCGACGGAGGCACGGATGCCAGGGTACTGTTTACCTACAGCAGTAGGCACGTAGGTAGGTATGTAAGTACTCCTGTGCCGGGGGTATGGATCTACGAGGGAAATGCATATGGCTGGCTCCGTGCCTGAGAGCGGATCCTCGTGAAATGCAGATAGTGACCACATAGCTGTACGTTGCATACCTCTTGGCCCTTGCCTGCCTACTTCTTACTACCTGTCAACGGACGAGTACATTGTCAACGTCTCAAGATCATTCATTGGCTGTGGCTATAGGATGTGTGGCTGGGGTGCGGGTAGGCCGTTTAGGATGGCCCCCCCCGCCGACTGCCTTATACGTAAGGTATTTATTTTTATTGCCCGGAACATGAAGACCTACCTAATTACCTCGGGTCCGCCCAATGTGTAGAATATTATTACCTGACTGCCTGATTGCCTTTCAAAACCCGCGAATGCCCTTTTCGCCTATTTGACCGAAGGCCGAACCCGTCGCGGGGATTGGGATACTGAAGGGAGAAAGCAGCGCGTAATCCGTCATGGGCCGGGCCCTCTCGCAAACCCCCCCGGCCCCTCCGTGGCCAAGTATTCAGCAGCGGCATCGTGTACACGAAGGAGGAGGCAACAAGGCAATAGTGCCGAGTAGCCACCTGGTCCGCAGGGACAGCAAATCACCAGGCCCCAAGACGGTGGGGACGCGATGTAGGGTATCGACGCCAGTCCCCCTATGTTGTAGGCGGACCGGCGCTTGGCTGGGACTCCAGCGCAAGGCCGGAGAGGAGAGACAGAGAGGGAGAGAGGGGGGCGGAGGGGGGGTGCTCGCGTCACTGGCTGGCCATGGCTGGTCAAATAGCGCCGATCTAGAGCCTCATGATGCCGCCCGTCCCCATAATCTTGAGATGGCCTCGGCGCGCCGTGCGGTCCAAGTTGTGCGGGATCGCCCACCTCGCGCTTAAGCTCCCCCCTTCCCGCGAGAGGGCCAACGATCCAAGGCGCCGTAGGTCGGCCGACGTTGCAGGCGACGGTGCTGCCCTGGTTTTTTTTTCTCTCTCGCCGTCGCTCTGCAGCAGACAGACGATGCCGAGCGCGGTCGCCCCATATTCACCCGCCGGATTCCCTCGTCGCGGCGACAGGCCCGGTGCAGGGCAGGGCGGGCAAGGGCAGGGCAGGGCAGGGCCCCCCCCAGGGCCAAAGAGGATGATGGGCCGTGTGTCCTTTCTCGACAGGGCGGCCAGGCCAGGCCAGACCAGGGCACTGCCTGTCTTGTCTGGCCCTCGGCTTGCTTGGCCTGTGTTGCGCTCCGTACGGAGCAGACAGACAAGCGCGCATCCATAACCGACGGGGGCCCAGGGGACCCGACCGACCGGGGGGTTGTTTGGTCGCTTGGAGGCGACTCTCTTTCTTTTTTCTCTCCCTGTCCGTCTCTCTCGCTCTCCCCCTCGTAGCCGCCTCTGGTAACAGGCGGGTGAATGAGCCAGCCAGCCCAGCCAGTAGAGTCAGCCGAGCCGAGCCAAGCCTGGCTGTCAACCAGCCCGCGGCCGGGGGCGGGATGGATGCGTTGAGCATGGGGGAAGTCAGTCTGGCCGACGCGGCGGTTGGCCCTCGAGGCTATGCCCGTCTCATACGGGAGGTCCTCATAGGCTGATAGGCACATACATACATACATACATCCATACATATAGTACATGTACGTGGATGTAGTCGTATGTAGGTACAGGGACCGTAGCCGTGGGGATTCGGCCCTCCATATCCATACTTCTCCATGGCAAGGTCCGGTCGGTTAAACTGACTTCGCTGACCCGACGCTCGTGGGGAGTTAAGATTGCTCCCAGCTTGGCGTCCACTCTCGACGGCGGATGACAGCGCAGCAACGTGCGATGCAAAAGCGGTGCTGAAGGGGGCAAACGGGCGTGACGGGAGACGGACTGGAGCGGGCAAAGAGGGCACGGGGTGCCCAAACGGGCAATTGCCGGTAGCGGCAAGTACGGAGTACGGGGGGCGACTCCATCTCCAACTCAGCCCATTTCCGTTCTCGCAGAGGAGCGACCTGCCTGTGTGTCTGGTGTCCTGTCCCCCCGTATCGCTGCCAAGATACCCAAGAGACCTCGGGTATGGAGCATCATCGTCCTTTCGTGGGCGAGACACGCACGCCGCATGCACCAACCAACCAACCAACCGACGGTACCTGATGGGGACCGACTTGCTGTCTGCCAATGCTTGTCTGTCGGCCTGCCCTTTTCTATGGGCTTGTGCGTGCGTGGGAGCGAGAGAGCGCGGGCGCAAATGCACGCCCCGCCGGGGTCACGAAGAGATTTCTCCGACGAGGCCGTGTCGTGTTGAGCCGGGAGGAGCCTGGCGTGACTGGGTACCTACTTGCCTGCATCCGGTTCCAGATTTTGACTATCGCAGGCACTTCGCAGACGCTGGAAGAGGGCAAGCCCGAGGCGATCCAGGGTAGCGAGCGAGAGAGAGAGAGAGAGAGAAAGGGAGCGTTACAGGTACGCCCCCCTCTCCCAAGCATCCATCCATGGGACTCCATACCCGACAATCATATCCAGCGAGCCAGTAAGTATACTACTCCATTGCCCAGCACTGGATCCCTACCTCCCAGCCGTCACCTCACTACCTGCCCCGCGCTCGCCGTGGGCGGCGCACGTCGGTTCCGCTTCCACTGCTTTCCTGGCCCGGTTCTGCTGCCAACCAACCTATGGATGCGGCCTGTCTGGCCCGTTGCCCGCCGATCCTGATGGAAGGGGTCTCCGGGTTTGTGCAGGGCTGGAGCAACCTTATGAGTCGCTCGTCGGTGGCCACGGACCGAGGTATAATACCATCAGCACTAATGGACTGGAGCATCCATTGCTGACAGACATCCATGCTCCGTACCTACATCTCTACAATTGGAACCTCCAGACTTAGCTTTACCATCGTAGTATAACTTAATTATACACATATGCACCTATCTACGTATACCTAATAGGACATAGGTAGGTAGGTATGGTTATCCGTAGTTACTTAGACACTCGTGCCAGCAAGTCCGTCCACGTCTGCACATGCAAGGAAGAATAGCAGGGCGACCTGCCCGTCGGGCCATCGACCCCTGAGCGTCCGTCCTCCCAGGCCGCCAGCCTAGTACTACGTATCTACCTACGTTTCCCGCCCTCGGGCCCTACCTACAACCCATACTACCAAGGACAGCACACACACATACGCACACACGCACACAACCCAATCCTCGCACCATTCCGGCCGTGAGTTCGGCGGCGTTAACGGGCCAGACTGATGAAGTGGGTTATGACAGGTCATCCTGTCCGGGTCGAGGGAAATGTACGTAGGTACTTACAGGCCCGGGGAGCGGGCCATGTCCGTACCTATGTAGGTACCTACATACATAGGCAGGTCGTTATGTAGGTAGGAGTAGAGCTCGGTGATGTGCCGGGCGACCCTGCTCGTCCTTGTATCCACTTTCAAGTCCACGTAGACAAAAGGGCATTTACTGGAGAATACGCAGTGCTTTTCGGTGCCTGTGCCTGAATCCGGGGGAAACCAATGCGGGATGATGATGATGATGAAAGCGATGATGATGATGATGATGTTACCGCTGTCGCCCGCTTCTGCTGCTGCTGCTGCTGCTGCTACTGTCGCCGCCGCCACTAAATGATGCTGATGGTGGACGTTGGGGGAAGGGCAACGCAAAGCCATTGGCCAATGACTCGAGATGCCGTGACAGCGACAAAATCTCGGGAATTTCGGGGTCTGCCAAGTTCCTAGTCGGCTAATCTACTTTTTCACTGGGCAAGCTGCTGCAGGATGCCAACTGAACTGTGGGCATGTCCACAGCTCCATATCTTTTGCAGGGGAAAACACAGAGGGAAAAAAAAAACTCGACACGACAGGCCCGGCTGTCAAGGCTTTCCTGGGCCGGTCTTGAGTAAGGACGTAGGGAAGGTACTGCAAGAGATAGGCAATGTACATACACGTACGTCGGCCTGGGTACTTCACGTACGCCGGCCAGATACATGGATGGATGGCTACAGGTAAGTATGTACCTACATATGAGGTGGACGTCGGAGGCAGGTATGGATCGGCCCAGGGCCCGTTGTCGTCGTGATGGCGTGTCGGCGTTGGCGCGGCCCCAGTTTGATCCCATCCGGCCAGGTCACGATAGCGAGCGGCGTCTTTCCCTCTCCCGCCCGATGGAAGCCAATCCAGAGTCGACCCCCGTCCGCAGAGATCGGCACCCGCAGCTGCTCTCGGAGCATCTGCCTCCAAATTGCGCGCGCCGTGACCTCTGCCACCGGGATGGGTGAGCAGCAGGTAATAGGACGATCCCATTTCTTCCCATGTCGCCATCCCCCGGGTTGGGCCATGCCACCCACCACCCACGCCCGTGCTATTTACTGCTGGACGGCGAAAGGGCCACTTGTAAGGCGACGGTAACGACGACCTCGAACCGAGCGAGAAGGCTGGAGGGAACGAGGGAGCATGGGGGCAGGCCGGCAGGGTCCGAAAAAGCAACACCACCCGGTGCCGCGGGTAGCAGCGCTAAAATGGGAGACATGGGATGTCGTAGCCGTAACGACGTCCGGCCTACCTACCCTTGCATGCGAGCCGTTGGTGAAGATGGATCCATCCTTTTCGCAAAGCCAAGCGGGCAGACCACGGACAGTTCCATGCCATGCCATGTATGCCATGGCCTGCGTGGCCCCCCCTCCATCTCGACGGCCGCGTAAGAGGTATGGAGGTACGAAGGATGCCTGTCGACGGGATTGCCCATTCACCTGCTCAGGTACGGAAACGCCTGGACGCGTATCCCGATCGATCCCCCCCTTCGATGTCGCTCCGGCCAGAGGAGGGGACGGGCATGGGAGGCCCGACGGTTGTGCGCCGTCGGGGGGTTTGTGTTCCCATGCCATCTACATAGTACCTATCTATCCATCCCATGCCACGGATGCCATCCCATGCGCCTGCGCCTGCGCCTGCACCGCGCGGGGCGACCACTCCGCCGGCTCTGCCGCGGCATGGAAGGGGGGGGGATCAGCCGGAGGTGGGAGGGACGGGGAGAAGGAGGGAAGGGGGCAAAGGAGAGAGAGAGAGAGAGGCCAGGCCTCGAGATGAGGCCCGTCCCATGCCATCCCGTGGAACCTGAACTCCAGACAGACGGCCGGGGATGATAGACACTGGTACGGATGGGAGAGCCACCGCCGCCCGCGGCTCCGTGCCATCCCATCCATGGATCCCATCTCGTTTCGTGGATCGTCGAGCGATAGTCAACTGCCTGCCCGTGCCTGCCTGTTTTTGCCTTCCTGTCCGTGCCGACCCGTGCCTGCCCATTTTGACGTTGTCTCGACCCTTTCTCTTCCATCATCCCCATTCCCTCTGCCACTCTCTCCACACCTCCCACTTCCATCCCATTCATCCTCCAGCTCTCCCGCGTACACACATACACTCACTCTCTCACTCACTCACACACACATCCTCTCTCGTTCCGCCCCTCCCACCCCCCGTCCCCGGGCTGTCCTTTCGGCCCATCGCCAATGCAATGCCGTACGGGCACAGCCAGTGCAATCTGCCGAGCCACGACGCCCCCCCCCCCCTCTCCATCCCCCAGTTCTGCACCTTTGCCATGTCGCTTGTCCTCATCAGGTATGGAGGTCTAGCGCCTCGCCTACCCCTGTGTTCATAATTCGGATCAGCGTCCATCCCGTCGTCACGGCTGGCCGTCCTGCCTCGGCCCAATACGTAACCCGTGAAGTTGACGATATCGAGATGTGCCCCCCGGGACGCAGGCTCCGGATCGGCCTCGGCAGTGCTCGAGATACATCGCGGTCGAAGCACCTGCCCGTGCAGGCTGATAGTCGCAAGCTTCCCATGCACCCCGCTACTTTGGGATCCCACCCTACCAAGATCCCAGTACATCGCACATCCTCTGCCTACATACACGGTCCTGCCGAGCCGGCCTTGACCTGCCAGAAAGAACATGCTCGTCACTCCGGCAGCAAGTCTCTCATCCCGCATCGTCCCCCTCGAGCGGCGCGGTAGCCCGTGTGTACTCTCTCTATACACGCCTACATACTTGCGAATACTTGCACCGGCGCAGATGGGGAGCAATCTCCCAATGCGGACTAGCATTTGTGCCCCCCCCCCCCCCCCCCCCTACCACGCATCCTGGGTTTCTCGCGCTCGACTAGCCTGGACTGGCCGGCTTTCATGGCCGACGACCAAGGCCCTGACATCACGCAGCAGCAGCTGACGAACATCGGCCGACTTACAGTCCTCTATACATCGACATCACCATCGTGGACGCGGCCAAATCCACTTCTATCGTCCCGACGAAGAGGTAGGCGTTGGCGATCGAAAGCAGGAACTTGCCTTCCTAACTGCGAAGTGGTCCGAGAAGGGCTCCATGACCCGGCCTACGAAACTCCGTTATGAGCTCACTCCGACAGCGCCCGCATACACGCGCACATATCCCGTGTCCCGTCCCTGGGGCCTGGTCGACGGACTGAGGCCCATTGGTGACAGGTATCCCCGTGATTCGGGCTGAATATCGCCCCCCGCTTTTCCCACCACAGCTGGGAAGAGAAACCCATACGAGCATCCGTACGTTGCATCGCTCCTCAGCCAACGCGGGTTCATGACCCATCCCAACGGAGGCGGGCGTCCACCTGGGCCTAGGTGACGAGGGTCGGCGAGTGCGCGGCAGAGGACTCTTCTCGGCCCCAACCACCGGCCTCTCTTGTCTCCCTCGGGCTCCCAGCATGGCGATCCCCATAAGCAGTGCGGGCGTCACAGTGAGAAGGGCTGTGGAGAAGCCAAGGCTGCCGTCCAATGCTCCATCCACGACCCCCGGCCCGGCAGGACGAACCCACACCCTCCTCCTGGACAACTGGACTAGGACTGGACTGCTGCATGGCCATTGTCCACGAAATGCTCTTCCGATGTCGAGGGCCCGCCAAGCTCCTGCCGCTCCGCTCCTGCTCGCTCTCCCCTCCCCCCCCATCATCCCCCCAGCTTGACACAGTGGCAGGGGGCGTGGCCAGAGACAAGTCGTCCCATCATGGTGTCTCTCATGCAGGGCCAACGGGCATGGGTTGCAAGTCTCCGGCGCCGTAATTTCGCCCATCCCAGTCGCGCAACGAGATGGAGGTCAGATCCGGCGACAGTCCCTTCACAGGCATGGGGAGCCGGGGCAAGGTTGCCTGCCGACCTTGAGTCGTCCGCATGCGAGGGCCGAAGTGCCACACAGTAAGTGTCCCGACGGTCTGTTATCTCCGTATGATGTGTGGGAAAGCGAGTTGGGATGGCAAGGCCACCACCACACCCTGCATTATCGACACGGACGCGCTGCTTGCCGAAAGCAACCCGCACTGTCTCATGTCGTTCCCTCTGGAGGAACGACCCCCGCGGCATGGGCTGGACATGGCCCTCCGCCGATTCCCGGGCCGTTGTACCACCGCAGAAGAGGCTCAATGCGAAGGGGGGCGGCCTCGTGGCACCTTGTGATTGTGTCGTGCAGCAGCGACACCCCCGCGAGTCGCTAAGGTTGCCGGAGCTTGGAGGGTTCATCTGCTGGCATGCAGCTTTCCGGAATCCCCAGGGCTCGAACTTAGCCTCAAGTGCCAGCTTTCTTCCGGCCACCCCTCGGTCTCTCCTGTTCCATCATGTGTCGCGGACGGCGGCACGTCCGACCAATGGGAACCCCGTGACCGGAGAGCTACCGCTGGGTAGCGAATCGTGGCCATGATAAACCACCCTTTCGAACCAAGACTTCCAGCCACGTGGAAATAGACCTATACGGCAGCCCTTTATGACCAGCATTCACTTATCGTTGCTTTGCTTGCCGCGCCAATGGGACGTATTCCGACTTTTTGATAGTCGGCCATCCCACCGTGAATCGCCGTCGACGCCGCGTGGAAACGATACAGCAGAGTTGTACGGACAGTACGCCTGGGCTGTGTCCTCTGCTCACGGCACACCCATGTGCTCATCTCTACGTGTGCGTCTGCATCTTTTTCTGCGTCTGCGTCTGCATCTGGCAGCTCGCAACCAAGATGGAATGACAACGCCGACCGTGATCCACCACGGGAGACGGGGCTCGGGATGGCAGGCCTAGTTCCCCGGGCTGACGCGAGCGGCGATCTGGTTGATGCGGATCTCGCACCGGAATGTGGACTCATTGGGATGAAGTCACATACAGGCCTTTCGGCCTATCCTGATGTTCGCCTGGCGTCTCGGCCCAGCCGGGGCCAATCAACCATCCATCTCCTTTCGCTTGTCCATCGGCTCAGCGGCTTCGTCGGTGCTTTCTGCAGGCCCTGCATATGGGCTAGTAATGTATGACTGGTTGCCCGGGGGGTCTGATGCAATTCCGGTGCCTATCGCCAGGTCTGGACAATGGGCGTTCGAGGGCCCTACCAGCCTCGGTGCCGCTCCCGCGGCGCTTGTGCTGTACCTGGGAAAAGACCCGAGGACTCTGTCCCCCGTCGACCCTGACCTCATCCCTGTGCAGCTCTCGACCCAGCCCAACAGAGGCTGCTTCTTGGGGCGGCAGGATCATGCGGAGTCGCGTCAAGGGCCGATGCAAAGACATGTCAAGGGCCGATGCAATAAATTGGATTGGAATATTTTCCCCATCCACCCGCCAGCCGTAACTCCGTACCTGCCACTGTGACGTCTCCCCTGCCCCGCCCCCAAGCGTTTCCAGCGTCGTGCTCGATGCGAAGGAGCAATTTGGGAAAGTTGATTTACATCCGGCTAACGCAAGGCCCATGAAAGGAGACCGTAATATCTTTCCCCCATTCGAAAGGGCCGCACCAGAGCTGTGGTACCACAGCAAACCAGGCGACTGTCGCCCACTTCCGTACGCTCGCCCCCCTGACTCACGCGTCACTTGTACAGTATACTCTGTTTCAGAAAAAGCCGTGCCGCTTTCGAGTGATCATTACACTGGCCCTGACATCGCTTTGTCGGTCCGCGAGGGAGACTGCAGTTCTCCTGAGTAGGCGACGTCGCTACAAGGGATAACCCCCTGGGATCTCGTCATGGCATAACCAGTTTGCAGCCCGGGCAAAAAGCAGAAAGTCCATGATCTCAAGGTCGAAATGGCAGACAGCCAAGCATTATCAGCCCTCCCTTTCGACAGGCCCTGTGATCATGAGGATGAACACCGATCCTCGCCCCATGATAGTAGATGAGGGACGCGTTCAGGTGACCCTCTGGACTTGTGACGCCAGCAAAACCTCTTCTCAATTACCCCAAGGGGCGACGGCAGTGGTCATGGGTCTCCGAAACACCTTTTGAACCGGGCTTGGTCGGCTGTCTGGGCTTGTTGAACCGTCTTCCATGCTTCCTTGGTCTGAAACTCGAGGCTTGACTGTGATTTGCCTCTGCACTCGCCTTCTTCCTGGCCACCTTATTAGAGGGAGGAAGGGCTTTGTTGGCAATGTGTGGTCATGGGACCTGGTGACGGCGGGAGGGGGCGATCGTCCCTCGGTTGTTGATCCTCTACCGCTCTTGGGGGGTCTTGACGACACCTCTTCGAGGGAACCTCGATCAAACGACAAATTGAGGCGCCTGAGGCGATTTCCCCCGTTCGAACGCCCGGGCAATGAGAAATGACATACGTACACACACTAACGCTCGGTGTAGATGTACTTGCGCAAAATTATTTGAGTTGTCTCGGCCGTATCGCCAGCAAGGCGGTTGCTTCCAAAAGGGGGAAGGTGGGCAAGACGGGAGGAAAGGGGGGGGAGGCAGGCTTCTGCCCGGCCACCCCCCCCTTTTTTTTTTTTTCGTCCGCTCTCTTTTCGGCGCCAGGAAGAACGACCGCGCGGAAGGGGGTCAGGGGAAGGTGAGGGCAGTGACCAGTGCCACCTGAGCTGATACCGATACGAAGGATTGGCTTTTCGACCATGTCACTATGATGGCGCCCAGTCTACGCGATGATCCAGGTGAGAGATTCACATGAAGGGTAGAGCAAGAAAGGTGGAAGTTTCGAATAGCAATTTACGTCTCACCAGTGCAATCCCCTTGACAAAAAGTCGTTTGTTAATTCTTCACATTTATTAAACGGTTTAGTTTTGGTGTTTCTCATATTTGTATATACGTATATATATATATATATATATATATATGTATATATGTATATATACTGCTTTCCCAACAAAGTGGGAGAGAAAAGGGGGGGGGGGGGGGAGGATGTTGTGTATGGCCTTTCGTTTCTTGTTGGGTTCCCAGGGCTGGGCTATCATCTTGTTCGCTAGCCAGCCGGGGGAAGGGAGGGGCCAGTGGGTGTAAAAAGTCTTTCATTGTGAGTTGTGTATGATATATTTCTCGTTGCATGGTAGTAGGTTGGTAAAATAGCTTGGTCGGTGATGGAGCAGCCTTCGGGGGCGCGGAAGAGAAGAGGAACAAAAAAGGGGGAGGGGGGCTCTTTCCCTTCTCACTTTCCGGGAACGAGATTTCGTTCCTCAACCCCCCTTCTCTCTCTCTCGCTTTCTCTCCCTCGTCGTGGGCGTCGGATCGCGGGCGGTGCGAGATTGAGGAAAAAGAGGAGGATTCACGGCGTCGCGCGGGCGCGTAAAGTCGTCGTCACTCTCCCCGGAGGCCCTTCAAGTATAAAGAGGGCCAGACACGACGAAGTGATTATCCCCGCCAATAGGATACGCGGCTGTGATGTTGCATGGAGAGGAACTCATTGACGTGCGGCGACGGAATCCATATCATTCATTACTTGCGTGTACGCCCTCGTCTCTTTCGTTCTGCCGCATCATTTCGTCGTGGCCCCCCCCTTACTCCGCGCCCGCCTGCGCCCTGCCGGAAGCGCTGCGGTCTGTTATCTCTCTCGTGTCTGTACCTTCTCCTCACGCCGGCCCCATGGGCGGGTACGGGTACGGGTTGTTGGTGGCCATGGGCCACGAGGACCAACCCGAGGGGGCCACGCCGGCCATGTCGGTCAGGAGGTCCTCGTTCTGGTCCCACTGCTCGGGGGCGAGCACCATGTCCCACTGGATGTCGGGGGCCTGCGTGCCGGGGGGCAGGTCGGCCGCGCCCGTCGTCGGGTTGTAGACGCCCGAGTAGACGCCCTCGGCGCCGCTGGTGTAGGGCAGCCCCGAGTCCGACTGGTGGAAGGGCGGCGGTGCCGCCAGCGGCTGCGACGACCAGCCCGTCGCGGCGCCGGGGCCGAAGTCCTGGGGGTGTGCTGGCGCTGGTGGCGCTGGCGGCGCACCGCCGCTCATGTGGTGGTTGTGGAGCAACCCGGCCGACGGGCCCGCCGAGGCCGGCGGCGGCGGCGGCTGGTGGCCCATCGACTGCATAGCAGCGTTGTTCTCATTGGCGCGCACCGTTTCCAGCCCCGAGCCCATGCGTCCCCCGAACAGCGTCGATGTAGGCTTGCCGTCGACAAGGCCCATGGCCTTAGCGAACTCGCCGGCGATCTTGGCGAAGCGCGCGTTGGTGCCGCTCATCTCCACCGTCTTGAGGATGTCGTGCACCTTGCGGACCGCGTCCGTCATCTCGGCGATGCTGTGCCGCTCGAACAGCTGGTTCTGCGCCAGCAGCGTCTCGAGCTCGTGGTCCAGGTCCGACTGCGGCCGCGGCATGTGCGCCTGTTGCTGCGTCTCGTGCGGCTCGAACTTCCAGGCCTGGCGCGCGCCCCGCGGCGAGTCGCCACGCGGCGGCACCGAGTTGGGCGACACGAGCCGTAGTGTGATTTCCATGCTTGCCAGGTAGGCCCAGTACACGTCGAGCCACGAGACGCCGTTGAAGCATTGGCCTCGCCACAGCTCTACGAGCAGCGAGACGCAGCGAAGAGCCGACGTAACGCACACCTTACCGAGCTGCGTGATGATGTAGGCGTCGGTCCCGAGCTCCTGTCCCTGTTCGCATGTTTCCACCTCCTTGAGCAGGAAGCGTCGCGTCAGCAGGCCCAGGGCGCACTGGTACGTGACGTGCATCAGCATCATGGCGCGCCAGGTCCCGTCGGTGCGGCGCTGGCTCGCCGCCGTCGGCATCATGTCGGGCGGCAGATTGGCGCGCCAGCTGAGGAGGCGCCGCAGGTACTGGATGGCTTGGCTGTACCGACTGGCAGGGCAGTAGGCCGGGTCGTAGACGTCCCGGCGGATGCAGCCCACGAGGTGCCAGAGCCGCGAGGACTGCTCGACCAGCCGCGAGGGCTGGCCATAGGCGCACACCAGCACGTTTTCGTCCGGGTAGTCAACGTCGACTTCTCGGTCGTCGATGGCCGTCGGGCGGCCCAGGGCGCAACACAGGCTCTGTTCGTACGCGTACAAGGTCCACCAGACGCGCTTGCGTAGCTCCCGGGTGATGGGATGGAAGGCCGCCGAGACATCCTGGCGGTGCATGCCGAGCGCCACGGCCAGCCGGCAGGCAATGCCGTGGAATGTCCATGCGCTCGTCCGGTCATTGGTGTGGTTGGAGTACAGGGACAGCAGCATCAGGGCGCAGACGTTCGGCAGGCTCATGTTGACGAGCAGCGGCGGCAGCTCGTTCGCCTCGGCGTAGTAGCTCCGCTGAAAATCCAGCGACTGTTGGTTCTGCGGCATCGACCGGGACCCCAACACGTAGATCATGTAGAGGCAGCAGAGCCAGCCCACCGACACGTGGGTTCCGTGTTTGTCGCTCGGCGTCCCCGCTGTGCGCCAGATCTCCTCGTAGACGCTCTGGAAGGTCGGCCTATGGAAGATGAGGAAGTTGGGATGAACCTGACAGAAGAAGGCCTCGACGTAGCTGTCTGATTCCTCCCGCGTAGGCAGCTTTACCTTGTGCGCAGGGATGCAATGCCGCAGGTGGTCTGGTGAGTTGTTATGCCAGTCGCCCGCGTCCACCATCTTGGCAGTAGGGGAATCACCCCTGAAATGGGCTTGGTGGGCGGCGGCGCCTGGTATGACGAATGTAGACCTCTCCGTGTCCATATGCCCGTATATTGAGCCCATGATGGGCTCGCCGAGGAAGTCGGAGGCTATAGTTTGCGACTGCCCGCCATCCTTCGCGCCTGTCGCATTAGCTCGGTTCGCCACCAGGCTTCGAAGTTTGGAGAAGAAGGCCAGGCTGCCCGATGGACCGATGTAGTGTGGCCGGCCGTTTGTGTCCCGTACAAGGCTTGCGCTGTCGTCGCTGGGTTCCGATCTGCTCGTCCTATGCTCGGGGGATATTGGAGAGATGAGCGTAGAGGCGCTGATGGACCGGGGCCGCGCTGTGTCGAAACTCTGCTTGCCGTCGTGCGATTCCGGGGTGACATCCGGCATTTCGACGCCCATCTCGCGTCCAAAAGCGGCCAGCTCTTCGGCCGTCGCCTCTGGTCCCAGCTGCGGATGCAGGCCGTGAACGAGCGCGTCGAGCGCGCGATACCTCCGGTCTAGGCTCTCCACACTCCCATATATGCGATGCTTCCGCGGCATCGTCGTCACACAAGGGATGCCAGCCTCCACGCAGAGCTTGCAGGGGGCCAACCCTTCCTCCCCCCCGCCGGCTTGACCACCGTCGTCGGCGGCCGTGGCATGATCAAGACGCTGGCACTTGCATCGGCGCGTCTTGCAGTAATCGCAACTCAGCTTCGTTCGTTTTCTCTGGGCGGCCGGGACACGTCGCTTCGCTTTCAACATCTCGCGGCGCTGGGCGGCTTGGTGGTGGCTAGGACCGGCTGTGGTAGGGCTGGTTTCCTGGCCCTCGATCTTGGGTAGGGGTCTCCGGGTGTCGATCGGCGGCGGCAGGCCCGACGGCTGAGCGGCGGAACCCATGTGGTTCCGGCCGAGCCCGAAATCGCCCTTAGATTGAGACATCGATTTTCCGGGCGTGGCGGGCAACCAAGTGTGACAGGAAGCACCCCCGTGGCAGGAAGAGGGGGGTAAATGTTTTGGTCACGGCTGTTTCCCCTCAAGCAGGGCTTATACAAACCAATGGCGGCCCAGTCTAGGTCACAGCAGGGGCGGATCTCTTCTCCATCCGTCGACGGGAAGCTCGACGACGATCTGGGGCTGGCTCTTGAACGCGGTGCAGGGTGGTCAGATCAGATCAGATCAGAAAGGAAGACGCGTTGTGTGGACGGGGCGTAGGCGAGCATAGGCGAGCGTGAATTGGGCTGGATCCAGTGATGGATGGGGGTTCGTATGCAGGGGCAGGTGGTAAGACCGGAAGCAGGTGTCCTCGGGCAATAGAGGAATTGGGGAATCGCATAGACACCCATGGGGAAGAGCGGGAGTCCCTCATAATCACTAGGGTATGGGAATCCTCGTCATACTGACAGCGTCGGGGCGAGGTCGCCGGCCGGCACAAAGCCCCAGATCCTGTCCCTACACAGTAGAGGAGGTGCATGGCCGGTGCTGCAAGGGCCGGTCACAGAACTGAGAGCCTAGATGTGTGGACTTTTGGCGCAGCCCGGGGCTCCACAGAAATGACGGTAGAAAAGAGGTGTTGGAGGCCAGTCTTGATGTCATGGTCACATCAGGCACCCGGCCAATCAGCTCGTAGACAGTGCCTCCTTTGGGGACAGAAGTCGTCAAGTGTGCGACGGGATAGAGTACGGCTAGCTGGTTGGTGACTTGAGGGCGGAGGCGATAGATCGTCACGATCCGCGCCTCGATGGTGATGGCGATGCTTATGCCATGCCTGCCGTTCCTTTGCGAAAAAGCCGTGTGCTGTCACCAGGAAATTGGAGCACCAACGCCGCGGGCGACCCGGGGCTCGAAGGCCAGCCAGGCCGGCAACCCCACCCGAAGACTGGACACAGGCCGGAAGCAAGCAGCCGGGAGATCGGTACCCGCCACCCGCGGGCTGGGAGAGGAGCCAGGCGGCTGGTTCTCGAGCTCGGTTAGGACAAGGAGCAGCGTGCTATTCTCAGCGATGGCTCCAAGGCGAGGCCCGCATCCCTTGTTGCTTCGCGTCTTACACCGGAGCTGAGCTGGAGGCTGGATCGCGGTGTACACCATGGCGACCGTGCTTCCGGATCGTAGCATCCATTTGCCATGCGGCGCCTCGCCTATCCGTGTCATCCACACTTGCAGGGATGGCCGAGGCAGTTGGCGACCACTATTGCATTTGTTGAGCCCATGCAGATCCGCACCTAACGGCAGCGTAGCCGAGCCCGTTGGACTAGCAGGACGTGGCCTGGGGCCGGGACCGGGGAAGCAAGATACTCGGACTTCGGGTTGTTTGGGGCATGCGACAATGATGACCAGGGCGGCTGTATAGCGGGGCCCACCCGCGCCGAAGGCCGGACGGGCGAGCGGCTCTCGCAACGAACGGGAGGGAAGAGAGATGAAGAGGATCTGGATATAGATCCGAGCCGGCTCCCCATCTGGTGTCTTGGGGCGATTGCCGCCGTTTCGTGCGTGGCCATCTATGGCAGCAAGCAAGCAGCCAGGCCCAGGATGAGGCGAAGCAAGGTATTGCGGGGAATGCTGGAAGCTGACGCTGGCGCGGGAACCCAGGTCCTCATGCTGAGAAATGCCCTGCCGAAGTCAACCAAGACCGGAGATTCAACTCCGACATCCGGGTATCTTTGGGAGGGGGCACGCGGGAGACACGCAAGGCGGCACTTGAGCGCATCGGCTTCCTACATACCTCCTGCCTGGTAAGGGGCTGGAGGGCCCAAGAGTCGGGAGAAATGCGGAGATGCCTCGTGCGCGCCGTCTCAACGAACCCAGCATGAATGACAACGGCAGAAGCAAAAGGGGGGGGGGGGGGGGGGGGGGGGGGGGGGAGTGAGAAAAGAGGCTCCAACCTTCTCGTCGCCGGTGTGGAGGGGGCGAGTTGTTGGATGGAAATGAAACAAATCCCTAACACCTAGAAGAGCCCTGTGGTAGGTAATACGCAGATGTATGTAGGAATGTACAAAGTACCTAGGTACCTCTTCTTACTGGGGGTACTCAGGTACTTGCCTTCCAACTCCCAATACCATTGATGTCCATCCCATCCCATCCCATACCATTTGGAAGGGACGATGGATGCCTGGAGTACAGTGCGCAAAAGTGCGACAAAGACTGTAAAAGTACTGTACGGCCAGAGATTCGCGTCCATTCATTCGCCCGGGAGGTCGGATGAAGAAAAGTGACCACCCTAGCAGCCCAGCTGGAACATATGGGGAGCCCTGGAGGGTATCTACCTACTTACCTACTTATCCATCCCATCCAGGGTATGGGAATACAGAGCCGATATGCCCGTATACCCCTACTAACCGGCTGCCGTGAACTTTCCTTCCAGTTTGTATGGAGCACCGCACCCGTGCCCCCCGACTGCTCTCTCCTCTCTCTCTCCTCAGCGCCTCGCAGACATGAGGGCATCGCTGCCCGTCGCCGTCGAGGGCCACCATGGTCTACAATTGGAGCGAACATGAGGCCACCTGCTACCGGCTGTACATCGACGAGAAGAAGTCGCTGGAGGAGATCATGCTGTACATGCGGGAGAAGCACGCCTTTACTCCGAGGTAAGAGCGATGATGCATTCATGACATCCACCCACGCCCGCGCGCTGGCTCGCATTGCCCGCCCGCACCGCCTGCCCTTCCCATGCCACCGATGCCGCATCCCGTCCTCGAAAGGCCGTAGAGACACGCTGCACCCGTCGCAAGCTGGTTCGCGTCGCCCCCGGCGCGGCGCTGCGCTGCGCTACGCTGCTGTTGCTGACCGCCGTCGCCCCAGCAAACGAGCCTACCAGACGCGCTTCCGTCTCTGGGACTTCCCGTCCAAGCAGAACCCCGCCCACAAGAATGACCGCCTTGTGGCCCGCATCCGGGAGCTCTGGGAGCGCAACCTGTCGCAGCGCGAGATCCTGCGCGTCCTCAACGAGGAAGACGGTTTCAACATCAGCCACCGTGAGCTGATGCGCGTGCGCGCCAAGAACCGCTGGTTGCTGCGCATGCCGAACCCGCCCTCGGTCGCTGGCGACCCCGCCCCCGAACCCGTTGACCGACCTGTTCTGTCGCCTTCGCCGGCCGACGACGGTAGAGCGCCCGAGAACCCCCTCAGCCCCCAGATCGTGGCCAAGCGGCGCGACCAGCTGCACAAATTGGAAGCCCAGTCGGCCGAGCGCTGGGAGACGCGCAAGCGGAGGAGGAGGACGCGCGCCTGGGCCGGCCTCCCCGCCGACCCGCCGGGGCCGCCACGCTTTCCCTCCGAGACCACCATCGAGGAGGGCCGCGTGATCCTCAGTCTCGACAATGCCCTCTACCGTGAGGTGCGCTCCCGGTTCGCCGACATCTGTGACGAGGCCGGCGTGGCCAAGAAGACCATTGCCGGCCCCAAGCGATGGGATGCGGTCAAGCAGACCCTGATCCAGGCCATGCCCCACCTTCAGTTCGTCCTTTGGACCTCCAAGGACAATGCCGACAACAAGAAGCTTGCGCTCGATGTCATCTGCACCGACGTCACCAAGCGCATGCGTACGGCCGAACGCAAGATGACCATCGCCGAGGCCAAGAGCGCGTTGCAGATCAACCCGGAGGAGTCCCGGAACATCCGGCACGAGTTTCTGGCCATACTTCAACGCGACCACTTTACCAACAAGGTCGAGGCCGGACAGGAGCACTGGGATGAGCTGAAAGGGACTTGGATCTCCGCATCCCCCATACTGCAGAGACTATTGGCGACAGGGCCGGACGACCCGGCCCACGGCGAGAAGCTCCGCGCCGTCGAAGTCATGGCGAAAGACGTCATGAAACGCCTGCGAGACGAGCAAACAAGGCGTGATGCAAGCCGGCAGAAGTCTACACCCACTGCGCCATCAAGTTCAGGGGCTGGTTCGGGGCAGCAAACCGATAAACCGGTGTCCCAACCCCCCGGATTGGCGAGTCCCGGTGGCGGCCAAGTCTGCCATGGCGATTATCATCCGCCCGAACAGTTGCAATTGGACGGCATGGTGACGGCCCTGGTCCCAGACACACCCGGTGGCCCCCCCAATATCCACATGAACCACTGCACGTCGCCTCTGCAAATCCAGGCGCACCCGCAAGTGCAAAGTCCCAGCATGGTGCGAACCCCGGGGGCGTACCCGGGCGGCTTCTCCGGGAGCTCCTCATTCTCGGAGGCCTCGGGTCAGGGCTCGCTACTTCCCAGCAACGGCGTGAACGCCAGCCTGTCGATGGACGGCACGATGGACGGACAGCTCAACGCATCTCTTTCGGTGCTTATGGACGACCCGGGTGTCCTGGGCGCGCACACGCACGGCGCGCACGCCGAGGCCTTCTTGGGCCACGGCCTCTCGCCGGGGCCGCCGCCGCACCACCACGCCTACGTACAGCCGCACTTCCCGCCGCCGCCCAACCCGGCGCGCGTGGCGGCGCCCATCGCCGTCTTCTTCCGGCTGGACCACAGCTCGTCCTTCACGCTAGAGCGGTCGGTCTGGATCGGCACGCTCGAGTCGCGCACCTTTGACGAGCTGCGCCACGTGGCCGCCCTGAACTCGTCGGTCCCCAACGCCGTCTGCGGCCGCGTCAAGGGCATCCTGGCCGCCGATGTCACCATCGAGATCAGCCGTGACGACGAGTTAACAGCCTACCTGACCGTCACCGAGAGCCGCGGCGGCGCCGGGGCTGCGTCCTTTTGGGTCCAACTCATGTCTGCCTGGAAGGCATAGGCAAGGTTGGGCGGGTGCAACAGCCCCTCCGCCTGCTTCCGCGTGTACTGGGTTTGGATGCATCTTATTTCTAGACAGCGTTTGGGGAGGGTTTGCCATTTCATTGCGTACAAAAGGTACTAGGCTCGAGTTAGGGATGCTTTGATACGGGCCAAGGCACGGACGGCTGTTTGTGGAAAAAGCCTGGATGTGCCCTTTCCACTGATATAGCTGCCCCGGGCAAGCATTCGAGCGCAATTTAAACAACCCACCCCGATGTATAAGTGCATATGTGCATATCTATCACTATTGAGCACCCGACCATCATGCTTCCATTGCCAACGAGTAAACAGCCGGTGATTCCCTTGCGTGGTCGCTCTACTCACGGTGGCCTTGAATACCTATATAGGCCCCTTGTCAAGGCCACAGTAACTAATAACTATCTGGCAGAGGGGCACTGGGAGGAAGACGGAGCGAGTTTCCCGTGGACGGGGACGGTATGTAGTCGTCCTGTGTACGCCCAAATTAGCTCAAGTACATTGTCGTGATTCCTACCGAATCTGTACGGAGAGAAACCTTTTTTAGTGGATGTTGACCCTTCTTCCCATTCTCCGATTCGTTTCCTATGCGTACTTGTGCACCATGGTCTCCACCAGGCCGTTTCTGCCATTTCCTGGTATGTATGACCTTCCCGTAGTTTTGTGGTTAATACCCTCTTAATCAGCGGCGTCATTATCTAAACTTGGGTGACTTCGTCGAGGGGGGAAATGGGAAAGTGGGGAACTGTGACGAAACAAAACAGATTATGAACATAGATGTGCATAAGCCGACCGCTTCCAACAACCAACGAACCCCGACCAATTGTAAAGATTGGATCTACTGCTCGGTTAGCTCAGTTGGTTAGAGCGTCGTACTAATATCTCCTTACGGATATATCATGTAATGCGAAGGCCATGAGTTCAAGCCTCATACTGAGCATCTTCTTTTTGTTTTCAGCGCCATTTCGCCCGCCCGCCCCCCCTTGCTGAGTGCCACTCTTAACTTCCCTTTTTGCAAAGGGAAAGACGGGGAGTTGGTGACTCGCGATTACAGCCAACACCATCATTGTATGTGTCATTCGTACCTAGAACTGGACTATGGGAATGCTGAGAAGTGTCTCGCGGCTGCAGCCGTGACAAGCCCGGCAGAATACAACCGACGCCATGCCCCTGTTCACCTGCCCTCCCCGGCTCTGATATTCAGCCGTCATTTAATTCCGGGCAAGTGAGAGCCGACGGGGCGCTGAAAATCAGCCACATTCTGTTCTTCGTCCAATGACAATTGTTATCTATGACCGTCACCTGTTAACGGCGTGGATGCGATAGACGCGATGGACAGGACCCCACTGAGCGCCCGCAAAGCTGAACCCTCTAGCACCGATGGATACTTACGTGCTTGGAGCAAAGAAAGCGTGCTGGTGCGGGGATGCTTTGGGTGTAAGGCAGCGCCACCACAGTCTAGAACGCCAGCCTGGAGCCGCATCGGGGCCCCCTTTTTTTCTCGGACATGACAACCAAGTCCAGAACGTGCCTGAACGGGTAGGCCAACAGTCGGTCGTTAGGGATGAATCGCGTCGACAACATTATGAGAAGTCCGTTGTTTCTCGGGCGCTTGTGAGAATAGTCGCTTCTGAGGCCCCGACTCAGCTGCCCTACCACTAAGAACCAGCGAGCCGCGAGGGGAAGCGGCCCAGGCCTAGGCCCAGGCCCAGAGCCTTGCTGCTATCACTGCTGCTGTTGTGCCCAGGATCCGAGACTGGGCAACTGAGGCAGAGGCTCCTGCAGTATAGCTTGCCAAAGTCTGGCTGCGTCCTGCGCCTGGAAGGTGAGAAGTGCGATACGCACGCTTCCAATGCCCAACGCTCGCCGAGTTCCTTGCCCAATGAAGCCCACCGCGGTTATTCTTGCACGACGAAACCGGAGCACTGCTGCCGGACCGCATGGAGAGGCGTCAGGCAGGCAGCTGAAAATCCCTAGCTCTCGAGGAGGGCTGCCAATCGGCCGGCTTGGCATGCGCGCCGACCCAAGGGGTCATCACCCGTGCGAGCGAAGACGCTGGATCGGACGTGCTGTGTGTGTAGTTTAGCGTGGCGTGTCTCCATTGCCCACGCGATCCGGCTGTTAGGACAGCCTGTTGGCGATGTAGAGCTATGCCCGCTTCCGGGCTAGGCTCAGGAACAAGCTCTCTCATGCCAGCTGAGAGGCCCACGTGGTAGAAGGGGCCATCGGGCCCAGGCGTGGCTTCAACGCCGGACCGGGAGGGCATCGCCAGATCCTGCCGGGACCCCTGAGGTCTGCGGCTGGCCGGCCGTCCACGAGCGGATCTAGGCAGAGAGGGTTGAGATGCCCAGGCCCAAGGCCTAGATCGTCACTTGGCGCTCGTCCAGGACGACTCGGTGATGATGGCTTCTCAGACGGCTCCTCGTCGACGACGAGGAACAGCTGTCGAGAGGGCGTATAAGATGGGAGCACATCGCCGCTCTCTCTTGCTGTCTCATTTCTTCTCCAGGTTCCCGCCCGCCCTCAGCCGCTCTTTTCTGCTTGGCAGGCGCATTCCGACCGACCTCCTTCGATCCTTTGCTCACTATCTCCTATAATCTCTTGTCCTCTCACCTTGGTCCCTCTCTTGCCTACTGCCTCTCATTATGATTATCAAGTCCTCGACGGCTGCCCTCTTGGTGGCCGCGTCGGCCTCGGCCTACGCGCTCCCTACCGAGGAACAGCAGCCACCGCACGATGTGGCGGCTGCAAACCCGGCCAACGCCTCAATCCCCGAGGCCGCCTCCTCCGGTTTCGAGGTCGTCATCGTCTACGCCACGCCCACGGGGGGATGTCCTGCCACGCCCACGCAGTGTGCGGCCAACCAACTTGCGGAGGGGCCCGGCTCCCCCGGCTCCGGTTCCGGGTCGGGCTCCGGCCCCGGTTCTGGCACGCACCCCGGAACTAACAACTACCAAAAGGCGGGTGGAGCGGGCAACGGGGGCAAGTCGAGCCCGGTCAAAGCCACGGCCACCATGTCTCACTCGGCGCCCCTCGCCACGCTCCAACCCGCCGTCCACTGGAGCTACGACACCAAGCCTGCCAAGAACGTCGTCCCGGTCCCTCCCAAGAAGGGATCCGACCTGTACTACGGTGTTGACAGTACGTCCATACCCCCTCGGCCCGGCTGACTACAGGCAGATGCGCTGACGCGAGGTCCGCCCTCCCCTACCAGGCCCCGAGAAGGAGGGCCACTTTGCCACCATCAAGTACTACTTCAACAGCCCGTCGGTGAACTTGGACCACTGCGACCACGTCAAGGAGGTGAGCTACGACGCCGGCACGGGCGACATGACGGTGCAGTTCGCCAGTCGTGAAGCCTACGAGTACGCGGTGCGGACGTGGTCGACGAAGGACGGCCTCGTCCTGCTGGCGCACACGCCCGGCTGCGGCGACCACGCCACGGGCGAGCGCTGCTACTTGGACGTGGCCGCGCTCGACTTCGAGCCCGCAACCCAGCGCTGCGTCGCCCGCGGCGAGCCCCGCCACCCCGACGACCTCATCGCCAAGGGCGAGACCGAGTGGGGTTGGTGGGTGCCCCGCGACGGCGGCCTCTACACCACCATCGCACCCTCGGCCACGACGACGGCCGGCGGCGGCGGCGCTGGTCCCACCTCGACCCCCGGCTCCTTCAGCTGGGACGCCTCGTCCGCCTCCAAGACGGCCTCGGCGTCCTCGCCCTCCGGCTCCGTCTACCCCGGCGGCGGAAGCAGTGGCGGTGGCGGCAACGGCGGTGGCAGCAACGGCGGCTCCCTCTACCCTCCCTACGGCGGCAGCGGGGCTACCAACTCGACCGGCCCCTTCTCCGGCTCCAACTCGAGCGATGTCCAGGACAGCGACTTCGCCAAACCCCGGGTTGTCTGCAAGGCCCCCGTCGACACCAAGTACGGCCTCCCGACGGCGTGCGAGAGCGATCTCTTCGACAAGGACCTGGATGACGGCCTGGGCTACACGGCGATGCCGGCCAGCTACTCGGCCTTCCTGAAGGAGATCACGCCCGTGCCCGAGCTCAACGGCGACTCCACCGAGGACCCGATGGTCACCGCCCGCGGGCTCGCGCTGCGGCGCCGCGGCTGGTTCTCCGACGGCCTTAAGTCGTTGGGCCGAGCCATTGACAAGCACGTCATCAAGCCGGCGGTGAGCGCGTACAACACGGTGGCCGAGGCCACGTCGATCCCGGGCAGCATCAACAAGGAGCTGAGCTGGAAGCTGCCGGACCCGGCCAACGCCAACGCCGAGGCCAAGACGCTCAAGGACCCCAACGCCAAGCAGGTCGTGTCCCCCTGGGGCGACGCGGTGCTGCTCAAGGCGTACGGCAGCCAGGCGTCCGAGGAGAGCAAGAAGCTGAACGGCTACATGAACGTCTTCTGCGTCTCGTGCGGCGTCTCGGGCAACGCCAAGGTGGCGGGCCGCGCCGCCTGGTCGCCCATCGGCGGCTTCACCAAGGGCGAGGTCGAGATCAACACGGACGCGCAGTTCATCTTCAAGCTCGGCATCGACGCACAGATGACGTACCAGCAGACGTTTGAGAACTCCCTGCTCGACTTCGGCCTCCCCGGCCTCTCGTACGGCGTCGTCACCATCGGGCCGCGCATCACCGTGGGCACCAACGTCGAGCTCGAGGCGCGGGCCAAGGGCCGGCTGCTGGCGGGCGCCGAGATGGGCCTGCAGAACGCGCACGTGCTCATCGACTTTGTGCACCCGACGCAGTCGCGCAAGGACGGCTGGGAGCCCTACTTCAAGCCCGTGTTCGAGGCCGAGGGCGACCTGATGCTGTCGGCCGGCCTGGGCCTGCCCATCGGCATCAAGTGCGGCCTCCAGATCAGCAAGTGGGACAAGAGCGTCGGCATCGTCGCCGAGCCGTCCATCAAGGGCGTGGCCCAGGTCGCCGCCTCGGTCGGCCTCGACGCCAGCACCCGCCAGTTCGCCGCCGGCTTCAAGGAGACCAACGGTTGCACCGGCATCAGCACCCAGCTCACCTGGCGCAACAAGCTCTACGTCGACATCCTCGGCCTCTCCAAGTCCATGCTGCACGACACCCAGGACAAACCGCTCGCCCAGGGCTGCATCAAGCTGCCCGGCCTCCCCGCCTCCGCCGCCGCCTCCACCGGCACCGCTACCCAGGCCACGACGGCGACCCCGGCGCCGACCGGCGGCGACGCCCCGGCCGGCTCCGAGGGCAGCACTCCCACCACTGCTCCCGGCTCCGAGGCTACGACCCCCACGACTCCCGCGGGTGACGCCGAAGCTACCCCGACCCCTGCCGACAACGGTTCGGAGCCGGCCGGCCCCAGCGACGGCTCCGACGAGGGTACCGCGACCACTGACCCCGCCCCGTCTTCTGACAACGGCCCGACGGAATCGGAAGACAACCAGGGCGAGCCCGTGGAGCCGGAGCAGGAGCAAGACCAGCAACCGGAGCAGGAACAGGACCAGCAACCGGAGCAGGAACAGGAACAAAACCAGGAAGAACAGCAGGAGCAGCAAGACCAGGAACCGGCGCAGGACCAGTCCGAGGGCGACGCCGAGGGCGGTGACCTGGGCTTCGAGAAGCGCGACTACCCGTTCGAGCTGCTGGAGCGGGATGAGATCATCAACGCGACGACGATGGGCAGCGTGATCGACCTGACGGGCAAGGTGGCGGGCAGCGGGCCCGGCGCGGCGGCGTCGCCGGCGTCGTCGACGCTCACGTACACGGCGAGCAGCGTGGGCAACCGGGCGTACAACGCGACGTCGGGGCTCGAGTTCGCGCTGCTCGTGACGCCCGACGCGCGCACCATGGTGGTGTCGTGCGGCGACGGCAACCTGTACGCCTTCGCGGCCGAGGGCGACGAGAACCCCAACTGCTCCGAGATGTGGGCCGAGTCGGGCGACGTGCTCGTGTCCGACGGCGCCTACCGCCTGCTGCACTACTACAACAACACCATGGCCCGCCTCGGCGTCTCGCGCCTGCGCGTCGACGACGCCGCCGCCCTGCCCGCCCACGCCGTCGTGGTGGCCATGCTGCCCTACGGCATGCTGACCGAGGAGGAGCCCGAGGCCGGGGGTCTCCGTCGCCGCCAGGAGAAGGAGGAGAAGGTGGAGGAGGAGGCGTCGGAAAGCGCCGCTTCGGCTGATTCTTCGTCTACTACTTCCACCGGCGACGACGACTACTCGCTCGACGACGTCTACTTCGCGCTGGACCCGACGTACGAGCTGTTCTACCCGGTGGTGTGCAACTACGCCGAGGCGGGCCAGGGCCCCAAGGTGTTCCTGGCGCGCGACCCCGAGGAGGGCCCGCGGATCCTGGCGAGCCCCGACGTCGAGTTCTCCATCACCGGCGGCCGCGTGACCGACTGCTACGCCCTCGACCTCATGCAGGGCCGCTGGGCCACCGACGCCGACTACGGCACCGCCTCGACCATCGACGACAAGGCCGCCGCCGACCTGCTCGACTTTGAGGACGGCTACGACCAGGAGGCCGTCGAGGACGACGCCGAGTAAGTTGAGGGGGGTTGGGTTGGAAATCTTACTTTGAGTGGAGGGATGTCGAGGGATGGGGGGGGGGATAGAAGGGGGAGGTTGGAGACGATGCTGCGTTCGAGATAGGTCTCGGTTGCTGAGAGGGAAGAAGGGATACACCCTTGAATGGTGGAGGTTGAGAGTGCAGTGGGGGTGAGGACTGTTTGTGGCTCTACTAGTACATTTGTAATTCAGATGGATAAACTTGCCCGTTTCATGAGAAAGCCTCTTTCTCCCATCGAGAAACGGATGTTGGATGATGAGAGTAAAAAAAAAACGGCCGGCGCTGGGGGAGGGCGTTTGCTGGCGACGCGGGGGCGTGTTTCGAAGTACCGGGATGGCCTAGCCTCGAAACGAACCATCCTATGATAACATGACGCGTCTTTGAAGATGGATGAAGAAAACAACAATAACCTTTGTTTCCTCTATGCCCATGTATTGCTGTGCCCAAGTCCGTCCCTCCCCCTCCCCCCGAGTTGCAAAGTGAGGCTGGGGAAACGAGATGTGCTACTCATTCCCCTCGGCCGTCCGGGGGGATCATCAAGTTGCACGCCAAGGCCTCTATAGAAACGCAAACCTGCGGTTGTGGAACTAACTACGGAGTACCAGCCCGGGCCATGCTCTCCTTCTTTCACTTCCCCTCCTTTCAGCTCATGACTTTTTGTTTTTTCCCCTTTCTTTGCCGCCTCGAGGGGGCTTGGTTTCCCGCTGCTGCTGCTGCTGCTACTGCTGCTGACAGGGCGCCGGTGACTCATCTATCCGCAGCCGCCGTAAGCAAAAAAGCCCGCTTACAAATCGTAGGTGAAGGGCTGTTCCGCCGTTACCCGCGCGCTGCCCATGTCGGGAGGGGTTGGAGAGGTGGAAGTTTTGCAGGCATCGCATCTACGGGAGAAATCACCTCTCTGGCCAACCCCCTCAGCTGAACGAACGGCGTAGGCTTCGATGGCCGTGAAAGTGTACGGAGTACGGTAGCGACGTTCGCGGCCTTTACCCCTGCTTCTCTCGGGGCTAAAAGCTTATCTCCTCCCCGACCATATTCTCCATCTGACGCCCCGAGCGTAGCGTTTCCCCGTTCCTTGTGTGCTTCTGTTTCTCTGCGTTGTCGTGGGATTGACAGGCAGGCGTCTAGACCCTGTAGGCCGGTCGGCCGGTCATCCAGGTCGCCAGGAATGGGCTCGGTCGTTCGGGGTGCCAACAAAAACCGTTTCGTTCCCATCCCATCACCTATCTTACCTTAAGTACTTCTTGGCCGTCTCCAAAACCCCACCCACCGGGCGGAAGCTGGAGCACCAGGCGGAGGAAACGGCCCCCCCCAAAAGGCGCTTCCAAGCTTACTTACATCCCATAGCTCTGTACACAGTAAAAATGTGCTGCAGGCATATTCTCGTCATTCATTCATGGCGAGCACGGGTACTTGACCTAACGAATGAATAATGATATTCGAGCCCGGGGTTACTTGGTAATGGATCCGTAGGTGCGCGGGCACACGAGAGACGACGATGTTCCCATGTGAGGTGCATCATCATCGCTTCCCCACCCCCGGTTCGCCCACCTGACGGAGGGCAGGATGGGCGAATGACGAAATGGCATCGAAGGTGGGCAAGATGACGGTGTGAGAATAGGCGACCGCACTCGCAGGCATTCTCGGGCGCGGCTGATGTTTTCTTTCCCAGCTCTGTGTTTCGCATTCCCCCATGCAGTTATCCAATTCCCCCATTCAGTTTAGCAGGCAGTCAGTCCATCATCCCTCCTCGAGCACATCGAATCCTTTCGCTCTGTCGGGTTCTTCAACGAGCCCGAGTTGGTTGTGCGGCCCCTCCCCTCCCGGAATGCCGAACCAGCCGAGCGAGAAAAAAGACGCCGCGCCCTCTCCCATCCTTGTGCCTTGGTACTGACTGGCTGACTGGGGGGGGTCCCTTGGCGCTTGGCGGTAAACAACCCCAGAGTTTTTTTCTTTCTTTCCCACCTCGCTCCGTCTTTTTCAGCCCGACGGCTGCCGGCTCTTGGATGCACGACCCAAGCCCTGCGCCGCGCGCGGCTGGGCAATGACGACTTGGACGACCCGGTCTGGGAAAACGGGGCGTGGCTTTCCATGGCGTGTGTGTGTGTGCTGGATTGCATCTTGTACACCCGGCACGTCACCCGTGGGCTGACCCAGCTGATTTGCTTGCGCTTCTTACCGAATGCTTACGGCGTGGGTTATGGGCCTGGGTATGTATGTAATACCTTGCAAGGCGCAAAGCGAAAGCCTTGCCGCTGTACTCGATGTCAGACACGGCCGACTAGATGTCTTGGAACCTGGCTCAGCCCACAATACTGGCCACCAGCCCTGTCGACTTCATGTACAACAGTCGGCGCCCGCGACGATGCCGTCCATCCATCCCCGTCAACAAGCTCTCTCTCTCTCTCTCTCTGTCGGTGGAGGTGTGCGAGTAACGACCGATCGGCCGACGGGGACCCGAGGGGAGACGACCGGGGGGGGGGGGCTATTCCAAGAAAAGAGGCAAGAAAGAAACAAAAGAGAAGCTCGCGCGGGTCCCAGACGGCCGTTTGACGCCATGCTGCAGCCTTCCTTCGCGCGTGTCGGATGACGATGCAGGCCTCTCGTCCCAACTCCATCCATCTTACACCCCCCGTAGTCCACACACCACACACCACACACCACACACACCCCCCATCTCCATCTCCGTGGATCCTTACCTAGCCATCCCCCCCCTCCCCCGATCTGCCCACCACCCACGACTACCTCACATGAAAACCCGATGGCTGCTGAAAAGGGCGGCTTGGCCACCGCATTCCCATCTTTGCCTTGCTGCTATTCTTTTCCCTCCCTTTCTCCTCCCTTTTGTTTTTCCCTCTCCATCCCATTGTTCCACTCTCCCCGGGTTTTGGGTTCGGGGACAGGACGCGACTTGGCTGTATACCCACGTACACCCGTATAGCCAGCCCTACCTGCTTCCGTAGTATGCACTAGGTAACTGAACGCCCGCATCGCGCATACGTCCAACCCGCAGCCGCCGTCCGCACCTCTGTCCGGCAGCTCCACACTTTGCCGACGCACACAACGGCCCCGTCCACCACCACCACCACCACCACTTCATAGCCCGCAGCCGGGCGATTCGGGAGCAGGAGGCCGGGGAGGAGAAGGAGGAGGATATACTCGAAACGAGGGTGCGGGATCAGCGAGACGGGGGCAACGGCCTAACACGCCTCTGTCCTCTATACTACGGGGAAACTGGAGAGAGAGTAACCAACCCACGGGCCTTTCCCTCTCCCGTCTTCACTTAAACACACAACCGCACGACGACGACGGCGACGACCAGGGACTACGGACTATGGCGCGGCGACGGCAGCAGCAGGAGCGGCAGTTCCGTGAGGCGGCGCTCATGGTGTTGCAGACGGTGTTTGCGACATTCGTCTTCGGCATCTTCATCCTGACTTTCCTGGCGCAGGGCGCCCTCACCCTGCCGACCTGGGCTCACACTTTCCAGGGCATGCAGAAGGCCGAGCGCGACCGCTCGGCCGCCGCCCTGCTGACCATGACCTGCTTCCTCTTCTTCCTCTTCTTTGGCGTCGGTGCTTACCAGATGGTCCGCCAAGCCCGCACCGGAGGATGATTGGACCCCCCTCCCCTTCCGAGACAACACAGACACCCCTGAGCCAAGGAAGGAGAAAGAAAGAGGAGGGGGAGGGGGGGGGGGGGGGACGAACTTCCTCCCGGCCCCCTCTCACTTCGGTGTCGGGGCCCGAGGGGGGGATGGGGGTTCGAGGACTATCCAGACTGGGCCTTTGACCCTTTGCCCATATGCCGGGCCCTCCACCGGCACAACGAGCACGCCACCACGTGCTTTTCCGGACCGGCCGGCGGGCCACACCCCAGTGGCCGGTCGCCTCTCGCATGTGGTATCAACACAGGTCCCCAGGTGCGAGAGGCGACCGAATCGAAGCACACGAGGGTAATGAGGCCGGGCTTTCCGGCCACCCGACATACTCGAACTCTACAACGGCGCCAAAATTGGGGACCACCCACAGGGTTTTCAAAGCTCCGCCGGGTGCCCCGGTTGGCACTGGACCGTACTGGTGCCGGCCAGGGTTCGACGCCGTTGCGTCATGCTACCCGGCTGCGATGCGCAGGGGCCAGGGGGCAGGTGGGAGGGAGAGTATTTCTCCGGGTGTCTTGCATGCACTGGGGTCTGGATTTTCAGGATACGGAGAGAAATGCGCTGGGGGCGTTTAAGGTTGGGATTGGATCTTTGTTGTTGTTTTGTTTCCATCTTGGGTTTTTTTTTTCTGGGATTTACGACGACACGAGGATACCCCATGATTTCACGGCATTATGTGTAGCGGAAAGGCGGGGTGAGGAGCCCATGGATGTTTCGCCGTCGGATCTCCACGCTCCAACAACGTCATTACACGAGCGCGCGGGCGACGGCAGCATAAGGGAAGTGAAGGACGACGACGAGAGAGTAATAAGAGAGAGGGGGAGAAAGAGAGGCAATTTTTCAAATCAAACCCATCATCAAACCAGATTCGGAAAAGGGGATTTCGCACACCAGTTTGCTATGACCACTAGAGAGAGGAGGGGAGGAAGCCGGAGGATGTGCTGCAGGCACACGATGCCACGACTTGCTAGCACCGCCGACTGCCATTCATCCCCCCATGTTCGGTCTACTTAAGCCAACTCCGTGATCCCTCGGCGCAGGCGGGATGGAGGAGAAGCCGCAGAGGCGGTTCCCCTTGGCCTGCAATCAACCTTGTATCTGGCGTGCGAGGTCAAACAAAACCGCTTGAGCCGGGCTGGCAGAGCTTCGCCACAACCAATTCGGAGTATAATAGATCTAGCCATGGATGGATGACGAATAACCAATTCACCGAAGCGCGCGCATCGGACCCGTAAGCTTTCTGGTTTCTTCGGGGGTTTCCTTCCATCTCGCCCCTCCCCCTCCTCCTCCTCCTTCCCTTTTGCTTGCACGTCCGGTCATCGGGGGCCCGGGCTCCATCACTCTCATCAACCTTCCGGGCTTCCAATACCATCCCTCTCCCCCACCCGTGGGCCGATCCGGACGCCAAGCGCGACGCTATTGGTCGCGCCGACCGCTTTGTTGATGAACGGATCGTCGCGGGGGGGTGGGGGGAATGCGAGGAATAGGTAAGGAAGTCGCTATGTGCCACTATGCGAGAGACTGTATATTTGCGTGATGGACAAGAGAGGTGGGGGGTGAAGAGGTGAATAGGTAAGTACTTAGACATGATGCGCCTTAGGCGGGTAGGGCGTGTGCGCCGGGAAGCTTCCTTTTGGGAGGGCGAGCCCCCCGACAACGGGCCATTGGATGGGTACTTCAGTACTCCGTAGTTACTAACGTATAGATTGAATGGATGAGTACTTATTTTGCAAGTGTGAGTTTCGTCTCTTCACGCCCTCATTCATAGTTTGACTTCCAAACCCGGGCCACACAGAAGCGAACCGTCATCTAGCCCGCCCCTGCCGGCCTATCCGTCTCTCTGGGGAAGAAACGGCAGGTTTCCCACGGCCCAGACCCAAGCATCATCCCCGATCCCGGAAACCCCGCGCGGGGGGGGACCCTCCCCTCCTCACCCCAATTCGACAATGGACTCGAGAGATCAAGTAGACACAAAGCGCGAGAGGCCCCCCTAGACAAAGAAGCCGTGTGGAGCAGAAAGCTTGATTGCATCCCGCACCCTGTAGCTTTTCGCCTTCAGTCCCCTTTCTATTTCCGTGACTTGCCGTGCTCCCCGAGCGGGGGGGCGCCCAATGTAGGGAAAGGATTTACCCCTACCAACATCTATCTTACCTGAATTAGACCAGTGAACTAATACCCTCCCGTAGTAGCGACCGCCATCTATGATGGAGGAGGAGGGAGGGAGCGAGGCCGTGCATTGTCCACACGCATCCATCTCCATTGTACGTCGCTGTTCACCAGTTGAAGAGAAAGAAGGACCCCATGGCCGGCACGCCGATCTTCGCCCACACGCCCCTCCCCTCCTCCGATACACCGTCAACGGACCAACCAACACCGTAGGGTTCAGGACGTCTACTTTTTAGCTTCCGGGGTCGGTAGGTCGCGGGCTCTCGTGTCTTGTAGAACCATTCAATGTCTTTCCTCGCGTCCTTCTTCCTTTTGGGCCGTGTGATTCTTCCCCCATCCCCCACCACCTTCTCTCTCTGTCTTTTTGTCTCTCCGTCTCACACTCACTCACTCACTCACACACACTCTCTCCCCCCTCCTTCCTCCCGTGTCTAATCCGGGGTATCCTTGATATTCCGCCTTCCCCTTGCGGGCCGTGGCGCGCCAGGTGTAGTAGCCACCTAGAGCACCCCTCGTAGCTCCGACGAACCAACCCCTCCCCCAACACGGGAAAAAGCGGTTCTTCCGAAACATGGAGGCCGATAAGGAGGCGGCCGAGACGGGCGTCGTCGTCGACCCGGAGGCGGCCCGCCCCGCGACGGCCATTGACGCCGAGTTGGAGCGCCGCGTCGTCCGCAAGCTCGACACGCATCTCGTGCCGCTCGTGGCCTTTCTGTGTAAGGCCATCTCTTTTGCCCTCCGCTTCCCCCCTCGACGCCCATTCAAAACACACCCCCATACGCCCCCCCCCTCCCCATTTACCCGTACTACTCTCTCTCTCTCTCTCTCTCTTTCCATCTCTCCTTCTCTCGGTTGAACTAACCATCTCCCTTTTTCCCGAACCCCTCAGTCCTTCTCTCCTTCCTGGACCGGTCCAACATCGGCAATGCGCGCATCGCGGGCATGGACCACGACTTGGGGCTGGACGGGCCCCAGTACAGCTGGCTCCTCACCGTCTTCTACATCCCCTACATCCTCTTCGAGTTCCTCATCATCATGTGGAAGGTGCTGCCGCCACACATCTGGGCCACCATCGTCGTCGTCTTCTGGGGCCTCGCTGCCACCCTGCAGGCTGCCGTCCAGAATTGGGGCGGCATGATGGCGTTGCGCTTCCTGCTGGGCGTTGCCGAAGGTACAGTCCCCCCTTCCCCTCCTCCTTTTTGCCTAAATGTGGAGATGAAGAGTAGTGATCACGATGGTCGCCGCCGTGATTGTTCTGGGCGATTAGCTGCCTTTTGCTCGGTGTAGACACTGGCGGGCGTCTGGGCGTTTCTGGGGAAGGCGCGGGCCTCTGGAGAAGTAGGGGAGCCGTGTTGTCGTTCATGGAAGAACGAATAGGATGACGAGGACCACACGATTAGTCACTAACATCTACACCTGCGTGAATAGCGGGCTATGGCCCTGGCATCCCCTATCTGCTGAGCTTCTTCTACCTGCGCCACGAGCTCGGGTTCCGGTCCGGGCTCTTCTTCGCCTGTATGTCTTTTCCCCTTCCTCTTACCTGTATCATTTCCTCGGAATAGGGGGCGGGGAGTCCTTCCCCCCTTCCCTTGCCGTGAAAGAAGAACCAGCGTCCCCGAAGCCAGACAGCCCCCTATCCAACCACCTCCCAAGGCATGGGTACTGAGCTGACCCGAACCGGGGACTCCCCCCCTTTCCAGCGGCACCCCTCGCGACCTGCTTCAGCGGCGCGCTCGCCTACGGCATCACGTCGGGGCACGGGCAGCGGCTGGCCAACTGGCGGCTCCTGTTCCTGGTGGAGGGGGTGCCGACGCTGCTGGCGGCGCCGCTGGCGTACTACTGCATCCCGGACACGCCGCAGCAGGCGCGGTTCCTGACGGCGGCGGAGCGGCGGGCGGCGGCGGCGCGCGGCGTGCGGCAGGCCGGGGCGGGCGCGCGCGTCGGCGGGCTCGCGTGGCGCGACCTCGCGCGCACGCTGCGCGACCCCAAGGCCTGGCTCGTCGCCCTCATGTACTTCGCCTGCAACGTCTCGTACGCGTCGCTGCCCGTCTTCCTGCCCACGGTGCTGCGCGACATGGGCTTCGGCGGCGTCGCCGCCCAGGGCCTCACGGCGCCGCCCTTCTTCCTCTCCGCCGCCGCCACCGTCGCCACCACCTGGGCGGCCGACCGCGCGCGCCAGCGCGGCCTCTTCGTCGCCGCCCTCGCGGGCCTCGGCGGCGCCGGCTACGTGCTGCTGGCCACGGCGACGGGCGTGGCCGCGCGCTACGCCGGCGTCTTCCTCGCCGCCGCCGGCGTCTTCCCCGCCATCGCCAACATCCTGCCCTGGACCATGAACAACCAGGGCTCCGACACGCGCCGCGGCGCCGGCATGGTGCTCCTCAACGCCGTCGGCCAGTGCGGCCCCCTGCTCGGCACCAACGTCTTCCCCGCCGCCGAGGGCCCGCGCTACGTCCGCGGCCAGGCCGTCTGCGCCGCCTTCATGTTCCTCGTGGCCCTGCTCGCCCTCGCCCTGCGCGCCCTCCTCGTGTACGAGAACCGCGCCCTCGACCGCCGCTACGGCTCCCTGGCCGACCAGCAGCAACGGCGGGCGCGCGCCGCGAGTCCCGTCGCCGCCCCGGGCGAGACGAAGGCCGAGGAGGCAGGAGACCAAGGAAAAGAAGGAGACGGCGGCGGAGCGGGAGAGGGCGTGCTGCGGACCGGGGAGGTCGAGGAGGGCGTTGAGAATTATGGCCCCGCCTTCCGTTACGTGTTGTAGAACGGGATAACGGCCAGTTAGGGCTCCCGTCGTCGTCAGGCCACGGGGATGCGAGTCTTCGGGTAGAGAACGTACTAGGAACGTAGTATCCAACACATCAATACACAACTGCGTCACCCGATGCACTGGCTATTCTGCCTCCATCCTTTCCTTTAAGCTCCCACGGCATGGCATGTGAACAATGGGGATGCACTCAAGTGTATATGGACTCGTGACTACTTATATTTTGATCATCATTAAAACAGTTTGACACATTATCATGACCTCCACCTCCGTCCCTGGAGCTTTCATGCTTCCAGTCGAGTCGACCCCTTTACGCCAACACGAAGACGGCCGCCGCCAGGACCACCGTCCACAGCCGCCAGCCGGCCGAGGCGGCCACCACGGCGGCGGCGTTGGGGCTGGCGCCGTGGCTGGTCTTGGCCACGGCGAGGGAGTGGCCGTGGCCGCCGAGGACGGAGGCCTGGGCGGCGAAGCTGGTGCCGTTGTAGTCGCCGCGGCGGTCGCGGCCGACGAGGAAGCTCTCGGGGGGGCCGAGGTAGCTGGGGCGGACGCCGCCGAGGTCGACGACGACCTTCTGCACGATGACGCTGGGGGCGAGGCCCCAGACGCGCAGCGTGTAGGCGCCCTCGCGCGTCACGTTCCACGTCGTCGTCGTGTTGTGCTCCGGGTGCACGCCCCAGACGGCGTCGCCCACGGCGTAGCCCCAGCCCTCGGGCATGGCCTCGCCCACGGCGTCGCCGATGAAGCGCTGCACTTTCGGGGCCGCCATCTCTGACGCCCCCGCCGGCGTCAGCGACACGGCGAACTCGAGCGGGTGGTGGTCCGACAGGTAGTTCTGCGTCGGCGACAGGTACAGCGTCACGTTGGCCTTGCTCGCGTTCGTGAACAGGTACACGTCGTACTCGAGCGCCGGCGCGCTCTCGGGCGTCACCTGCCCCGCCGACTGCGGCCAGAGCGTCACGCCGCCGTAAGTGCGGCCGTAGTTCTCGAGCGTGTGGTAAGTCAGGTTGGAGGAAGACGACGACGACGACGCGGTGCCGTTGCTGCTGCCGCCCTTGGGGTGGTAGATGCGCTGGTAGTTGGGGCCCTCGATGGCGACGTGCTTGTCGGACTCGACGAAGCCCTCGGTGAAGTTGGAGGGGACGGCGCGCAGGTTGATGGGCAGCTGGATGATGGGGGAGCGGTAGAAGTTCTTGCCGAAGCCGCGGTCGCCGCAGCTCTGGCTGAAATTGAACGTGGCGACGGTGTTGTTGACGACCTGCGGCGCGGCCTCCCAGTCGACCGAGACGTAGACGCGCGTGTCGCTGTCCGTCGTACCCTCGTACTGCGACAGCTTGACCCACGACTTGTCCGACTGGGCCTTCCAGTCGCAGACCCGCGGCGCCCGCGCGAACACGTCGAACCAGCGCGTCGCCGGCCCGTACGGGTCCAGCGGCGGCAGCGTCAGCGTGTTGCCCGAGTTGGAGTGGTACTTGTCGTCGCCCGGCACGGTGGCGTTGCTGCCCTCGACCGCGATGCCCACAGCGCCCGCGACGGCGCCCACGGCCGTTTGCACGTGTATCATGGCCGGCAGAATGTTGCGCATCGGCTGCTGCCAGTACCCGTCGAAGCCAAAGTGCGTCTGGTCCATCATGCGCTCCCACTTGCCGTCGAGCAGGTCGTCCCACCGCGCCGTGAGGTTGCCGTCGGCCTCGAAGTCCGAGAACACCTGCGCCATCATGTCGTTGGCCGAGTTGCGGCGCTGGTTGCCGTAGATGATGTTCTTCTGCGCGTTGATGTACACCTTGTGGATGAGCTGCCCGCCGAGGATGGGGTGCAGGATCATCTCGAAAAAGGCCGGCTGCGAGGCCTCGTCCAGCGCCTCGTAGACAGCCTGTGCGTCGTCGGCCAGCGCCGCCCACTGGGCCAGCACAGCGTCGCCCTCGTTGTAGTTGATGTTGGAGTAGACATGGGTCTCGACCAACTCGAACTTGCGTCGGCCGGCGTACATGCCGTAGCGCGTCAGAATGTCGGTGATGTGGTCGGTGTGCTCGGTGCCAAACTCGCGCGTGACCCAGGCCGAGAGCCACTCGGTCGTGCTGTCGATGTGCCATTTCTTGGCGTCGTACGCCAGGTCAAAGAAGTGGCTGATGGGCAGTTCCAGTGGCTTCAGGTCGCCGACGTTGACGATCCAGATGCGGTCGGCGCCGTTGGCGTAGGCAAGATGCATCTGCTCGGCCGTCTTCTCCAGCTGAATGGTGTTGATCCACTACAGAAGAACCCGCATGTTAGCTAATCCCGTCTCCTGGCGAGGAATAAAGGGAGAGAGATAGTCACCCACCTTGTAGTTTCTAGGGTCGCCGACGTAGTCGAAGTGGTAGTACACGCCAGCACCACCCGAGCGCTTCGACTCGTCATCTATCGGCACACGGCGCAGGTTGCCCCAGTTGTCGTCCGCCCAGAGAAGCGTGATGTCCTCGGGAATTTCCAGGCCTTCGAAGATGTAGGTCATGACCTCCTTGTACAGGCACCACATCTGCGGCACCTCGGTGACGTTGGTCTCGAGAACGTCCCCGATGATGTTTCTCTGGCTCTCGACCAGGCTCTCCAGCATGCTGACGATGGCGTCGTAGCCAAGGCCCTCGATGGCGGTGTCGCCGGTACCTCGCATGCCCATGGTCCACAAGCTGTTGCGGGCATAGGGCTTGGCGCGTTGCGCTCCGTAGACGAAGTACTCATCGATGGTCTCATTGTTCAGGTTGTAGGCCCACGGCCCCAAGCCGGCGTCTCTGTAGAACTTGCCGAACTCGTTCTGGGCGCGCATCATGGGCTCGGTGTGGGAGCTGCCGAGCACGATCTCCCACGCATCCGCGAGCGGCTGGTTGGCCGGGTCGTCGATCTCAAACATGGAGCCCCAGACGGTGGGCCACAGGTAGTTGGCGCGCAGACGCAGGAGGACCTCGAAAACATGAGCGTAGAAGAACTGGTTGTAGCCGACGCTGGTGGGGGTGTCGGCGAAGTTCTGGCTAACCCAGCCCGTCAAGCCGGGCTGCTCGTCGTTGAGGAAGAAGCCGCGGTACTTGACCGAAGGGGGGCCCTGGACCTTGCCCTCGGGGAGGAACCAGATGTTCTTGTTCTGCTTGATGGCCACATCGGCCCACCAGTACCACGGACTGACGCCGATCTGTTCACTGATGTCGTAGATGCCGAAGATGGCGCCGCGCGGGTCGCTGCCGGCGATGACGACGGCCTTCTCACAGCCGGGGATGGGGCTCTCGACCAGTTGGCTGACAAAGGACTCCCACTTGCCCTCAACCTCGGAGACATCCAGCTTGCCACTGGAGACGAGGTCGTCGATGAGTTTGGAAGAACCAATGGTGCCAGCAATGATGAGGGTATCGGAGGCAGCCGGCTCGTCGAACTTGGGGCCGTGGAAGTACTCGGTGCCATTCACCGCATACTAGCCAGTCGCCTTGTCAGAACGACACTCTGTTGCGCCATTGACGGGCCGCGCGAGATAGCCAGGAGACTTGACTTACCACAGTGTAGTTGTTCGTAATGGGGCGGTACTCGTAGGCGGCAGGTTCAGCACCAGCCTCGCCATTACTGAGGGAGAAGTTGGTGCCGGTGACACGGCCAAAGTCGACGGCGAGGTCGCCGGCGGCGCGAATCACGCCCCAGTAGTCGTCGGACGAGACCAAAATCTGAGGCTTGGACACGGAACCGCCGGCCAGCTGGAGGCCGCCCTCGGCTTCCTCGAAGCTGATGACGGGGGTCTGGCCCAGGGCAGAGACCAGCGGGGCGGCGCCCGTCGCCAGGAGCGACACGAGGCCGCGGGTGAGGCAGCAGCGCATGGTGAAGGGGGAGATGCGACGATTGTGGTAGGCCGATCAACCAGGCTGAACACCATAGAGCCGAGCGAACGCCTCCGTCGCAGTGGAAGCAGACGACGCCCAGCATTATATAGCGACCCGGCCGGCTGGGTGGTGACGGCCAACAAGCAGGTCTTCCCCCGCAGCGTCTGGCCTCCTCACCGTCGTATCTCCCCCATGGTGCATTGCTTCCGCATCCATAGCGTCAGGTCGCATGTGGATAGCCCAAGAGACGCCCTACTCCCGGAAGCTGGCTAAAAGGCGCGCGGGACCAGCAGCGGAGAGGCCACGGGATGGATGGAGGGCGTCCTGGGGTAGGCCCCATGGGAGGGGAGCTGGGGAACCCAAGACAGAAGCTGGTTCGCGGGTAAATTGGCCCCGGGCCGGGCCCGACAGGAACGGCGTGGAAAGCTCGCTGGCGTCCCCAGGAACTGGTCGAGTTGGCGAGTCAAGACCGGATCGTCGTCCGTCATTTGGGGCCAAGAAGTCGTCCGTGGCGACCGCAATCGTTGCCGAGCTGGAAAGAGAGCCCGCCCTGCCGACGATCCATTCTTGACGAGCGGAGGGGTTGTGCAGCCATTGGCTGGGCACGCTGGGCCGACGACTACTGGGCGCCCTGGGGGGTGTTTTTTCCCCGCAGGGCACTAACCGCTAGCCTGGAGCCGAGCCTTCAGTGGGGGGGGGGGGCGGGGAGAGCCCCAGGGCGGGGGGCTCCAGGCCTGGTATCGTGGGGTACAACCTGCCGAGCTCCCTGTGCACGCCCGCCCTCGTCGTTGATCTGCCCAGAGCGTCGTACCTCTCTCTTCCAACAGACGATGGGCTTCAAAGTATTGGGACGTAACCAGCATACCCACATCATTATCGCGTAACAAAGTCCTTGGTATCATGTTCTCGTCCGTGTCACATATGCGCCATGGAAAATTGCCAGTGACTGATGTGACCAAGAGCTTGGAGAGGGGATATCTGGTAAACTGCGCAATGAGGTCCCATATGTGCCCTGTAACTTCCATACCCTATCCGTGCCCTGTAACTTCCATACCCTATCCGTGCCCTGTAACTTCCATACCCTATCCGTGCCCTATCCCACGCCCCCGGTGCCTTTTCATGGGCGCCAATCGGAACAGTTAGTCAAACCTGGTCTCCATGGTCTTCATTGCCTCCTCCCACTGTTCATTTGAGCCCTGCATTACGTACCTATGCCATGAGCGCGTGCCTTGCAATTCACCTCCAACCAGAGCGATCGAGATTTGTTGCCCATCGCCAGTACTTCTTCCATCGGTTGGCGAGGTTGGGCTGGTAATTTGCCAATTGACCCCCTACATTGGAACCAAAAGTTGGAGAACCCTTGCCCCCCTCACCGACGGTCTTTCTCCCCGATCCTGACGGTGGGGAGGCTGCGGAGAAATGGAGAGAAGGGGGGCCCTGTCATCCCATTTAGCCGCGAGATGCGGGCCAAGTCGTGCAAACATCGTTCCAAGCCTCATCGTGTCATTCACCCAGCCCCCCCGGGCCTCTCTCTCTTCGGAACTTTGCCCGAGACCCAGGAAGGGTACCTCAGCTGACAGGCGACGGTCCCTGTTACGTACACCTCTCCCAAGTGATGGACGAGTCACCGCCGCGGCGAGAAAGAGCGCACGCGGTTTGGTTGGCAACACCCGCCAACTCTGGCCCGCGTGGAACCGGCCCAGATTTCCCGGTGCCGAGGCTTCGCAGGGAGCCAATTGCTCCTTCATGCTCGGGCCGTGGACGAGGAGAAGCCGTCGTCGGCCTTGGCCCCAAGAAAAACGCTGCATTATAGTAGGCACTTGAAAGTAGGGGTGAGTTACTTCATCGTCCGGCCGACCGCCCATCGCCGCTCTGCAGACCAAGACCGATCTCTCTCCCAATGGTCTCCCCGGCGGGCTCTGTTCCCATGAGGTACGAGTAAATATATAGTCAAAGAGGGTGTCGACCGGCTCGTGGGAGAGGCAATCGGGTCATAAGTTTCGAGTCGGTCGTAGACAGCCCCATCGATACGTTATGTGCTGGTAGCGCCCATACAACTCATCGACCCAGGGCGTCTTGTGAATGCGGCGAGGCCGGATTTTTCTGGACTAGCTTGGACCAACCTCGATGCTGCCCCTGTCGCCACGTGGACGGTGTTCTTGGGTGCGACAGAGACTAGACTCGGGCCGCCTACGGTGAAGGTTTTGCGGCAATCGACATGCTTAGCCCGGCCGCCGGCGCCGGGGCGTTCGTTGCCACCACGCAGTACAAGTATACACCACACTCAAGGGTGCTTTTGCTAACCCGACCGTTGTCGAGTAACGAAAGAAAAAAGGGCCGACTACTATGCAGGCCATCATCTGTAAGCTGCAAGTGGTGGAAGTGAGTGAGTGCATTCAAGTTGGGCTTGGTGGTGTGGCGGAGCAGGATGAGGCAAGATGGCAACAGGCCGGAAGACGTGTATTTGTCCGCAACGACGTGGAAAGCGAGACCGAGGCATATATATATAGGTATATATGAAGGAAGACGTGCTCCACGAATAAGCATGTACTTTAAGATACCCTCATTGGCGTTGGCTGTATTGAAGTATCATGAAGTGGCTTGAGCCAACACATGGCGCGAAAGGATCACTTAGCGATTGAGAGGCCCATGCTAGGACTCAAGACGTCGTGTAACCAAGTGCTGGATCTGTAAGTAAAATACCCAGGATAGACCCCCGCTAATATGTGAAGTAAGAGACCTGCCCATTGGGATGGGATGTCTGTACTGCAGTTCACGATAACATTATCCGCGTTACCTGACCATCCCAGCACATACGACCATAGCTTCCAGAAAACTCGGGATCCCGTCCGCTCTCCCATAGATAAGCTGGAAAGCGCCGAATTAGTACTAGGGTCGGTGACGACCTGGGAATCCTCGGTGTTGTATGTTTTTGCCAAAATTTCGGCTGAATTCTTTTGGTAGTTTTGTCTATGTTTCGACGCTTTTCAATAGCATAAACATCATTGAGCCAAATGGGATCGGGTTGGATCCGCGCTAGAGATTAGCGACGATGAGATCGGGAACTTTGAATCGCGCCCTTGGCCTGAATGGTGGGGCCATGGCTGGCGTAAAAGCAGAGGTAGTCAAGCCGTCGGGCTGCTTTATGCCATGACGTAGGGGATACTCGAGGTGCTACAATGCGATCACCTCCAGCTTCTAATACACGCTGCTACATTGTTCAAGCGGATGAGTAACTATTCACTCATTTTCGTTGCACTGGATATATCCTTCGCCGGGCGCCATGGATGGATGGGAAGCAAAACGGGGCGAGAACGTAAAGCGCAACGCCGCGCTCGTACAAAGCTTGGGGCTGGACAATCACAACCTCGAACCAGAACCTCAGCGGCCCAAGACAGCGCCGGCGAAGCGCAGGAAGTTGGCAACGGGCCAGCCCACGCGGTCTTCTGCACGCATCGCCCAGGTCGCAGAGAAGCCTCCTACCTACAACGAAGACGCCCTGGGTGATGCGTCGCTTGATGACGGCGCGGGCGGGAGCAGAAAGGGCCGTGGAGGCGGCATCAAGGCCAGAGGAAGACCCCCGAAGCCCGCCGGTCCCGCACCAGCACCTTCTCGCGCCGCGCATCCCGACTTGGAAAGCATCCGGTCGGGCTGGACGTCGTGGGAAGCCGTCGCGCCCGCGCCGACGAGGGACGCGGCCGGGGTCTACCATTTCGAGTCTCACCCGGAATTCCAGCCCAACAAGTCGCCCGAGGAGATCATGCGGGAGGGCTGCTTTGGGGGCTCCTACTGGCGACCGTTGTACTCGCGCTACCTCAAGACCACCGTGGAGGACGACTGGCGGGAGCTGCCGAACGAGTGGACTGAGGGACTGGACGTCGAGCGCTATCTCACGAATCCCGAGTATGATGCCGAGGTGAACAAGTACGGCGTGGCCTGCGGGCAGAGCATCGAGGAATGGGAGGTGCGTACTTACCCAATCATCCATGTGCATTTGACTCCTCGAAACGCAAGGCACGGCCATTCAACTATGTACCCGGGGGTCACAATTGCTAACCAAAGGTATCCCAGGCTTCGGGCTGGATTGCCCATGACTACGACGTGCGCGGCTGGTTCCAGTGGTATTGTCGTTTCTGGATGGGCCGCCGCTGTGCCGACGACGAGCGACAGGTGTCGCGGTGGAGAAAGTGCGTCGGCGAGACGGGACGGTGGCGTCGCACGCTCCTGAAGAAATACGTCCAAATGGGCATCAGGAGCGTGTTTGACGACGGGGACGAGGCGGACGAGAGGGGCGACGTGAGTCCCGTCGTCCACCAGACGTGCCATCACTGGGCCTACGAAGTGCGGCAGGAGGCGTTGGATCGGTACTGGGCCGAGGGAACATGATGGCTCTGCCCGGCACTCATTGCTTCACGCTGCACAGGAAAAAGCCTCGCTGCGATGACTAAGTACCTAGTCGGACATGCACCCCTCGGGTGGTAATCGACTTAGGTTGATCATGACGGACTTGCACCCCCGCCTGTCTTCTCTCTCCATTCTTCCCTCTGATGATGAAGCCCGTAGGTCCGGATGCAACCTCGGGCTTGGCCCATGGATTGCCGACGGTTGTGCTACCAGGACAGTCATTGGAAGGCCCCCAGCATCCAAGCACCGGATCGATGTCGTGATACCACCTATTTTAAAATAGGTGACACTTCCAATTCTTAGGGAAGTCGGAATGGATGGATGTTGATAAGCAGAGGTACTCACGCCCCGCATCCGCACGGCAAAGAGTGGACCACAAGCGCCGAGAGCTTCCAGTCCCGCAACTCCATCGTCAGCGAGAGCTCCATTTCTTTCTGCAAGCCCGGAATATCGTGATTTTTGCTACGATTGCGTCTTCCGGCACCGCACCTCAAAACCGCCTCCAGCCTCTCACTGCCCGGAGGTCGAAGATGACCAAGACCAGCTGAAGTCTTCGCCCCACCAGACTCTCCGGAACACGACACCATGGCCGCGCGCCTCACCATGCGGCAAAGCCAGACCATGCTGCGCAGCTTGCCGCCTTCGACCTGCCCGGCCCGCGTCGCCGCCCTGCCACGCAGCGGCGGCGTTGCTGCCAGCGGCGCCCTCCGGTCCCGACAGAGCATACGATGCTACGCCAGCGAAAAGGGACCGCAGAAGTCCGGCCCTTCCTTCCAGGGTCAGATGCTGGAGAGCATTTCGTCGCGTATTGCGCGCGAGCGCAAAGAGCGGGAGAAGTTTGCTCGGGAAAGAGTCACCTCGTCGGCTTCGAGGAACTGGGCTATCACATTCAGTACGCCTTCCCCGGCTGCCCCAGTTCCCCGCGGAGCCCAATAGTTGTGGAAACCCCCAATAGCTATGGAATACATACCCCAAGGATGGCGCTGACATAGGCGGACGCAGTGTTTGTTGTTGGCGCTCTGGGCTCCTACTACATGGGCACCCTGAGCCCCAGGGAACCCGACCCGAACTCGACCGCTCCGCTCTCGCAAGCCCGCCCGATACGACACGACCTTGGAAGAGCCAACCTGGAGGCCGCCTGGGCCGACTTCGTTGCCGTGGTCGGCAAGGAGAACGTCAGCACCAGCGATGGGGATCTGGACCACCACGCGACTTCGGGCTGGTCGTCGTACCAAGCCCATCCCTCCGAGCGCCCGTTTGCCATCGTTTACCCCTCGTCCACCCAAGAAGTCTCCGAGATCATGAAGATTTGCCACTCCCGCCGGATACCCGTCGTCGGCTACAGCGGTGGAACGAGCTTGGAGGGACATTACACGCCCACGCGCGGGGGCATCTCGATCGACTTCGGGCGGATGGACAAGGTCCTCCAATTGAACAAGGACGACCTGGACGTCGTGGTGCAGCCAGCCGTAGGATGGGAACTGCTGAACGAGCAATTGAGCCACGACGGTCTGTTCTTCCCGCCCGACCCGGGCCCAGGTGCCATGATTGGCGGCATGATTGGCACGGGATGCAGCGGCACAAACGCCTACCGATACGGCACCATGCGGGAGTGGGTGCTGTCGCTTACCGTGGTGCTTGCCGACGGCACCGTCATCAAGACGCGCCAGCGCCCACGCAAGTCGTCGGCTGGCTACGACCTGACCAAGCTCTTCATCGGTAGCGAGGGCACCCTGGGTCTCGTCACGGAGGCCACCCTCAAGGTGACCACCAAGCCGCAGAGCACCAGCGTGGCCGTTTGCGCGTTTGGGTCCATCCGGCAGGCGGCCGATTGCGTGGCGCGCGTCGTGGGCCAGGGCGTGCCCGTGGCTGCCGTGGAGATCCTGGATGACGAGCAGATGAAGTGCATCAACCACGCGGGTATGACCAAGAAGGTGTGGAAGGAGGCGCCGACGCTGTTCTTCAAGTTCAGCGGCACCGAGAGCGGCGTCAAGGAGCAGATCAACCTGGTCAAGGGCATGGCCAAGGCGACCGGCAGCCAGAGCTTCGAGTTCGCGCGCACCGAGGAGGAGAAGGCCGAGTTGTGGAGCGCGCGCAAGGAGGCCCTGTGGAGCACGCAGGCCATGGCCAAGGAGGGCGATCGCGTCTGGACAGGCGACGTCGCCGTGCCCATGAGCCGCCTGCCGCAGCTCATCGAGCTGACCAAGGACGACATCAAGCAGAGCGGCATGTACGGCACCATCGTCGGCCACGTCGGCGACGGCAACTTCCACATCATCCTGCTGTCCAACGACAGCCAGCGGGCCGCCGCCGAGGACCTCGTACACAAGATGGTCAAGCGCGCCGTCGAGATGGAGGGCACCGTCACGGTAAGTTGCAGACACGCTATGCCGGCCGGCGCGCTACACCGCCGCCCCTCTGCGGAAAACCTCATGCTGATGGCGGTATACGCAAAAACACAGGGCGAGCACGGCGTTGGATTGGTCAAACGAGACTACTTGCCTCACGAGTTGGGCCAGACCACGGTAGATACCATGAGAAAGGTCAGTTTTCCCCCTGATGCATCAATTCGCAGTCCTGCCACCTGCTCCCTTTGCCAAGTCTCTACCCCCTTTTGTCGTTTATCATCGCAATTTGGGCCCCGACCCGAAGTCTCTACCCAGTTGTCCCGTTTGTTATGTATCATCGCGATTTCTACCCGGTTTTCCCGTTTGTCCTTGGCTATGGATGTCAGCCATTGACGCCTGGCCGTACCTCTACCCGTCTTTCCTCCTCATCGGCATCAAGGACATATGTGGACCAACAGCCGAACTGCGAATTTCACTCCTTTCTAATTCGTCATTGCGCTTCTCCCCACCATCCCTCCTCCTTGACCCTTTCTTTCAGCATGCCTGGTTCCGAAACAACATCACAGGTTCCCCTCCTTTGCACGTTGTCATCCCCCTCTCCTACGCTGGCACGATGGGATCACAAGAGCCGTTGCAACATGTCACGCCTCCCCATTTCGTCATCACGCTCCTACCCGCGTCCACCGCCTCACCACCCTCTTTCGATTACGTCGTCGGAACCGAAGCTGACAAGACACAAACGCAACAGCTCAAACTGGCACTGGATCCCCTCTGCCTACTTAACTGCGACAAGGTCGTTCGGATGGAGAAGCCGAAGGCGGGCGAGGTTGCTGAGTGGTAACGGGTTTACGCTCCCTATGTGCTTCACGCTGTCATTCTTCAGTCGACCCCCTCATGTATATATCCCTACCCCAAACATTACTTCCAAGAGAATTCTTTTCTTCCTTCCTTCTTTCCTGACCTGCCAACTCTCACCTCTCCTCTGCAGAGTGGGCATACTGCCCTTCTTCCCTCGCAGCGAGCACCTGCTGCGAGGGCCGGAGCTTGCCCCAGCCGCACGCCGCCTGGCCTCCGACACAGGTGGAGGCCGGCCTCGCCCCCGTGGCGTTCGTCGGGCGTACGGCCTGTCAGGACCTCTGCCCCATTCTTCTCACCGCCCATTCCGTCCTTGCAGTGACCACCCGGCAAGACGCCGCGCCACCTTGGAGCTCACCGCAGAACTGCTTCCCAGTGATGGCAGCGGCTATCTGGGCCGGAAGGACAATCTGCCGTCGTGGACGGGGCTCCACGGACCTACAGAGGGTCAAACGACGGGAATGGTCTATCGCCTCCTACGCCGAGCTCGCCGCCGTCGGCCGGTACCGCTCTCTTCGGGCGAGTTCACTGGGTAGGACACCCCGCAGATTAAAAAGATCGTAAGCCCGCGGGTTGAGAAACTCACGTGGATACCAGGATGTGTGGAAGTTGGCCTCCCGTACCGTTTGTCGACCTCCCCCCGTGTCCTCTACACACCCGCAGGCGAGTGGGCGGCATACTAGAACGCACGACGGGCCCAAGTTGCTTGCCCCCACCCCCGTGCGTTGGGCGCATTGGCGTCACCACTTCTGCCCTGGGCAGCTGGCCGTCAACAAGCTCCGCCCAGAGGCCATCGAGATGCCTTTGCTGGCCTTTGGCCCATGGACCATTCAAACGACTGTAAGCAACCGCGCCTTTTTGGTCCAAGACGACCTTCGCACCCTCGATCAAGCCCTTCTTTAAGGCCTCGTACCCCCGCCAACGACTACCCAATACGTTCGTTGTCCACAGTCACATGGGCGATGGTTGTTAATGTTCGAGAGGCCTCTCCCATCATCCACAGGCGTACAAGCCACCAGTCCATCACCACTACCCAGCTCTGAGGCAGGCGTCTGATCATCCCGTGTGGATGATTCTGCACGGTGAGGTGGACCCCAGCCTGGCTATACGATCGCTACCCACGCCTGTTCCGGCACGCACACTAGCATCATTAAACGTGCCCGATAGATTTCGGCACGTCTTTCCTTGCTTATCGTCTCCTTTCTTGTTTCCTCTTTTACTCCCTCCACGCTGCACGAGGAGGGGGGCGACCTCGAGCGTTACATAAACCCCTACTCGCAAAGCGGCTGGCCTCGCTTGTCCTTCGTGACGTCTCCGGGGCTTCGGAGATGAAGAAAGCCCGCTTTCGAAAACACGACAGTGGAAAATGCCGTGGAGAGCAGTCTTTCGGACTTGTGGGCGGTCCTTCAACTGAAGTTGTCTCTCGACCGAAGTTGGACGAGCACCTTGCGAAAGATGTGTGCCCAGGGGTAGGCCCCTACCAGCGAACGGAACCGCAACACTGCACTCTAGTTACCGATGACACTGCCGGGGTGGCCGTCGCCTATGAAGATATTGAACAGCTGTGTACGGTACAGTCTCCTCTCGGATCCTCGGTGCTCTGCCCTTTCCACGTCCTCTCATGGTCCCAGTTACGAGTGGCGAACTGCAACTGCGACATACTCGGGGCTTGCCGATCTCCCGTTCACCTCGTGTACCCTCATCTATACCCATCTACGCCATATTTATCTGGGGCCTGGACTCTGCCTGCAGGACAGAAATTCAGCTCACCAGGTCCGGGCTACGTTATCGTCTTGATCTATACTACCCCAGCAGCCCCGCCGCCATCGCCATCTCCCGGTTTAGCAACCTTCACGAGGCTCGCCTTTCGAGCAGTGGGCCACGGCTCCCGCGCGCACACCATATCTTTTAACGCGTCCGATTTGCTTCGGCACGCTTTCCTTGCGTCTTGTTTCCTTTGTCTTTCATTCCTCCTGGGTGTCGGCCTCGCACTGCCCGGGGGCAGGATTTCGCTGTGCCTCGGGTCATGGCGATGGCTGGCACTCGGTGTCCGCCCCGTGGATCCCGCCGTCCTGGATCTCGCCACCGTGGATCCTGTCGACAACCCAGAAGACAGCTCCCAAGACCGCTGGACTACCATCTGCCACCTCGAGAGTCTCAAAGGATGCATGCGGGGAGCCAGGATGCGACCGGTCCTTCGATCCCGGGGACCGACGACAGCAACATCATCACGAGTATCATTCGATCGAACTCGGGTGTTGCGCGCCTCCGCAACCACGAAGGCACTGCTGTCCGACGGCATGTTACCCGTCGTCCTACGCTTCGTGGCCGACGTCTTTTGGCCGTCGCCGCCTCGGCTGGTCCCAACCGCGGGGACCAGATGAACGGCAGCCACAGCACCTCATCGGACCCGGAATTCCCGCAGCTGCTGGGTTTAACGGGAACCGGATTGGGCCTCAGCTACTAGTCGCACACGAATTGCTGGGCGGTGGCGACCCCAACCAGCGGCTGCTTGACAGTACCCCGGACTCCGATGAGCTGAGATGGTCTCAATTTCCCCCCGATGGGAGAGAACCTACGACAAAACGGTGGAGCAGCGCGTCGGCTTGGGACCACCACTGCGCATCGAGCTGGTGCAGGCGCGGCCTGACGCCGACCGGGCCTGCTGTTCCGCGCCTGCCTCCGGGGAACGACGGCATACTTCGCCATCGGCGAGGCCCTCTAGGGCGACGAGGTGGTGGGTCTCATCAACAAAGTCCTCTCGTGGGCGTGTCCCCTGGTCCCTGTCGTTGTTCTCTGCGGTTGTGCCCGCTGGTTGCCTCTGACGGCACCTCCGGTGGATGTTCCATTGGCCGCGACTTCAAGGTTGCCCGTCGCGCCACTGCCAAGCGAGGGTGGGTTTTACAGCACGAGAATGTGGCACGTCAAGCAGCGCAGGCCAAGGACCGCGAGACCCAGGGAGGCTGCAAAGCATAAGGAGGAACGTCGCCTGGATCAACTCCAGGCGCGCCACGACCAGGACCACGGCCATGAGCGACACCGGTGTGCGCACGAAAGAGACGGTGGGAAACTCGATCCCGCCTACGTGGTGCGCGAGGCCTACTGGCGAGTGAGGAATTGGTTCACCGAAAAGCACAACCGGCTTCAGAGTCAAGTGGATCTGTACGCTTGCCTCCTCTTCTGATCTGTGGCCATCACTACTGCACAGGCAGCTGCCCCTTCTTTCTCATCCGTTCGTTCTCCAGTCGTGGTTCACAACTTGAATAAAGACCGAAAGAAGTTATTATGAAGTATCGCAACCTCCACCGTCAACTCTGCAAGGAGGCGTGCATCCCTGGTCGACAGCACGGTCTCGAGAAGCATGTCCCTTGCGACGTGGAGGGCTGTTCGGACTTCTTCCCGGACAAGACCGCGGGCGAGGCAATGAGAGACAGTGCGACGTGTGCCAAACCTGGCACAAGGACAACAAGGCCTGCAAATAACATCGGAAGGGCTTTGTTCCGCCAAACATCCAACTTGCACAAGACCAATGGTCTCGTTGCCGCCGACGGGGACGGCGCCAACTTCCGCCAGATGCAGCAGTACGCCCCGGCTGATGGCACCGTCACCTCCCAACGAAGCCTTGCTGGCGGCGTCAGAAAACCCGCCTGGTTGGCAATCTTGGGCAGCCCTACAACAATTGCATAGCCCCCGGGAAGAAGCAGTACGACTCCCGAAGGCCTGGTCCGATGACTTCTTTAACCCTCCGCGCCTGTGACTCGACGGATTCGCGAGCCATGGCGCGAGAATGGCCGACGCCCTACGGCCCCACCGCCTCAATATTCCCCCTCGAAGCCCCCGCCCCTCTCTGGGAATACAAGCCACCCGGCACCCGATCCATCACCAGGGCCGAAAGTCTTTCCAGCATGACGACGGGCGAGCTCGCCTTAGAGCTTCTGCAGAAAGCTGGACGAGAAGTAAGACGAAACTGCCGGCATGGCCGCCACAACCAAGACGATGATGCCGAGTCGCATGGTCTCTCCATATAACGACCCAAGACGGGCAAGTTCGGAGCTCGCGCTCGTGAGCAACGTGTCGTTCTTCATCCTGAACCAGTGGATGGCCAAGGACGATACAGGCCCAAGATGCCGTGTCTGCCCTCCATTGCATATACCTAGACCGAAATCACGGCACACGGCGAGGCCATGCTACGGGAGTTTGCGGCTGCGGACACAACGGTATTTGATATATTTCGGGCAGCAAACTCCTGTCAGCAGGACCACGGCGGCAGCGTGGAAGACGCCGAAGCCATGTACCATGGTTCCAGGGAGAAGCTAGCCAAAGCATATCTCGCGTCATCGTTGGCCAATTCGCGGGACAGAAGTCCCAAAAACGCGGAAAGGCGCGCGGCGACTTATCCCTACAAGGGAAAGCAAGGGCACCGACTAGCACCGTCGGGCGGCAGCGGGCGCCGGAGGGGAGGATGCCGAAGTCATCCGTAGCCTACCAACTATTTACCCAGAGTTCCCGGATGAGGCGCGCCAAAGCCATTCGCCCTGAGCAGCACACTCTTGTCTGACATGATGAGCTTGGCGGCCATTGGGGTCCTACTAGCACCGGCGCCGCCGCCTGCAATCCATTCGAGAAGGACGAGATCTACGCCTCGAGGCCTTTCTCGTCGACTACGACGTCCGGCAGCGGACCGCTGTCTTTTGAAGGGACCATCCCGAGTCCTTCTCATCATCCAACACCAACACACAGTGGCGACTTTGCCGGCAAAGCGCAACAAGCCCTATCTGCCAGCGATGAGACCGTGGTTCCTGGCGTCCCGAGCCTGCCCGAGCCGAAGCAAGGCAAGCCACAGACACCCTCTAAAGATACGGTTAAGCCACCACTCTCCGACGCCATCCGCACCCTCCAGCTGTGCGAGAAACGTGCCGCGATGGCCAACACCCAAACTTCAATAGAAGTGCTTACCCGGTCCACTATCTTCGGCCCCGTCCCATCCCACGGCATCAGGTACGTATGTCCTGCAACTAAGACACTGCGCCACAAGCTCACCGCCTATCTACAACAGCACCGCCCGCCGCTATAGCCAGACGCTGGACCAAAGCAGCGCGCCGCAAAGCCCGCAAAAGCCAACGGGCTGCCGCGTACGCCACCCTCGAGACACACCGGCGCTCGGACACGCTGCCGCCGAAGTCGTGCCAGTTGTGCGGCCAGCATCACTGGAAGCAGGACTGCGCGCGGTACGAGGCCTGGGCGGCGTGGCGGCGCGAAGAAGCGCCTGGGCTTATCACAGTTACACCACACGCTATTCACCATGTCGCAAGGACCATAAGACTTGGGCGGCTGAGGCAGTCGTAACCGAATATATGAAGAACACGTGCCGCGAAACCTCGCGTACTCTAGACGGTGTTGCATATGTAACACAAAGAAGTATTCGGTACATGGATGGCATAAAAGCCTTCAGGCTTCTTGGGGCGTTGTTTAAGTACTGTTCTCACTCTTCTTCTACACGCTGAATGGAGTCTATCTATCCGTACTGCCTACGTGTCCACACTTCAACGGGTCACGGTTCGCGCTAAATGGAATATGTACCGCAGCGCCTTGGACTCGACCAAGTTATTGTCAGCCTATGTACGCTACGTGCGACGACACATATATAAAGTTGGCTTCTATGTAGCTTGAGCTTGCTACTTCGGCCGAGTCATTGACGGGAATCCACAGGGGCAAATGGCAGGCAACGGCCACTTGGTGAGGATATCCAGAAATGCATCAGCGAATGGATCCGCGAGCTGCCCGACGACGACCACTCTCCATCGCAATCTAAATCACACGGACGCTACAGGTGCAGGGCTGGACGAAGGTCATTACGGTGACGCCTTTTTCTGGGTTGAGGAAAAGAACTGGGAGAACGACGATGGCATGGGCGTCGTCAAGACTCCACCATTAGCATCCCTTGAAAGAGCTACGACAGTAACCCTGTGCCTCTTCCTCTGTATAGGTACTCTAAGCAACCCGCCTCAATACTTGTAGGTTTGCAAAAACACAAAAGGGATGACCGAGTTAACAAAGCACAAGCTGGGATCAGTTGAGAAAGGTGGTTTTAAACGTTTGTATTCTGATAACTAAGAGCCACTAAGAGCCATTGATATCCAAAGCGTATCCATGCCTGCTCTCGGCAAAGAACACGGGCAGACCCTCGCCTCCGACTTTTCGTATCTATCCAAAGGATACCAGTTCCTCGCAAACGCGGTTCGTGCGTCGTCTCTTCTATAAAACAATATAAGTTACTTTCCATATCAAAGGCCATCGGGCTTGATTCGGCAAGGGTGATGAGCTTTTGCGTTTCGACCCTCAAATTTCCATAATTAATGCTCAAGCCCGGATTTACTCTTTGTAAGCGAGTTGCCGACGTTCGTGTTCGAGAGGCTGTTCGTCTTCTCTGATCCGTCGCTGCGCCGGGGTATAAAGAGCCTCTTGGAGGGGCTGGAACAGAAGGGCGAGGACGCTCTTGCTGCTGACGAAGTTGCCGCCGGTGGCTTGGCTACGAAGCTCACAAAAAACCCCAAAAATCTCCTGGACGTGTGAGATAGGGGGTAGGAGGCGGTGGGGTTCCTCGTTCTCGACCTCCTGGTCTTCCGTGTAGCCGGATATAAAGATATAAATGTGTATAATCCTCCAGGACCGACGAGCTCTCGCGGACCCGCTTGATGCCGCGAGAGGGCTTCGTTGACTCGAATACGGGTATAATATATATAGCAGCTGGTTGTTCGGGGCGATTTAAAAACATCAACGAAAAGGCGGCAGCCTATGATGTGGCGGAGGCCGTATAAGCTTCGCGAGCGCGCTCTGAGGGCCCAGTTGTGCCTTCAAGGTTTTGCCCTTTGCATTCTTCCAGATGATCTCGCGCAAGTCTTCTGTCTTCTTTGCTGAGAGTATAAAAATAATGCCATCGCCATTGTGGCAAAAAGCGGCCGCCTCCTTCTGGGGAGCGCCCTCAAGCGCATCCATGTGCCGTGCAACGTGATGCAGGCATCTGAGTGCAGCATCGGTGGGTTCCCGCTGCAAGGTCCACGGTCGTTGCATGGGATCTCAGGGGGTGGCTGGAAGTTTCTGGGTCCAACGCCTTTTTAAAGTGGTGTGGAAGTATAAGTCATTGCCGCAAATATAAAAGCCGAAGAGTCAAATTGGCAGCGCTCGGCGAGGTCCACGACGTCATATATCTGCCTGCGCCTCGGTGACTATTCTAGATGCTTGGAGAAGCAGCGGCGGCGATGTGGATGTCGGTCACCGATAAGGCCATCGCAGCATTCGGGGCTCCTTAGAACAATTAATTCCACTTTGCTACGCCAGGAAAGCGGGGTTGGTATAAGGATATAAATATAAATGATGCATCCGTCAGAGCAGTGACAGGCTCACACTTGGGAGACTTGATCCTGGTTTCGGCCGGGCGAGTAGGAGTGGCTGGCGTCAGATGAGCCAGAGTATCCAAGTAAGTATCCATATCGAAAGTTCGTCCGCATCACCGCTCCAGGTACCGCGCACATCGTCCTCCGGGTTGGAATTGGCCGACGGGGGCCGACTTGAATGAGCCCTGCGGGGCCGGCGTATTTGAAGTGACTTATGGAGGCCAAGAAAAGCTAGGACGACAGCCGGGGATTGAGCAGAGTATCATAAATATAAGCCACTGCGTGTGATATTGGTTCTCATAGTCGTATTAACGTGGGTACCCCGCGACTTGATGAAATGCCAGGTGACATCTCTCTGCGTCTGCCCGTCGTAGATGGCATTGAGGACATGGTCGTATGGGAGATCCTTAACTCTGCCCTTTCGTTAGGCTCCACAAGCTCCCAGGCCCTAAGGACGCCCCCCGCTGTGACCTCGTTACCTTCCAGGTCTTGGAAGGCCTGGGTCACAGCGGGGTTTGTCATAGACGCCCGCAGGAGGGTATTCCGAAATAGGTCGGAGTTCGCTAGTGGCACCCAGGGGCCCTGGGTGTCGTCTGACCTATCTACGCCCGGCATCAACGCTGGTATTAACCGGTTGATCACACTGAAATTGTTCACTATCCACACATTGTGAATGGCGGGGGGCTCGCCATGTGGGTGCATGGCCGGGATAGCTGGCTGTTGGAAGTACCAGTCTATGACGAACTGCCGGCCCCAGACATGCACCCCCGGGGGGAGGTGCATGCCGGGCGGCGTGGACACATTGTGCCACACTTGCCACAGCAACGGGTCCTGGTAGTGCTCGGCGGCCCGCCGCGCGCGGGCCGCCGCCGAGGACTCGGTGTATGCGAGTTTGATTTTCAAGACCTTCGTGACGGCCTTGGTATTGTTAGAGAGAAAATATTTCTTCTCCCTGCGGATGCGGCAAAAGTGAACCCACACCATGTTGGCGCGGGCTAGGTCCTCGAGGGAGGTTCCGGCAACGAAGAGACTGCCCACCGGGTGGGCCCCGGCCTCATTGAGCTGCTGCTCGTTCATGTCTCGGCAGCTTGGTTTTCCATTGTGCTCTTCTGGCTGGGCTGGCCGGGCTGGCTCGCTGGCTGAAGTAGGAAGCTGGAATGGATGTCGAGATGGGTCACTTAGGCCTGATTGTGCTCTAGGCAAGGGCCGCCTAAGTTATAATCTAATATTAAAAAGAATTAAAATTATTCGTTATGCTCATTCGCAGTACTGTCGAGAAAGGTATATAGAGGTCACCACCACCACTTCCATGACGAGGAAGGTACGGATGGTGTTAATGGCAGAGCTTTAGAGGCGCTGTGGCATGTCGCGTATTAAGCAAGTATGAGAGCAGCAGCGCGTCGTCTCCGTTCTTATCCTCGCCGTTGTCATCCTCATCATCTGTCTAGGCCGGCACAACATTACACAACTGGGCAAGTGCTTCGTATTGCGAGGTGATTGTATGAGACGCACGGGTATGTATTTTGCGAGCAGCTGATGAATATTAACGACCAATGGATAGCAACCGATAGATATAAGCGGCCAGCGGATATAAATAGCCCTGCTTCTTGGTCTGCAGACTGGTCTGAAACTCTTACAAGTAGCTCATGGCCAGAAAAGCTGGGCTCGCTGGTCAGACATGTAGAAGCGTTCTAGTTGGGAGGAGCAGCCCGGAGCAGGGTAGTATGTCGGCTCGACGCGGCGCCGGGCGGTAATACATCGTGCTCAGTATTATAGGCTGGTACTCAACCTTCTCCTGGATGGTGTTTATAAGAGGAAGTCGCCTTAGGCACAGCGTTTTATAAGCTCGCAGGTCCGCTAGCCATCACTCGACTAGCGGCCCCCTCCGAGGCGACCGTCATCGACCCGGGGATCCGTCAGGCTAAACCACTGAACTGGTAATAGCGGCCGGCCACCCGAGCTGTACTTGCTGAATGGGAGATATCTTGGTATATACAACGCCCTACGTGCTCCAGTGCGTGTTCTTATTGCACTGATGGAGACTGTTGCTACTGTCGTAAATACAGGTGTTCTGGTTGAATTTGTGTGGTGTTGGTGTTGGAGGCCGTGTCTGGCTACGGCGAACTCACCTGTGGCGAGAGGGCCTGGGACACAGTTCAGGAGCGCTTTGGCCTTTCGGCCGGCCTTTGGCGACTTCACATCGCGGAGCAGCTGACTGTATTCTACCCGCTTCGGCTTGTCCTCGGCATGGTATTTGCCCTCCTGGAGGCAGGCCTTTGGCGACTTCACGTCGCGGAGTAGCTGACTATATTCTACCCGCTTTGGCTTGTCCTCGGCATGGTGTTTGCCCTCCTGGAGGCAGGCGGGGCTCGAGCAGCGCGAGGCACGTCGCAGCAAAGCCACGCATCCCAATAGACCCAGATATAAAGGTATAAATATGTATAAAGACCGAAAGGCAAGGGAAGCCAGGGAGGGCAATTCTTCGCTCCTTATCCTGTCCCTCTTTTCTTCTCGGCATTGTGTTTGGCCTCCTCAAGGCAGGACTTGACCTGGGGGATCCCGGAGGGCACCTGGAAGAGTAGATCCCACTTCCTGGAGTTCATTGAACTTCTCAATATTGAAGCTGGCCTCTGTGCGTCTGCAGCATCGGGCGATGGCCATCTTGAGTGGTATAATAGGTATAAGGTAGTCTGCAGCATCGTGTGACGGCCATCTTAGGTGGAATAATGGGTATAAGGCAGTCTGCGAACGAGTGACGGCCATGTTTGGTGGTATAATGGGTATAAGGCAGTCTGCGAACGAGTAATGGCCATTTTTGGTGGAATAATGGGTATAAGGCGTTGTACATAGCCCGCGCCGTGATCTACTTCATCAGGACCATCTCAAGTCGCATCTTGATAAGTCCCTAGCCCGTTGGCCTCACTGATTTTGTAGCTTCAGCATTGGCCCGGGCAAAGAATCTCTTGTTGAACAAGCCGCGCCGCTGGTCAAAGGGGTGGCTGACAGAACTGCTTGCAGTTCACATTCGCGGGGCTGCGGAGAGCCCCCCATGAAGGTGGTGAAACACCAGAGGCAGGAGACGATGGGGCTGCATGCCTTTTACGTCTGACGCTCTCGGGCGTTTCTGCCGGTGTCGTGTATATGAGTGAGGCTCTGCCTAACGAGGGTATAATAAGTGAAGACTGTATAAGATATGATGCCAGTGTGCCGGCGATCCAGCACTCGGGCACACTTCAACATGTCTCAGCAGATGTGGATATAATTGGTATAGGTGAGGTGCCAGTGATAAGGGGTCGGGGAGCGGTGTCACCCATCATAACGGAATGGATGTCGATATAATGGGTATAAGCGGAGCCATACCACTGCTGCTCGTGTCCATGGAATCTTTCGAAGTGTGAGCCCATGTGGATATAAAATGATTCAAGGCCGAGGTGAGAGCCAAGCATCGGAATCAGGACAGCCCTGCCCTGGCCAGATGTGTTATCCTCTTCATCGTTGGACACCTTGGGCAGGGCAGGCATATCCTGGCCCCAGTTGTCGCCGAGAGGGCTGTCTCTGTCGTCCTCCTCGTCGCCGTCTGGGCACAGAATCGGTCCCGTTTTTGCGAAGGCGAATCTGGGCTCATCGACCATTGCCCTGTCTGAGGGAGGGCTGATCTGAGCTGGGGAGAGGGCACGGCCAAGACTTATGTCGAGGATCCAGCGGTCCCCAACGCGCCATGTATAAAGATGGTGTATAAAAGTGGCCGGAAGGGAGGACCATTGGTCCCAGGGGATGTCCTTAAGCATTAACAACCGTGAACTGTGTCCGGAAAAGGTGGGCTGGCCTTGGAGCTAGCGGTGCCCATTTATAAAGAGGCTATAATGTATGCAGGCTGGGTATAAAGGATGCTGGAAGGGCGAGCCAGAGCTTATCTGGGAAAAGTGAATGCACCTGGGTTAGCCGCATATGCCACACCTTGTTCAGGCTCCCTCGAGTCGATCATAGGCTCGAAGGAGGTATTCCTTTCGATATATAATGAGATATTCGGCCTTTCTTTAATCGGTGTGCGCTGGCTGGGTCCGCCGTTGCCATGGGGGCTGATGTCGTGGTTATGTCACTCGCCGAGCGCAATTGCCCCTGGGTTGTCTAGGTAGGTGCACCCATAGGGGAGCCTGGCAGAGACACATCTTCTGGTGCCCACACAGGAGGGCCAGGCAGCAGAGACCGTATAAGCATATAAGCGGCTCGAAGAAAACAGCCTTCTGTGATAAGAGTCGGCGTGAGAATCCGTATAAAACCCCCACAGGAGTTGCGTACAGGCCCAAGGCGGACCAGGGGCAGTCGAAGCTGGGGAAAGATCACGGTGCCGCCCAATAGACAGACTGACGGTGAGCTGGGCTGAGAAGGAATTGAGCAGGCAGGGAAGCCTATCTCCCTTACTGGGTCGTTATTTGCCTCATCTCGAATGTTGTGGTCGTGTATCACCCACAGCTAGAGCCGGAGGCAAGTACGACAGCGCTGAGCGGTGTCAACCATATGGCAAAGCTCGTCCTGCGTCAGAGATGCGTCGCTCTTCGGCTAGCTCAGCAGCAGCCCCTTGGTAATGGGGCGGCAGTTGTAGCCGTGAGGGTATAAAGGCGTCCGACTGGTGGGACTCTTGGTGGTATAAAAGAGATAGGTATAAGGCGACGAACAGAACTGTGAGTGTTATAAAGAAGACCAAAAGCGACCAGTAGTGAATGGTATAATGGTGCTTGTCCTTCGTGATCTGTTTCCACTTGCTCGAGTTGATCTTTTAGGCATGGGCGGAGCCCTGGTGCCTGCTCGACGTTGACATGGTCCAAGGTCTTGTTGTTTGTATAATATAGTATAAATTGGAGCCAGAAAGCCGGGAGTCGTATAATAGTGACTGTCGACACTTGAAGCTGAGCGCCATCAGGAACAGCAGTCCTCTGTACGCCCTTTTCTGGCTCCTCTTCAGTTTCCGCCTCACCACGCTGGATTTGCGCGGAGGCTTGCCTGACCCGCAAGGACATTATGGTGCGGGCTTGCTTCCGCGTTGTGCCGGTATAAACACGCGATGACCTTTTCTGCGCTGGGATGGTCGGTATGTCTACAGCCAGTATAAAGTAGTATAAAGTCACACCGTACCAGAATGGGCCTCGGCCCTGTTCTGGCTAAGCGTCCTCGAGAAGAAGGTCGGAAGCAGAAGTGATGGGAGTTTCGGCAGTCGTGCCACTCATTTGGGCATTGTCGAGCTCCTCGTGTTTTCAGTCGGGGTATAAGCCACAGTCTTCGTTCATGAGGCCCTGGGCAATAGCCTGTTGCAGGCTCGTATGGGGCCGATTCTCGCAGTAGCCCTGCACCGCTATGGCCCTTCGTAGTGGAATTCTTGTATAAGGTATAACATGTTGTCTTGAACAGTTCTGTATGATTACTGTTAGAATTGGCGGCAGGCACAGTAGTGTGCTTGGTAATTGGTTATGAATGATAAAACTTACGGTAGGTGCCGTGTAGTTCACCTTGGCCTTGCGGCCCGAGAAGTTCTGTGTTGTCTTGTGGGTGAACATGGTGACGTGGGACGACCCAGGCGACGCGTCAGTCAGGCGTGTAGTAGAGCACCCGACTGCACTATAGACAGGCTGGGGTATAATGACTAAGGGAATTAATGTAGGCAACCCGATGTTGGTAGGAGATGGGGCGCGTGCTGGTCCAGTCTGGAGTGGGCGACCACAGGCTTTTTGTATTGTGAATGATGTGGGAGACGTATGGCCAGAGCTTGCTCTGCACTAAAGGATCGACTATTGAAGACCAAGGTGTGCCCGAACAGCCGCAAGGTTTGTCTTTTGGATCCTTTGTCGCTGTTGAGTTTGGGCCATTCCAAACAATCAGCCTAAGGCCCTCATAGTGGGAGAGGTTTCTGGGACCGTCCCCCAAAGGAATCTTTACTGGGTTAGGCATGCTTGATGGGATTCATTATTGTCAGCGACTTACCCTTGACGTTAGCCCTGCCCTTGGTCAAAGAGTGGAATGAAGAGAGTGCGATTGGCTGGTCATGAACTGCGTGTCGTGCAGCCGCACCTTCTTGGAGGATGTCCAAGAGACTTGGACAGATAGCCGGCTAGTTTGTTGAGGTAGTTTAAGTTTGAAGTAGTCGAAGCCGGCTTTCCACATTGAGCTTGTATCGGCAACTTTATCCTCTAGGTTGAAGAAGCTCTGTTGCGGGGGTAGGTGGGTTTAGGGAAGTGTGTGTGGTTTTAGGAAAGAGTTTCTCGCTGGGGGAGTTGGAGGTATAAATATGGCTGGGGCCGACACTCTCTTGGGCTTGTCAGTAAAAGTGAATTGTATAGACTTGGACCTACTGCGTATTGAATGGACTCCTTGCTTAGCAACTAGGTCTGTCACATGTTAATTAGACTTGTCACTTGGTAGCTGGTCTGGGTTTGTATTAGCGTATTTATCTTGATTGAATGTGGGAGAACAGTCACTTCAGCACTTTCTAATGCTGTTAAGCAATTTCAGGCAACCTAGACAAGTCAGTGATCAGGACCACTGAGATGTGAAGAGCACCTAGTCACTTATGCAAGTAGGAAATGAGTTAGTATTCACAAGAGAGCAACACAAAGGACAATGGAATATGTGTAGATTTTGTTAAATTTACCCAGCACCTGATTTGTGATAGTCGTTAAATACCATCCGTAGCTGATATTCACTAGGGATTGCATAGATAATGAGAGTGTTTGTACATTTTGAAGACTAGAATAGGCTGATGTGCCGATAAGGTGCGGAGATGTTTGTGACGCGGGGCTGCACAAACACTTATAGAAGTATCGCGAAGGATTATTGACTTGGTATCCTATGCAGTCAGCAAAACAGTATTTTCGACAAGACCGCGGTGCTTCCTGGGAGCAGCCAGCTCCAGTAGGTCGAGGCGGAGTATTAGAGAGGCCAGAAACAAACAGGGCAACCTGTTGACGAAAATAATAATGGGAGAATCATAGAAGGTCAGGTGAGGAAAGTAGTAGCCAGCGTATCGCGCTGGGCAACTTGACAACTCTTGGAACCAAATAGGACATGCTGACGGCAATTCAAGCCTGGGCCTGGCGACAAAGGGCCTCTCCAGCCAGCAGTCGGTGAGGTCCCATGGGATGTCTCCAAGATGATCAGCTCCAAGCTCTAGTACTAGAGTCGAATAGATGCCTTCCAAGCGACCTACCTGAGCTGCGCAAGGGCCACTAGCACTGCCAGTGGTACGTACTGTCACAGCGATAGACATTTGCAAACAAAGCCAGAGCTGCAGAAATCAGTGTTCGGCGAAAGAAAGCCGGGGAAAGTGTTTGTGGCTTTCTTCATAGGATTATATATGATGCCAAACCAGGTATTGATGAATTTGATTCTTTTTATCGTGTTTCAGCTCATCTAGCGTTGCAGTTCTGACCTTGTTAGTCTTTTGTTTGAGACGTAAGGATGAAAAACATGAACATCATAAAATAGCAAGTGCGGGGAAGGCCGCCAGGCAGGAATTCCCTATGTCCGCCTAATGCTTGCCTAGAAGTAGTCGCGTTGAAGCACGACTTCCCGATGCTGCGCCTCATTGTCAGTAGTACATACATGTTAAGCTTCTGCAGCTAGTACAGAGGGGAAAGCGGTACAGAATCCGATTTGCTGTTTATTGGGCATAACTGAGGCGACGCTGACAGATAAGTTGGACAAGGTTCGCAAGGTAAATGGAGATGGTGAGGGATGGGTCAGAATGTTCCAGGTATCTCGAACGCGTTTGTGTCTAGAGTGACGGTTGCCTGGTGGTGAGCTAGGCATGAAAGAGTGTTGTGATGTCTGCCAGTATATTCCAAACTCGACGCCGCCCATGAAGTAGAATTTCTCTCGCGTCGTCTTTGCTGAAAGATATGTCCTCCAAATTCATGAAAAGTTTTGTCATACATGTAAATGGGTCTTGATACGAAGAGGGCTCGATTCCCTGATGGGAGAAGGCAGAGTAACGGTGTATACGCCAGCAAGATAAAGTATCCAAACGCGTCGGCAGCTCATCTAAACAACAAAACACGCGAGACTGGGAATCCCGTTGCTAGGCAGTCGGTACGTACCCGGCCAGAATATTCCAACGAAATATTCGATACGGCTGCCTGCGTACTTAAGTAGATCACCGACCTCGCTGTCGCCCCCGCTGCCGCTGCTGCTTCCTCTTCCTCTTTTCTTGCTTGGCCAGCAAAAAGCACCCGCGTTCAAGTCTTTCGCCTTGAGAAAGCATCATCGGCTGTCACGATTCCTCTCCGACCGTAATATACTCCCTGGTGTCATTCTATCTACGGCGGAGAACACCAAGCACTCCCGCGTGTCGCTGTCCAAGCGGCAGGCGACACCGGCACCATGTCCTCAAACACATCTGATCAGCCTGGCCAGTCCGAAACCCAGGTTCGTTGACAGCTACCAGACAACTAAGGGAGACCTTTGAACTAATAATGTTTCAGTCGGTTTCCGCCATCATCGACGATAGCAACACCAACGCCGCCAATACTGGCACTGCCAATATGGACACCGCTAATGTTGGTGCTATCTTGCAAACCAGTTCCCCCGGGGGAGAGTCTGTGACTCGCGATGAGGAAGATCTCGTCCTCCTGCTTTCCCAGTTCTTCCAGGGAAGTGAGGGTGACATGTTGCCAAATGTCCTCCAGCTCCCGGAGGAGAATCCCGCCTTGGCTGAACCTCCCATGGCCGAAGAGGCCCTCATGAGCGAAGAACTCCCCATGAGCGAAGAACTCCCCATGAGCGAAGAACTCCCCATGAGCGAAGAACTCCCCATGATCGAGGAACCCCCCATGGCTGAAGAACCCTCCATGGCCGAAGGCCTCTCCTGGAACTACGAACCCCCCCTCGTCGATGATCCCCGCTTCACCGAAGACCCCCCCATCGCCGAAGACCTCTCCTGGATCGACAGCGACTGGGGCGAGCGCGCCTGGGCCGGGAACCCGTCTAGCCCAGTCCCCGCATGGGACCAATTGCCTACGGTCACACCGCATCCCGCATTTCTCAACATGGGCCCGGATCCGACCCTCCAGATCTATCGCGACGAACCCATCAGCCACGACGAAATCATGCGCCGGGCTCAACGTGCCGTTGAGGCAGAGATCGACCGCCGCCTCCGCGAGCCCTCACGCGGGCCCGTTCGTCGCGCTCGTCGTGCTGCTAGCCTCCTGGTTGCCATCGGCGAGAGACATCACCGCAGACGAATCACCATCCCTTTGCGCGAGTTGCAATTCTTTGCGATGGTGGTCGGGGTCGAGAGAGTCCAGCAAGAGATCGACCTCATCTGCGCCGGTGACGACAACACCAACGGCTCAGGAGAGAAGAACTGAATGCATTTCCGGACAGGGCAGCTAGGCTGTTGTTGTGGACATCTACCCGCGATGGAAGGTACGGGATGATTGGTTCATCACAGGGGCAGCATCGAGAAGTTGTGGTGTTATTTCTCTGGTTGCGCAAGTCTGTTGGGTCTGGACATGATGTTTTTGGTCCTTCCCACTTGCATTTATTAGGGGCCTGAGAGTCAATCTCCACCCCGATGATAGAGTGGTGGTCTTTGTATTATAGCCCTGGACTGATGTCCCATAATATGCCATGTTGTAGAAGGAGAAACGAGCATATCCTTCTCAACACTTGCGTTGTTACGTGTAATGGGGTGACAAGTCAAGGATTTGGAACGATGGGAGGATCGCCGCTTCCTCACACCCTAAACACCTGTCATGTGGGTTTTGGCATGGATCCCATAATTTGGTGGAGCCTTCATTGGCCCCAAGGTCCGGATACGGAAGGCATGGAATCTAGCCCATCCATCCCATGGGATGCCAGATACACACGTACCTGCCGTAGGAAAATTACAGAAGAATTGCCCGACAAACTGCGTGTTCTCAGCCACAAGCAGACAAATGCTTCACATCATCCATCAATGCTCCTCAACCACGGGGCAGAAACCCTCGGATCATCGGCAGCCACTGATTGCTTATTGTCGTGACACCCATGCTGTTCAAGCTTTTCCCTAGCTCTCACCTCAGAGCCTGAAAGCTCTTGCTGCTCGCCGCCTCATGGCCAATCTCGCCAATATCCACAGCTGTACGAGTCACGCAAACGCCTTTCCCGTATTGCGCCATCCTGAAATTGGGATGACGGAAACTTTAACTCAAAGGCCACCGACATCGATATCAGCCTCAGAACCAGAACCATGACCCGACGACGTCCGACGTAGCCCCAGAAGCTAATCCACGCCGTTTTCTTATTTGCAGCTGCTGTTCGGGAGCTACGTACCTAACTGCCAAGGTAATAACAGCGAGCCATGACAGGAATGAACCTTTCGCCAGGCCGGTCGAGCCCAGCAGCTCGCTCTACGAATACGGGATAGCACGTCGCACAACCCGGGTGGCGCCAATGGATGCAATAGATGCCTGTGGCTACTTCACCAGTACCAAGCCCTTTCGCCTCCTCCACGTGCTTCCGTTGAAGCTGATAGACGTTCGCTAATCCAATTTTTGGCCCCCAAATATTAGGCACCTTCTCACATCCATCCCCTTGCGAACTCCAGGCACAAGTGCTTTTCGCACGACACACCACCCGACATGGCACAACCCGACCAGCCGCCCAGCGCTGGACTGCGCCGCCTGTCTCTCAGTAGCCAGTGGTCGGGTTTCCAACCACCGGCTGCGAACCGACCCGCAAGCGCCCAGGCGAACGCTGGCTTGGGCGAATACGGCAACTCACACTCGAACAATCACCCCTCGCCACAACTTACTGGTGATGGAAGCCGCAACCCCATCTTCATGAACAGGACCATGCGACGTCCCAGCACCCTCTCGCAGGTTTCAGGGAGCGAGGCATCCATCATTCCAGCTCATGACCCGTTGCCATTCCATTCACGGGTAGCATATCCAAGTGCCCGGCTGACGGGCGAACACGGCTCGCCTGCTTCCTCTTCCTTTTCTGCAACATTTTCTCCCACCCACGCCCAATTCCAGCATAACAAATCCGGGTCCCAAATCCATCTGCTCAGGACCAACCCTACTCTCGACGATACCCGCAACCGAAACCTGCCTATCACAGTACCCCCGCGATACAAGAGATGGTGTCAGCTGAGCTCTTCCTATTCCATGTGCCTCTTCTTCCTGTGCGGTTTGGCATTTGCCATCGGGCATGATCGCTTCTATGCAGGCCTCGACAACCAGAAAACCGGGTTTGAACAACAGCTGGTCAAGTGGCGATACGGTACCGTGCTTGCCTACGCCTCGAAAGCTTCCTTCATCGCCTGCATGGTGACAGCCTTCCGCCAGTGCGTCTGGGCGACTGCACACGACAAGGTGCTCAGCCTGGCTGCATTGGACTCCCTGTTCGCGGCCACGGACGACATTCGCGCCTTGATGAACCTCGAGGTTTACTGGAAAGCTTCTTTCGCCATGGCATTGGCCATCATCTTCTGGTAATAGCCCACGGAACGGACTGTCTGTCTGCACAAGCTGACTGTTTATTACTAGGCTTACACCACTAGTGGTCGTATTCACCAGTAGTACTCTTGGAGTACAGTTGGACCGCATTACGGAAGACACAATATGCCCAGGCGCCCGAACTTTAAGTTTTTCACAAGAGGCTAAAAGAGATTGGCGCGATACAAAAAAGTACTTTGGCCTTATGCCTCTGTCCATGTCTCTGTGGAATTCCACCACCGGGAGAGCCTCGCCAACGCCCGACTACTCCTTTGATTATTACACAGCCCCGAGCGAGAATCTTGAAAAGGTGGCGACCTGGGCTCTGTATAGCAAGCAAGTCGTTTCTGATGATCTGGCATCAGATCAAATTTGTTCTCCCACGCGGAATTGCTCCTTCGTCTTCAGTTTCAATGGTCCTGCTTACAAGTGTGCCGAAGCTACAGTGGACGGCCAAGGACGTGCAACGCTAGGCAAGCATTCAGCGCCATTCGGCATGGACGTTTTGGTCCCCAATGGCAACTATAGCTACTACGCCCATGCGACGCAAGGAGACTACCCCGACATTCTCATGACCAACACCACGACTGGAGGCACGATACCAGACCCCCCGAATGCTCCTCCAAACCTGGGCACTTTCCGAGTGGAGCCGATAATCTGGGTGGGCTATGTCGAGAGGACTGATTTGAACATGACACCGCCACAAAATCGGACCATGCCAGGCTGTGAGTTGCCTCCATACCCGCCACCTCGTGAAGTTTCCCGTCTTGGAGTACGATGCAATCAACTCCTTCACAGAATATGGCAACTCCACTTCCCGCTGCCCTGTCCACCATTCATGGAAGGAACCCTGGCTGACTAGCTCGTCCTGATAGGGCACGATGCCTTTAAGCCCAAAATGTTCGGATGTGAACATTACATCATGTCCTACACGGTCAACATCACGTTTCAACGCAAGATCCAGTACATCTCCATCATAAACCGCACAGCCCTGAACCCGGTTATAGACACCGTTTACGTAACTGGGGATGCCAACGACGGGACCGAGGACAAGACTCGGGCAGTCCCCGAGAGCAACTATGTCCACCCGAGGCCAGTAGAGAAGTATCGAGAGATAGCAGCTTATCACTCCCTCGGAAAGCAGTTACGGGACTTCGTGAACGGTACGGTGCAGATGCTTGACTTTGAACAGCCCGTTCCGGCAACGAAGGCCCAGGGAACCAAACTCATCAACACCGCACAAAATTACTTTGCTTACCCTGATGCCATGGAACGAATCCGTGGAATGTATGAAGACATCATGTTTTCGGTCATGACGGACCGACAGTTTGTGGCCGTCGTTTTCGAGGGCGATCGCCAGCTGCCGGCGATCCAGCGCAGAACCACAGATCAGTTGCCCACGACTCCATGCGTGCGCTGGTCCCTCGAAACGCAGTTTCACTACGTCCAGTGGCAGCTTTGGACTGTGTACGGCATATTCCTGGCCTGTACACTGGCGGCGATGGTTCGCGGCATGATAGCGGTGACGAAGAACGGAGGCGTGGTGCGCGACTTGAGGTACTCGAGCCTTGTGGCGGCGACACGGCACATGGAACCTTGATAGGAATGGTCGGATGTACACACCTGTACGCCATCGAGCTGTACCGGAGGTCAATGACATTTATCCATTGCGGAGGCTCGAGATCATAGACTGTGAATGCCTGACTGGTTGCACCCTTGGGTCAGTGGCCCATCTTTGTGATAGCAGGCCCGCCATCTTCGAGGTGAACATAGTCCCAAAACACTGGCATCAATGGCCCAGCAAGTAAGTACCTCCCTATTTCCTGGTCACCACAAACCTTACCCACCGATGATCGTTCTCATCGAAATATCGATTACCCGCATCACGCACCTCCTCCTCGACAGCCTCAACCTCCCACTTGGTACCCGACTCGCGTCCGACCTCTTCCCACAGAGCTTGGAAGCTGTTCACGTCATGGAGGAAACTGGTGCCCGCGACGCCACCCAACGACCCTACGGGCCCCTTGGCGACCTCTTCACGGCCGTTCCTGCCGGTCGCCGTGACACCGCCCGTCTTGCCCACCACCATAACCCCCGGCTCCGGCTTGAGCAGGCGTACAATACGCCGACAAGCGCGCAGCTGCGTGGACCGGTCGAAGCAATGCAGGAACATGGAGGCGTGGACGACGTCTACAGAGCCGTCCAACTGCGCAGCCGCCAAGGCGTTGTCGGGCCCCTCGTCGAGGAAGTTGGCAGCCAGCAACGAGGTGCCGAGGGGCAGCGCCTCGGCGTCGCGGAACAACGCCTGGCCGCTCGTCAGCAGCCCGGCCGACAGGTCGGTTCCCAACACGGCCGAGGCCGGCGCCCCGTCGTGGACCAGCTTGCGGAGGTCCTGGCCGAGACCGCAGCCCACGTCGAGGTAGCGCGTCCAGGCGCCCGAGCGCAGGTTTTCCAGCACAGTCGGGTAGATGGGGAAGGTGGACAGGGCGAGGTCGGCGAAGAGAAACGTGCCGACGCAGGGGAACGGCGACTGTCTCGCAAGTCAGCAAGGATGCGAGGTTGGGCAGCGGACAGTAAGAACACCGACCACTCTCCAGGCCGCGTCCCGAACGTCGGTCAGATGCTTCTCCACAGCGGAATCCTCGATGCCGGCGTACTGGACCAGGAGCTCGCGCATGGCTGGGTCGATGGGCGGTACCGTTTCCATGTACCAAGGCACGGACTTGGTGGAGAGAGCCTCCATCATGAAATGAAGCTACAGATGTGTCGAGTTGGGCTATGTTGAGGTAAATGATATCGAACTATTCGAGGGGAGGGGGAGGGTCGAAGTTCTGGCTCTTGGCCTGGGGGAACCGAGCCCCTTTATACCCGAACCCGAGGGGGCCGACTTGATGCTACACAGGGTGAATGAAGAACGCGCTGTCATGGGTCACCTCTGTGTGCTGTGATACGACGCCCGAACAGTTGGCCAAGCATGTGACACCTGCCCAAGAATCTCACACGGCGTTAGTCAACGGATGGACATGGGTGTGTGGTGTCACGCGTCAGAAAGTCGCCAGATACCGATGCCGAACACCGTACAAAAGCCGAGTCTGAATGTCGGGAGCACACAGAACGCCACAACGAACACTTCACAAGAGTACGTGATCAATACACCTTTCCCCCTTCACATAAAATTTCAATACTCACACTTCCCGCTTTCTTTCCTGGGTTCTTCAAAGCCAACCACAGCTTTCTCCTCGGGCTTCTCCTCCTTCGCAAACCGCCACGGGCGGCTCCCGTTGGCGATCTCGCGCCTCAGAGCGGCGATGCTCTTACCGAAGGCGATCTCGTAGCCGCAGTCTCTACGAACGTAATTGCGGAACTGCATGGCAACCAGCGAGTCAACACCACAAGCTTGGGTAGTTTTCAACACGTCGAGGTCGGCACCCGGGAGCGTCGTCGTTAGCGCCGTGCGACGCACCTGAGCGTCCTGGATCATCCCCACGGCGGCGTCGAGCCCATCAACGAACTTGAACGCGTGTGCCACCGAAACGCCACCTTCATCGCTCTCGCCATCTACGGCACCCGCTGCCCCCCCCCCCCCACGATGCGCAGATGGGCGAACAGCGGCGACTTCAGGAACGTGGGCTCGGACAAGCCACGGGCGGGAAAGTCAGAAGACGTGGACGAACCCACTGTGACCTTGGTGCGGCTGTGATGCTCGGCCCGCACCATCTAAGCGTAACACGAAGAAGCGCTGGAACTCGTCCTCGAGCACGCCGTCGTCCGCAAAGAAGAACAGAGGACGGGGGTGGTGTGTCACCGGGTTCTCGGCCATGTAGCCGATGGTCATGATGCGGCCGAGGTCGAGGGTGGAGGTGGCCGGACCACGCGCGCGGCGGTACGCCGCTAACGACGTCCTGAAAGCAGCTGCCGGCGGCGTAGTTGGAATGGTCCCGGCTGCCCACCGGGCTTCAGGTGGAGGACAAACAGCTCACAGAACTCTATGTCCGCCGGGCGTGTGCCAGTGCAGGTTTCACGTGCCGTCGACCTTGAGCGCCAGCGCGCTGCCCCAAGATGCCCAAGGCATGAATTCCAAGGCGGGGTCTAGCAGCTACATTGCGCCATGATGCTGTCGCCAATCTTAGGGAGTACGTTGGCGGTCGGGCGTTAGGCGCCGCGACGAGTTGGGCTTCGTAGACAGGATGTTTCTGGCACCCTGGCGCGGTTGCGCCATTCTCTTGACAACAAACCGACTGCATTCGCCCAGACAACCGGGCAGCAGGTACGTGTCCTTTGCAGGCGGTCGAGGAGACCCGGGCTCGGCGTACTGAGCATCAGGCTGTGGCTCGGATCTGAATCCAATGCCTATGGCTGGAAGGGGGTCACAGTTGTGCGCTGGGCTACGGAGCCATTGAAGGGGTTGGTGGCGACGAGCCGGCTCGTCTGTAAGACGCCCTCAGCTGAACAACGTGCACGTCGCGACGGAATGGTGCTTGTCGCCGGTCGCGAAATATCTCACCAGGTCGGCGCTATCGAGGTCGCACTCCTCGCACAAGGTGCGCACCAGGCCCGGCGTCGGTGGCATGCTGAGGCTCTCGTGCGGGCCGCCGGTAAACCAGAGGAAACCGCCCGTCGTGGTGGTGGGCTGGCGTAGCGTCTCCAACCCGCCGGTCGCCACGCCGGCGGCCAGCAACGGCGCGAAAAGCCCCAGCAGCACGTCCGCTTGAGCCCGCGCCGGGACACGTCGGAGGCCGCGGCCGACACGCCCCGGCGTTTGCCCTTGAGGGCGCGGGAGGACGGCGCGATCTGCTCAGTGGCTTGTAACAGGGCCAGTACCGCCATGCGCGTAATGAAAAAGCCGTGCTTTACCTTTTCTTCCACATTATCGCCGATAACGGGTGTCTACTCGCCCTTGGGCCCTGGAGTGCCATGGGCAAACCCGTCAAGATCCGCGCCGACATGGCCGCGGCAGTGCTCAAAGTAGCTGTCGTCGTGCGGGCTGAAGGACATCACCCTCCACTCCCATCAGATGGCGCTATCGGCGTGCACTCATTCGGGCAGCCGTCGCTTCAGCGGCATGACCTCGGCGTCCTGTGCCTCCTCCGACTAAAGCGCGCGCGAGATGACGATGTCACGCAGGCTAACACCGCGCAAAGAGTCGCCGTCGCCGTACAACTTGTACAGCTGCCGTACACCCTCGGCGGCCACGATCAGGTCTGACGCGCCCGGGACGGCGATGCTGACGGGGACGGCGTGGTTCCCGAGCCACAGCAGTTTTGACCACGGGCAGGAAATCGTGCCACCTTGGCCCCTTGAGGTCCCAGTGCGGCACCGTCATGTCCGGAGGTCGTGGCGTGGATGCCGGAGGAAGCGCCAGGCTCTGGTCTTGCGGCGCCGTCCGCTGATTGATGGCAGCAACGTCCACGGGGCGGCTTGCGGCCGCGAGGGATGTCACAGCGTCCATTATACCGGCTTCGCGGTTCCCGCCGCGTCGATGGTGTGGCCCGTCACGGGGAAGACTGCATTTCGGCTTTTGGGGCAGTCTACGGCTTCCTGGGATGACCCATAAGCCCAGGGTACTCGTCCACCACTGGTCGCATTCGGCTTGAATGGCAAAGCAAGCCTTGCCCAGGCGCGCGTGGGTGCCTCAGCCGCCGACAACAGCACGTCGCTTTCGGTCTAGCCAATGGGAACAGTCCAGCTCTTGAGCGCGCTGTGGCAAGCAATGATCAACCCGCCGTTGCCGAGCTCGCCGTTGATCTCGCCGAGCAACAACCCATGCCACCTCGTCGGCTGAGCAACTCACGGCCAGCATGGCGCGGGCCACGCTCTCCTCGAACGCTGGGTGTTGTCGCAGCTCGTGGACCTTAGCAAAACACCGCGCGCCCCCTGCCCCGCGAACACGAAGCCCGGCGCCGGCATGCGGGTTGCGCTTGCCCATACCGCGCGGCGATTGTTCGTGGGATCCTTCAAGCCTTTTAGGAGCGACAGGTGCATGTCGGGCTGTGTCCGTCTATTGTAGATATCGTATGGGCTGTGTCCGTCAATTGTAGATATCGTAGGCTAGGCGCGAAAGAGAAATCTCTTCCGTGGTGTCTGGTCTGGGTCGAGAGCGGAGCGGGCGTCCACGTAACCGATGAGGGCCTCCTGGGCCGCCTTGTTGGGCAGCGTAACGGCGCTTGTGCCCTAGCGGTTCGGCTTGAACTTGAGCAGCACCTCGAAGGCCTCGTTCATAACGGCGCGCTCCCATCATACCCCAGAAGTCGTGACGGACCGATACAGTTACCGGCTTTGATGGAAGCTTGACGGTACACTGCATTGGATCGCATGATGATCCGACAATGGCCCCATACGCATTGGATTTCTGCTGTTGCCACTTCAGGAAATCTTTAGCCTCTAGCAGTCCACTAATTGGAGCCCCGTTGGTACAGTGGCTCCGCCCCGTGGGTTTTCTCTCTCAGTGCGTGACGGTGATTCCTCGTCAATACAACCCGTAGGCACTCACGCCAGTAGCGCAATTCTCAACTGAAGTTAAGTACTTATGCATCAAGCTGCACTCCTTTGTCTTCGGGCTAATTAACACTCCATTTAATTCGCTATTTCTGGGGGGGCACGGCAGCGGTCATGGCCTCCCTGTCGGCGGCCAACAGCTTCGAAATAGCGGGCCTGTTCACCACGCGGTTCCACCAAGCGTTCACAGCCTGGCGGCCCTGGATAAGGTCCCCGTACCCGCACGCGAACAGCCTGTTGACCATCGGGACGTAAAAGATATCCACCAAGGTGAAGTCATTCCCGGCCATGTAATCCTTGCGCTGTAAGACGCGTTCCGCTACGTCGAAGAAAGCCTCGACAGACTTTAACGCCGTGGCGACAACAGCTTCGTCGGCAGGCAACCCCATGAACTTCTTGGCGAACTTCTCGAATCCGATTTTCCCCGCCGGCTCGCTGAAGTACTGCAGTTCCTCGGACACTGCCTGGTCGTACAGCGCCGTGGCTTCGGCGTCGGATTGCGGAGGCACAAGCGGGAAGGAGTACTTCTTGGCGAGGTACTGGCTGATGGCGCGACTCTCGTAGAGAGTGAAGCCGTTGGGAAATACCACGCTGGGGATTTTGCCCCATGGGTGGCGCTTCATGTTTTCTTCGGACTAGGCGCGACGGCGTCAGCAATGGTACTGGGCGCGAGTGCTCTACGGGCAGCGGTAGCTCAGTCACCTTCTGCTCGCCTCTCCGCAGGTCGAGAAGCACGAGCTCGTAGTCGGTGAAGCCGCCCTCGGCGAGAACGAGACGGACGCGGTCCGTGTTGGACGAACCGCGGCCGCCGTAGAGGGTGAATGCGGGCGCCATTTTCAAGCGGGGCAGTGTCGACAGGAATCTGCTTCTATTGGTGATGAGGCTCGCCATGGGTAGGGGGGATAGAGCACTCCGCAAGGACGGGGCAATTATATAGAGACGCAGATGAAGGACATTTACTCGGCATTGCTTGAATCTTCCGGGGCGGCTTGTCCGGACTGCTAGAACTGACCGATTGGCTACCGACCAGCGGGCAGGTACACGATGGAGCTGTTCGATCCGACTAGTGCTGACGTTGGCCCCGCCCGGGTCGTACGCTGGTGCCTGAGATGCATCTGATCTGGAGCCTTTTGCCCCCACGCTTATTGAGTCCATAGGACAGGCTTCGGTAAAGTGACTTTTGCGAACTCCAATAGCTAACCTACAGACAGGCAGCCCGATCGGCCTTCTTCTTTCGGCGTCCGGGCCATGTTCAACCCTTCTTTTCGCCAAAGATTGTCCCATTTCGCGGTCTGACACGGGCAAGGCGAGCGGGCTCACCATCAGACTGTCAGATGTCGCGTAGAGAGGGCCTCGGGCGTCCATAGCTCCCGAGGCATGGAGACGGTGTTGGCAACAATTAGGACCGCCATCGCTGACAAAGGCCCGATCCTGGCCTGCTCTTGCTCAGTCAGGTCGCAGGTACAGCTATTACTGCTTACATGTATTTGAGGCAGCCTCACAGTCTGGTTATCTGACATGGGATTCACAAAGATGGGTTCTTTTGGTGTGAATGGCGGTATATGCTCCTGGGCAGATGGACCCGCAAAGCAATCCAAGTTCGGTTCCTGCCTCCGCCATTCGACTCAAGCATAGTACTTCCCCTTCACTGGCGACTCGACGCCGTCCTCTTCCACCCCGAAGCCGAGATGCTCAACGGGCACGACCGACGTTTCGTAGTCCCTGTACCATTCGGGGGGCATGCGGATGACGCCCCAACGGATCCGGCTTCTCGAGACGTTCAGCAGCGTCTGCTCCTCGCTCGAGAGTCTCTTCTCCGTGCTGGGTTCGCCTGCGAAGGACAGGAAAGGCCGGATGCTGTCGTTGCGGGAGACCGTGGGCCAGTTCTCATCGCTGTTGTGGCGGCTAATGGCGAGCTCGGAGCCGTTTCGCGAGGATGAAAGCTCGCGGGTGGACGGGGATAGGGCTTTGAGGCGGGAGGATAGTTTTGAAAGCGTGGATGGGCGGTCGTGTTGGGCTGCGGCTGAAAGTGTGGAGGCGTGGCAGGCGGCGGACAGAGCGAGCGAGTTGTTTCCAATGTTGTTCATGCCGCTGGGTAGTTTCCGGAATGCTAATACGATGGGAACCGTGCTGACCACCGTAAAGGCTGCACACAGTACCACCGACGCTATGCCGCTAAATCCCACAGATATTGTAGTCGGCATTGAAAAGGACAGATCGTACATCCCGGGTGTTTTGACATATTCTATTGCAGCCTACATTAGCAGGAAATCTCGATGTTCGTACTGTGGAAATTGGCACTTACTTCCTTGGGACGCCAGGACGTATACCGAATTTGAAAGTAACCAATGAAGGACAGTACTGACGATGATAAGGGGTATGCTGTACCTGTAGGGAATTTGAAGTCGATATGTTGAATTTTGGCAACCTCTTGGACTTCAGGTCAGCCGCTATTGGAAAGAGTCGCAATAGATGCGAGCGCAGACACTTACTCTGGGTCGGTAACCCGAAGAGGCCGAAAACCTGTGCTATAGCTGGCAGACTCAAGTCCAGAAAGTAGCCGCGTGAAAAGAAGGTTGTAAGCCAAGTAGCAGAAGGACATTAACACTGCAGGCCGTCATACATTAGCTATCCCGTCCTCTACATGAAGCGGTTGCGACTTCCACACCAACTGTCTTCTCAAACCAGACTTACATTGTGGACTATTAGCTAATAGTACGCCCCCAACAAATGAGAACGAGTAGCCGAGATCGTTGTTTCTTTCATTCGGTCCGAATGCGTCTTGCCTATTTATAGGAGTTAGACTTTTCATTCAAACGGAACAGGCAGGGATCAATTTCAACTAACATGTACTGAAAGCCCCCTGTTGTGAGCACAGCCCAGGTTATAAAAAAACCCATTCCCGCGCCAATGATGGTATAGCTTGTAGCCCAAACAGACCTTGGGATGAAGGAACCCAGTCTTTTTTGAGGCTTGCACCACTCCCGTGGGCAAGGGATGGCAATACCATGGGGCGATTTTCTGGTGATTGGATTGGCCTTTGACTGGTCGCAGGTGCAGATCCCGCGGGTTTTGACGTCTGGCCAACAGATAAAAGATGCAAGGGCGTCTCCAATAGTGACCAGTGGTTTGTGCGGCTGACGTAAAAGCTTCGACGTCACTGCCAAGGCCGCAGTCGCTTTCACGGCGACACAGATCAGCACAGCAAGAAGCAGCCTCGTCGATATTGCAATGCTGCAGAACTGCTCCAAAGGCTCCGCCCAGCAATGACTTACTTGAAGCCTTGATGGGTCAATTCGCGAAGACTCCTGTGGTTGCCCGTTGTATTCGCCTGATATTTTGTCGTACTTCAAGTCGTCGGCGATCCATGTGCGTGAAGTGGTCCCAGTGATTCCGATATCTACATGTAGGCAACTAGAGTAGCAGTCGCCACCGAATCTCCAATCTTTCGTCATGGTGCAGTTTGAGAAAAACCAAAGTGAATTCGTCTGGTTAGCTGGCATGACCGTATCCCAGAACACGGTCTCGCTCCGATTCAAGCTCCATGCTTCGTTTCGAGTCCAGCCGGAGGGCTCGCTAAGAATGACGAGCACGTCTTTGTAGGTCCTGATCCCGTTGCAATTAACGTACTCTGAGTAGCAGTCGTCCACATTGAGCCGTTTCCAGTCCCTTTCTGGGTGTTTCAAGAGAACATTGTTGACAGCTGCGCTAGCATTTGTCAAATATTTTCCAAGGGACTGGCGATCGGGAATTGGAGTAGGGTTTGAATCCCCAGTCATGTCGAGTGTGTCGTTTCCAGTCCAATAGGCCCAATTGTACTTGCGATTCCATGGTTGTGATAAACTTGCTCCAGGAACGAAGTAGGGTGCTCCTCTGAGAAAGGCCTCGCTGGCGACGGTCATCCTGAACGAATCCAAGACGTGGTCGATTCGGAAGATGGCGGAATTGAATACCAAATGAATGGGAACTGAGCTTATGAACAAAATCGCCCAAAATAGTGTTTTGAACCAAGATACTCGAAAAGTGTTCCGAAGGCTAGGGACACCAATCTCCAACCAGGTTCCTTTTCTGTGCGCTTTGTCGACTTCACTCCGGCTTGGTGCATTCAGAATTTGCATAAAGAAGTTTGAAGAAGCCAGGACAAGTGATGAAACCACATTCAAGACCAAGTGCAGGCCCTTATTTATCTGGGAAATCTGCTGGCAGGCGCCTTCATGGAGTATGAAGACCCTTCCAAGGCTGTCTGTCTTGGCAATGGTGAAGATGGTAAGAGCGAGGACTGGTAGGACAAGACATAAAAGAAGAAGGCAGTTAAAGCACGCTGTACTCTTCCAACTCGTCGGTTGTCGTAAGATATGGTGGTAGAGTCTCTGGTACAAGTTCATGACGATGGTTGATTCACTGAACACGGTCTGTGTATGTAAGTGGAGAGGTGTGATTTGCTGGGCCGATCGCTGTGCCAGCTCGCGATGCTAACTATATAGAACACGGGGAGATGTACCACAAGCCAAAATCGATATATCCTGTAAGTGATGTGGAGACCGCGACGAGCAGAGATGGCCGCCAGACCAGTCTGGACTTAACGTTAATGGCGAATCTTGCAAGAATTTTGGTTTGTGTTTCGCGAGGCTGCGGGGCAACGGAGTACAGTCCAGTCAGTATGCCCTTTACACGAAGCTTACCGCGGCAAGAACCTACGTTCAGCCGCGTGCGACCGTTATCAAGATGAATGATCGCAGAAGGCCGAGACGAGCCTCGAGCTGGACGCCGTCCCTCGTCCTAGCCGAGTCTATTTTGGAATGCTGGCAAAACGACAAGCCCAACTGCCCCAAACCACGGGAGGATGCGGGGCAGCGACGCCGCTTGGAAGCCAACAAAGCATAACACACGCTAGTATACCGGCTGCGATGGTGACGAGCTGACGAGCGGGACGAGCAAAAGATGTATATTCCTGTCGCTGTGGCAGCGGGGGCCAAGAAAGTCAATGAGCCTTGGCGGATAACGACTCGAGCATTGTAACCGTCGAGCTGAACAGTAGCCACCAGCGGTGTCAACCATACAAAATAGCATGATGGAAGTCCACGTAACAGCAAGTTCTCGGCTTCTGAATCGAGTCAGGCTTTATGGCTGTGATGGCACGGAGCAACACTTCCGCTATTTTTGGAACGGCACGTTTGGCGGGCACCTACTTTGCCTCAAACGGTTGTAGAAATGCCATACCGTCGATAAGGGATCAGAAAAAGACCGCCCAACACAAGCGTGAGAATGGGCTGTGCCTCTTTTAGACAGCGATCGATCATCCACGGCCCAGATCTGGCTCATTGTGCCCCCAACTCTTGGCAGGCGATTACAAGGTCGGTTGTGACTGGGGCTCAGATCCCATACCAACTGGACCCCAGAGTGGGAGTCGGCTGGCCGCCTCTTATCGCGTCAATAACAGCGTTCGTGGTGGATACGGGCTTTTGAGAAACTTGGTTAGCAGACCGGGTCCAACCAGAGGGCTCCAAGCCGCATGTTCCAGCTCATACCACCTCTCGCCAAGAACCATACGCGAATATTTGAACTTCTGGGCCAGTGGGTGGGATGATGACTCAAAAGACCAAGGGCAGTTTACATGACAGAAGTCGAACAGTATCCGGCTTGGGCCGATCCTCAAAATTGCCTCCAACGTGACAACAGTTACCCCCAATGTGACTGATGCCTGGTTTGGGGCCAGGACCAACTAGCTACAGCACAGTAGTATGAATTTCTGACTATATTGAAAGAGGCGATCTGCTTCCATAAACCCACAGAGGTCTTGCCAGATATCCGTTAAACGGCTCAGCATTACAGCTAGCGACGCACTCAGCATGGGCCTAGTATTGCATCTCCTTCACTACAATGGAATTCATTTCATTCTCCTGGCAGCCGGAAGCTGGCTCGTTACCAATGCGGAGGTGTATCTCACAAGGTCCGAAATAACTCTTCAGACAACGAAAAACGGGGTTTCTGGTGCAGTCTCTGCTCTTGGAAGCTCCAATTGTCTCGAGGGTCTGCCGCGACGATGGCGCCATCATTAATGTATTGAATCAGGGTAAATGCCTCGCCTATGTGAGAGATAGCAGCATCATCCTCAAGGGCAAGGTCGAGGGTGCGTACCTGCAGAGCGCCGACGGTCTGCTGCCGAACCCGAGCCACCAGGGTGGTTTCTACTTCGCGAGCTGGTACTTGCGGCCCGTGTACGCCGAATGCTGGCGCCAGGTGATGTGCGACAACTCAGGAGAGTAAAGCGAGCTTGTTGATGAGTTGGCGGTATGGCGTTCGCCCGTTGCCTTGTCGTCAGCGCTGTCCTGGTTCCGTGACGGCATACGGTCCTCTCACCACGCGTACGTCGACGAGGACCGCCTTGATAAGGAACTCCGACGGGCGGGGACTCTGACCTGACCGACGCAAACCAATATGCTCCCGACGACTACTTGTGATGATTGAGATGAAGAACCGGGCGGAAGAAGCTTCTATGATGCTGCCACGCCTGCCTTATCAGGTTAGAAAACCAACGATTGGCCGTCGCGGATGATGACGTCTACCGTATTTGCAGCGCACATTTCTCCGGACATCGCAGTATTGCACAAGTCCGACGATGAATAACCAAGGCGATAAATAGTGCTCCAGGACGGATTTGAAGAAGTAGGAGAATCAATGAGCAACCGGTGCACCAACGGACCCAAGTGAGAAGCACCCACCCCCGGCCCGAAACACCACGGATACCCACCCCGTAAAAACAAAATGCACTCCCCGTTCTTCCTCACGGCGCTGCAAACCACGAGCATCTCGGCGACGCTGCTGACGGCGGGCGGCATCGGTGCCCTCTCGCTGTTCGACGTGCCGCTGCTGCGGGCGCAGCCGGCGGCGCGCTCGCTGCCCGCGATGCGCTGGCTGTTCAGCCGCGGCTCGCACATCGTGCCGCCGGCCCTCCTGGCCACGGGCGCCGCCTTCCTGTACCTGGCGTACGCGGCGGCGGCGGGCACGGCGCCGCGCGAGGGGGGCGCCCTGCTGCTGTCGACGGCGACGACCACGACAACGACGGGCCGCGGCGCCGCGCTGCTGCGCCTGCTGGCGACGGCGCCCGCGCGCTACGTGGCCGCCGCCGCCTGCAACGGCGCCGTCGCGCTCTGGACCCTGCGCGTCATGGTGCCCCGCGTCAACTTCGCCCTGATCCAGCGGAACGAGGCCAAGGGCGGCGTGCGCAGCGCCGCTGCCGCCCGCGCCACCGCCGCCGCCAACCGCGCGGCCCCCGGCACTCGCTCCGCCGAAGACTCGGTCGCCGGCGTCGGCGAGGGCGTCGGCGAGTGGTCCGACACCAGCGGGCCCCAGGAGGTGACCCCGCGGCCCTCGTCGGCCGCCGAGGACGCCGAGGTGCGCGCCCTGCTCGACCGCTTCGCCTGGATGAATGCCGTCCGGGCCGGGCTGAGCATGGCGGGTGGCGTCATCGCGCTGGCGACGGCGCTTTCCGAATAAGATATTGGTTGTTTAGTGTTGTTCCGGCAGAGCATACGCGTGACCTTTGCTTAGAAATGTCAGTCATGAGTGACAATCCTGGGACAATGGCAGATACGGTACAGGGGAGGCATGAAGTCATGTTCAGGGCAATTAATAGTATTAGATATCTCTTCAGCACGATCAAGAGCCCTCGAGTCCTTATTTCACAAGGCAAAAGCTTTGGATACCCCAAACGTAACAATCTTCGGAATGAGAGAGATCCTCCTTCGATAGATGTAAATATTTCCACAGGATATTGTGGTTGCATCATGCTTCGTCCCTGGACATGCTGTTTAAATACAGTGCTGGTGCATAAGAGGGACAGAGGTACTTGATTATATATCATGACTCCGTACTCGTTTCAGGCGCTCAGAGCTTTTGCAAAACGTGTATGCTGTTTATTCTCATAGGATATGCCATAAAATCATCCTTGTTTTGTTACATTTATCCGTTTCGGAAGCAGCCAAAATTGATCACAGCGGATGGGGATGGCGCAGAGGTCGCTTTTGAATTTCTTCCGCGCTTCCCGTCCTTAGTGCAACTTGCGGTACGCTGTCGTGCGAAATACCTTCCAAGCTCACCACACTACTTGCCATGCTTCACCCGACCCTCCCGAACACTTTACCGTCCTCGCTCTATCCCCCTTGAGTAGAGAACTAGAGAGTAGAAGGCACCTAGACGTTGCCCGGCACGACCACAGTCGGCATCGGCATCGGGAACCCGGGCAAATCAGACGGCCATGACCCTGTGGCAGTTACAGTCACGGTGGTGAGGGTCAGGTCCGGCACCGGGCACGGCGGCGGCACAAAAGTGGGCATCGGACTGCAGGCCGGGTAGCATCTGCAACGACGTGGGGGGTCAGTCCGTGACGCGGCGACTCGACACCGGGGCCGGGGAAATCACGTACCCGCCGTACGTCAGCACCGCCGTGGTACCGCAAGTCTTGAGCATGTCAACGCAGATGGATATCTGCCCGCAAGGGGTGGGAAGGGGATCGATAATGGTGGGCAGCGGCATGGGCGAAGGCGTGAAGTCCGTGGGCCACGCATCCGTGTTGGTCACGGTCACGGTGGTGAGGGTGGCAATGGTGCCGGGAAGGCCGCCGGCGCTGGTGGTCGCGGCAAGTGCCATGAGGGCAGGAATCCAGGAGGACAGCATTTTTAAAATGGTTGGCGAAACTGGCTACTGCAACTGGACGTGGGTATTCTGCTTGGGGTTCCTCCGGTGGGTTGAAGATGGGAATGGCTTGATTCTTATAGCAAAACAGCCGGCTATGCGGCCGCCATTCAGACCCCTCACGGCATCCAACCCCCAATGGAACACCCCAGGGCCTGGCAAGCGTGTGGCGCAGCCAGTGATATACCCAATCACCTGGGACTCTGCCTTGGCGGTCAGCTCGTGTTGCTTATACTGCAGGAAGCACCCAAATCACATCGGTTATTGGCTCGCGGTGTCTCGTTTTCATCACCTGCATTTTTCGTCGACCGGGACTCGTATTTATCTGTCATTTGCGCAGTAAGAGAAGGAGGGAATGTGAGCCGGTAGCTCTACTAGCTATCCCAGGTCTGGCCATAACTCATGTGCAATATTAGCGGCTTGGTCGTCTTCGACATTTGAAATATCTACAGAAGAGTCTTTGAGACAGCTTTATGTACTAACTACTGGCGGTTTCTTGTCCCTCGCTCCTGAAAGGAAACTTTAGTCCATTCGATCCACTGCCTGCTCCTGACATATCGGAGCACTGCAGTTCACTTTTCGAGTAACCTTGAAAGCCTGAGGGCAGACAGGGGCAACCAGCAAATCGTGCATGAGGACCCGGTTCCTTACCGCCTGCTCGGATAAATCCTTCCAGGCAACCTCGAATCACGTTCACCAGGGCTAAATGCTGTCCCACCGTCTCAAAACAGGTGGAGGCTGGGCAGCCGGAAGGATTTGATGATTGGCTGAGCCGTGTCAGCATTTGGCGTGCTAGAATACTAGGTCTACCCACTGGACATTATGTAGAGGATGTCTCCGTCCTCCTGGACGTAACTTGTCTCTCCCTCGCTCTTTCTTTCAACCAATTGAGCGACATATCTCACCTTCCTTCGTTTAACGCGTGGGTGTTAGTCTTATTTACTTGTATTAGTGCGGCTTCGATGGGTGTGCCTCTGCTGGCCCCCTCGCTTGTAGATAAACCTTCGGCTGTTATTGCTTTAGCTTTACACTTTTGGTACTCGTTTAACCTTCTTATAGATCCATACCACTTGAAACGTTGAATTAAAAGTTATCGTATAAGCTGAAATGTCGTTGTTTCTAGTAGTAATACTATCTTCTAAACCTAGTTTGAATCAGGGTTTGGCCGTTCTTTTGTTTCATATAAGTAGTGAGTACTTAAGCATGCTACGAGGTCCTAGGCAATAGCTTCAGCTGGTTTGCATCACTGCCAGCGCTGTCCCGGTATTTTACGTGCTTCTTATGAAGACAGGAGAAGCTCTTTGCTACCGGCGCTTAGAAGAGGGCTATGGCCGGCGGCACTTGAAACTGGGATGTTCCCCCCCTCAACGCAGGCCCTCAATCTGCATACGTGCCTGCTCTGGTACCAGCAGTGGCCCTCGACTACCAGGGGGCCAGAACTTTTAACCGTGTCACGTATAGTACAAACCTCATGGCCCTTCACGTGTATCCATTTCGGACGGCAGAGATGAAAGAAACTCTGCAGTACTATGTAGTGGGCTTTCTAATATGCGAATAAGCGCCGCTTGTACTGAATGCTGACAAATGAATAATAAAAGCATGCAGTATTCATGACGGAAGATACAGTAATATTACGAAGCCGCTGGTAAATGAAGTTCTACTAAGCGATACTCCAGACCCCCACAAATCGTTATGTTGTTCTTGGACTATTGTCCTCCTCCAGAGAAAAGTGACAAACTAGAGAAGTATTTCTGGAATTTCTGTGTTTAGCGATCGCCGCACCCTCTTCTTTGTATATACAGGTATTAATATTGCACTTTCGTATTTGTATTATACACGCTTTAACATTGAACTCTCTTGTTTATATTGTGCAAATGTTAGTATTACACTGTCTTGTTTGTATTATACAGGTATCCCTATTACACGATGTTAGTTAGTTAGTTGGTTAGTTAGTGGGTTGGTTAAATTTATCAAACTGTCTTGTTTGTATTATACAGATATCAATGTTGCACTCTGTTAGTTAGGTGGTTGTTTATATTTATCAACCTGCCTTGTTTGTATCATACAGATATCAATGTTGCACTCTGTTTGTTAGGTGGTTAGTTAGTTGGTTAGTTATATTTAACGCCATTTGACGGGCTTGCTACGTCCTAACACCCGAAGTGCTTACACTCTTTTGTTTGTATTATACAGGTACTAATATTCATGTCGCTCGTTTATTACGATCAGTCGACTGTGTTGTATCCGCTCGTATGTTATGCATGCGATTATTCTTTACTTAGTCGTTTAGACTATTCAGGCGGTTGTATTTATCTCTGGGTTTGTATTACACAGGCAATTGTATTGTACTCGCCACTTTATCTTATACAAGCAGTTAAATTGGGCTTGGTTAAACCAATCACCCTTTGATTCACCAAGCCGTATAGGATGGGCTACCGAGGTGTCTTTTCGAGGAAACGAACATGCAACTCAAGTCTGTAAGATTTCTATAACGTAGGGCGCCAGGTGTTGCTTGAAAAGCGATACAAGCAAAATACAACCCGAATGGTGAATGCAGTCTGCAAATGGAGGATACAAACAAAGAAGACACCGGAATCAAATACTGCTTGGCAGCTTGTCAAAGCAAGCCATAAATACCACCGCCCCCGCCGGAGGGCGAATCCATTGTCTATGCCTCCCTTTGTCAACCACCCGTCCGACCGCAACCATGGAGCAGCAAGTCCCCTATTGATGACATAAATGACTGGTCTCCTTTGCCCACGGCGGTTTTAGACTCTGCGCACCAACACCAAAAAGAGCGTACCTGGACCAGCATCGCCGTGCGATCACTCACCGACATTAATTATGAGCGGACCCATCGACGAGGCCCTCGGTGGCAACCCCATCACCAACGACAGCGCGACTTACCAACGGGCCCAGGAGGAGCGACAGGCGGTGCTGCGAACGCGGGCGTGCCGGGGGGACGCGGAAGCGGGGGCGCGGGCGGTGGCGGCGCGCGCCGGGTACAGCCCGGCGACAATGACGGCGTACGTGGCGGAAATGGCGTGGGGCCACGGGCCGGGGCGGGTGCTGGATGCGGCGGCGTCGGAGCCCGGGGCGGTGGTGTGGCACGCGCTGGAGGGGGCGGTGGCATCGCCGGGGCCGATCGAGGCGGCGCTACGGCGGCCGGCGGCGGAACTGGGGGCCCTCACGCCCGCTGACCTCGCCCTCGTCATCGAGCAGGCCGCCTTCGCCCAGGTCGTCGGCGTCCTGGCCGACTGGCAGCACGGCCGCCGCGCCCTGTACGCTGCGGGCGGCGGCGAGGACGCCTTCCGCTACGTACTCAACGACGACCAGCTCCTCGCCCTCTGGACCTGCGTCGACCTGGCCCAGCTGCGCGAGGCGCTGCCGGCCCTCCGCGTCGTCGACCAGCGCGCCGAGCTCCCTGTTCCCGCGCTGACTGAGGCCTTGGCCGGTTTGCAGATTCCTGGCACCGCCTCCGATGTGTTCATGGGTGGCGCCTCCCAAGGTGCCGAGAGCCATGGCGCCCCGGACGTGCCGTGGCCAGATGTCCCACAAGAGAGGCCAAGCAGCGCCACCTCGGACGTTTTAATGACTGGCGTCAATCGAGAAACGACAAGCAACCATATCGAACCCAACACGTCGACGGCTGAGTTCAAGTCAGGTATGTAGACAACACAGTACCTCGATATGTCAACCGCTGACCCGATTTCAGGTGCGGAAAGCGACACTGCCTCAGGAGAGTCGATGTCGATGACCGAGCTTCTCTTTGGCGTGCAAGTAGGCGAAGCCTCGTGGGACATGTCGATGTCCGACAGCTTTTCAGGTCTGGACTTCTCAGACCACTCGTCCACGTCTGGTCCATCGCTGACTCCCACCCAGATGTGCAAGCGGCAAACGCCCTCCATGAAATACCGACGGCCGATCAGGGGTTAGTGAAATGGCCTGGGAAAAGCATGCCACTGGAGTAGACTTTGGCTGGACGGGTCAAACTCAGGCGAGCCGGCGCCACTGGCCTTGGCTGTAAAGTGTATTTTGATTATTGGGTCCCTTTGAGTTCATTCTGTCGGGAGTCGTCCGAGTTGAGGATTAGGGGGTGGATGGGAAACTGAAATACTACGCAGTTTACTAACTTGTAGTTCCCGGGAAATCATTTTCCCTACTGAACTATCCCAGGTGGCGGATGTTGCCCTTAGTCCACCTTTAGGGCTACTTACCGGTACGTACGTGAGTCTCTTTAGATAAGTATTCTGGCAAGCTCCTGTTCAGCTTTAGCATAGTACAGTTCATCAGCCAGCTATCAGAATGCGGCGTTAACTTTTGTAGTTTAGGCGGGTTAGGGTAAGCTAGCATCTATTACGTTTTACGCATAGCAGGTATGCTAAATAATGTAGAAAACCCTAGCTTACACTTGCCTTCGCACACGACCGATGCCACGATCCTACTTGCTCCGTTTTGCTGGATGCACGCCGATAGCGAGACGTCCTTCACAGAAGACTACCAAACGATTGCGCGAGAACTCGACCTCGACACCAACCTTGAAGGCAAAGACCTCCTGGACTCCGTGCGTCGGCGGATCGAGACAACGCCCAATTGGGTACTTGTTCTTGATAATGCTGACAATCTAGGGCTTTTCGGCGTGAGGCACATAAGCCAACAGCAGACGCCGTCGATCTGAACCTGGCTGACGTATGCGTGGAAGAGCCGTGGGCTTTTCATATGTTGCTTACTGCCCTGAGCTATCTTTCCTAGCTATCGCGCAGACCGCACCCCATATACGGGGAATATTGCTTCCGGTGACAATGGCCGTTCGGCCGTGACGCGCACGTCGACGGGGAGAGGCGTGGGAACGGCTCGTTGGCGCTGCACGAAACCGGCCAATGTGCCCTCGGCCGGCGCGTCAGCGCCAAAGGCGAAGGGCGACGACCACATGGTTGCTCTTATGCTGCCTTTGCGAATGCGCGGGATCTGAGCCTCGACGAAGACCGACTTTGTACACCGCCGATGCTCGAGTCAACATGGGACTTTTTCGTTCCTCGTTCCCACATTACGGCTATTCCCGCGCCCCGACCCCTGGATAGATCGTGCGCTCGAGACTTTAGGCACAGGGTCGACCGATGTGATACACCGCTCATGCTTGAGTCATTCGGCACTACGGTTCCCGTGCTTTTGGCCCCTGACTAAAACTGCCCGGCCGCGGCGGGAACCGAGCGCACGGTCTTTGGCCAAGTGGGCGGATCGACCCTTGACTTGTGCACTCGGGACTGGCAACACGAAATTACATATGTACTTACTCAAAACCTTGAGGGCCCGCACCGACCAGCATACAACCAGATCCAGCACAAACCCAGTGGCCACTAACCTGGCAGGAGAGAAAGCTTCACTACTTGCCGCTTTCCGGGAACTCTGGCGGTGCTTGGCGAATGCAGGGCCCCAACCTAGTCCCCGATCTGGTCCCCTATCTCTGTGACGCTGTTTCTTACGGCCAATTTACCGGTCAAGGAATTTTTGGCCCTAAAGACTTATGGGAGACACTTAGCAACACCAGTGCCAGTCTGGGGTTGCTTGAACTCGTTCTAATATATCCTCAGTCTGAAGGCGGTGTTTAGTTGTTCGGGGGAACGGCAGGTTGACGTTAATCTATTATAGAAGTAAAGCATCAAGCAGAGACTACGATCCATCTACCCAAAAGCGCCTTGAAACATGCAACCTCGATGGGAACCAGGAACTAAATCACTCAAGCCCAACGTGAGTTTCTATGAACTGCATTTGCCTGGCCATGACGACAGGGAATGGCGCGCCGCTGAGAATGTCCATGTGCCCGCAGTCTGGTTCAATGTGATGTTCTTTGGGCTCGGGGAGATTGGCAAAGAGCCAGTCCTTCTGTCTTTCGGGGGGGGAGATGGAATCGTTTTCTGGCGTGAGGATCAGGGACGGCGTTCCTTCCAGGTACTTGATGATGCTGAGAGGCTCCCAGAAAGGGACACGGTAGTAGGTCTGGATGGTGGCGCTCGGGTTGACGCCCTTGACGCGGCCGTCCTCGAGCATCTTCTCGAGCTTCATGATGTCGTTCGCGTTCCACGCCTGGGTCGTGCCCGTCGGGGTGAGGCCCGTCCGCGAGAAGGTGGGGATGTACAGCGGCTTGTTGCCCTTCATCTGCGACTCGCGGTCCTGGATGGCCTTGGCGAGGATTGCCCGCGCGTTGGGGAACTCGAACACGGTCGCGGGGCACATGGCGATGACGAACTTGACCCGCTTGTCCATGGCGGCGGCGGCGAGGGCGACGACCGCGCTCAGCGAGTAGCCCCAGAGCCCGATGCGCTGGGGGTCAACCGTGGGCAGCGACTTCACGAAGGTTAAGGCGTCGTGGAAATCCTCAATCTGCTTGTGCGGGTTGTTGTCGTTGCGCGGCATGCCTTCACTCTCGCCAATCGTGCGCGGGTCAAAAGCCATGGCTGTAACTCCATTCTCCTGGAAATGCACAGCCGAGTCCGTGATCATGAATTCACGCGGCCAGTTGAACTATCCAACACGTAGTATTAGCTGATAGTCTTGAAAATGGCAGTTCAACATACTCCAGGCATCATGACTACGGCCGGTCCTCTCTGCTTTGCAGGGTAGAGTGTACCCCGCAAGGTCAGGCCGTCAAGGGTCTTGAACTCGACATTTTGACACCTCTCCATCGTGGTGGCAGTGGATAATAAAGTGATAACGAGGTATAACCACGTTAAACTTTCGAAACATAGAATGGCGTTGACGCTCTCTGATGCCAGTAGATGCCGCCTACGCACTAGTAATCACCAAGGCCTATCTGCATTCCAGGAGGAGAATGTGCTCGTTATATTATGAATACCATAGAGGCAGCATTGGAGGCTCCATGTCACTTGTAACCCTGGCAATAAAGTCGTCGCTAGTCCACTTTCGTACTCTTGGCGCCCAAACCGTGACTCAAGGGTACCACGTCCTTCCCATGACGCGGACCACCCAGACTGTCTCTTTCAATTCCATACAACCGGCGCAGGATGTCACTCCTGTGTCACAATTTTCGTCGCCGTTCTCCCGGCGCCTCACGGGCAACTAGTGTACTGTCATGCCGGGATAAGGAAAAGTCCCACAATACTAGCATTGAGTACGGCGTACATCTCGCTAGACACCAAGGTTCATGAGAAGATATCGGGGTGCATGACTAGTGTCTGACAGGCACTAAACTTTAAACACCTGTTCTGGAAGCCTGGAACAAGAGGCGGTGGAATAACAGCTGGCCTCTAAAAATAGGGGGCGACCGAAAGCCGAGGCCAGCGGGTAGCTCCGTATCGTTTAGCTGCCGGGACTTCCGTACTTAATTTCCGGCTTGCGTTCGTCTCAGAGCCCAGCGTATGTCAGCATCGACTTCGCTGATTCATTGGACATCGTCAAAACCCACGTAGACTTCTATCAGAGGCAGCCTTCATGGTTCTCGGGCCAGAGTCATAGAACAGGGCTCAGTGCAGTCGAGATCACCGCCCCCATGTGTGAACAAATGAAGCGGCTTTGGATATCCTCCGGCGACAGTAGCCGAAGGCATGCATGTAACTCCGTATGCTCCCCCCCGATAACTATTAATATTTTATGTGCTACTAAGGTGTCCTTATAAATACCCGCCCCCCTCGATATGCCCTCTGCTATAGAGTAAAGCATCCTATAAATTAGACAGCTTCGTCCTTGGCCCCGTGTCGCAATCGTTCGTACATTTCTCCCTTTCAGGTCATAACGGGACAACTCCAGCTTTCGCTCCAGTCCTTCCCGTCGTTACACACACGATTTCAACATGGTGGGCACCGAACGCCACCTCCAGGAGCCAGTGGCTATCGTCGGTTTGAGCTGTCGTCTGCCAGGACATAACAGCAACCCTCAAGCATTTTGGGAGTTTCTCGAACAGGGACAGACGGCAGAAAACAGGCCCCCCGCGACACGTTTCCACCTGGAAGGCCATTACGATGGATCACGCAAGCCGCACACCATGACCACGCCCGGCGGCATGTGGTGCGAGGATGTCGATCCCGAGCGGTTTGATGCTAGGTTCTTCAACATGAGCACCGCCGACGCTATCAGCGTTGACCCGCAGCAGAGGCAGTTGCTGGAAGTTGTGTATGAGGCGCTGGAGAGTTCCGGCATGACCCTAGAAGGCATCAGCGCATCCCGGGTTGGGTGCCTTGTCGCCTCAATGTGCGGCGGTAAGCAGAATCCTTGGGCACTCTGGTATTAGCACACCAGACGCAAACACATGTTGCTGATGCGCGTGTACTTTGCAGACTACGAGGTTATTCAGGGCCGCGATCCCGACGAGCAAGTTGAGTCGACAACGCCCGGCGTCAGCCGTTCCATCCAGAGCAACCGCGTCAGCCACTTCCTTAACATCACCGGTCCTAGTATGACTATCGACACGGCTTGTTCCGGCAGTCTGACAATCGTGGACGTGGCATGCCGCTACCTTCAGTCGGGGCAGGCTGACGGCATGATCGTGGCGGGTGTGAACATGTATCTCGACCCTCTGCATAACGAAGACGTCGGCTTGATGCGGGCCACGGCCTCGCTCTCGGGTAAATGCCACACATTCGACGCGAAAGCCGACGGCTACGTTCGCGCCGAGGCTGTCAACTGCCTGGTTCTTAAACGCCTTGACGATGCCGTGCGTGATGGCGACCCGATACGTGCTGTTATCCGGGGTACTGCCTGCAACAACGATGGCTGGACCCCGGGTATCACTCAGCCCAGCTCGGAAGCCCAGGCCGTCGCTATCCGGGCAGCCTATGCGAACGCCGGAATCACAAACTTCAACGAAACTGCATTTCTCGAGTGCCATGGCACGGGCACGCAGGTGAGTGAAGAGCGCCCTGCCTACCAAATGGGCGGATCTTGGTGATACTGTTGCCCGCAACTGACCAGAAGACAAACTGCAGACCGGAGACCCCATTGAAGTCAAAGGCTTAGCGGCTGTCTTTGCTCCCACCCGACAAGAGCCGCTGACCATTGGCTCTGTCAAGTCGAACATCGGGCACTCGGAAGCCGGTGCGGGAATATCGGCCGTGATCAAGACCGTCATGGCCCTGGAGCGCGGCGTTATTCCCGGAAACCCGACATTCCAGACGCCCAACCCCAAGATTGACTTTGAGGGCTGCAAGGTCCGGGTAGCCAAGTCTACAAGTAAGCAGAATCGAATTGACTCCGAATCAAGTAGGAAAAGCGCGTGCTCACTGGTCATTTTGTTGTCTTGCAACAGTGAGATGGCCGGCAGGTGCAGTGTTACGGGCCTCGGTGAACTCTTTCGGGTTTGGTGGGAGCAACGCCCATGCCGTCTTGGAATCTCCTCGATATCTCGCGCCAGAAGCGAGTGACCGGTACACGCGCTCTTGTCAAGACGCCGACAACTTTGACTTCGGCATGGATGACCTGATGTCCGGCCCCCCGGATAAACCCACGCTTCTCGTCGTGTCCGCCAATGACGAAGAGTCCCTGAAGAAGAATATCAGAGCGCTCGAGGCCCATCTGTTGAACCCACAGGTCAGCGTCAAGCTGGAGGACCTCGCTTACACACTCTCAGAGAAAAGAAGCCACCATTTTCACCGTGGCTTTGTGTCGACGACAAGCGTGGAGGAAATCCCGTGGAACAATGTTGTCGAGGGGAAACGGAGAACGCGATGCTCCATCGCCATGGTGTTCACGGGGCAGGGTGCGCAGTGGCCACAGATGGGCAAGCAACTCCTCGCGGCGTTTCCGGAGGCGCGAGCCATGATCGAGCGCCTGGACGGGGCACTCGCCACGCTACCGGAAGCCGAGAGGCCCAGCTGGAAACTGGCCAAGGAGCTCACCGAGCCCAGAGGCGCCGACGTTATGCGCCAGCCGGAGTTCTCCCAGCCCCTGGTCACGGCCCTACAATTGGCCTACCTGAGCGTGCTCGAGAAGTTTGGGGTAACACCATCCACCGTCATCGGCCACTCGTCTGGTGAAATTGCCGCGGCCGCAGCCGCCGGGTTTCTCGCGCCGGAGGATGCCATTAAGATCGCCTACTTCCGCGGGTTTGCAAGTAAGACACCATCTACAGGAACCGGGTCCGCCAAGGACGGAGCGCTAGGCATGCTTGCCGTCGGCATCGGGGCCGATCTGATGCCACCGTACCTCGAGGGATCTGAGGTGGAAGTGGCGTGCTACAACAGCCCGAGCAGCGTGACACTTTCAGGGCGAGTGGCAGAGCTCGAGAAGGTGGAGGCCCGATTGAAGGAGGCCGGGATATTCGCGAGAATGCTGCAGGTCGACCTCGCCTACCACTCCAAGTACATGGCGGAGATCGGAGATACATACATGGAGCTTCTTCTGGCGCGATGCCAGAAGCCCCTTGACGCCCCCCGTGCGGTCCGGTGGTATTCATCGGTCACAGGAGCCCTCGTGGAGGAGGGCCAGCTTGCCGACGCCGAGTACTGGCGCATGAACATGGTATCGCCCGTCCGGTTCGCCGAGGCGGCTGCTGCGATGCTGCAAGCCAAGGAGCCGCCCAACATGCTGGTCGAGCTAGGGCCGAGCAATGCACTCGCAGGTCCCATCGCCCAGATCACCAAGAGCCTGCCGAGCAGTGAGAGCATCCAGTACACTGCCGTTGCCAAGCGCGGCCCTTCCAGTCTCCAGGCGCTTTTCGACACGGCTGGCCACCTCTACGTCGCCGGAGCGGCCATCGACCTGGCACGGGTGAACCAGTACGACAAGCCCAAGTTCATCGTTGACATGCCCACCTACCAGTGGAACCACTCGACCCGTTTCTGGAACGAAGGGCCCGCGAGCAAGGACTGGCGGTTCCGCAAGTTTATCCTGCACGACCTCCTGGGCTCCAAAGTGCCGGGCACGTCGTGGACCTCACCGTCCTTCAGCCGCCTCCTGCGGCTCAGCGATGTGCCGTGGCTACGGGACCACAAGTTAGGCGACCAGGTGGTGTTGCCCGGAACAGCGTACTTTAGCATGGCGGCGGAAGCCGTCTTCCAGACCACTATGTCGACGGAGTGGAAGATGCAAGCACCGGAGAGCTACCGCTACCGTATGAAGGACATTAAGCTGATGCGCGGCATGGTGCTCGAGGAAGATGCCGACACGAGGATCATGCTGTCGCTGGCCCCGACCGCCCGGTCCACCTCGCCGTGGTTCGTCTTCCGCATCTATACACGGCGTCTGGACGAGGAGACCGAGACAACCGAGCACTGCAACGGCCTTATCTGCATCGAGGTCGACCCCCCGAGCGCCCAGGCGCCGCCCGAGCAGCTCGCCCCTCTGCGGTATCCGGCGCCCGGCGCGCTGTGGTACAAGGCCTGCCAGGACGTCGGCTTCTCCTTCGGGCCCGGCTTCCAGCGGCTCGTCGACGTCGAGTGCACGCCGGGGAGCCGGGCGGTGCGGGCCACCGTCAGCCTGGCGCATCCCGAGACCCCCTGGCCGCAGTCGCCGTACGCGATGCACCCCGCCTGCATGGACTCGTGCACGCAGGCCTTCCTCCCCGGCGTCTGGAACGGCGACCGCGCCAGCATGAGCTGCGTCACCATCGGGACGCACATCGACAGCCTCGTCCTCCACGGGCGGCCGGCGTCGTGCGAGAAGGCCATGTGCGTGGCGCGGGTCGAGCACATTCCCGGGCGACGCGAGGGCGTGGCCGAGAACTACCTGGGCCACTGTTCCTTGTATCACCCTACCGACGGCAGTCTCCTTCTGGAGATCGCCGGCTTCCAGCTGGGGCGCGTCGAAGCCCGCGAGGACAGCACGGCGACGCACGTGTACAAATGCCAGCGGTGGAGTCCCGACATCTCGACGCTGTCGGAGACACAGCTGCAGCAGTACGTGGACGCGGCCATGGCTGGTGCCGCCGAGGGTGTCTCGCGGTCGGCTGTTCAGGCAGTGATCGACTTGGTCGTCTTCAAGACGCCAGCCCTACGCGTCTTGGAACTCTGCCGCGACCCGACGAGCACATCCTCCCTCTGGCTTGAGGCCGCACAGGAAGAGCAGCCAGACGTGCCCTCTCGGGGCTCCTCCAGTGGCTACCACTACATGACCAACGACGCCGGCGCTCTTCTTGCCGCCCAGGACCAATACGCCCACCTTGCCAACACCGAGTTCAGCCTCGCCGCCTCGTCCCGCCCGGCGACACTGGGGAACAACAAGCACGACTTGGTCATCGTGAAACCTGCCAAGGACGACACAGACCTGGCGGCCCTCGGCGCCTTCGTTCGCGAGGCCCTTGCCAGCGAGGGCTACGCACTGGTGGTATCCGACCAGGAAGATTGCGGCCCAATTCTTTCCAGAGCTGGTTTCCGCAGAGTGCAGTCTTTCACCTACGGCCCGGAGAAGCGGTGCGCATATCTGGCTCAGCCAGGGGACATCCTGGAAATCAACGGACTCCGGCAAGCCGCAGAAGTCACCCTTATGCACTTCACAGGGAAGCCCAGCGCCAAGGCACTGCAGGCCGCCGCGGCTCTGGAGCAGGAATACTTTTGGAAGATCAAGCACGTTGCATCCCCCGTTTCCGCCGAGATACAGCGCCATAGCACGGTGCTGGTGCTTGACGAACTGGTCGAGCCTGTGCTCGGTACCGTCAGCGCCGAGCAATGGGAAGGCCTCCAAAGCCTCGTACAGAAAGAGTGTAAGTTGCTGTGGGTGACGTGCGGAGGTCAGCTGCATGTAACCGATCCCACCAAGGCCGCCATCAATGGCCTGCTGCGCGTCATTCGGCGGGAGGAACCGCACCTGAACCACGCCCTCATGACCCTCGACGTCGCCTCACCGGAGGGCGAGGAAACGGTCAACGCGATCGAAAGGTGTTTATGTCTGCTCACGAGCCGCGGCTCGGCAGCGGCCACGGCGGCAAGTCACCCAGTCGACACCGAGTTTGCGGAACGCGATGGCATCATGCATGTCAGTCGCGTCGTTCCCGACGTGCTCGTAAACTCGACTTGGAGGAGCGAAAGCAGCCAGGGAAGCCTCCCGGCCGACGCGGCCCTCTTCGAGCGCGCGACCACCGTCAGACTCGCGGCCGAACAGATCGGCACCATGGATCATCTGTGCTTCCGCGAGGTCTCGGCCCTGCCCACGACCCTCCAGCCCAACCACGTCGAGGTGGACATCGTGGCCTCGGGCTTGAACTTCAAGGATGTCGCCACCACCCTCGGCATCGTCCCGTCCGACGAGTTCCGTCTCGGATGGGAGTGCTCGGGCGTCATAGCCAGCGTGGCACCCGACGTCACCAAATTCCGGCCCGGTCAACGCGTCGCCGTCTACGGGACCGGGTCCCTGGCCAACCGCATCCAGACCACGTGCGAGCGTGTGCATGCCATTCCCGACTCCATGACGTTCGACGAGGCCGCCACGGTGCCCGTCGCGTACATGACGGCCCTATACGCGCTGTACGACTTGGCCCAGCTGCGCAAGGGACAGCGCGTCCTGATCCATTCCGCCACGGGCGGTGTCGGCATTGCCGCGATCCAGCTGGCTCGGCACGTTGGCGCCGAAGTTTTCGCCACCGTCGGCTCCGAGGAGAAGCGGCGTTTCCTGGAAGAGACGTGGAGTGTGCCCCCCTCCCAAATATTCTCGTCGAGAACGAGAGACTTCGGTGCCAAGATCCTAGACCTCACCCAAGGTGCCGGCATGGACGTCGTCCTCAATTCCTTGACGGGCGAGCTTCTGGAGGAGTCGTGGCGCATCGTGGCCGCGGGCGGAACGCTGGTCGACATCAGCAAGAAGGACATGCTGGCTCGCAACGCGCTCCCCATGGAGCCATTCACGCGCAACGCATCTTACCGTGCCCTGGACACGTCCCTTCCCTCCTTCACCGACGAGATGATAGCCCGCTGCCTATCGCAGACGTTCGATCTTATGGAGCAAGGACGGCTCCAGCCCATTGCCCCGGTCAATGCGTTCGGTTACGACGCCATCCCCGATGCCTTGCGCATGATGCGAGGAGCGAAACACCTGGGGAAGCTGGTCATCTCTCGGAGTGTAAATGAACACCCTCGGGTTTTGGTAAGTCATGCCCTCGGATTATGCTAGATGATTGTTCCTGATACTGACCATCTTACCCCCATCTCAAGGTGCGCTCCGCGCCGAGAAAGTTCCCTTTCCGGGACGACGCAAGCTATCTCATTGTCGGTGGTCTCAAGGGTCTCTGTGGCAGTATTGCGCTGTGGATGGCGCAGAATGGAGCCAAGAACATTTCCGCAATGGCGCGCAGCGGCTACGACGACGAAAAGTCCCAAGGCGTCATCAAAGGCATCGAGGCGCTTGGGTGCCACATCGACCTGATTACAGGAGACGTCTCTTCTGCCGAGGCCGTGCGACGCGCCTTCGGACAGACTCGCGTTCCTGTTGGCGGCGTCGTCCAGGGAGTCATGGTACTACGGGTGAGTAAACCCCCCCGTACCCCCAGCGTGGGACCTCATGAGCTGACTCAGAAACCAGGATCGACCTTTCTCCTCCATGACGATGGAGGAATACAACAGCGCAGTGCAGGGCAAGATCCGCGGCACATGGAACCTCCACGATGTGTCCGAGGCGCTTGGCCTGCGGCTCGACTTTTTCACCATGCTGTCCAGCATTTCCGGCGTCATAGGCCAACAGGGCCAAGCCAACTACGCCGCCGCCAATGTGGTGCTGGATGCATTTGCGAGCTATCGTCGTGCTCGAGGCCTCCAGGCATGCACCGTGGACCTGGGCGCGGTCAATGACGTCGGGTACATCGCCGCACACAAGGACGACGCCTTCATGGCCAAGGTAGACGGCGCGACCAGTAACCTGTCCCACATCAACGAGAGGCTCTTCCGCAAAATCATGGAGCTCTCCCTACTGCAGCAGACGGACGCGCCCATCAGCCGCAGCAGCGCCGCGCAGATCACCACGGGCCTCATGGTTCCGCTGCCCGAGAACTTCGACCTGAGGTCCGACGCCCGCATGTCGGGCCTCTTCATGCCGGCCAACTCTCTCGGCTCGGCCGCGTCCATGGGCAAGGCCGAGGGCGACGCGCAAAATGGGGGCCCGGGCATGCGCGAGTTCCAACTGATGCTGCACTCCAAGGCGGAGCCGACGGCCCTGCTCGCCAGCTTGGTCAAGGTCATGTGTCTGTACTTCAGCCGGTCCCTGCGGCTGGGCGACGACATCGATCCGGATCGGCCCCTGTCGGCTTACGGAATCGATTCGTTGTCCGCCACCGAAGTTCGAAACTGGGTGCGGACGACCCTGGGCGCGGCCCTGGCTACTTTCGAGATCACCAACGCAGCAAGCATCACGGCGCTGTGCGAGAAGGTGATCTCGAAGCTGACAGCCTCTTGATTAGCCAGGGGTTCTTGAGGGGGGCGTACCGTGATTATTAGGGTAACATCGAGTGTTTTGCAATTATTCAAGTGTCTTCCCATAGAACTATATATACACGCCGAATTTCTTTAGCTTATTGTGATCCTAGTAATCAGAGAAGTGTGCTACTTTCATAGTTACATATTAATGTCGGTCGATTAGGTACAGCCTCAATCGGAAATCATCACTTCATATTGGCAAAATGTAAAGCCCCGCAGACGTAAAGGTCACGCAAAGCTGCTGAACCTATTATGTTATCCAGAAGATAGGGAAATGGACAGTCAACCGTCACTTGTTAATACCTCTCGCTTAAGGCTCTACTCTGTCCTATGTAATCTGGGCCACGGTTACGGTTTTGAAATTCTGGGTCACTCTACTCTACGACATGCTCGAAGCCAACTTATAATGTCAGGAAAGCTCACCTGCCAGTCTATAATTATCATCGATCCGCGCAGAATGCTATCTGTTGTGTTACTCATACATGGGTTTCCGAATCCTAGCTGCACTGGGATCCGACTTGCGAAGTGTTGAACAAGAATGGAGGTGAGACATTCGTTGATTCATCACAGAATGAAGAGAGCGAAGGGACCAGAGAAGACAGGAGGCTCCCTTGAATGCATGCCATAACCAGCATAAAGACCGAGTCTTCCAACACGAGCAAGCGCAGTGCGCCAATACATAGCCTTCATTGGCTCCCCGGCCCTGCTACCACAGCCTCTTGCACCGTATCCTCATATCACGGTCGGGAGGCAGGGACGCTGTGCCCTCGTATCGCTCGTCATCCAAAGCCGGCCGATCAGACTGTTCCCCGCTCAAAGTTGTCCATTCAACAAACTCAACATCGAACCGCGCGATAAAGATTCCGAGGGCCATAATGATCTCCTGCCGCGCGAACTGACGTCCCGGGCAAATGGCAGCCCCGCCCCCTATAGATAGGAAAGTCAGCTTATTTCAACGTGCTGCCAAGTCGGTATGACCCAAGGGGCGGAGGGTCGTGACGGGAGTTGCAACGTACCATAGGGAAAGTAAGTCGAAGTCCTTCCCTCGAAAGCGAACCGAGCTTCGCGGACCGTTTCTCCCGTGGCTTGGTCCAGCTTATCCTCGTACTTGACGTGTCGCGCGCCCCAGAACTCGGAGGCAGAATGGCCTTTGGAGCCCCATATCTCGTCGTTCTGCTGGATCGCCTCCACCGGCATGAGAATGACGCCACCTTTCCTCAGACGATATCCATCCAGCATGACGTCGTCGGAAAGGTAGCGGACAATGCTTGCGGCCATGTGCACTCGCATCGTCTCGGTGTAGATGGATTGCAGGAGAGGGAGGCTCAGGAGCTTGGGAATGTCGAGGCGCCGGGCTCCGGTGTTGGGATCGGTTGTCCAGGCTGTGCTTATTTCGGCGCGCACATCGGCCAACAGCTCCGCGTCCCTAAACACCTCCATCATTGCCCACATGATGGCAGGGAGCGAGTTCGAGTTCTGGCTGTTTATACATATTACCGTTAGCTTATCTGCTCGCTTGGCAGGAAAGGATATCCTTGTGAAACAGAAAGGGGAAAAGCGAGGAGGAGGAGGGGGTGGAGTTTGTCAGTCTTACGCCATGATCAATCCTGTGAAATATCCCCGCTGACTCTCTGGCGAGAAGTTCTCTCTGAACCACTTCGCAAGCTCACGGCTGATCCGAGCCCCAAACCTGGGCTCCCAATCGACGTCGGGCCCCTGCCAGTCGTAGCCGTCCCAGGCAGCATCGACCCATTTGCCCATCATGCCGATGAGGGTGTCCCGGAGCTCGTATGGGCGAGGGTTCATCCATCGTGGCATACCTTGGGTTAGTTCCAGAAGACGCTCCTCGAATGCCCAGAACGTCTCTTTGAACCCCGGGTTCAACCCCATGACGCGTGGGCCCATGAGGGCACTGACTGCGCTTTCGAAAATCCCTGGACGCAGTCCGTCCATCAATCGAATGTCGGTCCACTCCCCCACAGGGTACTGCTCCAGATTGGCGAGGTAAAACTCGGAGAACTTGGCGGCAAGATGAGTGGCAGATTTGTGACTTGTTAAGAACTGTTCGTAGACCCGATGACTCGACGCCCTATATCCATGACCGATGAATTAGAAGTTTGCACCAGCAGAAGAATGTAGGCGTGACTTGAGACCTCGAGTGATACGTGAAACTGGTTTGAGAATCAAGGAAACTGGCTGGAAGAGGGGAAACGGAAGGCATCTCTCACCAGAATCGCTCACCCGCGGGAAATTCCTCTGTTCCAGGGTCCGGGGCTTTGCCCCGACCTGTTCGGTCTTTGTGCCACCTGGCCAAGTCTTCCTTGGGAAGTCTCCAGACTAGCTGCATCGTGACGTCCATCATGATTTCATCCCTGATGCCCTGCCTGGCTCGGAAGACCGTCTCGACGTTACGGGCACCGGAAACCACATAGACCCTTGTAAGACCAAGGCGAAATTGGAATATGTTGCTGGTGCGTAGGAGTTCTCTGGCTCGAGTTTAACCCTCCGTGGTGTGTATTCTGTATTCGACAACGCACTTACCTCATGCGTTCGGCGAACTCGACCTTTTTCGCTAAGAACAGGTAGGTGGTTGAGAGGAACGGCAAAGTCCCCTTGAGGCTAGGTGGCTCGTTCTTGGCACCAGGCCACCAGATCGCGACGGCAAACAAGGTGAGAATGGAGAGGAGCACCGTAGTCGTACTAGCAAGGCCGAGCCGCTGCAGGATACCCTCCGGCTCCGGCAAGCCGGTGGTGTTCGTCACAACGTCCATTGTCTTGATCGAGGGCCAGACGAAGAAAACCAGACGGGTGTATAAGATGTGAAGAGGCTATCAAACGGTATAATAGGGTGTATTTTAGCCTGTTTTCTACGATGAATCAGGAGGTCGGTATTGAAGGTACTAGGTGAAAGTATCCTAGTAATAGATAAGTAAGGTTTACTACTGGTCGCACCTTATTTCATGGCCAGCTCGGAACAACCCGTCATGGATGAATAGCGTTAGTTCATTAGGAGCACTACGTAGCGCGGCTACATGTAGTGGATAATGAAATTTATATAAAACGGCGCTTAAGCTAGCTATATTATTATAAGCTTATATTAGCCATTTATAAGTATCTTGTCTAAGTACGCTGCCTTATAAGAATCACCGAACTTCCCGTTAAACTTGTCGCTCCCTATTACGGCCGTGGCAACTGGAGCTGGCGGTCGGGGCTGGCAGAACAGGCGGTTCACGAGGAGGCACTTTTGCTGGCCCATGCGCTGGGACTGTAGACTTGGCGCGTCTTCCGCGCCTGTCCTCTATCTACAAGTAGATTCTTCTCCTCTTCAGCTGAGTTTCTTATACCTCGGCCGAGCCATACAGGCCCCTTACTCTATCCGTTTCATATCGTGATATGAGTGCATGTCCCTTACCCTTACCAGAATGCGTGAGGAATGCTTAGTTCTAAGCGGATAAAACCTTCACACGGTGCCGCTCACCTTGGACCCTCACTGCCACGCTTTATCGAAACCTTATATTTCGGTATCCATGCGCACATGTAACGTAACGAGTCGTTCGCTTCGGAAGCACACCGCTTTTCGATGATTTTTCAGACCCTGTCGTGACCGCTTATCTTCTTCATCTCAATAGGAACCTGGTATTCCTGCCACGAAAGTCGGGAGTGATGGTCTGTGGGTGGCAGGGAACTTCCGCCGTCGTCGGCGAGGCGAAACGACCCCTGTTGCTGAATCGATCGTACGGGGCGCCCCCCCTGCGCGTCCTGCCGCTGGGAAATTCCATCACGTACGGCCACAACGACCCTACGAAAAGTCATACAGGGGCTCGTTGGCCTGCCTGCTGTAGGCGCACGGCAACCCCGTCGATCTGGTCGGCTCCGTCACCCGCGGCGACTGGCCCAACCGCCAGGGCGACGTCTTCGTCCACCGCACCATTGAATTGACGAGATCGGCGAGGCTGGCGCGCCCACCCCAATGCCGTCAAGCTACACGCCGCGGCCGTCAATTTCGTGCACGAAAACAACGAGACCAACACGCCCGAGCGACTTGGGAGCCTCGTCGACTTCATTGCGTTCTACAACCCGGACGCCGTCCTCGTCGTCCCGCAGCTCAGCCCAATGCCAATGCCACTGTGCATTGACACGTCTAAGGCTGCAATGCTCAGTCGCCAGCGGTTGTCACTGAACGCGCGAGGCCGGGCGCCGGCGTTGTCCTGGCATCCATGCGAGGTGACAGGATGGATTACCTGCTGACGGTACGCATCTGTACAAGGCCGAAGGCCGGGGGGGGGGGGGGGGGTCCTGGCAGAGCGGTTTCACACAGCTGTTGCAAATGCGGAAGCGCAATTGCAATGCAGCAACTGCGTCTTGAATTGCGACACACCCCCTAGATCTTCCTATTAAGTTGTTCAAGCCCTAAAAGGATCTAAACGTTCGAATTTCGTTACCCTTTAAGCCAGCCATTTTCCTTTACAGCTCTTTCGACTAAAATGTCGTTTAGTAAGTTTATAAATTCTACTAAATAAAGATATAAGTGAGGCCTATGAAGAAAGTGGCGGACGTTAATACGAACTAAAGAAAACGTAGTTACAATTACTTTAGTATCTTCCCTAAAACTTGAAGGGCTTCTAACTGTCGTAAAAGCGAAACTGTAATTATAATGTATTAATTGCGCCTTATTTTACGACAATAGCCCTTTCGGAGGCAAGGAGGCTCGGCTTCGTGGTACTCGCCCAGGGGCCCATGGCTTACAATAGGATGGATTCACTGCCGACTACGGGTAAATGTCGAGACCTAGGGTTTTAGATGTAATAGTAGGGCGAATCTATAAGGGCGCAAGCGCTGAGCGAGGTACTGTATGACGGCTTCGTAACCAGCAGATGAGGGCATCTTACTATCTTTAGTTGTCGTGTCTCTGTGAGTTTACCATGGCTTCGCAGAGGGGATAGACATGTAGTGATACCAGTTGCAGGAGAATGCCACCTGATCTTTTACTGAAATTAACAGCATACTCGGCACCGGAGATTCCATCTGCTAGCTCTTGTTGCAGGCTTACGTATGGTGTGTAATTGACGAATAAAGGGTTTGGATGACAGCAGGAGAGTGAACGAGTAGCCAGCTTCTTTGGTAGCTGACAAACGCAGGACTCTCCACCCAACCCGCCGGCATCTGGAGTAGGTGTCACTACAGCAGCCTTATTCCCTCACAGGCCATTGGAGACCTCAAATGACACTGTTGACGTGATGAAACCTTGCCGTTTCTCGGCACAAAATAAGATTACCGACCCCTCCGCTGTGTGTTAAATCGCCAGGTAACTAGGACGGACTTGCTCGATAAGATTGTATTGGTCGACATTTTGCCTTAGACGTGTCTCACATACGATAGAATAAATGCCACAGCTCATGTCGCAGGCCGCGTACGAAGTCATAAAGTCGACCGGATACGCCAGGGTCACCATTTTGGACGACCTGAGGGTCCTGACTAAATCCATGGCCTAGCGGGCGGGGTCTCTGTATCTTGATACGCATTTAATGGGCAGTAGCTGGTTCGAGGTCACTAGCCATGGAAGAACTCTCATATCTGAGCGATGTGCAGTCTTGAACGTAGACGCCGGGCGGTGCATCTTAAAAGGGACGTTGCTGTCGCAATTCCGTCTTCGACAGCCATAACCACAACAGTGTTTCAACAGCGGCCTCACAATATGGCCTTTTGCAAATGTCTGCCGCAAGTGAAAGCCTCGACGGGCTCCCGGCGCGGCGGCTGATAGAGAACGTCTACGGGCAGAACCCATGTTCCCGTGAGCCGGCCGAATATCTTGTCGCGGATTGCGGGCGCTTCGGCGGCGCGCGCGACACCGCCGTCATGGAGCTGGGCGCGGGCGCCGGCGGCACGACGGGCCTCCTGGCCGACCGGCTGAGCCGGAACGTCGCCGCCCGCTGCATCCGCTACACCGTCTCCAACATCTTGGCGCCACTGATTGCCGCCGCCCGCAAGAAGCTCGCCTTCGTCGATTACGTCGTCATTGCCGTCAACAAGGAGCCGGTCACCTGGTATCCAGGGCGTTACGATATCATTGTCCCGACTAATTGCATCCCCGCCGCGCCTGAGCTCGTCCGGTCGGCCTTGGATATTCTCCAGATGCTTAACGAGGACGGGATGCTCTGTCTTGTCAAGCATTCGCAGAATCTTTTGTGATTTGGCCTGGTCTGGGGGCGGGTGGATGGCTGGTGGCTGTTTAACGGCGGCCGCCCGCACGCCCTTGCTTTTGAAACGCGGTGGGAGAAGTCAATGAACGATACGGGCTTTCTGTGGGTGGACTCGTCGATGGGGCCAAGATATTACCTTCATTGCGCTTCACCAGTAGCACACAGGTGGTCCACTCATTAAGCGTCCAAGTCCGGTCGCAATCCTTATAATTGCCGATCAGCGCCATCCACTCGATCCTATGGGCCCAAGCGACATATGCTCAAGGCTGATCATCTCGTCTTCCAGCGAATGAAACAAAATATACACACACCCACTGGAAGAATGGTATCGCCAAGGGCGTTCTCGGCGGCGCGTTCTATTCGTGGGTCAAATACGGAATACGGTAGTGTGCTTGGCGTGCATAAATCACAGCCTTGCTTACATCTTGGCCCGCACTCCGTGCTGGATGAGTTCTTTATTACCCCCCGGGTCGAGTCTGTCATTCGAAGCCATTTTAACATAGGAGCTACTCGAAACGCGTCCATCGGCAGACCAAATCAAAGCGAGGAGGACGAAGGAGCTGCATCTGACGCCATGACGACTTCGTTACCAATTCTGCCACCAGACTGGGACCCCCCAAGGGCATCGGGCTGCTTACAGACAGATGACTACTGGCAATGGGATTTTGGCGACAAAAACAACCGCCCAACCGTATTCGGTGCACCTTCGCAAACCACCAGCTGTTTCCCCCCGACCTGGGCTGCAACAGTAACGTATGAGGGAACTGCTTGCCCTACGCATTATAGTGCGGCTTGCCCCGCGCTTGGGGAAGGGGTCGTGACTTGCTGTCCGACGTAAGTAATCGGGCCTATGTGATCACGCGAACTGTCACTTGCTAATTTATCCATGTTTATTGTAGAGCGTACTCGTTCACCTGTGCTCCTACAGGGGACTCGACAGGGCTCGCGTCGTTGTTCAAGTGCCGGACCCAATTTACCGAGAACGGAGAGGTCTTGAAAGCCTCTAGCACAAATATGCCGGGTAACGGTCTACCGGAGCCTATTACCTTGAGCCAGATTAAGGGGAGACATCTTGTTGCCCCTGGCTTAGCCTACACACAACCTGTATGTCTTCCACCATATCAGGGTGAACTCACTCTTTGCCTTTCTATTCGGTTAAAATCCAATATCCACTCCAAAACTGACCCAGTTTGCAGGCGATTCAGAGCGCCACGACTGCGGCCCCCAGCGTTGCCTCGTCGGGCAGCACATCGTCGAGCGCCACGACTGCGGCCCCCAGCGTTGCCTCGTCGGGCAGCACATCGTCGAGCGCCACGTCTTCGGGCGGTTTATCAACAGCAGCAAAAGCTGGAGTCGGTGTGGGCGTTGCCTTGGGCGTGCTTGTCGTTGCAGCGGTTGCGTGCTGGCTGATCTGGCGTCGAAAGAAGACAGCACAGAATCCCGAAGCCGGCCCGCAGGCACAAACGGAACATGCCCGAAGCCCGGAAACATATAGTGGCGCGAAACCGGCCGAGGTTGGCACGCCTCCACCGCCATCTGTTTTGTCACCTTTGCCGCGCTCTGAGGTTTCCGGGGAGAATCTCGAGGCCTCTAGGCTTGGTCTCGTGAATCCCGGGCCGCAAGAAATGCAGGACACCTCAAATAGGAGGATTGAGCTCCCCGGCTAAACGGATTCCAAGTCTACATGGTACATGAATACCGGGGTTGGTGATGCACCGAGTGGCCACATGGTCGACGTCATTGAGCCACAGAGTAGGCTTAGCCTAGTAATCAGTGGAAATTTTAAAATAATGAAGGTAGCCGTCGCTGGCTCAACGGGAATCAGCTGAACATAAGATCGAAACTGTACGAACTAGAATAATTATTTAATGTATGGCTTTGAACACAATGTAATCATCCATGCCAACTCTTATTACGTAGCGGGCCGGATGGTCTCACCTGAAGAATAAAAAGAATAAACGGAGACGGGTCGGGTTGAGGGGCCTTAGGCGTAGTTTACAACGACGACTGTCTGTAGCCTGCCGTAAACTGGCTGGGACACTCTGCTGCTACGGAGCCTGTCAATGAATTAACTGTGTTGACCACATCATGATTAGGGATTGCAACACAAACAATCAAGTCCTCTATAGCTCGGGGGCAGTACTTAGGTGTTGTATTTCCATTTCTGACAGTTGCTCACTTCCGAAGTCGGCGCTACCCTCCAGAGCGAAACCGTTTCGAAACAATACTAGTCTTAACCCATCTTGGCCACCTTGCCCAACTACATAACCCCAGTAAGCCGGTGCAAGACTCGACGTTGCCGAAGTGACGGTACAGCAGTTGTAAAACGGGAAGAGTAATCATATATGCCCATAATAGATGACTGAATACAAGCTGAACGGAAACGCCAAACCAAACCAAGCGCCAACTACCAAGTAATCCAATGCTAGCCCCAGCGAATGTCGAGTTAGCCGTGTTAACGCTGCCAACCCATTGCAATCGTCTTGAACGATAATGGAGCAATGTGCATAAAGCCAGCTTCTACAGCTTGCTGTCCTCAAAGTCCTCGAAGTCCTCGCTGTCTTCGACCTCATCCTCGAAGCCCTCGATGAGAAAGTGTTCATCGCGCTTGGCGCCGGGGATCGCCTCGCGCACCACGTTTCCGGCGCTTTCCAAACCTTCGATGGCGTGCCGGACCTGGTCGGCCGTCACCCCGGCGGCGCGGGCAGCGCACGCGATCCAGTGCGCTCTCGTGGTCTGTCCGGTTCACACACACACAGACATGGTCAGTTTGGTGGCAGGAGCCGCCATCGGGAGGAGGGGAGACCTACCGGCCGGGTGACCTTGATGAAGACGGCCTTGCCCGCGTGGTAGGCGCCGTAGACGCAGCCGGCGGCGGCGGCGAAGAAGTTGACCCAAGCCGTGAACTCGGCCACGCTGTCGGGCACGCGCTTAGCCAGGTGCGTGTCGTACGTCGCCATCCTGACCTCCTCCGGGCTCCAGACGGCCACGTCGGGCGTCGCCGCCGCCGGCGCCGCCCCGTCCGAGGTCAGGGCGAGGGAGCGGGCGGCGGCCCGGCCCTCGACGAAGTTGCCCGGCTCCTCCCAGTCCTGTGTCGGGATCGCGTGGACCACGTCCGCGTGGCTCTGGAGAGCGGCGAGGAGGAAGATGGCCGAGTTGTAGAAAAGCATGGTGCGGGACTGCGAAGCACGTGTGGTGAAGAAAAAGACGGGGCGAGGGGTTCGGGAGGGAAGGGGGTATGATTCGGTGGGAATTGTGATGTGTTGTGCGGAGTACCTGGCTGGAGACATTCTGGTGATGATGCGAGGCACCGGATACCCTTAAGTATCTCCATCATGCCGGACGAAGCACCCATAAGTGAAGAGGTACTAACATACAGAACAAGAACGACAGTAAGATGCAACCCCGAGGTATAGAATCCGTCGCCCCCACGGCAGGCGATTCACGCCACCAGATAGCACAGCGTTACTGTAACGCCTCACCTGCGGATCGCACCCCGAGTTCCCTGCAATCTTGGCGTTGCCCAAAATACGTTTCCTCCTGGTTTTCAGCTGGGCAAATAGACCCCAGTTCGAAACACACAGGGGTTCCCCTCAGCCCCCACGCCAAGAGTGGCACTGTTCACAGGCCTGTTTATAGGTGTTCCTGCGCAGCATAGCAGCACATCCATGTACAGCCTATATACGTCAGTAAACAGTAAGCAGCTGAATATATACCATTCTCCACAGAATCTGCCTGAGCTGACTGGCTCCAGGACTTCCAGTCCTTCCACGGGTAACAACCTATGCCAAGACTGTCGATCGTGCCGCCGGCCGTGCCATGTCTGAATGTGCACGGACATTGTGAGCGACCAACACCACCATATTATGTGAATGCTGAAGGGTAAAGAAGGGGATTAAGATAAAACATTACAAAGCAACAGATGCATCGGTACCGAAGTATGCGATGCGTCTAGTGTCCCTTGCCGTCCAAGCAGTTAGAAATAGGCTTCCTACAATTTTACGAGCGTGACAAAGATGGAGGCGGAGGATAAAGCTCTCATTCACGAAAGCAGTGTTCTCAAAGCAAAACTCGCATTGAAAAAAGAAAACAAAAACTACAAAATCCGAACGACCTGAACTTCCATCACCGCGACCCTGGACCAATGGCTAAGACACCTTCCCATAACTCCGGAAACCACTCTACCATGAATTCAGCACCGTCTACATGTCCGGTCAGAATTGCCTTGGCCGTGCTCCCGGGGTAGTGCGGTCCACCCACCTCGGGACGAACGGGGGGGGGCTCAAGCCGCCGCGGGGCCGTTCTCCTGGGTCTCGCGCTTCTCGGGCGCGATGCTCGAGTAGACGCCGTCGCCGATCTTGAACATGGGCGTGCCGTCCCGCTTCTCGGGGGCGACGCTCGAGTAGACGCCCTCGTCGATCCTGTACATGTGCGTGCCGTCCCGCTTCGCGGGCGCGACGCTCGAGTAGATCCCCTCGCCGATCTTGTACATGGGCGTGCCGGGGCCCTCGTCGCGCTTCGCCGCCGCCGCCGGGGCGACGCTCGAGTAGACGCCCTCGTCGATCTTGTACATGCGGGTCCCCGCGCCGTCGCGGCCGGCGATGGCGGCGCCGTGCGCGAGGGCGGCGCCGCCGGCCAGGAGGGCGAGGATCTGAGCGGTGTGCATGGTGGTGGTCGTGGGTGCGGGGTGTGGAAGAGAAAGAGGCTGAACTTGGGGCTTTGCTTGGTCAAGGAACTGAGAAAGTGAGGGCTTAACTTTGTCGATGAAGTGGTAAGTGGGGTTTACGTTGGCAGGAAAAGGGCGCGATGTGCTGTTTGCTCTCCTTTATATGCTGGGCGTCGGAACCTTGCGGGCCGCTCTCGGGGTTTTGTCTATGACAGAAATAGGACTCTCCGTGATCAGCGGCTGGACTGATAACGGCGAACTCGCCCTGCGCCTCCTAGACATGAAGGGCGTTCACTGCTACCTGTGTGTTACATCTCCTCCAGCGGTGGCCATCGCGGAAGGAATGTTGCCAAGATCCCGGGGATTCATGATTTCTAAATGGATAGCTTACTATTTCGATAGCCCCTGCAGTAATCCGCCGCCCCTTTCTCACCGGTGGCTGGATGCTGTTCATAGCCTGGTCCTATCTAAGTAGGTAATTGTTGTGTTTTCTGTGTGGTAAATGTCGCCCAGCAGGAATATGGGTGGTGTGTGGACGAATCAAAAATAGGTGGAAGTGGTGAATAGGGATCGAATCCTGGGGCCGGAAACTGCGCCACGATACTAATGTGGGAGCCGATTGGCAGAATACTCCGCCCGCTACGTTCCGATCTGGGATGTAACAGTAAGATGCGGCGTTTGCCAAGACGAAAGTGGCGTTTCAAAGGCTCGGCATGCGTGCCGAAGGTGAGAAGTAGTAGTATAGGCCTCTGGGTGGTCTTTTTCTGGTTTAGTCACGATAGCGCCTTGATCTAGTCTCTGGTATCGCCAAATACGGCGCAGCCGACTATGAGGGTCTGGTTCTATATATTTCAAGTATTCCCACTACATTGGGACACTTTTTCAATCATCTCAAACACACTCATCCACTCAACCGCTCTGCACTCCATCACATTACTTTCACTCTTCCTCCATCGCACCCTCACACTTTGAACGCTTCGCAACCTCCAATTACTCCGACCCAATCTTCTCTATTCACCATGCAGTTCTCCGTTGCTACTCTCCTCGCCATGGCGGCCGCCGTCACTTCCGTCTCGGCGGGGTGCTACTCGACCGGCGCCAAGATCGACAACCCCGAGTCTTGGAGGTACAGCGAGCAGCTCACCGTCGCCTGCACCAAGCTGCAGGGCAACTACGCCGGCGGCGAGACGCGCTCCACGTGCTTCAAGGCAACCGACAACCTCAAGTACGACATCTCGCTCAAGGTAAGACGGCACCGCGAACCCCCTCTCCCCCCACAGCCATACCCACGAGAAGTAGGCGCTGATGAGGCATGCGCACGACAATAGTACCACAAGGGCGGCTACCGCAACATCGGCGTCACCGAGTGCCTCGACGGCATGCGCAAGGAGTTCAGCTGCGAGCGCGGCGGCAAGACCAAGTACGGCAACTGGGAGTACAGGTGAGTACACGAAGCGGCGCATCCGTTGGGTCGAACTTGGGGGTCTAACCGAGTGTGTCTTCGCAGGGCCGATGTCAACAAGGGACAGTGCATGGATGTTTCCGAGTTCATCTACTAGGGGTTTCCTGGCGGATCTGAGTCATAGGCCGCAGCGTCTTTTTTTGCCTGGGACTTTTTGATGTGTAGGCGCTCTTGTGTTTGATGGCAGTTTTGGGAGTGGTGTTGGAACGGATCAGGCGTTGGAATGAAGTAGGATTTGATTTAGATTGAATAACAGCAGATTTTCTATAAACGATGTCCCGACACTCAACACGCTTTTGTCCTTTCGGAGACAGATTCTACCATTGGCTGACACCCATGTCTATGTAAGTATCTAGAGCGGTCGCTCGGCCTCAAAGCAACCAGGCAGTTATTATTCCTAGTAGAAGCCGAATGTTCGAGGTGCTTGAAGCGAAGATGGAAAGCTACATATTCAGGTATGTAGACAGAGCACCGCATTTGTTCAACGAGCTTACTATGGTGAAGACTGCATCCCTGTTACGGTATGCGCGCCCGCGTCAGCCAAGAATGATCTACTGGCCCCTAGCCGCGGCTGGATTTACTTCTCCACCCGAGTAGATAAAAATAGCCGTATTGCGCTTGCAAAGCGGCAGTAGACGTTGAGGCTTATATTCTTCGTACTGCGAATCCAGGGCCCATCTCCGTTACCTTTCCTTTCTCTCTCTCTTTTCCCCCACCACACCACGCCAGGCCAACCGCCATGCCCGCGCCCCCAGACACCGAAAAGCAAAACCTCCTCGGGACGGCGCCCGCGCTGCGCGTCCGGGTTGCGACGGCGGACGACGCGCCCGACGTGCACCGCATCACGCAGCACGTCGTCGCCCACTCGCCGGGGGCCACGGCCGATGCGGCACCGACGCTGTCGCAGACGCGGGAGGCGATCCGGGCGAGCGCGGCGCAGGCCGGCTTCCTCTGGCTCGTTGCCACCGCCGCCGCATCGGGGCTGCGGGGGTACGCCGTCGTCACGCCCTACAACGGCATGATGCCCGGGCGGCGGTCGTGCTTTGGCGGCGCCGCGCTGCTGGCCGTCGTGACGCCGGGCGCCGCCGCCGCCGCTGACGACGACGCCGCCGTCAAGACGGCGCTGGTCGCGCACGCGCTGACGGCGTGCTGCGCCGACCAAGGCCTGCCGTATCGCACCGTACTGTTCGAGATGCTGTTCCGCGAGGACCAGCCGGCGTTGCGGGCCACGTACGACGTGCTCGTCGAGAACGGCTTTAAACCTGCGGGAAGGCTCGAGGAGGTAGCGGAGAAGAACGGGATGTTGTTCGACCAGGTCCTACTGCAGCGGAAGATTTGAAGCGCCGGCAAGCGCCGGCAAGCGCTGGGGAGAGAGCGGAAATGCGTAGCGTTAGCAAAGGGCCCCGTGCTGCTGGGAGTTTTGTTGTGTATCTGTCCGATTGAGAGTTGGTGACGCCACTCTGGTGCCCTAGAATGAGCTCTATAATGTGGCAACTATCCCTGATCACTTGTTTAACCGACTGCCCCTCAGGTTTATCTGGTTGGATCATTCCTGCATTCCTTAGGGCAGTTCCGCTGAAGGCGATCGAGAGATACTACGCCAGATCTCAATATCCCAATCAGACAAGCCTACCGTTGCTTGGTTTCACGATGTGAAATCGTGGAACAACCTTCGTGGCACGCTTCAATGGCTGTGCGACGAATTGCGGTTGCCCACAAGTCGGTTTTCCCTCCAAGCATCCCATAGATGCTTCGCAAGAAGTGTGCACAGTCGCCCAAAACCGATTTGACCTGATGCGACTCAAGAGCGGCCATACTTCACGAAGAGTTCAGCCTCAATGAACTCCTCATGACACCCATCGAGTCATGGGACTTTCGCAAACCGAATCAACCTATCTACACCCACCGGTAGTCGTGCCCCAGCCAATATCATACCGTACATCGGTGTCGTACAATGGTATTCCCAGCCACTGCAGCATGAAAAGAGCCCCCCGGACTGAGACAAACCGCCTGAGGTGTTCAAAAGCTTTTGGCCGAGCACAGCTGACATGCATGCACCGCGCCACCACATTGGGGCGGCAGTGCCCAAGGCGCAGTACAGCCTCATTCCAACATGTACAAAGCTGGGGTGCAGGTATTGTACCCCTCATCGCATCCAAGGCCCGGACTTGGCCAAGTGGTTTTGGGGTAACTCGATCTGTCCACTGTACATCAAGTATATAACTAAAGGGAGTCTTCCCCCTCCCCACTGACATTGTCCTCTTCCTCTTTCTCAATCAATTCAATACTGTTCTATCAACCCCTTCGCCGTTCAGCAACGGGGAATCCAATCACCACAGCGTCCACAAATTGAACCGCCTCACAATGCCTCGCGAAAGGACCGCTCTGGCTCACACAAGGCATTCGCGTCGCGGTCGGCCCATTTTCCTTTGGGAAGACGCGAAGCCCGAGTGGCCGAGGAGACTGCTGCATATCCCGTCGATGACCTCGGTCGAGCGGCAGGCCGGCAACGTGTACGGCCCCAGGGGCGAGAAAGAGCCCGACTACAGCATTCTCACCTACACCTGGGGACGGTGGCCGGCCCCCGGTGGCCCTCACATCCCCGTTCGTGGCACTTCGTGGGCCATACCCGCGGTCGACCAGGCCAGGTTCACCGTCGCCGCTTTCGAGGCCGTGATCCACAGGATGGGCCAAGTCAGCGACTTTGCCTGGATCGACGTTGTCTGCATCGACCAGGACGACTACAACGTCAAAATGGACGAAATCGGCAGGCAGGTGGGCATCTTCGCCAACGCGTCCCAGGTCTATGTGTGGCTTTGGAGCCTCCCCACCGCCCGGCTGCAACACGTCTACGACGACATTACGCGCTGCAGTGCCTCCTTGGAGGGACCCGACGGCTCCTTCTGTCCGCTGCCCCAAGCGGCCTCGTCATCCGCCATGTACGATGACACTGTGCCTCACAAGGCGGCCCAGACGGGGAGCAGTGCCGGCCTCGAGCGGATCCCGTATGCGGTCCTGGCGTCCCTGGAGACGTCGATCCGGACCCTTCTGAGCGACCCGTGGTTCTCTTCATTGTGGACACTACAGGAGGGCCTACTGCGGCAAGACGCCATCTTCCTATCGGCAGGTGCCGAGTACATTGAGCACCGCGTCAAAATAGCGAGCCCCGAGGCCGAGATGGTGTCTCTCACCCGAGCCTTCTCCACGATTCGGAACGCTTTGGAATCCTACGGTCATCAACCCACAGGAGGCCTGTACGGCGACCTTGTCAACTCCGTCGTCGAAGCCATCAGGAAGAGCGGGTACCCGGCCAAGGCCCTCGCGAACAACCCCAATATACAATGGGCCGCAGCACAATGCAGAAACGCGACGAATCCCGAGGACAGGATTTACGGAATCATGGCGCTGTATAATGTCCAAGTGGGCGACGCCGTGCCCAACGCTGCCAACCGCCAGAAACCCTCGCTTTCGGAGTTGGAGGCCGAATTCGCCGTCGCTCTCAACGCCAAGTCCCCCCTCCTCGGGCAGCTGTTCGTTCACGCAGGCACGGAGCGCCCTCGGGGAACGTCGTGGCAGATCTCTCGCGACATCGCGGTGCCCGGTGGCTTCGACCATTGGCTCCAGAAGCAGTTCTTTGATTACTGTTCGATCGTCGGTGCGACGGCGGGCCCTGCCACGTTCAAGGGCCCGGTGTGCTTTCTCAAGGACCTCAGACGCCTCTGGGCCGCGTCTGCGAAGAAGAAGGAGCCGTACTCCCTGCAGTACAGCTTCAGCGTGGTCCCCGACGGGTACGTTGCCAAGGAACACCCCGCCATCGTCACCCCGCCTGCCAACCGGAAGATGCGCCCTGCCGACGGCACCAAGGCCACGTTCACCCTCATCGACACCACATTAGACGAGTTCGGGGAAGACGCCGTCTCTGTGCTCGAGCTCGGCGGCTGGATGAGGGATGTCTTCGGCTTGCTTCTCCTCCATTCGCCCGGTCAGAGAAGCCCAGCCCAGCGGATTGGTATATGCAGATGGGATCGCAACGACGTAGCAAAGCTTCCGGAGCCGGTTAAACCGATTTCCTACGAAGGAGTGCTGCAGTGATAGCGGAGAGCGTCCTTCTTCTGCTGTTTGCCTTCTCCGAAAGTCACACGTGGTGTTTTGCTCCTATTAAACCGACAAACCTAAGTGTTCCAAGACAGTCATTGTCGTCCACGAAACGGCCCATTAGAGAAGGTGACGAACACGCGAGTTAAAAACTTACCTATATTTAAGAGAGTAGACTTTTTGAATAAATCAAAACATTTAGTATAGTAAAAACGATATCTTTTATCTTGCTATTTACTATTTTTAGCTATAGCAGTCTTAGCCTTTAACTGCTTCCTCCATTTTGAAAGCCGACTAGAGGACGGGTAGGTTACTTAGGTGGCTCTCATCTCAGGTTCGGGCTGATGCTGTTGATGTGTGACACCTAGGGTAACCCTTTACGTACCGCTAGCCTCGCAGTACTCGGTATTATCAGGAGCTACAGCGCGATGGTCACATGCCGTTGGCATTAAACAAAGCCTGGGGTTTTGGCATCCTCTCTGCAATCTTCTAACATAACTCTTTTCAAGCCAGTCACTTAAAGTACTTTGATTTTGATGTCTTATCGTTCAGCGGGAGGAAAGTTCGAATGATGCACAGCCTCCGTAACCCAGGTTGCAAACCTGATCCAGTTCGTCACGTTGTCATACTTTCCCACTTTGGTGTAAATTATGGCTTCCTTCATTTTGTCGTCCTTGTGGTCAATGGTGAGGGCTGAAGCAAGACGCCCGGAGTCAAGGGGCACTCTCTGTAGGAACTCGGCGAGATCACATGTATGTTCAATAGACGAGGCTACCGTGGCTTCGTTGATGATCCATCTGATAGGTGAATCGCCAGGTCGCAGAAAAGGCCTCGCGACGCATCCGGGGCCAATGAACCGCAGCCACGGGAGGGCGAATAAGCCACAGAACCATGTCCTCCGATGTGGATGGCGAATCACCGGGCATCCTTTACCGAGCATGGCGACTTTCATTTGAGGGGCTTAATTCATACCATAGGCGTACCAGGCTTCTTCCCAATATTGAGCAGCCGCAAATGCCCGGCATCCCCTAATTCAGGTACAAAGTTCGCTCCAAAGCAAAGAGTCCCTGGTCTGTGTCTGACTCGCCTACTTTGCTAGATGGGCTACCACTGAGCTCCGGCGCTTCCCAGTCTATTACGCCCAGCCTCTCGTATCCCGCCTCGCACTCCGGACCATGTGATACATCATTTACCTTACAAGGGCGAAGAAGCAGGCCGACGTACCGTTCTCTCATTTCCATCTCGACACGGCCCAGTAGCACGACGACGAGATGTTCCCCCTCATACGCCTCCGTGACCCTACGCAGACGGTCCACCTGTGCTCTCCACATGGCCTCTTGCCAGTCTTCGTCGCCCGACAGGCTGACGCGGGCGCTCTGGCGCCACCACTGCGTCGGGGGTTCGACCAGGGGCTCGATCCGGCGGGCGGCGTCGTGGTCGAACTGCAGGTAGAAGGGCGCGAAATCGCCCCGTGCCTCGGCGGCCCGGACGTAGGCGCGCCAGAAGGCCCGGTAGAGGCACGCGCGGCCGGCGACCACGACGGCGCCGTCGGCGGCGCGGGCGTGGATGCGGCAGAGCGAGGCCGCCTCGCGGTAGGAGGCGAGGCGGCCGGGCACGAAGGACCGCTCCGTGATGCACCACGACCGCCCCGGCGGCGGCGACGCGGTGTGGACGAACATCTGGGACAGGACCGGCGACCGCGCGGCGATGGCCAGGGCGAACTCGGGCACGAGGGCGTCGAGGGACGGCGTCTCGCGCGGCCGCGCGGCCTGGCCGACGCGCACGTTGTACATCTGCATGATGGCGTAGATTCGGTCCTCCGGGTGCGTGGTCTGCCGGTGCTGGGCCATCCCGTACTGCACATTGGGGTTGTTGCTGTAAGTGTAGGAGAACCCCGCCCCGCGGATCCTGTCCAGGACGCGTGAGCACGCCTGCCGAAGGCGGCGCTTGATGTGGACATCGTCGTCTCGGGTCTCCACGGACTCGGAAATGTTGGTCAGGGCGCCGTACATGTTGTTCAGGTGATTGATAACCATGGTGATGAAGAGTGGGTATGGTGATGGCTTCACTAGAGACTCAAGGGACGTTTCGCTCTCTGCCGGACTGACGACGCCTGGTTCTGAATCAACGAGCGGCGAACCCGGCAGGTCGCCTTCCAGCCAGTTGATCTGCTCCGGATAAATTGTGATCGCTTCACCTGTGTGCGTCAAAACACGCGCATCGTGGCGCATCATCACTTCTTGCAGGGTCCAAAGCGATGAGAACCAAGGGTCGCCGAGAATGTATTGAATGGCCCCTTCAAGCTTTTGTACCGAGTCTTCGATCAGCCGCGTGCTCATCGTATCCCACGCCCAGAAGCATGGAGCAATGTTCTCCAATTCCAAATAGTTCTGCGTCAGGTGTTGGTGATCGAGGTGGGACAGCCACACGTAGGCCTTGGACGCCTTTTTGAAGATGCTGGCCTGTCGACCAACCTCGTCCATCTTAACGGATGAATCGTCCTGGTCGATACAAGCAACGTCTACCCAGGCCCACTCGATGTCGTCCTGGGCCATCTGGTTGATGACGTGTTGAAAAGCGGCGGCGCTGAAATGAGAGGCGTCGATGGTTGGGATTTTCCACGTGACGCCCCGGATATCGACGGCCGAAGGAGCACCGCGAGTCCTGACCTCCCACCGCCCCCAGGTATAGCTCAGAATGGCATACTTGGGCTGGTCGGCCGAGTTGTATCTCCCGTTGGCCCCCCTCTCGTAGGATGTCATGGTGGGTATGTGAAGAAGCCGACGCGGCCAATAGTCCTCCACGTTGGCCCATTCCATCAACATGCCCGGGCTCCAGAAGCTGGACGCCATGCTTGACCAGGATATCTGGAACAGTAATCTCACAGAAAAAGCAGTCGGAGATACAGGCAAAGCGGGTAGCATCAACCGCAGTAATCCGCCGGCCGTGGTTCTCTTTGTATCCGACGTCAGATCAAAAACCCGGGAACGGTGAGGGAATTATGTACTTTCCTACCCCTCTCAAGCCACCGAGGCTGTAGCCGGCTCAGCTGTCCGCTATTGCCAGATGCCCTCCCACCAATCAGCCATCGCCATGGAGTCAGGGTGGGACCATCGTGTATTCAGGCATATTTTGGGAATGGCCCCAAGCAGGTGGACATACGCTCTCCTCTCACCCCATCCGAGAATGACATCGATGCTCAGCGAGGGTATTGGGCCGGCGCTCCGCCGAACGTGCCATGCCGGCACCAGCACGCGTTTGAAGGATGCCGTGGAGGCCCAGCAAGGTTCACCGCCTCCGCCGCAAGGCTTCACGAGCGACTTCGCGACACTGTACCTCATCGCTGCGGGGGCTGGAGTGACGGATGCCGTCTCACCCCCGGCTCAAGCAATCCAGCTCGACCCGTATCAGGAACGGTCGTTTTGGATCCTGTGGAACTGGTGGATTCGCTACCGAGACGCCATAGAGGTTCCGGGAGGCCAAGGCGACCCGGGGCACCCGAGACACTGCGCTGAGGGCAAAACGTACGCATACGACCCGGCTGAGACGGTTTCCGACTGCAGCTACTTCGTCGAGATCCTGACCCTTTTCGACATCGAGCTCTCGGACGGGCACTCACACGTCTCGGACCTGGATTTGCAGGAGCGTCGTAAGGATGCAGCAGTTCAGTCCGCTTGCTATTATACTGCCGCCGCGTCCTACCGGGAAATTGCTCCAAATCGGAAGGCACAGCTCAGAGAGCCCCGAGAATTAAACCATCCCATATCGTCTTTCCGGGCGGGCCTCCCGGAGCCCAAAACATCAGGCCCATTGGACTTGGTAGCACCCCCGGGGTTGCGCCTTTCTTGTCTCACTGACGCCACTATCGTCTCATGCCCGTGGATTGCTGAGACCTCGGGCTTGCCCTTCTATCTGTGGGATGTGGCCAACAAGAAGACCATCGAGACGAACTCGTTAAGCGAGCCACCATCTTACACTGCTATCAGTCATACCTGGGGTAGATGGGCGACCGGGAAGTCTACATGTGTTACTGGGCTGAATGCATGGGCCGTGCCCGAGAACTCACTGTTTGATGTCAAGTCCGTCCCCGAAATCATGGCCCAGGTGCCGTCTTCGACACCATATGTATGGCTGGACCTGGTGTGCATTCCTCAAGACAACTCGGACCGGGGCCGAGAAGAGATCGCGCGACAAGCAATCATCTTCAAAGAGGCCACATACGTGGTAGTGTGGTTCAATCAGATTAGCAGCTGGGACGGCCTTGCTGGCGCCGTAGAGTACATCTCCGCCGTGTATCTCGGGCTCACGATAGGAAAGTCCTACCCTGCCGACGAGCAACCCACGCGGCTTTTCCGCGACTACGATTACACGGCCCAGGTGTGCCCGGATGATATGGTACCGGACCCCTGGTTTAGCTCGCTTTGGACCCTCCAGGAAATCTGCCTTCGCCCGGATATGTGGATGTGTACCCGAAACTGGGAGCTGCTCACCGTCGATAGCCAGCCGGTCTCTTTCAACGCCATCGTGGCGCTCGTCGGCAAATGCAAGGACGAACTGCTAGCCTACGCATCCCTGGCCCAGGATGATGTCGGGTTGTCGTTGGACATGACGCGCTCCATGATGGGCCGCGAAGGAAGGCTTCGGGCGCTGGTGGCGACGGGGGCGTATCCCCGGGGCCTCGTCGAGCTTGTCGAGCTGCTGGACCGTACGGGAATGCGCGATCTCTGCATCATCGAGAAGGAATCCATCCTCCTCCTCGGCTCGCAGCGGTACTGCCAGTCCCGGCGGGCCGAGGCCGTCATGTCGGTGCTCGACGCCAAGTCCTGGTTCTCCTCCAGCGACCCGGGCCCCCTCGTGCTGGGCCAGTACCCGCTGGAGTTCGTCCGCGAGGTATCGCGCAGCATCGGGCCCAACTTTTTCAACTCGCTCTCCTCGTGCCCCGTGGCCCACGCCGGCGACGCGTTGCTCGCCGAGGCGCGGCTGGCCCGGGGTTCCCTACTGCCGTTCAGCGTCCCCGAGCCGAGCGGCCCGACGGAGACCAAGATGCTGTTGAACTGGCAGTTCGGCCAGGAGGCGGGCCACCCATCCGTGGCCACGTGGGTCCTGCGCGCCGACGGCTCGGTCGAGATGCCCTGGGCCGCCGTCCTGACGTCGAGCCGAGACCAGCCGAGCGTGTCCACGCCGGCCAGCATCTGGGTGACGTACGACGTGCCCAACGAGGGGGATGCGGCACAAACGGACCCCCTGTGGCACCGGCAGAGGAGGAACCGCACGGTGGACCTGAGGGGCTGGTGCCGGAGCTATTACCCCATGTCCGCGAACTATGCTGTCGAGGTGTCGCGGTGCCTTGGTTGCTCGAGAGGCCTGCTCCTCAAAGAAGTCACGCCCGGCTCGCGGCGTCTCTACAAGGTTGGCAATTACATGACCCCCATGCAGACGCTAGCAGTCTCGAGATTGGAGAGAAACGTTGTTCCCCAACGAGTGGACTGGGTAGTTCTGTAGCCAGTCGCTGGGCGGAGGGGTTCCAATTAGAATTAAGACATAACATTTCTATAAGGAGCTCTGAATGCTATTCATAGGGTCTACTACTTATGATGCGCCGGTTTACCCCGCGTTTTACAGTTGCGATGTAGATCTTCGTTGTCCAAAAGAACGCGCGCAAATGTTTCTACGGAAGAAAGGCTTCACCTCTTGAAGGTATGCTCTCTGGGGGCAGGCCCTCTGGTGTTCGACCTTCAGAGCTCCCATCGCCGTGACCACCGGGTCTCCCGAGAATGGGGCCTCTGCAGACCTCTGAAGGCTTCCGGAGATGGGACCTCCAGGGCTCCTAGGCACAGGACAGACCCCAAGGCACCTTGAGGTGGTTTGAGCGCATCAGGTGGGCTCAAGGTTAACGATGCGATAGATAAACCTCTTGGCGGACAGGGGTAGGGCGTGTAAGGGCGTGTAGGAGCCCTCGTGGGTTTTTACTGTTACCACCCGATCACGGCATTGGGCTTACCTGCAGCTTGCATCTTGCCAAGTAATGCAACCCCGCTTCCTCCTACTTACCGGTCGTGTTTCAAGCATAACTTCCTCACAAGAAGCCCGTTTCCTGCGCCAAAAGAAAGTGCCGCCATTGGATCATGGAAAAAGCAAGTTGGCCCGGATCTCTGAGCGAGAGAATCGAAACCTTCACTGGTGCCTCGAGTCAATCAACGAACGCGGCGTATCGGGGGCTCTGGAACCTCTTCCGCCTTCTTCAGCCTTCGTACGGCAATCCTCCCCTGGCCGCCAACCGGCACTTTCTCGACACGGTCTCGGCGACGCAGAGGCATGCGACCGCCTTGATACAAGAGTGGTGGAAAAGCGAAGAAGATGCCGAGCTCGCCAATGCCGTGAAGCCGCATGTATTCGCCCTGGCCCTGTTCCCGCCCACCACAAGCGGGAACGCTTCGCCTTCCGAGGAAGCGCCAGACGAGCTTCAGGAGCTGGCCCCGGAAGATGACAGAAGGTTGATGCGGGTCGTTTCCGAGCGGCTTCAAGACCCTCAGGGTCAGTTGTATTTGAAGACTCGGGAACGGATGCGCATGACGTACCCCAGCCTCGGGGGTACCTTTGGTACGCGGACTGGGTTTCACGGATCCCTGTACCACATGGGAATGCTCGAGCTCTTCGACTCGGAGTTGATCTGCCGCAGAACCTCGCCTGACTCAGACTTTACCGCCCAGGCGGCCGCTTCGATGTCGGCGGCCACAAGGCTCGGGTACCCATGTTTGGGCCACATAAGGATGAACATGCAGGGTGAGGCCAACTACCCACTGGATCCCCGAGGCAGCCATGTGTTTCAGGGCCATCGGTGTGGACTCGGCGCCATCGCGAACCCCTGCGGCTGGCTCCAGAACGACAGGAACTCTGCGCTACAGCTCCCGAGATACCTCTGGGACATTGATGGAGAGCGCACCATCGACACCCTGGAGCTCGAGTCCTCCGTGGTCCAATATTCCATTATCAGCCACACCTGGGGGAGATGGAGAAAGGACGGGGACGGCGCTAACGTTCCCGGCGTCTCGCTTTGGAAGGTCCCCGAGAACACGCTGTTCGACGTGCGGCAACTGCCCCAGACACTGAAGCGAGTGGGGTTTGCCGAACGATACGTCTGGCTGGACCTCTTCTGCATCCCCCAGGAGAGGGACAACGCGGCACTCGCCCCCGCCGCCCAGGTCGAGCTCGCGCGCCAGGCCGACATCTTCCGCAACGCTTCCACGGCCGTCGTGTGGTTCACCGACATCGACAGCTGGGCCGACGCCGAAGCCAACGTCGCCTGGCTGGCGCTGACCTACATCCAACACGGCGCCCGCGGCCACCACGCCGGCGTGCGGGACAAGCTCGAGGAAGCCACGGCCGGGCTCTGGGACCCCGCCTCGGCGTCGAGCGGGTTCCACCCCGGCGACGGCGAGAGCCGGAGACAGGTGCCTGGCTGGATGTCGTCGCTGTGGACTCTCCAAGAGGTGTGCATCCGCCCCAACATGGCCCTCATGAACAGGAACCTGGAGCTTCTAGTGGTGGGTAGCGACACCGTGCTCACGTTTGATGCGCTGGTTGCTCTCTTCAGCTGCGCCTACTTCGAGACTGACTGGCGAGAGGACCTGACCGGACGTGATCACTCTGAACGCGCAGAAGTGGATTACGATGTGATGGACGAGATGTTCATGGCCGGGGTGGATGGCATCCTCGACGAACTGGAGACGCCCCCAGGCGTGACGGACTTGGCAGACGTCCTGCTCGACACGGGGTCGATGGACTTGCTCGCGGCCGACCGACTGACGCCCATCGTCCTGGGGGCCAAGCGCACCGCCACGGCGTCGCGGGGGGAGGCCGTCATGGCCGTCACCGGCGCCGTGGCGTGGCACATGGGCCGCTCGGTCGAGCAGTTCCAGCACGCCACCGACGCCTCCGAGGACCTGCTCTCCGGGCTGTACCCCTTCGCCTTCGTGCAGGAGCTCCGCGGGGCGTGCGGCGCGGCCTTCTTCACGTACCAGCAGGACGTGTGCACCCTCATCAGCGTGCTCGAGGGCCGGCGGACGCGGCTCGTGGACCCCGGGTACCGCGGCACCATGCTGCCGTTCATGAAAGGCAGCACGGGCGCGTACAACATCCTCGCGGGGACCAACTTCGTCGACCGGCGCGTCACCGACCACCCTTCGGTGCAGAGCTGGGCCCTCCAGCGAGACGGGAGCGTGCGGCTAACCCAGGTCGCCGTTGTGGCCAGCAGCATCCGCAATGCTCCTTTCGAAACGCGGGGCTTGGCATCGGAGATCATCGCTGAGATAACCTACAACGATCCGTTCACAAGCATGCAGCAAGTATCCAACCTTAAGGGCGACCTGGTGGATGCGGTACGGTCTCTCCAAAAAGAGGCCGTTGCTATCTGTACGATGTTCTCGGGCTCTCAGCTGCTGGGCATCATTCTACAACGCGCCACCAGAGGAGCAGGGTCTTTCGTCAAGGCGGGCACGTTCTATACTTTGCTTTCACAGTCGGCTTGGAAGACCTTTTCCGTCCCTGAAAGCGTACCTGTCGATTGGCATGTGCTTTGATGGTATCTCGTACGGTTTTGTTTCGAGTTCCACGTATCGGAATGAGAGAGCGCTTTTGATAGACCATCGATATCATCGCCGGATCTCTACACGTCGCTTCCATCAGGAGCATGACGCATCAAGTCATCACGACTGTGTGGCCTGGCCTTCCGCTCCCTGTAAAGCCCTCCTGTAGGAAATCAACTGGGCATTTGTCAATGACCGAATCACAGAGCGGACAACGCCCTCTAACACTCTTTGTGGCTTGGTTAGTCAAAACGTTCGTCTCATATCGTAGGATATATTTTCCCAGAGGGACGGTAGTTTCTTGTCAGCTAAAGGTCGCAGTTTGGAGTCTCGCAGAGGACATCTCATAGTTTTGCCTCGTCTGCATTCATTCTTTTCTTGGGACGCGGTTCTTTATAGGTTCGCTTATATTAGCGTGCAACGCGCAGAGCCGTGACATCGTATCCTCCCTGGCTATAGAGCTCGTGCTGGGGCTGGGTGGTCCGGTTCAATCACTCGTAAGAGCCCTGGGCGGTATCGCTAGTCTCCCTGAGGATCACATCGTCTTAGCCCTGAGGCCCCATGAAAAAAACACTGTGCTGCCCGGGTATTGGCATATGTTCAGCTTTGAACGTTAGGGATTACTTATCTTGCTTTTACAATAGTCCGTATCAGGAGGGGGGCAGTCCTGTTTGATAGTAGGCCCAGCTCCTTGGGCAGCGGACGATCCCAGAGTCCAAGGGCCATGGGAGACTCCGGCGACTGAGTCTGCCATGAGCCAGACACATATGGATCTGGCGCGATTCTGAGGTTTGTTTCGGGGGGTGACTTGTGAAGATTGTCAGAGATGACCTATTTCTACATCCGGCTACTCCTCTTCCGAAGCTCACAAAGCAGAGAAGTGCACGATGAACCTTTTCACTGTATACGAAAAGGGGCAGCGGCCTTTGAAGGGAACGGCCCGTCCTAATATTCCTCAACAGTGCCCGACCAAAGCAGGGGAAGCCCAAGCGATGTTAAATGCCCGTCCCCCCGTCTAAATGGGAGCATCTCTACCCCCAGTATCCCTCCGCCTCATACCACTTCTCTCGTCCGGAAAGTACGCTCTTCATTTCGTCGGTCAACTGTTCCATACCAATGAACACGTCCTCGTCCCCGTCTTCTTTGATCCAACAGTCCGCCTTGAACCATTTGCAGACGCCGATCCGCTCGTAGCAAGGAATGTAGGGTTCGGCCGCGGCGCGGTCCGGAGCACCGGGCGACGAGTTCGCCATCCTGCGCAGGATGAGGCCGACGAGCCACTCGTCGTTCTCCTTGCGCCAGGCGGCCGTGAAGTCGTAGCCGCGGCCCTCGGTGTTCCAGTAGGAGACGTTGAGCGGGTCGACGCAGGAGCCGAGAAGGAGCACGCGCAGGTCGCCGCGCGGGTCGAGGGCGGCCATGTGGGCCAGGATCCGGTGCGTGTCCTCGGGGCTGACGCCCACGGCCGCGAACAGGAAGCCGGGCACGCCCGGGATCTGCAGGCGCGACGCCCCGGCCCGCGTATTGGGCATCATGTCGAAGGCGACGTCGACGTTCAGCACGGTGCCCACGTGCTCCTCGGGCCCGTGGTCCGAGTCGGGCGTGAGGCCCGCGAACCACTTGACGGTGTCGAGGGCCGCGAGTGGCTTCACAAGGTCAGCGAACGCGCACAGCCGGCCTTGGAAATAGGCCGACCCGTGCGTGACGGAAAACTTACACAGCGGGAGCGGCCTGGCGGGATGAGACCGGTTCATGAAGCCGCGCCTTGCTCGTATTTGTTTGGTGATGGTCCGGGCCCACCGGGGCAGCATCACCGAGGTGCCGATACGCCACTTTGTCATGGGCGCCTGGGGCTCCGTGTGCACGAACAGCTGGCTCTCCACCGGGTATTGGAGAAGGATCTGTTCCGATAGAGTATGCTGGAGCTCCGACGGCTTGTACAGCGTGCCGCGTCGTTGCAAAGGCAGCTGAATGCCGAAGATCTGCATGATGCCGTAGACCCGGTCCCTTGGATCCGACGTCTGCCTGCGGTTGGACGCGGAGAAAACGGCAAATGGGCTGTCTTCCCCCATTTCCCTCAGGCCTGCGGCGTGAATCATCTGCATGATGGCCTCAACCTCATCGCGGCGCCCTAGACCCAAGGCGAGGCATTCCTCCAAGATGGCATTTGAATTCGTAAGGGCCCGGGTGATTTCTCGAAGCATGGGCAACTGGTGCGTATATACGGCTGGCCCTTGATCCGCCACGTCGCGACAGTCCCTGGGGAGAACGCGGGCGCCCGGCCGCAGGTAGGCTTCTTGCAATGTCCAGAGCGATGAGAACCAGGGTGCCGATATCGGGGTAGCGTGTTCCGCGTCTTCGCTTCCACATAGAAGTAGATGCGAAATTTCCCGCACCTGTGCAGACCACTGAATCAACCAGGCCTGTAGGGATTCCTTGGCCGGATGGCTTGTCTTCCCTGTCACGCCTTCGGCCGGGTTTGCCAGCCATGGTCTTGCGACTGCGGGAGTCCCCAGTTGCTTGCAGAAGGTGTGAATCTTGCGCAATTGCCTTCCGCTCAGGTGGTTCATCCAGACGCAAGAAGTGCGGGCGTTCTGGAATATAAGGGCCTGCCGGTTGATCTCGGCGAGCTTCGTCTTGCCATGCTCTTGATCGATGCAAGCGATATCCAGCCACAAGAATTCCACGGGCTCCTTGGGCAGCTCGTAGATGGGCGCCACGGCCTGGAGATGAGAATCGTGCGGCGAGTAGGCCCGTGTCGCAAGCTGCACGGCTGCGCGAAATTCTTCGACGGTGAAGTGTGCCGGGTTGATTCGGGGAATCTTCCAAGACCGACGGCCCTCAAACCGAATGTTCAGGGCTTTCACCTCAGGTTGTTCGTCCTCTTTGAGAGCGTACCTTCCCCACGTATACGAAAGAGTGTTGTAGGCGGGGCACCGTTTCCCCGCATAGCAGTTGCCCGGCTTCCACTCGTACGATACTAAGGAGGGTACGTGAAGCAGGCGCCGCGGCCATTTGCCGTATTTTGCATCAAAGTCGTGGTGTTGCCTCGGAGCCATGGCTTACTTGGACTCCCGATGTCCCTCGTGTGGCTGACTGCGTTGTTGCAAGCCGGAATCCATCGAAGTGGCCGCGCCTTCTCATCATTTGAGCATGGGTGTTTCACGGCATCGTCCTTCACCACCAATCAAGCATTGCCACGATCTGGGTGGCTGAAGGCTGTGCCGAACGCCCTTGGCGAGTGGACAAGAGACCTCCCTTGTTGCGTGCGCCTACTGTGACAACGACCCGCCTGATTTGCCAGCTCAAGCACGAATCGGCGACGGAGACTTCGGATTTGTGGACGCTGGAGGACCGTAAATATCGGACTTCAGTGAAAGTGGCAATTCGTGGCGTGATGTCGGACGGGCTTCTCTGCCTCACAGCCGCCCACTACACTGGCGTCGATTCAACCAGCGATCGAGCCGTATGCCGCACGGTAGACGCCCTGTCGCACACTTGAGATCAATCGGCACGTACAGCCTACATACCTAAGTACCTAGGTAGGCATAACCTGAGCTAGATCGTCAAAGGAGCTGTAGGCGCGGTTATGAGTGACCGGAATATTGGCCGTACTTGACACCAAATTCATGCTCGCATTGCGCAGAAATGGTCGAGCACAGTGAGTTGCTCTTTTGTGCTACCTGTGGAACTCCAAGTAGTAGCCCGATGGGAGCTATTACGGGCACGGGATTGTCACTACGTTCAGAACACGGACGGGAGCATGACAGCGGAACAGGCGCTCTGCTCACGGAAATAGATAGTGAACGCATGAATCATGAATAGGACCATACCCAATGACATTCTAAGTGAAAAGTTTTCATACCCAAACGGAAAGAAAACCCTGGCCGTTTTGAGTAACCGAATGAAGGGAGCGCCACCCCTGACCTTTTTTGGCCGCCAAATTCTACATCTTCTTCTCAGGCAATAACGTACTTGAGCTATTGACAGAGCCCATAGAGGCGCAAGGCGAAACGGTGGGCGAAACGCCGAATCCGTCTTCGATATCGTTCCGCAGTATGGCCTTGACAGCGTGTTGGCCTTCTAGGTTCCGACGGTGGTAGGTGACGGTGAGGTCGACGCGGAGAGTTTCCAGTCCGGCAGCCGAACCGCCCAGCAGGATCGAAGCGTCCCGCCGGTCACCGGACCCTTGCGCGATCTGGCGGGCGAAGGCCTCGGCGGCGGCCGATTCCGCGGAGGTTGAGGCGCCGATGTGGGAGTAGCGCGCGACGTGCAGCGCAAGGACGGCGTACAGCTGCCAACACACCCAGACGTACTGGATGCCGACCGGCATCCAGAGGGTGGAGCAGACCAGGCCGACCGGGAACAGGAAAATGAAAGCGACGACGACGCAGAGCTGGAAAACCTCGCGGAGGCGGTCGCGTTTGGGATGTCCGTAGTGCCGGAAGAACTGGAGGACCAGGGACGGGGCCCCCGTCAGGACGATGAAGTTGCCGTCCGACTGGGGGCAGTGCACGCTGAAGTTGCAGGCCGTCTCGTTGCTCGGGGCGTCCGAGACGGCCGACACGAGGCCCTCGCGGTGGAGGGCGAAGCACGCGCTGAGGAGCCGGAGCAGCAGCGGGCAGAGCCAGAAGGCGGCCCACGGCGAGCGGTAGAAGACGGCGACGCCGACGGCGACCAGCACGGCGCTCAGCTCCGAGGCCGCGATGCCGGCAAAGACGCGCCAGCCGGGGACGCCGGTGTCCTCGGACACGACGGGAAGGCCCTGTCGGCGGTCCGAGGCGGCGGCGCGGCGGATCGTCAGCCGGTGGACGGCCACGCGCGCGCGCAGCGGGGGCGGCAGGCGGGCGGCGGGCAGCGCCACGGGCCCGGCGGCGCCGGCCGAGGCGACCACGGGGATGCGGCCGAGGACGCGGGCCCAGAAGCAGTTGCGCGCGTCCTCGGTGTGGCTCTCGTACTCGCTGCCGCCGTGCATGGTGTACCGCCAGCCCTGGTCGGGGAAGAAGGCGCTGCCGAGCATGTGCCCCTGGTGGGGGCCCTTCATCAGGCCGTGGTCGAAGAGAACATCGAGCGTCTTGAGGGCGGCCTTGTGCAGCGGGCCGTCCATGGAGGTGGCGAGGGCGGCGCCGGGCAGCAGCGAGGGCCTGAACTGGGCGTAGGCGCGTTGGGGCCAGAGCAGGCGCTCGAAGATGGACGGTGTCGCAGCCTCGGCGCCGATGTAGCCCAACACGGCGCCCAGGGCTCCCGAGATGTTAGCTTCGTTGTCAGCCATGAGGGGGAAAGGATAATGGCGAACTTGACAGTGTTGCCCTGGCCTCGAGCGGAGAAGACCACGAGGCCCCCATGGCGGCTGAGGACCCGGCTGGCTGGCTACTTATTCCAAGGGCTCGACGAAGCCCGACCGGGGATCAAGAACAGGGCAGGCTGAAACGGGGGGGGGGGGGGGGGGGGGCGAAGAGGGACGCGGACCGCCAGGAAAAGAGCGCAAGGGCTTGGCTGCCTGAATGCTGGCAATGTGGCTGCGGGTGGACGGGCTGGTTGCCTTGGGCGTGCAGAACTGGGCAAAAGGATGCAGCTGAGCGAGCCTATTAAGGGCGTTGCGATGGAGGCGATGCAGGCGGTGCGGAGAGCTGAGCCCCTCTACAGTCTGCCTGGTGATGGAGAAGGGGGTAAGACGACGCGGAGGAGGAGTTGCAAACGGGGAAGGAGGGGTCTCGGGCGCATCAGCCAGTGTGGGCTTCGCTTTGACAGAGAGTCGCCTCGCGCGGCTTCGCAACCCCCGGTGGCCTCTAAATGTTAGGCAAGTACTCAAAGAAGTGGAAGTTCGATTCGGTGGAAGCCGATGGTGGTGACGTGAGGTGGCTAGACTCGTGAGGTAAGTGTCCATGTATGTCGCATCCCGGTGTCGCGAATACCATCTCGCCATAGGATCGATCCATCCAGCAGGGCTAGCGAATGCAAGTACCCCGCCCCAATGCAATCCCTGGAACCAATGGCGCCAACGGCCCTAACGGGACCTACTGAGTAGCTCGCCACTGCCACTAGCGTCACTAGCACCACCAGCACCACTACTTAGCAGATCGTGCGGGTACATCCCTCTTAGTGGGATGCCATAGTACTATAGTCGTAGATGGCACATATGTACGAGCATGCAATGGCTGCGGACATGCCCCGTACTGGCCTGCAAACAGAAGCATACACAATCGGTAACATTGAACCAGCAAGAGGAGAATTGAATCGGTCCCGATGCGTCTTGGACGGATTAGCAAATGTGCATAGCCCTGTCCTGTCTTAGTCGGTTTGGTGTTTGTCTGGCGCAGCTAACCAACCACACCACCCGACCCTTGGTTCAGAGCCGCCCCGTGTGTAAGGACCGCGAAGAGCCGCTAATCGTGCGGCTCGGTTTTTCTACTTCTTCCCGGGCGACACCCAAGTGCTTACCTACTTACCTATCTTACCTCAGGTGTGCCGCTCTCGTGCTGCAAGACGGCCGAGGCACGAGCGGAGATATTCCACCACGTGGGCTGACTGCTGACCTCCATGTAAGCCAAGTCTCAGCGAGGTTGATTATCTACGTACATAGTAGAGGAGGTTCGACACGATAGCCGCAGTGGGACTGAGGCTGCCCTTCCCCTCCCGGGGGGTTCACCGCCTCGCGGCTGGTCTCAGGCAGCTCGCCTTTTACCGCCGCATCGTCGCTCTGGCATGATGCGTTGCCGTCGCAACTACGTTTGTGTTCCTAACATCCGACATCCGGAAGAAATACTCCCCCTCTCCATCGGAAAATGAGTGACCAAGCTTCGGTATTGACCCAGGCGCTCGGCTCCGTCTTGGGCTATGCCGGCGGTGAGGTGGCCGAGGTGGCCACCTTTGAGCGTCTGCTATGGCCGCAGCGCTTCTACAACGACACCACGCTGCCCACCCTGCTGAAGCAGGCCCTCCTCATGACCATGGGAGGTCCGTTGCACTCGGCCGCCCTGAAGACGCTGGACGTCTACCGGAAGCATGGCCTGTACCGGGGGCCCGGCCGGGGCAATTTCCTGGGCACGGCCTTTTACCCGGACCTCGGCATTCGCTACAAAAGCCCGTTGCGCCCGGGCGACCCGGGCTATGACCAAGATGGCGAGGTGCGAAACGGTTTCTGGGTCGAGGTTATACGGGAGCTGGAAAGAGGGTTGACGAAAGCCGGTGGCACCAGCCCGAAGCCCGACGCCGAGGCGGCCGACGGCGGACGCTTCCGGGCACTGCAGGCCGTACACCATCTCCAGCTGCGCTCCGTCGAAGCCAAGGAGAAGCCGACGGCGAGGGAGAAAGTCATCGACGAGGACCGAACTACCTGGAAAACTCTCCTCGGCGTCGTCCTCAGCGAAACGGTGGCCATCGCCGTGGCCATCGTCGCCATCCTCCTGGGAACCTGGTGGATGGCCGTTCTCATGCTCGTGCCGCTCCTACTCAAGCTTCTGTCGCTGGTTTTCCACGTTCGGCGCGAGGGCCTTCAGCCGGCGCCCGTCGCCGCGGGGCGGTCTGCACCGAACGCCACGTCGGGGGAGGCGGCGATCGGGGACATCTTCGAAGTCGTAGGCCTGCAACAGGGCTTCCTTCTGATCGAGGGCCCCATACCCGTGGTCAGGCAGTTCTTTCGGCACTACGGGCACCCCCATCGCAACGGCCGGGCCGGCGTCTTCAGGGACCGTTGGCGCGAGGTGGCGTGCATCGCCGCGACCTACGCGTTCGTCCTGTACTTCCCCGCCGGCCTGATCCTGTCCGTCTGGATGGACGAGCGCATGCAGTACCTCTGGCTGGCCTACGAGCTCTACGCCGTCCTGGCCATGCACGTACTGCGCCTGCTCGATTGGCAGGGCAGCGGCCGGACCGAACACGTCGCCGCGAAGCACCTGGGCCGGGGCGGCGTCGTATGGCTCTGTTCTAAGGGTGGCGCAACCGTGGCGGCCACTGTGAAAACAGATCTGGTTTACCGCTATGCCGACGGCGTACAGAGGGTGCGCGAGAGAGTAGCGCAGCATCTGCAAGCCCGCACAGGGGCTTGATAGGAGCGACTTGACGAGCTACGCGGCGCCGCAGAGTCAGCTGAGGGCCACTGGCCGTTCCTTTACGCTGTATTAATGAAGTACCCCGCTACATTATGGATCTGTGCGAATCTTTCCATCTGTCATGACCAAATTCCGATGTTATTGTGCCAGCAGCCAAACCGTCCATCGACATGCCTGGGGTCGATCTGCACCTCAAAGGGCGGGTTTGGGACCTGCATGATTGCGTGCGAGCTTCATCGCCGGCCTCGGAGATACCGGACTCGCAAAAGAGCGAGCTGTTCTTCCCCCCGGTGTTACTGGACCGGCCGGCGAAGTATCTCGGGCTTATTCTCGATTACCACGAGTCGGTTGGTGGCCTAGGCACGCCTGCTCGTTTCTTCCCCTCGCACAAGGACATGGACGATGCTGTGCGAAGTCTCAATCGTAAGTACCCACTGGCTGGCACTGGTCGCGCCGGGCACACGGTTGGTGACCAGCGGCACGCCGAGACTCCCGCAACCTCCACCAAAGTTGTCCCACTAGGCTGTTGCTGTCACGATCGGAACCACGACTCCAGAGTCCAATTCGTGGCGCTTGTTTTGCCCCCCATCGCATGCCAGGGTTCCCCCGTCGCAGCGGTGACAGGGAAACCCCAGGCAATGTCGACACCGGCGGTTCGGTGGAGGCGAGTGGGACTAATGCGTTGGATCGAGAATTACAGGTACGACCGCCAAACTACACGACGCCATTACGATCTACCCGCGCTTTAGGATTTTGATGCCGTAGTAATGTAGATGATGGAAAGCCAAACGTTCGGGGCAGTGCTAGTAAGAGAACATTTGATTACCTGTTCAGTTTGAATTTGGGAAATACTGTAAGCGTGGCCCTAACATGGGCGGAAATTCACCTGAGGTATAGCATCATTCGTGGATTTGTAAGGGCGACTAGACACAACCTAAGGAAGTAGGCAGCCAAATTCAACCGATGATCGACTCTGCGCTGAGTTATCTCCCTGTCATTATATCTATTACTTGCAAACTTTGATGTACTGTAGCGGAGACGAACCATGAGCATCTTTTCGCTTTTGATTACTTCGGGATATTCTTACGTAAACAAACACTTTAGGGTTCCTTTTTCACTGGTGATATTATAAGTAGATTAGGCGCATGCCTTTTTATTGTTATTGTAAGGCCGGCCACAACCGGTCAATCAAGCAGTTCACCCCCCGGCTACCCAAGATCCAGACGGCACGAAGAAAACAAGGCTTGGTGCTCCGGCAGCCTTTCCTTGCGCGAGTACAGCTTCCACATGCAGATCCCAAATCTGTCCCAGTATGTGTGGTCGCCGTTCCTGACCTCGCGACAGAGTATTCCTGCGTATTTGCTCACCGTCTCGCCCCATTCGAAATCCTCCCACTTCCCGATGGTAAGGACACACACGTCAGCATCATGACCAAGGGATTCAAAACTGGTTTCTGGCGCCCCTCGCCACAAACGCATGTCAGTTTCCACCATTTCCGGGAAACGTGCCGAATTTTCACTTGTTCTATCCAGTTGTATCCATGGGTACTTCCCCTCTATATCAGCCCTCTGGTTCGCGATCCGGGGGCGGCAGAACGCTAGCCACGGCTCAAAGCGGGCTGCGACCCCCTCGAACTTGGCAAAGGTTTCGGTCGGATCGAAGCTGATTCGGCACAAGTCGACAGGTTTGCGGATATTGTAGACTCTGGTTGGAATTTGTATGCCTGGGTGCATACACCAGCTGCGCAGCGGCCGGCTCTCCCCCGCGTGAATGAACATCTGGGCGATTGTCGGCGAGCTCCGGTTGATGGACGCCCCCAGCTGGTCTTCCAGCTGATCCAATGTGAAGTCCTGGTGGCGTGACCGGGACTTCCCAAGGGCGAATCCGAACACCTGCATGATGCCGTACACCCGGTCGTTCGGGTCCCTGGATGTGCGGTTCGTCGAGGTTGCGTACAGGGCAATGGCATTGTTCTCGTACAGGCACAACGCACCAACACTTCTGATGGTGTCGAGCATGCGGTTGACCAACGCCATACGACTGGAGCTTAGCATGTGCGCGCAATGTGCCATCTCAAGCTGAAGCGCCTGGTTGTTGGTGTAGCAGGCGGACAGTATATCCACAAGGCGGCATTCTTTGGTGGTCTCGTCATTTGCGGGCATTTCAAGTATGCTCGCGTCTCTCATGACCAGAGTCGCTTGTGTCCTCAAGAACGCCTCTTGCAGCGTCCATGTTGAAGAAAACCACGGGTCGTGGAATACCTGGCTCAGACAACGCAGCCTCTGCTCCAGCCACGCATCACTGTAGAGATCGGCTCCGTGGTTGCCGACAAGATACTCCCATAGCGCCTCCCGGGGTGCAGCATGAAGCCAAATGTATGCTAGTTGAGCACCTCGAAAGATGGCTGCTTGGTGCCCGATTTCGCTCATCTTGGTTCTTTCATCTTCCTGATCGATGCAGGCTACATCTAGCCAGATGAAACGGCACCCGTTCGACACGCGCTGGAGAACTTGCCAGAACTCGTCGACGGTGAATGCTGAAGTGTGGATGGATGGGATCTTCCAAGTCACGTTCTCGACTGGTAAGGCCTCCCCTTCAGGTATTTCCCACCGGCCCCAGGTGTAACTGAGGATATTGTATGCAGGGTTGTGATATTCGCCATAGGTGCTCACCCCCCTTCTCTTAAGCGAGATCAACCTTGTCCCATCCAGCGTCAGCAGCCTCCGGGGCCAATACCGCTCCCCGGTGTGCGACCAGTTGAAAGTCGCCATGAGCAGAGCGCTTTGGTTGGTTTCGCGCACAGCCGGATCACTCGTAATATAGTCCGTTCAGATTAACATGTGTATGGTTCCGCCCTTTCGGGTCGTCGCTAACTGTGCAATGCCGTCGACTTGACCGCAGGTGTGATGATGGGTGATTGAAAAAGTAAAAAAGCGAAAAAGGTCAGAGCTAGAGAGGGGAAGAATCCCTTATGCCCAGCAGAGAGACTATTCCTAACATTCCATGTTGACTGTGGCGCGGCAAGGCTCTCACAGCCAGATCAGAGTAAACGTTCTGACTGGTTGTGTCTCTAAAGCACGTGGCAGCCAGCCCGGAATGGGGCATCAATGACGGAATACAATAACCCGCCAAGTGCCTCGTGGCATTTTGTAATTGGCGGTAAATTCACACAACGTGGCGCGGGCTTAGAGGGGTGACTTATGATGATGTGTAACACAGCCCCTCCCATGCCTCGGCCCATCTTTGAAGCGCATCCGGGGACTTCCATGCCCAAAAGAAAACCACACATTGCTCTTCTGAGGCCATTACATTATCCGCTTTTCCGTCGGGGTCAAGTGAACAGGTACGCGCTCACTGACATCTAAGTCTGAAGTAGATATGCGTGCATGCAAGGCGTCATATTTTTTTGCAGCCGTGCCACCATCTCCTTCTCGCGCAGGGTGTGGTATATCTTTGCAGACGGCGGTGCTTGAACGCCGTTGCCGCCAAACCACCGCAACGAATCTCCGGTCCGGTCTCCTCTAGGTCATGGATGCCGACAACGCCGGCCAGCTACGCGCGGAAATCCAGGAATGGATACATACGTTCACCTTCGAGTCGAGGATCCACTACGAGTACTCACCCGAGTGGGAGGCATCCCAACAGACAAAGTGGCTGGAATACGACAGGCTCGAGGCTCGTCGTCGGGCTCTTGGTATTCCTCCCTCAGATGGGCAGGCGGAGGTGGAACGCCTCCGCGAAGTGAAAGCCCGTGTCAAGGAGAAGAGATACCACCCTCCTACAAAGGAGCTAAGCGTCTTTGCACCGCTGGCGATACGACTGGACGAGTTCGTGGGGCAAAGTACCCAGGACAGATTAGACTCATGGACTTCGATGCTTTCGAGTTGGTCACGGTTCCAGCAGCTCTATACGTCCAACGCAGAGTTTCGGCAGTATCTGTCGCATTCCCAGCGCGCCTCCTATCATCTGTTGCGCGACTGGTGGGCCGCTTCCTACTGCGACCCGTACCTCGTCCAGCGTGCGCAGTCCTACTTCCACGAGCGGCGTGCTTTTCCGGATACAAAGTCGCCCACTGACAAGGAGGGACTGGAGGCCGCGAGAAGCGCCATGATCGACTCGTCTCTGTACCATGCCTCGTGCTTCTCTGTGTTCCTCCACGAGTTTCATCCTCAGGCTTGGGAACCCAACATCTGTGTGGTCAAGTCGTTGATTCTACAAACGAAACGTTTCAACGCCGAGAGCCTCGCGTTGGCCCAGCGAATCTCCTTCGCTATCCTCTTTCCTCACCGAAAGCCCCATTACCTCAACCTGCCGCCGGTGGTTCAGAACGAGGTACAAAGGCTGCCCGAGCTGGGCTCCCAAAGCGAGCATCCTCGCTACCTGTGGGATGTGGAGAAGATGAAGACCGTAGAGTTTGTGAGCATCGCCGAGCCGCCAGAGTACATCTGCATCAGCCATACCTGGGGCCGATGGCGTGAGGAATCATTGCCCATGCCCGGCGTGCCCTGGAACGTCCCTCGAAACTCACGCTTCACCCTGGAAGACCTACCACATCAACTAAGGATACTGGGGTACCAGTTTGTCTGGATCGACCTGTTTTGCATCCCGCAGGATGGCTCTGCTGAGGCAGACGACGAGATCGCGCGACAGGCCTCCATTTTCCGGGGCTGCCGCGCCGCCATTGCTTGGCTGAACGACGTGGAATCCTGGGACGGTGTGAAGAGCGCCCTAGCCTGGCTCAGTCTGAAGATACAAAGGAACACGACCAAACCGTACGACTCCCCTACAGCCGAGCACCGGCTGGTAACCGACGCGGAACTCGCAGCGGCCGCCGAAGCCGCCGGGTCGCCGGCCGAGCTGTGCGAGCGCCAGGGCCCCGCGGACGTGCCCACCCGGTGGTTTTCGTCTCTTTGGACCCTTCAAGAAGCCGTCCTCTGTCCCGACATCACGCTGCGCGCGCGGAACTGGGCCGAGCTGACGGACGTCTGGGGCGCGCCCATCTCGTTGCGGTCGCTCATGATGTTCCTCAACCAAACCAACGAGCTGTGTCTTACCGAAGGGCCGCTCGAACACGGCTTCGCCGACGTCCCCGGCTACATGGGCACCCTGGCGGCGCACCCGGACCGGCCGCGCTGGAACGAACGGTACCGATCACGCCCCCTGGCGGCGAGGTCGCTCGACGGCGTGCGCGTCGTCACGCGCCTTCACAACGTGCTGGTGGACCGGTCGCCGGCCGTGATCTGCTCGGTGGCGAACCTGCGCTACTGCCAAGAGAAGAACCGCGCGCCCGCCATCATGTCGGCCCTCGGCGTCACCGGGTGGTTCAGGCGACGGCCGTCCCCGCAGGCGCCGGCCACCCTGGTCTTGGAGAACTACCCCCTCGAGTTCCTCCGGGAGGCGCACCGGACGTTCGGCGCCGCCTTCTTCGACACGTACTACAGCACCAGCCGCCTCGACACCGACGGCGAGGCCGCCTTGCGAAGGGGCCAGGGCCTCGGCACGATGCTGCCCTTCACCGAGACCTCGGGCAAGTCGATGAATCTGATCGGCAGCTTGGACCACATACGCATCCAGCTGGAGGACCACCCTTCGGTCGCGACTTGGGTCATCTGCGGGGACGGGAGCGTGGAGATGGCGAGCGTGGGGTGCGTCCTCTCCACGTCTCACGACGAGTCACGCCGTGCGCCGTCAAAGAAGACCCGGGGCGTGGTGAGATTCACCGACCAATTTGCCGCCAGATACGAACATACGGACAATATGGACGACCTCCTTGAACGCGTCGCTGGTCACCACGGGGTTGTATTTGCCTTGGCACTTTACAAGCGCTGCTACTTGGTCCATGGAATCTTGCTGTATGGTCTCAAGGATGGCTCCACCGCCGCGGGGCGTACGTTGCTGAAAATGGGAATATTTGTAGCAGACGACTGGGATACAATAGAAAGTAGATCGGTAGCGTGGCTTGTTCTATAGGATGATGCGGCGGAGTCATCAAGAGCGAAACAAAGGCTCATATCAAACGTGATAATTTCATAACTCCACGTTCGAGCCGCCGTTCATAGCCGTGACTTCTGACATTCCCATCAACTCCCTATGGTGGTCCAACGCCTCAACCAAGACAATCCGTGATCGAGGTCCAACTCGGCGCCGACCTCGAACCCCGTTTCATCGGCGGTAGCGGCGGTGCCGATTAGATGTAGATGCCAAATCTGCTGGAGTCCGGGTCAAGGAGACACCTGGCCTCTTATCCACCACGGGTCTTATGTCTGCCGAGCCATGTTTTCCCGGCTGTGTTTTCCTACTTCTATGTTTGTCTCAATCTACCACTTAGCATACTTCCCTATCTAGAAGCCGTAGTCGGCTATAGCGTAATAGCCTCTCCTAATACTATTACTAAGTAAATAAGCCCTTATTAAAGATTTTATTTATATGTTAATTATTTATACTATAAATTCTAAATATTTAATAAAAAAGTTTTTTATATTTATTTTAAAACAAGATTAAATATTGTAATATATATTTGACTTTATTAAGCTATGTATTTAGTATATAATCTGAAGTAGTTATGCGAGGTGTTTGTATTTATATAACTGACGATCGGTAGTATACCACCTTAACCCGCCGCCCCTAGGCTAAGATCGCTGACTGCCAGGTCTTCTTTGCCACCGACTGCATCCTGGCCTAGTGTACTAGGATGCTGAGCATGCCGGCTAAGCTCCTTCACGAGGCGGAAAACCTGCCTTACATAATACAAATAAGCACTCAGCCCGAGACTATGGCCCCTCTAGTTACTGGCCGTTACCGAGCCGTCTGTTATTGGCCTGTCCTTTTTTAATACCTAGAGCGTTTACAGATGGCGCTTTAGACGGTGCTCCGTCCAACCGCGGGTGAGCTTTTGCGCTGGCCGACTATGTCTGGCGCCCGGAAGGCCGTGCCGTTGCCGGCTGTGTATAAGCAGTTCCTCGGACTAATACGGCGCGCGCGGGGGGGCTCACTATCAGGCGTAATACGAGTTCCCTTAGCTCGAGCTCGCCACGTGAGCACCGCAGGATGAGGCTGAGGGGCAAAGGAAGGGAGGGGTGGAACCCCCCGACGACTACGAGATAGAATGACTAAGCGTAAGATTACTAGGGTCTGGCCTCCTTGTGACCTGGTGATAAACTTATAAGCGCATACCCTACTGAAAGCCATGTTTCGACGTACAACCGTGAGTTGGTGGTGCCTTGTGGGAGTAGAACAAGAATATCTAGAATGTTATTCCTGTTAGGGAAGTGGTAAGGATGACCCCTAATCTACACTGTGTAATTACCACCTAGTCGGAACCTCTCTGTATTACCCACGGTTAGTCGACATTTATGACATCCCTAGCGTTATTTTTGGCATTTTACGAAATCGCTTTGTCCTGTTAAATTACTCGTCGGCCTGGTAGCAGCGGCCCGGTGACATATGGGCTGTCTGTTCGATGTTCGCCACATCGTCGCAACCCTTGCCCGACGCCCCGTCCCCGAGGCCTCCCTCTCTCTACCACAGGTATGGGCGTAGAGCCCCCAGCGAAGACCGGATGCCCACACGCCTGGTACCGTACGATGATCGGCTGACTTCCAGGGACCCAGTCCCTCGTTGCGTCGGTTGCAGAAGAGATCGGCGGTCTGTCGGCTCCCCTTGTGGCGACTGACAGGGTGCCGACTTATGATGGCGCCGGCGGCAGTCGATTGCGACCGTATGGGATGAGATTCTCATTCCCTAATTTGCCCCAGTACCGTCTGGATACCTGGTAAGATCTCGCCTACCCGCCGGGCCCTACTTCTCGTCACGAACTGGTGCTTCTGCCGCCACGCGAGGAAGCCCCGCCGTGATAGCTCGCGTGATGGCGCCCCCAATGTGCCCAGCCAGGCCGAGTCTTCGCCGCCGGGGTCAGCCATTTCATAAGGATCCGTAGGATGCTGATAGGCTATCTGGCCATTCCCCAGTCACCGGGGGGGGATCGTCGGAAAGGAAACCTAGAGATGGTTAGCATGGGTTTAGAGTACAAACTTGCAGCGGATCCGGTACAACCTGTCTCCACGCGGCTAAACAGGGCTAGCCGAATGAAACCTCGTGAAACGCTCTGTTGCTGTTTTCACTAACGCTGCTAACGTTACAACCACTAAAAACCGCACACGTTAAACCTCACGATAGCCTCACTTCAAGCTCCTCTTAACCACCTTACCGGCTAGACCTAAGCCTTGATTGACAGGGCGTAGCGTGGGCTGCCAACTGCAGCGGAGCGGGCGCTCTAGGTTGGCCAGGCTGAACACCAACAATTATCGTGAGGTCCAGCGCGTAGGCACAACAGCAGGCTTCCAGGGTCGACGTGTTAGCCCTCAGGGTCCTGCCAAACAAAGACTAGCGCCCGGGCGATCCGTGTATCAGGAAGCGGAAACCGTTATCCAGCACCTTCGGAATCGACGCTCCCGTCCCCGGGGGTGTGACTGTGACCCACATGAAAAGGCCTGTCACGGACCCGTGTCTATGCTTGTTTGGGCATCTTCTCGTGGCGAAGTATGCTGCTGATGCGCGGAGACCAATGGATCCCAACCCTTCGCCCGCCGCGTCTCTCGTGTTTCTCCTGTTCTGGGTAATGTGTGGAGAAGGATCGCGGGCACGACGGGGGTTTATATCGTGGCCCCCAAAGGACGTGGGTGTCATACTGAGCTTACACCGACCAGGTCGGCTTACATGGGGCGTCTCAGCAAATCAACGTCAATACGGACGCGGGTCCGCCAAGGGCGGCTACGCAGGGACCAGTGCTGATGGCCCAGGGTCTGGCAATCTCTACTTCGCGTAAGAGCCACGGGGAGTTGGCTCCCCGGAGGCCGTTCGTTCGCAGGATACTTCCGCTTCGGGGTCGCGACGCCTCCCGCGGAGCCTTGGCTGCTTCGCAACCACCCAATAAAACGGGGACCTTATCCTTTCTCGGTGCCAACAGATCTCGGCCGACTTGATTGTCGGAGGAAAGTCGTCAATGGTCCGTGTGCGCTGCCTTGCTTTCGGCCGCCATCATCTTGCGTCACCATCTGTTCTTGGCTTTTCCCCCATTCTATGATTCGGTCTCTTCCATCTCGCCTCTCCTCGCTGCTTTTTGCTGTCCAACCGGAGCCGAACCCGGCCCGAAACCAAGCATGGACGGAGACACCGAAGGGGCGGGGGTCATACGCGTGGCGCCTCGGCCAGCACCGCAACCCATACCTTCCTCTCGGGGAAAGGAGGCCGGCCCGAAGGTTTCCTGTCTTCGGTGTCGGGATCAGAAGCTTAAGTGCGACCGCGGGCTCCCCAAATGTGTGCGGTGTCGACGCCAGCGGGCCGATTGTACGTACCCGCCCCCGCCCGACCGAAGGCGGAAGATTCGGCGGAAGACCCAGCCGAGGCTCTCGGGAGCGCCTGCGCCCCGGCCGGGCGGTGCCGGGCGTTTCCACACGCCCGGGACGGACAAGGGCACGAGGCCCTTGAACAGGGCGTCTTCCGAGGAGCAGACGGGGCGGCCAGGCTGCCCCTGTGCTTCGTGCCCGGCGCCCAGCCCGCGGCACATCACCGACGCTGACGCCGTGGAAGCTGCCGCAGCAGCCGATCTTCCCTCGACCGAGATCGGTTTGCTTCTCCTGGAGGTCTACTTCAAGCGCGTGTACAACGCCGCGCTGCTGTTCCACAAGCCCACCGTCTTTGAGAGCTACCGGCGGAACGAGGTGCCCGGGTACCTCCTCCGCGCCATCTTCGCGCACGCGGCCGCCTTCCTGGGGCCGGCCGGCCCGGCGTACGCGCCGCACGTCAATATCCTGCCCATCCCCGTGCTCTTCGAAAACGCGTGGCCGTGGGCGCGCGCCGCCAGCCGCGAGGTCCTTTCCTTGGCGGACGAGCCGACGCTGCCCCGGGTCCAAGCCCTCCAGGTCTTGCAGCTCTTCTACTTCTCCCGGGGCGAGATGCAACGGGCCGACGTCCACTTGTCTCTCGCGCACCGGCTCTGTCGCATCCTCGGCTTCGACCAGCTGCAGGACGGTACGGGCTGGGACGACAGCGGCCGCTGCTGGCAGTTCAAACAGGAAAGCAGACGCCGGTGTTTCTGGGCGGTTTGGTGCAGTCTTCGCATCGCCAACCACCAAGTCGAGCCGCCGCTGGCGCTGGAGAAGGTTCCGTCTTTGCCGCTCCCCGCCAGTTTTACGGCAACGGGTCCGTTGCCAGAAGCGAAGTCCGACGTCGATCGGATGCCATGGTGTTGGAAACCCGATCAACTGTCTTTGCCAACATGTGACAGAAAGACCGATATGTATCAGGTCCCATTGATGGAAACAATTGTCACCCTTTTGGGTGTTTGGTATGTATCATTCCACTTCACCTACCTCAGTCCGAACCACGAGCCCAGTCCTAGCGGTATGTTCCACGACGGTTTGGGTATTGTCACTGTCTGGGTGAGAGGAGTGCCAGCTAACATCTGAAACGTACCAAAGGTCCCAAGTGCAAGAACTCCAGCGTCGACTTCCGACATTGTCGAACAGTCAAAGGAAAAGCAAAGTTGACGAGCTGGCTGAGCTGGCCGATCCCCTTCATCCATTCCTGGATTTGCTCTGGATCGATATTGAGACCCAGGCGGAATCCTCCCATGAAAACCCCGAGCTTCTCCTATCTGTCTGCTCTGTGTACTACGCCATCAGTTTCCTCTTGCACGCTCTGATGGCCCCCACCCCCGCAGGGCGTTCTGTTGAGCCGCCAAGCTGCGATTCGTCATCGGCGAAGAAGGCCGACATGGCCTTCCAGCAGGCGGTTGCTTTCACCAGGTTACTGCGACAGTTTATAGCCAAGGGTTTTGATATCACCAGTCTGTGGCCTTTTGTCGGGTACACCGCATTTTTGGCGGGAAGCGTGCTGTCGGTATGTAACCGGTGGCATTTCACAGCTGAAGAGGTCAAGACTGCCCAGACGGTCTTGGACGTACTCAGCATCTACTGGAAACCGCTGAGCAGCTTGGTTCGTATACCCATAGTCACCTATGTACACATGTATGGCTATGGCTAACTTGGTACGTGAAGGGCCTCCAACTGAAAGCAAGAATGAACAGCGAAAAGCCCGGTGATCTGCTAGATATCACCCCGCCTGTTTATCCTTGGCCTTCGGCCTGCGGCGGGGACCCAGTCCCTGGCCAATATGCTGTCTCCCCGCTGGTTGACAACAGCCCGAGTGGTTCAACGCGCGGGCCGCCATGCGCCCGCACTCTCTCCGCGGATCCAGCAATATTCCAAGATAGCGAGTGCCAGCCGACGAGAAGCCCGGCACAGCAAGTCCCCCAGGAGCCAGAGGGTTGCGCGGAGGCAACAAATACTGACGGCCATCCGGCCTATCATGAATTATGCGATGAAGACGAGTATGATTTTGACATGGGGGAACTGGTTGCGAGCAGCGGGGGTGAGAACCATGTCATGGGGATGAATTGGTGGTATCCCGCTTCCATGGACTCCGTGTTGGACTTTTCCACAGTGCCAACTGGATAGACCAGAGAGCCACGGGCGTCTTCCCCCCCGGTCGTCGGGGATAATCCTATACTATCACGCATAGCCCGCAGAACGAGAGTTCCCACCGCGAGACGCGATGCTAAGTGGAAACCACCGTTTCCACAATCATGCCGCGCATCTGCGATCTGACAAACAGCTTCTCTTCGTCCGCGAGGACCTTTGCCCGGTTCTCGGGGACGTCGTACATGATGCTGGCAAACGCGGCCGCGTCCTCCCTCGTCGCGAACGTGACCTCGTTGACCATGTCGTACTGGACCGTGGGCGCGGGCTCGGCGAACACGGTGAAGGGGTTGCCCAGGGCGGGGTCGGACGCCGCGTGGTCGAGGTAGCGCCGCTTGTACGTGAGCAGGCCCTTGGCCTCCTTGGCGATTTCCGTGACCATGGGGGCGTGGTTCGCCTCGTAGTAGGCCCGGAACTCGGCCGGGCTGAGCTTGGGGTTGCGCTGGAAGAAAAGCAGCATGGTGTATCGCGGTTCGGCCGACATGCTGGGCGTCGGGGGGCGGCGGGCCTATGGAAACCGTGTCTGAGGCGAAATGGGCGGGTTTGTCGGGATGGGCTGCCAGAGGTTCGAGAAAAGCAGGTGGCCGGGGTAGAAGATAAGTACTTATGAAAGTCTGGCGACAACACCATGGTCGTCACGTTCGGTGTAAGTCGGCCTTCGGGGCTGACTGAAGTGCTCTGTAGGGGCCGAACCTGATGGTGGAGTTCGGTGAAGCGCTATGGACCTCGTCCGAGACGGTCGAGCCGAACTGGCTGGTCTTTTCGGCGCGATAGGACAGGCCGTACTGCGTTTCATACTTTCCCAATGCCGATCAGGCCGAATCGGACGTTGGTATTAGCTGCGGCCAGGGTTATTGCAAGCTCTTCCTGCGCTGGTTCGGGCCGAACCAGGTCTCGGACGTCTCACTTGCCTTCTCCACGCCGACCACACCGCCAAGTGGTTGGTGTCATCCAAGTGTGACTGTAACAGGACATACTATCGGATTCGCAGTAGCTTACTGCATAGGGACTTTTGGAACATGTGGACACGCATTGTGAGTGTTGACGTCTCTGGCAACACCACGCCTAGGCTTCGTTGTGATATAACAACCGCACCTCCGCTCCATGGCGTATTCCTGGAGGTGCCTCTTCAGCCTGTTGCGACAGTTTCACCCTTTGTGGAATCGCTGGGATCTTTGATTCCAAAAAATAGCCAAATCATCCATCACCCGAGAGTCCGTCAACAATATGGAGACCCCCAGCTCCGACGACTCTGTTCCCCAGACGGCGGCGCCGAGCCCCGTGTTGTCCGCGCCCGCAACGCCCGGCACGCCTGCGTCGTCCATCGAGGCTCTCGGCGACGATGTGGCCATCATCGGCATGGCCTGCCGCACTGCCGGCGGCAACAACACGCCCGAAAAGCTCTGGCAGTTCCTGCTGGACAAGAAAGACGCGTCCGGTGACAACCCCAGCTGGCGGTGGGAGCCTTGGGCGCGGCGCGACCCCCGGAACGCCAAAGTCATTGCGAATACCATTTCCAAGGGGTACTTCATCCCCGACCTGGAGAACTTTGACGCCGCCTTCTTTGGCATCTCGCCCAAAGAGGCCGAACAGATGGACCCCCACCAGCGGTTGGCACTAGAGACCACATGGGAAGCCCTCGAGAGCGCGGGAATCGACCCCAAGTCCCTCGCGGGGTCCGACACGGCCGTCTACATGGGTGTCGACTCGGACGACTACTCCCGACTCCTGCTCGAGGACATTCCCAACATCGAGGCCTGGATGGGAATAGGCACGACGGCCCATGGAATCCCCAACCGCATCTCCTACCACCTTGACCTCATGGGTCCCAGCGCGGCCGTCGACGCCGCATGTGCTTCGTCTCTGTGCGCCGTCCACATTGGCCGCCAAGCGGTGCTGAATGGCGACTCCCGGGTGGCCATTGTGGGTGGCGTTAACGTGTGTCTGTCGCCGGCGCTGTTCCACATGCTGGGCTCCGCGGGTGCCCTCTCACCCGACGGCGTGTGTCTCTCCTTCGATGACGAGGCCCGCGGCTACGCCCGTGGCGAGGGCGCCGCCGTCTTGGTCCTCAAGCGCCTCCCCCATGCCCTCGTCGACGGGGACCACGTCCTGGCCACGCTCAAGGGTACTGCCCTTGCGCAGGACGGAAAGACCAACGGCATCATGGCGCCGAACGCCAAAGCTCAGGAGCTGGTCGCCCGGAAGGCCTTGGAGGTGGCTGGTGTCGACCCTCTGTCCGTCGGCTACATCGAGGCTCACGCCACATCCACTAAACTGGGCGATCCTACTGAGGTGTCGGCCATTTCGGCCGTGTACGGCGCTGGACGTCCATCGGGGGCACCGGCTTTCATCGGGTCCATCAAGCCGAATATAGGCCACCTCGAAGCGGCAGCCGGTGCCATCAGCCTCATCAAAGCCGTCATGGCTGTGAACAAGGCTGAAATACCACCACAAACCCGACTGACCAAGCTCAACACCAAGGTCGACTGGGACCGGTCGGGCCTGCGAGTGGTCCAAGACAGAATCTCCTGGGATGAGTGCGAAGGCCCGCGCCGCGCTGCCGTTTGCTCGTACGGGTACGGGGGCACCGTGGCGCACGCCATCATCGAACAGGCGCCGGTTCCCGCTCCCGCTCCCGCCGCCGACGAGGCGCCACCGGCCGCCACGTTGCTGGTCCTCTCGGCGCCGCAGGAGAAGCGGCTTCCAATCCAGAGCGCAGCCCAGGCCGATTGGATCGCTACGGACGGCGCCCGCGCCGACCTCAAGGCGGTTGCGTGCACACTAGCCCAGCACCGCGCGGGCCACGACTTCCGCGCCGCATTCGTCGTGGCAGACCATGCCGAAGCGGCCAGCGCTCTCGGTGCGTTCTCCAAGGGCTCCGAGGTCGAATGGTCCGCCCAGGGGCGCAGATTCGGAGGAGAGAGAAGCAACGAGGTGGTCTGGGTCTTTTCTGGTCACGGTGCCCAGTGGGCGAACATGGGCAAGGAACTCCTGATGAACCCCGTCTTCACCCGGGCCGTGGCTCCGTTGGACGGAATAGTATCCAAAGAGCTGGGATACTCTACTATTGAAAGCCTGAGGGATGGCAGCTTCGGCACCTCAGAGAGTGTACAAGTACTTACCTATCTGGTGCAAGTTGGCCTCAGCCAGGTGCTCAAGGCCAAGGGAATCCAGCCCGATGCTATCATCGGCCACTCGGTGGGAGAGATTGCTGCATCGGTCGCAGCTGGGTGTCTCACGCCCGAGGAGGGCGCCATCCTAGTGACCCGACGCGCCCGCCTGTACGCCCAAGTCCAAGGCCAAGGCGGCATGTCGCTGGTCAACCTCCCGTTCGTCGAGGTGGCGGCGGAGCTGGGCGACCGAACCGACATCGTGGCGGCCATCGACGCCTCCCCTTCTTCGTGTGTCATCAGTGGTGCCACTACGCCCCTGGCCGAGTATGTGGAGTCTCTGAAACAACGGGGTGTGCGGTGCTTTCAGGTCAAGACAGACATTGCCTTCCACAGCCCCATGCTCGAAGCGCTGGCCATGCCGTTGGAGCAGGCTCTGTCCGGCAACCTGGAGCCCCGAATGCCGACTGTCAGGCTGTACTCGACTTCGCTTGCCGACCCACGTTCGCAGGATGCTAGGGATACGAAGTACTGGGTCAACAATATGGTCCGCCCTGTGTGGCTCACCTCGGCCGTCAGCGCCGCCGTCGACGATGGATACAGGACCTTTGTCGAGGTCTCATCGCATCCCATCGTGTCCCACTCCATCAACGAAATCTTGGAAGAGAAGGACGTCAAGGAGTTTGCCGTCATTCCCACGATGAAAAAAGACAGGCCCGTCGAGAGGAGTCTGCTGCACACCGTAGCCCAGCTCTATGTCACAGGCGCCCCGGTAGACTTTGACGCGTTCCTTGGACCCCAGTGGTGCAGCGGTGTTCCTGGCTTTGTATGGAGCCAGAAGCCATTCTGGAAGGAGGTGTCAACAGGCTCGGCAGCGGCAGAGGCCCTCCACGACGTAGACAAACACACCATGCTTGGCCAGCGTACAGTCATCGCCGGTACCGACACGATGCTGTACTCGACTACACTCAATGCCGACAACAAGCCCTTTCCCCGGCCCCATGAGCTACACGGGACCAACATCATCCCCGCTGCTGTCTACGTCAACACCTTTTTGCACGCCACCGGCGCCACGACCATATCGCGCATGACGCTGCGCAACCCGCTTGCGGTAAGTCCCATCGCGCGATACAGGACCGCGCTATGTAATGGCTGGCCAGGGTATCCCAATGAATCATACACTAACTTGGACGCCGCTTCTACAGGTCACGGACGACCCTCGAAAGGTCCAGGTAGTTGTTGAGAACGGTAGTGTCAGGGTCAGTTCTCGGCTTGGTTCTTCCGACGACAAGGCGTGGGTCACGCATAGCGCCGCGCAGTGGAGCGCCGAGCCGCTGCCACCGCAGGATATACCGCTCGACATCGACGCCGTCAAGAAGCGTATCGGCCGCGTCATGCCGAACAATTACTCGATCGACTACCTTGCCCGCGTGGGAGTAGCCGGTATCGCCTTTCCATGGGCGGTCAAGGAGCACTATGGAAATGCCCACGAGATGATGGTGAGGGTGGACACGGACCCCGACAACGAGGCGGTGTCGTGGGATCTGTCCTCGTGGGCGCCCGTTCTGGACGCGGCCTCGTCGGTCGGAGCGACTATCTTTGCCGATGACGCGAAGCTGCGCATTGTTTCCAAGATCGATAAGACCCTGATACACACAAAGCAGGTCCCGTCCAAGACCTGCTACCTTCACGTGACGGAAACACAGGCCGCCGCCGACGACGCCATGAGCCGCTCGGCCAACGTGTCTGTCTTGAATGACCAGGGTGAACTCCTGGCACGGTTCCAGGGCCTCACGCTTACTGAGGTCAATGGGACCCGGCACGTGAGCCAGGGCATGGAGGGCTTGGTACACCAGCTTTCCTGGGTACCGGCTCCGCTGGCCGAGAAGCCACTTCAAGTTGACCAAGTTGTTCTTTTGTCGGAGAACAGCGAACTTCTGGATCGATACGAGAGGGACCTGGACGGCAAGTTCCCGAAGGTGTTGAAGATCAGCACTACACCTGGACTGGGCGAAGTAGTCATATCTTGTCTGCTGAGCGAGCCGCATTCTGCTGTGGTTTACTGCCCAGGTCCCATCGGGCCCTCCGGGGACATCGCTGCAAAAGCACAGCAATTCATCTGGGAGGTCGCAAAAGCGGTGCGGGCTATTGTGCGGAACGGCTTGTCGGCCAAGTTCTTCATCGTTACCGACTGCGTCTTCGCGGCCGCGTCGGCCACCGCGCTCGCCCAGGGTCCGTTGTACGGCCTGGCACGCGTCGCCGCCTTGGAGCATTCCGACATATGGGGCGGGCTGATTGACAACGAGGGCCCCTCGTTTCCTCTTCTGCCGTTCAAGTACGTGCACGGACGGGACGTCGTCCGCTTGATCGACGGCGTGCCCCGAGTGGCACACATGCGGCCCTTCACGAAGGAGCAGCTGCGCCCGCCCTCGAGCAGGGCGGCCTTGCTGCCGAAACCTGAGGGCACCTATCTCATCACGGGAGGCCTCGGCGTCCTGGGCCTCGAGACGTGCGATTTCCTCATCGAGAAAGGCGCGCGCCGTATCGTCATCGTGTCGCGCCGCGCCTTGCCTCCTCGGGGACAATGGGCGACGGCGCCGGAGAGCCTGGCCCCAATACTGAGGAGGATCACGGCCATGGAGAGCCACGGCGCCAGCATCCATGTCGTTCCCTTGGACATCGGAATTGCGGGGGCTGATGAGCAGCTGCTTGGTGCTCTCGAACGCCTCTCCTTGCCCCCGGTCAAGGGTGTCATCCATGCCAGCGGCATTCTGGAGGACAGCCTCCTAGTGGAAACGACCGAGGACTCGTTCGCGCGCGTTCTCTCACCCAAGATATCGGGAGCCCTCGCCCTTCACAGGGCGTTTCCACCCGCCGCCGGGTTAGACTTCTTCGTACTGTACTCGTCTATCGGCCAGCTCGTCGGGACGTCGGGCCAGAGCTCCTACGGATCGGGGAACGCCTTTCTCGACACATTGGCGGCGCACCGGCGTCGGCAGGGAGACAATGCCATCGCATTCCAATGGACCGCTTGGCAAGGGCTTGGTATGGGCACGTCGGCGTTCTTAGCCCTCGAGCTCGAGTCTAAAGGAATTACCGACATCACCCGCCGCGAAGGATTCGCCGCCTGGGAGCACATGTCGCGGTACGACGTGGACCACGCTGTCGTCACCCGGCACCGGGTCCTGGACGAGGGTGAGCCGTTGCCATGCCCCCTCTTGGAGGACATTATCATCCGCCGGCCGCGCGGGCAGGATGCCCTATCATCCGCCGGGCCGTCTTCAGCACTCGCGACACCGAAATGCGAGGCTGATGATGTGCGTCCAGCCAGCGCCACCGAGCTCAGGGGCTGGCTGAACCAGAAAATCCGCACTTGCTTGGGTTCAATCCTGAAGATCGACGACATCGAAGAAATCGATGACCGCATCGCGCTGGCCGACATTGGCGTCGACAGTGTCATGACCATTGTGCTCCGGCAGAAGTTGCAGAGTGTTCTGAAGGTGAAGGTGCCGCAAACGCTAACATGGAACCACCCCACCGTCGTAGCCATGGTTGAGTGGTTTGTGAAGCAGTTCCAGGACGAGGCCGGAGCAGCGTGAAGAGCAGCATATGCCAAGCCTCGACGAGTAATACACAGAACCGGGGGGGGGGGGGTTGTCATGGTCCCAAGAGCAAGGGCTTGTAGGTTGACGGTATCCCAGCCCTTTTGAGGTCCATGCGAGATATTGGATAGGACTGAGGCGGAGAGTAAAAGAAGCAGATTAGCCATAGCGTAGTTCAGCAGTTTTCATGCATTTTGTCTGATTTGGGTACCTACCATCGCCAAAAGTCGTACTCATGTGGCCGTAGCGAGATATGCGCCTGTGTTCCATCCGCTTGGGCGGGACGCAAACAGTGACACTGTCGAATATTGAGAAAATTGCGAACGAGGCCCTTGTTTTCTCTGCAATGGCAGTTTTCGGTGTAGCCCCTTCGCTGTTGAACTCGACGAACGGCTTGGACTAATAACATCGGGACAATGTTCTTGCAGGAACCTCCAAGGTTGACACGATATCCCCTTCTACCCAGACGAAAGGAACATGGCGACTCACGCTGTAGTCACCTCCCTCTCCTTGTCATCCTCTGGACCACAACGGCGCGCACCCCGAAAAGCCCTCGATACGCACCGCCAAACCCAGATAGAGCAGCATCGCAGCACCCTCCCGGGCCCTCGAAACGGCGCCGCGGTACCCCGAGACCGTGAGCCGCCTAGAGCATTCCGCGCCGGCGGCAGCAAGCACGAGGATGCCGACGACGGGGACCCGCCTGGCGACCGACGACGCGGTACTGCGGCGGCTTCATGTTTGCCAACTCAGACCGCAGCCTCGAGGGCATCACGTACCTGCGGGGTCTGCCCGGGCTCCCGCGCAGCCCGGCGCACGAGTGCTCGCGCGCGTGAGCTGCGCGTACGGCAACGCCATGATTTGGTGTAACCATGTGCGTCCCTGTTTTATTTTCCGTTCTCTTCTGTCGCTTCCCATGACTGTTCGCGGTGTCTGGGTAAGTCACCACCCCGAGAAACAGGGTGTGCAACGACGGGCATCCGGGCCCTTGACGCGGACAGCCGGAACGTTATTGCCGACAACGCGCAAGCCATCGTCGACAGCTGCGAGTCGGGCCTCCAGGACAGGCCTGTGGTGGGGCATTTCATAGAGCCGGGGAAATCCAGCATCGCCGTGAAAGGCGCAGAGGGTTGCTAGAATGAAGAAGAGAGCGTATTTAGCAGTGAAGAATGGCCAAGCATCATGGGTTACCAGCACACCATTGGGGCGTTGCACGGCGAAGGTGGGGTCGTGGGGGACGCTTTCCGTTTTCGGGTTACATAAGACCGGACAGTAACTACAATCACCACTGGACTCATGCGACCCAATCCGATGGCGAGCTTTACGTTTCCACAGCCATGGAGCGTCCCGATTGCGGTCTCGCTTTGCATTCTATTCTAGGTTGCTTACGAGGTCTCTCCTTATCAGCCAGTCGAGGGATCCCCGCATCGCGTCTCCGACCTGCCATCCGAATGGGACCCCACCTGCAGGGCAGGGACAGCGGGGGGAACTGGAGGTTGGATTGCGGGGTGACTCAAAGGTGATCCGGAGCATCATCGCTGGCCTCTCGTTCCTTTCACGGTGCATATTCCCGTCTCATTAGACCTCTCTGCCACCTGCTGTGCTCTCCGTCCTCTCTCCATTGGAGCCCATTGACGTCGCACACAAGCCGCGCCCGGGAACCAACCATCCGTCGTCGTCGCCCTCCCCCGACCCAAACCGCCACCATGACCTTCCCCAAAGTGCCCGCGGCCGGCGTCTGGGTGCCGGCAGTGACGCTGTTCGACCCGGCGACGGACGAGCTGCTGCCCGAGGACCAGGCCAAGTACTACCGGCACCTGGCGGGGACGGGGCTGGCGGGGCTCGTGATCCTGGGGACCAACGCCGAGACGTTCCTGCTGACGCGCGAGGAGCGGCGCGCCCTCGTGGCGCTCGCGCGCGAGGCCGTCGGGCCCGCCGTGCCCCTCATGGTCGGCGTCTCGGGCCACAGCACCAAGCAGGTGCGCGAGTTTGTCGCCGACGCCGCCGCCGCCGGCGCCACGTATGGGTTGCTGCTGCCGCCAGCCTACTTCGGCAAGGCTACGACGCCGGCCGTTATCGACGCCTTCTTCGCCGACGTCGCCGACGCCTCGTCCCTGCCCCTCGTCGTCTACAACTTTCCCGGTGTCTGCAATGGCGTCGACCTCGACTCCGAGACCATCACGCGCCTGGCCCGGCGCCACGACCAGATCGTCGGCGTCAAGCTGACCTGCGGGTCCGTCGCCAAGGTTACGCGCCTCGCCGCCGTCCTGCCCGCCGCCGAGTTCGCCACCTTTGGTGGCCAGAGCGACTTCCTGCTCGGCGGCCTTGCCTCGGGCAGCGCCGGCTGCATTTGCGCATTCGGCAACGTCTTTCCGCGCGTCGTCGTGGAGATCTACCGCCTCTGGCAGGCCGGCCGCACCCAGGAGGCCCTCGCCCTCCAGCAGAAGCAGAGCCTTGCCGAGCAGCCCTGCAAGAGTGGTATTGCCCTCGTCAAGTACGCCGCCGCCGTCTACACAGCCCCCAAGGCCGGCATTGCGGACGCCGAGGCCAAGATGCGGCCACGTCGGCCCTACTTGGAGGCCACCCAAGCCGCCAAGGACGCCTGCCGCGAGGCCATGGAGGAGGTGGCCAAGATTGAAGAGAGCCTGTCATAATGATGTAGCCCAAGCAGACTGGGATGAATGAAACATAAAAGATGTGAGGCAGTACAAGCGAGTGTAATCAAACATGAGGAGGAAGCAGCCACAAGACCAAGCCGTACGACCATGGTAGGCCTCCTGCTTTGGCACCTCAAAATCCAGTTTCCAGCTGAAGAGGCGAAGTCAACAGTGTGCGCAATCGTCGTAATTCCACCCGCCCTTTCTCCAAAAACCTCCACCTTGCTCTACCCTGGCCATCATCTTCCACGACATGCTTTCGTGTGTCGCTTCAGGTGGTCAGGTCGAGAGAAGCGCACCCCGCATGCGGTGCACGAGACCCGAGACCGCTTATTGTGATTTGCCTCCACATGTCGTTGCATGTCCCTTTGCCAGGCTGTGCGTTTCTCGCAGGGGGCATCCTCACGCGTCGAAAATGGACAGAGTACCGGCTTCACATGAGTGCGAATGTGCTTTCTGGAGGATTAGATGGGAGACTCAGTAATCAATTCAAGTCTCTTTGGGGATGGGCATCAAAACGGGGGCTCTGCACGTACCGCAGCTGACTCGGCTTTTCGTACTTCTTCTCACAACGGTTGCCAGCGGGGGCTTCGGGGCATTGGTAGTGGCCAGAGGCATCGGGTTTTGTCCGCAACGGAGGAAGGGGAACCTCATCATACTGGGGATTCTTGGCATCTTTGTCAGTTCTGCCCATTGTCTCTTCAGATGATCTGCTACTTGCGGTTGCTGTTTCTTCGTCAAAGTTGCCAGTGTCGTCGGGCGACCCAGCGGATATTTGCGCGGCGTCCGAGGGAAAAGGGGCAGAATCGAGGGGCCCCATGTCTGAGGCTTCTGGTATGTCCACCATGAATTCGCTCTAAAGAGCCGAACCCAAGTCCTCCATGGCCATCGGTTGTGCTGGATTGCAATTGGCTTCGCCGAATGGCGTCTCGGCGTGGCCCCGAACGCTGCCGCTGCCATACGCTGTGTCGTACTGCGCATCGTACTGCGCGTCGTACGGCTCGAACTGCCCAAAGAATTGATCATCATTAATTGCACCGTGGGGACCATCGCCTGCCTGGGTGGTATCTTGGGGGTAGAATGCCCCGATACTCCCATTGCTGAGCGCATCCAGGAACTGGGTGTCCAGCTGGTCGCCAAAGTCAGCAACAAGGCGATACTCGCCCCATTCCTGGTCCGTTCTCTCCATTGAGCGACGCAGGGCAACGCTGAGGCTAGTCGCACGACTGTAAGAGCCCAGAGGCGCTTGGAACGAAGTTCGGGCCTGTTCAACAGACTAGTCGGGTGTTGCTTCGTGCATACGCGGATGGGCGCCAGAGAGTCCAGACAGCCAGGGATACCTTTTTTCTCATCGGGGGAAACAAGAAGGCAGGTGGGAGGCCCGCCAGTCCTTCACTTTAAGGATCACTCCTTGTCACTCTCGAGAACGCCTCGGTTCTGGAATATGCCTGGCTGCGTGGCCGCCAAGGTGGAAAAAAGTGTTGGTAGGCCTCTTGCATGCAGTTACATGGATGCGAGACCTGCCATGAAAGCCGTGGGTTGGTTGCCAAATGCGCGTCATTATGTTTGCTGGGGGTCTTTTTGGTGGTACAGGCTGACAAGCTGCCCAGGGTTTAGGGGCTTGGGCGGGCTGTGCAGCCCTCGAGGCGGGTTGGGATGCGATGCGAGGGGCCCACCGTCGGACCACCGTCGGACGAAGACGCGCCCGTTGGCCAGCGATCTATTTCCAGAACCCGGGTGAGAGGGAGTCAATCCTGTTGTTTTCTCGCTTAAAGTGCTGCCCAGTACGCATTACGGTCCAATGATTGAGCGTCGGGCGCGCGGGGACAGAGATGGAAGGGCAAGGAACGGTGCTGGCGGATGCTGGCGGATGCTGGCTGACGCTGTATGGATACATCCCATACGGCCCGGGCCGGTTCGATGTCAATCGTCCAAGACGTACTCCTCGCGGTGACCCTCCTATCCGTCAACGGTGCTGACAGTCGAAGGAGACAAATGGCAAAGAAAGGTAGGCCAATCTCTGTAGCAGAAACACTCGCCGTAGATGTTGGCCAGATTCCAGTGGAAAGGGGAAAATAAGATGAGTGGACGTGGGAATTGGGGTTAGCATCGGTCGTGGGCCGTCGAGTCACTGCTTCCCTTGATGCACCTAATAAGCCCGAGTAACAGGTGGTCGCTTCCCGCCTATGCGTCGCACCCACAAACCGATTCGGCCTTGCCATCAATGAAAGTTACAACAGACGCCGGCAAAGCCGTGGAAATCTTCTGAATAGTCAAAGCCAACCAAGAAAATACGATCAATTGCCGCTGAAACTTCTCTTCTTCCAGTCGTTTTCCAGTACACCTGGCTCCGCCTTCGAGCTGCGCCGTTGGGCGGCGGTCTCCCAGTTGGCCGCCCGTGGGTCAAGGTTGCAAGATGCGCAGCAGATGGCTTCCCGTGATTGGTGTCAATCCGGCATTCTGAACGGCAGCTTGCAGCGTTCGCAATCTGTAAAAACCTGCCGCAGCGTTGGAAAACACTCCCATCACGCCATGCCTCTGGAGACAGGAGACGCAGTCTGCGGTCGCGAGAATGCGGGCAGCCATCCTGCGGATAGCCATCCTACGGGCTTGGGGGATGGCCATGCCGTCTGCCACCAGGAGAGGAGGAAGATAAGAATCTCGGCCAACGTCCATTTTCTGCATCTTCAATACCGCGCAAGTCTTCCGTGCGCCGTAGCCTCAGTCTAGTCAGAAATCCTCTCGCCGCCGGCAAGCCGCCTTCCAACACAGCACCGCTTTCTCAGATACCTCCGATGGCCGCCTCGAAGAAACCTGCCCAGCGACCAAGACTGGACGTCTATGACAGGCTGATTCATCGCTTCTATGAACCTTTGATCTTGCTCAGGGCCTTGGGGAAGACCAGGGGCCAACACACAACCATCGCCGAGGCTTCTGGAGATCAACAACAGGCGCGACGCCAACTGCTCGATAACCTCGCCTATCTGTGCGATTATGACAAGGGCGGTCCCACCACCGCCGCTGTGGCCCTTGAAGAACAGAACGACTGCTACATCTTTTGGGTAGCCTCAAACGGTTCGCATCTTCAAGAGAAGGTACTGCCTTTCTTTCGATCAGTGGTGGATGACTTGCAACGCCTGACGCAAGAACCGAACGAGGAACATCAAGAAAGGCTGGTGCAGCGGTGCGTCGCATTTTCTAAGCTCAGAGTCGACAAAGAGCAGCGCTTCCTCCGGCGCTGGATCAGGAATTGCGAAAATTACCTCAAACAGGCGACGTCTGAAATCGGTGAGCAGCATACCCCAAGCAGGGCTTCCATGTAGTGCCCTTACACTATAAAGCTGACTGCAATAGACCGACGTATTTCTCGCTGGTTGAAGCGCTTTGACGGCCTTGATGTTGTCGAGGTTTGCTACCTCGCCTATGACCAGCGCAAGGCCCCGGAGTTGAAGGAGATCACCCGGCGTGGAGGGCTTTCCGACGGCGCAAACAACCCAATCAATGTGGCCTACTCGAGGTTGCGACACTATTTGGGTCGGCTGAGCCACCATGTACGCGCCCCAAAGCAAGTCGTTGAAGATGCACTTCGGCTGCCGGCTCTCTTTGAACCAGGCGCATCGCGCGTACAAGCAATCAATTTGGTGGACAGCGTATTGCGGCCCGAGGCTGACGGTCTAACCCAACCACTGAGCATGCTCAACCGCATGACCAAATCAGACAACCCGCTAAGGAACCACTACAAAGAGGCACTGGAGGCCATGGATCAGCAACTGGACCTGAGCGACAGGATTCGGGAGCATTACCTAAAGCTTCGTCCTGTCGTTCATGCCGAAGTACAGGTATTGGAGGCTTTTCACTTTGGGAAGCGTGCTTTCGTGGAGAGAGACCGTTACATTGGCACCAGCAAGCCAGCCTGCTATTGCTGCTATCTGTACTTCCGCTCGCACCCGTTGAAGTGCACCACGTCCCGGGCGCACCAAAACATCTGGTTGAATTGGGGGCCCCCAGTACTCGCAGGGGGCGCCGACGACGAACGATATGTGCATCAGCGAAGTATTCTCAACTCGATGCTCGAGACGATACGCGCAGACGCTTTGGACCAGATCTCGCAGAGGGCAGCCGCGCCACTGACGCACTTCGACTCTACGACGGGTATTACCCCGTCGGTGATCTCGTTGCAGGGCTTGCCTCAGACTATTGAAGACCACTGGATTGAGGAACAACTCGGGAGTCTGAGCATTGGTGAGTCTCCACAGCGGTGTCACGGAATTTGGGCTAATTGGGATACAGCGGGGACAGAGGACATAGAAGGAGTGAACGGGGATGAGGCGGAATTATCCCAGGGTACACCTACTTTCATCGACTCGGATTCCTCCACAAGCAGCCCTGAAGATAACCGGGGGTCAGAAGACGAGGATGGCGAGGAAGGAGGAGCGTCACTGTGATATAGGGGTGGTGATCTAAGACACGGTGGAGCGGGGGTGTAAAGTAGAGGCGGCAGTAGGGAAAAGAAAAGAAAAGATCACAAAAGGTACGCGGAGTTTATTCGAAGAGGATTGCGAAAGATGCCTATGTCTCCCGCTTCCAATTCATAGCCTAATTGACACCAGCTTAAAGGCAAATGACAAGTGAGCCCAGGTTAAGAGATCTAATAGGGAGTGTACGCGTGTTAAAGATTGATCCAGGTAGAAAGCATGTGACAAGGGGAAAATAGACCAGAGAGCATCTGAGAGTGGGCGTGAAAGGAACCAGCCTCGATAATCTAGCATATTATTCTGCGAGGATAAAGCAGATACATTTATTAGGTACTCGGCTTCATATCGTCTTCAGTTCTACAAAGTGGTATTCTTTCGGCTGCTTCGTGCCTGCCATGTTGACAGCCTGGGTTACATTCATAGCTGATGCTATGAAGCTCACCCACTGGCTCTCCACAGCTAGAAGTAGCCTTCCGAGTCAGGTAAGAAAGCATTCTGTGTGCTACCCTGTCTGGGAAAAGTGGCGAGGCCATAGGTTGGCCTAGCTTGGCTACCCGGTCCAGCTTCGATTCGTGTTCTCTATGGTTTCTGTCTCGCGGCTGGCACCAGGTCGCATCTCTTAGATCACGAAGGGCACTGCAATAGTGCGGAAATTAAAGCCCAAGTCTTGCAAGGAGACTGGAGAACTCGCTCACTATCATTCATCATCGATGATGCGAGGTTTTCGCGGCGAATCAGCATGTGCCGGGAAGCGGCTTTGCACAGCAAATTTAGTCTCAAGTGGGAGTTCGGGATACATATATTTCCTCTGCGGCAATACCTGGAACGAAACTCGAGATCTTTGCAACGCATCCATGATGATGCGAAGACAGGGAAACGGCGAATACAATATGGACTCAGGAATCCCCAACTTCCATGGAGGTTTTTATCTCCAGATGTTGGAAGAATATATGCAAGGACATGGCCACGTGAATGGGACCACCTTATCTGCGCGATATGAGCCACAACGCTGTACATACCTTCTTCAACTTCAATCAATCAATCCTTGGGGACACACGAGGAATCCATCTTGATACAAGATGCCAAGGGTTACGGCGTCGCAGTTGGGCAAGCCCGCAACCGATGCTCTGTATGAACTAACGAACAAGGAACTAAAGGGAAAAAGTTAACCGGTGCAGGTGGGTCGCGAGAACTAGGTATAGGTGTGAGCGCACTGGCTACCCCTTGGGGGCCAAAATCATGGAGAGCGTCTCCATGAGGCTCTGTTCACAGCAATTTTAGGCTCACCCAACACCCCGAGTCCCCACATGGCCCGAAAGTGCTGACGGGGGAGAACGCAAAAAGGAAAAAACAAGAAACGGACAATGACACCAGTCTACAGTGCCAGCAGCGCGCACACCGAAGACCAAATCCGCTCAAGGGCGAAAAGAAAAAGACGAGAAGAGCTAAGCGCGCAAAAAGAACTCTCTGGCGGGGAATTGAACCCCGGTCTCGAGCGTGACAAGCTCGCATACTGACCACTATACTACCAGAGATGAAATTCGAAGACTTCCGCTGTGCTTCGGAACGTAATGAATTGCGTCTTATTTCACCCTATACTACGGCAATCCAAACAGAAGACTTTTCAGTGCAAAATCACACCATGGAACCATTAGGACGGACATCGACGAACTTCACAGGACGACAAGAAAAGAGCAGCCACACCAAGGGTATCTTCCATTCCGATCCAATTGCACATCATCCGGTTCCCCTCTATGAACCACCGGGATCCCAAAGGCTTCCCCAGCCGTCAGCACATGAATCCCTACCGCCGCCCGAGTATGGGCGGTGTTTGAGTACGACGGAACCTTCAACACCGTCTTCGAGTACAACAAGACCTCAACATCACCTGGTAGTTCTTCAATGAAGCCAAAGCCGAAGGAATGTTACTGATAATAGCGACCCCGAAATAGGTGAGTGGTCCGGCGCAAGGCGCAAGTGCAATCCAATTGAATGGAGGGACCGCGATAGGCGTTCAATTCTCCCTCTTGCTCACCGGCTAGCCCTCTCCTGCCCCACCCCGGTAAACTTGACGCTCTTCCGCCTCTCTCTCTCGCCGCCACCGCTGCTGCTGTTGGCCGTCGCGCCGCCCGTCGAGGTCGACGTCGTGGTCCGCAGCGAGCCCTCGGCCGTCGGCGGGAAGCTGTTGTGGTTGTGGGCGCCGGCGCCGGCGCTCCGGCCGGGGCTCGAGCTCAAGGCGCTCAGGAAACCGGGGCGGTAGGGCCGGTGGTTGATGGGCGGCAAGCCGCCGCCTTGTTCGTAGGCGCCGATACCCGCCAGAGCGAGCGCCTCGCGCACGCCCTCGACGGCCCGGCTCTGCGACACCTCGAGCGCGTCGCTGCGCACGCCGCCCACGACCGACGGTGCCGAGCCCGAGCTCGCGTATGGGTCCGGCACCGCCAGGCTCCCGCTGGCTTTACGGCTGCCGGCTTCGGTCCCGGTGCCATTCGCCTTGAGCGTGCTGCGCGTTTGTTCCCGCACGGTGCGGCTGACTTCCTCAGACTTGGCGATGCTCGACTCGTTGCGCCACTTCCCCGGCAGGCACGCGTGGCCGCAGCCATCGAGCGGGCAGCAACCATCGCTATACGTCTCCGGGAGGACCACGTCTTGTAGACCGCCGCCCTCGCCAGGGGTGGACGTCCCGCTATTGGAGCGGGGCGGGGGGGAGCTGATGGGAGCGTGCCAGCCCTGGATGCATGTGGCATGTCCGCCGTGCGCGCAGCCGGGGCAATACCACCACGTCGACACAAGCACCACGTCGCCCTCGGCCGAGGACGCGAACTGCGCAAGGGCCTCGGCCACGGGGATGGGCGTCGACGCCGATGACGTGCCGTCACGGTGCTTGCAAATGGCGCAAGGGGCCATGACGGCACGGCAGCGCTCGCACTTCCAGTGACCCGACGGATCCGACCGGTCAATCTCGCGTGGCTTGTGACACTGCGAACATACAAAGCCCGCCGACACGCGCTGTTGAGCCTGGGAGTAAATGGGAGTGTAGTTATCGCCCCATACGTCGAGGCCCGCCGGCCAGTCACGGACACAGAGATTTCGTAGTAAGGTAGCCTCAATGAAGAGTTTTTGGCTCATCAGGCGCTGGTGGTGCTGGCGGAGCACAGCCGCCGCTTGGTGCTGGTCAATCACTTCATCTGGAACCAGTGGCTTGAGGAGCAGGATCATCGCCGATGCATTCAAAGCCGAATGCTTCGTCTCAAATTCAAGGGCCCGGGCAAGCAGTTTGTACGGGTCGAGTGGCGGCAAGACAGCGGTGCCCCTCCCGTCGGCCTCGGACAGCAGTGGAAATGGAAATGAGGGGTCTTCGGGCCAGGGCATAAAGTCCGTCTCCGTGATCGTGGTGGATGTTTGCTCCTCTGGCCTTCCCATGGCGATTCGCTCGTTGGACGTCTTACGGGGAGACGTATCACGAGCGACGTCGAGCTTACGCGCCGCCTTCGTGGTGGCTTCCTGGGGGGTTTGCTGCATCGGCTCCTGCATCGGCGCCTGCGAAGACTCCTGCGATTGCTCGCTTTCAAAACTGGCCGCCGTGGTTTGGGAAATCATAAACATCTCGTCCAAGCTACTCGAGTCTCTTTTGATGACTGATCTGGGCAATGGCGGCTTGTTGTCCTCCAAGGAACCGTGAATCTCCTTTCCACGTATGCGGCTCTCGAATTCCTCTTCCGACGTCGAGCTCGTTCGGGCTTTGTCGGAGCCGCCCTTGGGATGTGCATCAGCATTGGCCTCGGTCGAGTAAGACTCGGAGAAGCCGTTTCGCCCGTGGCTGGTGTCCGAGACAGAGAAGACCCGGGCAAAGCTTTGGTCAGAGTCATGCCTTCCCATGGTGGGTTGGCGACTGTTTGGTGTTTGCGGCCCCACGTAATCCAAGGACAGGGGCTCTTTTTTCTTTGGCATGTCGATAGCCTTAGGCAGGGCTGCTTCCACCGCGTCCAAGTCGTAAAAGTCGTAGCCTTCAGTGCTTGAAACCTGACTATCATGTGAGATGAACGAGAGAGGAGCCGAGTCGAGCCTCTGGCGCAGGCCGGGTCGCTGCGGCGGATCGTCGTCGAGTGCCGGAGGCAAGCTGAAGAAACCCTCCGGTACATCAGGAGGTGTGGGTTCGTTTTTGCTGGCTGAAGGCTGTGGTGCAACCTCCTCTTCCAGAAGCGGCCGAGCCAACGGCGTGGGGACGTTGGACTCGCTGTCCACTTCACTGGACAGTAGTGACCTTTTGAGCGTCTGCCGACTGTCCAGCGACGAAATCGAGTTTGGTCGCTTGGGCGACTCGCCGTTAAGCCTCAGATGCGGCACCTCGGTCTTGGTTAGATTTGTTTTCGACTCGGATCGCTCCTTGAGTCCACCAGATTTCAAGCTCTTGCGCCGGGCCGTCCGCATCTCCAAGTGGTACTGAGCCCTCCGGGTAAGAAGAAGTTTGACAGCATAAGACAGTATGCGCCATGTCTGGGCAAGTCTGAATTGACTCAGGGTATCGGCTGCTTGGGCGTACTGCTTCATGATAGTGGCCACACGGTCATTCATCGACTTCCCACCCTCGGTGTACGGGAGCTCCTTCTCCAAGACCTCAAGATATATCGACGACAAATACTGATAGACGTTGGATTTGGATGACGCGGGGATATTGCCGATGGCCATGACTTGTTGGGGGCGGAACGTGCCAGTCAAGTCGATGGCTTGTTCCAGGGACACGATTGGCTCCTCGATCCTGGGGCCTGGCGGTGTTGCGCTCGCGCTGTAAGCTGGGTTCGAGCGCAGGCTGGGACGGCGCTTTCTACCAGCCCGTTTTCGGGGACCCAAGAAAGTGCCTACGGCATCGTCCTCGGAGTCGCTTCTGCTCACGCTCAGCATCTGGCCGGTCGGGCTCGAGCTCAGTGACGGCGGAGGAGCCACATCGGTGGCCATGACAATAGGACGCGGCTTGGGGGGATGGGGCCGCTCTTCGAGCATCATAAGCACGTCACCACGGGGAGAGAAGTCGAGATTGGAGAAAGGCTGTCGGTCAATGACTTTGGGGGCGAAGGCAATGTCACACTGGGCAAATACACCATCCGGGCCCGCTGTCCAAAGGAGGTCCTGGGCGTGCCACAGCAGCGCGCAGGGGGACGTTTCAAACATGTCAATTTCCTTGAAGGGCATCGTGGGACGGCCGAGATCCCATATGTGCACGGAGGAGATGCCGTACTTGTTTCCCGGCCCGCCGTTGTCGTACGACACGGCCACTTGGGCGGCTCGGCGGCCCTGTGCCGTGGCCGACCACATAGCCGGACGCCATGTTATGTCGGTCACGGGGGCGGGTGCTGAAATGGTCCATTTCGGCTTCTGTTTCTTATCGGCATTCTTGGACAGATCCCAGACATGGCACTTTCTGTCAAAGCCGCCACTAATGAGGTGGTCTCCGTCCGGGTGCCACGAGATGGACGATGTTCCCTTTTGCGGGTCATGGGCATTGATGCGCATGAGCGGTGCTCTGGCATTCCTGATGTCCCACTTGAGGATGGCACCCGAGTCGGTAGCGCACGCATACACGTAGCCGTCCTTGGGAGACCATTTGATGTCCCGGATGCCCTCCGAGTTGCCCTTGAAGGCCTGTATGGCGCGAAAAGTGATCTGGCCGTTGCTTTTGGTATACGGGGTCTTGACATCGAAACAGCGAACCACACCATCCTGGCTGCCGGCAAGCAAGAAGGTATTCCTGTGCGGATTGACGGCAAGCTTGTTGACCTGGCGCGAGTCCTCGCCCATTTGTATAACATCGAGGCTCCCACCGGGCCCGGCGGTAGCCAGGCGCGCCATGTTGTACTGGAAGATCTTGCCATTCGCACAGGCGGTGAAGATGGTGGGCTCGCCGTCGAGGTTCGACGACACTTCGACGTCCTTGATGGACAGCTGCTCGGACATGGACGTCGATACATTCGCTCGGTTGGCGTGGTGCGCCTGGATCATGGCGCGGATATCGATGCCTTCGCGAATGGACAGACCATCGAACTGAACCGTCTTAAAGGTGTCGCGGCCGCCCAGCACGGCGAAGCGGCCATCGTTGGAGCGGTCCAAGCAGGTGATGGCTTTATTGTTCTGGTATAGGGCATTCTGCGACGCGTTCGGGCGCAAGGGACCAGGGCCGGGAAAGCTCGTTGGGCCCAAAGCGCCGTCGGTGGAAGAGGACTCGTTCTGCGGCCGGCCCAGCAGGCGGCGCATGATCTTCCCTTGGTTATACATGGCGAGTTCGGGTCGCCTGGCTGGCTGTAGAAGCCGCGCAGTCGGTGGGTATCATGGTCTGAACCGTGGGACGGGGAGCGGTCGCGGGCGCGCGCCTCTGGAAAGCAGAGAGGCAGGCAGGTCGAAACACGAGGGTCAAGAGCTTGCTCGACTGCGTATCTTGTCGCGCGTGTTGCGGACTGTCGCTACTCGTAGCAGATGGCAGCTCTAGAGACCATCGCTTCTTGAGCACTGGTGGAGGTACAGCATATGTGGGTGGGATCGATGTGGGATGGATGCTGTATCGTAGGGCGGGCGCATCGAGTAAGGTGGGTTGCAGTGGGTACATGTGATGGCCTGGTGGTGCAGGTGAGCCCGTGAGATGCAAAGCGTTGTCAGCCCGTCAGCCTGTGATGGGAAAGCCCGCCCCTCCAATTCCAGAACCTTTTTTACCTAATATCCTCACTCATCAGCCGCCGGAATCCTCAGCTCTGTACACCTACCAACATCGTACATCATCTCATCATCAAGGGGCACATAGTTGTGTTATGTTAGTAAATATGCGATTTCCCACAGACGAGGTACACAGGTTACTTATGTTGTAGCCTGGCCTGTACTACCGGGGATCCCGTACCTATACCCGCTGTTGCCAGTGCTGGGGCCGGATTCTGCCGAGCCATACCGCCCTCACTTAGAGCCTGGAGCTGGAGCTGGAGCTGGAGCTGCCCTTCGCACCGCTCCAATGAATGAGGAGCAATTCACCAAGCCTACTATGGGGAACCCGACGTGTCTCACAGGGGTCTTCAGTTGAGAAGACCGAGGTGACGTCGCAGTGCCGCCGCCGCCAATGCAACCCGGACAGCTGCATGCGCGCCAAGTACTACTGTTTCCTGTGCTGTGCTGCTGCTGCTGCTGCACACCGCGAGGCCCCTCTCATCCCACTGCAACAACCGAGCACACGAACAGCAGGTGCTGGTGGGTTGGCCTGCGTTGTCTGGTCCATGGGATCCCACGCGACACCACTGCCCGCGAGGTGAAGCAGAAGCAGGAGAGCCCTCCGGTGTTCCTAAATCCCCGGCAACCCGCCCGTTCCCTCGCCGGCCGCCATGTCGATCCCGCGCGAGCCCTCGCGTCCGCTGCTGCTCCCCCAGAACCGTCGTCTCCGTCATCTCCAGGGCATCTACTTGCGCAACCTGAGCTTCGAGCGCAGTCGTGTCAAGACGGCCGACGATGGCGACTTGCACAAGGGCTCGGCTAACAAGCTGGACAATTATACAAACACCCACACCCTCCATCATGCTGCCTCGTCCGAGTCTCTGAGAGAACGGCCTGCAGGCGCCCGCCGGCGCAGCACGAACCTGGCCAACAAAAGCCCCGTTACGCGCCAGCGACACCTGGAGCTGGCCATTGAGAGCCGCGCTGCCGATGTCTTCTTTTCCCTGCATGTCGACGGCGTGGAAGACCCTGTCTACATCAGCGAAGTGGGCACCCGGTCCATCGTAAGAGGCCTTCTTTTCTTTTTCTCTTACCCATCCCGTATCCTGCCGTACCGGCTTGGTCGGGTACAGGCTGCTGACACCTCTCCCACCCTTGCAGAACTTCGACTTCCTCTTCTTTGATCTCTCCCAGGCCGATCCCCACATCACACGCTCCGCCGAGGTCACCATCAAAGTCTGGGCCCAACGGCGAGGAGACTGGCTCTTCTTTCTCGAGCAGCCCGTCCAACTGCGTCAGCTCAAGTTCATCGGCACCTTGACAAACCAGCACTACCCGCCGAACTGCCTCATCTTCCACCTCACCGATGGCATCTACGCCCTCGAGCTGCCCGAGCGAGCCACGGAGCCGAAACAAGGCCCGGCTCAGCCGACATCGTCCTACAATGCCTTGATGAAGCTGTCGAACCTTGAAGCCTCGATCCAAGATGCCATTGCCACCCAAGATATCATCACGGCCCAGATCAACGAGATTCTCGACCGTACGCCCCCAAACACGGTTCCAGAAGAGGAGGACAAGGTCAAGCTGGCGAATAACTACCTGACAGCCCAGACCCGCATCAATAAGGCGGCCGAGAACCGCCGTGACCAGCTCAAGGCCTCCATTGCGGCCCGCCGCTCCTTCATCGTCGAGGGGCGTGCTGCGGAAAAGAAGACGGCTGAATATGTCGAGCACGCCTCCCAGAGGCTACCCGAGTCCCGCGCCACCATCGCCGCAGCCGAGGTGGAGATTCGGGGCCAGAGACGGCGCATATGCGAAGAGTTGTCCAAAATCTTCCCCATCACGCCATCTCCGACGGGCGCCCCCCTGGCCTTCCAAATTTGCGGGCTCAGTCTGCCCAACACGGACTACGACCCGACGTCCTCAACCGCGTCCGAGGACGCACTCTCGGCCGCGCTGGGGTACGTGGCGCAGATCACCAACATGCTCCAGTTTTACCTTTCGACGCCCCTGCCGTACCCCATCCAGCCCTACGGCTCACGGAGCAGCATACGCGACGACATCTCACAGATCTCTGACACGCAGCGCTCGTTCCCACTGTTCCTGCGCGGGGGCGCCACGGCCCAGTACCGCTTCGACTATGGCTGGTTCCTCCTGAACAAGGACATCGAGTGCCTCTGCACCGGCGCCGGGCTCCGCATCGTCGACGTCCGCCACACCTTGCCGAACCTCAAGTACCTTCTGTACGTGTGCAGCGCCGGCAGCGACGAGCTTCCCGAACGTAAACGCGGCGGCGTCCGCGGCCTGTACGCCGGGAAACTGAAGAGCCGCGCGAACACGCTCGACGAGGCATCCGGGGTGGCTGGCGGTACGGGCAGCATCGAGGGCAGTCGCCGCGGTAGTACCGAAAGCGAGGCCCTCGGTAGCAAGCAGCGCGAGGAACTACGGAGGGCCCTCCAGGCCCAGGCCCCGGGGGGTGCCGAGAGCGCATCCGCGCCGGCCAAGGGCGACATCGCCCCCGTCCATCTGCCCTTTGATGAGGGGACCCCGGTCACGCTGCGGACCAAGGGCATGCGGGAGCATGTGCACTGATCCCGCGGCTCTCGCGAGCCCTACAAATCAGGAGGCAAGCACAGGCAGACGGATAGAAAGAACAACGGATAGGCAGACAGGCAGGCAGCATTCCAGCGTTTGCATTTGAGATACCCATGTCACTCGGGGACACCAACGGGACACCTAAGATAGTTGAATTCATGCACCAACTAGTACCTCGTCTCGACCTGTATTCAAGGTGTTGCGACCGTTACTTCTTTTCGGTATGCCTGCTATTATCGGCACTTCAAGGGCGAGAAAGAAGGCGAGAGAAGGGCGCGGTATCTGTGTATTTGCCGGTAAGGGTCTGCTAGGGGACTCAGATACCGTTTATTCTCTTCTGCTCACGTTTTTACTGACCCGTACGCGTCATCTCCATAGCCCCGACTATTCACAGATTTCCGTTGGCCGCCGGATTCCTTTTGGGGGCTTGTATTTCCCACCTGATGGACAGGCGGCTGGGCATCACCTGCCTAGCGCGGCTGTGAGGTCGCCACTACCGTTACACGGAGAATATGTACGCAAGACCTCCAGAGGCAGTCGCGACGTAGTACTGCTGCTGACACCGCCTCCTGCGCTGAGCGTTTGCTTGCCTGATGTAGCCCTATTCATTGCATATGCCGTTGGCTAGGTATTTCGAGCCGACCCCCTTCGCCAATCGGCAACTCGCGTCTCCAGGTGGTTCCCTTTCCATTCTTCCCTAGGTTTTCTTCCGGTCACCCCCCGTCCACCGTCATTCTCGCAGCTATACATGTACCTGCGCTGTTCTGGCTGTTGAAGTGTGCGATGGACTGCTACAGCCAACTTCTCTCGCCCAGGCTGCTTCCCTCCGACAGGCCCAAGGTCTCCAGTTCCCTGTCTGGGCCGGGGGTTTCATCGGCTTTCTTGTTCATAATGTGTGACCCAAATACCTTCAAAGGTCGTCTTTTCGACTTTTACTACGCGGGTACTATCGAGCTTGAGCCTAACGGCGACGTGTCCGGCCCAGGTGTATGTTTACGTACCCATTCTTGGGCCTATCCCGACACGGCGTGGCTGACCTCTACTTGATTCAGGTCCTGGCGGAGTTCTTCGGCACCGGATGGCTCGTCACTGTTCTGGTTATAGGCTACTACTCTGAGGTCGGCATCAACTTCGAAGAGAGAAACGAGACAGTTGAACCGGACGCCAATCTCGATTTGGGAACGCGTGCTGGTGGCTGCAGGTCATCTGCTGTCGAGCCGAACCCATATGACGAAGTAGTACTATGCCTCTTTCGCCGCTTAGCAGGCCCCGTCTGGGGGTACCTACGGCAGCTCTTATTTTTCAGCCCAGGTCTATCTTCACAGAAAACCTCGAAGGCGTTGGAGAAGGGCAGTGTATGCCGTCCGTATCAACAGCTCGGAGACTAACGACATGACAGTGCATTTTCACTCTGTACGATATCCAGATCGCCATTGGACTCGAAATCATGACGGCAGGTTTCATCTCTACCACCAACGACAATCTGACTGTTTACCACCGGCAGCTGATAACCTACCTTGCCTGGTTCTCGAATATTACACATCAGGTAGCCCTGATCTTTCTCCAGGATTACCTACGCCTACACCCAGGAGAACGCATATGGCGATTCTGTCTCATGACGATTCTCGTCATTATGCTTCTCGTCGCCTTGACCCCAATGGCCTTCCATAGCCCTCTACGGCACCATGGATGTGGTCCTGATCTTACTCTTGTACCGGTTCGTTGCCTTTACATACCAGGGCGTGCTCAGGATTTCTTCCGTACTTTCGAATACCCTTACGACTCCCGTAGCTTCGGCTTCAAATGCACGTTCACCGGCTCCGAGGGATTCCTGTCTGTCATGACTTCGGCTGTGGTACTTGTTTCAAGCTACACTCTGCGATCTATCAGATTATTTGCATCCAGCTCATCATTGGTGCATAAGACTTTGAGAGTCTTTCTTTCTCAAACATACCAGAAACTCGCTTTCAAAATCCTACGCTGGCAGCGTCCCTGTCGCTTACTAGGAGGTCAACTATGGTCGATTCTCGTCTTGAGGCCAGTGCTTGCGATGTACTTTTTTGGTCGGTTCGGCGCCGAGTTCTTTTCTTCTACATTCTGCGATGTAAGCTACAGCTAGTGATGGGTACAAGGCTCCAGCACTGATCTTCAATTCGCAGATATCCTGGCTGATCATGTCGGCTACGATAGGACCATTTCGCCTTTTCACATCTCTCGGGCTTGATAAAGAGGGAGAACAGACCTGGACACTCGGTCAAATACTCGCCGTTTTCCTACTCCTTGGTCCTCTTCTGATGTTGGCACAATCTCTTTTCAGCAACTCGTCACCAAATATGTCACCACAGGGCACCATATGTTACCAGCGCTGTTCTTTCCAGCTCTTGGGAAGCAGCCAAGATGAGCAACAGAACAGCCAGCCAGAGAGAAATACTGCCCGGAGTCTGGAGTCTACTAGCGACCAGCAGCATGCCGAAACTACAGGCCAGGTGGAAATCGACCTAGAGGTTCGAAAGCTATTCCGGCGAGACCTCTATCGTCAGTCCACCTGGAATACGATCACAATATGTGCCACGGTGGTCATGCCTAAAATGAGCTTCTTTTTGCTTCTATTCTTCATGGGACGCCAGTGTTATTTCACAAGTTGTGCTATTGGCTTCGGCTTGCCTTACTGACATTTCCAGTCATATGCTACAACATGATCGTCTATGGTTTATTGGTTGAAGGCTGGCGACATGAACGCAAGGCCTGTTTGTTTGGCCTCCTCGTGGCCTGCATATGTATCAAGTTACCCTTCGTCGCGGCCTTCTACTGTTCGGGCATAAGCTTCAACGTGGACGGGAGGACTTTCACATTCCTATACGAACTCGTCATTACCTTCACCGCGCTGGGTACGACCTACTGACCCCTGGTTGCGTACTTCACCCTTGTTGCATTGGCGGTTTGCGTTACCGGGCAGAGGACGCAAGGTTTAAAGCAGGTTACCGGGCAAGGCCAGCAGAGCCGCGCAAGTTGGTCACGGCGAAGTCGAAACAAGAGAGATGGGCCACCGCTACCTTGCTTCGCCCAACCTCGATACTGGGCACCCCACCGAGCGGAACGAAGCGACATGATCTTCGAGCTCCAGCGTCTATCATTGCAAGCGCCAACAGCTGCGGCCGAACAAACATCCGGGAGATAGCCAGGATCATCATTGTGCTGCAAGAGGAAGTATCCTCACTTCGTTCTGCAAAAGAGAAGCCGACGTAGCAACGCCGCGAGCCCCTGGCACCGATGCACGACCTTCCCCCCCTATCCCAGCCAAATGTCTAAAAGCCGCCGTCGGTGACAAGCATGATTTGACGGAACGATATGCAGACGTTGGGCATGAAAGCCCCGAATGGTACTGTCGGGGGATTTGGCTTGGTGGGGTGCGGGGGCGAGAGCTACAGCTTCAGCACGTATAGCACAACCACCGTACGCCAGGTACCCAAGTACAACGAACCCAAACAAGCAATGCGGCACCTGGCATGGGATCCGATGCGTACACGTACCTATTGACGCGGAGATTAGAGACCAAGAAATCTAGGATAGGTGTCAGACACGTCACACATGGTTTCCCATGTCGAGACGAGAAGCAGTCTTTATACCAATGCAGTTATGGTACCACGGACACTGGTTGGAGCCCGCGGCCTTAAAGTCCGTTTGTCAGATGGATACAAAACCACCCCGCGGCCGCGCGCAATACCGGATGGGCGCTATATATGCCCCGAGGTGGGCAGGCAAGGGCAATGCTACTTGCTCGCGAGCGAAAGCCAACCACACAAACCCTCTCTAGCTGCCAAAACGCCTGAATGCCCAGAAAACGCCGTCTCCGTCTGGGAGGGGAAGAACAAAAAACACGCCAAGGGTTTCCTCTGTCCAGTGCGGGCTCTCCATGGTACAATTTGTGTCGTGCTCTGCTCGAGCACAGCTGGTCAGTCATGCCAGACTTGCTGCGGGTTTTTACCGCCAGACGATGCTCCGTTCCTTGCGGGCGGCGGCGCTGCCCATCATGCCGGCACCACCGATAGTGATCCTACGACTGTGCTTTTTGCCGCCGACACCGGCCATGCTCTTCATCTCGCGGCCGCCACCCATGGAATCGAGCGACCCGTCGTTGGGGCTGCTGTCCATACGCTCGCGGATACCGGCCGTAATGCCCATGCGGCGGGCCTGCCCGGCGGTAAAGGATCTATCTTTGGCGCCGAAACTGGCGTCGGGAGGTGAGCAGGCCATAGGTGGGCTTTTCCGCCGCTCGGTACTCGCGCGGCGACGGCTGATCCCGTTTGTGGCCGAGGCGAGGGGCGCCCCCAGCGGCTTCGACGTCACCGAGCCGGGAATGGAGCCGACCGAGGAGACGCGCCTGGCAGACCCCAGGTTGCTGCCGAATGAAGAAAGGCGGTCGCCGCGCTTCCGGGCGTGGAGGGCGGAGCGCAATTTCGACGTGTCGATCAGCTGGCTTGTCTCCGAGTCTGACTCCGAGTTGCTGGGCGGGTGGTTCTCGTTATTCACCGCAGGGCTGGGGATTTGTGACGGCGAGGGGTTCATAGACCCCGGCGAAGGGATCAGTGAGCCGGACGGTTGGCGAGGCTGGGGTGACAGAGTGTGCTGACGACCGCGCGCTGGTGGCGAAATTAGGTTAGAAGTTCGCGCGACATCCAAGCTGCGCAGCGGGCTGCCAGTCTGGTCGTCCCCAGACACCACCTGGCTCAGCGACGCCGTGTTGTTCGAAGGCGAGTTTGAGGCGGAACCCGCACCAGGGCCTCCTATCGAGCTTCTAGCTTTAGAGAGGAAACCAGCCTGGAATCGATTAGGTTTGGTGGCGGGAACCGATATCTGGGGAACCACGAGCGGAGGGCTGGCCTCGTCGGCCGATTCATCGACGTCCTTAATCGGGGCCGGACGGAACCTTGGCGACCGCCTCGGTGACCGCCTCGAAGGCGAACCCTCCGGGCTGATGTCGAACTTCTGAGGTGTTTTCTCGAAATCGGCCAGGGTACCCTCCGTCTCGTCATCTCGCCAGCGCACAGCACGCTTCGATGGCGACTTCTTTTTCACCGGAGTAAATGACACACTCTTGCGTCCCACGTTGCTAACTTTACGGCGCCGTGGTGAGCCCTTCATCGGTGAGGGATGGAGCTGGGCCGGTTCAGGGGCCAAGGCTGTGAAAGCCGGCATCGGGATGGGTTTCACCGCCTCGATCATGGCGTTGGTAGCCTTCTTCCGTTTCGGGGTGCCGCGCTTCGAGGGGGAGAACCTTTCAACTGGGATTTTGGCACCGTCAGGCTTAACGACCTGTGATGCGGCCGAACAGCCCGTGCTTAGGAGCCTGCTGATGAGGTCCCTAGCATGCTCCATTGCCTCCTCTTCATCCATGGCCAGCGTCTCCGACAGTGAGGCCATCATTTCAAATTGGGCAGTTAGTAGAACCTGCATCATACCGACATCTCCAGCTTTGTCTTGCTCTAGTACGTCTCGATAAGCCTCGCGGGCAAAATTGGACTTGAGCAGTTCGGCTTCCCGCTGCAAACTTGCGACCTCGCTAGTTGGAGCCGTTCCGGCACCGGCTGGAAGCTGGCTAATGCTGTGCTGGAGAGCCGAGTCGATAGCTCGTTCCCAGTTGGTCTTTTCCAGTTTCTGGTGGATGTGTTGCCGGCTGTTCTCAAGTTCGAGCAGGATGCCCTGGGCTGTCTTACGCATGGCCGTCAGGCTCGGCGGCAGGCAGTTGTCGTCCTCCTTGGCGTCGCAAACGGTATCGAACGCGGCGATCCAAGATGACAGAAGACTGATCCGCCTCTCGATGCTGCGCTGCTTCTTCATATGGCTGACCTTGTCATTCCGTTCCGCAGCCGAGTTCTCGTAGGCGATGCGGATCCTCTGGATGCCCTCTTTCGCCGTGGCGCTGTTTTTGTCTGCCTGTTTCTGGAACTTGGCGTAGAACTTGGCCTCGGCATCTTTCTGTTGGGCCTTCAAGTCTTTAATCATGTTCATCTGCTCGTCGATCTTGACCAGGAAGTCCTTGACGTGGCGGTTGACATTGAAGACATTCTTCGTCACCTTTGTCTGGATGTTCTTGGCGCGGTTGGCGTAGCGTAGTGTGTTTTGCGTCTCGTCGAAGTGGGCGCTTGACGGGCTGACACAGACAATCATGACCGTCTTGCAGTTGCCGCCCAGAGAGAATTTCAGCAGTCGCGTCAACTTGCTGTTTCGGTACGGGACGTGGTTCTTCTTGCGGGGATCGCAAAGGGCGTTGATGCAGCTTCCCAGTGCCAGCAATGACTTGTTGATGTTGGCACCCTCCATAAGGCGTTCGCCGCGGTTCTTGGTGGCGCTCGCTCGCTCGCTTCCGGCCAAATCGATGATGCTGAGGGTAGCCATGGTATGGGGTTCGTTGACGGCGGCGTTTTTGTCTTTCTGGGCAACGTTGATCTGGAGTACGGCGTGCGATCTTGACGAGGTGGCATTGGCTTCCGTGGGGGACACCGTACGATATTCGTTTCCGCGCACAATCATGTCCATGACCTCCTGCACGTCTTTGGGGTGGTAGCTCGTCAGACCCGAGACAGTCACGGCCTGATTGGCATCCTCTCGGAGCATCAGGCCCTGTTTACTGCCGCCGGGGACCAGCAAGTCGCGGATGGTCTCGTTGTAGATCTCGAGGTAGGACAGGGTGAGCTCGGTATGTTTCTCGTCTTGGCGGTCTGCAATCTTCTCGAACAGTTCCTGCATGGTGAGGAAGATGATGCCAGGCATTTGGGCGGTACCGGTGATGGTGTGTGTTTTGCCACAGCCGGTGGCGCCGTAGGCGAAGACGGTGGCATTGTAGCCCTCGAGGACGCTGTCCAGCAGGTTCCGGGTGGTGCTCTCGTAGACTTCGGACTGGGATACGTTGTCGTCGAAGACGCGGTCGAAGGCGAAGACCTGGTCTTTGGTCTTCTTGCCGTTGGGCACGACGGAGCGGGAGAACTTCTGGACAGGGTTTTCCTCGGGCGGGTCGAAGACTCTGCAGAAATGGGCGGTCAGCGGCGCCGGCGCCAGCAGCGCAACAGAGGAGCGCCAACTCACAAGCAGCGATCATCAACGACCTTGATCACGGAGCGCAGGCCATGGTTCTTCAGCTTGGGCGTGGGGGCGCCTGCTAATGAGCCATCGCCCAGGAATATGGTGCCCTCGTCGACTCGCTGGAGCTGGGCAGCCTCCCTAATGGTGAAAGGCCGCACTCGCACTGGAGTCTGGGGTCAGGGCACGCGATCTCACGGCAGGTTGGGTAAGGTGCTCTGGGGGGTTCGTCGGCCACTCACCTGCGACGGTAATGGAAGAGGCCCCCGGATCCTGCGTGCTCATGATGGCGGACAGGCATGCAACCCAGCGCTTGTTGACAGTAGAATTTCAGCAGGGCGGCGCGACCAGCGGGCAATGGCGTGGTGTCGACGTCGGGTCAGGTGGGAGCGATGGAAGCTTTCAGTAGGTACCTAGGTAAACAATGCGGGCCCAATCAAAACAAAATGTGATGAAGAGAAGAAGATGGGCGGTCGGATGGTGGGCCGTGGTGTCGTAAGAAGCAGCTTCGTCGGGGACAAGACAACAGCTACTGGGCCGCGTTCGAAGCGGTCAATCGGGGGGGTCGTGTCGGCTGGGTATGTTAGTAGAGAATGTTGGGTTGAAGCGGAGGAGGGATTGGGAATGGAAACTGGAGGCAGTCGGTCTACGAGAGCGAAGCTGTTGCGGCACGCGCACGCACGCGCCAGAGCATCGTCATATGGGAGGGATGGGATTAGCAGCAGCAGCAGTAGCAGCACAGCAGCTTCCCCATCTCCAGTGTTTGTTTGGGGATGGCGCCTTCACCACGGCAACCGGTAGCGGACTCCAATGGGATGACACTCTGGCAGCCCCCCGACCTAAGAAGGGGCCTTTTTTCGAGGCGGGGCAAGCGGGTCCGTCCCAAACACGGCGCCGCCCACGCGTGCCGCTGATTCGCGGCCTCGCCTCTAGTGCCCAACGGCCTCGTCCTTAGCGCAACTGGGCGCTGTGACACCCGCGTGGGCGTGAATCAACAGCAGCCCAGAAGCCAGGGCTCTTTGGGCCGAGATGATCACACGTTGTTGTGGGCAGCCAACGTGGCCAAGGGAAGCCCATCTACAAGACATGGCACACTCAGTACGTAGTACGCGCTTATTATGTAGCTGGATTGACGCTACGACCCACACGTCGTGGTGTTGTTTGACCTCTCCCAGTCTGCCGGTGGCCTAAAAGTCGGGGCTGTTGTTGCATGTTTTGAGGCGTCTGCCAGCTGTCAGGCGTTGTTGGCTGGGGGTAGCCCCCGCCAACACAGCCCCGGCGACAGAGGTTGGTTATTAACATGGGACCCCCATCTCCCATATCCAGGGCTGGTAAAAGGCGATGGCTCGCTGCCGTCCATCTTCGTTGTGCTTGTTTGTAGCTATGACAGCCACACGTCATGGGCCAGAAGAATATTCCCCGGATTAAGGCTGAATACCTATGTACCTACGTAAGTACCTACATAGGTAAGTAGGCAAGTATGTTTCCGCGTTACATATACCGCATGCATCCTTCGATCGATCGATTGACATCCGTCTGGCTGCCAGCCGTATTGCATCCCTCCTGTCCCTCTTCTGAACCTCCGAAGTTCACGGTCCAGCTACCTATCGCGTTCTTGAAAAGTGTCAATTTCGGCGTGCAGCATCTTGAGTGCGCGCCCTTTCCCAGGCGCCTTCCTCTCCTGTCTGTGTATCGCGGAAGATCCCACGTCTCTGGAGTTCACGCGCTGTAACAGTTTTGATGGCGGACGCACGGGTCAAGCCGGGAGGGTGTTCGCTACTTACCGAGAGACTGAACGACACATCGGCCAGACAACCCCCTCCACGATGCTATTTGCAACCGCGTCTGTGAGCTGGAAGGAAGCCCATCGATCGAGGCCGACATGTCCCTCTGGAAGCGCCCGACGTCCGACGCCATCATTGGCAGCCCAAACATCCCCTCTTCTAGGTCAGGTTCGCTGTTGTCCGTAGTAGAACTGGCCGCGATCACTGCTGCTGCAGTGGACCTATCAGCTCAAAGCTCCCGTCACGGCCGTCAACACTACAGAGCTCACGCCGTCTGTAACCCGCAGCCACTATCACCATCGGCCCTTTCAGACAGCGACATTCAGGCATCGACACATTGCTTCCATCCCAGGGATTACAAGTGCCGGGATCCGTTCTGCCTACTTCTTGCATCGATCCATCCAGTTCGGCCGTCGTACGGGATGTTACGATATCCCTCTTCGCCCGAATCCAGTGTTGCTCCCGTTTAGTGGAACATGGCCATCGCACAATACCCCTCTACACTGATTAACTAACCTCCTTTACCCTCGATTGCAAGCGGTCGTATTTCTGTCGCCATTAAGATTTTTAGAGACCGTTGAGGGATTGCCTCCTTCGAATTTGTCCTTGTCCCACCCACATCATTCAATGGGCGCAAACTGTTTCGGCATTATTCCACAAACCTCCGCTCCATATCTTGGAGTTGCGCTCCCCGCAGCCGCCCTTTCAACGATCCATGACTGACTCCTGCCCCCTGGCAGTTCTTGGACATATCCAGCTTCGTCTTCCTCTTGTAAATCCAACATCCGCCTCGTACAGCAAGTACATGAGCACAGTGTATCGACTTGGGAACGAGGATTCGAAACTCACGGTAGACTGGATGGATCTGTGCTTGGACGAGGTACCACTTACAGCTGCCAGTTAAGTACTTCATATGTCCCCATTGCATCGCTATGTATCTTCCTTGTTGCCAAAATATATCATCGGTGAATGTGAGTGATGACGCGGCCAGGTGATCTCGGGTTAAAAGGTGAGGAGGCCATAACCATCACATGCCTGATAGGTACCTCTTCTTTTTTTTTTTTAAAAAAAAAAAGACGTTTAAAACATTTCACGGTATAACCCTTGATCTGTCATTGGCACCGTAGTAGCCGCTTCCTAACCTGAACAAGGGTTTCCTATATCAATATTGCAGTATGATGACGTGGGAGGACGATAGTTTGCGGTGGCTACAGTATTTCTTCCTGCATGGCAGACGCCGACCCCACTGAACCTCCCTACCTTGTCGCCGAAGGCAGACACAGAAGGCTTAAGTGAGTCTGAGATGGCAAGGCAGATTGTACCAGGTAAACGTGTTTTCTACACATACTGCGCCACGGCCGAGATCTGGGATGACGACTGTGTTACTGGTTTGCAGGTTCGGGGACCCGCGCTTTCAACGACGCTACTTTACAGGTTGCCACGACCCCGCTGGTAAGACGGGTAGATAACGGGACTGAAGGTAAGGATGCGGTCCGCTCTTAGTGGGCCAAGCGGCCGGTTAGCGATAGAGGCTAAAAGGATGGTCCGGGCGAGCAGGCCGGCTTCGACAAGTTATCTTTGCAGTGAACGAACCAGTGGGCAAGTGGGTATATGTCTCACGTGTAGAAACATGGATGGGATGAGGCCTTGGGGTCGGGTGGTAATGAATAGTACCTGCCTGAAATGGCAGCACAGAACAGGAAAAAACAGACGTGAAGGACCTTATAACACCCTCTCTATAGGTACCTTACGCAGCACTGACCACGTAAGCCATTGTGTCCCGAAATACAGACTAAGCGCTTTAAGCGATAGCCGGGCGAGATATCCAAGCCCGGTTGACTCCAGGCTAGGCCAGATGGTTCGTTGAGTAGAGAGCATTTGGTACAGGGGCTCAAAGGCGGGGGTGCGTACGGAGTACATATATGAGAATGCCGAAAGCCTCCGCTGTCAGCACGTTATCTTTACTTGCCGTGGTATGTATGCAGCATTCACGCGCGCGGCTGTACGTTGGGGGCTATCTAGGTCTTGGCTACGACGCAGGGGCTGTACCGCAAAAAGACCAAGTGACTACATACGGTCAAAAGTCCTGGCTGGTCTGCAGGAGAGCCACCCAAATGCCTCTGGCTAGGCCGCAAGCGGTACCAATCCAACCCCGTAATCACAACTGTGTTGCATCAAGGGCCAGGAGCCCATGCGTGCCCATGTCTTCTTTGCTTGGCCGCATTGAGCGGCTGAACGCTCTATTCTTTTTCGAGAGCCCAACCCTGGCTAACACGCGGCCCTGCCCCCGTTGACACCCCGGGCCTTAAATCTGGACATATCTTCAACAACAGGGTCCCACTCCCAAACCTGCCGACCTCACGTTGCATTGCATTGCGCAAAACTAGCGCTGACTCAACCCAGCTCCCCGTCTTTTTGAGTCTGTGAGCCTATCAAGTGTCACGGTGGCCTGCCAGTCTCTTTATTTAATTCAACACACCAGCCCAAAATAAGATACCACTAATAATTCTCCAGTGAAGCATCCATCCCCGAGTAGCACGTGGCCGCCAAGCCTCTGGCTGGTCGGATCGAGGCACACAAAGCTCTCGAGCCTCTGCGAACCCTCCAGGGTCCAGAGGCGGTAGAGATCGCCGCACGGTGAGACCGATAAATAAGCGTAAATCCCGAAGCCCCGAGACTTAGCGATGTGACCGGCCGGCCACTCTGTGGGCGCCGATTCTCCATCTTCACTTTGACCTGCTTCCGACACCCGGGGTGTCAGTATGGATGCCAAAGAGAATGTCTTCTTGGGCATCTGGACCAACTGGTCTCGGGGCGACTTCGTCTGGGCCCAAACCCTCACCACCACTCGCGAACAGGGCAACTTTCTGCTGACACTTACTGGAGCTTTCATTTCCATGGTGGCAGTACGACTCTGGATCATTGTATCGCTGATGGTCCATCGCCGGTACTCAGAAGCCGACGCCCAGGACCCGATTCATCAGCAGCGTCAAGTTATCCTACGCAATTCATCCACCCCCGACGCAGGCTTCATTTCGCTTTGCCGCCTTATTTGGTCTTGGAGACGCGAGCGGAAAGGTGTTTTGCGGGTTCTGCCGGCGCTCCTCTGTGCCGTTGTGGTGAGCGCCGGCTTCACTGTTGCCGGGGCCTTTTCGTCGAAGATTTCCTTTTCTTCCGCCACCGGAGACGATGTGCTGCTCAAGGGGAGCTCGTGCATGCTTTGTGGCCAGGATGACTTTCAAGACGACACTGAGTTACAGTCACGGCAACTGAGACGCATCGTTGAACGTGTAAACGACGCATCATCGTATGCCCGAGAATGCTACGCCACCAACAGCTCAGGAAACCTCGGCTGCGACGGATTCACGACCAGAACTCTTCCAACCGCTATTCACAACACATCAGCGGGCTGCCCCTTCTTCAACGGGGTTTGTATGTCGGAAAACAATAATTTGTTGCTTGATACTGGCTACGTACAAAGCGACGAGCATCTGGGCCTCAACACCCCCAAGGACCAGACTTTCGCCGTGAGGCACGTTTCCCAGTGCGCACCGTTGAAGACAGAGCGATTCAAGACAGGCCGTGTCGATGGTAACACGACCTATGTCCGCTACGACTACCGAGACCCCACATTCAACGGGACAGAGGGGTACTCTGACGAAGGGACAATCACAGTCGAGGATAATAAGCATCAGTACTCAAGTCCGGCCAAGACCAGAATGAGAGGAAACGGAGGAGCCAATTACGGCCTGAGGTAGAGACGCCCCAGTTCCTTCGATTGTATGCTCCTAGCACTAACAACGTTCACTTTTGAGTCCAGTGTCCTCCTGTGGCATATGAGGAAGGGGGAGCTGTGGTTGGAACATAGATCGGCCCCTTCTCTATATCCTGACCTCTACCGCACAGATGGGGATATCGTCATAGTGTCTTTATCTGGCAATGGAGTGGCGTTCATGAATGCGGCCAAAGACGACTGGTACCGCCCTTACATCCCCATCAACTACAGCAACACTCTCTTCAGTACAGAGAGCTTCTACATGCCCGAGGAAGCCGCCTCGCCGCTTGCCTGTCTGGAGCAATGGCAGTGGTGCCGCTCCGCGAACCCCGGAGAAGACGACTGCGGACCCTTGGGAAGCTGGCGGGACTCCTACGAAGGCGCCGCTCCGCTGTTCAACGTGAGTCTTGACGAGCACCGCTGGTGGTACCTAGAGGCGCCAGACGAGCTGGGGACGCGCCTCATGTTTGCGCAGAGCACCCAGGATAGGATGTTCATCGGGGGGACAGCAGGCGTAGTCGACGACCGAGACGACGCCCTTGACTCGCAGAATACCCTGCTCATGGGAGTCCAGCTACCCATACCAGACTCCCAGTGGAAGCGGGACGTGCTGGACTGGTGGAACAACATGAACGCGTACTGGCAGAAGATCTACATCGAAACCGCGCTGGGGTCGACGGATCCGGTTTTCGAGAATTTGGACCAGCCACCGCGCAACGAGCACGAAAAGAAACTCTGCCGAAGCCAGGTATGCATGTAGCTGCCCCCCCCTAGGGCCACCGGCTAATCTTGAGAGCAGAAAATCCGTAGCACCAATTACACCAACTTCAGTGTTTTTGGGCTCTGCTTTATCTACGTCACCGGCGCCGTCATCACCATCTTCTCGTTCGCGCTGGAGTCCATCTACAAGTCCCTACACCACCGCCGCCAGTACAAGGAGGAGAAGTACCTGGCGTGGACCAACGACGGCAGCTTGCAGCTGCACCGCCTCGCCCACGAGGGCATCGGCCGCGGCCAGTGGACCAACTGCACCGGCGAGGTCCCCAAAACCAGCCCCCAGGACAAGTTGGCCCGGCTGGACATCACCAACCGCAAGCACCCCGTCTTGAAAAGGAATCCAGACGGGGACCACAGCAACGAGGCCCCGGAGGCCAAGGGAACGGGGTCGCAAACCGACAAGGACAAAGTCAGCCCTACCGAAAGCAACGCCTCATCGGGCGCCAGCCTTGGATCCGGGTACTCGGATACTAGCAGAAGCGCACACACGGACGGAGACTCAGAAAGCGACGAGTCACAGGTGGGAGCGAGTAGCCCATTTTCTCCTGTGTTTCGATTATCATTGGACAGGACATGCTTCGGGCCACTGGACCAGGTCAGCTCCGCAGATACGAGGCCGTGAGGGGCGATATAAGTAGGGATATAAAGCTCGTCGAAACAGGTGTACTCGCAACCAGTCCATAAAGAAGTAACGCGTGTGATCCTTCACCCCAACTGGCTACTACAGGTCGTAAAATCACGGCACCGCTCCTCCCCTCTATACGTCCACACAGGCGTCCTCCCCGGCCGGCGCGCCGCCGTCGACGCGACACAGCCGGTAGCCGCGCTCGGCCCAGCGCTCGTTGCCGACGCAAGGGTTGCACCACAGCACGTCGTCGGGGTCGACGGCGCGCTTGATGGCCACGAGGCGCTCGTAGTGGTCGCCCCAGAAACTGCGCTGCCAGTCGGGTTCGCCGCGGTTGTTCTGCGTTCCTCGTCGAGTGTCCGTGTCAGCAACAACAGCAGCAGCAGCGCGCGGGGGGGGGGGGGGGGGGGGGAAGAAGATGACGGTTTGCGCGATCCGCGGTCTTTGGAGACCGGGTTCACATGACGCCATCTCGGATGAGGCTTCTTACCTCGTTGACGTAGGCGCCCATGTCGGGCGCCAGGTCTCGCACTGCCTGCACATGCTCGTTGACGGCGACCAGGGCCTCTTCGCGCGCCGCCGGGTCCAGCGGGTCGAAATACAGCGCGTTGGCTGGACGGGGGGGAAGCGTGGGCGGCGGTCAGCAGATGCGACTTTAGGGGTAAACGGAGGGAACCTAGGCAAGACAGATTTCAACGTACTGGCATCGATGGAGGTACGGCGCCACGCCGGGTTCACGGCGTTGCCGCCGCCGCGGGGTCTGGCATGCCGGGTGCCGTTACCGGCGACCATGAAAGCGGCGCCGCCGCTGCCGGGGGGCGTGAAGCGGCGCCAGGCGCGGGCGACGGCGGCGGGGTCGGCGAGGCTGTCGGCGTCGAGGAGGTGCGAGCCGACCCAGGCGTCGCTGCCGGGGTAGAGGCCGTCGGCGGCGGTGAGGACCCAGGGGTAGACGGCGGGGTAGGCGCGGGCGTCGACAGTCTGGAGGGCCTGCGGCCAGGTCGCGTTGACGTGGGCGAGGACGGGCGCCCAGAGCGCGAGCACGTCGGCCGGGTCCGTCGTGTCGAGCAGCGCGAACTGCGCCACCAGCGCGTCGGCCGGCGGCGCCGGCGGCGTCCCCGGCACCGACCCGTTCGCCCACACGTACGTGTACCCGGCCAGCCCGGCCGCGTCCAGCGCCGGGTACCGCGACAGCACGTAGCCGACCATGTCCCAGAACCAGTCGGTCCCGACCGCGGGCGCCGCGAGCGCGAGCGCGATGCCCGTGAGCGGCGGCGAGGGGTGCGTGAAGACCGTCACCGACGTCATGACGCCAAAGGTCGAGCCACCGCCCTGTTGCGCTCGCACATCTCCAGGTTAGCAGAGGAGCCTAAGGGGGACTGGCACGGGAGGGCAAAACAAGCATGTACGTACACCGCGCATGGCCCAGAACAGGTCGGTGTTCTGGCACTCGTTAGCGATGACGACGTCGCCCCGCGGCGTGACGACCTCCATCTGCACCACCTGGTCCGCGGCCAGGCCGTACTTGGGCGAGAGGACCGAGTGGCCGCCGCCGGTGACGTGGCCGCCGACGCTGACGGTCACGTTGACGCCGCCGACGATGGTGCGGCCCAGCCTGTCGAGCGTCTCGTACAGCAGGCCCATCTGCGTGCCGCCGGGCGACGTCACCACCGATTCCTCGATGGTGAAGTTGCAGCCCGTTGGCCGGAACGAATCCTGCGTCTCGACGCCCTGCATGTAGTGCACCCAGAGCGTGATGGCTCCTGGCGCGATCGAGCGCCCTAGATGATCGTGGCCTGAGCTCTTGACCACCAAGCGAATGTTATGCTGGCCGGCTGAGAACGCAACGGTCTGTCAGTGTTTTCACACTCGCTTGGCCAAGGCCTGCCTGGCGAGGAGGAGAAATCTCACCAAAGAGGATCGTCTGCCGGACGTGCTCGGTGCACGTGGCGTTGACCTGGGAAGAGCCTGTTAGTCTCCAAGATCCGGGTTCACCCCAGAGGCAGTATGGTACTCACGGAGTAAGCAGGGTACCCAGCAGGGTCACAGGGTGTATCCGGCCAAGGGAGGCACTTGGTGACACGGTCAGCAAGACGCGAGAGCGCCAGGGGCCAATAGGCGGCTCACCGAGTCATTGCTGTACTGGTTCCAAGCAATGGATGTTGGGTCGGCCATGTGGAAAGTGTAGCTGTGCCACTGGGCGCGAACCACCTCACACGCCTCGGCATCGTAGTTTGGCTGCTCCGGATGGCACTGCACCAATGTCAGCACTCGGGCAGCCCCCCTTGTTTCTTAAGTGTCCTGGGATACGCGGCAATCGCTGCGTCGGGCCCCGATGAGGGCGCTACTCACCACTGCAGCCGGTGGGAGAGGCTTGATCAGTTTCCCTCCCACCGTCTGGTTGAAGTCGGCCCACGTCTGCGCCGTCGGCCAGTCCGCAGAGCCGGGCGCCGTCTTGCAGACCCGGTCCAGGTCCTCCTCGTACAGGGAAGAGGGGGAAGCGGCGCGGCATTCCTGGAGCGCCGCAAACGCCAGAAACGAGAGACCGTTGAGCTTTGAGGACAGCATGACGAAGGGCACAGGGGAGCAAGCAGCAGCCTGAAGTTGCTGGAGAATATCCGGCACTCTGAGCACGGCGCACGGCGGGATGAATCTTAAATCCCCGTCGCGCCTCACATAATATTCTTAGCCTGTATCCCGCCTCACTAGGGAGGTGCCCGTCGGCCATTGGGGGTGACGATCGCTCCGGGTCGTCGCCATGGTAGCTACCGGCCCTGCCGAGCGCACGGTCGAACGGGCTACCGACAACACGGTATGTGGTGTGGTGCGCGGCTGAGGAGCCCATCTCAGAACCGGTAAGTCTACATTGTGGAGAAAAGTGAGACATTTGAATTGAATAAGGGTCATGTTTCGATCGCTGCTCTCGAAGCCGTGACATGCGTCGTGGCTCGGACAGTGCCCGAGGGCGCCAAGTACTAGACCAACAGCATGTCGCACCTGAATGGGCATGCCTAGAGTCCAGCTTCAAGGGGGTGAAATGTTATTTTTTCATCTAAGTAAAGGTCGATTACAACAGCCTTTAGTAACGCGGGCTGCAATAAGTTTAGCCTCTCTTCATTAATATTACAAAAGCTTCTCGATATCGCCCGTGATGTCAATCAACGGCCACTGAGATCGATTACCAGCTAGGGTGCCGGGGACCTTGTCATCGATGAAATATTCGAATACGCCGTAAACATTGCCTCCGATCTGGACGGTGGCGGTGCCGCTGGCGCCAGTGTTCAGCAGGCCGTTGGGGACGGTGCCGCGGAACTCGGCTGTCTTCCACGAGGCGTCGCCCGAATACAGCACGTGCGTACCCGCGTTGTTGTCCGTAACGAGGATCACCTTGCCGCCCCAGCGCGACGGGATGGAAACGCCGTCGAGATTCGAGGTCAGCTTGGTGACGGCGCCCGTGATGGGCACGACCTCGGGTACGCCCTTCTCGGCGGCCATGTCGAACCGGTAAAGTTGACTGTCGGAAGCGTCTGAAACCAGCAGGGATCTGCCATCCGGCGAGGGCACAAGGCCGGAGAAGCCCTTGATGGTGTGGTCGGCGGGCTCCTTGAGGTACCAAGCAGCGGCCTCACCGTCTGCCGTGACGCGGATCAGGGAGCTGGGGAAGGTGCCCAGGGCGAAGCTGACGCCATGGGCGTCATGGGCGACGTCTTGGTAGCCGCCGTAGACGCCCTTCGTGGGAGCCCCGAGTTCGGCGGTCCATAGGACTTTATCGGTAGCCAAGTCGTACTTGGCCAGGTAATTAGCCCCCGTGATGTTTGCGCCGGACGTGTCGAAGGCCGTGCCGGCGTCGATGATCATGGATAGACGGTCGAGGGGGTCCACTTTCACGCCACTGAGGTGAAGCAGCGAGTCGCCGGAAAGGCCGGGTACGGTAATGGTCTTTTCGATTTTGTTGGTCTGGGGATTCCATGCAGCCACGGTCGAGTTGAAAAGGACACTGCCGATAGTGTGAGCCAAGTCGCATTCCATGGAGGGCTAGGAGAGGTCACCCGCTTACCTAAAGTAGGCCAGACAACGCTTCGTGTCGAAATCGGCATTCTCGGGATACAGCTGGAAAGCGGAGATGGTGATGTCGCCCGAGGTAGCAGGACACGGCTTAGGTGAGAGCTGTCCAGTTGGACAAGCCGCTGCCCCTAATGCCAAAAGGCTGGATCCAAGAGTAAACTTCATACTGAACTGGAGGATGTATGAATGGAATGGCAGGTTGATCTCCAATGCGATTCAATGAAGGAGCCTTAACCAAAGATAGGGGTTATTCGTCTGCCAAGATTCGGCGCCCGGATGGGGTGGGAATCGTGATAATTATATCAGGTCACTGGCAAGTTCCGCAGCAACGAAACCTGGCTAATTAATTGGATGGGAGAAGAAGGGGAATCCCGGTTGTTACCTGACCTGCTTACGATGCACCCCTGCCGTTTTCCCATGTCATCCAGTCCCCCTGGCTGACTACCTGGAGGTATGTCTATTCTTTATCCCGCCGGCTAGTGGATCTTGGCGCTATCCCACCCGGCTGCCAACCTCCTCCCCCCTATAGATCTATTGTCTAATCACGAATAGATCTAGTTCTTACGTGGTTGGGGCCGACTGAATTAGCCGCTCCGTCTGACATTCACTTCCCATGGGTCCCTTGTCCATTCTTTCTGTCCCTTGAGTGTGGGACCCATGATTTACCGAACAACCTGCTTTGGCCGCGACATCACCGATACTTCGTATGTCGTGCTTAGATAGTAACTAACCTGATCAGAACTCTCAACACTACCCAAAGCTCCATAAGCACACGGGACGATCAAGGCAACGTTTTAGCGCCCCAGGCTTCAGTTCCCGAGCTTTGCACAGGTGACTGACTTAGTAGCAATGAACGATTCAATGCCATACACAGAAGGAGATTGCGCTCTCATTGTGCTAATGTATGCTGGGGGCCACAACTGATTGGAAGCTGTACACGAAGGAGTTCCCCGCGGCAGCCTCGGCGTTGCGAACTCTTCCTCCAAGTATTAAGTAACCATAATGTGAACAACGACAGAAGCATGACAGGAACTTCGGACCACGCGGATGGAAATGACTTACAAATGCCCCACTAATCCTGCGCCTCCACACCCTATCCCACATGGAAAGCTTATTTCATGCACTATCCCACCAGAAGCCGACAGGTCATCATCGAGGGTAGAACCGAGACTCTCAAACCAGACATCTCGAATGTCCAACTTATTTAACGAGGTTGGTCCCATGAACTACGTTATAGAATTCCCCACATGTTAAACACCCAAACTGGTTCCTAGTCCCATTAACACAGTCAAACTTGCCCACATATGCCCATTGTGGTCCACTCTTAACTTGTCGTACCTAAACACCATGTCTTCTGCTTCGAGCGTTGCAATCGCAGGGGCTTCCGGCAACCTCGGCCGTGTTGTTCTTAGCAAGCTGCTTGCGAGTAAGCAGCTCCGCGTCCGTGTCCTGAAGAGGGCGGGCTCGTCTGCCACCTTCCCGGCCGAGGCCGAGGTTGTGGAGGTCGATTTCGACTCGGCCGCGTCTTTGGAGGCGGCGCTCAGGGGCCAGGACGCCGTGGTTTCGACCGTGGGCCAGGCGGGATTCGCTGCGCAGTCCAAGCTCATCGACGCGGCCGCCGCGGCCGGCGTCAAGCGCTTCATCCCCTCCGAATTCGGTTCCAACCTCCACAACCCGAAAACCCGCGCCCTCCCGGTCTTTCGGCCCAAGGTCCAGATCCAGGAACACCTCCAGGCCAAGTGCGAGGCATCGGGCATGACCTACACGCTCGTGTACAATGCCGCGTTCCTCGACTGGGGCCTGGCGCACAACTTCCTGCTGAATCTGGCCACCTACAATCCGACCATCATCGATGGTGGCAATGCCGCTTTCAGCGCTACCACACTGGCTACGATCGGTGACACCATCGTGGGCATTCTGGCCCATCTCGAGGAGACCAAAAACCGCCCTGTGTACGTCCACGACATCGTTGTTTCGCAGAACAAGCTTCTGGAGCTCGCCAAGAAGGCGGCGCCCACCAAGTCATGGGGGGTTGTGCCGGTGAAGCTGGACGACCTCACAAAACGCGCCGACGAAAGACTCGCCCAGGGTTTGTTGGATATGGAGACATTCGCGCCGTACCTCTTCCGCGCTCTCATGGATCCTGCCTACGGATCCGACTTTTCCGGCAAGACGGACAACGCGCTGCTGGGTCTGGGTGGGATGACCGAGGAAGATGTTCTGGAAATCATGAAAAGCCTGCTGAAGTAGTGCCACTACAAACCATGAATGAAAGCCCCGACTGGGCATGATGGACCTCTTACCTGTGTTATGGTCAGCTGATGTACGATGCATCATCGCACCTGTGGGTTCTCTGTTGCGCTGTGTGCTGGTGATAAATTCTCAAGGGCCCGTCCAAGGCCATGATTGAAACGCTGTCCTCTGTCTTTATTAATGTTGATGTCTATTTAACCCCCCTATGTAGCTGTCGAGATAACGAACCCCTTGTCTCTAGAACTAGCGACGACCACCTCGGGTGGTTCAAGCCGTTTGCCTTTACTCTGCGTTTTTCTAACACGCTCATGCCCACCAGTGCCAACCCTTAGGACTATATTAGTGTGGAAAAGGCAGGCTGTGCCGAAGCGCGGAGAATCGGCTCGTTACCGGGCCTTCAAGTTTTCAGATGAATAGTGGGTCCATGTCATCTACAGGGCGCGCGTGTCTGTGATTTCTTTTCGGACTATCGTCCAAGTCTGGATGCTTCTGGAAGACCACGAGGGTGTTTCTTTTCTTCGTTGCCGGCCATGGCTGTTCAGAGAGACAAGGGCCTACATATGCTGGTGCCATGTTGTGATCCAGTTCTAAACCCATGCACACTTAAATCAGTCTATTTTCATCCTTGAAACGCATCATTGGAACAAGCTGTATTCTCTCTCTGCTCCGACTTTGTCAACAGCCCTTCAGAAATACCCCTTCTTTGAATTCCTCTCTCCCGAATCATGACAGCCTCAAGTCACCCGCCAACAGAACCGACAGCCAAACAGCCGGCGGACTACACCATCCGCCCCGCACACGCGGGGGATGCAGCGGCCATCGCGCAGCTGGGCGGCGCCGTCTTCGCCGCGACGTTCGGTCACTCGGTAACAGCGGCGGAGATGGCGGCCTACCTGGCCTCGGCGTACACGGCCGAGGCGATCGGGCGGGACCTGCAGGACGCGACGCGGGACATTGTGGTGGCGACGACGACGGACGACGAGAAGACCGAGGGCGGCGACGGCCTCCTGGGCTTCGCGTACCTGGCGCGCGGCACGACGGAGCCCTGCGTGGCCGGCGTCCCGGGCCTCGCCGAGCTGCAGCGCCTGTACGTGGGGACGGCGGCGCAGGGCCGCGGCGTCGGCGCCGGCCTCGCGCGCCACGTCGCCGCCCGCGCCCGCGCCCAGGGCTTCCGCCACCTGTGGCTCGGCGTCTGGGAGGAGAACCACCGGGCCATCGGCGCCTACGAGCGTTGGGGCTACCACCGCGTCGGGGAGCACGCCTTCGACGTCGGCCCCAACCGGCAGACCGACCACGTCATGTTGAAGGAGCTGTAGCTCATACGACACACCCTCTGGTGGGAAAGGCGGGACAAACGTCGCGGGGCCTCGGCACATCATGGCCAGATCGCTTGAGTCGTCATTCATGTGGAGATGACCCATGGTGGCAGGGTGGTTCGGGCTGGATTTGCCCTGTCTTGTACCGATGTAACTTGGGGTCCTTGGCGGGTGCATGTTTCCTTGCTCACGTGGCACAGTGCTTTGCGCGGAGTTGTTTTCCACGCTAGAGAAAACCAGCAGGTATTAGTCAAGCCCAGCACGCAGGGCTTTGCTTCTCGACGGTAGTTGCAGGTGCTATTGTGTTAGTTGTTCCCAGGAGCCAATGGCATTGGGCCGGCTCCTTTTTCCGAGAACAGATCTGCCATGGGGTGAAAAGGGGCCACCCTTAGCTAAAAACCGGCTGATCGGACTTGTTGTGATAACGTTTCTCCGGCTGTTTCGGCGCAGGGCAGATCTCCTCCGTTCCAACGAGCCCTACTGCCCCAGCAGTAAACCAACCCCCGCGACCGAGATCCGGCCGATTACAGACGTCGCGAGTCACTCAAAAAGCCAATATTTAGCCAGAATCCACCCTTCGAGTCTCTACTAAACCTGAAGAGGTATTGAGCATCGCATAGCTACATCATAGGTCCACGGACTAGCCGATACCCGGACCTTTCCGTGCGAGCATCCCCGCATGAAAAACGAAGGGCGTCCGTTGATGCGGGAGTGCTAGTGAGGGATGCTTGCCCCGTAGGGGAGGCTCTACAAGTACTTATCCATTGCTCGTCTGATGGGTTTCCGAGGGGGGAACAGAAAAGCCCCGGCCGCTCTACCACACTACACAGAAACATCACGTGGGCAGCTGAGACGGGGTTTTGTGTCACTTCTTTGGCTGCTCTGGAAGCTTACAATACAAGCACACTCACCACGCTGAATCTAGCGAATGGAGAACATCAAAGGCCTCCGTGTGCCGGGAAAGATGTTCGCAAAAGCCCAGCCGCGCACGGCAGCCGGGCAGCCGGGGTCACTCGAGGGGTACTCGAGCCTTTCGCTACATAGGTATTTATTCCGCGCGTTCCGTTCTACAGCACTACTGTCGAGCACATTGCCTTGCAAAATTCCCTGAGCCAAATTGACTCGTGCCTGCCGGGGTAGGGCCGGGGTAGGTCCGGGTTCCAGGGCAGTCCTTGTTCAGTCGTATCAAGAGACGGGCTGAACTTTGTGCCTGATCAAAACAGCCGGGAGGGCGGGTAGCTGGGTATCTGGCTTGCATGGTGGCGGCTCACAGAATCTGATGTGGCAAGGGCACCAATCACGGCTGTTTGTTCACGAGGCCGGCTCTTAGGCCCGCCACCCGGCCGTGTTCTAGTACCGCGTCCGCCGAAGTTTCATATCAGGGTCGTCCGTACGCCTGAGTCGACATCGGCGTCAGGTCGACCCCGGAGGCTTTACAAAAGCTTCGCCATCTCGGGCACTGCGGGAAGCCACATTCTCATCCTTGGCCATGTGGCTCAAGAACCCAACCCGAGGCTTTGTGCACTTTCAGCTGGAGTCCGTATACACACCCGCCTCCGCCATGACCTCTGACGACCGGGGCCCCGAGGTCTTGGGTGTAACGTGGTCTTTCTTGGTCCTGACGAACCTTGTCACTTTGTTGCGTATCTACTGCCGCGCATGGGAGCTGCAGTGTTTCTGGATTGGCGACTGGCTTGCTGCAACGGCGCAGGTTTTCTTCACCGTCTGCCTTTCCTCTGAGATTGTCAGCGTCAAGTATGGCACCGGCCGCCATGTCCAAGACATCCCTCCACATGACTACCCAACGGCAGTCCGGGTAAGGAACAACTCCGAATCCACCAACTGCAACGCCTTCTGATGGTGATTATCTAGCACTGGTGGACATGTGACGTCACCTACATCATAACGAACCTTTGCATCAAGGCCAGCATCGCCGTTCTTTTACTACGCATCTGCCAGTCCCGAGTTCACAAGTGGATCGTCATCGTTACTATCTTGACGGCGATGCTGTACGGCATCTTCTTTCTTCTACTATTCGTACTGCAATGCCAGCCCACGTCGCTGTACTGGCGAAAGTTCCGTCACGATCCATCCGAAGGGAGATGCCTGGATCCCTCTGTAACGTCAAAGGGCTTCTATGCTTATTCCGCCATCAGCTGTGTGACGGATTGGACGTTCAGTCTTCTTCCAATCTGTATGGTCTGGAACTTGCGCCTGTCCTACAGGGACAAGGTTTCTGTTATTTGCATCCTGGCGGCCGGAATGATGTAAGTTAGCTACCGGTCACAACAGTCTCAGCTGCCTTCCAAGCCCCGACACGGAAACTAATAACTGTGACTCGTTATAGTGCTTCAACTGCCACAATCGTTCGACTCCGTTATCTCTACACCTTGGCCGATGTCGAGGATTTTCTTTATACCACCACAGACGTTGCAATCTGGTCCACCATCGAAACCGGCCTTGCCATTATCATAGCCGCAACAGCGACCTTGCGGCCGCTGCTCCGGAAGTGGTTTGGCGAGGACACCGCGGATCACCGGGACGACATTCCCTCCACTCGTCAACACCCCTACCAAAAGGCGGGATCCTCTTGGGAGACCTACAATGACGGACTCAGCCTGGGTGGCTACAGCCACCGCGGCATAGGGGTGACCACTGTCATAGACCATACCGACGATGGAGGAAAACAGGACGACGCCGAGGCACGAGCGTACGGAGAAGTAAACCGCATACCGGGGTCGAGCTGGGCGAGAGAGGACGGAGAGATTCGTCAATCGAATTTGGCTCCCACAGTGGCCGTCGTAGAGCCTGCGAAGCCTTCAAGGGCGTGGATCACAGTCAGGAGGTCCCTGGTCCAAACTACGGAGTCCGAGTAATAATGTTTCATAGCCTTTCATAGAGACTCCCCAGAGCTGTAATACTCATCATACCAATCGAGCCGTCTGGCTTTACTTCGTTTGAGTAATCAGAGCAAAGACTGTACTTTTTCTCTACTTAAATTCACAAACGCAGCCATCCTAGAGTTCTCAATCTTGACATATCTCAGAAATGACCATATGCGCCCTCCTCCATAGCGCCTTCTGTGTGAGACCGTATACAGTACTCGGAGGGTTAGCTAGTTGGGCGGTGATACGGTTGCATGGAACCAGGGGACGACGTATAAGTTACAGTGAGCTAAAAATAAAGTACATAGCGAAGAGGCCTGCTCATATATGTATGTTACGAATGACAGTCGTTCAGGCCTTAAACATCGTCTTGTACAGTAGTTGGTGTCGCATTTCTTGGGTCGGGTTTCCTTTCAGGTTCGAGCCTGCGCGGCCTATCTCGCCCACCTATCTGTATCACGTCTCCCGGCCTTACCACTGATCTTGCGACCAATCGTTACCACACTTTTCTCTGTCCGCCGCACCCTGTCGATAAATTGAGCCAACTTACGTATGGACCCCTTTGTTGGCGGGTCTCCTGGCATGTGCTGCAACCGTGTGGGCGTTTCATTTGGATGCTCGAGGCGCCCCTTATTCGCGATCTTCCCAAGGTCGCCTCCTTACTGGACATACCCCGCTTCGTGGCTGAACCGCCTCAACCCCCAACTGCATACCAAGAGTTACTGACGCAATGCTTGTCCTATGAAACTCCATCAGGCATCCTTTGTGGGTTACATCTTTCAGCACTTCGATACCATGGGATGCCATGGTATGCGAGGTCCTTTCTCTATCACTCGGCTCTGAGCCGCGTGCCAGCCGGCGAAATGCACAATGCGGCTTTATGCAACGCTAAATGCAGCGAACATAGCCAACTGCAGGAAGATGCGCAGATCCGGGCTTACCCCGCCCCTGAATTTGTGCCATTGTTTTCACGCGAGTACTTAACAGTCGCTGGGACACATGGTCCTCACGGATTTCAAAACGACGATATTGAGCCGTGTGAAGCCGAAGCTAAATAGTTTCGTTTTTACCTTCTGGTCGGGAAAGACATACTCACGATACCTTGTTTGAGAGCGCTCCGAATGCAAAGCCCTTCGATATGCGCCTTGTTAATGATAAGAACAGGCTCGCTTCACCATGCATGTCCCGTATAGTTAAGCGACGTCACACTCGGCTCGATCGGGGCCAGCCAATGAGAGGAATCGCCGATGTGACGGAAAATGAACAGTAGGCTGAATGTAGCAGGTGCTGAACACACCAGTTACCAGATGATTGGTTCTAAAGCCACAGAAGGCGTGTAAACCTGGGTTTCCTGTAAGCACGCCGGCGGGCGTAACCAGGGCCTCGGAGCTTTTTCTGGATTTATATGATACACGTGGGGCTTTTGTACCTCACAGGGTTCTCTGCAGCTGCTCGCCTGGGTAAAAGGACGCTTTGGTTATTTGTCCATGGCCACCCACAACACAACGGTGCGTGGAAAGGAGCACTCATCCACTGGCCAGTAACAGGCTTATCAACGTACGCATTTCCCAAGTACCAAATTGGCAATGCCGTACGTGTCACCCAGCGCCACCCCAGGTATCGGAGATTCAGCCGGTGAGTGGCAACGGTGGATGAGATTGTGTACAAGCATGATGTATAAAAGGGTGGCGAAGTGTTCTCCCATGCAAGAGAGCAGAGAAACTTCAGTCACTTGAGCAGATCTCTCTTATAATGTCATCTCGTACATTCACCACGGAAGTTGGCTTTGAGCCCAAAGCTGCCCAGCCCCCTAACCGACGTGGCCAGATCTCCGAAACGGCCTTGCACACCGGGAAAAGAAATAACGAATCAGGCAACATCAGAGGAATACTCCAGCAAGTCAAGTTCCATGCGTACACATTTTGGCTGTTCACCGTGAGCGACGTCCCGACCACGCTGATCCAAGCCGTCCTGTTCGGTGTGGCGGGCGCCTCTTCGGGGCGCCTGACGACGCCGTTGAGTGACGCGACGGCGCCCCTCAGCATGGCGGCCAAACTCCCCACCATCGTCCTGTACCTGTGGCTCATGGTGGTCGTCTTCCAAGTCGGCAACCAGAGCACCCCGGCGGCGCCCGCAGAGGACCGGCTGAACAAGCCGTGGCGGCCGATCCCCGCGGGGCGCATCTCGCGCGAGCAGGCCCACGGCCTCGCGGGGCCCGGCCTCCTCCTCATGCTGGCGGGCGGGCTCGTCCTGGGCGTCTTCCCCGAGGCGGCCCTGTTCGCCGCCGCGACCTGCGTCTACAACGACGTGGGCGGCAGCGAGGTTCTCGGCCCCCGCCAAGCCGCCAACGGCATGTTTCTGGCCTCGGGGGGGCAGGCGGCGCTCAAACTCGCGGCCTGGCCCGCCGCGCCCAACGCCGCCGGCTACGTCTGGGCCGCCGCGCATTTCGGGCTGGCCGCCACCACCATCCAGGTTATGGACTTTCGGGACCAGGCGGGTGATGCCGTCATCGGCCGGCAAACATTGCCGCTCGTCATTGGTGACGCGGCGGCGCGCTGGGCTACCGGTGCGTCCCTGCTTTTCTGGGCAGGTCTATGTCCTTGGCTTTGCGATTCGGGCTTGCTGGGGTACACCCTTAGTGTTGCGACGGCTGGTTTTACTGTCTTTAAACTGATGGTGCATCGGACAGTGAGCGCAGATCGCCAGACGTACAAGCTATGGAGTGTCTGGTTGGCTGTTACATATGCCATGCCTTGGCTCTCTTTATTACCCTCAGCGTATTAAATTTGTTCACCGGGGGGGTTTAGGACTGAGAAAGAGAAAGGCACAGGGAAAGAGACGGTGGGCTTTGGGGGATTGGAGGGTTGGGCGATTTGGGGAGCAGATCGAGGAAGAAGACTCCCTCTTCAATACACGCCATCCAGTGTTGAGACCAGCTCTTCCAACAATGTGGGCTGACTGAAGAACTATGTGATAGCCCTACTCTAAGTAGGGGACGGAATGCGACATGGCCCAATAAGTAGCCACACGGATCTAATATTATCGGCACGATTATCTTCCAAAAGTGAATTGAACCTACACACAACTACACAGCGCTGCTGGAGGTCACTAGGTTTAGGAAGATGTCTAGCTACAGTGATTATTCCCCCTAGCGCTTCAATCACTATGCCCTTGAAAACACCCTTGGAGACAATCATCTGATGAAATCATCTTATTGTTCACTCAAGACCCTATACTAAAGCCGGAGAAGATAAACAGAAGGGCCATCAAGTTTGAGCCAACTGGTGTCCCTTAAGGGCAAGTTGCGCGCCATGCAGCGGTTCAGACTCTCCCGGAGACACTATCTGCACCATCTACATCTCATCTCAGAAAGTCTTCATCAGCGTGGCGCAGCACGAGTACAGTGGCGTCGTGGCTTGGCTGCTGACACCTACAATTGCTAAAGAGGGCGGGGTATTTATGATGCCCATCCTCCAGTTTCCAACACCCAACATACCCAATTTCCCTGTCGCAGCCCATCAGCACTCGCAGACGGCGTCTTGAGAAACACTTGCCATGGCTGTCAACACTGCCAACGACCCTTCTTTCCTTGGCCTCCCCCGGGAGCTCCGTGGCCTCATCTACACCGAGTTGTTCCGGTCCCTGGTATTCGACTCGGCCGAGCCTCAGTATTCCCGCGAAGACGGCCCCCACGATCCCCGCCTGGCCATCCTGTTTGCCAGTCGCCAGATCCACGCGGAAGCCAGCCCGCTCGTCCTCCGCCATGCCAGCTTCCACTGCCCTCATGGCAAGGACATGTTGCGCTTCCTCATTAGCTTGTCGCCCGTGCAGATCCGCCAGCTCAAACACCTCCGCGTGGGCTGCTCGCTGTTCTTCTTCACGCTGCGGACCTTCAATAATACCTCCCCAATGACCCCCGAATGGTTCGGGTTCAGTGTTGCCACCTTGCTAGAACTGTTTCCTGGAATGCAACTGGACTTGCTGGAATTGTACCATCCCTCGCAAGGGACGGACGAAACGGACTACGCCGTTGGTCTGGATGTCATCACATCCCTGCTCAAAGCCGAAGGGTTCAGAGAAGTCCAGGTTGTCTCCGATGAGCCGTTGGCTACTTCTCCAGGAGCCGGGGACGCCAGTGACCCCTGCCCCATTCTTGCCAGTTGGAAGAGCCTTATAAAGAACCGGTTTCACCCCGTCCTGGCTGGAGTGTGGATTTCTCCGTTGAGAAAACGGCTGATACCGATAACGACTATTGGAAAATGCATGAGGAAGCCGGTCTCACCCTTTGGAAAGACCTCGAGAGCCGGCAGGCTGCTCACAGAAACCAACCCTTCGGTGGCGAAAAGCTGCACTGGAGCTTCAGAGCACGTAGAGGCCGGGGTCCGTGTGTGGTGCCCGAAATTGGCGATCGGGTGCTGGAGTGCGTGGGGTTCTCCAGCCTTAACGCTAGGAAGGCAAGGGAGGTCTCCGACCATATTCGATGGCTCATAAAAGAAAAAGATTCCGTCCTGGTGCGCCGAATGCAACATTACAGTGCGATACATGGGTTCCTCAGGTAATCTCACGAACTCACCACAACGCCGCGACCTTACCGCACCACTAAATAGGTAATAACGTTAATACTTCCTTACAAGTATATATTTGACTATCCCAGTCACTATTTATTTGCTTGTCCTTCCCATCTTTCGGTGAAATCAAATCCCTAGCATAAATGATGTTTTTTGAAAAGAAAAGCTACGTAAATGACTGGTGGACTTACGCACCATTCAATAGGATGGGAACTATTGAGCCTTGGGTGATCCATTCTTATAAGAGTTGCCGCCCTCCTCCTCAGACCGAAGGAAGACGAATGAAAAGAACATGGAAAGGAAACAGAAATCACTAGGAACCGTAAACGCCTTCTTTTGCAACCTACAGCGAGTGCATACCCTCGATTTTGAGTCGAGGGGAACCATGACCGTTCCTCAGCCGAGGCACTCAGCCAATGTTGGGAAATGAGCCTCGTCCTCGAAAGCCAAGGCTTGTGCCAAAGCCCACGCCGTCTCCAGCACCGTTTTCTTCCTTCGCATCTCCCGTCCGCCATCGTCGGGGCCCAGTCCCTTCATCCTCTCCAAAAGAGTGTCCCGGAACTGATCAAAGTCGAAGTCAGGGTTGCATTCCTTCCAGATCCGGCCTGGCTCCCTGTCCTCGAATATAAGTAACTCCTCTCCTACTTCTGTGGAGACAGAAATGTCTGAGGAGGCGTCGTCATCATCTGGGGAGCCCTCCAAATCTTCGCCAGCCACTTGTTGAGAATGTCTTGACTGCTCCTCGAGGGCGTCTTCAAATACATCGGAGCAATCATCCTGAGGCACTCCGCCGGAAGAATACGGGCTTGGATTCTGTGGTGATTTGAAGGTGGCTTCCGCTGGACTTCTTGGTGAATCTCCAAGATTCCAGTCCACTGTGGTTGACGGCTCTGGTGCCTTGCCTCCACTCATAATGTCTGTATCCTCGCCGACGCTATACTCTTTTTCAAGCATTTCGAAGAAATTGCCGGTCAGGTAGCCTTCTTTATCGAAAAAAGCCTTTTCTTCCTCTCTGAGCTCTTCCACCGTAGGGATATCGAAATACTCATGACCAGTGCATCGAAAACTCTTGAAGTCATGTCCTGGAGGATGATGCCAAAATAAGCTTCGTAGCCGGTGCCTGATGGAAGTCATGTTGTCCAGTGAGGGTTCCGGATCGGATTCAGTCGCGCCATGAGCACCACGCTGGCCCCCTCGCACTTTTGCTTGGTAAGCTCGAAGATCATCCAGGATACAGATCATCAGCCAGCCTAGCGCATTCTGGAGGATATGTCCCGCCAGGGCATGAGAAGCCTGCCAGGTCTGATGTAGTTCTGATAACCGCGCGAATGTCACGGCGAAAGCCGTGTGAGTCTCTAGGATTTCCAATACCGTGCTCGCATCAAAAGTGCTGGCATGAAAGAGAGCTCTCAGGGCTGGGCGGAGTTTCCGCTCTTGGTTGTGGATGCCACTGATCTTTCGGGGGAGTCGTGAAACGCCGGCTCTCGTAAAGAAGGATTCGCGACACTCAGAACATACATATGTCTCAATGCACATTCTGCAGTGACTCCATCGGTCTCCGCATGCGCTACCGCATATGTTGCAGTAAATTCCCGAAATCGACGAGTCTCTTAGGACCCAAAATACTTCGCGAAAGGCCTGCAGCTTCAAGAGAATGCCGTATAGCGCATCCAAACACTCAGATCGTGACCTCGTGTTGTCAGGGGGTCCTAGTTGCAATAACCTTCGTGCAAGCGAAGCAATGGCACTTCGAGGTTGGCAGTCGTCCGTGGCGCGGGTGAATGGGTTGATAGCGTGCTGACCAGCAACCGCACCAAGTTGTGCAGCACCAAGATAGTCAAACGCAGCAAACCCGGCTTGGTCTCTTGTGTAGGGGTTTGCTCCTTGGTGTAGCAAAAGCCGGACGCTGTCTTGAAACCCATAAATCGCTGCCCAGTGTAGGGCGGTACGTCCAACATGATCGCTGTGGGAAATTTTGGCTCCTTCGCGACACAAGACCCCAAGTGCGCCGGTACTACCGGATACTGCCGCCCAGAACAAGGGAGTCTGGCGGCAGTAATCCTCCGTATCGACGTCCAGGCCCTCCTTGCAAAGATAGCCGATCAATCGCGTGTGTCCTCGAACTGCGGCCTGATGAAGCCAGTTCTCCCCCGATTCCCCAATGGCGTGCAGTAACGAGGGACAGGTGGTCAGCAGCGATTGCCAAATTTCGATGCTACCTTCGCGTATTGCACTCTTGCCACAAGAGGAGCTTTCTAACGCGCGTAGAAAACTGGAGTCCATGGGCGGAAGAAGTAGCAAATCGACGATTTCCGCATGCTGGGTTTCAACCGCGTGATTCAGTGCCCGCAGTCGCTGATCGCGAGTGATTGGATATTCTGAGACGGAATCAAGCAGCAATTGTATCAACACTTCGTTGCCGTATATTGCGGCATATTCCAACGCAGCGTCCCCATCGTGATCCGGTAAGCAAGGATTCGCTCCATGAGAAAGAAGCGTGAGTGCAGTTGTAGTCATGTGTTCCATTATTGCCCGAAGCAGAGGGGTCCGGCTGTTTTCGGTGTTCAACAAGTTGGTGTCGGCGCCGATGGATATGAGATATTCGACAAGATGAGTATAGCCAGCTCCAGCTGCAAGGTACAAAGGGGTGACGCCCGAGTCGCTGGTTGCTCGGGTGGCATTCTCGGCATCCAGGTCGACTAAGGCTCTCACAACTTGGAGTGCCCCCCGTTCTGCAGCAATGTGAACCGGCCACCATCCTTGGATGTTTTCGAAGTCCATGGATGGCAACCCAAAAAAGAGAAGGGTTTCTACCATTGGCATTTGTCCATGGCTCGCGGCGTGATGCAGCGGCGATTGACCCCATTTGTCCCTTCGCCGTGCGAGCTCGCTCAAGCTCGCCCTGAGAGGCTCGGGGCTTTTCATAAGCAGGTCCATTGCCCTGTGTTTGCTAAACATGGAGCAAATGTGTAGGATGTTGCGGTCATACGCGTCGGTTGCAGAGATGTTTGCACCCGCGTCCAGGAAGGCCTGGAGGGCACCCGGGTTATCCGCAAAGGTAGCCATGAGCAATGGCGTCAGGCCATCCTCGTCTGTGATTTCCAAGCTCGCGCCGTGAGCACAAAGAAGTGGTATTAGAGAAGTCCATTCTTCTTCTTCCTTGAAAGCCACTTGGTGGAGGACTGTACGGCCTCTGCTGCAATGGAATGTGGAATCCGCGCCGTTTTCAAGCAGCAGCTTGAACAAGCTCAGGTGTCTCCCCAGAAGTGCGTTCATCAAGGGAGTGTCTCCGCAGTCATCAGTTGGGTTGATGTCCGCAGCTGCCTCGATGAGAACCTTGGCGCTCGCGAAAGAGCCATCCAACGCAGCTACATGCAATGCGGTTGCCGCATTCTCTCGTCTTTCGTCTTTGTCACACCCCTCTTCGATGAGCCTAGAAACGATATCTTCCCAGTCGTTCCCGGCTGCCATAATAATCGGGGGATCTGTGTACCAAGGCTTGTTGTGTCTTCTTCCAATGTTATTGTTGTTCTCACCGCCAATACTTGGCTCAGTGACGCCGCGATGGTCAAGAATCCATTCAAACATGGGCTTCTCGTAGATGTAGTCGATGGGGTAAAGTCCAAATCCGTCTGCCATGTCAATCTGAGAGGGAGCTTCAGGGAATTGAGACAAGAGCCTTTTGAGCCCAAATCTTGCAATCAAGTGAAGTGGCTGTACTTTTCCTGGACAGGGAAACAGAGTCTTTTTGTCCCAGCCGTTACAGGCTCGTCTGATTTGTGTGGCAAAATTGCGTGTCTTCGCGTTCTGTAACGACCTGCATTCGAATGCACAATCTCCTGGGTCCTCGGTGGAATACGATTGCCTCAGGTAGTCTCCCCAATACACAGCGGCGTGCTTGAGTAAAGGGTAAGCTCGGAGCTTCTGGTCAAAGTCTTCGGCTGTGTCGACAGGAACCTGTTGAAACTCATCGAGCTGAAGATATCCAAGACACCTCCTGCCCAGCAAAGCGTTGGCTCGGCTCTGCATCATTTTCATTTCTTCAGGGGGGCTCGAATCTGAAGAGCCGGACTTCTTCAAGTAATCCTTGAGCGACGAATGCAGGAGCTCATAGCAACCTTGCCTGACAACCAAGAGATCGGCACAGTCGCTAATGATCATGTCTCCATACACTCTGTCGTCGTTGTCAATCGACTTCATACCTGGTTGAAAGCTCAGGGCTTCGACAAGCTCTCGTTCTGTCAGGGGCTCGAGCGAATTCGAAACCCACAGTAAGGCATTCAGCCCCAGCTCTCGACGAGGCTTTTCTTGCGCCATTATCCTCTGGAGAGATGAATACGCTGCTTCGAGGTCGCTCGGCGTTTTCTCCAATGTTTGCTGCATCTGCTTGGGGGTTCTCTTGGACTTCATGTCGTTTATCACCAGCGATGCCCAAAGGAACATGCCCCCGGCGCGGCTTGCAAGTTCGGTTTTGATCTGCTCGGATGCAGGAGATGCTTTCATCAAATCGCTGCTTCTCTTATTGATGAACAGGTTGATATCATCCGCGTTGGAGCCATCATCCACGGCCAACTGCACACTTTCGGATAGAGTGCTCTCAAGGATCGGTTGTTTAGGTCGGCTGAAAATGGCCACGCTGGTGACGGATGTGGATTCCAGCGTCGTCAGCGATTGGAGGAACTCGCATAGATTGACGAAATCCCCACCAGGAAGTCCACTCCACTCGTCAAGTCCATCGACGACGATGGAAGCTCTGGAGAACTTCATGAGGATGTTTCTGATGCCGTCTTTTGTTTTCTCCCTTCCCAGCCGATTGGAAGGCCTATCCTTGTAGTTTTGAAGGATGGAATCAACATCCTCCCCTGCTGACAGTTGCTCATAGAGTTGTCTCAAGATTGAACTCAAGAGTAGGACGTCCAACTGACTGGTAGAGGGTGATGCATCGCCTCGTTGATCCTGGTGTTGCGTTGACTTGGCACTGCAGTAGAAATACGCAAGTGCATATGTCTCCTTGTCGCCTGACTGGCGGTGCGACTTGCAGTCTTTCTCGAGGGTGTCAATCACACAAGCAGCGAGATGAGACTTTCCGCTGCCGGCCTTGCCGTGGATCCAGAGTAACTGGGATTTCCCTGCCTGCTTCCAAGCTTGAAAGAGCTTGTGGCTCAGCAGCCAGTTCCCGGTGCTTTCGAGGCGCTCTCCTAGCTTTTGGTCTTGGGCAAGGTGGTAGGAATCGTCAAGCGAAATCCAACTCAGCATGTCTTGGCGAATTTCAGCTGTGAAAACCAGTAAGCACAGTCCAGGGCAGTGTGTGGAGGCCATCGAACCTTGTTTTTTGGCATCCTGTGCCTTCCGATCTCGTTCCATGCTCTCTAGCTTCTCATGCGTCTTCCCATGGTTTTTCTTGCTGTCCACTTGCGACTGAAAGCTTGCAGCCACCTGAAAGTTGTCCACATGGGTTTTCATCTTCTGCTTGACGCCCTGGAAGTCCGCGTCGAAATTTCTCAACTGCGATCTTGCGAAGATTCGGAGACCATGGCGAAAATGTCTTTTCCCGAGGGACTTCGATAGGTGAGCAACAAACTGTACAATCTCTCCGTATATTTTGGCCAGTGCTATCTGCGCCTCTTTGTTAAGATGAATAGCAGACTTGAACCCTTCGAGGATTGCCAGGAGGTCCACTGTGCTCTCGAGAAAAGAATTGAGATCTTCTTGGTAGTCGACAGCGCGCTTGCTTGCGGTGAGCAAGAATGAGATGCCGCCGATGATCATACCAGCTGGCGGATATACCGCATGTAGGGCATCTGAGAATGGCTTGGTCACCTCGAACAACTGGACGAGAGGTGCAATCCTCTTAGCGACCTTCAATGTTCGACTCGAGTCTGACTTGTCGGCCATCACCCTCTCAAGAGTCGTGGCATATTTGAGAAGATCTCCATGAGGCATCTCGGCCACAAATAGGTCGCGCTGCTCCTGGTCCATCGACTTGAGGCTCTCAATCCAGATGTCTTTGGCATCGGGGTGCCTTGGTGCTGGTCAGCAAATTGCAAGGCCGCTTTGCCAACATGCTCCGCTTACACCGTATCCTTAGGCTGCGCCGAAGAGGGAGTCTTGGGCGTCGGCGCAGTAGCATCGCCATCTGGTGGAAGTTTGAGCCCAACAGCGTCGACTGAAGCCATGCTCAGAGCCTGATGTTGATTGTCAGCGGACGCCAAGCGATGCACGTGTTCGACGCTATTAACGTACAGCAAGGGCGGATGTCGGGACCTCCCTCGGGGCTATCATCGTGCCCGAACGGTGCCTATATCGTACCGTGAATTGGAGGCAGTGATGAACAAGGTGGTGGGAGAGAAAGGCTCAAGGCTCCAGGGGCCGAGGAAAAGTACCTCAGAACAGCAGAGGTGGCGACAGATTGAAAAGGGTGGCTCACCTGCAGCTACACAGCATTTTCTTCCCCCGCCTCCTGGAGGGCAGTGCCTAACCCGGACAAGCAGATTGGCACACTCTGGCCTTCTCTCTTGGCAATATGCAATGCAAGTGGTCGATAGCAATATTGAGCTGCAGAATTGGGCTCCACATGATGACGGACAACCTATCAGCGACAGGGGTATATATCTAGCGCTTACACCTTTGCCGCCCTCAATCAGGCTGTCTCATGCACGGGACACGTAATAGAGGCTGAGTTGGGAGAGTGGTGCGTCGTGAAGAAATCCTATTCGAATAAAACGGCCTCAGCCACGCAGCCAGCATCATTCGGCAGCCAACCCATGACAACAGCGGCCTCCAGCCAGAATGTCTCTTCAGCTATCTGTCGCCTTCATAGAGGAAAATTCAGATGTAAAGAAAGAAACGAAGTAAAAACCAATCAATATCCTGGACCAAAGAACATTGAGAATCATGTTCTTGGTAGCCAGCTCCTCCCCATTTACCACAAGAACACCCAGCCATAAGCTTCCCAACCCTCAAGACGTCTCTATTTATGGGGCTTAGGCGGTCTGGATGAAAGTGGCGACACCGTCGGCGTTACCATCTTGGAGGTATGCGGGAATGCAATTCTCGCCCTCGTTGCCGACCATGTCCCCGAAGCCCTGCGAGTCGCAGTTGCCCGTGAACTTGCCCGTGTCGCAGTAGAAGTAGCCGTACCACTCGATGTGGCCGGTGGTGCCCGTGGGCTGGGAGACCTTGTAGGAGACGGTGCTCTCCTGGTTCTCGCTCCAGGAGTATCTAACCATGGGTTGGGCCGTTAGTTTCATCTGTCGTGCATACCGGCCCCCAAACAAAACACAGCGAGCGTGAACTTGGGTGTCAACTTACTCGTAACCCAACTCCATGGATGCGGAGACGATCTCGAAAAATGACGCGCCGATGGAGGTGGTGACACTGAAGGTGCTCGTGGCCTCGAACCCAACCGAGGTGCTGCTCTCAAGCTCGCAGCCTTGTTCCAAAGAGCAGAGCTGGTCGCCCGTGAGCTTGATGGGCGTGGCGGACCGCGTCTTCTTCTTGCCGGTGCCCTCCCACTTGCAGCTGTCGTCCCGCTTCACCGGGCCGAGGTCGCGCGCGTGCTGGCGGCCCGCGGGGGCCGACGACGTGCCGGCGGCGGCGGCGGCGGCGCCCGCGGCCGCGAGGGCGGTGGACTTGCCGTCGCACTCGTCGTTGCAGCAGTAGGAGGTGCCCCAGACCTCGTCGAACCAGACCTTGACGCAGTTGTGGTCCTTGGCGCCGTCGATGAGGACGTACGGGACGCCGCAGCGGTCGGGCTGGACGTCGGCCTGGTCGAGGATGCGGATCTGGCACTCCGAGGCCAGGCCGTTGCCGTCGACCCAGCCCGCGTACTGGCCCGACTGCTCGTCGCGCTCCCAGTCGTCCGAGGGGATGATGGTGCCCTGCTGGCAGGTGTCGGCCGACGAGTCGAACGTGTGCAGCTCGAGGAACGAATTCTCGTCGCCCTCGGCCTTGTTGCACCCGGCGTCGCGGTACACGGTGAACAGGTAGTCCCCGTTAGCGCGAACGTAGGGAGCGAGGGCGGCGAACCCAAGAAGGGAGAAAGCTATTTTGGAAGACATCGTGGCTCGATTCAAGAGAGACTTAAGTAAGGAGGGGAAAGCTGTGTATGGAGAGCGAGTGTTTCCTATGGCTGTAGATCCTCTGTTGTGAATTCTTTGATCTGGTTGTTAACCGGCTTTCTTCCCCCTTTTATAGATCCAAGAAGGACTTGGCCCCCCACGCTTTCGAATGCAATTGTTTTGCCAGATGAAGAAAAGCATGCTTCCAAGCATAAGATCGCCGATCGACACTCGGATACAGGTGGTGCTGTTCGTCAGCCTCCGAGGCATAATGCTCTGCGGTGTCTGTGGGATTCGTGATGACCACCCCCAACAAAGGTCTCCTCATCGGAGTGCAACCCCAATGTAGCCACTTAGAACTGTCTCAGGCACACTACGACTAGTTCACATGAGTGAAGTACCCCGCAATGGGAGTTCTGTCGGATGTCTTCTTCCGAATCGGTCATCGCAGGCTTTACGGCATGAGGCACCCTGGCCCCTTTCCCTGTCCAGTAGCTCGATGGATCTGGGCAAAGGCGCTGTACACATCACCGTTTTGGGAGCCTTGGATTCTTACTTTAGAACACGAAATTTGTTCCAGCTACTCGAACTATGCTTTCACGCATACCTGGTTTGCTGACATAGTTTCCGTAATATAGAGTGGTTATTGAAGTGGAGCCAAGGCAACCGCCAAGGAACTCATGGGGCTTCTCAGCTGTTGTCCTATGTATTACGCAACTACTTGATTGTCGCATGTGCATATACATAGTTGTTTGTATTGTGAGCAGCGCTATATTCACATCCACTGAGCGCTGAAATCCATTTGTGTTCGTGGGGTCTATTTGATCTTGACTGCAATATAAGAAAGTTTGCTAATAACCGAGATAGATGACACTTTGGTCGAAACCGTGACGCAGTCACTACAGCTAACACCCTAGTGCCTCGGGCCGTCGCTAGTGAAGAAGAGTGAAGTAGGAATCCGTGCAGGCAACCCAATTCAACCTACCACATTCGCCAGTCTGTCAGTATTGAGCTTCCGCATCGAGTATAGTACGGCACCCGGCCAATTGTACCGATTGCTACGCCGATTCGGTCACGTCAGCTCGTAACGCTACACGAAGCGTACAGCTTACGGTTACATAGTGGCAAGAGCTGTACGGAAAAAATGCTCCGCCTTATGTGAAGGCTCTAGGAAACCCTTCAATAAAGAGCTGAGGCCCGAATACAGTCAGACTCCCTTGTCCTTCCGTGCCTTGATTCCCAGCCCTTCCGACAATCAAGCATAACGATACTGGCATGCTACGTTTCTGCCATAGCAACCAAGGATCCTTAAGTACACCCTTTCGTTTAGCTCACTCTGTGACGTTGCTACATGTAGCCAACCTTTGCACGGTTCCGAGATAACCGAGTGGTGATGGGTTAGGCGGTGCTTTGACTTCGGCCGAGCGGCGAGGTGCTAATATCCAAACGACGCTTGAGGGGATCCGCCATCCGGGCGCTTGATGGGCAGAGGCGGGACAGCGAGAGGCCAGGGGCGAGGAAAGAGAGAAACGGGTGGACCATCGAGCTGAATAGAGTATCCGGGTGTTCCGGTCTTTCTCGGTACGGCGTCCGACATCAGTCTTGGATTGCGGGCCGTGCCGGCCGGGTCTGCCGGTGGTCCAGCCGGCCGAGGCAATAATTTCCTGGTTCGCGCTGGAAAGAACAACTCGAAGGCAGGACCCCAAGATATGGGACGCGGAAAACAGAAATCCACGGCCGTTGTTTTGGTGCAGCTTGGCCACCAATTCCAAATGAGGGGCGACTTACTTGGGAGAATGGTCTTACAGGCTACTGGAAGAAGGAGCGGCGCCAGTTAGGGTTTACAGACTATGATCACTTTATGATCTTCGGCACATCACAGAACATGCATGAAAAAGTTTTGCGATTTGTTGGATTCATGTGTCTTCACATTAGTTTCCAGTTCACCTCATTCTCACCAGTCCGGAACAAAACATCATCACGTGAAATTCAACCCGGAATACTACTCCCGCCATTCCTCTCTTGTCGCTCGTAGCACCGGCCGCTTTACTCGCTCTTGTCCTTGGCGTAACGGCCGGTGACCTGGCGGATCTTCTTGCCCCAGATGAAGACGGGGATGGCCAGGAGGCCAAAGAGGCCGGTGAGGCCGCCGAAGGTGGCGAAGGCGCCGTCGTAGCCGTTGTGCTCGATGAAGGGGGCGATGCCGTAGCTGACGCCGAAGGAGATGATGCCGCGGAAAGCGGTGATGACGACGAGGAGGGGACCGGCGAGGGCGGGGTAGCTGTCGAGCAGGTAGGTGATGGCGACGATGTTGGCGCCGACGAAGGCGAAGTAGTAGGCGGCGATGGTCCAGCCGTAGATGAACCAGTGGTAGCGGTCCGGGTGGGCGGCGGCCTGGCCGTACAGCACCGCCGTGAAGACGCCGACGGCCGTCGGCAGCGCCAGCGGCAGCAGCCGGATCTCGGGCTCGTGCATGCCGCCGCGCCGGTTCGCGAACCACTTGATGAGCGCGTCGGAGCCCCAGCCGAAGACGGGCAGCGCCACGAGCGCCGTGATGATCTGCCCGCAGTTGAGGTACGACGCCGACGCGTTGGGCCAGCCGTATGGCGCCGCCGTGATGATGCTGCTGTACGTTGTGCCGATGGCGATGTTGGTCCCCAGCGTCAGCCCGTTGAGACACAGCGCCCAGAACACGTTGGGGAAGAGGAGGACTTGGAACGTTTTCTGTCGTTGCACACCATGTAAGCAAGACATCTTGGTACCGAGCCGGGGCGGGAAAAGGGAGAGGGGAGACTTACAAACAGCGTGTCCACGGCCTTGCTCCAGTCGGGCGTGCCCACCCACAGGCGCATGTCGGACCGCCAGGTGCGGGCGGGGAAGTTGACGAAGTCGAGCGGCGGGCGTTCGGTGCAGAGGGTGACGTCGCCGGAGCCGTCGGACGACGACTCCTGGAAGGCCGTCATGGAGCGGTCGTACTTGGTCTCGGGGATGAAGAAGAGCGTGACGACGAACTGGACGCCCGCGAGGATGGCCCCCAGCCCGTACCACCACTGCGGTGTGATGGCCTCGGCGATGGGGCCCGCAAAGAGCGTCCAGATGGTCGTCAGGATCACCTGTACCGTCTGCTGGATCATGAGGCCTTGGCTGCGCTCGTGGAGAAAGAAGAGTTCCTATCGGAGGGGGAAGGTATCGGTCAGCATACTCACACACACACACGAAGAAGCGAACATGTCAGGTCAAGGGGCCATTCACGTACCTTGGTGATCATGGGGACCAGGGCTTCGCTCTGGCCGGCCGCCATGCCGATGATGCACCGGGCGCCCAGGTGCATCTCGTACGACGTGGCCCTGGCGGAGACGACAGTACCGATAACCAGAACAAGGGTGGAGACGAGAAGGACAATGCGTTGGCCTACGGCGTACGCTACCGGGATCGCAATCAAGTTGGCTATGCCCCTGTTCGTGTCCCATCGTCAGCTCTGTCGGTTTTATCGCCGCCGTTTACGGGATATCGCCGTCATCGGATCGTTATCCCAAATCAGGGGCAAGGTGAAGGGGTCTTGCTCACATGAACAATGTCGGATACGTCATCAGGGCAGTGATGTCGGCATACGTCTTGCCAACGGCTTCGTACTCGGGAATATAGAAGCCCAAGAGCCCACCCAGGCCCGAAGACAACGACAGGCCAACCGTGGCGACTAGGCAGAAGGGCATATTAGACCAGGACGGACAAGGGTCAGGGGGCTCAGGAGGGCTCACAGGTAGACACTCCGACAACGATGACAATTTTCTGCCACTTGGGCAGGTTCAGTGGATCTGTAGCAGCATCGTCAGTAACGTAATATTCGGCTCGCTATCCGTCATATCGAGTAGAACGCCGTGCTAAGGGCAGAAGAGATGGAGGAAAGTGAGAGGCAGGAAAGGAAGAGCAGGAACCTACCACGGGGATCGGTTGTCGGCGTGGGGATGAAGACGACGGCGCCCTGGGTGAGCTTGACGGTGCCCATGACGGCGTCGGCCTGCGGCGCCTTGTGGATGGAGCCATGGTCTAGGTCGGCCGCTTCTTCCACGTGGGCCGCGTAGGACTTATCGTCGGATGGGATTGGTTTCGCCATGACGTCCAAGGGAAGGGGGCGCTCAGGACAAGACAAGACGAAGGACTCGGGGCGAGATAGAGCAAGCAGAACGGAGCCCGGCCGGAAAAGAAATTGGGAAAAGTCGAAGATGAGCTGGCTCAAACGATGGGCACAGGCAATCGCACCCGTCGCGCTAATCAATCACTGCACGATGGGCCCGCGATGGCAACAGAGACTGGGGAAATCCAACCCGGACCAGAAGACGCAATCAGGTCTTCGATCGGGAGGCCGTGAAGAGGAGAGCTACCCGGAACATCTTCTCTGCCTCTTCCTCATCGCGGCCGTTGTCTTTAAGCCTCCTTCGTCTCAGCGCCGCGCCAGCTTGCCAACACCTGCCAAGGGGCCCTGGTCCTTGCCCCGGCTCTTTCTGGGGTGGCGCCCAGGCCTACCCCCAGGTTTCCTCCCCCACATTCCCATTTCCATCTCAGCTGATCTGGGGTAGTGGGTGAGTGATTGCGCGTGTGTTTGTGTGTGTGCTAGTATGGCGACTGGGGAAGGGGGGCCGAGGTGGGCGGGCTGGGGTCTAGTGCCGGCGGTATTGGGGGGAGAGGGGGGGTTTTTCCCGGAACTTCGCCTGAAAGGGGGGGGTGACAGAGAGGGGAAGACACCCCTGTCGCCCATTCCGGGCTCGGTTCGGGTGGGCTCACGCAGGCAAATCGGCCACCAACCAGCCCCCCCGGTGAGAACGTCTTCGCAACCCCGTCATCGGCGGCGCCGCTTTTCCCGGCCTCGTTTGTTCTTTGCGCAACGCCCGCACATTTCGGTGCGTCTGGGAGGGCCCAGAACTTGGCCCTCTGGTTGGCGTCCCTTGGCCAGGTTACGAAGGCGCGCCACCCGGAGGGGGGGGAAGAACAGAGAGACATCTGGGATCTTTTCGGCGCCCCCTCTCCTGAAGACATGCAGCGCGGGGGCCGGGCAAGTTTTGATGAACGGCCTTCACCTCACTGCGTCGGAATGTAGGAACACTTTCCGAGGGCGAGCGAGCCCCCTCAGAATGCGCTGTCGGGCCCAAAGCAGGAAGCGATCCCGGCACTTGGACGTCCACGTGGCCGTTGATGAAAAAGAACTCCACTGCTGTGGCCTGAGACGTGCCGTCGACGTTGAATGATACTCAAGAGCGGCTTCCGAGGCCTCGCTGATAGGTCGGCAACCCGTTGCATCATGCCGGCACAGTACGCCACTTTCCTGTTGTGCAGTCACTTTGCCACATCACTACAGGTATGCTTGCAGAATACGGGAGATGATTTTTTTTTAATTTATCAACTAGTCAAAAACAGTACGTCGCGGGAAACCAGACGACACTACTAGTATGCTTTGACACCGGCCAACCTGAGCACTGTATCCGTGACTTCGGGCTTCTCAAACGGCTCACTCCTGTCCTTCGGACATACCTCGCCGTTCCTCATGGGCTTCTCCTTGGCCATCCGCACGTTGCTGTGGGAGGGTTAGCTCGGGTCTTCGAGGGGGGCGCCCGCTCGGGGCTCGGGAGAGTGGGGGACGTGTGAGGACAAGGGGGAGATGGAGAACAGAAACCGAGTGGGGGAATTCGGCCAAGGGGTTCCCAAGGAAACTGGAGGCAAACGGGAACAAACCGGGGGCAGGCGGGCAGGTATCTGAGGGGGAAGGGTGGGTTCAAGGTGCAAAACGTACCAGTGCGGCCAGTGGGTGGTGCCCAGGTAGTTCTCGAAGCAGTACTTCTTGGCCTCGAGGGCCTCATCCTCGGCGAAGGCGCGCGGCGTCATGCAGATGTACTGGACGTGGCGGATGGTGTCGCCCTCGGGCAGCTTGGCGTAGTGGATGGTGCGCGAGTCCCAGAGGACGAAGTCGCCGGGGTCCATGTTGACCTTGATCATCTCGCAGCCGCGCGCCTCGAACCACTTGAGGTCCTTCTCGTGGAACAGGAACAGGTCCATGTACTCGAGCTCGGGCGGCGGCGCGTCCTCGTGGTCGTACGACTCGCGCTCCTGCGAGAAGTACTCGTCGAACAGCTTGGCCGAGCCGCGCATCAGCATCAGCCCGCCGTCCCGGGGTCCGTTGGGCGCGTAGTTGAGCAGCCCTTGCACCGATTGCATGCTACGTGGAGCGAGCGCCCCGGTTAGCGGGGGAAAAAATAGAGGCCGGCGGGATGCAGCAGACACTTACCCCTTTCTCCGCTTGTTCTGGTCACAGTGCGGCCACGGGCTCCAGTTCAGGTCCTTCCGGTTGGGCATGGAAATGTTCATGCCGTCAAAGGAGCAGATGAGTTCCTTAGTGCCCCAGAGCTTCTCAAAGACCTCGATCACGGCAGGCTCGGTGCGCGCCTCCCAGGCCATCTTCTCATGGGCGGAGCCATAGGCAAAGTACATGCTATAAGGGCCGCTGTCAGATTCACGCAGCAAAGGAAAAAAGGGGGGCGGCCGAACTTACCCTCCCTTGAAGCTCACCGGCAGGTGGTCGGCGGTCCACGTACTCGGGTCCTTCTCGTCGAATCCCAGCTCGAAGTTCTTGAGCCACTGAGTCTGCTTATCGCAGTAGTACTGGGCCCGCTCGGGGCTGATGACGTTTTTGATCACAACGCAGCCATTCTTGTGGAACTCGTCACGCCAGTCGCCGTAGACGGTGTTGGGGTCAAAGTGCATGATGTCCTTGCCCTCGATCCGAGGAGCCCAGGTGTGCTTGGGCGGCTCCTCGGCCTTCTTGGTGGCGGTGGTGGTAGTGGTGGTCGACATGGCGACGGGTGATGATGAGGGTGAAGATAAGATCTCGGCCTCTGGGCTGTGGCAGAGAGTTGGCAGATGTTTTGCCAAGTTGCAGATGTGTTTTCCGACTGGATAGAGATCAACGGATGGATAGACAAAGACGCCTTTCTGAAAACGGTGCTCCGAGGGGGCAGAGATCACTAGTTGAAATATCACACAGGATCAGTGTATTGTGGGATTCCGAGCCGGTGCGTGTTTGGATGACCGGATCACCATCGGAATCAACTGCCATGGCCCCCTCTTTTGTCTTCCCCAGCGGCCCGACTCGGTGGGCCGAACCGAAGGTGCTGCCAGCCGAACCGAAACGGAGCCGAAGAGCTGAAGCAGGGATCGTGAAAGCGGGGGATCGTGAAAGCGGGGGATCACGGAGCGGGGGTGTGCCGCACCATCGCCCATTCCGGCCCAACGCCGACTGATCCCCCGCCCTCTTCCTATTGGTTGTATTGGGGGTCTCCGGAGAGGGGGAGGGGAACAAAGCGTTGTTCGTGCGATCTATACGTTAGCCGGGCCGGAAGTGGACGATTGCATGCCCCGTCTGCGACGCCATTAACGCCCCCGCGTTATCTTGGACCCCCCGCAATCCTGGGGATCCCTGGCATATCGCGGCATCAGCAACGCCACCCAATCGCCCGCGGTGGTTTTCCAATCCCCTAGCGAGTCTCGCCAGTGGCCATGTGCCCTCCGACCCCCCCAGCCGGTCCAGTTTGCCGGCGGCTGGGCCGAGCCGCAACGCGCAGCGGATCCAACCCCGAGACGCGACCGGAGCCGGGCCGAGGTCCTCACGATCCCCTCGCGACGCGACCAAAAACCGCTCCCCCTTATGTACGACGAGATATCGCACTGCTGTCAAGTGTGAAGTGGCAATCCTGTCAAACCACTTCGACTCCCTCTTCTTGAAACCCCTTTCTCCTCCCCCCTTTCCCCCCTATCATCCGCCCGTCATGCCCAATCCAGTCCAAGTCGCCACCCGGAGGATAGGCGAGCCCGTCGTGGGCGAGAACGGCTACGTCGGGTTCACGCCGGGCAAGACGGAAGTGCTGAAGGCGGGATCGACGCCGTTCGCGGCGCAGGGCGCCAAGTCGCTGGAGAGCGACATCTGCGTCGAGCACGACGTCGAGGTGGTGGTGCGCGACGGCGCGCGGCTCTACATCGACGTGTACCGGCCGGCGGGCACGCGCGAGCCGGTGCCGGCGATCCTGAGCTGGTCCTTCTACGGCAAGAAGTACAGCGCGCTCGACATGCTGCCCATCACGACGTGGCACTGCTGCGTGCCCAAGTCGAACCTCAGCGGGCTCGAGAAGTTCGAGGGCCTCGACCCCGACTACTGGTGCCCGCGCGGCTTCGCCATCGTCAGCGTCGACACGCGCGGCGCCGGCCACAGCGACGGGCAGATCTGCGTCATGGGCAGCCAGGACGCCGAGGACGGGCACGACGTGGTCGAGGCCGTGGCCAAGATGGCCTGGTGCAACGGGCGCGTCGGCATGGCGGGCAACTCGGCGCTCGCCATCGCGCAGTGGTTCGTGGCGGCGCAGCAGCCGCCGTCGCTGGCGGCCATCGCGCCGTGGGAGGGCATGGGCGACATGTACCGCGAGCAGTTCTGCCGCGGCGGCTGGTTCTCCATGAGCAACTTCGACCTCATCGCCAAGGCCATCGTGCGCGGCCAGCCCAACTCGGGCCTCGAGGACTTCGCCGAGATGTACCGCCGCTCGCCCACGCAGAACGCCTACTGGCGCGACAAGCGCGTCGACATGACCAAGATCCGCTGCCCGGCCTACATCCGCGGCTCCGACGTCAGCAGCATCCACACCATGGGCTGCGTGCGCGCCTGGCTCGAGATCCCCCACGACGACAAGTGGATTCACTGGAGCAGCAAGCAGGAGTGGTACGAGCTGTACTGCGAGGACGAGTCGCGCGAGGAGCTGCGCTGCTTCTTCGACCGCTACCTGCGCGGCGAGCAGAACGGCTGGGAGGCCAAGACGCCCAAGGTGCGCTGGTCGCTCATGCAGTTCGGCAACCGCGAGGCCGTCGACGACGTCGTCCTCGAGGACTTCCCCGTGCCCAACACCGACTACCGCGAGCTATTCCTCCAGCCCGGCGGCCGCCTTGCCGCCGGCGCCGCCCCGGGGGCCGCCGCCCACGTCGCCTACGACTCAGAGGACCGGCACAGCTTCGCCGAGTTCCGGTACACGTTCGCCGAGCCGGCCCGGCTCCTCGGCCTGCCCAAGGCCGTCGTCTACGCGTCGACTGACGCCGCCGCCGGCCGCGACGACTTCACCGTCTTCACCATCCTGCGCAAGCTCGACCGCGACGGCAACGCCCTCATGCACCTCAACATGCCCTTCAAGGCCACGCCCGTCGACCGCATCGAGGACATCCCCGAGAAGGACCAGGCCAGCCTCAACTTGCACCTCGGCTCCATGGGCATCCTGCGCGCCTCGCAGCGCGCCATCGACCCCGCCCGCAGCATTCATCCCCAGTTCCCCTTCCACCCCCACGACAAGCAGGAGAAGATCCCGCCGGGCGAGGTCGTCCGCCTTGAGATTGGCATCTGGGCCATGGGCGTCGACTTTGACGCCGGCGAGAGCATCAGCATCCGCGTAAGTTTCCTCTCTCCCCATCTTTTCCCTACGACCGCCCGGCCATTCCCTCCCGCGACTAACAATATGTTCTCCCAGATCGGCGGGCAATACCCCAGCATAGCCGAGTATAGCAGCTTCTCGGGCCCGCGCCCAGAAAACGAGCTGAACCGGGGTCAGCATCGCATTCATTTCGGTGGTGAATACCCGAGTAGTGTTATTCTTCCCTTTACGCCGCGGCCGTAGCAGGCATCGCGGTAGTTTAAATTGATTGCATTTTGGTCGTGGCCGTGACCATCCAACTATGTGTGCTGGACCTGTAGCATAACGCATTTTGGGAAGAGTGACAGACATGCGCTTTCATTAACCCCCCCAATCCAGAGGCAACCCGCGTGACTTTGGTAATAGTTACCCAATCTCTCTCTGTACTCATAGATAGCTAGGCGCTTAGACAACTTCTTTGATACTCCGACCCACCACTATTCCCCCCAAGAACAGCCAACCAGCCCAAACCCCCTTGCTCCCAGTCGGTTCTCTCACAGCTTACTCCCCCGCCGCCCCATGGCTCCCTCCTCCACGGCGGGGTTGGCCAGGCCGCCCGCCTCGCTCGTCATGCTGATGGGGTCGCCCAGCAGGCTGGGGTTGGCGCCGGGGCCGTGGGCGGCCTTGGCGGCCTTTTCGCGCCGGAGCTCCTTGTGCGGCGGCGGCGCCGCCGCCGACGACGACGAAGAAGAAGAAGCCGGGGCGCCGGCCTCGTCGGGCGTCGGCACCAGCGGGCTCTGCTCCGCCTTGAGGCTGACGGGGTCGCCGAGGAGCGAGGGGTTGGCGCCGCCGGTGGCGCGCTCGCGGAGGGTGATGCCCGCCGTCATGGGGCCGGTGGGGGGGAGGGGGGATTCTTCGGGGGACGGAGGAGGGTGGTGGTTTTCGGTGGCGGTCGCGGCGGCGGCGACGGCGGCGGCGGCAGTAGTCGCTCCGGCTACCGCGGCTCCGTTGGGGCGATGGGCGGGTGCGGGCGGCGTCGTCGGCACGTACGGCTCGGGCACGCTCTCGAGCGGCGTCTCGTCGGCGGCGAGGAATCCGGCCACGGACTGCGGCAGGCTGGCGAGCTTGGCGGCGGTAGAGCGGAGCAGGGTTGCGAGGGCCGAGTAGGACATTGGGCTCAGCTTTTTCGTGTATGGAAAGGGAGGCGGTCCGCCGTTTAATACTCGGGAAACCTCGAGGGGGAGGGGGCCTCAGGTGGACGCGGCTTGGAAAGGGGGGGTGCGTTTGGGAACGGGGCTGGGCTGGGCCGGGCTAGGATGGACGGTATAGGATGGGGACCAAACCGCCAGTGACGGCATGGATCGGTAGACTCTAGTACCTACAAAGACGTGGTTGGGCTTGGTGTGGAAACGGGGGAGGGAGGGAAATCATTAATCACCACTTTCTTTTACTTTGGCAGCGGCGTGCTCTGTGGGTTGCGCTTCTATTGTTTCCACCCGCTTCCTCTTCCCTCCTCTTCCCGGGTCCCACCACCTCCCTGACCTCATTGTCATATGCTATTTTCCAGGACTGCCGTGCGACTCAGGGTCCCGTTAGACTTTCTAGCTACCGCCAGGGTTGACACCGGGATGAATCCATGACCTCACGACCCGGGCCTCTGGGATTGTACAAGTCCCCGGTAGTAGCGGCTGCTGCTGCTGCAAGCGTTGACGACTCCAGGCTTAGAGCGGCCCTGGAGCCGCGCGAAACCCCGGATTCCCGTCCCCGCGTTTTAGTGGCTCGACCCACCTGGAAACTGCCTGGGGCCTCAGGTGGAGTCCCTAGAATGGGGGACATCATTCGTGCCCCGTCGCTGCTTTCGGTCGCCAGCCCCCGTTGTCTGCTATGGGATGTATCAGTAGGTGGCTCTGGATTCCAGGCGAACCAGGCTTAAGTATTAGATGGGGGGATGTAAGTTTTCACTGGTTATCGCACCAGGCTCAACCTAGGTCCAGAGCAGCATGGTGCCTACTTCGTGGCCATGATGTTCTCTATTGGGCTGTTGAACACTTCCCAATGTCAAACGCACTACTATGTACAGAAGGGGGGTTATCGACGGTGGTGGCTGGTCGGCGTGCTTTGTGTGGCTCGGTAGTTGGCCCGTCGTAGAAACCGGGAGTCAGTCTCCCACTTCCACCCCAACTCTACCCAGCTGAGCCGGCTGCTCACTGTACACAGCTTTTGTCCGCTGCCTACTTACGGTCCTGCTGCCTATCTCTGCCTACCTCATTCTGACCTACCTGTCTCTACCCATTACTATTCCAATCCATGCCTTTCAGCGATAGCGTCTTTCTGTTCACAGCACCACAACTTACCAAAGCACATACCCAAGTACGGTCGAGACCTGGTCGTGCTGCATCTCGTCCTACGAGAACAGTTTACGATGCGCGCCCTGGGTTGACAGGCTAGCGAGCTGACTTGCTGGTGCAGTCAAGCGACCGGTGCTTGGTAACACGGGACTGACTCGACCACACCTTGTCACCTACGAGTACCGAAGCACATGGTGACTTTTCGACCGTCCCGGCTGGACTTCACCGTCACTTACACAAGACTTGCGTCGAAACCTTTCTCCAGCTCGTCATGGTTCCGAGCTTGGTGGCCTATGGCATGTTAGTAAGAGGCTCTTCGCGGACATGGGGGCCATCGATAAACAGCTATCATCACCTCGGCGACACTGGCCGTGACCAGTGCGGCGTGGCATCGCAACGAGACGGTTACAGGCATCGCAGACGGCGGTCGGCAACGATCCTCGGCCACCCGGTCTGCTGGGAATACTTGGTCAGCGGCGGCTTCACCCGGTGAGCCCTGGAGCGAGAAAAGGTTAGGATCAAGAAATCAGGCGTTACGGGTATATACGGCGTTATCATGACATATTTACAACTCCTCTCGACTCTCCTAGTCGTGCCTTCGATCTTTTGGCCGGCTCCGCATCGGATCCGATTTTGGTTTTTGTACGCGTCCAATCTCGGGACTCGTCTTTCTGGCACACCTCGGTGGGCTGCGACTCCCCTCTCGCCGGCTCTTCCGTGACGAACGAGCGTACTCTTGGAGCACGTGGGTATATAAGGGCGACGTAGCACCCAGCGATATCGACGACTTGGTACGTCGTAGGGAAATGTAGGAATCCGAAGCTTCGGCCTCGTTCCGGGGGGTAGGGGTATCCGACTCGGTCGACTCGGCGACCTGGCCCTCACGCTCTGCAGGCGCCATGGGCCCGTTTCGAGACTTGCCATGCTCCTCCGATCGGACAGCGGCATCCGATCGAAATCTGGCCTCCCATTCCATTGACACCGAGGACACCGAGCTGTCGTCTGGCTGCGACGTCTCCAGGTCCTCTTCATCATGGGACAACGTGCCTGACTGAAACAGGACGTCGGGGTCCGACTCGGAAAAGGAAGGGGTCCGCGTCGACGTCCAGGAGTGCAAGCCGTAGTCGCCATGCGACAGGTCGATGGGCGATGCGGCCGACGAGTTCGAGTACATGGTCAGCGATCGGGGGGAGGGGGGCAGATGGCTTGCAGGAATCGTCGAAAGGGTGAGCGGCTCATCAGTTAAGAAGTCTTGGTCGTATTCGTCCAGGAAGGGTTTGCTGGGGAAGGGGTCGACGACGTCGACGGCCGAGTCGGTCGACCGCGTCGTCAGGGCATCGCCGTCCTCCGAGTGACCGTCGGCGTCCGAGGAGCGCCAGGGGTGGTCGGCCGGCAGGTACGAGGAAAAGTAGCTGACGAGCGAGTCCAGAGACTTAGTGCGAAACAGCTGCAGGGCGTACTGCCACTGGTGGGTCCCGATGAGGGTCGGGTTGGCAATGATTTCGAGCGAGGCGGATTCGAGGGTCTCGTTGAGCTCGCGCAGGCGCTGCTCCTTGCGGTCGGCCAGGAGGCGGTGGAACTCATCGGGATTACTGGCGGCGTGGGAGATCTCGCACACGTCGTGGTGAAAGGCCTCGGGGTCCTGAATGGACGAGGTGATGGTGTTGTACTGGTCGTGGAGTTTGGAGTAGAGGTCCTCCCTCTTCATGCCAAACTTCCAGGCGGGCCATGAGCAGCCGGGTTCGTCCATTCTAAGTCTATCGGTGGGGGGGTATCAAGGCAAAACAAACAAGCAGGCGCTGGAAGAGAACCAAGAAAGGGAAAAGAAGCAGGCGGGATAGTGATACAGGGTGCAGGTGCGAATCGCTGCGCGTGCGCTACGGTGGTGGTGTTGTTGTCGTCGTCGTCGTCGAGTCTGGTCATTGGGTCTGTCTGGTCTGGCCGGGCAGTCTTCTAGACAAAGATGATGGGGTCCATTTTGGCGGAATAGTCAAGTTAATCAATCGGAACGTCGAGCGCGAGCGAGCAGTGACTGGCGGGCGATTCGGCGTGTTTGGGACTGGACTTGACTGGACTTGACTTGACTTGACCGGACTTGACGATATGACACCGTTGAGACTCTCAACACCGACTGTAGGCCGGGAGAACCTCTGGGCGAAGGGCAAGTTGGGGAGCGCCGTCAGGCCATACCTCGAGTGGCCCGTGCGTGGCGAGATTGACGGCCGCAGCGTCTTCCCTGTCAGCAAGTGTCTGGGAGCGGAAACGAGGGCCAATCAAGACGGGTCTGGTGGAACACCCTCAGGCAGCCACCAATAGCCATCGGCCACTAATGCATTCCTGCAGCCGCTTGCAGCGCCATTGCATATTTTCGGGCTTGGGGCGCGTCACCTGTCGCTGCACCCGATCAGCCGAAGTTCTCTGGCCTTCCCTGCGCCTGGCCAATAACACCACGCAGGATACGACAAGGCAGGATCTGGCCCCATCCATCCATCTGGCCGCTTGCCAAGTGCTGGCTTTCGGGGTCTTCGCCTCCATTCCCACGTTCACGCCCTGCCGGTTCTGCCTGCCCAACTCATCGTGAATCATCCTGTCGACCCGACTACTACGATGATGGTTGCGGCCAGGCCGAGCTCGTTGGGCAATGGGATGGGATGGGATAGGATGGGATGGGATGGGAAAGGCTCACATGGGTGGCAAATGCCGATGGGTACCTGCTTGGACTCATGGTAAATCAATCCATTAGGCTTGTGCCTGCTGTGGTTGTTGCACACTGCAATCGGGGCTGCAATCGGGCAACAACATTCATTCTGACCGTCATCGCGGCCTTCTACCTTCCATACCACAAGCTGTTGATGGTTGCAAGTGCGGTGACGTGGTGTTGTGGTGGCGCGACCTCGAGAACATGAAGAAGATGGATGTCGCGTCATGGCCATCCGCCATCCCGATCGCAAACCGCCCATCGCCGCTGCTCGCCATTTGCAACAACGTACAACTTGACCAGCGGGAAGGCTTCCATGAAATGCGCGCCCTGTTCGCGTCACTCCCGTCACCCGACACCCGACCACCACCCGCCAGAAGCCATGACGAGCCCGGCACACCACTCCGGGCGCTTTCGGGCGTTCGGGAGTCTTCTGACCACCCCAAGCGACTGGCCACCCGACCCCCCAGGCGTGTCAGGGTATCGCCAGAGTGAAGCGGAATGACAGTGGCGTGGGCTGTGTGTGTGTGGCCGCCAACACGAACAGCCTCTCCGTTCAGCTTACCCTCCTTCACCTCTCCCACCCCTGCCGATCCGCCTCTGCGCCTGCTTGTCCGTCGTGCCCGTCTGCCCGTCTGACGACCGTTTCCGTCTCTGGACGGTGAGCCAGAGCTGTGCTCCGCAGGTCTGCAGGCCTCCCTGCCTCTTCCGACTCCCCCCGGTTCTCAGTTCCCATGGATGGATGTTTCTTCATCGCCTCCTCCTTCCCCCCGTCACAGCCTCACGAACCGGCGCCTCAGCCTGCAACTGCGCACGCCCGTAGCCCCTCCTCGGTGGTGTCCTAGGGGGTTACCGTGCGTGTTCGCGGCGGCCAGACTGTGATGACCTCCCCCAATTAACGCCTTGGAAACCAGTCCTTCTGGACAGGCCGGACTGTGACATACATGGGTGCTGTATCCGTATGATGTAGTGCGGAGGAGAGCCCTAGGCAGCCAGCAGACGGCCAGGCGCCTGTTGGCGGGATCAGCCGCATCGCACTTCTGACTTCTTCGGTGACTCTCTTGCTCCGCGTCGGTTTGATGAAGATAGTCCTGCGGCCCCTTCACCTGACGCCTGTGGACAGGACTGTAGCGGGCGCCGCCCGTTGAAGAGCTTCAAGGCACCGCGTCCCGCCACCCGTGTCTTTGCCTTCCCTACTTCGCATTTGCCTCGTCGCCTCGTCTGTCTAGGACTGTATTGCGTTCTGCTAGCCAGTGCTATTCCTGCTTACCTCTTTACTCCGCTCTGATCCGTACCGCCGCCAAATATCCATGCACTGAAACTCAAACCCATTTCCTTGCCCTTTTCATCCAACCCACGCCATGGTCGAAGATTGCGCCTCGGAGGAGCGCACAGAGCCGTTTTCGCAGTCCGAGATCGAGTCACGGCTCCAGCGAAGCATCCGCGTCAGCGAGGAGCTGGAGGCTGCCGGAGACAGCCTGGTGCCTCTGGACAAACTCATCATTGATGACAGCCACCGCCGGCAGGGTGTCCGCCTGCTCGTGCGGCCGCTGACCCGGAGCCGCTCCGTGAGCCCCGGCAGCGACAATTGCGAATGGCTGGCCTTACGAGCCGAGGTGGCCGAGGTGGCCGCCTCGCCCGCCGAGGCGCCGCAGACGGTCCTGGCCGTGACTCAGACCAGCAAGGACATCAAGTTCTCCCTGCGCATCCCTGGTGAGACGGGCATTGACGAGACGCGCCCGCCGCTGTGGTGTGAGCTCTACTACGACCCGGCCAGCGACAACCAGATTCTGTTGAACCGCTCCGATGTCCCCATCACGCTAGCCAAGCTGTCGGTCCCCAACGCGGACGACTGCCCCAACGTGGACCAGGAGCTCGTGCCCGGCACTACCATGGAGCTGTTCCCGGCCTCGTGGAGAATCAGCGTCTACGGCTCCGCCATTATTGACTTTAGGATCTTGACGAAGCGTCCTGCCATTCTGCGCCCGCCCCGCGATGTCTCCAATCTCTCTTCGATGGTGGGCAGCCCCGACGTGCTGAACTCGTCCCACAAGAGGTCGCTGTCGCCCGACGACAACGAGGACGAGGCCGCCTCTGGCGCGGACAAGAGGCTGCGCATCCGGGACCGCCGGGACGAGGACAAGGATGACAGCGACGACGGTGTTATTATGTTTTATCCCCGGACAAAGACCGACCCGCTGGTCTTTCCCCTTCCCAGTGCCGCCAGCTCCCAGGAGGTGGTTGTGCGCGGACAGCCGTTGCTGCAAATCGCCAAGGGCGAGACGGTCGCCATCCCTAGCGTCTGCGAGCTCGACGAGTACCTGGTAACCAAGCACGATCAGATTGCCACGACGGCGGCCTCCTCGGTGTACACTGGCCAAGTATCGGACGTGCCGGACGGCGTCATTACGGTCAAGGTGCTCAAGACACATGGGCCCGGTTCCAACGATGCGCGGCCGCAGGACAAGCACCGCAACGTCATACGGCAGGCGGATGTGTGGCTTCGCGAATACCGCAGCCAAGAGGACCTCAAGCACGAGTCCATCGTTAAACTCTACGGCGGCGACGCACGCTATCTGTCGCTGTACATGGAACACATCGACGGCAAGGACCTGGCGGCACGGGGCGTCTGGCGGGCGCCCGGCACCGATTTCTTCCTGGGCGACCGGACCGATGCAATCCGCATCCTCAAAGACATTGCCGGCGCGCTCAACTACGTGCACCAGCGCAAGCGTGTGCACAACGACATCAAGCCGGCCAACATCCTGTACTCGCGCGACCGCGGCGCCGTGCTCTGCGACTTTGGCCTCTCGACGCGCACGCACGACGCATCCACCAACGGCGGCACGCCCTACTACGTGCCGCCCGAGTTCATCGGCCAAAAGCTGCGCGGCACGCCGTCGGATGTCTGGGCGCTGGGCGTGACCATGCTGTACGTGCTGAAGCGGATCACCTTCCCCGACGCGCGCAGTCGCCAGGGCCACCCCAAGCAGCTGTACTGGATGATTGCTGAGCTCAACACCAACCGCCGCGCCGCCACGCACCACCCGGTGACGCCCCGCGGCTCAGCCGTCGCCCAGATGCAGCAGTGGCTCAGTGAGGTCAACGAGGCCAAGGCCCGCCTGAATCCCCGCGACAAGCTGCACGCCCTGGTGGCCCAGATGCTGACACCCAACCCGAATCAGCGCATCACCATGGCCAAGGTGATGAGCGAGCTGTTCAAAGTGGCCGCATCGGCGCCAGCCAATTGAGACGACCACGGCGCCATCGGCACCCCCCACCCCTCTCTCGGTTTGACGACATACGCGAGACAGTACCGTAAGCGCTCTACCGTTTTTCGGGCACGCGGACTGTCCACCAGATTTGTAAGTCACGCGCCAGGCACCCGCAGGTCTTCGAGGGCACGCTGACAAAGTGCAACGGCAGTCTGTTTCCATTTACGACATGTACCATGATACCCTGCATACACGACTCATTTCACGTTGGCGTGCCGTATACCCATATATTATAGACTCGTTCTTTCGATCCCATTGTTTTCACTTCTTTCCCATTATCATCCCATTATTGTCACAGCCCCATGCCCAGAGCGAAGGCGACAGCCAGGCCAGCGATGGTGGTCAAGGCGGCAGCGTGAGGGCCGGGTCCGGCTGCGCTCTCGTCGGGTGATTCCTCGGTCGCGTTGGTGCTGGACTGGTTTGCCGAGAGCTGACCGACGGTGGCCGTGATACCCGTGCTGTTTTGGCACTTGTCGCCCTCGAGGGGCTTCGCGGACTCGCGGAAGGTGATGTCGGCGCACTATTATCAATCGGTCAGTCAGTCCAACGACACTTAGTGCCACGAGCAAGCCACCACGGAGGGACATGGTGTCGCCTTCTACTCCCCCGCCACGACGACGCCTCTTCTTCCGGGCCGAAATGCAGACGTACGTTGTACAGGGCGGATCCCGACTCGCCCGAGGTCACGACTTGAATGGTGGCGTTGTCGCCGTCCTTGACATCGATGGGCACGGGCAGCACCGGGATGCAGTAGGTGCCGTTGCCGGTGACGTTGAGTAGCTCGGGCGTCAGCGAGGTCGAAAAGGCCGTCACGTTGCTGCCGAGCCCGAGGTTGATGAACAAATACGTCCACTTGTGGTGCAGATCCAGCGAGATGGAGCCGCCCGAGATGGGCCACTCGGTGCGGTTGCCCACGCCGTTGGGGACCTTGGCGCCTGAAGGGGAGCACGAGCCCTAGTCAGCATGGGTGCTGGGGAGGGGAGGGGAGAAGTAATAGAGGAAGCAAGCCCTGGTATTTAGGGGGATGGGAGGGTTTAATGGTGGCCCGGAAGGAAAACATACAAGGATACACCCACTGATCGTATGCCTCCTCGTCGCTCAGCGTGTCGGCGCGCCAGGCCGGGTACTCGATGCCGAAATGGGCGGCGGCCAGCTGGGCGGCGGCCAGGACGGCCAGGACAGCGGTGCGCATAGTGACGGGCTATGGACTGTGACTACCGGTACCGGGAGGAGACGAAGGCTTACGACGGATGATAGACGAGCGGTAGACGAGAGGAACAGCGACGCGCAGAAGAGGCAACCCCGAGACTGGGCACGAAACAGACTCTAGCGGCGCGCACTCATGCACTATATATACTCTACGATACCCAAACCCCTCTCTCTTCCTTTCCGTTAGTTGAACCGCCTTCCCTTTGCGTGCCCGCCACCGCCCCGGGCCTAGAAGGGGGATCCATGCTAGGCATCGGTCACCAACGTGATTCGTCCAAACCGGTTTGGAGGGGTAGTGAGGGTATGCTGTCTTGATAACGGGCGGAAAGAGGCGTTCTCTCACGTGTTAGCCCTGAAGAAAGTACCTACCTAAATGGCCACAACCCCCCCCCCCCCCCCCCCCGTCTCTCATTTTTCGAGTGAGTGAGCAAGTTTTTGTTTGGTTTGTTTCTCATTGTCTCTTGGGCGGCTGTTAGCGCCGGGCCCCTGGCGCACGCGCGGGCTGACGCTGACGATGTGGGGGGGGGGGGATGTTAAGTGCGGCTGTATGCGGTGACGGTTGACCGTGCTATGCCTATCGGGAGAGGGACCGAGAGGGAGAGAGCGCGTTGTGTCTGTCGGCGGCAGAAAGAAGGGTACACTTAGAGGTACCCCGCCGCCGTCCGTGTATATGTATTGTACGTGACAGGCTTCTAGGGGAACTACCACGTGGTACGGGGGAGTAGATGGGACGGTGATGATGGACAACCTCTATGCTGATGTGGTCTTGAATGGGGAAGGTCCTGCGCTAAGGGTAGGGTTCTTGGACGGGGCGCATTCCCCTCCTCCCCCACCCCCCCGAAGACTACCCTACCTAGCTGTCGATCAGGGATCGCGGCGAGCTGAGGGGGCAGAAGCTCCAATCTGCCAGCCCGGACGTAGTCACTGTTCACCCGTGATCATTTCCTTCAATCGAGCCCATGTTCTATATGCCCTGGGGGAAGAAGGGACTGGAGGCGGACGAAGACGGTGCTGACGATACCGGGTGCTAGGGACCCTAAACAGCCCGTAAGTACCAGCGGGCGTTAGCGGCTAGCCCGCCCGTCGAAACCCCAACCAACCCCCGGGAGCGGTCCAGGGCCGCTTGGCATTCAAGCCACCCCGCGGACGTGTGCGGGGGAGCGGGTTTTCTACTTGCTCAAATCTTCTCAGGCCTCTGCGGTCCAGACCTCCAATCCTATAGGCTCTAGGGTACCTACCTATGTACCTAGCTCTCTTTCTATTAGTATCACGAGAGGATGCCTGGGACGCCCGTGGGCATTGGACATGGCGAACGGCGAACGACCAGAGAGCTCTCTGGCCTGGGTGGGACGGACGAGGCGGATGGACGGGTTCGGGTGGCTCTGCTTTGGTCGCTGAACTGCCCGGGAAACGGAAGCTCGAGGCAAGATGAGTACCTGTTATGTACATATTTTTATATGGAGATCATTGGGAGATCGGGGCCATCGTGCAAGCCGTCATGAGAATTGCGACGAGACTGCCTGTCGCCGGGGAGCATGGCGAGCATAGGGGTGTGCCTCGTATGGATCGATCGTGGAAGCTTTCGGGGGCTCAGTGTGAGCTAAATTTGCTGTGCAAGCCAGTAGGGTGGAATATGGGCCCACCCTAACCGTAGTGACACGAGGGCGCAGATGTGTCCCCCCCCCCCCCCCCCCCTAGGGCTTAGCGTAACTGTACCAATGGCGCCCGACAATGACGAGCAGGCAGGTTGGCAGGCAGGCTTCAGGGCACCTGCTCCTGCCCTCTCTAATGAGACTAAAATTGCTGTGAAAACCGTACAACTGCCGGGCCAGTGATCACAAGCAGCCTCAGTTAGATGCAAGGAGAAGTTACCGCATTGGGCAGAGAGTGCAAGTACTGATTGGCCTGCCGGGCGGGTGGGCGCCGGGATCCCGTCAGGTAGAGGGCGTAGGCGTAGGCCAGACATGAGGTCCCACCCCTTGCCACGGGGACGAGCACAACCATCCAACTTTTCAGGTCTTGTAAACGACCAGATGGCACGGTATTTTGACATTGGCAGGACAGCCAAGCCCACCGACTGAACTCTACAGTTGATTTCCTATTGTCGGCCGAGATACGCTCGCCAATACGCTCGCCAACACACAGGGTACGCCTCTCTCAGCCCAATCCTCCGTTACCTTACCCCATAGGTACGTCAGCATGACCCAGGCTTCCCAGGTCTTCCCACCTTACGGGCACACATTATCGGCCCCCTCGGCCGATGAGAGTTTCTCCTGCGAGACGCGCGACGCGCGCTGGAGCTCGGTGGCGCGCGGCCTCCGCTCGGCGTCCCAGGCGCGCAGGGCGTCGGGGACGGGCAGCGCGTCGTCGTCGTCGGCGAGGGCGCGGCGCAGGGCGGCGGCGTCGAGCAGGGCCTGGTTGGCGCCCTGGGCCTTGTAGGGCACCATGGGGTGGGCGGCGTCGCCGACGAGGACGGCTCGGCCGGCGACGTAGGCGGCCAGGGGCGCCTGGTCGTGCAGCCGGAAGAGGTCGCAGGCCGGCACGCTCCCCAGCACCGCCACGAGCCCCGGCACCGCGAAGTCGGCGAACAGCGCCGCCATCTCGGCCGGGTCGCCCCGCGCGCTCCACGAGTACGCCCCGCCCCGCCCCCGGATCGCCCCGTCCGGCACCGCGCACGCAAAGTTCATCAGCGCCCCGTTCCGGCACGGGTACGTCACGATGTTGCGGTTGCCGGCGTCGCCCGCCGCCAGCAAGGTCACGAACACGCCGTCTTTGGCGTCGTAGATAGTGGGGGCTGGCGTCGTCGCCGCCGCCGCCGCTGCCCCCAGCGTCGCGTGCACTTCGGCCGACGGCAGCACGAACCGGTACATGGACAAACCGCAGGGCTCTGGTGCCGGGTGTGACGGGGCGACAGTCTCGCGGACGGTCGAGCGAATGCCGTCGGCGCCTGGGGGGGAGCAGAGACTGGTTAGTTCGGGATGTGTGAGCCGAGAAGGGAAAGGGAGAAGACGAGAGGAAAGAAGCCAAGAGGCCAGCACGTACCCACGACCAGATCCGCTTCAACACGCTCCCCATCTTCAAACCAGACAGTTCCCTTTTCGGCGTCTACCCCCACCACCTTCTTTCCGTACTCGATCCTGACCTTGGCCCCGGCGCTCCGCTCCGGCGTCCCACTCCCACCCGCGCCGGCGCCATCGCCGCTCAGAGCGCAGCGCTCCAGGGTGTCGCGCAGGTCGGCGCGGAACAGGAGCCACATGCCGCCGGGGGCGCGGGTGCAGCTCACCTCGCGGCCGGCGCTGTCGAGGGTGCGGACGCCGGCACCCGCGACGGCGCCGAGGTCGGCGGCGGCCAGGCCGAGCCCGTCGCGCAGGGCGGCGATGCCGTCGGCCCACAGGCCCAGTGCGGCCGACGGCTCGATGCGCGCCGTCGCCTCGGGCCGCCGCTCGTACAGCGTGACGCCGGCGACGCGCGGCACCGTCCGCAGGAACGCGGCCGTCGCGAGGCCCGCTATGCCCGCGCCGATGATAGTCACGCGCAGGCCACCCGGGGGCGGGGGGGAGGTCGTCATGGTTCGTCGGGCAAGGCGGGTTGGCGGAGGGGTAGAGAGAAGTAACCAAAGAGCATGATTGATGGAAAGGAGCAGAGCCTGCGTGCTTGGGGTGGGCAGTATTTCAGAGCGTCAAAGGAGCCAGTGCCGGCTGGACACGCCTCCAGAGGGGCGTGGTGAATGAGTGGCCGAGAATCCGTAAGGTGAGCCAGCGTGTTTCGGACGGCTTAGAAGCCGGGCTCAATACGACGTATAGGATCATGGCGGCACGAAAACCAAGGCGGACGGGCGGCCACGGGCGGCGCGGCCGGTGAGAGGGGAAGGGAACTACTTTGCAACATGGGGGTAGGACAAAGACTTGGACCAATGGCGCACACGACGTCGGTCGCACAACCGACTCGGCCACGCGATTTTCTGACATGCGCTTCCCGGAGCGCATGGGAAGAGGGGGGAGAAGTAGTGCTGACTTCTGTTTAAAGGGTTCGTCAGTACATAACTGTTTGGTGTATCAGACCTCTCGTAGCTAGCTGGCTTGGCACCTAGGTGTGGAGGCTAGAGTACTTATGAAATGCATCATGTATGGATGACAGGATGGTTCTTGGTGATCTTCCGACTTCCCAGTAATGCACACACCCGAAGAATCTGCCCAGGACAACACGCGCCAGCACGCACAACTCTTCATCCGCATCTGTGTCCCATCACATATACATACCTTACTTGCCCAACCACCAAAGCCACTCATCCATGTCGTCATATCTTCCCGCCGCCTCTAATACCCTCGACTCCATCTGTGTCTTCTCTCTCACTCTTCATTCCTCTGTCTTCCCCATTTCCTTCCGGCGCGCCCTCCCTCCCCCCCCCCCCCCCCCCCCGGCCCATACCAACCCGGACCGGGAACCTCGTCTTGGCACGCGGCGGCACCTGCGGCCCCCCCGCCGGGACGCCGCTCCCGTCTTCCTTGTCGCCGGCGGCTGCCGCGGCGTCCCGTTGCTTCGCGGCCGCCCGCTTCCGCCAGGCGTTCCACTCTCGGGTGCGCCGTGCCGCCGCCTCGCGGTCCCAGCCGGGCCGCCACTGCCGAGCATGCGACGGCGGCGGCGTCGGCGCCGGTCGCGCCCAGAGCCGGTACGTGAGAGCAAACGCCGCGGTCATGGCGACGACGAACAAGACGCTGACGAGGGCCAGGGCCACCCTGTTGTCGACCGAGGGCTCAGACGGGGGCGCATCTCGGGGTTCTCGGGGCGCGGGTCGGAGGCGGGCGAGGGATGAAAGAAGGAGCTGGGGCGCCATGGTCCGCCGCCGCGAGGTGGATGGGGTGTCGGTTATGGGATGGCTGTCTGGAAGGGATGGGCGGGTTCCCCTACAGGGCGCGATGGGGGATATGGTACCTGGCAATTTGGTCAACACGTGGCTCGGGCGGACGAGTTGGTTCTTGACGATCTCACACCAAGGAAAGCCGTGGGTGTTTCCTGCATATTTGAGGCTGAAGGAATAAAGTGCCTTGGGGGAGCTATTGTCAGACAAGCGTAGACAATGCTTTGCGAGGGTATTGTTCTCGGGTTGCCATTCTTTGATGCGTGGTTATGGATGAAAGGCTTTGACTGGCGAGTAGTCAAAGGACACCCAGCTGGGCCAGGAGGGTTCTGGACAAGGTGTCTCTCGAGGCATTAACTTCTATTGCCGAGGCTTCAATACTTGAGGGCGTCAAGGAGGTCGTTGATTGCCCAAGTATCAATGTATTTATCCCCTAAGGCATCATGGCCGCCCCAGGCCTGGCTATGTCGTGCGAGCTTCGGGTTATGATGCCCAGGTACATTTGCGAGCAAACAATAGTAATGCGGGCAATTACTAGGACCGTGGTATATCCCAGATTCTGCCTACGTAAAGGAAGTAATTTTGCATCTGGGCAACTACGTACCTGCCATCTACGCATCTTCCTCCTCACTACTGACATTCCGCCACCCAAAAAGTTGGACTACCTGATCTACCAAATACATCTTTTGAGCAGGAGTTTTCCCCGCACAATCACCCCGACACGACACCAGACTCATCATAGCTTTCGTGGATCTCGTTTCTCCCAGACCCCAGGCTCTTTCCTTCCAGGGATTGGACCATTCTCCGTTTCCTTCTCGTTCGGACTCGGCTGATTCACCACACCTTCACCATTCCCAAGTTGACTCGTCTCTCGATATATCAAGTCAGCCCAGCAGCAGTTCACCTACGCAAGCCCGCTTTCGAGCATCAAGTCAAACCTTCCGACATGGCCCCCGACAAAGAGATGAACGACGACGCCCTCCTCCTGCTGCACATCATACACAAGGATAACCCTACTCTCAGCGGAGGCAACTGGCCCGCTATCAGTGCCAAGATGGGCCAGCCGACCGAGAGAATTCGGTAAGTCTGGTTTGTTCTCTTGTCCTTTCCAACCTTGCTGTATTCCCGACCCGCCCCCGGAAGACGCTTTGAAGCGAGGCGGGAAGCGTCTCCGAATGTTCCCTCGGATGTTCCCTGGCCCATATGCACCCTCGGGACTCGATCGTTTCCATCTCGCGGTCCACGGGTCATTTGCCATCTGGAAACTCATGTCTACTGGGCTCTGGCTTCCATTTCCTAAATCTCGCCTGGATCCTGACCCGGCCGTTACATTCTTGCTACGTCTCAGTTTGTCATTCGGTCCTTTCGAGGGCCAGTTAATAGCTTGCTGTTGTCGCTCGCAAATCCCCATTCCAGATACAGTACATCGAAGGGCTTCTGCCTCAGTATGTCTGTCCCGGCCTGGTAACTCAAACAAAAGTGGTTGCCTATTTCTCTTCTTTCCTCCCTGCCCACTCCCCAAACACTTTTATCCCATTGTTCCATCACCTTTCCGCTCTGGGGGGCATGTCCTCGGTCTTCCTTCTTCCATTTTTCTTCTTTGTCCGAGGAAGAAGACCACCCGTATCTTCATCAACCGCACCCTCTATTCTTGACTGCCCCGACTTGATCACTCTTCTACATCGGCGTCTCTAAGCCAACACACCTTCCTCCACACATCCCCCCACGACATTTGACCCTTTTCGATATATCACCTCACCCGGCTTTCGCCCGGTGAAACATCTTCCTCCCTTTTCCCTACATCCCACTCCTCCGCGCGATCGGGAGGCATTCACAATATGCCGTTGGACGAGAACCACGTTCTGCTCCTCCGCCTCATGGCCCGGGACAACCCTTCTCTGTCCATGAGTAACTGGAAGGAGTTTTGCGAGGCACACACCATGAGCGTCGATTACACCAAGCAAGTCTTGCATGCCTCCACTGCCGTCCCTCACTCTTGTCCCCCCATCCAAACCCACCGTACCACCCCTGCGATGCTATACTAACCCTGCTGTCTCCGCACAGGAAGCGCTTCGCCGCCATGCGGAAGGAGTTCCTTGAGATGGCTAACGACCCGAGCGCCGAGGCTCCGGCCCCCCGCAAGCGCGGTCGTCCTCCCAAGAACGCGGGTGGTGAGGCCAACGGCGAGGCCAAGCCCAAGGCCAAGCGCGCCAAGAAGGCCGCGGCCAAGCCCAGCGCCGACGACACCGGCGATGAGGTCGGCAGCGACGCCGACGAGGCCCCCGCCACGCTTGCCGCTGGTACCAAGAAGGTCAAGAAGGCCAAAGTCAAGAAGGAGGCCACGGGTGCCGAGGACGCCCATGAGGACGAGGCCTAGATCATACGAGGCTTTACACTCGCGGTGACTTAAGACAAGGACAGGGAGAAGGGCGATGACATGACCGATGATGATGGGAACGAAGTGGAACATTTGATTTTGTTAGCAGGTTGGCATGAGGATGCCATTGCCCATTTCCAGGTCACTGCATGAGGCAAAAGGAAAGCAGAGGAGAGATTTGGCGATGGTCCGATAGGATGGAAGGGAATGTAACCAGATCTGCCTCCCATGCAGTCTGTTTCTCGTGACCTCGCCGGTTTCAGTGTACATTGACAAGAATTCTAGCGCCCTCCATCTCGAAGACACCTAGGTCACAGGCGCACGCAATTCCGTGCGCACACCAGCAGGAAGCATTTGCAGTGCCCATGCATGCCCTGTAGCGTATAGTGGGCGTGGCCTCTATTTGGTTGGATAGGCCCTACCTCACGTGCCTGCATGTTCTCTACTCGTCCCAATGCCACCCGGAATCGCCAGGCGATGGGCCAAGGATGCAAATGTCTAGATGGAAACACCACGTCGCAGATGTGTTAGTGCACGGCAAGTGGTAGAAAGCGATGCGACCCATGGTACAAATCTGCGAGGCCGGGGTAGGGCGGCTGCACGTATTTACAACCAATTATTCTCGCATCCCACCATCTGAAGATACAGGTTCTGGACCGGAGTTGGTGGGATGGGCGATGGGATGCGTGGTAGAACATGTCTTGATGCCACCTTGGGAACATGCACAATGCATCCCGAGCAAGCTATGCAACAGTACGTTCGTTGCTTTTGAAAGACGTCCGCTATGGGGGCCGGGCTAAATTTGGATGAAGGGAGTCGCAAAAAGAAGAGACAATGTGACTGGCCCGAGACAGGCATGCAAGTGCAGGCGCGGGTAAGTAAAACATTGACCGGCCGTCGTGTAGAAATTCTGTGCTACTCTATGCCACACGGAGCGGATGTGTGAGGAGCAAAAAGTAACCACGACCCGATTCTACAATGAGTGGTTAGGATAACTGCTAGCTATTATGTAAAGTACCTTAAGTACGTGAGGAGGCGTGATGAGTAAAAAGTGACCCAGACCCGATTCTAGAAGGGGTGGTTGGGATAACCGCCGTTTACGCTGCAAGGAGCAGATACATAATGAGCAAAAAGTGACCCTGAGCGAATTCAAAAAAAGGGTGGTTAAGATGACCGCTGGCCATCGTGTAAAGAAAGGTATGGGATGTATGTGCAAGGTACAAAAAGTGACCCCGACCCGATTTGAACGGATAACCTTCAGGACTGGAATCTGACGCGCTACCGTTGCGCCACGAGGCCAAATGATTTGTTGAAAGAGAATCTGCTTATCGTAGACTAGGTTGATGAAAGGGTAGAATGCCTGCTTTGGAAATAGCTTCACTTTGCTGTGGGTCGAGTGACTTGGCGAGACAGTGGATGGATTGTTGGTGCGGCCGAATGAGCTCAAGTGAATTGGAGAGGATGGTGAAGGCACAAGGTGCTCAGGTGGTGGTGGTGGTGGGGGGGGGAAGGGGGGGGATCGCAGGGATTCAATTAGTCAATCAATAGGTAGGAATGAGGGATCGATGCCCTTGTTTTGAGCCTTTCCAGCGCTGTGCAGCAATGCGGCGCTCGAGGATTGGCCAAGATTCGCGGTGCAATGTTGGGCCATCACTACGAAAACTTTCCAGGCCAACTGTTTTCAGCTAGAGGGCTTACGAGGCCCCCCAACTTCATAGGCACCGCCAACACGAGCGCGTCTCGTTGATCCCTGTCAGCAGGGGGTCACGTAGCTGTCGCGTGTTGTCGTTCCGGGGCCAACGGGGGCCGTTTAACCCCCCGAGGCCGTCGCCCCCCCGGTTACGAGCTATCATCATGAATGCGTTCCGACCTATGAAACGTTGTGTCGGCCGCGAGGTCATATCCCATGTATGTACCTCGGTCTCAATTTTGATGTTAGGCGCAAAGGATGAGATGCAACGGCCAGGCTTTTCCTGGTGGTCGGGTCGATCGGCAACCTGGATGGAGGCCGGGGAACTCTTCCGTACTCCAATGCGTACACTGGATGGCACTGTCCAGTTCTGACACGTCGGTGTGGCAGCAGGCAGGAGGGAAGAGGAGCCTTTTCCCGCCGGATTGCAAGCTAGAAGTCGCACGCACTTCCAAGAACACATTAGTCAATTCTCAGCCAGTCCTTTCTGTCGTACTCTCGCTGCAGCGTAATGAGTGGACCGATTGCCATCAAGGAATGTGCGGTATTGCAGAACTAAGTACCTACCTACTTTCAAGGTTAGGTAGAGAGCCCTGCGACGCGTTGGTTGCTTCCCATCCCTTATTCTGAGCACTCTTGACCGATTACCCCAACCCGGGCCTTTAGCCCTTTAGCCAGCTTCCACGCGCCGCCAATCACGGAGGGAGCCTTCTTCAAAATACCGCTTTTCTGGCAAATTGATATTGGCTGGAAGACATTCGAGAGAATACTCATTTAGGCTCATGGTAATCCATGGCTCATCGTCATTGAGGGTTCACAGTGAAAAAGGTAGAAAGATCGATTGGTTGACTGACATAGATCCATGGAAGGTACATGGTAGAGAGTAGTACTACTGTAGGTAGGTAGGCTCGCCGCTAAATAGGACCTGTACCCAAGTAATGTAAGTATTTACGGTAGGGAATTGAGTCACTTGCAGCCCCGTCCAGCGCAGTTTCATGCCCACCTGCAAGCCAAGGATTCGACCAGCCACACCAGCAAAAGTCATCACAACTCTGCTGCATTTTCCTGGCATCTCTCTGACCCATTCTACAGGCGTGCAGGACGCGGTGAAAGAAAAGCAGTGGTGCGGATCCGAGCCGGGCGAGCAGGGTGCCATCTGCACGCTCTCGCCCGGCTTATCAGGCCTGGAGGTTTTAGTGGGTTGCACTGCAAGTTTTAGCGCAGCCACAGGAGGTAACAGTTGGGGCCCCGATCACCATCCTCCCCATCCTCCCTACCTCTTTACTTCCAATCCGAGCTGCCATTCATTGCCCGGATACCGGAATTTCTACCCGGACATTCACCTCTCAAATGACTGCAGGGAGGGAGGGAGGGTTCTCGGTCGCGGAGGTGTCGCAAATACCAGCCCATCTCAAACCCCTCCCTTGGCGAACAAACCCTCACTTTTTTTTCAGCTTTGCATTCCCTGGTCATCCGCCCGTCATTTTCGTCTGTGTTCACGCATCGACAGACCGGCCAGGGGCCGTCACACCGGCACTCCCGGAAGGGCCCTGGGACTCTCGAGGTCTCGCATTAGCCCCCATCCTCGTCCGTCCGATCCTACCATACATGATGAGTTGGCTTCGCTTGAATTTCCAGCTCCAGAATGAGCATTTTTGGACTGGCCTATCGACCTGGGTAAGTACCTCGGTATCAAAGTAAGTAAAGAAATACTTAGTTTGGTTAGAGTGTTGCAGGGGAGCTAAGGAGTGGCTGGAAACATTTGAGTCCCAGGACCAGGCATCCATCCAATTGACCCTCCGTAAATGGCAGCTGGGAGAGCGAGCATTGGATCCCAACACACTTTTAGCTGAGTACCTACCTACCTACCTACTTTACTTGCCTTCAATTGAGTACCAAGTAGTTAGGTACTTACGCAGCACACCTACATTTTATATCGTCACTGGTATCCGCCGGTCCGCAATCCAGCTTTGGCGTACCGTGAGCCAACGAATTCATGGCTGAAGCACCGTGATGCCACCCGGATTTTGGACGCAAATGTGCAAGAACATTTCGAGTGACCTGGGGTCCGGCTCATCGGCCGACTGAAGATATCAAGGGGGCATCCACCATACATTGGCTCCCAGTCGAAATTGCCCGTTGCCGCTGCGCAATTTACCTTTGACGCTACGACCCAGCTCACAGCTAGACTCAACATGTACGCCAATGCGAGTTGCTTTCCTTGTCGCTGACCAAAAAAAGTACCTAGGTACGTATGCAGATTATAAAGACAAAGACGCATCCCGCTCCGCTCATCTTTCCACATACACCCTTTGGCATTCATAGGTTCTGGCGCACATCGGGCCCCCCATGGGAATCACCCCCAATCCATTGGCGACATATATCACGCATGACCCTTAACAATGAGCAAAGTATCAATCGACGACGAGCGGCTCCTCACCGAGATCGCCTCGCTGCTACACGACGGCGCGGTCGGCAAAAGATTGCGCCATGGGTTGGGGCGCATCTACGGGAGTCGCGAGCAGGCACTGCGGGGTCCCATCCCGCGGCATGTGCCGGCGCACGAGTTCTTCCGACGACAGAACATACTGTACGAGGAGGAGTGCGAAAAATTGCTGGGGCACGTCCGCGCTGTCCTCCACACGGGCGTCGACCGCGTCGTGGATACCCTCTATACGCAGGCCATAACGGACGGCGGCGTTTCCCTCGGCGCCGACAGCTGGGAGGAGGGTGATAAGTTCGTCGACGTCGCCGCCGAGTTCCAGTCGAGCCCCCGCAGGGCAGGGTCGCCGGCTAAGAGGGCCTCGTTGCCGACGCCGGGAAAACCGACCGGGCGGCAGAGCCTGCTCAACACCCTTGAACCGTCACAGACGGGTGGCCCCCTCACGCCCACGCTCCAGGGCCAGCGCATATCCCCGCCTGCCAAGTCCGCTCCGGGCTTCACCGCGGTGAACGGATTCTCCAGGTCATCGCGCGAGGGTCCGGCCGACAACAAGAGCTCTCCGGCCGTAGCATCGTCGGCCCGGGGGCGGCGGACGGCGCTTCCATCGGGCTCGGCGGCGAAACGCAGCCACGCAAGCAGCGACGAGGACCAGGACGAGAGGCCCAAACGTAGCCGCAGGACTAGCTCTGGCCGGACGGTGCGTTATACTACTGGCTCTTCAACTTCCCTTTCACCTCCTCCTCTGTCGGTCTCTTCGTCCATGTCTTTCTCTGTGCCTCGTACGCGTGGAGCGGAGCGTGGTGCCGTATCCCGGAGTGACCCTAATAGCTCTTCCTGGCTGACGTGGCACTCGCCACAGAGGCATCATGTGGCAACTTCGTCTGCCAATCGCGCTCCGTCGCAGGCGCCCCGCGACGACGATGGCAGAGTGTGGCCGATCCAGGCCCCCATCAAGATGAGCGACGTCAAGCCGGAGGAGTGCGTGTTCAGGTACCGGGGAGCCGCACCGGACCTCTTCTTCGTGCTGCGGTGCACCAGGGCGGGGTGCCCACCCGCCCGCGAGCAGATGACCGCCGTCGACGGCATCAAGATATTCACAGCATACCCCTTCCGCTACAAGCGCGCTAAGAAGCATTTCACCACGCACCGCATTGACAGAGATGATGAGATAGACAGGAATGACCTGATCTTTCACCTGAACGCCCGTGAGGTTGAGGACGCGGTCAAGGAAGGTGAGTCTGTTCCCACCCAGTATCAATACCACGCTGACCCCATGGTGTTATAGATAACTTGGAGGCCAAACAGCGCGGCAAATCACGGTCCCATGTACAAGCGGACCCGGGTGCAGACACGGGTGTTAATGACGCCACCGCGTCGCCGCGGACCAGGTCACGCCCGGCGGCGCGTCATAGCCGCAATCACCCCCGTACCCGTAACCGTAGCAGGGGCCGGAGCCGGAGCAACAGCGAGGAGGCGCCGCCGTCCGACCCATCGCTGTTGCCTATCAGGCCCCCCGCCGACGATGACGATGACGACAACGACAAACATGGCGACGACGACGACGACACCGAAGCAGCGAAAAGGAATGACCCAAAGTACGACGGCGGCGACAAGGGCGAGTTTACGGGCGCCGGCTTCGCGGCGCCCGGCGACGATCACGACGACCCGCCAGAAGAAGACATTCGGGACTCGCCGTACGCGCCCCCGTCGGGCGAGCGGCCGGCGTCGGTCGAACGAGACGCCGCCGCCGCCTTCGCCGCGGTCAAGGGCCACCAGGAGCAGCAGAAGCTGCTTTCCTCCACTGACGATGTTGCATCCTCCACGACGTATCCCACGCGTGCGCGCATCGGCATTCACCGCGAAGCATCTGAGGACGTTGGCTAATTGCGCGGCGCGCCAAACTACGGAGGCAATGCCGGGGAAGAGTGAGCTTCATTAATGGGGCGTAGGGTCGGCGGGGGGTGTCTCTTCTAGGTACTTGGCCTTTCTTTTCTCGTTAGTTGGTGGTGGCCCTGGGGGAGGCGGCATGGGCGCGGTTCAAGACCAGAACAAGACGTACCACATATTCATCTCGACGGTGCTTGACTGGGATCAATGTATCGTTTCATGACGAATCCATCACACCACAGGAGTGAGTACCCGGTAGCCCGATGCGTGACGTCGCTTTCGTGCAGCGTCTTGACTCGCCCCGGGCTTGTCTGGCTCGATAACATGGCTCAAAGTTGGCTGGGGGGGTGTGTTGCCTGGGGATACCTTAAAACCGCCCCCGGGTCGAACCAAACCCATGCTCCCCCGGGCCCGCCATCCACAGTGAGGTTGGGCTCGCACTTGGGTTCCTCCCAGACGCGATAGCCGTGCCGCCTGTCGAAAGATTTGATGCACCCCCGATGTTACGGCGCGCACCAACTGCCGGCCCCCAAGCGGCCCGCGGAGTTCCGCTGGACACCCGCACCCCCCGGGATTCAGAGATTCCCACTAGCGCCGCGAAAGTCCCCGTCGCGACCGGTGAGGGTGTCCCGCCGCGCTGTATGAGAACCCATGGACCCCCGTCGTCCGCAGGCTTTGGCCTCTCGTGATCTGCGAAAGGCCGAAAAAAGGCGTTGCGAAGACCGGCGGCACGACGGCGGAGCCCACGACCGCTTTCGGCCGCGACTCTGGCGGGGAAGGGTTCGAAAGATCTTTATCTAATCGTCAAGATTGTTAAGATCCATCAATCGGAGCCACGAAGCTCCGCCGGGGCTTCGCAATGGTGAAGCGCTGTCGAGGACGCCCGGGGGGGAGGCCACTCTTCAATGCGCGGGCCTTTTGCTGCCATCCCATCTGTGACTGTCATCCCATGGCGCTATGGGGCAAGCCACGGAACGGAGGGGGCATGGTATCGAATCAGATACTCCTATCTTCGGCCCAAGCCTAGATTACTGATCTTGAACCAGGATGGATGGTTTGTAGGTGGCTGATGACACGCACTCGGTGTTTTGTTCTCTTTTGTGTCTGGGTGGACTTGCAAACATGCATGGAGCGTCTTCATGGCCCAGATGGTCTCCAGATGGTCTCCAGTGTTCTAGTTCGACGTCAACAGCGGCACCTAGACCTAGTAACCTACGTGAGCGGGTTTTTGGAACCGATGTCGTACAGCAGCTTAGGAGGGGTGCAAGTTCTTCCAACCTAGGCTTCACATGATGATCACTTATTAGCAGCGGGTAGGTAGGTACATATGTAGGTAGGTAGGTCAGTAGTCACATACCTGTTACTTAGTTGCTTACGCTTGGCGATCTTTTCGGCCGGCGTGGTCAATCGGGAACTCTCCTCCCTCCGGGTAGTAACATCGTGGACATTAGGGTGTTTCTGGAACTCCATCGAAACCAGCCGGGAACGTTCGGCCAAGCATCGCGTCCATCTAAGTATCCGAACCTTCTAACCCATTTCCGAGGATCATTGAGAGCCGCCCGAGCACTTCTCTACTACACACCGACAGGGCCATCATGTCGTTCCGCCCGGCGCTGATCGTCGTGGATTTCCAGGAGGACTTTTGCCCGCCGGTACGTGCCGCCGCGCTGGTCCCCCCTCCCACGGGGTCCTGCACGTCCATCCATCCATCCATCCATGCCCTGGTTCCCCCCCCCCCCCCCCCCAACCCCCCCCCCCCCAACCCCCACCGCAGCATAGAGACGAGAGGACGGGGAGAATGCGCTGACGGACTGGGCACGAGCAGAATGGAGCGCTCGCGGTGGAAGGCGGGCGCGACATCGCGCTGACGGTAAACCTGCTGTTGGCGCAGCCGGCCTTTGTGCTGAAGGTGGCGACGCAGGACTGGCACCCGCCGTCGCACGTGTCGTTCGCGGCCAACCACCCGGGCAAGCGGGCCTTTGTCGACACGGTGCGGATCGAGAAGCCGACCGACGGCGCCCGCGACACCGACGCGACGGCGGGGGCGGCGACGACGACCACGACGGACGATGCGCGGCTGTGGCCGGTGCACTGCGTGCAGGGGACGGCGGGGGCGGCGCTGGCGGCCGAGCTGGACACGACGCACGTGCAGCAGACGGTGCGCAAGGGCGCCGACGCGCGCGTCGAGATGTACAGCCCGTTCCGCGACCCGTTCGGCGGCAACGACACGGGCCTCGCGGCGGCGCTGCGGGCCGCCGGCGCCACGGACGTCTACGTGGTCGGGCTCGCCGCCGACTACTGCGTGGCGCACTGCGCCGCCGACGCCGCCCGCGAGGGCTTCACCACCTACGTCGTCGACGAGGCCACCCGGCCCGTCGACCCGGCCGCCTGGCCCCGCGTCCGCCGCGACCTCAAGGAGCGCGACGGCGTCGCCGTCGTGAGCCTCGCCGACCCCGTCGTCCAGCGCCTCATCACCACCACCACCACCACCAACACCCCTACCCCCACCGCCGACGCCCAGTAAGGGAAACCGCAGGGCTCCCCCACCGCCCGCCGGGCACGCGTTTTCCCGCCAGGGACACCCAAGGCATACTGTGTACCCGGGTACGAGGGGGAGGGAAAGCAGCAAGACAGACGAACCCCGCCGAACTGGGGCCCAGGCGAGAGACCCCACGCGCTGGCCTGGCCCGACATGGATGATGGTGTGACGGCTACATGTATCTAAGCAGACTTGCGGGTACGTCCGTTGCCAAAAATGGGTGCTTGCGGCGTCGTCGTGGTGGCTGGCGGTGCGTGTATGACTGACGGGCTTCGCCTTCCACAACGGCCGCAGTGGTCTCTGACCGGCCGAGATGGAGGGGGGAGAGGAGGGCTGACGTGGGAAGCGGAAGATGCCAGCTCGGTGGCTGAGGCCCGAGGTGGCTGACTACAGAGGCAAATACATAGTACATACGATCCAATGGGGTGGCCCCCGACGACCATACGAGTCACGATATGCATGGGCGAAGAAGTCGTTCCAAGATAACGAAGAGAAGACCACGTGTGCCGGGGCCGAAGAAGAAGGAGAAGAAAAAAAAAAGGGAACAAAGAAGCGGGATTGGCGACCTGCACGAGGCACCCCACGCGATGCTGTCGAACCCCTCCGTACAAGGGGTGATGACAAGTCAGCACCACTTGCGCATGCGCTGTCGCGCTGTCAATTCTGCATGCGATAAGGAGGGGTCCTCGGGGGCCGGCACAGGGGGGTTCACGCAGGGAAATCGTGAGGGACCCAAATTGGGGGGGTAGGCATGGGGGCGGGTGGATGTCGGTGTTTTTTTTCTCCCTCTCTCTCTATCTTACTTTCCTAGGGAGAGAGGGAGGGGCAATAAAAAAAAAACACCGCTTCGAGATGGATGCTGTTGGCGATCCATTTCGGTGTCCACCCCTGAGGATCCCTTTTCCCGTCCAAGCGGCGGTGAGCCCGCAAGCAGAAGGGGAGGGGCAAGAGGACCGTTTTGCTGGCCAGGGGGGGAGGGGGGCCAGAAGAAAAAAAAAAGAAACAGAAATGAGCACCGACACAACTTGGCGAGCAGGCTGCGGCCGGCAAACAAGGTCAGCACAAGCGCGCGTGGTGCCATCGCACGCCCCGGGGGCCTGGGCAGGCTTGCCACGGATGGGGGAAGCGCAAAGCTGGGGTCAGCCGATGGCTCGTCAGCGTCCGCGCCCGCGTGTCTGTGTGTGCGCGGGAGCGCAGGTGCCGTGCCCTCTGCGGGCCAATATTGTTCTTCTCTACCCCCGCGGGGAGGGGAGGGGGTACGGGGAACGGGAAACGGGGGACGACTCTCTTTCTGGCGCTGTGCAGAGGCGTGAAGGCGAGAGACGGAGAAGGAGAGAGCTAGCGACATAATGGCGAATACCATCGTCCACCGCCGAGGTGGAATTCCGGTCCGGCGTTCGTCGCCGCCGGCTTGCTGATCTTTGATGCTCTGGGCCGGCCTTGGGAGGGGGGGGGGGGGGAAGCGATGGGTCAATAGTTCGGATGGGGTACCCTAAAGACGACCAGAAGGACGGCGGTACCAATCAGCCGGGTTTCGACGACGCTTGAATCCCGAGGGGCCATGAGAGGGGACAGAGAACCACCGACTGGTTGGGCCTGGACGCGAGCTATTCCCGACTAGTGGGTGTTACGCACGGCGCTAGGAAAGGGCAGGTGTTGGAGGGCCCGGGTGGTTGTGATAGAGCCCCAGGCGAGCCAGGTAGGTAAGCGACAACTTTTACATCCCATCTTCAAGACTGAAGATATGTACCAGGGGGGCGGGGAATGGCTACAATGGACGCATACCTAGATCTTCAGTACCTCATGTACTCAGGGTTTCCATTTGGCCATGGATACCTATGTATGTCCCTGTACTTGGGTAGTCGCGTGGTGCTCGCGGTCGAGCAGGGCAGCCATGCAGCCTGTACATCCATCCGTGCAGCCTGTACATCCATCCGTGTGGCAAGGACAGGAGGCAGGGCGTCAACTTCGGGACGAAAGCAGGGCTGCTGGGTGTTTACATCCAGAATGGGAGGGGCAGGGCAAGGCAGCCCCCCTTAGGTCTCCAGGTCTAGATGCAAGTTCAGTGTCAAGCACCAGGCGGATGGGATGGATGATGGATTCGATTCAGATGAATGAATACAGTTAGTCATAGGTACGCCGCCGAGGTCAGCACTGGGGGTGGCAATGCCGCCTACGTCAGGTACCCCATGTACTGTGAGGAACTCCCGCTATTCATAGACGCCAACAGGCCCGAATGGGCGTAGTGCGCAAAGACGGACAGACACGCGACCGGAGAGCGGGAATGGGATCCCAGGCGGAACATGCCCACGCTTCCAAATCAGCTTCCATGGATGGTGCCAGGGCAGAGGGAAGGGGGGAGGAACCAGACGGCAGCATGGAAGGGATAGAATGAAAGAAGACTTCCAATGGATCGCTGGCAGCCCGCTTGTATGTACTATGGGATAGTATGTAGGCCCTGTACTTAGGCCCTGGCAGCTGGAAAGCAAACGAAAAGCGGCGCGTCGTAGCACTAATTGGGCTGGCTACCGCTATTCCCTGCGGCCCTCTGCGACGCTAACGCCCAATTAGGCCTAGAGCCCTGTCCCCCGTCACCCTGCAGTTGGCTGGTCCAACTGCTCCCCCGGGCGCCCAGGGTCAACAAATTAACAGGGGAAATTCACAATATTTTTTCTCCTCGCGGCAACTCACCGACCGGCCGACCAGGATCATCAGATAATCAAGGGGGGCCTTCATCTGCGCCCATCCTAGGCTGTCCTTGCCTGCCGCGCCCCATCGTCTTCTCGGGCTTATCGTGCCGCTGCCCTTCCTTAGGTCCCTCATCGCTGCTGTGGCCGTCCGTTCGGGAGTCCGTTGTGTCTGTTTGTCTGTCTGTCTGTCCTCCCGTACTCCCCTCGCCGGCGCGTGCTTCCAACGGGCACATGGTCGTATATCATCCCCTCGCCCTTCCGCGTCCAGAACCGAACCGCCGTCCGCTGGAAACTCCTGCTTAGCTTCCCATCCGTCTTCCATACCGAATACCACAGAAACAGTCCAACAATACTAGCTGCCAGGCGCATCCCTAAAACAAACCCCCCACCCTACGGCAGCTCCATTCGTTCGCATTGGCCACTCATCTGGCGTCGCGTCCCGTCGATCCACAGCTTCTGCGTGTGTGCGCCGCTCCAAATCTCCATCCGCTGTGTGGGACGGGATTTCGCGACGGGGCCCTCTCAGCAAAAAACCCGCCGGCGGCCGCCCGTTGGCACACACTCTCTCGGTGCTTTTTTACATATAGGCGTCGCGTTCCTGATCTGGCCCTCGCCCCCCCTCCCCGCCCGCCGCCCGTTTCGCACGTTTCGATCGAGGACACACGCCCACCGCCCTCGGCCGTAGCCCAGCCCGGAATCGTTCCAAAGCCCAAACTTCTCGGGTCCCCTCTCCCCCCCCCCTTTTGCCATCTGTTCAACACGGCAACCCTCTCTCGGCCTCGGATATCACGAGGGAAAAAGAAGAAAAGAACATAACGGTACGTCACGTCTGCCCCCTTCTGTACGCGTGCGGGTGCGCGAAAGGCGCGCGCGCGCCCACGGTTTGCCTTCTGGTTGGGCAACGCCTGTTCGCCGGCGCTTGGCTTGTCTTGTGCGGCGTGTGGCTCACGCTGCTGCGTCCCAATTCATCCGATCCTGTGTCCCCCCCCCCCCTCCAGTCCAATATATCTCGGTCTCCGGGCGCCTCGGCATAGCGGCCGACCTCGTCCTTGCACAGTCCCGCATGGGGCCTACGGCCGGTAGACATTGCCTCGGCTGCGACGTTCGGCGCGCCCTGGCTAGCAACTTCCTTGTCCCCGTCTTCCGGCCGGTTCGCAGGGAGGAGCTAGAAGCCGGGCACACCTTTGGTTGCCATGGTGCCATGGGCAAGCAACTCCGTGGGGCTAGAGCCGAAGGCAGCTTGGGGATGCCGTGAAGCAGGGCCTGGTCGCCTCGTCGTCTCCCCACGGCAGAGCCCTACACCTGCACCGAGCTTCACTTCCTCTGCTGCACTCACGCCCGACCAAAGACATAAAAAGCTAACGCCCGTTGTCCCAACCACAGGACCGCATCCCCGGCCCGACCAATGCCTTCGCGATAGAACCACACCGCCACCATGTTCCCCTTCTTGCCCGACCGCTTCCGTCGCGGCGCGCAGCCCGACGACAAGCCCAAGCCCCCCTCCAAGATCAACAAGAAGGTCACCCCCGTGCTCCAGTACTTCTCGAGCATCGCCTGTGCCCACCCCATCTACACCATTTGCGTCGTGGCCGTGCTCGCCAGCACCACCTACGTCGGCATCGTCAAGGACAGCCTCTATGACGCGACTCGCAGCGTTCGCAACGCCGAATGGAGCTCCCTGACCGAGGGCAGCCGCAGCCTCGTCGTGGGCCCCGAGACGAGCTGGAAGTGGCAGAGCCTGGACTCGGATGTCGCTTTCCCCAGTGACGCCGACCACCTCGCTCTCATCACCTTCGTCTTCCCCGAGTCCAACGAGGAGGGCCCCCAGACGGCCCCCCAGTCGCACATCGTCCCCATGCCCAGCAACTTGTCCATCACTCACCTGCCCTCGACCTCGAACCCCCTGACGGCCTACTCGCAGGACACGGCCCTGGCCTTTGCCGTCAAGTACAGCGAAGCCCCGGCTTTCGTGGCCGCCGCGCAGGAGATCCCCAACGACATGCCCGGCCAGGAGGCCCTCGAGACGGCGACCGGCAAGGAGCACAAGATGTGGATCATGAAGGTGGCCGGCACCAACGCCCGCAGCAGTCTTGTCCGCTGGGTGCACAATGCCTGGACCGAGTTCCTCGACCTGCTGAAAAACGCCGAGTGGCTGGACATTGGCATCATGTCCATCGGCTACCTGTCGATGCACTCCATCTTTGTCTCCCTGTTCTGGCGCATGCGCGGTCTCGGCTCTAACGTTTGGTTGGCATCCAGCGTGCTCCTGTCCTCCGTTTTCGCCTTCTTGTTTGGCCTCTACGTGACCTGGCGCCTCGGTGTGCCTGTCTCCGTCGTGCTCCTGTCCGAGGGTCTGCCCTTCCTGGTCAACGTTATCGGTTTCGAGAAGAACATCATCCTCACCAAGGCCGTCCTGTCCCACGCTCTGGACCACCGCCGTCCCGAGGAGCAGGACCCTAAGGCCGCCAAGGCTTCCAAGTCGCCCAGCCCCGAGGGCGTCATCCAGTACGCCGTGCAGAAGGCCATCAAGGAGCGCGGCTTCGAGATCGTCACGAACTACGCCATCGAGATCTCGGTGTTGGTCCTCGGCGCCGCTTCGGGCATCCAGGGCGGTCTCCAGCAGTTCTGCTTCCTGTCGGCCTGGATCCTCTTCTTCGACTGCATTCTGCTCTTCACCTTCTACACGGCTATTCTCTGCATCAAGCTCGAGATCAACCGCATCAAGCGCCATGTCGAGATGCGCCGCGCGCTGGAGGACGACGGCCTGAGCCGACGCGTCGCCGAGAACGTGGCCAAGAGCAACGACTGGCCTCGCGGCACCGAGAAGAGCAAGGGCAACGTCCCCCTGTTTGGCCGCGACATGGAGAGCACCAGCATCCCCAAGTTCAAGTTCTGGATGGTCGCCACCTTTTTCGCCATCAACATCCTCAACCTCTGCACCATTCCTTTCCGCACGCCCGGTGCCACCTCGGCCTGGACCGGTGGTCTCGGTGGCGTGGTGACGACACCTCCTGTCGACCCCTTCAAGGTGGCCTCCAACGCGCTGGACGAGGTGCTCTTCATGGCCCGCGGACACGGGCGCACGACGGTGGTGACGGTCCTGACGCCCATCAAGTACGAGCTCGAGTACCCTTCGGTCCACTATGCCACTCCCTCGGCCAACTCGACGTTGGGCTACATGGGCGACAACTTTACTCAGCTTGAGGGCTACGGCGTCGGCGGCCAACTCGTTGGTAGCATCATCCAGAGCTTGGAGGACCCCGTCCTGATGAAGTGTGTGATCGGCGCGCTTCTCCTGAGCACCATCCTCAACGCCTACCTTTTCAACGTAGCGCGCTCGGGCATCAAGGACCCCAACGAGCCGAGCCACCCCGTCGACCCCAAGGAGCTGGCCGAGGCGGAGCGGTTCAACGGCTCGCAGAGCGCCGCCCTGCTCCCCGTGGGCCTCGCCCCTCGTCAACTCGATTCCAAGCCGCTCACGCCCCAATCCACCGACGACGAGGCCGATGCGCTTTCTATGAAGAAGCCCGCCAAGCCGGCGCTGGAGCCCCCCAAGGCACCCGTCATGTCGCACAGCCAGGTCCAGCTCGATGAAATGCTTAAGGAGAAGCGCATCTACGACATGACAGACGACGAGATCGTGGCCCTCTCGATCAAGGGCAAGATCCCTGGTTACTCGCTGGAAAAGAGCCTCAAGGACTGCACCCGGGCCGTCAAGATTCGACGGGCCGTTATTGCGCGCACGCCCGCCACTGCCGATCTCACTGGATTCCTGGACCGATGCAAGCTGCCCTACGACAACTACAACTGGGAGCAGGTCCTCGGTGCCTGCTGCGAGAACGTCATCGGATACATGCCCATTCCCGTCGGTGTTGCTGGACCTCTGGTCATTGACGGCCAAAGCTACTTCATCCCCATGGCCACGACCGAGGGTGTCCTCGTCGCTAGTACTAGCCGTGGCTGCAAGGCTATCAACGCGGGCGGCGGTGCCGTGACGGTTCTGACGCACGACGGTATGACCCGCGGACCTTGTGTTGGCTTCGAGACGCTCGAGCGTGCCGGTGCGGCCAAGATCTGGCTGGACTCGGAGGCTGGCCAGTCCATCATGAAGAAGGCCTTCAACTCGACCAGTCGCTTCGCCCGCCTGCAGTCGATGAAGACGGCCATCGCCGGCACCAACCTGTACATTCGCTTCAAGACGACGACCGGTGACGCTATGGGTATGAACATGATCTCCAAGGGTGTCGAGCACGCGCTGAACGTCATGGCCACCGACGGCGGCTTTGACGACATGGCCATCGTCTCGGTTTCTGGCAACTACTGTACGGACAAGAAGGCGGCGGCCATCAACTGGATCGAGGGACGTGGCAAGGGCATCGTGGCCGAAGCCATCATTCCGGCCGACGTGGTCAAGAACGTGCTCAAGAGTGACGTCGACAGCCTGGTCGAGCTGAACGTGTCGAAGAACCTGATCGGTTCGGCCATGGCCGGCTCGGTTGGTGGTTTCAACGCGCACGCCGCCAACATTGTGGCCGCCATCTTCATCGCCACCGGACAGGACCCGGCGCAGGTTGTCGAGAGTGCCAACTGCATCACACTCATGCGAAAGTAAGTCTAGCCAGCCCCGGCATCCCATGATGACCCTGTGGATATGCTAACACACGACAGCCTCAACGGTGCTCTGCAAATTTCGGTGTCGATGCCGTCTATTGAGGTTGGCACGCTCGGTGGTGGCACAATCCTGGAGCCGCAAGGCGCCATGCTCGACATGTTTGGTGTCCGCGGTTCGCACCCGACCAGCCCTGGTGAGAACGCCCGGCGACTGGCGCGCATCATCGGCGCGGCGGTGCTGGCGGGTGAGCTGTCGCTCTGCTCGGCGCTCGCGGCGGGTCACCTCGTCCGCGCGCACATGGCGCACAACCGATCCGCCCCTGTCACTCGTAGCACGACTCCGGCGCCTGGTGCCAACGGAGCCATGACGCCCATCAGCCTGACGATGACCAACGCGGCGGATAAGACGCGCAGCGCGGCGGCGAACGAGCGAGCCAAGCGATAAACGGGACCCCCCTTTTTCTCCAACCCCAAGATTACACATTACTGCATTTAATCATCAACTTGCATCTGGGAGGATTTCGGTTCACGGAGTTTAGAGGGTTGACTTGACAGAGCCCGTGCCGCGGTGCGTGTACTGCCCCAACATAATGTCGATGCCGGCCCATGACGAACAGCCATGGGTGCGCGATGAGGGACGAGGAAACATGACAACGGGGTCGACGTGGTCGACGTGATGGGGGCCGACGACGGCGGGCAAGGAATGAGGAAGACGAAGAGAAAGAGACAGAGAGAGAGACGTCGGGCGAACAGAATAAAGCCCGACTCCGGCGTCTCGCTACAGTAGATGGCTCTGCGGGAGCTGCGAAGCTCCAAAGACATGCACATGAGAGCTGCCAGTTTATATATATACTAGCATTTCTGTAGGAGGTATACACAACCCACGTATCCCGGGCGCCTCCCACGGCCCGGTGCGTAATACCATTGCAAATCAATAGATGACCACACAACCCACCTCCCCACCTTTGGCTTTTGCTGTGATCTATAGGTCGGTTTGCCATAATTTCGGTTGCGCTTCCTCTCTACGGCTGGACAGGTCGAAACGATACCGCCATCAGATGGCTCTCATCCCGTAACCCAGGAAGATACTGTGCCGTATCGTCATCATTGTGCACACCCACCATAATGGAGCTTCTGGGCCAGGCGGCCACCGAGCCCGAGACGAGTTCGCCGTTCCCCCCCCCCCCCCCAAAAAGTGTCTGTGAAAGAAGTCGACCAAAACACACCGGCGAGACAAGTACCTAATGGAAATCCCCATCTTGGGTTTTTTTTTTCTCCCCGAGATCCGGTATGGTGTCAAGACACACGAGGAAGGGTATGGCGCAAAATGGCAGACGGGGCGTTCTCCGTCCCGCGCGTTTGGCAGCCATCACGGGTAGGAGCGCCTTCTGGGCGGGGGGAGGGGATACCCGGCTTTATCATACCCATTAATAGTGCAGGGGAAGGGGTTACAGGTTGTCGAAGAACTGCCCCCGTCTTTCGTTTCGTCCTTCCCAAGTACGGGGTTTCTTTCATCCTCCATCACGAAGACGGGAAACGCGGGAATCGGAAAGAAGGAAGGGAGGTACCGATACCCCTTGACCTGACCGTGGCCGGGATTGAAACCAGGGGAGCAAAAGTCTCACTAGGAGCGCGTCGAGCGAGGAGCCGACACGGACGGAAACTCCGTGTGCCGCGTGCGGAGCCGGACACATGAGAAAACCTATCCGACTTTTTCCTTTTTTTTTATTTGGCCCCGGGAGGGGGGGCGATTCCCACCCGTCTCCATAGAGGGAGAAGAGATACCGTTCCGGATGGGTATGGGAGACTGGCCCGAGACCACGACCGATAGGTCTTCTAGAACGTCCCTTCGGTTTTCGGTACCGCGTCTTACGGTGCAAGGTCAGGGGGAAAGGGGTTTACGAATGCTATGACCCCCCCCCCCCCCCCCCCCCCCACCCCCTCCGGTGCCGCCAGGTCGCCGGGAGCAGAGTCCGCGGTAGCCGTTTCGCAATCACGGGCAGATTCCAAGAAAAGAAATTTAATGGCAGGCCCCGAAAACGGGCTGGTGGGTATTAATAAGTGCAAGTGCGTATCGGTCTATGTCTAAGTGGTATCAAGCCTGCAGAGCCCTTCCGTCTTCATTGCATCCCCTCCTCACCCCTGGGACCGGGGAAGACGGCTCTTTTTCTCCCCGCCGGGAGCACCATGTCTTTCCCTCTTTCCCCCCCTTCTCGTTGTGCCAGCCGGCACCCCCGGTTTTCTCCCCTCCACGCACTCTAGACTTAGTAGACGTGGTCGAGGATGTACTGGATCTGCTCCTGGCGGTAGTTGTCGGCGGCCAGGTAGTGCAGGTTGGTGGCGTTGGCGTCGAAGACGTAGTTCTGGGGGTTCTGGGCCACGTACTTGGGCCAGTAGTCGCACGACTCGCCTGTAAAGCCAGCAGCATGTCAGTGATTTGATCAAGAGAGAGGGAGCACATTATAGCCCCCCGAACAGAAAGGTAGGAGAAAAAAAGGGGGGAAAGTAAAATCCGTACCAGCTGGCCTGGGAGGGCACTTACCTGCGCGCTTCTTGGTCTTGTTGGGGTCGCCGGTGGCGATGAAGGCGACCCACTTGCGGCTCATGGCGTCGGCGAGCTGGGCGTAGGTGGCGGGCATGCCGGCGAAGGGGTTGCTGGCGCCGTATCCGACGCCGTCGACGTTGTTAAAGACGAAGGCGACCTCCTGGAAGTGGGTGGCGCCGATCTGGGCGGGGATGCCGGCCACGATGACGTCGAAGAGGTACGAGTAGACGGCGCGGCCGGCGTTGGCGTAGGACTCGGCCGTCAGGCGCCGCCCCGAGTGCTGCTGGTAGTCGCCGGCGAAGGCGGCGGCGCGGCGCCACTGCGAGCCCCAGGGCACCGAGGCGGGCCGGCCCTCGAAGGTCGCCGGGATGCCCTGCGCCGGGTCGTCGGGGTAGACGCCGGTGAGCTTGCGCACGACGCTCACGAGGTCGCCAATGAGGGCCGTCAGCAGCCCGTCGCCGAGCGTCTCGTGAACCCAGGCGTCGAACTCAGCGTCCGTGTTGATGCCCTTCTTGGCGTAGGCCGTGCCCTCGTCGAAGTTGTTGCCGAGCAGCAGGTCAACGGGCGCAAAGGAGCCGTTGCGCAGCGCCGCGGCGCCCTGCTGCGTCATGAAGTCGCCGTCAATCACGGCGCTGAGCGGCGGGAAGCCGACGCCGTCGATCTTGTTGCTCGTCGTGTTGAAAAGCGCGTTGAGCGTCTCCCACGGCAGCGCGCGCAGGCAGGCGAGGCGCTCGGCGCCCGTGTCGCCCCCGCAGTCAGTCGCAGCCACGAGCGCGTCGAAGTAGGGCTGCCAGTCGGCGGCCGACGCGAACTGGGCCACGGGGCTGCCGCTCTCGAGGATGGCGGCCCGGAAGAGGCCCTCGTCGGCCCCGTCGTGCGCCACCAGCTGCATGCCGATCGACCGGGCTCCCGCCGACTCGCCCCAGAGCGTCACCTTGTCCGGGCTGCCGCCAAAGGCCGCGATGTTGTCCCGCACCCAGTGCATTGCCAGCCGCTGGTCCCGCAGCCCGAGGTTGCCTGCGCCGGCCTCGGCCAGCTCCGAGCCGTACATGAAGCCCCAGTTGGCCACGCGGTAGTTGATGGAGGTCGCGATGATGGGGTTGCCCTCCTTGACCGACTGGTCCACCACCCACGAGAGGTTGTAGCGGGGGTCCGAGGAGCCGCCGTTGACGTAGCTCTGTTGCCCGTATTAGCAGGCCAGTCTTCGTTTCCATGGTCTTGGAGCCCTAGTGTGCTGGCACTAACTGCGCAGTTGGCATGGCCAACCCAGCCTCTGGGATCGACGCCGCAGGAGAGGGGGGGAAAGACTTACACCACCGTGGATCCAGATGGAGACGGGAAGGTCGGCATCCTCGGGGATGCCAGCCGGGCGGACGACGTTGATGGTCAGGCAGTCCTCGTCGACATGGTTGCCGGCGTTGACCGTGTCGGAGCCGTAGCCGATGCACATGGGGCTGTACTCGGTGGCGTCGAGGGGCTCGGCGGCACCGGCAAAGGGCACCGAGGGGGCGAAGCGGAGGTCGCCCACGGGCGGCTGGGCGTAGGGCATGCCGAGGAAGAGATCCTGGTTGTAGTGGTCGTTGTGCAGGCCGCGGAACTGGACGTTGCTAAGCTTGGCCAGAGGCGCGCCGGCGGCGGTGGCCGGTCCGGGAGGCGGCGGAGGAGGCCCATGGCCCCGGACACCCGGCGGCGGCGGCGGACCACCAGCAGGCGGCGGCGGCGGCGCCGGGACGACGTGGGACAGAGCCGAGTCCACCAGAAGACTGCTGGCGGCGGCCAGGAGGAGGCACGGCGCCTTATAGAGGGCAGGCATCATGGGCGGCTAGTGCCAAAGGAGGGATAGAGCACCTGCTGGACGGGACACGTGGGAAGTATCGCCGGGGTAAGTCGACGGAGGATCAAAAGAGTGACAGTCTACTACCAGACAGGAGCTTGGCAACCGAGAGGGATCGACAATCTTGGGCCGGCAGCTTGCCAGACTAAGTAGCCCGTGGACAGCAACATGATGGATTTACGGGATTATCCTTAGCCGCCACCGTGTCAAGACATGGTGCTGTGTAATTTGGTAGTCATCCGGCAAGGTCGCCTAACAGGGGGTCCTTTCGGCCGATGGTCCGAGACGCCAAGGACCGGCAAGTGGGAGGAGCAATTAGGGGAGGGGCCCTTGGGGGCGTGGCGACGGTGATACGGCAACGAACCCTCCGCTGCTTCACCGACGTGAGAGGGGCTCAGGTGACAATCCGAGAGGAGAGGCGAAGAAGAGGGTCTCTGGAGGGGGCCCCCATGGCTATGGAGGGTAGTGATGGCACGGCAGCATGCGTTGGCAGGGCCTTTGTTTTTCTTTCTCGCATGACATCCGAGCCTGTGCCTGGTGCCAGGCACAAGGAGGACGACGAGAGGAAAGCGAGTCGGCCCGCCCTCGGGCCCGGGACTGGTCATTCTCTGAAAGGGGCAACTGCCTCGAAGCAGCCTAGACCCGACATTGGCCTGGCGCCGGCCGGAGACGGTCCCCAGACTAGGGGACCAGCCTAGGCTTCATGCGGGACTCCCTAGGCCGCGATCCGGACCAGAAGCAAGCAGGCGCAGGGCCGGGGCAGGACGCTAGTCCACGTTGAACCGGCGTGCCACCGAATGGGACTGTTGCGCTTCCACTGCGCAGGATCGTCCTGTCATGCGGCTGAGCGTAGCAGTGGTTCTATAGCAGTAGTGTTTGCGCTATTCAATGGTTCGATGTCGGCGGAGCCGTCAGCAGGTCCTGCCAATGGCTTTTGCGAATGCATAGTGTGTGCATAGCCGAGATTGCTGCCACGTTGGGGTTGCTATTGGTCGGCCTAGCCAGGACAGGGCCCCTGGCCCGTACCCCGACGCTCCCCTACTATTTTCCCGCCCAGGGTCGCGTCGGAAAGCGGGGAATCCTTTGTTGGCAACTCGAGGCGGTCTTGGCTGCGGCCGTGGCTGCGGCAGTGGCTTTTTTGCCCGTCCTCTGGGACCGGCACTGCAAGGGGGAAAATCGCCGACAGTCGCCAAGAGATGCGGCCGCTTCTTCTTCTTCTTCCTTCTTCCTTCTCCCTTCCTTCTCCCGCCTTCACTGATCTTCCCCTCGCCCAGACATGACGTCGGGGCCGGGTCTCCCAAAACGAGAACCGTTGAAAAACCGATGCCGAAGTCGGGTGAAATGCACACGTGCGAACTCGGCGCTGGTGTCATGTAATAGATGGGTGGGTATAGTTGGGTATATCGTAGAGACAAATGAAACACCGTATCTAAGCTGTCCTCTCTGAGCGTTCTGTCCACAGACTCGGGGTCGCCAAATGGCACCTCCGGCCGTACGTCGCGACAGCCGCTGCGGGAGCGTAATAATTACTGGATTGGTCTTTTCGTGCCCTCGATCGAGTTCATTTCGAACGAGTCTTCGGTGCTGCTGCGCTCTCGGGTTGCGTGATGAATCCGCACCTCCTCCGTCTTCATAATGCCATCCTCGCGTTTTCCGGCGTGCGGGCTGATCTGGCCACCCTCGACTGTGACGTGGCCGCCTTCCATATCGATGTACTGTAGCGCTTCCTGTGAATCTTGCCAGCCTGCCATAGACAGCATGGCCGACGGCACACTGCGCTTGCGCTGCGTCCCGTGCACGTTGGATTGCCGTCGGTTTGTTTGCGATTTGTTCGTCTGTCCATAGCGTTGTGAACGGTTCTCAAAGTAGCTTCTCTGACTGCTGCGTAGTTCCCGGTAGAGCATGCGCCTGTGTATAGCATATCAGTCCGATGCCCGGGAAAAAAGCCAGCGACCAACATTTCGGTAACTCAGGGACCGGGACACTTACAGAACGGGCAACGAAGCGGCCATAATCGTCACAGCAGGTTCCGTCATCGTCCAAATGGTGAGGTCGACTCGGTCGTCTAAATCTGGTTAGGCCACAACTTTTTCTTTTTTTTTTTTTAAAAAAAAAAGGACATCCACCACTGGTTGGGTTAAACTCACAAGTGATGTCCGGGCTCGTCATGTGCTGCACCATAACCGACTTAACGATACCCGTGGCTCCCGCCACGACACCCATGCTCATAGCGACGGTCACGCCGATCTTCTCGCGGAGGCCCATGTTCATTCCCAGGAGCATTTTCCAGGGCAGAAAGGCCAAGACAAAATCCAGAATCGACGAGTAGACTGGAAAACGTGTCAGTACCCCACACGAGGCACAATTCATCCACGTGACTTACAGGCAGCAAACAAATCCCACTCGTTCAGCTTCTTCAAGTCCCAGCACGTCCCGGGGACACTGGAATCAAAGACCTTGGCAAGTGGGCTGCACTTGGCGAGGCCGAAGATCCAGACCGAGTTCAGCGAGATGTTGACGGTGACGGCGACGAAGATGAGGAATGCCCGCATCCACCAGCTTGTGAATAGTCGGTACAGCGTGACGACAAACGAAGTTTTGCTCAAGCCTGTAGCTATGATGCCGAAGGCGGCTACAACAATTGTCTCCATTTTGATTATTTTCTTGTTTTCGTCGCTGACGGTGTGGAAATGACGGCCGAAGCCGAGCATGGTGATGTGCGTGTTGATGGCCACCGAAATCACCAGAGCGATCTGAACGAGACGGCTGGTCAGTTAACGAGTGGCAGGATGCCGGGCTCAGGATGGCGACTCACCCAAGCCATGACCATCAGATGGTCATCCCACCACAGACCCGTGCCCCGTCTCTTTTTGCAGTAGATGCGCAGGGCCAGAAAGACCCCGGCGATGCTGGTGAGCGACCATAACACCGCCGTCATGTACGGCCCTTTGTTGTCGCTATCCATGGCTCCGGCGGCTCCAGCTGACGAGGGGGCAACGACAGAATCCACGGCACATGGACACACGCGGTGAGGCAATGATCGACGGCGACGACAGCGTGCAGGGCGTGGGGTGGTTCAAATGCCAGAAGGCCCAAGACAGAAACAGACAAAGGAGCAGGGCAGCCGGAATCCGAAGCTGGGGCCATGACGCACGATTCTAATAAGGACCCAGGCGACCGCATTGCCGAGGACAAGGAGGACGCCCCTCCATCGATCAGTGTGGATGGGATGCACTCTCGCCTATTGCTAGGGCTAGTCCAGTGCCTAGTGCGCCGAAGGCCCAGCCGGGCACACGTGTTTCGGCTTGATCGTCCCCTGATGGGTGAGATGGGCAGGACGGGCATCGACGGACACAGTCAGGGCACGCTCGCGCCCTTCGTTCGCATGACCAGTGAACACGCTGCTTGGCTGTCAACAGTGTCATTAGTCCAGCAACCAGCACGATTGTCGGTAACTAACGCTCCTGCACCTACCAAAAGGGGTTGTGATCGACTGCGCTCGAGTCACGAACAGATCCGCTGCTCTCTCGCACAGCGTGCTGTTCTTAGTTAGTGTGGAACTACTTCCCAGTGCCCCGAGACCAGTCGAGGGCATGGACGCTCGTGGTCGTGCCGTCGTTGTATTCAGTGCTGCTTCATCCCATCTCGCTAAGGAGCAGAGCCCCTGGCAAGCAGGCCGATGCGATGCCTGCCAGATTCTGCACGCCAAAGGATGGACCGATGGCACGGTAGGTTATTAGCAAACCGGCATGGTGGTACCTTCTGGTTACTGCATGCCCTAAGCACCCTGGCACACGATTCACGGGGCCCAATAGAGTGCGACGGTTCCCCTAAGGCCCCGGCTGCGATGGCGGCCTGGCAGCCTGGCTTGCGCCTGACAACAGAAACGCCCATTTCTGGCCATGACCCACGTACAAGTCTAACAGCGGACCCTCGATTGTATACCGTAAGAGCAGATAGTATGGGTCTGCTGCTGTTAGGATGGTACTGGGCCAAGAGATGAGAATGGGCGTTTTTGTTGTCAGGCCCTAGCCTGGCTAAAGTAGGTACGTAGCAAGTGGCACGTTATGAGTTGGCTGGTTGATGCACAGGAACGCTAACTCGGGGTGGTGTCTAGTGTTCGGCGAGGTCGTCTTTAGCAGGCGGACTGAGTGGAGGGCAGCCCACAACCCGGCGCTCATCAGCCTTACTGCTCGCGCATTGGTCAGGATAGCCTTGGATGGTCCAGGGATCCCCGGCCCGGTTGACGGTCTGGAACGTAGGGCTTGGCGCTGCGGCTGAGTGGTCAACACGAGATGAATAGCTGGGTGAGGAGTGGGCCCGGCCAGCAAACAGGCCCGACGCGGGAGGCGGAATTTTTTTTTTTTTTCACTCGAGAACAGGATTTCGGCGTCACGGCTCGGCAAATTCCAGAAAACAGGGGAAGGGGGCGCTGGGGGGTGGGAGGGAGAGGAGAAGCCGCTCGACTAGCGGAACCGCGGGCCAGGGGGTGAGCTCGTCCGGCCTCCATTTCTTGAGCTCTAGGGGCCCCTCCAGCCCCCAGGCAGACGAGCGTTGGCGGCGTCCTCCAGGCCTTGCGGCTAATAGCAAGCGCCCCCGGGGGCTCCCAAACTGCTCGTTCCCCCGCTCGGGTCGGCTTCAAAAGGCGCCTCAAGACGCCCCAACGTTGGGTAGCGCAGTGTCGGTTCGCTGTCCGTCCATCGTCCGTACGCGGGTCTGCACTCATGCAGAAACACGTCCGAGACGAACTACCCGCAAGCATAAGGAGCCTGCACCGGCCAATTTCCACACCTGCTGCCATCACGGTTGGCTGCCGCAAACCTTAAAGAGATTATGGCCATCCAGGCACCACAGGACCCTGATGGTGGCGGGCCTCGTTTCCAGATGTAGTGTAGCTTGCGACCGACGCTACAGGCCGTACGGGTTCGTATTGCTCGCTAGCCCTGCTTGTCCCAAACGATAGTGGTGCGGCAGTGAAGTGTCGAAACGCTGTGTGTCGTGTGTCCGCGCCGGAAAAACGCTGGCCGACGGTAGCGGGCCACGATGTGCGGCAGGGGAGAGACTTGACTGTTTTGGTGGAGGCAATGCGCCGCGGGGGACGGGGGACGGGGGACGGGGGAACTGCAGGTGGCGTTCACTTCTCTTGCGCGCGTGACAAGACTCCGAACAGTCTCATTTCCCCCTGTGCTGGGTCGGCCGTGAAGAACACTCACTGGCAGCGTGGGAGGCGTTGCGGACGTCTTTGCCAAAGCCAGCCCATCGTTCTTTGTCTCGTCCGTTTTCTCGTCCGATTTTCCGGTCGGGGGATTGATGATGGCGGGGAGGATGGGAAGAAATGGGTCTTGAGCAGGCGGAGTCTAGTCCCGTCAGCCCGCCGTGCCCGTTCTGTGGCTCAACGCGGGTCTTTGATGGGGTTGCGGCCCTCCCTATCGTACGACTGGGTAGACAGACATATTCAGCCTATCCTGCCGATGGCCCTGGTCGACCGTGGCCATGGCGCACGGAGAGTAGCCGGATCAGCACATTGGCAGGGCAGGCGGCCAGCCTCAGGCTGCCCTGTGAGGCCGAACAGGTGGCAGCCAAGGCCGTGTCAGGCAGAATGCAGCCGAAATACCGCGGCCGTCGCGCGCAAATAGGAGGTTGTAGGCTTGCAGGGTGCGGAGATGGGCTAAGCAGGTGGCAGCTCGTGGCAGGTAAGGAAGAAGGCGCCGCGCCGAGGCCTGAGGCGCCGGGCGGCCCAAGACGGGCGATGGATCATGGCGAGCTGGGCAAGATGATCTGCGATCGGTCCCGAGCTGCAAGGGCGCCGTGGTTGTCCGTTCTGCGTCGGTCGATCTCGGTTCGCCAGATAACCAGAATCAGCGGCCTATGCGCAGCCCGAGATGGTAGCCTGCAGGTCTGCCTGCCGGGCATGGCGACGTGCCCGCCGGTGAACCGTGATGAATCGACGTCGTCGGGCTGCGACGGGCGCGAGCGAGGTCCTCTTCGTACCAAAGAGTGCCCACGTGATTGCATACGCGCACGGCTGAGACGGCGATCAATCGTACTCGGGCTTTCGGCCGGTCGCATTTCCTTTCTTCGGACGGTGTGGTTTCGTATGGGAAGGAAGAAAGAGGTAGCCAGAGCCGCTAAATTCACTAACTGCACTCCCACGGGAAGGGATCCCATTGTTACTCCATCCCGTTCTTGCCATCTCATCCCATCGCGCCTGCACAAAAGCTGCACAAGGAAAGTACGACCTTTGCGAGGACCCGACTGTATGGTTCTGCAAAGCACCTACTTACTTACTTAATGTACTTAAGTTGGTACTTAGGTGGTAGGTAATGTACTTGCTTACTTCTTCAGATCGTCATGCGAATGGTCCTGAAAGTAGAGTATCTCGTTCCTACATGACCTATCCATACCTGGAGGAGGTTACCAATGAATCAGTACTTCAGGCAAGTAATGGAATGATAGGGACTTCTTCACGTAACTGCGTTTCGCACTCGTTGCCCCTTGCGAACCAATCGCACGCGTAGTAATTGCGGTCCGGTCGGCCCCGGACGGTGTGCCAAATCGTAGGGTCGATTCCGTAGTCCAAATGGATGCTAGGTTCTCCCGCTACCTCGTCGATAGATGGATGCCATCCATCTCATCTCTAGATCCTCTGATCCTATCGCCCCGGAAACCTATAATAAGCTGGTGAAAAGTACCCAAACTAGACGGCGCCACTCAATATCCGCGGTGTTCCTCGGCTGGGGCGAGGCTTGGGCTACCACCCCTCGATCGCTTCCCACCTTTTCCGACGCCATCGATCCCGGGAAGGTCTAGGCCGAGGGCCGGACTCACCGCCGTCGCATTATTAATTACGGCGGATCAATTCCCTCCATCCCCCGGCCGTCTGCTCTGTCGCCTCCCAGGCATAGGGTACTTTTCCCCCGCGGTTTATGTCTGGGATCGGCCTTGGGCCGCTCCCGCCGTCCCCGTCGCCACCTACGGGGAGCTTAGGGCCAGCAAAAAACCCGACTCCTCAGTTCACCCACTGCCTCCATGTCCATCGCCCACCACCCCAATGCAGTATTCAGTTCGTTGGGGGAGCCGCCAGCCACCCCTAGGGGTCTTCCGGGGCCGCACGCAAACGATGCGCCATGGGAGCCGACTAAAACACCTGCGGCAGCCCGTCTTGCCGGAGAGTAGCGGCCGGCTACCGTCATCCTTTGCTCATCGAATACCGCTACTCTGCAAGCTAGACCTAGCAGGCTCCTTGAAAGGCATCGCGTAGGATTCACTCTACTCGTTGGTGCTCCTCGGCCGCCATTTACTGCTTCGCCTATCACCCTTCATCAATCAGGTTGAACTACTCGCCCAAAGGATCCTCCACAATAGGGGACCGTTCTCCGGCTCGGCTTGCCGACGACCTCCCTTGATCTTACCAGGAGGCGTCGCAGCGAGGACCCCGGGCACCAAGCATAGCCCATTAGCGTCAGCTCCCATTCATGCTGGTCTCGAACGCAACGGACTATTACGTATCGCCAACTATGGAGTGGAGACCAAGAGAAAATGCACCTCCTACTGTATCCCACGGGGTTTCGCGAAGGGGGCTTGGCGATAGCGACAGTGATGAAGAGATGTGGCATCTCCACGAACACACTGGATTGACTACCAGGAGCCGGTTGCCTGCCGAAACACAACAGATACCAGAACTAAGAACGACAACCGAATTAAACGAGTACGGCCAGTCCCTCTTCGTATGATCCCTTCAAAAAAAATCCTGTTGTACCTACCCTGCGCTGACACCGGTTGTTTGGCATCAACCGCCCCCTTTCCGATACACACAACCCTTTGCAGGCGGGGGGGCGAGCAGTAGACTCACCCCTTTCGCTATTTTGTTTTCTGGCTCTGAGATCTATGCGGCCAACCATACTGGCAGAATATCTCATCAGCTACTTGTGCGGTCCCAACCTTGTCTCACCTCTACTTTACCCACCTTCTTTGTTAAAGGTAACTCGGCAAGCCGCAGTACTTATAGCGACATGAAGGCAAAGATAGCCGGGCCACCTCACCTCGACGTTTCTCCAGAGGACTGGTTCTCTTACTTTGGCACTGTCTATCACATCGTCAAGTTGAGGCAAGTACCTTTGCAAAACCATCTTGGTTTTACCATCCAAATGACCCAAGCTTTTGCCGGGAAACCAGTTTCTATCTGTTGTAACACTTTTACGGCGCCGAAGACTGTTTAACCAGAGTTATTGGTGCTCTTCAGTCTCTTATGGCCACACCCTGTCACTGCCATTGTCTGCCCGGAGAAACGCCATAAGCATGCTGTGACGCATAGCCAAAGGTAAATCCACAGCTACTATGTACGTGGCAGTTACACTACACAACGGCACATGGAGGGATTATGGCCTGGGCGCATCCAAGTTAGTGGGCGCAGTAGCGTACCTGGGCTTATGATTTGTCGCACAGATGAGGGATTCGAGACATATGCCATAACGGTAGTAGATAGATCTGTACAGGTCTCTGAAAGAAAATTCAAAGCTCTCAGGTGTGAAAAACCAGAAGACACAGTGCATCATGGGCCTTGAGATCGATCTCAAAGCTTTATCCCAAGTTCCAGAGATTCGTACATTGGTCTCACCCGTTTCCATATCTAAACAAATGCACATTGTGATGTATGACGAGGAAAGGCCCTCTGGCTAGGCTTCTAAAATGCAAAATCTGGTTTAAGTATCGGACGTGTGAAGTTAAGGACGATCACATGAGTTATGGTGTTTGGAATGGTGTGTATATCGGTCTAGGGATCTGGTTCCTCGATCAAACTCTTTCCACCTTGTATCGTCCCATTGTAAGTCTCACCGATACGACATCAACTGCCCTTGTCTGCCGAAGCCAACCAGCTGTCTGACTGCTTGGAGTTGTTGCCTGAGACCCCGACGGACAAGTCTGCTTCGGAGACCTCGTGCGTCTTTATGTCGCTGTTCTCGTGGCGGGCAAAACCTTCTCAAATATCTACCACGATGCAATATTCACGCTTCAAGTTCTTCAATGTGCCGATGAAAAAACCAAGAGAACGACTTTTCACGTCTCTAGAAGCTGATGCGACCGTAGCCTGGCTTTGCCAGGTGCACCCAAGTCGGGCAAGACTCGGGCGCCGTACCAAGTGATAGGACGTGGCTACTTGAAGTTGATTAAGAGAGTCTCTGAAAAAAAAGGTCAGGTCTTCCCTTCGGGCGTGCTTGAAGCGGAGAAAAGTGTACTCCTCAACCCCTCGGCTCATATGGCTCGTTGGTCGAAATGCAGCTGAGGGGTAAAAGTCGGCAACGTAATAACTATGCAGGCTCAACGAGCTAAAGTCCAGCGGGGAGTTCCGTATGTCAGAGTGATAGTTGAAATAGTATTGATGTCTCGTGGGACTTCTAAGTAGGTTCGCGGGTGGGATAGCTTGAACATCTTGCGGTGACACAAGGTAAGCTTGGTTTTAGTTGCTGTAGCTTAACTCGTGTGCGACGGCACCTGAAAAGGGCCGTTCCCGTCCGCTCTTCGAGGTTTCGTAGAGCCACTCCCCGTGTCACACTACACCAAAGGTACTGCTAGGAGAGATTCGAGTTCGCTAGCAGTTCGGTTGTTGTCCAGTGGAATAAAACTAAGCGGGAGGCTTTCTGCTCGAGCCAACACTTAAGCTCTAGGTGTTACAAGCGACCCCGTATTAGTGGCTATATAGAGCTCTTCTAGGTGTTTAACGTAGACTGCATTCTGATTTCACGTTTGGCATGAAGTAACTGTATACGCTAAATATTGAACACCTGCGGATTGGCGATTGCTGAAACCTATGTGTACTTAATGTGACACTATAAAGCCCTAAGTGAGCAAAGTATGAACTAAGTGTGTCCTCATGAACTCTTTTTATAAAATCATGGAAGCTTTGTGGCTTTCACTGTAAAGCAAAGGCATTTTGACGTCCGGGAGTCCTAGAAGGCAGTATGCCATATCTTCTGTTCTTGTAACTTTTCGTCGAGAGTCCCAAGAGAGCCGTTCGGCCACAAAAGATTCTGTCACTAGGCTTCTCCTTCTCAGCAGAAAGTTTGCGTCAATTCTGGTGAATTCATGTACAACACGATGGTTGCTGTAGCGTGTCCCTAGTAATTGCCAGTTTTTGCCGCAGAAAATCACATGTTCCGGAGCGATCAATTGTTGCAATGTTTACCCTCGGGAGAATCACTGGGATTTTCGCACGGCCATGTCGTACTGGCCCGGATCAGAGGTTCTTATATGAGGGGATTATACACAGCAAATTGTCAATAGTCTGTACCAGGCAAACACAGAGTAAATAGCTTTGGAAAGCCACGCACTGCTTGCCTTGTCGATGTAGCAGGTGCCAGTCCAGGCATACTTGATTGAAATATTCCCAGCCACGTTACAGAGACCCGTAGTCTTTGCAAAATATGCCTTTTTTCGTCGTCGGGTACCGCGGCTCGAGAGGAACCTGGCAGTAGGGGCAATATGAATGAGGTTTCTGGTTCGATAGGGTCGAGTGAGACTGGCGAAGGGAGGAGTTTAGGGTATGGGCGTAGCCACCTTTGTTCGGTACATAACTTAGGTACATACCTACGTACCTGTGTCTTGCCTGGTTTCTACAGTCGCGTGACGGTAATTAGGGGGGGGGGGGGAGGGCAGGCATTCACTGCCCCTCATCGGCCGAACCTCAACGAATAGTGAATCTGATAGGATCATCAACACCCGAGGGGGCTGTTCGGCCAAGGTTCAGAGGTCCTTTCCTATTCAGTCCACTTGCCTGATCTGCCCTGCCCTGAATGGAGGCCGCTGCGGCTTTGTCCTGCACGCCTACGTTGCCAAAGCCAACCGAGCTGCAGGATTACTATGCATTCCTATCATTGATGTGTGGACACCACCTTCGGTACTGGCACATGCCCTCCCTTACGGGAAGCATCTTTCTCGGAAGAAGGTCACCTGGTACTAAAGTGCGCAACGGCCAGTCGTCAGACACGGGCGGAGCCGGAAAGTGGTATGCCACCCCCAGAAACATGAATCCGGGCTGACGGGTAAAGGCTACATTGGTGGTATCACGGGATCTTGTTGAATTCTCACCAAGCCAAGGTCCCTGACCGCCTCAATCAGACTCAACCCAATCATGTCCTGAAAGATACCGGGGGCCCAGGACGGGGTCGGCGGGCATCTCGGGATGCGGTTTGAATTACGATAGCCACGACGTCATGATACACACAGCCTGCAAGGCGCTGTGCAGCCTTGCAAAGCGGCAGGGCGTTGCGCCGAGGCCACCGCATTGTCTCGCGAATATGGTCGCGCTCAGGGTAGTGAAGGAGAAGTGAGTTAGGGGCTGTCGGATGAGAGGACGCGTTCCAGCTGCGTTATGACGCCGTGGGCGACGAGCAGCTCAGCGACGGCGGCTCACCGGCGAGGACAGCACGGCGCGGGCCGTAGTTAATTTCACCGTGCGAAGTCGGCGTGGTCTGATCAGTGGACGGGTTCTTAAATGGCGCATTCATTGTTCGCTTCCTGCTGCGAGCACTCCGGCTTTTCCCATCTGCTCTTGGTGTCCAGGGAAACCGGCAATGTCGGACTGCCCCATCCCCCCTCGATGCGCCCCATCTGGACTCGGAGACCTCCAATAACTGGCCGGTCTTTACCACTCGGAATAGGGGTTTCACCTCTGTACGAGGGTAGGTCGTGGAAATTGCCGAGGTATGGCTCGCAAACGGTTAGCAGGGTGATGCTGGCATAGGACAAGAGCGCATCCGATTAGCTCTGGCAACTTCCGCGGTCTCAGGCCGCGACCCATGTAATCCTCCGGGCCAGCGACACCGAGTGACTGGCATTTGCCGTCGAGACCGTCGCCGCCGCCGGCCGCGAGCCGGATCGGCCCTTTCCCCCTGATGGCCGCCTGACCCTGGGTGGCCAAAAGGACTCTCAGCCACCGGGTCCATCTGTAGGTAGGTAGGTAAGGTAGGTACGATCTATCCGAGAGTTCAAGCAGCTCTTCTCGTCAACATCATTCTCGTTGCTGGCGAGCGCATCGCCACAGGGATGCAGAGTGTTCGGATTCGGGGGTTGGCCCTGATTGTTCATTGCGTTGTCCCGCACGGCTGTACAACGCGTGACGGCTGTGTAGAGCCCCCGTTTGTGCCACCGATGCGTGGGGCGGCTGTCGCATTCAAAGCCCGAGAGCCCGTCCTGAAGGCCAGGCAGGCTCACCCACGCCTCGGGCGGAACCTTTTCCGCGTACCAGGCGCGCGGATCGCCCTGGGTGTACGAGAGCGAACGCGAACGATGTTGCCCTACCTGCCTACCTCCTGTAACCGATTTGACGGGTTCAGCCGTGAAGACTCTGGCCAACAAGATTGGTCCACGATGTATTTCCATGCAGGCGCTGTGGCTCCTGCTTGGGCTGCCCGCTGTGGGGTTTGACCGCTCTGGTTGGTGGTGGCGGTAACTGTATGGACTCCATAGGTACATGTACCTGTAAGTGGCCGGCGTAAATGGCTAGCCTCGCTGTCAGCACCTAAAACCACAGCTAAGAGAGAGACAATCAAAAGTCGGCTCGCAACCCTCAATGTCAAGCAACAAGATAATCATAGCACAGGCGACATATTGGAGAACGGTCGGCTCGTTCACAAAACCTCCCAACGGGCCCATGGGATGGATGTGCTGACGATGATTCGCCCCGGGACCCCACGGTGGCGGATGACGGGCCCTGATGATGTCCGACGGGATGTCACCCGCACAGATGATGACAACCCCACTGGGCTTGAACTGGGAAAGTTCCACCTCCCTCCCCCCTGAACCCCCGTGGAAGCTGGCGCTGGGAAATTGGCGATGACCAGCCAACCCCCGCCGCTGGCGATCTCCCATTTACCCAAGATGCCGTGGCCATGGGATGGGACCCCCGGCGCACGGCCCGTAGGTGCTGCTTAGAATAGAACATCGCGTAGGATCAATAGGGTGCAGACCAAGGACACTTCTTGGCGGAAATACAGATCTTCTTTCGCCAGCAACAGTGACTGATGGTTGATTCCCGGGGGGGCAGCCTACATATTCTAGAAGGCGGAGGTGTTCTGCTGCCCGCCCGTCACGACCAAATGAGATCTTTATGCGACGTGGAGCAACAGGGCCACTTGTTAGTGGACCAGGGAGGGGGAAACCGGTCTTTTAACCTCGCTTCCTCCTTGGAACGGTTCGCTGGCTTCGATTGCCGGCGGGGGTGCTGCTATAGATAGATAGATCTTGATCAATTGTGAGGAATGTTCTGAAGTGATTGGGTACGCGATGGGGAGGTACAGATAGTTGGAAGTAGCCGCCGACGATGAACTAATGATCGTGGGTGATTTGCGTGCGGCTTTGACGTCACCACACAAAAGCCACCCCACGAGACGGATTGTTGGTGGTGCTGCGGAAGAACCGGGAAGTCGGGGCAAAAGCCAGGCGGGGTGGGGTCATCCCATTAGAAGCGGACGGGTGTGCGAAACTGCCCGCGGTTGTTTGCCCAGTCCATCCATCACCCACAATTGATATCATCCCCTGATTCAGGTCCCTTGCGAGAACCGGTTCGCGATTCCGAAGCCGCAAATAACCATGGCCGCCGACAAGCCCACTCTGCATCACCTCAATGTTAGTACCACCACCCCCACCAGCGCGCCAAGGGGAACGGCTCGCGCTGCTCCCCTCCAAACGCGCGGTGCTGCTGCTGCTGCTGCTGTTGTTGTTGTTGAGCTGACCGCCCGCCGCAGGACTCGCAGTCGCAGACGATCCTCTGGCTGCTCGAGGAGCTCGAGATCCCGTACGAGCTGAAGCTGTACGAGCGCGTCAACAGCCGCGCGCCGGCGGCGCTGCGCGAGGTGCACCCGCGCGGCAAGTCGCCGGTGCTGGTGACGGGGGCGGGGCGCGTCATCGCCGAGCGCAGCGCCATCGCGCTGTACCTGATCGGCGCGCACGACGCGGCCGGGCGGTTCCAGGTGCCGGCGGCCGGGGCGGCGGACCCGGCGGGCGACGCGGTGCACGAGGAGTACCTCGCGTCGCTCGGCAACGCGAGCCTGGGGCCGCTGCTCATGGTGGCGCTGGTGCTGGGCCAGCTGGCCAAGAAGGCGCCCTTCTTCGTGCGCCCGCTCCTCGCCGGCATCGCCGCCACCGTCAACAAGGCCTTCCTCACCGCCGAGCTCGACAACGTCCTGCGTGAGCTCGACGCCCAGCTGCAGGGCCGCGACTTCCTCATGGGCCGCCCCGCGCCCACGCGCGCCGACTTCGTCGACCTCTGGCACGTCGACATGGGCCTGCAGGGCGGCTACCTCGAGCTGGACCGGTACCCCAACGTCAAGGCCTGGCATGCGCGCTGCACCGCCCGCCCGGCCTGGAAGCGCTCGCTGGAGAAGGGTAACGGCTACAACCTCGTATTCTGAGAACGGCGGGCGGTGAGGAGGGGGGGGACGGATGGGATGGAGATGGCCATCCACAGGAGAAGAATGGAACTCGTGGTGACAGACTCTCGTAGCTTCTAGAAGAGCCACCTGACCTCGCCGTGCGGGCGTTCGCTGCGTGGCTCCGTTTTCCCCCTGCGTACGAAACCGATCTAGAGCTCCCCCTTGTCCAATTCGCGCTTGTATCCAACCCCTTTCAATCTCTCGCTGAGCCATCCCATGCAACGAGGTGCTGCTTGCTGGTGTTGACGGCTCTCCTGACGGCCCTGGCAAGCCTGGAGAGTGCCGCCCATAGAGCACTATCGATAGGGGATTTGTGGAGGCTCTGGTTCCTGGACCCCACAGCCAACTCCACCACCGTCCGCTTCTGCCGTGTTCCTGGGTGCCGCTGTTGTGTAAAGTTCCAGGCGCCCTGGAGCTTAAGCAGCCCTAGCGTCGCCTCACAATGCCCGCCCTTCTCCTATTAATAGGTTGACGTAGCATCACGGCGGCCTCTCAGGGGGGGCGGGTTGGCACCAAAGCGTGCACGCTACGGGTTAGTGTCCACCGCCTTGCCGGACGCCGTCGAGGTACATAGTACGCAGAGCCGAGAGGACGTAGGGACGTCATGACGACACTGTCCCAAGGGGGCAACTAAACCGCCTACTCCTTTGGGGTACCTGCTCGGGCGATACGAGGTGAACCGCTCTTCTTCTCCTCTGGACCGTCCCCGAGCAGCCCGCGCGATACGAAGTGTGTGTGCCTCGGGCATGATGTGAGGCATCATCATAGGAAGTGCCTCTGCTGTAGATCCCGTTGCTTGTTGGCAGGGCCAGTGAACACCCCACTCCACTCGATGGTCCCTCCTCTCCCACTCGGTGTGCCCGGCAGTCGTCCGTCCACCTTTGCTCTGCTGGCTAGCGGGCGGGTGACGACGGGATGCCATGTTGGTAGCTGCGCACGCGGCACGACTGCGCACTTGTCACACGGGGGACGAGGGGGGGGGGCACGGGGGGATTCCTTTTCCCGGGGTTCATGGCCCCCCAGCGGGCAATCTTCAACCGCATGCAAGCAGGGCCCGGCAATGCGTGCGCGCGCTGGCTGTTAGCACGGCTCCACGGTTGGCAGTGCTGGCCGAGTGACGATCTTGCCGCCTCTCCCCCCCCCCCCCCCCCCATAAACCGCGCTGGAATACGAGGTGACGGGGCCCGCCTCCAGCGTCATGGACCCACCCCGAACAGACCGCGGGCGGGAATCCTGCCAGCCGACCAGCCGAGCCCGTCTTTCCATGGGGCGGCCGCTGGGGAGAGGGGGGAGCCGGCGAAGCCATCCCTTGTGAGGCCGGCCTTGCGCTGTGTGGGCGCCCTCACCCCCTGACCTGACCGGCACTCGAGAGAGTATCGAGGGCGGGTTATAAAGATGCCCGTCTCGGCCTGCCATGAGAACAGAAAAATCCCATCACTCACTCGCCATCGCATCAAACCACCTTCGCTCAAACCCCCCTTCAGAACTACTACTACCAACCCGATTATAATCTTAATCACCAACCATCCCTTCAAAATGAAGTTCTCTGCTGCCACCCTCTTCGCCGCCGGCGCCGCCGCTGCCACCATGGGCAAGCGCTCCACCGCCTACGAGGTCACCGACTTCAGCGCTGCCTGCATCCAGCACAGCGTCCAGTGCAAGTAAGTACATACTTCATAATCATCACTCTTGGGGGGTGGGCGGAAGGGGTACGAGAGCTTCACACCTCTTCGGCCCACCCCGGCCCCCTCCCACCACCACGAGAGCGATCTCCGTTTTCTAACCATTCTTTCCCTCTCTCCAGCTACCAGTTCGGCGTCCTCTCGCCCGGCACCATGCAGACCGAGCCCCAGCACTGCGAGATCACCGTCGCCGGCCTGCCCGACGGCAAGCTGCCCGAGGTCGGCCCCTGGGAGGGCAAGTGCGAGCAGACCTCCAAGACCTTCTCCGTCGCCCGCGACGGCGACAACCTGGTCCTGACCGTCTCCGCCCCCGTCTCGCCCCACAGCAACACCACCGGCACCCACACCATCACCGCCGACCAGCTCAAGACCGAGCAGTCCGGTGCCAGCATCCGCCAGAGCTACGTCGGCCCCAAGGCCTTCTCCCTCGAGTACACCGCTTAAGTGGGAGGATACCCAGCCCCGCCTAGGATCCGGGTGGCTTTTTTTTTCGATAGAACGATATAACCTGTAAATATTAAACCGTATCGCTCTATTTTAACGGCTCCTACATGCTTATAAGTGAACTTGTCGGTTATTACACACTCCGAATGCAATTCAACCAGTACATCGGTTTTACCCCCTTCTGTCCTTTAAGCGAGAGCCATGGGCTGGGCTTCGATACACCCATTGCGCCCTATTTCCTTCTTGATAACCTCACCTTCCATCAGACCGTCAATGTAACACTCCCCCTTGACGAACCAAAGATCCATTGTATCGTTCACCTTCAAAACTCTGCCAACAACCAGAGGCACGGAGCACTCCAAGATTACCGCTATTCTTTCACCCGCTTGAGCTGTCCTGGACGCAAATTGTTTTCAATACTTCGTTACGGACAAGACCTAATCAAGGTACAGGCTGGATAGCCACCCCTGTTCCAGAGAAACTGACCATCCGCCACTGCAAAAGTATTCGGATGTTGGCCACCCAATAGGAGGCGAGAACGGTGCAGGCCAGCGAAGTGCGGTCGCACACAGAAACTTAGAACTGACCGTCGATCAGGCTTGAGCGACCGAGGTTGAATTCGAGGCCAGAATCCAGGCCCAGAGGCTGACCAATGGGAAGCTCCACACCCTTTCTCTCCAAGTGGTCAAACACGAAAGACTTGTTGTCAAACTGACCGTATAATGCACTTAACGGAGAATATTCAACATGTGTATGAGGCCATTCGTGGACAGCAGGGCAAGGCCGTTACTGCTGCCAGTCATCACCAAGGTCAGATCAATAAGATATCACTCCGAAATGCAAGCAGCAAACCTGACGCGTCGAGGTGAGTGGGAAGTAGACGTGCCAACAACTTATGGCTCCATTGACTCTTCGTTTTAACACCGCCTAGAAGTCATGTGGCGAGTGAACTCAAACTAAGATACCCATATCAAGAGAGCAGCTGGCTATGATTGGGTATCGCGGGTATCATATTGTAACGGAATATAAAAACGTGCAGTCCACCAACCAACTTGATCCTCCTGTGCTCCAGTCATAACACAGCTCGTTTCCAGGACCTCTACCTAGCAGGTCCGGCTCACGCCGTTCTCCCGGTCTGCTCATCTCCGTGCACCCCTCTCAGCGTTCCAATGAGACTCCTTGAAGCTCTCGTCCAGCCAGGCCTGCATCGGTATTTTCCGGGTGCCCCCTGGGTTGGCCGCTGCGTGGTTCAGCCTTGAGGCCCTGAACTCAGGAACTGCGTCCTGGGAAAGAAGCCAATTAGGACGGATGGTCTGGGGGGGCGGGAGATTGTGTAGCTTACCGACATGGGATCCTCGGACCGACTGTACCAAGCACCCACATGGAGGAGATCCATATCAGCCCTCCCCAGGCCTTGGGGCGTTGCCCACGATGACTGGCGAGTGGGAGTGGCGGTGAACTGGGTCATGGTGACGAGTTTGGTCTCATAAGCAATGGACAAAGTTTATGATCGGATCCATATAGACCGACTTGCAATAACGTTCCAACTAATGCATCTACTCTCCCGGGTGTCTCCACGTCGCCTACTTATAGCCCCTTTCCCTTCGCCGTTTCGTGAGTCACGACGTCAACCAAGGCCAGGTGGTAGAATAAGACCTTCACGTGAATACATATGAGACTTGGGGTTGATCTGGGGTTTCCTTACAATTACCCGATCTGGCACTTCCAATTGCCTGATTCGGTTGTTCGATTTGCCAAATTTGGCATTTCCAAATGCCAGATATGGCATTTAGAAGAAGCACAGGTGTGTCATAGGGTCAGGACACAGTATAGACTGTTGCGTCCTCAGGACAAGGCTCTCGGCGATTGGCCCCCACGGAATGTCCAACTGCCAGATAGGGCATAGCTTCACGGGACGGCAGGAGATTTTGAAATTGTTTTGGGCCTTCGCGTCAGCTCTACTCCTTCCCAAGCGATCGCCCCCACGGGGAAGTCATCACACGCGTGTGCTATGGGATCCTAACCTTCGCCAAGTGCTGGGCAGTTGCCACGGGCCGGCCGGCACCTTAAGGCTCAGGCATCCAAAGCCGAAGCCTCCGGTGTCTTGCCTAGGATGGGATCGCTCACGCTGGCCACTGAGATTTGGCATTTCGTGAGTCGCAATGCAGGCCAAGACTTGTCGAGGTACACAGTGGGCGTCAGCACTAGCCCGGATCAGGCAATTCGAACTCGGCTTGAAAGCAAGCGGGGCACTTCGGACATATGGTGCTGGCTTTGGACCCTTGAAGTTCTCAACGTCCTCAATGTTCTGACATCAGAGAATGGGGGTCTTTCTGCCCTACGTCTCTTGTCTTTGACAACCAACTCCCGACTTTCCGAACAGGCGCCTAGGCGTCGCTAGAACCGAACCGATTGCTTGCTTCGTTGCTATTCCCTGTCAAGGCGCGCGTCCTCGTCCGGATTGAGTTGGGGCGGCGTCGGCTCCGAAAGAGCGCAAATGGACCAGCAAGCGACAATCCGTTTCCATGGCGGTCCGAGCCATTCGCGGACGCCGCGGATCTCCAAGGAGACGTGGAAGAAACACGAGGCCACGATCCGGGCGCTCTTCCCCACGAGCACGCTCAGGGAGCTGATGGACGCTATGGAAACACAGCATGGCTTCAAAGCAACGTAAGACTGAGCGCCACCCGGCACCAGACGCTTGGGGGGCGCCACACACTGACTGACCCCCGTTAGCGAGAAGCAGTACATCCACCAGCTTCCCAAGTGGGGGTTACATAAACGGGTCGTGAAGCAAGGCGCCCCCACCGGACGAAGCCCTCCGCACTTGTCCCCCGAGCGGAATCCTTCGCGGCCCACCGATCCAGACAGCCAGGAAGGGGGCGGTAGGGACTCACCACCGTCGCCGTTCACCACCACGCCCGGGACTCAGACACAATACACCCTGTCTCCCCAGTACGGATCCTTTCAGGAAACCCCGGATAGTAGGCTGGACCTTCCTCCGGATGCCTACACGCCACGAGATTATCAGCCCGTGGTTGGAGGGAAGCGAACTCGAAGCATCGTGAGTTTAGGAAGTCAAGCGAGCGGCAGGTCGGCGAGGGAATGGAATAAAAGGTCCAAAGTATGGACTGAGTCGCCCGTTGCATCACCTAAGATCCCAGGAACCTCGGACTTCACCACGTCGTCGTGGACCTCGCCACGTGCACGATACGACAATAACCTACATTCGCCGGATGCCTACAGGAGCGGCGTTTTAGGACTAGAGTCCCCTTGGTCGCCAGGCACTACCGTCTTCACATCGACAGGCATACCACAAGATCCACCCGAAACCCCGGCAACGGCCGTGTCCGATCCGCCGGACGACACTCCGCTCCCCTACCATGGCCTGCCCCACGAGCCAGGGTTCAACGATTGGACAACACCCGCACTGCACGAAGCCCTTGAAGCAGCGGCGCGGCAGGTGTTCCAGAAGACGCTGTCGGACGACCCGCGGATCCGCGTGTCCCAGCGGCACAAACTGGCGCTGCGTCTGTCCCGGCTGGCCGAGACGCTGCTCCGGCGCCACGCGGCGGCGTGGCCTGGCTCCAAGGAGACGACGCGGGTGCTCCGCGGCGTGGCCGAGTACTTGCAGGCCGTCGGGCTGTGGACCGACGCCTTCTACCTGTACGCGTTCCTGCTCAGCGCGGCCGAGGAGGCGAAGCAGCAACAGCAGCCGGAGCACGTCGCGGGGGCGCCGCTGGTGCCGTGGTCGCTCGGCGCGCTGCACCTCGCGTGCGCCAGCGTGGCCAACACGCCCGAGCAGTGCGCCATGGCGCGGACGTGGCCGGCGTCCACGCCCGCCGCCTTCTACGGCTACCGGCGCTTCCTGCAGCACGGCGTCTGCGCCGACATGTACGGGCGGGCCGAGCTGCCGGCCGAGGCCGCGCTCGAGGCCGCCGAGGCGCGCCGTCTGCTCGCCACCGCCGGCGTATTCGGCACCCCCTGCGTCGCCGGCGTCCGCTTCGGCCGCAACGCCGACCTCGTGGCCTACAGCTACCTGGTGCGCTTCGGGGGCGCCGGCGGGGACCCCGAGACTCCCACCTTTGCCGGCTACGACCGCTTTGTCCGCCGCGTCTGGGAGGCGCCGGTGCACGGCACCGGCGCGGGCACCGGCACCGGCGACATCGCCGATCGCAACGACGACGACGGCCGGGACCCGCTGGCGGACCTGCGCTCGGTGCTGCGCTGGTGCGACCGGGCCGTGAGCCCGACGGCGGCGACGGACGGTGACGCCGTCTTTTCGACCTTCTTCGAGATTGACGAGGCCAACAGCGCCGTCGCCCCCGCCCCCGACGAACTCGGCCCCGCCACCCTCGACCCCCGCGCCCTCGGCCTCTTCCACTGCCTCTTCGACCGCTGGATCCAGCTGCGGGACCCGCCGCCGCCGACGTCGCCGCCGCGCCGAGACGGCGATGAGGAGGCTTGGCTTTGGACCCAGACCCAAGAGCGCATGGGCCTCGCCCCCACCGAGTTCCTCGCCGTTCTGTGCGAGATGATCACCGAGGCTGGCAGCAGCAGCAGCGACAGTGGCGTCGGCTCCGAACGCTCGCCCGTCTCCTACACGGCCTTCATCGAACGGCTGGACGCGCTGGACGCGCTGCCCGACGCCGCGCTCGCCGACCGCTTTCTGGCGCACTTCTGCGCGCGAGAGGCCCTTAGCCACCGCACCGGCCTCCCGGAGGAGTCGCCGCCGCCGTCGATCCGCCCCGACGACGACGACGATGACGACGACGGCGCTGCTGCGCCGGGGTCCACCCATACCACCCCCGCTCCGCTCGCCGGCGCCGAGGCGTCCCCGGGCCCCCGAACGGGCGAAGACGACGACGACGACATGCGCAGCCGGTCGGCGCGGTCGGCCTTCGCGCCGTCGTACGCCTCGTCCGACATGTCGTCGCTGCGGCGCATGGCGCGGCGCGCCCGCCACCTCGTGCGCAACCCCGCCGACGTTGCCGGCCTCCCCGACGAACCGCCGTCGCGCCTCCTCCGCCGGTCCTCGCTGACCGTCAGCGAGCTGAGCGAGCGCTTCAGCGAGTCCATGAGCATCGGCAGCAGCTCGCGCCCCTCGGCGAGGATGCGGTGGAGCCGGCAGCGGAACTCGGGGGCGTGGGACGAGTGGAAGCCGCGCGGTGCGTAGAAAGTACCTGGGCACATCTGAATATTTGTCACTCTGTCGGTTTTACCTACTTGATCTCTCATCGAATCACGTCACAGTGGCTCGGTGTGGGTGCTCGTGTCGGATTCTGAGAAACAGCCCTCTTTGAAGAAATCGATGCGTTCCGTTGACGAAGTCCGTGAACGTCATGAATTATCCGCCTACTAGTAATAAATTCATATTAAGCGTGGACAGATCTATTTTCACTCAGCGACTTCTAGAGTATCCCATGGTTGCAGCAGGCCACAGCCGCCTTTGATGTATTCCAAAATCCAGCCCGGACCGCATGGGCTCCCAACATCTCACAGCTGGGTATGCTCTTGAACGCCAGTGCTGAATACGCTAACCGGTTTTCTGGGGTTTTCAACCAGTCTAGGGCCGTTGTTAAACTGCCGAAGCATGTCTCCGCTCTTGTCTTACTTCTCAAACGATAAGGTATGTGACCTGTCCGTACCCATTGAGAGGTTGCTGAGGCGGCGTTCAGCGCTAATTTATTCCGTCGTGGGATAGTCTCAGATCGTTTGATGATTTGTCTGATATTGGTAAATCTCCAGGTCTGGGGTGGGTCGGACCCCATTGTCTCAAATCAACTGGGGAGCCTCAACATGTGTCTGCCCAAGCACTGCATCAAAACACATAGCCACTCTCAACCTCTATGGATCGAAAGGGCTACTTTAGATGACACTCAAGTATTAGCGCTGTCTTAAAAGGTTTCTATCAGCTCCGATCGTCCAAACACTACTTGCCATGCAAGTTCTGCAAGTATAAGTTGTGGGGGCTGTGTTGGTGTATGGGCACACAGGCATCAGAATGTTTGCTTGCGGAGAATTTCCTCCGTCATCCCGTGTCAATGCGAAAGATCCTCCGGGGATAGGGGACTGGAATATATAATTACAGCGTGATTCCATGTATAAGCCAATTAACTCAAGAGTTCGACCGGCATCCTCTTCGACTACACCTGAGGCTCACTACGGACACCTCGAGTTTTGTCGCTTCACTTTCACTATGCCTATCCAGCTGAGCCACCTGGCTGTATGGGCAGTGGCCTTGACCCAGGCTTCATCAGCTGCGAGCAACAGTAGTTCCTCGACGAACCCGACTTCGGTTTGCAAAGCTTACCCGGGAGGGCCGGGTTGGCCCGACAGGGCAGTGTGGTCCAGCTTCAACCAGACAGTCGGTGGAAACCTATTACAACCGCCTCCACCCGCAGCTGTGGTACGTATCGGATATCTGCTTGATACACCCCTTACCGGGAGAACGCAAATGCTAACTCTTGTCCGTGCAAAGTGTCACCCAGAGCAGCCCAACTACAATGCCGAGGAATGCGAGGTAGTCCGCGCTCAATGGATGACCTACACCTTTCACGCGGCGGACCCGATCTCTTAGGCATGGAATCAGTACAGCAATGACTCGGTAAGTATGCCTTCATCCTGTCTGATGCCAATGCCCCCCGGGGGTTACTTGAAAAAGGAGGAAACTCATCAGATGCCACCAGTGTCTCCCGTGGCCCGACACACCATGCGACGCTGCTGGATATCCTGAGTACTCAGTAAGTGTTTTTTTTTTCTACAAGGCCTCTTCTTATATGGGGCTTTTGGCCAAGCAGGGCCGCGAGAGAAGAGATTGCATATTGATTCAGCTTCAACTAGGTGAATGCCACAACCGTCGAGCATGTCCAACAAACTATTTTGTTCGGTACGGCACTCGCGGTGCTTCCGATGAAACCTTCCCCGTGCTAATGCTTACAAACTACAGCCAAGGCCCACAATGTTCGAATTGTCGTTAAAAGCACTGGTCACGACTACCAAGGCCGATCAATAGCACCAGGTGCCCTAACCCTCTGGCTTCACCACATGCAAGGCTACGAGACTCAAGATACGTTCCAGCCCCAAGGGTGCGGCTTCTGTATTGATGAACCGTCCGTCACAGCGAAAGGTGGCACACAAATGATTGTGCTATATGAGGGCCTTGAAAGTATTAACCGGACTGTTGTTGGTGGTAACAGCGCAACGGTCAGCGTGGGGGGTCATACTACCGGTGGCGGCCATTCAGTAATATCCACTAAATACGGCCTGGCAGCCGACCAGGTAGGGCAACCACTACTATTTTTCTTCTGCCAAAAGATAGCATGTTGGTATTAACGATGTGTCTAGGTCTTAGAGATGGAGGTTGTCACACCGGAGGGCGAGGTCCTCGTCGCCAACGAATGTCAGAACCAAGACCTGTTTTGGGCTATGCGTGGAGTAAGTTGGCCGACAAACCCCAAATCTCAACAAAACGGCCGACTGACCTGGGTAGGGCGGCGGCGGGACCTTTGGCGTGATGACATCGGTCACAATGCTCTCCCATCCTTCGCCGCGCATGGCCGGCGTGCAGTTTTTCCTCGCGGCGCCGGAGGTGGGGACTTCGTGGTACTGGGACATGATCGGCTACGTCCTCAGCCAGCTCCCGGAATTCGACCTTCAGGGGCTCTCCGGCTACAGCTATGCCAGCTCCAACTACTCCTGGGGGGATGCCATAGCCCCTGGGAACGTCGATGCCATCGCCGGCCGGTTCGTGCTCCTGGATACGCAAAACATCGACGATATCAAAACTCTGTGGGATCCCGTCTTCGACCACGTTAACCGTACCTGGCCCCAAAGCATCCAGCAGGCAAACTACACCACCTACGCCTCGCAGCTCGAGTGGTTCCTGGATACCGTTGACCCCCTCCTGCCTGGACTGAACCTATGGACCGCCTCTCATCTCATGACGGCCGAGTCTATGACGGACCCGGGGGCGGTATCCGAGGCCTGGCAAACCGTCGCATCAGTTGGCGGCATCGCGGGTGGCTTCTTGGTCGCCGGAAATGGCACGCGCAATGCACAGCCCCGGGGCGGCGGCAACGCCGTTTCCCCTGCCTGGAGGAAGACGACGGTTGAGGCAGGTAGGTTAACCACTTCCCCTCCCCCAGTGATACCAGGGTCATTTCTCCCGAGCCACCCCCGTTTAGTAACTGACGGTCGGATCCTGTCGTATAGTCAGCGGCGTGTACTTCGAGCCTCTTGACCTGGCCATCCGCGAAGCGACCCTGGCAGCGCTTAACGAGGCCAACAAGGCCTTGAAGGAACTTTCTCCCGACATGGGTTCCTACCTCAACGAAGTAAGCATAAGTCGCCATCCGACTTCACCTGCCATCTTCAGTGTCCGGCGATACTGACTAGGACTACAGGCCAACCCCGCCGTGCCCGACTGGCAGCACGACTTCTGGGGCAGCCACTACGAGCGTCTGGTTGACATCAAGCGCACTGTCGACCCGGACGATGTGCTATGGTGCGATCCCTGCGTCGGCAATGAGCGATGGTGCCAGGAGGGTTACCGTCTCTGTCGGGTCGACTAGCCCGAGTTCGGCTTCACTAGCGACGGGCGGGTGCGGTGCTCAGGACGTGAGAGGTATGTTTCTTGCGCACTTAATGGTGGTACAGTGAGACACAGCACGGCAACAAGTCGAGTCGCATAGTTAAGTGGCTCGACTTGACACATACTTTTCTTTCCTCTTCTGTCTGGCCGGATACTCATGTCCAGCCTCTTTCTCCAAGTTTTAATAGCTTCAGTATTATTAGGGTTTTTACATTCCTACATATCCGCCCATCCTCCCTTGTGGTTGGCCTTCCTCCATACGCCGACCCCGGATGAGTTCCAGCGAGATTTGTGTATAAGTACTGCTTGGCCCGTAATTGCCAACGGCAAAAGCACACGCGGATATTGTTTTGTGAGAAGAGCCAGCCTTTGCAAAAACGGGCTTAGCAGCGCTTCCAACTAGATTGAAGCGTCGACACCCAATCATGAGGTAACTAACACTGTGTTTGTTAGCACAGAGGCGCCTCTCAACATATTGTTTCCCTGACTCACCACCTGACCTTCCGGAATTTGAGTATGCTCTCTCAGCCCTTTCATTCATTCGGGTCTAGCAGCTGACAACCAAGCAGGTATAGTGATCGCAGCAAAGATTTTTATGCTCTGTACAGTTCCCACAGTCGCGCTTGAGGAACAAGTGCCCATCGGCCGACAAGAAGTCGCTGCTTGTGTCGGGCGCGGTCGGCATCGCCATCGTGAGGCTAGCAAACAGGGACAGGACGCAAAAGTTCATGTTTCTTGGCCTGGGACAGCCTATGTCGAGGGGGCACCCGTGGGGAGATAACCGACGTGCAGAATCCGATTGGAAGCCTTAGTTTTTGTCCGCGAGCAATGAGCCGTGACGGGGCGCCGAGTAGTTTTGGAACTTGCAGTAAAGGTTTAATCCAAACAAAAATTCTTAGAACGATCTTGGCGGGTAGGAGGGTGTATAGGCTTCGATTTAAGACAACCACGAGGTTGGAAATTTCCACTGTTTTAGTTTTCTCCTAGTCAGGAAAGTTCCGTACTGACCAGGTTTTTGGGCTGAATTTACTAGGGAAATAACAAGTGCCGCGTGGTCGCTGCAAGCAAAGCCTGTCCATAAATGTTATGGGACCCCTGTCTGGGTATGCTCGGCTCTCTCGAAATATCCGGGGCCGCTTTGAATGCCAGGCTTTTGACTGCCGGAGCGGGGGTTTTATCGACCGAAGGCTCCCGCAGATGCCGCGTTCGGAATCAGCGCCTTGGTCAGATAGAACGTCATCAGACGACCGCAGAAAACGTAGAAACCGGGGAAAACATGCACCCATATCAGCTTGAGTTGAAAGGAGGGATATTTACGCCAAGCCTCAAATCTCTCCATCGGCCAACGGTCGAGCTTTGGTCAGGTCTTTAGCGATGATGCTGCTATACATTCCCTTCTCGCCTCCATTGAGATGAGATACCGTCAAGGCTCTTGCACAACTGGGGCTCATACGGCGTATTAAATAACATAAATCTACGTCACTATTCCGTCATGCACCATGTGCGCTGTCGTACACAAGTTTCGACCTGGCCAATTGATAGGTTCCTAACTGTTTTTGACTTAACTTGGCATAGGCGCCAAGTACTCACACTGGTACTCTGATATATGGAATGGAAAGAGGTATCCTGCTTCAGCTGTGCTTGAAAGTCGATTAGCATTCTGTTTTCTTTGCGTCCTGAAGACCGTCTCTCTCCCACGCAGTGCATATCCTTATTCCGATCTGTCCTAGCGAGAGGCCCCCGTATCTGATTCCTAGCTTTTGATCTTCACTTGTCTTGCGGATCTTTTGATTTGAGAGGAAATGGGTGAGCTGCAAGTATGAAAATTACCCAGTTGGTGGTGCTATGTTGTTTTGCTGATCATATGAGTGACACAGGAACAGGGGTACACGCCGCACTCAAGATTAGGTACCGATGCATCTGGTCATGATGAATCAATAAATTTGTTTGACAGGAGATTACGCGAAGCGCACCGTATAGACGAGCAGAGGGTCCTCGACGACAAAAGACAGGACATTGACGACAGGCGTTCTAAGCCATGGTGTTCATGCTGCCATGAAATCAATTTTTGGATTTGTTGCTGACCTAACTACGCCGTCGGCGGATAGAAGCCTCATCAAAGAAAAGGACAGCACCCAGCATGTCACGAATCAGTTAAAACCTGCTCTTAGCCTTTGGTGAACAAACAAAAAGTATTTTTAGCGTGACCCAAGTTTTCCTAATCTTGAAGGCAGGTCCCTCTCAGCTGGCTGATTGGACCTTACTATAATAAATCGAGTTTTGAAAGTTTTGGGGACATTTTAATGCACCTTGCCCGTGTCCCAGCATAACGTGGTAAATAAGAGGGTAGTTTGGCGCTCCGAGGTCCAGGCCGACAGGGCTTGCCTGTCGGTAAATGCTACGCGGGGCCTCAAGAGAACCACATAGGAACCCGAACACCGGAGAAGGCGCGGCGTTTGAGGTTCAAGCAATTAATACTTCGCCAGATTCATTAGCTGAGGAGCACCTGTGCAAGGCGCAACTCCTGCCGGGTCACCTATGGGCCTCAGCCAATATCGCTCGCTGACTCCGTCCGCTCTTTTTGGATACTTCGGTGCGGTCGGCGGCTGAGAAAGCGATTTTATTTTTTAAGTGCTGCTGACTACCCCTTTTCTTATAGTTTCACTATCTCTGGGTTCTGGGGCCATTTACACTACTCATGCCTGTGGTTGCATACCTGATCGACACCGCTATCTGAGGGGTGTCTCCCGGGACTCGTATTTGGAGTCCGTATCTCCATCTAGCATCCCGAAGCCAAAGTCGCCAGAGTTTTGGGTCGATCATGGGGCAGCCCCACGCGCATGAAATCCAGCCTCTTGGGCGGGGTTCCAGTACCCTCGAAACCCAGCACGAAGAATCTTTCCTCTCCTTGTCGTTGGATGGGTAAGCGTCAGATAGTTTGTGTAGCTGGAAAATATTTCGCTGGCGAAGTCACTAGCAAGCAAAGATGCTTAATTTCTGATGAAAATATTACAATTTCGTCTAAATGTAGTGTTTGTCAGTAACACGACCCTTGAAAATGCGTATTCCCTCTTCCACCCGACGATGAACAAACTATTTAAGGAATGGCGTGGGTCACCACGAGGGAGAAACACAGGGTGCCACCGGGCGCTCTCAAGCCACCCTGAGAGACCTGTGGTTAGCACAGCCCCTGATGGCTCACAAGACCGCCGTATTGGCTCACACAAGATCTTACGGCGGTCCGTACACCAGCTATGTTCATATACTGGCCGCCCCTTTTGTGTCGTCGCATCCATTGGCGTTTGAGAAGGGATCGATCGACAGCGAGTGCCGAACTAGCAGGGAAAGCGCCCCCGGAAGAGGCGATCCTCTACCAGAGGGAGCCTGCGCCCGGGGATCGGCGCGTCGTAAAGACTGAGGCTCGTATTATTGTCGTTAGTCTGTGTTGTGTCGCGGCGGTAGAAGACAGTTCACACCGCAGGATGCCCCTTTAGGAGTGCTCCGGGACGAGGAGAACAACGGTCCTCGCGGCGGAGGTGCCGCTGGTAGCAAGCGGGCTACGCGCTCGACCTTGATGCATTGTCAGCAAATGGCGGGATGGCATCCGTGGAGCAGCTTAGGAGCTAGTAGGCAGGGCGTCAGATCATTACCAAAGGCGATTGTCTAGTTCTATACCAGGATTGAGTCGCTGGAGAGGCCGCAGGGACACCACTGAGCGATCGCCCAAGAATCCGACTAGCGAACAAGACTTATGGAGGCGTCACCGGCCCCGGCTTGGCCTCGCGGCTCCCGCGATTGTTGATTGGGCCGACAAGGCGAGTCGGAGCCGTTCGGCGGCCGGTGGGAACGCGGACTGATTACGAGGTATCCACAGCAATCTTGCCGCGCCCCTATTCCGTGCCACTACGGGGTAGGCGGCCCGCATGCCAACAGAGGGCCACGCGCCGTTCGCCAATCACCGACGGGCCGTTGTCGAGGCACTTCTTCTTTGCGATTCTGACCGTGATCTCTCCTGCATTGTGCCTGTGAGCGTGGGGAAGAAGGGCCCGTTGAAGTTTGTTGGGACTCAGATTGCTATGGCGCCGCCATCTCGCGGGCCCCTGCCCCGAATCTCCGCCGTTAATCATTGAGCGCGAGGGCCATGGCATGAACGGCACAGACGGAACAGAGACAGCCTTGTGGGAATACGACGGACGGGTGCCGGGGCCACTGTCGCCCTACCAGGACTGCTGGACAAGCCGGTGCGGGAAGAACTCGGCATTGCCGTGGGCTCCTGACGTCCCCCCCGTGTTTTTGCCCGCCCGCCCCGGCCCTTGGCGTGCGGCAGCTACTGCTGGTGCGGTTGTGGCGTTGCCCTAAAAGGCTTCGACACCTTCTAGCGCCAGCTTTTGTCCTGCGAGTGACGTGGTGACTTGTCCAAGCCCCTGTTCCGGAGGCGCAGGGGCGGGCAAGGCGTGTGGAAAGTCCGAGAGCTCCGTCACCATTGCGATCTTTGCGCTGAACAGTGGACCAGACACTGCCCTGCCAAGTCCGTTGCCTCTCTGCCACCAGTCACTCTTTCAACAAGGCAGAGGAGCCACCGATGAGCGGTCGGGCGGAGTGGAGATGACACGGCCCATATGTATTTTTAGTCTCGTATTTGAGCCCTGTGGAGTTGCAACCCCCACTACAACTCATCAACGTGTTTGACGATCACCTCCGAAAGCAGAGCTACACGATCGTTGGTGCAGTTCACGCTGTATCCGACGAGGCAGCCAGCACGCCGACGATGTGTATAAAGCAACCGATGGCTCTTCGCTCAAATCGAATTCTACTCTCATCACCACAACCACCATCCTCTCCTCTAACACTCACTTGTTACGACTTAATAATCACACGACCTTCTTTCACGTCCAACTACCGCAACACTCTCTCAACGCCACAACTTCCATCACCACCGCCAAAATGCAGTTCACCCAAGCCATTGCCGCCGCCATCCTGGCCTACACCGCCGTCGCCGCCCCGGCCGGCACTCCTAGCTTCGAGCTCGGCACTCCCCTCGTCCAGGGCAACTGCGAGCAGCTCGACACCTACTGCCGCACCCAGCCCGGCGCCAACATGGCTCAGTGCTCGGCCGAGACGGCCCAGTGCCAGGACACCTGCTCCAAGGCCAACAACAAGTGCCGTGGCACCCCCAACGCCAACATGTCCACCTGCTCTGCTGAGTACGCCGCGTGCCTGGGCAAGAACCCCTACGCGAGACGCGAGGAGCCCACCTTCAAGCTCGGCGAGCCTCTCACCCAGCCTGCCCCTCACGCTGAGGTCGGCGAGCCCCTGACCCAGCCCGCCCCTCACTTCGAGCTCGGCGAGCCCCTGACCCAGCCTGCCGTCCGCGAGGAGCCCACCGCCCAGGCTGGCGAGCCCCTGGTCCGCCAGACCTGTAAGGACGCCGACAACGCGTGCCGCACGAAGCCCGGCGCCAACATGGCCCAGTGCTCCGCCGAGAAGGCCCAGTGCATGGACAGCTGCGACAAGTCCGACTCGACCTGCCGCACCGCCCCCGACGCTAACATGTCCTTCTGCTCCGCCGCGAAGGCTCAGTGCTACGGCTTCAACCCCTACAACTAAGATAGTCCTGACGGGACAATGACGGAGACTGGATAATGGTGGTCAATTTGTATATACAAAACCCTTAGACGTACATAATACCTGAACATACGGTGGTCTATTACACGCTCGCTCTCACAATGTGACATACAGCCAACAACAGCAAGCAGCAAAATATGCCAGTATCTTTCCGGCTATGGTGACGTGACTTGTAGCTTCATTATCCATAAAAAATGATATCAGGACTTGTTCCCTTATGAGTTCCAAGCTGTCTTTTACTTGGTACCCGCCGCCCAATAAGGCATTCCCCGCCAATTTGAAATTGTAGGCTATTATAGCCACAACACTGTATGCAATCCTCATTGGACATTGAGATGCTGAGCTGTCTACCTAGGACATGTTCTATCATGTGAATGAGCAAGCCAAATTATATAAATAGTGTCATGCTACGTACACCTCAATGACGTAAGATAGGCCGACTGCTGTCAACAGAATGTGGCATTGGAGAGCCCTTAGGGAGGTGGGAGAGAGCACTTCACGGGGCAGCGGCAGTGCAAAATGAGAGACCAGGATACGACGTGAATTTTAGGTCAGCTCACGCCAAGTATACCATCCGGGTTCCCTGGAGCGCAAGGCTGATTGCGGCGAAACGCTCAGCTGCAATGGAGCCAATGTGGAAAAAAGGATGCTTCGACTTTACGAGCCCTCTCAGCCGCCATACTTCCTCACAGTGTCTTGGACCTATGGTTAACGTCATCATAGCCCTTGTGATGATGTAGTCACACTTTGCCCCCGTCGCGCCACACGCCATCAAGGATATCTTTGGATCCTGGGAAGACCACAACCATTTTCCAGCACAAAATTCCTTGTCGCATCCTTACAGTACTCAGCGTGACCGACTTCATAGGGGGCTTGGGAGCAAAAAGCATTTCTATTGGCTGAAGGTGCAAGGTACAGCCTTCGACCCCTGGAGGGTGTTGCTGACCTGAGGTGAGACGCACCAGTCACGTTGGAGAGCAAAGGATCAAGTCACGTCGTATTGGCATGTTCGTTAGTGCCATTTGGTGGTTTGCCTCGGAAAGAATGCAGGGGAAGACGAACATGAGGGGTGAAGGTGACTGGGCGGAAGGAGAACTATAAGAGGGGGGAAAGGTAAGTGGAAACGGGGATTTCCCTGCATTGATTCATTCGCACCAGACCAAACAATCTGAGATAACAATACAAACGTCTTCCTACTCAACCCACTATTTACAAACCCACAATGTCCAACTCCACGTCCAACAACCCCGGCGTTGCTGTCGTTATTGGCTCCGGTGCGCTTCCTCCTTCCACCAGCCCCTGCCTTGGCTCTGACTGATTCTGTTTTCAGCAAGTGGCATCGGAAAGGCCACCGCGCTTGCATACGCACGCAATGGCGCGCGCGGCCTTGTGGTTGCCGACTTGAATGAGCCCGGCGTCCGGCAGACGGCCGAGCAAGCCCGCCAAGTCGCCGTACACCCGGACTTTGACGTCCTGGCGCTATACACCGACGTGCGGGTCTACGAGAGCGTCGAGAAGGTCTTTGAAGAGACCGTGGCCCGCTTCGGGCGTGTGGATTACAGCGTAACAACGGCTGGTGTATGTCCGAATCCTCCGTTTCTTCTTGCGGCGAAACTACTGCTTCCCAGATCTCACCAGATCCCCACTGACTGTGAATTCCGACATCGCGAGTAGATTGCTGAAGTGCGCGGTCCCATTGCCGAGAACCCTCTCGACGTGTACGATAACACACAATCGACGAACGCCAAGGGCGTGCTGCACCACACGAAGGCTGCCGTGCGTGTGATGCTGAAGCAGGAGGTGACGGTGCTTCAGGGCCCAGCGCGCGTACGCCAGCTTGGCCGCGGCGCCATCGTTAACACGTGCTCTGTTGCCGGCCTGGTAGGCGAGGCCGGGCTGGTTGAATACACCGCGTCCAAGTTTGCCGCGGTAGGAATTACCAAGGTGGCCGGTAAGTTGTGCACCCCCCCCCCCCCCCCCCCCCCCCCCCACCCCCTCCTCGCTCCCGTCCCTCTGATCTCATGCCGTGCTTTCTCGCACATGCGCGCATTTTGCCCTCACCGCGGTCCACTGACGACGGTGGGAATAGCCAACGAATATGCGACCTCGCAGATCCGCATCAATGGCATGTGTCCTGGTCCTGTCGAGACGCCGCTGCTGGCGCGGATGGTGGACGGGCAGCCCGAGACGCGCGCCGCTACAGTCAACTCGGTGCCTCTACGCCGCATCGCCGACGTCGATGAGATTGCCGATGCTATCCTGTTTCTCACTGGCGTAACTGGCAGCTACATCACGGGCACGGCCATGGCCGTGGACGGGGGTTTCCTCAACGCTCCGCCCACAGTTCCTTTTTAAATCAAAGTTGCGGAGAATGATTGAGGGGATCAGGGGCTCCCAGGAAGTAGTTGGAAGCAAAGGGATTGACCGAATCCCGATAATGGTCAAGGTAGTGTTGCCCGAGATGGATCCATTGGCTCGCCCTGTTCTATAGACTGATTTCCTATCCTGTCTTTTCCATATACAACGATGGACGCATCTCAATTCTGACAATTTGCTTTGAGTCTGTTTGCCTTAACTCTGGCAAACGTTAGAGCTTTAGGGGAGAACAGCCGGCTCGACGATGGAGAATTCATCCCTGTCCGAGTCCAGTACAGCAAGTGCATCATAAGGAAGAGTAACCATAGGCGTCGTATGCCCAAAGTCGACACCGAATAATATGGGGAACTTCTTCTCAGCAAACCGGCCCTCACATAAAAGACCGGTGATAACCTTCATGTAGCTTTCTCTCTCCTCAGGCGAGTCGTAGCCAAACGGCCGGCCCACCACGAGGCCGGCCGCCTCCTCAAACACGCCCTGGGCGATCAGGTCGGCCACGGCTGCCTGGACGCGGAATAGCGGGGGGCCGTGAAGGTCGTCATCGGCGAGGGCCGTCTCGAGAAACACGATACGACCAGACCAGTCGGGAGCGATGGCACGCATGCCGCCGAGCCGTGCCATGACGGTCAGGCAGCCGCCGAAGAGCCGGCCCTGCGCCCGCCCTCGCCGCAGCCAAGCCCAGCCGGCCGTCGGGACGAGCCGCGGCGGCGCCGTCGACGCCGGGTCCGTGAACACGCGTGACGGATCCGGTGCGTACGTGAGGGCGCGCCCTACCGGTCCGAGGGGCGCCGGGTCGGCGACGGCGCGCAGGAAGTGGCGGAGGCAGAAGCCCAGGGCCGAAGCCTCGTGGGCTGCGGCGTCGGCCGCCCGCGGTTCGGCCAGCTCGGGGAAGATGCCGGGGCCGTAGAAGGTGCGCAGGCCCAAGGAGTGCAGGAACCAGTGCAGGCCGGTGATGTCAGAGTAGCCCACCACGATCTTGGGGTTCGCGCGGATCACGTCGTGCAGCGCCGCATCGGCGAGGAGGAAGGGCAGTAACTCGGTAAAGGTGGTGCCGCCGATCGTGGCCCAGACGACCGCCACCGTCGGGTCGGAAAAGGCGGTGCGGAGTTCGTCTAGGCGATTCGAGATGCACGACTGGATCCCGGAGTCGGGTCCTTTGTATACCTCCACGACCTCGTAGCCCTGAGATGAGAGCAAGTCAACTCCGCGTGCCAAGGCCGCAGGGAGCTCGTGGTTAAGTCGCGCCGAGGGCGAAATAAGGGCGATCTTGTCGCCGGGTTTCAGCGCATGGGGGAGTATAGGCTGGGGCATATTGATACTGCCTGTGGATGCTGCCTCAAGGAGGTGTCTGAGAGAGTTGAGTGAGAATTCAGGCACTGGGTGTTTGTTATCCTTGAATCTGACACCTGTTCCTCTCAAGAAATATTATTTTTATACCCCTCTTGGTTAGACGTTTGTCACGTGATTCCAGCGATGGGGAACTGATCTACACTTCTCACCGAGAAGTTTTGCTCACTTTCAATAAATCGCTACATACTGAGATTAGACTGGAATGGGGTTTTCCAGATATGAAGCCCTGTATTGCTAAGCTATCGATGATTTTCCACCTTTAAGTGATACACTGAAAACGATCTAGGGAACTCCTCGCGTCATTTTACCGTCCTTGACTTCTTGGGAACCCGTATCAGCCAATACAGCGCGCATGCAACTATTACGTTCACCGCGATAAAACACCACAATATTCCCAAATTCCGCCACACATCATCGTAGCGAACCCAGACCGTCTCGAGAAATACATTGGTCTTGCTTATAGGACAGAAGCGACAGTCCGACGATGACGCCGCGTCCAGGACGTAGCCTCCTGCCATAGCTTGGTACGGGGCCATGTATTCGCCGCAGGTGCTGTTTTGGGGTGGCTGGAATCGCAGAAGCTCCTTGGCGTCGCAGACGACGTCGGAATCCGAGACGGCGATAGCCAACATACCACCGACGAGGTAGGTGAAAGGCGAGGCACGGTACATGAACTTCCAGAAGCTGGGAAGCTGATCGGGCGCAACGAGGACACCACAGAACGTGAGACAGAAGGTGAAAAGTATGCTCCCGACGTTGGCTGCATCTTCAATACTTTCGAATCCGGCAATCATCATGTGTGCGAATGTGGAAGCAAACACCAGGTATGCCCAAATAAAAAGCCACATTTGCAGCGGCCGAAGCCAGGCATCAACGCCGTCGAGCGCCTCGGCGTTCCGAAAGAGACCCACGGGGTAGTAGAAACAGAAGAATAGGAGAACGGACGCCAGCGTGTTCCAGGGGAGCTCCACCAGGATGTTGGAGATGATGAATGCTTTCCAAGAATATGTCTTGGATGGCCGCTCGCGGGCCTCGTAGAGCGCCCTCTGGCTACAAAACAGGGGCATGATCTGCTGGGTAAGCTGGCCGAACAGGGTGAAGAGCATGAAGATGGCGAACATCTGGTTCGTGAGGCCCTGGATGCTGTTGGACGACTCGAACAGCGAGAAGCCGATGAAAAGCGCGGCACTTGCGCACAGCGCCAGCTTCGAGTACACGTAGGTGGGCGTGCGCCAGACCTGCCGAAACACGCGTAACTGCACCTCGCGGAGTTGCGTGCCGAAAGGCGCGGCGAATTCGCCGTGGAGCGCCACATCGCCGGCTCTGGACGCCCTGGATATTCCGCATTTCAGTTCCGCGAGATGTCTTTTAATGCTTGCGTGTTCAAATGAACCGCGCCACGTGGCGTGCCAGTCGATGTCCGTATGAGATCCTGGTGCGGCACCGATGACGTCCAGCATCCATTCGGCGGGGTTTGCGTCCGGAGAGCACGTCGGCGCGGCCCCATTGCGAACGAAGTAGTCGATTAGCACTTCTGAGTTCTGGCCAATGTTGCCGAAATACACGGTCTGACCCCCGGACTTTAGGAGAAGAAGGCGGTCGAAGCGTTGAAACAACATGGCGGAAGGTTGGTGGAGCGTACACAGAATGGCCTGACCGTTTCTCCTCAGCTTGTCGAGCAGGTCGACAATAATCCAGGACGTCTGGGCGTCGAGTCCGGAGGTTGGCTCGTCGAGAAAAAGCAGCAGGGCGGGCCGGGCGGCGAGCTCCACGCCGATGGTGAGGCGCTTGCGTTGCTCTACGTTCAGCCCTTCTTTTCCGGGAACTCCCACAATGGCATCGGCGTAGGCGGTCATATCTAGAAGTTGGATGACTTCAGTGACATAGTCGATCTTTTCTTGGCGTGGGACGTGCGAAGGTTGCCTGAGAAGAGCTGAAAAGGTGAGGGCCTCGCGGACCGTGGAAGTGCTCAGGTGCAGGTCCTGCTGCTGCGCATAGCCCGTCTTTCGCTGGAACGAGGCGTCGCGTGGCCGTCCGTCGACAAGCATTTCGCGGACAACGCCGACAGTGGTGCGCGCGGCGAGGACGTCTAACAGCGTGGTCTTGCCTGCGCCCGAGACACCCATCAAAGCCGTCAATGTGCCGGGCTTGGCCCATCCGTCGACATGGTCCAGCACCCTGAGCGTCTTCTTGCCGCCGGCCTTGAGGTCGTAACAAACGTCTTCCCACTGGAAAATGGCAGTTTGACGTTTGAAGAGGGCTAGCGAGTCTGGTTCTGCTTTCTCTACATCCATGGCGAAGTCGCTTCCGCTCTCGCGCTCCGTTTCATCGTCGGGTTTTCTCGGAATTTGGTGACCACGGGGAAAGATGAGGATTTCGCCCTTTGACGCCTTCTCGGTGACGAATTCCGAAGCCACCAGATAGCAAATCATCAAACCTACCATGAAGGTAAAAATGATACCGATGTTCACCCATTTCTTAGAAGCATCGGAGCCATATGAAGAAGCGATATAGTCCTGGCCCCTGACATAAGCATATCCGGGCACGGATCCGGCAGTGGCGCAAATCCGGTTGCGGGGCTCGATGTCTCCGTACCCTGGGCCCGACGGGATGTAGCTGACGCAGGCGAAATTACGACCGTTGAATTCGTTGACCATCAAAGACTCAAAGCGGTAGCTCATTGGGTTGATGTAGGGAATCCAACGTGCCCAGCCGAGCACTGACCTTGCCGGAAGTGTGAAGCCTGTATACATGATCAGACAGACCATGACGATGGCAGAAGGTACCAGAGCTTGGATCAAGGACCTTGATGCTGATGCCACGAGTCGAAAGTACATGGACATGGTCAAGGTCAAGGAGAAAGAGGTGAAGATAAAAAAGAAGAAAGCGCCTGGTTCGCGACTTAAGTTGGTCATGAAGTAAAGTATAACATTGAAAGTGATGGCGTTGAAGACCTTGTAGGGCAAGTCCATGATCGTAGATGCCAGTGCCTCAGCTGACGGATGGTAGAGGACATATCGCGAGTGCTTCTCAATAATCGGCCGCTGCGCATACAAGGACAGCATCTCTAAGATACAGCCGTAGGCATTTATGAGCAGTGCGAAGAAGAGGAGCGACGAACGTTGGAAGAAGCTGCTGGAATCGTCCTTGAGGTTATAGTAAAGGCTAGCAATGAGGAAGGCCAGGATGTTGTTTCCGATCAACGAAGCGACCGGGATAGAAGGATCGCCTTTCAGTTGACGCCAACTGCGCCAGAGGCACAGCCTCACTTGCTGTAGGTAGGACAGGGTGAATGGTGATATGACACGCTGGAATTTGGACTGTTGGGCGCGGAAAGACTGTTTGAACTTATCCAGAGCCACCCCTTCAGGCTTGTAGTGTGCGTTGTATGCCTTGATGTCACGGAGAAGCCGTTTCCGTTCCACAGAGACTACCCATCGAGCTGCGAACTCCTCTGGCGTCTGCGGCACGGTCCGTTCGTACCCGGGCTGGATAACGCGTTCGCGGTGACTCGTCATGGAGGTAAGGAAGTTGGCATCGGTTTGGCGCTCAGGACAAGAGAATCCCATATCCAAGAAGTAGGATTTGGCCGCGGTGACAGGACCGAAATAGATCTGGCGGCCCTCGTACAACAGAAGCACCTTATCGAAGCATTCGTAGGCACCCTGCGGGGCCTGGTAGATAGCCGCGCACGATGTAACACCGTTGATGTCGGCTTGAATTCGGAGTGCTTTGCAGAACTCGATGGCGTTGGCGCTATCGAGTCCACGTGTTGCATTGTCCCAGCACTGCAACGATGCCATGCTTAGGCACGCTTCCGCAATACTGACGCGCTTGCGTTCCCCGCCAGAGACGCCGCGTACGCGGTAGTCATCGCCCACGGCGGTTTTCCGGGTGTGGCTGATACCAAACGTGGCCATGATGACATCGCGCTGGTGGGCTGCATACTGATCTGCTGTTACTCCTCCCGGAATATGACGAGGTGCTCGTGCTCGGGCGGCGAAGAAAAGCGTATCCTCGACGTTCAGCTTAGGAATGTGGACATCCGTTTCGGCAACATACACGGCCTCTCCTTTGAAATTCTTTGCCATCTGGTGTGGGCGGATACCTAGAGGCTATTAATAGCTGGAAGCCCAGGAGCGAAATCAGTTGGGACAAACCTTGGTAGTTGATGCTGGACTCCTTGTCAGCCACGTGAAAACCATGGGTCTCCCCAGCGATCGTCTTCAAGAAGGTGGAGCAGCCAGATCCTGGCGGACCTAGAACAACAAGCATCTCCCCAGAGAGTACCAATCCCTCCAAGCCTTGTAGAATATCCACTCTTCGTTGATGGTAACCCGCGAGCTGCCTGCAAAGGTCCGCGATCTTCAACCAGACATTGCCGACGGTTCTTTGGTAGCCAGTGTCTGACCCAAACCCGAACACACTGAGGCCTCGGAAGGAAAAGCCTAAAGCCCGAGAAGGATGTGCCTTGCTGTCTTGGGTGCGTGTCTGGAGCATGGCATGGCACCAGGCCCGAGCATCGAAACGCTCACCACGGGGGTCCAACTCGGAACCTGGTTTGGCATGGAAAGGGTTCTGGCCCGAGGCAGAGCAGCAGCTTTGGTCCGTGAATTGTCGCGCAAGCCGATGCACCTCTTCAGCCCATTTCTCGATGCTGGTATTCTCGCCCACCACGTTTTCGATCCTGTCATGGGTGTCTCCTGACCACATAGCCACTGCCGTGGTGGAAGAGAAAGGCCCCGGTACTTTCTAGAGGCGCCAGGCCGAAATCCTGTCGTACCAGAAACGCTCGCAGCAGTCGTTGGTTTTCCGAGGGTGGCTGTGGTTGGAATTTACGGGGTTCTTATGCATCCATGTATAACGGTATGCGATGAACCGGCTCAAAATGCTACTGATAATGCAAAAGCACCAGTGCCGGACTGGTGAGGTTAATTATGGGCGAACTTGCAAACGAGCGTATAATAAAAGAAATGAAGACGGAAAACAAAAGGGAAGCTGTGTAGAGTTGGGTGACGACTGCGTCGAAATGGACGAGTCCACGATAGATATAATAGATGAAGTTCACCACGACTGCATTTCAACACCAATGGTGCAACGCAAGCGGAGACGGAAGTCAATGAATCCTTCAGGACGTCAATTATCTATGGTTTGAATGTACGTCTGCATGTCTACCACCTCAAGGATCTGGGATAGTTGCTGTGTCGCTCGACTGGCTGAGAACAAGAGCCGTTTATACTACATTGAGGGACCGGCAGCGAGTTTGCTTTGGCCTTAATAATCCTTTAGAATCCTCGATGTCCTGTATATGTGTAAGAGGTCAAGCGGTTGCAGTATAACAGCCCTTACAAGTTCGAAAGCCAAGTCTATTTGGCACATCTGAAACCGACCCTAGGACTGAACTGAGTTGCGGGACAATCCATGCACACACAGCCATGGTTAAGAAAAGGAAATTGGATCATCTGAGCGACCTGAGACGGGGGCTCAGAGCTGTCTTATAACTGTGGTCTGAAAGGTAAAACTGGGTTGCTGGATCTCCGCAGGCCAGAACTTAGATACGCTACCGTTCTCTACGCTGATGACCAAAGATGCATCACTTGAGTGTCTTTGCGTGCTCTGTCTGGTTTACCTAATGTTGGAAAGAAAGATCCGGCGAAGAGCTCTAGGCTTAATATGCTAGCCCTGAGAGCCTTCTCCTTTAGGCCTTAATCGCCTCCAGTCTACGCTAAGCATCGTATTACTACGGTCTGAAGACGATATCATCAGTACCTTATGTAAAATCTATAAACGCTCCGGTATATGGGTTGTAGTGCTGTATGGCTTGAGGTTAAAAAGTCCCAGAATTGACGGACTGTACCACAGTTGGGCGTGGAAATTTCCCTCATATCTTGCCATTCCACAAGCAAGTCGACGCAATCAAATATGTACGGACATATTCCAATGGCGTAATAATAATACGAATGGCTTTATAGAGAGGATTTATCTAAATGACGTATATGCCAGAACGCTATTTCTGTGCTGACATCGTAACACCGCATCCTTGGTTCAGATATGGAACTTCCATTTACGACCCTCCCATCCGACCCGTCTTTTGATGCGTACCTCAAGGTTATCGCCACTCACTGGCTTCACTATCCCGAGGCCAAGCTGGTGTGCCTGCCCCGGGACGGTTGGCGGACTCTCGCCTTCACCGACCATTTCGAAACCCGTGACAAATGCCGCGACCACGCCCAGAATCTCGGTAAAGCTGAAGTACCGCCCGGGGCAGAGGTGCTTGCCGCCACCCAGGGGTATGTAGGCGTTTCTCTGTCTCTTGTCTCTGGCTTTCTCGTCGCTTGAAAGGGGGCCCGCCTTGAGGAACCTACGGGCGTCGAACTGCTCCGCGGTTGGTCCCCAGGTGGCCTCCGCTTTGTGTAAAAGACCGGCTGGCATCTGGATGACGGAGTCTTTCTTCAAGAGGTACGAAGCCGTTACTTCGGAGCCGGAGACAGGGAACTTCAAGACCGTGTCCCTCTCGACGATGTGGGCCCCCGGGTGCCGGCTGACCAATCTCAGAGTTTCCTGGTATGCCGACTTGAGCAGCGGGCAGCTGCCAAGCTTCGTGGCATCGATTGTACAGACGCCGCCTTCGCTGGTCTGTACGAGTCCTGCGACCTCGTCGCGCAGGTCCTGCCACAGCGCTCGGTCGTTGGACACGTACAGGAGCATCCAGTACAGGGTGGGGATCGCGTTGGCGCTGGTGCCGTAGAGAAGAGCCAGTTCCGTCGCCGCGGAGGCGCCGTGGTCCAGGTTCCATTTCTCGTTGATGGCCGTCCGCGCGCGTATCATGGAGCTGACGTCGTCTCCCATTTCCTTGGTCGTGTAGTGGGAAGTGAAACACTCAAAGGCCTCGAGCACACGCTCCCGGCCGCAGAATGCTTTTTGAGCAGTAAGGGAGGCAAATGGACGCATGAGGACATCAACGTGGCCTAGTTCCCAGTCCCTAGTTGCACTGTTAGTTAGGTTCTGGACCAATACACGACTGTTTGCGCCCATGAAGTATATCCACTTCATACAGCGAAGCCATAGATGCATTTTGCACAGCATGATGGGAAACATGAGGCTGGAGACGTACCAGTATGCGTTCACGAGGGATTCGCTCTTAAATGGATTTTCGTCGCCATAAAGAGCATCCGTTTTGGCCCCAAACATATGGCGCCACATACACATGTAAAAGTCTGGCAAGCGCGTCTCCGTTTCCAAGCCCGAGAGGACACCGGACAGGGTATCCAGAACCCTGCTATTCATTTGATGCAGAGACTCACCGCCCGCTAGCTGGTCCCGGACAATCTTGTTCATGTCGAACCAATAGTTGTTGCTGTGGCTGGATTGGGACTCTTTCAACAACTTATCAGTGAACTGTTTTGATCCGCCGCATGCCCGCTGTAGAAACATGAGTGCTAGTGGGAGGATCGCGAGGTTTTGCTCTCGGTATGCTGCTTGTACGGCCTCGGGGGACGTGATAAGATAGATCTTAGTCGCAGGAAGACTCAGTGCCAAGATTGGTTGGGATGAGGAGCGGCTGAGCATTGTGAAATAGTCTGCGCCGTGGCGCATGAGGCCGATCAAATGCCCCAGCCATGGGATAGGTACAGTAGGAGAGGCAGAAGCAGGCTGTGAAGCATGTTGCTTATTTCTCTTGAAAGGGTTCAATGAGAATATGGAGTGCAGTATGACGCCTGTGCAAAGGCAGGCTATCACCCCGCGAAGTGGGTTGTGCTCAATGAGGTGGTGTGAAACGTATTCCATGAGTGCAGCCATGATTTGCAAATGGCTTGAATTATTTCAATGGATCGATCAGTTGACAGGTGATCTCTGATGATGATCGAATGGCCATACGGCGGCCTTAGAGCCTCTATATGCGAGCAATCACCTCAATATCACGCTTGGAGGAACCTGTGCCTCGCCGGAGTACTTTGCCCGTCGAGGAGATGATCGCATCCCTCATCGCATCTCCTGTCGCACCGCCATCCTTTAACCACACAAAATCCTTCTCTTATTATCTAACACCATACAAGTGCGAGGAGTCTAGCGAGCTGTGAGGATGGCAAAGAGCCGGAAAGATGTGGCTGCAGGCCCAAACGAAAGTATGTTGAGAGTTCAAACCGGCAGTAAGCCTCTGTGGTCCTAAATTAACAATAACGCACGCACTGGCTACGGAAGCTTGCAGTATCTTGATATGTCACTAAATTTCAATGGCATAGGATGTAAGCTAGTAGCGTCAGCAGACAGGAGGACAAAATGATCAAAGGCTTTAGGGGAGGACTGGACCAGAGTATGGAACGCGTAGGGTTTTTGTTTTTGTTTTTTAATCTAAGCCCCATTCGCAGACATTATGAGAGCCAGAGCGGCATACACATTTTCTGAGCTGGGCAACGCCTGTGGTAAAGACCTTGAGTTTTCATGGGCGATGAGCAGTCGAATCTCAATAACTTCCAGAGAGCCCGCGGGGGTCGGTGTCTATTTGATGGGACGAAACAGGTAGATATTCGTGGCTGGGAGTAGGTGGGCTGACCTATCCGCATTGTCCTGGATGCGCAACTCGAAGTACGAGGGTTATATCTTACCGGAGCAATTGAGAAACTGACCGTGTTACCACAGTGGTTTTACGATGGCCGTGTAACCCCTATGCAGCCAAGAGCCTGCAACGGACTCGAAGAAAAATAAGATATTCAAGAGTTTCCCTACTGGCCTAGTCTGCCTAGAAAACTTTTCCGCCTGGCACACGTGAAATGTCATTTTCGTGGAAATGAGGATGGTGATCGGCTGGAAGTGGTTCCCGGGCCAGTGAATTTCCACATTCCTTCCTCTTCAAAAGTCATTCATTGACCTTTGGTACCGTCCGGCCTGATAAAACGAGAAATGGTCATCTGCTTCGTCGACTGAGAGTGCTACCGGACTCGGACAGGGCCGCCGGCAGAGTAAAGCGCTCGGTTGCTTGTAGCATATATCCTTACGGGGAAGCTCCAATATAGCTTTGCATTTGGTACTATGATGCGGCGGATTTCTCCGTACATCGGCTGCAGCGCTCAGCTCTTGTGATAAGAGCAAACTGCAGGGTATATGAACTTTATAGTAAAATGGGCAAATATTTAGCGGTGGGTAATTACAAGAGGTCGTAGCTACAATCATTTGAGTCGATGCTTAGGTTTATACATACTTAGATGTACCGATGTGAACGTTATATGAGGAGCACAGATGCTCACAGTTTCTGCATCCAGCCTACGCTGTGACTAGAACCATGCGCGAGGTCAAAGTGATGTCTTAAGTCTCTTCCCATTATTGGCCCAGGAGCTCCTTCTCACCTCCTGGTCAGCTTGAGCGTGGTAATATATCTTTCAGAAATAGTGCCTGGAAGAGTTAAATGCGCGAGTTGTTTGATATTTCTTTAGCATATTAGTCTTTCCGGACGTTTTCGTCCGCTGTTGCCAGCCTATAAACTACAGATTTGGCCTTAAAACTCCGCATGGGACGACTACAACTTATCATCCTAGTACTTGCGTGCTCGTAAAAGGCCTAGGACCACAAATAAGTTCTTTAGCTCGGGCGATAAACAACACATTAGGCGACCACCATGGCTTCACAAATTCCCCCGTTCCCACGTATCGTGTTCACGATTGTCGAACCGCTTTTCATGTAAGGGATCAAGTTGCTCGATGCAGTTGCTTCGGTATCACTAACAATCCAACTCTCGGTAAGATTCGCGGGAGGCCTCACAGCCGTCATTTCGCCCGATACGTTCATAGCCGACCAGATCAGTAGATCAAACCCAGTGATTCATGACAATGCCTGCGCCGTAGCCCTCCAGCTGGGCAACATGTACCTCCTGCTCGGCATGATCTACCTTGCCGTCTTGTACACCGCCACCGAGCCCGCCGTCGTCCGAAACTTCCTATGGGTGCTGTGGGCGGCCGACGCGAGCCATATCATGTTTACCGTTTACATCCTCGGGTACGAAAGGCTCCTCAACGTTGCACAATGGAACGCCATGACTTGGGGTAGCGTCGCCCTGACAGTACGTATGCCCTGACACTTGACAATTTCCATGAGAAACAAGAAAGGAAAGAGTATTAACATCAAGGTGCACCAGAGTGTGTGGTTGGCAATACGTTCAGCGTATCTTTTTGGCTACTGTAACAATGCCGCAGTGAAATCCTGCAGATAAGGTCGACCAAGAAGATTTGGCAAACATTGAGCGCACCCAAGTCAGCGCAGCGTCGGGCAAAGCGACGTACGAGGTTTGATTCGGAACTACTGTGTCCTCCACCTCGCACTAGCTTCTTTTTAATGTAGTTGCAAGTTGTAATCTTGATAGGACAAGATATTGGAGATACGAGGGTGGCCCTCAATTTGTCTTGATTTTAGCCGTGCACCCCATCATAAGATCGACCATCTCTGTACTGCCAGCCCTCAAAATCTTGGGCTGCGTAGCGACGCTATCAACCTGCGTCTTGAATGCGGCATCGAAAAGAGGAAAGGAAGAAAGTACAACTGGTAGGCTTCGCACCGTTATCCAGAGCCAGAGTAGAACACCCCATACGAAGGACAATGCTATCGTTTCCAAAATGATGAACCAAACAAACATGGAACGGCTGAAGGAAATCTTCGCACTTTAGTCTTCTAGAGAAATCTACGATTCTTTGTTCCGCGTTTGCAGAAGGTGTGCGTCAATGCAGAAGCTGCCATATTCAGGTTGCACCTTTCGTCGCCAGCTTTTCCCTAGTCAGCGTTCTACCCAAAGGAAAATACTTTACCCTTCAGCATTTCCCCTTCACCCTAGAAGACTTGGTCTCGGCTAAGGGTAATCGTACCAAGGATGGCAGGAGAAAGACGACATTGCTGCTTGATCCTGGTAGACAGGTCTGTATTTCACAACGCGGGCGGGATGAAACCGGGTCGCGGCGATTTTCACGGGAACATAGCTGGGGTAAACCATGATCGAGCTGTCTACATGTAGTTTTTCTCTGGCCTCCCCTGTTGGGTTCTGGCCTCCGAGCTGCCGACTATCAATGGCAGTGAGGGTGCTACAGCTCTAAACTCAATCTTTACGTTCCCCTCATTTCCAGTCCGCCGCTATAATCACAGGCAGCCGGGTCAGTACAGTGACATGGGATGGCCGGAGTACCTACATTGGAGGCCCCAAGCAGCAAGTGTCTCAGTACGGGCATTCATTTACCTAACATATGCACCAAAGGCAGTACTAGAATCGCCAACGGCTTCAAGGGCGACTAAGTGAAGTGGCTTATGATGATGTTCTTTTGTCGACAGTCAGCAAACTGTTAACGCGTGTATGCATGGGAAGGCACCTAAGCCGGCAACACTCGACCACGTCATGAGAACGACAGACGGCACTACCTACTGCCCAGGGACTGTAGATGTTTCAATGTGGCCAAACTGGAGAGACAAAGGACTGGCATCGAAAACGCAATATGGTGGTCTCCCTCGGTGACAACTGTTGTTCTCCTTGGCTTGGGGCTCTGGTACGCTTCCAAATGGCGAGTACAGTAACGATCGTGACGGTAAAGCATTTGATCGGGAGGCAGTTAACGTAAAGTCCCTGGTCTCACTGCGAGATTCTTCAACCCTCTGCCGGAATATCATTGCGAATAGATAAGTAGGTACACATCCTTACAGGCTCATCAGCCCAACCAACGAGCTCATCAGCCCAGCCCACAAGTCCACCTGCCAATGCCAACGCCCAAGGCTCTTTGATGGAGCCCTACGATAACCATGGCAATCCGTACGTGGTTTAGGTCGCTCGCCACCCCTTGTGCGAACCCTTTGCCGGAATGCTATGTTAAGCAGGTCCCTGGCCCTGGCAGAAGCGCGAGTATAGCCACTCCATGAGATGGCCCTCTTCCAGTGACATCTCGAAAGCGTCGCTTTCGCGAGAAACCACACTGACGAATGGGCCAATGGAATCGATCATCATAGCGGCGGAAGCTTCCTCCTCCAGAAGTCGCTTTTCCTCCTCCAGAAGTCGCTTTTCCTCCTCGAGCTTTGCATTTTCCCCCTCCAGATGCTCTCTTTCCTCCTCCAGCTTTCCACTGTCCTCCCCCACTGTCAGCTTCTTCGACTTTCGACCATTCTTCTCCTTCTCGAACTCCCTCTTCTCCTCCTCGAACTCCCTTTTCTCCTCCTCGAACTCCCTCTTCTCCTCCTCGAACTCCCTCTTCTCCTTGGCTAGATCTCTCCTTGCTTTCCTAGACCCTCTATCCGACTCTCCCATTTGTTCCTCCAACATATGCAGCTCGGTATTCAAATATTCATTCAGGCCATCGAGCTCGACCATCTCCTCTTTGAACCCGCCCATAAGACTTTTGTAATATTCTGTAATTGTTTGCTTCTCCTCCTTCAGCTTGTTGAACCGTTCTTGAAGTTTTTCTAATCTCGTCTCGGCGAGTTTAAGGTCCTGTTCATGTCGAAGCTTTAGGGCTCTCTCCTCTGCTCTCCTCTCCTCATTTCCCTGCTCCACTCTTTCCTCCAATGCCTTCATGTTATTCGCCAGATCTTGTGTTCTGGCTTCCAATCCCTGATTCGAGGAGAGCAGGGACCGGCAGAGAAATATCGCCTCCTGATACGGCTGATCCAAAGAAGAAACAGCATCGTCGATCACTTGCTTGTTCTCTCCGGTTGTGTATGAACGTATCTCCCAACGCCTCTTGGATATCTCTTTTGCTCCATTCCATTTTCTTTCCAGCAGGTCGATCTCCGCTTTAGACCCTGACGGATCCATCGTCAAAGAGGTCGAATAATGGGGTCGCAAATTTTGGGCGAAAGGGCAGGGAGGGTTTGGGGACTTGGAGGGTTCGACGCCAGTTAAGCCTTCTGGTGGCGGTGCTTTGCGTCTTCAACGAGTGCAGGGTGATGAACTAAAGGTGTGCCGTCGAAGACTTCTGATCAGACTTGGAGGCGATACGGTGGGCTGACCTCTGCGCTTCTTTGCTGATATAATGATACGAAAACGGATGGTACTTGTGGTGACACTTACGGCTGAACGATGCCGCGTGGGGGTGTGTTGTATTAGGTGTGACGACCAGATCAGCGGCTTGTATGTTGATGGCGGTCGAGGCAGGTGCAACACTCAAGGACGGCCAGACTGAACTCCAAAGCAAGTTAGCAAATGAACCTTCATTTATAAGGGCAGAGATAGAAGGATACCACGGAAGCTTGTTAATGAATGATGCAGCAAACGCGCGGTGTTTGTCAGTTGTCAAGAAGATCTCGATGGCTTTTTGTGAAGATCGCGAGAAAGGAACGTGTAGCGTGTCGCAGCACACCACGAGTGGTGCAAGTGAGGTAATCGACGCGGTTGGAGTCGAACGTGAACGCGTTTGCAGCAGGCGCCGCAGTATCTGGTGGTGGTGATGACGAGGATCGGATGGCCTCCGGGATGATGATTGGGATGGGTGTCGATGGGCTGCCAGAACCGAGTGAACTGGACGTGAACGTGAAGTTGGCGAACCGAATGCGGCGGTGCTTGTAGAAATAGTGCAGGAAGGTCAGATACCTGGGCGCGTCTCGGTTTTGGAAGATGGGATGGGAAGATCCTGGGTCCCGTGGAAACCTTTCTTTTTTTGGAATCTGACGGCAGGCTTGATCTCCTGCCCAGCGCATAGGTGTCTATCTAAGTACCTTGAGTACTTTTTACTCAAGTATGTAAGTACTCATATTCTGAACATTGTTGCCTAGATATGGGGGTCGAGCCCATCGTATGGAAGAGAATTATCCATTGCATGTCTAGCACCGTTATGACCTTGAACATTGTTCAAAGAATGGTGAATCTGCTCGGGGATTTCGTAAAGACGTTATCGGTTATGTTACAGTGCAGCGGTTCGCCAGTGACACATTTCAGATGCAAATCCCTCCAAGCATTGCACCATTCCACAAACATCCAAAAATCTACGACAGGTCGACAGTCACGTCCTCGATCCGGTATCCCGAGACAGGAAAGTCCTCCCCAAGCTCTCCCTCCAGGGCCTGGGTAATGAACTTCAAGGCACGCGGCCCTCCGTTCATTGGCTCCGTGATATGATCGCCGACCGTGTTCCGCTGTAACAAAACCCGAGCTCCGGCATCTCCGTATTTCTTGGCCAGCGTCTCGGTATCGTGGATGCTGGTGATCTCGTCGCCGATAGCCTGGTAAGCAAAGACGGGCATCTGCGGAACCCCGTGCACCCCCATCTGCCCGTTGGTGGCGAGGATGTCCCGGAACGCAGGGGCGTTCACGAAGCCGGCCAGGCCGTCGTCGCCGGCGAAGTAGCCGCCGATGTCCTGGTACGCGAAGGCGTAGGTGACCTCGTCGACGCGCATGCGCAGGGCGGCGAGGAAGCCGGTGGCGTTCTGGGGGCCCTCGGTCCGGAGCCGGCCGACGAGGTCCGCGCGCGCCGCGGGGAACTCGGCCGTGCTCCCGAGGGCGCCGCTGGGGATGACGCCGGCGTACAGGGCGCGGTTGGCCCGGAGCAGACTCGCGCTGCCGTTGCTGAGCACGCCGCCCAGCGCAACACCGGCGACGGCGAGCTCCGGCGCGTAGGCCGGCTGCAGCTCGGCGGCAAACCCGCTCGCCGCGGAGCCGAAGGAGTAGCCCCAGAGCGCGGAGCGCGCTTCCGCGGCGTTGTGAACGTGCTCCGAGGCGAGCACGGCCCGGATTGCGTCCAGGACGGCGTAGCCGGCGCGCAAGCACAGGCCGAAGGCGGCCAGCGGGCCTTCGAAGTCGGGCACGCTGACCAACCAGCCGTTATCCAGCGCCGGGTTCAAGTCATGCTTGAGAACCGGAATGACGGGCACGCCCCGTAGGTAGTCGTCAAGGAGGTAGCTCGGACTGGCATCGACGTCGGCCGAGTTATAAGGGATCTGATAAGAGAGCAGCTTGGTGTCCTGGCTGGGCGATGCAGGGACTAGCAGGGTGGTGACGGCCCACGATGGTCTTTCGGCGGCGTCCGTCGACCGGTAGAGGATATTGTAGGCCCCGGCGAGGTTACCGAGGCTTTCTGTCAGATTGGCCAACTTGGGGTCGGGACGGACGCGGAGAATGGTACCAGGCGCGGCCTTTTCGAAGCCAGCTGGCGCTTGATACCATGGGTCTTGGCTTGGTGGCAGCGCTGTCATCTTACGTGCAGCACCAATTGGAAGCAGAGTGGTAGCGAAAAGAAGTAGGACAGAAGGATAGATTGAGAGGTGCATGACAAAGAAGGAAGACTTAGGTCTGAGTGCAGAATCTGCACCGTGATGGTATTCTTAAGGTGTCCGATGCGTGCATTTTAAAGCAGCAGCAGGATCGCATTGATTGAGCACGCACATACCATTGCGAGGTAACGATCCGAATCTCACTCCCGTATCTTCCCAGCGAAGGATCGAAGGAGCCAGTGCATCATGAGATGCACGCTTGGCGTCAGATGGCCTTGAGTAAGACCATGGTTCTGACCCTGTTTGAAGCGGTCTAGTATTTCTCCGGCACTCCGTTCAGGCTTACTATGGGCGATTTTCAGCGACGAAGCGGGCATCAAATCCTAAGTACGCTACTGCCATGAGACCCCATAGATAGGAACAACACAGGAGCAACAAGCGCTGCTCTGAAATCAACAGTATACCAAGGAAAACAGTAGCAGTCATATTTACAGGATTAGAAGCAACATAAAGTCCGAATGTGTAGCCGTGGAGGTATGCACACCACCTTGAATCCCCCTGGCCAGCTAGTTACACCTCGGAAGCCTTGTTCTCTCCTTGTTACACTCGGTAACACGGACGAAATACAAGCCGACACAGTAGTCGCTCCTGCGAATGACAGTGAGGTGGTCATGCACTTGTCGTGAGTAGCTAGAGGTGTGTGCACTTGCTGGGTTGCCGAGCTGTAAGGCAGACGCCAAGCCTGCCCCTCCCGGAGGATTTCCCCCCCTGCAACGATCCCGGGATGGCCCGAATCCGTCTTCACAGCCACCGCCCATTCCGCCCTTGTACTACATCAGAGGAACGAAATGGCCTTTCTGCGGTTCGCCTGACCGGGAAGGGAGCCTCCCGAACTGCCCACGCCGTGCCGCTATTACGCTGCCGCCTGGGTTGCACCGGGATATGCCCGCCGCAATACACGGCCGAGACTGCGACGAGTTGCCCTGTTTTCCTTCCGTTCAAGTAGCCGACGTCGGGCAACGCTTTTGGCAGAGTCCAGACACACTGGTAACACCACCTGCATGCTATGTCGTCATATTACTACTCAGCGGCTGAAATGCCACGTCCTGCGCTGGTTGCCCAATGGGTACGAATCCAGCACGTGTAACAGCCGTGCTAAGGATTCGGGAAAATGATGGTCTCCAAGTAACCAAATGTACATGAGTTAACTTCAGCTCACAAGAGACAACATTCACACACTAGAGAGAGGAGGATGCAACTTGGCGATCATATGCTACATGTATCACGACGGAGTGTCATGTGAAGACACATTTGGGTATGTGGGTGCGGCTTCCAGCGTAACTGACCAGAATACATACTGCAGGGTGATCCGCGAGATCCAGCCTGGGTATGGGGAGCTTCTTGTAGTAATCGATACAGCGGTCCGTTGGGGCGCTTGACAGAGATACCTTTGATCAGGGTACTGCAACCACGAGCCCAGCGAGTTCGCGTACAAGCGAGTACCCAGCGGTCGAGAAGGGAGCGGCACGCGGGCCCTGGCGTTCCTAGATGTCAGGGAGGTGACCTTTACCGCCTCCTTTCTGCATGGAGAAGGAATTTGAGCTCTGGGGTACATAGGGGCAGCAAGGGGAGTGGCAGCGATTCCCACCTCGATGTTGTCGTGGTAACCATGACTCGTTCGCTGCCAGTCGTCGTTCTGGTACACTGATGTGGACAGAGCTTTGCTTGCTACGTGGGTGCGTTTGAGTTTGGACCAGAGCAGCTAAAAGAAGAAAAGTACCAACCCCGTCAACGCCCGCGGAAACCGAAATTTGAAGAGAGCAGAAACAATGATGCAATGCTTCCGAAGGACACCATAGCGCAAGATGCCGCATAGAGCGGCTTTGTGGACTGTGGGGTGGCCCCGAGCCGGTCCGTTATTACTAGCTCCGAAGTATCCCTGAAGAAACATCGGTAAAGCGGCTGGACTCCAGATGCTTCTGCAAGACATGAGAGGCGAGTAGCTCATACACGAGCGCCCGGCACGCCGGCATCGGCCTGGACGATCTTCTTCCCCTCGGCGCGCGCCAGCTGCAGGAAGATGGCGGCGCCGTAGAGCTGCGTGGCAATCCAGAGGGTGAAGACGGTGGGCGTGATGATCTGCCACTCGAGGTGCCACTGGCCCCACGACTGGTTCAGCATGTAGATGGTGACGACCGTCTCGGCGAGGGCCATGGAGCAGACCCAGACGAAGCAGACGCGGGGGATGCGGTGGCAGGCGGTCGGGTCGGCGCGCTTGACCCGCCACGCAATGAGCACCAGGTGCAGGGGCAGCTCCGTCACGACGTCGAATATGCCTAGGTAGAGGCCAAGTCAGCGGACGAAAGGCGCGAGAGGCGCCGGACGAGAAAAGACGGCGGAAAGGGGAGAGGCGGGAACCGGAGGCCGCAAAAAAGAAAAGCCGCGGGGGCCCGGGTCGTACGTACCCCAGACCATGCAGAAGTAAAACTCCTTGGTGGTATCGTGATCGCGGGTGGCGTGGGCCTCGAGTTCCAGGGCCGTCTGCACGACGACGAGCAGGCCCACGTGGTGGGCGAGGGAAATGTAGCTGATGAAGCGGGCGCGGAAGACGAGCTCGAAGAGGTAGTAGGCGCTGTAGAGCTCGGAGAGCAGGAAGAGCATGTCGCCGATGGTGAGGCCGCCATCGCCCCGGATGGGGGTGCGCAGGCCGCTCTGGCCGCAGACGAAGGCCAGGACGGGGTAGGCGCCGCAGGCGACGAGGGCGACGAAGAGCACGGCGGCGACGTGGTGGTAGACGAAGGCGAGGCGCTGCCGCTCCGCCTTGGCCGTCCCGGCCGCCGCCAGGTCCGTGTAGGTGGCGCCGTACAGGCGCGCGAGGAGGCCGCGCTGCGCCGCCATGGCCAGGCCGGCCACGAGCATCAGGAAGCACGTCAGGATCATGGACGCCGACGGCTGCCAGCTCGAGAGCGGTTCCACCTCCAGCGTCGCAATCTTGGGGCGCTGGTAGCGGCTCGCCAGCAGGTTGCCGGTTGTGGCCATGGTGCTGTCGGTTGCGTGTGCGCGTGTGGGAGCTGCCGGGGGATGGGTTGATGGTGAAGCCGTGGGCGGCGCCGTCGGTCGGCCCGCCAAGAGATCGAGGTCGCCAAGAGATGTCGCCAAGACGGAGGCGAGAGGGCAAGAGAACGCCAAGATCTGGGGAAATGGGCCTCCCCTTTATGCAACGGGGGCGGAGACCAGAACGGGTCAAATTTTGAATAGCCATACAAGTAGTCGTGGCTACGTACCAAGTAAAGCAGCAGCCAGGCACCCAGGATGCAGGCAACTTTGGTTAGGCTGTCAGCCGGTCCGAACTAAGGGGGGCCCTGCAATCCGCATCATCACGAATTACGCCTAGCTCAGCCGCACAGCCGCCGCACAGTCTCAGCTGTAAGACAAAGCCGGCGCTCAGCCCCCCCTTCTGTCACGCTTCTCGGCCGTACGGCCTGAGAAGCTGTGTCACAAATTGCGAGTGTCAGTTCCCATCCCGTCCTGTCCTGAACGGTTTGCTACGGGCTGCGGCGTGCTCGGGGTCTCCATGCCCCAGTCGTCCCTCGAAAGACGGGCAGTCGTCGATCCTTTCTGTCTATCGAAGCCACTACCACGTCGGCATCCGCCGTTTAGCGTTTGCACCAGGGGTCGCGAAGCCCCACAGCCGTCAAGAGAGAAGACGTAATTACCGAACGGCGCGCTGTTCCGCGACGACGACGCGACACCGCCTCTTCGAACAGCTACTAACGAACCGCGCATTTTGATTGAACTTTTCGTACACCTTCGGCTGCCGTACCCTAGGCTGCAACCGCTTCCCGTCGGACCTGGCCAACAAGGTACAAGTGCATCCCATATGTATCTCCAGCTTGACTGCGCCCCCGCCCGCTAGGCAACCATCCATGAACGGATACGGGCCGCGCGACCCCGCATCGCCCCGCTGTCCGTGTTTGGAACCTGGGTTACCGGTGCTGGTACATGGGATACCGTTGCGTGTCGCCTCAGACCCCAAAAGAATGCGTGTTGCCTCCGTCCCCAGGAGAATCCATGCGTGTCGCCCCAGACCCCCCAGAGAATGAGAGCTTATAGGACAGGCCGAAAGGGATGCCCAGGGCGGCCGACGGGCAATGGTGGGGTTTTGGAACGGGGACATGGCGCATAACTCGACGCCACAAGTACATCCCTTGCCTCAAAGCTGCCCCAAAGTGCATGGATTCGCATTTGGCGGGGCTTCCCTCGGGGCTCTGGAAGGATTTCCGCCCCGTGGCCCCTACGGAGACAAGCTCGCAACAATGACACACCGGAGCCTTGCCGCGCGATCCGGGCGAATGTAAGAACCTGCTCACTTCTCCTCTGATAGGCTGCATGAAATATGTCGCGGGGTTTCTCCGAATCACTACGCGCTCCGCGCCGTCCCATCAGCTCTTTCCTTTCCGAGGTCGGGTTATCCGAACCACCGCGAACCCCTCAGGCTCAATCATGGATTCCGGTCTTTTGGTCCTCGACAAGCCCGTTTGCGGCGAAGCTTCCATACACTCTGTAGCAATAGTACCACAACCGATCTCGCCGTGTGGGCCATTCGGAGTGTTGGAAAGTGACGATCTGACCTACTGTATTAGTCATCTATCTATCTGCTATATAGTCTGGGAGCCTCCTCCCACCTCTGGATTTCTGACGTCTCATCTCGATCAACTATTCTCCTCAACACGTTCACACTCTCGTTTAATACGGAGGCTCATGGATGCTTCTGAGAACAAGAATGAGCATTGCCGAGCCACTGACCTGTCATAGAAGCACCTCGAAGTGAAGCAATGGAGACAGAACTCAGGATGCAGTAGTTGGGCACATTATTATTCGTCAGCTCGCCTGCCATCCAAGGAGGAAGGGACAGATAGGTAGCAATAGGTGAAGTTCGAGGCATCCCACGGGATCCACGAGAAGTCACGGGTAAAGTTTTCTCGCTGTAATAGTAGTGATCTCGATCACTCCATGTTAGTAGACAAAGAAGGCGACTTGTAGCAACTTATAGTAGGCATGGTAAGTTTCCCCGGGCATCTTCCTTTCGCACACAGCGTTCCCTAGACCATCGTCAGAGCAGCTAAGGTCGTTATGTTCAGCAACTATGTCGGCCATGCATTATGCCATACTACTACGAGCAGCTTGAAATTCCATCACAGTTTCTTGACCAGGTGCACAAAACGCTTGCTCCTCGGGAACCCTACCGCTCGCGCCAGCCCCACAAGCGCACAAAAGAGGGCATCCGGGGCACGAGACCCAGTCAAGCGTCCTGTAGTGGGCGGTCAAGGCCAAAGCCTGCTCTTAGGATCGAAGCAGATACTACTGGCACTGTAGGGGTAGTTTCGAGCCACGCTGCCGCCAAAAGAATGCAACTTCTTCGTGTTGTTGTACTTAAACACGCCCTTTTATACGTGGGGCAAAGCCTGGTCCCAGGGACTTGCCACCACTAGGGGACACCCAGAGGAGACAAAGGATCGACGATCGGCGAAGGGCGCGACAGCGGATCGGGGAAGCTCTCCCGTCTGCGGGCCGCAGCCGTGGTGGCGTCGAGGCCAGAAACACGGAGCGCCGGCTCTTACGCCGTGGTCTTAAGTCGGGGAACAGGCCCCAACAGCGTACCACGTGGCGTTGCACTCCCCCCTCCCCCTTCCCGGGCTGAACGTACTGCCGGGTCCGCCCCCGACTGGGGTCGCCAACTTGTAGGTCGAGCCCGAGAGCCCAGCCCCTGCCCCGAAGAGGTTGCTGTTAAAATAGACCAGGCCCGAGACGACCAATATACCATCCACGACGGCTGGGGTGGGCACCGGTGACCGTCAGGGCATGAGTAAAATCGAAAAGCCAATATATCAACGAGGCAGTACTCCGTGCCTTCGACAGATTGGGGAGGGCGCTTTCCAGCTCCTGGGATCGCTCGGAGCGCCGTAAGACAGCCGGGCAAACTTTCCACCATGAACAGTAAAAGCAGACCCAGACTCGGACTTAAATTACCCGGGTCCGGGAAGGCGAGAGGGTCTAGTGTCCGCGTGGTCGTGTTCGCGCGAGGGGGCTCACTGGCCGTGGTCACAACCGCGCTGGACACGCCCGAGGCTCAAGGACCCTCGTTCCGGGGTATCTGCTAGCCACGCCGGCAAGGACCGAGTTGCCGAGCTTGCTGCGGCGGGTAGGGGCGGCATGGCTTGTCGTTTACTCTTTTGCGGAGGGGGGCCCCCTGGATCCCGCGGGGGTGATTCTGCCCCATAGCAGCCCTGCGCGACAACGGCACCCTGGAAAGGGACAGCGCAGTACACAGTACCGCGAGCCGAACCGTTGACTGCAGCGACAACGGTACCACCGGACGAACTCTCGGCGACGCCCTCGAGTACTTCTCTCCGGTGTCTTTCCACTCCCCGCCAGATCGGACTGTTCCTGTACGGCTAACCCCCGCCCGACGACGGGCATCCCCCCCCCCCCCCCCCCCCCCCCCCCCCCAAGCCAAACCCGCCCTCTTGATCAAGCGCTGCCGCCCAGCCGCGGGCGCCCGAGTTATTAGACGACGGCGCCACGGACCGGTTCCTTGGTGGCGGACTCCGCGGGGCGCTCTCTTTCTCTCTCCCCTCTTTCTCTACCTGACCTAATCCTCGGGACGCCGCCCGATTGGGGGGTTTGTGCTTCCGCAGGACCCAGCGCCGGCGAAGCGCCATTTCCCGCGTCGAGGCCACCACGCATTTTGACCCCCCCTGGGTATCCGAAATAGAACCAGGCGTGGCGGCCGAACGATAGTAGCCTGGCTAGTCGCTTGGGGCCGGCCCTGCCAAGCCGCCGATAGAGAAAGCCGCCGTCGTGGCGACCGCTCCGAAAGCCACCCCCCCACCGGGCCAGCCACTCTACACCGTAGCCCGCTCTCCGATTCAGCTTGCGTACTTATATTACTTACCATCAGTCGTGTGTTCTAATGCCGCCTGATTTACCGTACCGCGCATGCCGGCTTCCGGTCCCTGCCGAAAGCCCGCCGAGCCCCGCCCGAACTAACACTTCCGGTTTTCAGCCCAACCGGTTTTCTCCTCCTCGATGCAGCAGCCTAGGTAAGTTGTGTAAGTGCCTTCATCAGTTGGACGTTTCGAACCTTGTGAATAAGCTTACTCGCACGATGATACCCCCTTAAAACTTGCGATACCCAACGCCCACGCAACACCTTGCCCGCGCTCGCTTATCGCTGAAACGAGTCCCCCTCTCCCCGATTCGATCGCGGGCGGGCCCGAACTCTATCTCGCCCTACAAGGCCCCACTCAATGCCATGGGATCCCATCCATCCATGCGCTGCGCATCAACGCAAGGGGGGTGGGGGATACCCCTGGCCGGGAAGGTTCAGTAAACTTGGGTTCCGCCAGGGGAGGCGGGATTACATGATAGGCAGATGGGGCAGGGGAACGAAGCCGTGCATCGGAACGGGTTCCCCCCGGTGAAAATCATACGTTCGCGCCCCCAGTAAGAATCATGCGTTCTCGGCATCTGAGGTCCTGACTTGAGTTGAGGGGTGACGGGTGTTCTTGTCAATGGGGCTAGAGATGGCGACAGACATCCCGCACAGCACCACTCAGTCCGCCACAGCAGGTTGACTTGTACGTGTCGAGGTGCAAAACCTGCCATCTTGGTACAGCAGCTATACAGTACACAGATATGAGAAACTGGAATTAAGCGAGCGATCCGACCAGGGGCCGTCGTGATGTACTACAAATAAAATACAGACGTATGAAAGCCGTTACGGGTCATTCGTTGATCAACGCGTGGCTTGAGCTGTGCCTTTGGAGAGCCCTGGGTATCCGATCCAATCCGTCCCGCTGAAATGCATGTAAATGCCGCCCCGAAACGCCCCAAGGAAGTAATACAGCTGCTGGCCCCGAAGAGGGGGAGGCAGGGTGTGTTTGTGTGTTTGCATGTGTCTCATGTGTACAAGTCGTGGCCCTCAACCACGTCCCCACTCTCTCTCTCTCACGTCCGTCTCGTGGATCGGGGCCATGTCGCGTGGGTGCATTCCGGCGAAACCGTCACGCGAGGCGATGGTGCGGAAGGAGGTGGGCGATTCGGCGTCGGTCCGGCTGCTGCGGTCGCCGCCCGAGATGGTGACGGCGACCTGCCAGTCGGGACTGGATGGGCCGACGAGGCGCGAAACGTCGTTGAGCTCGACGTCGTCGTGGGACATCTTGGAGAACTGGACGCCGTCGACAAAGATCTTCTCATCGGCCGGGTGGGAGGGGACGGCGTTGCTGCGACGCTTGCCGCGCAGCATCCACGAGCCTCGCGAGGCCCGCGACCCCTTCGACTTGGACTTGTCCGTAGTGGTGCCGCGCCCCGAGCTTTCAAGCGACTTGGAGTTGTTGTCGCCATTGGCCCCGCGCGGGTAGTAGTATGCGGCGCGGCGCACCAGCGTACCGTCGAAGATCTTGGGCCACACGCGCACCAAAATCATACGCAGCGACGGCATGCACGCGCAGATGATGCCGATGGTGATCTCAACCGTCGACCAGAGTGAAACGTCAAAATAGTCCCACGTGAGGTTGGAAGAGCCGCGGAACTGTAGCAGCGACGACAGGCGCACGATGCTCACCACCGTCACGAAGGTACCGACGCAGAACATGAGGGCCACGCCCACCTTCTTTTTCCAGTGCAACTTGAGCTCGCGCAGCCGTGACATAGGCAGCAGGAGCATCCACACGTCTAACGCGATGCTCACAGCCGCGTTAGCCCATGCAATTTTGCTCTGGTTAAGGCACTGTCCGCCATCGGGCTTATGCCAACCCTCCCAGTTGTCGCTGACAGGGATACACTGGAAGGCGGCGGCAAAGATGAAAGACAAGCCAAACATGACATCGACGGCAATGGTCATGTAGAGCAGCCGACGGATCCCCTGATTGGGGAAGATCCGCAGGTAGAAGAACAGTAGCGACAGCTTCAGTATAAAGACTTCGGAGAAGTAGAGCATCGTGATGAGCCAGAAGGCCTTGGCGAACTCGGTGATCTCGGCTGGCGTCAGCGTCCAGATGTCCTTGCCCAGACCATTCTTAGCGAGCATGGTGACGTTGAGGACGGCGGAAGGGACGCAGTTGAACAGGGCCAACAGGATGAACCAGTCATCGAGCCCAAGGTCAATGGCCGTGAAGAATTTCTTGTAGCCCAGCCGGATAAGCACCGTCACGCATGCCAGGGTCATCAGAATGGTCGACGCGACCTCGTATGTGGCCGTCTTGTCACGAACCGGCGCGCGGCACAACGTTTGCGTGGTGTTTTTGGCGGCTGTATTCCTCGTTAGTCAGTCGATCCGAAGCAGGTAGCCACAGATGAACCGATGCAAGGCCAGGGCCGTTGCGGTAGGTTAGGCGAGAATCGGGGCGTGCTGGGCTCGGGCTTACACAGCGCTTCCACCAGGGTGCAACTCATCATAACACAAGTCTCGGCCGTCTTCACAAAGTCTTGATTGGCACACTGGCAGTCGAAGTCGGTCATGCTGCAAGGGGATTTCTGGGATGCGCTGAGGAGACAGGTCGTCTGTCCACAAGTCGTCAGTAACGAGTTGCCTCCTGCAGGCGGCTTCTAAGCCAAAACAGACGAAGGCAGTGGCAACATACCGCACAGGGAGGCAGCTGTCCCAGGAGAGCGAACTGGTCGGCCGAAGACTGGGCGGCGCCCTGGCCTACAAGGGCCAGGAGCCAGGTCGACAGGAGGAGCAATCCTCTCATGATTCCCTAAACCGCCGCTGGGATGCACAGAAAGGAAGGTAGACTGAAGGAGGAAGAACGGGCGGCGGCGGCGGCGACAAGGCGGGGGGTCACTCCGATACAAAAGAGTGGCCACGGGCTGGCACGGGAATCGTAGAACTAACAGACGGCGGCCAAGCCACGTACCAGAAGCAAGACCGATCTATCTGGTCGGGGGCCGGGGGAGGTTTCGCCATATGTAGGTCGGTACCTATGCATGCATGGGGAGGGCGAGGTTGCCACCCAACCCACGCATCTGGCATGTCCGTCGGTCGTTCGGGGACTGCACGGACAGGCTTGACGATGGCGTGGGCAGGCCCCCCCCGTACCGATTCGCCCTAGGCCGGGCCAGGGACGAGGTGACGTGTGGTGAGTGGCCAGGAGGACGAGGGGGACCCTGAGCGGAAACGGTGGGACAGTGACGGTGGCAGCGGTGCTTAGCGAAGTAGTATCCTTCATCTGCACGAAGGCTCTTGTTGAGGGGCCCGGACCGAGGGCGCTGATTCGCCGGCGCCAACGGGGACCTGAGATTAGCAGGCCGCACCCACCCGACTAGCTGGCAGTCCGTCGAGCAATCGGCTCGTCAACTCGAGGGCGCGCATACGCACGCAGCCTGAGACGGCGGAACGGCTGGCGAGTGGACGGGCTGGGATGCCCGGGATGCCCATGAGGCACGGCAAGGCCAGGCGCCGGTCGCGACAGGCCACCGGCCCGTTTCGAGTCATGATGGGCTGAATGCGCGAAGCTTCGTAGTGCCCGGTAGATTGTTCTACCGCGCGGTTAGAAGCCACGGCCAGGCAAAAAAAACTCGTCGAACTCGGAGACAAACCAGCACTGGCCGACAACCGACGAACAACAAGGGACACGATGCCCGGCCTCGCTCCTCGCTGGGACCGACCGGGATGCATGGTGATCCCCGAGCGACAAGAGTCCTCATTCCCACGTGAGAGGAGAGATGCGACAAGAAGGCACATCCATCCATGGATGGATCCGTGGCGAGCATGGGGGGTCGGGTCGGGTGAGTGGATGGATGGTAGATGGGGAAAGAGAGAAAAGAAACGGGGCGCCGAGGGTCGATCACTGGCATTGGATCCTCCCAAAGCGACAGGAACGGGGCAAAGCTGTCAGTCAGTCTCAATTCCCGTCCTTCCTCATTGCGAGCCTGACTCCCTGACAACCTCACTGGCTCTGGCAGGCAACGGCAGGTGGGGGGTTGGACTTTGGACGCGATCGTGCCGGGTGGGGCAGCTGCAGGGCCTGCAGGGCCTACAGGGCAGGGCCTAATACCGAACGGGGACAGCCCTGGATAGGTTGCCTGCCTGCCAGGGCGCAGTTGAATTCCGCGGGCCACGCGCAACCGCCAAATGGGAGGCCGCAGCAGCGCCGCACTCACTGGAGGGCGGGGCTATCGTGGGATCCCATTGGATCTAAGAGAGCACCTACTCTCGTATGGGATGGGAACACACACCCGCCGGATACGTATCGAGTAAGGGGGCACAGGTACGACGACGGATACGATGGCGGCGGGAAGGGATCCAGGGTTTGCGGCTGACGACTAACGTTAACGTAGCGTTCGCCCTTTTCACGTTGAAGCCAACAAAGCCGCGGCCAGAAAGGGTCATCCATCATCACGCCCATGGGTATTAGGTAGTTTCCTGGGTGCAAGCAAGACTCCAGGTCGCCGGCATCTTCATTCGAGCGAGCCATTGACCTCCCCCTTTTGGTCGACCATCCATGGCCCCTGCTCGCTCGATGGGACGGGCAGTTCGGGTAGCCGCTCTCCCTTGCCCATCGTCACTTTGCGGGTTGCCGAGCCCGCCGAAATCTCTGTGCGGCGCACTCCCCCCTCCCTCCCCCCCTTCCCCACAGACGCTCGATTAGATAGGAGAGAGGTCGCATTTGACGACGTCTTTGCCTAGAACAGTAAGAACGCGCTGCTTTGTTCACTGGGTGCACCCGGTTCCTCGCCTGTTCCGGGCAGTGATCGACGCGGGGACCGGCTTCGGCACCTGCGACACAGGAAACCGGGGGGGGGGGGGGGGGGGGGGGGGGGGGGGGGGTCCCTGGCCGCCCCAAGGGCTTGGGAATTGTTTTTGCTTGGCGTCCATCCATGGGAGAGACAGCCGCGAGAATGGAAGACAGCGGGAGACCTAGGTAGGCTCGTAGGCTCATAGGTTAGGTAGAGGGGAAAACCCGAATTGGCCGTCCCTCGGCTCGACTCGCCTTGACAAACCTCCCCGAAGCCGCCGCTACACGAGGTAGCTAACGTCGACTATTGCCTTCGCCTGCCCCGCCCTTCCCCCCTCTGGACCATCTCGCGAATCGACAAAACTAGCCGAGAACCGTCTACGTAATTGCCGGGTTGCCTTCACGCCCATCCAACCCACCCGGGGGGGAGGTCCATGTGTTGTTGGGCTCATTGAGAGATCCTCGCCCTTCCTCGTCATGGGAGCCCATTGATCCCCATGTCGGAATGGCCTCCTCGTGGCCCGTCTTCACATCTTCCCCCCCTAGTGCCCGCTCGCGCCCGCCGCATGGAAGCGTGACATTGCCAAACCAACGCCCCTCCCTACGGCGACGTTGCCTGAGGTTGCGGTTCCATATTCATTTGGCACACTCTCGATGTGTCAATGTGCTCTATCTCTCGTGTATTCTCCGCTCTCCCTCCCCCCGCCGGCAGCGTGCGGTCGCTCCGGCAGCCCTGTCGGCTCCCTGGGCCTGTCATTTCGCCCGCCCAGACCCAAGGATGTCACCATAGCATCCAGGTCGTCCTCCAAACCGGAGTCAGGTTACACCCGGGTAACACGTGCGGTAACTGCCATTGCTATTCGGAGTGTTTTTTGATGCTTTTTTCCGTTGCTCGTCCAGTCTGCATGGATGCATGCATGCATGTACAAATTTGACAAAGGGGGTGGAGGAGTAATCACGTTATCCCCCCCCCCCCCCCCCCCCCCCCCCTCTCTCTCGCCGGATCGTGTGCAATCGGCGACTTCACGTGGCAAGGAGCCGTTCCTGACGCTATTTGCACGCCTAAGCACGAACACGGTTACCGGTTGAGTTAAAACAGCGCGAGTGCGTGCCCGTGTCACCCATGTCCGGAGGGGAGAGGGGGGAGTTCGAAAGACGGTTCACCATGAAGCAGCTATTGACGAAGATGGCGCCCTCGTGATTGCGCGCGTCAATGGTTGATCCTGCGCGAAAGAGGAAAGCACTTGCATATTTCCCTGAGGAGACGAGTGCCTACCTAGGCATGTAGGCAGTTACGTAGTTCTCATCCGTCGTCCCTCTTTTTTGCCCTCGCACGAGTCGTCCATCACGTTGGCGACCTCGAGCGCTGCTGCATAATCTCTCTCTCTCCCACACTCTCTCTCTCTCCAGCTACTGGGCTCCGCTGCGTGGGGTGGTCTGATGGCAAGAGGGTAAAAAAAAGGGAAAAAAGAAAAGACTGCGCCCCATTGCGCGCCCCCGTCCACCCATTCTCCAGATTTCTCGTGAAACGAGATCATCGCTCCGACTGAGAGGACTATCTTTAGTCTCTTCATGCGTCGATTGACTGTTCCCGTCTCGTGAGCCCCCGAGCTACTCGTCGATCCCTGGGCCCTCTCTTCTCGGCTATCCCTCCCATCCCCCAGTACCCATGCCCGCACCATTCCATTCTGTTTGTTGGCTCGGTCCTCCGTACTACTGATGGAGCTGTATGTCAGTACTTCGGTAGCCATGCAGGTAGACAACTAACTAGCTACCACTGCCGGCGCCAGTGCTGTCCGTGGTAAGGTCTCAACCAACGCGCAGGTCCGCTCGGACGGCAAACCATAGTTTTGCAGCGCTTGGCTGGCCGCCGGACGCCCGCCCACGAACCCGATTTGGTCTTCCTTGCGGCTGCATCGGCGAGGCAGTCTCTCTCTCTCTCTCTCTCGCCTACTTCGCCCGTTACAGTCACGATTCTCACCGCTCTGGCCCATTCTGATGGTCACGAGCATAACCACGACCCGTCTCTCTTACCCACCTTGGACCTCTCAGACCTCCCGCGCCCAGCTTTTGCAGTCGAAACCCCCCCCATGGGCTAGCCATCCCTCATTCCATCACCAACCCCGCCTCCCCCAGAAGCAACCTAAGGCGAGGTAGCCGGGTTAGCTGCTATGTAAAAGTACTAGGCACCCAACGGGCGCCGGATCCAGCGAGTCCTACCTGGACCGGCTGGCTCCTTCAACTTGCCGCAGCTTTCCTGTTACGGCAGGCCGGCCTGCGCCGGCGACGAGGAGGGTCTCTGCCTTTCTCGGCATCCTCGACATGCGGGCCCAGGCGACCACGGGATGGGTGTCCCCGTGCCATGTGCGCCGCCCGGGGGGGGGGGGGGGGGGGGACGATTAAACCATGTCGGCTGGAGGGAGAGATTGCCATCTGCGGGCCACATGCCGCCCAGGGTGGTGCATTGGACAAGCCTGTCTCGGCTAAAAAGCAAAAACCCATGTTCAGATTTCAATCACAGCGCATTGTGGTGGGGGGGACGAAATCTTCCGAAGGGGCCTTGGCCGGGCGCCTTACATAACCTGGGGCCGACGTCGATGTTTCAAATCACGCGAAACAATCGTCGAGGAAACCGCTCAGGCCTGGCAACACCAACATGATATCCAATGCGGGTGCCGTGCACAGGTGATGGATACTTACTTATCTAGGAGGCGGTGGTGACAGTTGAAACCTACGGTGGGGGCTGCGACCGTGACAGGTAGAGACGGGCGCGCGCCAACCAACAACCACCATAGCCACGAGCTTAGGGTTACCCTCCGAGGTCGCATACCGTTACATGATCACGACATGACTGAATGTTCCCGCCTCATTAGCCGGCCGGGTCGGCGTTCCGCACGGCACCGTAACCACGACTGCAGGCGCCCCAGGCCCCTTGTCGAAAGCAGTGGGCAGGCAGCCTGAGTTGCATCCCCAAGCCCCCAGGGCCTGAACCATTGTTGGGGAAAACCAGGGGCGCTCTCCTCCCCTCGCCCCAACCAGTCTGGTCTCGCGAGACCAACGAAGGCAGCCGGGAACCGAGCCCGGGAAGCCGGAAATGGACATGTACTTTACTACTACAAACTAACGCCCGGCCGCCGCCAGTGCTCGCCTAGTCGTAGCCCATATCCGCCCGTGTCCAAGCCGAGGGAGAATGGGCCCGCCCCAGCCCGAGCTCTTTCTCTCTCTCTCCCCTCCCTCCCTCCCTCTCTCTCTCTATCGCCCGTTTCGCCGGGCCCGGTGGCGTCAGGTCCGTTCTGACCGCCGGCCGGACCAAGCTCGCAAGCCCTAGAGTAGACGTAGCACGACAGCTAACGTTACAGTTCTCCCCGTAGCCGGCAGTCGGGGCCAGAGGGCCTCCTGGTGGAGGGGGATTTCTACGAGAACAAATAGCAAAGTCGCCGCCCACCCCCTCGCGTCAGGTGCTGCGCCCCAACATGGGCTTGGTGAAGAGGGGATATGATGATCCACGGGCCGTGGCAGTGTCGGTCAAATGCATAGTGGTGCATATGTCGCCGACAGCGTCCCCTCTCCGCCGCGGGGCTCACGTCGGACTCTCCCCCGACGCCTCGCCATCGCCCTTTGCCCCCGGGCAAGTAGTGCTCGACATATATGCCCCATGCCCAGTTCCAACGGCACGTTGGCCGCTTCGCCACAACCCGCCTCCCGGACCGGCCGCGACCCTGCCGATAGGTGTCTCGGGCACCTGCGCCAACCTACCGGGCGGCACATGCACCTCCGGTTCGCTGAACAGCGACAGCCGCGTGGCGTCCGCCGGGCCCGCGGCCCGGGGGCGTCCTCTGGTGAGCCGAGCCGGTGGTCGCAACGGGTTGGAAAGGGGGTTTCCCGCCGCGCGGGAAATCCGGGGATCGGCGGCCGGGCGCTCTCGCGACCGGACGGGCCACACCACTCGTCGGCTGCGGGTTGCTAACGACGGGCCGGCGACGACGGGCGCGTTTCCGGGTCCGGCCGTCGCGGCTGTCAAGGCAGAGATAGATGTTGGGGCCTACCGTTCCGAGCGCAGGGAACCCGTCTTCCACCCCCGCCCTCTTCCTCCCTGTTTTCTGGGAAGCGCTGGAAACTCGGCGGGCCTCGCTCATCCCGCGAGACCGCATTGACGAGATATGGAGCTCCGAAGGCCCTTCTCCCGCATGCGATTTAGGTCGGCCGGAAGAGATGGCGGAACCAGGAGCAGGAGAAGACGATGGGCGCGGGTCTCGAAACCCCACGGTACCGAGCTCGCCGGCTTGTTGGCGTCGGCGCCCATCTGACACGTGCATCATGTCGCCAGCGGGCGCCCCCTAGACAAGGGGCTCTCAGTAACCGGGCCGGGGCCGCAGCATGGGCGTGCGAACCCCCCCCCCCCCCCCCCCCCCCCCTTCCCCCACCCCAGCAAGTCATGGCAGATGCTCTGCCCGGCGCTGTCCTTTGGGCGCCGGTGCCATGGATCTACGACCAGCGCGGTCGGGCCCGGAGCCCGGGTTCACCCGCGCTTCTTCGAGCTCGCCACGGCCAGCGAAAGAGACTACTTGCGAGCAGGCCCGCCGCGGGTGGGCGGGAAGGACCACACCACCCATTTGCTGGAAACCCGCGCCCAAGAAGAGAGTTTCCTAGCGGTTATGCGACCCAAGGACCCCCTCCCCTCCCCCTCCAAACGCTTCCTCATAGGCGGGCCCCCGTCGTCCACCAGTCAACCTTCCCTCCCAAGAGAAAAGGGAGTGAGGGCGAAAGTACGCACGCAGCCTTGCCCTCACCCACGACCGAGAGCCCCCTTCCCCGCCCCAAGCTACAGGCATCCCCGTCTCTGCTGACAAAAGACGCGACGGCGCAGGCGGGACCGACGCAGAAGGGCTTGCTGCAGCCTCCGAGCCGCCAGTGAACTTAGACCAGCGCGCGCCGGGTGGGGAGGGTGAGCCTCGAAGCACGGGGCCGGCGGCGCCGTGGATGCTGAGGGCGTCTCGTCAGGAAGGTACACACACGTGTGTGCGTGTGCGTCGCGTGTAAGGGGGCAACTTTCTCGAAGGGAAAGGGGCCTTCTCTGGGCCCCCCCCGGTTTGGTACCTTGGTCGGGGTGGCTTTCTGCGCAGGAATCCGGGTCGCCATCAGGAGCGCGGCGCAAAGCGACGCGAGGGGGCACGCCGGCGTGTATATGTAGGTATGAAGCAGAGGGCCGCTATAGCTGACACGGAAGTAGATCGGCGCAAAGACGGATGACCTCAATTGGAAGGCAACATCCGAAGCCCCGGGACCCTCAACCTCACGTAACCCCATGTCGCACAGCAAGTCCGATGGTGAAGAGACAATGTTGTCTTTCTATTCGCAGCGCGATGTCTAGGCCTCATACTAGACTAGGAGATCACCTTGCCCCCTGGGGTATTCTGCCCCGCCTGACAATCCATTTCCGCTCACTCGTCCAAAACTTCGTGGCGTGGCTCTTGCTACACGACGTAACCATAATTGTCTCTCCTCTCGCCTCGATCTCTTCTCTCAACACGTGGCGGAGGCCTGTCATTGCGCCGCACATATCCATCGTGTGTGCGTGTTGGAAACAACCCCCCCGACCAGATTCGATGACTTGATTCGTCTCTCTTGGGCATCCATCCATCATATGCAAATGGGGGGATAACACTTGGGGAATAATGAAAAACCGGAACGCCAGGGCATCTGTGTTCGAGTGAGACCGCCGTCTCGACCGCGCCCGCTTTGCCGCCCAAACCAATTGCGGAAATGAGAAAAAAAAAGAGCAAAATAATCAAAAAGGCGCAAGTATCGAAGAAAAATGCTCCCCGCCTCAGGACGCCAGTGGGCTCCGGTGCGCCAGTATAGTTTTCCTTCCCCCGATGTTCTCTCGTAGCCCGGGAAGCCAGGCCTGGTATAGGACAATGCGTTTTGACATAAGGAATAGATATGATGACTGATGATGATCGGGGCACTCAAGATGAGGCGACGGGTGGGGGAATCGGTGGTAGGATACAAGACGCGAGTGCGTCGAAGGAGGTAATGGTATCAACGTGGTGGATATAGACAGGTAGAGAATTAGAGGGTGTAAATGAGGTGGTGATGTGGTGACATAGAGCGAGTTGGCGGCACTGCGTTCAGTAGCCCTGGCGCGGGTTCCGGGGGTCCTGGAACTGCTGTCGCCGGCCATTCTCGCCTCGGGCCGCCACCCACTCGGCGTTGCCGCTCTGGCGGGCGGGCTGCTCGGCAGGCAGCTTGAGATCGTCGCTTGACGAGGATGCGGCGGGGGGGCGGCTGCGGCTGTTTGTGTTGCTGGTGGCATTGCTGTATTGGCTGTTGGCGGGGGTCGCCGTTGGGCTGGGCACCATGTTGGTGACGGCCTGGGCAATGGAAGCGACGACGTAGCCGCGCAGCTCACGATCCTCGCGTGAATCCTCCTTCTCGAGCTGGAAGCGCTGGTCCTTGGACATGTTGGCGCGACGCAGGTTCTTGATCTCCTGCATGATGTACAGCATGACCTCCTCGGGGCAGCGAGTACGCGGCGCGGCGTGCTCGCTCTTGCGCACGTAGCGACGCGTCACGTCGGTAGCGCCGTCAATGCTAAAGGCGATGCAGTACGACATCTGCTTGCCCCATCCGTCCGTGTAGAGGCGCGGGTTGTCCCAGGCCTCCTCGCAGGCGTCGACGTGGATCCAGCGCTGCTTGTGGTCCGAGTAGACCTCGGTCCAGACGTGGTCTTCGGCGTTCCACACCCATCGCACGCGGCCGCCGACGGCGCGGCACAGCATGCTGAAGCAGTTAGCCCACTCGCCACAGCGGCCGCGGCGTGTCTGCAGCAACCGCCAGACGTCGCTATAGCGCGGGAAGCGCTCGTAGGCCCGGCAGCCCCCGTTGGAGCACTCATAGAGCTCGACACGCAGGGCGCCACAGGCCTTCTCCTCGTCCGTCGGGGCCGTCTGGCCACAGGCAATGGTCGGCGACATGCACACGGGGCAGGCCGGGTTGTTGACCCAGGAGAAGAAGGAGCGCTTGAACCAGCGCAGCAGGGCCCGGATGACGCAGTCCTGGTAGCCCCATTCCGGCTTGCGGCCATCACCCATGCTCTCGGCCTGTGCCTGGAACACCTGGCATTCCTCCTCGGCCTCGCCGTATATCCGGTCCAGGGGGATCGTCTGCAAGGCCTCATCGAGGAGACCGGGGTTCTCGTACTTGGTGGGCGTGGCCGACAGCGAGATGAGCATGCTGCGGAGCTTCTGGGAGGGGCGGTCGTGGGCCGACGGCGGCGTGGGCACCTTGGGCAGGTTCCGCAGCGACGAGTACGAAGGCGGGGTGGCAGGATCTGAGGGGTGGTGGTCGTGAGCGTGCACTTGCGGCTGGGCCGAGTGCGCATGTGCCGAGTGCGAGGTCGTCGGGCGGCTGTGGTGTTGCTGTTGCGGCGGTTGGAGCTGTTGCGGGTTGTCGAATTGCGGGCGGAGGTGCGATGCCGACGTGCTCTCCCTCAGAGCGGGCGATTCGGCGCGTAAACGGTCGAGCCGTGATTGCTCGGCCTCGGTGAGACGCCGTGTCCGCATCAGTTGCTCGAACTGGGCCGTCAATCCCTTGGCCCATTCATCGCCATAATCGCCCCGACCGCCGCCCGGGGTGTGACTTCGGTCCTCCATGGTGCTGGATGTGGGTGCGGGTGTGGTGGTTGGGATGGCGAGGCGTCGTTGTCTCGCCGTCGAATCAATCGGGCGTGGTGAATTGATGCACAGGTTGAGAAACGGGACGGGGGGCGGATGTTGAAATGGCGGGTGCTGAGGCTGATAATATTGGGGACCGCTCGAGTCGTCGTCGTAAGTCGGGCGTCGTAAGTGTGGAGCCGCCACCCAGCGTCTCGGTTCAGCAGATGGTCAGAGAGGGAAGCCGGAGCCAAAATTCCAATCCAGAGCGGCGCCAGTGACGCCGATGGTGCAGGTCGATGGGGACGCCGTCCGCGGGTCGTCAATCAATCGCTTTCCACGAGGGGGACGGTTGGGGGGGACACTGCAGGCGGTTGTGGCCTGGCCCGTCGTCGCTGGCGGTCGCTGTTATCGTCGCATTCGTTCTGCTGCGGGCGCTCGCCGTCGAATGGAATGGACGGGGGGATTGGATTGGTATGCGTGCGTGCGTGCGTGTCTGATCTGGGTGCGTGCACAGCGGACGTCGATGGTTGGGAGACTGTTGTTTGGTTTGTCGTCGGTGTTTGTTGCTACTACGGTTCGCTACCTTTGCTGCCGCCGGCTGCTGCTGGTCGAAGATGTGGTGTGGTGAGAGGAAGACGGAGGAGGGAGGGGGGAATCAGGTCGACGACCACCACACGCACGGCAAGCGAACGAAACGAGAGCCGACAGGTGGAAAGGTAAGTGGTGGTGGTGGAGGTGGAAGGGCTGAGCTGACCGTGGTCGGGAAATGGAGGTTGAAATGGGGGGTGGTCCGGAATGGGCGCAGGTGCAGGTTGCAGGGAAGAGAAACGGATTATTAGAATGTGGCCATTGGCGGACGCTACTACGGACGCAACGACTACGGGCAGGACGGCCAGGCAGACTTGACAGGCTCTGCGGACGGTAGTGGTGCAAGCCAAGCAGGGAGTGCGAGAGCGAGAGAGAGAGGGATGGGGAGTGTGGGAGTGGGAGAAAGAGAGGGCCCAGGTCCAGATGGCGAGGTTACGTACGCCTCCGCCTCGAACAGCCTAACGAGCGGTGGTGAGCGTCGTGTCGTAGACACACACACACTGCACCAGTACACGCACCCACGCGCACCGCGCACACACACCACACACACACACACTTACGCAGGACACGCAGACAACACACGCACACACACACACACACACACACTTCTCCGCGGCAGGTCTTCTGGGTCGGGCTGCTGACTGGCACATACACACACACACACACACATACACACACATCCAAGATACACCACGACCCGTCGGTAAGTAGTAGGTAAGAATATGGATGGCATTAGAAAGAGTCTTTACAGTGATGCTGCTAACTGCAGTCGCAATACATCCATCCATACCTACTAATAGAGTACATGGGTACCCCATCAAGTCGGTCGTTTTCCTCCTAACCCCAGTACTAATAGACGCGCTGGTGCGGTAAGGTTAGATGGGCCAGTACACAGTAGTTCTCGCTATGGGTCTCCAGTTTCCCGGGCGGTTGCGGCAAGTTGGGTTACGGTACTTCCTGCCGGGCTACTGACGACGCCGGCGCAGACATCTATCCCATCCATCCATCCATCCCACTCTTCATCCATTCAACTCATCGACCTCCCATGTTCCACTGTTTTTTTTTTTCCTTCTCTTAATATCCAGGACTCTCGGCTGTCCATTTGGTTTCCCTTGCTGCTTGCCTATGTAATTGATCCATGCATAGTAGCCGGGTTGAGAAACCGAGAGATACGGAAAGTGGCAGCTTGTACCTGCCGGCTACTTAGGTAAGTACCTACCCATCTCCCTGCCTTCCATCTCCCAGGGCCCACGCGGTACCCAGAGAATAGACAGGGCAGGTGGAGAGGCGACCAGGGAAAGTATCTGCAGATGATACGACAAGCGGATAGGTACATGGGCTCTCTCTCTCTCTTTTTTTCCAGAGTAGGCCCTTCAAGGCGCACCCCCCCCTCCCCTCCCCTTCCCGTGCGGGAAAAAAAGGGAGCACGGACAGACGAACCAGGCCATTCGCAGCGACGCGCGTCACCCTCTGTCACCAACGCCAATCACGCCGTGGCTTGGCGACGATGTGGACGGTAGCCTTTTCTCTCCCTTCTCAACCTCCTGCCTCTGGGTGGAGACGCCGGTCCAGCATGGGCTGACGGTTTGCGCAAGACGCTTGACCCCAAGGAGACGAGGAGGTGCGTCGTGTCGTGTTTGTCGTCGTAGTCGTTGTCGTCGTCGACCCGAGGCCCCCTCCTCTCCCGTCGGTGACTGACTGACGGACAGCCCGCCTTTCCCTTCCGCTCCGACTCCAACGGACGCGCACTCATTACTTCACTTGCCAGACGAAAGAAAGAGACAGAGGGATGGAGAAGACAGAATGAGAAGAGAGGAGACGGGCCCATCACAACTCTTCCCCTACCCACCCACACACACACGCACACGCACACACACACACACACACACACACACACACACACACACACACATACCCTCACACCCAAGCCCCCTCCTTCTCCTTCTCCTCCTCCTCCGTCGTCATTCTTTTCAGGGTCCCTGGCGAAACGCAAACTCGGATTGGACGTTTCGCTGCGCAACGAGGCGATGACGAGGCGCGGTCGGCGAGTCGGCAAGCAACACTTGGACTCGCAAGGGCTCGGACTGCCCACCCACCCTCTCTTTCTCTCTCTCTCTATTCGTACGCTCCCCCTGCGCACCCTTGCTTCCCTGGCCCTGAACCCGCCCCAAGTCGAGCCAGTCGTGGCCCGGTAGGGGTGGCCCGGTACCTGGCCCGTTTATGGCGCCCTCGCCTGCGCTGCGCGTACCGCCTCCGACCCTCCCCAAGGTTTGTGGCCGGCTTGAGATGATGCTTGATTGAGGCTGCTCTGCTTGGCAAACCAGCCCCAAGCCTGTTGTTACCCGTCAGTCCCAGTTCGACCGCCGCCGCCGCCGCCCTTTGTGTGTGCAAGGGGAAAACAACCATCGGTTGCCTTTGCAGCATGTCTCTTGTGGGAACCCAAAAGAAACCGTGGACGTTGGGGAGAGTTTGGTCTCATCCAACCCACGCACGCACGCACGCACTCACACACGCACGCGCCGCGACGAACAATGGATGGCAACGCTTCCCGCGATACCAGCCCATCGGCCGACCGACCGACGCACGTTGCGACGCTGCCCGGGCTTTCTGGGGCTTCTTTGCCTCGGGCACGTAACCAGAGCCACCCTTGCCCCTGACAGTCTTGACTTTGCCACCGTAGCCGTCATTGTTCCCCAGACTGCCCAGCTTTCCCGACTGATATCCAGAGCCGGGCCGCCGGGCGCAGCGAACCGCCACCACTATACGCTGTCCCGCCGCCGTTCCTCTCGCCTCTGCTTACTTGTCTGTAGCGACTGGCCGGCACCTGGCCGGCTGCATACCTATCTCTATTGACGCCTCGATCCCTGGCCGGCCTCCGCTCCGGCTGGTACTCACTCACTCACTCACTCACTCTCAGCTGAGGGTCCGCCGTGGTGAAGGGGCCTGATTAAGCTTAAAAAGTCGCTATCGCCCCGGCTGTCTCGTTACAGCTTGCCCCTTTCTGGGGCCTCCTCATGCCGTCGAAAATGTATACGTACATGTCACAACGGGCAGACAGGATTGTTTGCTGTCACCGCCGGTCGGCCCGGCTCATTCTCGGGCGCTGACCTTTTCGGCGTCTGCAAAACTTCTCACCGTCGTCGCGTCGTCGTGGACCCCCTCGGGAGCCGTGGTTCAACAGGTTGGGCACGCGGCTGCGCATTCCGCGGCAGCAGTGCAGTCGTGAACTTAATGCGCGGGAAGAAGGGGCTTGCCAGGTCTGCCAGCCAAGAATTGCTAGGCACCACGGGCCTGGCAGGCCCAACGATCTTTACTCTGTCGAACCGTCGTCGTGAAGATCCCGCGTGGGCCGCTTACGAATGTTGGGATTATCGCGAATCTCCTGCACGCCCAACTCCGCCGCTATCTCCCCAGTCTTCCCAGAGAACAGAAAAAAAAAATCCTCCGCCAGCGCTTTGCCAGGTCATCACTGATCGTCGGGCCGAGCCTGGAGCCTGCGCTCCCTGGGGCCGCAGATTCGTCGGGAGGCCAGTGCCCTCTCCCCGCGAGGCGGTCGCCGACGCTTTGCGCCGGTGGGAGGAGGGCACACTGGACGGCGGACCGGCGTCTTGTCACTGATGGCTTCTTCTGCTTTCTTGGCTACCGGCCAATTCGGGTCATTAGTCGCTGCCACCCCCGCAAAGCGCGCGATGAGGGCACCGGTTGCGCGTGTGTCCGCGTCGCGCTGTGCCATGGTTCGCCGTTAGAAGCCCAGAGGAGGAGAAGCGGGATCGGCATTGCTGAGAAATGTCGAGCTGGCAGGCGAACGTGCCCCTCGAGGGACCCCCCCATTGGCAACTCCACCGGGCGACATCGTAATTCGTGTCGGTCATTCTAAAATGCCATTTCAAGATTTGACGATCCCCGTTGCGGAGTGCCAGGGCGTGGCTCTAGTGAAACACTCATGGGCCCAGAGGCTTGCGTGGCCTACAGCTCCTTTCTTTTTCCGGCGGGCAGCGTGTAACCGCGCTGCACACCCCCCTGTCCCTGGCGACGTGCCGGCCAGCTTGGCCCACCTTCGGCCCCCCTGGCAAGACCCTGATCCCGATTCTGGCTCTTCATGTAGCCCGCTTGGTCTTTTTGCCTCGGGCTGCTTGCGCGCGTCCTTCCCACCGGCGGGGGCGATGGGCTACTGCATGTCACACTCCCTGATCCGAGCCCTCCCTCCCCTTATCGCCTCGCCCGTAGAGAGAGAGGGAGGACGTGGCGCTCCCTTATCAGCCTGTCACCCGTCACGTCGGGTACGGCACGGCGTTGATCGGCTGCCACACCACCGTACCGGTGCGACGGCCTACAACGTTACATGCTGGTACTGCCATGAGCGCGCCAGGCGGCCGCCCGCGAGGCGGTTGGCCTTTTTGCTCAGCCTTGTACGGACCAGGTGCGGAGTAAGTACGAGTTCTCTCCCCACCCCCCGGCCTGGGTACTTTTGTCTGGCAGCCTGGTCAGTCTCATTTGCCAATCACAACGCCGACGGGCTGGCCGCCGCCCGCCCCTTTGCAGAGTGGCAGGAGAAAAATGTCATCCTTCAGTGCGTACAAGCCGACCAGGCGTTTTTGGAGTAGCTTGCTCTCTTGGCTCCCGGGCACGTTCCAAAGCTTGGCCAGCCTTGTCCGCTCCCCTCCCACTCTCCCCATTCTGCGGCCTCGATATATTAAGAAACTCGTTCGGCGTACGACATCGAAGAACCCGGTTCGAGTCGGCCCTACCACCCCGGCCGGCACCCGTTGCCAGCGTCCGTCAACGTAGATTTCCATCCCACGCCCGTCGACTGCCCGGCCGGGGCTGGGTGGTATTGGTAAGCTACGTATACAGCTAGGCCGTATACGTATGCGGATCTAGGGCATGAAGGGGGAGTAAGGAAGAGATGGACGCTGCTGGTCCAGAGATCTTCGAGGGGAGGGGTACGTGGTATTCTCCCCCGTGCCTTGGCCTGCTGCTGCTCCTATCCTGCTTTTGCTGTTTGCTTGCCCTTGTCCCCCCCCCTCCTGTGTCCACGCGGGGTCGGCAAAGGCCCGAGTCGTCAACTCGGTGCGAACCGCACTTCTCCGCTCCTCCTCTCCGCCGTGCTTGGGCCGTGAGAAAATTTGCGCAAGGAATCGCTGTTTTCGCTTCTCCTCCTTGCCAGTTCCTTCTCTTCGTCTCGAATGGTCGCCAAACCCATCCCCCCCGGGAATGTCGGTGTCTCCGGCATAGGCCACAGGCAGGCCAGCAGACACCTGTAGCCCGTTTCGCTTCTTCTTTTCCGTCTCCCGCCGCTTGGCCGATGGCTAGGCCCCGGGTTGTACTTATCGCCTTCGGCTCACCGCCCACGCGATACCGGCGCAAGCCGCAGGGGAAGGGCCAGATGAGGCCATCGCGGCCTTGTCTTTTTTCCACACAATCTGGGCCGGGGACGCCCGCTGATCAGAACGCGAGAAACACCCCCACACCACACTGCGCGCCAGTCGACGGGTAGGATCTGGCCCCGACGATTTCTAGAGCCTGCCGCCGTCTAGCCGCGCCTCTGGTCCCGCGGTCTCTAGAGGACGCGCGTCTCTCGACCAGGGGGGGGGCGTGGCTGTGGTGTGTGGTGTGTGGTGAGTAATTCGGCTGAGCGTTAGCGTCCTTCTTTAAGTAATCCGGGGTGGGAGAGCTTTCTTCTTTGACGGCTTTTTTTTCTTCCCTCTCTTAATTGATAGACCTAAAAGGGTCCTTCCCGGGGGGCGGCTCGCGTGTGTGCGATCCCTGACTCGTAGAAATCTCTCTGGCTGTCCCCCTTTGGCCCCTTCCCGCCTGGACGGGCGACCTGCCGGCAGACTGGTCTGGACCGCGCTTTCGCTGAATCCAGGCCCGTCCAGGCCCTCTCCCTGTGCCTAGCCGTCTGCGCGTGAAATAGAAGGGCCTGGGCGCCCGTTGGACGGCCGTCCCGCGAGATGCCGTCGCTGGGAGCCCCGGCCGGGATAGGGACTTGTTCGTAGTGCCGATGGAGAGACAGACGATCCCGCGTGTCATCTTGATGGGCACTGGAGGAGGGAGAGGGAGAGATAGCCATGTACCCACCGTCGGTTCGGCAGTAGGTGAAGCGAGGACTTACACGCCCACGCGGACCGGATCATTCGACCGTCGCTGGGCCCTCCGTAATCACGCACGCTCGGGCTGTCCACCATCCGTCGTCGGTCCTCCGGCCCACCGATGCTCAACGGCCCTCATTCATCGCAGACACTTCTCCTCTTTCTCTCCCCCTCTCCTTTGGCCTCGTTCAATTCGTCCCAAGCGCCACGTGTGTGATGGCCCAAATGCTTGTCATGGATTGGAGGGGGCGGGGGAGGGATGTTGCGATGGCAGGGAACCTTCTTTCCAGGCAAGTCCCGATGCAACGCTCTTCTGCCCAACCTTAATCCCAGCGGTCGAGTCGCGTGGCGGCTGGCTCGGGCTTGCCAGCCCGGCGCCGATCTACAAAACCGCGCCGGGCGTGACTCGTCATGCTGAAGTCACCCTTCCGCGCGGCCCCCCTTTTCCTGTCTCTTTCCGCCATTTGCTCTGTCTCCCCTTGGGGCGGTGGTTCGTTCGTGCCTGCCCTTCTCCGCCCCCGGATTCTCATTCTTTCTTTTTCGCCCACGAAAGAAACCTGGTCCCCGACGCGGCCAGGGGGGGGAGCTGGGAGGGACCTGGGCTTGACTGAGGAGTGACGACAAAGGCCTGGACGCGCGTCCGTGCTGACGACGGGGTTTTTGGGAGGGGTGAAGGAGGTTCGACGTTGTTCCGCTGCCGGGACGGGCGCGCGTCCTTGAGGTGAAGGGGCTATCCCGACAAAGCAGGAGGAAAGAGCCTGCCGGTTTGGGGCAGCTCTGGCTTTTGGCCGGGGCTGCGACTCGTCTCGTCCGCGTCATCTTGACCGCGAACGAGACTCGAGAGAGCGCGCGCGCGCGCGCGCGTGGCGCGCACGCCGCGAGGGACGCCAGTCGCTCGCTCTCCTCCCTCGCTCTCTCTCTCTCTTCCTCCCGGCCGCAGAGGGAAAAACGGTGGGGTCGCAGCAGAATCACGATGAGGAAGAAAGGATCTCCCGTCGAGATCACCGGCGGCCCCAAAACTTTCGCCGTGCCAACCCCGGCGCCGGCCGTCGTCTTTTTCTTACGCGTCGCGCGGCCGCATGCGCGCGGATCCATGTCGTCACCACGGCCAGCGCAGGAGCCAGCCATTGGGAACAAAAGAATAGCGGGTACGGGGGCGAGTTGATCACCGGGGGCCCGGGCGCGAATGCAACGTACCCAACGCGCCGGCGGTTGGGTTTCTTTCCAAGCCGATCAGCCTTGTTCTTCCCCCCGCCCCCCGGCCCAGATCGCCCTCTCTCATACATCACTCGCCCGCCCGTCCCTGACTCTTGCGAACCGACTCTGATGATCTGGTTCCGCGGGGCCGACGGGATCGAGGTGAAATCGCGCGCAGGTCCAGCAACGGCGGGCGCCCCGTTGTTTTTCTCATCCCCGATCACTGACTGCTAACCCGAGGTACGCACCTCCGAATACTCGTTCCCCTCGTCGGGGCGAGTGCAGGAAGGATATCAAAGATGTCGGATTGCGCGCGTGCTTCGGATCGCGTGCCTTTCCACCCCGCGGAACGGAGGCTTGAACTGAGAAACGTCCAACGCCGTCGCTCCCACCCCTCTCCCTGCCAGGGCCGCGTCATCACCCGCCCTCGCGTGTTTTTGCCCATGCGCGCCCACGAATGCGGCGGCGACAACGACGACGACAAGGCTTCATGAACGGCAGCCGCGCGGTCGGCAGCACCATCGTCATGATCCGAGGCCATCCCTGGTACCGATCGGGACTTTGCTGGGGCCGTGGACCGCCCACCGGCGGCCGTGGTTTTTGTTTGGGGGCTTGCTTGCTCTCTCCATAATTTTGGGTTGCGGTTTTCCAAGGAACTTATTCTCCCAGCTCCTCCCCGTTCCGGCTCGGTCGCCCGGGCTTTTCCTCGACGAACTCGCTGAGGCGAAGCTGAGGGGCGGATGTCGTGCTCATCTATGCACTGTACTTCAGGAGTAAGAACAAGGACGATCTGGCGTCTTTTTGCTCATGTGAGTGAAGGGCTTGGCTCTGATGGCTCATCCGCTTTTCGTGCTATGCGCCGTGTTGCTTTTGACGGGCCTCTTTGCCGGCCCCTGGTTCCTGTAGGCGTGTAAATGGACAAGGATATCCGGGAGGGCCTTTTTGCGTTCGAGATAGTCTCATCATATGTGCTGGCGTCCACCCCAAACTGCTGTTGAAGTCTGACTTCAACACTCATAGCGCTTCGCACTGTAGTCAAGTGGCGAACCCCCTCATGTGCTAACAATGATAAGCCTTTTGAGACGGTTTGTCAGGTCCTTAGCCTATCACAGTGGCCCAACTTCTATTACTGTACCAACTTCTCACGTTGTCTTCAGCTTTCGCTATCCATCACGTCCCTCCACTTACGACTTCAAGTCCACGATGCAGACGTGACTCCCGGAGGTCCTTCAGGTAGGCAACAAACTAGCAAACATCATCGGCCGGTACTTCTCTACGTAACCCGGTCGCAGTCAACGGAAATCTCATTGAAATGGAGCCTCCCGACCAATGTGTTGGCTGAAACAACGAAAAGGAGATCGAGTATAAGGGACTCCATAGACTCAAAAGTTTATCATGTCAGCTATTAGTATGGGGTACCCCATGTTCCCCACGTTAGTCCTTTGGAACATCGTGTTTTCTACTGAAAATCGGCTGAGAAGTCGGCGTCCCGCCTCGGGAGTAGACCTACTGTCTAACGCGGAGTGGCACCGGTGCGATAGGCTGCCCGCCGCCACCCCGGACATAGAATTTTACTTTTTGAGGTATATTTGAGTGAAGCAGCAACATGCATTGCCATAATAACGACAGTAACTAGCCCTGGGGTAATCTGTACCCGTTCCCCGCAGTTCACCTCCCATATCTCTTTGGGTAGGTAGGTATGCGTCCAGCAGCTTTCCTGTACATGATGCCATGTCTCGTCTCAAACCAGAGTATGTTGTGGAATTTGTACTTCTCTTGGTGTTTTTCTGTCAGCACTCGTCATCTAGATCCAACTCACGAACTTCCTTTTTCGTGTCTGTTTGCTGTGGACCCCAACCGCCATATAGCTAGAAAAGGAGGCCACCATCGCGGCTTTCGCCCCTAACGGGGTTGTGCTCGCTTTTTTGGTCCTGGTTTTGTCCGCTGGCGAAAGACGAGAAGTGAAAATGGTTTCAACATTTCCCCAGCACTCTTTTATCTCTATTAGCTCCTCGTAGGAGCATCTGGCTTCCCTGTTTGTGGTGCTTCTAGTGTATATAGAGGTCGTCTGGATTACTATCCCCGCGCGGATGCTTGTTTCGTCATTTATGAGCCTCAAGGCCACTCTCCAGCTGCCGTTGTTTGTTTCCAGAGTGTCGACAGAATATTTGCCACGGGAAACACGGTTCTTAGTCTGCTTTTTCATGATTATATCTCTCTTATCAATGATCCATGACAGTCTGTCCCCGTATCCACATGACAGGGCCCATGGAGGGGCTCGCAAGGCGTCGCAATATCGATGAATGTCCCGAATTACCCGGGCGGCCTTCCTCGTTGTACAGAAAAAGAGTACAACGTGATTTGGCACCTCTCCCAGCTTGTGTGTACACCGGATCGATAGTGGGTATTGATAAGGCAATGGCCAGGTGAATTGGCTCGAAAACCTTTGGTTTCCTCCGGCATACCAGGTCCATTGATGATCTGCTGACTGCTTGTTTGAACGAACCAGGTAACGGCTTTGGTAGTTAAGTATCCATGTTTTTCGTCTGCCTGAAAGCAACGGGTCTCCTACTCTCTTAAATCCATCTTGCGGAATGTGATCATTCAGACTGCTGTCCAAGCAAAGCGGATCAACTGGACCTTTCCAGCCGACCCATGACCAAGAAGGGAGTGGCCACAATGCAGCCATGTTTCGGTTCCGTTCTTTTGAATCCCCACGGTAACCCATTCGTAGGGGTTGCCACAGGAGGGACGAGTCGAGAAGCTAATTAGGCAGTGCCCCTCCAAATCCACCTGGAAACACTGAATGAGTGAGAGAGTCTAGGACGCCGGAGAGCGCGGGTAATGCATCTTTCGGGTAACTGAGGTTTCGGGTGTTGTATTGGAAAATCAGCCACAAGTAGATCCTGAGCTCGGTTAAGCGCAAAGCTCGTCAGTGATCCCCTCCGGATTTGCTTTAATAGTTGCCGTAAAAGAGCTTCGTACAGTTCTGTGCATGGCATATAATTCTCTGGTTAAGCACTTCCCGGGTGGTGGAATTTGCGCACCAAACGGCGCATTGGCATTCCCAGAGATGGGTTTCTCCAAGAAGATAATAAAAAGTGTTTGCAGAAGGCACTCTCGGTAGTTCCAACCTCTTGTAGCCCAGTAGGGCTCGCAAAGCGCTGGGTTCTTCGTATTTCTCGTCTGCCGCTTGATAACAGGTCGAAATATATATACCGCTAGGTTAAGTGAGACCCATCAAAGAGCCTTTTGCCTGTTGTGGTTGCAATTATGGTGCAGTGGGCGCCAGAGTAGATTGGCCTCATTTTACCCAGTTGTTCTTGGGTGCTGTCATCGTTCTGGACAACAAATATCTAGTGTTATAATATCGTACAATCTTCTAGATAAATTTACACAAGCATTCCACCTAGAGGTACCCAGTCCCGGCCCTAGAGACAAGATTATTTGCATATCTGAACACCGTTGGAAAGAATCCATACCTTTTCCTTCGAGCATGAACCGTTCCATAGGGCTGTTTTCCACAATGTCGAGTTTATTTATAGGCCGATAATGAGACGTTGGCCAGATGTCCCATGAGAAGGGATTCCATGTGTAGCTTAACGCTGCATATCTGGGGATAGCATGGCCAATGACGAGACATCCCTGCTCAGTATCGGTCACCCAACTCGGAATATCCTGCTGATCATGACCTGCCATTTGTCCGACCTGGCAATGGATAGACTGGAGATCATGGTCGTGGTCAGATGCTAGTCGCGATAGCTTCGAGAGGGGCTATGACGCTCGTCGCAGACCTTCAGCATTTAGTGGAGGGACTTGATGAAAGAATCAAGTACGGTGAAGTTGATGCCATCTTCAGGGGCCAGGGCTAGGCTTTGATCGATCGTCGCCGTCGGATGTCATGGGTGAGTGAGGATACCATCACATGTATTTGGAGATGAATGATGGATGTCGCAGTGAAATATATGGAAGCGCAAAGAGGTTGTGATGTGTGGAACACGCGAGTGGCAATGCAGCTGCATCAGAACCCCGAGGAAGGGCGGTATGGACTTTTGAGGCGAAGGCAAGCCCTAAGACTGACAAAATATTATCGATTGACGGCGTGTCTTGACAAGCCCATGAGTTCGGCAGCTCTTCTCTGCGGTAGAGACATCATGCAGGCCAGTGTACACTGTACCAAGACGGAATTTGTGTGGTAACGTCGAAGAAGTTACGATAGCGAGATGGGTATCAAAAATACCTTAATCACACAAGGGGGAAAGATGAGTTAGGTTATTTGATGTCGGATAACGCTACAAGGGTGTTCATTATTGGTATTCTTTAGCGGACTTCACATCATGACGTTGTCATAAGGCCATGAGACCAGCCGTCGGGCATCACCGGGTATCACTATCCTTCATTATTCATTACCCCCCCTCTCCGCATTTTGCCCCCCTTCTCCAGACAGGGTCTCACTTGTACAGCTCGCTGTACAGCTGAAAGCCCCAGCCGCGCTCGCGGCGCTGGACGCGGCCGTGCAGCTCCTTGAAGCCATAGGCGAGGGCATTGACGAGGCCGGTGCTCTGGGTGGTGGCCTGCAGGACGGTCAGGATGTGCGAGGAGCCGCCGCTGAGCTCGACGATGCGGTTCGCCATGCCCGGCGTCCACACGAGGATGTACGTGGCCGGGTAGATGGCGAGCAGCAGCCAGTGCCGGAACTCCTGGTCGACGCACGGCGCCCCCGCGCCCGCCCGCAGGGACGACGACGACGGCCGCTGCGGCGCCAGCTTGGTCCCCTGGCCGCTCCGGAACCGCTCGCCGAACTCGTCCTGGGTGGGCGACCGGAACTTCTCCGAGTTCGAGGGGAAGAAGCAGAGCTCTTCTGTCGGGTTGACTCATGTCAGCGCACCGTTAACACAGCCAGGCAGGCCCCTCCGCGGCCCAAGGTGAGGGCTAGAGGGGGGTGACGGGGGGTGACTCACTCTCCAGGCTCTGCAGCCCGTCGCTGTGCTCGACGTTGAAGCGCTGCACGTTGGGCGAGAAGGGCGGTGGGAAGTCGGCCTTGGCGTCGCGCGCGGCGTTGCTGTTGGTGCGGCGCCGGGAACGCACGCGGTTGGCGACGCGCGTGAAAATGTAGACATAGATGAGAATGATGGTCAGGAAAATGGCAAAGCGCCAGCCGTGGCCCAGAACGTAGCGCAGGTACCGCGGTTCCTCGGCGACCCAGCACCAGTTCCCCGACACCGGTTCTATCTTGTTGAGCGCCAGGGCGATAGTGCCTATGCGAGCAGGGTTAGGGTACTGTCGAAAGACTTCAAGGCCCAAGTTGGGAGGCATTCAAGGGGGAAGGACTCGAGACGCACCAGTGATGAGCGGAACAACCCAGAGGGAGAGGCAGGTGAGGCGCGTAATCAAAAGCGGCGGGTTGATCAGGCTCGACTGGTAGTTGAAGGTGAACAGCGTCACCAGGGCCATGGCCAGGAGGGAGAAGTCAGATGCCTGGACACAGGTTAGCAGAGCGAGCAAATGAAAGACGTAGCTGAAAGGGCCGCCTCCTTACCTGCACGGAGACCTGGCCAAGCCAGCCATTCACGTTACATGACGGGCCCGGCGGCGGCTTTTCCCTCGAGATGACGACGAGGCTGCCTGATATGCTGTTGTTGACCGAGTTGATGAATTCTGAATGCAGCGGCCTAAGTTAGCCACACCAGCGCTGTGCCGAGGAGGGAGCACCATCACGGCAACGGGAGGAAGGGAAGAGGCGCACCGGCAATCATGAGATTCAGCACCAAGGCCTCACGCAGCGAGTTTCTCTCGGCCGCCCGCGTCGGGTTCGGCGCCGACGTCGCCCAGACGACCAGTACCAGACCGGTGGCCACGGCCGACAACAGGCTGATGACGAGCGTCGGGCCGGCGATGTCGTCGATCCAGCCGCCCATGGCACAGGTAGAGGCGGCGGCGGGCGAGGAAGCCTCAAGGTGAATCCCAGGAAGTCACTCCCTGGGCAGCAATGAACGAAGAAGGGAAAACGGGGCGCAGCAGTAACGAACGGCGGAGGAGGCTCCCTTCCTCAAGTATGTTGACAGGCGAGGAAGGGAAACGGTCGCCTAGCCCAAAACGACCGGTGCCCGGCGCTCTTTTGTGGTCTGGCCCGGATCAGGGGGGTGCGGAAAGGCTCATGTTTCCCCTTCAACCCACCGTGGAGGGCGTGGGAGGGCGCAACGGTCACCACGCTGAATGAACCCGCACGTCGATCAGACGGCCAGGAAGGATGACGCTCCGCTATAATGGTGGTCGGCCGGGCTGTGAAAAACTCTAATTTGGCGTCCGGGCTTCTGGGCCGAGCCCTGCAGAAGGGGAGAGAAGGGCCACCTATAGGGATGGCGGCGGTCCGGGGTCCGCGTGTGAAACGGGCCGCAGGGGGGGATCCGGTGGAGACGAAGCTCACGGGCTTTGAACCTCCCTCAGGGCAACAGACCCACGGGTTCGCGAGGGCGGATGAGAAGGACCAAAAGGGTGGTCTGCGTGGTGTTGGTTGTGCCGTGGTGGGATGAGCACCATTTCCGGAAGGGCTGGAGAGTCTGTGTCGTGTAGAGTGCGTGGTCTGGGACAAGGCGGACGGCAGATGAATTGGGCGCGGAGGAGACGGGACGAAGACCCAAATGCCGCGCGATCATCAGAGGCTCTCGACGGCCATTGTAACAAGGAATCCAGTCGAAGACACGAGGCCAATCACAATCCCGGCCGATGAGTACGCATGAAATGAAGATTCTCATGGCTCGGGAATGGGATCGGACGGGATAGGGCCCTCATCGAGGGGGATGCCATGAGGCTCACTGAGATCCCTCTCCACCGGGTTGGCGGTGCCAGAACTGGTTGCTATCTTGGGCGTTCTCATTACATCATCGTTGGCATACAATAACTTCTTCACGATGCTGGAGATGTGCCGCGCTCTGCGCATCCTCTCGGGGCCCCTTCCTCCCGGCGCGTCGGGGCCGCCCTGTCATGTCCATGACTCGCGCGGCGTTTCGTCTTTCCCTGGAAGCCCCAGCGCAGCCCCCCATCTCGGTACCAAGAGCATCCCCTTTCTGGCGCCCTCAGTTTTGGACGCGCTGGACACTCTGGCAAAACACTCATGATGACAGGGCCGACTGTCACGTAGTTACTGCACCAGAGCTGCTGCTGCTTCTGTCCATATTGAGGTTCTAGGTCCCAACGGCCGCCAACGGACATGTCAGACCGCTTTGAGTTAGAACGAACGACGATCCGGGGTCCGATCCACTCCACGAGATGGGACAACTGAGGTGCCTCCCGTCTCGCTGCCGTCTCAAGCGGCTGGTGCCAATCACCGACCCAGGCCTGGACACCGTCATATTTGTCTTTGGTTCCTCGTCCCATATCGCTTGCACCAGCAGACACCGAAGAGAGCAGGCCAGGTCAGCCTTGGTCCGCCACCGCGTGGGGGGTAGGCTGTCGAAGGAATAAGCACATGAGCGGAAAGGTCCGATACCAAACCTGGCCGCTTGCTCTCAAGTAATTTGAGCCATACACGTCCTCGCCGGTGGCGAGAACCACAATTGTCTGGCCGACCATTGCAAGACGCTCAATGGGCCAGGACGGACACTGTCGCACCTCGGGGGGAGAGAGAGAGAGTGAAGGTTCAGCCGTAGGTTGATCTCTCTTGTATGCGCATTTCTGACTCATTACAGGTTGGCTTCTCAGCACACGCACGCCCCGCTGGCTGGAAAAACTGCATCAAAAGAGGTATCGTCGAGGGGCCCGACAAACTACCCTGTTGCGATGGCCGTCAGGTAAAAGTGAACGTTCAGGAACTCGGCTCCGCCGCCGGTACGTGGGGGTAAGGTCGCGGTTGGAGGGCCCATTTGGCACATCTGAAGATTCAGGCCGGTGTCTCCTTGCCGGCCTTATTAGCTGCCGGGGCCGTCTCGGTTCAGTCACTGGCTCCCTGAGGCGCGGGGACGGATCTTCGCATCTAGTTACACGGTAGACGCGCGGCAGCGTCCCAGGGTGTTTAAGAGGTTCAGGGCGGCGCCGGGGGCTCGCGATGCTGGACATAAAGGCCGAAGCAAGCACACCAAGACGTAGGGGGGGCGGCACGGCGCGCACGGCTGCTAATGACAAGATGGACGCGGGTCACAACATGGGCCAGCATTCGGCGTCTGCGTGGCGGTGCCGAAAAGAAGGACTACCATGGCGTGGCGACGTGGTACCCGCGCCCTTCATGCCGAGAGACTTCGCTAAAGAACGCACGCCGTGGGTGCCCGTAGGCTTGTCCCGTGTCCGTGTCGCCACTGGGGGTTTCCTCAGACACGCGCCTGCGCAAGCGGGCAAGCCGACGCGACGGCACATGGAGCTGTAGACATGTTCTGTGGCCCGCCGTGCTGGTGCTGCAACGCCGCAGATGCCTCGCGTCGTTCAGTTCGGCAGGTTCAATAAACGTGGTGCGCTGGGCAATTGGCGATTTTATGACCGATGCCGGTCCGAGTACGCTTGAGTAGCCGGGGATGAGATTGTTATGCTTGCAATATTACTGCTCAGCTGTCCTGGCCATGTTGATGCCGGATCGAGACACAGCCTGGCCTCTCTCGTAGGACGGATCGCCAGATATTCGCCCTTCTTGAATTGGCAAAATTCTGCAGTCTGCTCCTTTCTCGGTCATACCTTGCGGCGCCGGCTCGAAACGTCCTGTGAGGCCTTGGAAGTCAGGTCACAGAGGAGCCCACTGGGCTATCATAACATCCAACAGAGGCAGCTGGGGCCTGCAACCCCTCCGGCAGCGCAAAAGGATTGGGGGTTGAATCGTGTCATTGGTAAAGCAGGCGGGATACTCCTGCGGTAAAAAATGATCCCTATGATACAAAGGTCCCTTGGCCGCGAGCTGTTGCCGCGCCTTGATTCCTGGGTGGAGCGGTGGCCTATGCCGCTGATATGGCCCCTCGTTTCGCATGGCTTTCCCCTTCTCCAACTCGCGTTTTACGACACATTCCCGTGCGGAGAATGCTGCTGCTCTCGTGCGTGTCCGGAGCTTCCAAGGTCGTCGTATTAAGCCGCCCGCTCGCTCTTCATTGCCGTCCGTCTGTCGCTCGTATCGCTGGCTTAGCTCGAGAATCGTCGCGTGATCTTGGCGATGACTGTGGACAGGCTGGCGTTAGCTACTACTTGGTCGGGCGGGGGCGAGGGAGGATCAGATCACTCACTCCCCCGGGGGGAAAGAGGCACACGTACCATGCAGGGCGACGACGCTGAAGATGAAGACCAGGGACAGAACCAGGACGACGACGGGGTCGACCTTGAGGCCGGGCGACTCGTCGGTGTAGAGGCGCAGCATGGTGCTGCTGCTGCCGCCGGCGCCGGCGGCGCGGGTGCTGCTGGGGCGAGCGTTGGCGATCTTCTCCTTCTGGTCGGCGGCGGCGCGGCGGCGGATGGCGGTGCGGGCACCGCCGGGGGGAGGCGGCGACGAGGGCCGGCCGGTACTGACGCCGGTGCTGGCACCGGGGGTGCCGACGGGCGAGGAGGCACGAGGAGAAGACTGCGCGAAACCACCATCGTGTCAGTAGGGGCCTATCCATCCATCCGTGTCCATTGGGCTTCGGTTCTTCAAGCCGCCCGCTCGGTCGGGCCATGTGTCCACGGGCGGGCAGGCGATGCGATGCGTATGTCGTCGCGAGACCACCACCGCCCCTTCGGGAGAACGTACCATGATGCGTGTCGGCAGAGGAACCAGAAGAGACCACGTAGAGGCGAAGACGCGAAAGAAGACGACAGAAGGCGGGAGATAGAGAGAGAGAGAAAGGGAGAGAGAGAAATCAAGCAGATGACAGATGTGACGATTGAATGGATGGGTGGTAGATTAGCTGGGCGTCTGCGTGCGTGGGTGCGGTCCAGGCCAGCAAGAGAGAATCTGGGGTTTATCGCCAATTCGCTCGTTCAATCAAGTCGGGGTCCACGTCTCGTACTGTCCATGTGTCAATTGGCCGCCGCGATGAGGCCACATTTTTGGAATGGGAGGCGCTTCAGGGAACAGGTGACATCCTTGGACCTGTCGGCCCGCAACAGCATTTCTCCGTGTCGCGACAGCTGTCACAGTAGGTACTTAAGTACTTGTACTGCAGGCTAAGAGCTCCAGCTGGAAGCGACACAAGTGGGGCCGCATTCGGGTAGTGGACGTGCTTGCCCGCCCAAGTGGGAGGAGCCTCAATAGCAGCTTCCCATTCAGCTACGATGAAGCTATTAGTACAAACAACAACCTACAGTTGAGAGTTTCGATGATCCATAGGTCTAAAATAAAATACATCCACCACCAACCCTGCTTCGTCTTCAATAACAATCCCTCCAATAATTCGAGATGGGATCCTTCAGCTTTGTCTGCACCGACCCAACCCCTAAGCCCGTCGCGCATTTGGACCCCAGATGAATTTGACGATGTAGAGGGACGGTGACCATCATTGATCATGCACCCTCGTGGTTCCTACACACCCAGGATGATGGCCCCAAGACAGAGAGAGGTACGCACACGCTCAGGGCCAATTGAACCAACTCCATCTTCGCCTCCCACTTTCGATGCGCCTCCTGCGGAAGATGGTCGAGGAACGTTTTCCAGGACTCCCTCTCCGTCGACCCGTACACGGGCCTCGCCCCCAACCCGATCGCACCGTTCTCGAGCCTAATCAACCACACCCATCGCCAGGAAACGGGCAGCCCGGCTTATGCAAACCTGCTGACTGCAAGGCTGCCCTCGTCTTCGTCTTCCCAATCCAAAACCTCCAGAACTTGACTATTTTGTCCCGTCAAGATGGTCCCAGATTTGACATACGCGTGAGAAGAGGAGAATCCTGAAAGGGCCCGGTCCAAGATGCCGGCTGAACAAACGCCCTTCCCAGAATCCGGCTCATGAGCGAACAGCTCAAGGTTTGTTCTTACAGTCTCTCATCAGCAAGAGTCTCTGAAGTCGGCACACCTTCTTGGAGAAGCCGTTCGGCGATGCGGCGAGGGGACGGATCGAACAGCTGTGCTCTGAACCGCATCGTGCCCATGGTACCGCATTGCAGTTCGACCTCTAAATTTCTACTGGCAGTCGCCTACTGGACCAAGTTTCAGGGTCCTGAGTTGGTGGGTTAACCTCGCAACTGCCTTCTCGACCACGTTTCACTACTTTTCCTCGATAGCGATACATTTCAGCAAATGACTCTGCATATTCGCAATTTCAAAGGCACGGCCCCAAGTACGGCACGGTATGCGACTGGACAGGCATATCACGATACATCAACAGCATGTATGAGCGGCCTGCTGGGAGGACAGGAGCATGCCAACACTCTAAATAGGTGATTTCATTGCGTTTCGTGTTGTCATTACAACTGGATTATGGATTCTCGCGACCACATCTCCTTCCCCCGCTCTCAGGCGCCCCGACCTTCCGTCCGGTACTCGGGCCACTCCTCGAGCGTCGCGGCGTCGCCGGTGAGGGTGAAGTTCCAGGAAGTCTGGGTGGGCTGATCGATGAGCAGGCTGTAGCTACCGGGGTAGAGCACGAGGTGGCCGTGGTCGTCGCGGCGGGCGAGGCTGCCCAGCGTCAGGTTGAGGTGGGCGGTGGCGGTGGCGCCGGCGGCGACGGCGAAGAGGCGCTCGTAGGCGACGAGCTGCTTGCGCGGGTGCGGCGCGGGCCCGAACTCGCCGGCCAGGAAGCCCAGGGTCACGTAGTCGGACGCGACCTTACCGGTGTTGGCGACAGGCACGGCGAGGCTCTGGAAGCCGCACAGGTCCTTGTACGTCTCGTGGCAGTCCTGCACCAGCGCCTGGACGTCGAAGCTCGATGCCGACGGGCTGGTTACCGACGGCGCAAACGTCGTGTAGTGCAGCCCCGTGCCGAATGGCACGACGGCGTCCTCGTACCACATGTACGTCCGGCCCGGGTGGCCGCTCGTGGCGTTGGGGCGCAGGGCCATGTCGGTCATGGGCACGTCGCGCGCGTAGCGGCCCGGGTACTGGGTGACGGGCAGGCGGCCGGCGGGGGCCGTCTTGCCGGTGATGATATTCATGATGGCGTCGCCGCCCGACTGGCCGGGGAAGCCGGCCCAAATGATGGCTGAGACGTTCTCGTGCTGCAGGAAGGGCGTCTGGTCCAGCTGGTCGCCCATGGCCAGCAGGATGAAGGGCTTGCCGAGGCCGGCCAGCTGCGTCATGATGTCCAGGCGCTCGTCGGGCCACTTGATGACGTCGCGGTCGTTGCTCTCGCCGCTGTTGGAGCCGTCGACGTAGATGATGACGTCGGCCTCGGCGCCGGCCGCGAGCGCCTTGGGGTACCCGTCGGTCGTGGGGTCGCCGGGCGAGCCCGCGTAGACGGCGCGCACGTTGGGCAGCTTGGCCGCCGCCATGTAGGGCGAGACGAGGTAGGGCGCGATGCCGGCGTAGTTGCCCTGCATGTCGGTGGTGGCGTTGGCCCAGGGGCCGATGACGGCGATGGTCATGTTGGCGGCGTCGGGGACGCGCAGGGGCAGCGCGCCGTCGTTCTTGAGCAGCACTATGCCCTCCTCGGCGGCCTTGAGGGCCAGCGCCTGCGACGCCTCGGTGTTAACGCTGTCCCAGTCAAGGGCGCGGTACGGCTGACCGGCGGCCGGGTCGAACATGCCGAGGCGAACCTGGGCGGCGTACAGACGCACGAGGGCCTGGTCGATGACGGCCTCGTCGAACAGCCCCTGGGCGAAGGCGCCCGGCAGGTGCAGGGAGTAGTAGGTGCCGCAGTCGAGGTCGGTGCCGGCGATGAGGGCGCTCGCGGCGGCGCTCTCGCGCGTCGGCTTGTAGGCGTGCGGCAGGTAGATGTTCTGGATGGAGTCGCAGTCGGACGTCACGTAGTGGCCGGCGTCGGTCCAGTTCCAGTGGTCGCGCAGCACGTCCTGTAGCAGCCAGGGGTCGGCGCACGTCGGCACGCCGTTGAGCGCGCTGTACGTGCACATGATGGACGCCACCTTGGCGTCGCGCGCGCACGCCTCGAAGGGCGCCATGAAGTACTCGCTCAGCTCCTGCGGCGAGATCCGCGCGTCAAACTCGTACCGGTCGTTACCCGCCCAGTTCTCGAGGTCGTAGCCGGCAAAGTGCTTGCACGTCGCCACGATCTTGAGGTGGGTCGGGTCGTCGCCCTGGAGGCCGCCGATGAGGGCCTTGACGTACGACTGGAGGTGGAACGGGTCCTCGCCGGGCGTCTCCTGCCCGCGGCCCCAGCGCGGGTCGCGGTACGGGTTGATGTTGGGCGTCCAGTAGTCGAGGCCGGAACGGTTGACGTTGTTGAAGGCCCGCGCCTCGGTGCTGATGACGGTCGCCACCGCCCGGATGAGCTGGTCGTTAAAGGCCGCGCCCATGAGGATGGGCTGCGGGAACGACGTGGCGTACGAGAAGTCGCCGCTCTTGTTGAAACTCACGCCCGGCGACGCTGCGACGCCGTGTAGGGCCTCCTCTGAATGAAAGGATAACCAGTTAGCCACACGGTGCCTTGTCATCGCCGCCTCGGAGGAGAAAAGAAGACACGCTGGGACGGGGGGGAAGAGGGAAGAGAGAAGGAGCACTCACGCCACCACTCGTAGCTGGGCAGCCCTAGCCGCGGTACGCCCGGCGATGTGTTGCCGACCAGGTGGAACTTTTCCTCGGTTGTAAAGGCTTTGACGAGGGCTTGGGCGCGCTCTGTCGGCGACGCCTTGGTGTCGCAGACGCCGTTGCTAGCCAGCGGTCCGTTTTGGCAGTCAGGGAACAGATGGCCCGCGGCCGAGGCCCCGGTGGCCAGGAGGCCCAGCGTCGTCAGAACGGTCAGCGCCATGGGGGCAGTATGGGAAAAGGGGGAACAACGAAGCCGCCGTGCTGGACCAAGTGCCTCTGACTTGAGACGAGGACACCGGCGGCCGGTGCCTCTTTATACCCGTAGCTCTCGTGGGATATCCTGGCCCGGCCTCGGTCTTCACGGGGCTTTCTCGCGCGAGCAATGGCCCGAGCCATGCCGGACGAGCCAGCCAGGCCCCGACGAGGGCTCGGCTACGAGGGGGGCGCTGCGGAGAGCATCTTGCCGGATCAGCGTCATTCGAGACGGCACCGATACGAGAGAGGAAGAGAGCAAAAGCAAGCCGCAAACAAAGCCCCTCATACGAGAGGAGCCCACACGCCAGAGCTTTCCCCGACTTTTCGCATCAGCAAGCTAACGCAGCAGCTCCGCGCATCCGGGGTCGCGAGCTCGATAGCAGCGCCAATCGGCTCGCCCGTGCCCCCCCGCGGCCGACTTGCCTCTCCCCTCCCCCCGATGGACCAGGAAGCAGGCCCTGTCCCTGTCGGTCGTCGAGGCCTACCTGCCGGGGGCGGAGACGAGGAGCCAATGGCTAGGCCGCCTGCTCACCCGAGGGCCTCGTCGCTAATCACAAACACACATACAACGTGCGATCCCGTGCCAGGTTCCAGGTAGTCCGCCGTTAGGCCCGCAGCACTACGGACAGGCGGCACCTTGATGACGCTCACATCGGGCCTACGGTTCCTCCTTACGACGAGATGGCTTGAGCCAGGGGACCCGGCCAGAGGAGAAGGGAGGGTGAAGGCATTTAGCCTGAAGTCTTTGGGCGTGAGGAGATCACGTAGTCCATCACCGCCATTATTACCCATCGGCTTTCCCCTCTCCCGCCCCTTGGAGAGGCCGAACTGTGGGGAGCGCGAGCAAACATCGATGATGTTCGATGCGGAGACGGGAGGCAGTGCGGGGTTCTCGTCCTGCGGAGAAATGGCGATCGACGGGCAACATGCCTGCTTTCGGGCCCGGCGACGAGTAATAGACTTTGTAGGCCACAAGCAAGACCGGCTTTTTCTTTGCCTCCCTCGGGAGCAACAAGACTACTATTTACTCATCGCAATGCGCCTCGTGATGCATACATGCCTGGGCCTGTCAGCCTCGCTCGGTTGGGAATTGCTCGCCGTCGCATCTGGCCGCTCGTTGGGCCTACGAGGCGAGGATAAAGATTCAAACAACGAGCGACGATGGCGGTCTGCTGTACCTATTCGTAGATGAGACTAACGGGTAGTGCTACGGGGCCCTGACTCGGCATCACGGGCTGGCCCGTCTTGTTCAATTGCTTGTCGGCAAATGCCATGGATGCTTGGCGGGGGGCTTTTGCCATGGCGGAGCGCGGGCGGTCGTTTCCAGCCTGACCGCCCGCAATATATATCCTCAGCGCCCATCTGAGCCTCGGGCGTCTCCAGCCATCATCAGGTTCACTTGAACGGCGGTGTAACGAGTGCCCATAAGCTCGCGTTTCCCTGACGACCCGGGACCCCGGCCGGGATCTGGCACGCGCTGAGACGGGCTGCTCGTGGCTACTTGACCAGGTTCTGGGAGGTTGGCCTGCCAATCTAAGCGTTGCAACTCTAATAGAGAGAGCGCGCACCAGCCCCGGCCCCGGATTCTTATCTGCGATGCTATCCCCGCGTTTACACCGGCTCGAATATCTCGAGACGAAACGGCGCTATTTGACGACGGCCATAGTCTGGATGAGCCGTCGGTACCTGGCTGATTGAGCATTTCGGCGACCAGCATAAAGCGTCGGAGTGAAGCAGAGGATAGCGACCGGGAAGGCCGGTAATGGACTGGCAGGCCAATGGCTGCAATACGGCATGCTGGAGGGCAATCGGCATGCGGCGCCGGGATCCCGATGCGTAAGTGGTTATTTTGGGTGCCGGCTGTCTCAACCGGAGCTCTCAAGCAACACTGTGCAAGGCGCAGACTTTTGGCCCGTCGCGCCGGGGCTGTCTCATCAGCGACATGGAACACCGACAAGATGCGAGTGCCTTCTATCGGCCCGCGCGAAGCCTCTGAATATAGCCTCGGGGGCCCTACGCTTATGCAGCATCATGGACGGGGAGCCCGGGAAACATGACGCCCAAGGCCAGCGGCGATGGTACATACGACATACAACCGGACACGGGGCAAGCACTCACCCAAAAGAGGATATTGTCAGAACCACCTGCACCTGGCCCTTCCAAGTCCGACGACACCGAAGACGCTGCGGAGATGGCCGGTGGGCTTTTGCGTATCCGGACGTATCTAGGCTGTGTGTGTGCAGGGTAAGAAGTAAGTAACGGGCAAGTCGTCCACGGGATGACCATCAGCGGCGATCTCCCCAGCCCTGCCGCGCCCGGTATGACGGACCGGTATGACGAAGAGTCCAGGGCGTACGGGGGGAGCATCTTTATACGGATTCCTCGCATCCGGGCATTCGGGTCGCGTGCTCTTTGACAGCTGCAGAACGAGCGAGGTGGCACAGAGTGCGGCCGAGTTTGGTAGCGTATCATCTTCTGTCCCCGTGGGCTGTGCCGGCGTGGGCGAGACTGCAGTGCCGCCGCCGCCGCGTGCGAGGCTCAATTACGCCGGCGCTCGTTTCTTGTTTTTTTTTCTTCCCTTCCTTTCCCCCCACTGCTTACGGGGGCTGGACGGTAGGGCTGCGTGGTGTCACAGCATTTCTGCCTTGCCTGCCCGCGTGGGGGGAGGAGAAGGATCGTAGGGATGGATACCCCCAACTGAGGACCCTCTGTAAGCGGTTAGTAGCATGGGAGCTTGAGAGCGCGCACCCTGGCCTTCCCTTTCAGCGGGACACCAGAGATAGAGAGAGAGGGGCCACTGCGGCGTAGTAATCTTGGACAAGAGACGAAGGAAGGAGGATTCGAGGGAAAAACCAAACGAACGAGTTCGTCGGTGCGGGCCGCGCGCCGCTGTCAATTCCTACAACGGGTCAGCGGGCGACGGGAGGAAGAGGTAGTAGGTAGGGTTGGCTCTCACTCTCACTCTCATGATCCAGCCAGCGTGATGGCGATTGCACCCTGGAAGCTTCCCCCATCGGACGGCAAGTTCCTACATACTAAATCCAGGAGACGTCCCGGCATCAATCGTCATGACAGCTGCCCTCACCTCCCCGTGCGCATGATGACTGTGCACACTGCGGCTCTACGATGTGCATGGGATTTCTGCAGGGGGAACCCGAATGCCCGCATGCGGAAGCGATGACATTCGTAGGGGAGTGGGTGTGTGTGTGTGTGTGTGTGTGTGTGTGTCCCTCTCCCTCTCTGGTGTATCCCGATCGGGGGCGTCGGTTAACGGAAGGGCTGTCTAGAACATACATGAATTACATGATTTCTACACTGCTTCTCCAGTTCTTTCCTTCGCTAAGTACTCAGTAAACTGGTGGGCCCCATGTCGGCTGGTGTCAGCACTAGACGTGCCGCAGCGGCGTATCCATTGGCTGCTCCCCGTACTGTCTTTCTTTTTTTGTAACGTTTTGCTGACGATTGACCCTCAAAATGGCAACCCCGTAAGCACTAGCTACTAGACTTCCCATGCCAGCCACGCTACCTGGAGGACTGGATGGAACCGATGATGCCCTGGGGAATCCGCCATGTGTCCCAACCCTGCGCGTCTATTCTCCAACCAACCCGACCCCGATGCGTCTATCACCCAACCATCGTCCACACGCCCGCTCCAGGAGGGTGGCATCGTGGCCTCGGCTCCCTAATTCTCCCATCTCCAACTCTCTGTCGGCCTGACTGCCAGAGTGACTACCTACACCTTCGGAGAACAGAGGTAAGCATGCAGTCACTCCAGTTTCCGCATATAGCAGCTTACCTCTGCAGCCCCGAGGACCGCACGCTCCCCACGGAATCTCCTCGTCACCGGTACGGCCTCGCGGCTGGGAGATGCCCGTCGCGTTTAAGGCGGCCAATGGGGGCCCCTTTGGCCGTGCCCCCAAAACAGGTGGGATGCTATACCGGGAAATGCAGATGCCTCTCGCTTACTTCTCTCTTCACAGCCCACACGGGCTCACGGGCTGAGCCCCCCTGGTCAGCCCTGTGGAGTCTCTCCCACTTCTCCTGGCGAGCGCAGTACATGCGAGCATGCTATGCTACATACCCAGCCCAGCCCAGCCCGGCCAGGGTTTCTTTCCTGCGTGGAGGCCAGTGGCTAGCGTTCGAACGAAGGATGCGGCTGCGAACAGGGATCCATCGCCAGCACCACGATAGCGAACTTGCTGCACCAATCGTATGCCTCCCGACCCTTCGGCCCGCCGCGAGCGAGGCATAGGAGAGCCTCAAAACGCCCCTGCTTCCCAAGGCAGTCATCACCACCACCCCCGAGGCACCTTTTGCTACTTTTGGATCCCGCCTCTCGGTGAGATTGGTATAGGCTGATGCGACTAAGCAACCCGATACACACTCTCTCTCTCACACAAGCGACCACAACTGCCTTACCCCTTGGGAGGACCCCCCATCATCCCACGCCCCTCCCGTCCCGTGATCCCTCTGCCCTGGCGAAGGATTCACTTCCCCATTACCGTTACTCGTCTGCCCAGTAAGCCGTCGCGGCATAGCCTCCCGTTCCTGAGTCTGTGGTCACCCCCCAACCCGCACCAGACAGACCATGACGATGTCGCCCCGAGACACTTCGCCCAAGATGGTCGACGCATCGTGTATATAACCTCCCTTACAGTCCCTCGATGAAGGATTCTGACCACACCATCAGATCATCAAACACCAAACACCCCTCGTCGCTCTCAACTGCCAGCAAGCCACCACCACCGCTCGACTCGCAGGTGCACCGCCGACTATTATCACGACACGGACACACACTGCACTGTAAACCTCACCTTTTCCTTGCCTGTCTCGTTCTCTGTTTCCCGCCCTCCCCCCCTTTCCATTTTCCCTTTCCGACTACGCACCACCTACAGCCAAGGGTCCTCCCGCTAAAAGCAGCCCCCTATGAAGACCACGCTCAACCTCCTCCTCGCCGCCTCGCCCGCCATGGCCGAGCTCGCCGCCCATCTGCCGCTGTCGCTGCCCTCGCTGACGGCGGGCGTCTACTTCTTCCCCGTCTCGACGTCGGCCAAGGTGGCGCCGGGCCGTCTCGCCTACGGGGCGCCCATCCGCGTCGCCGACCCCGTCGGCGTGTGGGCCATTGAAACGCCGGCCGCGGCCGCCAGCCCGGCCGCGTGCCGCCCCACCGACATCCGGGACGCCGCCGATGACCGCGTCGCCCGCCGCTGCGACGGTGCCGCCCCCGGCGGCCTGCTCGTCTCCATGAAGGACAGCGGCATCGCCTTCGCCTGCTACTGCGGGGCCGGCGAGGACGCCGCCGCCGCCGCCGCCGACCAGGAAGAAGACGGCCTCGTGGCCACGGCGGACCAGCGCGGTTGGAACAAGCGCGGCGACGACGACGCCCAGCGCGGCTGGAACAAGCGCGGCGACGACGACAGCACCGAGCAGATGACCACCACCGGGGTTCAGCGCGGCTGGAACAAGCGCGGCGACGATGATGCCCAGCGCGGCTGGAACAAGCGTGGTGATGATGATGCCCAGCGCGGCTGGAACAAGCGCAGCAGCGAAGACGACGGCACCGAGCAGATGACCGCCACTGGCGTACAGCGCGGCTGGAACAAGCGCAGCAGCGAAGACGACGGCACCGAGCAGATGACCACCACTGGCGTACAGCGCGGCTGGAACAAGCGCCACGCCGACGACCAGCGCGGCTGGAACCGGCTCTCCATCGCCGACCGCATCTCGTCGTCGCCCGCCGCTGCGGAGCCGCAGCCCGAGGCGCGGGCCGATGCCGCCTCGGTCCTGCAACCCGAGGACCAGCGCGGATGGAACAAGCGCGCCGACGCCGCCGCCCTACAGCCTGAGGACCAGCGTGGGTGGAACAAGCGCGCCGACACTGCCGCCCTCCAGCCTGAGGACCAGCGTGGGTGGAACAAGCGCGCTGACACTGCCGCCCTCCAGCCTGAGGACCAGCGCGGCTGGAACAAGCGCAGCAGCGGCGCCGACAAGCCCATCCAGGCCACGGGTGTGCAGCGCGGGTGGAACCGGCGTGCCATGGCGCAGCGCGGCATGCTGTAGAGAGCCCCTCCCGGCTCAACATCTCCAAAAGGGACGGGTTGTGTGGTGATATACACGAGTCTGCAAAGACGGGGGTTGTACTTTTACAGATGGACCGGCGTTCACAGAGGAAAGGGAGCACTGGCGGCGTTTTCGATTCTGTGGCATAACGGCGCAGACGACGCGTTCTTGATTAGCATTTCTGATTTGGGCGAGGCTGGGCTTGATTACGGCATGGCATCGCATAGCATTGGGACGGGCAGCATTGGGCATTTTCACCCATGGGAAGGAGTTTGCATCTTGTTTTTACTTTGCTTGTATCACTATCTCCTTGGCATAGAAAACATGCAGCCAGTTTGGCGGAACTATCACGGTACAAATAACCAAGGGAAAAGAGTCTGCTAGCCCTCGTGAGCCCGCCAAGGAACCCGAAGCCGGGGGTGGTTCAGCTCCATGTCCCAAGTCCCGGGCTTCCAGCCTATGGCACTGGGAACAGAGGAGGGGCGCCGCGGCAGCACCAATGACGATGCCCGCCGAGGACTTGCGAGAGTCAGGCGGCCTCTTGGCCTTCGCCGCCATGCGCCTCCATATCTTGCGCGCCGCGTACAACCAGCACTTGTTCCCCAGTCCCAGCCGTGCGTCTCGTCCAGCGCTCTTTCGACTATTGAATCGATACACCTTCCGGGCACGCTGTTCCCTCCCAACGCCGGCGACCAGAACCGGCCAGTGGCGATGGCATCAGGCCCGACCAGCGCCGCCGGCGCCGGCACCCCGACGATCCCCCCGGACTGGAACGCGCCCCGGCCCGAGTGCGACCTGAACGAAGCCGGGTACTATATTTGGCAATGGGGCCTGGAGCGGCGCGTCGTCCTCGGCGGCCCCGCGCAGACCACCGAGTGTCTCCCGCCCGGCTGGGGCACCGATGCCACGTTCGAAGCCACCCGATGCCCATCGGCCTACACGCCAGTTCCGACGGCCTGCCGCTGGGCCCCCGATGCCGTCGTTTGCTGCCCTACGTAAGTCCCCCCCGCCCCTTCTTCGCTTTCTACTCCGGGAACCTCTCAAGAAAGGCCGTCTAAGCGACGCAGGGCGTTTGCGTTCTCCTGCTACAACACCGAGGCCACGCCGTTCTCCGGGCATTCTTACTACCGTTGCGCCTCCCTGTTCCCCAGCCGCGTAGGCCTGGCTGTTACGTGGACCGACCTGGTCTCGTCCACGGCGAGCGTAGGGCGCGCCGATGTCGGCACCCCCGGCCACCTTTTCGCCGTCGCTATCGTCTACACGACGCCGGTAGGCAACCCTTACCCCCACGAACGACAACTCGGCAATCCCCTCACTCCAAAGAGGTCGCCCCGCCACTTCGTGCCGCCCAGGGCGGATGCTAACCCCGCCACAGACAGGAAGCCCGCCATCGGATCCCACGTCTCCGGATTCGAACGCCGGCCCCCCCGGCGCCCCGCCTCCGGGCAGCGAGCCGGCCGCCGACGGCCTGTCCGCCAACGCGCGCATCGGCATTGGCGTCGGCGTCGGTTTTGGCGTCCTCCTCATCGCCGCGGCCGTCTTCTTCCTGTTTCGGCGGCGGCGACGGCCCCGGGCGCCGGCCACGTCCGCCGCCGCCGCGGGACCGAGCTCCGAAGCCCCTAAGGCGGCCTTCGCCGAGCTGGCCGACCACCCGCCCTCCCATCCCACCTCGGCGCCCTCGGCGTCGCCTTACCCCCCGCACCCCGTGGTGCCGGGTCGCCACGAGATGGAGGGCGATCGCCGTACCCGTTCGGAACTTGCTTAAACTGCGACCTCTCTCCAGCATGGGAGAAAGGAGAGTAGGGGTGGGATTTATCATAGTAACCCTCCTGCTTGGCTCATATGCACGTGTACCGCAAAACTTGAAGACTGCGAGACCATCAATAATAATATAATAAAGAGGAATCAACCCTAGGGTTGAGACCAAGAGACTACAAACTTACCTGGACACAAGTCGGTTAGAGGAGCGTGCGCTCGAGCGAAAGTGAGAGACTGGATATTTGAGGGAACCGGGGGACCCGAGTGAGAGAGGAGGAGACTCGGGGATCATTAGGTCACCTATTCAGCCCCTTACCTCAAGAATAGAGAGACGTCTCCTTATCCTTCCGTATATCGATTCCCAACTCTGGCAAAGTCTTCACCGACCGCTAGACATAAAGGCATGCCCTGGAGCCGAGGTTAGAACAAAAGGAACCTCGGCTTAGAGGAGGAGGGGAAAGGGCGTGCCCGAAGCGGCGACAGGATCGCCTGCCATGGCTCGTTGGAGCCCTGGACGGTCCTCCAGTCGCCCCGGGCATCAAAGTGTGCCTGGGAAGAGGGCCATCCTCGCCGACGGCCTATATGCCTAGAACTGAAGATTGTCATCCTTTCTTTTCCCTTTCTTCACTCCTTTCGAGATGTGACATGTTTTGGTCCATCAATGGATGTTGACTAAGTTTGAGCAAGGAAAAGCCATCCGATCAGATGGAGAGGGACGGGGGACTGAGAAGGTCGTAGGAACCATTTATGTATTCTCTAATACTCCCTGTAATGTTACCTGCGGTGTTCATAAGAGGTACACGCATCGGGTTGAGCTTGACCGAAGCCTTAACTTTGCTTTACGATTGCTGTCGAGGCATCTTTGGCAGACAGGATCAACGAGTGAATACGGTAGGAGTATGCCCATTTAGCGACGACTCCTCCAATATGTTAGACTGGACCGAAGTCTAGACTATTGGCCAGCTTCGGGTCTGTACCAACGGGTACTGGGGTCGTGGCTAACAGATAGCACTTTTCCCGGCAGGATAACACCTTCCACGATAGTGGTGGTAACTTACGCTGGATGGAGTACAGAGCGCAGAGGTATCCAAATGCGGTTATGTTCCTATCGACAATATCGACCCGGCTTGTACTTAAGGGGTGCCGAACTGCGGGCGCCGATCGTGGGGATTCCGCCAGCGCCCCTCCCTGCAGATGCTACTTAAGGGGGGGTTGATTCCGACGAAGCGACTAGGAAACTCCAAAGTACATTCAGATCAACTACAGTGGAGCATAGAGGCCTTCTACATAGTAATGCGCACCGTCGCGCACCTAGTCGGCGCTGCCTCGCGCACCTCTCGTGTACCCCTCACGTATCTCTCGCGCATCTTTGAAGATCGGGCGAGAGACAACCCGATTTAGAGATAAGTGGGGTCGTGAGGTACTTTCGCAACCGCTTCATTGGAACTGCTGCGACTTCGAATTGACGTTCGCTTGTGATTCTTCCGCGTGGACAAAACCCCCGAGTCTTTCGGCAAAGAAGCAATGCCACAGCCGCGCCACAGCGGCTAGAAGAAGGGCGTTCAACCAGAGGAAACATGATCAGATAAGACAACGAAACACTCAGCCCCCCCGGCCCCCCACCCCTGTCCTAGGGTTGTGGCAGCGTGCTTAAAATAGCAACGGTACTGCTGCCCGGGCAGGGCGGGCCGTCCTCTGTCCAGCGGAAACCGGAGGGGGAGGGGAGAGGGGGGAACTCAGCTAATGCCCGCCCATCCTTCCCTGTTTTCTTCTGACTGGGCAACGTAGTCGTCTGAAGAAGTGTTTTCCCCCCCACGATCCCGACGAGTGCCCATGCCGCGGAGCCATCGGATGACGGAACCCGGGGCCCTGGGTCTGGGTTACGATTTGTCCTGGGCCTCTCGATTCCGCAGGCCGGTGGGGGGTGGAGAATGAGCAGTGCTTTTTTTTTGTTTTGTTGTCGACTCACAGTGTCCCCTGCCCTCCCCCCTGGCCCCCAGTCATGCAAGGGCTTTTCTTGTGGGGCGTACAAAAAGCTCCACTGACCTTCCCCCACCCCTGGGAGATGGAAAGTGAGGAGGGAGTGAGAGGTCGGCGAACACTTTCTGGCCAGAAAACGTATTTCGTCCACTGGGAAGGAAAAGAAAAACGGGGAGAGGGGCCGCGCCCCCACCTTCAGGTCGGCGACCTACTGAACGGTTTGGTGGCGGCGTCCCCATGGGAGCCCGAACGGCTTTCTTGAACGGGCAGGCCCGTCCACCCTCTCCTCTGCTGTATCAATGTGGTCTTGTAATACACTTTCCCATTCCTCCCCTCCCGTACATCTGTGTTATTAGCAAATTGCTGGCCAACCGCGGGCTGGCAAGGCTTGGTCCCAATACTTAGACCCCCCGGGATGGGCGAGCGGGCCCAACGGGCTTCGGTCAGTTCAGCCCGTGGGCCCGGGGAATGACGATACCCTGGAACAAACCCCGAGCTGGTTCCCCATTGAAAACACCAAGTCGGCGACCACCGGCCATACTTACTGCCCTTCATGCGCACCCCTTCCTCCCCATAGCTCCTAATGGGAGACACGGAAGGATTCCCACGCTCGCCCGGCCTGCATGTCATTCGTTATGCGGCCCCTGGCGCGACCTGATGGCCAGATCTAGGCTAGCCCAACCGGCCGGTTGCGGCGCGGGCCCCCCCTTCGTCATCTGCCGCTTTCCCCTACCAGTCGAGCAGCACTTATGCTTCTCCCCGTTTTCTCATTCTGCACCAGTGAATTGGGTTAGCTAGGGGGCCCTTTGTTTTCGGCTCAGCCCTCCCGATCGGGGTGGCTTTCGTTTTATTCCCAATGGTATTCCCTGAAATCTCAGGTCCCCCCTCCCTCCACTTTTCCCGCTTTCTTCAATCTCGTTACCAGTAAACCCAGCCACGGCTGGTTGGGGGCCGCCGCATCCCAGCGAGCCCCAGGGTCGAAAAAAAGAAGCGGATCCCCCTTTTTACATAGTATCTCGCTCACACTCACATCCCCTCCCAGGGATCTCCTGCACGGTTGCTGTTAGCCGTCCCCCCCCCACTGCTCCTCCTCTTCTGGCTGGTTGGTTTGCGAGAGCCGGCCCGTTACCCGCCGCCATCTTAGAAATCACCCCTCTCTCTCTTCCCTTCTGCCTGGAGAACCACGAAACCCAGCAGACAGACGGTGGGGGGGGGGCACGGGGGACAGGGCGCTCGCGGCCCTTCACCAAAATCATGCCATTTCTACCCCTGCCCCAGCTAAAGAGGAGAACGATAAAGAAAAGGCCGTGCTTGCCGTGGCACCGTACTGGCCTTTTCAGTCCTCGGGACCGAGAGAAGGGGGGAAAACACTGGGGACCTGACGATCGGGGGGAGGATCGTCACCCACCCACCCTCTCAATGGCCGGCCATTGCTCTCAATGCTGTCCTGATATGGCGGCCAAGGGAGAAACAGCTTGCATGCGGCCCTGCATCCCATGATTGGGGGTTCATCCAAAATCCAAGCAGCCAGTGCCTGGCTTGGCTCGCGGCTTCGCAGCCAGCCGACGCATGCCGCCGCCCATGACCCATGTGCAGCGCCCCAGGATTGCATCGTGGCGATAGTAGTAGTGCTTTGCAAATTCACAGGTAGGGAAGCTTGCCCTTTACTGGCTGTCTTGAAGCATCCAAGGCTTCTCAGAAGATCAAGTTGGTTTATATGCATGTACCTCGGGTCGTCCGTATGTATGTAGTATGTGTATGTATTTGTCTTGCCTTTGGGTATATTCCCTCTCGTCTAAGTAATTGCTATCCTGATATCGTGTGATAATGATGCCTGTATGCAATGCTGTACGAAACAATGCGCCCGTGACGCCCGACTTTGTCGAATCATCCCCTCCCAAAAAACTACAACAAACCCGGCCAGCTCTCATGTATGGAGAGGCCCAGGCCCCGTGATAAACAACGTTGTAACGCCGGCCCGCTTATGCGTAGTCATCGTGAAAAGCGAAAGGATAACAAAAAAAAAAAAGAACTCGCAATCAACCCAAGCGAGAGTCACCATCGCCCAGGTCCTCGGTATTCACATCGGCGCCGTGCTCGAGAAGCATGGCCACCATGTCGGTACGCCCGCCCATGACGGCCAGCTGAATAGCCGTGTAGCCCTGGTTGTTGCGGCCATTGATGTTAATGTCATACCGTTGCAGCAGGAAGCGCAGTGTCTCGAGGTGGCCACCCGAAACGGCGAGGTGGAGGAGCGGCGCATTGGTGTCGGGAAGGACCCGCCCTGGTGCGGCCTCGCCATGGCCCTGTTGCTGCTGCTGCTCGAAGAGCAATGCGATCGATGCGGCCGAGGAGCTGCGTGCGCGCTCTGCCTTGCTGCTTTCGTACCCCGCCCAGCTGTGGTGGAGGTCTGACGTGTCGGGAGGCGACGGGTACGCCATGGGGCGCGCATGCTGGCCGTCATCGAGAGAGAAGGAGTCGGGTTGCGGGAGGCCCATAACTGCATCATTCTGGTACAGGTCGTAGCCAGCAGGCGACGCTGCCAGCATGGGCGGTGCTGAGATGGGCACCTGAAGGGAGTCGTGGCCCTCGTGGCTTTCGGCCGCCTGGTGCACCCAGGCCCCCGATGCTGGACTGACGGCTCGGGGCGCGAAGCAGGGTGGTGGGTTGCTGTTGCTGCGAAGGTGCTGGTGCTGCATCGGGGGCGACGAAAGGCTGCAGGCCGAAACGGCGCGGCTCCGACCACCCGCCGGTGCCGCCATCAGAGGCGGCGAGGTCATGGCAGGGAACTCTTGCGTGCCCGGCAGCGCGGGGAAGAAGGACGGCGCGTCGTAGCTGAGGGGGTGGTCGGCATCCCGGAGAGCGAGGTTGTGAAGTTGCTGCTGCTGCTCGGGTTCGGGCGTCTGCCCAGACCAGGCGGGAACGTAGACACCACCCGTCCAGTCTGACGTCGTGATCATTGGCGTGGTTGATCCCATCATGGGTGTTGACTCGGGTCTAGGGCTCGGCGAGTGGGCGCCCACGTCCTGGTCTGAAGAGGGCGTCACGTCGCGGCTGCCTTGCCGTTCTTTGTCATCCTGCAGTTTTTGCAGCTGCTTCTTCAGTTTCTCGACCTCCTTGGTGCGGTCACGCATGTTTCGCCCTGGGTGTCTGGTAAGTTATGCGGCGGTGGTAAAGCCCGTGCCTGGCAGAACTCACTGTAGGCCCGCTGCGCCAGGCGGTTCTGGATCTTCCTCCGCTCCGAGGCGTTGGCGAGTGTCCGCCAGTCCTCGTCGGGTTTCATGAGGTCGGCATAGGTGACGGTCTGAGAGCGGCTGCTCCGCATGGGGGCGGGGGTTGACTGGTAGGTGCTCGCCATGACGGTGGCTGGCGACGAGGTGCGTTATCAGTCGAGAATGGTTATCAGTCGAGGATGATGGTGGGACTTGTACGACAGGTCGGGCAAGGTGGTGGTGATGAGTCGAGCTGCGGCCTTGGACGATCTGCAGCGTAAACCAGAGAGTTGGTAGCGTGGTGGCATCGGCATGGGACGGCGGCAGGAGGTTGCAGCCCGGCCCTGATATATGTTATGGGCTCCGGGGAGACCACGGCGGGGCTGGCACGGCATAGGGCGGCCAGTGGCAGCGTCAGACCACGGGAAGACGGGCCAGGCCTGCCCGCACAGCACAGCACCCGGCAACCGGGGGACGAACAGGTCGTCGAGCTGTATACCGAGAATAGCAGCACAATAGATTGCGGCCACAGCCCAAGCTGTCGGGGGCCCATTCCAGGGTGGAGGAGGCCAAGACGCGGGCTCCACCGTCAGGGCTTGGGTTGACAAGGAGAAACACTGGAGGCCGGTCGAAGAAGACAACGACCAACCCAGCCCCGGTTACTAGGCCCCTGTGCACGCGCATTTGACAATGTGCGACTAGTCGTTATTGGACTGCATCCCAGGTCCTTCAGTCTGCCTGCCGTGTCTGCGTGCGCTAGGCTGGCCGATGGAGGCAAGTCGGAACGGTCCCGAGAAAAAGTCGACCGCTCGCGCACGTAGGCTCAAATCGAACTGGCTAGCTGAAGGCGCGACACCGTTCTGGAAGATGAAGCAGCGACGTCAGGCCGGGCTGAGCGCGCTGGCCAGCCCGTGTGCCTGGCTGTGTAACCGTGTCTCTGCGGTGTGCAAGGTGTGATCGAAAAGGCCCGCGCAGGTATTGAGCCAGAGCCCTAGCTCGACGGCTGCTTGGGGTCCACTGGAGCCAGGACGCAGCGCCGACTGGTGCAGCTATTGGTCGACGACGGCTGCCCATCCGAAGTAAGCCGGTACAAAAGGACATTTGCTGCGAACGTTGGGCAAGCTGGCCTCGTGGGATGGCGGGCTGGCTAGGTCCCGCTGCGTGCAAGTACATAGTACCGCAGCCATTGGCGCAAAACCAGGTCGCTGGCCAAAGAGACGAACATCTTGCCCCTTGCGGAGGGTGCCAGAGCCGCCAAGCCGTGCTGTGCTGCCAGGCCAAAGCCGAGAGGGGAAGGCGAGCGGACAGGGAGGGTCGGGTGCTGGATAGCTGTAGTGCAACAGAAGGAAGCAGTCATCTGTGTCCATCTGGCGGGCCTGCCTTACTGCTCCAAACCTACCTCTTCAGGGTCCTGGGCCTGCTTCGGCTGCGCCCACTGACTGGCCTGATCGTTCGCTGCGCGATAGGCCGCCGGGGGCTAGAAGATGGCGCCAGGAGCCGTAGATGAGCAGGTAGAAGGATCGCAAGCCATCACCAATGAAGCCGTCTTCGCCAGCAGCCACTACGTTTCATGACAGCCGTCGCGCGCTGTATGCCATTCGGCCCAGCTGGCTTGGCGGGTGCTGGCGCGCTGTTCGGCCGGCCGGCGCTTCTGGGTTTGATCCGAGAATACCAACATGCTCACGATCACGGACAACTAGCGCCCTCCGTGCGTATTTCGCTTAATGCGTCAGTACAGCCTCAAGGTCTCAGGGTGGTCCCGTCTCTCCCAGGTCGGGAGCGAAGGCCGGCCGCTCGAGGATGCGATGGATGCTTGGGGTGCGCAAGAATTGTTGCAAATGGAAAGGCATCCTCACAAGGCAGACAGATATTTCCGTGTGTACTTTTTAGTGCTCATCATCATCATCGTCAACCTCCTGAACTGCCGCTGTACTTTGGCGAAGCTGGCTGTGCGCGCTGCAGGCGCCGACCCCGGGTGCTTGGTTTAGGCTCCCGTGTGCCGCCCCCATGGTTGACCCAAAAGGACCTGTATCCACGGGGCAAACCACATGTGAAGGACAAGCTAAGCCCAGCGGGGACTGCCTGGGTCGCAGTGACCAAACCGGTTGCCCGTCCACCCCGTCGCAGCAGATCGCAATTGAGAAACTCGACGTCGCGGGGCTCTCGCCAACATCAGTCGCCAGCCAGATGCGGAGGGGCAATCGGCCAATGTCGACGTCTAGAACAGCGGTGGCACGATGAAGGATCTGGACCCCTGCACCGTGACGCGACAGCCACCGACGGGTCCTCTGCCGCACGGAACGCCGGGTGGACCAGCGCGCTCTCCTGCCCACCAATCGACCGCCGGCCGGCTTCCTCTAGGAAGCGGACAGATGCTCAGGATGGAACGCAGAAATAACCTCGGCGGGGGCTAGCGTTGTTTTTGCGCTCCTTCTGCTGTATCTGAAGCTCGCGACGCGGTGGAAAGGAATCATGGGCGGCCGGACCTGGCAGTCGTCGTTGCTGGGTTCAAGGGGGCTGACCACCTAGCCCTATCTGTGTCTGCCTAAGCGCTTCTATTCTTGTCCATCCGAAAGGCAACGGTGGCTGTGGAGAGGACCCTGTCACAGCGACCGGGGAGGGAACAAGCTTCTGGGCAGGCTGCGGGGGCGGTCGGTCGCGCTCGACATTGGCCCGTCGACGCTTTGCAGGATCTGGTGTGGCGTCAGAGATCGCTGATCATCGCGAGCAACAGGAAAACAGTATCGCGCCTGTCGTCATGTCGGTGAGTTGTTGTGGCCCCAGTCCGCTGGGCAGGGTGAGAGCCCTTCCCGCCTGCCCGCCTGCGCCTGTTCGCTCACCAACGCAGTGCTGCCAGCAAGTCCAGGCGAAGGATTGCCGCCAAATTGCCAGGCACCAGGCACCCGGCAAGGCCACCACAGGCATCCGGCAAGGTCGTCAAGGACTCCCTGCCCAGGCGGGCAGCGCCGTCTGACAAAGCCGGGGGAAGTGGAAACCCGTTCCGCACGTCATCTCGTTCATGACTCGCGGGCCGGCACGCACCACCGGGGAGCGCCGTGCCAACCCGGCGTGGCAATAGCCACATCGGACAGGAAGCCGCTCGCTGGGACCGATGGTGCGCTGGCCGGGGCTGATAGGACGGCGAGCTGGTGATCCAAGCGACGGCCCGGGTTCCAGTTCCCGACGTGTCGGACATGACTGATTCCCCGAGTCCGAGTCCATAGGTGGTTGGTGAAGATCGAAGTCGTCGTCGCCGCCGCCGCTGCCCACAGCGACACGGAATGTTCCAGGGCCCATCTCAACTGCCAAGAACAGTCTCGTTTCCTGCAGCTGCACTTTGGTTAACGACCTGTGTCCACAAGCGCTTCCCTTCGCATAGCCACTGTGTAATTGACGGTGAGAACCAACACACTCGCAACGAGAGATGAGTACGGCGACCGAAAGAACAGGCATGGTGGTCAGGTCTCGTCCAATGATCACGGCCGGGAATGAAGAATTGATGAGGGGAAGCAATCGTACCATCTGCATCTTGTGATGATCTTAATTTGGTTCTGGCTGGAAGAAGGGGAGGCCGGCAAGCGGTCGGTGAGCTTTGTGCTTCGCTCTTTCCTAACAGTAGATAGAGACGAACGACCAGGCAGCCACGATGCCGTCGCTTCATTACAGATTCGGAAGTCGCACACCTCGTCTGGTTTGCCACCGCAGACGAGGGTTCATATATGTACTTTAAAGTAAGGACGGGCTACTTGCCATTGAAAACACTTACTTGTCTGCGTGCATTCAGAAATAGAATCAGAAATAGAATCGAGTGCAGGGCGCTTCTCCGCCCTCACTTTCCCCAGTCCACTGTGATTGATCCACACGAAAATCATCACACGGGAAGCCAACCAACCGCAGGTTGAACCAGAATGCCGGTAACCCTCTGTTTCCTGTGGCGCTGAATGACAAACTAACGGATATTGACATGCATGCCAAGATTGGAAGGCGTATGAACTGTCACTAGGAAAACGAATAGCCTCGCCAACGACGACGCTTCGGGAACCTGAGCATTAGCCTCAGGTGACTACCATCGCGAGGACCACACATACTATGCCTTTAACGTTGCCAAATGGTGCCTTGATTTCAACACCGTTTTTGCGACGACTTTGACTAAACCGAACAACAGCGGTCTGGCTAATACGGGCCTGTGTCCCGCTGCTGGGCAACCACTGGGGTGGCCCGAAGCAACTCATCCCTTGCGACGAGATCCCCTCACTGCAGTAGTCGCCAAGCCGCGCAAGAGCCCGCGGGATAATCAGGGAGAGCCCAGTTTGCTTGGTCACATTGCCTTGACTGTCAAACAGCTCCCAGGGTAAACGTCTTGCGACTCGAGCGGCACGATGTGATAACCCCAAGCCCATAGCGGTGTCTTGATGCGTTGTCGGCTCTTAAATGTGCTCGAGCTATGATGATCTCACATATAAAAGTGTGCTTTCCCCCACGTTCTCATGCATCAAGCTCACAGGCTATCCACCAGCGTCCACCGGAACTGACACAGCCGGTAAACCCGAGAAGAGCCCCTTATCTGCTTCTCTACTTTTTCAGAATGGTCGCTTTCCACCATCTCCTAGCTCTCCTTGCCGTCGCGGCCACTGGCGTGCATAGCGTGGCCGCGCCCACAGAAGCTCCCGATGGCGACCAGGAGGCCCTCGCCTGTTACTTCAACATCTACAACGGCTATTGCGAGTATTGCGGCAGCGCCAACGGTTTTGATGCCGTGGTAAGTGGAAATCTGTGTTCCTCTCCTTTCCGCCAGGCCGAGAACACGCGCACTGACAGGTACCATCCAGCTCGATGCCCGCACGCACAAGACAACCAAAAAATGTGACAAGGGTTGCCCCTGTGGGATGACATACTGTGGTTATCTCGACTGTATATGCAACCCCAACTCCCCAACCCATGTTTGCTAGGTACTTGGTAGTGTGGCTCAAAATCTTAGGGGGTCAGCTGGATGGGTGGTAGGAAGAGCAATGCGCCAGGTTTTTCTGTTCTCCATCGTCTGCATGTTTATATTTCGAGGGGTTTGGCTTTGCTGTTGATGCCTGTAAAAGACGCCATCAAGATTATTACAAAACTTAGTCACGATAGTCATATCCCATATAAAGACGGGGGGTGCTCGAGAGTAAACTGGTAAATATTCGCGCCTCTCGTGTCAATCTTGTCTAGTAAGATCTCTAGGGACACAGACCATACCATAGTAACATCTATCAGAATCTGTGTCCCGGTCCCATGCATCAAAGTAAACTCCCCTGTGACGAACACTGAACTCCAACCGTGGCATATTCTCATAGCTCCCACCGCCGCACCCACGCCACTGCCGAGTACGTGCCCACGCCCAAGAAGGCGAGCACGAAGATCCAGCTCAAGGCGCCGGCCACCACGTGGTCCAGGTAGACCTGGCGGGCGCCGGCCTGGTCGTTATTGTGAGGGAAGGGACAGTCGGGGACGGGGAGGTCGAGGAAGCGGCACAGGGGCTCCCAGCCGTCGCTGACTCGGTACCAGAAGAGGCGGGCGGGGGGCACGACCCGGCGCAGGTGGGCCTCGTGGCGGGCGAGGGTGCCCTCGGCGATCACGTCGTCGCCGAGGCGCCACCGCAGGAGGGCGCCGAAGCGGGCGCGCCAGCAGCCGTAGGCCTGGGCCTTGGCGAGCCAGACGACGACGAGGGGCAGGTACCAGTTGCCCATGAGGCTGTTGAGGTAGCGCATGCTGCGCCACCAGGCGGCCGGGTCGCGCGTCGTCGCTACGACGACGGCGTCGGGGTGCACGCGCAGCAGCTCCGGCGTCAGCAGCGCCGCCGGGCAGTCCATGGTCGCCACGTAGCCCTCCGTCACCGCTGCCAGCAGGTAGTCGACCTTCTTGCGCGTCGCCAGCGACTCGGCCTGCCGCGGCGCCAGCTCCAGGATCTCCAGCCAGTGGGCGATCTCCTCGTGCGAGCCCCCGAGCGACTGGATCCCCGAGTCGTGTACCGGTCCGTCCAGAAGGATCTTGAGGGCCTCGTTGAGCGTTTTGGTGCCCGTTCGCGACCTGTTGGTGAGTTCAGCATGGCCGGCAAGGCAGCTATCAAAACGGGCTTGGGGGCGAGTGAGCGTTGATCAGAAGGCGAGGAGCAAAGGAGAGCCAGGAAGGACCGAGAAGAGTGCAAATGAAGGCAGGGACTGGAAACGAGACGGCGGTACCTACATTCCAGCTCCGATGACCCTGAACTTGGTCCCTGGCGGCCCCGGCTGTGATGGTGCCTGGCCCATAGCTTGCCTAGGCCTCGGTACAGAAACTCTTAGCCGAGGTAAAAACAAGTATATGAATGAGTCCAGGGTTGTCAGGCTCAGTATTGGCAGGCAAAACCGTTGCCAAGCAGATATTCAGTGCCGCCGTCAGGGTAGCACAGCAGGCCTTCAATATACCGGATGGCATGGGGGCAAAGACCACTCACTTATAGGAGCCACACCCCAGATGCCGGAGCCCAGGGCTACTATGACACTGCTATCTACTATAGGGCCATAAGACCTGACATTGCTTCTGTGGGCAAACGGCGCGGAACCGGTGGCACAGGAGCCTACCGTCGGACGGGCTTTACGCGGGTACTACGGCTAATCGATATCCCCTGGCCGGATGGCAATTCGCAACGCGTATAGCCACTACACCCGAAAAGCCGGTCGCCGGGTTGCTGTGTTGAGCGGCCCAACTGCCCCCGGGGGGGTTGCGCGCCTCTTCTTTGGGCGGCCCGCCAAGCCGGGAGAAACCACAATGGTCTTATGTAAGGTACGCCGCTCCTCGGATCGGCAAAAGCGTAGATACTTCGATCATTGGGCTTGCAATCTGCGCGACGGCCATTCTGCTCGTGGCAGATACTTAGAGTAGGTATCTGCGTCGCATGGTGGGTAGCGGGCGCGGGAGGTAAAATCGGCAAGTGCTTGATTGGGCCCGCGGCCGGTTCGCGTACGGATGGACTTCCGGCGGGTGGAGGCGTGGTAAAGCTTGGCTCGGATCGTGGTATCTGGTAAATTCAGGATACCATCTTCGCCAGGTGCCCCTCGTGTCAAGGAGGCATATACTCGGCAACCGGCACCGACTTCCGCGCCGCAGTCCGACTTCCGTTGCTGGTCACCCGTACGTTACATCCCAACGTTACCGTGGCGGTACGCATCTGTATCGGCGGCAGGCTATCCGCCCGGTCCCTGTCTCGAACAGGCCGGTAAATTGCGGCGGGCATGCGGATGGAGATAGGCGTCAATATATGCGAGGCTACCTTTCCCGGTATCATCCTGAGTCTCCGTAATGGTTTGGATTGTTTGACGCACGTTGATTGCTGGGGCTCGCCAGCTGCCTGGATCAGCTGCTTACCAAGTCATGGACGCCGTCTGCAATAACGTATCCATTCATCCGTACTAAGAAATGGGTAACATGAAGCTCCGTCCCGTGGTCCCCAGCCATACCTTGGAACTCCAGATCTGAACGCCATGATAACCAATATACCCGACGAAAAAGCTGGTTTGCGAAGAAAACACGACCCTACTCCGGCTTCAGGGCGTACAACTCCTTGGGCCGGCCGCCGGCACAGCTGCTGAACTTCCACCAGCCGCCGTGGTAGGCGCCTGCAAGGTTGGTCAGGCCCCATTTGATGGGGGCGGGAATGGGCGGCCAGTTGGCCCACATGCCGTCCTCGACGGTGCCGTCCAGGTTGAGCAGGAAGAAGGGGACGACGTCGAGGGTGCCGGCCTTGGTGACGGTGTTCTTGCCCCAGCTCTTGAAGAGGGCGCGCGTGTCGGCCTCCTCGGGCGTGCCGGGCGCGGGCGCCTTGGGGTGGTCGGCGAGCGCGGCGATCGTCGAGATCTCCGAGTGGAAGTGGGCGTCGAAGGCGTCCTGGAAGCCGGCCATGATGCGCTGCAGCTCGGCGCCCGAGAAGGCCTGCGGAGAGGCGAGCTCGGCCAGGTACTTGTGGAAGGCGGCCAGGCCGCCCAGGAAGGCCTCGTGCTCCTTCAGGGTGCCCTCCCAGACCGTCTGGTCGTCCAGGACCTTGGCCACGGCGGCGAACAGCGTCTCCTCCTCGTCGTCGTGGTGCGAGACGACAAACTTGTGCCAGGTCTGGCAGTAGCCGACAAAGTCGGCCTTGTCGGCGTCTTGGACGTGGGGCGCCTGCTGGTAGATGGAGTTGTAGCCGCGCAGGATGGCGTTGTGCACGAGGGCCATGTGGGTAGCGCCCGTGGTGAAGATGTCGGTCTTCTTGGTTTCGTACTGCGGCGTCGTCACGAGCTTGATGGGCGCATCGGCCCAGGGTCGGGCGGGCGAGGGGGCCGTGTTCGTCATCATGTAGGGAGAGCGCGTAAGAAACAGGGCGACGAGAACAGGAACGGCGAGGAACAGCAGGTTGCCGAGGATGCCTCCTTTCTTGGGCGGATTCGTGGCGGGAGGGGCCATGGTGGTGATGGCGGTTGAGGAGAATCGGGAGGGTGGGCGGCGGTGGTTATATCGCGGGGGGAGAGGGGGGATTGCTCTCTTTCCGCTGCGTGATCCAATCGTGATTGCTTAACCTGCGTCTTCCTTGTGATTGACCTGCGTGCGTCCCGTGATTGCTCGACCAGTGCCCGTCAGTGTATGCAGCCGGCGAAGGTTCCCCAGCGGAACCACAGCCCGGTAGAGCTTCGTCGTGGCCCCCCAAACATGCGACATCAGCTCATTCCCGACAGCTCCAACAGCTTCTCATGCCGTGGAGCGGCGTGCTAGTGGCTGTCGCTGAGTAAATCCCAGGGCATGATTGGCCTGATAGCGGCACTAGCTTGCCGTTCCAGGGGTCTTTGGCCAGGGTTTTAGGGTCAACCCCACTGATCGGTATTCGGACAACTGGCGCGTTCCGACCGTCCGAGGGGTACGTTCGATCAACGCCTAGGGTACCTACCCCACCATCTTCCGCCGCCTAAGTAAGTAATGTATGGGTTGATGGAGACTAAGGGTAAGGACGGGATGGGAGAGCAAAGGTTCCATAAGACGAGCGTTAGTACCTGGAACCTCCCATAGCAGGGCTGCACTGGCTGCCACCTGCACCACGTCAAGGTTCTGGAACATCTACTACAATGGGATCCCATGTGATCTACCTCTGTGTCCTCGCCCTGCTGTCATCCCATGGGATAGAGTCACAGGTCTCTCTCCGTGTCTATCTTCCATACGAGCAGTGTGGGATTTGACTACAATCCATTGCAAGTGCATTCGCCAACATCCATAATCCTCCCTGTGGTTAGGGTACGGTCCGATGTGCGATCCGAGGCGCCCGCCTACCGCAACAGGGGATTGCATTAGATGGGATGTAAGTACATGTACCTATGGAAGGCCTGGCTTCCATGACGTCCCCCTCGGATCTCCAGTTCTGTCGCCCCTCCCGTTGAGATTGACGATACGCTCTTGCCCGCCCCTGGCGATGCCCTCCATCCCGTCCCCGGCCGTCTTGGAGAACAATGATGGGAACTCACGAAGAGCCTGCCGAATCTATTCTTAGCAACGACCCAGTAGCATTCCGTAGTTCCTGCCGCCACTGGTGCTTTGTCTTCGGTTCATGGCCAAGACGACATCGAGCCGGGAGGCTTTGTTCTCGTTGGGCCACGCCATCATCATACCAATCACCCGCACTGCGACAAAGAGCTGCCTTCATGCCTCTCTGTCGCCTCCTTGGGCCGCTATCTACACTACCCGTGTCTCCGAACATTCATTCCATTCAGTTATCAGTGTCAATCGATCCCCCACGGCCGTATTCCACACTGCCAGTCTGGCCGAGCCACGATGGACGGATCACTGAACCCCAGCATGCCCGGCATGGATATGCCTGTTGCACCTGTGCCCTCGGCGACCGGGAATGGCTCCATGCCGGCCACGAACAGCTCTATATCGGCCGGCACGGACTGTAAGATAACGGCAAGTCAAGGCAACCCCGCTTCTTCTTCTTCTTCTTCCTCTTCTTCCTGCCGGCCCAGAGGCGCAGGCTAACACGCCGAGGAACGGGGAGGGCAGATGTTATGGAACTGGCACACTATCGACGCCTGTTTCCTCGCCGAGTCGTGGCAAATCCACTCGTCGGGCGGCTTCGCGGCGCTCTGCATCGGCGTGGTGCTGCTCGTCATGTTCCTCGAGGCCCTACGACGCGTGGCCAAGTTCTACGACGAGCACCTCGTGCACCTCCACCGCCTGCAAGCCATCTCGGCCTCGGTGCGTGCCGCCGCCCGGCGGAGCGACGCCGGCACCCGCGCCACGCCCTCGTCGGCTAGCACGTCGTCGTCGTCGGCCCGGCGGTTGCTGGCCGAAAAGGCCCACGTCGTCTCGCCCACGGCCGATTTCCGGCCCAAATTCATCCAGCAGGGAATACGCGCCCTACTGCATACGGTCCAGTTTGCCGTCGCGTACTGGATCATGTTGCTAGCTATGTGTGTGGTCTTTTTTTTTTTTTTTTTTTTTTTTTTTTTTTTTTTTTTTTTTTTTTTTTTTTTTTTTTGCCGCCGATGCCTGGTTGACGCGGAGTGCCTGCTGACACGGTGCCAGGTATTACAACGGGTACCTCCTGATATGCATCTTCCTGGGCGCCTTCCTGGGCGCTTTTGTGTTTAGATGGGAGAGGCTCGGGGGCCATCAGATAAACTCTTCGGGCGACGAGGCCACCGAGGCGACGGGGTGCTGTGGATGACGGCAAGGCGCAATTGTGCTTCGCGGCTGGCTCAGTGTTTCGGTTTACTTACTTGTCTATCCCAAGAAAAATAAGGCGGAAACATCTATAGTAGTTCCGGGTTCATCTCCATCTCTGCTGAGTGTTGATGTGCCTCCCCCCGCATTGAGCCCGGTTTTGTTGTGGTAGGTGGCTCGCAGGCTGCCTCAGGAGGGCGTGTCGCAGTGGGTGATAATGTACGTTACGTATAGATGTTTGAAGCTGCGACTGCCCCTAGCCCTGTAAAATGGGAGGAAGCACTACTGCTTTTTTCTTATGGGATGGGATAGGTAGCTTTCAAAGCGGGCGCTTCATTCCAGGCCAGTTGCGACGCGTAGTCTCGAGGCAATGGCGATGGCGAGAGTCGTGCTGATGCTCATTGGACCGCCCTTGTCTCCGCGCCCTCGTTGGCGCCTTTTTCATTTCGTCGCCCAGACGGTCATCCACCCCCCACTCTTTCACATTTTCCACCTCCGACCTTCCTGTCCCAGAACCAGATAATCCCGTACCTCGAGGCCATCGCACAGTCCTCCACGACAAGACCGAGAAGACGTCGCCAGCATGCCTGCCGCAATGGTAGGCCGCATCAGAAGCTCGCGTAAGTCGCCGCCCAGCTGTGCCTCTTTCCCACCGTGGCCCTGAAGTTTCGGTCGCTGGTCTTGACCCGCTGTGTCGGCTTACATAAGTACATCAGAGGGCTGCTGGACGTGCCGTCTGCGGCGCAAGAAATGCGATGAGGCGAAACCGCTGTGCGGCGTCTGCGGCGCCCTGGAGATCACCTGTGTCTACGGCGACCAGAAACCGGCTTGGATGGACGGCGGCCCGCGCGAGAAGGCCAAGGCGGCTGAGCTGCGCTCCATGGTCAAGGCCAAAGCCGGAGAGCGCCGCGATAAGAAATGGGCGCGCGAACTGGACGGTCAGGGGGAGTACGCGGTCGATGACCTAGACGGCATGCTCTCGCGCAGTATGGCCGGTGGCATGGTTTTGGACGCCGCAAGGGGAGACGGCCATAGAAATGGCCACAGCGACATCGACGACGACAATAAGCTCCGAGACCTGGAGGATATTGCTGTCCATGGGAACGACCCGTTTAGCGACAAGACGCTCTCGGACGCTCATACGGTGCCTACTCCTCCTGGCGCATCGGCACAAACCCCCCTCGCCGCTGCTGGGGCGCAGCCACCCACGTCCTGGCTGGTGGACAACCCGCAAGAGCGTGAGCTGACACAGGTGATGCTGTATCTCGACTACGTGTTCCCATTCCTGAACCCCTTCTACCAGCCGGCGCTGCTGGCACACGGGCGTGGCTGGCTGCTGGTCCTTTTGACACGGAACCGGGCGCTGTTCCACACCGCCCTGAGTATGGCCTCATACTTCTTCGCTGTCGTGTTGGAGAACGTGTCGGCTGGACATGAGAGCTGCCGTACCCTCAATTGGGAATCGCTGATCCGACAACAAGGCTTCGCCGCCGCCGCCCTGCATGCTGATCTTGCCGCCCTAGACTTGGCTGGCCTCGACCAGCAGCAGCAGCGGAGTCATCTCGGCTGTATGGATAACTTGCGCGCCACCGTCGCCTGCCTCAACACGATGGCGCACATGCTCTCTTTTGAGCTCGCCGTCGGCAACGCTGCCAACGGACCAACTCATCTCGACGCTGCCGCCGGGCTCCTCGACCGGCTCGTCACCCATGCCAGTACGGGCACCACGGCCCCGTGGCATGTCATTCTCAAGCGCTTAGGCCCGCAGGATGTCCCGGCCAATGTGACCTGGCCTGGCGGTCAGCGGCCGTGGCTTAGCGATGAGGCCGCCTTCCGCTTCGTCACGGCCCAGTTGCTGTGGACGGACGTGCTGGCCTCGACGGCGTTGGGCCGACCCCCGCGCTTGCAGGCCCTGCACGCCGAGCTGCTCGAAGGTCCCGAGCCGGGATTGCCTATGCACGAGTTTGTCGGCATCCAGAGCTGGGCCGTTGCCATTCTCGGCGAGGTGGCCACGCTGGCTGCCTGGGCCAAGACCTATCCGATGATGCCCCCGCCGGCCGACGAGCTCGCCGGCCGAGCGCGCGACATCGAGACGCGCCTCGAAGCCGGCTTAAAGGTGCTCGAGCTGTCACTTCCGGCCGATGGTGACCCCAGTCTCGCGCACACCGACCCATCGGCTCTAGCCCCGGGCTCCCAACCCTCAGCGCCGCCCCTCCCCATCTCGGGCTCCAGCCCCTATTCAATAACGTCGGCGCATGCCTTTCACACGCTTGTTTACGTGCGCGCGACACTCATCTATTTGGCGACGATCAAGCACGGGTGGAAGCCATCCCATCCGGCCGTACAGCATCACCACGCGGGCCTCGTCGCTTTGCTTGGCGCTCTCCCAGGCCCTTTGTCCCTGCGTACGCTCGTATGGCCGTTCGCGGTTGCGGGGTGTCTGGCGAGTCCTGAGCAGGAGCCCTTCTTCCGCAGCCTTGTGGCCGCCATGGACGAGGGCCTGCGCGTCTTTGGCACCATCCGTGAGGCATTGCAGATCATGACGGTCGCATGGGAGCACCGCGAGTCCGTCGACACCTCTGGTTGGGGCCTGGCTGAGTGCTTGGGCCTTCTGGGGCATGTGGCGCTCTTGGTGTAGCGAAATGCCATGGGCTTCCCCGGCGCTAGAAATGCATTCCCAATGCCAATCTAGGCTGAGTTAGCAGTCCACGAGGGAGTGCACGGGACAGGCAGCTTCTGACCGGCCCTAGCTTGCGATGCTGATTATGCGGACTGGGGGACGATGTCTGGCTATAGCGCAATACCATACAGGATTTGGCCAGCCCACGACGTGGGAACACGGATGCCAATTTGTATCTCAAACCGCAAGACGCCGCAAAGCTTGGAAAGACCAGTACCATGGGGCCTCACAGCTCCTTTTTCTCCGGAACAGTATACTTCAGGCCCTTCTCCAAACCGCCAAACCAGCGCTGCCATGTGTCGTACCCGGGACTAATGCGGCCGTACCACGGCGACGCCCCTGTGATCCTGGGCAGGCGGCCCTCGGCGTCGCGGAAATAGGTGGAGCTGTGGCCGATGACAGGTTTGGACGCAAGTTCCCCGTCGGGGCCTACCGCCTCCTCGAAGTCCAGCACTGGTACCACCGAGGTGGCGCCCAGGTGTTGCATGCGCTTGTAGACGCGGATCAGCAGCTTGACGCAAGCGTCGGCGCCCAGGGTCCACGACGACGTCGTGTAGCCCGTCACGGACCCGGCGTTGGGTATGCCCGTCAGCATGGCGCCGCGCCAGACGAATTGCTGGGAGATGTCGATGGGGACGCCGTCGACGAGGGGGGCTTGGCCGCCCAGGAGTTGGACGTGGAGACCTGTGCGAGAAGAAGCTGGTTCAGACATGGGGTCGGAGCGGAAACGCGCACAGGTACAAGAAAGGGCCGCGGAGGAAAGGTGTGATAGGGGCAGCAGATAAAGGGAAGAACTCACCCGTGGCCGTCACAATGATATCCGCCTCGATGCGCTTACCCGACGTGGTTACAATGGCGTCCTCGGTGACCGTCTCGATGGTGTCCGTCACGATGTCGCAGTTGTCGCGGTGGAAGGCCCGGAAGAACTCGTTGTCGGGCGTCAGGCAGAGGCGCTGGTCGAAGGGGGAGTAGCGCGGGGTGAAGTGCTCGTCGACGCTGACGCGCGCGGGCAGCTGCTTGCGGGCGCCAGCGAGCAGGAGGCGGCGGCTGGCATTGGGGAAGGTAAGGCTGAAGAGGACGAAGGCCTGCTCCATGAAGAAGGAGCGCCACCAGTTGACGGCGTGGGCGAGCCGGGCGGGCAGCCAGCGCTTCAGAAAGGCGTTGGCCGGGCTCACCGACGGCAGGCTCATGACGTACGAGGGACTGCGCTGCAGCATGGTGACGCGCGCCGCCGCCTTGGCGAGTACGGGCACCATGGTGACGGCGGTGGCGCCCGAGCCGATGACGACGACGCGTTGTCCGGCGCAGTCGAGGTCCGCCGGCCAGAACTGCGGGTGCGCGACGCGGCCGGTGAAGCGGTCGAGGCCCGGGATCGCGGCGGCGCGCGGCCGGTCGTAGCTGTAGTAGCCGGTGCAGTTGAGCATGAAGCGGGCGCGGTACTCGACGGTCCGGGTGCGCTCGCCGCCATCCCCGTCACCGGCCCCCTCGGCGCCGTCGCCGTCGCCGTCGCCGTCGCCGCCTTCGACGGGCTCGACGACGCGCAGCGTCCACAGCTGGTCGGGCGTGGACCACTCGGCGGCGACGACGCGGCGGCGGAAGCGGACGCGGCGGTCGAGGCCCTGCTCGCGCGCGGCCGCCTCGATGTAGTCGAGGATGAGGGCGGCGCCGGCCATGTCCCGGTCGTGGCGCCAGGGCCGCCACGGGAAGCCGAAGAGGGCCAGGTTCGAGTCGGAGCGGATCCCCGGGAAGCGGAAGAAGGCCCAGGTCCCGCCCAGCCGGGCCCGCCCCTCGAGCACGGCGAAGCGCGCCCCCGGCACCTCCGTCTGCAGCCGGTACGCCGTGTTGATGCCGCTGAGCCCCGCGCCCACCACGATGAAGTCGTAGACGTCCGCCATATGGCTGTTAGGGGGGGAGGGGGGTCGAGTAGGAGAAAAAAAAAAGAGAACAGATGGCCCGGGCTAGGAATGGCAAGTTGGGCGGCGCGTAGGTTTGTGGGGGGTTGGCGATTTAGTGGTGACGGCGCTTGTGAATAGCGACGGCGGGAAGTAACGGGTGGTCACAGCCGGATTAGCGTTCGCATGAAGGGAAAACCTGGAGCAGGAGAAGGAGGCGAGCAAAGTCTACGACGGCGTGGGAAATATTCCCGACAAGCCTAGGACGCGCGCGCGCACACCTGGGATTGCGGTGTGCTTGTGCGCCGACGGCTAATAAGGGAGGGTGCAAGCGCACAGAGCGGACGACGGCAACGCAGGCGGGTGGCATTGGGTCTGCTTCCGCTCCCATATTATGGTTCATAAGTCAGTCCATCACGCTAATAAGGGAAGGTAGCTCATCTCTCCCCCTCTCGCCCCTGGTGTCGTTCACACCGAGGGCGCCTCGACAGCGATCGCCGTGTTTGTGCGCGCCCCGTGGCTGACTGACGATGTTTCCGAGTACGGCTTCGGTGGTGCGTGCGCGCGCGCGCGCACACACACACACACACACACGTGGTCACATGGAGCGACGGGCGATACCCGCCTCGTGTCATCTATGGGCCTACAAATAGGACGCATCGGCAGTGTGTTTGAGAGTCGTCAGGCTCCCAGACCGTGAGCGGACATGGCGCCGATAGACGAGGGGGCCGAGTGGGAGGAAAATGGGATTGGGACGAGACAGGGCTATATGACGGGCTCGTACTTAAGAAGTACCTTTTCAGGTGGGTTTGCCCCCAACTACGGCGCTTCCCGCACTCCTTGGCCCGCCTGGCGCGCCTATAGATGGACCTGTTGTCAGCCTCCAGGTCAGCCACCCTTGTCATCAGCCAACTTCGACTAGATCTAGATAGCTTCAGTACCTGCCCCTCCCGGCCTGAAGCGCGTCGCTCTCACGGCGTCACCAAGCCGTTCTCGCGGTAGGCGCGCTCGAGGATGGCGCGGATGACGTCCTGCTTGCGCTCGTTGTACTCGGGGATGCCGTCGCCGGCCTCGCGGGTGGCGCGCATGGCGTCGCGCTTGGCGGCCTCGTAGCGGGCGCGGTCGGCGTCGTGGGTGCGCAGGTGGTTGCGGAAGAGGCGGTGGCGGACGAGCTCGGGGGCGTCGGGGCCGAAGACGTGGAGGTTGACGGGCTGCGGCTTGGGCGGCTCGCGGACGAAGAGGCGGTGCTCGTGCCAGGCGGGCTCGCGCAGCAGGAAGCGGAAGCCGGCGGCCTCGAGCTGGGCGGCGTAGGCGCCCTCGTCGGCCGGGTCCGCCACCACGACGTCGACGTCCAGCACGTCCTTGGCCGCCAGGCCCGGCACCGCCGTCGACCCCACGTGCTCGACGGCCACGAGCACCTCGTCGTCCAGCGCCCCCCGCAGCTGCTGCGCGAGCAGCCCGAACGCCGACGCCCACTCCGCCTTGGCCTCCACCACCTCGAGCGCCTGCGGCCCGCGCTTCGCGAGCCACGTCACGCCCGCGGGGTCTGCCTCTTGGTGCTGAATGATGTCGGACGTTTTGGCGGGCATGGCGGCTGGCTGGCTGGCTGGCCTTGTCTTCAATGGCTTGGCTCCTAGGGAGGGGTTGTCGATCCCTAATGCTGTGGCTAACAAGGGCGGGAGATGCTGCCGGGTGTTTATAAGCTAGGAGAGTCTCAGGGACCGCAGGGCAAAATGGGGGAAGAAGAAGCTCCTTGGCAACCTACCTCGGCGATAGATGCCAGCAGTCGCGCCGTTATATGAGGGTGCAGACGGGGTCGAGTTTAACACCTAAAAAACCCCCGGGGTGCCCGCTAAACCCCCCCTAGGTGGTGTAAGCAGCCACCGAGCACGCGACGATGGGGGAGCGGCCGCCGTGTCACGATGGCCATTACCGAGCTGTACAGGATTATCCTGTTCGTACCGACCAGGCCAATCACACGTCCTTCCCCTCATCGATCTGCTGCAACGTAGGGCCGGATACGGCGTGCGGCATCGGGCGCATGGCCCCCTTCAATTGCGGCACAGGATTCTATGTACGTTCCTTCGGCTTCTGCTTCCGATCCCTCCCCCTCTTGTTGGTTCTACATAGGTATCGGCTTTTGTCCGACCCCGATGCTGCTTGAAACGGCGATACGGCAGCACATGCTCGTATTAGACGGCCTTGTATACCCCGTGGACGCGGGAGGCAGTTATTTTTGTAAACGACAGGATCCACAAACTGCTTCCAAGACGAGACGGAACCGACCGCCTGTGCAACCGAACACGGAGGTTTGGCAGTAACAGCATGGGGACCTGACATACGGGCGCAACGACCAGCCAGCCGATCGCATCACCATCTGCTTTGCGGGTCGCAAGTGATACCCCGATGCCTAGCAGTCCTCGGTGCAGCACGGCATTTTTCTGTAAGCTCTCGCCTTCAAACCCCGACAGGCTCAACACGCCCTATCAACCGGCGTCAGGCGCGCCTTGCTTCTTTCACGGATCGAGCGTTAAGAACATGCATCTGGTTCCGGCCAGGAGCTGATGCGGCCCCGCTGACGTTCTGCTGGTGCACCCAGCAGCCCGAGACGCAAAAGACTACAGGGGGAGAAGCCCACTGAAATGAAAGCAGGGGTGTGCTGTCGACACCTGACCCTCCTGTTTAGGCGTGAACGCCCGCAGCTCATCGGTGGTTGACCCCCCTTGGGGTTCGTCTTGGTCAGGTAAGCTTTGCCCGGTGCGGCGCCCGTGCTATGTGAGAAATAGAGGGTCCCAGGCTATTCCGACTTTATTTATTTTTGTATTCGGTACTCAAGTCAGGAGCTGGCACTGCAGTCAATACCCGTTTTTGTCGTCTGGAGAGGGAGGCCGTGTCGGAAGACTCGCTGCTACCACTGCTCATGCATCCATGCGTAAATAAAGGGAGTCTCCTCCCTCTTTTGGTTCTCATGATCACGCCCAAGCACACACAAACACACACACACACACACTCTCTCTTCCTCTCTCCATTTTTCTCATGTCACCATCGCTCAGTAGAGCGGCCGGGGGCCTAGGTTAAGCTGCGACTAATTCCTTACGTGCAGTTATGTAGTATTTATACACCATCGTCCTACGACACTGAAATAGTCAAAGTTTGATCTTCATCTAGGAGGGTTCAATTGACAGTCGATCGTCATGAGGAAATGCTTCCAACGATCTCAATCAGCTTCATGTATGACGAGAACAGTGGTATAGTTTCCGGCAGCTACGTAGGTAAATATCTTGCTCAGGGTGTCGCGCCCATGAGGTCCCTTATGAAGTTGTCTATACGGCAGAGGAAGGGAAATGCCGCTTTTCCAAATGAATATAAGGCTGGGCTATAAGACTCGGGAGCTTTGCTTCTGTGTCCTCGGGGTGATAGACGTTATTTTTGGAATTCCTTCATTTGGTCGAGAAAACTTCCATTAACACAACTTTCCCATACTTCGTTCAACCTAGAAGTTCCGGGTAGTGTATTTTCGAAGGTGGTGTATACGTAGTGGGAAAAAGTCACAGATGTTTATGTAACTCATGTCCTTTTACACCCTCCATCATCTGGCTCAACTGGGATCGTTGCGTACCTGAACGGTGGTCCGCCCTCGGACTCATCCGGACGTCCGCTGATCTCACGCACGCTTCGCTGGCAATTCCAATGTAAGGCATAAGACCGGAGCAAAATCGGTGCCGAATAGGTCTGACATAAGACAGCACTCATGGCAAGGATTGAAAATATGTCATGGGTTAGAAGCACCGATCTCATTGGATGAGAAGAGAGAATCTCCGAAGTGGAGGACAGGCGGGGTAGTGCTCGCTTTTCCTCACCCCGTGAAGCAAGAGCAAGCTGCTGGAAAATCAATATAAATTACGACATTCGTCATTCTTTGCACTGAGACAACCTCTTGCCTACGATAAACGCAGGATTGAACAGATCATGGCGGCTCCAACAACTCTACCCGAGCTGAACATTCCCGCGTCGACCTCCACAGTGAGCGTCTCCATTATCGACACCACGGCGAGGATGCGTGGTGTGCCTCTTGTATGTGCACCGAAGGATACCCGATGGGATGGCAGAGCAGTACTGAAGGAGGGGACTCATGGAACAGACATCGCTCATAGAACCACTGATTGCCGGCCACGACTGGATTGCCGGGCCGTGCTTCGCATTTTTGATCCAACACCCGCAGCTGAACCGGTCCATCGTCTTTGACCTGGGATTCCGGAAGGACGGAGAAAACCTGCCCCCGCGGCTCATCGAAGAGGCGAAGGCCCTCAAAGTCACCGTGTGTGTGGAAAAAGACGTGGCCGATATTCTCGCCGACGGCGGCGTCGAGCCCAAGTCTATCGAAGCGATCGTCTGGTCCCATTCACACCTCGACCACACAGGGAACCCTGCGACCTTCCCCCCGGAAACGGTCCTGGTAGTCGGGCCCGGGAGCAAGGCCGCCAACTTTCCGGGCTACCCGGCCAACCCGGCCGCGTCCTTCTGCGAGGCTGACGTCGCGGGCCGCGAGATCCGGGAGATTGACGTGGGCGCGGCGGGGCTGACGATCGGCCGGTTCGCCGCCTTTGACTACTTCGGCGACGGGTCTTTCTACCTCCTGGACGCGCCGGGCCACGCCGTGGGCCACGTATGTGGACTGGCGCGTGTTAAGAGCGGCGACGGCGGCGGCGGCGGCGGCCCCGACCACTTCATCGTCATGGGCGGCGACGTCATCCACCACGCCGGCGAGATCCGCCCGCACCCTTGGCACCCGCTCCCGGAGTCGATCGCCCCGAGCCCCTTTACGGGCACCTCGACCTGCCCCGGCGCCCAGTTCCGCGGCGTCCTGCGCGACGGCCGCCCGGACCAGCCCTTCTTCCTCCCGGCCGCGGGCGGGTTTCACCACGACGCCGCGACGGCCGCCGAGACGATCCGCAAGCTGCAGGAGCTCGACGCCTACGACAACTTCTTGGTGGTGGGCGCCCACGACGAGTCCATGCTGGGCGTGGTGAACTTCTTCCCCCTGACCGTCAACGACTTTGTCGACAAGGGCTGGGTGCGACAGGTGAGGTGGAAGTTCCTGAGGGACTTTGCCAAGGCGGTGGGCTACGAAGGCGAGATCGTCGGAAAGAGTGACTGGTCTCGAGTTGTTGAGTAAGACTCGGGATTTATTAAGAACCTACGCTTTGGTTCCCGTCAGTATCAAGACTAGATATCGCAACCATCTTTCATCAGATTCCCTGGAGCACGTAAACCAGTATAAGCATAAGGACCTACTGGTGGTTGGACCCAAGGTAGAAAAAAAAGCATTTTCCTTCGGTCTCCCCCACTCCCCCCTTTTTTGTGCTGCGTACGAAGTTACTGGAAAGTCACATATTGAACAGACAACCGCCCCCCTGTTAACTTGGTACCGGTTCATGGTAACTTGTAGCCAGACTCGGTAAAGTTATGGATGCCTGATCCGACCTTCACAATTTTGCCCGAGCCAGGCATGGTCACGATAGCCCTGGAGTTTGGAGGAACCTTCAGCGCCAAGTGGAATCCCTCATCATCAACCGACCAGCTGGTGGTGATTTCACCATAAGGGCCAATGTACCGGGCCGCGGCACTCGTTATGTCCCCACCGGGGACCGGCGCCACTGCGACGGTTCTGTAGCCAGGCTCGGCCGGGGCGATGCCGCCCGTCACTTCATGGAGGAACTGGGCGACGGAGCCCAGCGCGTAATGGTTGAAGCTGGTCATCTCGCCGGGGTTGATAGTGCCGTTAGGCAGCATGCTGTCCCAGCGCTCCCACGTGGTGGTGGCGCCCATCTCCACCTGGTACAGCCACGAGGGGACACGCGTCTGCTGCAGCATGCGGTAGAAGTCGCCGCTGGCGCCGGCGAGACGCAGCGCCTGGTGCAGCACGGGCGTACCGGCGAACCCCGTGCCGACCAGGTAGTCGTTGGCGGCGATGATGGCGCGCAGGGTCTCGACGGCGCGGTCGCGCTGGCCCTTCCCGGCCAGGAGGTCAAAGGCGATGGCCAGCGCGTAGGCCGTCTGGGTGCGGTTCGCCAGCGCGCCGTCGGCCGGGGCCGTCCAGGCCTTCTGGAACTCGGCGCGCAAGGCCGCGTGTTGGTCGGCGTACCGGCTCGCGGCGGTGGCGTCGCCCACGGCGGCCGTAATGCGCGCTGCGACGGCTGTCATCTGCACCAGGTAAGCGTCGCAAACCAGAAAAGGGTGCGTCGTGGCGAGGTTGGGGCTGTCGGGCGGTGACAAGGGATCGAGCCAGTCGGCGAACTGGTTGGTCTGGCGGTCCCAGAGGCCGGCATCGTTACGTGGGATGCCCACGTCCAACCAGCCACGGACTTGGGGGATATGCTCAGCGAGCATGCCTTGGTCGCCGAACGCCTGATAGAGGTTCCAAGGGTTTCCGACGACCACATCGCCCCAGATGGCCGACGGTCCAAATGTGCTAAACATTCCCGGCGTCATGGGCGTGAAAACCCCCGGGACCATGGATCCATCCGCCGCCATCTCGCTCATCAAGTCGCGGTGCCAGCTACGCCAGAAGCCGGCCGTGTTGTAGAGATAGTTGCTCGTCGGCCCAAAGGCGTGTGCGTCTCCCGTCCAGCCCAGGCGCTCGTCGCGTTGCGGACAGTCGGTCGGGATGGAGAGGAAGTTGCCCTTCATGGACCAGCGGACGTTGGAATGAAACTGATTGAGGAGCTCGTTCGAACAGTTGAACCACCCGGTGGGCTCGAGGTCTGTGTGGACGACGACGGCGGTAATCGCGCCCTCCATGGGCGTACCTTCGGGCCACCCGTCGACCTGGGCATACCGAAAGCCGTGGTACGTGAACTTCGGCTCCCAGTCTACAGTCGAGTTCCCTCCCAGGATGATTGTATCCCTGGCCTTGGCCGTGCGAAGAGGTCGCAAGGCCAACTCGCCCTCGTCAAGGACTTCCGCGTGGTGGAGGGTGATGTTGGTGCCGTCGGGCCCGCTCGCTCGTATGTGAAGCCAACCAACCATGTTCTGGCCAAAGTCAATGAGCGTCTTGCCCGATGGCGACTTGAAGATCCTCTCTGGCTTCCGTTCCTCGATCCTGCGGACGCCGGGCTGATCAGGCGGAGTGAGCTTTCCAAGGAGTGGAGGCAAGGCACGGGTTCCATGCCAATTTACATCACTGGCCACGATGGTTGGTGTGGACCAGCCCTCGATATCTGCCTCCATCCCAGCGTCGTACAGTTCCCCATCGTAAATTTCGCTGGATACGATCGGGCCTTCCCTTGCCTGCCATGTTGTGTCGGTGGGAACCGTCAGCTTGGTTCCGTTGTCGAGCTTGATGACCAGAGTGGAGAGGAGCCCCATGTCGTCGCCGTAGATGTTCCTGGTGCCACCTTGGATCCCCATCCGACCCAAGAACCAGCCCTCACCCACAATAGCTCCGATTGCATTCTCTCCAGTCGTGATCAAGTCCGTCACGTCGTAGGTGTCATAGACGTGACGGTGACGATATGACTGCCAACCAGGAGCTAGAACCAGGTCGCCGACTCGCTTGCCGTTGATTTCTGCCTCGTAGAGACCGAGCGCCGTGACATAAAGTCGAGCGGACTCGATCCGTGTGTCAGGGATGTCGAAGCTCTTCCGTAGGTAGAGGGGTCTCTTCGTTGTGTTGCTGGGTTGGTAAAAGTCTGCCGTTATGGGAACCGCGCCAGCCCACCCCTCTTTAGACAACAGGCCCGTCTCAACATTGCTCCAGCGCGACCACGGTGTCGAGGCCTCTTTTCCATGAGCTCGAACGCGGACAGATGCCGCCTCAGCCTCACCGAGTTCCTCGTCAGGCCAAGTAATGTACAGAGACTCGGATGAGTTGCAGGAAAAGGACTTGACCTGCTGGTTCGATGCGGTGCCACGCAAGATTTCGATGTCGTATGCACTTTGTTCCCATTCAGAGATGTTCCCCTCGAACCGCCATGAGATGCGTGGTTTTGTTTCGGCAATTCCAAGAGCGTGCCGATGATGCTCAAATGACAATGTCGATATGGCAAGTGAGGACATGGTTGAATTTGCCACCCGCTGGTAGGTGTAGGACGGGCCTGCGGAGACGGGAGGAAACCCAGTGACATACTCCTATATAGGATATTCACAGCCAGGAAATTGCGTCATGTCTCGGTCAAAAGAACCCCGGGGTCCACCGTCGAATATAGACTAGGGTATGGGCAATCCTGGGCTTGGGTTGATTTCTCCTCATGAATCCCCACGGGGACCCCACGGGGTGGCCAGCATCCCCGCTTCTCGGAGACCCGGCTCGGCAGTTGGCTATTCCGAGAACCACCGCAGGACGTGGTGCTCGGTAGAGGGGGTCTCCGAGGCGCACGAGATACCAAGCCAGGTGCTGTCTTTCTTGCCCTCTCCGTCGCCAGACATCGGGTCCTGGTTGCTTCTGGGCCTTCGTCGCGGTAATGATGGCCAAAGCGGAAGACAGGATAACTCTTTCATAACCTTCTACACGGCATTGCAATAAAGAAACCGCACAAGCCCGTGTACTTATCAAATGAAAATGAAGAACGAACAACAAGTCAACCTCGCGACAAATTGGTCGACTGCCGTGGCGGCAGTTAGCAAAAGAACAGTCAGTCCCACCGGTGCACTCTTGCCCAAAATGCCTCGGTCCTGCAGATCCTCCCTCTTTTCCCCAATGCCTTCAGATTAGGACACACATTGTCATGTGTGATCGGCTGGTGCTCCTTAGCTTTCAGCCGTCCACAGACATTCCTGGTATCGATTCGAGCCCTGTCCCAAGTCAGTATAAGGGGTATGACCATTATCCACCGAGTGAAGGAATTGAGCCTCCTCAAGGACCACGTAGCCGAAGAAGCAGGATATATGCACCACTCACATCCGTCGACGTTCTCATCAATGACAGGGCGCTTTGTGCATGCAATCGATTCCTCCAGCGACTGAGACTGCAGTACGCTGCACTCGAAGCCGTTACAGCGCGAATCCATGGCCCGCTGGAGTGAGTCGTCTTCCCAACCAAATACGTAATCACCGTGTTGAGTATATCCGTTCCTACGCGATCATTTCAGTAGAGTAAAATATCATGGAATGGAGTAGGGGTAAGTCGTACTTGTCATTTGTACTCCAGAAGAAGGGTTGCGAGCCATCTTCGGGCCACAGCTCCGGGTCGTTGAAAGGACGGGTCTTGCATTGGCGCTGTGTCAGTCCCCAGTATTCAAGACGATAACGGAACGAAGAGAGAGACTTACGTCCCACATGACTTCCAGCATAACCTGAGGGATCTTGACCGGGTGGCTACTCGGGCAGACACCATCGGCGCCGAGGTCGTAAGACCCCGACACCGGGTAGGCCACGTGACTCTTGTGGTCGGGGCTGTCGGTGTTCTCCCCGTCCCAACAGGTCGGGAAAGTGATGACGGAGCGAATGCCCCCCGGACAGAACTCGGCGGGAAGATGTTGGCTGTCCGGGGCGGCGCAGTTGAGGTGGTCCGCCTCGCCCGTCTCCGGCATGCAGCGATGGCAGACCTTGCGTGTCGGGCCGGGCGCGTCGAGGGCGGCGTCGCCGACGAGCATGCGGAAGCCGGGCCGGAACGCCGTCACGTTCGTGCGGGCGTCGGGGGCCGGAATGTAGTAGACGGTAATGCCGCCGTTGCCCTCGAGAAACAGGTTCGGAAACTGTTGGACGCGCTTGTACGTGCCGTTGCGGGCCCGGAAAAAGAGAACGGCGGTCCAGTAATTGGAGAAGTCCTCGGAAAAGGTGCAGCTCGTGCAAGTCGACAGACTTGGGAGGTCGTGCGTCGCCGGGTCCATGGAGGCGTTGAAGGAATTGCCCCCCACGATCTGGTGAAGATGTGGTGATGGTATCAGGCCCGGGGTGACGAGAGGGTCCAGCCTTTCCACCACCAGCTGATTGCACTGAAAACGCAACATGGGCAGCATCTGGGCCAGGCCCTGAACTGCCCAAAGCGCTGATACCCAAGTTATCCAATGCATCGTGGACACCAAATCAGTTCTCACGATGACAATAGTTCCAGAGGTAGGAAAGCCACGTCGAGATTCGGTGTCTTAAAGGGGCTCGATTCAAATTCTGTGTTATAGCCACGGTTCATGCCTTTTTCTATCCATACGGGAAACGCTCCTAATATTATCAGCCGACGTAGGTGCCGGTGCGGAGGCCTGTTGTCGTACCGCCTCCAAATTTTCAATCTTGACGCATTCAGCCGCGGCGGCTGTGGATTTTGCAGCGTGGTTTCTACCACGTCGCCTGCAGCTTGCATTATCAACCAATGGCAAGATTAATAACCAACGTACCATACATCATCCCACAGGCCGGAAAGTCCCACGGTATGAATCGATTCATCCGGTAAATAAAAATCGGCTAGCGGTCAAAAGCCAGTTTCTTTCCGTTTCACGACGGCGAGGCGGTGGCATTAAGGCAGCAGATCGAGCGATAAATATTCGGACCATCCGCCCAGATTTTTACGAACCTGGGCGATCCGAACATGACTCTTTATCGTCAGAGGTGACTATAGTCTGAGAGAAACGGGCGGAAGAACACTGTGACGTTAGAATTACTTTGTTGTGGAACATCACCATGCTGGAAACTTTCTCGCGTGGTGCGTTAATTAGTCAAAATACGTCGTTGTGTTGGTTTCTGTGCGCCGGCGACGTGGGGTCGGGGAGTAGCGCTTGTATTGTTTTTGAAGGAATCCGTCTCTAACGCCCTCAGGACGCAATGCTCATTTCATGTATGTCCCTTTCTTAATGCTTATGATTTAAATAGGGGACATAGTTCTATATAGTCTGCCGGCTTCTGTCGTACCTGCTAGCTGTAGCCGCTGGCATTGTTGGAGTAGGAGCTGGTGCTGGTGCTGCTGTCTGTTATATGGGACGAAGTGGTGCTCGCAGACTGGCCGATTCATCCATGGTCCGTTGGGCTTTGCGGTTCTTGAACGAGGGTTGAGAAGTTAAGATTGACTGACTAAGAAGAAGAAGAAGAAAGGAACCAGAGAGGGGAGGAGACTCCCTTATATGTACATACGCGCCTTATAGCGTGGATAACATGAACGGAGACAGAAATCGAGTCCATGGTAGACGTCTTCCAACAGCGGTAGCTGCCACCTTCTCCACAGGGCACTCGCTGGGATATGGGATGGTATTTGCGATCTGATGGGATGGTATTTGGGCCAAGGTCAAGGAGGTCAGCACGGTCTTATTATGGAGAAGATTGATGCTTTCTGGAAGGCATGAGACCCTTTCTGAGGTGGTCATGCAGACATCTGCCATCCATTCTTCTGATATCTCGGGCATTTCTTCTTTTTCCAAATCTTTTTGCCTCAAAATAGTTTCCTACGTTGGCTTTCCTACCTTTGCATCCACGACCTTGCCCGCTCGCGCGCCTTGCCCTGTTGCCATCTCGACAGAGTTTCTTCCTGTCTTCCAGGCCATTTATCAATTGGATCTGGATGCAGGAGAAGGAAGGGGAAATTGTAACTTTCACACAAAATACCAGCCGGCCTTTCCAGTGTACATTCTCCCAGTGACGGGAGCTACTACTCAGAACCACAGCGCCAGAAAAAGTCGGGAATGACACCCAAGCTGAAGACCAAGATAGTGAGCGGCTGGCGGTGGTGGTACGAGCCGCTAGCCTTAAGCGGCCACTGCTGCCTACTACAGTGGATCCGCACAGGGACATCAACCTGAGCTTTCGCCCTCCACCCACTCCTGGCTCAGCTCATAAGAGCCCCCTGGTCCGGGCCGGCCATCCTCTGTCCATTCGGATGGATTGATCTTCACCTTCGCCCTATCGGAAAGTCCCGTTTCTAAGGTCGCGCGCAGCGACAGAAGCAGAGTCGCAACCCATTGCCACCATGGCCGACGAGGCGGCGCCGCGCGACAAAGGCGGCGAGGGAGAGGAAGCAAGGCTGCTGCTCGTCGAGGCGGCGCAAAATCCCGCAAAGCCCCAAGGCGTGGGTGCGACCTCGGAAACAACCATGTCCGAGAAGAATCTACGCCTCCGCGAAAGAAAAACGACCCTCATCGACCAGATTGCGCTTCTCGAGGCAGTACGAGGACCACGAAGATGGACCAAGGATGACGACGACAAGGACGACAGCCCGCGCGTGCCTTGGGACCTGATACAGACCGAAGGCCTATCGACACGGAAGATGCGGGTTTACTTCGTCTGGATTGCCCTCGCCCTGCTGCTTCTTGTGGCGGTTCTGACTCTCCAGGGTACGCCGCAGCTTTGCTTCCAAGGCTAGTAAGTATCTGCAGCGCCAACGCAGAGCGCCGACTGTGTGCTGACCCTCGCTTCTAGTTGTCTCCATTACCAGCCGTCGCCCATCACCGCGTTCCGGGGCGGCCCTAGGCACGACATGGCCGTCATGCCCGTCACGGCGATGGACCGGGGCAAGTTAACAACCGCAGCGGAATGGGTCTGGAGCCTGGGCGCCGATGGGAGGCTCTCGCGCCGGCGGATGGCCCCTGGCGCCGAGTGGGACACGTACGAGGCGACGCGGTTCCTTGGGGCGCCCGTGGTACAGCGGCGCGGGTCCACGGTGCGCCTGTTCGCCATCGAGGCCGGCACCGGCCACTTGATGGTCAGCGCCTTCTTCCGCGAGGACGACCTTCGGCCCGCCGGCGAGGAAGCGCGACACCGCGTCGAGGCCTGGGACCGCGGCTGGGCGGCCCGCCCCGGCGCCTGGGGCTGGCACAGCCTGGGCGGCCGCTTCGTCTACCAGCCGACCCTCACCGAGGCCTCGACCGGCCACGTCGAGGCCTACGCCGTGACCGAGGAGGGGTCCCTCCTCCGCCGGGTCCTCGCGCCCGGCCCGGCCGGCGGCTGGGGCGCGTGGTCTGTTCTTGGCGGTCCTGGTTTCGTCGGCGAGGTGGACGTGCTCGTGGCGTACAGGGGTCGTGGCCACCTTACCAAGCAGATTGGCGTCCGCGCGGCGGCCTTGAAGGACGGCCAGTACCAGTTCGCTGCTTCCGACGTCAGCCCGGAGCCGTGGAACGGCGTGTGGCGGCCTTTGGGCGTGCCCGACAGCTGCCGTGGTGGCGTGGAGCTTGGCTGGCCGGTCCTTGTGGCAGTGGGACTCACCGGGAGCGAGTATGAGTTTGTCGTGGCCTGTGGCGGCGGTGTCTGGCACAAAACGTACGGACCCGACGGGGAATGGTCAGGACGCTGGGAGGCCCTCGGCACGGGGCCGAAGGGCGAGCGGCTGGACACCCACGGCCTGACGCGGGGTAGCCGGGACGATGGCGGCTCGGCGGGCCTGTACGCGCGCGCGTCAGTCTCGGGCTGCGTCTACCACTCAACCCATATCGGCCGCCAAGAGATAGCACAGTACAGACGGCTTAGGGGGTCCCGATGGAGCCATTGGCGGCGCGTCTGGTGTCCGGAAGAGAATCTTGCCGTAGGCAACGTGTCCTTGGCCGTTGACACCGCCGGCGCCCACGCTGTGGCCCTGGGAGAGCCTGGCGGGGCATTCTTCTACAGCGGCGTGATCGACTTTCACACGTCGGACCCGCTTCAGTGGCAGCGGTACGACCGTCCTCAACCCCCTGTCCTTGTGTAAGTAGTCGGCTTTGACTTACACAGTACACTTAATTATATCGTTCTGATTGGTTTCTCGCATCCACACACAATGCACTGTCGGTCAGATTCCGCACCACAGTGAATCCGCCGTTGATGAATGTGAGCGAATGTGCTCGGGTTATTTCTCCAGCCAGGCCAATCGTGCGATCCACGCCCCCAGAAGCTAATTTTCGGTATACAACCGACACGCCGTCTTCATCGAACGTTGCACCTTTTTCATCAATTGATCAAAGCCTCGCACTTTCACAACTTGGCCTCTGGTCGGGTCAGGTTCCACGTCATACGGACTTGATTCAGGGGTGATTGATGTAGATCCCCCACCCCCGCCGGAACGCATCGTCGCGCCGCGGACTCCGCGAGTTCCCCGCGGGCCGTGTGGACACAAATATAAAGTACAGAGAAACTCACCTTTCCCAGGTCTCTATCTCTATCTGAACAGCCCATTCAGCCCACCTCCGTTTAAACGCATTGGAGCCAGCAGGAGCTGGCATTGGTTCCTCGATCCTGCCCGCAGCCCAAGACCGAATTGAAGGAGAGACTTCTCAAAAGGTTCCCTCTTCGGAAGCCATATTCTTGAATATCACGGCAAAGCCTTTGCCATTTCTACTCGATGGAGCTTCGCCTCGTCGCTCTAGGAATTTGCGCCCTTGTGGTTCTGCAATATTTGGTCTTTTTGGTGAAGCAGCTCTGGTCGCCTCTGCGGGATGTACCGGGTCCCTTTTTTGCTCGTTTCAGCCGCGGTTGGTATGTCATAAAGGTCTGGCTAGGGTCGTTTCCAGACAGTGACCTCGAATTACATCGGAAGCATGGTATGTGTCCCATCTCTCCTGGTATGCAATAAAAGGGAAAGGATTCAGCCCTTGGCTTACCGGACTAAAAAAAAAGGCAAAATCGTGCGCTACGCGCCAAATCGATATAGTATCGACGACCCAGAAGCCGTCAAGGTGATTTATGGGCTAGGGCAGCCGTTCGCCAAGTCGTCCTGGTACACGCCGTGGGAGGTGCCTGGCACATGGTCGCTGTTCTCAGACAGATTGTCGGCGCGCCACGCCGTAAATCGCCGCATGTATCAGGCGACCTACTCCATGACGTCGCTGCGGCACTACGAGCCTTTCGTGGACGAGTGCGATGACCTTTTCGCCCGCCGCCTCTCCGAGTTCGCGGCGGCCGACGATGACGACGCCGCTACCATCGACATGCACCACTGGTTCCAATGCTACGCCTTCGACGTCATAGGCATGATCACGTACGCGCGGCGAATCGGCTTCCTGGACCGCGGCGAGGATGTCGCCCGCATCATCCACGCCGTCCAGGGCAATCTTACTTACGGGACCTTTGTCGGCCTCTTCCCCAGTCTGCACGAGTCCCTCTTCCCGCTCGTGAACCGCGTGGCTGGCGCCGCCGGGACTGGGTTCAACTACATCGTCAACTACACGGAGGAGCGGATCCGCCACGCCCAGGCTAAGCCCAAGGCCGTTCCGGAGCCCGCGGATGAGGAGGCGGCAGTAGCGGAGTCGTTCCTCGACCGGTTCCTCGACCAACAAGCGGCCGACCCATCCAAGTTTACGGCGTTCCACGTACTCTCCGGATGTCTAGCTAATATGATCGCCGGCTCTGACACCACGGCTATCAGCCTGTCGGCCGTCCTCTACTATCTGCTGAAGAACCCCCGATGTATGCAAGCACTGCGAACCGAAGTCGACACTTTTACGGCCGAGCGCCGCCTCTCGGCCTTCCCCAAGTTCGCTGAGGCCCAGGCGATGCCGTATTTGCAGGCCGTAATTAAGGAAGCACTGCGCCTGCATCCAGCCACTGGCTTCCCGTTGGAGCGCGAGGTTCCCAAAGGAGGGGCCACGATATGCGACCGCTTTTTCCCCGAGGGTGTAAGTCCTTGCCCCAAGCCCTTGAGACTCGCACGTGGCTGATCCTCAAAACCGCAGGCTATTGTAGGCATCAATGTCTGGGTCTCCCACCGGAACAAGGCCGTCTTCGGCGACGATGCCGACAGCTTTTCGCCCGAGCGATGGCTCCAAAGCGATCCGGATAGGCTGGTTGCCATGAATCGTTACTTCGGCCCCGTAAGAACACGATACGCTGTCTCAGTCCGCAGGTTGACTAACCCCTCGTCTAGTTTGGCTTCGGCTCACGCACATGCCTCGGCCGCCATATCTCGATGCTGGAGATGACCAAGTTGGTCCCGCTACTGGTCCGGGACTTTGATTTCTCGCTAGATACGAAGCTGGCGGGACGTGATTGGACCGTGTTCACCCGTTGGTTCACAAAACCGCTGAACTTCAACGCCAGGATTAAGATCCGTGAGAAGCCGTTTAAGTGCGGCCCTTGAATACGTTTTGTTTGTCGCGCCGTGCGTAAGCGGGCAATTAACCCCAGTACTCTGTGTTATTGTTTTTCTATCTGAACTTGAAAATTGTTCACTTTGAGCTTCTACTGAAGTGAGTCGGGGGTGTATGGATTATGCTAAAGATAAACCCAGCATATCCAATACACACCGTACAGGGGCAGAGAGGTCAACCCCACAGCGCTCAGTTCATAAATACGAGACTTCCTTGAATATGTGCATTATTCGAGGGACATGAGAAAGCGTTTGCGAGGATAAGCCCCTAATTGACTTCGCAAACACACCGTGCGGCGGTTCTTGATGGTCTGCAAATCAGTCTTAATCCTCTGGGACAGCTTGTCAGCCTCACCACTCATCATGCTGCGCCGGGATGCGGCGGCGTCGCGGAATGGCTGGCGCGAGGCGTCCCCAAGAAGGAAGCCGAAGATGGTGGTTAAAACGCTGCTGGGGTCGTCGACGGGCTCGTAGACGGCCTGGCCTACGTACTGGGCTCGCCCGTAATCTCAATGATCTTAACTGTGCTAATAGTGTATAGATTATAGGACCATATGTTTCCGCTGTCTTAGTCCAGACAAAACTATTTTAGTAAGGCATCAGAACCCACACTTATGGCTATCCGTCACTCTAGCCCAGTGGCATCGGCTCGTCGCTGCAGCGCTGCGGAGGTCTCGACCGACACAGAGAGCTTTAGCGGGACAAAGAGCTGGATGAGTTGTGGGCTAACTGCTCATGGCGGTGAAGACTATTTATGTTCACTGTGCGCTTCACTGAGCTGCGCGGGGGGGGCAGCCACCAGTGTACGCAATTTTACACCATACGAGTCGAGCTTCTTTGTTTGAGTACTCATAATATAGACCTTCGTCCAGTGCTAGAGGGTAGCGCTAGCCGGGAGCATGGTTGTGGTGATGCTGGTGATGCCCCAGTCGATGAGCACGTATGAAGGGCCCTTATGGAGTTTTTACGGCGCTGGGTTAGTTTGCCTTGAACCCCTTCGGTGTCTCGGGAACACAGCGAGCGGGATGTCAACTCACCCCAGGCCAACGCAGCATTACCCGTCAGGCGACTCCCCCACATAGATGAAATGCCCAGTGGAAGACCGCGCCTATCCACGACCCTAACGAAGCCCGTCCCTCTCCTCTACGCCCACCCTCGCCGGAGCCTCCTCCCCCAGAGCCTCCCCCTTCCGGTCCCGCGCTCGCTCCGCTATGACGGCCTCGAGCGCGGCCGTGACCTCGAGGTAGATGCTCCGCGGCGCCAGCGTGCACGTGTGGGCGGGCGAGAAAGGCGGCGCCTCGGTGGGCTGCGGCCACGCGGGCTGGGGGAGCGCGGCGTTGGCGCCGGCGTCGAGCAGCAGGTGCACGATGCCGACGTGGCCAAGCTCCATGGCCATCTGCAGCGGCCGGCCGCACAGGGTCCGGGGTGGGGGCGGGGGCGGCGCCGGCGCCGCGTCGTCCCAGGGGCCGCCGGCCTCGCTCAGCGGCGCGTGGTAGCCGCGGTCCGGGTCGGCGCCGTGCGCCAGCAGCGTGTGCACGAGGCCGGCGCGGCCGAGCCGGACGGCGCGCACGAGCGGCCGCGTGTACTCGCCGACGGCGAAGTCGCCGTAGCGGTCGCCGCTGCACTGGGGGATGCCGGGGGGCTGGGGGTCGACGCCGGGGAAGTCGCAGGGCGCCCCGGCCGCGAGCAGCGCGGCGGCCAGCGCGGCGGCCCCCGTGTCGACGGCCACGCAGAGCGCGCGCGTGCGCTCCCGGGGCGCGCTCCGCGGCGCCAGCAGCGCGGCGAGGCGCACGTTGCCGGCGCGCGCGGCCCGGACGACCGCCGGCCCGACGATCCTGTGGCGCGTTGCGTTCGGGTCGGCGCCGGCCGCGAGGAGGAGGCGGACCAGGTCCGCGCGGTCCTTCTTGACGGCCCACTCCAACGGCATCAACCGCAGTGGGAGATCAATGTCTTCCGGCAAAAAGTATGTGTTGGCGTGCTGGCGGTGTTCCTTGCAGTGAAGGATCGGGACGTCTAGGTCGATATCGCCGCGTTCAAGGATCTGCGAGATGACTTGCTCGCTATAGTCCAGGAACAGGGCCGCCCGAAAGGCGGACCTGTACTGCGATGCGCTTGGCTGGTCGACAAGTCCCTCCTCTTCGTTCACGTCGACTTCGTGCGATGAGGAGCCGACCCAGTCATCTTTCGTGCCATCTCGATCCTTGCATAGCCTGGCGGGGCGATCTTCGCCGGACCAGCGGTTCCTGAAGCGCAGCTCTCGAGAGGCAGGTTGCCACACTAGGTCCCATCCATCATCTTCCGGAATGCGCCGGGGATCGCTAGGGTCATGATCTCCCCGTCTGTCCCGTACTCGGGCCACCTCCCACCAAGAGGGCGTTGTGAGCCCAGGGCACAAGTCACGTAGCACGTATAGAACCCCCCGAGATACCCGTCTCGTGGGGGTTGTCCTATCCGCCCTTTGGGGCCCGGCGTGGAAGAGCCGGTTCACATCTTTGGGAAAAAATGCCGTCGCCCCCTTTTGTTGGATCTTGTGCCAGTCCACAGAGTCAAAGAACCTGTGCGACTTGATTTCAGCAGCACCGTTCGCTCCCAGGCGCTTGGCGGGGTCCTTGTCGAGAAGCCGTGCCACCAGGTCCTTGGCTGCGGATGGCATCTCTTCCAGTGGCTCCAGCTCCAGGACCTGGGTTGCTACCCTGCGCTCTCTTTCCGCGCGGTCTTTGTGGTAAAACGGGGGGAGCCCTGTAAAGAACTCGTGGAGAAACACCCCCAGAGTCCACCAGTCCGCTGCCCGAGTGGCCCTGTTGCCGCTCAGGACTTCCGGGGCGGGATACTCCGGTGAATGTGGCAACAGGCGGTCCTCATCGTCTTTCTCTGTGCCGGTGAGCCCGAAGAGGCTTGGAGCGCAGATGATGACATGGCCGAATGGGTCCAGGTGCAAATTTTCGGGCTTCAATGCCGCGATGACGCGCTGCTCATGCAGATATTCGAGAACGGAGACCAGCTCCGCGCCGAGGAGTCGGATCCTCGCAACTTCGAAGCGTCGCTCTTGTTGCAGGTGGTTGAACACGTTCCCGCCGTCGGCCATGTGCGAGAGCAGGCAAAACTCGTCGGGTGTGTCCGACCGCCGGAAGACGTACCCGAGCGGCGCAATAAAGGGGTGGACGAAGCGGTCCACGCTAGACTTCGGATCGAAACCGGGGGCCCGGGTCGTCGTCATGCCGTAGACCCGATGGGGCCCCTTCCAATCGTGGCTCATTAAGTCGCCGATCCGGACCTGGACGAGATCGCCCGAGTCGACTCCCTTTTCGATGTACCACGCGTCTAGGTCTTCCAGGGGCTTCAATTCGGTCGACCGAAACGCGGCCCTGAGCATGGTCGCCGCGTCGCCGTGTGGGAGGTCCCCCCACGCTCCCAAATCTCCTTCCAGCTCGTCCTGGAGAGGGTCCAAGGTGGCCGTGCCCAGCGGCACCACTGGCGGTAAAGTGCCCGAGTCGACCAGCCTTTCTAGGAAGAAGTGGATGGCTAGCGTGGCCCTCTCAAAGATATCAAGGGTTATGATACTGTTGCCCCAGGAAATGGTGCCGTTCCTCGTCCACCTCGGTGCTATGGCCCCCGCCTGAACGTCACCGTACTCGATGACGGCACGCGGCGACCATTCCCTCTGGGCGGCCGGGTCGTCGAAACCATCGCCAGAGTAGCGTCCTGCGAGTTCGGCTGGCAGAGGCAACCTCCCGCGTCCGGATTTCTCCGTCAGGGCAAGCTCGATGGTTAGGTGGGCGGGAAGCGGAGGGTCCGATTTGCGAAAGGGTATTGGCTCCGAACGACCTGAGATGTCATCAGTGAGGGCATGCTTGGGGCCCCTCAATGGAAAACGTACCCCTTCTCTTGGAGGGTGCCGGGCTCGTTCCATCGCCAAAACCATATCTCCCGCCACCTCCTGGTGGGCGTCCTGTGCGGTGGGTAGTAGTATCAGCGAATGATGTGCCAGGGCGGACGGCTTGAAATGAGCCGCGGGGATAGAAGTGAGCAGGAATCCATTACCTTGTTCCATTTCCGAAAACCTTCGACCTTTGTGTTGGTGGGCTTCGGTAGGATCTGTTGGTGAATCAAGTTGAGGATGTAAGGGAGAAAAGATGGACGAATCGACTGAGATCCAGCTGGGCTATTTGTATCTAAATGGAATGGGTCTTATCGGCGGCGTTGAGCATTGACACCCAACCTCTCCGTCTACCGAGTGAAAGTCTAGATGGAGCTCCACATGTAATTTTATGGCGACCGTCCCGTTCATAGCTTGGTTCATGTACGGTATTACGGATGTGTTGGAAGACGTCCACCATGGTGTTGGAAACGTCTACCATGGACTCTATCTCTGTCTCCGTTCATGTTATCCACGCTGTAAGGCGCGTATGTATATATAAGGGAGTCCCTTCCCCTCTCTGGTTCTCTTTTCTCTCTCTTCTTCCTTAGTCAATCTGAACTCCTCAACCCTGGTTCAACAGGATGGCGCCGGGGAATGACTTGGGGTTACAATCAGTCCGAGGCCGAGGCTCGGTTTCTGTGACGAGGACAATCATGATCCCGACCTTGGGCGCTGCCGATGGATCCGAAGATGGTTTTCAAGGGCATGCGGCAGGGTAGCATACGACAGGAGTCACCCTCCCCATGACGCCACTGCGAAGACTAGACTGCAGCTTAGGGTAATGTGGTTGTGCTCGCGACGCCCCAGTCCATCGGGACGTAAGAGTGATCGGGCTCGGACTGGGGCTTCTTGGCGTCGTAGAACGCCCTGAAGGCCTCCATCTGCCGCTCGGTCCGCGGCGGGAAGGACCACCGTATCATCACCTTCTCGGGCATGGCCGCGGTCCCATTGGCGGGGGGCGTCTGCACTGCGCCCGTCTGCCCCAAGCTCACCCTCATCTCGTGGGGGCCGTCTAGGAAAGGCTGCTTTTGGCATTGGATCTTGGGACCCCCGGCCGAGGCGATGGCGCGCTCCACGCAGCCGTCCGCCATCCAGAATGGCAGCGCAAAGAAGACAAACGCTCGCTTGTCTTCGGTGGGCTCGTGCCAGTCCCAGCCGGTCAACGCGCTGCAGCCGTTCTCGTTGTCGTGCAGACCCTGAGCGTGATCACCCTCGGCCCATCCCTTGATATTGTACACTTCAAAGGTCCAGGCCCATATCGAGTCCTAAAAGGCACAACTTGCCCTGTGGGACGGCACTGGCGGAGGGGTGGCTTTGTTGGTGGTAGTTGGCGTGGGCGGCGGCTTTTCAGTCGTTGCAGGGGTCGTCGTGGTCGAGGTTTCCCGGAACACCGCGAAAGTCGAAAGGGCCACGAATCGACGAGGGCGTTGGCTGCACCGATCTCCTCCCCACTGAGCACGTTTACGGGAGAAACGTCGCCATCGACGATACTAGAAATGACCGTATAGTCGCCATCTTCATCGTTGTCGTCATCATCATCCGAGTCACCATGCCTTGGGTGAACCGGACTGCCTCCCCGGCCATCATAAGGATTACTAAAGACTCCAGGTGTACGAAAAGGGCACCGTAGGTTGAAAATCAAAACGCCTAAGCACGCAAGCGTTATCAGTACAGGCCAGAAGGATAGGAAAAATACCCGCATTTAGTTGATACTTACAGCCAGTACCATATCCAAGGCATCCGGTCTTCGCCGTGGGCTCCGCCTTTGCGCCGGACGTCCAAGAATGTGGCTTAGAGTTGAGAACCGGTTCGGTCGACTCAAGGGCGGGAGGTGTGGTAGGATAAGGATTGAGGGTGACAGTAATTATAACTGGTGGGAGGACGATACCCCTCCATCGTCGTGGTGTTTTTCCCGTGCGTTTGGTTTTCCACGAGGGGGGTAGTTACTTAGCCGATTCGAAGCCGCCGTTAGGAGCTGTGAGGTGGATTCCCGTGGGCATATTATTAAAGTAGGAGTCGAGAATGTGTTCTTGTAAACTTTAAAACCAGGAAAATTATGATTAACCATTTCACTCTCTATCATATCCTTGTTTTGCAGAGCCTATTAAAATCCTTCAAAAGACTCCATATTAGTGGCGACAGGACAGCCCAAGCTTAACTGACTCACCAATGTGGTAGTCAGGATCGCATGACCAGACTCAATCGATGATGTTCCGAACTAAGCACACTTGTTTAGATACAGCAAGCAACATCAGCCCGTCAATCTGTGAATCCCGAGCAAAGTCGAAAGGATGAAGAAGAGACAATCATATCAAGTAGATCGGGAAGATGGACTCTTCAAGCCCTGGGACTTGGCATGCGGGAACACGAAGAAATACATGCCACAGGCCCTTGACCAAGTATCACCGTCTACAAGCCACATTCACTCAGATCGTACACGGGCGAGGAACCACCCAAGACCGTTTCTCAGCAGACCAGCAGTGGGTTTCGGGCCGCGGCGTGCCAGGCGCTTGACACGAAAAGCGGCGTCGATGTCGTCGAGACTGCGACCGCGTGTCTCGGGCATGGCGAAACAACAGACGAGGGCGGTGACGAGGGCACAGCCGCCGAAGAGGAAGTAGGCACCGTAGGCGGAGCGTGCCAAAAGGGGCGGTGTCACGAGGGCGACCAGAAAGTTTGCGACCCAGTTGCCGCCGTGCGCGATCGAGGTGGCCGTGGCCCGCGTCCGTGCCGGCTGGATTTCCGCTGCGTACAGCTTAATGCCAACGGCCCATGAGACGCAGTAGACGACAGCGAAGACATAGATAGCCACGATCACGACCCAGCGGCCAGCGCCCTCGTCCGCGTGAACTGCGCCACCTGCGTACAGCCCGCCCATAAGGAACATGGTGGCCGCCATGCCAAACCCCCCAAGCACCGTGTTGGCTCGCCGACCCCAGCGATCTGCCAGGAGCGTCGCTGGAATAGTGACGGCGAAGATGACGAGGGCCGACACTCCAGATGCCAGGAAAGCCGCTGACTGGGACGAGAGACCCGCCTGTCGGAAAAGAAGCGGTGCATAGTACAGTACGCCGTCGATGCCGCTGAGCTGCTGCATAGACATAAGAAACACGGCGAAGAACAGGCGTGGTCGCGCATCGGGCGCGAAGACGGCAAACCGCCCCTCCCGGCCAGCCTTGAGCAAGCCGGCAGTGGGAATGGGCTCTCCGTCGCGGAGTGCCGGGGCCGTCGCCATGACCATAGACCCGGCCGCGTCGACGGGCGCGGCGGCGTGCTCGACGACGGTCTCGTCGACCTGCTCGAAAATCTTCTCGCGGTCGGCGGCCGGCACACCCAGAGCCTCCCAGGCGCGGGCGGCTTCGTCGGCGCGGCCGCGGAGTGTCAGCCAGCGCGGCGAGGGCGGCAGCCAGAGCAGGACGGAGGTGGCGAAGAGGCCGGCGTAGGCGGCGAGCAGGGCGAAGGGCAGGCGCCAGGACAGCGAGCCGGCGAGGTCGCCAGTGCCGTAGCAGGTAAAGAAACCGGTGACGAGCCCCAGGGTGGTCAGCAGCTGCGGCGCCGTCGTCAAGGGCCCCCGGGCGCGCGGGGGCGCGATCTCGCAGATGTAGACGACGAGGGTGCCCAGGTACAGGCCCTCGCCGAGGCCCTCGACGACGCGGCCCACGACGAACATGGCCACGTGCGCGGCGGCGGCCTCGAGCGCCGCGCCCAACCCGAAGAGGAGGGCGCCCAAGGCGATCCCGCGCGGGCGCCCCTGAGCATCGGCCAGCCGGCCCGCGAAGCACGACGACAGCGCCGCCGGGATCAGGATTGATGACACGATCAACCCGTGCACCGTGGGCGATGGGCGACCGACGTAGCGCTCAAAGTCCTCCATGACCGTCACCGGCCCGATGATGCCCGTGTCAATGCCGAAGAGGAAGCCCCCGAAGGAGCAGATGATGCTTGCCAGGACATAGCCCGGGGGCTTCTGGAGTCGCGGGGCGAGCTTCATCGTGGGCGAGTGCTTGCGGAGAGCTTGGCCGGGGAACAATGAACTAAGTAGTGGGAAGGGGGTAAGGGGACCAGGGCGTTCTTAAGCTCTCGGCCTGAAAAAGGGCTTCACGATACCCCATGGGATAATATTACCTGTTAGCTGGGGTCCTACGGGATCCAGATTGCGGGGTCATGTCCAATGAGTACATGTATGAGGCAGTAATCACAGCGCCCCGAGCATTGTGCCCGCCCCGCCAAAAACGAGAAAAAAAAAAAAAAGCACCCCTCTGGAAACGGCTGCGGGCAGTGGCTGGCACACTAAAAACAGTAAACTGGTGTGCTATTGGAGTGCAGGAGGTGCAGGACCTTCCGGACGAGACTGGCCCGTTAGCGGTGGCGGCCCTGCAGAAATCCGCCCTCCCAGTGTCAGCAAATCGGGCGGATGTCGTCCGGAGGGCGCACAGAGTCATCAGCCTACCTTACACAGGTAAAGTACCTACTGATTGTGCATCCATTACTTACTTACTTAAGTAAGTAAGTGCCAGACCCCGTACACCGACACTTACGAACACCATTTAAGGGGCAGCCTTTTCCGCCGATTGGAGAAAACAAGTCATGGGCTGCTCCATCCCCATCCATCCCTTTACTAGCGCGCCGAATGCATACAAAAAGCGCCTGGAGCGCAGTGCGTCAGCCGCGACCACCGCATCCCTATTACATCTTCCACCGGCTAGATTGATGTTCGCCGCAAAAAATAGATTTCCCACATAATAGTTCCCATTCTGACCAGCAGCTAATCAATAGCGACATACCCGGATGGCTTTGCACCAGGCTCCTTCTTCTTTCACGCCTGTAACGAAACAATTAACTGCATACATGTACCTTCTACGTCCCTGGGATATATGCGCAAACACATGAATTGCCATCTATCAGGTGACATGAATTCGGCTCCTGCGCTAGTGCTTAGGTCAGGTATATTAGATAATCGCCTGCCCCTCGCTGCGCCTCACTGTGACTCATAATCGTAGATTGCCGGTACATACGTCTGTTCCAGAATTGATATAAAGGCAAGGACGAAGGCCCCAAATGCTGTTCAAGGCGAGGAGCTTCAACATCGCTCTGCGACGTGGATTCATGTTGCACTCGATTTGCCCTACGGGTCTCAGCTACACTGTTCATTCCGTGTCGAGCCTGAACTCGCGGAGGCAAAAACGCAGGTGAGACGATGGCAGTGACGTCGCCCTCCCCGCTCATGCAGATGCCGGCCGAAATTATGCATCAGATCCTGGTAAATGTCTTAGTATCATTACACTCAACAACAGATTCCGAGCCCAAGAGAGTACGATGCGCCATAGTTCACGGCGCAACCAGAGCGCCGAACCGCTACTGGGCATTTTCAACGACCTGGAGCAGGTCGTGGAGCCACAAGTATATCAGAGGCGACCTCAGGATACTAAGAGACTTTCTGAGCTTGAAGTTGGTGAGCCGTAAGTCAAGCCAGTCAAATCAAAATACATATGAAAGAATATACTGACAAAGCTGGGCCATCAGACCAATTTTACCATGCCGTACACCTCGCATTGCTGGAGGGCCAACGAAGGGGCATTGCCTGGCAATGGGCTACCTGTGATTGGAGCACGAAACCTGCCCCAGGGCACACTCCCCAACCTCAGGGCCCCTGCGAAATACACGGCGAGTTGAATATCCATAAAAGCGTCCTTACCAGGTGGGACTGGCCAAAACTCGACGAAACCGCGATTCGCATTGCAAAAGAGACAGGATCCGGGTACTGTGCGACGATCAACGCTCTGTGCCGTCTGGATTCGGAGGCAGGGGCATTGGCGAACAGACATCCCTGGCTTGAATTCCCCATGACAAAACGAGACCCCCGGCGGCTCATGCCAGACAGCGTGCGTTGGCTAGACCCCGACGGGCGCTCGGTGTCTTACGCGGGTAAAAGTCAGGTTCCCGTGTCCTGGATGCTTGGAATTACCCTCTTAAGCGCCGCCGCTTACTGGAACCTGATCCCCCTGGCAAAGCGCCTCCTATGCGCTGGGTTCGACCCAACAGCCGATGACAACCTGCTGCCGCCCCCCATGCTGCTGGCTGCCTGGGCCGGAAACGCCGAGATGCTCAGGCTCTTCCAGGAGCATCTTCCCCATGCTCAGCGCCGTCACCGAGGTGTGAACTACCTCCAGATGGGATGGGTTGGCAAGGCCGACACGACCGCCATTGTGGGGGCCGCAGCTAGAGGGGATATTGAGATGCTGAAGATTGCCATCTTCCCCCACTCCTGTCGAGAGGGTGGCCAGGGGCCCGTTGTTAGCAGGCCTTGCGGAGCCAGCTGGCGAAACCAGACATTCCTCGGACAGGCACTCGAGGTCGCTCTGGAATACACGACCGATTGGCAAGTCTACCACTACATTGCGCGGTTGTTCGACCCGGTCAGCTACCGCGGAGATTTCTTCGGGGGCTCGCAACGCGTCGTTATCAGGCATTTGCAACAGTACGCCGTCGACGGACGCCTCGAGATGGCCCATCACCTCGTCGATGCGGGCACAAGGGCGACCTGGTCTTGCAGCATCCTGGAGCTGGCCGCCCGCCGCGGCTACACCGAGGTCGTGGAACTGCTTCTAGCTGCGGGTATGGACGCGAAGTCCCCAGGCAAAAGTTTCAATACGGCGCTTATCCTAGCTGCTAACAACGGCCACTTGAGGATCGTGCGGGCGCTTCTCGCTCACGGGGCCGGTGTGACCAACTCCGCGGTGCTGGGAGCTCTCCGCGCCGATTCCATCGACCTGGTCGAGCTACTCCTTGCCCAATACCCAGGAGATTACATCAAGGATTTGACCGGCACACGTGAGTTGATGACGCTGGAGAACCTGAAGGCTATGGCCCGGCTCTTGAGGAGAATCGGCGTACCTACGTGGCATGGTCCTAAGCCGGATTGGCTCTCCTCCCGCGAAAACAGGAAACCGCTATATTACATTAGATACTCTTAACACAGCCCGGCAAGAATGCGTTGCGACGGCACTCCTATGTAGCCTTGCCCTCCGCTGTGCTCATCTCGTCATCATCCACTGTCAGCAGACTTTGAGCTGCCTTGATAGTGCCCACGACGCGCTCGACATCCGGTATGGTGATCACCTCAGTCGCGCGCTTCCATCCAAGCTCGGTGGGAAGACGTTCGTATACTGCGACCGGGAAAGAAAGAAAATCAGTCTTCACCCTCTAGATCGTCCCAGGCCTGACGTAGACACACGTCATCCCACGCTCAAGTGAAAGTGCCACTTACGAAACAAGTACTCAAAGACAGCGCGGTCCATTAGTACATTCTCTTTATCGCCGAGCGTAACGAATGGCGCCGCCATCTCGCCCAGTGCCAATTTTTCTATGCGCTCTGGGTAGTAGTAGGTCGGGTTGAACGCCTTTGATTGTATTTGGCGTGCGATTTTGCTGTTTGCTATCATGCGAGCATCAATAACGGGGCCGGTCCAGTAGGCTCTCGACTCGTCGAAGACGGTCTGGTTGAAGCTATGGTTATCGCCATAGTAGTCATCATTACGGCTGTCAAGTGAAGATTAGCGTGTGGCCAAGGATGTCCTAGTAGCTCTCCCGCCACATGAAGAAAACCGACCTTAGACTCGCATCGTGTTCAAAGAGATTATGCCGGTTTAGATCGCGACTGCGTTACGTAGGTGAGGTCAGCGAAGTCAAGTACCCGGTGGTCTCAGTAATGGTAGGTAGGGATGGCCGTACAGAGAGAAGAAGGTGGCGTTTTCCTGAGGGTTGGCAGGTAGGGTTCCCCGGAAGAGTGCAATAGCCAACTCGGGAGAAATGTTCAAAGCTGAACCCAGTGAAGAGACCATCACTTCCTCGGTGATTCGGCGGCCATCACGGGGGATGTAGCCGTGATTTGCCAAAGTATTCATCATAGGGCAAGGCCCTCGCACTGCCTTGTATTAGTGCTTTATATTTCAGCGGAATGGTGTTTGACATACAATCCCCTGCAGTGGGAGGGTGCCATTCTGGTACCCCTTGATGAGTAGCCTTGTGTCTGCATGTTGCCGATACAACCCCTGCGAAGAGAATGCCACAAACGCGAGTGAAGAGCATTACGAAGGTCGAGACCAGGTGTTGACGCTGGACAGTGAATCGGTAACTGCCCGGGCCCACTGCTAGATGCAACTTGATAAACTGGAATGCTACGATTTATTATAGTTGTAGCAGCTAGCGCAGTCTTCCTTCGCTAAACTCGAGCCATGCTTTCCTGAGTGGGCTCAATCTCCCACGGACGCTGTTGAATGTATGGCACACGTAACCAAGTGAAGTACCAAAGTGTAGTCTTAGCGATTTGTAATGCACATTGGCTGTCGGAACGCCTCCGCACTCGAGATTCCAGACTTATGACGTGGGCGATGCACTTTTTTGCGGTAGGGCCATCCGAGGCCTTTTAAAGTCTGGCGGGAACCATTGCGCAGAACAAATGCACAAGCTCGCCGGCATTTGAGAAATCACTGTTTACCCACACGGGGCACAGTTCCATTATCATGATAAGCGTGTCTCACGTAGACATTGCGTGGAAAATTAGACATATCTGAGTCAATATCCACTCTGAAAGTCATTGACATATGTCCAAGACACTCTGTGATCCACTGGGCTACAGCTCCAGCGAGAGCTAGCAACCAAGCTCATGCTGGATCGCCTCGCTCGCTACCTGTGCTCCCAAAATCCCATGTCTTGTACTTCATGGGTGGGTAATATTAAAGAGAAGGCTGGCGCTACTCCGTCCCTTAGTACCCTGCTGCATCTTATGATTGCCGACCACTATCCCGCGTGCTATCAGATGGCTTCCATGGCCAGAACCTCTTCTGGAACGAGCGCTATTGTGTGACTTTACGTGTACTTCTGTCGTCAGCTTTTTTTGCGTCATCCCACGGATGTCGATTCATCTCCGGCACTTCCGATTTGAGTATTTTAGATTTACCTCACTACAACAGGCCCATCTTTAGAAAACCCCTGATCCCGCCTCTGCTTTTTTGTCTCACAATCTGTTTTTGGTGATTGTTAAATACTTACATAAGTTTGCTGCACAGATCCCGTTGGCCGGGCTACCCAGCTGCCATCAATAGACCTCTGACAGCGCTAAGAACCCCCCGGGGTATGGGCTGAGGCGAAATGGCGCCGCGTCACGTGCTTAAACTTGCACCAATATCACTCCGTCTTTTCCCCGAACAACCCAGGAGCTCCTTTTACAGTTTGCCCCAGCACCAATAGGGACAGAAGGTCCTACGGATATGCACCTCCCAATTTCCCAGCTGTTCAGAGTCCAGCCTCCGAAACGCCGAACCTGTTGACAAGCCCGCTACGGCGTTCTGGTGTTGACAAGGCGCTGCTGAGTTTAGTTCTTCTTCCACCGGTCGGGGAAGGAAATTCTTTAGAAAGAGTAGCCGCGGTCCGCACCAACGGTTTTCCAGGGCAGCAGCGCCTGGTTTCCCCTCCCATGCTCCATTGAGCCGGCTAAGAAAAGGTCCGCGTACAGAACAAGTTCAAGTGCGCCGCGGATTCCGCCAAGCAGCTCGGCAAGTTCCGACGCGAATTCACGGGGCACAAATGTTGAGCAATGCGATGCTGGATGGACATGGCGCAAGGGGTAGTGGCAGGTTGTCGTTGTCGACACCGGCATCGCCGGATCGGAGACTCGGTTCTTTATTCCAACGCGCAGTGGTGTTACGCGTACGCACGGATACAAGGCGTCACCCGAGCCCGGGCTGGGTTACAAATCAAGACTAGACTTCGATATCGGTAGCCGACCCACAGTGGCCGTCAGAACCCCTGACTCCCTGACGGGCTTAATGGGGGAGACTGCTTAAAGCCGTCTGGGGTATTTTCTGGCCTGTGCAGACGTAAGCTAAGACTTATGCCATTCTTTTTACAACTTTACGTACCTTTAGATAGAGGCAGGCTTCTCCACTGCTAGCTCCTATTTCCAGCGCTACCCCTCTATGACGCGATGATGCGACCGGTAGCATAGAGTTGGAAACGGAGCTATTCGGGAATTACTTTATATAAATGCCGAGTTCGCGGTAGCGCACGGGGTATCAGAACGTCCAGCAATGCCGAACACGAGCCCTGCTGCCAGGACAAGCATCGGGGCCCCGGCATGTGCGCGTACCTTCACCGGGGTATATAATCTGTCCCGATCGCTCAGGCGTGGTGTTTTTTCACACGGCAATCATTCAGTCTTCAATCGAAAATTCTATGCCCCTGAGCACAGAAACAATACCACAATGGCCCACTCGTCGAAGTTCGAAGGTTGGATCGGCCTTGGTCCAGAATCAGCTGAGGGAAAAATGCAATGGGGCGAGTTTGAGCCCAAGAAATGGGAAGAGGAAGACGTCGATATCGAAGTCATTTGCTGCGGCATGTGCGGCTCAGACGTCCATACTCTTCGCTCGGGCTGGGGCAACACAACTTACCGTAAGTAAAGCCCCCTTCATTCTGTCCAGACGTGACAGAGAGGCCACCGCGAGCGCCCCTTCATTCCGCTTACACCACTACCTTGAAGCCTGTGTTGTCGGCCACGAAATTGTGGGCAAGGTCGTCCGTGTGGGCAGCAACGTGAAGAACATCAAGGTCGGAGACCGCGTCGGCGTGGGTGCCCAAGCAGGCTCGTGTCTCGCGGCCGACTGCCTCGAGTGCAGCACCGGGAAAGAGAACTACTGCGGCCGAGGCATGCTCGGCACATACGGTTCCGTTTACCCTAAAGACGGGGGCAGGTCTTACGGAGGCTATGCAACGCACAACCGGACCAACGCCCACTTCGTCGTACCCATCCCGGCCGGCCTCGACTCAGCCGATGCCGCGCCCATGCTGTGTGGTGGCATCACCGTCTATTCTCCCCTCAAGAAGCACGGCTGCGGGCCGGATAAGACGGTCGGGATCGTGGGTGTCGGCGGTCTGGGCCACTTCGGCGTTTTGTTCGCCAAGGCCCTGGGCGCCGCCAAAGTCGTTGCTATCTCGCGAAAGGCGGATAAGAGAGAGGACTCTCTGAAGCTGGGCGCGGATGTCTACATCGCCACGGAAGAGGACAATAACTGGGCCACGGAGAACGCCAGGAGTTTGGATCTGATCATCTCCACCGTGTCGAGTGGGAAAATGCCCCTGACGGGATACCTCGGTCTTCTGAAAGTTGGGGGTACATTCGTTCAGGTCGGTGCCCCCGATGGTGGCGAGTTACCGGCGATCAACGTCTTCACTCTGATCATGAACGATATCAATGTGGGTGGGAGCTGTATCGGTTCTCCAGCGGAGATACGAGAGATGTTACAGCTTGCGGCTGATAAGGGGATCAAGCCTTGGGTACAGAGGCGTCCACTTTCAGACGCCAACAAAGCTGTCACTGACTTGGAAATGGGGAAGGCGAGGTATCGGTACGTCCTCGAGGTTTAATCGACGGACTAGTTAGTATGCGATATTAAACCAAGACACTCTCTTCGCTCAGAACTCTCCTGAATACATGCTCTTGATTTCCAACAGCACGAATATTAGTCTAGTTTAATAATCGACAATGGACAGTGCAAATCCACTTCATGTATTTAAGGAAGAGGTAGCATTACTTCAGTCGCCTTACCACGATTATGTTGGAAAAGTACTCGGTCTCACCACTATACCTGTTACCCTCTCACGTGTATGTAAGGGAGTCTCCTCCCTTCTCCGGTTCCGAGGCTTCTCTTTCTCAATCAACACATCAAATCCACCTCTGCTTAACACCGTTTCAACATATTACAAACTTGTACGTGTCCTTATACGGTGTAAAGCTAAACGTACTACTTTCGTAATATCAACGGCAAGGTCACATGCCCGGGGTCATTTTCATGTGCAACCTCATTGGAGGCTTATTCACATCAAGTTCTTTTTTCTTCACTTCTTCTATTGATCTAGAACCACTTACCACTCCGTGAGTCCATCAAAATACTACTACTGGACTCATGGCCCTGATTTACATCCCCTCACATCCCCTTTAGTTTGATAAGATAAGGCCTGTTGCCTGGAAAGCACGGACATAAATTGGTCAAATCTTCGTTCCCTCGGCTCGGCCTTCTTTTTTTCCTCACTCTTTCGTCATCCCTGCCCGCCAATCTCACCGGCGCTATGAATCAGCTCCAGGATGGTAGTGACTTTCCCGACTTCTCAACTCTCCTGAACGATTATGTCTCCCTTGGAGCCCGTCGCGGTGATAGGAACTGCTTGGCGCAAGCACTTCAAGTTTGGAACCCCCTTGCCGACAAGCACAACGACATCGGGTTGGCCCTCTTCGAGGCCATTTACCAAGGCGACAATGTTGCTGTGCAAATTCTTCTTGACGCCGGCGTCAGTCCCAAGACAAACGAGCCGTGTGATCCCCACTTCACGCCACTCCTGGTCGCCTCGCAACTCGGTCGTCTGGAAATGACCCGTCGCTTCTGGGAGCTGCTAGGCCCCGAGGCGCGTTTCAACTCCGCATGGCGCCGCTCTTCCGCAGGACGTCCCTATTTAAAGATTCTTGAACTTACAAGTCTCGAGGTTGCGGCGCAAAACGGCCAGCCTGGGCTTGTCACATTTTTCCTTGAAGCCTTCGACGGCTGGACTGCGCATGAGAAAGCACGCGCCCTTACTGGGGCCGCTGGGCAACGCTGGGATGACTGCGTGGCCGTTCTTCTTGAAAAGCTCATCTACGAGCCTCAAGACCTCCAAAGTGCCCTGGAGGCGGCTATATCCATGAGGCGGATTCTTGGCGAGGACCCAACTGATGCCTTGAGAAGCCAGCGATTGGGAGGTGCCAGGGGGGACGAGGCGAAAGCAGAAGAAAGACGTCGCCAGCGCCGTATCATCTGCGACCTCATCGACGCCGGTGCGGATCCTGAAGGGCATGGTCAGGCGAGCCAGCGCGGGCTACTTCGCTGCGCGATGTCACATGACGACTATACAGCTTCCGTCGGAGCCCTCGTGGAAAAGGGGGCGAATGTCGGCGCCCGAGATTATGATGGCGGCACTGCGCTCCACTCTCTTCTTCGCAAAGGCTCGCCAGCACACAGTGTCCGGAGGTGCCGGGATTCAGCAGAGGACCGGATGGACATGCTGCAACTCCTTTTGGAACACGGCGCTTCGCCCGAGGCAACCGACGAGAACGGCGAGACACCGCTGCATCTCGCGGCAGGGAACGGAACCTTGGAACAGCTACAGCTATGCTTGGCGCACTCTAGAATCGTCACCCCCCTGGCGATACCCAATGCCCACGGGGAGTCGCCGCTCCACTACGCTGCAGCGTCGGGGCGCGACGACATCTTCGAGTACCTACTCGCCCAAGAAACCGTCGACGCTAACCTTACGAGCGGTAATGGATGGACGCCGTTACTGTGCGCTTTGTCTCCCGCCCAGGGCAAGTTGGGTGAGACGGCACTCCGTATGGCTACGCACCTGCTCGCGCGCGGCGCCCGCGCTCAGACGGTGACGGCCGAGGGCTGGTCGCCGTTGCACGCCTTGGCGGCATGGAGAAGCCAGGGGCCCGGTACGCCGTCGCTGAACGAAAGGTACGGCTATGACCCGGCTGCGCGCGAGCACCTTGTCCGGATGGCCCACGAGCTCATCCGCCGCGGTGCGTCCCTCGATGCCGAGCCGGCCTTCCTCCGCGACCCCAGCGTCACAACGGATCGTCTTCTTGGTGTTTGGGGCTTCCGGACCCAACTGCTCGCAGCCGAGAGCATTAGCCAGCAGGGCGATGCCATAAGAAGCGGCAGCCACAGTGTTGGCGGTACGGTCACTGATACGACGCCACTCGCTTGGGCGATACGTACAGGCGCGATGGATCTTGTTGAGATATTCCTCGATTACTTGAAAGTGATGGCTGAGAGCGGGCCGCAGTAATGGAATTAGTTTTTCGTATTTTTAGTGGGCATCCTGGGGCCTGCTAGTACACACTGGAAAAACGTCGAACTCCCCAAACAGGATGGCAAAGACGAATGGGCGGTGATTCTGTCCTAATAACCCGGTCTTAGGGGGAATGGTCACGGCACTTGACCTTGGCTAAGCCTCACAATCCCTATGTAAAGGCCTCATGAGTCGCAGATGAAGGCAAACTCGAGGAGCCAGTTACGAGCTGGCCCTTAACCTTTCCATTGTCTCATTCCAGGAATCAGAACGCCAACAAGCTGAAAGCAAATCTCCATCGAGCTAGCTTAACTGTGGGGCCAAAAATATGATACGAGCCGTTGGAAGTCTTGATCTTGCCACTGCTCATGTACATATAAAGGGAGTCACTCTCTCTCTCTCTCTCTCTCTCTCTCTCTCTCTCTCTCTCTCTCTCTTTCTCTCCTCTCTATCTTTCTCACGTATTGCTGAAGGCTGGGACGAGAAGATGCATTATCGCAGGCAGAAACCGCAAATTCGCGCATGTTCGGGTTTCAGCACAACGTTGGGCTGTGGTTTGAGTCTGAATGACACGCACCAGACTCCTTCCTGGCTCTTATAGAATTTATATGTGTAATAAAGGGACCCGAGACAGACCGAAAGGCATCATAGAGCGCAGAACAGGGCATTAACCCTCACAGCATCTTCATTGGCTAGGTCTTCCCCTCCTCGCGTAACAAGACTGTTGACATCGTACTTAACCAAGGAGACTAGCTCGCGGAGCGCCCAAGTAAGCGTGCCTTGGCGTGCAGCTTACCCCTGGAAAGATGACTGCAAAGGCCAGTAGCTGTGCCGCATAGGCTGCGGCCTCTGAAGTGCCCCCCCACACTCGGCCGCCGAGAATGTAAGACGTAACCGCTTCGGGTTTTCTTCCGTTGGTGCGCATGTGCTCGGAACCCCGCTCAAATTCTTCAACGTTATATGTCTTGGGTCACCTCCCCCCGCCTTCTAACTGTTTCATCGCCTTTTTCAACATCAGGAAGTTAAACTGCTTTCCATTACACTGATAGCACCATGGCGGTTCCCGACCACATTGCTGGGATGGCAGTGATGCCCAGAAGCATAGGTCACGCCTTCGTACTCTTCCTGGTCTCGCTAGTTACCTATGCGCTGGTGCTGGTAATCTACCGTCTTTACTTCCACCCGTTGGCGTCGATTCCAGGACCGAAACTGGCTGCCGCGACCGGCTGGGTGGAGGCCTACTACGAGCTGTTTCACGGCGAAGGAGGCCAGTTCTTGTTGAAATACCGCGAATGGCACGAGAAATACGGTAGGAAACCCGCCTGCCCAGCACTGTGACCCGTGGACTCACTCGCACGGTTCTAGGGCCCATCGTCCGTATCAACCCCCATGAGGTGCACATCCAGGACTCGTCTTTCTTCGAGACTCTGTACTCCAACAAGTCGGGCAGGAAGCTGAAGGAGCTGGAGCGCCGTTTCAACAACACCTTAGCCGCCTTCTCCACGCCGGACCCGAACCTCCACCGCGTGCGTCGGGGCGCCCTGAACCCCTTCTTTTCCAAGCGCAAGATCGCGGAGCGCGCCGTCCGGATCCAGGACCACATGGATGAGCTGTGCCACCGGATCAAAGCAGAGTGGCAGGGCCGCGACCGCGTCCTGTCTGTAAACGACATGTGGGGCTGCTTCGCGTTCGATAACGTCGCCGAGTACGCGTTTGGGCGGCGCTATAACCTGATCCGCGCCGCCGACTTTAAGGCGCCCTTCATCCACTCTATTACCGCACTGATTGAGAATGTCCACTGGATGACGCAGTTCCCGTGGCTTTCCGTCATGTATCACCTGCCGGACAGCCTGGTGGTGTGGCTGAACCCCGAGGCGAAGCTCGTGGTAGACTACACCAATGTGAGGAACGCACACGCATCCTCGTTCCCGAACATGCTTGCTGATTGTACACTACATTATGACAGGAAATGAGAAGGTTGGTCCAGGAGGCGCTTCTTGCAGCCGAGGGCAAGGACCAGCCGGACACCATCTTCACAGCCATCATCCAGTCCGACATTCCGCGGTCTGAGGTCACATCACAGCGGCTTAATGACGAGGCTTTCGGGGTCGTTGGGGCCGGCCTGGAGACAACAATGCGTGTCCTGAGCGTGACCGTCTTCCACGTCGTCGCTAACCCCGGGATTCACCAGCGCTTGCGGGCGGAGCTGGAGAGCGCCATCCCTGACCCAGACCAGATACCTCCATGGGAGGACCTTGAAAAGCTGCCGTTTCTAACGGCATGCATTAACGAATGTACGTGTTTCAGCTGGCTTCAACCGGGATACTTCCCGCTAACTCTGCTTTGCGCCGCTGTCGCAGCCCTCCGCCTCAGCTACGGCGTAACTCAGCGCCTCCCGCGCATTTTCGACCGCGAGGCCATCGAGTACAAGCAACACGTGCTTCCGCCGGGAACCATTATTAGCATGGACATCTACGGTGTGTCGCACGACGAGGCCGTGTTCCCCGACAGCTTCGCCTACCAGCCGGCGCGGTGGCTCGGCAGTGGTGACGGCGACGGCGACGACAACGAGCCCCGCGCCCCCGACGGCCGGAAGCTGTCGCGTTACATCGTGGCCTTTTCGCGCGGCCCACGCTCATGCGCCGGCATGCAGCTCGCCTACGCCGAGCTCTACACCGGGCTCGCCGCCTTCTTCCGCCGCTTTGATTTCGCCCTCCACGAGACGAACCGGGGAGATGTTGACTTTGCGCGCGATCGTTTCGGGCCGCGCCCAGTCATCGGCAGTCAAGGTGTCAGAGTTTTCGTCAAGTGACTGGGGGAAAGGGTTCCTAGAGCCACCTATTGAACGGGAATGGTGTCATTAGGTTCCTTCATTTCTTTTCCTTGGTCCCTACGCGGAGGGAGGAGACTTCGTGTATATACACAATGACTGACTTGGGGCACGCATGCTTGACTCGGAGAGTGGGTCGGATCGAATAGCTAACACCAGACTTCTAGTTAATCACAGTGCGAAACTTCTTACGGGACGCCGGTTGGTGTTGACGTGAGTAATTTAATTAAGAAGGAAAGACTAGGTATAGGAGCACGTCCGGTGGGATGGCACACATTCATGCTGCAGGGCATGTGACGATGCAGTCAGGTTGTGTATTCCGACAGTATTCTCAAATCGCATGGTAGAATCCTGGTACAATGCTTGCTTTTATGTCCCATTCTGCCTGACGGGATATGTTTCCCGCCGACGGGCCGGAGCGCCCTGTTCTTTTATGACGCGTGTCTCATCCAAGTACCTGGATTAATGGATGGCACAGCACGGCTCGCCGATGGGAGTACTCGCTTCTTGTATGCGTGTCTCATTGAAGCAGGTCATATATTGGAAGCACGGCGCCCCCCAGCGGGCCATGCCGTACCGGCCCGAGGCTACCCCGTCTTGGGCTTTAAAAAAGAAAACCTCACCGCTTGATGGCAGCTGAATTGCGAGTACGATTCATTAAAACGGCTAGATCCGGGATGCCCGTTGGCCTCAAAATGCCATCCAGGCGCGGATGTTTTGCCAAGTCTTCGATGGCAGGGTATCACTGTCTTGCGTGTATCTAATAGAGCCAAGCCACAGAGCGTAGAAGGACGCGACGATCGCAATGGCCCACATATGTCATTTCTTTTGCAGACGCCACCATTCCCAAGCAGGTGTCACGGCAACAGTCCGTGTCAGCTTATTCTCTTTCTCCCTCCCATTCAGAGGTCTACGTATATATATATGCTCGGTTGGGCATGAGTAGATCGCATTTACCGATTGTGTGGTATGCGAGAAAGAGGACTCCAAGCCAGTCATAATGTATCTCACGCAGTCTTCGTTGATCAGGAACGCCCTGGCGGTGGCGCCCCTGATGGCAATCCACCCGCTCCTGATGGCATTTCCTTGTGCCTCAGCCACTGCTGTACCCACAGATGGGCGCACGACGCGCCAAGTTGGTGCCTGCCAGAAGACCAAGGTGGCTATTCTGTAAGCACAAAGCCTCGTCACCGTCGATACCGCGCCGGTTAACAAACGCAAAAACAGTGGCGCTGGGATTGCTGGGATCACAATAGCCGTGGGTTCCTCCTCTTGTACTCGACAGGCGAACTATCTGACAGCAGCTCCAGCAAACCCTGGCAAACTCATCTATTGATGACTTTATTATTGTCGAGTACAAGGACGAAATTGGCGGTCGACTTCACCACGAAGACTTTGGCAAAGGCCCAGATGGAAAGCCATTGCTTGTTGAGTATGGCGCCAACTGGGCCCAGGGCTTGGGTACGCCCAACGGCCGAGGTACGTCGCGTGTTTCCTGAGATCGGCGTTACATAGGATTCGGCTGACTAGTTAAGAAAATCCAATCTGGACCCTCGTATGGTTCCCTCGGCCCCCAGCCGCCAGTCCCAAGGATGTGGCCAATGCTAACAAACACTGCAGGAAAAGAAATGGAACATCAGTAACACACCATCCGACTTCGAGAAACTCTTGACGTACAACGAAACCGGCCAAGTCAACTTCAAGTCCGAGGTCACAGAGTTCGAGGATGCCATGTTCCGCATGTCGGTAGAAGCTGGAGAACTCCTCGTCGACAACATCCAAGACCGCTCCATCCGTGAGGGCTTGGCACACGTGGGCTGGAAACCCAATCAGCGAGCGTACCCACAGGCAGCCGATGCGGTCGAGTGGTGGCTTTACGGTATGTTTGGAAATCCGTTCGCCTAAGTAAGCCTAACAAATACCCGTGTAGATGGCGAGCAAGCGTACACGCCCGAGGAGACATCGTTGGTGTTCAACGCCGCCGTGTCCAACTTCACGTTCCTGCAGTTTAGCCAGGAGAACAACTTCATCATCGACCAGCGCGGCCATAATACGTGGGTCAAGGGCGAGGCGTCCGAGTTCCTAAAGGAAAACGACCCCCGGTTACGGCTCAGTACTGTCGTGGACCGGATTGCGTACTCGGATTCGGGCGTCGTGGTGACAAACACGGACGGCAGCTGCATTGAAGCCGAGCACGCCGTGGCAACCTTTTCGCTGGGAGTGCTGCAGCATGACGGGGCTGTCACCTTCGAGCCGGAGCTGCCCGACTGGAAGAAGGTTTCCATCCAGTCCTTCCTGTTTGGCACCTACACCAAAATCTTCCTGCAGTTCCCATCGCGCTGGTGGCCTGCTAACACCGAGTTCATGCTGTACGCGGACCCGATCCAGCGCGGCTGGTACCCCATCTGGCAGTCGCTGGACGAGCCGGGCTTCTTCCCGGGCTCGCATGCGCTATTCGTGACGGTGACGGGGCGCGAGGCGCGGCGCGTCGAGCGCATGACCGACGCCGAGACGCAGGCCGAGGTCATGGCCGTCCTGCGGTCCATGTTCCCGGGCGTCGACGTGCCCGAGCCGACGGCCTTCACGTACCCGCGCTGGGGCGCGATCCCCTGGTCTTACGGGTCCTTCTCGTGCTGGCCGGCCGGCACGTCGCTGCGCCAGCACCAGAACCTGCGCGCCAACGTCGGTAACCTCTGGTTCGCCGGCGAGCACACGAGCGCCTCCTACTTTGGCTACATGCAGGGGGCCTTGTTCGAGGGCCGCGATGTTGGCGCCCGCCTCGCCCGCGTCCTCCGCGGCGAGTGCGCCGCCACAGCCCAGGCGGGAGACGGCCTCTGCGGTGCCATGGCGCGCTACGAGGTCCTGCATGGAACGACCGAGGAGGAGGACTACAATTTGGTCCACGGCTGGGATGGCACGAGCTTCCACACGGCAGGCTTAGAGGAGGACGAAGTTGAAGCTTGAGGTTCGAATTTGGTTAACAGTCTTGTCACGGCACTCACGGTCTCTGTCCTAGGAAAAATAGGCTTACTGGTCATTTCCTTTGGGTCAGACCTGGGAGTCTTCCCGAATAGCTGTTGCTTTCATTTCTTATTCACGTTAGGGGCAACTCTTAATCAAAGGACTGATAACTCGAATCTGTCTTGAAACTACGACGTTGTAAGAAACCGCGCGGGTTAATGACTCTACTCCGTAATAGCCATCGTCAGTAACGGCTGGCAATGGAAATTGGTTAGTAGAACCTGAATACAACTAACTCAATCTTTACCAAGACCCCACCCCGACTTCAAGTCGGGGCCTCATGCCCCCAGCAACTCGTCAATATATACCCAACTATATGGCGATTTCGCGTCTCCGGCTTCCTTCGCGAGTATGCCTTATGTGCCGCCTCTGGACTTCAGCCCGTCCTCTCGAACCATATCAGCTCTTTCACGACTGGCTCCAGGTCCAGGCCCATTTTGATGACGCGGCCCTTCTCCCAGACAAACTCGGCATCCATGGCCTCGTGCGCGCGATCGGGGCCGAAAACTAGGTGTGCCGTGTACTTGAAGTCCCCCTCAATATGCTCGAAGTTGAGGGTGGCACCCCCAGACATCCGGTCCTTAGCGTCGATGAAAAGAACGTCATCCCGGGTACTGGCCGTCAGTGTGCGGTATCCGGGATGCCAGTAGGAACCCGCGTACGCGCTCAAGGGTGCTTTCTGTGGTTGTCGTGGTTCCTTGGGGCCACCCTGGCCCTTCTCCTGTTTCTCATCCTTGCTTTCGCTCGATTCCTCGCAACAGGCCTTCGCCTTTTCGAAGACACGCAGGTTGTTGCTATCCTTCTTAGGCCCATGAGGCTTCTGTGGTGGCGCCTTTGAGTTTGAGAGCTTGGCGGCTGACGAGAATGATCGCAGATACGGCCGTTCCGGTTCGGGAACCCCGAGCACCTCATCGATCAACTCCTTAAAAACAAGACTCGTGATGTGATGAGCGCCTTCTGCGTTCCCCATAATCACAGCGCCGAACTGAAGATCTGGCAGGAAAAAGATTACGCCGGCGAAGCCGGCAATGCCGCCGTCATGCGAGACAACCCGCTTACCACGGTAGTGGTACACTTCGAGCCCGGCGGCGTATATAGGCGGCGTCGTGTGCGGCTTTGGCTTTCTCTTCCATCTCGGCTCCACGATTGTCCGGAGCCTCACCAAGTCCTCGTACACCCTCTGGTTGATAGGGTTCTCGCAGTGCATCAAGGCCTTCACCCACTTGATCAGATCGCGCGCGCTCGAGACGACAGAGCCGGCGCCCTGCGCTTCGGGTGTAGACGGCCACTGGAAACCCCGGTAGCTGGCGGTCACCTTGTCCCATGCATACCCCGTCGCGAGCCGATGGCCGTGTCCTTTACGACGTGCCTCAGCCGGCTGCAGGCTGGTCGATTCCATCGATAAAGGGCCGAAGAACCGCTCTTCGAGGAAGTCGTTGAAAGTTTTACCGCTTTTGACCTCGACTAAGTGCGTGGCGACGGTATACATCAGGTTACTGTAGAGGTACTGCGAACGCAGGGGAAATGCCAGTGGTAAGTTCCGGATGTTTCTTGTTACAGACCTCGCGTCGTCGGGCTGTGTTGCCTGCTGGCCAAAGAACGCAAACTCGTGACTGCAGTTATTCGCCAATTTTTTAGCATCGCCGTGGGATTCGCGATGACAGAAGGCGAGAGAAGGGCACACCTTGACATGCCTGTCCGATGGCCCAGGACGTCGTCTACTGTGACGCCCTCGGTGTAGCTCGTACTCGGCATAATGAAGTCGTCGGGGAGCAATTCGGACATCAGCGAATCCCACTGAACCTCTGGATGGGCCTCGTCATCATTGACAAGGAGCGCCACTGATGCCGCCGTCAGAGACTTGGAGCAGGATGCGATGTCGAATAGCGTGTCCGAGGTGCACGGCTGCGGAGGGTCGAGCGAGGCCGCGCCCCAGCTGGCCGTGGCGATGAGGTCCTTCTGGACGATCGCAATGGACATGCCAGGCACATGGTGCGAGTGCATCATGGCCTCGATGCGCGCCTTGAAAGCGGGCGATTGGATGTAGGTTTCCATGGTTGTCCAAGTATGAATGACCGACACTTACTCAACGCTACACTGAGAGCTTGGATCAGAGATTGTTAGAAAAGCGCAATCACGTGCTCCGCTGACTCAGACATAAGCGAAACGTAGGCTTGGTTTTAGGAGGCGTCTGATCAGGTATGCCAGCGATTTTTCCGGCCGTATCAACACAGCTATGATCATGACGACGACATGCGCTGCGTTTTTCTTTGCCCTTTGGATGCCAGTAAGGGATTCGCCTTGCTGGTGATAGTCGCTGTGCCTGTGGGCGGGATCTGTGGTATGTTTTGGCGACTGTTACACCCATCCTCGAGGAGATCGTGGGGCTGGGCCAGCTCAGTGGCACGTTTGGTTTCGTCTGCACTTTGATGGTTCTTCATACGAAATTCGCGGAACTAATCGCCAGGTCTCTCGTCAGCAGTTCGGGTAATGTATACCTCACATCCCAGATCTTCGGAGGGAGTACATTCGTGGTAGGAGTATCAAGCCTCTAGTTGTTGCGGACATCAAGGATTCTAGGGACAGGGCCGTCGACGGTTTGGGCATCAGAGGCTCCGTGGACGAGTCAACCACACACAAGGCTAGGGGATCACTGGCTCTGGCCGAAGGCCGTTTCCTCGCTTGAAAAAGTTTGACCGGTGTTCTAATACAAGTTACTTGCTTAGTAAGCTCATATACTCTCTGACTTCTAAATCGCAGTCGTGAAATATAGAAGGGAAAAGATTGTGGGACAGGAACTTCGTAGTTCCATACGACGACTGACCTTATTATGGGGCCCTAGTAGATATACCGCTTAAATATATTTATTCATTTAGGTGAAGTCACAGTACGCTTGCAATATGTTAAGTATAATGGTTCAAATGCTAAATGAAGGTTGTAATAGCTGTTATTTCACCGTACCATGGCACCCTACTACTTAAGTGTGCATTCTGTTCAATTTGGTGGCCTTTTCAACTCCTAGTCATCTGATACCGCAGCCAAAGAGAAGACCTCGAGGTTGATGTAGCGAGGTGTTTTTCCCGTCATAATGAAAAAGTCGAAAGGGAAACAAACGTGTCCCGTAGCCCTATATGTTGAATACCTCATAAGAAGTAAACAACGTCAGATGGAAACGAAATACGAGCCTCTCACCAATGGGATAACGGTACGGTTTGGTTTCGCATCAGTTAGGAGGGGCTCGTTCCTTCTTGTGGTGGCACATAGGCAGAAGAATCTGGGCAATTGGATTTTCTACAATCCTTCTTGCCTTTCTCTTTTCCTTTTTTCATCACGTCATCTTTCATCCAACGTTCCTTCTCTGGGAGGTAGTAATTGCGCCTATAGCTTTTAGTATCATGAAAGTAGTAGAGGTAGGAGTTTGTCTGGTGATACGGGGTGGTGCTATACATCTTGCCTGGTTCCGTTCCTATCACAAGCACCCGAGATCTATACTACCTGACTGAGGAATTCGGGGGGCAAAACACTGAAGATGAAGGGGTTGTATCCACCATCTTCGTCTATGTGGACGCAGAAAGCCACGCCTATTTCGGCCAAGTCGCCAAGCCGAAGCTGCTCACGACTCTGGAGGAATTCCGATCTGCTCTCGAGCCAATCCCTGATGAAGACATTTTTCCCGCTGTTGACGATGGGATCGAAGCCTATGTGCCTCCAAAGGACAGCAATGCCATCGAAAATCTGTACATCAAGCGTCCATTGCTCAAGGCGTACCATGAATACAAACAGTCCAACTGTCTCGACATGATCGCAGAGAACCTGATGGACGAGGTCGCTGCCCTGCAGCACATCTCTCAGTACGATCCACATCCGAACATTGTGAGGTTCTATGGCTGTCAGGTCAACCGCGGCCGCATTACGGGCATCTTCTTGGAGCGTCACGAGATCAGTCTGAGTGACTTTCTCAACCTAGAGAAATTTTCGCTCCAGGAATATGCTCCCCGATCAAATGAACAAATGCTCGATCCGGAGCGCAAGACTCTCAGTCTTGAGGGACAATCTCCTAGACTGAAGGAACAGGCTCCCAACACAGAGGAGCAGAACCCACATGAACAGACACCCGGCCCAGAGGGAAATCCCGTCGGCCTCCCCCAAAATGCTCTTGACCTGGAGGAACTGCCTCCTGCGGAACGGGTTCTCGAGCCGGAAGTGCAAGCCCACGGCCCAGACGAACGGCCCCAGGCTGAAAAGCCCTCCCAGATGGAGGAAAAGTCCCCAAAAGAGCAGCATCCCAACGTCGAGGAACCGGCGCCTACCCAAAAAGTCGGCCTAGACAAGGAAACGTTCCTCAGCGGTCTCGAGTCCGCCCTGTCCCATCTCCACCGCATCGGCCTGGCTCACAACGACGTCAATCCCTCCAACGTGATGCTGCACCGCGAGACGGGCGCACCGGTTCTCATCGACTTCGGGTCCTGCCGCCGCATTGGAGAACCGCTCGGTGTCACCGGGGGGACTGATGGCTGGATAGAGGGTGACATCGGCGAGTACACCCATTCTGAAGTGAGCCATGACCTATACGCGTTAGCTAAAATTCGGGTGTTGTTGGAGGAAAGAGAAGCTAGGCTCTGAAGGATGCGGTGCTTCAAGATGAACCTGAGTGGCGATCTAGGTGAGATTGAGCGCAGTCGGCCCGCACTGCAAGCCACAAGGTTTAAAGTAGCTGTGAAATGAGTTACAGTGCTTCCACTACTCACTACATGAGCTTTTACCTACGTAATGTATTTCCATGTCATCAAATATACAAGGGGTCTGCCCAGATGCCCGACACGCCGAAGCGGAGGAGGCTCCGGCTGGACTTGGCGACGGTAGTGATATATGTATGTACATTACGTACGTAGCTGCTGTATCTGCCCCGGACCGGGTACAGAGGGAAACAAGATGCATCCGCCAGGTAGACGAAGACCAGCGTGGGGATCTGTTCTACCACCATGCTCTTCCTGGCGGGCATATTGTGCATGGGAATATAACGCTTAGACATGGGCATCTTCTGCGTCGCTGTTATCAAAAGAGAGTTTCCCTCCTAACATTATAATTAAGCACCGTAAGGTCTTGCTGGCGGAGGGTTGCTGGGTTATCACATCCCAGTGGCAGTGGAGGCGCTGGGCCCCAATAAACAAGCTGATTAGCGCTGAAAACGACGTAACCTCCATCGTAAATTCGGAGATGGAGTCCATACAAGATAGGTGGGGGTGTTCAATCCACCGTGTGTCGGGGATGCGCCCTCCTTGAGCAAGGATTGAGCTACTCCCCTCAACTTCCACGGCTTGTCGCAACATAACGGGTGTTTCGCCCGACCGTCGGCCCGAACGACTTCGTTTCTGCTTGTCCCAGACGATGCGGCTGAATCGGCCGTTTGCTGATTGTGATATATGCGAGCGACAACGTGGGGGAAACGGGGAACGGGGAACGGGGTACGGGGATGGGCTCAACAGGCCACGGCGCGGGAGCGGCCAGTCTCGCTGGCATGGGATCCCAATGGAACCCGTCCCGCTCCGATCGTCGCATCCCGGATCGGCTTTCCGCCTGCCGTCACGATTTCCAGCAAGGCCAGGCCAGTCAGCCAAGGCGGACCACGGCGGACGGGACTCCTGATGTTTAGCGTGCCCTCTTATTGGTGTTGATTGAATCCACTGGAGGAAGGATAGACCCCTTGTTATACATTGAGGAAGCCTTGGAAATGGGAAGCAAATGCCGAATAGAAGGACGGATTTAAAACAGGGACAAAAGGTAGACAGACGCAGGGGAAAGGGGGGTTAAGCCGGTCGAAAACGGCGTCGGGTAAATGGACGAGTGCTATGTAATACCAAAGGCTACCAAACCCTAAGGCCTTGGTCTTGCATGCAGTGCAACTTCGGTATTTTAACCGGGCGTGTCGGCGAACGAACGAGGCGTCTGCGACCCTGCCAGGGCCCCATGGGGTACACAGTATTAACGACCTAGTCGGACTGAAAAAGGTATTAAGGTTCGGAAGTGGTCGGTCAGTGCCCCGATGTGGCAATAATCGGCGTCCCGGCGTTCCACGTTAACGAGTCAAGGCCCGGGCTTGGTCCTGGCGTAGTCTCCGCATGGCGGCTGTCTCCGTGTATTCCGGGGCCGCTGGCGTCCCACGCATCCATGACACTGGCCCCTGGCCCTACTCGTACGAGCGCACAGTGGAGGCAATGAGCACGTAGTACTTAACAACGGCTGTTCCTGTGATAATATATAAAGCTACACCCTAGGTAGGTAATTTGGTAGGTACGATAGTCGCACCGCAACCTGTTCACCCCTGAGCGAAGCCGTAAGGTAACTATGGTTCGCCCGTTGCTCCTGTCGGCCGCCTTCGCTGCGGCCACCGTCACCGCCCAGCAGATTGGCACCGCGATCCCCGAAGTCCACCCCAAACTGCCGACCAAGTTCTGCACGCGGGCGGGCGGCTGCGTTACCAAGCAGACCAGCATCGTGGCCGAGGCGCTCTTCCACCCGCTCCACGTGCTCGGCGACCCGGCCAGGTCGTGCAACCCCAACCCCAACGTGTCCAGCGACAAGGCCCGCGTCGACCCGGCCATCTGCCCCGACGCCGAGACGTGCGGCAAGAACTGCGTCTTCGAGGGCGCCGATTACGAGAAGCTCGGCATCAAGACCGACGGCTCCGCCCTGACGCTGCGCTTGTACCAGCCCAACGCCACGGGCGGCTGGGACCGCGCCGCGCCGCGCGTCTACCTCTTGGCCGAGGACGAGCAGAACTACGAGCCTATGAAGCTCATCAACCAGGAGTTCACCTTTGACGTCGACATGTCCCTGATGGGCTGCGGCACCAACGGCGCCCTGTACATGGACGAGATGGACCTGTCGGGCAGCCGGCACGCCCTGAACCCGGCCGGGGCCGCGTACGGCACCGGCTACTGCGACGCCCAGTGCTACAACAAGACCTTCATCAACGGCGCGGTAGGCCACCCCTCCCCGCCCCGCCCCCTGTGGCCTCTTATGGCGAACAGGCACTGACCTCGCGCGGGCAGCCCAACCTCGACAACAGCGGCGCGTGCTGCAACGAGATGGACATCTGGGAGGCGAACGGCATGGCGACGGCGCTGACGCCGCACACGTGCAGCCAGCCGGGCTCCTTCACGTGCCAGGGCGACGCGTGCGGCAAGACGGAGGCCGGCGTCTGCGACAAGTCCGGGTGCGGCGTGAACCCGTACCGGACCGTCGGCAAGACCTTCTACGGGCGCGGCGGCGCCGTCGACACCACCCGGCCCTTCACCGTGGTCACGCAGTTCCTCACCGCCGACAACACGTCGACCGGCGTCCTGTCCGACATCAACCGCCTCTACATCCAGGACGGCCAGGTGATCCCGGTGCCGGCGGGGGGCCGCAACTCGGTCGACCAGGACTACTGCACCGCGAGCGGCCCGGCGGCCTTCAACCGGCTCGGCGGCATGAAGGCGGCCGGCGAGTCGCTCGCCCGCGGTATGGTGCTCACCTTCAGCATCTGGGACTCGGCCGGCGACTTCATGAAGTGGCTCGACGCCGGCGACCGGGGGCCCTGCGGACCGACCGATGGGGACCCGGCCAAGATCGTGGCAGATAACCCGAACGTCTCCGTCACTTGGTCCAACATGCGGTGGGGCGAGATTGGCTCGACATTCTAGCGAGCAGCCCTGCCACCGTACCGCCCACTGTCACCGCCGCCACTATGGCTACCCGGCCCGGAGTAGGACGCATATGCTAGGACGATGTGGAGCAATGAGATACGAGGAGCTGCTGTGACGAGCTGGATGCGGAGCACTCCGCACATTGCCGTGCGAGGTCCTTCGACCTGTAGTCTTTACACTTTATCCTAACCCTCTTCATGACTGGTTGCTCTCAGGCCTAGCGCGCCGTGCCTCCGCCGCTCTCTACGGCAGCACCTGTTTCCACTCCGAGCCCCAGCTTCTTGTGCTCCTCTGCGTGCCTGGCCCTTTTCGTAGTTTTTCCAGGCGTAAGCAATAATCCCTCTCGGTGGCTCGTCAGGGTATTCAGCTACCCGAACCTGCACTAGAATCCGATGGTAAGCCCAAAGACCAGCTGGTGCTTTGCCGGCCCATCCTTCATAGCCAGGATCCAGCAGCTGCAACAGAATCACTGTAGAAAAGTGCAATACTGAGACAAGGGCGAGGGCGTTTGGCGAGAGTAGGCAGCCGAGTGGTCCTGCCGGGGAGAATTGGCTGGGAGTAGGATGGACTGTCAATATATGGACATTAGGGTAGATAGAAGGGAATGGGATTGCGCAAGGCCCGCCTACCAGGTGAAGATCCATGTATGTACCTCTCTTAGCTGCTGTTCCTGCTAAACATAGAGCTAATAAGTGGTGCCCGCAGGACGGCCCCTGTCGATCTCCCGCGATTTGCTGGGCATAGCCTTTCAGCTAATGGACAATGCAGTCAGACCTATCCGGATCTCTGGCTGAACATGAGAAGGCATCCTATCCGAGGGTCGGATTTAAATACATGAATCCATGGGTAGGGAATTCTGTTCAACAAGTTCAGCTTCAAGATGGCGGCTACATGCCGGGGTACAAGATGCAGACCGCTAGGAACACATGCATTCATCGACCCGGTTTACCCGTGTCCCTTGAAGATTTCCCGAGAGCAGGGGAATACTGCTTAGTGCTAAGGTCTTACCTGTCATCGTGATAATATTTTTCCTTAGTCTACCTCTATCTTAAGCTTTCCGAGACCACGGTCCACGCAACTCTGCAACGCGATGCCCTTATCTTTAGCAAGGAGCGCCGAGCTTTTATAGTCAATGTTACCTTCGCAAACCTTTACCTTGCAGGCGCCGCAGGCGCCGGACTTGCACGAGAACACGACATCGAACCCCGCATCGTTTAGCACGTCGAGCAGTGTCCTGTTCCGAGGCACCGTCAGCTGCTCGTGTCTGTTCGTGTCCGGCTGCTCGACTTCGACCTCGAACTCGTCGCCCAGGTCACCTCCCTCCCCAGTCCCAAAGTCCTCGAAATGCACCATGTGCTCCGGGTACCCCAGTTCCGTGGTGATGCGGCCAGCTTCCCGCATCATGCGCGACGGCCCGCACGAGAAGATGCGGGCCTGAAGCGCCCCATCCGGGCCCGGCTTGGGGATGATCTTGGCCAAGTCGAGCCGCTCGCCACGGGACGAGGCATACACCGTCCTCTTCTCCACGGGTATGCGGTCGAGAAACGCGGCCTCTTCGGCGCTCCGCACGGCGTAGTGGACATGGTAGGGCACGTCCTCCGCCTCCCAACTGCGGATGGCCGGAAGAAAGGCGGTCACGCCGATGCCGCCCACGATTACGATGTGCTTCGTGCCCGGGCCGCACTTCTTGTCGTTCTCCTGCGCGCCTGGGTTCGACCCCGGGGCCATCTCGATCGTGTCGCCGACTTTCAGCTCGTTGTGGATGTATGCCGAGCCGCCTCGGGATTGGCGGTCGAGGGCCACCCCCAAGGTAAACCGGTACAGGTCACCATCCACGATGGAATAAGACCTAGAAAACGCCGCGTCCGGCCCAAATGTGATCTGGGCAAAGGCGTAGGGGTCAAATTGGGGGTGGGTGAGGGTGAGGGACTGCTTCAGCTCGAAGGTGAGCCTCCTGACGCGGGGCGTGACGAGCTCGGCGTCGACAAGAGTGTATACTTTGGGGGCCTGCCTTAACCGGGCGTTGGCCAGGTCCTTGAACATATCTGTAAGAGGAAGCTGGATGCACTCGGCCAAAAAATGCAGGGGGACGTCTTTTCCCCGGATGACGCGCTGTACGTTCAGAACCGACCACCGGGGAAACGGTCGTTTGACCAACTTCAACGAATCCCCCTTCCTCACTGTGCCGGTCTGCAGCACGCGAAAGTTCCAGCCAGACCGCCCAGTTCGAATGGTGCGGTTCAGGGCCCTCTCCCACTGGAAGCGAGCAATGAGCTTGTGGCACGGATGTCGCGGCTCGCTGACTTCCAGGAGGACATCGGCGCCGAGCTGGAACACGTCGCCGATGCACACGTTTGCTTCAGTCATGTTGGTCGCGACGAGGTTCTCCCCGAATGCCCCGGCCTCGAACAGCTGTGGGTTGGGCGTGTTCTCGGCTTGCCAGTCGGAGTAGTGGTCCGGGTTGTATTGATGCACGGCGCGCTCCGTCCCGCCGTGTCTCCGCGATGCATGTTCGTCTCCGGCCAGCCCGGTCGGACTGCAGAAAACGGGTCCGGATTGCTCTTGTTTGTAGATGGCCGATGTGATTTCTCCCCCGAGGGCGGCTTGTTTGATCCTCCCTGCGCGCACTTGCAACACGACGCCCTCCTCAGGCCAGGGTGCATCCTCCAAACTGGAGACGCTCTCCTTGGGGATGTTTCTTGTGGAGAAGACAGCCATGATCAGGGCCGCACGGAGTTGCAATAAGGCCGAAACGGTCGCGCGCTCTCGTGAAAGTATGGAAAGGACGACGTGGGCGGTGCGCGTGGCGTGTGGTCGGGAGAATATGGGAGCAGAGTAGACGGCACTCTGCAACACAGTTGAGCAAAGATGCCGGCGACGGTATGCGAGAGAGAGCTGCAGGCGTGCATTGAACCTATGTGTGATGCCCAGGCGCCAGGGTGAGCGCCAATCCCTTCCCTAGCTAGCTCGCTTACAGAAGCTATGTCCTATTGACATCAGCCGACCCATCTTGCCATGCTACTCGTAGCCCTTAGGGTGTAGTCCGAGTCATGCATCCGCGGAGAGCCTCCCGGTCTCTCCCCGAGCTGCCCCGAAAGCGGCGGCGGATCGCCTTCCGACGCTTCCGGCTCAACGTGCCGCAACTCGTGTCCGCTCCCGTTGTAACCGCGTCCTTCCCCGCGAACCAGAATTATTCAACTTCTTTTTAAAAGTAAGAACTTCAAACCTTTAAGTGCTTAATTTTAAATAAAGCAGCGGTGTACAGACTATGTTCCAAATCAAGGCCTTAGCAAGATCCTGTTCACTAAATCTAGGTTTATTAGTTCCGTAGACATGGAAACGAGTGGTAGAAAAGCCCGAATCTTTCAAAATTTTGCTAACGCCGCGGAGTGTATGAAAGTAGCCGCGAACCCATGGATTCAGTTCTGCCTTTTGCTGCCAGCAGTTGCACCAGCACCACGTCCTTCTCAGCCACCAAGTTCGACCAGTTAACGTCGCTCAGAGACTCTTAACACTATCCTCCAAAGAGGACAGCCTCTCGCGACTCCAATCGAACCTATGCTTCAACATGTCCTCCTCCCAAGCCTGAATGGACGGCCCCAGCCGCTTAATCCGCTCAGAGAACCCGTCCGGTCCACCTCCGCCGCCCAGCGCGTTGGTGGCGATGGGGCCTGTGAGCGCCCACTGAAGGCCAGAGAGGACTCCTTTAATTATACACAATTATATGACCAATGGTGAGACCGATTCTTCTAACAGATCTATCTCCTTGTCTGCTTGAGTGTTGTAACATCTCATTTCATTGTCTGCCCCTAACCCGACATTACTTGGACAGCTCCTTCTTTTCTTAGGTCTTTTTTCCGCGGCCCCCGAATCCCCAAGCAATCTGGCTGGGCATTCTGACGTTCGCCTTGAGGTCATCTGCCATGGAAAATACCAGACCGGGGTTTTTCTGGAACCAGCGGCCGGACATAACCACGTCAAGCCCCGACTGGAGAATGTCTTCGGCTACAACGCCGTCATGGATGGTACCAACGGTGCTGACGCTCATTCGATCGCCGATAGAGCTCTTTACCGCCTGGGAAAACTTTGCCTGGTAACCAGGGCCGCCTTTGATGGCCTTGGCGGCCAGAGGATGTATGCCGCCGCTGCTAACATCAAGCAGATCAACGCCACGGTCGGCCAGCAGGGACGCCAACTTTACCGTTTGGTTGACGGTCCACGATTCGGTCGCCTCAGCGGGCAGGTCTTGCTCGAAAAACTCAAACCAGTCTGTGGCGCTCACGCGCACTAGCAGAGGCATAGTGGCGGGAATCGCAGTGCGAATCGCCTCCACCAGTTCGAGCAACAGGCGCGTGCGGTTCTCGAACGACCCACCGTACCGGTCCGTCCACTTATTAGAGACCTGCGATCATCCAGAGTCAGTCATCTTGTGCAAAGAGTCTTCGGCCAACAAGGAACGTGAGTTCATCAGACCAGAACGACAGGAACAAAGAGCAACAGGAGTACGACAGGATTGCGACTGGAAGAAATCATGATGGCAATCTTAACACAATGGTGGGGAATTTACTTACAGGGCTCAAGAACTCGTGGATCAGATAGCCGTGGGCCGCGTGGATGTCGATTGCATCAAAGCCGGCCTTGACGGCACGCTGAGCTGCGGAAACAAAGTCGCGTTTAAGCTCCTCGATTTCTTCGACGGACATTGCGCGCGGTGTAGGGTTGTGAGGGCTGAAAGCGATAGGCGAGGGGGCAACAACGTCATCGGGCCAGCCGCCAACAGCGGTAACGGCCGTAGCGTTCATATTCAAGAACGGTGCCACAGTGCTTGCTTTACGGCCCGCGTGGCCGAGCTGAATACCGATTTTCTGGCCTTGACCGTGAGCGAATTCAACGATACGAACTAGCGGGGCGATTTGGCTGTCCTTCCAGAGACCCATGTCCTCGGGCGTAATACGACCACGGGGCTGTACGCCGGTAGCCTCCATAATAGCCAAACCAGGACCGCGTTGGATGATACCGCCGAGGTGCGTCAAGTGCCAATCGTTTGCATGGCCGTCCTCTGCGCTGTATTGGCAGAGTGGCGACAGGAATACTCGGTTGGGGAATGTGACGCCGCGCAGTGTCAAGGGTGTAAACAGCTTCGGTGGTGCTTCGTCCAGTCCCGAGCCCGCTACAGGCTGCTGTTCCGGGGTGAAGTACGAGATCCCCGGCGCCGCCACGTTGGCGATTGCTTCGGTAGCTGGCTGATTCGCTGAGTTGCTCATGATGGCGAGAAAAAGGATGAAGAACGGGGGATAAATACGGTGCACTGAAAAGGGCCGTCGAACTGCGTAGTGATTGATGATTTGAATATCCGATTTGACCACCTCGTTGCATCTATAATAAGAATCAACGAGGGTTCTTGAACTTTTATACTCGACTAAGCATTCGCTTCTTCTGGTCCCTGCATGGGACCGGCCTCCTTGATTCAACATCTCAAGTAAGCAGCCCCTGTTGTCGATCTCCCAAAAGCTTGCTAGAGCAGGGCGGTGTAAGAACAGGTGTTCCGGACTCGGAGAAAATCTTCTGCTGTGGAGCAAATCACTGCAGTACATACGTCTTCGTGTGGAAATAGCAGGACGAGTTGTATAAGAAACATATATTGCTTACAAATGGGGGTTGCGAGTGGCCAGGTATTTCCTTTAGCATAGACACTGGCACACCCGGCCAAGGAACCTCGGGGTTTCCGCTGTTGGTTACTCCATCGAAGGCGCAAAATCTGTCACGTAAGTGTGTATGTAGCGGGTATTAACGGCTCTGCCCCTGTATGTTACGTATCGGACTCGTTCACTGTCGCTATCTAATGGATCTGTGAGACCTTGACCAGAGTCTCCCGCATCCCTACAACGGTAGACAGGATGATCAAGACTGTGTCCTTGCTAATCCATGGCCGTAGACTTAGGGAAACAAACTATCAAGGTGCACCCTCGAAAACCCTCGCTCTTTATTCCTGCGCTGCAATCCCGCTTCGCCCATGAGTGGCACGGTCCGACGTGAGTAAACACTGTTCCCGTTTTGGCGACGTAGCTACGATGGATGTGACCAAACTAAATCCTGCCGGCTCGGCAATGCCGACGTATCCGCGGCCGTCCCACAACTATGCGCGGCATCTGACAAGCAGCTTTGTACTATGTGGGTCATCAAAGGCGACATCCGTTCCTCCTTTGCGGAGTATTTCTTGAGGCTCTTTTGTCTCTGGGCTGAGTCACCGGGCTTAGTAAAGGTGCCTCCGACCACTGACAAATTTAATGGTAAGCATTGTATAAGCTATTTGGGGTCTGGCTCCGACGCGTACCCACCACCGCACCCCAATGTTGAGTGATCCTACATATCCATTCCCTTCCTCAAAGGTCCACCAAAGGTTAGTGGTGGATCGCGGCGGCACCTTACAATACTCGATATATAGTACAGTCCCTCGACATAGTTTGATGCTTGCTGCGACTTCGTAAAACCTATCGGCAGTCTCATTGCCAGCCTCTCTGTTGTCGAGCTTAGACACGTCCGAAAACACCGCCCTCATCCGCCCTTTCCACGTCCCTCAAGCCTCAAAGCATCATGGCACAGGCAATGCAGCCAAAGACATCCCCCGAGTTTGATATCAAGCCCGATTTCGCCAAGTTCCTGGGAATGTGGATGTACTCACAGTTGCTTGTGACGCCGCCATGGCCAACCCAGAGCTTCGTCGGCCAGACCGTTATTGTGACGGGGGCCAATGTCGGGCTTGGTCTCGAGGCGGCACGGCACTTCTATCGCCTAGGGTGCGCGCGTCTCGTGCTTGGAGTCCGAACCGTGGCTAAGGGTGAGGCGGCTAAGGAGCAAATCGTCGCTAGCGTACGAAACAGGTCTGATGGGGCTACAGCTGTCCTCGTATGGCCGCTCGACCTGAGCGACACCGAGTCGGTATGCGCCTTTGCTGCCCGCGCCCGCATCGAGTTACCGAGGCTTGACGTCCTAGTAGAGAACGCCGGCGTCAACCCGACACAGTGGACCTTGGCCGAGGGCTACGAGATGAGCATTCAGGTCAACGTACTCAATACGTTCTTGTTAGCCCTGGATCTCCTGCCTAAACTGAAGGACACGGCGATCCAGTTTCGCACCGAAAGAAAGCCACATCTTGTCGTCGTGAGCTCCGAGATGCATCACATGACCGCCTTTCGAGACATTAACGCGCCGAATCTGTACGAGAGCTTGAACAACGAGTCTTCATGGAATGCTAATGAGCGGTGAGTCATATCAATCCTGTTGCAAGGCTATACCACCCTCCGGTAGCCGAATGTATCTAGAGGAATTATTCTCTATCTGCTTACGTTGCCCCGTTTCTGTCTCCTCGATTAACCAATTCTCTGTATTACATCCACTCTCGTTTCACAACTCGCCTCTTCTCACGTCTCTTTATTCGCTGACCACCCACTTACTAGGTACCAAACTACGAAACTTCTCGAGGTCTTATTCGTACGTGAATTAGTAGCCCGCCTACGTTCTAAAGAGGGCCCCGATCCGCCCGTCATTATCACTCTCGTGAATCCGGGCCTCTGCAACTCCGAAATCTTTCGCGAGTCGCCTCCACTAAGCGTTCGTGTAATCAAGTGGCTATTTGGCCGCACTACTGAGGTCGGTAGTCGAACTTTGGTTCACGGCGCTAGCGCTGACCTCAATTCCCACGGGGCGTTTATGAGCGATGGCAAGAACCAGAAGGTCGAGTGCTGGATATACGAGGATGTGGGATGCAGGGCCCAGAAGAAGGTATTTGAGCAGACGCTACCGATTCTGGAACGAAGGCAGCCCGGCGTTGTGAGAGCAGTTCGGATTTGAGTTTTAAAAATCCCTTACCAGTCTAAAAATTTGGATTTGTGTATAACCAACAATAGTATAAGCTTCCCTTATCCTTATATCCTGTATTACCATTCCCTCACCAGTTGATGTCACTACGCTGTCAGTTCCTCCCCACCTCTCGAGTAAAAGAAAGACCAGCTTTGGAGCCTTGGAGCGCAACTGAAACCGGACATCCTGCCTTTCTTTTTTCTGATCAATAAGTTGTCCTTTGATTACAGTAAGCGCGGTAGAAATACATACAGATCACATAGAGATAAAGATAGCGCCCTTATATAAGTACCCAAAATAAGCCATCACCTCATGACTGTTATCTCTGTGTTTTCCGTTGCGGTTGGACAAACGGTCTGTAATGTGATCTGTACATAGTAGTGTTTCTGTGCCCCTCTGTGCCCGGCTATGCCCAATGATCGAATCCCTTGTCCTCCTAATGGGGTGCGGAGAAGGGGCTAGACCAAAATAAAGGCGCATAGATGGATTTCGCATGCATCATCCATTGCTCCGTCACCGGGATTCTCGGATAGCCGGCATGGGAGGCCAGTAAGGCAGCCTGAGTGGGGTGGCCAAGACAATTTATGGAACCTTCCTCTGTTATTGTTACTCTAATGGATACTGCCGTCACGCGGTGCATGAGAAAAACATGCCACACTTACATCTTATCTACTTTGTGCTTATCTACTTGCCTACCTTGGTTACGCCTACCTACTCCTCCCTTCCTCTTGCATCCACGTTTCTCCAGAAAACACGGCTTCCAACTCGAACTCCGTAAGACTCACGCGTCGCCCATGTGGCCTGTTGTCAACTAATGATTGGAATGCAGCATATCTTTCTTTCCCTTTGTCTCGTTCCCACGCCTCGGGCATTCTGTGCTCTTTAACATGTCACGCCGGCGGATTACCGCGGCGACTCGTTACGACGCGAGCGAAGTCGACATCCTGGAATACGCGTCCCGTCCTGCTTTTTGGTGGTTGGCACTTTTCATTGTTGCCTCGTACTTCGCCACTATATGGGCCGCTCACGGGGGAGAGACCCCCGGGACCGCCACTCAGCACAGCTCACAGAAAGAAGCACTCCAGACCCCCCCGAGACCCGTGCCATTTTATACGCGTTGGCTGGCGCCGTACTACCTCCGCTCGCCCGTACGACGCCTTATAGCCATAGCGCTCTACCTCGGCGTGCTGGTCTTGCAGCTGCGCCACGGCGCCTGGGTTCTTACCACATGGTGGCGGCTGCTGATCGCGGTGTTCCGGCAGTGGCCAGCGGTGGTGACATGGAATCTCTCGAGCCTCTTGGTCCACGGAGCCTATGTTTTGTCTATTCTTAGCGCTCTGGGCATGGGCCTGGGCCTGGCCGGGTTTGGCGGCGTTGTTTTGTTGTCACAGGTCCAATGTCTTTTTGAGCTCGTCTTAGGCGAGTGGAAGGCGCCTGGGGAGAAACCGTCGGAGGGCGGCGCGTAGAACCAGACAGCCCGTTCTTGAAATCAAGTTACGAATATCGGTGGATTTTACGCCCGGGGGTGAAAGACATTACAGGGTGCACTGTGAGTGGGCGTGTAAGACTGAGCTTCCCAAGGAACGAATAGAACATAGCAGTGGCCCCCTTCATTGTTCGCTCGGACAGAACTCCGATGCTGACGGCGGCACAGGCCGGATCCACCGGCAGGCTGGTATAGATGCCCAGGCACCCAACTGTCCCACAGTCTAACTGCGATGTTGGCGTTGCGGCCCAGCCAGCTATGCTCATAGACCACCATGGGGATGTTGAATCGGCACAGAGCTAGATGCGAGGTGTCTTCCAACCACGACATCACTACCGCCACTCGGCGTAATAGAACGTCTCGAGGGTATTTTTTTAAGTCGTGTGCCTGTCTTATCTGCATCCCCCTAGTATCGATCGAGACAGCCCAGTAGTATGACGAACGCTATACCTAAGTCATACGGTATAACTTCCCTTTTATCTATTATCCATGCAGCGAGCATCAGTCCCTACGGAATGTCGTGATGGTCGCAGAAGGTCGGGAACCAAGGTGGCCCTCGCGTGCATGGAGAGGCTCAGAGTCAGCCGGTAACATGCGTGGAGGGGATAGGAGAAGGCATCATTTCCTGCTATCTTGGTTTCCCTTCGAACTGACGCTTATAGTGCAGCGGGTTCCTGCCCGCAGAGACGAACGAGGAATCTATCCCGAAGTTCCTTGATGACGATGGGGTCGGCTTTCAGGGTAGGTGAATGCTTTTGTTGTGCCCCTTTTGCCGAGATGATTGCTGAGATGGTAGCCGCAGGACTATCAAAGCTCGATGACGTTTCGTGTGGTATGATGGTGTCTGCATTCAAGGAGATTGTTGAGATCGGACTGCTGTTTGTTCCGGGAGATGCTGTCCTCCGTGGTGTCAAAGGGGCAGCAAAGGTGATACGATACGCTAAGTCAGCGTACGAGAATGGAAGTACGTACTAGCTTCCCCCTGAATCTGTCTATATTCCGCTAAATAATCCCCCCCTTTTTAGTGAACGCTGTGAGCTTCTTCGGTGATTAAAATAGCGACGCTTGTGGCGTTCGAGACTGAAATTCTAACCTCAAATCTCTTCTTACTGCTATAGCCGGTAAATCGAGCACCGGCTCCGCAATTAGGAATAAGTCGAAATGCCAAAGGCGCGAGAAGAAGCCACATCCGCCAACCTCTAGTCGGGGACACGAAGGTTCCAGGACTTCCGGCCCAGCAAGGGAGGAAAGTACCAAGACCGGGGCCGGCACATCAGCTGCTTCATTTCCAACACCTACAGCCTCTCCAACTTGCAGCTTTAACCGGGCGCCCTGGGTTCCTGAAGAAAGCGGATCGTCAGCACGTCTTGAGGAATAGAAAAACGGAGCGATCAGACATGGGAAAACAGAAAGCAAGTCACACAATTAGATAACAACGGATCCTACCATCGGTTTCTACGTGCAAGGCCGTAAAGATATGACCAAAATCACGTGTAAAAAGAAACACACACGAGCATGTTACCATTCTCGGCAAGTACCTAAAAGACATCCCGAGAAGTATTTTTGTTGGGTTTAGCGCCAACATCATATAGACTCCGGATGCACAAAAGCACCTTAAACGACCTCAGTCTATTATGCCGCGTGCCTAACTCATAGTTAACGCCTGCATTATTCGTCCTTAGTGGGATGGTGATGTCGGGAAATCGGTAGACTACTACGTACACGATGCAAACTTTAAACGATCGTTTGCCTCCAGGAGCCCCATCTCCATTTCCACCAGCTGACCAGATCCAATATTTCCCTTAAATCTCCAATCATTTGTGGTGATCGCGGCCGCTCTTCTCCCTCGAAATTGGCGGGTCTTCCGTGTCCACTTGATCTGTCGAGGCAAATCGTACCCCCTCCTCAGCGCAGGTTCCCTCCGTCGCCAGGCGCATCTCCAAGTCGGGATTCTTGACCTTCCAGCGAGCCATGTACCACACACCAGACATTAAAAAGGCCCACATGACTGTCTCGAAGACGGCCGCAGCTGGGTAGCCGTTAGGAAAGCGCGGCGCCTGTACGGTAGGAAATGTAAAAAGGGGAACCCAGATCTGCCCGCAGAACCCCAGCGTCATCATCGAGGAGATAATGAGGCCGCGCTCGCCATAATTCTCCTTCAGCGTTGAGTTGACCCAGGAATATAGTATTGGTGACGCCATGCCCGAGAAGCCGCCAAGGTAGAAGGCCACGAATTTCAGTGTATCGGGTACGTTCCAAACGGCGAGAACGATAATAGCGAACAAAACGAGTGAGTACTGGAATGTCCAAAGACCTCGCAGACTCAAGCTACCCGCCAATGTGGTTCCGAACCAGGAGGACAGCGCCCGAAGGAGGTCGATGAAGGTGGGCAGAATATTAACCAATTCGATGGAATAATTCTCCGACCGGAGCCATAGGGCCATATACCCAGTCCAGTATTGCGCCTGGCACAACATTCTGCGCGATGGATCTCAGTTCCTTCTTAGATAATCGTGGGTTAGGGAGTAGGGGAACCCACATGTAACACGGAACGCAGAACCACCACATCGGCCGACTGAGTGTGTACTTGAATGTCTTCCACGTGATTCCCTCTTGCTCTACCGTCGGCATGCGTCGTGTAGCAAGGCTGTGTTCCTTTTCGGTAAAGTACCACCGTCTAGGGGAAGAAGGAAGGCCGGGCCAGACCGCGAAGCCTAGGAATGCCAGCGGCAGGGTGATGATGCCCTGGACAATGAAGAGCCACCGCCACCCGGCCCTACCGAAAACACCATCGAGGTTGCGATACGCAGTTGCCTGTAAGTACCCAGAAAACATAGATCCGAGAGAGTTTCCCATAAACCACACGCCAGCGCGCTTGAAGAGCTCTTCGTTGCGAAACCATGAACCCACTGTGGAACAATGGGTCAACAACAAGCACCAAGTAAAAGAACGACTGCGCCACTCACAGATAAGATGCGTGCCTCCAAAGGATGACGCTTCAAGAAATCCGGTAATAGCGCGCAGGATGTACAAATGCCAGTTTTTCTGAACCGTGGACTGGCAGAAGGCGACAATGGCCCATGTGATCTGAAGCGATGGGAGAAGAAACGGTGCGCTATTCTCCACGATCAGCAATTGTTGGTTAAATCAGGTAGTTCTGACCAACATTCGGGCCTTGGTTTGTAAAGTCATGAGTGGAATCTGACCAAGCACGTATGCAGTATTATCTAAGGAAAGAGTTCAGTGTCCATTGTAAGGGGCTCAGTGTCGGCACAGACAGGGAAGCTGACTCACAGGCAACAACAAAGTAGTTCAGCTCATTACCAACGGCATTAAGGTCTTCGCGCATTCCCGACACATAGGCATTGGTGACGTTTTGCTGTCCAAGGAACTGCAGTCGTGTGGTTAATAATACGGAGTGCATATGCTCAAGAACTGGCAATGACTAACTCGACAAAAGACTGACAGGGTTCCAGACTGATTAGCTGCGGGCTCTCCCACATTGGTATATCCAGTCGTACTTACAGCTGAGGCAGCCGAATATAAGGATGGCAAGGTCAAGTTTTCGAAGTAGCTTCCGTTCTTCCTTTGGGTAATGGGAAGCTGTACGAATTTCGCATCAGTCGCTGTCATCCTGCGGGGTTAAGATAAATCAAGCACCTACGATACCAGTCAAAGACGGAAATTAGAACAGAAAAAACAGGGTTCATCTTAGCCGTCGCGTAGAGGCCCATGGCTGTGAATTGGTCGAGCGAATCCCCACATCGAGGGAGTGACTTCTGAATTTTGGGTGAGGTCAGAATCTCCCTTAAGGCATGTACGACTGTATTATTATAGGAGGTGATGCCGTCCGGCAGTTTACCGAGAACCCCCGTGTGGGTAAATCAGTGGCAAGCACGACATCAAGAGTGGTCTGTTCGCCATTCTTATCAGCTGAGAGACGAATTGTAGGGGCAGGATTGTCGGGCTTGGCTCCTCTGCCAAGAACCCGTCGAGCTCGATGTGGGCATTCATCCGCAAGCGACCAAGAGCTGGCATCTGACAGAAATGTTTGCCCTTGTTCGCCCAGCGTTCGCGCTGCGGTGACGGCGGTGTCTTTCAAATAGATGTGGCGTAATTCGACACTCGTTGAAGGGCAAGGATTGCGGAGAACGCGCTGATTTGCTTGTTCCGGTGTCGTGAGGATCCACTGGTATGGCGCCATACCCCATTGTCATACAGCATGAATGGTTTGATTAGTGTAGAGCAAAATGATACCATGGCCTTGATATTCTCCGAGTAAAAGCCGCTGTGGATGCGAAGTGCGATATTTTCCGATAGAAACATGGCGTCTGCAAGACTTCGTTACCACACGAGTCAATCGCTGGTCTTGTTGAACTAATATATGGGATGAGCGTGGATGATCATTCGAACTAAGAAAAGCAGAGAGGACGAGAAGGGCGTATGAATAAAAGCTCACGGTAATATCAAAGAACTACGCAGTAGAGAGACCAGAAATCAGTTACTCCGAACAGGTTGTATGTCGTTGCTTACACTTCCACCAGTCCGCACGTCACTTTCTACAGCAGTTCTGTATCCACTATAGCTATAGTTCTCTGTCAATTCATTTTCGTTTGAACATGGCCCGAGTGGTACAACATCAGGCTTGCCTTGGATACATAGCAGAATCGACCAGAGCAAAGGTCTTTGGTATACCTATGCGGCATAGGTTACGCCTCTGAGAACCTGCATGAACGGCTGGAAAGAGCTCCGACCTTAACGCCTGGTGTTGTTCCAGTACGAAACGGCTGAAGAAGACGGGATTTTGATGGCGGGCTTAGAAATGGAAATTTAAATTACAATGCAGCTTTGGTATTATAGTAACATTCGTGCTCCCTGCTCTGTGACACTGTGGCCATCATATATCAGGTTTCCGTGTTTACTCGTTCATCCCTGAAACATACCACAGCCAGACGGACGAATACCCGAAAACATATCCCATAGCAGAGGGTCTCATTTATGATAAAGGCCTTTGAAGCCGGGAAGGATCTCTGCGCCGTCGTATGACTCCTCGGCTGTCTTCTTGGTCTGCTGCCAGGATTGCTTGAGGGTGGTGAACTCGCCCATGGTTGGAACACGATGACCGCCGCGCTCGAATTCGTTCTGTGTGAAGCCAGCACGCTTGAGGACGGGAGACTCGATAGTATTCAGAAGCAAGTCGTTCTGCGGACGCGCAAAGTACAGTAGGCCGAGGCGGTCAACGTGCCGCTGGTCCTTCGGGGGGACGGAGACCTGTGAGGAGTTTAGTATTGGTACCCAAGGGGAGAAAGGGGAAGGAGAACAACGGACGCGGTGAATGGTCGACTTGATATAACCGCCAGTGAGGAAAGAAAGGGCGTCGCAGGTGTTGACGGTAAGGCTGGCATCGAGCGGCTTCGCCCACTTCCAGGCGCCCGTCGCGTGGTCCTTGATCTGCAGGGCGGCGACGGGCTGGCGGAAGAGCAGCGTAAGGGTGCCGAGATCGGTGTGCCCCCGCGACCACAGGCCGTCGCCGAGGCGCTCGATCTCGCTTGGGCTGAACTTGGAGTACTTCATGTAACGCAGGTGCGACTCATCGTGGACGTCCCAGCGGTGCAGGCGGGTGAAGAAGTCGCCAGGCAGCTCAAGGGCGAGCGCGATGAGGTGGTTCAGCGGATCCAGGACCTTGTCATGCAGGTCCTTTGCGAATGATTCAATCTCAGCGAGGTGGTCTGCTAGCACCGTCGGCACCGGCTGTGTAATGTGCCCGTCATTGGTCGCCATGTTCCACACCTCGGTCTTGTCCGGCACACCGCCGCCGAGCAGCCGCCGGCCTGCCGGCCGGTACCCGTTGTAGTCGCCCGCGTCCAAATCCGGTGTGTATTTGAGCTTCTCCTCTAGTGGAAGCTCGTAGAAAGCTTGCCCGAGGGCGAATTGGCGGTCCACCGCCTCCCACGGAATTCCGAACCGAGTTACATAGAAGAATCCCTTGGTGCGGATCGCCTCGATGAGTGTCTGTGCCAGCGCCTGGTTCCCCTCGGGGGTACCGTACAGCCCGAGGTCGACCGTTGGCACTGTGGATTTCCTAGGTCAGCCATATGAGCTTCGGTGGATGGTAGACAATAGGGACTCACGGTCGGCCCAGTCGAGGCTTTCTTTGGTCTCTGGTACATGGTCATAGTTGAAGAGCTGGGGGAGTACTTGGGTCATGTTGATGGCGGGAGTCTTAGGCTTGAGAACACAGGGGAAATAACGAGCCGTAGGTCGTTTGCCGTGATTAATGAGCATTGCTGACTACCCTTTATAAGCGGCTTGACCAGCCATTCAACAGTACATCCATCATAGCGTGATCGTCCTTCCCCTCATCATTTCTCGGCCTACCTCTTAACCCTCGCAATGACATTGGAAGGCTTTAGCGGGGTAATGGTTGGACAGGCTTGCCCTGCGGGGTTGCCTAACGCCATATCGCTACTGATGGCGCAATTTCTTCAGCGCCCCAACGCGCCAGAAGCCAAGCATATGCCCTCCGCTTACCGATAACAATTACCCCGACGACGCGGACTTAATAGGTCTTCCTACCGACATGCAAACCATTAAGGGGCGGGGTTCCTTCACCTCCGAAGCGATCCTATCGCCGATCACGGGCAGCGGACCCAATCCACTAAGTGAGGAGGTGGCATGGCCTTCGTATTAACAAGTCTGTCAACCGTCGGCACACTGTTGTGACATTTTAGGAATGTCGAAATTCTTTTTGGTAGAATACAATTTACAGCATTTAGTCGCGCCGTAACAGCACCAGTACAGTACAACAGTTGAGGTGAACTTACTGTGCATTTACTGGCTCTTGAAATACGCAGTGGGCTTTGCTAAGAGATGAGCACACATAGTAGTGGGAGAAACAAACTGGGTAAACGGAAACGCATTTTCTTATGCAGCACAGTGTAAATCCTCTGCACTGACGCGGAACACCGTCAGTCTTGCCTATATAACCTGCTAGATTATAGTCCTTAACTGCGCTTATGCAAATGCTGGACGATTTCATTGAGTTAAAGGTCTCTTCCTGACCCTTACAAAGAGAGCTCTGCCATTCTGGCGAAGCTTGACCAATTTTATAAGAAGACTTTGTGTCAACATAAGTAAATAATTAAAGGGAGAAGAATGGTGTACATCAGTCGTGGGATGGAGAAGGGCAAGATATCTGGCGCGGGTCATGTGACCACGCACCATAACATGCGTATTCCAATCAAGACTGCAAAAACGGATCTGTATGTATACGTCCATTATAGTAATTTTTGTTTCCTTGTTACTTCAATAGGACTATATAATGCTCCCTTGAGCCTCCAAGACTTCCGATTCTCCTCCACCCTCACTCATTATCTTGCCAATCCACTTACCACTCTACGTCAAAACACCAAGCTGGTCACATGATTTGAGACCATCCATATCTCCATTCGTCCATGGAGTCTCATGTACCCAGTCTTCTTTCCCTCTTCACCTCCCTAATTCATGTCGTCTCCATACTAAGAAGAATACATCCCAATACTCCGTGGCGCCGTTTTAACATTCATGTATCTGCAACATGTCTGAATAGAATATGAGCCTGTTTCAGTCGCCTAGAGTGAAAGTTCTTAGACCATCAACAAGACTCATATAAATATGTATAGGCCCCCTTTCAGCGAGGTAATTCATAGTGCCAAGTGGAACTTATACGCCCACAAGCTGGCCTCATAGGTTTAACGAAGAGACGGGGAATAGACAGCCTCGCTGCTGTGGCTAAGTAGCCTCAACTATATACATGCTTTGCTCCTTTAGAGAAACTCCTGGTACTGAAAAGGGGGTTAACCTGCGAGCAATCAGAGAGGGATCTACCTAGGATTATTCCAGGGCATAATACAGGTGCCGCAGCCTTCGGTTGTCGCATCCGGCAAACCTAATAAATGGCCAGAAATGTCTACAGGCCCTAACGAGTTTCCCTAAGGTAGGCTATCAGATCCGTATTTGTAATGACACAGCCCACTCTTATGATACTTAACACGGCGTAGGTCTGTACCCAATAAGGTTTGTGTGTCCTGACTGTGGTGCGGCTCGAATTTTGTAAGTATCTAACCGCATGACGGCATTGGTGGAGCTGGCAGCCTACCGTGGTGTTTGTGTACCGAGCTCCGAAACTGCGCCAGCTATGTACTTTTCACGCTCAACGCTGGTGACTGGACAAAGGGTACCATCATGCACTTCAGGGCGCGTTGCGTGGTCGCATGTGGCGTCGTGCGCATAATCACTGGGTGAACAATCCGGGGTAGAGGCGCAGCGCTGGTTTCCCCTTGAGGTCAGATGGAGATGAGAAGATGATTTTGCGTGCCGGCCGGGGGACATTGAAGTTAGAGGAGCTTCGTCTGATCCGTATGTGCATGCATAGTGTTAGCGCCACGGATATCTTGTTTCCGAACACGCTATGTCGCGGGTGGGCCCTGACTGGCGGTCTAAACAGGGCCCGGGGAGGCGATGACGAGGAGCCGCTTCAACATTTTGGGATTTGTGGGGAAATTGCCTCAATGACGCCGTAAATGAGTGCCCCCTTTGAGAAAGGGGTTTCTGGCCTTGATGCTGCTTTGGATGTAATAAATCGGAATGGTGGTATAGATACGGCGTAGATGGTGTCGAGTTGGTTCGTAATCCCTCTTTCCCGACGATGTTCCCTGCAACAGAGGCTCTGTTGGCTCGCGAAGAAGCCAGAGGAGGTGACGGGCTGAAGCTTGCCAATGCTCACAAAAAATACACATTGAGCCATCACTCGATTAAATTAGTTCTTAGTACTGGGTTCATGTGTCCTAGCATCCTTCTCTAGTCATCACAAGCTCGCAAGCTGTAACCGCTGGGATCAAGAAGGCAACATCAATGGCCAGGGTCGGCCGTCTGAACGGGGAAGCCTGGATGTACATAGCCCGATGCCCGCGAATGGGCATCGGAATCGGCCACTTCCGATGGGAGCACGCGCTTCGCGTTTTCCTCGCTCCGGCTCGGGCTGAGATACCACGATGTAAAAGAGCGCGAAGGTCCGTGCACAGCGCGTACCCCCCACTGACGCATCTCACGATTCATAGCTTACTGGTGTTGAGGATCCTTACTAAGGGTGGTAAGGGCTAGAGGTGACTGGCAGAACGCTGCTAACCCCAGCCGAAGCTGGATTTGAGTCCACACGCGAGAGCTGGGTGCTTAAGGCTGTACCCAAGGAATAATTGTCTGTCAAGGTTCCCGGGGAAAAGAGCTATCCCGCGAGAAGGGTTCTCGTGAGAACCCGCGATGAGATCCTACAGCTTTTTACGTGCAAGCTTCTGGAGAGTGTTCAGAGCGTTGAAGGTTAAGCCGAAGGGCATTCCCAAAAAACAGAGGCTTAGCAGACCAGGGTATAGTAGGTTCCTCCAGCGTAAAGCTAGCAGAGACGTCGACTTCAGCTAATCTGGCCCTGTTATAACTTGGCCTTGGGTGGTGCTGCAGGCGAATGAAATCCTTCGGGGACCCTAAACTCAATTTTGCTTTTCTTTCCATGGCCATACACCCACAATGCTGCCGTTGTCGCTTGTGGCGGCTACGCCCGTCAATGGAAGATGCATCAACGGTCTTGACGATATCCCCACCGTACTAGGTCTGCCCTAATCAAGGAAAGAAGCGGTAGTGAGGAGCAGGGCAGAATCATAATTTTTCCCCCTTCATGTAGTGGTCGGTGATTAGATTGGCAGAGGTCTATTTAAGATTTAAGCGCCGCCCCGTCTGAAATGCGGCGTGTCGCTTCTGGTACTGCCTTTCTTGGCGGAAGCTTAATCAGACAGTTTAGTTGACTGTAATTGAGCATTAAGGGCTCGGAAGTACTCCGCTGATGGCATAGATACCTGTGTACTAGTAGGCATGTGCATTATAGGCTGTAGGCGGTGCGCGAAGGTGTTACTACATCGTATTAGTGCTCCTTCATTCCCTGCGACGCTGTTACAGACGCCCCCTGACGTTAGCAAGGATCACCCCTACATAGTGATGTCCTTTTGGGCTTAAAAGTCCCGCTACCCGTTATACGATACGTTCGCCGCAGAATCCTGGTAGGCGACGGGAGGAGACTTTGGCGGATTCGGCCCCGGGCGCCACGGACGAAGGATTTAGTCATCTATCTACCCAGCGGGACTGGGCATTGGACACAGTACAGGCCCCCTTTCCCGCCCACAGGCTTTTGCAGCGGTCTACGTGGCACTGGATCCGTGGTGACGCCCGGCTTTTGTGATGCTGCAGTCCACATTTACTCCCTCGGCGCTTTCGGTCGCTTCGCTAATATCGGAAAGCGCGGCTTTGAGCCGAACAGCCAGCTACAGATGCTTCGTCTTAGCCGCCAAAGTCTTGTTTTCTCCACTTCACTGGCTTGCTTTGCGGACATCCGGAGCGGACATATCGCGCGCACGGGGCGAACCGCGGTCGATCCCGTGGCCCGTCGGGCCCATTTCCACAAACGTAGTGGCTTTCTGGCACACGGGCATGGTCGTTGTCATTATCGACGCATCTGGCCGCTGGTCCAGTTGCATTGCATTGCGCATAGTACTATGTAGAAGTGACAGGGCAAGACTGTCGTCTTTCTCAGGCCATGCCAGTTGTGGGGCATCTTCCACGGCTACGCGAGTCAGGGTGACCGATCGCCTTGTCCACAGGGCCAGGGCCGAGAATTTCAAGGCCAAAAAGGGCGCAAAACGAAGATGGGAATTCAAGGGACATATTCAACCAGCGCACCATACGGGGCATTTGACCGATCCTTATGACTCTGTTCGGATGGTTGCCGAAAGTTACGTGCATGAGCTTGTATGAGAACTATGTTGGCATGTAAGATGTCTGAGAGCTATGTTTGGCATTTAAGAAGAGATTGTCCGGAGCGAATTCATTAGCTACTATGTAAAGAATAAGATTTTTGGGTCCACTGATATTCTGGTGATCATATTTCGACGGAAATGTGCATACGGTATTCAAGTCTAGGTGGACCTGATCAACGCATGAGTGCGAATGTTCCTGACTCGAGGGTGCCCCATAATTTTAGGTGACGGATGGGCTCGGCTTTTAGCACATGCCGAGTCCGAGTTAAGGGACGATCCCGACGTTCGCTCCAGGTTCATTGGCGATACACTAGAGCTCGACGACGTGGACAGCAAAATAGTTAGTCTTCCGAACAATGAGCAGTCTGTGGGGGCTCTCTCCTTCTCAATGAACAATGCGCATAGTGAGGTTCGTTGTTGTATAATTACTCACTCTGTGGCCACACAGCCACCCGTTCATTCCCCTCCTCACCCACACTTCCTCCCATCTACGCAAGAAAATGGACATATTTATCAATTACCCGTTCGAACGCTCGACCGTACAATCGGCGGCCACCGCGCTGCTGGCCGTGCTGGTTCTTTCCGCGGCCTACGCACTCGTGTTGCTTCCTCTTTATTACTTGTTCATCAGTCCATTGCGAGCCTACCCAGGACCTAAGCTGTGGGCCGCGTCTCGGATTCCCTTGTATCTCAGTCAGAGATCGGGATACCACTATAACAAGATACTCCAGCTTCACTGCCAATATGGCGAAGTCGTACGCATATCACCCACAGAGCTTTCGTACGTGCAACACAATGCCTGGAAGGAGATCATGGGCCGGAAGAAGGGCCAAGCCGAGAATGGCAAAGACCCTGTTCTGTACAAATTAAACCGAGCAAGCATTGTCGGCAGCGATTACGCGCTCCATTCGCAAATCCGACGAATCCTCAACCACGGCTTCTCGACGAAAAGCCTCCTTGAGCAGGAGACACTCATCCAGAATCATGTCAACCTCTTTTTCGAACGAATGAAGACGAGGGCAGCCGATGACGAAGCCGTGAACATGGTGGCTTGGTACAACTTTGTTACGTTTGACATCATCGGCGATTTAGCGTTCGGCGAGTCATTCCACTGCCTCGAGGAGGGACGTTTTCATCCGTGGGTGGCCAACATCTTTAACACGATGAAATCGACCGCGTTGACCTACTTTGCGCGGCGGCTCGTGTACTACGCGGATGAGATCTTCCTGGCCGTGAGGCCTTCGGCCGTGCGAGCTTTCAAAAAGCACCAAAGATTCACGGCATCGCAAGTGCAGAAGAGGCTTCAGGTTTCACAGCCTCGGCCGGACTTTTTCGAAGCTATGCTTACCAAAGACGGCGGGGCGGGCGAGCGGCTGTCGCTCAAGAGCATGGAGGCCAACAGCGGCTCGCTCGCTATCGCGGGCTCCGAGACGACGGCCACCGTGCTATCGTTCACCACCTATCTGCTGTGTAAGCACCCCGAAGTGCTGGCCCGGGTACAAGCAGAGGTCGACGCCGCCTTTACGAGCGAGGCCGAAATCAACTTCACCGCCGTCAGCCACCTAAACTACATGCTGGCGGTGCTCAACGAAGCCATGCGCATGTTTCCGGCAGCACCCGAGACGTTCGTGCGCATCACGCCGCCCGAGGGCGCCGTCATCTGCGATCGGCCCGTCCCCGGAAACACGACCGTGGGCATCCCGCAGTGGGCGGCGTACCACTACCCCGAAAACTTCGAGGCCGCCACTCGCTTCGTGCCGGAGCGCTGGCTCCCCGACTCGCCCTTCCCCAACGACCGCAAGGATATCTTCAACCCGTTCTCGTACGGTTCCCGTGACTGCATCGGCAAGAACCTCGCCATCAACGAGATGCGCCTCATTCTTGCCCGCATGCTCTTTTGCTTCGATATTGAGCTGGATCCCCGCAGCCGGGAATGGTCGAAGGACATGCATTGTTATCTCTTCTGGGAAAAGCCCCAAATGTACGTCCACCTTCGGCTCCGCGAACACGACGCTCCGCAGGTGGTCAACCAGGAGGCTGTAGCATAGACATCTGACATTAAGGCGACACTATCGTGAAATAAAAATACATCAAAGAACACAAAGACACTGTTTCCAGTGTAAAAGTACGGCATAACAGACAACAGTCATTAAATGAAAATGACATCCAAGTAAATAGTCCACCACACATCCCTCACCCGCAATCCCGTCCCCCCCTCCCCACTGCTCCTCACCAGTTCCCCAGACCAGTCGCTGGATCCCAGCCGCCCGGTGCCGAAACCGGGCGACTTTCCCTCACGGGCGAGGTTCCAGCCATGGAATACGTCTCGGAAGATGGCTTCACCAGCTGAGTTAAACCATGGGGTGATGAAGCCTCAGGGTGGCCGGCCCTCGGCTGCGAGGTCGTCGTTGAGAAGCGCCATGACGGCTGCAAGTGTTTGGGTTGTTGAGCGAGGGTTAAGGAGTTCAGATTGACTAAAGAAGAGAAGAAAGAAAAGAGAGAGAACCAGAGAGGGGAGGATACTCCCTTATATACATGCGCGCCTTGTAGCGTGGATAACATGAACGGAGACAGAGATCGAGACCATGGTAGACGTCTTCCAACAGGGGTGTATGCACTCGCCCCATCTTGAAGATGAGCCTTGCCGGCCCCTAGCACCGAGAAGTGGTAACCGGCTTCAGCGATGTTGGGGGATGCCCGGCCGCCCGGGTTGCACATCCCTTGAAACCGATCCCCGCCGCGCCTGAACCGGTCAAAGTAGCGCCGGACCGCGCGCCACTGGTATGAAGGCTGAGCAACGACGTCGCTGAACCCACCAGCGCTGCTATACTGGCTCCGGGTGTCAAAGCCGACCATCTCGCGCACACCAGGAACCGGGTCGCGCCGACGGTCGTGACGTACGGGCAGCTGGGGGGAAGGTTGGTATGTGCCGTAGTCAGGCCAAGTATTACTTGTTGCCGTTCTCGCGGTGGGGCGGGATGGCCAGGAAAGGAGGTCACCATCAATGTTGTAGGTGACCATGGGAAGCGGCCAGCTGATACACAGGACCGTCTGCGCGTCTAGGGCACCCACGTAGTCCTTCTTGTCCTTCCATTGTTCCGACGTGTTCGGGGTTTGCCGGTCCTCGCCACCGGTGATCCGCTCGACGGTGAATGCATCGGCCGCGCCCGCGGCTGACGCGTCGCGACAGTACCTCTCTAGGTACAGCTGGACATCAGACCTCTTTGCCACCTCACCTTGGGAATTGAGGATGCCGAAACCGTTCCGGCGGCCGGGTGGCTGCCGTATTACCCATGAGTCCCATACAGAACTCGGAGGCAAAGTGGAGGAGAGAAGATGTGGCACAAGTCACCAGCATCTGTAGCAGCAATTTCTTCTTCTTTGAGCCCAACGAAACAATGTTTCCCCTAGTCGAAAGCAACCAAGCAATTTTAAATATGCGTTACGCCCCAATTCTCCTCGTCGCCACCTTGGCCACTTCCACCCCTTTGGGACTTCGCTGAGATGCCGACGTCGATGCCGCTACTGCTTACATAGCGGATAAGTGCTCCAACGACGATGCCACAACCGCCGATATGGAAGACAAACGAAACCCCTTATAAACTGCGTCAAAACTGAAGGGTGGCCGGATGCCGGTAGGGCTTTCCATCAGCTCCAGCGGAGTCCCCGGTCAAATATGATGTCTTCTGAACCGTGGATTTATTGCTCTGCTTGGAGTATTTTGGCAGTGGTACGATATTTGAGGGAACACTGAGAAAGTATGCACCGGTTGATGGAGGGGAATGGGTAGATACAGAGAGTGACAGGGCGTTGGAAATTATGATGTAAGCGGCCACTCTCTTTTATTTCACTGTAGATCAGGACATAGATTCGACACATTTCTTTGACTTCGAACCTACACGGGCGTTCTTTTGAATATAACTGGGAGAACGTACAGTCGTGAAATAAGCGTATGCCATCGCCCTGTGCCATTTTTCAAGCCTGTCCCTGGCTAACAAGGTTTAGCAAACCAACGTCTCTTTGGGCCTGGGCAAGCATGGCCGCATCCTCAGCCCCCGTGTGGCTCTTAAATACGCGGTCCATGTCCTCCAGCGTGGCGTTCTTCGTCTCGGGAAGATAGAACCAGACCCAGGCGAAACCGCCGACAAGGAAGGCCGCGAAGAAAATGTAGGTTCCCCACGCCCAGCCCTCAAGCATTGACGGGACGAACAGCCCGATGGCGAAGTTGTTCAGCCAGTTCGAGTTGGCGCCAATTGACACACCGCGGGCCCGAATGGAAAGAGGGAAGATCTCCGAGATGACTACCCAACTTGCCGGGCCCCAGCCGAAGCCAAATCCGGCAATGTAGATCCAGATGAGAACCACGGCCGCCCAACCAGCATCGACGTGGTTCGGCCAGTCATGTCGGAATTTGGCCACAATGATGCCAACGGTGAGGATGCTGACAAACATAATAACGGATCCGGTAAGAAGCATGGTTTTTCGTCCCAGTCGGTCGATAAGTACCTGCGTGAAAGGGTTAGATGGAGGAACACAGGGGGAAATCGGGAAACTAAGTACCATGGCTGGCAGTGTGCTGATCATGAAGACGGATCCAGTCACACCTGTGGCTAGAAGAGCAATGGTTCCTTCCGAAAAGCCGAAGCTCTGGAAAACATTAGAAGCATAGTAGATAACTTGAGGCATGAGGTCAGCATGGCCTTTTCTTTCTTTTCGGCGACATAATGGGTCACAGGGGGTGTACGTACTGGCATCAATTCCGCTCCACTGCTGCCAGAACATGACAAGCCAGGCAGTGCCAACGCGCTTGAAGTTGTCCATAGAGCTGAAAATCTGTACGTAGCCGTACAGCTCTCTCTTCAGAACACCCGTAGTCTCGGGCTTCAGGTGCGTGAAGTGCTTGGCGAACACACGCTGCTCAAACAGCGCCTCGGCTTTGATCTCGAGGAGCTCGGCGTGGACCAGCTCGTCATCCAGGGATTTCTTGCGCAGCCAGGCCAGCGTCTTCTTGGCTTCGTCGTCGCGGCCGACCTTAACCAACCAGCGAGGCGAAAAGGGCATCCACCAGATGCCGACGGCGAGGAGGGCGGCGGGGATGCCTTGGATGATGGAGGGCAGGCGCCAGGCGAGGTCGGACTGGGAGTCCCCGGTGCCGCCGAGGAAGTTGCATGCGTAGCCGATCCAGAAGCTGAGCATGATGCCGAGGATGGTGGCGAACTGGTAGAAGCTGACGATGAAGCCGCGCGTCTCGGGCGCCGAGATCTCGGCGTTGTACAGCGGGCCGACGCTGCTGAAGGTGCCGACGCCGAGACCCGTGAAGAAGCGGCCGGCGTACAGCAGCGCCGGGTTTCCCGCTGTGGCGCCGATGTACAAGTAGCTGCCCAGGACGGTGTAGCAGCACGCGCTGAACATGGCGTACTTGCGGCTGATGAGCTCGCCCACGAGACCTGCTGTCAAGGACCCCACGATACCGCCCAGCTGCAACACCGACGTCAGCCACCCCGTGGCCGCCGAGGAGGCCACAACCGACGGAAAGTTGGCGGTGAAGCGATGCATGACGAGGGACTGCGACAGAATGCCCTGTTGGTAGCCATACTCGAATCCGCCAAAGCTGGCCGTGGGTTAGTCGGGTAGCAACCGAGGTGCGTTTCCAACTCACGATGCGAAGAGCGCAATGAGGATAATCTTGGGGTTCGATGTAATAGCCGACCACCTCGTCTTCACGGCGTCGTCAACCCGCCATTGGGCCGTGACAGGCTCGGTCGGAGCCTTCTCGGTATGCGCATCTTGATCCGACGCAGCAACGATGTGCTGAGGCGCCGCTGTCTTCCCATCCATGACGAAGTACTGTTACTGGCGAGGGCGAGGGAGTGCACGCATAGCCAAGCGAGCCGCATCTTAAGTCCGTGGAAGATGCCGAAGCTGTCTTTATAAAGTACACCGCCTATCGTGGTCGCAGCAGAATTTTCGCCCCGTCTGTCATGATCCATGATCCATATCTTCTAATTTCCATGGAATGCCCCCCGCTTCTTAGTTAAGGATTGGTCACACGATGTCGGCCGACCAATGAAGTGCAGTAAAGCACCGTAATAGAGTGATTCACGTCCCATCAGCCCCTCAAATGGTTCACGGCTAAACAAATACCCTGGCGGGATCCTCACCTTTCGAGCCGGGCCCGGCCGAAAAGTACCTGATTCCTATTGAGCGAGAGTTTCTGCGCCTTGGAGAGATTGCGGAGAAGTGCGGGGAGAACCGGGGAACTGCGAAAATTTGAATGGAGCCCTTGGAATTACCGAACTAATTGCGGAGTAGTCTAGACACGGTTCTATGCAGGGGTTCGAACCTGACGGACAGGTTTTGAAGCTTTTTCTTCTTTTTTTCAGGGGAAAAACAAACTAAAACTTAAACTTCATATATCGAAGCAATCAGGTTTGCTTTTACGCACACATAAATCACAGATACGTGATAGGGACTGGCGTGTGTTCTAGCGATGCAAATCCTTATACCGACGCTAACAGGTTGAAAAGTCAACAGCACATCCCCAACAAAGACTACAAAGACTAGTTGCATGCATGCCTGTTAATTGCCGTGAAGCCGGTGCAAGGCACGATGCATTCCTTTAACGCAGGGCCCCGCTGCACCCTCCATGAGCTTGCCCACCTGCGAGACACTGAAGGACACCACCATCGGTTCCGACAGATATGTTAGTGTTTGTACAATTGATATCGCCTACCGAGGTCAAAGGAACCATTTACAACCATTTTGAGATGCCCTCTTCGAAGTCTTGACGGCGGAGGATCTCTATTTGCATGTCGCGTAGACGCGGTGGCTAGAGATATGCTTTAATTATAAAAGCTGAGGTTTCCTAAGTATATATATGTACATGTATGTAATGTATTAGCCAGAAAGGGACGTCCCGTACATTATTTCCAGATAGCGCTTACACTATTTTGATATAACCACTATTTAGAGACTGCTACTTACCTCTCTACTAGTACAGAAAATGAACACTTAAGCTTCAAATATATTGGAATTCAAAGCACACACATAAGAGCTGACTATAGAGATTTAAGCGGTGTAACGTATAATAACGGCGCGCATGTTACAACATCACGGCCCGCGAGGAGTGGATTACGTGCGCGCGCGGCGACGCTATTAGCAACGCGCCTTTGTCGCCCCCGTCAGCCCGCCTGTACATGACGCAATTATATCCCAGATCTTGAAATATTTTAAGACAATACGGAATTCGTCGGTTTTAGTTTCACCACGTCAATTCTGGCTTTCAGGTAGAATTCATCGATTGATAGAAGAACATGAAGGAGAGGACAGGGCCGATAATGTTCGAGGGAGGTGAAATGGAGTAGATTGCTTGATTGGAAGTCAAGAAGAAGAAGAAGAAGAAGAGAAAACTGCAGCAGAGGTGGGAGGAGACTCCTATGTACATACACATGCGCAACCCAGAGTTGCCAGTGAGGAGACCGAATTCGCTTTCCAACAGATAAAGCGGGGCAGGTTCATTCTATTTAAGTCGACACTGGGCCAGAAACGAGAGCTGGCAGGTTTCCAACAGACGCTGCCCTACGCGTCTTCACGCATCTGCTCCAGGGTGATGTCCTGCATGGCCAACACCAGCTGGGTGAGCAGGGCCAGGCTCAGGCGGTTCTTGGGCCTCGTCCATCCGAGCTCGTACGGCAAACGTTCGTTTCCTTTAGGTAAGCTGTCAGTCCTTGGGCCCTCGGGAAAGGCGCGGCGATGGCGACTCGGTTCTCATGGACCGCCCCCAAAACGGGAAAGGGTGGGTCTTACGGAAGAAGTACTCGACAAGTTCGGTCGGGGTGTGAACCATGTCCTTAGGATCCGTTGCGTTCAAGTTCCACTCGCCGAAAACGAACTGGAAAGCAGCCGACTCGCCGTAGATGAAGTCGCGGCCAACCTCGGGCAGGCTGAACGCCGGGTTCGTCGACGCCGAAGTGACGACGCGGGCCGTGCGGGCCCGGCTCGCCTTCGCCAGGTCGATGGTCGGACCGGTGAGGTACCTCATCGTCTCGTTCCAGGTTCCCTCGTCGAATACGTCGGCCGGACCGAACCGGGCGTCCATCCGGCTAGCGATCATGTCTATCAGCCTCTCTTCCTGCATCCGGCATTGATGAGCCGCCTTGTTACCTCAAACTAGCGTCGTGCTCGAGAATGTTGTGGGTTGTCAGATGGTTAAGGTCGAAGCTGGTCCCATTCGGGTTCGTACGCTGCGCGAAGTCGTACAGGTCATCGACGGCGGTCTCGTCCCAGTTAAGGGCGGTGCTCAGAACCTCGACGGCCAGCTTCTTGTTGATGTTCTTGCCGTCGCGGGGCATGAAGCCGTGATTGGCGAGCGTGTTGAGCATCGGGCAGGGACCGCGTACTACAGCAGGTCGGTCGGTTTAGTAGGCTTGATATCGGCGGGAGTGGCTGGTCTTCTGGCAGGTGGGTGATTTTACCTTGACCCTCTACGGGCGCCCGCCATGCGTGGTCATCCTCAGCCGGCAGGGCGAAGGCCGGAGAGACAGAAAGCACAACTGACAGATACGCGAACTTCATGGTGTAGGAAAGCCTTGGCCGCTGAGGATCGCGCAGGCGTGTAGGGCAACTGGATGCTGGTGAGGCAACTCCATCTATGTCCTGGATGGGTGATTTCCATGATTTATACCACGGTGCCTTTCCCCTCTGTTTCACCGAATGTTGCGGGCTCTCGCCACTCTAACGGCGTCGCTTGTTACCCGCATCTGTAGTCGTCGTCAAACTCGAATCATACTTGCTTCATAACCGAGATGCTACAGCTGCTCCACGGTGGGAACGTGGAGCGGAACAGCTCGAATGCTACGTTTACCAAAGGGCAAGTCCAATGAACTGGCCATCATTGACGTACCCCTAGTCACTCTTTCGGACTCAACGAATCAGATGGCACTAATTAAGAAGCAGCCTGGACAGCGTGTGCGCCACATTCCGACACCAGCTCCCGATCATGTCCCACTTCCCCTCTATGCATCTCGCCGGCCATCAGGATAAATGCACTTATTCGTCAATCCTCCCGCGGGTGGGACTTGGCCGGGTTCATGGTTCCTGCATATCATGGAGCCTCCGAGTTTTACGAGAAAAAGCCGAACTGTGCGAGATGTTCAGACGATCCATTCCCAGCCGCTACACAATCGACCAGGCACTAACCGCCTCATCGGCAGGCCTGCGCTAACCCACATCACTCGCCCATGCGTCGGCTCATTTCAGGCACGAACGCCCGGAGTTTGAATCAGCCAAGTGGCGAAGGCGATGGTGACCCTCCTCCCGTTGCTGAAGCCGGAAAACTTGCCGATGTGTACCTCCCACTTCTTCCTACGCCAAGGTGCACCCTCCATCTGCATGGATGTACGGCTAACCTGTCGCACCGTGAAGCTATTCCCAAGCAGGGATTACTAATTAAGTTACGTATAAGATTATAGTAAAGGTCTTAACTTACTTATATATAACACGTTATATTTAGTATTCTTTTTACCTTCGATGTTCGCGGCGCCCGTGGTGGTTGCGTGGGCCCCTGAGCGGATGGCAAAGTTGCAGCCTTTCGTTTCGAACAGCTTCATGGCTTCTGAGACCATTTCCGCCGTGGTTGGGGTGAAAGCGCATGTCGGATTCAGTTGTGCAGTTCCGGCTGCAGCTCAGAGGCAGTGTGCGGGTAGGCTCACGCTTCACAAGATCAAACCCACACCAGTAAGATCCAAATGCCTCCAAGTTGTAGCCTGTCGTGTTCGGAAGAAGGTGTGATCCTGGTAGAGCGAGTGAAGCACCGAGCACTGGAACATGAACAGTTTAGTAAGTATATATCTCGGTGCCATGGGTAGGAGACTCACGCAATCACTCTAGTAAAGCGCTTAAGACGCTAAGACGAGCGCCAGTGCCCCGGCAAGCATGCTTCTGAGGGCCATGGTACGATGAGTCGATTGTTACAAGTGATGTAATATTAGTCCGACCAAATTCCCGGTGCGAATTGTTTCTAAGAATTAGCACGACCGCCCACGTTCACTATGTACGTGGCCAGGCGATGGTTGCGCTGGGTTCCGAACTAGCTAGTACTTTCATCTAGGCAGCAGGAATACTCCAGATACAAAAACCAGTTCATGCTTTTAGTAAAGACAAGAACTCTAGCCCGCCCCATTTCACCTTGTTCGCCTCGGTCACCTCGCATAATTCGGTTACTTCGGTTGCCTCGTATAGCCTTGTGCGTCGTACATTTCGTACAGGTCGGGATACTTCGTATACCTGATCCACCCTTTTCATAATTTCGTGACAGCTGGAAATAGTCCTCTATTCTACAGTGGAATAGGCACACTGTCGCTGAAGGGGCATCGAATGAGATCTTCATACTCGCGAACTTACCGTAGGGAAAAAAGATGGAACACAGTCGCACGGGGTAGGACGGGCGCGAGGTAGGCGAGGCACGGAGTTCCGCAGCCCCTGGAGGGCCTAGTTCTTTTCATAAGAGCTTCCGGCCAACCCATTGACCACGACTGGTGAAGAAGATGCCCAACTCTTCTTGACGCCCTCTAGACCAAGGTAATTTCGACCAGCTCAAGCCTCTGCAGCCATGGAAACACGCCCTTCTCCTGTTGCCACCTGTGGAGCGCGTCATCGAACTGGTACAGGGCTTCTCCCGGGTCCAAATTCTGACCCCAAGCCACCGTCTTAGACGCGATGGCCAGGGCCTCCTCCTTCATGCGTCTCTCCTCATTGTCGTCGGCCGGGACGGCGACGCCGCACAGCGGGTGTGACCGGAGCTGCGTGACCAGGTCTGGGAACGGAAGCTGCCTCAGGTCGTTTTCGGTGTTCCACTGGCTTTCAAAAGTGCTTTCGTCAAAATACTCCGTACTGGTACTGGTCCCTTCCGAATCCGACGCGACGTCTTCCGGCCCAGAGTCATGCAACCATCCGGGCGGACTGCCACAGCTGCTGCTGTGCCCCTTGGCTCCCTCCGCCTCGGGCACGGTATTCCCAGGGGATGGTGTCGGGTCGTCCTTGGGATCCAAGCACGTGTCCGCATGGCTTTCCTGCCCGATATCAGATCCATCTACCTGATCATCAGGCCGATTGCTAGGACCGTCGTCGGCAGCGTTGCGGCCGCGCACCGAGGCCTCACCCTGCTTGTCCCTGGGTTCTTTTTGTTTCTTTTCCTCTTGCCGCTTTTCTTGTCGCCGCTTCTTCTCCTCCCGCTTCTGCTTCTCCTTTCGCCGAAATTGGTCGAGAACACGCCACCGCTGTCGGCGCACGTACTCGGCGAGGAGGTCCCAGATGCTCGGGGGCGGAATCTCGACCGGGTCCTCTGGGCGCCGCTCGCCGGGCTTTTCGAAGATCCTTCGCCAGTCTTGGTCGTCCACGGTCTGCCTGTATTCTCTGTATCCCAAGCCCTCGTGCTCTGGTATCGAGACCACGTCGTAGCGAAGTTTGAAGGCGAGCTGATCGTTTAGGTAGGCAAGGGTGCCAATCTTTTGGTAGGTGCGCTCGGCGCCGTCCACTGCCTTCATGAGGATACAGCTGAGTGATCGCTCGCACGTTAGCAGGTCTGTCGCGTTCTCGCCCATGGCAATTAAAAAAGCGTAGCATTCGAACTCTTCTTCCTCAACAGAGTTAACAGGAAAGTCGGTCGCGTACGAACACGTTTGGCCGTCGTATTCGTTCCAGTCCGCTGAAATAAGACGCTTGCGGTCCACGCCGTCGTCGTCCTGGTCGATAATACTGAGGAGAAAGTGGAGCGGGGAACGGCTCGCCCAACGAAAATGCATTCGCCGCAGGTAGCCGTTCAGGCGCAACTTTCCACTGGCAAGCCGTCCGTAAGGATCTTCAGAATCGGGCTCGCAACAGATTTCGAGAACCTTGGCCAGCGGCACCGCGATTCTGGGCCCTTGTTTGACCAACTCTATGGGGTTGGCTGCAGAGAGCCATGACCATGTTGGCGCAATGTATCCCTCGCTGTTTGGCTCTTTGTTGGTCATGTAGGGAACCCGCCAGGCGAGCGACTGCGGGAATGTCGACCTCCACAGTCCGCAGACGTATTCATCGTCGGGGATCATCTGATGGAACTCTTTGGCCAGGCTGGACAGGATCACAGGCATGTCGGTCGGATAGGTGACAGCCTTGCGGGATAGGCCCTCGCAGGTCGTGTTCCACAGGGCTTGAATCTCGCCGAGCCGCGTTTTGGCGTCGGTGCCACTTGCGTCGTTGGCGTCGGACCATTTAACTTGGAATTTAGTCTCGCCGTTAAAGACCTGATCGAAAGGGGCGCCGCCGGGCATCGTCTCGCTCGCGAAGCCTTCCTTGCCCAAGCCACAGCACTCCCACACGAGCTCCTTGTCGGTAAAGTGCAGAATACGCCGCGACAGCTGTCTTTCTCGGTGGATCCATGCCCGGGATAGCGAGGGCGCCGTCGTCATCCAGTGGAACACAGCCTCTGTTGTCAAGAACCAGGCGCGGCCACTTTCAGTCGACCCGAACTCGATAGCTTTAGCGTCGATCTGGCCGCGTTTCGTGAAGCACCCCGCCCGGCAGTCCTCTCCTATATCGGCCGAAATGGTGACCTGGGCGTTCTGGTAGATTCTGTCCATCATCGACGCTTCCCTCTGCCAGTCCGACATGGAGTCTTGGATGATGCACAGCGAATCCACCCAGAGCCAGCGCCAGCCGAACCATGACGTGATCTTGATGGCGTCTTGGTATGTTCTGGGCAATCGGTCCCAGTCCATCCCCCTGTCCTTTCGGTCCTTCAAGTTAGCAGCCAGGAGGACGGGCGCCTCGCTCGCGCCCCAAACGCCCCAGCAGTAGCTCAGGCTCGCATAGAATCTGGGCCCTTCGAACAACTGCGGCTCCTCGCTCGGATGCACGAGACGAACCCGGCCAGTTTCTAGAGCGTGTCGCACGTCCAGAAGCCTGGTGGGCAGAAAATGGTTGTCCTGTCTCTGGCAGAGAGTATGCTTCCCATCCGTGTTCTCCTTGCAGTGGTCAAGCCAGGCCAGGGCAAGCGCTCGAGTCCTGGGGTCGTCGTTGGTTCCGTCGTCAGCTTCCTCGTACCCAAGCTCATTAGCCGCGAGGGGGGGTTCCGCCACTCGCGTGCCGAAAAAGTGACTAAAATGAGGCTTCGGCCATAGTTCGGCGCGCAGCAGGTTTTGGTAGTTCGATATAGGCAGCTTCTTGAAAGACGGGTTGAACATGACGAACCACATCCTGTGTTTAGTATTTTCCTCGGAATTCCTCTGCCAGCAACATTCGATCCGGTAGTTCTCATTCTCGGACCAAGTGAGAATCTGGGGGTACATGGCGCGTACTTTGTTACAAAGCTGGCTGCAAATGAAGCATTCGGTGCCGAAGGCAAACAGCGAACCCAGGGACGAGTGGTGGACGACATTTTGGGCCATAGGGAAAACGGCTCCGTTGTTCTGGCTTTTCACGGCGTTCCACTTGTGCCAGTCAGTACGAATGCCGCGTGCGCGACGCGGGGATGCCACCTCACCTTCCGACGCGCCTCCACGTTTTGGCAGAAGTAGTTGAGGGTATCTTTGCACGGCAAGCAGAGTGCGTGGGATGTCTGCAGCTCCAAGGCGTCATGGGTATACTCGGCGTCGTCCAAGGGAGGCTCTGCCCACACATAACAAATGTCGTCTTGCAAGTCGAGATTGACGCCGAGGTCCTCAAACGGTCGAAGGCAATGGGGCTCACGAGGCTCGAATAAAACGTATTCATCTTTGTCCCGTCCCTTGCTGTCAAACGCGAGTTCGTATATGTTTATGTCGTTGTCTGTCATTTCCCTTGCCTGCATCAACTGCTGTGAAAGCTCGTGCCTAGCGTTCTGCCGCCCATGTTTCAAGCGACCGCTGTAGTACCCACTCTGGCCTGGCAGTCGCGCTTGTTCGGCCCACGGCATTGCAGCTCGGTGCGAAGGAATTTGTGGTTGGCGTAGCAAGACGAGTTGGGAGAACGTTTGTCGGGGCGGTGGGCTGGACTTCGTGAGAGTAAAAGTAAGCAGAAGGCTTGATTTATAAATACATTGCTACGGAAGTAGGCATCTGCGCTTGGCAAAGCGGGATAAAGAGATTCCGGAGGAATAACCCCCTGCTAGTTCCCACCTCTAACGCAATGCTATTAACCACAAGGGATTTAAGAAATCACGGGTCTTGCGTTAAGCACTAGATGTCTAGGGGAGTAGCCACGTCTTGCAAATTATAAATCGCATAGTAGGAACGTGAGAAACGAGATTTTAGTTACAGTTAGGTCGTAAATAAAAGTATGTCAAAAATAAACTTAGTATTAAAATATTGTTTAAAAACCTAAGGAAAATAAAAAAGTGAGAGTAATTATAACAGCGGCGATAAAGCTTACATAGAGAATAATCTCTGTTCTTAGTCCTTGAAGCGCAGTCTGAGGAATCAAGTTGAAAAATAACAGATGGCCATTCGGCCTGCGTAGTGTCCCACGAGCACATTTGAGTCTACATGATGCAGACAATGGCCGAAGCTCCTCGAAGTGCCTCAAGCCTTTACCTCCAAGGTTTGCTACAGCAGACGAACTCAAGAAGGTCGCTTGCTGTATCCACCACAACAGAATCTAACGCCAGCCATTCCGACGTCCTTGGGGTTCGAATTGTGCCATGCAATCTGTAATTCTATTTGCCCAAGGCTGAAGAGTGCGCATCGTGGGGCGGGGTACCAAGATCTCGGGCCACAGCTGTACTGTGGCTTAGAACGACCAGTTGGTATATATCAATCCATGCACACGAGCGTGACTACGGCATTCCTATGGTCATTTGTCGTGCAGCTTGAATGTTTTCATTGATGCAACTGGTGAGAAAGCCACGATACGTTGATGGGGGATCAAGCGTTGAACTGAGGTGTGTCTTATGTGTAGAGGTTAGAATCCATACCATCTATCTCTCTGGTCTCTAAGAGGCGGGGAGGAGTCTCCCTTTATATATACACATGTAGGTATCATCTTAGGGGATATTCTTGTCTTAGGACGTGTGTCGGATCAGATATTCAACATGAAGGTATGGAAGCTCGTTTACGGCTCCGGATATGACGCCAAGGCACTATGAGCTCTTTCTGGGGTGTGCCGAAGTTATGAATCGGTTCCGGAAGGGTATTTATATGCCTACACTAGTCCGTTACATGTGTGTGGCTTCACCTATATCTGGCATTCACCATTGTTGCAATGGTCTTAATGTTTGCTGCAACGAAAGAATCGGCAGATTACCTGACTGGTCCCAAAGATTGATTGATTGCATCGGAATGCCTGTGTATCTCAGAGCTGTCAGACCCGGCCCATTGTTTTTCCTACATGAACGCGCGGGTTCCCATCATACGCGATGTCGAGTCAGCTGCACAGCCCGAGGTGTCAGCGCTAGTGACTTGTGCCACAAATGACCACAGGGCGTACCTTTTTATCGATAGAGCCGGCTGAGTGAATATATTCAGCTCGCTCTGCCACGTAGTGCTTTGGGTTCCCACCTGTATCATTCTTCTTATTCTCATATTGCCACGCCTCCCGCCTTGCTCGCCGATCGACAAAGCGCATCATGGCCCCAACGGTCTTCATGGTCCCAGGACTTTGGGAAGGTCCTGCCAGCTTTGAACCACTTGCAGGTGCTCTGCAGGCCCGCAGTTTCCGTACTTTCATCTCCTATTTGAAAAGCACAGGATCACGGGCGCCGCACCATCCGACCATGGACGACGACATCGAACACCTCCGCCATGATCTCGCCAAGGTGGTCGAGGAGGCCGGCTCGGAGGGTGTCATGGTCCTCGCCCACTCTGCGGGTGGCTTTTTGGTATCCAACGCCATGGAAGGCCTGGCTGCTTCTCACCGTCGTGAGCAGGGACAGTGCGGCGGCGTCTTCAAGATCGTTTTCCTCGCGGCCGGCGTAGCACCCGAGGGTACTGAACAGTTTGGCGGGTCTTTTGCGGTTGAAAAGGTAAAGTCGATTTAGGAAGAGACATATTCACCCCGACCTCCAATCCCAGAAATATCTTCTTCAACACGGCTGACCGAGAGCACTAGGGTGACGGGACCGTCTCTCTGCGGAACAAAGATGACTTCTTTCACGATCTCTCGGCGGACGAAGCGCGCAAATGGGAGGCCGCATTGCAGATCCAGCCCAGCATTGCGCAATGGAAGACCAAAGTGACTTACTGTGGGTGGCGAGACGTCCCAAGTACTCACATTTTGTGTGAGCTTGATCGCCTTATCCCCGCCACCGTCCAGGAGCAGCTAGCGGGGGTAGCAAGCAGCAAGATTGTCAGGATTCAGTCAGGACACTTGGCGCAACTGAGCTGTACTGAAGAAGTTGCAAGCATTGTGTTTGATGAGTGGCTGTAGGGAAACTCTGTGCATTATTGGTTAGCAGCTCCCGGTTTTGCCACCCAGTCACGGCAATGCTCATTGCTTCCATAGAGGTTGGCTGGCTTGCATGCTGTCCTGGATACCTAAGTATAAGGCCACACGGATCGCCCACCATACCGATCTTGGGTCCGTTTGGCCAGGGCCCTTGTCGTTCATGTACATGGACCTCTCTGCCTTTGCCAGGGGCCCTGCACTAGTGTGCGATGCCGAGACCTATATCGAGCCCCCAAGGTGGGGTTGCCCCGTCTCAGTGCAGGGGAATCTGGGGTTGGGAGACGTTCCACTCCGGCTTCTGGCATATTCCTTGTCGAGATCGCGCTTTTCTCCGCCGTAGGGACGATGCGTAGAGGTTCGCTAACACACTAGGGGGGTTGCCCGATCAAGAAAACGTGCCCCACGACTATTGATCGCCTGGCTTTCCATCCTAGGGGCGGAGCCGGTCTAATTCGCAGTGATTGGTACTGTATTGAAAATTAAGTCTAAATGTCCACAAGTGAGATACTGTGTAAGTGTGACACAGTTGTCTGCGTCCTTCGTCTATGGTGGTCCCGGAGTCCTAGATAGTCCGGTCAAGTCGCCTGCCGGCAGTCGGGAAGGCCTGGTCATGCAAATGATGGTCCCAGCCAGGTCTCCCGTCAGATGTTGGCCCAGTGCTTAGCGGTACAACAGAGGGTCGTTGTTAGCCACGTTCATGCGCGAAAACGAAACACATGTCGCCTTGTCACGACGAGCCACCCTAAGAAGGCTCTCGTTAATACCAAGCCGGGAACTGGTGGTTACACCGGCCGTTGCTTACCATGCCCTTGCTTGCCGTTAGAACCACGCCGCTATGATGACCTGGGGAAGGCCGACTTTCCGAGACGCTGGAGGATGCCATCGCGGAACCCCTTCCTTGAGTCATTGTCCATTTCTTTCGCGATGTCCTTCACGGCTTCGAGAACGCGGACATGCTCGGTCTTGAGCTGCTCGAAGGAGGCGTCGAGCTGGTGGTGCCAGGGGTACAAAACGAAGACCTGGAAGCACAGGGCGGACGAGGCCACGCCGAAGTTGGTGATGGAAATGATACGGGTGAGCCAAGCCATGACGAATGAAAAGAAAGAACAGGCGGACAGATGCAGGAAAATACTAAAGAGAGTGAGCGGTGACCGGTACGACGACCGAGAGGGAAACAAAAGAAGAAGTTAGGCAGACGACACAAAATGGCGCCTAACCCCCGACGTCGTCGGACTTAAGTTTTAAGACGCATGCGCTCGTGGCTGGGGTCGTCTCACGTGGCAAAAACACCAACACGATAGCCGGCTGGCACCTCGGCTATTTCCGAAGTCGCCCGAAGACAGAAGAGGCCGAAATGAAACCGCTGTGCTGGTTATTGGCCCGTTATGCCATGGGCGCCCGTTCTGTTCTCTTGTATCCCGTGACTCTATGCCAAAAAGGGGGAACAGTGGAGGGGCCGAGGGCGAGTGGCCTGACAATCATACGATGGGCGGGCTAAGCCGGTCCGCTTTCGGGCGCTGGTACGTCACAAACAATCCTTTTTTGCCTTGACAAGCCACGGGGCTTCTTTCCCGCCTGGGCTGGAATGCGGCTGATGCGCTTGGCGGCGATGAGGCTTGAAGTGCATGCATCGTCTTCGGATGCCATCCCATTCATTACGACGTTGCCCTCACGGGCCCGGAACCGTTCGCCGGTTTGTTCTGGAACGCGCGATGGCGCATCCGCTCACCTCACACACACGCCATCCCGTTTCGTACTGGGCACTGACGATAAGAGTGGGGAACTTGCTTGTACTGATACTCGTACCCATCGACGCAATGCTGCCTGCCACCTGAACTTCAGTAATGGCGACGGGCTCAGCCAATCTCGCAGAGAACTCAGGGTTTCAAATGAACAATTTCCCGGTAGCCAAGCAAGTTTCAGAGTCGCGTTGCAAATACTGGCGTCAACATAGAACTCCTCCCCCTGTTTTTGCCGACCGAAGCGGTAACGAGCGGACCGGATGGACGACCCACAAGCCACATGTGGCGTTTATGGCTCATACGTACCTATGTACTGTATTCAAGTTCAAGGGGGGTTCCGAGATAACTACCGTGTTTCCATGGCAGAGACCATTCGCCAGAGCCAGTATGGCAACACCTTATAGCTCCTCTGCCCGGATTATTTCTCAGTAGAGAACACCGTTGGTGCAGTGCATTTGCGTGAAGCTATATAGCGCCAGCTCAGGAGCATTCGGTGGGAGCAACGTTGGAGCTCCTACCATATTTGCCAGAGTATCGAAGTCACCAGAATTGATATAAGATGCGTCGCAGTTAACATCTTAAGGTACGGAAACCACCATGTATTCATCCATAACTTTCTCGCCTATCACCTCACCCGATCCCCCAAAGGTACCTATAGTAGAAACCTAGAGACAGTGGCCGTCCAGCAAACGAGTGTGCAAACAATTTTCCCAAACAAGCTTTCCCCTTCCCATATAGCCCGACATATTCCAGATGGATAGTCGCTTACTCCTGGGGGCACTTTCCGTTCTGTTAGGTAAAAATGTTAGTTTACACCCGAGGAATGCATGACTCGAATGCAGAAACTCACGCATTTCTCCAAGCACCACTTCTGACGAAGAGCTAGGACGGTGGAGTTGCAAGTGACGGCGCAGGCAGCCTTGCAGACCTGAGCACCACTCAGAGGCTCTCTCGTCTCCAGGGCGCTGGACTCATCATTGGCCTGAAGGCTGCCGAACTCCTCAAAGTCGACGGACGCAAAGGCCTCATCCGCCTCGAGCTCGCGAGCCTTCAGAGGTCCCAGCGTGCAGGACTTCTGGCAGGCCTTCTTGGCCAGCGAAGGAGGAATGACACTCTGCAAAGAATAAAAAGTAAGCAAGCATACGGGCAAAGGAAGCGAAGCAAGGCTTCACTTACGCAGGCAGCTTTGCAGGCACCCTGGCAAAGCTCGAGGGGCTTGCCCGTCAAGGTGCCGCACGTACGGGCGTGCAGGTGAGCGGGGGCGGTTTCGAGTTCAATGTCGCGGGCCTTAAGGGGTCCGAGCTCGCAAGACTTCTGGCAAGCCGTCTTCGCCAGCGACGGGGGGATGACGCTCTGTTCAACAAATCAGCAGCCGAGCCAGGCGGGAGAGGGCGAGCCGATTGAACTTACACAAGCGGCCTTGCAGGCACCTTGGCAGAGCTCGAGAGGCTTGCCAGTCAGGGTGCCGCAGGTGCGGGCCTGAAGTTGGGAAGGCTCGGCCACGTTGTCGGGAGCCGGGGCGGCAAGGGCGCCGCAGGCGATGGAGATGAAAGTAGCGATAGTGAGGAATTGCATCTTGGTGGATGGGAAATCGAGTCTTGCGGATTCGAGGTTCGAAGTATCGATAATACCGAGTCAAGTGTGTAAGCAAAAGTGTCAAGAAAGTTGGCTCAGTGTGGTGATTGTAGTGCGTGCTGAAGAAAGTGATGGGGAAAAGACCTCTGAGATTAATTCTGAGCTCTCTTTATATATACAATTTGTGTCTAAAGGTCCGTTGGCATCAACATGTAGAATATCAACTTTCCTTACTTTACTCAAGCCTGCCGCTACATATTGATGGTGTCATGTTTCCCCTACACGCGCTACGAGCAGCGCCACTAAAAGAGGTTCTTTGAGGCTAAGGATCAGTGCTGTGAAGTCGATGTGGATAGCAGCAATGGGGTTGAGTAGAAGAATTGAGAATGCCTATCCCAGATTGACGGTATCCAGAGGGCTTGCGGGTTGCATGACTGTGCACGCAAGATCACCACTCCAATCCCCTGTCCCTCACGACTCAGTATCCTTTCCAGAGGGCGCCCGTGCCATATTTGCGTACTCAACCTATCATGTCAGGCAATATTCTCTTAGTTTTCGCGATAGCATGGATTACTACAGCTATCATCCCCCGGTGTTCTTGGTGTCAGCATATCCTTTGTCAGCTTTCACGCAACCATACTAGCAGACCCACACATTTGTACACCCATGCCGTATCTCAAATCTTCTGGCACTATAAATTGATTTCAATGCGCCTCCTATAGCAGGGAAGTCTGCAGTGTGTAGAAGCCCACGAAAGAGGGGCGATGTGCTCGGGATCACCTGCACACCATGCGAAAGGACGGCTCACATTATGTTGTCTCGGTCTCACTGGCCGGATTCCAAGTTATATACTTGTAAGTAATACACCAAATAGCAGCAGAGGATAGCCATCATCATTCCAGAATGACTGAATCTCCCATATCCACCTTGACAAACTGTCCCGGCGGCGGCAGAGGCGCCGTCTCCCCCTGACGTCTGCGCCTAGCTTCTTCTTCTTCCAGTGCCCCTTGCATTGTGGGGAACACATCCCGCGTAAAGAGCGCTACGATGCCCCAGTACTTGAAGGCGCAATCGGCGGAGTTGATCCAGTACCGGGACTTCGAAGCCCGCTGCAAAGCCAGGCCGCCCTGCGCCCCCAAGGTGGTGCGTATACCAAAGCTGAAACTTTCCTTGAGCGCATGCAGGATGGCGGTTGTCTGGACCGCTGGTTCCAGACCACCCACATACGTCGCCACGGCCGGCTCCTCGAGTCGAACACCATGAGGCGAAGCCACGAGTGCCTCGTAGACAGGGCCACCAGCGGCGCCGGGGCTACCCGTCCGCTCCCACACCATCACATTGGCCCATTGGAGGAAGTAGCTGGACGGGAGCCGGTAGATGTGCAGCCATGGCGGCAGCGGCGCGCCCGGGTGCAGCTCCAGCCAGGATGCCCGCTGGTTGGGAGCCAGGTCGGCAGTGGTGACGATGGTGCGGAAGTGTTTCCAGCTGCGGATTGTCTTGGCCGAGTCGGCCGTCGCGAAGACGGGGATGGCCGGGTTGAACAGGCGCAGCGTCGGCTCGTGTAGGTGGTCCTCAATGTTCACCCCAATCCAGATGGCGTCAATAGGGGAGACCGCCCCGTCCTCGCGGTCGCCGGCCTGTTCGTGGCTGCCGATGCATTCCGCCGCCGTCCGTTCCATTTCGCGAACCAAAGCCTCGACGTCGTGCGCGTTCTGGTAGACGGGTGTGGCAGGCAGCGTTATTGTCATTACCCACCGAAAAAACGCAATGGCCGGTCCCGCCAGCCATGGCTCATACACAACGTGATAGTAGAATTTGCGCGTCGCCGCTCGATCTTCAAGGGGGCGCGGGATGGACACAAGCCAAGAGTTGTCGCCGTTCAGCGCGGTAAGGATGGGCTGCAGCTGCTGTGCATGGGTCTCGAAATGCGCCTTGAGTAGGGCGACTTGGGCTGCGGAGGCCATAGATGTTTGCGATCAAATTGCGGAGCAGGAGACAACAGGGACAAAGATAGTGAGAGTCTGGTTGCAGGCGGGGTTAGGGACGCTGAATACGATGCATGGGATGTTTTGTATGGGGGGGGGGGACCTCCTGTGCTTATGGGCCAGTTGCCTGATGAGCCCTTGTAAGCACTAACGGTCGACCTCTGTTTCTGATTTCTGATCGCCAACGCCAGCCATGGGTCTTGGCCATCAACTAGCAGCCACTGGGGATCAGCGACAAGAGATTACTGACCCTGCACGACAAGTTTGACCAGGAATTCGCTTCTATCTAGCGACCGGTCTCCACTCAGTCACCCGCAGAGCGAGGAGCCAATAACCTCCAGTGGGAGGGATTCGCGTATGCATGCCTCGTATAAGGAACCTATTGCCCCCTCAGATGCTCCTCACCACGTCAGTGGCGCTAAAGCCACAGATCCTTAGCTGGCCAAACTTCTCCAGCTCAATCCCATTGCATTGGCACGGTACGCGCGACGGTGGTGCTTTGTGTATCAGTACTTACCCACAGGAAAGACTTGGACTTCATTCACAACGAACAGAGCAGCTGCTGGCGGCGGAACACGATCTTTTATCACAACTTAATTCCCCATGGCTCTTCTACGAGTGGATGCCTCATTCCAGGTCTGTCCTTGATTGCCTGTCCATTACACGCAATTGTGATCACGCGACTTCACTGCGGCAAAGGCAGCACTTCAGAGGAGCGTGTCTTCAGGCTTCGTGATATGGAATGCAGGGTCAGTATGCACGACTGTGGAATGATCTCGAATAAACTGACCGACACATGGGCTCAGGTGTTTGGTTGCATATATTGGTACCATCCACTGCCCCATTTATCTGTCTGAACGAAACGTCCGTGGGTGGTAACGAGTCCCCCCAAGATGGGGACTTAAATTCATGGGGACATCTGGTCTACATGAAGTAACCGTTTTTTAGGCATTCATTACGAGTGAGATATATGTCACGGGATTTTCAAGAGGCCTGGTCAAGGCCCGGTTGTCTCCCTTCGGCAATAACTCTGCTTACTTTTCCAAACTGCAGAAAGCCCTCCTATTCGTTACTTCCTAGATTGTCATCAAAGTACTCGCCAGAGCTTCCAAAGTGAGCGATCACGTCATTAGACTTAGTACAGTCAGCAATATTCTTGCTTGCGGTACACTGGATCTCGTATTTCCAAAGAGCTTTGCCCATGTAAGTAAGAAAAAAGCAGTTATTTATCCGCGGTGGAGTATCTCCCTTACGTCAACTTGTCGGGGCGCACCTCTATCCCAGTGAATCTTCAACCACACACAAGAACCACATTCATCACCACTCTCAACATGAAGGTTCTATTCTTGGTCACTCTTGTTGTCAGTCTTGCAGCTGCCGTCCCTACCAGTAGGTTATCTTGGTGTGCCATCCATTGCCAGACCAATGTTGCCGGCTGACAGAACCCAGGGCTCGAGGACCGCCAATGCTGCGACATGTTCGACCTCTGCTGCGACCCTGATACTTGTGAGAGTTCTACTGCAACATGTCTTCAGAACTGTAAAGGCAAAGGTGCCGGTGGAGCGTTGGGTTGCATCGCCGGTAGGTGGACTTGGCCGCGAATCGCAATCTTTACCAGCCGTATACAGTGCACAGGCTTACCTTTGTGGACAACGCCAGGGTGTTATACTGCCTGCTAGGCCCAAAGTCTATTAAGGCGGTGCCTCTTTCCAAGTCCACAAGGAGCTCGTGGGCAGCCAGATTTACAGCTGGCGCTTAGTAAGGAGTTGAAGGACACTCCAGTGAGAGTCAGGGACTAACCTTCGGATTGAATATTCTATGAATGGGAAGCTTTTGGAAAAGAACGCTATTGTATCATGTTGCCCAAGTTTTCTAGGTCGGCTCCGGCGATGTGTACGTGTAGTACACTGCTAGATACAAATCGGAACTATCCCTTCGTTTGAGAGACTGAAGATAGCGCCTTGATGAAACCCGGGTTAGTTTCCACAGATGAGTTTGCCATTTAGGCCTAGAGGCCCGTCTCGATAAGAGCTGGCTCTCCTGCAGGACAGCGGGCAAAGGGCGATGCCTCGACGAGGTACTCCCAATTAGTACGTGTAGCATAGGCGCTCGGAGACGTCCATGATCTCGCGGACGGTGACGTCCTCCGCAAGGCCCAGCATAGGGATCTTGTCGTCGAGGCTGACCTCGCGGCCCTCCTTCTCGCCGTAGTGGAGGGCCTTGCCGTAGTACTCGCTCAAGCGCTTCTCGGGGTTCATCTGCTGCCACTCCCACCAGACGCGGTCGATCATAGGGTGGTGGAGGAAGAACAACGGCTCTGGGGTCTCTAGGTTAGCATGGTGGCTGGGAAGTGCGAAGTGGGTGGTTGGGAATATACAGACCATTGGGGGAGGTAGTCGGGTTCATCTCGCCGCCGAGCGAGGCGTGAATCATGCCGTGCGGGCCACCCTCAAGCTCCCACTTGAAATCGTCCCAGTTTTCATTGTGCTCCTTCACCTTGGCGATGCCCTCGGGTCCAAAGATGTCGCAGCTCCTGTTGTAGGCCTCGGGCTCCGACACGTCAAGAAGCTTTCGGAAGAAGCAGTGGCCGCCACCCGCCACGTCCGTGTGAGGCTTCCATTGGAGCCACTCAGGTCGCAAATCGGAGAATGGGCCGTCGTCGACACAGTTGAGTGTCTGGCCGCCAAGGTCCTTCTCAGTTCTGGTTTGGCTTCCGTCACCGCCAAAGCCGTTGTCGCTGGACAAGACGGGAGAACGGCTGATTGCCTTGTAATCGAGGGTCCAGTCCCAGTAGCTGGCCATGGGTCAGCCATGGCGACGAATTTGAAGCAGTGGAGATTTATACTTACGTGCCGGGGCCTTCATAGCCGCACTCTTCCTTGAGGGTAGTGAGATAGACGTGGGTGAAATACCGGTGCCAGGGCAGGAAGGGAGCGCCTCCGTGAACTATTTGCATCAATGTTAGTATGAGGTCGGGGACTCAGATGGGGGCGCTGGTTCGGCTGACTGTAATCGTTAAGCTGCCAGTGCACGTGAGGGAAATCGTCGTAGAGAGTCGAGTTGAGGCCGATCCTAGAAGGCTTTGTCGTGAGGCACTTGACGGCGTCAAGGTAGCCCTTCTGGTGCTTGGGGTCCAATTGGCGCCATTCGATCCTCTTCTCCGGGTTGACGCAGGCGGCGCGGGGCTGGTTGGCAGGGAGAGCAACGGCAGGGGCGACAGCACCAACGGCCGCGAGCATGGATATGTACTTCATGATGGGAATTTCGAAGGTAGCGACTGGAGTCTAAAAAAGAATGTGGGCAATTGAATAATGTGAAAGAGCATGTGTCAATTCGGTGGACTGTGTTGACGTGTGGCTCCAAAGCTGTTGAGAGGGAGAGGAATCCCTTCTCTTATATCGTTCAAGTTTCGTACTCCTGGGCCCTGAAGGACGCCCCCTGTCTTCCTGACCGGCGTTTTGGCCACCATGTATCGAGCGGCGGTTTGTAATAGCAATTCTTCCGAATAGCATCCACTTGGCATAGTCTGAAGCCTGGTTTAGTGTTGCCCGTAGAAGCGACCCGCTTGTTGACTTGATAGCATAAAGTGAGGCAGTGTTGTCCTCGGCAATGAGCCCAACTATTTTTAGCACGACGGGGGATCGCCATCACGACTGGAGAACCCGCCACTCGGCCAGCCGCAGTCGCTCCGCGCACTTGTATGCATGCGACTTCTTGAAGGCCTCCTCTTTGTCCTCGGAAGATGGAATATTTGATAACTATGTGATGTTCTCATTACCAGGCCCCTTGGGTAAAAGTTGAGATTAATCGTAACATTTGAAATACCCGTGAGGTACGAAGATAGCAACACTGCATCAGGGCTCCAGTGGGTGTCAGGGTCGAAACCATCAGCCCAAGGGAATAATGTCATTATTTGAGCATAAGACAGTAACCGTCTCCTCCATCTTTGTATCTGAGTACCGTTCTTCGTATCCTAAAAGGGTTACCATGTAGTCATACATGGCAACCAAGATTGCTAGAGGGGGGGGGGGGTGATGCCCCTGGGACCACACATCTATTCCCGTGTATGAACATTACAGCTGCAGTAAGGCAGTGCAGCTGAACGAGAAGGCGTCTGCAGAATCGTGTCTCATGTACATAACCAAGGGTCGTATACTCAGCTCCTCTTGGTCACGTAGAGACCCGTCGGCTCTTGTTTTACCGAAGAAGTGGCCGCGGGAGGTCCTGGTGGAGGTTTGGCTGTGCTGCATCAACCCATCATGAAGCCACTCCCAGCCCTTCCACATAGCGGTCAGTTCCCACGAAAGTGCATGGGTGCATATTAGAGACGCCTTCTTTTCTTCACCCAGGGGAACCGATTGCCCCTCAAGCGACTGAAGGAAAGGAGAATTCAGTGGCCAGGAAACCTACAACACAGGGCCGTGAAAGCGGTCACCGTGCTCGGCAGTCGCCGAATCAGATTAAAGGGCCACGGGGGAGGGTTTGGTAGTCGGCCCGCTCCGGAAATACGAGCGGTGTACCCTAGGGCTAGGCGCCAAGGCGACCTCTTTCAACCGGGTTCACAGGGGGGATCCGCGAGACTGGGGCTGGCCCTATGCAAGACGGCCCCATTCAGGTTCGGAGGAACGCCACTTTCTTGTTTCAGATCAATAACTCCGCGGATGTGCCACGGTCTGCAACCTTGAAAAAGAGACAGCGCGGCAGGGGTCAACAAAAAAAATGCGGACTACATACTATGCGGAATCTAATGTACAGAAGGGATTCCTGGTGTAGGTGGAGTGCAGCTTCACGGTGCACGAGCCACCTATGCCACCTACACCTTGTAAGTAACTGGAGGTGAAGTTGTTCCTCGTATCCCCGCGATCCGGGCGCACAATGGCGCCGCAGTTCAGTGGGTGTTCGGGAATTTATGTTATACCCGTTGTAACCGAAACACCGGGTCGGTCAGTGGGAGCGATGCGTCAAGCCATAGGAAAGCTAGGCTGGATCCCCTGCTTCTACGACTGTTTGCACAGAGAACACGCAACGAACACGCCGTCTTGGCTTTCGCAGATCTGGGTGTTGGATCAAGTTATCCAGCAAGTAAAGGACACACTTCATCAGAGTGACTACTAGTCTCTCGTCTAAGATAAGTACTGTCGGCTACCTAATTACCCTGAGTCCCGGGATTCTTAGTCGATGTCATGCATGCAGCCGCCAACCCCCTTTAGCATGCATAAGACAGCTGCACCCACTATACGCCGAAGAACGTGAGGCAGAGCCGCCAAGTACCGGGCAGAAACCCCCAAATCCAGGATGGCCTCCCCTATGGCGAATGGTGGGATGTCCGGGGGGCTGGGCCCGACACCCACGGGCCACGGGCGTTTTAGGGCACCATGTCAAGCCCAATTGCCGAAGAATGATGGGCCGTTAGGATCACTACATAGTACTTAAGGATGTAGCGCCGACACGCCACTTCTAACAGGGGGGCACAGCCGACGGCTCCACAGACGCAACAAGGCCTCCTCGTATTTATTCGCAGGATTACAGGTCCATTCTGAAATACCTGCCGTACTTTAGCCCAAGGCGTCCCGAAATCCCTGATGGCGTACAGTTTGTGGTTGTATATTCTGTCTCGGGACTTTTCGGCCGGTATCTTCCCCGTTCTTGATTGCTGGTCACGTTTCTGAGGCATGTTGTCTTGGGACAGGGTCTTTCCCGGACCTATTTCGAATAAGCTAGTTGTTCAACGGGGATTCCCAACGCGCAAGCGAGGGCGTACGTGACCACTACCGGAAACAGACGATCTGTGCCATTCGCAAGAATCTGTACTCTTCTCGCCTCACTATGTGAACATAGTGAGGGGTCTCCTCCCTTCTCTAGAGCAGTCGGTTAAGCAATTTTTCCTCCTCTACCTCCATCCCACAACGACGGCCTTCTCAAGTAGTTAGAAACTTGTTCATTTTGTAACGTGAGTGTTTTCGCCATGAACTGCATCCTTGGGGTGAACCACGGTACGGCCTCAGGCATGGACGCATTCCAGGAACCCCGGCGTTACACTTGATCTACTACTAGCCAGTGATGATTCAGCCTCTCAAACCTAGGAGGTAGTGTGGGTACGACATCAGGTCCGAGTGTAACTAAGATCACACATCGACACATATACACTGGAGGCTATCTACTTAGCTGCACAGCAGGGAATCAGTGGCACGGGCTTCGCGCCAGAGGCCATGACTGACGGGTCATTTTAAAGTGGGTATTGCAATAGTTGTAAATTGTTAAATCAATTCAAAAGGGTATATCAAGTTCCGCCAATTGCTTTCTTACAGGTCCTTGCAGGGTCGCTGAAGGTTGTTGGTGTTCTTGAAGATCAACTGAGGGGCGCTGACGCCGCTTCCCAGCTTCATGTCCAGGGTGGCGGCGAACCAGGCCTCCTCGTAAAGCGGCACCACGACCTGAAAGATTTCGTAGTCGCCCACCGTCTTCCCGGTGCGGGTGAGCGTGACCGACTGCTTCTTCAGCTCGGGCACGAACGACTGCTGGAGCCGGTCGATCTTGTAGTTCAGGTCGGCCGCGACGGGCTCCCCGGCGCGGTCCTTGCGGACGGCCGCCGTGACGGTGAAGGTGTGCTTGTCGGCCGCCTCCTCGAGCAGGCAGGACTGGTCCTCCTGGTACAGGAGGGCGTCGTCGACGGGGAAGTCGCCGCCGCCGTTGTCGAACTCGGTCACGGCGCCCGTGGACGGCGTCGTCATCCGCACCTTGAAGCTGCCGATGCCGGCCGCGGCGTCCACGGCGGCGGCGAAGTCGAAGAAGCCGAAGGTCGCCTTGTGCAGGCCGCCCGACGTGCCGCCCCGGAAGCGGAACGGGGTCGTGGGGATGACCTCGGCGACAGCGGCGCCGCTGCGGTCAGCGTAGATCAGGTCAATCTGCATGTCGTCGAAGTTCCTGTTGGGGGTGTCGAGGCGCACGCGGATGCGGCCGGCGAAGTTGATGGTTCCCTCGGGCGTGAGCGCCAGGGTCTCAATGTAGGGCTTCAGGTCGATGGGCTGCATGGGCGTCAGTTCCACGCCGGCGGGGACCGTGTTGATCATGCGCTTGAAGATGTCGGCGCACTTGGCCTGGAACACGGCGGGGTCGGCGAGGGCGCGCGCCGTCTTGTTGCCGTCGGCGCCGAAGACGCGCTTGTCCGAGTTTTGCGTGTCGTCGAGGCTGACGACCAGCGGGTTCTGCGTCGTGCCGTCGAGGTACTCAGTGACCACGTTGTTGTCAAACTGGTAGGCCGAGTTGTTGCCCTCGAACTGTGTGACGTTGCCCACGGTGGCATCGGGGTCGCCCACAATCTGCGGGAAGTCTTCGTGGTGCACGCCACCCAGGGTGTGGCCGCAGGCCACCATGGTGATCATCTCCTCGGTGTTGAAGCCCTGCCTGGCAAAGATTTCGGTGTGGTGGGTGATGTTCTGGTCCGGCTTGGGCACGCCCCAGGGGCCGGCCTCGGTGGCATCGACACGCCCAACGTGTAAGTCAACCTTGGGGCCTCCGCACTTGTCTGTGGCTGCCACAACAGACAGCGCGATGAGATCGGCCATGGAGACGTGGTTGTTGTAGTAGCCACTGAAGAAGCCCAGACTGTTGTTGAATGCCGCCCCCTCATTCTCGTCGCGGCTCAGCTCGAACTGGATGGAGGCGTCGATGCCGCCAGTCCCCTTGGTGGTGTCATGGGTAGACATGTCGTGATACGCCACGCGAATCCACTCGGCGGCATTTTGCACGCCGCGCTTGTTTGTGCCGAAAGAGCATGGGCTGATGGCTGTGTGTAGTGACTTGTGGTTAGCGGCTTGATCGCAGTCGGACGTTGAACAGACGGGATGGGGACGCACCATCGACAAAGCCGTGCTTCACGGCACCGGACTGCAAGGTGTAATAGTCCTCCAGAAGATCGTAGGACGGAGAAGGCCACACGTAAGCGGCACTCGCCATCTGGAGCTCGGCCACGCCAGCGGCTATGGCGATAGTATGCGACCGCATATTGGCGGTAATGGAGAGCGAGCGAGTGGTCCAAGAGAGGAAACGAGCGTCAAGTCAAGGGTGACCGGGAGATGAGCAGAGAATAAACTGTTGATCGACAATAACCACCAAAGCCAGCACTTGGGAGGACGCCTTATAAAGAAATTCCCGAAGCCTTTCCATCCGCAATGTTCTCCGTTTTGGTTGCTTGGCGATCGTGTTGAGGCCCGTATTGCTCCCCTGCGCATCTGGAACTAACCGTCGATATCTCGTGAGAATCCCAGCGGCACGGCCCAGACTGCCTTAGCGTTTGCGGCGCCGCCGCTGTGGACCGCCCCTTTAGCTCCCAAAACAGCACCCAACCCCTACTCCAGCGCTATTTTGGGACGTCCAGTACCCGTTAATACGAGTCTGGGCCGCTTTACCCGGCGCGAATCTGTCATGTTGGGCTTGGCAAAGGGTCCCCGGCCAACACCGCGACCGCCAAAATGTCATCCCAGCCTCTAGATCTATCGCGCTGCACCCCATGCTATCACAGGTTCAATCCAACTCCGTCGCTGGGACACTGCTAGGTATGGGTTCCCATGGCAGAGGCAGGGGTCGTACGCTGACCGACCTTCCAACACAATAGATCGATTGGCTTATCCGCCCTTTTGTATTCGAGCGACGCGGGTGGTGGGCCTGCATGCACCTGCATCTAGGCTTTCAAAGCTCGCAGGAAAAAAAAAAAGCACGGTTGAAGATTGAAGTGCTCAGGGTACTCGGCGTGCCCAGGGTTCTAGGGCTGCCATGTAGTATTCAAGTTGCACGGGCTATCGTCCGATCCACCCAGTCAGTCTGAGCCTAGCGGATCACGGCGTACTGCGCTAGCCTATCCATCCGTCTTTAGGAAGAGCCCTGGGGTGTGCAGTTCGGGTCGGTCTCCAGGTTGCAACCGGTGGGCATGGTCATACACAGAAACGGGTCGCTCGGCGTGTCTCCCCAGGTGCAGCGGCCGGAGCAGCACTGGTCATGGTTGGTACATTGGACGTAGTCGGCTCTGCACTGGCGTTCCTGCAAGACTGTATAGCGGTCCGGTTAGTATATGAGCCAAAAATATTCCGGCTTGCCCACAGCGGAATACAGAGTCAATACGTACCGCTCAGGGGAGGAGCAGCCACGACGGAGCCGACAAGGACCGCAAGACAGGCGAGCTCCAGCTTCATGTTGGCGTTGCTGTGAAGGAAAGGTTTTGCCTGGTAGGAAGAGCTGACTGGAGGAAAAGATGCGATGCAATTGAGTGCTGAGCGACTGGACAAGCGGTTGGGTATGAGAGGATACGCCGCTATACTTATAAGCACGCATCCGTATGCGTAGAGTCTCACTCATGCCACATAGAACGTAAAGGAAACCGGATTCGTTCATCACATGAAGACATAGAAACGTGATTGGAAAACCGCATTGAGGCATGGCATGATGCTTGACCTAGAACTAGAACTACTGCCGAAAGAGAATATGGCAGGTAGGAAGGTGCGCCGATGAAGACGACTTGGCAATACCACGGTAGCTGTCATTAGTGAGTGAGGGGATTCTGGGGAGCTCGGCTCAGTCCACGGATAGGGCTTTCTCTTGGCCGATCTCTGGGGTAATACTGGGGACTGGTGCTACCTCGTCCGATAAACCTTCAGTCTGAACAATGCACTCGGCAACGGAAGCACGCAGATAGCTTAATGGTAAATGGCAATTGCAACGCGCCGAGCCCGGGCGAGCTACCAGAAATGGCTGAAGAAGGAAGAAGAAGCGCACCCTTGAAAGGGGCCCCCCAACATGCGGCCTGGGCCTACATAGTACATAAGAACCCTACGTAGTTGCATGACTGGCACCAAATGAGCGTCCGGGGGTTTGACACCACTGGACCTTTGTCGTGGCCACGGGGGCCCACGTTGCGGCGGCCCCCCCAAAAACCAGCAGCAGGATCTCGTATTCTGCTGTCTCCACGCGGAAGTAGTGCCTCCGAAAGCGGGCCCTCCGTCTCTAGGTACGAATTGACAGCACTGGTCTATTTGGATTTTAGCACTACAGAATGCTAGGGCACTCACTATCCAGCATCGATAGCGCCCAGTCGCAGTACCAAAAGGCAGGCAAAGCCTCGGCTTTAAAGGGGCGCCAGCCACCGGTTGTAGCCCAACCATAGCCAACGACCAAACACGTACCGAGCCGCCGAGTCGCTGGGCGGGGGTGCCATCCCATGCGATACGATGTTTTAGGCGCGCCCGCCGAACCAGCGTTGCATTTCCCCTGCACGCAAGTGGCACGGCAGTGCGACGGCAGTGCGCTCGGCGACGAGGGCCCACCACGGTAGTTCGAGTGAGTACTACCTAGGTGAAGTAGGCAATAGGCCCGTAGGGTAGGCCTTCATGAGCAGGGCGACCAACTACGAATGCCTCCGAGCTGTTCAAGAGTTGGCATTGGCGTGTTCTCGCCTCGTCATTCAAGGTCAACAAGCGACGGTTGCGCCTGACGGAGCGCTCGTTGCCAACAGTCAATGGACTCGAAAGACGCAAAGGTGCCCACTCGCAAGTAAGTCCCACGGCCCGATTTGCGGAGGACCAGGAACTCGAAGCCGCTGGCCGAACCGCCGAGACCTCCCTGCAGTTCGGTCAAAAGAGGCAGGAGGAAGAAGATATGAAGCATCTCCGTAATCCTGGCCTTGTCGAACCTCAGACCCGAAGTTGAGATCTCAAATGAGGTATTCTCGGCCCCTGAGGCCGAGATGATGACTCGTGGCTCGCCAGGCGCCCGGCTGGTGCGTCTCACGCCCTGGGCCCTCAGCAATCGGCCAATGCACAGCAGATGCGGCCAAAGATCCGTGTCGCCGGCCAATAGAGCCTCAAGCCCGCATGAGGTTGACATGAATGCGTACGCCAGTGGCAAGGTGCACCAAGCGTGGCCGAGCGGGGAGCTGTAGTCGACGGAGCCGGGCCGCATGCCTCTCACCTTGTGAGACGCCCAGTGCCAAGTAGGACCCCGAAACGCAGGCGGTGGCATCTCCCCATCCGCCGGCGGTTCGGGCGACACACTGAAGCCGAGTGCATGGGGCAGGGTGCTTTCCTGGATCCCGTGGCTGTACGTGCTTCTGCCCAAGCGTGCGCTGCGCTGACCGACGCCTTCGATGGCCTTGAGTATGTCCTTGCTCGGGTACGTCAAAGAGGACCTGCAGTACGTGGAGAGCACTTCAAACCATCTTTGTCTTGCAGCGATGTCACCCTTTCGCAGGCGGATATCCTCCGCCCGCCCCGGAGAGGCCAAGGGCGAATGCTCGCCCGAAACACCAAGGGCCCAGAAGTGGTGTTTGACGTCTGGTGTCAAGCGTCCGGAGGGGTTGCCAGGTACACTTTCACAGAGGAGAGCCCGGGAGCACTGCCAGACCATCTCTTTGGTGCAGAAGGAGATCATCCGGGGGCTCAGAACGCACTCTTGTAATACCCAAGCCCGGCTCATCAGTCTGGTAGCATTGAGCCTTTCAAGGGCTTCGTGCAAGGTTGTCGACCGGTTCTCGCGGGTTATTATGTTCCGCTGAGGAACTTTGATGCTTGAGATAGCCAGCGCCTTGCTGCACTGGGTGACAACAGAATAAACATCTGCGGATGTGCGCTCAGTGAACAGCCCACCGCGAGGCCCCTCACTTGTTGCGCCACCGATGTTCAGGCGACTATTCTCGTAAACGCTCTTCATCTCCGCTGCCTGGGCTTCCCAGTCCGCAGCGTCGTCCTGTAGGATGCAAAAACAGTCGATCCATATGTATCGAATGTCGAGTCTCCGCACCGTGACTATTGCGTCTCGGAACGTGGGAAGGAAGCTCTCTGCAGATACTCCGCTGCAAAACTTGGCGTAGGTAGCGTGTGTGAGGGTTTCGAACGGCTCTGTGCCCCAGCAATGGCTCAGAGTAGCGTAGGGCCCTTTGTCAACTAGAGTGTCCCGAGAAACCAAACGGACACAAGCAGCAGATGACACATCAAGAAGCCGCAATGGCGTCCATCCGGTGTCTAAGGCTCGGCATGACGGGTGGCTAGCGAGACACTCCAATAGCCAAGCCCGTACCAAATTCGCCACGTCACGGTGACCGGTCCGGGGCTGTGACAGAGATTTCCTGGCGAGGTCGTCTATCGCGGTCGGATTTTGCTGGCGAGACACGATTAAGTAATCGGGGGTATCGGAAGAACACTCATCACCCCCGAAATGGAATGTCAAGTCGTGGCCATAGTTTTCATCGTGGGACATGACTCGCTGGCGAGCCCAGTTGACCCGGTAGAACTCCCTGCTAGGATCAAGGCTCCTACAGTCGGCGTTTCTTTGGGGCCAATTAAAGCGCTGATGCACGGCTGTACATAGCCAGCAGCCGCTCTCAAGACCCATCAGAGAATCTGCGTGGCTGTAGCAAAACTCTGGTGGCCATTCTTTTCGTGCGCACTTCGACGCAGCGAGTCCGGAGCGCGTCCTGGGCAACAACCGCCGCAGTTCCTCGGTGTCCAGGCTGGTGATAACACTGCACTTCTCGCAGACCTGCTGGGGCCCTCTGTCACTTGCGGTCGGTGGCATGCTGAAGGATTGGAATGGATGTGCGGCTCCGGGAGGGGATGGGTGATCTATGCACCCAGAACTGCTTGCGGAGACGGGCCGCGCTGATGCCTTCATTGGGTCCGACCTAATTGGAAGGCATCTAGGGTGAGTTCGGAGCCATAGTGGCCGGGATCCGCGCCGTCATCCCTGGCCAGAGCGGGTAACACGAGTAACGCACCTACAGCGTGGGGCTTGCGAAACCGTTACGGATGGAATCGGATGTCACTCCGTTCCCATAAGAATAAGACTGTCCTTCACGCAGTAGCCTTTCTGCCCAACGCACCCCTACTCTTCGTCTCACATCTTATATCAACGACTGTACCTAGGATCACGCATTCTATTGTGATAATTTGAGTTCTAACTGTTGCCGCGAGGATAGCAATAAGTTGAAGCCAGACATCCGGAACAACTTGGTAGGTGCTCAAGTTTTCTGATTGGGGCCACTGTATCTGAAAGTTGTTCTTCAAGCTGGAGTACTTTCGAACGCACATTTAAAGGGCGTATATGCCTCAACATCAAACCTGCGTCTGGAATCGGGGAGGCGGGACTGGGAACATAGTCACTTACGTTCGGGGGACTAATATCTCACCGCTTCTCGGCTGAGATTTCTCACACCCTGGCACAAGCCTTGGCACGTCCTTTTGCTCACACAGTATTACTTCACAGCATTCTCTTTGACTCACACGTGACAGCCTTCCAGCAGCATGCCGCCGATCTCGAGGGTCTAGACGGCCGTCAGACGAAACGCGGATGCGACCCAAGTCTTCTTTTGATTGGCTCCCAGTCCCTGGCCTGCAGCACAGAGTAAGACGCCTCGTACGAGTTATGCGTAAGTAAGCCGGCGTAGCCCACTTGGTACCGAACAGGCTAAATTATGTAACGCGCAGGTTTCCGCGAGTGTGTGTGTATGGGAAGGTTCCTATTTCACAATTATTAAGAATCCATGGGAGAGGGAGCAAACAGCAATGGCAGGGAACCAGAGTCTATGCTCCCGCCTGTTCCGAGCTGTACTCCGTACAGTCCCGATGGACGGAGTGAAAACAAACCTTAAGTTAAGGTTTGCTTGCTCTCTGGCGTCGGGTGTGATCAGACATCCGTCGCCCCTCTACAAACGCGGGGCGGCAGCTCTAAAACCACGGGTCCTTCCCGCTTGGTGGGCGTAAGTGGTGCAGAATCTCACTGCATTACAAGCTGTACCCCTGATTGGATAACGAACACGACGTATCTCCTTGCCGCTAGATCATCACGTCGTGGAGTCGGTAGCTGAAATGGATGGGTGGGGTTTGCGCCGCCCCCGTTCACGAAGTCGCAAGCCATCTCTTCAGACGCCAGCGGGCTTTTGTATAAACTTAGCTACTGACGGCCGCTGGTCGCTCTCTAGTTGTTATGCCCGAACCGCCTTCATGTTGTAGCAACATTCGAACCGACTGCCGAAGCTGAAATACCTCGTCATCATGCCGTCTTCGCCCGTCTCGGAGCGCAAGAGCTCTTCGGTGTCGAACAATGTAACGCCTCTGCCGACGCATCCGGTGGACGACATCGATGGCTGTGTTCTGATGGAAGACGAAGCACTGGATGGAGGCAAGCTCTACCGCAAAGTGGATTTGCGGATCATGCCCTTTCTGTTCCTCTGTTACTTCTTGCAGTTCCTCGACAAAGTAAGCTGCTGCTGCATCTCACGTTCGAACCGATAGGGGGCTAAACCGCGTGCTCAGATTGCCATCAACTACGCCAATATCATGGGGCTGCAGCAGAGCCTGGGGATGGGCGGACAGGACTTCAGCTGGATGGCGACGTCGACATTCATCGCCTACACCGTCGCCGAGTTTCCCCAGGGCTACCTGCTGCAGCGGTTCCCCGTCAGCAAGGTGCTGGGGTGCAACGTCTTCATGTGGGGAGTGACGGTGTGCTGCAGCGCGGCCACGTCCAACTTCGCCGGCATCGTGACGCTGCGCGTCCTGCTGGGCGCCTTCGAGGGCGTCGTGGCCCCCGCCCTCATCCTCATCACGAGCCAGTGGTACACGAAGCGCCAGGCCGCCCCCCGCACCGGCCTGTGGTACTGCGGCTCCGGCGCCGGCCAGATCCTGGGCGGGCTCATCAGCTGGGCCGCCCAGCACGGCTCGGCCACCGCCGCCTTCGGCAGCTGGCGCATCATGTTCGTCGCCATCGGGCTGGTCAACCTGGCCGTCGCCGTGGCCCTGCTCCTGTGGCTGCCCGACAGCGTGGACAAGGCCCCGTTCCTGACCGAGGCGCAGAAGGAGCATATCCAGGCCACCCTTGCAATTGACCAGGCGGGCAACGGGCGCCGCATCTTCCAGCGCACTGGCCTGCTTGAAGCTGTGAGTGACCCTGCGCTCTGGCTCATGGTGCTCATCGCCATCCTGAGCGTCGTTCCATCGGGCGTCATCGTCACGTTCAGCGGTACACTGATCCGGGGGTTTGGGTATTCGTCCAAGAGCGCCGCGCTGCTGAACATGCCTTCGGGGGTCGTTTCCATCACGGCTATTCTCATCAGCACATTTGGCGTCATTTACGGCTTCCCTCGCTGTCATTCTATCGTCGTGCTGTTGGGTCTCACACTGATTGGCGCGGGGCTCATGTCGTTCTATAAAGGACGGGCTGGTGCCCTGGCTGGCATTTACTTGATCAACTTCACAGTGGCGCCGTTGGGGCTGGTGTACAGCCTGGTTGGCTCGAATACCTCGGGCTACACCAAAAAGGTCACGTCCAACGCGGCCATACAGATTGGGTTCGGCATTGCCAACATCATAGGGCCCCAGACCTTCCGCAGCCACGAGGCCCCCGGGTATATCAGCGCCAAGATCACCATTTTCGCCACCAACGTCGCTGCCATCGCGGCAGCGATTTTGCTGCGGCTTCTGTATGGTTACCGTAACCGGCGGACCGCAAGGCAACGCGAGGCTCAGCTCGAGGCCCTGGCGAGAGGCGAGATCCCGGTGCAGGAGCTGGTGGATGAAGAAGACTTGTCAGATCTGAAAAACCCGGCGTTCCGGTACGTGTATTAGTTCATGGCGGTATCGGCTACTGCGAGGGCTCGCCTTTTGAGGACAGCCGAGTCTTGGTTCAAGGAATGGAAGTCATGAGCCCCCAAACACGCCTCGCGGCTTAGCAGAACGGCGGGGCGCGTACGCTCACGCATTTCCGCCTCGTATGCGTCCAATGATTGCTTCTTCGTCCTTTGGCCATTCCTTCCTGCTTCCAGGACGCGGCAAAGCTGGTACGCATCCAGAATACCGTGGTTGGCGGCCTCTCCACGGTACATGGTCATGGCATGTGCCGCGTCACCGGCCAGCGTCACCGTGCCGTCGCGATTGTCCCAGTCTTCGCAGAGCCAGTCCGCAAGCTTGAGTTCCACAAAGGATGTTGCTTCTGTGACGAGGTGGACTGCGCTGTGGAACACAGGGGCAAAGCCAGCGGCCTTGTCCCTCCATTGTCGCAAGCGCGCGGCGTTGGAAGCGGGTATGTCGTCGCTGGGCTGCTTGGCTGGCCACGAGAGGATGATTTGGACGCGGTACAGTGGCGGACTGCCTCTTGCTACGCTCTCCGAGGACGGCACACTAAGTATGCAGAACCACATGAAGGTGCCCGTGTCGGGATGGGCGCCCTGGAAGAGCAAAGGGTCCAGCGCCCGCAGCGGTTGCACTTGTTCTTCCATCAAATGTAAGACCACCGCCACGGCGCGGACTGGGAGTATTGTGTTCTCATGTCCGTCCGGTCTCAGGTATGCTCTCGTGCGGGATTTCGCCCCTTCCACTCCGACGAGTAGCGAGCCGGATGCGGACTCGCCGTCTTGAAACATGGCCATCACTTGCTCCCCGGAGGTTTGGATTCCCACGAGCTTCTTGGACCAATGAACATGGTCTTGCACACCACGTAGAAGCAGGTTGCGCATCTTCTCGCGGTCAACGCGACGTCGCGTGTTGGGCGGGATCTTGAACTTGACATCGCCTGTGGCGAGATTGAGGAAAAGAAAGTTGCCTTGATCGTTCGCTCCCACAACGGGGTCCACCTGGATGCCGTCCAGGTCTGCATATGTCTGCTCGTCGAGGAGATGCTCGAGGTAGGGCAGAACCCAGTGCAGCGTGATGGCCCAGCCCTGGGGCCGAGCGGCTATATGCTCATCGCGCTCGTAAATCTCGAACGGAATGCCCGCCTGCGGTGAAGAGTCAGCAGCTCGAAGCGAGTCCATTTGGCGGGCGCAGGATAACTGACCTTCCTCAGACCATGGCCGAGGGTCAAGCCGACAATACCGGCTCCGATGATCAACACAGGCCCCTCCATGGCGCGCGGTAGATCACTGACGCGACGATGAGCACTGTGCATGCTCCTTCATCGACTTTGCTCGAAGAAGGTGTGATTTAAGTCCCGCAAATGCTTTGGGTGACACTGGGCCCTGGGCGCTTACTCTTGGTGTGTCATCCCCATCACCTCCTCCCTCCAGATTAGATCCCATGTCATCAATTGGACCGATTACAGCCGAGAGATACCTTTCTACATGTACCACTGCGCCTGAACCGTAAGCCGAAAACCGTTACCAAAACGGAGGATAAAACTGTAGTTGATGCACTTTATTAAGTCAATCCAATACCACTGCGGATTCTAACCTCGTCAATTACTCCTGCAGCCGGCAAGCAGCCCGGGAGATGTAATCTTCCTGCCATATAACTATCAATGTTGTCTGCGATGTCTGCGATGCAGATACATATTAAAACCATTAATTCTACCCCATTGCGCCTCGAAGGGTATGCACTCTCGGGCAGACTATCCGTTCCACGTAACACCTGTAGCTCAAGGCATGATGCCTCTTATCATGAACTCTCTCGACGCTATGCAAAAGCGGCCATGTAGAAGGAGTGCCGTTTGACCAGCGTGCGACGCAAAGCCTGGAAGCTATGGATCAACATAGTAGACTGGGTCGGTAGGCCAGCCCAAACGTCTACGCTCAACAATACTTACAGCATACATCACAAAAGTCAGCTCGCGAACAGGTGAATGGGATTTCTGATCAGCAAAATCAACGAGAATTCCACCGTGGTTTGGTTATGTGACTACTTCTCCGAAGCAAACGCCTCGGCCGTCCCGATCAGGCCTTCCACTTGGAGATCGTCCTTCGATAGTACCTCTTCGTCGATACTGGTGAACGCTCTGCCATCCATGAACTCGAAGTACGAATTCGTCTTGTCCATGAGGTCCCCCATGACAGGCCACAACTGCGCGTAATCCTCTTTGGATATTTGCACGCTTCGCGCCGTGATGCCCTGAGCCGTACCATACATCTTCATCAACTCGTTGAACGTTTGCAGCTGGTCGATGCCCGCCACAATTCTCCCCGGGAGCGTCTTCTGGGGCTGCTCGAGTATGGCGCGGACAAACTGGCCAACGTTGGTCTGCGCATCACCAAGCAAAGGGATCGGCACCGATGGCGGCACGCTGAGCAGCTGTACGTAAGTCGGCTGCGCACCCGGCGCTGCATGCACCTTGTTCGGCCGGAAAATGCTGTACCGCATGTTGCTTGCGTACCAGCCGAGCCAGAGGAAGGTGGTCTTGGACCGAAGAGCCGGGATTGTCCGGATGTAGGCGTCGACCTGGCTCTTGCTCTCGTAGTACGGCACGACGACGGCGCCGTTCGTGTTGCGGCGCGTATCCGGTAGCGTTGACCACACGTAGTGGGCGAGCGACGGCGTCGCGGCCGCGGCGTCGGCGAGCTGAATTCCTAGACGCGTCTCCCGCTCCATGGACGCCTCGACACCCAGCGTCGCCACCGTCTCGAAGAAGTTCGTCACGGCGAAGATAGCATGGCTCCCCGAGAAAGCGGCCTGGAGCGTGGCGGCGTCTTCGATGTCTGCCGCGACGACTTCGACGCCGAGAGCCGCGAGTTCCTGGGCGGCATCGCTTTCGATGTTGCGCGTCACAGCCCGTAGGGAATACTCCGGATGGTGTAAGAGGGCTCGAATGACCGAACCGCCTTGGCTGCCGGTGGCGCCTATGACTGTAATCAACCTAGACATGGACAGGTGCTTTGAAATTGTAGTATGCTTTTGGTTTCTACCTAAGTATCCGACGTCTTCAACACTTTTTATTAAAAAGGAAAAAGGTCACGGCTTTATAAGTTGCTTTCCTTACGGAGAGCAATCTAGCCGTCTGACAGCACACAGAATTTGATTAGTAATATCACAAGCCGGGTCATATGCGCCGCGTTCAATGCTATGTGCTTACTATATGCACTTGATTACAAATCCACCGCAAGCTTGGATAGCTTAATGGGGGGGGGGGGGGGGGGGGGGGGGTAGGCTATTGGGGCTCCCTGAGACTCGAGCAGGATAACATGCCGCCTTTTCCCGATCACGCACAGCTGGTTCCAGCGGCTTCTGTATATGCACGTAGATCAAAGGACCAAGGGACTGAGTTGCTGCGAACAGTCTTACCATTGTACGCGCATCGAGTCCCCGAATAGCAGGCTGTGGTTGATATTGTTCATAAAGAAAAGACTATCAAGCTGGATAAACTCGTTGGTACGTCTGCGGATCTTGTGCGTACCTTTCCGTGGACTGTGCCTGGTATCAACGATGTCAAAGGCCCGTTCAGACTCAGGAAGTTGGATGTCCCTGATGTCAGCCTTTCCATGCCAAGTCGGACGATAGTGTAGGCATGACGACCAAGGTAACCAGCGCTGACATCAGCCCAGATCTCTGGTTTGTCTCGTGCACGGTGGAGGAAGACACAAAGATAATCATTGTAAGCTTTACACAGACCTGTGTATTTGACTCTCTTCCTTTATGACGTGATTTCTTATCGAAGTACTTAGCAGGATGAAGAAGGAAAGAGGCAAGGTGTCAAGAACGTCCGTATCACACTGAAATCGGAGAAAACGCTGCCTTTTAAACCTTTTATATTTAAACTCGCCTTAATATGAATAGCTTTTATATATAATTCATTTATCATGACGCTATTTATAGCAGTTGTTCCCCGCTGTTGAGAGCATCGAGGAAAGTTTCGAAGGTTAGCGAACCTTATTTCCCATTACTCAGTGGTGCTTGAAAGGGCAGAAGGGCATCTCGAAGTCGGTGGGGCCAATGTAGCGCTGGGTTTTAACGTCGCCTTGGGTGTCCATAACGAGCTCTTTCGGCGAGATGTCGTGACAGTAGGTAATGTTGTCACGGCTATCGAACGGCCACCAGAACTGAAAGCTAAGGCCGCCGTCGGGCGACTTTGCGATGCTCCAGGAGTAGGCCCAGTTGATAGTATCGGTGCTGGGGACCTTGCAGGCGTCATGCGTGACGACCTCGGGCAGGGTTTCGGAGCCCGGCACGCACGCAAAGCACTGGTTGGGCGCGACCTTTATCTGGTCGTCCGTCACACCGAACGCGTACTCGCAGTAGTTGGTACCCGGTTTGCAGCTCGCTCTGAAATCGCTGATTTTCTCGGGAGGGAATACGCGCGGCGCGAGCGCGGCGGCCGAGGCCGAGGCGGCAAAGAGGGCGACGGTGGAAAACTGCATCGTAGCGATTAATTGAAGTTGGTTTGACGGGAAAACCAACGAAATTATGAATTAGCTTGGGATGGGACGAGCTGTATTAGGTAGGATGGCTACGGGTCAGGATACAAAGAGGGGAGATGGTTGCAGTTGGCCTACTTATATTTCATTAATCCAATTACAGAGAAACGTCAAGCCGGAGCGCATGGCGCACTGGAAAGAAGAAGTAAACTCTCAATAGGGGCACGTTACATCCCACCGTTGCTGCACAAGGTAGCCTTGCAGACGACTATGGGGAATATGAGGTCAAGTAGTGGACTGGGCCGCATGAAAAAGTCCCCGAGCTAGCCTGAAGCAGTGTTCCGTTTCCGAAGTATCCGAAAACCGGTAAGACAACCTCTTAAGCCCGCAGGTTAACATTCAAGCCATGCTATTGCCAGCCATCCGCCCAGGCCGAGGTCACCTAAGGTTTAACCGGGATATGCGACCCAATCGAATATCGGTCCCAGTCTTGCCCGACTTCGACAGTCGACAGAACACCTTTCGTGGCTTGGACCACGGAATTCAGTTATGCCAAGTTCTCTTGACTTCACTGTCGACAATCCTAGGGCAGCAGCAGTAAAACTTTGTCGAGTACTACAGCAGGCAGAGGGTTATAAGGGAGAACTCGGTGATGTCCTCACGCCGCATTCTTCTTGTCCTCAATATGTCCCGGGGAACGGGTACGGAAGTTACCAGTCACCGGCCGTTTCGGGACTGCGACCCTAGAACTGGCACTGGATCGCCTCCTCGCGCGGACGCTAGGCGGAAACAGATCTGGCTGGCTTGAACCGATTGTGCCGTCCAATGCTTGTGTACTCTCGGGTGCTTGATTGCGGAGAACTCGGTACCAACTTTGTGTACCTTGTCTTCAGACCGCCAAATGCCGTTCACGTCTCGTGAGGAACCAAAGAAGAGTCAGAAGGGGCAACCGAATCTCCTCATCAGTCTTTGCAGTGTCCATTCACCGCTGGGTTTTCGGTTTGAGTGCCATGGGAGACAGGAGGCCGTCGAACACTTGGTGGTTGCACTTTGTGCCACGTTCAAAGCCGGGAGCGAATCTTTTAATGGAATTTTTTGGCGTGTGAGTTCCTTTACGAGTTGCAAAGGGAGGAATCGCGCGGGGGAAAGGATGGTATGAGGGCAAAGAAGAACCGGGGGGGCGCGAGGGTAGAAGGACGTCTAGTGATAGAATTTCGAGTTTTCTACTAACGACTTCATTGGGTCACTTCTGTGGTAGTCAAATGGGAGAGACTAGCGCCATGACAGACCTACAGAAGTCCTACCTACACCAGGGGCACGGCGACTTTAGGTGAAGTGCCTACCTTGATACTAGATGCGCCTAAATTAAGCCTTAATAAGGGCTAGCTGCGACCAGAAAGCTGCCTTAACTAAGTATGTAGCTAAGTACTTATGAAAAGGAATATCCTAGCAACACTACTCTAAGTATAGTGATTATAGCCCCAGCTCTCAAAAAAGTAGCAATTACATCATTGCTGTCTATAGTTTCAGCGTGGCGCTGGATCGTCCAAGAGTCCGGAGCCTCTGATTCGACGGGCCTAAGATCCCCATTTTTAGGCCTGTTGAGATAGCGCGAACTTAAGTACCTGCGACTAATACCTGTCTGTGGATAGGACTTACTGCGGTTGTAAGTCATCCCTGAGGTTCCAAGTGCCCATCTTCATGGTGTTTGGGCAGCCCGAGATTAAAAGCAGGAGACATACAGTATTGCACCGGTGTACAGCGACTGACTCTAATGCCCCAGGCCCAACGGTCGCGTGACTTCCTGGACGGGAATGGTTGACTCATCAAGACATTGGAGCCGTAGGATTTGCAACGGTGGATACTGCCTATGGGGTCCGCTTAGAAATCGTTTGCACTTGGTTGTGTGCCGAGGGGTGGAAAGGTGTAGAAGCCTTGAATGATACAGTTATATACTCTTGCATTCCCAGTACTGGGTCCTGTTGTGTATCATCCCTCATCTTCGCAACTTCTCCGATACCTGCATCAGCCACCCACCGTAGCGATGTCCGAAAACCAGACCACCGTACTGATCACCGGCGCCAACCGAGGTATGAAGTCAGCATCTACCAGGATCAAGCCAGAGAAAGAGAAGACTAACAGCGATGTGAACCCATGGTCCAGGCGTTGGCCGTGGTCTGACCGAGGCTTATTTGGCCCGGCCCAACCACACCGTTTTCGCCGCGGTGCGTGACCCGGCGGCCACGACGGCGACCAGCCTCGAGGCCGTGACGCCCGCGAGCGGCTCGCGGCTGGTGCTCGTCAAGCTCGATAGCAAGGTGGACGCAGACGCGGCCGAGGCCATCCAGGCCGTCCGGGCCGCCGGCGTCCAGGCCCTCGATGTCGTGATCGCCAACGCCGGCATCGCGCCGCCCGTGGCCAAGCTGGACAGCGCCCCTCTCCAGGACCTGCGCGAGGCCGTCGAGGTGAACACGGTGGCGCCCCTGGCTCTCTTCCAGGCCGCCGTGCCGCTGCTGCGGGCGGCCGCGGCGCCCCGGTTCCTGGTCGTGAGCACGGCCGTCGGCAGCATTCACAACCTGAAGGCCACGAGCGCGTTCCCTGTGGGCACCTACGGCGCCAGCAAGGCTGCGGTGAACTACCTCGTGCGCCGCATGGCTTTCGAGAACCCGTGGCTGAACGCCTTCATGATGCATCCCGGGTGCGTCATCCTCCCCCGCCTGTGTCGTCGAGGACGTGCTGCTAACATTGGCCCTTCTTTCCCCTCCCTCAGCTTCGTCCAGACGGACATGGGCAACGCCGGTGCGCGCTCCATGGGCCTGGAGAAGGCTCACCAGACAATCGAGGAGAGCGTGGGCGGCATCACCAAGAAGGTAATACGATAAAACCTTGCCGCATTCAAGAACCGAGCGTTCCCGGCTAACGTGAAGCAGCTGGATACTGCTACGATCGAGACGACGTCAGGTGGCTTTTACAGCTGGGATGGCTCCGAATTGCCGTTTTAAAGAAAAATGAAGCACTCGCGCGTGGGACTGGATTGTTGCCGAGGCAAATGAGGCTACCAGATAGAGTAGAAGCCTTGGGCGGCTGTTTCTGCCTGTAGGCGTGCCGACCAGACGATTGCTGGTACGGACTTACCTACTGTAGCTTCAGTTCTCCCTGGCTCGCGGTCGATATCCTACCAAGGCAAGGGTAGAGATATGGCATGCCAGTTGATTTTGACAACAAAGCGAAGGAATTGTGAAATACATACCTTGAAAGCAATACTTCCAGAAAATAGCATTACTCAATAGCTAAGTAATGGAGCCCATCTGAAGGTCTAACCTCTGTCTGGGCGCCTCTTCGACTCTGGCCCGACAAACGCTGGGGGCGCTTGGACCACTTACGGTGAAATCGACCGTCGCTGAAGCCCAGTCACGACTCTTCAACCATCTCAATCCATCACCCGTTTGTCCTCGAACCGACAATCAGGAAACCCATCACGTCCCGAGACAGCTTCGATTAGCGATGCTCCCACTCCGACAGCTGACGGCGAGGCCTCGATCTACCGTGTACCGATGCGATCCGACGCCCCGTGACCCGACCCAGGCGAGACGAAATCGATTCCGCGCGTGAATTGTCGCCCTCTCCATGCCATACCATGTTCTAGTGGACTTGTACAACGACAGGGGAGGCTTCCGGAAACCCAAGAAGTGGAACAAGGGCGATATGCGCGCGGGAAATTGAACGCCGGCATACTTGCCCTCCGGTTCGAGCTGTGAAGCCTGGTGCGCTTCGCTATTCCCAATGTATACCCCTTCCAGCTCTTCAGGGTCGAGGCCCAGGCCGTGTGGAAGCCATGGGCGGCCTCCTCGGAGAGACAAGGCGATTCACGGTTCACCTTCTTGCGAGAGAACTGCCTCAGGCACGCCCAGTGGCGTTCTGCCTCCAACGGGACCCTCGTCTCTTCCATCGACGACTTGTCCAGTCTGCAAGGAGGCAAGGGCGGCAGGGTAATCAGTCCTCCAGGCGATGACGAAGAAAGTATCACGCCCGGGACAAGCGTCGCGGCCAAAACGGAGAACACACCCGAGAAAACTGTCGCGCCCGAGGTAAGTGCCCAGCGCCCTGCGAAGGATGCGCCCCCAATCTACAAGCGCGAAGGCCCTGGCCGAGGTATGTTAGCTGTAGCGGCACCTCTCTGCTAATCTCTGAGTGAGTCCTGCATCTACTCGTGCCTCCGGGAGGTCGCATTCTTACCCTCTTTATCAGACCGTGATCCATCGCCCCCTCGCAAGCGCCGCCGAAGAGACAGCTCGATCGATCTTGACGAACCTTCCTAATACGTGCCTATCCTCCCCGACAAGAGTGCCCCGGACGCTAGAAGGCTGTGGCGAGCCATCTTCACGATTCACTAGGCCAAGCCAGAGAATGGGCCATGTACGAGGCGTCACTGGCGAAAACCTGGACAAGGCCCTGGCTGTAGACGCCGACGTTGGCTGGGAGGACGATGAATCAACAACACAGCCCTGGCACACCCGTTTCTCCCACGTATGGAATTTGCCATATCAAGATGCACATATAACAGGTACAGCCTGCTCAAATGACATTTATTCTACCTGACGGATGGGCATCAGGGTCGTTCCGCCTCCTGCTCCTGTCCCTGTCCCGGTTCGCCCGTGGTCCCGTCCCTCATTCGTCGCACCCAGTCTTCCACACCGTTGTAGTTACAGTTGTACTCCATGAACTCGGTCATGTTGAACTTGACCTTGCCGGCCGCCTCGGCGCCCTTGGGGCCATGGGCCCGACTGAACTGGTGGATGAGATGGGCCCGGGCGTGCCGGGCGGACCAGACATCGACGAGCGCCTGGTGGACGTCTTCGGGGGTGGGCTGGCCGCGAAGGCGGCCGAGGAAGAACTGGAGCGCCTCGGCGTCCTCGATGGCCTGCGAGGCGCCCTGGCCCTGCGTGGGCAGCATGGCGTGCGCCGCGTCGCCGACGAGGATGAGCCGGCCCTTGACCCAGTGCGGCAGCGGGTCGATGTCGCGCAGCTGCCACAGGCTGATGTCGGGGCAGCGCGCAAAGACCTGCCGCAGCCAGGGCGGGAAGTCGGGGAAGGCCTCGAGCAGGGCGGCTGGCGTACCGGGGCTCACCCAGCTGTCGGCCCCGACGCCGGCCTCCTCGCGGACCTGGTCGTCGGGCACGAGGCCCACGAAGCCGAAGAGCTCGCCGCCGCGGCCCGGCCCGAAGATGACGCGCCGGTCCGCCTTGGGGGCCAGCATCATGGTGGTCACGGGGCGGGCCGTGTCGATGAGCTCGGCCGGCACGCCCTCGACGGCCGCCAGCTCCGCCGTGGGCACCAGCAGCCGGTACGCCGAGAGGCCCGTGGGCTGGGGCGGCCGGGGCTCGCCCGCCACCACGTCGCGCAGCACCGAGCGGATCCCGTCGGCGCCGACCAGGACGTCGGCGCGCACCTCCTCGCCGCCCGCCAGCGTCACGACGCCGCGCGCCGCGTCGCAGCCCACCACCTCGCAGGCGGTGCGCACGCGGGCGGGACCGCCGGGCAGCACGCCGCCGGCGGGCGCCTCGGCGGCGCGCCGCAGCGCCGTGTGGAGGTCCTGCCGGTGGTACAGCACGCGGTCGGCGCCGAAGCGGGCCGTGTCCAGCGGCGTGCTGTGCACGACGCGCCCCGTCGCCGCTTCGGCCACGCGGAAGCCCGTATCGGCGAGCGGCCGGCACGGCGCCAGGAACTCGCCCAAGCCCCACCCGTTCACGATCTTGGACGCGTTGGGCTGCAGCGAGATGAGGGCGCCCGTCTCGCGCAGGAAGCGCGACCGTTCGAGTATGGTGATATGGTGGTTGGGCGCGCGGAGGGCGATGGCCTGCGGTCCCCGTCGCCAGTCAGTTTTCCCCCATCTTCACGGGCGGCGCTTGGGACATGGACAGGCGACAAGGGAAGGGGGGGAAGGTACCGTGGCGAGGCCGGCAATCCCGCCGCCCACGATGACGATTTCGAGACCGGCGTCTTGCGTCATCTTTTCGGCGTGGCGGGGGCCGTGGAGGAGGCGGGTGGAAGTAGGAAAAGCTCAGCTGGCAGAAACAAGGGCGGCCTGCTTGCGCTGTTGCGGTAATACACGTTTGGCCGACGTGTAGGCTGATGGCTCACCGATACGGAAACAAAAGATGGACGGCCCCTGGGCGGCGCGCGACAGCATGGTAATACCCTCAGCGGCCAGGACGTGATGCAGCCGACGATGCAAGTCGACCCCCCCTCCCCCATTACCCCACGATCTGTCTTCCTCTACTTCCCCGGCCAGGGCAAGTCTCGGCACAGGGTCCAGGTCTCGGCCAGCCGAGCCGTCCATCCAGGCCTGGGGTGCCGGTGGGGGGATGATGGGCACGAGGACCTGGAGGCTCTACTACCGCTGTGGCTAGTCTCTCTAGCTGTGATTGAAAGGGGGGGTTAATTCCAGTTTCCCCGCCCTCCACATTCCGGAATGCGGGGAGGGCCACCCCTGTCCGCCTAACAGACACCCCAAGACCCCGAAGGCATAAGCAATGTCGTGCTAGGATTGCGGAACCATGTACTGCTGTTATTGGCAGGGGATTCGGGCTGATGAACAATACACGCGCTGAGATTGGTTGCTGTATAGGCTGGTGGCCTCTATTGCGACCGCCCGGCTCTCTCTCTCTCTCTCTCTCTCTCTCTCTCTCTCTCTCTCTCTCTCTCTCTCTCTCTCTATCTACTCTGCCAAAGGAATGCCGATGATGGCTTGCTCTTCTACAGGCGTACCTGGAATCGGAACACAGCATTGATGATCCCTGGGTGGCGATGACTTGTAATTTCATACTGGCAATTGGTCACAGCATAGCAGTGTATTAAATAAAACAAGCCTCAAAAGCTGACAGTTGAGCCCGAGTCCCAAGGAAATTCGGGCCCAACCATTGACCAGAGCTCTTCAAAGTCGGCACCATCAAACGACGACATGAAGGGATCCATCAACTGCGGCAGCGCGGCAAAATGCTCACTCGGCACTGTCGCCGTCATGTCCGCGGCCTCGGAAGGCGAAAGCAAGGGGTTCGCTGCAGTGCCGGGGGCTGCGTCCACGGCCATGGCCGACCTGCCGGAGCCAGTCGGAGGCGCCGCCGTGTTGGCGGCGGCCGGGGCGGCGGCAGCAAGCTGGACGACGGCGGCGACGCGGTGGCGCAGGGCGGCGCAGCCGGCCACGAAAGCGTCGTCGAAGCACCAGGCGCGGTAGAGGTCCTCGACGAGGCGCGAGGCCTCGCGCAGCAGCTCGAGCTCGGCCCGGGCGAGGCGGCGCGCCGGCTGCTGCAGGACGGCCAAGGCCAGCACGATGGCGGCCAGGAAGGGCGGCGTTGGCCCCAGCAGCAGCATCGAGCGCGTCCCCTGGTCCGCCAGTTGCAGCGCCTGCGTCAGCGTCTCCCGCGCCGCCGCCAGGCACGCGCTCGCGCTGTGGCCCAGCCGGGCCGCGTTGGGCAGCGAACCTCGGTGCTTGGCCACCTCGTCCGCCCAGCTGTGCTGCGGGAACACGAGCGAGGCCCGGAAGAGGGCGATTTGGGCCTGTCCGTATCCCGCCCGCGTTAGTCTCTCCCGATGTGCGGCGATAACAGCCGGTGATGGCGGTGGTCAGGCGGCACGCGAACTTACATGATAAAACTGCTGAGCTAGGAATGCTGCTACCAGGGCGCCTCCTTCGCCTCCGCCCGTGCGGACCCCGAAGTGCGACGGCTGGATCTGCAGTGCGTCGGGGAGGGACTGCTCCCAGTTGATGAGGGCCTGGTCCAGCGTGGCCGTCTCGTTGAGCAGATGCCACGCACTCGGCGCCTTGATGTCGTAGATATGCTGCGAGATGCGGCCGATGATGCGGCTCAGGGCCACCCAGGCCGTAAAGGCATCCTGGGCCTGGGCGACGTGGCCGAGACTCTGGGCCAGCATCTGGTCGTCCTCGGGCCCGTGGATGATGGAAGGCCGGCCGCTCTCCAGCTGCATCAGCTTCTCCAACGCGTAGCATGACCACCAAGTCCGCCTCCGTAGCGAGTCCGCCTCGGGCCGGCGACTGTGCGCACTGTCGGGACCGGCCTGGGGGCCGCTGTCGGGCAGGTCCGAGAGGTGTCGGTGAAGGCCGATCGAGTGCGCCATGCGGATCGCCTGTCCCAAGACCTGCCACGCTTGCCCGTCCCGGATTTGGCTGCGGAGGGCCAGCGCCAACAGCAGCAGCGCCCGCACGCTATCCAGGTACGGGGTCGCCACGAGGTGCGCATATAGACCGTAGGCGGCCGTGAGGTAGCGGGTGCTTGTGTCGGTGGCGGTGCCGGACAGCTCGTCGGCGCCGAGAGAGGCGATGGCGTAGGTCATGGCCAGCAGGGGCACACTTTGGGCGGTCGCTCCATCACGTAGTGTTCCCGGCTGCTGCTCCTGTCTCTCCCGCTGCTCCTTCACCTCAAGGGCGAAGGCGGACCGGTCGAGCACGGGGAACAGCGGATGAACCCTGCTGAAGAAGACCTCTGTATACCGGTCCATCTCGGGCGCGGACGGAAGGTCGGGAAGTTCGAGCCGGAGCGGCAGCTGGAACTCCTCGCTGTGGCGCATTCCATGCCGGAACAGCGAGCCGACAGGCTCCAACCCCCAATGGTGCAAATGCAAGTCGACGAACCGACAGATGCACTGGAGACTGCTCCCACCCATGAACTGGGGGCCCAAGTGACGGTGTCAGCACATCGGTCACCCGAAGAACGGAGAGGAGAGGAAAGGCCGGGGCCTGGCGATGACTGCTAACCTTGACCTTGGCGCGGTCGCCGTCGGTATTGACCACCAACTCAGGTGGTGACGACCCATGCTGATTGCCTCCACCACCGCCTTCGGCCTCCTGCGCGCGGTATGCCCTCGAAAGCCATGATAGACCGTTGTTTCTACTATGCCGAGGCTCTCGCGACGACGACGACGACGACGAGGATGCCAACGGGGGCGCAAGCGGTGGTTCTGGAGGCAGAGAACGGCTTTGAGACACGGGTGAAGGGGCCTGCTCAAGGGGACTGGGGGCGACGGCAGCGGCAGACAACCCCTGAACATCTTTCGCAGGCCAGTGCCGCACGGCCGGGCCCGAGTTCCGCAGATTGGTGGTCTCGCAGGCCTCGTTTCGGCAGACGCAATTGCGGCAGCGCGGCTCGCTGGCGTCGCAGCGCACCTTTCTTTTGCGGCACTGATTGCATGCCAGCGAGAGCCGGATTCTCTTGGGCGGCCTCGGGCCCGTAGCGGCTGCCGTCTGGGACGAAGACGACGTCGACGACGACGCCGCAGGCGTCGGCGCTCCTCGTCCGGCAGTCGACGCTGCTCCTGCTGCCGCTGCGGGTGCTGAGCCGGCCGAGGCGGAGACCGACGGCGACGGCGACGGAGGCGGCTGTGGGGAAAACATGGTTCTCTCTATGCGTCGTATGGTTCGATCCGCCCAGAACGTACGATGGGCACAACAAGCGAGCGCTTTGTGCTGGGGAGCCCGTCGTCGTGCGCCTCTCTTATTCTCACCCGAACCGAGCCGCTCGCTGACGAATCGCCTCCCACCTCCCTTCCCCACGATTCTGGACCCTTGCTGTTCCACCCCCGCACTTCTGCGCCCCCGCTCATCTTTCCCTTGGCGAGTTTCAGGCCGGCTGTGTGAGCCGGGGTTGTTGCTATCGTCGGCTTTGTGGGGGACGGGAAAGTGGCCGCCGCCTTTTCCTAGTTGAGCGGGTCCCACTCAAGGCCTCCTCATGTCGTTGCCGGCGTGACCAGGTGATCGATCAGGCATGGGATTCAGGGTCATAGTGTGACGGTCGATTGGCATCGTCTCTCCAGTTTGTGTTCACACTGGCTCTCATGTTCATTCAGCCAGTGGAAAGGGGTTACCAGTGCCGGGCTCACCTCACGAGGACCTCTCACAAGTGACTCTCCCAAGCTGCTCTTCAGACAACAAAGCACACCGCGTTCTGCGCCAGAAGCCCCTTCCTATGGACGGCATTCCGAACCCCAAAAGGCCCGCCGGCACTATGGCAGAGTCAATTGATCTCAGCAAAGGCCGAATCGCCGACGGCCGACCAGAAACCGAGCACATCGAGGGAAATGCCCTGCTCGTCACCAAGGACGGCACAGTTCGGAAGCTGCCCGTGCCTTCGGATGACCCTAATGACCCTCTGAACTTCCGCCCGTGGGAGAAGTACAGCGTCATCTTCTGCTGCTGCTGGTTCTCTGTCATGAGCCTGGCCATCGCCGGCGGGCTGGGCGGCATCCTCAATGTGTTCTTTGGCCTGTATGGCCCCGAGGGCAAGTCGGCCGATGAGATTTCCATGCTCATCACCATTCCCACGCTCTGTATTGGTCTCGGTAGGTGCCTTGGCTCGACGGTGTGGCCGAGTAAAGCGCCCAAGTAACTTATATTGATTCTCCCGTGTAGGAAACTACATCATTTTGCCCTTGTCGCATGCTTTTGGTCGCCGGCCCATATTCTTGGCCTCCATGGTGATCCTGCTTGGGGCCACGGTTGCTGGGGCTCTGCAGAACTCCTACGACGGGCACTTGGCTGCACGCATCGTCCAAGGCTTGGCGACGGGCGCCAGCGAGTCCCTGCTGCCCCTGATGCTCACCGAGGTCACCTTCTTGCACCAGCGGGGGCTGGTGTTCGGCCTGTACTGGACATTCCAGAACATCCTGAGCCAGATCATCAACCTCATCTCGACGTACCTCAACGAAGCGGCGGGGTGGCGCTGGTACTACTGGCTGTTCGTCATCACCGTGGCCGCCGGTCTGATCTTTGCCTTCCTGGGGGCGTTCGAGACGCAGTTCTCGCGCCCCGCCGCCAGCCTCGATGGCCAGGTCGTCGTGACGGACGAGTTCGGCGTCACGACCGTCCTTACGGATGCCGAGGCCCAGGAGTACTTCGACCGCGTGGAGCAGGAGAAGCAGACCGGCGGCGGTGGCCCTCCCCCCGGCGCGGACGCATTCGGCCCGCGCAGGACGTACGCGCAAAAGGTCACGCAGTGGTGGACGCCGCATCCCGAGCCCCTGCGCGTCATTGGCCGGAGCTGGCTGCATATGGCACAGAGCTTCACGTCGCCCGGCATCCTATACGCCGTGCTCTCGTCGTCCATCGTGCTGGGGTGCAGCGTCGGCATGTCGCTGACGTACAACGCAGTGCTGCTGCAGGAGTACGGCTGGGCGCCGCAGAACGTCGGCCTCATCAACGTGGGCGGCATCGTGGGCGCCCTCCTGGGCAGCCTGTACTGCACTTTTCTGGGGCAGCCGTTCCTGCTCTGGATGGCGCGCCGCAACCACGGCGTCCACCTGCCCGAGCATCACCTGCTGACCCTCGTCTTCCCCGCCGTCGTCGGCGTCGCCATGCTGCTGCTCTACGGCTACACGGCCGGCGGCGGCGCCACCTGGTGGGGGCCCTATCTGGCCTGGACCTTTTTCCAGTACTGCTTCATTGCCGTTCTGGTCGTCTCGACCACCTTCGCCGCCGAGGTCGCCCCCAAGCACCCGGGTCCGGCTCTGGTCATCGTCGTCGGTTCCAAAAACGTCATCTCGTTCGGCGTGACCTACGGCCTGACGCCTATGGTGGCACGCATGGGGTATCGACTTGCATTCGGTACCTTGGCCGGAATCATGGCCGCCATCTTTCTTCTGGGTATACCCGTCTACTTCTTGAACCCGCGCTGGCGGGCGTGGGCCAGTGATAGGGAGCGGAGAAAGGGGGTCACAATGACCGACTGAGGGGTGTTCGCACTCATGCTCCACGGCGAACGGAGTATGCATAGGTAAGCAATATATACCTAAGTAGAGGTTTTATAGCGAGAATCCGGCTCGGGAATGTACATAGGTCACTCATGGGCAACTGCCGACGGGTTCGTGGTCTACGCATTTCGATGGATGAATATACGTTTAGTCCGAATTCAGTACCCCTGTACGGGAAATGCATTTCGCATGGACATATTCTGGATCGGAACTCATCCAATATTCCCTTTGAAGTGGTCATGCCTCATTGTTTGCCATGCTGGGCGACCTTGGCTCAAGATTCGCCTGCTTGTGCTGAAGGGCAGTAACTTCTTGTTTTGCATGATGGATCCGCCCCCTGGTGATCATATGATAGATGCAGGCCATCCCCTAGCAAGCGGGACTTTTCGATGGCTATTCAGGGGAAGGCAGCAACATAATGTGATGTACCGCGCCAAAAGCATTCAAAGATGACTGGATGGTTATGGTTCTCCACCACTTCATGGAACCTCAGCATTGCGAGGGACGGACTAGTGGTCCCAACCGAGCCGAGCCGAGCCGGGTCGGCCCCCCGAGCCTGTCGCCCATCGCAGGCTACGTCCCCCCGAAACACCACGGGGTACAACACCCGGGCTAGTGGCAAAGGTGGTGCTCAGAGGCAGTCAAGGGGGAGAAGTGCGGGCGGGATATGTAAATGGACATCTCCAAGCCTGTTCACTAGGCTTTCGTGGACATCCAAGACACATACACACTTGCCCCCCTATAGTGACTCCATACTCCGTCACAACATGGCCACCACGACTATCTCAGAGACTCAGCCATCGCTCGCGCTTCGGTCTGAAGCAAAGCTGCGAATTGACGGCACAGACCCCACCTACGGCGACTGGCGGGATGATCTCGTCCGTGACGGATTCGCCGTCATCAAGGGGGCGATCCCGCGCGAGCGCGCTCTCGAGTACGCCGACAAGATGGTGGCACTGTTGGAGTCCTTGTAAGTCCACTCTCCCATACCTGTCATGTCCTGCCTCATAGCGCAGCGGCGACACGGAAGACATGCTGACCCCGTGGGTGCGCAACTGCAGCGGCCTTGGCTACGACCGCCACGACCCGTCGACGGTGCACCCCGACAAGCTGCCCGTCATCAACGAGAAGGGAATGCTGCTAAACTACGCAGCGCCCCACGAGGACTTCGTGTGGGCGGTGCGGTCGGAGCCCGGGGTCATCGCGCCGTTCGAGCAGACATACGGGACCGAGGACTTGTTGGTGTCGTTCGACGCCATCAACTACGGCTTCGCGAACCGGACGCACCTGCCGTCCAACAAGCCGTGGCCGCACCAGGACCAGGACCCGGAGAAGCCCGGCTTCCGCTGCCTCCAGGGGCTCGTCAACCTCCGGCCCAACGGGCCCAAGGACGGCGGCCTCATCGTGTGCAAGGGCGCCCACCGCCTGAGCGAGGAGTTCCACCGCGACATGAAGGACGAGGAGCGCATCCCCGCCTGGACCAAGGAGTGGTACGGCTTCACCGAGAACGGCATGAAGTGGCTCGCCGACCACGGTTGTGAATGGGTCAAACCCAACGCCGAGCCCGGCGACCTGTTGGTTTGTAAGTTTTGTCCCCTCTTCTGCCCTACCCAGTCATCGTTGTCCGTGCTAGCTAGGCCTTTTGCTGTGGCAATACACATACACACATACACACATACACACATACACACATACACACATACACACATACACACATACACACATACACACATACACACATACACACATACACTGACACTAAATCATCAGGGGACTCGCGTGCGCCGCACTACAACGTGCCGCAGACGGGCACCCAGGACCGTCTGGCCATCTACACGTGCTTCATGCCCGTCGCCGACGCCACACAGGAGGACTTGATCCGCAAGAAGAAGGCCTTCGAGGACCGGGTGGGCACCACGCACTGGCCCAACGCCCGCCACGTGGGCAGCAACCTGGCGAAGCGAAACGGCCAAGACGACACCGTTGCGCGCTCACGGCCGCTTAATGAGCCCGTCCTGAACGAGCGGGCATTCCGGCTAACGGGCATCCCGTATATCAAGGCGTGAGGGTAGTACGATAGCAGTTATGTAACTACGGTCACTCTTTCCAGTTTTGCCACTCTCTCCAGTATCTCTGTTTGATGAAGTTGAAGGGTTCCCCTCCGGTGAAGCTAAGTGCCCTTCGAGGCTTTGAGGTTTGTTAGCCCTGTCTGTGTGGAACCGCGGCAAGAGCGGCAAATCAGTTCACAACTATGGAAAAGAGTGCCAGGTGATAGCTCACACGGAATGGCCCCCGCCACAGCTTGTGGCATGAGTATAAGAAGCTTCGTGATAAATCCCTCACGTACTGCTGAACATGGCTCTGCTGGAGTCGTGGGACACGGTGCCGACCAGGGGCCCGCGACACTCGAAAGCGACAGTACACTCAAGCCCACCGCTTCAGTCGACGCGGTCGCCAAAGAAGACTTCAAGCCGGAAGGCTCGCCACTCAATTCTCTCGAGGCCCTGCAAGACCCGGACATAGAAGCCAAGCAGCGCCAGCTTGTGCGGCGTCTGGACGTGACTCTCATGCCGCTGCTGTGGATTCTGTACTTCCACAACTACTTGGACCGAAAGAACATTGCGTATATCCCCCCCCCCCCCCCCTTTTCCCTCCCTTTGCCGAAGATAGGTCTCGTGAACTGTCAAGTTGGGCAGCCAGGTGAGGCTCAGCTCGTTCGAGGAGGACCTCGGCCTCGAGGGGACCGACTTCAACCCGGCCATCACGACGCTGACGGCCGGCTACATGGTCGGGCAGCTCCCGTCCAACATGCTGCTGACGCGCCTCCGGCCGGGCCTGTACCTTTCGGGCTGCGCCCTGCTCTGGTCGGTGCTGTCGGCGTGCACGGCGGCGGTGCGCTTCCTCCTGGGCCTGTGCGAGGCGCCCTTCTTCCCCGGCGCCGTCTACGTCCTGTCGTCGTGGTTTCACGCGCGCCGAGAGCTCGCGCGCCGCATCACGTTCGCTCTACGCGGCGCTGTGCGTCGCCATGGGCTGCTCCGGCCTCGTCGCCGCCCGGCGTCTTCGCCCGCCTGGAGGGCGCCCGGGGCCTGGCCGGCTGGGCAGTGGCTCCTCGTCCTCGAGGCCGGCACGGGCGCCTTCTTCAGCCTGCTGGGGGCCCTTCTTCATCCCCGACTTTCCGGCCCGCGCTACCTCATGGCGATGCTCATCATGGACGCCTTCCGCGCCTCCACCATTGCCTGCATTCTGTTCATGAAGTGGCTTCTGGTGCGTGAGAAGCGCAAGCTCAAGGAGGCGGCCGATCGTGAGGGCACTCTTTACGTCCCCTTTACTACGTAGCCCCTCATGCCATATACCGCTTCCAAACTGTGGGAGCCAATTTGAGTGGTGCAAATCCCCGAAGCGCATTCCTTGCTCAAGCTGTTCGATGGCCAGTTCCGGCACGTTGTCGAGTCAACCCTTTTGTGGGAGGAATTGCTCAATGACGACAGAGTATTCCTTTTGGACATGGTCTTGGGATTCCGGCAGACGTACTTTGGGGGGTCGGAGGTGTTCGTTTTGTGCCAATTTGTTAGAATTCGCGGCAATGTTGCCGGAAGTCGATAATCGGGTTCTCTCGTTAATTCGTATGCATCATGGGAAGGTTTGAGAGTTTTCACGTTTTATGAGCAGGAGAGGATGGGAAGAAGTGGAAAATGTCAAGCGCAAAATTGGAAGCTTGATTCTGCTCAGATAAAATGCTCACTTAATGTCATATTGGGTATCCCGCCCGTCAACACCATAACTCCTGTGCCCCATCCCGCTGGAGCTGTCGCCTCTTTAATAGGCCCGGCCGTACCCCGGGGTCGCGCTGTAACGCGGGTAGTCTGACCTCTGCGTCTCCCACCGCTCGAGGGGTATGTCGTATTCCGTCCGCAACGACGGACTCCGGAGGTTCATGCTGTGCGGCTGGCTCGACATGCGGCTCAGCTCGAGGGCGCTGCTCGGGTGCAGCACCGTGTGGCTGTCGTGGAAGTCGGGCTCGGTGGACACGGTGTTGCGCGACCAGGGCTTGCTGCTCGAGTTTTTCTTCGCGTGGCCCGCGGCCGACGGGTCCGTGTTGCGCTTGGGGCCGCCGAAGCCGGGGATCCAGCGCTTCAGCAGCGGCTGCAGGGTGACGAGGCACGAGCAGATGAGACCGGTCGTGATCTCGGCCAGCGTCCAGCTTGTAATGCCCACCGCATCGTTGGGCAGGTCCTGCGAGGCGCTGATGAAGATGACGAAGTAGGCCCGGAGCACGGAAATAATGCAGCCGAAGAAGCCCAGGCCGAAGAGTCCCGTGAGGGCAACCTTGCGGCCAATCGTCAGGTTCAGGCGCCAGATGATGGGGATCGGTAACACGAGGAGCATGAAATCGGTGGCGATGTTCCCGGCGGCGTTGATAATCTGAATGTCCCTATCGGGGATGCATTGCGCAGGGATGGTCTTGTCCCAATAGCCCTCGATGGGGATGCAGATAAGGATCATGGCCACCAGGATCCCTGCTGCCCAAGCCATCACAATGGCGGCGACGACGAAGAAGACCTTGCGGTATGAGGAGACTTGTCGTATAAGTCGCCAATATTGTAGAAAGAGGCTGGCCTTGATGAAGAGCAGCGTCGCGTTATAAAAGACCACACCCAGGTAGAAGAACTGTCGTGCGAGATAAGTAAATGGCTTGGCCGGTGACCGAGACGCGTAGACGGACCTTGAAGAACTCTACCAGCTCCAGTGGCATGGTAATGAGGTCCCATATATGCCAGCCCAGACCGTGGTTGAGGTGAAGGAGTAGTGTGATGGCCACAGTCAGGACCCCGGCCAGGGCGGCGAGGGACATGTAGTCGTCGGCGCCCACGTTGTGGAGCAGGAATTGGCGCGTGTAGAGGCGCAGACCGACGGCCGTGGTGGCGAGCACGATGCAGGTAATGGCGACGATGTGAACGGTGAGGGTGTTGCGCGAGTGGTCGAGGGCCGACCACATGGCCGGGTCCATCGGCGGTCCCCCCGGCGGCGGAGGCCCGTTTGTCGGAGGCGGCCCTCCGGGCGAGGAGGGGGGCGGAAGACTCATATTCCGTAATAGGAAGTATTTAAGTATTATCGTAGCTCTCGAATCGGTAGCTCAATGTTGACGGTGGGCGTAAATGGTGGTTGGTGGCAGGGGAGGGGGGCCTCCGCCCAGAAAAAGAGTTTGTATTAGACGACGAAAAGCAAGCAAGTATAATGGTGCAACGGCGGGCGTCCCGTCGCATAGACGCTTCGGGGGAGGAGAATGAAGCCTTCAAGACTCGAAATTCGCGAGCAGCCATCATTCATATCGCAATTCGTAGGGTAGCAGAGGCGTTCCCTGGCCAGGCCGTCAACAGGCCATCTTGTTTCTCGAAGCACGTTCAAACGCTCCCTAGCCGTGCGCAGTGGGTTTTCCTGTTTCACAGGGGATGATCGGGTTGGCGGGGTCGACAAACAGCGCCTGGATTCTTTCAGCCGAATTGGGGCGGGAAAGGAAAGTGGGCAGCGATCCGGGCGGGCGGCGGCGCAATTGGTTCCAGGGGCCGCCAGGGCCGCCTATATCAGGGCTCGCGATATTGATTGAGCAGGATGATGATGCTCGGCCGCGTTGGCTATCGTAGGAGAGAGAGAGGGAGGGAGGGAGAGAGAGTGTGTGTGAGTGTGTGCATCGTATGCATGTACGGGCAGACATGTAGGTACATCCATTACGGGTAAATGAGACAAACTGCCTTCGATGGCGTCAGGGACTGGTACCAGCCCGCGGGTGTTGGCAGGGCCCCTCGTAGGCTCATCAATCACATCACGCACGACGAGCTGACTTGGAGTCGCACTGAGGCCCTCCATTGTCGGCGCACCCACGACGCCCTGGGTTTCCACTGCCCACTATGAATGGCACAGGTAGGACAAGGCGTGCGTGTGTGGTCACACGGTGGCGGATCTTGACGCCCGCGCACACACACACTCACGGTCATGGTCGGTCGTGATTCGCGATGATCGATGGCACGACGGGGGGCGAGGGCAGGGCCGGGTAATTTCCGAGGCCGAGCAACGGCGTGGACCCCCCCGCGCGGGACGCAGGGCCGATGATGCTCCAGTCCGTGTCCATCTACATAGCACATCTATTACATACACGGATGCGTACATATATGATGTACACATGGCCCGTTACGCAATGGATGGACGGACCCTGATGGAATGAATGAATGGATGGGCCGACGATGGGAAATGGGACCGAGACGGACGTGAGGCGCTGTTGTGCACGGGTGGGTTGCAGTGCCGGTGGGGCGACGGTTCCTCTGCGTACGCTTGCCGTTTCGCCGTGGGCCGACAGCGTCTGAGCCAGGCAGTGGACATTTTCAGTACCTTATTAGCCCCTCTCTCCCTCTGTACTTCCAATTCCCATACTTACAGAGCTACCAGCCGTGCTCATCAACACCCCAGCTTTTTCTTGGCCAACGCTGAGGATTCCGCGGGGTCTAGGCCTGGGTCTAGGTCTGGGTGGCCTGGATTGGGAGACGAAAAGCTGGCGCAAGCGTTGAACAGCCCCTCCCCGTACACGTGGCAGCTGCATGTCATCTATGCCCATCGCCGTCATATGTGATCACTAAAGCCATGGGATTCCGCGATGGGGATTCCGCTTTGGCTATAGTAGGTCAGGACCCATTAAAGATCTGATGCCCCAGCGCCCATTGCTCAGAAGAAGTATCTATTGTCCATGTATCTCTGGTCGTGGCTAAGGGAAGTCGTTCCCGATGGGCCACGGGACCAATCCGATGCAGTCTACATATTTTATGTATGTAGGTACCGATCTAATTGCTGAAATCACAGAGGCATGATAGAAGTAAGTGCCTACATACACATGTAAGTAGCTCATATTGGCACGCCACTAGAGAGCGGCGCCCTCACATCGTCTCTTCCATATTCTCAGCCTCTAAACTTGGTATGACCACGACACCTGCGACGAATGCTCAGATACAAACACCAGCAAAGTCCCCGGCTCGAGGGGCATCGAAGGAGCTGTCGAGGCAGCATTACCACCCATGGGCCTCCACTGGTGAGCCTGAGCATAGATCCCTGTCCCCTGCGAATACCCGGTAACCCTACCGAAATGGAAATCGTCGCATCCACTGCCCGCCCCGCGTGTCATGGCGCCGTGCCGCACCAACACTTGTGCCCGCCTGATCGTCTCAATCTCCATCCCGCGAGGCGAGGTGCATACGAGATACCAGATGGTCGCCTGGGCTTCATAAGAGGAAGGCGATTCGCCGTCAACTGCTACCATCTAAACTCAGCTGTCTGAGCGCCTACTCGCAACCGTTTTGACGCACGAGCTCTAACGGCTCCTTTGTCCTTCTGTGGGTGTCGTCGGCCCCCCGCGTTAGGCTTGTCTCGCTTATCGGAGCCAAACTCCCGCCCCCTGTTGGGCGTAACTATATTTGTGATAAAGCATTGCGCCCGTCTTTACCCGGTCTTCTTCCCGATGCAGGTCCTAAATGAGTCACAGAATTCGAGCCCGACTTTAATATACACAGCCGGGAAACGAACAGGAGCCGTCGATGCCAAGAAAAAGTTCGATTCTGATCCCATTTACTTGGGTGGTAAGCAATCGTTATGGACAAGGTATGAAATCATTGTGCAGAGTCTCCATCTCCGTATGCCGCCTCAGTATGACTTCGACGCGGCTTCTCGACTGCCTGGTGTCTTTGGTATCACGTGCCTGGTGTCTTTGGTATCACCTGCCTGGTGTCTTTGGTATCACCTGACTGGGGTATGGGCAATTTCATGGCTGTCACGTCCTTTGGCGGTAAAGGCCGGCATCTTTAAGGCGCCGCCGTAAAAGGCCCCAAGCCGCTGGGTGAGGGCATCACGCATGTTGGCACGCCTGATGACCCCCGGCTTCCCGGATATGCTCAGGTTGCTCTTTCCATGCTTTTTTTTTTTAACCCCAGCTTCGCATGTCATCGGTGCGGACAACGAGGTGACATGTACGATGTCGACTGCGTTCTGTGCACAGGCGGATGCTTCATCGTCAGCGAGGATACGGGCCTTCGTGTGAGGCTGAAGAAAAAGCAAACGCTACTCACGAATGCAGCTAGACTGGTAGCTACCGTTGTTCCTGCGCCATGCGACTCTCGATAGGACGAGCCATTTCTTCTTCGCAGGGCCTGCCGGGGTCTCCTGGCCAGGAGTCTGAAGCAACGGGCCAGGTCGGCCGACTTCATCCGCACCAAGTCCCTCAATCGCCATGTCTCGACGAATCTGGGATGACATCTGTCGTGGCTACGGGGGGCGCGGACTTGCTGGCATCTTACTGGAGTCTATTCTGACGGGACCCGAGCGACCGCTGACATTCGCCGAACCCGAGAGGTTGTCTGAGGAGCCGGGCCCTTACGAATACACGCCACTCCCACGGGATCCAGATGAACCCTACATCCGTCTCTTCGAGCATTTGCCCGGTCAGGGACAAGACGCCATCAAATGCCGCCTTGCCAGCCACCAGCTAGGTGCTTACCGAGGTCGCTACGAAGCACTCAGCTACGTATGGGGCGATACCCGCGACACCTGGCCCGTATACGTCGACGGCATGTCGTTCCGGGTGGGCGGGAACCTGTACCAGGCGCTGTCGGACCTGCAGGCCGCCGACGGGGCGCGTGTGCTCTGGATCGACGCCATCTGCATCGACCAGACCAACGTCGAGGAGCGCAACCGGCAGGTGGCCGCCATGGCCGCCATCTACCGCGGCGCCGCGCGCACCCTCATCTACCTGGGGGCGGCGTACCCGGCGGCCACGCCGCGGGCGTACGCCATGGTGGAGTGGCTCGCGGCCGAGGCGCGCGCGGCCGGCGGGGCGCCCCCGGAACCCTTCACGCTCTCGTCGCTGGACCAAAGCGCCTCGGTCCGGAGCCGGCTCTCGCGCCGCGACGTCAACCAGATCGACGTGTCCAACATCCGCCACATCGCCGAGGCCGGCTGGTGGGACCGCGCCTGGACGGCCCAGGAGCTGGCGCTGGCGTCCCGGGCCACGCTGCTCACGGGCGCCCACGCCATCGAATGGGACTGCTTCTGCGCCGGCGTCGACTACGGCCTCCGCACCGGCATCATCGACGCCGTGGTCGGCGGCATCCTCATCGACCCCTGCGTCCGGCCCTACATGATGACGCACACGCTGCTCCAGGAGGCACAGACGAGTTTCACGGAGCCCGGGGCCACCGGCGCCGCGGCGTCGGCCCAACGTCTTCTCGCCTTGTTGGTGCAGGGCCGATCGTGCCTCGCCATCGATCCCCGCGACAAGATCTACGCCTACTTGGGCATGATGACACTCAGCCACACCCACGCCGGCTCGCTCGCCATCACGCCCGACTACGCGGCCGAGGACGTAGACGTCTATAGGCACGCGGACCAGAGCACTCTGGCCCACTCGGGCTGCCTTGATGCCCTGGGCGCTTGCGTACCGGATCCTTCGGCGTCTCTGCCTTCGTGGGTGCCGGACTGGAGCAACACCGACCCGGCCCCCAGACCCCTGATGTACGACACGCTCGGCGGCCGCCGGCTTACGCACGCCTGCCCGTTTGATTCGCGACCGCCGACCTTTGCGGACGACGGAACGAGTCTCGTCCTCTCCGGTAAACCCATCACGTCCATCCAGTCTCTCTCCCCCGTCCTCCCGCGGCCTTTTTTTTTGACACCGGGGGGAACTGGCTCTTTTTCCTCCTCTCGGAGACGCTTGGCGATTCGCGTCCCGCGACGGCGGTGAAACTCTTTCTCTTCGTGCCCATCCTTGTCAATCAGCTCTGGATAGTTTACCAGGGACTGCTGGTAATCGTCCCCCAGCTCAGCATACTGGCTCAGTTCGATGCTTTCGCCGCCACCGCCCCGCCCTCGAACCCGGTATCCAGACCCGACGGCGACGAGGAGGAGGAGGAGGACGACGACCCGCTCTACCTGTACCGGCGGACCCTCACGGCCGGCGCCGCCGGGCCGGGGCGCGACGGCGACCACCACGTGCGTCGGCTCTTCTACGCGTGGGCGGCCGAGCATCGGCCGCTCTTTCGCCTGTGCGCCCTGGGGGTCCACAGGTTCCTGCCGTCGCTCGTCCTCTTCACCTATCTCTGGTCCACGCGGGCCCGGTACAGTGCCTTCATCCGCTACCTTGAGATGGCGTACGAGCGGCGGCTGGGCCGGGGCGCCAACGGGTTCCTGGCCCTGCTTCCCGCCGCCTCGCAGGTAGGCGACGAGATTGTCGTGGAAAGGCAGGGGAGGGTGCCTCTTGTCCTGCGTCGTGGCGCGGAGGGAGGCGATGGCTGCTATAGCTTGGTGGGAGAAGCGTACATGGAGGGGATCATGGAGGGGGAGGTCTTCAGGGATACTGACCAGGTGCGGTTTGTGGTCCGTTGATTTAACGCGTGGGCCATCTAGTAAAATAAACGGGCGACTGGATCAGAACAGAGCACATGTACATTGATAACACCCAGACAGGTATCACTTTCTACCTGTGAAGCACCCTTCGGGGGAGCAACCGTAATCAATTTTCTTCTTCTAACCTTGGCTACGTATCACAAACGTCTCAGGCTAAAGTTAACCGTAATCGATTCTTTTTGTTCTTTCATTTCCTCCCTGTGAGAAATCATGCCACCACCTTAATCTCACGCCTCCAGACCTCCCAGCCCTCCGGACTACTCAAATCTGCAAACGGTCTGGAAGCCGCCAGACGCATGGTGTAGTTGCCTGGTGCCACGATGGTGCCGTTGGCCAGGTGGCCGAGCCACGCATACTGGTGTTGGGACCGCGAGTAGATGCCGTCGCGGGGCAGGTAGCGGAGAGGGGTCGCGACCGTGTTGGCCCTGACGACGGCGGGATCGGCGAGGTCGACGCTGCTGCCGGCGTCGGGCAGGTCGCCCGTCCAGCGCGCCACGGGGCCGACGAGGCCGTCCGCGGCCGTGGGCGGGTACGTCCACCGGCTCTCGTCCCAGTCGGACGCAAACAGGTCCCAGCGCAGCTCGCGGACGCCCCAGTCGAGGATGCTGTACACCTTGGGCCAGTTGAAGGCCGCCGCCCGCGGGTTGAAGTTGTACGTGGCGTCCACGTCGATGTTCTTGTACGTCACGCCCGACAGCGACATCGGGTACCCCTTCTGCGAGACGCGCTTGGTCTCGTACAGGCTGGCGGCCACGCCCATGTACGCAACCGACAGGCGGTCCCCGTTGCTCCCGGCCACCTGCACCTTGCCGCTGTACAGCGGCAGCACCGTGGCGTTCCAGCCCTTGTTCTGGGGATTGGTGAACGTGACGGTGACCTTGCGGGTCTCGCCCGAGGCGACCTCGACCGCCTCGGGCAGCTTCACGTCGGGGACCAGCGGCAGGGGAACCAGGTTGTCGAAAGTCTTGATGCCCCATGTGTCCCACATGGCAATATAAGGGTCCTGGATCTCAAACCCTGCGGCCGGCTCCAGGGTGAAGTTGTACGTTACCGCCTCGGTTCCGTGGTTCGTGATAGACAGCTCATGCGTCGGCTGGAAGTGGGCCGTGTCGTTCAGGTTGAACTGGGTTTGGTCGAGCGTGGTATTCGCATAAAGCGTGCGAACAGCGTCGACCATGCCGCTGCCCATTTGCACCGGAGGCGCCATGAATCCGGAACTGGACGACGTCTTGTCTGTCCAGGGCAGGGAGGAACCGCTGGCCGTCACGCGCCGGTGGAAGTCCTTCGCAACCTCCGCTCCGCGTTCTTTGCGTCCGCCGAAGACGCTGACGTAGAGTGCAGCGATGCCGGCCACGTAGGGGGTCGACATCGAGGTGCCGCTCTGGACCATGTACGCGTTGTCCGACCACGTGCTGAAGACGTTACCACCAGGGGCGGCGACATCGGGCTTCAACTGCAGGTCATAGGTTGCCGCCCAGCCGCTGTAGTAATTGGGCTTGTTACCTGTAGAGTCGGGAACGCCCACCTCACCGGCACTGTGAGAGAAGTCGGCCGTGACGGTTGCATTGCCCTGGAGAGCTTTCTTGATAGCAGCGCCGGCCTCGGCGGTGATGAGGCCCAGGGAACCGTCCGGGAAGGTGTTTCCAGGTGGCGTGATGGCGCGTCCGTCGTTCACGAAGAGGGCGTACTCAATGCCGAGCTCGGCTAGCCATTGCTGACGCATGCTGTACTTGCAACCTGCGACACGCGACACGAGAGCGACAACATTGGTCCGGTTGGGCGTGCCGGCAGGAAAGGGCTCGCAGTCATCGGTGGTCAGGTCGACGATCGGGAAGTCCTTCACCGTCGCCGGGAACGTATCATCCCCGACGTAACCGGAGATGGTCGTGTCGGACACGCCGTCAACGGTGTAAGTCAACTTAAAGGGAGCGGCTGGAGCAACCTCGGCCTGGACCGAGGCGATTACCAGGGATCCAGGGCTGGAACCACCGTCAACTCCGCTGAACGCGCCGTTGTCACCCGTGTTGCCGGCGCTAAGGGTCACGATAACACCCGCATCGACGACGCGAGATACGACAACGGCCCATGCAGCATCGGACCACCCACAAGGGCCGCTGAAACTGGCAGTGATGACATCCATGCCGTCCTTCTCGGCCCTCAGAAAGGCGTCGATGAGAGCCGCATCGTCAGATCCTTCGCCACTGCCCGTAACTTTATAAGCGTAAAGAGTGGCGTTTGGGGCAACACCAACAAAGTTGTCACTCACAGCCGCCTACGAAATCAAGTATCAGCACCCAGATAAGCGAGGCATGGGGGGATGACAAGTACATACCACAATACCGGCCACGTGAGTTCCATGACCCATCTCGGGCAGACTTATTGGGTCGTCGTCGGGCTGCTTTGCGTCCCGGGTTATGTCGACATCCCCGACGAAATCGTAGCCTCCGGCGACCTTGAAGCCGGGTCCGAAGCCGCCACCGAGCGCCGGGTGCTTGTACCAGACGCCAGTATCGACGACGCCCACCTTGGCACCCTTTCCGAGCACACCGGCCTTGTGGAGTTTGTCCACGCCGGTGGCCCGATGGGTACTGTACTCGTCGGCCCGGACGTCGTCGCTAAAAGACTGGCTGCTCAGTGGCTTCTCTAGCTTCACCCTGCGGTTTGGCCAAATGTTGGCCACGTGGGCCCCGGAGGCGTACGGAGCAACATCGTCGTCGGTGTCGAATTCCACGGCTGCGCCGGTGAAGAGAGCCGAGTCGTACGACTTGAGGATTTTGACCGCCTTGTTGCTCAGATCTCGAGCAACGGAGGCACCCTATTCGAAGCCGGAAGATTAGTGGTATGCCGCGGGACGGATTACACCTTGCAGAATCTTGGGTACTCACCTTTACATACTCGACAATATACTGCCGGGGAATCTCAGGCGAAGTATCCGAGTCAACTGACATAGACGTTCCAGGTGCAGGGGATGCTGCACAGGCTACGCCGAGGGCCAAGGTGGCAAGGATCGACTTGAGGGTAACAGCAGGCATCTTGGAGGTCGTGTGCGCCGTGCGTGGGAGTCAGACGAGCGAGCAAGTAGTGAGAGCCATGGCAAAATAGCATATTTAACATCATCAAGCTGCCGGCATCATCCCGAGGCCTCAGCGCGCTGTTGGGCCTCTGCCATCATGCTTCCTCTCAAAGGCTCCTCTAAGTGCCAGGGGGCATGGTACGATGAATGCAGGGGGGTTCAGAATCGCCGATTCGACGGCGCCGACACACAGCGCATTGGCGGAAAAACTGTCGAAAACGATGTACGAGAGGACCTCCGTCTGGCTCACCGTGGTGCAGGACGACACAGGCTCACGGAACACATGGGAGAATACGAGGTATGCATAGACATAAATTCGGTTCGGCTTGATGTAAGCCGATGGTTCTTCCGGATTAGGTATACGGGCCGCTGCCAAGGCGGGAGATGCGAGCCTAGCTTTCCGGGTTTTCACGGCCTGCGTGGGGGGATTAGCGCCTAGAAACCCCCTGGCGAGACGGCCGGCTCGACAGATTCCCAGTAAAGGCAGGTGGCAGTGCTACATTAGGTCTATACATAGCCACTAAACCCACCCCAGAACCCACACATCACCTCCATGACGGGCATCGTGTGTCTTCTCGTCTTCCGCCATCCACTCCGGTTCCATCATCCGACTGGTCTGTTGCCCCAGTTGTAGCCGTCACCGCCAGGGCCCTGCCGCATCCCGTTATACGAGTTCGGATGATACCGCCGGCAATGGGCAGGGCATCTGCCGGCAATGGGAAAGGAAAAGCACCGTCCGCCAGTCACTGAGCTCGGCACGACCAGCCATAGAAAGTAAGTAACCAGCGGCAGGAATGTGTATATAGACCAATACCCGAGTCCCCAGTTCCCGGGCTCTTTTTGCCTCCTCCGCGGCCATCCCCTACATCCAGTTCAACCGTTTATAGGGTTCAGAGTCCCTCATAGCACCCTCGACCACTAATACTATGAAGGCCAGCTTTCTTTCCTCGGCTGGCGTCGCCAGTGCTGCCGTTCCCACGGTGCACATGCCCATCAACTTCGGGTACGGCGCCAACGAAAAGGTGTCGACGGACCTGACGCTGCCTTACTCGGATGAGACCATCAAGGTCTGCTACGACCTGGGCAGTTCCGACTTCTGGCTGTTCCGGCCCGACGCCATCCAGAACTGGGGCAAGAACTGCCTCAGCTGCCAGGGGCTGTGCAACCGCACCGTTCCCGACGCCGGCGTCTACGATCCCTCCAAGTCGGCGACGGCCTCCGAGGTCGGGCCCTGGGACGTCATGTACGGCTACGGCGGCGGGCTGAGCAAGGCCTATCACACCAACGGCAACGTCAACGACACCTTCGCCTTTTCCAACGACGCCGGCTACTCCACCGTCGTGCCCGATGTGCAGGTAGCCCTGGCCTTCTACCTGCAGCAGCGCATCCTGGACCCCGACGGCGACTGCGACCCCGTGCCCACGTACGACTACTCCATCATGGGCATCTCGCCGTACATGTCGCCAGATCCCAACATCTCGACCTACGAAACGGGCCCGTCCTTCCGTAAACACCTTCTGGAGCAAGGCCGCGTCTCCAACAACGTGCAGTCCCTGTGGTTCGAGAAGGAGCCCGCTGAGCTCGACGGCACCTACACGGGCTCCGGCCTGCAGGGCGGCATCGACATGTCCAAGTTCTCGGGGCCCCTGGTCAAGGTGCCCAGTATCCTCGACGAGTACGGGGCGCTGGGCTACAACACGAGGCAGGCCAACGTGACCTTCGTCAGAGACGGCGCCAACGTCGCGCTCCCCATCGACCGCTCAGGGGGGGACAGGCGCGATAGGTGCCTCATCGATTCGGGCGCCACGGCCGACGGTTTCGCGCCCGTCGACCAGGACGGCTTCCTCAACGTGACGGGCCTGCGCTACAACCCCAAGCGTCCCAACCCGGGCGAGCTGCTGAGCTGGCCGGCGCCCTGCGACACCCTCCCCACGGACGGCGACAGGGCCTTCCTGCAATACAGCTTCGCCTCGGCCGACGGCGCGTCGTCCATCGAGATCGACATGCCGCTGCGCTCGTACGCGCGCCACCAGGCGCCCGAGGACACCGAGATGGGCTGGTGCACCATGCGCATCTACCTCGGCAGCTGCATGCTCGGCGCCCCCTTCACGACCCGGGCCTTCTTCGCGGCCGATGATGATCGCGCCGAGATTGCCCTGGCCAAAGGCGGTGTGGCCGAGCGTGGTAGCGGCGTGGATTACGACTCTGTGGTGGACAGGATCCCTTGAATCTGTTGCAATGAAGATGATAACCATAATGATAAAGACTAGGAGTCTACTTCTGACGACAATTTCGCATTTCTATGACCCAACAGAGTACTATAGCCTTTTTTCATGAGGTACCACGTTGGCCATTCTCTACAAGAGCGAGCGTTTCTGCCAGCTCGTGGTTAATTTTATTTATAAGTAAATAAATATTTAAATTAATATTTAAAATAATAATTATTTAATTATAAAATCTTTATTAACTTATATATTAAATTATTCTTTTATTAATACTTTAAAAATATTAAAAGTATTTTATTTTTATTATTTTAAAAGTATTAAAAACGTTTCGTTCTTATTATTTTAATTATATAACTTATTCTTAACGTAATTATATTTAAAGTTAATATTTCTTTCTTTTAAGTTTATCTTTAACTTTTAGCTAAATATAACGTTTATTTGTTTCTATAAGACGTCTATTAGTTCGTTAGGTTCGTAATAGTTTCCTTACTAGAGCTAGGTATAAACCGGGTCGATACGCTCGTAAACAGCAAGGATTGCGAGAGGAAGTCACTATGCAAGTCAACAATCAATGATTATTAGAGGGAAATGGAAAAGCATGTATGGTAATCACCAAGCGACGTGGATATAAGGTTCTAGTCACGGGACTACGACATAGTCTGCCAAGACTTGCATCTCGGCCATTGTCTCTTTCATCCACAGAAGTAGCAACAGCCCGGTTCCAGCACTCAAATGAAAGAAGGAAACCTTGTGCTAGATATTTATGTATAGGAAGGATAACAAGCCGGGCAACTTTATTAGCTGACCCGAAAGCTAGAGATGGTGAAAGGAGCGCAGGCGGTGGCGGTGCTCGCCATGTTATTCACGTCGATGAGGATGGTGGTGCCCACCACCACGCTTTCGCGATGGGATGGCGAGAACACGCACATAGTTCGCCTGGAGAGATTGATTTGGAGCGGAGCAGTCGTGAGTTGTGAATCGCCCGATGCATGAATTTTGGGGTTCTGGGAGGACCAAGTACCCTCGGGACCTGCACCTACTACTCAGGACCCGCGTATTCCAGTCTTGGAGCTGCAGCTACAATCATCTGGCACCATGTTTCGCCGACTGGCACAGCTAGCTCGTGCATTTTTGCCCACCACAGTCAAGAATCGCTCCGACCACTAGCTACAGCAGTTTGACCTCCGATGGACAACCTTTCTCTCAAATCATATGCATTAAGCACCCTCAAAGAGAACCGCGCTCCGGGAGCGACCGTGACTGTGCTCATCGCAGGACTGGCCGGGGTAGATACTACGGATCCATACGTACGGGCTGCCAGTCCTGACCTGACACGCCGAGGCGTGCCAAGATGGTCCGATTACCAACCGAGGCTCCAGCCACCTGTGGCTCCCGTATGACGGGCAGAGCATGCGAATGCTGAGATTCGGCCCCCAAAACACTGCTTGGCTGACGTGTTCACAACAGCAAGGCTGAGCGGGGTAAGCTCGTGCATGCCCTCTTTAGCGACTTTTGAATCGCACGTAGTCGCTCTCGTCACGTAGTCGCTCTCGTCTGCGTGTCTAGGGAGAAGCTATCCAGTCATCTCAGCGCCGACTGCGCGCCTTTCTCCGTCGATGGCGGACCCCTTAGGAGCCGCCGGGTCAATCTTCGGCATCGTTGCCATGGGCCTGAAGCTCGGCACCACATTGCAGGCCTACGTGGAAACAGCCGTGGACTCCGAGGACAGCATCCGCGATATCGCCTTCGAAATAAGCGCCACTGCCTCAACGTTACAGCAGCTGCTTAATCTAATCGAACCGGGCGAAACAGAGCCCGGAGCGCGCCATCCTCCGATCCTGAACGAAGCTGGCTTATCCGAAATCCTGTCACTCGCTACTAAGTGCAGGGCGGTGTACGAGAGAATCTTCGAACTCGTCGCCAAAGCCACCGGGCTGCAGGCCAACAAGGGGCCAGGCACCGGGCAGGTCGACCTGGACTCCCTTACAATACAGACTCTCTATCAAAAGATGCGATGGCCTTGGCTGGAGCCCCGCGTCAAGAAACAGCAAGACCAGCTCCGAGGCATCAAGATCGATCTGATCTTCCACCTTAGTGTCGTTCAACTAGCACATCTCAAGATGCAGTGAGTTCCGCATTAGTTATTTAGCTGTTCCATGGTTGACACAAATCTCACAGTCCAACGAGGGAAAGTTCCAACGGCCTAGAGAAGGAGGCAGAATTGCGTTTCACTATACGCAAGCTGAACGCCCGAATTAAGCAAACAGGCCCAATACCACGCGTACGTAAAGCACCCACGCAACCTATAGCAAGTGCGTCGAAGAGCACGAGATGGCCTGGTCCCCCCCAATCGGCGTCGCATCATGTTTACAAACCACCACCTGTTCATTCACGGCCACCGCCTGGTCATTCAAACTCCTCGCTGCTCGGGCCAATGGCTTCCAGGACACAGCGGGAGGACAAGCCACCGTCGAGAGTGACAATGAATCTCGGTGGCGGAGCACCCGTCTCACCCTCGAGCTCCAAAAGTCAGCCAAAACCAGTCTCTAGAAGCTCAAAAAGCAGTTCTATTCGTGCGCTTAATTCGCCGGAACCACCAACTGTAAGTAACGTTATACCATTGGCTTTATAGCAATGGGCTTTCATGTGCAAAATCACGTTCTCATACCTATAGGTTGCGCAGCCTCTGGAGGCACGAGCCTCTGCTCCTGGTGCGCGGCCACCACCATCATTAGAATCGCGCGTTGATGATGGCGATAACAACATGACACAGTCGATTCCGGTGCCAGGGAACCAAAACAGCCAGCAAGGCGCCGCTAGATTAAAACCACCAAGAGGAAGCCTTGTCGAGAGGATGAAGAAGAAGAGGCGGACGTCCAGGATCTCCGGCTTGACTCAGGCAATTCAGCGCGTACTCGGGGCCAACATGTTCCGGGAGCTCGAATGCTATCTCCTTGAACGGACTTGGGGGCATCCCGAGCAGCTTCCGTTCGACCAGCTCACCTTAAGGCGCATGGTAAAAGAGCTCGTACTGCCTAAGGATACATGGATCGACTACTTGTCCCTGGATAGTGGAAGGCGTCAGGCGGTCGATAGGCTTACGCTGTCCCTTAACAAAACACACCATCGCCCAAGGAAATGCGAGGGTGTCCACCTATACGACAACCCTGCCGCCCACGACAATTCTGACCCCGACGACGCCCATTTGCTAATATTCTTTTCTTTAAGCAAGCCGGTGAAGCCCGTCTTTTTCCGAACCCCTCGTGATGGAGTGTTCGAGCTCACATTCGCTAGCTGTTCCTCATGGGATGTAGGTTTCCGTGTTATACCCCGTACCTTGATAATACTGACTCCTATAGCAGGGCATGCATGATCTTATTCACCAACTCTTCCTAGATGAAGAAGCTCGTCAGTAGATACGCAACAAGTGGTATGATATTAGCGACCCTAACGGCCATCCCCTCTTGCCTTCAACATGGAGCCAAACTATCCAACCCGGGTGGACAATCACCATGTCCTGGCACCCTAAACATCTAGGCCTACCTCGGATGCCACCGGGAGCGCCAGGAATGATGGATGGACGACCAGGAGCATTTATGCCACCACCACGAGGACCAGGGGCATATCCACCGCCACCAGGAGGAATAGGACCGGCATATACTTCAATGTCTCATCCGCCTCGAATGGCAACAGCGCCCAGGATAATTGGGGTGAGAAAACGTGCCTCCAAAGAGTCCACGACGACTACCGAAAGCTACGACGAGCTTTCTTCGAGTACCAGCAGCGGGCTCAGTGAAGGCACAGAGACGAGCGATTTGGATATCGATGGGCTGCTGAGCAGATGGACCAACGCATTCAGTGCCGAGAACAAAGATCCGGTAACACCCCACGAGCCAGAAGAAGAAGGAAAGCCCGAGCTGGGGGCTGCAAGCAAGTCGGACGAGTTCGACAAAGCTGTAGAATAGATATAACGTCTCTTATAACTAGGTGCGTAGAGGATAGTAGTGAAGATCTCATAAGGCACTTCCGAACTAGGTCGCCCTCTAAAAGCGCCCTTTTTCTAATACGTGTATTAATTCTAAGTGTATTTTCTATTTTATATATCTATATTTAAAATCCTTAAGGTAATAAATAAATTAAAGTTATAAAGAAATAAATTAATTAAAATATTATTTAAAATACTACTTATTATTATATAAAAACGTATTAACTTATATATTTTAATACTAAGTTCTTTTATTTTTATTAATATTATAATTTTAAAAGTTAAAATTTTATAAGTAAATTAAAAAGGTTTTATTAAATTATAAAAATAATAATTAAAAAAAGAAAAAAAAGTAAAAAGTTAGTTTTTAATCTTTTTAAAATAAATATAATAATAAAAAGTTTTTAAGTTTTAAATTAATTTAAGTTTTATTATTATATATTTTTATATTTATATTATATATATAATTATTTATTATATATTAAGATAAAATTAAAGATATAATTTTAATAATTAAAATTTTAATTAAAGTTATATATTTATAAATATATATATATAATTTATTTTTAAATAAATAAAAACTATAATCTTTTTTAAAAGAATTATAATATTATATTAACTTATATTACTTAACGAATTATTAATAACTTTATATATATATATATTGAAGATATTTTTAATTAAAAATATTTACGTTTTAAATTTATAATATACTTTTATTTTAATTATAAATCAATTTTATAATTATATTTTTTATTAAATATTTTATTTTTAATATTTATTTATTTTATAATTTTTTTTATAAATTATAATTAAAAACTTACTTTATTAATTAAAAAAAAGATAAATAATAATATATAAAATTAAAATTAAAAAAAGTTTATTAATTATTAATAATAAAAAAGTTTAAATATTTTAATAGTATAAACTTTTTTTAAAAAAATATTCTTTTTTTTATTAAAATTTAATACTTTATATAATAAAAAGAATTATTAATTAACGTTTATTATATTAAATAAAATTAACTTAAAAACTTAATATTAAAACGAAATAAAAGAATTTAAAACGAGATATTTATAATTAAAAATAAATTATATTTTTTAAAAATATAATAAATAATATATTAAATTATTAATAAAAGTTTAATAAATATAAAATAAGATATTAAAATAAATAAACATTAAAGGGTAAAATATTTAATAGAAAAGTATAGTTATAAAGTCGATTTATAATTAAAATAAAAATATACTATAAATTTAAGATATAGATATCTTTAATTAAAGATATCTTTAATATATATATAAAAAAGAAGTTATTAATAAATCGTTAAGTAATATAAGTTAATATAATATTATAATTTTTATTTATTTAAAAGTAAGTTATAGACTTATTTATAAGTATATAACTTTAATTAAAACTTTAATTATTAAAAACTATATCTTTAGTTTTATCTTAATTATTTTTTAATTAAATAATAAACGTATAAATTAAAAAGAAAGAAAAAAAGAAAAATATAATATATTAAAATATAATATAAGTAACTACACTTTTATAAAAAGGTTTTATAATACTTTTTATTAATTAAGTTATTTTAATTATTATCTTTTATATCTTTAATTATAAATATCCTCTTTAACGTTATCTTCTTAATTTAATTTAATTAACTTATAATTAATAACTTATTATATATATTATTTAACTTTAATTTTTTATATCGGTTAATTTTATTATTAAGTACTTTATAACGTACTTATATATAATTTTATATCGTTTTAACTTTTTTAATTAATAAATATAATTAAAATAAACTTAACTAAAGTATTAGCTTTGATATCTTTAACTCTTATATATAATAAATAATTACTTTAATTAAAAATATTTATTTTTTATTTTCTTATTTATTTAAATATAAAAGTGTCGATATTAAAGTAAAAGGCTTTAATAATATTAGTAAGTTTAAATATATAATTTAGTATTTTTAGTTACTTATAATACTTTTTTTTAATTATAATACCGATTTAAAAATATTTACTTATAGTTATATTAACGTTAAAATCGTTTTAATTAATAAGAAGAGAAGTTTTATATAATATTCGTTTAGTTATAATTATTATTAAAAATTCTTTTATAACTTTTTTTATAACTTATTACTTTTTTTACTTTTTTTAATCTTTTTTATAAGTTTAATTTTTTTAGCTTTTATTAACTAATTTATTAAACGTTAATAACTTATCGTTATATATAACGATTTAATTATCGATTCGATTATCTTTTTTTACGATTATTATTAAGATAATTTTTAAAGAATTAACTTTAAGTATATTACTTATTATATTTCTTATTATTTAATATATAGTTTATAATATTATAAGAGGGGTATTAATATTAAAAGAAGTTTTTAATCGATAATTAAATATTAATAAGTTAAGGTTTTTAAGTTTTTATTAAGTTATCTTTTTTATAAAAAGTAAGTTTAATTTTAATAAATTAATAAAAAGGTTTAATAAATCATTAGTATTTTTAAGTATTATAAGAAGTTTCTATTAATTAAAACTTAAGTTAAAGTTAAGTATTAAATAATATAAAAAAGGTTATAATATTAATTATAAAAGTAGTTATAAAAATAAACGAAAAAGTAAATATAATAACAGTTTTAATAAACTTTTTAATAAAAGTCTTTTTAATTCACGTTAAATAACGTTATATATATTTAAGAAATTAATTTTGAAATTAACTACTTTATTTAATATATTACTTAAAATAACATTAATACGGTTACTTTTTACTTAAAGACGTATTACTTACTTTATAAAATTAAAATTTAAACTTATATTATATAATTAAAAGATTATATTTAAAGTTATATATTTATATTATTATAGTTAAAATTTATTATAATAATAAAATATTTAATTAATTACTTTATTAAAAGTGTCTTATTATAAACTAGAAATTTAAATAACCGTTTTAAATATCTAAGTAGCTTTTTTAATTACTTTTTAGTTATCTTAATTCTTAAAGGTATATATTATAATTAAGTATATATTAAACGTTTATATAATTAAAAGTTAAAACTTTAAGTCTTTTTTAAAATAATATATTAATTTAAAAACGAAAATATAGTTATCTTTATAATTAGATATTAAATAAACTTTAATATCGTTATTTAATATTATTATCGAGTCGTTAAAAACTATAAGCTTTTTTTTAATTATTAACTACTTTATTATTTTTTAAAGATAAAAGAGATTATATTAAAATTTAAGCTTTTTATAAACTTATAAATAATATATCTAAAGATAATATTTAAGATAGCGTTTTAATAACTTATCTTTTAGTTCTTATTATTTATAATAAGTTTAAGTTTTATTAAGAACGTATATATCTTCTCGATTAAGATCTTATTATATACGTTTTTTAATTAGATTATTATATCGTTATTTATAATATTATTTTATTAAAATATAAAGTAATAATTAAAAAATCTTTTAACTTTTTTTTAATTAAATCTTATCGTTATATATATTTAAAGTAAGTTATAATAAGATTTTAATAATTAAGCTTTCTTTATTCTTATTTTATAATAATAAAAGCGGAACTCTTTAAAGGTTATAATTACTTTTTAAAATGTTAATTTTATTAACGTTTATAAAAAAGTTATAATATATTTATATAATATTATATATTTATTTAATAATAGTAATATAACTTTAAAAGTATTAATTAAAAAAAATTATATTTAATTTTTATTAATAAAAGAGTTAACCGATTAAAATTATAAAGTAATTATCGAGTTAGTTTTCTTTAGTATAAATTTTATAAAAATAAATTTTCTTACTTTATTTTAAACTATATATCTTATTAAAAATAAGTTAAAAGATGATAATTCTTACGAAATATTTATAAGATAACTTAAGATTAAAATAGTTATAAAAGAAGAAAATATAAAGGTTACTACTTAAAAAGATATATAATATTAACGTTTCTTAAAGGTTATTTAAATATAAAGTATTAATTATAATAACGAAGTTATTATAAAACTTATTAAATTATCTTTATATCGCGATATTAAAAAGATAAATATCTTATTAATTAAAGTTAATATTTATTATTTTAAAGAAAGTTACTCCTTTATTAAAACTAAGTAATAAATATACGATTTTAGTAATATCTTAATTAAAAGTAGTTTATTTAGTTATAAAATAATTAATAATATTAATAATTATATTTATAAAGTTAATAATATTAGTATAATTTTTAATAACGTTTTTTATAATAGTAATAATTAAGTTTTTTAATAAATTAATAACTTTTATAAACTTATAGTTAATATTTATTATAAAAATTAAAAGTAATCAAGGCTTTCTTATATCGACGTTTTATAACGTAACGTTAAAGTCTTTAATAATAATATCTTAAAAGGTTTTCAATATTTTTATTATATTAAAGAAAATAAAGAAGTTACTTATAAAGCTAATTTAATTATTAAATATAGTAATAATTCTTAATTAAAAAGTAACGAAAGTATATAAAAAGGTAAGGAATATAAAAGTTTAAAGTAAAAAAGTATACATATATAATATTTTATTATAAAATAAAGTACGGTAGTTATTATTATTATTTTTAAAATAAAAGTTTAAAACCGGTAATAAAAAGAATAAATACTTTTATATATATAACTTAAAGTTTAAAAGCTTATATAATATTATATATATAATTAAGAAGGAAAAAATATAAATATTTCTAATAAGTAATATATATTAATAGTTATAAATATTAAATAATAATTTAGTATTATAACTAATTATTATAAGATTATAATTAAGTTTCTTTATTATAAATATATATAAGGATTTAATTAAGTTATTTTTATATTATCTTATTATTCTTTTTTTAATATACTTATTATATTAATTATTACTATTACTAAACTTATAATTATTCTTTTCTTTTATAATATTATATTTAAATCTTTTTCGTTTTTTAAAATAATATATATATATATAAATTAAACACTTCTTACTTCTTTTTATTCCTTAATTAATAAATTCTTTAAGTTACAATATCTTCTCGTTACTTTAAGTAATATTAGTTACTTTTATTATTAAAGTTATAACGGTAAGCGTTTTATAATAATATTAAATATATTATAAAAACGAATAAAGTAGTATATTTTATAACGCTTATTAAAGATAATAACGAAATAATTACTTTAAAACTTTATATATTTTTAAAGGTAGTAAATTTCTTCTTTAAGAATTTTATATTTAGTAAAAGTAAGAAGCGTAAAAGTTTAGTTATTCTTTTAAGTTTTATACTTATAAGTTTTTCTTATTCTTTTTAATTATAACTTAGTTAATATAAAATATCTTAATTAAATCTCACGTAAAATAATTATTATAATAATACTTTTAAATAAGTATATATATTTTTAATAAGTAATTAACTAGTTATTTTTCTTTAATAAAAGTAACGTTATTATTTAAAAAGTTTTAAAGTAATATAAACTTTAAAATTAATTACTATTTATATATATAAAAGTTAATAATAGTAATCTTTTTAATAATATTTTAAATAAAGTAATAAAACGGTTTAAATATATTATCGTTATATTAATTTAATCTTTTAATAATACGAATTTATTTCTTTATAAGTATTATAAAACGTTATTAAAAACTTTTAATTAAGAAAATATTTATAAAATAATACCTTTCTTTAATTACGTTTCTTTATATAAGTAATATAATACTTATAAGAACTACTCAATAGTAAGTAAAAGTTTAAATTATAATTAAAATTAATACTTAAAACTCCTTATAAAACTTTAAAAAGTTAATAAAATAAATAAAAGTTTATCGATTAAAAATACGAAGAGTACTTTTATTATTAAGAATAAAAACTTAAAGAAAATAACTTAAGATAATTTTTAAATTTTAAAAAAATAAAACGGAAAAAGTAAGAAATAAAAAAAGGAATAAACAATAATAAGTATAATCTTAATTAGCTTTTTATTAAGAAAGGTATAGTTCTTTTTTAAAGTTTTATAACTTAACTTAATATTAAAGTTTACAAGAAATTAAATATAATAAATTTTCGTTAACTTTTATATTAATAGTAATAAAATAATTATAGATTTATTAATATTAAGTAAGTAAAATCTTTTAATTAATACTTTATAAGTATAACGAAAAGAGGAGAAATTATAAAAAGAATCGTCTTTTATAATAAAAGAGATAATAAAATAATTATAACGAAAATAATAAAATAAAATAAAAAACGGAATAAAGTATTATAATAAAGTAATAATCTTTTAATTAAGTTAAGAATTATAATAAATCGAGGTATATAATATACTTATTTTTTATACCGATTAGAATTTTAACTTAGATTCTTTTATATTATAATAACTAAGGTAAGTTAACTTTACTTTAAGTCGGGTGTTTTAATAGTTACTTTTATTATTTCTTAATTAAGTTTTAATAATTAATAGTAAATATAAAAGTAAGAAAGTCTTTATAACTTTATAAATCTTTATCGGTATTAATAAGTTCTTAAGTTTTATTAAAGTCTTTTATAAAAACTTTTAACTAGTTTTTATAAAAAGTTCTTTAAATAAACGTTTTAATAACGTCTTATAACTTAAAATAGTTATTTAATAATATTTTAATAATTTTATAAAGCTTTACTTATTAATATTAAAATTTCTAGTTATTAAATATATCGATATAATATATATAATCGTATATAAGAACTAAGTAATCCGTTATTAATAATAAGCTTTTTATTTTAGCTTTATTATATTAATTAATATCGTATACTTATCGTTTCTTTTATATAATAATCGCTTCATATATTTTTTCGATATCTTTAAAGTAATTTTTTAATATATAAACTTTATAAATAAGTAAGTTATCTTAACTTATAATACCGTTTTAATTAAAGGTTCTTTAAGTTAAAATAATTAATTTAAAAAGTATTAAAGGTTTTTTATTATAAAAAAGTTAATATAATAATATACCGAAGTAATAAATAATAATTTTATTAGTTTAAATAATTAAAAATAATAAAGAAACTTAGTTCTTACTTATATTATTAGTTATCTTTATTAAAGATTTAGTAATACCTTTATACTTATTTTTAATTAAATTTTAAATCTTAAAATTATAAGTAAAGTTAAAAATAATATTAAAACTTAAGTCTTTACTTACTTTAATAACTTTACTTTTATTTTTAAGATTATTATTTATTTTTAAGTATTAAAAATAATTATATTAATAAATAATTTATAACTTAATAAATTAAATAATAACCGTTAAGTTAATCTTTTTTAATATTATCGTTTTAAAGTAGCTTAAAGCTTTATAATATACTTTTATAATTAATATAAAACTATAATAAATTAATAAGTTTTATATATTTAATATTTAAGTTTAAAAGATATTTATAAGTTCCGTTTATAATTATAAGTCGATTAATTATTAATTAAAAACTTTCGTATATTATAAGTACTTAAATTATTATTATTTAATATTAATATATATATTATTTTATTAGTATAAATTAAAAACTTTTTTATAAGTAATATCTTATCTTTTATAATTAAAATCTTTATAAACTTAAAAAAATATCCTTCTTTTAATTAAAAGTTTTTATAACTCGTTTTAATAATGTTTTAATAGTAGCTTTATAAAATATTATTTTATTATATATAAAGAATTAAATCGTTTTAATTTTAAAAGTTATAACTAATTTTTATAAGTATAATATAGTAGTATTTTTAAGTTATTTTAATATTTATAATATTTTTAAATATATATAAAATTCGGTTAACTTTATAAGTAGCTTAAATTAATTAACTTTAATTATATTAATCTTAATATTAATATAATCCTCGATATCTCCCTCGATAATATTATCTTAATTATGAGAAAGTCCTTTACTTTTATATAATAAAATATTAATAATAATATTCTTTTTTTAAAGATATAATAAATTTTAAAAACGAAAAGCTTGATATAAGTTAATTATCTTATTAAAAGCGTTAATAATAATAAGTTTATAAAATAATCGTTTAATTAATCTTATAAAGTTTTTATATTAGTTTTAAGTTAAAATATTATATTAAATAAATATAATTATAATTATCGTAAACTTTTAATAATTATAAAACACTTTTATTTCTTTAAGTTATATTTCTTTTTAGTATTATTTTAATAACCGGATTTAAAACGTATAAGTTAGTATTTCTTATTAATTAAAAAGCTAAGTTTAACTTTTTATTTAATTCTTAATACGTTAATCTTTAAGTAATATTAATATATCTTATATTTTAATTTATTAAAAGTAATAATATTTACGATTTTATTTTTTAAAATATTAGGTATATTATTTTAATAAAGACTTTAAATAAATAATATACTTTTCTTTAGTAATTCTATTAGTAATTAAGCTTTAATAATGTAATATATAATTTAAACTTAAAAGTATCTAATTAAACTAAAGAAACTCTTAACTTTTTTAACGTCTTTATAAACGTTTTATTTTCTAATTTTTAAGACTTTCTTTTTAAATAGTTAACGTTTATTAGGTTTATATAAGTAGTTAACGATTTTAATTTATAACTAGTATTATTATAACTTAATAATATTAAAAAATATACTTATAAACTTTATATTAAATAAGATTATATTTAAGTTTTTAAAGTACTTAAAGATAAAGCGATAGATTTTAAAAGCGGACTTTTAATTATTATAATATATAAAAAGCTTTTTAATTAAAATATTATTAAAGAAGAAGTTAATTACGTCTTTTAAAATATTGAATATAATCTTATATATAACTTATATAAAGTAACTTACTATATTAATAAAGCTTTATAATAGTATTATTTATTATAAAATCTTGAGAGGTATAAAGAACGTTATTAAGTCTCTTAAAGTAATAACGAGATTATATTAATTATATTTAAAAAATATATTAAAACTACTTATAATTTTATAATTAATAAAAATTTTAACGAATTTATTATTACTTTTAAGTAGTAATATATCTTTAATTATAACTTTATTAAAACGAGTAAAAAAGTTAATTAAGTAAATATTCTTATCTTTTTTTATAATAACGAATTAAAAGTTATAATAAAAGTTATAATATTTTTTAAATATTCCTCTTTTTAATCGTTTCTTTAAAGTTTTAATAATTAAAAGTAGTAATATATTAAAAGTAAGAATATTTTTAACTTATTATATTATATAAGGTATTATCTAGATTTTATATAAAAGGGAGATCTTTAATTAAATTTAACTTAGTTTATTATAAGTTTAAGTTAAATAAGCTTCTTAATTTTAAAGAATCGTTTTTAAGAAAGTAATTTCTTAAAATATAAGTTTTAAAGATTTAAGTTAATTAAAAATTTACACTTATTATTCGTTAATTAATTATTATCTTATTAATTTATAAATAAAACGTAACTATATATTTTTTATCAAGTTATCTTTAAGTTATTTAAGTATCTTAATTATTATAAATATATCGTTTTTTTAAAATTTAAAACTTATTAAAACGTTATTATTAGAAAGAAAATCGTTAATAAATTAAACTTTTTATATAATAATCTTATATATAATATTAATTTAGTTAGTTATATTATTTTATTAATAAAATAAAGATAGTTTTAATCTTTAATTTAAGGCTTTATCGTCTTTTACGACTTTTTTTTATAATAGTTATAAGAATTATATTAACTTTTAATTATTAAAACTAAATAAAACTTTATCTTTTTTATTATCGAATAATAAAGTGTCTTAATTAATATAGTTTATAACTTATATAACGTTTAATATAAACTTAATAAAGTCGGTTTATATAAGATTATTATTAAAGCTTAACTTTTAATTTTTATTATAATAATTAATAAGTGTAATAACTTAACTTTTCTTAATATAAAGTTTATTAATCGAGACTTTCTACTTAACTAAGTTTCGTTTAATATAATAAAAACTTTAATTTTAATATTACTAATTAAAAACTTTATTAAAAGCTTTATCTTTATTAAGATATTATAATTTAACTTAATATGTATTCTTTTAAAGAAAAGTAACTTAAAAATTATATTATATTTAATAAATTTAATTTTAATTATAATAAAACTCTCTTTAACTTTATAATTAATTAATTATATATACGTTTTAGGTATCTTAATAGTAATAATAAGTTTATTATTTTTTAATTATTTTTTAATTAATATTATATTATTAATAACGTATAAAGAATTTTACTTATAATATTAAGAGGAGATAACGTTAAATATAACGTTAGTATCGATTAAAACTTAAAAGACTAACTTATTATTAGTTAATTTAACTTTTATAAAGATTATTTTAAAAAGGTATATTCCGACTTTTATATTTAATATTTTCGTAATAAAAGGTACGTTACGTTAATTAAAATAATATAATAATTATTATAAAGTTATATTTATATTAATATTAAGTTAAATAAGATTAATTATTTTAAAAATATTAATTATAAACTTAATATCTTTACACCTCGATTTTATATTTTAAAGAATATATTTAGTAGTAATTTTAACGTTAATAACTTTTTTAATACCTTATTAACAATCGATATACTTTTTAATTAGTTTAAATAATCTTATATTAATAATAAGTATATTATTTATAAAGTTTAAAAAACTAATAAAAATATTCTTATCGAAAATTAACTTTTATAACCGATTTTTTTAACGTTTTACTTTTTAATCGATAAGTCGAACTATAAGTATTATATTTATATCTTATACTTAAATAATATTAACGTTTTTAATAATATAAGACTTATTATTTTAATAGATACGTTTTTTATTAATATTTATTAATAAGAATTCGTTTTTAAAGTTAACTTCTTTTATAATTATAACTTTAAAAACTAAGTAATCTTTAATTTAAATAATTTAAAAGTTATCTTTATTATAATTAACGTTTATATACTAATAATTTTAAGTAAGTAATATAATAATCTCGGTATTATTATAAAGCTTTATACTTACTACTTTTAAAATATTTATACTTTAATAAAAAATATATATATCGTTACTAATTTCTTTAATAAACCTCTTTATATCTTTAATAAAGATTTAACTAAGTTTAATAAATTATAATAAATTTTTATAAGTTTTTACCCTTACATAATTTTTAATTACTTATAAAAGATCTTTTTAGTTAATATTTAAATAGTAAGTTTTAATTAAGACTTTATAAATTAATATATATTTTTAAGAAGTTAATTTAAAGGTACTTTTTAAGTTTTAATACGTTATTAGTTATATTTTAATATATAGTAAGTTATATTAAAAGATTCGATATAAGTTTTAATATTATAATAGTAACTTTTATAATAAGAGTTTATATAAACGTAATAAGAATTAAGTAATAAGAACTTTTTTAAAATTAAGTCGTTAATTAAAGTAATCTTATTATAAGAACCTCGACTTTTTTAACCTTTTTAATTATAACGTATATTACCGTTATAAGATTTAATAATATTAATTTAAAACGCTTTTAATCGATTAAAACGTATAATAACTATTATTATATTAAAGCTTAGTCTTTTTATACCTTTAAAAACTTAATTTAACTTATTATTTTAAGCGGCTTAAAGCTTTTAAAGTTAAAAAGATTAAAAATATTAATAAAACGAAAGTTAATAAATCGGTTCTTAAATTTTAATTTATTTAATAATATAAGTAATCTTTTAATTATATAAAACTCGCTCCTCTTTAAAGATTTTAACACTTTTAAAGTTTAAATTATTAATAAAAGTAATCTTTTTAATTAATTATTTAAGTATAAAGTTATATATTTTTTAATAATCGACTTAAAAGTTTTATTTATATAACTTATATTAAATACTTAAGTAAAATCTTTTAATTAAACCCTCTTTTTTCTTAATAGTAATTAATTTAATTAACTTTATAACGTTTTTAAGTTTTCATATTAAACGTTATTATTTTTAAATATATTTATATAATTCTTTATAGTTACTTACTTTTAATTATAACTTAAAGTTATATAACTTTTATATTATAAAGATTTATTATATTAAGTCGTTTATTTTAAACTTTTAAAGTAGTTAAGTCTTTATATTTTCTTAAGTATTATACTTATTAAAATATCTTTTAATATTAAAGATCGTTTATTAGTTTTCGTAATAAATAAGTACTTTATATATTTTATTTTAATTAAATATCTTATAATATTAAGTATATAACTTATATATTTTAAAAAACTTAAAGATATTATTTTTATTAAACTATAAGTAAAAGTATCGGCTTAAGTTTAAAAGAGGTTATATAAGTACTTATACTTAAATAAAAGGTTTATTTATTAGTATATAATCTTAATTAAAGTTAAAGTTAATATAACTTAACTCGTTTTATATACCTTTTCTTTATATAATAGTTATTTCGTTTAAATAACTAAAGATTACTTATAATTATTAAAAGATATTACTTAGTAATTCTTTAAAAGTATTAAGAAAAAGTAAGTTCTTAATAAAAGGAAAGTATTAATTAAATTTATTAAAAGTAAATATAATACTTAGATTATATTCGGTGCCTTTTCTTTAATATATTAACGTATTATAACTTTCATATATAGTAAATCGTTTTAATATTTAAAGCCTCCTTATTAACTATTACTTATTTAAGCTTCTTTATATTATAATTACTTTCTACTTATTAAACTTTTATATTAATCAGTCTTTTAATATAGTATAACTTATTATCGTTAGTTATATCTTCGTAGTTATTCGAAATATATAAATTATAAAACTTAATATAAATATTAATTTATTAACATTTTAAGATATTATTTATAGTATTATAATTAATAAGATTTATATTTTATTTTATATTTATAAAACTTTTTTTAGTACTTTAATATATTACTTATTATACTTTTTAATAAACGTAGTTTATTTTTAATTATAAATATCTTATCTTAAATTCTTTTATTTCGTTTTAATATTAAGCTTTTAAGTTAATATCGTTTAATATAATAAACGTTAATTAATAATTTCTTTTATTATATAAGGTATTAAATATTAATAAAAGAGGGGTAATATTTCTTAAAAGGGTTTATATTATTAAAGTACTTAAACTTTCTTATTATTAATAATTAATAATCCTCTCGTTTTAACTTTAATATTATACGATATTATTTATCCCTCTTATTAATTAATAAAGTAAGTCCTCGATTATAACTTATAAAAAAGAGTTATAAAATAAATAAATATTAAAAAGTAAAATATTTAATAAAAAGGTATAGTTATAAAACTAATCTATAGTTAAAGTAAAAGTATATTATAAATCTAAAATATAAATATCTTTAATTAAAGATATCTTATATATATTATATATAACGAGACTTAACTACTTATATTAAAACTTATAAGACTTTTTACTTTTATTTAAAAATTAAAAGAAAGAATCTTATAAAGAAGAATAGTTAAATATTAACTTATTATAACTCCAAAAGTAAAGAATACTTATCGTTACGTTATTTAAAAACGAATATATAAAAGGTATATTATTAATAAAAAAGTAAAAAATAACTAACGAATTAAAAAAAACTAAAAGTTTATAAAAGTATTTAATTTTATAAAGTTTTTAATATTAAAAGTTATAACTTACTTATATACTTATATTATAATAAAAAATAAAATAAATCTTTAAATTTATATTAATTTAAATACCTATATTAAAGTAAATTACATAAACTTTACTTTCGTATAATTATTAAACTTTTATTATAATATTATTATATTTTTATTTATATATAATATAAAATAACTATAATACTTTATTTATAATATATATAAAGTACCGTTAAAAATTATAAATAAACGTAACGCCTCTCGATTTTATACTTACTTTTATATAAGTATTAATTAAAACTTTTAATTTAAAAGAAGTCTTATTTTACTATCTTATACTTTCTTAAATAAGTATAACGTTATCTTAAAACTTATAATAAATTAGTAACTCTTTAATATTAACATAACGAAAAATAAGTTATTAAATACTTTTTAATTCTTTAAATATATATATAATTTAACTTATATATACTCCCTTATTATAATCTTATACTTTAATTTATTAAATAAAAAAAAGCTAATAACTATTTAAAACCTTAATAATATATTATTAAAATTATAAAAGTTTATCGATATATTTAACGTATAAAAAGTTACTTAAATTCTTTATTATAAGAATTCAAATTATATAATTAATTTATTATTAAGTACGTCTTTTTTATATAATTTAATTTATCTTCTTACTTAAAACGAATTATAAAAACTTTATAAATACTTAACAAAAAACTTATAAACTAGTTAAATTTAATTATTAAAAAGCTTAATTAATACGTTTATATTATTCGTATTAAAGAAAGATAAGGGGCTTCGACTTTATATCGATTATAAAAAGTTTAATAAAGTTATAATTAAAAACCGGTACCTTTTACCTTTTATTATAAAAATTATAAATAAAGTTTTTAAATTTTAGTTCTTTTTAAAAATTAATATAAAAAACGTATATTATTAAATTTAAATTTATAAAAATAATAAGTAAAAGATAACGTTTCGTACTTAATATAGTTATTTTAAGTATATAATTATACTTTTTAACTTTATTAATACTTTAATAACTTTTTAAAATTATATTTATAAAACGTTTAAAAGGTTACTTAATATCGTTTATATAACGTACTTTAATAATATCTTTATCTTTTTAAAAGATTATAATATATATATTTAAAACTTTTAAAACGTATTATAATATTTTTACGAAATAAAATTATATATTAAGCCCTCGAAGTATAGTTTTTTTTTTAAATTATATTAAGTTCTTAAGTTTTATTATTAATAAAGATAATATTATAATAAAACTTAACTAAATAATTACTATTAAAAAGTAGTTATAACTTTAAAACTTTTATAATATTTAAGTCTTTATTAGATTTTATAACTTTTATTATAAGTTTATTTATCGATTCTTTAACTTAACGAAACTTTTAAATAACTAATTAAAAAGTATAATTAAAAGAAAGAAACTTAAAGTAATAATAATAAGATTATAAAAGATTTAAACTTTTTAAAACTTATAAGACGTTTTTATTTTAATACTTTTATTATAATACTTTAATAATAAGTTTTTAACTTAAATAAAAATAAATATATTAAACTTTATTATAATTAAAGTATTATCTTAAGTAAAAAAAGATAAATAATTCGCTTTTATTATATTTTAATCTTATAAGTTTAATAATACTAAAGTAGTATATATAACGTTAAATAAAAAGATAATAACGATTATAAAATCCTTTAAATATTAATAACACTACTTTTAAAAAAACTTATAAATAATAAAAATTCTTATTAATTATTAAAACTTATAAATATTTATAAAGTAAAGTTAATTAAATAAGTATTAAACGTAATAATATATATTCTTAACTTTATTTAACTTTAATATTAAATATTAATTAAAAAAGAATAACTTTATAAATACGTTATTAAAGAAGTTAGACTTTAAAAGTAAGGTATTATTAAAGATATAATTACTCGATATATTATAAAGTAAAGTAATATAAATTTAAAAGGTAAATATAATAATATAATTACTTTAATTTATTATAACGTATCGTTAAATAAGAGAAGTGTTATAAAGTAAGATAATTTATTTAAACGAAAAGTTAATTAAGTTTAGAAAGCTAATATAATAAAGTTATTTAATAAACTTAAAGACACGTTATCGTTTAATTAATAAAGTAAACGTACTTTTTTGAAAACATATTAATACTTAATTAATAAAAGATAATATAATATTATTTAAAAGTAAGGTAATAATCCTTTCTTTTAAAACTTTAAAAGATATAATTTTAAAGACTTATTATAATAACCTTTTAGTAAGGTACTTTAATTAAAAGAAGATAAAAGAATTAATTTATTTAAAATATTACTAAAAATACTTAAGTATTAATATTATTAAATAAGTAAATACTTATAATATTTATTAAAAAACGAAAACGAAAAGGTATCGACTTTATAAAGAATTATAATCTCTTCTTTTATTTTAAAGCTTTTAATAAAAGATTTTAATAAACTTTATTATAAAGTTATTAAAAGTTTAATAATAAAAAGAACTTATAAATATTATCTTAATAATAATAAACTAATATATAAAAATAAACCGCTTTTTTTTATTAAAACGACGATAATAAGCTTTTAATTTATAAACCTAATTTATAAAGAAATTAAGTTAATATATAAAGCTTTAAAAAGTATTATCTTAAATTAAAGAAGCTTATTTATTAACGAATTTTAATCGAACTTATATTTTTACTTATAAATAAAATAAAAGTTATCGATAATATTTTACTTATAAATTAATAATTAAACTAAAAAAGTTAACTAAGTCTTTAAAGTATACTTTTAGTTATTTATTAATAACGAAGTATTAACTTAGTTATATTTATTAAAAAAGGTAGAATTCGTAATAAATAATACTAATAATTTAATAACTAGTATATTACTATTTATAATATTATATAAGTATAACTTAAAAATATATATTAAAGTTATAAACGACTTTTTAAGAAAAGAGGTTTTAATTATTAAAAAATAAATAAAATAACTATAAATAGTTAAAAATAAATTATAATTTTAATAAAAGAATGTTATAATTTTATAATAAAAGTAATATAACTAGAAGTATACGTTTATATAAATATAAAAAAGAAACTTTATAAGATTATTTATAAAGAACTTATAATTAAAAGTTAATAATAAGTTAAAATTAAAGTTTTTAAAACTTTTTAAGATTATTAAAAAAGTCGGTTATATAATATATTATATTATATTATTAATAAAATACTAATAACTTTATAACGTCTTTTTAATATCACTTTTCGAATTATAAAACTTTTAATAAGGTAATAAAACTAAAAACTTCTTTTAAAAAACTAAACTAAATAAAAAAAAGAAAAGTAAGAAGTCGAGGAAATCTTAATAAAACGTTAATAAAAAAGCGAATATTAATACTTAATAAAGTAGAAAAGTTAACTTATAAAGTATAATTAATAAGAATTAATAAAATATTTTAAAAACGTTTTAAAACTAATATAATAATTTAAAAAAAAAACTAAAAGATATAATTAAATTTTAAGCCTTAAAAAGTAACGTATCTTTATTATATAATAAACGATATTATAACGTAATAAAAATAAAAAGACGTTATAACGATAACTTTAAAAAAATTTCTTTATAAATAAATAAATAATAAAGCTTAATAACTATATATCGAAAATATGTTAACTATAATATAATAAAAAATAAAAGAAACGTTAATTATTATTTAGTTTTTAAACTTTTAAAATAAATAAAAGAAATAATAATAAATAACTATAAATAAATAAATATATATTAATAATATATTAATAATAAAAAAACGAAACTTTAATAAAGTTATAATTATAATCTAACTTATTTAAAAAAGTTATTACTAATAAAAAAGTCGTCTTTAAATTAATTACCTTTTAATTAAGTAATAAATACGTTATTATTACTTTATTAATTTATAATAAGTTACTAGTTAATAATAAGTTAACTAACTTTAATTTTAAAAAATTTAGAAAAAGTAAATAAAGCGTTTTTATCTTTATCTTCTTTAAATTAATATATTATAACATAATAACGAAAAATAATAAGTAAAATATAAATTAAACTTAATTTAAAGCCCTTATATATTTAATAATTAATAAAAGTTAACTTAAGATTATCCTTTTTTTTAAAGTCCTCTTATTAATAAAGCTCTTATAAGTAAGTATTAATATAAATAAAACGTTTCTAAGTTAACTTTAAATTATATATAAAAACACGAATCGCGATATATTATATAAAAGTACTTATATTATTAATATATAAACGTACCTCGATTATAAAGTCTTAATATTAAATTTAATTAATAAATTAAATAAAACTACGATATATTAATAAATAAATAACGATAAGTTAATAATAAAATATTAACTTATTATATTAAAGTTTAAATAAAAGTATTAAGTTATTAATATTAAAAAACGATTAATAATATATTAAATATATATAGTTTTAATAACTTATTATTATTAACTTACTAATAATAAGTATTTACTTTATAAAATATTTATAAAAGTAATAAACTTATTATTAGTAATATTAAAAAATAAGTTATAATTAATAATAACTAATATAAAGGTAGTTATTAAGTAATACTTAACTTAATTAATAAAGACACGACTAGTAATAAGAATCTTATAAACTTATATATTTAAGTCGTCCTCGTCGTTTATTAAATCGTTAACGATTTAATCGTATAAATTAAAACATATATCGTTAATAAACTAATATATAGTTATTAAGTTAAACTTATTATTAATTATACTTATAAACGTTTATATATGGTTAATAAAGTAATAATAAAGTATTAAAAATTATTTATAATCTTATAAGACTTAAAATAAATATAATAAAATTTATAATACTTTATAAAAGCGGTATAAAAAGTATATAAAAGGCTTATAAAGCTACTTTTATTACTAAGTTAGTTATCTAATAAGTACTTTTAATATTTATAATATAACTATATCGTTACTTTAACGTAAAGGTAATTAAGCTCTTTAATAAATAAAAGATATTTATTAATAAGTATAATAAATAAAGGTAAAGAAGAGATATCGTTATAATAATAATATAATAAAAAGAGGTTAGTAAATCGATAATAAAAAGTTAGTTATAATATAAAAAAATAATTAAAATAACTTAAAATAAATAAAAGATAAAATAATAATAATAAGATATTACTAATATATTAAAGATAAGATAAAGAAAAGATACTTTTTAAATCTAAAGTAAATATAAAAGTAAATAATTAGTAAAGTAATATTAATTAATTTTTAAGCTTAAGTTTTAAAATATACCTTAATTATAAAATAATTAATATAATAAAGCTTTTTAATAAATAATAACTCTTAATAATAAAGTTACTTTACTTAACTTATAACTATTTAATATTATAATATTAAGATAACTATTATAAAAGGGGGTATAATTATAAAGGATTATAATATCCTTATATAACTACTTAGTTAATCGCTTAACTTTTAGTATAAATTAACTAACGAAGTATTAATAAAGTATATATAACGTGTTATATAAGAGGAGAGAACCTTTTTTTTATAAGAATTAGTCTTATAATAATTAATATATTACCTTTTCGTTACTTTATACTTAACTTTTACTTTACTATATACTTTAACCTTATAATTAAATTATAAATATTTTTCTTTTTCCTTTTATCTTTTTAAAATTATAATATTATATTAACTTATATTATTTAATAACTTATTAAAAACCTCTCTTTTATATATATATTAAAGATATCTTTAATTAAAAATATTTATATCTTAAATTTATAATATACTTTTACTTTAATTATAAATTAACTTTATAATTATACCTTTTTATTAAATATTTTACCTTTTAATATTTATTTACTTTATAACTCCTTTTTATAAGTTATAATCGAGGACTTATTTTATTAATTAAAAAGGGGGATAAATAATAAGAGACGTTAATATTAAAACGAGAGGATTGTTAATTATTAATAATAAGAAGGTTTAAGTATTTTAAAAATATAAACTTTTTTAAAGAAGTATTACCCTTTTTTTATTAAAATTTAATACTTTATATAATAAAAGAAATTATTAATTAATATTTATTATATTAAATAATATTAACTTAAAAGCTTAATATTAAAATAAAATAAAAGAATTTAAAATAAGATATTTATAATTAAAAGTAAATTATACTTATTAAAAAGTAGAATAAGTAATATACTGAAGTATTAATAAAAGTTTAATAAATATAAGATAAGATAAAAATCTTATTAATTATAATATTATAAATAATATCTTAAAACGTTAATAAATTAATATTTATATAAAGTTTTATAACTTAAATATTTTAAATAGTTATAAAACTATAATTAATAATAATAAATTATATTATATTAAATAATTAATTAATATAAAAGTTTAATAAGTAAAAAGTAATTATAATATAAAGAAGCTTAAATAAATAATAAAAAAGATTTTAAATATTAAAGCGATTTATTATATATAAGAATTATAATATATTAATATATTAAAAGAAAAGTAATAAATATAATCTAAATATTATATTTATTTTTAATAAGTTTAATTAATATTTTTTTATTAAGAACTTACTTTTTATTAATATTTTTAAAGAATCGTTAAGTAATATCTTTTAATAATTATAAATAATCTTTAATTATTTAAACGATATAATTATTTTATAAAAAAGAGGTATATAAAATAAGTTAAGTTATATTAACTTTAACTTTAGTTAAAATTATATATTAATAATAGAATTTTTTACTTAAATATAATTACTTATATAACTTTTTTTAAATTTAAGTTAATATTTTCACTTCTAGTTTAATAAAGATAATATTTTTAAATTTTTTAAGATATATAAGTTATATACTCGATATTATAAAATATTTAATTAAGATAAGATATATAAAGTACTTACTTATTACGAAAGTTAATAATTAATTTTTAATATTAAAAAATATTATAATAAATATAAGATTTAAAAAAATATAAAGATTTAATTACTTTAAAAGTTTAAGATAAGCGATTTAATATAGTAAATCTTTATAATATAAAAGTTATATAACTTTAAGTTATAATTAAAGTTAAACGATTATAAATAATTATATAAGTATATTTAAAAATATTAATACTTAATATAAGAGTTTAAAAACGTTATAAAGTTAATTAAACTAATTATTATTAAAAAAGTCTTATTAAAAGATTTTATTTAAATATTTAATATAAGTTATATAAATAAAACTTTTAAACTAATTATTAAAAGATATATAATTTTATATTTAAATAATTAATTAAAAAAATTACTTTTATTAATAACTTAAACTTTAAAAACGTTAAAATCTTTAAAAAAGAATAAGTTTTATATAATTAAAAATTACTTATATTATTAAATAAATTAAAATTTAAAAACCGACTTATTAGTTATCGTTTTATTAGTATATTTAATCTTTTTAACTTTAAAAGCTTTAAGTTACTTAAAATAATAAGTTAAATTAAGTTTTTAAAAGTATAAAAAGATTAAACTTTAATATAATAATAATTATTATACGTTTTAATTAATTAAAAGTACTTTAAATCAATATTATTAAGTCTTATAATAATAATATACGTTATAATTAAAAAAGTTAAAGAAGTCGAGGTTCTTATAATAAGATTACTTTAATTAATAACTTAATTTTTAAAAAGTTCTTATTATTTAATTCTTATTATATTTATAAAAACTTTTATTATAAAAGTTATTATTATAATATTAAAATATATATCGAATCTGTTAATATAACTTATTATATATTAAAACGTAACTAATAATATATTGAAATTTAAGACGTATTTTTAAATTAGCTTTTTAAAAATATATATTAATTTATAAAGTCTTAATTAAGACTTACTATTTAAATATTAATTAAAAAAATCTTTTATAAGCGATTAAAAACTATTAAAAAATAAAAACTTATAAAAAATTTATTATAATTTATTAAATTTAGTTAGATTTTTATTAAAGATATAAAAAAGTTTATTAAAAAAACTAATAACGATATATATATTTTTAATTAAAGTATAAATATTTTAAAAATAATAAGTATCGAACTTTATAATAATATTAAAATTATTATATTATTTATTTAAAATTATTACTATACGAACGTTAATTATAATAAAGATAACTTTAAGATTATTTAAATTAAAGATTACTTAACTTTTAAAGTTATAATTATAGAAAAGGTTAACTTTAAAAATAACTTCTTATTAATAAACGTTATTAAGAAATATATTTATTAAAACGATAAATCTTATATTATTAAAGATATTAATATTACTTAAATATAAAACGTAAATATAATACTTATAATTCGATTTATTAATTAAAAAACGAAACGTTAAAAAGATTAATTATAAAAATTAATTTTTAATAAAAATATTTTTATTAATTTTTTAAACCTTATAAATAACGTTTTTATTATTAATATAAAATTATATAAGTTAATTAAAAAGTATATTAATTATTAATAAAGTATTTAAAAAGTTATTAATATTAAGATTATAATAAAATATATTCTTTAAGATATAAAACCGAAATATAAAAATATTAAGCTTATAATTAATATTATTAAAATAATTAATTTTATTTAACTTAATATTAATATAAGTATAACTTTATAATAACTTTTATACCGCTTTAATTAATATAATATACCTTTTATTATAAAGATATTAAATATAAAAGTTAAAATATATATTTTAAAAAGATTTTTATAAAAGTTAAATTAATTAATAATAAAGTAATCTTTTAAGTTTTAATTAATATTAACGTTATATTTAATATTATCTTTTCTTAATATTATAAGTAAAATTCTTTATATATTATTAATAGTATAATATTAATTAAAAAATAATTAAAAAATAATAAGCTTATTATTATTAATAAAATACTTAAAAAGTATATATATTTAATTAATTATAAAATTAAAAAGAGTTTTATTATAATTAAAGTTATAATTATTAAATATAATATAATCTTTAAATTACTTTTCTTTAAAAAGATATATATTAAGTTAAACTATAACGTTTTAATAAAAATAAAACTTTTAATAAAGTTTTTAATTAATAATATTAAGATTAAAGTCTTTATTATATTAAACGAAACTTAATTAAATAAAAAGTCTCGATTAATAAACTTTATATTAAGAAAAATTAAGTTATTATACTTATTAATTATTATAATAGAAATAAAAAGCTAAGCTTTAAAAACGATTTTATATAAATTAACTTTATTAACTTTATATTAAACGTTATATAAGTTATAAATTACGTTAATTAAAATACTTTATTATTTAATAATAAAAAAATAAAGTTTTATTTAGTTTTAATAACTAAGAATTAATATAATTCTTATAATTATTATAAAATAAAGTTATAAAAGATAATAAAACTTTAAATTAAAGATTAAAATTATTTTTATTTTATTAATAATATAATATAATTAATTAAGTTAATATTATATATAAAATAATTATATAAAAAGTTTAACTTATCGATAACTTTCTTTTTAATAATAGTATTTTAATAAGTTTTAAATCTTAAAAAAATAAAGTACTTATAATAATTTAAATATATAAATAATTTAAAAATAACTTAATAAAAAATATATAGTTATATTTTATTAATATATTAATAAAGTAATAAATAATTAATAAAAAATAAACGTAAATTCTTAATTAATTTAAGTTTTAAAAGTTTACGTTTTAAGAAATTACTTTTTTAAAAGCGATTCTTTAAAATTAAAAAGCTTATTTAATTTAAATTTATAACGAATTAAAATAAATTAAATTAAAAATCTCCCTTTTATACGAAATTTAAATAATACTTTATATAATATAATAAATTAAAAGTGTTTTTATTTTTAATATATTATTACTTTTAGTTATTGAAACTTTAAAAAACGATTAAAAAAAGATTATTAAAAAAATTATAATCTTTATTAAAACTTTTAATTCGTTATTATAAAAAAAGATAGAAACGTTCGTTTAATTAACTTTATTACTTATTTTAATAAAGTTATAATTAAAGATATATTATTATTTAAAAATAATAACGAATTTATTAAATTTTATACTAATTATAAAATTATAAGTAATCTTAATATATTTTTAAAATATAATTAATATAACTTTATTATTATGTTAAGAGATTTAATAACGTTTTTTATATTTTAAAGATTTTATAATAAATAACGTTATTATAAAGTTTTATTACTATAATAAGTTACTTTATATAAGTTATATATAAAATTATATTCGATATTTTAAAAGATATAACCGATTTTTTTAACGATGTTTTAATTAAAAGACTTTTTATACGTTATAATAATTAAAAATTTACTTTTAAAATCTATCGTTTTATTTTTAAATACTTTAAGAACTTAAAAATAGTTTTATTTAATATAAAGTTTATAAGTATATTTATTAATACTAATAAGTTATAATAATATTAATTATAAACTAAAATTATTAACTACTTATATAAACTTAATAAACGTTAATTATTTAAAAAAAGTTTTAAAAATTAAAAAGTAAAACGTTTATAAAAATATTAAAAAAGTTAAAAGCTTCTTTAATTTAATTAAATACTTTTAAGTTTAAATTATATATTATATTATTAAAGTTTAACTATTAATAAAACTACTAAAAAAGTATATTGTTTATTTAAAGTTTTAATTAAGATAGTACGTTTAATATGTTACGAACCTAACCTAAGGGATCTAACTAACAGGTCAGCACGTACGGATTAACACCCCTCCTGTTAGCACCGCCGCATTTAGCGGTCGTAACCGCTACACTAAGATTATATTTAAAAGTTTAGTAACGCGGTGTTAGATATCTAAAGATAGATATCTAAATATAGACGTCTAACTACCGTTAGTAAGATAAGACATCTAATATTAGATATCTAATATTAGATATCTAGAATTAGATATCTAATAGTAACGTAAGTCACGTAATAAATTATTAAGTTTAACGCCGACTTAGCGGTATAGATTAGTAAAAGTTATAGTAAGTTAACACTAAAGGATTAGTTAGATCACTAGTGATTTAAGGTGATCCACGGTATTAGTAAGGGAATAACCTAAAGATATAAAGTAGAAAGATTTCTTATATAAATAGTTATTACTTTAGTAATTAATCTAAGTATCTACCTTACTTATAGATAAGAGTAATCTCTTAACAACTTATCGTAAAGATTTAGTTATTAGCTAAGCACCTTTATCTTTAATTACCTTATCACTTTATCTACTAGTGTTTAGTTAGAAGTAAGCTAGGCTTACCTTATAAACGCTCCTTATTCTTAATTATATAAACCTTACGTTATATAGTACTTAAGTATAACGTTCGTTACATTTTAATTACTCGTACTTAAGATAATCATTATTAACTTTAAACATTATTCGATAAACACTATATCTTTTAACACCTCTTAGCTATAACGTAACCTAGCCGACGAAATAGCCGACGATAACTTCGAACTTACTAAAGCTTAATATAACGCCTTACGATATAATATTTAAGAAAACCGGAAAGTTACAGAAAACCACGCCGCCGTCCTTAAATAACTTTAAAAGTTAAAAGACGAGAACCGAACCCTCCGTACTATTATTAATATTATTTAAACCTTTATAAGAGGACGAGATAAGCTTAAGACTAGCACCCTTAACTCGTACGACGGTACACTAAGTTAATTAAAAGGATTCCTTATCTAAGTTAAGGCTTACTAATCCTTTCATTTCGACGCGTTCCCCGACTAGACCTTATAAGTAATACACGTTATATCGTTCCTTAAAAGTAAAGCTTTAGCTTAATTCGAACCCTACCTTACCGAGCTTATCGAGAATAACTAGTAGATCGAACTTTATTAAAAGGAAACACGTAGAATCTTTAAGATATACGCCGGTTTCGAAGACTCGTTAAAGACTCTCTTCTAAGAACCCGACGAGAAGAGATAAGCGGAATAAGAACTCGCGAAGCTTTACTAGAAGGGATTAGTATCTAACTACGTTACCGAATTCTAAAGAATCGTGGCTAGAATAGACTACACCGACGACACTAAGATCTTTATATTCTACTAAAGACTTAAAGACGAAGTTAAAGACGAGATTAGTTAGATAATTAAACCCCTTACGAAGTTCTTAACTTACGTTAAGATAGCTATCCGTATCGACACCCGCTTATACAAAAGACGATAAGAACGTTAAAGTAACCGAGTATAGAAACTAGCTTAATTTAACGAAGGGAGAAGACGATAATCTATGTAACCTTTCTAAAGAAATAACGACTAAAAGAATAAGACCTCCTATAGTAACTATTCTAAACTTATAAACCTTAACGTTACTTATTATAATAATAAGCTTAAGCTTAAGGGCGATTACTATAATTATAATAAAATAAGACATTTCGCTAAGGAATATAAATAACTTAAGAAACCACGATTTCGACCGGTCCTCGAACGATATACGAACGTAGTTAATAAAGGACTAGCGGTACTAGACGGAATAAGCACTACCGTTATAAAAGCCTCTAATATACCTTATAAATCCCTTACTTAGACTACTTATTACGACGACTATTATAGTATCTACTAGTCTACTAAAGATAACGCCGGATAATACCTTTAAGAGTTATAAAAGAAACGTACCCTCGTTATAATACGTTATAACTACCTTACCTTAATACTCTTTACGTTAAAAGATAAGACCGATAGTAACGACTTAAAAGAATTATAATAATAAGTCGAGTTCTTAGAGTATTATAAGTTAAATAAATACTCCGACGAATAACTAATCGAGTAAGTTACTTTCTACCGAAGCCTCGACGATAACGAATAGATCTTATTTATAAGAATACGCCTAAGTAAAGACTACACGGTAAAGATACTTATTACTACTATATATAATAACGGAGAATTATAACTATATAAACGGTTCGGCGATAACGAACGAATCTACCCTTACGTTAGATACTATAAATAACTAGTATAGATCTTATATATCTTCGACTCTTACTTTTATTATATCGAAGAAAAGCTTAGATATTAAGTATTCCCTCGACGTACTACGAAGGAAGCACTCTATTACCCTTATATTATAGACGAGGTCGAATAAGCCGTTATTAAACTTACTAAGCGATAAGGATTCGTCTTACTTAAGATAACATTAAAACACCCTTAAGAATATATAATAAGGAAGTTAAAATAATACTAGTGTAAGATTAACGAATACTATATCTATAGAGTTAAGAAGGCTGAAGTATAAATAAAGTTAAAGACCTCTTATAAAAAGAAGGTCTATAAATAACGATAAGTATAGCTAGTAGTACTTATAATAAGCTACAAAGCTTAAGAACTAATATAAGCTCTTATATTATTTTTACTTATAAGTAATAACGAGGAGTCCTCTTATAACGATAACCTTACACCCCGAGAATTCACCGGACACCTTAAGAGGTATTTCGGATAGACGGACTACGAAGTAGTAAGGTAATATAGAGCCTCTTAACGATAATACTAAAAGAAGATAAGAAACGCTTATCGTTAGTTATAAAAGGGCTATAACTAGTTTAAGCGAACGATAAGTCCTTATATATAATAGATAATAAGACGGGTAACTATTAAGACTTATATAACCTTTTAATACTCGAGGTACTAGTTATAAGATAAAAGATACGTACGTTAATCGATAGCGGAGTATAAGGAAACTACTTCTCTTTAGAAATCGTTAACAAACTCTAGATACTATAAAAAAGGAAAGACGCCTTATATCGACTTAACGTTATAGATAAAAAACCGTTCGAGTACGACTATAAAATAATATTATAGGAGACTACGCCCCTTTTAATAACTATCTAAAGAAGATAAGAACGCCTTAAGTGCGATATCGTAAGAATATTAAACTACGACTTAATATTAAGGATACCTTAGTTATAAGAGAGTAATCTATAAGTTAACTAAAGAATAAGTTAACTTTAGTAAGATATATTAAGAAAAGACTTAACTTTTAAGAAACGTTAACGACACCGACCTTTAAGTAAGCTTATAACTTTTCGAGCGTTCTTTAAAATATAAGAAGCTAAAGAAGTCGAGCCGATAGAAAAATACGAAGTACTAGACACGTATAGAGAATTCAACGACTTATTTAACGGAAAGCTACTTATAAGAATATTAAAGTATAGTAGATAAGATCACGAGATACCTTTAAAAGAAAGTAAAAAGCTTTAATTTATATAAACCTACCGACTTATACTAAAACACGAGGAAAAACTTAAGAAGTACTTTAAGGAGAACCTTACGAAAGGTAACATTAGACCCTCGATATTATTAGTAAGGTACCTTATACTCTTTATCTTAAAAAAGAGTAAAGATAGTAAACTTAAATAACGATTATATATCGACTACCGAAAGCTTAATAAGATCATAATTAAGAACTACTACCCCTTACTATTAATTAACGACTTACACGATAAGTTAAGAAAGGTTAAGATCTTTATAACTCTCGATCTACTTAATAAGTATAACCTTATCTATATAAAGGAAGGCGAAGAATAAAAAACGGTATTCCGAACTAAGTACGGACTCTTCGAGTACTTAGTTATACCTTTCGGCCTCACTAATACACCCGCGAGCTTTTAAAACATGATAAACTATATCTTATAAGATTTTATCGACTACTTCGTTATAGTATACCTCGATAACATTCTAATCTACTCCGAGACTCTCGAATAACACCGTAAGCACGTTAAGCTTATCTTATAAGCACTCCGCGACGCTAAACTACTTATAAACCTTAAAAAAAGCGAGTTTAAGAAACTATAAGTTAATTACTTAAGATATATGATATCTATAAGCGAAATCTAGATAGAAGATTCTAAAGTTTTAATAGTTAGAAACTAGTTAACACCTTAAAACGTAAGCGATATTCGATCCTTTTTAAGACTAGTAAATTATTACAGGATGTTTATTCGCTAGTTCGGAAAAATAGTAACCGCTTTAACGAACTTAACTCGTAAGGATACCCCCTTCTAATAGATAGAAATAAAAGAAACAGCCTTTAACGAGTTAAAGAAGAGGATTATAAACAAACTAGTATTATATATAATAAATCTTACGAAACCTTTTAAAGTTAAAACCGATATATTAGATTATACGCTCGGAGGATAGCTTAACTAAGCTAATAAGAATAGTAAGTTACACCTGATAGTATTCTTCTTAAAGAAACTTAACGGACTATAACTTAACTACTAGATTCACGATAAAGAGTTGATAGCTATTATCGAAACGTTTTACGAATAGAAGCACTATCTTAGTAGTATAACTTATTAAGTGAAGGTGTATACTAACTATAAGAACCTTATATTATTTATTATAAAGAAAGAGCTTAATAAACGATAAATCTATTAGATAGAATTCTTATTTAAATTCTATTTCGTTATTATATACCGTAAAGGTAATAAGAATAGTAAGGTTAACGCCTTTAACCGCCGACTAGATTATTAGTAAGAACCGATAGTTAAAACATACGTTATCTTTATAAAAGATATAGAAGGAAATCTAGTATTAAATAAATAACTCGACGTAACTTATAAAGTCTAGTATTAAAACTAGACATAGAAAATTAAAGAACTTAACGAAGACGAACTACCTCGGTATAACAGTAAGATCGAGATCTTTAAACAACTTTAAGTCGAGCTAATTAAGAGCCTCTACGAACACCCCGTTTATAGATATTAAGGAACGTTTAAAACCACGAACCGAATATAGCGACACTATAACTACTATAAACTAAAAGAAACGGTAACTAAGGTAATTAAGGAATGTAACGTCTATAATAAAGTTAAAGCCTCACGATATAAACCTTATAAAGAATTATAACCGATATTACCACCTAATAAAGTATAAAAAACTATCGTATTAGACTTTATCGTAAAGCTACTACTATTAAAGGAGTTAATAACTTAAGCGATTTACGATAGTATCCTTATCATTACCGATAAACTTACGAAGTATATATACTTCTTACTTTATAAGGAGTTAAGTAATATAAAGGAACTCGTATACACTTTCTTTAAGATTATCGCTAGTTAGTACGGACTACCCGAATAAATCATCTCCGATCGGGATAAGCTATTTATAACTAAATTCTAGAAGTCACTTATAATATAACTTAATGTTAAGTATAAGTTATTTATAACTTATTATTTATAAATAGATAGATAAATAGAACGAATAAATTAGACACTCGAATAATATTTACGATATTATATTAACTACGAATAAAATAATTAAGTCGAACTACTACTAATAGTATAATTCGCTTATAATAGCTCGGATAACGAAGCACTTAGTATATCATTATTTAAAGCTAACTACGGATTTAATCTAGAAATTACGAGAGTACCTCTACTAAGAGAGCTCGTACCTATAACGACCGTCACGGTTAATAAACTTAAAGAACTATAGTAAGGATTATAAGAAGATCTAGTATTCTTATAAGATAAGATAAAGATATATTACGACTAGTTAAAGTTAAAAGGACTAACCTTTAAAAGGGGAGATAAAGTCTACTTACTTTAGAAAAATATTAAGACGAAACGACTAAGCGAGAAACTCGACTTTAAAAAGATTAGACTATTCGAAGTTAAAGAAGTTATTTTAGTAACTAACTATCGACTATCGTTACTTAATATAATACGGATACACTTAGTATTTTATATCTTATTACTTAAATTAGTACTAGTAAACGTTAAACTTAAAACTACACTAGAAATCGAAATAGATTAACATAAATATAAAGTAGAAACTATCCTTAATAAAAGGAAGTTCGGTAATACTTAGAAATACCTCGTTAAATAAAAAAGATACTTACTAAAAGATAATACTTAAGAACTTATATAACACTTACGGAATTCGTAATAAACGTTAAAGGACTTTCGGTAAAAGGTTAGTTAAAGGATATAAGGTTTACCTCGAAGATAGCCGTCTAGTTAATCACGTCTATAACATTACTAACTTAAACGTCGGACGTAGCCGCGGCTTCTACCTAGTCTTAAGTATCGAGCTTGTCGAGGGAATTAACGTAACGCTTTATTAAGTCGACACCCCGAGTTTTTAAAGAGGTACGTTATTTCTAGATTCGAAAGAGGTAAGTAACGGCCTCGTTAAAAGCTTACTAAGTAGTAAGAAGCTTCTCCTCCGTTTATTCCTCCTTTAACTTTAATCGCTCTTCTATAGTTAACACCTTCTAAATAAAAGAAACTACGAAAATATTATCGTATAACCGCCCGCGCCGAACGTACTTATAGTAACGAGAGACACCCTTTATTATCTAATAACGTAAGTAACACGTCTCGTAAAAAGAATAAGGTATAACTTCGATATTAAAAGAATTAATTAAAGCGACGAGATAGTAGCGTTCTTCGGTTTTCTTCGATAGTACGCGTAATTTCTTAACACGACTTAATATAATAAGTATATATTATAAAAATATAAAGGAAGGAAGAACTTACAGAACTAACAAGGTAAGCGATAAAGACTTTTTATACGACTAAAACTAAACTTTAAAGATAAAGGCTTAAAGAGGGGAAGGGTAATGTTATAAACTTAACTTAAAGGATTTAACTAATAAGTTAGTACGTATAGACTAACACCCCTCTTATTAGTACCGCTATATTTAGTAGTTATAACTACTATACTAAGATTACATCTAAAAGTTTAGTAACGTAACGTTAGATATCTAAAGATAAATATCTAAATATAGACGTCTAACTACCGTTAGTAAGATAAGATATCTAATATTAGACATCTAATATTAGACATCTAGAATTAAATATCTAATAGTAACGTAAGTTATATAATAAATCACTAAGCTTAATACCGACTTAGCGGTATAGATTAGTAAAAGCTATAATAAGTTAACACTAAAAGATTAGTTAAATCACTAGTGATTTAAAGTGATTTATAGTATTAGTAAAGGAATAACCTAAGGATATAAAGTAGAAGGATTTCTTATATAGATAGTTATTACCTTAATAATTAATCTAAGTATCTACCTTACTTATAGATAAGAGTAATCTCTTAACGACTTATCGTAAAGATTTAGTTATTAGCTAAGCACCTCTATCTTTAGTTACCTTATCACCTTATCTATTAGTGTTTAGTTAGAAGTAAGCTAGGCTTACCTCGTAGACGCTCCTTATTCCTAATTATATAAACCTTACGTCACGTAGTACTTAGGTATAGCGTTCGTTATAATAATTTTAAAATAAATATTATAATACTTTTTATAATTTAAAAAGTAATAATCTTATAAATAAATTAAATAAGTTTTATAAAAATATAAAAATAATAATTATAAAAAGAAAATAAAAGTAAGAAATTAATTTTAAGTTTTTTTAAAATAAATATAATAATAAAAAAACTTTTAACTTTTAATTAATTTAAATTATAATATTATATATTTTTATATTTATATTACTTATATAATTACTTATTTTATATTAAATTTATAATTAATTTAATTATTATTATTATAATATTATTTTTTAAAAAAATAACTTATTTAGAAATTAAATATTATATATTTTTATATTAAACTTATTATTATCTTATATTTTATTATATTATTATAAAATTATTATTTAAATATAATTTATTAAATATATCGTTTTTAATAATTTTAAGTTATTTATTAAATCGTTTTAAAAGTTTAACGTTTTTAAATATCTTAGTAAAACCCTTTTAATCCACTTATAAGCTTATCGTTTTTTAAACCGTAATAATTATAAGGTGTTTACACACTTTTAAGTAAACTGGGTCTCGTAGTTACAAGTCGCTAGACGCCTATCTTCGCTATATCTGGGATCCATAAATAGGTCAAACCACACTGCTGTGGGCCGATAGAGGATGCCGTCGGGAAACCGGAGACAGATACGATGCGAGCTGAATATAAGCGAAGCCAATAACCACCGATAAACCCTTTGGCTTGGTCTGCCGGCTTATTCCTACTCATCACGTCTGGCCATGGAGGGAGCTGATAACCGCCAGCGACACCCCAGGACCAACCAGTTACCCTCGCGTGAGGTGCAACGACATGACCTGGTTGCACGGCACCTAAACGAGTGCCAGTGGTGCCCACACACAGCCCCTCGGTATCAAGTGCCTCTTCCAGAGGAGGTCAACTGGCGCAGCGTCACTAAGTCCCCCTAGGAATGGTAGACGGTCAGGGATGAGTGTCAAAGTGCCATTCGGTTGCAAGACCAAATAAGGGCACCGAACGAAGTATTGAACAAGCCAGATCGCAGCCCTCAGAGCTCCACGAGAATTACTAACGCGCTATGAAAAAGGAGACGTCATTGTTTGCGGTCATTGACTATAGCCGTGAGCCTCTGTTTTGATGTTCTTTTGCGGACCATTTTCTCAGCATTAATCAACCTTCGGTTTCATTCCGATCCTCTAAAAGCCAAAATAGGAAGAGCGCGGCCCTCAGAACTAGAAAACACCCAGTAAACATGAACATATTCAGTCTGGACAAACCTATGGAACATTCTCAGCCCAAAATATACCCTAAAAGTGTTGTTGTGAGCGCCCTGCCTTCGCCGAACTCCCGTTAGGTTCACTTCCTACGGAGTCCAGAAAGCGTACGTCGTATTGGCATCTCAACAGGTAGACCCCATAGAGTTATGCCCGCTCCGCTAGATGCTACTGTTCCGGTCCCTGCCGTTATGAAACTGAAGAAACTTCCTAGGGTGGCCTTCTGTGATGTGGTCTTGGCTCGAGTCTTGGGATCCCTTCGGCTATTTTGATGACGATGTTTGATACGGATGCGTAGTACAATGGTCCCTCGTGAACACGCCACCGAGGGCAGGCTTACAGGAGTTAATGCGTGTTGGAGCCGAGATATGAATCTGGATTCCTCGGTGAAGGTAGTTGGCACCAATTGCACACGTTAGATCTAAAGGACGAGCGACGAGGCGTCCCATGCGGCGCCGTACTATGTAACCAATGCAACCCCATCCATGCCTTGGTGTTGCTTGGTAGCTCTTCGCCACGGCCCTTGACGCCCCCAATGGCGTGGGGTCTGCAGCCAAACAATGGGCAACCGGTTATCAATGTCCTTCCTATTGTTGATCATCCGGGCGGTGGTGTAACCCGAATCCGGGTGAAGGGGACTGTCAGACGAAAACGTGTGAAAAGCATTGGGCACCGGTTAATCTTGTATGACACCCTCCTTAAAGGCATCCATGCTTTTGGTGTCGCCATACGTTTTGCCAATCACCCTTCCACCTTCTGTACTTCGCTTTTGCCGAACAGCTTGTCGCTCATCCACGCCGCAGCTCTCTTTCAATGTCAGACGAATGCCCCGCTAGTGCTGTTAAAAGCTGTAAAGCATCAATGTTTACCAGAAGGGGAGATCTAAATCTTGGCGGCAGTCTTGTGGTTTTGACATTTCTGTGTCTTGAAGATGAGGCTTTACTGCTGTTTTGAGCAGTTCAACTGCTGTATCAAACAAACCCCTGGAGTCTCGACCGCCCGCTGGAGATACTTCTGCGTCATCGGTTCGTGGGGGTTGCGGGAAAGAGGCCATGTTGATCTCGAACCATGAAATATTGGGTGCCAGCCAGGTCGCTCCGATCGAATTGGGACATAGCTGCATGATGATCTCGAATATTACACAGGGGTGGGTAGACGTACCGTACGCTACGTCGACATCATGTTACCTCGGTATTTGCCATCTTATCAGATGGAGGTCCAGACGACGTCGTATGATCGACATCCCCCGCTATGCAGTTTAGAGTTTTGTTGTTTTATGCCTCAGTAGTTGGCAGTGGGTCGGCTGAAGAAAACGAGGCTTGCGAGCCAGCAACCATGAGCAGGTGGTCAGGAAATCTCCCGAATGATCGCCCGAATGATCGGCCGTCCGCCCGAACGGAAACCGGTGTGAACCCCGGCGTCCGGGTGGAGCCCCCGTTTGTGTCACGGTCAGCGGCCGGACGCTGTGGTGGGTGGGGGTTCAGCTCTCGTCGGTTGTGTACACCCAACGCCTGAGTTTTGTTTCTTTGTCGGGCGTTATATTGTTCGAGAGGCGACGCGGTCTGCATCCGGGACTAAATAAAGCCTCCTGATCCGTAATATACTATACCGGGCCGGACGTTCCTTCAACGCAACTTCGAGCCAAAATCATCGGGCAGAAGTGGTAATTCCTCCTGGTCCCGGGAGGACCACCGGGGCAGGCATCGTGGGACTTACGGGCATAGCCAAGAATAAAGCTCTTCGCGCGCCGGACCAGGCGGACCAACCAGGAAGAAGTCAGCATCACGTGTAACCATCTGAGTTCCCCCAGACAAGTCAGCAGGCGAGCGCCGCTGCGCCGCTAACGCGGCCGTCCCACGCTAGGCCACCTATCCGGCGCGGCGGCCAACGCCTATCTTCACCGTAATCTACGACCCCCCTTCTCTCCCCTCTCCCCTTGGGCCGCCGCGCGAGCGTGGAAGCCTCGCCGCTCACCATACGATAAGCCGCCGCCGTCGTCGCCCCGCCGTCGCCTGACAGGGGCGCGGGATCCCCCGCGATCGGCCCAACAAGGGCTCCATGCGGCGAGCTGGGGCGTACCGGTGCGGGGATTCTCACGCACCGAGGCGGGCTAGGTGCATGACGGATCTTCGCTCGGTCGGGGGGCAAGGAGGGGGGGTGTATCGAGTCCAGCCAGACGTGCGCGGCGCGGGAAACGGGGGAGGGGAAAGGGGGGAATGTGCTGGCGCACGCGTGCGCGCGGGGGAGGTGGTGGGAAGGAGGGGCCGGATGACCACCCACGACAGGACGCAATGCGCCGAAGGTGTGGCCGTCCCCGCACCTGAAGGGGGGGCCTCCGGCATCGTGATAGGCTCGGCCGGGGGGGAGGGGGCAGCAGCGGCCTTCGTCGGGCTGAACAGACCCCGGCCGGGGCGAAGGAGGGTCGCGAGAGATGCGCGCCGTGTCGTTTTCGCGTGCCCCCCCCCCCCCCCCCCCCCCCAACAGCTAGAACGTCGTGGTCGTACCGTGTACGTGATAAGCTATCGTAACGGACAATGCCAGGGTTGGTGGTAGTTATGGCCACTGCTCCTCTCTCCCCATGGCCGGGCGAGCCCGAAAAGGGAGGGTGGGAAAGGAGACGAGGGCCGTCTTTACCGGCGCGGCGTGGGTGCTGTCGAAGGGGGGAGGGGTGTGGAAGACAGGAGGAGGAGGAGTCCTGATAGAAGGACAGGCAGGGATGGAGGCAAAGATGTAGCGAAAGGAGGGAGGACACGGCAATATATAAGGAACAGGATGTCCCCCAAGGTTCTCGTTCTTTCCCTTCCCCCCCCCACCGATCCAGTACGACCCAAATCGCCAGCATCGCAACCGACTATCCAAACACCAATAACACTCACCGAGCTTATCAACTCAACCAACCCACCTTTCACAATGGAGCCCGCCAGCTGTGGATGCAACTCTTGCTCTTGCCAGAACTGGTATGCGCCCTCTTCCCCTCTCCCCCGAACCCCATGGGGATGGAGACCCTCTCTGTGATCCCCCCCGCCTGCGGGAAGAAAGGAAGGCAGAAGCTGACATGTGTCGTACCATAGCGCTTCGTGCTCCTGCTGCGTGAGTGCCCCTCCAGCCCTGTCGACTTCTTCACATGCCCGGGTGAAGAGACGGGGGCGCGGAAAAGGATCGGCGGCTAACCATCGTGACAGTCTCACTAAGTGCGGAGATGGCAAATGGGCCGTGGGCTCATTGAGGAGGGGGAGGGTCGGAATGTGGCGGATCATGGCAGTCGAACAGGCACCTTGATGGCCAGGAGGACAGGGGAATGATTGGTCGTTACACATTTCGCGGTTGAAGAGTTCCCAGCCTTGGCAGTTTGTCGGATTCGCCCGGCACCTTCGCTCATTTTTCAATCTGACATCGATGTCCGACGCCTTTCTTCTATGCATTGCTAGCCTCTGCTTGTCTATATTCGTCTATGCTTGCGTCTCCGTATTGGGAGGGGGTATCACCGCTGCTGCCCGACGCCTCGCTTTGCCTTAACCTGCCTCTATAACTCCCGCCTCTATGGCGGGAACCTCACGGAACTTCCACGCCGTGTCGCGCGACCTTAGGCGCGCGAGGGCGCCCAGTTCATCAGCCACTCGCGGGCCCTGTCCAGGTCGGCGCCTTCAGCCTCGCAGGCGGCAACACACCAGGCCAGGTCCCATACCTTCTCGGCCGCCAGCATCTCAGCCAACTTCCTGCGGCGCTGGTTCGCCTCATCCACGCAGAAGTACATGGGCGCCTCGACGTCTTGGACCGTTTCCATCAGCGGCTTGACAAGGGGCAGCACGGCCTGGGCGCTAGACCCCTTGGCCTCGAGGTCCAGGTGCGCCCGGCCCGTCTTGCACCACTGGTTGGCGCACCACTTCTTGCCGCAGCCTTGCATCATCTGGGTAAGGTAGCGCCGCTCAATCCGCCGGCGCAGCGCCTTGCCCTCGGGGTCGTGGAGCTGAACATACAGCGGCGTGAAGCACAGCGAGCACAATCCGAGATCGTTCCCTGGCCCCTGTCCCATTTGCGTACCGGCCCCGACGGCGCCGTTCTTACCGACCCCGTGCAGCGTACGGCCACAATTGGCATTCCGGCAGATGGGGGGTGCCAGCCGTGTTGCCTTGTCGAGTTCGTGGTGCTTGAGGTGGGCCGACATATCACGCAGACGGACAATTTTCCCACACAGATGGCAGTCGGTCGTCCGAGCACCGTCGGCGATTTCATGCTCAGTTAGGCCGGACACGATGGTCTCAGCCGATGGGTTGAATGGGTCGCCTTCCTGTGGCACCTCCAAATGGCAGAACTGGCACAAAATGATCTTGCCCGGGCATAGGGAAGTACGGTGGCGGGCCAGGTCGGGTAGTGAGTTGGTGCGGAAGGGGCACGCTGGGCACTGGCGGTCTGTGTGGAAGATGTCGTCGTGCTTAGCCTTGGAAGCTGGCGAAGAGCCACTGGCCGTGTCTTGTGGGCAGTGCCAGTGGGCAGCCCATTCCGGAGAGCTCTTCTGGAAGACACGGCCGCACTTATCGCAGGTGGTGTTGTTGCGACGACAGAAGCCCTCGTGCAACATCATGGTCCGCTTGGGCACCCACTGCTTGCAGTTGCCGCAGAGCTCCTCGTCGGCGGAACCCTCCGCCGGTGCCGCATCGCCCGGTTTGGTGGGAAGGTCTTCGCTGGTATTCCGCGCCCGCAGGGTAAAGGGAATCGGCGAGGACTCCGTCGAGGTGGAGCCGACGCCCGCATAGCCGTGAACCGATATGAGCAAACTCTCGGCACCTTCAAGCTCGACATTGGTGGGCTGGATTGTCAATGTTTTGCTGCCGTCCGAAGCCGCATCGAAGACACCAAACACATGCTCAGTATCCCGAGGCAGAGCCCGCTGTCGGGGGGCCTTTGGCGACACCAGAAGGTCTACCTGGCTGTCCTCGTCGAGGCCACTCAGGGTTATCTCCAATGGCCTCGACTTGCTCCACGAGGGCAGTTCATAGTCCACGTAGTCACCTGGCAGTACCCGACCCTCCACAGCTTTCCAGATATTGATCTCGTGCCCCACTGAGCTCCCATCTGCTGTGCCGGGTGCCCTCTGGGATTTGGCCATGATCTGTCTCACCGTCTCGCGGGCCTGGTCCTCGTTTAGAGCTTCGATGTCCACCTCGAGGTCGGTATCCACGACGCATATGCCGTCTCCTTCAGGCTCGAACTTGTCAATCAGGAAGCGAAAGGTCTCGCCCTTGACGCCACGCACGGACAGAAAAGCGCCGTTGGTCAAAGTCGTGTAGCTTTCCCGGAGCTGTCTCTCCAGGAGACTTTTCCAATCGCCTGGGTCGTAGCCGGCCTCCAGTGGCCTCAACCGCACGTAGGTGCCCCTTGGTAGTTGTCGCGCATGCACGATGATTTGTGGAGCCGTCAGCATCGCCGGTTCGTCGGTCGGGTCGGTGGTTTCGTCTGTCGACGCGTCGTTCGCAGGGGCGGGTACACTGTCAGGATCCATGCCGAGCGCGTCGAGCAGGTAGGAGCTCAGGGTAACCTGGCCCTCGTCGGCGGAGAACTCGCGGATGCCGGCGTAGACGGCATTGCCGTTGGTTTGGTTGACCAGACGGAACATGAGGGGGTTCGGCAGCTGCTGCTGGGAATCGGCGTAGAAGGCATGCTGCGGGCGGCCTGACGTATAGGGATTGGCACGGTCGTAGGAGGTGAAGGTAGAGGGAGTCGGGCCTGCAGGGGCTGAGGAGGCGGCCAGGAGCTGCTCGAGAGCCGACTGTGGCAGGATGATCTTGTCGCCCTTGAGATCGGCCTTGGAGGTGACGGTGAAGGGCGCGGACCACGTGAGGCTGGGAGGCTCGTTTGCCATGCTGGTGCCAGGCGCGTGTGGTTTCTATTTGCGTCGTCTCGTGGCGTCTCGTCTCGTCTCGTCTCGTCTCGAACAGAGCGTTGGATGCACGTTGAGCCCTGATCTGCGACAGCGCCTCAGCGTTTCGTTTCCGTTGGGTGGATTGCAACGGTGGATCCAGATCGTGGGGAAGGAGGGACGGTTGCAGGTCGAGCGTTGCGGTCAGAACGGCAGCGGTAAGGTCGGATCAAAGTTGCGCAAAGGGATGGACGACCCCTGGGGTTTAGTAGAAACTGCGCTGTGAAGCAGGGAGCCGGGTATTTGGCAGTCGGAGGGATGGATGCATTTTCCACGACGCCACAGCCGCGCAGTTCGGGAATCGCCATCATCAGTCAGCGGCCTTCTCCCGCGTTCCATCCACTATGACGTCCAGCAGAACGGGAAGCCACTAAAACTAAGTGAGATCCAGGGTCTCGTCCCGCTATGGCGTCGCCAGCTGGCATTGGGAAGCTTGACAGCCCACACAGCAAGTGGAAGCTACATAGAAGTATGTACCTACAATATGGGAAGCCATTAGACTGGTGATGAGATGCGTCGGTAGTGCCATCCCATCCCATCATAGGGCCTCAAGATCTCCCTGACCCTACACGCACTCATTCAGGAGTGCAAATAACATATCTGTCACGTCTAAACCGCGGGACGATGGATACTTCTACGTGTCTTCTTTCCCGTCACTCTCTATGCGGCCCAACAGATGGGTGATCAACGGACGCACCCTCTCCAGACTGGAGAGAGAAAGGTCGGAGATAGCCTCCCCGCAGATACTTGCCTCCCCGGGTCTACTATGTACCTAGCTATGCACCGGACAGGGGACGCGTTGCACCACAACGTCCCACGCTGGGCGGCGCCATGCAAGTCTGGCTGACCGATGAGGACCGCCAAGACGCCTTTGCCCTCCACCCACTTCGTGCGGTCGTATAGGAGGTGAGCATCTTGGATCGTCGGCTTGACCCTAAGCCGGCGGGGGGATCACCATACAGCCTTCCTTGGCGAGCCAGCGGACGGTTGAGCTGGCAGTGGACTGCTTCAGTGTCCGATAAACTGAATCCCATCGTCCTCGCCTCCGAGACCATCCTCTCCAGACCTGCTGATGGTGGTGGGGGGGCATCTGAGAATATGACAAGATCGATAGTCCGCGCTTGGTATTGGGGGGGCACAGCGACTGAACGGGCCGATGTTCCTGGATGCCCAGAAGGGCTAAAATTAGTCGGGGTATCACGGCGAGGCGAAACAAGATAGCCCGTCCGCACTGCCCGACAGGACGGAAACAAAGAACGGAAACACCAACTGCGGGCCAGGATGGCGTCTGCCGGTGCCAAGAGCACACCATGTGGACTATCGACGCAGCACCGGCGGGGCGAGGTGATGATCCATCTCTCTCTCTCTGTCTCCGTCTCTTTACACTAATAGTAAGTCCGTATGTCTCTCTCTCTCTCTCTCTCTTTCCCACTCCCTCGCGCACGTTTGTCCCCAGCGGCCAAGCACCTCCATCCAAACACTTTGCCAAACATCCGAGGACCGCCAAGACCAGCCAAGACGTAGCACCGCGCCAGCTTCTGGAACCCATAGGGCCCCCGCGCGAATGGTGTGTCGATCGTGTACCCGATACTCGCGCGCGGGCGCGATGGCCGCGATTGTGCCCGGGTACTCCGTACAGCGACCGGAACGCCGAGGCGCGCCAATGACGGCCAGCGATCTCAATGTTTCCCAATCATGGGCCCGGCGCTGCTCCGGTCGTCAAGCTCCCGCGTCGCGCTGCAGTAGCGAGGCAGGGATACCCTCTCTGCATGCCGTAGGGGTGCTGGATAGCTCATGCTGGCGGGCGGTGGACCGGTCGCTACCTTGCTGAGCTGGTCGTTTTGGTCATCCCAGTTACACATCGGCTTCCGTGATAATGCTGCCCTCGATGGGGGGAGGGCGGTGGACGGGAGACCGCTGGTGTGTGTGTGTGTGGTTGGTCCCCTTCCCTCCGTCTGCCTGCGCGGCATTCATATACCTAGCACGGATGCCATGTCTTGATTGACCCCTCTTGATCGAGTATTCACTGTTTGCGCCTGGTTTGCCTGATCCGCAGCACCTCCATCGTCGTCCTGTTCTTTGTGTCGCCACCGCCCTCGCTTCCTCTGCGCTGCGACTCCCACTCAACCCTCCTTCGCTTGTCGTCCACCCCTCCCTCCTCACGCCCAGCAGCCGGTATCTGCATGTAATGGCATCAGGGGCCGTACACCCGAACGCGCGCGCTCTGACCGAAGCCCCATTGGATCCTGCGACGCCCACACTGCTGGGGCTTTTCTCCAACAGCCTCGTCCTCCGCCAGACGCTTCCCTACCTGCCGCCCTCGGCCCTGGTCAGTGTCGCGGCCACATCCAAGGCCTTCCGCGACTTCGTGCGCCACACGCCCGACGCCTTCCGCCACCTCGAGCTCAGCGCCGTCAAGGCGGCGCAATTCAGCGCGAGCGGCAGCATCGACCGCGGCGGCGAGGTTTGGCGCAATGCCCAGCTCGATGAGAATGTGAGCGAGGACGACTTCTACTCGGGACCGCTCCGAGCCATCTTCAACCAGCTGCAGCGCAGCCACATCCTGCCGAATGTGCAGACCTTGGTGCTGGACGGCCTGTCTGTGACGGCCGAGCTTGTCCACGACATCCTCATCGACCCGCGCTTCCAGGTGCGCATCCTCTCGGTCCGCGAGACCAAGAACCTGAACCATGGCAAGCTGATGCAATCGCTGCGCTACGCCTGCCGCGCCACGCGCCCCGAGGGCACGCCGCGCCTGCAAGGCGTCTACGTCTTCGGCCCCCGCGACGCCCCGGCACTGCCCCCGGCCGCGAGTGCCGCCGCGCCGGCTCCGGCGCCTACGGGGGCCGCGATCGGCCCGTCGTGGAATCAGAAGTCGACGCAAGCGCTGGCGCAGGCCGGGGCGGCGTCGGGCGACGGCTGGTACCAGCGGCGCGGGCGCATGATGGCCAAGCCGGTCGGCGAGGGCTGGGCCGAGACGCTGCTGGCGTGCCGGCCAACGCTCGCCTTCGACGCCGTGCTGTGCACGGGGCCGCGGCACCAGAACTCGGCGGCCTACGGCGCCGCCGGCGCGTCCATCACGGGCGTAACGGAGCGCCACCCCTGGCGCGTGGCCACGTACGCGCTCGGCGGCTGCGCATCTTGCGGCGGCGCGCCCGAGGGCTTCACGACGTACGGCGGTGCGACCGAGGCTGCCGGTCTCTTGCCGTTGTTGGCGCCCGTGTCGGCGCGGTCGAGCCACGTGCGCAGCGCCGTACGGCCCGAGGGCGTCGCGGGTATGGGCGCGACGACACGCCAGCCGGCCGAGTTCGTCCCCCGCTGCCAGGACTGCATCCGCGAGCGCTACTGCTTCGCCTGCAACCAGTGGTGGTGCGAGGCCTGCTACCAGGTGCCCTCGCTCGAGGAGCTCGCTGGCCACGTCCACATCGTCGACAACGACGCCACCGCCGCCGACGGCCTGAGCGACCATGAGGCTGCCGCACTTGAGTCCCCCAAATCCAAGGTACGACCTGATGGGCGCTGTCATGAGTGCGCCCGCCTATCCGATGCGAGAGCCCTCATACTACGCCAGCATGGGAACGAGACAGCGCGTACAACACTTGCCACCCCATAGACACCCCGCCTCTTGCATGCCCGCTCCCCCCTCCCTGCCGCTCTGCTTATGGTGTCTCTCGAGGCCGATATTGGTTGGAGCAAAGGCGCTGGCCTCATCCCTCGGCCAAAACTGTATGCGGCGAGATCCCGATCTTATTGCCGTCCCCCCATGTTTTGCTCTCCCTACTCTCCCTCGGCCATCTCCTACGAGCAACGGCATTGGCAAAAACGAGCGCATGCTGACCCACCCCGTCCCATAGGACCCCAAAGTCAAACGCGATTGCTGGGAATGCGAGATCAATGTGAGCCCTCCCCCAACCCCCAGCCCGGCGGTGCCGTTTGGTTGTGTAACTGACGAGATGAGGCAGTGTCTCGACTGCATCGCCGACACGCAACGCATGTGCAAGCACTGCGGCGGCGGATATTGTATTGTCCACCACGAGGGGTCAACGCAGACGCTATGCGACTGTACGTACCCAGCCAGATCTTTTGATTGTCTCCTGCCCGGGAGACAGGCTTTTCCCCTTTTTTGGCTCGACATGAGAAACTGACCAGCGATTCTCAATCAGGGTGCTCCCGCCGCAGCCGGCGCGTGCGCGTCCACGCCGATGGACACACCTAATGACTTAACGGCATATTCATGGCCTCGGGCCCCCCCGTCTGGCGGGGGAGCACACTTATTAGCTACGATGATACGATACACCTCTCCCCTCTGCGATGCTGCGTGGCAGACGCAAGCCTGGGCGGACATTTGATTTTAAGCGCGAAGGGATCCTCTCTACTCGGTTATTTACGGGCCACTGCAAGAACAGACAGACAGACAGACAGATAGCATAGCGAGCGAGACTTGGAAATTGCAAATGCATCGACAGACCGACGGCGTTCGGTCTTGCTCTTCACTCCCCCTGCTTGACCCGTCCGAATTCCTCTTTGGCAAAAGTTGCGCGGGCCACTAGTTCAAGCAACCTGGGAGCGATTGCTTGCCGTCAAACCTTGATCGCAATGAAGCGTTCTATGCCTGATTGAAGGTCGTCAGTCGTATGTTGGATCGTAGGGGAGATAAGTACTTCATAATGCAAAGTACACAAGTACAACTTCAGAGCTGTTGTACGCCCACTACAGTCTGACCGCCAGCTGCCAGTGCAGCCCCACAAGAAGCATTCCATGGATTCATCGGTAGAAGTACTTCGGTAGGATCCATGGGTGGATGGTACCTACTACATAGGTACCTACTTATTACCCAAACTAATACAGGGCAGGAGGTGACATGTTGCACCTCTACTTACAACCGGCATCCCACCAAGAAACTGGAAGCTATCCATCTACATACGCTTGACGAGCCAACTCCACCATTGAATTGCTTCGAGCACCTACATCACGCCGAATGCCGCCTTATTATTATTACCTCGTGAAATCCTGACGCTGACCACAGCGACCTTCTCTCGAACCCGCCGTGACGGTTTGCGCAGCTGCTCGCCTTTGTACCACCGGCAGCCTCGAGGCTCGCGATGGCGCCCAGGAAACCCAAGAACACGCGTCCGGCACCGCCGTCTCGAACGCTGGTGCTGGACAACGGCGGTTACACGATCAAGGCCGGCTACGTGACGGACGAGACGACCGACGAACCCACCATCATCCCCAACTGCATCGCGCGCGATGCCGACCGCAACATCTACGTCGGCTCCGAGCTGGACGGATGCAAGGACTTCAGCGAGATGGCCTTCCGGCGGCCTGTCGAGAAGGGCTTCATCGTGAACTGGGAGGCGGAGAAGGAGATCTGGGACCGACAGTTCTTCGACGACGACTGCCCGCAGCCGTGCGGCGACCCGGCCGAGACGCGTCTGCTACTCACGGAGCCGCTCAACGGACTGCCGGTGCTGCAGGCTAACTGCGACCAGATGGTGTTTGAGGAGTTTGGCTTCGCCAGCTACTGCCGTGTGCCGGCGCCTGTGCTGGGTGCGTACCACGACGTCCAGGCCGTGTTCCGCACGCCGCGCGACCCCGACACGGTGGCGCCGCTGCCGGCCGAGGCGATCCTGCTGGTCGACTCGGGCTACTCGCACACGACGGTGACGCCCGTGCTGCACGGCCGCCCGCTGCACTCGGCGGTGCGCCGCCTCGACGTCGGCGGCAAGCTGCTGACCAACTACCTAACCCGTCTGCTGTCACTGCGCCACTACGACATGCGCAACGACCCCTACATCGTCAACGAGATCAAGGAGCAGGCCTGCTACGTCTCGCTCGACTTTGCCCGCGACCTCGACCGCACCTGGAAGGGCACGCGCGGCGGCCCGCCCAGCGACGACTACCGCTCCGGCGCCGGCATCGCCAAGGACTATGTGCTGCCCGACTTCCACACCCGCAGCCGCGGCATCGTGCGCGACTACGACCCGACCTTCAGCGCGCGCGCGCGTAAGCTGGCGGCGGCCGCCGGCGAGGCTGGCGGCGAAGACGTGCTGACGCTGCGCAACGAGCGCTTCACCGTGCCCGAGCTGCTCTTCCACCCGTCCGACGTTGGCCTGCGCCAGTCGGGGCTGGCGACGCTCGTGCTCGACGCCCTGCATGCCGTCCCCGTCGGCCTGTGGCCCGTCCTGCTTGCCAACGTCGTCGTCGTTGGCGGCAACGCCCTCTTCGACGGCTTCGTCCAGCGCCTGCAGACCGAGATCGTTGCCCTTGTGCCCGACGACTGCGTTGTGCGCGTCGCCCGCCCCGCCGACCCTCTCACCAGCACCTGGCGCGGCGGCGCCAACTTTGCCAAGCACCCCCACATCAACGCCCTAGCCGTCACCAAGCAGGAGTACGACGAGCACGGCGCCGCCTGGGTCGCCCGCAAATTCGCGACGGGGGCCGCCGAGCCCTGAGCTCTTCCGCTGTAGAGAACTCGGGGCCGAGGGCGCAGGTGACAGGCGGCAGGCAATACAGCGTCGCACAACTCAACACGTTCTTCCTGCCGTCGCCGGGTCTGCTTGTACGGTATGCTCGTGAACCATCTGTCCCATCCAGCCTCCCGCCCGCTACTGTAGGTAAGATCCTCGGTGGGCGGCCAGCGTGAGTACATACCTGCGTACACGCAGTGTTCTGTCAGGGCTATCCCGCGGCAAGTCCTCGTTCACTCACACCAACTTTTTCTCGTTCCTGGTCTCGCCGGTGACATAACATCAGCGAGCTACTTGCCACATTAAGCCCTGGTCTTTCCACTACGCCAATGCTGCGGCTTTGGCGTCCTGGTACATCACCCGATGACCTCGAACTGCTCTTCTCTGCGCAGGTAGGTTGCCCCTAGCCCTGCGAGCATTCCTATCTTGACCGGGACATCGTCTGCCTCCCTTGTCAACAACCACCACCCCATGCCAATGGACGCATAAAAACGCCACGCAGGCGTACTTGGGAGCTTTGCAGGCAATTTGATGGATGCGCAGCCATGCAGTTGCGCACTTCTATCCGAACGCGTGCGTCTGTCGGGTGTACATACCCAGTATCCTCAGGCCCTAGGTCGATTTTTGCCAACCTACCTAGCTCTTACCATGGAAGTATTGCAGTGGCGCACATTCGCCTCGCTGTAGCAACCCTTCAGCGTCATAATACCCAAAGCAGCATCGGCATACCACTAGGCAGGCGCAAACCATGTCCATAACAGACCTGTGGCTTCAACTGACTCCGTCCCACCGGAGCCCAATAGACACAGTCAAGCCACTTTTTTCTTCTTCAGTGGTGTGACTGGACCTCTGTCAACCAAATTCCATACAGCAAGACCCGAGGTCCTTTCGTCTTTTTCTATGGCAGCCTAAGCTACCCTTCACAAATTGACCCGATCGGTTTGTCCCTGCCAATCTTCTACACCCGCCACTTCACATCGCGCCGCACGCCGGCCGAGGTCCTGCGCCCTCGCAGAGACCGCATCGTCGCCGCCGCCGTTCCATTAGCGGTACCATTGCCGGGGCCGCCGGCGCCCAAGTTGGCAGCAACCCAGTCGGCGAAGCGGGGCGACTGGGCGGCAGGCAGGTCGTGGGACCAGTGGCCGACGCCCTCGTGGATGCTGAAGGTCGACGTGTTACTGGCGGGGGCGGCGACGGCCTTGGTGGCGAATGCGTAGGCGAAGGCGGCCGGCTGGCCGGCGTCGAGCACCAGGGGCTCCCCCGCGAAGTCGGCCCACGACGTGCACCCGCCGCACAGCGCCGTGAACTTGAGCCGTCCCGCCGCCGTCAAGCCCGTGCCCTTGGGCAGGACGGTGTAGGAGGCATCAGCGTAGGCCGCCGGGGAGGAGTAGCCGCTGTGCTGGGGTTAGTTGCGGGCACTTTATGGTTCAGGGTTCTCAGGGAAAAGGGGGGGAGAGAGAGAAGGAGGGGCGGCAAGGGGAGGCCAAGCACGTACTATGCCATCCGCGACGAGTGTACCACCTCCTCCCCGTTGGGCCAGACGACGGTCAACGGGTTATAGGTCATCTGGCCGCCCCAGGCCCAGCCGACCCAGCCGAGGGAGGCGGGGCCCTCGATCTGCATAAGGGCATCGTAGGCACCGCCGTCGGCGGCGGTGGCGGGCAGCGCCAGCCGGAGACTGATGCCGTCGGGCGAATCGTACGACTGAAAGGTGATGCCTGTGTCTGGGTCCTCGTAGGTCGTCGATTCGGCCTGGGCCGAGACTGCGGGGCGGAGCGTGATTAGCTATGGAAGACGGTCCAAGGGACGCGGAGCGGCGAGCGTAGGGGCAGTCGGATCGATGGATAGACAACTCACCGGTGGCCACGAGGCCGAGGAGGGTAGCGGTGGTGGTGTTGGTCCACTTCATGATTACGGTGAAAGGTCTGGTCCCGTCTGTCTATTTCTCTGTCGAATATCTGGTGATACGTAGCAGACTACCGGTCAATACCAAACATCCATCTAACACGAGCCATCCCTTCCTACCTACCTACTTATACTGAAGCCCCTTCATAACAACCCCCCTCTATAGCCGGATGTCGCGAGTAACGTGCCGTTATTACACGGAAACACGGAAGCCGAATCCGGCGACGACCCTCCGGCGTGTCGATGTGCTCCATCCCTCCCCACAGCGCTCGCTGAGCACGTTGGTCCTCCGGCTCAAGGAGGCCAGGCTGGGTGGAGATATGTAATATAGGCGCATGGCCGATCTTTCGGGGCGGCGGCTGCGTTTTCCCCTCTGGAGGGAGCAGACGATGCGCGCATACACGTACGCACACCCATGGGAACCCCACGGGGAGATCAAATACCAGGTGAGAGCGATGGGTGCAGGCCATCATCACCCAACGCAACGGTGGAGGGGCGGGCGCCGAGCCGCGAGCGTCCGCGGCTGCAAGGCACCCTGCTATTATCTGCCGGTGAGGTACGGGGTGTTCCCGCGTGGTAAGCAGAGCGAAAGCAGCCGGGGAGAGCAGCCGGGCGTGTGTTGGTTTGATGTAGAGTGCCGGACGCGCCCTCTTCTGCTGGCATTTCCCGTAGAGGAAAGAGAGACCACGGTAATTGTGCCCTTTCCTCCCCCCTGCCCTGGTCGCCAGGCTTTCCGGCTAATGTGTGGGTTGCGACGTGTGCGGTCGTGCCGCCTCCCTCCGTGGTCCCAAAAAGCCGCCGGGGATCGACAACCGCCAGCCCGGCATGCCGAAAAGGTTTCTCGGCCGGGGGGGAGGGGAATTTACACCATCGACGGCACGTCGATGGGTGGTTTGGGCCAAGTGACGACGATGAGCTCCCATGGTGGCCGCCAGAAGCATTCATTGGGAGGGGCGCCTTCGCCCGCGCTATTTGGGGTGCTCCCCGTTGGCATCAATCGACGCCGGGTTTTGGGAGTAAGTTGATCCCATCACACATTTTCTATTTATACTGCCGCAGTCCGTGCTGTCCACATCGAGAAAGGCCATGGAATCCATGGCCTTTCCCGTAATTGCCATGGGATGAATGCTGTTAAAGAGGATGGATAAGGTACATGGGAGAATCTGGTCGCTATGTAGGTGCATTGGGCCCCCCATCCCCGCTGGTAATGGCTGATGGACAGGGTTGATGGCGGAAACTCTAGTATGGGAGTGGTGTAGTGCCTAGCACGCAAGCACTGTCATCCGAAGAAGAACTCTACATAGCACGCAGGCACTGCCATCCAAAGAAGAAAAGAAACTGAATTTTGTCATCGCATTCCTTGTCCCCACCGCACCGTCGACCAGAAGATGGGACGTGTCCAGGCAAAGACGTCGCATTCCTGGCCGTCCATGGCTCTTCAGGCCCGTCCCGGGAAAATGCCAGGGTCGGGATTCTTCACCAGTCCCAGGCATGCGGGCGAGACAAGATCCAGGACGAAATCAGCACGTGGGACGGGCAGCGGTCGTGGTTCGTGGCCGAACGATGACCCGTACGTACCCTCTCACCCAAGATGGGGGGAGGAGTACCTCTGACACGGTCAGACGGACTTAACCGCGCCTAAGCTGCATGGAGAGGAACGGGACGACGACGGCTTCGTGCTTATCGCCTCTTATCACGACAGCCTTGGCAGTGGAGGGGTCTAGACAAGCCAAATCTCCGAGCCAGGACAGGGGTCCTAACCAGAGAGGAAGAAAAAAAAAAGAAGCACAGGCTTTCCGCGCCATTCCGACGCGCCGGCGCCTCTGGGGATCGTGTTGCGTGGTGAATCATCATGGGCGCACCAGCAACGGCCTCGGTCTTACACTTGGCGTCGTTTGTCCGGCCGGTCTGCCTGTCCCTCCCCGCCAGCGCTGCCTCTCATGCTTTCGGCTTCTCGTCTCTCCGTGCCCATCCCTTTCCTTCTTTATCCATCATGATGGCCCTTCCTCGGTGATTCTCGCCGTCCTCGGTGACCGAAGCAGTCCTTTTATCTGCATCTCCATCACCTATCCCTCCCCTCCCCCACTCTGCCGCCGATACCCGTGAGGACCCTGGACCTGGATCGGAACCAGTTCGCATCCCAAGCCCGCTCGAATCCCTTCGGGTCCTGCCCAGTCCACCGGGTCCCCCGAGTGTTCTCCCTTCCACTTGCTCGCTCCGAACACCAAGGTCTAGAGCAACTTTCCCACGACGTCGTCATCATGGGATCCCTCGGCCCCTCCGTCAGCCGCCAGCCGCTCCACGCGTGCCTCCCGCCGCTCGTGCTCGGGACGGCCACCTTCAACTACCAGTACGTGACGGACCCGCACAACCCGGAACTGCTGCCGGCGCGGTCCATCGTGGCGCGGGCCCTCGAGCTGGGCGTCACGGCCTTCGACACGTCGCCGTACTACGGCCCGTCCGAGACCATCCTGGGCGACGCCCTCGCCCACGCCGCGCGCCCGCGCGCCGACTACTTCCTCGTGACCAAGGCCGGGCGCATCGCCGGCGACGAGTTCGACTACAGCCCGGCCTGGGTGCGCTACTCGGTCTACCGTAGCCTCGAGCGCCTGCGCACCACCCACCTCGACCTGGTCTACATGCACGACGTCGAGTTCGTCTCGCCTGCCGAGGTGCTCGGCGCCGTGCGCGAGCTGCGCCGCCTGCGCGACGAGGGCGTCATCCGCTACGTCGGCATCAGCGGCTTCCCCGTCGAGACGCTGTGCGACCTGGCGGCGGCGGTGCGGGCCCAGACGGGCGAGCCGCTCGACGCCGTGCTCAGCTACGGCCACTTCACCATCCAGAACACGACGCTGGGCACGTCGGCCGTGCGCCGCTTCGCCGCCGCCGGCGTCGACGTCGTGCTAAACGCCAGCATGCTGGGCATGGGCCTGCTGACGACGCGCGGCGCCGACGGCGGGCCCATGGCCGCCTGGCACCCGAGCCCCGAGGGCCTGCGCCAGGCCGTCCGCGCCCTCGTGGACGTGGCCCAGGGCGCCGGCGAGAAGCTCGAGAAGGTGGCCATCCGCTGGGCCCTCGACAACTGGGCGCGCGAGGGCGCCGTGCTCGGCGGCACCACGGCCGTCTGGCTGCCCACGCCGACCCGCGTTGGCGTCAGCGTCATGGGCGTCGCCAACGTGGCCGAGCTCGAGGAGACCTTCCGCGTCTTCCGCAGCGTCGTCGAGGGCCTCAACCCCAAGCCGAGCAGCCCCGCCACCGCCGCCGCCCACGAATGGAGCCTCGACCGCCGCGCCACCATCCAGGCCCTAGTCGAGCGCATGTGGGAGGTGCTCGGCCCCGAGTGGAAGGACTACTGCTGGAGCAGCCCCGGGCCCGGCTACGTGAACCAGCGGAGGAAGGAGGACGTCGGCGTCGTGCCCCGCGACGGCCTCATGGAGAAATACTCCATCCTCAAGGGCGGGCTGCCCAACTAGATTCCGTGATAGTGTTCGAACAAAGATACCCGCGTAGTAGCCGTCAGAGCTCTCTTTGCTTTTTCCCCCCTCCCTCTCTGCTTCTCTCCCGCCTGGCCTGCCAGCCCGTCTGCCCGTCTCTCTCCGTTTGCCAGCTGCGGGAAAAGGAACAATATGCGGGCGTCTCCAGCTGAAAAAAAACATGGAGTCGAGACCCGAAGCAGCTTAGCCCCGCCATCGCGACGTTAAACGCTAGCGGCGGAAGCCCCGCACCCTTTTTTTCTGCTTTTGCGGGCTGGGAATCCCAAATTTCTGTCAGGGGCCAAGCGCAGGGACAATTGCCCATGGCCAGGGGAGAGAGGGGGGGAGGGGGAGGAGCTGGATCCGTTTTCTAATAGTATTATGTGTTTCCTCCTCTCTCTCCTCCTTCACACCTGAGTACCGTAGCCGCTGCTTTCCCCTCCTGCTACTACCTCCTTCCCGGCCCTCCTTGATCCCCTCCCCCCCCCCCTCCTCCTCCTCCTCTTCCCCTCCTCTCTCTTCACCACCCTAGCCCATCATGTCTGACCCGTCCGGATCCTGGCAAACCAACAGCTGGCGCTCGGCCGCCGCGTCGCCGAGCGGCGCGCCCTCGCCCTCGGGCTGGCGCGGTCGCAACAACAACAACGAGGGCGGCGGCGGACGGTCGTACGGGTCCGGGAACCGCGGCGGACGGCAGCAGGACGGCGCCGACGACGGGCGCCGCATCTACCTGGGCAACCTGGCGTACCAGGCGACGTCGAGCGACGTCGAGGCGTTCCTGGCTGAGCACGGCTTCGCGACGGTGCAGAGCGTCCACGTGGCGACCGACGGCTTCTCGGGCCGGAACCCGGGCTACGGCTTCGTCGAGTTCGCCGACAAGGAGGCCGCCGAGCAGGCCATCGCCGCCCTCGAGGGCCAGCCCATGTTCGACCGCCCCGTCAAGTGCCGCCCGTGCCAGCCCCGCGGCGCCCCGCGCGAGCCCCGCGAGCCCCGGGAGCCCCGCGGCGACCGCTGGGCCGCCGGCGGTGCTCAGGAGGGTGGTAACAACGGCGGCGGCCGCTGGGCCCGCCCCGAGGGTGGCTTCGGCGGCGGCGGTGGTCGCAGCGCCGCCAACACCAAGGCCCAGGAGGAGGGCCGCCAGCTGCACGTCGGCGGCCTGCCGCAGCTCCTGGACCCCGTCGAGAACGAGACCGAGATGCGCGCCCTGTTCCAGGGCTTTGACCTGTGAGTTTGTTTCCGCTTTCCCCCCCTCTCCACCTCTCTCGGTGTATACGAAACGAGCCCGGGAGGAGGGTTTCCCCCCCTCAAGGAGTCGTAACCCCCCACCCCGCTTTCGTTCATTTGTGGCTGACACGCGAGGATTTCCCCTCTGTAGTGAAAACGTCAGCAAGCGCATCAGCCCCCGCGAGGAGGGCGACGGCCGCCGCAACTTCACCTTCATCGACTTCGAGACGCCCGACCAGGCCCAGGCCGCCATCGACGCCGTCAACGGACTCGAGTACCAGGGCGCCCCGCTCAAGGTGTCCCTGGCCATGCCCCGCCGGTAGAGTCGCGATGGCGAGTGGGTCAAGAGCCTTGATAAAGAGAGAGAGAGATTATATGACCTAGATCCATGCCACGTTGCCCCCACGTCCGGGGTGTCCCGGGAGATCTTATTTGTGTAGGGCTGGCGTCTTCCCAGCGGATCTTTACATGGGGAGAGCCGGGGCCGGAGATTCTGGGCATTGGCCCGAATCGGGTTGATCGACCTCACGGGCTGCAGAATATGACAAAAAAGAAGGCGGAGGAAAGAGTCAGCATCTTACGACTAAACGGCCTGGTATCACGAAAACGATGTAAAGACGGCAGGGAACTTTCGTTGCGGCGTCTCTCTTGTCTTCGTAACCTCGGAGGACGGAGAGATCACAACAGCCCATGGGGTGATGAAAAAGCTGATATTCACATAGACGCCCTCTACACGCGTGTGGGCCCCCCCGGCGAAGAGCACATAAGGAAATGATGTCATACTGGACTGGACGGTCATAAGAAACCCATCCAAAAAGTCGAAACCTTGTTGTTAATGCGAGAAAACCAATGATGATGATGATGCTAATGATGCGCATTCGCCTGGTTTTTCCCAAATGCCCCGCGCCCGCCCCCTTTTGAACTACCGCCATGGGGTATCCGTAAACCGTGAACGCCGCTTCCTCTATCGACCATGCAGAATGTAGTACAAGTATTGGTAGTTTGCCGGCCGTCTTCGTTTTTGCCGGGTGTCATGTGCGACTTGTATGTAAGTGGTGAATTTGTATGCCGCAGGGGTGTCGGTCCATTATTATCCACCCCTGCCGTTTCCTCTCCTCTCCGTCCGCAACCGCCCCGGGCTTAGAAGACGAAGATCTGGTCCGACATCTTGGCGGTGGCGGCGGGCTGGGCGAAGCCGAGCTGGACGAGGGCGCCGGTGGCGCCCTTGACCATGCCGGGGGGCCCGCAGAGCATGACCTTGGTGTCGGCGGCGGGGGCGGGCATGCGCTCGGCGAGGACGTCCTTGGTGACGTAGCCGGCGCCGTAGGCCCAGCCGGTGGTGGGGGGCTGGTCGAGCATGTAGTGGATCTTGAGGTTCTTGGGGTAGCGGCGGGCGAAGGCCTCGAGCTCGGCGCGCAGCAGGATGTCCTCCTCGGTGCGGTTGGCGTAGACGAGCGAGACCTCGGTGGTGTCGCGGTCGTCCTCGCAGATGGCGCGGATGACCTGGTACATGGGCGTGATGCCGGTGCCGCCGGCCACCATGCCGAGGCGGCGGCAGAGGTTGCGGCGGTAGCGCATGGCGCCCTTGGGCCCGCGGAACTGCACCTCGTCGCCGACGGCCAGGTGGGCGAGGTAGCCGCCCGTCAGCGCGCCGTCGGGGTAGACCTTGATGACGAGCTCGAGCACGCCGCGGTCCGCGTTGTTGGACACGGGCGTGTAGGAGCGGCTGACCGTCTTGCCGCCGACGGGCGCCGCGATGCTGACGTGCTGGCCGATGGGCAGGCCCACGACCGTCGTCGGCGTCGGCAGCTCGAACACGAGCCGGTACACGTTGGGCGCCAGCAGCACCTTGGCCGTCAGCGGCAGCGTCTGGTAGTGCGTCGGGTGCAGCCACCCGCGCGCCTGCAGCACCTCGGGCCGCGGCGCCTTGGTCATGGGCAGATGGGGCGGGAAGGCCAGCACGTTGATGTGGAAGTCCATCATCTTCATGACGCGCTTGCCGAGCATCGTGCCCGCGACCGCCGTCAGCGCCGAGGCCGCCAGCACGCCCTCGACGAAGCCCAGGCCCTGCCGCCGCGGCCCGCCGGCGAGTCCGCGCAGGCTGCTCAGCGACGGCAGCCGCGCCAGGTACGCCGCCGGGATGATGTCGCGCCCCGGCAGCCCGGCCGCGTAGTAGAGGCCGACGGCGCCGGCCGTGAGGGCCGAGGCCGCCAGCGCCTTGGGCAGCGCCGAGCCCTTCTTGCCGGCCGGCTTCGACGGCGCCGGCGCCGCCAGGGCCACGCGCACCGGCTTGGCCGTGTACTTCTTGGCGCCCTTGACCGTGCCGACGCGGTACTCGGCCATGATCTCAAACGCGTCCTCCGAGTGGCCGGCGTTGTCGAAGGCCTCGCTGGCGTCGACGCCGGCCGCCTCGACCAGCACGTCGGCACCGCCCGGGTGGTCGTGAATGTACTTGGTTACATCATAAACTAGTTCACATCCGTTAGCTGGCGGCTATCACCTGTGAACCAGCACCACTATAGCATATAGATGTCGCCGCTTAGCGTGGCCTCAAGGGCAACTGGTAAGCAGGGGGGAGGGAGGCAGGGGTCTTTAGTCTTACCCTCGCCATGAATGACCATCCAGGCATCCGTAGCCTCCTTGTGCTGAGCAACCTCCTTGGCCGTGTACTCGGCGTCGGCGGCGGCAGACATGGCGAAAGTGGCAAGGGGCGTGAAGGGAAGGGAAAGAGGGCGGTGGGGGGGGAAGGAGGGAAGATTAGAGAAAGTGGATGTCGGAAGACGAGGAGCGTGATCCAGGAATAGGAGCCCACGAGCGGGCGGTCGAACGGGCAGTCGCGTACCTTTTTATTCCGCCAGCGATTCGCATACGTGCCTCCGAGTAGGCCGGGCCAAGTGCCAATAAAACCCCAGGCGTCAATCGGCGGAAACTCGCGACACGATGGGCGGCGGTGGTCCCGCGAAACCGCGACCGCGACCGCCACGCAACCCCCCCGGTCGAAGGCCCAGCGATACCCACCCCGACGAGAAGGGCAGGACGAGAGACCCACCGCGGACTTTGCCTGTCTCGCTCTCCCATGCCCTCCCGCTGTCGGGGGCATGGAAAGGGGAGGGAGGGAGAAAGAGAGACGGACCCGTCGGCGTCGCGCCCTGGCCGTTCGGCCGCGGCATGACTAAGACGAATGCGGTGCGCTGCCGAGGCTTGGGCAACAAGCCCCGGTGGGGACGGCGCAGATTGCTTGTTCGCCCGGCAGGCCTGCATGCGTCCGCCTCGGCGCGATCGCGGCATTACTGCCGTATTTCCCGCGCCATAGGGGGAGGTTGCACGCATGAAATATGCGCCGAAGAGGCACGGCACCTATTCGTACGCAGTCCGCCCAGAGCGTGTCCACCCGCGATAAGAATGGCGGCCGGGCACCTCGGCTGCTTCAGAAAACCCCGTACACGTGGGCATCCACCTGGACAGGGGGTGAAGTCGTGCGTATCCTGTCCTGTCCTGCCCTTGGTCGGCCCCGGAGCCGCCTGGCGTCTTGACCCTGTTTCTCGGAGGGCCTCTTTGGAATGTTCTTCGGTGATTACTATCGTTCCTTGATCCATGGCAGACAGAGCTACCGCCGGTGGGCCGAGGTGGTCGCACCGCCGCCGGACCAGGTCGCCACCATCGAGATAGATTGCTGACTAGCTGTCTCCTCCCCTCAGCCCTATCTGGCCGCCGGAGTGGCCAGCTTGCCTAGGCCGCCGAGATGCTGCTAGGAAGACAATCCGTGTCTATCCGTCCGCCGAAGAGGGTAGCACGCCCGCCCGTAGTCCGTCAACCATCCTTTTCCTTTTCGTCATCAGCCTCGAACAAGCCGGTTTCCCCCCGCTTCCCCTGACTCGTGCAGGAGAGAGAGAAGCGGTCGTGTCACATTTCACCGGGCCAACGTCATGTCAGCCTCGGAGCGGAGCGAGAGATTCATCATGCAAGGCCGGGTGGCAATGCTGCCAGGTCGAAAACAAAAAGAGAAGCCTCGGATGGGGGGGCCCTTGCTGCAGAAGGCCAACAGAAAAAACTTCTGTTGCGTTGACGGGTGGGCCGGCAACGTGGAAACCTTGGCTGCATCGGGCTAGAATTCCCGGCAGACAGGGACCGGCAGGGTCTTTAGCGAGGGTCCCAAGCAGAAAGCCTCCGCCCCCCCCTGACGGCGGTGATCGACGTGTCTCTCTTCCCGGTCCCACTGCCCATGGCTTGTCATGTATCTCGTCCCGACAGGCCCGGTCATGCCCGCCCGCCGGGAGGGGAGGGAGCTTGGAGTCTGATCACGTATCTCTCTCCCTGTCTGATGGCGCCCATGGAACTCCTGGCGTGCCCTGGGCAACCCTGGCCAGCCCGTGTGTGTGTGTGTGCCCATCGAGCGACGGGATCCGCGCGGTTGACCGACGGGACCCCTTTCCGCTCGCTTGCCCGGTCCAGGCCTGGTCGAGCGAACTAAGGGTGGGCTCATCCGAAGTCGAACTGGCGAAACACGATTCGCCTTTTCACACATTAGTCAGATATCATTCCGTGGAACGCCCTATGCGATGCGATTCCATGGTTTCCACATCCCGTAGGCCTCGGTCGGCGCACGCGCGCTGCCCGAGCCTCGGCACCGTCGCGAAGCTCCAGTCTCGCCGTCTCCAGTCCTCTCCCCTACCCCAGCGCTTGCGGACATTGCCCCCCCTTCGCCGGGGCTGGCTCAACTGCCTAGGTAGGTAAGCAGACGAGAGGAGGGAGGGAGGGAGTCCACAACACCGTCGGGCGGCCGGCCCACGCCCCTCCGTCACTGGGTCCGTATCTTGGCCGCCCGCGCGGACGACATCAAAACCACGGACGGGTCCCGCGAACCGCCCTTCGAGCCAGCCCGATCTCCAGCCTTTCCCTCTTTCTTCACGCCCGCTCCCCATTGCGTGCTGTAATCGCTTGACAACTTTTGGTCGTCCGCGCCCACCGTTTACTTCCCTTCTCCCCCTCCCCTCCCCCTCTCTCTGCTCGCTCGGGCTTTTTTCCGGCGCGCTTTCTCTCACCATGTCTACCAAGAGCTTCCACCTGCTGGGCGAGGACGCCGCGACGGCGCGCGACATCGAGATCCCCGCCGGCACGGGCGACGAGGAGCTGCAGCACCTGGTGGCGTCGCAGTTCGCCATCGTGGAGGCCAAGGGCGTCGGGTTCGTGGCGGCGGACAACACGGCGCTGCTGACGGCGGCCGACGTTCTGGCCGCCGAGGGCGGTCCCATCGCCGTATCCGTCGACGGCAAGGCGGTCCGCGAGGTGCCCGGGCCGGCGGGCCTGCCGTACATCGGCAACTACTTCGAGGTCTACCCGGACCACCTGGGCAACCACCAGCGCCTGTTCGAAAAGTACGGCCCCTTCATCCGCACCACCAACATGGGCTCGACCGTGTACCAGACCAACGACCCCGCCTACGCCGCCATCGTCTTCGCCGAGAGCGACTTCTTCACCAAGAAGATCATCCCCGGCCACCCGCTGCACCCCATCAAGAACGAGAACGCCGGCGTCTTCCTCGGCGACACCGACACCGAGGAGTGGCGCGTCGCCCACAAGTTCCTGCCGCCGGCCTTCGGGCCCAAGGCGGTGCGCCACTACGCGCCGACGATGCAGAAGACGGTCGAGGACTCCTTCTCCGTCTTCGACGAGCTCGACGCCCGCGACGAGGCCTGGAACGTCTACCCCTACATGCTGAAGCTCGGCTCGCAGGCCGTCGGCAAGCTCGTGCTCGGTATCGACTTCCAGCACTTCACCTCCGTCGACGCCCGCCCCCACGAGATGGTGATGCGCATCGCCCAGTCCCTCGAGCTCAACAAGAAGATCACCTCGATGGGCTCCTGGTACGCCCACCTTCCGTTCGGCGACCCGCAGCGCCTCCGCGACGCCCGCACCCGCATTGAGCAGATGATCGACGAGTCCGTTGCCGCCGCGTCCAAGGGTATTGAGGATCTCGACCTGCAGGAGGCCGCACTTCGCGCTGAGAACATGGTTGGTACGTATCTGTCCCCTCTCTCCCGCTTCCGTCTTGAGATGCCGCCAGCACGACCCTCCCCCGCCTCAATATCCTGGTCTATGCCAGGACTTGGACATGCACACATTCACATCCATCCTCTGGAGAGATGAGCATGTGTCCTCAGGGCAAGCACGCATGCATTCCCAGGACACACGCACACACACGTATTCCCCCCCAAGAAGGACATGACAGCTAACAGGGGATTCCACAGACTACGTGCTCCGCGCCACCGACAACAAGGGCAACAAGTTGCCGCTCGAGAAGATCCGCGAGCCCCTGGTGGTGGCCACGGGCGCGGGTTTCACGACGACGTCGTCGCTGCTGTCGTGGCTCGTCTACGGGCTGGTGGCGTACCCCGGCATGCAGGAGCGGCTGCTGCAGGAGCTCGTCGACCACGGCTTCGACGAGAACACGGAGATGACGGCCGACCTGACGCAGAAGCTCACCTTCCTCGACAAGTACATCAAGGAGACGCAGCGGCGGCACAACCCGTCGTACCAGCCCGCGCGTACCGCCAAGGTCGACATGATCCTGCCGGGCGGCCTCAAGCTGCCCAAGGACTCGATTGTCATCCCCGCCCTCCACCACATCCACATGAACTCGGCCATCTGGGACAACCCGCAGCGCTTCGACCCGGACCGCTGGGACACCGAGGCCGTTAAGAACCGCCCTAACGCCTCCTATGTGCCCTTCGCCACCGGCCCCCGTATGTGTATCGGCTTCAACTTTGCCCTCCAGGAGGTTAAGGTGTTCCTGCCGAAGCTTGTGTACCGCTACAAGTTCACTAAGGCTTCCGAGGCCAGCGTCGAATATGACCCCATGTTCCAGCTGATCCGCCCGACCAACCTGTACGTGCGGGCGGAAAAGCGTGTCAAGTGGCCGCCGCGGTCCGACGCGTGAGAATCGGTCATCTGCGATGGTGGAGGGGGATTGCTTTTATAGTCTTCTGTCTTTTCTGTGTATACGGATGGGTGTGCATGGGAGGGACAAGGGGAGCTTGTTTGTGGTATACATTTGTACAGGCGTTCCGGTAGAGCAAACAGCGACGGGGGGAATGGTTTCGGTTGGGGATAGATCGGGGAGAAAACCAGGAGGCGAAAGAGACGAAGAGGCTCGACCACGAAGGAAGAGAAGAGCAAGAAGAGGCGCAAAACTTGGCGGCGTCTTGTAACTCACCAGTACCATTCTCAGAAGATACCATACCACCTTTTTTCCATCTCTCTTCATGCGTACCGCCCCCATCGCCATTCGGCCGTTGGTGAAGCAAATCCTAGATGCCCAGGCATGCATTCTATTCGGCTTCGAGCCTGGGCGCGACGGGTACCCGGGCGCAGAGTTCATGGACGCCTCGGACCGAAGGGGCCCGCCTGTTGTGCCCTTTGGCTGGAGTTTCCGCCGTTGGTGGAGACGAACCATGAACGGAAATGGCGCTGCCTCGATCAAGCCTTGTGCCATCGGCAGCAGGTAACATGAGAGTTGGGGGTGTCTGGGGTTTCCTCGTCGGATGTGCTGGAAAGGCGTGGCGCGGCGCGGGCGGCCAGTCCGGGTCCAAGCAACATAGCCCTGGGCAGCTGCCATTCAGGCGGGTAATATGGGGGATGCATTGCGATCGGGCATCTACGGGGAGATTTGGGTGGACGCCACGAGACAGCCCATGAGCCATGCTCATGCCCGTCGATCGGGGCGCACACGCCTGGCTGGCTGGCTGCGTACCTGCTTGCCCATGTTGGATACTCGCCTTTCTGAGATGCGATGCCGTCCTCCTTCGGTGACGCATCGGCAGATCGATGCCGAGCGCGCCCGAGACGGACGATGCGGGCTTCATTGGGATTTGGATGGAGAAAATGGGGTGTGGACGGTGCCACCACACATTCATCGGTATGGGATGTACTTAGGTACTTTAGGTACTTACCTTACCTAACATGGCTCCAGATACCTTCATGGAGTTGACCAGGGCGGGGCATCCGATGGAGGCGACAAAACCTGCCAAACTGCCACGGAAATAGGTGTGCCCAAAAAAGGGAAAAGAAGGAAAGAGAAAAAAAAACCTGCCTGGATGCGAATCAAGCTCTCTGGGCGGCGGATCCGTCTTCGATGTCGGGACATGGAGGGCTACCTAACGTCGTGGGACCTTGACAAGAGGGAGCCAGACGGCCTAGCGTCATCCAAGCCGATTGTGAAGAAGTACATATGCGCAGATCTGTACGTAACGACATGCCGTACCTGCTGCATGTCTGCCCACTTTACAGCCCGGCAAGGGACGATGGGACTCGGTACTAACACTCGCCGGCCATTCATTCGTTGTCGTCACGACGGGCTATGCGGGCGAGCTGTCCATAGTTCGGTCTGTTGCTGTCAGGGTACATACCAAGGTGCAGTAGCGGCAGAGGCCAAGATGCGGCTGTGATGGGATCGATGGGAGGCCAGCAACCAGAGGGGCAGTTACAGTCCCGGTAGAGCTTCAGGCCGCGCGTGCCACGCCACCTACCTACCTATGTAGGTAGATAGATACACGCCTAGACGCCCTCTCCCCTCCTCGGTAAATGCCGTGGCTTGGAGCACCGTGGGGTGTTTGGGCGGCGGGTGATGAACCCGGTGACGATGGGTGACAGCCTGTGACAGTGACGGCAAAGGCTGGGCAGTCAGGTTTGGACACCGACGCGAGAAACGGCCAAGACTTGGGATGCGAGGCTCAGCGGCCACGAGGCGCGTCTGATATCAATAGTAACCCTGTAGCCTAAGACTGGAAAACCGATAGAGACCTATACCTACGAGTAGGTGTGATGAAAGCTGAGGTGGATTGACTGATGGATGAATTGCCCCATGATATTGGAAGTACCATCCGTATCTATCGCCAATTGCCATTCACCACCACCAAACCCCATCCCATCCCACTAACCTGGTCAACATCATCATCAACAGCTTCACTCAAGTATTGCTCGCGACTTGAACACTTGAGGGGCCATCCATTCGGTCTTTTCCCGCTTTCTGGGCGTTTTTTCCATGCCATAAGTACCTCCTTGGGTACATCAATCGGCGGCTCGGAACCGTTCGGCATCGATTGGCATGTGCTCTCCGAGTTTCCCGGGCCTGCGCTCAATTGTCGCTTCGTAGCCTCCATCGCAGAATTGCCCACCGCTGGCCGACAAGCGGATGGGAAAGAGGGAACCGCCCGAATCCACAAGCCAAAGCCCATCCATCGCCCTGGATCCCAGTTGGGGCTTGCGAGCTTCCACCTGTCTTCCACAACGGCAGTACCTCATCTCCAGGCCGATCACGACGAGACGACGGACAACACCACTAACGGCCCTTAGCACATGGATGCCCAGTCAGTCCCACTCCCAGTTCGTCAGTGCCTCCACTGCCCTGCCCGTCCGTCAGTGCCTATTAATGTATGTATATACATAGGGTATGTACCTACATTAAGTACTTCCCATACATGTGCCCTGCCAGTCTGTCAGTGCCTCTGCCCAGCCTGCCCAGCCCGCCTGACACGGCATCCCGCTAATCCGCCATTGCAAGAGAAATAGGTAGCGCATCGCATTCGCCGTGTGCTGTTGTTTGTTTGTTCGTTCTCGCGCGCAGCGATATTTTAGCTCGCCGCTCCCTCGCTAGCAACAAGCATCAATATAACCTACAGTACCTCCATACATACACTGCATCCATACGTACCACGTACCTACTACCTACCTACCTTACCTACTTAAGTACTTCTTTACTAACTTCCACCATACTTGCCTACCTTACCTACCGTTAGAACCGCCAGCTACTCTTTACACCCGTGCATACATACTTACACACCTCCTCTGTAATCCTCCAGCCAGACTCCACCCGCCCACCAACCCCGTCCTGGATTCGTCACCAAACCGCCCGCCCGAACGAGCTCTCCACTCCTGCCAACCCACGACCGTCCACCTGCCTGCCCGTCACCATCCCATCGCGAGCGAGACGACCCCCCATCGAAGCGACACTGCCCGCCCACGCGTGTCGACGACGCTGACGGTCACCCTTCTTCCGACCACCCCCAGACTGCCGCCCACGGCCGTGTCACCATGGGTAACGCACATACCAAAGAGGGCCGCGCCGGCGCCCGCCATGACGGCTACGAGGCGGCCACCGCCTCGAGATCATCCGCACCCCGCGGCGAGCATACGGATCGGTCACGGCGGGCCAACAGCCGCCCCGAGGTTAGCGCCATCAACCTGCTGACGGGGTCCGGCACCTCGTCACGGCGGGAGAGGGAGCGCGAGCGCGAGCGCGAGGATAGGCCTTTCGAGTCCAAGGAGACGAAACAAGAGCGGGAAGCCCGCCGGCTCGAGCGAGAGAGGGTCAAGCGGCTCGAGGAACGCGAGAGGAGCATGCGAGAGGAGCATGTGGACGGAGGCTACTTGGTGACCATGGGCATCTACACGGCCCTGGAGGATTTCAGCAAGCCCACGGTGCGGCAACTCCAGGTACGTACCTGCCCATGCATTTCGGCCTGGACGATCCCTCTCATCCAGGCGGCGGGGGGCCTTGACTTGCTAACCACGCCCGACCGCTGGGCAGCTCGAGAGGAAAATAGCACCTTTCTGGCGCGGCCTCGACGACTTCGACGACACCTGGGCTGAGCACCAAATCGTCGCCGCCGCCCGCGGCCTGGAGATCCCCCCGGCCGACCACGTTCCCGAGCACCTCGTCCCCCAGCCCAAGCCATCCGAGTCCCCCGGCACCTCAGCCCCCAACCTCAACGGGTTGACGGTCCCCATGGGGCCCAGGACGCTCTCGGCCGCATCTAACGAGACCGGCTCCAACCCGGGCTCCTCGCTTCCCTCGCCGACGTTGCCGGGCGCGAGCAAACTGAAGTCCCCGCACAAGGCCATCGCCGCTGCACTGAGTATCTCATCGCGGAACGGGTCCCAGCAGGACATCGGGCCAAGGGAAATCAACCTGCCGCATGATCCCTGGGTTAACGGCCAGCAGCTCGAGGTCTTCCTCTACAAGGACGGCATCGAGTGCCCCATTTGCTGCATGTACTACCCCAAATTTCTCAACAAGACGCGCTGCTGTGACCAGTTCATCTGCAGCGAGTGCTTTGTCCAGATCAAACGCCCCGAGCCCCATCTCCCCGAGCACCACGAGCCGAATGCCGCCGACACGGCCGAACCGAACCCCGACGAGCCCGAGGGCGAGCTTATCATGGAGCCGGCGTGCTGTCCTTACTGCACCCAGACCGAGTTCGGCGTGACATACGAGCCTCCTCCTTTCCGCCGTGGACTTGCTTGCGCGTTCAACGCCCCGGCTGCCGGCTCGTCACACACGGCCATGTCCTCGACTTCATCGCTGAACTCGACCCTCTCGCCCACTTCGGCCACGACAGCAATGACGGCGAACCGTCGGAGGACGACTAGTTTATCGGCCAACGCGCCTGGCGTTATCACTACCGATCGCATCCGCCCGGAATGGACAACGAAGCTCCAAGCCGCCCGTGCACAGCAACGCCGCCGCGCTGCCGCTGCTGATGCGCTGCACCACGCTGCCTTTGTGATGGGAGGGGCCGAGTCGTCGCGAAGCATTTTTGGCCGCTCGAGCCGGTCCGGGCCTTTCAGTCGCCGCAGTACGCGGGGCGGAGAAAGCCCCAGCTCCAGCACGGCAGCGGCCAGCCAAGGGGCCGAAACCCCCAGCACCCCTCAGCCGGGGGCGCGCGGCTCGTCGGCTCGAACCGGTCCCAGCCAGGAGCGGATCGATGCGGCCCACCTCGAGAACATGATGATGGCCGAGGCAATAAGACTGTCGCTGGCGGACGAGGAGGACCGTAGGAAAAAGGCCGACAAGGAAGCCAAGAAGGAACAGAAGAAGAAGGAGAAGGACGAACGAAAGGCCGACAAACGGAAAAGCAGCATCTATGGAGGTTTGAGCTCGGCCAGTGCTAGTACCCTGAGCCTCGGTCTCGGCCGTCTTAGGGGAAGCAGCTCGTCGGCTGCGGGTTCCAGTCAGGCGCAGCGAGGCGAGGCCACGACGGGGGAGACGAGGCCGGCGACGAGCAGCAACGAGTCCGTATCTGCCGGCACTGGAGCCAAGGACGAGGGCGCCGGCTCCAGTCAAGACAAGGGCAAGGGCATCGAGCGCAGTGAAAGCGCCGAGTCGGCTTCCAAGGCTGGTGCGGCGGCGGCGTCTAGCGTATCCAGTCTGCCCATTCCCATCTCCCAGCAGCAGTCTCGAGGGTCTTCTCATCTCCGCCAGATGAGCAACGCCAGCTCCGTCTCCTCCAGTGGCGGCGAGAGCTTGCACGGCGGTTACGGCGGACAGCAGCACGGAGGAAGCAACGATCCCCGGTCCAGCGACGGCAGTCTTGCGGCGGGCCGGGGGGATGATGACGGAGCCGGTACGGAACCCATGTTTAACTATCGCAGCCTCTCGGAGATGGTGGGCGTCGACCTCGAGGGAGGCCGGTCTACCGTCAACACCACGGAGGGCACCCTCAATTCTTCTGAAACTGACAAAGAGTCAGCCGAACATGTGGAGCACGTAGAGCACACCGAGCAGGCTCCGGCCACGACGAACGCGACCGAGGCGGTTGAGAAGGCCAACGCCAACCTGTCCTCGACGGCACCTCGCGCCCCGCTTACGGTACTCACCGGCAGCCCTGGATCCGCGGAGCACTCGGCGCAAGCGACGCCGAGTGTCATGATTACACCCGAGACTCCAGCAGCCGACGAAACGGGCATCGAGGCCGAGTCTAAGCAGCTTGGCCATGGGGGTCAGACGGAACACGTGACGGTGGTGACACCGCCGTAGGCTGGCTCTGGGCCCGATGGACGTGACCCGGACGCAGCCCAATACTCCAGCGATGTTGTTTTTTATACGCTTTGGTAACCGGCGGGCCTCGGATTTTGCATATACTGGTACCGTAGTCGGACAGGGCCGAGGACGACGAAGAACGGTGTGACAGCGGCTGAGGGGGCTCCTTGCGTTCCAGACTGGCGTTGAGGAGGGCTGGAGTGAACTTGAAGGGTATTATAAGGGTCAACCGGGCGTTTCTTTGTGTACTACTTCTTACCACCATGGTTCAGCTGGCATTTGATTGATTGGCACGAGCAACGTACAGCGCGGTGGCAAGAAGAGAGAAATTTAGAGCAAGGGATACCTGTCTCTAGAATTACCAACCAGCGAATGGTGTAGCGACAGGTCGTCGCTATTTTTTTTCTCTGCTGCCCGCGTCCCCACGCGTTCTTGGAGCTTCGTGTCACGGTGAAGATGACCCCGTCGACATCACCGCCACGCCTGATTCGCCCCGACCGACGCCATTTCTATTGAGGCTCGTACTACCAACACTCGACGCCATGGTGCCCCCCCCCCCCCCCCCTTTTTTCCCGGGCCTCAGGCCAGCTCGCACTCGATCAGGCTCTCGACACCCTCGGCCACGGACCAGATGCGCAGGATGCGCAGGCCGCAGCCCCCGAGCAGGGCCTCCCAGTCGGCCTGGGTGCGCTCGCGCGAGCCGCAGAGGGCCAGCATGACCATGTCGAGGGCCGTGGTCTCCCAGCGGGCGCCGCGGGGCGGCACGACGTTCTCGTGGACGAGCAGGCGGCTGTACCCCGGGCGCATGGCCGCCGCCAGGCCGGCGAGGAGGCGGCGCGCCTCGGCGTCGGCCCAGTCGTGCAGCACCGAGTGCAGGTAGTAGGCGCGGGCGCCGCGCACCGGCTGCGCCTCGGCGAGGAAGTCGTGCGCCAGCACCCGGACGGGCCGGCCGCCGTCGCCGGCGCCTGGCGATGGTGCTGGTGCTGGTGGTTCGGCCCCCGCCACCACGTCCGCCAGGTCCTCGAGCACCAGCGCCCCCGGGTGGTCCGGGTGCGCGGCCCGGAAGCGGAGGAGGTCGTGGCCGGTGCTGCCGCCGACGTCGACCAGGAAGGCCGGCTCCTCCTCCTCCTTCCCCTCCTCCTCCTTCCCCTCCTCCTCCTCCCCCGTCATCTTCGTCTTTTCCGGTCGCCTCCCCTCGTCGGCAAAGCCGGCCATCAACCGCGGCCGCACGGGGTAGAAGTCGAACCACTCGGGGCGGCCGGCGCGGTAGCCGGCCATGTGGTGGGCGAAGTGCGGCGCGTAGCCGCGGGCGGCGTTGAGGGCGAAGAAGTTCCGCGCCGTGCCGTGCGCGTGCATGCACGCCGTGTCGCACCCGTCGGCGAAGAAGCGGCCGCCGTACGCCCGCGCCCGCGCGAACTCGACGAAGCCATGCTGGGCCGGGCCGCCGACGACGAGCCTGGGGGGCAGGAGGGAAAGGGGGAGAGGGGAACAGTTTAGCTCACCACGATTATTTCTCTTGGCTTAGGACGCGGTGCTAGGGGGAAGGGGGTAGAGCGGAGGAGAGAGGAAGGAAGAGGGAACGAAGGGGAATAGAAACACACATGGGAAAATAACTATCCCCCATCGTCTCCAGACTCAGCGCCCTGGAGAAGTTGGTCGGCTTGTACTCGTCGGGTCCCGTCTCCTCGAGGTAGCCCATGGCGGCGAGGTGGCGCATCAGTCGGCCTGTCGGGCTCGGGGGTTCCCTCTCCCCCTTCGGGTCAGCCAAAGGAAAACAGACAGATGTCCATCGTCTAAACAAGGAACGCACCTAGCAGATCGGCCTCCACCCCCGTTCCCGCCGCCAGTTCCGCCACCGTCTGCGGCCGCCCGGCTCGCCCCGGCTCTGCCATCAGTCGCCACAGCCCGCGGTCCACGCCGACGGTGATGGCGGCCGCCACGCCCGGCTGGGCCTAGCAGTGCTCGAGCATGGTCTCGCGCGGCGTCGCCAACGCCTTCTGCAGGGCGCGTGCCTGCCGCACGAGGGCCTGGCGCGTCGCCTCCTCGTCCCCCGCGCCGCCGCCGCCGCCGCTGCTAGCCGAAGACGACGCCAGGTAGGTCGCCGTGTCGCGCTGGAGCCCCGCCAGGAGCGCCGGCACCGCGGCGAGGTCGCCCGGGCGCTGCGCGAGGTTGGGGTCCACGGCCGCCGCTGGTGCAGTCGCAGCCATTCCGTTCTCGGCCTCGGCACCACACCGCGCACCGGCCGGGCTCGGCGCCGGGGGTTCCGCGGGGTCGAACATAGTGTCTTGGGTTTTGATATAGGGCTTTCGATTCCGCGCGGACTGGATCGCTCGTAGGGGTGTGACCGTTTTGTGGTGTAAGTGTGAGGAGAACGAGGGGGCGGGGAGGGGAGGTGTAGTTGGTCGGTGGGAGGAAAAGGGGAGAGCTTAGACGTTCCAAGCTGGCGACGGGGTTCTGCTCCTCAAGGCCTCGTGGTCATGTGGAACGCCGATGACGGCTTTCAGGTGCCCGGGGTTCTCCTTTGTCGCTTGCCTTACCTCGAGGTCCCACTGTCCGGGGGGTGGTAGAGTGTGTTCCCGCAGCCGCCACGGAAGAAGATACTACGACGGTCCCATGGGCGGCATCCGACAAAGACCGTATGGTTGGTCCATCGGGTACCCGTCGAGGCACTCGAAGCTTCGTGGCTTAGGTCTCTCTCGCGCCGTCGCCATATTGTTTAAAGATGGCCTGCCTCTCAGTTTAACTCATGGGCACTTCCTTGCTATTCTTATTCTCGTCCTTCCGTATCTCGAGTAGGAGATTCTCAGGATGCGTGCTGTTGCATCCGGATATGTCTGGTTTCCCATTCACCACGCCCCAACTGGCGCACCTGGCCACTAGAAACCCAGACAAGCCTTTCGGCAGGGCCCGAAAACCGCTTCGGCAGCCTCGTCCCACGGCCGAGGGCTCCGGAGCGTGGGACCGGCAGCCTTGGCGATGCAGTTGGTTCTGCTTAGGGAAGGAATTGGCGGGTCGCTGGAACCAAACACCGGGGACCGTGGGGGGGTGTTGGGGAGCGCAGCGTTAAGCGAGCCTTCCGAGCCCTGCTGAGTGGAAAGTAATCGATTTACTCGCCGGGCCTACGGGCACACGGGCTGCCCGTGGAACAGTAGTATCTAGTTCTCAAGCGAACCGATTTCGGGGGTGCGGAGAGTGTGTGCATGGTAACGGCGCCATGAGCCGAGAAAATGGTACGACTGTGATGGTACCAATACCGCGACACTCACCTCACGCAGAATTTGCATTCCAAACACGGCGATTTATGACAGCTCACAAGAAGCGCCCTAGGAGGCAAGCACATTAGCCACTCGCTTGAAAACGACCTCGGCCCATGCCCCTGCAGCCCTCTCAGGCTGAGATTAGGGCAAGGGGGAGGGGCGGCTTGCAAGGGATGGAGCGCATGAGGGTAGTGTAGGACATACACGTGCGCGGCGCGGAAATGCTGAATATTATAAGAGACGAACAGAAACAGAAACAAACCTCTCGGATGCTCTAGTAGGCGATAAGGAGTTCCTCCCCTGGAGGCCTTCCATTGCCATTGCGAACATGGCCGAGCGGTCGCGCGACACGGAGGCCTGGGCTGAATGGGCCGCCGAGAACAAGGGCCCGCGCATCATGGCCATCTGCTGGACCATCACGGCTTTCCGCTACTTGTTTGCCGCCGGGCGGCTGTACGCGCGCGGCTTCATGTAGCATCGGCTGCGAATTGACGGCTGTCTGGTTCTCGTATCTGTCGGCGCGCTCGCCGGCCGCTGCTGGCCCTTCGCCTACTAAGGCCCCCCACCCCCCTTTAGTGAGAGTGTTACCGCCAATATTTTGAGTTGGACGGTAGGCCGGCTAAGTAGTGGATGGACACCTGTTAGAGGGTCCCTTACTTCGGCTCTGTAGTTTGTACCTGTGGGACAAGTCACTCGGGGGCGCCTGTCTCGACGTCGACGTCAAGATTGTGCGATGTCTCTTTGCTGGAGGTAGGCCAGATGCGGAGGCAATGCCGTTAACTCTATTTCCAGGTGATAACTGAAATATAAATTTTGACTCTATTCGCCCTATTTCTGTCTACCAGTCCTTAGGGCCTTCGTCGACCTCTCCCTTGCTGCATATCTCTTGGTCGTGTTGTGACAGCTGCAGTTGCCGTTCCGCCCTGTTTGTGTTTTCAGTAATTGCAGAGGTTTCCCAAGACTTGGGTGATTTTATCAAAGGCCCGAACTCCCAGTAATGTAACTATACTTCTTAAGTACGCCAGTGAAAATGCAGCAGTGCATTGAAAATCACGCCGGTTGCGCCGCTGTTTCCGCTCCCCCTTTTCCCAAAACGCGTGCGCATCATGTGGCTATTCTATCTCCTTCGCTATAGGAACCAACCCAAACTGGTATTACCGCCTAACTAGACGCATCAGTAGATGGAAAGGAGAATAGTAGTCTCATAAATAAGTTGTCTCTGATGTACCCACCCGTCAACATCGCACAAGTCATTCCAAGGCCTAAACGCCGTACTGATTTTCACCCTCTCACCATCGCCCTTTGCTGTAACGTATCTGAAGACAGAAAGTCGCATATGGACTTATGCGGTTTCCCTGAATTCCGACAAGTCTTTCTTGTTGTCTTTGTGGTCGGATGACCGTCTCCGTATCCTCCTAATTGCCCCGATAACGGATTCCTTCTCCCGCCAGGCAAATGCTAGCAACGCAATAGCTATGAGTTCCGTAACGGCTATCATCTTATAGTCAGTAACGCGGGCGGGGAATGGTGGGTGGACTTCTTACAGCTTGCGACCAGGACCTGCCACCATGACCAATCAACGTTTTCACCGCTGGTAGGGTAGTCTTTGCTGGGCACTGCCAGAAGTCCACAAATCCAAGATATCGGGGTCTAGTCCTGTCAGTGATTGATCAACCCGAAAGGCGGAACTCAACTGACGAAAAGAACTGTCATAAACGTAAAGAGGAAGAGGACGTCGTTCTGCTCCTCTCCTTCCTCTCTCCGTTTTTCAGCCTGCTCGGCCAGCCTTTTCGTGGTCTCCGCTACCATCAGGCTTCCACGCATCTGTTTCATTTCGAGTAGTTTAGACAGCTAAATGGGTCATTTGGTGTTAATAGCCCCTCGGGGACCAGCAGAGAGTTCCGGATAAGGGAGTAACTCACAGAGCTGTCCACCAATACGGCATCTCTCATAAGATCCTCAACCCGAGCGCGTCGCGAGGCCAGACTCTCATAAAGCTTGTTCAGCATGTCTTTCTCCGAGTCTCCTCCACGATTGCTGGAGCCTTGGTACAGCTTCAACACGGTAGCCTGGCTGTCGAATATCCGGTCGATCAATTTCAGCTCATCTTGGACATCTTTGATCAGTCGAAGATTCTGAACATCTCTACCTATTCCCAAACTCTCCTGGACATCTCCACCTATGTCCCAAACTCTTTGATTCATCATCTCTTGCTCAAACTTCCTGTAGGACTTCGCCTCCTCTTCTGCCTTGATCCTGAGTCAGTGGTCACTTCTCAACTGCTCCAAGGACCTGCTACTTGACTTACCAGTTGTGAAATACTCTTGTCGAAAATTTCAAACACGTCGTGGCCAATACGGCACTTGTTAGAGCCATCAAAAGCCTCAACTGCGCGTTTGAGCAGCGACGACACCAGGGAGTTCAAGTTTCCTTGTCTGTCTTTTGACAGTGTGTCTTTAAAGAGTTTTGGAAGGAAGCCTTGGTTCCTGCCGTCGGAGGGGTCATAAGAGAATGCGGTGATGACGGTCCCTAGAAACAAGTGAGCAAGACTAAAACAGACTAGACATCAACATGGTTAAAAAATAAACTCACTCATATCCATCTGCCAAACCCACATTTGTTTGACCATGAGGATATCTGTCTTGTCACAGGTAGAAATACGCTCTCGCTTGAAGTACTTCTTAACGACCTGATCTTCGTTTCTGATACTGATTTCATCCGAGCGCAAGGACGTATAGTAGGACTCGTCCAAAGTGCATGGTGCATGCCCAAGCACCTTGCTTGTGGCTTGCATGCGATTGAGGGACGAAGAAACGCCAGAATCGAAATAGGGTATCTTTGGTAGCATATCAAAGTTAGGTGACCGATTGGCAGCCCTGTCCAGGTTGCGGTGACTTACCACAAGCGAGAATACTTCGTCCATCCTCTCATGCAGTGGATGAAATGATGGTCTCCGCATTCCAGGATGTGTGGGTGAGCATCGAATGTTGTTATAAGCTTCATCAATGAATGAGTAAGCCCCAGCCGCGTATGAGGCGAGAGAGTCGCCTTTAAGACTATTGTGAGTGTAAAAGGCATGCTGTATTGGTCATTAGCCTAGTCGGGACACAAACCCAGCCGCCATGTGAAAGGCACTTGTGGAAGGGTACTGCTGAGTGCAGATCTGACCTTAACCAAGGTTATCTATCGGCGGGGTTAGCATGGAGGCCATCTAGAAGAAAGGTTCTGTGCTCGTACGTCGGCTGCTGGTAGCTGGACCCATTGATACAATTCACCTGGTCCGTCACCTGTAAAAGATGTAACGTGTGATTTGTAGTTGTCCAGGGGCCTGTATTCGGGATCGGGGTTGTATCCACCCTCGTAGCATCTTAAAATCATCAGCATCTGCCCAAGGGCATGCCTTGCATCTGGCCTCCCGCTCTTCTTCTGGAACATCTCCAAGACGAGTTCGTGTATTGTTTTGGTGTATTGTCGATGCCTGACTGAAGCCCCGCTCCTCAGCAGCAACTCCAGGGTGTTGACATGCTTTTCGCCAATAGAAGGGGGGGAATCCCGATCGGGAGGCAAAAAGTTTCGGTGTGAGGGTCTTTCGATGACAGCGTGAAGGATTCCGTCAAATTCGGGATGGAGTTCAACATGGAACTTCGGAAGGATCATCTGGACAACTTCATACTGACCAAAACACGCAGCTTCATGAAGCGCCGTGTATCCAAGGTGATCATGCTCCTTGAAAAGCCTCGGATCCCGGTCCAAGAGTGCTTTGACTCCCTCGCGGTCTCCTCGTGCAGCTGCAGAAAGTAAGTCAACAACCTCACTTCGAATGTCCACTAGCGGGTGAGCTCTGTTCTGCAGTAGAAATTCCACCATATTTGGATCTTTGGCTGGCTTGGTCTTAGCAATCTTAGACGCGAGGTCTAAAACCGTCTTCTCTTTACCATGACTCATGACCGCTGTGTTGAGATCAGCACCTCTTTCGGGAACTGCGAGAGCGTATACCACATCCTCATAGTCATTCTCCAGAGCAATGGCAATCGGGGTCTGAAAGTTCTCATCCAGCGCATTGATCAGAGATCCCGCGTCCTCGGTGGCCGCAAGTGTTTGCTGTATTTTCAATAGAGAACCGGTATGTGCGAGCTCGTGTAGGACCCGACCTGCTGGTTTAGCAGAAAACATATGTCCACGAGTGAGGATCCTCATGTCGACACAGAGCTCACGGCCGTTGTGGTTGAGAACCAAGACATGGACACTGTTAGGGCTGCAGTCGAGGGCGAACCTGATGCGCTTGTACAGATTGCCTTGAGTGTTGATGGGGAGATCAATTTTGGCCTCGCCGTTTTCGGTCATGGCGTCGAGGTGGGCATCTCGGAGGTTGAAGACGTGGTACTGGTGCAAGACAGGACCGAGCATCCACTGATAGAGGACGTTGTCGGCGGGACGCCAGCCCGAAGCAGACTCCTCGCGCAACTCCTCGGTGAACAGATCGACACCAGTATACCGGTGCTGACCTGTGGTGTCCGAGGTCGAGCGACGAATGACCCTACAGGGACAGCCCTGAAGCATGAGGATGTCGCCCATGCGGATGTGGTCACAAGAAATAATCAAGGTGGGTAACGCGCTGTGCGGGGTCGTCTGGGGCAGCGATGGCTCATTGCCTCCATGGCTGTCGGCAGCTTTTCCTTCTGCTATGGTGAGGTCAGTCAGTGTCAGGTCCTAGAGACCAACTGGTCCTCAGTCTCGTGTGTCAGTGCGACAATTGCTGTATGCACTTACCACTTGCCTCATGAGAGGACAAACCCTGATCTGTACAATCGTTCCCTGCTTCATCACCGACATCATCGGGTGAATGCGGGCTCACGGGCCGGTTTCCTGATGAACTCAGCATTGTAAGAGCGACTAAGGTATAATATAGTTCATTGCAGTGTTCTCTCACCATCATCGTCGTCATCGGCCATGATGTCTTCTTTGTTGGCCGAAGGAAGCGCTTTGGTGCTTTGCAGCTGGGCAACACAGGCAAATTTATTTGCCTGCTCACAAAGGGAGGGAATAGGGATATGGTGTGTCCGTGGCGGTCAGGAGTGAAAAAGAGTAGCAAAATCTTCGAACTCTGTACGATATTGTAGTAAAGCTTCAGCTCTATTCAAGTTCCGCAGAAGAGAATGTGCACAGTTTATACATATCACCAGCAAGCTCCATTGCAGTAAAAGGATGTGCCACGTCGCTAACCAGAGGATGACGCTGTACGTTGGGGGATGATCCCTTCGCAGAGAGGAGTTGCCAAGAGGCCGAGAACAATAGATGGCATCGAACTCTCAACCGAGCCGCAGCGTGAGGTTAAGACAGACCGGCAAGAACGGCATGATGCATTCAGCTAATGCGGACCATCAAGACTCAACTGCATGCGGCTGACAGGTTATTGGACTCGGCCTGATAGGAAAGGCCCAATACCAACAGGCTATTATCCGCTGCCTGCATGTCCGCCTTCCCGGCCCCTGCTCCGTACCAATGAAAAACACCACACCCGGCAGTAGCTTATGCGCCCCCGCCGATAATATCGTACCATTTCCACACCGCACTCCGGGTATACTGAACCCCCGGTCGTGCTTCTCCTCACCTGCAGGGGGGTGTGCCGCGTGGGATAGGCCTCGCACTCGCAAGAGATGCCCTTCTGGCGACGGCGGGCCATGCGCTCTCGCCCTTGGCGGCAGTGGGATCCGTGACGCGGAGGCGGGGCCAGCCTCCGAACGGGCCGCCGCGGCCCGCCTCCGGGTTCTCCGTCTTGGCGGATCCCATTGGATACTACCTCGTTGCGCTTACGGGCCGGCTGGCCTCCCTTTGTCGAAGCACCGCCGGGGTATCTATCTTTTCAGGCCCGAGACCCGGCCGCTAACACGCCCCCCACGTCGCTTATATCATTCTGTGTCTCTGGCCCCTTCGACGCCATCACCACCCTGGCCCTTGCCTGACGGCACTTGCTTATGGCGCATAAGGGAGCTGACGTATCGGGTTTCGGGATAAGAGGCCTCGTATGATGCCCAAAAGATGGACCACTCGCATTCATGCTGTAGTTGTGCTATCTTTACGTCCACACCAACAGTAGCAGTAGCCCCCGATGACCTTTGGACGCCGGCCCCACTCCTGCAGGCGGTCCGCGCATCGCCGAAGTGCTTGAGGGCGAGCACGCGACCGACGCCGGTGGCGGGGTCGAGGGGGGGCGGTATGAGGACGCTGCGGATGCGCTCCACCTCGTCGTCTTCGAAGAAGACGGCGCTGTGGTGCGCGTCGACGGCGACGAGCAAACTCCAGACGCACTCGTAGACGACCTCGCTGTCCCAGGCGATATTACCCGGGAGGCGCATCGTGGGGGCACAGGGCGACACGGCGGACGCCCCAGACGTGGCGAGTTGCCTATTCACCCTCACGCGGAGAGTCAAGTCATGTCCCACACCAGGACGAAATCCGACGGCAACTCACGGCCGGGAACGAACAATTCCTCCGGCAGCTTCACTAGCGTGCACGAGCCCGGCACCGCGAAGCGGCGCCATGATTGCCTTGCTCCGGTGGTGGTGGTGGTGGTGGTGGTGGTAATGACGATGTCGGAACCGTTCCTGGTGAATCTCTGCGTGGACGACGGGTCCGCCAATGCCTCGAAATGATGTCTCGCAGGCAAGAAAGAGTGGTCTCTGGACGTTTGATTTGATTCAGCCAGGCCAAATCAGCGTATATGACACTAATAAGAAGTGATTGGTGCGTTCGTTGTTTGCTTTCTGTCTTAGGTGCCCACTCGTATCCCATGGGATCCCATATCACACGTTACTTAGATGAAGCAAACCCCACCTCCAAGCTGCATAGGCCCACCTACTGAAAGAGGCAAGCCGGGCTACCTCAGGGTGGAAGTTACGCTACAACTCCAACTCCAGCTCCTGCGTGGTATCATCGAATCGCACGCCGTTGCACAGGAAACACGCTTCGATTCTGTCATGATTCGCATATTAAAAAGCACAAACTACTCTCTAATCTATGTCCTTAAGGCATATACTCGAGCGAGTGTGGTGCCCACCCCGCTTCGTGGCCCCCGACTCGCCGAGGCTATCGAGTGCAGGCATCGAGACGCTCTGAAAACAAAAAGAACCGCAACACGCAGCGCCGCCAACCTGCGGGAGACGAGCCACCGCCTGGCTCGCCCTGCCTCTTCCGCGCTGTCGCCGTGCTTCTCGCAAACCAAACCTGGGTATTATCAGCTTTTAGTCTCCCTGTCCCTGTTCCACCTTTTTGGCTCCGCCTCTAGCAACTTTTCTTCCTCGCGACCACCACGACCACGACCGGGAGCCGATCAGCTGAGACCCAACAGCCAAGAGTACAACCAGCCTTGTGGGCCCTCGTTGCGAGCCGCCGCCATGTCCGATCGCATTTCCGCAAGCCTTGTCAGGTAGAGTGTCGACGGCTCCTCCAGGTCCATCTGGGGTCCATCGTAGCTTGCCAATCGGGCCGGGCCGTGCGTTGCCTCCCACAGCCGATATGGTAGCGGGGACACATCTCCGTCTGGCCCATTCCGGGCGTCACCCACCATCTCAGTGTTGGGAATGTTGCAGTTGGGAATTTCCTTAGGATTCTCGAAGCTCATGGCTTCCTCATCGACTGGTGGCTAATCAGTCGCCTGCTCCGATGCCTTCGGGGAGGGGACCGCGAACTGCGGTTCCCACGTGCGACCCAGCACCGGCACACCCGCGCTTGTGGGAGGCAGCACCTCCTCGCGCCAGTTCAGCACATCCCAGGCCGCCGCACAGGCCGGCGCGTGGGCTGAGACGCTCTTGCGCGACAGCCGCGTCTTGATGCTGTCGATCTCGGGCATGGTGCTGGTCCGCAAGTACTCGACGGCACGGAGCCGCCGGGCTTCGCGCTCGGCGACCACCTCCGACACGGCATGGTATCTATCCTGCGCCGTGTTCCATCCCGAAATGCCGTTGCTCTCCGATGTCAGCACGACCTGCAGCATCGGGAAGGGCAGATTGAGCAGCACGCGTGACAGTTCGGGCGAGCATTGGGCCGGCTTCCGTGCCGTGCCGTCTTCCTCTGGAAAGGCGGGAGGGATGTCCCCAAACTGGAGGCTGGCCAGTCGGGTAGCCTTGCCGGTGCCATGATCCTGGCTGGACTGGATGCCCGAGCTGCCGCGTACAATGGCCGGTGCCATCTTAGGCGGAGGCAAGTGGACCGGGAGGCGGGCGTATCGAAGCGAGTCACTAACAGACTTGTCCAGCACAAAGTCGGCTGGGAATCGGTTCACGAGGAAGTTCAAGATGGCAGACACGAAACGCGCCGTGTCGGGGCCATAGAAGTACTCGAGGTACGGAACGCCAAGAGCACCCGTATCGGGGCTGACGAGGAAATTGTGGTTGGCTTCTTCAAGAGCAAAGCCCAGTCCCGCCTCGACCGTGTCCCAACCGATGAGGGCTTCAGCCAGCCGGAGGCCACGGACCACGATGTCGCGCAACCTAAGCACGTGGCCGGCAGCAGCGTACGACAAGGACCAGTAGAAGTGATCAGCTCGGTTTCCCGGCACGTGGTTGAACGTGCCGAAATTCGGCAGCGGAGCGAGGTAGAGATGGTGAACCGCCATCCGCCACGCATCGGGGTGGGCGTGTTTGTCGTCCGTCGACAGAGAGATGGTTTGGGTCTCCCGTTGCGGCAGAATATGAATCACACTTTCTCTCAGGGTCGGACTTCTGGCCAGGACCAGCTTGTGGGCGTTGAATGTCTGAGAGGTCTGCGTATGGGCAAAATCCAACTCCAGGGTGCAGTCGCTGAGTTCGGGTGAGTTGAATTGCTCCCGCATCCAGCGGGAGCTCGAATGCAGCCACTCGTCATCGTCGGCGGGGTCCAGATCGACACCGGCGGCAGGGTTGGCCAAGAGCATGTGATGATACTGGGGACCTGTCGGATCGAGGAAACCGTGAGGGGCATTGGGTCCGTAAGGTCCCAGGGCGGGAGGGGGGCCATCAAACGGCCCATGGGGGCCAGGCGCCGGCGCAGTTATCGGGCCACGGCCATCCATGGCGCTAGACATGGCGTTCATCTCGGCTCGGAAGGGCGTGAGCGGCAGACGGAAGTTGGTGCCGTTGCTGTCCGTGTGGGCGTGGCCGTGGCTGACTCCACGCATGTGCGCCGGGTGGTCTCTGGCTAGATGGAAGCCGGGGCCGTTATCCCCGCCGATGCTGCCGATGGGAGGTCGCGAGAATGGTCCAGGAGGGGGCATGAAACCAGCCGAGAGGGGAGCCGGAGAGGAAGAGTGCGAGTCGAAACCCATCCCACCGAAGACGACGCCATTGCCGTTGCCGTTCACGGGGTGCTGGAGGCCATGCAAATGGGGAGGCGCGGTCACGCCATTGGGAAAGCCTGGGCCGTGACCATTACTCGTGTTGCCATGCGGGAAATGTTCCGACGGATGACCGAAGTAAGGATGGTGGCCGTTAACAACAGCGTGCGGAGACGACATGAAGTCGGCGGGCAGGTGGGTAGCCGACTGGGGCTGAGAGGTCGGGGCCGAGGAAGAAGAGGGCAGATCGTTCTCGCTGAAATCGGGGCCTGGGTGGAAACGGAACAGAGGTAAGTTGTCTGACAGAGCAAGGACGGGGTACTTCAGCAGTGGCGAAGAGGGCCACACAGACTTGGGCAGATCAAACGCGAGTAAGGAGAAGGCATTACCTGGGTGGTTGTTAGAGAGGAGACCGGTGTTTTGGGAGTCACCATCGCCCATAGCAGAAGGGGCCATCGAAGTGTCGGCCAAGGAGTCAGGCGTCGTTCGTCCGGTGGTAGAAGAAACGTCGGGAGCTACGTCGCCAAAGGTGATGCTAGAGATACCATTCACAGAGCCGAGGCCGTGGACGCCGTTCGTACCATTGATTCCGTTGGGTGCCGGGTGACGTCGGTCGTGGGGGGGCTTGCGGAAGCCGTTTGTCTTGGGCGCCATGTTGCCGTTGCCGTTGCCGTTGACCTTCTCGTTCGCGCTGCCCGTTCCGTTTGTCGTGTTGTTTGCCGAGGTGGCGACCGCGCCTGCCATGTCCACAGGAACCCCATTTCCAGAGGTTTGCAGATTCTTCTGCGCGTGCGCTTGAGCATGGGCGGCCTTTTGTAAGCCCGCCAGGGCAGGCTCGCCGGCGCCGGACTGGATGTCAATCAGGGCGGCCTCAAGCGAGGGGGCGGGGAAACCGTTGGAGGGGGGGATCGCGGTAGTGGGCGAGGCAAGAGTCGACGAGGCGTTCCGGTGGTGCGGGTGAGGGCGCTGCTGGTGATGCTTGCTTGACTGGCGCTGAAGGAGGGGCAGAGGAATCGCAGGCACAACAGCAGGACGGTAAGCAGGGGCGGCGGCAGTGGTGGGCTTCTTTGCAGGTACGGCTGCATTGCCGGCAGCAGGAGCAGCAGCAGCAACAGCCGTGGCGGCCATGGTACCGCTGGGCTGTTTGGCAGGGTGCGGCTGCTGTTGCTGCTGCTGCTGCTGCTGCTTGTTGGCCTGACCACCCTTTTGGGGCGCCATGTTGGAGGGGGCGGACGGGGGAGGGATGTCGTCGTGATCAGTGCGGATGATGTCGTTGCGGTTGGCAGGAGGGTTGGAGAAAGATTTCCTGGGCTGAGGGGTCCTCGGATGGAGACACACTGACACACACACGCAGAAGCGTGGGTGGACAGCTTCGATCGGGAGCTGGACTGGGACCGGCGCAAGACTTGGCCTGGCACTAGCGCTGGTTTTCGCCTGCCCGGGGTACAACTGATGATGACTGACTGCTGCCAGCACTAAGCACCACGCGGTCAACGAATGATTTCCCAGGCTGCCGCTGATGCCCCAGGATCATTCGGAATTGGAGGGCACTGGCTAGGCAGCTATTATTTTTGTTTTGTTTTTTTTAGTAGGAGAGCCACAGGCAGCCGCAGACGCAGCTGCTGTTGATGACAGGGCAATCAATGACGAGCACCGCTTGCTGCTGATGGTACCTCGGCTGGGTGGTGATTAGGAACAGCTGCCGGCTGGGGGCGGTTGCCGACGGGCCTGGTGGGGGGAGATGATGGCGATGGTGTCAGCCTGTGTTGGGATGGGGTATCTTGAGTGAAGGAGAAAGGGCCAGGGAAAGCGCGCCCAGCACCTGCACAACACGGCGAGCGTGTGCAACTGGTACTTGGCCGAAGTCCAGCTTGCCGGGGATGGAAAGACGCAACGCGCTGGGTCGGGCGTCGGCGTTAGGAGGAGATGAGATGTCGTGATGATCCAGGGCCGGTTTTTTTTGCAGGGCTGCCTGGGTGGTGTCCGGTAAGTGGGTTGACCCTTACTGGTGCTGGTGCAGGAGCTGGAACTGGAGCCGCTTGTCTGTCTGGCTGGTCGCGTGTGCACGCGTGGACATGCACACACACAAGCTCGCTCACAAGCACCCAACACACACAAAGGCAGGCAGGCACTTTGGGAGTTTGCTGCTGCCTGCAAGCGTCAGGGCAGGCAGAGGTACTTGCTCACGCGATCGTTTGCGACCTCCGACGCCTGGACAGACCCCAGCAGTGGAAGGCCAGAGAAGAAGAAAAAAAATATCAATAAGCCGATCGGGGGGGGAGGGAAAAAAAAATCTCCCCAACTGCCAGCCAATCCAAGAGCTTGCCGAAAGCGCAAATGTGGACAGGCTTAGCGCATGCGCTGATGGTGACGGACGGCGGGGAAGAGAGTTCGTGTGAGCCGTCGTCGGGAGTGGAAACGGGCACCTCAGGTTTTTTGGTGGGGTGTGGGGCGGGACCGAGAGAGATGGACGACCTGGAGAAACGGATCGGAAGGGCCTCGCGATGGAGGAAGCTGGACGTATGGACCGATGCCCGAAGAATGGAAGTGCCAGGCAAACAAATTCCAGCTCGGTGCAGCCGGTGCTGGACACTGCCGGGTAGGGATAGCGGGTTGTGGGTGAGGGAAACGTTCAGGGAAACGTTCCGCAGAAGCACCGAGTTATTGGCACCGTGTTTGGTTGTTCAGCCGTGCCGGGAGAGCCTCTGGTGTGCTGGGCCTAAGTTGCTAGGCGGAGCGAACGTAAAGCATCGGCCCAGTCTATTGAAGCTTTTGGTCTCTGTCTCTCTCCCCCTCTTTGCAGGTAATGTCGTATGCGATGGCCTGGATGTGAATGGTGGGCGTAGGTACCCGAGTACGGCACGCTGGCGAAGCAAGTGTGAACGATGGAGACACGGTCCTGGGCTGGTACCGGGTCCGGGTCCGGGATGGATGGATTGGCAGGGGCTGGCAGCAGGGCTGGCACGTTGGCTAGCGAGGATGATGGAGGGGGGGGGGGATCTGGGTCTTGGGCGGGAGGCGACGAGACTAAATGAGGCCAGCGGGCAAGTGGTGGTTCCTCATCAGCCTCATTCACGATCCATCAGGCCAACAGTTGAATCGCCCACACAGCGCTGTTACAGCCAAGGCATAGGCCAGTCAAGCAGGCTGTCTGTCAGTCCGTCCCGTTGCCAGAGGCAGTGAATAGGTAGGTACCACGCTAGATGGGAGGACTGTGCATTCACCGTGGCTTTGATAACTCGAGATGAGCAGGATCAGTCCGGCCGGCGGATTCAATGGATGGACGGATGGATGGATCGAGGACGAAGTGGTGGGTGGGTGGTTAGATGGTGGACAGTAGATGCGGCAATCCCCTGAAGTTACAGCAGCCACCACACGAACGGCCGCGGGTCGCCGTTATCCATGCATTATGTAGGCCGTCCCGATCGCGACGGAAAAGACGAAGTACGTCCGCGGGCTATACCGAAGACAGACGCCCATCCGGAACGGGGGGGGGGGGGGGGGTATTGGCGCTGGGACGACATGTCGGCGTCGTCTGCGCGAGTGGCCGCATGCGTCATTCAAGACATCCGCCATACCCCAACTATGAACCTCCATCGTGCACCAATCCGGCCTCCACCTTCTGGGCTCCCCACCCTGCCCGCCGATCGCTCGCTGACCAATCGTCGGCCGTTTGCACACTGACGGCGATCGACACTTTGGACTGCCAGGGCTGTCTCGTGCGCCGCCGGGTGTGGTGTGCTCGCTCTAGGCCCTGTCTCTCTGTCTGTCTCCCGATTTAGATGTACATACACCTATGCATCGTTCCCAGCGGGAGCTAGCAACGCCCATCAGGGGCCCCGTGCCTCTGCTGCCCACTTCTGTGAACGGGATCGATCCCAACGTGCAGGGCCCTGGTCTCCAGATGCATCCGTCCTGTCCAGGGTGTCTCGCCCTCTCGCCGTTCCCATCGCCGCATGCGCACCCGCCCTAACGTGCCAGCGACATGGGCAATCCACCATTGCCATGACCCGTCGAGTTTCTCTCTCTGACACGGCCAAGGCCAATGACGCTCTACTCTGACTTCCGGCCCTGGCTCGGCGGTGGCGGCGCGCCGGCACTCAGCCGTGCAGCCAGTTGCCACGGCGCCCTGCGCCCGAGGATTCGCTACTCGCAACAAGTCAAGAAAACGTGGCGCGGCTGCTGTCGGCTTCGGCGCCTCCATGCCCAGGCTGACGAGAGAGGGAGAGCCCGGGATGGCGGGATTGGCAGGCCACCGTCGCAATCACCGTCAAGTCGACGGGGTGGCTTCGGCCTTCCGTTCCTCCTGCTGCAACCTGGCTATCTATGACCTGGGCCTCTCATCCATCCGATGCCCGTCCCTTCCTCCTCGCACGCCTCCCTTCAACCGCCCAGCCGAACGTGCGTCCCTTTTGGCGTGCCGAGCGTCGCAGGAACTCTGCATCGCACCACGCCTGGCTGCTCGAGCCAAAACGGCTGACAAGTCTCGCTTCCCTCCATTCCGCCCATCCGTCGACGAACAGCCAGGGGCTGGCTGGCTTGGGTCCGGGGAATCATGGCCGGGCACCGCACCGCATGGCCTCCTAAGGCCCTGTATCTCCGCGCCGAGCCTTTCCCCTTGGTCCGCTCCCTGTGTGTGCTTTTTGCCCAGCCGTGTGCCGCGCGACGGGCGAGTGCCAGGGCGCCAGTTGCGTGGGTGGGCCAAGCTTTGTTGAACGCTTCAGAGCCGTGCGAGTGCGCTAGTGCAAAGAAGCTCTGGCCTTGGCGGTATCCGGTACCACCACGCCGGAATCTTAAAAATAGCGCACGAGGCTTGAGAATGTCATGTACTTACAGGGTACTTAGAGTGCCCTACTTACCTCGGCCGGTCCCTAAGTACCTCTTACCCTACACCCGTCCATCCAGTACTTTTACGTGTAGATGAGTCGGCGCATACGCAGTATCGGGCCATAATACATGAAGTCCAATGTTACCCCAGTGGCACCTAGGGAAGTAAGGTATGCATCTCTTGCCTGAAACCAGTTCAACGGCTTCCTTTCCTGCCTAGGCTGGGCTGTGTGTCCCTTGGCCCGCTGCCTCGGGTCTCTCTCGTGTTCCGACCTGCATAAGCGTGTGGGATTCATCAATGTCCGGCAGCCCTGGCTTGCTTGCGTCTCGTTCTTGTCACTGACAGCCCGCGCTCGACCCAGCAGACAAGAACCCTACGGAATGACGCTGCCCAGGTTATTGCCGACATGACTAATCCCATCGGCCATTCGCGGTCTCTCCCACCCCCGTACATTGGATCGCCAACCAGGAAAAGGCCCTGGGGCTTGCGAAAATAGCCCGAGGCGACGCGGGCACGGTGGAGACTTGGGGTCCCCAGGCCGATTCGATCGGGTAGGGGTGGAGAAGAGGACCGTTTCCTCCGTCGCCAGGTCCCCATTGAGCCCGTCTCGCCCTTCCCCCCCCCCGTATTTCCTATATCCCTCCTTCGGCCGCGTGCAGAGAGAGCGGAGCTGCAGCGCATGACGTCTGGAACGCTCACCAGTACGTCACATTGGAGCGACCATGCCTGAAGCCCGTCTATATCACGAAGCGACCGCTCCTTCGGGCGCAATGGCGCGCGCAAGCCGGCATTCCTCCTCACCCAGCTCGCCATGGAAACAAAGACAGCGCTGATCAGCGGCGGGGCGCGCGGCATCGGCCGTTGCATCGCCCGCCGCTTCCTCGAGCGCGGCTACCGCGTCTACATCCTCGACATCGACGAGGCCGAGCTCGCCCACACAACCCAGACGCACCTGAAGTCGTACTACGACGACAACAAGGTGGCCTCGGCTGTCTGCAACCTGCGCTCCGTTGACGAAATCCGTGACCGCGTCAAGGCGGCCGCTGACTTCCTGGGCGGCCGCATCGAGGTCCTCGTTAATAACGGCGGCATTGCCACCCCGACCTGGAGCGACGGCAAGACCATGGTCGACCCGGACACGATGCAGGAGTGGCAAGCGTAGGCTCTTTCCCCCCGACGCTCCTGGCGTTCGCACGCTGCCCAGTGAGGACCCCGTGTTGATCGACGGCCCGCCCAGGTACATGGAAACCAACCTCACGGCGCCCTTCGCCATGTCGCAGGCGTGCCTGCCCTTCATGCAGCAGCACGAACGCTCGGAGGCGCAGCACGGGGCCGACTCGTGCGCGGGGCCGTGCATCGTGCACGTGGGCTCGTTCCGGGCGGCGCGCAGCGACCCGAACCAGGAGGGCTACGCGGCGAGCAAGGCGGGCCTGCGTGGGCTCGCCCACAGCATGGCCATCAGCCTGCAGCCGTGGGGGGTGCGCGTCAACCTCGTGGCGCCGGGCCGCGTCAAGGTCGCCCACGAGTCGCGCGACGGCGACGAGAGCGGCCAGACCTGGGCCGAGCAGAACCAGCAGAAGGACGTCGACGACCACGCCGCCAACCGCGCCGGCCGCCCCTCCGACATCGCCGACGCCGTCGAGTACCTCGTCAACGCCGGCTTCGTTACCGGCCAGGAAATCTTTGTCGACGGCGGCGCCAGCATCAAGAAGACCTAGAAGAGCGGCCCCATTCCCCCACCTTGTTATGGAGGAGCGTGGCATCGCCGTGGTGGGCCAACTGTGACGGATGCTGGCTGACCAGGCCCAAGCGACAACAAGAGGGCCTGCAGAGGATGTGACCATGAAAGAGATGCATATCCCGTTACTATCACGCCATATTTATTCCCCTACTCTCACCAAAATGTGAATAGATAAGTGATGAATGGCCATAGCGGGTCTGTTCACTGCGAGCCAAAAGGGCGGCCAGCGATCCCATCTCCAGTGACTTCTCCGAATCTTGAAAACTCTCCCCATCTACAATTGCGGCGCTCGCCGTGACACCAATACATTTATTTGGCCATAAGCGCCAAACTTAAGGATGAAGTAAGACCTTCTCTTCCACTTCCCAGCGAGACGGCCTCTCCATAAGAGGAAAGCAGTTAGTAGCGACAGTTTGGAGGGCCCTGCCCGCATTCCACTGCTATGTCGTCATGAATCTACACAACAACTGGCTATCTAGGTGCCTACTGGGATTCGAGACCGCTTCTTGAGTGAGCGATGTGACAGGAGTTTCTAACACTTTTCGAAAGTGAGAAGGCCTCACTCAAAGCTGAAGGCACCTAGCACCAGAAAGAAAAATAAAAAAAACCAAGAGTCGATGCAAACGAGAAAAAGGCAAAAAAGTAATGGCCGGTCGAGGAATCGAACCCCGGTCTTCTCTCGCCCTGGGTCCCCCATTCCGAAAGGAAATCGGACCCAGCTGATTTAAGGACTTATAATAACTGCCTGAGAGCTGTGTTACCACTAAACCAACCAGCCTTAGGTTTCTAGGAATTGTTATGGGAAGACGAGGTAATGAGGCTTATGTGTTTGCTCCTGCTGCTGCTGCTGTTGCTGCCTAGACCTGGTACAAGTTCCCTGCTTGCTGTTGTTGCCTGAGCCTGGCACACCTGGCCAATGCCGCAAAACACGAGCTCGCAAACAACAACGGCACGGCTTCCCCTTACACTGAAATCCGTATCGTATCTGGTTATGACACTGGACTGGGGTCCTGTGAGTGATCTCCTTGGTACCCGTGGAATTTCATTTCCGAGACAGCTACCTACCTAGGTTGGTACACAGGTATGCAGATAATTGTTCGTAAAGTGTACAGTAAAAATAAAAAATGAGCGCCGTTTCACGCATGGAGTCTTGACCACAACCATGCTGTCGGGTCGAAAGCTACCTTATGGCATCCCATAGCGCACAGACCACCCGTGCCCCCTGTAAGCCAATTCCACCTCTCTTGAGGGGCCACTGAGGCAACTTTGCCACTTACATCTTCCATTGTACGATGGCACGGTTTTGGGCGACGCCACGAACCCCCCTCACTTCAGCCCGTCGTTGGTTTGCTGTTACCTCCCGGGTCCTGAGCCATGTGCCTGGTCCTGAGGACCCAATCTGCCTGCCGTCCATCGTTGTACCCGTGTCCCCTGTGCCTGTGGTGCTTTCCTGCACGTGCGGGCGCAAATTCAATTCGGACGATGGCCTCAGGAGCCATCGGATCGCCAAGACCAGGGCGGGCATCCTGGTATGCGAAGCGCAGCCCGTCAAGCCCGAGTTGTGGCTATGGAAGCACGTCGACACCAAGAAGCCGATCCGGCGCATCGAGTACACCGCCGTCCAGCCGTCGGATACCCCGGTATCGAGCGCCTCGGCCAGCGAGATCGTCTGCAGCTACAACTGGCGGCGGTACGGTGTCAGGTTCTACGTCCCCGGTGCGTAGCCTGCGAAATCCTCCCTGCGTCAGCTACGGGCGGACTGACCATGACCAGGGGCGGCTCCGAGTTGGCAGAACCGCCTCCTGCCGGTAGCACTGAAGCCGGACCAGGGCCTCACCTTCCGGGACCACAACGCGGCTCGGATGCCCCGGTCGCCCTTCCGGCCGCTGTACCAGGCCACCGCGACCATGAACCCGTCGTTCCGCTTTGACAGTGTTGACGTGCTGGCCGACCGCACCACCTTCTGCCGGCTTCTCGACTTCAGTGCTGGCCGTAGACAGGAGAGCTTTCGGTTGCACCTGTACCTGGTTCGGCGCACCCTGGTCATCGAGCGCTACGACGAGAGCGCCCGCGCCTACATCCCTCCCACTTCTCGCAGTGCGGGATGGGGCAAAGGTTTCGAGGGCAGCTTCACCCAGTACGCAAAAGAGTGGAAGGACAGCGACTCCCACCACCGCGCGCTTCGCTACCAGTTTGGCGACTTGTCGTGCGTCGTACGCATCGAGGTGGACGCATGCTTGAGAGGAGCAGCAGGCCGTCTCGCTACCAACCCCGTTCCCATAAAGGATCCAAGTGCCATCGAGAGACTCCAACGAATAGAGCTAATGGCATGGGCGGCCGAAATCAAGACAGCCAACAAAAATGGCCCCTCCAAGGGCCAGTATCTGCCCCAGCTCTGGTTCGGGCGGACGCCTTGGCTCATCCACGGTCGTCACCAGAATGGCAACTTCAAATCGGTGGAAATCACCAACATGGAGCCTGAGTTTGAAGCCTGGGAAACCAAACACCAGGAACCCCTCCGCAAGATGGCCGCCGTCTTGGCCCAATTACGGACGGCGGTCGAGGAAAACGGAGGCAATCACTGCGTGGCCATCTGTGAGGGAGAGGTGCTCCCCCCAGCCATGGGAGTCTTTCCGTCTGAGATCCCAAGGCACACCATCTACCCCGGTCTGCAGCGCAAGCTATGGCGTGCCGAGGATTCCGAGGCGCCCACGGGTGAGACAAGTGCCGTTCAGTCAGTGAATCGAGAGACAGTGATGAAATGAGGTTTCTGCGTGCCTTTTTGGGTACAGTTGTTTACACTGGGCCACAGGTCCTGATACAAGACTAAACTTTACAATAAGAGATCAGCTGATCTTTTACTGCTGGCTTACAATTGGAACAGGGTGAGTGCCTATGCTCGGGCTGTAGCGATAGGACTTGGCAAAATATGACCCACGTCAGTACAGAGCAGGCTGCTGACAAGACTTTAGTAGAGATAATGCTTCCACCTTGGGGCGAGCAGCATGATGGCCAGTCATTGGGTCGCCGTCCCTACGGCCAGGTCAGCCGAGCCGTTGGGATAGGGGGCGAACAGCCGCGCCGCCGAAGAGCGAGAGGAAGGTTGCCAGCGGCACCTCGACGACAATATTCAGAGGTAGACCGATCAGCGATAACCTTCCGGTGGCCAAGACAAGACGTGCCCCAGTACGGCGACGGCAACGTCGTCGAGGCCCTGTAGTCCGTGCCGGCCGGGGCTGTCTGATGTCCGCGCCCGCGAGCTGCCGTTTGCCCGTCTGATACCCGACATCGACCTCACCGGGGGTTTCAGCGGGAAGGATATCCTGGTCAAGAAGGAGAAACTGTGGCAGCGGCTAAAGGACTTGGCTTAGCACAAATATTACCTTGTGGCCCAGGCTGTTGTCTTACCACTTGCCCTGTATAGGACCGTGAACATGGTAACTACTTTTGCATTCCTAGTGATCCTGACCGTCTTCAAAACCCTACAGGGTAGAATAAGCACTTTTTTAATCATCCAATAGGAAGCGATGAAATAAATGGTCTATCTACCTTTTATTAGTATCTCCAACGGCCCGCGGGATGGTAATCATAATGAAATGTTGGTCTAACAATCAGGGGCCACCGATTAAGTCTCGTAGGCTTAAGAGTACCTACTTTATAAGTTATTATATAAGTAACTTTTCGTATAGTAATACACCTGTAAGAAGTAGTTACATTTTAAGCTAGTAATACTAAGACGTTCGCACTAAACTTACAGTCTCGCAGTAAGCGATGGTTATTGTTAATGAGTTATAAGTCTTGCCCTGTCGTGATGCAGGGGCTAAAGCACCAGTAGTTGTGCTACCCTAATGTTGAGGCTTCTGTATCGGAAGCTCACTCCTCCACTTCGAAATCACGGCAGTTATGAACTCGGGGCGCTACATTCACTGGTTCCGTGTTCTACCCTATCGGGCATGTCGGCCTTGGATACCCGACAAGGCTTAGTGGTGTTCTCGGTACCACTGAGGCTAGGACCCAATCCGCGAAAGCAGAACGCCTGTCCTGAAGGAGCAGCTGCATTGCGCTACCACAAGAACAAGGACGGTTTGGGACAGGCGCACAAGCGCAAAGCAGATTAGCCTCGACATGCGACCGGACGAGTGAGGTCACAAAGAGGGGCAACAATTGGCATACAGGGGTCATTGCCCTCGCTACCGACTTGAAGCTGACAGATAGGAGCTGCTCGTTGTGAGGCCTGCCTCTGAATCTTTACGAGTTGCGCATGGAGGATCGGCTGACGCAGTGTATGTCTGGTTGTCTCCCATATCAAATGATACCTTAGTGCTGAGCGTTCTGTGTCCTTACGATCTCCGCATGGCGGATCGGCTGACGCAGTGCATGTGTCGCCCCCTTTTTTAGATGCTATCTTTGTACAGAGTATTGCAGAAATACTGCTCGTCCCTCCCCCATTAACCAAGTCTTACTTCAGAACTTTGCATCTGACTTTCTGTCACATACCAGACACTGATGTCAAAAATGATGTCCCAATACAAACATTTGGTGTTCGACCTGGGTGGTGTTCTGATGGAATGGGACAGGAGCAGCCTTACGACTATGACACCATCACAGTTTCTGGCCATCATGCATTCGTTGGAGTGGCACAACCTCGAGCGAGGGAATATATCGCTACAAGAAGCGTGTCAGGTACGTGTCGGCCCCGACAGCCCACTCCTGTTACTATACTGACAACACCAGGACTTCGGCAACATGTTGGAGATGGACCCGTGCGTTGTAGAACGATCGTTGGAGGAGGCCCAGAAGTCGCTCAGGATCAACGAACAGCTGGTGCAAACGATGAAGGACCTGAAGGCGTCGATTCCCGATATCCAACTCTACGTCATGTCAAACATTTCCAAGGTACGCATTGAGACGATTTGAATTGGGTTGCAAATACGGACCCGAAAAGAACATACTGTAGGACGGCCCAGAGATTGTGAGCATGAAACTGACTACCATTTGAACAGGAGCACTTTGACATCGTTCGGGGGCTGGACCTCCCCTGGCCCATGTTCACGCGAAGTTTTGCATCAGGGTACGAGGGGCTGCGCAAGCCCGACCTGGGCGCCTTTGAACATGTCATACGCGAGATAGGTTGTGACCCCAGTGCGATGCTTCTGGTGGACGACACTGTGGAAAACATTTGTGCGGCGCAGTCTCTCGGCATTCGGGGCATCCTCGTGGACGATGCGCACACCAAGTCGGGCGCCGCGCTGTACAATCTGCTGCAAGACCCCGTACCGCGCGCGGAACGGTTCATGCAGGACAACGCCAAAGAGCACGACAGCGTGGTTGAAGGCCGCGACGAGATCCGTTTTAAGGACAACTTCTCGCAGCTCCTGATCTGGGAGCTCACCGGAGACCGGGACCTCGTCTATCTGCGAGGGCCGTCCGCCGCGGAAGGCGGACCCGGCGACGACGACGGGCTGTGGAACTACTTCTACGAGCAGCCGGTGCTCACGACGGGCGAGTTCCCGGCCGACGCCGACACGACGGCGATGGCGTACCTGGCGCCGCCGGCCGACGCCCGGCCGCCCGCGGCGGCGACGGTGGCGCGCGTCATGGCGGCCATGGCGACGCACCGCGACGAGGCCGGGCTGGTGCAGACGTACCTGGACGGCCGCCGGCCGCGCACCGACCCGACCGTCGGCTGCAACGTCGTGCGCTTCTTCCACCGCTTCGGCGCCGGCGCCGACCCGCGCCTCGCCGCCACGCGGGCCTGGCTGGTGCAGTGCCTGCGCCGGGGCGCCTGCCGCCACGGCACCCGCCACTACACGACCCCCGAGAGCTTCCTGTACTACGCGGCGCGCCTGTACCACGAGTGCGGCGGCGGCGGCGGCGACGGCGGCCCCACCGCCGACCCGGCCCTCCGGTCCGCCCTCGCCGACGTCGTCCCCGCTCTGACCGACCGTCTCGGTGTCCCCGTCAACCCGCTGGCCCTGGCCCTGCGCCTCGCCGCCTGCCAGTTTGCCGGCCTCGCCCCGGCCCTTTACCAACGGGATCTGGACGCCCTCCGCGCTCTGCAGCAGGCCGACGGCGGTTGGCCTGCCGGCCACTTCTGCTGCTACGGCCGGACCCGCGCTCGTATCGGCAACCGCGGCCTCACCACGGCCCTGGCAATCAAGGTGCTGCGTGATGAACGGATAGGTTGATGTTGGTATCCGGTTGCCCACGCGGATTGCGGCACCTCTGCTCTAAGTCCATGGCCCCATTCTCTTTTATCGTGTTCTCCGTAATTTATGGTGGCACCTTCATTTTTAGCTTATTTACATACATGTTGTAGACGAGCAGGGACATGTCGCCCAAAGAAATAACGTGGGTAACGAGGCGCTGTACTGCACTGCCCACCTACCATGTTTTCGGACCCTAAAAGAATACGACTATCCACCGACGTGACCACCAGCTTCCCAGTCCAGTTTCCACGCCAAGATCTCGCTAATCTGACCTTTCCTACAGCGTGAATGATGGTCCCTAGCCGGCGTTTACTCAGAAAGGCTAGTATGGAGTTGATCTCAATCCACGGCCTGGCATCCCTGCAGATACCGCTCGATCAAGTGCCAACTCGACGTTGGCCTAGCGAGCCAAGTGTGTCAGAAACAGCCCTACGGCTCCCGGCACGACTCCCAGCTGCCGGTTCACTACTAGACACTGCGCCGTGAGCTGAGAAACATGCCCCCCGTGAGACCCCATGACGATGGGTTGCAGACGAAGTATGCAGGCATATCAGCCCGCATCAGACACCCGAGACCCGAAGGATCTTGCGCGCAGGCGGTGAGGGCGGCTCAGCGCCACTTGTTTTGCGACCCTTATGCTAGCGCTTACAGTTCGGCGCGTAGCCTCAGGGGTCTGAATCCATCCGACCCAAGGAGGCGGGCAGGGGGAGGTTTTGCCTATTAAACCCCATCGTCACCTCTTGGGCCCCGACGCGCGCGCGGGGAGGGGAGGTCTTTGGTTTTTTTCTTGTTCTTCTTCATCTTTCCTCCCCGTACAACCACACCATTTCCCTGCCCGGCGACCCACCACGACCCAACCATGAGCTCGACCTACACGCCGGTGGTGCTGTCGTCGTTCCCGTCGGCGGCGGCGCTGACGACGACGTTCACGCCGCCGGCGGCGTGCACGGGGTACTACCGGACGGACCCGGGGTACGTGACGGTGGTGGGCCAGGGGACGACGGGGTCCTGCTTCCCCGAGGGGTTCGCGACGGCGGCGACGGCCTTCTTCTCGCCGGGGCTCGCGTGCCCGGCCGGCTACCACAGCGCGTGCCACGACACGCGCGGCGTGGCCTCCGTCACCACCGTCACGTGCTGCCCGGCGCGCGGCGGCGTCGCCCTCTCGTGCGTCGACCCGGCCACCCTCGCCGGCCCCTGGGCCAACCTCTTCTGCACCTGGGTCGCCCCCGCCGACGGCGCCCCCGTCCCCGTCACCGAGGTCGACGGCGGCACCACCAGCACCCGCACCTACACCGTCAGCGCCCCCGCCGGCCTCAACGCCTTCGGCGTCCGCATGGTCTACCAGAGCAGCGATTTGCTGGCCGCCAGCAGCGGCGGTAGCCCCCGGCCGCCCTCCTCCCCCACCTCTACCTCGCCTGCGGCACCCGACGACAAGGCCGGCGGCCTCTCCTCGGGTGCCATCATCGCCGTCGGCGTCGCCGTCCCGGTCGCCGCCCTCGGTGTCGCTGTGGCCGGCTTCTTTCTGTGGCGGCGGCGGCGGCGGCACCGCGCTGGCGGCGACGCCACCGCTGCTGCCGCTCCCGGGGGCACGTCGGCCCACGCCGGTGCGGCGCCGGAAACGAAACCCCTGGCGCTCTACGGCGGCTACCACGACACGGGCTACGGCGAGGCTCACGAAGCGGGAGGCCGGCCGGTGCCGGCGGCCCACGACACCACCAGCCGCCCCCCGGTTTCGTACGAGTTGGCCGGGCACGCCTCGCCTCCTGTCGAACTGCCGGCGGAACAGTGGCGGTAGCACGTCCTTGCCACCCTTCCTCGAACGGGGAGTGTCGCCGGGTGTTTTTTTTTCAGACTTGGAGGTTTTGTTTCGCGAGATACCCTGTGTTTTATGTGTACTAGTGACGGTCTGTTATGGATTATGCATACGCCTGGCGGAAGGCTTATAGAAGGGCCGCTTGTGGTCTTATAGAGGGTTGGCAATGCGTACTGAGTAATTCAATGGCTTGCATTTTAGCTGAGTCGGTATTCATGCATGTAGAAAACCTTTACTTGTAGATACTGGCAATCTTCAGTTCCAGGGCCGCCATCAGTGGCCACATCGACTAGAATGGGATGGATACAGTCGCATCGTTATATGGATCGGGGAGAAACGGCGTGGAAGGAGCCGAGGGAAGGAATTTCGAAATAAGAGTACTATCGCATGCTTAAGTACCTATTATGAAGAACTCTGCACTGGCTAATAAACATGTTTGATGGGAATGCCAATTTGCCTAGATATATGACTTCAGGAGCCGCGGACCTCGCTATCCGCTCTCCGCCCTTGACCTTCCAATCTTCCAAATATTAATCATTCCCTACCCCATTGCCACCAGACTTCCCAGTTATCGCCCTTTAGGCACCAGTTGATGCCCAACTGGTAACAACAGCGCAACATCTCAATATTTCCATCCACTTCTGTGTTCTCGAAATGCTTTGCCAAGAACCACTGTATGTAAAGTTTCAAGTGGTCTCGTTTTTCCTCCATCCGGTCGAATTTGGAACCTGTGATGGCCTCCGACACTGATCCGCGACAGACCAAAGACACAATATTGACTAGCATAGCACCTGCGCTGTTTTTTGGGTCATACATCCCACGTATGATGCCTTGGCGAATATAATTAAGCCGCTTCAAGCACGTCATCCCGATCACGCACCAAAAGACCAAGATTTCGTCAGTGTCAAGGCCCAGGTATCGTGCAAAGAACAACGGATTCGTGTCCAGGTGGTGAAAGAGCGTTCCGAGGAAGTAGTTGGATGGACTTTGGTCCGGCTTGTTCGTCAAGTAACACACGGGCTTCGTATACCCATGGATCAAATTAAGCACCTCTGGGTCCGAGAGTGATTTGATCCTCATGAGTGCCAGGATTTCCATCTTCTCCGTCAAATTGCAGATGGTGAAAAGTCGGCCATCGGCTTGGCTTTCACGGAACATGAAATTCCGCAGCGTTCCTACGATACCTTCACGATCGCATGCTAATGATGAAAGTAAAAAAACTAGCCTGGGTTAGTATCTCTTAGCTCAGATCAATTCGGATGCTACTTACTGTCAAAGAAGAAGTCGAGCTCCAAAATATTGGAATCGAAACAAGCCGTGAATTCTAGGATCCTTCTGTTGCGGTTTTTGGTCCATACGGCGATGCAAGTATCGCAAGGGTAGCTTCCGGAACACTGTCTACAAATCAGAGTCAAGAATCGTTAAGTTGATCTGATTACGCACCTTTCCTTTCTGCATTTTGCAACGGAGGCATGTTCTTTTCGCATAAGAACGTCTCTTTTTTGCAGCATTTGATGTGGTTACCCCCTGTGTAGCTTCGTATACCAAGAAAGACTCGCACCTGGTTGCCAACTTGGCCCCGGATGTCCCTCTTTCTTTTCTTTTCTGGCCAGTCGGTCTGTCTGAGTTATGGTGTTTTTTGTTGACTGTAGAGACCTCTCTTTCGCTCGATTGAGTTGACAATGGTTTCGATGAGGCTCCCGAAGAATTGCAGGGCGGTTTGGGGAAGATGGGGACCAGGCGACGTTCTCGGTTTTCAGCAGCAGGTGGGACGCCAGATTGGGAGGAGCTGGAAGGTAGCGCTGGCGGTTCCGTCAGACCATCAGACGGAGGGGATACAGAGGCTTTGGTATCGTAAGTGGAAGAAGGCCAACGTTTGGCGGGAGTTTCACAACCAGAAAAGTCCAGTAGATCGGACCCAATTTCCGGAAGACCAACTGCGCCTGGTTGGAAGGTGATGAGTCCAACTTCGTTCAGCTGTGGCGCAGCTTGGAATGGTGCGCCCTCAGACATCCCGATGTGGGCATCCAAAGAGAAGTCAAATGAACCATCGATGCCACCGAAGGGGGAAATGTCGACAAGGGGGTTCTCCAGCAGATGTGAGTTGCCATCGGTGATATTATTGGCATGCACGTCGAGCAGAACCGCGCCGGACCAGCCTGAAGGGTGAACAAGCGAACTACCTGGTTGTCCTCGTCAGACTTAACAAGGGTGAGGGAAGGCGGAGTGCCAGAGGGTGTAGGTCTTACCATCTTCACATGCCGAGGCGGTGGCAACTGTCGGGTAGCCAAAGAGTCCATCAAATTCAAGATTCGGGGTATCTCCAGCACAGCTTTCGCCCAGAACGTCCCATTGAGCATCGTGAGAGGCCTGGAGATGAAGGTTATCATGCGGCGCTGCCGATTGACGGTCCGGGCGGGGCGAAGACTCTCTGCTAGTTTCGTGATACATGATGGCAACGAAGGAAGAAGATGTACCAAGGCCGCGGGGGCTTGATGGAACTGGGTGACACTGGCCCACGGAGTGATGACGAGTTGGGAAATCAGGCTGTTATTGTAAAATGAAGAGCACATTCGAAGATGGAATCCCGTGGGGAAATGCCCTCCTTAAATGCGAAAAGCACAGAAGCTGGGCGCTGCAAAGCTTGGCTAGCGCCAAACGTCAGCAGAAGAGCAATACGGCCAATGACATGGCGATACTCAACCGGAAAAGAAGATCCTGACCTCTTTCATCTTTCCGGGTGAGGCTTGCATGCTGATTGGTCATTCCCAGCTGGGAAAATGTGCTGATTCCGGTCGAGCCCTGTGTAGTGATTGAGTTATCTGGTCTTGTCAACTAATACGAATCTATCGTTCCGGTTCAGAAACAAGTTCTCATTTGCGTTTACTCACCTAGGCAAGTAAGGAGTGTCTGTTGGCTGCTGTTCCTTCATCACACCCGGATAGCATGCGTGGTTCTACATAAGGCACCACTCCGACCTTTTCATGGACAGATGCTTGGCTGATTTCCTGTTCACCAGCTCACCAAGCTGTTTGAGGACCTTCTTGCAGCTTTGGTTACCATCTCTACTTTCAATTTCAAAACTCCCGAGAGCACTCACAACATCGCCAACATGTCAAATGACACAATCTATAACGCCCACCACGTCTTCAAAATGGCCAACGACACCATCCAAGACACCATTGCCTGTACGACGGCGCCGGAGCAATGGCCAACTGCGGCTGTGGTGGGCCTGGCCTCGCTGATTGCCCTCATTATCTTCTCAGTACTTGGTCTCGTTATCAATATCTGTGAATATTGCCCCTCACTTTAATCCATGTTATCCATACTAATGGACATCCAAGACTTGGCACGGACGTCTGACCGCACAAGATCAAATGCAGCGGAGCCTTGAGACACCTCATCGGTATAAAGTGCTTCGAAGGGGATGTAAGGGCGATGCTGTCAGCCATTATTTCTGTGAAGCTGAGCCAGGGGACAAAGGACTATGCGTTGGATGTGATATTATATTTTAAAAGTATTCCATAGTAGATTCTGAAAATACATGCATAACTGGGAAGGAGCTTAACACCGTTCTATCATTTGTATCCCACCTTGACACCGTTGGTCAACTCCTCGAGGTGCTCGAGCCCGGAGACGTCGGTGTGGAGGTAGCAGCGCTGCTCCCCGGACGCGGGCATGATGTCGTGGTAGAGCACGGCGAGGGCGGACGACTTCCACAGGGCGGCGCCGGCGTAGGCGGTCCGGGCCATGGCGACGACGAGCAGGGCGACGGCGGCGACGCTGACGAAGACGGGCACGGCGAGCCAGACCCAGTGGACGCGGACGTAGACGGCGGCGCGGGCGCTGCGGCCGGAGACGGGGCGCCGATGCCCGGCCGCCTCGTCCCCGGCGTCCTCGCCCGCCCGCGCCGCCACCAGCTGGTTCGTCATGCTCTGCGCGACGCGCGCCATGGTGGCCGCCACGCCGCCGCCGTCGGTGGTCGCTCCGGCCAGGAAGGCCGGGCCCAGGCCCGTCGACGGCGGCGGGCCCTCGCCGTCGTAGATGCCGCCCACGAACTGCGGCGACGAGAAGAATGCGCCCAGCGCTACCAGGTCCGGAGTCGACACCCGGAACTCGGGCAGGCCCGTCGTGTTGTATGTGGTGTAAGTGCGGTTCAAGTCATCTTGGCCGAAGTACCCCGGCTCGAGCCGGTGCACCTTGCGCTCGCCGATGCGCAGCGAGCTGCCCGAGGCCGAGACGCGCGAGTACTCGAACGCGGCGAAGCCGAGGGTGCACTCGAAAACCTCGGTATTGTTGGTGCCCAGCTCGTATACGCGCGGCCCCTCCTTCCCCTCCTTGACCTGGAGGACTCCGATGCGAGCAAACTCAGCCAGATAAAGGTCTTCGCGCCGTTTCGGCGTCAAGTCGGCACCGACCAAGTCGACGGCGGTGTAGTAGCTGGTGAACGACACGTTGTAATGCATCGTCAGATTCTCTGGGGTCGTCATGATCGCCGTACCGCTCTCAGCACCAGGTCTGACCTGCCTGAGGACTGTCGTCTCGAGAGTTTGCGCGGTCACATTGACGCAGTCGCTGACAAAGCCGAGTGTAAAGTAGCTGCCATCCCATTGACATTCCGACGAGCAGTTGAAAGGCACATCGGAGGGAATGTTGTAAATGCCGCGGTAAATGGCTCCTTGCATTCGTGTGTCGACGGTAGACGCTAGAACGAACAACTTGTCAGGGCGGTGGCTGTCTTGCGGTAGGGTCAGGGCGTTAACATACCTTCGACGGTGTAGGGGCCATTAAATCTTCGCTCTACAGCTCCGCCGTTGTATGTATCCGTCACCCAGAAAGTGGCGTTCCCGCTCTCAACCATCTCCAGTTGCTGATCCAGCTTGACGACCTGCTGCGCGAAGGAGTCGACGCCCAGAGCAATGATGGTAACCAGTGCCGCAAGGACGGGGGTGCCGAACCGCGTCCGGAGACGCCACAGCAACTTGAGGGCGCCCGAGGGGCCGCGGCTGGCCTCATCGAAGGCGTCGAGGTCCTGCAACGGTGAGGGCCTCTTCTGGAAATGGAGCCACTTGCTCTGGCCGACACACGAGGCGAGGATGAGCAGCGCCGTCGACTTCGCCGCCGTGACAAAGGCGGCAATGATGGAGTTGAGGTTGATGGGGAACGTCCAGTCGTCGGCCGGCCGGTCCTGCATGCGGAACAGGATGTAGACGACGGCCGCCATGCAGCCGAGCGTGGCAACCGCCGCCGTCATCTCCCACCACCAACCCTGAAAAAAGCCGCGCCTCTGGGTAACCGACGGACCATCCTCGACGGCGTGGTAGTAGGTCGAAGTACCCCCCTTCCCTTGCTTCAGTGTAGAATGCATTTTGAACTAGTCAGGCCTGGTATGGTCCGCGGGTCTCAACACTATCCATCACGGGGGACAGGGAACTCATGCATATATAGGCACTCGTGAGGGCTGGCAAGATCTGCTTCGCAGGTGGCTTTTCGACGTCTCCTCCTGGCAAGCGTTTCGTTGGGATACTATAAATATCGTGGCCCCCGCTCTTTACACCGTAGGGTGACAGTGACCCGCTGAAGAAATTCATTTCCGCGCCGCCGACAGCCCAGAAAACGGAGACATTCCTGGGTAGTAGGGCATGGTGGCCAATGAATGATATTTCGAGCAGGTCTGTGGGGGCTGCGGCTGGAAATACACTGCAGCGAATCTGTACCGTTAGCAGTTAGGCACATATGACAAGCAAGGCCCCGACCGCAAATGACAGGCAACGTACCAGGTATAAGAGCCGGGGTTTTGGAATTTGACAGACTCTCACCATTCAGCGTCCAGCGTGCAGTGGGGAGTCAGACCAAATCGACAGGGACAACTCAGCCCAAGAAGCAAGGTTGTTCGGGCGGTGGATGCTGTCTGGTGGCACACACAAGCTGCTGTCAAGATGGCCATCTGGTCATGCTGTCATAGAACGAATTGTGATTACTGAGAGAGGAACAAAGAGATGAGATTGCACGACAGAGCCAGCCAGCATAGCCCTGCAGTAATGAAAGGCAAAAGTCTATCAATGCCACTCTGCCATGATGGTGTGCCGGAGACGACATACACCCCCCGGCAACGCCTATACCCCCGGAACTCCAGACAGTCCTATTCCGAAACCAGACTAGTGGGAGGCATCCCCCCCTCCCCCCCACCGACACGCGCCGTTAGTGCCTACTTATTCACGCCTTGGCCGGGGCGGCGGCAGGGGCGCCAGCGTCGTCGTCGTCGGCGCCGGCCTTTTCGGCGTCGCGGGCGAGCTGCTCCTCGAGCTTCTTCATGCGCTCCTCGACGCGGGCGCGCTTGGCGCGGTCGGCCTCGCGGCGGCGTTCGGCGCGGCGGTGGGCGAGGACGTGGGGGAAGCCGGTGAGGACGGCGCCGAGGCCGCGGAGGGCGGCGGCGAGGTGGGCGAGAGCCTCGCGGAAGTGCGTCTTGGTCTCGGCGTAGCCCGTCGTCGCCGCCGCCGCCTGCTTCTTGGCCAGGTACGCCCGCTCCGCCTTTTGCGCCTGCGCGTACTGGTCCGACGCCTGCCGCCGCGTCTCCATGAGCGCCGTCACCGTCGCCGACTGGTGCCGCTTGTGCTTGCTCTTCGCCTTCTGGTCCGGGGCCTCGGCGCCACCCTCGCCCGCCTCGACGTCCGCCACGGCCTCCTCCGCCTCCTTGCCCTTCTCCTCTTTCTTCGCGCCCCAGGCCATTGTGTCGTGTTGTGGCGGGCCGCGGATGTGGACAGTTGGGTGAGCGGGTGAGGTAGTGAGTGTGGACGTAATATGAGAGAGAGCCGAAGTCAGATCGTAATAGTAATGTCGTTTGCGTGAAACGTGGGTCTCGTAGGTGAGTACTCGGATAGAAAAGAGCGGCAGCAATAAAGAGTGGATATAGAGAAGGCTACGTTAAAGAGAGTGGGGATTGGACATGCAAGATGAGATGCCGAACTGAAAAGAGAAAAGTGAAAAGAATGACTGTCGAGGAACAGACACAATGACCAGCGGGCCGGATAGAGGGGCTGCGTCTTGATATAGACAGTCTCAAGAGTCGTGGCTTTCTGCCCGGGGCCAACATTGGACAATAATCCCGTGCGCATGAACTTGTGCGTTTCTCCCCCAGAGCTCTAGTTAGAGGTAGGAAGTGCTAGCGCTCGTACAATTCGAACGTGCATCGGTGCTAGTCGGCAGCGAGCTCAGACTAGATCATGGTGCTAAGGACTCAAGACGAAACAACCGGGCCCTATGGCCTTTGGGGAGCTAAGAAGGCATGACTCTGGCAATTTGTTTTAGGTGCCTGCAAAAGCCCGCGTTGTGCGCAAGAAGGTCTATGTGTAGCTTCGACCGCATTCCCATAGATGTCATGATCATGCATTGCCCATTGACATCGTGCTTCCCCAAGTATGCGACACTAGCTCGAGCCTGTCGAAACCGTTGACAAGCAATTTGTATGCAAAGTGGCGAAACATGAGGCTGTGCCTCTGCATCAACTGAAGCAGTCTATTATATCGAGAAGTCGATCCCTTCTCCCTGGAGGCTATGCTCAAGTGGCCTCTCCCTCAGTTTCTCTCTGCCCGGTCAAGACTACCACATGACCAAAGTACCTTGCTATCTCAGGAAGATCGAAATCGCTATAAGCGTACACTAGACCACCATCCAGATTCAAACTTCAAATTCGAGAAGTGACACGCAGGGGTCGAGCGTAGACAAATCGATGCCTATGGTCGGGTGTCTTGTCCTTTGATAGCCTGGAAAAACCCGTCTCTGCTGCCGAGCCGCTCCATGTAGGAAAAGTTCTATAAGAAAGAACACAAGCCCTCTAGGGTAAACGGAGGAGTCTCTCTCCTTCAATCAATGAAAATATTCAATCTCAACACCTCCGTTCAACACTCACATGGACTGTAGCTATCTCAAGCCCCGGTTCGGTACTTACCAAATCCAGCCTCGGTACGACTTACGAGTAATTGCCTAGGAATGCAATGGGTGGTTGGCACCGGACAACGGCCCGCCCGCTAAAGATCTGAATCTACTCTCCTTCCTATGTTGTCAGAGAACCCAGCCAAAACCGGCCCTTTTCGGCCACGAAGAATCGTCGGTGGGCAGTGGCCAGGATGATCGCTATTACAAATGAAGTAAACTTGAGACTGAACAAACAGAAATTGTTACCTCCAAAGGGCATCGCCTCTGCCATGATCTGAGATCACACTAATTCATCAAAACTAGGGTGCCCAAACAAACTTCCAAGGCTTCAAGGCGTCATGCTGACGCAATTTTCTTCTCATCCCTATTTATCGTGCGTGGCTTTGAACTCGTAAACCAAGCAGCCAACCTGAACGCTCCCTCCTACGCCGCCATTGTTGCATTTCTTGTAGTTGTCGATGAACAGGTTCTGGCATTCGCTGTGGCCGGCGTCCTTCTTGGCCAGCGGGTTGGCCGGGTATATCTCGGTCAGGCCGCCTTCCAGCTGGCAGCCGTCCTTCCAGTAGATGTTGAACTGGATGGGCTGGCGGTTGTCGTAGCCCGAGAAGGCAATGGCTGTCGAGGGGTCGCCGCTCCGGACCGTCTGGATCCCGGTGCCCGCGCACGCGAACTGGGAGCTCCAGGTCACCTGGGTCACGTGGATGTCGCCGTGCTTCCCGAAGTCGTCCGCGCCGTAGCAGTGCCGCTCCTGCTGCTCGAGGGGTGTCGTCGGCGGCGGCGGCGGCGGCGTGATGTTGTAGTCGAAGACGCCGCAGCCCGCGTCCAGCGAGCCGCTCTTCTGCATGGGTTGGCTCATCGCTGGGCGGAGAAAGCCTCGTGTCAGTTTCGTGGACAGCGTCTAAGCCCTCAGAGGGAAGATAGCACCCCGCAACGTACCTCCCGTGTTCGTGCAAGTGCTCCACAGCTTGTCGAAGGCTTCTGTACAATTCCAGGAGCACTTTTTGTTTCCCTCGGATGGCTTGAAGCCGAGGTCAATATCGTAATCTTTGTAGGCGCCGGGCTTCGGGGGTGGAGTTCGGGATTGGATTTTCTTCAACTGGATGACGGGCTTTTTGTTGCTGCCAGTCGTGTCGACCGTCATTTTCAACTCGTCTTCATCTATCCATCTCTCGCAGAAGTGGTGATAAACGTTGTTCAGAGGGCCCCCGAAAACGTTAGCGGGAATCTCACTCAGACTGTCCATATCGCATTTGGCTTTGGGACCTTCTGGTCCCGGCTTGTTCTTCGGGTCTCTGAAAAGTTCAGAGATCGCCGCCAGGAACTTTTGCTCTTCAACAGTGGCTATGCTGATGTACGTGTCGCTCGGGGTGCCACACTCGCAGCCTTTGCATTTTCCCTATGTCTGTCAGTCAAATACATTTACTGCGACTCCCAGTGGAACCTACTTCTTTGCATCTTGCCTTGCTATCGCTAGGCGTCGGTGGAAACTTCAAATCGCAGTCGTTTTCTGCTTCAACAAAACCGCAAGCGAGCTGTATTGGTCAGTCATGGAGCACGGCTAGTTGAAAGCAAAATGGCAGTCAAGCCGGCTTACTGGACTCTTGTTGGGATCGGGACATGAAGAGCTTGTTTCAGTCGGCTTCGTAGTTGTCGTTGTAGCCGTTCCGGTAGCGGTGGTGACCAGGGATGACTGGATCCTGTTTTCGGCCCCCAGAGGGAGGTTTTCGACCAAGGTATCGAGCGCCAGCGCAAAGAGGTAGTTACCCAACTGTACAGCCAATTCATCCGGAATGGCCAACAGTGGCGCATACGCCTGGACAAATTCCACGGCCACGGCTGCAGCGCCGGCGACGTCACCGGCGGCGTCGTCGAAACCAAAGTGTACTCGGTTGAGATCAAGGAGAAGGAGGTCGTTCAAGGCACCGCCGGCTTGGACCATGGGGACGACGTTCTCAGCCGCACAAATGGCGGCGCCGTATCGACGGGCGGCCGCCCTTCGCCTGGACCTCTTCCCGGCGTCAAAGGCACGACCGTCCTCGCATTCCGTCATTCGACGCATCATTTCGTCCAGCCGGTGGGCCAACTTGCCGTCCATAACGGCCTTGAGGTCGCCCGTGGCAAATGGGCCGTGGGCTGTGGACACAGGCGTGATGTGGGGTGTTTGTGAGCTGCGGAAGGGGGGTATTTCAGCGATACAAGGTCCTTATAAGTACCCGAGAGACCCGCCAAACACCATAAAGGCCTCTACAAAGACGACTTTACATACCCTCGGAGACTGGTAGGATCCGGAGTAGGCTGTACGGTGACCACGGGCTGGCCTCCAGCCGAAACGACGACAGAGGGTGCAGTAGCGAGGACGTGCCCCTTGTCGATGGCGGCATGAGGCATAAACATCTGAGCCAAGCCGCCATCATCGTGTTTGGCGTGCCACATGGAGATCAGCGTGGCCGTCGCTTGGCTGAAAAAGTATCCAGCGCCGCTCTTCCGAAATGCTTTTGAGAGCATATGGCCGAAGTTGCGGCCTTCGATACGGGGATCCAGCTGCAACTCCGAGTTCTTGAGCACTTTACGCACGTCTTGGTAGCAGTTATTGTCAAGTCGATCGCCGCAGCCCCGAAGCACGTCCTTTACCTGGCTTTGCGTCGGGCCTGAGAGGACCACGTCGAAGCCGTCGTTGTCGGAACCCGATAGCCAGATGGTGCTACCGCTGAGAGAGGGTGGGTTTTCCTTTGTTGAATCGTGTCTCGATCAGTAAGGCCTCTACAAATAAGCACGGACTGTGAGACTGGCTCCGTTCCAACATACCAGTCGCCCTTTATATTGGTCCACCTCGCCTAGGTCCAGCACATCTTGGGCGCTGGCGAAGGCTGTGAGGCCCAGGAGAATGCGAGTGAGAGACGACTTGGTCACCATATCTGTGGATATCTCTGAAAGGGTGGGTTTGCAGAAGGAGCTCGAGGAGGAAAAGGGGCAACAACAGATGAAGACTTGTCGGTCGGATGGAGGCTGACGATGATTCTTCTCGGGTATGATTGAGAACTGAGGGGAAATATGATGAAAATATCCCTATTTATATACAATACCTTCTTTTTTCCTCTTATTCAACGGCCCCAATGCAATTCTGCGTTCGTTTGCAGAAACCGTCACAAGCCGCAGTGGCGACGGGGAGTGACATGAAACCGCGTCACTCACCCCCCCTCCTCAGCGTGGAATATGACGATGAAGTTGGCAATCGTCGGGCGGGATAGAGATAGCCAACGGCCCCCATGTGTGCGGGTAAGCCCTGTTTCCTTTTCCCGTGCACTGCTTGCAGCCAACAAAACTCTGTAGCTCAAAAGATGTCACTTAACGTGGAAATCGCAACAAGTCTTCAGCGTAGCCCCCAACTCGGTGTAAAGGGTCACAGTTAAATGGGATACTGTGTCGATCCCCTCGCGTAATAGCCGCCGAGGCGCATGTTCGCGGTGAAGCATCGCGGGTGGAGAAACTAGGGCCTACTCCGTTTTCCAGCATGCGACGTGCAGCCAACACCGTTGGGGTTCAAAAGCTGCTGCTGGCCCCCCGGCAACGACCCCAAAAGCAGCACAGCCCCTATTATAGCGCTGGCCCCCACCCCCCCGTACAGGCGCACGATACTTGATTTGGGGCGCTTTACTGGCATCTATTCCATGGCCAAGCTCCCAGGTTCGGTTTGTAAGAAACCTTCCGTCCCGCTGCGTCTCACAGGCTCACAATACTGACGGCAACGCACATCGGCTTACTAATGTTGGCCGTTGCAGCGGAAACAACACCACCAGAATCCTCGTGTATGCATCAGGCCGATTCGGCGGCATATACCGTGTCACGTAGGGGCCAAGTAGTGGGCCGTATTTACAATTGTGTTGGTGATCGTTCTTGGTATGGCGTTTTGAAATGATCAAGATATTTTCGGGTGCTGAGCTGCTGGGAGTCGAGGGCATTGGCGCTGACCGGCAAAGCTCTTGATTCTGCATTGGACCCAATACTCGATGTGCCCGGTCATGGCTTTCGATGTAATGACACACGATGGATGCGTATCTGTATATATAGCCTAACAAGTTCCCCTTGATCCGATTCTCAGACGTCAGACCACCTTACCTTCGATCAGTACTCCACAGCTGTCTTCTGCTTCCCTTCTTTGCTTATTATTTCCCCTCGAATATCACTCCTAGTTCTCACTATGAGATTCTGGGTGTTTCTTTCGTTGGTTCTAGCCAACTTCTCCTTGGCTGCAAGATACGTGATTGATTCTTCATGCCGTGGGTTACCCAACACGCAATGGGCAGGCAACATTGGAGACATTCCACTGATGCTTCTCACTCCAGGTTCGAAGAATGGATTCGTCGATGGCATCAAAATTGGGGTCAATGAGGCCATCCATCTCGCCGAGAATGCTCTCGACGTCTTGAACAATCACGCAGACGATCGATTTGTGCTTCAAATGTCTCGACAGATTCTCGGACAGGCGGACTTTAACACAAAGCTCACGGCAGCCAAGGGTGAGAAAACACTCAGGCATTAGGCTACGAAAATGCGAAATTAAGAACTGACACTTTCCGTTGCAGAGACATTCTCGAGAGTCAAAGCCTACGAAAGAGAGCCGTCGCAATTCCTACCGTTTACAGAAGCTTGGAACTCCCAGCGGCAGAATACCGACGTTGTATGTACTCCAAAATGAGGTTTTCGGCGTGCCATTGCTTAGCTTGATTCACAGGAAATGTACTGCGATGCCGTCCGATTAGTTCCGATGGAGGGGAGGAAATACTTCATGCTTGACACGGCCTTGAAACGGTCGATACTAAAGACTTCCGTGGAAAACCTGGAAAACAAGTGCTACAATCCCAACCTTGCACCCGGACCCGACGACAAGATGAAGATCACCACCCGGGTATCAGACGCATACGATGCCATCGGGCACAAGGATGCAAAGAAAGCCAACCCCAGTGCTGACATCCCTAAAGCGCGATTTATGCAAGAACGGCCAAACATCGCTTGCACTATGGATCTCTGCACCTGGTTCTTCAAGAAGTGGGAGGGGGCCGGGTGGCCCGTAATCAACGAGCAGACCATTGCCGATTGGAAAACGGATGCCTTCACAAATACCCTCTTCGGAGAGGTTACTCCGGCAGACGGGCTCAAGACTTTGGGTGTTACGTTTTTACACGAGGTATGTACTCCGGTCCATTCGACTTCGCCAGTTGGGGGGCGCTGATAGGCTCTGGTTCTTCGACGTTAACGGGTGACCTATGCAGTTCACGCACACCATTCAAGGTGGGAGACTCCAAGATGTGAACCCCCCCGACTGTTACGGTTGGATATGTGTGGGTCGGCTGGGGAGCGAAAGGAATTCCGGTAAGTTTCTCCGTCGCGAGGACATGGCTTTTGCCCGTTGCCGGCGCCTTTGGCAACCCTACCTATTCCAGACGCTAAGGAAGGCCACGCAGATTCCATTGCCTTCCTAGGCATGGCGATGAAAGTGTGGACTCTCGGTAACTACATCGAAGGCGACGGCTCTATCCACGCGATCCCTGCGTAGGTAAACAAACACGATGGGTACCTACGGTCTGGCCTGCCGTTTACGGGGCGGGGGTGTTTATCGTCTTAGGTACTTATGCTGCATAACTGGAGGTTACCTACTTATGTCCCTAGGGAGTAGGTACATGTAGGTTTAGTTCCTGTCATTGCAAAACTGAGTGCTCGGTACATGTGGGGAGGGTAGTGGGGATCAGACCAGTACGCGACTGGATGGAGGGAAGGGCTGTTGGTTCTTTCGAATTCATGTCGTGGGACGTACAGGGGATGCAATCCATGCTGATCAGATGAATGTTTACTTGTATTGGGGGCGGCTGTTAATGCTTTGCCAGTTTGGGAGGAAGCTAATGTGGGAGGTGCATGTAGTACGACGCGACAATACTCTTGGCATAGGTCACATTTCGTACTTGTACCCGGTCTCTTTGGGGGCCGGGCGACGACCCATTCAAGGACTACCTAAGTAAGTACATCTTGTTTTGTTTTTATCTCATGTACTACTTAATTATCCAATGGTATCCCATGGGATCCCACTGGAAAGCGTAGGTACCTATTTAAGTACCCTAATGGACCCCCGCACTCTGGCCACCGCGTTTGTGTTGCCCAAACACCTCCTCTACTTAAAGTGTAGATGCGCTCTATCCCTCCTTCCACTAACTTACCAACTTGCTTACCTATTTTACTGAAGTACCCTACATACTTCCTTTGAACAACTGCCGCTTCAATTCTTGCCCATCCCATTCTTGTCTATCACCGCGACATACATTTCCTCGTCAGCGAGATGTCTGACACCAACACGCATCCGCAATGTCAGAGCAAGCTGATGTCTGCACCGCCTGAGATCCGTCGTGCCATCTACGCTCCTCTCCTACCCCCCCATGTGCACCTGTCCAAATCTGCTCATGGTAGACTTCGCTTGTCTACCTGTCTCGAGCCCTCCGTGGGGGTCGGCATCTATAGTCTCGATCCGGATGAACCTGTGCGCTCCGACATGGTGCCCCCCGGGTTTTACCCCGGCCCTAAATCATCCAATTCTGAAGATGAGGACCCTAGAAACGTTATTCGCCTAAGATCACCGTGGGGGCCGCACTGTCCATGTGAAGAGACAGCCAGGATGGCCTGTGACAGCCGACTGCTCACACTCCTCACAGTGTGCAAGAAGATGTAAGTATCCACATCGAGCTTCTGTCCAACGCCACCAAGCTTATCACCACAGGTTCGTTGATGTCTGTGACATCATCGCAGACACTGGAACCATCGAGGTTACAGACTTGGGCACGTTGGATGCCATGACGAGAGGGGCTGGCGGGAGTCTTCCATGGGTCGCGTTTACGCACATAGCGCCTCACGTTCACAACATCAGTGTCACACTCCGGCTTCCAATGGCCTTTTGCCGGGCCCTGGAGGCTTATGACGATGACCTGCTGGCCGTCGCCTCTCGTCACGCGGGCACGGTATCAGAAGCATGCAAGATATGGGCGCGTGTCTGGCCGGCCGTCTCTCGGTTGCCACACCTACGCCACTTGAGCATCTGGATGGACCACGACGATGCCCATTCATGGTCCATCGTGGGGGAGCGGGCGGTTGTGTCTCGACGTCTTATGGACGTGCTCGCCAAACACTTGGATTCTTCCACGTGCTCATCGCCCATCGACGTTCGATTCAACCTCCCCAAGTTACATCCCGGAATTGCTACACCGGAAAAGCACTTTGTGGATGGAAGTACCCCGTTACCAAGGTACACTATCTTACGTCGCTACCGCCAACGCTGTTTCTACGGCGAAAAAAGTGACGGCACCCCTACAACGGTTTACCAAAGCGACTTTCCTGTGTTGCACCCGTTAACGCTCCTGGACCAAGAATTTCAGGGGATCCCCCTCGAAGATATCTTCACCACTCAGGAGTCTATCGAGATGGCAGAAGAATATATCAAACAAATTGAGAGGATGGAGACAAAAGAATGGGAACGGGGGACTACGACCGAGCGGCTGGAAAAAGAATACTTAATGGATCCAACCTGGTTTCCTAATATGGACCCTACGTAGAGGAGGCAAACTAGCTAACGGATTAATAACACCAGAAGGATTGAAAACCAGGTATCAGTAAGAAATGAAATATCCCTTCCAAAATCGTGCGACCCGAAAGCAGAAGAGTGTTGGAGTTGCTCCTGTTAGAGCATAAATAGGGTGCTCTATGACATCCCAACATTACTTCAGTCAGGGCTCTGAACGTGGCGAAAGCGTCCAATGGGTGGGGGAAAGGGTTCATATAACCCCCTGTACATGTCGTCGCACCCTGCCAATCTTGGTCCGTCGGGAGCACGACGCTGTCAGAATCGGCAAAGCCTTTATCCCGATGGAGTGAGCCGCAGGGTTTCTCTGGAGATGGGACGATTGACTACTTACGAGCAAACTCCCGGACGGCCGGCATCGCCATCTCTCTGCGCCGGCACCCGCCAGACGGCGTCGTGGAACACGGCCACGTCTTCCTCCGACGTGAGCGGATGGAGCGGCATCTCTCGCTTCCTCCTCTTCCGAGAGTCGCCGTCGTCCTCTTCGAGCAGAGTGCGCCCAAAAGGTCCTGCTCACACACCCTACTTGCGGTCGCCGTTGGGGTCGAAATCGGTCGTGCCGGAAACGTTGGCCAGGGTACGGTCGATGATGACAATGACGGCGACGATGAGGAGAAGGACGGTGATGCCCAGGAAGATTTTCATGGAGCGGCTCATGTTGCTGCAGCACCGCCGCGAGGCCTTGGTCTGGCTCGCGATCCAGCTCCGGGCGAGGGCCTCGTCGTCCGTCTCGGCCCCCCGCACGTGGTTCGTCGGCGAAAGGCCCGCCCGGGCCTCGACATCATCTGGGCCATGACCCTGAACGCTCCGCGACAGGTCGTTGAGGGAGTAGGAGTGTTGCGCGCCCTGTGGGCGCGCCGAGTTCATGTCAGCATTCATGCTGGTCTTCGGTTGAATTTGGTGCTTCGACCGACAGGCACGAGGGAACGTGGCGTCCCGGCCGACGTCTTAAATAACAAGCCTCCGGTGTCGAGAAGTCGATGCTTTGGAATCCTGACGGCGGTCCTTTTGTTAGGCGAGAAGGCTTGGCCGGACCCATATCTCGAATTGCACGGCTGTGTAAGCGGCGTGGGGGATGTTATTGGGGGAAGCCGGAATGCCATGCCGGATCAGGGAGGCAGTGCTGACAGACTGAACCAGACCCGGGCGTCAAACTGCGCCACCAAGCGTTGCAGAGCCCATTAAGTCCTGCGTAGAACCGGAAAACACTGTGCAAACAAGCTAGGTACTCTAGACAAAAGTTCTGGCGTTCGATGCAGTCTCGTCGCTTTGCTCATCTTGTCTACAGGACCACGCAGGCTGGAGTTTTGAGACAGGGTAACAAGACAACCCAACTGGCACTTTCCATAGGCATTTACACGCTAACAAGGTGGTTTAGGTCGTTGTTATATCTCGTACGCTACCGCACTCAGTGTCTTTCAGGTGGTAATAATAGGGAAGCAGCCGAACGTCACGCCTTACCGGATCCTGCTGCGATAACACTTTGCACAGCCCCCTGTCAAGCCGCCTCGCAGTTTACCCTGCGGTTAGCCTTGCGCTGTAGTCTCAAACTCCTTGCCTACCCGCGCGTGATTCCGTTTAAGCACGCGAGCATATAGGCCGCGATGGTGCGGCCCAGTAGTTGGGATTTGCCCTGCCAACCGGCCAGAGGACGATGAATGTAAATGGCTTGATACTATATACAAGAATGCGACCCAGGAGGAACCCGCCCGTTCAAGGCAGGATCCAGGTGACGACACTGTCGCCGAGGACGTTGCCGCTCCAGGTCTCGCCGCTGGCGGTCTCGAGGGTGACGTAGACGTCGTTGCCGAAGGTGTTCTCGATGACGACGGCGCGGGAGCCGTCGGGGTTGCGGGCGGCGACGCTCTGGAGGCCGGCGCCGCCGTCGTAGGTGTAGCTGCCGGCGCCGGCGAGGACGCGGGCGCCGCGGGCGAGGGCGCGCGAGTACTGGGCCAGCATGTAGTAGTCGACGGTGAGCTCGTAGGTGCCGGCGGCGGCGTCCACGACGACGAGCCCCCGGCACGTGTCGCAGCCGCCCCCGAGGCGCGGCCCGTCGGCCCCGTCGGTGCCCAGCGTCCACGCCAGCGCGCCCGCCGCCCAGTTCTGCAGCGGGCCCAGCGCGAACGACGACGCCGCGTGCCACGGCGTGTGCTGCGACGACGTCCAGCACTCCGTCATGTACTGCGCCACCCCCGGGTTCCGCGCGTGGAAGTCGCTCAGCACGCTCCACTGGTTGCCGGTGGCGTAGCACTGGGTTCGGGGCGTTAGGCGATGAACCGAGAGAGAGAGAGGGGAAGGGAGGGAGGGAGGGAAGCCGACAAGAGAAGAAACCGGGGGAGGGAGGGGGACTCACATGCCAAGCTATCGCATCGACAAACTCAGGGGCGGTGTCCAGGACAGTCTGGGGGTAGGATGGCACATCTGGAGCCAAGGTCAGTTTGGCGCCCGGGCAGCGAGTCAAAGTACCGTTCGCATACCAGTGTTGTGATCGTACGCCCAGATCTGCGTATTCAGTCCGGCCGCCTTGAGGGCGGGGCCGACGCTGTCGCGGATCAGCTCGCCCGACTCGTCGGCGTAGATGTACATGGTGGGCATGTCGGGCTGGCTGTTGAGGGGCTCGTTCTGGATGGTGATGGCGTCGATGGGGGCGCCCTTGGCGGCGTAGGCCTGCAGGTACTTGACGAAGTAGTCGCCGAACTGGCGGGTGTAGTTGTGGTCGAGGTTGTTGTCGACGGTGCCGCCGGTGAGGCGGCGGTCGAGCTGCATCCAGGCGGGCGGCACCCAGGGGGAGCCGAGGAGCGTCAGCTCGGGCTTGAGCGCGCGCATCTCGGCCAGCAGGGCCGCCATGGCCTCGCCGCGCGCGCCGAGCCCGAAGCCGGCGAGGTCGGGGTCCGCGCGCCCGCCGTTGTCGTCGTACGTGTACGCCGGCGGCGCCGACAGGTCCGAGGCCCCGATGGTGTGGCGCAGGAGCCCGAAGTCGGCGCCCTCGGGCGTCAGCAGCGTCCGCAGCACCTCGGCCCGCCGGTCCGCCGGCAGGGCGTCGAGCACGCTCACCGTCGCGTCCGTGACGGCCGCCCCGAAGCCCGTCACCAGCTGCTTCTCGCCCGCCGCCGTGTCGTCCACCGTCAGCCGCCAGGTCGACGCGTTGCTGGCCGGCGCGCCCGCGCCGCGCACGGGGCCCGGCACCGGGTCCAGCTTGTACTTGAGGTCCGACGAAGAGCAGAAGGCCCGGGCCGCGATGCCGTCGGCCGCGTAGTGGCCGTTGGCGCTGGGCAGCGCCGAGGCGCATGCCGCCTGCAGGGCGAGGGCCGCGAGGAACGAGGAAAGCATCTCGGGAGCGGAGGGTGGCGTCGTGGGGTATCCGGTGAGAATCGACGGGACCTGCGGGAAAGACGGCCTTCCGGGAATCTGGGGGCACCGGCTGATTTTATATAAGTAGGCGGTGACGACGATGAGGCGGCACGATGTGGGCCGACGGGCCAGAGCATAAGGAATAGATGGATACAGTGCCAAGGGTAGCCACAGGGCTAGAAGCCTAGCGTGCCAGGGACAACGTGTCCGACGACAGGCCACGTCCGATCGTGCTTACATCTATATTATAGTGACGGTTAGGGAGATGCCGGGCTGCCAAACGGGGCGCTGTGGAGAGGCGGCGCCGTGCCATTGGGCTGTTCGGGGCTGAAGGATCAACTAGGGCTTTTCAGCTGCCAGGGGCATGGCGTTGTTCATGGGCCAAACTGGTTAACGATCAGCCGTTTGATGATGGTAGGACTCAGGCTAGCTTCCCCCTCGCCGCCCGCTAGATCAGGAGTCAACCAGGGGTCGTGACTATTATTAGACGAAGCCGCTGCGTGGCTCGTCTCTGTCTACGTAGGAGGCTTCGGTGCACATCACCCGAGGCGCTTGTTGACTCTGCACGTCGCTTTAGTAGTGGTTGCTTTTGCTATGAATCTGGACTCCAGCCGCAAGCATAGGCTCGGGGACACTACCCTCTTAAACGTGCAGGTGTCATTGCTATGGGTGTAGCATTGAATCCAATGCGCCGCATTGCAACATATTGAGGAAAGTTCGCCCCATATAGGTATAGATCCAGTTGCCAGTGTGCGGGCTGTAATTGAGAAGTTAGTGTGTACCTGGGGTGCCCACGACGCAAGCGGCGGTTCAATCAAGATCTCGAGAAGAACACTCCAGTCGGCCAGCCCAATTTTACTGGAACTACGATAGCGGTCGACAGATGAGATACATATTAAAAGCAAGTCATGTAGGGCCACCCTCTATTGCCATTTGAATGCCTCAATTGCGACCGAGTAGCGGATCACTCAATCGGTGCGGCGAAGGGCAGAACCGGCCCGGGTTCCGGCGCGGGACTGCGTGCCTGGGATTGCGAACCTTGCGGGCTCGCGCAATGGGTCGAACCGGGCCGGGTCTCGGCGTCGGATGGGGGAAAGTACATTCATTCATAGATCTTTCTTTACACACCATGAGTCGACCTCAAGCCGGCAAACCAGCAATAACAGACCGTGACCGCACGATCGATTAGCTCCCATCCTATTCAGCATCGAATTGTCCGGGCTGGCGACAATGGCGTCCTCAAGCACGGGACCTTTCCCATCGTCGCAAGCGACCGAGCCATACTGGCGGTCGGCGCCCTTGCCCATCGACAACCACCGCAGCACCGAAGCCCTTCCGGCGCACGCCGACATTGTCATCATCGGCGCCGGCTACAGCGGGACCTCCGTCGCCCACCATCTCCTGGCCGAGAGCCAGCGCGATGGCGGCGTGGCCCCGTCTATTGTCATTCTCGAGGCGCGCCAGGCCTGCTCGGGAGCTACAGGGCGGAACGGTGCGTGAATCCAACCTATCACCGGACTGCAGCAAGAACGGGGCATTTGCGTGTCTTTGCGTGTGGGTGGGTGGGTGTATGTTTACGTGAAGATCTAACGAAACTACTACTTGTCTAGGAGGCCATCTCAAGCCGGATCCGTACCTGCGCGCCGCCAAGGTGCTGGAGACGCACGGCAAGGAAGTGGCTGAGGACGTGGCCTCCTTCGAAGCGCGCCAAATCCGGGCCGTACAGGAGCTGGCCCGGCTCCGCGGCATCGACTGCGAGTTCGAGGAGACCATGGTCAGCGACGTCTGCCTGGACGAGGCCGGCAGCCTCCGGACGGGCCAGGCGCTGAGCCGGGTGGTGGCGGCGGGCGTGTCGACGGCCCAAACCGTCGAGCGCAGCTGCGGTGCCGAGGCGGAGCGCGTAAGATGGCCCCTCCCCCCTGACAGCGGCTCCGGCCGGTTCCAGAAGACGACGTGCTGACATGGGAAATAGGTTTCGGGGGTGCGCGGCGCCAAATCGTGCCTCCGGTACAAGGCCGCGCGGCTGTGGCCGTACCGCCTCGTCTGCCGCCTGCTGGCGGACTGTGTGGCCCAGGGCGTCAACCTCCAGACCACGACGCCCGTCACGGCGGTCGAGCGCCTCGGCGCCGACGGGGGCGCGCCGGGCTACGTGGTGCGCACGCCGCGGGGCGCCCTGACGGCGACGAAGGTGGTCCACGCCACCAACGGGTACAGCGCGGGGCTGCTGCCGGAGCTGCGGGACCGCATCGTGCCGGTGCGCGGCGTCTGCGCACGGCTCGTCGTCGAGGCCGGCATCGCCCCAGGAGGCCCGCCGTCGTCGCCTCCACCGCCGCTGACCGATAGCTACATGCTGCGCTTCAACGACTTCGAGTACGACTACCTGGCGCCGCGGCCCGACGGCAGCGTCGTGGTGGGCGGCGGGCGGCGGGCCTACTTCCGCGACCTAGGCAGCTGGTTCGGCGTGGCCGACGACGGCGGGCCCGTGGCGCCGGCGCTGCGCCGCTACTTCGACGGCTACCTGCAGCGGCACTTCGCGGGCTGGGAGGGCGCCGCCGTCCGCACCGACGCCGTGTGGTCCGGCATCATGGGCTACGCGGCCGACGGCTTCCCCTACGTCGGCGCCGTGCCCGCCCGCCCCGGCTGCTACCTCTGCGCCGGCTTCACCGGCCACGGCATGCCCCAGGTCTTCCACGCCGCCCGCCACGTCGCCGCCCTCGTCCTCGGCGGCCGCGTCGACGACCCGCGCCACGCCGTGCCCGCGCCCTACCGCACCGGCCCCGAGCGCTGGGCCGCCGGCGGCGAGCACGCGTCGCTGACGCTGTGGCGGTCCGTCGTGGAGGCGGACCCGGGCCCCCCCAGCCGGCTTTGAAGGGGGAGGGGGGACGAAAGCGAACACGAGATACAGTGTACATAATGCCCCCTGGAGAGGGGGAGGTAATCGACTCAATTGACTGCATGGAAGGGCTCATCCGAGAGCAAGCCGAAGCTGTCCATTAGGGCCCGCTCGGGCATGCCCTCCTCGCCGTAGCTCGTGTTGAAGAAGGCCGACACCTGGTCGGGGTACGGAAAGGCCTGCCCGAAGAACAGGTCATCGTCGCCGTCCTCGACAAGGGCCGGGACGCTGCCGCCGGGGGGCTCAGCCTGCGCCGTCACCGACGCTTGCGCCGCCGTGGGGACGGCCGGCGGATAGGTGTGCGGCTGGGCGCCCGCTGTGGCGGCGGCGCCCCCGCCGCCGCGGCGCGCGCACCAGGACAGGAAGCCCTCGTAGCCGCCCAGCGCGGGCGGCGCCGCGTCGTCGGGGACGGCGGCGGAAGCGTCGGGCGGGCCGAAGGCGTCGATGTGCCGCAGGGCGGCCTCGAGGGCCTCGATGAGGCGCACCTCGGAGCGGGCCGAGTCGCCGGCGTAGGCCATGGCGCGGATGGCGTCGAGCCCGCGCTGCAGCGCGGCGCCGCGAGTGCGCGTCGCCGTGGTGCGCCCGGGGCGCACGCCGCAGGCCAGCAGCACCAGCAGCGACGCCCGGCACGCGCTATACTCGGCGTAGGCCGAGCGCGCCAGGCCCAGCGGCCCTGTACGCAGTGTCTCGCAGATGTCGATGGCCTCGTGGGCCGCCGCGACGCACTCGCGCACCAGGGGCGCCCACGGGGCTGCCTCGCCGCCGCCGCCGAGCCCCGGGCCGCGCCGCGCCTCCTCCCGGCCCGTCAGGAGGAAAGGCCGCCCCACAAACATGTCGAGCAGGCAGCGCTCCAGCCGCGCGTGTAGCGCGACTCGGGTCTCGGCCGCCGGGGTAGTCGTCGCGGCGGCTTCGGCACTGCGCCGGGACGTCCACCACCCCGCGCACTCGGCCTTGGTTTGCTTGAGGTGTTCGATGGCGCGCGCGGCCTCAGACCGGGGACAGTTACGGAGCAGCAACCTGGTCACCATCAGGCGGGTTAGCAACCAGACTCCTACGCAACGATCATCCCAGGCCGAGGGCGTGGTGGCCAACTTACAGATCGTGCTGGAAGCTCTCGGCGTAGCCCGTCAGTCGAATCGCGTCGAGCAGGTGCGCGAGGTGGGCGGAGCCGCTGAGGACGGCGAACTCGGGCCGGTCGGACGGCAGGTCGGCGTCGAAGTCGGCGCGTGCAATGGCCGGCGGGCGCCCGTGGAACAGGCCGATCTTCCTGGTCCCCGCGTGTCAGCTGTCGGTGCGCCGTACCGCTTGGGGTCGGATTCTCCCTTCCCCCTCACCTTTCGAGGCAGTAGACGGTCCACCACAGACGGCAGCGCGTCTCCGCCTGGAGCGCGTCCGGCACGGCGGCCACGGGCCGTCGGTGCATGCCGTTCTGGATGGCCAGCTTGAGGGCCAGATTCAGGTAGACGTAGCCGAGCCCCGACGCGTCGACGGGCAGGCAGTACAGGCCGAGCAGCACGCAGACCTGCACCGAGATCAGGGAGCCCGAGTGGATCATCTCGGCCAGCAGGCGCGCCACCTGCTGGTAGAAGGCCGAGGGGATCTCGAGCTCCCCGCTGTGGTCCCGGTCCTCGGCGGCGACGCCGTCGCTGTGCTGCCCCCCGGGCGCCGGTCGCCGGGCCTGGTCGGGCGACTCGAGGTGGGCGTACTGCGCACCGACGGCCAGGACCATGATGACGGCGCAGGTGGGTACGATGTGCTTGCCCGAGAATGGGTAGGAGGAGGAGGAGGCGCGGCGGCGGGCGGCAGCGGAGGCGGCAGGCGGGGCGTCCCGGTACAGGAGGTCGAGCGTGGCGGCGACCCAGCGCCGGTCCAGGAAAAAGTAGAAGCTGGTGGCGTGGGTGAAGAAGACGTGGACCAGGAAGTCGGCCACGGGTCGGGGCGGCAACGCCGCGAGCAGCTCCGCCATAATAGGCGCGTCCGGTGCCGGCTCGGGGACGCGGATGAACTCGGGGACGCGCTCCGCCCGGTCGAGCGTCTGCCCCGGTGGTTAGCCGTCGCTGCGCCGCACGAGGGCCGGGACGGTGGCAACTCGAGGGGAGAGGGGGGAGGGAGACCCACGGGGAGTCGGGAGGTCGCCATCAGGCTATCGATGTTACGCTTGATCCGCATGCTGAAGTTCCAGTGCGAGAGTTCGCCCGAGTAGTCTGGGCCGCCCCTCCGCCGATCCTTTAGACGCGCTTCCAAATGCAGACAGAGACAGGGACGCAGGCAAGCGGGGACTTACGGGCGACGTCGTCGTCCATGACATCAAGCGTGCAGACCTCGTCCAGGGGGCTCTCGGCTACGGGCGAGGCCTCGTTCTCCGCCTCGCCCTGGGCCCCGATCGCCGGCGGCACTGGTGCCGGTGGCTCTGGGTGCTGCGGCTGCAGCTGCTCTTTGCGGCCCGGCGCCGGCCCGGGTAGGGCCTCGGCCGCCCGGCGCAGACTCTCGGTCCGCAGCGACAGGGACGGCACATGATGCCGGAGGAGGGCCTCCATGTAGCGCGCGCGGTCGTACAGCGTGCGGACCCATTCCGTCGACGTGGTCGCGCCCCCACGACCACTTGTCGGGTCGGCGACCCCGGCGGCGGTCGCGCTGCTGCCGCTAATACTGCTGCTATACTCGCAGTGGCGGCGTAGGTCCCGGCAGCGTCGGCAGGGCATGCCGTCCTCGCACTTCTCCTTCAGTCGGCGGCACTCGGCGCAGGCGCGGACGGCGCGTTGCCTCTCAGCCGGCCCCACGGCGCCGCGTCGCTTACTTATCCGGCTGCTGCCCAGCATCGTCCTGCCCTGGTTCGTGGTATTGTGGTTCATAGCATCGGGTGCCGCGAATGTGAAGGGGCCCATGGACGCGCAGTGCGAACTCTTCGTTCGTCGCCCCTCGCATCGACGTCGCCCGCGCTCCGGCGCCCATGAGGGGTGCATAGGAAGCGGGGAGCCTGGAGATAGCGCCGTCGGAGCGACCCCCAGCGACTCCCTGCCTATTTGGGGCGGTCTCGGCTGCCTCCGAACGCGGGGTGTTTCGATAAGCAGCGCATTCTCTACCCCAGCAACCCATTCTCGCCTCAGTTCGCGACCGGCCCTACTAGGGAGCAAAAGCCGGGACAATCCAACCCTACCCTGCTCTTCCTGCCGGCCCTGGCCTTGGAGTGATGGGGGCCAGATCATGTGACCGGGCCGGTCCTACACACGCCTGAGGGTATCCAAAGCCGACCGGGCCGGTCGGAGTTCTGTCCAGCGTTATCATCACCACCCCAGGCGCCGCCCTCAGACAAAGCAATTGTGCGGATCAAAAAGGTTCCGTCAGTGCCTCGTCCCGCGCCTTCCCGCTCCGTCGCCACCCGTTAACCCTTCCACGAGCATGGCGAAACATGTTGTCTTCGACGTCGTGGGCACCTGCGTGTCCTTTGACGCCTACTACGAAAAGATCGAGGAGGTGCTGGGCGCCAAGCTGCGCCAGGAGGGCCTCACGGCGCGGCACTTCGGCTTCACGTGGCAGACGGCCGCCGAGCTGGAGTTCACCTTCCTGTCGGTCGCGGGCAGCTACCGGCCCTACACGGACGTGATGCGCGGGCTCTTCTACCGCACGCTGGGCCTGGCCGGCGTGGCGGACCCGCGCGCCTTCGCCGGCGACGCCGAGCGCGACGCCTGCCTCGCGGGCTACGCGAGCCTCGCCCTGCGGCCCGACGCGGCCGCCTGCCTGGAGCGGCTCCACGCCGCCGGCTTCGCCGTCTGGTGCTTCACGACGGGCGACGCCGGGCGCGTGCGGGGCTACTTCGAGCGCGCCGGCGTGCCCGCGCCGCCCGTCATCAGCTGCGACGGCCTCGGCGTCGCCAAGCCCGCCCCCGCCGCCTACGAGGCCGTCTGGCGGCGCTTCGCCGCCGACGACGTCAAGTGGTTCGCCGCCGCCCACATGTGGGACGTGGCCGCCGCCACCAAGGTCGGCTTCCGCGGCGCCTGGTGCGCCGCCCTCGAGAAGGAGCCGTGTCTCGACGTGTTCCAACATGCCAAGATGGAGGTCATGGCTGACGACCTGCTGGGGCTGGCCGAAGCCATCATTAGCAAGTCTAGCAGCTAGTGGTGCGAAATGGAAGATCAATCAATGTTCGGGTTGTCAAGGAACGCCTTTCGCCGCCACGACGCATCTGGTGAGAACCTCAACACTAGTCTGTGACTTGTTCTATATGTGTACTGTGTGGTCATTCGTTACCTTGAGTAAATCACGGCAAGCTGGTGACAGCTTACTGGGCTTTCTACTTATCTTTCCGAAGCCCCCGGATAGCGGTTCAGCACACAAAGCCTTGAGCTGGCTGTCACTCAAGTCCCCACCCTTCCATAACCTCAAACCCCAAACTACCATGGTGACAAGGAATGACTATGTCCCCAGTGGGTGTCGTGCCGCACGTCTCCTGGCTGTATACTTCCAGTACTTTATGTAGGTTTCGGGCACGCCCGCTCACAATGAGTTCCCATGCATTCGACCGGCCCGGTTGCGGACCGGCCCTAATTTTCCGAGTGGCGACGAGGGACCGCAATCGGCTAGCAATAGATTATGTACTTCTTTACCCCCGGGGATACGTAACCAAGAACTTGCATCCGGCAGCGATAGCCTCAGTTCATGATAAATGCGGATGAAGCCTGGACTCTCGTCTCTTGCCCCGTGCTGAAACGGCTTCATTCCAGCGTTTCGTCGCGCATCCCCCTAATCATGGTTCTCCCAGGCGCCAACCCCACGAAATCCTATTGGATCGAGGCCGCCAAGTCTCCCCTACGCGACCTTCGTTCCACAGAAAAGCTGCCGGAAACCGCCGATGTGGTCATCATTGGCGGAGGCTACGCCGGCGCCGCGACGGCGTATTGGCTGCACAAGTACACCCGTGACTGCGCCCAACAGCCGTCCATGGTCCTCCTGGACGCGCGCGACATCTGCGGCGGTGCCACGGGCCGGAACGGTGAGCCGTCCCTCGTCTCGCGCCGTCAGGGCTGCCGTGCGGCGGCGGAGGCTTACCGGAGTTTCTCACAGGCGGCCAACTACGCCCCCACGCGTACTCGCGCTACACACCCTGGAAAGAGCGCTTCGGGCCCGACGGGGCCATGGAGCTGATACGGCACGAGATGGCGCACCTGATTGCCTTCCGGGAGCTGGCCGAGGAGGAGGGCATCGCCGACGAGATCCACCTGCAGTTCGGCGAGACCTTCGACGCCGCCATGACCGAGGAGGCCTGGGTCCGGCTTAAGGGCGCCCTGGACGAGATGCGGAGGGACCACGGCGACGACAACGAGGTCGTCCGGGTGTGCCGCGTCATCGCCGACGCCGCCGAGGCGCAGGAGTTTTCGCAGATGAAGGGCGCGCTCGCCGCCATCGTCCACCCGGCGGGCCAGGTGTAAGTTCGAACCACAACATGTCACATTCCCTTTCTCTCCCGCGGCGCTTCCCCCACCCCTCCACTCCCCCCTTTTCACCACCCTTCCGGTGCTGACGCGGACGCAGGTGGGCCTACAAACTGGTACACGCGCTCCTGCGCATCGTGCTGGCGCGCGGCCGCCTCAACGTGCAGGCGCACACGGCGGCGGACGCCGTGGAGGAGCGCGACGCGGCGGGCTGGATCCGGGTGGTGACGCCGCGGGGCGCCGTGCGGGCGCGGGCCGTCGTGCACGCGACCAACGCCTGGGCGGCGCACGCGCGGCCCGAGTACGCGCGGCTGATCCTGCCGGAGCGCGGCACGCTGGCGGCCGTCCGGGCGCCGCCGGGCTTCGTCCGCCACACCGGCGCGCAGCACTGGGACGCCGCCGTCAACAACTACCACCTGCAGCTGCCGCCGCCGCACAACGTCATCATGCTCGGCGGCGCCCGCCAGTTCCTCGTCCACCGCCCCGCCGAGTGCTTCGTCCGCGGCGACGACGACCGCGCCACCCCCGGCGTCGCCGAGTTCTTCCGCTCCTGGCCCGCCTCCGACGTCGCCGGCTGGCCGCTGGCCGACGGCGACACGCAGCTCGACGAGCAGGGCCCGTGTTGGGTCGGAAGTAAGTACATACATAGTTACATACCTCTCTCGACCATGCCTACCGCGTCGCTCGCAACGCTTACCAAAGGCCCCTCTGTAGTCGAAACCACCACCGCCGATGGCTTTCCCTTTGTCGGGGCGACACCTGGGCATCCTGGCCAGTTCATCGCCGCCGGCTTCGCGGGACACGGTAAGTTACGGGATGGCCTGGTTCGCTGAAGTTGATATCTGACATATGCCAGGCATGCCGCGGATCCTGCTGGCCGCCTCCCACATAGCAACTCTGGTTTTAGACGCTCTACACATTCAGCATAAAGAGCCGACGGGCCCGGCCGCATTACCCCTACCCCAGCCCTTCCTGGTGACCCAAGAAAGAATCGACCGGTTGCAGAGCACGGATGTTGCTGCGATGGAGGCAGCCTTCGCGGCGAAATGCAAGGAGAGCAGCGTCAAGCCGTTTTGCAACGGGCCCAGGAGCAAGGTACCTTCGTCCAACCTGTGAATATGGCGCAATACATACATTTTTATAGTAGTACATAAAGGGTTGTGTTCGGCTCGGCGTTGTATAATCTATCTGGATACTGTCTCGAGGAGACATAAAGGCTGCGGTCAGGCTTGCACCTCTCGTCGTATCCTGTTTTCGGTGAGATTTCCATCTCCTTTCCATCCGTGCTCCTTAAAGTTTGGCTATGGCCTCTGGGGCTTAATACCATTAGAAGATCTAGGAGTACCCCGGAAAGTTCTCTTTGACAGAAACATCGAATCTTGAACCCCTGGCAGTGAGTAGCAGGGGATGATATTGATGAGAACTTGTTCATCTACACGTGGGCCTGTCACATCTTTTTTTTTTTTCAACATTTGTGATTCCTGCTTCATCTAAGACGGCATTATGATACCATTATCACAGGCCAGAATAGCGCGTAACATTGATGTCTCGCAGAAGTAGGTGATCGGTCCCTCCAAGTAACCCTTGTAGATAAGACGGGCCGGCTGGGTGCTACCCTGCCGTCGAAATCCCCACAGTCAAGTCCCCTTATCTTGGCCCGTCCCTTTCGGGGTAGTGCACCTTTTGACTAGCCGCCCCCGGGAGATAGGACATAGCTGAGGTCCCCAGCTCTACCTGCCGGGGTGAACCCAATGCACCGTTATCCTTAAAAAGAGGATCCAAGAAAGATTTAGACACTGATAGCCGGGAAAGGGTGAATGATAAGCAGCCGGAAACCGGCTATACCGTGTCCCAAGCCATCGACAAAACCCGTAGTCCTCGAGCAATTCAACCCCGGTCGTAATACCAGCTGCAGAGTGCCTGGGCTCAAGTATGGTATGCTTGGTAATATAGAGCCGACAATTCGTCGAACGGCGTACGGTGCGGGACGGGGCTGTCCGAAGCGCGGGGGAGGATCCCACGTACTGCCGCTTTACCTGCATGGGGATAGGGAAAAGCCCGGGGGTCGATGACTGGATACGAGCTACTCAAGGACAAGAGTTCCACAGGGCCGGGCCGGTGCCCCAAAGTCTCTATGAGGCAAGGCCGCCTCTAGTCAGCGCCGCTGGGATGCAGTACTTATTCCAGATCCAACCACGCGCGACGTATTTCCAAGCCCGACCCTCCCTCTTGTTCGCTTCGCTACTACGTGTCTCAGCCTGCTCGGTTCGGGGCAACAACACGAAATTCACCATGTCGGCGACCGAGCTTGCTAATCCCGCGGCTTCGACCGCGGGCCGTTCGAAATGGGCCACTTTCTACCGGGGCGTGCTGTTCCAGATGATCCTATTCGGGGCGTAGGTGTCCACGACTTCAGACGTCGCGTACGGAACCAGCTAGAGCATGGCTGATACCGCGATTCCTTATAACAGTCTCTCGTTTGTAGGACCCGCGATGGGCGATGCCGTAGGCGCTTCCCCCTCTGTCCCCCGTTCTGTCAAGCAATAGAATACTGACGCCCTGCCCGCAGCTGTCCAACCTGGGCGGAGGCGGACTGTCGAAGCCGTGGCTGGCCAACATCGCGAACTGTCTCTCGTACGCCATGAGCTTCCTGGTCACGCTCTTCGGCGGGCCGCTGATCAACAAGATCGGCATCAAGTGGTCCTGCTTCATCGCCGCTACCGCCATGCCCCTCCAGGGCTCGGCCTTTTACGTCAACGCGCGCTACCGGGTCGACTGGTACCTCCTATTCGGCAACCTCATCAATGGGTTCACTTCGGGCTTCCTCTACGTTGGCGAGTCGACCGCCATGTTGTCGTACCCTCAACCGGACCAGCGAGGCCTGTAAGTGGAATCACATGACCCCGGTTTCACTGCACAAATCACCATTGAACTTACTGACGGGCTCCTCCAGCTACCTCGGTAAAGAAAGGACATTTCGGTGAACGACAAGATGGTCTTGCTGATGAGGTGTCACAGGTATCTGGTCCGCGATGCGCAGCAGCGGAAGCCTGCTCGGCGGCGCCATCAACTTTTCGAACAACCATGACACAGCGGTTGCCGGTGGTACGTCTCCCCACCCCCAGAGTAGGTTCCACAAGGCAGTACTCCCTGACAAGCGTGACAGGGGTGGCGTGGTCGACGTATATCATATTTGTCTCGTTTGCCTGCACTGGCGTCATCTGGGCCCTTCTGCTCTCCCCCACCCAAAAGGTGCGGCGCGACGACGGCAGCCGGGTCGCCATGCCCGACCGGCTCTCGTGGAAGCAGGAGCTCGTGATCCTGTGGCGCTCGCTGCATGAGAAGAAGGTGTGTGTGTGCAACACTGAAAGCCCCCGCCCGGGACGCTTCTCCCAACTGACATGAGGGTTAGATTCTGGCCGTCTTTCTGCCGAGCTTTTATAGCTTCTTCTACGGCGCCACGATGGGCACGTACCTCAGCCTGCACTTTTCCGTCCGCGCCCGCGCCCTGTCCTCGCTCCTCGTCCGTACGTTGACGTGAACCCCCTTGTCCCCCCTCTCCTAAACGACGCCCGGGCACTAACCTACCACAGCCTCCTTCACCATCGTGTCGGTCCTCGCGTACGGCAAGCTGCTGGACGGAAACTGGGCCTCCCTCAAACGGCGCGCCTGGATCGGTTCCCTGATCTGGATCGTCCCCACGTCGGGCGCCTTCGTCTGGGTCGGCGTCGAGTACCACATGCTGGGCGAGAAGGCGGCGCTCGACTACGCCCAGTGAGTAGCTACCGGCCCCTTTTCCAAGACTACATTCCAGAACATCGTCCTCCAGTACTGACTCCGCGCCAGGGACACCGGAAGCTGGTTCCGGGCCTACATCCCCTACCTCATCATCTTCGTGGCCGGGTACTGGACGCAGCTCTCGCTTTACTGGATCCTGGGCAACTTCTCCTTCGAGGTGGGCAGCACGGCGCGCACGGGCGGCCTGTTCCGCGCCTTCGAGACGGCCGGCCAGGCCGTCGCCTACGGCCTGAGCTCCTCGGCCGCCCTGGGCGGCGCCGTCCCCTTCTACGTCAACTGCGCCCTCTTTGTCCTCGTGCTGCCCTGCATCTGGTGGCTCATCCGCCTCATGCCCGAGGCCGCCGTCACTGAGGGCATCGAGGCCACCATGACCCCGGCCAAGGACGTGGAGGATGGGAAGGTGCCGGGCGAGGTCGGTGTTAAGAAGGTGTGACAGGTTAAACCTTTTCATTAAGGACTCGAAGAATGCCATTTACTCAAACCACGTGATCTATGTGATTTGCAGAGCGCTTGAATGTTGTTACGGGTTCGTAATAAACAGTAGAAGATATATATACATGTAGCTATCACGTTAGAAATCCGTTCCCAGGTTATGGAAACCTACTATTGTCTCTGGAGAGCTTTATCGTAGTCATCAATTGTTTGGTGAGTCTTGTCACAGCATTGAGACTTTTTGGTCTTCGACTCTTGACACCTAGTGCCTTAACTTTGAAAACATCTTTCTGTTGGAAGAGAAGGAGTAACCTACCTAAGGGGTCCGATCACATGGCCTTTGGCCTCCATGTAAGAGCATATAAGGCAGGACCTTTCCCTCTGTCCGGAGTTCTGGAACTCCTGAGTTGTTCTATGGACAATATACCTATCTACTTCAAACACTTTCTGTGATAGGGCGGGCGTGCGATACTGCAATGGGAGTGGCTGTTAGGTGTCTCACACCGAAAAGCCGTATTATCGAGAGCTGGAGTATGCGAGTCCCATCCCCTCTTCCCCGCCGCTCAATCAACCTCGGCATTCACAGTGTCTCTCGCGGCCCTCGAGCTCGGTCCAGTGTGCCAACTACCAGTGCCACTCGTTCCAGAACAAGTCTACCTCTAAGGGCGTCTGGTACTCGTTCACCAACCACCAGCGCGGACGGCAGGCTGCAAAAGTGGAAACATTTCGGTCACCCCCCGCCCTACACCTGTGGCTCTATGGCTAAGCAGACGTCGCCATTGGCGTCCGTGGCCCTGTATGTGATGACGTCCATGGCTTCGAAGACCCCAACACGGTCCGGGAGGCCCCACGCGAATAAACGTGTGTAGGACACCGGTACCACACAAACTTGAAAGTCAGGGACCGTATCGTGGTGTTTTTAGCCGGATCCTGGTTTCGACGTCCACAGTGCGGCTATATCTTTACGGATGGTTTATACCTAGGTAGTTACCATTTCTCATGGAATCCTCGTCCTTTCTTTACTATCCACAAATCATACTTTGCGCTATCCACTAAAGATCACATGTTCGTCCAAAGAAACGGTAGCCGTACGGTGAGCACCGTATATAAAAAAGCGCAACCTTGCTTGAGAACTGTCTGCTTCCTGAAAACAACCTTGCATCGTAAGCCCTTACCTTTGATCGAACTGAAGAAAACCATCCAGCCAGTAGTAATTCAAGCGGGGTCCTGCTAACGGGGAGGAAACACAAGGTTGAGATCTTGTCACTTTCGAGACACCGCGAGAGTTTTATGACATATTCGCGAAGGGCTCCTTCTCTGTGAAGGACTGGCAACTCAGTAAGCGAACAAGGGGCATATTCTCTAGTGATTTGCGCTTCCATTATGCTGAGACGGCTAGTAGAACATTCTCCTTAACTAATCCATATACCTCGACAGCCGACAATGGCAAACAGAAGCTTCGCCACAACCCCTCTCCCGCACTGGGGTGCCGCGCTCAGCCCGACTCCTAACCATGCCCCCCTTACTCCTCCTCCGTCGACGCGAGCCGCTCCCAGTCCATCCACTCAGTAGGCAGCGTCTCGTCCGGGCCCGCGGCGCCGTCTTCGTCGTCGACGTCTTCGAGGAGGGCGTTCATGACCTCGGCCCGCGTGTCCAGAATCTTCTCGACGGCCCAGGCCGCCGCCGTCGAGGAGCTCGGGCCGGGCGTCGTCGCCGGGCTGGTGTGTCTTTTGGTCAGCCGCGATACCCCGGACGTGCCCCGGGAGGAGCGGAAGAAGCCTCCGAGGGGAGGAGAAACACGAAAGAGGGAAAAAAAAAAGGGGGGGGGGGCACACTCACTACCACGTCCGCAGCTCCCGCTCGACGAGCATCTGCAGCTCCCACTGGGCCTTGCGGTCGAGGGCCTGCCAGGCGGTGGCGGCGAGCAGGTCCTTGGCCATGCGGACGGCGCGGCAGCGCTTGACGCGCGTGCGCTCCTTGTCCTTGGCGGCCGGGTCCATGTTCTGATACTCCTCGCGCCGCTTGATGTTCGCGGCGCTGGTGGACAGCGTCTTCTTGCCGGCCGGCGCCTTGGCGGCGCGGTGCGGCTGCGGGCCCCGGCCGCCCGCCGCCCCCGCTCGGGCGGTGAGGGTCGTCCGGGAGGAAGGCATCGTTCTTCCGCCCGCGTTTGGTGGGTGGTTTTCCCCCCGGGGGAGGGCGGCGGGGAGGGGACAAGGTTGGAGAGAGGCTGGGGTGGAGGAGAGCTGGAAGGAGCTCACGAGGGTTATCGGGCCCGGCTCTCGGGTCGGCTCCGGGGCTTTGGAGTGTTAGCTCACCGAGTTGGGCTGAGGCAAATCTCCTCTGCCAGCGACGAGCGGGAGATTTGGGTGAAGCCTCGTACCCGAGAACAGGGAACGCTGTCGGATTCTGTCGAACTTGGCGTTGGGAGTCTTTTCTGGTATGGATATCAAAGAACCCCAGCCGGTACCGGCGTTATGGGGCTGGTCAAATATTGCACCAGACTGAAGCAGTAGAGACAATTCGTGGTGTGCCGTTCTGAGTGGCAGGCAAAGAGGGTGGGTACGTCTGGTAGCTCTCAGACCGGGACAATGCCGGAAGGAAAGTAGCGAAAGGCACGTATGGTATTGGCGAGAAGAGCAGATGGCCCGGGTTTGAGGGAATAAGGAAGCTCGACCTCAGTCGACTTGGTATCCTGTGTCTTGACCTGGTGTTGCCCTTGCCACCTGCTCGGGAGGTCAGGGCATATTTAACCCTGTGATAGGGGACTCACAGGGCCAGGCACTTGGTTGTCAGCCTGGAGAACAATGCTAAAGAGGGGCCCCATGGAGCCTTGAGAGGGCTCCCTCTACGGCCTTAGATGTACTGGGTTGAAGGGGCACGGCAGAAGCATTCACGATCTAGCCAGGTCGGCCTTCGCTATCTCTTGGACGAAAAGCTCCCCACGGCTGCCTTCTTTGGACGGAGCCAATAGGTCAAAGCTGTTGGCCATTGAAGGACTGTTCAGGCGGCAGGGGGGCTTTGATTCCATCACGATATCCCATAGGCATCAGGGATTCTGTGCTTGATGGCAACCCCCAAGCGCTCTCCTTTTTTGAGTCCGTAATTATTGTCCGTTATCCATGAGCCTTGGCAGTTCCCAAGGCGCCCAACCAGGAACGACCAAAGCAAAAGACTGCGTGGGCGCCTTTGCAGGATTTCCAACGGCTACATACAAAAACAGATGATAATGCAAAATGCAGACTGCACTGCATAAGTAGCGTACTGTGGGAATACAAAGGCGGAGCGCATCTATCAGGGCGGCCGCTTTCTGCAGTGGTTTCCCCATTGCCCGGCCTGTCCACAGAAGAAGGCGCATTGCTGATAAATTTCTGGTGTCCCAAAGGCTTTTATCATGCCCGTATGACAACACGGGGGCGTGAAGTGCGTCTCTTTTGCTAGAGCAGTCCCATACCAGCAGCATGTTCTGTGGTCGACTGTACAAAGGGCGCAAGGCGGGTTTTGGACATTGCGCTTCGGCCGGCTGGGTGGAGGGGCAGGTTGCAGGCAACAAAGTGCCGATTGCCTTTCTAGTGATTCAAGTCCGTCTCGGTTTCAGCTCGGGGAAGATTGCTACGGGCCATTGGGAACTGCAGAGATGTGCGGACGCGAAACCCAGTTCGCCGGAGACCGGAATGGTGGATTGTATGTATGATGCCGCTCCCAATTGCACACGGCCTCAGTCGAGGTGGCCATCGCCATGCTGCGAGCGTTTGTAGAGCGGGAGCGTGTCTGTAGGGCGTGACAGCAGAATGCAGTGTTCAGAGCACAGCACACGAAGTGGGTGCCAGGATGGAAGATGAAAGGCATCTCACCATTAAACATTGAAAAGGCCGCACGGCCGAATAAAAAAGAAGCCGGTACAAGAGCGGCAGCATCCATCGTACACCATCGCCAGTAGCACAAGATCCCGCTCTCGCCCCCTCCCACCCTTGCCGAACGCCATACACGCCTCTCTCCCCTTCAATGTCCTGCATTCTCGGTTTAAAACGAATCCCCGCCCCTTTACAAATGCTTCCTCTCGTTGTCGTAACCGTCCTCGCCGTGCTCCCTCGCCGCCTCGTCCTCGTCCTCGTCCTCCTCGAGGGCCCAGTCGCGCCAGTCGCTGCCGCGGACCCAGCTGACGCCCTTGCGCCAGTTGGCCTCGCGGATGGCGCGGGCGTCGCGCTCGTAGACGGCGCCGGTGACGGCGAGGGCAGCGACGAAGACCCAGAGGTCGCCGCCGCGCAGGGCACGCCACCAGCGGCGCTTGACGCCCACCTTCCAGAGGCTGTCGACGCTCGTCTTGGCCGAGTAGAGGAAGATGCCGCGCGATCCCTTGCCGCGCTGCACGAAGCCCCAGAGGCCGGCCAGGAAGCCGCCGAGGAAGAAGCGCTGCGTGGGCAAGAAGTGCCGCGGGAACCAGTTCTGGAACACGCAGATGCTCGCCCACGCCGTGCTGATAGACCCCGTTACAAACGTCGACAGCGTCAGCGACTGCGACAGCAGCCGCGTCAGCACCGTGATGGGCGCGTTGTAGAGTGCCTTGTACTTGGGCAGCAGCATGGCCGAGTACAGCAGGAGGAGCACGCGCCCGATGCGCGGGAACGACCGCACCCAGAATGACAGGTAGGTGCGCAAGCACGACGGGTCCGAGGGGTGGAGCGTCGCGCAGCTCAGCGACGTGATCAGGGGGTGTGCCTGTGACGTGAGGGGCGCCAGCTGCGTGAGCGAGGCCGGCAGCGTTTGCTGGTTGGGGAAGAGGGTCGGGCTGACGTAGGGTCTGGAGAGAAAGGATCTAGGGTCAGCCTTCTGCTTTCTACTCGCCAGGGAGAAGAGAGGAGGAACACTTACGGCCAGCTGAGCTTGGCCATCTCGGCGAGGCTGTCGGCCACATCCCAGGGGCCGGGCCACTTGACGCCGGCGGGCAGGTCGCGCGGCGGGCTGTGCAGGTAGGTCGAAGTGGCCTTCCAGATGAAGTCGACGTAGGCCACGGGCGTACACTCGCGGTCGAAGACGGTGGCGTGCAGCAGCTGGCCAAAGGCAAAGGGCTGCAGCATCCAGCTGCCCCACCACCAGGGCCGCTCGCGCTTCACCAGGCCGCCCTTGGCGCCGCCGCCGCCGACGCGCTGCTTCCAGCCCCAGATGGCGCCCTCGTCCTCGAGCAGGTTCCAGGCGAACTCCATGGCGCGGAAGATGGTGTAGATGGCCACCGACACACGCAGCTTCTGCGTCGGGCAGATGCCGAGCGCCAGACCCGCCAGACTGGCACCCACGGCCGGCGCATACGTCGACGTCAGGGCCTGGCTCGTCCGCGGGTTCCGGACCCGGAACGGCTCGGCCGAGGGGTCGAGAAGGTGGACCCGCAGCCGGTTGAGGAAGCGGAAGAGGAGACGGTAGAGCAGGAGGATGGTCGACAGCGATAGCGACAGCCTCAAGTTGGGCGACTTCCAAAAGGGCTCCTTCTTGCCCTTGTGCGCCAGGCTGTGTTTCGCATCCGGTCAGCAGCATAATCACGATGGAGGGCCGGGGACGAGGGGAGAGCAGGCTTAACTGGGTACGCACTCTTTGCCTCCCTGGAGACGGGCCTTGATGACCTCGTAGGCCTTCATGCCCACGCCCGAGGCGATGAAGACACGCAGGGCATGACGTATGGCGCGCGCGTTGTAGGTATCGCCGCGGGCGGGCGCACCGCCGGCGGTATAGTCGGGACCATTGGCCTTGCCCTTGGCGCGGGAGCGGTCGGCGCTGGTGTCGGGGTACTTGTCGACACTGGGGGCCCGGCGGCGCAGGACGCGCGAGCGCGACAGCACGTACTTGTGCAGGAGCTCGTACTCCCGCGGGGACATGGTGTAGCGGATGGCATTGCGGACGATGGGATCGGCGGGAGACTTGGACTGCGACGACCTGGCGCGGGCGACGGGCTGCGGGCGCTCCACGTCGATGGACGGGATTTTGGGCGGCCCCGGGGGTGCGGCCATGATGGGTGTGTGTTTGCCGACGTGTCGGCGGTGATGACGGCGGAAAGAGAGGGATCGGGGGCCCGGGAGGGGAGGGGGGAGGTGGTCTAAAAAGAACAGCCGATGCCCGGGAAATAGGAGGGAATTGCGTTGTCTTGGACGGCGTCCAGAAGAAAGCAGTGCCCGGCAGCTTTCAGGAGGTTCAGCCGCAGGTTCCAGTGCGCCTCTGGCCGAGCGCCCCGTCGGTAGTGTGTTGGATCAGCGTCTGGTCTGTACGGCGGTCGGCCGTTATGCGAGACAGGGACGACGGTGGAGTGGGTGTTTCGTTCAATGGGTGTCGGTCGCAGACGACGTAGGGCGAGCGTCGTCGATGCACGCACGGCATGCCCGCGCGCGAGGGAGAGGCACAAACAACCTCCAGGTCTCGGCGAGGGAGAGGCACAAGTGATGGTGGTGGTGGTGATGATGATGATGATGCTGGTGGCGACGGAGGGCAATCCAATCCCTTGCAACCGGCGCAGGCGCAGTCCGTCGGGGTCGGGCATGAATGAAGGCGCAATCTTAAGGGCAGCCTCGGTCCATCTCACATGCTTCCGGGGGGGTGAGGTCATGCTGTGATTGGTTTTGCCAGCTTCTGTGGGGGAAAAAAGCCCCCCCCCGGGTCTTTCGGTCCCCCAATATGGAACCATCTACGTAGTATCTCCACGATCCATGCAAAGCATCCATTCCATCCAGCAATCATCCTTCAGTGAGGGATCGCTTTCCACCATGATGCTATGCCATGACGGGCAGCTCGTCTAGTTTGTCCCCCGGTTCGCCATGACCCCTCGCTTCCCCGCGTACAAACAGAGGCATACCGCCGACCACACGTGCCCACCCTCCTTGCATATGGGAAGGTAAAAAGGGTATTTCTTCTCCGTCGATCCATCTATCTCAAGGATGCGACCTACACAGTAGTACAATGCAACACACCACTGCACACCCCATTCTATGCATTATCCGCATGCCAGGTACCCGGGGATCAGAAACCTAGCTTTGGGGTTAGTCCTCGGCTTTTCAGTGATTATTATTACCTGCCGAGAAAGGGAAAAGACCCCATGTGGTCGCTCATGCATGCACGCGTGTCTGTCTCGGGCTGATTCTAAACGCCCGTACGCGCCTTTTTTTTTTTCCGCTTCATGGCCCCAAACAAGGCCCAAGCGGGTTGCCATTGTATTTCCGCCCTCTGTAAACACGTACCTCGCCGACCGGGTCTGCTCATTCCTGTGCCTTTTCGACAAGACCTGAATATCACAGAAGGTCGTCTCCTCTCTACTCTACCCAAGTTACTTATGTAGGTGGATAAGCACTACACTATGACGTGAGTATTGCAGCTACGGCGCATGCCGGCTTCCTACCTCGAGAGGTACACAATGATGCATCGTCGAGGGCTTACCAAGGCGGCTTACTGACTGGCACTTGAGAATGCGAGGCCACCGTCGCATCCATCTCATGGCGACCATTCAAGCTAGGAAACGCCGATAAATGCACTGTAGTATCACCTCGCCATCGAACTAACCCGCGACAAATCCCGCCAGCATACCTCTTCGCTGCAATCCAATATCCTCGGTCCCCGTCGATGTTCTTCTGTACGACACTCACGCCCTAGGCCATCTCCCAGTCCATGATCGCGTGACCAGTATTTGACGAGTGGTCTTTTCTGCAAATACGGTGAAGATGTGACTTACATTTGGTCACCGACAACAAGCGCCAAACCGTACAGGCGGATGAGCAAGGGTTTGCTACGTCCACTAGACCACCTTCCTGGGCAACTATCTCCCAGTTACGAGGAGTACCACTGCAGGTTCACAGGCTGATCTGCAATGTTTCGATCCCATCTTCGGAGTCTGATTGAGTATACCATCCATCCCCGGTGGCCACGACGGAAGCCTTCCCGGGGAGGCGGGATTCGCAGCACTTGAGACGACCTCATTAGTGGCCTAACACCTCCCCCAAATGATCGAGATATCGTCAGGCAACAATTTCATTAGGTACCAATGCGCGAAGAGCACGCAGTGGGATGCCCCTGTCAATTGACTATTCGGTCCGAAAAGTGTGCAAAGAGACGCCTGTACCGTGATGATCATCCTGTCCATGATGCCAGTGACATAGGGACGCCTGTGTAGGCCTCTCTCTCTTTCTCTCTATCACGCCCCATTCACTGCTTGTCCCCATTATCTCTCTCTTGACTTTCCATACTACCCTGCGTACGGACCCGGAACCACGCAAGCCTCTGCATTCATGTCGTAGGTATGCCTCCGAATCTTCTGTCTCGTGCCCGTCCTGTTCAGTCATTTGTCAGCTTTTGAAGTCGCGTGGGGGAGTGATCGGGAATGAAGACACACCAGTATGGACGACGGTTGTTTGGCTTCCAAACAAAGGGAGTGCGTCGATTCAGGCGTTGCCCTCGGCGGGCTCGTTACATCGGCCGTACGAGTAGGAGGTCCCTGGCCACACGGTGGCGGATGTGGGCCTTGAGCCATTCCACCTTCGTTCTGGCCTCCGAAATGGGCTGGCCGGCGTCGTACTCGCCTCTCTGGGCGCCATCGACCTTCTGGGTTAACTCCTTGATGGCCATATTGATGATAAAGGTTCGGTAGGCGTGTTGCCGGGTCGTTTCGGTAGCCAAGGGGCCGCGGTGACCGAGATGGACGTGCTCCCGGGCCGTCTGATAGTATTGCTCGAACAAGCGCCAGCCCTTGTAATTCATGAACAAGCGCAAGTTCAAGGCGTCCTCGCGTCGGATGCCGCGGCGCTCGTCGTTCAGAAAGTACGGCAATCGGCCTGAGGTTGGGCCCAAGCGCTGTTCGAGACGGCGCTCGACCTCGGCGTCGCCAAGTCTCTCCCAAGCCTGGATTCCCGGGACGAAGCGATCTTCGTGGAGCTCCTGCAGAAGTCTTTCCTTCACCATGTTGACGGCATAGTCAATGAAAGCATCGCGCAGGTTGCGTGGCTGCTTCAAAGCCAACTGGCAGAACTCCTCGACGCCCGTCGTCAAGATGCCGACGCCCTTGATGATCTCTTCGCTGGTCAGGTTCTCGGCCGGGCCGCGGCCCTCGCTCATGGCCGTGATGAACTCGCGAATGTCTCTGAGAGCCTCTTTACCCGGCTCGTCCTCGGTGATGCCGGGCGGACCAAGGCGGCGGCGGCGACGGCTGCGAACTATGGCCCGGCGGACAATGCGTGACGTCCACTTGTCCTTCCACAGCGGAGTATTCTCGAACACGGCGAGGATGCTGCCGATTTCGTTTTGGGAGGGCTCGTCATCTTCAAGAACGGGCCCCAGAGCCTCCTCTAGCTCTCGGTCCTTGCGAGCAGTCATTGCCACAAAATTGTATGCGGCGCTCTTCCTGTCGGCGTAGAAACCGATCAGGTCAGCCGGGAGCAACTCGGCGACCTCTCCCTCCCTGGGCGAACACAACTGGGCATCATCGTCACCCTCGTCGGCTGGGACGGAAGCTTCCACCTTGACAGGCACAAGGTCTGCGGCCGCTGCACCATGTTTCGTCAACTTCTGGATTGCCAGCAAAGTGAGGCTGATGGAGGTGGGAGGATGGAGATGAGAGTATGAAACCTACCACTGGAGGCGATGTTTCCGTTGTCAGCCATGATGCAGAAAACTCGAAGGCGAGGGATCTGAGGCCGCGCAGAAGATGACAAAGGGAAGAAAACCCCAGTTTTTTGTGGGAGGAAGGGACAGTAGAAATGGTTCTTTTCCCCAGGCAGCGGTGCAACAACAACCTCAAGGCCACCCTACACTGGCCACTCACACAACCCTTAAGGGCGGAGACACGCGGGTCCAGGCTCCCATGTGAGTTCATCTTATAACTGCGAGTCACTAGGTACCTTGAATTACTAGATGGAATTATTAGGTGAATCATACTACTTGAGATCACCCAGGTGATACAGGGCTATCAAGTTTGATCCAATGCCTAGTGAATTTGATAATGGGACCACAGAGCGGCAAAATAGCCAACTTCTGTCCTATGTTTATACAAAACGGCTGAGGTGATTTACAACAGGCTCTTTTCCTAGATACATGAGTTCCCAATAGGCAAGAGAAATACTTGGTACTGTTTGATCTGCTGGTCTGGGCCACTGCCCCCCCCCCCCCCCCCCCCCCCCCCCTTCCCCTCCCCTTCCCCAGGGGATTAGAAGGACATCGTCAGGGCGACAGTGTTGGACCCGCATGTCCAGGCAGACAGACCAATTAATAAAATTGATTGAAAAAAAAAAGAAGCCTGTTTCCCGGTCACATTTACAACCTCAGGTTCGCGCCTTCTTTTTGTTCCAGGGATCCTGTATACCACTCGCACTTTCCCAGGGTCTTGTCCACAGTATACTCTCACTGCCCCTTACGCGCAGCAATATTACACCACTACCAGCAGTCAAGATGTCGGACAACACGAACGGGATCAACAGTGGCAACGGCGGCCTCAATGGCATCGGCAGTGCCGACGATGGAATCAACACCAACATGGAGGGTGCTGACAACACCGGCATCAACGCTACCGACACCGCCGATGGTGGCAACGGCCATGATGCCAATGACACCATCGACGGCATCAACGCAGCTAATGGCACCATCAGCGGCATCGACGCAGCTAATGGAACCACCGGCGGCATCAACAGTGCCAATGGTGCCGACGGAGCCTCTGACGGCTTTGATGCCCAGTACTTCGAGCACCTCCTCAAGTTCGTGGAGTACAGGTTCGTACAACCTGTTCTGTAAATCCCTATTAGCCATACTGACGCCCACCTACAGCGACAACTACATCAGTGTTCACGGCCGAGGCCTCTGCAATGGTGAGTTCTTCCCCAGCGTCTTCCATCTGGCGACCCCTCCCCCCTTTTTCTCTCGAACGGTACTGACGAACCTCCCCGGCGCAGCCAATGACAACGTCAGATGCCCTGATTGCGGGCGCCTTTGGGTCGACACCCTCCTGCTGAAAGTGTCCCGCAAATGGGCCGAAGCGCAAGTTGTAACTGCCGGAATGGCTGCCCGAGCTGTGCGCTGTCCCGCATGCCGTCGACTTTGGGTCTCACACGACCACAACATGCGAGATGAGGCAGCCGACAACATGGTGTCCTTGGTGCGTACGGAGCTCCAATTCTTTACAGACTTCAGCGAGCTCTTGTCGCGCCCCGCGGCCGCCTCGGCTGCTGCCCCAAGCGCTCTTTCCTTGGCCTCCAATTTGAACACGCAGGCGGACGAGTACCTCTACAGCGACTGGATCGGCGATGTAGACGACGGGAGCAGCGACAGCGATTAGGCCAGCGAATTTTACGCATCAGTGGCCGAGATGGAGGAGAAGAGCTTGAAACTACGGCCCGCCTGATTGTGAATTGAGGCCGTGGCGTGTAGACGCAGGACCTGGTGGACCAGAGAATTTCCACCACGAGAGCGGCTGTCCTATTTTTAGATGTACGTGATGAAGACCGAACTGTTCTGCTGGAACCATGATCAAAGCACGGTAGCCCGCAGTTTCAATTTGAACAGTGCCATGCATAAGTACACCGCAGTCCGCAATCGTGGACGACCAGCAGCCCCCGCCGTCCGTCCATATATGCCCCCGTCCAGCCAGTGAACCGCGCGCCTCATGAACCGGCATCCCCCCCATTCGACACGTAGACGATAGGTCGTGTGGCATGTCTCCATGTCGCCATGACATCGGCCCGGCGGCGGGAAAGCGACCCATACAGTCGGGCAGCGCGCAGCGGAATACGATGATGCAATGTAGATTTGACAACCCGCCCCAGCTACCACGGTAAGCTCACGGGCCGGAAGCGACGGTAACCGGTGCCGCGTTCGGTCCGCTTGGCGTCTGGTCTACCCGACCTCCCTGCTTCGATGGCCCCCGTTCCCGCCGTACCGCCCGCGGGTCGCAGTGCCTCGTTCGGGGCCGGCAAACCGTTCGAGTCCGGCGGCAACAAGGCCCTGCGACCTACGGTGTCCTTACGGTGAGCAAAACCATCCCAAACTTATCATCAGGTCAATCACATATGCCTTGCGCATCACGGTCGACTCGCAGCGTTCTTGATGGCCCACCCAGTCGGCGGCTCCTACTCGGATGCCGCGCGCAAGGGACCGCGGGAACTCCGCCCTGCATCTCGGATGACCCGGATACTGCACGGCAGGACGAAGACGAGCTTGCGATATACCTCCCGACTCAATTGCCTGATCACTCCCATGCACCTGCACCATCTCCCCTTTCACGTTGTGCCCTAGCCGCCCGACGGGCTAGGTACCTCGTAGCAAAAGATGGCGACGCTGGCTCTCCGGGGGTTGGCAAGCTCGCCGGCGGCGTCGTTCGCTTTTTGACCCCGCCTCAGCTGAGTCTCTGGAAAGGTAATGATCGCGTCTCATAAGCATGTTGCATGCTCTGGTCGGGAGGGCAAAAATGCAATCGAAAGTTTGATGCCATTTTGTCGAGAGCCGAAGACGATCCGCCACAAGAGCTCCACTGTACCCTTCCTTCCCATCATTGATGGGCGAGTAACTCGTGCTCGCCTGAGACAGACTCCAGGTTCTCCGAGAAGGACATACCACGATCCTGGGGGAAACCTTGTTCGATCGTCGCCGGCACAATGATCCCCAGTCGGCCTGAGCGCCGGGTCGTGCCGACGGTGTCTACCTGTGCGCATTCTTGTCTTCTGATGTGGCCCGGATTCGTCTCTCCAGAGTGGTGGGGACAAGACCTGGGGACATTCACCAAGGACGTTAAACATGAATTGTACGGCTGACGGAAGACGGGAAAAGCCTACAATACTTCTGAAGTATGAAGAGTGATAAACAATGAGAACTGGCTTCTGATTTCTCGTTTCTCCTCCCTCCATGCACACCACCACCTATGAATCGTTTCATGGCGTTGTTGATAAGCGCAGGGCGGGGCAACACCCCAAGCGTCCGAGGGTGGGCGCGGTCGCAGCGGCATCGGACTTGGCGCTGAGTCGCACGCGGAGACGCTCTAGTCCATCTGGCCAAGCACGTCCGCTCGCCCGACACAAGGAACTGCGCACCACGCACAACAAGCCAGAGATCACATCATCGACAACGTACTGTTGGTTTGTCAACATAGAACTATGCCTTCGTCGTCTCCGCCGGCCTTGTTCCACAATGGTCGCTTCTTCCAGAGCAGCGGCACCGACGGCCGGGACCACAGCTTCGCCGAGTGCGTCGTGGCGGATGCCGAGGGGATCATTACCCATGTCGGGTCGCTGAAAGACGCCAAGGTCGCCGAGGCCCAGGCCTCCGGCGCGACGGAGCACGATATGGGTGGGCGTATCGTACTCCCTGGCTTCTTCGATGGCCACATTCACCTGCTGCGCCTGGGCCAGTCGCTGCAAAACGTGGCGCTGGAGGACTGCAAGAGCCTCGACGACATCCGGGCGGCCATCAAACAGTACGCGGCCGAGAACCCCGACGTGGCGCGTATCTGCTGCAAGGGGTGGATGTACTCTATGACGGACAACAAGGCCCTCGCCAGCATGCTGGACGACCTGGATCCGCGCCCCATCTTCATTGACGAGAAGAGCCTGCACTCGACGTGGTGCAACACGGCCGCACTGCGGGAAATGGGCGTGCAGGACATGGCTGACCCCGAGGGCGGCAAGATTCACCGCGACGAAAACGGTAATCCGACGGGCGTTCTGGCCGAGTCGGCCGTCATGCTCATTGTGTGGCCTCACCTGGCCAAGGCTGCGCCAATGGAGGAGAAGCTCTCGGCGCTGAAGGGAGCCATCGACGCCTACAGCGCGGCGGGATATACCGGGGCGGTGGAAATGGCCTTTGATGAGAACGCGCTGGAAGCGATGCGGATCCTACGACAGAAGGAGAAGCTACCCCTTCGCCTGGCGGTTCATTGGCTCGTGACTCCGAGGAAGACAGAAGCCGAGAACCTGGCCCAGGTCGACCGGGCCATCGAGCTGTGGAGGGAGCTGAATGCCGAGACGAGCCCAGACTTTCGCGTCGCAGGTATCAAGGTCATCTGCGACGGCATCATCGACGCTTGTACCGCGGCCTTGACGGAGCCGTACTCGTCCAACGGCGTTGACTGCGGACCGCTATGGACGGTGGACGAGTTGCTGCCCGTGGTCAGGAAGGCCGACGCGGCCGGCATGCAGTGCGCTCTCCATGCCATTGGCGACCTGGCTATCCGCAACGCCATTGACGCACTTGAGCAGGCAGGGCGGCCCGGCGGCAGGCACAGAATCGAGCACCTGGAACTGGCCATGCCCGACGACGCCGCGCGCCTTGGCAGGCTGGGTATCACTGCATCCATCCAACCTGTGCACGCCGACCCCGCCATTCTGCGCGCCTGGCCGCGACTCCTGGGGGCCGACCGCTGTCAGCGCGCGTTTGCGTACAAGGACTTTGCCGATGGCGGTGCGGTGCTGGCGCTCGGGTCGGACGCCCCCACGGCACCGCACGCGCCACTGCGCAACGTCTACACGGCGGCAACGCGGCGATCGGCACGCGAGCCCGGGTTGGAGCAGGCCGTGAACCCCGACTTTGCCCTCTCGCTGGCGGCGGCCGTGGCCGCCGCCACCGCCGGGTCGGCGTACAGCTGTTTTGCGGACCGCTGGGCGGGCAAGCTGGACGTGGGGCTGTCGGCCGACTTCGTCGTGGTCGAGATGGAATGGGAGGCAAACAGGCTGCTGGAGGCCAAGGTGCAGCAGACCTGGTTTCGGGGAACTCGGGTCTATGACTTGGCAGAGTGAGGCAGCCAGTAGCGCAGCCGGTATAGAACGCGTAATGATTGCCGGGCGCGCCCCCGACGTGTACGTACTCGGTCGGTCTATCTACCCCATGCGCCGCGATACGAGGATGGATGCGTGCTGCAAGTCGTGCTCCCGTGACAAGCTGCCGAAGACGACGCTTCGGTCGTCCAAATACGTCCGACGTGCTCGGCGTTAACGCAGCACGCCAATCACACGGTGCCATATCGCCTGAGGCTCTCGGCCAGGCGACCACCCCCGGATGTACGCACTGGAGGTGCCTGGGGTACCCCGCGTGTCACACGGGCTCTAGTTGGCCGACCGGGCCCGATGCGGGTGCCGTCGCCTAAACGTGGTCTCATTATCGGAGCAGAGATGCGGGGTGAGTGCCTGCCGAGCGAGGGGGGTCTCCGCGATTGGGGTGTGAAGGTTCTAGACTCGGGTCTCTCGTCCTGCGATCCGCTTCGCCAACGGTCGTCGATCTGGGGAAGCAGTAGCCAGAGCGGGTTGGCCTCATGTTTCCCCAGAGAACGACAGAGAGGGAGGGGCGACAGAGGGGCGCGCGGGCCTGGCCCAACGTTCCCTGGCTTCCACCATCCAAGGCATCCAGGAAACATGGGGAACGAAACGGTACCAAGCCAGCCAAGTGCGCCGATCAACGGGGGAAGCACGCTGACACGCTGGACCGCCGGGGCGGCGGTTGCGGAAGAGGGTTTCGGAAGATGGCCGATGGCGCTCTGGTGAAAGCATAAGAAGGCCGGAGTATCGCCGGACAGTATCGCCAAGCGGCTCGGTGCTGGATACCCACGTCGGCCAAGAAGCCTGCGGAGACGGCGGCGTGGACACAGCCCCGTTCCGCTATTTGCTTTGCTTCCATCGTGGACCTCCCAGTGGCCGACACCCTGGCCACGAGAGGTTGGATGTGGCATAAAATTGGCTTCGTTGGCGGCTCGGCGGCTGGGCGTCGCTGTCGTGGGATCGGTAAGTACGATAGAGCCCGCGCGCCACTGTTTTTGTGCCCTGTTTGGCCACGATCCATGCAGGAGACAGGAGGACGCACCTGTCCCAGTGTACGTTCCCATCCAATACCAGTGTGCCTGCCAGTCGCCATCCCATGGGATCCCATTCCAGCAGGCAGGCACGATGCCGTCCCATCTCATACCATACGTAGTAGTATGCGATCCGATGTACCTACAGCAAGTTGGCAGGAAATGACTTCCATATTCCCATCCCGCCCAACGAGTGCTCTCCATGTCCTCTCCCCCACACGGGCTCCAGTGATGGCATCCACCCAAACGTCCAATGCCGCCCTCATCTCTCTCTCACAAACACACTCTCTCATATCTTCATCTTCGATTTCTGCGTCCTGTCTGGAACATCGCAAACGCAGCGCCAACAAACAAACCGCCATGGGGACTGTCGTCCAACCAGCACCCTGTCCGCCTGCGCGGCCGGACGACTGCAGCTGCCGATAAGAGATACTCGCGGCATCGCGCCCAAAACAAGCTGGCAAGCGAACCCCCTCCTCCCGTTATGTTTGGAACATAATCCTTGGGTGAGGGGATCCATGCTGCCTGGGTGCAAGGTCGTCGTGTCGTTATCGTGCAACGAACCTGCAAGTCGCCCCATCCCCCGTTGCTTGGGTCGGGCTAGTGCCGCTTGGCAGCTCTCATCTCACTCGTCGGCCTTCCTTGTAGGTCATCGCCGCATCGCCATGACGAGGCCGAGAACCCAATCACCGTTCACACCGTCCTCTCGCCTCGCCAGTCCATACATGGGGAGACCCCCTTGGCACAGCATTGGCGTTCCGGCCACATGATGGCCACCCGGCCCAGTCCCCCAAACCTCGCCCCAGACACGCTGCCAACCACGCCAGACACGCAGCGGCCGCCCGCGGGCCTCAGCCGTCTCGTCCAGCCCGGCACGCACGGTATATAGCTGGCCGCCCATGCCCCCGATCCAGGTCCGGTTTCTTTTGCCCTGTCACACCACCACCGTCCCTGTCCCATCCGAGGATCCCACCGACCATCAACCAGTACTGATAGTCTACGTGAATGGGTGTAGAAGACCAAATTCTTGTCGAGGAGTCGACTGAACCTCCTATATGTGGCTACACCGATGTAAAAGCTGCACCAACCTCCGCTGGCCTCTCCACCCAGCGGTCCCCAACCCATCCACCCGCCCGGCTCGCCGACTCCGATGAGAAGATAGCGACCGCCGCCGGAGCCCCGCCTGTTCCGCCCCCGCACACCGTCCAGCTCCGCGACCTTGAGACCGTCTACCGGACCAGTTTCGGCAATGGCCTTTCCAATGCCGACGCTGCCGAACGGCTCGCCCAGGATGGCCCCAACTCCGTCAAGGGCGCCAAAGGCCTATCCTTGTGGGAGATTCTCCTGAGACAGGTGTCCAACAGTCTGACCCTGGTTCTCTTCATCGTGATGGCTCTATCTTTTGCCATCAACGATTACATCGAGGGCGCCGTTATCGCCGCCGTCATTCTGCTGAACATTGCAGTTGGGTGCGTTTCTTCCCGCATCCATGGTGCAGTGCTTGTCCCATGTGTGTGTGTGCCTGTTCTTAGTGGCCGAGCTAACCGGCCGCATCCAGACTCGTCCAAGACTACCGCGCAGAACAGACAATCCAGTCCCTCTACGCACTTTCGGCTCCCACCTGCAAGGTCATCCGCCAGCAGCAGATCGAAACCATAAAGGCCGAGTCGCTGGTCAAGGGTGATGTTGTTCTCCTCAATGTCGGCGACATCGTGCCGGCCGACCTTCGCCTCATCGACGGCCTCAACCTGTCGACGGACGAGGCCCTCTTGACCGGCGAATCGCTACCCATCAGCAAAGATGCTGAGGCCGTCCTCAACGAGGGCGATGTCCCCCTGGGCGACCGCATCAACATGCTGTACTCGGCCAGCACCGTGACCCGTGGTCGCGGAACCGGTCTCGTAGTCGCCACTGGCATGAACACTGAAGTCGGCAAGATCGCCGAGATGCTCAGGGCCAATCCCAAGGCCAAGACTGGGCTTTCTGGCCCCGCCAGAATCTTGAATCGTATCAAGAACGGCGGGCGGAGTATTCTCGGCCTGGAGGGCACTCCGCTCCAGGTCAAGCTCAGCAAGTTTGCCCTGCTGTTGTTCGCCTTCGCCATCCTGCTGGCAGTTATTGTCTTCTCCGCCAGCCTGTGGGACGTCGATGATGAGGTTCTCATCTACGGAATCTGTGTCGGTGTCGCCGTCATTCCCGAGTCCCTTATTGCCGTCCTCACTATCAGTATGGCTGTCGGCACCAAGGCCATGGCCAAGGGTAACGTCATTGTACGGAAGCTCTCGGCCCTCGAAGCTGTCGGCGGTGTGACCAACATCTGTTCCGACAAGACTGGCACTTTGACCCAGGGCAAGATGATTACACGCAAAGTCTGGCTTCGCGATGGCTCCACCGCCACGGTTGAGGGCAGCACGCACCCTTTCGACCCTTCCAGTGGGGTGGTTGTCTGGGATGCTCAAAAGGAAGAACCTGTCGACAAGCTCGAGTCAATCTCGCGCCTGCCTACCAGTGCTAGGGACTTTGTCCACTGCGTCTCTCTATGCAATAACTCGGTTGTCAGCGACAGCAAGAGTAACTCTGCCGATGACACGGCTGAAACTTCAACCATCTCGACCTCATCACCCGAATGGAGTGCTGTGGGAGAGCCGACCGAAATTGCCCTGAATGTTTTCGCCATGCGCTTTGGTCTGAGCAAGGCGGCTGTCACGCAAGTGAAAGGCACCAAGCTGCTTACGGAGTTCCCCTTCGATTCTACTTGCAAGCGTATGACAGTCGTGTACGGCGGAAGCGACTCCAAGACGGTCGACGTCTACACGAAGGGCGCATTGGAAGCCCTGCTGCCTCTCTTGGATGCCTCCGAGGCTCTCAAGGCGGAGCTCACGACCAGAGCTGAAACTCTGGCCGCCGAGGGCCTTCGTGTTCTCTGCATCGCGCACAAGAATGTACCCCGTGAAGATGCGACAGTCAATGTCCGGGAATCGGCCGAATGTCTCTTGACGCCTCTCGGACTGGCGGGTCTTTACGACCCTCCCCGTATGGAGACGGCTGGTGCGGTCCAGAAATGCAAGCGTGCCGGTATCGCCGTGCACATGCTGACCGGAGACCACATCAAGACGGCCACGGCTATTGCGCACGAAGTTGGCATTCTCGGCTCGGACCTCACAGCTGCGGAGGCTGCCACGGCCACCATGCCTGCCAGCGCGTTCGATGCCCTGACGGACGACCAGGTCGACGCCATGGACAAGCTTCCCCTGGTACTCGCCCGTTGTTCCCCCGCCACCAAGGTGCGCATGGTCGAGGCTATGCACCGCCGCGGTGCGTTCTGTGTCATGACGGGTGACGGTGTTAACGACTCGCCGGCGTTGAAGAAATCCGACGTCGGTATCGCTATGGGCCTCAACGGTAGCGACGTGGCCAAAGAGGCCGCGGACATGGTTTTGACCGATGATAACTTCTCGTCCATTGTGACGGCGGTTGAAGAGGGCCGTCGCCTGTTCGACAATATCCAAAAATTCCTGCTTCATTTGCTTGTGTCCAATATCGCGCAGGTCATCCTGTTGCTTGTGGGCCTGGCCTTCAAGGACGAAGCAGGCAACTCCACCTTTCCACTGTCGCCGCTAGAAATTCTCTGGGCCAACCTGATCACGTCGTCGTTCCTGGCGCTCGGTCTCGGCCTGGAGGAGGCACAGCCCGACATCATGATACGTCCGCCGCACAGCCTCAAGGTGGGCGTGTTCACGTGGGAGATCATCGCCGACAAGATGGCGTACGGCTTCTTTATGGGTGCCCTCTGTCTGGCGTCCTTCTCCTCGGTGGTGTACGGGCTCAACGATGCCTCGCCAGCGACGCTGGGCCACGGCTGCAATGCCGAGTACAATGACAGCTGCGGTGTCGTTTTCCGGGCACGCGCGACCGTCTTTGCGACGCTCTCGTTCCTGCTGCTGGTGACGGCGTGGGAGGTGAAACACTTTACACGCTCGCTCTTCGCCATGAACCCCGAGTACTACTCGGGCCCCTTCTCCATCTTCCGCACCGTCTACCGCAACAAGTTCCTCTTCGGTGCCGTCGTTGCCGGCTTCGTCATCACCTTCCCCGTCATCTACCTGCCCGTCGTCAACCGCATCGTCTTCAAGCACGAGGCCATCGGCATTGAGTGGGCCATCGTCGTCGCCTGCGTTGCTGTCTACGTCCTCCTCGTTGAGAGCTGGAAGGCGGGCAAGCGCGCCTTTGGCGTCGGCGTCGTCGTTTACGGCGGGCCCGCCCAGGAGGTGTAAGCGACGGGGTTGGGGTTACGGAAGAGGAAGAGGTGGATTAAAATGCAGTGGAAGTGCAGCAGCAGGCGGGCAGCGGAATCGCCCGCCTCATATGCCATGCCATGCAAGGCCGGGGAGGCACGTTGGCCGCCCCGCAAAGTTCGTTTTCCCTTCGCTACCTTCATTTGCCAAAGTCAAAATCTTGCTCCTTGGGATCCGATGATGTCAGAGGGACTTCTTCGAGTTGTCGGATTGGGGTGGTTCATGGTATGCGCAGCCTCGATAACGGGGCTGGCGTCTCCCGTCCCAACCATGGCAGGGTTTCCTTGTTTACCTTACGTTGACCTGCTTGCTGCCAAATGAGCGCGGGCGGGCAGGCAGGCCGTGCTGGACTGGGTGTTATTACCTGTGGTACAGCAGTGTGCAGAATACCGGTCAGGTGGTGTATCTTTTCGGTTATTGTCTAGCCGGGCGTGCGCGTCCGGAAATATGAAATGCCAACTACCATCGCTCCTTATTCCCACCAGCTTTTCCCCCCTTCTCGTCTTCATGATGATCTGATGTCAGGCGTGCAGTGCATGGAAGTAGATTGCGTCTTACTAATGGATGTCGAATATGTAAGCAAGTACCTAGATAACCGGTGGTGGTGCCTGAACCACTAACGGGCGGTTTGGGTGTATGATGGGCCTGCAAGCGTCGCACCGAACGGGGCAGAGGAGACTAGAAATTGTTCCGGGAGCGAAAAGCGATTGAGAACTAGACTCACACGGGCCCGGCGGCCGCGACCATCAAAAGGGAAGTACGGATACTTGAAGTGCCCTAAGCCAAGGTTGTTCTAGCGAGTAATGGAAGCACCTACCATGGATGAAAGTGGAATGCCCCCTCCAGCAGCGGCACCAGGGCTCTTCCCCTCTCACGGTCCCTTCCGGGAGCCTCCCCCCCCCCCTCTTTATATGAGGTAGCATCAGCTCAAGAAGGGCATGTATGTAGATGTTTAGCGACAGTCAAGCCAGAAGTGGGGCGAACAAGCCCCAACCGATGGTATTATCGGTACATGGTGGTGTGTGGTCTGGCCAGTTTGTTTTCTGGTTGGCTGGCTGTCCACGTTATGTGTATGTGTGTGTGTGTGTGTGTGTGTGTGTGTTTACTAGGCGAGAGTGAGGACAGAAGGGATGGATGGATGGATGGATGGATGGAGGGGGTGGGCGCCCGTCCTTACGGCCTTAGTTCCAAAGAGGCCCTGGGGAGGGGGAGAGATTCTCTGCAGGTCCGGTAGGTAAGGGGGGGTTATACCCAATGGGAGGGCGTGGATAGCTCGGGATGGATCCATGGGTTGGGGTGCGGCGGCGGCGGTGGGTGGGGTGATGGTGGTGGTGGTGGTCGTCTTTTGTTAGATGTCAGATCCCAACGTCCAAATATCCAAATACCCTAGCTACCTAGGTCCCTAGGTGCTGGGGAGGGGCATGGAAGGGCCCGACTGTACTACGGTCTCCCAATGTCGCATTCTTCCCCAGTCCCTCGGATCGTCAGGTGGACATGGATCGTGACGGGCAGAGAGAACCTATTAGGCCCCAGAATGAATGTAAGCAGGCAGTAGGTATTATCTCCGTCCATCTAGTGCAGGTTGTCCATCAGGCGTGCTGCGCGCGTCCCGCGGTGGTTACGCGGCACGTGGGCCGAGAGACAGGCCACGCCCTCGATACGGCGGCGCTCCGGAAGCTCCTAGGTCGGCATGCATACATATATGCAGGCCCTGGAGTGGGAGGGGGAAAGGGACGAGGAAGCCAAGAGGCGACGCGTCGCAGCACATACAGCAACCATCGCATGGTTCCCGAGGGACGAGATGTGCCGTAGGTATGCTCTGTATATGGGTGTGTGTGCGGGTCACGAATCTGGAGGGCAGCAAAGCTAAGGTCGGCCCCACGCGGTTCTCCCAAATTACCTACATTCCAGTGTATACATAGTACAGGCTGGAGGCTCATGGGATGCACGTCCCCCGTGGGCTAAGTGAGGCTCGGCCGTGAAATACGACCGATCGACCGAGGTTGGTAGCACGCGCCCCTCCTCAGGCAGTAGCGTGGCCGGAGCGGTTATACGCGAAATCGGATGCCAGCGGGCGGGCGCTCTCCATTTTAGATACGAAGGAGAGGGGGTGGGAGGGCACGAGAGCCGCGGCCGACACGAGGGGAACAAGAGGATAGAAAAAAAAAAAAAAAGAGAGAGCACAAGACCTTCAGCTAAGGGCCTAGACGGCTCCAAATGGAACGTGCACGCATGCAGCAACGAGGCATGGGCATCCACTTGCCCGCAACCGCCACAGAACCCACCCCCCGGTCGTGCGTGGGCTGGGCCGGCGGCGACGATGCGACGCTCAGCGGCTGGGCTGCGATGCGGCGCCGTGGTCCTGCTGCGGCTGGCTGTTGCGTACCGCGAACGTGGCCGGACGTGGGATGATGGTTGGACCACCGAGGGAATGGCGAATGTGTGTAAGTGTGCGTGCATGTGTGATAGGCTGGACACTGGCTGCATGGCGATGCGTTACCCAGTGTCGCCGTGAGTCTCTATCTCATGGCGGGGGATGAGAGGTGAGGAAATATGTCGTCGTCGGGTCATGGCTGCGGGTGTAAGTCGGGAGGTATGTGCGTCGTCAGGTGTCGGGCGAGACGTACGTCTGGATCATGGGATGGATGGATGCACAGCCAGAAACCCACGCGTGTCCACTACCGTGTATACCTACCTCTCCAAAAGAGGCAGGCGAGGCAGGTCACCGGGGTTTAGGGAGGGCGTTCTCGCTTCCATGGGGGGAGAGAGAGAGAGAGAGCTGGTCCGAGTTCAGGACGGGTTGGTTTCCCATGGCCCACCGAAATGGCGCAATACTATACGCTGCCCGTCAGTCTAGCGGGAGTTCCATGGCGGGTTAGGAGGAATGAGACGGAAATGACAAGGATGGGTAGCGTCGAGGATCGGTAGCGTCGTGGATGGATGCATGGGAGGGGGGCAACAACGGTTGAACGGGGGAGGGAGGAGTGCAATCTCTATCGCCGGTCCGCGTCCAGACTGGTATTCCAATGCGTATTGTCGGTCAGGTTTGAACCAAGTGGAAACTGACACACATTCACGCGCACACGCACACGCACAACTGGGTTGGAAGAGCGCAAGAGCAAGGAAGAATGATGATGAGGACGCGGCTCGTCGTGGTGGTGGTGGTGGTGGTAGTGGTTCCCCACCCGAATCTTCTCGAGGTGTCCGTGGCCCGACGTCTTACGCGAGGGGATCCATCAGCCGCAGCGATGACTGCGCCAAAATGTCGATGGCCAGGCGCGCCCGGACGATCTGCGTCGAGGGCCACGCAAGGACATGGGATGGGAATGCCGCCCTGTAGGACCGTTGCATACCTGGACGGTTGCCGGGGAGGGGATCGACAGAAGAGGGCGAGAGGGAAAGGCGGTCGGACGGTGCGTGTCCGTGTGTGTCTGTTTTGGCGGTTATGTGCTGCTGTGTGTGCTGTGCAGCAGCGCATCGAGGCACAGCATGTGACATCCCATGCCCATCCATCCCATCACTGCCCCCCTGCAAGGCCGCCCGCCGTCGTCGTCCATCCCGGCATCGCCTAGGTACGACACCCGCTACCGTGGTGCACCAAGTAAGTACAGGGAGATATGTAGGTGTTCAACTAACCGCATGCAGCCCGTTAGTTGTCCGGCTCGAGCGGTGCCGCCCGCCATCTCGCTCGCTTCGTCGTGTTGCCGTCCCCCGGGGGGCATGTATCTGCGAGGGGCCGCTAGGCTTCCCCGTGTTAGGCCATCGCTGCCCTTCCCTGCCTGCCTGCCTTCCGCCCCGGGCCCTTCCTGAACGAGCAGATGGCCTCCACGGGCCCTGCGTGCATAGCCGCCGCATGCCCAGGTGAGATGGACCGGACACGCGGGCAGGGCCAATGGGAAGAACCAGGCCGGACGATAAGTCTGCATGCGAACTAGTCGAGGTAAGCTGTCTAGGGCATCCCCGTGGGTTAGCCGGGTGCAGGAGGAGGGTACGGGAAAGCGCCAGACCGCCTGGGTCCGCGATCCATCCTGGATGGGAGGCAGGACGGTTGGCGTAGAGATAGTTAGGTGATGGGAGATGTCCCGTGTTGCTTCGCCTGCGATCTCGGGGCTTCGGTGGTGGTGATTTTTACTGGGTCCGGGGGTTGAAGGCATGGACGTACAGTAGTAGCTAACGGGCTAGCACCTGCACGCACTCACTCATTCACCCACTCACTCACTCACTCACTGCCCCTCCAGAGCTCCCATGTCCCATGTCCCCATCCATCCATGCCCCTGCCCAATTGCCCGCCTTGCGACCGACTGACTCCTCTTTCCCAGCCGGCCTTTTCTTCTTCTCCCACCTCCCACCTCGACAGAGGTACGGATAAGAGGGAAACGCACCGACAGCGATGGAACGGGCCACCCGCTGGCCTGGACCGGCCTGGAGCTCTTTACGTCACGATAACGCGGGCCCGTGGGCGAGTGAGAATGCTCGTCGCGACTGAGGGGCATCTTTCCGATTCCAATCCCGCCCTCGGCTGGCGCTTGCCCACGCGCTATCGCCGTGAAACCGACGAGACTCGATGGGGAGCCGTCGTCTTAACACAGAGCCCCTGCCCCATCATCCCCATCCCCCCCCCCCTCCATAAGCACCCTCCATAAGTCCCTCCAGCCGTCCCCTTCCTCCCGTCCATCCTGTTTTTTCCCGTCGTCGTCCTTGTCCTCGGCCTCTTTTGCTCTACTCGGTCGGTGCTCTCTCGGACGTCGGTGTCGTTCCCCACGTCGTGTGAAAATTTCTGCCCATAAATATATTCCATACCATCGCAGCTTGTCCTGCCGTCTTCCTCTCTCCCGTCGCGCGCGCGCTCTCATCTCGTATACACACCTCAACCCTGTCCCCCGGCCCAATTGTCTCTCGTCTGCTCTCCGCTTCCCGCCCCAAAAAGCTCCAGTTGCCGTGAAGAAATTCCCCAATTGAGAATCCAGCTCCAATCAGAGGCCTCTTTGCGCGCCCGCCCCATATCGCGCCCGCGCTAAGACTCAAAAGAAAGCGACAGAACTCCCACTCCCAAACACAAGAGAGAGAGAGAGAGAGAGAGACAGAACGAGAGAGAAAGTCAATGTCTCTCGCCCAACATCTCACTGCGACCGAGGGCGTTGACCGCGCAGAGCTCCAGGACGAGGATATCCCATTCTGGAACCCCTTCACGCCGCTCCTGCAGGCGCAGCCGGATCAAAATGATGTGAACGAGCCGGGCCAGCACCCCAGCCTCAACGCCGAAGATGACGATGACTTCCTGGACGACGAGGACGCCCAGAGCAAGGCCAATGCCGGCACTTGGCGTCGCCTGAGCTTCGATGCCTTTGCGCCCCCCGACGCCAACACCCAGGCCCCCGTAGACCCGACGCCGCATGTCGCCGCCTACAAGATCTCCACCCCGCGACGCATTGGTAAGTGAGAAACAACACGAGTATACAGAGACAGCCAGCCAGCCAGACAGACGTGACCGACCTTCGTGCACATCGAGTTAGGAACTATCTGCTCTTCGTTCCTGATCACGCCTGCTAACATGTCCTTCCAGCCCAAGTCGCCTTTTCCATCGTGGCCTGCTGGTTCGCCGCCGGCACTGTTTTTGGCTTCGCCTCGCTGAAGCCCATTCTGATCGCTGAGGGCGTCTACCGCGACCAGTGCTCAGCCGATGAGATCGCGGCCTTTGCCGATGATGGCTACGTCGAGCCCTGCCCCGAGCAAGACTTGCGCCTGAACCTTTTCTTCATCGCCGCCTCCATTACCTGCAACACGTCTTCCCTGTTGGCTGGTTCGGTGCTCGACCGCTATGGCCGGCGCGTGTGCTACACCATCTCGTCCGTCTTCTTGGCCATCGGCTCAATCCTGATGGGCTACGCCTTCAGCATCCCCGAGTTCGACGGCTACCTGGTGGCCAATATCTTTTTGGCCCTCGGCGGAACCTTCCTGTTCGTCCCCAGCTACCAGATGGCGAATGCGTTCCCCAAGTACTCGGGCATCATCGTGGCCATTATCACGGGCGCCTTCGATGCCTCGGCCGCCATATACCTGTTCTACCGCTGGGCCTGGGAGGCGACCAACGGCGCCTTCACGCCGTCGCGCTTCTTCTTCCTGTACCTCATCGTGCCTGCCTGCATTTTGGTCGGCGAGTACACCCTCATGCCCGCGGGCGCCTACCACACGACCCCCGAGCTGGAGCAGAAGATCGAGAAGGCCCAGGACCCGATGCGCGACATCCACGACTCGGACGATGACCTCAGCGAGGGCGAGCTGTACCGCGTGCGCAGCCTCCGGTCCGAACGGCGTCGCGACAAGATTGACCGCATTGAGGAGATCTTCGGCAATGCCGAGGAAAGAGAAGAGCGCGCCCACCAGGTTGAGGAGCAGCACGTGGCCAGTGGTATTTGGGGTGTGCTGCACGGCCTGCCGGCTCACCGCCAGATGATGACGCCCTGGTTCATCCTGATCCTGCTGCTCACGGTGCTGCAAATGCTGCGCATGAACTACTTCATCGCCACCATCCGCGCCCAGTACCGCTACATGCTCGGGTCCGACGACCCGGCCGAGGCCATCAACCACTTCTTCGACGCCGCTCTGCCCATCGGCGGCGTCGCCGCCACGCCCTTCATCGGCCTGCTCCTCAACAACATGAGCGTGGGTTTCATGACGGCTGTGCTGACGGTCTACATCGCCCTCATCGGTGTTCTGAACTGTCTGCCCTATGAATGGGCTGGCTATGCGACTGTTGTCTTTTTCGTGCTGTTCCGGCCGCTGTACTACTCAGCAGTGAGGTAGGCTTCCATAAAGCTCCAGCACCGGCTGCTCTGATCAAAATGCTGACTGCTTCTGTAGCGATTACGCAACCAAGGTCTTCGGCTTCGCTACCTTTGGCCGTATCTACGGCATGTTGACATGCATCTCGGGCATCGTCAACTTCAGCCAGTCGGGCATTGATGCCCTGACGCATGGCCCTCTGCACGGCGACCCGACTCCCATCAACATCAGCTTTGCTGTTCTCGGCAGCGCCATTGGCCTCATCCTCACGGTTTATGTGTACCACCAGGCGCACAAGTACGAGGTGGAGCAATCCGAACCCAAAACGAGCGACCCTCAGCGGTTGCCCCTGATCCGCGAGTCAACGGCCGAGTACGGCACGGTCCCCGGCCGCGACGCTTCGCAGATGGTCTGAGCAGCCTTACTGCAGAATTCGAAAGACGAATGCACATAAAGAAGGGGCAATCAACATACAAGGAAAAGGAAAAAGAAAATAAGGAGTTGTTGGGCACAGAGCCCGGAGCTGGCGCCAACGGGGGTATGGGATACAAAGCACGGCGAGAAGAGAGCCTCGCCGGACGAAGGTCCATGCTTTCAACAGGTGCATTGCTTGGGGTTTGGTTTTCTGTGCGGGTCCTGCATATCGGCATGCATGGCGTTTTCGGCGAATATTAACGGCATCTTGGATGACAATGGGCATGGTTGACGGCGTCTATTCTCTACGGCCCCCTTGGTCTGGGGGACGAAGTTACGTGATACGTGGCACCGAAATGGGCTATGCGATAATGAATGAAATTGTTTAAATCCATGATGATCTAACGCGACTCTTGATGGGGTGCCTGCCCCCGCGTGATGCTGGTGAACATGCTTGATCGGAACTCGGGACGTTCGATAGGGCGGGCGTCGGATTATGGCTAGTAAGTAGCCTCCCAAGGCAGCGACACCGTCAGGGGTTTAAAAAGTGATGGTGTACGCCCGTCCACGAGGCCACGGCTGCGGTAGTATTGGCTATTTCTGTGCGACAGGAGCGTGAGAAGGGGGGAGGGCCGAGCCTACGGCTGGAACGGCGCCGGACTACGTACTTCTCAGCCCCCTTTTCCCCACGCAGCCACCGCCGGCTGGACACGTCGGGGACGGGCGTGGACGAGGGGCAGCGCAGCTTCGCGGCTGCGGGTCCCGGGACGGGTGCCTATCGGATGCCGTTTCCGGCCGGCTCCGCGGCCGTCTTTACCCCCGATACTGTCTGTCTTGGTGTCAGTTCTTTCCGAGATGTTACGGTTTCGGTGAGGTGCTCGTGATCCAGGGTTCCCGAGGGTACGGGCATTCAAGCCGTTGTGGAGTTTCAGGGGGTCACTCGGGGCGTGGTTGGAGGGAGGACAAGAGAAAGGCCGAGAGGGAGGACTGGAAGGAGGATATTCAGGGGGGGTTTGTTCAGAAAGTGAGTTTGAGGGAGGATATCAAAGTCTAGAATGGCCGAGGCACCTCGATAAGGGGTAACGGAGAGCCTTGGAGGGAAAACCTTTCGGATACCTGTGCCCGATTGAGGGAGGAGGGAAAGGGGGGAGAATGAAGAAGTTTGAAGAAAGATGGCCGTCGTGTTCTCCTTGTGCAACGTCCCACACATGCTTTGGAAATGACGGGAGACGGCTTCCTTTTTCGAGGAGCAGGTATCTTTCCGGGAAATAGGCAACGACTTGGCTCCCACGATTGATGCGTCCTCGGGAGGGTGGCTGAGTTACGTCGTTGGAAACTCGGTGGCCTCAACGATGTTGATGCCGTTCCGCCGGTCTGTCTGGGTCATTAGACAATGGGTGGCCAATGAGTAGCGTTCTGGAGGCCGCGTAAGGCGTTGAGGCGGCGTACAGGTAGTTCGCAGGCGGCCTCAGGGGGGAGGGCTGCCTGCCTCTTGGCAGGGCGCTTTCTCGTGTTGGACACGGATTACGTCCCCTGGCTGTCCTCAGCTGACCATCTTGGCATCCGGCGCTCGTCGTGTAGGTGGTACGGATGGATTGAGGCCGCTGGTTCGGTTGTGGGATGGAGGCCGCGCAGTTGCTGGGTGAGCTGGCAAGGCAGACAAGTAGGCAGGCATCCAGGCGTCCTGTGAGGCCACGCCAAGTCCTCTCTATGTGCGGGGTCAGCTCTCAGGTGCGGGATGGGATCGGTGGCCTCAGTGCCTACATCCACCGAAATTCGGGTTGCCTTGGCAGTTCCGTCGCCAATCACGGGAGCGCTTCCTCTCGGCGGTGTCCGGGGCGCAGATGCGTGGTCCAATAGGGGTCGAAGGTCACTCTGGGCAGTTTTCCCCCTTGCTTTCTGCCCTGAATTCAACCTCGCAACAAGCTTCATGTGGCAAAGGTAGACCATCCAAAATCGTATATAAACTACTAGAATTAACATGCATATACATCCGCTCAGTAAGTTTGCAAACTTCTCCTGTCATGGAGTGTTCTTGGTTCTCCTCTCTGGGAGTGCTGTCCGTTAGAATCTTTGCTACCAATATCAATCAAGTCTACGCTCGAGTACCTTACTTCATAAGATGCGTTCCATATTCCCAATCCACAACATGTATGAGCGCACCTTTGACACAAAAGGAGGCCGTTCCCCCTCTCCTGGGGCTGTCAAGCTGTCTTTTCTCCATTCCATCGACCTGCCTACCTGGCACTGCAACCAATGTCTTCCACTTCCCTCGCCACCTACTCCGTCCAGACCTCTGGTCGTCGGTGTCAGCCCCCGTTTGGTGGAACACCATCTGACCCCTCCTGCTCCCCCTCCTTTGACAACATTCTCTCATACACATCCGCCTCTGATGAAGCCATAAAAACGTGCCTTTCCTGTGGTCATGCCTCCAGTGACAACACATTCATTCCCTTCTCTACATATCCGTCCTATCCCACATGGCCTTCGATACCTTCAGACCAAACCCTGCCTATGCCCCTTGGTTATGACCTTGGTCATCACTCTACATCCTCATCGATGTATCCATACCAGCCTGTGCGCTGGGTTCTTGCTCCTAGTCAACCGGCTCTATCATATTCCCAGCCGAGCTCTGACCAAACTTCGGTGATTTCCCCGTGCTCCGGGAATTTCACGTCTGCTAACATGTAGAGAGAAGGCATGGTGGTCGGCGCCGGGCTCGTACCCCTATCCGCTCAGCGGTCGTTTATCGCCTGAATCAACTGCCTCGATGGATCGGGATGATAGATCTGGGCACCCGGATTGGATCAACGTATTCACTGGCGGCTTGCCCATGGTCGAGCCTTCTTCTCAGGCCTTTGAAAGTTCCAGCATCTATCCGCCCTCCTCCATTTCGGGTGGCCTCCTAGACTACAAGAGCTCCAATAACGAGGCGCCCTCGCTCGGCGGCTATGACTTCCCCAGCACCATCTGGTTGAGCCCTGCTGTAGGCAGTGGACTTTCAACAGTGACCTCTGCCACGCGCTTCCCAGTAACGGAAGCCTCCGAGGCTCTGGAGGTGTCATGGTCCGCCACGAATCCTCCTAAAGAAAGCCCGGGTGCCTTCAAGGTCCCCCTTGACTTACCTGAAGACATCACAGACGCCCAGTTTGTGCAGTCAAGCTCAGGTACCCCGTCCGAGAGCACCACCCGCGGTCCTTCCCCAGCAGCTTCGCCTTGCGACGATTCGCAACCCTTTGCCGAGGTATCCGAGGCTGCCCCGCAGCGGACTTCCAAGAGACGGAAAAACCGCGAAGCCTCCAAGTACGGGACCACGCAGCTCCCCTTACACCCCCCCCCCCCCTTTCCGACCCCACATAAGCTAACCCCCAGTTTTTTTCTGTTTTGCCAGGCCGGGCCCCGGAAGCCCCGCGGACCGCCCGTTCCGTTGTCCCGACCGGACCTGCGGCTTCAGCGCCCGCTACCTTCGGGACGTGACGCGGCACCTGGCGTCGCGGCGGCACGGCCCCGACGCCGCCGCCCCCACGTTCCCCTGCGCCGTGCCCGGGTGCGCCGTGGCGCCCGCCGGCGGCTTCTCGCGCTTCGACAACTTCCAGCGCCACATGCGCGGCGTGCACGACGTGCCGGTGCGGGCGGCGGCGGCGGCGGCGGCGGGCGGCGCCGGACGCGGACGCCGAAGCCCCGGGAAAGAGAGGGAGTGAGGAGGCGGCCGGCCGGGGGGGCGCGGTGGGAGGTGGTGGTGGTGGCTTGACTTCGGAAGACCCCCCCCCCCCCCCCCCCCCCCCTCTTCTATCGTAGGGAGTCGGGGCTGAGGTCAAGCGCCCATGATGGCTCAGGACGGCCAAACTCGGATACATCAACATCACGCCGTACATAATCCAGCAAAATACATTTGGGCTTCGGTAAGAAGGAGGTGCAGAAAAGCTGATTCAAGAGGTAATGAAGCACTAGAACTAAAGGAAGAAAAAGACTCCTTGTATATACAATAGGTGTCACACAGTACGTGAAGATATCAGGTATGAGAGCATACCCAGCAGATTTGTGGCCAACAACAAAATACGCGGTAGGACCTTGGCGAAGCTGGCATAGCTGGCTTGGCTCTAGCAAAGCCGGTCACAACTGGTATAGCCGGCACGGCTGGTACAAGCGGCTTAGCTGAGGCTGTGGCAGCACATGAATCTCATCTTCACAGGTCGCCCTCCAGGCTGGCTGGGCATTACCACGATCGAAACCGTGCTCTGCCCAAGTCTAATGTATCAGTTCAAATTGCTGTTGTCCTTTCATGGACTGACCTTGGGAGGACATGGACAAGCTACTGGTATTGGAAACAGCCTCAGGCATTTGAATTCAACTAGTACACAGGCGTAGCCATCTATCATCTTAGCAGTTTGCACAGGCTCTCATAATATGAATTGGCCCTGAACCACAAAGAAACCCTTCTCAGACATCGCGACATAACCACCAGCAAACGCTTGTTACTCCACTCACTCCTCCACGGGGATGCCTGAGAGACGGCGCTGGGTCTCAAGATGCTGGATCTCAGCCTCCTCCAGCGAGAATCGCATGCTCTCCATGGCGGCTTTGGCGTCATCAGTAATGCCAAGATTGCAACCGACGTGGGAGAGGTGAGGAGCTATGTCCTTCCCTTGCCATCGCTTCAGCTTGATGCCAAAGACGGCAGACTTAAGCTCGCGGAGAGTGCCCTTGTAGTTGTCGACGGTACGAACAGGGAAAAGGCCATGAGTTGCCAACTGCATGGTAAGAGATCCGAGCATGGTGGCGTCACATTCTTGATGCTCATTAAGTGGGCAGAAGCGGTGACGCGAGGCCAACTTGTCGTAAGGCTGTCGGATTGCCGCCAACAATTTGGATACAACGTTGAATCGGGTCCGCGAGATGGTTTCTGGGTCAAAACGGTTAGCATGGTCAGAGAGCCAGTGAAAGAAGAACAAGACACTTACCAAACATGCCAGGAGGCAGATTCAGGTCTTTCAGCTTCTTATGGCAGCCATGGATGAGATCTCCCTCCTCAACAATGACAGTCATGATCATGACCTCACCCATGCTCTTCAAAAGACTGCTGTCGCCAAGCTCCCATGCAATCTTGGCACCCATTTCGCTCAGTCTGCCGTCGCCGATCGCATCGTGGAAAAGAGCAGCTCGCACTCCTTCGTTCTGGATCCAGCTGGTGGCCCAAGGTCGGATGAGGTGGGTGCACTTGAACTTCTTGGTCAGCTGGGTGATGTGGTATAGCTGGGACAGCTCAATATCGTCAGGGACATCCTCAAAGCGGTAATGAACGATGTTCATAAGCGTCGCAAAGGCAGCGTGTCCGGCGGTGCCAATGTCCACAGGAAGGGGATCATCATCGGACGATCGGAGGTTCACGCCGCCGCCATACAGGTCAAGTCGCCACACCGTCGAAGCGCAAGCAAAATTGGCAGACGAAACACGGTAGTAAACGTCCTCGTCGTGATCGTTATGGACCTTGATCAGGAGGTCGGCGTCAACGTGAAAGCAGACGTCCTTGGCGATTCCGTTGGAAGCTGTCTTGCTTGTGTCGCCAGTGAAAGTGGCATTCTCGCTGGCAGTGGGAACGTCGCTGGCAGTGGAATCCTCACTGACAATAGGAGTGTCTTTGGAAGTGGAATCCTCGCTGATTACGTTGACTTCGTCGCTGGCAGTAGGGGCAGGAACCTGGACAACAATGCAACTGCCATCTCCAGCGTCGCCAGCAGAAGAGACGGCTGCGTCCTCGCTCTCGGCGTTGCTGCCAGTCGAAGAGGCAGCTTCGTCTGCCTGGCTGCTGGCCTCTTCGACGCAATCGACAGTGACGACGGGCTCTTTCTCGCCAATGGGCGTCAGCGGGCGGGAGGCCTGCGAGGGGGAAGCAGGGGGAGGAGTGGTCGTGTCCGCCATGGCGATGGACCAACGTCGAACCGAACCAGGATGACAGAAAAAGGGAAGGGAGGGGGACGTCGCGAGAGATGGAAACCGGCTCTCCGCGGGCGCGGATGGACCGTGGAGAGAGGGTTGTGTTTCTTTCCCGAGGGACGATGGCGCGCCGGGAACCCTTCGCTGGGCGGCTTGATGGAGGCGTGGGAGACGAAGTGTTCCTGGGCAGGCGTTGCAGCGTAACTCGGAGGGAGAAAAAGCTGCACACCCGGGGATGGGAGAAAATAGATACGAGTGGAGGAGAAGCGCTCCCGGCTGGGAATGAAGTACTTGGTAGCTTTGTGGAAGGCGTTTGGAACGCGGTTGCCTTGGGCAGAGTAAACAGAAACCCGGCCAATTGACGACGCAACGCGGGGCCAAATAATGAACAAGAGCCGCCTGGGTAAGTACTCAGAGTCCAATTCGAGTCATTGCTTAAAGGATTGCTATCGCTACTGATGGACAGACGCTTGCTCTCGGTGACTTGGTCTATCTGTGGCAGCGAACATTTTGGTGAGTATCGTGTAAGCCGTGCCACTCTTGTCTCTATGCAGAGGTTGGGACTTGGCCAAAGACGTAGCAGGAGGAACCAGCCATAAATGGTTCCCAAACAATGAATACAGGATAATGCCTTCCATGATACCTCTTACCGAGTCCTTGTGGCATCCCATGCGCAAGCCCCCTTTCAGATATCCCCAGGTGACAAGAAAGAATAGATCACAGCCACCTATTGGGGCATCTGCAGCTTGCTTCCAACCAAAACCGCCATGCCTCAAATTCCCGAGGGGCCCCAAGGGCTGTGGATTCGGGTTGCCGAGTCCTAAGTGAGCACATCTACTCGCTCCGACGCCAACCTGATTGCCCGAGTCCCTTCCGTTTCTTATTAGGTCGCCAGCGCCCGCCAGCCCGATGGCGGTCCTACCGGCGTAATATGAGGAATCTACGAGTGAGAGTTGCCTTTTGCGTCCGCCTCGCCTCTCCGGCGGCAGACGGTCTGTTGCGCAGCCATGGGTGAGATCTCCGTCCTCATTGACAATAACGGTCATGATCACGGCCTCACCGATGGTCCTCAGGTGACAGCTGGCACCAAATCCCTCAGCCATCTTGGCACCTACGTGTCGGCTGCCTAACAACCGGTCATCTTGCGACGGAAGCGGGTTCCGCGAGACGAGTGCTGTGGTAGGGAGGTTCGTGGTGGTGGCTGAACGGCAGGTTACATTGCCCTGGAGATTCCATATCCTTTGAGGACTCGGTAAGTTAGTCGGTGATCCAATGGGGCTTCGGCACACATGAGATAAGACTAGAAGAGGGGCCTGTGTGACCGCCTTCGTCGCTGGAAAATAATTATATGCTACATCAAGAAGCTCGAGCAACCTTCCGAGTATTGCGCGCATATCATGATCGCTCTGCCGTAGCGCCGTCCTTCTATTAAAACCAAGAATGCGCAATGACGTACCGCTCCAAGTTGGGATCCATCCAGTCCTTCCCAAGTCCTTGACCGCTCAAACCCGCTCGAGATCCAAGCCACTTACCGGCCGGGGGGTTCTCATTTCACCACCTTGGAGATATCTGCTCCCATGGCTCGCGGGAGGGTGGCGACACCTGCTTCCTTGGGTGGGTGTAGTGCCACCCTTATAGGAACCGTCAACCGCTTGCCGCTGCTCCTGCTGTTTAATGGTATGCCCTCGGTACATCCATCATATTGTGCGGTCGTTCTGGCCATCTGAGTCGCCGCCGAGCCACCTCGCTAGGGCCGTGTATAGCAGGACAACGCCGAGGCCTATTATCCACTTGCTGCGCAGCCAGCTGCGGCCGGCGGCGTCGCGGCGCTGGACAACGGCGTCAACAACAGCCTGGGTCTGGCCGCTGGAACCGCCGGCGATGGTGAGCTGGGGCCCGCAGCTGGCACCACCGATGGGAGCGCCGGTGGCGGGGTCAATCTTGTTGTCCGTCATCCACTTCCAGTTGTCCTTGTCGAGGTCGGGCCACTCCTGGCGGAACTTGGCGCCGCCGTCGCCGGCCTTGACGTTGCCCTTGAGCGCAGCCTTGGCCTGGGAACCGCCGCCTGTCGAATTCCACCACCGCGAGCGCTTGGCCAGGAACTTGCGCTCCTTTTCGGTGCTCGACACAGACCCCGTCGTCAGCTCCTCCGACGTCATGAAGGAGAGGAGGCCGACGAGGATGGTCGACACCTCCCAAGCCGGGTTGAAGGACTTGGGGTGGAAGTCGGAGATGGAGAGGCAGAGGCGGGTCGAGGGCTGGAAGCGGCCCGAGGGCGTGTGCATGCGGATGGCGGGAGGCGCAAAGGGGTAGTTGGATGGGAAGATGAGGGTGCCCCAGTATTGACCGCCGTGGTACGGCGTCTCCTCGGGCCCGGTGATGATGTAGTGCCACTCGAGAATGTTGCTGTCGGAAGGATGCGCCTCGATGTACGGCGGCGGGTTCTGGGAGATGGTCTTGTACTCGCGCGCGAGGCGCTTGTGGGCTGCTTTGCTGGCCATGGTTGTCGGTGGCGTGCGTGAAGCCGAAACGAGGCGTAGGGTGAAGAGAGGGCACGCGATTGGCAGGATCGGGTTTGGTATTATAGGCGGGAAGGTATCGGGTGGTGACGAAAGACGGTCCTTCGGCGCGGGTCCCCCGGGTGGGCGGAGGGACGAATCCAAGGGGCGGGTATGCGAAAGGCGTCGAGACGGAGGAGCGGGCGCAACGAATGCTTTGTCGGTCTATCTTGGGTGCGACGGGGGAGGCAGTCGACAAGGTTTCGAAGGATTCAGCCTTTACTCATGGCCCAACGGACGGGAGCACGCGACGGAGTTGGAAGGGCGATGGGCCGATGATTCGTCACGGCGGTGGTGGTGACGATGGGGCTTGGCCGGGGGACTAAAGGCAAAGCAAGCAGGGCGGGCGGAAATGGAAGGCCGGTCAGGCAAAGCCGTGGATGCCGTCGGCGATAAGATGGCGCGATGGGTCGGTGGCGCGCAAGTTGGCAGGCCAGAGTCAGTTTGGCAGTCTACCTATGTGGTTTTAGATGCAGATGCAGACGCAACAGGTGCAGAGCGATCGAGGGAGAGGGAGGGAAGGGAGAGAGAGAGAGAGAGAGATAGAGAGAGTGTGTGTGGTTTGGGGGTGATGGGATGTTGACAGTTGGCAGACGAGTCAACGGACGTCACCGCCAGGAGTTTCTGGTCTGTCAGGGTCTGTGGGTAGGGAAGTAAGTACGGAGTACGTTGAGTACCTACTTCTTACTTTACTTTTACTGAAGATCCCATCCCGGTTACTTGCTGACTTAGCTTAGGGAGTAAGTACCTGGCTAAGTACCTAACCTATCGACAGGGCACTTTATGCCTACAGGCCGGTTTCGCGAGCGCGTTCAATTGAGAACGAGGGAGAGAGAGAGAGAGAGAGAGAGAGAGAGACAGCCAGACAGATGGGATGGGAGCGCATGCAGGCACAACTGCGCATCAGCTGCGCCCCCGAAGTCGTTCGTTCCCGCTTCGTTCGTGTCAGGGATGGGCTGGTCGAGAACGGGAACTTCCAATTGCCAGGTACGTGATAAGGTACCTATGTTACTCATTAAATGTGAATGCACACGGGCACATGTGCTAAGTAAACAAGGGACCTGCCAGAGACACAAGGGGGACCATCCTGGGGAAATCGTGCCCGATTGGCCCACAGACTCGAATTGACCCCATTCATAAGGCTCCCGCTCTCTCTTTCTCTCTCGCTCTCGCTGCCCGGGTCTCATGGTAGTGCGTGCGCGCGCAAAGAGCGGAAGAGGAGACGCGAAACCGCCATTTTGGGGGGGCCGATTGAGGTCAGTCCAGTCAGTGGCTTCTCATGAGAAGAACGACGACAACATGCAGCCCGCCCGCAGGCATCGGCTTGCAGTGCATACCCGTATACTTATGAATACTGATGTACTTTAAATAGGTATGTCCATAGTCGAAAGGTGAGGCTGGTGATTGGAGCTTGCATGGTAACCATTACGGAGCACCTGATAGTGACATCAATTCCCGTGGCCCGCAGCCCACCAGCCACAAGTGAGCAGCTGCAATTGGGCGCCGGGATTTGCCGGCGAGAGCGGGACATCGAGAAAGTCGAAAGAAAGAAAGAAAGAAGCCCAAGCTCCAAGCGGGAATATCCCACGAGACCAGCGACAAGACAACCCTGAGACCGACAATCCCCGCCGCCACTTCACCATGGCCGGCAATGCTTCTACCGGTGGCCACGATGTGCGTGATGCATTCATTACCTACCTGCTGAGTTGGATTATCCACTGGCTGACCACGCCTCTCGTATCCAGGGCTACCAGAATGTGCTCAAGCAGGAAGCCGCCACGGTCGACAGCAAGCTGGCGGCCGAGCGAGCGCAAGCCCGAGCAGAGGCTCGCAATGTCGACCTCGTACGCGAACTGCCGTCCCCCCGGCGCCGACATGTCCCGCTGACCGCCCGCTAGCTGGCCCAGAACGGCTCCCTGCCGGTGGCGCTCTCGTCGATCCAGATCCACGGCGCCCGCAACACGCGCAAGAGCTTCCTGAACCCGCTGTTCGAGCCGCTGGTCGCCGGCAGCCGCGGCGCCGACTACACGCTGGCCGAGATGCTGGGCCACATCAGCGGCGCCGTCGAGAAGATGCAGCGCTTCGACATCTTCCACGACGACGTCCACGTGCACCTGTCGCAGCCCGACGCGACCGACGCCGCCTCGGGCCCGACCGACTTCGACGTGGCCCTGCGCGTGCGCGAGAAGTCGCGCCTCTTCCTCAAGACGGGCACCGACCTGGGCAACACCGAGGGCTCCGCCTACGGCACTATGCTGTGGCGCAACGTGCTGGGCGGCGCCGAGACGCTGGCCCTCAACGCCTCGGCCGGCACCCGCACCCGCTCCTCCTACAGCGCCGAGTTCGCCGCCCCCGTCGCCAGCAACCCCGACCTGCGCTTCAGCCTCGAGGGCCTCGCCAGCAGCACCCAGAAGCCCTGGGCCAGCCATGAGGAGGCCGTCAAGGGCGGCGGCGCCAAGCTGACCTGGGCCGACCGCGCCGGCGACCGCCACCAGTTCGGCTATACCGGCGCCTGGCGCCAAATCACCGGCCTCTCCGAGAAGGCCTCGCCGACCGTCCGGGGCGACGCCGGCGACTCGGTCAAGAGCGCCCTGTCCTACCTCTTCCAGCGCGAACGCCGCGACAATCCCATGCTGCCCCAGAGCGGCTACATGCTGAAAGCCGCCTCCGAGCTCGCCGGATGGGGCCCCCTCAAGGGTGATGTCGGCTTTTCCAAGAGCGAGTTCGAGCTCCAAGGCGCCGTCCCCGTACCGTTCCCCGGCGTGAAGGGTCCCTCGGGCATCTCAATAGGTGCTGGTTTCCGTGCCGGTCTGCTGTACCCCCTGCCTCTGAACTACGGCCTGGACGGTGCCAAGCCGAGTCGCCTGAACGATCGCTTCACCCTGGGCGGGCCCACGGATGTGCGGGGATTCAGTCTCGGCGGCCTGGGCCCGCGCGACGGTGCCGATGCTCTGGGCGGCGACGTGTTCGCCGCCGGCAGTGTCAACATGATGTTCCCGATGCCGCGGTCCAGCGCCGAGAGCCCGTTCCGCCTCCAGCTGTTCGCCAACGGCGGCCGGTCGGTGGCCATGCGCCACAAGGGCAAGGGCGGCGAGGAGGCCGCCTCCCAGGGCCTGAGCGGCAACGCCGTGTGGAACAGCCTGCTCCATACCACCAGAGACATTTCGACCGGCCTGCCGAGTATGGCCGCGGGTATTGGGCTGATTTATGCCCACCCGGTGGCGCGCTTCGAGCTCAACTTCAGCCTGCCGCTGGTGCAGCGACGAGGCGAGGAGGCCAGGAAGGGCCTCTCGATTGGCGTGGGCATCAACTTCCTGTGAGCTAGGTTGCTGGATGGGCAAGCCTGCCGTGTACTATGTATCCAAAAATCATAGACGTTGTAGATATGAGAAGACGAGCCTCTGTTCATTTCCCTACTCATTGAGCCTTTCAAGGCTGCTGCATAGAAACCTGTACCGGCGTGTCTACATGAATCAAAGCGAGAAGAAAGCCTTTTGTCGCTTGGACACCAGATGGTTGCGTCCTGAGAAGATGGACCTGAGTACGGAGGTAGGCATAATCACAAAAAACAAGTCAACTGCTATATCTGATGAAAGCATGCACATAAAATTAAGTCTATGGTCGAGGGGGAGCTGATGCTATCTAGGCATCCATCGACCAATGCTCCCCTCCCCCAGGGTCGTCCATTTTAAGGCTCCGTCTTTTACAGGAGTTTCATATCCATTCACCAATCCGTGAGTCCCCTCTAGCATTGCCCATGATCGACTCATCGTGAAAGCAGCAGCAGCAGCACAGCAGTCGTACTGCCTGCCTGAACTCAACGCAGCTGACAGACTCACAAGCGTCGACCCCCCCCCTCCCCTCCCCTCCCCCCAGCCGGTGATCCATAAGTCGAAGCTCAGCCACCGTGCCAGTCGTCCGATGCGACTGGACGTTGGGAGTTCAGTCGTCGGAGTTCTCTTCGCTGGAAACATCGGCGTTGTACCCTTCATCGCCCGAGTCGGTGTAACGAGGGATGACCCGGCTGAATCTTTGGACGACCGTTGGCGAAAGCCCTGAGGCGCCCGAATCCGAGTCCGACAACGACGGACTCGTGGTCTCTGTATCTGTGCTATCGCCTTCATTCTTGTCGGCCGCTTCATCCTCGTGCGGCCTATACATGGCCCTCTCCACCGCCGCCTGCCGCCGATCCCACAACACTCTGGGATTAGTGGGCATGCCGGTGGTGGTGGTGGTGGTGGCGGCGGCGGCGGCGGCGGCCGTGGTGGTGACGTTCGCGGGTCGAGAGGGAAGTGGATGGAAGGTTACTTCGCACACGATAATTCGCTGCGTTTTATCATCCGATGGAGCAATATATGACTCAGTCCACGGGCCCCGCTGGTATAGGGGGGCACTGGCTGTGCGAGCGTCCTGGGCGGCGGGGGGCATGGGGGCTCCATCGTCTGGGTGATCTCTATTCTTCTCCTCGTCCTGGTTGTCGAAGGAGAGCCTGTCGGACAGGAACTTCGTCAAGTCGAAGTTCCCATTCGCCGGCAGCTCGCGGAGCTGCGAGACGTCGCTTCTAGCCACATCGGAGGTGGCAGCAGTCTCCTGAATTCTGGGCGTATTGGCCGGGACGGGGAAACCCTCCATTGTTTCGGTAATGGGTGGGAAGAAGGTCTTGATTCCTCGGCGGGCAAAAGCAGCGAGGGTGCCGAGTGGCGTGCGTGAATGAGAAAGGGGGAGAAGTGAAGACAAAGCCGGCAATGGTTTCCGTGAAGAAAGGAAGAGATGTAGCAGTCTTGCGGGGGTGAGTTTGTGGAGAGGAAAAAGAATGAAGCAGCTTCGCAAGGAGTGATGGAAGACAGTTTGCAATTATTATAAGCTGTCCCAAGGTAAGGCAATAATAACAGAAAGACGCGTGCCTTCAGCTATCTGCCCAATTGTGTATTATTGGTGGCGAGACGCGTCTAGATACAAACGGCGTTCACTGTTGCCTGATAGCTAAACACGTTGACACAGCAGAATATATCCGTGCTTTCGGATGAAAGACCTGGGGAGGGGCTGGGTTACAGGATAGTGAGCAAACTAGTAGATGTACTTCAACTAGGCTGGGACGACGCTAGGAACCTGTTTCGTTCTCGCCATCGTGGTCTGCGACGTATCTTCAATTGGGAGTTTTCTTGCGCTATGTGATATTAAGAAAGTACATACGTATAAAGACCCTAGTCGTGGCGCAGCTTTGGGTACCATACTCAGCCCCTCAAAAGACTTAGTTAGGTTTGAATACTTGAATATAGCAAGGGATAACCAAGTTTTGCTTCGATATCCAAGCTGTTTTCACGTAATTAATCACTACACCAGTGCTAGTCATCACCAAGCCTAATGCCAGCCTGTGATCCAAGATGACCCCGGATTATGAAAGCCGAGGTTTATTCGGAATGCAGAAGCGCTAAACATCAACGTACATGGGGACCGGTAGAGTATATTTCTCAGTCACTGGGGCCTGGGCGCGGACTCCCTACCCTTTCGTATATACGGACAAGGAAATGAGTTCTCGTTATCTTGAGAAAGGGTGCACTTCGCGGATGACCTTTGTGGTGCTCTTGCTTCCTCGCTTTCCACTGCTCGTTGGGTGCCACGTGGGCAGGAGGCGAGACGTCTCTGCTCGCGAAGGTGTCGCAGCCGCGGCATGCGACGACGAGCCGCTGGTGCGCCCACGCGGCGGTGCTTGCGCTGATCAGCATCGAAGCATGCCGGGTGGCCGAAAGTCGCATACGGGTCGGGGCATTTAGGGCCGGCGCCAGCCTCTTTCACCGGCGGCTATCGAGAAAATGGGTCAGATGGCCCCTGTCGTCGGTTTGCTCTGAGGCATTGCTGAGGTCGTGAGCGGTCAGCCACTCTGTCATCTACACATAGTAAAAGTTATTAGGGGGCTCTTGATAGATAACAAAGGGGAAATCCTACCGTCATAGGGGAGTCTACGAAGCTCCGCAAATACATCCCCTTTCCCTATACGAGACCCCGGATGGCGTATCTCTAGGTGCGCGAGAACCGCCGACTCTTTGTCAGCAAGGGCCTTTTGACACAATGGGCACGTAATTTGCGCTCTTTCGCGGAGATTTGTATTGAAAGACGGTGGGACGGCTTGGAATAGGTCGGTAACATCTGAGGCGTCGATGAATGTTGCAGCCAGTGGGAATTCATTGTTTCTGTTGCTGCTCGGCATGGGCGGTTTGGTCAACGAGGGTGCCGGGCCCGACAACAAACCGACATTCTCCAGTTCCGTCACGCCCTGTAGTGAATTTTGCCAAGGTTACTTCGTCCTCAGAGCGGCCATTTAGCTCCCTTAGCATCGTGGTATCACTGTTCTCGTCGTCTGGAATTTTCACGAACTCCACATGGCCTATCCCAGAGGCCTGCCCCCATGGAAATGGTCTCCAGTCAGCAGCACTCGTTTTTTCCAAGGGACCCTGATCGTATCTGTAGAGATCTTTCAGACCTATACCCGCCTTGTCCGCCGGCGACTCTGTGAGACGTGCGTGGTCAATGTCCACCGCGTCGTGAGTTTCTCGGATGGAATTTATCTCTTCCTGGGGCGGTTGCCATTCAAAGGGGTTCTAAATGGAAATTAGCAACCGAAACAAGAGTGTCCAGGGTATTTTTGCTGTTCTTACCTGGGATTTTGTCTTTGTTATGGGCAGCCGGAACTCATGCGATGAATCTTGAGATCCAAGCTGCACCTGCGTGATTTCTCTCCCAACTCCTTGTTTACTTTTAGGGTCTGAAGATGAAAGATAAGCCCGACCACGAGCGGAGTAAGGGAAACCTTCCGAACCCATGGCATCCTGATGGAATTTCTTATCCCCGAGATCGGCGTCCTGTGTGATTTCAGGATCTTTACCAGATTTGGGTGTGGCAGGCGGAGCTCTTTGGCTTTGGGGCTCATAGAAGGGATCCTCGAAGGACACCGCAGAAGTCGACTCGTCCATAAGAGACGCTCTGGACTGTGATTCGCCTGACACCAACGGGGTTCCCTGATGTGCTTCGAGTTTGTCGCTTAGGCTTCCCATTCCGTTTCGCAGCGGCCGTACGTATTGCACGGGGACCCAGCCCTCTTTCTGCGTGCTCTGACTCTTCGCGAGGAGCCACCCGTTTGACGTTCTCATGGCCTCAATGACCTGACCATGTGACAAAGCCATTTCATTGGAGTATGCGGGAGTATAATCGAACAATGCGACAGCTTTGTTATACTCCGGATGGTAAACGGTCTCGCCCTTGGCCTTCTTGATAACAGCGGGTGGACTCTTGGGCCGCATGGACTGCGGACGGTCAACTGCCGCCGGCTGTTTCTCTTGGTTGAATGTGGGATCAGTCGGTGGCGAAGCCACAGCCTCAGCTGGTTCGTTCTTGGACGGGTCGGATGCTCCTGTACTGTGGCGGAATGCAGAGGGAATCCAGACCTTTAACGGCCATATACACTCCCTCTGCCTCCTCTCGCATCCGGAGCACTTTGGTTTGCCCTTATCGCATTCAACTCGCCGCTTCCGGGATTGGTGTCAGCAATTCATCTCTCGCTCTTGGGGCAGCGGGCGCGTCCGAAGGTGTGCCGCCAGTGCTCGCTTAGGGGTAGCATAGTTAAGGAAAGAGAACGCAATGTAAGGGAAAATGCAGCACAGGACTGAGAACGCTCTCGCCCAGGACATACCTCTATGCAAGCGATGCAGCCAGTCCGCACCTTGAGCTTTCCGTCTTCCGAAGAGATCGAGTCCTTGTCTGAGGTGTCGAGAAGAGTGGGATCTGGAGCGAGTTGCTGGATTCGACTTCTTTCAAATTGTATGTGCAGGGCGGCCCTTCTGCGCACAAAATACTCTTCTGTGTAAGGTTGATCCCCCTCAGAGATGTGAGCGTGTTTTGGTATGAACTGGAGCGACGACTCGATTGTGTCAATGATCAGAAGTCCCAGTTTTGAGTATTCTTCAGGCTCTGTGCTTGATGCCTACGTAGAATGTTTAGTAAACTCGCCAATACTGGGATTGTGAAACTCACGAGAGCCCTCGTAAACAAAACTTCCTCGAGCATTCTGACAGTCCACCCAAGAGATAGCTTTGTCAACGAGGAGCCAAGGTCTCTTTCCCGACAAATCGGGTCCATGATATGCTTGGCGAACAGACTGTTTAGGTCCTCGCGGCTTTGGACTCGCGTTTCTTGTTCGACTTCGGCGCTGGAGTTGGTCACATCTTCGCGCTGCGTCCCGTCTGTTGATGAAACCTGGGAATCGCCATCTGTACCATCTTCGGATTCCGAGCATATTGGTAATGCAGTCAGGGCAATCTCCTCGAGGTGGCGTGCCAGGTGGGCGGCTATCTGCACCATGGTCCCGGTCAAGTTCTGTGAACAAATTCGGCAGTCGATGCTTTCTGTTGATGCTTCACCGTGTTCCAGCGACAGGTGATCTGTCCATTCTTGCCTTGTCGCGAAGGGTGACTCGTTGCGGGGACAGGAATCCTCGAGGCAAATGTAAGGCCGGAGGTCTTGGAACAGGTGTTTTCTTCTGGTTGTTAGCGTGGCGAACAAGAGCGATTGTCGGTTGCTGGAGACTCACTTCCACGTCCTTTTGCCTCTGGCTGTTACCATGGTCCCGCACCTAACACATTCGAAGGGTATACCCTCTTTTGCCCCCTCAGGAAGAGGAGGCACACGAATAGAGCCTCCTTGACCACCATCGTAAGAGACCACGGTTTCCGTATACTCGCTGAGAGTAGAGATTGAGGGTACGGAAGGAATAGAGCTCCCTAGACTAGAGTCGTGGAACATCGTTGAAGCCGCTTTTCTTGATGACTCTTTGGATGATACAGCGGCTGCCTGTTGTTTCAACTTGCTGTTCTCTGTTTTCAACTCCTGGCAGCGAAGAACGCGTGACCAGCTGGCATTACCGAGCCGCTCGGCGAGACTGGTGTCGCATTGAGGATACCGTTGCCGAATGCGGTCGATGAAGTTCTGCGCCGGGTTCCACGAGTTTAGGTCGAATAAGTCGATAGCTGGCTTATCCATAGCCGGCCCAATTGCTGGCTCTAGGAACCTGGACGCAAGATTAAGGAGGCACTGTGTATCGGTCCTCAAGTCTTCGGCGATCTCGCCCAGACTCATGTCACCACTATCTGACGAAGTGTCGCTGTCTGTTTCGCTGTCAAACGTAGGTTTGAGGTCCTGGCAGCTTAATAATTTGACTTGCGCTGTTATTTGCATGAGCTCGGAGGCCCTTGACGTCAACTGCTATTCGTGGCCGTTCTTAACATGTGGTAGAAGCCCTATAACTTTCAGTCTTTGTCATCCCGTTGCCCGAAGTAGAGTTGCCACTTACTATCAGTGAGCGTGCTCGAGATGCTGCATAGCAGGCGAAGTGTCGTCGTCCGGGCTCTCTTGGACTTTGTCAGAGATTCATCCAGCAGACCCTCCCCGATGTCAAGCCCATCCGCCCAGAGCACGAGGTAGCTCTGAGCGCGTCGCAAGCTCAGAAAGACGGGAGGTTCAGTTGAGGGATCGTGTGAGAGGGCCGTGAGGATGTCGCGAAATAATGATGAGCAGGTTTCGTAGAGACTTGTAACAGACGACGGCTTTTCCGAGGCTGGGGCCTCGTCCGCGTGGACAAGGGACTGTTGCTATCTCCTGACAACGTCGACTTTCGCCATAGCGCCTTCGAAAGCTCTCTATGTCGGACGGTAGACGAAGAGAACGGAGCAATTGGGGGATGGTATGGGAATGGAGTTTGGTAATAAGGGAATGCGCAAAAGGCCTTCTGAAGAGGGCTCAGCCTGATTTCAGGTGGCGTATATCCGTGAGGGGTCGACAGGGTCTTGGTGTCACCGAGACTTCTGAATGGCTGGAATCGAGAGTCGGTCTGCACTTCGCCCCGTCTAACACTGCCACTTTGCTGCGCCTGAATGGCTATGCAGCTTGTGAGATAAGCGCCGTACCTAAAATGAGGCAGTTCGCCTCGGCTCCTCCCTCCTCTATCTTGGTTACTTGATCCGACACTGGGACTCGAAGCTGTTGACAAACTCGAATTTAACCTCTACGCGGCAAATTTTATTCATGGCGGAGCTTGCTCTGGCAATCATACCGCTATGCCTCGGCGCCATGAAGGGTATCGGTGCCGTCCGGAAGAAGCTTAAGGTCCTGCGACACCACGACGGCGAGATTAAGCGGCTGCGGAAGAAGTTCAATGCAGAGACCGACGTCTTCCTCGATGAGTGCTAACTGCTCCTGCAGGAGGTGATAGACCCTAGGAAGGCTCAAGCTCTCATCGAGAGCTTTGATAATCCTGCATGGAGCAGTCCAGATCTGGACGAGAGCATCAGAGCTTACCTCGGGAGAAAATACGACGCCTACGGGGAGACCCTGGATGAGATCAAAGAGCACATCGGCACGCTGTCCAGTGCTCTTGGCATTGGAGCGGACACCGGCCCAGGTGTAGATGTGAGTGGAAACGCTTGATTGATAAGGGCATCGAACCTGATTGCATCGATTGTCCAGGTAAAGCAGAAAGGCCCAGCGATGCGCGAAGCCTTCGATATCATGCTCAACAAATCGAAATATGAGTCTTCGATAGAGGGCTTCAAAGCCGTAAACTCGGCGTTGAAAAGACACCGTAAGACGGCAGCCAAGATCTAACGCTGCTAGACTAAATTGTGTAGCAAGCGGTTAAGGCCATTGCCTCAGTCGTACCAACAGGCTGCCCATCACTCCAAATCGTTCTATGAAGCACTCTAAAGGTTCTGGACATGCCTCCAGTCCCAGCACACAGGCCACGACGTACGTCTTATGATCGACAATCGACACGACGGAAGCTTGCGAGTTGTGGTACGCTACTAAACTCAGTCGGGGTTTCAAGTGAGGAGGTGAGCTGCACCCCCTTTCCAGGCCGGATCCGTCGCTGAGTGATCCTTCAGCGGGATAATGGACTTGTTGGTCCGCTCCCAAAGCCTCAGTCTCGTTCATATTTCCATACCGACGACGATTGTACCGCCCACCCGACGGGACTCTGGCGAGGAGCGACCGGCCAAAGCAAGGAGGGTGAGATTTGCGGATGACTGTTCGTCCGCAAGCGCAGTCGCTTCGTCTAGCAAAGTCGCTTTCTCGAGCACGGTCACTGAAACGATTGAAACGAAGACCAAGAAAGAAGCCGGAGCACCCAGAATTACCAACCTCTGTTCCTCCCAGGACTTGTGCAGTCATCTATGTTCTCATGACTGCGGGGGGTATCTGGACACTGCTGACCAAGTCCGCCACTATCTGTCGCCCGTCTGCGGCAGCTCTTGCGATCACAGCGAGTGCCTCACCAAGCAAGACCTCCGGGATCCTCGGCCATTAGACAGCATCTTCCAATACCCCATCGAGCGCACCCTATCCGTTCCCGACCAGCTCCGTCTCGCCTTGAAATTGGTCAAGGGTGTTCTGCAATTCCAGTCCACGCCCTGGCTCCAGCCGCTGTGGCGCCTGCAGGACCTCGCCTATTTCGAACCAAACACCGATCTGGCGGCGGCGCTGGCGACGCTGCACATTAGCTCGGACCTCTCACACGGCCGCCGGCAGGACACATTGATGGCGGAAACCGGCGGACCCGACCACAATGACGACGACGACGCAGACGGCCTGCGAGAGGCGCAGCGGACGTACGGGATCCGCAACCTGACGATGCACAGCCTCGGGGTGGCTCTGCTGCAGATCGGACAGTGGGACGACGGCACCTCGCCGTCGTCTTCGTCGTCTTCGTCGCCGCCGCCGCCACGGCTGGCCGTCGACGACATCGCGCAGGTGCGGCGCGCGGCCGATGTGGCCGAGCGCGGCTCGCGCCTCGGCCCGCGCTACCAGAAGATCACGCAGCAGTGCCTCGACTGCGACTTCGGCTTCGGCAAGGACCTGGCCGCCCCCGAGCTGCAGAGCGCCATCTACCGCGACGTCGTGTGCGAGCTCCGGAACCTCATCGACACGCTCGAAGGGCGGCGACAGCCACTCGCTCTCGGGGCGGCTTGAGGGGGCGTGGCCGAAGGAGGCACGGTGCACAGACGAACTACAAAGAGGGGGTTTCTTGACGAAAGCCGGTGTGATTCAGCTGTCTTCCTGGCTTCAGATTCGTATGCCGTAGAGAAGAACACACGAACGGGGTGACACTAGATAGCAAGTGGGTGACCCCGTAGTTACGAGCAACAAACGACTCAATAAGCCATACTTTTTGCTACAGCCGTAATCTATACAACGGTTGGAAACTCACTCGGAGACCCATAAAGCCATCGTGATCGTGATCTTGTATGTGCACGCTTAACCTATTCTAGTGATTTGTGGATAGAAACGCTCACACATAGAATAAGCGACCCATTCTTTGGCCCGTATCACAGCGACCATACTGTCAATAAGCGAGATGTTCACCAAGGCACTTTGGCGGAGTGGTTAACGCGATGCCCTGCTATGAAATGAGTGATCTCGGTCGTAGTGATAGGCATTCCCTTCGGGGGCGTGTGTTCGAATCACACAGGTGTCGATTTACCTTTTTGCTTTCACTGGCAACAAACACATTCTTCTACCCTGAAGAATCCTCTACCTCTGTCTCTCAACTGCCGCTTTTGTCGATGGTACGCTTCGGCGGGGACGAGCTTCGTTTCGTCCTAAAAATCCTCCAGCAGACATCACCGACTAACTGCCCTTGTGATTCTCCTAGTAAGGATCATGTTCATGGAGAGTCACTTCTCGTTTTTCTTTTTCCTTGAATAACAACGTCAACCAAAACCTATACTCAGTCATTATGACATACCCCTAACTTCCATTTCACACAAATCCCTTCCCTATTTACGAGGTGAAGGGGAGGCACTCATATCCAGATAAGACGGCTACTCTATAATCCATTTCGCTTTATTGCCGCGGACTGTTCCCCAGCGTGAGGTAAAGGCCGACACCGTCTCCCAAGGCTTCAGTCCTGGTTTGCTCTCGCCAATTGGCTGCCGCGAGCTTCACCTAGCGCGTCAATATGTCCACTGACTCCAAACTTCCCCATTCGGAATACGGGGTGATACCGTTCATTGCGAGCTGCCTCTCCGTCGCAACAAGGACGAGGTGGTCTTTTTTTCCTGCCCAGTGGACGGCGAAGAGGTGTAGAAGGTAGGAGAAGGTGATGGATGAATTGGTTAGTAGAAAAGAATAGTTAATAGGACCAGAGGTGCGAGGAGAGTCTCATATATATATACACACACATATAGACGCACGATCAGTGGAGAGATCGAGTCTTCTAACAAGAAGAAGTAGTAGAGGTCCGGTCTGCCGGGGGTTTGGATCTCCAACATTGACGGCGTGTGCATTCCGAAGACACTCATCCCCAAGGGAATTAAGAAACTGGCGGGAGTAATATTTGACATGGAAAAACCCCCCCACGAACAAAAAATGGGGGGTGCACATGGCACCACCTCCACGAAAAATTAGCAAGGTAAATTCAGAACCAAGGTCTTGGAACGCTCAACGATCCCTCGTGCCCCTCGTTCCCTGTGCTCCTTGGACGAAACCCCCAAGACAACGCAGGGACAAGCACCATGGACAGGCCGGAGCGTGATTCTCCAAGGCGAGGCATCCTTCATGGTCAAATCCTCAGAAATGGCATCTTCCCAGTTACTGGTCGTTCGTCCGCTTCCTATATAGTACCAAAGTGGAACGCAGTCGAAAACCTCGTTTCCATCCGCGTTAAGACCGAGGCAGTTGTCAGAGTCACGTACCTAGGAATACGTGACTTTGTTCGAACAGGCGACACTTCGGCCCGGAGAACTGTGGTCGGTTCTCACTAGACCGAGACCCCCAAGGCCTTGGTGTGCCCTTCTCCAGGAGGTAGCGTTACGTGGTGGCAAGTCTAAACCAACACGTTGAAATGTTCCTCCCAACATCTCGTCGCACATTAATTCTCGCTGAACCAGGTGCTATCCAGCACACCTGGAGGTACCCGCCCAGCAAGTGATAAGCGTCGAGCTCACATGATCCGACACATTTCGTCCTGACGCATGGGAAAATTAAACCACTATATTAAGCTCCCTTAACTACCAACGTCCCGGCAACTCCTGTGGCCGCGTTTCGGCGCCCATCTCGAGGGGTCGATTCTCGACGACGAGCTCGCCGGGCCTCTCGTGCGTGCGGAGCTCGTGTGGTTTGTGTTCGACCACGAGCTCGTAGTAAGGCTGCTGCGCCTTGGCGGCGTTCCAACCGCCCGCCGGCACCTCCGCCGTGGCGTTGATATTGCTGTTGTTGTCGTTGAGCTCGATGGCGTAGTGCTGGTAGTTCTGCGACACGGCCGGGTCGTAGCCGCTGCTGCCTCCTTGGCCATTGGGGTCGAAGGCGCCGGCGTCGCGCACGCCGCCCCCCGCCTCGCTCGTGTCGCTCGACGGCACCGCGTACTGTCCCTGGCCGGCCCGTCGTCGTCGCAAGAACCACCACAGCCCGCCCCCGACCAGGCCTACGCCCAGGAGGCCGCCGACGATGCCGCCGATGATGGGACCGTTGGAGGAGGAGGATTTTCGGGAGGTGGTGTCCGTCGATTCATCGATGGGTTGGCCGGATGTCGCGCCCGGGACCGGGTTCGCATTGCTTTTGTTATCTGCGGATGAATGCCTGTTCAGATATGTGCGCACAAATATTCAAGGAAGTGATTCTACGTACCACTAGTGACGAAGAAAGCCTTGACGTCGTCATCGCTCCAATTGACCGAGTCGAGCCCGCTGGCAAGGGTTCTCAGTCAGTTTCTAGTCCAGCAATAGTTTCCAGGGTATGTGTGAGGAGATAAGATGGAGGGGGGAAGCCATACCCGTTATTGTACCAATCTGCGATGGCTGGTGCGGGCTCGTAGGGCTTGGCGTCGGCATCGTAGCGGTCCTTCCACGCGAGGGCCGTCAGGTCAAAGACGCCGAGACCCTGGGCCCAGTCGTCCTGCACCGTGTAGGTGGGATTGGCACCGAAGCCGCCGACGACGAGCAGCTGCCGGTTGTTGGCCACGATACACTGGTGCGAGCTCCGCGCCGCCGACGTGCCGTTTACCTTGAACCAGACGAAGCCTGGCAGCGACAGCACGTACATGTCCGTCTTGATGTTGCCCTCGCGCCGGTCCTGGCCGCCGTACACGACGCTGTCGCCTGTGTTAGCCTGTTGTGGACTTCGGCTCATGCCAAGAGCAAAACCTCACATTTCGTAGGTGCCGTTCGGCCCCTGTACGCCGGCGACACAGTGGCGGTCGCGTACGGGCGGGGCCTCGCCCGAGGTGGGCTGGGCGTGCCACTTGTCGCCGTCGACGTCGTAGAACTTGAGGACGGAGGTGTCGATGAGGCTGCGGCCGTTGTCGTTCCAGCTCTGACGGTCCGTCTCGTCACCGCCGATGGGGAAGAACAGACCGGCCTTGCCGAAATTGTCGGCACAGGCGGCGGCGCCGTACAGGGTGGTGCCGTAGGCGTTGAAGCCGACGGCCGAGACGTTGGCCCAGGTGCGGGCGGCGATATCGTAGGTGACGAGGCCCGGCGTGGGCAGGTAGGCGCGCGCGTTGTGCACCGTGTCCGTGTTGACGTCCTCGTAGCCGCCCAGGTACAAGCCGCGGCCGTTGCAGGTGGCGGCCGAGGCGGCGTTGGTGCGCACCAGGTTGTTCTGGAAGGCCGGGTTCGCCGCGTCCAGCGTGCGCCACGTACCGCCGCCGCTCGTGTCGGCCGTGAACTCCCACAGCTCCTTGTACTTGGGCATCGTGCCCGGTACCGCCCAGCCCCCCCACATGTAGGCCGACTGCTGCTTGATGTCGCGGAAGAGCGCCGCCATGTTGAAGCTGGGCGCGCTCTTCTTGGTCACCTTGACCTCCACCGTCGAGTTGACCCATGACTCCTTCAGTGATATGGACAGCGTGTCATTCACTGCCCCGGCCCAGGTTAGCAACCAGACACACGATCGTGACAACAATGGGCCACCTACACAGCCATTCCACCTTTCCATCGTGCTTGGCGATCTGACCGTCCACGCGCAGGGAAAACTGGCCGCCGTCAATGTAGAGGTGGTCATTCAGGATCGTCACTGTTCACACGCGCTGTCAGAGAGCCGCAGGTCGAAAGCCGGTCGTGTCGGGTGAGGCCATACGCGAATGCCCTCGGCGGGCAAGAAAGTTCTCGGCCGACGGGGCGGAGGGGACGTTTTGGGCCGTGACGAGCGGCCAAAGCGGTGCCGCTGCCGCCAAGGTCTGCAGCGCCTTCATCGTGAGTGGCCGTGAAGGATACGGCGGGGGCGCGTCTTCAGGGCTGCGCACGACAGCTCGGTCGGGCCAGTTATCAGTGAGAGACACGCGCGCTCCCGAGGATGGCCGAAGGGCAGAGGCTGTTTTGTACGAGGCGGCGGGAAATGGCGCCGGGCGGGCACGGGGATAAGAACATCTGGTGGCATAGGGGGCCGTCCTAGCGCCGAGCCGCGATCGACAGAGCTGATGGGCACCGGATCCTGCGAGATCTTGGCTACGTTAGCGGCTGACATCGCAAATTTGACGATCCCCATCCAGAGATCCATTACTTGGCAGATGAAATGGGTGCACGATGTATGTAGTGGGCATGGCGTGGTGGAGACGCCCTACCGCCAGGGTTGGACGGGAGGGGAAGGTTATTCGCGCCGCTGCCGCCCGTATTAGTACAGAAAGAGATAGCCCCAGGTGCAGTGCTGTTAGACCGGTACCTACCTTGTCGATAGGCCTCTCGATGGGTGTTTCTATTATCAGGCGTGGGCCTTCCGACCACTTTACTATGGGAGGCGGCTGGGCTGGCGAGGGAAAGCAATACGTGCGCATGAGCCCTTGCCGTCGGGGCTCCATCCCGTGTGAAAAGAATGGGATGGGATCCCATAGCCCTGCCCACCAGTACCGGGGCAATTACCTCTGTGGGAAACTTCCCATTGCGAAGCGGCCCTGGTGCCCATCCGTTATTAGCATCTACTAGTCCCGCTAGGGAAAGAGGTACCCTAACCAGGGCTCCTAAGCCCAGCGGTACGGATCCGCTAAGTGATCGGTGTTATGGGATCCCAATGGGGTTCATCGCCCACCGCTCAGGGCTCCATAGGGGTTATCAATCGACCTGTCGCCTGCCATGCCTCGCGCGGGGGACGTGTGCAGACCCCTCCGAATTCCACGGTTATTAGCAACACGTGATAAACAGCTAGAGGCATGCGTGGGATTGATTGATCCCCATCCATCCCCCATCTTCAGGCTGCATTGTGCCCCAACAGGGGAACCTGGTGAATGATACTCGATTTAGATCCGGACCCCAGCTGCTCGTCAGTCGGGTCCACCTCCAGTGCGGAGCGCCGATTCTTTGGGCTGATGGGCTGTCATCCATCTTCCATCCATTCTCGACGTAGAGATGGAAACCACAACTCAGCCGGATGGCTGTGAGGCCCCATCAGGCTGAGCTTCCCTTGTCAATGTGCTAATGCCCTTTCACGACTTACTTCCCTAGTCCTCGAGGATGGCTAGGACGCGACCATCCCCGACCGAACTCGGCGCATCGCTCGTTGAGTTCTTGACGGCACATTCACTCCAAACTGTTCCCCGCTCTGTCAGTTACTCGCTCTCTCTTTCTGTCTGTTTCTTTTCCTCCCCTTTGCAATGAGGTGTACACGACGCACCGGGGCTGAACACGACGCCGCGGCACCCATTCGAATTGAGATTCTGGTTGTAGCGGGCGCAGGCGAACAAGCAATCGTCGAGCGCCGTGATGCCGCGCAGGAACATGAGGTCGTAGCGGCTGCCGACGATGTCGCGGTTGCACTGAAACGAGAAGACCCAGCGGTCGAGCGTCGTCCGTCGCCGCCCGTCGACGCGCGAGCAGTCCGGGTCCGCTTTGGTCGGGTCGCTCCTCGTCGGCGACGAAGACGCCGAGGCCGAGGGGGACGATGATGCGGGGGTCGACGACACCGACTGCGGCGCAGCGGGGGCTTCGGGGGGTTTGCTGTGCCGCCACGGGAAAGGAACCGAGTAAGTACTACGCATCCACGACTCGACAAAAAAACAAAGGAAGGGGGAAGAAGAGGAGGGGGCTCGAGCAAGTGGTTATTCACCGGGCGGCCAGGCTTCCACCCACGCCACCGCCGATAGCGGCCCCGAGAATCACGAGCGCCGCGAGACCGAGGATCAGGAAGTTCCGCTGCCGGATCCCGCACACCAAGGAGTCCCTCGTGTGCGTAGGGTTCTGGGCCGGCGGTGAGTGGTGCCAGGCGGCCGACTGCGGGTAAGCGTCGGGCGTGGGAACCGCCTCCTTGTAGGCCGAGGAAGTGTTGATGGCCTCGGGGGCGTCGCTGTGGTCCGGGGTCATGGCGGTTGGGGCAGAGTGAGTACGGATGTGACGTGCCTATCCAAGTAATACAAAGCCACGCGGCGGGGAGGGGCTTGGCTGTAGCCGTTGGCAAAGAGATGAAGTTCGAAGAAAGAGAAGAGGCGAAGGTGGGGGAGCGGCGGCTCTGTGGTGGGGGAATGTGCGGGAGGAGTAAGGGGTGGTTCTGGTCAGCCTTACCCGCTCGACTCGCAATTCATACGAAACCTGCAGAACGCTGCGGAGGCCCCCAACGTGGCAGTGAGAGGCCTGCATTCTTTGTGCCGGCACATCGTTATTAGGGGTCGTGTTTCCGGACCAATGGTATCGTACCGTGTCAGCTTAGTCGCCCGGTATGTCCTCCTCGGTGAACAAAGTTGGAGACCAAACGGGGTCCTGTGTCGCCATACCCCAAGCAGGCTGCGGGCGAGCGGACTGGAGCCCGCCGATCAGTCCTGTATCTGATTAACCCCGCGAAGGGCCATCAGTTTCACATTGGGCGGTGGTACGCTGACATGGTGCTTGGAATGCCGGGGTGGAAGCAAAATGCAATAGGCGCCGGAGCCTCCGACTAGTTGCAATCCCTTTAGGTATGAGCCCCGGTTGCCTAAGCTACTACCTACTTACCTAGGTACTTATCTATCCTATACAAGCAGAAGAATGATCATATTTACATTAGCCTCAGTCTTACTGCTGGGACCAAGCTCACAGGGAATTTCGGCACCTACATTGTTCAACATGCCGTTGCCAGGGCCTTCGAGGAGCTCTGTGTGAGAAATGTGTATTGGATAAGATGAAAGTAGATTTACGGTCGCCTACCAAGACGGATAGACCGAGGCAGTCACTAATATATAAGTACATAGATGGCCCTGCAGTCATTTGACCCTTCCAAACTTCACCAACCGCCACTTATTCGCGAGCGATCCCCATCCGCAAAGCAACACCCGTTGATACTAAAAGGGGGCAAGACTATATTCTTACACATTGCATGGCTGGAAATACCCCCCAACGGGAGTATACGAGCAGCCGGTTCGCGACTCAGTCAGAATTCGCAGGGGAAAAAAAGACCAAGGCACTAGCCACTCGATACGGTTACCCCGAGTTTCCGTCCATTGCCACCTGGCGAGAGGAATCAGGGCGGAGTCCACGAGCCCGACTCCTGCGGTGCGTCTGGTTCAGCAAGGGTTGCAAAGCCGACCTCCTGCTTTAAACCATTCCAGACCGAGTAGTAGGCCTTGAGGAAGGGCGAGCCGAGGACCCAGACAGGCTTGTCGTCGGGGCCGCGCAGGGGCGAGATGGGGCTGTTGAAGACGCCCTGGCAGTAGCCCTTCTTGGTCGGGTACTCGCCGAGGTTGAAGTTCAAGGAGGGGATGGTGAAGTTGCGGGCGTCGAGGCCGCTGCCGAGGTTGAAGGTGAGGGTGGGCGCGAGGGTCGCCATGGCGTCGCAGGGCGCGCCCCAGGCGCCGGCGGGGTCGATGAGCTCGAACTTGGGCGAGAGCTGCGCGTAGAGGGCGACGGCGGTCGCGCGGTCCGGCGTCTGGATGAAGGCGGTGCCCGTGTCGAAGACGGCGTAGCCCGCCGACATCGGCGTCGCGCCGTCCGACGAGTTGCCCAGGAGGCGGTGGTTGGCGTACAGCGCGGTCTGCGGCACGACCCAGAAGTCGCCCGTCGACCCGTCCGCTTCCTGGTGCAGGCGCAGGTAGTGAATCTCGCCGGTGAAACTGGTCGGGGCCATGCCGCCGAGCGTGATCTTGCCGGTGGCGAGGACGCCCGCGGGGATGTAGAGGGAGAAGATGGGGTTGTCGAGCTTGCGAGCCTCCCACAGGTTCCAAAAGAGCGACTTGTACGGCGCTTTGGGGTCGTATGTGTCCAGACCGAGAAGGCCGCCGGCGGGCATTTCGTTCAAAATGGGGTCGTACTCGTCACAAAAGACGAAGGTCTGGTTGTCGACCTGCAGGTCTCCGAAGCCGACCGTGTCGTTGCCAGTTCGACAGCGGGCTCCCATGGGCTTGGGAAAGGGCATGGTGTCCGGGCCCGTCGTGAATTCGTGACGGGTAGCGTTTCCGTCCCCCCTCACGAAGGTGGTAGAGTTTTCGGGGCCGTATGCCCATATGCTGTAGCAGGAGGTGCAGTTGAGGGCGGGTACGAGAAGCGGCATCGAGGTGGTGCTCACGGAGACAGTGCTGGAACACGTGTTTAGTGTTGCCGCACAACCGAGGACCATGGGTGGGATAGCACTTACACATATTGCGATGGGTTACCGATTTCGATCATGGTATACCATTGGCAATCCGTTCGGTTGAAGTAGTTGTCAAGTTCGAGATCCATCCCGCGCGCAACCGAGTCAGCTCGCTCGAAGACACCAGTAGACCATTTCTTAGACGGTGCAGTGTTGAGCTTGTCGTATCTAGGTATCAAATCACCCTCCAGTATGAGAGCCTCTACCGTGAGGCTGAGAATGAAGACAGCAAGTGCCGTCTGAATTCGCTTGTCGAGACGCATGGTGATGGTGTTTTGGGGAGGGGGGGGTCTAAGGCTGCGAACCTATAGGATATGCAAAGGAAGAGCCATCAATAATACGACTAGATTCGTGTCTGGCTATATATAGTGGCGCGAAGGAGCTAAGGCACTATGTCCTGCTCATATGACCTCGCGAGGGCCGACAATCCCGACTGGATTCAATCTATGATGCTTATTGGGGTGTTAACCAGAATCAAGGCCCCCATCGCAGCCATAGGAATAATCAAGGGGAAACCTCGCCCTGATCAATGGCCCAATTTCAAGGCCTCCATGGCCGGGTGCAGCCGCGAAGCAAGGATACGCATGGATGAAGAAACATGATCATTGGGACAACCCCAGATCCGCGCTGCTGGTTCTGGCCACTCTGCAGGCATCAGGGCAAGTCCAATTAAACTTCTCCAAGCAGACGGCGTCGTGATGCTTATCAAGGTTCGCTCATGCCTGGACCGCTTGGAGTGCGTCGACGAACACAACATGGGATGAACGATGAAGGCATTTAATCAAGGTTTATGCAAGTCAGAAATAGATCCGTTTGCCTTCCAGTAAGAGGCGCCCATCAGGAACTGCACCGCCAACGTCCTTAGTCAGTCCGTGGCACGTGGCCCAGTCGTGTCGTCCGCATTGCTAAGGCATGGCATTCCCTCCGGAAGACCCAGAACGAGGAGATACAGAACATCCTGTCAGGGTTGGATCAGCAAACGAGCGGGGTTACTCGAGTGGCAATACCGCAGTTATTTGAGTGGCAGTACCACCATTTGATGGGCGCGCTTACCGTTGGAAAGAGCGTCTTAAAAAGTGAAGGAGCGGAGCTCTTCCCACCTCCCCTTTGCTTCTTCCGCCGCGCCGTCAATTGACCCCTTCCCGAGTCGTCGTCGCCGCCGCATTGATCCTCATCCATGGCTTCATATCCCAAATTCGCCCTCAGCTGGTTTGCATCACGAACCCTGGGATCCCCTGCCCTCGTCCCCAGGGCTGACCAGCGGCCCCCCGTCACCAGAGCCACGAGATCCCCACTCACCGCCGGGTGATTGGGGTCCAGCGTCTGGTCCCGGTGCCTCCGCCTCGCCTGCGCCCGCCGGTCAAGGGAATCGTCCACCCAGACCTCGCCGCGGTGGAACGCGTCCTTGCGCCCACCGTCCGCCCTGGTGACCACTCCTCGATACGGTGTTGGGCCCGATGTTGGGGCTCGAGCGGGGGGGGCGGCGACCACCGGGCCCCCTCGGCGTGCGCCGCCGCCACCAGCGCGTCGTCGTGGCTCACGTCCGGCGCCCCCGTGGCCACGAGACGCACGGGGCCGCCGGGAACGAAGAAGCCGGCGTTGGCGCGGTCGAGGAACCGGCTCGACGCCCGCCGGCTCTGCACCTCCAGGATGGCGCGCGTGGCCACGTCGACGGCGACGCCCATGAGCAGCGAGAAGGGGTCCGGCGCGGCCTCGCTCGCGAGCTCGGCCAGGTTCAGGGCGTGGAGGTACGGGTTGGGCGTGAGCGCCCGATGGAGGGTGTCGAGAAAGTCCAGGAACGCCGCCTCGTCGATCCCCGTGGCGGCCAGGACTGGGGCATAGCAACGCAGGAACCCGCGCGCCCGCTTCTCCGGCCGCCTTTGTGGTACGACGACGGGCATAGCCAGCTGGGCGCGCTGGCCGTCGATCTGGGGCGGAGGGTGTCTTGCCAGAAAAGCTGTGGCAAGGTCGCTGGCCTCTTTGCGACGCTTTCCAAAGGTTTGTTCCGCCGCATGCTGTTCGTCGTCCAATCTCACGAGTTCTTGCCGTTCATTGACGAACCTCTCAATGCCTTCCATTCTTTCGGCCATGGGATCTGATGCAGCACAACATGGCTCGGGTGTTGTTTTGGATTGGTGCGTTTGATTGGGAACGTCTTGGTGAGGCTGCTCTTCTGTCTTCGTCTCCACTGCCATGTTCATCTTCTTTTCTCTTCGGTACTTGACTGTCTCGGAAACGAAGCCGACTGTAGAAGCAGCCATTTTGATCAGCTCGTTACGAAGATCATCCTCCTCATGGAATTCTGTGGACATTTTGTCGCTTTTGGCGGCTTTTCTCTTCGCCTTTTCTTGCTTTTCAGCCGTGCTGTCATCCAACACTTTGATGACCGTCTCGGTGGCTATCTTCCGACCTTGCTTGACGAGAGAGGACATTTTCGTAGCGCTCCAGTTTGTACTTTCTGATTTTCAGATGCCTGTGGGTGGTGGGTGGGAGATTTAATTTCGGTGTGCCACTGAGCAAGGGCAGTCGGACCCCATAATATAACGGACGGACTGCTGCGGCCTCTGGTAAGTATCATGCGAATGAGGTCGGTATGCCCAGGCTTTAGGGCAGGCGGTCTTCTTGGCCTGTCAGTCCCTTCATGATCTCGGCTTCCGCGGGTCACCGCTCGCCATAGTTGGCGTATCAGCGAACGCCAGCCTCGCGCCAAGTTTTGTGGCTTTCCGCGTGTTGCTGCTGCTGGATGGATCGGCCACCAGCAGGATGAAAAGATGTTTGACCAGATTGGCGTGCGTGGCTCCTAGACCACACGCTGTCCTTTCCATAACGAAGTACCTAGGTAGGTATGGACTGTCTCTGCTTTTACTGCATACTGTCACCACTATCCCATTGCTTCTGCCATTGCTTAGACTGCAGTGACCTAGGTTACAACAGCCGCTACTACTTCTGCCACTAAGTTGTGTTTCTGCTGCCCCTGCTCCTACTAGTCGAGGTTCCATGGTTCCTCCCATCCGAAATGCCTCCTCCACATCCTCTCATCATGGAGGAATTTTGTCACTCGAGAATGCCAAGCCTCAAGCTCGGTACCACCGTCGCTTGGGTGCACCGTTGGTTCTGGCTGGTCTGGCTGTGCACGGATCATGGTGCCGAGGCTTTCCTCTCGGCCGTCGTCCATCCGGTACTCGAATACCTGAACCTTCTCATCGCGGTGAAATGTAGAACCGACCTCGAATGTGTGCCACATAGGAGGGGTTGTTATGGTAATGTACTTGAGGCGAAAATGGTCTTCCCAGGCGAACTTCGAATCGCTGACATCCCGATTTTCCGCGGCCTGGCATAAGAATGCCATAATGATGAGCCGAAGAAACCAAGACACGAATGGAAAATCATCTCTCAACCCCTGGTTGGGGTGACAGCGGATGGTAATCGACTCCAGGTTTCGTCCCTTGCCCAGGGCTTGGGAGATCTCTACCTTTTGGTGATTCAGAAATATACCAGAGCGGGTACCAAGCCAAACGTCGAAAAGTGCGAGAAAAGGCATGGGGGTTCCAACTTACACAATGGTCAGGGCAAAGTGGAAAGTAGAAGTTCCGAAGCAGTGGCAAGCCTGCCACAATTGCGCGGACATAGTCCGAGGGTAGTTGGGGTTTATCGCGGCCACAATCATGACCGAGTGCAATTCGTAATGTGTGAAGTTGTTTGTGGTTCACAATGGACTTCCACGACGCGTCGCTTTTGCACTTGAAGTTGTGGAGGGTCAGACTCGTCAAGGTATTGAACGAAGCGAGAAACTGAAGGGTTGCCGTGTCATCGTTCCCGCTGCCAGAGCTGTACATATCAAGAGACAGCGTCGACGGCTGGGGACCATGACCTGTCACGCACATGTCGCGAAACGTTGACGCCAGGTGCTTGAAAAGCAAGTTCGGCTTTCCACTCAATCCGGAGATGGAGAAATGGCGTAGTCTCGTAAACCGGATACTGGCCAACAGGCGGCGGACAACACCCAGGTCGATGGGAGTGTTGTGTAACCCGAGAGAGTTCAGAAGAGGGAGTAGAATGTGTCCGTGGCTTTGGTTGCTCATGGGGAACCAGCCTTTTCCGAGGCCTAACAGTAATTTGTGGGTGAAGATAAAGGCCAATTTCTTGAGTGTTGATGCAGAAGAGCGGATCATGGTGCTAATTGCAGCAATGCAACGAAGGTCGTAAGCTTTCTCACTGAGTTTAATGGATATAACCGCTAGTCCTGTTATCTGGCAGAGATGATTGCAGGTCTTTCCGGCGAGGCATGATGTCAGATGCAGGTCCAAAAGACGGAGATGCTTCAGATTTAACAGGGCCTCGGCTAGGTATCTGCGATGGAAATTGGTTATCTCATGATGAATTTATAATGCTAGTAGGAGATGGCACTTACCTGTTAATATGGGTGGAGCGGAAAATATCGATCTCGGGTAGGTTCTTGAGCACCTCCACCAGCATTCGTTGCATGTAAAGGCCGGGTATTTTGGGCAGCCAATTTATCGACACTTCCCGCGGGTAGTTACAAGTAAGAGGACGCGACAGCCTTCCTGCCCCAGCTAGGCGGGTGTCGTGCGAGGGCAGGGACACATGACCAGCCAGCCTAAGCTTTCTCAGATCTTCCCTTTGCTGGATCGTCAAGAAAGCTCCCATAGGATGAATCAAATCGACGTCACTGGCGTCTGTGTTCTCGTCGGCGAATTTGATCTGCCCATACAGTCGAGGCATCATGAAGGCGAAGAAACGCTTGCTGACCCGGCATACGGCGGCCCTAGTCGGTACGTCCTGGATGTTGTCAAATATTTGGTGAAGGGTTTCAGCTGGGAGCCACGGCATCTTGGTACCGGCTGGGGTAGCTGGGATGTCGTTTTTGTCGGCCATATCAATGTCCACTTGGCGAAACGAGGGTGGATGTTGTGGCATGCGAGCCATGAGTTGAGTTGTTGGTGTTTCCAGTTGGATTGTCGACGTTGCCAAAGGAAATAATAACCCCAATGCTGCGTTTGCATGGAAACGGAGAGAAGTGAATGGGCTGGAATGGATGGTGGGCGATGCTTAAAAGTGCGGTGCGGCATTATCAGAAGGAAAAGTGCCTAAGTAGTTGCCTAAGTACTTAAGTACCCTTAAGAAGTACTTACTTACCTTCCAGGCCTAAGTGCGCCTGGAGCTGTAGGTACTATGGATGTTACTTACCTAGGTGGATAGGTATTTAAGCATATAAGGAGTACCTCTTTCACCTACTCTAACCTACCTGCCTGTTGAAATCACAGAAGAAGTACCTGCCCACGTAGGCGCTCAGATATGGGTTAGTAGCTTAGATCATTAACAGTAGTGGAGCCTAAGGAATAATTTATATGCCTCTTGAACAGGACCCCGGTCTATTTAGGACCAGAGAGCTCTTCTATTTTCCACCTGGGCAGAAAGGCAGCAACTATTGTTTTGTTTTCCACCAAACCGAGACTATCTATCAAAACAAGCAAGCCTCAACGCAGTCGCACTGCCCACTCGATAGTCATAGGCCACCTCTGGGTAAAAAGTTCATTCTAGCAAGTTCATAATTCATTTGGTCTTTCTGAATGTTGGGAAATGGGCCATAGCCAGCAGCGACACTGGATTGCCGGACTTGAGCTAGCGCATATAGGGCACTAGACCGTCCACTTCCGCCTCAAGGGCGACGAGTGATAGGGACCCATTCTCGAACAACAAAACCTCCACACGCTACGGGTCTCTCCCACAACACCGGATAGACCAAGTGCATTTCCACTTACAAGGCTCCTGTACACCGTATATTGTCGACGCGAGTATATGAACTTATTCGTCTCCAAGTAGAGAGAAGGGCGCGCCCGGCCGCCACCGCCGAAATTGAGTTCCTACACGCTTCAATGCGGTAGCTCGTCCTTCTCTGCTTGTGGCGGAAAGAAACTTTTGGCTGGGAAGCACCATTAGTCAAGTACTCAACTCGTAGGAGCAATAGCAGAAGCAGTGGTAATCTTGGCCTCTACAGGGTCGGCAGTGCCAGCAGTCGTACCCGGGACGGTGAATACAGAAGAAACGGCAGCAGCGGAATCACCAGTGCTAGTAACTACGTCGGCAACCGTGACGACCCCAAAGCAACAGCGGCAGCGGCAGCAGCGTCAAATGAACGAGTGTCGCCAGTAGTGCCAGCGTCCCCAGTAATACCAACCAGGTAGCTACAGCAGTGGTGGAAGTCACACCGACTGCAGCAAGCAGCAGAGCCAGCATCAGGATTGCCGAAGTGTGATGACCGAATTGGATCAACCAAAGAAAATAACTCCTGCCCTCCATATAACGAAGCGAGTCTGGATAAATATGCCTATAATGGAGGTCAGATGATCGCCTGGTCTTTCCGGCACTTCTCTAGTAGGGGTCTCGCTGGTTGTAGCGGTGATGCGTGCTGGGGCTTAATATGTGCTCTACAGGAAGCGCCGGGCACTCTGTAATTATAACGTGGAATCGCTTTTTACTGAATCTACTTCATAACAACAAGAGGAAATGCCAAATCCCCCTCGGCAAAATGGTGAGATCCACCCTGCCGACGGTCACACACTGCCTTCCCGGCCCTCCTGCTAGAACTCGATCCAGTAGGGCAGCTCCATCTGGCCCATCCGGCCTGTGCCTCTGAGCCTCTTAGCTTCCTCTCCCTACAGTGGTTCCAGCTTTGGGATGCCACTTTCACCGTTGAAGTCTCTAGTGACGCTCCATGTCCTCCATCCAATCATGACGTATCTGAGCCCAGGCGCGGCCATGGCAAAACTCTGCGCCCATTCTTGCTCTGTTAATCCCGTTCTTTGGTGGCAGCCTGTTTGAGAATCCAGACGGATGCATGCCAAGTGAGGAAGATGCACCAACCACTGTATCAATATCCTGATTAGGACTTCCGTGTTTACAATATCTTCAATAACAATCAAAAGGCCCTCCAAGCTGTCTCGGGATCCCGCCACGAGATGTCTCAGCAGGCGTTCGGCGTTTCCGAGGGTCAGCTCGAGGTCTATCATCCGGAATGGGATCAAGAGATCTGGCTGCCTTTCTAAGTCCCGTAGGAGGAACACGCTTATCGAATTGGGGCCATCCCTTTCGTAAGTCGTGACGTAGAGCTTTCGAGAGACCTGATGATCCATGATTGATATGGCGTACCACGCGTCCGCTTGCATCTCGGCGATCCAGAATACGCGCAGATTGGGACACTCTGTTAAGAACACCGCGAAAGGAATGCCGCAAGAAACCTCACCGGGGCCGTAGTAGTAAAAATCGGGAGCCACCCAGTCATTGCAGTTGGTGATGGCAAGCTCCTCGAGATGTGAGAGATCCACCAGATTCCTGAGAGACTGCGCCTTATGGGGCTTGATACCGTAGTCCAAATCCAAACACCAGAGAGGCAGCGGGAGACCTCCCGCTTCAGCGTAATCGTCGGCAAGTGTATCAAAAAAGGACTCCACTAGCCGGTGCGAGGCTGCTCTGGAAACTTCGACCGGGAAACTCGTAACATCGATCGATAGGGAAAGCCTTTGAAGACCAGGGGACTTGATTAATAGAGTTCCAATGTGACGCCTCCAGTGATCAAGCTGGTAATTGATGTTGTGAAGCACGAGCTGCTGGAGGTTCGCAAAGCCCGTGAAGTCCAGGAGGTGGCAACATCGGTGAGAACCGAAAGAGGACCGTTCGTCCGTTTGGGGATAGATGAACTCCAAGTACAGCAAGTTGATCGAAGATGAGGCTAGTCTGCGAAACACCTCGACAGCTGATTGTTGGACGCAGTCAACCAAACTGACAAGCTGTTAGCCGAGCTGTGGGAATCGGCAGGCAGGTGGCAGCGTACATGAACGACTCCAGTCTTGGCATCAGTTCCACCAACCTTGCAGCCTCGCTGTTGTAATCTTCGTCCGCGTCCTCGTATTCTGCCGGGCATCTAGCGAACCGCATGATAAAAGTCTTTGTATGGTGTAGGTTATTTGCTCCTCGGAGCAAATTAGCCAGTTTCAAAAGGTTGCCCATGTGATCGAGGTCGATGATAACTTCGATTTCGCGGTAGAGGTAGCGCTTGAACTCTTCATTCCACGTCTTACAAACAAGACAGAAGTTGCGGATCTGAGTGCGTGTAGCCTGATCGATGCCTTTTTAGTCCGCATTCGCTGTGGAGTGGGAGTAGCGGACCAACCTGCTCCGCTAAGGACCTGAGAATCACACTGTTCCGGGCGAATTGATCGGTTACCGACCACAAAGACGACGACGGCGGCGATGACGACGACGGCGGCGGCGGCGGCGATGACGACGGAGACGACGACAACGACGACGACGACTGAGCCAGTGCGGATGCCATAGTGTTGGAAAGTGAACTCGGTCTCCCCACTGGGAACACTGGTTGCACACGTGTATATGTATGAGAGTCTCCTCCCACCTCTGGTGGTGGCTGTGACAGGCCCCAGTTGGGGAGGAGCTCCGTGCACGCACAGCACCAACACCTCGCGCGGCTGGCGCCTAGCCTGGGAGGCAGGCCTTACTCCTTTCCTCTTTTTTCTTTAGCTTCAACACATAGTTGTGGCAGATCAGATGCAGTGCGCGTCGGAAGAGGTATTTCGTGGTTGAAGTGATATGGGTAGAATGGAACGGATTGGATATGTGGAGGAGAAGATTAAGCGGCACAAAGAGACTGGAAACAAACTAAAGTTCCAATAGCTCTGCGCTCCAGTTGTTTACTTTAGATTTAAGTACCTTCCTGCTTGAGGCACATGTGCTGATTCCCATGCGTCCTTGCGTTTTCAATCATCTATCCGCCCACAAGACAGGTAGGTGGTACGTACGGGAGTACCTGTTTTGCAATGACCAGCCAGCGCGTGCCTGCTTTCTAACGGCAACCGGAAACCATAAGCCCAACCAGGGGGTCGCGTTTCTTTAGTTACTTAAGTAGGTAGGTAAGGTAGTTAGAGTAAAGAATCCACAATCATGGATCCCTCGGAACCAGGGCCCGTCGGACGGGCTGCCAGTCCTGAACGTGCGTGACTCACGAAATACCAGTGAGCCCTGGCCCTTGCCAATCGCCTGAAGATCTAATAGTTGGATTCTAGAGCCCTTGCCTATTTGCTTCGACGCCCCGCCCATAGACAACGTATTGGAAGAGCCGACGCCTCCCATCAGCCGTACTATACGCACAGCACACCACCTACACAAGTCCTTGGCCGCGAAGCACGATCAGTGCTATGATGCTGCAACGGTGCTGTATCAAATTGCTATCTCTGCTTGGTTTGGCAGGCATCGGCGGCACAAACTGTACTTGCAAACTTTGAAGCACGCTCGCATAGCATATCCTCCATTGCAACCGCTTTGATACATCAGTCACACTTAGCACGGCAGTCCAGCTTCCTCCCCCCGGAAGCCAGGAGCGTGGTGAAGTCTCGAATCTACACTGTTGGGCGGCACTTCCTCTATGCCAGTTTTTAGCAACATACGTAAGTATGTACGTACGATCAAGGTTTAAAAAACAACTCCACTTTACTTCGCCACTTGAAAACCTGAGAGGTAGTCCATTAACGCTGCCTCTCATGGTGCTCGAGGTCGGGTGCCTCCAGGGGTATTTGCATGTGCGCCATCGCAGCCTTGGCGCCATGGGCAATGCCCAGATGGTAACATTACTTACTGTGCTGGCACAACCACAGACCTTTTATTTCTCTTGGTACCACGCCTATCCCTGGGTGGTACAGAAACGGGTAACCTCATGATCAGCCCGGTGCCGAATATCCTTGAACTCGGGCACGTAGTGGAACGATGGGGCAAGACAGGCATCTTGCCTGCGACGAGCCGGCTGTCTGACGTGCCGGGATGAGAGTGGAGCGGCGAATTGGCTGACTGCACCACACCGGCGACGTGTGGCTTGTTCTGTGTGACTTCACGTGCAGCTGACAGCGAAGGCGCGGGTAGCCGGAGTGCAAGGGCCGGCGACACGTGGTGCGGGGGGAAATCCCGAACACTCAACGGTGCGACGATGAGAAAATGGTATATTGTTGCGGAAACCCTGGCGGTTGCGGGTCGCGTATGTTGCCCGAGCAGGAAAAAAAACCCTCACCGACTAATGCTGTGCTGTATGTACAAACCCTCTTTCCTCTGCTCCAGTACTGAGCCGTGCCACTCCTTGTTTCCGCTGCCCCTCACGGCGCCGCCCGCGGCGTTATGGTGACCCAAAAGTCCGTCATCAGCCAGAAGGCGGCGCTGTGCATCTTCTTGATGGGGTGCGTGGGATCTATGACGGTGAAGTCGTAGCGCAGTAACAGCTGGATGGGGAGGCGATCAGTTAGCTCCAGCAGGGCGGGCGCGGGGAACGTCGGTGACGCGGGGCGGGGGGAAAACGGCTTACCTCGACAAGGACCTTGTTGATCTCCATGAAGGCGATGCCGCGGCCGAGGCACTTGTTCTTGCCGTAGCCGAAGAGGACCTCGAGGGTCTCGGCCATGTCGTCGGCGCGGGCGGGGTCGAGGTCGAGCCAGCGCTCGGGGCGAAAGACGGCGGCGTCGGGGCCCCAGTAGGCGGGACTGCGCAGGACGCCCCAGCCGTCGAGCCCGACCTCGGTGCCGGCGGGCAGCCAGTAGCCGCCGCCGCCGCCGACGTCGACGGTGTCGCCGCCGGCCGGCACTGCCTTGGCCAGCAGCGGCGTCAGCGACGGGAACACGCGCAGGCCCTCGCGCACCACGGCTTGCAGGTACGGCAGCCGCCGCGTCTCCGCCTCGCGCACCGCCGGCCGCGACAGCTGCCCAGCCGCCGCCGCCGCCGTCAGCTCTGCCAGCAACCGGTTGTACACGCGCGGCGTCGAAAGCAGATACAGGAGCGTCATGCGGATCGCCACCGCGACCGAATCGGTGCCGGCGACCCTGGAGAGGCGGTGTCAGGGCATACACACAAACGCGAGAAGGGAATGGGGGTGGGTGAGAGGAAGATAAGAAAAGAAAAGGCGGCAGAGGAGGGGGCTTACACCTGAACGAGGGCCTCGCCGGTGGCCTCCTCGCGCGTGGCGCCGTGCTTGAGGAAGAGGGCGATCATGTCGCGGCGGGCCTCGGCCTTGGGACTGAAGCGCTCGTCGATGGTGTCCTGGGCGAAACGGATGAAGCGGCCGAGGCCGACGGGGTCGGAGGGCTTGGGTAGCAGCTCGGAGAAGGGCCAGGCCTGGACGAGGCGGGCGAGCCAGGGCAGGGTGGCGGCCGTCGAGGCGACGGGGAAGAAGCCCTCGTTCCACGCGACCCAGTCGTAGATGTCGCGGCCCTCGTCGAGGAAGCCGAAGGGCTCGCCGAACGTCATGTCCCCCACAATGTCGATGGACAGCAGCTGCGTCAGCACCGCAAAGTCCACCGGCCGGTGCTGCCCTTCGGTCGACAGGTACGTCCGGTCCACGAGCCGGAACAGCCGCGCCAGCTGCCGGTCGATGGCGTCTTCCTGTGCGTGGCCGTGTCAGCAAGGGGAGCCAAGGTCCGGGCCATCGGCGAACAGACGCGGCCCGCGTTCGAACGGGCCGTGAGGGAGGGTCGCGTGTGTTTCGGGTAGAGAGGGGGTGTGTGTGTGTGTGTGCAGGAACATGCGAATACCACCCCCCCCTTACTTACCACGAGGTGACTGGCCGAGTAGCCAGGGCCGATCTTGGTGCGCAAGGCGGTGTGTCGCTTGTCGTCGCGCATGCAGAAGGAGTGGTCGGCGCCCTTCTGGAAGCGAAAAGTGCCGTACCAAGCACCCTTGGTATAGGGCGACTTGGGAGCCTCCATGCGCTGAGCCAGCTTGACATCGCTGGTCATGACGGTATTGGGGCCGATGCGCACGAGAGGTCCTGTGTGAATCCCCCCCCGGCGTCAGCGTAGTCAGACAATAGATGAGGTTTGGTTGTTGCCGCCTCCATCACACCCTCCCTAACAGGCCGGCACTCCTTGCGTCTCCCCCTTCCACCTCTGTCCTCTCATTACGTACCGTATTTATTAGTCAGATCATTGAGTACAGCGTGGGAGTGGCCACTGAGGTTGCACTTGAGCAGCGGGAGCGACGACAGGGAGTACAGGAGAGGCCCGGGAATGTGCCGCAGGCGATACCACACCCAAGCCGTGTGGGCGGCATACGCAACGACGGCCAGGAACACGAGGTCCCAGAGCGGCGATCCGGTGCTCGCGGCCGCGTAGAGGGTCCGCATGCCGGCCATGGTGACGGGGGGACGCCAATGGCGACAGATGATTTGGTCACGGACGGCGCGTCAGCGAACCGTGGGGTTTATGCAGGATTACCACGCAACCATGCAAGGCAACACATGCAGTAATGTAACGAAGAGGAGAACCAAGCGAGGGGAGGGAAAACGGGGGGGAATCGAGGACGACAAAGAGAGAGTTTGGGTTGGGTCGTCCAGGGTCACCTCTTATGAGATCTGATGAGTCGCCCGCTTGGCCTGCAGCGCGCGCATTTCACGGGAGGGGGGGTCAGCCAAGAGGACGAGAGGGCGGCGACGGCGAAGATAGCACGATAGCGCGCGCTGGCCAGGGGGACAAGCCGAAGAAAAGGAGGGTTCCAATGGCCACCCATGAATGGGGAGGGCCCATTCGTGCGTGAGACCCCCCAGCAACGGTTTTTGACAGGTCAGGTTCCCCATCATGAACGGGCTGAATTGAATCCAGCTCTCCGCGGAGGTGGCCACGGTGGCGGCACTAAGCCCTCTTCGCGGGTCTCAACTGCCTGAAAAAGCAAATAAGAGGAAGACGCGCCCCCGGAATCTGTCTCGTCTCTCGTGCGCGCGCGGGGTCGGAATCCTTGCGGAGGCGACAGGTCGAGACCATGTTCCCGTCGGTTCTGCTGGTGGCGCGCGGGCGGTGCGACAGCGACCTGGCCGTGTCTGCCAGTCCGTCTGTCTCTCTGTCAGTAGCCGTCTCGGCTTCGGCACACACACATACACACCCACGGATAGAGGCATCCCGACAAGCAGCCCGTCCGCCCGTCAAAAGCGCAGAGGCCAAAAAGCACATATCCGTCTCGCAGCGGAGCACCGCCCGTTCCGGGCATGATTGGCGGACGGACGATTGGCGAGATAGGGCAGCCGTTGCGTCCTGGGCATCCGACGAGATTGCGCCCACCATTCCATGTGCGCGTGGGAAAGGAGGACGGTGGTGCGTGGGGGAGGGAGAAAAAGGCCAGATCGGGGAAAGGCGCCGCGGCAAAATCCGGGATTCACCACCACCCCCGGCCCCTTCGCGACTTCGCAACTGGACAGGCTCAGGATGCCTGCGAATACGCACATGTCTGCAGGGGGGGAGAGAGGGGAAGGAGAGAGGAAAGTGGCCTGTTGGTCACCTCTCACATTTCGCCGACGCGGTGCTTGGGGTCAGACAACTTTCTTTGTCTGCTATCCGAAATGGCCTCGCCTGCGCGCGCAGTTTCAGATACGGCAGGCCGGTCTGTCCGTCGAGCTGCTGTCTTCGCCGCCAAGCCGGCCTCGCCCACGAGGATTTGCCAATGGCCCGGCGAAAAGCAACTCGACAGCGACTGATTCTAACACCGTGGTTCGGGTTTTTTGGTTGTTTCTCTGCAGCGGCGCGATGTGACCCAGCCAGGCCGAGGCTTGGATCGCCAATAACCCGTCCCCGTCCCGTCTTGCCGTCTTACGCGCCGCCCTCTAGTCTCTTCGGGAACAACTCCGTAGGTGGATGCATAGGGGCCTTCCCCGGCGAGCCCTACCCATAGTATGGGGAGAATCGTCCCATCTTTGAGCCATCTATTACTACGCAAGGCAAGAGAACCAGGTACCCGCACGGGAACCACCCGCATTCACGGATCCCTTCCGAGTGCCGCATGGCAAACGCTGCCCCCTTCCTCGATCTCCTCGGTCTACACCCAGACACCCACACCCACACAACACACAACACACTATCTTCTATTGATTCCCCTTTGTGACGTCGGCCTATGAGTAAATCCTGCAGTAGGTTCGCGTATACATGGGAAAATAGGCAAAGATAAACCAGGTCGCAGCCGCCCGGGCAGGAAAAGGAATGAAGAAAACCGTCTCTCTCGCCCGCTGTGGCCGACCCGGGAGGCGATTCGTACGAACCCCCGAATGATCAGTCACATCTGGGCGCCCCCCCCGGCCTTTGCATCCCAAACACGGCCGCCCGCCCGCCGTGCAGCCAATGTCGCCAATGCAAAGTATGCATGCTGCCCACGCGCGGGCGAGGGAAACGAGGGTGAGAAAAAAAAAGGAATCGAGAAAGAGAGCCGGAGAGGCCGCTCGAGTGGATAAAGCCCCAAGCCGCCCTCGCTCTCCCCCCCATCGGATCCATCCCTCGAAGATCCTCCCGTGGCCCCCGTCCCGAACAAAACGTGCAACGACCATCCTCTGTCCCGATCGTCACTCAGCTTGTTTTGGGCTGTTGTGCCGTCGCGCCCCAGAAGCCCACTCGTACGCGCCAACCCCCGACCCCCCCGTTTACCCCTTCGAACCGGCCCCCGGGGCCCCACGAAGGCAGAACCCGCCGCCCACCATGTCTCTCGGCCCCGAAGGAGCGTACCTGGTGTCCGTCCTGTGGGGGTTGACGTTCCTCGTGCTGTTCTTCCTCGTGCTGCGCATCTACACCCGCGTCGTGTGTCTGGCTCAGTATGGCATCGACGACAACTTTTACGTCTTTACCAGTGTAAGTGTCCATGAGTTCCCTCTCCCAAGCCCCCTTTTGTCCATCAAGACAGCTGGTTCTTCTCCCTCTCTCTTTATCTCTCTCGTCTATCCCTTTCCTCCCTGCCAAAACTAACCATGGGGTGCTTTCACAACAGATCATGCTCGTGGCCTACAGCTCCATGGCGACGGTGGCGGCCGAACACGGCTACGGCCGCAACGATCTGACGGGAGACGAGCAAGCGCGTAGCGCCTACTTCCGCAGCATTGCCCAGACCTTCTCGCTGTTGTCAACGGGCAGTTCCAAGGCCACCGTCGGCTTCTTCCTTCTGCGCCTCGTCTACGCCATGTGGATGAAGATCGCCATCTGGTTCGTCATGATCTTCATGGGCATCATGTCCATACGTGAGTTTTGTCTTCCCATCTCCCTCTCCCTTCGCGAGGGCTCATCATTGCCTTTTCCAGCTTTCCAGTGGCTGACCAAAGTGTGTGACTACAGTGGCTGCCATCTTCACCTGGGCTGCTTGCAAGCCCTTCCCCTATACTTGGGACGAGAGGCTCGATGGCGAATGCATCAACACCATTCCTCTGTCCATGATCTTGGCTTGTACGTGACTTGGGCCCTATCGGCTGATTTCTCGCCTGCGGTGCTCCGAAACTGACCTGTGTCTCTACTACACAGTGGGCACAATTGCTGCCGATCTCTTCTTCGCCGTGCTCCCATGGCTTTTCATCTGGAAGCTTAACGCGCCCCGGCGTGAGAAGATCACGCTGGCTGCCAGTTTGAGTCTGGGAATTTTGTAAGTTGGCGCCACCCTCTCCTCTTTTCCCATCCGCCACTGATCCAAACCTCTCTCGCACAGTGCCGCCGCGGCCGGAGCTAAGCGTATCATGGAGGTCAAGGGTGTGCGCGACGTACCGGTGGGCGTCATCGTGTGGTCCATGGTGGAAACGGCGGTGACGCTCGTGTGCGTGGGTATCCCCGTGTGCCGGCCGCTGTGGACGCGGCACTTCAGCAAGTACTTCAAGTCCAAGAACAGCAGCTACCAGGCGCAGGCCGACGGCGCGGGCCCCGGCGAGTCGCCCATCGGCCTCAACACCTTCGGCGGCGGCGACATGCCCGGCGCCCACGAGAACGGCGGCAGCCACGGCTCCTCGGAGAAGAAGGGCCGGCGAAGCGGCGGCAGCGGGAACAAGCGCCGCGGCCCGTTGTCGGCGCTGTTCGCCAGCCTGGCCGCCACGACGGTGGCGCGTGACCGCACCACTGTCAAGGACCGCACGACGGCGAGCGACAGCCGCAGCGACGAGGTCGAGCTGACCGAGGAGCCGGGCGTCGTCGTCGTCGACTCCAAGGCCTTCGGCGGCGATGGCGGCGAGGGTTTCCGCCCGCCCCCGGCCGCCGCCGTCGGCGGCGGGGACAGCCGCGCCCCGTCGCACGACGGCGGCCCCGGCGGTCGCGACGAGCTCAAGCGGTCCTGGATCATGGGCGAGCGCGGCACGCTGACCAGCATCAACGGCGACGGCGACGCGGGCGCCGCCGGCGGCCACGACGCCAACGATGACGGCATCGTCACCCACATGTCGTACGAGATCCGCCGGTCCAGGCAATAGTCGTTTTATTCCATTCTAGCAAGCCGCCGTGTACAGCGGTTTCGGCGCTTTTTCGTCGAGATATATTTACGCCATTTTCAAAATCTATGCCATACCCCTTTATCATTACTCTGTAGTCTCATTTCTATTCGTCGATAAATGTGACTTTCACGATTTGGCTTTTGGGTTCTAAAGTAGCTAAGGCACATTGGGGTTAAATCATACAGTTTCAGGATAATTGTTGCTTCATCGCGCTCTGAGGAGGTCGGGAGACAACGAAAATAGATGGACATAATTTACGTATCGGTGAAGAAGAGACGACTCCCCAAATACCCAATGCTAGTGCTCCCTTCTAGTCTCTTAATATGAAACTTGCGGCTGGCTCTTTAGAACTTCTGCTTTACCTATCAAGTCTTGCCACTTTTAGCTCTCAGAGATTCTTGCATCCTTTTTTCGCAATAGGAAACCCCCTTTCAATTGCGCCCTCTCAGAGAGAGACACTGACAAAAACTACATCTACCTCTATAAAGCAACTAATCCTTCGACAGAGATAATTGATACCACTATTCTGCGGGCAAAAGGATACGTACCTAAGCTTGCAGAACGGCTAAAATTGAAGATGCTGCGGCGTGGGTTCCACGTAGCAACTATAATAATAATATGTTCGGTGGAATTCGCATGTAGTAGAAGATATCCCCATGCCACGATAATGTATCGTCTTCTGAGGTGTTGGTGTTGCGTTCTTCCGTGCAGCTGCTGCCTAATCCAGAGCAGTCGATACCCACCGCCATGACGTGACCCGGGCGCTAGTCGGCTAGTGAATTGCACGGAGTCCTCCAGCGTCTATAAAAGCCCGGGTCTGGCTCTCACGCAGATGTACCTGTCTTGGGCAACAACAGCAACGGTACGTATTGGTGTAATGGAGCCCATCACTGTCCGCGGACGCTACTTTTGGCAGGGCCAAGACAGGGCGAGTAATCAGTCTCACTGTTCATCCCATTCGCCAGCCCACCGGCACGCCACTGACCGGTCTTCAGTTTGTCATTCACGGCGTCGTCTACCAGCGTCACCGTTCAGAGCGCCATTTCTTGGGCGATACGAAAGACCCCCTCTGCGGGGGGAATCTCGAGGCGGTTCGCCGTAGCGTGCCTCTTCTAAAAGAACTAGGCATAAACACTTTGTTTGTTTGTGAGTGGCCACGAGCATTCTTGCCATCCCGTGCGGTGCCGGGACGCTGACGGCGAACAGATTCCATCAACCCTGCCAAGAACCATGATGCCGCCATGCGAATGCTGGACGAGGCGGGCATCTGCGTGATCGTGGTGCGTACCGTCCTGTTCTCGTCGGTTTCATTCCGCATACGCAGCTGACGATGGCGAATCCAGTGCCTAGGCTGGCTCCAGAGCACGCCCTCCGAGCTTCATGAGTCGTTTTATCACCCGCGGACTTTGCACCGCATGTTCGCCGCCGTCGACTGTATGGCCGCGTACCGCAACACCTTGGGCGTGGCCCTCGCGAAACTCATGCTCGTCAACCGCCAGACCCCACTGTCCGAGACGGGCCCCTTGATGCGAGCCGCCGTTCGCGACGTGAAGCGTTACATGGCCCTTGCGGCGGAAACGCGCAGCCAACGTGTCCTGCCTCTGGGCTTTTGCACCGAGAAGAACGGCGGTCAAACCATCGACGAGTGCAACTACTTTACCGAGGGGAGTCCGGAGGAGGCAGTCGACTTTTTTGCTGTAAGTGTCTTGGCCTCGCCGACAGCACAACTCCGGACTGGATCTGATCAAGCCATCACAAGTTTGACGAGTACGGCTGGGTCGGGGACTCCTCCATGGCGAGCTCGGGATACGACCAGATGGTAAGCCGGCCCGCGCCGCCCCCAGTGCTCCCCCCCCCCCCCCCTCTACACTTTTCTCACCGCGGCCTCCGGGCGGAAATGGCAGGTCGAGCAGTTCAACCAGGTGCGGGTGCCCATCTTCCTTTCCGAGTTCGGGGCACGCGACGGCCGGCAGGCGCGCCCCTTCAGCGATGCGCAGGCGCTCTACGGGCCCGCCATGACGCCCGTCTTCTCAGGCGGCTGCGCCTACGAGTTCTTCGAGGCCGCCAACCACTACGGCCTCGTGCGCAGCAGCGCCGACGGCGCCCTGCAGCCCACAGCTGACTTCGCCCACCTGCGTGCCCGCCTCGAGGCCGCCCGCGCCGAGATGCCCCCCGTCACCCTGGCCGGCGGGGTCGAGCCGCGGACGCCGGGGGGGCCGGGGGCGCAGGTTTCGGTGCCCCAGGCTGCGCTGCCCGCGTGTCCGCTGGACTGGGAGAATGTGAGGGCACAGGTTGAGGATGGCACCCCCTTCTATGATAATTGAGAGGGACATAGAGCGGTGAAAGGACACATGATGAACATTGGGAATCTGCGCTTCGGTGTCTTTCCTTACACAGCTCCCGTGGTGACGGGTCTTCGTGGGCGATCGGTGGCAAACTGATGGGCCACGGACTGGTCGCCTTCTCCCAGTCTGCTGTGAGCATTGAGGCACGGACTCGAGCCATTCGGCTACACTTGGAACTTATGTGGTCGAAGGTAACCGCGATATGGACACGAAAGTGCGGGGAGGGCGAACATGCAGAGGAATCGCCAGCAGAGCCTCCGGATAGGGGAAATGGAGATTGACAGGCGGTGTTGCCAGCAGAGCCGTGTTCCATGGGGGTCGAGACGCAAATAAGAGCGCCACTGGCGCCCACGATCAGTGTCGCTGGTCCACCGCCAGCACGATCGCCCGGTCGGACCCCCCTTAAGGTTGCTTTCTTGCCCCCCAGAGCATTGGAAGTCCCCTGGTCGTCTGTCTCGCTGTAGATAAATGGAAAGGCCTGTCCTGCCGTAGAAGTCAAGAAGAGATGCCATTCATTGCTCTATTTATTGCCTTTCCAAAAAGCCGCCGCCCGTGTAGGACGGTCGCCGATTGCACCCGACACTCTCCAATACCGCTGATTCTTAATACTGGGGTCGCCATGTTCGCCAGGTCTGGAGTGCCGAGCGCTAGCAGCTACAGCAGCGGGTCCGCGGCGCAACCCTCACTCACCACCACCACCGCCCGCTCCTCAAAGCCTCCAACACTGAACAGCAGCACCCCGTCCAGCGGTGATAATGACGCCGGCGACACGGGCATAGGGGCTACCGTCCCGCTGGCCGCGCGCTTTCAAAATGTACCTACACATCTATGTTCCATGTTTTTCAACAGGGCTCATGGACCCCTGCGGTCGGGTACTGATGCTCGCCTCTACAGATCGGCCAGGTCGCCCGGATCCTCGCACGCGTGGCGCAGGCCCAGTCCACGCTGCACGCCCAGGGCGAGCTGCCGGGCGACGTCGACCTGGCGGCCATGGTGCACCTGACGCAGGACATGACGGCGGCCTTGCGAGCCATTCGGGACCTCAAGGCCACCATGCGCCAGCGACAGACGCCGAGTTCGTGTCGCTCGTCGGCCCCGTCGTCGGTGCAGCGGAGGCGACGGCAGGTACGTGTGCCCTCTCTTCTTTCAGGCGGCCATTGGACAGACGCTGAACTCCCCAGACCACGACGCCCAGACAACCCAAGCGCTGCGTCGAGTGCTGCACCACCAAAACACCCGAGTGGCGCAGTGGCCCCGAAGGCCCCCGAAGCCTCTGCAACGTCTGCGGTTTGCTCTACGCCAAGTACCTGCGGGAACAGCGCCTGCGGGCTGGCTGATGGCCCATGTCTGGGATCCCGCCTCCAGACCCAGACTCCAGACATCGAGTGATCGGATCCCTCTCTGTCAATCCCTTCAGCACATTTCCACCAAGCGTCAACTACCTACCCTGGCGCTGCGCGTCGCCACTGACGAGACGCCCACCTCGCCCGTGCCGTGGGCATGGGATCCCACTCAGCGGCGCCCTTCCCCGATGTGGCGTCCAGGCTTCGTCCTTCGCCATCGCTGCCCCGATCGCGCCTTCGGGACAATTGAATCGAACTGGTTGAAACGCTTCGCGCGAGCCCTGGCGGCCCCGAACCCCTCGTTCACGCCTCACATCGGATGTCTTCCTTTTCCGCCAGCCGGCTGGTTACCAACCCGACCTCACTGCCCCCTCGGCTGGTCCAATCTCCAAACCGCCCGCGCGCCTCGCCTGTGCTAGCAGGCCTTCCGAGCAGAGCCGCTGGCGCCCCTCTGGCGCCGCGTGGCGCACGCCCCCGACGATGCTGCCCCACAGTTGCACATCGCCAGTGGCCAGACACCAAAATCGTCATACCTGGCGTGCTCTTGCCGCCGTGGCCAACCACTTGAAGCAAGCGAGTTACATGCTCCTATACCTTGCGGCTGGCCCTCGAGACAAAGGTGTTATGAACGACAGATTCTGCCGGCATACGGGTTTGCCGTGTGCATAGCTGTAGTAGAGAAGTATCTGATGCGAATGAAAAGCTCGCTCAACTCGGCCGCGAAAGCGTCCCCCCCCCATTGCTTGCGATTCCGTCCCCGCTGAACCGGCAAGTCGGCTCGTTGACAATGGTAGTCCGGCCAAGGTTTCAACCGTCACTAGGCCGACACCGTCTGCTCTAGTACTCGATTCGTCAATGTGTCGTGACGAGATGAACCTCGCCGTTCAGTCGTTTCAAAGTCCGCTTGCGAGTCAGATGAAACAGGCGCAGCAGTAGTTATGGCTCGCCAATCGCGACCCGCATCGACATCTCTTGCCTCGCATACCATGTGCTGCACACGCCAGAAGCGTGTCGGTGGTGCTTCTCTGAAAAGTCAGCTTCCCGATAGCCGCTCATGGTCGGTTCATATTTCCGTGCGCCGACCATGCGATGCCGCAGGTGGTCGTCCAGACGGGCTAGTGGAGGAGAGCTTAAGGTTCGGGGCATGGCATGATGACTTCACCCGGCCCGGCATGTCATCTCAATCTGCAGTGCATCGCTCCGGTCGTGATTGATCGTACCTTGGACAGACGGGGGCCAAGAGGTCAACCTTCGTCCGAAGACGATGACACGGATGCCTTGTTCTTTCCTATGTCAACTTCAAGGACCATGGGCACCACGACCAGCTCAGGTGCGTTTGCACCAACATGCCCACCGCAAGTCGAGGAACCAATCACGGGCTGCGCCATCACGGAAGAGGAGGACCGTTACACGCAGTCTCCCACCACCATCTCGCCTCTGCATGGCTTAAAGATATCTGAGAGTTCAGGAGACACCAGCGGCCAGTGGGTAGGGGGGCTTGGCAGCGATGCTTCAGCTCACATTGGTACACCAGCTTCTCTGCTAAACCAAGCCTCCTCTTGCTCCGGGCGCTGCATTTCACACAGTCCGGAGTACGAGTCACCGCCGGGGTCAAAGCTGCCTTCGGGGGACTCGGCCAAGAAGGATTCGATTCTGTCTGACAACTGCTCGTCACTTTCCAGCCGCATCGAGGAGTTGGCCGCTTCGGTCGAAGGCCTGGCATCGCCGCCCGCCGGCCTCGTCGCCCCGGAGCCGCTGACCACGGTCTACGAGCAGCCGCGCCCCTGTCCTTGGAGAACCATCTACCGCATTGAGGGGCGTGCTTACCTTGGACCACCACAATGGCAACATACCGACGCGGGCATCGGCCTCGTTGGTTCTATGCCTATACGCGACGTGGGGCGATATCTCGAACGACACCCCGAGATCCACTTCGTTGTATTCCGCAACTATGCGCCTGAAACGGTGCCCGAGGAACTCGATCTGGATGAGTATCTGCTTCCAAAGCCACAGACTCAAGCCCTTTGGTTTTCATCTCTGGCCGCCTTTGACGCGGTCACTCGGTTGGCGCAGACGTATCCCGAATTGGAAACAAGCTTGTCTCACGTCAACCTGCAGGAGGAGATTTGCGAACCTTTCGTGATTCTCTTCCATATGTTTGACAAGTGGGAAAAGAATCTGAGGCAACTGGCAGAGCCAGATCAAGAGATCCTCGAGTCCGTCCTGGATTGTATCACGGAACTCATCGGCCCTCGCTACGAACGAGCGATAGAGGCCATAAGTCGCGACAAGATCTCCCGAGAGGACTTGATCTTTCTACCCAAGCCCGGCGACATATTGGTCCAATCTGCGCCAGAACTGAGCACCTTCATGGTAAGTTCTTGGGCGGCGCAGGGAGGGATGGAGAAGAGCCACAGCAGCGATACGGTATCGTCCGACACTACTAGTTCCAAATGGCACATCTCGGGCTGGAGCTGGACCATGTCTGGCGGCAGTCTTTTCAAAACATCAAGGACCAAGGAGTACAGCATTGGGGTTGGCACTTACGGGGAGGTGGACATCAACACTTTGGAAGTTTACCCACTCCGCCACGCAAACAACGATGTTCGCGAGTACCTTCACAAAAGGGGGGAAAACTTCTGGCGATACTATCACGAGTCGGAATGGGTTGCGTATCCACGCAAAGACAGTGTTCCAGATGAGCCCGAAACCGTACGTGTCCCCAGAATCAGGGTCTGCCTTGCGTCCAGGATGGAGTTCCTTAACTGTATTTCAGTCTCGAGATCGAATCATGATCGATATTGCCGGATACCAAGAAGAGCACCCGTCCGAAAATTCAGGTACACTGGTTGAGGGAGAGGACGTCGAGTTGGATAACGAGACGATGAATCGGGAGAAAGCGCCAGAGGACGACACCATCACCCTCCTCCCAGTGACGCTGCCGGGATACAACCTGAGACTCAAGGAGTGGGGTAAGGCTTTGGTCACTTGCTGGGACAGAAGCGGGGGCTGACGGAAGGGCTTCAGTGCATGTTGAGGTCGATCACATCGAGCCCCTCGGCCCCGAGTCGCGGGCCAACTCGGGCTCCAGCTCCAAACCGATCAAGAAGAAGGGCTTCGAGAAGTTGATCCTGGACGAGGAAACCAAGACGGTGCTGAAGAGCCTCGTCACAAACCACATGATCGAGAAACCACCTACCGCGCCCACTGCCGCGGGCGAGGGGAACTGCCTGGTCATCCTGTTACATGGGTAGGTTGTTTTCGTCTTGCCTATCTTGCATGTTGTTGTTGGTCATGATCCACTCACCATGGCCACTTGCAGAAAGACGGGACGAGGGAAGACGTACTCTGCTGGTGAGTATCCTCCCCATTAGGAACAACCCCCTGAATTCTGCTAACTGTGAGTAGAGTGGTAGGTTCACAACCGATATGCGCTGAATCGATCGAGGGCACCTCATTGACTGGTGACAGTATCGCCGAACTGACCCAACGCCCGCTCTACCGGGTAACCAGCGGCGAGATGCGCACAAGCGCCGAGGACGCGCACAAGGTGAGAATGGGCGCCGGCTCCTTTGCACAGCAGCTGGGCGGTTTTGACTAACCCACGACTGGGGACGCAGGCCTTGGAATCAGCGTTTGCGTATGCTAAAGCGTGGGGCTGCGGTGTGTTACTGTCCCAACCCCCCGCGGAAAAGGTTACGTGCGGTCAAGCTAATGGTGTTGATGCAAGTGGTCCTGCTCGAAGACGTCGATGCCCTTCTCGAGGAGAGACAGCTGGTCGACTTCAAGCGGAGTGCGCTGGTTTCTAGTAAGTCGCGAGGCGGTATTGCTAGTAGGGAGGGGTGCACACGGGATACCAGCTGCTAACCGTCAGTTTAGTGTTCCTACATCATCTCGAGTCTTACAACGGTACGCCTTTCCACCCGCGGGTTTCCCCTCCATTTTTCAGCCGGGCCGCCGTGCCACCCATGCTTCTTACCGCCCTGAACAACCCCCTTTGCCCAAAACGGTTCCTGACCGCTGTCGTTCTTGCAGGCATCCTCCTCCTCACGTCTACCAGGCTCCATACGATTGACCCGTCCCTACGGTCGCGCATCGCGCTGGCGGTGCACTTTGAGAAGCTGCGGGCGCCACAGCGTCGGCAGCTCTGGCGGCGCTTCTTTGCGGAGCTGCGGGTCGCAGGGGCGGTACCCGCATCCGCCGGCGAGAAGTCGACGGCGCCATCGACCGCGCCGTCGGCCGTCGACTACGAGGACCTCGTGGCGCACGTGCCGGAGCTCGCGCGCGAGGAGCTCAACGGGCGCGAGATGCGCAACCTGCTGGCCATGGCACGCGGCGTCGCGCGCGTCGAGGGCGCCCGGCTGGCCTACCGCCACTTCGCCCAGGTGCTGCGCGTCGGCGCCCGCTTCGACAAGTACCTCAAGAAGGAGGAGCGCAAGCGCCTCGTGCCGTGGCACGCGCGGCGCGAGGCGGAGCACCGGTAGGCAAGGGGTGCCACGCCCCGATGTTGAAGGCGCGGGTGATGGCCGGGGGCAATGGCGGATGAGGCGATCGAGAAGGCGTGGGATGATGGCTCTTGATGACGAATATGACCCAGCGATGGGGAAACGTGACTTTGGGCACCGATCTGGTAATGCAAGTGTCGCCGTGTCGGCTACATAGGATATAATGTGATGCTCAACTCGCCATCCGATGTGACGGCCCCCGTCTACCTGGCACTGCAATATGAGCCAGCAAGTGAATGGCGTTGTTTCCAAGAAGAATAAAATCTTTCAGATTTTCCTCATTCGACACGGCAAACAGCTGCAAAAGGAAAGTACATTCACTACGGAACGTGTATACCCCCCCGCCCCCCTCTTCACTTGATGCCATCAAGTGCGTTCGGAGTTTGCTGGCTAAATAAGTCCCCATCCAGTTTCTCCGGAATGTTGGCGGGTCGGCCGACGGCGATCCGGCGTCGTCCGTGCCCGCGTCCGGAAACGGCGGTTGGGTCTTTGTTGGCGGGCACAAACAACCAACCGTTTCAGAGAGGAATGCGCAGCACTGTAGCTTCTGGTGGCCATGCCAGCCAAGAATTCTTTGTCCTCCGTGTGCATTTCGTGCTTTCAATGCCTGCGTGACCTGAGGTGAATGCATTGGGCTCATTCTTCTTATACGACACTCATTCGCCCTCCCGCGCAGGACTGTCGCTCCGCCCATTCCTGACCTGCCCATCCGCGGCGGGACCTCGATTGCACGGCGACCATGTCTTCCCGTACCGACCCCGACGCGCGCTGGCGCGATCCGCGCCAGTACGGACCCAGCGCCGAGGCGCTCTTTGCGCGGCACCGCGGCCCCGCGCTGCTGGACGGGCACGTCCACGCCATCCTCCGGCAGAACCGCGCGCCCGACGGGCGCCTCACGTGCGAGGCGGCCCGGGCCCGGCGTCTGTACGACGAGTGGGTGGTGCCGGGGGCCGCGACCGGGGAGGGCCCTCCGGTGCCCGAGTGCCACGACGCCTTCCTGGGCGCCCTGCTGTCCTACATCCGGCGGGCAGTCCGGGCCAACACCGACACCAGGAGCGAGGCGTTCGCGGGCGTCCGCGATGCCCTCTTGGCCCTGCTGCGCGCGTTCGCGGCGCTCGAGGAACGGCCGCTGGGCGAAAGACCCGACTTTACCCGCCACATATCCGCAGAGCTCTGTCAGTGTACCTCCTCCTCCTCCTCCACTTTCTCGCGGTGGAAAGCGACCACGCTCATTCTTGGAAATGGATCGAGTAATGGCCTAACAGCAGGCCGTGCGTCTCACTTCATGAGAGTACCTGATGTGAGATACGTGCTGTTAGTCCAATAACCGATTCTTGGGTGAGAATGGGTGCATACGTCGCCCCCGCGGCGAACTCCATGCCCCACCCCTCGGTGATCCTCGTGGAATGGTGGAAGCGATGTACTGACCGAACCCTGGGAACACTACAGCCCGCCAAAAGTCCCCCACGACGCACCTCGCCGCCGCCATCTTGTTCGAGGCGGGCTACATCCCCAGCATCTGGCACGCCATCCACGCCCACCACGTCTTCGCTCGGATGCGCGAGAGCTATTTCGACAGGCCCGCGAGCGCCGCGCAGTGGCGGAAGACGTCGGCGCGCCGCCTCTTCCGGTCGGCGTCCTACTACCTCGTGCACGGGGGCCCGCACTGCCGGCGCCAAATCCTGGCCGGCCTGGGCGGCGGCGGCGACGGTGGCCAGGGAAGAGCCGCCGCCGCCGCCGCCGCCGCTCAGGCCCGGCTGTACGCGGCCCTCGAGACCTACCGCCAGGCAACGGAGCGCCGGCACATGAAGAACAAGCGGGAGGGTTGGACCTTGCTAAACCTCCTCTTCGCCGCCAAAGAGACGCTGCGCCAGTGAAGCAAGGAGGAAAGGGCAGAATTGATCGTCGCCACGGTGAAACCCCCCATTTTACATCAGGGGTACTTTCAGAAGCCGCACTATGCCTGGCGATACTTTTAGTGAAGAAAATTGCTACTTCGTATGTTGAGCCTTGGGCCGTTGCTCTTCTGCTGCCGCCGTTGCCTTCGTGACCTGCAATCCCCCATCATCGTCAGCGGCGTAAGGCATCGCCGCCCCTTGCTCGTCTTGGCATTGCGGCGCAGAATACGGCGTATGTGGGCTAAACGGGCGGTGGCTGCGCTGCGTCATAGGCCATCCCTCTTGCCCGGTTCCTCTCCGCGCTGTCTTTCGCTAATAAGCGATACGGCAGTAGACGACCCCGTGATTAGCGCCGACAATTCTCTCCCGCGCCGTAGTAGTTAGGGGGGGAAGGGGTGGCCGCATTGCCTTATTGCTTCGCTGCCGGGGATGCCGCTTACTGTACGATACAGGCTTGGCGTGCCGAAGTTCCACTTGAGCTCGGCTGGACTTAAGGGTCACGCACACACCGTCTTTTATAAGAATCACGACGTCCCCGATCCCACAACCCCTTGAGGGTCCACGGATGCGTCGCCTTTTCGCGTCCTTCACACGCCACATCAAGTCTTCCCGGCCCCCCTATTCTTTGTCCTTCCAGCCATCCGCCACCATGGCCGAAGCCCAACCACCTGTACGCCACGACCGTCTCGCGCGCTCGCGTCCCCGCTGACCCAGCCTCTTTTTTGTTTCCTCCCGCAGCCCAAGCCAGAGGCCGGCTACCAATCCCTGCTGCCCATGGACTCGGCGGCGACGACGCCCGACGCCGACCGGCTGGCGCGCGACGCGGAGAGGCGCCGCGCCGCCATGGCCGCCGACAGGTTCGCCGAGCGCGCCGAGGACGAGGCCCGGCAGGCCGAGGCCCAGGCCCTCGCCGACCACGAGCGGCACAAGAAGGAGCGGAGGGAGCGCCGCTGCTGGGACGGCTGCTGCGAGGCCGGCCATTGGTCTTTCCTCTGTTGCTTCTGAAAGAAAAAAAGAAAGCGGGGAGGACGGGAAAGCATGAAATGTTGACCGCTTCCGTATGGCCACGTTGTCGCTTGGGGTGTTGGAATTACCACTGCGGCTTTCGGCAGGGTTTCGCGTGGGAGCAGCAGTCGGGTGGGAGGGTCTGATGCAGTGTATTGAGGATAAAGAGGAGAGTATTTCTTCTTCTCCTGGGTGGATGGGGAACGCCTCTTTGGTACATTCCCAGTGTAGTAAGGGATTATTTTCAGCGGAAGCTGACCGGGACGCAAACAGCCAATGAGTCAATGGTGGACGAGAGATGTGAATATACGGCGCCTATGTGTTATAGGTTGTTTGTCCCAAGTCAATATAAATTTTCTGTCTCTTCGACCATCGTTAGCAAGGCTTTTGATTTTATAAACTCATTGATTAACCTCGAACGGCATTTTTGACTCCATCATCTTCGTGTGCTCAAGTCTCTGTATTTACCTGAACCTTTACTATAAAAGCATATCAATACTGGCTGTCATATAGCTTCGGTGCTACTCAAGTTCCCTATATGCTTTGGTGGATTTCTTCAGGTTGTGGTCGGTCTGTTCCTCGAGAAGAGTAAGATACCCGACGGCTTCATCTTTGATTGGGGCGTCGCTGTCTCAGTTGTTCATGTCTGCAGCGATGAGGCCATTGGCAGAGAAACAAAGCAGACCGCTCACGTAAGGGCACAAATTCGTCCTGGGCCTGCCAGTTAGGAGAGTCTCCCGAGTTCATTTGGGGTCCATCGCCTACCACACAAACGCCGCGTCTTTGCACTGGATACTCATGAAGAGCGACATGAACGAGCGGCACTCGCGGACTAGAAGATCCCAACCAGCTTGGGAGGAGAAATCGAGGTTTGCTTATTGAGGGTTGCTGTTCAGCCAGCCGAAGAGCTATTTCGTAAAGCGCCAGAACACAGTCGCATTCGCTGTGACTCGACAAGGCTCTCTTTTTACGGTTTAGTAGGGTTCCGACGGAACCTCTTTTTATTAATGGGAGCCATTGGGTCCGTGTATTAATGGAAGTTGCCCCTGTAACTAACTCAGACACCAGATTGAACTAGCCCAGCAATAAACCAGGGACAAAAGAGCATCATCAACAACAGAAACCAAGCCTACCTGACAACCGCCTCACCCGCACCATGACTTCCCCCCAGTCCGATATCCATCAAGGTATCCAGATCCACGGCTCACACGTATGTGTTGCTCTAACGCCACGTGAAGTACCAAACCCTTGATTTTTCCAAGCTCGAGCAAAAGGAGGAGTGGTACCTGCAGATCAACCCCAACGGCCGCATCCCAGCTATTGTCGATAGGGATGCCAGTGGCCAGTCGGTCCGCGTCTTCGAGTCCGGGGCCATTCTGCAGTACCTGGTAGCAACGTACGATACGGACCACCGTATCTCGTACCCCTACGGCTCGAAAGAGCACTGGGAAACGACCAGCTGGGTAACTGAACACCGTCCACACAATCAGGGTGGCATCGCTCACTGACGCTGCGGCCAGCTCATGTGGCAAATGGGCGGCATCGGCCCCATGTTTGGTCAGGCCAACCACTTCACCCGTGCGCCGCCCCCATCCCTCCCCCGTACGCCGCGTCTGACAGAACCTTCCTTTTCTCCAGGGTTTACCTACGACACGCACCGGTACGCCATCGACCGCTACGTCCACGAGAGCCGACGCCTGTGCCGCGTCCTGGACGGCCGCCTGGCCCGCAGCCCCCACGGCTACCTCGTCGGCGACCGCGTCACCGTGGCCGACATCGCCGTGTGGCCCTGGGTCGCCGCGTACCGGTACTGCGGCCTGCCGACGCTCGACGAGTTCCCCGCCGTCGGGCAGTGGTTCGACCGGCTGCTCCGGCGCCCCGGCTTCGAGAAGGGCCGCAACGTGCCGGCACCCCACCTGCACATTCGCTTCAATGCCATGTCGGACGAGGACATGAACGAGATTGCCGCCAGCGGCAAAGGTTGGATTGCCGAGCTCATGAAGAGGGACGCTGCGGCGTAGTCGCTCCCTTGACACGAGCACATGGATGTCTGGTTTTCCTTACCCTGGGGGGCCAAAGAGCGTTATGGGTATCACCCGGCATCGCAGATTCCAGCTTTCATATGTTGATTTTTATCTATTCATTACTTCTCCGCATCCATTTTATCGTCTTTAGTTTGGCACTCATTGCAGGTACTTTGCAGTAAACTGGTGAGGATAGGAACTTTGTGCGGCTGCTGGCTGGGCGGCCAAATGTTCAATCCGTGTGAAGTAGAAAAGCCTTGTTCGCTGGAAACAGCCGCAGCGGCTGGTATGGCATGTGCTCCACTTGTAGAAAGGGTCCCGGGTCGGTTCTTACACCGAAGGTGAAACGGCGAGGTAGTTCAATGTAGCCAAGGCCTGCATAGCGTAGGAAATTCGGGAAACCAACATGACTTTCCTCGCTTTTTTCTCTTTTTTCTGTTTTCTCGAACAATCGTTCATACTATTATCAAGCACCTACGTTCAAGAATGTTCACTTGACGTAACCAGTTGTGAGACGAGGGTGCCAAAAGGAACAGACTAGTTGATCACTGCACAGGAGAGGAAGTAATATGCATAGCGTCACCAGAGGCTCCCTTGGTCGGTCATTTTTGAGGGTTAGCTGGGATATGGCCCGTGTAGGATCTATGCAAAAAGCGGTTCTATACCACAACACAATCGCCTGGCCACGTGGGCGGGCGGAGAAGATGCTGGTGCGCCCAGACGAATTGCACTCATAGAAGGTGGTATATCCGCAGATATGTTACCGGAGTCAGGTCTCCCATCTGTGAAATGGCCTTCGTAGGCGGGTGGTAGGCACCAACTTGAGAATGCTTTTATAGGTGGCACCTCAGGCTGATGGAAGACGGGGTAAGAAACAAAATGCCGGATACCAACATAAGTACCCAAGATATGCGGCCTGCTGGCGCAGGGTCGTCCAGGGTTCACCAGGAGGTCATTGGCCGCCTCTACGCACAGAATTATAAATAGGACGGCTCCACCACGGGCGACCGATTCACATTCGGCCCTGCGCACAATGAAAAGCCCCCTTGCCTTATCAAGCCTGCCAAGACTATAGCGCCTCCGCAAATGGAGGTGTCGTGCTATTATGAGCGCTCTCCTTCCTCTTCGGGTGGAATCTCCCTCGGGGCTGCTCAAGGGACGTGCTGACGCGACGGGAAGCTGTGGCACCGGATAACGGCAATGCCTCACCCTCGCTTACCAGAAGGATTATCAGAAGACTCACCAGGACGTTGGTGAGGGAGGGGGGGGACCGGCACGGTTTTCCGCGTGACAAGTGCGGGCGATGGCGGGTGGCGATTTCTCCATGGATCTTTGACTCCGATCTCACTGATTCCCCATCCGCCGTTCCTTTCGTCCTCATGAAGTGGTTTTGCTTCCTGGGAAAACTGCACATGCACAAACACGGGTTCCGCGTGAGCCAGGCGCGTCGCCAAGGGCAAACAAGCTCAGTATGCTCGGGAGCTGCCACCGCTTGGCTTCACGGTGGCGCACTCGGCGTAGAAGCCAAGGGCAGTGAAGCCCGGCACGGCAGCTTGGTTTTGCTCTATGCCGCTGCCTGCTGAAAAGAACCTGGTCGTATGCCAACCCCCTAGACTACCCCAGAGGCGTGCCTATAGGCCATTTCTGCTCCGGAGTGGGGGGCCAAGGAACTCTTGCTGGGGCGCATGTAAGCGCTAGCGAGATCTCGCGTGGCCTGGGCTTCGATTCAGAACCCTGGCCAAGCCTACGCTCCGCTGAAGAGCCAGCACGCGACATATGCCCCTGAACTTTGGCCCCCCTCCCGCAGAAAAGACCTCTGCAGCATCTGGGCCTATCCACTCGAGCAAAAATACTGGCTCGAGCGTCCACACGGTCCGCTCCAGTTGCGGCCTAGTCGGGCTCCCGTCTGGTTCCCGTTCCATGGTTCTCTGGATTCACCTGCCTTTTACAGACAGTATCCCGTGGGGGGCCGGAGGGGCGAAGACTGACTTCAGTGAAAGTCCCCCAGTTATATCTTGCACCATGGGGCCAACAGAAAGGATTATACGAAGGCAAACGTCGTGTAATCCTGTTATGGGGGGCCTTGAAGCAATATTGACTCCATAGACCGAGGCAAGAACTTTTCAGCTTTCGGGAGACTATGGGGAAAAAACTTTTCTATCACGGTCAGAGAGGGGCGTGCCGGCTTCCGACCTCGAACGATGGAACAGAAGTCGATATAGATGGTTGCCTGGTGCTGTGGAAAATTGTGGTATAAGTAGGCTCTATTGCCAGGCCTGTTTTGCTGTCTTAAGTTGAGGTTTCTCGTGGACTCATGAGGACAAGCTCGGCTCGTCAACGAACAGCGCCCTCCAAGATGCAGTTATACGTGGTACTCGGGGCGGCCCTGCAGGCCGCCGCCGTCTCCGCAAGCGCCCCTGTGGACCTCTCTGTGCACCTCTTCAACGGCCAGGCCGACGGCGGTTTGAGTAACGTTGTGGACTCGTCTACGCTGTGGAAACGTCAGAGATGGGAGAACGAAGATGGAGCGCTTCTCTGCAGCAAAGACATCCCGTGCTCCGATGGCAGGTACGCACCATCGACCGTTTCCCACAGAGCCAGAGCGCCTCTTGCTAACCACCCCCCCCCCCCCCCCCCCCCCCCCCCCCCCCAACAGTTGTTGCGGTAGCAAGGGAACCTGTGGCTATGGCCCGGACTTTTGCGGCAAGGGCAACTGCACCAGCAACTGTGAAGCTATGGCCATGTGCGGAAAGTATGGCGACCAAACCCTCAACAAGGGCCGGTGCGGTATGGGACTTTGCTGTGGCGCCTCGGGGTGGTGTGGGGTAAGGCAATACCCAAAACCCGTTACCCCTGATGGGGACTGAGACTTCTCACAACTAACACGACTTAGACAAGTGATGCCCACTGCCTGCCCGTGGCCGGCGTTCCCTGTCAGAGTGACTATGGCCCATGTGAGAAGAAGTCGCCGCGCAAGTGCGGAAAGGGATCAGGCTCGTCCAATGGCAGAACTATCGGTTACTAGTAAGTTGCAATTCGGTACCCCTTTTTGTATAACACACGATCGCCCGGCAGCCCCTGATACCTCGTTCGCAGCCAGGGCTCCAACACCTACTCGAAGCTCTGTCAGAAGGTCTCGCCCGCTGAAATCGACACGTCCAAGTACACCCACCTGTACTACGCCTTTGCGTCCATCAACCCCGACACCTTCCACGTTCAGCCGGCCAACGAGAAGGATGTGCCCGTGTACAAGGAGTTCACAGCACTCAAGAGCAAGGGTGTCGAGACCTGGATTGCCGTAGGTGGGTTCGACTTCAGCGACCCCGGCCCAACCCACACGACATGGAGCGATCTCGTGGCGTCGGCAGACCACCGCGCCGCCTTTATCCAGTCGCTGGAGGACTTCATGGCCCAGTACGGCTTTCAAGGTAGGATGGCCCGCTCTTCTTCCGGTACCCAGGTGGTGAGCTGACCGGAGTACAGGCGTCGACATTGACTGGGAGTATCCCGTGGACAAGAAGCGCGGCGGCACCAACGCCGACACGGAGAACCTCGTCGAGCTCGTCAAGGAGATGCACGCCAAGTTCGTCGGCCGGTACAAGATCAGCATGGCGCTGGCCCCGGACTACTGGTACCTGCGCTATTTCGATGCCCCGGCCATGCAGCCGTACGTGGACTGGTTTGGATTCATGACGTACGACCTGCACGGCTTCTGGGACGGCGAGAACGCCAACCTCGGCAGCGTCGTCCGCGGCCAGTCGCAAATCGACGAGATTCAAAACAACACGGCCCCTCTCTACTTTGCCGACCTGGACTTTTCCAAGATCAACTTCGGCCTGGCCAACTACGGCCGGGGTTATAGCCTTGCCTGTGAGCTCTCTCCCCTACAGCCCCCTACGCTCGTGAGCCAGGAACCCGGCTAACCCCGATGCGACACAGCGCCTCACTCCTGTACTGACCTTGGGTGCCCCTTTTCGGGCCCCAGCAAGCCGGCCGTGTGCACCAACGAGAAGGGCGTCATGTCGATCGCCGAGATCAAGAGCATCATCGCGTCCAAGAAGCTGACGCCCAAGCTGCTGGCGCCCCAGATGATGAAGTCCATCCAGTGGGCCGACCAGTGGATCGGGTACGACGACGAGGAAACGGTCGCCATGAAGAAGGCCTGGGCCGACGACTACTGCTTCGGCGGCACCATGGCCTGGAGCGTCGATTACGTCCCGGCCGCCGGCGCCGGGCTCGACGACGTCAAGGTCACGACCGACGGGACCTGCGGCCGCGACGCCATGATGCGCTGCGGTACCGGTACCAACAAATGCTGCTCCTCGGGTGGCTGGTGTGGCGACAGTGAGGCCCATTGCGGCTCGGGCTGCCAGGACCTGTTCGGAGAGTGCGTGGTGAGTATTGAACACCCAACCAGGGGGTCCCCCCTGGGCCCATGCGGAAAACGCGAGCGGGAGCTGACCAGGCCTAGTCGGGAGGAAACACCACCGATGGTTCCTGTGGCATCCAAAACAACAACCTGGAATGCGGCCTGTCGTCCGCCGGCCCATGCTGTTCGTCTTCCGGCTACTGCGGCTGGGGCGAATCGTACTGCGCATTCAGCGGCAAGACCGGTCTGGACGGCTGCCAGAGCGGCTGCACATCCTGGAACAAGCAGAAGGGTGTCGATCAGCCTACTTGGCAAGTCCCTAACCCGGACATATCTTGCGTAGGTCTAAAGGGTATGATATCAAACAGCCCCATGTCCGACGGGCCGCTGACGTAAAGCACAGGACCCAAGGATTTGACCAAGGACATCTTTAAGCAGGTCGGCACGAAGGACCAGTTCAAAAGTGAGTGCGGCTATTTTGCGTTGGTCCATCTCCGTTGTATCGTGTCTAATTCCCACGTCTTCACACAGAATGGTACAACACAGAAGAAAACGGCGGTCTCTGGCTCTCCGAGCTTGGAAGGCCTCTCGGCATCCAGCGCTCTCTGGAACACTGCACCGTCGACGTCCCGTGCCCCCAGCCCAACTGTGCCAGCATGGATGACGACGGGAGGATGCCGGGGAGCGGCTGGCGGTACCTGATGATCCTCTCGGCCCTCAACCTGAACTGGTTCCTCCACGGCATGCACGAGGCGGTCAATGAGGCCATCGCCCGCTTCAACCTGCAGGACGCCTCGCTGACGAGCGACTTCTTCTGGGCCGCCGAGGACAACGTCCTCCTCGGGACGTACGGCCTGACGGGCCTGGCCGCGGGCCTTTCGGCCATCTTCTCGCTCGGGAGCCCCGCCGCCGCCGCGTCGGGCGCCGCCCTCTCGGGCGTCGTCTACGAGGCCATCGTCGTCCTCCAGAACCAGCCCAAGGTGACCTTCGAGGACAAGCTGAAGGCCTTCCAGGAGTGCGTGACCACAACTCCCAGACCCGTGCCCCCGTACCCCAATGGGTGGTGGCAACGAGAGCCCCTCCAACTCCCCCCCTCTCGAGAAGCCACATACTAACGCTCTGTGGGCCTGTAGGATCGCATTGGCCTTCTACGAAGGAGCCACCAATGCCATCAAGAACGCCAACGTCGCCCTGGTGCAGAACGACGGCATTTTCGCGCCCAAGGGCGGCCAGAAGAGTAACGCCCTCGATTGGCTGGGCGACGGCGACTGGGTCAACATCAAGGATATTCCGATGGGCCTGGACACCAAGGACGACACGGTCAAGAGCGGCGGGGACCTCATGTACTCGTTCGTGGGCGCCAGCATCGTCAACTGGGCGTGGCGCAAGCAGGGCGTGTACCTGGCGTGCTACACCATGTCCGAGGACGAGTGTGAGTTTATCCCAGTGTCTTTCATCCTCCCGCCTCGTCCGAGACAGCTAGTGGGCTATCTCGTTACTGACGCATTCTGGAATCTACCTAGTCAAGGGCCTGAAGACGGGCATGAAGGACGAGCTGAAGATGTACTACAACGGCCGCGGATGCTACTTCCAGTCGTAAGTTGCCCTCAGCGGTTCCCGACCCATGTACTGAATACCGTCTAATAAAACACCCGCCAAAACAGTGCCTCTCCGCAGAAGGGCGGAGTCTGGGCCGAGCCTCCCAAGGGATACGACGTATGTATTTCTTTTCCACCCCCCTCTCCCCGTCTCCCCATCGGGTCCGTACGACCGGGGGCAGCCGCATGACTAACGCGCCGGAATTCCCTTTCCCCCCATGACGCAGAAACTCGGCACCCACAAGTTCTGGTTCAGCACGTTCGACATCCTCAAGTCCAGCGTCGACGCGTACAAGGCGCACGGCTTCTCCGCCGACGTGAGCAAGGACAGCAAGTTCTACGACAGCGTGGCGGCCAAGGGCAAGGCGTCCGACTTCCTGGCCGCCTTCAGCATCGCCGGCGTCTTCAACCTGCCCGTGTGCGAGCTGGACAAGCACTTCGACTCGGCGCGCAAGTTCGCCGTGCACGTGCACCCCGAGGGCGAGACCGACTTTCCCATGTAAGTTTTTTTTGGCTTTCTTGATTATTCCCCGCCCTTCTTCTTTGTCTATTCCCAGCTGCTTGCGGTCAACGAAGAACGACGAGAATGAAAACCGGAGGCTGATCAAAGATGGGGTCGGACGTCAGGTGGTGCTCTTGCTTCAGCGACACGGACGCGAACGGGAAGAAGATCTCCGAGGTCATCCCCCAGATCAGCGGGCAGTTCAAGAAGTACTGTCGGGACCCCAAGGGCGGCCCCGACGTGGGACCGATCGGGGTGTAAGATTTACGAGGGTAGCAAGGTTGGGTATTGGGGGGTGGCGAAACGTCTGGAGTGTTAAGGGAGGGCAGTGCACATCGAGTAATGAAGGAATGCTTATCGACGTCGGTAAGGCTGCTTCAGCGAGAAGTCGCAATTTACTGTTTGGTTGTCGGATAGTTTTCATGGAAACCTATAATGCCCATCCAAGCATCCCACTCGGACCTGTTCACGCTCTCTGATTCTATGCGCAAGCATCACGAGACTGAGTGCTCCATACACTGAACAAATACGAACACCCACAGTATGGCAGGGCCCAGATTCGAAGAGAATGCGGGTGTTCATACAGACTCTTCTGCCAGCTGAGACTTCAATAACATAGATCCAATAGCGGTCATTCTGAGCTACGGACCTGCTGAATGTATCACTTGTTCCGGACGTCGAATCAAAGGTTCCTGATGCCTTGAGGTTGTTTCTCCGCACGGCCAGTGAGGATGCGAGCTGCTTTTCATCCCTTTACCGACTGGGTGCCCGCACTTCCATTGAGCACCTGTCAAGACGGAAGAATAGTCTCACTTTCGACTTAAACGCCTCCGCCCACCTCCGCCGTCCAGCGGTCCAGCCAGGCCATGACCTTTGCCTCCATCTCGGCTTTCTTGGCCGCCTTTTCGCCGTCGCCTAAGCGGTTCAGCATGATCTCGCTCGACAGCGCGAACGGGCACAGCAGCTCCTCGAGGTCGCGCAGGGCCTGGATGCGGGCGACGCCGGCGATGGCGCTGGGCCGGATGGCGCCGGCGCGGCGAGCCAGCGCCGCGTCCCACGTCTTGGCCGTCCGCCACTTGCGCTGTACCTCCGCATCCCCCGCAGCAGAATCGAAGCCGTCGGGCGGGTGGCCGAAGTCGCCCGACAGCACGTTGGCTTGCAGCGCGCCGACGCGCTCGTGGATGCCGCCGCCAATGTCCCAGAGCCCGAAGAGGAACTCGTCGCAGGGGTGCGTCACGGCCGCCCAGTCAAAGTCGAGGAGGCCGGTGATGCGTTTGGTGTCGGCGTCGTACAGGATGTTATTCAGGGCTAATCTCGCTGTCAGTTCGCGGATTCGATGAGCAAATGCGCCGGAAATTCCCACTTACTCAAATCTCCGTGGTTCAGCACCTTCTTATGGATATCGACGGGCTCCAGCATAGTCTGCACGCCGCCGGTCGCCATGTACGCCTCGATCCGGTCGCGCGGTCCGCCCTCGCGCCAACCCTTCAGCAGCGAGCTCTGGTCCGCCTCGGCCAAGCGATCCTGGAGCTTGGCGATCCAGAGATCGGCGTAGGTCTCCCAGGGCCCGCCCTTGAGCAGGGGCATCTGGCCACTGACAATCTGGCCGCGGGCGTCGATGGTCAAGGCGCCGAAGCGCGTGGCGCCGGCGGGCAGCTCGGCGCGCTGCACGGCGGCGAGGAGGTCGGCCAGCTGCTCGAGGACGGCGGCGGCGTCGTCGGGGGCGAGGGAAGGGAACTGGGCGTCCAGGTCGGCGCCGGGCTTGAACTCAGCCATGGTCCAGCCGAAGCCGGTCTCCTCCCCAGCCGAAGAAGCCGCCTCCGCGCGGTACGGCGCCCAGGCGTAGACGGCGGGCACGACGGTGTCGAGGCCGGCCTGGGCGACCGACTGGCGGATCAGCCACGAGGCGGCCACGTCGTTCTCGACGCGGTTGGCGTTGTTGAGCCCCTCGGCGCGCGCGTTGCTCATGCGCACCACGAGCGTCGACACGCCGGCGGCCGGCGGTGCCGTCGTGCACGCCTGGCCGCCCGGGAACGAGGCCGGCGTCGCCGGGGCCGCCAGCTCGACCTTGAAGATGTAGTTGTTGAACATGAAGGGGCAGTGCTCCACGTACGCGATGGGCGTGACTTGGGTCGACTGGTTGCCGTCGTCAGCTGAGTTCTCTCTCCTTGTCGTGTCGGCGGTGTGGGAGATTCCGGGTGCAACAAACAAACTTGCCTTTAGGCCATACTGATGCAGGATACCTTGGACGGCATCCAGACGGCGATCAAACCCCTCCTGGTTCGGGCGCGGCTTTGCCATCGTGGGGCTTGGTGTCTGGTACTTGGGTACAGATAATAAGGGCCGGAGTGTTGGAGGTGGTTGTTGTGATTGAGTGATGGGTAACGGAAATGGGACCGAATATGTCAAGCCGGATGAATGATTGTGTCTGGCAGGTAATCCACCCATATTTATCAAATATGGATGGTACCTGTGTACATCTTACATATTTCTTTTGCTGACTACTTTATTTGGACAAAGGTACTCTAGGCAACGATAATGACGAAGGACAGAGATCGGCACGACCCAACAGTACTTGTTTCCACTCCTCTACGGCGACTCCTCGCAGGTACATCTCTGTAGATCTGACAGCAAACACCAAAAAACACGGCAAACCAACCTCCTTGTGTCACATCGCTGGACCCCCGCACTTACCGCCTTGCTTCTCGCCGTGACGAATCAGATTCAGGCCTTTTTGACGGCACTTGACATGGCCCCTCTGTCACTTTTCTCCCGCACGTAGAAGAGGTGCAAGAGCCTGGTGATAACGAGTGGAATTCCTAGACTATCGAAACGACGGGTGTGACGACACCAAATACCGGAAATGTGCACCTTCGCAAAATACCCACGCCACTTTGCCACTCATCCCCTCATCCCTCATGATTTCGTTAGAACGTCACCGTGGGTTCCTGCCAGTTCCGAACTGCTCGAAAGCTGTGGTATTCCTGGTCAAGAAACACTCAGGCCTTCTCGGCGACATCGCGCTCCTTGATGTACAGCCAGCCAGCGCGCGTGGCCGCCGCATCCACATTGTTGTCCTGGGCCTCCTGGACATCACGCTCTTTAATGTAGAGCCACCCAGCGCGCGTGGCCGCGGCGTCGACGTTGTTGTCTTGGGCCTCCTGGCCGTCGCGCTTGATGTACAGCCAACCGGCCCGCGTGGCGGCGGCGTCGACGTTGTTGTCCTGGGCCTCCTGGCCGTCGCGCTTGATGTAGAGCCAACCGGCCCGCGTGGCGGCGGCATCGACGTTGTTGTCCTGGGCCTCCTGACCGTCGCGCTTGATGTAGAGCCAGCCGGCCCGCGTGGCGGCGGCGTCGACGTTGTTGTCCTGGGCCTCCTGGCCATCGCGCTTGATGTACAGCCAACCAGCACGGGTGGCGGCGGCGTCGACGTTGTTATCCTGGGCCTCTTGGCCGTCGCGTTTGATGTAGAGCCAACCGGCCCGCGTAGCTGCGGCGTCGACGTTGTTGTCTTGCGTCTCCTGAACTTCACGCTTCTCGCCCTGTCTGGCGTGTTAGAAACTGAGCGGGGGTCTCAGGCATGGAACTGACATCGAGAGGCAGGGCAGTGACAGCAAGGCCCAGGAGGGCGGTGGCGAGGGTAGCGGTGAACTTCATGGTGTCGGTGGAGTAAAGGAGCTTGTTTGGGGTGTGTTCTTGGGGCTTGGGTATCTCGTTGTGCTGAGGAGAATGACTGAGTTTTTGGGGCTTCGTCACGGATCTTCCTGTCCTTTATAGTACTTCGTCTCGTCACTTCCGGAAAACCCCCAGCCATTCTATGGTTTACGAGCCTACCTTCTCTGTCCCTTCTTGGCTACGCAACAAGACTGGTTCGGCACTCCGATACCCGTGGCAACTGGGCCCAAGGCCCGGTGAGGTGGTGACAGCGACTGGTCCGTTTGCGGCATCTCCCTTCTTTCCCACCTCGCCCCGTCTCGGTCAGTCACGAAGCCAAGGAATTCCGAGACCACCCTCACCCTCCCCCCCAAAACTGGGTGATTGTGTGATGGTCACGACATGGAGAAAATCGACGATCATCTGCACATGTTCCTCGTAAACCCACCGGTGGCATTCATCCAAAAGACTTCGTATACGTGCAAACCGGACAGCCAGTATGCCTCTATCGAGATGCTTCTGTGCCGTGTCATCACGCATATTCGGGCCTCCCAAGAAAGGAAAGATGTGTCTTGCTGTAAGCGGCCATAACTGGCTAGGCGGTAAGCACTAAACATGCTGTGAGGAAGTAGTATATCACAAACTGTCTAAGGCAAGAGCTGCGTGTCTCGGGATCAGGGACTGGCTATTGCCGCGGAGAAGGTTGATCTGAGCCCATGCGGAAGTCGTAGGCAGGCTTCCGTAACTCCAACGTCTTACCAGCTTGGAAGCCTGGCTGGCAGTCTATCCATGCGAGTGGGGGTGAAGCAAGCGGTAAGCACTAGGGACTGCACGAAGGATGGCTTTCTCCGAAGGATGACTTCTCACAATATGAAATTGCGCGCCTGACGGTTAGAATGCCGGCCGTAAGCAGTCACGGCATTTATCCAATATGCCTCTTTCCGTTGCGGTGGCCTGTCTGCAGGGAGCCTCGAAATCGACCATGTTCTATGAAATCAACGATGCAAAATCCGCTCAGAGAACCTGTAGACGGTCAACACTACCGAGTAACGCAAATCTAGTAGTGAGCATTATGTGCTTTGAGTTTAACGAAGTGAAGCCGAATTAAGTACCGTGCCGTATAGTTTTAATCCTGTTAAGCTCTACGTTACTACTGCTTTAGTTTTACACTACTGTTGTTTTGAGCTTCAAATTGCTTGTACTGTTAGCTTATACTATGACCGTCTTAGACCTTACGATTTTTTTTACTTGGAGCCTCCCGTTAATCAGAACCACAAAACTTCTGAAGAAACAGCCATAGTGGCAGGTACTAATAAAAAGCGGCAAAGGGAATCAGGACTGCCTATGGAAACCACATGTAACTAGAACCTGGCATGTGCGTATCTTTCCAACATGGCCTTCGGTGAGATACTCAACTACACCCAGACTTCCACCCCCTCCGGTTTGGTCTTGGGAGGGTAGTAAGTCACCAGATTGTCCTGGGCCCAGTCATGAAAATGGTTCCAGTCGACGCAACGGTGGCTGGTTTTCAGATTGGCCCAGGCCTGGTTGTGCCGGCTCACCCAGTGGTACGAGTATATGTTCAGGTCGGGACGGCACATCAAGCTCTGGCGCAGCACCTCGACGCAGTGGTCCTTGTGCTCGCGCCGCTCCTCGGCCGACTCGGACACCATGTCGAAGTCGATGACTTCGTAGTAGTCCATGTAGGAATACATACGGACGTAATTCTGTTTGCCAGCTCGCGCGTCAGTGGGAGGAAAGGATGCTGAGTTCGGATGTTTCTGTTGCTGGGGCTTCACTTACGAGGCAATGCAGCTGATGGAAGACTTCCATTCCTGCCTCATACATGCCCGTGTGCTCGCCGTCTTTCATGAACTCCACGGCTCCTCTGGACCTGTTGATGGATGCCAACGTGGGCTTGTCCACTCCAAAGTTGCGCACTGGGCAGAGTGGAAAGTTTCAGCACAAAAATGCGGCCACGACGAGTTGGAAACAACGGCAAGGGTGAAACTTACGCTCTGATAGGTCGTACCAAAGCTTATCAACCTCGTCATTGGGTGGCCCCATGTACGGGGACGGGGCGCCCGTGAAACGGGGATTGAACTCTTCCGTCCTGAACCGGACGGCCTCAGGCTTCTTCAGAGCATCTGCCTCACGAAAGGTGGATTAGTGACAGCTCCATAGAAAAAATGAGGCCGGGTACCAATTACTTACCCCAGGCTGTATCTAGGCAAGAGAGCTCGTCGCCAACACCCCGGAACTGGGAGTGAGAGGCAAACCCGATAGCAAAAAATACCGCACACAGGAAAGCCAGGCCGAGGGCTTGCAGCGGTCTGCGAAGGCGTGCGGCTCGCCGCTGCGCCAGACGCGGAACTTTCTCCTCAGTGTCTAGGGGCTCGTCGTAGAAGGTGTTGGACGAGTCCTCTGAAAGAGGGGCCGCCTCGCTGTTCCGGTGGTCCTCATCGAGCTTCGAGTATTTGGCATCCGCCATATCTGATGAGTGCATGGAGAGAAATGCTGATACGGGTTTCATTCCAGCGTTCGCGGGGTGCTCAGCCGAGGTGCCGTATGATGAAGTGAGAAAAGAAGTAGCAGAGAGAAGGATACAGCATGAGGCGCTGAGTTGGTTCTTGGAATTTGGGAGTCTACCGTGCCCCAAAAATGGAGAAAATCCCCAGCCTGATCTCAACCTCATTTTTCCATCATCGGATAGCGGCAGACCGCCACCAGGATTGCCCAAAACCCCGTACTCCCCATCGGCCTAGAGGTCAACTGTCGAAAGCGGGTGAGGGGGCTTGACTTACACTGCATGAGGAGTAGGCTTACCTGCAGATCCTTTGCTTACACACAGGCCAGAAAGATCTACAACGTCAGATATGGCCAAGTGGTGGAAAAGCTTATTTTATTGCATAAAACCCTTGGACCCGGTAGAGGCATGTACCGGAGCCGAATCCCGTGTACCTCCAACTCAGCACTAGAGAGACCTGGGGGTCGCTGGATCGGCAGAGGCGTCTGAGTTCTGCCGCCAAGTGTGTGTGTCACCGAATCCAGATTAGGCGGGGGATGATGCCTTGCAGAACGTCGTTCCGGCCTATTGATTCGCTCGGGCGACGGGTCGGTCGGGGCCGGCGTGGTCGGGCTGCATGACGCTCGCGGAACGGGAGCCTCCCCCGGTCGTCGTAAGGAGAGATGGAGAGCTCTGCACTTGCTCTTCCCCCTGTTCGGGCCCGAGGCCGGGTGCGTCACCGTGTCACACAGCCACTGCAGGTGAGATGGACACCAGCAGCTCATCACTCCGCTGTCTTCTGTTGTCAACTGCGCTCTCCAAAAGTTCCACGCAGGCGGCTTGTCGTCATCATCACGCGCCGAATGTCGCCGGGGGTCGCCAGAGCCGCCGAGGTCTCGTCGCCAGTTGCCGCTGGAGATGGGATTGACGAGGCCACTCCGGTATCTCGGGCCTCCCATTTCTCTCGAGCATCTCATTTTCTCGGACTGCTCGTTCTGTGCATTAATCGTCCCTTATTGAGAAGATCCAAATTTCCGTTTTCCTCTTACTTTGCTCTACTACCGCTTCACGCAACCCATCAATAATGGACTCCCCGAGCTACGCCAAACTGTCCGCTCACGATGGCGACGACGTGTCCGAGAGCGCGTCGACGGTATCCAGGCCGACAAGTCCGTGGGTAGCCCGAGGCGCAGTCGCTTTTCGTATCTTCCGTTTCTTCCTCGAATTAGCCCTCCTTCTATCCGTACTGGGCCTCCTCTTCTCCCGCAAGCTGGACCAAGTCGAGCAGTGCCCATCGACAAACTTGAAGAGCATGCCTCATTGTAAAACCCCCCACTCATAACGAAACGAGTCCCCTTATTCCTGGTTCTGATGTCTGTAAACGCAAGTCGCGACCAAGGGCGTCCTCTTCGAGGCCGACGAGAACTTCATCAGTGCCGCGAGCTTTTCCAACATTTCGGCGCTCGATGCTACGCGGAAATACTGGACGCGAATGACAGTCCGTAAGTACAATGGGAGGGCGGCGTCCACAGAATGTGCGCTGTCTCCCCCGGCATCTGCTAACAGCGTGCCCACAGGAGGACGCGGTGCGATCGTCGTTGACCCGGCGGACCGCGCGGGCCTGTCAGACCCCTACGAGATTCCCATCCCCGAGCACGAGCGAAAGGACAACGGACCCAGCAAGGAAGAAGTCTACATGGTTGCCGTGTTCCACCAGCTCCATTGCCTGGTACGCACTATACTAGTCCTTGGCTTGGTCCTGGGTCCTGCCAGCTTGTCTGGTCTTGCCACTAACACACACACACACAGTCCACGCTGATGACCTCCTACGGGCACGCCGTCATCGAGGGCAAGGCGCCCGAGGACTTGGACCATGACGCCCATTGCTTTGACCTGCTACGACAGTCTCTTCTTTGCGCGGCTGATACCACGGTCGAGGGGCAGACGGGCTACGGCATCGGCTGGGGCACGATACACCAGTGCAAGGACATGGATGCTATCAGAACGTGGGTGGAAAACCGGGCCGGGTTTGAATGGCATCACTTTCCCGGAGCATTGTAGGCATATTCTTAGACATCCAGACGTATGTGTTGGAAGTCTGTCTTCTCGGTCTCACACTGGACCCAATGTGTATATAAGGGAGTCTCCTCCCTCCTCTGGTTCTCCTCTTCTTTCCTTTCTGCAATTAATATTTAAGACCTTTACCAACGCCCAATACTCCGCTCAATAGTATGTAGCTTAGTACTTCATTATTTACAGTGCAAGGTCAAGCTGTTAGCTGTCCCCGGTCCGACTCGCATGAGGGAAATTTTCTAAAGATCCGCGTGTTCAACATGCCGGCGCTGGCATCGTCCTCCATCAGCAACATGCCCTCGCAATGCAACGTGTGGTTGTAGTCCCCTATGTAGCTGTCGACGGGCCGGCCCCCGGCCACCGCCCGGTGCAGCTTCTTCCACATGAAGGTGCAGTGGCGCTTGTGGTAGCGCGCCGACACGAAGAGGTCGCGCTCGCCCCGGAGCACCTCGGCCCGCGCCACCGGCCGCGTCGCGTTCTGGTCCCGGTACCAGGCCCAGTCCGCAGCGCTCTCGAACTCGCGCGTGAGCTCGCCGTCGAAGCAGGCGGGCGGGAGCCACGAGAAGCTCATGATGTCAAAGTGGCAGCCACGGGCCGCCGCTTCGGCGGCCGAGGCGCCGCAGTGGGAAAGCTGAGCGGGGGCGGTGATGCGGTTTTCCGGCAGGGGCATGTTGGTGCTGAGGACGAGCCAAACCGATGTGAGAGCCATGGTGGAGAAAACGATAATGGCGTACAGCCAGTTCGATCGGGTGTTGGTGGCAATCATGGCTGCTGACTTTTGTTTTGCTGAACCTTCATTTGGGGGCTCAGGTGCAGGGCCTTCTTCTTGAGAGGCAAAAGAAACGTGGCGAGGCATTTCGGGAGGGTACAGGTCCGGAGGCGTTTAGTGCAATGGGAACGTATCTTGGGTGTGCTTTATGACCCAAGGATCTCCCATATTATGGTAGGGGATGCAGCGCCGTCACCCAGAGCGCCTAAAGTACAGCCTGTCAAAGTATTTGCCCTGCAAAAGGCAAAAGATTGGCAGCTGACAGGCTATGTGTAGGATTGCGCATGCGTAACAGGTAGGGAGGCGGGCAGCAAATAAGAAGTAGTACTATGTGCTTACACCTGCAGCACAACGACAAAAGGGGGGAGGGATCTTCCCCGCACCCCTCAGCACCAGCTGGCCTCTCCCGTAATGCCCGTATCCCTTTGCCCGTCAAAACAGAAAGTGGGAAAACCGCAAGACACTTTCTTCTCAACTGCGTAGTCTCCCCTACCGCAGAACGTCCCCCCTCCTGCCTTACTGTACACATTTTCAACAGCCACAATGAATTCCCCAACGTCTGAAGAGGCAGAGGAGAACCAAGTCTTTCTCGACCCTAGCATACACAGAAAGGACTTTTCCACCTCGTATTCCTGGGCCCTGAAGTCCAAGCTGGGCCGTCTGCTTGTTGTGTCTCTTTGTCTCAACATCGCCTTTCTCTGCGTCGGGACCGCTCTTCTGATCCGGAATCTGACAAAAGACCACGACGTGTCGTCTTGTTCGTCATCCACACTATCCCACCAGCAGAATGGCGGTATGAACCACGAACTGAAGCAGGTATCATCCTACTGTGTGTATCATCTTCATCCTCATCATACCCCGTCCCGCACAAACTGACTGACCCTCTCACCCCAGCCCCCATATTCGACCAGGTTGACCTGGGCCAGCACTACCAGACCTTCAACGGCCGCATCCACGACAACACGTCCATCTTCCGGCAGCCGCCGTCGGCCGCCGTCGACGCGGCGTGGGATCGGCTCTCGGCCGAGGGCTTCGAGATCGTGACGGTGGACGAGGATGCGGTGGTGCTGTCGGGCAAGACGCCGGGCCGCAGCATCAAGGCGCCGGCGAGCTGGGGGCGCGGCGACCAGGCCTACGTGGCGCAGGTCGACGTGTTCCACCAGGTGCACTGCCTCAACATGCTGCGCAAGGAGGTCAACTTCGACTACTACTACGGGGCGGACGCCCGGCTCAACGCGACGACGCCGGCCACGCGGCCCGCCGACCACGCCGAGCACACGCGCCACTGCCTCCACATGCTGCTGCAGAACCTCGTGTGCCACGCCGACGTCGACGTCATCACCCACAACTGGGTGCACTACAACGTCCCGGACCAGCCGCACCGCCCGCCCGCCGAGCCCTTCGCCGACTTCAACGTCATCAAGAAGTGCCGCGACTTCGACGCCCTGCTCGACTGGGCCCAGGAGAACGCCGTCAAGGACCTGCCCGAGAGATGGGCCGAACTCAAAATGCCCGAGGGGGCCGAATTTGTCGAAGGGGACGGGTACTGGTAATAGTTTCTACAATTGTTCAATGTTCATCCTTGGTACTGGAGAGCGATGGATGGGCTGTTCTGTAGAGAGAGATATGGAAGATCAAGTGAGCACCTATCAGTCTTGAATATTAGTACTTCTTCCAAAAAGGCCAGTCCCTGTTCACACACAATGAGACGCATGGGGAAGTGTTGAAGAAAATAGGGGTTAATTAGGATAAATAAGGAACCAGAAGTCCAGACAGGTAGAGGAAGGCAGCCCCTCCTCATATGTGTAAATATATGGCCTCATACCACAAGTCACGTGGTCGAGACTCTTACGAGGTGTCTTTCTGACAGAAAACATGTGAGATTCATCACCATCGTTGCTATCTACTAATACCAAGTACATAATAGTACTGTTTCTAACTTTGAAGCGGATCAGGCACGTACGTCTTCCGATCAAAGTGGGCGACGGCATTCTCCCGGGCCCAATCCCGGATGACCTCGAAGTCGCGACACGTGTGGGCAACCTGGGCGACCTCCTTGGCCTCCTGCATCTGCTCGACCCAGCGCCAGGGGAGCGGGGTGACGTCGACGGAGCACATCAGACTCTGACGGAGCGCGTCGTAGCAGTGCTCGAGGTGCTCGATGCCCATGAGCTCGTGGTCGGGCGGATAGTCGACCTTGCTGTACAGGCGCTTCCTGAGCATGTTCTGGTTCAAGGAGTGTCAGCGAATTTGATCCATGGTTTAGAAAAAGGCCACATACCAGGCAGTGCAGCTGATGGAAAACGTTGAGCTGGACCACGTATTGCCCTGGCTCGCCCGGGATGGGCACCGTCTTATTGACTAGCTGTGAGGCCTGGTCCATAGGAATACGGCTGATACCGACTGCACGTAGACCCTCTCGTTAGCAGGGCCCCTGAAGAAAATTCCCCACGAAACCGGAAGACTTACAACTGTACAGGTCGTCCCACTCGGCATCCGTCTCGGGCGTCGGGGGTCCTTGATAGACGGAGCGCTCCCGCCCGAAGCCCGCCGTGAATACAACGTTCTTGTACTGGATGAGGTTCTTGACGGGGGCTGGTATCCAGTCAGTGCGGCTCCAGGGTGTTCAAGGAGGCATTCCGCTCAGTCCCACGCACAATAGATCTCATTCTCAACCGTCGCACTGGCCCTGGCAGACCACAGACCGACTGAGAGAGCCACGCAAAAGAGGGTAAGGCCAAAGCAAAGCACAGTGCAGATACGGTTGGTCCGCTTCAATTTTCGGTTCTCCGACTCTGTAGCGTGGTAGAAGCCGTGGCCCTCGCGGTGCAGAAATGGTTCATCGACGCTCTCACGGTCGCCTTTCAAGTGAAGAGCCTGGGTACTCATGATTGTTTGGGAACCGTAATGGACTTCGTTACAGGGTGTATCAACGGCAGCGTGAGGAGATTGAGGCAAGGCAAAGTTTGAGTGCTCAGTGCAATGGATACACGTGGAAAACAAGCCCGGGGCCAAGTGAGGAACAGGATGGGGTTTGGAAACAAGCCAGAGCCAAGTCAACTGCAGAGTACTATGTGGAAACAAGCTCCGGAGCCCAAGCCGGATCCGAACGAGAATAGGTGTGCATGGGCGGGGAAGAGAGTGTGATGGGTGGCTGGCAAGGCAGTTTGAACAAGCCTTTCCCCAAGAAAGCCCTGGCAGATCTGCAGATACGTTTCACATCAGCCCTTATGCACGTCTGCATCGATAGTTGCCGTCCGGTGTGCTGCCCGCAGTACAAAGGGGTACAAGAGACAAGTTTTATGCAACAAAACCATCTAACGTATGCATCCCTCCCTCCCCCCTGCCCCTCCGTAATACGAGATGCTTGACGCACCAGATCTTACGTGAGAAGCACGGCACAACCGGGGTTGTAACCCCAGGGAGGCGCTGTCTGACATGCCTTGGCGTCCTTTCTTCAGCTCCCTTCCCGGCCTTCCCCCCCCACCTACCCAAGCGGCAAGGAAGAAAAAAGGGGCCGTTTTGGGAATAGACCAAATGCTGCTGCCCGCCGAAGGATGGATGCCTACCTCGGCCGCGACACCCATATTTCCGCGGCACTCGATCCCATCACGCCGAGTGGCCCAACCCCGCACGATGATGTGTGACAGGCGGAAATCCGTTGCGGATCACCCGCCACGCTGACCGCTTCGGCAACCCGTTGAAAGCGTGGGGGGCGGTTTGGATCCGTCGGCAGCACGCCGCGTGTGACGTCGCACAAGAAACGTAAGGAAATACTGCCGATGGTGCCATGGGGGCGTCACCCGTCACGCTGACTGCCCTTTTGGTTGATCGTCAGGACTATAATCGATGGCGACATGGTTCAACATCGCACGCAATGTTTAGGCAGCAAAGCGGCAGGTAAGCGAGTTGCGTAGTTTATCAGGATGTCAGTCGATTGCCGCTCTAATAAGCTGTAATCACTGACTGCTCTCTAGAATTGTCGTAAGGTTGCGCCCTGTAGATCGCCGCTTTAAGAAGTAATCAGGGAGTCGGTGCTCTCCGGATGCCCGAGCCCGGCGCACACAGTTCACTATCACTCCCGGTTCTCACGTCCAGGCATTCTTTCCTATACTCCTCACTCTCCCAACCTTTACGATTCTCTAGAGAGTCATTTCTATGGTAGTCGTCCTTCTTTGGTTCCCCAATAGAGCCATCAGGTTTCGCGGGGGTGATGATTTGTTCCTGCCTTACCCTTGAGTGAGAAGACTCATTCCCCCACCTTCACAAGTCCCAGTCCATTTCTTCCCTATCTACGCTCTCAACCACGAAACAAGATCCCCTTGCACCGACATACACCATGTTTGGAGCCATTCCGAGAACCTTCGGAGGGTCCAGGTCGTGGACCTGGTACTCCCGCGTGCCCCAAGACTTAGAAGAAGACAAGTTGGAAGACGGAACTCGTCCTCCTCACGGGTTGGACGCACCCAGGAGAAGAAGGGTCGGCGCCGGCTGGTTTCCTCTCCCTCTTTGGCCAACCATGCTGGGCACCGGCGTGGGCCTCTTCGTCCTCTTCGCCATCATCATGATAGTTCTTGACAAAGCTCGTTTTCCACCCCAGTTCTCCCCCACGCGTACGTTTTCTCTACTTTCTACTGTCTTCTTGCTCCTAGTAGTTTCGAAAGCATACTCTTGACACGGGGTGTTTCAGCTCTTAGAAACGTCCCTCTAACACCATTTGTAAATAGTACGGACTGTACCCGTTGTATTTGAGCCTGACGAGCTCTTCATGGCCGAACCTTCACCCGACAGCAACGCTGCTTGGGATAGTCTGATGCCTAGTACGTACTCAACCCTCCCTCACCACCACTTACCCTTTCTTCAAAGCCAATGTCATGAATAACAAAATGGGTGGGGGAAGGCGGCCGCGGCTTCGTCCTCGTCGAGAACCCCAAGGCCTACAACCTCGGCCCCGGCATCCCCACGGACAAAGGGCCAGACCGGTACAGCGTCTCCATGTTTCACCAACTACACTGCCTCGCAAGTTCTCCCCCCCCACCCCCCCCCCCTTTTTCTTCCCCTTTCACCCCCAGGCTGACCGCCTCTCGCCTGCCTCCAGGGCATGATCCGCGAAATGTACTTCGCCGCCCTCCACAACACCAAGGCCGACGTGTACGGCGAGGAGACGCTCTCGGGCGCGCAGCTTCACGACCAGCAGGTCATGCACATCGGCCACTGCTTCGACTACCTGCGGCAGGCCCTCATGTGCGCCGGCGACCTGACGCTCGAGGGCGCCATGCTGCTGCCCGACGGCTCCGTCGGCCCCGCCGGCGTCGACGGCTGGGGCGCCCAGCACCGCTGCCGGAGCTGGGACCAGGCCGTCAACTGGACCCTGCGGCACCGCGCGCCGCACAACCACACGGGCATTGCCTAGATGGGATGTAGGAGTTCGCAGGAAGTACGTGGTCGCTCACGTACATAGGTATTGGAAGCTGGTTATGTTGCAACTTGACGGTCGGTTGGGATCTTGACTTACGATGTAGACGAAAGAAAAGAAAATAAGAACAGAGCGTATTGCATACTACAGGAGTTTGCTGAACGTAGGATTGATCGCGACAGAGGAAGGTTTTTATAGTGATTTCACTATCTAAAGGTGTTGTTTCTCTCCTATGATATATATATGCCCCAACATCCGACGTCCGACAGAAGTAGGTATTTATCAGTCTATTGACAGTCGCCTGACAGCATAGCCATTCGCCACATTCGATGATACCTCCCTCGAAGGTCGACCTTTCTTTTACTTCTCTGTAAATCCAGTCCCTCTACTACACATAGATACCTTGTGCCAGTCCTCGTGGAGAATTATAGCTCCCTGTGTTCCTAACAAGCTTGGCAGAACATTATTTATGAGAGCCGTGGGCTTAACTCCATGATCCTAAATCTTGCGACTGCTTCAGGAGACGGCCGATTTCGGGTCCTACAGGCTTAAGGTAGAGATAAATTGATCTCAACCACTAGTGGTTCGTGTGCATGTGTATGGAGAGTAGGTCTCCTCTCTGGTTCTTGCTGCCTTCCCCTTTTTTCTCTTCTTTAGTTGCCCAGTCGACTGAACACACCTCCTGTCGCACCCCAAAGGCGCTGGCAGGCTTCTTGCAAGGCAAACAAGGTTAATTCTTCTAAATAGTAGACAAAGGAAATGCCAGACATGGCGTGCTATATATAAGCTGGCCAGGACCCCTGCTGAGCTCCTGCACGTGACCTGACTAGTAATCTCTGCTTAGGAGTACCCTCACGGCGCGACACCTCCGTTTAACAACATGTCATGGGCGGCCCGCGTCGGAGTCAAGCCAGCTCTTGCGGATATCCCTTGTCATAATTTGGAAAACCTTTGGCACGGTCGCGATGCTGTGCTCCTGGAAGACACAGAAGTAGGGAATGATTTCGATTGCGCACCTCTTCTAATGTGAGGAGGGGTACATAGTTAGTCCCTGGAAATGAAATAAAGGATGAGTCCCTTGCTGAGTAAAAAATGCACCATGATTTCCTCCGCCTTCTTCGCATCCTCATTGACATAGTATTCCCCCGAAAGGTCCTTTTTTGACCAACTATTAAACGCAATGGCGTAACGTCTCCAGACATCCACTTGAGCCTCGCTTTGCCTGTAATCCTGATGCATCCTGTTCCATTCCACCTCGAGGTAGGCTTCCTTGCCCTGGTTCACCCAACAGAGTTGAGACATCAGATCAGCGAGATCTACGGGCGTAAATGGTCCAGGCGAGGAGGTCCCGCGGTTCCACCGTTGTGGCTTGTCCAACTTTTCGCACCAGGCAGAAGGGACGAGTGAAGGACATCTTGCCCAGAGCCAGGCAGCTATGCAGCTCGAGCGGGATTTGATAATCCGAAGTGAATCTTTCCGCTCCTGCTTCTCGCGCTCCATTTTCTCGTCAATGGACGCCCGTGTGCGCACTCTGAGCACTTCGTAGCATAGGGCAATTAGTGATGACTGGAATGTCGGAAAAGGCTGGGAATAACCTACTTCTATACAGCTTCCTATACATCCAGCCCGCCGCCTCCTTTTCATAGTAGGCTTGATGAGACGTCAGCGTTTTTTGGTTGCTGAAGGCACACGAAACAATTTACCAAAAGCCATGTCGTAAATCTCGCGCAGATCGTGGGGCGAATAATCTTGCCGTGCCATGGTTTCCACAAGCAACTCAATGTGCAAATAACGGACCTTGTTGGCCCACAGAAAACCCGCCACGAAAGTCGTCAGAATGAAGAATAATTTGTGGCGCTTTTCGGATACTGGAAAGCAGTTAGCTAAGTGCTATCGTGGCAAGACGCGAGCATCTCAACAGACGTACGTAAGGGTCTTTGAGGGGCTTTCCCATCACTCTTTCTGTTCTGGCGTAGGAATTCTTGGTACTCCTCCTCAACAATTCTGTGTATGTTATGAGCAGTTCCTTCGATGTCATCTTTGGTGTAAGATCCTGCTTTAAGAAAATCTCGAATGTATACCAAAACTGCACTCCGTAGGGGGCACAGGAAAGAACTACACGCAGGATCTTTTTCCAATTCGGATAAGTTGATGCATCTTGTGTCGAAAATAGCCGGAAGCATAACTCGGGGTCGGGCGAATTCGGATAACCCAGACATGATTTGACTGAGATTCAACGTGAGTTGTCTTCTTGTGGACCATCAGTCCATGGAGACCGAGGCTTTTTATAGGCCAACAATATGGAGAAAAAGCTGCCATGGGATAAGGGGGCGCGTGACGCCAACAATGTAGTATGAAAGCATGTGACGTGGTTCGTGCTCCCAACTGCTTCGGAGAACATGTTGGTTTCGTGGATGGCCGGAGAGGCTGTCTCGTGCGTGCCGATGGGAAGGATCACGGTGGCCCTGGCGCCCCCTTTGACTAAGGAGACGGTAAAACAACAGGCAAAGAGAGTTGCATACGTAGCAAAGGAGCTGTTGGGAAGAGCCACGGCAACGAGTGCGGGCTACGAGTGACCACAGCCGACGGAGTACTGGGGAGGATCACGAGGCTCTCATATGGGAAAGAACAAAGGAGATTCCAGGCTGTTTCACGCCTTGAAACAAGTTGGTGATCACTCATGGGAATGTGGCAGGGTTAACCGAGTGAGGGGTCGTGGGCATGCCGTTTCCGGTCGGAATGTCATGTTGGTTGGTTTGCCGGGAGCCGATGGAACGGGTGTTGAGACGACCGCCAATGACGGAGCCTCTCTGCAGGATTCACCACGTGATACCAACTGGACAAAGAAAAGCAGATTACGCCACGTGACAATATACCGCCCGCGATCTTGCGTACGCTGTTACTGGGGCCGTTGTTAATGCTGGGTGCCGTTCCTCCCCACGAAGCCTTGGCTTTGCCAGTATATCGACGCACAAACAACTTCGCTTCATCGTGAAATACCGCGGCGCACCAGATTTCCTTCACTGCACCTTTAGAGAAGTGGCCGCGGGAGAAGAACAAGCATGAGGCAGTCACATCCTCACAGTCCGATGAATAAGCGTACTGGTCACCACAAGGCAAGAGGGGTTTTCAATTCAATGACGCTGGAATATTCCTAGAAGCCATCCAGTCAATTAGGAATATAACAGTACAGGCGAGTCAATATGTTCTCGAAAATCCGATTCCTTTTCTTGGCGAAATTCCTCGAGCTCGGCGGCGGCCTCTTGCAGCAGGTCTTTCGTGGCAGCCGCCTCCTCTCGGGCCCGGGCATGGAGTGATCTGATCAGACTTTGCAAAATGTCGGATGCGTTTCCTTTGCTTTTGGCACACTTCCAGATTTCATCCCGGTAGGCCTTGTTACTCCGGAGGATCCAGACGCCCAAAGCTTGCCGGACATGGTCTCGCTGCTCGGCGCGGACAGCGGCGTTATATAGGTCCAATTTTATCACGCCGTCGGCCCAAGTCTCTGGCTTCATGCTATAGGTACTTGCACCGCGGAAGTGAAGCTGCGCTAGCACATCGTGGTGTCTGATGTACGCCGGTTCTTCTGTGCTTGGTCAGTGAATTCGGGTTTTGGGACGGAAAACACTGGAAAAAGCAACAAGACTTCACATACCGTCCTCGAAAAGCTCACCCCATAGTACTGGATATAGCTTGTATCAGCGTCTCGTGTCGAAGGAGCCCAAGGAGAGAGGGAACCTAGCTTACTTTCAGCAGCATAGCAGACAGTGCTGAACTCTGCCTTATTCCGAAAAGGCTTTTCCCGCCGGCTAGACATGGTCCGGAAATCATGGAGTAGGCCCCTTTCAGACATGTTGGCCAGCTCCGCCAGAATGTGTATGAGCTGGGCCCTTTGGCTGCCGGGTGGTGGCTCTCTGCCGTCGACAGGCATGAACCAAAGGCAGCCAACCAGAATGGCGTGAACCAGAATCGCCCCTGCGCTATGTTCATCTATGTGATTGCCGAGGCTCAGCTGAATTCGCTCCTTGGAGGCCATGAGAGGGGAACTCACCGAAGTCCAGGTGCCTGGCAGCGTCCTCCTCTTCCAAATGTCGACTTGGGATGAAAGTGCGATGTTCTTCCTTGGGGATGGAGTTCGACACCTCTCGAGCTTTCTCAAGAAGCACCTCGGCGAGACCTTTCGCAAAATTTGCTGGGAATACCCCGGAGGTGGGTATGGCCTCGGAGAATTCCTTCGTAAGCAAGTCCATCATCACCTTTTGATAAGGCATCATGGCAATAGCATCGCTTTTCTTGATTGAGTTTCCCGGTGAGGATGTAGCATCGAAAAGGAAAAGTCCATCAGCATGTATATCTGGAGCCGGCCCGGTGGATGTGCTCATTGTCAGGACTTGAAATGACACAGCAAGCGTCGAGGTCTGGGGAAAGTCTGCCGGTCCGTCATTTCCATAGGAAGCCGAAATCGCTGCACTTTATACACACACCTCAGTGCACAGCGCGAGGGCAATCGGCACCGACACATGCCGAGCTGAGGTACCGTGGCACACTCGGACTGAGGTATAAAGAAACGCCACGGAGTGCCATGTCTATGCGAAGCCAGGGTTGCATGGGCCTAAGATTCCTGGATGGGAACGCCGGCCAAGCGCCGACCAACACCTTGGATGGGCCAGTTGGCCGTTATGACGCCTTGGGAACCAGCGAGGGCACAGCTCGACCGACCAACGAGCTCGGTACCGCATGGCGGCCTCATCGAGGTGTTTCCTCGCTTTCCCTTGAAGTTTGGAGCGTGATGGGCATCAATGAATACCGGGACATCGTGACTGCCACGTTCTAGGCGGAGCACTAGCTCGAATTGGGAAAACAGTGCGCCGAGGGATTGCCCTATTGCCCCGATATCTGCTTTGATAGAGGCGACCGACTTAGTGCAACTACGGCCATATATCGCAGGATTACCACGCAGGTGGCAGCAGCTATGCGAGGGTCGCTCCAAAAGTATGAAGAGGGGGGTTGGTTGAGAGAGAGAATCTGGGAAAATCATAGGAACGCGATAGCGGTAGGTAAGGTATAAGAAACGGGAAACGTCCAGAGGTAACGGCGCCGATGCACGGGCGCAACACGGGGTAGGTAGAGAGGAACTGGGAAGGGTGAAAGCGTGAACTTGACTGATGGAGGACGGACGTTGGGCCAGGCTATTCGCAAGCACCGTTTCCGTCGGGCGTAGTGTTGGCACGTTGGGATGGGAGCAACGGGAGAAGAGTAACGGGGAGGGGGTAACGCCGAGGGAGTACCGGGGAGTGACGCGGCTGCTGAACCAACACGTAGGACGGCGAGCTTCAAAACCACGCTGAACCCGCTAGCCAGACAAGCCAGAACAACTAACCGTGACTGCATTGGGCTGATGGAATGGACCTGCTTTCCGACACGTGCAAGGACTCGCTCGAGTATCGCCACGAGCGGCCGCGCCTCTCGATGCCAGTGAGAACACAAGGTGCATTGGTTCAAGCATCATGGCATTTCCTCGTTCGTTTGGTGATGGTATTAGTACACTGGCTCTATGATGTGACCAAAACCCAGCCCCCCGACATGGTCCGTCGTCTATTTGTCGTCGGTGCTCTCGTCCTTTGCCAGGTCCTGCTCCTTCAGCAGGGCGTTGATCTCGTCGGCGCTCCACAGTCGGTGGTAGATCTTGCCGTCCTCGGTCTGGCCCACTGTCGCGAACTCGACTGGGAGAGGGGGTTAGCAAGTAGGCTGGGGGAAAGACGGGAAGGACGGGGCAGGTGGTGGTACTCTTCTCGCTGCTCAGCTTGGTCGAGTCCATGGTCTTGCTCAGGACCTTGACGGCCATGGCGCAGGCCTCTTTCAGGGTGCAGTCCTCCTTGTAGTCCTGCTTCAGGAGACTGGAAGCACTCGCGTTGTTGGCACCGGCGCTCGTGGCCTTCCAGCCGCCGTAGTTGCCCGAGGGGTTGCTGAGGTACAGCTGGAACTGACGCTGGGGGTCCCAGCCGGCGTAGATGAAGGAGACGCCGAAAGGACGCAGACCACCGTGCTGTGTGTAGCCCTGCTTCAGGTCGCATAGCCGGCGGACGAGCTGCTCGCAGGGGATGTCTTCGTTGTAGGTAAGGAGGTATCGCTGGGCGGCTTGGCGGGCGTAGTTGATGAGGATGTTGGCATCGGCGGTCATGCCGGCAACGGCGCAGATCATGTTACTGCGGGCGCACCGTCAGCAGGGGGGTTGAGAGGACGAGGAGCGAGGAGGGCGGGCTTACTCGTTGAGAATGTACAGCTTCTCTGCCGAGGTGTCCTGCTCCAGCAGCTTGGATGTGACCTTGCGCTCGGCGGCCAGGACGATGCCGTCCTTGGCGAGAATGCCGATGGCGGTACCGGCATGTGAGATGGCCTCGAGCGCATACTCGACCTGGTAGAGACGACCCTCGGGGGAGAAGATGGTTGTCTATTGACGTCGGTCAGCGTGGGGGGAGGGGGAGAGGAGATCGATCGGTGGTGGGCAGGCGAGAGGCAGCGCGGGTTTGGCCAGCAGCTCCCACCCTCAGCCGGGAGAGCTTACTCGGGAATCGTAGCGGCGAGACATGATGGCGAGGGGCTGATGCAGCTGCTACGAAGTGGGCGAAATGGGTGCCGAAGCAGAGAATGATGGCTCCCGGTGCTGCTGTGGCCGCGCGGGGGGGGATGGGAGATTGGCGGTGGAATTGGGTCGAGATGTACGGGATGTGATGGGTGTAGCAGTAGCAGTGACTACTAGGCTGCGGGCGGATGGGAAGGCTGAGGCGGCGGCCAACGTCAATCAATCACTTCTTGGTAAGGCAGGATCGCTGGAGGAGTGGGAGAGCTCCATCCCATCCAAGCTGCTACTGCTACTACTGCTGCTACTGCTACTACTGCTACTACTGCTGCTACTGCTACTGCTGCTGCTAGGCAAGAACCCTGACGCGTATGAGGTATGTACTCCGTACCTCTGTCTCCTCTCCCATGTAACGACTGGGCTACTAGCCACACACTACGTGTACGTAAGTACCTATCCTGCCTATGAGAGGAGGCTGAGATCTACTGTAAGCCACAGCCCCGTCGGACGTGGTCAGAGCTCCGTGCTGGGCCAGCTGACTCATCATCATTACCACACCTATCAAGTGGAATGGAAGTCCCGGGCAAGAAAAAAAAGTGGCGTCGATAAAGAACCCAGACCATTCGGAAGCTGGAGTTGGAGCTGGAAGCTGGAGCTGTGTGAGCCCGTGAGGGCAGCGATTGCCGAGCCGACCACGACACCGACACCGACGAGTCGAGAGGTAAGGTAAGGGAACCCTGGACCGTCTGTCTCTTTCTCCATTCTATGGGATCCCACCCTCGACAGCCTCTTTCCCCTCCCATCCCAGCCGTGGAACGCAAGACCCGACACCCTCACCACCAAATACCCGACCACCACACCTCCACTTTCCCTCCTCCTCCAGCTCCCACCCACCCCGGCACCCGCACCCGCCTTTTTTTCTGCCCACCTGCCTCGCGCCATCGACCCCGACACGCCCGACGTCGCGCAGAGTCATCAACAAACTCATCTTCATTCCCTGCCCACCCGCATTGTTCGAGGCCATCACCCAGAGAGCCCATCACCGTCCCACGTCTCGAGCCGCTTGGTCAGCGCTGCTTGTTACTGGCGACGACATCATCTTTTGTCACCCTCCATCCCCCCTCCTCGTGGCCGCTATCGCATAGCCGGCTGGTTGGTCAGCTTTGACGCGCCACCTCGTCGCGGCCCTTGCCCACCGCTCACTCCGCACGCGAGCACCCGGTACTTTCGCGCTTGAGGACTTCGTTCGCCCTCCCACGGCCCCTCCGCCACCTTGGACGCGACCGTTGCCTATCGGCGCCGACTGGGGAATACACGCTCTCGCCAGACCAGACGTTGGCCGGCCGGGAGGAATTGGGTTGACGCGGGACGGCCGTGCAACCGCGGCGACGGCATTCTCACCCCGAGCTACCCCACGACGGAGTCGCTTCCTGCCCTCGTTTCTTCGCCGAAGCGTTCCTACTACCTAGTTGAATTCTGCCGCGTAGACCTCATGATTGCCTGAAGAGTGACGTCTGCCTCCCCTTTGCTACCAGACTGCGCGCAAGAAGCCAGTACCTAGTAAATACTACACGCTCGCACCCACCCATCTACCCGTCACCTCTGGCGCGTCAACAGCCACAAGCCGACGCACTACACGAGACCACGCGACACCCTTCTTTACATTCACGCGCGTTTCCACACGCTCGCCGAACGTGTTGATTGAGAACCAATTCTAAGCCCTCAGGCTTTGTAATAGGCTCGCCGTCATGTCTGGTAAGCGCACCCGCAGCAGTACAGACCCCGCGCACCCTTCGGTGCCGGAGCCGCTATCGCTTCCCTCCGCCCCCCCCCCCCCCCTCTCTCCCCGCAAGCCTCACAAGAAGTCTTTGAGCAAGATTGCCGGCGCGAGTTCGCCAGGCGCGCGCAAAAGCCCTCCCCGAGGCGCGCTTTGCGAGGCTCCAGCAGCCCCGCGTACAGGAAAGCCACTAACCACCACCCTCGTGATGACAGGCGAACCAGAACCCCGTCGCTCCGTCCGCGCCACCAAGGGCCAGCACACCAAGGCCTTCGAGGCCCTCGAGAACGGGCCCCAGCCCTCGAAGCGGAAGCAGGCCGGCGGCAAGAAGGGCAAGAAGGCGGCCGCCAAAGAAGAAGAGGAAGAGGACGAGGAGGTTATCCGCTGCGTCTGTGGTGCCATTTCGCAGGATAACGACGACCCGAACGAGCCATGGATCGCCTGCGAGAAGTGCGGCTCGTGGCAGCATAATGTCTGCATGGGCATGAGCATATTCGATGACGAACTACCTAAGGAGTACTTCTGCGAACAGTGCAAGCCCGAGGACCACACCGAACTGCTGGAGGGCATCGAGAAGGGCGAAGAGCCCTGGGTCACGCGTCGCCAGAAGCACGAGGAGGACAACAAGAAGAAGAAGGGCAAGAAAGGCAAGGGCAAGCGCGTCAGCGACACCAAGGACCGCTCCTCGCCCGCCGCCTCGAACCCCAAGGCCAAGCCGTCACCGACGCCCGAAGTCAAGAAGGAAGAGCCGCAGGAGCCAGCAGGCAAGGGCAAGAGAAAGTCGCGCGATCAGTCACAGGGCCCGCAGAGCAAGCTGCGCAAAGTCTCGGAGACCCAAGCCGCTCCCGTCGTGCCCAAGTACACGCCGCCCGACGACTTGCCCGAGAGCATGGACAAACTGGAGGCTCCTCGCAGGAAGGTCGCCCAGGGTCTTCAGAAGTCGCTGGAAACCGCCATGGACACGGCTGTGAAGGACCATCTGTTCACCATCCCCAAGGACACCACCAAAAAAGCCCTGGCCGAGCGCCATGCCTTGGAGATAGAACGCGCGGTGCAGGACAGTCACCCTCAGCCTGCGCAGGCCGCGCAGACTTTCCGAAGTCTCGTTTTCAACTTGAAAAAGAACGTGCCCCTCGCGGTCCGCGTCTTTACGCGCATGTTGACGCCTCCGGCCCTTGCTGCCATGTCAAGCGACGAAATGGCCACCGAGGAACTGCAGCGCGAAACCACGGAACTGAAAGCCAAAGCCGACAAGCAAGCGACTCTGATTTCTGATCAAGGACCGAGAATGCGTCGCACCCACAAGGGCGAGGAGATAGTCGAGAACGAGAGCTTTACCACGCCTACTGAGGAGGCGCCATCCATAGTTCGTCGGCAAAGCGTCCGTGACTCCGTGGGTGACGGCGTCAAGTCGCCCAGCCAGGGCGCCCACTCCACCGGCGACCAGAACGAGCGGGCGGGCAAGGGGCCACTGCGCGTCGACACGCAGAACGCACAGCAGTCGCCACGTCAAACCGACTTTGATTTGATCAATAAGGTTTTCTCGGCAGTGCGGTCGCCTTCGGTCCAGCACCAGCGCCGGCCGTCTGCGCCCGCGCCGTCGGCAGGTCCTGGTGAGGATGCCGATGTGGATCGCATGCTCGAGGACGATGGCCCCGAGTCGCCGCCGTACTCACCGACTGAAAACCTGGACCCCGATGTCGTCTGGCAAGGCCAACTGACCATGAGCTCTCTGGCTAACTTCCGGGCTGTGGCGCGGTATGTCGGCGGCGCGGACCTGAGCAAGCAAAATGGCCTCGCCTGGAGGGACCTGATCCCGCCGAACCTGACTGTGGCTGGACGGATACCCGAGGACAAAGCCGTGCCATATCTCTGCGGTCTGAGGTATAACAACCAGATCGACCTCGTCATCACCAGCCTATCGCTGGCAGACGCGAGCGACGCCAAGGCGCGTGAAGGCTTCGTGAAAGTATTCAACTACTTCACATCAAAACAGCGATACGGCGTGGTTGGCGAGCGCAAGCTTGCCAACGTGCGCGACACCTATCTCGTACCCATACCTGCGGGCGACCAGCCACTGCCAGAGCCCATCCAGAACATCGAGGGCCATTCGATCCCGCACAACAGGCTGGAGCCCTTGCTACTGCTGCTCTTCGTTTACCGTGACGAGAAACTGCCGCCATTTCCCCACGAAATGGCCCAGGCCCAGCAGACGGCGGCTGCTGCGGCTCAGACTCCTACGCCGGCCATGGCTGGCGACCGCAGGCACTCGTCTATAGCCGGACCGGCTTGGTCGCCGGCGACACCACAGGGCTCGACACCGCATGGCGGCTTCCCGCCTCACCAAAGCCACACGCCCATCCCTCCCCCGGTCATTCCTGGACAGCCCGCGCCGCCGATGCCCCCGGTTCCGCAACAACCTCCGAGCCTGGTCCAGACGCATCCTCCGCCTCACGGTTCGCAACCGCAGCCGCCAGTGCCTTACCACCAAGCGCCACCGCCACAGCACCACGCGCAGCATTCACCGCAGGGCCAAGCCCAGCCTCTGCCCCAACAGCAGATGCCAACACAGCCCCCGGGACAGCACCCGGCCGGTCCTTCGGGTGGTCCTGCAGGCGGGCCAGCCCCCCCTGGGGAGACGGAAGCGTTGCAGCAACGCGCGCAGGCCGAGCAGGCCGAGGGCGAGAACAAGGCGCGTCAGGTGCTCGGCCCGCTGTTCAACACCCCGACGGTGACATTCCTGTTGCCGCACGCGGCTCGCATGAAGGAGGGCGAGTGGATGGCGGTGAAGCGCTGCCTCGAGCGCGACCCGCAGGCGTGCCTAGATCTCCCTTTGCTTAGCCGGCTCTTGACCGCAGAGGGCAACTATGCGCGTCAGAATGCCCATGGCGCCCAGGGACAGGTCCCGCCGGGTGCTCCCCGCCAGAACGCCCAGAGCCCACCTCCGCCGCATCCTCAGGGTCCCGCGGCCTCCCCCGGCATCGTTCAGACTACGCTCGCGGCGGCCGCAGCCAATCTTCCCAACGCAGTCCCGCCGCCGCCAGCTGCTGCACCCCAACAGCAGCAACAACAACAACCGCAGCAGCAGCACCCTCAGCAGCAGCCGCAGCCGCCTTCGCAGCCTCACCCGCAGCCCCAACCCGTCGCGGCACCTCCGCAACCCACGGCCCCGCAACCCAAGGCGTGAGGCCCCCCCGGACCCGTGCGTGTTTTTTAAGGAAGACAACGTAGAGGCCGGCCGACTCGAACAGCTAAACTAACCTGTACAAACGCACTCGAATTGTGGCATCCCGTGCCGCACATTATCTTTTATTTCTCTACTTTTTTTTCCCTTCCCGTCATCCCGGTTGTGCATTGGTGGTATTGGCTCTCACGAAAACTAAAATTTCGGACATGGATACCACCCAGCGCCCCGCCCTGTCCGGCCTGATTCTTTTTTTATTTTTTTGCCCTTGCTGAAGACCTTCAGAAGCAGAACACGGCCTAGGAGCAATGGACGTTTTTGTTACAAAGGAAGGGCGAGGGGACGGTCCAGGGAGGGCGGGTTGCGTGGGACGAATTGTACCTTAGCTGTCTATCCATAGCTTCTATGGCGGTGACGATGATACTCTCTTGACGGCGGCGGTGAAGCCACGGGCAAATGAAAAGCACTTTTCTGCAATCTTGGGGACTTCGATCAGATGGTCGCTGCAGATGGTGTGCTTACTGCCTGCGGTTTCCAGAGCCGTTTCGTGATGTCTTGCGTCCGCTTATGCTCCTGGGTAGGGAGGAGCCTTGCTGAGGGCAACCGGCAGTCGGCCTTACAGCGGGACTTTGACGGTGTGGAAGACGGCGACCAACTAGGGGCGTCTCTCGCTCGAGGTGGTGCCTGGTGGACTCCCATGGCTCTCGGTGGGAGACCAAGACGTCTTCGGCCTCCCCCTATCCGACGGGCGACCACGTCCAGCCGGCCACCCATCTTTCTGACTGTCTGGTGGCACAAATATCCTTGTCCCCCAGAAACTGGCAAGAGATGGGCCGCCATGGCCGAGTGTCCTTCGCGTGCCCGCAGGAGAACGACACGGTCTCCTCAGCGCAATCGACTTGACCGTGGCGAGGTGCGCCGGCTTCACCCACCGAGCGCGGCGGCGGCGACGGCGTTCCTGCCAGCAGGCTGGGCAGGGAACACAGAAGACGGCTGGCGATGTGGAAGGTGCCGAGGCCCCGCCCGGCTTCCAGGGTAGGTGTCTACCCCCATGTGTTCTTTGTTCTTTGTTCTCCGGGTGTCGCTCTAGTCAGTCGCTCGCTCGGTCTTTGGTGCGTTGGACGCTAGAGGGATATTCAAGGGTAGTGCGGGAGATGTCCAACATCGAAGCGGGAGCCACGGAAGTAATGGCAGAAGTGAGAGTGCGTCGACATCCGGACTGTTATTTGGATGCCAGATGACGGGTCCCCCGCCTTTGTTCAAAGCAATTTTTACCAACAACGAACCCTGGGTGCGCAGTTGGTCGACCCCCTTCCGCCCACGTTCCAGAAAAAAGACGGCGTTGGCTACGAGCCCTACAGCGCACGTAGCATTGTCCCCGGCGCGTCATAAGCATGGATAGATGCCGAACTCGGAGCCTAGACAAAGAAAAGGCTTTGCCGCCCTGCCGGGTCAATTCAACGGGAATGCAACCAGCGCCCACGAGGGCCCAGGAACAAAAAGACTGCCCCCCCCCCCCCCCCCCCCCCCCCCCCTTTTTTTGTTTTTGTTTTTTGGCTCCCGCCGGTTCCAACACCTCGGTCACTACGAACAACAGAGTCCTCGACATGGCTTTCCACCGCCAACCAAAAACTCCCAAGTGGCTTGTACTACCTCCCTCTTGGACAAAGGACGACCGCACTTCCGCTTGCACGTGCACCCACGCCGCACTGCCTCGGCCTACCGATGCCTGGATTTCTGCTCCTCGGTTCCGAAGAACGCCAACCAAATCGGGAGGAAGTTGCCGCATGCTGCGTTCCTTTGATCATACCACCAGCAACCAGTCGACGTTGTCGTTGTTATCTGTTTAAAGTCCATGTTGGAGCTGTCGAGCTTTCCGGCCTCCCTAGGGTTACTATGGACGCCGCTGGTTGTAGGCAAGTATAAAAACGGTCTCTTGCCTCTAGGGGCTCAGCATGTCGTTTACCGGCCAACTCCCGAGTTTCAGACTACCAGCTTGCTCCTTCTCGCTCTTGTTTCCGTCGAACTTTCCGGCGGTGTGTGTCGTACGGGGTACCTGAATCCCCTTGTTTCCTTCCCTTCCGCCCTTGCTCTAGGGTGGTTATCCCCTTGGCTAGACACGTGTTGAGTCCATCAGCTTCCCTTTCAGTTGCTTCCATTTCAGGCTGTCTGGCCTTCCCGTTTGACACTGCCCTTCTTCACCACATGGCGAATGGAGATAAATGAGACACTAGGGTCATTGGATTTCATCACATACATTGGAGTCCCTTTCTAAGTCATTTCATCTTTCTCGCATCCAGCTCGCTTGATGCCAGCAAGCACTCGCCCGAGCTCAGATGGCGCAATCTACTGTCGTTGGGGCACAAATCGCCCTTCCCACCGCAGAAAGGCTCGCCCAAGCAACATTCGAACGAATTAAAGGAAACCCGGATTTTGATGGGCTGACGAAGGATTTGGAGCGCCAGCTAAAAGATTTGTGGCTGGAAAGCGGTAGGTCGCGAAACGTTTCCCATGCCCTCGTGCATTGCCTCGGTACGCTAACGGTGGAAATCGCTACAGAGAACCGACTCTCAAGTGATGAGGAGGTGCCCGACGACGATATTCTTGAATACCGGAAAATGGTTCTACCAGACTTTTTCCTACATCTGCCATCGGTCGCGTACAGCAAAATGATTCCTGGGATAGGCGAGTTGCAAGTCGTCCCTGTCTTGCCTGGCGTCGAAGTTTTCTGCCGGCAAAGTCTTTCTCGCAACAGAGCCGAGGTGAAAGCCGAGGCGAAAGTGGACTTGGGCCCGTCGCGCGAATTCGACAACCGTATCCGAGATTTTCTGGAAGGTTGGTTCCCCCCGACCCGGACGGCCTAACGACTGAGGGACTAACTGGAGGATGCAGCTGAATGTCCAGAGGACGTAAAGGTCGGACGGTATTACTCTGCAGCCATTTTCTACCGTGAGGGTTACGTGAAGAACGTTTACGACGCTCTCGATCGGGGCAGCGTCAACCCCTTCGTACACCTGGGACATGAACCGGACTTGGCCTCCGCCCGCCTCTACGCCCAGGCCGCTGCCTGTTATATCACGGTCGGCGGTTTGAATCTCCAAGAGGCCCTTGCGAACCCCGTCGCATATTCCCGGAACACGGATGAGGCGGATGCTTTCTGGAGAGGCGTCGAGAAGATCAGGGGTCTGCGCCGACAGGACGTGATGGATACAGCGTCCGGACCCTTGAATACGAACACTCCCAAGTTCATATACCGGATCAAGGATGCCGGTGGCCATTATACCTTCAGGATGGTCACGTTGTGGTGGGCTATCACCCAACAGGAGATACTGGAAAGAAAGAAACCTGGGCTTAGTTGAGGCCCACGGGAAAGAGGATTCGGGACGGACAATTCGTGGTTCTCTCCCTTTTTGTCTTCGTAATCTCGCCTCTTTCGCTCTTTGGTACCTATGCTCTTCGCAGAGTATGGAGTATATGTACTCTGGACGGGTTTGAGCTCATGGGAAGTGTCGTTCATAATTTTCATCAAGTCAACCAAAACAGAGGGAAGAAAAGGCAGACTCCGCCGTGTAGTCTTTATCTAATATAGTCCAAGTCTCCCCTCATGTGGCTCCCTACTTTATAGTCGTGCTTTCGGTTGGTTCTTGGCCGTTCATGGCCGCGCTGACAGCTAACCAATTTATCGACCGCATCCTGAAGGCGGTTAGACATGTGCTGCTGGAGCAAGTATTGAGGGTTCCAATACTTCGCCTGAGCAGGTTTTGGGTAAGAAGAGATCGGTGACGAGTATAAAGACACCGGGTCATAGTCTTGGGGGGGTGTTGAGGTACATGAGCGCTGATGGCCTTTGTGGCCGCTACCCAGCGAGGTGGGAAAATATGAAAATATTACACACATTCATGTCAATGCATCAGTAGCTTGGCCAGCGACGGCCCCGGGGGGCTAAGATATGTTCATATTGAAATGGCGCCAATACTTTCAAAGCCCAGGTGATCGGAACCTGCACCGTCTTGTCTCGCAAAGCTGGTAGCAGGGAGAAGGCGAGAAGCTTGCCATGTCAACAGATATAGGAACCAGGAGCGTAGCGAACTTGGCTGGCTATCAGTATGCTTGCAAGTCCGTGAAGCGGCCGAGAACACCGACCTGGGTATAGGCAAAGCAATCATTAGCAAACTCGAAAAGAATCTGCAGCGTATTCTCGACCTTGTCCGAAGGCGACGCCAGCCCCACTGTCTCTTCCGATAGTTGAACATCCCGATGCCACAGAGTCGGGTTGAGGTGGATGGTCTCTTCACTGGGAGATTGATGGAGCGGTAGATCGAGCCGAATATGCTCTATGGCAGTCACTGTAACGACCATGTCTTTGCCGCGGGACTTTGGAGTAGACATGACACTGATTAAAGACACCCGGATGCTCCTCAGTGAAGTTCCAGGTTTGATGGATATCGGATCCGGCACGAGCAGCAAGAGACGCAAAGTGATAGAATCGCCAAGCCGTAGAGGTCCATCGGTCCTGATCTCTGCTTCAATCATCACACCAGGGCTGTAGGGGGGTAGTTTGTCGTTTCCTCGTACGGTTTCCCTCGGGCTATCAAAACCCAGAATAGCATCAGGCAGGTACCGAGTAACTTTTGAGTGCTGGGGGATGGATCCAGGAAGCACGCTCGGGCTTTCCAGTCGTACGGAGATGAACTCCATTGTTTCCGAAATCCGGCGCCTGAGATGTCCACAGCCGCGGACAACCGCCCGGAGGGTGTAGAGCACACAGCCGGTCTGCTGGTATATCCATTGCCAGGGGGAAAGTCTCTGGGCCGAGCTTGACAAACACATGCCCAGAATGGACAGATCGATGTCAAAGTGGAACGTGTGCTGTCCCTCACCAATGCTATAGCGAGTTTCTGTGCAAAGGGGGAAGGTCGGAAACAAGACGAGGGACTTGGAAAGCGCCTGAACTTTGTCAAAACAACAGCCACGTCGTTGGTTGAGGATGGGTATACGAACTTTGTGTCTCACTATCACGGGCAAGGCGCCAAGACCGACATCGATGCCGTTGGAACTTAAGACAGTTGCTAAAAGCTCAGAAACAATCCCACAGTAATAATGGTGGCTCGCTCACCTTCCAGAGATAGCTCCAGACGTGCAAGCGACACGCGATGCTCAACGTCCACGTTCACTGCGCCTGTGATAAACTCCAGCGAGGTGAAGAACTTTTTCGTCTTGTCGCCGTTTAGATGAATGCTCAGCTGTATGTTCCTCATAGTTGATGGAAATACTTTGGCCAGAAAAGCCGACGGGGGGATAACAGACACTGGTCAAAGGAATGGATAGTTGCTACCCATTTGTTGAAGATATAATGTGCCACTTTTATTTTTATCTCTGAACCATTCATACCTACTCCGCTATGGAATCCGCGATCTAGATATGACGAAAGCTTTCCAACCACGAATAGAGAATACAAATCGAAGCGCTGTCCCGTTTCGAGGCTATGCCGTGTTTTCCGCTGGACAGATATACATCATAGCTGGAAATGGCCGATTTTACAATGTAGTGCAGATTCGGGGCTTATGTGGGCAACCCGCTTATGGTCCCGATTACCCGGCGAACGGGTCTAGAGCGAGTCACTTGGATGTAAAACTTGTTTTGGATTTGGTATGAAAGTGATGAAGTCATTCAGGTGAGGTGCTCCTGGCTGGTCCAATTCGCCGGATGTCAAAACTGTAAAAAGGGTAAGGGCGAGTGCCTAGGCCATGCCGCCGAGCAGCCGAGATACCTTCTCACGTTTGGCCTAGCTTTAGTCTCATATCCCCTTATACCCGGCGTGGCCTAGCCGTTCGCATTGTTCCCGCGGGTCCCATCCCAGTCGATTTCCTTGGGGGGGACGCTTCTCCGCGCACCGGTGCAAGCTAGCGCCCCTTTCCGTGTGTCTGAGGGGGCCTAGACCAACCCTATGGATGAGGACAGAACTTTGATATCCGACAGATGCGATGTTGGTAACCACGTAGTGCCGCCCTTCCGGCATCAATGCCTCACCCTCGACCCAGATTGTGAGGCTGTCGAGGCATCCCGGAAGTCGCCTTGGGTTCTTCTATGGCGTCATCGAATTGATCCTATCTGTCGGTAAATGATGGAGCAGTCTCGGTCAAATCCGTTGACACTGACGTGGAAAACGTCAGCCCACGCTGTACCCCACTTGGACATGTTAAGCAGACTATTTTCCCACCGCCAGATACCAGATGAGACCCAGGGCAGCGCCTAAGACGATCGTGAGTGGAGGGCTGGCGCCATAGGAGTAGCCAAAGAAAAAGCTCGCCGCGGTCACGACCACCCACCAGGGGTCCTGACCAAGGTTTGTTCCCTGATGGAAGCTCCTGTCCACGTATCCAATCTGCCACAGGCGGTAAACCGCCGTGTAGATAAGCCCGACGGCGGCAGCGTTGATCCCGCGCAACAGCGACTTCACCCAGCGCACGCCTCGGATGGAACCCCATATGCCCATGGTGCCGTGCATCATGACGAGGCCGGGGACGAAGATCCCCAGGAACCCCAGGACCGCCCCGAGGGCGGAGGCGTAGCCGGCGTGGGCCGCCGTCAGGGCGCCCAGGTACACGGCGAAGTTGAAGTTGGGCCCCGGGAAGCTCTGTTGCAGGGCGAGGCCGATGAGGAAATCGCGCGAGCTCACCCAGCCCTCCTCGACCACGTACTCGCGCAGCAGCGGGATGACCACGGGGCCGCCGCCGAAGATGATGGTGCCGGCGAGGTACATGTTGGCGAAGAAGCGGAAAAGCACTCGGCTGCCAGGCACCGTTCCCCGGAGAACCATGATAGCGACGAAGGTGGCGGCAAAAAGCACAATAATACCTGTCCCTACCCGCCAGGAAAAGCCCAGGTTGCGTTGCGGAGGTATGGTGCGTGCTTCCTCCTCTGCTCCCGACAGTTCGCCCCCGGTGATCGGGACCACTTCCTCGTGGCCTCGGCTCGTGCGCGGTACCGGTCCCCGGCCCGTTTCCTCTGACGTGCTGGTTGATACCACCCCGCTGGTGGCGGTATCGTGAGGGACGGCAGCCTGGGGCGGCTGGCCAAGGTTGGCCGCCTCCATTTCTTCAACTGGACGAGAGCGCCGGAAGTTATTCCAGAGGCGCGCCACGGACTTGGCGGGGCGGTGCAGCCAGTGGTAGTCGTGAACCACGGTGGTGAGGGCGGCCGCCAGCATCAGCAGCGGGAAATACCACAGGGCGTTGTAGAGGATCCCGGCAGCGGCGCCGAAGAAAACCAGCAAGCGCGTGACGCCGTCGGTGATGGCCTTCTCAGACAGTTGGACGGCGGCCACGGCGACAATGCCGACCGTGGCAGCGTTGAGGCCCGATAAGAGGGCGTACACCGGCCCGGGGAGGAGCTCGCCGATGTTGGCCACACCTACGGATAGGCCGTACATGGCGAAAGCGCCGGGCAAGCTTGTCGGCTCTGTTAATTCCCATCTCGGAAGTTCTTCGCCTTCCCAGAGACCTCGATGCCCAAACATCACACTGACCTCCAGATAAAGAAGCCGAGCAAGGCTGGAAGAGACCCCCCGCGTATAAGATTAATGCAATAATGCATTTTCGTACTGCCGGGGCCAGAGAATGCTTGGCAAACACTGAAAAGCTCTTGGTACTAGCACCTTTTCAGAAACGATATCCTTGTTGGGCCAGCGTATCATCGGTTAAGTAACTCACTGTTTCTTCATCGATCCAATGCAGCCGCTGCACGAACTTTTCGTGGAACTGGTAGAGAAAGAAAAGCAGTCAGAAAGGGCAGTTTAATGTCAATAAAGCCATGTCGGCTTACAATTTTGAAGTGCACTGGAGGCCCGCCGAAGGAGGTGAACCCCAAATGGTAGTTGGCACGAATTGTTTCCCACAAACGGCTCCGAAGCTCAACGCGACGGCCATCTTCTGAGCTGTGGCGTGTCATTTTGGCAAAGAATGGTGAACAAGTCGATCAAGCGATTATGGCGAGCAAAGGTCCCAAAGATCTTGCCTCAATGAGTGTCACAACGTGCAGGGAGAAATATCTGATGAGTTAGGTGGTTTGCGGCTGAAAATTGCTAAAAGCAGTGGACAGCGCTTCTGTCCAATCCCCGGGCCTTGAGGAAGCACGTGAGACTTGCCAAGTCGGAGCTCATTTCATCTCTAGCGCGACTCACCAAGTACCATATCGTTACAACATGAATGCAGGAGTTGCAAGCCAAGCAAAGTGGCCCCGCCTCAACCGCTGGAAAATTTGAACGGGTTTAAAGGGGCTACGAAATTGTTAACGATCAGCAAGGGAAGACCGCGCATATAAAACCAAGACGATAACGAAGCTTCATACTCATCGATATACTCCAGGGACTGCCCGCCAAAAGTGTAACATCAGCTTTTTTACTTCTAGGCTCACAGGTAATGAAAGCCAGCGAGGTCTTAGCTCGTTACTGTGAGATTGAAGTGCGTCTCGTGCAAAATGACAGTAAGCGTCTCCAAATCATGCTTGTAAAGGGGCAGGGGGGTGTCAAACTCTATCCATGCAGATGGCTGACTGCCTGTGTATGCTGGAACAGGTTTATCAGAAGAGTTAGGCCATATGAGGTGGAGGGTATTACTGACGAAGACCTTCCCCTCTAGACATGTTGATTGGGTCTGTGTCCGGCCAGGTATGCAACAGCCTGGCAAGTAGGGGGGAGATCTGATTGCCCACCGATGTTACTTCGTCACGGAGGCAATGTTGGGGTGCATCAGAACACTGCACTGACCTTAGCAAGTTGAAGAAGAGAAGATGCTCATTTAGGTAATGTTGGGAGAACCCAAATATATATATCCATGAGACTTGGTGTTTATTCTGACAGACCAAACGCATGTATGGTATGGTGAGTACTTGCATAATGGTTTTCACGTGATATGTTACTGGTCCACGGCCCGACTCCGAATTCCATGGAGCCTTTCTTTGTTCTAATTCAGATGGCCGCCTGGTACGTAGCTGAGTCCGGTTGGTTGGATGCCGGAGCATCATTCCGGAATGGGGGTAGCTCATTCCTTCTCAGTCTCGTGAGACGCGGTTTGTACTTGGGTACTGCTAGACGGGCGCCGGGGAGGCATTCAGAAATGCGCAGGTGCAGGGTCTTTCCTTGTTCTCTTGCTGATGATTGCGAGGAATGTAGTTGGGTCCTGTTGGGTGGAAGTGGGATCAGCATTCCAAAAAGGGGGGTGGTGGATGTTTGCTACACCGACAGGTTCATCCGTCACCTTGAGCCAGCACCGTGAGAGCAAACAGATGTACCCAAGAGAAGTATTTCATCTAAATATCCAGGCGAGGAATGGATTTGGGCATCCGGAAAATCAGTTCCACACATGGGCGATGCCCATGTTGGAAAGCATACCACATGGCCAAGCTACGGTGCAGGGGGAAGCGAGCGACAGTTGGTGGGAAACTACTAGATATAACCACGGTACCTCAAGGCCCCTCCATTTATTTTTCCTTCCATAAGCCAACTGATTAATCTTGAGTCCCTGACCGCAGCTGGGCTACTACGCCAACAGCAGATCTAAATGGCGTACAAGCTACCACCGAAAACGTTGCCACCAGACCCTGCAGCCAACATGAGGATTTGGAAAAAGAGCTGTGCCACCACATGACTGGTAGGAACTGGGGTAGTGTCACATTCCTGTTGGCTTTACACAGAAATGCACATCAAATGACACTCAGTACGATATAAAAGACAAGGAAGGCACCACTTCACGTCTTGCACATGAACTGTCAAGTGGATTCATGCCTGAGCAGAGCTTCATATACCGAACATTTCCGGCCGTTCTACATCTGTCCATCTGCTATATACGCACACTACAAGCGTACTGCTATTACCTGAAGCATGATTCGATACATTTATCCAACCACTAGGACAGTCCATCTAGCCAACAGACCGATGGAGAGACTCGTGACGAACATAACGGGGACCAACACCTCAACGGATCTTGTGCGAGCGGAGCTGTCTACATAAGCCGTGTACGGCCCCCTTCATCATGATGTCCAACCTGGCCCATTAAAAGACTGGAGCGAGTCTACACTACTCCATTTGCTATTTCGGTTCTTTTTCATCACGACTAGCCATGGCTCAGGACTCAACCACTGCCACCGTGGACTTACGAGCCCAGATAAGTGAGATAACAAAACTCATCGAGGGCAGTCTAGACGACATTTGGAATAGTGACGGCCGTCCATCCACTACAGGTGAATTGAGGGCAACTACTGAGGCCCTAGCAAAACGGATCGAGGATAGAACTTTTCAGATGGAACAGGAAGGTGGGTCGATGATATACCTCTCCCTAAAGACCAACGACGCTCTACGCTGACTGGAAAATCACAGTGGATACCTGCTTCCATCTATCATTCAAACAGCAAATCATCCGACACTCCTTCTTTCGGGCTCTGGCAGCCTATGGGTTTTGGAGGCGATCTGAGGGTTTGCTCATCAGGAGGGAGGAGGCCGAGTACAAAGAGAAGATTGCACGTCATCTTCTCCACGAACTGAACGAAACGCTGGGCCTCGCGCAAAGGAATGCCGTCTTTTTCGCCACCTATCTGCGAGACTTCCTAAGTAAGCCTGCGAAGACCTCGGCGTGGCATCCATAGTCGGAGTACGGACAGAGGGCTGACATACCCCCGCAGTCAGGCATGGATTCCTCCAAGGCCACCAATACGCATTGGCACACTTCTACGATCTTCAGCTGATAGATGAAGGCGCTGCATGGATAGCATACGAGGGCAGTCCCAAAGAGTGGATAAAAGTTCATGATCACCTTCGTAGGCGAAATCACGACAATTTGTTTGAGACCCAGGCTCAGGAATACGATATTTCCGGCATCAGAGTGTGGAATGACCTCCTACTGGAGCAGCAGCTGCCAGGGCTTCCCTATCGGTGAGGTAAAGGCCTCATTCCTTCCAAAGTTACTACCCGATGCTCACTCATTGGCTTTTTGTGGAGGGCATCGTCGGGATTTCTAGCAGGCTTTGGTTGCTCCCAGCTTGTGGGATCTGGTAGCGCGCTGGCGCGTGTTTCTTCCGCGTTTGATTTGGACTATGGGACGGACTGTTGGCGTTGTTTGACTTTCGAATTTGCCTTCTCACACTCTCTCATCTCCCCCCTTAAGGTCCAGCTTCAGCAGCTACCTCAAACTTCTGCCCGTGGTAATGGGCCACGGGCGCCGTCGCTCTTTTCAACCGGCTCCGGGCTTTTAATAAATGATATTGTTCTCACTCGGCAGCATCGGCCTCGCGTGATTCGTACTGCATTGCTCACGATACTCAGAAGGCGCTTGTGGCAAAATTTCAAAAAAAATGATGCGGAGTGCACCCCGGAGTGGTGAAGGGGTGGCATGATGACTGCAGGAAAAGTTGGCGGATTGTTGTTGGTAAAAGAACATACGCCACATTCCAACCAGTGGTGTACCACGGCTTCGCCAACATCTTCGAAGCCGGGAGAGCCCAACGACATTCCCCGTACCCTGGCCGGATTCGGAAATCGGACGCGACGGGTTACGCATGTGATACGGGATACTGAAGTCGGCGTGAGTTGCTCCGACATTTCATCCACACCAGCACATCCCGACGACACCCAGACCTCCGCGGCCTAAAGTTGCGTACAAAGGGCTGACACGCCATGTGATAGGTCGTAATGCAGATACTGTCATCGCATCCTCGTCGATTTGAAGTTTCTAATCCCCAGCATCAGCGCACGGGCGTAACACCTCCGTCACGTATCCCACGCCGTGGGCAAAGGTACGCGTTCCGAAACACTCGACGACGTCCATTTCTCCTTGATGATCCAGACTCACGCATGCGCCCGATACCCTGGCGATCCTGTCGAGCTAGGGCGCCACTACGAAACCTTTCAAGGCATAACGTGGGCTGACTCCTTACACCACCTGGATCCACGGCATGACAAGTAAGTATGTTTTGCTGAAAGGGAATCGTGAGGAACCAGTACAGAAAGAAGTAACTTTCGAACACGGTAAGCGGAAGACCGTTTTATTAAGCGGAAACGTCGGGGCGCCGTCTGGGGCCTCCACTCATTGCTAAACCCGGTGACTCAAGCAGAAGCTCCCGCAACCGCTAACAAGCCGCCAACGAATGCTTCCTCATCCTTGGGGATGTGAATCGCTACTTTGGAATACTATCCGACGAATAGAAATCGCTGACTTCCCATCCTGACTCGATTTGCGTTCGTTACTCTGGCTGTGCTCATTGCTGGGCACTTCGAGGCTTAATACACAAAAAGTTGTCTCATATCGCCCGCGTCGATGTCTCTGAAAAGGGACACTTGCTCGCAAAACATGTCGAGGTCGGGACGAAGCTGAAATACTACGGCAAAGTCTTCCACAAGGTCGTGGTCGTGCAAAACCGCCAGGGCGTAGTAGAGGGCGATGGTCTTGCGGCTCGGTTTGACCTTGCCTAGGTTGGATCTTCCAAGCGGGTCGTCGTCGCCCACATCGGCCCTGGCACCTGTGAGAAGAAGCGTTGTCAGTTTGTGCACTCCTACACGCAAAAAGGACTCCCGCCATGGTGGCCCCCACGCTCCGCGGCAGCTCACGTACGTAGCAGATCTTTCCACCGCTCGTCAAGGCATGTCCCCCTTTTCACGATTGACTCTTCTGGCCACAGGAGACCAGCGAGGATTATCGTGATGGAGGACCGGGCAACCTTAAATTTGACTCGCGTGACCTCGGTTGATGCGTTGTCAAAAAGCAGTTTGCATCGGGCCAGCAGGTTCAGAAAGAGAACCCTGATGAAGAAGTCCGTTTCCTCAGGATCAGACTCGGCTAGTGCTTGGAGTGTAATGTAAGCGAACCGCAACCCTTTTCGTACAATCGTCTCCTACCTAATTTGACCCGGTTCTAGAGTATGTCAGATATCTGCGTTGTTTCCAATGCGAGGTAGTCAGCCTCGCTCGGGTATGGCCTCGAGCGTTCCCAAAAATCAAAGCAACGGTCGCCAATTTCAGAGGCGACTTGATCAAACTTGCTGGCTTTAGACGATCCTCGGGGGAAAGGGTTGACTGCGACCGCCATGGTTGTTGGGAAGCAAGTGGACAATGATGGGTGTAGACAGACTGAAATTGCTCGTTTCCCTCGAGAGGCCAAGTAAAGGTTTGCCGTAGAGAAAAGAGTATTCGTCCTAAGGATGGAGTCTTGTTGTGGTTGTTGGCTTGTACTTGGTGCGATAGCCCGCTTTCCTGGGAGGTACGGAGCAATAACTTGCTGATGTGGTGCATGCCAGAGAAATCAGAGAGGGCTGGCAAGTTGGTTAAGTACTTTACCTACATAGGTGGATAGGGATGGTTATTCGTCGTAATGAGGTGGTGCACACGTGTAATAATACTTCCAAGGCAAGTACTGGTTTCATCGGCACCTTCCACGGTTGTATCAGTCTTCCAAGGTCCAGCAAGCATCACCTACCCCGGATGATGTAAGTACATACATGCAGCTTACTCTCGCGTGCGAATACTGAGAACAGGCCGTGAGGATAATTGTGCTGCTTGAGCGCTGGTCGGAGCTGTATGCATCCAGGGGAGCCGTTGGCCGCCTCGCTCAGTTGCTGCACGGTTGCGAAGAAAACAACCCAGTAAAAGGGAGCATAGCATACCCGGCCGAACTGATTTCAACACGACAGCAAGAAATGATCAGCAGCGTGTATGCAGTCAGAGAGCACGTCATTTGCAAATGGTCGATGACAGGTCCGAGGAGGAATGCTAATTTTTACTATTTATTTAACGTCTCTTCATGTCACATATTGTCTTCGAATCACGCTGCCTTTTGCACGCAGAAGACGACGAAGGACGCGTGGCCAGACCTCGCAGGGTCGCGGCCGCAGTACGCCTTGCACCTCTACCCAAGTGTTCCTGTCTTGCCACGAGGGCCAAAGCCCATCCTCTCCAACACCTAAAACGCCGGAATCCAATGGCAAACCATCCTTTTACAGGATGGTTCCGAACCCAAAGGTCTGCTTGATACTGCGAACGTAGTACTCGCTCCAGTTGCGGCGGGCGACCTCTTCCTGGCCAACGGGCACGCCGGTCCAGTTGACGCGCATGACCGTCACGCCGTCAACGTTGTTCTGGTCAAACTCAATAGTCTGCTTCGAGAAGTGGCCCTCAGGCCACTGGTTCAGGCGCCAGGTCTGTACGATCTTGGTGGGCTCGAGCTCAACAAACTCTCCCGATACGTTGCCATCAAACAGCTCGAACTTGCCGCCCTTCTTGGCACCCTCGAACTTCTTCGGAGGGGCGCGCGTGAAGGCAGCAAGGCGCTGGGGGTCGGTGAAGGTCAGATACAGCTGCTCGGCAGTGGTGCGGAACTCATCCGAGTCGGTCACCGTGGTGGTGTTGACAACGCTGCCTTTGTTGCTTTGAGTGGCCGACTCCGTTTTGGTAGTCTTGGGGCCCGTGGGAGCGTGGTACTTGGGGGTGGAGAAGCCACTGGCAGGGTTGGAGCCAGGTGCGTGCTGAATATCCTTGCCGTGCTCGGAGATCAGGTCCGAAGTCAGCTTCTGAAGCTGCTCGCGGATGCTGTGCATGAGCTTGGTCTTGACCAAGTCCTCGACGGGCAGCTTCTCCTTGGAACTGGAGTGCAGGTCGATCTCAACCTGGAAGGGGGTCAGCGGGCGCTGTTGTGCGGGCGTAGGCGCCGTGGCAGCAAGGGCGGGCTTACGGCAGCATCTCCATCGGCCGTGTTGTCGTGATCGAGCTCGGGGAAGGTGATGGTTCCCGAGACATCGTCGGCTTCGGGGGCCGAACCGGCAAACTCCAGGACTAGGCGGACCTCGTAGATGGTAATGACTTTTCCCTTGCGCTGACTGACATCAACGTCACCATCCGCGCTGACGACCTTGCTGATCTTGGCTGTGGCTCCGTTGTCCTCGACCGAGGTGCCGACCAGCTTCTCCTCGAACCAGGTACGGGTCCAATCAAGGGCGTTCTTGCTGACCCAGTGCCAGTTGTTGGGGTTGTGCAGGGCCATCCTGAGGAATTGAGGCGGGGAAGGATCGTAAAAGCTCGGCAATCTATCGGACGGGGGCAAACGAGGTCAGCGGCCTTTGTCTCGACGGGCGGTTTCCACCAGACATGTTGGGGGGGATGCGCAGGATCAGAGGAAGGTCATAGACCAAAGCATTGTGGTCATCAATGGAGGGAGTACAAGTCACCCTATGACTGGTGCCAGCTGGGGTATCATCACATGAAAGCGCGCGGCGGGCAAGAGGGGGGTGCCGAGAGAGGAACAGAAAGCGGGAGGGAGGCGGGGGGGTAGGGCTTACCAGTACGGACAGTTGAGTTGATGTCAGGCGGAATGGTGCTCTGCTACGTGTACATAGCAGGTGGGCTGAGGGGTGTATTAAAAGACGATGATGGATGGATTGGGATAAGTGGTAGGAGGAGTGGTCGCGGCGCAAGGCCACGGGAAGAAAAGAGGGAAGGGAGAGGAAGGCGAGAGACGAAAAAGTCGGCAGAAAGCTCTAGAAATCCGTCCCAGGCAGGTGGACCTGCATCTCCAGGCTTTCCCCTGGTGGGCGGATGGGTAGGTGCCGCTGAAATCCAGGAAGGCAGGATCGCAGGCTGGGGCTGAGCCCTGTCGCCATTGGCCAGAACCCCGCTACTGCGCCCCGCCGTCCCTTCCGTCTGGGTTTTCCTGGTTTTTTTTTTTTGGGTGTCTCGATGTTAAGTAAGGTAGAGCCTCGACCGGAGGACGTGAGAGCGACGGGGATGCGATCGCCCGGTTCTTTCGGATCTTGCCTTCCATGGATGCCTCCAGCTTAACCGGGTGGCTTGGACAAAGGGCGTGTTCTGATTGTCCGATCGAGTGGACAACAAGGACAATGGGTACTTGAGAGGTAGGTATGTAACCATCTTGTGTGCAGATGGTGTTCCATGTCAGGGCTGCTTTGTCGATCCGATGCGGCTGCCGGGACTACCAAAGGAGTTTGTCCCAAGAATGGCCACCTCAAATGGCAGCCGGCCAGATCTATATACAGGGAATGGAAGCCCCAGTAGATCCGGAGGTTGGCAGCCTCAACGCCCCATCATCATCATCATCATCAACACCACCACCAGCAAACAAACCTGTAGATACTACCTACCCAAATCTCTCTCTCTTGCTTGGGTCAGGTAAGTAAAGCACCCCCCCCCCCCCCCACTTACCTACCTCGGTATGCGTGCAGCCGGTTTCGATCTGAGGGCGATACTCTCGGCCCAGCCTGACCCGGCCAACTACGGCTATGGCCCTGGGCCGTGGCCCATTCAGGTTCGAGATTTCGTCCCTCCTTCGGCCGCCGCCGCTCAAGCTGCTGGTGAGAGGAACCCTGATTTCAGTACCGAGCAGAATCACGAACCCCCCCAAACCCAGCGCATCGTGGTCTCGAGGAAATGGAGCGGCGTGTGCATGATCGAGCTAGAAGAGGGCTCCAACATCATGTGCGGGCAAATCATAAGAAGCGCTTCGTATAATCTCAGTCAGGCTTTCTGGAGACACATGCGTAGGGTCCATACCGGAGCCCACACGATGCCTGCCAACGGGTACAGGATTCGGGCAGCCGAGGTGCTACACCACGATCTGCTGCAGCGTCAATTTGTGCTGACTGGCCAGTGGCGCGAAGCTCGTTTCCGGAACGAGCCTGGTCGCGGCCCGCCCGGCTACGAGCTCACCCGCATTGCCGACGAGTTCGAGCAGCTCGCCGCCGTTGACAGCCAATTTGCTGCCATCTTCGGCACCAAGTTCCATCGTCGCAACCCGGACTGCACCGGCCCCGAGCCCCAGGAAACCGGCATCGACCTGTTGCTGAGAGCTGCCGCAGCACTCGAGTCCACGGAGTAGGTAGTGGCATGACTTTTGGAAATGATGCAAATGACAATCATTAATGCTGGCCAAGGTAGGTACTTAGGTAAGGTAAGTAAGAGCAAACAGATCCATTACAGGTACCTACTTGAGTATTTTAAGTGAAACGGTGAGTGCGGAGTACATACATACTCTGTCCAGCTTTACTCCGTCTGTGTCAGCCTGGAGCCACAGGCCTCCTTGCCCGCTGTCAATATATCTCTACTGGTGACCCATGAATCTGTAGGTCATCGTTTCTCTGGGGAATGTGGATTGAACCACCCAACATGTCTCGGCGGAGCCCTGCGACCCCTAGTGCTGATGATGTTGACTACCGCCGTCGCGGCATTTATAACGGGCAACGACCCGATCTAGAACAACACGTCGGGCATTGACTACAGTGCTGTTGCATTCCCGGCCGACGTCTCTTCAGGAACGCGCCACAATCCGGGTGGTCCGGTCCGGGGCCATGCCACAAGCAGACAAGAAGCCTTCATGCTGTGGACTCGAGCTGAACATCCAGGGTCAGGCTAGAGAGAGAAACGGCACACCGCCGACGGACGAAGTGGGCCAGTCATCTCGCTGCGCCGCCTTGGCGATGTCTTTGGCATTAGTGTGCCCACGATGCCACCCCACCATTCGGCTCCTATACGGCTACAACTAGACTGCCTTCCCCCACGATGTCTCACCAGAGACCTCCAGCGACTCTATCCGCCGTCAAGTCCTGGGACTCCTGATACGCATCATGGGCTTCATCAGGTTCCTTCAAGCGGCTGCTTGCCTCTCGCTCACGGTATCGCAGACGGCCGCGGTTCCGTGCGTCACCCGATCCCCTCGGACACCAGTGGTGGCTCTGCCGCAAGGCACCGTCCATGGGTTCCGCGATTCGCACAACAACCCGGTCTATCTTGGCATCCCCTTTGCCCAGACGACTGGTGGCCAGAACCGGTAGGTACCGAGCAGCTCGGTCCGGTCTTCGAGACGTAAAACTGACGCCCGCGCTCAGGTGGAAGAAGCCTCAAGACCTCCCCATCCCCGCCAACGGGGCCGCCGTCGTGGTGAACGCCACAGCGTACGGGCCAACCTGTCCCCAGGCCATTCGCGGCGACTCCTACAGCCGTCAAGATGAGGACTGCCTGAACCTCAATGTCTGGGCCCCGGCCGAGGGAACCAAGCTGCCAGTGCGTGCGACCCATACCACGTCCTGCATATGGAACGGGCAGAGAAACTGACTGGACCCCAGGTGTTTGTGTACATGTATGGCGGTGCCATGGTGACGGGGTCGAGCAGTGACCCCCTCCTGCAGGGCAACAACTTTGCGCGCAATGGCGTCCTCTACGTGAGCTTCAACACGCGCGAGAGCCTGTGGGCGTCGCCGAATTCGGCCGAGCTCGAGGGAACCGGAGAGAGCCAGAACTTCAGCATCCTGGACGTCGAGAAGGCGTTGGAGTGGATTCACGAGAATATCGCTGGTACGTAACTGACGGCAAGCCCGGTGGACAAGTGCGAACGGGAGAACCTGCTGACTGACCGCCTGCGCAGCATTCGGCGGTGACCCGGACCATATCGTCTTCGGGGGGCACTCATCCGGTGCCGTCCAGGTTGACCACTATCTGTGGAACCACCCGGATTCGTGGCTCAAGGGCGCCGTGCAGATGAGCGCGAACGCCGTGTCAGGGCCGGCGTATGCGCCCACTAACGTGGCGCTCGACGCCATCGCGGCCGAGGCCGGTTGCGGCACGGGCGCCGGGCAGCTCGAGTGCCTGCGGGGCGTCGACATGCTGGCGCTGCAGACGGCTTTCTTCAACGCGACGGCCAACACGTGGTTCACGCCGGCCATCGACGGCCTCACGCGCTTCGAGGATTACGCCGCGCGCTTCGCGGCCGGCCAGTACCCCTCGCACGTGCCCCTGCTGACGGGCAACACGGTGAACGAGGGTGCCCTGTTCGCCATTGTGTACGGCGGCGCCAATGGCAACTTCTCGCAGTGGATCGACAGCTTCGACGCCGACAGCGCGCACATTCCGGACGAGGTGCTGACGGCGGCGTACCCGGCGGCCGACTTTGCGGGCGACTCGGCGCGCAGCGGCGCTCAGTACGGCGACGCGCGCTTCCACTGCGCCGTCGACTACCTGGCCGACGTACGCAGTGCCGGGCAGCCGACGTGGCGCTACCGCTTCGAGGCCGCCTACGACAACGTCGTGGGCATCCCCAACACGGCGCCGACGCACGGCACCGAGATCCCCTTCTTCCTGGGCGGCAACGAGTGCTTTGCGGGTCTCGCGGGCGTCACGGAAGCCCAGCAGGCTCTCGCCGACGCCACCCACAAGTGGTTCGTCGACTGGATCAAGAACCCGGCCGCCGGGCCCGGCTGGGCTCCGGCCGCGCCCGTCGACGGCCCCTTTGCCCGCATCGGCGCGCCCGCTGACGAGCTCGCCATCCTCGAGGGCTCGACGGCCGACTTCAATGCCCGTTGCCAGAAGGTCTACAAGCCCTTCTTCCCCGAGTACCCCGTCGTGCAGAACCCTGTTCAGCAGTCGTAAGGCAATCGCCGCCGTACCCAAGCAGTTAGAGGCCATGGTTTCGCTATGTTTCACTCGGAACACCATACGATAGACCTTATAGACAGAAAACGGTGAAGTGGTCGTCTGAATCCCACGAGCTATATGTTCCCAAACTAGTTTCGCACCGCTGTTCGTGATTATGTCTCTTCTTCCCTTCTACGCCCGCGCCCCCGACTTCTACGGCACATCCGCCGCATGCAAACCCGAGAGGGCGGAGGGGTACGACTGACACGGGCTTGACCACGGGAAGCACAGGTGGACTTAAGTGCTGGCCCGGCCCCCCGTCGCTCTCCGGATATCGTGCGGCGGTCGCTGGCGCGGTTTCGAAAGCCGGGCCACCGCACCCGTGGGGTGCCACCCTGCATCTGCACGCTACTATGTAGTGCACTTTGTGGTCCAAAGGCGACTTTCTGTCTCTATTGTGCCAAGCCCCTCGCTCCACGGCCCACCCCGTTCCGTTGCGCCTGCGTAGCGGAAGGGATCGTCAGCGTTGCCATGACGGGCGGTGCAGATGCGGGTGCGGGTATCGGCGCGCGGCTCGCGCAGCCCCTGGAGTAAAGCCAAGCCGGGCCGTGTGCGACATCGAAACCGGTCCACACCGGCGGGGAGCCGTCTTGGCAGAAATGGATCCGCGGCGTTCCGCAAGTAGGGTTGAGACGGGTCGGGTGTTGCCGCGTAAGCGGAGGCCCAAGCCTGTGGACGACGTGGCTTCCTCCGAGACGAACCCGCGGTGCACTGCTGTGCAGTGAAGAGACAACAAACAGCGTACGAGATTGCCAGGACGGGAGATGTGCTACAAAGCTTAGGTATATAAAGACACCGAAGCGTTGTACATAATACCAGGCTCTTGGGTCGGTGGAGAGCAATTGTTCAATACATCTATCCCTGCATTGCCTATCCTTTCTGAAGACTGCAACTTTTCTACGATCCTTCTCCGCCGCTCGCCCTACTCCAGCCGCTTTTTCTTCCCCATTTCTATAACTTACTACATCTCTCTCGCCATGCGTTTCACTGTCCTCACCGCCGCGGCTGGCGCAGCCCTGCTGTCAGCGGCCCCGGTTCTTGCCGCGCCCGGCGCCGACGCGTTGATCACGGGATATGAAAGGTTTCTTCCCCTGGGGGACGAGATGTGGGATAACATCAGCAAGCTCAAGCCCACGAACGCCCTGCTCGTTGCCCCGGTACGTCAGCGTTGGGAGGGGCGGCGCTCCCTCCACCCACACACAGGCCGGACACGCACACTAACCGACATTCGGGGATGTAGAAGATGGTGACCACGCTCACGAAGATTGGCTCCGAGCTCAACAAGCAGGCGGACCTTGTCCGCGACGGCGCCGAGCCCCTCGGCGCCGAGGAGCAGGAGCTGGCGTGCGCGGCCTTTGGCAAGGCAGGTTCTCCCCCCCCCCCCCCCACCACTCTCTCTCCCATCGGGGGCGGCTCCGTTTTCTGGTTTTCCGCTAACGCCCCTTCGGCAGGTGTCCAGCATCAGCGGTCAGTGCTTGACCGGCCTCATGGAAAAGGCGGACAGCCTTTCGGCGCTGCAGGCAACCCAAGCCCTGGAGCCCTTGCAGGCGGTGCTCTCCCGCTTCCCTCAGCCGTGGGAAGAGATCAAGGCCGGCTTCCTCGAGGCCGCCCCGAACTGCGCCCAGGAGACCATAGATAACGGCCCGGACGTGAGCGGTCTCCTCAACCAGGCCATCGGTCAGCTTTCCGGCGGTCGTTAAAGGGGCGGTGAGCTGCTTGCTAAGCAACGGAGGACAATGTCGGAAAATGGTCGCCGAGTATATGTCGCTATGTGGCACAGCCAATGTCTGATTAATAATGCCGGTGGGAGACCGGGAGGCATTCACTTACGGCCTGCTGTCAGGGCCTATGTAGAGCCAGCCAACGCCGTTCCCATCCCACCGACTGCCGTTACTCACTGTTTTCCCAGCTCGTGCACAGTTCACCGTAGGGGCAGGATGACCTCCGGTTAAGCATTCTGCCTCGGCTCCGGTGGAGGTTGGCTACCCGACGAATCATATACTAGTGTTCGCCCCAATGTGATGGTCAGCATGACCGCTGGCCTGACAAGTGTGGATACCTCGGTAGATTGGTCCCGTCCGCTTTCCTATTCTAGTATTTCCTCCAGGGGTCAGGAAGATATGCCGGTCGTCCCCCTGGGCCCGATCCCGGCTGTGCACTACGCAGTAAATCCAATCCTGGTTCGGAGTCTCTGGTTCTGTTCGGCAAGCCTGCCTTTACCAAGGCAGATGCCCCCGTCGCCGGGGGTGACAACGAAAACGCCCATTCTTGGCCATGACTCACGTACAAGCCTAACAGCGGATGCTCAATGAGAGCAGATAGTACGGGCCTGCTGCTGTTAGGATGCTACTGGGCCAAGAGACGAGAATGGGCGTTTCTGCTGTCAGGCACGTGCCCCGTGCTGTTTCCGGTTCCCCGTATTGTGATGGCCATGACGGCGAGTCATGCGTTGCTTGGTATCGTGTCCGGTGTACGAGCCGAGAGCAAATCGCCTGGCAGAACTCACGAGGTTGTGCTAGAAGTGGGTGTGATCGGAGTTCGGCACCATATCGTCATCAAAACGAGACCGAGGCAACAGAAAACATCAGGTACTAGATTCAGTTTCTCATCTATCTATGCGCAACGAGACAAGACCAAAACAGGCTTCGGGCGATGGTCTCCATCGGGCGAGGGGGTGGATATACCCCACCGTCAACCCAGGGACACCATATCGGGCCGCGACTGGACAGTAGGTAAAGCGTTCAGGGGAAAGCGATGACTGCCAAGCAACAGCTCCATCTCGTCTTTCGGGAACTGCGTTTATCCTTTGTACCCTGGCTTGTCGAGATATGAATGTATATATGTAGCGTTGTCTCGGGCGTCGATCAAACATTCTGGCTAACCTGTTGCCTACAGCTGTCGACAAGTCACTCGCTCACCCCTCGTCTTGTAACGTCCTCTCACTCTTTATTCCTCACCCCAAGATGTTGCGGACCTTGGTGGCCTCGGCCGTGGTGGCTGGTCACGTCGCTTCGGCGTACAACCAGCTCCTTAGCTTCGACAAGGCGCCTGTGATCGAGACGCGATCCCTCGACGAGATCCACAAAGCAGCGCTCGCCGAGGGCGGCGTGGTGACCCTTTGGCAGGGTGGCGACGAGCACACCGGCGAAGCCAGCATCAAAAAGGCCTTCGAGACCCGCTTTCCCGGCATGACGCTGAATGTCACCATCAACTTGTCGAAGTACCACGACACCCACTTCGATCAGCAGCTGGCCGCCAACAACGTCTACATCGACAGCATCGTCCTGCAGACCGTGCACGATTTCCCCCGCTGGAAGGACGAGGGCGCGCTGCTGCACTACGCCCCCGCTGGCTTCGATACGCTGTACGAGCCGGCCCGGGACCTCCACGCTGCCTTTTACAGCATCATGACCATCGCCTGGGCCGGCATGTGGAACGAGGATAAACTCACTGGTCTCGAGAAGGCCCCTATTGAGTGGGAGGATTGGCTCCGCCCTGAGTTCAAGGACAAGCTGGTTCTGACGTACCCCAACGACGATGATGCCGTGCTGTTTGCTTTTGACCTCATGTACGTTGCCCCCCCTTTTTTTTCAGTCCCTTTCCCCGTTTTCAAAGATGGACCGTGGCCGCTTAGGCATTGTTCGCTGTGAGTGTTGGACTTTGGACGAGCTTAAAGGCTAACTGATCCCCTAGCCTTCAGCAATACGGCGAAGCCTGGTTCGACCGCCTGATCGCCCAGAACCCCCGCTGGGTGCGCGGCACGGGCACGCCGAAGACGGTGCTCCAGGACCCCAAGAGCCAGTGGGCGGCGACCTTCACGACGTCGGGCATGCAGCCGTCGACCAACCCCAACGTCAACGTCAGCCACCCCGTCCACGGCTCCTTCGTGAGCTGGTTCCAGCTGGCCGCCATCCCCAAGGACGCGCCGCACCCCGAGGGCGCCAAGCTGCTGCACAACTGGTTCCTGTCCAAGGAGCGCCAGGCCGCCAGCGCCTTCTGGCCCGTTCGCACCGACATGGACCCCCCCAAGGGCTACCCGCCCCTGATGGAGATGCCGGGCACCAACGTGACCTACTTCCGCGAGTGGATGGCGGACCGGGCCCACGTCGAGCGCCTGCGTTTCTACTTTGAGGACAAGCTCGGCACCGCGCAGGGTCTTACTCCCCTGGAGGACGGCATCTAAAGCGAATAGCTGGGTTGCATAGATCACCAAGCACCGAAAGCGAGTTAGTCGGTTCTCTGGTTTATGCAGCCCGACTAGTTGACGTCTCCACGAAAGATCTGTCAAGGACATCATTTCTATCTTAATGTTTCTGAAACATGAAACCAGAAGCATGTTTCAGTTGACGCTGAAGATTTTGCACTGATTATGGACATCTCGCAGAATGTGAGCTATTGTCCGAAAGGAAAGTAATTAGTAATTAAATAAAATCCGCCCATTTATAAAGAAAGCAACCCTACTTTATTCAGGGACATCAAAAGTCTACCAAACATGAAACACACTTTGCGGGTGAGGAACCCACAGCTCTGTGAGTCTGCCAGGGGTGGGAGTAAATTCCGGATCGAAATAGTGATACCAGTCAGAGACGTCGTCGAGTCGGCGGCCCTTGTCCTGGAGTTGCAATCGCCGGCCCTTTGCCAGCAGTTGTAATCGACCTGCTAAGAGCCCGCTACAGCAGCGATTGGACAGCATCCCCCGCATTCTCAGGATCTCGAAGACAACGAACCACCGCCACAGCCCACGGTCTAATATTTGGTCGCCGATGGCAATCCGGGCCCCGCGTTCGACCAGGATCCCGACTGTATCGGCGTCCGCAAGGTTAGCTGCCAATGACAAGGCGGTTTCCCCAGCTTTGGTTCTGCAATGTGGAGAAGCGCCGAAGTCGAGTAGCATCGACACTGTTTTGAGTTTCTGTTCCCGGAAAGAGGAGAAGAAACCGAGTACATCTTCTACACTGGAAAGGTCGGTGGGGTTCGGTACCAGCGTCGTTTCTCTCACGGCTTCTGTCAAAGGCGTTATATCCCCGTAGCCGATGACATTGACGTCAGCGCCATGGCTGATCAGGGCTTGGGCCACGTCCCAAATTCCCCAGTCTATCGCCAGAGTCAAGACTGACTTTCCATGCCGGTCCACGGCGTTGACGCCGGCTCCCTTCCGAAGCAACATCATGACTGGCTCCACTCTGAACGACGAAAGGGCAAAGATAAGTTCGACGCGTCCTGAGTAGCAAGAGTCGAATAATTTACCAATGTGGCCACGCCTCAGGCACAGGTCAAGGCCTTTGTTGTAGTAGGCAGCCAGCGCCAAGGCGTTCGGTTTCTCATCCACCGCGGGGGACCAATGGCCACTCGTGAATGTAAAACTGTCCGGCGGAGCGAAGGGGGCGGGGCACTGCCGCGTATAGCGATGCGTTACCGGTTGTAACAAGACGTCCCAATGGTTGCCGTTACCCGAAGCCGAGATGATTTTCTCATTTGCGTCGAAGAGCATATTTAGAGTCCTCTCGAGCAACAAGGGAAAGTCAGCTTCGCAGTTGTGGGTTATTGCCACGGAAAAAGCGGTGTGGCCAGGCATACAGCTCGAACAGATGCCGGCGCCACGATCTATCAGCTTCTCACAAAGTTGGACGTAACTGGCGCGCAGCGCTCGGGACAGCGCTGGACATGCGAAATAAGTCTTGTTGGCTTTCTCGGGGGGCGGGAACTGATCGAGCAACCATAGCGCTATTGTTTCATCTTCATTGTAGCAAGCCGTAAGCAAGGCCCGGGATTGTAGTATGGAGCGCCACGTTGGCTTCTTCAGGCGGGATAGGAGAAGCGAGGCGATTTCCATCTTGGGTGAGGCAAGCCATTCACCGAGACCTCGCACCAAAGCCGAGCCAAGAGGTGAATCACGCTTGGGTTGCCAATAACCGTCACCCTCTTCCGGACGGGCGGCTTCCAAGTGTACAATCGCACCTTGTTGTAGAAGCCACTCAACCATGTGCACATCCTCATTGTAGACCGCGATCGCAAGTGGCGTCATTCCGGACTCGTCCTTGGTTTCCAGATAGCTTCGCCGGAGCACCAGGTCCAAGACGCGGGAACGGCTTTCCAATTGCTGTTGGGCCCATGGTAGGATCCCCCACCAGGTGGCAATGTGCAGTGGACTGGGCGTAGCTTTGGGAAATATGTCAGGCATGGCGCCCTGCGACAGCCTCCAACTTTCCCATTGCCTCCGAAGGATGTCCCCCGTTGTGAAGAACGGGCGAGCCAGTTCGCGAGAGATGTCTACGGCCTGGCAGGCCTTCATGTGCTGGGGCAGAAACTGGACGGCGTAGGGTTTCAGAACGTCGCTTTTCGCCGTCTGTTCAAGTATCTTCAGACACTTCCTCATGATGGTCCGATGCCCATCGTCGACATGCGTCCGGCCGGCGGCAGAGCCTGGTGGGTTCGGCGGATGCGGTTCGACCAGAAACTCCTTGGCCGAGGAGTGCACAAGTCGGACAGTCTCGGTCCTGTCACTGAACACCAAGACATCCTTGCAGTAGACCAGCAGGTCCCTGATGTGTTCCCGATGTGGGAGGGAGACGGAACCCTTGACGGCGCGGGCTAGCTGGGGCAGGGTCAAGGGCACAAAGGCCAATGCGACCCAGGCTAGAAGAGCTCGGATGGGCTCCCAGTCCTCAGCGTGATCCTCGGCGATGCGGGTTAATATTCGGCGGTATTGCTCCCCGAGTCCCTTGGGCGTCTTTTCCAATGCCTTCATGACCTCTCTGGAGGTTCGATACCTCAGCAGATCCCTAACCACGAAGCTTATCCAGAGGAACGAGCCTTCAGATCGAACCCAGAGTTGCTCATAGAGCCGCCAAAGAACCCAGTCTTCAAAGTCGGCCTTGTGAGATAACGCGTCCTCGATACTGTTGGCAATAAAAAGCTTAATGTCATGTCGTATCTGCAAGTCGCACTCCTTGAGTTGGATGTTGGAGAAACCGCGGAAACTGCTGAGGTCCCTGCTAACGACTGCCAACCTGAAAGTCGCTGTTGAATGCGTGGACTCGTTCATGGCGAAAAGCCGATGAAATCTTCTGGTAAGTTGGTCTGCTGATGCCTTATCGCATTCATCCAATCCATCAAGGATACAAAAGGTAGGAATTGGCTCCCTTGACGTGACTAGTGCCTGGAAGACATTCCAAATCATCTGCGGTCCCGAAAGCGTGTACCTGGCCGCTTCATTGGAGTGAAAGCTTGGCCACACGTGCTGACCGAACGACTGGTCCGAGGTGGTTCGAAGTAGTTGGACGAGTAAGCCTCGGAGAACCGAGATCTCGGTGTTTCTCCTCTCGTCGTCGTGGCGACAGAAGAAGTAGGTCACACGCTTTTTACTCGCCTCCAGGCTCTCGGTGATGAACGTAGACAGCATCGTCTTGCCCGTGCCAGGGCCGCCGGAGATCCAAAGCTGGGCACAGTCCCCTTGGAGCCATTTCCGGTAGTCTGGGTGACTCTGGATCCATATGCACGTTCCAGGAACTCGCCACCCATTTTGGCTCTGAAGTTCGGCGCGGTCATCCGCGGGATCCGTCACGCGCAGGTAGTCAAGGACCTTCGCCCGTCTTGTGTCAATGTCGTCACGGTCTAAACCAAGTCAGCGATTTCGGGCATTATTACCTAACCAGTGAAATTGAATGTAATACCAAAAGAACATCCATGGAACGTCCCCGCAAGGACCATCGCATGGGGACCAGCAGTAATATCATGAATATGCTGGCCCGGGGCCGAGGCTTGCGCCATTGCGTGGTTGTCGTCTCGTTAGACGAGAAGATGGGATAAGATGTTCAGCAGATTTTCCAGAGGGGCAAGATTAATAGCGGGATAAATTACATGGTTGGTGGGGTGCTTCACGACCTATGCTTATTGCTTCCATCGTGTATCGCTTAGGAACCAATGATGATCCTGATAGCCACTCTTCCTCGCAGTTTGATGCAACACAGCCCCATATTGCACATAGTTGAAGGCTGGGCTCTGATACTTGTCACAAATCGGATCTGCGCTCAAGGCAGAATGTCTGAGGGCGGGGTTACCATCATGCATGGTTTCGCTTTAGACATTCGGTAAGAATATTGACCGCGTGGCCAAATTCAAGCCGGAAGGGGGGCACCTGGCCAATCAAAAGCTCCTCGGCGTGTCGCTTCGTCAGCATTCTGTCGCCAAGGCAGAAAAAGGCCTGGTTTTTCACACAGCCTGCTTCCTCTGTCAGCCTTGGCTGCATTCCACGGTTGCGCCGCCGCATGATTGCCCTTTCACGGCGCTGATGTGCATCGTATTGCAGGATATAGCGCCGCTTCCTGCCGCCCCGTCGGGGTAGCGCAATCGCTAGAAGAGATCACAGAGTGCTTCTACTTATCAAGCGCGTTTGTATATTAGGACAAGCTTCCGCATTTCGAGCAACAGTGCCAAGGGACTTCCAGGTGTTCAGCATTACCATGGCGGATCCGCTATCAATCACTGGCCTTACTCTGGCGGTGTTGAATTCCGTTGCGGCCATTGCGACTCTCATTGGGGAAATCAAGAACGTCCCATACCAAGTGAGATTTCTCCGCTCCGACCTCGAAGCACTCAAGCCCGCCCTTGACCAACTCAACGAAATTGTTGGTGGCCCGGATCAGAACGAGATTTCCTTCGCCGAGAACCTGTCCCCTGCACTACAGCAATGCCAAGAAGCCGCAGAGCTCTTCCTGGGGTCGCTCAACCAGTGGACAAAACGCCTCACGGATGGAAAGCTCGCCTGGATAGACAGAGTCAGCATCGCGACCCGTCACCAACGTCAGATCGACGCTTTCCAGAAACAGCTGGCTGCGTGTAAGCAGAGCCTGATACTGAGCATCACGGCGACGCACTTGTAAGGTGGTTCTGACCTAGCCAAGTTTCCATAAATGCTGACAGGAACTAGGTCTCAGCCCCGAACACAGACTCCGATTCCTCGTGATGGCTATTACTGGAATCGGGTAGAAGTGCTCGCGAGAGACGCAATGGAGACCGGAAACCTCTTCAGCACTGACGTCACTCGCATGGACGGCCAAATCAGAGACCTCGTGCTATCCCAACCGGCGGATGGTGGTGGCACAGCGCAGGACTTGCCCGACAACGCCGTACGACAGCTGCAGCTGTACAAAGCGGCGGCCGAGCACTTCCACAAGCTCTGTTCGGAGGCCATCCCCCAGGTCGTGACGGAGGTGAAGCAGCAGCGTATCCGCAACGTCAAAACGAGCGCGGGTGGCGTCGCCCACGTGGGCAGCTTCAACGAGCGGGAGGGGGCAGAGAAGTACAACCAAGACATCTCGGACGTGACGACGGATAAGAAGGGCTTTGCCCTCGTGGGCACGGCCAACGGAATTGATTTCAACCAGATGTTTAGAGAAATGCGTAAGAGGTAGTTTGTAGTTTAAAAATAAAAGCGATATAATATTTAAGGTACATAGTAAGGCAGTGCACACTGGTAGACGTTTTGGTGTCACAGCCCTACCACAACCATCGCCTCCAACTTAGGATGGGGAATCATTCGTTACTTATCGCTCAATAACTGCCTAGCCGCGCTGCTTATGACGTGGCCGAGCAAGTCGCAATGAGCACCTTCCTATAATTTTAATGGTCATGTTTGGCTACGACGCAGGATGCAAGCATCCGAATTTCCAGCCTTTGCCACTCGCAATACACCATAGTCGGTGTGCATGCGACATTACAGCGCACACAGCGCAACACGGCAGAAGCTTACTCGGCAGGGATGTCAGCGCTGGAGGGGACGACTGGCCCCTGGACGGAGTCTCCGCGATACAGAATAGGTTTATACGGCGTCGGAACGATGGAACTTAGGCCAGAAACGGTAGACTAATCCGTGAAGCGCGTGCCCCGTTGGAAAAAGGTGGAGTATGATATCATAACGGCGCTGGCCGCTTCCCATGCGAGCGCGGGTGCCCGTCAGGGTCAGCTAAGAATCCGCTACCGAGTATCCATTTACCGTGCAGTGTGATTCAGGGTCCTGGGCACCCTGAGCAGGCCAAAGCACCCCTCGACCTTTCTATAAAACCATGAATTCATGTCAATAACCTGACTGTTTCTGCGATCGCCATCGCTCACAATGCCTAATCCCAATTCCCATCAGCAATCCCCATCCTTATTTCCCATGGCTTCAATCCCCGCCCCAAGCACGGCGAGCCGTTCGTCCCTGGTTGAGGCCACCTTCCAAGCCACCCCCCCATGCTGTACCACTGCCATGGACGCCTCAGCGCTGGCTACGCGTCTTCACCAAGTATGTACATGAAGCATGGATGCGGCGTGAAGGCTTCCTGTAGACAGACACCGTACCTACCAGCCTACCTCCTACCTACTTAGCCAGATCATACACTCACATAGGTGATTGTCAAGATCCGCCATACCACCAGGGCTCTAGCCGAGGCATCCGAAAAACTGCATCGCCTTGATACGCAGGGCGCCCGTCTTGATGGCGCCGACTTAAGTGGCATGTGCCACATTTCGCACGAGGTCGGCCGTCAACTGCGGTCCCTGCAAGCCTTGGCGGCCCTTTCGCGCCAGCAGGGCCGGCCTTCTGCACCGCAGCCTGCGCTTCGGACAAGCCGCCCGAAACACAAACGAGTATGTTGCTAGCCATCTTATTATTATTGTTATTACCCCGTGGCGCCGCCCCAAACTAACGGAATGGGCGACCGTTAAGCCAACCCGCGGGCCGAAGCAGTGCGTGCAATGTCATCACACGAAAACGCCCGTGTGGCGGAATGGCCCCGAGGGACCACGCAGCCTCTGCAACCCGTGTGGGCTCCTCCATGCCAAGAAAGAGAAAATACCACCACGACTTGCATGCGAGGAGGCCCGGTTACAGTGGGCTGCATCACCATTAACTACTGCCAACGTACACGCCCATCGCCCTCCATCATGAATATCCTGGGGACCGGCTCAACCTAATAGCAATGAACTCCCATAGGACCCGCCGCCGTCTTCTAGTACATGGCACCAGACCTCCGCGCGGGGGGGGAATCAGGATCCTACTGTATAGATTATATGAATAGAACCTTACGACTTGAACGACGACACATGTCGACTGTGCGCGGACCCGTTCTGGTGGCAAAGTTTTCCCGTCCCAAATGCATCTAACCCGGGCTACTAGTACTTACTCCTTATTAGCGACCTCCCCTCTAGACTCAAGTGGACCAGGCCCAGGCCCAGGCCTCAGGTACATATTCGCCTCCCATACTTCTTCCCTGCTAGTTCTAGACCCCTACCATGAAGGCCAGGGACCAAGTTGTGGGTATCTTGATTGATGGACTTGTCTGGACCGCCAGGCTGGCTTTTCCTTCAGGGTGCACGCACAACACTTCATCGATCTGTCAGTCAACGGAGTGATGGACAGATGCGGCGACCATCCTCGCCATCGAAGCATCCCACCCAACCCATGAGGGTGGCAAACTCACATTCCTGATGGTACCGGCACATGCGAAAGTGCCGCGAAATCCGACACCGACGCCCAGAGTCCTATGTGTGAGCCCCATGGGCTTTTTGAAGTTGCCCATCGGCACGACCCCTCCTGCCCTCGTCGGAACGTGTCCATGTATCCGGACAAAGCCGCCCCCGTCCAACAGTCCGTCATGGTGCATTTGATGACGGCTCATACGACCGACTTGACAATTGGCTCAGTTCGACGTCCCGCATAGCTTGATCCTCTAGGTCGTACTGGACACTCCGGGCGCCCGCCGGTTTGTCTGTTGGAAGCGAGCTCTGAACCTCTGGTGAGCTACCCCTGCCGCCACCGCCGCTTTGTTGAATCAGGCTGACTGAATGGCCGACAGATGCACGATATATGAGGGGCAGCTTCTCATCGCGCCGAGGCTCCCTGGCATCCCGACAACCATTACCGGGTGACGTGAGAAGCCTGTTATGGATTGCAAGTCCTGTTCTCCGGTGCCTTCCCCGTACGTATTACACGGTGTCCGCCGAAAGGTCCAACATTGTCATGCTGCTCACCCGACATCAGTGGTGGTCGCCTGAGCCCCGAAGTAACACATGGTGAGATTGGTGGTCATCGGCGCGCCGGGGTTTCCTCATCCCCGACCCAGTTGCCGTCTCCTTGTGGCCCTCCCGGGTCTAGTGACGTTTCTTCTTCGGCCGATTCTGCGTCCATCGACGTGTCGGCCTCTGATACCCTCGGCCGTGGTTCCCATGCAACCTCTGTTACGGCCTTCTCGCAGGGGAAATCGCCGATACCCTTCGTATCGGATGTCGAAGCCAACATTGACACCCTTCAGAACACTTCCTGCCCCCATCCACAGAATCACCCGGACACGGGCCCCTCTCGTCATGAACCGGAGGGCCGTGCAAGCTCGGTGGATCGGGCGTCCCTACCTGACCCAGCGCCAACACTGGATACCTTCCTGGACTCCGTGATGCCCGACCCTGGCGTTGTGTCACGGCACCCAACCCCCTTCAACGTGTTCCGGGCTTTATATATGCTCTCCACCCGGCCCAACCCACAGATTACTCTAGACGCCATCCACATGTCGCAGGCGTTCGCCGTCACCGATGCATGGCAACCGGATCAGAAGATGATGTTCGTCTCCCAAGGCTTTCTCTCTCTGACTGGCTATGAGCGCCACGAGCTGTTGGGGTTGAACTGCCGGATGCTGCAGTCACCACACGGCGTCGTCGAGGCCGGGGCTCCCCGAAGATTCATATCGAGTGCCTCGGCGTACTTCCTGAAAGAGAAGCTTCGCATGGACGAGGAATTTCAATACGTCATCACCAACTACAAGAAAACCGGGGAGGCCTTCACCAACCTTCTCACCATCATTCCTATTGCCTGGGATACGCCCGAGACCAGGTTCATCTTTGGGTTTGCAACCGATCTGTCCTCGTCCCCGAACCCCGTTAGCTATGGCACCGACCCGACGACGATGCATCGCATGACAAGTCACCTGAACCTGTCACAGAGGCGACTGGAATTGTCAGGGCCCCAAGCGCCACCCCCCACGCCGAAGATCGGTCATGGTGATGTTGAAGTGGGTGTCAACGATGCCGATGTTGATTGCGGCGAGGCCGGCACCAATTGTGACGAGGTCGCCGTTGAGTCCGACGAGCCCGGCGTCAATCTCGGCGGGCTCGGCGTCGACTGCGAGGAAAGCGGCATGGACTGTGACGAGGACGAAGCGGTGCCTTCGTTGCCGAGCTGCGATGTGGCGAGCCACCAACCGCCTACATGCTCAACGGGGCAAGACGACGTCGTTGAAATGGCGCCCGTGGACATAACCTCGGAACAGCTGGCACAATTAGCCCGTGGGCGTGAGATCAACAAGGATGGGCCCAGTGCGAACGCCTGGAATCGGATGTTGCTGGAAAACATCGACGGCTTGGTACAAATCGTTTCTCTGAAAGGTACCATCGTCTACATTTCGGGCTCGTGCCGGCGGCTGGGCTACGTGCCGGCCGATCTTGTCGGCCAAGCCATCGAGCGGATTTGCCACCCGTCCGACCGCGCGGGCCTGATGCGCGAGCTGAAAAGCCCGTCGGGAGAAGGGTCCATCGACGTGCTAGTCCGGCTCCAGGCCAAAGACGGTGGCTATAGCTGGTACCAGAACACGGGCTCGGTCTGGAGCGAAGGCGCGCGCCGGTGGGCCGTCCTCGTCGGCTACCAGCAACCCGTCGTCAGTCTGGGTCGCGATGCCATAGGCCCAGGTTCCGGGGGGGCCACGGGCGAGCGAGACATCTGGTTCAAGGTGTCCACGTCCGGCCTGATCCTGCACGCCTTCCCCAGTCCCCAGATGACGCTCGGGACGCCTCTCGCCGCTCTCCTCGGCTCCAGTTTCCTCAACCTGGTGCCCGACGGCCTCGACCATCCCGCCTTCCGGCAGTTGCTTGCCGACGGACGGCGCCACACCAGCACGACGACGACCTTGGGGCTTCTGAGCCCCAGGGGCCACAGCCTGCGGGCCAGCACAACGGTGCACCCGCCAGCCCTACATACCAATACCTCCCCGCACTCGAATGACGCAGAGAACCCGCCTCACTTCTTGCTGCTCCAGTGTCGCGTCAGCCGGGACCCCCCACCCCCCAGGTCGCGCAAGAGGAGCCTATCGAGCTCCCAGGGCCTACTGGGACATGCCACGCAGCGCCCGCCGCAGCCCTCCTCGGGCGCCCCCGGAAATAACGTGTTGCAGGAGCTCGAGGCCGACGAGTGCGGAGTACTGCAGTACGACGTCCGCCGGCTCATCTCGGCCAACGAGGCCCTGGAGAGCGAGGTCCAAGACCTCACGAAACGATCCAGACAGCGCAAGAAGCTCCGGGCGATGGGCGCCGGCTTCCAAGGGTGCGCCAACTGCCGCACGAGGAAAACCCCCGAGTGGCGACGGGGGCCCAGCGGGCAGCAGGACTTGTGCAACAGCTGCGGTCTGCGGTACGCCAAGTCGGTTAGGTAAGCCTCATCTAATGTTTGTCGGGCCCTCCATGCGTTCAGTGGGTATGATAGGGTGAATTACCTCTATTAACAGCAACAAGAACCACCTAGGCAAGGCACCCCAAAGCAACGGACGGGCAGTAAGAAGGCCTATAAAAAGTGTTATCGGCCGCGTTTCCAGGCGGGGCTGTCGGTTGTTTGGTTTGCTAGCTAGGCGTTAGGGTGTTGGGGGGACAAAATGCACAGCTGGAGGTACTAAAGGGATGCCCCAGCAGCCTTGTAATATGGGATGGTACTTACCTCCCAGCGGCGTTGCAGAGGGGACTGCAGCATGTGGGGCGTTTTCCTTGGTTTGGGGGGGGGGGGGGGGCTCGGAAGGGCTCCGAGGAATCTTCCATCCCTCTAGCCCTGACTGGACTGATTACTTTACCTACTTTATTTACGTATCTACTCAAGTACCTACCATAAGTAAAACATGTAACCTAACACTTAGGTCTATACATTAGTATATGTAGGTACAATGTATGTAAGTAGGTGTCTTCCGGGACTCAAATCCAACTGGGAGCTGAGAATAAATAGAAGCTGGCTCGGCTCGGCGGGCCACCAGGATTGTGATGGGGCACCATCTCCTCTGGAGTTTGGCCCACGCCCGCTGCAGGAAAGAGCCCTATCCTTATTATATGCACTACGTAGGTGGCGCCGTGTCAAATCGCATGGTAGATAGATCTGGATGCAAGTAACCTACCGTTAATGCAACACTCGTCGCACCACGAATACATCATCGGCTAGCGACAGGCTCGTCATACAAAAATAGCCCTGGAGTACGTAAAGCAGATCTCTTGTCGCCCAAGGACTTTCTCTTCTAGTTAGTAGGTACTTACTCAAGTACCTAAGTATTTACATGCCGGATGTGTAAGACGTAGGTACTTAGTAACCTAAGAGGTGTTTCCCTGAGTACTTACACGAAGTAGGAGGACAGCCCCTCGCAGCATTTTCCCATCGGCTTTCGGTACGTCGTGCAAGCATCAAAGACCAGCAGCCCGCGACGGGGGCCCGGCTCGCCAGCAACCGTTGTCGCTGTTGTCGCGGGGTCGTGGCCACATTTTGTCAATCAGCGCCATCGACAGCCAGCGTTGCCGCACCGCCGCGTTCCATCGAACAACCCGAACCCCTTCTTGGCTTTTCTTTGTTGATACCTACAGTTTTTGCCAGCCGTCGTCCGTTCCGCCGACAGGGATTGCGCGCAATGGCCGGCGTCCCGGAATCTGTTCGCGAACGAGAGACGTTCAAGTTTGCGGACCACCTGTATGTTGCTTTCCTTTCCCTTGCACCCCCGGAATCCGTGCTCAACGCTCTGGGTAAGTATGTAGTGGCAAGCTCCCGCTAACCTCTCGGCCTTGGAAGGCTCCGCCCTCTCTATCTTGCCTCGCGCGCACAGGACGAGAGGCATGAACCCGTCGATTCCGCCACCGACGATCCTAATGCTTCATTGAACCCGCAATCCGAGTCCGAGCCCGAGCCGCAGTCAGCACCAGCCCCGACGACGCCCGCCTGCTACGACCCAGCACTTTCTGCGCTTATACAGCTTGGCGTGCTCAAGCTAGGGGCATCTCGCGGCTTGGTTTCCATCTTCGATCGCAACAATGGGTATGTAGTAGCTGAAGCGACACGCGATTCTGCGCTGGGACCCGCGGCCGGAGGCCAGCCCGGTCTGCTGTTCACGGGCAAGGCGATCCCGCGGAAAGAGAGCATCTGCGAAAACATCTTAGCGCCTACGGAGGATGCGCCCGCGGTGCTCCGAGTACAGACCGACTTTGGCACAAAGCTCCCCGTTTCGACCATCTTGGATTTGGCCGAGGATGCACGCCCTCAATACCAACCGAGCGTTGGCGGCGCGCCCTTCCACCGTTTCTACGCTGGCGTACCGATCCGATCGCCGAAAGGCATCAATGTTGGCGTCTTCAGCATCTTCCATGACCAGCCACGCCAGCGCATAGAAGAATGCCATGTACGGGCGATGGGGGAAGTTTCAGCTACGATATCCTGCTATGTCGAGTCCATGAGGGCAGTTCGCGTTCTCAGGCAAAGCGAGCGGATGGTTCGTGGTATTGGCAGCTTCGTCGAGAAAGAATCCACAATTTCCAGATGGTGGATGGGTGGTGATGATAAGCTGGCGGAGGACCCCATGGCCGAAGGTGGCTTGAACGAGCGCCAGCAAAACCTTCAGGTCGCCCAACAGAACCTGGACACTTCGACACTTGCAATGCGGCCCAGCCCCGTGCCCCTACAGGATTCTTTGCTGAAACTGTCCCCAAACGAGAACTCCACGGCTCGGGTCTCGCCCCCTACAAATGTATCGTTGCCCGAGGACAGCTTTCGCAGCCCACAGGTGTCGGCCGAAGACGTTCGATCCCAGGCTTTCAGACGCATGTTCGGCAAAGCCGCCAACGTTATCAGGGAGGCCGTTGAAGTAGAAGGCGTCTTGTGTTTGGACGCTACCATTGGTTCCTTTGGTGGCCTCGTCACGGCCGGCGGCCGAAACCCCGATATACTGGACAAAGACTCTCCGGAGACAGCTTCCTCGGGCAGCGACTCCGACAATTCGATATATTCAGTCGACGAACCTCACAGCAATCTCTGCGGGCTATTGGGGTTCTCTACGTCTCACTCGAGTAGTATCAACGGCGACGCTGCCGATCTCGCACACCTTTCGGTGCCGGAACGCTTCCTCAAGGACCTCATCAAACGTTTCCCCCATGGAAAAACGTTCTTGCTTGAAGAAGATGGCTCCATAATGAGCGTACGTTCTGCTTTCTGACCTAATCCGACTGCGCAGCTAGCTCAAACCGTTCTACTAGGATGAGTCTTCCGAAGGAGAGGCCAGCCAAAGCACTGCGCACGACTTTGCCTCCAATACACCAATGCCTCCGAGAAGACCGTTCAATTCGCACCATCTAAATGGCCCTACACTTCGTACAACATTCCCAGAAGCCCGCAACATTGCATTTCTCCCGCTTTGGGACTACAACAAAGGAGTATGGCATTCGGCACTGTTCCTCTGGACCAAATCCCCCTCGCGCGTCTTCACAACGAGCGGCGAGCTCAGTTATCTCAAAGCTTTCGGTATGACTATAATGGCCGAGGTTAGTCACATCGAATCCCTCGTCGCCAAAAAGGCCAAGTCGGACTTGCTAGGTTCCATCAGCCACGAGCTTAGATCACCTTTACACGGTATACTTGCTGCCGTGAGTTACTCCCCATTTCGTCACCCAGCCAAGCTATCTTTGTCACTGACTATCTTAAAGGTGGAGCTTCTGCAGGACACTCGCCTGGATGTCTTCCAGGGTAAGTGTTCAGCAACCCGCGACGCACTTATTAGCAGAAATTGAGATCACCCCAACAGGAGAGGCATTGCATTCGATGGGAGCCTGCGGTCACACGCTTTTGGATGTGATTGATCACTTGCTCGACTACAGCAAGGTCAACCAGTTGTACAGGAGTAAATCTCGGCCGTCGAAGATGAGAAAGGGCCGCGGTACAGATCGCCGAGGGCTGTTCCATTCCATGCTGGCGGGCCGGACTTTTGATGTCGACATTGCCGGTCTCGTGGAAGAAAGCATCGACAGCATGTTCGCTGGACATTACTGTAAGCGAAACCTTCCTGTCTTCCTCCCCATACGACACCCCTTCGCCCCCAGTATGTAGTTACCTCAAATTGTAACGACTGGGGTGCTTGAACACCCACTACACCCTCTCTGAAGTAAAATTCTGACCAATTTGCAGACAAAACGATGGCAATGTCTAGAGCCTCGAAAGCTGAACGTGTCGCCAGAACCAACTTTCCTGGGCTGGACAAAACTAGCTTTGAGAATGTTCTACCAAGCAGTGGACAAGAGGCGGGCACCGTCACTACCTATTTCTGCATTGCGCCTGCCACCGCCTGGCGATCTCATACCCAACCGGGTGCACTACGACGTATTGTCATGAACGTCCTAGGCAACGCATGTATGTCACAAAGCGCCACCCAATTCGTTGCCACGCATTAATACTCGAGGCAGTAAAATACACCAAGAAGGGGTTTATTTCGATAGATCTCCGGAGGGGTGAACAGCTGACGAAGTCCGGCCGCTCCTTGGAACAGATCAAACTCACGATAATCGATTCCGGCAGGGGCATGAGCCAAGAGTTTCTGAAGACTCGGCTTTTCAACGCCTTTGCTCAGGAGGACACCTTGGATCCTGGGACTGGTCTTGGCATGGTGCTCGTTCAACAGATCACAAAGCAGCTAGGTGGCTCCGTTCGTGTTCAAAGTCGAGCAAACTACGGGACCGCGGTCACCGTCACGCTACCCTTTGTTGGGTTAACAGGGGAGGCGCTAACAGATCCTTTAGAAGTTCACATTAACCAGCTGAAAGGTCTTCGCGTCAGCCTTAAAGGGTTCCAACACGAGGCCGCTCCCACACAACTGCCCGGAAGATGGGTGCAATCGGAGGCCGAAACCATGGCCATCCTATGCCGCGAATGGCTTGAACTGGAGGTCATACAAGACGAATGCAACATGTGCGCAGACTTTATCATATGCTCTGATCGACATATGGACGAGATCGCCAAACAAGCATCGATCGACACCATGCCACCAGTCCTGGTAGTCTGCCGGGATCCACTGGCAGCCCGGCGTCTCCTGGCGATACAAGAAGAAGCGAATGAACGCGATGTGTACGAATTCATCAGCATGCCGTCTGTTTTCCCATTGCCTCCTAATTGCCGACTGGACAAGGCTGACCGTTCCAAAGAGCCGGCCCTCGTAAGATAGCGCAGAGTCTCTCGCTAGTCTTCGAAAGGTGGAAAGATCTCAAGTCCGCTAAGTCGATGATGGGTGGAATCGAGTCTTCACTGCCCGTCGGCAACGAGGGGGGGCTCAAGACGCCCTTCACAGAGCAATCACGGCCACCACCTGCACCCATACAGACCCCAGAGATAGGGTTAGAAGTTCCTGATGCTGACTCTCAGTCCAAACAAGACTGGAGTGTGGGAGAACGCCCCCAGCTACCAAGGCAGCCAAGCCTCGTGGCTGAAGGGCAATTCCTTCTTGTTGACGACAACAAAATCAACCTCCAGGTAGCGTATTACAGCTAACTATTTTCCCCAGTCGAGTACTAACGTACCTCAGATTCTGGTTGCTTTCATGAAGAAGCTGAAAAAGGCGTATGCCACAGCCAATAATGGGTTAGAGGCTTACGAGGCATACGCAAGCAATCCCGGCAAATATTGCTGCGTGCTTATGGATATCTCTATGCCTGTGATGGATGGTCTGCAGTAAGTGACGGTTTGCCTTTTTCTCGTCTCCGGAGCCTACGAGCGTAGCACACTTTTGGTACCAGCATACGCGGGTCCTCCCTCTCAGCACTTGGCATCGGCGACCTCGTTTTTAGTAACGTGGGTCACTTTCTAACAACTTCACTTGCAGAGCAACGAGGGAAATCCGTCAGTTAGAGAAGAGGGACGGGATGGAGGCTACGAAAATCATCGCCCTGACTGGTCTCGCCAGCGACGACGTGAAGAACGAGGCATTCGCCAGTGGCGTGGACTTATACATGACCAAGCCAGTCCAGCTGAAGCGTCTATCAAGCACCTTGGCCAAGGTGCACCTCTTTTAGCGTATTGCCGAAAAGGGCGTACGTTCCGCCTCCCTAGGCGCATTTGTGATGCAAGAGTCCATATATACATCACCTATACTTACCTATACACGCATACTACATAAGTTTTGATCGCCTCATATTCTATTCCACAACGTTCATGGCCCAGCTACTAGAGACAGGTACTCAGTCCCACCACTAGCTATACCGTGTCATTTGAATATAGGGTTTTCATCCTACACTTTATAGAGGAGCGAGGAAGAAAAGTGATTCGATTAGACGAGTGAACCGTGCTACTAAATAATAGAGAGACACAGGTTTATTGCCGACTGTCCCACAGCTTCTTTTTCCCTTTTCATCCTAGATCAATCGACCCAACTACCTTCTTTCAACCTCGGCCTAATAATAGAAACCTAAGGAATAAGGATGAGTCCACCTTGGACCGTTGAGCGATCTACACATGTTGATTCTACGTAGTTTTACAGCATTGCATACCAAGACACCGGCGACTTGTACCAAACTAGCTCACCTGGCTCGGGCGGCAGAAGCGTACATGCCATGGCATCATGGGCAGCGCCAGGATGCGTTATACTTAGCTAATGGCGGCAAAGGGAAGTCCCCGCCGTAATTTGAAAGAAGAAACGAACAAGGGCGGTTCCTGAATTAGATGGAGGGGCAAGTCCGGCAAGATCTTCATCCTCAACGAAGATCAAGCTGGCCCCTGGTATTGACCGCTGATGATGACCATAACAGACGTGGGTTCGGTCTTGCGGGGGTAGGGAGCCATTTGCCTGTTATCATCTTGACTGAGCTCACCCGATGTCGAGCCAAGCCGAGGGCCCTGCGGCTCTAGCTTCCGGGAACGGCAGTGGCGAATACCTGGATTCCAGGGGTCTGCAGGTGATAGCTATTACCCCGGAAAAGAAAACGGCCTATGGGATGCCGTGCTATAAATACGCATGCTGGGCACGTCACGACGCGGGGAGGGGGCAACGACGGGACTGATAGGCCGGTGAGCTGGGAACCCCAACAGGACCACCGCGCACCTCTGCGGTTACCGAGCCAGTGGCGGGAGAGGCCATACGCGGACCACCGAGCGACTGAGTAATCATATGCGCCCAGCGGGTCAACGGCCATGATGTTCGCGAGCATGGATGGAGCTATACACGTAAGGCTCGGAGCATGGCAACGCGGCACGCGGCCACATGGATGGGAGGGGGGGCGGCGCTGTGGACACCCGGAAGCGACGACTCCCGAGCTTAAGGGCGAGGAGGGAGGGGGGCAGATAGGGGAAGAGGAGGGGGCCCCGCGGCCTATAAAAAGAACGACGACCTGGGGGGGAAACAGGCACGGAGGGATAGCGTGACTAATCCAAAAAGTTTCTTTTCACTGGGGCTGGGGGCGGGGGACAGCCAAGCCGTCAGTTCCGTCCAGGCAGACTCCAGAGTCAGTCGGTCTTTATCGTGGTGCTTTAATCAGGGGGACGGGCGCGGGTCAGCTCGATGCCGGGAGAATCTGCGGAGCAAGTGGCTGACGGACTCAAGGGCTTGCGTGCCTACCCGTCCTGCAGGGCCAGGGAGTAAGTAGTATTGCAGGCGATGGCTGGTCGTCGGCGCAGTCCAGGAGGCAATATCGCGGGCGGGTTAAGCAGAGCGTCAGCACTCAATATGGCGATGGGCTTTTTCAGAGTCGGCGGGGAAGAGCCCGGCGGCTTTGACGAACGGCCGGCTTTCCGTCCGACGGCCCTTGGGGGAGGGAGGTCCCCCTGGCGGGATCCCATGAGATCCCGTGGGTTCTTTTTGGGGCGGTGGGTGTTTCACCGGCAAGGTCACCGTCGCATGGATTTTCAACTCGACCCCCCTCCCCCTCAGTGGAAACGGGGGTTGGTGAAGAGACATGGTGGGCAGCCAACGACAGGCCGTCTTCTAAGCGCCCAAAAACCGAGGCCAATGAGGGCGGGGGATCTAAAGATAGAAAACGGCCAGGCCCCACTGGGTTTCTCGACGGCGGCCAATCGAAGCGTCGGGGAGGGGGAATCCCCTGTCGCTCCCGCCCTTTTCCCGCTAAACCCACCGCTGGATTGCCCCCCCGTCCCCCCCCTACTTGTCGTCGTACGCCCGAAGCCCGCCCAGTCCGCACGACGAAAAAAGTGCGAAGGTCCGGTTCGTGGGCCGGGGTCGGCACTTTGCATTGTATCGGGTGTGCCGTGTGCATGACTAGTTGCATATGTTGCAATTTGCGTACTTGGCGTGGTGTTCGTCCAGCGCCCGATCAAGGCGAAAGTGTGAGATGGACCTGTGTGTAGAGGTTGCGTGATGAGGCTGGGCCTTAGCCGGGCCTTGTCCGATTCAGCCCTGAAGGGATGAGTTACAGTATGTAGCAGCAGCAGCAGAAGAAGCAAACAACGGGTGTACACAGTAGTAGTAGTAGGCGACGGCAGGCGGAGGTATCGGGAAAAGCACCCAGATCCAGACTAGAGACAAACCGCTTTGGGCAAGCGAGGGGAGGAAAGGGAACGTGAGACATTCAAGAGACCCCGTCGAGAGAGCGATGGATGCCTGTCGTCGGCCCTGCAGCGGAACCCCCGCTGGCTGACCATCGATTGACGGCACGACTCCCCAGAAGAAGGAGAGATGCACGACAGAAGGGCCAGCACGAGCGCCAAGAGGCTAGATCGTCGCCGCGATCCTCGGCGACCCATCCCGTCGTTCGATTTGCCCTTTTATCCTTCGCCTGCCGCCTCGCCCACCCACGCACGCTACGCTACCCGCACTCTCTTTTGGAGTCGAGCCGTGTCGACCGTGACGCATCTCCAGCCCCTACACCACCAGCCTCAATCAATCACCACCACCACGCACGCCGGCAAGCAAACCATGGACACCGCCGTCCTCGGCTCTGACGTGATCAATCTGTGGTAACGGGACGAGTGACCTGGAGACGTCGGTTTCGAGGACGAGAAGGAGACGGAGAACGGACTTCCCCCCCCTCCTCCCGCGTCCCGTCGCATCCCCAACCATGAACACCGGCCGCGATCCCAACTCGCGCCTGCGCCAGACGCTGAACCCCCTCCGCACCACGTCGCTGGGAGGCTTCACACAACCGCCCAACACGCCGCACTCGGCCATCTCGGTCGCGTCCACCTTTGCCTACTCGCAAGGCCAGAGCCAGAGCCACACGCCGCAGAGCTCCATTCTGCCCTACAACCCGCAGGAATGGGTGCCGTCGCCCGCCGTCGGCCCTGAGCGAAGCCATCAGTTCCCGCCCCCGGCCGGCCGACCGGAGTCCCAAGGTGAATAGCCGCTTTCATCTTTCCTATTCTCAAGTTGTCTTGCCTGCTGTCCGTCGTCGGCCCGCGACTAACCCTGACACAAGCCCCAGCGGCACCGCTGCCACCGCCACCATACTCGCCGCCGCGCAGCCAAAGGCCTGTAAGCACGGCATTCGAGACGCCGCCGGCCAACATCCCGATGGTACGCGCGCCCCCCAGCAATTCGCACCGTCCGACACCGTCACCGCCCAGCGCCATCAACTTCCCCCCGCCCCCGCCGGGCGCTGGTGCGCGTGGCGCCTCGCGCGAACGGCGTTTCGGGCTCCCCTCGCTGTCGCTGAGGCGGCGCGAGATCACCGACGCCCCGGCGCCCATCGCCCAGCCGCAGCCCCTCAGCATCCAGATTCCGGCGACGAGGATGGACGGCATCGAGACGGAGCCGCTCGCTGTGCCACCCGGCGCGAGGCGGGCTGCGTCCGCAAGCGCCGTCGAGACGCCCGTCTCTGCACGCTCGCGCTCGGCGTCACAAACGGGCTGGGGGCCGAGCATGACGGTGCCCCCGCCGCCGCCTGGCCCTCCACCCACCACTTCGAGGTCGCAGAGCCTGAACAGGACGCCTGAGCCCATCGTCTCGCCCCCAACACGAAGGCCGCCCCCGCAGGGCATCGCTGCTCTCGGTCCCGTCCCGCCCACACCCGCCAACTGGGTCGAGGAGGAGCGCCAACGCACGCGAGCAGCACCCCCGCCCGCCCTCAACATCGATACCTCGAGTGCCTCGACCGACTCCTCCCAGCCCCCCGACTCGGCCTCGGGGTCCAGCTCGGCCGGTGGACAGCTGGCAAGAGCCGGGGCTGTGCGTTGCGAAAAGTCGCTACGCGAGCGTCGTACAGAGAGCCGGGCGGGGAGTACCAGAGGAGAGCCCAGCCCCGGTATCCAGCCACTGGCCGACATTGTCGTCCCGCCGGGGAGCAACGCCACGCCGTCCCGGAGAGGGCCACGCAGTAGTGGCCGTGTGGGCCCAGACACGCCGGGCACTGGGGGTCGCTTCGGCGATGCCCTCATGGATTCGCGGCATTCCACGCCGCGGCAGTCGGGCGGTCTGCATTCCGAAACACCCACGCCGCCCTTCTCACCCACACCCCAGAAGACCTATGCGGTCACTGATCAAGCCCACCCCATGGCTCCCAAAGCCTTGCCGACGCCGCCCCCGCAGAGTCGATCAGCGTCCACGTCGAGCATGCGGCCCGATGCCCAGGCCACCCCGGGGGGTCCGATGCCTGCCACGCCCATTTCGAAACACACCGTCATCAGCCAGACGGCTGACCAGTTCTCCAAGGACTCGATTCAGCGGTTCCAGCTGTTCGCCGAACAGGAGGCTTCAGCAGCCTCGGATGCTGACCGCGTCAAAATGTTCGCCGAGTTCATCGTTAATGAGTCCAGGCTTCGACGCGAGAGATACAACTCGGCCATTGGGGCTATGGGATCCGAAATCTTCGACCTCACGCGGGACCTGTTCCGGCCCATGCGACCGAGGCGAGACTCAAATGCGTCCCAGACCAGCGAGTGGTCACCCCAGATGTCCGAGTCGCGATCCAACCGCAACTCGATCGGCTCGATCCTGGGTCGAGATCCGGCGGCGCAATCGCATTCCGCCCCGCCGTCTGCGAACCTACCACAGAATTCACCATGCGGTCCGCCCGCCAACAGTGCCAACTGGCAACAGTCCAACTTCATGCCATCCCTGTCCCCGATCCTGAGTATGAGCATCAGTGAGGCGCTGGACGAGTCGAGTTCCCGTGGACGCCCCGCCAGTCGATGGTGGGAGACGGACTCGAACGGAGAGCAGGTGCAGCGGATGGAGCGATCCAAACGAGAGTCAAAATACATGGGCGTCCCCAAAGAGGCCCGCGAGGCTCTGCAATGGCGCGACGCACCCAATAGCAGCAGCGCCCATGGCAGCTCAAGTGTGCGCGACTCGGGCGAGTACCCGCCAGAGAAGGTCGGGTGGCACGAGCAGGACGAGTCGGAAACGCCGCAGCCATACCAGAGTTCATTCTTGGCGCAATCCGCATCGGTGCCCAACACGCCGAGTCCGTCGCATTTGGACATCTCCCGTCTCGTAACCATCCCGCCCCCGTACCCACGGCACCACCCGGCGGTGAATAATAATCACCCAGAACTGACATCGATCCGCACCACGGTCCGTTCATTGAGCGACATGACGGAGATTCAAGAGGCGAAGGAGACCTTCCAGCGGGAAAGCCAGCAGATGCGCGAGGAGTTCCAGGACGCCGCGAAACAACGCAAACAGGCGCTTCGAACCAACCTGCAGCAGGAGGTCAGCTCGGGCAACATGTCGTACGCCGAAGCCGCCGCCATCGAGGCCGACTCGAGCGAGACGGAGAAGGCACAGGCCAAGGACCTCGAGAAGAAGGACTTTGAGCGTTTCCAGACGGCCGTCGTCCGGCCGCTGAACGAGATGCTTACCGCCCGCATTCACAAGGCCACGGCGCTGTTTGACGAACTGCGCTCCCGGCTTTTCGTGGACACGCATGCGTCGAATCCCAACCTGCCACAGGAGGAGGGCGACGAGCAGCCCGAGCTGCTCGAGAAGCTGACGTTGCTCAAGTGGATCTTCGAGGCGCGCGAGATGCTGCACCGCGAGATCTACGACCTGCTGTCGGACCGCAACGACCGGTACCGCGACATGATCGTGCGGCCGTACCAGCTGGCGGGCAACGAGGAGAAGGCGCAGGAGGCGACCAAGTTCTTCGCCGACGACGCGGTCAAGCGGCGGGTGGCGTTCGCGTCCGAGGTGCTGCAGCGGACGCACGAGTTCCGCGGGGTGGTGGCGGAGAACGTCGAGCGCGGCGTCGACATGCAGCTCAACGCCTTCTGGGACACGGCGACGCCGCTCAAGGGCCTGCTGGACAAGATCCCGGCGGTGCTCGACGGCGGCTTCCGCGTGCAGGTGCCGGCGGCCGAGTACGACGAGAACCCGAGCTACCACGCGCACCCGCTGCAGTACCTGTACTCGCTGCTGCTGCACGCGGAGAAGAGCACGTACCAGTTCATCGAGAGCCAGACGAACCTGCTGTGCCTGCTGCACGAGGTCAAGGAGGCCGTCATGAGCGCGCGCGCGCGCGCCCACGCGGCGGCCGGCGACGACGCCGACGTGGCGGCGGCCGAGCGCGCCGCCGACCAGGCCCGCGCCACGGCGGACCTCCAGGAGAAGGTCCGCCTCGTGCACGACTCGTGGGAGGGCGCCCTCGGCGACGCCGTCCGCGGCGTCAAGGAGCGCGTCGGCGAGTGGCTGCTCAGCACCGGCGGCTGGGACGAGAGCCTCGAGGACCGCGGCGTCGGCGGTGGCTGAAGGTTTCCCTTCCCTCTCCCCAGTACGACTTATGCCCCTCCCGCTTGCTGCTTCGTTCTGCTGCTTGCTGCTACACTCTACCCGTGGTTTACTCGTCATAATTACACTGCTTCTCCACTAAGGGAGGTTGCTTCCACCTATTTCAGCAGCCCCCCCTTCTCCCCGCCATCCTCGACGTCTCGTTTCTCTTTTTTTTGATACCCCCCACGCGCGCAAGCACTCTCTTGCAATATCATCCATCCCTTGAACAGGCGACTCATTCTCGCACGGGCGCGACGCGGCTACGATTTGGGCTCTTTTTTCCCCCGCCTCTGTTGGTGTTGGCTGTACATAGGGCGGTTTTCCTGAATCATAGATGGGGAGAGAGAGGCATAACCTCGTACTACTGCATCAATACCAATCTCACGAGTTTCAATTCTCGCCTCGTCGCCTTAGTCCGTAGTGTGGGTTTCTCGTTGTTTTGACAGCTCGTGAGGCTAAATAAGTAAAGTACTTCTTAGCAACCTAAGGTAATAAAGGTAAAGAAGGTATCGCCCATTAACCGTATTCCCCACCTCCACAACTCCCCGCCCCGTCGGGTTGATCGCCCGTCACGCCTTCTTCTCCCCCCCAATCCAACCTCTCCATCCCTCAAGCTGATTTGACACCACCGTGCTACCCTCGTCGCACTGCAAAACATACCGCATCAGCTTAAACTCCTCTCTGGGGATTTTATCCCCCGCCATGAGAAAAAAAAAGTACTCACCTCTGTGCCTGCCCCTTCCCCTTTCCCCTCCTGCTTTACCAACAGTGCGTGCCCCGGTCGTCGGGCAGCACGATGCACGTGCCCCGCCGCTGCGCCGCCGCCGCCGCCGTCGTCACTTCATCGGCCGCCGCCGCCGCCGCCGGGATGGCCGCGCCGTGGACGGACAGGGCGAGGAGAGCGGCGACGAGGAGGGTTCGGGGTGAGAATTGCATTTTTCCGTGTGTGTATGTGTGTGCGGAAGATGGTGGTTCAATGAGAGAAGATAAGGCGAGGTGGAGTGGGGTGGGGGGGTGCTTGACGATTGTGGAGAGAGAGAGAGCCCCGGGAGTTGAGAGAGTGGGTTGGGTGGGCGATGGCAAGGACGCAACTGGATGAGGGGGGGCCGAAGGAGGGGGTTTATATCGTGCGCCCTAGTAGGCAGAGAGAGAGGGGGGGGGGGGGGAACGGCGTCGTGAGGTGTTGTGTTTCTCGGGGCGAATGAGTGTGTGTGGTGGTAGTGGTGGTGGTGTTGGTTTTTCTAGAGCGGGTTGCAGTGAATGGAACGAACGCCCTGCCGTAAGATTACCTCCCCCCCCGTTTGCGGGCCAACAACCCCCCCGTTCATTGGCAAAAACTTCACCGCTGACTGGAGGGGATAAGATCCCATGGGATTGGAACCTTTGTCCCCACCCCCGACCTGCCCACTCACTCACTCACTCACTCTCACTGTCTGTCAGCCCTTCCGTTTTCCCACCTCACCTCCTATGCGGGGAGGGAGGGGAGGCGGCGCGAGACCAACTGTGCCTCCTCCTCCGTCCGCCCAATCGGCGCGCCGCCCGCGCTAAATCATTCCACGGAAACCAACACCACCACCACCAACCCCCTCCCCCTCGGCTCCGAATCGACCGCGTCTGCGGTTCGGGGCAGGGGGGTGGAGATGGACGGGAAAGGGAATGAAAAACATGCCGGGTCCGAAGGGGAGAGAATAATCCCCGATAGGCGGGTTATAAGCGAGATGCATTTGGGGGGGGGGGCGGCGGAAGCGGGTTTCTCTTCCCTGCGTTCCTGCGCGCGCCTTTTGGAGCCAGGCAGGTCCGGTACTCTCACCTGATGGTGGAATCCCCTTGCGCATCGGTGTAAGTGAGCCCGGGTGCTGAACGTCCCTTGCATGGGATGCCTCCCCCCGCCCCGCATGACAAAGAGCCCGACGCGACGGCCGGGCGGTTCTTTCTGCATCCGATGGTCCCGCGAGCTCGGTCCCGGGGAATTGAAAGGCGTGCTTTTTCCGACTTACTGTAGGTCGGAGGTTTGGTCGCTCCGGGGGGGGCGGATCATGCGAAAAGCAAGGGAGAGAGAGAGGTATTTAGCAACCAACGACCGCCGGTCATCAGATTGGTCAAAGATGTTCCCAATGCGTAAGGAAAAAAGTCCCGTGCCCGGCCCCTATCTTTATTTTTATTATGTCCCACGACTTTCGCGTTCATAATTCCTCTCATCCTCGCCTTCCGCTCGGAATGCCTAATAGCCTTGTCTCACCCTGTGTTTGCGGGCTGAGGCTGCTGCCGTTTGTTCAGGGCTACCAACATGGTCGAGATGGTTGTAGTGCACATCCATGTTATCGTAGGTGGAGGTTAGGGAGGCTGAGGATGGGAGGTTCATGGTTGGTCTAAAAGAAGGGCGTGGAAGGCGGTTGTCGTTTCTGTGGTGGTCTCGGGTGCTGAGTACTCAGGTTCTTGGGTGTTGCCCGGTCATCTTCTCGTATTTTTAACGTTCGGTATAGACTCGGTATGTGTTTACCGACTTTCGCTTCTTTTATCACACCGGTAGTCTCCTATAATGCCAGAGACTGACCCCATCCGGAGATCAGCTGGGTGGCATCGTGAACACCGGCCTTATATCTTACGACCAGGGAGCAGGGCAAGGGAAAGTAGAAGAGGGGAACCCGAGCTGCACATATCATGCCAGTTGTCTTACTTTCTTCCAACAAAAACTACCAGGTCGGTTGGTTTAGTGGCAACACGTCTCTCGGGCACTTGTTATTGTAAGTCCTTAATTCAGCTGGGTCCGATTCCTTCTGGATGGGGGACCCAGGGCGAGGGAAGACCGGGGTTCGATTCCTCGACCGATCATTCTTTTTTTCTTTTTTTTTCTTACAGAAGTAATGCTGCCTCATGCTGCCTTTGATCAACTCTGCTTTGCCTTAGTGGTTACCCTTTTCGGCTCTTCCAGCGAGCAAACTCATTCACGCCTAGCTACCTAATCAGTTCTAATGAGGAACTGGCTTTCTCTCTCTTTCGCAGTATCCAGAACTCAATGGACTGGTAGGGATGTGGGAAGCTCCTATAGAGTGAATAATAAACAAATTGTCGCACCAACTTCAAGGCAGCAACAGATGTACCTAGTACATCGTCACCGTAACATCAACACGGTAATAAATGTAGTTAGGTCAGTGCACTGACTGTTCTTTAAGGCATCAAACGGCTGGCCGCTTTTTTCCTGTTTTGTGGGAGCGAGCCTGGAACAGAAAATACAGGCAAACGCGTTACTGTAATGGCTGTCCGGGAAATTTAACTCACTTCCATGAGGTCATAAGCGGATAGATGCCTAAAACATAGGATAGTCCAGAGCAACACAATATTTGAGAGGGGTAAGTTCTGCCACCATGCTTAGCATGCGTAGCCCTGTACAGCTTCGGTCCGATCAAACTCTTACATGCGATAGGCCCAGAGGCCTGAGCGACCTGACACAAGAGCCCATACGCCTTCTCCCATCACCAGAGATCCTCACTCATCATGTCGCTCCGGGAGATTCTGACGAAGCCTTTGGTCCTCGAGCCCTTGGAGCGTGGGAACCACACCCACACCGTCATCTTCCTTCATCGCTACCCCCAGGACACCACAGAAAAGGCCTTGCTCATCAAAGTCCTCTCCGCCAGATGTACCAAGGACACCCGGTCCCTTCGTCTCCAGTTCCCGACCGTTCGTTGGGTGTACCCGTACCCCAAGCTGACGGGCACCAACGGCACGCCCTGGACGGCTCTCGATGACCGCGACCTCGCCATACTGGAGTTGGAGTCCGGCCGTGAGCTGCCCTACGTCACGCAGATCATTCTCCAGGAGGCCAAGCGCGTGGGCGGCCTGGAGAAGGTCATCATCGGCGGCCAAGGCGAGACGGCCGTCGCGGCTCACGAGGCCATGTGCCGGCTCCCTGAGCTGGCCAGCCAGCGCCGCGAAGACCCGGATGAGGTGAAGCGGTTCATCGACCACAACTTCGGCTCCCACAGCAGCGCAATCGGCGACCTGCGCTTGGGCGGTTATGTCGGTATGCACCCGGACGACGGACAGCTGACGCGCGACGAGCGCAGCTACTCGCTCATGTCGCGCCTGGGCGGTGGTGGCGGCGGCGTCAGCAGCATCGCCGTCGCCAACACGCCGCACCTCTTCATCCGGGGCGGCTACGAGAACACGACGGCGGTCTGGGGCGGACAGCGCATCGACGAGTTTGCCGATTTCCTGGCTTCGACGGTGGGCGTGTTCCGCAGCAGCGACAGCAGCGACAGCGGCGGTGGTGCATTTGGAAACTCGGCGTCATCGTCATCATTATCGCCTGCGGCCCCTAGCGACAACAGCAGCAACGCCCAGAAGCGACCTCCCGGGCCCCAGCTCGAGGCCGATTTCGTCGCGGACCCCGCGCAGCGCCGAGCGGCGGCGCTGGCGTCGCAGCGCGACATCGCGGCCCAGCGCAAGCACGCCGACAAGGTCGCCCGCGCCAAGCGCGCCGACGAACGCCACCGCAAGCTCCTGCGCGAGCGCATCGAGTCGGACAAGCGCGACCGCGCCGCCGTCTTCGCCCAGCGTCGCCAGAACCGCATTGAAGCCGAGCGAGGCGCCGCCGCCGCCGCCGCCGCCGCCGCCTCGGCGTCCTCCCAGCAGGAGCACCCTGGCATTGTGGTCGACACCCAGGCACCCGGCCAGGCCTCCTACGACGAGGAGTATGGCGACGACGACGAGGAGGATGGGAGGGATGCTGAGGAGTACTATGGCCCGGGCCGCTCCGATTCTCAGCGCTGGCTGCCTCCCCAGCCCCGCGGGACTATGCCGGCGCAGCGCTTGGTGGCTCTTGGTGTTTACAAGACAGAGGCCGAGACCGAGACCAAGGCCGAGGGTCAGCTTCCGAAGGAGGAGGGTGATCACTAGGTACCTGCTGCATTTAGGTATTAGGCCACCGGTCAGCGAAATGCGTTGCACACTCCCTGTCCACGAGCGAATAAGCAATAGAGATTGAGCTCAATGAACTGGTACCAGATTTGTGCGTCTGGTTCACCAAAGTGGGCAAATCCCATGTGATTCCTGCCCATAAGGCAATGCAGTGACAGTGCACACAGTCTGTTCCATGTGGGCTTTCTAGGCTTAGTATGCATAGCGGAGCTGTCTTGGCTACCCAATCATCCGCCACTGTCTTGCCTCATGCGCTGTGGTGACATAATTCGGAATGCTGAACAAACGAGGCCTTATGCATGAGTATCCAAGGCAGAAAGCGAGACGTAGATGGTGCACACCCCCACCAGAGACATTATTGATGTGTGCTCACCATGGAATATTATAGATGCCCCTTTGCCTACTTGCTAAATTCCATTTTCTGGGTGAAACAAGCACAATCCTCCCCCTTCCTCACTCTGCCCTACCAATTGTTTAGTCCCTCATGGCATCCTCTGGCGTGGCCACCTACGCCACTGGAGCCATGACACTTCATACCTTCGACCCCTCTTTGCAAATGTCTTCCTCCATACTTCAGGGGAACACCGGGACTGCCGAACAGAAAGACCGAGCAAGCAGTCGAGGAGCAACCGCAACCGACGAACAGCTAAATTCACACCGCTACGTCGACAGGCTGGCGCCCCCTTACGTTCCACTACGTATGGTAGGGACGAGGCACGGATATGATGGGGAAGTCAAGATCATGGCTAGACTTGGCGACGCTGTGGAAAACCTACCAGCCACAGGTAATGCTTCGGGCCGGCCTTTTCACACTTTGGCCAGGACCGCCGTGGAACTTTCACTTGTCACGGCAGGTAAAACGCCGTGACAAGCAAATTTAGGCATAGGAGGAGACGCCCCAGGTGAGAGGAGCGGAAAGGCAATTCCAAACGTTGTTTGGGTGACCGAGTATTCATTCATCACTAGGAGTAGAAAGTCCGGCAAACTTCGTTCCCGTGGGTCCGGCGATCCGGGAGACGGGAGGCGTTGTTCTAACCGGTACAAAAGACTTCCCACCGCAGACTCGAATACATGCCGATCCTGCCTCTACTGTTACTGCCATGGCTGCTGTTCCTAATAGATTTGCTGTCGCATAGAAGGCGCGCAATTGCAATGCAGCAGTTGCGGTTCCGCTTTTGCGACATTTGCCGTTCACACCATTCCAGCTGGTCCAGCTGGTCCGTAACCGGAGCAAAGACAGAGTAATCTTTTGAAAATGATATGGTTCGATTAAAAGAGCAGCTTAAAAGAGCAGCTTAAAAAGGAAGTCTTCTATATATAAACAAAATGAGCGTCTCGTGTGCGTACCCTACTTGCCTCCCATACCCAGAACTATTACCCGTTAACATCCCACAAGGAAAATCCAACCCTATCAGTCTATGCCACATAGTAGCCAGTGTCTTCCGACCACCTTCTAAAAGGCTCGTACAAGGTCTAAGCCGGGGTCGCCTTCTTCTTCTTCTTCTTCGGCTTCTCAGCCTTGGCACCCCCCTCCTCGCTCGGCTTCTCGTCCTTGGCCTTCTTCGTCTTCGTCGTCTTCTTCTTCTTCGGCTTCGCCGCTTCGGGCTCCGCCGTTTCCTCCGCCGGCGTGGCCGTCTTGGCCTTGCCCTTGGCCCCCGTCTTCTTGGTCGATTTCTTTTCCTTGGGCTTCTCGTCACCCTCTGCATCCTTGGGGGCCTTCTTGGTCTTCTTGGTCTTCTTGGCCTTCGACTTGGGTTCCGGGTCGGCAGGAGCTCGGCCGCGAGAGCGCTCCCCGGGAGCCTCGGCGTCTTCGCCCCGGGCCGCCGGGCTCCGGGTTCTCGAGGGGTCCCTCGAGGCGGTGCTCCTGGCCTTGGACCGGGACCGGGTGCTCGAAGAAGCCCTGGCGGGTCCAGTCAGCAGGGTGGTCACTTAATGGCGGTGCCCGAGCTCGCTCACCTTTCGCCCTTCTTGGGGTGCTCCTTCATGGCGTCGGCCACTTCTAGATGCGTCTTGCGGACTCTGTTGAGGGTCAGTGTGTCCCTTCTCACGGCGCGCAGGTTATACGTACTTGGCCTTCGGCTTGGGCTCCTCAGCCTCCTCCGCATCGGGTTCCTCGTCATCATCCGAGTCCTCCTCGCTTTTCTCTTCTTCTTCCTCGCTATCTTCTCCCTTCTCCTCATCGCTATCGTCATCGTCATCTTCGCTCTCGGTCTCCTCTTCGCCCTCACTCTCTTCCTCACTGTCAACCTCTTCCCCGCTCACGTCTTCCTCCTCGCTCACTTCCTTGTCCTCATCCTCTCCTTCTGTTTCAGGCTCGCTCTCTTCGACCTCATCGTCGGATATGGGTTCAATGACGACCGGTTTCTGCTTTTTGCCGGACTTTGTGGCACCGTGGGCCTTAGGCTTTGACGTGGACGTCGTTGGAACAACTGCGACGCGAGGCATGATGACTAGTGGACTTGGAGAGTAAAAGTTGAAGGCGTACGGTAAGAGTGAATGGATAATTGGGGGTGAAGAAAGAGCAGCGAGAGATATCAGTGGTTTGGGAAGTGAAGACAGAAGAACCTTCGTAGTCGTTAAGGCCTATATATCTTTAGTCGGTGCCTCGGTCCGTCTATCTGTATTATTACCTCCGGGGCTAAGTGTAGGCAGTCCAGGCTAAGCCTTTGACGTGAGATGCTCGTAAACTTGTCTACAAGTCCAACTGCCCCTAACTGCAGAAATCATATGACTCTTACGAGCAATAATCCTTTAACGGCTATCTAGATCTCAGCTCGAAGATCTTTTACGAGGCCGTCGCCTTCTTAGGTACCAGATACTAGAACTGTTACATGCAATGAGGTACCAGTATGTAGCTCGCTGAACCCTTGCGCCAAGCTTACACACCACATCAGGAATCCTATAAGGAAAGGAAATGTGACCGCTAAACCTGGACGTCCGGTTCCAGGTGGGCCCCATCCAGATATCAAGGGTGTGGTCAATCTGACGTTCGCAAAGCGCCCCCACCACACGCTCCGCGGGTCCAGAACAATATCGACGACAGCTTGGCGAACCGTAAGCACTATGGTCCCGGGTCGGGTCTAGTTGACCTGTACTCAGCCATGGTTCTAGACCTCGGCTGACAGGCCTTAGCATAAGGTAAGCTTCAGAGGGCGCATGGGGAAAGACCCCTGTACGCCACTTTGGACCCGTGCTCCTCCTCTATCGTACAAGTTCCAATCAAAAGCATGGCTGCGAACGAGGCGAAAGCCGAAACTGCGCGCTTAAGCGCGGCTACTCGACCTTTCAGTCTGGCCGAGGGTGATGAATCCTTTGGTGACGGCTTACTAATTGGCGGCAAAGCCTTGTAATACGAGAAGATGTAAGGCCAAGCAGCAACTTCCGTCGCTTATACTTACTCGATATTGGAAATATTCCGACCCTATGATAATAAAGCCTAGGTTCCTCTCTGACCGCCGAGCTGATCGAGTCTTCGGGATTTCCGAATGACCAACTTCTGGTTGATGGGCGTTCTCGTAGTATACCTTTCCCCGTTGCCGTACGATATCTCATCATCATTCCACGAAGAATCAAACTTGATGACTAAACTTTGAGATTCCGCATCCAATATACTAGACTACCTTCTTACACTAGAACCCAAGATATTTGATGCGGTATGCTCTGGGGAAGGGTACATTCGTAATTTACACTTCATATAGCACGTGCGCTAAAACTCTTAGATCGCAAGGGCCTCGCATAGCAACAGTTAGCTGATATATTAAACTATGCCTGTTTCACCATCCTTTCTGCACCTATACCTTGGTTCTACTAGTTTGATTACCAGTACCATTGTGACAATCTTTCTCCGTCCCATTCAAGGTAGATTCTTATGATAAACGAAGCTCATTATGTAAACGTAGGCTTACAATGCGGCTCTATGTATGAAGTTTAAAGAAAATTTCCCTTTATAGAAATGGGGTATCTCTAAAATCGAGAAACAAGTTTTTCAAGGGGCCGACAGGCAACCAGGGAAAGCAGAACTAGGCCCAGTCAACAAAGCGGCCACCAACCTCTCGGGAGAATCTCTGTATTCTGATTGAACTTCATGATGTATGAAAAGTGTGTATTATATTAAAGGAGTGTAGACGTTTCAAACAAAGGAGATCTATATCAGCTACCGCTCTGTCGCCGTCGCCAAGTTTACTGAAAGCACTGCTCAGGCTTGCTTCTTAGCCTTGTTGCCCTTCTTGGGCGGCGGAACTACCGCTTCTTCCTCGTCACTGTCGACATAGTCGTCTTCTTCATCATCAACACCGTCGTCGCTCTCATCCTCGTCCTCATCGTCATCCTCTTCGTCATCCTCGTCCTCGTCCTCGTCCTCGTCTTCGTCCTCGCTATCCTTATCCTCGTCGTCATCCTCATCGTCTTCGTCTTCGTCATCCTCTTCGTTATCTTCTTCGTCATCATCTTCGTCGTCATCGTCTTCGTCGTCCTCATCCTCCTCATCCTCCTCCTCCTCCTCCTCATCGTCTTCCTCCTCGTCGCTAGAGTCATGTTAGCCACAATGTTCCTGCTAGGTGGGCTTTAGAACTAGATGAAACGGAAATACTTACTCCTCATCCTCTTCATCCTCACTTTCCTCCTGCTTGGCAGCAACAGACCCCTTCTTCTGTCGGGCCTTGACCTCCATGGCCTCCTTGAGCTTCTTGGGAGCAGCTTTGGAGTTGTCCGCAGCCTTCAGCTTGTCCGAGGTCTTCTTCTTATCAGCAGCAGCCTTTTTCGCCGCCGCAAGCTTCTGGTCGGCGGCTTTCTTGTCGGCCGCCTTCTTGTCGGCCGCCTTCTTGTCGGCCGCCTTCTTGTCGGCCGCCTTTTTGTCGGCCGCCTTCTTATCCGCCGCGGCCTTCTTTTCTGCAGCCTTCTTGTCTGCCGCGGCCTTCTTCTCATCAGCGGCCTTCTTCTCGTCCGCGGCTTTCTTCTCCTCGGCAGCCTTCTTCTCGTCTGCCGCCTTCTTTTCTTCGACGGCCTTCTTTTCGTCAGCCGCTTTCTTTTCGTCGGCGGCTTTCTTGTCGGCAGCAGCCTTCTCAGCGGCAGCATCAGCTTGCTCGCCAGCTTCGTCCTTTGCGATGGCCTTGATCACTTTGCTGCCACCTTTCACAACCTGAGGCAGGCCTATGGGAGTTAGAAGAGACGCACAGGCATAGGCTTTTAAGATGTCTTACCTCTGACTAAAAGAGCTGCCATTTTGCGTGAAGTGTTTTCTGCAGACTAGAAGAATAATGTTTTGAAGATGGATCTGATGCACTGCTGTGGGATGAATGATGGTGACTTGAATGTCCGAATTGCAAAAGAGTCTCGCCGCTGACTTATATACTAGATACACCCTTGCCTTCCCAAATAAGAGCTACATGTCCTGGGATACGAGCGCCCCTTTGCAATATTGGAGACAAGTTCTTCGCGGGAAAATCACTACGGTACGGCTGTCTGGCTGTAGATTGTAGGGGCACGTCGGTGCTCCTCATTTTCTCTAGGTTGGTGTCTGGATGATACGTCTGACAAGTACGACGGCCATTCCGAACGATGCGCCACTAGTTTGCAAATGACTCTTTGACGAGGTGGAGGATCTGAAAATTCACCTCAGTGTGACATGTCTGCGGAAAGTTCAAAGAGGTACGCCCTCTGCGGACAGAGACAAGTATCGGTTACTCACCATCTCAAGCCATCGTATTTGATTTGAGCAGAGGTGGGTGGCCGGTTCGGTGCGTATGTCAGCATCCACAACTTTATGGTGTGTCGTAAATGAACCAGCACCTTTTCTGGTTGCCTGGTTCGGCAACCCGTCACGTTCTGGGAACGCCACAGTAAGATGGACCCCAATCCGGACAGGGAGGTCCTAAGCCCGCAGGGCTTGGTTGGTTGAACGCAACCGGGAACAGAAGCCCAAGGAGCCGGGTGCTATACGTAAGCAGCCCTACGAGGCGACTCCAACCCCGCGTGTTTGTCATGTCTGCCTTGGCACAAGTCAGCAGCCTCCTGATCCACCAGCCCCCCTGTCCGTGAGAGTCTTTCTGACCATCAGCCACAATCATCGGCTACACCCGGTTCAAAGGTGAGAGCCTTTCTGTGCATGCCTGGGCTCAGCAGAGAACGGTGACAAAGGTGGTGCCCCGGTCGTATTTGCTACGAAATAGGCGGCGAGAAGCCGATGACAGCATCCTAGGACAGCGATACAGTCAGTATTGAGACTTATTATTGTAAAGACTTCTAGGGATGAGATTATTCAGCCCGGAGTAGAATCCTTCCAAGGAGTCCGCGAGGCCTAGAACAGAAGAGCTGGATTAGGTTGAACCGCTTCTCCCTGAGCAGTGTGGTCACACGCCTTTCAATCCAGGACCACGAGGCTCAGGATTACCAATGGGTGGCCACACTTGGGTGTTCGGTGTCCAAAAACTTCTAAATGTTTCTTGTCTTTTTTGGTGCCTACACGATTATATATACCTCTAGGAATAAGGAGTTCCGAGCCCTGCCTTTACACCGTCACACTTTGTTTTAATTGACAGTATTCCCTTTCAATCTCCATCATGAGCCAGAGCACCAAGGTGCTCTCCGAGACCCTCAACCGCCCCAAACCAACCAACGAGCTTCGAGAGTTCATTCTGGACCCCAAGAGCTCCGTCAAGAAGTTCGTGGAAACCTCTATATCACCTGCCCATCCGTCCCAGCAGCAGCAGCAACAGCAGCCGTCTAACTCTGGTACTTGGAGCAACTTTTCCAACGGGAACCCCCAGGACCACCACGCCGGTCCCCAGCTTCCCCAGCGTCGTCCTCACATCCGCGGGAGGCTCTCGTCGTACTCGGACTACACCGCCGAAGCCGTGTCCCAGGTGCCGGACGGCCACCACGATCTCGCGAGCCAGATGGCGTCCCACCCGAAGCCCTCGTCCGCCATGGAGTACGCCGGCTTCGTCGCGTCCCGCCCGAGCTCCCTTTCCCAAGAACACGCCGCCGCATACTCCGGAGCCCCCGCCGCCGCCAAAGAGCACCGGCCCGTCGGTCCCGCGCCGCCGCCCGCCGAGACGCCGACCGTGACGACGCTGCCGGCCCCGCGGCTCTACCACCGCATGATCACCGAGTACGAGACCATCAAGGTCGTGTTCTACACCGCCCTCGTCCGTAAGTCGTCCCGTTCTTTTTGCTACTCCGCGCCCCCCCCCCCCCCTTTTCTGGCTCCCCCATCCCCGCACGGCGTAGTTCCTGCTCACATTTCTCCCCCTCTCTCCTGCCCAGAACCCATCCACAACGACCTGAGCCCCCTGGCGGCCAAGCTCAAGGCGCTGTGCCGCGACATCTGGAGCATCCGCTACCTCAACGCCGGCGAGTTCCCGTACAACGAGGCGACGACGGAGGAGCGCATCACCGAGTGGAAGGCGCAGTTCGAGTACTGGCGCGACGTGCTCGAGGACCTGCTCGACGCCCGCTACGTCCAGCGCGCCGCCCTCGAGGCCCGCGAGAGCGACTGGCCCGGCGTTGCCGGCCTGGCCTCCTCTTTCCCCGCCGCCGCCGCCGCCGCCGCCGCCCCGAAAGGTGCCGCCGCCGCGGCCAAGGTGGCGGCCGCCCCCTCTGCCGCTGGCGCCGATAACGATGACGACGACGAAGACGAGCCGCCGGCGCCCCCCGCCAAGAAAAAGTCCGCCAAGGGTGCCGCTGCGGCGGATGGTGACGCCGCCCCAGCGAAGAAGAAGAAGACGGCCAAGAAGGCGGCTGTCGAGTAACGGTGCAGGCGGTCGGCGTGCGTCTTGTTGTACTTGTCCATTCATTTAGATACAGTGTGGTCGTTTGGTTGTTTCTCGCATCAATCTTATATAATACTACTTGCCCAAAAATTTTGGACGGACAAGATTACGAAGTAGATAACTGCTGGTAGGCGGCTATTAGGTTACAAGAACCAAATAGCCGACTATGTACCATCGGACCATCGAGCTACAGTTTAGAAAATTAATCTTTTATTCCCGAAAGGCGCTTGGTCACTTTAAACTTTGCTCCAGCATGAATAACTTTGGATTTCCCGTACGTACCCTGGTACTTTTACAGCCAGCCGCAAATTTTCGCAGTCGGGGACACACATCACACTCGCGGAAATTAAGCAAGCAGAGATCAACGATCAAGCGGCCTCGTTGCAGACAGGGAGCGGAGAGGTTGGCTGTGGTCCAAACGACCGACAGATGAGTCGGCTTTCAAGTGGCACCGCATGCCCCTATGGCCGGGGGGGGTAGGAGGGAATAGTGGTGACGTGAATCGTGCCTTGACCGATACCGTCCTGGCATCGTTGGGGCTGACTGGAACTTGGGCACCTAGTCATGACACAACGAACATTGTGGAACTCGACGACGAGTCCAAAGACCAGCGGGGGGTCCAGCGAAAGCGGATCGAAGGCGTCACTCCGGAGGGCATCCGAGAACCTGTCCGACGCCGTCAGTGGGGCAGACGGGGTTTCGGTCTTTTCTTCTTCATCACGGGGGATTGGGCAACTATCCGGCGATACCACTTTAGCGCTAACGAAGTTGGTGCTGCTTGATCAGAGTCAAGAGCGGAAATATCCGCCCCATCACGACCGGCCAATGACTCGGCTGTTGGTATAGGAGCAATGTGAAGAAAAAATGACGTAGGGTTCATTGGATACGGGGGGCTTTCGCTATCGTAGTATTATCGAGTGAACATTCTGCACTGAACGGTTTGCTTACGTCGAACATTTGGCTTCCCTTATTAGGCTTGTTGCCATTTTCAGTAGCCAGTCATTTGACTGCGTGAGGTTAAAGATATCCAAGGCCAGATGTAGTCTAAGAAACTTCGCTCCAAGTTGATAAATGCAAGACTAGGTATCTACACTCGTTTCTAATAAAACTAAAAAAAAAACAAAGCAACTCTCCCCCCGTCAAATGTTTCCCTTGATGCAGCCGTGATGCCAGCCGTGATGCCAGCCGCCAGAAGCCACCTCCTCATTAGCCGCTCCCCCGCCGGGTCCTTCGTGTCTGTTTACCAACGTGATGATTACCTCGAAATACAGTCGAACAATGTACATTCAAGAACGGAAAGGCAAGGCGCCGAGTACGCCTGGACATGGAGTAGGGCATGTGCGTTGCGTTTGTTTTCGTTGTCTGTCGTGGTGGTGTTTTTGTGGTCATCCTCTTCTTCCTCTCACGCCGCTCTCCCTCTCTCTCTCGCTCTCTCTCATTCGTCCGCACTCATTCTTCAGCTGGGGCTCGGCGGCTCCAGGGTGGTGCCGAGGTGGCCAAAGTCCTTCTTCTCCTGCCACGAGGGGGCGGCGAGCTGGTCGACGACAATCATGGAGCGGCGGCTGGCCTTGCGGCTGGGCGGGGCGCGGACGGCCAGGGCCTCCATCATGATGACGTCGCCGGCGAAGTCCTTCTCGCCCTCGAGGGTGCGACGGATGATCTCGATGGCGGGCCGGCTCTCGAGCGAGCCGCTGTCGGTGCCCAGCTGCGAGCCGCCCATCGTCTCGACCTGGCAGTGCGGGTCGGCGCCGTGCTCGAGCATCAGCAGCACCGCCGCCACCCAGCGCTGTCGGTTCTGCGGCGACGCCTGCGCCGGCGTCTGGTTGAACGACAGCGCGTTGAGCGCGCCCGTCGACGTGAAGTACCGGTGGCCCGATTGCACCGTGCGCTGCCACAGGTCGCGCGACGCCGGCGTCTGGCCCGACGCGTCGGCGCCCAGCTCGAACAGCAGCTGCACGAAGCGCGTCTCGGGCAGGTCGTGGTGGAAGTCCTTGTAGCTGCCCGTCAGCGACACGCACGCCGACACGGACGGCACGCCTTCGGCCCGCGAGTCGCCCTCGGGGCACACGGCGTACTCGAGCAGCTCCTGGGCCCGCGCCCGCCGCGTCTCGTAGTCGAGCGCCATCAGCTTGCTGAGCACAAAGTTGAACAGGTTGGCCTGCATCGCCAACGAGAGGAAGGACGTGCGCCGCGGCGACTGACCCAGCTCCATGGGTTCGAGGCTGGCCCAGTGCACCGGCACCGCCGACCGCGTGCTGCTGCGGTCCTGCGCGGGCCCCGACGGCGTCGGCGACCGGTCGCGCCCCCGCGTAAGCGTGCGGCACGTCTCATCGAGCTCGTCCAGCAGCGCGATGTACGCCGTCGTGTCGAACGGCACGTTGTCGAGCCGGTGCGCGTACCGCAGCGTGTTGGCAATTGTGAGCCAGCTCTCGCCCGTGAAGCGCAGCGGCGGCAGGCGTCGCATGAGGCGGTTGAGCGTACCCAAGCAGCGCAGGTAGCGAATGTTGGCGCTCATGAGCGACAGGTCCATCTCGGCCTTGTTGGGCGGCGCCACCAGCACCTTGTCCCAGATACCGCCGCGCAAGGCAAATTCCTTGGCCGTCAGGTGCATGAACACCACCTTCTTCGATTTGGTCGTCTCGAGCAGGCCCGAGCAGCACGACGTCATGCGGCGCTCCATGTGCTCCGAGATGTTGTGCAGATCCTCGGCCGTGAAGGGATTGGCCTTGTCCTGCGCGACGGCGAGCTCCCCGACCTCGGCCCCGTTCTTCTGGCCTTGGGTCGACACGAGGGCCGACTGGTGCTGCCGCTGCTGCTGCTGCTGTACCGGCGCCAGGTATCCCTCGACGGCAAAGGCCAGAGACACCAGGCCGGGCGACTCGAGCGAACGCAGGAGCAGCTCGAAGATGCGGCACGTCTCGCGCTGCTTGACGGGCGGCAGGTTCTGGATGATGCGCATGTACAGACCGCTGGAGCCGCCCAGCTGCTGCGGCAGCGACTCGAGCGTGTCGCGCAGCTTCTTGAGCGAGCCCTCCATCAACAGGTCGATGGCAAGGCGCGCCCAAAGGATGTCACCGCGCGACTTCCGTGACACTTCGTCACAGAGCGGCTTCTGGCCCGCCGACAGGCCCGGCGCCACCAAGTCCAGCCGCGTTGCGCAGTAGTCGGAAATCATCTTCTCGGTGCGCGTGTGCACGCGCATGCGAGGGGCGCCTTCGAGGGCGTCCTCGAAAGGCGGCAGCTCACGCGACGACACGCACAGCTTGATGAAGTCGGCATTGCCCATCTCGGTAATGAGCGTGGCGATCTCGTTGTGAGAGTCGCTAATCCACTTGGTCGATCCCAGAAGAGCACTGCTGCCCTCGGTACTGCCATCCATGGAGACGCTCGCGTTCTCGCCGGCGCCGTAGTCTTGGTCGGCGATACGGTACTCGTCCAAGGCATCAATGAACAAAGCGAGGCGCAGCGACTTGCCCATGCGGCTGAAGAGCTGGTAGAAGGCCTGGGACAGGTTGACGACGGTGTTGAAGGGCGACGACGGCGGCCACGGGCCGGTGATGTGGCTGGGGAAACAGACCGAGACAAGCTCCGGCCGGGCGGTCAGAACCTGGAAGAGAATGGCACGAAGAATACCCTCGCGCGACTTCTGCAGATGGCCACCACCCTCGAAGAGAAACATGGAGGCGACGATGAGCTGGCAGTTGCCGGCCCATCGCTGCAGCCGCCCGCGCACCGCTTCGCTGTGGAAGGCGTGCTTCATAAGCGTCGTCTTGCCCGAGCCCGGATTGCCTGAAATCCAGAACACCGGTCCCGGCGTCTGCAGCCAGTTATCGAAGTTGGACATCTTCTCGTCGCCATCGGTGGCGGACAGGATACCAGCACATTGAGGCGCGTACTGGATGTCGGCGTCGTCTTGCTTGCTGCGGAAGTCGAAGCTAAGAGCTTCGAGGATTTCTGTGGCTGTGAGTCGAAGAGCGCGCAACGAAAGGGGGGGGGGGGGGGATTTCGGCTTACCTTTGGTCCGAACCAGTCGTTCCTCCGAGTCTAGACACGTCTGGGTTAGCACACGGCGCCCGGCTGCAACTCCATCGCTGTCACATATCACCTACCCTCCAACAGTCCGGTGCGACGCGACAGTTTGCTAATGTGACCCACGATCTGGAAGTAACCGGGGTCGCGTCGGTTTCCGAATCGGGCAATGTCAAAGTGATCGGCCGCAACGTCGTCGACGGCCACATTCAGGCCATCGTACGATGCCGTCGCCTTGGGGACCATCTGGGTTCGTCAGCATCAAACCCGTGGGGAGAACACGTGTGAGTCGGGCATAACTTACGAGGGACATGGGCGTGTACGGGTACAGCTCGCGCACGCAGACGACGGAAATGTCACGCGACATGAGAACGAACTCATCGCGCTGACTGGTCAAGAGATGGACATGGTCGCGGATGATCTGGGCAAAGGCCTCGTCCTGCTGGCGCAATTCCAATTGCGCCGTTTTGGCGATGGTGTCGACCAGCGGCTTCTTCCCGACGCCCTTATGCGGCGTGCCCAGGAAAACAACACCGATAGTACTTGCGTAGATGTTGCTCGTGTCGCCGGATTTGCCATAGATCTGCGAAACGCCCACCGCGGAGAGAGCGTCCTTGAGAATAACTGCGCGGTGGAAGCTGAGGTCAGCGGACGTCGGCATTGACGCCGAGGGCGGCTCGCCGACAGGCCCACCGTGTGATGCGCCATGGCCACATCACGCTCCGGAGGGGCGGGTGGCAAGGGAGCAAGGGACAAGACTTACTGCCACCAAGTCCGTGGGCAACGAAGATGATGCTGCGTTCACTCCCGGCCTTGATCTTGTTCATGTCGGCCACCAGCGAGTCACTGAGCGAGTTGGACAGCCCCTCGCTGAACTGGTCTACTTTGCCGAGGGGCGGCAGGTTGTATCCCCACTGCAAGGCTGGTGGTTAGCGGCGGCAAGAGAGGAGAAGAGGGGAGGAGAAGAGGACGGCAGCGGTGCGCCGGTGGGAGTCGGTGCAAGTGGGCGGCGCGAAGGTGTGCTTACGGTGATGATGCGCGCATGGGGAAACTCCTGGGCGAGGAGGTCGCGCGGCCAGAAGCAGTCGTTCTTGGTCCAAGACTTCACGCGGCTGCCGCCGGCGTGGTGCACAAAGACGATGTCGATGGCCTCGTCTTCTTTGCCGTCGGGCAGCCCTTCGCAGACGACGACGGCGCCGACGCCATTCTCGTCGAAGGAGGGTCTGTTATCGCTGTGGGTAGTACTAAGGGTGGTGGTGGACTTGGCCACATGCAGGTGATGTTGCTCCTGGCCCTCGGCCTGGGGTGCCGACGTCTTGCTGATCCGCGCAAGGTACTGCCGTATCCTCTTCATGGTGATGGGTCGAATGCGATTCTGCTCCCGCCTGCTAGATGGTGATGGTTGGGAGGATCGATCGTCTTGGTCGCCGTCGTCCTCGTGCCCGTCAACGCTCACTAAGTACGTACGGGGTGCGGGAGTCCGGAACAACAACGTGTGAGGGTGGGATATATTGGCCGTCGTTCTGGGGCCCTCGACATTGGTACGGTGGTTGATCGACGGCACGCGTTCCCCCATGATCATCAGGCCTCTCCTGGCCCCCTTGGTGGGACCCCAGAGATGAGCGGTGACAGCCGAACGACGGGGGTCCTGTACCTGAGTCGTGGGCCGCCGTGAGCAAGCGATGGCCAGGCCAGGGGCTGGGATGCTGTTGGCTTCAGTCCCCTGGCAAGCCTGAGCCTGCGACCATTCGATCAATAGAGTTTGATAGGCTCCTGGTTGGGAGCGTCAGGCCCGACAGATCCCTGCACGGGCCTGGTTCCGCGGACAGCGACCCTGTTGTGACGGTTGTGCGCGCCCTGGCTCTTGGTGGTGGGCGTGGAGGTAAGGGAGGGCAGGGCAAGGTTGCGTGAAGGAGCCGCGCCGGGTTCTGGCGCCGTACATACCCAACGGAGCGAGGGTGTACAACACATGTCGTACGCATGCCGGGACGGGGAGGGCATGGCAGCGGGACCAGGGCCCGTCTGCTTCGACCCTGGCTGCCCAGGTAGACGATAGGGCGAGTAAGTATTGGCAACCGTGAGGATGGCGACGAGGGGCCCCCCCCTCTCAAGGGGGGGAAAGGCGACGACTAGGGACGGGCAGACAGGCAGACCTTCTCCGTCGGGGTGTGTGTTCTGGGCTCTCCTTTCATTTGCAGCATGGTCATCCCGGCCCCCTGACATCTGCGCCCCATCAGTTCGTCTCCATCGTGGTCCTCTTCGTCCCCGTTCGCGCGGTCGTTCCACCTCAGGCCGTTGTCGCCTCCAGCCAACCCCTTGCATGGAGCGCGCGCAGTACCGACAGGCAGGAACAGGCCCAAGACGGCAATAAAACAGGAACGCAACCGGGCTCGGCATTCGGCCGAGTCAGCACCCAGCATCAGACCCGGATGCACCTGTTCCTTGGACCTGCAGTGCTGGGGGACGGCATGTTGCAATGCGCATAAGACGCGCGCGCAGCTCCACCCGCGCAAACTCCCGTCGCCCCCGCGGCCAGCGCAAGCGCAACTTGGGAACCCGGAGAGGCGGCTGTCAATATGGTATGGGATGGGATGGGGATGGGATGGGGGCTGGGTCGCAACCGGTACAAAGGGTAGGGTAGGTAGGCGGGCACTCGGCACCCGTGCGCAGAGTTTTTTTTTTTTTTTTTTTCAGATGAACAACATTTCCCGCGCCAACGGCTGGGCAGCGGGCCGCCTCGGTAGTCCGGGACTAAGAGATTAAGCGAGGGCGAAGTCGGCGCCAACATTGGACGACACATGGCAAGAGGAGACGGGACGATAAAGGAAGAAAAAAAAAAAAACCTCTCCAGCTGTTGCATTTGGGCGGGGGATTGGGGAAGGGGGCGGGCAGCACCCCTACTGTGTAGTACTATCACGTAACAGTACTAACGCAAAAATAGATCTATCTATGTACCCATCTTCTTCCACGCGAAGGCCCTAGAAGGAGCACAAGAGGGGGAGGGGGGTTGTACTTGCCTTCCCTATTGAAGAGGTACCTAACCTATCCATCCCATGGGAATGTACATACGGACCTCTGCTGGCCGTACTGTGTATCTAAGTACCTACCCTATCTACTACGTACCTGCCGCCCTAACCGAGTTCGGTCAGGCTGTTCACGACCGTCAGCCGGCGGGTCGGCCGTCATCACGAGCCTGGAAATGGCACCTCACCCTCCTATCACAATACTGGCGTGGGAAGCGCGTCGAACCAACAGGGCATTTGGACAGGGGCTTGCAGTACCCAGGTCCCAAAGAAAGGGTCAGTACTTGTACTACATAGTATGGAGGTCCCCAGAACGTGAGGTCCCCCCCCTGGACGGGCTAACTTCCAACGGTGCTGGTCTGCTGGTGGGCTGATGGGGGACTCACCACAGTGGGCGGGCAGGGGCCCGAGGCCGCGAATGGCTTAGCGCCTTTCTAGCGCCGGCAGCGCTGAACAGGGGTCCGGCAAACAAACTGTCATGGCAGGGTCCCCGAGGAAGCAGCGAGTCGGCCAATGGACGGCCGGGAAGCGACGACCTCTCGTCAGCCAGTTGGGCGGGTCGAGGGGCCATTCGGGACAGTTTGCCTGTCATGCGCTGTCCTGGAGCCTCCAGAGTCCGTGCCTGTATCCGCGGCACTTGGTTGGATGCCCCACCTTCGACTCCATTCCTCGTATCGTCGTCACACCTTTCACCACTCTCCTTCATCTTCTTACCCATTTCGAGCGTTCGTACGAGTCTGTATGTATCCTGCGCCTCCACAGCCCCGGCTGTCGCTGATTACCCATCCATCCAGCCTCTCTTTCTCTCGCACTCTCTTCTCTGCTGTCCGCCAACCGCCGTACCCATCGCATCGTCGGCTGCCATTGGTGGCCTCGGCCTTGTGGCCGCCGCGGCGAGAGCCCCCGCCCAGGGGAAGAGACCTCCGCTCCTGCGCTACTGGCCGTTGCACCTTGTGGGCGTTGCCGCCATCGCGCCATGCCCTGATTCTAACTTTCGCCGCATCCGGTACGGCCCAAGAGACCGAAACGTTTGCGCCATGCTGGCCCTCCCTTGGTTGCCCCATCTCTCCACCACTTGCTTGGCCTATGTCTGTCTGTCCGAGACACGCAAGCAAGCAATTATTTGCTGCCCCGGGCATCTTCATTTCGTGATGAGAGCCTGCCCTTCGTCTACCCCCTCTGCCTGCGAGCGAGAGTGAGAGCGGCCAAGCCATCTCTGTCGGGCCGGACCACTAGCTCCCTGGGCCCCTCCTCGGGTCCCACGAGCCCGAGCGGCTGGATCTCACACGCTATCGATGTGACCGTGGCGAAAGAGGAAGAGCGGGATATTAGCAGATATGGCGGCCGCTCGTCGGGGACCACGCCGACTGCACATCCCCACAGGCTGGTTAGTACCCCTGAAGTAGCCGTGAAGACTTCCACTTTGGATGGCACTGGCCTTGGGGCTCCCGGCGAACCGGTTCAACGGTTATCCCTTCTCTCGGGTGCGCCCTTCGTCGCTTTGATTACAGCTCACTTCCGTCGCGGTTGAGGACGGAGATGGGACCTACCATGGGCACCGGTGCCTGGTCCGCCCTGCCCACCAGTTCGACTCCGGGCTGCCGGGGAGCCGAGTTCGAGTCGCGCCTGAATGCGGTTGCCAACCACTTGCTTTCTCCCTTGCTCCCCGGCCGGATCTTCCAGTTAGTGGCGGCCCCAGCTGGGCCAGTGCGGTACGCCAGCGTATCTGATCGGCTCGCCCTCGCTTGCCCATCGCGAGACTGAAGGCCCCATGCCAAGACGCCCTGGCTGCACCCACCCAGCCCTGCCTCCACGCTCCATCAGGAAATTCTCTTCGTCAACTTACTCGTACACACGCCCTACACCCGGTCACATCTGCTGGACCCGCGGCAGGCCCCGACGCAACCAATACTCGCTGTCCCACATATCTGGGGCTTTGGACGACTGATTGGCAGCTTGCCTCCTCTGGGCTCAATGATTGCGAATCGGGGGACGCTTTCCGGGCCGGGAGAGACATGGATGGTCCGTCCCACTGTGACCGGCCACCATCGTACCCGGGACAAGCCTTTGACCGCTGCGTTCCATGGTAAAAGGTCAGCCGGAACCCTTCGATCCCTTTACTCGGTAGGAACCATCGTTTTGTTTAAGAGGCACCTTCCATGTCCCTGGGATAAACCTTACAATGCGTCTGAAACTCAAACATCGCAAGCTGTGGGCCTCTCCGCCGCCGTCTCCTAACGCCAGCACCATGTCTGTCCCTCAAAAGCCCAACCAGCTGCCGCAGAAGCCGCCGCCGTTGCAGCAGACCAGCCGCGCCAGCTCCACAAGGACTGTCTCTGTGGTATTGCCGCCCACGCCAACGTCGCCCGTCGATATCAGCTGCCATGAGGCTTCAATGCAGCACTTAGGCCTCTCCATGGTGGACACACCCGTTCGCGGTGGCTTGACGCCGCCCCGGACCCCCCCTCCCACGATTCACGGGGAGACGGAGGTGCTGGTTCCTGATATGTTCACCTCCATCCTCTCTATTGAGCCGACCCAGAGCCCCCACTACGCCAAAGTCAAGCAAGAGGCCGATGCCTGGATTGCCGAGTAAGCAAGCTTCCTCTCCCCCGCCGTCTCGGCGGGCGTTATCACTGTAAGCGATGGCACACACTGACACTTCTCCCCCCACCTCTTAGGACACTCAGCATGAGTGAGAAACAGGCGGCACGCAACTCCCGCGCCGATTTTACCTACCTGGTGTCGTGGTGGGCTCCGGACTGCGATGCCGAAGCTCTCCGGAACATGGTTGACTGGAATCACTGGGTAAGTCGCCATCAGCATCCAACTTGGTGCCCCTTCTTCGAGTGGCTCTGGTACTCAAGTAAGAAGCACCACTGCCCAGTTACCATGTGCTGACTCAGTTATGAAAATACATACAGGCTTTTCCATGGGATGACCGTAAGTTGCCTTTGAACCTATCTATCTTTCACCACACTTCCGAGTCCCCCCCCCCCCCCCCCCCCCCCCAGCGCACGTGGCTGCTGCAACTGGGTTGGCGTTGTAGACGGTGGCCGCTGTCATATTTTACCCGCGCGTCTCTGTGGGACTGCGGCTATGGCACTGGGACCGGCGTGTTGTCTGTGCTTGGCTGCGCACGTACAGAAGAGAGGCCCAACCATACACACAGATCACTGACCGTTGTCATTACAGAGTTCGACGAGGGCCATCTCAAAGAGGATCTGCACGGTGCGGCCCGCAACATCATCAACATGACTTCAATTTTGGACGACTGCCATCCGCCTGTATCACATGAGGAGGACCCCATTGGCTATGCCTTCCAAGTCAACTGGCGCAACATCCAGAAGGTACGCCTGATCAGAAGCCTTCCATTGACTTGGGATGACAGACTGACATTGAAACTATAGCGCACGTCTCCTGGTGAGTACCATTAATTCATGGCCATGGGACAAAAAAGAAGGCTGACCAAGTTGAAACCAAAGTGATCCATCATCGCTACAAGAAGTGTAAGTAACGAGGCCAATGAGCCTTCTGCCCCAAGGCCCTGACACTCAGTCGGCCATCGGAGCCCCTGGCGCATCCAATCACTGACTGGTGCAGACATGAAACACTATATGCTGGGCGTCCTGGGCCAAGTCAACTCCCGAAAACTGGACGTCAAGACCATCTCTATGGATGAGTTCCTGGTGTTCCGGCGCGGTACCATTGGCGTCATGCCTTGCACTGTGCTTGTTGAGTGAGTAACCGAATAATACCTCGGCGTGAATGTGCAAGCGCAGTAACTGACGGATGTGCTACTCTCAGGATGGCACTCAACATTGAGGTGCCCGAACACATCATCAACCATCCCTCCATACAAGCCTGCCAGGAGGTAGCCGTGGATCTAGTGCTCCTGTATGTCATACAAGTCCAGCCAAGCGAGATAACCACGTGCAACATGCTCACGCCATTTACAGGGATAACGATGTTTTGTCCTATAAGAAGGACGTGGTATGTACCCGCTCCCCAAGTTCCAACCCTCCCCCCCCCCCCTGCACTGCCTCGCCCCCCATTTCCTTGGCTTTCGCTACTGCCACGAAGCCTTCACCTCTCGTGTTACCCGGTTACCCGCTTCCCCGCTCTTATGTCGAGCTACACGTCCAAACCAACATGCATGCGACGTCCCATTACTGACACTAGCTGCAGATCGAGGGTGAGGAGCTGTCAGTGATCGGCATTCTCAGGGCCCAGGGCTACTCACTGCAGGAGGCCATGGATGAGGCGGGCCGCATGATCCAGCAACGGTACCGGCGCTGGTACATGGCGCTGGCCGACATGCCAAGTTGGGGCTCCCAGATGGACCGTGTGGTGCTGAAGTACCTGGACGGTCTCCGGGGCATTGTACTGGGTAGTCTGTTGTGGAGGTGCGTTAGCCCCTCTCTCCCCCCCTTTCTCCCCTTTTCTGTTCCCTTTTGGTTTTCCACATGCTGACGGCACCCGCTCCCTTGCGCAGCTTCTGGACCGGCCGCTACTTCAACAAGGAAGAAGGGGAGCTGCTGCGCACAACGCGCCAACTCCGTCTGCCCGAACACCAGATCGGCGTGCCCACCATCTGAGGGGCCGGCACACGGTACCCACGGGCCGTACGAGGCCCTATGACGATATACTGTGTACCGGATGCCACCGGAACAGGGATGCCCCTCGGGTTCTTAGGGCGGCCAATAATTTCGAATTTCAACATAACGCTTACACGGCACATAACGCAGGATACGCGGGCGATGGGGCGTTCGATCTTCAAACAAAACCCCTTTGGCGCTAGATTTTAGGATGATATTATGCCATTTCATAGTACACACGAATAAATAGGGATTCCCCACCTAGAAAATGACAGATTTGTAAGAAACTATTGGATGGACAGGCCTGTAAAAGCTAATGAATGCCTTCGTGTAAGGGGGTGTTTGTAAACCTATGGCATCTCGTTTCGGGCTTATCAACTCGGAAGTTGAGGTGCGGTACATGTAAGTACCTGCGTACCCGTTTTGTGCGGCTGAGTGGGTGCTGGTTCTCGGTTCCAGTCTGTCGGGACCTGTCAGCAAGGGGTTGGGTTCAGGGTGTCATACGCGGGCCAAATTTCGGTTACATTGCTCCTTGTCTCTCGAGTTGAGGTCCCACACCAACCCAAATAGAGTATCTACATTTCCCCCTCCCTTACTTCGGTCCTGACGGGGCATCCAATCTTCAACGTTCGACGGCGACACTTTTTTTGCATCCCCCCACCCCTGCCTCGCCTCCGCGTAACACGGGCCGCCGAAGAGAAACTCGCCTCGCTTGCTACATAAGTCCCAGCAGTACGGTACACACACACACACCCCTGCTTCTTCTCTCACCGCATCCTCCCATATGATCTTCTTCTAGAATGCCACGCACCAACCACGCGAGACCCATGGTTCAGACCGCGACTTCAGGGGGAGGGAAACCCAACCCATCCACCCGGGACCCGCGTGCGTTTGCCAGGGCGGGGCGCAGCTCATGAAGTAAGGGAGGCTCAATGAAGACAGCAATACAACGCCGACTGCGTCTCTCACGCCATTCCCTCAACCACTTATCACGATGGGGCGGTTCGTGTCATATGGTACAGACGGCGGAGAGGGGGGGAACCATCGCGCCGCCGTCCTAACGGTTCCTCGGAAGCGTTCCTGCCCTCCCCATTGGTACCACGACCCTCCCGGTTTGTCCCCCACCCCCCCGCCCCGGCGCACACACGCACGGAAAGGCCCGCAGCGAGACGTGATGCACCTCGCCGCTTCCGGTTCATTTCAATCAATTCTTTTTCTTCCTTCTCAGGCGCCGGAAAGAGCGCCAAACATCGCCGACCGTACTTACACGGCGGCCCGGATCACAAGGGCCGGATTAGAAGGGGGACCGGGGGGGTGGGAAGCACGCACCCGACGTGCGGGCGGGGAGCGGGTTTCCTTTCTCCTGACCCGACTGTACGGTACCGCGGGCTGGGCGCTACTTACGGACCGACGGCGCGGTATTTGGGTTGAAAAGAAAAAGGAAATTTCGGCAAGGGAGATGGAAGGAAAAGAAAACCGGGAACCGCGGAGAGTATAGTCCGTCGTTTCTCGTATAGCCCCCCAGGGCCCCGTCGGTCGCTTCGTAGCCGATGGTACGAGAGGGGGAGAAAAAAATAAGAGAGATGCAGACAGTCCCTTACCCAAAGTTTTGCCCTTGTCCCCCTCTCCCGAATTCCGTCATATCACCACCATACCATGTCGAAAACCGGGCTCGGCAACGGGGTCCCGGTGGTCCCCGTCGCGTACACATTCTCGGCCCGCCCCTCCCCCTCCCCTCTTCTGTTGGCATTGGCACGCGCCTAGCCGCCAGATGAAACCCCCCTCCTCCCCCACTACCGCGCGTGTCGCGGGAAGAACCATCACCCTCGCCAAAGAAAAAAAGAAAAAGAAATGGGCGCGAGGCATTGGTGGTATTTTCTAACCCCTGAACGCCCGGGCGGCCGGGAAAACCAGAGCCGGAGGGGGGGGGGAGGGAACGGTTGGGGAGAATGTTCAGAGCCGGGGAATCGAAACGTCGTGCCACCGTGGGGAGTCCCGTATCGCCCCCCCTTTTCGTCTTTTTTCTCCGAGTACGCGGTCGCGGGCCTGCATTCAAGATAACAAGAATTTCCTCCGTCAATGGAGAACCAATTTTGCACCACTCAGAAAGGGGGGGGGGTGTTCGTCGTGGACTCAGGGCCCGCCCCGTCTTCTTCACCCCCAACTCTCGAACGACTCCCTATCGCTTTGCCCCTCCCCTGCTTAAGCGGCGGCCACATGGCAACGCCGCCGAGAGCGGCCGACTGCGTGCGGCCCCCCTCCCGCCGTCCCAAGGTGGATATTCACGGAAGCCGGGGGGGGGGATAGCCCAGCCAGCCGGGCGTAATCCGACCGCTTTGGGTTTTCGGGGCGAGGCGCGCACCGCTGCGCGTGTTTACGAACCGGGGGTCACGGGCGGGGTTCCGGCGCCAGAGGTCCGTTGGGCTGGATATAATGCCAAGATCAGGCATTGGCTGGGTGGGAAAGCAGGGCTTTCTCTAGGTCTGGTGATGGATGGTCTTACGCTGACTTGGACACCAAACCACCTTGGCCCTCGCCGAGCTGTACCCCTTACCCTGGCGGTCCGCGTTCTTCCGCTTAAAGGGCTTCACGATAACATCTCCGGAAATACAAGTCACCATCACAGGGTGTTGGTCGGGCTGGTAGCATGAGCAGGCAGAGACTCCCCGATCGGGTAGCCCCTATCAACCTAGTACTTATCAAAGTCAGTGAGATCCTTGGCGGCGTCCTTGATGCGGCCCCAGTCCAGCCTTGTTGAGCTGAGGTGGTATGAGGTGTGTAGATTAAGATGGATAAGTTGAAGAGTGCTAGTCTAAGGACGGCTGTTCCAGCCCTTATATATATATATATATACCCTTTTAAGGGCGTCACATGACTGGATTACGTGATCGTCCTTCCCAACAAGCCTCGCGCCCTCGGAGACGGCGAGCCGCCGCGCCATCGCCACCACGTCGCGGATCTGCCGCCCGTCCAGGTCGTACTGAACCAGGTCGTCCGGGTGAGAGGAGCGTCTAGTTGCGCCCACCGAGGCGATCGGCGTGCCGTTCTCTTCTTCAATGATTGGCAAGAGGTTTATCCAGATCTGGCGTTGGCTCTGTGCCGTTAGTTCATCGTATTTTAGCGCCAGCTGGACCGGCTCCGCCCAGGTCTCTCTGGAGTGGCCCGTCCGATCCGACGTTTAAAAAGGCAGGCCTTCATGGTACTCCATGTCTTTGAAGAATGCAGATACCGACTTGTTGCGCAACCCATTGTCATCATCCCACCCGTCGGGGAACGCGTCTTCCAGAAGGAGAAGTGAGAGTTGGAATAAGAAGAGGCCACAGCGGTTGCGGGTGCCTGAGATGCAAATTTCGTGAGGGACCTACCGTAGTTCCATTTTCTCGTTAAGCGGAGAAGCGGATTGAGAAACATATCAACCTCCTCGCGGGTTGTACCGACCTTATGGTACGGGACACTGTACAGGGGCATCTCGGACAATTCGGCCTGACCATGCTGGTTGTCAGTGACAACAAAGCCATTTTAAGCTAGAAAACCAGGCGAATGACTCACCACTCTATGGATTCGTTAGCATAGTCCGTGTAAAAGAGGATGTTGCTTGAGACTGGGGACCCGGATGAACTTACTTGCTGCCAGCATCTTTCCCCGGAACAATGTCCTGTCTCGTACTCCTCCCAGTATGCCTCAAAGCATTGATGATGTGCCCCTTGTGATACATGAACAGGCCCATGATCATGTTTTTACATTGCTGTGCGAGCACCAGCCGATCGAAGGACTAGTTCTATTTTACGGATAGGAATAGGCCAAGAAGCAGCTAATTTGAAGTTGATATGTTAGCCATTGAATAGGAGATGTTCTGTGCGATTGCAGATTTCGAGACACGCCCCATTTCTTGGCCTCAAAGGAAAACTCGTGTATACTCTGTGTCAGCAGTATCATGTCCTCATCAGACACAATATTGACACCTACCAGCAGGGAGTTGTGCTAACTGTCAAATCGTAGTCGGGACAGCGTTGAAAACTTGGAGGCATCTGCTAGGGCTTTTGTTTCCGAAGATCACCTCATAGTCAATCATGAATCTGGACTCGATAGGCTGCATAGCATCAGCATAACGTATACCTGTGTCAGCAGCATCATCAGAGGGTGACTGACGTGTGTGTGATATTTGATGTAGTCAGGCCCTTCGTAGGACGCCAGCTGCCGCTGCGTGATGAGATCGTAGTACTTCTTCTCGTTCTCTAGTAATTCCTCCTTCGTCTCTTCCGCTGCATACCGCAGTGCATACACGCCGAGGCTGTCCATTCCTACCTCCTCGCATCCCGGAAGCATCCCGGAAGCTCCAAAGCGAGTTTGTTGTCCCTGCGACGTAGAGAATAGCCATCATAGGGCCATTTCCAGACCCAGAGTTGGAGCGGGGAACGTCTTGGGGGAAATTGCCTCAAAACGTAGGCCGAGACGAGGTCTTCTTCCCACGGTACCACGATTTTCGTTGGGGCGAAAGAGCAGGAGAAGTGATTCCGCCGAGACCATGCGGCCCGGGAACATGTCGTCTTATCTTTCGAAGATGATGTGTGCGTCTTCCGAAAGGTACGAAGCCAAGGTCTTCAAGGCTCAGCCGTCTTCAGCTTTGGCTGCCTCTTCCTCAAGCTCGTCTGCCTCTCCTTTTCCCGCCTGCTAGCGCCAGGGCAAGAAGATGGTGTGGTTCGCTTGCTCTTTCCCCTCGTTCAGCATCCCGCACTCTCCCCCATCCATCTATCCTTGGAAAAGCAGCTGGCTCGGCAGCAGCTCGGGGCAGAGGTAAAGAATCCAGGAGGGGAAGGCCCTGCATGGAGTAGTAGTAGATAGAAGGGAAGGAAATATGTGGGATACGTACAGCATGCCTCCTGGCATGAAACCAAGCAGCCCGGGAGCTGTCAGGGAAGGATACGGTGCGAGATCTGGACAGTAGACGCTCTTGCTCCGTCAAGCATTGCCTCCCGCCTACTTTCCGTGTGGATTGGGTGCTAATACCCGTACTGCCCCTTGTCATGATGACGGTTTGCTTTAAACGCTTTTACAGGGCAAAGAGAATTTGGTCGCATCGTCAAACTACAAAACAGGCCCTTACCCGGGCATTATGCTACCGGGCGCTGAAAGATACTTAGCGAAGCCTACGTCTGGCCAGGCCAGATTTCCGACCAAGTCGTCTACTACAGTGGCGTGCCCGATGTAGGGAGCAGGGGCGGGGCTCCGGCATAGGGACAGAGAGATGCCGTCATGGGCAAGAAAGGAAACGAAAGGGGGGGGGGGGGCGGCGTCGGGTATGCGTTGGTCGGAAGAGGCGCAGTGGATTTCCACAAATCGTTACGAAGCCTTATCACTATGCGCTATGCCGTTACTGATACCATGAATCTACGTTCCGTGCAACCGATGCCGCGGCCAGGCCGTGTCCGATCATGGGTTAAATGGCTTCTTATGACCTGCGTCTGAGCGCTTTCTATAACTTAGGCTGCCGCCGAGCGACCAGATCCTACAGCGGGGGACAGGCCCCCTCCCCGAATCAAGTGTCGACCATGGGGGGCCTGGCCTGTCATCGTCCTGCACTACATCGGCATGTGTGTACGTCCTGGGGGCCCGGCTGGGTACTTAATAGAAGCCTCCCCTGTCCCCACGCCGGGCCCGTCAGGGTACAAAATTTATATACAGCATTGGGACCACCACCTCTGTGCGCGGGCTCCCAAAGAGAAAAGAGAGAAGGGTCTAAAGCAAGTCCCGGAAGTGTTGGTACATGCTCCCATGGCGGTCCATACCGACGCCGAAAGCCGTGGGGGGTGGGCCGCAGCCGCCGCCGTCCTCGTCAAGGGGGCGCACGTCGGCGGCGGCGGCGCGCTCGTCGAAGCCGTTCAGGCCCATGTAGCCCTCGAAGATCTTGGACATCTCGCTCGAGATCTGCCAGCCATTGGGCTGCACCGTCGGGCTGATGGAGCCGGCGCTCGGCGCTGCGGCGGCCGCCGCCACCTGCTGTTGATGTGGCTGCTGCTGTTGCTGTTGTTGTTGCTGGGGGGCGCGACCGCCACCACCACCAAAGCCCGGCGTTGTCGCATTACGCGCGTTGGCGTCGTTTGGCGACATGTGCTGGCCCGTCGCGAGCCCCGCCATGGTGAGGGCGGCGCTCGAGTGCAGGTCCTCCTCCTGCGAGAGGCCGAGGCGGGGCGCGACCTCCTTGAGCGAGCGGATGGTGCGCCACAGCCGCCGCGAAGCGTCCGACTTGGCCGACATGTCTTTAACGAGCTCGAGAGCCATGTAGAACTCGTCGCGGCAGCTCGAGCTGAAGTTGACGGGCGCGTGGCACGAGGCGAGGAAGAGGACGGCGATGGCCGGCGATAGGAACTGGTGGTAGAAGACCTGCGATTTGCGGTACAGGCTTGTCGTGTTGTGGAGGTGCGTGAGGTAAGTGATGGTGTTCTTGGCAAGCCGGACGGCGCGCTCGGCGAGCCCCAGGTTCTCCATGATACTGCTGTGCGTATGGAGGACGGGCGTGTACAGCCAGATGCGCATCTGGTTGAGCCGCAGGTAGGTCCAGATTTGCTGGCGCTGGATGTCGTATTCCCGCTGGGAGCCGTGCGGGGGGTTCAAGTAGCGCGGCATCGAATCCCAGTCGGCCAAGTCGAGTTGCGCGTCCGTAGGCGCACCGGTATACCATTGCTGGATCTGCTGATCCAGGCTCTCCAACTCGCCCGGTTGCAGGTCCATGGCGGGTTGGTCGAAATTCCGGAGAAACTGCCAGACTTTGGAGCTCACGCGCGTGTAGCTCACCATGGCGCGCAGGAACGGGAACTCATCCTGCTAGAGTTAGCGTCAGCCAAGCCACGGGGGAAGCAGCAAGGAGGGGAGGGGCAGTAAACGTTTCCGTACCGGAGGCGGCAAATGCGAGTCGATATCGCCGTCTTGAAGCACGTAGGGGAGGCCCGTGGCGAAGCTCCACCGCCGGTCGAGGATGTAGGCGGTCCAGAAGGAGTGGATGGCGTTTCGGCGCACCTCGTCGTCCTGGATGCGCGCGGTGGTGTGGCGACGGTGCAGGCCGAGCTCGATGCAGTGGCGGGCCACCTGACCAATGGTCCGCCAGCACAGTATCTCCTCGTTGGCCAGGAACCGGTAGGCGCCGACGAGAACCAGAAACGGGAGGTAGGCCACGTCGCTCGGGTCGCTCATGAGTAGCTTGTCGGCCGTCGGTCGCAAGCTCTCGAAGAGACGGCTAGCACGCGCGCTATTTCCGTGCTCCTCCACCACCAGGCCGATGCACATGATGATCTTGAGCAGCAACGACTTGGCATCGTTCATCGTCTCGGAGAGGTCCTGCACCAGGGTGCCCCGCCGGACGGCGTCCATACACGAGACGAGGAATTTGGCGTGTTTGATGACGCTCTCGACGGTGCAGACGGGGTAAATGACGTTGATCTCCTCTTCGTGGATGCGGCAGAGACGGATGATTTCGTCCTTGTCGTAGTCCCACAAGGGGTCGACGGAGCGGTGGTGGGCGGGGGTCTCGATGACCTGCGAGGCGAGCGTCGGCGACATATGGGGGGTGTCGACGGCGCCGGTCGGGCCGCCGTCGAGGGAGCCGGCGCCGACGTTGCTGTAGCCCAGCTTGTGCAGGGTATTCTTAGCGATGTCGAGGTTGAAGTGGGCGCTCGTGGGCCCGCGGAAGCCGGCGTCGGCGACGTGCGGAAGGGTCGGTCGGGAGGTGACGGGCTGGGAGGCCGAGGACGAGGGCGTCGTCGAGGTCATGGCGGCGGTCGGGGCGGGCAGGCCGCGGTCGTGGATGGGGGCCAGGCGCAGGGCTTCGGAGCGGAGGGCGCTCATGTTGTTGAAGAGCGTCTCAACCTGCTCCTGCAGCCGCGCGACCGTCGAGGTCATCTGGCGGAAGTCGTCCGAGTCCTTGAAGTTGGTCGAGCAGCAGTTGGGCGCGTAGAGGCATTGGAGGTTGAGGTTGCCGCATCGCTGGCAAGGCGTCTCGCCATTGCACTTGATCTTGCGACGTTTGCACTCGTTGCTAGGAGGGGGGACGGGTCAGTCCGGAGACGGTCGAGGGTGGGTTGACGGAAGGACGCCGAGAGCGGGAAGTGGGAAGAGGACGGAGCCCAAGTCGCGAGGCTGTGGGCGCGCTCGCGTCGGGGGAAACGCCGACATGGAGAGGAAGCGCCGACGTGGCTGGCGGCAGCAAAGACGTACCAGGCAATGGAAATGTAGCGATTCCGCTTGCTCCGCGGCTGTTTGCCGTTGTTAGCGGTGCTGGGGGAGGAGTCGTCGATGCTTTTGCGCTTGGTGCCGGCAACCGAGGGCTGCTGTTGGTGGTCGTAGAGGGCGGAATTGGCGGAATTGAGTTGGGAAGACGGGGAGCCCATGGCGGATTCGGCGTCGGCAGCCATGGGGGTGATGGCCGTCGTCAGGTAGCGAAGGTCGCTGACCTGGTTTTCGAGCTGGTCCATTCCGATAGAGGGAGAGGGAGAGAGGGAGAGAGAGATGGGAGGGGGTGTTTTCGCTCGCTCGCACTCGCGTCTGCCTCTCTCGTCGGCTTTGCTCGCTTTCCTCCTTTGCCCTTTCCTCTCTCACGCGCGCGCTGGGCGGGCGCCGGCAGTCACCGGCAGGACCTCTGCTTTCCTTCTTTCGCTCGCGTCTTTCGGCTCTCGGCTTTTGGGGGATGGTCCCGCTCTCGTGGACGGGGCCGGGATTGGGGGGAGGCGGACAAGGCGCACACGCGCACGCTTTCCCTCTCTATCTCTCTCTCTCTCTATATTCCTCTCACGCGGCGCTTCACTTGTATCCCTTCTCTCGTGCGCAAGCCTCGTCCATGCAGACAACTAGCATTTCCCCCAGGACGAGTTACTGCAAATTCCGCAGGGGGGGTGAGGGTCAAGGGGCCGCTCACGCATCTTTAGTCTCGGCCAGAAGCGGGTTCGCCCCCCAGTCCAAAACCAAGGACCGAAGCAAAAGGCACCGCTCTCACGTGATGAAGATTCTTTCCCACTTTCTCCCCTCCCGCCGCGTACAGAAAGAGGCACGTAGGTAACAAGCCCGGAGGCCCTGATGACCAATTCCCCTTTAGTCTGACCTCCTATAGGTGCGTCTTGGGCCGATTGATCCCTCCAACTCCACGGACAAGGCATGGGCATCCCGTCAGGCCCGTACCGGTCAGCCCTGGGTGCCCCCCCGGCTTCCCAGAAATAACGTGGCACCCTGACTGAGCCTGTCAGCCTGTCTCCGCCAGCACTTGCAACTTGTCCGCTGTGCAGACATCCCGTCGTCCGTCGGCACTCGGGTCGACGCCAGAGCCCGGCAATGGCCCCCTCTTCTGATCATCCATCTCAGGTACCATTGTGGGCGCGCGGCCCGTCCGCTGTTCGTGCGCTGCCTCGGCGTCCCTGCGCATACCTACCGCGTGTCAAGTCCCCCCATGTACATACATCTATGCCTACTATACATCTTACTTGCTTACTCAAGTAAAAGTAGGTACTTGGGTACCCTGACAGCTGGTCCGTGTCGCCCCTGGGACATCATCGTCGTAGATTTTCTTTTTCCCGTACCATCCAGCAATTCCCCAATGACGGAATCTCGGATGCGCCGTGATGAGATAGACGTATGTCGTCAGGGGAGACCCGGGGGAAGAGCCCTGCGCCCGCGGCTCCGGCCAACCAGCAATCGCAACTCGCGGCTGATAATTGTCATGGCCCCCTCCCAATGCAACCCTATCGCCCAGGTATGTACTATGTAAGTAGGAGACATCTTGCATCTCCGCTGCACCGACCTCCCGCCCCGCGCAGGCCCTGCCAGCCGAGTGAGTCGTCTAGGTATTTGTGAGTTAGTCGCATCAGTAGTCTGGCAAGCCGGTGCCCGGTCCGTCGCGCCCGCAACAGCGAAGATCCCCGGTCATACGCATCCCCCGAGCCACTCGGGGCCCAGCAGAGCAGCAGAGAGCTCGACCTTGACGAGCTTGACATGGCTCACGTGCCCCCCTTTATTCGCCACCGGATCGTCGCCGGACTGCTGGCCCTCGTGGCATGCGGAGCTATCTCCGCGGGGGGTGAAACAGGCGCTGCTTCTCCCCCCCCCCTTGACTCGCCTTCTTTTCCCTTTTCCGCATACTTGCCTTCGCGCTGACTCGTCTCGTGATCGTCCGTCAGAACCTCCACAGCTCCATTGGACCACCCCTCCCCAGGCTGTCGCTAGAGGCTGGCGAGTTGGCTCGCGCCGGGCAAGAGGAAGAAGAAAAAAACGCCCATGGAGGCCCTATTGACGGGCATCATCAGAACAGCTGGTGTGGGGCAAGTGCTTTTTGAGGCCGGTACTTGACCAGCAGTTAGCCCCCCCCAAATGGGCGTTTCTATCGCGAGGCACGAGAGTTGCGCCGCCTGGCCACCCAACCCTTCTTCGCTTACCTATTGGAGGCTCTCGGGTATTTGATAGGAGGAAGAAGGGAGGTCTCGTGGCTCATCCTTGGCGTCGGCATTCTGATTCGCCCCTTTTTTTTCGTTTCCGGATGAGGCTCTGGGATCCAGCTTTCCCATCTTCTTGGCGCCCAGGCCGAGAAAAGCACCGGCTGGCGCGCGACGGTTCCCCCCCCCCTCCTCACCCCGGGGGGTCGATTCCTCTGCGTCCCGGATATGACCTGATCGTAGATGTCTATGTGCCAAGCCCACCGCCGGGGACCGGGTACGTGGCATTTAGTACGTTATGCCTGAAGTAAAGACACAGCACCACGGGGGGGGCGGATGACACCCGGGAAGAGGGTGTCGCGGTTGACCGGCATTTGCTTACGGGGCCCGCCTATAGCGAAAGCCTATTAAGACGACTTCGGTCCGGGTTACCTGGCGGCGGTGACCTCCCCCTGTTTCCAACTGCCCCGAGGGCTCTAGCGACGAAGCCCGACAGGGCTGGGTTCGTGGTCCCCCATCGCAATCGATTTGAAAACAATCGATAGCGCGAAGAATCACTCGTCTACCAGGAGTACTCTTAGCTCTCAGCCCAACTTCGTACTTCGCAGTCGCCTTTTCGGCGCCGACCCTATGGGGTTTGTCGATTCGAACCCGTTGCCCGCGCTCTGCGGCACAGGGGCATCACGCAGCATCCATTGCGCCAGCGAGCGGACGTCCTTTGTTTGGCTTAGATGAACCGGGAGAGACACTATGCAACAGAGTCCGACAGGGATCGGGAAGGGAAAGAGATTGGAGGGCCGGGGGGGGGGGGGGGGGGGGGAGAGGAGTTGACATTTGTTTTGGGGACCCTTGACCGGGCCGTCTCTAACCGTGCTATCCACCTGCGTCCGAACTGTTTCCCCCTTCCCAATATCCTCTCTCACCACCCACCCTCTGCCCAAAAACTTCCATCGGCTCTCCTCCCCATCTTTACGACTGAGGCGGCACCGCCGTCCCGGCCGAGTACACGCGGCCGACGCAGTCGCCGAAGCCGACGCGGGCGCCGGGGGGCCCGCAGGCGCCGCGCAGGGTGACGGTGTCGCCGTCCTTGAGGAAGCGGCGGACGTCCATGCCGGCGAGCAGGACGTCCCGCTTGCCGCCGGCGCTCATCTCGAGCAGGCTGCCGCACTCGGAGGGGACCGTCGTCGTCGCCGCCGAAGAAGAAGAAGCAGGCGGAGGCGGCGGCCCGCTGATGGTGCCCGACCCCAGCAGGTCGCCCGTCCGCAGGTTGCAGCCGCCCAGCGTGTGGTGGGCCAGCATTTGCGGGAAGGACCAGAGGAGGTTGCGCGCGTTGGTGCGCGTGATGGTGGTCGTGTCGCCCTCGGGGGCTGGAAAGGGAAGAGAGAAAACAAAAGGGGTTTAGCGGTTCGGACGTTTCTAGAGGCGGGGGGGGGGGGGGGGAGGGGGAGAAGGAACACTTACTCGTAAGATCGACCTCGAGCTCAATGTCAAAAACCGAGTCCTCCCGCTTCTCGTCGAGGTAGGGCTGGCGCGGCGTCGGGTTCGCGAGGGGGCGGGCGCGGTAGGGCTCGAGGGCGTCGGCGAGCACGACCCAGGCGCTGATGGTGGAGGCGAAGTTCTTGCCGTTGAAGGGGCCCAGCGGCACGTACTCCCAGGCCTGGACGTCGCGGGCGCTCCAGTCGTTGAGCAGGACGTAGCCGAAGACGTGGCCGGCGTCGGCGGCGTCGACGGCGACGGGGGCGCCGCGCGCGTTGGGGACGCCGACGAAGCAGCCGAGCTCGAGCTCGAAGTCGAGGCGGCGCGAGGGGGCCGTCGTCGGCGTTTTCGTGGCGGGGTCCAGGAGGATCTGGCCCGCGGGCCGCGGGATCGCCGCGCCCGACGGCACGAGGCTCGACGCCCGCCCGTGGTAGCCGACGGGCAGGTGCGTGTAGTTGGGCTGCAGGGCGTCGGCGGGCGAGCGGAAGAGGCAGCCGACGGCGTGGGCGTGGTGGTAGCCGGCGTAGAAGTCGGTGTAGTCGCCGACGGCGAGGGGCAGGTGCATGCGGACGTCGGCGAGGGGGCGCAGCGCGCGCGCCCGCAGCGCCGCGTCGGCCTCGAGCAGCGCCGCGTGCGGCCCCGCGCCGCCGTCGTCACCGGTCCTGAGGATGGCCTGCAATGCCGCCCGCACCGCGCGGTGCACCGGCCGCCCCAGCGCCGCGAAGTCATTGAGCGTCGGCTGCGCCAGCGCCGCCGCCAGCCCGGGGGCGCCGCGCAGCTCCGGCGCCAGCTCCGTCCACGCCGGCGCCCCCGCCGTGAACGCCTTGAGGTCCAGCGCCTGCGTCCCGATGGCCACGGCTGGCCGCGGTGTCGCGTCGTCGGCCGTGCTGATGATGCCGAACGGCAGGTTGGCCAGCGAGAACGGGCAGTCGGGCGTCACGCCCGGGACCCACGACGATGACGACGACGTGGCGGCCATGAGAATCGCCCGGGGATGCCGGCTGCTGCTCGGGGGGGAAGACGGGGTGTGTGATTCTATGCTTTCGGAACGCCGTCAATGGCAAATCCAGATGGGCGCAAAGTGGCACACGGAATGCGAGGGGATTGCGTGGGAAGTCGGGAAACGGACAACGGCCCTCGAACGTCGTGCTGTTTCGTGGTGCCTCACATCTCCAACGTTTAGATGTAGGTATGGGATGTGGTCATAATACTCAGTAGAGAGAGGTACCGGGTGGGTTTGCCCCAGCAGCGGAACGTTGCCCGCTCGCACGCACGCCCGCGTTGCCGACGCTATGCGCGCCCGCTCGGCATCGCGCAATCGCGGAGCTCCAACACCACTAACATGCGGGAGGGATAGAGGCCACGGGAACGGGATATCAACCAGCGATTTTACCGATCTCTCAAAAGAAAACGGGAAAAAAGACAAAAGTTCCAATTGCTACAAGAAAAATCCATGAATGCTCGCTAATAAACCCAGACCCAGCGCCCACCCAATGAAGTGATGCCCTTTTTCCCCCCTGCTCTCGTCTTCCGCCTCCGCCCGCCAAAAAATCCGTACACTGAGCAAGCGGCGACCCGGCCCCCGGGAATCTCTACCTACTTCTAATGCGAGGATGGTACTACATAATTACATTGCAACAGATTTGCCGCCGTGGGGCGTGTATCCGAAGTTCTCCACGGAACCTTGACGGTCGTCGAGGTTTCCCCGTTCCAAGGTCCTCCTCTTCCCTCCCGTCTCATTACCACAACCCCCCCTCTGCGTCTTCTTCTTCTTCTTCAAGTCATTCCCACCGTGAAACATCGTCGTGCGTCTGTCTCGGGCATGCAGCCCTCTCCCCCATGCGACCGTGCCATGGGAGAGACAAGACGACGGGGAAAAGGGACAAGGGAAAACAAAAATCGATGCTATCGTGACAGGCCATGCCGGCCAACAAATGAAATCCAAATCAAAGAGAAGGTCCAGTCCAGTCCGGTCCGGTCCAGTTCATCCATCCAGTCCGGGGTATTCCGTAATCCGTAATCTCGTAGGTCCCATCCAATTATCGTTGGCTTTTGCGCTATTCGTACAGCGTCATCAGCCTACGTTCTTTTACACATCGAACATGCGCAGGGGGGGATGGCGCATCCCATGTTCTCTCGTTCTCCAAAAAAAAAGGGGGGGTGGGGTGGGGTGGGGAGGGAGAAGGGGGTGGAGGGGGGAGAAGAAGGAAGCGTTGCTCAGGCGTCTGCGCGTCGCATAATACATACTGTGCTGGAACGGTCCAGAGCGCTGCGGACGAAGACCATGCCGGAGGAGGAGGAGCGGGCGTGCTTCTTGGAGCGCGAGCTGCTGCGCTCCTCGGAGCGGCGCGACGACGACTTGGACGACTCCTTGTGGCGGACCTCGAGGTCGTGGATGCGCATGTTGAGGGCGTCGCGCGCCGAGTGCGCGTCCTGGAGCTGGTGGCGCAGGCCGTGGAGCTCGCCGGCGAGCAGCTGGCACTGCGAGGCCAGGCCCGGGACCTTGTCCGCCTCGGCCCGGAGGCCCGCCGCCGCGTCCGCCTCGGCCCGGAGCGCCGGCAGCGCGTCCGCCTCGGCCTGCAGCGCCGCCGCGCGCGCCTCCAGCGCCGCCTTCTCCTCCGCCAGCCGGCCCTGCGCCTCCTCGAGCTCCTTGTTGCGCGCCCGCAGCTCCTCGGGCACGATGGTGTCGAGGTCCGCCTTGAGGCCGCTGGCGCGCTCCTCGAGCTCGCCGTTCAGCTTCGTCGTGATCTCGGCCTCCTTGGTCTTCTGCTCCACCTCCGCCGCGAGCGCCGCGTTGCGCCCCTCGAGGCCGGCAATGTCCGCCTGCAGGCCCGCGATGCGGCCCTCGAGCTCGGCGTGCTTGTTGCGGGCGGCGTCGAGATCGTTCGACGTCTCGATCTTGTCCGACTCCAGGGCCTGGTTGCGCGCCTCCAGGGCGGCAACGTCGGTCTGGGAGGCCGTCATGGCGCTCCGCATGTGAGCCAGGCGGTCCAGAAGCTCCCCGAGTCTCTTCTCGACGGACAGTTTCTCTTCGGCAATGGCGACGTTGGCCATTTTGCAGCCCTGGAGGTCGTCCTCTAGACGCTGGACGTTGACGATCTTGTCGGCTTTCTCTTCCGCCAGCTCCAGTTCAACAGCTGCCTTCTCTTCTTGGAGTTGCTTCTCGACCGCCGCCTTCTCCTCAAGAAGCTGTGTCTCGACCGCCGCCTTCTCCTCCAGGAGTTGTTTCTCAACGGCGGCCTTCTCCTCCGTAAGCTGCGCCTCGACGGCCGCCTTGTCCTCCGTAAGCTGCGCCTCGACGGCCGCCTTTTCTTCCCGGAGTTGCGTCTCAATGGCCGCCTTCTCCTCCTGGAGCTGCGTCTCCATGGCGGCCTTGTCATCAAGCAGCTGCTTCTCCAAGGCGTCCTTCTCCTCGAGAAGCTGCTTCTCGACGGCAGCCTTGTCTTCCAAGAGCTGCTTCTCGGCCGCCTCCTTCTCGCCGCGGAGCTGCTCCTCCAACGCCTGCTTCTCGTCGTGGAGCTGCGCCTCGAAGGCGGCCTTGTCGTTGACCAGCTGGTCGGAGAGCGCCTGCTTCTCCGACTCGAGGCCGGCGAGCGCCTCTTCGAGGCCGCCGATCCGGGCCTGCATGGCGACCTTGTCGTCCTCGGCCTGCTGGAGGCGCGCCTCGAGGCCCTTCTGCGTCTCGGCGATGGCCTTCTTCTCCTCCTCGAAGGCTTCGTGGGTCGCCACCAGGGCGGCCTTCTCGGCGAAGAAGGCCTTCTTCTCCTCGGCCAGGACCTGCATCGCCGTCATGTGGTTGCGCATGTCCTCGCGCAGGGTGTCGCGCTCCGTCGTCAGCGTCTTGACCTCGTCGGCCTGCTCGGCGATGCGCGCCTCCAAGCCGACGGCGGCCGTCTCGAAGGCGGCGATCCGCTGCGTCAGCTCGTCTTCCCGGGCCGCCGCGCGCCGCGTGATCTCGTCCTCCTTGGCCGCCTGCTCCTGGGCCCGTGCCTCCAGGTCTTTCTGGAGGTTGGCGATCTGCATCTTGTACTCGTCGCCGGCGCGGCGCAGGCTGTCTCGCTCGCCCTCGGTGCTGTCGAGCATGCCCTTCTGCAGGTTGAAGTTGGAGCGGAACTCGTCGAGGAGTTGGCGCTGCTGCTGCAGGTCGCGCAGGGCGATCTCCTTGTGGATGCGCTCCTGGTTTGACGACCGTTCAGCCTCCTTGCTCTGGAAGGTCTGCGAGGTGAGGCTCTCAGCCGTGTCGGCGAGCTCCCGACGCAGGCGGCTGTTGGACTCTTCCAGGTCCTTTGTCTCGAGACGCAGCTCCTTGGTCTCCTTGGTCTGGGCCGAGAGGAGGTCGGTGGTCTCGTCCAGCTCGCGGCTCAGGCGGCCGTTGGACGCCTGCAGGTCCTTGGCCTCGGATTGGAGCTTGTCGATCTTGTCCAGCAGCTCCTTCTCCAGACGGCGAGCGGTTTGGAGGTCGTCCGAGGATGAGGCAGTGGAGGAAGAGATGGTGGAAGTGACGGAGGCAGAGGGGGAAGGGGACCTGGAGTCTTTTCGGCGCTCGGGGACGCGCTCGGGAATGTCAAACTTGACGCTCTTCTGGGTGGTCGAGGATGAGGAGCGTGATGGGGGAGCGGGCAGGGCAGCCCGCTGTGTGGGCATGGCGAGCCTGCCCTGTGACGACACGCGGCGGATCTGCTTGCCATGGTGGCTCGGAGAGGAGAGGACGGTGGATTCGCTGGTGACGGTGTCGTCCGAAACAACACTGGAGGCATCCGTGCTGTCCATGTAGGATTGCTCCGAGGTGGCCGACTCAGTGTCGGTGTCAAAGTGGTAATAGGCGTCGTCGGAGGGCGGCGACATGAGCGGCGGCCGGACGAGGTTGCCCGAGTGTCTGGGCGACTGGATCTGCTTCAGGGGCTGCATCTGCCTCACCGGCTGGATCTGCCTCACGGGCTGCATCTGCCTCTGCGGTGGCACCGGCTTCTGCGGTTGCTGTGCCGGCTTCGGCGGCTGCTGTGCCGGCTTCGACGGCTGTTGTGCCTGCTTCAGCGGCTGGACCTGGATGTGCACCTGCGGCAGGCCCGGCTTCTGCGACTGGGGCTTGGGCGGCGGGGGCTGCTTCGGCGGCGGAGATTGCCTCGGCGGGGCCTGGATCTGCTTGGGCGGCGGGGCCTGGATCTGCTTCTCCATCTCGTCGTGCCCGCGGGGGGCGAGCGAGAAGCGCTCGGCCAGGGACCGAGCCGAAAAGGTCGGCTGAGGGCCGCCGAAGGAGAGCGGGCCGAAGGAAAACCCAGACGAGGAAGGTTCGGCCTCGGGGGTCCGGCCTCCTGACGAGGGGCCCCGGCTCATGCGGGTGGGCCGCTCCGGGTAGTACTGTGCGGCCATGTCGTTCCTGACTTCGACACTGGGTCGAGTGACGTTTGGCCGGTCCATGGTAGGATCGGGGGTGGGTGTGAAGAGTGAGGTTGTTGGAGGATGGATGAGTAGGGTGTGAGCGGTGAGCGGTTGCAGCAAATGGGCCGCTGGGAAGGGGGAGAGAGAGATATGAGTGAGAGAAAGAGAGAGGGCGAGTTGTTCACTTAGGTGCCGTTCTGTGGGCGGGCTCGTGGTCCCAGGCGGCTGGTGCTAGGTACGTAGGCGAGGTTGTTGTGGCTGCGCGTGGTTCTGCTGTGCATCTTGCAGTTGCTGGTGCTCTTCGGGGTGGTGAGGAAGCAAGGAGAAGCGAGAAGCCACAACGAAGACGAGGACGGGCTGCTCAGGAATAATAAAGTTCAGTGAGGGGTTTGGGTGCGCGGGTGTTTGTAAGTGATCGGCGGCAGGGCAGCACGGGTTGCAGGGTGGGAAGGGGTAGAAGAAGGTCAGGCCGGCCGGATCAGGAGTGGGCTCTGCAGTAAATAGACTGTGGTACATACATATCGGGCACGACGGAGACGGACAGGGGGCCGGGGGGGGGAGAGGGGGGCGCGCGGGACGGTGGCAGGGGGAGCAGGGGCACAGGTCGAGGTGTCACGGTGGTGGTACAGGGCTGAAATCCATCCATTCCTGGGTATGTACTACTCACATCCCCATCCCATACCTGAGAGGTGTATGTGGCCCCCAGGCTGTGTATGTGTGTGTGTGTGCGTGTGTACGTGAGACGAGACAGCGACTGCCAACGCAGACAGGGGTGGCGGGCGCTGTCAGATGCGACAGCGCAGCACGATGACGCTGGGAATTGATTCGGACGGTGCTGCCGACGGGCACCGGCGTTGGCGCTGCGTTTCGTTACGCCGGGTTGCGTCGCTTGGCCTGGCCGGGGAGACACACACACAGACACGATCTCAACCTCTCTCTCTCTGCTGCTGGGTATGTAGGTTTTGACTGCTTTTTCTTGGCACGCTGGGCGTGGTCCCCCCTTCGGGCCTCTCTGGCCCCGGGCTGCGGTCCGCCGGGCAGCCAATCGTGCGCCTACATTCGCATACCGTAGCTGCATACGCCCATGGGAATGGGGCCAACTGTCCGTGGCCTTTCTGGTCGTTGTCGTCGTCCGGCGCCTGACTCAACCCGTTCCAGGGCCCTCCCCCATGTTGCCTCCCACCAGATCCCGGCCGTTGGGCTCGCAATCGCCCGGGGGAAGGCGTCCAACGTGGTCTGCCTGTCTGGCACACGAGCAACTCTTGGCCCTCCCCTTCCCCCCCGGCCGGCTGACCTGGATGGCTGGCGATGGCCGCCGGGTTGGCCCTGTCTTGGGCCCAGCTCTCAGGCGCGCGAGTGATACTCGAGGGGAAGGGGAAGGGGGGGTGTGAACGGGTGTGCCCGCGTCTGTGTGGCCCGGCTGCCACGGTCGTCGGTTCAGATGGAGGGGGTACCGACGAGGAGGTACATACCTAACGCATAACGGGCACATACAAAAAAAAATAGAGTCGTCGCGACCGGGCGGGACCTCCTGCTGCCCAGCGCGCGCCAAAAGTGTCCATTGCAGGGGTCCGGCCCGCGTCGACGGTTGGGCACAAATGTGGTCGGCACCCGATGTTAGCACGCCACGCGAAGCCGGCCAATCGGGTAGAACGACCAGGGGGAGGCACTCGAGGGGGAAAACATTCCCTATGGGCTTCTACTACTTCTAGGGGCACGACTACGAATGACGGGGGTGGCTTGAAAAGGGTCTTGGGACGGCCCTCGCTAGTCACACTAGAAACATAGCTACTGGAGCAGTGGATGGTCGGTCAAGCCTCGAGACCAGGCCTCGACAGCAACCTAAACCTCCAGTCCCCGTAACTTCAATGTCCAACGTGGGTAAAACGGGGGGGCAGTGGAAAGGGCACGAACGAATGGGCGTCCGTGGAGCTTAGGTTCCGAGGATCCAGAAAGCCAGACGAGGAGAGTTTTGGTGGCCACGGAATCTACCTATATCCATATCCCTTTCTATGGACGTACTTAGGGTCAAAGCGGGTGGTGTCTGTTCTCCTCCAGTCTCTGCTATGTCTCCAGTCTGGGCTCACGGCCATTGTTGCGACGGTGGGTGTGGGGGTAAAAACGGCAGAAGCCCCGGTTCAACTTTCGGTCAGAAAAGGATGCATGTATGGAAAAGCTGCGGACAATCAGACGGACGGACGGACAGGAAAGGGAAAGGAAAACAAACATGCGCCCGCACCCTCACCCACCTCACCTTATGCTCGCTGGATAGATGGATGGATGGATGGGTGTCTCAGCTGGAGGATGTGCATGCGCGCAGGGCCATACGCCACGAGACGGAGGGCAGGCCCTGGAATGAGGGCCACGCGCGTGTGCGAGTTTTCTCGATCCGGTTCGTCGGACGCGGGGGGACTCTTGGTTCCCCCCCCCCCCCCCCCCCCCCCCCCAGGACATACCTATTGTGTAGGTACATGCCTACAGCCCACGATCGTGTGGTTCGTTCCCGTCATCCATCTTAGATGCCAGAATATGGAACAACAACACCCGCGCACATTCCAGGAATGGGCCCCCGTTTTCCAGGAAAACCCGACGGCCCCGTCCGGTACAGGGCCCGCCCGCGCTAAGTACTTTACTTTACCTAAAAACCCCCCCCATCAAAAAAAGAGCCGGTCTGGCCTCTCTCTCTCTCTCTCTCTCTCTGCCGGGAGAGGAGCCCCCCGACCGCCGTAATGCGTCCAAGTGGAAAGAAAGGAACAAACTATTCAACGTGCTAACGCAGAGCGAAGCCCTCCGGCCAAGTTCATGCGCATGTGTGTTTGCTGGCACGACCGGTTGCGCCGAACGTAACGCCGCGGTTATGCGTATCCGGAACCCCGTCACGCTCATTCTCGCTTCCGCCTTTCTTGTCTGGCTGTTGTTGTCGTTGTTCTTTTCCCTTTTTAGCCTAATTGGCCCCGTGCAACGCGTAACCGAGCAGTAGTAGCAGCAGCAGTAGCAGCAGCAGCAGCAGCAGCAGCGGTATCCCCTACACCAGCACCGTCGCGCCACGAGTTTCCCGTGATTTGGCAGGGCCGGTCGGGGAAGGGGGCAAGTCGGTCGACGTCGCGCAAAGGATGGAAAGCCCTGTGTCTGGCTCTCTCTCTCTCTCTCTCTCTGCATGGCAGAGCTGCTTGCCTGCCTGCCAATGTATGCACCCTAAGTACGGTAAGCACACGCCCAGCCGTCCTTTTTTTGTTTTGGCGGCGATTGGATACCGGCTTCCCTTCCTCGACCCTCCGTCGCTCCCATTCGCCGCTCCGTCTTTTCCCCTCGTACCTAACACGACGCGACACGACACACACTCCTCCCCCAGCCGAACCAGCAAATGTACGGCGGCTACCATCGCTGCGACGTCCTCTCTCTATCTTCCTCTCTCTCTCTCTTTCGCCCGCTCCGGTGCCCATGGTGTTCTGTCGACCGTCATCGACCTCCTCCCCCCAGCCCATCTGTCCCTTCATGCGCTCTGCGTCATGGCTCATCTCGTCCCAAGGCCCCCTCTCTCTTCGGGTTGATCACCTGATGTGACGGCCCCCGCTGATTGGCCCTATCGTGGCCCGCGGCGTGCAAGTGACGGCGACGGTGCAGCTTGCTTTTGGGGACCTTGCCCATCACCGTCAACACGAGGGATCGGCCGCCGGCCTCGCTGTCGGGGCGAGAGGGAGGAAAGGAGGGGGGCTGGGGCTGCTACGACTGATGCTGCTGCTGCTGCTGCTCCTCCCTCGCCCCCGAGCTTGGGCACAGCAGGACGCACCTGTGGCGAAGGAGATCACCGCCGAAGCTATCGCGTCCCCAGAGCCAATGGGGGGGCTTGGGTGCAGGTAAACATCCCATGGCATTGCGTGCGTGCGTGCTTGAGTGTGGGTGTGTATATGTGTGTGTGTGTGCGTGCGTGCTGCTGCCGCATGCATGTCGACTCGCGGAGCCACGAGGCCGGCGGGGACCGTGTATGTACAGTAAGGTAAGGCACGCAGTTGGGTCTCGTCTCGTCGTCGTTGTTGGTACATACCGGTCTGGGCCATATGGGGTCAGCACGAAAGCGTGTGAGCATTGAGCATCGGGGCTCTATCCATCCAACGCGTGGGCTCGGAGGCTTTCCATCCACGGTCGTGTCCACACACGATCCACTCACTCGTCCATCTCCATCAAGTGGCTCAGTTCAACTGCTTCGCCCGCCCACGGTCTTTTGCTGCTGCTGCTACTGCTGCTGCGGCTTGCCTGCGTGTCAGTCCCCATCTATTTCGTACATCCACATCCTCCATGCTTTAGAACCCATTGACTGACGAGCCCCATCCACCCCCTCACCCCTCACCCCCCTTGTGGACAGCCCCATAATACCCTCTCGCCCTGAGCCAGGCGGTTTGCCTGCCGCCGCGCCGCGGCCTCGCGCTTCTGTTTGTCTGTTTGCGTGCGTCGTGGCCGCCGATGGGAGGGGGTCCCGATGTCGATACCCGCACGCACTCACGCACACACTCACGCATACACTCACGCATACACTACGAGAGCCCGCGCGCACACGCCCCTGGGGCTTTTGGGCAGGTCCTCCCTGCCTTTCCCGGCATGGCCGCCCGCGATTGCTGGCATCTCACAAGCGCCGTCGTCGTCGATGAGGCTCTCTTTCGGTCGTACGCGGGTGCGCTGCCTCCAGCCCCCCCTGGAATGGTCTGGACGCTGGCATCGGATGACTGCGAAAAACGAGGCTTCGTGGCACCCCCGGCGTGCTGGCCTCCCACCTTACTCGTCCGCTCTTGACGGACCCGACCCAGCCCCCCCTCGCCCCCCGGGCTGTCAGCCTGGGCCCGAATTTCCATATCAAAAATAGCCAGCAGCAAGCCGTTGGGCATTCTCTCGTCACACCCGGCCCCCCCCCCAGAGCGCGCGCACACACGCACACACGCTGCATACCGCGTCGAATACATACTTATCTAGGCCTACACCCACCCCTTCCCCCCTTCCCCCCGGGTCCCTTTCCTGTTTGCGTCCCCGGGACGGTTCCCGACGTCCAATCAACAGTCGAGGGCCCATCGTGGAACCGCCCCCCAGGTTCCACGATCCCCAGTGTGGAAGTGATGGAGTCACATCCCTCCCTCCCCTCTGACTCAGGAAAGAAAAAAAATAATGGTCGACGCCCGGCGCGCAGCGTAGGCCTCAACAACACGTCAATGGTGAGAAATGTATGCGAGCAACCGAGCGCCGGGGGCCGACAAGGCCTCTGGTATTTCGTTGTTTCGCCCCTCCCCCCACCCCATCTCAGGCGGTTGGGCGTTGGTTGGGAAAACGGGGTGGCGATGGTTGACCGGCGTGGGGTTTCTTTGGCCCAGCCCGGTCCGTAGTTCGAAGAGCAGGCTTCCCCGTAAAGCAGAAGAATAAAAAAAGGTAGGCGCTCTGGCTGCTGTGGCCCAGCACTTCTAGAAGCGACCGGGTCGGTCTTTGGGTGCTCGTACTCCTGGCCCATCACCTCAACCCCCCCCCCCCCCCCTCTCGGTCCGCTGTGTCACTTGCCGAGGAGTCAAAAAAACGTGGCATCCCCGAGTATGCTTGTCCTGTAGCGGCGCGGCCCACGATAGGCCGCAACACATGTTGCACAGCCGGCAGAATTCAGCCGATGGAGAAGAAAGGACAGAAAAAAAACCGTCTTGCAGGAGGGAAATCGGTCCCGACGTGCGCGGGCCCTCCCCTGAAACGTATGGGATCGACCCTGCCAGTCTCCGGCACTGCGGTCCTGCTTTCCCTCCTTGTCAAACCGACATGAGGTTTTTTTTTTCTTCGTCAGTTGCTCCCTGGGCCCTAGACTTGCATGCATCACTGGACTTTTTTCCTGCTGTCTTAATGTTGATCTGCCGATCCGCCCTCTATCCGGACGCACGTGTCCAGCGTATCCGCCCCCAGCCACCCTCCCCGTCCCTTGTTTTCCCGCAGATAATGGACCATTTATCCCATGCTGTCGCACGTGTGGGAGGTCCCGCGAGCTGGTGGTGGGGAAGAGGTCCAGTGGACGGGGGAGATATTCCCCAGACCCCCTAGAATCGCCTTCCCTTTCGACGCTCGGGGGGGGTGGGGGGAGGGGGGGATATGTTCCCTAAAACATGGCATCAAGTGGCATGCAGCATGTTCTGAAGTGCATTGATACCCACCCCTTCGTGACGGTAAGTAAAGTTTTTCTCGCTATGAATTCCCAGGCATCCGGTTGAGGGCACGTCGTTCCGAGCACACCGAATACCAACACACCAGCTCCCATCATGCCGCGCCTAAGCCTAAGTCCGACACCCGACCGACTCTTATCGCCTCACGGTCCCTTCAAGGCAGCTTTGTTCGCTACTAAGCAGATGACTTCATCTCAGTTTTTAATGAATATAACCTTTGGACAAATCCTCTTATCAAAAATATCTGTCTGACGTTTTTCCCTGGGGCGGTATACTCTCGTGGCCGCTACGAATTATAATGGCAAGGCCCGGGTCTTTTCGTAACACCCCGCCGCTTACTTATTCGTGTTCCTTCGATATCGTTTAAAGACTTCTTTGTTGTAACATAGCCTACGGGCTGGGCTAATAAAAATAACGATCTCGCCATATCTTCCTCCTAAACGAAGCTCCAGGCGAGGTTGTGACGGTTATGGCAGTAGCCTGTGGTGATATTTGATGGGCCGGGCTGGAGCAAAGTATCAGGGAGTAATGTATTGAAGGTAGAAGTATACATCCATACGCAATGACATCCCCCCTCCTTTTTCTGTTCGAAGCATGTCGCAACCACGCATGGGCTGCTCGCCCCTTAATTCTCCCGTATTCCCCCACTCTCTCTTCCCAAGGTCACTAGCACCTCCCTAGTACCTCGCCCTGTCCAACGGCTGTTTCATCACATGGGCATGTCGTGTCCAGGCAGCTCCGTAAGCCCTGCGTGGCGTCGTCAGTGAGATGCCTCTCCTCCCCCCAGCCGAGCCGCAGAAGGAGGGCACACGGCCGAAGAGACGAAAATTGAAGACGACGAAACACTCACAGCCTTCGACCTGTTCCTTTACCGTGTTCGGCACGGCGCAGCGGTTGGCGTCGGCAAAGCTCTGCGTCTTGAGGGCGCGGCAGGAGGCGCCGAAGCAGTTGGCGTCGAGCGCGTTTTGCAGGGCCGCGCCCTTCCAGCCAAAGACGTAGTCGCCGTGTTGGCCGTAGCCGGTGCTGTTCATCCTCGACCCTCTCGGAGCTTAGCCTTTATTTTCATACGCGGTCTTTCTGCTACCTGCGTAGGCTTCTTCCGGGGAAGGAGGGGGGGGGGGGGGGGGGGACGAAAAGTCCAGGGAGAGAGGAAAGGGTGGGGAGAATAACGGACCTGTCCCCTTGGCTGAACACAAACGGCTGCGAGCCGTCGGCCGGCCACAGCGCCTTGTCGTTGAACGGCGCCGTGTCCCAGATGACCTCGAACATGAGCTGGGGCAGGCGGACGGGGTGCGACGCCGGGCACGGCGCGCTGTTCTCAAAGGTTCCCGAGGCCGGGTACGAAACGTGCGACATGTGGTCGGGGGAGTCGGTGTTTTTGCCGTCCCAGCAGCTTTGGTTGGGTCAGTTGTAGAAGAAGAAAAGACAAACACGCACGAGATAATGAACTTGGGTCCATGAAAAGGATAGGGGGGAAAAGAAGGAGATCGGGAGGGAGAAAGATAGAGAAGGGAATGGGGAAAAAAAAAAGAACGCACGTCGGGAACCGGATCGTCGTCCGGATGCCCCCGGGGCACATCTTTCGGGGCAGCGCGACGCTGTCGACGGCCGGGTCGGCGCACGGTGCCGCATTGTCGCCGCCAAAGTTGGGCGCGTTGTAGCAGCGGAAGCAGATGGCGTTCCAGCGCGTCACGCTGCCGGCGGCGTTGACGGTGCGCTGCTTGGCGTGACCCGCGAGCATGCGGAAGCCCTGACGTGAGGTGGGAGGAACGCTGTTAGTCTGTGAACTTTTCTGTATTATCGTCGTGGGGTACGGGGGCGAGAAGTAAGAAATAAATTAAAAAAACAGAGGGAAATAAGGAAGCCAACAAAAACAAACCGGCGCAAAGGCGGTGCTCTTGGCCCCGTCGTACGGCGTCGTGTAGTAGACGGTCATGCCGCCGGCCTCGCCGCCCAGGAAGCGGTTGGGCACCTGGCCGACGCGCTTGTAGGTGCCGTTGCGCGCGCGGAAGAACATGTTGGCCGTCCAGTAGTTGGACAGGTCCTCGCTGAAGGTGCAGCTCGTGCAGTTGGCCAGCTGCGCCACGTCGGCCGCCGGGATCAGGGCGTCGAAGGCGTTCTGCAGAAAGGCGGAGGGGATCGTTTATTAGTATCGGGGAAGACCAGACCGGGAGGGAGAGGGAGAGGGAGAAAGAAAAAGGGGGCGGAGGGGGACTAAACGTACACCACCCACGACCTGGTGGACGTGCGGCGACGGGTTCTCGCCTGGGTTTACGAGCCTGTTTTACGTCCTTCGTGAGCGACTTTACTCAATCACATGGCGTCCGTCGTGAAAGGAACACTCACGGGTCCAGGCGCTCCACGACAATCTGCGAGCAGCCGAATCGCAGCACGGCGACGGCCCGAAGGCCGGGTATCATGAGGGTCCAGGGATAGAGACGCATGATGGTCGGTACGACGGGCAAAGAATGCGCAGTATTCGTGGCTACGAGATGAAGTCCCACCGGAAGCCAAGACGCTGCGAATCTTGTCTCCTTTTCCCCTTTGGCAATTGGGGACGAGGGCGCCCCGGACCGTGGTGGTTCATATACGTCTTGGCTTGGCCGGCACCCGGCACCGCGACGACCAACTACCGAGAATCGGTGGCATTTGCCCGGATGGAACGTAGGCTATACCGAAAGACACCTTGGATACCCAGCGAACGATCTGTTCTGCCGAGCCTGACGCCGATGTCGAGATCCTGCCAAGGTCGCTGATTGGGCCCGGCTCCGGCTGGGGGTAAATGGGGGGTTCATCAACTCGGTAATGCGCCATGTTGTCGGCCAATCGTGTGGCACGGCTGCATTTGGCATGTCTAGAAAGGGACTCTGACCCCGCCAAGTTAATCTGCGAAGAAAACGGAAGGGGGCGGCATCAATATCCGGCTCATATCTCGACTGCCACTTGCGGGTGGCTGCGCACGCATGGACTGGAAGCATGAGATTGTTTCACGGGGGCAACAGTCCACTGAAGACCAGTCACAGATATCGGTAAAACCTTGATAAGCACGTTTCCCATCTTGAACTGATCCCTGGCTGGCTCGTGGGTGGCAACAACCACTCGCCCACTCAGTGATACCTTTATTTTACACTTACTACTTGCCTTTTCATGTTCCCCCCACTTCCCCCTCCTCAAGCGCCCCAGGAAACTCCTTCGCCCTGCCCAAAGGTGTTCCGGTACGCGCCCCCGAGGCCCCCGAAAGCCGACCTGTCCAGCAGCGCGTCTCGCGCGTGCGGCACGCGCAGCGGCGTGGGCAACACGGGGCTCTCGGCGGCCGACGGGCTCAGCAGTGCGTCGCGCGAGTGCGAGGCCCGGGGCAGCGACAGCGGCGTCGGGCTGTCAGTGGCGGGGTGCGACACCGCCTCGCCGCCGTCGTCGTCGTCGTCCGACGAAACCTCGCGCGTCACAAAAGACGACGAGACCGACGCCGGCGACGGTGGTCGCCGCGGGCCCAAGGTCTCGCGCGAGCGGCCATGCGCGGCGGGGGCCGGGGCCGCGTCGTCGCGCAGCGGCCATGACGGTGGCGCGGTGGTCTGGAGCTCGAAAGCGTCCGGGGAGAGGGTCGCGCGCGCGGGGCGGGCGTCGGGGAAGGCGGGGGCGAGTCGCGCGGCCGGCGAGACGTCCTGGGGCCCGGCGCCGAGCCCGCGCGGAGGGCACGGGGTCGTCGGGGCGTGGAACGGCGCGTACGGGGCTGAGGGCCCGGCCTCGGGGCGCAGGAAGGCCACGCGGCGTTCCGGTCTCGGCCGCTTCAGCGGGCGGCGGCGGCGGCGGCTTCGCGCAAGCGATGACGCGCGTCGGTGCCGCGCGTAGGTGACGGCCAGCGCGACCAGCGCGACCAGCGTCCCGACGCTCCCCGCGACGACGAAGACGATCATGAGGGCTTGCGTGGTGGCGGAGGGGTTGGGGGGCATCGGGTCCGGCCACACCCCAGGGCAACAGGCGCCGCCGGGGGCCCGATCGCGTAGACGGCGGGCGTGGGTTGGTGGAGCTGAACTGGCGGAAGGAAGAGAGAGAAGGATGCCCTTGGATATCTTTGGAGACTCGTCGCGGTGAGAGATAGTCGACGTAGGCCGTCAGGCGATATGGTAGACTAGAAATTTGAGCATGGCCTCCCTGGGCCAGCGCAAGGCGGTTCGGTCAGGACCTCACACCTAAATAGCGAGCAGGAATGCCCCGAAACCCACCGCATGACCAAGAGGGAACAAGAACCTGGCCATTCGTATGTCTCCCTGTTGGTCAGCGCTGTGGAAATATGTTTGGTATTGCCGACCAACGGCCACGAGGGAGGGTGTGGGAACAAAGAATGCGTACCGTTTGGTGTTGGTAGAAGATGCAAACCAACACCGAGCCGCATTCCCGACGCCACGGCGCACACACTGGCCATTTTTGAGCCTCCCCGTACATACGAGCGTTATGGTCAGCACGTACAAAATAATTCGGTCCTTGGGTCTACTTCTGGATGTTTTCTTCTGTCTCCCGGTGGCCATTTCTCTTTTCTCACTGCCGACGAACGGGACTATCTTGGTGATAACGACAGCACATCCAGCGCCTCCTCTTGGAAGCCGCCGTAGCGCTCCCAAAGCTCCTTCAGTGACTCCAATTCGGCGTCCAGTCCCGTTCCTCGGCACCTATGCCCCGAGTATAACAAAAGATGAACCTGCAGTCTCGGGATGTCCAACACCCATTCAGGGCGCGCCGGAGGTCTGGCACGCAATATCGTGGCACCACCCGCGGTCCATTCTCATTTCGGGGTCGACTTCGTTTCCTTACTCCAGTCTCCCTCGCTCGGCGTCCGTGTCTTGCCTGAGTCTCCGGCGGTAGTTTTGGTTGTTGAAGCGGGCGACAAAGACCATGGCAACCGCCGAAAGGAACATGAAGAGAATTGCAAAGTATAACCAGGCGAATAGTGTCCGGTCGTCCATCTCGCGGGGCCAGATGACGTGCTTGCTCTCAACGGGGGCCATGGTCGGACACGCTGGTAACAGGCTGGGTTGTTTTGTTTTGGGGTTTTCCGGAGCTGAGAAGGACTCTCCTGGCGATAGGGGAAGTGCCGCATTGCAGTCCTTATATACCGGAAATGCCTATTCTGTAAGTGAAAAGGAACGCGGAATTCTATAGCGTCAGAGCCAGGGATTATATTATGAAGTATTGTGATGCAGGCCACAGCGCCAGTGAGGCAGAAAAGCACCATCACTTCCCGACATTCCTCACTCAATGATGATCACTAATTGAATCAGAGTTATCTTGCCGAGGTGAAACTCCGGCCAAGCACAGGCGTGACGGTTTCGCATAAATTTATTACCAATGACTACATAGTGGTTTGTGAATTCCCACGTGAAAGTAAAAACCAGATCGGCAGTGTCTATTGAGACAATCGATAGGTGACATATATGCGTTGATATTGCGAAGGCCTCCCAAGCTCTCACGTAGTTACTCAGTGGGCTTTTCTTCACTGAAGAGTACCGGAGATTAGTGATTTTCATAACAGTGAACCCTGATACATTCGGAATCTTCGGGGCTGCGATTGAATGAGAACCCTTCTGACAAGTTCAGTGGTTACCCCTCGAAGAGGAACCGTTGCTCGCGCAATTCACTCGCCCCCGGCTGCCGGATCGGCAGGGATCGTCATCTCCTCGTCGGTCAAGACGTACGCGTCGGCCAGCAGCTGGGCCGGGGTGGCGCGGCGCTGCTCAGGGCCGCCGGCGGGGGCGGCGTTGGGCGGCACGCCGGGGCGGCCCGGGGCGGTGGCGCGCCAGTTGTCCGTGGGCCGGCGGTGGGCCTTGCCGAGGTCGTGCTCGGCGGCGGCCGGGCGGAAGGGCCGCTCTTTGGCCTCGTCCTGGTACTGCAGGCACATGCCGAAGCGCACCCGCGGTAGGTCCGCGTAGAAGGCGTCGTGCTCGGGCGCCAGCGCCGCCGCCAGCGAGCCCACGCGGCCCCGCGCCCCCGGCGGCTGCAGCGCCGACCACGGGTCGCGGCAGCTGTCCCGCGTGCACGACTTGGTCACCAGCAGCACGGCGTTGAGCCGGTCGATGAGGCGCCGATGTTCGTACGCCACCTCGCCGCGCGCCAGGTTGTTGATCTCCCAGGGGTCGGCCTGGGGGGGCACGGTCAGTCTCGTTCTCTTCCCCCTCCCTTCTCCTGGACATCCAAACTAGCCGGGCCAGATACCTACCGTGACGTTATATAGCTCCATTTCGTTGGTGCACCAGTTGACGAACATGAAGGAGGCATCCTCGGAAACAATCCGGAGGGTCTTGTAGCTGTTGTTCGAAAGCTTCACGCCGCTGTACTCGGGGATCTCGACGATCTTGTCCCCCCAGAACTCGATATTGATGATCTCGCGCGCTGAGCCCACCTCTGGCCGAGTCTCGGGCTCCGGGCCCCTCCATTCGCTCAGCAGCCTGCGGCCGTCCAGGAACTCGGGCCACGCCTCCCGGTCCAGGCCCATGATGTCCAGGAAAGTCGGGGCAAAGTCCAGGTGGGTACTGGCGACCTTGGATCTCACTCCCTTCGGGATACCCGGGCCCCGGACCACCAGGGGAAGGTTGGTGTCCTGGACGTAGGGGAGAGCCTTGCCGCCGGGGAGGCGATGAGCTCCGATGTGGTATCCGTTGTCCGTCGTGAAGATGACTGGAGCTCATGATTAGCAGCCGCCCTAGGACTAACCCCGGCACGAAAAAGTCCCAAAAATACCGTAAGTGTTGTCCAGCTGGCCCTTATTGCCCAGTATCGCCAAGACGTCCTCGATGATTTCGTCCACGCCCTGCACAGCCTGGATCCTACCCCGGAAGAGCCGGTCTGCCGAGGCCTCGGCTTCGCTATCCATGGGCTTCATGTCTTTCAGGTAGACGCTCTTGCCTTGCTGGACCTCGTCCGGGGGGTTCCAGTTGGCGAAGCGGGGGGCCCGGAGGCCGGGAAACTTGTCGGCATGTCGGGCCTGGGGCGTGGGGGGCTGAGACCCGGCCACGTGAGGCGCATACGGCATGATGGCCAGGAAAAAGGGGTCGCCTGCGTCGAGAAGATGGCCGAGACGATCGATTCTGGGAACACAAGCTGTATCAGCCCACGCTGGCCTGCATGCGTGTCAGGGGCACTCGGTGTCCGTACGCCTTCACTCTGACCACGTCAGTGCTGTGGAAGCCGCGGTACTGCACTGGACGCTCCCCATTTTGGGACATGACGACGTTGTTGTAGTCGTTAATGTAGGGTTCGATCTGCCCGTTCCTTCTTAGCATTGGCACCTCCTCTGGCTCTGATGTCTGCACATACCAGTGCATCAACATGGTGCCAGCCCTTGGGAGGGATATGGTAGTTGTTCTGGCTGTATCCATTCAGGAACTTTCCCACGTCTGCAGCACCGGATTAGCTTGAAGTGTCTGGGCCCCATGCTCCGCCGTGCGCACCCACATTCTGCTCTGTAGCCGGCTTTTGCCATCCAATGTGGGAGGTAGTCCTCGTCCTCTCCAGCAATTAGCCATTTATCTTAGTTTCCTCTGGTGACACGTTGACATCAGCGCGCTGCGTATATAGCATACGACATGGAGAAGGGGCTGGGACTTAATAACTAGGCGCTTTCAGCGCCCGTACTTACCCCGGCGGGCGAACGTGTGTAATATTGGTGGAATGGGCCGCCTGGCCTCTCAGGAACGAGGCCCTCGATGGGCAACAGTTTGCGACGGTGCCGTAGTGGTTCTCGAACTCAACCCCTTCGCCTACCATCTGCTTCTGCAGCATGGGCATGTAGTCCAGGGACCCGAGCAGGCGGTCCTGGTCATCCGACATGATGATAACGACATTAGGCTTACTAGCCAGGGCCGTTCCGACTAGAGCCAGCGTGGCCAGGGATGGGAGGATGGCATGCATGTTGGCGATAGGTTGCACTTGAGACGTGCAGAAGAAGCCACTCCATGGCCGTCGTGACTCTTCTGGTAGGAGATTGTCCTATAAAACTAGCGACGTTGTCAGCGAGATCGGATGACTTACGGCATGGATCTCAGGGGTCACGAGTGAAGTCATTGTGGGCCAAGTATATGTGAAATACTCTATAACAGGGAACTTTCCCTCCGTAGGACACCTCAGTAGCCCGGCGGCAAGGCAGTCTCCTTTGTATTCCTAGTCTCTGCTGTAATATATGCATCAGATGGCGTGCTCTGGTTTGCATCACGGTTCCGCTTTGCATCAAGCACTCGCTTCCTCATTCGGTGCCTTTATGAGCCAAGCACCAGAGACGATAGCCCGCGATCCACTTGACCGCTCCACACGCTGATGCGGGGAGTCGTACGGAGTGGGGGGACGGATCAAGAGTCAAAGCAGCCCGACCAGTCTGGACCCGATTCACAAGGAGACAGAGTAGCATTTCGGAGGATCAGCCGTAAGCGAGATGATCCTAGAGGCCCATGACCCGTGCAAGCAAGCTCTGCCGTGACGACACTCGGCAGATACGAAGCGACGAGAATGTTCTTCAACTTGACTACTCTGCCACACCTTGGGCATCTTGGGGCAATATGCCGCGCTTTGTAATACAAAACGACGCGAACAGAAGGGTCCGGGTCGCGAGCGCTCGCCTCGCGCGGTACTCGGGGCGTCGTAGACAGGACGATCTCCAAAAATGCCTTCACTGTTATCGCTAATCTTTTTTTTGCCGGCCGGAGTACGATAATAAAAACATCGCTGCGAACTTAACAAATTCATTTCCCGCGCTATTCCCCTCTTCGGCGTCCGGCCTTTTCAATTATGAGTCCAGATATTAAGTCCAGTCTTCACACCGTTTAATAGGGGCAGCCCCGCGTGAAGCATGCGATCATCCCCAAACCGATTGCCATCGATGTTCTTCCAGAACAAGGCATTCCCGGGGACGGCACGCACCGTCAAGGCATCAAAGTCATCGCAGTCCATAAACTCACACCACTTCGGGTCTTCCTGGGACCAGTCGATGGTGAGGCGCGGGAAACTAGTCCCGCAGCTTTCGCACGTGGCTTCGAGTATGGCAAAAATAGTGGTGAGACGATCCGTCCGGTGGGACGGTACCTCGTCGTAGAAGTGGTCCAGGTGCGGCTTGTACTCCTGGCCGGTGCGGTACCGCGTCAGCTGCAGGTTCTCCAGGCTTTTTAGGGGGGTGAACCCCTGAAACGCGGCGGCGCGGGCTGTGATGCGCGCAACGACGGGGTCGTCGTCGGGCAAGAACGCTGAATAGCTCGTGCGCACGGTGTCGTGGCGAGTGGTGCCGTTAGCAAGCATGACCGTGGATGGTGCGAAGAAGGGCGTGCTGCAAAAAAGGGCGTTTAGGACGCGGTCAGTTGTTAACACTTTCTGCCCGTTCCCACTATAGGGAAGAAAGGTCTACGCACCCTAGAGAGAGCAGATAGTCCCTCTCGTGCTTCGGGATGAAATCCACAATGTAGATCATGAGCGGGTCATAGGACAGAATGTGGATATTGTAGCTTGTCTTCGGATAGTGTGTTGCCACATAAGAGTAGACCCGTATCCAAATAGAGTTGATAGTTTCTGTGCACAGGGAAGTGGCAGAGGTATACACCTGAGTCCAGGGAGCAAGAAGGAACGGGACCGTCAGGGCAATGATGGGCAAGTAGTGCCAGAACGAAGCCTTAGATGGAAAATGCATTGTGGTGCAAAATGATTGAACCTATGAAGATTCTCGAGTGGTGACCATATTTCAGAGTAATTCTGATGTCTAGTAAGAAACAGGCGAAACGATTCGCATAGACTCTGGGAGACTTCTTTTTCTCTTAGCTTGCTTTTGTCCTCTTAGTCTATTAACGGCGGTGAAGAACTCACCGACTTGCCCCTCGTCGATCAGCACCGAGAGCTAAGATGCCTTGTGAACCCCTCACGATCTTGCCCTCCTTTTGGAAACTTCACAGGGGGGTACGTGTAAGCATTAAACTTTTTAGTTTGAAAGAAAAAGCATATTCTTCGCGATTCCTCATGTTTCTTCGCAGCCTGATATACCTACTACAGGGTAGACAAGGTGATTTAAACTTCGACTTACATAATGATCTAGAGGTCCGTACAAACTCTCGTGGCTTTGCCCAACCAAGGTAAAGCTGACACAGGAACAGGTGTGCAACCCAGTAGTTGCCGGATCCTTCGGCTTTTAAGGCCCTGCATATGTTCACGCTATCCCAGTTCGCGGGCTAGAGTATTGTGTCTTTTTCCAATAATGGCACGCATTGAAAGCCGGAGACAGGGTGAATGACCCGTGTTACGTGGTTACCAAAGGTAATAGATACTACTATTTGACGCAGGGAAAAGGTAGATGTCTCGGTGGTTACCGGGCCCTTGCTTTGAAGAGCCATTTTATACAGACGCTATGCCGTTCCCTAGTCTAGGTTCTTGTCTCCCACCTCCTGGTGGCATTCATGAAAGGCGTGATCCCTCTCTAAGTCGCAGTGTTTAGTAGCAATAATGAAACGTAGCCAAGTCAGTACCACCTGTCATATTCAAGATGCGTCCCACAGCCAGGAGCGGTCTCCTCAAACAGAGTCTCTTGACAATGAGCTCCAACATCTTAGCGTATTTTTTGCTTTCCTCCGCGATAATCTTATGTATAAGAAAGTTGGCGAAGGCACTGGGTTGGTCCCGTTCAGCCTATAAGATGTTAAGCAGGGTGTAACGAAAACAGGATTTACTGAGAACGAGTGCTGCACAATGCCCCAAAGTAACGGTCGGGTTGCGTAAGGTAGCTCCTATGCACGGAACTGAATGCCTCGGCAATAACGTGTATGCTACTGTACAGCATCAACATGTGAAAAGAGCAAGCTATGGCTGGTATTGACTATCAACCATGTTGCCATGGGGCATACCGATTGCGCAAGTTTAAACCTTAATAGCACCATGGGAAAGGGAATGCTGCACCACCCTATACCATGAGTAGGGGAATGCCGCACCCCCCCTATACCATGGGAAAGGGAATGCTGCACCACTCACCATGGGAAAGGGAATGCCGTCCCCCCTATACGTTGGGTAGGGGAATGCCGCACCCCCCTATTATTTACGCCGCCAGCTAAGCTCGCGCCTCAACCGCGAAGCTCGCGGCCCGGCACCTAAGCTCGCACATCAACCGCGAAACTCGCGGCCAAGCACCTAAGCTCGCACATCCGCGGCTCGGTGGCGAAGATCGTGCCTCAACCGTGAAGCTCGTGGCCCATCCGCGAGGCACGCGGCTCGATCGCGGCGCGTCGTCTTTGGCTTTCGCCCCCCGTCGTAAGTTCATTTGCGATATGCGCCTGGTAAGCAAACCTGACTAATTAGGTAGTTAAGTAGTCGTCCAACGAAAGCGACCTTCCCATAGATCCATACACGCATACGAGTGCTGTCCCTGCAAGAGCCGATGTCACTCCATTTCGACTGAGAGTATACTTACCTACCTATCCAGCGTATCTAAGGCTCGGAATCTGCGTACTGTAGTAAGCAGCGGTAACGGCCGTTCCGGCAACTGAACGTATCCTACTGATAAGTGGGGTCCTGCGAGAACTAAGAAGCAATGTCACTCTATTAGACCTAGGAGTATACCTCACTATCCAGTGTATCTAAGGCTCGGAATCTGCCTGCTGTATTAAGCAACAGTAACGACCGTTTCAGCAACTGAACGCATGCCACTAAATGTATTCCACTGAACGTATTCCGCTGAACGTATTCGCTGAACGTATTCCGCTGACAAGTGCGGTCCTACGAGAATAAAGAAGCAATGTCACTCCTTTAGAACTAAGAGTATACTTAGCTATCCAGTGTATTTATGGTTCAGAACCTGCCTACTGTATCAAGACATGGTAAAGGCCGTCCCGGCAACTGAACGTATACCGCCGTTAATAGGTTACATTCAGTCTTCTTGACACGGAAAATGAAGGGGACCTGCGAAGTAACAGATCAGTCTCCATGAGAGTACTTGTATCCTCGTATTTCCTTAGAGGTATCTCATACTATACCGGTAGGGAGCACCGTATTAAATGCCGGGCACGTAGAAGGCTCCATGGTCCTCGATTGCCTAGTAGGCTTACTCGTAAAGTGGTATGCGCTGTGAGAATGAAACCTGACTCGGCCCGCTTACGACCACGAGGCGCTCTAGCATAAGCAACATACGTGAAGTCCTTGAGGGTACTAACGTAGAATCCTTCCCCCTCTTCTCCGTAACCCCGGACCGTTCGCTGTCACGAAAACGAACTAAGAGATGCTACTATCTGACACGGCAAAGGTAAGGGGTCTGATAGGTAGTAGATCTAGTCTCTCTGGCAGTACTCATATCCTCATCAGCTTAGAGGTATCTCACACTGTACCGGTAGGTTGCACCGTATCACTTGTACTACGTATACCCTGAGTGACAAAGAACAGGCTTGGGCCCGTAAGGTAGAAGTACACCGAGCTCTGAGGCTTTCGGTGACCAAGTGGAAGATCGGATGATACGACAATGGGTTACAATGAACCTTCCGTTGTGTACACTCCTGAATGACAGAAAGCAGGTTTCAGCGTGGAAGGTGCAGTCAACCGAGTTCTGAGGCTTTGGGTGACCAAGTGGAGGATCACCCGACTTATACAGCATGAATCTATAAAAGGCCTTGCTCTTCCTGCCGAAAGACGGCTTTTCAGACACACAACAGACATCACATTCAACATCACAACTTGATACAAAACACACAACGCTTACAAGTGCATAATACTTCCATCTCTCACCATGAAGTTGTCCGCCACATTCTCCCTTGCTTTCGCGGCACTTGCTCTTGCCGTGCCCAAGGTGACCAACGATGGAGGCGTCGACCTTGATGCCCGTGCCGAGGTGCAAGGCCCCAGCCCCGTTATTGGTCACGGTGATGGCCCCAGCCCCGGTATTGGCCACGGTGATGGCCCCAGCCCCGGCATTGGTCACCCCGAAGACCTCAACCGCCGCAAGCAGGGCCCCAGCCCCGGTGCCGGCCACGGTGGCGGCCCCGGAGATCTCAACCGCCGCAAGCAAGGCCCCAGCCCTGGCGCTGGCCACGGCGGCGGCCCCGGAGATCTTAACCGCCGCAAGCAAGGTCCCAGCCCTGGCGCCGGCCACGGTGGCGGCCCCGGAGATCTCAACCGCCGCAAGCAGGGCCCCAGCCCCGGCGCTGGCCACGGTGGTGGCCCCGGAGATCTCAACCGCCGCAAGCAGGGCCCGAGCCCCGGCGCCGGTCACGGCGGTGGCCCTGGCCGCCGTGCGCAAGGCCCGAGCCCCGGCGCCGGTCATGGCGGTGGCCCTGGCCGCCGTGCGCAAGGCCCGAGCCCCGGCGCCGGTCACGGTGGCGGCCCCGGACGCCGCAGCGAAGTGGAGGAGGTTTATTAGGCCTCTTACGACGACTTCTCAAATTGCATGCTGTCGATGGGGTCTTTGGGATCTATTGTTCATCTGGGAGGTATGTCAATTTCTTGACCCGAAGGCGATCTGATCTGACCAATGGACCATTAGGGCCTGGCAGCACAGTTTCTGCCCTCAAAAACACTCTCTAGGCCTGCGGTATACGTCCCTCGTTATGTTGGTGCAATTAGCTGTAACTACGAGGTGTTTTTCTATCCATCAGGGGTATTTGGTATTTGTTTATAGCCAGTTGAGTCACAGGTGGAGGGCTGAAAACATTGGTATCCACGTCCTTATTGCCTGCTTTCTCGAATCGTGAAATAGTTTCTCAGGGGAGTAGCGATTGTGGACCGCGAATTCTCCATGACCTCGAAGCCAGGGCCACGTCAGTCCTGTCGTAGTTCGTAGTGGCCCTGATACACTAGAGCAACCCCTTTTCAAGGCCACTATCCTGGCTTCCCTTCTGCTTCCCGCGATGCGGGCCACCGACAAGCGGTACGGGGTAGCTCCGTGGTAGTTTCTAGGGAGGCCCGAGGGTTGCCGGTGCGGCGGCTCCCTCCGGAGGCGACGGATGGCAAACGCAGGTCTCTGCCTTCATCTATTTTGCAGCTTCCGCTTCAAGGCATGTTAGCTATTTGACTGGGACCAGGGACAGGAGTAACATCACAAGCACCGGACAAGAGCATTTGGCCAGTGCCCAACCCCTCGTTCCGGAAGATTTCGTTCAGCCGTTAGCTAGGCCTGCTGGGTTTTTCCAATACAGGCCCAGGCGGATTGCTGCCGTTCAGCTGCCTCGCCCATATCTCTGAGAGATAACATTAGCCCGTCTTTGAAGGTTGTTAGTAGCCTTGGGCGTGGCAGCAACTCGGCAATATAGTGTAAAAAGCTTATTTAGGTCTAGTTCAACACAATTCAAGGTTATTATATAAACGTATCAACCTTTCATTTCCGAGACATAACCTGTTGGTAGGTTAATGGAGACGTTTGATGAAAAATGAAGTCCCATGAAAATGTTCTGCAAATGACTGGAAAAAGGCTTCAAGTCTATCAAAATCCTCAGTGGCTTTGACGAATGACTCGGGTAGCCATCCAATAGCGTTCAGTACCAATGAGGCTGTGGCCGACCTGGTGGAAAAAAAGGACATGGTTGCCGATGGCTGGAGTGCCACCCCAGGTCCTCTCGTAGGTACGTTTTCCCCATACAGCAGCTTGGGGGTTCCGGCCAGGAAGCATCGACTCTTCGCCCGCTGCACCATGCCGTTTGCTCAGGAACGAGGCCATACCAGACGCCCGGGAGAGCAATGCTGGAGACGCGGGCAGGGAAGGGCAAGGCCGCGAGCCGCCGGTGCGCAGACGTAGCTCAAACAGTTGCCGGGGCCCTCACTTCACCCCCGGGGCCGCAATGACAGCAGATCCGATCATTGGCGCAAGCGCCTGGATACTCTTCAGACACCTGCCAGCATTTCTGCGAGCATTGGAGTTTTGATTGGGGTTATGATATCTCCGTCCCCGCTAGCTATAGAGTGCTCGCTGGTAGACGAACACGGGCACACATAGAGATGCGAAGAAGTTGGTGTGGCGATGCTGAAGCTAGGTAATTCCACTGGAGGTACGCGTCAGATACCGGCGTTTTTATCTTCCAGATGCTTGGCGGGAGGGGCCGGGCGATTATGCTCCCGGTTTAGACGATCTTGTCACCGGGCCCTGCACTTTGTATGGTGGCGAGAAGTCAAGTGCCTAGGGATCCGGGATGCTCCCGAGACGAAAGAGAGGGGCAAAGACCCTTGAAAATTTTCCAAGGGCCTATGGAAAAGGAAAAGGTTCTAGAAACGGGGTGCTGCGGGATAAGCCGCTACCCTTAGTTGTTCTGGGCCAGGAGGAAATCATATCCTCCAAGAGACCATTGGCATAATATGTAATTCTTGAGCCTCAAGACTCCTTCTTCACAACCACCCACGTATATACTTAGGTATTATTCAATTTTTTCCTTATAAAGAGCTCAGTTGACTCTATGTTAATTACTTTATCTGGCAACCCATATAAAGACTTAATTGGTATCAAACCACCCTTCTTGATTTTCTCCCTGCCCCAAGCCAGCGCCCTTCACGGTCATGCCGCGCGTGGGGTAGAGAACGGCCAGCCCGGGTGGCCTTGGTCGACGAGCCAGCGGCCCCGGGGCCCGGGGGCGTCCATTTTGTGAAAGGCCAGGCCCTCCGCGGCGCAGGCGTCGGCGAGGTCGTCGCGCAGGAGGCGGCGGCCGGCGGTTCTGTCCAAGAGGTAGCAGCTGACGAAGCGGACGACCTCGAGCGCGCGCAGCCGCGGCGTGGCGGCCCGCCACTCCGGCTCCGCCTCCCCCCGCCAGTCGGCGCGCATCCAAGCCCCCGGAGTCTGCCCGTAGTCTGCGGCGGGGGTGGTCGCGTCAAAGGCAGTGTATCTGAGGGGGCTGTTGAGAGGGCTTCCCCCCAGCCGCCAGCCGCCCGCCAGCCGCGCGCCGGCGAGGAAGCGCATCAGTGCCGTCGCGGCGCCCCACTCCCAAAGCGGGAGGTAGCGGCGGTAGTGTTGTCCAATGTCGTCGTTCACGGCCAGGTACTCAAGGTTGGGCGGCAGGTTCTCGGCCAGCGAAAGGCAGGGGTGGCCGGCAGGTGTGTCGGGGGACCGGTCAAAAAACAGGCCGAGGGATATATCGAGAAACTTGAGGGATTTTAGTGACCGCAGGGACCCGAGAGTTCCCTGTAGCGGATCGGCGTCGTCCTGGGTGATGAACAGTTGCAGTCGGATGACCAGCGTCTCCAAGGTTCCCGCCACGAGCTCAAGCCCGTGGCGCAGCCGCTCCATATCCAGCGGGGGGGTTGCGTCGTCAAGTTCATAATACAGGTAGAGGTGCTTGAGGTTGGGCGCCCAGGATAGAACCAAGGGGACGACGTCGTGCAGGGTGTCCTTCAGGCCCAGGCGGAGTCGGGTGAGGCGCAACGCCGTCGGCGGCGCCATGGCCACGAGCGGCCAATGCTGGGTCGGGTCGGGCCGGGCTCGCAGCGCCGCGCGATCGTCTCGGGTGGGATGGGGGAGAGCGAAGTCCAAGGATTCGAGGCTGGGCAGGTAGAAGAAGGCCAGGAACTGCAGAGGGTGCTGGTACGTGGCTCGCCTCCACCGATACGGAAACGGCGAAATGAGGCCCTCTAGGTTCTCGAAACGGCCCTCCGGAATGGCATTGGCGAGCATGTCCAGGGCAAGGCCGTTGGCAAACAGGTAGCGCCAGTTGACGTTGACGGACCTGAGGCCGGGACAGTGCCAGATGATCATGGCCACCACGGCCGTCACATCGTGGCGCATCAGATGTTCCTCCCAGCTTGGCCTATCAGAAAGTTGCATTTCCTCGAGGGCCTGTTTGATTAGCAGCAGGTCGGTCTCTGACCATAGGTTCAGCGGGTTGGCGGGTGGTGGCCTGTAAGTGGCAGGCCTATGAATGGTCGGACACGACATCTCGAATCGTCGAACGAGTTTCCCGGTCGCGGGATCTGTTGCAAGCGTGCGGAGGAGCGCGGCGGCCCGCCAATCGCACGATGCAGGTCCAGGGCCACAGTCGCCGGGAAACACCAGTCGAATGTCGTTGTAGAGGATGGGCTTCACTGCGGCTCGAAGCGCTTGGCACGTCGCCGAAACCGCCGCCACATCCCCTCGGTCGAGAGAAAGCAGAGTCGCATACAGGAGCTCGTTCGGGAAGCTGGCCAAAGTTGCCATGTTTGCTTCAGCAGTCCCGTGGTCCGGCCAGGATCACGAACGCAGAGGATGAAGGTAAGGGCCAAGTTTGACCTAGCATTCTCCTCTCACTGGAAGTGAACTTCTTCTCAATGAATATGGGAGAGTGCTAATATGGGAGACCTTTATACCGGAGGGACGACTGTTGCCTAGTATGGGTACGTAAAGTACTTAGGTACATCGGTCCACTGCGTCGTGGGGCAGACACCCAGCGTCCTGGTGCCCAGAATGCTCGCCCCGCTAGAGTTGTACACGGCACGACGTACCTACCTACTTCTTTACTTTCCATATTAATCTAGTATCTCATGAGCCCATGTATGTAGGGCAGTCAATTGCTGCGCCATCGCTTGAGCTGCAAGGCGTTCTGCAAGGCATCTCATCGGGTGGGTTACGAGAAAATGGCCTCGGCTGCCGTCTTGTAGGATGCGCTCAGAGGAAGTTCAAGCTACGAATCACATTCGCGACAACCTCGGTGGACCTTTGGTATCCGTACTGCTAGCGCATTTGCGGGCTGTGCGGATTCTCGGGCTGAACGTCCGGTAAGCCAAAAACTCACGGGCAAACCCCGATATAAGGTGCCCGTAAAGTGAAGGCCGAAGTTCTTAGAATTATCTAGGCCTCGGGACAGCTGCATCAGTTGTCCCCAGCCGAGTTCCCCAAGTGGTGGGTGTTTGTTTCCACGACTGCGTATGGATGATTCCCAACCAAGGCCTGGAAACAGACAATGGCCTCCACCCGCCAACACGCCATCGGGAACCCTGACCGCAACAGCCCAAACCGCTCTCACGCATCCATGCGAGCTTTTCGGCTCCGAATTTGATGGCGGTAATGAGTTCAGACGAAGAACTTGGACTCCCTGAAGTAAGAGACGTCGCATTACGGGATGGATGCATCGAGCCCTTGTGTGCCCGCAATTGGACGGCCCGCGAATGGATCCTTGGGCTGGAGGCTCCTCTATTTGCGGGTGGGGGTGGACCTGCACCAAGCACCAGCTCCACCGGGGGTGCCGGCTTCGCCATCCACGGATCCCAGTTTACATGCAGATAGGAGACATTGGAAACCACCTTGCGATAGCTCGTAGTTGGCTACTGGCCCATCATACAGAGGCGCGATAGACAATATCAGCCCGTCGAGACTGTCATAGCGGCCTTCTCAAGTCGACTTCTTCCCAAGACATGGCTATGAGCTGCAGATTTCATGACACCGAGTTTGGATCGTGTACAATCACGTAGCAAAGTGTGGCGGCTCAAGCTGTGTATTATATCGGGGCGATAGCAAGCTCGATCAGCAATCGACAGAATGCCCAGCCGCAAGAACTTCGATTCATCTTTACATCCTCCATTGAGTGTGTGCAGGCGCGACGCGTGCCGACACAAGGCCGACCGCCAAGCCCAGCGCATCGACTATCTATGCGTCGGCATCCTTGTTCTTGTTCTTCTTCTTCTTACCGCCGCCCGTGTTGGATACCGAGGGGGTGGATTGCAGCCGGATGTGGAGGACGGGCCACTCCTCGTTCTTGTACTTTTCAATGTCCTCCTCCTTGGTCAGGTATCCGGGCGGGCGGTCGCCGGCCCACTCGAAGCCTTCCAGGTACGGCAGCTCGAGCTCGTCGTCCGACTGGGATGACATGATGGTTAGCTTGGTGCCTCACTGCGCGAAGCTTCAAGGCATAGTTACCCGTTTCTTGTTGGCCTTGTGGATGGCCTCTAGGGCGTCCTTGATGGTGACGCCCTTGAGATTCCGGGCAGTGATCTTCATGCCGAGAGAGGTGACCAGGTCAATTCGCTTGACCGGTGGCTCCGTCAGGTGTTTTGTCAGGATCTCCTTGTCCTCCACCTGGGAGGAAGACGTGTTGATCTTCCTGGACAAGGAAGCTGTGGTTAGCAAGTGCGGGGTAATGGAGGGACAAGGCGAGGGATGTGGGCACACGCAGGACGGAGGGCTCGGCACGAAACCACGAAGAACAGGCAATTGAACGGGAAAGAAAACTCACCATCCCGTTTTCTGGGTCTCTATGGCGACCTCAATGGGAGTACGCTTCTCCGCTGCAGTGAAAGTGGTTAGCTGGGATGGGAAGCCCAGTGCGGGGGTGGGTGGTCATACTCAGCTCGTCGATGTTGAAGACGCCCTCGACGTGGGAGCTGGCTCTTCGCTTGGTCTTGGCGGGCGAAGTGGGCTGTTCAAGACCCTCGACGGCGGAGTCGACCTTGGAGAGCGGTTCTGACATGGTTGCGAAGGAGGTTTGAAGTCAGAGGGAAGGGGTTACGGGGGGGAGACTGTCGCTCTTCAACGGGGAAGAAGAGCGTGGGACGGGCAACTGCTGCTGGTTGGGTTGAGCTTTGGGAGGCTATCTGGTGAGAGATAGCCGAACTTGGTGATTGGCGATTGCTGGAGGCTTGGTGATGATGATGATGATGACGATGAGGAGGAAGAGACAGGACGAGTGAGGAGACAGGAGGGGAAGCTGTTATTCATGGACCGGGCAAGGAGGGGGTTATCATTGATCCATTGCGAGACTGCCTACCTAATTAACTCGGGAAGCAGGCAAAGAGGGGAAACAGACAAAGAGGGAAGGGACGTGTGGACGGGGCGGGTGATCTGCCATGCGAGCCTGAGCAGCTGACCATGCGACCACCAACCACGGGATGGGGCAGGGACAATGAGGGCATCAATCAGCGGCAGGACAAGCTCGCGCCAGCAGCGACCGGTCATACAAACCCCGGCGCGGGCAAAGGCGGGGTGACGAAACCAAACCGCTGGCAAGTACTGCCCGGGCGGCGGGTGGCTGCTCACGGTACATCGGTACCCCGGGTAACAAAGCCAACGCGGAGGCGCGGACATGAGGCCATGGTGGGCGGGCAGATGAGACGGCGTTGCGGGTCGCGTGACTGGGTAGCTCGATGTATTGCGCGGACCTCAGCTGTTGGTCGTTTGACCTCGTTCGACTGGCATCATAGGCTGGCCGAAACGGGCTTGGGCGTAGCGGCTGGCCGCTTCCCCAGATTCTATTTTCTGGGGTATCCCCACCCGTCCTCAGCGTCACTCCACTGGAGCTCTCTGATTCGAGCCACACCACACCTGCCCGGCAGTGAAGGAGGGGGAAACAGACAGACAGAGTGGATGGAAGGACAGCCCGTTCTCCCCGTTCTTCCTCAGCTGGAGATTGGATTCCATGTACGTAGATTCAGTGCATCGGCATTGGAGGTGACGGGCTGAACGGGCTGGCGGCCGAAGCGAATGGATGGAGGGACGGAATCCTGGATACCTCCAGACCTCGTGCATCCAGCCTCTAGCTTCCCGCCTCCATCCTGCCCTCCAGCCCTGGCGGACTCTATCGAAAAAGCTATCGGTACCAGCCAATACCTTGGCGGAGACCCGGATGGCCAAGCCGCCCACAGTCAGGCGCACCTAATCCAGCGGGAGTCGCTGCAGGCTACCCGTCACTCCACAGTCAGTCAGCAACCTCAGTTCGAGGGGTTACAGTCAACCCCCGCTCAATAAACGACGCCTATGGGCGTTCATTCCGCACGTATGGCCGAGACCGGAGCGACGCCAACATGCTCGTAGCATCCATCCGGAGTCATAGGCAGCATCGGGCTTCCTTTCGCTGTCCGACACAGCCGCGTTCTGGAGGACCAAAGGTGTGGCGGCAGTGCCGGAGGCCTGGCTGGCCGGGGATCGAAGCTGCGCTGCGCCGTGGCGGGCGGGGTCAGCGGATGGGACGGGCATCCATCCATACACTGCTGGAGGGAATCCCCCTTGTGGGGCTCTACACAAAGGTAGATCCCTTCGGGCTCCCGTGTGCCTGAGCATCGAGGACTGGCCCAACTGGCGACCCTCCAATACGGGAATTAACCACCAATACAAGCACCAAAACCAGACGTCTTACGAGGCCCGGAGCAGCGAGGATTGCCAGGCACAATGCGCCTTGTGTGATGGCCTGGTGCCAAAAACTAGAGACCAGGCACGAACGGCGTCACCATCGAATGGTCGGTGTCCCCCACGCTTGGAGAAACTGGGGGGCTGCCCCTATCCATACGTGCCATAGGTAGGTACCCAGACCCCGGGTGTCCGAACCCAAGGAGCCCTGGCAACGCAACGTTGGACCCTAGGTAGGATCCATTCACTCTTGGATGGTGCACGGCTGCGTTCTTGACCGTCTCGAGAAAAACATGAGGCAACTGCTGGATGTGGCATGATGCGGATGGTTCGAGGACCCTCGCGATTCCGTCCAGTACACCAGGCGTAACGGCATGGAGATCCGGCTGCACCCGTATGCAAATCCCAGGTTGCCGTTGACACCCGAACTCCAACCGGCTGCGCACCCGACATTCATTCCCTCCATGCCAGCCTTACCACGTCAATTAATCGATGATCCCTTTCTTACTTCAATCCTCTCGTACTCTCTGAATGGCCGCGTACACGAACACGGCAATACCGGACATTGGGTGTCACGACGCAAATTGGGTCATCATTCCGAGACCAACCTGATCCAACCTCGTTGGGTTAAGCCTCCAGAGGCCTGTGTCTGTGCTGCTTACCCGCCCACATTGCGTGCTTGCCACAAATCACCCCCTCCGATGTATATAATGTACGTACTTCGAACATCCAGGAGGGGACGATGGAATCAGGTCTGTGAAGCATAAGTTACGATGGCATTAATGAATGAAGGAATGGCAGAGGCATCTCGGTATCGGCCATTGACCGACGGCTGCGCCGCACGTGCGTGCGCCTCCTTCGAGGCGAAGCGGCACCGACGCCCCCCACTACAGGCCTGACTCGCACCGAGACCGAGCTCCGAGATGCCAAAAGCGAAACCGACAGCAATCGACGCTGGCCTTGTGCATCGTCGAACGCCCCGTTTCCCAGGGGGCGCCATGCGCACGCTGCCACCAACTAGAGACACAAGCGTGGAGACTCGCCAAGAAGACCGCCCGTCGTCCTACACGTCCACCAGCCATTGTCGGCTTCGATGCTGCCATGACGTCGTGGACATCGACTTGGCATCCACGACTTTCCGTTCCGCTCGCACTTCAGCTGGGACCGAGCACCGGCGCACCGCTGCCCGGTTTCTGCGAGCGGGCAATCGAGATACGATACCGCAAGAGCGTGTGCCAGGGGGCGTTCCGAGATTGTCCCTGGCACCTCTCCCGCTGCTTCCCTGGACGGACGAGCCAAAAACAATAGCGAAGACCCGCCACCGGGCGCAGTATCTGGCATCCATTTGGAGAAAGTCAATAGAATGACGAAGCATTTCCAGCCATGTAGTGCAAATGGAAGCTGGAACAAGATGTATAAGAAGAAGACATGAGCCCAGTTTTCGGATACTACAATCCCCAGACGAGAAAAGCCAGCAAACCATCAACAGAGTCTTGAGTCGTACCGATTACCTATTTCCCAAGCAGTACGACCTTATCGCACACGATGCCGCTCAACATCCTCGTCGTCGGTGCGGGCTGCTGCGGACCCGCGTTCGCGACGCTGCTCTTGCACGCCGACCCGAGCCACCGGATCACGGTAATTGAGCGGGCAGCGGCGATGCGCACGGCCGGGCAGCAGATCGACCTGCGGGCCCAGGGCATCCCCGTGATGCGGAAGCTGGGGCTGCTGGACAAGGCGAAGGAAGTTTGCGTGCCCGAGGCCGGCATCGCCTTTGTCGACACCGATGGGCGCCAGCGCGCCGTTTTCGCCGCCAACACGTCGGGCCATGGCCAGCAGGCCCTAACGAGCGAGTACGAGATCATGCGAGGCGATCTCGTGAACATCCTCTACGATGCCAGCCTCGAGGCGGGGGAGGCGGCCGCCAAGGCGACCGGCGGCACCGGCGGCATCGAGTACCGCTTTGACACGACCATTACGGCCCTGACACAGAACGACGACGGCCAGGACGTCGAGGTAACGTTCGCGTCCGGCCAAAAGGAGCGCTACGACCTCGTCGTGGGGGCCGACGGCCAGGGCTCGCGCACGCGGCGGCTGCTGTTCGGCGAAGCGGACGGCCAGGCCGCCTTCCACTCGCTGCGGGCCTTCGTGGCCTACTTCAGCATCCCGCCAGCCGAGGGCGACTCGGACCTGGCGCAACTTTGCCACCTTCCGGGTTCCCGGACGGTGACGCTGCGAGCCAACGGCCGGCCGGTGACACAGTGCTACATGACGCTCCACAACGCGGACCGCGAGAAGATGAGCTACCTGGCGAAGCCGCAGGGGTCGGTGGACAAGCTCAAGGAGGCCTGGGCGACCCTGTTCGACGACGCGACGTGGACAACGCGCGACCGCGTGCTGGCCGGCCTGCGCGACGCCACCGACTTCTACGCGCAGGAGATCGGCCAGGTGCAGACGGGGGCGTGGTACCGCGGCCGCGTCGTGCTTGTCGGCGACGCCGCCTTCTGCCCGAGCCCCTTCACGGGCTACGGGTCGACGGCGGCGCTCGTGGGCGCCTACGTGCTGGCGGGGGAGCTGGCGGCCTGCGGCGGGCGCGCCGGCGACCTCCCCGCCGCTCTCGCCGCCTACGAGCGCGTGCTGCGCCCCTTCATCGCCGAGGCCCAGCGCCTGCCGCCCGGCGCCCCTGACTGGGCCGCCCCGAAGCGGCCCTGGGGCATCACCCTCTTGTACATCATCGTCGGCACCATTTCCACCCTAGGCATCTACCAGCTCGCCAACCGCCTACTGCCCGCCGACAAGGGCGGCTGGCATTTGCCCGAGTACCCCGCGTTGCACCTGGGGGAGCCCGAGGGACAAGAGGCATGAGGTGGGTAGCGAGGGGACAACGGACGGGCCGAGGAAGGGTTGAGAAGGGCGTACGGCGGCGCGCGCTTTTGCATTTTTGTTACCATTTCTTTGCTGAGATACCCGAGTAGACAACGCCGATCACCTAAGTATACTGTACAGAATCCTACTGCGGTTCAACGCATTCATTACATCGTAAAGGTTCCTGGTATTCCTCCCCGCCCCCCTCCCCCCCCCCACGCCAGATCTACTCGGGGTTCAGGAGATGGGTGTCCAGCCTCGCGCCCTCGGGCTTTTTCCAGTGCACCTTGAGGCCGCCCCAGCTGTGGTCGTTGTACTCGGTCTGGACCTTCTGGCAGGTGCGCAGGCCCCACTCGGTGACGCCGAGCATGAGGGAGGTCTCGAACATGAAGGCGCAGCTGCCGCGGCCGACGAGCTGGGGCTCGAGGTCGGCGTTGCGGGCGGCCTCGTAGCTGGCGGCGTCGGGGCCGTGGCCGGCCATGACGTTGTGGAGGGAGGCCCCGCCGGGGCGGAAGCCGCCGGCGCCGCCCTTCTTGGCGTCGTACTCGCCGCCGATGAGGCCCATGAACTCGGCCATGGTGTTGCGGTGGTACCAGGGCGGGCGGAAGGTGTCGGCGGCCACGAGCCAGCGCGGCGGGAAGATGACGAAGTCGGCGACGGCGGTGCCGGGCCGCTCCGACGGCGCCGTCAGCACCGTGAAGACGGACGGGTCCGGGTGGTCGTACGAGATGGACCCCATCGTGTTGAAGCGCCCCAGGTCGTACTTGTACGGGTAGTAGTTGCCGTGCCACGCCACGACGTCGAAGGGCGAGTGCGCCTGGCGCGTGACGAAGAGGCCGTGGTTGAACTTGGCCGTCACCGTGTAGACGGGGGCGTCGGCGGCCGACGCCGTGGCGCCGTGGGCCTCCTCGAAGCTCGCGACGGGCGCCTGGAAGTCGCGGGCGTTGGCGAGGGCGTTGGAGCCGAGCGGGCCGAGCTCGGGCAGCGCGAAGTGGCCCTGGTACAGCTCGAGGGCGTAGCCGCGGGCCGGCCGGCCGCCGGCGAGGTGCACCTGGAACTTGACGCCGCGCGGCACCACGCAGATCTCGAGCGGGCGCACGAGCAGCCAGCCGAGCTCGGTGCGCACGTCGAGGGCGCCCTCCTGCGGCACCAGCAGCAGGTCACCGTCGGCCGACGAGAAGGCCGCGCGCGCGTCCATGGACCGCGCCGCCCCGTACGCGTAGACGCCGAGCCCCTGCTTGAGCGTCGGGTCGCCGGCGCCGGCGAGCAGGCGCAGCCCTTGGACGAAGTCGGGGCCCGCCTCTGCCGCCTCCGCCGCCCTGCCGCCGTTATCGTCGGCAGCGGCGGTCTGGTGGTGGTCGAAGGGGTCCCACCGCAGCTGGTCGGGCACGTAGCGCAGCTGCTGGGCGCTGTAGGGCCGGTCGGGCGTGAAGGGGGAGGCCTCGGAGGTGTCGGGCGCGAAGGCCGGGTGCGCGCACGACGGCACGATGCGGTACAGCCACGACTGCTGGTTCTCAGCCCGCGGCGCCGTGAAGGCCGTCCCCGACAGCTTCTCGGCGTACAGCCCGTGCGGCGGCTTCTGCGGCGAGTTCTGGCCCACCGGCAGCGCGCCCGGTACGGCCTCGGTCCTGAAAGGAAGAAGAAAAAAGAAGAACCGTCAGTCGCTGTCCGCCGGCCCCCCCGCGGGCATGGGTTTGTTTGCCTCGGCGCGCCCGCCCTCCTCCAGTATAGGTGGTGTACTTACTCTATGTACGAGCCGAAGCCATTGCGGTAGCGGTACTTCTCGGGGATGTCAAAGGTGGTGACGGGCATGATCACGCGGTCGCTGGTCCGGTGGTGGTGGCGGTGCTCCTACTGCTGCTGTGCGTGTGAACTCTGCGAGACGAAGAACGGGCATGCAAGGTCGTTCGTTCAGGATCGGCGGGACAACGGGAATTGGTAAGTAGCTCCCTGGTGTTTAAAGAAGAAAAGCCATCCCCTCCCCACGGGGAAGACAGGAACAAGGTCTCTCTTCTCCTCAACCTGTCTCCCGGGCCGCCCCCAAACCAACGTCCGCGTAAAGGAGACGCCCTGGCAGCGTTTCGGCTCTCGCTCGCTTCTTGGCGGCCGCCCGTCCCCATTGTTCGGACGGCCTTCAATTCCGCACTGGCGATCGTGTGGGTGGTGGAGCGGCGGGCTGACGCGGGGCCGACAGTATCCACGGGTAGCCGATGGCGGGGTAGGAGAGAGAGCTGCCCCGCAAACATCGTGGGACGTCATGGATCAGTTCCAATAGATGCTACGCCGTATTACCTTCTTCATTGTCAGCCGTTGTAGTTGATATCCTCTACACGATGCCATCCTCGCCATCTTCTGACCGAGAATCATGTCCATTATGTCCCATACTGCCTGCTTCATGGAATTTATGCACAACCAATCAAACCACAAGCCAGTGGACCCACATTGTAGACACGGCTTCCAACACAGGCAGGGACCCGATAGCCCCGGCGGGTGTCCCCCATCGCTCCTGCTTACTTAAGTATCCTGTACCTATATCACTTTATACGGGATGAATAGTCACCGGTAGACTCTATGTAATTTACATTTAACCGTACGCACAGAACCTGGCTGACCCTGGCTGAGCCAACCCAAACCACTCATTCTCGAGCTTGTGATACTGAACTTCCCCCGCGAGCCTCTTGGTCATCTGGGTAAGCTTCTACTTCCTCCAAAGGACAGAAACATGTCGATCAGGGCAGGTCCTCTTTATTAAGACTCTTGCCTCTAACCTAAGTACCTACATACCTACATATGTAGCTAAATATAGACGGAAGACTTGCGTGGGGCACGTTTCTGCTCAGAGCAACGAGGTGCGCAACTCTGGGAAGGTTCCTGCTCTTCAGCCTGGCCTTTCACTCGGCGAAAGAACGTCCCATTTTTTTTTAGAAAGTCTGCAGTTACACCACCAGCCTTATCACTATCTCTGAACTCTGGGATCCCTCCAAACAGGATACGAAGACACGGGTTGGCGTTGACCCCCGTTGCCAAGTCTACACTGTGTCTTGGCTCTTCTGATGGCCAATCGGGGGGCAGGTCCTCTTGGCCATCGGTGCCAGTCCATTGGGTCCAGTCTTCTTATGTAAATTATGCTCATGGGGCCGGGTTTCCTATCACCCACGTCCCGCCCACCGGGCGGCGTTTAGTGACCAACATTCACGCTGGCGCCGTCCAAAATATGTCACCGAGAGTAGTTCATTGCCTCGTTATTGTTTAATCGTGAACGTTCGACCATGGACTGGCGGCTGCGGTATAGCACATGAGTGGGCTCGGACAAAACATGGCGATGGAGGGGTGTGGGAAAATGGAGGCTAGGAGTCAAGCTCTTGGATTCGCAATGTCCAAGACAACCAGGTTGTTTCCTAGAGGAGTTCCCCTGGCCGCTCCATAGTTTCGGGCCCCGTCGATGAGTATCACTATCCCGAGTTTGAGGGGTCGCTTGGCAGAGTGAGAAACACCAGGGGCGGAGCCGTTCCACCCAAAATCCAAGCCGGAGCATGATATCGCGGGATCCAGAGCCCATAAAACGTCCTCTTCAGCTGTCCCACATCTTGGTGACCGTGACATCTGCCCCGTTGTGCTTTCTTATGTATCTATGCCTTAACACCACAACCCTTTCGGGAGTTTCCCTCATCGATGAGCACAACCATTCTTTGGGGAGCACGCCAGCAAGACCCGGGCCCCCGTCGCTCGCTACGCAGGGGACGGCTTCTTCCGCGCCATGACCCACATGAACTCGGCGTCGAAGTCGGGCTCGTCCTCGGCCAGCTGCCCGTCGCCGGCCTGCAGGACCTCGACCTGCAGCAGGTCGAAGCCGGCGTCGGCCAGCAGGGCGCGGTTCGCGTCGGCGCTGTAGCTGCTCCAGAACATGCCGTAGCCGAGGAACTCGCCGTGGATCTCGGCGGCGTCGACGGTGGCGAGGTTGCAGGCGAAGAGGCCGCCGGGCCGCAGCCAGGCGTGGATCTTGGCCAGCATGGCGCGCAGCTTGGCCCGCGGCAGGTGGAAGAGCGTGTAGAAGCTGACGACGCCGTCGAACCGCCCCGGCGCGAACGCGAGCGCCGTCGTCATGTCGCCCGCCACCAGCGTCGCCGCCGGGAAGCGCGCCCGCGCCAGCGCCACCTGCGCCGTCGAGAGGTCGTTGGCCACGACCTGCGCGCCCCCCGCGAGCAGCAGCTCGAGCACCGGCACCCCCGGCCCGCAGCCCAGCTCCAGCACCGCCGGCGCCGGCGGCAGTGCCGCGAGGAGCTGCCGCGTGTACCGCTCCCGCGGCGACTTCTGGCCCTCCACCCACCGTAGGTACCACTCGGTGATGTTGTCGTAGGCAAACTCGACAATGCCCTCGGGCGTGTCCGCCATGTTGAGGCGACCGATCTAATAAACAAATGGGGGGAGGGAAAGCGCGGTTTGCTTGGCTGGCAAGGTCGAAAGCATAAGATGGGGGTGGAACGTTGCCAAGAAGAGAGAACCGCTGAGATGGACAACCAAGGATTTGCCCGCTTTATTTGAGACCAGAGAGTGGCAGGCAGAAGCGGAGAACCCCTGCGCTGCCCTCCATGATAAATCACAATTATGATACAAGTACAATGCTGACTTGCCTGAATAAGCAAGCTACTTTGTGCATGCATAAGCCTGCATAAAGAGTCATTCTTATCTAGGACCGAAACTCCCCTCGTACAATTTCTTATTTTCCTTGACTGCCTGCTTCGCGGTTAGCCAGCCTAGACCGCGCTGGCTTTCTCTTCGACAGAATTTCATCGAATATTTGCGTAAGTACTTAGCCACGGCAAGAATACGAGGAGCCCAGGGGGCTTTGTGGTGGGATTTATAAAATAAACAACTGGCGATAACCAACATGGGTGCACAGTGTTCTCTCCAGCAAACTTCCATGGTGTTAGCGGACAGGATACGCGCCCTCCAAGTCAAGGTCATCGAGTTCTAAGTAGGTCCGGGACTGCGAGCTCGAAGAGTTCCCCGGGGCCATCTTGGATGACAGGCGGATGTTCTCCTTGGCCACGCTGTTGCTCCCCCCCGCCGCTGTCCGCTCGCTTGAGCCATTGCTTGGTCCTTTTTTCCCGATGCGGCGGAACGTCGTGGACACCTTCTCCTTGAAGAACCCGCGCAACACCGGTATGGATGCAGCGATGATGGTCGCCGCCATCTCCGTGCCTGTCCAGATGTTGTTGTCCAGTGCATCGTCTACAAGTGTCATGGGTCAGCCAGGAATGAGCCTGATCTTCTCGGCACCTTTGAGGCGACAACTCACAAGACAAATCCTTATAGTCAAGCTGCTTGATGTAGGACGCTCGTATGATCGAAGTGGCTCCCGATCTAGGGGAGAGATGTTAGTCGCGGGTCTACAGTAAGGACTCGGTTCGGGTCACTTACAATAAGCCCAAACTCATAGCCACCATCACGCCGATCTTTTCAGCAGTGCGCATTTGCAAGGCCCAGAGAAGCTTCCAGGGTAGCAAAGCCAGCGAGAAATCGATCAAAGCCGACCATACTATTGCAGGGATTAACAACGCCCTAAGGGGGAAGAAAATAGCATAAGAACCTACTACTAGCGAACTCGCCATAAACCACCGAAGGTTGCTTGTTAATGCACTCCCCGGGCCAGAAGTTAACGAACGTTTTCACCAGCGGTTTGCACTGGACCCAGGGCATGATGGCCATAGGGGTGGCGAATACCGCCGTCGTGGCGATAGCGAAGTAGACGTAGTTTCGGGTCCAGCCATTCGTCAGAGGAATCAACATGACGGCAAAGGCGATTTTGCTGGCGGAAATGGCCACCACGGTGCCGCTCAAGGCCGTCGCTCCGTAAATGGCAATCATGTCCAGGTTGGTAATGTCAACTGGCAATGAGCTTTCTTAGTAAGTACGGCTTATGAGAAAGCGAAGACGGCGGTCGTTCACTCACCGTCCAAGGCGTGCTTGCCGAATCCCAAGTTGACGGCCAGCTGGTTCGTGATGGCGAGAAGCAGAAACCCGAGCTTTTTGGGAAGGGTGTTAACATTATTTCGACGTCCCAGGGCTGGGCGGGTGGTCGGGGGAGGAACTCACCTCTCCCAGAACTATGAGCGCGTCGTCGTACCAAAGCTTCGAGTAGGACACCCGGGCGTACAGCCGCAGGCCCGCGAAGACGCTGGCGAAGGCGAAGAGGCCCCATAGGGTTCCCGCCATCAGGGGGCCATGGTCCTCGCTGGGGTTGCTGATCAAGTTATCCATGCTGCGCACGAGACCGCGTCCGGGGGGAGTGTCGCGAAGTGCGCTTTGTTGGCCAGACAAAAGACAAAAAAGAAAAGAAAAAAGACCAGGAATGTGTACCGAGGGTTTGGGTGCGAGGTGGGGGGTTCCTCCACAAATAGCAAGGGTTCCAAGCACGCCGCCGCCAGCGCAGCTCTTATAATTTACCTCCCATGCCCCGTTTGTCCATTGCCCTTGTCCCGGGTGGCGACGCGGAACGTGTGTATGGGGCTCCAATACCGAGAAGACGGGCACCTGTAGATCATCGATCAGGTCCCACTCCCTGCCCAAGAGGCGCAAGTCCGTCAGGTTACCGGGTTCGTCTCACGATGGGCTTGACCAAGGATATGGGGGGTGGGGGGAGGGGGGACCCTTGCGGCATATTTCCACCCGACGACCCCTCACTCAGTGCAGCCCAAGCCTGGCTGTATATACGAAGTCGAGAGATGAAGCAAAGCGATTTCATGCCCGGCTGCCCACACTACCATGTAGCCCGTTGTCCGTTCAACCTCCATGTTGCTAGCGTTGCATACTCTGGCAATGCCACGCCATCTGGACTTTGCGGCTGGGGTATTCCTCTACCCAATATTTTCACCTCTCTCCTCTTTGGCCGTCTCTGGGGAGGGACAGGCCCTTGGGGTTTTGACAGGGATCGACTCACTCGGTGGTGGCGGTAAGGGCTAGTATGGCTTCGAAAATCCAGCAAAAGGGATTTCCAGAGCCCCTTATTATCCACCGGCTTACCCCTTGCCTGGGTCGCCTGGGCCCTTTGTGGCTCCTACCCCTGCTGCAGATCGGATCTGTCAAGGGGGCAATTTGCCGGGGCTCTGACTCGTGCCGATACTAGTACCGACGTCGTCGGCAGTGGCGCATGACTTGAGACGTCAAATTCGGATGGCTCGCGGCGCTGTCAAAAGCAGTGGGGGTTTTTCTTTTTCCAGCAGTCATGTGCCCAAACCAGGGACGCTACGACCGAGGTCCAATGAATATCCGGATGGCTCGACGATGATTTCGTTTAGGCCGTGTGCTGTGATTGGATCGGCCTCACTACATGCTAGCCTCATACGGACCGCGATGGGCATGACGCGGGAATAAGTCTATGGCGTAGGGGCGGCCGGAATGGTCTCCGATGAATCACGTCCATGCGTTCCCACCAGGCGGCAGAGAGGAAGAGACGATCCTAACGTTGCTTGGCGCCGACGAGCCGGAGCCGCTTCACTTGGCTGCAGAAGTCGGAAGTAAAATTACAAGTCGGTCTAGGCGAGCTGGTACCCCGGTGATCGTAGGTGTTTATGGTGATAATTTGGCACCTTATAAAAGGGCGTTTTCTCCCTTCTTTAAAGTGGTTGTCTTCTCTCTTTCATTGTTCCATCAACCTCGGCATCGTTCATAGGGACTAGCTACCGGAGGGTCATGCCCTTGCTGTTCCAAAGACCCTGTCCAAGACACAAATCGCAACCGCAATGTCTCACCAAATGGCACATTGCAGAGGATTGACGTTCAATTCACGTCCCTTGATAAAGGAATAGTAAACTTGGTCTTTTATGCGTAGCTTGGTCGTCCGGTTCTACGTGACCACGCAGTGGCCCCCTTCCAGCTGAAAGTCCCCTAAACAGTTGAACATGTGGAGTTGCGGGTTGGCAAAAAAGCGTGGTGGAGGCGGTAACCGTTCACTAGTAAACAGGTCTTCCAGAGCCCTTAAGAAAGCTACACACGGCAAAAAAACATACAACACCGAGGATTCCCAGGTCGTCACCGACCCTAGTACTAATTCGGCGCTTTCCAGCTTATCTATGGGAGAGCGGACGGGATCCCGAGTTTTCTGGAAGCTATGGTCGTATGTATGAGGACTGAGGTGAGAACCATCTCATATAATGACCCTCCGCGTTCCATACCAAGACTCGACTCTCCATCGCTTTCAACGAAACATATGGATAGAGTCAGACGGCTGCTGCGATATCCACTCCATGGAGCTGCTATCTGCGTCTTCGGAGGCGGAACCGACCCCGAAGCCCACCGTCTCTCAATCTATGAAGTGGCGGAGCGCTACCCTGACGAACCGGTCCATTTCATGATGGCCGAGAAAGCCCTGGACTCGTATGATGGCAATGAAAGTCAATTTGGGAAGTGGCGTAGGTGCCATAGTGGTCACCTGATCAGCTCCGCCTCGGCACGTTTTACTATGGGAAGTCTTGGTGCTCTCCACGGCTCAAATAGCTCTTTTTGGCTGGAAATGGCGGAGCTGCAATACGAGTGTCTCAGATGGATGTTTCCCCTACCTGATGTCTGGTGGTAAAAAACGAGAGTCCTGTGTGTCAACATGTGTTGCCGTAATATTGCCCGGCCTTTGGCCTCTCCTTCCCTTCAGACTTTCGGCTTTGCCTTTCTTTCCAGAAGCCAATAGACTATTACAGGTAGGCGAGTGAAATACAGGCCTCGTAGACCTAAGCTGTTGCTGAAATAACTGAGTTGGTGCAGGAGGTGGGTTCGGCACTTATCGAGGCTTCAATTGCCTGCCAAAGCACGGTGGTTTACGAAGAGGAACTCAAGAAATAATAGGAATTATCCGTAAACTTGAACGAGACGGCTTTCCCTTGACCGTGGCAATATTTCGTTCGGTGAAGAAACATTGTGCGCTCTTCTTATCCTTTCCAGAGACAGTGTCCCCGCACTTAGGCTAACAGGTTCGGAACTCAGGACTCAGCAGATGAAAGATCAAGGAACAATTCGCTCATCTACCAGGTTGTATTCAGGGTTGAGTACACCTACGTGGCAACGTATTAATGGCCGGGGAGCCTTGTGAGGCTGAATGTATACTAAAAAAGCACCACCAGAAATCCATCCAGCCAAAAAGGGGCTTCGGCCCAGCGGGCGTCCGCAACGAAGATAGAAGAGGAAGAGAAGTTGTTTCTCCCCCCGATCGGCATAACATCATCAAAGCCGGTACAAATCGTCGCTTGAGGTCATAATGAAATTCATCGGGCGTGACCTCGAGCAGGGAAGGTTACGCCCCCTGCGCGCGCCGAGGGGGGCGGGGGGCGCGGCCAGCGAGCAGGGCCTTGGGGCGCCTTAGACGCGCAGGGCCTGGCGGAAGGCGGCGCTGTGGCTGCCGAGGGCAGCGCGCTTGGCCTTCTTGGTAGTGCTGAGGCCCGAGTAGGCGTCGATGCAGGTGATGATGGTGCCGTCGAGGCTCTTGGCCTGGGCCGTGAGGTCGGTGGACCGGGACTGGACGCGGTCGATGAGGGAGAAGGCGAGGGTCTGCGGAGAAAAGGGGGGGACAAGCAAGTCAGTCGATCGATCCCATATCACAAACGCCGAATGAAAATAAAAGGAGGGGGGGGGAGATGACCGGGGCGCCAACTCACATCAACGACGTTCTCGATCTGGCGCAGCACGGCGGCGACGGGCTGGCCGATGATGGGAACGGTCTCGAAGAGGCCCGCCTTGCCGATCAAGATGTTCAGCAGGGCCTGGTGAACGCGGACGAACTCGCGGAAGGCGTTGTAGATGTTGTCGGACTGGGCGCCGGCCGGCACGGGCGCCATGCCATCCATCTGGGCCAAGGCCGTCGTGACCGTGGACACGATATCGGCGAAGCCGGAGATAATTTGCTGTGGTGGCCGCCGTTATTAGCAACCTCCCCCGCTCGTTGGCAGATGTATCTTCGGATGGGAACATACCGGGAAGGGGCCCTGTCCGATGACGATGAGGGGCCCGTTGATAATGGTAATGGACTGGGCCGGGGCCTGCAGGGCCTGCGACTTCTGCGTGACCATCTTGATGTTTTCCACGACCTGGGCGGGCGTCGTCTGGCCCAGCACGGCATCGCTGCAGACGGCCAGGGCCGTGACGGCGAACTTGAGCACGGAGAACTGCATCTTGACGGTGAGTGGGAGGAAGAGTTTGGGATGAGACGAGGGGTGGTAGAAGGTGGTTGATGAAGTGCGATGGGTGAGCAGAGTGATGATGAGAGATTGGCGAGGGCCTTCAAGGCTTCTTATACCCAAGACTCTGTCACTATTCAGACCCAGAATGTGGTCGATGACAACAAGATACGATCTTCCCCCCTTGTGAGTTCCGTGAGTTAGTGGCCCCTGGCCTCAGCCTCTCATCCCTTTTCTCCCTTTTGCTTTTGCTGGAAGACATGACGTCGAAAGACGCCGTGGTCCTGACTACCGGGGTCCAGACCAGAATGTTAACAGTCAGCGGCTTAGTCGCGAAAAAGAAGAGTTGTGAGGTTCTGCTCACTATGCGGGTCTCTAGTAAATGGCTAGCTGAGAACTAGCCGGCGTAGCGCTCTATAGAAAGGTCCGCAATAATACTCGCAGGGGTCCCGGCGAAAGCCAACACCTCTATGCAGATGCCCATGTTTTTGCATGGGAGCTTGACCACCTGGGGCCAAGCTGAGAGCAGATCGATGAGCTAAGCATCCCAATATAGGGATCAGCACAAAAGAGCGCGAGTTATGCAGAACGAATGTTCAGCCCCCCCACGTTTGCCAGCGACTATGTTCGCGCTATTGGCAGAGATAAGTAATACGCCTGGCTAACAAACCAAGCCTCCAATCGTCGCGGAGGCGGTCTGTCCGAGCTGTTTTCCTTGGTGGCCATCGCCCTCCGCAGGATACGCCGGCCAGTTTAGGGCTTGCGCCGGTTAGATCCGCCGCGCCGCTGATCTTGCCGACTTATGCTAAGAAGGGCAAGGGGAACCAGACGCAATTGCTTTTATTCTGTCTTTTTCTCTTGCAGCTGAGCCTGGTTCGCTGCTCGAACCACCCGCCACGCCGCAAAAGCACTGTCAGCGCTTATCAGCCTCACCCAGCGACATGGTGATTGGTGGCGCCAGACTGCGACAATCACTTGCATCAGCCCCCGACGGGAGTCGTTTTCTTCTTTCATGGGGGAGGGCGCAGCGAACACGGCATTGCCGTAGTTGAGCTCATCACCGGGAGCGGCTCGCATGCAGGGTCACCAGACCTGGCAAGGCGCCTACCGCGACCGCGCCCAGAACAAACAGCCCGTCTCTACAGCGCTGCGCCCTCGCCAGCGCTGTTAGCGTCACGGATGCCAGACCCAGGGGTCGGACGGGGCAGAGCTGTGACCCTCCTCGGTGTTGCGTAGGCGAGAGCCTCTATTTACGGGAGCCTATCCGAGATGGATCTCGGCAAAGACCCGCTGACTTGGCGGCCGAGGCCCCAGCTTACCGTCATCACCCCTCTGATGTGAGCTGGCACGACCCCACCTCCAGCCCCCATCACCACCACGGCAGATCGTGAGCTCTGATCGACGGCAACCCGCCTCAGCCATCGGCAATAGCCAGAAGTTTGAACCAAAGTGAGCGTTGAACAAGGATTGCTTCCGCCCGGGAGCTGGGTATAAATCCACAGGGGCGTCATGGATATAGCATCTAGGTATGCGCCGGAGAAGGCGGTTCGAGGAAAGGTTGACCGGTCGCGCCCTGTGTGTTTTTGAGATACGGCTCGGTGAAGTTATCTGCCGTGTCCAAAAGGAACCAAATATCCAGCAGGTTTAGGGGGGCTTGCACTACCGCCAGGAGCAAGGGTCTACCAAAATGCCGACGGCGTGCACGATACGGTCGCACACGCAGTCAGGCGTTGGGTTTCCAAGGGCGCCATCTGCCTGGACAATTGCCCATCCTACTGTCCACACAACCGAGTTCCATACTGTGAGGTAAAACACCAGCAGCCGCAAGGGGGTCAGGGTAGTAGAGGCCTTCATAGTACATATGACTAATAGACAGCAGCGCCAGCGCCAAGTTGGACGCCAGCGTCCAGTTAACGGCGGCCATAAGAACGAGTTTGGTGGGAAGGGGGGCCCGAGAGGAGCGCCGCTCAGCAGAGCCGGTGGTACAGTCACCATTGTCGTCGCCCACTAGGTAGTAAGCGGCGATGATGAGCTAGGTGGGCAGCATGAGGCCGTTAAAGGCGATGGTGGTAAAGACAGCGGCGGGCACGGCGCGGCGCACGTCGCTGCTGAAGGCCGTGTAGGGTATGGCATGGCCACGGACCGCCGGCCGGACACGGACGAGGCACTACAGCCGGGGGGGGGGGGGGAGGGGAGACCGCTACCACCGCGGCGGCGCTAGTCATCCAGGCGAAGACGGAGATGCAGCGCGATCGCAAGCCCCGGAAGCGGGCTTGGCGTTGCGAATACTATGTACTCCAGCAGTGTCGACCAGCGGCAATCGACGCCGAGAATGAGGCCCATTGGCGCCAGCTTAGTGTTTAAAACGGCCAGCAATAGTGAGCCTCCGCCGCCCACCAGCGACCCGTACACCAGGTTTTGGCGTGTCACCGTTGGCGACGTTGAGCTGCAGCGCGATGCCCCAGCAAGCAAGGGGAGGTACGAGACATAAGTCTGCTGCGATCCCCTGTCGGTGCTGGACTGCTCGACAGCCCCCCGGGATCTCTTCGCTCCTATCAAGAGACTGAGAGACTCATAAATTGTGCAGTCATTTGAGTCATGGGCGAAGCGCAAAGGGCCTCAGCTGTTCCCTCAATATTGAAACTTCCCGAACGAGGGACGACTTGGGGAGGCACTGCTCTCCACACAAGATACATGGCGAAGTCGCAACCAGCCTTGGCGAACTGTTTCCGGACAGCGTCGATTCGTCATTTAATCTTGAGACTGCCTGTTGATTCACCAAAGCCTGTGCCATTGGCCCGCGTGGGCCAAGACTGCACACTTGATCGCAGCCGGAAGAGACGTCAACCGGCTCACGCGTGGCGCGGGGCTGTCCCACGAAGAGCCGGGACGCCGAGTCCTGGCATGACAGACCCTGGCAGCAAGTGCTTTCCATACCTACCTCAAGCATAAGGTAAGTAGAACCTACCTACATCTAGACTAGATGGTATTGCGACCGTGATATCTGTCCCAGCAGGACGCCCTCAGGGTAGAGAGGTAAGCAGGTATGTTGGATGGCAGGTGACTCGTACTTAACGATCCATGCGCTGGAGCTGCCAGGCCAAGGGTACTGCGTAGGAGCATCGCCTCCGCATCGGCCAATAGGGAGACGCATTGGCCCCGGACCACGGCCGGCTGGGCAGGGATAAGGGCACTGGTTCACGATATCCCATCCCATCCCATTGCCACTACAACCCTCCCCCTGGGGGAGCAACCCCCGTGGCTAACCCAGTCATGCCATTTTCTACTGCAATTCTCTCGACCTTCTGGTCTCATCCTTCTGTCTGTATTTTCCCAGGGAATCTGTTTTGGCGGGGTTTGCCCACCATAGTCACTGTCTCCTAGACCCTGAGGTCCCATAGCACTTAATCGGAACCATGAGTTTGCGGCCACTGCGTCCACTCCTCCCAGCCGGCTCGCCACTACTAGCCGGCACGTCGTCATCGGCCTCGCTCACGACGACGACCCCACTCAACCCGGCGGGCGATGACAGCAGCCGCAACAACAACAGCAGCAGCAGCAGCAGCAGCAGCAGCAGCAGCAGCAGCAGCAGCGTACCCCCCACTCCCTCGCGGCCGCCGCGGCGCCCGGCGGTCCCCGTGGCGTGCGAGGGCTGCCGGCGGCGCAAGGTGCGGTGCGATGGGATGCGGCCGGCGTGCGGGCCGTGCCGGCGCAAGGGCGCGGCGGCGGCGGCGGCCTGCGTCTACGCCGGGGCCGTCGACGACGGCGGCGGGGGCCCGCGCACCTACGGCGGCCTCAAGGCCGAGACGGAGCAGCTGCGCGGCCTCTACGCCCTGCTGCGCGACCTGCCCGACGCCGACGCCCGCCACCTCTTCCACCGCATCCGCGCCCGCCACGACCCCCTCACCCTCTGCCGCGCCGTCCGCGAGGCCCGCCTGCTCCTCCCCCCCGTCCCGACCGATCCCCCCCTCGTCCCACGCCGTGCCCCCTCCCCTCCCCCCGTGAGCCGCGACTCCCGTGCGGGCCCGCCGTGACCTCGTACCCGTTTTGTTAGCCCCTCCTGTTTCCCACCCCGGATATGTTGACTTGGCTTGGAAGGGGGGGCGGGGGGTACTGCTTCTACTATTGCAACCGCGAGACCGATACCATTTAGAATCCAAGGCCAAGCAGCTCTTAGCCACGTGAAATAGACCATCCGTTATCTCCGTCCTACCATGGAGCCTCATGTACATAGTCTCTTTTTCTTCTTCAATCCATCTAATCTACACAGTCAACACCATAAGTGCTTCATCACAACAATACCCCATACCCCCTAGATACCGTCACGATGACACTCCCGATCACAAAAGGCGTTTGATTCATAAATTCACCTCTAAGGCACAGGGTCCCGGCTGAAGCAGTACTGCCACTCGAGGCCGCGTGGGAGCACATACCTACTGTACCACAAACGAAACTTTTATTGGCTGCACAAACCCGGACCTTTACGATAGCCAACTTCTCGCACTTCGGCCCACATCTACGCGCTCGGCATCATGGAAGCATGCATCATCGGTCGAGATAAAATATGCGGAAGCAAGAGTTTTAGCTGGGAAAAATCGAGTAAGAACGGATACTGAATTCGTCATGCATCCTATCGCCGTGAACCCCCTGCGGCTGTCCGTTTTCCAACCACCTAACCCGTCTATTTCTGATGCTGTCCACGGCACTGGACACTGTTGGGGCCTCCCCTTAAGCCATTTGGTTTGGGTGTTTCTCGAAACCCTCTACGAAGGATGCGGTTTGTCTCGAGGGGATGGGCTATATCTACGTGGCCGAAGGTACTGATACTAGGATTATACAGGAAGTACTGGCTAAACAAGAAAGGAACAGTCAGCGGAGGGTAACCCATCAATGATCTGACTGAAGCCATCAGTGATTCAGCAACGTTGTTGAAATAAAAGCTGATTGCATCTATGGCATATACTTCGATTGCCTGATAGGTTTGGCTCCATGCCGTAGCAAGATATCACAATATCCATGATCAGTTTGCGTGTCTGCGGACAGCCTAGCTGGTTGAACATGACCTTGACTGGAGAGGGCTTGGCCTTGGAAATGTATCTACTTGCGTGTAAGTTTCTTGGCCCTACCTTGATAACTTCATTCGACCAAATCCAAGGATGGCACAAACAGCGCACCCCACGCATCCCATACCTTTGGCATACCTCCCTCCGTCCCTTTTTCTTTTCACCCGGCGACGCATGGCTAGAGGCGGCTGGCAGAACCCGCTCGCCACTTGCGGCCACTTAAAGGCAGGGCATCCGTACTGCGCAAGTACCGCCAGCGAGCCGGAGCGACGGCGGGTTAGGTACTGGGTTAGTTCATCTACGATGTCAGTCCCAAGAATGACGCCGAGGACTGTCGGTCACAATGAGTGTTAATAATAGAATCACCACGACTTCGACTGCCAAGCATGTATCACCAGCGTCTTTCAAATATCAAGTCGCGGGAGTGCCCTTGTATGCAAGGACAACAGACTCGCGCGGGCTGCCTGCCATTTCTCACGGTGACGGGCAAGGCCTCGCGGGTGTATGGTGGCAGCATGTCGGGTTGAGGTCGGGAGAAGGCCCAAGGTGAAAACAGCACATTATCATTATCCATGTGAAACTATCCTGATTAACTCCATGCCCGATCACGGCCCACATAAAGATGTTCCTGCGACTGCGGCCCGCGCAGCTTCGTGAACAGGGGCAACACTTTCCATTCATCCCTTGCCTTCCACGGCAGAGCGAGAACCGCCCGCGTACCGCCACCTTGTTCAAGCTTTGGGCGCCCCTTCTCGTTCTCTCGCGCGCGTCAGAGCTGCTCGTCGGTGAAGCAGGGCAGCTTCTCGAGGTCGCCGTCCTCGAGCAGGTGGGCGTCGGGGACCAGGGTACTCGCGACCGAGGCGCGCTTCTGGGCGCGGTCGGCCATGTCGCGGGGGGCGGCGGGCCGCAGGAAGTGGCAGTAGAAGAGCAGCGAGGCCAGGAAGTAGCCCACGACCAGAAGGCCCAGGATCGACACCAGGAGGATCATCTGCGTCCGGACGGGGACCAGCTCGGCGGCCGCGTACGCGTTGCCGCCGGCTGGCTCCTGGAGAGGCGTCTGCGGGGAGGCCATGGGGGGCGAGCTCGAGATGGAGGGCCAACGAAACGGGACGCGGCCGGCACCCGGTCGCGCGGGACGGCGGAGGCGGCTATTCGTATCTTGTAGAATCCGGGCGGCCGTCGAAACCGCGGGATTGGGGCAGTAGAGACGCTGCGCAAGACAAGAGCGAGGCCGGGGGCGGAGAGTTGACGCCTTGTATTCTGCCACGACGGGGCGTTCGCGGATTGTGCGCGGGGCTCTTTCCTTCTAACTTCGCATAGATTCGGTGTGGCGTTCCTTCCCTCACTGGTATTATTGCCAGAACCAGGTAGGAAGTCACGAGCGAGAACAGTTTTCCCATATATCGTGACTACTTCTTTAGCGACACGGCACCTGGGACGGCAACCATCGGCTACGGTTCTCGCCAGCCCTGCCGCCTGCGTATTGAGGCGTGTTGAAGTTTGGGCGGATCAGTCCATTCTCCTTCTGTTACCGATACTTGTATCTTCTGCCTCCCCGCGGTCCATGCTATGGAATGGGCAGACAGAAGCGCACGCGCTGACGTTAGCCATGCACTGCGCTGACAGACGCAACGCGCCGTCAAGTGCTGCTCAGGACGTCTGGCCGTCGATACCACTCATCGTGGTGCCACGCGCAATGCAGGCAGACTGTTGGTTGATGACTGCTTTGACCTTGATATCACACGACAGCAGTCGTTGAAGCTCTCACAAATGTGGTAACGGGGACGGACATCTGCCATAGGCAACGCACTATCGACACGGACATCCTGTCATGGCTCAGCTCTGGATCGGATGACAGATGCGACTGGCTCATCCTTGGTGATGGCAGCTGTAGCGCAAAGAGCCGTGCGAGCCGCATGAGGCCACTCCATCTTCCTAGCTACTATGGTGCTATGTACAGGGCGGCGACACAGCGAGTCCTTGCCGTGCGAGGGATATCCAGCCCACCAGCGTCTGCGCGGACAGACGAGCAGGTGGTGAGGCCTCCACATGGCACCGCGGAGAACAGTTGACACGGCGTCTGGGCCTCGTGCAAGCCACAGGTCAAGCATTCGGGCCTTTCGTTCCCTAGCGGGCACCAACATATGTCCCCCCGAGTCGCGCTGCGCCGCACTTGGGCTCAGCAGGGCAGACACAGAGCGCCACTGCAGTGGCGGACACCAGCGGGCAGACGGGCAGAGGCCGAAGGGCGCAACCTGGTTGCCGGAGCATATCGTCACAGCATCGCCTCTCCACCATGGCGACTGATTCAGACGCAGCACGTGGGAGGCAGTCGGGGCAACACCACCGGCTCCAGGCATCCTCGCCCACAACCGCCCAGCACTCAGTCCGCCGCATCCGCCCGGCCGAGCCACATTCATGTATGCAGTCTCGCCAGCCGCACGGCGCCTCCGACATTGGGTACCGCCGGTACTTCAGCCGGCTCTTACTTCGATCACGCCCGTGGCGTTTCAGCAGAGGAAACCTTAGGTACTGGTGCCCTACTGCCCTACACACAGCGCACCACCCCGACGGCGGCAAGACCTGCGCACGGCAGTGGGGTCTAGTCTCGATCTACCAAGTCAATGCTCATCTGGCCATGCGACACAATGGTCTGGCCCTGTGGATGTGGCGTTGTGAGCAGAGGCCTCCCCCCGAAAGTTGTCTGCGGTGATGGCATGCCGACTGAAAGTCGCGAAGGGAGTTTGAATGGCGCGCGCGCGGACACGAGCAGATCTGGTTGTCGTCGATTGCCAGGCCAGCGCTGATTACTGAACATGGTGGCCACCATCGCTCATTGCCCGTTCTTCTACAGGCATCAAGTCGGTCGCTGGTGGAGATTTTGAGGCGGCCGAGGTGCCCACTTGAGGCAAGAGCTTGTGAGCAAACATTCTGAGATCGCGCGCCGTCGACTGTGACTCCCAAAACACGTGGCCAGGAGATGATCAACGCGCCGCGTCTTTCGGATGAGGGCAGACTTACCCAAACGCCCTCGGTAACCGGTATGTGAGCACCAGCGAGGACCCGGGTGTACCCCGTCAAACAGAGCCGACATCCGAGGCGATGGCCGGAAGCTGGTCTGGCAACGACTCGACAAATGTGGTATGACCGAAAGCACCACCAGGCTAGCCAATACCAGATCGGGCTTTGCCACTGCGTGGTCGCAGGGAACGGAGAGGTGCCGCAATGTTGTCGACTAGGGGTCCTTTTGTCCCTGGTGTGTGATTTTTTCACCGGCGCGTCATAGCCTCGAAGAGCCCACCTGCCCACCTCCCACCTGTTCCGAGGCTAAACCAACGACCAAATCCGTGCTCGGTGAAAGGGCTGCCCATGACAAACCTTGATGTGCGAGCTGGCCTCGCTGGCCTCTCAGCCGTTCGGGCGACGGGGAGCTGAAGAGGGCCGCGCAGATCGGAATGAAGTCACCCCCGGACAACATGACGCCGCATGGTCGCTTGTTGCCCTCGAAAGAGACCAAAAGGGCAGGCTGAGGTACGAGATACATTCATCTCATGTCCAGAGGGCGGTCCCGATGGGGCCCCAATGCGCCGATGCGGCTACTCCGTTGTTGCCCTCTTCGAGTAGCGATGAGGACAGGGTGACGAAGGATGATGCTGCTGCGCGCGCGCAGGGGCCGGGGAGCGGGCCCAGCAGCCGGTACTTCGCCGATACCTCGTCGGTGTCCGTCCGGGATGACCTGATTTGCCCCCCCTTCTCAGCCGAGGGAGCCGCAACTGGGGTTGCAAGCTGTATGTGTACGTCTGTCTCAGAGCGGCTGTGCTGTACCACCTATGCTAGGCGGGCCAGGTTCGGTGCGGCCGCTTGCTGCTGCTGCTGCAAGGCACCCTCCCTGTCTCTCTCTCTCTCTCTCTTGCTTGCCTCCCCCTCGGCAAGGGGCGGAGATGTCTCGACGACGCTACACGGGTAAGCGGGTTGGCGGATGGCGAAACGGCCGGGAAAGGTGTGGATGTGTGTGGTAAGGCTGAGGATCCCGACTCAGTGGCCCCTCGTTCTAGAACCTCGGGAGAAGGCCGTTCGGCCTGTGTGATTCGGCGGCGGCGGCGGCGACGCCCCCCCCCTACCCCAGCTGATGCCGTGATCGTCGCCCTGGTCCGTGGATCTCCGCCCCAATGCCGTGGTGCCTTATCCACCACACACCGGCGGGGAAACTCACGCGGGCACACCGAGCACACCATCGCACAGGAACAGCGTGGCCGTCGGAAGCCGCTCCTGGGGGGTGTGGCGGACCGGAGAAACGGAAATGGCGGCAAGGCCTCCTTTCCTCCCCGACCGCCGCCCTGACGTATCCACCCAACAATGAGATGGGATTGTTGATGGGCATCGGGATCTGGCGGCACGGCAAAGTGCGGCGGCTTAGGCCTCATCACGATCCGCGGCTTCCCCCTTCAGGCCCGGCACTGCACACTCGGTAGTCAATTGAGTTTAGCCGGGGTTGCAAGACATTGCTGCTTAGTGAGGGTAGGACGGCACCTGGTTGTGGGGGGTGTTTTACAATTGAGAAGGCTTGGCAAGACGGGCACAGGCGGCCCACGAGAATAGCGAACCCAAGGTGTCCCTTTTTCAAGTGCAGCACCATAGATGAGGATTATGTTTGGAGGTATTTGCCATTAATACATCTATAGGTACAAGATGGGGGGAATGCCGATGAAGGAAACTCTAGACTTGGTGGGGGGGAAGAAGGTAGAGGGCGTGCGTATCCCGCCTCTTCCCTCTCATCATCAGCCGCTCGCTGGCTTGCCCCTAAGATAACAACCCCGAAAAGAATAAACCCGGATTTGGGGCATCGTAAGTAGGAGGGGCAAGGGGGGAGGGTAACATGGCGCCAGCTCACGCGATCCGACGCGTCCGCCCGCCCGCCCGTCCAGGGCGCAACCGGTTTGCGCTGATGATTGTTCCCAGGATGTGCCATGTACAATACCGAGGGGGGGGGGGGGGCGGGGGACGCACCAAACCTCCCCCCGTCCCCCCCTCGGGCCAGGATGATGAGGGTTGGATTAGAAAAAAGGTTTGCCGAGGGTGATGATTGAGGTTTTTGGCGGAAACGAAATAGTAGAGGGGGGTAAACCGAAAAAAATGAGGTAAAACCAAAGAAGCAAACCGCAGCAGCTGAGCTGACTTGTGATGAACGCCAGTTGAAGTTTCCCGTTAGGAATTTTCCGTTTCGTCGTGACATGGAAGGGGTTGGGGGTTGGGAACCGCGCCCGCGCTGCCTCACTCTCTCACTGTCTCTTTCTCTCTGCCCTGTATTGCCACCACCACCACCGCCGCCGCCGCCGCCGCTGGTGGACCACCGCTCGCGAGTGCGCGTGCGTATGAGGGTTTCGGGTACTTGTTTGGTGTTATCCAGTGGGGTATAGGGTGCGTATCGCTGTGCCCGCCCAGTAGAAGCCCTACGGTGACTGCAAGAGGTGAGGGGGTGGGCAGGTGGGCGGAAAAAGAGAACAAAGCGGTTGGGTGGAGGATCATTAGGTGTCCCTTTTCAGTTACTATGTGTATTAGTCCATTGATTCTTTCGGTTCCGGAGGGGCGAGAAAGGGCTAGGGGGACGGGAGACACATACAGCAAAGCCAGGGTCAGGTCGCCGTGGATGCGGGCCTTGAGGGTGACTTCGACCTCGAGGTTGAGGTCGAGACGGAGCTTGAGCGTGTCGCTCTTGCCGCCGCCGCCGCCGCCGCCCTGGTTGAGGACGCCGCCGGCGACGCCGCCGAGGGCCCCGGTGGCGCCCTGCGCGAGCCCGCTCGCCGTCTGGCCGACGTTGCCGATGGGCAGCATGTCACCGGCGCCGCCGCCGCCGAGGACACCGCCCAGAGGACCGCCGCCGCCTTGTTGCTGCTGCTGCTTGCCCTTGGTCTGGTTGCGGCGGCGCCGGGGGGGCGGCGGCTCGTACTCCTCCTCCTCCTCCGAGTAGTCGTCCGAGTAGTCGTCCTCGTCCTCGGGCTCCTCCTGCCGCGTCGGCTGCTTGCGCTGCTGCTTCGGCTTGTCGGTGCGCTCCTGCGACGACATGGTGGATGCAGGTGTGTGGATGTGGGTGGATGAGTTAGGTGATGTGGATGTGGGTGGCCGAGGTTCAAGATGTCTAGGAACAGCAGCAAGCCGAGGGTGGTGGTTGTTTCAACACGGGGCCTGCTTGTACTCAAGGCAAGGCCGGGGGGGTGCAAATGAGTTGGACAAGAAAAAGAGACAACGGTCTTGAACAAGCTCGATCGGACTCGACATTACGGGAACAGCAAGGGGACGGGAAATATATTCACGTAGGGGAGGAGAAAGACTGGGGGGTAGAGATGCCGCCTCGGACAAGAAACCCACCTCTTCAGCCCAGAAAGCAGGACTGAGCGCGCGTGTATTGCCGAGAGCAACCAGACAAGCGCGGCGGGATCGACCTGCCATGCCCGCCATCCCTCGCCTACCGACGTCACTGACTCACTGGTAGTTCCAGGCCGGGAGCTGCGACTCAGCAGGTCGAATCCGGTTTTCCCTCTTTTCCGGGGGGGTGGTGGGATGGGGGGGGGGGGAGAGGGCGTCTAGGTTCTGGTGCACGGCGATTCGTCCGAGGCTGAAAAGCGAACGAACGCCCAGCAGGAAAACCCATTGAAGGCAGCACGTCGTACCCCAGCAGTACCTCTGGCTCTCCGTATCCCGAAAGGCAACGCGTCAGTCGACCCAGGCGATGCCGTGCCGAGGGCACGCAGGGAAGGGGGGGGGGGGGGGGGGGGGGGGGCGTGTGTGTATGGGCTTGCGTGACGGTGGGTGGACGATCGAGATGGTGGGGATGTCGGCTCACTCCGTCACTCACTGGCTCATCCATACCAGTGTACTCTACTGTTACAAGTGCCTTGTATCCATGAATCTCAGACCCTGGCCAGAACCGGGGGGGGGGTTCTTGGTCGCCCTGCCACACCTGACGACGACGACGACGACGACGACAGTAGTGTGTCGAGGGGAGAGGTACATAACAAAAAGAAAAAGAGTGGGTGGCTTGACAGGTAGCGCAACGGCGGGCGGGGTGGAGAGGCACACGAGAGCCACAATGTTCATAGTGCTTTTCAAGGCCAGCCGCTATTGACAGGGATCAACCACTGAAACACCCCCAGTCAGACCCCCGGCTCCCGCACCCACAAGGAACAGGGATTCTACTTGTTCTAGGCGGCCATCGGGCCAGAGAGAAGCTCGCGTGGCAGATGCGACACCTACTGAGTACCGCCCGTGTACCCTTCTCTCTGGTTTCCTTTCTGGTTCCGTTTCCCACGGGACGAACGACCCTCTCTCCCTCTCTCCATCGTGTGTGTTTCTCCTTCAACCTCCGAGCCCCTCTCTCCCTACCCCCGTCCCGCCGTCTCGTCCTTCCCCAGTCCGAGCTTCTCGTGAACTCCCGACACACACACACACACACACACACGATCCGACACACGCATTTCCGTGTCTTCTCCCCCCTCCTTCAACCCCCTTTATTAGCCTTTTCCCTCCTCAAATGCCGAGCCGCATGTCCAAACCCCCGAGATCCACCGTCCGCGCGGGAGACAATGCCGCGAGGCCAAGCCCCCTAGCACAGCCGTATGCTGTCGTGTCCCCCGTTTCCTCGTCCCCGAACGCGTCGCCTCTTGTCATCTCATTACCCTGTTGAAAAAAGTGTATACTACACGTTACGCTTCACCATCTCACTCCCCTTCCCCTCCGCCGTGCCCCCTGACTATCCATTCCCGTTCTTGCCCCCGACCATCTTACTCGAGACGCCAAGCTGCAGCTCGCGGTGCAGGGTGATGATTACGGTGCGGCGCGGCGCCAGCTTCTGCGCCAGGTTCTTGTCGCGGTCGTAGTAGATGGACCAGGCGCCGTCGTCGCCCTCGACGGCGAGGAAGTAGGGCGACTGCTCGAGCACCAGCCACTCCTCGTCCTCGGACCAGTTCCAGGGCCCGATGAGCTGCCCCACCGTCGCCGGCCGGCCGCCATGACGTAGCTCCAGCGAGTCCTTGTCCACGTAAATCCAGTGCAGCGCTGGCGGGTCGTCCGATGCCATGGACACGAGCCCCTGGTGGTTCTCCGGTCCCGGGTACCCAAAATAGAACCCGTTGAACTTGTAGCCCGCGACTGGGTGCCCCGGGTGGTCCAGGTAGAGCTACACCACGGGCGAAGCCCAACAAAGGGGCATGCAGTTTAGTCGTCGCGTCCGCCCACACGGCCGAAAACCGACGAGCGCCGGCCGGGAAAGGGGGGCGGGATGGGGGATGGGCATGGGGCAAAGGGGAAGACGGGGCCGTGTTCCCACTTACCTTTTCGTCCTTGAATACGACGGTGGCCTGGTCGCCCAGCGACTTGCCATCGAATGAGAACCGGGCGGTGAGGTTGAACTTGATCCTCTCCTTGGCCTGTTGATTCTGCTTCTTCTGCGCGTCGATGGCCTCGGCCACGCCAATGACGGTAGGTATCGAGCCAATGATCAAGAGGCCAAGGCTAGAGAGCGCCATGGTGTCAACGTAAATGGGTGACAGGGGAATGGCAAGCAGGCAGGCAGTGCTGGCTGGGTAGCTTGGGGGGGAACAGTGGAACGCCGCAGCTGGAAGGGGAGGGCGAGGGGCACGGTGGTCAAATGTCGTGAGAGGAATGGTCGCATGGACAGTGGCTGACGAGTACGTCCGTTTGGCATGGCTGGGAAAACAGGTCGTCTACCCTGCCTGCCTGGGGGGGGATGGACCATGGGCAAGCTTTCGTGAAAGGGACCCTGAAGTCCTGCTTGGGTCGGCGCGGAGGGCAGGTTCTGCCACACCCTCCTGACCAGGCTCCGTAGGGCGTCGTCGAGCGTGCTGGTCAGGCACCACCCCCGGCGTGTCCCCAGCGGGCGTCGTCTCGTCGAGGGGGTGTGAAGATGAGCGGGAGAAGCATTGTAAGCATGCATAGTGAGATCATCGGCGGCCACAAGGCCCCGAAACGGACGGGCCCCCATCAGATGGCGGGCGGGCGGGTACGAATAAGGTGATGTGGGGATGATGTACTCGGAAGTCACTCGGATGGACTGGACGCTGCGGCGAGACACGGAAGCCCCCTGTCGTCGGCGGGCCAGAAGCCACCATCACGATTGGGCCGTGACTTCATGCCCACATAATGGCATTGCGTCACGCCGGCTGAGGTTCGAGGGGAGCGAGCCAGCTTCGAGCCAGGGTTCGCGAGCCAAAATCCGGATGACCAGAACCTTGTAACCTGGCAGGCAATAAAATCAAATGATGCCGCCGCCGCTATCGCTGCGACGACAGCCTGGCCGATAGTAGTTTGACAGCTTCGAATGTTCTCTCCGTAAAACCTAGACCACCTGATAATCGCCGCACCACATTTCTGTAATACCATAACCCCCCCCCCCCCCCCCCCACCACGCCATGGCATCGCAGCAGGACCAGTCGCCCTACAATCAACGGGAGGAGGAAGAGGACGACACCAACCAGCAGCAGCAGCAGCAGCAGCGTGGCCAGCAAGAAGACGACGACGAGCAGCCAGAACAGAATGACCGCGACAATGGCGAGGAACAGGAGCAGGACAACGAAAATGGCACAGGGGCCAGCCAACGCCGTCAACAGCCAGGTGCCGACGGCGTAGGCAACCGACAACAAGAACAAGAAGAAGACGGCCAAGAAGAGGAAGACGATGACGGCCAAGCCAGTGAGCAGGAACACGCCCAGTTCAATCAGGACGACCAAGAGGAGCAGGAGGAGCAAGACAACGAGGACGACCAGACCGGTCAGAACGACCGAGGCCGCCAGAACGGGCAACCAGAACAAGAGCAAGAGCAAGAGCAGCAGCAGCCTGCGCAGCCCAACGAGCCGAACGGGGGCTCGCGCCAGGCGAACGGCGACGACGGCCAAGAAGATGAGGACGACACACGGCCCGCGCCCCCCAAGAAGGAGAGGCCCTCCAAGAGCGAGCGGGAGCCCGCCTCCAAGCCACGGAAAGCACCCGTACAGGAGGCCGAGAAGACGCCGTCACGCAAGCAAGATGTGGCGACCGAGGAAAAGCCCAAGCGCCGGCGCCGGCGCAACCAGCCGAGTTTCATGGAGGACCAGGAGGACGAGGATGAAGCCGCCAACGCCAAGCAAGTCGCCGCCCCGCGCCGGAGGCGCAACCCCAACCAAGCTGCGCAGCAGCAGCAGATGCAGCAATACCAGCAGCAGCAGTGGCAACAGCAACAGATGATGCAGCAGCAGCAGCAACAGCCACAGCAGAAGGACAGCGGCAAAAACCCGCTGCGCCTGCGCCTAGACCTCAACCTCGAGGTCGAAGTCACCCTGAAGGCTCGCATTCATGGCGACCTCACTTTGTCGCTCTTGTAAGTAACCCCGGCTGTATTCGGTACCTACCCCCTATGATTCATCCATCGCACCGCGTTGCGTGTGCCTCTGGTTGCTGTTCTTACCATCCTTGTGCGCGCAGCGAGTAAAGGGGGCGAGACAGCAGGCATGGCGTGTGGGTGTGGGCGACAGCGATGAGGACGCCAGGATGGGCGCAGATCCGCAGCATACGCATAGCACCTTGATGCCCTCACGCCATCCTGTTGTTGCCCAGCACCACAGCACCACGCGGCACAAATCGCTACATACCGCATGAGGCAGCAAACAGCAGCTGACGACGAATTGTTTCAACAGTGAGGGATTGTGAGCGCAAGCGACGGGGGTCGGAAACGCTCCAGCAAGGCTGCGCTGGAAGGACCCAACCGCCCCACCGAAGATCTTCTGTTTCTGGCGGAGTCTGCCATGCCCATTCGCGACATTAGTATTTTAATTCCGGCGGGAAGCATACGGAGTTCTGGAGGGGTATTGCCGATCAGTTTGAAGTGTACGAGGGTGTGTACTGTAGAAAGTTCCTGAAAATGGGGGTCTTCGTGTATCTTTCCGGCCTGGCGTTTTCAATAGACTTTTTTCGGACTGTCGCTCGGCCGAGATTGCATTCCTTGGTTTGAGCGGCACCAAACTGTGGGACAGACCCTGCGAATCCAGTTCTTCGGATGGTGGGGATCGACTGACGGTGTAGGTACTTGACATTGCAAGATTCGCGAGGTTTCAGGTTCAGGTAGCAGGTTTCTGGCACCCACGAAGTACGGATTCGTGGTTCGCGGTGGTGCTCATACCGCCGGGGCCATTGTGGCTCAGCGCACCGATAGTGGGAAACCGCCCCGGCCGCAGCAGCAGCGTGTCGTGATCCGTCTGTCTGTTGCCCACGGCAGGCATCGTGCTCAGAGCAAGGCTCGTTCCTGCCGGGACTTGGAGAACGAAAGACACGAGTCGTCCGCCACACCCGCCCAAGTCGAGCTGTCAAGGGAGAGACAGCGGACGCCAAGAGACAGGGCACGCGTGGCGTGGCGGGGCGTCACATGCCGTCCAATGCAGTGCAGCTCCGTTCTCTTCGAGGCCGTCAGTGGCTTGAGGGGGCCAGCCGTGCTTCCCTTTATCACGCCGACCGCCAATGAGGGTCAAACGTCGACGCCGCGGTCGGGGAGGTGATCAATAGCAGACATCCCTCGATCTGTCGGGTGCCGTACGCAGTTCCGTTAGCCAGCTATGTAGCAGCTGGGCCGGGAGCAGGCTCGGGATGGGTGCAGACGCAGCCGCAGCCGTGAAGTGGAACCTTATGTTGTGTACCAAGACTCGGGCAGCTGTTGGCTGAGCCAGTCGGTGGCTGTTTGTGGTGCGGCTTACTCGGCAATGCACACTCAAGCATGTACTGATTTACTAAACGTTTGTAGGCAAGCAGGTTGGATGGAGTGAGGAGGTTCGCATCGAAGATCGGACGGGAACCGATACCCGCTGGTGATGTGTTGGAGGGGAATTGATGAACAGCAGTGGATGCAGAGTGCAGATGGATGGATATGCCACCGATAGACTATTCGTAAGGTGCATGAGTTCATCCCCTCTGCCGGTAACAGCGGGGTCACGAACAAAAAAGCAGCAGGTGCACTCCATCCAATCAGCAGCGGGGGTCCAGTCGGTTGCCATTTCCGTTCAGCAATCCAGCTCGCGATTGCCTTGCATCTGCCCTCGAACATGTGGGCTTCCAATGAATATTCCCCGAAGTACTGATCGTCGCACATGCGGAACGAACAAGCCGGCGCCGCAGTCCAGGCAAGGGATAATAACTACCTTGACGCGTCCCCTTCTGCTCACCTTGTTCAACGAATCCGATTTCTGCATCCGCCCGGCGTCACACGCTGTGTTGTACGGAACTTTGTGCCCCAGACACGGTGGGCACGGATCACGGATGTTCGCTTGATCTGGTACCCCCTCGTCCTCCGCATTTTTTTCATCCGAAGGCCCCAGCGACCCAGGTCCTTGTCGTCAATCTGCCGTGTCGACAATCCACCAGGGCTGGGGACGTCCTGTCGTCCGCCGCGACCACGACACTATCGCGACGTCCGACGGCCTGATTATTACGTACCGCGCCTCTCGGCCGCCCGGGTCTGCTGGGGCCGGTCGACAACCAGAACAGGAAGGCTAGACCTGCAGCGCCGTCGCTATGATGGCCGGCTGACGCAACCACCCCGAGCTTACTCGCGCCGCCGACCGTTACGGCTCCGTGACCGTGTAACCCAATCGCGACTGCAAGAACCCAATTCCAACTTCCCGTACCGGCCATCCCAGCCTTTCCACACCTTCGGACCTCGCCCGCGCAGCACGCCCGGGAATTACAGACAGATCCAAGCGTCCACGTTCGATCGCCACGTCTCGGCCTATCTGCAGGGCGGGCTCATCGTTGCCCTCGCCCTCGCTCCCTCAGCTCCGTAGTCCGAACAGTCCGTGTGGTCCCCAGAGCACCGGTGCGGTGGGCGTCGTGGACCACCGATGGCACAATGAAGTCATTCGCTATCAGCCAACAGCTGCTGGGATTTCCACTCGTCATTCCCCCCTTGCGCCGGGGGTTCAGTAAGCCGATCCGTCATGGGGTCGAAAAGCACTAGGGGAAGGGCCGGCGCGTCCGGGTAAACGGCCACAAACTTTTGGTTGTCTGCTTCCAGGTTTTGCACAGCACAAAGCGGATATATGCAGCGTTGGACCTCGACTACCAGGTCACTAGATACTGTGCATACCCACTGTCGCTTGGTTCTCGCGCCGCCGCTTCTCGCGCGGACTGTCGCGTAGTGAGGCTGGCAGCAGGGAAACAGTCGCCTTATAAACCCCGTTCCTATGTAGATCGGCCCGGCGGCCTGGGCCTGGGCCAACGGGGTCACGTCACTGGCTTGCATGACAAGCGCGGGCTTGTCGATTATCCCCACGGCTCCTAACGGCTCACCTCCACTGCCCACCGCAAAAATACGGGTACGCAAAGGCTTGACGAAGTGGCAGACAGGGCCCGTGAACGTCCGGCCGACCACTCAGCAGTCTCAGATGCCTTATTTGATCGGTTGGACGACGACGCTACCCGTGCCCGGCCAAGACTGCTAAACGACTTGCAGTCTGACGTGTGGCTGAGGTCTGAGGATCGACCGCCAACCAGGCCCCCCCAAAGCCCACCCTCATGCCAGAACCCTGGTCCCTCCGCATCCCTCGTCCAAGATCGCGATTTGGGGGGGAGGGGCCGTATCACCCGCTTCCTACCGGCTACGCCACCATGCTGCGACATCCCGTGGGTTCCCTTGATATGGCCCGGCCAGCGCGCTGGGGAGGGCGCCAGCACTTTGCCGGAGTCGTCTCCATGACGCAACGTGCGATTTCACCGTGAATTCATGAAATGCGCGAGCAAGCTTAGACGGCTCTTTAGCTATGAATTGCACGTCACACCCCGGTCTTGTCTCCGTCAGAAGAAACCTTGAAGCGACAGTCCTAAACTTAGCGCCGCCAGCGTACCTCGGAGTGTTTGGTCGTTGGCTCGTTAAATGAATCCGTGGGCACTGCTTGCCGACGAAGACTGTGATCTCAAGCAACACGCCCTCCTTGGACTCTACATTGCTATCTTCCTTTACCTTAACACATCCCGCATCTTCTGGTTAGCTTCGAAGATGGCTGACGCGGTTGGTGCTCCGCCAGCCCCGAGGAAAGCACTCTTTAAGCCTTCGACCAAAACACCCCCTGTGAGGAAGTTCAAGTCAAGATCGGTCAAACCAGCTGGCACCGAGACCCCCGGCACTCCCAATCGATTGCCTTCGAAGGCTGGAACCGCGACGCCAGGAACAGACTCCCCCAAGGTATTCAGAAGCGTATCAAAGTCATCTCAGCTATCTCGTACCTCGTCCAAAGCGGGCAACGACGAGAACGCCAAACCTCCACCCGAAACACCCACAAGGCCCAGCAAGGCCGAATCCGAGCCCAGCAAGCTGGGTCAGGACTATGCCGCCTCAGACACCACGGGAGACACCGCGACGGGAACGGTAAATGACGATGTCTTTACCCCCGACACCGTCCGCAGCAATGATGCCCCGCACGCTTTGTCCCGCAAAACCTCGGAGGCCTTAGCGGCCGACCAAGTTCGTCCCAGCAGCCAAGGTTCAGGCGAGACTGAAACCCAAGAGAAGCAAAAGCACACTCCTATCGAGGCTTCGGGACCGCGGTTTCGACCGAAGCCGGCATCTGTCGTCTCAGAGTCCAAAGAAGGCCTCGACGACGAGACGGCTGCGCCCGTAGCCGCCACAAGACGACACACGCGGCCACGCCCCGTGACGGTGACAACAGGGTCCAAGGATCAATCTCCCCAGCCTCTGTCCGATGACGATTCGGCGGTTTCCATGGGCGGCTCGCCGGGCGGCTCGCCACACCCGGAGCGTGACGACGAATCGCTGCAGGCCGATGCTGATAGCGACGTCTTCGGCACCCCCGATGTCGCCAAAGAAGATGCCCCTGACGCTGCGAAGGATGCGTCCAATGTTCCAGGAGAAGGTACCGAAGACGCCACGTCAGAAATACCGGATGCGGCGGGTGATTCGCCCGACAAGGTCGAAGAAAGCAGTGGCCCAAGTGCGGAGACTGCCAAGGACCCCAGCAATGTTGACGATGCCCTCGCCGGCGGCGACACCGCTCAACCCTTGGGTGGTGTATCCGACCAAGGTGCGGGCGAAGCACCCGAAGTCCCTAGTGATGAAGCACCGAAGCAACCCACAGATGATGCAGTTCCCGGGGCAGAAAGGAACGCTGAGGAGACCATTGGCGAAGATGCTGGTGGGGCAACCGATGCGGCTCGAAATGTACCGGAAAACGCTGCTGCTGAAACTACCACGGAAGGCCCTGGCAACGCTCCAGACGCCGGCGCTGCGGAACCTGATCAGCTCGGTAACGCCACTGCAGATGAAACTGGCCCTGCTGTCGATTCTGCCCCCGAAGTGGCTGGAGACGCCGGTGCAACGGGGGTTGAAGCCAGTGAAGGTGCCCCGGAAGCAGGCAAAGTTGACGCCGTCGATGGTGCAGGCACCACTGCAGGCGCTGAATCTGCTGGTGACGCCCTAGCTTCCGGCGATGGTGCCGGCGCACCGGGGGCAGACGCGAATGCAGGAACTGATTCTGTCACACCTGCCGAGGGTACTGAGCAACCATCTCAAGATCCGTCTGAGAAGGTTACCGGTGAAACTGATGCGTCACTCGGTGGTCCCGCCGAAAGTCCTCAGAATGCGACCCAAGCCGCAGGCGCCGATGAAGCTGACGCTGGCACTGGCGTCGAATCCAAATCTCACACCGCCCCATCTGCCAATGACGAAGCAGACAGTGCCAGTAAGCCGATTGCGGATGAGGGCGACGCCCTCGAGGCTGGCGATATAAAGACTGGCGATGCCACCGCCGATGATTCTGCCGTTGACACGGCCGATGTTCCTAGGGGTGAAGGGGCAGAAGCTGTTGATACCAAGGGCACAGTCGAAGGCACACCGGATGTGTCCGCAGACAAGGCCGCCAATGAACCTGGACCCGATGGGGCTACCGCCCCTGAAGCCGAGGCCCCTGAAGTAGCCACAGAGGATGCTATGGGCGACGCCGCGGTCGACACCCCTGCAGGCGGTAAGGATACCGATGCCGAACCTGCTACAGGAACCCAAGCTGCCGATGTGAATGACGCTGCCCATGTCCCCCCGCCCGACGCGGAATCAAAAGATGTGGCCCCTGTCGCTGACACCGCGACCGAGGCCTCTGCCGCTGTTGATGGTGAAAAAGCCGACACCGCTGGAGACATAGATGTTGATTCCGGAGCACCGGCAGCTGGGGCTGACGCTGGGGCTGAAGCATATGAATCTGGCCCAGCTGTCGAGCCTTCCGCCGCTGCCGCTGAAGACAAAGCCACTGGCGCTGCTGAAGACTCTGCTGTTGGTCCCGAAGCTCCGGAGAATGGCGTTGATGCAGCGAAAGACTCCCCCACCGACACCTGCGGCGCCGGTGACGATGGTGCAGCCAAATTGTCTGAGGGAGATGCCGGCATAGAAGCCAATGTCCCCGAGCCGGGTACTGAGGCCACTGGTCCAGCATCAGAGGCTGATGCTGTGGATTCTGGAGCACAAGGGGCAGATGCCGGTGCCGAGAACGCATCACTCCCATCGGCTGGTAACGATAAGCCAGCTGAAAGCGCCGAGGACGCTGTCGTTAATCTCAAGCCATCGGACTCTGATGCCGTTGTGGCCCCTGGAGCTACCGATGCCAAGACCGTCCCTGAAGCACCCGAAGCCGATACCGTTGGCGACGCTGAGCGCGCTGCTTCGGCATCTGCGGCTGAGCCCGCTGGGGAAAACAAGACTACGGAGTCCGGCGATTCTGCCATTGGTTCCGCTACGGCATCTGGGGAGAAGGCCAATGTCGACAATGAAGCACCCGCAGCAACGTCAGAGGACACAGCACAGACAGAAGCGACTGGAACTTCAGAAGATGTCGCTTCTGGTGTCGGACTTGATGCCACTGATGACAACTCTGGCCTTGCTGCTGATGCTGCTGAGTCTATTCCTGGCAACAAAGCAGACCAGGCCGCCGGGGAAGCCCAGTCCAAGGCCCCGGAAGCCAGCAGTGTTGCAGCTGGGGATGCTGAGATCCAAGAACAAGAGCCTAATCTCGATGTTTCCACCGATGGCGCTGAACCTGCTATGTCTGACCCTCAGAGAGACGCGACTGAAGCCGTAGAGCCCTCAGGAGCTGCTGACACTACCACGGACGCTCCCAAACCGGATGAGGGTCTTGCAGCAGTTGATAAGGAGCCCGAGTCCAGTACCGACGTCGTTACTGAAGGCGCTCCTCCTGGTACCGAGGCCAAAGCACCCAAAGAAGGCGATGAGGCCGCAGAGGCTGTCGCCAATGCCCCCGCTGATGCCGTTGAAGGCGATTCTGGCGCTGTCAGAGAGCCGGAAGTTGGGACCGCCACGGAAGCTGGTGTACCCACTGCACAGGACAAAGTCACTGAAGCTCCTGGCGCCGACCTTGGCGCAGCTGCAGATTCCGGTGCTGTGGCATCAAAAGCCGCCGACGAGGCTGATGCGCCCGGCTCGGACGAGGCGGCAGCTGGTGACGTTGCTCAGGATGTGTCCATGGAGGTTCCTAAGGCAGCAGACAATACTGCCAATGGCTCCGTGGATGCTTCTGGCGCCGATGGGAGTGATGGCGCTGCTAGCGGCGATGCTGCTGCGGAGGCTCCTGCCGAATTGTCCAATCCAGAGTCTGGAGCTCCTGCCGATGGCAGTGATATTGCCTCAGCCTCAGGGGCCAGTGCCGAAGACCCAGGCAAGTTAGCCAGGAGCGCTTCTGGTGACAACGTGGCCAGTACAGATGAACCAGGCAAGTTAACCAGAAGTGCCTCTGGCAACATCATTCGGCCCAACTATGTTCGCGATCAGGTCGCCCACATTGAGTCGGGACCCCGTCCAAGTACTGCAAGAAAGACTTCCAACAGCGGCAACGACGAAGCTGCTCGCGGTGTCCCTACTCCAGCTGCGGATGTCGGTGCAGGTCCTGCTGCTGAAGGTTCCGCCTCCGTTCCAGAAGGGCCCTCAGCTGATGCAGGTGTAACCGAAGGTGCTTCAACCGACGACCAAGTTGGAGCTGATGCGTCCCGCGAAGTTGGCGCTGATGCGGCGGGTGAGCAGACGACCGCGGACGATGAGAAGGCCGGCGAAGAAGAGAGCGAACCGGTGGCTTTCGTGGTTGCACCTTCTGGCACCATTACCGTCGATAGTACCATCGAGGAGGCCCTCAACAAGGCGGACGACATCGTTGCCGACGCTGAAGAACATGGCGGCGCTGAGGCTGGTGATGGAGTAGCCGGCCCATCCGACAAGGCTGATGATGGTGCTGCCGACGCATCTAACAAGACTGATGCTGGTGCTGCCGACCCATCCGACAAGATTGACGATGGTGCTGCCGACGCATCTAACAAGACTGATGCTGGTGCTGCCGACCCATCCGACAAGATGAGTGATGGAGCTGCTGGTCCATCCGACAAGACTGGCGGTGCCACCGACCAAAGTGGCGAAGGTGTTGATGAGCCGCAGGGTGATGAGTCTAGTAGCCCTACGGCTTTCGTGGTGGCACCTTCAGGCACAATCACTGTGGACGACACGATTGAGGGAGCCATGGAGAAAGCAGATGACATTGTTGAGGGCGCTGCCGACAAGGTTGGCGATGGCAACCAGGTTAGCCATGACAATGCTGACGGCGCCGAGAACGAAACGGCTAAAGATGGAGTCGACAAGGCCATGAGCACTACCGAGGCCAATGGCCAGCAACCGGGCGACGCGTCAAAAGCCAGTAGCGGCGCCACTGGCCCCGTCGACGATGCTACAGCGGAGCCACAGCAACAGGGGTTGGACGACTCAGCCGGGGATCTGCCAGACCCGGTCGCAAAGGTCGCGGCGGGTCATATGCAGCCCGCCGACCTCGTCAAATACTTCACGGAACAAGGCATGCCGGAAATGGCCGAGTTCATAAAAGCTCTCACGTTCGTCGAGGCTCCGCATGACGCTGAGTCAACAATGGACGCCGCCAAAGATGCCGCCGCTGGCGCCGCCGCACAAGGCCAAGACACTGCCTCTGATGCCGATGCTGACGTCCCGACGACGGCTTCGGGCGCAGATGAGGGCGCCAGTGCCGTACAGAACGGCGCGCACGACGCCGTAGCTCAATCGCCCGCAGCGCAGAAGATGGCAGACGGCGCTGCATCCAACCCTGATGCCGACCGGGAGCACGTGGCTGGCCACGCTTCCGGCGCAGTGCCCGACGGAGCTGCATTGCCACCGGCTGCTCCTGCGGGAGACGCCGCCACTGGAAATACCAACGGCGCTGCAGACTCAGCCACATCTTCGGCAGATGCCGGCACTGATGTCGCTGGCGACGCTGCTGGCGACGATGCCACTACTAAGATGGATGCCACTGCTAAGATCAATGCCGACGGCAATGCCGATGCTGCTGCGGGCGGCGTTGCCAATGGCGCTCCTGAGGCGGGACCAGATGCGCCCGGTTACTTCGATGCCGCCGCCGAGCCTGCGAACGAGAGTACCCCTATCCCTGCCGTCGCCGACATCTTTGGCATGCCGGGTGCCGTGACACTAGCCCCCGGCGGTACGACCCTGCCTGGCGCTTCTGCCGTGGCCCCCGGCTCCATAGCCGTGCCGGGTGCCAAAGACGCGGGCGTTACACCACGTTCGGCAGGGGCCGACTTGCTCGTTGACCCGCCGGCGCCGGTGCAGCCCGCGGACGAGGAGCCCGTCGCCGTGGATGAACCCGCCGAGGATGAGCCTGCCGAGATTGTCGGCATTACTGATGTCACAGAGCTGCCTCCTGCCGAACAAGGTCCCGACTTTGAAGACATTGCCGCGCCTAACATCGAAGAGCCTGTGCCAGCCCCTGAAATCGAGGTTGTGGCAATGCCGGGCGATCCCATCCAAGCCCGAGAAATTGTTGACGGAGTCACGCTCGACCAGAAGACGGCGCCACCTCCCTCGCTGCCCGATCCACCCAAGGCCGCGGATGCGGCTGAAGCGCCCCCGGCGATTCCCGACCCGCCTAATCCGGAGGAAGTGGCCAACAATCTTCGTCTCCCCGACCATGTCAAGGCAGCGGTCGAGGGTGCGCAAGACACACCGGTTGCTCCAACGGCTACCGATAATGTGCGAGAAGGCTCTTCTACTCCCGCAGCAGGCGGCATTGGCCAAGAAGGAACGAGCCGCTTCGTGGGGCTTGGCCCAGCAGCAGGAGCAGGTACTCCAGGGGCCACGGGTGATGGTGGTGGTCCTGCCGCCGACGGCGCTGGTATCTCTGGCCAGCCTCCGGTGGTTGACAACATGGGCAAGCCAGCCTACGTCAACCGCCAAATCAACATTCCCCTTCCTCGACCTGACGGAACCACGTCGTCGAGGGCAAGTCCCAGCATGAGGCCCAAGTCCAACATCCCGGGGGTGGATGACCTCAACAATGTCAACGATTTGGAGGACCCGCCTGAGGAGTTCCTAGACCCCAACATACACTCACCCAAAGCTGGAGCCCCGGGCGAGGAGCAGGAGACTGTGATTCCGTCGATCCCCAAGATCCCGTCCATCACGAGCAAGCCGCCGGAGAACCTGAAGCAGCTCGCCATCGGGCTCGCCGGCCACACGGTGGACGATGTTGGCAACATTGTGGACGGGGAAGGCAAGGTACTTGGACATGCTACTGGCGACCTACCTTCGATGATCGGTCGGATGGTCACGGAGGGTGGCGAGGTTTACGGCGACCGCGGCGAGCTCGTCGGATACGTGTCGCTCAACTTTGTCCACCCACCCCCCTCGGAAGAGGCGGCACCTGAGGAAAGCAGCAACACGATGCCGTTCCCGTCCAATCTCAGGATAGACAGGGACGGCAACATCCTCGATGGCTCGGGTAACATCATCGGCAAGCTCAACGAGGCGCCGATCCACGCCAGCACGCGCATCTCGGCGCCTCCCACGCCCCAGGCGTCTGCAGACCAGGGACAGCTGACGCCTACGGAGCGGACTTCGCGGACCAGGGCGCCACCCAAGGCGGAGGCAGACCAGGAGCAACCCAGCACGAGCAAGCCGGCCAGTGGGGACAGTGGAATCCCGTCTGACATCTTCCTCGACGTCAAGTCGACGCCGGACGGGATCCAGCTGATGATTCGCATTCCTACGATTTTCAAGCAGGAGTCACGGTAGTTATTGGTTGATTTTATGCGCATTTCGATTTCGCGGCGCATACGTGTCTTTGTCTTGATTGGAAGGTTTTTTGGGGGGGAGGAGGGTACGAGGCGCCGGGACGGGGGATGATGTTACGGGTAACTTGCTGCGCAGGCAGTGGGGACACGACATGACGACGGCTTTTCGGGGGGGAGGAGGGGAGGTTTTGGGGGGCGCGCGCAGCACACGTGTTGATTCCTCCATTCTTTTGCATCCGTACAAATGTAATGTAGTCAGCAATCTCCAATCGCGGATCACTTCACGCCACAGGACCTGGGCCTATGGGGGCTCTATACTATGGCAAATCTCTGAGTGGGTAATACATAGCTAGTAACGGCCTGGATTGCTTGCTTGCTTTGCTCCTTGTTACACCGGGAGGAAGACGGGCAGTACTATGTAAGTAGAGGTGTGGGTGGGTAGCGCAAAGAACGGGGCACATGGATGGCTCGCTCGCATGGCTGGTGGGCATGGGATATGCGCATGCTCGTCAGAAGGGGAAGCCACATCATGGCTGGGGAGGGGTTGGTGGGGGTTCGAGCGCGAGTCATGACGCTATCGCGCGTATGGCTGAGAGTATGAAACGGAGAAATAGAAAGCCACAGGGGGCTAGAGGGGGGCTGCATCTGGGAAGGCAGGGATGATGGGACTGGATTTGCTGCAGGGTGGACGATGGACGCGCGCCTCCAGTTTCTTTCCATCCACCATTCTCTCTCCCGGCCCCTCCAAAAGCCTGTTGGCATCGTGGATGGCTAATGCAAAGGGTCTGGATGCTGAGGAAGGGGGGGGTCGCGCCCGTTACGCCATAACTAGGCCGAAAATGACGTTGCTAGGACGAGTGGACACACGGGGCGGGTGTGTGTGTGTGTGTGTGGCTTGAAGGACCAGACCCTGGGAAGGACCCAAAAACCGGTTAGCTGAACCGATCGTTGTGTTGATGATCCCTGAGGGGGTGACGTTTCCTCTGCCCCCTCGTCGGACGGGTGTGGCGAATGAGAGGTCGGCTGCATTCCCCAATGGGTAGTAGATGCCGGTAAAAAGAACAACTGGTACGTACGACCCGCTAGAAGCAGCAGCAGTAGCAGCAGCTGTCCAGCTCGTGGTGGTGTTTGTGGCGCTCGGCTTGGCTGGCTGTCAAAGCAAGCCCGATCGAGGAAAGAAAGGAAGGAGCTTAGGCGGAATGATGAGAAGCAGGGGGGGGGGGGGGGGGGGGGAGGAAAGTGCGGGCAAGCTGGTATCCCATCCCAATCCAATCTCACATACGGCCTGGCAGTCTATCTGTCTCTGTCTCTCTCCCCCTCTCTCTTCCACACACACACATTCACACACACTCATCACACTCACACCCCCGACGCTTGAAGCAGGTCTAGAACGCCCTAGTTGAACAAGGGGGTCACCCACTTGGACCGCGCTCGCAGTGGACGCTCGGAGGAAAACGTCGATCAAACGGCCGGGTTTCCGCTGGGGCCCCTTCGTCGTTTTTTCCCCATCCGAACCCTACAGCCGCCGCCTACTCCCCACCCACACATATTCTGTGTCTACAGCCCTGCTCTCCCCTGGTTCTCCCTGCCCTCGAGCCTGGTAACGGCAGCCAAGTACCTGGCTATGTATGTCGGTAGGTACATCACTGGAACCCGCTCTTGGGGGTACCGCCATCGAGGGGGGATTCCATCAGCGGCATCCGCCCCGTCCCATCACGCACATCTTTCTCTCAACAGCCGCGCCCCCATCCTTGATGCCCAGCACCCACCCTACTGTACGGCTACCACCCTGCCTTCACCCCCCGTCACCACGAACACACAAGCACACCGGCTTGACTCTCTACTACCACATCGTATGCAGTAAGGAGTAGAGGTGCCCATGTCCCGGCCGTGCCCTCGTCCGCATACCCAGGATCCTGGTCCCGCGGCTGCCAAGCGGCTGGCCCGCATCGGGGAGAGGGCATTCCTTCCCTTGCATCTACTACCTACCTAGGTACATACTATCCTGATGCGTGTCCCCGGCACCCTGGCATGGGAAGACATGCCGTGTCCCAAATGCGACGCTTTGCTGGGCGGAAGGCGAGGCGACGGAAGCCTACGTTGCGACCGTCGACGCCATACACTGCCCAGAATTCCAAGTTTCGCTGAAGAGTCGACCAGGGCCCGCCTATCTTCCGTCCCGTCTCTTTCACCCACCCCTCCCTCCCCCTGTCAACTACAAGTGGCGTTCGCCAGCTCGACGACATGATGGCCCGCCCCAAGGAACTCATAATAGCAACAACCCACCGTCTTGCGTGCTTGCTGCGGCTTGATGCGGGCGGGCGTGCTCACGCTTCGCTTGCTGCCAACGCCGCTCTCCACCCCGGACCCCTCCCCGGCCTACGGATACACAGTAGACGTCCAGACTTTCCTTCTGCACGATCGAGATCCCCCACCCCAGGCGAGCCAGGCCGCCGCCTTCTGGGTGGGAACCACTGTCATGTTGGGCTGGCGTTGTGTAAGCTGCAGTCGTTGCGTTCTGCCCGCCCGCCGGCGCGCGGAATCTTGTTTTCATCCCGGTCCACGACCACCACTGGTCCTGTTTCTGCCTATGGGCGTCGGGTCGAGCGGCCGGCCCGTCGTCTCGTTGCCCTTGTTGGTTCGCAGCCGGGCTTCGTGTGCTGCAAGCCCCGTGGCTCCCGTCCTACCCTCCAGTAGATCATGTCCCCGGCCTCGATACTTGCCGCGTTGGCTGCTCGCGCTGGCGGGCCCGTGTGTGCACACTCGCTGGGCCTCGCGTATCCGACAGGGAGTCAGTGACTACCCGTCAGTCCACTCCCGTCGTGCCGTCTCACGCCGGCCTTGAGCTAGCGGCCATACACAGCCCTCCGTTCACCCCTCTCCCTCCCTCTCGAGGTCTCTCTCTCTCTCTGCCCCTCCTCTCTGCCCCTCCTCTGCTGTCCCGCCTTCTGCTGTGTCTCCTGCCCTCCCTGTCCTCGTCGTCGACGTACATGAGGATCTACACGCCCCGTCACGACCTCGGTCTGGTAGCCTCGTCCGGTTGTGGCTTGATGCTCCAGGCCCTCAGACCCCCGTTTGGGGTAGCCGGGGCCGACTTCACGCTCCTGTCATGGCCTCGGGCGCCAGACTGACGAATCAGCCCCCAGGATGACGTGCCACGGCGAGCTCGAGTCGCCCATGACGTCGACCGAGTTTCCATCCCCAGTAGCCAAAAAGAAATGGCCCCAGGCGACTCTGACGCCCTTCTGGGCCCCGGCTGCCGACAGATGGGAAAGCAATTTGCCCAGCGGCAGCTTAACGGCCGTGGACGGCCATGGCCCGCCGTCCCCAGCACGACGACGGCTTGTCACAGTCATCCCGGCCGGTTTCCCATGCCCCCTCCCCTTCATCACCTATCCTCGTGTGACGTAAGTAGACTGGAGCTCCCCTTCACTCACGGTTCGTGCTAGGTGTCGATGGGGTCACTGCCCATCCACAACGCCAGTCCCCCCTGCTCACCACCAGCGACTATATGAGATCACAGCCTAGTCACATAAATATATACATATCCTCCATCCTCACTGCCTCGCTTCTCCTGAACTTTCTTCCTCATGACCAATTCAGATACCACCCCCGATACCCATACCCATACCACTCATACCACGCACCAAACCCATACCACCAATACCACACACCATAATTCATCCTCACGAACTGAACGACACACCTCAAACAGCAGCAACACTCGAGCAGCCGACCTCTATCCCGAGTTCAGCAACGTCACCTCCAACCCCAATCCGAACCAACTCTTGTACCTTAGGAGGTCTCACGACGTGAACGTACCACCCTCGCAACCCTACCAACTGCCACCCCAACTGCTCTCCACCGTCCTCCATCCCGCTAGCACCACCCCAAACACCACGACCAAACTAGACCCCCCAAACATTCACCCCGCCGCCATGTCCGCCCTCCAAGACACCACCAAGAACCTCACCGGTGCCGTGCAGGACACCACCAAGAAGGCCACCGGCAAGGGCTCGGACACCCGGAAGGTGCCCGAGAAGTCTAAGCGAAACTCGCCGCGGTCCATTCCCGAGTCCGACGACGAGCCCACCAACGAGGGCGAAGAGGGTGAGATGGTGCCGGCTGCCGGCCGCATCAACGAGAAGGGCGAGGTCATTGACGATGACGGCAACGCCATTGGCCGCGTGACCGACGGCAACGCCAAGGACTTTGTTGGCTTCGTTGTCACCCAGGAGGGCGACGTGCTGAACGGACAGGGCGGTGTTGTCGGCAAGGCCGAGCCGCTCGAGGACGTGGCCTCGGACATTGGCAACTACACCACCCAGTCCAGGGGCGCCACCCAGGAAGCTACCCAGTTGGCCAAGCAGAGCGGCGGCGGCCTGGGCTCGGCCCTCGGCGGCGTTGGCAAGGCCATTGGTGGTGTGACGGGCGGCCTGGGCAAGACCACCAAGGGCGTCACCGACACCGTGGGCAACGCTACCGGGACTCAAGGTGTCACGGATCAGGTGGGCAACACCGTCCAGGGTGCCACCGACGCCGCTGGCGGTGCCGCCGAGGGCGTTACCGGCCAGGCCGGCGAGGCTGTTGGTGATGCTACCGGCCAGGTCGGCGAGGCGGCCGAAGGTGTTACCCAGGGCCAGCTGGGCCTCAACAAGCTGCCTCAGGTCAAGATCCCCGAGTTCTCACCCTCCGTTGCCGGCCGCGTTGTTGCCATGTACGAAGGCCCCTTCACTGTGGCCAACGATGGCTGGATCAAGGACAACAACGACAAGGTTCTCGGCCGTCTCGCCGACGGCTGCGACATCCAGGACCTCGTCGGCAAGGACATCAAGGGCATTGACGAGAATGGCCAGCTGCTGGGCGACAACGAGACCGTCCTCGGCAAGGTCGATATCGCCCCCGAGGGCACTATCGCCGACCGCATTCGGGACGAGGTGTCCCGTGCGGGCGACCGTCTTGATGCCCTCGATGAGGCCAAGAAGAACCTCCCCGATATTTCCATCCTCGAAGGCCTGACCATCAACAAGTCGGGCAACGTTGTCGATGAGAAGGGCAACCCGCTCGGCAAGGTCAAGAGCGGTGACATCTCCAAGATGATTGGCAAGATGCCCGACGCCGAGGGCAAGGTTTGGGACGGCCAAGGCAACGTCATCGGCGAGGTCGAGGTGCTGCCCGAAGCTGTTCAGAACGTTGCCAAGCCCTTCGAAGACTTCCCCGACGCTGTCGTCGACGAGAACGGCAAGGTCATCTTCGAAGGCCGCCAGGTCGGTGTCGTCGTCGGCGACGACTGGGAGAACCTCGTCGGTAAGAAGGTTGACGCCGACGGTGACATTGTCGACAAGAACGGCAACGTCATCGGCCACGCCGAGCGTCACCAGGCGCCGGAGGCCCTCGACTACGCTTGCCTCATTGACAAGAAGGTCAACAAGCTGGGCAACGTGGTCGACGATAACGGCATGGTCTGGGGCCATGTCGTGCAGGGTATTTTGACGCAGCTCGTCGGCAAGAAGGTCGGCGAGGAAGGCCAGATTTTCAACGACGGCGGCAAGGTCATCGGCAAGGCTGAGCCTATTCCTGCTGAGCAGCGCCAGGATGCCAAGCCACCTGGACCCTTCGAGGATTTCCCCGATGCAGTGGTTGGCGACAACGGCGCTGTTATGTTCAACGGCGAGCGCGTAGGCACTGTCGTTGAAGGCGACGCCAAGGCGCTCAAGGGCAAGCCGGTGGACGCCGACGGCGATATCTTGGACAAGAACGGCAACCTTCTCGGTCGCGCTGAGCGCTGGCAGGAGGAGGAGGCGGCTCCCGTCGACCGCTCCATCCTGGCGGGCAAGCGCGTCAACAAGGTCGGCAACGTCTGCGACAAGCACGGCGAAGTCTACGGTCGTGTCATTGAGGGCGAGCTGCCCCGCCTTGTTGGAAAGATGTGTGACAAGGAAGGTTTCATTCGCAACGAGGGTGGTGATGTGATTGGCAAGGCCGACATCATTCCCGAGGCGGAGCGCGAGGGTCTCAAGGAGGGCCCCTTCAGCGAGCTCCCTGGCTGCACCGTCAACAAGGACGGCCACATCGTGACGCCCGGTGGCGACATCGTGGGCCGCCTGACCTCGGGCGACCCTCAGGCCCTCTTCGGCCGCGCCGTCGATGCCGACGGTGAAATCCTCGACAAGAACGGCAACACGCTTGGCACGGCCGAGCGCTGGCAGCCCGAGGAGGTCCAGAAGGAAGTCTCCCCCATGTCGGGCCGCAAGGTCAACAAGGAGGGCAACGTGGTCGACGAGAACGGCGATCTGATTGGCAAGCTCACTCACGGTGAGCTGTCAGTCTGCACGGGCAAGACCATCAACGACGAGGGCCAGGTGGTGGACGGCAGCGGCAACATTGTTGGCCAGTGCACCCTCCTGGACGACATCCCCGAGCCCGAAGACGTGAACCCCATGGCCGGCCGCAAGGTCAACAACGAGGGTAACGTCGTCGACGAGTCGGGCAACATCATCGGCAAGCTGACCAGCGGTGCGCTGAACCTGTGCGCCGGCAAGAAGATCGACAACGATGGTGATGTTGTCGACTCGAAGGGCAGCATCCTGGGCCATGTTACGCTCCTCAGCGACATCCCGGAGGAGGTGCCTCAGGAGACGGAGGAGCAGCGCCAGGCGCGCGAGCAGATGGAGAAAGATCGCGAGATCGCCAAGCGTATCTGCGTCTGCATCGAGCAGTCGCTCGACAAGATCCGGCCCATCTGCAGAATGATTGTGGAGAACATCGACCGTGTCGAGCGTCAGCCCGAGGACGAGCGTGACGAGGAGGACCTGGTCAAGACGGTGAAGCCGCTGATCGAGGAAGGCGGCAAGATCCTGACGGAAGCCAACGGCGTGATCCGCGGCCTTGACCCCGATGGTCGCATTTCGGGCAACGCGCAGGGCCGGTCGGCGGCGCACGAGGCGACGCCCGAGGAGTACCACCTCGCGGACCTGCTCAAGGAGTTGACGGGCACCGTCACCGAGACCATCGAGCACGCCAAGCGCAAGCTCGAGGACATGCAGTACGCCAAGAAGCAGCTCAACCCCCTCTGGGGTCTGCTGGCCGAGCCCCTGTTCCAAATCATCGCTGCCGTCGGCCTGCTCCTCAGCGGTGTGCTGGGTCTCGTGGGCAAGCTGCTCAACGGCCTGGGCCTGGGTGGTCTCGTCAACAACCTGCTCGGTGGCCTCGGTCTCAACAAGATTCTCGACGGTTTGGGTCTGGGCGGCGTTGTCGGTGCCGTCACTGGCCAGGACAAGAAGAAGGGTGGTGGCAAGAAGTCGTGAGTTTCCCCCCCCTCTACTGCTTATTTTTTATTGTGTTCGATTGCTAACATTGACACTTAGCGGTGGCCTTCTCGGTCTCGGCATCTTGTAGATGCCTTCTTCGGATCTGTGGGCTTCTAATTCTCCCACGTGGTACGAGTTCTTGATTCTTACCTTGTAATGTCTGATTCTCGCGAGCTCCGACGGCGTTCGGGGAACCGCGAGCCTTGATGATTTGATTTCACGTCCATGTCACGAAGCGATGATTTGACGAGTTTACCCTCCTTCTCCCTCAACACCAACACCACCTTTTATCTCCCACATGCCGGCTGTGGTATCCGGTATGTGGGATCTCGGGGGGTATCTGGTATACAAAATTGGTCAACTCAACAACGACTTCTCCATGTATTATTACTATTATCCATGTTAGCTTTTAGCTAGTCGGTTTTCGGAGAAGCCAAGTTTCTAAAAAACCGTTAACGCTACTATCAAGTAACGCCATGTTCTGGGGTGTGATTGTGATCAGGATTGTGGCTCAAAGCCGAAACGCCACCGTCGGCACTTGGATATTCGACCAGGTAGTTTTCGTACATCCCCCCTCGTCCGAAGGGGTGATGATGTCCGAAATTAAGCACGGCGGCGACGCGGTCTAGACCTGCACCCTTGGCCCCCCTCAACCCTTGTGAAACCTATTTTCCCCCGCTCGCGTCCGGTCTCCCCCCATGACGTGGTGCATGACGTAGAGACAGCATCGCGTGTGAAATAGCGCCAGGCTGGGGGGTGTGCCAGCAAAGTAAAGACGTAGCCAATGATGGAACTGCTATGTTAGCCACTGACAGCCTTAGCTCGGATTCTACGACCGGTTTTACAGGGAGGGGGAATCATTAGTATCCCATCCCATGTGCGTGTGTGTGTGTGTGTGTGTGGCTGTGGCGTTTCTCGGCTGGAAAATGGTCTTAAGGCGGGGCAGGCGCGACTTACACAGCCCAGCGCGACTTACACGGTTGGGAAAACAGGGCAAAACCAAACCGGGAAGCACGAGGAAAGTGACGACGGGAAACTTGATAACGATCTATCCCAGTACGTGATGCGGAATTGCTAATAGTGCTTCTTTACTTTACCTGGATGGTCTGCTGGCTGGTGCCAAGTCCTGCAACCTACAGATACCCCGTCCTAACAGACCCTCGTCCTACCGATACCACTCACTCTTCTAACCGACACTCGCCGTGAAGATACATACAGCCAAGATACCTCCGACGATACGTGCATCCTGCCGCGAACTACTTACCACTCCCGGCGTACGTAGCATACTTGAACACTCCGACAACCGATTCCGTCCTACGACCCCATCCTACACGCCTCTCGCCACACGGAGCGCGCACACGACATAGCGGGCACAAAACAGCAGAAGTCGGCAGTCATGTCGTCGTCGTCGCCGCCGCCGCCGCCGTCACGCACGCTGCTTCTGTGCTTCGTGCACGGCTTCAAGGTGAGTTTCCCCCGTCCACGCCCGGGCGAGTGGCTTGGCTCACTTCCCGTCTTCCCGTCCAGGGCGACGAGGACACCTTCCAATCCTTCCCCTCGGACCTGCGCGCCCGTGTCGCCGAAAAGCTGGGGCCCGACCACCGCGTAACCACGGCCGTGTTTCCGAAATACGAGACCAAGGGCGAGCTGGGGGTTTCGACCGAGTTGTTTCTCAATTGGTAAGTCACGTTCTCCGGGCTGGCGGGGAACAGATGGGGATGGGCGGTCCGAGAAGGGGACTAACCAGGAGCACAGGCTGAAAGAGAGAGTCATCGAGTTGCGCAAACAGCACAGTGAAAAGCCATGGCCGCCCAACGACCGCGATGTGGGCGTCGTGCTCGTCGCGCATTCCATGGGGTAAGTCTTGGATGCCGCCGTGTCTTGGGTTATTACCGGCTAACAGGCACTTCTTCCCAGCGGCTTCGTCGCTGCCGACGCGCTCTTCTCCGTCCTGGACGAGCGCCGTGCCAACGAGGTGGACGAGAGCACGCCACTGTACCCGCCGATCCAGGGCCTGCTGACGTTCGACACGCCCTTCAACGGGCTGGCGCGGTCCATGTTTGTGTACGGGGCCTTCAGCAACTACCAGAAGGTCAGCAGCGTGTTCAACGTAATGACGGCGCTCGGGTCGGCGGCGCCGTCGGCGGTCAAGAACATGGCGCTGAAGCGGTCCGTCGGCACCAGCGCCTCGAGCATGTCCTCGATGCCCGTGGCCACGGCGCGCGGCGGTAGCAGCAGCCGCTGGCAGGGCTGGCAGCTCGTGGCGCTGCGCACCGGCACTGTGGGCGCCATCGCCGCCGGCGGCGTGGCCGCCTACGTGCACCGGCGCCAGATCGCCGAGGGCTGGCGCAACCTCAACCGCGACTCGGTGCGCGAGGGCGTCAAGGGCGGCTACCAGAGCGGCGTCGATGCCGTCAGCCAGGGGCTGGCCTACATCAACCGCGGCAACGTGGGCCGCTCCTTTGAGTATCTGGCCGAGCACTTCACCTTCGTGGGCGCGCTGCTGAAGCAGCAGGAGCTGAACCGCCGGCTCGAGCGCATGGGCGCCCTCGAGGGCGTCGGCCTGCGCACCGTCTACGCCTCTCTCGGCGCCAACGGCGTCTGGTCGGGCGGCTATTTCGTGCCTGAGCGCACCTTCTGCGCTGTGCCCGAACCGGGCCACACCGCCGCCCCGCTGTTCGCCCGCCACGTCGTCGCCGGCGCCGACGACGAGCTACAGGCCCACGTGGGCATGTTCCAGCCCGCCTGCAACGAAGACTACGACGCCATGACGGCCGACGCCGCCGACACCGTCCTCGCGTGGTTCCGCGCCGACGTCCCGGTCCGCGACGACCCTCGCTTCGCCGCGCCCCCGCCGCCCGAGCCCGTCGATGAGCCCGTCGCCACCGACGCCGACGGGACCGCCCTGCCCGCGCCTCCCGAGGCGCTCGAGGCCGGCGAGAGGGACGGCGCCGACGAGGCCGGCAGTCCCGGCACCAGCAAGCTGCCTGACGAGTCGCCGCTCGACATTGCGGCCGCCGCCTCCATGGTGCCTCTGCCCGAAGACGACGACGGCGGCGCCGGCGACGCGACCGACGCCGAGACGCGCACCTACATGCGCTACCTCATGGGCGTCGCCCAGCAGGCCGGCACGGGCCTGCGCGCCTACGTGCCCCGCACCATGCCCGAAATGCCCGCCGGTCCCAGCTTCAAGAGCTTCGTGCCTAGCGTTAGCGTGCCGTCCATGCCATCTATGCCGTCCGTCGGCGGCATGTGGGGACGTAAGTCAGCGCCGCCGGCCGACGGCGCGGGCGAGAAGAAAGGCGACGGCGAGACGCCCGCCGCGCAGGGGTCCGAGGAAGGCGCCGTGGGGAACGAACCCGAGGAGACAGCCGCGACGACGGCGCCGGCCCCGGCAAGCAGCGCGCCCGAGGTCAAACAGGGCGCGTGAATGACGGCGGGCTGGCCGTCCGCGGCTATACGCTACCGTGGTACCGGGGTTATATGTGGCTAGAGGCACGTCACGATACCCTGCTCAGGGAACCGTGACGTGGGTGCGAAGGCGGCATGTGCTGGGCGGCGTCTTTTAATGGCGGCAATGCATTTATCATCGGGAAGGACAGAAGCTGAGGCGGGTGGCCGCGTCGTCTGGGCCCGCCGGCTCTGGTTGCCACCTCAATCCCCCATCCTGGCCTCCGGAACCCCGGCGGCCCGGCCGCGGGTAAAAGAGGGCAAGTTTAGTGACAGGTGAAGCGTCGCCTGTGGTGAGAGGGGGCTGGACGCCGGGGTATGGGCGGACGGCGAGTCCCGGGCAGGTACCTATGTCCAGGGGTAAGATGTTGGTAGGATACCCAATTTTCCCTATGTCTTGTGAATGCGCAACACGGGCGGGTTAGATAGTAATTAATGCTTTTCCGACTTTTTTTTCTAGGAGTCAGGGGATGGTCTATCGGTCGGGAACCGGCTTCAAAAGGGGGGGAGGGGGCGAAAGTGCAACTTCTGTCTCGCTCGTTCCGACGAAATTGTGTAATTCAATCTCGTCTTTCCTCCCCTCTGGCCCTCCCGATCGTAGTTACTGGCCTTTTTCGCCCCTCCTGAACCCCGGAGCCCAGCCCCATCGTGCCCATAGCTGAGTTGACTGACGCCCAGGGATCGTATAGTAGGAATCCGGGGGAGACAAAAACACAGCCCAATCTCTCCCACCACCATCGAGTTAAGCAAGAGGAAGCTTGGCTTTTGAGAATGGAGAATTATCATAGGGATAGCCTCCGTCGTGGCCAAGCCATGCGGGGTGGGGGGGGGGGGGGGGGGGGAGGAAACAGAAAGAAAGAAGGTGGGGAAACGAAGGAAGAGGATAAGGGAAAATCTATAAGAGGGTGGATGAGGATATCAGAGGGTGGATGAGGATATCAGAGGGTGGTCGGAACGTGGGTGCCGTTTCCCTTTGTCGGGGTTGCGAGAGTCCTTTCGTGGAAAACACCAGGTCGGTGATGGGGCGGATTCCATAATGGACGGGGAGGGGGCTGGCTGGTGTTGTTTATGGGAAAAGCAAACAAAAAATATAGTACCATGAAGGCGCCGCGGGATGATTCATGTACAGGCAACGGGTATGACGCGGAGGTCAATATGCGTCTGGAGGATGTTGTTAAATGTATGTATTTTGAAAGAGGTTGACTAAGGAATTACAGTTTCAAACCGTTGGAGGGTAAGGCCGTTCCCTATAGATACATATATATATATATATTTAAATATACCTATAGATGAGCATAGAGTCCCAGGGACCTGGGGTCATGTAATCGGCTGTATCAGATGTTATACATAAACCAGCTTTGGCTCCGGCAAAAGTAGCCCACCAACCTTGTTTCAGCGTTCCCCCCGGCTATCCACCACTACAACCCCTCAGGGTCAGTGAGGGCTTATGCCACGGAGTCCGGCCCTGGGCAGGAGGAGGGAGGAAAACCGCTGAGTTGGAAACTGAGTAGGCGCCGTAGACTTTTCCAGGTTTACCCCCCGCCGTCATCTCATGGTAACTCGACTTGTTCGCACACACAGACGAAACCGAGAACAGGCCCTGCGGGAGAGAGAGAGAGAGAGATCTAACGTGCTTTCGTCGCCGCTGGCTTGGTTTGAACCCACGATATGAGCTTTCCCACGACATACTTCCAACACATACGACCATAGCTTCCAGAAAACTCGGGATCCCGTCCGCTCTCCCATAGATAAGCTGGAAAGCGCCGAATTAGTACTAGGGTCGGTGACGACCTGGGAATCCTCGGTGTTGTATGTTTTTTTGCTTCTTTTTGAAATTGTTTACGGGTATTGCTTGGGACTGCGTCGTCCCAGGTTGTTTTTCTTTTTGCGTTTCAAAACTCTCCTATGGCTGTTGTCCGTAATGGGACCACTACTAGGTGCAGACCCTGACCAGTGCAGCAATGGCAATGCATCGCATCAAGTAATCAAACCAAACTAACAAAAATACCAATCTGTGACCATCCGTCTGCCAGATGCAGCGCCTCGAGAATGAGGTGACTGGTGAACCAACATTCTTTGACCACCCCGCCTTGACAGCTACGTCGCCCCGCTCGCATCAGCGTCCTGGTTTGGGCGGTCGCTGTCGCAGTGGCATCCCATATGCCGTCATGGTCACCAACAGAAACGCCAGCTTCTACTGACCCGTCACGTAGGAGAACAGGGCCAATGCCACCAGCACCAGGGAAGGTGAGAATGAGACAGAGAGAGAGTACGAGTCTCGCGGTACGAGACGTCTATTCGGATCCCGCGCGAGATGATTAGAAAATAAAGCAACGCTTCATGGGGTATGTCCGCAGAAAACAAAGGGATAGCAGAAGGAAAAGCGGGAAAGCGCCTGGCGCCGTCCCCTCCCCGGGTCCTCCCCCCCCCCCCAAAATGTAGAATGTCCCTGCCATTGGACCTGGCGGGCCGCGCGGGGGGGTGTATAGAAGAAGGGGGGATAGTCCCAGACCATCCCGAAAACGCCGGTGGCCAGCCCTCCTTTCGTCATGTGCTTCGTTATGCGTGTCCGTCTACAGAACCCCCCCGAATTCCTAACTCCGCGGCGCCTGGTCTCGCAGGCAGCTCGCTTTTCTTTTGTGTTTTGGTTTCCTTTCCGTCGTGACCTTTCCGGTTGTTGATAGAGGTAGAAAGGGGGTCACACCCCCTCTCTCCCTGTGTTTGTTTCACAGGGTGTTCAGATCAGAATCCAGAAACCTCCCCACACGACCGACACCAGCCCGGTCACGACGGCGACCTCGCCGCCTGCGCCGGCCACGAAGCCCCGCGGGCCGGCGCCCGCGGTGACGGGCAAGAGCGACTGCGTGGGCGCGGGCTGCTGGACGGGCAGAGCGCCGCCAGTGCCGCTGGGCTGGGCGGCGCCGCCGCCGCCCATGGCGGGGGGTGGCAGCATGCCGCCCATGGCGCCCGTGCCCATGGCCGGCGGCGGCGCAACCTGGGCGGGCGGCGCGCCGGTGCCGGCGGGCGCCGCCACCGTCGTCTGGGTGGTGACGGTCTGCAGGTTGGTGACGGTGGGCTTGGCGGCGCCCTGCGCGGCGCCGCCGCCTCCTTGTTCGACGACAATGATGGTCTCGCCGCCCGTCCGCCGCTGGAGCACCGGCTGCGGCCGCGTGGGGTCGCGGCGGATGGGCAGGTGGCTCGTGTCGACGGCGTGGAGTTGGTTGCGCTAGGAAGAGAGACGGGGGAGAGCGTGTCAGCGGGAGGAGAAGAGGATGCAGGGTTTAGGTGGAGAGGGCGGACGTACCGGTGCGGGCGAGGCCGAGCACGACGAGGCCGCCAAAATGGCCGCGAGTGGGAGAAGTGAGAACCTCATAATGAATGGATTATCGTCGAGGACAGTAAAGATAAAGACCGGCTTCGGTGGTGATGCGACGTGGAAAAGGCTCGGTAATAAGAGAAGGCAGGCCGGCTGTGCGAAGTCGTGTCGTCGCGTGCAATCGTGATCCCCAGACCTGCCGCTAGGGCGGTAAAGACACAAAAGAAGCTGAAGAGAAAGAGAGAGAGAGAGCAGGAAAAAAAAAAGGAGAGTGTGGTGTATATTACTCTACGTGCATCCCACCTGTAGAGCACCGAAAAGACCGGCAGTTCGTTGGAAGCAGAATAACCTTGTTCGGGGTGGGTGGCAGGGCCGGGTTTCCAGAGAACGGGGGAGGGCCGGCCTCTAGTATTTAATCACGTCGGCCTACCCGGTCCGGAACAGGATGGGGTCTGGTGTGGGAAAAGGGCAGAGAGGTATGAAACGCTCATCATGGGTGGTGTGTCTTGCGGGCACAGCCTCCTCGTCCGCCCTTCTTCTCCAGCAACCCTCGACGCCTACCCGAAGCTGCCGACGTCAGGGCGGAAACTACCGAGCGGGTGGTGTGACGGCACGCGATGGCGTCGTCTGCAGGGATACCTTCGTTACCGCCCGCCATCCGTTCTCAGCCCGTTGTCACTGCGCTGCTTTTCTTCGGAGAGGGTATTATTAGAAGGGGGGGTGGGATGGCCAGGCCCCTTGGCAGACCGCGTCAGGCACCCCCATCAGGTCCGCTGGGGGATACCCTTCCCGGCCGATCCCAAACGGGGTCTATCGAGAAATGTTCCCGTCTGGGCAAGGTGGGTTGATGAAGAGGTGCTGGGCGCGTTGAGGGCCTGCCGCTTTTTGTCAGTCTGCGTGGCCTCCCATGTTTGGTACTACTCTAGTTGGTGGGTGGCACTGTGAGCGGAGCCCCGGCGCGCATGCGATTGGTGCAAGGCATCGCTGTCGCGGCACTTGAGCATATCGGATGCCAGGAACCGCGCATCGGAAAACCCCTGCCCAGACACGCCCTCGGGGCCCATCTGTGCCTGGGCGCATGAAGCCGATCGCATCGTGGGCGCGGGGAGGGAAGGGAGAGCCCTGCGAAGATCAGACTGCTTCCCAAACAGGAACCCAGTGGCTGAGCTTATCCCAACCATGGGGAAGCTGGACGTTCGATCGGCCAACCTTGGCGCTGTGGCAGCATTGTCGGACGATCCACGCTCTGAAACACGGGCCTTTACCCAGCTTCCCAGCCAGCGCTTCTCAAGCCCTTCCAAATCTTTTTTGTCGCCCACGCGCGCTTCGAGAAGCAGAGCCTCATCCCTCATGGAATTCTTGGTATAACGTCATCACTTCCTTCCATATTCAACGGCCTGCCATAATCCACCTGGCTCTACCGGGAGGTATGCTTCTACCATACCATGACGGTAACCCTGGTAAACATAAATGCAAACGCTACTACGTAGAGATACCGGCATGGGGGCGTTATGGCCCCATGAAAATATGCGGCGCTGGCGATGCTGAGGCGCACCAAGCCTATATGGCCCGGGAGGGAGTCGTGTAGCGCGACGGCCTTCGTGACGGAACGCGCCCGCTCGGTCAGCAGTGGACTTCCCACCCACCATCACCTCCGGCCCTGGTGGCCCAGTGCTGCGGCACCAGGGGCCGGCGGTCCAGTATCCGATGAGCCACCGGCCCACACCAGGTGGCACCCCTCAAGTGGCAGCATCGACAACCCTGCCCACGCCGGCGGTATCCTTGTTCTTCCGAGTTCTGCGCCGTCCTCTCTCCACATCCGCCGACGTGTCGTCCCTGAACGAGTGCCCGGGCACGAAGACGTCGATCAGGTTGTCCCGGAAGCCCAGGTCGTACAGGTTCTCGACATCCTTCAGCCTCCAGACGCGTTCCCACTCGCCCGTGCCCGGTCCGCTGTCAGGGTGAGGCGGTGCGCCTTCTTCGGTCCGCACCAGCACCTGGACGCTCTCGACCGGCCACCGCGTGCGGCTTGGTTCGTGCTCGGGATTACGCGGGCGGGTGCGTGGGTCCAGGGAGCGCGTGAAGGCGAAGCCGTCGTCCATCTCGGCCTGCCAGTCCTGCCACTTCATCGTCTCATTGGTCGTTGTCCCACAATAGATGAGGTAGAGCTGGTAGCAGAGCAGGCCCCAAACGAGCGGCGTCGTCAGCAGTGCTAGCATGCTGGCGGAGCCCAGGCCCACGTCATCCTGTATGCCGAAGGTCAAGAGCACCAGGTAGTCGTGCCAACTCAGGCCCGCCGGCTTCCACAGACGCCAGCCCGGGTGATGCGACTGGACGTTTTCCGTGATGATCTGGATGCCCAGGTAGGCGCCGTACGAGGTCAGTATGGCCGTGGATAGGAGCAGCAGGATGAAGTAGCCCTGGTTGGCATAGCCGACGCAGTTGTTGATGAAGATGCAGTGGTGGTCCATCTTGGCCACGCACCGGTTGCACACGGAGCAGTGCTTGGACCGGGCGGGCTTGAGGATGTTGCACGTCTTGCATACCTGGCCGGGCCAGAACAGGGAGAAGTCATAGGGATACTGATGCAGGTAGGCCGAGACGTTGGCGGCGGTGATGACGCCGGGGTCCCGGTAGGCGCAGAGGTACAGGAACCAATAGGGCGCGGCGATGACGACGGCGGCCGAGATGTGCTGGGCATTGGTCATGCGGGGCCAGGCGCCCGGGAGGTACAGGTACTCGCCGACCGACAGCAGCAGGAAGAAGAAAATGAGGATGGTGGGATGGCGGCCGTAGAAGGCAGCGTGGCCGAATCGGGAGAGCGAGGCTGAGAGGCGGCCCGAGGTGAGACGATTGTCCAGGGCCAGGACGGCATTGGGCAAGTGTACCATCAGGGCGCGGTGCAACCAGCCGACGGGGGTGCGCCTATGCCGAAGGGGTCAGAAGTCAAGCCCAAGCATCCCTCCTGCCAGTTCGTCAGTACGAGGTGCACTCACCGGAGCGCCGGGAGGCGGCCGAAAAAGGCCACGAAGGTCATGAAGCTGATGGCGAGCACGCCCGCGGCGATGCGGGCCAGGACGCCCATGGCGGCGGTGACACGGGTGACCGAAGGGCAGAGTGCGTCCGTCTAGCGGGTGTGATGGTTGTGGGTGGTGTGTACTGGGGCACTTTCTGTGTGTGTGATGGATGGCGTACGGCTGGCCGACCTAAGGTATCTTCAAAAGGGACTCCCGAGATGTTGAATGCGCCAGTGTCCTTGGCGGTTGCTGCATCAGCGGCGCAAGCGGGGAGTTGATGGTGGTTGGAGTGGCAGCCCGGGCACTGACAGTAGATCCAAGTAATGTACCTCCTCTATGGAATGGGATGGCGTTTGCCCGCTGGTCGCCTCGTTCACGGAGCACTGCCTTGCATGTTGAGGCTGCAGATGGACAGAAAAGAAACGACCCAAGCAGACACGTGCCAGGGATTCCTTTGAGTCACAGCTTAGGGAACCCGCCAGCGCGCGCCTTGTCAGTCATAGTACAAGGTTGGCTGAAGAGAGGTTCGCCAAATGAATTGAAGGCTGGGCTAGTGGTGAGGACAAGACCCATCCATCGCCGTCAGGCTTAACTTTCCGCAACTGGAAGTCCCTGTGGCGGGAGAGGCGATTGTGGCTGTGCTGCCTCTATGTCACCATGCCCGCAAACGGTACCAAGTAGCCATAACTGATTGACTTGGCCACATTGAACAGTGGCAGCATCCACGTGCTGTCGTGTCCTCCCGCACGCGTTTCCTGGTGCTCTTTACCCTAACCACGAAGGCTTCTCATACTTCCTACCCTCCTTCCCTCTGTCCCTTTTCTCTCTCTGGAGAGCCGCAGACTGCCGATTGCAGCATTAGTACTGTGGACGCCCTGTGCCACACTTGGCACCGTTGCAGAATGTAACCATCAACCTACACACTCCTCATTTGTTGTCATTTGGCTCAATTCCTGCCTCTGCATCCCCTTCTAGTCCGCAAACACACTCGCGCCGGGACGCGTCCGTCTGGCGGCCCCACTTAACATTTTACCCCAACTTGGCTGCGAGCGCAACCCCAAGCTCGTCGCAAACCAAACCGCAACCCTGACAACGCGCCGAGTCGCAGCGCAACCGCTCTTCCTTGTCTCCTTGACCATCTCATCGAGGCGTCGTCGGAAAACCCTATCTCATGTTGTTTCTTTCCTCTTTTCCTCAGCGTCGTGTGTTCCGAGCAGCGCATCTCTCCCTCCTTTGGGCATCCTCGCTGCGGGGGTGAGGGTTAGGGTTGTCGATATGTCTGCCGGCGTCACCTACGAGGGCGCCTTGCAAGGCTCCGCCGAGACCGCCACCATCTTCCAGGGCAAGCGTTTCTGGGTTGCGCATCGTGTTCCTATGCGGTCGACATGGGTAGACCAGATCAGGGTAAGTAGCCCAGTCACATTGGGCTGCTCTCGGGATAGGTGTTTGGAAGCTCACGTCTGTGGTACGCCAGAGCAATGGCGGACGGCTGGAGCTGCTTGAGAAGAATGCGGATTATTTGATTGCAGACCATGCCAAATCGCATTTCGCTCCGCCTAAGTCATTCTCCTGGAAATGGATTGAAGAAAGCGTCGCCGCCGGCCGACTGCTCGACGCCGACGACTACCGGATCACCAAGGACAAGGCCAAGCCTGAGCCATCCCAGCCGTCCCCGGCGCATCAAGGTACCAGGGAGCGGCGAACCCCGTTCACCAAGGAAGACGACGAAGTCTTGATAGCATTCGTCAGAGAAGCTGCGGAACATGAACAATCTCTACTCGGGCTTGAAATTTATAAAGCGCTTGCAGCCAATGTTAGTGGACTTCAACCACCGGTCCCCTTCCCCGGTCAAGCCGCTGATCATGATGCCAGAATCCTCGCCATACATTTCAGTCTTGGAGGGACAGATGGGTCAAAAAGCTGCGATTCATTGACGGCGTTCTTGATAGGGCTGTTGGTCAACCGGCACCTGTGTCCCAGCCCCCACAAGCCGAGCAGTCCCTGGGCGCGAGCCCGAATCCGGCACCTGACCCTTCGCGCCCGAGTGCGGCAGCCAAGTCTCCCACGCCAAATGCTGCACCCAGCCCTCCCCAGCTGAGCCCGGCAGCTGCGTCTCCAGGACCGAGGGTGGTACCCGGGCCCTCACGGCCAAAGGTGGCACCCGTGCGCCCCCGACGAAGTGCAGCAGCGGAATCTCCCCGCCCCGTTGCGCCGCCTGGACGTTCAAAACCAGGGGAAACCACCGATTCCCAGCGGCCAAACACGATCCCAGATCATGCGAGCCCGAGCGTAGTCGCCGAATCGTCACTGCCCAAGGGGACACCCGAACATGCGAAACCGCGTGCGACAGCCCAGCCCCGAATGCCAAGTACAGTACCTACGCCGCCCCAGCCAAATGTGCCCCCCGCGTATGTACCATTAGGCGCGACTCCTCAGCCCTCACGACCAAGTGAAGCCCCCGAATTCGCGTGGTCACTAAGTGTAGCACCCCAACCTACACCGGTCAACACGGTGATGCGATCCCCGGAACTGAGTAGCACCTTAAAACGCAAGAGCATCTTCACTGAAGAGGAAGATCATTTGCTCACCGAGTACGTCCAAGAGATGCTGGGAAAACATGGCAAAGATGCGGATGCCAGTTTGGGCATCTTTGCCGATTTCGAGCTAGATGTGAGTGCCCTCCCACCGCTCGCTGCAGACACCAACTGATATCTTGCAGTTCCCTCAGCACTCCGCGCGGGTCTGGAGACATCGATGGATCCGATACTTTCGGCCGCGGCTTTTTCCTTCGTTGTACCAGGGCGCTGAAGAAGGTCCAAAGGCATCGACGACACCCCAGGCCATCAATGCCATCCAACAGCCCCAGGTCAACACGGCAGGGCTGTCAAGTGCAGTCCCATCGGCCAAACCCACTACACCGGAGACGCGCCGCCAGAAAGGCAAGGAAGTCGTGCGAGCGCCAGTGTCCGATCCAGCTCATTTCAGATCTATTGCGCCTGATTTACCGCCGGAAGTACCCAAGCATGTTGCACCCAGCTCTTACGGCGGGCAAACGAAGGATGCGTCCCCGCGGACAACATCAACCAGTCCTGCGGACCAGAGGCAGTATCTTGATAATATGTCCGAACCTTCACTCGGCGCAAATCCGCAGTACATGGATGAGGGGGAGGAGTCCGTGCCTCCCAATTGTATGATGGAACGAGGGTCTCGTCAGAGAGCAACCAGCCACGCCTTCGCGGAACCCCCAGACAAACCCGTTTCTGACAAGCAACGATTCAATTTGGATTATGAAACCTTTTGGTGGCGCGCCAACGGGGACCGCCGGAAGAGGTTTAATTCCTGGCCAACTATACGAGGCAGAACCTTCGACCTATTTGACCTATGGGAGGCCGCCACATCCCAACCTGCCGTGCCAGCAGAACGCGATTGGGAAGTGATCGCCGAGAAGCTGGGTTTCGATTGGGTCAAGTTGGATGGCGTTCAGCATGAACTTGCCAACTACTTCGAAGAGCACCTAGGGGCGTTCGAAGACGAGTTGGTAGATTACGAGGACGGCTATGAAAGCACTGAGGAGGACGAGAATGTTGCAACGCCAGAGCCCGAAGTACCAGGAGAGAAAAGTGAGACGGGCGTGTTCAACGAAGGGGGACCTGGGCCGTCGAGACAGCCGTTTAATTCGTCGCCTCCGAAGCTGCCGTCCCGCAAACGTACTCAAGGTGCTGCCTCACTCGCCTACCCCGAGGTGGAACCCAAACGCCGGAGGTTCGACAGAAGCACGGAGATTTCGTCAACGCCAGACGATAAGAATGGGACGGCACACCTGCGGAAATCATCAGTCAGCGCTGCCGTTTCGCCCAGCGACCGAAGGGTTTCGATACTCCCTAGATCCTCGCGGTCTCCCTCGGCCATTCGCCAGGCAATGGGCTCGCCTTCACTACGTGAAGCAAGAAAGGCGGTGGCCGAGCCTGAAACCCAAGACTTCCTTTATGATCCAGACACTCAAAACAACGTGTCCTACAGCCACCCTTTCGCCGCGGACCGGTCGAAGAGCCAATCAGACGCGGACGTAACAGCATCGCAGCAACTCACACTAGAATCCGAGGGCTTTGTGGAGGTTACATCGTCGGCTCATACGTTTAAGAAACCGCGTGGTGCTGCTCACAGCTCGCCCTTACGCAGGCAAGTAGCCCAGGATCCATTTGTGGATTCTCCGGACAACGAGCCGGCTGCGCAGATGCCCAAGCCGCGTTTCGGGAAAGGCAGAAACCCACTCTTGCCAGCCCCGGCACCAACTGCGACGAAGAAACGGCGGTCTTTACCGGGGACCCGAGATGGCGAGGTCAGGCCTGATCCGGAATCAGCAAAGCAGCCTGCGCCTGATGGGGCGAGGGCGACCGAGCGACCGAGGTTCATCAGACCGCCCCGTTCAGACGAGCCCTCGTCGCCCGTGGCCCGTGGGGCACTCAGGCCGGACGCCCAAGCGGAAACTCCAGACGCCGACACGGCCCTGATACCTCCTTCATGTGACCCGCGCGAGGTTAAATACTTACGCCATGTGTTGCGCGAGTGGGAGCGGCGGGGATATGCGCGCGATGTGGCGCTACGCGGTCTCGACGCGACGACTTGGGCAACCGACGACATCTCGGGCGAAGTCATTGACCGACTACAGTGCGGGGACCCCGTGCCTGACGACTGGGCCGGCGTCTGGACCGAGGTGGACGACGGGCGGCTCGCCATCGTCGACGGCCGCGAGTCCCACCTGCCCACAACAGACCCCGAGCGCCTCGCCCGCCGCCACGACCGCGCCCTGCGCCGCCTCGAGAGGAAGTTTGACACTAACGGCATGAACGACCGCCGCCACTGGCTCAGCATGAAGCATGCCCTGCAAGAAGCGAATATGCAACTGTGAGACGGGGTGAGGTTCCGAACGAGGATGCCTGCCCCTTTTAGGAGGACCTCGGTGGCCTGTAGAGAGAGCTTTGCTATCTCGCAGTGACAAGGGCTGACATTGTAGCCCACAAAGAAACATCCCATGATGCATGACTCTCGTTGAATACGAGAGAGGCGATGAAAGTGGGGTATGCTGGCGAGGACGTAGGAGGGGGGCAGGAGGGCGGACTGATGCGTGGTGCCCAAGGAGAGGAAACGAGGAATGCCACAGGCCTGATGCGTGTTTGGCCCTTGACGACGCAGATGCATGTTTCAACACCTATGATACCATAGTCAATTTACTGTTCTGTTTTGCCGAGAACGTCACGTACCCAGCCATCCATCCATAAACACTGCCTCGGCTTGAAAGACCAATCCTCGCCTCCTCCCCAATCGACTGCTCGAAAAGGCGGTTGCATTCTCCCCCGGACCCGTCGAGATGAAGTGGTGACGGCGGGTTTGGTCAAGTGCCGGGCGACGAGGGGGATTGGGGACGAGGCTTATGTCATTTGTTCTTATTTGGTCGGTGTTCCGGGCCGCTGAAACACGTCATGTGTATAAGCTGTCGGTCTCTTTTGTTTCCGGTTGTTTGATCTCTTGTCCTGGAGGGGAAGAGGAGGGAGGGGGGGCACTGGCTTCTCCCCCTCCTCCCCCCTTCCCCGCGTTTCCCAACGGCGCTTTGTCGTCTCCTCTTATCCAGGAAAAAAAAAAAAGAAAACCAGTGCTTGTATATCCATACAGGCATAACAGACTCCATCCAATCCCACCCCTCGATTCAGTTCCTTAAAATATACATACCTATTGAGGTATCTTGGTTGGCCCCAGCCCCCTTTCTATCCTTGTCTGAGCCCCCACCAGCGCACACCAAGGCTTTATCTTTCTATAATAGTTTCCCCCCCGGCGGCCCTTCTCACCACCGCCGATCCTTGAACTGGGCCTCAAACGCGTCCTCGGGTTCATCGTCGTCGTCGTCGCGACGGCGGCCCGTAAGCTCGGCCTCGGCGAGGCGCCGGCGCGCGAGACGGCGGGCCTTTTGGTTGCGGAAGGTGAGGCCTTCTTCAACGCGCTTCTGGGCGTCCGTGACCTTTTTCTTGGCCTCGGCGGCCTTTTTGCCCTTGAGGGTGCGGTGGAAGGTGCGGAGGGAGGCGGCGGCGTCCTCGGCGTCCTCGGCGTCCTCATTATCGTCTTCGTCCTCGTCGAACTCGTCCTCCTCGCCACCGTCGGCCCACCGGGACTCCCGGTCGTCGCCGAGGACGGCGTCGTCGTCATCGCCCGGCAGGCGTCGGAGCTTCCGGCGCCGGCGCCCGCCGCGCTGCGGCGAGCCTTCGAGAGCGAGGCGGTCGGCCTCCTCAAGCTCGGCGCGGAGGCGGCGGCGCTCATCGGCGGCCGCCTCCTTGGCCAAACGGTGTTCGGCGATTTCGATGTGGCGATGGCGCACGGCATTACGGGCTTCCATGCGCGCCGCGTAAACATCGGGCGGCCACCAGCGCGGCTTGTGCAGAGGGTCGAAGATCTCGCCAGCACGGTACTGGTTCAGCGGCTTGAGCGTTTGCGCCGCCGGTGGTGGCGGGAACGGTTCGCTGCCACTGCCACCGCCGTACCGCGCTAGCGACTCGCGCAGCGGCTCGAAGATGGCCTCCTGCCGCCGGCGCAGCTGTTCCAGCCGCTTCCGCTCGGCGCGCCGCTCCGCCTCAGGCACGGGCTGGCCGAGAACGGTGTCCGGCGAGAGGCGTGGCTGCGGCGCCGGCGGCAGTTCCTTGCGCAGGTTCTCGATGAAGTCTTTCAGGATCTTGGTCAGCTCACGGTGGTCCGGACGAGCGATCTTGAGGGGGACATCGCGCTCCAGTCGTTCTTCGCTTTCGATTTCGAGGTCGCCGTGTCTTTGATGTGGCTTCCCGCCTTTTCTCTCGAAATCGGATTCAGCTCGGGCTTCGAAATCAATCCAATCCCGATGTTGGAGATTGCCGGCGGGTTTGTCTCTGTGTCGACGGTCAGGCTGCATGTGGAAGGCACGCGACTGTTGCCGAGAGCGGAATCCCATCGGCCTCTGTTGTCGAGGGCGGGGGCCCGTCGGCCCGGGCGGGGCGACAGAAGGCGTCGGAGGACTGGCCGGGGGGGACGTTGTCTGGGCCTGGTACTGAGCGCGCGCGGCGCGTTCCAGCGGGGTCCAGTTCGCGCTGTCGTCGGCCGGGGCGGGCGGCGGCGGTGCGTCATGGCTGTGGCTGCTGGTGGGCGGCGGCCGGGCGGCGACTGGGGCGTATCGGGCTTCGAGCTGGTCGAAAGAGACAATGTTGCCGCTCCCGCTCGGCGGTTCTTCGGGCTCCTCGGCGCGTTCCTTCTCCTGGATCATGCCGGCCAGGCGCGCCACGGCCAGGCGCGCGACATCGACGCTGAAGAGGCCCGTCTCCTTCTTGGTGGCCCCGACGGCGGTGACGAAGAAGTCGGGCTCCCAGGCCCAGCGGCTGTTGGCGGGGTGGCGGTCGGCGAGCTCGCGGATGTACAGCAGCACGCTCTGGCAGGTGGCGCGTAGGACGTTCTCGTTGCGGGCTTTGTCGGCCTTGGTCAGCACGATGGTGGTCTTGACGCCGTGCTCGCACAGCATGTCGAGGGCCTGGAAGTCGTTGGGCTTGGGGCCGACCTCGGCGTCGATGAGCAGCACGGCGCCGCGGGCGGCGGCGCGCTTCTGCAGGTACAGGTCGATGTGGCGGCCCCACTCGCGCAGCGACTTGTGGCCGTAGCCGGGCATGTCGACGATGTACAGGCAGTGCTTGGGCATGTCCTCGGTCTTCTTGGCGGCCTCGTCGACGGCGAGCAGGGCGCCCGGGGACGGAGGGGGGCCGAAGCCGTAGATGTTCATGGCCTTGGTGTGGCCGGCCTTGGAGCTGACGCGGGCGAGGACGTGGCCGCGGCGGTTGGCGAGGGCGTTGACAAAGGTCGACTTGCCAGCGTTGGAGCGGCCCAGGATGCAGATCTCGGGCACCTGGGTGTTCTTCTTGAGCTGGTAGAAGTTGGAGGTGCCGTGGTAGAAGGTGGCGGGACTGCGGGCGAAGAGGTGCTCCAGCGCGCCGACGAGGGAGCCGTCGGGGTCGGTCGGCGACTCGAGGAGGCGCTCGACGGGCACGGCGGCCCACGGGCGCGTCGGCAGGCGGGGCGCCCGGAAGGCGGCGACGGTGAGGGGGCCCTTGAGGCCGCGGGCGCCGAGGCGCCGGCCGGCGCTGAAGGGGCGCGTGGGCGAGGCGGCCGCCGCCAGCACGAGGGGTCGCAGCGCCGGCGGCATGGCCAGCAGCGCCGTCAGCTGGCGGGGGGCCATGGGGAGGCTCGAGAGGGAGGGCGCTCAGGGGAGGAGGCGGGCGGAATGCCACATGACGATCCGTTCGGGCGTGGGAAGACGGAGGGAACGATGCCTACTCGCATTAGATCATGATGCATGCGTCCATAGCCCGAAAATCATGCGTTGCGCCGGCGGGCGGGAGCTCTCTTATCTTATCGCCGATTATCCCACCCAAACCGTGCCTTCCTTTCCCCGTCAATGGCATAGATCAATGGGAAGGAACTTTCCGCGAAAGCGACCCCGACCAACGTTTTTCGGGAAAGGTCGACCGAAGCCATTCTCGACCCACGACGACGCTCGCCTGCCGGCTTTTGTTACCCTCGACGAAGAAACCTCCTCTTGTCGACCCCAGCATGAACACAGCGACGACGACGACCACAAACCCGGCCCCGCGCCTGCGGGCGCTCTACCGGGCGTTGCTGCGGGAGCTGCCGCCGCGGCCGGTGACGGCGCGCACGGCGCTGCACGCGCGCCTGCGCACCAGCTTTTCCGCCTCGTCGTCTTCTTCTTCGTCGCCGTCGGCCGGCGCCGCCTCCGCCGCCAGCCCGCAGCAGGCCGAGCAGCTGGTGCGGTACCTGCGGGCGCAGCGCCAGTACGCCACGCTGCTGGAGCGCTACAACCCGGGCATGGGCATGGACGAGGAGGAGCGCGTGCGCCTGACGGCCCGCCGCGTCGGCATGGACCTGCCCGTCGAGTACGAAAAGGGCAGCAACAATAACAGCGACGGCGATGCCGGGAAAAAATGAAGGGAAAGAGAGAGAGCGCGAAACACGGGGGAGGGGGGATGTCAGGAAAGACACAATGAGAGAGAAAAGGACGATACAAGAAAGAGAAGACTATTTATACCCCTCACGCGCGTCGAGACCCATGGACCTCCTACCATTCCCGACAGGCCCTCCCGCCGCCGTCGGCTGGGGGGGGGGGGGGGGGGGGGGGGGGGGGGAAAGATTTCGAGGACTTGGAAAAAGAAAGCAAGAGAAGAGCCTACAAGCCATCCTATCCCACTCCAATCTTTCAGCCTGGGCTGTGTGCTCTTCAGGTCACCCTCCCAAGACAAGAACAAGCTTGGAACAAGCTTGGAGAAAAGGCAAGAACGAAGAGCAGAGTCGAAACGGTAGAGCTGAGAACTTGACGGCGCCACTTTGTTCAGCCCTTCCCCTTTCCCCGTGGTCTATAGGCAACGGGACGCGGGCACGGGGAAACGAGCCTTGTTGTACGCGTACCCCTTATATACCAAATCCATAACGGACAGACGGACTGGAAGGTTCTTGGCCTGGCACCGCCCAACATCGCAATCCTTCTCTCCCCGTCCCCCTCTACCATGTGCACCGAGCGAAACCACCGCGGCTGCGGTTCGGGCAAATGTAGCACGCAAGCCCCGATTGGCTTGCGTCAATACGTAGGGCTAGCCAGCGACAGTTCTCGTCATTGTTAGCCAACTGGCCTTCTCAGGCCTTGAATTATCTCCACTACTTCTTCCGTGTGGCTCTTTCGAAATGGCTATGTCAGGGGTGCCGGTTCCCCCGTTCGCACCCAAGTGCATCTATTTGCTTCCTCTCTATCGCCCCCAAACGCCTAAACCCCAACCCCCGAAAACAATGGCTTTTTGGGGCCCGGCCCCCGTATATTATTTGCTTTTATTCCGAACCCGCCGTCTCCTTCTTTCCGGATCGCTGAAAGGGCTTCTTCAGCAGGTCGACCAGCTTGCCGAGGCCGCCAAAGACGTAGCCGAGGCCGAAGCTCCAACCGCGGACACGGACCGTGTAGATGAAAAAGTAGACAAGGGCCCAGTTGGAAATGCAAAAGGCGAGGAAGATGCCAAAGTCTGGGGGTGGCCGGTTAGCACAGACGGACGGTGAAACAGAGGGAAAAGAGCGGAAGCGGGCAGGTCGAAAGGGGGATGGTGAAAAGGGAAAAAGAAAAAGGGGGGGGGGGGGGGATCCGAACTTACCTCGCCATTTCTCGTCGGGCGTCAGGTTCAGCGTCGACAGGTACTGGTCGCCCGACGAGTAAGGGCAGTACATGCAGCCCGAGGTGGCGTCGGGGTTGAGCAGGTAGCCGCCGGCCTGCTCGGCGAAGCCGCCGGCGTAGGCGCTGCACGACTGGCCCGGCGGCGCGTCGAAGCGCGCCGTCTCGCTGGGGTCGCAGCGGACGGGAGTGCCGGCCAGCGTGGCCGACAGGATGCCGCCGATCCAGTAGGTCGAGGGGTTGACGTAGTACATCCAGTAGCGCCAGAAGACGGGGATCTGGCTGTAGGGGCGCACGACGCCGTTGAACAGGCCGAAGACGACGAAGAAGAAGGGCAGCACGTTGGAGATGACGGTGAAGCTCGGCGCGAAGGCGCAGATCCACTGGCCCCAGCTGTTGGTGAACAGGAAGAACAGCACCGTCATCAGGAACGTGTACCCCGACACCGAGCTCTCCGTCGGCAGCCCCGTCGGCCAGTACCACAGCACCCAGTAGAGGAAGCCCGAAACGATGGCCGACGGGATCTCGGCCACCACGTTGGCCGTGCAGAAAGCGACCCAGCCGTAGATGCGCGACGGGTACTCTCGTGCCTGCCAGAGCGACATGTTGGTGAAGAACTTGGGCACCACACCATTGACCACCGTGGCCGGGATCGTGATGATGAGGAAGCTCGTGAACATGCGGTTCTGCATGTCCTGGATCGAGTAGCCGAGCTGCCAGAATGTAAAGCCGTTGAACACGCCCATGATGACCGACGTGAAGAACTTGCCGTACAGGTACGACGGGTCGCGCCAGTATTGCCGGAACATGCGTTTGGTGAGCTCGACCGTTTGTACCATCACGGGCGCCGCAAACTCGCGCTCCTGCTCCGCCGTCGGCTTGTCGGGGTTCGAGGCCCGGCTCCGGACCTGCTTCAGCCCATCGATCTCCTCAATGACGGCCGCCGCCTGATCACTATTCTTCCACTCCTCGTTCCAGTCCACCTTGGTGCCGTCCGGCCGCTTGTGCGGCCGCGCTGCTGTCTCCAGGATGAACTCGGCCACGTTCTTGTTCGGCGGGCAGACAGCCCCGCGCGCGCCGAAGTAGTCGATGACGTCCTTGCCATTCTCGCCCACCGGCCCAAAGTAGAAGGTGTTGCCACCGGGGTTCAGCGCGAGCACCATGTCGAACTGCTGAATCAGGACCGACGAGGGCTGGTGGATGGTGCACACAATGGCCTGGCCCGCCTGCGTGAGCTTCTTCAAGAACCGGACAATGGAATAGGCCGACTGCGAATCCAGACCAGATGTCGGCTCGTCCAGGAAGAGGAGCAGCGACGGTTTGGCGGCAAGCTCGACACCGATGGTGAGTCGCTTCCGCTGCTCGACGCCAAGCGACATGATGACGGCATCCTGAAGCTCGTTGAGCTCGAGCAGATCGATGATGCGGTCGGCATACGCAATCTTCTCGGCACGGGGAACCGACGCTTCCTGACGAAGCAGGGCCGAGAACTCGATGGCCTCCCGAATCGTTTGCGTAGAGTCGTGCAGGTCGCCCTGCAGACAGAAGCCCGTATTGCGCTGAAAGTCGGGCCCAAGGGACCGACCGTCGACAAACATCTCGCCCGTAACCACACCCATCTTCTGTCTTTGCGCCAACGTGTTGAGCAAGGTAGTCTTGCCTGCGCCCGAAGCACCCATGAGGGCGACCATGACGCCAGGCTTGGCGTATCCGTTGACCTTGTTCAAGAGCTTGCGCTCGCCTCCGAGGTAAGGCACCGTGTACTCAACATCGCGCCACGTGAAGATGGACTCGCTCTTGGTCAGCTTCTCCATGGCTCCGGTTTGCTCCTCGCCGGTTGCCGGCGCGTCGCCAAGCTTGGACGACTTTTCGCTTGTCTGGCTACTGCCGGTGGCTCCCTTCTCCTCGTCGCGCGGAGCTTCCTTTTTGCCCAGCTGCTTCTTGGCTTTGCGGCTCTTCTTGAACAGCAGAGCGCCCCCGCCACCGCCGGAGAAGTCAAACATCTCGGTAGCCACAACGGTGATTATCATGTAGAGAACGCCAAAAGCTACGACGACGCCAAAGTTGCGCCAAAGATGCGATCGTGTGTACCCGAACGAGGTGCCAATGTAGTCACTGCCAGGCACGCTCCGGGCATTGACAGCTGCGCCTGAGATGGCGCAACCCTGGTATGCTGGATCGACACCAGGGCCTTGCGGGACAAGCTGGTCGCACTCCATGGTACGTCCGGAAAACTCGTTGGCGAGGACCGCTTCGAAACTGTAGGAGATGGGGTTGACCCAGTACAGCCAGCCGAACCAGATGTACTTTTCCAGAAGCTGCGTCTTGGGGATCACGTAGCCGGTGTAGATGACGAGCAGGTTGAGCGCGATGCCCGAGAAACGCACGGCTGTGTCGATTTCCGGGCTGAGACTGGCAAACATGCGATACAAAGCCGTAATCATTATGGTGGTGGTGTAAACGAAGAGCATGTAGATCCAGAACTTGCCGGCGTCCAAGTCCAGAGTGCACATGAAGTACATGATCAGACCAAAGATGCAGACCTGGACAGCGATAACTGGGAAGTCCTGGATCACGCGAGCGATCGAAACGGCCGAGGGCCGGTAAAAGGCGTAGTCCTTGTGGCGTGCGACAACGGCGCGACCAGAGACAGCCTTCATCAGTTCGGAGAGCTGGAGCCAGCCAAGAAACAGGATGGAAAAGAAGAGAGCACCGCCTCGGGTAAAGGCGCCCGAGCTGGAAAGAGGCTCCCCGTAGAAGAGCGAGCCGACAATCAGGCCGTTGGAGACGATAATGAACAGCTTGGTCCAGAGAGTTGTCGTGTCGCCGAGCAGCAGCCAGAACTCGCGCTGGGTACAGGCGATGGCTTGTCGAAAGAAGGAAACAGTGTATGGTGACTTCTTGGGCACATGCTTGGATTTGGAATCTTGCACAGCTCCCTCGAACTGTTTGGCATCGCCGTAGCCGGTATCCTCAAGGTGGCGCTCGTAGTCCTCAACGTCGGCCAGGAGCTTCTTATAATTGGCCGAGTTGCGGAAAGCCTGCTCAAGCTCCTCGGGCGTCTTGGGCGCCTTATCCTCGAAACCGGGCCGGAAACGTCGCTCTGTGGGATCGGTAACGGCCGTCAGGAAATCTGCTGTGGTCTGTCGCTCAGGACACTGGAATCCGAGATCAATAAAGTACTGCTTGGCGTCTTTGGCGGGCCCCGAAAAGATCTCACGGCCCTGGTCAATGACCAGCACCTTATCCATTAGCTCGTAGATGCCCTCACCGGCTTGGTACAGGGTCACGAGGCTGAAATGGGTCAGCTTGAGGGACAGGGTCGGGAGGGTGACGGAGCGGGCTACTTACGTGGTACGGTTGCTAACATCCGTCATGATACGCAGGCTCCTAGCATAGTCCAAGGCTGTTGATGCGTCCAGGCCACGGGTCGAATTGTCCCACGTCATGACGGTCGACTTGGAGGCAAGAGTCTCGGCAATGGACACACGCTTGCGCTCACCGCCGGAAACACCCCGAGTGTACTCATCACCGACCTGGGTGTGCTTGGTGTGACTGATGCCAAACATCTTCATCAGCGCCGTCGCAATGATGGCGACCTCGTCCCGCGCGCTCTTCTTCGTCTTGTTCTTCAAGGCGAAGTTGAGTGTCTGCCACACGCTTAGGGGCGCAAAGTGGATGTCGTCCTCTCCGTTATAGTTGACTTCGCCTCGGTACATCTTTTTCTGTTTTTCAGCCGAGATACCGCCGTAGCTGACTTCGCCCTCCACTGCCGCATAGCCCTCCCGGTTGTTGCTCACGGCCTTGAGGAAGGTGCTGCAGCCAGCGCCGGGGCGGCCCAGGACCAACATCATCTCGCCATCTCGTACACAGCCCGTGAAGTCGTGGATCAGCGTCCGGGTCGGCGGCTTGCCGAACTTGAGGAAGGGGAAGAAACGGGTGATGACATGGTACAGGTCGGGGCCAAAAGTGCCAATGACGGCGTCAGGAACGGTGCGGACGAAGGAGGTGGTGCTGCCAACGCCCTTGACGGTGAGATGCTTGTAGAGGACGCCGACCTTCTTGGCAGAGCCGTCTTCGGTTCGTTTCTCGAAGTGGCCCTCGCGCATGAAGTCGCTCAATTCAAAGTCGTCATCGTCCTTGCCCGGAGCGGCTTCGGTCTCCAGGGTGGTGGCAGTCTCCGACTCCTCGTTCGTCTGGGCCCGCGAGACTTGGCGATTGCCACGACTCCGCGGGTGCGAGGCCTTGCTGGCATGGGTGTCCTGCGTCCTGGACTTGCTGAGGTGGCTGAGTTCGCTTCGGAGAGCCTCGAACTCGGCGCGCGCGCCTTGTTCGTCGAAGCCGCCGACATCACGCTCACCCCAGGCGCCCGGAGCGGAAGGGTTTTGGTGGCCGGCGCCCTCTTCGTGGTGCTCGGCCGCGGAAGGCCCGACATTGGGCGGAGCCTCGTCACGGTGCCATCGTGCGGTCTGCATGCCGGAGTCTGTCCGCCGCAGGGCGTCTTGGTCGAGGGAGTTGCCCCACATTATGGGCGGCGACACGGAGCGGTATATGGGAGAGACGACGACAGGGCCTTGGGTTTGCAAACTCAATGGCAACAGGGTCGCCAACTCAATGGCTGTGTAGCCCAGGGTATGGCTGACTGGCGGGCGGGCTGTACGTGTGCGCGCGTGTCGATGCTCTGGCCCCAACGGTTTACTTCCGGGGTACAGGCGAGCACGGGGAGCTCCTGGGACGCGTCGCTGTCGACGGGCGACAGCGAGGCGTCTGGGTGCCGGAAACCCGGGCGCGTGAGCGAAATAAGCTGTACGGACAGCTGCGGGCGTGAAGTCAGCCGTAGAAGGAGGGCCAGGGGAAGGCGACGGGGTTCGTGGAGAGCTTCTCGTGGGCAGCAGCCATGGATGATGAGGCCGGCCAGTGAGCGACTCTGCTCGGGCATGGGCTCTTCATATTCCCACGGGGCCGGTGACGCCAACGGGGGCGCCCCCGCCCAGGTCGGTAGGCTGCCATGAATAGCGCCGGACTTTGGACTTAAGGGCTTTGTTCGGATTTCTAATCCGGTCGCTGGGCTCGGGGCAGATGGCGCGCCTGGGAGGTTGTTTTTTTGTCAGTATGTGGTATGGAAGTTGATCGCTAGCCCGGCTGTGAGGTTATCAGTCTTAGTGTCCCCACCTCTTGCGGGAAACATCGTCATCGAATGGGCGGGCTCCCGGCTGCTGGCGGATTGCGACCCGCCGATGCTACGTAAGTACTTACCCTTGGAAACATCCGTTTCCAACTGACATAGATACAGAAGGTAGATACGAAAGTACCCAGGACTCCAGTTTGTGGCCCTCGTGGCCCTAGGAATACGATGGAAGGAGGGTCGCCATGTGCCTGGCGAGCTCCCCCTGCTTAGCCCCCCTGCCACTACCGTTGTTGTGCAACGGGGTGAACGGGTACGGTGTAGGTGTGCTACTGTTAAAGCTCATCATCATGGTTCCTGTCATATGGGAAAAGACCCAAACCCTCCTCCGCCACTGGACCCCGCAATGCCGACACTATCCACCTATGTATGTAAGTACTTCCCATACTTCATGTACATATGTACTTGAGGTACGTAGCCAAAGCGGACGGGTTGAGTAGCCCCCGTCCGGATCCCCAGGAGCTTTCTACATAGTACGCGCAACGAGTTGCTAGTCCGGACTTTGGGTGAGACGCTCGGCGAGCAAGAATGCCTTATCGTCGGAATACCTAGGTATGGACCCTTGTCGTCCTGTCGCGTACATTTCGCCGGGTGACTCAACGCTCCCCGGTCAATCATGCGGGCTCAACGAGCTGCAATAGGTGCTTGCTTCGTCCCTCGCAGACCTTGAACGGCAGTGCGTTTTCCTTGGCTGCTTAGCTGCTTTTAGGACCCCTTGGCGCTGCAGAGTAGACATGTAGGGAGGCACGGAGGCTCGTACTTACAGAGAAGGAGAAGAAGACACTAGAAATGCCACCCGCCCTTCGAGCCTTCGTTCATGGGCGGGGGTGCAGTGGACGCACGCACGCGAGTCAGCAGAGTCGGACCGGCTTATCTGATCTTAGTCGGGTATGAGACAGCGCGGACAGAGGGCGTCCGACCGCTTGGTAATCCCCGAGTTTGTTCTGCACTTGCGGAAGATACGACCCGCTAAAGCCCGCTAATCCCGCTCCAGTGGAAAGCTCCTCCCGCCCTTGGCCTACGACGAGCCTCCATCTCGGGCCTGTATTTATTACACATCACCTGTATCATCCCGAACCCACTCACTCGGCTTTGCCTCCCCGGAACCCGTCTCTTGGGGGGGTGGTTTCGCAACGGCTGCCCACGTCGTCTCTCCCCTGTCGGAACGTGTGGCTCTCTGCCGCTACGGGCGGGTTGGACACGTCTCATAGGTAAGTAGGCACTCCGGGACCCGGGCTCCTCCCACCACACCCTTTCAACTCCGACATTCCGGACACGCCAAACCACAGTAGGAAACCCGAGAAAACACACTTTTCATCTGTAGATTGCCTTGGCATTAACCCAAACCGTCATCCGTCTCATCTGCAATCTGCTGCCATCCATACCCCAAGCAGGAAGCGCCTACAGCGGCCTCCAAACATCCATCCGGACAGCAACACCATCCTCGCCGCTACGCATTCGGGCGCGGCATCTTTTACTTTATCCGCATACAGAACCATCACGTCTCGGAGATTCATACGACATGTGTCGGGCTCGCCTCTCCGAGACAAGGCGCCCGGCCGCTGCATTGCCAATGGCGGCGTGTCTGCCTGGGCACGCAGGCATGGTACCGAGAAATCCGTAATATTCCCAGCTGTTGCCATGGAAGCCCCGAAGCTTGCCATGCACTAGTCCCGCCCGGCTGAGCTTGTTCACCGTCGGATTTGTAAGCTCCCATCCACCCCACGAGCAGAGGGGGAAAAGCAAAGTTCACGGCCAAATGAAGGGCCGCGCGAGATGACCAATCTTTCCCGCGGGTGCACGCACGCCATATCGGCTATTCGCAATGCAGAAGTAAGGGATAGCCTCTGTTCTAGCCCTGCCATGCCATCAACAATACACCGCTCATCCCGCCAGCCCCGACTTGCGGGGTGGTGTCGTCGATAAGGGGGTCTCCAGCGAGCAGTCCCGTCACTCTCATCCAAAGAAATGCAAAGACATGTGTGGTAAAGGGGCCAGGAGAACGGAAATGAGTAAGCGACCAGCACCCACCCCCTCACCTAAACGGCGCGGCATGCATATGGGCATCGGCACCCAAGAATCCTCGAGAGGCCATTGGGGATACTCGCTGATCACGCGAGGTTCTCGTGTCACCTACACCGGCCATGGTGAAACGTAAGCCTTATCTCTCGCACGCGCCAGACCCCCTAAAGCACGTACGTCTGCGGCAGCCGAAGAAATGGCAGGGAGCAAAATTCCAGTGGTCTTCTCCCATCGGCCCCTCTAGCTACACGATCACGGCGGAGCAGTTCCTCCTTCGGCACCCTGTGCACGGCGGGCGCGGGCTGTTCCGCTATTAGCGAGGCAAAGCAACGTCGCGTGACGCTGTCTCAGGAGCGCCCCTGGCGCGCGCGGTCAGCGAGCTGCTTTTGTGGTCGACGCTGTCTTAGTCGACTCCTGCCGTCTTGTGTCTTGGGATTCAGGGGTCCGCGGCCCCATTGGTTCGGCCAAATCCTCCCCGCTGACATCTGTCAAGCGGACGTGTGTGCCAGACGGTCGGCATCGAAGTCCAATCTCGGAAAGGAAGAGGCCCATCTCCCGCCCCACGCGACCGCCTCTCGTTTTTCAACCTGGTTCCATCAGCGGGAGTATACAGTTTCCCTCGAAGCACAATGATATACGCCTCTTTTGCAGATATATGAGTGTGGATCAATCTCGAGGATATAATCGCCTTAATAGCACGCCAGCCACTGGGCTAGACATCATCTTGGATGGAACGGCGGGTGAAGGATAACCTCTTCACCCACCACGGTGGTATTGAAGTATTGACAAAGAATAGCACCGCGTTTCTACGGTCAAAGTCGGCAAAAGTACTAACCAGTTCGACGGTGAGGGGTGATTCGTGATTCCATTCGTAACCGGGCGACTTCCTTTTAGTAAGAATAACGAACGTGGTATCCTCCATCTTGCAAAAGTGAAGCTCCTTCCATTGTCGTGGAAGTTACCTAACTCAACATGGAACGATTTAAACAGACTTCACTTTCTGTACAACGACGACCCAGAAGCTCAAGCGCGTTGGATATATTTTCAGACCTCTTGTTTGGTTTGTTTTTTTCACTCGTGCTAATAAGGATGATGTGATGTCTCGTTATTTAAATATCAAATTCAGAGATTGAAGGACGTTCTATAGGTGAGCATGACCGGCAACCTGTCAAGGCAGTTTAGTCACGCTCCGGACCTTGGTCGTCATCGCAAATAGGCCCATCCCATAATAAGTTGGATGTAATACTGTGCATGCCACAAGAGGTTCTTACCCCGGATGACCCTGAACTACCTGCGTAGGGAAGAGGGTTTGTGTTGCCCATCCACAAAGCCCGGACTATACAAGCCTGATGGGTATAACTGCTGGAAGCTGTCAGCTACGGGCAAAAGAACAGAAGGAAATAAAGAAAGAAAGAAAAGCAAAAAGCTCCGACGGGCTCGACACATACTCAAATTTCCCGCCGTACGAAAAAAACCTATTATAGTTTTTTTGCTCAGAATACTACTATCCTGGTTTAAGAAGGATCAATTTATGCTTGGCCATCCAATCTCCTCGACCAACGGAAACCGCAGAGCGTCTTGGTCCCATACCACTGCGGCACCTTTGATCGGTGCTGGATGGAAGGGTTATTTGCACTTTTACCCCCTCCCCTGGGACAGCTTTGGACTACCCGCCACCATGGACAGCAACACCTCCCACACGCCACGAGCTAGCCACTTGGGCCAGCAAGACATGTCGCCAACAAAATCCATATTGTTTACACTAAGACGGCCCGGTCCGGAGCCGGGGAAAGGGGCTTCCCTAGCATGAATCTTGGACAGATCTAGCTCTGTAGGAAGGCGCGTGACAGCGATTGGATTTGAGCACTTAGACTTAACAGTAAGTCCGACTCCCGATTTTCAACCCTCCCCCTCTTTCGAAAAGCAGAGGGAGGGGGGGAGAGAGAGAGAGAGAGAGAGAGAGAGAGAGAGAGAGAGAGAGAGAGAGAGAGAGAGAGAGAGAGAGAGAGAGAGAGAGAGAGAGAGAAAGAGAGAGAAAGAGAGAGAAAGAGAGAGAAGGAGAGAGAGATCAGAACAGAGGGACCACGCTCTCTACCAGCTGCCACGGCTGGTACAAGAACCAGACGCCGAGTGACGGCCCGATCTTCTTCGGCAACCCGCGGTGAGTTACACAGGACCCTCTGCTCATGTGGCCAAGCCCCCACGCCGTCTCCCGGAAGCCTACCGGGGCAGATCCGGCGCGGGAGCCTAATTACTTAGTTTGTTTACGATTAGATCGGTGTGCTTACGCTCTAGCTGTCAATGAACAGGCACACAAGGTGGGGATGGGCTGAATAATTGGGGAGGGTAGAAACGAAGTTGAACTCAGCATTTTTCTACTTGCGGATCCACGGCCGGAAAACAATAGATTTGACATTATAGAACGTAACCTCTTTGGCGAAACTTACGTGGCTTTTTCTGGGGTTTTCGTCTGTTGCTGTTCGATTCGAGGGACCAGAGCCGGCGACACGATTAATTGAGCTAGAAGTAATTTATTTCACAGGCTCTTGCATATGACTCTGCCTTCCTTTGTTCCTTTTTTGGTCCTCTCGCGATGAGGGGATGGGGAGGACTGGTCGGTTCGAGAAGCCATCCCATGCTTTCAGGTGCCCATCGTGTCCGTCTACCACTTGTGTTAGGCGCATTTTACATGGGGCCCAACTGGCTCGATGGAAATCCACTATTGTTTTGACTTGAGTCTGTAGAGTACTAACTTAGACCATGGTTCTATGAACGCCTCATTAAGCCGGGTCGTGGTGGATAGCCAAAACTGCACTTTGATACGTACCGCACTCCAGCTTATTGGCCCTTCTTCTGCTTCTTCTTTCTTTTTTTGGATCATCTGACTGCTTTGAAGTCTTTAATTATCCCTTCTTGGACAATCTGTTGTCGACCGTGAGGCCAGGAACCCTGGAGCCTGGTACTTTGCCCCAACACCTGAGTGTCGAGTCTGTGTTGCTTTCGCGGTAAAATCGGAGGCCGGTGGTACACCGAATTCGTAGCATCACTATAACTACATTCAATAACGTGCTTATCCGATAGCCCTCTTAGTTTGGGAAACCCTGAGCAGCTTCCATTCGGGTTACTTAGGAAGCGACTGTCGACCAGCAATGGCTACTTAAGGTAGGAAGCACCGTGTACCATTCGCTCAACGCTGCTCCTTGTTTCGTACTGCAATTCTTCCCTACTGCTATATCTTCCACGGGTGCGTCGCTTTGCTTCTCTCCCCGTCCGCCTTTACACTCTTTTCTCTCCTCTCCTCTCCTCGGCTGCATCCACTGTTACGAAGGCCTTTACTCCTTGATATCGGTCCGGATCCGTCTACGTTCCAGGATGAAGATAACCAGGTTATGGCCGACCAAGGCGCAGGAGCAGCGCCGTCGAGAGGCGTTTCATGACCAGCTGCGCAATATAACCGAACTTCACAGCAACTGTCCTCTCCTGCATTCCCCTTTAGAGATTCTGCTCCTCATTGCCGGCCACCTGCCCGAGGATGCTAAAGCAGCCCTGGCCCTGACGTGCAAAATTTTGTGGTGGAGGTGGAGAGGCACATTGTCGAACCGCAGGATACGGACGCCTCTGCTCAGGCTTCTGGAACGTGACATCCCCGGGATGTTCTTCTGCTACCAGTGCGATTGTCTCGTGCACATCAGGCCAGGGCCGTGGTCTAAGCATAGTCGACGCCTACCGAGCTGGGCGACCATGCTCTGTCCCTGGTGGAACAGGGCATCTCTAGCTGACGTTGAACGCCACGTGGCCCAGGACTCTTTGCGGACCTCACGCATGGTCTCACACATCGGGTTAGGGAAATTTCGATTACACTTCTTCCACGTCCACCTGATCATGAATGGCCATCGGTATGGCAAGCGCCACGGTCTGCCGCTGGCAGTTCTTCGCTTGCACCAACGAGGGCCATTACGCCGGGATTTGGCCACTTTCGTCCCCCAGCGAGTGACGGCTGAGACGTTTTGGACGCCGCGGATCATCGACGACGAGTTCTTTTTGTGCGAAACCTTCCTCATGAGCCAACCGATTGAGGGTGTTCTAGATTATTTCGACATCCTGTGGCTGGCGAAGGCGTGTGTGCCGGGTCACCACTGGCAGGAACGACCCATTTATATGGAGTGGGTGGAAGGGCCTTCCGTCTATTTTCGCGTCTTTCTCTTCTGCGATCGATGCCTCGTGGCCACGGAAATCGTGCATAGAACCAGGACGGGAGCCCCTGGGTGGGAAATGGTGATGAAGATATACCGGCAACTTGGCAGATGCGAAGATCCCCTAGACCAGAAATGGTCTTGTCACGCGAACTGGAGAAGGTGCCCTACTATCAGCCACGGAACAGGGGGGGAAGCCATGAAGAGATGGAAGAAATCCAGAAAGAGTGGCATTAGCCAGGGAGAGTTGGCCGAACCCTTTCCCATCGGCGAGTATTGTAGAGATGCCACAGCCTTGTTTGAGAGAGGGCCGTCGGGGAAATATTGTAACGCATTCTTTAGGCACAGAAAATTACATTCATAGATAGAACACCTAGCAATCTACCCGTTTCACTAGATGGCCATATATCGTTGCCGTGTGCCTTTTTGCCCAGAATGGTACGGGCACCTCTTTGATGGGGCTGGTGTATTGGGGGAAGGATGTCCCAGTGCTTGCGTTCAGCGTTTACTCGTTCGGGGAGATAGCTCGCAGTACCGGACCTGGGCTATGTTAGCACCTCAAGAGAATGGGAACAGAGAGCCTCGCAGCGCGTGCTATAGTCTGTGACGACCACATATCTGGCCTTGAAGCCAAGTCCGTCCATCCACTTACCTCGTCATTTGTAGTTAACTGTAGGCACTTGATGGGCATTTACCATGGATGCTTTTCCATCTGAGGAGGTAGGTACTTGCAAGTTCTCGCTCCTTCAGTCTTTGACTGTACAGTGGATAGATCTACGTGGACATGGATGAACCCCGCGCTGGCACCACATGAGCTTTGGCTGGTTCCGCAGAAACAGTCGACACTGCTGGGACGCCCGTCGTTAGACACGGGTGCGCTGCGGACAGAGCATAGGTAAGTACTTACTCAAATAATGGCGCGTGTGCAATGGGGTATGGGATGCGAGACCATGAACTGCGTGACCGGGCTGAGGTGGGTGGCGTTCCATGCCAGCGCATCTTGCCAGTTCATCTGCTGACCTCCTCCCACCCAGTTGTCAGTCACGCCGGGCTTGCTGAGGTCCCATTCCAATGTGACGGGGAAGTTTAGCGGGTCAATGGTTCTTCCGTTGGGGGCCCTAAAGAAGCCTAGCGATGCGGCCACGGGGCTGCTGGGCGTACCCCTGCGGGGGTTCATTTCATCCCTGCTGGTCGCCCGTCGCGGTATGGGATTGATTCTATTTGGATGGGATCCCCCTAAGGTCCAGCAGGCCAATGATGGAGCCAGGCTTGTCACCACAATTTCAGGGGACCCTTTCCGGTACCTACCTTTTAGCTGGACTGTACCTACATCTATTAGGTACAGTACTAGGTATCCCATGGGATGGACAGCGATAGATAGATACATGTACATACATGGTAAAGTAAAGTAGGTAGAATTATTGACACCGTCGTCCAATCCTCTCTCTCTCTCTCTCTCTCTGGCCTGAGGGGCACATTCGATCCCGACGACAACAACTCCGCGCCCAATCACCACCACCCCGTCGCGAGAAGAGAGACCGTCACCGCCGCATTCACAGTCGACAGAATGAGTCTGCAGGTTCCCATGCACCCCAAGGCCGCCGGCGCCGGCAAGGACACCAAGGCCGTCATCCTGGTGAGTAACGCGCGCCGCCTCCCGCCGCCTCACCGCATCGCATCGCGTCGCATCGCCAGGCCCTCGTCCCATCTCGAGCTGCTTTTCTTGTTGTGGTGTTGCGCTTCTGCTGCCCCTGCCACGGCCGTTACCGTTGCTGCTGCTGCGGCATCTGCCACCCATGCGCCCTGCAGTCCGTCCCATCATGGATGCTGACCCCCATGTGCTCAAACTCTAGGTCGGCGGCCCCTCCAGAGGCACCCGCTTCCGCCCTCTCTCGCTCGATGTCCCCAAGCCCCTCTTCGATGTCGCCGGCCACCCCATCATCTGGCACTGCCTCACGGCCATTGCCAAGGTGCCCTCCATCCAGGAGGTGGTCATGATCGGCTACTACGACGAGAGCGTGTTCCGCGACTTCATCAAGGATGCCGCCCACGAGTTCCCCAACTTGCCCATCAAGTACCTCCGCGAATACCAGGCCCTCGGCACCGCTGGCGGCCTGTACCACTTCCGCGACGCCATCCTCAAGGGCCGCCCCGAGCGCATCTTCGTCCTCAACTCGGATGTCTGCTGCTCCTTCCCCCTGGTCGAGATGGCCGAGCTGTTCGACCAGAAGGATGCCGAGGCCATCATCCTCGGCACCCGCGTCAGCGAGGACGCCGCCACCAACTTCGGCTGCATCGTCAGCGACGCCCACTCGCGCCGTGTCCTGCACTACGTCGAGAAGCCCGAGAGCCACATCTCGAACCTGATCAACTGCGGTGTCTACCTCTTCAGCGTCGACGCCATCTTCCCCTCCATCAAGACGGCCATCAAGCGCCGCACCGACCGCCCCCGCCTCCTGTCCTACCCCTCGTCCGAGAACCTCGAGTCGAGCTTCATGGCCGATGCCGACGAGGATGAGAAGAAGGAAGTGCTGCGCCTGGAGCAGGACATCCTGAGCGAGCTGGCCGACAGCAAGCAGTTCTTCGTATACGAGACCAAGGACTTCTGGCGCCAGATCAAGACGGCCGGCTCTGCCGTCCCGGCCAACGCCCTCTACCTGCAGAAGGCCCACCAGAGCGGCTCCGAGGAGCTCGCCCCGGCCTCGGCCAACATCATCCCACCCGTTTTCATCCACCCCACCGCCTCGGTCGACCCCACGGCCAAGCTGGGCCCCAACGTCTCGGTCGGCCCCCGCGCCACCATTGGTGCCGGTGCTCGTGTCAAGGAGACCATTGTCCTGGAGGACAGCCAGATCAAGCACGACGCCTGCGTCCTGTACAGCATTGTCGGATGGAACAGCAGTGTGGGCGCCTGGGCCCGTGTCGAGGGCACACCGACGCCCGTCACCTCCCACTCCACCAGCATTGTGAAGAACGGTGTTAAGGTCCAGAGCATCACCATCCTGGGCAAGGAGACCAAGGTCAACGACGAGGTCCGCGTGCAGAACTGCGTGTGCCTGCCCTTCAAGGAGCTCAAGCGCGTAAGCCGAGCCCACCCCCGGATACCAACGGGACGGGACACGTACTAACAACATGTGTACAGGATGTCACTAACGAGGTCATCATGTAAGAGGCCTGCCTTTCTGCGGGTCACCATGATTGCATGAGAACGAGGATACGAGCATTGAGGAACATGCCATGTCGCGATGTCATCTTGATTTTCTCCTATTCCCACCTTGCACGTTCTGGTTTACGTCAAAAGAGTAGCCTGGCGTTTGCGCGCTGGTTAGACAGGTAATGAAAAAAAAGAGCAATAAGAATTTATCATGGGCGGACTGCATACTGCGGTGATCTTTGCCATTACTATCAGCCACCACCACCCGTTCAGCTGCCGATGATGACCACTCTTGTTTACACGTGCTCTCCTATGCATCGCCATTCTGTCCCCCACGGTTTGTACCTGCAAGGTAGCATGGCATAGTCATGCTCCTAAATGATGGATCCGTCATCCCGGCGTTGGCCCGCTCTGGCGGCGATGCCGGGAATGCAGGTCATATCCGACTTCAGCGACCAGGTGAGGTATTCATCTTGCCATGCCACATCCCGTCCGAAGGCGGCCTTCAGGAACTCTTCGACCGTGGCCATGCCCGTTTCCTCGAGGAACTGCTGGACCTGTGTCTCCCATTTCTGGCGGAGAAGGCGGGTGTCGGGCCATGCATTGCTGCAGTACATGCCCACCACCACGAGCTCCTCCTGGTAGTTCTCGTGGACCTGGATGCTCTGCAGCGAGGTGGCGCCCGGCGCGAAGGCGTGGATCGCCGCGAACAGGTCGTGCGCCCGCGAGCCGCCCAAGTCAGGTATCCGAGGGACGCTCTCGCCGGGCCCCAGCGGGATGGTCGGACTGAACAACTCCCGCAAGGCGTCCCCGCTGCCCCCGCCGCCCCCGCCGCCCCTCTGGGAGGCCGACAGGCCGCGGGTGTAGCGCACAATCCAGGGCGACAGGCCTCTGCCCGCGCCGAAGATGGGCGTGACGGTCCCAAAGTGGATGGTGATGTGGCGGAGCTGGGCGAGGCGGGCAAAGCGCGGCGCCTGGGCCAGGCCGGTGCGGAGGAACTTGACCGTGTTGCAGGCGAAGAAGACGGGCTCGGCCTCGGCGTGCGCCTGCTTGGAGGCGGCCAGGAGCGCCAGCCCGTCGGTCCAGGCGACGGGGACCAGGATGGCCAGCGGCTCCTGCCCCTGCGTGGCCTCCCAGGCCGGGTTCTTGGGCGCCAGGATGGCCTCGTCGCGGCGCAGGACGTGGCCGTAGATCTTCAGGCGCAGCTCCGCGGGCAGATGGCCGAGGTCGCCCACGCCGGCGCCTCCGGGAGGGACGGGGCCAAGCATGGTGGTGGCTGGAAGCGTGAACGTGCGTTAGTCGACAGGGACAGCAAACAAGTATTTTCTTTTACCATGAGAACCTAAGCATTCTTACCTTTAGGCCTGTTGCTGCCTGCCACTGCTGGTGTTGTCTTTTGCTGCCTTTGTTGCCACTGTCACTCAGATATTGTTGGTTCGTGCCGAGCTGTTCGGAGAGTGGACGGCGATGACCTGGAAGAGAAAAAGAAGATGGGGTGTGTGTGGGAGTGGGAGTGGGAGTGTGCCAGGGTGGAAGTTAGGCAAGAGTTGATTTATTTATGGTCAACCTGTCAACGGCGAAATATGGATGGAATATCCGGTACGTACCGAGAGAGAAATCACCACGAGTGGTTGCCTATTCACCATGAAAACAGCAGCAAAGGAGCTTCACGTCACCGAAGTACTTGCCAACTCAGGCAACCACAATATCTGATCCTCAGTGGCGAGAAAGGTGCCAAAGGATTAAGGCAACAGCCTCTACAAACGGCTGTGGGACGAGGGAAGCAGGACAGGTAAACACTGTTGATGTTCACGAAAGAGGTGTGGGAAATTCCAAGCTACCTAAGGAAGGGATGGCACAGCGAGAAATTGGCCATAGGAAAAGGCTCTCTTGATGATCTAGGTTGCGCTTCCATGGGTTGAGAGCTGGCGAATTTGGTCGTCGAAGTGCCTGTTGATCGGTACTGTGTCCGCAGGCGCTTGGATAGGGAAAGTGAGACTCGTGGAACATGTTGATATAGCATTATTTGTTGATCCTATCAGTTGACTAACTACCTATTATACTCGGGAAATAGACATCTCCCAGATTCCTGGTACGGTGGGATGGAATATTGTGACCATCCCTTGCTCTAGGCTTACCTAAAGCAGCCTTGACGCCTACTTCAATCTTCACTTTTCCGCTTTCTTTTCATCTTTGTATGGCCACTCATGCTTGTCTTTGGGTGCTTCAAATATTCCTTTCAAATGGGTGCCGGAGACGACGGCGGCGCTGTGCGGCCGGAGCAGGAGCCACATGGGGGCGTACGGCACGACGTAGCGGTATATGATCTTGTCGAGCCAGCCACGCCACGTCAGCAGGCGGATCATGTCCTGGCCGTCCTTCATGGCGGCGGCGGCCTTGCCCACGGCGGCGGTCTCGAGGTCGCGGAACGCGCGGCCGAGGTCGGCGCGCGGCCAGGCCGGACGGGCGCCCAGGCGGTCGCCGAGGCGCGCCTGCAGGGCGTTGACGAGCTCGGCGCAGTCGTCGACGCAGCTGTTGGCGCCCTGCCCGGCGACGGGGTTGAACTTGTGGACGGCGTCGCCGAGGGCGACGAGGCGGCCGTGCGACCACTTGCGCAGCGCGTAGTGCGGCAGCACCGTGGCGCCGTGGCTGCCCCCCCCTCTTCGGCCTGGTCCAGCAGGTCGCCCACGCGGACGCCGTTGTCGGCGACGACGACGTCGCGGAACCGGGCGAGGGCGCGCGCCGTCTCGGCCGCGTCGGGCGCCGGCACCGCGTCGAGCCGGCACCGCCGCGCCCCCGCCGGCCGCGCCCAGATGCAGAGGAGGTAGACCTCGTCGTCGCGCCCGCGGCCCACGACGACCTGGCCCCCGGGCAGCGACACCAGCGCCCCCGGGCACGTGGCGAACGCCGCCCGAATTGCCGGCGTGCCGCACCGCCCCGCCGCGTAGTAGCAGCCGTACTCGCAGCCGACCTCGCCGCGGTCCGCCGCCGGCACGGCCCCCGGCCCGGCCCGGTCGGCGTGGCGCCATATTTCCCGCCGGACGACGCTGTGCAGGCCGTCGGCGCCGAAGACCACCTGAGCGGCGTAGACGGCGCCGTCGGCCGTGTGCACGCGGGCCGCGTCGTCGTCGTCGTCGTCGTCGTCGATGCGCGTCACCCGCCGGTGGGTCCGGAGCCGGCCCCGGTCGGCCACGGCGCCGTGGAGCACGCGCAGGAGGCGGTGCCGCGACGTCCACAGGTTGCCATGGCCGTGGCGGCGGCGGAGTTCGTCCCACATGCTCCGGCGGCCAAGGCTGCGGCCCGTGGCGCCGTCGCGGTAGTCGATGTCGGCCTGGGGCAGCGCCGCGCGCGCGAGCGCGCCGCCCAGCCCCAACTGCCCCAGCACCCGCTGCGCGTGCGCGAAGAGCACGACGCTCGCGCCCGCGTCCGGCGTCAGGTCCCCGTACGCCTCGAGCAGCACGTAGTCGACCTGCAGCCGCTCGAGGCACAGCGCCAGCGTGAGCCCCGTGATGCCCCCGCCGACGATGACCACCTGGTGCCTTTCCGTCTTCTCGTCCATTCCGGGTGGGGACGCTGAGCGAATGGGGGCTGCCGCAGTGGCGAGCGAGGGTCTGTCTGGCGTTACGTGTCGGTTGTGTCTTGGTCAAGGGGCCGGAAGCTCGATGAATTGAATGTCAAGCAGGGCGCACAGCGAAGTATCACCCCCGGGTTGTGTCAATATGCACTCACTCATACACATAGGGGACAGTTACATGTTCTCCTAAGGGGGGGATGTTTCCTACATATAGCAGCTTTATGGCCCTCTGGAACCCTTGGTTTTATTACGCGGTCTGTCTCCGTAGATTCCGAGGTGACACCAAGCCCATGACGCCGAAACTTTATTTGCACTGATCGACTGCTGGGATAGGAGAGAGCATGGACTAATTGGACGAGCGGCCTCTTTGTGAAGCCCGACGGCATTCCCCCCTGCAGAAGATTTACACAGTAGGGGCGTGAGCCCGGGTCTGCCGGTACTCAAGAAGCCACCCCCAGTCCAGCTCCCGCTTTGACACCCCGCGGGGCCCGAGGCTCCCGTTTTCAGCGACCCGCTATGCCGTCTATGGACTTCAGTACTTAACTTCCCCGGTCGAGGCAAACTCAGCCCCCATGCGAAGAAGAACGTCACAGGATTAGGGCAGCGGAAACCACGGAAGTTACAAGAACTCGACTGTCAGTACCCTGTTGCCTGTGAACTGTCCCACTGCCTCCATTGCCGGCGCTGTCCGGCTACTGCAAGTTACCGACGCACTGCCTCGCAACGTCTCGGGTCCGGGGTGACAGCTTATCGTCGTCAGCGATGGCCCGCAAACGGCGGACCCAAAAGTCCCACCGCGCCGGGCTCATGGTCTTCCGGTCCTCCTCCTCCTCTTGGCCCCTTTCGCTCCGCCAAAGGTCGCCGTCCCGCTCCAAGGCCCAGCAGCGCTCCCGCTTCGCGGCGCCCTCGCGAAACCGGGCGCCCGCGACGTCGAGCCAGGCGCATGCCATGGGCACGACGGCGTCGAGGCCGGCATCTCGCCGCTCCAGCGCGTCCGTCACGCACTCATAGCCCCAGGCGAGGTCGAGGCCGGCGAGGCCGCGGCGCACCAGCCACGCCTCCATCTCGGCCTGGCGAGCGCACCGCGCCACGAGTGCTTCGTAGTCGTCGTCGTCGCTGTCGCTGCCGTCCTTCCTCTCCAGCCGCTGCCGCTCCGCCACCACCCCGTCCGCCCAGAAGTGCCCGAACCCCGGGAGGCCGCGCCAGAGCGTCCCGTGGGCCGGCCGCTTCTCCTCGGGCACGCGGGCGAGGTCGGGCGCCGGCCGCGCCTCGATGGCGGCCAGCAGGTCCAGCAACGGGCCCGTCGCCGTCGCGGCCGGCAGCTCGAGCAGCGCGTCCATCAGCAGCGCGTAGAGCCGCGGCAGGTCGTCCTGCGGGTCCGCCGACGCCGCGACCGGCCGCGTCATCGCCCGCGCCGCTTCCTCGGCCGTCGCGCGGCCCTCGAGGTAGGCCCGGAGCGCCTGCGCTTCCTCGGGGTGGCAGCCGTCGGTCGGGTCGCCGTCCGGGGCCAGCTTGGCGGCGAACCAAGCGTCGGACATGGTTTCCAGAGACTTGGGAACGGTTTCGAGTATTGAGCGTGTGGGAGACAAGATGTCTGTGTCCGTGCAATGGACTATGGGCTGGACGGGCGTGTAGATGTATGGGACTTTCCTCTGTGATGAATGGAACAATCGAGCGTGGGATGAGAGTAGCCCAGCAAAGATGTAAGACGTAGAACACCCTATTAGAAATAAATAGGTATGTACCCGAGCCGACCAACATAGGCTGACGTCACTTGTATTGCCTTATTTCGCAACGGCCGAGGGGCTGAGCTTTGTGTGCCTGCAGAATCTCCAGTGGCGGATTGAGTCACATTCGTTCGGACTGGGGTCATAGTCTGCTCGGCAAAGGCTTGTTCGGACATCCCTTCAGCTTGGCTAACCAGGTACCTCCTATCATCCTGCTATTCTTCGTATTCGACGCTTACATCGACTGCTTACGTGGGATACCGACGAAGTACAATCACCTGGCAGCTTTCCAATATGCTAAATTACTATGCACTTAGGCTGCCATAACGTCGACGTAGTCGGTCTCGCGGCCCCTCCGCAAATGTGACCTGGGAGGTGGCACGACAGACACATAGCCTTGTACTGTCTTGCGCCCGATTCAGCTTTCGTCGACTCTATTTTTAGCACGTAAGGCGCACTGCATAGTAAGCAAATGCCCATTTACATCTCGATGCCGCAGTGTCAAGTAAAGATTAGCGTTGCCGATCTTTGTTGGCCCAGGATACTCCGGATGTATTGAGCAAAACGTGCTGCTGATCCTCGACCCAGTTTCGATCTACATCCAAGCCAGCCTTCATCCACGTCCCGCTCAGCTTTCTTGAGAACGCCCCCACGAAACTAATAGCAGGCGGAGCGGTGCCAAAATCTCACGGCCAGGGGGCGAAGGAGTCTGTACATAGCCGAGACGGAGGTTGGCGAGATGCTTGTGTGCACTGCCTCGCTACGGCTCCCCTGATGCCATGATCCACTCGTAAGCTTACTTTACCATACACATGAACACCAGCCAGGATGTACGACAACGTCGATCTCATGCCGGAGCGCACTTTGGCAAATCAACGGGCGACGGTGAGAACAGGACCAGCTAGTGGAGTTTCTCGCGTAGGAGTCTTATTATCGCGAAGCTGGAAAGACGTTGCCAGGCAGTGTTCATGATGAGGTATAAGTATGATGCCGGCGGCTGCCCATTGCTCGACAACCAACACCAGTCCACCGACACCCAAGACAATTCACTATCCTAAACAGCAACCGAACCGCTTCAACCCATCAACATGCAATTCTCCGTCACCACTGCCGTTGTCGTCTTTCTGGGGTTCGCCTCCGCGGCTCCGGCAGACTTGGAAGTCCGTGGCACGCCGTCCAATGCGCCCGTGACCGTGAGTACTTCATTGCTATTCCATTAGGTTAAGCAAGATTTGGAGCCACAAGCTGATACGATTCCATTCTGCAGTTCGACCACTTGCCTGATTCTTCCAAGACCTTCAAGTGTGGTAAGTTCAACGATCAGGCAGCCGCAGGTTGACTCGAACAAGAGCCCCGTTCCTTTGCTAACGCCGTCGCGGCTTTCCAGGCAAGACGACGTACACGGGGCACGACATCTACATCTCGGCGCAGCGCGGCGTGGCGCTGCAGGAGATCGGGGAGACGCGCGGCAAGAACAAGTACCCGCACTCGTTCGACCACAACGACAGCAAGGGCCACCAGCTCAACTTCCCGGCGTACTGCCCCGAGGACAAGGACCGCATGGAGTTCCCCCTCATCCGCAACGGCCCCTACGACGGCGGCAAGAGCAACACCAAGCAGGGCGACGAGCGCGTCGTCTACTTCTACGAGGACGGCGAGGTCGACAACAACGGCCACGCCAAGGCCACCTACTGCGGCATCATGACGCACGTCGGCGCCGCCACCGGAGGCTTCCTCCTGTGCTGAGCGGAGAGACTCCCTCGGGTAGGCATGGCGGTTGTTTCGCACTGGAGATGCATGGGCAGCGGCACGTATGCTGGATCGGATATCGAACGTCATGGGCACCTAAACTTTCCCTGACGTCCAATGGGTGGTTGCTTTACTGTTTTGATACAGGCGCGAGCTTTTCTACACGTCCATACGTGTTACCTCGCCCAGTTGGCAGTTTTGTGGCGTTATGGGTGTGTGTGTTTCTGGGACTTGCTTTAGTTTGGGGCTAGAAGGTTATTTGCACATCATTACTATTGGAACTTCCCTCAAATCACCTGCTGATCCCGGATGCCTACAAGTGACTATGTACGACATGCTGGGTTGATGGTGGTGCACCGCAACGCAACGACTATCCGACAAACATGTTATAGGAAGAGAGTCCTGTGGATAACACTTGGGTGTCTGGAAGACATAGCGACATCGTCAGTTTGAGTTATAGAGGTTCGGTGGATGTTTTAAGCTGCGTCGTCCATACATAGACTGAGACCGATCAGGGGATGAAAAACCCCATGTCAAAGAGGTTCTTCAAAGCAACCTTGCAATACATTGCCATGTCCGGCTCCTGGCCCGCCTCGCGGAGAACCACGACGTAGAGAACGAGCACGCGCCAGACGGCCTTCAGGTAGTCCACCAGACCGCCCCGGTCTGCGAGCACGTCCCGGAGCCGGTCGCGGTCCCAGCCGGCCTCGTTGCGCTCCAGGTAGAAGTCCCAGTGCTGGAGGTTCTGGGGGTCGCCGTCGTAGCTGCCGGCGACCGAGTAGAGCATGCCGTGGTAGCTGGGCAGGTTCATGTACCACTTGCGGGCGGGGTCGGCCACGCGGCCGGCGGCGTCCCGCACGGCGTCGCCGACGCCCGCGCCCGCGTCCTGCAGGGCGGCGAGCAGGTTCGCGAACACGTAGGACCGGACGCCCTCCTCGGCCACCCGGCTCAGGCCGTAGTCGCCGTACGGCTCGGTGACGAAGTAGCGGAACCCGGCGCGGATCTCCGCGTGGTTGGTCAGCAGCAGCAGGGACTCCATGAGCTCGGCCCGGAGCTCCGGGACGCCGCCGCCGCCGGCGGGCGACGCCGAGAGCGCCGGCGGGGCCCCCGCCGCCTCCAGCATCATGATCTTCAGGGTGTCGTCGTAGCGGCTGCGGGACGCGTAGATGTCGCCCGTCCACGTCTCGACGCGGTGCAGCCCGTCGCCGCCCCAGAGGTGGTTCCGGAATCGGTCGTCGTCGCTGCCGTCCTGCGGCCCGAAGTACCGTTTCCGGATCGCCTCGGGGTACACCGGGCGCACCGCCGTCCCGGGCGGCGCCCCCTGAGCCTCCGCTACCCACGCTTTGGCCCGCTGCCGATAGACGTCGCTGGGCGGGTACTTGGCCCGCTCCGTGGCGGCGAACTCGTTCACTTGCTTGGCGAAGGCGCGGCAGAAGTAGTCGATCTCCTTGGGCTCGGTCCCCTTGTGGAGGTAAACGATGTCGTTGAACTTGGGCTCGAGTTTGGGGTTGGGTTTGTACTTGAAGAGGGAGGCGAGAGTGTTCCAGGGCAAGGCATGCGTTTGGTGCGCCATGATGGCGGCCGGGGAGGTGAAGAAGATGAAATCAAAGTTGGGGTTTTGGGGTGCCGTTGCAGAAACGAGCCCCGGGGAACTCGAAGTTCTCACTAGCGTTTATTATATAGTGCCCAGTCATGCAAGTACACAAGGAAAAGAGTTTACATATATAGGTCCCTTGTGGGGAACCGACTGGGGTGATGAAGTGACGATGAATGGTTCGTTTCGACTCGAGTCACCCGGTGAAACTACACTGCCCCCGCTCAGACCTCCAGATCCGCTTTTTGCTACCATGACTTCCGGGGCTTCATTGGCACATTTCCCTTAAACATTGACACCGCAGATGCCGAAACCAATTGAGGCTCATGATAGCGGGCCGGGCCGGGTCTCGAATTGACCGTATGGCAGCCCAGGCGGGTGGGTACGAAGCCCACCAACCGTTACTTGTTGAGATGGAGTGCACATGGTGGTTGGAATCGTTGCATTAAAGGTTAAGAAGAGAGGAAAGGAAAGCTAGGTACAGGAGGCTCCATGTCGGCGATGCCAGCCTTGGTGTTCTGGCATTACTCCCAACCAAAGGCTGGGTCGAGTGTGCCATGACCCCTTTTGGTGTCAACTACACCTCGGTCACTTGAAGAAGAGCGAGTCCAGAAGACGCAGGTGTACATAGATGATACGTCGACCCAATGCTCGGGCGGACAGCTTGCGTTTACGGTGGCGATTGTTGACTATTATCCAACGCAGCACAACCTCGACGACCATTACCAGGCTGCCTCTTGGCAGACTTGCGGTCTGTATTGTATCCTTTTACGAAGGATAACAGAGTGTAGCATAGTTCAAAATCAAGACCGTCTGAAGCATCCAAGAAATTAACACTGAGCACTTATCTGCGCAGTCGACGCGGCTCATCGAAGTGACCAGTAATCGTAGCAGCCAGCGTAGCTACAGACTCAGCAGCGCCGGCCCAACACCAGTAGTAACGCCCTTAAACAAACACTCAAAATACCTCACAGCGTTGAGCGTACAGGTCGAGGAACGCCGCTTAAGCGCTCCGCATCAGAAGTATCGATTCATCCACCCAAAGCACTGCCAAAGCAATGTTTCTGACCCAAAGTAGCTTGCTATGTCGCCTCGTCGGAAATACTGTAAACCTGGTCAGAATCATCATCGCCACTGTAATGTACCTAGATATGGCCAAAGAAACGGCGCGCCTACTTTACCATCTTCCCTAACCCATATCTCTCGTATCGCAAAAGCGGAACCGTGATTGCGTCGCAGCAGTTGCTCCCTGTATGTGCGACAACACCATGGTTCTAACGGGCGGACTCGAAGGATTTCTGGGGGGCGGAAAGGCCCGGCCGGGGGTCCCAGCAGTAAAAAGTCTTTCAGCGAAGGGCCTTCGGGGCGGGAACCAATAGCTCCATGACGCAAAACGTATTTGGAGATGGTCCGTCGCAGCGCCGGAGGCAGACGAAAGAGCTTGCCATAGCTTGTCGTAATGGCCATCGTGTACGCAGATATGGTTTCGATGGGTGGTTGGGTGGGCTTCCTAATGAATGCTGATGGGTGGGAAGAGGTTGGTCGGGGAACTTGAGGTTTAGACCGATAGGGGGGAACAGTCCCTGATATAAATGAGAGACAGAGAGAGTAAGAGAGGCAAATAAGACGGGGTCAGCGGGGGCAGAAGAGCCTCTTTATGCATACCCTCGGATACTAAAAATTCCTATGATAACGTAGCAGCTAATACGACCAACCAAATTTCGAGACTTTCAATAGTAGGACTAGGGAGTAACTATTCAACTTAAAACACAGGTAGTAGAGTTGCACTTTATTGATGCTTTGTTTAATAACAGGTAAAATAGCTTTCGTGGCAATCTAGGAAGAAAAAGGACTCGTCTCAACACTGATTTACATCCAAGAAGCACTATGTATTCCATAAAAAGGGACGATAGTAATATATTTTTAAGTACTAAGGGCGTACGTATACTTCGACCAGACTGAAATACCCAACTCACACCCCTAATGTTTGGGGCAAGGTGGCTCGCTTAGAAAACCCAAGGGAGAAAGCTAGCGCAAATTTGGAACGACTGTATAAGCCGCCAAACCTTAGACCTTAGAGGCGTATTTGTCGCCAGCAGAGACGGCAATAGTCTCCATCTCCATCTGTTTGTCCACGTTGTTCTCCACCTGCTTCTGCACCTCCTTCCCTTCAAACATGAAGGAAAGCTCCTCCAACGTTCTACCGTAGGTTTCGGGGAAGAACATGTCTGAGAGAGTTGACTGGTCAGTACACAGTTCGAAGGCAAAACGCCGGTCCTGTTTCTGCCGCCTTGAAAGGACAGCCACCTAGGTACGTGTCGACACTTACAGACGGTCACAATCTCCACCAGGATCCAAACGCAGTAGACGATGTAGTATTTCCAGCCGATACGGTCTAGCGCGATGGGGTTCACGTAAGTGTTGAAGAACACGGCGAAGCGAACCATCAGTTGCTCGAAGGCGATCCCTTTGGCCCTTTGCTGGTAAGGAAAGATCTCGACGAGGTAGGTGTAAGCCAAGGCGTTCCACCCCACGTTGTAGAAGCTGCGGTCGTTGTCAGTCCTTTGCTTCATGCTCAGTAGTGAAAAAAAAGGGGACAGGGGCCGTACGGAGAGTAGACGAATATGAAGACGAGAACAGCGATGCCGGCTTGCGACGTTTCCTCGATGGCGTACCGGGCCGATGCGATGGTCCAGACAGTGTATACGACGGCGGTTCCGATAGTGCACGTAAGGAACATGACGCGTCGCTTGAAGCGAGGAGCGATGAGGGCGATGGGGACCTGTGTTCTCCCGCGTCAGCACGTGCCCTTGGCTCCCTATGGGGGGTTTGCGCCTACCGCATTGATGAAGCCCCAGCACGTGTTGCTGAGGATGACCTTCTGGACCGTCCGGTCGTCCTGGATGCCGACCAGGTTCAGGATCTTCTTCATGTAGAAGGACAGGAGCCCGTTGCCGCTCCACTGGGTGAAGAAACCCATGACGGCGGCGAGGAAAAAGCGGCGGCGCATGGGGGCGTCGCGGAGGACGTCGGCCCAGACGAAGTTCTTGGCCATGGTCTGCTCCTGGGCGATGGTGCTCTGGATCTGGGCGAACTCGAGGCGCACGAACTCGTCGCCGTGGTCGCCCTCGGCGTGGTACTTCTGCAGGACGGCGAGGGCCTCGTCGGCGCGGTCGCGCGACATGAGCCAGCGCGGGCTCTCGGGGCAGAGGGGCATGAAGCAGATCTGGCAGAGGCTGGGCACGAGCTGCAGCAGGCTGGGCAGGCGCCAGGCCCAGGTCGAGGCCATCTGGAAGGTGCCGTAGGTGACGCCGGCGGCGATGATGGCGCCGACGAACCACGAGGCGTTGAACAGCGAGGTGAGGACGGGCCGCTCGCGCGCGTACGCCAGCTCGGCGATGAGCGACGACGCGTTGACGATGGCGAAGGGGATGCCGAAGCCCAGCACGAAGCGCGACCCGATGAACATGTCGGCGTTGACCGCCCCCGCCTGCAGGCCCGCCCCCATGCACATCACCACCGACGCCGTCACGATGGTCCACCGCCGCCCGAGGTGCTGCGACACCGTCGGCACGAACGGGATCGCCAGCAGCGCCCCCAGCGAGTAGATGGCCGAGAGGAGGCCCAGCCGGCTCTCCGTCGGGTTGTCAAAGTCTGCCGGACGCCGGTCAGCTCGTTTCCCGTCGTCGGGCGCGGACTTGCCGGACACGTACAGTCCACCCACGACTGCACCGCCTGGAGCGAGTTCATCATGGACGAGTCGAAGCCGGACGTCCACTCCACCCCCAGCCCACAGGGCACGAGGATGAGGTAGAGGATCCGCAGGTTCGGCTTCTGGTACCATTTCTTGGAGTCGGTCTCGGCGATCTTGGACAGCCGAGGATCGCCAAACTCCTCTTTGTGGCCGATGATGGCCATGATGCCGCGGTCTAGGTGGTTAGAAGTTGATGCGATGTCGTCGTGCACCACACGTGCCGGGGAAGTTCTCTGCTGCAACCACGGCTGCAACTTGATCCCTTGGGGGGTCGCACTTATCGCTTTATGCTTTTCCGCAACCCGGTGCTATCCAGCGTCCTCTTCCCCGTGAGCGTGTGAGGCTTCGAGGATACCGTGCCAGCCCGCCGTCGCCAAGGGACACTTCCCCGCGTCGCGTCGGCTTTCATTGGTTCGTATCGACGTAAATGCAAAACCGAGCCTGACTTGCATTAGCCCCGCGGGGAATTCTGGGGGCGTATTCGACGTATTCGGGTCAGAGACCACCGGATACCCCAAATTTCGCCGTTTGCAGAGTTCGGAGGCACCACACCCCGCGATTTCCCCCGCCACAGGGCATTTGCACCCCATTCATTGGGCCTGACGAGGAGATCATGGGGCTCTTTGTTCTTGCGGCACGGCTATAGTAGTCGGGTTCATGACACTGAAAGAACTGCAATTACTACAGCTGAAGGAGATAAAAAGACGTAATGAAAATCCCCCTACTGACCCGATCTTCGTACTTGACCTCTGCTGAACTATCAGCACATCTTTTCCTGACATGAGACAGGACCCTGCCAAGTTCAAAAGCAAAAGAAAACCGCTCCGACGAGAACTCTCCTGCGAAGTTTTTGAAAAGCAACGTCTGCATCTGAGCACGCATGTTGGACAACTATCCACCGGCCGCCCCATACGACCTATCTTGCTGAATAAGTAGACGGGACGAGCAGGTGGCCTATATAGAGTATAAGTTGAAGACCAGAAGCCCGAGAACCCAAGAAGGGACTTACATATTCAATGAATAATGAAACCCATCATAATCACTCTCTTTCAACATCTTTTTCATGTTGGAAACGTCTACCATGGACTCGATCTCTGTCTCCGTTCATGTTATCCACGCTGCAAGGCGCGTGTGTATATAAGGGAGTCTCCTCCCCTCTCTGGTTCCCTTTTCTTTCTCTTCTTCTTCAGTCAATCTGAATTCCTCAACCCTCGTTCGATACTTCAGAATCTTCTTCAGCATCTTCTTCGGCATTTTCCTCAGCATCTTCCTCAACATCTTCCTCAACATCTTCCTCAACATATCTTTCCGAGCCCAATAGGCTGGTGATGGCATCTGATCTGCCAAGAGCTAGAGCATATTCCAAAGGCGTTTCGTGTTCCGAATGTCTGTGGTCGATTGGGTGTGCCCTGTCGATGAGGAGCCTGACAATCCCTGGGCAGTTGCCGTCAATAGCAGCAAAGATAGGTTGCTCGTATGCGCCTTTCTTGACATCAAGAGATGCCCCAGCGTCCAGCAAGGCCTCAACCGCGACGCGGCAACCCAAAAAGCAGGCGAGATGCAGGGGCGGCGGAGACAGACTGTCACCGTTGACATCAGCTCCGTTCGCGATAAGAAGCTCGAAAGCTTCTTCACAATCAAATTCCTTTCGAACTAGGAAGTCATCGTCCAAATTCGCATATTCGGTATGTGAAGCGCAATGTCCTTGGTACACCTGTAACGAACGATCCCAGCAATACAAAACGGATATCAGCGGTGAGTGGAGTGTCGATTCGGGGTAGTCAACTTTGGCTCCTTTAGAGATGAGATATTTCATCACCTCATATTGGCCCTCTGAGGCTGCATGCTGTAGAAGATGGCGCCCGCTTTGTACATCGGCACTATTGACGTCAAAGGGGCTCTGGTCGAATATGTGCTGAACAGATTGCAAGAAGCCTCTCTTGCATGCAAGTACGAGTAATTCCATGGTAGGAGACGTTTGTGCCGTAAGGTATCGGAAGGCCAAATCTGTAGTAGACTGAGATTCGAATGCTTTGGTGACAATGGCATTCCAGGTGTCCTGAGTGCAATTGTTCTGGATGAGTCGACATATCTTGTTTTTCTCTGCGCCCTCGCGGGAAAGCATACATCCCATGTCTAGGTCGCATGTTGCTTTGGCGCCTCTGGATAGGAGTTCGTCCATCATTTCTGGGTGTGCGGCATGGTCGAGGGCTCGGCTACGGTTGATGTCGGCGCCAGCCGATATCAGTAACCGTAACACCTGCACATGGCCATTGGTCGAAGCCAGGGTGAGCGGCGTCACTCCCTCAAAGTCCGGCTGACTCTGATTCGCATCTGCGCCTTGTTTCAGGAGCTCCTTGACCGTTTCGAGGTGACCATGAGCAGAAGCGGCATGAATCGGACTTTCGATGCAGTCCGGCGCGTTAAAGTCTGGGAGTGGATATTTGAGCCAACACGGTCGCTTTCTGCCAAGATTCACTATTGCTCCAGCGTTCACCAGCTTTTGGGCCATTAGGTAATGGCCCCGGGAAGATGCCGCGTACAGAGCAGTGCCGTGGCCATGTGTGACGAAGTTCACGTCCACCTGACGAGCTAACAGCAAGTCCACAACCGCATGGTTGTCGGCCGCAGCAGCCATCTGCAAGGCTAGTCCGAATCGAGGGCCATGTGCCTTTCGCTCTGGAGCCTTTGAGAGCATTAGGACGAGAATAGCCCCCATTGGATGCTCGACTCCAATTTCGAAGAATTCATACTCTGAGTAGGAGAAGAAGAAGACTGAATCCAGAAGCCGACTCCATCCATCGTCGTCCAACGGTATCGTCACTCCAGCCTGAACTAGTGCATGTATCATCGAAGAAGGATGCCGCTGAAGCACCGCAATCTCGAGGGCTTTAGCCACTTCTGCGACAGCATGGTGGTGCCATGTAGATCGCGGGAACATAGCTTGATTGATGTTGAGGGAGAATTCGTGTGCCAGGAACGCCATGAGGTCGACATACCCGTGATAAATAGCGCTGAGCAGCGCCATCTGGGGTGTAATGCCCTTGACTGGATCAGGAGTTGGCCAGTCACACAGTAACGCCTGCATTTCTATAGAGTATGCGTGCGCAGAGACTGGCATGTAAATGGCTGAGAGCTCGAAGATCCACAAGATAGTCTCATGGCTGAGGGCGTGGACAGGCGATCGACGAGCACCTGTGTTCTTCCTCTTACACTGTATACACGGCGCAGATAGCTTCCCTGCAGTCATGTCATCCCACATGATAGTTTCATGGTTTGGAGGGCGGTAAGGTGTTTGGAGTACATCTTTTCTGTCCTCGTGCCAGGATGGCTTCAGGCGTGCGCGGCTAGAGGCACAATAATAGGGGTTGGAATCGAAGGGTAAAGGCTGAAATTCCCGCTTGGGCAGCACAGAGGCTATCTTTGGATGACCACCTTGCAACGCTGCAGTGATCGCATTCGTCCAATGGCCAGGGCGTCGAGGGTATACCTCGGCTCCTGCATCGAACAACAGCCTTACAGCTAGTTCATGACCATGATAAGCTGCCGCTTGAATAGCATAGCCGTAAAAGCCGCTATGCTGATTGGCATTGGCATTCCTGGCCAGGAGAGCTCTGATGATGGTGTCATGGCCCTTTGCAGAAGCAACTTGCAAAGCGTCTCCGATAGGACCATGCGCGTCGACATTTGCTCCTCGGTCCAACAGGAGGTTGACCAAAACTGATGAATTGATCATTGCGGCGCTGGCTAGGGGACTTCCAAAGACTCCATTGGCTTCGATGCTCATGCCCTTGTCGAGGAGGTATTCGATCATTCCAGGGCGGTTGTGAAGGGTTGCAATGGCAACCGCGTCAGGTGGTAGTAAGCTTGCGACATTGCTTTTGTCGCGGAGGAATAGCTCTAGAGCTGGGATATGGCCACTCTGTATGGCTTTCGAAGTCTTCTGGAACCTTTTCCCTTCACCCAGCCGGGAGCCAAGGGGGGAGCTCTGGAGCCAGTTGACCACTTGGGGAAACCCTGCACGAGCAGCTTGCTGCAAGGCGAGCTCGTAGCTTTCTTCCGATTGCTCTATGCAGCCGTGTCGCAGGAGCAGGAGAGCGACCTCTTCTTGATGGCCACGACACGAGGCTTCCAAAGCGTCTTTGAAGAGAGATCCACAGCCAAAGTCTGCGTTGAGTTGAAGAAGTTGCCTCACAACTTCTGTATGGCCGGAAAAGCAAGCCGCATGAAGTGGACTCCCCAATCTGCCACATTCAACGTTGATTCCTGCCCCGTGCTCGGTGAGATAAGACACAGCGAGGGCATGTCCGAAGGCCGCTGCAAGGTAAAGAGGTCGATGCCCAAATTCATTCTTCTGGTTCACACTGGCCTCCAAAATGGGCGGTGGCACAGCGTCCATGAGACTGCGCATGCCAAATGCGCTCATCAGAAAAAGAGGTGAAAAGTCAGGGCCTGGAACAGGGGGCAAGTCAAAGCTTGGGATTGCATAGAGCCTCGTTTTCAGAGCATGGTCAACCGGTATCAGCTGACGGACGGCACGGAGCCTGGATCGCCACGCAGCAAAGGTGATGCTGGTATCGAAATCGTCATCGAAAACGAAGGAGCGAGCCTTGAGGGAAAGCTCTTCGTAAGAACTAGAGCCCTGGGCCTGTGCAAAGTGGAGAGGCCAGTACATGGTTGCGTAGTCGTGGAAAGTCGCCAGGGGGAACGTCGGTTCGTTGTGTTCCTTCCAGGGCAGCGAACAGGCGTTGATGCAATCGGATGCGATGGTGCTGTGGGATTCCACAACACTGAACCCATCTCGCCTGGCAAGAAAGTCTTGGAAGGACTGGTGAGAGAAACGGAGGACGTTGCACTTCTCATCGACCACCACCATGTTGGCACACAGCCTGGCGAGCTGGTTGTATGTGATGAGGGAGCCGTGCGAAGTCCCCAGCGCAGATATGATAGCTGAGGGCGGAAGCGGCTCTTTTGCATGCAAGACCCAAATCAAGAGTTTCTTTGCTATTTGCCGGGCCTGAGCTCCGGTAGACATGATGCGATCCATGATAGTCTCGTAAATGGTGTTCAGATCGGTAGGTAGACCGCTTTGTAAAACGCTCTGCACATCTGCTTCGAAATGCTCGCAAGCTATGCGATCAACTTGAAGCCGCACCCAGAGAAACCTGATGGAAGTGGGGGGTCAGCAGTCTGCGAGAGAAGAAGTTTTCTGGAAGATTCACATTTCACCGGCATTCTCGAGCAGGAATTGAGCCACCATGTCATGCAGACTTGAAGAAAAGTCGAGGAGCCATTCATTGGAATTGATCGTAGCAATTTGATGCTCGACAAATGTCGCCATGTCCACATGAGTCTCCTCAGCAGTGATATTGATGCAGTTACTGGCATTCAAGGTCGATCGTAGATGGTTATCGGTTCTCGTGGACACGAATAATTTGACAACATTGTCGGCTTTGTAGACAATGTCGCTCAAGGCTTTCGTCAATCCATGGCGCTCTTTCTGGTCCAAAGTGTCGAGAGCATCCACAATGATTGTTAGGGGATTCTGCTGTGCAAGCTCCAGGACAAGTCGCACACAGTCCTCAGTATGTAGCCGCGGTGTATCGAAACTGTCGATCTTGGTCGCACCGGCTTTTCGCTCATACTCGGCCAAAAGACTGTCGCAGATCCTTGGCCCTCCACTGATATCGACGCAGAGCTGCCAAACGATGGTGCGCATCACGCTGTCCGAGGAAGCGCGGTCTCGTTCCCAGTCGGAGTTGGCGCAGTAGAAAAAAGCCAAAGGTGCAGGAGACTGATACTGAGCCGCTGTTCGACTCAAAGAATCGATGACAAGCGACGTCAACGTTGACTTTCCAGACCCAATGATCCCATGGAGTAGAAGAACGGAGGAGCAGCTTGATGTATGCCAATCCACGTATTGCGGGTGGCTCAACAGCCATTGCCCAGTTCCTGGCAATCTTGTCTCGGAGACATACGCGTGGTGGCGATTGTACGGAGAGAGGGTCAGCCAGTCGCGCACTTGTTTGAACTTTTCGTCGGCCAGGGAGAGGGGATGACCAGCTTCGTGAAGCGATAACCGCGTGAAAGTTGTCTCTAGCTTCTGCAGTGTCTCCATGCCCATCATGTTGGAGATCTTGAGCACCTCATCTTCTCGCTCTAGCACAGAACGCATCCGGTCATTGTCGATATCACGGAACGGACTCTTTGCTATGCGTACTGCAAAAATGCGTCAGCCATGCAAGACGAGGGGTGATTGACACCTAGAACCATGATGGAATCAGGTGAGCCAGCTTACCTGCAGTACTTTCTCCGAAGAACTTCTGGAACCGAGCTAAATGGGTTAGTATATCGGCGTACAGGCCAACTCTGGCTTCGCTCAGGGCATCATAAAATTTCGAGCTGGTCTGGGCGAAGAGTTGTTGCTCAAACTCGGTCTGCCGGGTAATGAGACGGGAAATGACCTCCACTACAGGAGGCAAGGTCAGTGGCCTATTAGCCGCCGAAAAGGTTATGAAAACCTACCATCAGCAATCACGAACCCGAAGTATTGAATCTCGGACACGGCGGACTGCAACACGAATCTGACGGCGGCCCAAGGCAAGGCTGCGACTTCTGGGTTGTACTGCACGGCTGTATCACCGATTTGCTTGAAGCGATCCACCCATCGCACAATTTTCTCCAGCACATCGCGCACGATCACCACCTCGCCGGTTGATCGGGTGAACTTGAAGCGCTTTTCGAGGCACTTCCGACGTCCCTTGTCGGCTTCGTCCTTGACGGCAATCTGATAACCATGAATGAGTAAGGTAGAAAGAGAGAGAGAGAGTTCATTGCAGTGCAATTACCAAGACATCGCCTGGATGTGGTTTCAGCGGAAGAAGACGGCTCTGCACATCTTTGGGCAACTGGTCGAACGCCTTGTCCCAGAGTTGCATCCCCGAGGAAACAGGATCAGGTACAGCGGTAGCCATACCGACGCATGCGAAGCCGATGCAACGGTGTTATCGTTTGAAGTTGCCTTTACATTTGGTCGTATATCAGCCGGCATTGACTTGGCGATAGGGAACGATAAGTACCTAGGTATTGGTGCTCTTCAGGCAAGCAAAACTGAAGATCAAGTTTCACCAAGATGAGTGAAGAATGCAGAAAAAGTAGTCAGGCTGACGAGCGGGGACGGCGAGATATTTGAGCATCGAGCTATGTATGTTCGCAATGGCTGTGCTCTGCCGTGTAACCACTCCGCCTTCTCCTCAGCCACGAAGCCTGCCGCAACTGCGCTATGGAGGTGTCTTGGCATAAGTACATCGCATTCAGCCACTCAATCATGCTCAGTAGCTTCCAAGATCGCAAAAGAAAATAAATGCATACTTATGCATATTATGAATGGCCAAGTACACCGTGCGTCTACCTTGCTCGTTTAATGTGGACGCTGTTAGAAGAGATGAATATTTACTGAACCTGGTCACTCTCCTGCAAACTTGTGAGTACAGACAGCACAAGATATTCATATAGCTGCTTTTGATCGTATTAACAGGTAAGAGGGGTCGTCCAAGGTGTGTTCTTCGTGTCCGCATGAGCTATCCTGCTTCAGTCGTATTACCTCATTGCACCAGAATTCGCGGTCCTCGCGCAATGAATTTGAGGGCATCCAGGTGGTGATGAGACAGTCCAAAGAATCGCATGGGAGCCAGTAACGCCCGGAGCACCTCCAATTTAGGGGCCGGTCTCCCTATTTGGGCATTGGCCCTGTGAATTATCCAACGTTGTTCGCGGCACCGTGAGGCCGCGAGTCCCCCTGCAGCTGTACCTCAACACCAGAAGAGGATCGTGTACTACATTAGCAAATGTACCCGTAAATCTGCATCTACCCAACATCAGCGAAAGGGGCAGATGGGCTCGTGTTGGCTGCGAGTGAGCTTTTATAACTAAACTTGAAAAGATTACAACCGAACAGCAAGAGAAATTTCATAGGGACAACGGAAGATTAGCATTTAAGAACTAAAATCGAAGTATGCTACTAACGGAAAGAGGGCCATTTCGTCGCCTTCTGGGTTGAGTCCGCCATTGCTGAAATGCCTGAGGAATACAAGCACGACGGAAGGGCTTTGGGCTTTATTGAAGATGAAATATTTCCATTGGCCAACTTGGAAGTACCTGAGAAGTGGGACATGAGAAAATTAGTACTCTCGCCTGGGGCACAAAAGCCTACCTCAAGGATATGGCGGAGCGCGGTAGCCGGCATTGCTACTGATGACCAGGAGCTTCTTTTCCGGAAGCTAATGTTGCTATGGTGGGCTACAGAGCTGCGTGAACGTAGCCGTAGACATATGCAGGTACGATTTACATCATTCAGCTCTTCTCTGCCGCAATGGGGACTTTCCTGGGGCGCTCAAGGAATAGAACCGAAAGTATGTGCCCGACAGCAGCCTTGGCGGGCCGGGAACTAGAGACTGATGCATGGTTCGGTTCAGAACCTCTTATCGGACCAAGACATGAACCCGGATTTCGGGACAACGGGTCGAGATGGGGAGTCTAAATACATACCACTTACGCGGCCCGAGTTATGCATGGATCGTGACGCGCTGTCAGCCTCGCGTTTGACTTTGACATGCAGATAGAGACGCAGCACAATGCAGTGCCAAGTCTGGGCAGGCTTAAATCACGAATCCATGTGCCGAGAATCCGTCTGTCACTCGTGGATTCAACATTGAAGAGACCGGGAGAGAAACGGCTCGTCAATACTGCACGAAAATATGGAACATTGGCAGCCTTGGCTGCAGTCTGGAGAAGTAAGGCAACGACAGGATGACGACAGGCAAAGCAGTGTTATCCGTTCCCCGAAGAGGGCTCAGTAACATGGGAACGTAGGTAAGTACTAGATAAAACCCCGGGTGCTGGGGCAATTTCGAAACAGAAGAGCAAGCACTCACCGACTTGACTAAGACCAGCTCTCGCGCCGTATTTGTCCTTTACCGCTCCAAAAATCAGACACCTTCCTTTGCGGTAACCAGATCACCGAAAGAAATCGTCAAGATGCCTATGATCATCGAGCAGAACGAGCCGGCTCTCGAGCCGATTGCCATTGTTGGCATGGGTAAGCCACGCAAGCCACTTCCGTTCCCTCCCCCCTTTCGAAGCATGGTTTCCCCCCGGTTTCCAATTTTACTCTCGGGGCGAGATGGTAAGTAAGCGGAAGACTGACGAAGTCACGCCAGCCTGCCACCTTCCGGGGTCGGTAGACTCACCGTCGAAGTTCTGGGAGACGCTGCGCGAGAAGAAGACGCTTCGCACGCCGCGGGTGCCCAAGGCGCGGTTCGATATTGACGCGCACTACCACCCGGACCTGGGCCGGCCGGGATCCTTCTCGGCGCTGGGCGGGTACTTCCTGGCCGAGGACCCCGTCGACTTCGACCCCAGCTTCTTCCACATGACGCCCATCGAGGCGCAGTGGCTGGATCCGCAGCAGCGGAAGATGCTCGAGGTCTGTTACGAGGTGCTGGAAAACGCCGGCGTGCCGCTGGAACGCGCCGCCGGCTCCAACACGGGCGTCTACGTCGCTTCCTTTACGAGCGACTACCAGCAGATGTCTATCTTCGAGCGCGATTTCCGTCACAACTACGCCGCCACCGGCGTCGACCCAGGCATCATCAGCAACCGCATCAACAACGCGTTCAACTTGAACGGCCCCAGCTGCATCATCAATACCGCCTGCTCCTCCTCCGTCTACGGCATCCACAACGCCTGCCATGCCTTGCGGACGGGCGATTGCGATGCCGCCATTGCGGCCGGCAGCAATCTCGTTATGATTGTGGTACGGACCCGGTTTCCCCACACAAAGATGATGGGGGGAAGAAGCTCACACGGCGGCAGGACCAACACATGAACACGGCTAAGTTGGGTGTACTCTCTCCCACTTCCGAGTAAGCAGGACCCGGAACGCGCAGTTGGTGCAAAAGCTTACCCCTACCATAGGTGTCACACGTTCGACGAGCGCGCCGACGGTTACGGCCGTGCGGAAGGCATCGGAGCGCTGTACCTGAAGCGGCTGTCGGATGCCATCAAGGACAGAGACGTGATCCGGTAGGCAAAGCCCAGGCAGATTTACCCTACCGTCACGGGGACTGACCTTCGCAGCGGCGTCATCCGATCCTCGGCCGTCAACACCAACGGCAAGGTCGAGGGCATGGGCATTACCTTTCCCAATGCCCTAGGCCAGGAGAAGGTGCTGCGTCACGCCTACGAGCGGGCCAACCTCGACCCCAACCTGACGGCGTACCTAGAATGCCACGGGACGGGCACACCGACGGGCGACCCCATCGAGTGCCGGGCCGTGTCGCTGGGCATGAACGATTCGCGCAGTACCGACAAGCCGCTGTTACTGGGCGCTGCGAAGGCCAACATTGGGCACAGCGAAGCGGTAAGATCGCCCATGTGTGTGGAATCCATCCAATGTGACTATGCTGACCCCAACGTGGCAGGCGTCGGGCATCTTTGCGGCCATGAAGGCGGCGCTGATGACGGAGAAGGGCGAGATTCCCGGAGTGTACGGGTTTCAGACGCTGAACCCTAACATCAAGGACAAGGAGTGGAACATTGAGATCGTGCGGGAGCTGCGGCCTTGGCCGGCGGGCTTCGCAACGCGGCGGGCAAGCGTGTCGTCGTTTGGGTACGGCGGTACCAACGCGCACCTGGTCATCGAGGCGGCCGACAACTTGTGCCCGTGGTACAGTCACGGACAACCCAAAGCAACAGCCAGCTACGACTACGATGACGCCGCGCCACGGCCTTTGCTAGTCGCCATGAGCGCCCACGACGCCCCGACGCTTCGCCGCAACATTGCTGCCCACCAGGCCATCGCAGCCGACTACCACCTCGCTGACCTGGCCTACACGCTGAATTGCCGCCGCACGCGCTTCTCCGGCGCCCGTGGCTACGCCATTGTGGCCCCAGGCCATGAGACTGAGGCCCTCTCGCCCAACGGCTTCGCCTACGGCGCCGCCCTGCCTCGCCCAGCTACCGTTGGCTTCGTCTTCACCGGCCAGGGGGCGCAGTGGGCACGCATGGGTGCCGAGGCCCTGACGACTTTCCCACGCTTCGCTGAGACCATAGGTGCCCTGGACCGCGTGCTGCAGCTCATCGAGCCCCGGCCTGCATGGAGCCTGCGCGAGGTGCTCGAGGCGCCAGCGGCGTCAAGCCGAGTGGGCGAGCCTGAAATCGCCCAGCCCGTGTGCACAGCGGTCCAGATTGCCATCGTTGATCTCTTCGCCTCTTGGGGCATTGAGCCCGCTGTCACCGTCGGCCATAGCAGCGGTGAGATCGCCGCCGCGTATGCTGCCGGCCGCCTGTCTGCTCCCGAGGCTATGCTGGCCGCCTACTTCCGCGGCTACGCCGTGGTCCGGGCCGCGCCCCCTGGCGCTATGCTTGCCGTCGGGCTTGGCGCCGACCAGGTGCCCGAGTACCTAGCGAAGCTGCCGGCCGACGCTGCCGCGCGGCTGACCATCGCTTGCGAGAACTCGCCGTCCAGCGTCACCATGAGTGGCGGCGACGGCGACGTGCAGGCTCTGAAGCGTGTGCTTGACGACTCTGGCGTGTTCGCGCGGGCGCTCAAGACGGGCAAGGCGTACCACTCCTCCCAGATGGACGCCGTGGCCCCCATGTACGCCGAGCTGTACGCGGCGGCTCACCAGACGTTATCGGAGACGCAGCTGGTGTGGCGCCGTCCTGTGGCAGGTATGGTGTCGTCGGTGACGGGTGCCGTCGTACAAGCCACCGAGCTACCCATCACGTACTGGTGTGATAACCTCCGCAGCCGTGTGCTGTTCGATCGTGCCCTGACGACGCTGGGCGCCACCCCCGACTTTGCCGATGTCAACATTCTCGTCGAGATTGGCCCCCACGCAGCCCTTGGAGGACCCGTCAAGCAGATCGTCGCCGCCCGCGAATATGAAATGCAGTATGTTGCCTCGCTCACCCGCGACACAGATGGCGCCGTGGCCCTGCTACGCACGGCTGGTGAGCTGTTTAACCGCGGCTTCGAGGTGGCCTTTGATCAGATCAACAGTTTCGAGGCGACGCCGCCGACAGGGACGACGACGATCGAAACGGCCAAAGCCTCAAGCCGCGCTCGCAACGGCCCCCGCTATCTGCCAGACCTGCCGCATTACCAGTGGAACTACGAGCGCCGCCACTGGTGGCAGCCGCGGGTGATGAAGGAGCTCCGAACGTCCAAGCACCCGCGGCACGACGTGCTGGGGCGACGTATCTTTGGGCTCTCAGAGGACGCGGCGACGTGGAAGAACATTCTGCGGCAACGCGACGTGGCCTGGTTCGCCGACCACACGCTGGGCCAGGATGTCGTCTTTCCGGCGGCCGGCCACGTATCACTGGCCGTTGAGGCGTTGCTGCAGCTGCTGGACCTCGAGCCCGCCGACATGGGCGGCGCCGGCGTCGCCCTCCGCGACATCCGCATTCAGACTGCTCTTATTGTGCCCGAGACCGACGACGGCATCGAGGTCCACACCCACCTCGAGCGCCTCGAGGGTCCCGGCGACTGGTACGCCTTCACCGTCGAGTCCGTTGCGGCGGCGGCCGATGATGGCGGCAGCAGCGATGGCGGCGACAAGGACGTCTGGACGCGCCACAGTACCGGCAAGATCCGGGCGCGGCCCCGCGAGACCCCCAACGAGACGCCCGCCTGCCCTGTGCCCCTATCGCAGCTGCACCAGCAAGCCTCGGGCACGCGCTGGTACAAGTCGTTCCGGCGCGTGGGCTTCCGGTACGGGCCCAGCATGCAGACTTTGACGCACGTGAGGGCGAACGGGCGTGACCGTGTGACGGCAGCCGGCGTGAAGGTGCAGACAACGTGCGACGATGTACCGCACGAGTCGCGCTACCTTCTGCACCCAGCCACCATAGACGGCTGCCTGCACGCTGTCATCGCCGCCGTGCACCGCGGGCGCCACAAGGAGATGCCATGGGGTGTCATCCCGCTCGAGATTGCCGAGATGGCTTTACGTTTCCCGGCGCCCGAAGACGTCGCAGGCGAGGGCCGCTGCACTGCCTGGGCCGACCGCGCCTGGGACCGCTACTTCGGCGGCGGCCTGCAGCTGTTCGGCGGTGCCTCGGGCAAGTGCCTCATGGATATCCGGGGCTGGAAGTTCATCACGTACGACGCCGTTCTGCCGCCGCAGATGACGGCCCCTCCGCCACGCGAGCCGTACCGCGTCGTTCGCTGGGAGGCCGCTGACGACGCCGCTCAGGCTAGTCTCACGAACAAGCCGGGAAACAACAGCAACGTGGCCGTAGTCCATGCCTCACGCGACTCACCCCTGGCGCGCGCTCTGGGGGCTACGCCGATACCTGTGTCGCGGCACAGCGTGAATGAACTCGATAAGGTCGTGGTGGTCGACTCGGACGGGTCAGGGGCCTCGACGCCGCTGATCGACGACGTCAACAACTTCGAGCGTATTGTTGTCGATGACGCTGATGGCGCCTTGCTGGCTGGTGCCCTGAGCGAAGAGACATGGGAGGCCCTCCGCAATATTCTGCAGTCACACAAGCCCGTGGTTTGGGTGACGCGCGGCGCCCACTCCGGCCGCTGCGTCGACGCCGGCCTGCCCCAGGGCTTCCTGCGCGCCGTTCGCGCCGAGGCCATGGCACCTTCCATCGCCCTCGTCGATGCTGACGACGAGGCGCCCCTGGAGAAGCTGGCCGGCCTCGTTCAGCATGAGCTGGGCGCCATGGCGTCCCCCACGCCAGGCGTTGACGTCGAGTGCTGGTTAACCAGGGACGCACGCGTCCTCGTCCCCCGCCTTGAGACGCACGACCAACTCAACAAGCTGCTGTTCCAGGCCCCCGAGGCCGAGGTGGCCACCCTCACGGGGGACGGGGCATGGCAGGGAAAGATGGTCGAGAACGAAGTTATCTTCGAGGCGGCGCCCGCGCCCACCACGCTTGGACCAGACGACGTTGAGCTCCGCGTCGCCTTCGCAGAGATGACGAAGGATGACCTAGCGCCGCGGGCACCCGCGCGCGCCCGCCTCGTCACGGGCACCGTGGTGCGAACGGGTAGCGGCGTCGACACGCGCCTCTGTGGCCGCACCGTCTCCGCCGTGACCCGGGCGCCGCCTTTGGCGACGCGCATCGTGACGTCCGTCTTCGCGCCGCTGCCCGCCTCTGGGACGAGCCCCGCCGCGGCGGCCCACGCGCTGCCGCCACTCACACGCGCCGTTGATGCCACGCGCAGCGCCGGTCCCGACGACCACATCCTGCTGTTGCCGGGCGCGCCCCGGGCCTTTGAGCGCGCCGTTGCTCAGCTTGGCGCCCACATCGGCTTCCGAGTCTCGCGCGTGCCCAAGGGCGCCGTTGACGTGGCTCCCCTGCTTCAGTCCGCCACCGATGATGACCACCAGGGCCGGCCCCCTATCGTCGTCGCAGCTGCTGTAGGCGGCAGCAGCAGTTCCCTTGTGCCCGAGGTCTGGCGTGTCCTACCGCGCGGCGCCCAACTCGTCCTTAGCGATGTGCCCGTTGATCCGTCGCTGGACGTGCAGCCGCTGGCCCGCGGTGCCCGGCTCCGCGTCTGCGGCGTCGCCGAGGGCCTCGACAACGATCCTGCTGCGCTGCGCGAGGTGTTGGGCCGCGCCGTTGAAATGCTGGAGAAGATTGCGCCCACGCCCGGGCCCGTCCTCAGTGTCGAGGAGCTGTGTGACTTGGACCGCGCTCGCGACGCCATGGCCGAGACGGGCGCGGATGTCCTGAGTATCAAGTACGGGGAGAGCAAGGTCAAGGTAAGACGCTCTTTTCCTCTTTCCCGTCCTCTTACGTTTCCCCATGGGTAATCCAAGACCCCCACTGCTGATCACTTCCCCCACTTTCTCCGCAGATCCGCCGGCCCCACGAACCCGTCCGCTTCTCCCCCGAAGCGGCCTATCTCCTCGTCGGCTGCCTCGGCGGTCTCGGGCGCAGCCTAACGACTTGGATGCTCGAGCGCGGCTGCCGACACTTTGTGTTTTTGTCACGGTCCGGCACGGCCAAGCCTGAGGCCGCGGACGTTGTGCGCCGGCTCCAGGACGCGGGCGCCGAGGTCCGGGTCTGCTGCGTTGACGCGTGCGACGAAGAGGCCGTCGCCGGCGTCGTGGCTAAGGTTGCGTCTCAGCGGCCCATCAAAGGTGTCGTGCATGCTGCCATGGTGCTGCAGGTGGGTGCCCCATCCCCCTCCTTTCTCCAGTTGTTTTCCCTCTGTACCCTTTGAGCCCAATCTACTTGAGGATGGATGTGGGCAAAGAGCCAGTCATGCTGACCTGTCACTTCTCCCCCTGCAGGACGGCCTCTACGAAACCATGACGCTGCCGGCGTACCGCGCGGCGCTGGGGCCCAAGCGACAGGCTGCGCTGGCGCTGGACAAGGCACTCGGAGCGACGCCGCTCGACTTCTTCGTGATGACGTCGAGCATCTCGGCGGTGCTGGGCAACCCGGGGCAGGCTAACTACGCCGCGGGCAACAGCTTCCTGGACCACCTGGCGCTGGCCCGACGGCGTCGCGGCCTCGCCGCCTGCTCGCTCGCTTTGCCACTTGTCGAGGACGTTGGCGTCGTCGCCGAGAACGAGGCCCTCGCCGCCGCCCTCGCCCGCAAGATGCCCTTTGGCGTCGATGAGCGCGAAATGCTGCGCGGCTTCGAGGCCGCCATCCGCCACGGCGCCGCCCGGCATCCCTCTGCCTCCGAGCCGGGGCCCACCCTCGGCGACGCTCAGCTCGTCCTCGGCCTCGAGCCCGCTGCCATGCGCGACGCCCTCGAGGGCCGGCCACTCGACGACACCTTCTGGTTCCACGACGCGCGCATGGCGCCGGTGCGCGCCGAGCTCGAGCGGCTAGCCGCCGAAGCCGGAGCGGGTGCTTCCCAGGCCGGCGGGGGCGGCGGCGACTTCGCGGCGTCGCTGGCAGGCCTGCCCGAGGACGAGGCCCTCGAGGCCATCGGGCGGCACATCGCGGCCCGGGCGGCGCGGATCCTGGGGGCGCCGGCCGACGGCTTCGTGCTCGAGGGGGCCTCGGTCGCCAGCCACGGCATCGACTCCATGATCGGCGTCGAGCTGCAGGCCTGGCTCTTCAAGGAGTTCGGCCTCCAGCTCAGCGTCCAGGTCCTCTCGAACCCCAAGACCACCTTTGCCGGCCTCGCGCGCACCGCTGCCCAGCAGATGGGCATCTTGGCCGTGTGATAGATGAAGCTTGGGGAGGGGGAGATCATGCAGGTGGATATTTGTATCGCAAAAAGGTTGTCGAGTCGTGTAAATAAGTCTATACCCCGTAATTCATAGTAGAAACACGTTAGTAATAGCACTTGCTACTATTTAATTAAAAGTAACCGGTCTCACTACTATTATGTCTGTTCTTGACATGATGGGTATCTACTCCCTCCAATCTCCTGCTCCTCTGCTTGTCTTCCATAAAAAATCCATTTCTGGGATGTTGATTAGGGTTACAACTGAGAGTGCTCAAAGCATACGCTAAGAGCTTGTAGGTCGACTACGTCAGAATTCGAGGGGAATTCAACTGGGCCGCCATGAATCTTACGGTGCCGATGGTCAGCATGATGGGGTCTGGGATACTGGAAACCCGGGGGGGGGGGGGGGGGGGGGATAAAGGAAGAAGGCCCTTCGACGAGCAGTTTTTCACCTCTTGTCAGAAGTTCTCCCATGAGCTGACCGCTTACTTCCAACGAGCTGTCACCCTCGCATTCACAGATACGGCTGGACCCTATGCCTGTATAGTGTTCAATTGGACCGCTAAGGGAATACGAGGCGATGGTCATATCGCTCACATGCATGTCAGACTTGGCAGCCCACTGGCCGGCTATACTTGGGCTGAGCCACTCAAGCTCGGGGGAAGAGACTGCGGGCTACAGGCTACAGCGGCATCAGCGCTTGTTATCGGGGTCACGAGTTGTGTCGCATATACGAGCCATATTGCTCACGGCTGACGGCGTCACTCACCTCACGTTGAACGTCTCGCCTCTTACGATAATGGGACAACCTGCCATGAGGGGAGTCTGATCGAGCCGGTATATAAGCCCGAGCAAACTGTCTCTAAATCTATTATCATCACCCTTAGCCAGCCCAACGCACCTCAGCACCGACACCCAGCATAACAAGCTAGCCTGTGTCTACACTCACTTATTTGTCCAACTTACCCTCGTCACCATGCACCTTAACGCCCTTCTCCTCACGGCCGCCCTCGCGGCCCCCGGGCTCGCGTCCCCGGCCGCCGCGGCCGCCGTCCTCTCGATGGCGGCGGGCGTGCCGGACTGGACGCTCGAGGGGCTCGTGCGGCACTGCAACCCGCAGAACTCGTACTGCGAGTGGAACTTCCGCATCAACACGCACCTCGCGGCACCGACGCCCTGCACCCTGGGCGTCCGCGGCGGCAGCCGGGGCGCCGTGTCGGGCGTCGCCTGCGGCGCCTTCGCCGTCAGCTCCGGCTGGAGCGGCCAGTTCGGCGACGGCCAGGGCTTCACCACGCTGGCCGTCGTCGACCCCGCGAGGCGCCTCATCGCCTGGCCCGCCTACCCCGATGCCCTGCTCGTCAACGACCGCGTCGTCGTGCCGGACCGGAGCTGGCCCGTTTCCGAGCTTAAGTGAGCCTTGCCGCGTTGATGGGGGGAGAGAGAGGGTAAAGGGGGAAGGGAAAGGGGAAGGGGTGCTTGACTGTTCTTGGGTGCTTTGGGGTGAGGAGTCGTCACTTATCCCATCGGAAGTACAGGTCTCTCCTTGCGCTGGTAGGAGGTTCGTACTCGGAGACCGACGTCGGCAATCAAGCCAGAGCCTGCTTTATATTAATGAATAATCTCGAAAACCATACTCCAATCAAAAGCCTCTCGGGTCGCCCTCCTTTCGTTTTTATAGGAATGTCGTACGACATCCGAAGCCAGACGATTATTGTCGCGCTAATTTGGGCGATGACTCTTATATATACGTGGTCGTTAGCAAAACGCATCAGTAGATAAAGGGAAGTAAACCATGTCTGCTTTAGAGATTATGTCACCGTATAACTTCATATTCCTTTTTCGCATCTTCCATGCCGTTTCTTAAACATGATTCCTAGCCGCCGTGTCCGAAAAATACCATAAAGCCCGTACACTTGAATATAAGGAAGTCGACGTCCCCTCTGCTCCTATCGGGGTACAAGTTTTGATAAGGAGAAACTGTACGTAAGGGATACGTTAATGGAGCTAAATGTATTGTTTCGATCCCGATTACAATGTCAGACTTGCTAGCTAGTACGTATGTGTCTTTCCACGCTCGGATTGCAGGATCCTGTCCGCCGGCTGACTGGAATCAGCACGTACTCTATTCCGAAAGCTACGTTTTATGAGCTGGACAACCGGTGTAACGTAGCAGTACCAGGGTAGAAGAGCAACGGGGAAATATGTCCAATAGACGCAGCGGCCGCAGATATCCCCATACATTCGGTTAAGTCTCATTGTGTAACCTGAGAGCGTCAAATATCAGTTCCCGTCTGCTGGAAGTCGATTGGGACGTTCAACCTCCCTACCCCGCACTCAATCTCCATACAAAACCCCCTTTCCCTCCTCAACCGTCGCATGGTTACGTCGTCGCCCCCCTCTTTCTCATAATCCACCACCCACCACCCAGTCTATGGTCCCTCAAAATCCTCACTGCCCAGTTCCAAGAAAGACGGTTTCATCTTTGGTGGCCTGCTCTTGGCCCCCTACCCATCATGGCAACAGCCGACGATGCGTTTCCGCCTATCGTCGACGAAGACGATGGCATTCGATTACTTGAACTTCAACTGGATCTTCCGGCACAGCCCGGCGAGATCCGCGGGGCACTCAAATATGTACGACTGAGCGACAAGCCCGACTACGTCGCTATATCGTACACGTGGGGTTCAGCCCCCCCTACCAAGTCGATTGCCCTGGCAGACCATGTCCGCATCCGCATCAGCGAGAGTCTATTCCATGGGCTCATCGCAGTTTCGGCTGACTGCACGAGAAGGTACTTGTGGGTGGACCAGATCTGCATCAACCAACGAGACGAGCTTGAAAAGGCTTCCCAGGTCAAGTTAATGTCGAATATTTACCATCAGGCACGGGAAGTGGTGGCGTGGCTTGGGCCGGCAGCCGACGATACCAAGCTAGCCTTCCAGCATCTGAGACTCCTGAGCTGCGATGATACCGAAGGATCATACATTACCCGCGATGTGGAGGATGCTATCCGACAAGGTCGCGCCGGCGATTTATTCAGCTCATGGGGTCCCCGGGGACAGGCCATCAGCTCGCTGACTCAAAGATCTTGGTTCACTCGTCTCTGGGTGGTGCAAGAGGTAGCCCTTGCCTCAAAGCTGAAAGTTCAATGCGGACCGCACTCCATCTCGGGGGGTACATTCTTCAACCTACTCGGAGCTATCTGCAGCACGATCACGATGCCGCTACTGACCGGTACACTCGATCCGCTTCGCCATGCCTACAAAATAAGTCGATTGATAAACAAGACTGAGGTCCCGTCCTATCCCCATTTGGCCCACTACCTGGCCGATTGGGGCTGCAAAGATGACCGCGACCGCCTGAACGCATTATTCGGGATGGTATTTCGCGGCAATGGGGCCTCGGGCGCCTGGTTCAACCCAAGCTACATGAAAAGGGTCGAGGAGCTGTACGAAGACTTCGCCCGGGCATTTATCCAACGGCGTAACAGCCTGACAATACTCCATTACGCCGGCATTGGCATTTACGCGCGCGGTGTCGTGACGCTGACGGGGACCTCAACCTACTCGCTTTCCGTGGAACGCCCGGAATACATTCTCCCGCACTGGGTGCCAGACTGGCGCATTCGTCCCCGCCCTCTGCCACTGAGCCCGGAATCTTGCCATCGGAGAGTCGCCACGGAGTTTTGCGCCTCACTGGCGGCGCCCGACTACGACTTGAGTCCGGAGCTACGACTCCGAGTCCGAGCCATCCAGGTGGACAAGGTCATCGAGTGCGGACCTGCGTGGAAACCCGAGAACACAGGCGCTTTGCCCAACGGAGACGGATCGATCGATCTTCCAGTCTTAGACAAGTGGTTCGCTCTGGCGGAGAAGTATGTCCGGACCCCCAACTTCGAGGCGGACTTTGCTTCCACTTTAGTGATGGGGGGAGAAGTGGCTACTGCTGAGTTCGAGACCGAAGGGCTGCCGAGCACCCATTCCCTTTGCACGCTTTTTCGGCGGTGGAGAGCCGAGAAAGCTTGCACTACCGAGGCGGCAATGCAGTCTGCAGCAGACCGGCAGCTCACGGATCTAGACGAAGCGGTGGTCCAATATGACCACCATGTGAGAGAACTTTGCCGCCATCGTCTATTCTTCGTCACGCGAAAAGGGCGCATGGGCTTGGGCTCTTTGACTGTGAGACCCCGTGCGGACATCTGCATCATCCACGGACTGAAGACACCTTTTGTGGTGGATCGTGTTCGTGGTTGTTCGGAGCACGATCTCCTTTGTGGTGATTGTTATGTGCATGGTTTGATGTACAGTGGGATGCAAGAGTCTGAACAGGATGATTACTTGGATCTTTTTAAGTAGCATGGAGGGCAGTTTTAACTCGTGTTTACTTATGTTTTCAATGTGAGATTTTGAGTAATGATGGAAAACACGCGCAGTGGTGGCTTCCCTGCGTTGCTGATAGTACGAGACGTAAACGGGGAGGAAGGAGCAATAAGGCGCTAGTCGTAGCCGCAGCTTCGGTATGAGTCAACGATCAATCAGAATTGGTCGGAAACTTCGCTGCCATGGGAGGATCTACAGCTCCAAGTATCCTTCACTTTTTGGTAATTTTATACCCAGGCAAGTCGAAAATCTGTATCATGGGGTCTCCTAATGTTCTGGTTACGGGGTCGGCAGGCCATCTCGGCTGCGCGGCCATGCTGGACCTCCCATCGCACGGCTACACACCCATCGGCATTGACATCTTGGCATCGGACACGACCACCGAAGTCGGCTCCATCACGGACGGCGCCTTCATCGAGTCCGTACTCGAGCGCTACCCCTCGATCCGCCACATCGTGCACGCGGCGACGCTGCACAAGCCGCACGTCGAATCGCACTCCAAGGCCGACTTTGTGGACGTCAACGTCCACGGCACGCTGACGCTGCTCGAGGCGGCGCAGCAGCTGGGCGCGCGCATCGACTCCTTTGTCTTCGTCTCGACGACGTCGACGTTCGGGCGGGCGTTGAGCCCCGCGGCGGGCCAGCCGGCGGCCTGGATCGACGAGGAGGTGGCGCCCGTGCCCAAGAACATCTACGGCGTGACCAAGGTGGCGGCCGAGGACCTGTGCCGGCTGGCGCACGAGCAGACGGGGCTGCCGGTGGTGGTGCTGCGGACGTCGCGCTTCTTCCCCGAGGCCGACGACGACGCGGCCCGGCGCGCCGCCCTGCCGGACCCGGCCAACCTGCAGCTGCTCGAGCTCGCGTACCGGCGCGTCGACCTCGCCGACGTCGTGGGCGCCTGCGCCGCCGCCCTGGGCCGCGCGCGCGCCCTCGGCTGGGGCCGGTACGTCGTCAGCGCGCCGCCGCCGTTCGCGCGCGACGACGCCGAGACCCTGCGCCGGCTGGGCGCGGGCGCCGACGCCGCCGCCTGTGCCGCCGCCTGTGCCGACGCCGTCCCGGGGCTCGCCGACGCCGTCCGCCGGTCGCCCGGCTGGGCCTTCCTGCCGCGCCTCGACCGCGTCTACGACCCCGCGCGCGCCCAGCGCGACCTCGGCTGGCGCCCGCGCTTCACCGTCCAGCGCGCCGTCGACTGCGTCAACCGCGGCGAGGAGTGGCGGAGCGAGCTGGCGCTGCGCGTCGGCCAGAAGGGCTACCATGCCGTGTCGACGGGCGTCTACACCGTGCGGTGATATCTGGTGGTAATGTTAGGGAAAATGATCGGCTCGGCCAATTTGGGGGGAGTAAGTGCCCGGGTTACAGGGAGTAGGCGCGAACCTTTTATGTAGGGCTGGAGCTATTGTCCATCTAATTACTGGGGCTACTGCAGTCGAGCATACGAAGAAGCAGCTCTGGCAGGTGCATGTGGGGGCGTGAAATGAGTTCTGCTTAGCGGGGTTACTTACCGAGAGGCTGTCACTAGTGTGGGGGTGTCTGGCACTGGCTGGTCGTGTCCTTGCCTCGCACGCTCGCCTTATTAGGCAAGCACACTGTTAACGAACCCTCACCCCATCCGACGGCGGCTGAGAATCGAGTCTAATTGAACTTTACTCCCTGTCAACAAGCAAATCAGGGGAGATGAAGTTTGTACGCGCAGACAAACTCCAGCATTCGCGGTCGTGAACTTGCTTAGGTACATCCCTTCTGTACTTACTTACCTATCACCTTTATCAAAAGTACCTACCTACTTACCTTGCCTACTTCCTACCCTGGGTGGTCACCCACCTGAGAGCCCGAGAGCCTCAGAGCCTCACGTGATGACAAATCTTGAAATTCCCACCCTGGCTTCAGGAACGCGCCGATTTCTTCCCTCTCCAACACCTTTGACGACGGAACGGGACTGGCTCAAGTCTTCTAACCTGCGAACACCACCCGAAACCGAAATTATGGGCCTCTTTTCCAGGTGTGGATAACCTCCAGTCCTTGACCTGGACCCGACTGTCCTCTCACCATGCGCCCCTCCCGAGCGCAGCACCTCCGCCTGGACGCGCTGGGCGCCCTCGGCCGCCGTGCATCACGGACGGTCACGGGCACGGCGGCGCCCAGGTGGACTCGATCGACGGCCTCGGATCGGGACTCGAACCTGTTCCGCCGCGCGCCGACGCCGCTGGCGGGGGAGAAGTTGCCCGAGGCCCAGTCCGAGCTGCCCCCCTCCAAGCCCTGGCCGAAGCCCCAGCCTGTGGCCACGGCTCCCTCTCCGCCGGCAAAACCACGCCAAGTGGTTGAGAAGGTCATCAAGCCAGACCCCCCATCGACGTTCCGGCGCGTGCCGACGCCGCTGCCCGGGGAGGTCTTGATCAATGCTCAGCCGGTGTCTCCTCCGCCGAAACTCCGGGCGGCTGCCAAGCCGGCCTCCTCGGCGACCACGGCTTGCCAACCGGACAGAGAGTTGCCCACGCTGGACCCCCGGATTTTCCGCGATGCCGTTCCGACGCCCATGGAGGGGGAAGCGTTGATCAAGCCCCGCGACGAGTCTCGAAAAAGGCCAACGCCCCCCCCTGAGCCACCCAAGGCTACACCGCTCTCTCGCGAAGAAGCCAAAGAGATGTCCCTTCGGAAGCCAGAGTTGTTCGACGGCGAAGATGCTCCGGTCAAAATATCCTTATCCTCGTTAGCTGACCTTGATAACCAAGTGGGAGACGATCAGTCCGAGAATGATGCACAGCAGGCAGGCCCGACCCTTCCGGACAGACAAAGCTTACAAGAAGGGAAAATAAAGTCTCTTGAGCGTATAGAAATTGGGGATTTGTTAACCTTCGGGATCCCGCCTGTGGCCATTCGTGATTCGCTCCGGTGCATCGCCTCCTACAGCGAGGGCCCTATCTCAGGAAACCCGCCGGTTCGGGATTTGTATGTGCCCGGTAAGTGATTCCACCTTGTGCTTTCCTTCTTTAGGCACGCAGATGGGTATACTAACCGTAAGCCAGGCGCTCCGGCCATTTTCCAGAGGCGGGAATTTCCTCATTTCTTGACGCCCGGGCCCGAGGCCACCATCGGGTGGGCCAGTTTCCGATATGAGTCTCCTTTCATGGCCATGCGAGCCATGTCAGACATCTGTTTGGATGATGTCGATGTCGTGATTACTTCGAGCTATTTACGGCAACTTTTTGCCACCTGCAGCGACCAACGGTTCGGCGTCGACAAATACGTTTCCCCGAAACTTTTCACGCTCATTCGAAATACCCTGGTCGTTCACGGCATGGTTGAAGACGATGCGGAAACTCAGCAACTTCGTGCGACGACGAAGCTTCCGAACCATTTGCAGCGGGGCCACATGTTTCAAAACAATTTCACCAGGGTGTCCGAAGACATATTTCGCAACTCTAACTTCTGTCGAGTTCTTCAGTATAAGCTGGGGGATCTCAACTGCATCGTGATCGTCGAGACCGACGCAGTCATTAAATTTGCGCAGAATGACAATAGCGACGGGCCGCATCCGCCTGATCGCACTGCTTTATCCGAGGAAGTATCCCTCGACATACAGCCTGTCCCTCGCGGTCCGGACACTGGCAAGGGCTGGCGTCCCCGTCTCATTCCTGCCGGCAAATTCGCCGAGCGTCGCACGTGGACAGAGTTGAAGATCGGGACCCCAGATTTCAGTGATTTGCTGAGTCAGGTATACTTCTGCGACAACCTATTTGCCATCTATGGCATCCTTGGTCGGAACTGTCTGGCCGACAAGGGCCGTCCCAACCGTTGGACCAGGGTTAACGGAATAATATTGGAAGATTTTCTTCGGTTTGTTCCCGTCCGGCTTGCTTACCCTTTACGACGGACTGCTGACAAGACGCATGGTACAGCAACGACCGCCTCTCTATTTGGGAGCAGAAGGAGCAGCTCGCGCTGCGACGAACGGCGGCCCTCCTTCATCAAATGCGAAGGATAGCGAAAAGACAAGGCGACGGACAAACCTGCGTGTTTTGGAAAGTGACCAAAGACGACATGAAAGGGGGCGAAGACCAACCCGGAGAGGGCGCTGACCAACCCGCAGAAGGCGCCGATCAGCCCGCCGAAGACGCAGCGGAGAGCACAGAAAGCCCCAAACGGAGGTTACGTGATCTCAAGGCTTGCGATATGGTCATCACGGTGAAGACTTGGCACACCCCAGCGCAGCCAATTCCTCCAGAGCTCATCGACCACTTCTGGACCACCCCTGGCAGCGGAACCAAGCCAGTAAAACGTCCGCTAATCAGGTACTATAAGTTTCCGGTTTGTCGTAAGTCCCCCTTCCCCCCCTCTTGCAATTCTGATTAGCGTGAGACTAAGCATCCGGGCAGCTTGGGAAGCCTCGGAAATCGACGACCAATTGGCACTCGAGGAAAGAAGCAACAAACACGCCTATGCACCTAGGTTACCAAGCGCTGCGTAAATCTCTCCTGGCCGGTTCGCCGAAGGAACGGTCTATGGGTGCTTGCCCTTACAGTCGAGTAGGTACCTAAGTCACCAGCCCGCAGTACATTCACGGCAAAGCACCCTTAAGCATGCAAGGAAAAATATACCGTCCAGCATCCTCTGAGGACCTCCAAAGACCCTCCTCGAACAAGCCACAAGGCTAAATGGCTTGTCCTACTCATGAAATTCACAGCCCAGCCGACGGCGGGCGGCAACAGCGGGTAAATGAGTTGAATCACTATCAACGCTATAGGTACCGGTTTCTTCTCCCGCTTTGGATATGATCCTGCTGTCTACATCTAAAGAGAGTGCCCTGGGCTGCTGTCCTGCAAACGTCGTCTTTGACGGCTTCGCCAGTCTCCGGCCGAGAGCGCTAACGGTCCTAAGCAATTGCGGTAGAAGCCGTGGGTTTCTTGCCGTGGATGGAGACGCTACTTGATACCATACTGTGATTCCTCGAAATGGGCCCCGCCCCTTTCTCACTCATGCGCCGGTCCGCCTGCGGTGCAACCTAACTTTGCACGTCCGATGTCCTGATTTTCTCCTCTCTCCCGGTTCGTCACAATAAAAATATTCTTCCGGTTCGTCACAATAAAAATATCGCCGCCATTCACGAAGGTTTTGCGACATGTCGCGCCTGTTTCTCCGCCGGATATGAAGGTTTTGTTCTGCATTCGTGTTTCGGTACACGGGGACGGGCGCCCGGTCTCCGCGCGGCGGAACCGCCGTCGCCCCGTGTCGTGGCGGTCGAGGGACTGCTGAGGGCGGCGTCGGGCCCACGGCCATAACTTCGGGGACCGGCATCGCGAGGCCTTTGGAGTGGTGTCGGTGATAGGCGAGACACGTTGCGGCCACGAGGTATCTCGCGCGTGCTTGGAGGAGCCCCCAAAGAGCTCGGGTGTACAGGGCGGCGTGCGTCAGGTACAAGAGAAAATCCGCGAGGAAATAGCGGATGAAATTGAAAAGGCGATAGACGAAGCAGGGAATGTCCCGCCGCACAATCCAGAAAGCCCAATTGATTGATTGTCTCATGGTGTAGGGCAGAGCGGGGGGGATGGATCAGGATATGAGCTTTGCAAGGATATATAGATGGATAGCGTGTGGGATCGGCTAAGTGGCGATGGTTGAAAGTCGAGAAAATGGGTCGACGTTGTTTTCTCCCGGACCCCGTCCGTAAGGAAGGCAACATCCATTCCAGAGTAGGTGTGCTGTTATGCAACTACAGCTTCAATTCACCATAGGCAGCCACCTCTGGTATCAACGTCCTCTGTTCCTGGACACCACAACGCCATAACCGCCCCGTCATCCCCTTGATGGGGAACCGCAATGCGTATCATCGTTGCCTTTTCTGGGAATACGCAGCGTCGTGCTCGCCCCTTCCCCCTTCATGACGAACCACCCGCAACCCACCTTCCACTCCGCCTTCCCCCTCAATACCCCTCGGGACCGACAAAGAGAGGCGTCACGCCGGCGGTGCGGTGGGCGCGGGGCGGCGCGCGGGGCACGTCGCGTCGGGCGGCCTGGAGCGCGGCCGCACGCTTCCGGCGGTCCGCCAGCAGGTCGAACGGCATACGTCGGCCGCTCGCCGCGATGTAAAAGGAGACGGCGGGCGCGCGCTCGATGGGCCGCATGACGGTCACGGGGCACAGCTCGCCGTACGGCTTCGGGGGCCCCCAGTACGCGGTCGGGGTGGCGCTCTGCGCCGGCAGCAGCGGCGTGAGGTCGCACGAGTCCTCGGAGAAACGGGACGCCGGTGCTACCACCGCCGCGGCCGTCGTCGGCCCCTGGACGGGCGCCCGGGGGCCCTGCCCACCCGCGAGCACAAAGTCGGACTCGAGGGCCTTGTCCATGGTGTGGTGGCGGATGGCGAGGCTGACGAGGAAGCCGGCGGCGGCGGCGGCGGTGAGGACCCAGAAGACGGCGCGGAAGCCGTGGACGTAGGCGTCGAGGGCGGCGGCGCGGAGGGGGTCGGCGGGGGCGAGGGCGGGGAGGACGCGGGCGGCGAAGGCCTCGGCGTCGCGGGCGAGGGCGGCGGGGAGGCGCAGGGCGCGCAGGCGGGCGGCCATGGCGTTCTGGAAGGCGGTGCCGCCGACGGCGACGCCGACGGCCATGCCGAGGGCGCGGGCGGCGGCGTAGGCGGCGGCGGCGGCGCCGCTGTCGCGCGGGGTGGCCACGGCCGCCTGCGTGGCCACGTTGACGCTCGTCAGCACCATGCCGTTGCCGGCGCCGAGCACGGCGAGCGCGGCCGCCCACGCCGGCGCCGGCGTCGCCGCGTCCAGCACGCGCAGCAGCCCGCAGCCCGCCGTCGTCAGCGCCCACCCGCCCCAGACCGCCCACCGGTACCGGCCCAGCCGCGACGCCAGCCCCGACACCACGATGCTGCCCGGCACCAGCAGGCACGAGATGGCGAACAGGTTGACGCCCGCCCGCGTCGGCGACGCGAACCGGACCGCCACGAAATAGAAGGGGATGTAGAAGAAGGCGCAAAAGAGCTGGGCGGGAGAGTCAGCTGGTGCGTAGCCGCTGGGGGGTCACGAGTCCCATACGAAAGAAGGGGTGTGAGAGAGGGGGGGGAAGGGGGGGGGGAGCCTGGGTCACGTACCACGAAGCCTTGGAGAAAAGCGCAGCTGTACGCCGCCGCGGCCGATCGGGAGCGGAACAGCCACGGTTTGAGCATGGGCTCCAGGGCCCTGAGGCAGTCCCAGGCGACGGCCAAAACCACGGCGGCGAGGCCCAGGACCATGGGCAAGAGGGTCTGGACGCTCAGCCAATCGTACTGCACGCCGGCCCAGGACAGGCCGACGAGGAAGCTCGTCATGCCGGCGAGGAAGAGGAAGCCCCCTATCCAGTCGACGCGCCGCAGCTTGGAGGCGAAGGACGCCTTTTCGGCCCGCAGGTTGACGTAAATGGGCACGAGGACCAGGCCGAAGAGGCAAAACGGGAACTGCGGGAGGCGGTCAGTCTACCCTTCCACTACTTCTTTTTCTTCTTTCGGAGTTGAAGGATGGGGTGGGGGTGAAGGTGCTGTTTCGGGCCAAGAAGAAGAAGAAGAAGAAAACGAAGGGGTGGGAAAGGGGCCCAAACTTACATTGATGTAGAAGCACCAGCGCCACGAGTAGTGCTCGACGATGAAGCCGCCGACGAGGGGGCCGATGACGGTGCCGAGGGCCCAGGCGGCGAGGACGAGGGCGAAGTACTTGGGGCGCTGGCGCAGCGGCACGAGGTCGGCGTAGATGATCTGGCCCATGGTGACGATGCCGCCGCCGCCGACGCCTTGGAGCTGCATGAGTATCCAGCATCAGTGAACTTCCCAAAACCGGGTATAATCGGCGGAGCCGGGGCTTTTTTTTTTTCTTTTCTTTTTGAGCGATGAGCAACTCTCAGGGACCAACCCCCCTATTCCTCAAAAGAATACAGAAAGCCTGACTTACCGCGCGGCCGGCGAGGAGGGCGGGAAAGGCGTGGGCGATGGGTGCGCACACGAGGGTGCCGGCGGCGAAGAAGACGAGCGACGCCAGCAGCAGCGCGCGGCGCCCGAAGATGTCGGACAGCGCGGCGATGACGGGCTGCGACACGGCGCACGCCAGCAGGTAGGCGGTGCCGGCCCAGAAGGCGTCCGAGGCGGAGCCGCCGAGCTCGACCGCCAGCGTCTGCGTTGAGGGGGGGGAGAGGGAGGGAGAGGCGGAGAAGTCAGCAAACGGAGACCCGTCAGAGTTGTCCTACACTGTGTGTGTATGTGGGTTTTGTGTGTATTCCCCGGGTTCTCGTGAACGGGGGCGGTTCTTACAAGAGGATTTGGGGGGGAGGAAGGGCCAAGGAAGAAGTTGAAAAAAGGGGGGGGGGGGGGGCACCCACGGGCAACACGGGCACCAGGACCGTCGCGTCCAGGGCCACCATCAGCGAGACGACGGCAATGGTCACCATGACGGTCCATTCCTGCTTGTTAGGCGTCCAGGCGGGCGCAGGTGCGGGTGCCGCCTTCTCGACCTCGACCACGTCGAAGTGGACTTGCTTGCCCATGGTTGATTCACGAGGGAGAGGGAGGGGTCGGATGTGCGAAAGAGGTAGGGAAGTGAGCGACACGAAGCAAGAATGTCCTCTATAGAGAGAGAGAGAGAGAGAGAGATGTGTGATCAAACGAGGGACGGGCGATAAGTGACCAGACAGCTCAGCCGTGAGGATGGAACGAGTGACTTGGGGTGAGGGCAAGGAAGCTTGTCGCACGACTTGGCGAAAGGAGGTCGAGGGGTTGTCTGTATACTTGAATTGACAGACTAGGGGAAGAAGTAGTAGCCAAACAAAGGGCCTTCCCCCCCCCCTCTGGGGTTTTGTTATGGCCCACGGTTCGGTACTCTGGGCTGGTCCCGGGAGACGATGACACTCCTTGGCCCCGATCCCCCCCCATAACCGGACACGGGCACGATATAGAGTAAATGGACCACGCGGGAGGCCTAGGCACAAGACTTCTGCTTCATCGAAGGCTAGCCCGAAGCCCGGAAAACCACCGTACAATCCATCTTCCCCCTTCCCTTGGTGTTTGGGTTTCGGCGGACCCGATCTCGTGTGCATAAGGCGAGATGGGATGGGGGGGGATGGCCGGGCCCCCATGGGCGCTCTCGCCACACTACCGCGCCGGCCGTCGTCGCAATTTCCACTGGTACCATAGTTCGTCTATTTTCGCCTACCGCCACTGCTCGCGCCGACCGCGTGTGGGACACCCGTTCGTGGTGTTACAAGCTTTGTCCCCGGCGCAGCCACCGAAGCCACGGCGCCGCCCCGGAACGTGTTGTGGACCACCACCACTAACACCAGGCCTCTCGCCCAGGGCCCAGCGGGCTCTTTCAAACCGCTGTTATTTTTGGGTGGCTTGGGCCAAATGCATAACGCCCCCCCCTCCTCCCTTCGCGTATTGCACCCGCGTCGTGCACGCCGTCCTCGCCCCGGGGCCACTGACCCGGGTCCCCCGTGTTGGGCTATTGGGGCTTTTTCTCGACGCGGCCGTAGGATGACGGCTCGACACGCGGGCCCTTGCCGGCGCTGGCCTAGCAAGAGGCTCACTCCATGGAAAGAAACTACGGCCGTTTCAGAGCCAGTCCGTTTCCCTTCATCCCGCCTGTTGCCCACCTCCCGAGGCGAGCGACTGGTTCACCTTGGGCTGCCCCGTTGCCGACGACACGGCCTCGGAGGAAGAGAGAGAGTGGAGGGGGAGCCGCCCGGTTATTCTTGGCATGATACACAGGGCTGCCGGCTTGAAACGACGAGCTTCCAGAAGGGCAACCCTTGATCTTTCCGGAAATCACCTCTCCGACGACAAACAGTAAGGAGGACGGGGTGGAAGCGACATGTCCTGGAGGAGAGTCTCGAGCCACGACTGAGCTCGGGCTTCGTCCCAAATCTCCCGCGATACGCCATGCCTTGGCTTTAAGAGCCCTGCCTGCCAACGGGGTTGACTCGGCCAAGTCTTCGAGAAGCAGCCTCTCATCCATTCTGCCACGGTTCGATTGATCACTTCCCCCCGGCTCCGACCTCTTGTCTCCTCGGCTCCCGAAACACCACCACCACCACCACCACCACCACCGAACCGCACCCGTGTGTGTGTCCCGGGCCTGTCCAGCAATGGGGGCGCGTCCGGACCCGCCGTTCCTCCCGGGCTTCATCAGCCTGGCGCCGTCGGTGCACGTGCGGGACCGGTGCCACCTGCGGGCGTCGCGGCGGGCGTGCGCGCTGGAGCACGGCGAGGCGACGCGGGGCAGCCCGGCGGTGGTGCTGCTGGCGTCGTGGACGGGGGCGCAGGCGCGGCACGTGGCCAAGTACGCGGCGGCGTACGGCGAGCTGTTCCCGCACACGCCGCTGCTCGTGGTGACGACGCGCCTCGCCGACCTCGCCTGCCGCTCGACGCGCCAGAAGGTGGCCGCCCTCGCCGCCGCCGTCGGCTTCCTGCAGGGCCGCACCGGCGCCGGCCCCGGTTGCCCCGGCCTCCTGCTGCACGCCTTCAGCGAGGGCGGCGCCAACAAGGCCGTCTGCGTCGCCCGCGCCTACCGCGCCGCCACCGGCCGCGCCCTGCCCGTCGCCGCCTTCGTGCTCGACAGCGCCCCCGGCACGCCGCGCTTCGCCTGCAACGTGGCCGCCTTCGCGCGCGCGCTGCCCGACCACGCGCTCGCGCGCGCCCTCGGCCGCGCCCTCGGCGCCCTCGTGCTCGCCGGCTTCTGGCTCGTCTTCGGCCTCGTCGTCGGCTTCGAGAACAACGCCCTCTCGCGCACGCGCCGCGCCCTCAACGACGCCGCCCTCTGGGGCGGCCCCGCCGCCCTGCGCCGCGCCCCCCGCACCTACCTCTTCTCCGAGGCCGACGACCTCATCCTCTGGCGCGACGTCGAGGCCCACGCCGCCGACGCCGCCGCCGCCGCCGGCGTCGCCTCCCTCCTCGTCCGCTACCAGGCCTCCCCCCACTGCGGCCACGCCCGCGCCCACCCCGACCACTACTGGGCCGCCGTGCGCCACACCTGGGAGGCCCGCGACGTCGAGGCCGAGGCCGCCGGTCCTTGGGCCGCCGAGGAGAAGGGCCTCGAGAAAGAGCTGGGAGGCTGATGTCTTGGTGCGCTTTTCGTCGAGTTTGTCAGAGTCGTGTCCTATTCCTGTTTTACCAGTGTCCGTCAACGTAGTGGGTTCCGAAGGGGCGCTGCAGTTGGTGACAGAGGAGCCTCGTCCGTGTTTTAATATTGCAGAGTAGTACAAAGCAAGTCGTTTGTGTGAAGTGCCTTTCATAGTCTTCATATGTACCCGGCCATGTGCATCCAAAACGAAGGAACAGAGCGGAGGGTGTTGTCTGATATCCGCAATTGAAAAATGTCCTGTCGCATTCCAACCTAGCTTTCCCTTTTCGTCCCATCCGCTGGTGCTCTAATGTAGATTCCCCGTCTTGGTGGTTGCTTCTTGCTGCTTCCGCAGCGGCCCCTTCGTTCATGGCGTACCTCGCCCTTCCAGGCGTTCTCCCCTGCCATCCTCCAGGCCCTGCCATCCGCTCCGACCTCGTTGCCAATTTCTAGATTGAGGCGACTTAGGCCTGGTAAAGCCCCACGACCACGAGGCCATTGAACAGTTCCACTGCGGCCTCTCCGGCGAGGAAGAAACACAGGGCGAGGTTCCAACCAGCCACGAAGTAGCCCGCCACTAACACGGAAAGATAGAAAGTGAGGAGGAGGATTTCCAGCAACCGAAAAAACAATTGCTGACGCGGCATGCTCAAGGTACTGCAGAGCCTGACAATGATTTGGAGGAAAAGCACAATACACCATGATGAAAACCATGGCCAGCACTATCCTCGTAGAGATGAATATGTCGTGTTTGGTACCCATGGTGGAGTTTTGTGGTGTTAGAGTCTTTCGAGGTTCTGGGTTGGCTGTGATGCTCGGTCGTGTTTTGGGGGGAGAGTGATTGGCAGCGAAATTTCGGGGAGAAGGCCCTGATGCCACTGTTTTAATAACTTGAGGTGATTTGGAGAGTAGAAGAACATGCTGCCCCTAAGTCATAGTTGTGAGCGTACTTATTGCGTCGAGGACGTTTAATATAGGTCGCCAAACCTGAAAGCCCCCCAGGGAACGAAAAAACGCAAATGACAGACACCAACGCGACCCGCGCACTGCGTCCTGGCCCAGAAAAAATCACTTCTTTCCGACCATCCCAACCCCCCAAAGTGCAAGAATCTGTGACTCTGTGGTAGTGCAAAGGATCCTGGGCGCCACGATGCACCATAACTGCCCTAGCGGACAGTGCCATAACTAAGAGAAGCAAAAAGGCGTTCCCAACAAATTCAAGACCGGAACTGACAACTTCACCCCCACAGGACAGCAACTCAAGGTATAGCTTACTTTAGCACATTGCCAACAGTCTATGATGGCCGTCGAAACCACGGGATGATGCAACCTCGAGTTGGCTACCAGGCGAACACACCTTGACTGGTGGTGAAGGTATGACCGCACATTATTTTGATCCGAGATCTGCGCTTTGTGTTCTTAGATAGGCACTTACCTACGTGGCCCTGATACCCATGATCCGACCCGTGATATGTGTGCGGCAGCCAGCAGCCATCTCCGCGCCCTTCGAGCTGGAGCCCTCCATAGAAGAATAGCACTGCCGGGAGCAGTCCAACTTGAGCACGTTCTCGTGTTACAGATAACATCATAATTGGTACAATGCGAGGCCCTTGTTCTGGTGCCATGCTAACACTGGATGGAGAGGAGAATATGAAGCATACCGTTTGCTCTGCTGGGAAGCGGCTGGTACTCATTGTCCTCTGGCACAGTCGTTGTTTCGTTGTTCCGTAGAGCTTGTCACCAGCCGGAATGGAGGTTATCGATTTTGCTTTAAATGCCTTTTAGGTAATCTTGATCGGCCGTAATAGCGTCTCCAAGCTCCTTTTGCAGCTGTTGAGAGTGACCCTCAACATCCTTTACGTAGAGGGAGGTAAAAAAGGGGGGGGGGGATAGCCAGACGGACGGCGGCGGCTGCTTATTTAATAGTAGTCTGGCACTAGAGTCAGAAGAGGGCAAAAAAAGGAAAAAACATACAACACCGAGGATTCCCAGGTCGTCACCGACCCTAGTACTAATTCGGCGCTTTCCAGCTTATCTATGGGAGAGCGGACGGGATCCCGAGTTTTCTGGAAGCTATGGTCGTATGTGACAGATACGCTCTTTGTGACAGTATATATTGCCAAGCTGCGTTTATTTGACTTCGGCATCCAGTTCATTGTTGTCGTTGCGCCGCTTGAATGTCAAAGATGGTGCCAACCTGGAAAGCATCGCAGGGCGATGTCGTGGCGAGCTTCGTGAAGGGCTGTTTCAGCTCTCGGTGTGCGGCGGTACGCAAGCCAAAGGTAGTGGTGCAAAGAGCCAGCGTCTGGCGACGCGCATATGGACATTGAATGAAGAAAATGACCTGGCAATTCCCATACATCCGTAGGGGGTCGAGAATGAAACCCGGCGTCGGATCCGACGGGCTTTGCAGGGGCTGCGGGGGCACCGGGGCCACCCAGGTTGTCATTATTTCCAAGGCGGATCGGCCCCGCTTACTTCTCTCCCATAACTGGCCGCTGGATTTTGTTTGTCAGTAACCTCGCTGTCGCCGGCACTGTGTAGGCCAGGTGCGATATTGAACATCGAGGGGTCCGCCTCTGGTCTTGCCTCGTGTTGGCGGCAGCGCTAATGGGCGTGTAAGCGGGTGGATTCCTTCGCTAATAGCGCCGCCAGCAGCGTTAGGATCATGGCTCCCCAGCCGTCATGAAGTGGTACATACTGCTCGCGCCTTGGGTGCAAAAGACGAGGGAGCGAGATGCGTCGCCATCTTCGGTGATTCCAGCGGGGGCATGATGGGTTACCGTAATTCCGTCGGCGGCGATGCTCCCTGGTGTTCACCTTCCGACAGACCGGCGTCTTTTGCTTCAGGGGCTGACTGCTCCCTGAACGTAAAAGATGGCGCTTACGCAGCCTGCTAAGGGGAGGGGGGATGCCGGGCCCTCGCTCAGGGCTGCCGAGGCGGCTAAGGGGGGCAAGAAGCATAGACGCGGGTCGCAATGATACTGCCGGACTTCTCCCGCATCACCATCTAGTGGGAGCCGGCTAGAGAGGGAAAAGGGCGTGGTGATCATGCTGGGTTCAGTTGCCGCGACGACTTGTATTATACGATACGGGCCGGACGGACGATGGGCGGTGTAGTAGGAAGGCGTACCGCGGCGGCGGAGCTGGGCACCGACAGCCCGGTGGGTACTGGCTGACTCGGGATTCTGGAATTGCCTAGGTAGGTATGGACGCTCAAGATAGCACGCAGCTGGGCAGGGAACACATCGTGTTGATCGGAAACAAGCCTCCACGATCAGAGGCATGGAGGAGGCAGGTTGAGGTTAGGTTGCCAGGAACTGGGGCGGCCAGAATGGAGCTGGGGAAATTGCGCCGGCGGCCCTCGCGTGCTGGCATAAGCCGTTGCCCCACGTTGACGGTGGGGCGCCTTCCACCGCGAAACAGTTGACACCGTGCCTGCCTAGGTAGGTCGCCTGCCAGTCAGCCAGTTGTGCCTGCCAGGCCTGGCCTGGCCCTGCTTGCCTGCCTTGGGGCGCTGATGTGCACGAGTCGTCGCGCTTGCTTCAGAGTCTGTCATTTATGGTACCGTGACACGCGTTTTTACGGAAAGCAGTATGAGAGCTATGTACCAAGTACTACATAACTTCCCATATTAGGTAAAGTAAGTAGAGACAGGCAAACCGCCCTGCAGGTCGACGGCTGGTATGGACTGGCGCTATAGTAGTCGTAATTGGAGGTACATGGCGAGCGCAGGACGCCCCTCACCTCTGCGATACTTGCTTCTTATCCATTGTAAATTCCCCTCCCCTCAGGAGCTCCGCGATCCACCACATCCGTCGCCCTCTCAGGCGTCCCCGCTGAAGGGAATTAATCGTTTCCGTCCGGCCGTCACCTGCATCTACATACCGTTGATCGCCCGCTCCCGATCGCCATGTCGGGGGCCGCGCGCCCGGCCCGCGGCCGCCCAGCAGGTTTTCCTGGTTGGCGACGCTGGCAACTCCCGCCGGCCTGCTCGGCTTGGTCTATGCAGCGCGGGAGCTCCCCGACCGAGGCGTGTTGCATCACGGGCCTCGCGACCTTTTTTTCTCTGCTGGGCGCCGAGTCGGTGAGCCTCGACTTGCAACCACTCCCGCGTGGATCGACCATCCGCCCGCGGGCTATTGCCTGTTCTACACCCAGCTAGCGACACCGAGGTTTGGAATATCCCTGGAGCCGACGAACGCCAAGGGGCGAACCGTCAATCCGGTACTCGTTTTGGGCTACTGTGTACATCAGTTCTGCACGTCAACTAAGTGCCTCCCTCCTACATACCAGCCCCCTCAGGCTGACCGGCAGGCAAATTCGGGGCAGACCCCGTAGTGCGTGCCTGGCAAGGGTGTCCGCCCATCGCAATAACGCGCCGCGTTTTCACGCACCGCCCAGGCCAGGCGAGGAACTTCGGGGCCGATCCGGAGGAAACGGGGCTCCCCACAGGAACGTTAGTAGGGGGGGCGCTTGCGGACCTATGGAAGGGCTCTTGGCAGGGCACCGCTCTATGGGCGGGGCTTGGCCAAGGGACCGCTGGCCTCGAATTGGCTCCTTCGCGCCCTGGTAAGCGCGCCCATGCTCAGCCGAGGCCACACGCAGGGGTCGGGAGGAGAATCCCGTAACCCATCAACCCCGGCCGAAAGCCTCTGGAGCCATCCCAGCTGGCCCCTATTCGCTTCCGACTCCCAGACGACGTGGGCCACCCCGAGATGAACGGCCCCTGGGGGCGGTTGAGGGTCGGCCGCCCCCCCCGTCACCGGTCCACGGGTTCCAGGCCCCGCTGCTGCATTCGCGTCCTGACGATAAAGGAGCCCGTCTGTCTCGTTTGGATGGTTTCGAGAATCCTCCAGTCGAGAACTATTCTTCACTCGTAATTAATCGCCAGAACAACCTACCCTCTCTTTCCACCCCCGCTGTACACTCGTTTTCCAGCCCAACTCTCTCGACCTCCTTTCCCAACCCCCGACAATCCTTCCAAGATGCAGTTCAAGACCCTCGTCTACTCGGCCCTGGCCGCCACCGCCGCCGCCCAGAGCCTTCAGGAGGTCATCAAGCAGATGCCCGCTTGCGCCCAGACCTGCGTCGACACGGCCTCGCCCAAGATCGGCTGCAAGGTGGGCGACAACACGTGCCAGTGCGAGAAGGTCGAGAACCTGACCAAGGCGGCCCTGCCTTGCATCTCCACCGGCTGTGACCAAAACGAAATGCAGGGTACGTTTGGGGGAAAACACGACGATGACAACTCTTCCTCCCATTCTTCCGTGTCTTTTTTTGCTGACGAAACCCTTTCCCCACAGCCGCCATGAAGGTCAGCACCCAGATCTGCACCATTGTCGCCGCCGGTGGTGCCGATGACAAGTCGTCGGACAGCGCCCCCAAGTCGTCGTCCGCCCCGACCTTCTCCAACTCGACCGCCTCCTCCACCGGCTCCGCCGGCGGCAGCAAGGTGTCCCCCAGCGGCCCCGGCGGCGCCTCCTCCACCGCCGACCCCTCGACCGCCGGTGCCGCCCACAACCTGGCCGGCCTGGGTGTCGCTGCCGCGGCCCTCGTCTTCGCCCTCTAAATCCGGGGGTTCGTCGTCCTTGCTTTCTCTCCCCCGACGCTTATGACGTCCCCTATACCCGGGCCTGGGACCTCCCTACGATTGGTACCACGCCGGATCGTCGGTCGGAGGCCCACTGCCATCTGCCTGGTTGTTCTTTAGCAATATACCTCAAATAATCCAATCTTGAAGAAGCTTTACCAACCATGTTTCCTTGCGAGGCCCGTTCGTCTGAGGCTTTGGCCCCCGAATATGTAATCGGACCTTGAACTGTGGTAGACTCTTGAATTTGTGCGCCAATCCCTTGTATTTCGATCGCTCCGTCTATCATTGCTTTGATTATATAATGAAGTAATTGGTCGCCAAGTCCTTCCGTCTTGAGACAAAATGAATATGAAGCGAGACGTTGGCATGATCAGTCCATTCCCGAGAGCTCTTTATGGTGCTCTGTATCCCAGTCGTATTCCTCATGTGCCCCCCTGAACAAGCCGGTCTGCTTAGTACCAGCCATATCTCACCTTGGTTCCGGTGGCCGTCGTCGTGAAAGTCTGTATCGTTTATCAGTAACCTCTTTGTTTACCCCTTGGAATATGTCGTCTTTTGGTACTTACAACCGTGGTGGAGGTGCCGGTGCTCGTGTGGGTGATGGTAACCGTAGTAGGAGGGGTTGAGGTCTGGGTCAGAGTCCGGGTGATGGTCAGAGAGCCGCTGGTCTCGGTGGTGACCGGGTGCGAGGACGAGGGCGTCAAGGTCCGGGTGGTCGTCAGAGAACCACTAGTCTCGGTAGTAACCGGGTGAGAGGAAGAAGGAGTCAGGGTCCGGGTAGTGGTCAGCGTGCCGCTGGTCTCGGTGGTGACGGGGTGAGAAGAAGAAGGAGTCAGGGTCCGCGTGATCGTCAGGGTGCCGCTAGTTTCGGTGGTGACCGGGTGCGAGGACGAGGGCGTCAAGGTCCGCGTGGTCGTCAGGGTGCCGCTGGTCTCGGTCGTAACGGGGTGCGAGGAAGTAGGAGTCAAGGTCCGCGTGGTCGTCAGGGTGCCGCTGGTTTCGGTGGTGACCGGGTGCGAGGACGAGGGTGTCAGGGTCCGGGTGGTCGTCAAGGTGCCGCTGGTCTCGGTCGTAACGGGATGCGAGGAAGGAGTCAAGGTCCGCGTAATCGTCAACGTACCGCTAGTCTCGGTAGTAACCGGGTGCGAAGACGAAGGGGTCAAGGTCCGGGTAGTGGTAAGGGTACCGCTGGTCTCGGTTGTCACCGGGTGAGAGGTGATCGACTCGGACGGGGTCAGGGTCCGCGTAGTTGTGTGCGTACCGCTAGTTTCGGTAGTGACCGGGTGCGAAGTGGTTGACTGCGAAGGGGTTAGAGTACGGGTAGTGGTAAGGGTACCGCTAGTCTCGGTTGTCACCGGGTGAGAGGTGGTTGACTCGGACGGGGTCAGGGTCCGCGTAGTAGTGTGTGTACCGCTAGTCTCCGTCGTGACCGGGTGCGAAGTGGTCGATTGCGAAGGGGTCAGAGTACGGGTAGTGGTCAGGGTACCGCTCGTCTCGGTGGTGACCGGGTGCGAAGTGGTCGATTGCGAGGGCGTGAGGGTACGCGTGGTGGTCAGCGTTCCACTCGTCTCGGTGGTGACTGGGTGCGAAGTAGTGGACTGCGAGGGCGTGAGTGTACGCGTGGTGGTGTGCGTGCCGCTGGTCTCGGTCGTAACAGCATGGGAAGTCGACTGCGAAGGAGTCAACGTGCGAGTGATAGTCAGCGTTCCACTCGTCTCGGTAGTGACCGGGTGCGAAGTAGTAGACTGCGAGGGTGTGAGGGTACGCGTGGTGGTGTGCGTGCCGCTCGTCTCAGTAGTAACCGCGTGAGAAGTCGACTGAGAGGGGGTTAGAGTACGCGTGGTGGTGTGTGTACCGCTGGTCTCGGTTGTCACCGGGTGAGTTGTCGACGGAGTGAGAGTACGGGTGGTGGTCAAGGTGCCGCTGGTTTCGGTAGTGACTGGGTGGGAGGTCGACTCCGACGGCGTGAGCGTGCGAGTCGTCGTGTGCGTTCCACTGGTCTCGGTGGTAACGGCATGAGAAGTCGACTGAGAAGGAGTCAGAGTACGGGTGGTGGTCAAGGTGCCGCTAGTCTCAGTAGTGACCGGGTGAGAGGTCGACTCTGACGGCGTGAGCGTGCGAGTCGTTGTGTGCGTTCCACTAGTCTCGGTGGTGACCGCGTGCGACGAAGAAGAAGGAGTCAAAGTGCGGGTCGTCGTGTGCGTACCGCTCGTCTCGGTAGTGACGGCGTGGGACGAAGAAGAGGGAGTCAAAGTGCGGGTCGTCGTGTGCGTACCGCTCGTCTCGGTAGTGACGGCGTGGGACGAAGAAGAAGGAGTCAAAGTGCGGGTCGTCGTGTGCGTTCCGCTGGTTTCGGTGGTGACGGCGTGGGACGAAGAAGAAGGAGTCAAAGTGCGGGTTGTCGTGTGCGTACCGCTGGTTTCGGTGGTGACCGCGTGGGACGAAGAGGGAGTGATGGTGCGGGTCGTCGTGTGCGTCCCAGTCGTTTCGGTGGTGACGTGAGCCGAGGTGGACTTGAAGCCGTAGTCGGCAGGCAGAGCATCGACACCCTGGAGAGCGGCGGCGGCAACGACAATGTACTTGAGGTTGTGCATCTTGCTGGTGTTGTTCTAGCGAATGGGCTGAAGAGTGAGTGGGTGAAAGATTGGATAGCTCGAGGCCGACGATGTAAGGAGTGTGGAAAGAGTGTAAAGAGTGTGTAAAGAGTGTTGGTTGGATGATTAAGCTGGATGCTGATGTCCTGAATTGAGAACGTCTCGGGGGTTTCCTGGCCGTATATGTACTGCATTCTGGCTCATGCAAATTCGACGCCCTCGGACCTCAGCACTCTGCCTTCAGATGGCATTGTGTGCGTCGTGATGGCCCGGTGCTTCAACGTAAGGGAGAATAGTGAGTTCAACGTCATTGGTGTCAATACTCCTGGGCCTATCTCGTTGTTGGGCGGGGAGGGTGCGTTAACCCAAGGGGGGCGCATTGAATCCGTCAACCGTCAGGGCGGAGGATTTTGGCCGAGACTGCCATATTGACCGGTCCCGGCTATCTGGTCGGAGGTTGGTAGTCTCTGGCCCGGCCTATGGGTGGCGGATTGGGGAGGCCAGAGCCCAAGGGGGAATTGTGAAGGCGTGGGGGCCGCACTGGCGCTTGCAAAGGGACTTCCGAATGGTCTCAGATCAGCATTGCTGGTGGCGGAGATTTGCCCGAATCTCCGGGATCACGTCTGTGGTGATCGCACAGACGCTTTATGATCAGTAATTGGTAAATTCGATATTGAATCTGGAACAGCCTGCGCAAACGAGCTCGACCACAGCTTCCGTGGTGGTCGGGCGGCCCCATCGAGGAGTAATATCTTTGAACCACGCCGTCGCGATGAGCTGAGCTGAACTGCACTTTTAGAGCCTCACCGGTGCTGTAGCACCCAAGCACTGCTCCCTCAACTTCCGAAAGCGCCTCCCCCAATTGCCCTCGGAGACGAGGCATGGGTTGAACCGTGCGGTGTCGTGTGGCATTGCTTCTTTCGACCAACCCGAACTCAAGATATTGGTAAAAATCGAACCGCAGCTCCAGAAGCCGGTCAAGGCCCGGATATACCACGGGTGTGGACTCAAACGCGCCAGGACGTTGTTGGCTGGGCACCAATAGGCTGGCAAGAGGAAACCGAAGACACGACCAACAACAGAGCACCGAATCAACAACCTCTTGCAGGCCCGGCGGGGCGTACCGCGCGGCCGCTCGCCCAGCTAGCGACGTACTGGATATCGACATCATGCTGGGAGGCCGGAACATAAACCCAGGCCTCCCTCTCGGTAATCCAGGAGCGGCCCGGCAGGTAGGCCTCGAGCATATAGTAGCTGTCTCGGTGGAAGGGGAAGTCGAGGGTCGGGGGCCCGCTTCGCTCCAAGAACACGTCGGTCCCTGCATCGACATCCTCGGCCGTCATTCGGAAGCGACGTCGCTTGTTGCCTTTGTTGGCGGCATGGCGGCGAATAGAGCGCGTCGTTGAGGACAGATGCGCCTCCAGCACGCAGGCATGCCATAGCGGACTGCGCAAAGCCCGCCGGACGATGGCAGCGTTGGCGGCGATCAGATCGCTGTTCCACTTGGGCTGTTTGCCCCTCTCGATCGCGGGGAAGGGCTCGTTGAGGTCTAGATTCTTTTGCCAGTGGGAAAAGTCCACGACCAGGCAAAGCGCCGACCAGCGCAGCACGCATGTGAGACAGGTGCAAACTTCGGCCAGGTCGGGCGGCTGGATGTGCTGGTAGGGCTTCTTGTGGATGGCGAGGAGCTCCTGGCGCTCGTGGCTCTGGATCGCGGCAAAGACGTGCGTGTCGACGGCATTTTGCATGTCCTGAATCAGAACAGGCAAGCGGAAGCATTTTGCCAGACACGTATAGCGCCGGCCGACGATGGCTTTGGCGATTCTGGATTCTTCTTGCGCAATGAAGGTGGCGTGTGCTCTATCTACTCGCCGCAGTCGAAAAAGGTCGCTCGGCCGGAGGAGGGTCAGAATCTCCAGCATCAGCTCGTAGGGAAGATCCAAGATGCTGCGGGCCAGCGGCTTGGGTTTCCTGGGCTTCAGCTGCTTGCGCTGCGCGCGTTCGGTTTTCTTGGAGCGGATGGTTAGAGCCTCCGTCTTGTCCTCGAGAGGCTCCAGCTCGTCTGCACTCTCTGGTCGTTCGGCTTTTGGCATCGTGACTTTTGCGATGGACGCTCGCTGTCTGGGCACTTGTCACGTTGATTCATGGAAGTCACCGGCTGGAAGATGACCTCGCATTGGAATTTTAGGTAAGGTACCTTTGCTTCGCTCTGGCAACCCTAGAGTCTGTCGGGGTTAAACGGAGCTAAAATTCGAGCTTTAGGCAACCGCCAGGTGGCGGCGAGCGGATGGGATTACATAAGGTAACATGGAGCCCTGTACTATGGATGCCAGGGTCGGAGAATTGCACCCCGGAAATCGAGCATCATCGGCGTTGGTCGGATCCAATGGTGGATGCGCCGTCCCGTGTTGACCGTCATGCTGTTGACCGTCTTTGACAGCTACACAAGTAGCAGTTCAATGTGGACAGACTGCACGAGATGGTGAACGGACAGAAAGGAGCGAGTGTCTTCTTCTTTTCTACTGTCGGAAAGACGACGTGTCGGCCGTTGACCTTCGGAGGTGGGGGGATGGAAAGTGGTCGTGGAAAGTCCAGTGGCAAATGGGCATAGAAGTGGATAAGTTGTGGTGGGTTATGTACCTATTCACCTAAGTAACCTCTTCCACTCGGATAGCCCGTCGACAGCTATGGACGTTCTCCTCCTTCTCCTTCTGGGTCAAGCAGGATATATTAACTTTAAATCAAAATCAACGGCCTGAGTAATGGGATCTCACGGTGCCTATCTCACCATGGGGCCGAGAGCCGTCATTAGAATTGTCACTATCTAAGTTGTACTTGGTTGGGTAAGTTAGTAGTTAGCTAAAGTAGGTACCTTATTCATTGCTCCAACTCATGTTCTCCCCCTGCAACCCCGCGCTGTTGCGCCGATGCGGGCGCTTATCACGCGCGCAAGCTTATCGAGGAGGGGTCGTGAAGGGATGCGGTAGCCCCGCTAGCGTCGAGTTCGCATTGGAAATGACGAACGGGAAACCGTGAGGCCGCGAGCAGCGCCTGATAAGGGGAACTTCTGGCCGTCGCGGTCCTGAACCTCCATTGGCCCGCCGCGTGGCCGCTTAACTTTTCCTGATCGAGTCAGGCCAGCCCGGCGAGGATGCGCGTGTTCGCCATCGCGAAGACGGACGATGGCAAGATATTAAGATGCCGCGGGGGGCCGCCTCTTCTCGCTCGGCATGAAAGTATCCCAGACCTCGTCCTCACCGAGTCATCCATCTCATCCTTCCTCTCTTCGCTGTCGCCGCTACATCACCATTGATCAAGATGGGCTCCCTCGCAGCTAAAACCGAGCTGCACCCCTTTGACCCCCTAACCGTAGCTGAGATCCAGTCCGCCATCAGCATCGTCAAGAAGGCCCACGGCGATGTTCTCTTCAACGTCGTCTCCCTGCACGAGCCGCGCAAGGCCGAGATGACGAAATGGCTTCAGGACTCGGCCAATCTCCCCAAGCCCCGCCGTGTGGCGGATGTCGTCGTGATTGCACCGGGCGGCAAAGTGTACGACGGCTTGGTGGATCTTCATGATGGCAACATCACCAAGTGGGAGTTGCTGGATGGTCTTCAGCCTATTGTAAGCTGGACCCCCTCGCCTTCCCCCACGGTTACGTGACACAGACGCTCACCAAGTCCCCCAGATCACCATGGAGGAGCTCCAGGCTGTCGAGCACGTCTGCCGCACAGATCCGAAGGTGATTGAGCAATGCGTCATCAGCGGCATCGCGAAAGAAGACATGGACAAGGTCTACTGTGACCCTTGGACCATCGGGTACGACGAGCGCCATGGAAGCACCATACGGCTGCAGCAGGCTCTCATGTACTACCGGCCCAACGTGGACGACTGCCAGTACCAGTACCCCCTGGATTTCTGCCCCATCTACGACGGTGAAAAGCAGGCCATCATCGGGATTGACATCCCTAAAGTACGGCGGCCCTTGAGCAAAGTGGCGCCCATCAACTACCACCCGGCCGCCGTCGAACAGGCTGGCGGCTACCGGACTGACCTCAAGCCCATCAACATCACACAACCCGAGGGTGTCTCGTTCAAGATGGAGGGCCGGCAGCTCGAGTGGCAGAACTGGAAGTTCCACATTGGGTTCAACTACCGAGAAGGCATCGTGCTGAACGACATTTCCTACAACGACAAGGGCACAGTGCGCCCTGTCTTCTACCGGCTGTCGCTTTCGGAGATGGTGGTTCCTTAGTGAGTCTCGACCCTCCAACTTGCAGCCGACCGACACAGCCCTAACAAGAGACAGTGGAAACCCGGAACACCCACACCAGCGCAAGCACGCCTTCGACCTGGGCGAGTACGGCGCCGGTTACATGACCAACAGCCTGTCGCTAGGCTGCGACTGCAAGGGCTCGATCCACTATCTGGATGCCGAATTCCCGACGCGGTCGGGCGATATTCGCACCATCAAGAATGCCATATGCATCCACGAGGAGGACGCCGGTATCCTCTTCAAGCACACCGACTTCCGGGACGAATCGAGCATCGTGACCCGCGCGCGGAAGCTCGTCATCCAGCAGGTCTTCACGGCGGCCAACTACGAGTACGCTATCCAGGTACGTCGACCCTTCCTTCCGCATCGCATGGGAGCGTGCTGCTAACCCCCGATTTAGTGGATCTTCCACCAGGACGGATCGATCCAGCCCGAGATCAAGTTGACGGGCATCCTTAACACATATGCCATGAACCCCGGTGAGGATCTGGGAGGATGGGGCACCGAGGTCTACCCAGGTAAGCACAGCTTTTTCCCACGAAACCTAGGTCGGAGCAGGCCATTTCACACGGGGTCGGAGGGCTGACATTCCCGCAGGCGTGAACGCGCAGAACCACCAGCATCTCTTCTGTCTCCGGGTGGACCCCAACATCGACGGGCCCAACAACACGGTGTTCATGTCGGACGCGATGCCGTCGGAGGCGCCGGTGGGCAGCGAAGAGAACTTCTACGGCAACGCCTTCTACGCCAAGCGCACCAAGCTGACGACGACGGGCATGGCGGCGACGGACTACAACGGCGACACGGCGCGCACGTGGGACATGTGCAACACGTCGCGGCCGCACCCGTACAGCGGCAAGCCGGCGTCGTACAAGCTCATCAGCCGCGAGGTGCCGCGGCTGCTGCCCAAGGAAGGGTCGCTGGTGTGGAAGCGGGCGGGCTTCGCGCGGCACGCCGTCCACGTCACGCGGTACAGCGACGACCAGCTGTGGGCGGCGGGGCGGCACGTGCCGCAGACGTCGGGCGAGCCGTCGCGCGGGCTGCCCGAGTGGCTCGGCGACGGCAGCGAGAGCGTCGACGACACGGACGTGGTGCTCTGGCACACGTTCGGCGTCGTCCACTTCCCCGCCCCCGAGGATTTCCCCGTCATGCCCGTCGAGCCCATCACGCTGCTGCTCAAGCCCCGCAACTTCTTCGCCAACAACCCCGTCATGGACGTGCCCCCCAGCTACGCCAGCACCCCCAGCCAGGTCGCCGCCGCCGGCAAGGGCGTCTACGAGGCGGCCGACAAGATGAGCAAGCTTGCCTTCGGCCAGAACGGCTGCTGTGCGACCTCCAACGGCGCGACCAACGGGACCAATGGCCACTGAGGGTCGGAACGGGTCGAAAAGATGTGTTTTAAGGGGGGTTATGAATACATGTACGACAAGGATACCAGGCTTGGATGCCAAGGATTTCAATTTCTCTCACGGACAGGGTCATGTTGTATCTGGAATGTAGTTATCACAGTCTGCCTTTTTTGTCTTTTCAATACAACTTGGAGTTTTACCAAGCCGTGGACCGTCCACCCCAAGTGACCCGCTACGGCACACGATTGACATCGTCCTGCTCCATGACCTGCATCGGGTCAGGTCGTTACGTCCATTCGCGTGTTGGCTATGTACACGCAGCCAAGAGGCACGCGCCACACGCAGCAGGGCCCGGGGGGCGGGCCGGTCCCGCATCGCTTACCGGTGACCGCCGGCTGCTGGTTTTCTCGCTGTGCGCCCACGTCGGGCCGCGCCGATGGGCGTGCGTTTCAGGTCTCAGCCGCGGTTCTCGTTACTTGTTCGCGCCCCGCCCCCCCGGCAGCTTGGGCTTCCTCGATGAAGAGTAAGCGTGCGGCAGAAACCTCGGGCATCCTGGTATCTGTGCCGGGACGCCCAGGCCGACGACCAAAGGAGAGGTGCGAGATCGGACCGATTGCTCGTCCCTATGGGGGGCACGCTCATGACACGCCAGAATCGCCAGTCTGGAATCCATACTCCATCACCTACTGTACAAATCAATCCACTAGCGGGATGTCCCGTCGCCATACACAGTACGCCCGCCCATAGTGGGGAAATGAATGATCCCACCAGAGTGGTGCGGGAGAAAGCGACGACATAGTCGGGGGGAGCCATGCGACTTGTGTCTTCAAAATGGACCCCGGGGGAGGCAAATTCGATGTTTTTATACGTAGACAATTCTACTGGCATGGTGCCCCGGCCTTTGCGCGAGGCATAGGCGGGAAAAAAGTGCCACCGGGGGTCCCCGTGTCTCGTGCGCCTCGCCGCCTCTCGAGACATTGCGCTCGGCATACCTCGGCCGTGCGAATGATACGGGATGGCAGGCGAGAGCCCCTCCACGGCTGCCAAGGCGACTGTTCCTGAGTCAGGGAGATGAGGCGAGAAACCCCATTTGAGCAAGGACGCAAGAAATCAAGGAAAAAGCACCTCACGCTGGGGCCGCAGCCGTGGGCTTTCCGCAATCTGCCATGCCAATCCGTCGCGTTCGCCCGGGGAGATCCCACCGCCGGGCCCCGCGCCGACGCGAGACACGTGCCCGCCAAGGCTGGCCCGACTAAGGACCACGGCCGCGCACATGCCCCAAAGGAGGCTGGGAGGGGAGTTGGGCCGTTCAGCGACGACGAAAGCGCTGGTAGGTTTGGGTATGGGCATCGTAAGGACTCCGGTATCATGACTCGGAGAGTGGAGGAACCCCCCACGCCCAACCCCCCCGGTCGGCTTGAAATTCCGGGCCGAAGCCCTGGCCGACTGGGACACTGCTGTTATACATAGTATAGTAATGCGTACGTGCGCCGGCAGGAATATGGGATATCCCGGTCCACCCTGTTCTGTGTTGTTCCCCCCCCCCCCCCCCCCCCTGCGGCTCAACGCACTGTGACTTAGCGTCGCAGTCCGGATCTCGGTCGGTCCCGCTGGGGGCAGGGGCTGGACAGCGTTTCGTATGCCCCCCCCCCCCCGGGCCCCTGTCCTAGAGCCGCGTGCAAGTCAAAGCCGACTTCAGCCGCCAAGGCGACCGCCTATCAGGACGACACACGATGCCCACGCCCTGCTGGGCGCCGAGAAGAGGGGGGCCTCTATACTTGTAGAAAACGATAGTCTTGGGGCGGCCGCCAGGGACTTGACATGACACCCCTGCTGGACAGTGGAGTTTGTGAAAGAAAGGCCAAGTTTTGCTTCATGGGCTTGGATTCTAAACGCAAAGAGGGGCGAGAGCAAAGACCAAGGAAGAGTAGGCGCGCCGTCCCACCGGGTCCCCTCCCCCCTACACAGTGCCACAGGGAATATCCGTGGGCGAGTTGGACGGCTCGATGATGAAGTCATCGTAAAGCACCAGGTTTCCCTTCTCGAACGCCGGCTGGCCCGTCACCTGGTCCTTGTTGACGGTGAACCGCGTCGAGTAGCTAGCGCGGCGGCCGTGTTAGCAAAGTGTGACTCCTTTTTTCCCTTTCCCCGCCTCTTTCCCTTGTCTCCTCTCTCTCTCTTCTCCAGATATCATCGAAGCAAAAGAGCTTCCACTTTCGAATAGGAAGGAGGGCAGGAAGAACAAAAAGGGGGAACGTACTAAGCCTGGGAGCAGTTCCCGCCGTCGAAGCGGCTCTCGATGATGCCGAGCACCTGGTACGTCTTGGCAGCGTCGGTCTCGTCGGCCACCGTCGTGGCGTTGGGCCGGTGGTTCCAGTGCTTGTTGCCGGCGGGCGGCAGGAGCTGCTGCTTGAGCGCCACGATCTCGGCGGGCCCCGTCGCGACGATGCCGCGCACGATGAGCCGCCCCGCCGCCGTGAAGTAGTCGGTGAAGCCCGTCGTGACCGCCGGGTCCTCGGTCGAGGCGTACAGCCTGGAGGAACGTGGATGCACCGGATCAGCAAGAAAGCCGGGGAGGGGGGAGGGGAGACACCCGAGAGAACGAAAGAAAAAAAGGGTCCGGGTTGGGCATTGGTGAGGGAGCGGGAAGGAATATGAAAACCAGACTTACGCCTCGAGGTACGGTTGGAATGCAACCTCCACACCGGGCCCGGCCTGGTAGCGGGCCAAGTCCACGGCCGCCGCCGCGCCGACCAGAGAGAGAGGGTAGAGTACTGAGACGGCCTTCATCGTGAGATGCTTTTCGGAGACTCGTCTTGACGGTGAGAAGAGGGGAACAGCTGCGAGAGGGCCCTGGAATGCTCCCAAAGTTTCCGCTCTTATACACCTTGGTACCCATGGACCCGCCGCCGCCCCCCTTCTGCTTCCGCTCTAGAGTGGCCCCGGGATCTATCCTTTCGGCCCTCGTCAGTCACCAAGGCCGGCGGTCTACCACGGCTGAGTTGATTTGTTGGTTGTCATCCGGGGGTTCGAATTGCAGGGCCACCCGATGACACATACTTTTCTCCCCCCTTCGCGGCTCCATAATACTTGGAAAACACGGGACACATGATCGCCGGGGTACCCTATCCCCATCCCCATAGCTATATGGGCATGCCTTGGCTCGGCCAATGCCTACACAGGGAAGTCCTGGGTCAAAGGATACGGTTGTGCCGAATCCTATCGAAGGCGGCCTTGACCTCGAGACACGACTCGTGGACTTCCGTTTCGCCTTCAGAGCTTTTTATTACTTCCGTTGCCTAGGTCGACAAGGTGATCGGCATGGAAGGCGGTAGTAGCTGCATCTGCCGGGCGCTGATCGCTTGTATGCTCTCCAACGTATCCTTTCTAGCACGGCCAACGTGCAGCTCGAGGAGCTGCAACAGCTACAGACCTGCCCTCCGATCTGGTCCCCCCTTTCAGCTTCAGCCATCTTTTTCTGTCGTTCCGGTGTGCATTACCAAAGTATAGAGCGCTTCTGGACCCGGTGGCAGGGGAGACTGACTTATGACTCAGGAAATTGCGTTTCGTAGAAACCGTGCCCACCCGTTCCACGTGCAAAGTGTGCCTGATGCAAATGTGCCAGTACGCCATATGCATCTCTGATATCCCGGCAGCTATCGGTGGAACCCAACTCCTCAAATGTGGACTTGAAGCGGTCGTTGCCGTGGGAGGCTTCCACTCAGATTCCGGGGTGGTTCAGTCCTGAATCTACGTCTGGCTAGTGCCTTGCTCTGTACGATGGGGTATCTACGTCCCACGAGTCCGTCTCCTATGACCTCCACCTGTGTATGGCCCCGTGACCCTGCGCCTAAGTGGTACCTAGGCCATCAGGCTGGAGGTGCACGGCGATTCCGCTCCGACTGACACCTACAGCCGTTTCTAAAGTGGCAGAAAGCCAGCCATGGCTTTGGAAGCTGAAACACAATGTGGCTAGCACCCTGGTTTGTATCGTTCTCTCACTTTCCCCGGCCGAGCTTAAAGGCGAGATGGGCCGTCAGCTGCATTCAGCCTGACCCGGCTGCTTCCGACATGCAGGGTCATTTTCCACCCCGACGGGCAGCGCGATGGGCCACAGGACGCTCGCTAATTGGTCTTATGATGTTGACATGCAAATAATAAGAAAATGCCTGTTAGCCCGGCCTCGATGGCTTTCCAAGCCGTGTCTGTGTCCAATGTACGCCAACTTCCCAAGCTCTCGGGGACAAAAGGGCATGCGTCGAGTTCATCGAGCCCAGATGATTCGGCTGCTGGCAGGTTCACTATGGGTACGACACCGAGCGGTGGTTGGGTGACATCAGTTACGCTCGTGATGGCCTCGGCGCATTTCATCTTCCTGGTGCAGTTGCTGACACTCACTTATGATTATTTTCTTCGTTACTCCCTCCCTTTTCTCCTTTCTTCTGTATTGTGCTGCACATTCCTTTTCTTCACTTTATTCTTGGTGGGCTTGGCAATTTTAGAATCATAGGCCACGAGATGTGTCGTCGTGATAATCACGTTACTGTTGATAGCCACTGCTGCCGCTCCGCTGTGTGTCTTTATGTTTTCAAGCTGCACCGCCGACGGATATCCAGCCGCCGACGTTGTTTGGATGAATTGGGGTGAGGCCAGTTCCACTATTTGGCTTTTGGTTTCACATATTCTTTTCTGCCCTGTAATTCTTCTGTTTAACTGGGTTGCGGGACTTGGAGCAATAATCAACGCCCACCTATGTGAACGTTCATGCATTGTGATTGCTCTATTAAGCACTAGCGAGGCTATAAGCTATATCAATTTTGCAAACTTATGATGTAAGGGAATACTCACGCTGTTTTGAGCGAAGTCGTGTCACGTACATTACAGTCTTCCAGGACCCATTTCGCTCGTTTTATGATACATAAATCTGGTTTCCTCAGGTGGCGAAAAAGAAAATGCATAACTGAACACCTTCTCATTTCTTTCCTGGCCGGTAAGAGTAGATCAGACATCCGACCTGCCGCCAACCTCCCATTCCACCATTGTTCTTACCTGTGGCCAAGGGCGTCAGCAAAGTCTCCTGGGACAAGACCGAAGAGGGGTTTTGGCTACTCACACTCGATCCAGTTGCGGGCGAAAAGCCACGGACACTCGACGCCGCTGCTCTTCCGGTCGCCGTCCCCGGCGTACGGGAGGCGCGGGTTCTGGGCGTCGACGGTGGTGCGGCAGCCGCGCGCCCACTCGACCGAGAAGAGCAGCTCGGCGCCGTCGCGGCGCACCGCCGTGTCCCACAGCGGCGTGTCGGGCCCGAAGCGCGCCGGCGCCTGGCCGCAGGCCTCGTACGCCGCCGGCCACAGCGCCCCGGAGGCCGTGGCGTGCCGCCCCGTCTCGGCCGCGTAGCACTGCACCGCGCCGTCCGCCAGCGGCAATACCGGCGTCTCCCCCTCGGCGGGCGGGGCCGGCGCCAGTATTTCCCACGCGTAGGTGCCGCACCCAATGTCCCACTGGCCCCGGGCCGTCATGTACGTTGTTCCGCTGTTGCCGCCGCCTGGTCCGATAGAAGGGGGGGGATAAGCGCTGGCCTACACATACCGAGCCATGGCGGCGTGGGAAAGAGGGCTTTTGGTACTTACAGTCTCCTCCGGCTACCTTCGTGTAAGCCTCAGCACAGCTGAGTTGGCACTCGTCTCCCTGGTCCCCCTTGGGCTGCCATTGGAGATTGACTTTGAAGCCCTTGTACTGCTTGGGGCTTGGCGGCGGCGCGCGCCGGGTTGGGCCCGAGAGGCGGTTGCCAGCCGAGTCAACGGTCCAGCTCACTTTCTTTCCGGAATCCCGTTTGACCTCGTCGCAGAATTTGCCTATGACACTATGTTCCGGGCTCTGGAACAGCCTCGCCGGGAAGGGGCTGCGGTCGGCCCCCCCTGAACATTCAGGGACCTTGGTCTGCGTGGCTGTGGCGGTAGCCGTGAGAGCCGCCGTGGGGTGGTTCCAGCGCCGGGTGGTCGTGGTCCGCACCGAGGCGGACTCGGTAGCCGTGGCACAGACGGTCGTGATCTCGGTGCATGTCGTCGTGCAGGAGTAGAAGTCCGCGCCGACGCCCTCACACGCCGCTGCGCAGGCGCTGGGGTGGGCACAGGACGACGTGGACATGGCGGCGGCCGTCGTCTTGGCGCTGCTGGTATTGATGAGGGACGACTCGATCAGATTCTGCCCGCCCAACGGCGTGTTGTTAATGACTGTCTCGAAGGCCAGGAGAAGTAGAACATCGCCGAGCACGGGGGCAAGGGCCGGATCTATCGCAAACAGCCCGGCGTTCTCCCGGACGAAGTCCACCACTACACGCGCTGCATTGGCCACGTCTCCTGCGTTAATGTTGAAGGTTGGTGCCCGCATGAGCAGCAGGTCGCTCATGGGACCGCCTGGGCGTGCCTGGCTTGCGGCAGCCTCTGCCGCGCAGATGGCCTGTCCAAGAGAGGCGCCTGCACGCTTGCGGGCAACGGGGTGTGCGTCAAAGCTGCGCCCATCCTCGCAATCCTGAGCCCGGTGCATGATCTCGTCCAGCCGGGACGCGAGGCCTTTGTCCAGGGTTGCCATGAGGTCCCCTGGCTGATAGCCCGGAACTGCGGTAGTGATGGGGACGACGGAAGGCGTCTGGGACCTAGATACGCGGTGGACAGAGAGCGTCAGCGGGATGCCACGGCTGATCCGGGTGGAAGGGGTGAAGGGTCAATGTGCATACCCTTTTAGGGATGTAGGAGCTGGCGTCGGCGTGATGGTGATGACCGGCGATCCTGCGGCCGAGACGGTAACAGGAGCTTCCCCAGTAAATACAGACGCTTGGTCGACCTTTTGGTCTGGGATGTGAATATTGGGACCGGGCAGGACCTTCTCGTGGTTGCCCTTTTGGTACGTCGAGTGGTAGGAAATGACGATGCCAACAATGGCGATAATACCGGCCACTATAAACGCCTGACGTTTCTCCTCCCCCACCGCCACCTGCAAGTCGGCCTCTCCGAGAGCAGCAGTTACTTCCGTGAAGCATCTGCTGTCAACTACCGAGCACTTGTCCAGTGTGCCTCGGAGCTGGGTTGCTGTCTCCGTGGACAGCTGGACATCGAGGCCATCTGCCTTGGACCCTTGGATTCGAATGCTTTTACCAGAAAGAGGTTCACTCGGCTGTGGTTTGAAGTTTGTCAGCTTGCGGTTTAACTCTGTATTTCTCAGCAGATCCGGCTTGCCTTTGAGGCTTTGTATTGGGAGGCGTCTCCCAGATCTAGTAACGCAGCCCAGACTCCGTGCCAAATCAAGCTGAAGAGTAAGAGTTTGCGAAACATGGTAATGCTTGTAATGGGAAGTGAAACGTAAGTATGGAAGACCTGATGTTATGCTGAGCATATCCTCGTTTGGATGTCGGGAGGACGACGGTTGGTCTTGTTTAAGTACTGCGACTCGGTTTCTATGTGCTCTTCTTAACCTTTACTGCTCTTCGCCGACTTCTGTGATCGTGCCTGGTTCTATCGGCTTTGGGCTTGCGGTTCCCGGTCCCGCCCCCGAACCGCCCCTTTCATATGACCCGCCGGTGACCATGTCCGGCGCGGATCATGTAGCATGGCTCCTGGTAACGGGATTCCTTGTCCGGTTGTCCCGGACGAGATAGCGGGGGCGGCAGGCGCTGCTTTGAAAAATGTAGGCATGACGTTCGATTTCGTGGCTGTTCAGAGCATCGGCGCCAACACCAGTCGCCCGGTGACGGACACATCGTGACGGCCCCCATGAATTAAAAATAGCATCGCCTGCATTTGCCCAATCGGATATGGGCAAAGTGTTCTTTGCGGTACCACATTTTGAGCCAACAGCAAGCAGTTGATGCACAGTAATTATGCGGGGGGCGGAAAGAGAGTGGCGGTGCATAAAATAAAGTGCTTAATGTGGGTATGTACCTAGTACCTTGGTAGGTACTTTAGGTATTGAAGGAGAAGCTGTTGACCAGGACGATGGATGGTTGTTGTATTCATGGATCCGTAGGCGTGATCGCCCCCACCAGTATGTACATCATGTACATGGATGCATAGGTAGGTACCTTATGCTGTTAGTTCACAACAGGCTTGGCATGTGTGTTTACGTCGCAAATAATTCACCAGCTTCCATCCGCCTGGGCTCTGGGATGTCTTTTGTTTCTTCCCGGTTTTCACTTTTTCTCTCCCACAACCCGTGTTGATCGCGCCTGCGCCTCGCTTCGTGTTCTTCTCGTTAACTTGCAACAGCCTCCATCAGACCTATACCCCGCTTACCATGTCCCCTCCTTCCCCGACCGGTCTGACACGCGCCTGTCATGAGAACAACATGGAACAGGTCAAGGGGATTCTCAAAGCCCCCAGACACTGTTGGGAGTCGCGGTTGGACGATGCCCTGCTGGAAGCCGTCGAAAACTCCAACCGACCGCTGATCCAACTGCTTCTTGCGAAAGGGGCCCGGTTCCGGACCGTGTCATTCGGTCGGCTCTGTTACAAAGCAGACCTCGAGGTGATCCAGGATGTATTCGGTCCTGAGGGACTCGACGTCAATACAACAGAGTATGGGGGCGGCTGTGCTCTGCGGTAAGCGGCGTTGCCCTAACCCTGGACTCACCGATCTGACCACAACTTTCCACAGACTCGCCGTCTGCCGCATCGATGTCATCGAGTGGCTCCTGGCGAGAGGCGCGGACCCTAACCTCTTGGGAGACAGGGAGACCTCCCCCCTTGCCGCGGCGGTTGCGGGTGGCCTGTGTGACTCGGTTGATGTGCTGTTGGCCCACGGAGCTGCCTTGGAGAGCGGCATCCTGCACAAAGCCCTTTGGGTCTCCAGACGCCATCCCGATGACCTTGGTATCGTCAAGCACATCATTGGCAAGGGCGTCAATGTCAACGAGGTGGCTGTTCTCCGCACCGGGCCGCCGAGAGGGCCGAACCAGCCGGAACGCGGCACACCTCTTCACTCGGCCGCCAAGCTGAACCTCGTCGAAGCCGCCCGACTTCTGCTCGACGCCGGGGCTGACCCCAATTTGGTGGTTGACGGCAAAACACCTCTCCAGTTGGCCAAGTCCGAGGGTAAACTCGAGGTGTGTGAGCTGCTGAGCTCGCCAGCCACCCAAACAGCCCCCAACCCGGGTACAGTGAGCTCATAGACCTCGGCTCGGGTAAGAGCCTGCCGCTAGCTCCCACGAGATCTGCCAACACGACACGAATAGACAGTTGCATTCTAGGAGCATGGGTAACTGGCTATGAGGAGCCAGCGTCCTTAGTGCTATAAATTGTCGCAGGCTTCCGGCCAGCTTTAGATAACCATTATTCTCATGGTATCGTCCAGAACACAATCAAAACATCCATCAGTCTGCTTTTCTGCTGGACATATCACTCAACCCTCTGTCTTGATATTCTTCGAACGTGATGGCGAACCGTACATCGGCTATTGCACACTTTGTGTTGCTGTTACTTTCGTACCATGCTATCCTCGTATCTTGCTTGAACATTGGTCAGTCTCCCCCGGCACACTCCCGTACAGTTTGCATCAGAAGTTCTGATACCCTGGCCTCTGGAAAGGTCGCGTTCCGTCCCTGAGCCAGCGGTCCTTGTTCACATCTTCACCGTCTGCAAATGTCTTCGGGCGCGCCAAGGAGGAATCCAAGCGCCGTCGAGCCTGTGTGCCTCCCTTTGTGGTCGGCAGCTCTTCGATTGGCGCTCGCAACGTCCAACAATGGCAACAAGATCGAAATTCTACCGAGGGGGTCCTTTCCAAGCGCATGATTCTGCCCGCGGAAGACAGCGCAGGAGCGAGAGAGGCGTTTGTCGTCAGAGAAACAGTTGATGCAGAACCAATTGTGTGGCAGTCGGAAGAGAACGATGACCTGAACACCGCTTTGTTCAGGCCGTTTCCCAAGACGGGAGAGTTCAGTCTCTCCACTTCGCACCTCTGCGGCTGCTCTTCCCTTTGGATTATCAGCCGCAAGGGCGTATATGCCACCCACTGGTGGGAGAGCATCTCGTTCTCCCCCGACGCGAGCTGGAGGAACAGGCCCGACGAAACCGACGAGCAGGTCTTTCAGCGGACCGTGATTGACCACATACGCAACGGCCACGTCAGCGCCCAAGGCAACACCATGCACGAGAAGCTCGTCGCGGGTCCCCTCGAGGATCCGTACATCAAGGCCTACCTAGTGCGCCCGTCAGAACCATGGTCGGAGTCCCTCGTCGAGCAGTATAGGAGATTCTGGGACCAGATCACCGCCACGGTCAAGGGTATCATCCCCACTCTTCAAGACGACGACAAGTGGCAGGAGATCACCTACGACCCAGTGGAGGAGCCGCGCCCTCTTGATATCACGTCGCGCGGCCGGATTCTTTTCAAATTCGATGCCCACCACGGGTCGAGAAGAGGGCCAGCAAAGGCCGCCCTATGGGTTGAGTCAGCCGGCGACTTTCATAAGGACGAATGGCGCTGAAAGAAGCCGTCTTGCAGGGAGACGAGCCCACCTCGAAGTTTGCTTGTCTTCCCATTTCCCGCGCCACGGAGAGGCTGCGCCGAAAAAGGAACGCCTCACCTTGGGATACTCTTTGGGTCAAGGCATCTTTGTGGCTCGTCTTTCCAGCGCTGCGGCGGGAATTTGACGCCGCTTCAGATACGGCCGAGAAGGGGGTGGTCATACGGAGAGAGCGCAGGAAGCGGCAGAGTTTCCGGAGCTTCAGATAAAGGGGGACGACTTTCTTTTATAAAATACTATAAGCTACTGAGACTAGACAGACATTTTTAAAATAGTGAAAAATCTTCGCTTGTGATCGGAATTTTATATTGAGAAAGAAAAGCACAGCAAGGCAGTTTATTGAGCTAACTCCAATTAGTTCAAGATAGAAGGACGATGATGTCAAAGTCGGATTTCTCCATCTCAAAATAGAAACAATGAACTTCTGTCACACCCCTTCCCACTTTCCCCTCGGGGCGCCGTCGTGGGTTTGATATAGTAGTTGCTATCCATCGTCGAGGCTGGAAAAGCTCAGATCAGACACGGTGGCATGGACTGGTTCGTGTGTTAGACACCGATGGACAACTCTCTTCCCTTTCTCGTCCCTAAGCCCTGGGGCAGCAGCTTCAACGTATCCCTATGGCGGTTGGGGCGGGGGGAGCTGAGGATAGGGGTCAAGGCACTCAAGTGTGACACAAAGATACGGAGATGTTCTATTCCAAGCCTGATAGAGAGAAGGGAGGAGGCAGGCGTGGACCGACGTTGGTACCTAGCAGCACGAGAACCCCCTAGACGCTGTGGAAGTGGCTGGCAACCGGGAACACCAAGAAGCCATTGCGCTAGTGCGGCTCTGCGGGATTCGACCACGCCCCAGAAGGGCGGTTAAAAGGTATTCGGGAGTTCCAGCACTTGCCTGGGGCATATAGGCATCCTGTTTGTTTGTATATTCTTTTCCATGAAATTCTATGCCTGAGACAGCTGCCACGCAAACAGCAGAACATGCAGACATAAAGACGGCTCAATCTCCTCCTCACCCACTTTCCTCTCATCCGCTCTCACATACCCCCCGCTCATCATAACACCACACACACACACACACACACACACACACACACACACACACACACAACTTCCCCAAAGAACGTCCTCAGCCGAGCCTCGGCGTTCCGCCCACATTTCTACCCACATCGCCCAACCGCGGACTTCGCTTTCTCTCGCCGTCCGCCATCACGACAGGATGATGCCCACCCAGATCCTCGTCCTCGCCCTGGCCGGCGCTCCCGCGGCCATGGGAGGGCCCATCGCCTACGGTCTCTGCCAGGCCGGCTGTGGGACGGCCGTGTGCGCGTGCTACGCGGCCGCCGGCTTCACCTTTGGCACGGTGGCGGCCGCCGCCGCGCCGCCCGCCATCGCCGCCTGCAACAGCATCTTCGGCGCCTGCCAGGCGGCCTGCGCGGGGCTGGCCTTTGCGCCGACGCCCTGAGCATGCGTGGGCCTGGTTGTGAGGAAGGATGGCTCGCCGCAAGGGGGCCTTCTTGGGGCTCGCTAGGGGGGGACTCCTTGGACTTGAGGCAATGGTGGATCTAACATCAACCACAAGGGTTTGATTTGTGACTGGCATGGTTGTATTGGGTCCGCGTGGATCAGGAAGCTAGGAAGCAATCTACTGACAGCTTTGCTTATGAGATACTGGCGGCTGTGGCCTCTTGATGTGGGCCAACCACCCCATTCTTGCGTGAAGCGTCCGGCGATCCCATTTGCCCCCCAATGTACTCTTGGTCAAGGACGGCCATGGTGGCCTCTCCCGGAAGCATGATGCTCCGGTCGATAGCCAGCGGCAGGATTCGATGGCGGCCGCGCAGCATCACCGTCACCAGGACCAGCTTGCTGAGAGTATGAAACGTGCCGCAGAGCGCGTAGTCGTCGTAGGGCACCCCGAGCGAGAGGCCGCAGTTGCCGTAGGCAGACACGACCTCGAAGAGGAGCGTGAAGGGGTTGTAACCCGGGGCCGAGGTGTTGAGCTGCGGTTCCTCGATGATGCAGAGCAGGAACCAAGACAACATGATCCACCAGAGGTCGTATGCCAACTGGTTCCTGATGTGCGTGCCCGCAAGGCCCTGACCACCGCCGCCATCGTTTGGTTGCTTGTGCTTCTCTGCTTCCTGGGCTTCGTACTCTTCGGCATCCAGACCCACACTCTTTTCCTCGTAGATGTTCGTGGTACGGAGCGAGATCAGGAGTGGGAAGATGCTAATGTACATGACGAACAGATTGACAATCTGCATGGCCGGCGCAATGCTCGACGTGGTGACAACGTAGAAGCCCGCGTTTCGCGTATTGAGCGATTGGTAAAGCCCGTCCATGGCCCGGGTGCCAGGCGACAAGGCCCGGACAGCTGTCTGATGGATGTCGAGCACTTCGAACAGTAGCCACTCGGTCAAGATGAGGCCGATCTGAGTGGCGGCCAGGACTAACGTCGTCTTCTGGTCAAACAGCCAGAGGTAGCACCGGCGGGGATGGTGCAGCAAGAAGAGCAGTGAGTGGTGCGTCTCGGATCCCTTCGGTGCCAACCGTGACAGAGCCCATACGTAACAACGGAGAAAGATGGGGTAGAAGGTATTACCAGCCAGGATAGCAGTTCCAGATACGATCAAGACAAACCAAGTGCTCTGGAAAGGCACCATACTAGCGCTCAGAAGACTGAAACCGCAGTTTGTGTAGCTGGATAGCGCCCCAAAGACCCCCCACCAGCCGGGACTCAGGCTTCCGGACTCAGGGGCGCGCAGCTTGGCGGCCGCGGGCGCGTAAAGCGAGGCATACGGCGCAAGGAGCAGCATGGTAAGGGCGATCCAAAAGACCGTGTAGGACGGCAGGACCCAGCAAAGCAAACGCAAGGCGCGATACTCGACGCCGCCGAGTTCCTCGCATTCGGCTTCGGACAGGTTCCGGAAGCGGCCCTTGCGGTCGAGTTGCGGCCGAAACGAGAGGTAGTGGTGATGGCCCGGGGTCAAGTCGTGGCGCCGCAGCCACGCGGACAGCCGTGCCACGCCTCGCGCCCACACGCCCGTCTCCCACGGCGAGGTGACGCCGCCGAAATGGCGGAGATGGCGTGGAGCCGTCCGGCTCGCGGCTGCGCTCTCCGTACCAGGAACAGCGGGCCTTGGGAGTCGGCGTGGCCGCAAGTCGGCATGATGATGGGCCGGGCGCCGCGCCCTCTCCACGTCAAGGCTTCCGGCCAGACGCCGGGCCGCGGCGCTGTGCCGCACCTTCTCGGCCAGCCGGCGGCGAAAGAAGAAAGCCCGCACGACGACAACGCTGATACTCGCCGTGCTGAGGTCGCCCAGGAGCATGAGCACGAAGAGCACGCTCTGCTGGTAGGCGGTCAGACCGGCCAGGTTGACTGGGTTGAGGCCCGTCGCTGTCATGGCGCTCGCGGCCAGGACAAAGGCGTCGACGTACCGCACGTCGGCGGCGGCGCCGTAGAGGGCGCCCGCACCGGCGATGATGGCGGCTACGAAGAAGGCCAAGTGGCAACGATAAAAATTGAGGCGGAACCAGCGGCGCCGTTGGGCGTTGACGCCGCGCACGAGACGCCGGATGCGGTCCATGGAAATTCCGCCTGCAAGGTACGAGACTGGATGTCAGAAGGAAGAAGCGGTACGCCCCGCCAACGTTCTGAGGGAGGGAAGAGGGGCTTCAGCAAAGCAGCGTGGCTTTCGAACAATGCTCCTCGCTTGATTCGCCTTGCCGGGTCTCGGCAGTCTCGCGGGAATCAAGAGTCCCAATGAGATGGGAGGGGAAACAAGCGAGGCTCTCCGCCAGTTACTGGCCCCGATTGCGCGTGGAATCCAAGCGGGCAAATGGCGTCCCATCTTACATTAGTCCCGAGCAGGCCCCCTGTACCTGTAGGGGCCCCCGCTGCTCTGGGCCGGGCCGCTTCAAGCTGAAGGGCTGGTGTGTGAGCTTTTTGTTCCATGCATCAATTGGCCTGGCCCGAAGGCTGTCTGTGTTGTGGATAGGTAGAGAAAACAGCGTTGAGGCCGTTGCAGTCACAAGCGGCCACAGGTGGGATCCTACCTAAGGAAGGTAGAAATCAACCTAAGTAAGAGGGACGCCTCGGCCCTGCCGTCGCTGAGGCAGTTGAGGTGTTCTATTGGCTTGGGTCCGAACCAACAGAGATGAGCTGAGTAGATGTCCCATGCCCCTGTTATTTCATGTTTTCACGGCGTCGACTATGGCCAGATCCGTTGAGACCGCGTTGGGCGTCGCGGTAGCGCTGTCGCGTCCACGAGCCCTCCAGCGGGGGTCAACTGGATCCATTGCGGGGAGTTCCAACCTAAAATCAACTGTGCAAGCGCTTTACTCGTTTTCCGGGTCTCTTGCAAGGTTCGACATGGAATCGGGCACCCATTCTGTTCCGCTTCGTGTCAATTACACACAGCTAAGCGAGCAGAGGGCAAGGCAGGGGGCGGATTTATCAAGTTGGTGCCCTTTCGACGTCGACTCGTGGCATCCATGTGCGCCAAGGGAGATGATTGATGGGGCGGCATCAGCCGAAAAGTGCCGCCCATTCGGGCCCCCCCACTATGTAAGCTCTGGTCCGCCAGGCCGTTCAGGAACGGGGTAGATTCGTTCGGAAGGGATGATGACCGAATTAGCTAGGCAATGGTGAGGGTCTTGAGACAAATTGTCTTGTCTTTTCAGCCTCAATGGAATAGCCTGCAGAAGACAACTCGTCGTACCGTGGCGTAGTACCAACTGTTGTCTTCCAGGCGCGCGATTCCATCTGGCGCATATCACCTAGGGAATAACAGTGCCGCGCGTTCCATGTCTCCATCGGGCGAGGAGCTGGCGCTTGCATTGTGCCCCCCGAGAAACCTAATGCGGGACCAAGAAGGGTATTCCGAAGACCCAAAAGCTGTTTGCTGATTGTTGTGGCGAAAGACGAGATAGACAGTTCGCCCATTGAGCTCGCTTCGGTCTTTTGCGTGCGGGGGCCGCTTGGTTACGGTCGGGAGGCAGACCACACGAGCGGTGTGGCGACGTATAGTTGGTGGCCCTTCTCCAGTGTAGGACCGGCCTTCACAACAGTGGAAAGGTCTGACTACTAACGGTCGGTGACGGGTGTTGTATGGGATGGGACGAGGCGAAGCGCATGGCGCCGCTTGCGTTGTTTGTGCGTGTTCCCATCCAATGTGCGTGGGGCGCCGTACAGGAGGCAACCGGATGCGCCTTTTGTGCGTGTTCGCATTGGGCCCACGGTGGCTCTTGTACTAGTAGCACTGCACGAGCATCCACCATCCACTGCTCTTAGGGGTTGCCAGTGATCCACAGGGCTGCAGACAGGCCCCATGCTTCCCGTTCACAAGTACCCTCCATCCTCCATCCTCCCATACGGGCTGGCCAGAGGCACGCCTCCTACGCAACCTCCGAGGTCAGAATCCATGCATGGGAGCCCAGCGCACAAGGAGACAATGAGCCCGCCGAGTCGTGACAGTTGCTGTCGGTAAGGCTGGCATCTGCGGACGGGCAACCTTTCCATGGATGGCCATTGGAAGTTCCGAACAGAAAGGACGGAGTTGGATGGCATCCGTACCTCCGACTCTAGGAAGGACAGGCCAGTTTTCCCCGTCCGGGCGACAAGGGGGATGCCGGTAACCGCTGAAGGCCGAGATGCTCGGATGGCAGCTCTGCGGCATTTGTGCGTGGGCTAAAGCAGGCACGAACCCGGTCGAACCATCATGACTGTTCGTAGGGCCCCCACATAGAGGTAGAGATGAATCTAAAACTGTAAGGGCCGCCCGGCTGGTGGGTCTGATGCGGTACTTGTGCGGTCCCCGTCCGGGGGCAAACTTTACTTCGCGGCGACGAGCTCGTGGCGCTGGACTCTGGAGGGGATGGGGGATGGGGGAGATTCGACGACGTACTTGTACCTCTTCGTTGCTCCCATCCATCTCCTTCGTCCTGTTCTCCCGTCTTGATTAGTACTTGCCTTGGATGACATGTAACCCGTCGCTTGCATACCTCTTTCCATCTTACGCAGTCGTATCCGTCTATTCCCGTCACCTCGCACCTGCCTATCCTGTCCTGTCTGCCCTTGCTGCCTCGAGCAGTCATCGGAAGTGGTTGCCGTGACCAAACTCGCGTTGTGAATCAGCAATCGCGAGCCACCCGCCGCCCTGGTAACTCATAGGATACCTTCCACCCATCCACCGCCCGTCAAAGCGAGGATAAAAAACCCCGTACAGCCATAGCCATGGGGGACGGCGAACAGGACCATGGGGTAACGGAGCCCCTCCTCGGAAGCCCCTCCAGTCGAACCACACGCAGCTATCTCGCCTGTCAAGCACCATCATCACAACTACAGTCCCGGCCGTCTGCATCCCAACCTCCTCCACCCATCATGCCGGAAGCTCTATCCTCCGTGTCCAGCGACGAGCCGCCGTCGCCATCCACGTTCAAGGCGACCCTGGCCATTGGTGGCATGACCTGCGCCAGCTGCTCCAACAGCATCACCCAGGAACTCAAGAAGCGCGCCTGGATCTCCGAGGTCAACGTCAACTTGGTCACTAGCAGCGCCAATGTCGAGATCGACAGCAAGGACAAGGCCGCCCAGGTCGTCGAGGCCATCGAGGACATGGGCTTCGAGGCCCAGCTCGAGGACGTCGTTGATCTGTCTAAGACCCTGCAAGAGCGTTCGCGGACAGTCCAGATTCGCGTCGACGGCTTCCACTGTAGAAACTGCCCCGTCAAGGCCGTGCAGTCCCTCACCGAGCTCGAGGGCATCGTTGGTGTCGACCAACCCACCCAGTCCAACCCCATCATCAAAGTCACGTACATCCCCAGGTCGCCCAAACTGACCATTCGCCGCATACTGGCCACGATTGAGGCTACCGATGACGCCTTCCGCACATCACTCTACCATCCCCCGACACTGGAACAACTCACCCAAAAAATGCATAGCAAACAGCAAAGACAAATCATCATTCGGCTGGTGGTAGCCTTCGTCATCGCCATCCCCACCTTGGTGATAGGTATTATCTACATGACCCTGGTTCCGCCCGACGACGCGGGCAGGAAATACCTGATGAAGCCCTGGGTATCCGGCATCAGTCGAGCCCAGATTTCCCTGTTCGTCCTGGCCACACCGGTATTTCTATTCGGCGCCGATATCTTCCACCGCAAAGCGCTCAAGGAATTCTACGCGCTTTGGGGGCCCAACAGTACGACACCGGTGCCTCGGAGGTTCTACCAATTCGGCAGCATGAATATGCTCATGTCTCTTGGAACGACAATTGCCTACGTCTCTTCGGTCTGCCAACTTATCGTCGCCGGCCTGACATTGCCCGACAGCGTCGACGATACAGACTTTTACTTTGACTCGGTCGTTTTCTTGACACTTTTCCTCCTTGCCGGCCGTCTCATCGAGGCCTACAGCAAAGCGAAGACTGGCAGCGCTGTGGAGGCCTTGGGGAAACTTCGCCCGACCCAGGCCATCCTGGTGGACTGGCATGCCAAGCAGGAACCAGACCGGACCGTTGATGTCGACCTCCTGGATTTCGGCGACATGGTGCGTGTACCCAACGGTGGCTCGCCTCCTTGCGACGGCAAGATACACGAGGGCACTACCAGCTTCGACGAGTCAAGCTTGACAGGCGAGTCCCGCTTAATCAAGAAATCGGTAGGCGACCGAGTTTTTGCAGGCACTGTCAATAAGGACGCCCCCGTCCTTGTCGAGGCGACTGGCACAGCAGGCCGATCCATGCTCGACCAAATTGTGGAAATTGTGCGCGAGGGACAGACAAAGCGAGCTCCTATGGAAAAGATCGCCGACGTCCTCACGTCGTATTTCGTTCCCGTCGTCACGCTCACGGCCATCATCACCTGGCTGACTTGGTCTACCTTGGGGTATACGGGTGTCCTTCCCTTCGACTGGCTTAACGTATCCGCGGGTGGCTGGGCGGCATTCTCATTGAAGTTTGCCATCGCCGTCTTCGTGGTGGCTTGCCCCTGCGGGCTTGGCCTGGCCGCACCGACAGCCATTTTTGTCGGCGGCGGCCTGGCAGCAAAGTACGGCATATTGGCCAAAGGCGGAGGTGAAGCTTTTGAGAAGGCCAGCCAAATTGACTGCGTGGTTTTCGACAAGACAGGGACCTTGACTGAAGGCGGTGAGCCCTCCATTGAGGATTGCGCCTTCGACCCGGAGGGCTTGGGAATTGACGAGACGTCCCGAGGCACACTGTTCTCCGTCATACGTACTCTGGAAGAGAACAGTAGCCATCCGATTGGAAAAGCCATCGTCAAGTACTGCCGCGAGCAGAGCCAGCAACGTACGGAAATCAGCAATGTGCAAGAGATCCCTGGCCGAGGCCTCAAAGGGACCTACGTGGACGAAGACCCCAAAAAGTCCTACGACATGCTCATTGGGAATGAGGCCCTCTTGAAGGACTACGGATTGGACGTTTCCGCCACGGTAAGGTCCTACATTCATCAGTGGCAAGGCGAGGCCAAGTCGGTGGCCATGGTAGCCACGAAACCCAAGGAGGTCGCCGATGCATCTTGGAAGGTAGTGACGGTTCTATCCATCGCCGACCGCATCCGTCCCGAGACGGCGCCCGTCATCCGAGCTCTTCGCCAAGGTGGAACAGACGTGTGGATGCTTTCGGGCGACAACATGCGCACCGCCCGCGCGGTGGCTGCTCGCATCGGGATACCCGAGGACAATATCATTGCCGAGGTGTTACCGGCGGAAAAGTCAATTAAGATCAAGTACCTCCAGTCGACCCTCAAGGCGCGGAGCAGCCGCAACAGGGAGAGCAACAGCAAGCGCGCCACGGTGGCCATGGTGGGCGACGGCATCAACGACGCGCCGGCGCTGGCGGTTGCCGATGTGGGCATCGCCATTGGGTCGGGGTCCGACGTGGCCATCTCGTCGGCGGATTTCGTCTTGGTGCAGAGCGACCTGCGCAGCGTCGTTACGCTGCTGGACCTGAGCAGGCGGGTGTTTTTGCGTATCAAGCTGAACTTCGGGTGGGCGTTGGTGTACAATCTGGTGGCCGTGCCGTTCGCGGCAGGGTGTTTGTACCCCCTCGGAATCCAGCTGGACCCGGTATGGGCCAGCTTGGCGATGGCGCTGAGCAGTATCAGCGTGGTATTAAGCAGCCTGGCGTTGAGGATCTATAAGCCCAGGGACATTGTCTTGTAATTCAGCGCAGCCTGGCGTGGAGCTTTTATAAGCCCATGGATAGATACTATTTAGTAATTCAGCGGATTCCATAGCATCAACAAGCCGAGTGGTGCAAACGGTGATGTGAATGAACTTGCAACCAAAGCTCATGAGCCGGGGACTCACACTCACAGGGCAGGGCTGTTGTTACTTCCTCTAAGCGGGCGGGGCAGAATCCACCGCCCGTCGCTCGCGCTAATCATCCGCGCCCCGAAATTCTCGGGGATCAATCGTGCCGCGCTGACGAAGCACCTGCCGCAGCGGGACGACGTCGATCCTACAAAGTCTCCGAGAAGAACGGGGAGGGGAGGGGAAAGGGAGACGAGCGGGTTAGCGGCGGGGCCGGGGGTTACGCTGGATAGGGGACAGTTTGCATCTTTTTTTCAGCTAGGGAGCACTTAGCTAAAGTACGATGATGGAGTAAAAGAGAAAGAGAAGGAGAAAGAGAGAGGGTGATATGTATATAAGGCGGCCCGCCAAGTTTTTCTTCGGATTCTACCTGATGGAATACACCCCAAGCCCCCATCCTCGAAGCCGCATTCATTGATTCCGTACCTACACTTATAAACACATCTATCTTTCTTACCTTATTTCTTAAGTACCTTGGAAGCCCAATACCAGCCGTTACCAAACTCGCAAAACAACAATGGCTCCTCCCTTCGGCACCCTGTACGCGGCTCCGAGCAACCCCCGCATCCGCAAGGTAAATTATGTTCCAGTGTAGAATTGCTCACCCCTCCCCCGCAGCGCCAAGGAAGGGAGGGGGGAAAAGCACCCCCAACACCCGATTCATATTCCAATCCTTCCCCTCCGCCCCTTTTCTTAGTCGGTTACGATCCGAAACTCTCTCTCCCCCCCTCGGGTTTTTCTTTCTGCTGACACCGCCCGTAGATCCGGGCGGCGGCGGCCATCAACGGGCTCGAGCTGGCGATCCCGGCCGACTTCCAGATGTACGTGTCGAGCAAGACGCCCGAGTACCTGGCCAAGTTCCCGCTGGGCAAGGTGCCGGGGTTCGAGCGGACGACGACGGCGGCGGAGGACGACGGCGCCCGCCCCTTCCGCCTCGTCGAGAGCGACGCCATCCTGCAGTACGTGGCCGAGGCGGGGCCGCGCCGCGACCAGCTGCTGGGGGGCCCGACGGCCGAGGACCGCGCCCGCAACGCCCAGTGGGTGCTCTTCACCGACCTCCAGCTCGAGCCGCTCCTCCTGCCGCTCATGGGCTGGCGCCTCGGCTACGCCCCGCGCGCCGCCGCCGACGCCGCCAAGGAGGCCCAGGCCGCCGCCGACCTCGCGCGCTACCTCGGCTACGCCGAGCGCCACCTGGCCGCCGGCGGGGAAGAGGGCCCCCGCGCCTGGTTCGTCCACGTCGACGCCGAGCCGGGGCCCTCGACCGCCGACCTCGTCTTCGGCAGCGTCTTCGCCCTGCTGTGCTCCGCCTACGTCGACGCCGCCGCGCGCGCCGCCTACCCGGCCCTCGTACGCCACCTCGAGCGCCTCCGCCGGGTCCCCGCCCTCGGCGACATGTACGACCTCCCCATGATCGAGAAGCGCAAGGAGCTCGACGACGAAGAAACCCCGGCTTGATTTGCATCCTCAGACCCCCCCCCCCCCCTCTTGTTCATGTATCATCAGCACTCCACCCGTCCCTGCATAGAGAAAGAGAATTCGGTTCGGGCTGGCGCATCTGTCTTTACCTTCGACCTAGCGGCCCCATCACCAGTTTGTTCCACGTGCCAGGCCATACAATTGTGCCTACACAGTAAAACGAGCCGAGCTTCATTCCTGTGATCTCGACATTGCTTAGAGTTTCCATACCTCATAGAACATGTACGCATACCTGGGTATCATCCAACTCCCGAAAGGCCGTTCACCAACGCTGTTCCCCGTGAGAGATGAGCGAGGTGCTGAAGAAAAATACAAGCTCCACGTCTATGGGCACCCACAAGACGCTTTCGTTCCCCTGCCTTTGCTCCAATCCAGCAATCGTGCCTCGTTAGTCATGGCGACGTCTATTGTACTTGTAGTACACTTGACGTCACTTTTACCCCCAGCCCTTATCGGCTTGAACGTCAAATCCACTCGGGATACGGGCACTTCTGGGGCTTCATCAGCACCACCGCCGGGGAGGACTCGCTTCTCCCGTGTGTCCGCGGCGGCGCCTCCGTCACCTCGGTGACGATGCGCGTCATGACGAAGACGGCACTGCCCTCGCGCGTCTTGCTGTCGTCGCCCGGCCCCATGCTGGATCTCCGCCACCTCGGAGGCGCACGGGGCCGCAGCGGCGGCGTCGGCAAGCTCTTCATCAGGTCCGGATGGGCTTTCGACAATGACGGCGCCTGTATGGGGGACCAGTCCTTGGCCGCCGAACGCGAGAGGGCCAAGGGGGACGACACGACGAACGAAGCGCCGCCGTCGGTTGGCTCGTCGTAGAGTGGCAGTTGGGCCTTCTTCTGGAAGCGGGCGGGGACGAAGCACTTGTACATGTGTTTTCGGAAGGCGGCCGTCGTGCCAAACACGATAAAGAGAGCGATACCGGGCGTGTTGCCGGGCATGAAGAGGTAGAGCGTGGTTTGGGCCCGCGCCACACTCATGTCAGGACGGTCCGCCACAAGGTCATTCGCCGTGTTGCCCATGGCAAATTGCTGAAAGAGCGTGCCGGTAAGCTGGAAGATCCTGGTTTGGGGGGTCAGACACACTTGGAGTAGCCTTTGAGTCGGCGGAACTTACGCGAGCAGAACGAAGGCTATGGTGAAGCGAGTCATGAGCCAGCGGTCGTAGATGGATCTGCGACTGCGTCTTCTGGTCGAGGATCTTGTCAAAGTGGTGCTACTCTGAGAATTCGACGAGTCGGTCGTGTCAACAGGGCGAGCATCGAACGACAAAAGCTTCCGTCGACTGTGGATGTAGCGACCCAGGATGGCTATCATGAGAGCACTACCGCACCCCATGCTTAACATCACTGTGGTAGTGTCAGATGCATTCCTTGTAGACTGAAGTAGGCAACAAACATGGTACGTCGGCCAGCAAAATGAACAACTGCAGCGAGTTTTGCGGCGCTGGCGCTTGGAGGGACAGAACCGTGATGAGGGGAAGCACAACAGCAATCACCCGGCCCGCATAATTGAAAAGACGCAATACGCGCCTCCATTTGGCTTTCTTGTTCATGCCGTAGACCGATTGTGCCAGCTCCGAGGCCCTAGGGTGCAGGTTAGTATGCCAGAAAGTCTTCGAGGATCCATCCAACGACGTGGTGCCAGGGGCCTCTTACCAGAACATAACGAACATGGACTGGATGTTGTAGGAAGCAAACTCTGGGAAGAGGTAAGGTTTTGGTCGTGTCACAGAAACGAGATGAGGACCTACGGATGTAGTACAACACCAGATCCATGCCGACCGAACCATTCGAGATGTTATGGTCGGGACTGCCGGGGTTCGCTAGTTTCTCCTTGAACTGGGTGAAAGTGACATCTCGGTAAAACGCTACGAGATGGATCTGCTGTATCAAAGATGCTACGGTGGAGAGCAACGTAAAGTATGCAATGCAAGCGATGTCTGCAGAGGGACCATCAGCCGACAGGGAAGAAGAAGAAATGTGAGGTGTCTGAACTGACAGGAGATACGCTCATTGTGGCACCACGTCAGCCAGATGACCATGCAGGAGCAACACAGACTGACAGCGCCGTAGGTCAGGGTCACCGCTGCTGCTGCCTCGGCACCCTGGGGAAGTTGACTGGTCATGGCAGAGGCACCGAGAAGGCGAGAGCCAGCAGTCTTCCCGGGGAAGGATAGACACACTCTAAGCTAATCCGGGGGCAAAGCGAAGCCCGGGAGCGAGCATTGTGAGGACATCCTAGTTTAGAGCGCAGCGGGGGGGCCGCGGGAAGGTCATATACACCAGGTTCACATCTTCTTCCCATCAACGGCAGGAGCGCATGCAGCCACTCTATGCAGGTTGCCGGGAGAAACATTCTGTTTCCAGACCTCAGACGAAACCCCTGACCCCGTAGCGGGAGAGGGGTCGGGGCCCAGATCCAACCATCTAGTCGGATCAGGCGCGCAAGCCCAACATAACGTCCGCACGGCGTCCGCATGCCATGCGGGGTGTCATGAAGGTGTGCGTGTCGCGGGCATCGTAGTTTGGTACGCCTTCGGTGACTGATACAGCCAAGAGTCTCGAGCGACAGGTGAACCCCGTAGCTTATCATGCCGGGAAGCAGAGGCGGGGTGAACAGGCTCGCGAGTGTGGGAGCTTCTCGGCCGGACCTCGACGGAATCCAGATTTTTGCATCAACCGTCAGCAGCCATAGGTTGCAGCCGAGAATAACCCGTCACCAGGTTATGGTGACTAGTCCCCTCCACCCCGGTCGTCACCGATGTTGCGCAGCTGTGTGGCAGGCCCCTCGAGACGGCGTGGTTCAGATCTGGTTGGTCACCAGGACACACTTCCACGAGGGGCCGGGGGAGAGCGGAGGCTAGTCGGAGTAAAAGAGGTTGAAGGGGAGGGCGGCCCCGGTTCGCGATTGGGCAGGGCCCGGTTGGGGGACGGGACCAAGTTGAACATGTCAATGGAACCGGGCGCGACGGCGTCGGCAGCGAGGCTGATTCCAGATAAGCGTCGAGCGGCTCGTCTGCAGCCAGGTCGTCCGGAGTCAGAGAAACCCAGGGTTTCGCCTGAGAGAGCGGCCGCACCCTGGCCGGCCCCAACGGCGCCCCAGTGTTGTCCGGGAGGGGGACAGGCCCCACGTGTGTCTCGATGTACGGACTGACCAGGGGACAGGGCATGAACGGGCTGCCTTGACCACATGGCGGGCGTCGTATCTAGCTGGCGGCTGCGGGGTATAGGGAACGCCATGCGTGTATGTTGAGGAGGGAACCCGATCGATAACAGCCCTGAGAGATGTTACCATGGCGTGACGACACCAAAGGAAAGATCGAGGGGGGGGGCAGGTTCCTCCGGTGCATATCGTGGCATTCCAAAAGAAGCAGGTCGGAGCACGCACGAGATCACGGGTGATGCCAATTCGAGTAGGTGCCTGGCGGTGTCCTCGGCCGCTGCCGCAGCACCCGCGATACCGATGCGCAAGTAATCGGTCCATCTCTCACGACCTGATGCGGCTGGATAACGAGAATGGAGTTTGCGTTTTGCGATCGGGGGCAAAAGAAGTCCATCTTCACAAGTTACGTGGGTGGTGGTGCGCCGTTCCGTACCTGCCCGGGAGGGGCGGGAGAAGGAAAATAGTGGGTCAGGGGTTTGAGACGGGCGGGCAGAAAAGGGCAGGCGCCGCCAACCATGGAACCATGAGATAGAGAGGGTTGGATCTCTTTCGCAATCAATAGCTATACTTAGCTATTGCACGCCTGGAAGCCAAATGCCGCAGACATGCATGTATCGCCTCTCTATACTTGGAGCCCGAGCTGGAAATACTTCAAGCGAATGCGAGCCCCATCCTCGCCTCCTACATCATCACCGGTGGGAGCTCCAGACGACGTTACCCCGCCGGCATCACGGCACCACGGCATACATCACCACCCCGAGGCGGCGCCGGTCTCGCGAGGATGGATATGCAAGTCGCTTTGGGTGTGCCGTCCCCCAAGAACGTCCCGTCTCTGCCTATCTCCCGTCCATCAATGGCAACGCCTCGTCGTCCGGGCTGTGCCTTGGTTCGGTCCGGCCGCTTCGTCTCATCTCGTACACCCACGTGCATTATGCAGGCGCCACGTTTTTGTTCCCTGCAGGCCGCCGGGCTCGGCGCCACAACAACCCTGTAGATTCAACCTTTTACCCCCCTGGATATTGCTCACATCGGAAGCTCGTTACGGCGACGAAACCCTAGCGCACGCGATTCATGTCGGCATTCCACCTACTTTGGGATGGCATTGAAAAGCTACCAGCTATGGAGGTGTAGTACCCGGTTCCTCGCTACCGTAGGGTGCCATTGTGTCCCGAGGCACTTCACCACCACCCCCTTTCTTGCAGACGCAACCCATCAGTCGGAAGCTATTGCCGCACTTTCGCTTCCTTGCTTACCACACTCATAAGCACTGCGAGTACCACTCATTTGCAAAGGTGCAGGTGAAGGGGCTCGCGCACTGCTGTCATGTCAGCCTCCCTCTGCCCACCTCGACCTCCCGGGGTACCTCTGTTCAACTTACCGTCGTGGGACCCGAGTAGCCTTGGCCGCCGCATTGTCCATACTGGGGCACCGTGCCGCCACCGTTACCACCACCGGGCGGTGCCGTCGTGGTCACGGTTGGCGGCGCTTGGGTCGTGGTGGCGGGCGGGCTTCCCCCGTTGCCATTGCCTGCGCCGTCCGTGGACAGCAGAACGCTGTCGAAGATCTGCCCGCCACGAGAAGAAAAGCGCCAGGTTAGATAAAGCAGCAAGGCCTAGTTGGTGAAGAGCTGAATGGAATCAAAGATCTACAGGGTTCACAAACGGAAAAAAAAAGTCAACGCGCCGTTACTTCACGGTTGCCACCCAATCGGGTGGATTGCCAGGCAGGAGACCAAACTGGGAAGCGACTTACGATGTTGGGGCTCAGGAAGGTAGCGCCGCTGCTGCCCGAGACGGCGTTGATGACGATGGTGTTGGATCCAGCAACGAGCGTGCCGGCGGGAATGTTGAAGTCGTATACCTCGCCATATCCGCGGTAGGCGCCACGAGTCACGCCACGGCTGTCGATCTTGTTGGGCGCCGCCGGCGTAGGCCCGGTCCAGTTGTTGACCTTGGCTCCGGGTCGCGCCCCCGCAAAGGACAGCGTGGTGGCGATGCGCAGGGTGGCGGCACCCGGGGCCGAGCCGAGGTTGAAGCGGATGGTGACGGGGTCGTTGACGCTCTTGAAGAGCGCCATAGGGAACTGGCCGACGGATGACGAGCCAACCGTGTAGGTGACGGGACCCCAGTTGCCCATGCGCGAGTCCGACGGGTGCATCCGCAGCTGCTTGTCCGCGTTGAGGAACCCCTTGGGCTGGCCGTCCAGGTCGCCGATCTGCCAGAGCACGTTCCGGGACGGCAGGGTACTGGCAATGTTCTGTGACTTGGTTTGGCCGGCCGTGACCGAGACGGACGAGCTGGCGACCTTGAATTCGCCCTGGTACAAGACCATGGTGTAGGTGCCAGGCTTCATGGGCGGCGACGTGAAGGCGCCGTTGGACGCGGCCTTGGTCCAATATTGAGCCGTCGGGTTGTACCAGTGAACAACCTTTTCGAACTGGTTCGCGATTCCAGATGCAGTACCCGTCACAGTTCCACGGCTGCCCTTGGGGACGTACCCGTTCACGCCGAGCTGGCCCCAGAAGGAATCGTCAAAGCCCTTGGCGCTGGGAACGCCGGACCGAGAAAACGACATGACGTACGGCCCGTGCAGGACGTTGGTCCGGAAATTCTCCGTCTGAACGTGGCCGCTGTTCATGTAGTTGTACAGGTTGGTCGAGTCGCCAGCGTTGTTCGTCTCAATGTCGCGGAAGAAGGGCCCGCCAGACGACGACTCAGGCTGGGGGATCAGCATGCAAACATGCATCAGATCGGAGCCGCCAAACACGCATTGCGCGTCCCTGTCGATGTAGCGCGTGCTCGAATAGAACTTGGACCGGGTCTGGCCGTTGACGATGAAGACATCGGACCCCTCGACGGTCGAGGAACTTCCGCCCGTGGTTGACACGGCACCGTAAGGGTACTCCTGATTCAACTGCTGCGCGTTGAGACGCGCGATGAAGCGGAGCTCTCCGATGCTGGGCTCGGCCGAGATGTATGTGGCCATGTGGATCGAGCTGTCGCCAGATCGGACGACCATGTAGTGCGTCAGGGTGGGCGTGGTGCAGGTGACCTTGACATACTGGTTGTTGACGGTGGTGACGGCGACCGAGGCCGAGCCCAGGCCCGACGAGATGTGGCTGCCCTTGCTGGACCCCTGGAGCTCAACACCGCGGTACCGGATTGAGGTGATGTCGCAGCTGCCGCCGTTAACTGTGAAAACGAGCGGGTTGGACGACCCGGCATCGATCACGTAGTTGTTGCCCGACCGCGTGAAGCCAAAGGCGGCGAGCGCGGACGAAGCGAAGGCGAGAACCGCCAGAAAGAGGGCCTGGAGCAACATGATGCCGGTCGGAGCACCGCGCTGCTGGCAAGTTGACTGATTGGCGAATGACAAGAAGCCTCTTACGCCTACCGTTCAGATGACCGTGGTTTGCCATGGTGCGCGACTCATGCTTTAAGTATATAGAGTATGTGTTTGTTGCTTTTTCTCTTCTCTAAGCCAGGGACACCTTTCACAGCGCTTGAGAGATCGGCATCGCATATAGCACAAGAGCCGGGTCTGCGCCTTTGTTCTTGTTGGTTGGAAGTACGGGGCATGTCTCTAATTGGCGGAATCAGGCCAGGGGCAGCGGAGGAAATTGTCCAGGAGGGCAGATGTGGAAGGTCCCGCGCCGTCTCCGCATGACTCCCGCCGAGGTTTCGATCCAAAAAGGAAACGGAACGTGAGGGGCCCTGGTCACCCTCCTGTTAGGGGTTAAGAGACGGTGGACCATTTGGTAGTACTTGGCGAATGGAGAGCATTGATCCGTGCTGATTGACGGGAATTGGCTCGAGTACCAGAGGCAGACGTCCCCCGGATGTCGGAGTAGTGCGTGTCCACCCGGGTCCTGAGATTTCGACAACCTTGTCACGGGTCTGATTACCGAGGAACCCAGCGAATATGGGGGGCGTGGGCTCTATTGTTACGTCGAGAATGCTAGTTTCGCGTGAAGCATGCCGATGCGATAACGCAGCTTTCGGCAAAGGACGAAAGCACCCTATGTCGCAACCTGCCGAATCGAGCCGGGCCACTAGGATCGCCGCAGGCTCCGTGGATCGTATGCAGGGCCCGCGAATCCTTGGCGTGGTCATCATAAGTACATTCAGTGCCAGGACCCAGAGTCGGGACCGCTGGCTTAAGTAGGTAGGTAGGTGTGCATCGCTGGAGCTACTCAAACCGTGGCCTCGGCCGGCTTTTTGATGTTGACCTGGAACTTCTCGGCCCAGGCCGTGAAATCGTCCGGCTGGCCCGTCCACGACTTCATCAGCATCTCCGAGGCCGCAAATGCGTCAAAGAAGCAGGCGTCCATGTCATCATCGATAGGGCCGGGCTCCAACTCGTAAAACCGGCAGGCAAGCTCATTGAAGCGGTTCGGGAGTTGGCGGAGCAAGGGCATAACCTCGTCCAGCCGTTTGACTACGTGGCTTTCCGGGTCCGAGGGTGGTAGGGGAGGGAGGACCTTGAGTCGCTTCTTGACGATGGCCGAGTAGAGAAGGGACGTCAGACGCAGCCTGCGAAGACAAGAGTCGAGCCGGTCGCCGATCTTGTCCGGGTCGTCGCGCGGTATGTGGTGCGTGTTCATCATGTCGTCGATGGCGTCCTGGGCATCCTGGACCGACAGCTGCGTGGCGTCGAGCTGGTGCGTGACGTACTCGACCTCGTCTTCTTGCTCCTCGTCCTCGGCGGCTTCCTCGCCCTCTTCTTTCCACTCCTTGAGCTCTTCCAAAACGTCCATGAGGGTGTCGCGGTACTCCTCGACCTTTTTGGCGAGCAGGCCCGCAATGCCCAGCTTCTTAAGCAGTATCACGTCATCGCACGCGGCCCAGATGACGCCCGTCGCCGTCAGGCTGCCCTTGTTGCCGCGGATGCCGTTCTTCCGGTCCGCCGACAGCGCCTTGCCGTCCAGGGGGATGCTGTCGATCAGCCCGCGCAGCTCTTTGAGGACGCGGTAGCACCTGTACGCCAGGTCCTGCTTCGCGACGACCGTGTACCGGTCGGCGTCGCAGGCCTCGGCGGCCGAGGCGAGGCCGGGGATGGGGCCGGCGACGAGCTCACGGAGCACCTTGATGACAGCGGAGGGGGTGAAAGGCTCGTTGATGATGAGCAGCGAGAGCTTGGTCGTGTGTGCGCGGATGAGCGTGGCCGCGTCGTGCGCCAGCGCCAGGGCGTCGATGGACTGCGGGGCGGCGGCGGTGCTCGATGACGATGGAGGGGCAGCAGCGGCTGCCGTCGTTTTATCGGTGGCGGCCGCGTGGAGGATCGTCTCGAGCTGCGAGACCAGCTGCGCCGTGGTCTGCACGAGGCTTCTGAGGCCCTCGAGGGACGTGTCGCCCTCGGTCGGCGGTGCCATCTTTGCAGGTCAAATGGCTGGGGCTGTGGGTGATGCTTTCTCTCACGCATCCAGCGCCTGGGAGGGATGCTGGAAATTTTGAGATCACCAAGTTGGAGGGGGCTTGCATCGCAGGTGGAGCCAGCTGGCAGTCTCTGGCAATCAGAGGCCTCTCCCAGAAGGCGCGTTCCTTTCTTCACAGCACCAACCCAACATCGCTCCTGTCAAATACAAGCAGAAAACGAACCTTTGAACTGATTACTGATTAAGATACTACATAAGTGCATCTAGTATGGAAAGACCCCAGAAACGCCGTTGCGATGCTTTTACTGAAGCAAATCATTCATGTTCTTAGGTACGCACATGAGCTGGAGTCCAGTGGATTCGCCTTGCTTGGGGGTTGAATACTCAGACTAGTGCCGTGGGGAGTGCTAGCCAGTCCGTCCCTTTCTCAGATCGAAATTTCTATCATGATCGTGCTCATCGGCACGCTCTGTCCCACACACAATATCGAAGCCCCATGGCGCTCAATAACACCCAGAATTTCTACGAGGGATGTGTGTCGACGCGAAGAGGAGATAGCGAACGTCGCAGTCCAGCAGTTATTGACGTCTGTTATAATGTGCGTTATGCCCTCGTGACATGGACATAGTGGTTTTATTTTCCCCGAGGGAGGAAAGCCAGTTTTCAATGCTGGTGGCGAGAAGAAGGTCAGGACAATGTGAGCTGAGGGAGACACGGCTGCGGATTGGGTTAAATTTTTGGTACCGGAAGCTGTAAAATGGCAAACGAATTTCTACAGGCGCTGGACGCTGCTAAAGTATACAATTTATAACTGAACTCCATTCGAAATCCAAAATGGAAATAGATAACCATTTTTCTTTGCAGCTAAATGCGTTAAGCGTTTTTCTAGATAGATGTACTTAAGGGGAATATAATAGTCTATAACTAAGATCCCGGCTTCTACTAACAAATCAACCTATATCTGTTACTATTCAGGGGAGAATTGGTGGTCTCTCCTGGTTTTTCTTTAACAAGAAGTTACGGCAACATCGGCACTACTTCGCTAGTAAGAATTTATACTTCACTTAAGTAATAGTATTTAGAGGCAGAGCACTTTTCAGGGGTTTTCACTTAGTGGGTTTCGACCTCTCACTTTTATGTTAACTACAGCGTTACTTGTAATTACCGAATTTGAAAAATTGGGACTATAAATGGCTTACAGTATAGTCACCCTTTCGTACACTTTAGGTTCTAGAAACCAAGTTGATAGGGTGATTACGGTGCTGACATCTGCAGTTTAATGAGTGTAATCATATTGTGATTGAATATATTGCAGAAAAAAGGCTATCATCTTCATGTCTATCATTACTCGTGTACTCCGACCAAAACTTTTCTTCAGCCCGCAGCTTCATCAGCCATGAGTTGAAACCCTTAGATTTTGCAAGCCGGGGAAGGGAAGCCAGCGTTGGTGGCGTTGGAGAAGAACAGGCTGAAGTCTTTGGTGTAGCTGTCGGTGCCACGCCATCCGCCGGTGTTCTTGGCGTACGAGGCGTCCCAGGTCTCGGTGTACTGGATGGGAAAACCCGTTAGCATGGGCTGCCTGGTGATAGCCAAAGATGATGGGGGTTCCGGGAGTGTCACTCACCATGGCGCAAATCTGGCCCTGGGGCTCGTTGTTCTTCATCTGCATGTAGGTGTTGAAGAACTGGCAAGTGCGGGTGGAACCGCTCTTCAGGTTGGCGGCGCTCTTGGCGGCGCAAGCGGCGGCGCACAGCTCCGGGTCGAAGGGGCCCTTGGTGAAGGTCTGCATGCCCATGTACGTGTCAACCTTGTTGCAGTCCAGCGGGGCGTTGGTGGAGGCATCCAGGGGACCCAGGATGCTCGTGTAGCCCGCAGGAGTCTGGAACTTGCTGTCCTCGTCCTTGTTGTACCCGTTGGAGGCGGCGATGACGACCTCAAACTGGTTGCGCCACTGGCCGGTGTTCTTGGCCGTCTCCTTGTACAGAGGGGTGCCCCAGAGCACACACTTGATCATGGTCGTGCTCTCCGCCGTGGAGTCGCAGAGCGGGTCCTAGTTGGTAAAGTCAGTGACACTCGATGGAGCCGGGCGAGGGAGAGAAAGCACATACTACACTGGGGTCTCGCTCGAGGTAGAGGTTGAAGGCCGAGCAGGCAGAGACTTCGTTGCACTTAGCAGCACACAGTCCGGCATCGTACTGGGCCATGGGGTGGTGGCCGAGGTAGTGCGAGGTCTGAGACGAGCCCTGCAGGTTGGAGAAGGTCTGGACGAAACCGGCGGGGGCAGCGGCGGCCGCGCTCGTTGCCAGCTTGGCAAACTCGGCGTCTGCCTTGAAGCCAGCAGCGGTGTCCTCGGCGGGACGGGGCCCCTTTCCGAGAGTCTCCGGAGCGCAGGTGCGCCGCGAGCGCCGGGTTGAACTCTCGGCACGGGAGATCAGACCATCGACTTTCTCACTGTGGGTATCGGCGACGACCTCGGCCACGGCGGCGTGGACATCGTAGGGAACGTTGCCCTTGGGGGTGGTGGAGTCGACGGTGACTTCCTCAAGCGTGGGCAGTGACTCGAAGTAATCGAAGTTGTCCTCCTGGGCGCCGGCAAGGGCGGCGAGGGCAACGACAGCAACGGCCGTGGTCTTCATCTTGTTGGTATGAGAAGGGAGACTGGTGAGTGCTCGGGGGAAGAAGTGAAGAAGCGGAGAGGCTGTAGATGTGAGAGGACTGCTTGAGGATGTGATCTGAGATGAAGAATCCTGTTCTCACCTGGGGCATGATCGTCGTTATATAGATGTTACCGGCGACGATTGAAAACCGTCGCGAGCCTGGATTTTCATCCTCCTAGGTCGGCGTCGCCCAAGCCTCCCCACTCGACCCGAAGACATCGGAACCGAGAATAGAACGAACACCCATCCGCTTGTCTCTCGTCGGGTTAGCCTACGACAGCCCACGCGAAACTAGCCCGGCCGAGAGACAACACAGACACTCGGGGGCTCGGCCTCACAGAAAGAAGGGTACTACCGGTGTGAATCCACCGTTCAGCTTCCATGGGACCGGACGGCCCAGCGTCCCATTGGATCGTGTCCGAGCAAGGCAGAAGCATGGTTGACGACGCATGAAGTCGCAATGGATCTGGAGTGATCTCCACCAGAGTTGGTTGCATGCGTATCCATACGTGCTGAGGGGAAGTGTGTATGTACCGTGACGGTAGGTAACTGGTAAACACGGGTCTTGGAGGTGACAGACAGGCACCCCATGTTTGCCGGTGGCTTTGCTTTTGGGCTAGACCAGGGCTTCTTCCCAGCTAAGCCGTGGCTCGGACGCTAAGATGCACGTTGCCAATCAAGAGCGACGATAATCACACGATGATGGGCAACAACGTGGAAAGTCGTATGGGGCACCCCGATCGTGCGGGCAGGGCCCGAAGGGCTGGGAGTCGGGCTGCCTCCGGACCCTCGGCTCCTTGACCCCAAGTGCTCGACCCGAAGTGACTCGAGGTGACGCGATACGAACGGGTGATTCCGATTCAGCCGGGAGTTCGGCAACTTGCTGGATCGGAGAGCCACAGGTTTTGCACCGCGGGGGACCGCCTGTGAACGCCTGCTGGCGAGCAAGTCAAGTACTCCGATGCTACGGTGAGGAAGCTTTCACAGCTTGCAGTTGTGTGTCTGTCTGCGTGTGTGTGCGTGTGTGTATGCGTGCATGAGTCCCAAGACAGTCGGACCGGAGGTGGCTGGGTAACAAGAACGGCGGTGACCCGATGGCATGGGATGTCCCACTTGCTACAATGGCGAGTTGAAGTTGTGTGAACAGGCTGCTCTAGTGCCAGGCACACGGGGCATTCGGGGTTTGCGGAGGAACTGCGGCTGAGACTGCTAACGAAAAATAGGCATCGAGGAGCCACCACCCCAAGACCCGGTCCCAGCAGCATGGGAAGCGCTAAACCCCATTGCAGCTAACATGGACGACTGGTGGCGCTTTTGGTCGTCTCGACCTCAGCTGAAGTCGTCGTGGCCCTCGCTCGGCCCTCGTGAGGTGGCCGACGGACAGTTGTTTGACAGGCCAACAAAGCGTCTCCGATGCAGACGGCGTTGGCGGCGCCAGACCGTTTCTTGCTGGCTCAACGGGGTTGTCCGCAGCCGTGGCGCAACTTACTGCCCTAGAGGGGAAACGCCCGACGGCCGCGCCCCGCGATTGCGGATTTCCATTGCGAAATGCCATTCTGGGCTTTGCGATCAACAGGGACGCGCTCATTCGTCTGGAGTTGATGGGGTTGCGGTACTGTATCCAGTACGTCCTGGCCCAGTGTGCTGCATCACGTGGCGTGACGCAGCCGGCGGCTTGAGACACACACACACACACATCACGTCTTCACCACCATGGCGAAAGGATGCGGTTGTTCTATCCAATTTGCGAGACATGATGCACGTGCTGGGCACCAGATATTTCCTTTTTTTCTACCTTCCAGTGACGAGTATGGGTACCGGGCGGCAAACAATGACGAAAAAGTCCATTGCAGCAAGTGCCGGTTTCCACCGACTCCCATGCAGGGCAGTAACAGCCGCCCTGCCCAAACAGGTCATCAACGCGGCTGATCCGGCCAACGCCGACCGCTGGCCGCAAGATCACCATCGCCTTGCCCACTTGCTGTTGGCAGACGCCATTTTAGTTCGTCCATCTCTACTTAACTTGGATGCTATTGTGATGGCTCCTTACCCGCCGACCGGCCCGCCAGTGCTAAAAGTCCGATAAACTCTGCCACTCGATCAGCGCCAGTGTTACCTCGGCCACCGGCTGTCGTGTCAATCTCCTCGGGTGCGTCACCCACGCGCCACGACGCGCCGTTGCTATTCGTAGAGAGACTATGCGCCTTCATCGCGGGCTTGCGTGGTGCAGGGGCGGGACACAGCCTGAACCCGCGGGAAGGACGACGGACACTCTGGTGGACGCTTTCCTCCCAACCTCTAGCAATTTGGGTCGCCGCTCTTCTTCTCTCAACACATCGCATGACCCTCGAGCTGTAAGCGGCATTAACATCTTCGCGGCCGGCTCAGCTTGGGCGTGTTTCTTGGCGACGCCGTCGTCAGGGATTATTGGCGCGCGAGTCCACTCCGGCAGTCTAGGCTGCAGGAGGCCTTTGGGGAAAGCTCGTCACGATGCGTGCTTTCCCCGTACGATGCGAATTGGACGCGCAGCCAAAAAGTTGAGCCCTAGCGGTCTGTCTAACTCTTCTCACCTTCTCCACCCGCACGGCCCAGACCGGCCATCACCCAATTCCGAACTGCTGCCTTTCTTTTTGTCGCTCACTATGTCCCGGTCACGCAGATGCCGAAATTCGCGGAGCGGCGGCTTTCCTTTTGATCCTCAAGCCATTGGTCTGCCGTCCTTTGACTTACAATCACCGGGCTGCGCCTCATCGTGGCCTCCGGGCATATCATCCCTTTTGGGCTTGGGTACCGACGTTGTCGCTCAGCCCTGCCTCGTGGCGCTCTCTCAGATGCCTTGTCGTGGATGCAGAGAGCAACTCGTGGGCTTCAGCCAGCGTGAATTGGTCTGCTTCTGGGCGCCTGGCATTTTGTTTGCATGCTCGAAAGTCGGATGCGCCGTGACGGCGACAGCCTTGTCCTCTTGGGTCCATGCGCCAAGTATCTTTGCTGGCGCCCACCCGCAGAGCGTCAGAGGCGACGATGCTTTTTTGGCAGGCGCGCGCCATTGTCGGCCTCCACGAGTCCGAATCCCTTCAGCCGAAGCCGACCCGCGCGGCAACGAAAGCCAGCTTGTTTGTCCACGTGTTGGGCCAGCCGCCTGTCCCTGCCGTACCTGGAAGCATGCCGACTCCAGTGGCTTCGAACATGCATCGCCATTTTCTCAACCAGGATGGCGCACAAGTGAGTCGAACGAATTCGCGAAACAAAACAAAGCACATGAGAAGCAAGGCTTGGTGAGAGAAGGGGGGCCGTCCGGAGCCGAATTCCAGTATGGATGACAAGGAGGTGCTCCAGTACGGAGCGCCCCCTTGGCACATTTGAAAGGCGACCCGGACCCGGCAACCTGGTTGAGGTGCGGCCGTCTACTGTGATGTGGTCCCAAGTGGCCTCGGGCATCGATCATATTCGTGGCCGGGTGGAACAACGGCGCAAGAAGCTCATCCACAACCCCCAATGAAGAACTTGTCGTCCTTGCCGACCGAACCAGCTCCTCATTCGTTACACACGTCATTCTGTCTAGGCAAAGGGGCTGCAATCCATCATTTCACCCGAAACCAAGGATATTCGCGCCCTTCCCTGGTCGCACGCGTGGCCATGCGATCCACATGAAGCCGGTTGTGAACTGCCGGATAGCGATTTGTTCCTGGATGCCCTCGCCCAGCCTGACCACTCTCACCGACGCCCCTGCGCGGTCAACCAAGTGATGCATTTTCCTCACTTCAAATCAATTGCGGCATCCCCCCCACACGACCTATACAACGCCAATTATGATCGGACACTGCGGGCGGTTCGTTGCCTCGCGATGCGGCTCCGGAAAAGCACAATTTAGCCGCAATCGTCGGCAGCCGAACAGCACCGAACCACGGTACAAGGAGAGCTTCTGCGGGTTCGGCCGTGCGGCTTTACCATTCCACTGCGCCCTCCCTCTAATCAGCGCATCCTGGCACTTCCGATCCACTTCCCGTGGGTCGGGCAGTCCAGGTACATGGAGGTTGCGATTGTGTAAAGTCTATTCAAGCTGGCTTATCACAGCCTGCAACAGACTGATTCAGCCCCATCTGTTCATGGCATCGGGCCGTGCGATGACGACTACGAAGTGCCAAAAGCCGAAGTGAAGGGTGCCAATACCGCCCTGCCGACCGCCCTATCGACTTTGTGAAGATGTACGAGCTCTTGACACTTCGGCTAACTCACCCTCACCCAGTCTGGTGACTTGGGTATCCCTTCATCGCCTGGTCTCCTGACCGTCCGACCTCCTACGTGCTTTGGGTGTACGCACGAGCCCTAACGAACTTATCCCATCCCCTGACTTGTGCCCGACCTCCGTGGGCTAAGCCGCAGTGGCGGTCGCTCACGGCCAGGGGCCACCTGGTGGTTCTTTCGTCAATTCTGTCGCGGTCGGTACAGCTTCCTGGCATGCATTCTTCTGCCCAAAATCAAGGCACGGAGGGCAACCCAAGTTGGCAGCGGGCGAGGGACAGGCCCAATTGGCCCATATGGGGATCCATTCCCTCGGCCAGCAAACATTCAGGGCCGGGGTACGTACAGGGGCAATCTGCGTGACTCGCGGGGGTCCCAACCGGCCGCCCCCGGCCATCGATCCGAGTGAAGGTGAACTTCAGAGGCAAGCAGGCTGTAGTATGCCTACGTACAAATGGTGACCACGGCTTGCGCCGACAGATGGCCTGCAAGACCTCACTTATCTGGTTGCACCGGGCGATTAGCATTCAGATTAGGTTACGGGGGCCTCAGTAGAAGCTGAAGGGCGGCTTTCGAGGCTTTCAATGCCGACGGAAATTGGGCGGGTGCAAGACCTGGTTGTCAGTATGGACGAAACCTACTAAAGGTGCGCCAACGCAGGGATGGGGAGAGGCGGTAGACGGGAAGCTTGTTTCTACCCCCACGTTGCTTCGTTGGCCGCGGCCCCATACGGGACTAGAACAAAAGGCTGTGGGGAGAGCAGAGGCCGCTACCCGCTCGCCGCAATAACTTGCAAGTTTCATGTAGAGACCAGACGCAATCGGGCTTCGCGTTCGTGCTAGGGGCAGCGAAATGAGGAGAGGGGAAGGGATGAGGCTGGCGGGCCCGCGCTGAACAGGGCGGCCATCGGGGGGACTGGGGACCAAACACCCAGTAAAGTGGGAGGCCATCGGGGACTTACAACATGAGATAAAAGGCATAGGAACGCCGGCGAGACAGACAACCGTCTACACCAGACACGGTCTACTCATAAGCCAGTCGTCAGCCTTTCGTTCAACTCCTCCGACGATCACGCCCAAGATGCCTTTCGCTAAGATGACCCTCCTTAACGGCCTGGCCCTGAGCCTGGCTGCCGTGGTTGCCGCCAGCCCCATGTCGACTCAAACGTCGCCGAACGCCGCCCACAAGGCCGTCAAAACCCTCCAGAGCGGCAAAGGCACCTGGTACGGCAAAAGCTGCGGCGAGGAGCCGTGTTGGCAGGACGGCGCCTGCGCCTTCGTCGACTACAAGCTGCCGGCCGCGGTCGACGGGTCCACCTGTGTCTCCGAGGTCATCTGGGAGAACGGCTACCACTGCGGCGGCTGCGTGGCCATCAACTACGGCGGCAAGAAGAAGATCGCCATGGTAAGTGCGGAGTGAAGCGAGAGAAGCCCAGCGCGGGAAACGAAATGGGGGGAGGGACAAGACTAACGGCGAGCGCGGACAGATCACGAACAAGACGGGCGGCGGCGCCGGGCACCTCGACATGAGCCCGGACATGTTCTCGCAGCTGGAGGACAAGTCGCGCGGCGAGATCCCCATCGAGTGGGAGTTCGTGCCGTGCCCCATCGAGTCGCCGGTGCAGATCCGCATGCACGGCGGCGCGTCGCAGTACTGGTTCGCGGCGACGGTGGAGAACGCCGTCTACCGCACGGCCAAGCTCGAGGTGTCGGGCGACGGCGGCAAGACGTGGAAGGCGACGAAGCGCGACGTCAACAACTTCTTCGTCCTCCCCGGCAACGGCGGCACGGGCAGCGCCAAGGCCCACGTCCGCCTCACCTCGGAGACGGGCTCTACCGTCGTCGTCGAGGACGTCGAGCTCAAGTCGGGCGTCACCACCGAGGGTACCGCCAACTACGAGTAAGCGGGGGGCCCTCCCCCTCAGGCATGGAATTCCGATGGAAGTTGGGATGGAATATTTGCCCCCCCGCCCCTCCCCGCCACGCCGGGGCGGCAGAGTCCAAAATGCCGGGCGAGTGCGACCTTGCGGGGCGTACCGTTGCATCCATCGATCGAGGCCGTATCCATCCAATACAATATACCCAACTGTATACTTGCTCGTGCCACACTCGGCGTCCCACCGGACGGGTCGCGCTCTTCGTCGTGCGGTGCGGCTGGTGACTTTCGTTCGTGGACAAGCCCCAGACGAGAAATGGTCGCGAGGTCGTATTGTGTCCGTCGTCGTCTGGCTTCGGCAATGGGATGACTCGAAGCAGGAAACTTTCGCCGCATCGAATGAGGTCATCCATCGTCCGACTGGCCCTGGGGCTCCAGCAAACCGAGAAACCCCCCGTTCCCGCTCTTTCGCGAGGCCGGGTCGACAATGGCGTTTCGTCAAGGACGTCTGAAAGCGTGACTGACATGCGTCGGCACGACATGCAGGGCGCGCGCAAGACGGGTAGTATTTTTAGCGCCAACAGGAGGGGAGGGATTGGGTACCTAAGGTTATCTTCGGTCCAGTCGCCGATGCAACATCAACAGATCCATTGGTTAGGATGGTGGAGGGTCCATCCCGATAGGCACCCTGTCTACCCACTTATCCACTTATTTCGTGGTCGGGGGAGGGGATCGGAATTCTCACCCACCATAAAATATCATACGGGCGACCACAAGCCAACATCATCATCCGTGACTGACTTCTGTGCTCGTCCCTCCCTTGCGAAGACTTCCGTTCTTCTCCTTTCCCTCCCCCGCCCGGCCTCGGAGGCTGTTGTTGTTTCCCCCCCTCCCTCGCGGGGCGCATACCCACACGCCATGGACGAAAGAGAGCCGCTGCTCGGGCGCGGGCCCGTCGAGGCGGTGCGGCGCGTCGAGGCGGGCGAGCGGCTCGACATTGTCGAGTTCGACCCGCACGGCGACGCCGAGAACCCGCAGGACTGGTCGAACCGGTACAAGTGGAGCGTGGTGGCGCTGCTGGCCTCCATGGCCTTCACCGTGACCTTCACGTGCATCTCGATGGTGCCGGTGGCGGGGCGGGTGGTGGCGGACCTGGGCGAGCCGAGCCGGGCGGCGGCGGTGCTGCTCGTGACCATCTGGGAGCTGGGCGAGAGCGCCGGCCCGCTCGTCATCGCGCCGCTGTCCGAGGTCTTCGGCCGCTACCCCGTCCTCAACGTCTGCAACGCCGGCTTCATCGCCGCCACCGTGGGCGCCGCCCTGTGCGGCGACGCGAAGCTCTTCGTCGCCGCCCGCGCCCTCACCGGCCTCGCCGTCGCCTCCAACGTGCTCAACCCGGCCGTCGTCGGCGACATGTTCCCGCCCGACCGCCGCGGCGCCGCCATGAGCCTCATCCAGTTCGCCCCGCTGACGGGCAGCGCCCTCGGGCCCCTCGTCGCCGGCGCCGTCGCCCAGACCCTCGGCTGGCGCTGCGTGCTGTGGATGAGCGCCCTGCTCGCCTGCGTCTGCGAGCTCTTCTTCCTCACCTGCTTCCGCGAGACCTACAGCGTCACCATCCTGCGCCGCAAGGCCGCCCGCCTGCGCGCCGAGACGGGCAACCCCCACCTCCGCACCGCCTTCGACCTGCTCGGCCAGGACCCCCAGAGCCCCCGCCGCATCTGGGAGACCATGGCCCGCCCCTTCATCGTCTTCTTCAAGACACCCGTCCTGCAGGCCATGTCGCTGTTCGGCGCCCTCGTCTTCAGCTTCTTCTACGTGCTGTCCACCACCCTGGCCGAGATCCTCGAGGACCAGTACCAACTGTCGCCCGCCGTCACCGGCTTATGCTTCATCATCTTCAGTAAGTCTGGCCCCGCGCCACACCCCTCCCAACAGAGACCGGGGCGTCTGCTGACACGTGACCCTTAGCGTTCGGCTCCATGCTCAGTGTGGCCGTCTGCAATGTCTTCCTGGACCGCATCTATATCTGGCTGCGCGAGGCGCGGGCCGGCAAGGCGCAAGCCGAAGACCGGCTACCCCTGGTCATCCTGGGCGGCTTCAGCCTGCCGCTGGCCATCGTCTTCTACGGCTGGGCGGCGCACCTGCACCTGCCGCTGGCCGTGTTCCTGCTGTCCGTCCTGCTGGTCGGCTTCACGCTCAGCTTCGCCTTCATGCCCCTGTCGGCCTACGTCGTCGACGCCTTCGGGCTGTACTCGGCCTCGTCCATGACGGCCCTGATCGTGACGCGCTGCCTCGCAGGCACCTTCTTGCCCCTGGTCGCCGTGCCGCTGATCGAGCGCTTCGGCACTGGCCTCGGCTTCTCCGTCCTCGGCGCCGTGGGCCTCGCCGCCGCCCCCATCCCCGTCCTGGTCTTCAAGTACGGCTACGCTTGGCGGCAGCGATCGATCTATTGCAAGGGGGGCGACAGCTGAAGCCTCATGCCCCCCACTTCGTGTCTCGGCCTTTCGTGACTGTCGTGCCAGGGCGAACGCTCATCTTTGAGCCTCTCTTATCATGCAAGGCCTTGACCCTTTTCTCGTCGCGACCCAAAGAGCATAATATTGCAAGAGAGATCTTTAATCGTCGATTGCCTCCTTCATAAAACTCGAAATGGGGTCGCTCCGCCCTTCCTCGGTGGATTGACGCCACAGAGTAGAGCCCAGCTGCGTTCCGCGTGGAAACCACGCCACGTGGTGGCGTGGGCTTCTGCCTTTATGCAATAATCGTAAGGATGAATCCTCTTCGCAACCACGCCAAGAACCGTGTCGGGGACGATGAGAGGAAATGGCCAACCGGGAAACAGCGCTGATTGGGCGGAGGGGATGCGCGCTGCACGGGTGGCCGAGGGTAAGCATCGTTTTCCACTTCCCCGCCGACCAAAGGATCGGAGTGTCGGGCTCCGTCGTTGCCGCCAAGTAGGCCGTAGGTCTCAGCTGCTTGCGTTCACTGTGAAGGGATGCGGTGGTGGGATGGATTATTGGAGCCGACATCGTCGGGCATGATTGGACATGGTGCTTCTTCTGAGCCTGGCTAGGCTGCGGCCGCCCGCGGATTGTGTATGGAGTCTTGCCTCCCCCGGCTTACAAACCTTCTCAAACCCTCTCAAGGACTATTAAACGCGGCGGAGGGGGGGAGGGGCCGATACCATGTCCACAGAACATAATAGATATCAAGGTGTTAAACGTGGACAGTCGTCTCTTACCCTTTTCCCGAGCTTTGACCCGAATCGTTGGCTTCAACCCTCCCCTGTGCCAATCCAACAACATGGTGAACATTACAGGTGGGTGAACGAGTGACCTTTCCGAGGCGAGCACGCGAAGGCGGGCGCCCCTTTCAAACGCGCGGATGCACTGACAAGAGTTGGGGCACGGCTGCACAGAGCCGCTCCGGGTGGCCATGGTGCTCTTCCCGTCCTTCACGGCGCTGGACGCGTTCGGGCCGCTCAACGCGCTCAACATCCTGTCGGCCAAGCACCCGATGACGCTGTCGCTGGTGGCGGCGGACCTGGCGCCCAAGAGCGTGGACCGCAACATCGTCGACGGGGTCTGGTACCCGAGCCCGCTGGCGCCCAACTCGGCGTCGCCCTTCTTCACCGAGTTCGTGCTGCCGACGCACACGTTCGCCGATCCCGCGGCGGCGGCGGACGGGCGCTTCGACGTCGTCTTCGTGCCGGGCGGCGGCGGCACGCGCAACGCGTCGGCGACGCAGCCGGCCGTCGACTGGCTCGCGGCGCGGCTCGCCGAGGCGGACCCGCCCGTCCCCTTCGTCATGAGCGACTGCACGGGGGCGGCGCTGCTGGCGCGCACGGGGCGGCTCGCCGGCCGCCGCGCCACCACCAACAAGGCGGCCTTCCGCTGGGTGCGCGACGAGGTGCCGGGCGCGGCCGCCATGACCTGGGTGCCCAAGGCGCGCTGGGTCGTCGACGGCAACCTGTGTAAGAGCTCCGTGCCCTTCCCCCCGCCCCCCTTTCGGAAAATAGGCTGACGCGGGAGGGCGGCGTGGGATGGGGTAGGGACCAGCTCGGGCGTCAGCGCCGGCACCGACATGATGCTGGGGTGGATTGAGCACATCTACGGCCGCGACGAGAGCGAGCGCATCCGCATCGGCATGGAGTGGAACGCGCTGGGCCAGGACGACGACCCGTTCGCCGAGCTCTACGATCTGGTCTGAGGTCCGAAGAAAGGGAGGGAGCGGGTTTTGGGTCGGGTTAACGGCGTGGGCGGCGCGTTCGGGGCGGGATTTCCTTTTAGAACAGGGAACGCAAGCCACGGCCTGGTATTTCCAGTGGCTGGAGCCGGCAGGATGCTCATATCAATCGAACCGGAACGGCGAGTCGTTACCGTAGAGACCGACTGACCGGTACGAGTCCCGGTGCCGCTTGCCATCGGAAGTTCTGGGTTGGGTGGTTCTTCTAAGAAGACGTTTGTAGGGTCCGAGCGGACGACGCAAAGTCTCTTCGTTGTCGACGTTGGCGTGTGTAAAACGGTTGGCGTTGGATCGACGCGCTCGTGTCGGCGAAACTCAGCGATGACATCCTTGGTCGGAAAGCCTAAACCGACGACAGGGCATATTCAAAGAAAAGCCAGGCCGCCAGGGTCCAGGTACCCTGTACTCGGCCGAGACGTGCGTGATACAGCTTCTCATCTGCTGGCTCGATGTGGGTGCTGAACCCTTCGACCGGGTCTTAATAACGAACGCATGGGATCCCATGGCGCAGGAGGGGCATCCATGGCTGCCCCGCCCCCTCTTTTTGCGATCGCCATCCCCTGGGTGCTGTCGTTACCCTCTACCTACTTAGTGATGGATAATGCTCTGGCGTATGGGATCCCATTGCGCATGGATGCTTCCATAGAGGGTACACGGTTAAGGACAGCTCGCTATCGCACAGCCACGGCAATGCATCCATGCCATCCATGCTGTTGCCTTCCCGCCGGTTTCTGCTCTCTCCGTGGGGTTGATCATTGTGGTGAAACAGGGAGGGTTACGTAAGGCGCGGCAGTGAGGGGAGAGAAGCCCCACCCCCTCTACGTCAATCCGCGCAAGCAAGCGCGGTAATAGAAGGAAGGCATCATCCCCTTACGAGCTCACTCAAGAGATCTCCCAACCTACATACGCTGCTACTTCCCGATCTCGAGCAGGCCATCGAGATTCGCACCCGCATCCGCCCCTACTTCGCCTGCCTGTCTGTCGTCGCGCGCATCCTCGCGAAACCGCCGCCATGGGTCACCTCCCCGACGTGGTTTATGAGAAGATCGACAAGTATGTCGACTCCCTGGCGCCGCAGATCCACCCGCGCATCGCGTCGGAAATCGATGAGTTCCAGACCAAGACCCTCGACAGCCTCGAGGACAAGGTCGTCGACGCCTTCCGCTCCCTCTTCGACAAGGACAAGGCTGGCCATGGCTCCCGGGATCTGAATGACTCCCCGCCGGACTCGTACGGCCTGGACGGCCTGCCGTTCGGCGACGAGATCGCCTCACTCACCCGCTCCTTCTCCTTCGGCAAGATGGCCGACGACGCCAGCGACGACCTGCAGGAGATCTTCAAGCTGACCGAGGGGGGAAGCCGTGGCGGCGGCGACTCCCAGTCGCGCGGCTTCAGCTCCGACTCCTTCAGCTCGGGCGCCAAGGGCTTCCTCTCGGCCGCCGTGGGCGCGCTGGCCGAGCACAGCAACCAGCGCCCCGGCTCCAGTGGCTCCGGCGGCAAGCCCGACTTCATGGACGGCCTGCTGGGCGTTCTGAGCAACACGGTCAAGGAGGCCTCCCGGAACCCCGAGGAGAAGGCCCGGATGATCAGCCCCGAGATCAAGGAGAAGCTCGGCGTGACGCTTCGGGAACAGCACGCCCCGCTCGCCGAGCAGTTCACCCGCATCGCCCTCGACCACATCAAGAAGTGGCTCCGGGGCAACACCTCCAGCCGCGACATGGGCGACGCTATGAAGGGCGAGATCTCGGGCTTGGTGACGGGCCTCGCCGGCATGTTTGGCAAGAAGAGCAGCGGCTCGGACGAATCATCCCGAGACCTCGACCGCGGCGGCGGTGACGGCGAGGGCGGCAGCGGCTTCTCCCGCGTCATCAGCGACAAGCTGAGCACCGGCCTGGCCAAGGTCCACCGCGAGGTGCGGCTGGAGTTCCGCAAGATCCTCGGCGGCATCGAGAAGCAGCTGTTTGAGCTCCTCCCCGACAAGTTCCAAGGCCCGCTGGAGAAGATCCTGGGGGGCAACCCATTTGACCCGTCTCTCAACACGCCGTCGCAGGGCTCCCGCGGCCTGGGCGACGACATCAAAACCAAGCTTGTCGACAAGATCCGCAAGCTCGTGCGCAAGGTGCAGGAGATGCTCCGCGAGGGCATTCTGGGCGTGGTCAACGGAGGACACCGCAAGTTCGAGCGCTCCAGCTGGGTCTTTGTCCAGAACATGGTAGAGATCAAGGTGCAGAAGTTCCTGCCCAACGTCCGCATCCACGTCCCGGACGACATTGGGAACGAGGGTGTCAGTGTCGGTCAACCCCAGGGCCCGACGAGCGAGCAGCCGCCGGAAGGCCAGCACGGCGGGCAGCCTCCCAACGCCGGGCGTCCCGCCGGCCACAGCTCGCGACCGCCCTCGCAGGACTCGCGGCCGCCGCACCACGATTCGTACTCTCAAGGCCCGCCGCCGTCCTTCCCGCCGCCGCCGGGGTCGCACGACCAATACCGGCCCCACGACGGCCCGCCTCCGGGCAACCCGCCCTACGGCCACAACCCCTCGTACGGATCCAACCCGTCGTACGGCGGGGAGCCCTCCCAGTACCAGAGCCACGACCAACACCGACCCCCGTATGGCAACCAGCAGCACGGCAACTCGTCGTACGGCCAACACGCCCCGTACGATCCTTCCCACGCCCAGGGCCCTGCGTACAATCAGGGTCCCTCTTACGGCCAAGGGCCCCCCCATGACCAGCAAGGGGGCTACTACCCTCCTCCTCCTCCCCCTCAGGGCGAAAGCCAGGGGTATTACAACCACTAAAACCCCGTTCCTATTTGGCGGCAGGTGGGCGTCTTGGCGAGTGCCGAAAGCACAAGCTTGCAATACCAACCAATGTAGCCCGGTTTGCATTATCTTGACCGGGTATCGGGATTAGTTACTTATGGATGCATATACCGCGATCGTTTTTCGTATTCCATGAATAAGCTAGGCTATCGACACATGATAGTTCGGAAGCTGTTGACCAGTTTACATATCACCACACCATCGCCTTCTCCTCGTTTTACTCGTAGGCTGCCAGACATCCTGACGTTGCGGTGTGCTTTTTGCAACGGATAGTCTGTCCCCGGGCTGGGAAGGGGGGGAAGGTTGCCGTTCATGGCGACCTTTTGTCGAGTTTGCCCAGGATGGCTAGCCCTACTACTATTCTTTGTTTTGTATTCCTTTCGTTTTCCGAAGCTGAATCCCTCTTTTGTTCCACCCCCTCCCCTCACATCCCGGTGAGTTATTCTCATGTAGCTTTGCCCGGGCCATCTCCGGGAGCAGTCCCCGCAAACAAAAAAAAAAAAAAAAGGAGGACCTGTCCACTCCTCCCTCCTCCTCTTCCCAGGTACCCCAGGCAACCATCCCTTTTCCGTTTGCAACCCCCCCCCCCCCCTCCCTTCCCCCGCCACGGCAGCCTAGAGCCCTGGCCTAGATAATCCCAAATAAGCCCGTCTTTCTTCCAACAGTCCTCCCAGAGGCTTCCTCCCCCTCGCTCCAAGGCAGTCTGGTGGCGCAGTGGTTCCGCACGTGGGGGCAGTTTGCTAACCGCGGAGAGGTCGCAGGTTCGAGTGCCACCGCCGCTACCGTCACCACCACCGCCCGCCAGTTCGTCCATCGTGCCGTTTCTTCCATCCGTGTGATCCGGTCTTCCGCCACCCCTCCCCTCCCTCCGTGTTAGCCGTTAACGTCTCACGCTGTGTGCTAGGCCCCCCTCCGCCATTTAGTCACTCCGTAGCCGTCCGCTTGTGCCACGTCCAGCCCTCCGCCAACGTGTAAGTACAACCACCCTCTCCCCCGCCACCAGACTGCCTTTCAACCTCTTTTTCTTCTCCCCCAGGAGGCTTCGTTTTTCATCCCATGTTTTTTCTCTTTTCGTCTGGGTTATGCTAGTGATGGAGATGGAACTCGCTGTGTATGTAACTCATGTCTTCGGGTCACCATGTTCAAGGCCAGTCCATCGGTTGGACCGCCCCCCGGTAGGTAAGATTGTTCTTGCCATGGTGCGGCCACACAAGCATAACCCCACACGCTATGGGCGGTGTAAATTTCGCCCTCCTTCCCCCCTTCCCCCAAAAAGTGAAAAGGAGCCCTGCGTAGATGAGCTAAATTACATATTGCTTACGACCCATACCCGTGCTCCCCCTTCGTCGTGTTCGCCAGCCTCTTGATTGCGCCGGGAGCGATGCTCGTTCGCACGACAAAAGTCCCCCTTCCAGCCGGGCCGAAAAAATCATGGCGAGTGAGCGTGATAGTCCCCGACGGGGCTTCGCGAGGGCGGAGGAAAAGAAGAGGAACGATTTTTTCTTACCAACCCCGGGCAGAAACTGGTCGTTGGCCTGGCAATTTAAGGGGGGGGGGGGGGGGGGCGCGGAGGGATGAATGGATGGATGAATGTTTGGGAAAAGGCGACTGTATAAAAGGGAAAGCAAAAAGAAAGAAAGAAAAGAAAAAAGGGGGAGGGGGGGTTTACAGCCTCTATCTTCGGCAGTGTGCGTAAGACTACCATACGTTAGGTGTGAGTGGCAGGGGGCGCGGATGGATTCCATACGTTTGGCGGTATCGGTGGGCGCCCAATTCTGTCGTTACAGAACCACTCCAAGGCCACGCGACGTCTCCCAACAGGTTGAGAGGGTGAAATCAACGAAACTTGATAAAAAGAGATATGTATCCCGTAGAAAATCCGTCCTCATATTGGTATCTACCAAGAACGCCGGAAATGATGCACAGCCCTGCCCTACGAACGAGTCCTGCCTCGTCCCTCCCGTCCTCCCCCCCCCCGGCCCGATATTCCGAGGGCGTTTGCCCGGCCCAGTTGTCCTCCCCTACCGTACCGTGAAACACCGATAAATAAGCACGGAGCACTACTAATAGACACCCAGTCCAATCTCAACCGGTTCCATCCTCCTTCGAAAAGCTGACCGAATGAAAGAGACCTGCCTACGCTAGGCCCATGGTCACGTCGTCGCCGAAACCCCAGGTTTCCTGGTCTTTGCGGGACCCTTGGATCTCCAATTCCAACGCGGGCGTCAGGCTGATATCGTTCTCGTGGACGCTGCTGCCCCCGTCGCTCGGCCGCCGGCTGCGCTTCGTGTCCCGCGAGGGCTTCCTGCGGAGCTGCGGGGCGCTGTTGTTGCTGTGGCCGCCGAGGCCGGGCCACTTGAACCGAGTGGACTTGGACGAGTTGGAGAGAACCGACAGGGAGTCCGTGTCCTCTCTGTCGTTCTCCTTGCTCGACTGGGAATGGTTCGGCTCCGACGTCGTAGTACCAACAGAGGTCGACAGTGTCGAGGCGTCCGGCTCGGCAGCCGACTGGGCATTCTGGCGAGGCGGGAGCGCTGGAGGCGAGGGAGACGGAGGGGATGTCGCCTCGGGCGACGAAACTGCCTCTTCGGGCACGTCGTCGTCGTCCACCTCGACCAATTCGGCATCGCGGTACCATTTGCGGCGGCGGGTCCAGCGGCCCCAGCCGTCTTGGCCACGTCGTCCGTTGTTCCACTGCCAAGAAAAGATTAGCAGCGGGCGCTGGGTAACCGGGTGCACAAGGCAAAACATACCTTGTTGTCGTAGAAGATCCATCCGTTCTTGGCGACTTCGCCGTCGTATTCGCTATCCTCTTGCACATCGGGCGCACCGTCGACCCGCCATTTGCTCCCCTTGACCCACCGCCACTTGCCTGGTCCGTCCTCCACCTCGGGAAGCTCAAACTGGTCGCGGGGAGGCACCGGGTTGTTATGCTCGTCCGTCCAAGCAGCACGCTCATAAGCAAATAGGCTGTTGGTCCACCCCAGGCCCACCCATCGCCTTTGGTTCTCATATATGATGAAGGTGAAGCGGACGCCCGTGTCTTTGCCGTAGGCCGATCTCCTTCTCTGTATGGCGGCTGTCAGGGCCGACGCCGACGCCGACGTGTTCTTCTTCTTCTTCTCGGGCGTCGACGGCGTCTTTTCATCGACCTTGGTGTCATTCTTGGCTGTGTGCGTGGGTTTCTCGGGGCCTTCAAACTGCAGGCCCGTGATCCAGCGCGCTAATCGGCGTACCGCAGCACTCCGCCACAGGAGCGTCCTCGTCACCCGGCACACCCGGCTGTGCCAGCTCAGCACGATGGTGCCAAACAGCAACACAACCCTCTTTGTGGTAACGATACGCAGGGGCGGCAGCGTCAGGGCCACCCAGATGGGTGTGACAGCCAAGATGCGTACGAACAGCGTTGTGAGAGCCGGCCGCGTGGTCGCGCTGGTGGCGGTGCGCTGAGTGCTCAGGAAGTCGGTCATGCGGAGCATGGGCTCCAGCAGAATGTTGCATCGGGTGGTGAGGACTTTCAGCGTGTCCACGATCTCGTCGAGGGTCTTCTGGTGTCGCGTATTCGTGGTCTCGCTCGTGTTCCGATGGTGGTCGCCCTTCTTGGCGGGCGCCCCGTTGGGCGAGGTCTCGAGGGCACCGCCTTTCTTAGAGGCCTTGGTGTTTGGGGGTTGCCACGAGGGGTGCTCGGCCCAGCCGCTGCTGCTCAGGGGACTGAAGCGGCGGCCGTACATGCCGGCGATGATGATGGTAACGACCACGATAGGGCCGGCGAAGCGCACGACGGCATCGCCATAGTGCACGACGGCCCAGAAGGCGGCCAGCAGTAGGAAGCTCTCCCAGGGATCGCCGGTGGTCCAGCTCAGGAGCCCGGCGAGCTTGTTCAGCGGCAGGAGGAAGGGGTGGCTATAGGCCAGGGCGCGCGTGACCTGGGGCGGAGTGGCGAGCAGCAGCGGCGACTTCTGGTGGACGAGGATGGTCGAGCGGCGGGCGGCCGAGGCGGCGGCGGTCGACAGGTTCGAGGAGCTGAAGGCAGCGTAGGTGGGCGGGACGGAGCCGTAGGGGGAATCGACGGCGGGCGCGGCGTCGCTATCGCCATCGCCGCGCGCGGATGATCTTGATGGGGTCGCCATGTGCGCGAGCCAAGGCGTGTCCTGGAGAATCAAGGGTTCAGTACGGATGGATCGGCATCACCACCGTGTGGCTCGGACAAGGGGGATGCGTGGCATGTCATGAAGAGGGCGGTGGTGGTCCTGGCGGCATCGAAGCTGCAAAAGTCTGGAGGAGCCGAGGGCATGGGAGGGCAGAGGGAGAGCGAGGCAGAGGCAGAGGCAAGAAAGAAGAGACCGACCGGCCTAGCAATCTGCCATGTCGTCACTTAAGCTCCAGGCGGCGACTCCGCTAGACCCCAAACGGGCATGCGCGGGCGGAGCGAGCGCGACGATGCGCAGTGCAAGACGTGTAGGTGCGTGAAGAATGGGGGGAAGGTAAAAGAGATAGGGAGGAGTGGAGGCGGGAAAGGAGGACGGGGAGGATGGATGGATGCAAATGCATGCATGGCCGAACAGTGGGAATATCTCTCTCTGCTTTCAATGCTTGCTTACCAGGGCGGCCATAGAGAAAAAGGGAATGCGACACGGCTGGGCGAGCCGTTGTGCGCGAGAGCCGTCGTCGTGGTTGGACGATCTTCCAGCCACTGCTTGTTGGTTGTGTGGGTGCTCTCTCGTGCTACAGGCACTTTGCTGGGGCTGCAGCAGCTGCTGACCTTCAGTTTCAGGCCTGGCTCTGGCTGACTGATTGACTGACTGACTGACTGACTGACCGACTTGGCTTGCGCTGTTGCTGTCGTCGACCTCCCAGTCTGTCTCTGTCTTCCGCCTGTCCCGGCCTGTCGCCCTCCCACTCTCTCCTTCCCCACCCCGTTCCGTCGCTCGCCCGTTCGCTTGTTTTCTCGCTCGCGCGTGCGCCCGGTCCGATTCGACTGCTCGTGCGTCGCGTTTGCGCGCTGTGCCTCTTCCCACACCCCCTCCCCCGGACACTGCGGGTAGTGCGTATGGGTGGTAGGGATGGGGTTATGAGGTAGGCAGGCAAGTAGGTAATGTAGGGAATGGTAGGTTGGACGTTAGCAGGCAGAGTGGGGATCGGGCCTTTTGCTGTATGTCGGCTGGTACGTCTAATGCAACGTCATTCGGTAGTCGGGTGTGCATGTGGCATTCGTCGTCGCCGTCGAAGCAAAAGACAGGGAGCGAAAACGAGAAAAAGAGATGGGGGATAAAAAACCACTTTGCCAGGCCGAGAGCGACGCGCCTTCAGCTCAGGGGTTCTGCCCGTTTAACACGTAGCTCGTACGCTCGGGAATGGGGGGGGGAACGAATCGACAACCGACGGTCCTGGACCGGCGCCAGCTCATCATCCCGACCGACACGTTGGGATGACGACGAGTCAGCTGCTCTACTCTCTCTGCCCGAGCTGGCGGAGGCCGAGGCGGGGCCGTATCACATGCTTCCAGCGTATGCATTCATAGTTAGGAGGTATGTAGGTACATAAATGTCTATTCATCCGGTCAGCACATCCATACTTACATTAACGTGTACATCCATCCATCCACACCCATCATCCTGCATGCATTTGACCCCTTCATCATCACTAAACCTCCTCCCCACGGATGGAGAAAAAAATCGCCGAGGCCGCGCTCGCCTCAACCTTGACGCCCGAATCCGTACCAAATGCCTTTTGTATTATTCCAATACACACAGTCGAGACCCCCCTCTCATTCAAAAATCTAGCACGCTCGTGAAGTCCATATCAACGCATCCCGCTCCAGCAAGTAAGCAAACCAAATCCACCCCTTGTACCTACGCCACCCGTCCCTTCAAACACTGCACAACCTCGGTCGTGAAACAGGTCCAACGTCTCGCCCTCAACGCTGGCTATCAGCTTCGCTTCATCGCAAATCGGCGTTCTTTGCCTGCAACCAACGGACAAAGTTCCGCGCTTGGATCTTGCCCAGTTCAATTCTGCTGCCGCGGCTGCGGTCGAAAACCATGCTGATCACCTCCCCTGACACTTGGGGAAGCGTCATACGGCTCATGCCCTCCCGGCCCTCAATCGTCTGCACCTGCGGTTTCATGCACTGCTGCGGGTCGATAACGATGCTGATCCGCTCATCGCTTGTGCCTACTGTCCTCTCGTCCTCGCTCAAGCACAACTTGACGCAGGCCTCCTCCCTATCGCCTCTCTCCCACCTTCGTGTCGCGTCTGCATACTTTGTAATCTCAAACATCCTTGGCTGCCCAGACGTTCTAGGCCAGGCATCAGCACTCGCCGCTGGGCTGGGAGCCCCCATCATGGGGGTAAGAGCCACAGAAACTGGGCTTGCTACCAGTGACGGGTTTGGAGTCGCAGTCATGGCCTCCCCGGGCATCGACGTGGTTCTTGAGCTCGCCGAAGCCCTTCGCTGCTTCGGATCAGCAAACGCCGGGCCTGCCGACCTCGTCTTCTGGTTCGCTGTGTTGGGTGTCGGGCATGTAGAGGGTCTGTCTGCTGCGGCCCTTTGCATCTCCAGTCCTCTTGACGCTTCTGGCGGTTGGGACGCAGCATCCCTCTTCCCGGCCTGGGACAGGCTGTCTCTTGCAAGTGCCCTTAGATCGGGGAGGCAGCACTTCTCCTCGCTGGAGCCGGGTTCGAATCCGGTGCCTGTAGGCTTTGTTCTCCGGGCCGTCTTGCTAGCTATCGGTCTGACCGGTGGCGCACTTTCTGATGGCGATTTGCTCAGGCCTGACCCGGTCCCTATAGTCGGTCTTGTTATTGGTTCGGATTTATGCCCTGCCCCTGACTTCTGGTCCTTGCCGGTAAGCTTGCAGGCTTGCGTAGCCAAGCTCTTCGCAGCCGACGTGCCCTCTTGTCGAGTATTGTACTTCGCTGTCCACTCATCGTCTTCGTAGTCGATGACATATCTCAACGGGGGTCTTCTTTTTAAGCCACGCCCCTCGTCTCGGTAGTCTTCGTCATCTGTGTCATCGCCCCCTCTCTCACACAGCCTTTCGAACTCTTCGTCAAAGTCAGACACGGAGCGGTCAGAAGGCGGGTTCGTTGGTTGGAGGGCCGGGGTCTGTCCTTCGCTTATCGTTGCGGGTGTTAATTTTCTAATGTCAACATTGGAAGCTCGGTAGTCTTCCCACGTGTTGAACCCAGCAGCGGTGGCGATCCATTGGCGCGCTTCGTTGTACGAAGACTCCGGATATTCCTCGCCCTTGGGAGCAGCCGTCAAATCCACCTTGGAGAGGGAGTCTGCTGGGCACCAGCCATATTGCCTTCCGCCATCAAAGTACATGATGGGGAATTCTCTCAGATGAACTTTGGGGCCGCCGTCTTCGTAGCCTTCTGCCCACCCCTCGATCTTCTTGTCGGTGCGGATGTAACATTTCGGGGGTTTGGCCCTCTTGTGGAACAATTCAGTTTCTTCCAGGGTGTTGACATAGCAGGCATCAATCTGTTTATCCCAGCCCAAAATGAGACAAGCCCACCACTGTTTTTCAAACCAGCAGTAATAGACGTGGAAAGGCTTTGGGTTGGTGAGAAAGCGGCGTTTCGTCCTTCCACTGGATAGGGGTAAGGAGGATTGGGGAGAAGCAACATCCGATATGGTGGGTCTTTCCGCCTTGATTCTGGTATGGACGCGGTTACAAGGTTGGTAACCCTTTTCGAGCTTTTTCTTCACCTCAACGTTATGAGATACGGCTCGCTCCTCGTTGCAGTCGGGAATATAGTAGCCGATTTCGATCAACGCGGTGGAATAATCCTTGTTCGGCGCTCCGTGTAATGAGCCGTTGACGTGCTTGGCTCCAGCAATCAAGGCGAAAGTCTTGAAATGCAGATTGTGCTTGGCACAGAAGACGACCCAGAACTGGCCGCTTGAGGCTGGCCATTCCACGATGGTATCCCAGTGGCCATCTTTTATTGCGTTACTGCGCACCTGGCCGTACCGGAGCATTTTGATCGTTGCTGGGCCCTTGGGCCTTTGACTTGCATTGTTGGTTCGCTGCCGCTTGGGCACAGCAGACTCCCGTGCGGTACGCAACATCCAGCGTACCCTAGTGCCGTCCAATTCTAGGCTGGTGGTCCAGTCTCTCACTTCTCCCAGCGGGCGCTTCGCCGGCCTTGTGTTGGACTGGTTGAATGGTGTCTCATTCGAAGCCAGACTGGATGGCTGCAAGCCTGGCGAGGACCTGGAAGGAGCTTTAACTAGCTGGGAATAAAGCCTCAAGTGGTCTTGCAGTTCCCGCTGGTGCCGCTTTTGCAGGTCCTCTATGCCCGGCCGGACTTTGCTCTGCGTTTCGGTGATCTTTCTGTTCAACTCAACTTGGAGATCGACAAACTCAGTGCCTTGGCTTGCTCTGAGTTTCACCTCGTAAGCTTGGATCAGCTTCTTGATCTCCCGCTCTTCGGCGCCATCAGAACTGGCTTCGATCTCCGCCGCGTGACGCTTGGTCATCTTATGCTGATCCTGCCTCCAGTCCTGAATAGATCTGGCCATGACGAAATGTTTGACCTTTCAAAAGATATTTGCCGTTGTCAGTCAAGTCAGGCATAAATTGGGCTGTGAATAGGGCCTAGGGCAAGTGGTTGCTGCCATGATAGGACATCGTGATAGAAGGGGAATTAGGTAAGGGGAAGGACTACCCCTACGGGGAGTTAATGTTAGGCCATCACATCCATCCTGTATCCAAATGGACAAACACGTCTAGCCATCCACTGCAAGCATGGTGCAAATATCATAAGGTAGATAGGTGGGCAGGTAGGACAAAAATCAAGGCAAGGTATCCGAATAATTAGGGCCGGGCAGTTCAGGTTGCGTCCATCACAGGGACAAGGGAAACAACAGGAAGCAGAAGTCATAGCAACGGAGAATAGAAGTTATTAAGGAAAACAAACATACCGGTAGGACACTGGTCTAGCAGGACAAGAGCGACGAAATGCCGCCGACGGTTGACCGTGTATTTTGGGGGGGCATCAAAGTACGGGCAAACGGTCCTCGGTGAGCTTGGGCAGCCGATGCTGAGGAGTGAGACAGACGGTGCACACGAAACACGGGTGGCGTTTGTTCGAGCAGCCGGAGGTCCTTAGCAGACGTGCGTGGAGACGAGAGGGGTCGAAAGGCGGGGGGCCGGGTCAAAGTGGCGTCCACCAAGGCCGAAGAAAAGAACACGGGAACGAGGTCGGGAAGCCAAGAAGGAGGGCGACTTCCGGGCCGGCGCGTGAAGGTCGCGATGCCAACGAAACACCGCTCAGCTGGTCCGACCGTTGGGGACCGTTGGGATGTAAACGCGAAAGGACGAAGTGAAAGGATTAGGGTTCCATGCCTGTTGCTTGGTAACGTAAAGAAACAACAAGCCGCTGCACGCTATTCCTATAACGAATTAGCTTCTGGAGTCTGTGCGTCAGCCCTGCCCATACCCAGTAGATTACCTAGAATGGATAGTGGTGTATGGGATCTGCGTGGCTGCGATACCACCTAATAGCTTCGTACCTAGGTACTTCACTTATCTAGGTACTTGGGTACATACTTATATATCTATCGATGAACTGGGTAAGGTACATTAGCGATAAAGTTGCTTAAATCAGGGGGGAAAGCATAAAACTATTAGCCTACCATTAGCTTTGAACCGGTAAAGTCTGGCCTGTGTATTAAGAATGGAACCTACAGAAATGTAGGGTAGATACGGTTCATACTAACCCTAACCACCTGAACGATTTAGGCAACCACGTTGAATGTAAGTGCCTCTTCCCATATCAATGGTCCAAATCGGATCCCTAGAACGAGAGAAGTGACAGGATGCTGGTATGGAATAAACGGAAGCTGGAAACGATACTAAAGATCGAGTTCCAGCTACATACTTCGGCCCATCGTTCCATCCCTTGATGCCGCCCGGCTGGGCCATCCATGTGCCTTGAAGAAGTAGGTAGTAGCACCTATTTTCGGGTCGTAAATGCCCGCGTTGTCTGTTTTCTTGCTCCTTGCCTAGACCGGGTTCCCTTGCTTCTCCGACGGACTGTGTGGGTGCTAAATTCCAGGCAGCGGGGGAAAAAACTTAGACATGCTCGCTGGAGTAGTAGATAGTGATCATTTCTGACATCGGGAAGCTTGAGACGGGATACCACGCGTCTATTGCGACACCCAATGTAACAGCAAGAGGACATAACTGAAGGGTTGTGAAGGGGGGGTTGATCTGGATGATGAGCCAGTGGCCCAAGGCTGACGACTGCATTGCATATCTTCATGCTTGAGAAATAAATAGAGTCCCATGAAACTGGGCGCCAGCCGGCGAGGAATAAGTAAGTACTTGCACACATATATAATCCTCCCCAAGGTCTAGAAAGACCCGGGCGAACGAGGTAACACAACATACGAGGGCAAAAAAAAAAAAAAAAATTCAGACCGTTGCCCCTACCCCGAGATGGACAGCGGCCTCTTCCAATGGCCCATGTCCCTTTTTCCTTTTTTTCTTCAATCCTCTTTCATTCACCAGGTATAAAAGTCGGCGCTGCGCCAGCCCAGGCTCTTGACGGCAAAGTCGCTCATCTCCATGTCGTTCATGAGCCTCTCGCGCTGGTCGTTGCAGCTCTGGCAGTCCTCGCCGCGGAACTCCTCCTCGGCGCGGCGGATGCCCATGGTGCACCGGCCAAAGGACCCGCGGCGACGCGCGTCGCGGCACCACTGCGAGTTGGTGTTCTCGGCCATGCGCTCGTTGCAAGTCGGACAGATCGAGAGTGTTTTGACTTTGCGGCACATGGTTGGCTGCAGGGCGAAAAGAGGGCTGGGGTGGGGGGAGGGGGGTCAGTATTCTCTTTTTCTCTCTCACACACACACACTCAACCCCTCTCTTTCTATGAGAGGGGAATGTGACTCCGCACCCGTGCTGGGCGCAAGGGTGATAGGGATCTGGATTTACCTGGGTACAGAGCCGCGGGTTCGATCGGCTGAGGAGGGCTTGCGTCAGCTGGGCTTGGAGCACGGTGCGGTTATGCGCGATGAGGTTACCTGGGCACGGCACTGAATCTGAAACAAGCAGCAATCTGGTTGGAGGGTCGTGTGCTTGCGCGCTTGAGCAACAGCTGTTGGGGGGGCGGTGGCTTGGCTGTGCCGATTTACCACCTGACTCTGCTGCCTCTGCTTCTGCCGGCGTAGGTGGTGTATAAAGCTTGTAGGCTGGCCCCAGACCCGACTCCGGGATTCTCATTGCGAGATGTCCTCTTATACATCGCCGCCTTCTCCCCCCATCCCTGTCACATTCCCCCTTGGGGTCGCTTGTGCAGCTGACCCTTTTGGGTCTATGGCAGCGGCGCCGTGCCGCAAGTTCGACAAAACGATCCACTTCCCTTGCTCTTTTGGTCGCGGATCGCATCGAGGGCCGGTGAGGTGAGCCAGCGCAGTCCGAGGGGCCAATGTGCCTGAGAATTGCCGGCGTGTGACACAGGACATTGTGCAGCATACCGCTGGTCGTCTGGCGGGGGTTGGCCACATACAGCCCATGGCGCAGATTTGCTGCATGGTACAGCCGAGTGGGCATCTCCGGTGCCCAGATCGCACCTGGCCCAGGCTACGGTTGTATCGAGTGAGGCCATACTGGCCGAGCGGCCGAGAGCAAGGCCGCTCCGGTCTGGCCGCGGGCCAAACAATGGCTTTGGCCCTGCCAGGGCTGGCTGCAAGCCTGGCCACGGAGCCTGACGGCGTGGGACGGCCTGGCCTGACGGCAGAGATGCAGGGATCCTGCGAGACATATGTGACTCTCCGCGAACAATCGAGTCGTGCGACAGGTTCCCGCCAGCTGCCTGCCGTCGAGCTCGGCAAGCCCGTGGCACAAGCGATTGGGGGGGGGAGCTTGTAAGCGGCACCTCCTTGCCCCCTTGTCTTGGGATCGACGCATCTCCGTCCTGTGGTTTGCCGCTGTCATAGCTTCTTGGTTGGACAACCGGCGATATGTGAGGTGGCGAGAAGCAACGATTCTCAAGCCAGCAATCGATTACAAAGACGATGGAGTGTGGATCCCGAGATCCCACTTCGGGAGTTTTGCATCCAGTCAGTTACACGGAGCGGGTAGGTGAAGATGCGATGAGGGCCCAAGCATGCTGGTCAGAGATCTGACAGGTAACGTGCATGGGCTGCCGACGAGAGGCAGTGGAAAAGTGACGAATCATCCGCATTTTGAACCAGAAAGCGAGACAAGGGAATGCGGGGTGGGAAGGGACGGGCAAGATGCGAAAAGGAGGAGAACAATGGAGTTTCGGAGCGATGCAAAGCACCCTTACCCCGTCCACATCGGACCCTGGGTCCGAGGGGGACGTTTACTCTCCTATATTATAAGCTTATCACGTTTCGCCACAATTGGCCTTTTACAGGTGCAGAGAAACGGCAGCCGGGACGATTCGCCGCAGACCACGCCCTTGGGGCTCTGCTGGGACAGAAGGACCTATGTTGTACATCGTGGAGTCAGCAAAAAAGCGATCTGGCCCGTGGTGAAAGAAGGCTTCGGTCGCTCCCTCGGTGGCAGTGGCACTCGTGTGCCAGCTAAGGTCTTTTTTCCGTTACCTCAGATGATGCCACGATGTTACGGGATCTGGTCAAGTTTGCACGTGAGACATTTCTAAACACTACCCCCACGGAAGGATTCAGTGGCACCCTCTTCGGCTCTACTTTGTGTGTCCATGGGTGGAATCTTGAGTACCCGTATGTGCTACAACCCGCGATGGTAGCTTTCTGGAAAGTGCGATAACTAGAGCACTGGCGTAACGGTAGGGCGTGATGGAAGAATATAGGCCTCGTACATTACCGTCGGCACAGGACCCGTCACCAACGAGCTTGAAATACGTAGCATGACGTGGTACGTACTCATGAGCGTAAAAAGAAAAAAGTCAACGTCTAACAGCCGAGTATCTAGGAATCTTTCGCGTTCCTGACCATTCAGTGTCGCTTGGCACTGCCGCCGTTGGAATAGATGACTCATCGGTTTAATACCTAGCTAGCCTGCTCTATCGACAAGAAGCAAATATCAATCCTTCCGCCAACTTGGGTGACCTGTGCCTTGATGAGGTACCCGAGTACCACTCCGAACATATAGTATTCCTCGAAGAGTCGGGATACGATCAGCGTGCTCTCTTCGTCAACGAGCGTTTGGGCAGATCTTTGCTCACTCATCCCTGCTATAGGCCAAGCCCTGCTCACGCGGGAGGTGCAACCCCAACAAGAAAGCTACTGTGGTGCAGCCTAATTTCTTAGGTCTCATTCGACAATGCGGCTCGAGAGACAACAAGTTCCGTTTATGGGGCAGGATGCTTCATAGGCCAAGTTCTTTCTCTAGCTTGACCATGGTCACACTATGGCGCAAAGTTCTAGAACACTTCCTTATGTGAGTGGTATGAAGGACAGCGTTTGCTCATCATGATCCCGGATTTCGAACCTTGAAGCGGACACCGACGTGCCCAAAAGGTGATGGCTCAATTTCCCCGTCTTCCACAAAAGTGTCCCTCTGTTGTCATCCGTCGCGCATTGGAAGATGAGCAACGATAAAATCCGTCGAAAGGAACTCATTGGTCCTAGTATTTTGCTATGGTACTATCTAGGTAGCCACCGGGTTTCTCCATCATAAAACCAGAGGGACAGATACCATTTGCGTTGAAAGTAGAGTGGCCCTAACTCAAATGCATTCTTTCCACGTTCCGAAATCCATCTTCTTCTTTAACTGGTTCCGATATCCGTGTTGCAGTTGAAGATGGAGTGGCCCCTGCGACGGTAGATGCTGTTTCTGTCACAGTCCACCTTGTAGTCCGTGTAGGGTTTGCAGCTGCCGTGCTGCTTGTCGTCGAGGTCGAAGATGCCCCAGTTCCGGTTTTTGTAGATCGCTGTTATCTTCACGTTAGCTTGGATTTCGCGGCACCGACACGCTGATTTCACTCATGGCAGGTAAGCAACTTACTGAAGTGGCCAAAGTCGGTGTTGCACTCGAGTACATCGGGAGCCCCAAGGGGATCCGGACCGGGCACCACCCGACAGCCCTGTTTGTCTCCGCTGACATCGGAACTGTAGAGCCACCAATCGGAGTACGCCAGGTTCTGGCAGCCTGGCTCGGGCAAGCTGTGGAAGTTGATACCACCGCTAACGGTGGACTTCATCGCAAAGACATAGAAATCGGCTTGCACAAGGCAGGCGAAGGCAAGACTGAGGAAGAAGAGAAAATGCATGGCTGTCGAGTGTTCCGGAAGACGAGCGATTGATTGTTTTGTTGGGTGAGGTCCCAGCATGAGGTTTCTGTCCATGATCAACCTACAGATTTATACTATGCGAAACCCCAAGTTCCTGATGTAAGAATAAAGCACTGTGACTCTGAGCGGTTCAGGCTAGCTATGACCGTCGTTCCCATTCATACGATGCTCTTTTAACATTCAATGACGGCTTTGACTGCTTCTGACCTTTCACCTTCCAAGGTAAGCTGCATGGCTTGCTACGTATTCCCCCTTTTCTCTTTTCACATAGCACGACTGCACTAATTGAAAGGGCTAGAATCCTTGCATTTAAAGTGACTAGGTAAACACACCGGATGTTTTAATACATTACTGCCGAGCTCATTCTTCCTTTACAAAGAACCGCTTGGGAAGTCTATGCACCGTTTGTATAGCATTGTAATCAAATGCCCTTCATTGGCGGATTAGAACTCGGGTACCTCACATGGCAAAATAATCAATCGCTCGTTTTTTGATCGTTCGATAGGCATCCATTTTCTCTTTTTCCTCATTCTCCACTGCGCATCCGCGGAAACCGCCATCGCAATGCACTGCACAAATATTACTGAAGATGAATTCTGAGTTAAGAAACAAAAATTATGACAGGGGCGTCAAAAAAGCAGGATAACTTTTGATCGGACTCCTTTAGGCCATTCCCAGCACTGCGAAGAATTCCACACACCATTCTCCCTAAAAACGATTTACTAGTAGCGTAAAGATTAGAGCTGTCCATATTTCTATTGAAAGAGACAATACTAAGACACGGCTACAAAAGCGATGACTGATGGTCTCCAGTATTATATCCGCGAAAACGACAGGGATATAGCTGATACTGGTGAATGCGGGAGATAAATAGCAGGAAAGTAATCGAGTTTTTCTGGAAAAATTAGGTACAGTCCCTTTGCTTCTAGCTGCTCTTCCTTGTTCCAGCGCCGTGTGCCTTTTTTCCCCTTCTCCAGGCAGATAGGCTCTGCACCCAAGTCTCCGTGAAAGAAAGAAAAAAAGGAGAAGGAAAACACAAAGGGCATACAGGTGAGCAGGTTGCCTATTTTGTGTGTATTGACCTGCAGCTGCAACCCCACCAAGCTCCCATGTTACCAAATTACCGAAAAGCTCCGTTTGTTCCCGTTGTCCTTTTTTTTTTTTTTTTTTTTTTTTTTGAAATCACCTACCCTGGGCTTTAGGCAACCAATGACTTTTGCCACTTAAGTATCCTCCCTCCTCTTTGCCCTGTCCTCTTCCTCTTTCTTCAGAATACATCATCTCCATCACATCCACCTCCGTTCATCACTTCCACCCCGCGGGCCAGGCGTCTGTCTACCTCTACAAAAGCCCTTCTTCCTTCCCCCACGCCGGTCTCCCAGCCGTCGTGGTTCACTTTCTTCTCGGCCCAGTTCGATCCAAAGACAGCCCCTCCTGCATAAACAGCGACGCCTTCGACCACGCGATCGAGACAAGTAAGCACGTCCCTCGCCACCTTGTGGCATTTGATCATTCCCGCTTACCGGCTGCCTGCTTACCTACCTACCTACCTATTGATCAGGATGCCGAACGATACGCCCGTCACCGAGGTGCCTACCGTCACGCTGACGAAAAGCACGCCCCTTCCCGTCTGGGAAGCCGACATGCGCAGACAGCTTGCCGCACAGGGCATCGAAGAATATGTCGTCAAGAACGTCCCCTGCCCCGAGCGAATGGACCATGATGATGAGATCAACTCGACTCACAAGTGGGAGATGGACCGAAATCTCGCCAAGGCCTTGATTTTCAGATCGTTGAGCTCCTCGGTCTTCTGCGGCCTCGAAAACGGCGGCTTCGACCTCTGGGGAGAGGACGACCCCAAAATCATCTATGACGATGTCATCAACTTCATGTCGTGCAGAAAGGCTCTCGATATGCCCACGTCCTTCGCCTGCCTGGCCCACCTCCAGTTGGAAGGTTCCGAGCAGCATTCGATGTTGCCCCGGGCTGGGGGCGAATCCGACTACCAGTACTATCTCCGCCTCTTTCTCATCCATGTGGAGAACTTGGAAGAGGGCGGCTGTTCCCTGACGGACACAGCTCGGTTCCAGCTCTTCATGCGCGGTCTGCCTTTGAAGTATGCCAAGACCATCCAGAAGATCAGCAAGTGGATGAAGAAAGGATGGGGCTGGAAGGCATTCCAGAATGACGTCCTGAACGGCATTGAGGTCCTTAAGGGTTTGTAACTAATTGACCATGATTGGAGCTCCAGCGACTCCCCAGATTGAGATACAAGCCTTGTGCAACTGCGAGGTTTCCGGAAGAGTTGGCCATGGAAGGGGACCTTCTCATTGTTGTTCTGAAGGTGGAGAGGTCGGATCCGTACAGTGTACCTAGCGAGAGAAGAATGCCTCGTTTGACCGCCTGTTTGCAGGCCAGTCACACCACCGACTTTCGCCATAGGTACTTTTCAGCGGTGCTGCAGCAGCACTAAACAGTAAACGCATTGTATTCTACGTCTTTCCCTCCCCAGTTCCACCAACCCCAGTACCAAGGCTGCTTACCCACGTTGTGCGCGCCCGCGGCCACGATGGTCAGCTGCACATCGTCGGCGGACGGCGCGGCCGGCTCGGCCGTCTCGGCATAGCGGGGCCCGTCAGCCCACGACGCGACTTGGGCGGCGTGCATTGCGGGGGCCGGGATCTTCCCTGGGGGGGCGGTTGTTGATCGCTGGGTCCGGCGGTGCTACTACTATATGTAGATGAGGGGTGGGTTGGCGCTTTTTTCGCTGGGACCGGATCTCAGATCTCTTTTCAGTCGGTCGACGACGAGTTTACAACGAAGGGTCATCCGTCGTCACTGCCCTCCAGATTCAGAGGCGGGGTTTTATGTAGAAGTACCTAGGGATGGACAACAGGCACCTATTCAAGATCAGGTAGGTAGGTAAGCACTTGAGAAGCAGCTACCTAACAACCTACCCAGGTGTTTCGGCCTGGATCGAGGGCCGCGGTGCCGCCACGCCGGCTTACTCGGTGCAGGTCGGTCAGCGAAATGCAGGCGTGGGCTGCATACATCTCTGGCCCTGTACAGGGACAGTACCAGTCCTCTGTCCCGGGGTCCCTGGCGGCCCGGCGGCCCGGGTTGGCTCAGGGAGACACGACGTCCCGTAGTCGCTTTACAGGCATTGAAGTCGTCGGTCGGCTTCTCCCAGGCTGGATGGAGAGAAAATCTAGGGGTTGATGCGCGGCGCATATTGGCAGTTATGCTTCGTGGGCGAACAGACCTCCCGCCAGAACCCCCTCGTTCTCGGCATGGGACGTCTCTCGCCGGGCTCATTCCATTAGTTGCCCGGTTGGTAAGACGATTCCCCCACAGCCAACCACAGGCCCGGAACCGACTATCGCTTGCCTGAGTCCGGACCGCCATGCTGACCGAGCGTGTTTGGTCATCGACAGGCAGCCAACCAGCCTTGCGCCGCCCTTTTTCCTGCTCGTCTAGCAACTCGAAGCCCACCAATTGGCGGCTGGTGAAGCATCCGGTGGCGTGCGGCGCCTGGTGCTTAGCGGGTTTTGTTTTTCTTTGTTCATGGCTGGCGCGGGCGGCCGTTGATATGCTCCATCCACTTTCCCATCATTTTCCTGCTGATCTATCCCCGAACCCCCAAGGAGACCCCATGCGGAAAGAGGGGAAAGGGCAAACAAAGGCAACGTCTCCCTTCCCCCTTCCCCCTTCTTTAGGCGGTTTGACGCTTGACCACCGGACGGCCTGAGTCACTCACAGTCCATCGCATGCCCAGGGCTCCGGGGGCGACCTCGTGCGTTCCAATGGTGCTGTAGTAGCGCTCGCTTCGAAATTGGGCATCCCAACGCGATCCCCCACTTGTCGGGGGGGCGGATGACGCAGCGAACCGGGAACAACCCCGAGACGAGCACCGCCGCCAATCCGGAGCCCTGCCAAGACGAAAACCGACCTCTTCTGCCTCGTCGTTCGCTGGTTGGTGGCGCCCTTGGCGTGACCGTCCACCCTGCTCGACCCAACCGTTCACTGAAGAAAGGAAGTGAAAATCACCCCATCAACGTCTGGTCGATCCCTTTCGTCGGCGCTCAAGTTGGACTTGTAGGAGGAGGGTGGACGTCTCCGTCGCCGCTGGGCAGCCCGTCCGTACGCGCGCGGAGCGTCTTTCCAGTGTCTTGCCACTGGAGCGGTACATCTGCTGCCTTCCCGGCTGGACAGCCAGCACATTTACACGGCGCACCTGGGAACGACAATGGCAGTAGGGTCAAAATTGAAGGGTATCGCATTTGTTCATAACTCATTGGTAGCTTTCATACAAGGTAAAACCCAGGCAACGCGCCAGCGCCCTTTCCCAATCCGAGCCCCCCGCCGCGATCGTGCACGGTAATCGCAAAAAGGCAAACTCCACGCCCGGCGGCCGGAAACAATCTCGTAGGCTGGAACAAAGGCCGAGTGGTCGAAAAGACAAGCGGTGATCGAAGCCCTCACGAGCACGACGCTGTTTTGCGTGATCAGTATGGACCGGAGCGTGGGCGGCTAGGGAGATGGCGTACTCGTCCGAGCTCGAGGGGGACTTAGGTGCACGAATCGCACTCAACGTGGGCACAGGATGGGCACTTGGTGCTGATGACCAGCATGCCACCGCACTTGCAACAGTACTTGGAGTAGGGAGACATTGAAGTGTTCGTTTCGAGTTGGGCTGGTGGGAGGAAAGGATGCTGCTGTTCGTTGCTTGCTGGAGGAAGAGGACGTAGGATTTTGACAGGAAGAACCAGGTAGGATGAGTCGGAGCGGATGACTGAAGCAAGCAGTAAGAGATGAGATGAAGTGTGATTTAGAGAAGATGGTCCTGTGTTCGAGGAGCAGAAGGGGGGGAGAAAGTCGGCCCTTTATGTTTCGACCTCCTCTCGCTCCGCCCCCAGTAGAACCGGGCGTCATCGCCCCCGAGGCTGGCGGCCACACACACCCATTCCCGAATGGGATACCACACACGACTTCCGCTCTCGCTACGGCGACGACGCGCAAAAATCGTCATGGTCCTCGCCGTCCCCCCTGCTACGCTGAGATCCGACAGGAAACAAGAGACCCTTCTCGCATGTTTGTACCAGGCTTAACCCGGCCGACTAGGTAAGACAAGGTTTAGGCAAAAAAGCGCCCACATGACACTAGGAGGGGTCTAAGCCTGACGCTCGTCGCCCCGAATGCACAGGCAGGCCAGGCAGACGTTCCCCGGGCTTTGCAGGTGGTGTGTGGAAGGGGAGGGGAGGCCCCCCCCCCCCCCCCCCCCCCCCCAGCACATAGGCGAAATAAGGCCGTTCGATCCATACCCTATTTTCTACCATTCCGGCATTCCCAGGCATCTATCTGCATATCCTGGGTTCCATGGCTGCATGCCCAGAGGGACGAGGTGGGAGCTAATTACCCCGCATTCGTGGAGCGGCGAATCACGAACGAGGGCGCGCCGCCGGGGCTGAGAGCCTGAGGGAACGAAGAGGGAAAAGGCCCCTCTCGGACTATCGATCCCACGCAAAAGCTTTTATCAGCTTGCCCCCACGAGGGCTGTCCGGGGCCCATGGTTGGGTGGTTTGCCCGTTGCGATTAGGAGACGCGAAAACATAATATCACACCCGTCTGCGGGGAGAGACGAGCGAGGTCGGGGAGGAGGGGGAGCCCCTTCACACATGCGCCGTGACCAGAGAGCCGCAGTGCCGTCCCCCTTCGCAACGAGTCCAACGCGAGGAGAGAGAGGACGCAGGGCACCTCTAACTGGCGGCGGCCGAGAGGGCTCCCTCTCCCGTCACTTCCATCACGTCCCGTCCTCGCTGTCGTCAGACCGACACCCGCACGGTAGGTAGGTAGGTAGCCTCGCCCTCCTCGCATCTACATATGACAGGGAGGGCCGGCCGCGGGGCGCACGCACGCTCGCTCGCTCGCGCGATGCCCGGGTAAAAATACGACAAAATCCTGGCCAAGCCCTCCCTCCTCTCACACAGTCACGTTTCAACGCGGCGTTGACTTTTCCTTGGCGTGATAGACTTAACCTTAATCGCCCGTCAGTCCCGTCTAGCGCCCCGTTTTGACTTCGGAGCCGACGCCAGCTCTGTGTCCCGAGACGCCCGGGCTTTTGCGGGGGAGGGGAACTATCGTGACGCCGCCCAGCTCACCCCCCTCTCCTTTTCTCTCCTCCCGAAGGGCGTGGAGCGCTGGTCCCTTGCTTCCCCAGACGTGAGGTCATCGTGAAGCTGACGCACATGCCTCTTTTTTTTTGACTCTTCGGGGGAGGGGTGCAGGGTCGGATGAAAAGGCTGGACCGTCTGCGGCCGGACCCGCAATCGCCCGGCGGCCACTTATGGGCACTATTCCTCCCTCCATGCAGAAGCGCCCACAGTCTTCCCGGGGGGAACCCAGGCCTCACTGACGTCAGCGTGCGCGCGGTGAGGTCCAAGTGGGGCACGAGCGGGCCCCCCCGTTGCCGAGTGAGCGAAAAGCTTCGAGTATCAGCTCCGTGGAATTGTGGTGTTGGGCCGGTAACGAACGGAGCACAGGAGAGTCATTAGAGGGACACGGAGTGGGAAGGCGAGTAGATGACGACGAACAGCTCTCGGTCGGCGCGGAAGGAGGAGGGGGACCCGGAAGCTCGGAAGAGCGAGCTGAGAGAAAATACAAAGAAACCGAAATTAGGAAACGCAAACAGTAGAGCGCCGCGGGTTGCGCCGCGGCCCGATCTATGGGAAAATGTGTGCGTCTCGCTTTTTTGCCTTTTGGGAGGGCCGCAGAGGGTCATGGGACCCGACGACCATCGTACGACAACCCCCCCAGACGGCCGCATCCCGGCAAACCCTCCTTCTTCTTGACCACGTCGGCACGAGCCGCGTTTGGAGGGGGGACGAACCACGAGACCGTCTTCGTCCCTGGGGGGAACGCACAATCGCTTCTACGCGGGGTCCGACGTCCGCAACGCCAGACGCGCGGGCTACCTCCGGGTGGCGCGATACCGACGTTCTTGCCCTTCTTCTGCTTGACGCCGCCTCGCTCGACTACGCGCGGGGTCGAGGCAGGCGAACGGCGGTCCCCCTCAAGGGCCCCGTCCCATCTGCCCTCCGCCCGCCGAGGCATTCCCAAACCCTGCCGCCACGTTCGGGGACGCTTGTCCGCGGCTCGGGATCCCCACGTGGCCGTGACAAAAAAAAAAGGACAGAGGAGAAACGTACGGCCGTGGCACAATGCGGGAACAGCAACGGGTGAAGCGGATGCGACCTGCTTTCTTGGGGCCTCCCTCGGTTGCAAGGCCAGACGGATAGTCAGCGCACCCATCGCGGTGGCGACTTCGCCCTGCCCGTCCGACTGCGGGCCGCGCTCTCGTGTGCGGAAAAGTGGCAGGAAGGGGTCCCGGGGTACTCGGGGCCGTACGAAATGCGCTGTCTGCCCGGAGTCGGCCGAGGCGCGACGCGGCGGATAGACCGCGGGTATCCGGGCGCCGTCTCCCACGACGGAATAGCTGGGAAGGGAGAGGGGGAGGAGGGGGCAAGAGGCGACAGGAGACTGATCGTCCGTATAGAGCGCGCACACCGAATGGTCAGGAGGGGATCAGTAGCCCCCCCGCCCGCCCCATTGCTGTGGCGATGGCCGTGGTCTGCGGGCGGTTTGTACGCGAGGCCTTTTCGTGGCCACGCCGCGTCCGGGTCTACGGAGTGGACGAAGAAAGTCCGTCTCAGGTGCGCAGGCGCTCCTGGGAGGATACAGACCCAACGACCCACGGCTTCCTTCACCAGGGCGGCCAAACCGGGGCGAGTACCTCGGATGAACCATTCCGCTCGATATACGGCAATGATGACGGGAGAAAAGCCCATGAATCAAGCCGGAGGTTTCACGCCCGGTGTGATGATCTGTTCATATACGGTCATTTGGGTAAGGCGACTGGACGCCCCCAGTCGCATCGTCTCTATGGTGAAGATTTATATCGACGAAATTGACGTATATGTCTACCATGAATACCCCCCCCCCCCCCCCCCCCCCCCCCCCCACCCACCCAATATCTCCCAGGAAACCCGAGGCTCGGTTCGGCGCGATACCCCGAGCTCTCCGCGACTGTATACCTAGAGCCGGCACCAAGCGGTTCGTGGCCGACAAAGCGAGGTGCCCTGGCATCGTGCCGTATGTACCTTACCTATACCGTAACCAAGCCGCCTCCGGGTATTGGAATAGACGAGGCGTGATGAAAGCCGGCTCGCCCGCGCCCCGCGTCTACCGAAGCGCAACTCCGGTAGCAGAGCGACGGAGTCCCATAGTCGGGGGAGCAATACGCCCGTAGTCGAAACGAAACAAGGACCATTCCCCCCCCATCGCCGAGCCTCGGGCGCACCCGGGTGATGATAACAATCACAGGTACCCCTATCCGAAGATTCCATTCCATCCCACCCAGCGCCGGAACACCAGTGGACTCATCCCCCTCTGCCGGTATAACGAAGATCATGAGCGGCCTGGACAACTGTCCGGCGCCCACTGCACGGGCACCATCCCCTCTGATACGGGGGTCACGTCACCGAGGCACCAAGTTCGTGGGCCCCACGCCGCCCTCCTAAACACGGGCCCCCGAGACACAGGTGATACCGGGAGGGAAATTCACGGACGCAGCCCTGGGGCAGGGGGGGGGGGGGGGGACCGCGGAAGCTTCATCCCGTGACGAACGACGACGGGCCACACGGCCTCGTCCTTTTACCCCGACGACAAAAAACCAGACGCGCCCACCACCGATCGACAAAACGCCGCGGCAGGGAAAACAACGAGCGGGGAGGATTCCGACTCGGGGTGTAAGCGGGCAGGTGACCTCTGCCGCCTTGCCCCCCCCCTCACCCGACCCCAGCCTCCTCTCCCCTATCTCCCCCCGGAGGGTGAAGGGTAAGGGCGACCTTAGCCCGGCCCCCCCTTGCCCGTCCGGGGAAAGAGACCAAGGTCTAGGGTTTTTGGGTCGTAGCTCGTGGTTTTGGTCAAGAACTTTTCCCCGAATGACAGAAAGAGGGGGAGAAACCGAAGACGATGGTTCGCCCCCGGGGGCCGGCCGAGTCCGGCGAACTAGTTTCCCATGGGTTACCGTAGCCCAACCTCTCCCCTGGTTCGCCGTGTGCGCGGGGGAGGTGACAAGGAAGGGGGCGCGGGTTGTCCGCGGCGATTAGCAATCAGCGTCTCTGCCGTGCAAATCGCTTATGTCTCTCCATCTCTCCCAACCCATGCCAGCTGTCCCCCGGGGGTCTATCCCTGGGCGCCATTAGAGTTCTGCATCCGGTCTGCATCCGGGTTACATCGCCATCGACATCTGCATACCCCCCCAGCCCCATCACGTCAACACCCCTCCCCCCATTCATCCATCCACCCCGGCCGGTCGTGATGCCCCGTCCCCAGCCGTGCGCCAGACCGGCCCTGCGACCAATCCCCGAAGACGTCCTGGGAAAGGGGGGGGGGGGGGCAGGCACCTCGGGCCAAGCTCATGGCCCAATCTCAGCAGCTGCTGTAGGTATGTATGGAAAGGTGTTACCCTGGAAGAACCCGGGCACACAGCGCGCCGCCCACCCCCGGAGGATAAAAAGTCCGCCAGGAAGGCTGGCTTGTCCCTTGGTTCGGACGACGTTTCAATGGCTAAATTCTGATAGCGCGTGATAGGGAGGGGGGGGGGGGTGAGGAAAAATCAAGGCTGGATGGATGGGCAAGCACATCGGCTTCGCGGGCTTTCATTTCCGCCTAACCCCCGCGCGCTGGACATCCACCCGGGGCGGCGGGATGCGACGTGTTTGGGGTTCCGAGCTTTTGCCAAACTTTCCTACTCCCATTGCCCTCCCCCTGCTGCCACGGCTTTACCATCCGTACCACACGAACCGTGTTGTGTCGGGGACTTGGCGCGACGCCCGACGGGACCTGGTTCGGCGGGGAGCCGGCGAGGACTTTGTGAGGTGTTGTTGTTGCTGGGCAGCCCCGGAGAGAGTCGAATGGGATGGGGGTCGAGGATGGGCTGCCCGCAGGCACGAAAGGCAACTGGCAACTGCCGGAAAGGCATGGATCGGGATGGCATAACAAAGAACAAGAAAAAAGGAGATCAGGGAGCGATCCTACGCTGCTCCGGGCGCCTTCTGGGCGCACCCCGGCTCATCCGTTCTACGTGGAGAATTCCTCAGGGGCCACAATTCGTCCGGAGGCGGGTGCTGGCTTACGGATTACCATGGCCCCGGGCGGGGGAGGCTTTCGGCCAGCCTCATTCCATCCTACACACCGGTCAACAGTCCCGGGCGTATGGGACGGCGATGACGATGACGAGCCGCATGGACAGGGAGAAGAGCAGAGAGTGGCCAGTGTGAGCCAGGGGACATGGTGGGCGCCTCTCCCGCCCCAGCAGTCAGGGCACTCGCCAGTGGCCCCTGTGGCTCCCCTCCCCCCTTCCCCGAGGCAGCGAGCCTGCCTTTTTCCCCTCCTGGTTGATGAAGTACACCGTAGCGTCCGAGCCGAGGGCCATCAATCAGCGAAATATTGCGCTCTTCATAAGCTTCGGGCCTAGACAGGGCTGCATGGGGCCGGGGTATGGGTAGCACGGCCAATTCGGGCTAGCGCATCCGGTGCTTGGGAACGCGGGCGACCCTGTCGGTGGAAAATTAACATTGTTTTGGGAAATGAGGAAACCCATCTCCGCATCGGCCACGGCCAGCAGGGCCGGAGAGAGAGAAAGAGAGAGAGAGACAGAGAGACCAAAGAAAAGCCAAGACAAGCAGACAGATGGACAGGCAAGCTGGAGAGTGTAGTGACACGACGCGCATGTGACTGGGCGGCCTGGCGTTTCGTCTGCAGGCCGTGCAGCACATGCTGTTCTACGCTTCCATTTCCTTCACCAAGCGAGAATGCCACAGCAGATTTGAAATTTTATGGGGAGGGGGGCCGGCGTGCCAAGCGGCTGCGGGCAGGGTGTTCATGCATAATGCCGGACGGAGGATGGGCGCCCATGTGGACAGATGGGGGGGGGGATGGTGATTGATGGGGGTGAAGACACTGCATTGTGCGTTTGCCAGCCTCTCCTATCCGGCGGTGCCTCCCCGGCGGTTGCGATAGCACCCGGTGCACCCGGGCTGGTATGCGAAATTCCCCTTTTGCACGGGCGGGCGCTTGGGTTCGGTTGGCCTAGCCATCTCGCATAGAGCCCAACGCGCCCGTTTGCCACGCGATACGAAGGCAAACGCCCGGCGCTAGGTGGCCCATCGGCGTGTGCGGAAGACGTTGCACATGGGAGAACATCGATTGGGGGGGGGCACGTCCGTATCCATACGGCTGGATGCTCCGGAACGACCACGGGCTTGCGGAGCGCAGTCCCACCCTCTGTTGAGATGCCAGCCCTGATCGTCGGGGGCAGTCTTGATGTAATCGCGTGCCCGTATTTGGTGCAGCAGAGCGACCGATGCCGAAGGGCCATGGGAGGTAGAGGAATGCAGCCGAGATTTGCTGGTCGCAAAGCCGGGAGATTGACACACAACATGAGCCTCGCCGGTTCCTCTCGTGGTATTGCTTGCTGATCATGATGGCTGCTGGCCAGACTGCGAGCAATAGTCGCGGCTGTCGCAATCTGTCCCACGGGCAGGCGTTTGATTAGCATCGCAACCGATGTGATTTTTCTCGGATCCATGTTGACTTCGGGATTGCCTTGGCATCCATGGGGGAATCGCCGCACCGTCCACCAACTGCCACTGGAAGCAGCTCCTGTTTTCAGGCGCTGGGGAGCCAGAGCAGCAGCTGCCTGTCGGTCGAAACCATCCAGTACACGGATGTACGAACAGGCGTGGACGAGTGGACCGCTTGAGAAACCCCCCATCAGTCACTGACAAACTGTGTGCACGACGCTGGGACGGAGACGAGGTCCCCCGCCCGCCTCCCCGGCCGTTTTTGCGCCGATGTTTGGGCTAGACAACCGCCATTCTCGCTGTGGGTATATGGCCATCCCATCCATTGCGTGGGGCATTTCGTTCGCCAATACCTTACACAGTACTCCGGGGGTGTCGGCACAAACGCAGGTGCGCAGGCTTCGCACCAGTCGGTGCATAGGTAAAGTACAGTAGCCGGCCCATCCAGTTTACGTGTCCAGGGGCCAGTCATTGGCCGCGCGCCGACGGACGACGGGCGTCTGGGCATCTGGGCCGACGGCTGCTAGTCCGCACGCCCGTCGAGTCCGCCTCGAAGCAGCCCGTCCAAAGCAGCGCCTCTTTCTTTTACACGGTGCTCGGTGTCGCCCCGGTGGGTATGGCTGGAGTCGACCCCAAAAAGATGCCCAACGAGAGGGGGGTGGAGCAAGCAGCAGCGGAGACCCCTCTGCGGCTAGCGCCAACAAGAGCCGTCCCATAGCAGCGTGGGAAGGGTTGGAAAGGCTCAAATGGGAGGTCCAGTGGTGGCTCGTGGTTGTTGCATCATGTGTCTTTGCCGGGCTGGGCTCCTGGGTGTTGAGCCCCCTTGAGGTTTCGGTGCCTGCATTTGACTCGGCGGGCGACAGGTCAACTTCCATGTCTCGGACTCCGTCAGACACGCACACACAGGCCGCCCTCGATGACATCGGGGCCCAGGGCTGCGTGGGATTTGGAACGAGCAGCCAGGTACACCATGTACCGTGGCGTGCAAAGCTGAGGGCGACCGGGGATGCCACAACGTGGGAAATGCTACTCAGGCGACGGCACAGGCCACGGACCGGGTTCTCGAATCGGCATGGCGTCAGGAACAGGCGTGCCATTGGTGCGCGGAAATGCAAGCCGACCCGCAGCCATGGGATGGGCGGCGCGCGTGACGCATCTTGGAAAAAGGTGTGTGTGTGTGTGTGTGTGTGTGTGTGTGTGTGTGTGTGTGTCTGTCGATCTGTGTGTGTGCGACGTGAACGCTGGCGTGGTTGTTGGACAGCAGCCACAGGGAGGCAGGCACACTGTGCGTTCAACCTGCCCGCATAGGAGGTACGGCTCGCTGTGCTATGGGATGGAAGTGTGTGCTCGGGGCTGCTGTGCTATGCCGTGCTCAGCTCCTTCGACCCCCCCCCATTCCGCCTGCCGTCGCCATTCTGAGAGCGTCGCAAGCCTCGTTCGCTCGCTCGCTTGCCAGCCTCGCCGCCCTCTCGGTTTTCTGTGGGATCGATGGCTCGCGCTTTTTCTTTCGGACGGTCCTATGTAGGTACATAGGTACTCAATGGATCCTTGGCTCCTCGGATGTCGGCCATTTGGTCGGCCACTTACCTTTCTCAAGGTAGTATTCACCGGAGTGCAAGAGATACCTACCTACCTTACTACCTTACGGAAGGAATCATCACTCAAGAGACTCTGTCCGTTGACCTACCTACCTATGTCTGAGGCTCTGTGGCTCTGCACTGTACGTCGAATATCCGTAGCACCTATGGATTTTCAAGTCGAGCCGTGACCCCCTCGGCACAAGAGGCCAACCCCGTCTAGACCGGAATAAGGCACAAAGGATATCGGCTGACTGGCCGAGGACTCTGAAACCAGGAAAAGCAAGCCGACCCGAGGACCGCCCGTGGACTGGCAAGCTGCCTTGGAAGACGAACGCAGGGATAAGGAGAGGCTGCCGTGCAGACTTGCTTTACGGTACAGCCCTGCTCAAACAACAAACGCCCGTGGGGATGCCGTGGCCAGGCGATTGGCTGGTACCGGCCGTTGGATCGCGTAGCTTTGGTTCCGAACCCGCATGGTTTTTGCTTCTCGTGTCTCAGCAGCACTCCACCTCTCGTCCGCCCGTCCGCCCGTCCGCCTGCGAGGCGACGAGAGGCGGAAAGCTCGCGGCTACAATTCGGCACACGAGCACCATGGAATTGGTGTGCAAGGCTGGGTCTCGTGCATCGCGACGGATGCTGCACGTCCCTAGCGGCCAGAACAGTAACTCCCCCCACCAACCTCATCCGAGCTTCGGTACGACGATTAAGCATATAGCACGCAACGTTTCGTCATACAGTGCTACTGGCTGTCGAAATTCCATGAGACTCTGGGAACCTGTTGTTGTTGCGAAGTGAAACTTGACGGCTGCGATGGCGCCCCTGAATCGAGTAGCGCCAGGGGCGCATCGTGTCGGCGAGTCAGCCAGGCACGACTACTCCAGTCGGACTGAGCAGCGCCCACAGGGCCCCCGATGACGAAGGGCCGATGACCACGATCGTGGGAGATGATTCGTATTGGCGGAAGGATGGGTCGCACTGTTTTCTTCTTCCTCCCTGCACATTTGCTGCTCGAGCGGTCCATGTCCAGGACCAGGTGTTAACATCCACCATCGCAAACAGGTAGGTAGGCTGTATGCACCACTACGGCACTCTACTGCAGGCCTTACTTAGCCTCGGACGAAAACGAAAATGTGGTTCAGCCAACGTGGGCGGGCGAGTCCAGGCCACTTAGGACGAAGGGCAAAAGAACGGGCGGGACGGGCAGGAGGGGAAGACGGAAGGATGCTGGAAGTCCGGACGACGATCCCATCTGAGTGCGCCTAATCCCGGACGCCAAAAGGAGCCATCCCATGATGCTGACGACGCCGGCGGGAAGGAGTGAGCATGGCCGAGTAGGGTGCACCCAGCATTCAGTAAGCAACCTGTGTTCAGACGATGAGGTACTTCTCTAATCGGACGCTGGCCCCCAACGGCCGGCCGCGCTGCACCCGGCCTGGATTGGTCAACTCTTTTATGAAATCTCATTACATATGTGCGTGTCCATTAGTGTGGTACACGATTGAGGTGAGTGAGGCAAAGCTCGGGGCCGATTTAGTGTGAGTGCTAGCAAAAGCCTCCAACGACTTTTTACTGAGCCGCGCTCAGGCGGCATTGCGGAGGCGAGGGGACATGATGACCGATTACTCCCTGGTCGTCCAAGGCTTTCCGCTCTGGAGGCACTCGGTGAGAAATGTAGCCTTCCGCCCCTGGGCGATTGCGCACACATGAACTTCTTTTTTATAACAAGTACTCAAGTTCAATGGTTGGAAGCAATTACGGAAAGCTACTTCTTCCCTCTAGTGCGTGCGCACGAAATCGGCCTTATCCCCGCACGCCATGGTCAATCGTTCCCCTTGCTCTTATACCCCCCAGGAAGTACGGGTAAGAAGTAAGTTCCATGGTAAATAGTGTCGCGGTCCAGGATGGGGCATCGCGGGACGGCAGTCCCAGGGGCGCAAGCCTCGTACGAGATGGTGCCTGGAACTACACACCCACAGACAGAGAGTTGGATGGGTTGATACGTCCCAGCTGCACCTCATCTGCGAAGCAAGCTTGGCAGGCGTATCTGTGTAGCCGCACTGCTTCACAGCGCCAATCGGCTATAATGTGCATGCAGGGGTGAGGGGGCTGCTCTAGAGGTTGACGGGTAATGGATGGGGGGGCCATTGCCCAAATAGGCTGGCGATCATGAAAAAGGGGTGGTGAGTCTATGGCCGTGGGCGCCAATTGCCGCTGCCGGCTCTCTGATGGTGCATTGCATAAGTAACCTACCTAGGTACCTAGTAACCGGGATCCGAGAGTTGAAGATTCGGATGAAGAACAAACCAGCAAAATCAAACAGACGGCAGCAAGCCGACGAGGGGAAAATCAACAACACTTGCTGCACGTTCCATTACCCGCGATAATTCGGCTCCTGCCAACGCGCACCCGCATGACGGTCGGTCGTCATCTGCCCACATGCGGTCGCGGCTCATTCCACGCCGTCCCTACAAGACGCCATTCCGGGTGCGACGCAGAGTGACATTGCTTTCTCCCCCGTTCCATGCAGGGCCCGAGCTCCCAACCCACGATGCGCATTCGTGAAAGAGCTGGAGCGTAGGCCGGTCGGTCCCCCGGCCTTGATGCCGCGCTTGTACTTGTCAGAACGTTCTTCCTTCTCCCCCCCAGGCACGGCGTAGGTAGGTAGGTACTTCTTTACCCTACGGGGGCACCCATAGCGCTGCGCAACGGCGGCGGTAGGAAGGAGAGCCGGCGGGAGGCTAGGCACACGCCTACGCATTAGATGGCATAGGGTCCATGATAGCAGAAGAAGAGACGGCGCCCCCTCGGCCCCTGCGTACGCTGCCTGCGATTAATGAAGCCAAATACAGTGTCCTACACGGTAGGGTGGGCACTGCAGCTCCCTTCCTCCCTGGGCTGGGTGCCCGTTCTAGGCAAGGCAGCCAGAAAGCTCGCTTGGCGCCGACGGCATATCGATCTGGGATTGGATCCCGTGCAGTTCCAATTCTCTGTGGCGGCAACGCTCCCCTGTCGTTAGACCCCTACAAGTACTTACACCGGCGGGCCACTCCCCCTAGTCGCTCGACTCCTCCGGGGCGCCGCTGGGCCAGTGGGATCCCTGGACATCTGTCTCTATCCCGTGCAAATGGGAGGCCATGCACCGACCCGGTTAGCGCCTGCCGATTCGTACCTGCTGTACTTACTTAAGTAGAACCTAAAGTGCGTGGAGGTGGTGCTGGGGCGCAGGTACGACGGGCGCCGTACCCCCAAAGCCAATCCAGGCATCGGACCCTCGTCAATTTCCACCGTGGGATTGCCCATTTTCCGTCTGATCGCGCGCTGTCACCTCGCAGGCGGGACCCTCCACACGCCCACACGTCCGTTCACCACACCACCACCACCACTCACTCGCCCACCATCCCCATCTGCCCGCCCGCCTCGAGTGCTGCTGCTTCTGGCGCCGGTGCCGCCTGTCTCGCCCTCTTCTCCCACGCCCAGGGCTACATTATTTACTAGTAGTCGCCGGCCCGGCACTGGACGGGCGAGCGCCCTCCCCCCCCCATTGGCCTCCGGCTTCTTTTCTACTGCGGCCTCTGTCTCCCTCTCCCTACACCTCCACGCTCGCTTCCTTCCTTCCTTCTCCCTTCCCTCTCCCTACCTTCGCTCACCACAGTCACTCTTTACCGACCGCCCACGGGACGCTTCGACGCCGCCGCCGACGACGACGACGCCGCTGCCATCGCCATCGGCTTCGACATCCCCCCACTCGATCGCCTCACACTGACGCCCAGGCGAAAGAAATTTCCAGGATAGCACAGCATCGCCCACCCAGGAACGCCGTCCGCTCGTTTGGCATTCTTCCTGGCCCAGCCCCCGTCCATCTCGGCCTTGACGCAGCAGCTCGCGTTGCCTGTGGTCATTTCCCATTCCAGCACCGTTCCGAGCCCGGAAGCCAAGCATCCTCTTGCGCCGGCACTGTGGTCTCAGCTGCCGCCCGCCTACACTGCCGGAACCCTTTCCAGTGGCGGTTGTGCAACCCTCCCGACGACCCACGGCGCCCTCCCACGACCACACCCAGCGCCGGGAAGACGAGAAGTCGCAATAATTACCTTTGTGATACCGCTAGGTTCCGTGTTTCGGCAACTTCGCCCGTGTTTCCTGGGCCGTTCGGACGAAATAGGTTCACCACGCAGCTCCAGCGGGCTGTGTGATCGCCGAGTGTCCCCGCCGCCCAAATTCATGCTTCACCTTTCTGCGGACCAGGTCCTGCTCAGCGGGTGAAACGTACCCGACACAGTGAACCTGCATCCAGGTACGTCTGCCCAATCGTCTGCTTTGTTTCTTCCCCGGCTGCATTCTTTTCTTGCATCCGTGCCCTCGTCGCCGATAAGCCGCAGGGGTCGGCTTTCAAGTAGTTGGACAACCGCCAACCGAACTTACCTCAAGGGGTAGTGTTGGCGTGTGACAGAATCTCCCAGCTCCAGCCCCTGGTGCAACGTTTGAATCTTCGGCCGATGGCGCTCTCTGCCCGCCACCACTGTGCACATTGGCTAACACTATCGTCGGATATAGACGTCTCCGCTCTGGAAGCTACCTTCGGCTGCTGCCGACGGGACACTGTTAAACCACCATCCAGCCGACGCAACTCCACGCTGCTGCACCGTCCCCCAGACAGCACCACACTTTCATGGCAGCGTAACTCTGGACACTAGCTGTCACCGTTCTCAACAAAGTTTCATTCTTCGCGTTGTCGCTCACTTTTGGCTCTCACTAGGGCAGCAACCCAAGTGTATCCTCCCGTCGCCGCCGTGCGAACTCCTTCGGCAACCATGCATCGCCTCAGGAACAAGAAGAAGGAGAGGGTCCAGCAGGAGATCGCATCTCCTCGGCCTTCTCAGGACTCCGAGTCTTCAGGTTGGTTCAAGAAAGGCAAGAAGCCGCAGGAGGAGCAGCCCAAGCCTGAGCTTGACCTCAATGCCGCTCTGCCGTCCAACGACGACTTCCGGACCAGTCTGTTGATGACGGGGCTGTCCGCCCGATTTTCCATGCTTCGGGAGCAGGATGATCCCAACACTAAGATCGGAAAAGCTCTCGACGACAGTGTTCTGCAACCGAAGCGTCGGTCACAGGACATCAACGGGGCACTCGGGGCCTTGACAGGTCTCAGCGATATCGCCGAAGTCGAGTCTGTCAGGGCGCCTTTCCTCAAACCAGATTACTCCTCTGACGCCGATTCGACACACGGAAGCGTCATGAGCAGATCAAAGCCCGTCGAGGGTAATAACCTGTTCGGTGGGAGACAGAAAATCTACAAGATCCCCGCCGGCAAGGAAGGCGGCATTGGTGGCAAGGCACTGTACGACGACGACGTGGCCATGTCTGCTTTCCAGAGATGGAGGCTCGAGGAGAGACGACGTAGGTCTTTCGAGGCTAAGGAAGATGAGAACGAGGCCGATATGGAAGACCAAGAGGCCCGCCCCGAATCTCCTTTTTCTACCACCTACCAACGGAAGCGCGAAACGACCTCGACAACCTCGTCCATCCCGTCCATGGCACGCTTCTCGACGGCTGCTACGTCTGTAACGTCCCAGCAACCCACCCCGTCCATCACCGAGACATCATCAGTATCCACGGCACCAACGTCTGCCAACTCGACCCCCGTGCTCGACAGAAACTTCACGCGTTCCCGTCGGTTGTACGAAACCGGCCTCAACCACGAGTTGCATGAACAACAATCGTCGGCCCTGTCGCGGATCGACACACTCACACGACAGCGTAACCCCGGCTCCCGCACGCCCGACCCAAACCAAGCATCGACCTCCCCGACGAATGGTGGTTTCGTGGACCGTATGTTCGGCAGCGAGCGTCGGGTTCTGGCAAAGGGTAGTGCCCCCAACCTGCGATCTGCAAGCCCTTCCACGTTGAGGTCCGGCAGTGGAACGCCCGACCTGGGTGTTCGTGTTCCGAGCGCTCATGAGAGGAGAGATTACGGCGGGGCGCCGCCCTTGAGCCCCCCTATTAGTGAGAGCGAGGAAATCTCATCGCTGGGGATTGGGCCCAACGACCGCGGCAAGGCTACTGCTTTGGGCGTATTCCAGAAGCCGTCCCAGGGCTACGACGAGTCTCGCTTTGCGCAGAGACAATTGCAACTCCAGCAAGGCCGCGAGACGCCGACACAACGCTCCCGTGCCGAATCGAATGGCTCGCTTGGACTCGGCGGCCGGTCAAGGTCGTCTTCGTCTCACCAACCATCGCAGCTGCAGCTAAAGGCAGAGATGCCGCTCAGCCAGACCGCTGAAGAGACCGCATCGCCGACATTCTTCGACGATTCGGAAGCATCCATCATTATCCCCCCGGGTGAACCGACACCTGTGTCGCTCGATCCGCACGATGGCCCTCTGGCTTACGGGCGCCCGGGATCACGGGACTCGGCCATGCCCACGCCGCTTTCCTTTGCCAGCGGTGGGGCATCGCCGACATACCCCTCGGCGCTGCTGGCACCCAATACCGCAACATCCCCTGCGGACTCGCCTACGCTTGGCCCTGGTGTCATGTCGGGTCTTAGTGGCATGGTGCGTCAGCACCTTCGAGCAGACAGCGGTGCTTCGTCCATCTACGGAATAACGTCAGCTACTACGGACCTCGCCCCGCGCAGTGTCGATGATACCGTGGAAGGTTACGATGTCAACAGCATGGATAAACCCACAGGCGGTGCCCGTACATCGTTCTATAACGACGACGATGACGACGACGAGGTCACCCCAGAGGGCGCCAGCCCGTCGGCTCTTGCCCCGCCCTCGGGACAGGGACTCGAGCAACGAAGGTCTAAGGGTGCTGAGGAGTTTGCCAACCAGCTCGCTGATGGCGCTCGCCGTGTTCGGGAGAGGCTCACCTTCTATGTGGAGGCTGACAACGCCCAATCGGCCCCGTCGCTTCCCCTCCAGGGCACCCAGGAGCCTCTGAGTGCCCAGCCGGCCAAGTCCACTGGATTGGGGCTACTTAGGCCCAAATCCAGCTTGGGGTCACTGATGGACAGGACCCGGGAGCCCAGGGGCAAGAAGACCACGGGACTCAACGAAGGAAGCGCCGAAGACAATGCGGCCCTGCCCACGATGCAGGAGACCCCTGATGAGGCGCCAGAGAGTGATGATGATGGCGATGAGCAACATGCCGGCATTCGTGCATTCCGACAGGCCCGGCGGGAACTGCAGCGTATGAAAGAGAACGAGCAACAACAACAACAACAACCGCAGGGTCCTCTGCCTGACCTGCCTCCCTCTCGGGGAACGCCAACCAAACAGCGACCTTCACGACCGAACTCTCCCGGCAGAGAAAGACGACCGCCTCCTGCCATGTTCTCGCGACGACCCAGCCAGGACTCGGCGCCTGGCAGCATTCGCTCAGCTTCTACTGAGCACGACCGCCACGGATCTCAGTCAAGCCGCGAGCGTGATGCCAGCGGTCCGCCGCCGCTGCGAAGAATGCGAAATGACTCTTCACCGTCAGGCCGCCCCGGTCAGGGCGAAGACGGCCGCCCCATGGTCCGCTCGCCGGGCCTCCCCGGCACCAACGTCCGAGGGTCGCCTATTCTGCCGCCGCAAGCGAGAAACCGCGCCAACCCCGATGGCAACATGCTCCGTGTTCAGGCACCGAGCCACCCCTCGCCCGGCCCGGGCCTGCCCTCGCCCGGCCTGCCGTCATCGCCACGCGCCTTCCTCAATCCGCAAGTCAACACCAACTCAGACGGATCCGAGGTGCCCGGCCTAAACGACGCAATGAAGCGTCAGATCAAGAAGAAGGACATCTCAGAGCCCAAGTTTGTCATGTCCACTTCGCGTGTCCCGACGGTGGAACTACCCCCGGAGGCTGCTTCGAACCGTGACCGCAGCTCCAGCCGGTCGCGATCTAACAGCCGGGGCGACGCGTTTGCCCCGCCTCTGCCACCACTGAACCCCCGGCGCCGACAGGACGGATCTAAGACGCGGACCGTCTTTGGATCCCTTTCCCGCAAGACGGATGTTGCCGAGGAAGCGAGCGCCAGCGCTCCCTCGATCGTCATGCCGGCGGCATCCGACAAGAACGAGGGACCTGTGACGCGGCAGCTGCGCAGAATGGCGTCCGAGGCCCAGGGCATGCGTCTCAATCGACCCATGGGCGCACCCAACAACCCGCAAGCCGTCGTCTCCAACATTGGTCGGCCCATGGTGGTTACCAACCCGGGCGACCGCGAGAGCCGCAACAGCGCTGTCCTCCCCGGAGGCATGATCTAATGCACACCCACTACCGCCCATACGGCACACATTTGTACACCCTAGTGTCTTTTTTCCTTATCTCTAGTCTTTTCTGTCTAATCAGGGAGTCGCGGCGCTTGCACGACTGGGCCGGTCTCGGCGTTCAAGTGTGGAGGGCAAGTCGAAAAATAGGATGGCCACCAGGGGACGGCGGGAGTCAACAAGCCGAGGGGAACAAGGAACGTGCATGGTATCCATCAGGGGAGTTGGTGACAATTTCAAGCGATGGCGTGCATGATTGCGGCATTGAGTTTGGCGGAATTGGCGTCATATGAAAGGATACCTAAAGCAGGAGGGGGGGTTTGTTATTGGTGTGCCTCGTGGCCGTCGGATTTTGCGCGCGCCCACCCTCTCTCCTCTCCCTCTTCGGTTGGTAGGAGGGGCGACGGATATGAAAGTACCATAGTGTGATTACTGCAATGATATACCCAAAGTCGCACACATACACACATACGCACAAACGTCGAGAGAATGTGTGTGAGTGAAAAAGAAGGAGGGGGGGGGGGTCTTTGACCGGTAATCCGTCCTTCCTACCCTGTCCATCCAATCTATTCTCGTCTTTTAATATCCTCTCGCCGTCTCCAAAAGCAACGTCGTGACCGAACCCCCCTCCTTAATCTTCTTCGCGCTCAAGGAGAATGAAGCGACCACGTGGCCGGCACTCGGGGCCGACCCCGAGGAAAGCGATGTCGGCAACGGACTCAGGTTGGAAGAGGAAAGGGCTGCTGGCGACCACAGAGATGGGAAGGGGGGGGCATGTTGTGAGGGGTTCACCGCAGCCTATAGCTTCATAGCATCGAAGCAGGAGGGGAGGGAATGGATATCTTGGTATATTTCCATATGGTATCTAGATTGGGGGGGGGGGGGGGGGGGGGGGGGGGGCTTTGCGGGGGAGGAAACGACGTTCGAGCTGCTAACCAGTGCGTGGTGTGTAACCTATTGGCGCGATGCGCGCGCACTCTTCGCCGCCGGTGTCCCATGCCACCGCGTCTTGGTGTCATAGGTGTGCAGCGTCGTCATCATGAGGCCTTTGAGTCGTGTGCCAGAGGCATGGTCATGCCTTCTTCAATCCAAGGCGCCTCTTCATATCCGAGCCAACTGGCAGCTGGGGATGGGGCGCATGTCCAAAAGCCGAAATGTGCTGTATCCCAAGCCATGTTCCCCTCTGTGCCCCTACCCAACATCCTTCCACTATTGACTCTCCGTATCCCGTCATTCATAGGGAATAAGTCCGCTGGGGAACCGCAGTCCCGCGGATACATCAGAACCACGAGCCGAGGCTCAACCTGGTTACGTAACCACCGCCCAAGAGATCATGGCTCGATCTCAGCACGGCTACCCGAAGGAGATTCCTTTTCGAGTACGTGGGCGGCATGCTCTGTGAAATATAGCTCGGCGAGACGTTCTGCTCCCATGGTGGAATCCGGCTGCTAGAGCGATGGTTTTCAAAACTCCCACCCGAAGCGGCTGGTGTGTCCTCCACTCGAGCGCACTGTTGGCCGTCTTTGAGTAGCCGTGCCTCGTCATGCAGAGATTGAGGGGCCAGAAAAAGGCGAGAATTGACAGCAAAGCTGAAAAATTGATTTTGTGATAGTACTATCACGCCTCTTGTGTCGCTCTGTCTCATCGATCAAGGATGGCATAGCATACGCGGTCGATGTGAGCAATCAGCTCCTCTATTCGGTAGGGCTTCGTCGTCACGCCGTCCTGGATATTGTCAGCAGCACCCCTTTGAATCGGAAAGTATTCCCGCTACTCACCATGCCAGCTTCGATGGCGGCCGTCACCTGCTTGCCTCGCACGTTGGCCGTGACGCCAATGACAGGCTTGTGGCCCCATACAACTTCACTCTCCTCCAGCTTTCGGAGTTTTTGTACAAACGCAATCCCGTTCATGACTGGCATTTCGATGTCGCAAAGAATCACCTCGAATTTGCCGTAAAGTGACGTGTCCGGGGCCCCACCAGGGTGCTTCGGACAACCCAAGAGTTGTAGCGCTTCTTCGCCGTGATTAGCGGCCTCGACGGTGAACCCACGGCTGCGGAGAAGCTTGCATAAGACCTTTTGGTTCACTAAGTTGTCTTCCACCACGAGCACGGCCCGTTTCTTCGGCTCCGCCGAACCTGGAATGACGAGCTTGAGGTCGATGGGGTTGGCGTCTCGCGCTTTTCGGTCCGGTGCCACGACGAGTGGCGCCGCTGCCGTCGTCAGGCCGAGCGTCCTTGTCATCTGTACAATGGGCTCGACCGTAACCGAGTGACGTCGCGGTGCTGCGACTTTGGGCGTCTTCACAAAGAAGGCAAACTTGGACCCGGATCCGGGCGTGCTGCTCATACCAATCTGCCCACCCAACATTTCGGTAATCTGTCTCGAGATGAAGAGCCCGAGTCCGCTCCCCCCGTACTCAATGTGCGTCTTTGGTGACGCCTGCGAGAACCTATTGAACAAGAGCGACCTCTCAGCTGGAGTGAGTCCTTTCCCTGTGTCCGTGACGCTGAAGCAGAGGTAGACCATGTCGTCGGGGACATCAAACCTCCCGTGGCCCTCGCTGGGGCCATTGATGGGACTGACCGCCTTGGATTCGGAGTAGCGTCTGGGCACGTATTCGACACCCAGCTGCTCGCCCGGTGGAGCTTCGCTGACGGCTGAGATGGTGATTTCGATATCTCGCACCTCGGAGGTCTTGGTGAACTTAATTGCGTTTGTGACTAGATTGATGACAACCTGGAGGAAGCGGTTCGGGTCCAGTAGGATGAATCGCACCGCAAGTTGGTTCAAGGACTCATCCTCGGTAATTTTCAGCCTAGTGTCGGTCATCTTCAACTCTGGCTCGAAGATTTTGAGCGCAGAGCGGATGAGTGCAATCGGCTGCACCGGGATGGGCGAGACGACCAATAGCTCGGCATCCAGCTTAGAGAGAGTAAGAACGTCGTCGACAATCTGCTTTTGGTGCTGCACGCAATACATGATGGTGTTTGCTGCCTCAAGTGCACTGCTCATATGCGTGCGAAGTTTGGTGTGACCGTCGTCGGCCGGCGGACCACCAGCATGGCTCAAGCTCAGCCTCCGCGTCTCGGCCAAAGACTTGTGCATGGCTTCCACCACTTCCTCTCCGCAGTGCAGGACGGCCGAGAGGGGGTTTCGGATCTCGTGGCTGATCATGTCGATGAAGCGTTCCTGGTGCGTCTTGAGGCGTATCGCTTCGTCCATCTTGTCCGTCAATACCCGTGCTGCCATCTTCTGGGCAGATATGTCCGTCACCCAGAAATCGATGAAGTTCACACTGCCGTCTTTTTCAATGTCGGAGAATCCCGTCACCAAGAGCCAAACGTTATGCTCTCCGGAGTCGTTCCCTTCCTCTGCTGCGAACGTCTTCTTCAGCATGATTTCCCTGGCGACCGGCCCTGATTCCTGGGTCAAAAGGCGGAAGGCATCCATCCATGGTTCTTGATGCTCCTCGTCCAGGTAGGGCATCCATGGGTGTGGATCCGTAACCTGACCCTTTTTGAACCCGTAAAAGTTGTGCCAGGCTTCGTTTCCATATTGCACGTAGCCATCCGCGTCTGTTCGCACAATTCCCAGCGGGCAGTGCTCGGCATAGTTGCGGTATTTGCCGTTTGACTCTTCGACTTCTTTCGTGCGTATGCGCAGCTGTTCTTCGGTCCATTTCAACTCGCTGATGTCGATAGTTAGGCCCATGACGGACTCTATCTCGCCTGCTTCGTTGAGGTCGGTATAGACGGCACACATGATGGTTCGATAGTCTGAAGACATGTGCCCTCGACGAAAAGGCTCCTTGCAGCGGAATTGGAAACTTCCGCCGCTTTTCTCCGTCAAGATACGGGTCCACCATTCTTCCACCAGGGGCCGGTCTTCCGGGACCACCGTATCCAGCCAGCTGGAGTAGCTCCACGTGCCGGGTTCTAATCCCGCAAGCTTGTACCATGCGTCGTTCGCGTATACGATCTGGGAATCGGTCAGCAACAGCACATCGAACCAGCCCGGACGCCTCCCAAAACTTACATTGCGATCGGTACCGGCCATGGCCAGTCCGATTACGGATCTTTCGGCAAACTTGTGGAACCTTGACTCGACTTGCTCAAACTTGAGCTTGGCCTCTCTGGCCATCTCTGCACCCGACTTCACCTCGGCGGCAAGTTGAATCTTGGAAATGTGCGGACCGACAACTTCGGCGACATAACGTAAGAACTCGCGATATGACTGGTCGAAAGTCCGGTATGGATTGAGCCCGATAATCATGAAGGCGGTTACTTCCTCATCCACCACAACTGGGACGACGGCGAAGTGGCGGCTCGGGGCCCCGTAACCCTTCCACTCAATACCGTTCATAAGCTTTGCCAGATCTGGGTGACTGGCATCAAACATGACGGTCTCGCCCGTGGCCACAGCCTCGAAAACGCTACGGGCAAAGCCGTCGGCATGCGGCCCAAGAACCAGGGATTCTCGTGCGACCGCATGGCCCCTCTCCACCCCGATCATGCCTTCCAAAGTACACAGAACGTCATCAGTCACCGAATGTGACGAGGCGACGCTTTTCTGCGGCCGGGCCACGGAGTAGAGAAGGGCGAAAGGCACGTCCTTCTGGTTGCCGCCCAGTCCCGCCAGTGTCGCCTGCCAGAGGGCTGGGAGGGTATTGGTCTTGGTAACCAGCTGGGTGAGGTGCTGAATGCAGGCCGTCCGGCGCATGGTGATTGCATGATCGGTGAGGTCGTGCGGGGTCCCATACGAGGCCAAGATGTCGCCGTCGTCGCCTATGACGGGCACCAGGGTCCAGTCGAAGTAGGTCTCCTCGAGGAAGCCATGCCTCTCCATGAGGAGCATGGATGCCTCCCCAGATACCGTCTCGCCCGTCAGGCGCTGCTCGCTGATGATCTTGTCGAAGTAGGACCAGAAGTCGGGAAAGGCATGGCGGGCGTCCTGGCCCATCATAGCCGGGTGCTTAGAACCGACCAGCGGCGCATACGCCTCGTTGTAGATGATGGCGCAAGTCGGGCCCCAGTAGGCTATGCGCGGGTCTGACTCGGCCATCATGAGCCTCACCAGCTGCTTCAGCTCCCGCGGCCACTGCTCAATGAGGCCCAGCGAAGTGGCGCTCCAGTCGACCTCCCTCACGAACTTCTGGAAGGGCGTCAAGGTGGGCGGCGGGGGGGTCCTCAGCCAGTCGAAGTTGGTACGGAGCGTGGCCGAGGCGGGCTGGGCAGCTCGCCCGCTGTCTCCGGGCCGGGGGTGGTCTCCGACATGCTGCGGCACCATGAGGGGATCGAGCGGTGGAGCCAAGGGAAAGCGGTGGGTGGTGCCGGGACGCGGGCGCATGTGCGACATGAAGGGAGTGGGAGAAACGGTGCCGCAGCCGTTGATGATCATTGCATGTAGGGCTGGGTCATTGGGGCGACCGCAGTGTCCCCAGGCTCTGCTTTGGCGTGTGTGGTGGCCGTTGCCGTGGCCGTCGAGGTGAGGTGAGGAGTGTTGTGGTTGTGGTTGTGGTGGCGGCAGCGGTTGCAAGCAGTCAAGCTGGAGTGGCGATCGCTGCGGGAGATGGAGGCTCAGTGGTGATCATCGGCGGGGAGAAAAGTGGGAGAGCTGGAGGAGCGCTCCAGTATTGTCGTGTGGTGGTGGTGACAAAGTGACGAGCCGTTCACCTGGTAAAACTGATACGGGGACGGAGCAGGTACGACGAGTACATACGGAGAGCAGGCAGGCGCGGCGGGGGGCAGGTGCAGGGGCAGGTGCAGGGGCAGGTGCAGGGGCAAGCACCGTTTGGCAGGGCCGGAAGGCACCGCGGCAGGAGCAGTTCAGACGAGCCCGGGGCGGAAAGGAAGGCCAGGCAGGACAGGGAAAAAAGGTCGTCGTCGGGCTGGCGTTGATGCAGCAGCACAGGACGAGATGGAAGTGCCAGAAGCTGCAAGGCGAAAGGCAAAAAGCAGGAAGAGAGAGTCGGCCGGTGCGTGCAAAATGGTTGCCGTGTTCCAGTTCTGCCGGGCTTGCTGGTCCTGTGCATTGCTGTGTGCCCGGGGGGGGACGGGTAGACGGGGACGGGACGAGTCTAGAACGCTCTCCCACTCTCTCTTTCACGCTCTGTCTGGGGGGAGGGGGGGCTAGCGAGCTGCTATGTACTTCTGAATGTGAAGCAGGTGGGCCAGCACTTCAGGATCACGATTCCCAGCCATCCAGCCCCCCTCCTCGCTCCCCCGGTGCCGGTACTTGGATTGGGGGAGCGCCTTTTTTGCAAGCCCTGTCCTCCTCCTCCTCGTCGTCGTCCCTCGACACCCCCTGCAACCACCCGAGCTACCTCTCCATCCCATATCCCATCCCATCCCATAGCATCCATAGCTATCCATCCATCCTATCCCTGCCATCCCATCGCGGCCGGAGGGAGTGCAGGTGAAACCAAGTCGCGCCGCTGGCTGGCCCATGACTCGATGCCACGCCCTAGCTCACGTCAATTGGCGTCGCCGGGCGTTTTCGAATGAGGGTTTGACCCCGTTAAGCCATGGCCGAAGGTTGTCTTGGGCCCTCCGGTGCGATGCGCCGGCTGTTCAGACCTCTCCGAGCTCGCCAGTCCGCGGTGGCGGAGGCGCCGCCCGAACTCCAGCGGCACGCGTGACAGCGCTATCCAATGCGGAGGCGATCGTCGCGGGAGGGGAGACGCCCGGCTGGCATGCCCTTGCTGCCCTGGCCTGCCTTGCCGGGCGGCCCTGCGAGCCTGTCGATCTCCCGCCCCTCGCGATCCGCGTACAACCCCAGGAGTGCCATCCGAAAATGCCATGCGCTCCTGGGGCAAAGCTGGGGAGGGGGAAGCGCGAAAGGGAGGATGGATGGATGCATCATCCGTCCTCAGCACGCAACCCCATCATCCGCCCCCCGTGCAATATGCGCACCCAAGGGCATCCGCATGCCTGCCTGGCCTGCCCCCCCGTCTACGCGTCCTTCGTGGAGCGCGTGCTGGCGGGTGACGGGATGCCGGTTGAGACTCGGCACTAGCACGATCGGCCAACCGCCGTGCAATCGGCCATGGCTGGCTAACAACAAGGGCGAGCGTGACCGCATTCCGCTAGCCGGCCCAAATCGTCCGCTCCGCCCAAACCCAGCCCAGCCCAGCGTGCCAGCCCTACCTTGCGACCTGGGCCCCCTTCGCTGCTTGCCAAGCCAAGCCGTATCAGATGGTCGTTGTTGCCATCGCATATGGCTCAACTCGTAAGAACCTGGAGGCCCGGCCTGGAACTTAGGGTTGCGTCTCGTGCCCCTCCCCGCTCCCTTGCCCACTCACTCTCGCCGCCCGCCCGCTGCCTCTGAAGCAAAGCCGTCGGGACCGTCGACTCCAGCCTCGCCAGCTCTCAGGTGTTACGACGACATGTGCACATGGTTGGCGCCCTCTCCGACGAGCCGAAATAAGCCCGGCCGCCTGGAGGCGAGGTTTCGGCTGCCCGGTAGGATGCGATCTGTACTCACCCGCTGAGGAACCCGGCCCATTCAAACAAAGCTGCCAGAGGACCTAATAATAAACCGGCGCCCATCCAACCTGTAACAAAGCGACCGGGTGCAAGCCTTTTCGCGGCCGGCATGCCGAGGGTACGCCGAGCCACCAGCACCGACTGCTGACAAAAGTTTATTGTGCGTCAGGTACCCATTACGCTTCCGGATCGCCGCCTCCCGCTCGCCGCTGTTCCCCCTTACCCCTCGCTTAACACACCCGAGCTGCAAGATCACGAAGCGAGGAGCTGGGCAACTGGGAACCGACAACCGATGTGCTCGCGCGGCACCCTTATCCGACTCCGCCATCCGAGGTCGCCTTTTGCGTCCATAGGTACCGCCTGGCTGTCTCTTGAAGTCCGATCTTGACCCCGAACGTGCAGCCGCGGCCCCCCTCGTATGGCTGGTTCAACAAACTCTGGCCCTCTGCTTCACTACTACGAACCCCCGCAGCCAAGGCATTTGTTCCCGGCACCTGGTGGTGGATGGGGCTGCTGGGGCTCTCGATGCATTATCCCTCGGTGGCATGCTGCACAAGCTTCCAGAAAGACATGGGAGCGTTCCCAATTGCCATTCGCCAATACCCGTGTCTCTTGGCGGAATAGATGCCTGCATAGGGACCGAGGGCACCAGGGCACCTGCCTATCCCTCCGCGGGGGGTCATTCCACCGCCCCGCCCCCCGGCCGCTCTGTATTTGCCCCCCCAAGGAACCATGGAACTCAGGCACTTGCATGTCCAGTAGAGGCTGTCTTTTGTCAGCGGCATATCGGCGGTGCTCGGCATGTGCCTATCGTGAGCGGTTCCAGCATTGGCGCGTTCCGCCTGGCGCACCGGAGTCGGGCAACTGAGCGCTCGACGCTAACGCATGTCCCCAAAGCGCTCCCATCTCAGCCCAGCTACTAGTGAACCGAGTACATACTAACAGTAGATGTTACGGCGTGGGCCCTCAAAAGTCTGACTCGAACCGGTTCGGCAAGCCTTTCCCTGGAAAATGGTCCATATGCTGCTTCCTCGGCCGGGTCCCACGGCGAGCACGGGTTGGTCTGCCTCGAATCCAAACAGCGCCCAATAGCCAGCCCACTGCAACAGTCAGTCATAGAGCGGAATGCAGAACACTGAGTGGGTTACCAACATTTGACAAAGGCACGGCTAGGTTGGTATGGTTTACCTGGTATATCTAGGGCTACCGCTCGAAGTTGGCTTCTTTACGAATCACCCAGATCGCGCCGGCCATGTGAACGGTATTAATCTCATCTTGGCTTCTTGGCGACCAATTCATTGTTTTCAGCCCCAAGGCCCCCAATTGGCAAGTCCAAAAGGTCCCGGATAAGCAAAGCAAAGCGTCTCGCCACCAGTTTGGTATCAATGCCCTCTCTGCGAAGAGGAGGATCCAGTCAGGGCATACATGAGTGCCATCCTGAGTCTCAGAACACTCAAGCAAACAAGAGCGAATGCAGCTTGGCTCATCAATGTATAGGTTTTCATTAGTAGTATTATTTATTGCGCCATCCCAATTTCAGGGTCTGCGAACTTGGGACTCTTCAGTGCCGATTCGATGATAAGAAGCCCAGAGCGAGAGTTATCTCGGTGGTGGTCGACTCCTCTTAACTCCATCTCCTCGTCGTTCTCCTCCGGCCCCGGGCTTCGGGAGTGGAGAGTTTCATATAAACCAATGTCGCTTCCGGGTCGGCGCGTCACCCTCCTAGAGTTCACACCGCCGATTGTTATAAGAGCAACGTCGGATTGCCTCTGCGGTGGCACTGAATGCCGCTGTCCAGAGGTAGATGTGCTGGCCACGGCCTTGCCATAGCGCAGGTGGCGGTATATGGGGAATACAAAAGGAAGGCAGGACCCGATAATGGCAACGACGACCTCAACGGCTGACGCAATCCACGGGACCAGCAAGTCGTGCGTCACATCCTGAACCGCGTCGTAGTTGAGATATCTGTAGTAGAACTGGACCTCGGTTGCGACGCGGACAATGCTAGCAACGCAGGAACTGTCGGGGAGGCCAAGGTCAGACGAGGGGTACATGGATTTGACGAGGGGACCATCCCAGACTTACATGCCACCGACACAAAGTATCATGAGAATGCCGACCTTTCGCCAGAAACCAAGACGTAACTGCATAATATCACGCAGCGGCAGGATGGCTATGGCCATATCGATGACGGTGTTCGGGATCGCGATGCCCACAGCGTACAGGCTGCTGTCGAACCGGCAGTACCCGTTGCTACGTAACCAGAAGAAGCTGACGGGCTCGCACTGGGTGAGGTTTAAGATCAGGGCGGCGACGGACCAAAGCGCGCACATGCCGACGAGGGTCTTGACGCCGCGGCGGGTGAGGTTGCTGGGCAGGGTGCGCCAGTAGAAGACGAGGACGGCCAGCTTGACGAGCTGCGAGGACATCAGGTAGCTGAACTGGAAGATGAAGACGTAGTAGAGCAGGTCGAAGGCCGAGGTGGGCGACCACAGGAAGGCCATGACGAGAGTCTGGCCCATGGCGCCCTTGATGACGGCGAGCACGGTGAGGGCCAGGGTCCAGTAGGCGCCGACGAGGCTGCCGAGGACCAACCACTCATCCAAGCCGATGCGCGCGCCGGTGAGGTGCCGCGCCCATAGCCGCACAGGCACGAGGATGGTGGCGAGCAGCGTCAGGGCCGCCGTCAGGCCCAGGGCCCACTGGGATGTCGCCGGAATCGTCGCTTGGGGGGTCGTCGAGCCGTCCATCGTCGTCGTCGTCGGCGGCGGCGGTGGTGGTGGGCAAAGATGTGCCTGCCCGGGTCGGGCCGTCGCTTCGCTATAGCCTTCCTCAACGGACAGCACTGGCTCTCTCTACCATGGTAACCGCGGGCACGGGCATGGCAGGACACAGACGACGATAATCGAGAGCAGTCGTCTCCTCGGGCGGCGGGAGGGAGAGGGGGTCGGAAGCCGGCATCTATACTTTTAAACTTCCTCGTATCGACGGTACCAACCGCTTCCCCCCAGCGCCCTGTCAGCCTCTCTCAACCGGGGGACCACGTCGGTCCTGAGCGCCCCACGGCGGTTCGTTCCAAAGATCCATTACTGTGTACGGTCGTGACATGGGCCAGGGCTTTCAAGATTGGGAACAGATTGGCGCTGGTCCACTTATAGCTGACGATGCTGACCGGGGTTCCTGTTCGACATGCCTGTGTTGGGAGGATCCCGCCGTAACTCTAAATCACGAGATGCGCAGGACGGGATGGGCACGACCGATGAAGCGCCAGCTGCTATCCTGTTATTGACGAACGGGGTTCTCAGATCGACATACCAAAGAATGCATTCTCTGGAGACGTTTGGCAGACGCATTGACGGGCTCTGCAATGCAACCCATCTGCCGGCATACTGTTCCTCCCGCTGCCGGCACCACGCGGTCATCCCGGCGGAGCTCCTCCCCCCTGAATGTAATTACAGGGTTCATCGCCGGCTTCCCAGCCAGCGCAGTCCCGGGGAGTCGGGCAAGCCGAGCACTGTTTTCGAACGCGCGGGTTGCCAGTCCCGTCACATCCGGCCATGGAAACTATTCATGTACCCTGTCCAAGGACTGCTGCGGGCGCCCGTTAGCCATACCGCGGAAGCGCGGCGTCCGGCAACTCCCTCCTCGCGAGAGGAACACCCTCGGATCTTTGCCTGTACACAGCCCTAGCGCCCGTGATGCCCACCCGACAGGCCGGTCACCCCTCGTCGCGAAAAGCCCAGGCCCCGAACCGGAGAATAGGGTAGACTGGTAAATTTGCATAGGAAGCCGATCGCGCCCGACCTGGTAGTGCTCGGCCTTCAGATCCGCACGTGCTTCACGGTTGCGCCCACATCACGACCGGCGATCGGACGGGCTGGCCAGCGCCCGGCAGCATGGTGGTCGTCGTAGCAGCAGCAGCGCGCAAATTCACGAAGGGGGGGGGAAACGTTTGATGAGCAGAGAACCGCCAGTTCGCGTCGGACGGAACTCCGACGGTGGAGTATACGTAGTAGCAACCCGTCGTGGATAGCACAAATAACCCTTACCGAATGTGGAAACCCGCTGGTGCCCAACCCACCTCAGTAGTACCGGCAATTGCTAGGACGGAAGTCCACAAGGGAAAAGAGGGCAGAGCTGAGTGGGAAAGCAGAAAAAAACAACCAAAAAACGGTATATGTAAGCGGGTAGCAAAAGGTCGAGACCAGCCTTGAGGGTCCTGGGTAATTATCTAATGTTAAGTACTACAGCTCAGGGCTCGTATCGTCCCCCAGGCTTGCCTGAGTGGACTGCTGCACCCCCACCGGAAGGCTAGGCAGTGCTAGGGGCCCGGCGGGCGCATGAGGAGTCGGGCTTCGTGAAGAGCCCGATGGGTGGTGTCTCGGCCGATAGGATTGTCGTCCGGCTTTTCTATCCTCCAGTAAGTAGGCGGCTCTATTGATACCTGCAACCAATCGAACGCTTCCGAAATCTGACTGCGAAACTGGCTGAGTTGGTGCAAGCGACGGCGATGCATGCGGGGAACCTCTCGGGCGTGGAGTGTTCAACTGGATCCCAAAGGAGTCGTTTGCAGTCCCATTGTTGTGTGAACCGTTTGGATGTACCGTTTCCAATCGCCCACCTCGGCATTTGTAGCCGTCGCCAAGGCCCCTCCCGGATCCCCTTTCCCCTGCAGGCTCGAACTGAGGCTCGGTTGGAGGCTTGGATGGAGGCTCGCTTATTCTTTGTCGCCCAGACGGAGGATATCCATGTACCCAAGTACCTCTTAGGTAGAGCCAGGCGGGTGGGTAACCTTAACAGAAATCCATCGGTCTCTCCAATTGGAGATCCCCCACACGCCACAACCCCCTCTTCTCCCCACGCCAGCGAACAGCGGTGTGGCTACATCGCCCACACACATCAGGGGATCTGTGGCGTTAGCTGGACCCAACACTATCGCCGCTGCTGCGCCAAGGACCCGGAGCTTCTTGTTTCGTGTTCACTTTCCAGCCATTGACTTGCCATTCCCTCCCATCGCCGAAGGGTTTGTGTAAAGCATCCAACCACCCAAAATGCGGCAATTGCAGGCTTTGGTCCTTCTCGGCACGGCTGCCAACAGCGGCCTCGTGGCTGCTGGCTCAGTACCACGGGGTGTTGGCCCCGAATGTGAGTCTCCTTCCCCTCCTTGCCGACTTACACATTTACTCCGCCACTTCGGCGTCCGGCCACTTCCCGCGACACGCTCCGACGTTGGGCTTTGGCTGACCAGAGACATCCATCCCGCAGTCGCCAAGTTCTATGAGGTGAAGGACACCTTCACCTGCATTGGGAACCCTTCCATCACCATCCCCGCCTCTCGCGTAAACGACAACAGCTGCGACTGCCCCGATGGCTCTGACGAACCAGGCACCTCGGCCTGTGCCTACCTCGACCCCCTTTCCCCCCCGCAGCCGCTGCCGGCCTCTCTGCACGGCTCGACGAATGCCAGCAACGCCCTGCCCGGCTTCTGGTGTGCCAACGAGGGCCACATCGGCGCCTACGTTCCCTTTATGTACGTCAATGATGGCGTCTGTGACTACGACTTGTGCTGCGACGGCACCGAGGAGTACCGTGGTGTGGGCGGCGTCAAGTGCGAAAACAGATGCTCCCAGATCGGCAAGGAGTGGCGTAGGGTGGAGAAGGAGAGAAAAGACAACCTGGAGAAGGCCAACAAGCGTCGCCGCACCATGGCCAAGGAGTCCAGGGAGCTCCGCCGCCGTGTCGAAGCCAAGATCGCCGGCCTCGAGGAGGAGGTCAAAGGCCTGGAATCCAAGCGCGACGAGCTGAAGCAGAAGTACGACGAGGTCGAGAAGTCGGAGCGTGGAAAGGTCGTCAAGGGAGAGGGCACCGGAAAGCTGGGAGTTCTCGTTGGGCTGGCCCGAAGCAGAGTCAACGAGCTCCGCGACGCCCTGAACGTGGTGATCAGCCAACGCAACGAACTCCAGGGCAAGGTTGAAGAGCTCCAGGGCATCTTGGCCGCTTTCAAGGAGGAGTACAATCCCAACTTCAACGACGAGGGCGTGAAGAAGGCTGTGCGGGCGTGGGAAGACTATGCCGCCAAGATGGGAGATGCCAAGGAGGAAACTCTCAGCGAGAACGATGTGCAGGAGGTGCTGAAGGAGGACACCGAGTCCAACGGCATCAACTGGCGCGAGTTCGAGCAAGCCGAAGTCACCGACACGGACATCCGTGAGTTACTATCCCGTCGTGGATTCTGCAGGCCGGTACTAACAAAGAGCAGTCTACAACCTTGAGGCGTACCTCCCTGTACCGCTCCGCGACTTCTTCCACGAGAAGCTGAACGTCCTCCGCGTCTGGTTGATAGAAAACGGCATCCTGGCCGACAACCCCACTTCATCGGGCGAGTCTCACCTGGTCACCGCCGCCCGCGAGGCCTACGAAGCCGTCCAGAACGACATCAACAGCAAGGAACGCGATATTACCGACCAGAAGAACGACCTCCAGAGGGACTACGGCGCCGACGACATCTTCCGCTACCTCAAGGACAAGTGCGTCTCCACGGAAGCCGGCGAGTACGAGTACGAGCTGTGCTGGCTGTCGCGCACCTCGCAAAAGTCGAAGAAGGGCGGCGGCTCCACCAACATGGGCAACTTTGAGCGCATCGACTGGGAGGAGAGCGACGAGGAGGCGCGGCACGACGGCAAAGGCCTGGGCCGGGGCCGGCGCATGGTGCTGCGGTACGAGCACGGCCAGGGCTGCTGGAACGGCCCCAACCGCAAGACGGACGTCTGGCTGGGCTGCGCCGAGACGGAGGAGCTGTGGCGCGTCAGCGAGCAGGAGAAGTGCGTCTACCGCATGGAGGTCGGCACGCCGGCCGCCTGCGAGGAGCTTGTCGAGCCCGCCGACGCACACCCGAAGGACGAGTTGTAGCGGGAACGCGGGGGGGTGACGGGGAGTCGACAAATCTAGGTGTACTGCACGGTGGAGGCGTTTTGCCATTGTTGAGGAGCGAGTGACAAAAAGACGGGCATTCTGTTTGGTGTTCGATATTTGATGCATACTAGACCGCAGGTATATAGACCCCCTGAAGTCTTGAATCTTCGGCAGAGGCTGGACCCCACAGCGTCAAGTGTGAAAAGGTATCATTCAATATTACGCGTCTATGTACAAATCGTAGTGGAAAGAGGCTGGATAGCAAAATCCTCGATTCTGTCACCTTGCCGCGGCCAACTTCCGCCGCTTGTTGCTCTCTTCTTGTTCGGCCAACACCCTGGCGGTTAACGAGGCCGTCGCGGAGTTGTTGATGCGACTGTCAATGCCAGAACCCCTCTCCTTTTCCCTCTTTTCCTTTTTGCTCAAAGTCGGCTTGTCACCGTCGCCCGCCCCGTCCTCGGCGGCCTTGCGCTTCTTCTTGCTCGCGCTCTTGTCCTTTTTCAGGTTGTGGGCGAGGCCCTGGGCCTTGAGGGCCTCGAGCCGGGCGTTCAGCTTGGCCGTCTCGGCGTCCGAGGTGGGCAGGATGGGGATGACGTTGGTGGGCTCGAAGGGCTCGCTGCACTCGGGGCAGCGCCTCGCGTCGGCGTCGTCGTCGGCGGCCCCGGCCAGCTCGCGCAGGGCGGCGTCGGCGAAGACGTGGCCGCAGGGCACGAGGTAGACGGCGCGGGTGGCGGCGCCGAGCTCCTTGAGGCTGACGGGGCAGGCGCGGACCTCGCGGCCGCGGTCGTCGCGGCGCAGGGCGAAGCGCAGGCGCACGACGTCGCGGGCGCTGGCGAGGCCGGCGTGGCGGAAGGCCTCCTCCTGCGCCTCGGGCACGCCGCCCTCGGCGCCGGCCGGCAGCAGGCACTGCAGCACCGCCTCGTAGTTGTACAGGACCCCGCGCCCGTCCGCCACCGTGTTGCGCGCGTCGAGCGGCTCCGACGAGAGCGGGCACGTCGTCCACGCGTGCGTCAGCGACTCGGCCGCCGTCTCCTTGAGCTGCGCCGACGTCGGCTGCCGCGCCGCCTCCTTGACCAGCTCGCGCCGCTTCGGGATCGAGCCGCCGTCGTTACCCATGTTGGTTGGTGGTGTGTATTGTTGGCGAGGGAAGGGAGCTGGTCGGGGTGGCTGCGGATGCCGCAAATCTCCTGCGAAGAAGTGGAAGGGTGGCGCCGATGATTTGGGTGTAGCAGGTGTGGGTGGTATGGGGATCGGAGCCTAGAGCCTGCTCATAAGCCTGTGTTCTGGATTCGGCTGTACAACCTCCAGCTGGAGACCTGGGGAGAATGCCAGCAATGCGGATTCTGAGGCAGGCAGAGTGGCGGCCGGTTCAAGGGTGAGCCCAAAATAGATGATATGTGCCCAATCGGCGATTTTCCGAGAGAATAACAAAGTTGCAACTATGGATGGCAGTGACAGCCGACCGTTGGTCTCCAAGCGGCCTCTGATAAAGTGATGATGTCTTGGCCTCGGGCGACGACGGCTTTCCATTCTTTTGCATTTTGAAGGGTCCCTCTCCCCCATTCACCCTCTACATCGATAGCTGGGAGAGGTACAAAGCCTGATCCGTGCACAGGTACAACCACAGATACCTGTAGCCTGCACCAGACTCGCTACCAAGTGCTGACAGCAAACACCTCCAGGCCTTTTTTTTATCTAGTACGTACATGTATTTTTTGACTTTCCTGCTGGTGGTCCAGATCGCAAATATTCATCCATTGCAGCCTCCCATCTTTGTCATCTCCCCCATCCCACGCCTGCATTCCCAGGGTCAGTTAGAGTCGCAGCTCAGCTGGTGGCTGTACACATCATCACAACATTCCCATCGTACCAGACACGACTAGCGCGCCACGAGAGTCACTCACTGCTGCGTAAGTACATCCATACATCCTAGGGCCCCAGAAGATCCATCCCGCTCGCCCGGTAGGCTTCCCCAAGTCGCTTGCTTCCCTGCGCGCTCGACGCCGGACTCCCACACTGTTCCCCCCGGCCAGCTCACCACTGACGTCGCCCCTCCAGTCCCTCACAGTCCCACTGTACGCGGTACACACACATCCCTGCACACGCAACAACATCTCCACCTCGCCGCGCTGCTCTCACACCGACCCGACCCAGACCAGGCCCGACCCAAGCAAGCCGACCAGCTGGAGGCTTGTCAGGCGGGAGACAGCAGCTGGGCAGCGGCACCCAGTGCGCATTTGTCGCTAAACCTAAGGCTGTCTGCGGGCCGAGAGCTCGTCTCGTGAGCTGCTTGCGAAAGGCAAACAACACCACCATCGAACCTCTTTCGCCATCGCCCCCCAATAACCAGCCGGGGGTTTTCGGCGACCCATCCACTGCAGCATCACTGTCGCCGACGAACGAGATCGCCGTCTGCCCGACCGCGCGTCGCATGAAGCCGGCTTTCCCCTGTGGTGTCTGTCGCCCTCTGCTGAAGCTGCAGCAGACACGGCCGAGGGCGCAGACAGCTTAGCCGGCCGACCTTCCGCTGGCGAGGCCCCAAGCTGCCCGTCCCCGTGGTGACCAGCGAACGCCCGGCAGGCGAGGCTATTCACTGTTGCCCAGACACCCTTCCTCTGAACCGGCGCATCTGGTGTCGAGGCTGCTCTACTTCTTCCTCTCGCCCCTCCGGACCCCGACCGTCGACGCCCTGCCGACCGAGACCACGAACCCCCCGATGCGCACACCCCCTCCCCCATCTCGACTCCGACAGACGCATCTCATCGACTCGCCTTCACAGTAACGCCTTCTCAGTAACGGCCGGCCGCTCGCTCGCCCGCCAACCGCAACTATGGCGAGCACCACCAGTGGGCAGCACGCCTACAACCTCGGGCTCGAGCATCTAGAGAACATTGTGAAGGATCTCCGATCAAAGTCAGACTCATCTCGCCCTTTTACAGTCGCTTACCGAAAGTTCGGTCTATGGCAGCATCGCAATCCGTTTCTGGACAATAGCTCACCCATTAACAGCAGGCTGAACGACGAGACGCGGAAACATGCCGCGCTTCGACTGCGAGACTTGGTCGTGACCATGTCCCGAGGTAAGTAGTCCCCTGAATGCGTGCGCTCGTGTGGAAGCCCATGAGTGGTGATGGGCGTTGGCCTTGGCGATGGCGGTGGTGAGCACGCAGGCAGCATGAGGGAGGCCGTCGCCATACTCGGCTTGAAGGTGCCCGGAGTTTGGACAGGCAGCAAGATCATCCCCCTGGCTACCCCGAGGGTTTCAGTCGGTCATGTTGAAGCTCTTCTGGATGTTTGGATGTTGGGCTTCCTGGATCCATCATGCCCTGCAACTCGACGGTTGTGGAAGATTAGCAATGAGGTCGGTCCAAGGGCTCGACGAGCCTCCTTCCCCAACTGGGAGCTTGGGTCTGTTATTGCTGCAATTTTTTGGCAGGCTACGGGAAAGAAGGCCTATCCTCTGGTCTGTGGCGTGTGAAAGGTGCTATTCGCGGCTTTATTTCCTCTCATGTACCTGTGTACCTGCTTGGGCGGGTATATATGTACTTGCCTCCCCCGTTTGTACTTCTTCCAAGTTGGGTTCAAATCCACTTGTTGGAAGCTGGCCTGCCTGCTCGCCTGCCTGCCTGCCTGCTCATCACCAGCCGCCTTCCCTCGTCAACGCGAGCCGCCCGGGATGGCTCTTCCGAGTTACTGGGATTCCTTCGTCAGGTGTACTGATCACCTGGTGTCAGATTTGCCCGCGGATAATTTCTCCACCTTCTACAACGCTGTCAACACGAGGATCACCAACTTGATTCACAACAGCGTGCCGACGGACCGCCTGGGCGCTGTTTACGCGATGGACGCCCTCGCCGATTTCGACGGCGTCGACGTTACCATCAAGTACACGCGCTTCACTAATAATCTGAAGACCATTCTGCGCGGAACCGACACGGTACCCATGCAGCCCGCTGCCATCGCCCTCGGCAAGCTCTGCCGCCCCGGAGGCTCTCTTATTTCCGAATTGGTCGAATCCGAGGTCAAGACCTCGCTCGAGTGGCTTCAATCCGACCGAGTGGAGGAGAAACGGTACAGCGCGGTACTGGTGCTCCGCGAGCTTGCCCGAAACTCGCCCACGCTCATGTACCAATATGTTGGCCTCATCTTCGAGCTCAGCTGGGTCGGTCTCCGGGACCCCCGGCAGCTCATTCGAGTCACCTCCGGCGAGACGGTATCCGCGTGTTTCCGCATAATACGGGAGCGCGACCAGGAGATGAAGACCAACTGGATGAATAAGATGTATGCCGAGTTGATTGCCAGCCTGAAGACGAATACTGTCGAGTCCATCCACGGTTCCCTCCTCGTCTTGAAGGAGCTGCTCGAACAGGGCGGAATGTTCATGCATTCCCACTACGCCGAGGCTTGCGACATTGTGTATCGTCACCGCGACCATCGAGATCCCGTCATCAGGAAAGCAGTCGTTACCCTTGTTCCCGACTTGGCCAACTACGCCCCTTCGGAATTCTCACACGCGTACTTACACCGTTTCATGGTCCACCTCTCGAGCATGCTGAAGAAGGACAAGGAGCGTAACGACGCTTTCTTGGCCATCGGAAACATTGCCAACTCGGTGAAAAGTGCCATCGCGCCCTACCTGGACGGAGTTCTCATCTACGTGAGGGAGGGTCTCAGCATTGCTTCCCGCAAAAGGGGCTCCGTGGACCCGGTCTTCGATTGTATCAGCCGTCTCGCTGTCGCTGTCGGTCAGACCCTCAGCAAGTACATGGAGGCCCTACTTGACCCTATTTTTGCGTGTGAACTCACACCGAAGTTGACGCAAGCGTTGGTGGACATGGCTTTCTACATCCCCCCCGTTAAAGCTACCATTCAGGAGCGTCTCCTGGACATGCTCAGCAAAGTCCTCTGCGGAGAGCCATTCAAGCCATTGGGCGCCCCGACCCCGAATACCCTGGCGTCCGTACCCGTCATCCCAAAAGATGCCAAAGATCCGCACGCATACGAACACCGAAAAGCCGAAGTCAAACTCGCGCTCAACACCCTCGGCAGTTTCGATTTCTCAGGCAAGCGGGCCCGCCAACAAAACTTAGCCTACACTCCGCTGACAGAAGCCCAAGGCCACGTCCTCAACGAGTTCGTCCGCGATGTCGCTATCAAATACGTCGAAGACGATGACCCTCAGATCCGCGAAGCAGCCGCCCTGACCTGCTGTCAACTCTACGTTCGCGATCCCATCGTGAACCAAACAAGCTATCATGCCCTCCAAGTGGTTGGCGATGTGATCGAGAAGCTGCTGACCGTAGGAGTCTCCGATCCCGAAGCCGATATTCGAAGAACAGTGCTCGCCGCACTCGACGAGCGGTTCGACCCCCACCTGGCCAAGGCCGAGAACATCCGTACCCTGTTCTTTGCTTTGAACGACGAGGACTTCTCTATCAGGGAGGTGTCCATATCCATCATTGGCCGCCTCGCGCGGTACAATCCAGCCTACGTCATCCCATCGCTACGCAAAACTCTCATTCAGATGCTTACGGAGCTGGAGTACGCGGATGTGGCTCGCAATAAGGAGGAGAGCGCCAAACTCCTGAGCCTGCTCGTGCAGAACGCCCAAGGTTTGATCAAGCCTTACGTGGAGCCCATCATGGCGGTTCTCCTCCCCAAAGCTCACGACCAAAGTGCTGCCGTCGCGGCTACTATTCTGAAGGCCATAGGAGAACTTTGCACGGTTGGCGGCGAGGACATGTTGGCGCACAAGGATAAGCTCATGCCGATCATCATTGATGCCTTGCAGGACCAGAGTTCAACGGCGAAACGAGAAGCCGCTCTCCACACGCTCGGCCAGCTTGCGAGCAACAGCGGCTACGTCATCGACCCCTATCTTGACTACCCTGAGCTCCTTGAAATCCTGCAGACAATTATCCGATCCGAACCGCAACGTGGCCCTCTCCGGCAGGAGACTATCAAGCTCATGGGAATTTTGGGCGCGTTGGATCCATACCGTCACCAGGTACATGCCCGCTTCTTCAGGACATTCGACACGAGCCCCATGGTCAAGGACCCGCCCAGGTATCGCTACAAGTGTCGCGATATCATTCAACAGATCGATGCTTATGCACGGATGGAGCGCCTGGATTGGGGATGTGCTAACGAAAACACGCAGCAAGTCGAAGAGCGCGCGCCTGAATCCAAACAAAACGCCGAGTCCAGCCGCATGACGGACATATCCCTGATGATGACCGGCTTGACACCGTCGAGCAAGGAGTACTACCCTACAGTTGTCATTAATGCGCTCTTAAACATTTTGAAGGACCAATCGCTGCAGCAACACCATGCTGGCGTCGTCGAGGCCATTATGAACATTTTCCGCACTCTGGGTCTGGAATGCATCTCGTTTCTGGACCGCATTGTTCCGGCCTTCCTCGGTGTCATTCGGACTTGTCCCCCAAACAGACTGGAGTCCTACTTCAACCAGCTGGCCACCCTGGTGAGTATCGTCAAGCAACACATCCGCAACTACCTTCCGGAGATTGTGGACACGCTGCAGGAGTTCTGGGGCAAGGGCTCCGGTTCCCTACAGTCGCCGATTCTCTCGTTGGTCGAGGCGATTTCCAGGTCGCTTGAAGGCGAGTTCAAAATCTACCTCGCTCGCCTGCTGCCAATGATGCTCAGCGTGCTGGATAAGGATTCTTCCACCAAGCGTCAGCCATCGGAGAAGGTGCTTCACGCGTTCTTGGTCTTTGGGGCAAGTGCCGAGGAGTACATGCATCTCATCATCCCGGTCATTGTGCAGACCTTCGAGAAGCCGGGCCAGCCTACTTTCCTGAGGAAATCGGCCATCGAGACTATTGGCAAAATATCGCGGCAGGTTAACCTGAACGACTACGCTGCCAAGATTATACACCCCTTGGCCAGAGTGCTGGCGTCCCCTGCCGATGCCTCCCTAAGGCACGCTGCCCTGGACACCCTCTGCGCGCTCATTCACCAGCTCGGCAAGGATTATCTGCATTTCATGGGCACTGTCAACAAGGTCATCCAGGCCTACCCCATCCAGCACCAAAACTATGATCTGCTCATTGGCAAACTGCAAAAGGGGGAGGGCCTCCCGCAGGACCTGAGCTCGGAGACGCAATACCTGGAACAACCTGACGAGCCGTCGTTTGCAGAACTGGGTTCCAAGAAGCTGGAGATGAATGCCATCCACCTCAAAAGTGCCTGGGACACCCGTGGCAAATCCACCAAGGAGGATTGGCAAGAGTGGCTTCGGAGATTCAGTACCACTTTGCTGACCGAATCTCCGAACCATGCCCTTCGAGCGTGTGCCGTTCTCGCGAGCGTGTATCTGCCGCTTGCACGCGAGCTATTCAACTCGGCCTTTGTCTCCTGCTGGAGTGAGCTCTACGAGCAGTACCAGGAGGAACTCATTACCAACATCGAGGCGGCAATCCGCTCGGAGAATGTGCCGCCCGACCTGCTCGGTCTCCTCCTCAACCTGGCCGAGTTCATGGAGCACGATGACAAGGCCCTGCCCATCGATATCCGAATCTTGGGACGCGAAGCAGCCCGCTGCCATGCCTATGCTAAGGCGCTCCATTACAAAGAACTTGAGTTCCTCCAAGACCAGAGCGGCCCAGCCGTAGAGGCCCTCATTGATATCAACAACCAACTCCAACAGTATGATGCCGCCATCGGCATCCTCCGGAAGGCTCAGCTCTATAAGGATGGGATCCGCCTCCGCGAGACATGGTTCGAGAAACTGGAGAGGTGGACAGAGGCGTTGGCTTTCTACGAACAGAGAGAAGGCGAGGTTCCTGCAGACAAACCCATTCCCATCGATATCGTCATGGGTAAAATGAGGTGTTTCCATGCCCTGGGTGAATGGGATTCGCTCGCCACGCTGGCCGGCAACACTTGGTCCAACTCGGCTCCCGAGGTCCAGAGACTGATAGCACCTCTGGCTACAGCGGCGGCTTGGAATTTGGGCAAGTGGGACTCGATGGACAACTACTTATCTTCCCTCAAGCGATACGCGCCTGATCGGTCTTTCTTTGGCGCTATTCTCGCCCTTCACCGCAACCAGTTCCGCGAGGCAGCCGCCTGCATCCAGCAGACGCGGGAAGGCCTCGACACGGAGCTCAGCGCGCTCGTCAGCGAGTCCTACAACCGGGCATACCAAGTTGTGGTGCGCGTGCAGATGCTGGCTGAGCTCGAGGAGCTTATCGTTTATAAGCAGGCCGACGAGAAGAAGAAAGAAACGATGCGCCGTACGTGGGAAGTCCGTCTTCAGGGGTGCCAGCGCAACGTCGAGGTGTGGCAAAGAATGCTGCGCCTTCGTGGACTCGTCATCACACCCAAGGAGAACATGCACATGTGGATTAAATACTCGAATCTGTGCCGCAAGTCCTCGCGCATGGGCCTGGCTGAGAAGTCCTTGAAGGCGCTCATTAACACCGAGCAGCCTATTCACACTCTGATCCCTTACTGGTCCGACGAGCATGGAGCAACTCGCAACGCATTGAGACGAGGCAATGTTCCCGCGCCTCCTATAATGTATGCGGTCTTGAAGTACCAGTGGCAATTTGGCCAGCAGAAACACATGCAGGAAGAGCAGTACCCCGAGAAGATCCTGACCTGCCTGCGCATGTTCACGGAAGACGTGTCGGCACAGTTCGAGATGGCCAAGTCGAATATGCTCCCGCAGCAAGTCGACGATCTTTCGCTACAGCACGATTACGGCTTCACGGCGTCTCCGCTGACGCCTCACCAACACCAACGGCTGCCCAGCCGAGCGGTGGAGGAGATCAAAGAGTACACGCATCTTCTTGCCAAGTGTTACCTCCGGCAGGGAGAGTGGCAAATCGCTCTGAACAAGGATGCTTGGCAGTACAACAATGTCCAGGACATCCTGCACTCGTACTCGCAGGCTACCAGGTTCAATCCGCAATGGTACAAGGCTTGGCATGCGTGGGCGTTGGCCAACTTTGAGATCGTGCAGGCCATTACCTCTCCAGTCAACCAAGGAGGCCCACGGGCGGATCCCGCCGTCATCGCCAATCATGTTGTCCAGGCAGTACAGGGTTTCTTCAAGTCGATCGCGCTCTCCTCGGGAAGCTCTCTTCAGGATACGCTTCGTCTCCTTACGCTGTGGTTTGCACACGGTGGCAACAATGAAGTCAACTCTGCCGTTACGCAAGGCTTTGGTACCGTCAGCGTCGATACGTGGCTCGAGGTCATTCCCCAACTCATTGCACGGATCAACCAGCCGAACGCCCGCGTACGCCAGTCAATCCACAACCTCCTTGCCGATGTTGGAAGGAACCATCCGCAGGCGCTTGTCTACCCTCTGACAGTGGCGATGAAGTCGGCGCAGAGCACGCGACGGTCGAAATCGGCTGCCCTCATCATGGACAGCATGCGCGCGCACAGCCCTAACCTGGTTGAGCAAGCGGACGTCGTCAGCCACGAGCTGATCCGCGTTGCCGTGCTGTGGCACGAGCAATGGTACGAGGGACTGGAGGAGGCTTCACGGCTCTACTTCGCCGACCACAACGTGGAGGGTATGTTCAACGCCCTGGGGCCTCTCCACGACCAGCTCGAGCGCGGCCCGCAGACGCTGCGCGAGATCAGCTTCGCGCAAACCTTTGGTAGGGACCTAAGCGAGGCGCGGGAGTGGTGTCGCCAGTACGAGCAGAGCCAGGATGTCAATGACCTTAACCAGGCCTGGGAACTGTACTACCAAGTTTTCCGTCGCATTGGCCGTCAGCTTCCGCAGATGACATCGCTCGAGCTCACCTACTGCTCGCCACAGCTGCTCGCATCTAAGAACCTCGATCTGGCCGTTCCGGGCACCTACAGAAGCGGACAGCCCATCGTGAGGATTCTGTCGTTCGAGCCGACGTTTAGTGTGATCAACTCGAAGCAGAGGCCGCGAAAACTCATCACCAACGGCAGCGACGGCAACACCTATGCCTTCCTTCTCAAGGGCCACGAAGATATTCGCCAGGACGAGCGTTGCATGCAATTGTTCGGCCTGTGCAACACCCTCCTGGCCCACGACTCGGAATGTTACAAGCGCCATCTCGGCATCCAGCGGTATCCGGCTATCCCTCTCAGCCAGAACTCGGGTCTGCTTGGCTGGGTGCCCAACAGCGACACGTTGCACGTCCTCATCCGTGAGTACAGAGAAACACGCAAGATCCTGGTCAACATCGAACACCGCATCATGCTGCAGATGGCGCCCGACTACGAGGGCCTCACGCTCATGCAGAAGGTCGAAGTATTTGGCTATGCGCTGGATAACACGACAGGGCAGGACTTGTACCGCGTTCTTTGGCTCAAGAGCAAGTCTTCGGAGGCTTGGCTGGAGCGTCGCACCAACTACACGCGCTCCCTGGGCGTGATGAGCATCGTTGGCTACATCTTGGGTCTGGGTGATCGTCACCCTAGTAATTTGATGCTGGACCGTGTCACGGGCAAGATCATTCACATCGACTTTGGCGACTGTTTCGAGGTGGCTTGCAACCGCGACAAGTACCCGGAGCAGGTGCCGTTCCGGCTCACGCGCATGCTCACATACGCCATGGAGGTTAGCAACATCGAGGGCAGTTTCCGGATCACGTGCGAGCAAGTGATGCGCGTGTTGCGCGACAATAAGGAGAGCGTCATGGCCGTCCTTGAAGCAGTAAGTCGTCATGCCGTTTTTTGGTTCGCCGGGCACCCGAACACTGACACAGCACGCAGTTCATCCACGATCCGCTCCTCAACTGGGGTCTCACCAATGCCCCGTCGCCCACGGGTCCCAACTTCCGGCCCGAGGTGGAGAACGGCGCCGATGTCAACCCCGGTGCACCGCGCGCACGACGTGCTTCGATCCTGGCGGCTAACCACCCGCCGACCGAGTATCTTGCCGCTATGGACGGATCGGTGCCTGGAGGACCGCCCAGCTCCCGGGCGCGGGCTAGGACCAACTCCAGCGCGGTCAACGGGGCGACGGACAACGTGGAGGCGGAAGCGCACAACGCTCGCGCCGTCGAGGTGCTGGACCGCGTTAACCAGAAACTGAACGGGCGGGACTTCAAGCCCGAGGAAGAGCTCGACTCGACGACGCAGGTCAACAAGCTGATCATCCAGGCCACGAGACTCGAGAACCTCTGCCAGCACTATATCGGATGGTGCCCGTTCTGGTAGACAGCTCGGTTCGGGCTGGTACGAAAAGCGACTCCTGCAAATTTTCCCGGTTCGCTGGTTGCGAGGAGCGGTTGCGGTGTAGTTGACGGGGGTGCGAATGGCGGTTGCTGTCCAGCGAGTGGGAGGTGGGAACACTCGGCCGAGGCGTTCCGGAGGGCCATTTTTGGGGGGGGAGTTTCAGGCTCGGACTCGTGGTTTCGGCATTTCTAGGAGAAGGACAAGTGCATTGCATTGCGTTGGTCTGCGCCGCGTTGCGTAGCGTTTCTTTCTCGTAAGTACCGACGATGGACAAGGGGAAGAGATGGCTGTCCTGAAGCGGTGGTACATGGTTCTTTTAAGTCAATTGTTGCGATGAGCACATGCATAAGGTACACACACACATATGTAAGCGTGCATGCGTTAGCTGTTCACGAAGGGCCATATTTTCAGGTACATGGATTCCTGAGATCTATGTTCCCAATGGATCCAATACCAGTCGTGTAACTGTTGTACCTGTTGATAGCCAAGTCGCATGGAATGGCGCATGAGGCAGGTTTCTAGAAGGCAGGTACGCCCTGAGGGGTCAAGCGGCAAGTCCCACTTTCCAGCTCGACGGCTCTTGCGGGGGAGAAAAGCATTGATACTTTCCCATACTTTCCCCGGGGGCACACACCTACCCGTTCGTTCCCACGAGTCCAAAACCCAACGCTTGACTCACGGTACGACGGCGCCATCTGTTCCCTCCCCCTAGGCCGGCCGTGTGTCGACGGTTCGAATTCTTTGTCGAATCGGGTTGCCCTGCACCCTCGGACTGCTCCGGCTCAAACACATGCCAGGCAGCTCTGAAGCTGACAGGCCGAGAGGGGGGCGGTTGTGTTCTGCCACATGGGATCCCATACCAGCCTTAACTCCGGCGGCAGCGGCTGGGCGGGCTCGGCGTTAAGGCGGTCGTCCGGCACTTGGCGGGCTGCCCGCAACTCTAGGTAAGTACCGTGAAACCAGAAAGGAGCGATACGGTGCGCCGGCGAAAGGAGCGCCCCGATATAACCAGCGACCTCAAGCAGATGCCACTCCCGGCCGGAAGCGTTGGTGGATGGAGCAGATTGACTGACGGGCTTCCTTCTCGGGGGGAAATGAAGCAGCAGCCAGCGGCAGGGGTGTTGGCGCCGGTTGGAGCTTGGATCCACGGCCAGCAAATGCCATGACGAGAGGTCAGGCGGCGCCCCGGTACAGGTGCCCACGGCTCTCTTGGTATAAAGGGCGAGTCGATTGGGCCTCCATCTCGGGGTTGAAGCGATTCTGTGACCCTCATCCCCCACCCCGCAAGCATCTCGGCGCCCATTTGACTGACCCCCCCGACCGCGCACCGCCACCATGAAGTTCAGCCCGGAGAAGGACATACCCGACCTCGCCGGCAGGGTGATTTTCGTCACGGGCGGCAACACGGGCCTGGGCAAGGAGACGGTGCTGCAGCTGGCCAAGCACCGGCCCGCGCACATTTACCTGGCGGCGCGCAGCCAGGAGCGCGCCGAGCAGGCCATCCGGGAGATCCGGGAGCGCGCGCCCGACGCCGCCGACGTGCCCATCACCTTCGTCGAGATGGACCTGTCGTCCTTCAAGAGCATCCAGCGCGCCGCCGACGCCTATGGCGCCGCGCAGCCCGACGGCCGGCTGGACGTGCTCATCAACAACGCCGGCATCATGGCCACGCCGGCCGGCACCACGGCCGAGGGCTACGAGCTGCAGTTCGGCACCAACCACATGGGCCACGCGCTGCTGACGCGGCTGCTGCTGCCGGCGTTGCAGAAGACGGCGGCGGGCGGCGCCGACGTGCGCGTCGTCAACCTGTCGTCGGCGGCCGAGCAGCTCGCGGCCAAGCCGCCGTACGGCGACTTCGCGGCGCTCAAGACGGACATGGCGGCGACGAGCACGTGGACGCGCTACGGCATCTCCAAGCTGGCCAACGTCCACCACGCCGCCGCCCTCGCCCGCCGCCACCCCGAGGTGCGCGCCGTCGCCGTGCACCCGGGCGTCATCGCCACGGAGCTGCTGCGCGGGCCCGCCGCCTCGTACCGCCTCGTGTCGCTGCTGATGCCGATCCTGGGCCCGCTCGTGCGCCTGACGCAGACGCCCGTCGCCGTCGGCGCCCACAACCAGCTCTGGGCCGCCGTCAGCCCCGACGCCCAGGCCGGCCACTTCTACTACCCCGTCGGCCGCGACGGCCAGGGCACCCCCCAGGCCGGCGACGCTGCCCTTGCCGACCAACTGTGGGACTGGACCGAGAAGGAGCTCGATGCCTACCTGTCCTCTTGAGAAGGAGAGGAAGACAAACCGAAGGAGGGAGGGGTTGGGGGGGAGGGGAATGAACCATCTGAGGAACTCGCCCCTTCCGTCCGACGTCGGGCATTCCACCCAAGTGTCCTTACCTGCATGTTTTTTTTTTTCTTGGTCGTTTGTTTCTGTCTCTCCCGCTGTACGAAGAAGATAGACATGTCGTCCGGGGTGCCCACGGGGCGCCCAAAATAACATCAATACCTCCTTCTGCAAGCCAAGCCGGCAAGACGAGGTTCCGTCGCGGATGCGTATTTGTTCCCCTATCAACCGGGGACGAGGCGGCATCACGTGAAGCCGATGTATAGGCCGCAACAGTTTTTCTCCGGCCGAGAGGGGGTTGTTGTTGTTGTTTTCATTACAGTAAGCACTTGAAAGTAGCGTAGGGCACTGACAGGTACACACGTGTTTCCCGTTCCCGCGGCGTGTGGTGCATGGCGACCTACTAAAATCTCACCCTGGGACACCAACAATCCGCCGACCTCGCCATCCCCGGACGAGAGAGAAACCCGTCGCCGAGCGGCAGTCCTGCCCTCAGCTGTCCGGGTCTCCCGCTTACGCAGGACAACAAAACGAAAACAAAGGGTCATCAATCGGGTGTAACCCGCGATTGGCGAGCCCCCTTTCGGATTGGTTTATGTACGCAAGGGAGGCTGGCTCTCGTGGACACATCACTCACCCACGCCCGCCGCCGTCCCCCTCTCCCCATCCGGCGGCCTGGTGCGCATTTCCCTGGTTTCACTGTTTCTATTACTTTCCCTACAGAGTTTCTAGAAACATATATTCCATGATGGCAAGGGCGCGCGCGGCTGGAATTGATGGGGTGTCGGCTTGGCGCTGTCACGCAAGCAGTCGCCCCGGCGGCCGCATGGCCCGGCGGTAGTGATGAAATCATACACCACTACCCTATATCGCCTGGTAATCGAGGTGTCATCACGCAGCAGGATCACCGGCGGCGCCCCGTCAGTTCCTCCCATTCCTTGCCTTCCATCCGGCACGCCTGGAGGCGATGGGGACCGACGAGTCAGCCCCCCCCCCCCCCCCCCCCCCCCCCCCCGGACTCGCCAATTCAACCGTGTCTCCGTTGGTACCACGTGCGGCTTCGCGCCAGAGCCGGGCGGCTTACTATCCCACGTGTGCCCTTCTCAGCAGAATTGTACATCCGTACGTACGTCTCGTATACGGTCCAAGGGGGAAGGAGGACAAGAAAAGACAAAAAGGGCACCGTCTGAACGCTGGTCCAACGCATCAGCCCTAGATGGAGACCCTCCCCCCCAAGATGAGTAGCCAAAAGCAAAAAGAAAGTCTCCGAATCATGGGCAGAATCGACCCGAGTACGGAGTACAGGCGCAACGTGGGGCCCTGGCTGACGGAACCACGACATGGCCCATAAGTCTCCATCCCTCAAAACCCGGCTGGGTGGGACCGTTAAAGGCTGCCTGGAAAAGGCAAAGCTTGCCAGAGCAGGGGGGGGGGGTGGTTTGTGTCACGACTATAGCCCTTGCCTTTACGGGAAAGGGGGCCCGGGAGGGGGGCTGAGGTGGGAAAGGGGACACGGGCAAATACACAGTAGAGAATCGGCCTTGCCAGCAAAGACACACCAAGACCACGCACCCAACAGCAGCAGCAGGCCGAGAACAGGGGGGAAGACGACGGGCCGAGGGAGCGATCCCATCCGGCTTGGCCATGACGATATGATTGTCATTGGAGAGTAGGAAATGAATGCAGGCAACAGGAATGAAAGGCAAGTACATAGCAGCCACGCGACGGGCTGTCGGGTCTCGACGGGCTGTCGGGTTGTTGTAGGAGTCCGAGACGATGGCGCTCCTGCGGGGCCAGAAGAAACCCGCCATGCCCGTTTCGGGGTAGCAGGTCCGGGACGCCAATAAGCTCTTGCATAAGCGTCGCTTCGCCAAAGGGAAAGCTCAGCCGGGCCCGGGAGAAGAGTCAACCCAATCTGAGTGCAGGGGAGGGAACAAAAAAACCGACGGGAGACGGACCCGAGATACGGGAAACGTTCTTGTACCTCCTCACTTTCAGCCTCGGGGAGGGAGGAAAGTTGCACAACCGCGCGCGCCCGCCGCCCAGCCCTACGGTCCCCCCTCGGGAAGCCCTGTTTCGTGCAAGGCTACACGGAGCGCGGGTGGGCGATCTCCAGGGTCCTCGTGGGCGGTTTGGCTGGCTACATACTTAGGTAGTGGTGCTTTGCTTTGCTTTGCTTTGTCTCACCAAAAAGAAACGTCGCCCGCCGCGTGGTTTGCGGCGGCCACGAACAACCGCGATTCACGCCCCCCGAGAGAGGCCGTGCCGGCGCGTTGCAGCTACGCGAGGGAGAGGCACTGACCGTCGTTTGGCAGTTGCTGGAGGGGCATTCACTTGCCTCGGTGGGAAAAATAGATGTTTCACGAGCGACTGGGTCGTCTCTCTCTTTCTCTCTCTGTCTCTCTCGTCCTGTGTTGAAAACGCCAACCGCGACGGCCGCCCGGACCCGAGGAGGGGCGTATCTGTTTCCTCCCCTCGGCCTCGCTGACCGCCCGTCCCCGGCGCTTGCTTGTCCACCAGTGTACCACATTACGTACGTGAGCGGGCGAATAGTCTGGCGTACTCGCCAGGCGGTGTCTGGTACGGCGGTAGTGCAGGTTGACCGTGATGGTGCGGCGGTGCGGCCGGGCGCGCATGCCATGGGCCGTCGTCTGATCCGGATGGAGGGGATTCCGGACGACATGGAGCCAGGCCCCGGGGGGGGGGGGGGGGGGGGGGACAGCTCGGCTGCGCGTGCGCGCGCGCTCGCTTCTAGAAGCACGGCTAAGCGATCCGGTGGTCCATCCGCCATGCGCGTATGAGTAGTGATATGTAGTGCGAGCCCAGGCATGGACAATGATGGAACTAGCGGGCGCGCGCGCGTGCGGGCTGGGTTAACTGGGTCGGGTGGCGCTTGCGACGGTGGTGCAATGAGGGTTTCCCGGTCGCAAACAAAAACGGGACAGGAGAGAAAGAGGAGAGGGAGGGCCTGGACCGGGCGGGGAAACGGACACCGTCAAGAGTCCGCAATGGAGCTTCCTGCCTTCGCTGCGTACCTATGCAGTAGCTGGCCTCGCTGGCTTTCAGCAGATAGCGGATCCCCGACTCAGGGGCGGCGCCGTGCCGGCTGGTTGCTTCCGTCTTGTCTCTCTCGCGGGAAACGGAGAGACACACAGCAGACACATACGTTCACCACGCCTACTATACGGTGTGAAGGGACGTCCCGAGGGGCCCTGGCTCCCTGACTCACTGTGACGGTCTATCCCTCTGTGGGCGCAGCGAAGCGGGTCGGCGACTTATTGGGGGGAGGGGGGAGGGAGGAGGGAGGAAAGGGGACGCAGAACCCCGGGCGTTGGCTGACTGCAGAACGGAGAGACAACTCTCCGGTGGTGGTAGTCGTGGTGGTACATAGTGGTGGTAGTGGTGGTGAGGATGGATCCAAGCCGTTTGCGTGCGATGCGCCACATGTCGCTCATCAGCACCGCAAACGCCATGGGATGGTCATGTACTTCTTACATACCTGAACCAACCAGTAGCAAGCAGCAGCAGCAGCAGTAGCAGCAGCAGCTGTTGGTTAGCGCGCCAATTCCCTTCCCCCCCCCCCCCCCCCGGACTGGCGCCGGCCCTCGGGTCCAAGTCCAGATCCTTAACGAGATGAGAGGGGCCGTCACGTCGCCCGCAGGTTCGCTTCGATACGAAAACGACGGAAGCCGTCGAAAAATCAGCCGCCCCGGCGACCCTTTTCCTTTATAAAGCCAAGCACCCCCCGGCACGCCCTGTTTCTGTTACCACCCCCGGCCTGCTTCCCCTTCCTGCTGCACTTCTCCGGCATAGAAAGTAAAGCCAGCACGTCTGTGTGGCATAGCCGATCCCGCACGCACTGCTTGCTTGCTCGGGATTGAGAAGAACGAACGAACGAACGAACCCTTTGCTGGAGTTCCGCGGCGGCTTCCCTTCTTCTTCGGCATTTGCGTATTTTGCATCCTCCTCCGCCTACGTCTTTTGTACTACTCTCTACATTTACACTAATAACGCTTCCCCCCGAACCCCCGAACCCCTCGTGCGCCGTTTCGCCTCTACCTAAACTTTAATGCCACAGCTGCCACCCCGACCGCCGACATCGTCATACCTGCTTTAGGTCCTGCATTAGCCTCCCCGACCAACCAGACGGCGTCGCATACCTATAGTACATCTGCATTGTACCGCATACGGCATAGGGACTGGCTGCTCCAACCCGTGTACGAATACGAATCTCTATACCACAGCAGGGCATCACCTAGTTAAGAGCAACCTCGAGCAGCGCCTGGGTACGGAAAACAAGGCCGCAACACCGCCAACCCTCCTACACCCGCGGGCAGCAAGGCATCCTCGACTGGCTGGCCCACGCCGGTCACCCCCGCCTTCGCCATGTCCCTCGTGGGCAGCACCGCCTTCTCCAACTACGACCGCACGGCGCAAACCGCCGGCGCGCCGCCGTCCACAACGCCGCATCACGACCTGGACGACCACGCCAACCCCATGGAAGAAGTCGCCGGCACCCCGCACACCCGCGGTACATCGGTGACCCAGGCCAACTCGGTGACGGAGGACGACAAGAAGAACATGGCCGAGTCGGGCGAGAGCGACGAGGCCGAGCTCGAGCGCCGCGAGTCCCTCGTGCAGGAGCTGGCCCGGCGTTACACCACCGAGTCCGGCGGCGGCGCCGCCGGCGCCCACGGCGGCAACCCCTTCACCGAGACCAGCGAGGACTCGCCCCTCAACCCGGCCTCCAAGAACTTCAAGGCCCGCACCTGGGCCCGTTCCGTCGTGCAGATGGACTCGGCCGGCTACCGCACCTCGGGCGTGTGCTTCCAGAACCTTAGCGTGCACGGCTTCGGCGCCGCCACCGACTACCAGAAGGACGTCGCCAACATCTGGCTGGGCGCCGTCGGCCTCGCCCGCAAGGCCTTCGGCATGCAGACGCAGCGGAAGATCGACATCCTCCGCAACTTTGACGGCCTGGTGCGCAAGGGCGAGATGCTGGTGGTGCTGGGCCCGCCGGGCTCGGGCTGTTCCACCTTCCTCAAGACCATTGCCGGCGAAACCTCCGGTATCTACCTCGAGGAGGGCTCCTATTTTAACTACCAAGGTGAGAGAAGATCGATCCCTCGCGCGGGCGTCGCATCGCCTGCCCCGCACAAACGCGCGCGCGCTAACCCCGAAAACCAGGTGTCCCGGCCGAGGAGATGCACACTCAGCATCGCGGCGAGGCCATTTACACGGCCGAAGTCGATGTCCACTTCCCCATGATGACGGTCGGCGATACCCTGACCTTTGCCGCCCAGGCCCGGGCCCCGCGCCAACTGCCCGCCGGCGTCGACAAGACCACCTACGCCAACCACCTCCGCGACGTGACCATGGCCATGTTCGGTATCTCGCACACCGTCAACACCCACGTGGGCAACGAGTATGTGCGGGGTGTGTCGGGTGGTGAGCGCAAGCGTGTGACCATCTCCGAGGCCGCGCTCAGCCGGGCGCCGCTGCAGTGCTGGGACAACTCCACCCGTGGTCTGGACAGCGCCAACGCCGTCGAGTTCTGCAAGACGCTGCGGCTGCAGACCGAGATCTTCGGCAGCACCGCCTGCGTGTCCATCTACCAGGCGCCCCAGAGCGCCTACGACCTCTTCGACAAGGCCGCCGTGCTGTACGAGGGCCGCCAGATCTTCTTCGGCCGCGCCGACACCGCGCGCCAGTACTTCATCAACCTGGGCTTCGAGTGCCCCGCGCGGCAGACGACGCCCGATTTCCTGACCTCCATGACCAGCAGCCTGGAGCGCGTCATCCGCCCCGGGTTCGAGGGCAAGGCGCCGCGCACCCCCGACGAGTTCGCCGCCGCCTGGAAGAACAGCGCCGAGTACGAGGCCCTGCAGCGGGAGATCGAGGAGTACAAGACGGAGCACCCGCTCAACGGTCCCGACGCCGAGGCCTTCCGCGCCAACAAGCGGGAGGCCCAGGCCAAGACGCAGCGCGCCAAGTCCCCCTACACCCTGTCCTACCTGCAGCAGGTCAGGCTCTGCCTGTGGCGTGGCTTCCGCAGGCTGATGGGAGACCCGAGTTTGACGGTCGGATCGCTGATCGCTAACACCATCCTCGGTCTGATCATTGCCAGCGTCTACTACAACCTCCAGCCCTACACCTCGAGCTTCTTCCAGCGAGGAGCTCTGCTCTTCTTTGCCTGTCTCACCAACGCCTTCGCCTCTGCTCTCGAGGTACGTTCTTCCCCCCCCTAATTCACCTCCTCTCGCATCCAAGCTAACCGGCACCAGATTCTCACCCTCTATGCCCAACGTCCCATTGTCGAAAAGCAAAGCCGCTACGCCATGTATCACCCCTCGGCCGAAGCGGTGGCCTCTATGTTGACCGACTTGCCATACAAAATCGCCAATACCATCGTCTACAACCTGGTACTGTACTTCATGACGAACCTGCGACGGGAGGCCGGAGCCTTCTTCTTCTTCCTGCTCATCTCCTTCGCCGTCGTCCTGTCCATGAGTATGATTTTCCGCACCATCGCCTCGGCCTCCCGCACGCTCTCCCAGGCCATGGTTCCGGCCGCCATCCTGATCCTTGCGCTCGTCATCTTCACCGGTTTCGTCATCCCCATCGATTACATGCTGGGCTGGTGCCGCTGGATCAACTACCTGGACCCCCTGGCCTACGCCTTCGAGTCCTTGATGGCCAACGAATTCAGCGGCCGCGAGTTCATTTGCGACGAGTCGCAGTTCGTGCCCCGAGGCGACCTCCCCGGTCTGCAGGAGTACGCGAACGTGCCCACGGCAAGCCGCATTTGCACGACCGTCGGAGCCGTCGCCGGACGGGCCACGGTGAACGGCGACCAGTACATCCAGGAGTCGTTCCGGTACTACGCCTCGCACAAGTGGCGCAACTTTGGCATCATCATCGGGTTCATCTTCTTCTTCCTGTTCACCTACATGGCCTGCACCGAGCTCATCCAGGCCAAGAAGTCCAAGGGCGAGGTCCTCCTTTTCCGTCGCGGCTACAAGCCGGCTCAGTTCAAGGAGAAGAACAAGGGCGATGCCGAGGAGGGCATGATGCGCGTCGGCCCCGTTGCCACCAATGCCAGCCGCGCCACCGGTAACCGCCCCGGCGAGAAGCCCACGGGCGGCATGATTCAGGAATCCTCGAGCGTCTTCCACTGGAACAACGTCTGTTATGACATTAAGATCAAGGGCGAGCCTCGCCGGATTCTGGACCATGTGGACGGATGGGTCAAGCCCGGTACTCTCACGGCCCTCATGGGTGTGTCCGGTGCCGGTAAGACAACCCTTCTGGATGCCCTGGCCAGCCGTATCAACATGGGCGTCATCACAGGCGAGATGCTGGTCGACGGCCGCCTCCGCGACAACTCCTTCCAGCGAAAGACGGGCTACGTCCAGCAGCAGGATCTCCACTTGGCCACGACGACGGTCCGCGAAGCGCTGAACTTCTCGGCTTTGATGCGCCAGCCTGCCGATGTGCCCAAGGCCGAAAAGCTCGCTTATGTCGATGAGGTGATTAAGCTGCTCGACATGGAGGAATACGCTGAGGCTGTTGTGGGTGTCCTCGGCGAGGGTCTCAACGTTGAACAGCGGAAGCGTCTCACGATCGGTGTCGAGCTCGCCGCTAAGCCGCCCCTGCTGTTCTTCGTGGACGAGCCCACCTCCGGTCTTGACTCGCAGACCTCGTGGGCCATCCTGGATCTCCTCGAGAAGCTCACCAACGCCGGCCAGGCCATTCTTTGCACCATTCACCAACCCTCCGCCATGCTTTTCCAACGCTTCGATCGACTGCTATTCCTTGCCAAGGGTGGCCGGACCGTGTACTTTGGCGACATCGGCGAGAACTCATCCACCATGACCTCCTACTTCGAGCGCCACGGCGCGCACGCCTGCCCGCACGACGCCAACCCCGCCGAGTGGATGTTGGACGCTATCGGTGCCGCCCCCGGTAGCCACAGCGACATTGACTGGCACAAGACCTGGCGCGAAAGCGAGGAGTACGAAGCCGTCCAGGCCGAGCTGCAGCGCCTCAAGGACAACGCCACCGACCAGCCGCCGGCCACCGAGGACGGAGGATCGTACCGCGAGTTCGCGGCGCCGTTCCGCGTCCAACTGGTCGAGGTCACGCACCGTGTCTTTTCCCAGTACTGGCGCACCCCCAACTACATTTACTCCAAGACGGCCCTGAACGTCCTCGTCGCCCTCTTCGTCGGTTTCGTTTTCTACAAGGCCCCTAACACGATGCAAGGCATGCAGAACCAGATGTTCGCCATCTTCCAGCTCCTGACCGTCTTCGGCCAGATGGTGCAGCAGACCATGCCGCACTTTGTGGTCCAGCGCGATCTGTACGAGGTCCGGGAGCGGCCGTCCAAGGTCTACAGCTGGCAGGTCTTCATGCTCTCCCAGATCATCGTCGAGATCCCGTGGAACGCCCTGATGGCGGTGCTGATGTACTTCTGTTGGTACTACCCCGTCGGCCTGCAGGAGAACGCGGCCTCGGCCGGGCAGCTGTCGGAGCGGGGCGCCCTCATGTTCCTGCTGCTGCTCGCCTTCATGATCTTCACCTGCACCTTCACCGACATGATCATCGCCATGTTCGAGACGGCCGAGGCCGGCGGCAACATCGCCAACTTGCTCTTCATGCTCTGCCTCATCTTCTGCGGCGTGCTCGCGCGGCCCGAGACGCTCCCGCGCTTCTGGATCTTCATGTACCGCGTCTCGCCCTTCACCTACCTCATCAGCGGCATGATGTCGGTGGCGGTGGCCAACACGTCGGTCCAGTGCGCCGCCAACGAGTACCTCCAGTTCGACGCGCCGGCGGGCTCGACGTGCGGCGAGTACATGGCCACCTACATCCAGGCCTTCGGCGGCCGGCTCGAGCCGGGCACCGACAACAACACGGGCGGCTGCTCCTTCTGCCCGCTCGACAAGACCAACACGTACCTGGCGACGGTGTCGGCCTACTACGACGACCGCTGGCGCAACTTCGGCATCATGTGGGCCTTCATCGTCTTCAACGTCTTCGCCGCCCTCGGCCTCTACTGGCTCTTCCGCGTCCCCAAGGGCGCCAAGAAGGAGGACATGGGCGGCGAGGGCGGCGGCCTCGCCAAGACCCCCTCCAGGGCCACGGCCGCCGGCAAGTCCCTCAAGACCACCAACTCGCACACCCCCACCGCCGCCCCCTCCAAGTCGGAGACGGCGGCCGCCCCCCCGACCAGCGGTACCACCATCTCCTGAGCCCGGGTTCCTGCTCCGTCTCCTCTCACCCCCACCGGTCGTCCGGTGACTGGCCTTGTGCCGGCGGCCGCTCCGCGTTTGCTTTCTCTACCCCCTAATCGTGTTGACGCTATGAAAGCTCCCCCCATCCGTGGCTCCTGTGTCGCCATTTACGCCCGCTCATGTATATTGTTTTCTGGGTTATTACCTGTTCGTTCAGCATATTCCCGGGCCCTCGCGCCCTTCATTTTTGAATGATATTTTTGTTCTGCTGTTGTAGCGACTCGTTTGTTTTTTTCCGGCTTACTTATTCCCCCCCCTTCCTCCCACGGGTTCTCGCTTTACGCGACGACGAGACATGTACGGGAGGGTGGGGGGAAAAGAGAGATGAGAAGAAGAAAGAAAGAAAGGATGGGAAACGGGGGAATGATTGTTCACAATTTTTAGATAGATATGGGTTGGGCATGTACGCACATGGGAGGAGGAAGAAGAAGAAGATGATGATGAGGGTCGGAAGGGAGTCTGGGGGGAATGGGTTCTTTCTTCCTGACTCGCTCTCTCCCTTCCTCCCTGCTACCTATTAGACATTGCGCCGATGCGCGCTGCCCAACGTTTTCGCGCGGTCTCTCGCGCGCGAAAAGGAAACCAAATCAAATCCAAATGGATATTCCTTGCCCTACCTCGCTCGGCCAAAGACGTGATTATCTCGTTCACACTGCTTCCTCCGTGGCGTCACTTAATCCTTTCTCTTGCTTCTGTCTCTTTCTCTTTCTTTCTTTTCATTCCCCATCCGCCTCGCCCCCCCTTCCCAACATGGAAGTCAGGTATGTGGCTTCCGGCTCGTCGGCCCAGCGTCGGCAGGAGCCCGTCGCCCCCCACCCCCCCCCCACCCGGTTCCCTCGAAGGATGATTGAGGAGGTGGGGGAGAGGTGTTCAGCGGTCGCCGGCCCGAGCCTTGGGGGGCCGAGCACTGGGAGCAGATGTCGAGTCAGTCATGGTTTCATTTGGTGGGTGGGCGTATCTGGGGTGGCATGGACGGAATCGGAACCCCGATCTCGGGGAGGGGGGGATAAGAGGATGAGGGTGGGTGAGGAGAACGGGGGTATGGGCTCGATTTCAGCGCGCGCGCGGCTTTTCCCGTCAACTACACGAGAGATGGACGCCGTCGCCCTCCTCCGGGGACGGGGGACCGGGCCGGGTCGTTCGCCACCCCATCGCCGTGGCGGTTCCGAGACACAAACGGACCCAACCGCCCGCGCCATCAGGCTCCGGGGCGCGAAAAGTGGTTTCCCGCTGTCGTCGGCGTGTCTCTGTGTGTGTGTGTGCGTGTGTCTGGTTGCGTTCGCGAGACTCCAGGTGCTGCTCTTGAACATTGCCCTGTATGCGCCAAGATAGGTATCGGCCCCAGGAAGCTGGAGGCATCATTGGTGCACGATGGTTTCGTAAGGACAAGGAGCGATTGCTTCCAACGTTACCCACTGGCCACCAGCGGCACTCCATTGTAGCCCATTGATTCAGTAGCTCTCATACAACCAAGCCCAGCCTCGTCAGAGAACCCTCGGTACAGCGGGCCCCGGCGCCTCGGGTTTCGCCCGGCGACGCGCCAGCTTCGACCCCCCTCCTTCGACTACCGTCGCCCGTCGTCGACGCCGACTGGCGCGCCACCGGCGTTCTCCCCGTGACCCCGGACAAGGGGGCCGTGACGATAACGACGACGACGACGACGTGGGCAATATCGACCAGTTTGCGCGTCCCCGCCACCGAGGCCGGCCTCATCCCCGTCAACCGCCGGGGACCGGGGCAACTTTCAAGGAAGCAGTAACGGAAACCGGAGGCGAATCGCGAAAACCACGACGCCAGCGGCGATGGCGAGGACGAACATGCAGGCAGGGAGACCCTGATGATCCGCCCATGCCCTTCGTTTTGTTCTGTACCGATAGAGAGTGCTAGGGGGTTTGATGTCCCCTCCCAGCCCATCCAACCGAGGGCAGACGAAGTCGCCTCCGGGGGAGCAGGCGGGGGCTGGCGGGCAGCAAAGCCGCTCCTATCGGTCGGTATCCCAGTCCCCGACGTGCGGCGATTACGGGGAGGAAGATCAAAAAGAAACAGGCCATCATGGCCGCGAGGGGGCCACACTCGGCGAACCACGACGATCAGTAGGGCAAAAAGAGAATTTGATGAGAGTGGGATTCGAACCCACGCGGATTGCTCCACCAGGATGCAGGTGTTAAGGTGACCTTAACCTGACGCCATAACCAACTCGGCCATCTCACCTTGTATGGAGGAAGATGCGCTTATGCATTCTCATGAAAAAAAAAGCTGACGAGAGGGCGTGTGTGTGGTGGTTTGTGTTGGGGGCAAAGATGAGTTTCTTTCTAGAGGGTTTAGCGGTGCTGGGGCGTGGTTGGCGACGAAGGTGCACTTTAGCTGCTTACCTTCAGTGGGGGTGGGGGGGCAATTGCGGCATTAGGTTTTTCTCACACTGAGTTGCTGGAGGGCAGGATGGCACCTATCCATGGATTCCGATGCCCGTAATAATACGTACATAAGATATAGCCCTGTATCAAGGTTACAAGAATACATAGTAAAGCTTAACTTATTGGGATATTACGTACATTGAAGTATGTTAAACCATCACGTAAAATAAAGTGGCGACGGTCTCCCGTCAGCAAGGACGGGACGCGCCGGCCCGAAGAACTGTTTGGTATCAACTGTCGTATCTAGAAAGGAAGGTTCTCTTGCTCATCAGTGATGTGTAAGAATGCGGCGAGGAACCAGTGAGCCCCCCACGAACTACTAGCTTTATGAATAGTACGGCTTAAAGTAGGGGAAAATACATCAGGAAGCGTTCCTCCATACGCGTACGATCAATGTATTCCGCGCTTTATAGGCTAATACCAAGCCGGCCCTGAAGACGCCGTCTTCCTCGTATTCGATTGAATATGCATTAAATCCTGTCTGCATGTCCGCCTGTTCAAGCCGGCGTTAGGAATGGTATCTAAGGCGGTCCCATTATATGTACCAAGCTGGAATTCAATTCAGGAAATTGGGCTGGCACAGGCACAGGAGCGTTGGAAGTAATGAGAAACACAATTCCTCCGAGTCAATACTTCAAATTCCACAGTGAAAGACGCTATTTCTTTTCTACGACGGGAGCGTAGGTTTCGACAAAGGACACTTGCAATCTATATCTCTTTGTGCCAGCTGAACCCCCCGAGGAGTGTGGCAGTAATTAGACTGGGTTGTACCCCTTTACCGGTTAAAATCTGCCAGTTGAGCATTCTGCCTGGAAAGTAAAATAGGGCTTCTTATGCATGTCTTGTCACCGAGCTGCGTGCGGTCAAGATGTGCTTCCGCCAACGCGCCATGCCGTCCTCAAGTGTTCAGCAGGCCTGAAATGATCCCCTTTGGACTACAAGTGGATAGAGAGAGCAGAGGAGATAGACTGCCCAGCCCTGCCGGGGAAGGGAAGGTGCGTGCAACGATGTTCTTCCCGTGCTACGCTGCCATGGACTGACTAGAAGAACAGCACCTACCAGGGTTTTTAGTAAACTACTTCTTCTATACCGACACCACAATACCCCTCCTTCTCTCCTCCTCTTCCGTCCCTATGTAGTTGTATTTATAATGCAAGCGATAGCTGAGCCTTAACGTACCCTCTACACCATTCAATAAGTACAAGGGTGACGGTTAGCTCTAGAGGCGCAGGAACTTCACGCCTCCATACATAGCCAAACCAATTCCAGTAAAGAGGCCCATCCACATCAGCCCGAGCTTCATTACATACCGGGGGGCGTCCTTTGCGAAAGCGTCGGAATCGTTGACTCTGGGAAAGGGTTCGTCCGGGATCGGCTTCCCCAGAAATTTGCAAAGGGGCTCCCACCCCTCCCCAAGTTCCATAATGAGCAGTTGTTCTTTCGGAACCACGCTGATGACGTGTTGGTTGTACAGCTCCAGAATTTCTGCAGATGGTAAGCTTCCTTGCTGTCCACTCCGGTCTCATCATGGACGGCGTGATTACCTGGGTCGTAGCTACCGTCGGTCGGTTTGCCGGCATCTCGCAACAGCGACTCGCAAAAGTAGTTGAATTGGTAAACGAACGTCGGCAGCCAGCGGATGCCGGGCCCAATTGCGGTAAGCAACGGGCCATACCAGGGCAAACAGAGCCTCACGGCATCTGTCAAGCTTTGGGCCCATCTTGCAGAAGAGAGCAGGTTAGCGAAAACCCATCGGCCAGGCCGGGGAAAGGGACAATATGTACCGTTTGGGATCACGCCCGACCAAAACCACCTTCAGGTCCGGGTACATCTCCATCAGCTCCGGCATGATCATGGGCGTCGGCGTATCGGTGAATCCCGCGTAGCCCCGGGTCCCTTCGCGGAGGGCTTTCAGCGCGCGCTCCTTGTCGCCCCGCTGTTTCGCGCCAATGCCCTCAGCCCATAGCTGGCAGAGCTCTGTCGAGTACGGGCATCAGCGCCATGCAAGCTGGAGGGGGAGAAGAAGGCCAGATACGTACTTTCGCTGCCCTGGACAATGTGAGTACCGCCATGCACGACGGGCCCGCCGATCAAGCGCTCCAGGGCCAGCTGCATGGAACTGGTGCCCGTCCGCGGGAAGCCGGCGCCCACGACGACCGGGCGGTCGAACCTTTCATAGTCCGGCTTGGAGATTGTTCCGCCCATTTTTGGAGCGGGCGGTGCGCGGTGAGCTGACTTTGGGCGCCGAGATGATGGGGTCGGGGAGTTGTGCGCGCAGACGGAGGGGAGAGCGCGGCGATGGAAGATGAATCAATTCGAGGGGGAGGCCGCAGGATACCCGGCACGACCCTTTTTTTGTACGCTATCAACGGCCGCTGGCCCCGTTGCTTTGTTACCCGCGCTCTCTTACCGATTTCAACGATTGCTCCGCGCTTAGCCTGCGGAAAACGCAAAAAACCGGCAAAACCGCCGACCCGGACGTGGAGCTTACCAAACTGTCGGGTCCGCAGCGCCAATGGGAAGCCGTGAAGCCCCCGAACACCCCCGGGTGTGCTGTCGTATTCAAGAGGGGGCTCCGGAAACCCTTGGCATCCGGAACCAATGCAAAGACCAGCGGAGAATGCGACGCAAATTCTGCAAGCCACGTACAAGTGGCCGGATTTGCTGCAGATGGGGAACCCGCCGGAGGAGACGTCCTGATATCGGATGCGTCGCCCTTCTTCCCCGGCGATTCCTGACCGGGGGGGGCAAGGAAACCGGTGGGCGATGGCTGGGACGTGGGTCGCAACTTGACAACCAAGTGCACAGCAGATTCATGTCACATGATAGAAGTTCATGCCCTCGAATCGAGTCGTTCTCTTTCGGTAAGGCGTTGGGGAAGGTCAGGTAAGCCCGCGCCTGACGACCCGGCGAGCTGTCTGCATGAAGCAGTTTCCCATGATCTTGATGGGTTTGTTCATATGTATTCCAATGATTAGCTGCCTGCTCTCTTTGCGAACTCAGCTGGTTTGTATATACTTGAATTAATTATAAGTTGGTGCAACTTTGATCACCAGACCATAGAGATGTAGTAGTCGGGCAATGCCACGCGATTCTGCCGGGAAGAATTGGGTATGGCCCTCCAGTGCTGTTCTTTGATGCTGATAACAGCTGGTCAACGAGTGCACTGCAGGTGGTTTCTGCCACTCCACGCCCTCCCACCAAGCTGGGGAGTGACTGATGGGCCCAGGCGGGCCTTTGGCATCCATGCTTCAAGATGAGTACTGGCCCTCGTAGTCACTAAATGGAGGGTTGAACGGCTTTCGCGCAATGACGGCATAACTGCAGAAAGTCAGCATCGATCGATCCCGCCTTGGCTTGGCCGAGTGAAACCTACCAGGGCATATACCAATGAATATCAACTCGGTTCAGGTCCTTTTCAACCCGTTCCGCCAGGTCATCAATCTCCTCGGGCATCAATCCTGAGGCTTCCAGGAACTTTCTGTAGCTGCCGAAAGTGGAATATAGGGCGCGCCCCACGTAGTACCCGCAAAGTTTCATTTTGGGGTCCTCGGGCCACGGGCTCCCGGGCACGGCGAATTCGATGACTTGGATGTGAACGAAACCGGCGTTTTCAAGGTAAGTCTTAAAGCTGTTCGGCCTGGTCAGATTGCGGCCAAGCTTCTGGGCGCCATTATTCATAGCCCAGAAGAAGTCGGGTAATGAAGTCCCCATGGTGGTGCCATCGTCACATCTCAGCTCGAGCGCGCCGTCTTGAAGCTCGATCCAGCCGCCTGGCTGTAGGTTGTCGTAGCATTTCCGTAGCACATCACTTAAGTCGTCGAAGCACGGCCCGGTGGCGCGGAGATGGATGTAGTCAAGCGGCTCGAAGTACGTCCACTCTTGCTTTTCCGAGTTCTCCTGGATCCAGACGCAGTTCTCGGTGCGCGGCGGGGGCTGAATAGCACTTAGATCCGTGCCGAAGACGAACGAAGCCGGGTTTTTCTCGGCGAACTCGATGGCCCAGATGCCCGTACCCGTTCCAATGTCCAAGACCCATTTCGGCGGCTTCTCGAAGGGCACAACGCTCAGATGGCCATCGAACAGGATCTTGTAGAACTGGTGATTGAAATCCAGGCGATCCTGCTCGGCGCCATCGATAGGCAGCAGGTACTCTTTCTCAGACAGTATCAGTACTGGCGGAGAGGCCCTAATGAGGGGCAGGCCAAGCCAAGGAATGCTCACCGCCGGGCATGAACCCCTGATACTTCCTCCCTCCCTCGATGATGGGCTGGATGATGTCCTCCATCGTGCAGCGGCTCAACCGCCGCCCAGGGCGGGGCTGGAGCTCTGGGTCAGGCCGGCGATCCCATTCTTCAGCAGCCGCGACGGGGATGAAAGGTGTCCAGCTGTTGGGGTCCATGTCACGCGAGCTGTTGAGCATGCGGGTACGCGTTATCGTGGTTGGAATGGAATCAGGTTCCTCGAGGCAGATGGATTCCGGATGTTGTCGGGTTAAAACGGTGCGGGAAACTCGTTTGGCATCCAGGGCAATGCAGTGTGTCACACTTCCCCCTGCAATGTGCAGGGGGGCTCTTACGATACGGCGCCGGCCCGAATGTGCCGAGCGGCGGTTTGTGCTCGATTTGGCTAGTAACGTTTCTGATCACGGCGCCTAAACCGACATGACCCCGCTGTTCCTAGTACGGGGTCTATTGTACCCACCCCTACTACGACCTCTTGTCACCTAAGGTACCTACTTTATGTAACCTCCCATACTTGCAGGATGGATGGGAGGTTCCTCTGGTGCATCGTCTACTGTAATCCCGACCGACCCCAGTGTACGCCCGGTCTTTGCCCCTCTCAGCGAAAAGTGATTCCATATTGGGCAGCTAGTGCGGCCAACCAGTCCAGATGCAGCAGAAGTAAGAACCCTCTTCCTGGCTCGGCATCTTCAAGCCGGATCTACTTCGCAGGCTTCTAGGCCCGGCTTCATGACAAACCCCACAGCCCCCAGAGTACCTGTACATACACACTACAGCATGGGGGAAAGGAAGGAGGAAGCAAACCATCAGCAAAGTTCCGAACTTATAACGATGCAGCCCCTCTCATTTTCGCCTCCACGCTTCCTGCAGTTTCCTTTCGTTGTAGTGAATTTCCGTACCACTCTATTTTACCCTGCCAACATGGGTGGAGTTCCGTCCAAGCCCGATTTCGAAAGATTTCCCAGGCCTTGGGCTTTCGGCGCTGCATACTCTCGCACAGGAACTAACTCTATGCGACTAGCCCTGGAGATGAGGCTCGGTGACAGCTGGGAGCCTCTGTGCCGCTTTCTGCATAAGCCGATCCCAAACGAACCATTTCCTTGCGGCAAAGAGGCCGGTTCTATGGGGAAGACTACCTAGTGCAAGATATGTCAGTAACTCAGGTACTATTCATGCGGGCTGGTGTCTTCTCGGTGGTTGGGCTGGCAGGTTATGGAGTGACGAGACTACTGAAGCAACGAGACAGACAAATTTACCTCTTCGTTCAATCCAGATGTGTCAGATTTACCCCTGGAAGTTGTGACTTGAACTTGTCTTGACTGTAATGCGTCTAATCATGCCCAACACAGAAAGGGGGTCATTCTAATTGCCCATGCTGGAATGGGAAGCCAATGTCCTGACACTGGACTGGCTCGACCAAGCTCTACTGAACAACCGAGAAGTGTTTGTAACGCCAGTTGCCAGAGACCCAGAAATTACTGCATAGAGCAGTCTGCAATCCCTACCTACAGAATGTGAAAAGTTCCTTTATCGCTTCCGTACCTCGGTACTTAACCCTCCGAGAGACTCGACGAAAGAGTTGGTGCTATCAATATCAAACAGTCCAAGGGTTGGTATCTGACGGAGGCTACGGCCGTACATTTACCCAAAAAGCCTTTCGGAAACAGCTCGGCACGTTTCTAGCTGCTGACACATTCGCCAGCGGACTTCGCCCCTGGGAACATGGAAGCCAAGGCCCCGGCCTGATCCGGACCCAGGGGCTTGTCGAAGCTTGCTTGGAATCCCCATCTGATACAGTGCATCCAGTCTTTTCTGTCTCTGGGGAATTTGGGGGCCTTGAACGGCGACAGTTTGTTACATACAGAAGCGTCAAGCATAGGGTACTACAAACTTCCGGAAATTGCAAACTGAAAGCCAACAGCTGTAAATTGCACAACAATTGGCGTACACTAACTGATACCCTGTTACTGCAAGAAAAGAATGAGAGAAGAGACCATGCTTTTATTGTTTATTAAGACACCAATGGAATACATGTACCTCTGGAGGTGTGTTGGCCCAAGTTCTTCTACAGATAAGTACTGAGTCTGGTTATTATCACTGCTTTCTAAATGCCGGCATGACATCCGTTCTTATCGTTCAATGGTTGGCTGCATTGTCGAAGGTTATGTCCCGGCCTAGAAACAGCCCCTTTACCGCCACGTAGTAGTCTGATAGGAGCATGACAGAATTTTGGCACGGCTTATGAGAGACCGACTGTCTCAACCCCAACAACCTAATGATTTCGGGATGGGAATCTACCATGGCATTTGAATTTTGCCTATGGCGAGGACGGCATTGCAGCGGGCAGCAATGCGATATCGCTCGGACTATCGAATGCGGCGTTGCAGAGGCACTAATCGGGTCCAAGAATAGTACCTATTTCGGTACACGGTTATCACGCAGCGCCGGGGAAGGGCTTTTTTAAAATAAGCGACCAAAGAAGAAACCACGAGACTCACTAGCCATGACTTCCGCGCGAGGAGCGTCAGCTAAGCCCTCAGCCATGCGGGTCATCGGAATCAGGCCCAGCGCACCGCTGGGCTTACGCGATACCGACACGCCCTCGCCAGCGCCCCCAGCACACAAAGGACATTCTTGGAGAAAGCGGTCTCCTGCAACGGCGACCCGCCTGCGTCTTGTGCCCGCTGCCTACTCGGAGCAGCTGTGTTTCACTCACAGGAAGAGGTACCCCAGAGCAAGCACCTTGATGTCTCCCCGCGCCCCCGCCGCGCCTTTTCTCGGTCTTCCTACTGACAGACTGTTTGCATCCGGGATGTCCTGATGAGCAAGCACCAGCCACGTGGTGGAAACTTTTCTTTGTTTCCTTCACAGGAGCTTACACTCCGCACATGTTTCCAGGCATCCCGGACACCCACAGACCAGTCTCGACCCGACCAGCAGTGGCTTTTGTTTTTCATTTGCCGCAGCAAGCCTCGCTTCCCCCCCAACAACCCCATTATTGACGGGCGCCCAACTGGGGGGGGGGACAAGGGGCCAATCCGGAGAGCCCCAGGAATTCAGCGAGAGGAGGCCCTGGGGGCCCTGGGAGGGGGAGCGGAGCGATCGGCGATGGGCCTTGCGCCAAACCCGGGCTCCGGGGATGCGGCTCCAGGGCCGTTTTAAGCCACGGGCACCGGGGGGGAAGCACCTGTACCAGTAGGAACCGGTCGTGCCCGTATCCACATGCCACGTTTGGGGGAAGCAGCATATGCGGGAGCACGGACAAGACTACGACGCGGTAGGGCCCTCGGGAGAAGGGGGGGTCCAGGGTTGGAAAAGGAGAGGTGTACGTCCTGGGACACGGGCAGAACGAGGGACGGGTCCAGACGCTGGCCACCAGTGCAGCGTCGGCACGGCGTTTCGTCATGGCCCTTGGCAAGCCCGCCGGCGTGGATACCGGACGATGACGCAGTTGATGCTGCTGTTGCGGCGGCCTTTCCTGGGGCGGGAGTCGTCCGTGTATTAGTAGGCCTGGCCACCAACCGGGGGTGTGGCGGGTGACGCTGGGTGTGGATGGGAGGCGAGGGAGGGAGGGAGAGGCCCGCAGCTTTAGACTTCCGTGACGGGCCATGGCCGAGGAAATACCAGAGGGACGGCGGCCCCGCCCCGAAGACAGGACGAGAAACGGGTGGTCGAGGAAGAGGGGGGAAAGGAGGCAGGGATCAGGGATCCGTAGCATATGCGCCGTCAGGTCGAAAGCGTGGGTGTGGACGAGGCTTTGTTGCTGTTTCTGGGAGGCCCGCCTTGGTTTCTGCCGTTATATTTGGGACGAATGCAGCCGATTCGAGAGGCCACGGGGGTGTGTGTGTGTGTGTGTGTGTGGGTGTGCTTGTGGGCGGGAACAAGACCTAGGCGTGCGTGAAAACCTGAGGGGAGGGTGTGTGTGTGTGGGTTGGGTGCGGGTGTGCTCTTTTGCGCCGCCGGCCGCCGTAGCGGGAAGGTTGACAGGAGCTTAAAGGAACACTCCTTTCCATGGCAGCATGAAGCCTCTCCCCCTCCTCCCTCCCGTCCGATGTGTGGCTGAGAACGGATGGGCGGCCGACACACGCTTTCGCCGTGGGCCATGTGAGACTCCCTGGCCGTCCCCGAACTCTCCAGGCGATGCGGTGCGTCAGGCCAACCTTGGGTTTCAGAGCGTCTGCCACCCACCCACCACCACCACCACCCACCCCCCCCGCGAACCGGCGCCGGAAACAAAGTGTGAGAGCGGCGAAGCTTGACCTCCAGAATGATCAGATGTGCGGTAATCCGGGGCGAGAAACAGCCCACACGGGTTGCCCGCGAGCCTCCTGTCGTCGTGCCCGTGGCTGTCGGCGGGATATAATGATGAGATGGTCCCCCCCGCCGCCCGATCCCAGATGATGGAGCGGGAAGCACATCGCATTTGTGGCTGATCTCATCGTGATTCCGCCATTTTCCCATCCTGCCATCAACCTTTCTGCCGACAATTGCATCTCCCGCCCGACGCCGACCCGAAAGCCACCCTGCCATCCCGCGGGTTTGCAGCGCCGTGAGACCGCAAGCGAGCAGCCACAAAGTCAACCCCTCCAGCCCTGGACGTCTCCCCTCCGCCAGCTGTATACACCACGCGAAAGAGCGGGCAGCGAAGTACTCGCAAACCCAGTTTGGCTTTTGGGTTTGCTTTTTTGGATTACACTCCGAAAGAGTCTGAAGCTGTCGCCGCGAGCCTATTTGGTACACTGGACGCGCTATTCGTGTTTTCTGCCTTCATCCGCATCCTTTAAATCCCTCCGCAAGGAACTGTTGGTTACTGGGCCGCCCTGCTCGCCCCTTTCCACATCCTACCTCCTAGACACAATCGCCACCATCATCCCAACTCCCCCCCCTTTCATAGACAGAGAGCCCACCGCGCTGCTGTCCCATGGCCACGCGGTCTTTCGCCATGTCGACCATCATCAGCTACCAGCTGAGGACTCATCTGAGCAATCTCCCCCATCTTGACACAGCCACCGCCAACCGGGACATAGAGGAGAAGCCACTATGCTCCCCGAGCAGTGGCAAGAGTCCCAAGTCCGCCTGCCGGCCGACGGTAGAAGAGCTCTCACCCAATCTATGCCTGCGCAGAAAGGCAACCTGGCTCCTTCTCGACGAAAGCGAGGAGAGCCGGTGCAGCAATGTCCTCATGCGGCTGTCGTCCCGCTACGCGCGGCGGAGAAGTTCGAACTCGGACACACTCGCCGAGCACGTACAAGCAGCCAACGAGAGCGTCAAGGAGCTCCAGAAGCTTCAGGAGGAAAACGAGTTCCGCCACCTCCTGGCCGTGCAGGAAGGCCGGGACTTCCTGTACCACTTTGCCAAGACGCACTTTGAGAGTCACATGGACCACATCAGCATCACCAACACCAAGAGCATCGGGGAGATCAAGATGATTGGGAACAAAGAGCTCTCGGTGGGCGTGCAGCAGTGCCGGCGGCTGTTCAACGCGCCCGTCATCAGCGACGACATGGGCCTGCTGCTGTGGCAGGAGCTCCGGCAAGGCGACGCGCTCGACCACAGCCACGAGGAGACGGCGTCGGGCGCGGCGGCGGCCGACGTCGCGCCCGAGGAGCTCCGGCGGCAGCGGACGGCCGACTTCGAGGAGCGGAAGGCGGCCTGGCAGGAGTACCAGCAGTCGCGGGCCGAGCAGGACTCCGAGGTCTGCGAGATCCTGAGGAGCCGGTACGGCTACGCGTGCGCCAACATACCGGTCGCCTTCGCGGGCCAGCCGGGCAGCAACGCGGGCCGCCCGCCTCCCGCCAAGGAAGCGCACCCGCTAGGCTTCCTGCCCCTGGAGAGGAGGGTGCTGGACGGCTTCCTGAACGAGGTCAAGAAGCGAACAGCGCGCAGCGCCGGCCTTCTGACGGCATCGCTGGCCGCTGGCTATCCGCAGCCGGGATGATGACCTCTTGACGACGGAGTGGCGTGCTGGCACATGAAGGCAGCCCGAGAGTCCGATTGCTTTATTTGCCTTTTGTTTTGTGTTTTTTGGTCTGGTCTTGGCGAGCGCGCTGGGCGGGCATGTTATGATTTGTGGCGCAAGCGAACGTTTGGCTGCCAAAAAACGCAGCGTCATAAGATACCAGGGGTTTTACGGGGGAAATGGGTGGGAAGTCACTGGGGCCGGGCCATGGTTTCCGGGGCAAGGGTGGCAGAAACACAACGATACGAGATTAATGACCCGAATTGACATGATGAAGACACGTCGGATGACACGGATTGCCGCACAATGGACAAACCGTGGAGCATGAAAGCGAAGGTGAAGCAATAGGTAGATACTTTACTTTACTTTACTTCGCTTAGCTCGTGTCATGTTGACTGGGCCGGAACCTATTCAAGGCTGCTTCCAGGGCGTTCGTGGACTAGCGGCCGCTGCAGGTAAATGGGCAAGCCCGCAAGGATGTACTTTCCCAATTACCGGCCTGAAATCTTGCGGGGGAAACAGCGCCTTTACTTGCACAGTAGGAAGCATCACTGGAAGTATGTATCTCGTACCTACCCCACCTCTCTCTCTCTCTCTCTCTCTCGTTCATCCCATCCAAATGGAAATGGAAGGAACTTGGCTCCTTGACTCGGTCATCCATCCATTCATCCGTCCATCCCACGGACCCATGGAATTGATTCCATCCCACCAGGTACTTACTTCCCAATGGGATCCTACCCACGACATCTTCACACCTCTACGGATGACCGAGCCGCCGTCCACGCCCGCACTTGCATGAACACAGTACGGACCGTGCGTGGCACCCGACAATGGGAGGCGAGCGGGCATCTGCTGCCCCCCTCCCCCCAGGATGCTGATCAGCAGGTCCCGACAAAACCACGACGGAGCTGACGGGCTATCTGCCCGGCCGGCCACCCACCTGCACATGGAGAACCGAACCCATGTGCGTCCCACCCGCCCCGCTGTCGTTCGGCCTGGTACTCGGCGAAGGCTTCGGAGTGCCTTGCTCCGTCATGCGCGCGCGCGCGCTCGCTCCGGCCTGCCTGCCTGGTTCCAGACTCGGTTCGCAAACCAGGCGTCTCCATTCGCGGGAAAACCTGGACGACCCCCTTCCTGGCCTTTCCTGTAGCCCGAGCCCGTCACCCCAGTCCCAGGAAGTCCCAAGAGGTTGTCCACGGCAGACCCTGGCGACCCTGGCCCAGAGCGCACGCCGGCCCCCCGAGAACGTCTACTTCAGGCACGCGGAATGGGCACCGTACCGCCCCCCTCCCCACTCGCCCGGCACCCATGGGTACCTGCTTGTCCGCCAATGCATATAAAGGCGTGATATAGCGGCCGGCACCATGGCGCGGCTAGAGGCGAAAGGTGACATCCCCTCCAACTTAGAGCCGCGGCCAGCCATCCTCCCGCGCCTTGACGATGAAGTATCTTGCCCCTATTTCGCTGCTTCTCGCCGCTGGCGCCGCCCCCATCCAGGCGGCGTTTAGCTGGAAGTCGGTGCATATCGGCGGCGGTGGCGGTTTTACCCCTGGCATAGTCTTCCATCCCAAGACCAAGGGCGTGGCCTACGCCCGGACCGACATTGGAGGTCTCTACCGACTCAACGCAGACGACTCCTGGACGCCCGTGACCGACAGCATTACCGACAATGAGGGCTGGCACAACTGGGGCATCGACGCCCTGGCCCTGGACCCGCAGGATGACAACAAAGTTTACGCCGCCGCCGGCCTGTATACCAACAGCTGGGATCCCGACAACGGAACCATTATCCGATCTTCCGATCGCGGCGCCACCTGGTCCTTTGCCGAGCTGCCCTTCAAGGCCGGCGGCAACATGCCCGGCCGTGGCATGGGCGAACGTCTCGCCGTGGACCCCGCAAACCCTGACATCTTGTACTTCGGGGCCCGATCCGGCAACGGCCTGTGGAAGTCGACCGACGGCGGTGCCAGCTTCTCCAAAGTGACATCCTACACGGCCGTGGGAACCTACGTTCCCGACCCGAGCGACCCCAACGGCCTCAACAGCGACATTCAGGGATTGGCATTTGTCACGTTTGACTCTACCTCGGACACGGTCAACGGGGCCACCTCGCGCATCTTCGTGGGCACGGCCGACAACACGGCCAGCGTCTACGTCAGCAATGATGCGGGTGCCACCTGGTCCGCCGTCAAGAACCAGCCCGTCGGCTACTTCCCGCACAAGTGCAAGCTTAGCCCCTCGGAGAAGGCTCTGTACCTGTCGTACGCCGATGGAACGGGCCCCTACGACGGCACCAAGGGCGCCGTGTTCCGCTATGACATTGCCGCCGGCACGTGGAAGGACATCACCCCGGTCTCGGGTGCCGATCTGACCTACGGCTTCGGAGGCTTGGCCCTGGATGCGCAGAAGCCCGGCACCCTGGTTGTGGCCAGTCTGAACTCGTGGTGGCCCGATGCGCAGATCTTCCGATCCACTGACTCGGGTGCGACTTGGAGCCGCCTCTGGGAGTGGACCAACTACCCCAACCAGAACCTCTACTACAGCTTGTCGGTACGTGCGCATGGTAGCCCTGGGCGTGGGCGTAAGACGGCAACAATTGCTAATGCTCTCTAGGTTGCCAAAGCCCCGTGGATCCGCCCGGGCTTCCTTGACAACGACACCAAACACCTTGGTTGGATGATTGAGGCCCTGGAGATCGACCCTCACGACAGCGACCATTGGCTGTACAGCACCGGCCTGACCGTCTACGGTGGCCATGATCTGACCAAGTGGGACACGGTGCACAACATCACCATCGAGTCGCTCGCGGACGGCATTGAGGAGTTCTCAGTCCAGGACGTTGCCTCTGTTCCCGGGGGCAGTGAGTTGTTGGCCGCCGTGGGTGACGACAGTGGCTTCACTTTTGCCACCAAGGGTTCCCTAGACGAGTCCCCCAAGACGATCTGGTTGAACCCGAAATGGGCCACGTCCATCGGGGTTGACTACGCCGGCGCCTCCAACAAGAAGGTGGTGCGCATTGGCCAAGCCACGGATGCACCGCAGATTGCTCTTTCCAACGATGGTGGCGCGACTTGGAGCCCGTACCCCGGCGCGGAAGCGTCGCTCAACGGCGGTGTCGTGGCCCTGTCGGCGGACGGCGACACGGTGGTGTGGTCGAGCAGCTCCAGCGGCGTCCAGCGGTCGCAGGACCAGGGCGCCTTCGGCAAGGTCTCCAGCCTGCCCACGGGCGCCTTCGTAGCATCGGACAAGAAGAACAACACGGTCTTTTACGGCAGTTCGGCGTCGAGCTTCTACGTGAGCACCAACGCGGGCACCTCCTTCTCGGTGGCCGGAAAGCTGGGCAGCGCGCAGTTCATCAAGCACATTGCGGCGCACCCCGTGACGGCGGGCGAGGTCTGGGTATCGACCGATGTCGGCGTGTTCCGCTCGACCAACTACGGCGCCTCGTTCACCCAGGCGGCGACGGAGCTGAAGAACACGGCGCAGGTCGCGCTCGGCGTGGGCGCTGATAACAAGTGGAACGTCTACGCCTTCGGCTACGGGCCGGCGGGCCCGCGACTGTACGCCAGCGCCGACGAGGGCGCCACGTGGACTGACATCCAGGGGCCCGAACAGGGCTTCGGCACCATTGACAGCTGCAAGCTTGCAGGCAGTGGCAACGAGCCCGGCCTGGTTTACGTCGGTACCAACGGCCGCGGAGTCTTCATGGCCCAGGGTTCCGTGTAAGGCGGAGGGGGCACAGCCACACGCCCTCTGTGTGGTCTAAGGACAATGTAGCCCCCCTCCCTCCTGACGGAGGTAATTGGTTAGGAGGATGGGAGGTGTGCGTCCCCCCCATTGGCCGCAGTGGCCGAGTTCCGCGGAGCTGGACGGCTGGCGACGGCGATGCGTGAGGATGGCGCAAGTGTGACGGTTCCAGTCTCTTGGCCAGGCGTGAAGCGCGCGCCGAGATGAGGTGCCATTTCTCATTGTACATAGTATTGAAGTGTCGCTTGACGTACATATTCATTCATTCACATTGCGATCTTGAATGATCTCACCCACCATCCACACGCACCCACACGCGGGGTGCTCCCGGAGCGACGCCGACGCCGCCGCCTTTGCTCCCCACTCGGTCTTCATCAGCACGTTTTCCATCAACACGTGTCGCCCCGGCAGTGGGCTAGCGGCGAGGGAGGTGCGCCGCCGGTGAAAGTCAAAGAAGGGCCCGGTCCGGTCTCGACCGTGGCGACGTTTTCTTGTTCTTGCGTCCTTTTTCCGCGGCACGCCCACGACCGCAGGCCCGGTGCCGGTCTTGCCGGTCAGCCGGCTCCCCAAGGAGAAGGGAAGACAGGCGTGCGCGCGCGCGCAAACACACAAGACAGACGGCATACATACGGCATACGCCCACACACACACACACACACACACACACACACACACACACACACACACGCCCATACATACACATATACGTACGGAGTACACACAAGTCCATGGTGGAGTTTTGCTTGCCACACCTCCCAGAGCCAACTTCCCCCGGCGGTAGAGGTGCCGCCGTGCAGGTTCGCCGTGGCGCAATGAGGTCAAGACGGTCTGCCGCACCCGCCACGCGACGACGGTCCAGCGTGGCGAAAAGGACGGGGCGGTACCCGAGGAAACTTTGGCCGCGTCGGTTAGGAGAGGCCGGTGTCCCCAGCTCCCTCGATTGGATTTCCTCCGTGCCAAAGCCGGGAGAGGGAGCGAGAGAGAGGGAGAGGGTGCGAGTGCAATCCCTCCCGTCCCGCCCGTCTCCCTCCCCCTCCTTCCAGCGGGACGGAAACTTTCGCGCCGGTCACACCGCTGGGATACGGTAGATATAGAAAACCCGGTGTCGGTCTATCAGGACGGAGATGGTGGTGGTGAGGTATTCCCGTATGCAGGGGGAGAGAGGGATCTGAGATGGGGGAATAGATGGGGGGAACAGCGGGCCCGGTGAGAACATAGCCGCAAAGGGGGGGCCGCGTCCCCACTCTCGTCCCGATGACGACAACCACCAGCCACCGCGGCTGTGCATTGATTTCCCTGTCCCGTCATCCATGTCGCCATGGCCAACGCACACACGGCACAGTAAACAGCCTAAGCCAGCGAGAGAGCCAGTTTCAGCTCGCAAGGCTTGGGTCCAAAACAGGGCCACAGGGTGGTTGAACAGGGCGTACCTACTATATGTACTATAGGTAAGAGTCGTAGGTAGTGGAAACGAGGCCACCCCCCGCTCACCGCAACCCGCGGATCCATGAAGCCGGTTCTCGAACAAGCGACACCCTCTCCCCGGTTCTTGCTGCATTTCACCAACAAAACCACCACATAGGCCTCTCTATCCCTCTCCCATCCTCTCTTTTTCTCTTTTTGCGACAGCAATCATCACCGCCTCATTCCCACGAAACAAAAACTCTCTGTCCGCCGGATTCCCGCATACACCGGACAAGTTGGTTATTTCCCCGTAAGTACATACCTTAAAGAGAGAGGAAGGAAGACAGACCCCCCCCAAATGACGTAGGAGGCATACCTCCACACGCTATTCCAACGCTGACATCTTCTCTCTCTCTCTCCTCCCCCATCTCTAGTCTTACTTCATTTCGAGAAGATATAAAACAAAGACCCCCCCCCCCCCCCCCCCCCCCCCCCATCATCTATTCCACCATGGCCTGCGGCTCCTCCTCCCACGCGACGCTCGTCAACCGCAACGGGCCCGGCAGCGCCGCCTCGTCCACCATGGAGAGCATCATCAAGCCCGGCGGCGACGGCGGCGCCGGCAAGACCAAGTGCATCGAGTGCGACGGCTACGAGTGCTGCTGCATTCCCATCCCCTGCACCGTCATGTGAAAACCCACCCCCAATCGAGAGAAATTCAATATATCCAATTTCGAAACCCCCTCTCCCTCCCCTCGCGCGAGCAGGGATTCACGACGACGATGACGACCGCTTTCCCCGCCACCAATATTTCCAGATGGACGTTCGCGCGCGATATCTTTTACGCAAGCACGGCTCTCTCTCCTGTTTCGAGAGGGGCATTAACGATGGATGAGAGGACTACGTAGGCAGGACAGCCTGGCATGGGTCTTGTGCGTTTTTTTGTCATGGGGATTTTGCTCTATATTTGGACTTTCGTAGCGAATTCAAGGGTATCATGATAACTTTCTGCCTTACGGGTTTTTTGGGGGGGCTCAATTCCTTGTTTTGGATGTCTTATATCCGCCCTCCCCCGCTGCTGTTGTCCTGTCCTGGCCATTGCATCCCCGCGATCTCGTTTAAGTGAGCCGGGAGCTGATGTTCTTTGGGTGCATCTTGGATTCTGGCCAAGGTACTCTATGCCCAAGTATTCTTCCCATTGCGTGTCATACGGAACGGTAGCGAGGGAGAAATGAAGCTTGCGCCCCACTCTGCCTACCGGACCTTGGAGAGCGCGGAAGCAATTCCCTACTGGACTGGGAGGGGAAGGAGGTTATGAAGTAAGAGGAGAGGGGCGAAGCTCGTTTGTGCGCGCGCTCTCAGGCGAATTCGTCGCCGAGGAGCTGGGCGACCTCGTTCTCGCGGGTCCAGACGGCGAGGGCCTCGCGGCGGCGGCGGCGGGCGGTGGCGGCCAGGCCGGCGTCGCGGCCGTCCTGGGCGTCGTCGTGGTGGTCGTCGGCGTCGATCTTGAGGCTGCCGAGCCCCTCGAGCATGGTCTCGACGCGCTCCTTGACGTCGCGGATCGCGTTGGTCTCGGCGCGCGTCCGGTCCAGCTGCGCCTGCATCATGCTGATGAGCGACTCGCGCGCCTGGTGCGGCCGGTACTCGTTGATGAGGTGGTGGAAGTTGACAAAGAGGGAGTGGAGGTCGTCCAGCTTCGCCTCGGCCTGGTGGGGGAGGGAGGAGGGGCGGCGTGTGTTAGTTACTTAGTTAGGGGGGGAGAGAGAGAAAGAAGGAGAAAACGTACGTCGTCGGGGTTCAGGCTCAGGATGCCGACAAACTCGAGAAAGTTAAGCAGCAGGCTCTTCGCGAGGCGCTTGAGGATGGTGGCGCGGTCGAAGCCCTTGCCGTCGCGGTCGCGCTCGTCGGCGGGCGGGAAGAGGCGGGTGACGCCCTCGGCGTCGTCGAGGCTGGGCAGCTCGTCAACGAGGCGGTAGAGGGCGCCGAAGACGCGCCAGGTGCCGTCGGCGGGCTCGGGCGGCGGCTGCAGGCGGCGCAGCGGCGGCGGCAGGTGGACCGGCTTTGGGGCAGAGGAGGAGGAAGAAGAAGAGGGCACGGCCACGCCGCCCAGCTGCGCGTGCGGCTGCGGGCTTTGCGCCTCCTCGGCGGCGGCGGCGGCGGCCGCCCGCTGCAGCTCCGCCAGCCGGGCCATGTTGGCCGCCGTGAAGTCGTGGTAGAAGGGCGGCGGCGGCGGGAACGTCACCGAGACGGCCTGTTCCTCGGCCATGTCGGGCTCGGCCATCATGGCGACGGCGGGCGACGGTGGGGGTGGTGGTGGTGTTGGCCTTGCTTTGCTACCGGGGAGCTCGGGGACGGATCGCAATTGCCCGGGACGCGTGGTGACGCGGGCGAGTAAAAGGCTTGTCGCGAAGCCCCGGGTGGCAAACGGCTTGCCGGCTCATTCGTCGCGTCGTGGGGAAACTGCAAAGTCTCGGGAATCCAGGATGGAATGGATGGGGATGGCTGAGCTGCTACGTGGGGGGAGAACGGACAGCGGGGCGGAAGAGAGAGAAATGGAGGCGGGTGGAGGACCCAGAGCACCCAGGGGTCTTGAGTTTACTGTGTATTAGGCCGAGGGCGCAGATGAGCCTCATCGGCGAGTGCGTTTTCCAGCTCCCATGCCACTACAAGTATTGGGATCCAAATGGGCCTAGGTTGACTGACTGGAGGTCGGTAATAGGCCCGCGCCTTCCGTTTGGCTTTTTGCCTTGAACCATTGCACATGGTTTCCCCATATGCACTTGCATTCTGGTCAATATCTGATTATGCTTATCGCATACCTACTTACCTATAAGTGCTGGAGGTCCTACCTACTCCTACTGTACCTGCCATCCATCACTGCGGGTCCGTCCCTGATGACCTCACCGACTACAACACCCCACCTGCATCCGAAGTCTTGGCCCTTCAACTCGACGTCTATCCGCATGCATCCTAGCCATCCACGCCGGCTCATGTGCCTCTTCCACTAACGCCGTTGCTATACGCGTCGCTGCATATCTACAGGGTGATGGGCGTGGCGTACTTGGCCAGCAACGGATCGCTGAGGAGTCGCGCCAGGCCTCTGGCTTCCACACCGAGTATACACTCGATGCCCCCGCCCGGGAGAGGGGGCAGGACCACCGAGCCGCCGTTGATGATGCCGACGTCGGGCGACCGGACCGCCCGGATGCGCTCCCCCAGCTTGGGACCCCACGCCAGGTCGCAGACGGTGAGCTGGCTCCACGTGGTCTGCACGAAGCCCTTGCCCGGAACGTCGAGGAAGGCCGTGGGCACGGCGCGGTCGACGTCGTCGAGGCCCGCAAACATGGCGATGAGATCGTCGGCCCACTGAGGGTTGAGCTTCGCCGTCGCCTGGCGGACGGCGCAGGCGAGATCGGCCAGGCTGGAGGCCGCGAGCACGGCGCGCACCGGGGCCGCGGCCTGCCGCCAGCAGAGCCAGTTCCCCAGCGTCCGCGGGTCGACGGGCGGGTCCGTCCGGCCGAGCCGGGCGTCGGCGGCCAGGCTCGCGACCGACAGGGGGTCCCCCTCCAGCGTCTCGGGCGCCACCTGGGCCGCGAGGACGGAGCGCCACATCAGCGCCGTCAGGGCGTCCGTGGTCGACACCCACGGCACGTCGGTGGGCCGCGTCGCGTGGGCGGGCGCGGCGTCGGCCTTGAGCCGCGCGAGGCCCGCGGCCGAGAAGGCGAAGACCTGGCCCGCGTGCTCGCGCGAGACCATCTTCTCGGGCATGCCCCCGGGCGCGCAGGGCAGCACCACGTACTCGTCGTGGTCCGCGACCCGCCCGGCGTTGCGGCCCGACGGCCGCATGACCCTCTCGCGGTCGGTGAAGAACACGTCGGGGAGGTCGACGCGCGCCCCGTGCTCCATGCCCTGGGCGCGCCGGCACTCCTCGGCCCACGTCTCCAGCCAGGTGTAGTAGGTGTTGGCGTCGGAAAAGACGTGGTAGCCGCACATGGTGAGCAAGAGGCCCCCGGGGACAAAGTTGGCTTGCACCGCGACGACGGGAAGCCGCTCTCCCGCCGTCGGCCACGTAAACCGACGCCATAGCAGGTCGCCGGGGAAGGCAGCCACAGGGAAGCCTTTGGATTGCATCTCGGGGAAGCTGTGGGCGAAGGCTCCCGGGGCTCGGAGATCTTGGCACACGAGGGCCTCCAAGTCAGGGGCCTCTTGGAGCCGCAGGACGCCAGCTTGCTTGGCCTCGGTGTCGAGCACACCTTCGCACTTGAGGGAAGGAATGCGTTCCTGCGTTGCCTGGAACCCGGCCTGGAGAATGGCGAAGCACTCGTCCATGTCGTAACCGTCTGGCAGCTCCATGGGAAACATGAGGCGGATGTACCCCTTGGGCCCCGCCTTTTCCAGCAGGGTGGCCTCGGGGATTCGACGGGCGTAAGCTGAAGGCATCGTGTGTTGGCTGGCAGGCACTGCCACAAAGACGATTCTACTTTACGAAGATGGAAGGTTCGGCGGCCATAGTGATGTCTATGTCCCGGCGCGCACTTATCACACACATATATCTTCCGGCCGGCAACAAGACGGCGGCGTGGAAGCGTCGATCCTCATGTGTTCCGTATTCGCGACTTGCAACCGAGGATGGGGCTCCTTTGACAAGAAGCGTTTTCCCCGGAGCCGCCTGTCGGCTAGGAATCCCACCTAGTTCTCATCCTCCTGCCACTCCGGGCTCTGAGAAGGCATCCTGACAGGGGCTAAGGATTGCCATGCTGACCGGTGTCAGCATATCGGTACCCCCCCTCCCCCGCAGCCTCTTGCGGAGGCTGAGGGACTGTGATTGGCTCGTTTCGCAGTTCAACCACGCAGGCAAGAATGATATTGATGCAGGTAAGATACAGTGAGACCACGCGGGGCCTGCTGGGAAGAGCGAGCCCCTCCCTTTTTCGATGGTATTGCTGCAAGCCGACGATGGTTGGGCCCGGTGGCCAGGGAGGTGGGCGAACCAAACACTGGGCACACGTCGGCAGTCTGTTAAGGCCTGGCAGGCAATGCAAACCGTATTCACGGGACGCCTATAGGCTGGGTAAGCGTGGGCGACGCAACGTGCATGCTTGGCGTGCCATTCGGTTCACTGAAGGGACGCAGACGTGATAGTGTCGACGGACGACGACATGATCGGGGGGTTGGGGGGGGCGACTGGCTGGCCGACACTAGCAATACGAAAATGCATGCGCCGGTGTGCGTTGGGAATGGCTTCTGACCAAGACAAGATGCGGCCAGATGGAAAGAGATGGTGACAGCGGCGGATGGGCCCCAGAAGGCCAGGTTGAATACTTATCCATGACCAGGTCCGGATGACTGGGACAGTATTCCCAGCTCCCCAGTTACTTGGGCAACCGTGCCATCATGGATCGCTTGGGCGGTCTGCGGGGAAGGGGATGAGAATGGAGGGGATCAAGGACTCCAGGTGTCCCATACACTCATTCCATGGGATGGACAGTAGCCGGAGCACAGGTACCTCATAAAGTCTAGCATGGACCCCCAGCGTATACCCTCTGTAGAAGGAGGCTCTCAGGGTAAAGAAGGATTCGAGGTAGCCACGAGGGAAGGCGTAGATGGTACTCAAGTACATAATGTACTATGTACTAATACGTCCCCTAATCGATAGCCCCACTCGATAAGCGTCCATTGGTGAGTACGCCGTACTGTGTTTAGCTTAGCCAACCTTATTAGGCAGGGGCAGCTCTCTGCCGGATCCAGCGACGATGCGTCGCTTCCCTGGTGCTGATTTGACACGGCCTCGGCTCAGGTCCCGCTGGCCCGCCCACCGCCTCATCCGCCGTCATAGCAACCATTGATCCTCTGCTCCATCTGCTGCTGAGCCACAACCGGCATCGCGAGACCCCATAAACGACCCGGAACGGGGGGACCAACGGCGTGGGGAGGAAAAATAAGCCAGAGACGCTCTCTCTCTCCCTAAACGCGCCCCAATCGACTGACTTCCTTGCCCGGACCTAAACCCCCATCCGCCGTCTACTTAGCCAGAGTCCTGCATCACGCGCCGCCCGCTTGCCCCGGATTCCCACTCTCCCCTTGGTCCGCCCGTGGCGGTGACGTACCGATCAGCACCCCCAAACCCCACGGACCCAGCAGGAGAAGGAGGACGACGACCACGACACCGCCGCTGCCCCAGCCATGGCCGACGCCCGCGCCCTCCTGCGCGCCCACCGCGCCGCCAACCGCATCGAGCACCCGTACGCCGCCTACAGCGACGCCGGCAAGCTGCTCTGCAAGCTGTGCCACGAGAACGTCAAGTCCGAGACCCTCTGGGACGGTCACCTACGGTCCGCCGGCCACCGCGACAAGCACGCCGCCCTCCAGCCGCCGCAACCACCGTCACAACAACAACAACAACAACAGCAACCACCCCAATCACAACCACCGCCCGGCCCGGCGACGAACCACAAGCGGAAACTCGACGACGCCGCCGCCGAGGACGAGGAAATGGGCGACGACGCTCCCGCCGTCGCCGCCGAGGACTTGGTCCGTAAGAAGAGGAGCCGGACCGACATGGTGGCGGCGCCCGCGGCTGCCACCGCCGGCATCAGCATACAGACGGCGGGCGAGAAGCCGGCCGCGGCCGCAGCGGGTGGCGGCGGCGGCGGCGGCACGACGACGCCGCCCGTCCTGACCCGCCAGCCGTCGGGCACGCCCGCGCACGGCGTGGAGCTCGCCATCCCGTCGCGGCCGGCGACGCCGTCCCTGGGCGAGGGGTCCCAGAGCTCGACACCGCGCCTCGCTAACGCCCACGTGCGGTCGCCGCTCGCCACGTCGGGGTCCGAGTCGGCCTCGACGCCCCAGGGCCCCGCGGCCGCGGTGGAGACGCGCATCGCCGCCGCCGCGCGCGGGGCCACGCCGCCGCCCCTGCCCGCCGACGGCCGCCCGCCGGTCGCCCGCACCGTCGACGAGGCCGAGTGGGCCGCCTTCGAGGCCGAGATCGCCGACGCCGCCGAGGCGACGCCGCCGCCACCGTCGGCGGTGCCGCAGCCGGGGTCCGGGGCCGTCGCCACCGCCGCCCTATTCAGCGGGCCCGGCGCCATTGCGGCCCCGGCGTTGACGGCGGAGCAGGTGGCGGCCAAGTCGGCCGACGAGGAGCACGAGCGCCGCAAGCTGCTCTCGGACGCCCAGCTGGCCGACGAGCGCGAGGACGCCACGCGCGCCCTCGAGGACGAGTTCGACGAGATGCAGGAGCTCGAGTCGCGCGTGCGCCGCCTTAAGGCCCGCCGCGAGGCCCTGCGCCTCGCCCACCAGCGTGCCCCCGCCGCCGCCGCCGACGGGAACGCGGGCGCCGCGGCTCCCGCGGGCGGCAAGGAAACGACGACGACGGGAAGCGCCGTGGCCGACAAGGAAAACCGGGGCGCCGAGGCACGTGCTGAGGGCGAGAGCGACGACGACGAAGAAGAAGATGACGACGATGACGAGGATTGGGACGACGGCTTCCGCTTTCGAGCGTAGACTGGCCGGTGCGCCCCCCCTGAAAGCTTTGCTTGGCCCTGTGGCTCAGGTTACCAGGTGACAAGTACTTCGAAAGGCTCACGAGCCCCCTTCCCCGCCTCCCCCCGCCCCTCCAACACCTGGGTCCGGTTCCTACGAGGTGGCCCCGGACGCAAGCCGCTACATGAGCACGGGCGGACAGGGCAGTCAGTAATTGAGGCACCCGACCGAGGGAACGTTCCCGCCCCGCCGAGCGTCCATTCCCCCCCCCCCTCCCCGAGGATCGATCGGGCAGCATCCAAAAGCGCGCCGTTTGCATTCTTTTGGGGGGAGGGAGGGGGGCCTCCGAGAGGCAGCAAGTTGCACTTAGGCGAGGGGTTGCACTCGGAAGAAGGGGGAGGGGTTTTACTTCTTTGGCATTTTTCCACACCGCAGACAAGGGGGATCGGCCGCCCCATTCCGAGGGCTCTGTATATAATAATGGATAACATGGCAAAAAAGCCCCGCGATGATGGAGAGAGAGCCTCTGCACATACGCCCCCCGTGGCCGTCAATTCAAGTCATCAAGCCTAAATAGGGGGAGAAGGCACGGCGGCGATGAAGCGAAAATCTTATCACCGCAACGGTTTAGTTGATGAGCCTTTCTACCGACCCAGTGTCAATTCCGGTGTGGCCGGTTTTCTGCCGACGACCCCGGATTCCCAGGAGGAGAGAGTTGGGGGGGGGGGGGGTGGTGCGGGGGGTTGCGGCCGGCAAGTCAAGTCACCAGACTAGGGCATGTCCTTTGCAACATGCGGCCGTTCCCACTCCCCTAGTGAAAGGAAGAAAAGAATCAAGGGCATTTGCGGGCCATGGTTGCCAGAATTGTGAAATGTCAAGAATCCCCGAGAAACCTACAAGTACAGCCTTGCCTGTGCAGAGGGGGGGTGGAGCGAGCGAGCGAGAACATGTCAGGACCAGCCCCGGGTCCGCCAGGCGTTGCGCCTCTACCCCTGCCTGCCATCCAGGCTAAAATAAGGAAAAGTCCCATCCGAGAGACGCCGTTTCGTCCATCCGCGTGTACCAATGACGGTCATTTCCCGTCGCGTTTCCAGTTTCCTTCCCAGTCCTGTCGTGTAACATTATCATACATATACCGTTCCGTCATCCATGGAGGGCAAAGAGAAAGGGAGCGGCGTTAGCCGACGGGCTCCACGACGAAAATCGTCTCTCAACCCATGGTGTTTAGGCCGCCTCGGGCATTGGCGCCCGCGCCGCCGCCGTGGCCGACGCGCTCCCAGAAGCGCTTGAGGCGCCAGACGCGGCCGACGCCGGCCTTCTCCTCCGACTTCTTGACGCCCTCGGCGCGCTCGCGGACCTCACCGCGCCAGACGCCGCCGACCCAGCGGCGCAGGCCGTCCTTGAGCTTCTCGCGCTCGACGGCGCGGCGCTTGGCCACGAGACCCGGCGCCACGGTGCCCTCGACGCACTCCTCGGGCAGCACGCCGCGCTGCACCAGCGTCTCGGCCGACGGGCGCAGCGGCAGCCGCCGCGACAGCCGGATGGCCACCAGGTTGCGCGCCAGTCGCCTCGAGATCTGCGTCGTGTGCGTGAGGAAGATGTGCCGCGCGATAAGGTCGCGCAGCGTTGGCCGGCTGGGCGAGAAGAGCAGCGGCGTCAATGATGCCCGAGCGTGCTGCAGCCGCAGGTGATGGAGGAGCGGGTCTTGAGAGAGAGCACGCAGGTGGTGGTTCGTCTGCTGTCAAGTCAACAAGATTCCCTCGAACCAGCCCGGGAGCCATGGGCATCAGAAAGAGGAACGACCGCTGGTCTCGTAACGTCAACGGCGGGAAGTGTCATTGTGTTCGATGCAGCCCACAGTGCTGGGAGGGAAATGAACCTCATCCAAATGCTGAATGAATAGTGGAGTGTGAAGATCGCGCGCGGGGGCCAGGCTCGAGGGGGCTGGCGAAGTGGACAAACTGGTCCTCCCCCCTCAAATCATGAGAAGGGGCTGCTGGCAACTCGACCTCATTCCCAAAGCACCCTGCAGAGCGAGACCAACTTACCCTGGACGTGGCCAGCAGATCACAAACGTCAAGGAAGCTGAGAATATGCGTGAGTACCTCGTTTGGCAGCAAGTCGAAGCTTGATCCCTGGTGCCATTCATGTGACACGTCCTCCACCAGCGTGACAGCGGAGGACGAGTTCATCATCATGAGCACGTCTCGACGTGACTGGGTGTCCTTTCTATCAGCCGATGTCGATGTGGCATGCATATCTTCAGAGAGTATGGGCTGCGCCCAGGGGCTTGTGCCGTCAAGGTACGACACTGTCGACACGTTGTCGATGGCTATGCCCGTTTCGGTTCCCGCAGCCACGCGGGAAGATCTTCCGGTGGCTTCGGTCGCGCTTTGCTCGCTTTGACCGAGTCGGCCTCGGTTCTGGCCGTTGAAAGCCGGTTGGCCATGCTGCGGGGCTGACACATGCGGCCTCTCGCCGGTCGGGGATAAGACGGCGGGCCGGGAGGGCGATTGGGCATCGCTGGACCCTGGCCGCTTGGATCGTGTGGTCACAGGGCGGCTGGCGGACGAGGGGCCCGTCCAAGGTGACGAGACAGGTGAGCATGCCGCATTGGGCAGAGGGGCGGCGCGGGCGGCCGGGGTCAAGACGGCCGGATTCTGGGCCTCGCAGGCGAGGGAGGGCGAGTCAGGATCCCGGGCGGTAGCCATGCCGAACTCGCGCCTCCTGGCTGTGTGTGTCACTTCAGGCAGCGACGCGAGGTGACAGCGATGAAGTGGCAATCACGCCGTTGCGCTGACGGAATGCGGTGCCCGGGCAAGTCCTGATGCGGGATGGAGCGGCAGGATGGTATCCACCAGCACCTCGAACCCAGGAGGGCCGGATGAGGTGGCGCGCGAGGGTGAAGACGCGGGACGGAAAGGCGTAGCGACGCCGAACTGAGTAAGGTGTGCGCGCGCGCGCGTTGCGTCGGCGGAGTCGGATATCCGCGAACCCTGACAGGTCTCGCTGGGCCAGCTGGCGGTGGAATGGGACGCAAGAGGCGCCAAGGCCGACGATGGCAGCCACCGCGGTTGAAGGCCCGTTGGTTTCGGCTCGGTGTACAAGCGAGGGAAGGGAGAGCCTTGACCACCTCACCTCTTGGGGGGGGGGGGGGGGGGGGGGGGGGGGGGGGGGTTCCAGGGTGCGATGGTGCTGAGCCGGGGAAAACAATGGGCGGGACGGGCGGAAGAGGCTGCAGTGCCACTGGGGGGTCTGGTACGCACGCGCGACGGTCCTGAAAGAGCAGGTCGAGACGGGGGCGCCCGCCCGGGATGTCTGGGCTGGCCGGGGCGAAACGAGCTTGGTTAACGAGCTTGGCTTCTACGCGGCTACGGGGTCAGTCAGCAACGGGGGGAGGGGGTGGGCGTTTCTCGGAGCGCGGGCGGCAAGCGATGCGGCGTGGAGGCTGGAAGCTTGGACGGCGGCGGCGGCGGGCGCTGACGCCTTCACGAATATGCGTGGATGCGGGTGGGACGAGGCGCATGAATGGGACGGATGGATGGGGAGGGAGGGATGGATTTCACGGACAGGCGGACAGAGAAGGCACGCAATGGAAGAAGAAGCCCCGAGCGGGCGAAGGGTAGACACGGGCGCGGGGAGGAGGCAAAGGTGAACGAACGAACGATGGATAGGTAAGTAAGTAGCCAAGCTGAAGCGGACGGAAGTTGAGACGAAGTCGCGTCATGAGCTACACGTACAGACAGGGCAGGCAGGCACCAATCTGGGGATGGAGGAGGTACCCACGGTACGCAAGTGGATGGTGCATATGGAAGGGATCCCTTGCAACCAGAAACATCGTACGTGCAGGTCGTTGAATCAACACTGTGTGCGGGGTGAGCGTGGGGGCGGGGACCCGCAGCCAAGGGAACAAAAACACAGTGTGCAGCCCTCTGCGCCACGCTGTGTTCGCATGATGGCCCGCGGGGCCTTCGCTTTGACGTGATCACTCCTCCTCCCCTTCCATCCCCATGCCATTCATCCATCTATCTATCCATCCATCCATCCATCCATCTTGGGTGGGCCATCCCATGTCCGCATTGTTGCTTACCTAACCAGCGTCTGTCTGTCCGTCCGTCCGTCTGCCTCTGTGAGAATACTACTTTGGCGGGCCGTTTGGTATGGGGCTGTTAATCCCCAAGTCCCGCTCTCGCTTCGCCCGCAGAGAGAGCGAGTCCAGCCAGAGGTGCTTGGTCGCCCGTCGTCTCGAACCCGAGAGCCGCCGCGCACTGATGAAAAACATGACCCCGGCCGATGCGGTTCCCACGACCGCGAACAGCCCACAGCTGTCGCTTGCCGTACTCTGAATCCCGTCTACGGAAGGTGTTGGTCGACCGTCTCCTGTAATCGAAGAACCTGCCGGCCGGCCTCTTCTGATCGCTCGGGGCTTACTCTTCTTCTTCTTCTTCTTCTTCTTCTACTTCTATGAAGCAGACGACCTTATGCCCAGGCGATGAAATCCTTGCGAGTCAGTGCGGGCGCCAATATGAGGATGGACAGCCATGTTGCCGCTACGGTCGCCCGCCCTGGCCTGACCCGTGTTGGGGGCCTTCCCCCCCTCCGCCTTCCCAGTGGGCATCTTCAAGAGCGGCCGCGAGTGCGGCCTTTTGCGCGCTACATGCTTCCATTGGCTACACTCCACTGTCGCGCGAAAGGCGCCGGCCGCGCGTTGTGATAGAAAATGCGAAGCGCGGAATCCATGCCCGCTTGCCTTTGTCACACACGGTACCAGGGGGGAGAGGGGGGGGGGAGATCCCGCCTGTAGTTCCGACCATGCGGCCGAGCCTTGTCCGTTTCATGGCAGTGATGTGCTGTCAGTCGCTTCACTTGCGCTTGAAGTGGCCTGGGACGGCGAGTGTCTGCCTGGTCCCCCGCCGCTTCGACTCCTTTCCTCCACCTCCGCCCCCCCCCCTCCTCCTCCCTCGGGCGGATATCGAGGCCGTGACAGTGGATTCGGTGGTGCCCGCGAGGCGCGCCCAGTCGAAAAAAATGACGACGGCGACTCCATGCCCAACCCCGACACGCGCAGGGAGGGCCGTGGGCTACCGCGATCCAGAGTGGCAGGCATAATTCGTCGTATATGACAAGACGCATGGCAGGCTGGCGACAGCGTTCTAAAGTTCTCACGCCTCCCCACCAGCGTAGCCGCCGTCTGACAGCATGGAAGCCTCCGTGTGGCTCCCAGTGACTCGCCAGTGACTTGCCGCTCCGGTCTTGGGTACCCGGCAGACCAGCCGGGCCGCGCGAGAGCGGCATGTAGCCTCAACCCCTGGGGCTGATCAGGTCCAGGTATGACCTTGGTCCTACCGTGAAGGGGGGGGAGGCGACCAGGAGGGTGTGGTCGCCCAAAAGGAGGGAGGGGAACATGTCGTATGGGTGTGGCCGCGCAATGGGTCGAAGCCCTGGACCCTTGCCAGCTTTTCCTCCCGCAGGGTATACCGGCCGCGTGAAATTTTCATCGAAGCCCAATGAGTATGTGGTGGATAGTCCAGATTCCTCAGTCAGGCCTCAATTCCCGCGGCTCTTGACCTGGTTTGGCAGCTTGTCCGCTGACTGACATGGGGGACGGAGTCGAGTGGAGTGCCAGGTTGATTTTCATCAGGAGGGGGGGGGGGGGAGGGTAGAAGTCGTCACGTCGAGCAAGCCCAGGGGCGCCACGCCATCGCCCACTCGCCTTGCCTCGATTTCGAATATTCCAGGTCCCGGAAGGAAGAGGCCGGCGAGGCCAGGCGGACTAGCACCACGACTGCTTTCCAATCAACTGCCCTGCCTTCTCCGAAATATCCAGTACCCCCATGCCAGTCCAGACCCCCTTATACAAGCCGAATCCAATCGAAGCCGACGACTACTATGCCTATGCGGGTTTAAACTTTGCCGGCGGCCCAGTGACGGCGTTTCTGGGAGCCCGGGTGAAAAGTGATGGGGAGAAGCGACCAGGTCACTTCGTCAGTGCAATAGGACGGGTGGTGGGGGAATACAAGATGAAACGGACAGGGCACAAAATGGGGGCCATGGCCGAGCCACGGCGCCTGCGGCTCGACTCATCTGCAGCGTGCTCGGGGGGTTCCGGCGAATGACGTGAATTGCTGAGATGAACCCCAGGGCTACACAGCAGAGCGCGGCCGCCGTCGTCGCTTTGTGAAGATTCGGCCGAGCGAGGTCATCCTGTCCGTCCAGCTGCGGCTCGTCGACGCCTTGGTGCTGGGTGCACCGCCGGTTGGCCGGGCGAGAGGGGGGAGGGGGGGTTTGTGGTGTTCTTCCCGAGAAGCCGTGACGACTGCCTCTTTCACGGGGCTTAGCCGTTCTGCCGCGGCCGCCGCGGCCGGCCATATATAGCGCTGCAGGGGGGCACGTGTGACACCTGGGCCACCGGACGAGGGCCCCTGGAGGCTGAAGACCAGAGCACGGAAACCGGCCCTCGGACAGTTTCGCATGTGGTAGTACCAAACCCACCGGTGTCTTACTCGAGAGGGCTTCGACGCCCAAGTACCACTACAAAGCACAAACCCCTTCACACCCACACGCTGGGGAAAAAAATAGTGGACTCCCCGGCATCGTCACGCCAGAGGCGAGATGACCTGCTTGCTGAAGGCTTCCGTTATTGGGAGTCGATGGGCAGGCTAGGCTGGGTGTCCGCCACTCTGCCCACCCAATTTCGAAAATAAGGGGCCCTCCTGCTCCACTCCCGCTCCTCTTCCTCGTGGGACACTGGTCGTAAGGGGGAATTCGGCCGCGGCTGGGGCGTAGCAACTACCCGAGAACCCTTCGGCTTGTGGGCTGCCCCGGCGCGCCGCCTATCGCCTACCGGGGGGCGCGTGAGTCCGTGCTGGACGAAAAGAAATGAGAATCTTCAGGAGGCAGCGGTACTCCGCTGGGCCGTGGTAAAGACGGAACGGGCCGCCGGTACCGGGGGAAGTCGACGAGGTATCCTTGGTCTGCAAAACAATGGGCAAGGGCCAGAAGAAAAAAAAAACGACTCGCGGACGCATGCGCCAGCCTCCACGCGCAAATCCGCGCGGGGCCGGGGCCGGGTTTCGCCAGTGACGTCGTAGTCACTGCCGCCCCATGCCGTCTATTACAGGATACAATCTACTTCGGGGCACTGCCGCGTCCAGCCACTTTGACGTGCATCAAGGCGGGACAGGCGCGGCGAATACGAGGCCCAGGTGAGAACAGCCGTCGTGGGGGCTTGACGTGTGATGAAACCAAGTGTGGCCGTCTTCGTCAGCCTTGGGCTTGGTCCGGTGTTGAAGAAAAAGCAGCCTACGCGCAGGTGACGTTAAACATGGTGCCATGTTACACAACGTCACTCGTGCCTCCCACCTGCGATATACCTCTGTCTTCCAATGGACCCTTGCCGATCTAGATCGAACGTTGGGAATGGTCACACCTGGTGCGACTTGGCTCCATGTGCATCAAACCGCGTAGGGTTGTTGGGCTTCCACCTGCCATGTAACCGGACACTGACGAAGCCTCACGAGGACGAATACGACGGTTGCCGGGCTTGCTGGGACGTCACGTTGAGAACAGCCAGCGAGAGCAAAGCCTCTCGAGTGCATGCGGTAAACCGCGGAAGCGAGCCGCGGCCAAAGAAAATGAAGCATACCGCTAGAGCCGTCCGTCTAGGAAAGAGGGACAATGCTACAAACACGCGATGGAGATTAGCCGGGGGTCACGGTATAGAAAATGCTCAGTCGGACGAATCAGGGGGCCTGTCCATCCTGGATGAATCGTCACCTTACAGGGCATGCAGCCGAAGTTGACGTTTGGCCTGAAGAGAGTCTTCTCGTAGGCAGGGTCGCGCTCGAGGCCGCTTCGGCGACAGGGGTGGCAAACAGGCCAGGCCGGTCAAATGGACCTTGCCACGTCGAGTCCCGAACGCCTCTCGCCAGCAAAGACCTTGGAAATATGTGCTTCTTGCTGCCTTCGGCCGCGGGCCGCTTTTGACGCGAACTGTGGGGATCGGTACGACGCCCGATGTTGCTGCTCCGTCGTCTGGTCATCTCAGTGCTGGCCTAGCTCCTGGAGGGATGTGGCAGGGTCGCATTTGAGGCCCGCCCTGACACCGCGATACGGTGATGTGTTGTCGTCGGTGGCATCAAGGTCTGGCTTCTATCGGGTACCAATGGATATTATTCGGATGTTCCTTACCACCACGATGCGCTGTAACAATGTTGGCTGCACGCCGTGGCTCTATTGCATCAAGGCCACATCTTCGATCCCGAAGGTGGCTTGCTGCGCCGCTCATCACCGACGGATGCCCAGTATTACCCAAGGGGGGAGGACGTGAGGTACCTGCAGTGGCCGGGGGTATATCGAACTGCGAAACCTCTCCGTTAGTCAGCAAAAAAAAAAAATATAGCCCCTGATGAGAGGGGAGCGGATATTTGTTCAGGGGTAGGTGTTCAGTCACCCCCAACCCAGCGAGCGACGAAGACGTTCCGCCCACGAGACTAACCAATCGGTATGTAAGCTTCGACCTCGACGTTGAAAGACGCACCCCGTGACCGAAGAAACATGCCTGGTTGCTTTGTACTCGGATGCTGGTCAAGGGTCTTCGATTGGCTCGTCTCGGGCGTTCGAGTCTCAACCCCGGCTGCAGGCAGCGGGAAGGGCCACCATATGCAAGAAGTCGTTCCTCCCAGGGGTTTCCCTGGGTGGCTACCTGCGGGAGGGGGGAAGCTAGGTATGCACCTTTCCTGAAGGTGGCTTCTGTACCCACCGCGGGAACAAACAGGGGCTCCCCGTCCAGGGTAGGGCCAGCCCATTGCCACGCCTATTATCCGCATACCGATGGGGGGGGGGGGGGGGGGGGTATAGGTGGTTTTTCGAACGGCGTCGGTAAGTTAGGCCGGTGTGGTTGGTCAACGTGGCAATCGAAGAATCCCTGGGAAGTGTATTAGGCGGCGGAAGAGAAGAGCAACCTGCCTGCTCCACCGGTCCTTTGTGACGTCTTAGTCCTGCCATCAGGTACAAAGCACCGGCGTCTGGTCGGCTGAGGCCGATGGTCCACGAGAGGTATCGATCTGAGTGGGAGTTGAAAAGGGCTCTTGTGTTCAACAGTCAACGCCCGCCCGTGTGGGGTGATGAGAAGTTTTGATACTATAAGTATCGACGCCTCCCCAGTGGCATTCGATGTCGTTGATAGGAGAAGGCATCGTCGGCATCGTCGGTAACGGATCGAGACACTCGTGGGGACCAAGAAGAATCCAAAGTCAAGAACCTGGGGAGCGGCCTGCTCAAGAACCCGTCAGTCAGTATGCCCCGGATCCTATCCTTCACCCTAACAGCCAGGGAGTGGGAGTTATACTAACCTGACCCCTTGTTCGTATAGCACGGACGGCCCTCACACATGTGCTATTACGATCAAGTACATTGGGCGTGCGGTTACTGGAGATGGTCCACCTTCAGGGAGCAGTGCACCAGGGAATACCGAACAGGGGAGACGTGCGGATTGAGGCTCGCGTTAGGGATAACCCGCGTGGACGAAAGTTGTAAGATATGCAAGGACATGGAGAAGAAACAACGCAAATTGGCCAAACTTCAGAGCGATGTCTACCGCTGGCAAGGAGAGGGCAACCGGAATGCGTCAATCGAGAAAGCGGAGAGGGAAATGGCCGAGATTGAGAGCGTCTTGGCGGGGCTGGGCCTTGAGCATTGGGAGAGAGTGAACAGGAATGTGTGAGCCACCATTGGCGAGAACCGAAAGGCGTCAATTACCCGGCGGCGATGGGTTGGGGTTGGGAGAAAACGGGCGAGCGCGAATGTGTAAACCCCACGATGAAGGCGGGCCGGGTCTGCCTCCTTCCGCCGAAAAAAAAGAGAAAAAAGGCGAAGATGAGAGGCCAGCGGGGTTTTCTCAGCAGGGCCACCGGAGCACCGACCGGTGACTGGGGCGTCAACCAATCTATTTTTTCCCCTTCCCCTTGCGTCTTCAGGTGATTCAGGCAGTTCCCTGGGAGCTCGGGATTGGACCGTTCGGTAGAATGTCGTCCCAGCATCCTCGATCGCATGTGGGCGGACCGCGAGGTTTGCCCATGTTTCAGGGGGCAGCAAAGTTTGTCCGGTCCTGAGTGAGATGGCCAGTCCTGGGCGATATGATCTTCCACGCGGTAGTCGCCGTCGACCAACCAAGAACTTCCTCCGAGCAGGGCGAAATCTCACGAAAGCGGGGAACCCTTTCCTTGGAAGACCCGACGATACCTGTGATGTGCATAAGCATCCCAACCGGCAGGACAACAGGGTACCTATTGCGGCATAGGAGCTTCTTAGGGCAGCACCCTGGCTCGGACACAGGACGTCGCGACGCGGGGACGTGGACGGTTCGAGGCCCGGTGAGATGGGGCGGCGTGTCGTAGATGAGCAGACAAGAGTCGAAAATTCCTGTGTATGGACAAGCGTATCCGGGCTTCAGGAGGGGCTACCTCCCGCGAGCAGAGGAGGGATACGCGCTGAGAATGCGGGTGCTGCGGCTAAGTGGAAATGCCTATGGGGCGGGAGTGCCCGAAGTTCGGCCTGACTGGCCAAATTGGTCGATAGGACAGGAATACGGCAGGGCTTTTGCATATATGGATCCCCGGGGCGCCCTAGGAAGCGGTTCAGTGTTGTTCGTGACGCAGACGGCAACTCTATTCAAGCGAGGCCGGTGAAGAGAGCAGCGGATTTGTGCGATGAAATGGTATTGACATAGAGAAATTGCGCGCTAGACTGAGTGGTTCTTCTATACACCTCCGCCTGGTACCGAGGAGGAGTTGGCACGTGGCCCTGGTCGATGGATCCTGTGAGCTGAGGGGTCCCGAAACGGTCCATGATTGGTGGTAATGGAGAATGCCGCTGTGGTGCGAGGGACTCAGGCGAGGCAGGGAGGGCCCTGGGCCCAAGGATGCCTTGATTTGAAGCGACGCATTTGAGGGACCCAGTACCCATGACGAACTCCGTTCCACCAAGACCCGGGCCGCAGCGGAACCGTGGCTGTAACCGCGAAAAGAAAAAAAAAGAAAACCGAAAGGGCTGAGGGTATTAGTCGATCAGGGGATCGAAGACTTTTCACCGTTCATGGCGCACTTTTTACGCCTCGGCCGAAACCCTTGACGTGCCTGACGGGAAACTTTGCTGATTTCAGGAAGATCCCGTCATCGCAAGCCGTTCGTCTACGTTGACGGCAGAGCCCTGAATTCATGATCATCACGTGATAGCGATGACGTGCATCAGGTTATGCAGTAGCCGCGTCAGCAAAAGTCCCCACTAGAGGCTGACCTGCTCCCTCCTTGATACTGGGCGCACTGGCCTGCATGTCGGCGGCCTCGTCGTCGCTGAGCCAGTCCATCTGTCCATATACATTGCCAGCTCGGGAGGGGTCGTCGTCGGCGGAAAGCTTTGCGAGGATAGCATGGTAGCGGGCCAGGCGACCGTCCTGGCCTGGGAGCATACCCTGGTGCGCTTGCGTTGTTTCTTGGGGGATGATCTCGAAAATATCGACGAGGTTGCTGCCAAGTCACGTCAGTCTCGTGTCGCGCGTGGGCCACCCCGCTACGGCGACGTACTTGGAAGTCGTGGTCACGACTTGCTGTACGGCTTCGGTTTCGCGCTGCGACTCGAGGGGATCGGCACGGGCGTTGATGTTCTGGTCGCTGAAGCTTCCGTACTGGAAGTTGTTCGGATCGCCAAGCAACCGCTGGACGTCGTCCTGGGGCGCAGTATCAGTCATTGCTCCCGCGTGTCGCCCGCCAAACCTACCTCGTCGAAGGTCTCCTGGCGACGCCGCCCGAGGCAGGAGGCGCAGACACCCATGGCTGTCGCGATCGCTTCGGCGATTTGGTGAAGGGAAATGAGCGGCGCTGGACTGAGGAGAAAAGCCCCACTCCGAGATGTACTACAAAAGAACCATAGGGATGGGAGAAGGCGGAGGGTCAGCCGTGAGGGCCAAGGGCGGGAAGGAATCGGCCTCTGGCTATCGCGAAGGATCGAGGGATGCGCCGTGGTCGCATGCCAATTGCGCGGAAATTCTTCTGAAGTTTGTCGGTCGCATTGGATGTAGTCGCGGAGCTGCCCCAACTTGCAGACGGCGGGGAGGCCCGTGCGGGGCCGTCGCGCTTGCCTTAATCTCCAGAGGGCGGAGTTTTAGATTTTCCGTTCAATGCACACAGTGGTGGTTGAGGTCTCGGTCCGGCGGCGATCGGAAGCGGATCCCCACGCGAGAGAAGGTCCAGGTGCCGTCTGATGTCCTCGCCTGGGCTTATGCCCGTCATGGAACCAGATACGTTCTGTAGGCGGAAGAAGGCAAGGATGCATCTGGCACCTAATGCAGGAACGCTGGTCACGTCAATCGCAGGCATGCAGATGGGCTCGGGACACGATCCGTCGTCACTTGACCGCCGGTGCATCCAGAGGGCGCGCGTCTTGGCGGACACTGTGCCTAATGCCCACCGCGCCAAGTAGGTACATGGCAAAAAGTAGGTACCTCGAGACACGGCTACAGGAAACTGCCCACCGGCGACCTTGTCGTACCTATCCCCTTCCTTTACATTGTACGGGGCTTGGAGCATCTATCGCATGGGATCCCATCAGATTGACATCTTGATTCTCGAGGTACATTAGGGAGCTTTACCCCGTAGATGCGCTAGACTTAGGTACGGCTTCAACGATCCTGGGCTGACAGGTCCCACTATTCTACAAATAGGTACCCTCCCATACATTACATAGTACATCCATTACATGACCTACTGTGACCCGCCATAACCGGTCAGTAATGGAGGCCCTCCAGCTGCCCAGGGCCTGTGAGATCCCATCTATTCCAACTCCAGCGCCCCCCCGCGCAGTATCGTCCCATGGATCGGTGCATCTACAACACACCGCAACGAATGAATGCGCCCCTTTGCGACGTGGGCCTCGTTAAGTCCTTCCTAGAATGCAACACACATGGATCTTATCGGCTCCTGGCGCCGTTTGGCTGCTAAATTGGGGCCCAAATCCCACCCCCGGAGCCGTTTCACACGCCAACCTCGACAGGCATTCCCTGCGCGCCACCCGCCCTCCCCACATGATTGACACCCGACAAACGAGAGACTGGGGAGCATATGGAGGCGAAGAGCCTCAATCCTCTCGATCCTGGATCCCTGCGTAGTTCACCGTTGGGGGTCCTCTACTTGCTTGATCGGGAAACTGGCCACGCGACGCCAGCCCATTGCCCTGGTTGAGCGGGGGGACCAAAATAGCCTGGAACCTCACGCGTTTCTGCTGAGTGTTTCTGGCCAGCCGGTTTGCCGTCCACAGAAGAGGCCTCAAGCAACTACACGCACAAATTTACACGATTATCTCGGCATCGAGTGGGTGCTCGGCGAACTGACATCGCCAATTGAAACTTTTGGGTCACGTCCATCCTTGGGCCCCGGTTCGGAGCCGGCGAGGCGTCTAATACCAACGAGTCAACTTCGCCGGACTGCGGGCATGAGGGTTGGATATAAAGGAGCAGGCCAAGTCGACCATCGTCTTCCCGGCCATTATCAGAATCCAACTCACCATTCTCTCTCTCAGCGTGCTATCTTCAACTTGGCAATATAACCCCTTTCCGAGCCACCAACCAAGCTTTCTGCCAAGCACTTCACCGAGCCTTTCACCAAGCCTTTCCCCGTATCTTCAACCATTTCGCCAACTTAGCCTGCTCTCACAATCATGTTGGTATTCCACCACATTCGTAAAACGTCCACCACGGCCTTCGTTCTCCTCGCCATCTCCACTCAAGGTCTTTGCGAGGACAAGACCACGACGGCCTTTGTCGACCAAGCCACCAACATCACTTTCCAGCGTTTCTTCGGTGCCAAGTCAGGCTTCGCCTTTGGCATCGCGCTGCCCGAGGCTCCCAACAGCTCCTTCATCGGCCAGCTGACCTTCCCACTCAAGAATGGCGCCGGGTGGGGTGGTTGGTCGCTCACCGGCGACATGGAGGGCCCTCTCCTGATGGCCGCCTGGTCGCCCGACGGCACCAAGGTGATCTCGTCCTTCCGCCAGGCGCGCAACGAGGACGACAACCCGCCCGAGGTCACGGGCGCCTTCTCCGTCCGCCCCATCGCCGAGGGCACCTTTGTCAACTCCTCCTTCCTCTCCTACACATTCCTCTGCGAAGGCTGCCTCGACGCCTCCCTGGGCCTCGGCGCCGCTGCCGCCGCCGGCACGGTCGAGATGGGCTGGGCCCTTGGCAGCAAGGCCGTCCGCAACCCCGAGACGTCGGCCGGCATCCTCGCCTTCCACGACGAGGGCGAGGGCGGCTTCGACGCCCAGCTGGCGCAGGCCAAGAGCCCCGAGTTCGACAAGTGGGCGGCTCTGGCCGGGCCGCCAGTGCCTCCTCCCGCCGCAGCGCAGCCGTTTTCCCCCCAAACCGGCGATGGCAATGGCGATGATAGCGGTGACGACTCGGGCGACGATTCGGGCGACGATTCCGACTCGGATTCCGACGACGACTGAACAGTCCAGCACCCTCTTGGCCTTGGTACAGGTACCAGGCTTTGGTACTGGTACCAACTGTAGCCGACACGGGGAAGCGTTCTCGCCCCGATTCTCTTCTCACTGATTCTCTTCTCACTGAACAAATAGACTACTTGCTTACTTAGATGTGTACAAACTCCATTAAAAATAAACGAGTTCAAGTAATGCTCGGTCACTTGAAGAAATCTCCGATCAAAAGCCATGTGAATAATCGTATTGTGCAGTGGACAAGAACTAGTCATGTTGCCGCCACCAAGAGAAAGTCCCGAGTAAACTCGCCCCAAACCACTGAGGCGACTTCGGCAGCTTTCTGCATGGCCCATCGCAAGCCCTCCATCGCCATCTATCCATGGACCTGGAAAGGTGATGTAACGGGTCCTGCCAAGCCCGACGCCCTGATTTCCTGATTTTCATAAGATGTTTCTGTGCTTCTCCAACATGCTGGGCGGGCCGCTCCAGGCACATTGCAGTAACACCCCGGGTGCATCTCCCTCGTCCCTCCTCAGTCGACCACGCCCTCCATGGGCACATCGTCGCGTGCCAGCTCGTCCGGGGAGCTGCGGCCGGCGTGCTCCTGCTCGGCGCGCAGCTCGGCGCGAAGACGGGCGAGGGCGGCCCGGAGAAGGCGGGTCTGCTGGCGCCGGCGGGTGCTCTCGGCCTGGGCGGCGCGGGCCCGGTCCTCGGCGCGGGCGCGCGTGGCGTCCAGGCGGTCCCGCTCCGCGAGCAGGGCGGCGTGCTGCTGCTGCTGCTGCTGCTCGTTCTCGAGCGGCACGCGCCCGTGGCCCTCGCCGCCCGGGTTGCCCGCGTGCGCGGAGGCCGGCGCCCCCGATGGCTCCCACGTCTGGCTCGCCTGCTCCTTCAGCGCCGCCAGCAGCTGCTGCGTCTGCTCCTCCAGGTCCCGGATCCGCGCCCCGTCCGCGGCGGCGCGCTGAGCGGCTGTCTGTTCCAGCTCGCGCCGCTGCGATGCCAGCACGCCCTCGTAGAACCGGGTGAGGTCGGCGCGCTCCAGGGCCAGGCTCTCCCTACCACCATCCAGAGTCAGCATATCCCGAAAACAGCCACCCCGGACGCACGTCTCGGAGCTCGCTCGGGCTGGAACGATGGACAAAAAGAAAAAAGAAACGGGAGTATGACGGGAGTTATCTGTGCTGAAAAGGGGGATCAAGAACATCGGATGTTGCTTACTCGAGCTCCGCGTTCCGCGTCCGGTTGTCTTCCTCTTGCTGATCGAGAGCCCAGCGGAGCTGTTGTAACTGGTCCTGGAGTCCGTGGATTCGTTCCTGGAGCCGGCCGATTTGCTTTTGGAGTTTGGCGCGGCGACATGGCGGGATCTTTTTCGCCGGGGCGGCCGCGGGTTTGGGCGGTATGAGGGACTCGAGCCACCGTCGGCCGGACTCCTGGGCGGCGGCGACCGCGCGCGAACACGCGGCTGCCTGTAACCGTACCGAAATCGCCCGCTCGGCAATCTGGTCCGAGTAGTGCCTCAAGACGTCGGCAAAATTCTCGTCGCGGCCAGTGGCACTTTCAAGTCTTCGCTTGGCCACCTGGTAGGCGAGGTTGAGAAAAAAAAGGGCGATCATGAGTTGGACAACCCATCCAATGATTTGGACCAGGTTATCCATGTATTGTGAGATCACTTGAGCGTCCATGGCCTCGATGGTTGGGGTATCGTGGAAGCCAATGGGTGTTGAAGTGAAGTTTAGGAAGTCACGAGTTTTCTCGGCTGTTAAATTTTTGCTTGGGGGAGTTGAGTCTTGCGCAGGTTCTGATGGATTGAGAAGGGACGCAGGAAATAGTCCTAGGCCAATTCCAACATACGATCTTGAACAAAAGAGGATGGCTGCCTGAGTACCTCTCCTCAATTTGGGTAGGGTGGGAAATATTTGGCGAGGGAGGGAACTGTCCCGATTTTAGGCAGCTATCCATGGTTTTTTGGATTGCAATAGATGCACCGGGTGCCATTGTTCCTCTGACTATATCTCTGGAATTCTGTACTATGAATCAGTCTCAACGTAAATAAAGGAGTTGAGGGCCTTTCAGGGAATGCTTACGTAGGCGACAGGGTAACTAACCCCGTGCAGAGTTTTCTCACTGTTATAAAGATGCCTGAGAACCTCTCCGGGTACAAATGTCTTCTTTACTAGAAGCCTGTGATTTATAAGACTTGGATTAAAATATCCCCGCCAAGTGACAGGCAAGAATCTGACGGCCCAAGGCGTATAGGGTGATATACTTGTAAGATGTAGCAGCAGAGCGGAAGTACCCAGGCATTACTTTTGATAGCTAAGTTTACAAAGTTATGTAAAGAGCTAACAAAGTACTGGGAAATCTTGTGAGTAGTACGCTTAAACTATATATCACAAAACATTGTCAGTTTGACTCTCGTACTCCCAGCGGATAGGAAAGTTTCGACTTGTGTCAAGTCACTTGTATTCAAACGCTTCTAATGAAGAGGCTCGCTTTACGAAGGGGATGCCCGACAATAAGGGGGTTGATTCACTTACACATGACAAAGCCACCCAATGCTGACTACCTGTAAGCATCTCACTCTTGGCGAAGCAAGAAAGCCAGCCCTTCATGGACCGGGCATCCTAGTACACAGGACCTGACGAGGTTTTCCATGTCAGTATACGCGAAGACGATTTGACGTGTGTCCACAGCCTTGTCGCATCCAACCAGGCGCTCGTGAACTTGCCATCCAAGGGGGGGTACGCTGCTCAAGGCGGCTGTCCGCTGTGAGAGTGCGGCGTCGGTAGCAGAGAGACCTTGCTGGAAGCTGGTGCTGATTTACTCCAAAAATCAGCAACTGATGCTGGTACTTGCGTGGACATCTAGCGATACGTGACCAGACAGATGGTCTGGCGTGTCTATTGCGGCCACGGTCCGATCGTGCGTGTTTGGGCAAGAACCCCTGAGAGGGCCGATGCGAAATCGGTGGCCAGTAGGCAATCAGGCGTGAAGCGAGTTGAGGAATGTTTCGAAGAGCCGCCATCGGGCGTGAATTTGACGGGGCGCTTCTTCCGCCTCCCCCCTTCAATGACATTGAGTCTGGCGACCCGGCGACGACAGTCAGCCCTGTAGCATGGCCATTGTGCATACGCGAGATAATGACGACTTTGAGTCTTTCCGGGTCAATACAGGCTGCAGCCAGATGAGCGGGCTCTCTGGCATATCGGGCTAAACCTGTCCAATAAAGTGCATGTGCACTCACCATGGGATAATTAGGGTCGGACTTGCTTCATCGTAGGGCGCAGTCGGGGATGGGAAAACGTCCACATGTGGATGCTCATTGCAGAAGGTGCGGGTGGCCGACTATTCAATTTACAACAAGCCAAACAAGATAGGATGACGCCGTGGAAGAATGCTGCGCCGAGGGTCAGAGTAGATGGCTAAACCCTTATTCCCCTGGCCTCGAAAGCGGTGACATTTGTCGCCATATTCATGAATTTCAGCATTACAGATCCAACGGAGCGAGGATAGCTCTAAGCTACCAACCTAAGAACATACACTTCTATCAATGAGGCTGGCCACGTTGAACGACGGTGGAGGGGAAAGTTTAAGGATGTTGGGAGTAAATGTGTAGGCCGAAGTGAGAGAGGAGGGGGAAAGAAGTAAAAGGAGGAAGGGACTCCCTTTAAATAGGTACATACGACAGAATGAACAATGATGAGATCGTGCCTTCTAACCGTCCGGCACTCTAATAACCGAAGCGGTAATGACGTGGGTTGGGACAAGCAAAGGATAGGATTTGCAGGCAGCTTTAAGCAAATCACTGGCGTTGCCACTGACAGAAACCGGAGATTCAAGGGGCACTTGTGCTAGTGATGTGCGGCTTTGATTGATGAGCGGGCCAGACTCTCAATAAAGGAATGACTATCGCAACTCTCAAAACTCAAGTGGATTTGCTTTCCATAGAGACTCGTCTCAGCTGGTCAGCTTCATCTCCCCGAAAAAGAAGACTTTTGCTGCCACCTAGCAATCGCCACCATTGCAGCTGCACTGTCCGTTGATACAAGTTCCGAAACCACCACGGCACTGTTTGCTCCGGTCAGTTGTTTGTCTGTGGAGAAAGGTGGGGAGGCCCTCCTGGTCTGGGAGGGCAAGTTGCTTACAGCACAGCACGTCGTGGGGTCGTTGGCGGCGCAAGGGAACGAACGACCGACAAGGGTGGTTCCCGAGACATCCCTGGCGACCATGCCCATGGGGGCGGACTCGGGGACGGCCATAGCCAGGGCGGCGCTGACGAAGAGAGCGAGAGCAGAGGCGGAGAACTTCATGGTGGCGGTTTGGAAGGCGGGCGTTTGGGTGCGAATCGGGGTATGGCAGGTATGAAGAGCAGGACTTGAGGACGGAGTGAATTGGAGAGGATGAGAAACTTCAACAGCATACCTTTGGAACTGTCCTGGCTTTATATACAAGCCGGCGTTCCTCTGGGATCAGGCATCTAAGTTAGTGTCGATGGACTCATGGATGCCCGGATGGTCTCCGTGCCCTTCTGTCTGACGGAGAGTGCAGGGGGATACGGCCTGGAAAATGCACCCGCAGTTGCTTGATTGGCCACGACCTAAGTTGTGGAGGACTTGTAGTCATTCGGCAGGTGTTTTTGTTACTGCTCTAACCGTTAGCCGCCAATGACTTGCCGAGGCCCAATGATATCCGTCGTCCCTGGCTACGCCAGTGTGGAGAGGCGAGCTCATGGGCGTCTATAGGCCTCGCAAGCTGCGTATAGGGCGTAAATAGATAAAGCGGGACGGATCGGCACAACAAGCCACGAAAGGGGACACGGGATCACACGCGTCGTTCGTCTAGACGATGGCAACATGAAGAGACCGTTGATGTTATTGGCTGCTATGCACTAGTGATGTTGCAAGGCCTGATCCTTTTGTGGTCTCTCCGTCTCGATCGTATCATCCATTCTTCCGGAGGCACCGGCCAGGTAGACTATGGGGGTGGTCCCTGATTGTCTCAATGCGGCCCCGAGACAGTACGACGGCCTAGCCGTGAGACAACAGCACCTATACCCGGCACAACAAAGTTCAATAGTCGCCCTCAGCACTAGTAGCGCTATTTTACAGCGTATATACGAAATATGCGTCAAAATAGGGTTACAAGGAGATGATGGGTGAGATGACGGTTGGCCTGTGGAGGCGGGGTGTTGGCATGTTCCACTCGGGATTACTGTGATTTCACGATCAGCGCGGCGAAGGAACAAGCTAACGAGCAGGGCCGGCATGGGTCCGAAAGGAATGCCCGCACTCACGATCTGCGCACGCGGGAGGGCCTGTAGGTAAAGTAAAGTAGCCATGAGGGGAGGGCCAGTAAGTACTCCGAGTCCCTCCCCTTCCCCCCTTCCCCCGTCTCACCCCCCCGATTCGGCTCCGCGGGGTGTTTGACGCAAGGCACGCGGAGGCGCCCCCCGACGATCCGCGCCGCCTTGGTAGCTGACATGCATAAGCAGCACCGGCAGAGGCGGGATTGCACTGCCCGGCACGTCGCGCTGGCTAACGCGCGGCCTGCACTAACCACGTCAAGACGGAGTATACGAGTGGTGCAGACGAGGCTGGTCGCAATTCATCGCGGGGGAGCAAACTTTTGGCGACGAGGGACCGTTTTTGGACGGGGCGCAAGCACGGCATGTACGGTGCTCGAAATCAAGCCCTAGACTGCCTAGTTGGAGCTGGCACTCAAATGGGTATCGAATGTAGTAGCTCTTCTTCGTAAAGCCAAAACTAGACGAGTGCATATTCGTGTCTGCGGCAGTGGCACCAGTGATCTTGCTGTCGTTGCTGATTTACTTCTGAGGAGATGAGGGCAGTAGGTTGTGCAGTCAATATCATAGGACATGTTAAGCACTAAACCTCCAATAATTCCACTAGGCACTTTGGCGGAGTGGTTAACGCGATGCCCTGCTATGGAGTAACCATAGTGCTAGGCATTCCCTTCGGGGGCGTGTGTTCGAATCACACAGGTGTCGATAACATTTTTACTTTTTTTCGCACCATACTTCTTTTTCTGTTCATTTTGCCCTATTCGTCGTCTGACATCATGTCCAGTCAGTACACTTTGACGTTTTGTATGCGCCCTTTGACCTCCAGTCTGAGCATGATAAGTACCTAAGTAACATGCGCTCAGTGGCTTCGGTGAAGTGAGTAGCCCGGGAAAGATTCTGGGAGCGACACGATGCTGACCTGTCTCACTGGTGTTCGCCGCCCCGATGCACGCTATATTTGTTCCAGGAAGCCACCCGTAGTAGGTATCGCTTCTTCAGCATGAGGTGCTACTGCTGTACAGTTCCCGATGGCGGGGGCCTCTTTGCCCTGTATGCCCCAATATAAACTTCATGTAAGCACTGGTCGAATGCAGGGTTAGCTACGTTTTGCAGGTCCACCTTCCGGAACGGTTGATGGTTTGTCGCTATTCCATCACCACATTGGCCAGAGCCCTTGTAGTCAAGACATCGCTATCCCAGCAATCGGTTCCATCATCTGACGATCAATATGTACTTCGACCCATGTCGGTGCGGCTTCAACCATACCGTGAAGGACCCTCAAGTGCGCATACACGCATCTGCATTTTGCTGAAGGTTACGCCCCGTTCACTGTGCCTTCCAATCTATGTGGCTTCATGCTAATAGCCGTGCATTTGGTCGGTCCACAAGGGTGGCACTCGTCTAGAAGAGAAGAAGTTTTCCCTGCTCTGCCCCGGTCTGCAAGATCAAGACGGCGGATAAAATTATGCCAGATTCGTGTGGGCATTCACGATTCCAGAAGGGCGCCCCCAAACCAGCTGAAACCTAACTTTCCTCTTACAGTAGTGTTCCGTGCCGTTGCGAAAGGGTCAGGGATTTATTTGTTTTTTCCCTCGAGTAATATAGCTTTTGTAGATGTTTCCTCGTTTGGTTTCTCAGATCGCAAGCGCAACTCAGTGTCTACTGTAATCATATGCGTCCGCATAGGTTAGTGCATTGATAAGGACGCTATTCACTGCTGCCACTAAATCATTGGGTAAGATTCCGATGTGTGACGAGAACGAGAACTAGAATGCATCACGTATCTTTCCGTGAACCCCTGCCTCCTAAATCAACAGAAACCGCAAAAAAAGAGAGGGAAAATGTTCGAATTCCCTCGTCGTCAAAGTCTTTGAGGCCTTGGTTCCTGGCTTATTGCTGTCGCAGCATGTGATGGTTGAGCGGCTAGGTAAGTACCTACATATAGTTGTTTGCCCCCTATCCCGTACGGTGGAGTTTGGCTTGATAGTCAGCTGTTCATTGCTTCGCCCGGACCAGGCCAGCGTCTTAGTTCAATACCCGAGGCTCAAGTGTCGGCCGGCTGTCGCGAACCTAGAGTCTGGATCTGGTTAGTCAAAGAAACGCTTACCGCTGCCGGCGGTTGATGACGGCGTTCCCCGCGGCGGGGCAAGGAACACGAGATGGTTTTTTTTTGGTGGCGGTCCGTTCTTGGAGCGGAACTCGTAGACGCCCGGGGCAGTCGACCTAGGCGGCGGCCAGCCCATGGGATACGTCCCATATTTGGGAAGTTGATCCCTTGGCACGTCGATGCGGCAAACAACCATATCTTGCATGGCGTTGGCTCCAACCGGGGCAGCGAAAACCACGGACGCCATGGAACCTTGCCTCCTAGCGAGGGATCCAAAAAGGGGCATGGGCACTGGCCCCGGCCCCCCCCTGAGCCCCTTCCAGAGGGGGGCGGCTGGACCTGGGGCCACGACAGGGGAACGCCCGCTGGCCCATGCCGGATGCGGTCTAGATTACGCGACCAAGAAGTCGACCGTTTCGCCGACCATTGGCTTGGGTCACCCGGACGCCACAACTATCATAGCTGGCGCAGACTGGACGCGGCGAATGGAGCTGTAGGGTGGTAGCAATCTCGTCGCCGGGGCCCATCAGATGGGAGCCCCCCGAGGACGCAAACCCAGCGCCAGCCACTCGGCCTAGGGGAGATTCAGCACGAGCGCGGGCCGGCTGGGCCCGCTTTGCCCCTCGCGGTGTTCAATTGACCCAAAGCTGGATCCAACTTTGGCTCAAAGAGGTGGAGGAGGAGAAGGAGCGATGATGGAAGACTGCCAGTAATCCGACGCTGGATGCAGTCCGACATGGGATGGATGTCTTCGAGAAGTGGACGGATTTGGGCGGTCAATTGGCGAGACCTGGGTGCTGGGCAAAGGGCGGCGGCCAATGAGCGACGGCCCTCTGGTGAAACGATGCGTGTGGGACCCGTCAAGTGAAGAGGTCGTTTTGTGTTCCAGGTCCAGGTACCGTTTCGCCTGACTAATCGCCGTCTCGGCTCACGTTGCTTAATTCGGCCGCACTGCTACGCATTCGCGGAGCCGCGTAGGGTAAGTAGAGAGAGAGGCACTAAAGCGCGTGCAAGTGGACGAGGGCCATTCCATCGGACAAGACGTCCACTAGGTCTCTTCTCTTTTCGCCGAAGAACACATTTGCGCCCCCATTGAGAAGTGGCCAGAAAAAGTACCTACCTACCTTACATCCATACGTACTTACCTACATTACCTAATTGACCACATCCGACGGCCGTTGTGGCGGACGCGAAGGTGGAAGCGAGAGTTCCCCCCTTCTGGAGGGCAGGTCCCGGGGGCGGCCCACCCGCGGCTCCAGCTCGAGCGTTTCCATTTTTCAAGATGACCCGACCCACGGAGCTGGAGCGAGCACCTGCATCGGCATGCGACCGCCAAGTCCACGGCGTTAACGCCTACGACTAAGATGAACTGGAAAACGGGGACAGGGGCCTTCCTGGCCGGGGGCCACGATGGTGTATCAGGTGGCCGACCTGCCACGCAGCCAACGGGCCGTTCAAGTATGAAATGCCCGCCCGCCTCGCCCTTCCCGACTTGCCTTCTCGCACGCTTTTCGCTTGAACTCGATTCCTCACGACCGCCCCCCCAAGACTCACCCCCCCCTTCAGCCGGCACCTACAGCAACGCAGACCGGATCGCGAATCCCACCCCCGCTATCCTGCCGCCCGCCGCCACATCTCTCACAGCGGAAGAGCCCTCTCTCCCCCCCAGAAACCCCGTCATGGACTTCGGCAAACAACCGGGATACAAGAACGTATCCCTCAGCGACGACCATGAAATGTCGCGCTCGAGCACCGAGATCGGCTCCGTCGTCGGCGACGAGAAGCAGTGGCGCCCGCGGGACGACGAGCCGCTGCCCGAGTCCAGGGGCCGGCGGCTCATGGCCAAGTTCCGCCGCTACCGGTACATCATCGACACGCTGCTGCTGCTCGTCAACATATCGCTGTCGCTCCTGCTGGTGCGGGACTTTTGGCGCGAGAAGTCCGTCAGCACCATCCAAGTCGGTGGATCCTTTACCGGGACGGGCCCGGACTGTGAGTGCCTCCCCCACCACTGCCGCCCCGGCGGCGATCCCGTCGCCCGAGTAACCGCTCATCGTGCTGACCGGCACGTAAGTCCCGACCAAGGTGGTCAAGTTCAATGCCGACCCCTTGTTCGTCCCCTCCAACGCCTCCGACTTCTTTTCCAACGAAACCGTGGCCCAATGGAACACCATCATGCCGGGTAAGCCTCCCTCCTCCACCCCCTTTCCCCCTCAAGCCTCCCGAGGCCGCGTAGCCGAGACTGACGGGCGATGAACAGCCGGTACGGGATGGGGCGAGCCCACCGAGGACACTTTCTTCACCACCACCATGACGCACCAACTTCACTGTGTCGTATGTCGGCCCCCTTCTCTCGGTCTCCCCCGCTCCCTACCCTCTCCTGTCTCGGCTAACTCCCCCCCGCCCCCCCAAGTTCATGATGGCGCGCATCTACTCCAGCTTGGTCAGCAACGCGACCGAGCACCTCATGAGCGACTACCACTCGCACTACCTGCACTGCGTCGACTACCTGCGCCAGGGCATCATGTGCTCGGCCGACCTGGCCATGGAGCCGCACGAGCAGACGGACCCCGACGATAACGGTCCGCTGGACGGCAGCTGGAACGGTCACCATGGTAAGCAGCCCCCCCCTCCTGTCCCCCCCCCACGACTTTGCTAACGAGCCCCCGTACAGTATGCAAGGACTACAGCCACGTCATCCCCTACCTTGAGGGTAAGCCTTCCACCTCCGCACCCCCTCTCCCCTCCTTCCGTGACGGACGGCACGCGGCGTGTACTGACAACGAAAGCAGAGCAAATCTCGGAAGGCATCCGAAAGGTGCTGCCCATTGACGATTAGCGCGCCACGCCGTCTTCTCTCGTTCATCTCACATCATAGCGGGTCTTTTTGCCTTTTTCTTTTGCATATTGTTTCGGCTGCGAGAGGCGTTTCGGGATTACCCATTTGCATAGTTCGCATAGCGTAGCGCGTCCCACATCCATATTCGGCTTTTTGTTTGTTTTTTGGCATATAAAAATTCTACGTTGACCGAGGCTCCCCGGCTCGCAATAGAACCCTGGGCCTTCTTCCGAGAATGCGTCGCGCATACGATGCTACGGCCAACTCGGGGATAAAGAGGGAGAGGGAAGCCCTCCCGTTGAGCTACGGCCTACCTCAGAACCGGGTGTGGGCATGGATGTTCCCTGCGGCCCCGTCGGTTGAGCCATGAACCACCCCGCGTTTTCTACCAGTGTACTAACTTGCGTCGATCTCATAGCTTACTACGTAGTACTCGCCAGCGTAAACGACCGGCTGACGATTTCGAGGGGGGAGGGCACGGCGACGGTCTGAGCGTCGTGGCGGTGGTACAATTCCCTTCCAATGGGAAGCCATGCCCTTTATCCTATTCATCGTCTGTATACTGGATTACCAAGTAAAGAAGACTCTGGGGCTATGTAGGATTAGGCCATGGCGGTCACTGGCCCAGCGCGCCACATAGATCGATTGGTATGCAATTTTTCATCACTGTAGGCCAACGATAGCTAGGTATTTTGTGTCCAAGAATGCTTTGTGTCCAAGTCATGACTTCATTAATCGCCCTGTCAGCTCTCAGGTGGGGAAGTACAGGGACTGTCCATCGGGGATCTTGGTGTTCTCCCAGTTGACGTCGTTGGTGCGCTCGGCTGTGAGTTTGTCAGTAGAGTAGGACAGGAGACGGGCGGGGGCAAGAGACGGCCTACCTTGCTGGATGAGTTGCATTTCCCGCACACCGCAGAACAAGCCATTACGGCCCTCGCGCTGGACGGGTTCCCAGTGACCCTGGCTGCCCTCGCCGACCCACACTTCCTCCATAAAGCTGTCGCCCTCTTGGACAGTGCGGTGTGGGTTGTGTGTCGGCAACCTCAGGATCGGGGTTATGATTCGTTGGGGCAGGCTGAGGAGCCTTTCCCAGCGCCGAACCCAGGGGATCCAGCTCAGCGTGCGGTCGTCGTACGCCACTCGGACGTATGGGTTGACGTAGGTGCCGAGCTCCTTGGCTCCCTGGTTCCGGGCCACCTGGCTGACGTCGGCATGGAGGAGACAGCACTCGCAGCCGTCAAAGAAAACCTCGGGTTCGTAACGAAAACGCACCGGTGCCGTGACCTTGTGCGGTGCGGCAGGGTTGAGGACGTGATGGCCAATGTCTTGGAAATGAGGGTCAGGCAGAGTCCCGTTCAGGTTCTGGAGGTATTTGGCCTGCATAGCCACAATGCCACCCCAGCACGCCTTTACGGGAACGGCGTCACGCTGGGCCATAACAGCCGCCCTGGAGATCCCCTGGCCGGCGTTGCTGAAGAAAGGGAAGATGGGCAAGCCGTTGCTGAACCCCTCGGCATCCCGCTGTGCGTACAAATCATAGAACAGGAGAGGGTGAGCAAAGTCCATTCCACAGGTTGCGAGGTAGCGGGACCTGCCGTCGGCTCCCGCATTGGTGCTGAACAGGAGCTGGGCAGCCTCGATCGGGTGGAAGGCGACATCGTTGAGAAACAGAACCTTGTCGTATTCGGTAACGCCCGTGTCGGCATCCAGCGCATCCAACGGCCGAAGCGGCCGGTTGCGCATCTCGGACAGATAGGCAAGCCGTTTGGTGCGGTCGGCCCCGTCAGGCATTTTGACGGTAGGAAAATCGGCGACGGATACGTGAGGGTCGTAGAGAATCTTGTGGCGACAGGGCAGCTGCTGGCCCAACCATTCCAAGGCCTTCTGGCCAACATCCTTGCTGTCATTTTCGTAGATGCTGACGAACACATTGTCCTTGCCGATCAGATGGACTAGATGTAGCAGTCTCTGCCCCCAATTGCCAGCCGCTAAGTGTCCGTCCTTGTCGTACAGACTGACGCTGATGAAGATTTTTTCGTTGAAGAGATTCGCGCATCCCGGCTCGGACATGGGTCGAGAGCATCGTGAAGCCAGGTCTCGGTAGTGCGGCGGCGGTCGCGTATAGGACGGGGATAATATCGGGGTGGCAAAGAGCAAGACCAGCAGGGCTGCAATGAAGTACCTGATGACAGCGACAACCGGACGACCGCGGGGCCGGCGAAGCGCCCGTCGCAAATTTCGCGGTCTCGACCCGAGCCAGCCCAGTAGCCATGCGCCCCAGGGCTTCTGGACGCCGGGATGTCTGTGTGTCTTGAGGGCGCCCTCGACGTCGGCGTATGGGTTGTCGTCGGCGGTATTCGGGAGGTCATCGACGAAAGCCTTCTGCTCGGCCGAAGAGGCTGGGCGTCGCATCAGGGCAGGGTGCGCGGCCAGGGCCGCGTGGCGATGGCGGGTACGGAGTCGCCGACCCTCAGGGTCTCTCGTTCACGGTGGATTGTCCCCCCCCCTCGGCTGTTGGTAGCAGGCCGGTGCCTGCGAGGGAGTCTTGCCGGACGTTGCGCGTGAGTCCGCTCTGAGTCGAGGGATCGGTGAGGGATCAAGAGCAAGACATAGGCGATGCCGAGGCCAGTGGAGGACGCGAGAGGAAAGACACGAGAGGGGGCAGTCGTCGAGGTAAAGGTTGAACGAGTGTTACATTTGGATGAGGCCGCAAGGTTGGACTGATGTTCAGTAGAGTTCAGTCTAATTTGGGGTGGAACATGCCGTGGTCGCAACCCGTGTAGCCGCGCTCAGCAGCCTGAGGTGGACGAGGAAGACTGATGAGCACGCCAGGGATGAGGTAGATTCTAGGTAGGGTAAGTACCGTAAGAAGCCACCAGTGCCACCAAAAGTACCCCGCCTGCACCAAGGGGCTCGTACAGTACGACATAGCGCTGTCAGATAGGGGATCAGTAGTATCGATAAGCCTTGTGGCGCCCCCGCAGAACGGACAACTGCCGCCAAACGTTACCCTATCAATGGATGACTGCTGGTCCTGGACCCCATGCAAGACATCCATCCCATCCCATCTGTACATGTAATCAATCATCCATCCCATTCTTGATCCCATGGACTGCGGGGGTTCGGCATCCAGCTTCTTAGCGTCCATGGGCCCTTGGCGGCGACCGTGAATAGACAGAGGTACTTTGTATTGGTACATGTGCCAGGTTACAGGAATGTAGGTCACACAGCAGCAGGGGACACAATTCGTTTGTCTCTAAATCGCGAGGTGGCCCAGCCGAGCCACCGCGACCGGTAGACAGCTCGGCTTCCATCCTCAGCTGCACCTGGAGCCATTTGCCAAACGTAAGCGGTTCTACGCTACGTCTGTACGCGGGGTTTCATTCAGCAAATTGGCCTAGTAATACCATGAGGGCGGCAGCGTGTGACGGCCCCGACCGTGGATGCCTAAAGCGCCCATCATGAACTGCACCCGGAATACAGAACCTTCTCACTGATGGAGTCAGCAGATGGTATGCTGCGAACATAGATGTATGATAGTCGGCGCAACTCACGCAAACCCACCCCCAGCGTTCGCGATAAAGATGCATTCACCGTGCTGGGGGTTCCGGCTAGGTAGCCGAGTCTTGTGCGACATAATTACACCGGCGCGTTGGGACTGCCGAAACACAACGTCTGGTAGCACAAACCCCCAGCATGGATCCTCGGCCAACGCGGCCGCGCCGGGCAGAGCCGGCCAATAGATGGATGCTTCCTCATGTAAACGTCCAACCACGAATGCATTCAAGTGTCGGTCTCCAAGACCACGCGCCCCCGGCACACCCCCTTCGCAAGATAGCCCTCCGCGCAGTTCTTATCGGACCTTTGGGTCAGACTCCCAGACCTCGGGTATGGCTGCTTTGAGCATATGAGAGAACAAGACCCCCCTTGGGGGTTGTGTCCCTGCGGGCAAACTCTTAGAACTGCCTCACGTCGCTGGGCACCTTAGTACGTACGTGCAGGAGCAGCTGGTGAGGACCCATCACGGGTTGATGCCGAGTGACTTACCTGCTGTATGATGGCCGAGCCCGCGTCGGTTCCTGCGTCTGGGTGAGTAACGTTACAGATTTCGCGGCGTGCGCAAGGGAGAATGCTACCCGAATATCGACAGGGCGTCTGCCACGGGTGTGTTCGTGTGCTGAGGAGACTACGGCTTCTCATTGGCGCTCTTGTTTCCAGGGGCCGATCCGGTAATCTCCCGCGCACCTTATCTCTCCGCGCCTCCGCGCCATGCCGCCGCCCGCCCGAGGCCCATCTCGACAGGTTCCCGGATCTGCGGCAGCGTCTCCTGGCGTGGCATCCCATGTTAAGTACACCCACACCGTAGGGGCTGTCTTGCCGGCCTTGGCCGAGTTGGCCGAGGTTGACTGTCCTGTCCTCAAACCGCACGGCCGCTGCTTACTCCCCATCATCTGCTCAACACAGGCTGTCCCCGGCACAAACCCACGCCATGTCTCGAAGCGGCATGGGAATACAAGCTCGCCGGGGCCCTGCGGCCCAGGCCGTGCAGATGACTGCTCCTCGCGCGAACTCGCCGTCAGCGGGGTCGCCTCCCCCCAATGCTACCCTACACACTCCCCAAAGAGTCTTGGGTCGACCGTTCCCCCATGGCCCCGGCCCTCACACCCACCCCGCACAAATCATAGCCATTGACGTGCTGCCATCCCACCCCCCAAGGAAGCGCGTGCTGCTCGCGCAGTCCAATCGCCAAGCGAGCACCGGGAGCTTCCTCTCGTCTAATCAGAGACACCGACCCGGGCCACCTTCCTGTCCCGGGCTAGAGCGGAGCCCGTCTCTACGCTGCTGGGCGTGGGAAATACCATGCCCCTTCCCCTGATCTCCAGCCCGCCCATCATTTGACGGGAACACCAGAGCCAAGTGACTGAACCACACGACTGACCATATCGGAGCCCTGAAGTCGTATGGGACGATATGGGTGGCAACGTTGCCGTCTCCTGAGCCGTGATATCTTCCGTATCTCGGGGTTTTGGGTCACTGGGCAGCGTACCATTCCGCCGTGGGGGATCACGGCGCAAATTGGCATCCCCCCTGTGTGGCATCCTCGAGTGACTGTTGAGTTCACGTAGGCAATGCTTTGGGATCTGGTTGGTCATCGGCAGCGCCCGTTCCCAGGGCCCTGAGCTTTTGACCCTGAACCTATGCAGGGCGAGTGTCACTGGAAGTGGACACTAGCGACGGCTGACGAGGAAACTGGCAACTTTTCCATGGCTTCGCCTCGTGGGGGAGGGCGTACGCATCAAGTCCTGCAGAAGACGTGGTCTTTTTATTATTATTCTCTGGCTATAAATCTGCGGTATTACCACGCTTCCTTCAAGCCAAATCTGGGGAGACTCACCCAAAGCCACTATACACAGTCTTTTGATTTAACCTTGCTCTTTGAAAAACGTTCACCACTTGCCCACCACTTGCCTGTTCAAGATGTCATCGGGACGTTCCAAGCTCTTGACTGCTTGTCTCTCCTTATACGCCTCTTTGGGCGGCTCTTCCCCGACCAAAAATATCCACCAGAGAGCGGAAGGGTTCGACAATGCTGTGTACTTTGTGAACTGGCAAGTCGTTCAAGTCTCTCGTTTTGTTTTTGTATCATGCCTCTAATTTCATAGCCAGGGGCATTTACGCTCGCAATTATCTGCCGCAAAATCTGCCAGCGGACAAAATCACCAATGTACTCTACGCGTTCGCTAACTTCCAAGACGATGGGACCGTGTATGTACATGATACTTCCCGCTACTATGGAGTAGAATGTTGGCTAACGGATGTTCAGAGTACCGTCCGACTCGTGGTCGGATGTTGAGATCCACTGGGCAGGCGATTGTACGTAGAACCTGGGCACGACCACCAAACCTCACTAACCGACATCAACCCAGCATGGAACGACCCCGCGGGTTATGCTTATGGCTGCGTCAAGCAGCTGTATCTTCTCAAGCAAAAACACCGCCACATGAAGGTTCTTCTCTCCATTGGGGGATGGACGTACAGCCTGAATGGCCGTTTCGCCTCGGCTGTCTCGACCGACGCCAAGCGAGCGCAGTTCGCTCGTACCTCGGTGGGCCTCATGAAGGACTGGGGGTTCGACGGAGTGGATATCGACTGGGAGGTCAGTTAGCTCGTTCCCCATGTTATACCGAGTATCAGGCCCCCTCACAAACATCCTCTTCAAGTATCCGCAAAACGATACCGAAGCCCAGAACATGGTGCTGCTCCTGAGGGCCATCCGGGCCGAGCTTGACGCGTACGCCGCGAGGAGCGCTCCGGGATACCACTTCCGCCTGACGGCCGCCATGCCCGCGGGGCCGGACAACTACAACAAGCTGAAGCTCGGAGACATGAGCACGCTTCTGGACACGTTTTACCTCATGGCGTACGACTATGCGGGCTCGTTCTCCAGCAAGAGCGGCCACCAGGCCAACCTGTACCCGGACCCGAGCAACCCGGACTCGACGCCCTTCTCCACGGACCGCGCCGTGGCGGACTACGTGGCGGCGGGCGTGCCGGCGGCCAAGATCGTGCTCGGCATGCCCCTGTACGGCCGCGCGTTCGAGGGCACCGACGGGCCGGGGCGGCCCTTCAGCGGCGTCGGGCCCGGGAGCTGGGAGAACGGCATCTGGGACTACAAGGCGCTGCCGCGGCCCGGCGCCGCCGAGGAGCGGTACGACGCCGCCGCCGGGGCCACGTACAGCTACGACGCGGCAACCCGGACCATGGTCTCGTACGACACGGCCGACATGGTGGGCCGCAAGGTCGCGTACCTCAAGGCCAAGGGCATGGGCGGCGCCATGTTCTGGGAGGCGAGCGGCGACCGCAACGATACGAAGAGCCTCATCGGGACCAGCTTCGCCGCCCTGGGCGGCCTGCAAACGACCGAGAACAACCTCCGGTACCCCGACAGCAAATACGCGAACATTGCTTCGGGGATGGTCTAAGGGGGCCGCGGCTGCGGGGTAGTCGTGATTCCGGGCGGATGGATAGAAAGGCTTTCTTTTTTCTCGTCTTTCGGTTTCCTCTGCTGTGTTTCGGAGAGACAGTGAAGATGCATGGGGTTGGTTGTTTTGGAGTTTCCGTGTCTGGTTTAAGACTCCCCCTAGGTTTCTTGTTCTTTATTCTTAAGGTCGCTTGCCTTAGGTACTTACCCTCATGTACCTGCTATATAGCTTCAGTGCCTAGTTTTTTTGTTCCTTTCTAGGTTCCTTGGCAGATACTTTGGCTTAGAATGTTTGCAGCACAATTTACTATTCCCGTTTAATATCGAATTTAAGCCCACAGCTACATTCATTACTAGTAACGGCTAAATAGAGCTGCTATAGAGAAAACTACGTGACAAAAGGATGTGGAATGTTAGCGGGAACCGTTACGCCTTAAATTCTAGGCGATTAAAATATACTAGTTTTATTCTTTAGCGTTTATACATCTTCGTGAGGCCGTATGTCTTCGGACACATCAGGCAAGCACCCGATGTATGCCTCACTAGAATGTGCACCTGGAGTTCGGCCCCGCGAGAATGCCCCCCTTCGGAATAAACGCCCCTGCCCGGAGGTCTTTGTAGGGCTGTGTAAGCTTCCATGCGTCTGTCCAGTCCTTCATGAATCGGCGTTTCACATAGTGATATTCAGTACCGCGTGCCATCCATAGCAACACTCGCTGCTCTGAGCCCATCGTGCAGGCATTCGAGAGCCCTTGTTCCTTCCTTCGGTCCATGTACTTACTTCTCCCATCACCCACCTCACATTTTCCCACCCACACCCCAACTTATCGGTTTCGGCCTCCAAAGTTAAAACTGCTGAAGTTGATCCATCAGTGTTATACTGGAATTCCAGACTAGTCGTGCCCCGTCCGCCCCTTCGTTCTCTGCTTGACATAGCCTGTCCTTCGTTTGTAAAGTCCCGTCGCCTCCAGGAGGGCTTCTTTCACTGGAGCCTGCCCGGAGCTTCTTTGCCGGCGAGCTCGTCGAGCTCCTCCTCTTGCTCCCCCTCCTGCTTCTGTTGCCCAAACAACACAACACCACCCCGCAACGCGTTCGCCTGCTTGATCAGAGTTGCCTGACAACTGGTCGGAACAAACACGTTGGTCCAATTTCCACTCCTTCACTGCATCATCTTCGCGTCCATCCAACTCCCTTGATTTATTCCCACCACCGCGACCGTCACCGCAACATCTGCCATCACAACCCTTGTCTTTCTCTCCCCCAACACTACGCCCTCCTACCTACCAGGCCTGGAGACAACTGACATTCCTCACTCGGATCGCCATGCCCGCTTCCCGTATCGGGGTTCTGCAAGCCGGCACTGAGCAGGTCTGCGCGGAGGGCCGGTCGGCACGCGACAGACGCCGCCTTGGATCCAAGCTTTCCATCTCGTCCCTAGAGGAGGTGATCGGTGCGGACCCAGAGGGCGATGGCCACTCTGTCGATGTGCCTGATGGCGGCTCACACGTAGCAGGCATCCCTTCCCACGGACGAGCTGGCCACCCTGACCGGCCCAGAGCCACCTTTTGGCAAACTACTGCAGCCAGTGTTCGGTATGTACAAAGTCGCGTGCCCCGTCCTGCCTTTATTAATGTTCCATACTTGCCAATAGACATGCACTCTTCTGTCGACGAACTGCTATCTACGTAGCTGTCGTCTTGACCATTGTAGCCGCACGCCATCTTTTCTCTGACTACCACCATACTGCACTGGGCCATATTGCCTCCGATGCTGGCTCCTTAGTCGATTTTCCCCGTCCTTTGCCAGGCTTGTCTGACAAGTGCCACGATCAGACTAAGGAGCTTGCCCCCGATCAATGGATCCAACAAAACAGCTTCCTTGACCCGTCCCTTATCCCCGGTCAAAAACTGCAATGCATCCAGGCCACACGACCCAAGGCTGCCTTGGTCGCACTTGTCCGCAACTCCGAACTTGACGATGCGATTCGTACCTTCACCCAAGTGGAGGCCCATTTCAACTCCCGGGAACTCCACCACTACGACTGGGTTTTCTTCAATGGTGAAGATTTCCCCGAGAAGTTCAAGGCTGCTATCATCAACTCCACATCTTCCCATTGCTTTTTTGAGCGCATTGCCAAGGAGCACTGGAGCATCCCCCCTTGGGTTGACAAGGGCCGCTTTGACGGGCTTGCTCGAGAGCCCTTGGAAAACAATGGGGCTGACAAGGCTTGGCTGGAGAGTTACCACCACATGTGCCGTTGGAATTCAGGCTTGTTTGCCCTGGAGGAACGCCTCCAGAAGTACAAGTGGTTTTGGCGGGTAGAGTCTGGTGTAAGTATTCCCTTGTCTGCCTTGAATCTGTGGTTGCCTAGCCCAACTGGGCATCCGCCAGCTCTCTTGTTCTATTCTCCGTGGCTCCCAGCTGCCATTATGTTTGCCAACAGCTTGCAACTCCGGCCAATCCTTGTTCATTGGACCCAACCATCTCGCCCCTGTCCTCTAAAAATCCACTGACAGATGGTGAAATAGGCTGAGTACACGTGCGACATCCAGTACGATGTTTTCAGATTCATGCAGGAAAACGACATGGCGTACGGCTTCAACATGGCCATTCTGGATGGTGCCCAGTCGTTCCCATTTTTATGGGAGAAGACTCGAGCTTTCCGAAACAATCACAAGAAGCTTGTTCACAAGGAAGCCAATATGGAATGGGCTCTCCACCCATCCAAAGACCCTGACAGCCTCATCCGGGCAGCTACCATGATCCATGATGCCCCTGCGACTGGTGAGCAAGGACAGCACAATCGTTGCCACTTCTACCCCAACTTCGAAATCGGATCTCTCGACTTCTTCCGCGGACGGGCACACCAGGCCTACTTCCACGACCTAGACATGTCTGGTGGTTTCTACTACGAGCGGTTTTGCGACGCCCCGGTTCATATCCTGAGCATCAGCATGTTTCTTCCCAAGCGCCAAGTGTGGTACTTCCGAGACCTCGGCTACCCTCAAAGCTTGTGTGAAGACTGCCCCAAGCACCACGAGAAGTTGCCCGTTGACCCCGAGTCTGATCTCAAGAAGATCAGGATGGCGGAGATAGAGGCCGGCTTGAGGGAATCACGGGCAACACTCAAGATCCATCAGCTCAACTTCAAGAAAGAGAGCAAAGCACCTAGCTTGCAATCCGGTTGCACTACTGGTGCTCTCGACCGTGACAACCGCAGACTTGTCCCATACAGACCGTTGAAGAAGCGGCCCGAGGACAGCTGCATCCGTTTGTGGGTCGAGGGAGAGTGGGTGCTGAAAAAGAAGGGACGGTCCCAGGAGGACGAAATGGCCCTTGGTGGAAGTGACCACGACGGTTATCTCTTTGACAGAAAGGAGAGCAATTGTTTCCATGCCGGGCCTTCTACAAGCGAAGACAATCAGCAGGCCGAGAGACCCGAATGGGGCCCACGCATTGACAACGGCAATAGCCAGACCGTGAGCACGGCATTCTCCGTGCTGATTCTTTCACTCATGGCGGCCTTCTTCCTCCAGTAAGTGCAGGGTGTTCCTCGCTCGACTGACGCCCACTCTGCCCATCCGATATTCGACTTTTTTGAGATGTTCTTTTGCAGCTTCGCGACAGATCTTGGACGCCCTCTACAACCGGGCTTCTATTGGGCAGCAGGTCCAGAGGGCTGCGCGGATGGTCCGCAGGGCTGGAATTCGCCCATGAGCTGCGATTTTGCGATTCCACTTGGCATGACGATGCAGCATAGGAGAATGAAATGGTCCAGGTTGCTGCACTGTTGGTGCGTCATGTATTCAGTCTGTTCGGTCTGCTATGGCCGCTACGTACGAATAAAACTGTCTTTCTGTCCTGGCCAGTGGTCTCGGGCGTGTTCTTGGGCAACGGTATGAGTTGTCCATCAGCCCGAAGGGGACGTGTGTACTAGCTCACAGCAACGGCATGAGTCTCAGAAGGTTCGAGACCACTGTGCAGGTGATACCCGAAGCGGAAAGCCGAGAGGCTGCTCAGGCGCATTGCATTAGTCTGGCCTGACTTACCCCGGATTCGGGGCTTGCGGGGGGACCATAGGCCAGTTAGACGCTTTGGTTACGCACAACGTTTGCGGGGATGGCCCCGAATCGAGGCCACTGGCGAACCGGTATTCATGGGTATGGGGCATTGTAACCGTGTACGGAGGAATCCCGGGATCGAATGGCCTGACTGTGGTGTGGCTAGGTCGACGGTAGGGACCGGGAAGCAGTGTTCCGTATTGCGAGGTGCGCAACCCCGCAACCTGTACTTACATACATCCCATCCCATGTCTATCGCCCGGTGACCCTCGGGCATGCGGGCAGCACCAAGATGGGGTATATATCACGGTCCAGGCGGGGGAAGGTCGCAGATGAGAATGCAGTCGTTTGTTTCCTTTCCCTTCATCTCCGGTTTTCCTGATATGCCGAGTACGGCGGCCGACTAGCGGTTGCTGCCCTCCGCTCTACACAAACGCTTTCAACACCAACTCACCACCGACCACGTCACTGCAGCCCCCAGGTTGCAATGCGAGCCCTTCGGTACTACGGGCCCGGGGACATTCGGGTGGAGCACGACGTTCAGGAGCCCGAGTGCGGTCCGCTGCAGGTCAAAGTGCGACCGGCCTATGTCGGCATCTGCGGCACCGACCTGCACGAGTACCACGCGCAGACCCTGATCCCGCTCTCGGGGGAGCGGCACGCCCTGACGAAGGAGACGGTCCCCATCACGTTGGGTCACGAGTTCTCGGGCGTCGTGAGCGAGGTGGGCGCCGATGTCCCGGCCTCGGCCGGATTCGCCGTGGGGAACAGGGTCGTCGTTCAGCCGACCCTGTTTTGCCGGGACTGCGTCCCCTGTCGGGACGGCAACACCAACTGCTGTGTCAGCAACGGGTTCCTGGGCTTGTCGGGCGGCGGCGGCGGTCTGAGCGACGCCATCTGCGTCGGCTACGAGTCCGTTTTCAAGATCCCCGACAGCGTTTCGCTGGAAGTGGGCGGTATGTGCTGCCCTCCCCCGACGTTGTTGTTCTCAAGTTCTCGGTTTGCTGACCCGAGCAGCGCTCGTGGAGCCCCTGGCGGTCGCCTGGCACGCGACGTCGGAGGCGGGGGTGCGGGCGGGCGACGGCGTCCTCGTGTTCGGCGCGGGCCCCATCGGCCTCGCCGTCATCCAGTGCCTCCGGGCGCAGGGGGCGGGCGAGATCGTGGCGGTCGAGGTGGCGCGCGAGCGGCAGGCGTTCGCCCGCCGGTTCGGCGCCACGCACATCCTCGACCCGGCGGCGGCCGGCGGCGGCGTCGACGTGGTCGCCGAGGCGCGCCGGCTGGCGGGCGGCCGCGGCCCGCCCGTCGCCTTCGACTGCGCCGGCGTCCGCGCCAGCCTCGACGCCGCCACCCGGGCCGTGTGCGCGCGCGGCACCGTCGTGAACCTCGCCATCTGGGAGAAGGCGGTGCCCTTCTTCCCCAACAACATCGTCTTCCACGAGAAGCGATACGTCGGCTGTGAGTGACAGACGCTCTTCCCCCCTTTGCTAGCTTCTCGGCTGTTTTCCTGTTGGCGCCGGGCAATAATTTTGAACCACTGCGAGCCCTCCCACTTGAAAATCCCATGGAATTCATCCTGCCCCCTTCAAATTTGCTATTTTCTGGGGAAAAGAGCCACTGGCTGACTGGTGAGGGGCCGCGGGACAGCGTTGACATATCGACTGTCGGATTTCGAGCTGGTGATCCAGGCCCTGGCCGAGGGCCGGCTCAAGCCCGAGTCCATGATTACGCGCAAGATCTCGATCAACCGGGTGGTCGAAGACGGCTTCATGGCATTGATCAACGAGAAGGACAAACATGTGAAGATTCTGGTGGATTTGACGGACCATCTGGATTAGGGAGGTTGACTTGGATGACACAACCGGGGACATGGCCATGGGGAGTCATGAGGCGTGGCGTTTCGTGGTAGCACGAAATCAATCTATCCGAGTTCCAACCAGGGGGAGGGCATCTGTGGTCTCTCTCTTCTGGTGGCAAGCCCTTGATCAATGGTCGAATTGGACGAATGCATCTAGATGCTATGAATATGGATGCGCGTACATGGATATGTTATGTACCTACATAAGTACTTACCTACCTCCTCCAAAGTACTTTATGCACATTCCTCTTACCTACCGTCGCTATACCTTGCACTCAATTCTCGCCCGCGCTGGAAAGACACAGTCCCGTCTCGCCGCATGCGTATGGCCAAACAGGTGAAGAAGGCCCAAGCCTGCCCTATCACAAGTTATGTAACTTTGGGCACAGGGGAACCCCAGCTTTCCAATGGCTGAAGGCCGATTATTGATCCGCTGCCGGGTCATTTATCCTGCTTCAATTCGTGTTGGTGGCAGTCGCGAGACAGAGAGCGCGCAAGTGCGCGCAATCCCACCTGTCTGTCGCCTAAAATATGTACATGGTACATGTACTTACCTCACTATCTGACATACGCACTGGCGCTTTCGCCCATTTGCTGGGGAAGGTAGTACCAAAGATGTACTTACTTAGCCGTGGAATATGTACATACCTCTTTGGAGCACGCGCACGTTTCCGGATGGCACTAATTGGGTGGGTGGTGCACTGGACCGACCCGACACGAACTACGTAAGGTAGCTCGCGTATCGCAGCTTACCTCGTTACTTTGACACACTTTTTGGATGCGCCTGTTGAAGACATGCGACCTTCGCATCGCATTCCCTACGCACAATGCATGTCTACAAGCCGTCTTGGCTGAGCCACAAAGGTATGTCGCTCGCTCCGCGATCGCTCCTCTGGCTTGCCCGCCATCACGCCCGCTGATGCTCTCGCGCGCGCGCAGGTGAACAGAAGGACTTTGAAGTCTACAGCTGCCATGTGTCTCCTGACGGCAAGAGACTGGCCACGGCCGGCGGTGGTAAGTTGCCCCTGCTCCTCCTCCCTCCCCTTCTTCGCGTCCATCGCGCGATGCCCTCTGACCCGCGCGCCCAGATGGCAACGTCCGCGTTTGGTCGACCGAATCCATCTTCCGCGCCGAGGACCCCAACTACAACGAGCCGCGCCAGCTCTGCCACATGAGCCACCACCTCGGCACCATCCACTCGGTGCGCTTCTCGCCCAACAGCCGCTACCTGGCCTCGGGCGCCGACGACAAGATTATCTGCATATATCAATTGGAGAGCGGCCCGCCCACCATCGCCACGTTTGGCAGCACCAACGAGCCCCCGCCGGTCGAGAACTGGAAGACGTCGCGACGCCTGATCGGCCACGAGAACGATGTGCAGGACTTGGCCTGGTCCTACGACGGCTCCATCTTGGTTTCCGTCGGCTTGGACTCCAAGATCGTTGTCTGGTCCGGCCACACGTTTGAGAAGCTTAAGGTGCTCGCCGGCCACCAGAGCCACGTCAAAGGCATCACCTTCGATCCTGCCAACAAGTTCTTTGCCACCGCGAGCGACGACCGTACCATCAAAATCTTCCGCTTCACCTCTCCGGCACCGAGTGCCACCCAGCACGATATGATCAACAACTTCCAGCTCGAAACCACCATCAGCTCCCCCTTTAAATCCTCGCCCCTGACGACATATTTCCGAAGATGCTCCTGGTCGCCCGATGGTAATCACATTGCTGCTGCCAACGCGGTGAATGGGCCAGTGAGCTCCGTCGCTATCATTGAACGGACAAGATGGGACAGCGAAATCAACTTGATCGGGCACGAGGCTCCGACCGAGGTCTGCATGTTCTCGCCGCGCCTTTTCCACACCAAGAAGCCCGTTGAAAACGGAACGGCCAACGGCCACTCCGGGGGATCTCTCGTTACTGTCATCGCTTCCGCTGGACAGGACAAGACGCTCAGCATTTGGAATACCAACACGTCCAGGCCGGTGATAATTCTGCAGGACCTGGCGGCCAAGTCAATATCCGACCTGGCTTGGGCTCCCGACGGGCAGACCTTATTCGCAGCTAGTCTCGACGGGAGCATCATTGGTCTTCGATTCGAAACGGGCGAGTTGGGATGGGTTGCTAACCTGGAGGAGACGGACAAGGCCCTATCTAAGTACGGGGCTTCTAGAAAAGCGATGGGAATTGCGGAAGATGTCGACGGCCTGCTCCTGGAAAACCATAGCAAAGAAGGCGAGCGGCGGGGTGCCGAGTCTCGTATGGGGGCTTTGATGGGAGATTCCCTGCCGGTCAGCAAGAATTCCCCGGCCCCGGCTACTAATGGCAAGACGGCTTCCCCCAAGCCCGCAACGACACCCAATGCCCAATTGGCAGCAGAGACGGCGGACAAGGACAAAGAAACGCGCCAGTCGCCTAAGGCACAGGAGGCTTTGGACAAGCAAGCGCAGCGAGTGACGGAACTCAAGTCCCGCGTTACCGTCGGCAAAGATGGGAAGAAGAGGGTGGCACCAATGCTGATTTCTTCCTCGGGCACTGGGCAGTCGTCGCTGCCCCAGACCCAGCTGGTCGGCTCCAGTACTACCAAGGCAGCACAAAACGACGCACCTCAGACAATACTTGATCTCACGAAGCCGTATGATGGGCTTCCCGAGGGCGGTTTGGCTTCGATGCTGCTGGGCAACAAACGCAAGGCTGTTCCCCTGGAGGAGGATGAGGAGGAGTATCCCAACAAGCGAGCGGCCACGGGCCCGCGGCCCGTCATGCGCAATGGTGTGGACGGCCTCGAGCCGGCGGTATTGGAGCCCCCGAAACACGGTCTGGTCCCCACACCAGAATACCTCCGGCCGGCGGTGCTCAACCCTTGCATCGCGGTTTCACAAGTACGCCTTGCCGTGCCGAAAATACGCTCACATATTCTACGGCCTCTGGAGCGTGGGGTCCTTACAGGTGAGACGAGTCTGGAGGAGGCATCCAAAACCCCCGAGAATATCATTCTGGAAGCCAGAAATCCGACGGCGGTACGAGATCCATCGCAAATTACGGCATCCAAGCGAGGCGAGGTACTTTGGCAAGACTACGTTCCTCGTGCTATTATACTGGTCACGGGCAACAAAAACTTCTGGGCAGCGGCCTGCGAAGACGGGAGCCTGTACACGTGGTCCCCCGCCGGTCGACGGCTGATCAATGCTTTGGTCTTGGAGGCCCAACCGGTCATTCTGGAGTGCCGCGGGTGGTGGCTTCTCTGCATTACGGCGACCGGACAGTGCTGCGTTTGGAACATCAAAACGCTCTCTTCACCACACCCCCCTGTCTCACTTGGTCCCGTCCTCGAGATAGCCGTGACTTCGCTCCAGAGCCACGGGGCCATGCCCGGCCCCGGCGTGACATCGGCTCATTTGAACAGCAACGGACACATGGTCGTAACGCTGACCAACGGCGATGGCTACTACTACAACCCCAGCATGTTTTCTTGGCAGCGATTATCTGAGTCGTGGTGGGCCGTGGGAAGCCAGTATTGGAACAGCAACGACTCCGCCGTCAGCTCATTACAGTCCACGGCCGTCGGTCCTACTGTCGCTAAGAGCGGCGAGTCGGAGGAGCCGAGTGTGTCGGCTGGTATCATCCCCTACCTCGAAAGGCATACTACCAATGAGTTCCTTCTGAAGGGGCGTTCCTTCACGCTGGGTCGCATAATCAAGCAATTGCAGTCCAAGGACGGCTTTGAGGGTTTCGAGTCCAGCGTGAGCATAGCGCACCTGGAGAACCGTGTTGCTGGCGCGCTCGCGCTGGGCTCCAAGGACGAGTTCCACTTGTACCTGTTGATGTACGCCAAGCGCATCGGTGCCGAAGGATTGCGCGGCAAGGTCGAAGAGCTTCTCAACAGCCTTCTGGGCGGCGTGCTGCAGGAGAAGAGAACGGACAAGGACGAGCCGGCCAAGGGCTGGTTCAGCGACGAAGAGGAGCTTTGTGGCTGGGACCGCCGGGACCTGCTGAAAAAGGTCGTCATGATACTTGGTACGTACACGAGACGAGCTCCCCTCCTTTTCTGAGTGCTCTGGCAGCTAACATGAGTGACCCCTTCAGGTAAATACCGAGAGCTCCAGCGGCTCACTGTACAGTACGCACGGGTCCTCGACCTCACGACGGAGGACGACGAGAATGGGGATACGATGGTGTTGGAGGCGTGATTGCCGCAGGTGTCGGGGCGTTTTTGCTTTGGTCGGACACTGTGAAGACTTTTTTGTTCCTGTCGCGTTTTATAGTTACAGCCTAGCATGGAAATTCGACTGGCGAATCCCACTGGCGCAGCAAAAACCATCTATGAACGGGTCCCATCGATGTGGATTTTAGTAGTAGCGCGATGGGCAATGCTATCACGGCCCGGCAGATGGCGAACATTGCTACTGGCCGGGCAGGGTCCAACCCTCTACAGACGTGAATCAATGGGTGAATGGTATCGCGCGTCCCTCCCCTCTTGTCGGATATATATAAAAAGCCCGGGGATTCTGGACTACTGCTTCCACAACATGGCGCCTCCCCCCCACCCCTTCCTTTTACAAGCTCTGGATGTCGAGGCCGTCGACGCGGCCGAGGAAGTCGCCCTTGGCGCCGCGCAGCAGCTCGTCCATGTCCACCATGCCGGTGGCAATGTAGCGCTCGCTGACGCCGCCGGCGTTGACGCGGCGGGCGAGCAGGGCGCGCAGCTCGGCGCGCAGGGCGGCGGTCTCGGCCTTGGAGAGGCCGCGGGCGGCGTCCTGCTTCTGGCGGTTGCCGCCGCCGCGGCCGCCCCACTTGCCGGCGGCGTCGAGCTCGTCGCTGTCGTACTCGACGCCGAGGTCCTCGGCCGCCTTGCGCATCCAGTCGTCCTCCTTGCTGCCCTTCTCCTTGGCGAGGGCCGTGTCGGCGAGCTTCTTGGCCAGCGTCACGCGCGGCTTGAGCCGGCCCGCCAGCTTGTGGTCGACGTCGAGGCTCTGCACGAAGAAGTTCTTACCGGGCCCCCCCGGCCCCGGACCCTTGGCCCGGCCGCCCTCGGCGTGCACCTTGGCGATGAGGCGCCGCGTCGGCACCACCTCCTCGGGCGCGCAGATGAGCACGCTGAGGCCCGTCCGGTTGCCGCGCGCCGTGCGGCCCGACCGGTGCACGTAGGCGTCGGCGGCGCGCGGCACGTGGTAGTGGATGACCATCTCGACGCCGGGGATGTCGAGGCCGCGGGCGGCCACGTCGGTGGCGACCAGGATGGCGGCCTTGCCCGGGGGCGCGCCGGCGAAGCGCTCGACGGACCGCAGCCGCGCCTTCTGCGCCATCTGCGAGTGCAGCGGGTGCGTCGGGAGGTTCAGGTTCTGCAGCATGGGCGTGAGGCGGCGCGCGGCGCTGATCGAGTTGGTGAAGACGAGCGTGCGCGCGTTCGGGCAGAGCAGCAGCAGTGTGTACAGATACAAGTCCTGTGCGGGTTTTGTCAGCTGGGGTGTGTCCCTTCCACGTCCTAGGGAGGGCTCGGCGTATATACCTTTTCCATGGCGCCGCACTCGACGAGACCCTCCTTGAGCCCTTCGGCCATTTGGGATACCGGGTTCACGTCCACGAACTTGGGCTTCTCCTCGCGGAAGTTGAGTTTCTTCAGGAGGTACTCCATCGAGTCCTCCTGGTTCATCAGCCCGAACTTACCCTTGCCCGCCAGCTTCTGCTGGAGGCCCTTGTGGAAGGTGGCCGAGAACACGAGCGTCTGGCGCGGCTGTAGGCTTCCGGCCTGCGCGTCTTCTTCGACCTCGTACCGGTCCAGCCCGGTCAGGATCTCCTCGGCTTCTTTGAAGTGGCCTTCCGAGAGGAGCCGGTCGGCCTCGTCCACCACGAGGAAGCTGATGGCCTTGAACTTGGCCATCAGCTCGGCGCTGGAGCTCAGCACCTCCCAGAGCCGTCCCGGCGTGCCCACGACGATGTCGGCTTTCGCGAGTTGGCGCTGCTGTTTCTGCACTGACAGACCGCCGGTGACGGAGCACACGAAAGGCGCCGTGGCCAAGCCCGCACACAGGTTCTTGATGTGCTCGGTGAGCTGGTGGGCCAACTCGCGGGTGGGCGAGAGAATCAGAGCAATGGGGCCCTTGGACTCGCCCGCCTCGCCGTGGGCCTCGGACGCGTCGAGCCACCTCTCGACAATGGGGATGCCGAATGCCAGCGTCTTTCCGGAGCCCGTAGAGGCCTTTCCGATCACATCGTGGCCCGATAGAATATGCGGTATCGCGGCTTTTTGGATCGCCGTGGGCTTGGCAAACTTGAGCTTGGCCAGGGAAGAGAGCAGCTGGGGAGAAAGGTCCAGCCGCGCCCATGCGGACATATCAGCCTCCTCCTCGTCGACATCCATCTCGTCCAGCGCGGTAAAGACATTGCTCTCCAGTTCGGCGTCTTTTTTCGACCCGTCTGCTTTTTTCGCATTCTCTGCTTTTTTCGCATTCTCCGCCTTTTTCGCTTTCTGCTTCTCTTTGGCTTCCTCCTTCTTCTTCTCCTTCTTGGTCTTCTTCTCGGGCTTTGCCGACTTGTCCTGGCTGGCCGGTGATTCCTTCGCTTCGGCGGCCGGTGCGTCGGGCTGGGCGACCGGCGCGCTCGCTTCGGGGCCGCTCGCCGCTTCGTCGTTGTCGTCGAACCCCTCAAAGGCGTCGTCGTCGGCGGCTTCCCGGTCGCTCTCCTCCTCGGCGACGGGGTTCTTTGTTTTCTAAGACAAGCAAAAGCATCATCAGCGCCCTGTCGCAAAGCATGGGGGGACCAAGCACATGGCACGTACGAATTGCACCGTGTTGTCGGGGTTCTTGATGACCTCGACATCATCCACCTCTTCCAGGCCGTAGAAGCCCTCGGCGTCGCCGGTCATGTCGGGGATCTTGGAGGTGGTCCAGCGCAGCGAACTGGCGCCGGCCAACCGGTTGGGCTTCTTCTTGGACTTGGACGGCTGAGGGTGCGTCTTCTGCTTCTTGCCGGGCGGCATGGCAGGGCCGGTACCCGCCAACTTCCTTTTCGCCTTCTCGCCTGCCATTGCGTCGTCTGTGTCGTCGGTCACGATCAAGGGGTGGACGGGGGGGCGTTGCGGTGCGCACACTCTGGCTGGTCGCTCGACGGGGCGGTTGTCGCAAAGCGAAACTTCGGATCTACTTCATAAGGTGCTAGAGTGGAAAGTAGTACTAGCCAAAGAAATTTTGGCATGTCGGCGAATCTGGGGCCGATGCTGGATTTCCCTAGATTGCAAGTGGCGCTTGGACACGCGCCTGGGCCACACCTTAAATCAGCCCTGGCTTCGGCCTGTCCATTCGCTGGAGGGCGGAAAAAATGGTTCGTGCCTCTTGGGGATTGTATTGCAAACACTCGCACATCCACGTCCGTGTAATCCAGCGCCGTCACCATGGGAAAGTCGTCCAAGGACAAGCGTGACGCCTATTACAGGTTGGCCAAGGAGCAGGGCTGGCGGGCGCGAAGTGCCTTCAAGCTGCTCCAACTGGATGAAGGTCCGTGTCGCGCGCTCTCTCTTTCTCTGTCCCTGTCCTTGTCTCTCTTCCCGTGTAAGAAAGCCCGCGCGCCGCTGACAAGACGCCGCCAGAGTTCGATCTCTTCTCCGACGTCACCCGCGTGGTCGACCTCTGTGCCGCCCCCGGCAGTTGGTCGCAGGTGCTGTCCCGCGTGCTCATCAAGGGCGAGAACTTTGGCCGCGCCGCCTGGCAGGACCGCGAGGCCAAGCTCCGCCAGCAGATGCTCCACGTCTTTGGCCCCGCGGCCGGCGAGGGGGGGCCGGGGCTGATGGGGGAGGAGACGGCGGCGCCCGTGGAGCTCAAGCCGCGCAAGGACGTCAAGATCGTGGCCATCGACCTGCAGCCCATCAGTCCCCTGCCGGGCATCAGCACCCTGCGGGCCGACATCACCCACCCGGCCACCGTGCCTCTCCTGCTAAAGGCCCTGGATCCCGACTTTGATGACGCCTCCCGGGACCAAAAGGCGGCCCACCCCGTCGATCTCGTGCTCAGTGACGGCGCCCCCGACGTGACCGGACTGCACGATCTGGACATTTACGTGCAGTCCCAACTGCTCTTTGCCGCCCTGAACCTGGCCCTCTGTGTGTTACGGCCGGGGGGCAAGTTCGTCGCCAAGATTTTCAGGGGTAAGAACGTGGATGTGCTCTATGCGCAACTCAAGATCTTCTTTGAGCGGGTCCACGTTGCCAAGCCGCGGTCTTCGCGAGCGAGCAGTGTTGAGGCCTTTATTGTCTGCCTGAATTTCCAGCCCCCCCAGGGCTTTTCGGCGAGCCTGGAGGAACCCCTGGGCGTGGGTTACCGCCTGCCCCAGATGATGGCCGAGAGGCAGGATGGCCTTCCTCTCGCGGCTCCTACCGTTCTGCAGAACCAGACTACGGGGGCGTGGGATGCCGCGCCGGTCCAGCCCCGGACTACGGATGCAGATGGAGTCACTGAGGTCGAGGTGGAGGATCTACGCCCACCCGCGGCTGACGACGTCCGCTGGATTGCGCCCTTCATTGCTTGTGGAGATCTATCTGCTTTCGACTCCGACGCCTCGTACCGTTTGCCCCCGGGCCACGTCTCCCTCGACCCTGTCCAGCCGCCGACGGCCCCTCCGTACAAGCGCGCTCTGGAGATGCGCAAGCTGGCCGGCGGCGCGTACGGCAAGACGGGACCCAAGAGCTGAGGCCGGCCCTCTGCTGCCACGACTCTCTGGTCATGGGGGCTTCGAGCTCGGCCGCTGCGCCGCCGGCCCTTCGACCAGCCCGATGGAAATGCCCTCCGTCTCGTACTCGTCCCACCTCTTTGCGCCCAGGGTGTTGCGGTACAGGTCCATGGCGTCGGTTGTGAGGAACATGAAGCGCCGCAGGTGCTTCCACCCCCGCACAATCTCGTCCAGGCACTCGAGCATCCACCGGCCGAGCCCCCGGCCGTGGTGCTCCGGCAAGATGTAGATGTCACTCAGATAGGCGAATGTCACGTCGTCGGTGACAACCCTGACGAGGCCGACTTGGTTCGGACTGGCCTTGCCTGCGTGTATTGCATACTGTGAGAAAGGGTCGTGCTGCTGGGGAGGGAAGAGGGCGGAGAGGGCCGGGGGGTTCTAATCACCTGCGAGCTCGGCGGTCGATTCCGGTAGAACATAGAGGCCCAGGCACAAGGAATCATGCAGCGCCTTCTTCATCGCCTCCCGCGGCAGGCTGTGCGCCCACCACATGGTCTCGGAGCCGAGCGCGGCGTTGACGGCGTCCACCTGAATGAGCAGCGCCTCGGTCGACAGGAGGTAGTTGCCCCGGTACCAGTTCCTGGCTTCGACGTTCAACATGGTCGCGCGGGCCTACCAACAACAACAACGACAACGATGACGACAACGATTATGCGTTCGGGTCAGTGAGCCCTTTTGGCAGAGAGCCAGATCGACGACCCACGGGCGCGGGCGGACCGCGTCGCCTTTTTCTTTGGCTCCGCCGCGAAAGCGAATGACTCTATGGTGTCGAATTACAGCCCCGAGTCACCGCGCCGTCATGGCACGTGACCTTCGTACAACTAACGCTCTTTGAATACCGCGTGCCCTTATCGTGCGCCAATGCATTTCCCGTCGCCGTAAATGCGTCTTTATCGGCCGGAGCGAGCCGATGCCGCTTTACTTGTCTTTTGTGTTCCCACGTGCTCGTCCCATCTACCCGGTGCAGGAGGGGGGCGGTTGTTGGGGTGGACAGGCCGCTGATGGCGTAACACGGCCGTCAGCAAGAGTACGAATAAGTAAACAGGGGCCATGCATTACGTTGCAACTCAAATGGTTGGTTTATTTTTGGCACTGGGTATCTTCTTCGTATGCATTACGTGTTCATGTCCAAGCAAAACGCCCGTCTCCTCTCCCTGCCAGGGGAGGGCCTCACAGCTGGGCCGTCGACTCCCGGACGACAAAATTCCGCTCGACGCGGATGCCCGTCTCGCGGGGCGCCCGTTCCCCCTCGTCGCCGCCCGGGCTCGAGTCGGGGCTGGCGCGGAAGCCGCCGAAGACGCGCGTCTCGAGGCCCGACTTAGTGCGCTTCACGCGCACGACGTCGTCGGTCTTGCCGCGGGCGGCGGCGGACGGGTAGGCGGGGGCGGCGTCGGCCTCGGGGTCGTGCGGCCCGGGGCTCGGGATGGGGCGCAGCTCGTGGCTGTAGCCGTGGAAGAGGTCCTCCTCGCTGAGGGACGAGGCGCCGCCCCCCTTGCGCGACGCAACGGTGACGGTGGTGCGCTCCGTCGCCAGCGGCGCCGCGTGGTGGCGCGACGAGGCCGCCGTGCGCGAGTAGTCGCCGTAGGGCCCGTAGGCCGACGACTTGCCGAAGCGCGTGCCGAAGCCGGGCAGGAAGCGGCTGAGGAGCTTGCGGATCGTGGCCAGCGACGCCGCGATGATGCCGGTGCAGATCTCCGTCACCGACAGGGCCGCCGAGTTGACCGTGTCGTAGGTGAAGTCGCCGCCGCCGGACAGCGTGGTGAGGCGGACGATGGAGATGGCCGAGGTGCTGCGCCGAAGAGAGGAGAAAGAAGGTCAGCGGGGGGCCTGCGAGGAGGGGGACGGAAACGAGGAGCGCGCGAGAGAGGTCTCTGGGGGGACTTACACGCCGCCGATCAGGAAGATACCTAGGAGCGCCCATTTCTGGGTCCGGGGCAGCTTCAGCTTCCAGAGGGCCGGCAGGGGCAGCAGCAGGATGGCGATGTCGGTGACAAGGGTGCCGACGGCATTGACCCAGACGCCGACCATCTGGTTCTGGCACTTCTTGTTGTCATCGCCCAGGCGCCAGAAGTCCGAGGGCGGGATGCAAGTGAAGACGATGGCGACGACCTGGGCGAAGCACCAGCCGCCGATGGCCACCATAGCGACGAGGTAGGTGAGGCGCATGGCCCGCATGTGACTGAAGATGCGGTAGTACTGGCACAGGAAGGTCATCTTGATGAAGAACATGGTGAAGTTGTACATGATCTCGTTGACCCAGAAGAGCTGTCGTTCGCAGGCACCCCGTGTCAGTTGCCCGGCCGTTCGCCCGACTGTGCCCGCCGTCTGCAGACGGGGGGAGGGGAGGGGGGAGGGGGCTCGGTAACTGACCTTGAGGAACTCGGGGAACTCTACGGGGAAATTTTTGATGTCGTAGAAGCGGCTGCCGAGAAGGCCAGTCGCGTTGATGCTTTGGGATATGTTCATGGCGTGCGCAAAGACCTGGGGGGGCGTCATTGTTAGCGGGTGCTAGAACCACAAAGGAGAAGGGACCCTGTACGAGGGAGAAGATGGCCATCCAGTCGTCGACGCCGATGTGGTGGATGATGAAGTATCGTGTGTACAGCCGTGCGAGGACGGTGACGGTGGCCAGGGCGGTCATGACGGCGCCCACGATAATGACGACGTGGCCGCGGTGGTCGTGAGGCCTCGCGGCCTCGTCAAAGGGAGCAGCCATGGCTGCGGCGGGTGCGTTTCCGGCTTCTGGGTCGCCCTGCCCCGGGCTGGAGGCTTGAGCCGATGGAGAGGGATGTCTTGGGGGGGCGGCCGGCGATTTGGATCGTCATCTCGAGAAGGGAAAGGTCCAGGGATGGCACGTGGGCGGTACGGGGAGGGAAGGAGGGGCTTCCATCTTATACGACCGACGGGGTGCTTGTTGTGGTATCGACGGTCCCCTTTCGAGGGGCCTTGCGCTTCCCACACGCACAGCCGAGCTGCCCAGTCTCTGCTGCCGTGTGTGTGTGTGTGTGTGTGTGTGCGTGTCCCTGACAGCATGCGTATGAACATGGGATGCCCACACCGGACCCTCGGTCTGGGCAGTCGCGGGATCTCATCGGCTTCGTTTAGCGTTACATGGGCCCGACCCCCTCCCCTCCAACAACGACCAGTCGGCTGAATAGGCTCAATGCTCATATATCCATGCAAGCGTACCGGCCTAATAAGAAGCGTGGCTCGCGTGCTACGTATCGGAGACTTTGAGGCGGCGGGCAGTTTCTTTGACGAGATGCCTAAGGTGGTACGGTCCTGCATGCATGGAAAAGCAGCTTGCTTAACTGCGACCCTGATGCATGCGCAGGGCCGCCACTCAGCGTAGGGGAACCGGGGGGTTGCCACACCGGGGACACTCAGGTCGTCCGAGGCCTCCTTTCATAAAGGAGGGGGGGGATTGGTTCCTACATAAAGCGCGCCATGCGTGACGATCCGGGTATCATCGCATTCAGCAGAGGGCGGGCGCTCTCGAACCGGTAGCAAAACGAGGGGAGGTCGAGGGCCTTGTTGGGGATGTACCTAAGTAGGTACTTCTTACATATAGCCAGCGCCCCCGGGGTGTTCGTGTTCCATCTCTTTCAGACCGGTTCGTTGACAGTTCTGTCAGGCACGTTGACGGGCGGCCGTAAAGCAAAAAAGAAAAGAAAAAACGCCACCAAAAGCAAACAAAAACGTGCCGTTGTCAGACGGGAAAACGGGCGGGTGCGTTTCCACCTGCCTGTTCCATCGCGGCCATCGGCTGTTGGGCAGTGGGCCATGACATGAGAAGCGGAGCAGCCCGTTCCTTCGCTTCGCACTGCATCTTCGCTTCGCACTGCATCGGTGCCGTTCATTTCCCTCCAGCCTCTCTCCCCGTTTCCTCGGCGCTTCATAGTGTGTCTTTTCTATGGCGTGTCTCTTCCATCGGGAGGTGTTTGTACCCGGCCGGCTTCTCTCGCAGCCCAAAGTCACCAGGGAGGGCGCCCTGGGGAATAAGGTTCCCATGCTCCAGCACCCACGCCGACCATCCCTTCCAGGGCTCTAGTTGGGACGGAAGGACTCTCTCCACTCGCCCACGAAAGGTCCTGCGCAAAGGATCTCCCCGCCAGCCCTGGATCCGCCGTCCGCGCCGCCGTCCTGCGCGGTCCTGGGCCGGGGCCACCGCCAACTTGGGCCAAGAGGAAGAGGGCTGGGAAGTTCCGATCCGGCGGGATGGGTGCGATGGATCAAGGTGGCACCACGGACGCGATCGCCAGACGCTCGGTTGCATCCCATCGCAGCTAGACGACCAACGGAACGGCCGTGCGTACGGCGGATGGAGCTCGCGACTGCTGTCGCCGTCCCCTCCCCCGTCGTCCTTTTACCCGTACCAAGGCAGCGAGGGCCGGGCGGGCATATAGTAGGGACGTACACATGGTTGGCAGGGTTCCGCCATCCGAGCGGGCTACAACGCTGGCCGGGCTGTCTGGCTGCATCGGGGAGGGGACATTCAAGCGTCCGCCGCCGTCGTCGCCGGCGCGATGCGACGCTGGATGAGACAAGAAGAGACCACGAGGAACGACGACCCTCCCCCCGTGATGGCTTTCCGGCCTGGGGCTGGGCATCTCGGCGTGCCTTGTGGTGGCTTGAAACCCCTCCTCCCACCCCCCTGCAGATTCCCAGCATGCCGGCATCGCTTCCGCCTCTCCCATTGCCCCAGCTGCCGGCTCAGCGCCGAGACGAAAGCGGCTTAGCCCCAGCGACGGGCACCGCGATCCTCCTGGGAAAGCCCACCGCCCCTCTCCTAAGTACAAGATCTCCCCCCCGGTCCCCGTCGTTAAGGCTGGTTCGTGAGGTGCGTTACCCACATGGCCCCAGCACATGAAACGCCTATTCACGCACGCCGGCCGACCTACCTCTTCCAGCATCACATTGCGAGCTCTTCTGAGGGGACCGGCATGGCTCCCTCCCCCTCTTGTGCCCTTGTCCCTTCCCGTTCGTCCCTGGGTCGCATTGTAGATCGGCCCTCCGGCCCGGAGTGGCTCGCAAGGACAACGAGTGGAGAGACATAGACGGGTGCTACGTGCTGCCGTGGGCCGCGTCCTTGGAGAGCGCTCGGTTTCATCGCGGCTGCGCAAACCCAAACGTACCCATGAGCCCGTCTCCTGGGACTGGACGAGGGCCGTTCAGCAGGCGGCCGCACCGGTCCTACAGCATGCATCCAGCTTCGCAGCAGTGCTGACAGCCGTCGCATCCAGCTCCGCGTGCCTGACAGGGTGAAAAAGCATATAGACGACGGCCCGAAGTTACGAGCGCCAAGCCTCCGCGGCAAGGTGGGGGAGATGGCGCTCGCGCCGTCCCAGGGGCCTACGAGTACCTTCCATCCCATTGGATGGACTGGGCTCAGGGGATGCCCTTCCCACCGCTTGCAGCAGAAGTCTCATTTACGCATGGAAGCTTGGGGGTTCATCGTCCGAGTCATGGGTGGTAAGCAACGCTTGGGCTCGTCAAAGGATCTGGTTGGCTTAGCAGGGCCAATACGGCACTGGGTGTTAGCCTCCTCGCGCGTCCTTGACGATGCTCTCTTTGGTAAGTAACCTGGCACCACTACCGTTAGTTGCTGTATATAGCTCCAGCTGAGAGATCCATGGGACGACGGCGAGTTGGTCTACCCCAGCTCTTAGCCGCCAAGGCTCGGGGCATCCCGCTCTGCGCTCTCATCATACTTCTGTGGCGCCTGGCGGGCCGTCGGTTTTGCTCATCCAGGCCGGCTCCAGCTTGACACGCTAGCCAACGGCCTAGCTCTGTATACAACAGGTGTTACAGGTAGTCTACCTTCCTGGGCAGGCATGCAGATGACTCCGACTCGTCCAACTCGGTAATCGGGGGCGTCAGCGTTCAGCTCAGATTCGTACGCGCGGAACCAAGACGGTCTCGCCATCAGACACCCTGGTCCCTGCGGTATCTTCATACCGCCCATCCACTTGCTGTCGACGTATATCACGCTCTTCTCACAATAGTTTAGTTGCTAGACAAAATCGCTTGATCAAGCTTGTGGTGACTTTCACACTAAGCGGAGACTTGCAATGGAAAGTAGTAACCTGAGTAAGCTGTACGTCCCGCTAGCCTCACCTGGTTTCTTGTGTAGCGTATCAGCTTTAAGTACCTAACCTGCTTCCTATCTGAGTGGACATATGTTTGGCAAGCCCTTTTCCGACGCAGAGAGGATTCAATGCCGGACGGGTCATAAGGCAGTTGATGATCAGTCATGGGGTAAAAGGAGAGCCGTAGCATCACACAGGAGTATACACTTGAGAAAGTATCTCGTTCATTTTAGTTTCCCTCCATACGATTTATTTGTTGAACGAGGAGGTTAAATGGTGAGGTAAGGGGTCGTTAAAGTGTATAGACTTCAGAGAAAAGGAGAAGAAACAGAACCAATGGAGGAGGGAGACCCCCTATATTTACCTATATATACACCCATGACCAGTGAAGAGAACGAGTCTTCCAACCATAATCCACAACATCCCAGAAAGACACGCTTCTATGCAAAAGCAGCCCTGCAGCAAGAGCTTTGGGGGTGCAGTCTTGTGGGTGGCGTGGCTGCCACCTCGACCCATGCGCTCCCTGGTTAAGATGTACCTAGGTACTAAGGATTACCTCATGTATCCCACGCAGCCACTCTGCGGGACAGAACACCAAAGAAGTGATCGGTCTTTGGCCTTCGGGCAATCGGTCTATTGAATTGATATTGAGTCTCGTCTCCCACTTCCGCCTACTATGGATCATCACTAACAACCTCTGCAGCGAAGAAGATTAGCGTGGTCACGTACTTCCCGAACTGCCACGGCCAGCTTGATAGAAACGATTCAGATTTATTAGAAACTACTCGTCTTTACGGACCAGTGGCAGTGGGACCGTTCATTTCGCTGATCTCATGGCGGTACGGGCCCTCGCAAAGGGGCTGATGGTAGTCATGGCGGAGGTCTTCTCGATTTCTGAAATTATAACGTAGTGGGGAAGCATGGAATCTCAATAATGCAACCAAGGGACTTGAAAACAATCATACCTCCTTTTAGGGGGTGGCTAGTTAGCTTTAGCGGCAAGGTATGTTGATTGGCCACCTGAATAAAGTCGTGGCTGCCTCGAGGCATTCATGGACGTGCACAAGTAGGCATGACACTGAAATGATTTCTTTGTTGTCTCCTCGTGTATGTAGGCTGTTCAGCTTACAGAGGGAGTCTTCTTTGTCCGTTAGAAATCATTCATTCATTTGATGCATGGTCTAAGCTGATCCAGCCCTGTACTGCTCCCCTCATGAACTCTTTCAGATTGTCATAGTGGCGGAGAGTGGTACTGTGAGAGATATTGACATATCGGCAGCAGGCCAGTCTATAGTGGCCCGGTGGTCCTAAATTATGGTTAGCTAAGAGGTGTTAACATATGAACAACACGCTAACAACTCGACTCTAGCAAAGTGATCCCCTGGACAGATATCAAGCTTGAGTCTCTTCTAATACTGTCATCCCCATAACCCACAGCCTGTTCCATTCCCTGATCCAGACCGGTGATTTTGATCATGCATCTGTCCTTCTCCCTAAATAGCCCTGCCATGTGGTACCGCATACTACTCGCCCCTTTGCTGAGCCCTAATCAAGTATGGCGAAAATCCAAAGTAATGCTAGCAACCAACCCCCCTTTTTGCGCAAGGTCCGGAGCTACCGGAGCTCAGGCCGCCCCGGACCCGCCGGCCTGCGGCTCACCCCTCCGTACATCTCCGGTCTGAGCCGCAGCTCCTCAGCCGCCAGGAGGGCAGGGCAGGGTCCCCCAGCCGCACCCACGGCTTGGACCGGCGCCGAAATTGTTTTTTTTCTCCCCTGTTTGGCCCATGCCTGCGGACCGGATCTTTCCTCGGTTTCTTTTCCCCCCACATCCCGTCCCGGCCTGGAGCACCTCCAACACCTCCGAGCAGCATCACCGTGGGGTCAGACGCACCCTCCGATCCCGTCTATCTCTCTGGTCGGACGAGCGGTTTTCTCTTCGGTATCAACCATCAAAGCAAGCCCCGTCCGGTTCCGTTCACAGCACCAAAGTTTCCAGCGATTCCCTCTACGAACTCTTACGCACCCAGCGGTCCAAAGGATCAAGTTTGAGCTACTCAAACAACCATTCCTGCCTAAACTCCGGACAACAGGAACGTCTACAAGCAGTAAGTCTTCTCGGGTCCCCGGTATCCACCACCAGACATTATACATTCTCGCGTGCTCTGGATAATCGCGGGAAATGGATGTCAAGATATCCCCCCGCCAGCAGAAATCACCGTTAGGCATGGATTGTTGGTACTAACCTATGGCTTGGCAGCACCCCCTAGCGTCACCTTCAAAATGGCCGCAGACTCGTCGAGCAAATCTCTTCCCTGCGATGAGATGGAAGGTGGTGTTCCATGCAGGCTCCTCTTCGGCTCGAAGACGACGCTTCAGCAGCACTTGAGCGAGTCCCATTTCGGTACCGTGTGCCTTTGGCCCGGCTGTAGAAATCCCCAGCACGCCAACGCCGACGATGTCGTGGCGTGTTTGGTGCGGCACAACGCGGAAGCGAGCCAGCACCATAACGACCCTGCGTTGGCCAACGTGCCCCGGCGCCAGATTCTCGCGTGGCCCGGCAAACCTCCGGGCAAGTGTGCGGGAGCGGGGTTGGTGAGGCGGAAACTGAAGAGATGCCAGAAAAAAGCCTACAAACATCAGCTCTCCGGAAACGCCATCACAAGCGGCATCAACGCCCCCACGGTTCCTCACGATGCAACTGATCCCGCGGGATCCGATGGGGATGCAGATACCGAGGAACGCTCTGGTCCTGGTAGACCCGGGGACGATACCCCTCTTCCTGGCCCTGGACATCTTCCTGGTCCCGAATCCGTTCCCGCTCCTGGTCCACTCCCCGCCTCTTCTTCTCTCGCCGGTATTGCTTGTATTCCTGTTGTCGGCAACTCTCCTGCTTTGGGGTCTGGTGGCCACCACGACACAGTTGGCCCTTTTGGCGTGGCTGTTCCTGGCCCAGACGGACGGCAAGGAGCACGTGTGAGCATCACACCGGATTACTTCGGCGGCCAGATTTACGACCATTTCCACGGCTACGACCCGGCCCAGGACTACCAAAGCTATGCCTACCTGGGCGTTGCAGGCCAGGAGTACAATACCCAGGGCTTCGATGAGGAGGGCTACAATGACAAGGGATACAGTGCCCAGGGGTACCCTCATCCGGACCTCATTGATCCCCGGATCCGGCACTTGTAGGCAGCAGCTGCTGTCAAACACCCATATATACCGAGCCCTTCTAAATATGACCGTTATACTCCGGCAGGTACTTTGGTCCCTAACGGTTTCCATACATCAGTGCATTTCCTTGTGATTGTTTATTATTCTACTGCTTCTTTCTTTTCCTTGGCTTCCCAAGTTATAACCGGCCCTTGTCCTGGCCCTACATCTAATCTCAGCGATTTCCCAATCCACCCCCAACCGCCTTTTTGCAAGCACCAGCATAAAAGGACCCCCAAGGTCACAAACGGGCGCGCTCCGAGAAGGTATTTGACGCCCTAAACCGGCATTGCCGAGGCTCTCGCGTCTCACGCTATTCCTTTTCTTCCACTATTCAGGGCAGAAATGCAAACGCGCACTCACCACTCCACGCCCTACGTTTCTCACCAGTCCAACTGACCGCTCCTTGTAACGAACGCTATACCTAAGTACTGCGTGACGTAGGGTTTGTACAATCAGGGATAGAGAGCGTCTGTTCTACTTAAACACTAGTCGTAAGGTAACTAAGTAGTTAAAGGTGCTTAGGTTAATAACTGAATCTTCATAATAAGTCGTTAGGAGATTACTCCTATCTATAAGTAAGATAGATACTTAGATTAATCACTGAGGTAATGACTATCTAACTATAAAATCCTTCTTAACTTATATACCGAGTTATTCCCTTATTAATACCTTAGGAGCGCTAGGAGCGTTTCGCTCTTATCGCTTTAGGAGCGCTAAGAGCGCTTCGCTCTTATCGCTCCGGTCACGTGACTTGTTCTTAGCGTAGCTATGTCCGGGGCTGGTGCTTCTTTCCCTTAGGTCTTGTCTTTAGCTTCTTAGCTGTATGTGACGCTTGCCCGTTTCTATAAGACGTCTGTTTAGTTCGCTAGGTTCGTAACACTACCCTTCCCCTCTTTAAGGTCTTTATCCCTAAAGCCACGGTCGTATAAAGAGGTCGCTCCGCCTACATCGTCGGGCGCTTTTAGTGAGTATCCTTTTCTTTCTTCCATATTTCTGTGATATATGCTTATCATATCAGGTCGTATTAAAAAGTCTTATACGCGTAAAGATCGCGAGCGTTCTTCTCTTCTTTCCTACATTGCTTTGAACGGTACGGTCGCGGACATGCCGTGCACTCGTTACTTTCGAGGTAACCTTACTTACCGAATGGCGGGCAAGTCGAATCGTTACGAGGAATACGTTTAGTAGCGGAAGTCTTACGATAGCACCTGCGTGGCTTCTTCTCTCGAGAAGTTAATCTCTCAGTAATAAAAGTTAGATACCGAGGAGGAGGAGGTAAGCGAAAACTTACTAGCCCTATATACGTAGCTAGCGGAGCTTTAGTCCTAGCTAGTAGTAGCCGCCGGTCGGTTGTCTTAGATTCGTAAGATCCGTAGTCGGGTGAAGGGAAAGAGTGCCGAGCTTTTCGAGAGGGGAATACGCGAGTTAGACGTAGAGGACGACTTAGTTCCCGCTCTCGACGGTCACGAATAAGCTCTAGTGGAGGATCTTTAGTCGATAAGGGTTCCTAACGACGTCGATTAGTCTTCTTTTAGCCTTGGTCTAGAATTTGAGTCCCTAGGTCCTCTTGTTCCTAGGAATAGTACTCCTTTAAAACGCTAGGAGTAAAGTGCCTCCTAAGTTCCTATATGTTTTCTTGTGGTGAGTACCCTTTCCATTTAACGAGGTATTGCTATCCTTTTCCGACCTTCCTTTTATCTAGGATAGTTTCGACTTCGTATTCGTGCTAATCCGCTTCGATTTCTAGCGAGGTTTCGAGTTTAACGCTTACTAGTGCTAGTTCGAGTAATAAGATATGAAATACTAGGTGTATCCGTATTATACTAAGTAGCGATAATCGGTAGTTAGTTATTAAAATAACTTCTTCCACTTTAAATAGTCTAATCTTTTTAAAGTCGAGTTTATCGCTTAGTCGTTTTATTTTAATGTTTTTCCAGAGTAGGTAGACTTTATCTCCCCTCGTAAAGGTTAGTCCCTTTAACTTTAATCGGTCGTGGTATATCTTTATCCTATCTTATAAGAATACTAGATCTTCTTACAGTCCTTACTACAGCTCCTTAAGTTTATCGACCGCGATAGTCGCTATTAGTGCGAGTTCTCCTAGTAGGGGTGCTCGTGTGATTTCTAGGTTGAATCCGTAGTTAGCCTTAAATAGTGACATACTAAGTGCTTCGTTATCGGAGTTATTGTAGGCGAACTGTGCTATTAGAAGTAGTTCGACCTAATTACTCTACTCGTAGTTAACGTAGTATCGTAAGTATTGTTCGAGTGTCTAGTTTATTCTTTCTGTTTGTCTATCCGTTTAAAGGTGATAGGCCGTGGATAGTTTATACTTGACACCTAGCTGTGTTATAAGGGATTTCTAAAATTTAGCTGTGAATAGCTTATCTCGGTCGGAGATGATTTATTCCGGTAGTCCATACTAACTAGCGATAGTTTTAAGGAAGGTATATATAAGTTCTTTTATGTTACTTAACTCCTTATAGGGTAGGAAGTACGTGTACTTCGTTAGTTTATCGGTGATGATAAGGATGTTATCGTAGGTCGCTTATGTCATAGGTTCCTTTAATAGTGGTAGCTTCACGATGAAGTCTAGTACGATTATTTTCTATACTCTATCTAGTGGTGGAATCGGTTATAGTTCTCTATAAGGCTTATATCGTGATGTTTTTACTTTATTGTATATGTCGTATTCTCGAATGACTGTTACGACGATGTCTTTAAGTCGGGGGCAGTTATAATATCGTTTAATTCGATTTAAGGTTTTGAAGACTCCTTAGTGTTTATAAATAAGGTGTTCGTAGAAGTCCTTAACGAGTTCCACCTGAAGACGTTTAGGGATTTCGATCTTACCGTTATACCTAGAGGCTTCGTTACCGCTAATCTCTTGAATCCGTTTAGTCTAGTTATCGTGTTGTACGTGGTATGTTACGTCGATTTATCTAAATAGTACTAAGTTTCCTTCCTGATCCGTCGTGAGGATCGTATATATCTCGCTCGGTGCTTCTTACTGATAATCCGGTCGGCGGTTAAGAGCGTCGGCCCTACCGTTCTCATTACCTTTTCGGTAGATAATAACGAAATTAAATTCCGAGAGGAATTCTATCTAACGGATCTATCGTTTATTAAGTTCCTTATTCGTTATAAATAATACGAGGTTCTTGTGGTCGGTGTACACTTTAACTTAGTAAGTGGTACCACTTAGGTAATACTTCTATTCTCGAAATGCTTCGATAATTACTATCAGCTCCTTATCGTGAATTTGGTAGTTAAGCTATAGTCCGTTAAGTTTCTTCGAGAAGAATACTACTAGGTGTAGCTTCTTATTATCGTCTCGTTAACTTAGTTATCCTCTTATTATATAGTCGGATATATCGGTTTCAACCTCGAAAGGTTGTGTAAGATCGGCTATACGTAGCACTAGTTTATCCGTGATCCTTTTCTTTAATTCTTTGAAGGTTGTTTCTTTTATGTTCGTCTATTAGAAGTTAGCGTCTTTACGAGTCAGGTTCGTTAGTGGAGTGGCGATTTTTCCGAACTAGTGAATAAACATCTTATAGTAGTTTACTAATCTTAAGAAGGATCGTATATCGCTTACGTTCTAAGGTGTTAGCTAGTCTCTAACTGTTAAAACCTTAGAATCTTTTATGCGAATTTCGCTTACGGATATTATATATCCTAGGTAGTTGACCTGTTGTTTTTCGAACTCGCTCTTCTCGGGGTTTATAAGTAGTTTAGCATCGCGGAGTGCTTATAACACGAGTCTAACGTGTTTACGATGTTATTCGAGAGTCTCGGAATAGATTAGAATATCGTCGAGGTATACTATAACGAAGTGGTCGATAAATTCTCGTAAGATATAGTTCATCATATTCCGAAAGCTTACTAGTGTATTAGTGAGGCCGAAGGGCATTACTAGGTACTCGAAGTGACCGTACTTAGTTCGAAATGCCGTTTTCTATTCTTCGCCTTCCTTAATACGTATAAGATTATACCTATTAGGTAGGTTAAGGGCTGTGAAGATCTTAGCCCTGCCTAACTTGTCGCGTAAATCGTTAATTAACGGTAATAAGTAGTAATTCTTGATCGTGATTTCGTTAAGCTTCCGGTAGTCGACGTATAGTCGCTATTTAGGTTTGCCGTCCTTACTCTTCTTTAGGATAAAGAGTATAGGATATCCTACTAGTGATGTCGAAAGTCTAATGTTACCTTTCTCGAGGTTTTCCTTGAGGTACTTCTTAAGTTCTTCCTCGTGTTTTAGTGTGAGTCGATAGGTCTGTATGAATTGAGGCTCCTTACCTTCTTTTAAGGGTATCCTATGATCCTATCTACTATGCTCTAGTATTCCTATAGGTAGTTTTCTACTAAATAGGTCGTCGAACTCCCGGTACTGTTCTAGTACTTCGGTTTTCTGATTCGTCTTGACTTCCTTCGTCATGAGGTAGACTTGAAGGGTTATAGGCTTACTTAAGGGTCGGTATCGTTAACGCTTCTCAAAGGCTAAGTCTCTTCTTAGTATATCCTACTGAAGTTAGCCGGTTCTCTAGTTAACTCTCGGATTACTCACCCGTAACTAAGGTATCCTTAGTATCATGTCGTATCCTGATACTTCCGTGATGTTACACTCGAGTCGTTCGCTACGTCCTTAGATCGTGACAAGTAGGGGCGCAATCTCTATATTAACGATTCCTCCTCCGTAGTGTACTAGATCTCTATCCACGGTTCTGAGTCGGTATGGGGCGTCTTTCTGTTTCCACGGTACCCGGTACCGGTTAACGATTCTTAGTGAGATGTAGTTTCCTTACGCGCCGCTATCGAGTATAACGCGTACTGTATGTCTTATAATCTGTACGTCGAGTATGATGTAATCATGTAAGTCTAGATAGTTTCTTATATTGTTGTTTATCATATATAGGGACCTATCGTTTATTACAGCTAGGTGTAGCCTTGTTACAGCTAGCGGCGAACTTTTCTCGATTTCTTTAATTCTTTATTCTTCTATTATCGTCGTGTAGCTCTTTATTATCGGGCGTCTTCCCGTTCCTGCTAGGCGATTCGTCGTCTAGGGTGTCCTTCGTAGGTTCGCGGTGTAAGGTCGTCGTCGTGAGAGGACTCCTCGCTGTTATCTGTAGGCGAAAATAGTGTGGGAACTCGTATTAGTTCTCGGGCTTCGTGGCTTGTCGTAGGTACCACTAACCGTGCTTATCGTTATTCGCGGACCTTCTTTTCGTAAGAGGTCTTTAACTTTATCTATACCTCAGCCTTCTTAGCTCTATGAATATAGTATTCGTTAGTCTTACACTAGTGCCATTCTATTTTTCCTGCTATGCATTCTCGAGGGTGTTCCGGTACTGCTTTAAGTAAGACGAATCCTCGTCGCTCGGTAGGTTCGGTAACGGCCTATTCGACCTCGTTTATAGTGTAAGGGTGGTAGAGTGCTTCTTTTATAGTGCGTCGTGGGAACACTTAGTGTCTAAGCTTTTCCTTAATGTGGTGGAAGCAAGAGTTAAAGATGTATGAGATTTATGCTAGTTGTTCGTAATGTCTAGCACGGGGATAGATTCGTTCGTCGTCGCCGAACCGCCCACGTAGTTAAAGTTCTCCGTTATTACGTGCGGTAGTGATAAGCGTCTCCGCGGTGCAGTCTTCGCTTAGGTATATTCCCGTAAATAAGATCTATTCGTCGTTATCGAGGCTCCGGTGAAAGGTAGCTTATTCGACTAGTTACTCGTCGGAGTACTTGTTTAATTCGTGGTGTTTAAGGAACTCGACTTATTATCGTAGTTCCTTTAAGTCGTTCTCGCTAGTCTCACTTTTTATTATAGAGGGTGCTAGGGTGATATTCTCGCGGCGTACTATGGTAAGGGTACGTCTTCCTTATGGCTTCTTAAGGTACCATCCGGCACTATCCTTAGCGGATCGGTAGGTGCTATAGTTATCATCGTAGTAGGCGGTTTAGGTGAGGGAATCGTGGGGTACACTAGGGGCTTCTACGACGGTAGTGCTCGTCTTATCTAGTACTGCTAACCCTCTATTAGCCGCGTTTACGTGTCGCTCGGGAACCGGTCGAAACTACTGTTTCTTTAGCTGTTTATAGTCCCTAGTAAAATGCCCTATCTTACTATAGTTATAGTATTCACCCTTAGGCTTAGGTTTACCGTCGTGGCGAGTAGCATCGAGGTCTATAAGTCTTTAGTGCTGTCTATAGGACGTCTTATTCTACTAACCGTAGTTACGAGGTCGTGGAAAGCTAGGGTTGTTCTATCGCTTACGGCCTACGTTAACCTGTTAAGGTGGCTTCCACGCTTTTTATCCTTATCGTTTAGTGCGCCGTTCGTATAGGCGGTTATTAATCTTGATGATCCGTTCCACGTAAGTAGTGAAGTCTTCGGGTCTATCTTCCCTAGCTACTTCGTCCTTAACTTCTTCCTTAAGTCCGGCGTAGAAGAGAGTCATAAGGGCGTCGTCGTCGCTCTATTCCGTTCTAGAGGCGAGTTGCTTAAATTCGGAGGCGTATTTAGCTGCGGACCCTCGCTATCTTAGCTGCATGAGGTGTCGTTCGGCCGTGCGGACTTCATCGGGATTCCCGAACATTACCTTAAGCTGTTTCTCGAACTAAGTATAGCTTCGGAAGATACTCTAAGTTTCGTCGTCCTATCGTTCGGGGTTAAGATTATCGAGATAGTCGTGTATGATAGGTTTAAACTAGTTAAGTGCGTCGCCTCGGAGAAATCCGGCGGCATATAAGACCTTATCTTCTTAGTTCCGAATCGTGCCTACGTAGAATCGGAGGTATACTTTCATCTATGTGAGGAATCCTTAGACACTTCCGTCCTTCCCATCGTAAGGTTAAGGAGGAGTAAGCTTATAGCCGTTCCCTCCTAGGTTCATGGGCAGGGAGGCAAGTTAATTCGTAAGCTGTTAATTATCCTCTCGGAGTTCTTAAAGCTCGTTATAAAGCTATTAAATAAGAGTAAGGACATCGGGTCCTCCCGTGGGGTTAGTGGCATCCTCGTTAACGTTATTAGTAGCTATAGTAGTTATCTATTATTTAATGTTTAAGTAATAAATAGTAACTAACCTAAGCACGAGTAATCAAAATGTAACGAACGTTATACCTAAGTACTGCGTGACGTAAGGTTTATATAATTAGGGATAGAGAACGTCTATTCTACTTAAACACTAGTCGTAAGGTAACTAAGTAGTTAAAAGTGTTTAGGCTGATAACTAAATCTTTATAATAGGTCGTTAAGAGATTACTCTTATCTATAGGTAAGATAGATACTTAGATTAATCACTAAGGTAATAACTGTCTAACTATAAAATCCTTCTTAACTTATATACTGAGTTATTCCTTTATTGATACCTTAGGAGCGTTAGGAGCGTTTCGCTCCTATCGCTCTAGGAGCGTTAAGAGCGCTTCGCTCCTGTCGCTCCGGTTACGTGACTTATTCTTAGCGTGGCTGTGTCCGGGGCTGGTGCTTCTTTCCCTTAGGTCTTGTCTTTAGCTTCTTAGCTGTATGTGACGCTTGCCCGTTTCTATAAGACGTCTGTTTGGTTCGCTGGGTTCGTAACACTCCTGACCTTCTAGATGACCGGCAGATCGGAAGACATGGCCGCGTCGCCGTTTGACGAGAAGACTGGCCACACGGAAGCCGAGCCCAAGCAGCCGGTAAGCGACCCAACTTGTCAAGATCGACCGCCTTAAGCTCACATACCCAGGCTGGCAGCTACGAGTCCAAGGGCACCCAGACCACCGAGACGTACGCCACGATACCCGGCGGCGTCTCGAACCCCACGGACGGCAAGAACGACGCTGGCACGACGGCACGTTCTTTCCCTTCATTCTCTCCGCTTTGCGTACGTTAACCTTTTCATCCTTAGGCCACGACCGGCAACCGGCCCATCACGAGGTCCATCTCGTCTTCCACGGCCAAGCGTGGTGACGATATACTTTATGTGAGTCCCGCATCGCGCTCAAGTACCTCATGATGAAATCGCGAGCTGACGCAAAACTGTACCCCAGACCACCGACACCGACCGCCGCGGACCCTCTGGTGCCGCTCGGCCGACTACGCCCGTCCAGGGTTAGAAGGTAACAAACCCCGCGTCTACGCAGACTGCCCGCACCGCGTCGAACACGCCCATGCTGACGAGTAATCCCGTGGGTGCGCAGCCCGAGACGCGGGGTCTGCTGAGCAGTCCCGACGGCTGGCTCTGCCGGTCGCGCTATCCGGGCCGCCAGAAGAATACTGACGAGGAGGACCAGGGTTGATCCGGTCGAACCGTGGGCCCGTCGGTTATAACCCGATACCGGCTCTCCTTGGCATTGCGCTTGCCCTTCCTCCGCGAGAAGGACCCTTGAAGACGGCGCTACATTGGCGAACGTTCCTGAAATGGAACTCGTGGTGGCAATACACGAGCATTGGAGGGGGGAGGACACGGACTTTTCATCGAATTCTGGGGATAGAAGGGCTTGCGACATGAAAATATTGTTGCGACCACACCAGAAAGCCTTCTTCTTTTTCTCTGCCCGCTCGAAAGCGCGGCAAACATCATACTGGAGCACCTCTCGTGGATATGCCGCTTCGCTACGCAGTATGCCCACATGAACGAGTAGGCCAAAGCACAATATTACTTCTCGTTTGCACGCAGGGCCAAGTACCTACATTCACTTGTTTTCGTGAAGGACGAACCCAGATGTAGAATGTCACGGTTTCTTGATCGTCGTAGGCGCACAAGGTACTTGGGTACGGAACCGGCTGCCAAGCCACATTGCTATATACTTAAGCAATTCGGACCGTCCCTATCCGTTTTCTTCCCAGCAACACCTCTATCCTTTTCCGCTCCTAGCCATTTCCACCTGCACCTCAGTCCTCAGTTGTGCCAACATTTCCCTGTACGCCGCGTCTGATCCTCCAGGGTCGTACTTGGTGATCCTGGAACCTATGCCCCCACACGCCGCGCCTGGCCCTCCAGGGTCGTACTTGGTGGCCCTGGAACCCACGTGCCCGCGCTCAAGGTCCATGTTGCTGTCTTGTCCCAAAATCGCCCGTGCTAGCTTCCGCCAAGCGTCTGTGTCTCGGCGGCTAAGCGGCGCGGAAGAAGGAGCGCACGGCGATGGTGGACAGGCGCAGTGGACGAAGGACGAGGTGGCGCTCGGAAACGCCTGCCTGCGGACGCCGTAGTAGCCACTGGGGGCCATGGTCAGAGTTTCCAGGGACAGGACCCGGGATACTTGGCCTCGGATCGAGGCCTCGAGCGGGGGGGTGAAGAGCCGGGGCGTCCAAGCCAAGATCGGCGAGGACTGATCGCGAAAGATGGCGCAGCCGCTATGGGCGAGGTCCCACCTGTCATCGCCGAGCTGGGCGCCGAACACGAAGACGTCGGTCGCCGGGTTGATGTAGAGAGCACCGCTGCGCAAGGGAGCCAAGGCAGTCTCCTCGGCGGTCCGAGCAGCCTCGGAGTCCAGGGGTTCGTATGTCCCCCTGCTTAGCCAGGGAGGGGCGCGGTCCCCCGGGGGCCACCGGGCCTGGTCAAAGACGGGGATCTGCACCGGGTACGCCTGCAGGAACACGTGGCGGCTCAGCCAGCAGGTGGCGAGAAGGGGCGAGTACAGGCCCCGGGGGGTGGGAATGATTCGGCGGCTGTCTCTGAACACGAGGACGAAGCGGTCGCCTTCCCGTATGGCCTCGCTCCAGATTTTCAAGTGCAGCTCCGTGGGCAGGCTGGGAAACAGTGGGAAAGTGCTGATGGACGTCATGATGGGCAGTTCCGGATGAGCTGGGCGGGATGGATGGGATTATGTGCCCGTGTCTTTTCGAGCGGCCGTTTGTTCGAATATGAAGAGAGGAGATATAATGAAGTCGAGGGAGAGGAGGAGTCATGAGCTGGCGTGAAAAAGGCTCGATCCTTCCTTTAAATACCACCGAGCCCGACATCTTGCAACTGGGGAATGGCTCCCTTCCAAATCCAGTGCGTGGGGGGCTTGATGGAACAGAAGGTTCAATCAACTCTCAAGTGTCGCCATCGTCGCCATTTGGTCGCCGCACCAAATGCCTCAACACATTTATTGCCTCACTAAGGCTTCTCATAGCGCTTCAATGGGTTAATTAGCTCAGATATAAAGTGACTCGTGATATTAGACTTCCGCCGATGGCCTCAACACGTTTATCTTCTCACTGGGGATTCTTGTCGAGCTTCGATAAGTTGAGCAGATCGGATATAAGGTGTCTCGTGATATTACACATCCGCCGCGGCATCTCGGTGTGCGTGCTGCCAGTCGTCGAAGGAAGAAAAGTGCTAGAAGCAAGGTATGGGCCAGAAAAGATGGTGAAGTAGGCATGGATGTTTTATTAGCTACTTCCGGCTTGAGCGAGGCTCCCATGATGCAGGTGGTAGGGAACACGCTTAAGGGGGGAAAGAAGATGTATTCAAGAGGTTCTTTGCCAGCTCATCCGGGAATTATGTTGATTCCTCTAAGTCGGTCCACCCCGTTCATCTTGCAGTATGGGAAGGCACATCGTGCACCCTTTCGGTACGTACCCTTCTATATAGATTGTGTCAGCAGGGCCCGCTGTCTATTAGTAGATAGGCCAGGAAAGTGCACTTTTCAAGGCGGACTTACTAGTACAGGGCCCAGGCCGGAAATGGATCAGACGAGGGCTCCTGCTACAAGCTCGTGTTACGTTTAATACTTGATTTTCTATCTTCAATCGCTATTAATCTAAGTACTCAATAGATCGATATACACTCTCAGTGTGGCGTAAGTACTCCTCAGCCCTGGAGTCTAACTAGGTAGGTCGCGTGGACTGATTCGTCTAATGAAGGGTTTACCAAGAAGTGCATTTTCCAGGCGCATGGACATACATGTATCTTTGTACCCCCCACAAATCCGTATTGAAAAGCCAACAAGCTCCTGTAGAGGACAATGACCTACGGCTGCCATGATCAATGACAAATTTAAGTACCTACATAGCATTGACAGCCCGGTTAGCTACATACTTACATCAGGTAGATATCTAGGATGGAAAATGGGTACTTAAAGTAGGTACCTAGGCACTTACATGCACAGCGTAGAAAGGGCCGAAAGAAACCCCACGACAATCAGTTTGCGACTCATCTAGGCTGTCAAACCCCCACAAGAGCACCCATGGGTCTATGGGTAAGTGGTACCTAGGGTAGGTACACTCCCAGTAGATATATAAGGTCCAGGTACTTACAGGCTGTAATCCAGCCCTCCAGTTCTTGTTCTGCTTGCTGGAGCTTGAGCTGGAGCTTGAGCTGGAGCTGGAGCTGGAGCTCTGGGATTGGATTCCAATTGCTAATATGGGATGGGAATGGATTGGAAGGGACGATATGACCGAGCTAAACCCTTTGTAGGACCCGCCAAGAGACCCCCAGTCTGACGCGCGAGCATCACGTCACTCCAACCGCGGGGCGGGAGAATGAATGCGTGCGCTTCCCATGTCAGAGCAACTCTACTCGGCGACAGGATTCATTCGAAGCAAAGCCCGCCCGGATCGATCGGATTACGGCAACCGCCCGCTCCGCCAGACACGACTTCATCAATGACCCATCCTTTGCCCGCCCTCAAGAACCGATTCTCCTTCCGGTCCCTCGTCTGCTACCTCGTGCTGCCCATCGTGGCTTCCTTCTTCCTAGCCCGCGCCTTGCCCCGCCTAAATCTCCTCGCCGCGCATCTTAACCCCTCCTCGCCCACCTTCGTCCGTGGCCTCTTCGCCTCCTCCTCCTCCTCCTCCACCACCTATTTCCTCCGCCCGACGCACACCATGGCCTACGAAAAAGAGCTCGAGATTGCCCTGCTGGCCGTCCAGCGCGCCACGCGCCTGACCAAGCAGGTCTTCCACCAGCAGGCCAAGGGCACCCTCTCCAAGGAGGACGCCTCGCCCGTCACCATCGGCGACTTCGGCGCCCAGGCCCTGATCATTGCCGCCCTCAAGGCCAACTTCCCCTCGGACGAGATCGTGGCCGAGGAGGAGGCCGCCGACCTGCGCGAAAACGCCTCGCTCCGCCAGACCGTTTGGGACCTGGTGCGCGCCACCAAGCTCGACGACGACGCCGCCGAAGCCGCCCTGGGCGGTCCCATTAAGTCGGCCGACGACATGCTGCAGAGGCTGGACGAGGGCCAGAGCGCTGGGGGTGCCAAGGGCCGCATATGGACCATTGACCCCATCGACGGCACCAAGGGCTTCCTGCGCGGCGGCCAGTACGCCGTGTGCCTGGCGCTCATGGTTGACGGCCAGGTCACGGTGGGTGTGCTGGGCTGCCCAAACCTGCCCGTCGACGACGCCGCGCCCCTGACGGCCGACGTCGGCGCCGACGCCTCGGATGCCGAGGGCCGCGGCGTGCTGTTCTCGGCCGTCGCCGGCGAGGGCGCCACCGGCCGCGCCATGAGCACGGGCGCCCTGACGCCCGCCCACCCCATCAGCATGCGCCCCATCAGCGACATGTCCAAGGCGAGCTTCTGCGAGAGCGTCGAGGCCGGCCACTCGAACCACGGCGACCAGGCCGACATCGCCGCCAAGCTCGGCATCACCAACCCCAGCGTGCGCATGGACTCCCAGGCCAAGTACGCCTCCATCGCCCGCGGCGCCGGCGACATCTACCTGCGCCTGCCCGTCAAGGCCACCTACCAGGAGAAGATCTGGGACCACGCCGCCGGCGACGTCATTGTGCGCGAGGCCGGTGGCCAGGTCACCGACGTCAACGGCAACCGCCTCGACTTCACCGCCGGTCGCACCCTGGCCAATAACAAGGGCGTCGTGGCCGCCCCCGCCGGGGGCCACGCGCAGGTTCTCAAGGTCGTCCAGGAGGTGCTGGGCAAGAAATAAATCAATCATGTGCCACACGCCCGGCGCGAAGCCCCACCCCCAAGCTTCGAATGAAAGAAAGTAAATTATAAACACCCATCATAGGGTCTTCATGTGCCGGAGTGATGCATTACGGTGCAGCAATCATGCGACGTGCCTCATTGTGGATGCCACGGCAGCAAAGCAATGGTTCGAAGTACAGTCGTGATGGCGTGTCGTTAGACCTAACTTACTTACCTAGGTACCTGGCTCAACAAGATCTAATCATCCTGTCCCCTCCATCTACACAAGCGGTCACCCCTCAGCTCCACCTGTGGGCGGGATGATTTGAGCAATTCAGAAGCTTTGGCCCGATGATATGGGCGTAATCCGGGTTGGTCAATATAGCCAGAGCATTACGTCCGGGGTCCCTATCGACCAAGTACCACAGGTCAATGGTCAACTGGTCTGCCCAATCCCCCACCAGCGACGGATACTTCCAGGAAAGGGTGAGTGGCAATGGGAACCTAGACACCTGCGCACCGGCGCTGCGGACGCCGGTGAAGCCCCGGCGGTACCACCAGCCGCCGGTGACCCATTCGTAGGTGTTGCCGGCGAAGCAGGAAGTGGCGAGGACGCGGTGCCAGGCGGCGCGGAAGCGCGGCGTCACGGGCGCCCAGTGGTAGCGGGTGGCGCCCCAGAAGATGGTGCCGGGCCCGCAGGCGGGCTCGGTCGTGTCGGACGCGATCCAGAGCACGTCGCGCGCCGGGTTGAGGTAGACGTCGAGGGCCGGGGCGACGGACCGGGGCGGCGGGGAGTCGTCATCGCCGTCGTCGTCGTCGCCGCCGTCGTCGTCGTCAGCGGCGGGGACGGCGGGAGGCGCCGGGTGGTTGTCGTAGCGCGTGACGCGCACCGCCATCGGGTGCGTGTTGCGGTGCGCCCGCCGCGCCACCGCGCACGCCCACATCAGCGGCGTCAGCAGCGTCCGTGTCGGCAGCAGCACCAGCTGCCCCGCGTGCACCGCGCCCCAGCCCTCGGTGCACACGACGACACGGTCCCGCGTGTGCTCGAGCGCCGCCTCCTCGAAGATCATCAGCTGGATCTCTGTCGGTAACTGCGCAAACAGGGGGAATGTGACCGCCATGGCTATTTCTTTTTTTTTCCCCTCGTCACACGGGGGCTGCGTCCGTTCTCTTCTTACCTTGGGGTACTCCAGCAAGCGCAAGCGTTAGTCTGGAGGATTTCTTTCCGACAACTTAGACTAGTCGGTCTTGTTGTGTACAAGTCCCTTTGTTGTCTAGAGTGTGGCACAGGACAGATGGTTATATAGAGAGGCCATGCAAGCGCAGCGTCGAAACGTACCCCATGTTCGCCTTTTCATACCCATTGAATAGGAATTCAATGTCACCGTTTGGGACACACAGTATCCATGCAGGAACAGGGAGAATGCTTTTCCGAGCCAGACAAGGCGACATCATCCCACAAAGGGCGAGTAATAAAGTCTATGTTTATCTCCCTAGGGGTTCTCGTTCATTCAACATGGGAACTGACAGGAGGGTTCATTGTGTTACTCTGTACACGTCTGCGGACACAAAGAGTAGTGAGAAGTTAGTAACCAATCGTTCCCGGGCCGGTCTCGGAACCCTAGTCATTGTCTCGTCCATCGAGATACCCCGAGTGACTTCCGGGAAGCAATAGCACGAAAACCCGGCTCAGCTTCAACCGAGCATGGCAAGAAGCTTGTCTTTACTTCGCGATACACCTACTTGTATACCTATCCATCCACGCGCTTGTCAACAGCGATAAGTTTCCATACATACATGCAGTCAGGCAGACGCTTCTGGAGGAAGCTGTTTTGGCGATCCCCTCCCCGACTCGGCCTTTCCCTCCCGCAGGATGGTTTGGCTGTTCTGGGTTTCGGAAATTTGCCGCCTTCTCTGTAAGGCCAGGCTAGTAGCACTTTTCATGGTGGCGTTCTGATAGCTTCCAGCTTATTTTGGCAGCGCGCGCGTGGGTCAACTTACTTCTGTTCTTAGGTAAGTTACCTAGTCAGACTGCCGTCGGTGGTATCGTAGGAATCACAACCGCTCGCCCTTAAGTTTTCCCTTTCCTCGCGATGAGGCCGCTTTCACGGGTTATGTCCTTGCCGGCACCACATCGAAAAGCTTACCGGCACCTTGTCGCTTAGGTAGCCGACGCACCGCCGAGTCCATTCTAGATCGTGTTGGACGCCGTCGGCAGGCGACTAAGCCCAACCGTATCTCAGCCCTCTTGGAACAGCGCAGGAGATATCACCGGAGTTTCCTGGCTTTGCGTCTTCTCGTGGGCTCCGACCGAACCTGGCGTGCTCGAATCTTCTGCTGTTTCTACTCCTGCCGGCTGCTCACATGCTGCCTATGCACCACGCCTCATCTGGCCCCAGCTCTCGAACAGCCCCCAAAGCACGGCGGCCCCTGTGCTTCTGATCATTCTAGATCGGGTGTATTGCGGCCCGAGTGACACGAGCGGCAGAAACCTGCTTTGCCTCGGCCATGTCCACGTGCGGCTTGGTGGCACTCTTTACGTTGGGGTTATTGTTGAAGCGGGTAAATATTGTCAGGTCGTATTCGGCCATATTCAGAAACAACAGTGGCCGGTGTTTTTCAATGGAACGACACCATGACGGCCTCACTGGCCGGGACCTCGAACGTTTCAGCCTGCAGCTCCGATGATATCTCGTCTCCACGAATCACTCCATCGATGTCGACGGTCTTGCCCGCCCACGTGATGTCCTTTGTCGCTGTAATGCTCGGCGCCGACAGCCGCCGAATGGTTCTCCGACCTCCCGGCGGCAGAGACTCCTCGGCCAGGGCCAGCCGGGCCAGTCTCCCCGGGCGTTCCCCAGTGCCGTCATACTGCTCCATATTCACGACCACGACGTGTGCCAGGCGAGCGGGGCGGGCGCAGCTGGCCTGGCGGTAGATGCCGAACGCGGTCAGCGAGGGCTCGCTGTGCAACAGGCGGATCTGCTTGTCGCCCCCCTGGACGGCCTCGGCGACCATCAGGTGGCCGTAGTAGAGCGGCCGGGGCCCGGCCGCCGTGGTCCCGTTCCGGCGCGGCTGCCACGCCGCGTAGCGGTACCCCACCCCCGAGTGGTAGTAGAGGCGCGAGACGTTGAGGCTGGCGGCGTACAGCGAGTAGTTCACCGACCACAGCGCCGAGGCGAAGACGTCCGAGACGTTGGCCTGGCCCTGGCACTAGAACCGAGCCACGAACGTCAGTATCGAGGGTGAAAAAAATCTCGCCGGGAGAGGCCATCGGGGGGTTGGTGGACAAACCGCGATGGAATTCGTTTCCCCGATGTTGAACTCGATGCCGAGTTCGGCGGCGTACGAAGAATGGTCGGCGTAGAAGTCCATATACCTGCTGACCACGGTGTTGTTCAAGATATTGTCCAGCGTCGGCGGGACTTCCCGGCATGCCGCGCCGAAATACTTGCAAATTTGGCATGATCAGTGGCACCCCTATGAGATAGCAGAGGTTTAGACAAACGACTTACCTGGTGGGCAGAGTAACTCTTGACCAGGCCGGTGTTCAAGATACCACCGTCCGCGATAGCACGAAAGTTCCAACTCGTGTCGTTGTTGATCGACCCAGGTGCTACGAAAGTGCCGGCCTGATAGATCGGGCCAGCCTCCCCGATCCCGTGGGTACGCAGTGCCTCTGTGCGCTCAGTCCACTCCCGAATGTACTCTTGGACACTCCAGGTGGATTTGTTCCGGTCGCCAGGGAATGCTGTAGCAAAATCGTCAGCGTGCTGGGCCTAGACGGACCTCCAGAATGAGCGCGCCGCACCGTCGTATTCGTTGCCGACTTCCAAGGCGTAGAGGCTGGAGTTCAGCTTGCTGAAGACCTCCACGGCCTCGGCCACCGTCTGGGCTGTGCCCTCGGCCCCCGAGTTGAAGGTCAGCCCCACGGTGTACTTGATCTCGGGTGACAAGTTGCCGAACGAATCCAGCCAGGACGGGCCCCAGGTCAGTGACGTGGGCTGGTCGGCACCCGGGGTGGTGAAGTTCAGCAGGATGGGCTCCGTCTGCGAAGCCACGAAGGTCGCGTGGTTGGCCGTCGTGCCGCCAATGCGGATCTCTGGGTAGGAGCCGGTGATGGCGGCCAGGTTGTCCAGCATACGCACGGACAGGGTATTTGGCGTTCTGACAGCAGGTTAGGAAAGATGCGTCGGGATGAAGAAAAAAAGACAGGGGAGGCAAAACGCCGTGAAAACGTACGAGGCATTCCCGGCATAGTCGAGAAAGTTGGCAAATTCGATCGAGTAGGAGATGAGGGCCGGATCCACCATCTTTGCCCCCGGCAGCGGTGCGGAGGGTACATTTAAGGTCCAAGGCTCCATCGCCACAGCTCCAGTAAGACACGGAAACAGCAAGATTGCACACTGGATACCCGATAGAGGTGGCATCATGATGAGATGACGGCCGACGCGCAGTGGCCTGGAAACTAGCCTTCACCCAGGCTGGTCTCTTTCTGTGCGAGTTCCATTCTTTTTTATACCCTGATTGTGCCCCAGGTGGAATGCCAATGCCAATGCAATCCAAGCCCTTCTGACCTCGGAACCCCTCCACATTCCGGCGAATTGGCGGTGATTGATTCTCGCGGGGCTCTGATGAGAATGGAACCAAGCAAAAGGCGCGGGGAATCCCTGGAGGTGCGGAGATCCATGAGCGGGTTGTGGGGGTGGGCCCGGGGAAAATGATACAGGCCCGACTGGCAGATGGGGGGTGTACAATGATTGGCCTGGAAGAGGAGGAGTAGCACTTGGAGGTGGTTTATAGTAGAATGTCAATATTCGTACGTCCTTGACGGTGTATATAATATCTAGCTAATATTGAAATAGTGCTCTAAGTAGGTCTATTTACTTCAAGGAGAGTTACACAACCTTCGCTATACGCTAAGCCTTAATAATAGCCTTACATACGCATATGCGACAGGACTGTACAAGGTGGGTTGGGTGTGAAAATAGGAAGAAGGGATGATCGACGAGGCCTTCTCCGCTGTTCTGCGTAGGCCCTTGCCAACACAGGCAAATTTAGCGACACGTGCTATCCCTGTTGTTCAGTCTGAAAATGCAATATATAACAAAGGCCGAGCTCCAGGGGATGGCAGTGGTATGATGCCAAATATCTCGGTATTACTCGAGCAAGATGATATGGAAGCGCTTGCCTCTCTGTCCCCTCCAACCTCTTTGGAACCCATTTCTGAGGCCAGTTGCAATCACGGTTGTCATAGAAGTCCGCTAGGGATCAAACACAGCCCTGACCCCCTGTGAGGGTCCCTGCGTCTCCGGTGACGGGGAAGTTTGTACAAAGAAGGCAGAAATAGGACGAATTGGTCGTTACCAGGACCGAGAGGGAGCGTCTGAAACGCGAAGTGTGCCAACGGTCATGGTCAGCGCATTCACGATCAGGCACCGAGTGGACGGCAGGCAAGCACCGAAGACTCTCCTGAGACTAGCACAGAAACCCGCGACGGGACTGTAACGCATCTTCATTTCAAGGCGATCTATGGGCCCACGCGCTTCTCAGTACCGGTGGGCTTCAGCGCATACATCCGAACTGGCAAGAGCTTCCTGGAGGAAACCGTAGGCAAGCCCTTCTGGAGGTCGGTTTTGACAACTCGTAGGCCGGCTTCGCTGATGAGCTTCCGAAACTTGCTATCTTCCCTGTGGTGCCGGGTCAGTACTTGTTGCGTGGACTTAAATGACAATGGTTGCCCAGCTCCTATATCGGCAGGGGCGCAAGACATGGCGCGTAGGCTCACCTAGTCAGGCTGCTGTCGGTAGCGTCGTAATAATCCGAACCACTCGTACTTAGGTTTTCCTTCATCACGAGGAGGCCGTTCTCGGGGTTCAAGGCTTGCCGGCATCGCCTCAAAAAGCCGACCAGCTGCTCGTCGGTGAGATAGCCAACGCACCACTGAATCCAGACCAGATCGTACTGGACCCCATCGGCGGGCGACCAATCTTCCAGACCAACATTGAAGATGTGCCGTACTTCCGGCACCTCTCGCAGTTTGCTGTTGAATTTGGCCACCGGCTCGATCACGTCGACGTGTGAGGCCAAGCCGCGGAGAAGCCCGTCCGTTACCCGACCGATCCTGTTGCAAGCGGCGCTCTCAGTATTCACGTGCAACGCTGGGGATTCAAAGGGGGGGAAAGCGGCTATACACACCCTGCACCACCCTCTAAAGCGCAAGTAACCGTTCGTCTGTTATTTGTTGTGCCGAGACCCAGCTTTGCGAGGAAGCTGCGCGAACCCTGCAAATCGATCTTGGATGTCTGGGAAAAGCCAGCTACTGCGGGAACCCCGCCAAGCATGCCATCGTCATCGGCATTGGCATCTTCCCAGTATCGGATGCTCTGATCTCTGTCAATCAGAGAGCCGGTCTGAGAGTTGTTGGATGAATTACCAGGGTCCATTTCAACGGAAGTATCGTACACGATCGTCAAGTCGAAGGGCGCAATGCACGTTTTTGAACGAGGAAGCCATTAGGACCGTGCACAAGCTATGGTTTTCTTGTCATGTGAATGGTACCGCAACACATGGAATGGGAATGGATAGTTTCCATAAGTAGGAAAGTAGCTAAGGAAGTATCTAGCTACGTAAGCAGGCAGGGAAGTACATGATGTAGGGTAATCACCTGGGGGACCGTTAGGCCGGTGGGGTTCAGCGCATCGTGGCGCGCTTGGAATGCCAATCTGAGTTCTTCTGATCTTCAACCGCTTTACTTTACGCACGCACGCTCTCCGGTCTGGAAATGACGGCTCTCGATAAACTCCTCGATTGGGCAAAGGCTGAAGGGCTTGTTTTCAACGGCATTCGGCCTGCCTCGATCAGGGACTGTGGCACAGGCATTGTTGCCTGTCGCAAGCTGAAGGTTGGTAAACCACCGCCCGCCAGACCGTTGCGTAGAGCCTAACCGAATAATAAGGCACAAGAAACTGTACTCATAGTACCTATACGAGCCGTTCGAAGCATCACTACGACCCCTCGAAGCATCCTCCAACAGATGCCCCCCAACACACCGCTCCACGGCATCCTCGCCGCCGAGCTTGCCCTCGACGATAGCAGCACGCCAGCACCATGGCGAGACTCGCTGCCTACGATGGCCGATACAACCACTACCATACCTTTCACGTGGCACGAGGAACTGCAGAAGCTTCTGCCAACACCGGCACGTCTTCTCCTAGAGAAACAGCGAGCCAAATACCAGCGCGAATGGACTGCGATCTCGCAAGCGGTGCCCTCAATAAGCGAGGAGCGATTCCTGTATTACTGGTACATCATCAACACCAGGACCTTCTCATACGAAGTGCCAGAGACCCAGTGCTACAGTTGGGAGGACAGACTGGCTCTAGTTCCGGTTGCCGACATGTTCAATCACGCTGATGACGACGCATGCAAGGTATCCTACATGCCTGAACACTACGTTGTAACCACGAATCGCGCATTTGATCTCGGGGAGGAGCTGTGCATTTCCTACGGAGACCATTCCAATGACTGCCTGCTGGCCGAATATGGCTTTTTGCTGGCGAAGAACCGTTGGGACGTGATATCTATCGATGACGCAGTGCTGCCGCGACTGGATGAGCCTGCCAGAGAGGCACTGCGCCAGAGGGATCTCTTGGGTACGTACACATTGCACGCGGAAAACGGGCCGTGCAGCAGAGCCCAGGCCGTGTTGCGGATGCTCTGCGGTCCGCACGAACAGTGGCTCCAATACGTCCAAGGCCAGGACGATGGGCATAGTTCTCAACATGCGGTCAACGCACTGCTATGCGAGTTGCTCGGGGAACTCGAAAGCATTATCCAGGAGAAGTTGAATGCATTAGAGCAGCAGTTGGATGTCGGTGCCACGCGCCAGAGAGACATTCTCAAGCAGCGGTGGCAGCAAATGGATGCCACCACGAAGCAGGTACGCGGCCGTCTACTCTCGCAGGTTGAGACCGAGTGAAGCAGCCACTCCCACAGCCGAGCTTGAGGCAGGTAGCCACCTACCTAGGTATTTACAAGGAATGTATCCATGGGTCCATCCCAATCGACCATGGACACCCGCAAGCCGTGCTGGAGGCTCGGGGGCCTGAGGGCACAGGTGAGCTGACTCCCCCCTCCCTTCCCCCGTTTTCGGGCCTTGTGTGATCTTGTGTGGACCATGGGAGTGGACGCGGGCCGTATTGGCCAGACCTTTTTGGCCCCTTGTATCGGGGAAAGGTTCCACCGAAGCGTCCCAGTATTTGGGTAAGACGTCCATACCCGCCAGCATCCAAAGAACGGCTGAATCCGAATAGTAACATATTCCGAGTTGTCCACACATGCACCGCCCACATGGCGAAACAAAGGCCTCCTTTAGGTATACAGCACATGGAATCTAAGCTTGGATACAAGACTCCGGCGTATCCCGACGACGAGGGTCCCCGTTTCTACTCAGATCTGCATCTCGTACCTCAGTCCGACTATGAGAGACTCGAGAGGGAGTACCAACAGTCAAAGAGCACGAGACCGCTCCAAATTTCTGGTGTTCTTGAGAATCAACTGCATTCACGGCTCCCGGCGCAAGGGGCCACCAAGGTCAGCAGCACGTTCGGAAATCCTCGCGTATACTGACGGCAAGCAGAGAATAGAGAGAGACGGCGAGTCCGTGGTGATCTATCGGCATGCTCACGAGGGCATGTACCCATACTCGGTAAACCTGGAGTTTGATTTTGGATTAAATTTCCCTTTTCTCTTTACCGATGTCGAAACAATCCGAACCATCATGGTCTCCGAGGCAAGTTATTATGAAATAACAGACGAGAAGATGCTGACTGGCTCCCCAGTTCTCCGCCAACACCACAATCACCGGAGCTTCCCGGTTTTTTGAGTTGCCCCTGGAACTGCGGCTCAAGATCTACAAATTCGCCATACCTCAAGGGCAGTGGTGTATCGACAACATGGAAGATTTCGATCAGGATACTTTACCTCGTTGCCTTGGTGATCCCAGTGGTTACTACTTCCCACTCAGCAGGGGTATTCCGCTCTTGCTGGCGAGCAAAAGGTTTCGGCAGGAAGGCTTGCCGGTAGCCTTTCGACACACCGCATTTCGTTTGGACGACATGGATGATCTGGCAAAACTCTTGCTTGCCGTGGGCCGAATCGGTCGTGCTAATATCGAGTCGCTGCATTTCCCCTGGGAGAGCAGATCAGACCTACAATGCAGATGGGCCGAAGACAACTATTTCAAGCTCCCTACTCTGCACGTCTCGACGAGCATGCAACTGCTACAGCACTGCTCTAGGCTTCGCAGGATTCGGGTCCTGTTCGACGAAGAAATAATGAGTCATGCGCCGCAGAATGAACTTGAGGCGAAAGAAGGGATAAAACGCCTATATTCGAAGCAAGGACTCGAGCAAGGCGAACTCCTTGGAATGAGCGGAGAGTACATAAAAAGTTGCCCTCTTTTGGACTGGCCCAAGGCAAAGATGACAAGACTACGGGGCTCCGAGAATCATAGAGATGAGGTTGAATGAATACGGACCAGCAAATTTCAATTCGGTATACTTGAAAGTTGCAGATGTCAGACTGTCGGAGGTTTAGCTTTGCCCCACCTTCTCCATGATACATCACATACTATCACAATATATAGAAATTGTGTCATGACTGCTCAGTTTTTAATTTCGCTGTCTACCCTAATTCTATACCGTGGTGTTCTCATTTATGAACCTAGTCGTCTAGAGCCAAAAGGCGTCGCGCCTGGCGTTGTTGTTGTAGTAGCAGTAGCAGCAGCTGCTAGCCTTACTTCTGCAACACAAATTCCAGGCACAACGCCAAAATTGTATTGCTCGGAAGCACTGGCCGTCCGTGGATGGACCATCATGGGCACTTTCTGAATTTATGGTCTATTTCGAGCCTCCCCTTGTTGAGAGAAGCTCAACTGCTGGCGTACGCCGTGAGTCGATATTGGACTCGACCCCCGGCGTACGCGGAGAATCGAGGTGAAGAGCTCGACTCACGGCGTACGCCAGCAGTCGAGTGTTCGACTCACCGTGCAATCAAGCTTCACGTAAGGCATAAGTAGTCTTGATACCATCACAGACCGCCTCACCCCAAGCACTAGCCTTTCGGCTGCGGGACGAGCCGTTAGATAATGGCAACTCCCGCCCTGAACAGCCCGCCCGTCGCTCCCGCAGACGCCAATTTTACACGCATGTGGTCGCTCGCTATTTCCATGGGCCTGCGGGATTGCCGTTTTAGCGTTAACTCACTAATACATTACGAAATCTCTTAGTACCTCTCCTATTGCATATAGTACTTGATCCTCTTTATTAAACCGCTGTTACTCTCAGTACCCTCCTGTCCTTAAAGGTTATATATACTACGGTATTTATAGTTATTTTTACTATAGCTTAAGTACTCATCAGCCCCCGAAGTCTATTTCGCGTCCGTTGATTGGTCTAATTAGGGTTTTTGCTAGAACTTCTCCACCTTGCGGATATTTAGAACATAACTCAATTGTTTAACGAGGTCCTTTGCGCGGGCGACAAGTTCAAAAGATTCCGTCATGACGACTTTAAGGTTAATAGGCTCCGGTCATCTGTTGCAAGGTATCTGGATCCGCTCTAACAGTTAGGTACTCTGGTTACCCATAACCAAATCTTTGAGAGTCCGAGGAGCAGCACTATAAACTGAGCAATCTGGCTCCAGATAGGTCTACCCACCAAGCGAGGCTATCTTTTCCGTAATGAAATTCCTGATCATCACGAGTCTGCCCTCAGACCGAGCTGTAAATTTTCATTTTTGACACATTCCAGACCGCAAATACCACTTCAGCAGACTATGAAGCACTTAAACCGGTGTTTGATGATTTACAAGTACAGTTACATAGCCTGAAGATCGTGGAAAGTGAGCTTTCGTATCTGCCCGAACTCGAGGCCTCGGCTGTAAGAATATTCACATCGGCATTGGTTCTACGTGCAATCTGCACCCAAAACATTCGAAAAAAGCGCACCAATACGTGACATCCTCAACCCCTTCCCTACTAAGTCCCCACCATAAGTGAGGGCAGCACCGTAAGTAGCATGGTCAAAGGCCTTTGATTATTCAAGAAGGAAACACACAGTTTGGGTTGGACGGCGGATAGGCTAGGTAATGGGGGTATACCTGGTATGGGCGCCCTCACTTCGGCTGGGGACTACGTAAAGCCTCACTGCGTTTTAGCTCTACTGCTCGTCTTTGTTAGTTAGCCATCCTAATGTTTAATCCGGGGAAAGCTTTACGAGCACTGATTTCAGGCCGAGACAAGAAGCTCGAATATGCGACGACTTCCACAGGTCGGTTGTATTTGGATAGGACACGATAAGCAAGCTCCTACTGGTCAATTCTGTTCATACAAAGCTTGATACGACATTGACTCTCCAACATGTTGCTAATCTTGAGGGGATTTCGGGACAAATGACGGGGCATATTGAAGATGAGTAATGTCCATCAACTAATTCCACATGCATAGTGCCAGAATCATCAGATATATCGAAGAGTGCATGATGGGTTTCAGACAACTATGGCCACACCGCCCTTCATTGAGCTCTTGCATATCCCAACATTGCCAAACTGCTCTTACAGCACGGAGCTACCGTTGATGCCCGGAACTAGCGGGAGCAGACGCCGCTGCTGTGGTGCGCCAAGGAAGCGCAGGTCGATACGCTTACGTTACTGATCCAGTCCGGGGCCGCCGTCAACGCTTGCGACGATAAGGGCACCCCGGTTCTGCATGCGGCAGCTGCGAAGGGAGGCGAGGCAATGGTCAAGACTCTCTAGGACCAAGGTGCCGACGTCATAGTCGAGGATTGCGACGGGTGGACGCCAGTGCAAACCGCCCTAATCGGCGGGCATGATCACTTGCTTCCCACCTTCGCGCTCAAAATCCCAGACTGCCAAAGCATTGCCGACCACATGGCGAGAGTACTTGGAGACGAAAACAATGCAGCGTGGTTGCATGAACTTGCCATGGCCGAATCCCAGGGCAGTTTTCAAGTCAGCGGTCTGCGTGTTGCGGTAAACAGTGGCCAACCTGAAAGGGTTCTGGCCCTTATCAGCGCGGGAGAAGACATCAATGCTTGCGACAGCATTGGAGGCTCGACCGCCTTGACGCTTGACGGCGGAGCGGACGTCAGGGGCCGCGACTACCACGGACGCACGGCGCTTCACTGGGCCGCTGGTTGGGGTCAATCTGTCCTCTTGCGGGAGCTGATCCAGCAAGGCGCTCAAGTGGACACGCAAGACCGCTGGGGAATGACACCGTTGATATGGGCGTCGGCCGGCGAACGCGCTCGGCACGGGAGATTGGCTTACAAACCCAACGACCGGCCTGCTTCTCGATAGCCATGCCGACCCCAACTTGGAGGCGAGGGAAGGCTACCGCGCCATCCACCCGGCCGCTCTGACCGGGGACGCTGAACTCCTTGACCAGCTCCTTTGGCACGGCACGGACCCCGAGGCGATGGTCGCCACGCTGGGCCTCAAGCCGCTCGACATTTCCCAAATCATGGAGAATAAGGCAGTCATAAGCCTATTGGAGGCGTGGAGGGCCCTACCTAGGCAACCGTCTCGGTGGCAGCGCGCCCGCAGCGTGGCATTGGCTGCTGAGGAGAGGGAGGGGCATGCGAAACCCAGCGATCTCGACGTATCGACATCACAACCGTTCCGAACCAAGTCATTTGCGTGGGCTGCCTTTACCAGGCACTGCGTAATTTGGCGATGAATAGTTGATGAAAACGGCCCGGGCACTCAGATTGGAATTTGACGACGGATATACGGTTCTTGATGATGGATATAGGGCCTCTTATGAAGTATACAGTGCGCTTGGATTTCGGTATATATAGCAAAGAACATACCGTCTTTTTCTCGTTTGTTCTATTCTGTTGGAAGCCTTTGAGCGTCTCTGGCGGCCATTTGTAACTATCCCCTCGCCTTGGCCGTCGCATTCGAATTTGCCAGCGCGAGGCAAAGCGCCGAAAATCCTGGCGCATCCTCAATGCTACCGTCGCGCTCCATGGTCCCTACGGAGTCCCCAGTAGCTGCGACTAGAAACCAGTGGTTTTGGAAGCAGAGCCCTGCGGGGACGAGGTTATGACACCCACTGATTTATTTGCCCGTGAGTTCGATCCAGTGCATAGACCCCCAAAGCCCAGCATTTCCCCCAATCCGGAGAATTCGCTTGCCGATGAGGACAGTTTGGATGAGAATGGGAAAAACAATTATCAGATTTGTGGTGGCCAGGCAGAACGTTGATGTTGAGCAGTTGGAACATTCTGCAGACAAGTTTGGAGGTTTCTAGCCAGTCTTTCCCACTCAGGAAACCCAGGCTGAAGAAGTATGTGGTACTTTCCCACGAGATCCTTGGGAGTGCTTGCTGCTTGTGGAAGAAACCTCATATCTGAACTGCGACACAAAAAGGTCCGCAGATGGCAGCTTGTTTGTAGCCACTCCACAACGGGCGGCATTGTTCCGGTATACAGTTTGCAAACCTAAATCACTGTCAAATATTCAACCGTCGGATGGAGATTTCTTTCATATGTTCATCCAGTACGTAGCAAATAGACATGCTTTTGGCATGACAATAAATCGAGCCCAGTTTCTGAATACGTACAAATTGGTTGGTAATCTACGAGTATGTAGGAGGTCCGTAGGATTCTAGTTATTTGCCAAACTCCATGGGAAGCCATGGTAGACGCTGTTGCCTATCAAACGCCGGGGGCATTCGACCCCGCCGCCATAGCGGCTTCACTCCGGTTTTTTAAGAGAGGTACATTGATGGGCCCATGCATCTGTTTTTATTTATCTATTTCCAACTGTTTGTTGTTTATCTTTTAACCTCACCCACGCTTCCCACTTTCTCTTCTCTTGCCAATGGGTAGCACGCGGCTCATCTCCATCTTCTACGTCGCATCTCACCGGACACAGCGGCCTCTCGTGCATCCATTCTTCGATGCCGCCTGCCTTTGACTCTTGTTCCCTCGAAATATTCCACCTCGCGGAACAGCCTGCTAAGGTAGGCACCAAGCCATTATCCCAACCCAGAGCTGTCGATTCCTTACTTACCTTTCCCTTCCTGGCAGGCCGGAACATCCAACATTGTCCGCCATGGATGCCCTCTTCGAGCATCCGCTTTGCGCAAAGCTGAATCTCCACGGCGTCGAATGGGATAGGGCCATGCGTAGACTGTTCCCGACCGTGCCCCGGAGCCAGGAGCAGGAGCGCCCCTTCCACTACTTCCCCTACCTCCCCAAGGAAATCCAGGTGACCGTCTGGAACCTGGTCATCGAGGAGTCCAAGGCCAAGCGCCCCTTCGTCGTGGGCGTGGACACGAACCGCGTCCTCCTGAGCAGCCGGCTCTACTCGCCGCTGCTGGAGGTCTGCGTGACGAGCCGCCAGGTCTACCGCCGCCACTTCCCCGCCGCCCTCCGCGTCATGCACGCCAGCGTCCTCGCCAACCACGGCGGCGAGGTCGGCGAGGTCTGCACCTTCTCGCCGTGCGCCCTCGGCGGCGTCGTCTACGTCAGCCTGAAGACCGACGTGCTGATCGACCTCAGCGCCTGGTGGCGCTACCAGGACTGGCAGGACCCCGCCCAGGTGGCCCAGTACGAAAGCCTCGTCCAGGCCATCCGGCCCCATCAGTTCGGTTTCATCCACGGCTTCGGCCGGCTCAAGGGGCTGTTTCACGAGTACCGAACCGCCCGCTCCCTGGGCTACCAGAAGGTCGACCAGGTGCAGTACCTGCTGTTCGACATGCTCCATATGCCGGCCGGAGAATTCGCCAACCTCCACCCCCACCGAGAAGCCCGCAGCAACTTCTTCTCCGTTCATAAGCGCAAGTGAGGAATACTGGGGGTTGACCGACCACAGCCGGCAATGGAGGGCGATATGAAGGATGAGTTCCGATGAGAACCTCCAGATGGACAGGTTGTTAGCAAGGACAGCTGGCGATGAATTTGCAAGTGTAGGGAACGCACATGGGAAACTGGCTGGTTGAGCCACCGAGACGTATCAAAAGGACATCATTCCCCAAGTAATCCAGTGATGCATAGTAATCTTGGGAACTTTCTCCGCATTGCCAAAATAAAACAAAAAAAAAACACCTTTTCCTGTCCTGAGTCTTGCTAATGAGTCAAATTGGGGTGTTTTGTTTCTATCCCAACCTGCTGAATTTTTATTCACTGTCTGCTTGCCAATTTCACCCCGGGGGAAGGCAACTTTGCTGCAGATTGTCCTCCACATACAACAGCAAATACCATTTACTCATGCCAGTCCCTAGTGGTAAATAGATGACCATCATGACACACCCCATCATGGTTATATATGACCTCCTGTAATCCATGGACCATGCCTCTCCAGCTTCCATTCACCTGTTATATATATCGCCATCTGCAATATCTGAGGGCTTGTGAAGCTGCCTGTTTTGCAGTTGAAAGTATTAAATACTAGAGAAGCTCTCATTGTTGCGTGGCGGGGGATTCACCATCGCTTTGGTTCAGTACCCCGCTATCCATTATTCACCTTGTCTGTTGCCCTTTTGCTCCCGTACCCTCGGATATAAATTGGAGTTCCCATCCCCAGACAGCTTTCTTCCCTTTGTCATCCTCTCACCTCACTCCACCAACAGTTCTTTTTTCAGCCATCCTGAATCCAGATCTCTCCGCAACCAAGGACCCAGGCTGCAAACCTTCGACCGACTTTTGACTCCTCCCACGATCTAAACCTTTGGCCCAAGTCCTCCCGCGGCATTACGGGGAGGTTTGTTACAGTCTGGCCTGGCCTCTCCCACGTCTTTGCACCCACCGCGACACTACCAAGGATCTTTGCCGTGAAGATGCCGCCTCGTTCGTAAGTGCACTTCAGTTGTCATACTTACCCACCTGCCTGGTTCCTGTTGTTGTGGCGGGTGCCATGGTCGGCGTAGTCGACGCATCCATTATTCTCCCAGAGCTAACATTTCTGTCAATCACATAGCCGATCGGAATACTATGATCCGGTGCAGCGACGCCTCATCCCTCTGGACTCGTTTGACTACGAGCCGAAGCCCGGCTCCGCCGATTACAAAATCCGACGAGCGCGCCGGGCCAAGGCTTCCGCTGCTTTTGCGTCCTTCAACAAATTCCCCCTCGAGGTCCAGCGGATGGTGTGGAAGGAGGCTGCTAAGCAGGAAATGAAGAACAGAGTCGTTCCTCTTGTCAAGCACGAGCCGAACAGTCAGGACTTGGTACTTCAGCCAACGCCGGCGCTGTCTTCGCCCCTCCTGAAAACCTGCCGGGAGAGCAGAGCCGCATTTTTGCCGCTGGTACCAACCGCCCTCAACGTCGTTGGCTGCGGGAAGCATCGCTGTGGCCGGCGCAATGGTTGCAAGCACTGCTGCGTGTGGTCCTACGGTTGCAAAGAGTGCCATAACTGTCCCAAGTGCTGCTGCGACTGCAACAATCCGAGTGGGACAGTCTACATCAACCCCGCTTCCGACATTGCCGTCTGGTTCCAGCTTCCGATTTCCGCTCCGTCTGGGATGGAGAGCTGGCTGTCTGGCTTCTGCGGCCACCATCGGGTAACGCAGGTAGACGACGTCCGCAACACTTTCCGACGACTGATTGCCATGTCTTGGGACGAGGAAGACAAAAATTTATCTGACGGGTACAAGCCACCTTTCCTCCCCCCCAACTCGGTGGCCATGCTGCGAATGGCCATCCCGTATCAGCTGAGCAGCGTCGAGGAAATCCGGTACAACACGTACGAGGAGCTCATGTGCAACGGGCTGGACTCCGAGGAGGCTGAAGAACAAGCCATTGCCGAAACCATCATCGACGAGAGCTATGTTCCGGACGTCACATCCGAATACGTAAACGTCCACCTTCGGGACCTGTGCCGCTGCTTGCAGACCAAGTCTGGTCCCGAGTTCCTCGCCCTCTACAGACACTGTTTCTTCAAGGACAATAGGGGCGACCTGCCCAAGAAGGGAGAGCTCTTCGCAATCGACAGGACCAAGGAGGACTTGTGCGAGACCAAGAGAAGGGTTTAAAAGCGACGGGGTGGAGGGATTCGGAGAGGAAGAGAAGGAAGAGAACTTTGGGATCGAGGAGGAAACCTCGGAGAATGAGGAGAAGTAATGAACCGGGCTATACGTCAAGAATGGCCCCAGGGAATATTTGCCGCCAAACCAGGGGGCATCTGGTTTAGCAAAACAAAAGCGACTGGCGATTGCGGTAGCGTCGCGGAGATGATATTGGCTTGGAGGGACACCAGCTGACATGCTGGACGTGCATTATGGTAATGAGATTGGCCATGCAACAACCAGAATGAGACGAATGGCACATCATCAGAGGCACAGATGATTTCTCTTGCTGTACAGTAGCTAGCCTTCAGTTTTCGTTGCGTTCCACTCTGGCAATGCACTGCCATTAATTTCAGAGAGAGCGAATTCCGACATAATCTTGTGCAACGCCGACCAGGTGTGTTAAATGTACTTTCAGTCCAGCTCTACTTGGAGTACTCCCGCTCGTAGTCACAGATGGGTTTCATAGCGATAACTCGAAGTCGTCCACTTTAAGCCCGAGGTATAGCGAATAGGCCTGAAGTGCCACCCATCCACCCGAAGTCCTGAATATTAACTCTTCATTTTCCTGTCCCCCGAGGAAGCGCCAGCGAGGTTCACGATGCACGCACGCGGAAAGGGAGACGTGACGACCGGACGCGCTAGTATTTCAGTTAAGGTAGATGGACTCCAAAACCTCTCAAGAGGTAGGTACCATAAGCTTTGTTTGGATTTGAGGGCGCAATCTAAAAAAGGTTGCGTCGTCTATCTACCTTGAGATATACGGTAGAAGAGGAGTCGTAGCTCCCAGTGCCCATTCACCTGCCTCCGTGTATCCGCCACTCCACGAAACTGGCAGATGATTCCCTCGACCCATATGATGATTGTGAAACTGAAAGCAAAAGCTGATATCCCACCCAGACACCAGAGTCATGATCCATGTTCCCGAAGATGCAACCCCATTTGTCCGGTCAAATATGCGCCGTCTGATCGTGCGGCAAATCTGAGCGTTCCGAAGTTGCGTTGCTAGGCGAGTTCCTGGCGGGGAAGGGCCAACTGATTTGCCAAGAAAGGAAGGAAATTGACTGTATGGATGATATCAGGAAACCTGCTGCTTCTCCTGGACGTAGTTAGTAACGACCTGGCCTGGTGCAGATTGCTTCTTGCACTCACCAAATGCTACCAAGGCCATGTTCCTCACGGCGGACGGAGGAAGACCGTATGAGCCCATGACCAAAGATGCTGCCGGGCACCATATATACGGCCACCAAGAGCCCACGGACGACCGCCTAGCCATAGCTTCGCCCACCGTAGCGGCTGAGTCGGCTGTGTCTTGAAGAGCATCGAGAATATCGGTCGTCATGTCCTTGGCACGCTGCAAATGATGCGAGTGATCAACGTATTGGGTGGAAAGAACGTCGCTGACGTCCAGGAGTCGTTGCATTCCCTGGCTACTGAGTCAGAAGTGTCTTGCTTTCGAGGTAATCGCATACCTTTTCCAGATTTTCCTGCTTGTTCTCCAGCTCGGCCACTTGGAATCGCGAGATTTCCTGGGGTAAAAGAATGTCAGCGTGACCCTCGTCATGTCATTTTCATCCTTACCACTTGATTATGAATGCTCGCTGCAGATGCTGCGGCGGCAGTCATGGCTGCCATGACATTGGCCACTTCCGACTCTGCAGTGCGGCCTACTCTTTGGATGGACCCCTCATGAACGGAGGCTATTTCCGCATTGGTGGCCAGGACCGTCTGCATCAGAACTTCGAGCATCCGTTGGAGATGGACGGCATTTTCGAGATTGGAGTTCACCGAGGCTGTGGATCGCTGTTGGACTGTCAGATCGGTCGCGTACAAATGCAGCAAGGTGAGAATACCTGAAGCGCTGCTGAAAGCTTCTGTGAGATTTGAAACTCAGCCGCGTCGATTCTATCGCTCAGACGATCCAGCTGAGGGGAAATGCGGTCAATGCGATCGCCGGTCGCTTGAGCCCTATTTTCGAATTGAGCCATGCGCGCCTCAAATCTTGCACCAGTATCGTCGGCTACTCCTCTCATGATCTTGACGAGGCGCTGAAACGTGCGAATATTCTCGGCTGGGACAAATTAGTGGCCGATTATCCGACTGTTGCTCCTGTACGTACTTTTCTCATTGTCGACTCGAGCAGCTTCACAGAATCGCAAGGACTTGTGGCGGTAGCTTACCCAGGTGTTCCAGGACGAGTCGGATGCACCTAAAGCAGACAGGCAATTCCCGATTTCCTGGGAAGACACATGAAGTTGAGCTTTGAGCTGCGGTGTCAAGTGGCTCAGAACGGGTTCGCGGAATGATGCACACTCCTTGGGGATCTGGAAGCGACCTCTCTCAAGATCACAGATGGCAAGGCTGGCTGCATACGCGTCCACGAAATCTCGGATCTGTCGTCCACTGTCAGTGAGTATGGCTGCATCATCCTTGCCCTCCAGAAGTTGGCAGTTGTTGATGAGAAGTTTGGCGGCGGTTTGGTGACACAGAGGCTCCGACTCCAGCTGTTGCAGCTCTTGAAGTGCGAGATCATACGGCGAAGGCGCTTGGGTTGTTGTCTGCAGCAGCTGTGATGCACTCAACCCAGGAGCAGGGCCAAGGCTATCGTGAGGTTCGTCCGAAAGACCTGTAGTGGCTCGCCCCCAAGTGAATCCAGAAGCGACATGGGCGACTGCCAGCAGAAGCCACACGATACACACCCATGGCGTGAGGCGATTCTGTGATGTCATTCTGGTTATCATGCAGAGACGGTAGATGGTCACTTGGAGAAAAGAAGACGAAATACCAGGGAAGTCCTAGGGTGTAGAGCGCACTAGTAGGAGAAAGAAAAAAAAAACGCTAGATCGAAAGTTTGGTATATGGTAAATGGAAGGAAGGAAGGAGGGAGGGAAGGAAGGGAAAGGCAAGGAAGATGGTGCGAGGGACGGGAGTGGAAGGCGCCAGATTGTCATGCAGCGCAGAGAAGCGAACTGATGGTTTCTGCTCTGGAACAGACACCAGTCTAGGTACTGCGCGAGGAAACAGGTGCTTCATTCAATACGGAGTAGGAAGTAGGAAACGAAGAGGCGCTGCAGTGCGCAGCGGTTCGCGTTCGCCTGCCGCCCATTGCGTCCTTCAGACAGGCAGTTCGGAGTTGTAAGTACCTTATGTACCTAGTCGTGATGCGGCCGCTCGCCATAGATGGGCAGTCGCGTTGGAACAGCAAGGAAAATTTCCGACTGTCACAAGCGAAGAGCGGTTGAATGAGTACGGATAGAGCTTGTCAGAAGAGAAGCAGGCTCAATTGAATATCTCCCGTGAGTGTTCCGGCCTGCAAAACCGCCTGCAACCGTTTGAGGACTGGATTTGATGGAGGGCCAAGAGGTGACGTTTAAATAACGCGCCACGCATGTCCACCGAACTTTTGGTGGTGGGCCGCCCAGTGCACCAACCCGACACGGAGTCACATGACACCAAACCGTCAATTTTCAGCCGCCGGGCCTGACATTTTGAAGCTTCGCCGCCGCCGCCGCCGCAACCCCACGACTCCGATTACGTCGCCCAGCCCCGGCCACACCGTCACCATGTTCGCGCCCAGTCGAGGCAGGGTCCTCGAGAAGGCCCTGACAGCCCCCAAGTCCTCGGCCACCCTGCCGTCTTTCCTGCTGCCCGCCTTCCAGCCCGCCCCGGCGCAAGCGCAACCCCGCCGGCCCTTCTCCTCCACCCAGCCCCGGCCCTCGAAGCTCGGCCGCACCCCCATCTCAATACCGCCCAGCGTCGAGATCAGCGTCGGCGAGCCCTTCGTGCGCAAAGACCCGACGACCTACCTGCGCATCCCCAAGCGCATCGTCTCCGTCAAGGGCCCCTTGGGCGAGCTGGGCCTCGAGATCCCCCCCTACGTGTCCATCACCCAGGATGCCGAAAACCGCAAGGTGATGCTGGGCATTGAGGACCGCGACGTCAAGCAGCAGATGGAGATGTGGGGCACGACCTGGGCCTACCTCAACCGGCACATCCTGGGCGTCTCCGAAGGCCACACGGCCATTCTGCGCCTCGTCGGTGTGGGCTACCGAGCCACCGTCGAGGACCGCCCGAAAAAGGCCGAGTACCCCGGCCAGAAGTTCGTCTGCCTGAAGCTGGGCTTCACGCACCCCGTCGAGGAGGGCGTGCCCAAGGGCATGACGGCCAGCACGCCGCAACCCACCCGCATCCTGCTCGAGGGCATCAACCGCGAAGAGGTCATGAGCTTCGCGGCCCGCCTGCGCCACTGGCGACGGCCGGAGCCCTACAAGGGCAAGGGTATCTTCGTCAACGACGAGACCATCAAGCTGAAGCAGAAGAAGATCAAATAGACGACACGCGCTGTTTCGGCCGGTCCGCACCCTCTATATCCGGACAGAAGTGCGGAAATGGCGGTACGGGCAGTGTGGCATTCCGTGTACATCACATATACCTCTGGACGAGAAGATTGCTCGCCTGTATTCCAATGTATTCTATGCACTTGATCCTTCCCCTCGTGGCTACGTCATACCTGGCAGAAACAGGGGTGACGGCCATTCCATGCCGCGGCTCTGGAACCAAGGGTGAGTATGTCGGTTTGGGATGAACTCCGCACTGGGTGCAATGGCCCTGCCGGTGCATCTAGACGGGCATGAAGCCGCAAACGCAGCACGGGGCCTGCTTGGGGTGCCCAAGGTTCCTTCTGGCGAGCCTCGTACGTTTCTTATCATGCGTTCAGCCGCCTCCTGCAATAGACGGATGATGGGCGGACGTTGCTGACCGCGTCAGGCTGCGGACGTTGATGGTGTAGTTCGAGTGGCGGCTCATGTACCCCGTTCTGAATGTGGCGAGCCCAGAGCCGCGGGTGAAAACGCTATCAAGATCAACTCTGTCCGGGGCCCGCCGGTGCGGGTGTCAAATGAAACTGTCAACACCCGTCGCCCAAGCCCCTACACTCGACACTTTGGCCCGTCTGCGAGATGATGATGTTAAGTGACATGGGCTATCGCGCGTACCTCTCCACTGGACAACACACTAAGAGAAGGCTGGCGAAGAAGCAACGCACGAGGACGTATGGTATTCGCTTCTCTCCTGGTGGCGCCCATACAAGTGCTGTCTGCTTCCTGGCGCGGGGGTTCTAGAAGCAAAGGGCAGTTGACGCGTACAGGCAAGATAGTCAACTTGTTGGCAAGAAATGCCATCGGAGTCCGTAATGGGCACCAGCATTTATGTTCTTGACGAGGGCTGAGACGTCATCACATTCCCGCGAGCCCCGTGCCCGTACACCGGCTTTGTCTTGGAGGCTGTGCTTGACGTGGCACTGTGGCTGTACCAGCTCAACGACACGTTATTATGAGTGGCCCCGTGCCATGCCTGGGCGAGGAGAAGGCGTATAGTCGTACGGCGGTGCCGAGGGGAAGGGTTCAGATGGGGAGAATGGCCGCCGTGGTACTGTGTATGGGACAGGGGGAGAAGGGGGCCGTATCCCCTCCCCTAATGCCTAAAGAAAACTATGGGATTCCACAGCCTCCATTCCATCATGCACGTAATGGGCAGCAAGGGGGTCTGTCGGTCAATCCAACGGTTTGGCCCATATCGTCAGGTACTGGATAGATGGCTTCTGGTACGGAATGGGACCGGATGCAGCGGTGTGCATATGTTCCACAGTTCACCCGCTAGAGTCTACGCTCGGCTCACACTCCCGATTCCCGCGCCGGCCTTTTTGGGCGTCGCCCCTCCGACCGCTGGAAGGCCCAGAAGTGCCGCGCAGTAGCAGGGGTCTCGATCTTCGCCCAGCTCACTATCCATCCATCATCCCAACTGCTAAACAAAACCCGTCAGCGACATCCTGGTACGCATTTTGTATCTAGCCAGTCAACATCGGCGCGCCTCTTTGCTTCCCCTCACTAGACCCGGTCCGCCGCCTCGCCCGCATTACTTTTCTTTGTCGACGCCCGGCGCGCCCGTCCAATCGGCACCCTTGGCGGCGCGTCTTGGGCAGTAAACATTCTCGGCGCAACCCGTCTTTTGCTTGGGCCTCGCGTCGACGACCGGTTTCCCGCCCTGCCGCCGCTCGCATCCGAACTAGCCGCCACTATGAATGCCACCAAGCGCAAGTTCAACAACCTAATCCAAGGCCTGGGTACGCGACCGTCGCAGCCTCCGACCGATCACCTCGACGACCTCGACGACATAGGCTCCCCGACCGGCGACGATCCCATGGCTACGACGCCGTCACCCCTGCGCCGCACCGCGACGCCCGACTCCATTGCCGGCGCCACGACGCCGCGGGCGCCCGTGTCCTCCTTGACCGCCGAGCTCCTCTCCAAACGCCGACGCACCGCGGTTCCGAGCTCGCCGGCCGCGGCCGACGAGAACGGGTCGACCATCCGGACCATCGTCTCAAACGTCACCGTCAAGACATGGTCACCGCGCAGGACAGCGTCCGGGGTCGCCGCCAGAGAGCCACCCCGGTACTGCCCGAGCGACCGTGACCAGCTGATACGCCGCCTGAGCACCTTCCAAGAGCTGACGGAGTGGACGCCGAAACCCGACAAAGTCAACGAGATCGAGTGGGCGAAATGGGGCTGGGTTTGCGTGGGCAAGGAGAGAGTGAGGTGTACTCTGTGTCACAAGGAGTTGGTTGTCAAGACGAACAAGCGGGAGGTGGATGGCAAGGAGGTGCCCTTGGAGCTGGGCTCCGAGGTTGAGCAGGCGCTTGTCGATCGGTTCGCGGCGCTGATCGTGGAGGCGCACCAAGAGGACTGCTTGTGGGCGAGGCAAGGATGCGACGGTAAGCTCACACGGGACAAAATCCCATGGCGCCGACTACTAACATAAACTGCAGACTCTCTTCTCAGGCTCAGCCTCACCAATCCGCAAACGGCCCTGCCTTCTCTTCGTCAACGATATGACGAGCTATGCGCCCGGCCCAACTTTCTGCCCTACGACTTTAACCTCCGGCTTCCGCCTACCCTGTTCCTCGAAACGGTTCGATCACAGCTTCCGCCCAAATTCTTCACTGACCCGCCGCCACCCTCCACGAACCCTTCGGCGTCGACGCCCAACCGCGTCGCCCTGGCCCTTGCGCTGACGGGCTGGCAAGGCCTCAACAACCCCCGCATCGGCGCGGTGCCCAACTCGGCTTCGTGTGCGACATGCCTCCGCCGACTGGGACTCTGGATGTTCAAGAGCAAAGAGGTGGACCCCGAAACGAAGGAGGTGATCATCCCCGCGCCCATGGACCATCTGGATCCGATCCGCGAACACCGCTTCTTCTGTCCCTGGCGCAACCCGGCGGCCCAGCGGAATTCCGGCAGCAAGCCGAACGACGGCGACAACAAGGCGGCCTGGGAGGTTCTGGAGCAAACGATCCGCAACTCGGCCTACCTGCGCAACCAGGCCGGCGGCAAGAAGGGGGCCCTGGCGCACAGCCGGAGCAAGAGCAACATCGTAGCAGGCACCCTCACGCCGACCAAGGACGCCTCGGCCCGCCGGGGCTCGTCGGGCCAGGACGACGCGACGATGGAGATGCTCTCGAGCCCACACCCGGGCGACGAAGAGGGCGGCGACGACGGGCAGCGCGAGGACGACGACAAGAAGCGCTGGGCCCGGCTGCGCCGCGTCAAGAGCCTGTTCGGGTCCCAGAACGGCAAGAAGCTGCGACGGTCCCTAAGCCGGCCCGGCAGCACGACGCCCGGTCCGCAGGCCGAGCCTGGTACGCCGACGTCGTCGGGCCACCGCGACGGATCCATGTAGACGGCGATGGCGGGGGGGATCCGCGTGGCTTGGCGGACCGTTGGAAAACCTATCAATCAGTCCCGGGCTGGTGTGTAATGTATTAAGGGTCTCGTCATTCTGGGAGGGCGGGAGGTTCAGCACCGGGTTAGCGGGACGGTCAACGGCCGGGGGGGGAAGGGCAAGCGTTCGGTGTACACGGTTTTATTTTAGCATCAGGTTGCCATGCGGAACATATAATTAGCTTTATAATGGGCAAGTCTATTTCCGACGTTTGCAATCGCTTCGCGTTGTTCAGTGCCTGAATTACCTGATCCGCCAAACGGCTTACCATCATCCCCCATCCGTAGTCTTTTTCTTCTCTTGGCATAGTACCTACTTTCCTTCCTAGTTGGAACCCTCCAACTTGGGTTCGACGTCTGTGGTAATACGGAGGTACAAACTGCACCTTGTCTAGTACATGGCAGGCGTTTCTGGACATCCACCATTCTCCAGATGAATTATAGGCAGTCTAGTGTTCTAGTAGTCCATGCAATGTTAATCTTCTTCACTGAAGACAGGTGTGGCTGGGGAGGTCACACCCGAGCGGAACTTGACCATTACTGCGGGCTTGAAGGATGATAGACGCCAATCTACCCTTTGATCTTGAGAGAGATATTCATAATCTAGCATGCATGCATCTTGGTAGTGACGAGCTGCGATACAGTCTCCCGTCTGCCTCCCTTCATCTCTAAAGCGACCAATAGGACTGCCGCCAATACGCATCATAGCTCACCAGAATCTCTGTCGAGGCTCCTCCTCCCTCGTCTGACCTCGTTCTCTCACCTTCTTACTTCTCAAAACACTCAATGCTTCCCACACTGACCAACTCCATGGAGCAAGATGAACAGTATCACAAGCGCAACAAGCATTCAGGGATTGTCCATAGTAAATGGATTGATTCCGTGGAAGTGGTCAATATCAGATAGATGCAGCGGCTTTCCTCGCTTGTTTCTGGTTAATGACGCTGGAGGCGAGGTCAGCAACGTGCCACGATTGGTACATCTCCAAGGCCTTGACCTTTTCTTGTGGCTGGTGGTCAGCATAGCCTCCCCCAAGGCGCAAAACCCCAATACGAAGTGGCGGTACCATCCACACCGTGGCAGGTGACGTCGATGTGGGATTCGATAATAAAACAGAGCCTGTGGTACCGGCGCCCGAATTGTCACTGGCGCCTCCTCAATCCTCGAACGAAGCATCCAGGTCAGAGAGACCCTGCACACACACACACAAACACACACTCATACCTTGAATCCATCCCCCATCATGTCGTCGCACCCGTCACCATCCCCGAGCATGGAAAAGTCCGGGGAAGTCTGGACACAGAACGACGCCAAGGGGGTGGCGGCCACGAAAGTTAGCCACGCCCCCGCTCCCAAAAAGTCCAAACGCGACCTCGTTAAGAAGCTACTCAAGTCGCCAGCGGTCGCCCGCTACGAGGAACACGTTACGGCACCGCGCAAGGACTGGGGCACCGGCAACCAATTCGGCGGGGGCCCGTATCGGCCGCTGATGGCGACCCAGGGCGTGGCGGCATATCTGACGGCGTCGGCGGCCACAGGAAAGCGGTAAAGAGATGACCCCATCATTGGGGGCCACGTCGGTCGAGTGTGACCGCCTCTACTATATATTTCGAATTTACAGGCAGGCAACACCCTACAACGTCCTTGCCCAGGGGGGCCGAACGCAATGATGGTGCCCCCCCCCCCCCCCTTTTGTTCGCGGGTGGCGAACACGTGCCAATATCCGGCCGCCTTCCTTCGCTTGAAAAGAGAGGCCCCGGCCGAATCCGTCGTCGCCGCCGCCGCTCTTCGCCCTTCCCACGCGTCCGCCGGCGTCCCACGCCACAACCCCGCTCGAGCGGACCGAACACACCAGCGGGATCTGTGTCCCTTGTGCCCCAGGCCCAGCGGCCGTGAGGTCGGACAGGGTTATGCGGCAATCCGTCGGGTGAGCTAGTGCCGGAGCCACGGCATAGCTCACGTTAATTTTTGGTCACCGCCACCCCCGACCTCGCAACTCGGGCCCTCTCGTAGCTCAAGCGGGGACGCCGGGAGCGCTGTCGGCGCGGAGGCGACCATCTCTTTCTGGACATGACAAGTCGCCAGCTCGACTCCTGGTAGATGAGAAAAGGAAGTCAAGTCTTGGGGGGGAACGGACTATCGCAGCGCCGCGCAACGCCTTCAAAGGCTCGCTTTGGGTCGGGTGGCCATATCGGAATCCCATAGTGTCGATCCCGAGGCCCGGGTGTAACCGATCCGTGGCGTCGGCGAGGCCAGACCGAAATCGCGAGACGGTAGGACCATAAAGACTACACCGAGATCCAGTCCCTAAGTGAGTGCAAGTCTGATTGCTTGTCGGTCACATTCTTCTGGCTGGTCCTCTAACACCTTGGTCTCCCCTCAAAGAAATCCTATGGAGGCGGCACAAAGGCCGTGGCAGGCGGCCTTCGCCATTCTATTGATCGTTTTGGTATTTTGGCTTGTGCCCGCCTTCGCTACGGCCTTGCTCAGGGTGCCACACAGTCGCGACTCAGCGAGGCGATGCTTCGCGTGGCTCAAGCTTGCCCTCTTTTTCATGACGGTGTGAGTACTTCCCCCATCCGTGGACCAATCTCTGGTGGTAATTTGCTGACAGATTTGCCCCCCCCCCCCCCCCAGTGCCGTCGTCCTACTGGTGGCCGGCGGCATCCCCGACAGCCTGGGAACGGCCTTTGGTTTGGTGATAAGCGACAGCCTCCGCGTGTCGCTACACCAGTGCCAGACTGTGGGCTACCTTTTTTATCAGGTCGCCTTCGTCTTGGCCTTCCCGATGCTGCTGGATGCGGCCTTGGCCGTCTTGTATGACTGGGAGCTTATCGAGTCATCTGTCCCCCTTATCCAGACTATCGCGTACTCGTTCGTCGGCATCGAGGTCGCATTTGCCATCGTGGTTTTCATCTTCGTCGAAATTAACAGTCTGGACTACGCCACCCTCAATAGTAGTCAACCCGGAGGGGTGTTGCCTTACCTCCGGCTCTTGGCCGCGTTCGACATCTTTCTGTGGATGGCGTCGGTGGGCATGACGTTGTATTCGGCTTTTCTGGTTTTGCTGGCGAGGCGGCGGCCCACCCACCAGAAGGTGAGAGTTCAATCTATCCAGTTGTTCGGTTCGGGTGGAAGGTAGCGATGCTAACAAGACCGCGAATTTCAGGTTACCCATCTCCTGTGCGCCGCGTCCGTCTTCTGGCTGACGCGGAACACCTGGGGCATCGCAGCCGACGCGACCTGGATCTTGGCCGGCAAGACGCGGCCGGGCACGTACGATGCGCTGCTCGAGGCCCTCTTCAGCTACTGGGCGCAGTTCGGCTGCCTGGGGCTGTTTTGCCTGCTCGGGCAGAAGCGGACGGCGGGACTTTGGACCTCGGCGCGGCGCTATACGTACACGCGCTCGCCCTACCAGGAACCGCTGACGCGGCCCATGGTGGCCTATGTCGGGCCTGCCGAGCCCTACGACGGCTTCAGCCGGCCGCCCGTCTATCTGGACCGCGCGCACACGGTGACGACGCTGACGCCATCCCGGCCCGGCTCCTCGCAGGCCTCGCCCGTTTGGCCGCTGCCGCCCTTGCCCGAGGTCCACCCCCACGGCTTCAAGGGAGGCGTCCCGTCGGCGGCATCGGTCCGCGTCTCCGACGACATCCAGTCGCGCTCCATCCGTTCCGTGCCCCGCAGCCCCTCTCAGAGCAGTCTCCTGGAGTCGTACCGGTCCAACACCATCAGGCGGGCGCCGTCGACTGTTCGGTCCGTCGACTCGGCCCCACGCAGCAATCTTCGCCGCCACCGATCCCTAGATCGCTTCTTGGAGCAGAACCGGCTGGGGGTTTCCTTGGCCAACGAGGTGTATTCGGCTCCCAAGCGCCTTTAAGTGGTTTAATTAGCTACTACGGAAGAGCTGGTGGGACCTATAGAGAAAGACCCAAAAGCGGTCGGTTGGTGGAGTTGATGATTTAATCGAGTCTCTCTATGAATACATGGTCCCTAAAATGTTTGAACAGCAAGCCTCTACTAGTCTCTCACAGCCCAGTTGGGCTGTGGCCGACAATAAGTGCGAGAATCCGACTAACTAATGTCCTACTACCTATGTCGATGAAGTAAATAAATAGAGTAGGTCAAGGTGAGTGCTCTCTGTAAGTCCTTGTTACAACCTACGCTTAATTTAGATCCCAAAACTCTCCAAAATTATACCTCTCTCCCTTTTCAAGATATAAAACACAACATGACTGGGACCATATTCAACACCACAAGGCTCGACAAGGATCCAACCCTACCTTGACGAGCATAAGAGTGAGTGTTAACACTGTAGAAAGTACATTTCCTGAAGGAACAGAAACCGAGATAAGAGGAGGGATAATACTTTCAATATTATCCCGACATGTCTAGGAAATGTGAATGATAGCGCGGCCGATACAGGCAACAGTAGGAGTACGTGCCTGATGTAGGACATCACTGGGCCCGGAGAGTACATTTTCCTTTCTTCTCTTCAGCCCGTACATTATCAAGTATCTAGGTACGTATCTGACAAGTTCCATCAGGGGTTCGCTTTCTCTAGTGTAATCATGAAGTGAGTTGGCAAGAAGGGATCGTAGATTCTTTCGAAACTCCAAGGAGACAAAAATTCGAGGTACATATTTAACTGTAAGAAAAACTATTCTACTATCCCGGGCCATTGAGGTCGAATGCCCACCCCCTTTATTCTTTTGTCCAAGGTTCCACCCAGCCTTCCCATCGACTGACATGCGCCATCATGGAAAACGGATCTATGTCACCCACGCCGATACGGTGAAGCAAGGACGGGGGGGGGGGGGGGGGTGACTGGAATGTACCCAAGTAGATATCGCGTGCGGCTCTAAGGTATCCGGAGCCTTGCACGGCAGAAAGCAAAAACAGAACCGCGCCTCTTTCACCATCCCTCCGGCCCCATACCTCGGGTCTGGCCCATCCACTCGGAGTACCTCGGCGATATCCGGCAGAAATCCGATCCCGTATGGCAGCTTTTGCAGCACATGGCGCTCAGGCTTCCAACGGCGTTGAGATGTGCCAGTGCACTTCGACCGGGGCCGACGACACGGGACCAGTGCAGGAAACACGGCCGGCGCCCGCCAGCATCTTCTTCGAGCCGAACCGGTCCAAGGCGTGTTTGAGGATGCTCCCCAGGTCCCGCTGGCTCAAGGTGGCCACGGCCTTGCGGGCGCAGTTGTGGCACTCGTCGACCTCCAGGGTGAGCTCGCAGGTGCCGTGGACGAGGGTTGTAGACTCCCCCGCCGAAACGGTCCAGGCGCTCCTCGTTACGCCTCCGTCTCCTTCTTCATAGTGCCAAACCTCCTGGGCGAGGCTCCGGCAGTCTGACCTCCAGGGCGCGCCCGGCTCGGTGGTGTCCTTGCTAGCTTTGGCTTCCTTCTCACAGTATTTCGGCCCCGATGGAGCCGCATTGATAGAAACGAGGTTGATAGAAGTGGCGTTGTTAATAGTGGCGTTAATAGAAGTGGCGTTGATAGAAGTGGCGTTGATAGAACGGTTGCTGATAAAAGTGGCGTTGGTAGAAGTGACGTTGATAGAAGGGGTGTTGATAGAAGTGGTGTTGATAGAAGGGGTGTTGATAGAAGTGGTGTTAATAGAAGTGGCGTTAATAGAAGTGGCATTAATAGAACGGTTGCTGATAAAAGTGGCGTTGGTAGAAGTGACGTTGATAGAAGGGGAGTTGATAGAAGTGGTGTTAATAGAAGTGGTGTTGGTTCCCCAGAGAAGAGATGCTGTCTGGTTGGTAGGAACAGCGGCGGCAGAGGCGCTGAGGGCCAACACCGGAACAGCAAGAGACAAGAGGCAATTCATCTAATAGCCAACTCGTTAGCAGCTTAGCCGTAGAAGCACCACGGAGCTCAGCGAAATTCTAATACTTACCTTGGCAAGCACAATAGCTCAAATAAAGCTTGGGTTCGGTTTTGCCGATATCTGTGATAGTTGAACTGGGATGGGAGAGAGAAAGAGACAGAGGGTCATGAGCTTCGAGAAGGGAATGAGCCGTAAATTTATACGAGAGGCCATGTCCTCCAGCAAGAATGGGTGATCACTGACCATATGTGTCAGAACCAGGGTATGGGTCAGGAAAGAGGTGGTAACAGGCGCGGTTCCATTAGCTACTGTGTCTACTGCCATGCGTGGCTCCGGGTCATGGCATTTGATGGGTTCGAGTATTGACCGATGAACTTCCAATTCCTGACTATCGAACCTTTGAGGTGTCGGATCTCGGCTGATTAACTTGCGATCACCGACCAGCTTGGGTTTTCTTTTGGACCGGTGTCGAAGATAGGCTGGCTGGCCGTGATCAATGGTGTCGTGAAGTTCAACGACCGACGAGAACGGGCCGGTCTACTATGTCCGCTCGAGCTTAACAAGCAATCGCGCAATAGTGCAGAGCCTGTCGCAGCATGAGCCCAATGTCCTTGGAAGCTTTATCCAATTCACTTCGGACAGTTCCACCCGACGACGTTCCTGCTCACACACACATAACATACAATATTCATCCATCGATTTTTAAGCGAACATACTTAAGTAAGTAAGGAGTCATGAAACGAGAGTACCATGACATTTAAAGCCTCCTCTGGCCATGGGAAAGTGTACATATGTACTCTCAGGGTCAAGTCTCGTCGCACGGAACACGAGTGCTCGTTGGCATTGGCCGACGGCCCGGGCCTTTGCACTTTTCTTTTTTTTTTCTCATCCAAAGCCATCTCACACCGCCCCCGCCCCAAGGCTCCGGTGCCATCGTGGAAAATACCCCGAAGGTGCAACCAGTGGAAGATAGCCGGGGTCTATCGGCGTTGGAGAGCAGGGTGTGTCTCTGTAGGGTTGCGCTAGAAGTGTGCTTAATGAAACCGAGATAGTGGACTTTGGTGTCGGCTTTCAAGCGGCCAGGACTCGGGCATTTAATCGGGGCGAAATGGAGGAAGGCAGAGAGAGGCCACTAGGGGGTTCGGAGGCGGACCGGCTCCGGCGTATTTGGTGACAGTCCCATCCCATGTGAGACAAAGCGTATGTGTGTGTGTGTGTGTGTGTAGTCGACTACCTAGGCGCTCATGGTTGGGAAGTGAGGCATGGATAAAGTAGCGATGCTACCTACTTCTTTCTTAGGTACTTTACTTAAGTAGGTAGTCAAGTACATGCGCAAGCCCGTACATACTGAGAAGTACATACCTACCTGACCTACCTGTAAGTACCTTAAGTACCCAAGTAAGTACCTAGATACTGTAGGTACTTAAGATGTACTTACATACATTCATTCGTCCCCCTTTAACGCTTCCAATGCTATTCAGCCACCACCGTCAGTCACCTGGGCAGTCAATAGGCCGAACGTTTGCGGGGTTCAAGCCGGCCTTGCTTTCCATTGAACCAGGCCCACATGCCCGCCCTTCCTCTTCTTTCCCATTCATATATCGAGCCATCGACATCATCGTCGCCATAGTCGGGCCGTTAGCCAAATAGACGCCGCTGCTCCCAAGCCGAGTCGTAGCGCGCCCTGGATCGCATCGCCTCCGCCAGCTGCTCTCCCGCTGCGATTGCGACCCTGTCGCCTCGCCCCCAATGGGCGGCGCCCTGTCCAGCGAGAGCGGGCCCGGAGACCCCATGGAGACGACAATCTACACGCAGCAGCGCCCCGAGCGCGAGAAAGCCTTCACTGGCAAAACCAGAGTCATACAGGAGCAGTTCGACCGCCATATGACCCTCCCAGGCCGGGGGCCGCGGAAGACGTGGGAAGGCGTCATGTTCGCCCAGGACGACCGAGCCACAATCACCGGCAACTCCGCCTCCTTCGATGTCATCCAGTACCGGGATCGACCACAGAGAGCCGGCATGTCCATAATACACCTTCTGGTCTTCCCCAAGGAGCGCATAATTAACGCGCTGGACCTGACCCCCGACAACGTCGACATCATCGACCACATGATCAGGCTTTTCAAGGAGACGTGGATCCAACCAGATGCCCGGCGCGCCATCCTCGAGTATCAGCGTACCGCCATCGAAATCCGCGGCAGGCAAGGCGACTGCGACCCCGCCGACACAGCGCTGGCCCTGAGACACTTCAGAGAACTCGAAGCCGACGCCTATCGTCTCAAGGCCGAGGATTTCTACTTCGGCCTCCATCTTGCCCCCGACGCCAGTGCCAACGACTTGCACTTGCACATCATTGCGGCGCCCGCCAAGTTCCGCCAGTACAGCACCAGCCGCCACGACAAAAAGACCAAGGACACCCTCGAGGTGCGCGACTTCATCCATAGTCGGGCCCGGGGTCTGTGAATCTCAGCTTCGCGCTTGAGAACGTGCTATCTCACAGTTTTGACCGCACTTGGGGCACGGCATCGACTTGAGGATGCTGAAAGACGAGAAAAGAAATGATACCCGCCTCAAGCTGCTGTCCAGTCGAAACAGTCCCGAGATGACGGCCACGCCTGACCAATTATTCGAGGGCATCCCACCGCATCTCTGGCGAATCCTTCAGCAAAATCCGGCCTTTTGCCTGACCCGTCGCCCGCTAACCCGATAATACCAGATCATCCGGTGCCGCGAATCAGACTCGCGGAAAACGGGCGGGGGGGCTTTTGTCTCGCCCGAGAGGACGCGGCTGAGCACGTTATACTGCCTTGCAGGTAAGAGGTAGGCGGATCGGGTGGCTCACAGCCCACCTGGATTATCCGCCGCGGTGAAATTGTAGTAAGTCTTGATGGCCTCGTACATGCACACTATAGTGGCAGGCGCTGCACAGTAGAACCGCTACCAGTAGACAAATGTCGTTGTCGTTTCCGTTGTCCGGTCTGAACTAGGAGGTGGTTTGGGGCCAGAGTAACCGTATTTGTTTGGTAATCATAGCACCTTCGGCAGTCATCTAAAAATAATAGACGGCGTAACAGCAACCCGCGTAATTCCAATTCCTCCGGTTTCCCGTCATGTACTCGCCAAAGGTAAAAAAAAGCTGGCTCCAAATACGCTACCGTCCTGCCCCCTCCCCTTTTCCTTCTCGCCATTCCCGATCGACAAGCTAGGAGACTAAATTTAGTACGTATTCCCCCAATCTTAATGAACGGTACAACTCCCGCCCAAAAAGTATTTCGTCTCCTACCACGCGAAAGGCAAAAGAAATAACCTCTCTGTCGGGGAATTGAACCCCGGTCTCGAGCGTGACAAGCTCGCATACTGACCACTATACTAACAGAGATGCAATCCCGTGATTGGATGAGAGGCAAGTCGGTTATGGCGGTAGTTGTCACGATGAGAACGGAAAACAAAGAAGACGTTTTGAATTCACGGGGTGGACGGGGGTGGGAACCCGGTCGGGGACGAGAAGAGCCCGCGTGGGGGGCGGGTCTGTTTGTTATCATTAGTAGCGCCGGGCTGGTTTTCTGGCAAAAGTGACAATCACGGAGGGGGAGGAGCGTGAAGAGGGATCGGGGGCGACGTTGGACACGTCGTGGCCTCCAAAAGGAGGAAGAGAGAAGAAGAGGAAGAAGAAGAGAAGGACAAGAGAAGGGGAGACTGCATGAAAATGTCAACTGTGGCCGGTCCTTCTTAGGGGATTCCCTCAAACAGGCCCATCTCCCCTTTCTTACTCCACTTGGTATTGAAAGCTCGTGCAAAAGATTAAGCGATGTAAGAGAAAGACGATTAGCCGGGCGAATAAAGATTCATAGATATATATATGGTTGGTTATCCCTCCCCTTGCAGCGAGCTTGCAAAGCCGGATGGGCTATCGAAATCACTTCCTTGCCCACCATCCCCCCTTTCTCTTCTACTCCCCAGACTCACCCCTTGGGAGAGGAGGCTCTCGGGCCTTGGCCCCCGGCGTGTTGGGCAAGAAGGCAACTTCGAGGGAAGGTGGTTTGTGCCCGCGGGCGGTCCCGTGCAAATAACGTTTATATCGTGAGCGTTACACCGCACCGCCGGTTCAAGTATGGATCCTTAATCGACGCCGGAACAACCAGCGGTTCAGTCAAGGTTAAAGGGGCAGTGGTGCTGTCACTCCGCCACTCCGCGAAAAAGAGACGCCAGCTTGCTGGTCGAACGGACTAGTATTATTACCTACAGGGTTTCTGAGAAGGGGCTTGTATTCGAGAAGGCGGGCCGCCCACCCGTCGGTTCTGTTCCAGGCGCATATCCAGCACAGGCGCATATCCAGCATAAAGCGCGGGGGTATACGATAGCAAGGGGAACCACTGTGTCGTAAGACGATGAGCTTGGTGTATCGCATCTAGGGAAAGCAGGCCCAGTTCCGACGACCGACGACAGCCAGGCAGCGAAGCAGCGAAGAGAGCCGGCACTGAACCCATGAAGCTACTTCCAAGTAAACTGTAATTGATTCGTCGCTAAGAACCTTCCCTCTATCTCCCTAGATACCACTTTTCGTCATTTTGGGGTGGGATATGTCTGCCTGCATCTGCCACACTATACCTCCCATACCCCAACGCGTTTGTCTTAGTACACCCGATACACTGGCCAGACACACTTGCCGGGTCATATAAGTCGTACCTTTCCAAGCATTGCCTGATACTGCCAGCATGCCCGCCCCGAACACACATTGCTGAATCCACCGTTCTCAAGATCCTTGGCCCCGAGGAGCGTACGCCCAAGACGGCGATGGCGCCTAGCATACAGGTACATCTTTGCTTGGTAACCCGCGTGCCTAAGTCTAGAGATAAGGATGGGCGAGAATACACATGTATGAACAAGAATGGACAGGATTGGAGTGCGGGGAAGGGACAGAGACAAGGAGGGTGAGGGGGCCAAAGATGAGGATGAGACTGATGGGCGAGGACGGGCATGATCGGATGAACGGGAGGCTTAGCGGAAAGGTGGCCCGATGCTACACCAACCGGGGAATGCAAATCAATCAAGACTATGACTCAATAGACAAATGAGGCTGTGGAACTTGGTTTATCGCACCTAAAGCATGAGAAGTGCCAGTAAAGGTCCCGAACGCCGAAACCACATTTCACTTTTTCTGCCTTGTTTCCCCAACCTCACCGCCATGCAGATGCTGAGCCTCCTCACGCGAGGCTACGATAAGCCATTAAACGAGAAGCAAAGCCTGATGTCCTAGCCCATGGTATTACAATGCATTTTTTTGTTACAGATTTGTGCGTCCCCATCCTACTTGTCCATCGCCCCCCCAAGCCCGGCCGGGTTTACTGAGCAGGACCCCCGCCCCTCTGTCTCTTCGCGCCCACGCCGATATCCGACTCGCCCCTAGGCCGCTTGTTGCCGGGTTGGAAATTCTCGGCGCCGGCATTGAGGCTTTGTCTGGTCTGAGCGCCGCCTCTTGCTCCACCGCGTCCTCCCCTAGCGCCACCGCGAGGTGCTTGGTATGTGGCAGTGCCGGGCTGTCGTAGGTTGCTCTTGGGCAGGCTGCTGGGCGGCGGAATACCCGACTTAGGCGGGCCCGTTGTTCCCGCCTGTGCCAGCTGAGGCAAGGACGAGGCCGAAGACGAAGCCGGTGTCGGTGTCGAAGCCGGAGCTGCGTTGCCGTTCGTGGAAGAGGCGAACGGGTTCGCCGTCGGGGGTTGAGCGCCGGGGCCCTGCGAGGCTCCGAAGGGGTGAGCCGGGAGCGACGTGGGCACTGCTGCACCCGGTGGCTTGGGCAGCGTGCTGCCAGCAGCCGGTCGCGGCAATCCGTTAGCTGTCGGCGGTGCTGGGAGCGCTGGGTTATATTTAGCGTATGTCACGATGGAAGGGTGGATGGCGGATGACTGACATGTTCCGGCAGCACCACCAGGTGCCGCGGGTTGCGCCGCCGGCTTCGGCGGCGGCGGAGGTGCTTTGGCTTCCTTGGCAATGGCCCAGACTTCCACAACCGGCCGTTGAGGCGTGTCCTTAGCCGCTGTCTCCACGACTCCGAGCTTGGCCGCCGCATTGCGCGCCTTGTTCTCGGCCATATTCAGTTGTAGCGTCGCCTTGGATGCTGCCAGTTTTTGTGCCTGCTCTCGTGCCTGGGCAACCTTCTGTTCCACCTCGCTCTTGGCTACGTGGTTCTGCTCACACTCCTCCTTGAGCCGCTTGGTTTCCTGCGCAATCTTGCTCTTGATGTTGTTGGACAGAATCGCCTTCACCGTCGCATTCTTGTTGACGAAGTCCCGGGCTTCGGCATCGGTCAGGTTCATCAGGTCTGCTGGGGACGCTGCTGCCCCCCCGGGTGTGCCTGATGCTGGCGTGGCTGAGGCTGGCGGCGCACCAGGTGCTGGCGTGGCCGGAGCAGCAGGCTGTGACGGCGTGGCCGGCGGCTTCACGTCAGCTGGCGTGGTTGATCCCTGCTCGGCCTCCCAAATCTTGCGCTCTTGCTCCAAGCGGAGCTTCAACTCTTCCTGCATCTTCTCGGTTGCCTCCTTATGTTGCGCCCGCTCCTGTTCCATTTGCTGATTCTTATCCGCCATCTTCTTATTCAGAATCGTCTTCATTTTGTCGCAACGCTCCTTAACGATGTTGGCTTGGTTGGCTTCCAGCTCGTTGGCCTTGGCCTCCAACTCGGCTGCTTTGGACTCGGCCGCAGCAATCTTATCCTCGAGAGCCTTGCGTTCTTCGTCGGTGAGAGGCGCGGGTGCCGCAGCACCATTCTCCATGGGAGCGTCGCTGGTGATGGGACCAGCCTGTGCGCTGGCCAGCGCGGCGTCGCGCTCCGAGATGACCGACTCGAGCTGTTCGCGCACCTGCTGCAGCTCTTGCTCAATGGTCGCCTTCTGTGAGCGAACATTCTCCAGCTCGGTTCTCGCATCTGCAAGCTGATTCTCAAGATCACCAATTTGCTGCGAACTTGCCGCATCGCCGTCGGCTGCTTCGGGCCCAGGAGACTTAGGTTCGGTGGAAGCCGGGGCTGCGACCGGCGTCGTTGGCGCAGCAGGCGCCATGTTCTTGACCTGCCGTGCTTCTTCCTGCAAAGTCTGGACCTGGGCTTGGAAGTGCTTGATCTGCTCGGTAGCTGCCAGACGCTCCTTCTTCTCCGTATCCAGTTCTTCCTTAACGGTGGTGAGTTGGCCGTTGACCGTTTCGAGCTGGGTTTGCAGGTTGTCGCGCTCGGCGACGGCTGCGTCTCTCTCTTGTACGGCTGTATCCTTGTCCTGCTTGGCCTGTCCGAGGCGGGCTTTGAATTGGGTCGTGAAGTTTGATTTTTGCTTGTCCAGTCTGTCCTTGAGGTTCGCCTCATTCTCCTCGACGACCTTCTCGAGCGCCTCGATCTTCTCCTTCAACGGCGCCTCGGCCTCTTGAAGGGCGTTCTTTTCAGCCTCGAGTCTGGTGACAGTCTCTCTCAACTCCTCAACTTCAGCAGGGTCGGTCTGGCCGTGCTTCGTGAGGATGTCCTCAGTGCGTTTCTGCCATCGGTCTCGGTCTTCCTGCAGTTGCTTGATCTCGACCTCCTTGAACGACTGTTGGCTGTTGAGCTCCTCGATAGTCGCCTCCAGAGGTTGCACCTTGGCCTCGAGCTCCAAAATCTTGGCCGTCTTTTCTGATAGCGAGGCCTGTGCCTGCTTGACCTCATGCCGGAGCGCGGCGCTGCTCTCCCGGAAGAGGTTGAGCTCCTCGAGCTTCTGCATGAGATCCTTGTGTGACATCGAGTTTTGCTGACTGTCCGAGTGAGATTGGCGCTCCTGTTCAAGCTTGAGACGTGACTCGTCCAGCTGCGATTGGGTGTAGTTCAACTGCTCTTGCAGGCGCTTGGACTCCCGCAGCTTCAAGTCGTACTGGACCTCAAGGATATCCTTTTCGCGGCGTAGGTAGCTGGCAAGCTCGCGGAGCTGGGCCTCGGATGACGACGAGGGTTGTGCTTCGATCAGCTCTATCTCCTCGTTTGGTCCACCTGATGTCCGAATCTGCTGCAAGGCTCCAACTTGGGAAGTGACACTCTCGAGCTGCTGGTGGAGCAACTTGTTCTGGGCGTCGGCGTCGTCGCGTCGGGCCCGCAGCTCCGCCATTTCGTGCTCCATCTTCTTGCGTCGGTCCTCCCAGGAACTCTCGTTCTGGAGTAGCGTAGCGCGGGCGGACTCGGCCTCGGCCCGGAGCGTAGCCGTCTCTGTTCGCAATTCGTTGTACTGTTTACGAACATTTGACAGCGACGTGGCAGTCTCGCCGTGTTTGCTGACTTCCTTCTCGTACGATTCCTGGGCGCTCCTGGCGATGTCTGCTTGTTGGCGCAGGTCTTCCTGGTGGAAGCGTGCCGCCTCGGCGTAGCTGCTTTCTTGGTCCTTAAGGCGTTGGAGTTCCTCTTCCAGAATGGCCTTTTCGTCTTGGAAGCGCCGGGCAACGTCGGCTTGGCCATCGCGGAGGGTGGACAGCTCACTGTTGGATCGGGCCAGCTCGGTAGAGAGGTCCTCGGTGCGTTGCTGCAATTCCTTGATGGTTGAATCCTTAGCAGCTAGCTCGGCGTCCATCTTTTCGGCGTATTCATCCTGGCTAGACGTTATGTTCCGCAGATCCTCCTCCACGGCCTCACTGAGTTCCTTGTATTGCCCAATCTGCTCCTGTGCGTTCTCGAGTTGCATCTTGGTCAAATCCAAATCGCGCTTCAGGTCGCTGACCTCGTGAATCAGTTCCTGGACGCGCTCATCCGTGTCTTGCGAACCACTTTGGTCGGATCCTGGGACAGCCGTGCCTGGTCTTGGCGTCGGGCGGGGCTGAAGTCGTTCTGCCCTCTCGTTCGCACTGTTCAACTGGATTGTGAGCTCGTCGTTCCTTGCCTGAAGATGATCCTTAGTCGTCTTCGTGGCCACTAGCTCTTCGCGGAGCTGGCTGAGTGTCGTTGAGAGTTCGTCGATGCGCTTCTGGGCTGTTTGCGCATCATACTCCTTCCGCTGCTGCAGCATCTTGTAACTCTCCTGTTCCTCGGCCAGCTTACGCTTCAGAGCACTCAGTTCTGTCTGCGCTGATTCCAGGTCGGCCTGCATGCGTCGCTTGGCTTCTGCCTCGCTGAGGTCGCGTTCGTTCTTCAGTGTCTCTTGTGTCGCGAGCAGGCCATTGAGACGGGATCGTTCCGCCGTAAGGGCCTCGTTATCCTTGCTGAGACGTTCCTGGATATCTTTCCAAAGATTCTTCTCCGCCCTTAGGTTGGAGTTCTCACTGCGCAAGCTGTCCGCCTGAGACTTCACCTCAACCAATTCCTCCGCAGCTTGCTGGGTCACCAGATCCTGTCTGGCAGCTGATTCCGAGAGGGTTTGGACTCGCTTCTGCAGCTCGCTGTTCTCGGTCTGCAACGAGGCAAAGTTGCTCTGCAACATCTCGTACCGCTCACTCGCAAGAGAGAGCTGGCTTTGGATCTTGGAGTTTTCGGCTTGCAGGGCATTCTTCTCCGAGGAAAGTGTCCGAACCTGGGTCTTCAATGTGTCCCTGTCCACGGCCATCTCGGCCCTGTAGGCTTCTGTACTAGCCTGCAAGTCTCGCAGCAAAGCAGCATAATCGGGGATGCCATCGCCAGCAGCTGAGTTTTCCTCGATGCTAGCGAGGACGTGGCTATCGTCATCAACGGAAGACGCCCCCTCACCATGCTTCTTGCCATCGGCAAGACGACGGAACATGTCTCTCTCCTTCATAATGATCTCGGTTCGGGAAGAGAATGCCTTCAGACGGTCTTGGAACTCCTTGATCTGGTCCCTCAGCCGGGCGTTTTCGTTGCGGTCCTCGATGGCCTGCTGTTTGGCGGCGGCGTCCTCCTCGTTCTTCATGTCCTCGGAGAGCTGGTGAATAACGCGAAGCAGCTCTTGGTTCTTCTCCTGGAGGTCCTTGATGTCGCGGAACACGACCAGGCGTTCGGTAACCAAGGTGTCGACATCGGACATATCATCGGTGGCGAAGCCATCGGCCCGAGAAATGCGCTGGAGCTGAAGAGTCTCCTCGAGTGTCAACTCTTGATCGCGGTGCTCCAGGTTGAATATCATCATTTGCATCTGCGCGCTCAAGTCCCTGACCTGGTTGCGAAGAATGTTGGCCTCGACCTGAGAGTTGGACAGGGCCACCTCGGCCTTCTTCGCCGCCTTCTTCGCCAAATCCCTCTCCTTGAAGCTCTCGTCGGACAAGTGCGACATGTTCTGAATCTCCCTTTGGAGGCGCTCATTCTCGGAATGGAGCTCCTGCATCTCGGGAACCTTCGCCTCAAGCTGTGTCATCATATCGTCCATCTCCTCGCGCAGCTTCTGGTTTTCAAACCGAACAGTCGAGAGCTGGTTTCTGAGGCTGGCGTTTTCGGCGATGGCTTGAGAGGCAGAATTGTACGATTTCCTGGCAGAAGCGGGCGTTCCAAACGGCGACGAAGGGCGACCAAAGACAGATCCGTTCATGGGGCGAGGGGTCTGAGGCGCTGATCCAGGCTGTCCGGGAGAGCCAGCATCTTGCGCTTCGTCTTTGAGGCGGGCGATTTCGGCTTGAAGGGACTGTACTTCGGCGGTTGCTTGGTCGTGGCCCTCAGTCGCCTGGGCGAGTTCCTCGCTGATGCGCCGCACTGCGTCCTCCCCGTCCTTCTTTACCTGCTCCATTCTGGATTCCACGTCCAGCATTCGTTTCTTCTGGCTCTGAAGCTGTTCATCCTTCATGGAAAGCAGTCTGTTGGTCGAGTCCAGGTCTTCTCTGTATCCCTGCTCCTTGCGGGCAAAGGCCTCGCGCTCCTTTTGCAAGGTCAACAGAGTCTCCTGCGTCTTGGCCTGCGCCTGGGTCACTTGTTTGCGAAGCTGTTGCTCGGTTCGCGTCTTTGCCTCGAGGTTGGCTGTGGCCTCTTCATTGAGACGCTGGAGCTCGGCGATACGGGCGCCCCTCTCTTTGCGGAACTTGAGGGCTTCGGCTTGCTTTGTCTGAAGCTCATTCTCGTAGAACTCGGCGCTGCGCTGTGCCATTTCAAGCTGCTGTTGCATAGACTGCTCCTTGAATTTAGCGCTGGCGGCTGCTGCCTGGGTTGACTGAATGGCTTGCTGCAAGCTCGCGACTTCCTGGCTGAGCTTCAAGCTCTTCTGATGCTGCGCCTGGAGTTCCTGAGAAAGAGACTCGTTTGCCTTGTTCTTGGTTTCGATGATGCTGAGCGTTTCGCGGTTCGACGTCTCGAGCGAGACGATACGGGCTTTGAGGCCATCGATCTCGGTGTTCGAGGTGCTGCTGGAGGACTTGATGGACTGAAGTTCGTTCTCGAGGGCTTGGCGAGAGGTTTCTCGGGGGTCGTTAGCATATCGCAAAAGGGGACGGGGCAGGACGGAGGTGCGAGCCCAGGAACAACGACGCAAGAAGCATTGGGGGAACGGCCCGAGAATAAGACTCACCTTCTTCTTTCAATCTCTGGCGGATGTCCTCGAGGTCCTTGAGGGCCTTCCTTGCCGTCTCATTGCTGGCGTCGCGTTGCGCCTCGGCGCCGCGCACGTTGGTCTCGAGCTCGACCTTGAGTTGGACATTTTCGGAGTAGACTGAATCGTTTTCGTGGGCCTTGGAGACAACGGCGGCAAGGATGGAGATGACCAGATCGGCGGTCGGGTTGGTGGTGGCTGTTACCAAGGTGTCCTGGGGCGTGCCCAGATAGGACTCCAGGTAGCCGATGTCCACGCCGGCGGCAGCCATCCTGTCAAGCTCTTCGGGTCGCCGGAGCGGGAACCATGGGGGGTCGAGAGTCGATGCGACAGAGACGCGTGCGGCGGTGCTCTGGAGGTGGGCGAGGTTGATGGAGACGGGTGGTGAGGGTTTCGCGATGGAAGATTTCCGAGCTTAGACTCCCCGCACTGCAAACAAACGAGGGAACGAAGGGTCAAGGAGAAAGGAAAGGGAGAAAGGGCCGCACGTGCCGATGCCGGCAGAGGAGGCCTGTTGACGGAGGCTTTGGGCGATGGGCGCTGTACCGTCAAAGACAATTCAGGCGACGATGGGACGACCGTCGATAGGATTGTCTTTGAGCGACAGTTGCTGGCTGTGCTGTTTTCGGAAAGGCAGGTCGAAAGACGCGACCGACCACGAGGCAGGCGAGGCTGCCGCTGCTACTGTGGAGCTTGGACCTCCCAGTTGCACCTATTTTCCCAGACGCCATTTTCTGCCAAGGGTGTATGTACCTTTCAGCCCATATGCCGGCGAAGCAGTACAACGTGGCAGGGGCTCGCTCCAGTACGTCACATCTCAGTACATACATACTACATAAGTTCCTGCCATTAGGTAGGAGGGAGGTAAATGAAGCAAGACAAGGTTATTTACAGTACATAGCGACACATGTGCAGAAGTCAATCTAACAGCCCTCTCAGGAAATGCGAGATTAAGCGCGTCTCCGGCTACACATTAGGAATTCAGACGACACATGTTACCTGTACGTTTGTACTTGCCTTGTCTTAAGTACTGGCTGTCCAGGACCACGTTTCGCCAGCCTACCTTCCTCTTACACAGTAGACCCATAACCGGGACAACTCGAGACAGACGCAGCGGTGTGGGTTCCGAGACTCGTCGTGAGCCAAGGCCATGCCCGGATACCATCCAGGGCTTCCTCGAAATCCACGCCGACAACTCTTATCCAAGCTTTTCCAGCTTCTTGGTTTATTTTCGGCAACGTCCCGGCCTTGACCTGTGTTGTCGGGCGTGGCCTACACACGGCGCATCTCGGATCCTTCTCAAAGCTCGTGCCAGCCCGCCTTCAAGTGGTACCTACGACGCCGTTCGATAGTGGAAAAGCTGTGGCGAGGCCCGCCTTCAAATTAATGTCCGAATGTTGGAATGCGAAGCTTCCATATTAAGCATCGTACTGTCCGTTACACTATCTCAACCCTCCCCCGCGTCGTCTCCAAGAGTCTGTCCCTTATCCTACTTGGTTCCCTTTCATCGAACCTGAGTGCCGGCCTTCCACCTGTACATAGCTGTCTTGGGAGTTGCCGGATACCCCTATGACAGCCGGACCATCACATCAGCGGTAGATGGCAAGTTGTAGTCGACAAAGGGCCACCCGTGGGTTTGCTGGCTGGGATAGGTACCTTCGAGGATCCAAGGCTAGTAGCGATCGAGCAAGGCCAGCATATCTCCGTCGTGTCAAAGACGGTTTCCACGACGCTGTGGGCTTTCGCGCCCCCGGCTCGTGGCTTGCAGGAAGCAAAGACACCAGACGCCCGCGCTTCCTTGCACACTCGTTTCCTGAACTCCGGTGATGCCAGCGTGCCGCGGCAAGCCCGACATAAAGTGATCGTATGCTGATGGTGGCACATCATGGAATCGGAGGATCTGTGGCGGGGACTGATTTCGCCCCAATTGGTCGATTGTTGTCAAGATAATCCAAACAGTGTAAGTGATGAGTGCACCGAGCTTTGCGAGCTGGTGGGCTTCGTCTCTAGGTAGAATCCCGTGAGCAAAGAGGAGCTCGTCAGCGCCAAGTCTGACACAGCGACGACACCACGGACACGATGCCACAATTCTTTGTCTGCTTGGGCCACGCAAAGTGGAATGCAGCGAACCGTTTGCGGTCGCCTCGTCTCCGAATGACAATTATCTGGCACTCCACCAATCCCTCGAGTGACTCCCAAAGCGAAGTGCTGAGAAACCACGTCGCATCAGAGCACAAGCTAAGCCATTGGCCCCGAGCCGTCGGGAACCGACCAGAACCATTGGTTGGTTTTCGTCATCATGGGCAGCTGTTTCTCACTCGGAATTTCACAGAGCCGCGGCCAGGAATAGCCCCAGGGCCAGTAGATGTACGACAAGATGCACCAGCGGCCCTCCCAGTGTGTTGGTGACTTTGGCGTCGCCTGGAACGGCGGAGGTGCAACGGCAATATGCGCGGTAGGTGGGCCAAAAGTGGTAGCTCCCCAGGGCCACCGCGATCGGCCGACTGAGGCTCTCGAGATCGTCCCGGGTGAGGAAGGCGAGACTTATCAAGACGGTCGAAAGCAGAAGGCCGCCATACTGTCGTAAAATGAGCTTGGCTGCGGGCGACCCGTCCGGCAGTTGCTTGTCGGGGAAGCATATGAAGCTAATGGCTGCCGGCGTCTCGATGATGGTGTGAAAGAGGAAGGCCAGCCCGCCCGCGGATGATGATTGCATGACTCGGGAATTCGGGTCAGAGATGTCGCTGGCAGTCCAATGAGATTTCAGGAGTCAACCCGGGAGCGGTGAATTGCTTCTGTCGGGCAAAACGAAGTGGATGGGGTGAAGTTGGAATTGGGTTGGCCGCTATGGATCTGAGAGCCAGCCAGTCCCCAACTCCACAGCTGCAGGGGTACTGAATTGCGGAAGTCTACCTCTGTACACATCGTCCACGATGGGAGGAGAGGTCGCGATGTAGTGCAGGCGCCCCAAGCAGAAACATATCTCTCCAGAGAGCTGCATCATTTGGTATGGCGGGTTTCGTTCTCGTTCTGCGTGAGTGGATGCCGGTAGCAAACACCGGTGAGCCTACCAGCGTTTCCCAAAGTGACGATACTCAACGGGGCCGCCGGGAGCTGAGACGCGCAGCTTTGGCTGAAGAAGCAACCAACTCTCGGTGCCTTTTCCCGCTTCTTACCGTCCCGGAAGGACCGATATGCAAGCCTCCTCTGCACTATTGGCGCAAGCTTTGGGTGTAGCCTGAGCTGATCTTTCGGCGAGTGCGTGTGCCCCGATGCAACGGCACCCAAGCGTCCGTCTCCCTGACTACGTGCCGTGGACCGCTGCATACGGGCAAACCCGTCCGAGACCACCGGGGCAAGAAACGGCGCGGTAATTTCCCAAGATGGAAGCTATCCGCTCGTGCTTCTCATTCAAGGCCGCCAGTTACACCCTGCCGAGCCCGTGTATTAGCGCTCAGCCAAAGAGCAAACCATGAAGTGTCACCCAACCCGCAAGTTTCTTCGCAGGGCCTCGTTACCGCGGCATGTACCAACTCCCACCATAATGGGGCACTGATATCGAACGGCTCAGAGACCAGGCGCTGCCAAGGATCCGTGGCCCTTCCCGAGGTGGCAATGATCCTCTGACCACGCGATACAGGCTTCAGCCGCCAAGGGGCCTTTCTCGGGGGCGCCCGGCGCATCGCATCATCGCCTAAGGGATATGCCTACGATGCTCCCTGGTTGTCCGGTAACTCCCCAACGCTTAGACAGATAGGCTGCTGTCAATGTTTACCCAGGGCACCTCCGCCTACCAGAGCCAAGCCGTCGATGACCTTCATGGGGAACTTGCTTTATACCGCTGGTCCCGCCGCCTGTCGTCCATCTTCCATCCCTGGGGAGCTTCGTCCTTTTGGCATTCTGTTCCCAAAGCCAAATTGTCGGAAAGATGAGGCATCGTGAAGTTTGGCCCATGGCCTGGGCTGGGTTTGGCCTGGCGCTCGCGGCTGAAGTCGTGTATGTGACCGACTTGACCATTTTTACCCATCTGGTGCGTACCGCCCTTTCCAGCAAGCTATCCAGGGCGTCGCCCGACCGCCTCGGGTCCTGCTAAGTACTGACACTTCGTAATGCCAGGCACCATGTGCTGCATCCGCAGTCTCTGACGCCGTGATGGCCATGACCACCTCGGTCTGTCCCCCGGGTGCCACCGAGTTGCAATCATGCATCTGCTCCACGACCTACAACCACAACATCGTCGAGACCAGAATTTCAAACTCGGTGTACGGCTGCAACTCGACGGCGACCGGAGAGCAGGCCAGCGCCCGGACCGTGTACGAGGCCTACTGTGGTCGCGGGGCCAACACGGACGAGGACGAATCCAACGCAGGCGCCATTGCCGGTGCCGTCGTGGGCATTGTCCTTGGCCTCGCCATGGTGGCCGCTGGGGTTTTCTTCTACATCCGGCGCCGCCGTAACGCCAAGGGCCAGGCCCAGGACGGCGTGCACCCCCGACTGACCGATGACGAGGACGAGGACGCGCACCCCGGGGTGTACGGGACGGCGGCGCCGATTGTGCCGACCATGAGCTCGACTTCCAGCATCTCGAAAAGCGCAGGGCCGGCACGAATCGACCACGCCTCCCATGTACTGGACCGTACCGACACCCGCTCGGCAACCGGGTCCGTCCAAAAACAGAGCAGTGCATCTCTGGCCCGGCCTCCGCAGTCGCCGCAACCTCCAGCTCAACAGGGACATGCGGACCAACAGACCCTCGCTGTTGAAGACGTCGACTCGTCCGCATCGCAGCAGCGTAGGTCCGTCAACGAGGAACAAATGACCCAGCAGTTACACCAGACCTTCACTCGATCGGAAGTCATCGACCAGCAGTCACACCAGACCTCAACCCAATCGGAAGTCACTGGACAAGGGGGACACTCTGAGTCGAGTATACAAGGAGCCATCTCACGCACGCAGAGCCATGAATTCCAGTTTGATCTGGCCGATCAGAACTCCTCCACTCCGCATGCCTCGCCCCAGGTCCAGCCGCAGGATGCCTTTCACTCCGGCCATGCCAGCCATCCTTCGCCCCCTGCCACGGCTCTGAGCTCCTCGCCTCCCACCCGGCAGTTTCTCCCAAGGTTGGAAATGCAAGGCCACCAACCCCTCATGGATTGGTCCGAAAGCTCCTATTACTCGACTGCGTCACGGCAGGTTTCCCACTCGGGTCTGTCCAGCGAGCACTCGTCGTATACCATCACCAACGCACACTCCCCTCCGCCAGCGGGCGAGTATGGGTCTCGTTCGTTTTCTACTCCGCAGCAGCGGCCCATCTGGCGTTCTGGTTCCATCGATGGCTTCCGTGAAATGGACTAATTGGGTCCGCACTGTTGGAATTGGATGGATATTGGCGATGTGGGCGACCGTGCATCACCAGGCTCCTGTTATGGGAGTCGTGATCAAGGTTCTGGACATGAGTTTAGGCGGGAATGGCGACCAGGGCTTCAAATTTGACCACGCTGAACTCATCTGCTCGGCGATTTTCACTTACCTTAGATAGTCATCCGAGTAAATACTTATTATAATTATCATCCAGATTGTTCCCATCCTCTCATGCGAAACTGCCCCGCCCGTCGAGCACTGGTATTAGGAGACCGCGAGTCTGGACTTTTGGAATGGGTGCAAATCTATGGGTGGTCTCCAGGCGATGCGAGTCCAGCGTAGGGCTCAGCGTCTTTGGTAGACACGAACGGGAATTACTTCCCCTTAGCTTCTGACAGAAGATGACAGAAGACACGCACCTCGAGGACCCCCCTATCGGCCATTCCTTCGGGAAACGGCATTCCCATCTTCGTCATCTAATCGAGTCAGATGGTGATGCGCATTAGTCTCGTAGTGCCTCGATATCGGCTACCTCCTTGACTGCCTCCGTTGTCAGGACAAACGGGTGTTCCTGACCGACGGCTATACTGTCTTCTATCCGGATGCCGAGTCCCCTGAACGCACTGGGCCACCTCTCGTCGTCGGGAACGTAGACACCGGGCTCGATGGTAATGCAGTGTCCCTCCCGCAAAGACGTCCCTCGCGAGTAGCCCGGCACATCGTGCACGTCAAGTCCGATATAGTGCCCTACATGGTGCGGGAAAAGGGTGCTCATGCGGTCGCCGCCTACGTCAAAGCCCAGCTGTCGGAGATTGTCGCGGAGGGCAGTCTCGGTAACGGAGTGCAGCTTATCGAGCGTGATGCCTGCGTTTTCGCGGCACATGCTTACGCTTTGCCGCTGGGCAGACAGCACGGCTTCGTAGAGGTCCTTTTGGGGCGCAGTGAATTTGCCGTTGTTCGGCCACGTGCGGGTGATGTCGGTGATGTATGTTCCGTACTCGCCGCCAGCATCGACGAGGACAAATTCGTCGTCATTCAGTATGCCGTTGTTGAGTACGTAGTGAATGAGGAGCGCCTTCTGGCCGCCGGCGATCACGGGAATGTAGGCGGAGCCCTCCAAGCCGGCCTTCTGGTACTCGTATTCCAAGAAAGCCCCCAAGTCCTTCTCGAAGCGCCAGGACTGCCGCATGGCGTTTGTGAGGGCTCGTCCCGAGGCCTGGCCGGCGCGGCGCATACATGCCACCTCGGCAGGGGATTTAATGGCACGAATCGGGTTGAGAGCTGGTTTCAAGGGCGCAATGGCGATATTGGGTGCAGCTGTGCGCAGGATATTGGCCAGCTTTGTGTTACTCGGCGCATCCGTGTACAGCTTCTTGACCCCCTTCAGGGCATTTTCCAGACCAAACTCAATGCGACTGAAGTCGCCCACCTCGTCGGCGTTCCAGACGTCGCGTGCCGCCTCGAGACCACTCCACGGCCCGTTCCACTGCTCCTGCTTGGGGTCCTTGGGGCGACACCACAGGTGGAAGACATAATCATTGTGCGTCTTTACCAGCAGGGCAAGAGATTCAGGCTCGCTGAAGCCCGTAAGGTAGAGGAACGAGGTATCCTGGCGGAAAGCGTGGAAGACAGCACCCGATTTGTACTGGACGTCGGCCGAGGGGAGTAGCACGGCCGAGTTTGGTGGGAGGGAGGCGATCAGGCGGGCACGGCGGTCGTGAAATTCTTGCGCCGTAATGCCTGGCGTGAGCTCGCCGGGGGCAAGAATGTGGGGGTGCGTTTCGTGGACGGGCTGGCCGAAGAGCACGTTGGAGGCAGGGACCACGAGGTCGGCGGGTGCTGAGTAGGCTCTCGATAACGAAGGAAGCCGCTGTGCAAACGAGAGGCATGACGGCTGTCGTCGCCCCGGCTGCTGGATGAGGCTGAGGTGCCGCCATGACGGCTGCCGAAGCCTGGGCAGCCTCATCCTTGCAAGAAAGCAGGAGGGGCGTTCGAAACCGGTAGGGAGACTGCGAATATGCCTGGTGGCACGACTCGGGCTGGGACGTAATCCGGAGTTATGTATGTAGGCACATGTATGTAGCTACATGAGGTATGTGATGTGGTGCGTGCCTTATGTGCAAATAAGATGGATGTGGGATGTCGGTATGGCACCTCCCACACACCTGAGGTAGCGAGTGGCTGTGGCCGGGCCGGGTACGGAACCCAGACGAAAAGCCGCCCGTGGGCTGTCCCGGCTGCGTATGGTTAGCCCCGCGGCGCGTGTCGCGTCTGCGGAATGGCGGGTGTGCCGATAAGTACTCCGTAGATGCAATGACGACAGAAGGCGGAGAGGAGCAGCAGCGCAAGGGAGCGGAGCACTCACTGGATGGGAAGACAACAAGAACACCAGGCACACACACACACACACACACACACACACACACACACACACACACACACACACACACATACAACCCAAAACACGCACGACACGGTCCCGATGTCGCCTGGTAACCGGGCAGCCTCGATCGACGACGGGGAAGACGACGGGTTTTTGTCAGTGCCAGCCCTGGCAGATCCTGGGCGTCCCCGCTGCAACGGCCGATTCAGGGAAAGCCTGGACTGGTTGCTGTGCGGCAGTGTCGCGTGCGATTTTTCTGGAGGGGCGACGGGTGATCCAATGGCCTGTGCTTGCTTTTATTATTGTTGATGGCTCGCGGGCAACAGAAGGTCCACCACCCGCTGGACTGACGGGTCCTTGAGCGCGTTCGTTGCTATGCACATCCCATCCCATCCCATATGTACCTCCTCTCCTCCTCATCCCACCTGATGGGATCCCACGGAGCCACTTGTGCTGCCCACTGCTCTGCTTGCCCACCTGTGTATAGTAGGAGGCAATTTGAAGCCAAGCGGTAGGCGGATCGTCCCTTCTACTTACTATAGGCTGGGACATGCCCCGTAGAGGTACCAACCAACGTATGTATGTAGGTACCTATGTACTTCCCATACTAGCTTGGCCGGTGGTTGGTCATTGCACTCATTGATCCATTTCACTCTGGCGCACTCCAACGACGCTTTTTGCCTGCACTAGCCAAACCCGCCCCGTACTGCTGCTGCTCTCTCCCACAACCAAGCGCGAGTGAACGAGATTCGACAGACTCGCTCCCCCTCCAACACGGTCAGTTCCCCTCCCCCCGTACGCCCTCGCACGCGACCAGCGATGAGCGCATCTCGCGTCTCTTGAGCCATCGGTTGCCGCTCTTGTTCTCCTGTGCATTGAATCCCGCCTCACGCCGCGTGATCCCCCCCCGAGATCCAATATCCGCCCGTGTCTCGAGTCCATATTCACGCAGAGCGTGTTCTGTCACGTCTTCACCACGCGCTCGCCCTCGCCTCTCGTCCGCCGCCGCCACCACCACAACCACAACTGCCCCTCCAATTGCGAGTCGTCGCTGACCCTCGGTGCATCGGGTAGCCTCCACGCCCTCGTCTCACGACGCAGCGTCCCTCTCGCTGCTTGAGGCTGCCAGGTACGACGTCGCACTGTTTTCAGCTATCCCGTTCCATATCCACTTAATGCGTCTCCAAACCTAAGGGCGCCGGGCTCTGACGTGCGTCTCCACCGATAGGAATACGGCAACAGCGCGACTTCGCGAGTTCGACTCGGGAGTGTCGGTGTTCATTGGTAGCTGGCATTGGGCGGCTCTACTATTCCGTCGCGACAAATCTCGCCCCCCCAACGATCTCTTGACCGGCACGATACCAAACCCTCCGGCCCCGGCCCCCCCTCTCTCGACCTTCTCCCGACGCGCTCTCACCAACCCCCCTTGCACGATTAAGGCCCGCCGCCTCCATAGCATGATATAAACAATTATATGGCAGCAGTATCCCTATCCCCGACTCCTGTCGTCTTCTCCGCCGCCATGTCGAATACCGCTCGCCGCATGCCGCTTCAAAACAACCAGAATGTCGTCAATTCGCCCATCCGCAACCCCGGCGCCCTGGCCGCAGCCAAGCAGAAGCGGTCCTTCGCCAATATTCAACGAGAGGAGGCCTATGCCCAGCCTCCCCCGGCGAAGAAGCAGATGCTCGAGACCGGCATTCCACGGCCCTTGAACTCCCCTTCGAAGAGGACTGCCAAGACCCAGGCGGCATCAGCGACCCGGAGGAACGCGAGTACCTATGAGGCTAGACTAGCGAGGGAGCGGTCTGTGAACCATCACAACCACCACCAAGCCGAATCCACCACTAGCAGGTACACGGAGAAGGACCTGGAAGAGATCAGACAATGGAAAGAGCACCACAGAGCAAGATTTCCTAAGATGGTCTTCTACTTTGATAGCCTTCCCGTTGACCTCCGTGCCAGACTGGCCAGACAAATCGAGAAGTTGGGTGCTGTGCGTAACTGGCCCCCTTTGTGCTGAAGGAGATACTGGGACTGACATTGGCGTCGACAGCGTGAGCACAAATTCTTCTCCAACGAGATCACCCATGTTGTGACGACGCGTACTATCCCCCCCGAGAAGAGCGCACGACAACGAGAAGAGGAGGCGGCACATGCCGCTGCCACGGAGAGCCGGCCCGACCATGACCAGATACAGACAATCAACCCATCCTTGCTGCGGCTGACCGACCAGCCCGTCAAGCGGAGACTCTTCGACACGGCTTCTGGCGCCGCCGTACCCAACCGGAAACCCTTGAATCTGGCCCCTGATGCTCGCCCCAAGAAAAACATGGATGTGCTGCACAGGGCACGCGACATGGGCAAGAAGATCTGGTCCTTCGAAAAGCTGCAGCGAATGCTGTCGATGCTGCTGGAAGAGGACCTGCTTGTTAGTGCTACTATTGCCTATGGTGGCTCCCGGCATGCAAGCACGCGAGCGAACCATACCGAGTCGCGAACGACGCAGGAAAACAACTTGCTGCAATTGCTGCACAATGAACGGGTCAATGGACCCTCGGATCGCGACCCAACCGTTGCTACGCAGGAGCTTCATTACTTCAAGGGTCCGTATATCTACGTCTACGACTTTGAGGAGAAGCAAAAGCCCATTATGGTGCGCGAGTACGCGAAAGTGGCAGACAAGGCAGACGGCGACTGGCCCCAGTTTCGGTCGGCAACTCTCGGTCGATGCCCATTCGTTGAGGATTGGGACCATAGAGCGGTGGCCGAAGAGGCGGCCAAGACCAAAGCGGCCAAGGCGAAGGAAAGAGAGAAGGAGAAGGAAAAAACGAAGGCAATCAAGGTATCCGCCACGAGAAAACAGGCAACTGACACCAAAGCTGTGCTGCAGCCGCCCGAGGTACCATCATTGAAGGGAGCGGCTGAAAGGAAGGCGACGGGAGACACCGGAAGCGCCCATACGCGTGGCTCTAGCACTGCCTCGGGCGACTTTATCAACCCTCCCAAGCCCAACAAGTTTGCTTTCAGGCCCACCACCTTCACGAGCACCAGACGGGCCGCCGCTACGAGGCTGTTTGGAGGAGAGCCGGTCGCGTCGGGAGTCCAGCCATCCAACGTTACGTCGGCTATCCGGTCACAGATGATTTCCTCGACGGCTGCCACACCTGGTGCCATTGGTGTGCTCAGCAAGGAGGTCCATGGGTTGCAGCGCAAGGTCCTTCAGCGGAACAACTCGCACGAACAGAGCCATCGCCGCGCTAACAGCACCGAAACAAGCTTCCAGGACAACCAGCGATCCCTTGGGCGTACTTCTAGCCGTAGACTGGACACGGTGGATGAAAAGGAGAAGGCTACCCGAAATGGAGAGGAAGGCGCCAAGTCTCGAGCCCAGGCCGACAAGCGTGTGGTCAAAGCCAAGAAGCGAGATCCCAAGCCGGGATACTGTGAAAACTGCCAGGACAAGTTTGACGACTTTGATGATGTAAGTTTGCAGCTCGCAGCTCGCAGCCGAGGGAACTTTCGCTAACGTGAGCCCAACAGCACATTGCTTCACGCAAGCACCGACGATTCGCGGACAACCAGGAGAACTGGACAGATCTAGACGATCTCCTGGCCGAACTCCAACGTCAGCCCAAGATCAAAAGCTTTCGTTCTCGAACATCGAATGCATCTGATGACGACACTTGCTACAGCGCGCACTAATAAGATGCAACCAGAAAAGCAGCCGCACCGTATGAAACAAGCCGGCCTGGCTCTGCCAGCCCGCACCCAACCAACCACAACACCACGATGAGCAATCGTTTTCACCACCTCGCCCACCTGGGCACCTTTTCCTGACATTATCTCGTCCAGCCTCGGAAGATACCATGATACCCCTTGAGAAGATTGGGCCCAATTTCGCTCTCGGCTTCCACCTCTCGAGCTTGGCCATGTGCATATTCTTTCTCTCTTCCAACCCCACCGGCATTGGACATGATCCGTACAAAATCTGCATGGCGACGGCGCGGGGTTCTTGATTTGTTCTTTGTAGTCACGGCATTCAATGGTGACAGGCGGTGGGATTTGAAACATTACCTTCATCTGCTGGGTAGGCAGTGCTGCCCAGTGTGGTCCTTCAGTCGGTCGGTTGGGTTGGTCTTGCATGGCAAGGGGCGGCTTTGTACCCTGTGGTTTCGAACTGTTGAAGTGATGGCTACATGGGACGGCGTCGCGGCATCGGCATACGGATGGCAGGGTAGCCGGTGTATATTTTGCGATTAGGCTTTGCATGTATAAGTTGTATCCATGTACGCGATCTGAGACGCCGTCGGGAAGATACAATAAAAGTACCTGCCAATTATGGCGTTAACCAAAATCTGTTCAGCAGATGTAAGAGGAAAGACCCGAGCTGCTCAATTGTCCCGGATGTCGCTTCCTATTTTCGCCCCGGACCACCTGTCCTGTGCTCGAGCTACAGCTCTGTTTCCTCGGCAGCGCAGCGCATTTTCGGACCTCGCCCCATTGCCGTGTCACGGTGCCTGTCTTGTGACAGATGAGAGCGGGTGTGGTTGATCTCCCTGCCTGGAATGTAGATAGTTCTCGAAAGCGTCGTGGGCTTCCCGGCACAGCATGACCGGAAACGCTGCTCTCGTACTCAGCTGTACCCTGCAATCGGGGGGGGATAACAGTATGAATTGCCCTGTTGTCTTCGTCGAAGAGTCGGTGAAGCGCTTTTGATGCTGCTGCTAGCCGTTGCCATCGGACAAACCTGGCAGCACGGCATTGGAGGCCACGATATCCAGCACCTCGAGATCCTCGCCATCGGCGATTCCAGAACCCCATTAATTTTCTGCGGTGTGAGCCGGGTGGCGTGCACTAATACCTCCCGGGACCTGTGACGTTGGGCCCATATTGTCCTTATACAAAGAAATCGCAGAGATCCGCCATGCTTCGCCAAAGGTATCGCGGATGGTAACGAGGGTTCCCGTACCGAGCCAGCTCATGATAGCACTCGTAGCCGCCTCTGCCCATTTATTTGCCCTCCTCGGGCCGGAAGTCACATCGGGCGTGTATCTGGACCCTCTCCCCAATCATGGAAAGAGGGAACTGGAAACTGTGGCTGCTGAGGGTACGGAAAGCCTCAGGACCTGGCACTGTGGTTAAGTACCTAAAATTATAAATTCGTGAAATCCGGTGGAACATGAAACCGCGAAGCCTCTCATCGTCAAAACCGTTGTATGTAGCCAACCATTGCGCCGGCGGACATGGTGGCCCTGGTGGCCTGGGATTGGATTCAACACATCTTGCCTTGCTGGAAATCAGGGTCAATTATATATCACAATTGAAGACGGTAAGCGGTAATGGATCACCTCAAACATCACATTCAAGACAAAAAAAGCCCTCTAGGCGCACTGGGGATTCCACGTTCCCTGAACAACCGGACAGTGACGAAAGAAGACAGGTCGGTGCTACGAGAGTGGAAGTTCGGCATCTTCAGGCTCGCTTACCTTGGAGATATCCAAGCCGATCCTCCATCTACAACAACTTACCTATATACTTAGTTATAGATAGAGGTAAGTTTATTGGTGATCGGTGCATCGACTGGGAAGTGATGCGGGAGAGGTTTGGCAAGATAAATTGCTTCCCGCGTAGTATTTATGTACCTCGCATATGGACTCGCTCTCCGTCAACAACCTGAGCTGTGTGAGGAGCAATGGAAAGCTTCGAGTGTAGTAATAGCGCCCGCCAGCTTTGGGGTATCATGACGAATGGATGTTCGTACAATCCATTATTCTTTAAGTACAATAGGTCGCGGTCGTATCCCATTATGAAACTGGAGGGAGGTGAAGCTGCAGCCGTAGCGCTTTCCATGCTTGGCATTGCGCTAATATCGGCCCCACTTGGCACCTGCAGGCGCATCCTCGAGCTCATCCTGAGTGTTAGGCAGGGCTATTTGAACTTTAGTACCCGCGTCGTCGGCGCATTTGCTTGCCAGGCAACGTCCCGTCCCGTCTATCCCGCGGCAACGTTTCGTTTGCGCCTCGGCCTGGGCTGAGTCCAATCATCGAAAATTCCATATTTCCTCCATTTTCCCTGGTCCTATCCGGGGTTCACACTCGGCACCGGCTCGTTTCACTGGTAGCAGCCGCCAAAATGTCGTCGTCAGATTCCGACTCTTCGCAGGCCAGCTCAGACGCCCAACAGCGAACCGTCCGCACTTCTAACCGCCGCATGCTAGATCATGACGAGTCATCCAGTGGCAGTTCTTCTGGCGAGGAGTCCGAGGAATCATCCAGCGGCGAGGAGCAGAGGAACTTTCTCGATCTGGAGGCCGAGGTATCTGATGAAGACTCGCATGGATCGGGCGACGATTCGGACCGCGAGTCCTCACACTTGGGCGGCATGAATGAGCTGCCCGACCGAGAGGAGCTCTATTCCTTCCCCCAATTCCTGCGACTGCCCATCGAGCTTCGCCATCGCATATGGGACTTTGTCGACCCGGACTTGAGAGAGCCGCGCCGTGTCTTCAAGCTCCATCTTCCTATTCAAACGACCCCCCGGCTATGCGAGCATGAGCTCTTGGAGCGCCAGACGGCCTCAGCCCGGGCCGTTCTGTCAACTCACCAAGAAAGCCGACACTATGCTCTCGGGTTCTACCCCGATGAAATCAAATTCGGGTCTGGCAACTCAGTGCGCTACCGCAGAGAGACGGATGTCGTTCTTGTCGCGGCCGACTGGACGCTCCTTATTTCCTCCAACGCCCGGTGGCAGCCCTTGCAGCAAGCCATGAGCCAGGTGAAACACATGGCGCTTGAAGTGGATGTCGAACCTATTGATGCCAACTTCCCCCAATCGTACATCGACGCAAAGCTATTGTCACTGGGATCATCGATTGTGCCACACCTTGACACCTTCTACTTGGTTGGCGATGACAACGAATTCCGTGGGGAGGACGTTAAGTGGTGCGTCACCGACACAGCATACAGTTTCCACCTCCAGACCGAAGAGAAAGAGCCGGGCGTCGGCGAGGATCTCGACTACATATTTTGCTGGCCTGATCCGACCAAGGAAGAGCAACTGGGCTATGTGCGGAAATACATTGACGAGACAGGTAACGGCGAGAACGAAGATGATGACACTGACAACCGGGATGAGGATGGGTTTGAGAAAGGCGTCATTATTCACAACGACAAAGTCGCCGTGTTCCCCATGATCCAATTTTCCTTCGACAGAGGGCTACGTCGCTACAACTTCATGAAATCTGTCAATTCCCGGCCTGGGGGTTGGGACAAGAACTGGGACCCCCAATACGACAACGCCTACGTGCTTTGTGACCCCCCGGATGAGGACTCGGAGTTGGACGAGTACGAGAGTGAAGGCATTGATGACAGCCCCATCGAAGACAGCGACGGAGACTCTGACGATGACTCTGGCATGGTTTACCATGGCGGTGATTCTGATGACGATGGCCCTGATAACCTCTCCGGGCCAGTCTCCTACATGTCTGCCGGATCATCACCAGCGCAGAGCACGACGATGGGGGCGATCGCCCCGGCCAACTTCTCCGATCCCGAGTCCTCCGATTCATCAGATCCGAGTTCAGATGACGGTACTGGCGACGATGCACGGCCGACACGCTCAGCCCAACAGAGAGGACGTCGTGCTGTGGCGGACTCCGATGAGGACTCCAGCGATGAGGACGAGCCAGAAGTACCAAAGGGGTCCCATCAGCCGAGACGCACAGTCGTCCTCGATTCCGATGACGATGGTCATGAGACCCCGGGTGAAGAGCAGATACCCCCGAAGCGGCGTAAGCGCGCAGTCGTCTCCGATTCTGATGACGACGATGAGACTTCCGAGCTCGAGCAACCGCAGCCCTCGAGGCGGCGTAAGCGCGAGGTCTTATCCGACTCAGACGGCGATGACGAGCCTGCGAAGGCCGATGAACCACGACCCCTTAAGCGGCAGAAACGGGTGGTCTTGTCCGATTCTGATAGCGACGAGGGCGACGGCGACGCCGTGGAGGAACGGGGCTCAACTTCCAAGCAGCGTAAACGTATCGCCGTGCCGGAGTCCGACGAAGACTCGGCGAATAGCGGCGACGACTCGGCCACTGAAGCTGGCTCCGCGGACGACACTAGCGGCTCCGACGAAGAATCATCGGAGGAAGAAGACGAGAGGCCCAAGAAGAAGCCTTCGCTTGCCGAGAGACTCAACCTCTTCCGCTCGCAGGTCCCCGCGGCGCCGTCGCCCGAGCCGGGCTCGGATGCCGACTCGGACATGGCGCAACTCCGCAACGGCGACTACGACGAACCGGATGCGCACAGCGACGACGCGGCCGACATCGATGACATGAACGAGGCCTCGGCCAACGAAGCTTGGGACAATGCCGAAGGCGATAGTGAGGGCGACTCCGCGTGGTGAGACTTGGCTTAGGGCACGCATGGGGTTTGGGTTTCGAAACATGCAGCCGCGCTGCATGGGCGACATCTTGTAATACTACGGTCATTGGCTACCTGCTTCATACATATCAGAGCCATGTCTCGCGCGTCGTTCAATTGCAATGATCCTATTGCCACTCAGCTCAAGAGGTAGGCGTCAGAGGGAAACGAACCTCAACTTGTAATACTTCCAACACACTTCGCCCACACAGACTCAAGCTGTATATGGGGCACCATGTCGTACTTTTGATAGTAGGTGGCGTTACGATCCAACATTCCCACTATAAGCTTTTCTTCCTAGCGCCTTACTCCCTGTCAACCGTAGATATCACATGCTCGTCAAGAGCAGCCGAGGAATCAGCTACTGAGAGTACCATGGCAAAAACGCTTTGTTCATTATTCATCTACAGTATTGGGTATCCTTGAGATTGGTCCCAGCCATAACGGTGGACCCAGCAGCCTGAGACACCTTCATGCCGAAGCATCCATCTAAGATGCGCCCCAGGCCGCTTGTTGTGAAGAAGGGGAATATCCCGACACCGGAGGCGGCCCCGAAGGGTTGGGGCCCATCTAGCGGTCGCGGCCGAAGGTGGCAGGGGGCGTGGGCTTGTTGTCGAGGATCTTCTCGATCTCCTCCATGAGGTCGGGGGTGATCTTCTCGGACAGCTTGAGGGCCTTGCAGTTGTCCTCGATCTGCTCCGTCTTGGTGGCGCCGAGGATGACTGTGCTGACGTTGGGGTTCTTGATGCACCATGCCAGGGCGAGCTGGGCGGGGGTGCCGCCGAGCTTCTCGGCGACGGCCGTCAGCTTGCGGACCTTTTCGATCTTGGCCTGGCCCTCGGGGCTCTGGAGCTCCTTGATGGTGTTCTCGAAGAAGGCCTTGTTGTTGGCGAAGCGCGAGTCCTCGGGGATGCCGTCGTTGTACTTGCCGGTGAGCAGGCCCGAGGCCAGGGGCGACCAGATGGTGGTGCCGTACTGGAACTGCTGGAACAGGGGGGCGTACTCCTTCTCGAAGCGCTCGCGGTGGAAGGCGTTGTACTGGGGCTGCTCGACGACGGGGGCGATGAGGTTGTAGCGCTCGGCGATCTGGGTGGCCTCCATGATCTGGGTGGCGGACCACTCCGAGGTGCCCCAGTAGTAGGCGAGGTTGAGGTTGCGGATGACCTGGGTGAAGCCCTCGACGATCTCGCGCATGGGGGTGGCGTAGTCGGGGCGGTGGGCGAAGACGACGTCGACGTAGGGCTGCTGCAGGCGGGCCAGCGAGCTCTTGAGGCCCTCGACGACGTGCTTGCGGCTGAGGCCGCGCGTGTTGGGCTCCTTGCGGCCGGTGCCGAAGAAGACCTTGGTCGTCAGCACGTACTCGTCGCGCGGCCAGTCGAGCTCGCGGAGGGCCTGGCCCATCTCGATCTCGCTCTGGCCGTTGGCGTAGACCTCGGCCGTGTCGAACGTGTTGATGCCGTGGTCCCAGGCCGTCTGCAGGCACTGCTTCACGATGTCGCCCTTCTGCGTGCCGCCGTACGTCAGCCAGCCGCCGAGCGACAGCACGCTCACCTTGAGGCCCGTCGGGCCCAGGTGGCGGAACTGCATGTCCTTGGGGTCGAAGGCCGACTTGGGGAGGGCGGGGGCGGACGACGACATCTTGGCGGCGTATCGGGCGGCGGTGGTGAATGTACGCGTGGTAGCAGTGCTGAGAAGGCGAGAATTCATAGAGGGGATGGCAGAAAAGTGAGGAAGTATGAAGGGCCAAGGACTTATCCTGGAGCCCCGGGGGAGGGGGGCCCTCCTTGTTTTATATGGTGGATGGTCGCATACATTACCAATGTGTCACTTTCTCTCTTCCTCACTCCCTCTCTCTCTCTCTCTCTCTCTCTCTCTCTCTCTTCCCAAGCAGCCGTCCCTCCTCTTGAAACCTAAACCCGACTCCCCACCGCACCTAACGGGCATGGTTGGAGGGGGGCCCCAGGCAGAAGAACAGCGTCGCAACGCTCGATTCGTGGGAGTCGTGACGCAACTGCGAAGGTTTGCCGACCAGCTCGAGCTACCCCGCGCAGTTGCCCGGTCGTTGGTGGGGCTCGCGACAGCTTCTGTCGCAAGTGGGAGATCGAATGGGATAGCTTCTTCTCCCCTCCCAGACGGGAAATGTCGACCGACTGCGGCTCGGCAGGGGTTGCGGCTCCCCCCGACCCAGTCAAACACTGCTGACAAATTCAGACGGACAAATGGCTGCATACCCGTCGTCCAGGTGCCGTTTCTCTCGTCTAAAGTCCAATAAACACCGCTACGTCCGGGGCGTCCCTCGTCTCGAGGGTTAGCGCCTCTTCTCGCCCTGCATACTGTGTAACTGACGCCCGTCATGGACTCTCCGGATGACGAGCCCTCTGAAGGCTTCGCCATCTGCTGTTGGCCAGAAGCGGTGTTCTGTCTTGCTTATAGCCTATCTCCGAAGGCCCGCAGCTGGCGAGGCTGGAGGTTTGATTCAAGAATAGTTGCATTTCGCATCTACTACATACCCCCCGGTGGTAGGCGCGGAGGTCCGTAGGAGGCCCCGTTATCTCCTCCAGAGGAGCTCTTTACCCTGGAGTCGAATTGCTTCCTCGGGGTTCCCTTACTTACCAACCTAGGTACATACCTACATCCTTACCTCCCGAGAATACCGAGTACACATTCGCAACCACGCACCCGTCACCCATGGCTGGGGAGGAAAGGGCCCGACGATATGAACCATAGCGACATTGATGGTTCGTCTCCTCGCTAGCACCCATATTTGCGGCCGTTGAACCAGTGCCGCTGGTATCCTATGCGCTTGCCACTTTGGGCTTCCATCCCCCCGCAGTGCCATGACTTCAGATCAACATCACCACGTGCAGCCAGTATCTATGCAAACCAGTGAGCATCGAATTGCTTCTCGAAGGCACTTGGCATTACCGTTACTGCAAGTCTTCCATGGTACGCTATGCTGAGCGACGTGCCGCGGCCTCTGTGCAAAAGCACTAGCAATTGGAATTTATGGGCGTAGCTGCTCTTATCCGATAATTACGGGATAGCTGGCTCCCTTCGGTACGTCATCAGCCGACGTGATGGAAGCTTCACCCGGCCCGCGCCGACGCAGACGGCGTTAACCTCGGCCACGCAAACATCGGACTGGCTGAAATAAGTGCACACACCACCTTTGCTGCCCGCGATTGCTCCTCGCCAGATTGACCAAGACAAAATGACAAGCCGAAGCAAAGCTCTCAATTCCCTGCTCTCCGTAGCAGCGCGGAGGCGCGGGCCGACGCAGCCCGGGCGACTCATTTGCCAGGCGCGGCATCTCCATGGCACCCCGTCGCGTCGCACCGACGGCGTCTTCAGAGGCCTGACCGACGGCCGCCTCCCGACACCATGGATCGAAGCATTCCGAATGCAGCAGGAGGGAAAAGGAACGGGCCCATCGAGCGACAAACCTCGCGAGCGCGACATGACGCCCAGGAAGATGAGCGATAGCTACCACCGCGTGGTGCTCCCCCTGGGTCGCGATCCCTGGCTATCCGACACCTACATCAACTCGTCCGGGCATATTCGGTACGTCGCTCAATGCTACACCCGGGCGGGCACAGCAAAAGATACCGGTCCTTCCTAACACATCGGTACTGTAGCTTAGGTACTATCTTCATGGATCTCGATGCGTTGTCCGGCGTCATCGTCTACAAACACACGGGCCCGGGCGTGACGACGGTAACGGCCGCCCTCGATCGAATCACAATAACGCACCCGTTGACAGAAATCTGCGACCTCGAATACAGCGGCCAAGTGACGTACGCCTCTGGTCGGAGTAGCGTAGAGATCACCTGCAAAGTGGCGAAGGCGCGGTCCGAGGGCGAGCCCAGCAAACCCGAGGACGTGCTGTTGACTTGCACATTCACCATGGTGGCCCTGGACCCGGAGACGAAAAAGCCGGTCAACATCCCCGCCTTGGTGTGCACGACGCCCGAGGAGGAAAAGATATTCAGGGCCGGCGAGGCCAAATCTCTGGCGAAAAAGAAGGCGGCCAAGATGTCGCTGCTGCAAACGGAGCCCAACGACGCCGAGTCGGCTTTGATCCACAAGATGTGGCTGCAGCAGGTGCGCTATCATGACCCCAACGATGACTTGCGGCGATCGGCCAATGTCATCAGTATGGACAAGACGCAGCTGGAGACGGCGGCCATCATGCAGCCCCAGTACCGCAACAGGCACCAAACCATGATATTCGGCGGCTACCACTTGAAGCAGACATTTGAGCTGGCGTTCTGTTGCGCCGCCAGTTTCGCGCATGCGCGGCCGACCTTCATCAGCGCCGACCCGTGCACTTTCCGGAATCCGGTGCCCGTGGGCAGTGTTCTCTACTTGAAGGCGACGGTCGCCTATACGGACCCGCCGCTGCTGGAGGAGGACGGCAGCGAACCGCAGCAGAAAGACCCCGGGCGGCCCATGACGCGGGTGCATGTGCGGGTGGACAGCAAGGTGCGCGACGTGGAGCACGGCAACGCCAAGTCGACGGGGCAGTTCAACTACACGTTCAGCGTGCCCAAGGACATCAAGGTGCTGCCGCACACGTATACAGAGCACATGATGTACATCGACGCGCGGCGGAGAGTGCAGCTGGGCGACGTGCAGAAGCGCCAGGAGGAAACGGAGTCGCCCAACGAGCAGCATCGCATTGCAAGCGACGCCAATCTCACGGAATAGACGAGAGGAACCGGGCGTATACATAGGTGATGCAGTCATCTTCAGCTGCCCTGAACATGGGACCCGGGAGCACACAGTCCGCGGTGGGACATTTATGCTGTCCGGATGGAGGCGTCACCGCGAGTCATATATGGTGGAACATCTGACTCCCAGTTAGCAACCCACCGAATGTATTTTCATACAAGTAACCAAGTTAAATGAAGAGGAGTTAGGTACTCGATGTAATGGCTTCGTGTACTTGGGTTCGCTCAGTCATGGGCAGTCTGAAAGGAAGACGTCCATGTTGAAGCGCATCCTGTACGCTGTACTAATGGATCCAATACCAAAATGGAGCTCCGGGTAGCTCTGATGACTGTATATATGTACCATGCATCTACTAAATTGAGGTCCTGCGCTTGCCTGCAGCAGCAGCAGCTTGCAGCCTTAAAACCCCACCACACGACATATGTACCTCCTCTTAGGTACACACCTTAGGTAACCGTCCCTCCATTCTCGTAACGCTCCGACTCACCTCCTTCTCCGTCTCACCCGACTCTGAATCCTCACGCAGGCAATCAGTCCGAAGTTGCCTCTCATATTCCACCCTTGCCGTTGCGCTATCTTCTTGCGGACTCAATTTCTCCTTGTGATTGAAGTATATATAAGGTACCTTCGCTGGCACCGCCAGTTACCAGCCAACATGGAGTACCCGGACGTCCCAGAGCGAGATTCGCCCTCGCCTCCCGCTTCCCCCATCCAGGATCGGCCGGCATCGCCCGAGCTGCCGTTGACCATGACGGCCTCGGCTGTTCTCAACACCCTCCCCCAGGATGCCAGCGCCGCCCTGGCGACCGCTGGCGGCTTTGCGCAGGACAAGGTCGTGGTCCGCTTCCGGCCCTTTGGGGCTCTCCCGCCACTGCCGCGCGATGTGCGCAAGATCACGGCGACGCAGAAGTTCGAGACGGTCGTCGCATTCCTGCGCAAAGCCCTCAAGCTCGAGCCCCACGAGAGCCTGTTTCTCTATGTCAACAGCTCGTTTGCGCCGGCACTGGATGAAGTGGTGGGCAATCTGCATCGGGTAGGACGACCCAGCCTATCTGCTCCCCTCCCCGGCCAGCCAGGCGCGCATGCGTATGGGAAAAGCCTATGTGGCGGTTCTATTACTGACGGTCGATGGACAGTGCTTCAAAGACAACAATAACCAGCTCAATGTGTCCTACGCCGTCACTCCTGCTTTTGGCTGAAGTGCGGCCTCGGCTCAACCATACACCCCCAGGGTGTCCCGGAAACGCCGTCTAATGCCAACGCTAAATCAACCCCGTTCACCTGGGCGCCGGGGGTTCTGCGCGTTCTGGTCCCCTGGGGATGCCGCGCGTTGTCGACTACTTCTTGGGCGTGACAGCACGGTCGAAAGCCTCTAGCTCCTCATTGGAAATGGGGTACGTGTGCTCGGGGGCCGGGTATTGACGTCCCTTGACCTCGTCGCGGTACGATGTAAGGGCCTGCAGGCTCTCGGCCCACACGTTGCCGTACTGCTTAACAAATTTGGGCAGGAACCGGCCGGGAGGGAAATTGCCAGTCATGTCGACCTGCACCAGCACTTGCCCCGAGCAGCCATTGCCTGCACCGATGCCGATGGTGGGGATAGACAACCTCTGGGTGATGATGCTGGCGACTGGGGCCGGGACGGCCTCGAGGACCGTAGCAAAGGCGCCGGCCTCTTGCACGGCGAGGGCATCATCCAGCACCCTCATGGCGTCGTCTGCCGTCTTACCCTGGACGCGGAATCCTCCGAGGGCGTTTTGGCGTTGGGGGGTCAAACCAACATGAGCTAGTACGGGAATGCCAGCACCAGTGATCTTTGCGATGGTCGAGGCCATCTCTCGGCCGCCCTCGAGCTTGATGCCTTGAACGCGGCCCTCTTTGACGAACCTGATGGCCGTTTCCAGTGCCTGCTCGGGCGAGATCTCATAAGAGCCCATGGGCAGATCGCCAATCTGCCACGGTGTAAGGATCTGCCACGGAATGGTGGTCATCAAGGGGCATTCGACTCACGATGAAGGCTGCTTTGGTCGCCCGTGCGACGGATCGACAGTGCAACAGCATCTCCTCGACAAGAACCTCGCTTGTGTCGTCCATGCCCATGGCCACCATGGCCAGGCTGTCACCCACCAGGACCACGTCCATGCCGGCAGCGTCGGCAACATGGGCGCTGGGGAAGTCGTGGGCCGTGATCATGCTGATGGGCTCGTTCTTCTTGTACATGGACCGCAAGGAGCTTATGGTGACCTTCTTCCTGGGCGGGTCGGTTTGGGTTCCCAGAGGGGAATGGGCGCCATAAGGGGAATGGGAGCTCCATCTGTAGTGCTGTGCTGGCAGCGGCGACGGCGACAACAGCAGGGGTCTCGCAGCCGCCACCCGGGGTACGTTTAGTCGCGTGCCCCGGTATAAGGATAAGGCACAAGACCTGAGTTGTGTTGAAGGCATGGCTGCGGGTGTGGGGGGAATATGAGGTAGTACGAAGTTGCGAACTCGGGATAAGGAAGAGTGATGAAAGAGACAAAGCGAAAATGGCAGCCAGAGGCGGACCCGTGAGCGCTTTTATTCGGTGGTCATGATGGGATTTGCTGCGTACAATTGAGTCTCACCGCAGAAAGCCTTGGAGTTTTGAGCACGCAGGGCCCCCCGGGTACGTACCGCATGGGGCTGGGACCCCTGAAAGGGGAAAGGCGCACATAAAATGGGAAACATGCACTACGAATACCAACCAGCCCAGCCAACCCACCCACGCCCGTTTGGCTCTGGGGCGACCGATCGACCGAGGCTGTCGGACGCCGAGAACGCGTTGGCGGCGACGCTTTTTGGCTCCAGCGCCTCTGGATTCCCGAGAGCTTGGTTCCCGCCAGCTCACATGCCGACGGAGGGTCGTCTGCTTTGTACACGTACAGTTGGTTGTTCCGCAAGGTTGATCCCCCTACCGGGAGGTACTGCTACAAGTCGCCGAAACGAGTAAACCAACCAACACCACCGAATCCAGTACCGAGTACATTCTACGGGTCCCACCGTCTTTATTTCCACCATGCACGGGTTCCCAAGTAGGTGCTATAAAGTGGATGGAAGGTAAGGAAGGTTGCTTTGGGGCCACACGGGCAACATCCCTTCATCAAGTACACCAACACCTCGCCTGAACGACTCTGTATAACTTACATCGGAACGTGCACACTCACTCGAGGGCTCCCGATCACCCGGGACCTCACTCACTGGAAGCGTTGCCTTTGTGGAGAATGACGGGCTGGGCCAAGAAACGGATTGGCGGCGCCTGCAACAGCTCGAGCTGACCGATATGGGATCAGCCCGTTCGTTGGTAGGTTGCGTGCAAATGGAGCTGAGTAAGCGACCACCATGGTCCATCCTGAGGATGAAGAGGCCCTGGATTTTACTTGACTCTAGGCAATCAATGAAGAACTCGGTTTCGCGCCTATTGCATCTTATCTCTCACATGAGATGGAGCTTTTTTCGACACCCTAGCCTCTGCTGCCACCATCGCCGAACGCAGGCTGGTCTAGACGGCCTGCTTTCGCCTTAACGGTCTTTCCGACCGAGTCAGGCACACGACGTCCTTTGCCCATTCTTCATCTCTTCCTCTCTCGCATCCTATCTGTTGGACTCTTGGTGGCGACGGTGTTTGTTTCTGTCTGTGTGAAAAGGCCCGCCTTGGCCTGCGACTTTCGCTGGGAAGACCACCATCTATCTGACTCTTATTGGTTCCGGGGCTGAGGTCGCACGCTGACTGGGCTTTGACGGCGCATCCCCAATTCTGCCGCAACGACAATTCAAGTCACAAAACGACAATGAAAAGTGCGACGAGACATGCATCCCAAAACAAGGAGAACATGATCGGACATGGGATGGGGGGAAGGGGGTCTAGGAACACGTTCCCGTCAGGCCGGTGCTGCGATTCTGGGCCCGTCTCGCTACACTCTTGGCATACAGAGCACCAGACCAAAACCCTCATACTGCTCTAGGGTACGGTGCGTTTCCGCTGACCCCTTTCGGCTCAATGCTGTACGGCCACCATCGGTTCACATTTCGTCCCTGTCTGGTCGCATTCGCTTGTGTGGCCTACTGCCTGCCTGGGCACTAGTATGATCCTTCGATGCAGGCTGGAGGCGTCGTGAGTGGTTACCGCAGCTATGGACTGACTCCCTCATGTGGTACAGCTGGGGTTGTGTGGCTTCCCATGCCACGAACCCGGGGCAGTATAAATGGGCAACCGTCCAGCTGGCATAGACCTCCGAGTAGAACCCAGAGTTCCGTTCACACTTGCCGTTGTGCCGGTGCTCTGATACCTTCGACGGGCCTTCAGCCTCCAGCCACCTTCCCCTCCATCAGAACGATCGATTCAGCCTTACAGCTCGGTTCATACCCGTCCCACTGCCGACCAGGACTCCTTGTTGTTATCGGGCGAGGCATCAGTCCCTGGCAGGGAGAGACCAAGCACCCGCGCCCGAATGCGGAAATGACTACCTCCAAGCGCACAGCTGCCGATGAGGCCGACGATGACAGACAATACCGCACGAACCTCATCCAAGGCGCCTTCGAGGAGTGGCCCAACGCCGCTGGTGTAGGTGTCCATCAAGATTGTGGCATTCAGTGTCTGGGAAGGGACTGACGGGTCGGCTCCCACAGTTCGACGGCTTGACGGAGCAGCGCGGGCCCCTCGAACTTAAGGTGCTGGGCCACATCCCGGCGTGGGCGGCCGGGTCGCTCTATCGTACCGGCCCTGGTGGCTGCAAGGTGGAGGATACCAAATCAGGCACTTTTCACATTTCGCACTGGTTCGATGGGTTGGCACATACGCACAGGTTCGATATCATGGCGTCGCCGCCGGTGGACGGTGGGAAATCGCCGAACGACGACGGTGATGGAAGACTCACAAAAACGCGGGTTTTGTATTCCTCCCGTCGTCAGGCTGACTCTTTCATCAAGGACATCCAGGCCACAGGCCGGATGAACGTCATCTCGTTTGCCCAGCGCCGGGACCCCTGCGTGGGCCTGTTCGGCAAGTTTATGGGCATGTTTCAACGCGACACCACTTACCAGAACGTCGGCGTGACCGTCAACGCCGACCTGTCGGCGTTTAAGAGGATATCGAAGCCAACTTCGGCGGCATCGAATGCCGCCGGCCATCGCGCCGGGGCCCAGAACCTCTTCCTTGGCACCGATGCCAGCCTCTTTGCGCAGGCCGACCCCACGACCATGGAGGTGCTTCAGTATATGAGCCAGGAAAAGCTGCACCCGGAACTCAAAGGGCCGCTGGGCCCTGCCCATGGCCTGCGAGACCCGGAGACGGGCGACTACTTCAGTTTCAACCTCCAGATGGGCCCGTCGTGCGCGTACCGCGTCTTCCGGGTCAGCGCGACAACGGGGGAGACCACGATCCTGGCGACTATCAAGGAGAAGCCGGCCTACATCCACAGCTTCTTCCTCACACGCCAGTACGTGATCCTCTGCGTCCCCGTGGCCCACCTCCAGAAGAACGGGGCCAGCACGCTCTGGGAGGGCAACCTTCTCGACGCCTTCGCGCCCTTCGACGCGGCCGAGACGACGCGTTGGTATGTCGTCGACCGGCGCGGGGGCCGGGGCGTGGTGGCTCGCTTCGCCTCCCCCGCCTGCTTCTTCTTCCACACGACCAACGCGTTCGAGGACGAGGCCACGGGCGACGTTGTCTGCGAGTACGTGCGCTACCCCAGCACCGCCATCCTCTCGGGGTTTTACTACGACGTGCTGCTGCAACGCGACGGCCAGGCGCGCACATTCTGGTCCGGGGGAGGCCGGCCGCAGACGTGCGTGGCGACGCTCGCTCGGGTCCGTCTGCCCAGGACGGAGATGGCGAAACAAGAGAAGAGAAACGAGTCCGGTGGCGGCGGCGGCGGCGGCGCCCTGCCGGTGCCCTTGGTCGAGCTCGAGATCCCCTCCCCGCACGCCGGCGACCTTCCCACCTTCAACCAGGCGTACATGTGTCGCCCCCACCGTTACACTTACTGTACGGCCAACCGCGGTCTCAGTACCCTGTCCGACTCCCTGGTCAAGGTGGATACCACGACGCGCGACGTGCTGGTTTGGTCCGGCCCTAAGGGACACACCCCTGGCGAGGCCATCTTCGTGGGGCGGCCCAGGACGGCGGAGGGGGAGGAGGGGGAGGAGGGGGAGGAGGCACTGGCCGAGGACGACGGCGTGCTTCTGTCCGTCGTGCTCGACGGCGCCAACCGCACCAGTTACCTGCTGTGTCTGGACGCCGTCACCATGACCGAGCTGGGGCGGGCAGAGTGCGAGTTTGCCGTCGCGTTGGGCCTCCACGGCCAGCATGTGGCGACCTATGTAGCACGCCCAGTGGCAGGCTAGCCCTACGCTACAAGCTGCAGGGCTCGTGTGCGAAAGCTCGAGGTGGACCGGCTCGTGACGGAACCCCATTCGTCGCCGTACCCGGACTACCGAGTTCAGTCGGGCGGGGACGTGCCGAGCCAAGGGTTCACGTTGCAACGCTCCTATGGGATGCCGACGCCCTTCGCCTGCCCCCTGCCAATGCCGGCGCGTCTGACAGCCAAGCCAGCCGGTTGATCGGAGTGGCTCGATTGCATTATCACCCCCGCCCCTACGGGGCCGCTAGCATCGCAGTTGGGGCTATATCCGGGAATGCTCCGCGTTTCCAGGCGGCCAGAGGTGTAGGATTTTGTCGCTTACTACGGAGCTTGCAACGGCGGCATGGCGTGTGCTGGGCATCTGCCGGTGTAACCATGGTGGTATATAGATTGGGGGCCGTCTTGTCTGTGCCAGCCGAGGTTCTCTGGAAACTCCGCATCACCCCACGGCCCTCCGCCCCTGTTGTCTCCTGGTGAGAATTCGCCGTAAACCGAACATGCTTCTCACGGACCGATGGCAGACCGCGTCGGCAGCGGACGGTGCCGTGGCGGCCGCTTCGCTCCTTTGCGCCTGCATACTCTCGACGGCCATCTACCGGCTGTACTTTCACCCCCTCGCCCAGTACCCCGGCCCCTTTTGGGCACGGCTGACGACCATCCCCTCATGGTGGCACACCCGTAAGGGAGACCGGCACATATGGCTGTTCCAGCTGCAGGAGAAATACGGTGGGTAGAGGCTTCCGTCCGTCCGTCCTAGGCGATCTGCACTAATACAACTTTTGTGTGTCCCCTCTCTAGGCACAACGTTCCGCTACAGACCTGATAGTGTGCTGGTCAACACGCCCACGGCGTACCGAACCATCTTCGGGCCCAAGGGCAACGTGAGGAAGTCGGACTACTACCGACTGTGGCCGCGCACGGTCGATACGCTCAACACCTGGAACTGCACCGACATCGACATCCACCAGCGCAAGCGCCGCGTGCTCAACAATGCCTTCTCGGACAAGGCGCTGCGGTCGGCCGAGCCCTTCATCCTCTCCAACGTCGACCGCTGGTGCGAGCTGCTGGGCCAGGAGGCCGGCAGCGGCTGGTCCCGGTCGCTCAACGCGGCCGACTGGATCAACTACCTCGTCTTCGACATCCTGGGCGACCTGTGCTTCGGCAAGTCGTTCGACATGAAGGAGCCGTCGAGCCAGATGCGCTACGTCATCGAGCTCATGGGCGAGTTCCTGCGGGTCATGCACCCCATCGCCTTCTCGCCCATCGCCGACTTCTGGCTGTGGTTGAAGCCGCGCGGCCTCGACGGCCTGATGGCCAAGTACAGCCCGCCGGCGGTGCAGGCGTGGCAGAAGTTCGTCGACGACTGCCTGGCGGAGCGCACGCGGGTCGAGGAGCAGGGCCACCCGAGCGGCGAGCAGCGCAAGGACTTCTTCCACTACCTCTTCGGGGCCGTCGACCCCGAGACGGGCGAGCCGGGGTACGGGCAGGCGGAGCTGTACGGCGAGTGCGAGCTGCTCATCATCGCGGGCTCGGACACGACGTCGACGGTGCTGTCGGCGCTCTTCTTCTACCTGGCGCGCGACGCGGCGGTGCAGGCACGGCTGGCGGCGGAGCTGCGCGGCGCCTTCGCGACGGCGGCCGACATCCGCGGCGGGCCGGCGCTCAGCGGCTGCGCGTACCTGCACGCCTTCGTCCAGGAGGGCCTGCGCATGACGCCGCCGGTGAGCGCGGAGCCGTCGCGGCAGGTGCTGGCCGGCGGCGCCACCGTCGACGGGCAGTACTTCCCGGCGGGCACGCGCCTGAGCACCGGCCTCTACTGCCTAAGCTACAACCCCGACGTCTACCCGGAGCCCTTCCGCTTCCGGCCCGAGCGCTGGCTGCCCGACGGCGGCAGCGACGGCGACGGCCTCGCCCGCGCCCAGCAGGCCCTGTGCGCCTTCTCCACCGGCACCCGCGGCTGCCCCGGCAAGAACCTCGCCTGGCTCGAGATGACCGTCGTCCTCGCCAAGGTCCTCTTCGCCTTCGACGTCCGCCCCGACCCCGCCAGCCGCCTCGGCGCCGGCGACCCCGCCGGCAAGCCCGGCCGCCGCGCCGAGGGCCAGTACCAGACCGTCGACGCCTTCGTGTCGCTGCGCGACGGACCCATGGTGCAGTTCAAGAGACGCGAGGGGGCCTAGATCGGCTTCGAAGAGGGATAGGGTGGGGGCTTTCGGACTCTTGGGACGTCTTGTGTAGGAAAACACTCGCCTGTCTTGCCGTTTGGGGGATCGAGGCAGTTTCCGATGCTGCGTACGTAGCTTCTTTTTGGTCCACGTCTTACAACGGATGGATCTTAGCCCTTAGGGACGGCGCTGCCCAAACATGGGAAGTTTGAAGGCGTTTGAGCTTGAATCAGAACCCAGCGACCCAGACGCAGCCTTCTACACCCAACTCCGGACTCGCGCCAGCACCGTTGGCTACGTCCAGCGCATCGTCGAGTGACAGCTCTCGGCATCGCCAGGCTCAAAGAATACCGTGGGCCGCGCTTTCAGCATGGCGTGCACATAGAATGGGAACATTGGGTAGTGAATGCAAAGCTGGAAACTGTATATGTGCTGCCCTGCGCATCGATATCGGAACATGGTCTTTTATCTTATTGTCGGCCTCAGCCACAAAATCCAAGCGCGCCACATTAGCTCAAGAAGAGGTACAGAAGTACATAAATAATCACCTCCTCTAGTGGCGCAAGCGCGGCTAAACTCCAAACTGACATCAGAGCGAGCATCAGCAGATAAGTGGGCTCGCGCGGTGGACGTTTCGCCCAACTCCGCAGTGTCCGAATTCCCTCTCCGGCACTTACACACAGCGACCCCATCGTCCGCCGCATTGTTGCCGGCGAGCTCTGGAGAATTTCCCCCCCATGAAAAGATCGTCGGCAGGCGCAGCGGCGGTGCGGGCCTCGGCCTCGGCACCGGCACTGCCTCCCCCGCGGCGGCCCCGGGCCAAGTACAAGTCCACCTACGACGCCGCGGTGCTTAAGCGGGCTCTTCACGCCGTCACCCAAGAGGGCATGTCCCTGCGCAAGGCCGCCGCCGCCTACGGCGTCCCCAAGACGACGCTGGCCGACAAGGTAGAAGGGCCCCTCGGGAGGCCGCTGCCCAAGAAAACCGCGCGGCGCAACCGCTTCGCACGGGTACGTCCCCGGCCATGATCCCTCGAGCACACCCGCGGCGGGGCCCTCGCGAGACGGACGCTCACTTACGCTCTCCCCGTTCCCCCGTCCCCCCCACCCGTAGGGAGAGGAAGATCCGCGGGAGGCCGCGGCCGCTGTAGGAGACGGCACGGAACCGCGCCCCGGCCCGCGCCGGCAGGGCGACCCCGTCGACGCCCTCGGCGCGACGAAGCCCGGCCGCCAGCCCGACCTGCCCAGGCACAGCACGGTCCGGCTGGCGCTCGCCGAGGAGCGCCTCATCGCCGCCTGGGCCGTGGCGCTCATGGAGCTGGGCGTGCCGCCGTCCAAGGACGACATCTACAAGCTGGCCAGCATGGTGGTGCAGAAGCGGTGCGAGAAGGTGCTCGGGAAGCAATGGGTCAGCCACTGGTTGCGGAAGTACCCGTCCGTCAAGGCGCTGGACTGGGAGGGAAAGCAGGCGTCCAAGAGGCCCGACGCGCGGTTGCTCTTGGGCGCCGCGGCCGCCGAGCCCGATGCCTTCGCCGCCCAAGTCGTCTCCCCAAGTCACGAGGAGGCCGGCGACCAGGGCCATGATCCCTCGGATGATCCATGTGACGACGGACTCGACAAACTTGTCGATGGACTTGCCCGGATTGGCGAGCAGAGGGGCAGCACCAGCATGACCGGGGCGCAAGTACAAGCGAGTATGGATGCAATGCGAGCAGAGCTATGAGTGACCACAGATGTTAAGGCGTCCATAAGAGACTAAAAATGCCCAATTCTGGCCAAAACCTCGATGAGGATAGCCACCCGGCTCCCGTTGCGCGGACAAGACCTGATCCCCTCGAGGGAGACACCCATGCACACACAGCAAAGTGACACCAACTCGGCCAACAGAAACTTCTATTGGATCAATTACGCATGCGTAGGATTTGTTGCGGGCGTTCTTCCCGATATGCAGGCCTTCGGTTCCATAAACAAGGTCGGGATACAGCTCGCGGGGGTCTTGGCGGGACCTGACGATTGGCCAAAGGCGGCCATGGACGAAGACGTTCCGAGATCTCCAGAGCTATCGTCAATGCCGCCTGCGATTGGCTCATGCGGGCCTCAACGGCCTATTAACCGGCATGCACACACCACGAGGAAACACGTGAGCGTGGTGCCGCGTCCTGGGGGCCAGGTGGCTTCATGAGCGCACAAGAAGACCACGATGTCTGCACCGCGGCGGCCAGGGGAGGCTGTACCGACCCTGTGGCCTTTTCACTACTACCTTCACCACTTCCAGTGTAGAAAGCGATCCCGGGTACCCTTCATTCGTCATGGACCGCCCCGACGGAGAAGTCATCAATGGAATCGACAGTGGCTTGGAAGAGGGCTCCCAGGCCGTTCTGTTGGACCTCGATCCCAACCTGTCGCTGGAATTCCTCGAGAAAGCCGCCGTCCTGAGCGGGAAGCCTGTGCCAACCCGGGTCCCGAGAGAGGAGCTCGTACGCGTGCACAATGAAGCCCTCGCCAAGTTCGTCAAGGACCCGAAGGCGCCGCGCCCCGTCAAGAAGGTCTCGCTCTCGTTGGCCTACGCCGCGTCTTCCAAGTCCCTAAAGGAGCTGGAGAAAGTGCGTGTCTCTCTGTCCCTCCCCAAGTAGAAGCCAGGGTCTCTGACCGCGACCAGCTGCTCCTGAAAGACATGTTGGTAGAGATGCACCACGAGGATAAGCTCCTAGTCCTGAGGACCATTACCGAGCCGTATCCGGGGGTGGGGGCCGTAGCTATCGTCGAGGACGAGACTGGCGATGCGTACAAGCTTGCCATCTACAACCAAACCGATGCATCCATCCTCTCAGCTCCGCCGGAGGGTTCCATCCTGGCGGTCAAAGAGCCCTACCTCCAGTTCAACGGCGGCGAGGACTTCATGATCTGCGTGGACCACCCCTCCGATATCCTCCTACTGGACTCGGACAACCCGGTCGTACCTTTAGTGTTTCGGACGGACGGCGAAGAACCTGATGGTCAGACGTCTTCTGCATGGGTCACGAAAGGAGACAAGGCCTTCATTTCCAGAAACCTACCAGAAGCTATCCGATGGTAAGTGCTGCCCTCCCAGCAACTACGCCCTATCTGCCAAAAGCCCGCATACTCAAGACTGGTGACCCGTAGCTATTCTAAAGCGCTGGAGGCGATACCTTCCAATGACAAGGCGTCACGCCCGAATGTTCTGTTCAAGCGCGCGCGGACGAACTTGATGGTCAAATGTTATGACAGTGCTCTCGAGGACTCCCTCGCTTCCCGGGACGGCGGAGACAGTGACTGGAAGGCCCTTCAAGTGGCAGCGCGGGCCGCCTACCAGCTTCAGAGGTACGCGGAGAGTACAAGCTACTTGCAGTCGGCACTGGAGCAGAACCCCGCGGATGCTTCTCTCAAGAAGGAACACGAACGCTGCCTCGCCCGGATGCGCGAGGCGGAGGAGGGTACGTACGACTTCGCGGGGCTGGCAAAACTGGTCAACCGGCGTAACAACCATCTGGACGTCGCCAACTTCACCCGCAAGACAGAAATCCGCGAGTCGCCGTACCACGGACGCGGGCTCTTCGCCACGTGCGACATCCAGCCCGGGGAGGTCATCTTCTGCGAGAAGGCCACCTGCTTGCCCAACGAGTACAACGTCAAGCACAACAGCGCCGCCCTGTACGCGAACATGGTGGAGCAGTGCCAGAACAACCCGTCCCTCCACGCTCGGACGTTGGACCTGCACGAGGGCCAATACAAGCGGTCGGGGTGGGAGGGCGCGGCGGTCGACGGGGCGCCCGTCGTGGACGTGTTCCTGCTCGAGTCGATCCGGCGGGCCAACAGCTTCATGAGCCCGCGCCACAGCCGGGCGGCGGCGCTGGCGGGCTGGACCATGGAGCGCGACGGCATGGCGCGGGGCATGTGGCCGCACGCGGCCTACGCGAACCACGCGTGCTGGCAGAACAGCGTGCGCGCCTTCGTCGGCGACGTGCTCGTGTCGCGCGCGACGGAGCCCATCCGCGCCGGCGCCGAGATCCTCCACGTCTACCTGCCGCCCAAGGCTGTCTACCCGGCCCGCGACCAGCAGTTCGCGCAGTGGGGCTTCCGGTGCCGGTGCCGGCTCTGCGCCGCCGAGGCGCGGTCGCCGGCCGAGCGCCATGAGCGCCGGCGCGCCGCCCTGCTCGAGGTCTCGGACGTCATCCTGAAGCAGGGGGATAAGAAGAAGCAGCAGCAGCAGCAGCAGCAACAGCAGCAACAGCCGGCGGCGTCGGCGCTCGTCCCGCAGTCCACCGTCCGCGCCGTCGAGAAGCTGACCAAGAAGCTCGAGGACCTGCACGAGGAGGCCGTCTACGGCCGCCTGCCCCGGCTCGCGCTCGTCTGGCCCACCATGTGGCTGCTCGAGGCCTACAGCGGCCAGCGGAACCACCGCAAGACGCTCAAGTGGGCGGCGCAGGTCCTGCGCAACTTTGGCTTCTTCTCCCCCGCCGCAGCAGGGTCGTGGGACATCTTCGCGGGCCCATCGTCGTCGTCGTCGTCGTCGCTGTCGGCGGCAGAGGCGAAGGCGGAGGCGGGAGCAGCGGCCGGGGGCGGCGGCGGTATCCTGTCGTTTGAGGCCCTCAAGGCGCTGACGCGGGCCCGCGAGGCGCACAAGGCGCTCGGCGACGACGCCGCGGCCCGCGCCTGCCACAACGCCGCGCGCCGCGGCTGGATGACCATGACGGGCTTCGACGGCGGCGAGGGCGAGGACCAGCACCCGGCGGCGAAAGCTCCCGCCGGTTGGGTGGGCGAGGAGTTTAAAGGGGCGGCGGCGGCGGCGGCGTGAGCGAAGGAGAGGATAGGGGGGGCGGGGGCGGCTGTATATATTAGTGCGGTGACATGACTACAAGTAAGGAACTTGAACAATACGCTGTAATGGATTCCTTATACTCTAGGAGGGTCATTTCCTGCTTCTCTTCGGTGTCAGCCTCCACGCAAAAACCATGGAGCGGCGCTCTTCTTTGCGGGCACAAGCTTACGTGGCCTTCGTTTGATGCCATCGGAGGAAAATCATCCGCCATCTTTGTATAATTATAAGAGACAATTTGCTAGTTTAGTTTTCTTTCGATTTCTGTTTTTACTACAGAAGATCCCTCTTCCACCGGCCTTGGCGAAATCCTGTCCATCGACGCCTTCGGCCACCACCACGACGTGGGCGCCTCCAAAACGCGACATCGACGCCGTGACGGACGCCGAAGAGTACGCGGGGGCCGCCGCCCACGCCGACCAGCTGCGGAGCTTCATGAAGAGGCTCGACCCGCGGATCGACTGGGTCCAGGACCGATTTGCCTTCGAGGGCATCGTGACTGGCGCGGGGTGGGTTTCTGCTATGTCGCCCGAATCTTTTCAAGGGCAGGGTATAGAACAAGGCATGTCCTATTATTATTTCCCACGCTCGCCTGAACAGGGCCGAGCCTTTAGCTCCGCTGTCCGGGAGGAGATGCGGATGTCCGGCACCCGGGCGCTGGTTGATATGCTCCAGTTACATAAACTCCCGCTTCATAAGTCGCAGTGGCAATGGTGACGGTGAGCCTCCCGCCTTCCCCACCCTCGAGATTCTCGTCCTTTTGCCATATTTCTTGGACCGGAAAAGAGGCGACGCTGCTTTCGGTCACAAAAAGAGATGTTGAACGCGCTGAGGAGCTCCCAGCTATCCATTCCTAGGAGCTGCTCTCCAGGCCATCTACCTGCATGGTGTACGCGTGGGCCACCCCAGCAGCCAGCAGTACGTACTGTAACTCCTTTTGCCTTCGGGACGGGGTGGCGCGGTTTTGCCCGGGTGTGCTCCCACCACCAGCTGCGTGAGAGACAAAATAAGAAAAGAGTATAAAAGACAGCGCGATAAATTTCTTAATAGAATCTGTTGACCCCTAGGCCACCCCAACAAGCGTGGAATCTTTGTACAACAAACATTCGCAACCCCCTTTCCCCCCGGGGCTTCTATATTGGCACGATACAGGTGCCCCTCGCCCCGAATGGATGCGCGAAACCACCTAGTTCTTCTACCGTATTTCTTTCTCCAACGCCAGTCACAGCAGGGGGTGGGTGGGGGTTTGTCTTGACGTCGTCCAGCCCAGGCTTAGATCTTACTGCCCCCGGCGACGCGCCTCTTGGCCGTGTTGCGCTTGGCGTCCAGAACCAAGGCCACGTGGTGGCTGAGGGCGACGATATCCCCCGTCTCGTCGAGGATGACGACCTCGAGGTCCTGGCGGCCGTTCCGGATCTGCTTGGCGCGGACGCGGGCGAACAGCCACTCGGCGCCGCCGGGCGGCAGGGCCTTCTTGATATCCAGGTTCAGGAGCAGCGTCGGGTACCAGTACATGGCCAGCGGCTGCGGCGGCGGGGGCGGGGCGGCGGCAACGGCGGCGGCGGTGGTGGTGGTGGTCACGGCCCCGGGGTCGCGACCGCCGCCGCCGTCGTCGTCGCCGCCGGAGCCGCGCCGCTGGCGCGCCGCCACCAGGCTCTCGATCAGCTGCGGCCACAGGTCCGACACCAGCCCCAGGCTCGCGTCGTCGAAGCGCTCGCCCGAGCGCAGGCGCAGCCACTCGTCGCACAGGCTGTCCCGCGCCTGGCCGGCCCGCGGCAGGAACACGTCGACGCGCGACATGACGCGGCGGAACTGCGGGAACGGCCGGTCGCACCAGAGCGCCCAGTGGGCGTCGCCGGCGGCGGCCCCGTGGGGGGTTCTCAGCGCCGGCGGCAGCGGCGGCGGCGGCGGGGGCTCGAGGGCCCAGCCGGTGGCAAAGGTCGGGCCGGCCTCGGCGGCGAGGTCGGTGTGGGTGATGTAGGCGACGACCTCGTCCGTCTCCCCGCCGCCGCCGTCGCGGCCCGCCTGCGCGAGGGTGACGTGCACCGTCGACGTCTGGCGGCCGAGCTTGACGTCGCGCACCGTCAGCGTCGCCGGGCCGCAGGCCGTGCGGCGCAGGAACTCGGCGTGCAGCGTGATGGCGTGCGGCTGCCGCCAGGCCGCCAGCGTCGTCGCGAAGTGCCGCGCCGCCGTCCGCAGGAGCACCGACGTCACCACGCCCCCGTGCGGCACGCTGCCCACCGCCCACTCGGGCCGCAGCTCCGCGCGGTACGTGTGCGACGTGAGCGCCACCACGGCCGTCGCCTCTGCGAAGGACGGCGCCTCGTCCGCGCCCGGTTCCGCGCTCGGCGGCGGCATGGTCGCTCGGCGGCGGCGGTGCGAGCGGGGGGGTGCCGAGAGTGAGTTGGGGAGAGTGGATGGGAGGCAGCCGAGTGGGCGATTCCGCTTCGGTCAGGTAGTAAGGAAACAAGAGGAGGAGGATACTGTTAAAGCTGGGTGTGGCAGCTACATGGTAGCCCGTTTGCGACGGTGGTGTGGAGGGACTGATCCCATGTTATACATGACGGGGAGAAGTACGGGGGAACAGGGGCCAGTCTCCCCCATACCCAGCGGATCGTGGGCCCGGGAGTCGCTAGTTTGCGCCTGTGCCTCGGCTCTGCCCCGCGTTCCCGCAGTGTCAGTGTGGGAACCCTACAATGGGAACCGTCAATAGCCTTCTACCACTGGAGCCCCTGCCGCGCTGGTTACATGTACACCCTAACCACTGGTACAGGGAATGATTTTTCGACGACGCAATGCATCCTCTATCAGAATAGGAGATCACCTGTTGTAATAACAGACATCCATGACCCAGTCCGCTAAAGCCTCGTTCCTTCCCTACACTGGGACCCGCTACGGCACTTCAAATGCAGGGCTTCGTGATAATTTCGTTTGCAGTGTATGCAGGTACCCTATGTACTTACTTACCAGGGAAGGCTGCTGATTCGAATCATATTCGGCAGGTATGTCTTCAGTGTTTCTAAGCCCCCGGGTCCGTTTTCTAAACCCCAATAACGCCGGCCCAATGCTGATTTTACCTGTGCCTACACGCTGGCTCGCAGCCCCTCTTCGTCCTTATCACCCCCCCAGTACCCGGGCCGAGGGGGGTTGGCCCTGGTGATTTACTGCTCCGCTTTCCGTCGGTTCTTCATGAAATCCTTAATCTGCTCGACCTTGTTGGCAAAGAACATGCCCTTCCTATCGTTCCGCCACTTCAGGACGCCAATCTCATCGGCAAAGTTGGCCATCGTCTCGTACTCGCGCACGCTTTCAAAGTCCTTGAACAGGAAACCGGGGCATGTGCTCATCCGCTCCGTGTCCAGCTGCCAGAGTCTGATCTGGTCGACAATAACCGGAGGCAAAAGGGGCTTTTTGGTGGCCGCAGCCACCCTATACATCTGCTCGTGCGCGTGGGTGGCCAGGTACGAGATGATCTGGTCCGACGTGATGCCCATGTCAACGGCGCGACGGATCGACTGCCGGGACAGCTTGCCGGACACAAGTTCGCGGAAGCGCATCTTGAGTTCGCAGAAGAGGGCCAGGACCGCAATCTGGAGGGGAGAAGAGGTGTAGGCGTACATCCTGAAGTTGGTTTCGAGAATAATGGCGTTTTTGTCTCCGCTTTCGGCGACGCCGCCGTCCGTGGCCGCCGAGAAGCCGGCGGAAACCGAGCGGAGGCTGGAGTCGGAACTCGTGAGCGTCGTGGCGAGCCGCGTCGGGAAGTACTGCCGGTGGTCATGCGGCGGAATGTAGATGAGGCCGAAATCGACAAGTGTGGGCAGCATGTTGCGCCTGGACTCGGTAAGGGCCTCGGTGCTGTAGCCGCGCCCCAGCTCGAGCGAGGCCAGGAGGAAGAGGAAGGACAGCATGTCTACGCTGTCCATATTATCCGTCCCGCGCTCGCGTGTCGCGTCGGCCGCTTCCAGCCAGAGGAGCAGCAGCGTCCAGACCTGCGAGTTCGCCTCCTGCAACAGAAAGGTAAAGCCTGCTTGTGTGATGCTGATGGTGATGGCGTTTCGTTTTTCGACCAGGCGCCCGGCGACGAGCAGTTCCTTCACTGACGCCTTGGGCCCGTTTCCGGACTCGCCCTTGGATTCGCGCATATCGGAAAAGCCGACCGAGTTGACGACGAAGTGCAGGATGTCGTCCCACTTCTTCCGCGCGTACTTGTCGAGGAAGGGCAGGTCGACGTCGGGCGGCACGGGCAGCGGGGAGGGCACGCCGAAGGAGTTGTGGTCGCCGCCGCCCTCGAGGGCCAGGCGCATGCTGCTCTTGAAGTTGGTAGTCAGACTCATGGACTGCGGGGCGTCCTTGGAGGGCGCCGAGATCTGCACGATGTGCAGGCTGCGCAGGACGGCGATGGCCTGGTCCTTCTGGCGCTTGGACGACGGCTTGACCCAGGCATCGAGGTCGGCCAGCAGGAAGGCGTCGGGCATGTAGAGGATGGCCATGACGATGGTCTTGGCCAGGTGCGGCAGCATGCGCCGGAAGATGGCAAAGGCGGTCGAGGGCTGCTGGTAGAGGCGCCGGAAGGTGGTGCCCGGCAGCTTCTCCAGGTACTCGGAGAGCTGGAGGGCGTTGGTGCTGACCGACATGGTGCCGGCGACGGCGATGCCGGTGTCGGGGCGACGGAAAGGGAACGAACGACGGGGGCGAGCCGACGTTATCGCATGGCAGGCTGCCCGTGGTCAGCGGAGCGCAGGCCCTGGGCGAGGTGCGCGGGAGTTCGCCGGGGCTGGTGTCGCGTGTCGGCGAGGCTTGGGATGGGCGGCTTCGCTCGCAGATGCTCCGAAGGGAATGGGGACGGGGATCGCGTAAAGAGGGATGGATCTGTCGTCACTAAAATTAGGCAGGTCCAGGGACCAGCGCCGTGGAATGGCTGCTGCTGCGTGAGCGCGCGCGCGTTGGATGGGGAAACAGAGACTTCGCGCAGACCAGAATTATTTTGCTGCTAAGAGCGCCTGATAGCGGGACCAGTGTGCGCCGAATTTTATGCACCAAGTCATCTAGCCTATGTACCCTGGGGAAGATGAGGTACCTAACAGGGCTACTTAATGTACATAATGTACCTACATCATACATACTAATACACCTATACTATGGATGTATGAGGTCTATAGTCAAGTGCCCGTTCTGGGCCTTCCCATCCCAAGGGACCTCGATACATTTAAGCTTAGGTACCTTATGGCTTCCCATCCACCCCAACCACACTTGAGTAGGTACATACTTAACTCCACCGAACAGCTCTGCTGCACTGTTCCGGCCCATTTCAAGAACCAAGGCAACGAATACAAGTCGATTCTGGCGTTCGCGATATGAGAACAGTCTGAATGCACGCCATGGCCATTGCTGATGTCGCTCTATTATTGAATTGGTGGTCCGTATGCCCCAAGTAAACAACTCCCAGAAGGGAAAGGAAAGCTTTGAATGTCCCCAGGGCCGTCTATGCTGAATGGCTCTCCGTTTTTGCCCAACACGCCCCCCCTCATGGCATCTCCAACCGGCGTGTTTTCGCTGCTGCCCCGTGCAGCCACCTAACTAACCATCGATGGCGTATTTGAAGGTTACATCACCCTGGCCACGCTCAATGGGGTTGCCGTGGGCATCAAACAGGGCCCGTTCTTTGTAGGTGACGTTGCCTTCCCAGTCGACAAGGATGATGGTCTGCCTCTGCGTGCCGTACGGCCCCTTGTCGAAGATCCTACCATCGTCATGACGCGCTGCCTCTTGCAGCTCCTGCTCTTCGTCTTCGATCAGGTCAAAGGCCGGCTTCATCTTGCCCTGGGCCACGGCGGCGTCCATGTCCTGCTTCTGCTGCTCGTTGCCAATGGCGGACACGAAGACGGTCTGCTTCAGAGCGTCGAGCCGTTCCTCAAAGTCCAGCTTGGAGCGGATCTCGACGGGGGGCTGCGTGTTGTGGTCGAGAACGGCAAACAGCTGATTGCAGAGCTCGTCTTCGCTCGCATGGGTCGCCGTGGCCTTCGCGATGGCTCCTTGCACCAGGGCGTTGCCTATTTGGACCTTGGGCCAAGTGGGCGGCTCTTCGTAGATGGTGTTGCTGAGGCCCCATGTTTTCCCCCTCTCGCCGCCGACTCTGGGCACGCTATCCACCGCCTCGCTCCGATTGGAGATGATGGCCAGGGGCTTGAGCTCGCCGCGCTGCTGGCCGTTGGTTCCGGGCGCCGGGGCCTGCTTCTGTTGGAGTCTCAGATCGCCGCAGATCAGCGAGAAACCGCCCACGCCCTTGACGCCGCCGTCTTCCAGCATCTGGGCCACGAAGGTTTCCAGGTCCGTGTCGGCAGGCGCACCGAGCCAGGCGGTGACCATGCCGCCCCGGCTCCTAACGCCGTGGATCGGATGTGCGTGGTCGTCGATGGTCTCACGGTAATTGGTGAGCACGGCCAAGCGGCCCGTCTTGCTTACGCCCATCCATGTCCCGCGCTCACGGCGCTGTAGGTCTTTGGAGGACAGAACCTGCTGGCCCGAGGGCTGGTGCGTCCACCACCGGGGCCTGCTCGTGGGACGCAAGACATATTCGTCCCGGTTGTCGAGGACGATCAGTGCATAGTCCGGGTGAGCGGTGCTTAAGAGGGCGATGCACATGGTCGTGGTGAGTGCTTCTTCCGCGGCTCGGGCAGATGGGCAACAAATGTTCAGTAACTGCGTGTGGGATGGTGCTTGAGAATGCAACGCGCGTCCGAGGTCGTCCTCGGGCTACGTCCAAGCCAGGGCTGTCTGTCGGCAGGGCTGGTTGGGCTCTTATATGCTGCACGGGTCTGTTGTTCCTGCAGTTGGGGTACCCAAGTACTTCGGGCGAGAGCCAACCACGTGGCAGACGGTCTGCGACGCCCAAAGCGATAGGGGTAGGAAGAGTCAGCCACGGAGGAACACACAGGCCAAGAGCGATGTGCTGGTCTATAGGAAGACTGGTAGCCAGTCACTAAGCGTAGCGTGACTGCCCGGGATCATCGAATGTTGAGATTCGGACCCTGGCGTTTTGGCCATCCGGTGCAGGTGGCTGGCTAGTGCGCTGCAGTGTACGACGTTGCAGGCCGGTAGCGGCCTCCTATGAATGTGCCTATGGCTTAAGTAGAAGTACCTATGCTTGAATACAGGAGGAACTTACAGAATGAGGGCAGTGCGGGATGGATGATGGGAAGGAGAGGAGGAGGAGGAGGAGGAGGAGGAGGAGGCGGACGATGAAGACTCCAGCTCAAGTCCCATTCTACCTAAGAAGTGCCTACCTACCTACATATTTTACATACTTTCCTACTTACCTACCTACCCACCTTAGCTGTACATACACCCATAAACCCATGGTCAGGCGCGGCGACGGCGGGTAGGGACGTACGGAGCCCCGGGAACAGGGCTGGCGCTGACAAGGGGGGCCCTGAGAGCACCCGCGCTCCAGACCCAAGGATTCCCGACAGCCCCGGTGCCGGCCGGCCAGGCACTTGGCATCCATCCATCCATACTGGATGTCGTGGGATCGATGTACTTACTGGCTGCCAACATCACGGGACATATGCGTGAGATCCATCCATAGATAGAGACTATCCGATCCACCCCGTGCCATCTCATGGATTTTAGCAAAGGACCTGGGTCGGGTGGAGGGGAGGTATGATGGGGGATGGAATGAGATGCTTGCAGGGAGGAGGGTCATGAGCAGCCCGTGGCTCCGTGGGTTCCCAGAAATCAGACCTGGAATCTGTACTGCAATGAGTGGAGGTAAGTACAAAATATCACCCGCATCTGATTGATTGCCCGTCTGGGGGATGATCATGGCAACGCCCAAGTATCTATCTGGCTAGGATGGATCTGGTTGATCCTGTCCGCCAGGCAGCGTTTTGCCTGAAAGGTAGGTTAGTACTTACCAATGGTTCCATGGGAGGTGTTGTGGGGGCGGACCCTAAGTAAGCCATCCATCCAATAGAGGATACAACTTACTGGATGGTCAAACGGTACTCTTTACACAGCAGTGCAAACGCAGAAGATGCTGCGTCCGGTAGCGGAAGCCCCTTGGGTGGACGTTTTCCAATCAATCGTTGTCGCCAGCTCTGCCTTCAAGCGGTCGGGACCGGACGGCTGACCTCTGGACAGCAGCAACAGTCCGTGGAGGGGACGGAAAGCTAGACGACGTCGTCTCTCCAAAACCCCGCCTACCTCTTACAGGGCTATTAGTAGCCCTGCTTTCATGTCACGATGCCGCCCAGCTGTGCTTCGCCCCTCCATGTCGAACCACTCCCACCCAAACTCTCATCAGTCTGATGTCATGGGGACCGCGGCCCACGCCGATCAGGAAACCGCCTCTCCACGCCGGCACCTATGGGTGAATAAGAACCTTTGATTAGTATCGCCTCCGCCCCCTTCTGGGAGTCGCCTTCGCAGGCGCTGCCGCCAAACAGCCTTGCTTGCCTGGGGCAGGCAGGCAAGCAGTTGGCAGCCACGCTTGGCCAGCGACCCTCCAGGTCTGGAACTGTTCCCATTCACGCATCTGCAGGCAGGCCTATTCACTCCCACCCCTCCGGAGCTGCCCGTCCCTCCAGCTGTCCCAAGCCCCGGTTTCCTGGCTTGAATCCCGCAGCGATTTCCCAGCTGGGTGGGAAGCGGGTACCTACGTACAATCGTCCTGCAGATGGACCCCAAGACCCCCGGGGCCCCTTCACGCCACGACTCGTTCGGAGGGCTCGGGAGGGCCATACGACACGCCGATGGCTTCATACAACAGCACCTTAGCTCGGACTGCGCCGGGACCTATGCATATGATATAACAACGCAGCTCCTGCGTTACTCTCGAGGTGGAGGCTAATCCCCAGCAAGCACCCGGCGCCTGACCAGTCCTCAAGACCAGGCCCCAGGCTCGGTAGCTCTCTCTCCCTCTTTCTCTCTCTCTGGCGTTTCTGGCAATTCCCGGGGGGGAAACGCGGCGGCGTGGACTCCCCGTTGCCCCGTCCATCCGTTTACTTACAGCCATTGATCGCTAGCTCCGTGGTCGCGGCCACGAATCTCAGCGCCTGCTGAGGTCAATCTGTAGGGCGTTGGAGAAAGAGCCTAGGGTTGAACGTCATTTCCAAGTCACCCTTCGAGCGAGGCCGTAACAGTAACCGCGTTCCTAGCCCTGCAACGCCGGCTGTCACTGTCTGTGTTGTTGCATGTGCTTCCGTGCTAATAACTAACGACCTACCCCTAGAGGCTCAATTGCAGTGTCGCCACACCATGGTCTCATCAGCTCCTCCCGCCCGTCGCGCCTGACCTCTTTCATTATCCTTTCGGCTGGTCTTTTTGGCCTGTGCCGTCACTGGAAGTCCTCTCTGTGCGCACCTCGGGGGGATGCTCGTGTCATCTCTCTGTCTGCAAGCAGCACCACCCGTTCCTCTCCTAAAGCCGCATCTCGTCCTCTTGTTGGTGATGCTACCTGCAGACCATGTACGCTCCTATCCGCTCTTCCATGGGAAGCTTTGGCGACGATCAGTTCTTCAGCGCGCCCTCTACCCAGCCAGCGACCAGGCACGCGAGCGTTAGTCCGGGGCTAGAAAAGAATGACCAGTCCGTGGAACCCACGGCGACGTCGGTTTCGGTGATGAGCGCCGAAGCCGCTGATTCTAGCAGCTCACCCTCTCTTGCACTGGGCAAATCTCCAACGCCACGTGAATCGTTGTCGGCGGAGCCTGTTTTTCAGTCGTTGTTGGCCATCAAGCATCGCGACAGCTTACAGATAGGCCGCTTCGCGCAGAAGGCGAAGGCCCGTCAACGCCCAAGTCGGATGGAATCCGTGGCCGAGACCCCTGACCAGGACGACGAAGACCACAGCGACGAAGGGGAAAGGAGTATCGCCGTGCTAAATGACACTGAGGCAGCAGTGGAATCGTCGTCGGAGCAGAATGATATCGAGGGGCTTGTGGGCAACATACAGGCCTTTCACATCTCAACACCTCCAGTACCCGCGGAGCAAGCTCCCACACCACCCCTGAGCGATTGCTCGGCCTTGTCTGCGCCTGCACACTCCTCTGGTCGCCCTGATTCTATTTCGCCACCCACATCGCTGGTGCAGATGGAAATTCAAGCAATTGTCAGAAACATACAGACATTTCTGGCCCAACGGCGCCACGGGGACTGTCCTTTGCCCGCCCAGGGCACCAGTCGCGATGTCTCACGTGGGGGGTCGACTAGTTTGCCATCCCATGCGATTTCAGAGGGCCCAATTCCGGACAACTTTCTCGTTTCGACACGGGATATCGCAGGCATTCTGGACATTGTTATAGCCGGTCTTCGCACTTTGCACGATGAGCATTTCTCGGGCGGCTGCCTTACTGTCCTGTTGCCTACCGGACGGCATGCGAAGCCAAGCACTGCTTCGGGGGCCCTCATTCCGCATTGCTCCGGCCTCGCAGACCCGGCCACCACCATCAGCTCCGTGCGTTCCGCTTTCATTCATTCCAACGCAAGCGAAAGCTCCCGCCGTGGTACGACTCTGAGGAACCTAAGGGCGACCATCATCACGAGGCAAAGCGTCACCGAGGTCAACTGGGATACGTCATCAGAGAGCCCGGACTCTTCTGACGACGATGAAGATCTCGAGGTTACTATGAGGCAGCCCTGTTACGCACGCCGGAAGGTGTCCAGCTGTGATACCACGCACCAAGCGTCAACGCCGTCTGTTGTCCCAAGTAGGCCCCACAGTGATATATTGGGCTCCGGGAGCCGTGAAGAGAACGCCTTTGAGGCTGTTCACGCATTGGAGCACCGCCCCAGCTCCACGCCGTTGAAATTAGGGAGCCGAAAGAGACTGGGGGAGAAACGAAAGAAGCTGCCCGTCAGTGCGCCTAATGAAGAGGACATCGTTTCCTTCCCTGCTCTGCGCTCGCGTACATGCACCAACGACTGGATCAAGCCGCCGCGGCAAATAGAGGACTTGCAGCAAGAGATATCACCCACCACTCCGACAATGTATGAATGTGGTGTTGATGCCCATGCCTGCTTACCGTGCGATCCAGTCGCGAGCCGGCCAGAAGATGTACCCCCGGACGAGACCAGCCCGAGGGGCGATGGTCACGTCGCAATCTGTGCAAACGGCGCGAGCACCTCCCGGCCGCCCATATCAGTGGAATCCCGCGACAAGAAAGACAAGAGAATGGGCGCTGCGATTGGTAAATCTGCTGGACAGAGGCGGAGCAGCTCCCAGGTGCCCAAGCCGCGATCCCCGGCTCCGGACAACGCCCTGTTTAATAAGCTGCGACACTACAGCTTTGCTCCCCTTGTGGAGCAAATCCCCGAGACATTGAGAGAGACTCCGATCCCACGTCTTCTCAGGCCATTAAACAATCTCGCGGCGGAAAGGCACAGGAGAAAGTCAGGAAAGGAGATGTTGGAGGACATTCTGGCCCGAGAGCAGCATCCTCAAAGAGAGTCATAGGGCAACTCCAGAGCGTCTTCGGTCTAGCCTCCCGCGACGACGAGTGCAATTCATGTCCCTGGTAGACCGCGGGCGCGCACATGCATAGAGGACTCGGACTTTCACGCGTGTGTCGATGAACAACCAACGCCCAAGACGCAGCGGCCTTTTGCTGATTATTTCGCGTGAGCGCGCGAGGCTTGGCCCTCGTATACTCCCAGAATAGCCTAGATAAGAACCAATACACTGTAGTTTTACGCCGAAATTGGCCATGTCTGTATTCATGGGGAAGACGGAAAGCTACTTCCACACACTGGCAGTGGCGACGCCTTCGGCCTTGGTCTCCTGGTAAGTCTGGCTGAGTGGACCGTAAAGCTGCTTCACCCTCTCGATCTCGGCCATCCACTTGCGGCGGTCGGCTTCGTCCTCGAGCTCGGCGGCGAGGTCGGCGAAGCTTTTGGCGGTGAAGAACTTGTTGGTGCGGTTGTACAGGGGCCGCCGGGCCAAGTCGGCGTCGCTCTCGCCCACGGCCCGCACGCGAAACACCTCCTGGAGGATCTCAATGTCGTACGGGATGCTGAACAGGTCCCGGCTGTCCTCGTACGTGAAGAGGTAATAGAAGTTGTCGAACCCCGACCACTAAGGATGGAGACAGACGGGAGGGGGAAAGGTTGATTAGCTTGGGTCCCCCTCCCCTTCATCCGGGTATCGAACGGGGCCACTTCTGGAGGGGGGGGGGGGGGAGGGCAACTCTTACCGTGATGCCGCTTAGGCAGAGCGAGCACGGCTCGTGCGTGGCGACGAAGACGCAGTCCCGGGGGGCGGGGCGGGCCGGGGCGGAGGCGTCGGTGGCGGCGGCGGCGAAGAACTTCTGGAGGCAGTGGATCTCGCCGTGCAGCAGCGGCGAGGCGCGCTCGTGGTTGGTGGCCACGGCCAGGGGCGCCAGATCGGCCTTGGCCAGGATGGCGGCGCCGAAGAGCTTGTCGCCGGCGGCCACGCCCGCGGCCGTCAGCGGCACGATCTCCCGCTCCACCACCGCCAGCAGCGTCGCCAGGAGGGGGAGCGGCGGCGGCGGCGGCGGCGGCATCTTCGTGATGGTCCCGGCGGGAAGAGTGGAGGAAGAGGGGGGTGGGTGAGGAGGGGGTATCGCACACACACACACACACACACACAAAGAGAGAAGGGGGGGTTGGAACCAATGATGATGCGAAGAGCAGGATGTTCCTTGAACGGCAATGGTGAGGCTCGTAAAGTCAATCGCCCGTCGGGCTTCCACTCTCCTCGGGGGGTTCCTAGCGACGAGGTCTCGTTTTGTAGGAGCCCCCCCGTCCTTGGGTCCGGGAGCGGCCGAGCGGGGCTGGCCAAAGTGGAAACAGCCCGCCGGCGACCTCCGGCGGTGCCTCCGGCCTATCAGAAAACGCCCCTAGGCGGGTTTCGGGAAGGGGGGTCGACGCCCGCCTTCCGCGGGATGGATGGATCTTAGATAAGTACATCCCCTACGTTACCTAGGTAGGTAGGTAAGGTTAAGTAAGTACTTTACCTGGTATCCAGGATCCATTGTCAGCCCTCTTCCAGTAGCGACGTGACTCTGGGTAGCACAGCGCTGGTGGCGGTGGCTTCCGTGTAGACGGGTACATCCAGACGTCACGCAGCGCCCGCAACAATGGAACTCTGGTGGAAGGGGTTTTTAGCTGAAATAAATATGCGAGGTTTGTACCAGCCACCCCGGGTCGTGGACGCTGCATGGTGGTGCGGGAGCGGAAGACTAAGGCGACGAGCGTCGCTACGACAGCGTCATAACGAATGAAAGACCGTATGGGGCAAGGTATGGACATTGTGGGTATTAATAAAAACCAGGTAATCGTGAGATGCAAACCCCCTCAAAGCTCTCGTTATTCAGTCTTCCCCCGAAGCAGCGCCGGCCCCATCCTCGCGGAACTCCCGAAACGTCGAACCCATAATCTCCGCGGAAGAGGCACGGGGGAGCGTCACACCGGGCGGACGGCTCCCTTCCCCCTTGGGCTTCTTACCGCTTCCACTGTCCGGCGTTCTCGACCCCCTTGGCGACGCCGTCGGCGCCCGACTGCACGCCGTTGCCCAGGGACCCGAGGGCGTCGCCCACGGGCTTGCCGGCGGAGCCTGTCGCGCCCGTGATGGTGTCGCCGAGGCCCCGGCCCGCGGCGCCCGTGACGTTGCCGACGGTTCTAGAGATGCCGCCGCTGAAAGGGAGCGCGTTAGCCAACCCTCTCCCCCGGGCGAAGAAGCCATTTGTTACCCCCTTTTCCCCATTGGAGGGGCACTTACACGGTGTTCCCTACGGCGCTGGTGACGAACTTGGCGGCGCCCGTGGCGCCGGAGTTCTGGGACCCATCGAGAGGCATGGTGGTGGATGGACCGGATCTGAGACCTGACTTGGAAGGGGGTGGCGGTGGTGGTGGTGGAGGTGGGGTTCTGGGCTTGAAAGTGAACGGTTCTGTGGGCGGGCATGTCCAGAGGGCCTAGGAGAATGAACGGACGTGGTGTCGTCGGGTATTTGTAGTGGTGGTAGTGGTGGTGGTGGTGGTGGTCGATCACCCTGGGGACCCGTCCAAAACCGGCAGGAAGCCGATGACGTCAAGGGCGCCCTGACGGTCAATGGATCTTAGCCGGGCTGGGGAAGATGGCGACTGGCAGCTTCCCACCAGCACCATCCTATCAGCGTCCATCTCCATACCGTCCATGTCCAGCAGTAGGCTCAGCCACGGCAAATGGCAATGGCTCCTCGCGAAAGCACGTAGAGCCCTTGAAACACACTATGGCTTGGCCGGGTAAGTTCCCCGGTTGCCGAAGGTGGTGATGGTGCGTGGGGAGAAACCGGATTCTTGGCCTTCCAACCTATGCCGTTTATCGATCGGGTTTGCACATTCCACCGTCACGGGGTCTCTATCAGCAGACTCGGTATCGGGTCAAATCCCTACTTGGGTCCGTCGGTACCGGTGTCAGTTTAGAACCAGGTACAACTGCGGTGCGGCGCTAGACCAAGCTCACCATGCTTCAAAGAACTAAGACGAGCCCGACACCTCCGAATAGCTCCATAGAGGGGGTGAGGGGAGATGTCGAGGCGATGTATAGCAGCACAGAATGATTCAGAGATAAGGCATTGAGTGCCGCGTGTTACCTGTCCTCCCCGACATAGCCCGTCCGTATGCTCTTTCCCTCTTAACCTCTTTACAGTACGCGATTCGCTACATGAGCTGCACCAGTCATGGCCCTCTCCGGGACTGGAAGATTCCCGTATGAGAAAACGCAAACACCAATTTTATAAGGTTTCCTGTCTGCCGTTAGCGATTGCTAAGTATGTACCTTCCTGCCCACCTACTTACTTACCTACTTAGGTAGGTAGGTCGTGACCTTCGGTGTCATGGAAGACTCCGTTGACCCTGTCTCGCAACACGAAGCGTTGTTCAAATAGACGCGAGCAAATTTCATATCCATGCCTAGCGGAACGTAAAACAGCTACACGACAATGCGGGGGAACTGACTTAAGGTATACATTAGATCGTCAGAAGAAGCAATCGGAATTGCCCCCCCCCTCGCGATCTCATGGCCACCAGAACGAAGGCCTGAAGAAGCCCGTGATCCTCCCTGATCCATCCCTATTATACAGTATTCCCCTTCCCTCTCTTCATCCCTCGAGGCACTGGCGATGCAGCTATTCACATCCCTCACCCTAGCCCTGGCTACCCTGGGCCTCGGCGCCGCCCACCCCGGCCGGCGCTCGATTTCCTCGGGCACCGGCGCGTCCCTTTTCTCGCGCGATGACGTGTCCATTGGCGAGGCGCCGGCGAGCCACCAACTGGCGCTGGGCCGCGGGCGCCGACCCGGGGTCGCCGGCGGCGGTGGGCGGCTGCGTGCGCGCGACGCCCAGCCGCCGCCCGTAGGCTCCGAGGCGGTCCACAGCCTCTTTAGCGGCGTCTACCCGACCATCAACGTCACCTGGGGCGACACGGCGGGCGGCGGCGGGCAGACCTTCCTCAGCATCCTCGACACGGGCAGCGGCGACAGCTGGGTCATCTCCCGGGACTTCCAGTGCGCCGACATCGCGACCGACGCGCCGCTGGACCAGGCGCGCTGCCAGTTCGGCCCGGGCCTCGACGCCGGGCGGGCCGGGTTCGCCAACCTCACCGACCAGGAGTTCAGCGTCAGCTTCTTCCCCGAGGGCGACACCGTCGCGGGGTCCTTCGGGACCGTCGCCCTCACCGTCGGCGGCGTGACGGTGCCGCAGCAGCAGGCCGCGCTGGTGGAGAGCGCCGCCTGGCAAGGCAACGGCTACACCTCGGGCATCCTCGGCCTGGCCTACCCGGGCGTCACCGCGTCCGTCATCCGGGCCTCCGGCGACCCGCGCACCTACGACCCCTGGTTCACCACGGCGGTCAAGGAGCACCGCGTCCCCGAGGCCGTCTTCACCCTCGCCCTCGACCGCCTGGCCCCCGGCACCCCCGTGTCGGCCGCCGCCGGCCTGGCGGCGTTCGGCGGGCTGGTGCCCGCGAGCTACTACCAGCCGCCCTTCACCAGCGTGCCCATCGAGCCGTTCGGGGGCCCCGGCGAGGCCTTGTCGTTCTACATCGTGACGGCGCGGCTCGTGTTCCGGGCCGAGGACGGGTCCCTGGCGACGGGCGGCGAGTTCCAGGCCATCGTGGACTCGGGCACGGCGCCCAACTTCGTGCCGAGCCCCGCCGCCGAGGACCTAAACGCCCTGTTCCACCCGCCCGCCGTCTACAACGCCTCGCTGGGCTTCTGGACCGTGCCGTGCAACGCCACGCCCCCCTACGCGGCCTTTGTCATCGGCGACGTCGAGATGCCCATGGACCCGCGGGACATGGTCGTGCGCAGCCTCAACGGGCTCCCGGGCTACGAGGACGTGTGCTTCAGTCCCTTCAACGGCACCGAGCCGTTCGGTGACGGCTCCTTCTTGGGCCTCATTGGCGAGGTGTGGCAGCGTAGCTATGTGGTGGCCTACGACCAGGGCCGGACCATGATGCATTTTGCCCCGAGGAAGCCATACTGAGAAAGAAGCCTGGGGAGGGGGGGACAGGGTGGGCTTGGATATGGGATATCGAGTATTCTCTCATTCTGTACCGCCTCTAGTTTCCTTAGCTGTAGTGGATGCGTGAAGAAAGCGGGCAGAGGCATGGTTGTGTAGACAATGCTCTCATTGTCGGGTGAGGTAGAGTCGCGCAAATTAAATTCCTAACGCCCGCTAGGCGGTTGCCCGTTATTAGCATCGCGACGTCGAGGTCCACAAGGCTGGCTGTTCTGGGCGCAGCCCGACACTCCATGAATCATGTACACACACCCCGCACCGAGCATCTTTACCCAGTGAGTGACTTGCCGCCCGGCTTGCGGTACCAGGACCCGGCGAATCACAGCCCGAGTGTCCCAGCGACCACGGCTTCCAATCCCATCCGTTTGTCCCTCCATCCGCGGCTAATCCAACTCGACTCCATCCACGGCCTGGCTGATGAAGGCTTCATCGGCGTTCTCGGGCGTTCGCCGCCGCGATGGGGTTTCCCGATCGGGGGTGGCCGGGATCGACTCCTTCGGGTCGACGCTGGCCCAGTCGGTCTCGTCGGCCTCGCTGCGGCTGGCCTCGCTGTCCGTCTCCGGGGGCGTCTGCAGCCCGCTTCTGACCCCCATGTTTCGCCGGAGCATGCACATCTCGACCGAGATGCCCGGGCCGAACGCGCACCCCACCACATAATCCTTGACCCTGCCTCCCGGCGCGACCGCGTCCATGTCCTTATGGCGCAGCCGGTTCAGAACACTGAAAATGGTGGCCGAGCTGGAGTTTCCATGGTTCATGTACGTGTCGTAACTGGCCCGCATATGCTCGGGCGTGAGGGCGATGGCCTTTTCCGCCCCCGTCAGAATGGTGGCGCCGCCGGGGTGCATGGCCCAGTCGAAGTCGGCGGGCTCGCGGTATCCTTCCGGCAGTTCGGGCACGTCGGCCATGAGGTCGGCAAAGGTCGGCGCAAGGCTCTCGGCGGCCAGGTGCGGCACCCGCGGCGACAGGACCACCTTCCAGCCCGACGGGTGGACGTCGAAGCCCAGGTCGCCCTCCGTGTCGGGGATCATCCGGTGCTCCCAGCCCAGCAGGTCGTAGACGGGCGGCGCTTTGCGCTCGCCCAGGCCGTTGCTGAGGACGACGGCGCTGCCGCAGTCGGAAAACAGGCACACGCCGATGCGCGTTTCCTGGAGCTCGTTGATGCTGTCGAGCTCGCTGCGCACCAAGGTCGTGCTGACTTCCAGCGCCACGCAGAGTATTCGCGCCGGTTTCCGCCGCGCCGCATGGCCCAGGGCGAGGTTGGCAGCCGTCCTCAGGGCCGCAAGACCGCCGCTGCAGCCTATGCCGTGCAGCAAGACCTTCTCCACCGGATGGGTGATGCCCAGTCCCTTGGCGACGAAGTGGTCGAAGCCCGGGTTGGCGCTGTCGGTACATGAGGTGGAAACGATGTGTGTGATTTCGGAGAGGTCGATTCGAGCTTCCGCTATGGCCTTTCGCGAGGCCTCGATGGCCAATGGCACGCCGTCCGACATGAAGATGCCGTGGAGTTCCTCAATGGACGGGGCCTCGGGCCGGTTGACGCTCGGGTGGTCCGAGGTTCCGATCGAGGAGCGCGATTCGATGCCGGTAAACCTATTAATCAAGAGCACCTTCTTCATGCTGTCGAGGGCCTCGTCAGCGCCGGGCCGGGGCGGGCGGTTTGCGAAGCGGGTGGGAACTCACGCGGGGGACTCGGGGTAGTATTTCTCCCCCAGTTTCTGCACTTCGTCCGGCTTGAGGCCATACGGGGGGTACTCGGAGCCGACGCCGAGAATGGAGAGCCCCAGCTCCGCGAACGAGCTCGTGGCCGCCATGACGCTGGCGGAGAGAGAGAGACACTAGGCGGGCGAGCCGGTAGACTTGGTCTATGGAGACGGCGCGAAACTGTCTCGTCGACGGCTACACGACCTCAGCCAAAAAAAAAAGCAGCTGACGGACGGGGCTACGCGAATTCGGCAGAAGCTTCCGCGCGCTGGCAACGCCGGGGAAGTGAGCGTGGGCGCGGCAATGGGTTGGCAACGGCGGTCTTCAGACGCACCACCGGTCAAGAGACTAAAGCGTTTATATGGGGGATGGGAACGTGGGGGTGGGCGGAGGGGGGCCCTGGCTCGTCGCGAGGGCGATTACTGAAAAGGGTAAATGAGGATGAGAAGGGCACGAAGTCTAACCGGGGTTTCTTTCTCGCGAGCTGGGGGAGGGGGAGCGGGTGGGAGACGTGGGAGGCTGAGAGTAAGCGAGGGTGAAGGGAGAGCACACGAGAGTTCGCCGCGCGGCCGCCAGAAAGGCAGGAGAAGAAGGGAGAAGACAGAGATGCCGGGGCGGCACATGCAACACCGGAGGTGGGAGGGAACAAGAATCCAACAGGGCCTCCCCGCCTGCTACTTACCTCTCATTCCGCACCATGACCAGTCGAGTCGCATGGAAGGCAAGGAGCAGCTACCGCATCGAGCAACGAGACCGAGACCCGAGCATCCGGCCCCGTCCCCGCCGCCGTTGCCAGCGGCCTGTTTCAAGTCTCGCAGTCATCATGATGGCAAAGACATTGGCGAGGCTGCGGCTGCCACAAGCCGTGGTTGTTGTTTTTTTTTCGTGGGGAGGGTGGCATGTGTGGTGCCAGTTCTTTTTGAAACCTGTTATGCGTGTCACCAGCGAAACAGCACAGCGAGCCGCGGAAGGGATCAGGAAAAAAAAATGCATGAAATGCCGATGGGGCCGCCGGGGGGCCTACGGGAACCCTACAGTTCGACTGGAGCGCCTTCTCGTAGGCGGAAAACTTGATGCCACAGGTACTAAGTAGCTTTCATCTGGCCCTGACGCTGCTGAATGTGGAAGATTTGGCTTCGCCCACACTGGGGCATAGGTTACTTAGCTAAGGTACCAAGCACCCATCCGCTCCAGGGGATCCGGGCCACCAATATGAGCCCTAGCTGATAGCGCCCGACTTGGAGCTTGGATCCATGCCCGTCTAGGCCCCATCCATCGTAGTTCGTAGCCCCTCCATCACATGGGATCCATGAGAATGGGCTACGATGGGATGGGAATGGGGTCGAGGGGGATGGGACGAGCCGAATGCCGCCGCTTGAGATCGTGAATTCGCATGGGATTGCACCGACGGCCAGCTCATCAGCTCCCATCTCAAGGGATCCCACGCAGCCACCGTCCGCTTGCGTCTCTCGGCCAACCGGCTCGACACCCTCGAACGGTACCTGCATAGGTAACATACACCTCTTAAGTGGTCAGCCCACGCCATCCATCTTCCATCCAATCCACACGTCATCCATACCACACCAACCATGTGCAGCCAACTGGTCGCTCATGAATCACCACCAATGGATGCCAAGCGCCAAAATACATGGCTCGGGCCAGCTCGACTATGCAGCATTCCTTACTTATCTACATAGGTAGGTATGTAGGTACTGATCTCGGCTGCGTATTGGCTACGTGGTATGATGTCGTGTGATCTGTCCAGGAACCCTCCATCTTCGGGAGCCGATGAGCCAGCCACATGCGAACGGGATGAGGCAAAATTAGAAATACCCGAAACGTGCCATGTCATGCCCGGCTTTTGGGTTCGGTCAACCGGGTACATATTTAGGTACCTATGTGTTGGATCCAAATCCCATTGTCCGCCCTCGTGAGTTAGAGCCAGTTACCTCCATGTCACCGCGCGCCTACGGCACGGTTGCCTCCGACACCGAAAGCCTCCAGACGGGAGGGGTACATTCCATTCCGACCGACGGCCCCGGCGGACTGGCCGAAGCCCCGGATGTCTCCCAAGTCAGGACTGCGGGCATTTCCAACAGGTTCCCGGGCGGCCAAGTCAAATGCACGGCGTGGCGCTCGGCCCTCAACTCCCGACGCTTCAGCACCGTACCAGTCAAATCAGGTTTATTTCAGCCTTCCACCACATTAACTACCTTTTAGTGCCTACCCAACTTTACGGAAATAGCCATCTCTATCTTGTTCTAGCAACGAGCATCAACGCCACCCACTTCTAATCTGGGAAGCAGGCGGGGAGGCAAACTTCCGCCCCGACGCCTCTGCCAGGTTCGCATCGCACCCGACCATCGTAACCAGGTTTCATCATGTTTCCGGCCCGGCTAACGGCCATCGACTCGGCCCAGCCTGGACATCCATTTCTCCATGGCATGGAAGCCAGGCGAATTTAACACTTCGGACGGGCTTCCGGGGGGATATCGGGTGGGATCTCGCGGCAGCAATCTCCGCACACCCAAACCCAGCTGTTCAAGCAGGTCCCCAAGGCCGGAATAAGCTGGCCTTCCTGCGCGGCGAACTGGGGGGCCATGGAAGGAACAGCTCCCTTGAAGAATCCGGAAAAAGCCTAGCAAACACGTTAGCCGAGCCCGGGCCGGCCGGAGTACGGTGGTGAGGTGAACGTACGCTGGCAACGGACTGCACCTCAGCAAGTGCCGTGTACATGGCCTTGCCCAACGGAGGGACTGGGACGGGGAACAAGGGGTGTTTGGCGCTGTCGCTGAGGATATTGAACAGCTTGACATGCTCCCCGACGAACCCAGTGTAGGCGTGGTAAATATCCTCGGCCGCTTTCCCCGAAAAAGGCGGCGTGTCTCCCAGCTGTTCCGCAAAGGCGATGGCATCGTTTGCCACATCCGTGAGACCCTTGATGCAAACCTGTCGAGGGTGGTGTCAGCGTGCTTCTCTCGTGTGGCTGGGGGGCCGGCAACCGTCTGGCAAGACCGGCCGGGAGCTGGGAGGCGTCGTACGAATGCTCCTCCGACTTTGTACTCTAGCAGGAGGGTGTCCAAGGGGGAGATGAGGCGCGCCGGGCCCTGCATCCGCCACGCATCCCCCTTGTACTGCGTGAGCTTATCCACGAGGGCTTCCGCCGTGACGGTCGCCTGGGCGGTGGCCGCAAGGAGCAGCGTGAGAGCGCCGTACAAGTGCATGGTGCAGGTCTGAAAGGCACGAGACAAAGACGAGTGGGTTCAGAGGAGAGAATTGCGATCCGCGTTGGCCTGGTTGGAGGTGTTGAATAGGCCAACGCTTCCCGATGCCCCTTTTTATATATTCATCGTCACCCCATTACCGCTGACGGCCTGTCAGCTTTGGCATGGCTGAAGGTCGCTGAAGCGTCTTGCCGGCCGCAGAAGAAGCAGCTGAATACTCGCATTCGGCCCAGGCTGCGATAAACTTCGGCAAGAAGACGATAGTTCTAAGCCAACGCTGTTCCAGACTGAAGCCGCGGAGTTGACAGGACGGCAGCGTCTGCCCAAAAGAAACGGCAGTGCGCGCCACCCCCCAGTTTTGTGTAGCAATCTCACCGGTTTGTTGTTTCCTCCACCTGTCAGATAATCGGCTAACAATTCCAACAGAATCAGCTCTGCCTGCTCCTGTGCTTACAAGAAGCCAATGCGTGCTTTTCGTGTCTATCATGCGAAACTGCCATAACTGTCACAGTTCCGCTGGCGTTGATACCTATATTGCCTACCCTGACCAGAACCGGAGGAACGCGGACGCCCCTGGATGAGTACCTAATTGGCTACTCATATTTTCTCCCCCGCAGCCCAGTTGCCCAGGGTACGTGGAAGCTATCCCAGCCTGGAACGCGAGTGATGGCATTGCCGAAAAGCCCTCAGCCACGCCCCGTGCCGACACTATCGTCTGACTGCGGCGTACAGGGCTTGAGAGCCTGAGTCGCCTCAAGCCGCACGGGAAAATGCCGGATCGGACCGGATCCCTGACCGTACGGATGCTTGCCTCTTTGCGGGCGGGGGAGTTCTCGGGTAAGAGAGCCTCACTGACCTGCGACGGCGAGGTGAGCAGGTTGTGGTCATACGCGGGGCCGCGCGCCGGGCTGATCGATGCTGACATCAGGCCATTAGCCTCGGTATCAAGCTGGACGGCCTCGATATCATGTGGTCTTTGCCATAACGAGTGTTTATCGCGGCATTCTCCGTCCTCACCCTGTACAAGGTAGCTTCTCAGATGTCCAAGCTATACACCTAACGGCAAACCGATACGATGAATCACAATCCAACTTGCCCGTTTCTTACGCGGGCAGCATTTGAGCCCTGTTTTCCACGCATGTGTCTAACGCGGCATCAACAAGGTGATCGGGAGGTGTTCGCCTGGGTCGCTCTCTGCGTACGGAGAGTGACAAGTTCCCGAGTTGGTCTTCGGAAAACCGCTCCTTCCGTCAGTGCGGGCTGGCAGATCGTTACTTCCGCTTTGCATAACAGCGGTGGAAGTCGCGCCCAGTGCATCGAACTATGAGTTACCCCGACTGGGTTTTATGTCACTTTCTGCCTTGGAGCAGCAGCTTGGAACTTCACCTGGTCTCTCCAGCATCTATCGCTTCACCGAACACTGTCAACTGGGGCCCCAGTCACCGCAACCAATGCAGTTTCGAAACACTTCCTTCGACCCATCGGCACCCAGACGCCTACGGAGAGTCCGGCGCAAGGCAGATCGGGAAATATTGGAGTGGAAATGCTTCGAGACCGACAATGCCACACGCCACGGTTGTATGCTTGGCTTCCGGCGGGGACCTCGTCTACCACCATGATGGCGGGGAAGGACGCTTGCAGTGGAACGGCTCCAGCGTCCAGAGAGCCGGCGGGCGTGGGCGACTAGCATACCAAAACACGAGCACAAACCTGGACAGTCAGTCCTCCACTCCCCGATCAGCGAGGCGCGTCCGTCCTGTCCGATGATAAGTGGCTCAGACAGCCACGGCAAAGCGAATTGCCCAATGCTCGAAAGGCTCTGCCACCGCTAAGAGGGCACCCACCACATATACTACCTATCCACCAGACCAGGGCTGCAGACCACCTCGCTGCAATCGTTGCCAAGCCATCATGGCCCGCTCTTCGAAGCTGGTGTGGATCGATTCCCACGCCCATCGCCGTCGCCCGTCGATTACGCTTCCGGGTCGCTGTCAGAGTCCGTCTGAGCTGATCGCGGCCATCATCAGGACGATCCTGTACCCAGCTCGTGTTGGAGATGAGAGCGCCCCACGCGGGTACCTGCCGAGCCTTCCCTTCAAGTCTGGTTACCAGGTCGAACCTGGCTACTGGCTCACTGGCTGGGCTCGATGGGTGCATGATGTTTGCGCGCACCACAAGGAAGCCAGATAGTCCCACGGTCCGGCGGATCTTGCTGCGAGGGGCGTCATGCAGCAGCGTGCTTTAGCTGGACCGCCCCTGAACACCATGATTGGTTTCGGCTGGCGGCGAGACAGCTCTTTTGCCAGTCGCAATCGTGGAACACAGCTCATCGAGCGAAAATGGGCTGCAGGTATGGCCACCCTGCTTGGACATAGCAGCCAATGGGACCTTCGCGGGCGGCGAGCCTGCGACCCGTAGCGAGTTGCGGTGTGTGCTGTCGACTTGGGGTCGCAGGATCAGGTCAGGCTGGGTTCCCTTCGCCCTCTTGCCTGATGCCCTGGGCCAAGGACATCGTGGGATATCGACAAGCCGTCACGTTGAGGTATCAACAATGTTTGCTTGGGCCAAGAGACAACAAGCCTGCGCCCACAGGCCCGGACGACGTCTGATTAAGATGCCGCCAGCGTGGGCATTACTTAAGCGGCGGTGTCGGGACCATCAATCTCGTATGGCCTCAGCTGACCGACGATCACCGGGTGGGCCTGCGCTCCACAAAGCCCTAACGACTAGTTGAACTCCTCCACTCACCCCAGGGGCGGCTGCCTTGCGACCTCTTGGCGGTCGGTATCTCGCTCGTGCGCCACCCCAATCACGGCGGGCGACGATGACTGGGGACCGTGGTCTGGTCTTTGTTGCCAACGAACTAGCCTGTCAGCCTGCATTGGTGTCGACGACCTTATTAGGGAGACAGAGGCGGTGCTGGGGCAGGAGGGGGTTTCCTGCTGCCATCTTGCTTTTCAAGGAGCGATTCCGGCCATCTCTTGCCTTCGTGCCGCATCCGCAACCATGGAATACAACCTCGACGAGCTCGACGCCAACCTCAGCGCGGGCACGACCGGTATGGATGGTCAGGACGGGTCAACCGGCAACACGCGCAGCGGAGGTGTGGTGCGCACTAACACCAGACGAGGTAGTGTCGTGACTATGTCGGGTACGCGGCGAGGGAGCCTCAAGCGCCGGGATGACGCGTTCTCGCGGGCGGGACTTGCTATGCAGCGACACGCACAGTTCAATCTGTTCCACTTCGAACTGCGCGAGCTGGCCAAGCAGCTGCTGCTACAGCGAGGCGAGACGTGCGCCTCGTATCACGAGTATGCTGTCTACTCGCCGCCCGACCACGACAAGAACGGCGACTACCGCACGTCCAGCCTGATAGCCTCGGGGGCCGAGGGGCTACAGATGCTGCAAAACGCCCTTCGCTACGGCTATGGGCTGGATGATCAGGTACGCATCTTATACTGGCTCGGAGTGGGATTCCACAGGGGATCGCACCAGCTTGGTTTCCCGCTGTGGATGTGCGTGCCGGCTAACCGAACCTCCACGCAGAGCAGATTTGTCGCCAAGCCCCCCGGGAAGCCCCGTTTACAAGGACGAGTGCGCCAATTGTGAGTGTCTGTTGCCTGCTTGGGGTGGGAGAGAGACAAATCCGGGGTTCTCGTCACATTCAGATGGGTGTGGTGGGTTGCTTGGCGTTGGACTCGAAACGAAGCTATGCGGCTGAACACATACTAACAACACCACGACCAGCATTGTGGACCGCCTGGTACGCTCCAGCAACGCCAACGCCGACGGTCTACACATGAAAATAGAGGACTTTCAGGCTTTGGATCTTCACGCAGCCACGTTGCCGTCGATCCAGCGCATCACCACCGAGTGCAGCTTCTGGAACCCGAGGAGGGATACTCTGTGTAAGTCATCGGATGCTCATTTCCCCCCGCCAGCCAAGCGCCCGACCCGACTAATGCCCCAGGGCCCCAGATATTGTCTTCAGCTTCTCGACAAAGCCACAACCTCCATATGACTTCCTGTCGATGTCATATAACCTGAAGACCCGCACCACAACCGCGCTTATCCGCCGCTCCTTCAACACGCGCTGCCACGATGAAGAAGCTTTCAACGAGTACGAACAGCGTTTGAACGCGTGCCAGGAGCTGTGGGGGCATCCGTTGGTCCTGCCCATCGTTCTGCTTCAGGTACAGCTGCTACTCACCGAGGAAGCCGTCCAAGCGAACAATGAGGAGGTGTTGGAACTCGAGGGCCGCGTGGACGACTTGACTGGCACGCCCCGTCAAGCACCCCCCAAATATCGGCGTCGAACCTCGAGCCGGAACGACAGTTTCCCTGGCCCCCTGAAGAGGCTTTCCACCTTCAAAGACTACGTTTCGCGGCGGGGCACCACGCCAACCTCGCCGTCACAACCTCAGCCTCCGTTGAGTGACGACTACATCCCACCCCAGACCATTCATTTAATGAAAGAGGCTCATGATGTTCTGAAAGGGGCTATCCAGCTTCTAGACACATTGAGGTGGATGGAACGGGCAGTGAAGCTTCTCATACAGGCAGGAGATGAGATCGATGCGCATGCGAGAAATTTCAGGCCGGTGGGCACGGGCTCAGGCAAGGAAGATGAGGCCCGTGGTGACGATGAGGACAACGACGACTTGGGCTTGCTCTGGCTTGAAATCAAACAGTACCTTGAGAGCATATGGCGACTGTGCACGTCGCTGGAGACAGACCGTCGCATGTCGGAGCTGCGGTGCCGGGCACAGATCGACATTGTGAGTTTCCCTGCGCCTGCAACACTGGAGTCCCCAAGTGCTATGGACCACCAGCTAACCGATTCATCCTCAGATCTACTCCAAAATGGCACAAGAAGACAACAACCTGAACGCGCGAATGGCCGTAGCGTCGACGCGCGACAGCTCGTCCATGAAGGCGCTGGCTGTCATCACTGCCATCTTTCTGCCCGGCGAGTACATGAGCTCGCTGTTCGGGCAGGCCTTCTTTAACTGGGAGTACGGAACCAGGGGCGACCCGGCACTCAGCGAGGACGCGGCGCCGGACACGTACCCGAACCCCGTAATCATGCCTCTCTTCTGGGTCTACTGGGCCTTCACCATCCCACTGACCATCGTCATCATCGTGTTGTGGCGCGCCTGGTGGGTGAATCAGGACCGATTCTTCCGGCGCCACCTGAGCCCCGAGCTAAGTAACGAGCGTTACTGGACGACTGACGGCAAGCCTCGTGAACTCGAGACGTCCTTCATGCAGGACATGTTGAGCGTTTTTAGGCGGAGTGGAGGCGGCAGCACCACAAACAGCACCGTCTTGGGTACGAGTCCTGCCAGTAGTAGCGGTCGGCCTTCGCCCGTGTCGCGCCGATCGACCTTCGAGAGCGACAACATCAAATCCCCCGGTCCCGCCAGCCCCGGCGGCAAGGACACCAGCGGCGCCGACCTGGAGGACTGGGAGGGCACACGCAAGCGGACGCGGACCATTTCGTTTGCGATGGGGAAGGGGCAGTACGAACCCCCATCCGCTGTGTGATATGGATGCAAGGAGGACGGGAAGAAGTAGATCCGGACCATGGGCGATGAACGGACAGACATGATCACCCGACACGGGTCGGAGACAGAACGCCGAGAAGATGGGCAAACGAATGGACGGGACCCAAACTGATGAGACACGACGCAAGAAACTCGGCGATGTACATAAAAACTCTATACGCCGTTGCACGATTAGCTTATTATGCATGTACATAGCTCAGATCTAGGCTCCCGACGAAACGATACAAGGATTATCCCCTGTACAATTTCTTAAGAATCTTAATACGCCGCCGCCGCTGAAGCGGTCTTCTTTCTCTTTCTGTTCCTGTCCGAGCCTGCCAGTATCCGAGGCAAACAGCGAAGGCTACTCCTGTGGTTGGCTGATCGCTAGTGGACGACCATGAGACGGACTTGCTCGTGCCTCGAAAACAGAACGCATCGCACTCGGCCCAGAACTACGCATTTGACGGGCCGACAGGAGGTACTTCATCCAATCGATGCGAGAGACCTCGACCCAACAGGAAAGTCAAGGCGTTTTCCGCCGCGGAGAATCATAAGGGGGCCCGGGGGGGGCAAGAGGTCATTCGTATCTATTAATTTGGAGCCTTCCCCTTCACTGTCCATCTTTTGTTTTTTTGGTCTCTTTGGCCCCCTCGCCACCGCTCTCCTCAGCCATGGTGCCTACGCACGCTTCCCACGTATATTCGTATCGTGTGACCAGCAGCCAAGCGCCCCCCCGGGGGCGACGGAGGCCGTGGTCCCATGATGGGCGCCGGGTTGAGAAAACCACGCCAAGCGCGGGTATATATATATATATGTGTGTGTGTGTGTGTGTGTACGTGTGCTGTGGCGACACTTTTCCCCCTCCCCCCTTTACTTACCAGCGGAGGACCGAGTCTTGACGGTCAGCCAGACTTGGGTATCCAACCCGCCCTCCCTTCCCTCCCCTCCCCTCCCGAGGCGCAGAGCTTCTCTGATGAAGGAGCCAGGGCGAGGCCGGGCAAAACAATAAAACAAAACATCCCGCGCCAAGAACCAACTACGGCATCCCGGGGGTGGATGCGGGCGGGCGGCCTTCGTCTTGCAGGAACCAGCGAATGACAGTGCGTGGAGGCTCACCGAGACATGGAAGCAAACGGATGGGTGAGCCAACCTAGTCAGATACAACTTAATTTCTGAATTCCGCCGCCGATGCGCGGCGATGCACGACCGGGTTGAGTTGCCACCGGTCCCTGCGTACATGGCGCCGGGCAAAGAACAAAAAGAAGAAGAACAAGAAAAAGCGCTCGAGTGCCCTTACTTGCCTGACAGGGGCAACCGGTTTGGTTGGATGTATTTATGCATCTCTTTCTCTCTCTGTGTGTGTGTGCATGTGTCGGTGGGTGCACCACGCACGCCAAAAAGTACCTCTTACACAAAAGGAGACTTTCGTCGATGGCCGAGATGATGGTCCTTCTGGAACCTCGTACGGCTGCCGCCCGGGAGAAGGGTGAGGGGAGGGGGGGGGGGGGGGGGGGGTTGGTCTGAGACTCGAGAGCATGTGCGCCGAACCCTTGGGCGACCCGACACACACGAAGAACCGAAAGCCTGGCTATGCTTTGGGCGAGGCCTATCGTCGATGTGATAGCCATGCCTTCCGGTGGAGCGTAACGTGCCCCAGATGGACCGTCAAATTTCTCGATGGCGGTTACTGCCGTCGCGAGGCAGGGGCTGTGCATGGTAAACACACGATGAGCCCCTCCCGCGTTGATGGCCACGGCCTAACCCTCCTCATTTACCGTCCCGCGAGACAATTGTTACGTCGACGCCGCATCCGAGCCGTCACTTCCTTCTTTCTTGGGTCGTCGTGCTGACGAGCCTCTTCTCATGCCAGCCACCCCCGGAGCTGCGCCCTGTCCCGCTTGGGGCGGAGGGCCAGGGAAGAGAGCGAGCAGTCGGGACGGGGCGGCAGAGCAGCAGCTCGTGAGACAACATTCGCCTCCAAGCGTCCGGTGGTGGGAGGCGGCTGACGCCTTACCATCGGCCGGTTCTTGCTGCGCATTCCTCCCCCACGGGTCCCCAGGTATGGAATGCTGTCGTCATGGCGTGGCGATTCCCCTGGACCGGCAAAGTCGGCGCCTACCGAGTACTTGCGTACCCGCAAGTGCGCCTGCACGCACACCCGCGCCCGCGCGCGTGCGCCCTCTCCGTGATGAACTCGGAAGGCTGGCCCCGGCGAAGAAGGACGGCCACACGCTCCTCGGGGTGTAGGGTTTGGGCGGTGCCGGCGTGCGTAGAAATGCGCCACGGGGCTGTCTCGGCCTGCATGGCATCACGAGCTACTTTTCGTTCTCGTGACGCGAGGAATTTCCTCACTGCCGGGGCGAGCCGGGGCGAGCCGGGGTCCGGCCCAGGCCCATGGGGGAGTGGTCGACACAACGTCGCAGATTTCTCCCCCTCTTCTTCTTCGTCATCATCTCAAGACGCGGGTGACCGCGACTTTGCTAATGTTGCATTTCTGCCTTGGGCCCAAACCCGCTCTTCTGGGCCCCGAGGTAAAATCTTCACCCGTTTCCCGGCTGATTCGGCAGCGGGCGATCGGGGCGGCCCAGAGTCACCCTCGGAGAGACGATGCACCCGGCCCAATTCCATCCTGTGCCCATCTCCACCGCATCGCGGATGGGGCCCATCAGACGCACCGACAAGCCGCACACCTTGATCGGCAAGCTGTCAGGACGGGACGTGCGTCGCTTCCTTTCAGCTCCAACAGGGTGGGCGAGAGTCAAAAGCACCCATGGAAGCTCCTCCGGATCGATGGAACGACCCTGGGTTGACCGTGAATGCCAGGGCCTACACGCCTCTAAATATGGAGACGCGCAGTTGACGTCTTCTCTTCCAAATCGGCTACCGTGTTGTCATCGCCGGATTCGGGATCCCCGGAGTGCACAAAAGCAATCGCGCTCAAAGATAAGCCGGGCTCCAGCCGTCTGGAGACTGAGGAAAAGCCAAATTCCGTGCAGGCACCACCCATTCTTCATGGCGGCGCAGCGTCGGCATGTCGGAGTGTTGTAAGGTTCGGGGCCACAAGAATATGCCCTCGAGAATGAAAGACCCGCGTCCAGACAAGACTCATAAGAGGTTGTTTGCCCTGGGCGGATGCAGGGTCCGGGAGCCATCCTGGCATACCAACGGTCCCGAGGCCCGTGGCGGCTGAAACGCCCCCTTCGAGTTGCCACATGTAGGGGCGGTTCTCACGAACACGGCCATCCACTTACGGAGCGGCGGCGAACCCAAGGGTGCCCCCCCGTGTGGAGGGCCTCATCCAGCCTGGTGGCCACCTCGTTGACTACGCTGATCGTTAGAACTTGGAGCCTGGAGAAAGACCCAAACATCGGGTGTTCGGTCTCTTCTGGAAAGAAAAGAAAAGAACAAAACTTATCGGTTGGTCTCCCGGTGCGCAGTGCCACCCCCCTCCCTTGGGACTGGTAAAGATGGGTCGGAACTGTAATCCCAAAGTCAAGCAGTGCCAGCTCCCAGGAGAGCCACCGCCCCCCTGGCAAGGTTTTCCTGTGACGGGACAGGCATTCTCGCGATGATGGGGGAGTTCCGCAGAATGCCACCAGGATGCGAGAAAGATGAGACGACTGGGAGGGTGGCGACGGCTGACCCTATAAGAACAATCCAAGCGACCCAGCGCCCACTGGGGCCCATGAGGCACGCCCGGCTCTGCCTTGTTCTGTCGACGGTTGCTGCAACCGCCTGGCCGGAAAATCGTGCCAGTCGCCATCATGGCCAACCTCCGTCACTCAGCCTGGAGCTTCAGCAGCAACGAGGTTGTCTTGCACCGACTCAGCGAGATATATGCCCCCTTTGACGCGACGAGAGGCAGGCCGTACGACGACGCCTCACGAGAAAGACCTTACAACGACGCGACTTCCGACAGACGTTACGACGACACGGCGAGAGGGAGTCGTTACGACGATGCCACAGGAAGCAGACATTACGACGGCGCGGCGAGAGACAGGCATTACGACGGCGCGGCGAGAGACAGGCATTACGACGGCGCGGCGAGAGACAGGCATTACGACGATGCCTCAGGAAGCAGGCATTTCGACGATGTCAGAGGAAGCAGGCATTTCGACGATGCCTCAGGAAGCAGGCATTTCGAAGATGCCAGAGGAAGCAGACATTACGACGATGCCACCGGAAGCCGTCATTACGACGATGCCGGAAGCAGGCATTACGACGACGCCGGAAGCAGGCATTACGACGACGCCACAGGAAGAATGCAGTATGGCGACGCGGCAAGAGACCGGCCTTACGACCACACGCGCGTCCGGCCAGCGGAGCCAAGCCTCAGCGTGTACCAAGAAGAGTACCCCGACTATGGGCCCGACCTGGACACCATACCGATAGCACCGCCGGTGCCAGACAAAGACGAACCCGTGTACAGAGCGCCCGACACGTACCCGGCGCGGCCAGCCGTGCTGGCGATGGGGGCAATGGGTGACCGAGAGTTGTGGCCACTGCCGGAAGAGCCAAGGCTGGACCCGTACTTCAAGTCGCTGCCGCGAACAGCGTTGTCATCGAGACTTTCCACCATGACAGTCCACGACACCATGAGTCGGGCCCACGAGGTGTTTTTCGTCGGCACCATCTGCATGGCGCAGTTTTGCACCCGTAAGAATCCCCGCGCGACTGTGCGCGACCACCTGAAGCTGACATGGTGTTCTTCCAGAGGCCGGGCTGGGCCAGACGCTCGCCATCATCCACGTGATAGGAAGCACCTGGGGTATCACCAACCCATCCGACCTGAGCTGGCTAATATCCGGATACACGCTGGCGCTCGGTACCTTCATCCTTTTCGCCGGACGGCTTGGTGACGCATACGGCTATAAGCTGATGTTCCTGACCGGTTTTGTCTGGTCCGCCCTCTGGTCCATACTTGCGGGCGTGGCCGTGTATTCCAATGTCGTCTTCTTCACCACCTGTCGCGTTTTCCACGGCCTGGGCGCGGCCCTATGTCTGCCCAATGCCATTGCCCTGCTGGGCGCCACCTACCCGCCCGGCCGGAGAAAGTCGTTGGTCTTTGCCTCTTTCGCTGCCATGGCACCGAGTGGTTCCATCATCGGTGCCGCGGGGGGCAGCGCTATGGCGCAGGTTTGGTGGCCGATACCGTACTGGGTGTTCGGATCCGTCTTGTGTGGAATCGCTGCCATGGGCTTTTTCGCCATTCCCTCGGTTGGGCACAGGCAGCCAACGCCCAAGACATTCCACGACTGCATCATGGACTTGGACATCCCGGGTGCCGTCACGGGAATTTCGGCACTCGGCCTCCTCAGCTTCAGCATCAACCAGGCCCCGGTCTCTGGCTGGGACCAGCCTGTGATCTGGCTTGCGGTGGCCATGGGGGTGGTTCTGATGGGCGTCTTCATCACCATCGAATGCCACTACGCAAAGAACCCGATCGTGCCACTGAACGCACTGTCGCCGCAGGTATGCTTCATCCTGGGTGCCGTGGCTTGTGGGTGGTCCTGCTTCGGAATATGGTCGTTCTATACCTGGCAATTTCTCCAGGTCATCCGGCGGCTGTCACCACTGCTGACGACGGCATGGATGAGCCCCGTCGTCGTTGTCGGCTTGGTGGCTGCCATGACCACGGGCATGCTGCTACACAAGCTCGGCCCGCCTGTCGTCATGACCATATCCATGGTGGCCTTTGCGACGGGCACGGTGCTCATTGCCACTGTGCCCGAGGACCAGACGTATTGGGGCCAGACGTTCTTTTGCATGACCATCATCTCGTGGGGCATGGACATGAGCTTCCCGGCGGCCACGTTGCTCCTGTCTGACTCGGTGAAACAGAAGCACCAAGGCATTGCGGCCGGTTTGGTCGCGACCATTATCAATTACAGTATGTCGTTGGGCGTGGGGATTGGTGGCACAGTCGAGGCGCAGGTGAATAAGGGTGCCGTGACTAAGAAGGCGGTTCTTGCGGGCTATCGAGCAGCGCTCTTCACCGGCGTCGCGCTGGCTTGTCTCGGTGTTTTAATATGCCTGGCCTTCATGCTGACGACGCACTTGCCTTCGTGGGTAGAGGACTGGAAGGACACGGCGCGGGAGCTCGAGGAGCTGGAAAACATGGAGAGGAAGTTCCCCATGCGAATCGGGAGCAAAGGGCAACGCCGTCACCATCACGACCAGCTCGAGTACGGCCACGGCCACAACGGACTCGATGGCACCACGGTCGGAAGTGCAACGTCACGCGGCTATCCCCGGATATCGGTCTAGAGGCGAGCACATGATGATGGAGTTGGGAGTATCGTGTCCAGTTTGCCGAGGGAATTCTTTGTCGACAAGACGAGCGCCGAGCCGCCCGTATGGTGTTGGCGTAGAGGCATAGGAGGTACCTGTTTCCCGCCCCGGTACAGCCGGGGAGCTTGAAGGTTTAATGGCAGCCGGAGAGGTATATGTGCTCGTCGACTAGTTAGTAATACGATACCTTGTGACAATGCCGGACGGTGCTGTTCTAGGTCGATATGGTTATGGGTGGATGGCCTTGCCGCCAAGGTGCCCAGATGGCGATGGGAACATAAGACCCACTTGTTGCCATACTAGTAGAACCTCCAAATAGCCCTGTTGGATTCAGGTACTCCGGAATCACATGCCAGCCGAGTCAGTCAAACGGGACAGACTGGAATTGCGTAGAGGCGTGATCTGGACTCCAATGACGCGAACGCGAACACGGCGGCAACGGGGCTGGTTGTGGTAGCATATGTGCAGGGCAGGTGGGCAGGCATGTCGACAGGCAGAAGCGTTGATGGAGGCCAATGTCCGGTCTTGAGACGCGTGGCGAGTGCGACATTACTTAGGCAGGCGCTTCGGTTCCGCCACCCCCTGCGACGTATATCGTAGGGGGCATGTGAACACACACAAGCAGCCATGGCAGCATGTCAAGCATGGATGGGATAGATAGTACCTAGAGACTAGGCGATGGCGGGACTGTCTGCTCGGATACGGCCGTGCATGGCGAACATATGGGATCCCATTCGTAGTGCCTGGGCTCCGGTGGGTGGTAGCGAGAAAGTGCACAGCCACATGGATGAACCGACGCTGTGGAAACTTGTTGGGGGGGGGGGGGGGGGGGGGGGGGTGTGGGCGTGTCATGCAAGAATACTGTATGGGATGCGGAGCGGCCAAGGACGGCGCCACGGAGGCAGCCTGACGAGGAGACGAGTTGGCTGGGAAGATGGAAGGACGACAGCTATGGTTGGGATCCCATGGAACAGTTTGGAGCCAATTCGCTGGAGCTGGGAGGGGACCGATGACGTGTGTGCTGTTGCCCCTCCATGCCAAGCATCTCCAGGCGGGTTCATCCCCCCCCCCCCCCCCCCCCCCCCCCCCCAGTAGCGCCCCTGGCGAGCTGGCCTGCGCGTCTAGAGTGTCCGGAAGAGAAGACGGGAGCCCTCTCTCCCTCTCTGGGCAACCTACTTACCTACCCGGTTCTGTCACGACTGACCCTAGGCTTCTAGGGAGCGAGGAGGTACAAGGAGTACATTAGGGTACCTACCTAGGTAGCTAGGTCGCGCAATACGCAATAAGAGCCAGCACTTCCCGGCTCCGGGGCTCTGATCCAAACCGTCAGTCTTGCACCATCATCCCCCATCTTGCCTTCATTCCACTGTCCATCCATTTCCAACATTCATCCCCCACAAATATCCATCCTTCCAGTATTCCCCACGGCAGTCAACATGGCCTCCCCCTCCCAGACCGTCCAGGTCAAGAACATCGCCGCCTCGACCTCGGATAAGGAGATCAAGGACTTTTTCGCCTTCTGCGGCAAGATCACCGACCTCCAGGTCACCGCTGCCGCCGATGGCACCAAGGAGGCCACCGTCATCTTCGAGAAGGAGACGGCCGCCCGCACCGCCCAGCTCCTGAACAACACCCAGCTCGGCGGCTCCCAGATTCAGGGTACGTACACTCTCCTTTCTAACCACCCGGCCACGAAGAAGGGGCCACGCCATCGCCGTGGCTGACAGCCCCGCGCAGTGCACGCCGAGGGCGCCACGCACGACGACACGGCCACCACGACCAACCCCGACCGTGACAGCGATGAAATCGCGCAGGAGGAGAAGCCCCGCAGCCGCATCCTGGCCGAGTACCTCGCCCACGGCTACGTCGTGGGCGACGCCGCTCTCCAGCGCGGCATCGAGCTCGACCAGAAGCACGGCGTGACCAACCGCTTCCTGACCACCCTCCAGAGCCTCGACTCCAAGTACCACGCCACCGACCGCGCCAAGACGGCCGACCAGTCCTACGGCATCACCCAGCGCGCCAGCTCGCTCTTCTTCGGCCTCAACTCGTACTTTGAGAAGGCCACCAGCACCCCCACCGGCAAGAAGATCGTCGACTTCTACTCCCAGGGCTCCCGCCAGGTGCAGGACATCCACAACGAGGCCCGCCGCCTGGCCAACCTCAAGAAGGAGGAGCACGGCGGCAGCGCCTACAAGGCCTCGGGCCTCGAGCGTGTGTTTGGCAAGGAGGCCGAGAAGGAGCAGGCCCCGCAGGCGACGTCGGAGAAGTCGGCCGAGGCTGGCGGTGAGTAGCTCCCATCGGATTTCGTCCGAACCCCTGCACCCTGCTGACATGTGCGAAGCTTCAGACGTGCCCCAGCCTGGCCCCAAGGTCGGTACCGAGGAGTCCACACCGCTGGCTCCCACGGGCGATGTACCCGCCCAGGTTCCCGGCTCCGGAAAGACCGGTTAAAAACATGAAAGAGCGTGATCAGGGTGGTGAGGTGTGCAGGTGTAGTATGTAGCAATGGCGTCTTCGATTAGCTTACTTGATTCCCCGACGAGAATGCAATGATGACTTTTCTATGGCAAAGGGCAGTCGAACATGGCCGATATTACGTGCCACGGCAGCTGCCTTGGGTTGATCGTCGCGCACGCGCTCCATCCATGAGCATATGCCGCACAAGGACGCTTCCCTGCACAATTGGGGGAAGGTTCTGAAAGGCAGGACGTTTGCACCAGTGATACTTGCACTCGTGATGCCTGCGGCTGTAAATAAATATTTACATGAGTATTTACACAAAAAGCTTCTATTTTCACGTCATGGCAGCCATCATGTATACAATTCAGTAAAAAGGTACGAGACTTGGCGGCGACCAGGATGGGAAGTTGGCGGGATAGTAATACAGCAGGATATTGGCGGATCAGCACCTAGCATCGTAAATACATACTTGGCAGCTTGGCTACTTCACCCTCAGGTATCGAGGCTGCGATACGTACTTCCATTATCTACTTTAGACAGTGTGAGAACAGAAATGGGTCTTCGGTGGCAGAGGTCTATTCGTAGGCCACAGCTCTGACTGAGGCTGGTCCATTAGGGAATCTATTTATACAGCTCCTTGTTCGGTATAGTGTCGTACGCTTCATAATCGTTGGCATCCGTCGTTGGTATGGCAAGAGTGTCCACTCTCCTTGGGCTCTCGCCGCCACCTGCTTCCCTGGGCAGGTGCTTATTCCTTAGGGGCGTCTTTGCTGAACTTGTCCTTGACGGCGTCGTCGAGGACGCCCTTGGGGTTCGAAGAGAGACCCTGTTACGGAAGCACCAGTCGTTAGTATGAAGTGACGATGCGGATACGGGGAGGCCCGTAGGGGTTTGCCGCGAGACGTACCGAGAGCTGGTCGTTCATGTCGCCCTTCTTGTCACCGGTGTTGACCTGGTCGGTTCCCTGGCCCGAGGCGGGGGTGTCCTTGAGCTGAGCGCCCGACTGGCTCTCGGGGGGAGGGGACTGGCGGCCTTCCTGGCTGGACATGGTGGATGATGGGTGTGGTGGGTGGAATACGGGTGGGAAGTCGTCGACGAGATCGGGAATGGGTTGGGAAGGACTTGGGGTTTGGCGTTGAGGGGTGGTTTGAGGACAGGAGACACGGCCGGCAGCGTCGAAGCCTGCCGGGTTATATATAACAGTGGAATAGGCTGCAGGACCCGGCCGGATGATTAGTTCGCAATCCGGCCCGGCTCTCTCCCAATGGAGCTTGGAAGCTTGCAGCGGGGACGCATTGCCCGCTCGCCAGAGAGAAAGAGAGAGAGACAGAGCGCGGGTGAGAGCTCGCGCGCGCCCAACTGACATCAGATCGAGCGTCCATGAAGTCATGGGGGTCCATTACGGGAAGCGGGCAGGTCTGACGGTCTTCCGACGTCATACAGATCGGGTTATCAATAGGCTCATCGATTGGCTCCCACATGTATTCCGGACCTTTTAGCCCCGGCCGCGCTCGGTGCCAGGGCGGGCCAATCCAGCCTGAGCATCCAGGGGACGGGAGACAGGGAGAAATGGGGGGGGAGGGCTTTCGTCAACCTCCGACCGAGAAAGCCCAGCCTCCAGCCTCACAGCCCTGTCGTGCCTATCCTCTGGTCCAAAACAGTCATGCTTCTCGCCGTGGTCAGGCACATCCATTCTTGTCAATGGATCTGAGACCAGAGAGAAGTGGGTATCTATGTACCTATCTACTGTGTAGGTAGGCATTAAATTACCTGTTGTGGTCCCGCACACTAGTATCTGCCAGGGCTGTCACGACAGCTGCACTTTGTACGCGACGCGTACATAAAGTTGTGTGTGTGTGTGTGTACGTGTGTGTAAAGAAGAGCCCCGTACCCGGCCTTCCCATACCTCCTCTACTTAGGTCCCTACCGCGGTCCTCCAACAACAAACAACAAACAACCCCGGAGCCTACGGCATGAGGCGGCTCCAACAGATGGCTCGGGATGACTGCTCCTTCCCGCCGGGGCACCCGCAAGCACACCCTACGGCAATTCCCTTCTCCCCCACCCTCACTGGCAGATGAATCCATTGGTTGAGAGGCCGTTGGGAACGACGGACCCGTCATCTGTTCACGATTATGCTTATCTAACCCCGGGGTTTGCCTGCCCCTTCGTACGCGGCAATGCCGGTTTGTTTATGTGTGTCCAGGTAACCTGTTGTTTTATGCCTGGCCTGGTGGATACCATTTATGCGACGACTTCGACGCGACCAGCTCGCTCCATGCGCGCGCGTGATGCACATGTATGCATGGTGTGTGTACGCGTAAAGAACAGGCAATGATGCTGAAAGGTTCGGGCTACGTGTCGCTGCTTTGCGTGAAGCACCTGCGCAGCGGCTGTCTCCCGTCCGTCAGTTGAGGGCTTCTAAGGGTTCTTAGTCCTGACCAACAAAGTGGTGGAAGAGCGAGCGAACGCGGGGTTGCTGTTGCTGTCGCTGGCTGTCAACAACCGCCACACGGCAAAATAACCCACGCCTCCAAAGCCTCGTCCGACCTCGTACGTGTGGCTCTCTATGCCAAAGGCGCGGGTCATTCGGAGCCGTATCTCAGACCCGAACCCCTAGGACTTCCCACACCAGCCAGCAGTGACAGGTAAGTAGGTACCTCTAAGCAATAGATATCAACCTGTACATTAAGTATGGATGTACCTTACTTCACTGATAATGGAATACAGGCAACAACAGCCACCACCTGAGTCTTCTCCCATCCATCTACATCTACATACATAGGTACCACTTACAGAAGGAGATCTGCGAGCGCTGCTACCACTCTATTCCCATCCCTCCCCCCATCTATCCCTTTCCTCGCTTGAGGCGTCACCACCCACCCCGACCGACAAACACCCGTGCACAAACGATCCGACTGCCCGCCAGCCAGGAATCCCGTTTTGCAGTCCAACGGCGGCAGGAACCAACCCATCCATTCCTCTCACCCCCAAGCCTAGACCGCTTCGTTCGTAGCGGCGGCGTCAGGGTGCTCCGCCGCCATGGTGCCCGACATCAACTCCATTCCGCCTTCGCCAACCGAGGCCACGACACCGCGCCGCTCTGCAAACCCCACGCCGCAAACGGAAACTGCGCCGACGCTCAACATCCTGCCTTCCAATCAGCAGACGTACCATCGACGGACCACTTCGACTTCGCTACCCTCTCCGCCTCCCACCACCAACAACAACAACACCGCAACCACGTCCACATCGGCCATGCCGCCCCCGCCGATGCCGCGACATCATGAGCCTGCCGCCCACGACCCGGGCCCCGGCCCCATCCGCCACCCGCGCCCCCTGACCGCCGCCGAGCTGCACCAGCAACTCGAGCAGGAGCAGGAGCTGCTGGTTAACCGGCTCACGCGGGACCTAACGGTTTTGCGCGCCCAGCAGAACGCATCCGTCGTGTCCAACACGTCGTCGGCCTCGGCCTCGGCCTCGGCCGATCAGCAACCCCAGTCGAGCTTTGTCGACACCCATCTCATGTCCGGCCCCGGCTTCCCCCTACCCACCACCAGCTCGGACCGCCGTCACCATCGGACGGCCTCCAACACGAGCGCCCGGAGCATGAGTCACGCCGCCGCCGCCGGCTCGACCACGGGGCCCCTGTCCGCCGTGCCCTCGGGCGGGGGCGCCTCGGCCCTGGAAGCCGCCCGCAACCCCCGCACCAGCGGTATGTCCATGTCCCGCCAGAACAGCACCACGTCGCACCGCAGCACCAGCGCGTCGCGCAACCGTTCGCCGCACCGCCCGGCCGAGTACGGCTCCCTCACCAGCGCCGCCGGCGGCTACTTCCCCCGCCACCCCGGGCCCTCGGGACCCAGCAGCGTCGCCCCGACGCCGGGCTCGGAGCTCTCGCCCGGCCTCATGCCCGCCACGCTGCGCTACGAGGAGACGGCCCAGTACCGCCAGGAGCTCGAGGCCGCCAAGGCCGAGAACGAGGCGCTCAAGCGCCGCATCAAGGAGCTCGAGAAGAAGGTGCGCGAGCGCCGCGAAAGCGACACCTCCAAAGAGGGCGGCGCTGCCGTCGGCGGCGGCCGCCCCCGGAGCGAGAGCGTCAGCACCACGGCTAGCGTCAGTGTCGCCGGCGGCGCCGCGGCCGTGGGCGGCGGGGGCACGGCGATTGCCGGCGGCCGCGGCCGCCCGGGCCAGGGCATCGAGCGCGCCTTCAGCACCCTCAGCGTGGCGGGCAGCGTGGGCGTGGGCGTCCCCGAGGAGGAGGTGCGGGTGGGGGAGAGCGCGGCGAGTACCGGCATTGGCCTGTAAGAACCAAAGTGAAGAGTGCATAGGAGGGGGGACGGACTCGGGGCTTGCGACTATTTTGTCTCTGAGGGCAGAGGGGATTTTCACTCTGGCGTTTATGGCGGACAAATCCTTTTTTTTTTTTTAAACAGTTCGGGACTCAGGTCGGTCTGACTCGACTTTGCCCGCATTTCTACCTGGCCGTGGCAAGAGCGCAGTTGTTGCTGTGACATAAGCTTGGCCCTGGCAATCTGGCGTGATCACAGGAACCCCTCGGAGGGACTGGTTCCGCAATGGCAAATGAATACATCATATGTATCATGAGAACTGGATCTGTATCTGGCTGTTTCAAGTGACCCTCCCCTTTGTCACGTCAGAAACCTAATGGAACTTGGCATCACGCAAGACGTGGCTGGCGGGGGCGAGGGCGTATTGCCCATGTTCGCTCTGCGAGATCGACCGTCTGGTATATCAGCTGGTAAATGGCTTTCCAGTCCAAGCATGGTGAGGTTCGAAGGAGACGCGCCGAGGGCTGGTTTGTTGCCGCTATACGGGTTCCCGCGTGCGGGATTGCTATCCTCCCCTTCTGTATTTCTTCATGTCCGAAGTTTCAAGGCGAAGTCTTCCTAGGAAAGCATCTTCTCAAAAACCGACGCCGCCAAGGCATGGGGATCTCAAGAGCCAAACACGCTGGGGGGGTTCCCGTCCCGATCAGACCAAGCAAGCAGCCGAGGCGCAGATAGGGCAGAGGGAGGCATGAAAGGGAAGAGGCAGGGGGATAGGGAAGAAGACTGGAAAGGGGGAAGGCTATTCAATCGAAGGCTTTGCTTTCGAACTCCCATATCAGACTCAAGCTCCAGCGCAGCTTTCTAATTTCAGAACAAAGTCGGGATACCACTTAAGTCATGGCTGCCACAGGCTTCAATGCTGCACGGTCGCATTGCAAATGCTTGGAATTCCATTAAGCGAAGCGTTCCTAATGAAATTAACTTCCAGTGACGTCTCCCAGCTTCGGATGTTATCTCAAGCCTTGAAGCGGCTGTCCGATCCCCCATATCGTACAAAGGTGTAAGTAACTCAATCTCGACGTCGGACCTCCCCAGGCTGTAGTCCCAATGCTGTACACTCATCCCAGTCCGAAGCTCTTATTTGTACTTTTCACACCTAACAAATGTCGGTCTTGTCGAGAAAGCCCCTTGTGCATCGAACAAACCATCCCAAATGCCCCTTTCAGGGCACTGACAAGACGCTGGGTCGCTTGCGAGCATGGTCTCCGCGCCCGAGAATTCTCCCCATCCAGCTTTGATCCTCCTAAGCGGTGCATCGTGGGAGGAGACAGTCCTTGCCAACCCGCTGCGCGTACTTTGTTTGCCAAAGGTACAAGCTGCGCTTGGCCTCGCTCGTGGTGCACAGAGCCTCAAGATGGTGGAATATCTTTCTCGCGCGGTTGTCCTCGTCCTCGAGTAGATCTGCTTCTGCTGCTCTTGTAGTGTACTTGGAGGGCGAGATGTTAGGCTTCGAAGGCGACGTCAGAGTGCCTGCTTCAGATTGGCTGGCTTGTTTGGCCACGCGGGAGCGCTCGGCATGAACTGTGACCAGCGTGGTCAAGTTCTCGGGGAGCAGCATCTCGGATTGAAAACGATCCTGGAGTCTCATGAATCGTCCCGTCCATACCTCAGATGGCTGTGCTTCGTGGATCAGACGAGGATTGGGTACAAGTGGCTCCGTTGGGAATGCAGTTGCTGACGAAATGCTGGGTCCGCGTGATGGCGCCTTGGTCGTGTTGTTCGAGCTACTGGAGCTGGAGGCGAAAGAGGTGATACGGCTTGAGCTTCTCGACAGCGACGACGTCAAGTTCGTCAGGACACCCAACGTTCTTGACTTAGGGAGGGAGCTCAACGGTTTGGGCTTGGGTGTCAGTCGGGTTTTGCTGGGCAAACGGGCAGCCACAAAGTCCAAACTGTTTTTGTGTTTGGAGAGCAAGCTGTCGGTCGAGTTGAAGGCGTCGACAGTGGCATAGGTAGTGGCTGTTGACGGCTTGGGCAGGGGAATAGCGGTAGGCGTAGTTTTGCGTGAATGACAATGTCTAGTCAGGGGAATACCACTGTACGTGTTCGATGGAACCAAAAGTCCGCGAGAATCCATGTTTTCGTTACCGTGGGTGGCTGTCAGGGACAACGTCGCGACGGTAGGCATTGCTGACAGGGGCCCGTTGGTTGTGAAGCCAGCCGACAATCGGCGTGTATTGTCTGTTTGACGAAGTTGGACGGGGTTCTGGGCCATTGGATTGGGGTGGATCATTCTGGCTCGCCGATTCTCGTGGGAGGATTCTCCTGGCGTTCCTCTTCTTGAGGCCGCCTGCGTGTGTAGAGCAAGAGCTGGCGGCCCGCCGGTACCAGAATCACGAAGAAAAAGAGACCTAGCTGGCAGCCAAGGCGGAATGCCCTCAGCAAGGTCAGGATTGTCAACCCCAGGGTTTTCAGGAACACGCTAGTGAGCTGGAGTGTGTCCTCGAGATCTTGGTTGATGACTTCGTCGTCCAAAGTGTTGTTGCCTTCCATATCGTAAGAAGCAGTGGGCAGGCAGCGAAGAGATCAGGGCTTCCAAAAATGGGGTAGATTATGGAGGAAGAAGTTGTTTGACGTCCACCAAGGCCGCGGCCATTCTCGCTTTATTTATCCGTCAACTCTTCCCAGCGGAACCGGAAGCCGCAACGCAACTTCACGAAACTGGTATTGTCAGCCGGCAGGAACGTCCCAACGTCAAGAAAGACATCTATTTGGGAACCTACACGTAAAACAAGTATATAAAGAGTGGCAGCCCGTAGTGAGTGACCCCGCGGGTAGGTACTAGGCAGCAACAAGAAATCACGGTAGCAGCCTACGAGCAACACGACACCAGGACGGAAGGTACGGTGCATATTGTCCGTACCTATCCAGACTATAAGGTTTTACACAATGGAATCATCTGTCTCTAGTTGGCATGGTGATCAGGGCAAGTCCTTGATGAACCACGACTTCCCATCATACCGCCGTTGTGTCTTGGCAGGCATGACAGATCAAGCTTTGACGCGTGGGTATGGCACGTGAAGCTGAGTACTTAGGTACTCATGTAGCAGCAAGTACGTCCTGGCTCTGTCAGCTTCAGCAAGTGGCTATGTGTATGAATTTCATGATCCTGATGAATCTCTTCTCTCCTCTTCTCTCCGTGGGGGGTTACGGATTGGTTTCCGGACTCATTGCGACCTTTCACGGGATGCACAGCTCTTGCAATTTGAAGTATACCCTAGCTTCATACCCTTGCATACGTATTGGTATCGAGCACCGCAGCATGAAGACGTATGGGGAGCAAGGGAAGGGAGCGATTTGGCAGCGAGACACGGGTGTTATCCGATCGCGACGACACAATAGAGTATGGATCCAGGAGCCAAATTGAGGCCAGAGGGTGCTTCAAAAAAAGGAAAAAAAAAAACACGTGGGACGTATCTCTGTAATCAAATGATGCCTTCTTAACGTGGGGTATCAACAGTAACCGCTCTACAATCTATAAACCAATATGAAAACCAAGAGGAAGAACAATGAACCGTCTTCTGTCCTCACACAGGGCCGGAGCTCGTCTTGCGTGCATACCCATTCTTCTCCCAGAAGGGCGTCGTCTCGCCCCCCTGGGCTCTTTGCTCGCGGTCCCGAGTGCACTGCATGAAGCCGAAGGGGTCGACCAAGGTCAGCCAAAAGGGCGCCGTGCTCTGCCAGCCGGGCCCGGCGAGCTCGGTGACGCCGTCCTGGGCCAGGTAGACGTGGTAGTCCTGCGGCAGGTAGCGGCGCGGGTGGCTGGCGTTCCAGAGGGCGAGGTTGAGCAGCATGAGGGCGGCCTCGAAGGCGAAGAAGAAGGCCTCGTAGCGCCAGACGGGGCTCAAGTCGGCGAAGGCGAAGCCCGGCTCCAGCAGCCGCGTCGGCCCGGGCCCGAAGTGCTCGACCACCCGGTAGACGGTGCGCACGAGGATCAGCGCCGTGCTGGCGTACAGGGTGAGAAGAGGGAGGCGCACGCCGCGCGCCGCGGCGACGCCCGCCCGCCGGCATCGGAGGTGGAAGAGTCCCGCAAGCACGACGAACGACGACACCACCACGAGCTGGAGCACGAGAGCCGCCTGGCTGAGGTGCTCGCCGACCTTGCGGAGGTCGGCGTCGGCCCCCGGGCTCGCGAGCCAGGCGACGCCAATGGCATTGAGAATTTCCACCAAAGCCGAGAGCCCGCCAAAGGTGGTCAGGACCCGGCCCGGGTGCATGGGCGTGCAGTAGGGCACGTAGTACAGGACGCGACCGAGGACGTGGTAGTTGGCGAGTTCAACGAGGGGCCTGCAAGAATAAAGACGTCAGTCCTGCGTTGCGACGCGCTCGGCAAAGGCCAGAGGGGAGACGTACGGTGCCATGTAGATCAGGCACTGGCTCGCAATGTAGACGGGGATGTCGTCGAAGTGGTAGGCCCCGTAACTGCGACATGCGAAGCCAGCAGTGAATATCAGTCCCGTGAAAGGGTATAGCGACGTGATCTTCCAGCTCTTGTATGTGCTGGTCACAGTGTTAGGTCAGCGTCTGTGCATCATCTTTGCCTGCTTGGGAGGCGAGAGCAGATGGGACGTACTGGCATTGCCACAGATGTACAACCGCCGTCACGGCAAAGGCGACGGTGAAGAAGATAGCGGGGCCCTTGTTGGGCGCGTACAAGAAGAGCGATCCCTCGACCTGGTTTCCGTCTGTCATGCTGTGGATTGTCCTCTTCAGGAATGGTGAGGTTGTAAATGCCCAGTGCGACGACTAAGCTAGCTGAGAGGAGGTGGGTTTGATGCCGAGATGTTGTGCACAGTATGGATGGCATCAAGTCTGTCCATGGCACCCCATGGCGTCTCTGCTGTTCTTATAGAAATCCCGGCAGCATCTTACACATGAAGCCCTCCGCAAATCTCGAATTGCCCAAAAGGGAAACAAGATGTACCACTGTACATATTAGCAGCGCAGAGCCCACCTGTTGTCCCACATGGGGCCCGTCGCACCGCCTCCAGACAGGGGCCCATCGCCCGCGCTAAGGCCCAAAGAAGAGATAAAAGTCCAAGTCGCTCCGCCCCGTCGCGGGGCATACAGCGGGAGGTAATACCTAACCTACAGGCGTTAGGCTGAGCTGTCTCAGAGCACCGTAGAGCTGTGTGTATGGCCTCGCTGGGTGGCTTGACATCGGTTCTTGTTGTCCAATGGTTAAGTTGCATGCAAAGACCGCCGGTGACATAAGTGGCGCCGTGAGGGTCGCCTTCTCTTGGATAAGGTGCAGGTCCAAGGGCTCGCGGGATCAGTATTTGGTTACCATGGCTTCGCCGCCATTGGACACCGTACGGGCAATACGCCGTACAGCCCTCTCTCTCAGGATTGCCGTTTGCGAGGACTTTCATCGCCGGGGCGGCCTGACCGACGCCACCTCACATACAAGCCGACGTCTATCTGGGCCAGCAACGTCGAACAAAAGCTTATCGTCACCCTCCTCCCATTTAAACTCCTACATGGATGTATGGGATGCATGATGCCTGAGGGGGTACTTCAGGGGTCGGCCTGTAAGATCCCATGGGATGGAGGCTGAATACGCCGTATTACTCTGGGCAGGGCTGACCCCACTTCCAGCACCGGCGACGACAGTAAGTAAGCCCAAAGAGGAGAAAGCAGTGGCCCAGCCTGCGCCGCAGCTCAGCTACTTCCAAACTGCCTGCCCACCATCACCTCGACACGACGGGCGCGCTTCTGCTCTTCTCATGATGCACGATTGCGACGATAGGGCTCCTGCGGCCCTTCAGACCCCCCAAGGCCGCCCTGCCGACTTGGTGGTGCCGATGCAAGGGCTACTGCGGGAGGCGGGTGCCGCGTCCGAGGCGCCTGCTTCCAAGCGGCACTGCTGGGAGTGTGTCCGCCGGCGTTTGGAGTGCGACGCTGCGCGGCCCGTATGCACCAAGTGTCGCAAGGCCGGTATCGTCTGCCCGGGCTACGAGGACAAGAAGCCCCTGAGGTGGCTCGCGCCGGGTCGCGTCACCTCGCGCGCTCGTAAGCCCCGGACGACGAAGAAGCCGCCCGCCGCCGCCGCCGCCGCCGGGCCACCCGAGTCTGGCGCTGTGGTTCAGAGAAACACGGCCTCGGCTATCGAGCAACAGCGCGCTGCCTTGGAGATTCTGGGCATAGGAGGCAAGATATCTCTTGTGGACTTTCAGGACGACGTGACACGCATCGTACAAGCCACCTCTTATTGTCAGCTGCCCCCGGTCCTTTTACTCCCCCGTGTACTTAGGCCTCAATCTTCCCGAGATCGCGTTGGAGCTAACCCTATACTTCCCCTCCCCCTCAGTCAACACTCGCGTATATCCGGTCCTCGCTCCGCTGAATTTCCTTGGCCCGACCCCCTACCTAGCTACCATGGATCTGGAGGCCATTCGTGTCCTCCCCATCCCCACAAGCCACACGTTTGTCAGTCTCGTCATATGCCATCATATCTACCAGAACCAGCCCCAAGACCCGGCCGAACTATGGTATCGCTTCCACTACCACCGCGGTCTAGCCATCCGAGAGCTTGGCCACAAGATCGCAAACGACACCCAGTGCGTGGACGACACGACTGTGTTCGGCATCCTGAGTATGTCCTTCTTCCTTTGCCCGGCTTTGCTTCAATCCCACACCCCATTTGGGGCTTGATTCTTGGGCGAATAACGTCCATTCATTGAACCGCGTGCCAAAACTGACCGCTTTCGTAGTGATGTTGTGTCTTGACGTAAGTTTCGCAGAAGATGGGCCTCACCATCCGGTACTGACAAGCCATCTGGGAAGATCATGTACATGCCGCCGAATTGGCGGCCTCACCTAGCGGCCATTACCAAAGTCATCTCTCTACGTGGAGGGTTGGAAGGCCTCTTTCGGTCGCTCCCCCACTTGAGACCGATTTTGACATACTTTATGATGTTCGTCTCTCGCCGCCTCGCCGCTTTCGATCTTCCTCGCGTCTGACTTGATGGAAATGCAGTGTCGGTGTCATGGGCACCACGACAAGCCCGCCTCAAGACTACGTCATCTTGTCGACAGACATGGCGTCTCTCGTGGAGGTGTATGGGAAGGGGGACTACCCAACCGTCTTATGTCCACCTCCCATTTTCCTTGCCCTGATGAAGATTAACATCCTGCGCTACCGCACCTCCCAGGCTCTGCAAGTGTCACCCGCACCCTCAAAGGATCTCGACGCCATCCTGTCTGAAATCTCCGCCTTCTCGCCCGAGGAATGGGGCCAACAAACCCCGGCGTCTAAGGATGCGCTCACGCTCATTGGTCGCATCTACCAGTGCGCTGCCGCCCTGTACTGCATCTTGTCACTTCGCGCCTCTTTCCCCCGGGAAGGGACCGCGCCGTGGATGGCCACCGAGACGGGCCTCGCGGAGACGCTCTTCGAGCTCCTCCGGGAAATCATGGCAAGCACAAGTACGCGGCTCTGCATGGTGTGGCCATTGCTCGTCGCTGGCGTCGCGGCTGCGTCCCGAAGCCCCGCCGACCGCGCCTTTGTCTTGGCCCAGTTTGCGGTGCTCAGTCGGGAGCTGGGAACAGCCTTCCCGTTACTTGCACGCGAGGTTCTGAAGAAGTTCTGGGCTTCGGGGCTTACTGACTGGGATGACTGCTTCAATAGGCCATATGCCTTCGTGGCTTAATCCAATGCGCGGGCCTTCCGCGCTGCAAAAGTTACCGTACCAACTCGACTCCATCCGCACATTCCTTATACACACACATTAGGGAGGGTGGCTTTATGAAGGTTCTTGAGTTTCCGAAAAGCCAGGCACCTGCAGGCGAGGCCAACATTTCTCTATTTGGCGAGCTATCTACGCTTTTCTGGCTGTCCTTGCCCTTGTTATGCCCCGACGTACGGTGTTCGGTCCTTTCTCTGTTGAGAAACGACCCGCCACCTACCTTGCACAAGCAAGAGACAGCTCAGCTCCTCATAGCTATTGCCTGCTGGGCATCTCGTGCACGTCCTGGGCGGCCAAGTCCTTTCTCCCGGTTCACGTCCGCACGCCATCACTACCAAATGTTCGCCGGACAGGGTCCTCGTCGGCGACGACCCGGGACCTTCCGACCAAAAGCTTCGCGTACACACGATGCCTCAGTCTCCTCAGGCCGCTCTCGGCCCGCAGCCGGCGCCTCGTCGCCATCAGAGCTCATGGACGACCCGCAACTACCAGAAAGCCGCCGGCCCATGGTTGAGGCCGTTCTTAGCAGTCGCTGGCTGGCGCGGTGCCGAAGACTGGGGCGGCGCTGCGTTGGCTGGTCAACCTCCGGACCCTGTGCTGAAGCACCGTCAACAGCACCTCCGCCTTCAACCGGTGATGACTGGAGGTTGTTGGCACTGAGTGGCGGAGCACGCACCGACACAGGCAGCGGTGCGCGGTTCTGTGTCTCGCCGGCGTGGTACTTAGACCTCAGGCTCGAGAGAGACCGCTCCAGTTTTTGACCCGGGCGACGGAGCAAATTGAACGGGCGTGCAGGCTGTCCATCCGTGCCGCCTCCTCGCGTCTCCTGGCCGCGCCTGTCATCTTGAGCTCTGCAGGGCGGTTCCTGTCCTTCCGCGCTCTCGCCGCGGGGCGGAAGTGGGAGGCGAGTCTCGCCACCTACCTTCCCGGCCCGGAGCATCCGCGCCTCGGGATCGTTCCAGATGAGATAGCTCGGGCCTTGGGGTAGCACGTCGTGCTGGCCCGGCATGTCTGACCGCGACACTTCCGTGACGGTAACGTGACGGTTGCTCCGGGATTCCCGGCGGGCGAGCGTCTTGATCAAGCGCCGGGTGGTCTCGTCGACGGGGTGCGAGTTCAGGGGGCCGTTAGGCGGACGAACGGCCGAGGTGCGCTGAGCGCGGCTGGAGGCCTGACCCGGCATTTCACTGTTTGGGACGGGGGCCCTCTTGGTCAGTCGACGGCCCGCCATAAGGCCAGTTGGTTGGGAGAGTTGTCGAGGCACGCGGTAGAGTGTGTCCCCTTCTGGGATCGTCTCTGGCAGGTGAAATTAGCTCAGCCAGGGTGTGCAAAGCCCGGCTATAGACGACACGAGAAACCGCGCAATAGGGATCCTGTGGGGCTTTAAAACTAGCGAGAGCCGGTTTTCCTGAAACAAATCAGCCGTCTCTTTATGTCTGGTTCGGTATTTAGCTATAGGAAGCCTCGCCTAGAAGACTTTGGGTGTTTCCTTTAGACAAAGCCTTGCTCAGCACCCACAATGCGAGTTTCGGATCTCCCTTCTTTGTTGGAGGTTCCCTAGCCCGGATACTGTCTCGTTATCTTTGTTATTGCTTACCTTGGTTTGTATCAATCTGTACACAGGTGATTTCCCAAGACTGTGTGAGAGTTTTCTATCCGCTTCTCCAAAGCCAATGGCGTTCGAATTTCCCAGGCCAACGGAAGCCGGCCACCAGGTTCTTATTGCTCTTTATCTAATCCAGGCGTCTAAAAAGCAGCACTTTGTTTATTAGACTGGACTATATTAGGCTCGACTATACTATAGTCCGCCCCAGTTTTTAATCGTTCTACAGACGTTATATCGAAATAAATCTCTAGCGGTTTCACCCTAGCGCAAGGTCATCACATCTCGCCGATGGAGTCGTGTGAAGTTGGCCATGCAGTGATCCCGGGTGTGAAACCCCAATAACACGGGCCAAGGGCAATATTATGAGGCGGACTGCATACCGCAGCGGCTACCGCACCAATCGGACTTTTTCATCCAGACCCGGCATTTGGGCCCACGGGAACTGGGACGCATAGCCGCCACAGAGGAGCAGGACGTTCGTTCAGTGCGACTATAATACAAGCGGCCTCCCCCATTGCCACGCACCCTGGTACAACACCTTGAACTTTTCTCCTCATTCCTACCCAGTGCTCGAGTTATCTTCCCTCGCCACGGTCTCTCTTATTCGGGGCCGCCTTTCCCTTGCCTAACACCGTGTCTTCGACTTAACACCCAAGCGGGCACTTCTCTTAGTTCGTCCTTACCATCTGCTTCTAGACTCCTACTTGGCCGAGTTTCCCTGTTTACCTGCGCGGGTTCTTGAACTTTCCGCCGCTTATCTCGGGACGCGCCCTCAACTGCTGTCCTCCCAGTGCGACCCCGTCTCCCTTTGTCGCGTACAGCCCTGCTCTCGCTTTTTGTTACCTGTTTGCGCCATTCCGTGTACACGATGAGAAACTCGCTCCTCTTGTTGCCGCTTCCCGGCCCTTGTTTGTAGATTCCTGGCCCTTGTTTGTCAAATTCCTCCCTTCGGCCTCAAACAAGGAACCCTTCACAATACTCGGCGTAGAGATTGTCATCGGGAATCCAACCAAATTACCGCCCCGGCCAGGTCTTGCAATGTATGCAGCCGGCCATCGACGTAGCGAAAACGGCATGCGGGCACAACCAGCCGCAGCAGGTATGCGGGGGATGTTTCCCACGCTGAAGTTCGTTTGGGCTTGTCTGTGGGTTGAATGCAGGGCGACATGGACGGCGGCCACTACGGGCTCCCCGGCTATACCCAAGGCGACCAAAGGGCGCCACGAGATACCGAAAACGGTCGAGACCCACGGTGGAAACGAAGGCGAGACCACGGCAGGTCATGGAAGACTAAGCCCAATCCAAATTTGCAAATTGGCTGCTGCTCAGGCGCAATCCAGGTATAGGGAAATATTTCTAGCCAATATAGACGCACGGTGTCCATCCTAGGGCACCGAACGGTGAAAGCCCCCAAGAAGACCGGGAGGAGGCAAACGGAGAACGGGGCTGCCCGGGACTAGAATTTGGGTCTTTTCTATACGGGGTCTTTCTCGCTTCGGGCCGATTTTCTCTGCTTGTATTGTGTGACAAAAGGCACAGTTTGAAAGATTGTTTTTTTAATTTGTGGACTGCTCTCGTGCCTGGCATCGATGTCATACGCGGATGGTCTTTTACGGTCTAATTTATTGGAGAATAGGCATTCCCTACTAGCTCGAAGGTTGTACGATAAAAGACTTTTGAGTTTCAAATTGCTAATGGTTGGTACGATGCTGATACGCATACCAACATGATTTGCTATTCTGAAAATTGTGGAGTAAGTTATTATAACACTCCACCCCCTCAAATGTACTATATCCAAAAATCGGATTGCCACCTGACTAGGGCCCTCAGAAACTGTCATCACGATTTATTCCTTCAGGAAGCGTAGGAACGCCTGCGCTACCAGCACGCCGTCGTGCTCGTCCGCCAGCCTCGCCATGGCGTCCTCGAAGGGCCCGGTGGGAATGACGCCCGCCTGGTGCCGAGCCTGCAACATCTCGTGCATCATGAACCGGGAGAACTCCGGGTGGCCCTGGACCGTGATGAGACGACGGGGTATGTACATGCCCTGGGTCGGGCACTGCTCGGTGTGGCCCAGCGGCACCACACCGGGGGGGTACTCGAGCACCGCGTCGCGATGGGTCTGGAAGATTTTCTGCATTGCCGCGTAAGAAAAGTGGCCTACGTGCCATTCCGGACCAGCCGGGGTCGCCAACGCTGGTGTTTGGGGGGGCTTCCCCATCGTTTACATTCTCCCGCCCCCCTTTTCTTTTTGCCTGCAGAGACGGGGCGGACTCACCAGACGTTCGGCGCCAAAGACGCGTTTCCCCGCGTCCGTGAGCTCCACGTCGGTGACGGAGAGCTCCCAGCCGCGGGGCGAGCGGCCGACGGGGGCGCCGAGGGCGCGGGCGGCGATCTGGTGGCCGAAGCAGACGCCGATGACGCGGACGCGGCCGGCCTCGAGCAGGCGGCGCGTGTAGGCGACCAGGCGGACGACCCAGGCGTCGTCGGCGTGGGCCGAGTGCCGGGAGCCCGTGATCAGCACGGCGTCGAGGCTGTCGGGGTCCGGGTAGGCGGCGGCGTCGGCCCTCACGTCGTGCGCCGTGAGCGTCAGCCGGGCCTCGAGCGGCGGCGAACCCGCGCCCGCCGCCGCCGCCGCCCGGAGCAGCGTCGTGAAGATGGCGGCGAACCCGCCCAGCTGGGCGGCCACGCTGGGCAGCGGCTCGTCCGTCACGAGGATGGCGAGGCGCAGGGGTGCTGCCGCTGGGGATGGAGAGTCCATCTTGGGGTTATAGGGCGAGGGGTGGTGGTGCATCTGCTACCGCGGTCAAAGATACTTGAAATAGAACCAGGAATAGGCAAACTTATTAAGAGCAATTAGGAGACGCGGTTTTGCATAATGGAGTAGAAGGATCCATAGCTAGCTCACGGGAACATCATGAATCTTGTCGGGCTTCAAATTTCGCCACCCGAGCCGCCAGGATTCCTCCACTCTGGCTCTCTCGATGGTTGCATGCATGGTTGCAAAGTCATCTTCTCCCCCGCAGCACTGAATCAGAGCCCGAGCGGAGTTGCATAAGGGTAGGATTTGGCCTTGGCCCCTGGCTCTTCACACTGCACAGGGGTGGATATTTTTGCTGCCGGTGGGACGAAGTAACGCAGGGTATAATGGAGACAGTCGGAGGGTCACTATGCATCCTCGTCCGAATTTGGTGGGAGGCCAGAAAAGCTGGGATTCAGGGGTGTCCGATGGTTGCGCGTCGAATTTCATGCTCTGTATCTGGACAGATACTCCATTTGACTTTGGGGGGGAGGCTGGCTGTAGCCATCTATACTCGGCTCTTTCCGCTTGAGTGCCTCAAGTTGGGCTTTTGTCATCCCGGCTGGTGTGCTCGGGCATCTGACCTCCTTCCATGCCCGTTATATCCCCCGAAGAACCAGCCTGGCCCAAAACCGGCTCCTTGATGGTAATGTACTGACTGTGTGCCCTGATCCGCTTGCCGTATTTATACAGCACCCACGGTACTGGCACCAAAACAACCGAAACGAAGCCTAGAAGACTACTGGCCCAGCCTATGCCCAACGAAGAGAACATTTGCACCGTGAACAACGGGAAGGCACCCCCTCCCGCATACCTCAGGAGACTGTTGGCGCTCAGGGCGCTGGCGCCGTGCGTCGACCCGTACGAGTTCATGATATAAAGCGCGCCGCTGCTGTACACCATAATGTTGCCCACAGCGAAGGGTACGGCCGCGATCACGGGGCTCAGCCAGTATACGCCCGCGTTGGCCGTCCACCCAAACCAGAAAAGACTGGCCGGGTTGAGGGCCGAGCCTACCATGGCGCCGTAGAGGCGGTACTCGGGCGGCACTGCACCCACGCCGTGCTTGGCCTCCAGGGCCGGGTACGTCCGGCGATCAATATACACCACGGCCATGAAACCGATAACGCAACCCAGCGCGATTGAGATGAAGGTGAGGCCTTGCTGGCCCAGGGTGAACTCGTACTTGCCACCAAAGATGTAGGGAAAGGCGGCAAAGAAACTATAGAAAACGGCGAAGTTGAAGGCCATGTAGATGGTCATGAAGAGCACAATGGACTCGACGAAGAGCATCTTGAAGGGCTTGAGGACTATGCGCTTGACGATGGCGCTGGAGGGGAGGGTGAATTTGCGTGGAGCGGCCCGGGCTGCGTCGGAAGGCTTCTCGGCGCGCAGGCGCTGCTGCCGGCGCTTCTGCAGGATGGTCTTCTTGTAGGTTTCGAACTGGGGCAGGGCGTAGAGGTAGTTGAAGGCGACCATGAAGAGGATGACCCATTCAAGCCATCGGAAGTCTTTGGCCTCACTCAGGTAACCACCGATGACGGGTCCTGAGGGTGGTTAGCACGGATAACGGCGCGGCTTGCACAGCAGGGGGAGGAGAGCCGGTCGTACCAAAGGCAGGCCCCAGAAAGGGCGACACGAAGTAGAAGGGATAAACAAAGCCGGCCAGGGCGGGCTGCCACAGGTCGGCATTGGTGCCGCCGCCGACGGACACGACGGCGCTGCCGAAGAAGCCGGCGAAGAAGCGGCAAACCAGCAGGGTCGCGAAGTTCTGGGCGAGGCCCGAGCCCAGGATGAAGAGACCGAACACGGGCACGGTGGCCAGGTAGACGATCCTGCGGCCGTACTGCTCGCTGACGGGCGCGGCGATGATGGCGCCGAGGCCCAGCGCCCAAAGAAAGAGGGAGAGGCCGAGGAGCGCCGCCGTGTGCGAGACGCCGAACCTTTCCGAGATGTCGCTGGCCCCCGGGGTGTAGACGGAGGAGGCAAAGGACCTGGAGGGGAGGGGGGGACTTGTTAGCGTCTGGAAGTCAGGGCATGGCGGGCGAAGGACGCCTCTCAGCTAGCCCTCCTACGTACACGTTAATGCAGAGAAAGGCGGGAATGCTGGTCATGTAGATGCGTTTCCACAGGGGCCAGTTGTAGGGACAGTCCGGGTCGTCCGGCCCGGTCCAGTCGTCGTCCTGCGAGGGTAATGGCACGCCGTCGGCCATGGCGCGAGGGGATGCGGAGGGCGCGCGGTGGAAGGAGGAAGGACCTGGTGAAGCCGAGTCTGGCCGGCAAGGAAGGAGCAGCAAAGGGGCGTTGCGGGAAGCCGAGGGAAGCAATCGTGGGAAAGGGCGGGTGGTGAGTGACACACCGACGTTGGCCAGAAGTCGAGTTCGCCCTTCTTAGTAGCGTTGGCGTACGATGAACGGTCATGGTTTCCAGCTTGGTCAGGGCGAGGGCCCCACGGAGGTAAGTCCTACTACTGGTACTAGTGTGTATCGCGCGGGCGCGGAGTTGCTCTTCCGCTTCCGTGCCGTGCACCGGCGGAGAAGAGAAGCAAGGGGACAGACAGTCAGCGCCAGATGGGTCGGATTCGACGTCGTGAATGGGCGACGCCTACCGCTGTTATGGATACTCCTGTGAGTGGTCGGCCTTTTGGCCCGATTCGACGGGGCCATCCAAAAACAGAGCGAACAGCCGCTCGCACAAGGCGAGACAAGTCAGCACTTGGAGACTTCCATTACGTAAAGCACGCGCTGAGTAAGTTGGGTACATAAGCAGCCGTCTTTTACTAGTTTACTATGTACGTATGCCTGCAAAGCAACCTTACCTACTTTACCTACTCCGTCTGCTCCGCATCGAGTGCGGGCCAGCCCGCCCGGGTCCCCTGTCGGATTAGCTCTCGTGGGCAGAGATCTGGATCTAAAGCCAACACTCTCCTTCCCGAACGGGACGGAGGCACAGATGGGCAACTGTCAGCTTTGCAGGCGGCGAACAAACCTGAATCGCCTCCTGCCTCACCACGCCGGATTCCATTGGTCGCCGCGAATCCAGCCGTCCGACGCATCTCGGTTTCTCCCCCCGGCCTCCCCTCTCCCTCTCCCGTATCCCTGAGGGTAGGTGCATCTGCCGCGGAAAATGCAGTGCCGCTTCCCTCACTGTCCAGACGACATGCATCGGGCGGGAAACGGCTGGCCACTGGTATGGATGGAACCCGGGATGCCCTACCCTCATTTCCGCTGTGTATGCGAGTCAGGGGCCCCCGCCAGAACGCAAGGGTCGACCGCCCTTGGCCGGAACAGCGTCCGTCTATGCATGGGGCTGAGAGTGTCTCTGCAGCTGAGGAGAAAAAAAAATCCAACATCGCAATATCTCAAGAATGTATGCCGCATATGGCGCGAACCCCGCGGTGCTGACTTCAATCCTGCATATTACCCCCTGGCCACGCTGCCTGCAAGAAAACTTTTTGCCAGCCCGCAAGGGCAAGCTTGGCGTTTGACGAGCAGTGTTGTCTGACGGGGACACAACGTCTGGTAAACAGCGGGTTAAGGCCAAATTGCGTGATCTGGGAAGCCGCCGGGTATGCATGGTTCACAGTCTTGTCCCCAGCAGCCAGCACTCACTCCATCGTAAATGCCAAAGATGGACCCCCCGGGAAGACAGGACTCGCCATCCAGTCATCCTGCAGCTCAAGACTGCATAGTGATATAACGAATCGGAGGCCATAATGTCCGCCGACGTGGCACAGGAGAGGTACTTAGGCTACACCAAGTACCTACATGCTTGTAAGACCCATAACCTCCCGCTGTCAAGAAGGCTGGTAGCCCCCTCCGCAGGGTTTGCCTGACGCGTGGGCACTCAGGGGTAGAGTCGCCGCAAAAGCCCGCCTGGTATAGGCAGTCATTCCACCGGAGCCCTGCTGCTAATGTTTGCACTCGGGCTCGTCGTTCCGTGGACTGGAGGTCTGGGCCTTTGGCATCCATTACCAGCCCGGCTCTGATGCACTCCAGGCAAGGGACTTTCGACCCGCTACCTTGGAGGGTCTTGCACGACCGGGGACGTCGGCGGTGGTAACCTTGATTCCGTCACCCTTTTCGTGGTTTCCGAAACCCTGTCTTGGCGTGTACGATACTTCCGCGTCAACCACATTTGAGACTCCAACAAGTACTTTTCATATAGTGACCATACCGCTGTCTCATCCGTCCCTGCCTCGTCCGCCTTGCGGAATAGGGTGCCCGGATAAGCAGGGCCCGATAGGTTCGGGAAAACTTCAAATCACAGGGCTGGTTAGGGCTTTAGGGACCAGGTCTGGGGCTCGGCCACCTCGGTGGCATCCTTTTCCTTCCTCATATTGACAACTCGCTCGGGTAAGTACCGACCTCAAGAAAAGCGGGGGAAGCAAGTACTGGCTACGCCCCCGGCGTCGGAATTTCACGAAAAGGGTATCGGATATTGACGTTCCCCTCGTACGAGCTTACATGTTGCGTAACTGCGCCTCGCCGTGACACCATACGAGCTGGCGGCGGCAGGCAACCGTGTGACCAGATCCCTTCCTCGAGCTCATCCCCTCCTGTGCCCCCCGGACGGAAGGAGCATGACCCCATACCCGCACATGCTGGCGCACCCGAAGCCGGGGGGAATATTACTGGCAGCTGCGTAGATCCTGGCTTAGGTCCTGACCCAGGAACAACGACCCCTTCGCTCTCCCTTCTTGATTGGGGAATGCGGTTGCAGTCAAGACCCATGCGGGAGAGCGTGGGCTCTCGGCTGAGGTGGATTGGGTGGATAGGGAGAGTATAACCGCTGAAGATTGTGGATACGTCCTTTGCTTACCTGTGTGCATTCTGAAGCCCACGATGGTTCTTGACGCACACCTCGAAAACATCCTGCCCCCTCACACGGCCTCGGACCCAGTTGGCCGCATGCCGTGCCTCCTCTGAGGAGGGAGGGGGGTACGACAGGAGTCATACTGGCTCTCTGCAAGTGGACGCGACGGAACATCCAAATGAAATCGCGGGGGTGGCGTGCTGCCACAGAACTGTTCTACTATAAAACAAGAGTGTCTGGCCGGACGAAAACGACAATTTCCCTAATCCCTCCTTCAGTCGCGTTTCCAGCTCTCGGGGCACCCAGCACATACCATGAAGTTTCTCGTTACCACCTCCTTGCCTACTTATGCTGGGGCCAAGGCGTCCTCATGCCTTCAGTTTAGCAGTCCCGGCTCTGACCACTCTGTCCCCTTGACCGGCCGGGAGGCGGTGGACGTGTGGATATGCGACGGCGATGAAGCGACCAACGATTTGGTAGGCCGGTGGCTGGACCAGGCTCCCCACGTCCCCAAGTCGATGCTGGTACGCGACGCCGCCGCCATTCCCCGCCTCCGGGAACTCCTCAAAAGGCAAGGGGGCGAGGTGGCCGAGGCTCCCCGGCGGTCGTCCGACGACTCGCTCAAGACTTGGGAAGAATCGGTTCTCCGAGACGCCGAGATGCTCTACGCCCGGGCCCGTTCCAGCGCCGACACTCAGCGGGTGAAAGCCAAGAAGCTGAGCGTACCGGCCGGGGAGACGACGGTTGTCCTCGTCGGCGCGGGCATCATGAACCTTATGACCGCCCTCCTCGTAAGAAATTTCCCTTGCTCCTCGTTGCCCCCTTTCCCCACGCCCTCTTCTCTTGTATCCTCAAGCGTTTCTTGGCGGGGGCCTTCTGACTCTGGGTGTCATAGTTGGTCGGTGAAGGCTACCGTGTGCGCATCGTGGACCAGGGGCCGGATCCCCGGTCCTGTCAGCTGAAAGACTGGGCCAGCCTGGGCGTCACCAGCGGCGGCCACAATGCCCGCATGTTTACCAACACAGAGGCGGATAACTACAACGAGCAGGACAGCGAGATCTACCAGGACATGCTGTCCATCTTCCGGAAGACGGTCCGGGAGGGCGGGTGGAGCGTCAAGCCGCCCAAGGAGTTCTCCGCTGCCGAAAACGCGTGGGTAGGCGCGTTCGAGCGAGTCCCGGGCTGGATGGCGGCCGCCTTCAAGAAGGACATCCACCGGGTGAACCAAGGGTCCGGGGCTCTGTGGAAGGACCTCATGAGGACGTGTCCGGCCCTGTTCCAAGATGTGGGGTTCCACGAGGACATCATCCGCATGTACGTCGACACGACAGCGCTGGACGCTTCCGTCGAGCTCAACCACCGGCTGGGGGCCCTGCTGCAGACGCCCTCACAGAAGGAGTTCCTAGATGTGTATCCCGGTTTCCGCACCGCAGCGGAGACAGGCCATCTGGCCGGCGGCATCATGGTGGAGGGCTTTACGGTCAACATCCACGTCTTCGTGGCCAAGCTGATGAACCACATCACGGCTCTGGGCGGCGAGTTCGTCTGGAACTGCGCAGTGCAGGGCATCAAGCGCAACGCCCAGGGCGAGGTGACGCACCTCGAGTCGCAGCAGGGGAAGCTGGAAGCACACCACTTCGTCCTGAGCCCCGGCACCACGGGGAGCGCGCTGCTGCAGGGGACGGGCTGCGAGAACCTGGTGCACGGCGTCCTGGGCATCTGGCTTCAGATCCCCAACCTGGAGCCGCAGATGCGCCACTCGATCAAGATCCACCGCGACGGCCACAAGGTGGAGGACATCAACATCACGGTGGCCAAGGACGGCGAGACGGGCGAGGACATCCTCGTCTTCGGGGGCGCGTACGGCTACGTCGGCCTGGACCGGCCGGCGCCCGACTCGGCGGAGCTGCGGGCGCTGTACGACGAGCTCGAGGAGGTGGCGCGCATCTACTTCCCGGCCGGCTACGCCGCGGCCCGGCAGCGGGGGCCCCGGGCCATGTACCCAGGAGGCCACCGCAAGCTCTGCGTCCGGCCCTTCACGCCCACGGGCCTCGGCGTCTTCGAGCGGGCGCCCACGGCCGCCGGCGGCCAGCTGGTCATCACCGGCGGCAACAACACGGGCGGCTTCGCGCAGGCCCCGGCGGTCGCGCGCGCCACCTTGCGCGCTTTCGCCGGCGAGCACGACCCCATCCACGTCCTCTTCCATCCGGACCGCGGCCGGCTGCTGCCTCCAGCCCCGGTCGCCGCCCGCCCGCGTCCCCCGGTCGGCCTGGGCGCCGAGGCGGAGGAGGCGGAGGAGGAGGCCCGGCAGCCGGCCCAGAAGAAGATTCTCCTGCTCTGCTCCGACGGACCCCAGCACCGCTACCTGCGCTACCGCCTGGAACAAGCCTTCCCCGGCTACCGCTGCGTGCAGGAGACGGACGCCGGGCAGATCCGGCACCTGGTGAGCAAGTCGCGGCTCGTCGACGCGTGCTGGCAGCGGTACCACGGGCTGCGGCGGCAGGTGCTGGGCCACGGGCGGCAGCGCGCCGCCTACTTCGACCGGCTGGTCCCGCGGGACCACGTGGCGCGGGCGCCGGACCTCGTGGTCGACAGCGTCAACTGCCGGGCCGTGTGGGAGGCGGCCGAGGCGTGGCGGCCCGACCTCACCATCGTCTCGGGCACCAAGTACATCGGCAAGAAGCTGATGGCGCGCGGCGGCCTCATGGTCAACCTGCACACGGGGCACCTGCCCGAGTACAAGGGCAACCACTGCGTCTTCTTCGCCCTCTACGACGGCGCCCCCGACCGCGTCGCCGCCACGCTGCACCAGCTGACGCCCGCCCTCGACGGCGGCCACGTGCTCGACCGCGTCTTCCCCGCCGTGCTGCCCGGCGACACCGAGGAGTCCCTGTACACGCGCTGCCTCGAGCTGGCCATCGACCGCGTGCTGGAGCACGCCGAGCGCTTCGCCCGCGGCGAGGCGCTGCACTTCGAGCCCCAGGCCGCCGAGGGCGCCATCTTTCGCCACTGCGACCGCACGCCCGCGAAGGAGCTGTGGTTGTGGTGGCGGCTCAAAACCGTCGGGTTGCCGCGGCTGGCGCCGAAGCAGCTGGAGTGAGGGACGATCACGGCGGTCGTGTCGGGTCGGGGCTTTTACCTGTATACAGTGAACAAAATTGATGATTTATGACTTTTTCATCCCATTGGCCGGAAATTGCTAGCTACTAGTCATTGCGTCAGGGGGTACTAGCACAATGTATTGGTCTTAGTACCGAGAATTTCAAGAATGAGACGATAATGTAGGCGGCGCGAAAAAGTTAAAGGCAAACAAATTTGTCTTGAGCCTGATCGGCTTGTGACTACATACCCTATTAAGGTTGTTAAGATACATGTTGATTAACTTTATCTCGTGACTGACCCGGTAAATTTGTTATTTTGTGACGTATTGAATACCTAGATAGCCCTTGTTGGATAGGCAGTGTTTTTGGTCAAGGACGCCATGTAGACTATCGGTTCTTAGTTAATCAACAGTTCCGAGTTACATCGTGTTTATCGGGATACTAAGATAGGTCGGCTACTTTGATTGCTGTAGATAATATATTCCCCATAGACTCCTGCTTCTGGCGGCCAAAGCTCATAATTCGTTCTGCTAGCTGTTGTTTCCCCTTACTATGCTGCCAACCAGAAGGAAACCATCTGCTCTATTCCGGCTGCCAATCTACTGCGGGATTTGAGCAAATAGTCCTTGCTTCCTTTGCACAGGGTTACTTGTGGCTGTCCCTCCATCAGTCCCCTGCCTTAGCGGTCCCCCTTTCCACGAAACCACCAATTTGGAGACAGTAAAGGTAGCACCCATCAAAAGCCCGTGGTGCAGGCTCTATGTACGCGGGTAATTTGAAGATGGAATAACACCCTTTTCATGGCGGGACATGGTCCGGGGCATACACCGGGCAGCGACAGAACGCGGATGCACTTGGCCCGAAACGCATCGAGCACTTTACCACACAGAGGAGCTATGTTTCTAGGGTATGTGAAGAGGCTAAAACGGTTGCTTCGAGGCGGGATTGTCCGAGTGTTGAGGCTGAACCGAAGACCCAGGATCGCCTCAGGGGGTGTTCCGTCCAAGATGGTCAACGTCGATCAGCGGTTTCTTCATCGTCATAGCACAGGCCCGAGTGGATGCCAAGGAGCTCCTATCCTCTGCACATTCAGCCGTGAAAGAAGTGATTTGCTATTTAGGTACAAGTAGAGGGTCCCAGCACCCATGCTGGCTTTATGTCTCTCTGCTCTTTGTATCTACGATACCCGAAGCACCCGCCAACGAGCCACATGCCACTGCCAAGACAGCGCCCAACGGCGTCCTCGTAATCGGTCAGCCAGGGACCCAAGGGTGAACTACGGCCATCGAAGCGTTCCGATAGAAGGAAGAAAACTTGGAGCTGGCAGGTGACGTGTCAGGAGGCGGAACAGCGGTTAACCGGCCCGTGACCCCCCGAGAAAAAAATGACATTGGCGGGGGGCTCTGGCCGAGCCGCACGACACCACCTCCCCAGATGTGTTTCAGGTAGCCCTGCGGGGGACGGGAGATTACCAGCGCCATCACGCAGCGAAACGGCCGCCGGTGACGTATTTTCCCCGTATTCGCCGATGCTCTCGTCCACGGGTGTCCGCTTTGGGCCAAGGCATAGGCATCGATATTATCGCACCTGTCACGCGCCGCCTCGCGGTTGCGCCGTGGTGCTGCTTCCGGCGAGTCGGAGCGTGCCGGGTTCTTCTTCTTTCCTTTCTTTTTATCTTTTCTGTCGTCTGCCCCGTCGGCGGCTCACGATCGAGGGGAGTGGACGTGGGGCGGCGACGGGCGACTCTGAAACAAGACGCCCCCCCCCGTCCTGTCACGGCCGTTGGGACGAACCGGTGGCTGTTGGGCGCATGATTCCCCCCCGCAAAAAGACCTGCGTGGCATCATGCACATGCGACGCACGCCACCGGTCCGGGATCCTCGACTGGGCCGCGGCCCCCATGGGGAAAGAGAGCTGGCCTGGTCTGGCCTCGAGACGGACATGCGGGGTGTTGCACGGCTAAATGGGACCAAGAAACCTCCCCTGGCACGGCGGCATGGGTATAGCCAGAACCCCCCCCCTGAGCGGCACACGACCATTGGCTAGAAAATACAAATGCCGTCTTGGCGCTGCACACAAGCAGCCGACCCTCCACAACGGCACCGCGAAGCGACGCCAGCGCTCGCTCGAGCCGGCCGGACTAGATGGCGGCTTCGTCAGGCGCTGCGCCGTCTCGTCGTGTATAGACAGCTAAATGGGGGAGGGCTGGTCATGGCTGCCCACGTTACGCTGGGCTGTGTTTTCCTTTTGCGCCTTACCATCATCAAAATTACCTTGCGCCAGTTCGCCGCGGTAATTCTTCGAATACAGAGGCAAACGCCACCTTCGCTTGTGCCCTCGGCTTCAATCGTCAAGGTTGACGACGCGCCAGGAGAATGGGGATGGTTGTCCTCTTCAACCAGACACAACCCTGGGAGTTGACAGAGGCCCTGGAGGAAGGTGGAAATGGCCCCTTAATAGACACGGTATGAGACCTAATCCCATCTCCTTAACTTCCTTACCAGTTAATGACAACGTGTAAACAGGGATACAATGCCCGTGCCCTAGGGGTGTTTGCTGGTATGGTGGCAATACACGTCGTCTGCACCATATTTGTTCTCCTCCGGGTCGTGTCTCGCCTGTGCTGCCTCCGGAAATGGTTCGTCGACGATACCCTGATGATGGTGGCCTGGCTCTGGTCCACGGGCGTCTGTACCGTCTACGTCCTGGCGCTGCGACTCCCTCCACCCGTCGGTTCGCCCCTATTGCCGGGGCAGGCTATGGTGTCGTCCTGGATCCTGGGATGTCTCGGCCTTTCCTTCTACCAGATGTCGCTCTGCTTCGCCAAGCTCTCCATCGCCTCCTTCTACCTGCGCATATTCAGGACGCGCCCTACCGTGACGGCCTTGACCTGGATGACCATGGGGGCAGTTATGGGCCTGGCTATCCCGTTGACCGTCATGGGCGCGATGCAGTGCCGGCCCGGGTCGGAAACGGGGGCAACTAACAACGGACCGGGCTGCTTCAGCTTCACACCCCTGCTGATCCTCAGCTCGGCCACGCACGCCGCGACGGATGTTTGGTTGATCGTCCTCGTAGTGCCGACCATCACACAACTCGCACTGCCATGGCGCCGCCGTATCGCCCTTGCAGCCATATTGTCGCTCGGCGTGTTCGCCATCGCGGCCAGCATCGTGCGGCTCCGGCTCAGCCTGTCCCACGACGTGCAACTGGCGGCAGGGGCACCGAGCACGGCCACACTGGCCTTCTATGCCTTGACCGTCCTCGAATGCGACATGTCTATCCTCTGTGCCACGACGCCCCTGGTACGCCCTGTCCTGGCCTGGATCTGGCCACAGCACTTTCCGGAACCACTGCTGCGGTCCGACACGGCGAGTTTCAACCTCACCGTGGTCAGCTACCACGGGTACCCGTGGCAGAATTCCGCCATTTCCCGCGGCCACCGACCGTGCAACGCCACGGCCCTCTTCGGCCCCGGGGAGCACGGGCCGGGCGAAGAGCCCAAACCGACGACGCCGAACCTCGCGGGCGCCCACCGCACGCCCACGCCGCTCAGCCTCAAGAGCATCATCGCCGGCGGCCGGGGACCCCGGGGCCGCCGGCTGTCGGGGCCGGACACGCACCCGATCCTGGCCCGCGCCCCGGGCGCCGGCAGCCCCGGCGGGCCGCGGTACTCGGACGGCTTCCGGCAGTGGGAGACGCCCGACCCGGGCGCGGCGCCGTGGGACTTGGCCGCCCGCGCCGCGGTGCCCCGGCCCCAGCTGCGCCTCAGCCAGGAGAGCTTCATGGCCCCCTCGGACCCGGCGAGCCCGCACACGCTCGCCAGCGCCGCCAGCCTGCCTTTCAGCCGCGACCGCTTCGCCGCCCGCTGGCAGAGCGTGGACCTGGGCCTGAGACCGCCGCCGCCGCCGCGAAGCGAGGATGGCAGGCCGGCCACGAGGGAGTGATTCGTGTGCCCTGGGGGTCCCTGAACAACCAAAGTGTCAGGCTTTGTTGCGGGAAGACGGGATTTTTGAAGTTTGTAGGACGTATGGAAATACCAACAGCAGGATTTACAGACCCGAATGAGCTGGTAGCACAAACGCAAAAGTGGATGACCGCATCTGCGCTATACAAAAGATTCGAAGCGGGAGCAAAGTCACGGCCCTTCGAATTTTTTTTCTGTTTAACCCAGCCATTAATACCCTACCATTTTCAAATATATTGGTGTTTGTTTATTAGAAGCAACAAGAACTCGATAGCAGCAGCTCCCAAATGCCCCCCTGAGAAATTGGGCGCTATATCCTCCACTCAATGCACTGCTCGGATACACCTGTCCATCTAGTGACCTGGCTAATTTTCCCAATGTGTTGTCCTGTCTGTAGCCAAAGCCCGAACACCAAGAAGTAACCTGGTCTTGATACTGCCTTTGCGACTTCAATGATTGCAAGCTTGCCTGACAGTGTTAATTTCTCCGGTAATCTTGGCTGATGTTCAAACGTTGTATTTGAAGTGCTGGTACGAACTGTTTAGCTGGTGAGTGAACAGAATCGTGTTGTTGCTATTTAGTGGTATAACCAGGCGGTTTGGGTGAATACAGCGGTGATTCTGTTCGTTTTCCTGGGGTTGCGGCAACGATGTGGAACGTTCCTGGATACAAAGTATTAAAGGTGCCTCAATCTCACCTTCCAACAACCAACTTGACCACGAAAGCCTTCTTGCCTCCTTCCAGTGCCAGAACATAGGTTCTCCCGCTGGTTCGTCCACTGATAATCGTACGCCATCACCCAACAAAGTCTACACAAACACAGACCAATCTACATCTCTTGACAGCCCGCCAAAACAAGTACATCCATTGTCAACAGGTTATCAAACTACACATCACTTGACAACATGAAGGTCAGTTTCTAGAGACCAGTTGCCACCTTAACCTGATCTGACGGAAATACACAGTTCCCATTCGCCACTCTTGTTGCCATGCTGGCCGCCCTGGTCGTTGGCTCGCCCACCCCGAACCTTGCGAACGAGCGAGACTCTGCCGAAGTTGAGCTGTCGCCTGCCTTGTCCGATATCGAGATGGCCCGGGTTATGTTCCACGATGCCTTGAAGCGCCAAGAACCCCAGGGCTGTGATAACCACTACATGATCGAGTGTGGCGATATCGTCAAGTCCTACAACTGCTGGTAAGAGTCATACGAGCGTCCCAAAACCCCCCGGTTTCCCCGAGCTGGAGTGCACATCCAACTACGAAGCCCCGGCTTGTTCTGAAGGCCACCGTTTCTTTTTCCCACCTCGGTGTCTGCCCGTCCCTCTGCCTGCGTCGAAAATAGCAAGTAGCTGACACGGCTGTCAATCAGGTACTGGAACAAGACGCGCTGCTGGTGTGGCAAGCTCACGTCGCAGGATCCCACGTGCCTTTCCGACTGCAATTGCACCCACTGGAAAGAGGGAAACGAGAAAGACCACGCCACCTCGCTCCCCATTGACGCTCCCGCCAGCGACAACACGACCAGCAACAACAACTTGGCGCCCGCCTGTAACCAGAAGGCACCCGCTGGTGATGGCGTCAATTAGGCCTTCCCCAAGCCCCATGGTCACGCTCCACACCAAGTTTGGAAGCATCTATGTCCCGTATGGGGATCTCCTCAGCGGACCGGCCTCATCTGCTTGGACCTAGGGAGAGGAAACTATTGATACGGAGTACGAGGATTGGCTTCTGGCCACAGGCTAGGTTCAAGGCATAAAAGAAATCCTAGACAAAATGGCCCACGGCTTTGGGCCGGGCTTTCTTACCCAGCCGGACTTCTCCAGTGCATGCCTTTGCCTAACTGCCCAACTTATCTACCTTGGTGGCTCCCAAATACATGCCCTTCCCGGCCGGCCAGAGCATGACGCAACGACCGTGGCGCTCCGGATGCTTTGGGCTTGATCCTTCGCCGATAAGATGTTGTTCTTAGAGGCCGTTGGCGCCCCTTTCTCGTTTCGGACAAGCCGGCTCCAGCTGATCGCTTCCGAGTGTTCCGCTCGCTCCTTTCGCACCAAAGAACGCCACATCGCCCTCAGCTCTGCTTGACAGGTGAACCGTCGGACACTAAATTGGCGTGGTAAGCTTGGTAGAACTGGGGTATTGTTCCAGAGGTCTTGGCTGGCCAGACCGATTCGGGCGTATTGCCATGCCCCTGTGCCACGGGGCGGAAGGTTCCAGGCCTCTCTTCTTTCTGGCACGCAATCCCTCCTCTCGCCGTCGTGGCAAGTGACGTCTGCAGATCATGGGCGTCATGCCATGGGCGTCACGCTCATTAGCAGCCATGGCCAGTGAGATTGGTCAATGTCGCCGACGATCTCGTACGCGGCTGCTGCTTCCCCAATGAGAGCCAATGCGGAGGCCGAGAGGCTATCCCAGCGTTTCCACCTTGATCTAATGTGTGGGAATTTTCATCTCCAAGGTAGTGTTCGGGGCAGACTTTGCTGGCTCATCTCCTGTCCCTCGCTCTAGTCGCCGGTCTTGCGGTTCAAGTGGGCCGGAGAGAAGCCGGCGCAGAGATAAGCTCCATAGGCCCCACGAAGGAAGACGGAGGCATCTGCAAGCGAACTCGAGCGAAAGGAACCATGGGCGCGGCGTGGCTATAGTTGCAGACGTCCTGACTCTAGATCGGGATTCTGGAGATAGTGCCCGCATCAATCTCACAAGCCCAGCACCATGGGACAACCCGCAACAGCCTTCCTTGCGTTTCCCATACGACCGGCGATGGTGCGAGAGAGAACGAGCCCGCTGTCCAAAGCGCCGCTTGGGGTTAGCACTGGATAGGTGTCGGCCGCTAGACCGCAAGATCTCCACGGCAAGAGACCTGCCCCAACGCTGTGGAGCTCGGTCTCGTTCACTGGGCAGCCCAGGGGAGCTGAGACACGTTCAGCGGCTCTCACGACATTCTAGGGAGAAATACGTGGGGCAGTGCCGCTGGCGCTGTCTCGCGTACATACTTTATACAAGTAGGTTGTGTCGGCAGCCGGCTCGCGGCTCGCAGATACAAGCTAATAACTGGCCAGTTGCCAGGGGACGCACATATGATCAACAGGGCACGCACGGTTCCCACGTGCAGCTGGACCGGGTCTCAAGCCGAGGAGCACATGCCTCCAGCTAGCTGGTAGCCAGTGGGGAGGGGGGCGCGAGGAACCAGATCTACAGATCGGCGACAGGTTTCCTGATTGAAATTGCGGGCGTTTTGCTCCTCGGTTGGCAGGCTGGTCGATCGGGATGCTTCGCAGGAGTTGCTCTCCTTGCCAATGCTGATCCCAGACCGGTTGCGTTCGGCGAGGGGATACGGCGTTACTAGCTGAGAAGCATAACTACCGTGCGAGGGCTGCGCAGTGAATGGGATGCCGCGAGACACCACGATATGCGGCGTCAGCCATGCCGTTGCTTCTCTCGTCGCGGTGGCTTTTCGCACACGCGTGAGATGACGAGCGGGCAGGCCGATTCCGGCCCTTTCTTTTCGCACGCTGTGCAGCGTACGTGCTTTCAGCCTTTCCTCCACAGAGCGAGGCGGGCGGGACACGACCGTTGCAGGCGAGTGGCGAAAGCGACACCGCCCGGTGGCGCTCGAGCAGGATGCGGGATTCGTCCTAGTGACGCGGCAAGCCGTTGTTCCTTTTCCCACCTCTGCGTCGGGCCCGACGGCGGCAGGGCAACTGGGCGATCGGACTGGGAAGGGAAGGGCCCGTGAAAGGACACGGCAGGGACGGCAGCAGGGGGGCAGGACGGGTACACGCGAGAGCGGGAGACAAAAAGCAAAAGCGTCGAATGGCGCGGCGATCTTGAAAGCAATCAGCCTGGAAAAGGAATGTGGGGAGGGTGAACTCGGCCGGCGCGCAGCGGAAGATGCATGGCAAAGATGGATGAATGGATGAGGATGATCATACTATGTAGTTTTCGTCGTGCTATGAAAATAGTGGGTATTCGAATGGGAGGGGTCCCTTACACTCGATAGTACATGTACATACATGGATGGACAGAGAGCTCCTGATGGGCCGAGATTTGAAGTGGGGGGGGGGGATGAGGTTCCCTCTCCACGTGGACCGACACTCTTGAAGTGCTCGAGAGCTGAGAAAGAAGAGGCAGGCATTTTCTATGCGAACTGTAGCAGCGCAAATGGCGGATTCAGACGCGGCAACGCATGTGTCCATTCAGAGCCCCGTCGTCTGGGTCTGAGCGGCAGGTGAAGAGGGGCTCTTTTCTTACCTAGACCCTGGACATGGGAGGGCTAGGTCCTCTATTCGGTAGGAACCTTGTAAGTACCCTCTGCGCTCAGGCGCCAGTCAGGGCAGACTGGAAGTTGAAGAGGAAAAAGTCCGCATTTGCGGCCTTTAGCCGCTCCCACGCACTTACACCTGGAGAGCACAACGGGACTCCAATCGGCAGTAGGATGGGCATTGGCATCGCGAATCCGGGCCAAGTGCCGTCGACGGCGTTCGATAGCCACGGGTAGCGCCAGCCGCCGCCGCTTTGCTGTTGGGCTAGCGACCTCAAGGGGAAAGTCTGATGGCGCTTCTGCGCTCCCCTTCTGGGACCCTCCACGCCCCCGTTGCGAGGCCACGCGAGTCCTAGCGCACCGTCCTCCCCTTGTTGCCTCGCAGGTCACGGCCTTCCGCTGGAGTTTTACGCTCTGGACGCCTCGTGTCTAGCCCCGGACGACCCCGATCAGGCATGGCTTCTAGTCCCAGCCATTCATCACGAAGACAGGCCCCCCCGGATGCCCTGCCGTCCGAGGCCGCCTGACCCTTGTCCGCCTTGTTGGCACCCGCCGGGTACATATGCCGGCGCCTCTGCCGACCTTGCCCTCCGTCCTGGCCTGAAGAGAACGCCAGGGCTCTAGTTGACCGACTTGACTCTCGCCCGTCGTCACCCAGCATCGCTTTCACCGAGGACAGGACGGCCCGTCGACGTCGACAACCGCCGCCATGCAGTTGCCCAAGTTCCTGATCTGGTATAAGAAACCCGAGTATCGGGACATCAAGGAGTACTCCAACACCCTCATCCGAGAGAAGCGGCCTCCCAGTCCCGATGGACGCGGCAAAACCTCCATCCCAAAGAGCCTGACCTTGGAGCGGGTTCTCGCCAACAAGACATGTGCGTTCATCCGCTCAGGTTCGACACGGGGACCCTACTGACTCTCGGAACAGGCAGCCCTTTGTCCCTCTACGACTTTTACATGTACCTGAAGTATATCGAGTTCTCGCCCGAGAACCTCGAGTTCTACATCTGGTTCAAAAACTACGATTTGATGTACGAAAAGAACGAGACCGAAAAGCACCAGACGTCCCTCCATTCCACAGCGTCAACAACAACCCTGGCCAACGCCAAGTCCCAGGATGACCACGAGTTAATGGCCAAGACGTCGCAATCCGACCTGGATCTCGAAGCCGGTAGGGCAAGCCCCCGAGCACACCGAGGGCAGCTTTGTTGACGAAGACGACTAACATTGTGACGTAGCCCAAACTCCCATCGAACAAATCGAGAAGCTCATTGCCGTCCAGCCGTGTTGCGATGGCAACAAGTGCCGGCCGTCCACCGTCCGGAATCACACCCTGTCTCAGCCGGTTGCGACCACCACCAGCTTGGCGGTCAAGAGGGCCACGCCCGATTTCAGCACGAGCCCGGCTTGGACGCAGTGCCTGCCCTACGACAGGAACCGGGCCGAGCTCAACGCCATCGTCGGGAAGTACCTGCTGCCCGGCGCCGAGAGCGAGCTGAACATCCCGCCCATGATCCGCGACCAGTGTCTCAGTGACCTCCAGACGTCGTCGGACCCGACGTACCTGCGCCCCGTGGCCGACCACATCTACTACCTGCTCAAGAACTGCTCGCACCGCAACTTCATCCGCCTGGGCGTCTCCAACGGCACCTTCGAGACGCTGTGCATGGCCACGTCGCTGGGCATCGTGCTGACCCTCGCCGGCCTCCTCTGCGTCTTCCTGCGCGCCTTCACGCCCGCCCTCGGCCAGCACACGCGCCTCGACGTCTTCGCCGCCTGGCCCATGTGGTGGATCGGCTTCAGCCTCATCTTCTCGGGCCTGCGCGGCAGCTGCTTCTTCCTGCTCCTCTTCACCCGCCGCCAGCCCCTGCCGTGGGAGCGCTTCGACGACGAGGCCTCGGCCACGGCCGAGCTCTCGGGCTTCCGGAAATGGGTCTCGCGCATGATGATTTTCGACCGCAAATGGAAGGTCCAGGACCGCCACCTCCGGAGGCTACAGCATAAGATTATCGCACAGAGCATGTTGGCCGGCGCCGTCTTGTCGAGCTTGGGAGTCGTGCTGTTCATTTTCCTGCCCATTTGGTCAGATACCCGGGGCTGATCCCGCCCTCACGCTTTTTCCTATACTAGTTATGTACATACGAGATTCGGAGACAAGTTGTAAGATTGGGGAACGATAGCGCATAAGCTGGAACATACGGCAGCCTGCCATCCCTGCCACGGCGGTTGGATCATGAGCACTGGCAATGCCGACGCTGTGCCTCTCTTTAGCCTCGGATAGGAGCTCAAACTTAGCACGTAATGACGGTCGAATGATTCATATGCCCACCATTTCGCAATTACCTCTTTGTTACCGGATGCGCCAGTTTTCGCCGGGCAGCTAGCAGCGACCGACCGGGACGTCACGACTTTCCCGCGTCCCGGGTGCGTGTGTACGCATAATGCCAGCCCTCGCGCCGCATGTCTTGCCGGACCTTGTAGTTGGCCTCGCCCACCTTGACGGCATTCATGTCAAGATCGACGACGGCCATGCCCTCGGCGCGTCCCATCCGGCCCACGGGGCCCACGTGCGGGACGGCCAGCTGGCTGAGGCCGGCGTAGCCGGTCTGTTCGCCCTCCTCGGCGGGGCCGCCGGCGTTGACGTAGACGACGGCGCAGGTGTTCTCGAAGGCGCGGCTGACAATGGTGCTGTTGAGGAAGACGGCCTCGCTGTCGGGGTTCAGCGCGAGGGCCTCGGCGTTGGCGTCCCGCAGGGTCCAGAAGGAGGGCACGCAGATGATGTCGGCGCCGTCGGCGATCAGCTCGCGGAAGGCCTCGGGGAAGGCCAGGTCCCAGCAGATGAGGAGGCCGACGCGGCCCAGGGGCGTGTCGAAGGCCGCGTGCGGCTCGTGGGCCGAGGACACCTGGTGGTCCCGCTCGGGGTGCCACAGGTTCTTCTTGTGGTAGCGGCCGACCGTCTCGCCGCTGGACGAGATGAAGTAGGCGATGTTCAGGAGCCAGCCGCTCTCGGCGTGGGGTTCCACGATGGTGCCCGGGACGATGCAGATGCCGAGCTGCTTCGCCAGCTCCTGGTACCGCCCCAGGTACTCGACGGACTCGGCGCAGGCCCGGGCGAACCCCGGCTCTTCGGGGGCCCAGGAAGTGAGGTGATACTCGGGCAGGACGGCCAGGTGGCAGCCCTGCGCGGCGGCGTCCCTCACGAAGGACGCGGCCTTGGCGAAATTCTCCGCGGGCGCCAGGGCCTGGCGTGTTGGTCAGCAGACAGTCCAGGGCACATGCGTGTGGTGAGGTGGGCCGGAGAATGGCATGGCTTGCGCCCACGACGGCGTACCGGTGACCCCCCAACCACGCCTCCGCTGGGGGTTGTTTGGCCGTCGCGGGCGCAGAGGCGTTGAGACTTCACAGCACACTAGAGAGAAGAGCAGAAGGAGGGCCGTCCCGTACCTTGGGGTGCAGCTGAATCAGCGCGACCTTGTATACCGGAGCCGATGCCATTGTGTGCGAAGCGGCAGGAACATGGGTGTGTCTACTGTAGAGCACTCGGCATTCAGGCGCGCAGGTCCGATATTTCGGAGGGTAGAGCGACGGGAGAGGTGGACGTCGGCCGATTGCGGGGTGAGTGAGGCTCGTTACGTCGGCTTTACGGGGCGAGCGCGGGGCATGGAGATGGACCCATTGATCGCGGATGGAGGGGTCATTGATGACCCATCTAAGTATTATCTAGGTATCCAAACGATGGAAATCTTTGCCGTCGCCGCCGTTGCAGGTGATGGAAATCGGGGTGCTTAAAGCAGGGGAGCAGGTGGTTCGAAAGAAGAGGCTATCATTGGCATCCATATTAAGCGGCTACTACTATCATGTATTATTCGTGCAGGAAGGAAAGAGGGAAAAAAAAACCTTCTCTGCACCTCAGTTCTGACGGGCAGCAAGGGTTTGCTGGGCACGACCTGCCCGATTAGGTCGAGGACTCGACAGGACAGGAGGGACTCAATTGCATGGATGAAGCGGCAGGGTATCGGACCGACAGCCGTCTAAAGCCTGGCCGTCGGCTGTCGGAATGTAACTGTCGGAAGAACTACCGGTATCCCCATGCATGAACGGCTACGGCTGCACCCCGTACCAAACAAACCCTTCGTCTCCAGACTTGGGGGTGCCCGTGGTCACGACATCGGATCAATCTCAGGAGATCCAGGACAGCGGCGCTTCCCTTTTCCAACGGTGAAAGTGCCCGAGTCAACTGGCCCTGCCTACGACCGGCCTTCGCATGCTCGAGCCACGGACACTTCACATGTAAGAGCGGCAGTCGGGCTCAAAATCCTCTCGATGCGTGCGTGCGGCGGCGTCTGGATCTTTTCGCCATGGTTAATAATGCAACACCGAGACGCTAAGCCGCTAAGCCGCTAGCGTCAATTGCGTGATTCCCATTGCGACTTGCGCTGGATGCGATTCCACACTTCCGCACCGCCGACAACAACCAACTAGAACGGACCGTCACGTATCAGGGGATATGGCGCAATACTGCTGGCCCTTGGGAAAAATTGGGAGCCGTCTTCGGCGCTCGCCCAATGGAGACTATTTCTTGCCGCCCTGAGCCCGCCGCCTCTTGTCGACCTGGTTCCTGAGTCCCCGGTTTCATCTTCCTTGCGCCTTGTTTCTGTTGCTTCCAGGGCCGGACTCGTGCTTGTCTGATCTACGGAAGACCCGACGGTCTCTTTTGAAACGTCGGCTCAGTTCTGCCTGAGTGCGCCCTCGCCTTTGCGTCGCGCAGACTATCGCGTGGTCTTGTTCCCCAAGCCGCCATCCCACCGAAGCACCAGGACCATCGCAACCATGGCCAGCAACCAGTCCGCGACACTGCCCTTCGGCCAGCCCGTTGGCTTGTCGTCCATCTCGGGCCCGACCTACGTCACCGGCCAGCTGCTCGTCCAGCAGATCGCCTACAAGTTGTCCGACAAGATCTTCTCCTACTCGCCCGAGACCTTCGACCTCGACGTTGCCGCGAAAGAATGGAGCCGGGCTGGAGACCAGAACATCCACGGCTATGCCACGGCCGTCTCGCCTCTCCAGACCCGCACGGGCGCCGGCGCCTTCGCTCTGGGCTACATCTTCTCTAAGGATTTCGATCTGAGCAAGAGGCACATTCCCCAGACGTTGCTTGCGCCCTCGCTCAGTCTCCGCAACCTCCGCGCCTCTCTGGACCAGCTCGCGCTGCTGTACGGAGTCGCCAGCCCCTTCGTTGCCCACGTCGCGGCTGCCGACTACTCTGCCGACAGCGGCCTCGTCACCGAATATGCCACCGCCATGCAACTGGCCGAGGAACTCGGTTTTGGCCTGGCTGCCAGCGCTTCGGCGCATGAGGCCCAGCACATGTCTCTTTTTGCCACCCTGATGGCCAAGATTCTGCCCACCATTCACATCTATGACGGTGTCCGCTCCTCTCGCGAGACCTTGCGAGTCGTTGATGTTCTAAGCGAGGTCGGCGTTTCCAAGGTCTACAAGGCCGTGTCGTCGGCCGCCGACGCCCTCAACCAGCGCCTGGACTCGGCCGGCAAGGTCGCCGAGCTCCTGAACGCCTTCAACGGCGAACTGGGCACTGACTACGACTTGTTCGAGTACACTGGTCACAAAGAGGCCGAGACGGTCGTGGTCGTTTTCGGTAGCACCGAGTCGCAGCTGGCAAAGCAAGTCGTGCACGACCTGGCGGAGCAGGGTGTGAAGATCGGCGCCGTCAGCGTTCGTGTCTACCGCCCCTTCGTCGAAGAGGCCTTCCTCAAGGTCCTGCCCCAGTCCACCAACGCCATCGTTGTCCTGGGCCAAGTGCAGAACGAGACTGCCGTGGCGGATGCTTCGGTCCAGTCCGTGCTCTACTCCGACGTTCTGACGTCTGTCACCTTCTCCGACAAGTGGGCCTCGACTCCTATTCTGGTCGATGCCAAGTACGCGGCCTCGGAGACGTTCACGCCCACTAGCTTCACTTCGTTCATCCGCAAGTCGGTCAACAAGGACACGCAGGACGAGACCAAGGTGCAGCTCTCGCAGCTCGAAAACGCAGGCCAGTACATCTTCTGGGACGTGGACGACTCTGTGGCTGCTCGGGCTCCCGTGGTTGTCGGTAACCTGCTGTCGCGTGATGCCAGTAGCAACGTCCTGCTCAGCGAGACGCATGACAACCTTGTTCAGGGCGGTATTGTCCGCACTGACCTGCGGACGTCGAAGAAGTCGATTGACGCTCCCTACCCCGTCGACGAGGCTGATGTGGTCTTTGTGAACGATGAGAAATTGCTCAAGGATGTCACGACCTCGCAAAGTGTCAAGTCGTCGGGCAAGCTTGTGCTGAACCTGCCCAACTTCAAGGCGGACGATGCCGAGAAGCGCATCCCCGCACTCGTCCGCAAGGACGTCCAGGCCCGCGGCATCGAGCTCCAAATTCTGGACTCGGCTGCCTCGCCAACCTCCGAGAACGACAAGAACGCCGCTAAGCTTCTGGCTGAGCTGGCCTTCCTGAAGCTTGCGCAGGCCGAGCTGAAGCCCGAGTTGCTGCAGAAACTGTCTGAACTAGAGGGTAACGTGTCCAACGTACAGGAGTATGCCGATGCGCTGGAGACGTGCCTCACCAAGTTCGACGTGCCGGACTCGTGGGCCGAGGTTACCGACGAAGCTGTTGCGCCTTCTCTCGCGAACAGCGCCAAGGCCAACAGTTTCGCCCCCTTCGAGACGCAGGAAGCTGAGCAGGATCTGCAGACCAGCGACTGGAAGGCGGCCGCCAAAGGCCTACTCTTCAAGGAGGCCTACGGCACCGAGATTGGTCTGCGACCCGACCAGCCTGTTGACACCTACACCATCCACGTCAAGGAGAACCGCAGACTTACGCCTCTCACCTACGACCGCAACATCTTCCACATTGAGTTCGACCTGGGCTCGTCTGGCCTCACCTACAAGATTGGCGAGGCTCTCGGTATCCATGCCGATAACGACCCCGAGCTGGTCCAGGACTTCATCAAGACGTATGGTCTCAACGCCGACGAGCTCGTGCAGGTTCCTGGTCGCGACGGCGACGTTTACGAGACGCGCACTGTCTACCAGTCCCTGATGCAGAACATTGACATCTTCGGAAAGACGCCCAAGCGATTCTACGAGCAGCTTGCTGAGTTCGCTACCGACGCGACGGAGAAGAAGAAGCTCGCGGACCTCGGTTCCCAGGCCGGTGCTGAGGAGTTTAAGAAGCGCAACGAGATCGACACTATCACGTACGCCGACGTTCTGGAAGAGTTCCAGTCGGCCCGTCTGTCCTTCGGCGACATTGTCCGCCTCGTTGGTCCTCTGAAGCGCCGTGAATACTCCATCGCCTCGGCGCAGGCTGTGACCCCTACCGCTGTCGCTCTCATGATCGTGGTTGTCAACTGGGTTGATACCAAGAGCCGCGACCGGTACGGCCAGGCCACTCGCTACCTGAGCCGGCTGCCGGTTGGCACTGCCGTCACGGCGTCGGTCAAGCCTTCGGTCATGAAGCTCCCGACGCGCGACGATGCGCCGCTCATCATGGCTGGTCTCGGTACCGGCTTGGCTCCATTCCGCGCCTTCGTCCAGTACCGTGCCATGCAGAAGGCGCAAGGCAAGAAGATCGGCGACATCCTCCTCTACCTCGGATCGCGTCACCAGCGCGAGGAGTACCTCTACGGCGAGGAGTGGGAGGCGTACCTCGACTCGGGCGTCATCACGCTGCTGGGCGCGGCCTTCTCGCGTGACCAGCCGCAGAAGGTGTATATCCAAGACAAGATGCGGCAAACGCTGAACCAGATCATGAAGGCGTACATCACGCAGGAGGGCTCGTTCTACCTGTGCGGTCCTACCTGGCCGGTGCCGGATGTGACCGAGGTCTTGCAGGAGGCCATCGAAACGGAGGCGCGTTTCACCGGCAAGAAGGTCGACTCCAAGAAGGAAATCGACCGACTCAAGGAGGAGGGACGCTATGTGCTTGAAGTTTACTAGATCCCGGATGGGAGATGGTATTTGCCGTTGTGCGCTATATAGACCGACGTATTCCCCTGGGCTGTTAACTCGTGGCCCATTATTCATAGCGATCTGTTGAGCTCCTGAGCTGGTTTGAAAATATTCACTTGTCCAATTTCTGCGCTGTTCAATGTGTCCCTTCCACGCGGTACCTATGCTGTCAACGAACTTGTGATCGCCCTGCAGGCAGACATGCAAACATGCCGGCAAACGGCGTATATGCTACACCATCGGTGCAGCAGGTCTGCACGTCCTGCATTCCATACGCAATCATCATGCTTGATAAGGTTTCTCTGTCTCCTCAACTTCTTCTACGAAGCACGGATTCAGTCTAGCACGCAAAGGGGAACATGGGATATCAACTGTTTTAGTCTTTCCGACCTGTATAATCGACAGACGCTTGGAGTATCGCGCCGCCTGCGCATAGATGGCGGGTGGTGCGATCCCGGGCAACGCTCTCTCCCCAGCCCCCCATCACCACCGGCCGCTCCGCCGTGCCGCTAAAGCCGGGAGGGTGGGTGGCAGCATGCAAGCGCCGGATAGATTGCCTGATTGGCGGGCCCTGGGAACGAGGGAAGAGGGCAGGACAAGAAAGAACCCGATGTCCCTCTCCTACCTGATCGGGGCAGGCGTTTTTGGCCTCGTCCCGTTCCCCCTCCCCCCCCAATGGTCCCGTCGCTTTGGGGATCGGGGTCTGGGCCCTCCGGATCGGGCTGGACCGTGAATCTAGGTCCTTTACATATTAGCGACCTCATCGCCGGGCCGCTACTCGATGAAACGAGCCTCTCAATTCCCGCTTGCCGACGAAAGCTAGTCGTTTCCCGAGTTTTTTTTTTTTTTTTCCTCTCCCGTCCCGTGTTCTACTCTCTCTTTTTCCTTCATTCTCTCCCGCTTCTGCCCGCACGCGACCGCTCTTGTCCCTCTTTCCCCCCCACCGCGCCGCGGGCCATGGACATGTCTTTTCTGAAAACGGCGGCGCTGGTGCTGGTGCTGCTCTTGGCGCTGCGCGCCTACACCGCGGCGCTCCGCCGGACGGCCTACGTCCCCGGCATGGGCTACGGGCACTCGCCGGTCCTCGCGGCATGGCACGGGGCCGTCCAGTTCCTGCTGCGGCCCCGGCACTGCCTCCTCGAGGGCTACCGGCGGTACCGGGACGGCTATTTCAAGGTGGCGACGCTGCGCGACGAGTACGTGCTGGTCTCGGACGCCGCCCGGATCACCGAGGTGGGTTTTGGAGAGGGGGGGGGAGACGGGTCCCGCGGCGCGCTGCTGTGCGAGAGAGGGGACGAAAAGAGAAAAAGCGCTCACGGTGTGTGTTGTCGCAGCTCCTGTCGGCGCCCGTCGATGTTCTTAGCCCGCTCGATATCGCGGACGATGTGAGTGTGTGAGCGGCCGTTGCGCGCGCATTCCCCCCCGCCGTCCCATGTGCGCAACTACACGCCGAGAACATCACGGCTCATATGGGGCCTCGGTCCATCTAGGAGCTCCAGTCCACGTGGACGCTCGGGCACATGCCCAGCTGGCATCTGGCCGTCGCCGTCGAGAGGCTTACGGCGAACCTGGAGAGCATGATTCCGGGGCTGGTAGGGGAGATACACAATGCGCTGGACAAGCACATGGGCTCCCCATTGGGTGAGACCTGAGAGAGCGGTGGCCAGGAGAGGCGGGGGGGGGGGGGGGGGGGGTGCCAGGCGCGCTGGTTCATTAGCTAAGACTTGCCGAACAGCGCACACTCCCGTCGATCTCTTCAACGGGGTCCACAAGATCGTCACCCAGACCGTCAGCTACGCCTTCGTCGGCCACCCGCTATGTAGGTAGGCCATGCCGTGCCTCGCGGAGCGCCGAGAGCGCTGACTTGCCGTCCAAGGCAGAGACAGTACCTACCTGGGAAACACCAAGGCCTTCACTCGGGCCGTGGTGGTGTCGGCGGAAATCATCCGGTGGTTCCCGGAATCGCTGAAGCCGTAAGCGTGCAGAGGGCCAACCGTCGGAATGCTAGGGTTGTCGGCTGAACGAGATGCAGCTTCGTCGTTCGCCTCACGCCAGTGTGCAGACGGAAGCAGATCGCAGAAGATGCCATGCAGGCCGCCGTCTTGGAGAGGCTCCGCATGAACTACAAGGAAAAGGAGAAGCCCAACGACCTGCTTCAGTGGCTGGTGGACACGGCACCGAGCGACCAGCGGAATGTCAGGAACATTGCCGAGCGGGTCATGAGCATGAACGTGGCTGCTATCTACAAAACGACGGCCGTAAGTTCACGCGCCACCCACCGAAGGGGAAACGAGGGGCTGAGCGAGCTGTGATGGTACGTAGACCTTGACGGCGGCCATCGCCCACCTGGCCTCCGAGAGCGCGCGGTACACGCCGGAGCTGAGGCGAGAGGTACGAGCGGCCTCGGGGACCGGGGCAGTCACGCAGGCGACGCTGCGAGGAGCGCCGGGTCTGGACAGCTTCATTCGGGAGACGGGACGGCTTCACAGCATCTCTATGAGTTGAGTTACCTCGGCCCTCCGCGCGCACACGCCTGTTTACCAAAAGTGGCTGGCAACTGACGAGAGCCACCCCCGTCGCGCCAGTCGGCACTACGCGCCACGTGCGACGGGACTTTCGATTCCAGGACGGGACCCTCATGCCGGCGGGGACGCGGCTGGGAGTCCCTACGGTCGCCATCCATCGTGACGAGCTCCTCTACGCGGCGCCCGACAGGTTCGACGGGTTTCGGTTCAGCCGAGGGTGGTCGCAGCCGCGGCATCAGCAGCAGCAGCAGCAGCAGAAGCAGGAACAGCAGCGGGGACACGACTCCAAGATGCAAGCCGGCAGCACGAGTCTGGACTACTTGACCTTTGGCCATGGCAGACAGGCATGGTGAGTGGCCCTGGCCCCCCCTCCCCTCCCCTCCCCGTGCAGACGCAGACGCAGAACGCGCATGCAGACGCACACGCACGCCGGTGGGCTCCTGTGCTAATAGTAGGCCCCCCTTCTCCCCCCGGGCGCTTGGCCACGACAGTCCGGGTCGCTGGTTCGCAACGGCCGTGATGAAACTGATTCTCGCCGTCATGGTGGTGCGCTACGACATGCAGCCGGCGCCGGGGAGTTCGATGCGGATGCGACGACCTTGGGGACAGTACGAGCCCGCCTTGGATCTGCGGGTTGTGGTCAGGGCCGCGGCGAAAGGGTGAGAAAAGGGCCAGGGATTGGCGGGCGGTATGGGCCGTCGGGAGGGGGGGCGGGCGGGCAAAAGCTCCACGTTGGGCTCCGTGTTTCGTCATGCGAAGCCAATAGAAAGAGAGCGGCGATGGGGTTTTCGGGGCGCGCGGGCAGTGCGTGAACGGTGGGCGCGAGAGACCGAAAGAGGGAGAGGACAGAGACAGAGAGAGAGAGAGAGAGAGCACGCGAGCGAGCGAGAGGAGGTGCATGAGTGGGAGAAGAGGAGCGCGCATGTGGGCAAAGTTGGCCGGGCGATGGATGGCAAGGTGGCAGTTGGGCCCCCGGGCGGGCTACGTGTGCCATACGCAGCCATACAATGCGGATGATATGATGCAGGTGGTGGTGGTGGTGATGGAGGTGGTGGTCCTCGCCATCTTATGCTGCTGCGACGTAGTTGGGGGTACTGGATACCCGTACTAAGGCAGAGGGTACTTATGTACTATAGACAGAGAGAGCGGGAGCTATATGTAAGGTAGGTAAGTACATACTTAACTACAAGGTAGCGCGATTGATTGATTGATTGATTGATGCGTCGGCCCGGCGTTGGGTCTATATGACCACGTCATGGGCCATAATGGGCAGAGAGGCGGGCAGAGAGATGGGCAAACAAAACAGGCAGCCATGGGAGGGCAGAAACAAGATTGGCAGGGGAGGGCGTGTCACCCAAGCCCATACGACGAGTCGAGGGAAGGGCAGATACTGTGTGTAGTGGTATGGGATGGGAGAGATGCATGGACACGGGGATTGCTGCTGATTGATGCCAATTCCGGCTGTAGCCTCGGCCCAAGCCTCTGGTTTTCTCAGGGGGCGCATGCGGGGACAACGACGACGAGAAGGATGGACGACAGCAGCGGGGGGGTAAAGGTAGAGATGTCATCCATCCAATCCATGCCACGCAGCCAAGAAGATGGATCACAGCATGGATGGATGGATGCCCGTATTGTTTACCTCTCTCTCTCTCTCTCTCTCTCTCTCTCTCTTTATGACATGTGTAGCTGCCCGTGTATGTACGGGGATTCCACAGTGAGAGGGGGAGGGAAGGGACAATCCGAGCTGGGATGGGATGGGATAGCTGTCGCGGCTTCCGGCAATGGAGCTCTCTTCTTCCCCTTCCCAATCCAATCCCACTATTTGCTTGGGCTCCATATACAACCGAGTCGACGCGCCCGGGGACCCATTGCCGGAAACCAAGCTAACGAAGGACAAGCTGCCCCTCGCCCCTCCCGCATTCCTGCCCCCGAGCCCCCCTTCTAGAACATCAACAATGCTTCTGGCGGTGAGGCCGCTCCCGTCGCTCCGTCGCCCTGCCCCTGACGCCCTCTAAAGAAGCCAGCCCGTCCGGTCTCTGCTGCTGCTGCTGCCGCCTCCTTTGCCCTGTCCGATCCGTCTCGTCGTCCTTGCTATGGCGCATGCGGCTAGCCAACCTGCCCTCTTGGCGGAGCGGTTCGCCAGCCACGCGCTCCACACCCGTTTTAGCGACCTGCCCGCCGACGCCGTCGCCGCCGCCAAAGTCTTCATCCTCGACACCCTCGGCGTTGGCCTCGCCGGCTCCTCCGCCCCCGGCGCCGGCGAGCTGATCCAGACCGGCGGCGACTGGGGCTCCGGCGGCGAGGCCGCCCTCTGGGGCCGCCGCCGCCGCGTGCCCGCCGGCGTCGCCGCCCTCGTCAACTGCTACCAGGTCCACAGCCAGGACTTCGACTGCGTCCACGAGGGCGCCCTGCCGCACCCGCTCGCCATCATCCTGCCCTCGGTGCTGGCCTACGCCGAGCGCAAGGGCGGCGTCAGCGGCCAGGACCTGATGACCGCCTGCGCCGTCGGCGTCAACATCGCCGCCAGCCTGGGCATCGCCGCCCGCTCCGCCACCCGCTACTTCCACCCGCCCTGGGCCGGCGGCCTCGGCGCCACCGCCGCAGTCGCCCGCCTCATGGGCCTCTCCGTGGACGAGCTGGTGCGCGCCTTCGGCCTGCAGTACACCCAGACGAGCGGCACCCTGCCGCCGCGCGTCGAGGGCAGCGCTGCCCTCCCCCTCCAGATCGGCCTCAACAGCCGCTCCGCCCTGCAGGCCTGCGAGCTGGCCCGCAGCGGCGCCCCCGGCCCCCGCGACATATTCGAAGGCACCTACGGCTCCATGCCGCTGTTCGAGGGCCCCCGCCCATGGGATCTCGAGGAGACGTACGCCGTCCTCGAGGGCCGCCGCTGGCTCATCACCGAGCTGAGCCACCGCCCGTACCCGACCGGCCGCGCCACCCACGGCGGCGTCGAGGGCCTTCTGGTGCTCTCGCGCAACGCCGACGGCTCGCGCGTGCCGCCGCACATGATCGAGAGCGTCGTGGTAACGGGGCCCCAGGCCGCCGCCCAGCAGTGCTCCCGCCGCGACCTGCCCAGCCCCACGCCGACGTACGCGCGCAACTGCATGGCCTTCGTCGCGGCCAAGGTGCTGATTCACGGCCGGCTGGACCTGGCCCATTTCCGCGGCGCCGCCCTGACGGACGCCTCCACACACCACCTGGCCCGGCGCGTCACCATGCGCGCCTCCAGTGACGATACGAACCCGGCGCGCCCGCACGCCCTCACCCCCATCACGGTGGAGATGACGCTGCGCGACGGCGGCGTCCGCATGTGGCGCTGCGAGGATATGCTGGCCAGCCCCCGCCGCCCGCTGACGCGCGCCCAGCACCTCGACAAATTCCGCGCCTGCTGGGAATTCGCCGCCGAGCCGCTCGGCACCAGTGCCCGCGAGGCCGTTATCGAGATGGTCGACCGCCTCGAGGGCGTCTGGGACGTGCGCGATCTTGTCTGGCTGCTGGCCCCGCCTCCACCCAAGAAGAAACAACAGCCGCCCAAGGAACAGCCACCACCGGCGGCGCACTTGGTCGTTGAGGTGCAGAGGGGGGAGCAGACAACCCAGGACCATCCACAAGAAGACAGCAAGGCCCTCCAGATCCAGAGGCGAGAGCATCGTCCATCCCGGGAGTCGAAGCTGTGAGACGGCATCAACCGAGTGGCGAGGCGGAGGCAACAGAATCCGTCTTCCCCCTCCTCGCCAGACCAGCCGTGCGAAGCGCCGTCGCTAAGCCCTAACAACCTGGCGGTATATTCGGCCCTGAAATGTTAGCTTGGTGATGACCAGGCACACGCGGACCATACGGAGCTATGCTGGAGGAAGATCCTCCCCAGAAGGGCCGACTGTTCGGCCGGGGCGAAAGCCTGGACGGCCACCCCTGTCCCTACCTCAACACGAAGGATGGGACCTGCGATATCTCTTTACCCCAGTCGAAATGCATCGGAGCGTCGAATTGTTTTGCTATGATTTATTTGCATTGTTTCCCCGGCGTGTATGTCATGTATTTATAGGCGGCAGGCGGGAGTTCATCCTCAAATCATCGATTATTGATTCATTGGAGTCAAAACCTTCATCTTTTCTCGAGCCTCGCCTTGTCCGCGGTTCCCATGCTCTGGATCGAGTTGATCGTTCATGTAGGTTCTGGTGGTCGGCTTGGGTTCGTCATGTGGACGCCTGCTCCCTCGCCACAGAGGTGGGGTGAGTTGAACAAACTTCGTCCTGCCTCGACAGCTGATGAGTCGTTTGCCAGGGTTCCTTTTCATCTAAGTCGAACCCTCGATCGTATCACAGCCGTAACCTCCGGTCTCGGAACCGAACCCTGGATCGGCCCCGGCTGGAAACCAGCCCGGCAACGCCCACGCGAGCACTCCGAACCGCGAATCGTCAGCGAGAGAGAGAGACAGACACTGGCACGCGTTTGCTGCCCAGCGGTCCCAACCACCCGGCACCATGCACAGATGCGGCGTGGAAGCCGGCATGGGAAGTGGAGGCCCAATGTGATTGTGCGTCGATCGCGAACCCCTGCCACCCTTTTCCAATTTCCCCCGGATCGCCCGCCCCACGGATTTGAGGGAACACAAGGGTTACTAAACTGCTCCTGGCGGTCTGCACCACGAGCGGCTGGCCCCCATTGGTCGGCGCCTGTTCCTGCGTACTGGTCTAATGCCGACCGCTTCGGCACGCTTCTCTGCCAAACATTCCATGGCTCCCGTCTGCCCCGCGGCCAATGCTACACAGAGCGGTCAACCTCGTCGTTGCCCCTGTCGGCCCTCCCTTGGGCGATGGCGCTAAAGCCAGGTACGCGCCAAAGCTGCATGCTTTCTGGTCGCGTGGATACCAGGTACTTTGCGCATCCGGTCCCGGGGGATCCCGACTCGGCCGGGCGCGATGCGCTGCGACGTGATCCCGCGACTTGGTAAGCCGTGTCACCCGATTCCTCTCCTCTACGAGCTTCTCGCCGTGGGTGTAGAGGGAGGGCCGAGTAGGGCCGAATGTCTCGCACAGCAACACGCGTTGAGTCTGGCTCTAAGTTTTTCTGTCAGATTGGATGCGACGTTAGGGTTTGGAAGGTTCAATTACCACCATGTTGTTCCCGACAGCCCGGAGACTCCCTCTCTGGCCGGGTCCTCACTGAAGGCTGCTATATAACCAAACACACGAGCGTTACCCTGGGATATGGTACGAGCCAACGTGGCCGGAAGTCTGAAGCTGCCTTTCCCAGGCTTACGCGGTACTTATGACCCCCCCATTGAGGAGCATGGTGCGCGGACCCCGTGACTTTTGATATTTTATATCAGTCACGCACACAGGGCTCGCTGTCGCTGTCCGGACGGCATCTCAAGGGCATACCCAGCAGCTTCCCCGTCGGACTGGCCGCTCGAGCATCAACTGATCAAACAAGCGATCGCGTGGAAACCCGCTCGATCGGAAACAGGCATGAAGAGTACCAACAACAGGGCCCTGCCGCCGCGCCTCGGGTACCCTTGCCTGTCGATGTATGATGCCCCTACAGCTTCCCCACTACCCAAAGTATAAACTCAACCACCCCGTTTCATTTGCCCGCTTTGGGCCTTGTAGGGTTGTGTAGGGCCGTGGTGCGGGGAGCTTCAATAATAGACACTTTGGGGAATGCTATAGGCCCTCCCCTGCAGGTACAGAATCCCTGAGGCTGAGTGCGGTCAAGTGAGCTTGATCCCATACTGAGCTGCGCAACAGGGGGGCAGCTGGCACGGGCACGTGTGGACTATGCTGGCGCGGCTATTTTGGGGCTTATGCCATTGGCACCTCTTCCCTGGCCCTTGGGGGATACCTGTAGGTCCGTTTCTTCCGTCGCTTCTGGCCAGGTGATGTCGTCAGGGGTCCTGTCGACCTTTTACCTCGTTCCGAAAACGGGTCGTCACTGTCACATCGCGCATCGCCGTGCTCGCCAGATTTATCGATCTTGACTTCTTGGCCCGTTTCAAACCCACTACGAGACCAAACCGCAAGGGTATATAGTCCTGACCACACTACTACCGGTATGCCGGTTGAGCATATTTCCTCTTGTCGGGAGGGGGTTAGTGCCACCATCCCGTCGGCACTTGGAACGGGTACGGTCCCGGAGATGAGTCGCCTGTGTTGGAACCTACCTCTTATCCAGTATTGAAGCTTCTGTCCCGGCGCAGCAGGGGAACCAGGAAGCCAACCAGACCAGACCAGCGGTACCTCCCGAAGATGTGGCGGTTCAGGGACCCCTGGTGGCCCCGAGGGCATTTCGGGATCGTGGCTGACAGGGGGGGCCGAAGTAGGGTGAGATCGCGCCTAATTCATGCAATCAATATGCACCAAGCAGAGCATGGGCAACCGCTGACTCGCGCCTTTTCCTGCATGTACCGACATGAATGACCCGCAGATGCACCGCACAGGGATCGTTGGTTTCGCGGGGGTACCGACACCCAGGGGGGTGCGATTTGTCGGCTGCCCTTTGTCATGTCATAGGGTTGACGGGTTTAGAGGGCTGGGTAAGCCCCTAGTCGGAACCCGTCGATGGATGCGTGATGTTGGTCGGCCGAAGTGGCAGAGGCGGGAGAAGTCGAGTATATATAAACCTCCGGCCGCCTGCATGAGAAGGTCTGTTCTATTTTGACACCCATCCTCCACGCAGCGCGGTTGTCCAACACACAGCGGCAGGCTAGGCGGGTTCCTTTCGCTTCACAACATTCTCTTCGCTACCTTCGGTCTCTCCCTCCTTGGTCTACTCATCTTTCGATATTCCGGACACAGGAACTCTACTCGTCTGCAGCACCAACAAGTAAAGCACCAACACCACAGCTGCCAACATGCCCTCCACCCTCGCTTTTCTAGCCTTGCTTTCGCCGCTGGCCCAAGCCGCCATCCCTACCATCCCGGGTTACACTCTCCATTGGGGCGAGGACTTCACCGGCGCGGCCGGCAGTCTGCCGGACAGCGACAACTGGATCCTGACCACCGGCACGAGCTACCCCGGCGGCGCCCCCCAATTCGGCACCTGGGAGATCGAGACCTACACGGCCGATCCCGAGAACGTCCAGACAGACGGACAGGGCAACCGTAAGTGCCCAACCCAGCATTCCCGAATTAAGGGGGTACGTGCATGTCATGCTAAGGAGATCCCCCGCAGTGCAAATCAGGGCCATCAAGAACGGCGAGGCCTGGACTTCGTCACGCATAGAAACGAAGCGCGCCGACTTTCAGGCCCCGGGCGGCGGCAAAATGCGCATCCAGGCGAGCCTCAACCTGCCCCTGGTCGAAAACCCCATCGGCTACTGGCCGGCCTTCTGGACGCTGGGCGCTAAATTCAGGGGCGTGTTTACGTGAGCGACGGCCGAATTTTCTGACCCTTCTTGTTTTTTTTTTTTGTTTTTTTTCACCCCCGCGTATACAATGCGAGAGCTTTCGGAGCTGACGGGCGACCACCAGGAACTGGCCCGGCATCGGGGAGTTCGACATCATGGAGAACATCAACGGCCTCAACCGGGTGTTCGGGACGCTGCACTGCGGCACGGCGCCGGGGGGGCCGTGCAACGAGATGGACGGCCTCGGGGGCAACGCGACGGGGGACGCGCTCCGGCCGCTGCAGGGCCACTTCCACGAGTACGCGTTCGAGGCGGACCGCACGACGGACGGCGGGGGCTGCCTGCGCTGGTTCCTCGACGGGCGGCAGTACCACGAGGTGCGGCAGGCCGACGTCGAGCCGGCGGCCTGGCGCGACGCCGTCGAGGTGCCGCACTTCCTGCTGCTCAACCTCGCCATCGGCGGCTCCTTCCCCGACAAGGTCTTCAAGGCCCCCACGCCCCTCGCCGGCACCTCGTCGGGCGGCGTCTACCGCGCCGACTACGTCGCCGTCTACTACGCCGTGGCCGGCCAGGGGCCGCCGCCGCCGCCGCCCCCGGCCACGTCGTCCTCGACCACCAGCTCCTCGGTGGCCTCGGCCACCAGCTCCTCCGCCAGCGCCTTCTCCTCCTCCAGCAGCACTTCCACCACCGGCCAGCCCCTCCCCACGGGCCCGGTCCGGGTGCGCCGTCACGCCGGTCCTGCCGTGCGCCGCATGCAATGAGCCGCTCCCCACACTCCTCCCTCCCCCCCCCCTTCTGGCCCCCGGGTCCTGACTTGGCTCGCGCTTGAGTCACACGACTCCTTTCTCCCGGCTTTCTTCGCCTTCAGGTCTGCCACCGCAACAGCTCTGACAACGTGGTTGGGTCTGCATGGGTGAGGGTGTTAAGCCAGACCTTTTCGACCTCTCAGTTTTTACTTTCCCGTTTATTTATTCCTTTTGTTTTTCTTTTCCCACGCTTCCCGGCGAATGAACCGGGACCCTACCACGCGCCCGTTGCTTTCGGGAATGTTTCACGAGGACTCAAGAAGGGGGGGGGGTCGGTTACAACGGAGCTGTCCCGGTTAAGGGGGGGGTCGAAAAGGAGGGCTCCACTTGCGTCACGCTCTTTATGTATGTACTAATGTACGGCCTTTTCGGCTCCATAACCTGTGTATGCCAAAATTTCCTTGCCTGTGTATACTACAAATCTCACGCCGACCCTCTAGGTCCCAAACTTGTACGGATAAGTCCGCTAGGCCGCCGGTAAGGGTTCAAATCTTGATAGCCTTGCTTTACCGTGTCCTGCCGGCGATGACGGGGCTTCGGCGAGGCGATTGATTCAAGCCCGCAGTCGTGTGACTCTATCCAGCTGTGTATTACCTCTTGCGCGCGGGCGGGGATTCCCGCGCTCGTAGTCCAACGTGGAACCGAAACAGGGGCACGGCCGCGGCTCCGATGACCTTGAGGTTACGTGTCATCGGGGATGAAAAGCACAGGCTGACAAGCTCAGACGATGGCCAAGTCGTACCATTGAGATTCCGTCCGATCGGAGTGCCGCTTTTTCTTGGTAAATTTGCGGTATATCCTCTTCGGACGAGCGGCGGGGACCGAAGAGCCGCGGAACACGACTCGGCGGCGGGCACCCCATGAAACTGGGCTGGAGACCCCCCCGGACCCGAGAATTTTGGTAATCTATTTTGGTACCGTTCCAGCCTCGTTGGTCCTATGGACTTGGTCGCTTAGATAACGCCAGTGGGAGTTGGTCGTATCCCCTACTTTCTGAGGTGTATACTTGAACTAAAGTATTTAAGTGGGCCTTGTATAGAAATAGTTAAAACACGAAATCGAGAGTAAAGTAGAAGAACATAGAACTACTCTTTTAAAATCAGCAGGTTTTAGCCAGCTTAGTTAGCAAAACATTTGTCTTTTTATTGGGCAAAGGTGTCGTGAGACACTTCGAAACCAAGTACTGTTTCGCGAAGCCCCTATATCTCATAAAAGGGTACCCTGGCATGCGTGCGACGACCTCTTATTACACAAACGCCCGCCGAGTCGAGCACCCAAAGCGCAAAAGGGCAACAGACGAACCAAAAGCTTGCTTACCATCCACTCCGAGTCGATAATGCGGGGGAACTTTCGGTACAGCAATCGGGCATGGTATACGTAAATATCACGCGCAAAACCGCCCAGCCGACTAAGCCCGTCCCGACCATGACCTGAAAACCGTACTCGGTCCAACAGCTGTGGGACGAGCGAGCGCAGCAGTCTCGCCGCCGATAGGAGAGCCCGTGTTCGTTGGGTCTTTTGCATCTACGACCTGGGGGGGGGGGGGGGGGGGGGGGGGGGCGAAACTGAGTTGCTCGATACGGACAGCGCCGGCCGGCCACGCCGGAAAGAGATGCTGGATAGGGGCCACACGCCGACCGGCCGACAGTATGCAAGGAACGCATCGCCAGGTAGGGTGGCCAATCATGCTCAGTCAAGCGACATGTAGTTGATCACGAGATGGCGTTTCGAAACACGGCGCATAAACTGTAGAGAGTGGGAGTAGATGAGGCCCGATCTGGAATGGAAGGCGGCGCACCGTTCAGCTGGTCACAACCCTATTCCGTACTTGACCGTGTCTAGTGTATACCCTTTTCGGCGCGTTTGGTCTATTTTTAGGTTCACCAAAGTGTGATATCGAATCTTCAGCTGTCGCCAAGCTACCACACAACTGAGCACCCGGGCCAGTATATTCAGCTCTCGCCAATCTACCATACCACACAGCCGAGCCCACCACCGGCCGAATACAGCAGGTGGTCCTAAAAAGGCATTCGCTTTTGGTCAGGCACCGCAGGGTTCTCCACTCACATTATTCGTTGCTAAGAAAACGTGCAGAGTGCACAATACACCAATGCGCTTCGGTTTGTTTGAACAATGGCAGGAAAGGGAGAGAGAGAGGGCATATAAATACTGTTCCTCGACCCTTCTCGGGTTGCACTCCATCCAACTCATCTGCTAAAGCACGCCGAAGCACATTCACTCCTCTAAAAGAACTCTGAGCATTTCTTCCGATCCATCACCCCTTTCGTACTTCTTACCATGTCTACTACCAGGACCGTCGTGGTTTGGGAGAGTGCCGTCGACCTGACCGCTCTGGCCCGGAATGCCTTCAACTTCAACATTGCCAAGTCCGTTACCAACTCAGACGGCGTAAAGAGTTTCAACCTTGTCTGGCAGTCCAGCTCGTTGAGTCCGATTACGACGATTTCCTGGGATGTTCAGTACGCTCTCAATTGGATGGTGCAGCTGCCGACCACCGACATCTCCGTCACCGTCGGTGGCTTCTGGAAGGATTGCAACCCTGGCGAGGTATTCGATATCGACGCGAATGGCCTCTTCGTGGAATCCGAAGCAGAGAGCAAACCCAACTTCATGAAGATCGGCAAAAACGACTGCGCGAGGAGCAGTGGTATCCACATCGTGGTTGGGGTCAAGATAGCCCCCAACAAATACCAGCCCGTTAGTGTTCCGTCACCCCGGTGTTTCTGTGAGCAACCACAGCTGACCGTGGCACCGCGGAAAGATCTGGGTCGATACTACGCAGCTCGACGTGGGCATGTCGTCGTGGTATCAACCCCAGGAAGAGGTGCAGTGGTGGTACGAGAAGGGACAAAAATCGGCCACGATGATCTCGGGGCCGCGGACCGACTTCCAGACGTTTAACATGGCCAATCCACGCGCTAGCGACGGGAGATACTACGGTAAGTGGGATCCGGACGAACGCGGCGGACGGTTCGCTTTCCAACGCTGAGTGATTTTCTCGCTTACTCGCGGGGCCCGTCTTTCCCCCTACAGTTTCCACTACCTTCATCTACACCCACCCTTCCGGTACGAGCGGTTGGCGCAATCTAGTGAATGTCAGTGATCGGAAACAGAGCGAGCTTCCGGACATCATCAAGGCCATCGAACCCAGGGAACTGTTTTGGCAGCGAGACCACAGCCTTTGCACGCCCAGCAAATGCCACATTGCTCACCAGAACAACACAGACGTCCCACAGATGCACAGGTGCTCTCAGGACCCAACCCCATGCGATTTGATGAAGTTGCCAAAGGAGGGCCTCATTTCCCGTGTGAACTTGGGGAAAAGCACATCTTGGTGGCTAAACCGCAAGCCCCGGCAACTCAGGGCCCTACTCGACACGAAAAATCGCCCGTACGTCGCCATTTCCCACGTCTGGTCAGACGGGACTGGAGCTGGGATCAGGAAGGAGAAAGGCATTGTCAACTCCTGCTTGTTCGACTTCTTTGCAAATATTGCCAAGGACGTGGGGTGTGATGCCATTTGGTGGGACACAATTTCCATCCCCGATGAGCCCGAAGCACGGAAAAAGTCCCTAACAAACATGCATCACAACTACGCCCAGGCCAAATGCACGGTGGTACATGACAAGTACCTGTTCCAATTTCCCTGGAGCGACGACGGCAAGCCTTGTCTCGCTCTGGTTCTCTCGAACTGGTTTGCCCGTGGCTGGACGGCCCTGGAGCTGGCAATGTCTCCCAAGGTCAAAGTATTGTTCAAAAACCCCACGCCCAAGAAAGGAGAACGCGACTACGTCTTCAAGGATCTCGACGACGACATCCTCGCCGGGAGTCCCAGGTCATCTTCACGCGCCCACTGGCTCGCCACGACGGTCGTCCAGCGCGTCCGACGGCCCATCGACCACATCGGAGACCTCATTGCCATCCTCGCCCCACGAAGCACATCATGGACTTCCGACCGTACCAAGATTGCCACCCTGCTCGCCGACGTCCCCAAGGTTGACTTCAACGTGGACGACAGCATCATTACGAGACGCTTGCTGAACCATCTTGGCAAGATTCCCTACTTCTGTCTCCTGCACGGGAAACCCACCATGGCCGAGTTCGGCGGGTTTTCATGGAGTGCCGTGACGCTTGACGACATGCCTGTCGAGGTGCTCGGCTCTGATAACACCCGCAACGAGGAAGCGATGGAAGAGGACCATGTTCTTACCATCGACGGCTCAGGAGCCGTTTGGGGCAAGTGGATGTGCCGCGCACTCGACGAATCCGATATCTTGTCAAGAAACATCAAACCTTACGGAGACAGTCTCCCTGCAACTGTCAAGGTTGAGCTGGAGCTGAGCCGGTGGTCCAGATGCCTCCTTCTTCGCCCGAGCGAAGGCAACAGCGATCCCAGGGCGCTGCTCGTTGCCCCTATTGACATATTGGATGATGAACCGACAGTGCAGTGTCGGTACATTGGCACTGTCACAGAAGAGAATCACAAAGTCCAGCGTACTTGGCACAAACACGCCATACAACTAGGAGGAGACAGGAAAGATCTTCCAGCCCTCCCCGGCGCGAAGCTGTTGGCCTTGCTTCATGAGAAGCGTAAGAATCCCAGTCAGTTCAAGTCATATACCCGGATCATCCGTCATCTCGATGTCGACACGGCTGAAGAGCCATTTTCGATCGGCCAACCCTTGACAGCGACTATACCTGACTGGATCCGGGATAACCTGACGCAACAACTTTCCACATGGTTCAGCCAGGGTGGTGCCCGACATCCTTGGGTCGATCCTGGGGACCTGGAACCCAAAAGTCTTATCATTGCCGCCGAGGCAAGAAACCAGAAAGCGGCGCGATTCTTGGTGAAACATCGAGTCCGGCTATCTAAAGGCGAACAGTCGTTGGTCGGGCGATGGCTCTCCCCGGAGAATGCGGCTCGAGCCTTGATCCTGCTTGCAAATATCCACATGGAACACGGCATGGTCCCGCAGGCCAGAGATGTACCAGCTGGCCATCAAACAAATCTTTGGGCGTCCGTACCTCAGCGACGACCAGAGATATGTGCTGGAGTCAGCTAGGCTTGCTCTTGGTCGAGCATTCACTTCTTACCAACAGCTCCAGAGAGATAACGGCCAGAACAGGCCACCGATGGCACCCAGTCAATATTGCAGGCACGAGGAGGCCGAAAGGCTCTTTCGCTTCATCGTGGATCAGTGCAAAGCCCGTAAGAGGAAAAGCAACGATCCGCCTCGGATGGACTCCTACAACAAACGAGGAAGTGTAGAATACCGCTCAATGCCGCAACCTGGAATAATAACCCCCTTGGACGAAGTACAACGAGCGACGAATTGGTTGAAGCTTGAGCTCGAGGCGCTGGCCGAGTTGATTCAGTTGGCCATCGCTCGCTACGACTTTGAGGCAGCGGCCGGAGAATACAAAAACGCCATGAGCCTCCTATCAGCCCCGGCCATTCCCGTGGACATCGAAGGCTTCAAGATCCCGTGGGCGAGCCGCAAGATGGAGAAATTCCAACAGAAACAGGAACGAGATGAGAAGGCCGCGCGGTCCTATTACTTCGTCGCGAGGAGGCTCGAGATCCTGTTCAAACGGGCCAATGCCTTACACTTGATCACGAAGCTCCACACGGGGATATGCTATGCGCTCAGCTCCAGGCTCATCGAAGCTGAGGACGACCTCCGGGAAGCAGTGAATGGCTTGGTCAGCTTGTCGGGTCAGCGCGCGTCCGGCGCAGGGGGAAACGCCGCATACGCGCCAAGGAGCGATCGCGCCGCCATGGTTGCGCTGGCAGAGTACCACTACGGTTCCGTGTTGCTGCAGAAGCACAAATTCGTCGAAGTGGAAAAGGCTCTGGGGCATGCCGAGTCTCTCACGCTGCCCGCGATAAGCCAACAGCACGGCCTCAAAAACTTCCGCCACGCAATCGCCATCGCGTTTTCGGATCTCCACCTCGAAAACCCGGATTCGAGCCCGGGCGAAGCGATGGGATATCTCCAGGCCGTGCTAGAAGAGCCAAGGCAAAGAATTTCGGACGAGGCTACCAGTCGCCTGGTCATCGCGGCCAAGATCAACTTCGCTAAAGTGACATTTCGAGCCCGCGGTTCCAAGCACATTCGGATAGCACGACAAGAATGTTTCGACGTTTTGAGAATGATCGAGACGTCGCCGGGCTACGTGCGGGGCAGCGACATCGATGAAGCCATCGCTCAAGAATTTCTGGGTACTCTGACGTTAAGGCGAGAACCTGTCCCCCCTGAGAACCACTACGATGTCTACCAGGAGGCCCTCAGATCTAAGGAGTCGGCCCTCAAGATCCTGGAGGCTTCCGAGGGGACCCAGAGCATCTTGTACCTGAAGACAGCATCCTCACTGGCCAAGGTGTACCTCAAGCTCGATCTCTTCGACGAGGCTCAAGAGCTGTACGAAGCAATACTCACCAAGTACCAGAACGTGGTTGGCAAATACGCGCCCCCTACTCTCTACACCCATCTTTACCTTGGTCGTCTCTACTTCACTCGAGAAAAATACAAGGAGGCCGAGGAGCATTGTTTCAAAGCCCAAGACGAGTTTCCCAATGTCATCGGATGGTTCAGCCAGCGCAGTGTCAAGGCGTCGCTGTCCCTGGGAGACATCTACTTCAAGAGGTTCAAGCTATCTCCGGCGATAGAGGTCTACGCCAAAACTCTTCAGATCTGCCGGAAGAAACGCAACCCGTCGTCGTGGTTCCAGATGAAACATGCTGAGGCAAAAGAAAAGCTCGCAAAAGCTCACGCTTCTCTGGGAGGTCCAGAAAACGACAGCGCGGCGATCAAATTGTACCGAGAACGGCTGGCAGAGTTCAAGGGTTCTGAGAAAAACTCGCAGGCGGCACATCGAATCAAGCTGAGCCTCGGCAATCTGTGGCGCCGGGCGAAGCGCTTTGATGAAGCAATTACCCTCATCGTCGATGCTCACGACAAGTTCATGGCACTGGACCGGGGCTCGGCTGATGTAGGCATGTACGAAGCGAAGCTGCGATTTGGCGAGCTGATCCTCGACATGCAACAGGCCAACTTGGACGGCAGATTCGCGGCAGACCAGGGCGACCCGAAACCTTACCTACGGGAGGCCAAGCAGGGCCTCGAGGGGACCTTGGGCGAGAAGGACCTGCTCACAATCGAGGCCACCGTGGCCCTGGGCGAGGTTTGCAACGACGACGAGGGAGAGGCCCACCTCCAGAAAGCGCTCGCGGCTTACAAAGCCGTGCTCCCCGTCGGCGCCCCGGAAACCATTCGCGTGATGGACCTGCTGATCAACCACTGGAGGCAGCGAGACATGCTGCCGGCCCGCATCGAGGCCATGAAGAAAGAGAAGTGGGAAGCGCTGAAGCGCGGCTACGGCGAAGAGACGGCCATCACCATCATGAAGATCACGGATCTCCGCAAGGACAACCTGTACTTCCCCGACCCGAACACCCTGGCCGACAAGTACGACGACGAAGCCCTGGACTCGGACGACGTCGGCGCCATGAGCGACGACGAGTCTGGCTGCTACTCGGACGACTCGGACAGCTCGGCCTCCTGCTTTTCGGACTACGAAGAGGTGGCCCAAGAGCTGAGCAGCCCCGAAGGACGGCGCCGTCGAGGAGGCGGCGGCGGAAGCGGGCGCGGCGGGGGCGGCGGAGCTGGTGGCAGAGCCGGTGGCTTTCGGGGTACGGGTGACGGCTACAATTCGAGAGGTGCGTGTGGACACGAATACCCGGTCCGCTCCGGTACCGGGAGCGATAGCTGGGGCTTCCTCGGTTTTGGCGGTCACAGCGGCTCTGGTAATGCGGATACGCCCGGGCGCATCAACTCTGTCCAATATGGGGGCACGAGAGACCTGGGCAAGCCTCACGCCCATGCCAAGGGTCCTTTCGACCACACGAATAATCCAGGCGATTCTGGCGACGACGACGACACCGGAGACGGGCGCGCTAGTCCCGATAGTTCGGGCGGTCCGGATGCGCCAGGCGATCCGGACGACTTGAACAACAACTCGGACAAGCCGGACGACATGCCGGACCACGTTCCGGGCAGCCCGGGCAGCCCGGGCGATGACTCGGTCAATCCTGGTAATACCGACGATGGGCATGGCCCGGATCACACGAGCCCTTACGCCTACTCCCGATCCAATTCGCCAGACCGTCGACAAGGCTCCGACCCTTCAGCCCAAGGGACCGCTGCAGGAACGCACCCGGACTATGGTGTTCTGAGGCGAGCCTTAAGTCTATCGCCCGAGGAGGACAAGAGTGCCTTCTTCATGACGGGCACGCCGCAGGATGAGAGGGCAGGTCGCTGGAGCGTTTCCAGGCCGCAGCCGCCAGATACCTCCCCGGACGATGCGCTAGGCGCCAGGGGATTCCCATTTCCGGCGCCGGAAACACCGCCGGATGATACTTCGCGCGAGAGGAGCGCTCCGCTGGGCCAGCCGCGCTCTTTCGGACCTCCCCAGTCCATGGAACCGCCGATGACCCCTGTTGACGGAGACGGCGGTGGCCGCCGCCATGAGGACGGCCGTCCCGATAGCCCTCGTGGCTCATCGACGACCTTTGGAGATATGTCTGAAGATGCCAAGTCTACCAGCGGTGGGCCCGGTAGAGACGGACCGGATGATGCCTGGTCCGGACATGGCAACCAGGGCACCCAGCAACCCGACCGCCCTCAGAGCCCTGAAGATAGGGGAGTTTCTGACAGAAGCCAGCATACGGACCAAGGACACAGCGGCATCGCGACAAGGGAAACTGACACCAACCCCGAATTCCAAGGCGGACCGAATGTAACCTCCGGCATGGGCAACTTCGGTGATACGTGGGACCGGTGGGTAGGGTTTGACAACGAGCACGGTACCAACCGAGGACTGGATCCGGGGCATGGACAAAGAGGCAGCGCTGCAGGGCCAGCCGACACCAGTCCTGGTTCTCCCGATGAGCCGGACAAAGCCACTGGCCCGGGTGGCTTCGGCGACGGGTTCAGACAGTGGCCAGGGCCGGACAACGGAGACAAACCCGACTGGGACGACCATCCCAGCGGTGGCCGATCCATACCCGATGACCAGCGGCCGGCCGGCGCGGATGGAGGCGGCAATGAAGAGGTTTGGGGCCGTTCTACCCGTTTCCAGCCCCCTCCCCTCTTCCAAGCCCGGGAGTTCGAACCGCACGCACCCCATGATGGCCACAGAGATCTCGCTCCTCAGCAACCCAGCCACGGACCGGAAGAACCGCACGGCTCGCCCGGCTTCTGGGGACCCGGTACATACGCCACCTTCCCGGGACCCGACAGTCACGGCCAGCCTGGCAGCGATGCAGGTCACGGTGGTTTCGGCAGCGAATATGGGGGCCACGACGAGACCGGATTTAACGACTTTAGCAACCGCTCCGATAATGGTGGCTTCGATGGCATGAGGCAACTTCATCCGGGCGATGAGGAACCCACAAACTACCCCGAGAGCCACGCACAGGAAGCTGGCGGTGGGGGAGACCACGCCAGCCAGGACGTACACCACGACCAGTACGACTCTCGTGGCTGGTTTGACCCCAATGCCTACGATGGGTCATATGCTCAGCATGGCGCATATGGCAACGATGGAAGCGCGCCATCCGGGGCTCCATCGGAGGCAGAGGACGAGCAAAGATTCGACCCTGCCGGTGGCAACGACTGGGAGAACCATGCAGCCGATAACGACTACCAGCACGACACACGCGGCTTCCACGACCACGGCGATGACAACGACTCGGAGGAAGACGAAGAGCAGCCGTACTTCGGTGAGCCCCACGACGCGGGGGGTGGTGACGGTGGAGCCATGTACAGCCACTGGGCGACTTCCCAAGAACACGTCGGATCCGAGGACGAGCACAATACGTATGCCGAGAGCCATGGCGACCACGACTATCAGGAGACCAATGCGTTTAATTACCAGGGAGATCAGTTCGGTGGCTCGGAAGCCTACCCCGAGCATGCGGACGACGCGGAGGAAGATGGCGACGCAGAGGAGGAGGGCGACACGGAGGAGGACGACGGCGAGGAACAAGACAATGGCGAGGAAGAAGACGGTGATCAGGAACAAGAGGACGACGACGAAGAGGATGACGAGGAAGAGGATGACGACGAGGAGGAAGGCAACGATGAGGAAGAGGATGACGACCAGGAAGACGCCATCGACGGAGAGAAGGACGACGAGGGAGAAGAAGATGACGATGAGGAGGAAGACGACGGCTCCGAGCAATTTGACGGCTCCGAAGTATACAACGACGAAGACGAAGAAGACGGCACGTATGAACCTGGTGGCTACTATTAACACGCACCTGTGTGTTCATGTGGACCCCATCGATACCTGCCTGAGCATGATACTAGCGGTGAACCGTACGCAGAGGGACGACAACAATGGCCAGCGGGGTACTAGAAGCGATTTAAACGTTATAGCGGATCTTAGAAGCAGCTGATTCAACCTGGACGGGTTTTTCTTTCTTGTATTTCATTGATTTTCCGTTGGACCACTAGAGGCAAAGCATTCTCTGGATCTCAGGGTGGGTTGGTAACATCGGGAAGAAGAAACTCGCTATGGCATGACAAACCAATTTCAGGATCCCTCTCTTCCCCAGAAACAAGCGCTTCTCCTGCGTATCATTCCCCTGGCAGCTCCAAGGCCGATATCATATCCTTGTAGGCGATATCACAGGCCACCTGTGCAACCAGTCCAGCCACCGGAACTGGCATACTCCACCCCAATCGAACCGTTCCGTCATCTTGAGCATGAAGGCCGCCCTCACCCGTGGGGCATAGCCAAACTCCGTGCCTCGGAGTCGTTTCTTTTTATCCATCGGGATGATCAGGTTGACTACCGCGGCTACCATTCTCCAACTCAGTCCAGCCGCTCTGTCATCTTCGCCATCAAGGCGGAGGCGGCCTCGGGCTGTCTTTGCACGAAACGCTGAAAACCGGCGTCTTTGGTGATCTCTTCGGCAATACAAGCCATGTAGTGGACGAGGTGTGGTCGGATCTTGTCATCGCTGCGCGTGTTTTCGAAGACGTACTCCGCCAGGGCCAGGATGCTTCCCACCTTGCCCGCGTGGATACGGAAGTCTTTGAGCGTCTCGATGAGCCTGTATGCGGCGAGCTGGCACAGAGGGCTGATGTCATACTTGTCCCCGAGAACGTAAAGTCGAGCATGGGAGAGGAAGACGTTTGTGTAGTCTTCACACGGATCAACATTCACTCGCGGGGTAAATTGTGCTGGTGATGGCCAATCTGCTGAGGACACGAAAGCATTGGTCATTTTCTTTTTCTTCAAGAAACCAGGGGTCCGACAAGAGCCTGTTGTTTGGCCAAAGCTGGCGGATCTCAGGGAGTAATATGGTGCGCTGGAATTCAACGGAAGAACGTGGGCTCATAACATTTATATCAGCGTGAAATACCGGCACCTGCACTGACTTCATGTTATTGCGTCCGTAAGGATCCACCGCGATCGATGTGATGTCCAAAAGTATATCAGGAGCGCCTGGTTCGTACTCGCCGACATAGGCCCATCGACTGAAACGCACGAAGGTTTGCTCGTCGACGTCGTCCCACACGACACGACCCTCTTTTGCCTCTCTCATTTCGCCGGTAAGAAGCGCCTTTAGAGGCATGGACAGGGCTGAGATGAGGTTTTCGTGGAGGACGAACTCCCTCTGGTCTGGTCCTACCACCTACAATATGCGGAGTTAGCAGCTGCTTGACGGGCAGAAGTCGAACCCCACCCTGGGGGTAGCAGGAGAGAGCTGAAGAAGGGGTACTTACGAAAACGATAGGTCGAGAAAGCAGGGCTTCCCCGAAGGATTTATCGGTGCTGGTAACCGATGTGGTGCGCGCCTTCTTCGCGCTGGGTTCCTCGCCCAGTGGCATATTCGGGGAACGCATTCTGTGGCTGCTTTGTTCTCTTTCCCGTCAAATCGTGAAGTTTCTGGCTCGTTCTGAGAAACGTGAGAGAGAGAGGGGGGGGGAGGGGGGGGTCATCTCTCCCCCAACTGGCGGGAACTGCCTAATATAACAGAAGTGGGATGGGTGGAAAGGAACAGGAGAATGGAGAGATGGAAGAAGATGACAGTAATTAAGTAGGTACTTAGGTAAGTAGCTAAGAGGATCCCAGGGACAATCCCCCATCCGGCCAAGGGCTGCTGCCTTGGCCATTCTTCACTGAGCAGCTGATACTTTCCATCCAGTTCTGTGTGCCCATGAGGCCACAAAGGCTCAAATAGAGTTCTGGATACCCTAACGGGGGAACTAGTGAACAGAAATGATAGTCAATTTCGTATCAACAAGTTTTGTTTGCAGAGAATCGTTCTTCGGTGTGCAGCGCAGTCCTAATATTGTATACAACGACGTCTGATGCGTATTGTAACCGTGTATGGGACAGAACCGTAGTCCATGAAGTATCTGTACGTCGTAAGAAAGTAGGCTGTTTAATCCGTACTCGGGATGTTTTTCGAGTGACTTGTCAAAAGTTGAGGCGGAGTAAGCATACGACGTAGATGCCGTACGCACGCAATTAGGCGATTGATTTTATGGCTTCATGTTTAAGTCATCCTGCATCTAACTTTTAATTACTTACATACGAACAATGATTGCCCAGTGGGAATACGACATGTACACAGAATCATGATTTGTAGCCCCTCTTTACCGGTGAGATGCGGTAGAGACGTAGAAAATGTCGATGAACAAAGGCCTTACAACAACGTTACCAAGATACATTGCCAGCGGAGGGATCGGGGAGGGCGAAGGGTCCATACGTCCAGACTGCTGTCTATTCACCACATCGTCTGCCGGGGGAAGTTATACAGTGATTATAGTGGTACAGTGTTTTCGTCTAGCCCAAGAAAAACGCATCAAGTCCCATGATGCCGCAAAACCGAAAACGCCAGGCCATGCCAGTCGAGTGAAGATGTGTCGTGGTAAAAACCGAGGTCCGGGAGCCGGCGTGGTTCCCGAGACCATCGGGTGCGTATGTATGTGCGGTTGTGTTTTGTGCCCGACGGTTTCCCGCCACGCGCGGGGGCCGGGGGAGGGGAAGACTACCGGTCCTTGTAGACCTTGGGCTTGAAGCCCTCCTTTATCTCGGCCTCCTGGGCGGCCTTCTCCAGGGCGGGCTTCACGTCGGCCTCGATGCGCTCGCGGGCGCGTAATATTTTGCTCTGCAGGTAGAAGCTGCCGCCCTTCTTGGGGTCGTTGGCGTCGAAGAGCGTCTTGAAGCGCGTCATGACCTCGTCGATGTTGGCCTGGCCGCCCTGGGGCGGCTTGACGTTGAGGATCTTGCAGGCCTCGTCGAGCGTCATGCCGCTGCGGAGCGAGGCGCCGCCCGAGACGGGGTTGCCGGCCTTGGCCTGCGCGCGCGCGTAGTTGGACGAGGCCTGCGCCTGCTTGAAGGCCTCGGAAAAGGCGCGGCCGACGACGCGCGAGCCGATGATGACGACTTGGGTGATGAGGCGGTGCGCCTGCCGCGGGTTAGCCGGCGACGGCGGGGGGGGGGGGGGGGGGGGGGGGGGGGGGAGGGGACGGCGAGGGCAGGGCAGGGCTATTTACCATGATGGAGGCGAGGACGGCGGCACGGGGGGAGAAAAAGAGATGCAGCCGGGCACGGGAGGTTGTCTCCAAGGTCGGCGTCTCGTCTCGTCTCGTCTCGTCTCGGTAGCAACGGCGTGGACGACTTCACGATTCCCAGTGTTGGGGGCAAAGGCCGGGGCGGGCAAAGTCCGAGGATCGCAAGTTTTTGGTCGGCTGGGGAAAATCTGCGGCTCCGGAGGGGGGGGGACGTCGTCGGTACTTGCGGCTGGTGCTACGGGAGGACACGGGCTTAGGTATTAGGTTGTCCCAGTATGTGCTGGCTGCCGTGCTAATGCCCGCCCGCATCGCATGGGATGGGTAGATCTCATACTATGTAGTGTAAGCAAGTGTGGGAATGCTTTTCGGCCCCTAGACAACAGCAGCGGGTAGGCCTAGACTGCTCACATGCATACATAATACATAAATTATGCACTTGAGTACAGAAAGATATGCATTCATATACCAGTATGTACTGCAACGTGTAAAGTAGCCGAGTAGGTACACAGCGCACAGACTCATTTACGTTGCGTTTGCCTGGGCTTGGCTGCCGCTGCCGCTGCCGCTGCCGCTGCATTGCGTCGCTCCCAAGCTGGAGGAGCTCCTGTTTGCCATAAACTGTTCAATTCGACGCCATCACCACCAAAACAGCCAGACAGCAACACCACCTCCTCCCCCCGCACCCGATCTTCTTCGTCCTTCCCGGTCCGCCGCCCTCCCTTCCACACTCGCTTGCGGCCCGCTTCCTCACTCCTCCATCCACCGCGCGAACCGACACCTTACCTCGCGCCCACCAGCGGCAGCGAAAGCGGCACAGAGGCAGAACCCCCGGAGAGGGAGAGAGAGAGAGAGAGAGAGAGAGAGAAAGAGCGTTGAGACAAGTCACGGACCAGCGCGCTCCGCCCGCCCACCGCCACCATGTCGTATCCCTACGGCACCTCCCAACCAAATCAATACGCCCCCAACGCCCCCGCCCAGAACCTGCAGTTCTACCCGTCCACATACTCGCCCGGCATACCGAGCCACGCCACCGCCTCGGCCCCGGGCTATGGCTACGGCACCCCCGCCGCCTCGGGCTTCGGCGGCTTCGGCGGCGCCGGTGCCCCCGGCGTCACCGGCCGCATGGGCGAGCAGGGCGGGCTCCGGACCGGCTGGCTGGCCGCCTTCTCGACCGAGGGCTACGACAACGAGCCGCCGCTGCTGGAGGAGCTGGGCGTAAACTTTGACCACATCCAAAAGAAGGCAGGTGGCCCTTTACCCGTCCCACCGCCCCCCCCCCCCCCCTTCCCGTGCTAACCGTGGCCGCTAGACCCTCGCCGTCCTGAACCCCTTCGCCCGCATAGACCAGCACCTGATGGACGACTCGGACATGGCGGGGCCCATCCTCTTCTTCTTCCTCTTCGGCACCTTCCTGCTCGTCAGTGGCAAGGTGCACTTCGGCTACATCTACGGCCTGGCCCTGATGGGCTCCGTCGCCCTGCACGCCATCCTCTCCCTCATGACCCCCGACGACCCCACGGGCGCGGCGTCGTCGGCCGGCCCCGCCTACGCCGCGTCGGCCGTCTACCCGGGCGAGCCCGCGGGCGGCAGCGGCAGCAGCGGCGACAAGGGCCACATGAGCCCCACCCTCACCTTCGTGCGGAGCGCCAGCGTGCTGGGCTACTGCCTGCTGCCCCTGGTCCTGACGAGCCTGGTCGGCATTGTGATGCCCATGGACACCCCCATGGGCTACATCCTGCAGAGCGCCGCCATCACCTGGTGCACCACGAGCGCCAGCGGCATGTTCTGCGCCGTCGGCCGCATGAAGGGCATGCGCGGCCTGGTCGCTTACCCCCTGGCCCTGTTCTATGTGGGATTTGGCATAATGGGCATCTTCAGCAGCCGCGGCAGTGGTACGCTCGGCCAGGCTGCCGGCGTCGCGTAGAAAAGTCTCGTCCGTCGCTAGTTAGCCTTTTTTCCAAGAAAGAAAATAACAAAAACCGGAGAGTGAACGGAAGTGCAGAGTACTGGTGTTCTGGCTCGGGGAAATCTGCGGCGGCGTAACGGTTGCATGGGGCGTTGCAAGAATGGTTGTAGCGTTGTTTGAAATGAACCATACGAAGAAATCAACCCATTTTCACAAAAGACGTTCTCATCAGGCGTCTCAAACACTTCGTGACCAGTTGGGTCTGCCCCTGCCAGACAAGTGCCACTCAACCCGCCCCTGTCTAAGTCGTTTGGAGGCACTGATAGCCCTCGAGCCCCTATGCCCATACCTAAGACAGGCGGCGTCTCATAGCCTGGCACCCATCCCACCAAGTCCCGGCCCGGGGCGTCGCCTCTCCCGCTCGTTCGCACATGGCATGTTTTCCCCCCCTTCCCGAGCATCTATGGGGCCATTGTTCACAGGCCCGCCTTCCTGCGCGCTGGGATGGGGGATCTTGGCCGACTGCGATAGTCTCCGTGCCCTCCTTTACAAAACAGATCACAGCGATGTGGGCGACGGGTGACGGCCGAAAACTCCAGGGTGGCATGTTCCGATGACCCCATAGCTCGACACTCAACACGCACGAGCTCTTCATCCAGTCACTTGCCACCGAGGGTTCATGGGTAACTTATCACATTATTCTTTTTCTCTCCCCGGGGCACCGCCCTGGTTCGCAGAAAGAAGTGTCCAAAACCGAGGCACACCCCGGGCTCGTGGGAGCACCGCCAGCCCGGGGTCGGACAGATGGGCGTATTCGCCGGAGCGCGGTCCGAGTTGCTTGCCTCGGGACATTTGGGGGTAACCAGGGCAGCAAGTCCCATGCCCCGGCGACCCCCCGACCTGGGCATCTCGCCGGAGTACCTGATTCGGCTTCATGGGCCTCTGGACCAAATACGTTCGGGCAAAACACATGGGTCGGAGGAACGGGCTCGGGGCCGATGTCGGGAACCTCCGCGGAGTAGAAGGTATTGGGGGGGGGGGGGTGGAGAGATCGCCATGAGAGTTCAGTCATGCCATCGGGGACCAGATGGGATGCCAGACGCCAATAGGGGCATGGGCGCCGGCCCCCGGAAACTACCAGCACCACCAACTTCGGTTTCGGATGACCGACGAAGTGAGCGAGAAAGGGGGTAAGATGCCCAAGTCTCGTTCGTCTGATAGCGCACCCGCTGCCTCTTCTGCCCCCCCCCACTACTCAGAGCGCTTCTCACAAGTACTGGAATTCAAATGGACAGGACCGGGACACGAGGGTTCATTCGTTGTCCTGGAAAGAAAGGCAAAGGAAAAAAAAAGCAAAGGAGAGCTAGGGAAGCGAGCGAGCGAGGTGTAAGAGCAGGTGACGGGACCTACGCAAGGGCCCCCCCCAATATACGACCGGGGGAAGGGGGTCCAGGCCGGTTCGTCTCGTCGTCGTTCCCAGGGTGAAAAGACCGGAAGAGACGGCCGCGGGCGTGCCAACACGGGGTGGTAAAGGGGGGGCAGACAAACAAAAGCATAGCGGAAAGAAGCCGTGGACATCAATGGTGGTAGTGACGGTAACGATACGAAACCACAACCCCCCTCTCCTCACGGGCACGGGGGATTGGGGGAGGAGGAGGATGGGGAGAAGAATACTAGTCTACGACGCGACCGTGGGGGGGGGGGGGCGTGGCGAGAACCATCTGTAAGCAAGAGGCAAAAAGGGGGCAGGAGAAGGGGGAGGGGCCAATGGATCGGCGCCGGTCCCTTCCTCGGATGGGAAACGGAACCAGGGAAGGGTGGGATGGGCGGGAGGAGGAGGAGGCCGTCACGTCGCACGGGAGGACGCGCCAGGCCGTTTCATACCTAATTCCTACCCACGACTGCGCTGTTCTCTGCTGTGGTTTCCTGCTCGACTCGGTTGGCTCTGCCCCCCCCCTTCTGTTTCTGCTGCGTCTGGGACTCTCCACCCCGTTTCTGGCTCACTGGCTCTTGAGAGACTACTGGCCTGGCCGGTTCTGCTCGGAAGAGGGCTGGGGCTTAGTGCCAGTCGTGGCTGGACACGTGTAAATCGAAAGCCAGCGCTGATGTGACAGATGTGTGATATGTACACCGCAGATATATCAGTGATCTGGTGAACCAACCAATCGGTCCTTACACAACCTTAAGCCCATAGCCCATTTTACTTGCCAGTCTGGCCAGCCAGCCTCCGTCGGCCAGTTGGCGGTCACGAAACCGGAAGGAGGAAACAGGAGGTTGAGTACGATATGCGGTGTCTTGTTGATCGCTATCTGAGTCATGGATTGCAATATGGCGCGGGAGGAGAGTGGAGGGCTCTCTATACCTCGGATTCCCCCCCCATCGCCCTGCCGTACAAGCTCCTGCAGCTAGGCGCTTCAGGTAAGAATGCATGTGCACTTCGCCGTGCCCTGGCCTGCCGTAAGCGGCCGGGACTGCCCGTGTGCCCCGATCTCGGGGCCACAGCCCAGCATCATCCGTAATGTCGTCGTCCTCCTCTATGGCGAAAAAACAATGCTGAGAGATGTGCCTTTTCATCTCTGCCTGGGTATCGTCAAATCCATGACCGGCGCAGCTCGGACTTGGGCCGACGCTGGCCACAATCAAAAAAATCAAGCCATGTTTTTTTTTCATGTCCCTGTCGGGGGCTTCCCTGCCCGTCCGAACCCCATATGAACGCCTGTGCCAAAACAAAATCCGTGTTCCTTGCCGGGTTCATTGAGTAGAGTGTATTAAGGTGAAGAAGGTATGTGCAGTTGTAGTTGTATGGTGGTGGTGGTGGTGGTGGTGGTGATTTGTCGTTTAGTCGTGATAAAAGAGCTCAGGCCGAAGGGAAGCCTCGCGGGTTGAAAACAGCGGCTCCGTACCCCTGAGTGTGCCAGCTCGGTGCCGGGTGCCCGGCGCCCAGGAGCTGCTCAAAGGCTTGCAGTCGCCGGGTCAACTCGTCGTTCTTGTGGGCCATGTTGCGATTCCGTCGCTCCAGCTGGTGGATGTACTCGGTGGCTTTGGTAAGGATGGTGCCCTGGTTTGTCGTGTTAGTCCGTGCTGCTGGGCGGATTCCAAAAAGAGGGGAACCAACATACCTTGCTCACTTTGGGGGCCTTGGAGGCAGGGACGGGCGAGTCGTCGTCGTCCTCGGGGATGGATTTCAGGGAGGGGATGGCCTCGCGCAGGTCGGCAATGCGGTCCTTCAAGTTGGTACGGTACTTGCGTTCAATGTCGTTGTGGGCGGCGCGGTCCGAGTTGCGCGGCTTAGCGCCGGGCTTCTCGACGTGCTCGCCGGGCGTGGTGGTGCCCGAGCGGGGAGCAGCTTTGGCCACCGAGGCGGTCCGCTGCTTCTCCACGGGGTGCTCGCTCGTCGTCTCGCTCGCCGAGCTGGGGCTGCGGTGGCTCTTCTCAAAGGTGAAGTAGTCCATGGTCGGGGGTCTTTGGGTGCTGGTGTTGATGGGCGGCAGGCCGGTGCCCATGGCGATGGCCAGCAGGCGCTGGCGCTCGGGGTCTTGGAACACGGGGCTCGCGGCGTTGACGTACGAGTCCATGCGCAGGCCGGGTTGCGGGGGCTCCCAGCTCAGGGGCGTCGAGTAGAGGCGCTCGGGCACGACGTCGAGCTGCTGGTCGGCGTCGCGGCCGCCGAAGTCGTCGTCCAGAGCCATGGCAAATGCTTCCTCTTCGGACGAAAGAGCGTGGTCCAAGGCGCTATCCGAGTCTACCAGGTCCGGCAGCACGGGCGAGAAGGTGGGTCGGTAGTTGTCACTGTGCGAAAGACGGGGGATCCGGGGTGCAGGTTGCTGCATCAAGTCGGACGCTCTGAACTGAAACTCAGTAAATCGGTTCAGCTGGACGGGCTCAACCAATGGATGACGCCATCTGGTTCGTCGGAGACTCACCTGCGCGAGGGCGCAAAGTTCATATGGTCGAAGTCCTCCGACTTGTCGAGGCTCTCGTCGTCGCTGTCGAAGCGGAGCCAGTAGTCGGTGCAGTCGAGGGCCGAGTAGTCCTGCTTCCGCTTCAGGGCCTTCTTGACCTGGGCCTTGTTGCCCGACTTGGGCGACTTGCTGATCTTGGCGGGTTTGGTAAGGGACTCCTTGGCTGCGGGGGGGCTGGCGGAACCGGCCTTGCGCTGCTGATAGTCCTGGGGCGATGCCGGGTTGGCAATGGTGGGGCCGGCCAGAGAGTTGTCGAAGTTGTCCCAGAAGGAGATGGAGGAGAGTTGCCGGAGGCAGCTGGATGAGTTGTCGAGGAATGAATCGATAGCCTGTGGCGACGGGTCAGCGAGGCGGGCTCCCTTAAGATAACTCGGCACAGGCTGCACAAACATCGGCCGAGCCTGGATGGGTCGGCATTACCTTGCTGTTGGAAGCCGGAAACAGATCGATGTTCTGGAGAACCTCGCTGTCCATGACGAAAGGGGTGAGGATGGCCGGAGCCCGGGTCGAGGTTCAAGTACTCAGTCTCGTCGAGGCTTCAGTACTAGGGCGAGTGGGTGGGCAGATGATGTGGTGGCACGAGGGGAAGAGGGGGGGGCGTGTGTTGTTGTAGTTAACACCCCGAGGCTGGAACCCTGCAGTGCGCGGCGGTGGATATCGTGAGGGGGGGGGGGGAGGACTGGTGGTCTTGGCCCCTGATGTACTGGATTCTAGAATCTGGGTCGAGAACTCGCGAGACGAGGGCGCGAGGAAACGGGCAGAAAGAGAGAGGGGTGAGGAATGTATTGGCGGTTGGGTGCGGTCGTCCGACTTGAGTTTGTTGGGGTGAGGGGTGTGGTTGGTGATTTGTAGGTGGGTAGAGTAGGTAGTGGTTGGTGTTCTGTGACGGATTGGGAAGAGAGAATAGGGAACCACGATGCATACGGCGCGACGGGTGGAGGATCTAAGTACTAGGCGTCGGGCGGCGTGCTCGGCAAGGGACAGCAGGAAAAAGATGGGGGGCCTGGGATGCTGCACGACGGCGATCCAAAGGGTCCTTCGGGTGGTATCTGGTCTGGCGGAGGCGGCCAGACGGCCCCGGCGGATCCCAGGACGGACAGCGGAATGGCCTGACGTTGCAGGGCTACGAAAATGCAACGGTTTCGGGGCGGCAGATGGCAGAGCGACAACCGCAGGCGCGGCGGCGGCCGAACATGGATGGGCGTGGGGAGCACGACGGGAGATTTCCCTACGGCTGCCGCTGGAGAGAGAGCTACTCGTCTCGCCTGCGCCTCTCCAGAGCCTAAGGTACCTAGGATAGGGATGAATGGACCCCCATTCACCCATTCACCTCCCATCCAATTCGAGACCCAAGAATGGAGGAGACGTAGGCATCTGGGGCGGCACAACGTTGGGCTTGTGGGTAGTGGGCTGTCTTGTCATCCACCACGGGCTACTGTGTACGGGGGCTGCGCGGCGGGCGGCCCATGGCAAACAAGGGGTGTGTGGCAGGAAGCGGATTCCTTGCGAGAGGTACCTACTAAGTAAAAGGTATCCCCCGATCCAGCATCATCCACCCCGGCTCACGGCAGCAGCCGGTACGTATACTTTCCAGCACTGACTGGTTGCTCTCTCCCATCCACATGCATGGAACTGGAAACTGATCAGGTTGAGTAGGTTACCAACCTAGGTACCAAGTATTTTTATCACCTCTAGGGGGGCAACTTTTCATCCATCTTGAACTGTTTAGGCACCTACATAGGTACCTTTCTGCCAGGAATAGAGCTGGAGGTAATGGGATTCGAAGGAAGCAGCGCATGCTGAAACTACTGCAAGCACCCCCTCCCCCCAAAAACAAGAACCGGGAGGAGCACAAGACAGCCCTAAACAGAGACGGCTCAAAAAGGATACAAAAAAAGAATTGCTTCGAACACACACACACCCACGGCGGGAAAACTAAAGGCCTCGCGGCTGCAAAACCTGCAAAAATGCGCGGCGGGTGCATGATGAGCTCGGCTTGGGGGATGGCGGTCCAGACGTCAGAGACATGTCGGCATGGCCTGACTTTTTTTCGAATCCTGCGGACCGGGGGGGTGTTCGTCGTCGTCGGTTGGGCGGGAGGGCCCAGAACTAGCGCGGATGGGGGGGGGCCCTGGAATCAGGCCATTCGCAAGGCTGAGCCCCGCCGGATCGTATGAGGAGTGGAGCCCGTCCGCGCGATTCCGTATTGTGCTATTGGTTCCAGCGCTGCCGCCACCCTCCACTTTCTCTCTCTCTCTCTCGCCTTCTGAGAAGCAAACTTGGGCGGGTGTCGCGACAGCCTCGCCAGCGCTCCCTCCCCCCTCTACGTGGCCTCGTCGAAAGAAAACCCTACCCAGTGGACGGCGGTTCCCGTTTCCGGCTGGGTGGCGGTTGCATTGGGCGAGGGCTTCTTGTGCAGCTGCGAGCTTGTTTTGGCGAGCGCCCGGGGGAAGAAAGGAATGAGTCGCCGTGAATGTCGCAAAGATGGATACTTACTTGGGTAGGTATCCACGGATGTGCTGCACTAGTACAAGTACCCGCTCTCTCTCTCTGTGTGTGTGTGTGTGTTTGTGTATGTTCGGTTTGTGAAAGAAGGGGAACGGGCACACGGGGAGGAGGGTCCGGCACTTGACCCCGTCGTCACCCATGCGTGCCACGCCTATTCATTCATTCATTCATTCATACTATGTATCCCCTCCACCTCCAGGGCTCCCATACATACATACCTACACAGGCACACACAGGATGGATGGCCAGCCCGCTTGTACCGCCCGCTATGCCGTCACTATGTGCCTACTGTGTATGCCCCCCTCGTGCACAACCGGTTTCGCGGCCAGCGCAAAACAAAATAAACCGGGTTTGCTGCCAGCAGCCCATCGCGGGGGTCACGGCTCCGTGTCATCGGTCGCCGCCATCCATCCTCCCCTCCCCCCCCATGTTGAATTCCGTCTTTCGCTTCGGAGGTCGGCGCCCGTCGGTCTTGGCCAGGGTAAAAGATGATACGAAGCGCAATCGAGCCTGAGATGAGCATACACTTCTTGGCCGTCCACGCTTGGCCTCTGCTGCACGTGCTCCTCGTGCCGTGTGCCTCTCCATCCACCGCCCCCCACCTCTCTCTTTCAAGTACCTACCGACTAAAGAAGTACTAAGTAAAGTACATAGGTAGCTTACCCGGTGCCGGCCGCCGGGATGCATCAGATGGATGCCCAAATACCCCCCCCCCCCCCGGGGCTGTCCCCCTACATGCACTGCTGCAGCCGTGCCCGCCCAGGCCTGTGCCTGTACTAATTACAGCAATGCCTGCTCCCCCGGTACTGGTCGTAGATCCCATCCGGCTGTCGGGAGTCCAGCATGGGCAATATGGGAAAACGCCCGGGTCCAACAGCCATGGTCCAAGAGCCAGCCAGTCGCTATGTACCGGGTAGCTGCGAACAAAATGCTCTGATTCCCATGCCCTCCCGCTGGGGCTATTTGCCAATATCCCATGGAATCTCGATGCCGGCCGGGCCTGGCTCGCCTCCACCCCCCTCCTCTCCACCTCATTCACTACCTCGCTTGCTCACTCACCTGAAAATCCCCTCAAATCCCCTCCGGAGGGACGCCCTCAACCGCCGGGGTACGCAGGTACGCATGGCAGTCCGGCCGGCCGGCCAGCCAACCAGTAAGCCAGCCTCTCTCCCTCCTCGTCATCGTGCCAACCCGCCAGGCCGTCGCCCAACACCTGCCCCCAGGGAGAGTCCACCTTGCCCGCCCTCAATCGGGCCTGTTCGGCCAGGTCGGTCAGACTCGTGCTGCTGGCCGTCGGCGGCATTGCTATTGGCGATGTACTCGTCCATCCCCAGTCCTGTCCTCGGCCGGCGTCGCGTGCCCATCTCGGAGCCTCGGACGATTTCCATGTTTCTTGCCGTGCATCCATCGGTTCCATTGCACGAGCCGTCGCAGAGCTTTGCCCGGCCGCCCGTTCCCTGATCCGCGTCCCGTGCGTAGGGCCAATCAGGGGCGGGTCGGCTCCCCCGTAATCCCAATATCGAACCACTTCTCGCCTGATGCTTACATTGGCCGCCTAATAAGAGGTCGCACGCGCTCACCTCTCTCTCGGGGCCTGTCTGCGCGGCGTATTGCACACCCTCGCCTGCACAAGCCGGAGTCCTGCGAAGTCCGCAGGGCGTGTCACTGCCACCCTCCCGTCACCGTTGTGACCGTTCCTGTTTGTTCTCGTGCCCGAGTCAGCCCGGCCGCGTCCTGCCATTGCGTGTGCCGTGTTCTCCCGGCGCAACGCTGCGGCATCAACGGCACAGTCCGTTGTGACAGTGGGGCCTGCCTGTGACTATTCCTCCCTCAGCGCCCTGCCCTGAGGAGCCTCACCCTTCAGCCCGTTTAGCGCCAATATTTCGTGGCCGAGGCTCTGCCCTGTTGCGTCCCGAGGCCCCCGCCCCCACTGGGCGAGTTACGGCCTGCGCAAACCGCCGCCCAGTGCTAGAGGGCGGCATCATTTCCGGAACACCGCCCCCTACTGTGTTCCACGGTGCCGTGCCGCCGCCGTCGGCCTCGCGCGCGTCCCGATCCTCGTGATGAGGCCAGCTGTTCGGTACCATTTGGTCGGTGAGTCACCTACTGGTTCGTATTCGGGTACGGTTTATTCTGCTGCCTCATGACGGCCTCCTATTTTCGGTCGGAAAGCATCGGCCGCCGGTCACCGGGCGCTGTTAGTCACGGCCACTGTCCAGGATACCGACCGCCGGGCGTTGCTGGCGTCTCTTCTCGCTGCTTATGCTGCTTCGGTGTCCATACGTGTCTGCAGTCCAACCCAGCCAGCCATCTGACTTGCCACTTTGCTGCCGCCCTGGCCGTCCGCCACGCCGTCTTTGCGGTGGTCCGGGAAGTCATGATGGCGTCGTGCGACGTGAAAGTTCAACCGCTGAGTGGCCAGGCTGCTTTCCACACCGACGCTGGTTGTCATTTCTCAGATCCGGCTGGGCACCGAGGAAGCGACTGAAGCGAGAGCTCGGGTGGCTGGCCGGCACAGGCTCGGGGCACCAATAGTACGTTTGCCCGATGGCACCCTTTCCCATCCACGGCGCATCCTCCTCTGTCGAATCTCGGAAAGACGGGGAAGGCAATCTTGGACCTGAGATGGGCAGTGGCATGTGGAGGCAGGTGCTCCGGACAGGCGGCTCTAGACGCATCTGAAGCGGAGGTGCAACCCCGAAGAACCCTGAAGATGCAGCGCAGCGCCTGGCCCATGCCCATCACGCTGGACCCCTGCTCCCTTGCGCTCACGCACCCGGCGGCCGATTGTCCCACGTGGAGGGGCAGACGGGCACCCGAACCGGCGGCGCGGCGCTCAAGAGCCACCGAGGGCATGGCTCGCGCGCAGATGGCAAGGCGGAGCATCGCCCGTCATCGCCCCGGGGTGAAGATGGCATATGTGCGAGGGACGGTCATATTCATGCGTCGGCGCGTGGGTGCCTCCCTCCATGTGCGTCTGTGTGTGCTCGGGTTCCGTCGCGGGGCTCCCATGCCGGGCCTCGATCCCGATAGACTGGGTGTTAGTACAGGAGTGCGAAAGCCCCGGGGAACCTGTGGAGGAGTGGGTGCGGGCGAAAGAGTCCCCGTCCAATCCGGGGCAGACGAGAAGTCGGGCTTCCGAATCCATCCATCCATCCATCCCTGACTAAGGTTCCTATTTTGGGCTTGGGGAAGTCCTGAGCGACGGGTTCCGGGTAAAGGTGGGTCTTTCCAATCGATACCAAATTGGATACTTATTTGTACAGGGGTCAATCACATCCCATTGTGCTTCCAATACGCCCGGCATAGCGAACGGCCCAAAAGATAGGTGCATCCCATCCACACGCCGGCAGCGAAGAACGAGGACAGAAGTAGATATGGATGTTGGGAAACTGACTGAGTTCATTGAATGGGCGATTGTGTCGCACAATAGAAGGAGGGAAGGATGCCATCTACCAAACGTGGAAAGTCCAAGCGATGGTCTCATGACCGGCCTACATGACACACACATCCATTGGAAGCTGCACTGCTTCTGCTGTACCATCTACCGCTTTCCCAGAGTCATGCATAACAGGTATGCTGGATGCGGGTGCAGCGCAGGGACTTTATGCACACCTAGATACGGGGAGCCCGTGCCTTTGTAGCCGCCATCTTGACCCCGATCTCTCTCCCTCGCCGCCATATCATGTCGTACAAGCTACGATGCCGTGCCACCAGGGGGGGGGGGGCCAAGCCAGCAACTCATAGATACATAACTTGTGCCACTGCCTGCCGGGGTGCCGGCTGGGTTCCCATCACGCATCTCGGCCGATCCTCCCTGCGTCACGTGGAAAAAAAAGCCATGGGGCGGCCGGCCCCGCCGCACGCGCTGATGGCCGGATCACGCAACTTTACCCCGCCAACGCGTGCGACGCGGCCGGCGAACCCGGTCGTCGGAGTTTTGGGGGGAGGGGGGGCTTGTCGGCAGAGTGCCTCTGCGTGGAGAGCCGAGGGAGGGAACCGTCGCCGTGAACATCGATCGATCGCCAGGAGGAGGATACAGACGTAACAGGCGCGTGTAGGTATTTTTTTTGTTTGTGGTAGCTCAGCCGGGGCGAGTGTGCGGCGTAGGGGGGTTTGGGAGGAAGCGCCGGCACCGGCATAGAATTCCCCCCCGCCCGAGCAGACGCACACTCCCGTTACGTCCCACCATCCACCGCTACGTTTCCCATCGTTCAACCACCACCTTCTTCTTCATTTCGCCGGGGGCAGAAAACACCGCAAGGACTTTTTGTTCCTTTAGCCCTCCCATCCCATTCCCCCCACCCAAGCTTCTGTTCATCCGGGCCCGCGCGCACTTCGCCCGCCGGACCCCCCCCTCCCCCACCCCCAATGGCCCCGTCCCCGCCCGCCTACCCCTCGCCTCTGGCCGGGTACGAAGACGCGCCGCCGCTGCCGGACGCGCTCGCCGACGACGGCAAGAGCTACGTCAACCCGGCGCGCGCCGAGCGCAGCGGCGCCTACGATGCCTTTGTCGAACCCCTGGACAACGGCCCCCGGGGCGGTTTGTGAGTAAACCCCCTCTCCCCCCCCCCCCTCCCGCAGCTTTCCCTTGAGGAGATCCGTCGACGTGTACCACAATGTATAACATACGCCGGCTCCCCCCCTCACCCCTTCTCTTCGGCGGCGGGGCCGGGGTGAAAAAAAAAAAAAAGACGAGAGCGCCGCCGCTGACCCCCCGAGGCCCCCCCACGAAACAGCGATGTACACATCTACTACTTCCAGAACAGCCCGGCGCAAACCCGGTACGCCCGGGAGCTCTGGGAGCGCATCCGCCGCGAATGTGAGTTTGGACCCCTCCCTCACCCCCCCCTTCCCTGAGAAAAAAAAAAAAAAAAAACCTTCCCGCGCCTGTGCCCGCTCGCTCGCTCACTCTCTATTCGCTCGCTCGCGCCGGCCTGGCCCGCAAGTCCCCGAACTCCGGACCTACAAGCTCTGGGACGGCCCGGTCGGGCCGCACCCGGTGGCCATGTTCGAGGTCAACGTGTTCACGCCGGCCCAGTTCGGCGCCTTCGTGGCCTGGTTGGCCGTGTGGCGCGGCCCGCTGAGCGTGCTGGTGCACCCCAACACGGTGACGACGGCGGCCGCGTCCGCCGACCCCGCCGCCCGGGCCGAGGCCGCGCGCCGCGACCACGGCGAGCGCGCCATCTGGATGGGCGAGCGCATCCCCTTGGACATGACCGTCTTGTGAAGGAAAGGGAGCCGGCAAGGCGCGCGCGATGAGGTGTAGCGTGTGTGTGTGTGTGTGTAGCTACCCACTTAGCAAGCACATGGCCATCCTCATCGCCACACCTAAAACACAGGCATCGTAAAGCAGAAGATAGAGCGCATCACCAAGATCGAGCGTAGCTGTGAGAAGTATTCATCATTTTTATTCCCCACTGCCCAAAAGGCCGGGGTCCATTATCAAATGATCTTTGTCCAACGTCATTTCAAGCCGTTAGCCATGACAAGCACGGCGCTTGTTGCCAAACACCGTTTCGTATATCGTCTAGGAAGTTCGTCTAAATATCCGTATCCATCATGCGACAAAACACGATCTCATGCCCCATGGGGATCAACCGCTGTGCCCTTTCTCCGTCTATATGGCGCGTGTGTGGGTATATGTTGAGAGAGAAGGAATATTCGCTTATCTGCGGTTGAAGTTCAGGAATCGACTCTGCGATGATTGTTAGCAGGCTGCTCCATGGTGAAGGCGTCGTGCTGGCATGGGTAACTTACTCCGATAAGAATGATGATAATGTTGGACACGACAAAGGCAATGAAAATACCCAGGTCCCGCCACCGGTTCGAGAAGTCGAAGCCCAGCGGCTCATAGAACTGGTTGCCCACCTTGTAGGCGCAGTACTCGCAGGCCGACGTGGCGTTGTCCTTGATGTATCCGAGACCGCCCGCCTCGAAGAAGTCGCGCATGTACTCGCCGCAGGTCATGCCCTCGGGCGCGCTGAACATGTTCAGCTCGCGGTCCGAGCAGGTGACGGGGAGGCCCTCCAGCGCCGTCGTGGCCATGCCGCCGATCAGGCGCGTAAAGGGGTCCAGCTCGTAGAGCCAGACGCGCCAACCCACGGGCATCTGGGGGTAGGGGATCGTCACACCACAGAAGAGGGCAAAAGTGATGATGATGAAGGGGTCGAACTGGCTGGAAATGAAGGCCGAGGGCGTGAGGGCGGCGAGGAGCTGACCCAGCGTGACGGCGAACAGCTCCGTGATCAGAATCATCAAGAACTGGTAGCCGGCGCGTGATGACTCGGTCGGGAAGCCGGGCATGTAGTAGAGCGGCAGGTAGAAGCAGACGGCGCAGAGGACTGAATATGGAAGCTCGGCCAGAATCATCGACACGGCAAAGGTGAAAGAGCTGTACATCTTGGACGATTGCTCGCGGAAGAAGATGGCTCGCTTGATGTGGTACATGACCTCGACCTGGGACATGACGAGCGCGGGCAGGACCGTGACCTGGAAGATGACGAAGACCTTGTACTGGAGCGAAGATCGCGACTGGTCGAGGTTGAGGAAGACGAGACCGGTCAAGATGGCGATGGCGATGTGGTTGAAGAGACGGGTGAACAGGTAGTTGGGAGAGCGCCAGAACGACAGATTGGTGCGTCGGATCACTACCTTCAGCTGGTGCGACAGGGGGGAGGCAAATTCGCGCTGGAGGTGAGAAGAATCCACCGCGCGATCCTTGCCCGCTTGCTTCAGTTGCGCGATCTTCTCCTTGACCTGGGCAAGTTCGGGGCTGTCTCTCCAGATGTCGGCCCAGTCTCGGTCGCCCATACGAGGGCGACTTCCGGCACCAATAGCCTCGAGCATGAACTCGGCCACGTTGTCACGTTCACCGGCAACGGCGCCGTGGCGCTTCAGGTAGTCTCTCAGGACGACGGCGTCCTTGCCAATGTCACCAAAGTACACAGTCTCACCGCCTCGCTGGAGCAGCAGCAGCCGGTCAAAGTTCTCGAACAGGGCAGCGTTGGGCTGGTGGATGGTGCACAGAATAGCTTGGCCCGAGGAAGCGAGCTTCTTCAGGAAACGGACGATGTTGAAGGCACTCTGGCTGTCAAGGCCCGACGTGGGCTCGTCCAAGAAGAGGAGAAGCTGCGGCTTCGCCGCCAACTCGACACCAATAGTCACACGCTTGGCTTGCTCGACGGTGAGGCCGAACTCCGGGGTACCAATGATGGCGTCGGCCATGTGCTCCATCTCGAGCAGCGCAATGATTTCCTCGACGTAGGCATACTTTTCCTCCTGCGGTGTCTCGAAGGGCTGGCGGAGATCGGCTGAAAACCGCAACGCCTCGCGAACCGTCTGGGAGGGGTCGTGCATGTCGAGCTGTTCGGCGTACGAGGTCGATCGCTGGAATTCCTTGCCGGGCTTGATGCCATCAACCAGAATGTCGCCGTGGATAACACCAATGTTCTTGCGAGCAGCCAAGACATCGAGAAGCGTAGTCTTTCCAGCTCCAGATGCACCCATCAGAGCAGTCAGCTGGCCCGGCTGGCAGTATCCATAGATGCCGTTGAGCAAGCGCCGAGTGCCGCCCGGAACAGGAACGTCGTAGTTCAGATCCTCCCAGGTCAGGACACTCTTAGATTCGATCTTGAGGGCCGATTCTTCCTCGGCCTTGCCCTGCTGTCGGTTGTGACGCTTCTCGGCGAGGGCTTCGTTCAATCGCTTTCGCTCCTCGTTGGGCTTGTCGAAGATCTTGGCAGAGTTGCCACCCATGCCGTACTTGACAAACTCTCCCAGCACGACGTTCATGATGAGGAAGAAGACGATGAGCGCCATGATGATACCGAAGTTCCTCCACAGGTCCTCCGGCTTATAGGCAAAGCCTTGGGTGATGTAGGCGGCCCCACTGACCTGGTCACTGCCGGCAACGGAGCCCGCCAGGGTGCAAACCTGGTGCGAAATGTCATTGTAGCCAGGGCCCGAGGGAATCAGCGAGTCGGCGGTACAGGTCAACTCGTTGGATTTGAACTCGTTCGCCATCATGGAGCTGAAAGCCAGTCCAAGTGCGTTGATCCAGAAAATCCAGCGGATCCAGACGTGCTGCGACTGATACTGGATCAGGTAGCCCGAAGTCAGGATGAAACAGGTAATGATGACGACAGCAAATTTGATAGCGTAGTCGAAGTCGGGACTGACACAGCCGACAATACGGAAGAACAGCGTCATAGCAATGTTGCCCACCATGATCAGGAGGTAGAAGGTGAAGAAGGCACCGGCAGTTCTCGTTAGGTTCGTCATGAAGTACACGATGATGGAGAAGACCATGATTCGCACGGCCGAGAACGCAGTATCGACGAAGATTTGAGCGATCCAGAGGGACGAAGGCCGGTGGAAAGCGTAGGCCTTGTGCTTGTTGACAATGGCGCGTCCCGTCATGACGCCCGCCAGCTCAGAAAAGGCTTCGAATGCATTGAAGAGGAGAGCGATGAAGAGAAGACCACCCTTGCTGAAGGCACTGGCGGACGTCTGGCCGAGGTTGTAGTAGAGGGTACCGAGAACGATGGAGATGATGATGGTGCGGATCCAGGCGATGATGAGAGCAGTCTTGTCCTGCAGCTTGAGGGCAAACTGGCGCTGCATCAAGGCCCAGACCTGGTAGTGGAAGCCGACATTGTAAACCGAGTGCTTGGCGCCGCTGCGCTTGCTCTCGCGAACAGCCATGCGGAAATCCTCGTGGACACTCTTGTCGTGCTCGAGGTTCGACTTGTAGGTGGCCATGTCATTCTCCATGCGCTTGGCGAACTCGGACTTGTTGAAAGCGTCGCGCAGGGTCTCGGGGCTGTGAGGCGCATTCGCGGGCGAGTACCCATCCTGGTATTCGCGCTCGAACTCGTCGGTGCAGCCGGTAACGTAGTCAGGGGTGGTCTGTCGAGGCTTGGGCAGGAAACCCAGGCTCTCGAAGTAGCCACGGGCCTCGGTAGCGGGGCCAAAGTAGACCTGCTTTCCGGCATCGATGACCAGGACTTTGTCGAATTGCGCGTAGATGTTTTCGGAGGCTTGGTAAAGCGAGACAAAAGTGGACGTCTTGTACAGGTTCGTCTGGATACGGAGCGACTTGACGAAATCAAGCGCCGTACTGGCATCCAATCCGCGGGTACTGTTATCCCACGAGAGGACCGAGGCGTTGGTGATCATCATCTCAGCAATGGAAACACGCTTACGCTCGCCACCGGAGACACCACGGATGAGCGCGTTGCCCACGACGGTGTGTCGCGTGTGCTCGATGTTGAACATCTTGAGAAGCATGGTGATGACATCCTGCTTGAACTTGGCCCGATCCAGGCCGGCGGGGAGCTTCTTGGGGGTCTTGACATCGAGGGCGAAGCCAAGCGTCTGCTCGACCGTGAGGGTTGCGTGGTGGATGTCGTCCTCCTGGTTGTACACGGACTCGCCTCGGTACTTGTTGAACTCCTCGGCAGTGAAGGGGCCGTAGAGGACGTCGCCCTCGACGGCCGTGTAGCCGTAACGCTGGTTGGTAATGGACTTGAGGAAGGTGGTACAGCCCGACCCGGGCTTACCCAGCACGAGAACCATCTCACCGGGCATGACAGTGCCGCGGAACTCATCGAGGATGGTGACCTCGTTGCCCTTGGGCCCAAGCCCCAGCATCTGCTTCAGAGGGTGCCAGTAGTCGATGAAGTTGATGAAGGCATCGGGGAACGTCTGCACAAAGTTCTCCATGCCGCCCATACCCCGGACCGTCAGGCGGTCCCAGTACACGCCAAGGTGCTTCGGCTTGATGCCGGCTTCCCGCTCGGCGGCCAGACCGCCGCGGAGCACCGACTCGAGATCGAAGACCTCCTCGGTGGAGTGCGAGGCGGGAGACTCGGTGAGGCTGCCCCCATTGGCTTTCTCGACATCGCCTCCCTTGTGGCTCTTGACACGGCTGGCGCGTGACATGCCGGAGAGCTCGCGCTGCAACTCGGCAAAATCCGCCTCGGCCCGGTGGACCGAGACACTGTTGTGGACACTGGACATTCCATAGGGGTTGTTCTGGCGGGCTTGTTCGCGTTGCTCCTCGGGATCGGCCGTGGTGCTGCTGGCTACCGAGGGGCCGGTTTCCTTGGCCGGTACGGGGTTCGTCTCCGGGGCCGCGTTGGCGAGCTGCTGCTTTTCCACAGCGTCGTCGGCCATTGCGCTGGAGGGGGCGCCTTCGGCGCTCTAAACTGATGTGATCTGATTCGTCCGGGGACCTAAAGATGAGGAGGAGGGGTTATCCTATGGCAACCTATGCAGGCAGGCGCCGGTGGTGGAAGGGCGCGGTGGTGAGCTCTGTTAGGGCGATGGGCAATCGCGAATTAATAGACCCAAGTAAGTCGGGTGCTTGAAGCACTCAACGGGCGAGGTGATTAACAAAGAGATACTGTTGGGGGAAAGGTCCAGGACCAAGGAGCGAAGTGAAGGGGAGCCCAGTGGGAAAGAGCCACGCGGTAAGGGAGAGAGGAGGCAAAAAAAGCCGTTGCCATAGGTGGCGGGCAAGACGATGAATAAAAGAAACGCATGCTGCAGCCCCCCCCCCCCCCCCCCGGAACGTCCAGGGCGGCCGGTCGCGGGAAGCAGAAGTTCCCCGTCAGCCCGTTTGCCGGTTAGCAGGCCCTGGACGATTACCAATCCCGACATGGTCCTGCGCAGCGGATGGATGTCCCTACCGCCTGCATTGCGGGCCACCATTCTCGCGACGGCCCCCGCAGCTTGACGGGGTTCTGGAACGAAAGTCCGGGATGTGGTTGGTTGGAATGGCGTGGGTTGGCCATCTGGGATCGTCGGCACAAACTCTACTTACGATACGACTACCAGTGGGTTGGAGGTGGTATGTACTTACCTACTCAGTAGGTGCTTTTCACACCTACTTCCTACGATGTCCCATGGGAACGGGCATGTACACAGTCCAAAAACCCTTACTCCACCCATCGCGGAGCTAACGGTCTTTCTTGCTGGTCTTATAACCGGATTCCGCCCATTATACGGCACGTAGTCCTCTGGTCCTCTCCCCTACGACGACTCCCCCCCGGGTCCCCCCTACTTGTACTATGTACTAGCGATTGGTGAGGCTCCACTGAGCCAATGGCTCATTATGAATCATGGATGCCCCTACGAAGACGGCGGCATGGCAGCGGTAGGGCAGCAGGGCCTGAGGGCTACCGAACCCGATGCCGTGGCGTCGACCTTTTGGCAGCGCCGGCGTGGTGCGACCCAGAGGAGCGGCCGGCACCTGCGAGAGGGGCGAGGGCTCCGGCAGCCTACCGACGGACTATGCCCGTACATCGGGATGGTTTCATAGGCAGGTAAGTAGGCTGGCAGGCGGGCTCGGCAGGCTCTAAGTAGGTAAGTACCTAGGTAAGGTAGGTTCACATCCCATCATCTCGCCCGCATGGAATGACTCTTCTCACCGACAGCGCTGACAAATGCCCGCAGTCCGCGGGCGGCCAGCCAAGGAAAAGCAATCTAGCACTGTTGACTACCGCACACATACCCGGGGGGTTCTGCAGGCAGGCAGGCTCCTCCCTACACAGTAGAAAGTCTCAGAAGCTGCTTTGCTCGTATGGGCGATAAAAGAAAAGAGCATGGGTACGGGGGGGGCAACGCGGTGAGCTTGGCCGCTTCTGGAAGCCGGGCTGACGGGGCCATGGGGCCAGAAAGCGACGCTGGCCAGGGGCCCTTCCTCTCGGGCACAGCTTGGTCAATCTCACGGTCCAGGGGCGTGCTTCCTGTTGTGGAAACGCCTCGAATCGCCAGCTCCGACAGGCGCGCGGCCGGGCTTACGGTTACCGTAGGTGAGTATGGTAAGCATACTCCATGCGTGCTTAGGTACATACATGTACGTGACCCGTCGTTGGGGCCACGCAGGGCCAACCACCACCGCTGGAGGGGGGTTCCCCGAGCCGCGGGTGGATTCCGAACCGAGAGGGCGAAAACTTCGGCTTTTCCACTGGCAGCAATTCACTAGTCGTCGTCGTCGGCGGCGGCGGCGGCGGCGGCGGCGGTGTTGGCATAAGAGTCGACATGCGGTGCCCACGGTGTCTCCCGCGTCGCAAAACGTAGGTTGCCTTTGTCCCTGGGAGCATCAGGGCCGACATGCGGCGCCCGCAGGGCCTCCCCTGTCGCAAAGTAGGTTGCTTTTGCCCCTCAGGTCTGACTTCCGGGAAGGGGGGGGGGGGGGGGAGACGGGGGTCTCTCACGTCTCGACACACGGGGAGTAACTGGGCGCACACAATCCCCGACACACACACGCACATACACACACATACGACCTGACGGCCCCGAGAGGCTGTGTTCCCGGCCACCACCATTGGCTCGCATGTGTGACCCGGCCCCCGCGCCGCATCGTCAAGGTGATACGGCAGGGCGGGGGCCGGGTGTGGTGGAGGATGCGTAAGCCTGGCTCGTGACGATAAATGAGAGCCTGCCTGTCAGCCTGTGTGCCCCCGGGGTCCGACTGCCACAACACAACAACAACAACAGTACAGCAGGCGCGTTTCCATGACAAAGCACATCTGTCACATACTACTCTGTGTTTTCCTTTCCTTCATTCCAGCGTCAAGCCCCGTTCTCCGACTCCAGGGCGCCGGCCTCTCCAGACCGCCCTCGTGTCTCAAGGTTGGCGTTTTGGCATTGTGGTCGGAGGTGAGATGGCAGGTGGCGGGCGGTGGTCTTTTTACTTCCACTCTGGGGGTCCTCGGGCTCCGTGGAGCAGATAACACTCATCTATCCACCTACTTAGGTACCTGATGTACGTTGGGTATCTCGCTGTGGGGTCATCAAAGATCTGCTGCTAGCCAGCCGGGTTCGGGCAACGACTGGAATAGATGGCTGGCGTGGATCCCAAGCGGCGAAGTCTGCCATCGGTCAAGCCTGTCTGTGCCTGGCGACCTATGCAGGGCTGGTAGCCGATGGATTGTTTGTTTTCCACGGCGGAGCCAGCTGGTGATCCATCCGTGGCGGGCGGCAGGCGGTTCGTGCGAACTGATCGAGGGTCATTGCAAGACAAACCCCCGGTGCCCCCCTTTTCCAGCGACAGCATCCTTGTCAACGAGCTGTCGATGAAGAGCCCGTCCCCCGTTCATCTGGCCGCCCAAGTTTCCCCTCGAACTCTGCTCCCGGCCATGCCAGACGCCACCCTGAGATGGAACGAAGGGGACTGTCTGGCGGCAGCTCGAGTCAAAAAATCGCTCCGCTGGCGCACCCTTGGTGCGGGGCAGCCTGCCTGTCTAACTGTCGCCATCTACCAGCTACCCATCCATCCATTCCTCGTGGGCTCTGGTATGGGATGGGATCCATGCGTCAAGTTTCCCCGTCGCGCCCGGCATTCCTCGCGTAGCCATTCGCGGTTTTCCTTTTTGGCTCCCTTCTTTAGCTTCTACTGTATGTGTAGAGTGGAACGTGGCACGACATGTCTATCGCATTTCGACGTCGGTGAGCAGTCGTCGTCTGGCACCTGCCAGTCCCGGGGCAACCAGAGCGAGGTTTGAAACCCACAAGCGCGAGTTCGTTGGCGTTGGGCCCCGGGATTGACAGGAGGCTGAAATGTCCCCGGCTGGATGCCAGGCATGTGTGTCTCAAAGCGTTTCAATGTAACGGCTCTCTGCCGCGTTCCAGCGCCTCGGATCGGTTGACAGAAGCAGCCCGCCGCCAGTCCGCCTCGTGCCACGGCAGGGGGGTCTAGCTTTGCGCCCGGCGGCTCGCGATATCACGTGGATGACGCTCATCCTGACTCACCCGTTTTCCCCCTCCCTCTGTCTGGCGTGCGGCAAGCCTTATCGGAAGTGCAAGTACACACTTCTCGCTCACTGCACACCATGTGCCACGCACGTCGTGCCCCAAGTACTCCGTGCATGCGCAGTGTATCCCTGGCGTCCACCAGCCCGCCGTGGAAGAATTTGACGGCTCCTTGACCCGACGGATGCATGTTTGCCGGTAATTTGCTCCCGCTTCGGTGCGAGGCTTACCCACATGGCCGCCTTGGCAGTGAGTCATGAAAAGCTGCTCGAAGGACACAGCCTGTGTCAGGCTGGGTGTCTGTACACCACACGCCCACACACACACCCACACCCACAAACACACATACATATGTGGGTTCCCAGCGACGGAGATTTGAATATCTCCGACCGCCATAACACGTCCATGATATGAGGAGTATTGATATGTGCAATAAAGCTAAGCCAGCCAACGCCGCCCGCGTTCCGCTCCGTATCCGATTCTCGTAGTTTGGCTGCTGGCAGCCTGACCACACCAGGCCTAGGGACAGTGCTCTCCCAGCCCAATAATAACAACACAGGCAAATAACAGACGAGCTCATCGTCGGCAATGCCGTCTCGCTCGGAAGACGAACCAGGTCACGTGAAAGAACGTCGTCGTACATGCAAGGCAGTCTCTTGGAGCGCAAACTTGGCTGGGTCGGGACTTTGTGGGAAATTCCAACGTCCGGCTGTCCAGAAGATATTAACCTAGGCTGCCACTGCAAGGATGCCGCGCCCTCGATGGTGATGGTGCGAACGAGAACCGCAGCAGCAGCCGACGACTGACGCCTTGTTCCTGGTGGCTCTCAGATTCGATAGCGTATACCAGCAAAACTCGCGGTAAACACCATCTCACCAAACGGGTTCCGTCGCACTCGCATGAACACCACCAATGCAGTATGGACCCAGGCCTGCCGTGCCTGCGTCCATTTCTTACTATGAAACGTGTGCTTCTTATGCGAACACTGCCTGCGTTTATGGTATCGTGGCTTTTGTGTTGCGGGTGTGTGTTTGTGTGTGCTATTAAAGGGCAATCTGTCTGACGCCGGCAAAGGACGGGAGGGATGTAGGAAGAAGCTCTTAGGGTGACGGATGGGTCTCCCAGATTTCTCGGCGCCTTGGCTCGGCGAAGGACGGCCGCGGCGCAGAGGAAATTGTGTAAGATCGCCCGTGCCAACTCCTCACAGCTCCGACTCGGCACCGTTCGCTTCCACCGTCATGGGGCTCCCGGTGTGACCGGGTGTCTGGCGCTTCCGGGCCTTCAAACGGCGAACCGGCCGTCCGCTGAGGTTCATGTTGCTGTCGTCCTCATCCTCGCTGTCGGGGTTCTCCTCGACAAACCGGCGGGCTTCGTCCAGCTCCGACATCTCGTCGGGCTTGTCCCTCAACCACTGCATGCGCGGCCCTGAGCGCGCCACCTCGGAGACGCGGAAGCCGTAGATGCGCGGGTGGTAGATCTTGGCAGCGCCGAGACCGGGGGCCGTGTTGCAAATGTACATGCCGTTGAGCATGTCCTTGTCATCTTCGTGGACGCGCGTGCCGGTCATAATGTCAGCGCCCCGTTTGCTGAGATCGTACTCGGGGAATGTGAGCAAGAAGAGGGCGCCAAAGGTGCGGCCGAAGAAGGCGCCGTCCACGGTCTGGAAGCGGCTGTTGGGGGGCACGTAGACGTCGAGGCACGAGGGGCAGAAGAGTTTGACCGTGTCCTCGCCCGGGATATCAGACAAGCCGACAGGAAGGGTACGGGCCTGTTCGCAATGGCTGCGCGGGCAGACGCCGAAGTGGCCCAGCTCGTACTTTTCCGACATTTGCTGGATGCCGGCGCGGGAGCAGATAAAGCGCTGGTGGATCAGGCCGTAGAGCATCTCGGCCGAGGATTCGATGACGGAGAGGTCGCTGGCGATGCGGCTGTGGTTCCTGCGCTCGGGCTGCCGCATTCGATTGTCGCCCCCCTCTATCGACTCATCCTCCTCCTCCTCTTCTTCCTCCTCCTCTTCCTCCTCTTCCTCGTCGTCTTCGGGCTCGACGTCGAGAATCATCTTCGCAGGTCAGTGACGTGGCAGGACGGGAGAGGGGGTTAGCCAGAGCGCTTCGGGCACAACTTACCTCCAGCGCCTCCTTGTACATGGCGACCTGGGTCTGGAGACCGGTCAGGTTGAAGTCATCTTCGATAAACTCCTCCGAGACCTCGGCAAAGTATTCGTGCCCGAGAAGAGAGCAAAAGGAAGATATCCACGACTCCGGGGTGCCCGAGGACGTCGACATGGTCGGTGGCGGCGGTGTAGTAGGTGCGGTGGGAGGCCGGACGCTATCGGACGGGTTGGCAATGGGGATATGGATATCGGCAGGTTATCAGCGGTGGTGGTGGTCGTCTTGCTTAGTATCTATAGCTGCCTCTGGTGGCTGCTCGCTACTAATGTTTGCTGCTGCGTCTTTCTGGAGGGGCTGCTGCGATGGTATACCCCGCGCCTGCTCATGCGATAAGGAGAAAGGAGGGCCTACGAAGCGCGCATGACGCAAGACGAGGACACAGGGTAGTCGAGAAGCGCGTGCCGGGCGTGGCAGAGCGGTGATGGTGTGGGCGTCCACGAAAAGACGGGGGGAGCGTCGTCGGCGTCGGCTTCGGCGTCGGGGAGAGGCGTGTTGAGGACTGACCGGGTTTGATGCCTCTATCGATGGCCTGGTCCGCAGGTGAACTCGAGGTGTGGTTGTGTGGCTGCACGGCTGACCGTCCCAGTGTTTTTTTCAATCCACTGAACGAATCAATGGGGCGGGCGGGGGGGGGGCGGGGAGGGGAAGTACAACCTATTGGGGGCGGCGCAAATGGTGGCTGGCCAAGCCCTGATGAGTGGCAGCCCGAGCAGGCAAACCAGAGGTGGCCAGGGCTTACGCAGGCGGGGGGGGAAGGGTCTGGCTGCCTGGCACCCGACTCCAGGGAAAAGCATCCCATCCCATCACACTAGGTTAAGTACCTTAGCTTTAGAGCCGCGTAGGTACTTACCTATATCTACTTACAGCTAGTAGAGTCCTATACTACATATGTAGGTCGTGTTAGAGGGTAAGTACAGGTAGGTAGATTAGCCTAGAACATAAGAGCTCGGATTTAGGGGGGAGGGGAAGAAGTCCCCAATTGCGACGGCATCCCGTCTAACGATGGGATGGATAGATATCTTGGTCTACGATGCGATGGGATTGGGACGGCTGAGATCATCTATCTATCTGCCCGTCATCCGGCAGATAGATGGCTTTCCCGAGCCTTTCTTTTCCCACATTAGAAGGGCAAGAAACACCCTCCCGTTCCTATGGGAGGTAAGTAGGTACATACATGTACTTAACTAAGAAGGTACCTACATATCTTAGGTACATACATACAAGTACCTTAGTAGGCACTCCAACAGTCGAGTCGGCCCGTGCGAGCCCATCGGACCCGACCTCTGCATACATGGGCTTCCGACGTACACTATGCTAAATCTGAAGCCGAATTCATCCATCTATACCTCAAGTTCCTATCCGACCTCGAATCCGTCAGAGTCGCCCCAACTGCTCGCACTGGCTGCCTTCATCATCTGGGTATAGGCCTCGGTGTGACGGCATCCATCCCGTGGTCTTTTTCGCCATCGACGGGTGTACTATGCACCTGTGTAAAGGACCTATCTGCGGCTAGTGAACTGGCATGAAGACACCCTTGGCCACCATCCATTCTCGATCTCAATTCAACTCCCACGCCTTATAACTGCCATCTCGCCACTTTACTCTCGGACATGTGGCGTTTTCTGGCCTCGGCACGGCCCTGGGGCGGTCGTACCGTCTTGCCAGGGCCCTCGACCTGTAGGCAAGCGCCAACTCGACATTTTGTGCGCGGCCTCCGCAGTCCCGCCGTCCACGACGGCCGTGTCATCTTGGACAAGCTCGAGTTCGTACGCGAGAATCCCGAGCAGGTGCCCGTGCCCATGAGCATCGATGAATTCAAGGAGGAGCATTATTCTACTGCCCAGCCGCTTCTAATCAAACGCGCCGTCACCGGCCACATGATGCCGGCCCTACACAGATGGTTTCCCTCCCAGGGCCAATGGCACTATGGCATCGGAGAGAAGTTGCGTCAGACTCTGTACGATACTTCGCTCTCATACGAGGTCTGGAGGCCGAATCCGCATGATCAAGACGTATGGGCCAAATTCCTCGCATGGCTGCAAGCTGATATGTCCAAAACGGGCAGACATGTCTACCGGACTCTTTATTCAGGTTTAAAGACAGGCGGCGAGGGCAACGAATTCCACAGCTTCGGTTCCTCGATATATCTCATGATGAAAGCCCTCCAGTTCAACGCGCGTCAAGAAGATGGCGCCGAGCTTGTCAAGGGTCTGTACATCGCCCAGCAATCTCTCGAGGACCTGCCAGCAACGCTACAGAAGGACGTTCAAGCCCCTCCAATCGTCAAACTCGCCGGCAAAGGTGACTTGTACGGCTCCAGTTTATGGGTTGGTCTTGAGCCCACATTGACGCCGTGGCATCGCGACCCCAACCCCAACCTCTTCGTGCAACTGGTGGGGCAAAAGACGATCCGCTTCCTCCCTGCAAAGGAGGGTTTGGAAATATTTCGACGCGTGGCGTCGGCGTTGCAAAAGCCCTGCCATCCCCAGATGAGAGGGTCCGAGATGATGCAGGACCCCGAGCGACAGGCCTTCTCTGATGCCGTCTGGGGTTCTGAATGCCCAGAGGGCATGTTCGAGGTCACGGTTTCCGCCGGGGACGCTCTGTTTATCCCCCATTTATGGTGGCACAGTGTGCGCAGTGTTCACGAGGACGCCCGCCTCAATGCATCAGTGAACTGGTGGTTCAGATGAGTCGATCACCAGAACGATGCCTTGGTGGCATTAGCCTCCCCGACCACGGGACAGTCCATGAAGCTCGCGCCCCAGAGTCGCTCGTATGTCCCACCGCCAGACCCTACGCAGTGCCACTAAGAGCTTCTCTCGCCGCCGCCGCGCCGGCATTTGCTAGCCTGCTCCAGAGCGATGGCATGAGGAGGAACTATGCCAATTGCGCGCACAGCGCATCAGCTGTAACGGTTACGAAGAGTCGAAACAAATCATGTGGCTGAATATTCCTTCATGTCTATACCTACTTGGGCACCTATCTATTGGAATTCGGCAGTTCCCTGTACCTCGGCCCCTTGTCTAGACAGGCGTGGAGAGACGAGAGACAGGCTATTGCATCTCAATATCTCTCGTTTGGTGGAATTCGCCAGCAGACTTATCGACGTACGCGGGCCGGTCTTGTCCGGGATCCATTGTTGCTCGCAGGATACTCCTGTCGCTGTCGTCGTCATCGGCGTCGTCTTGTCTGCTTCTTTCCCTGCTTCGCCTTGCAGCCGACTTGCCTGGTGTTTTGCGCTGCGATTCGCCGCCGGCTACACCCCCTGCCCCGGGTTGTATCGACCTCGTCGCCCGGGACAGGGGAATGTCTTGCCCGTCGGTTTTTTCGCCCTCCGACCTCGAAAGTTTCTCTTTGACCAGGACTCGCAGAACTGGAATGGAAGCGCCTATGATGGCCGTCGCCGTCTCCACGGCCGTCCATATCGTGATCTCTTTGCCATTGTCTACCACACTGTCAGTCCTGTCTTCGGCTCTTCGCAGGGAGGGTGGCTGTCTGATAACCCACAAGAGAAGTCTTCCTGCCGCAGCTGCACCATATAGACGCCCTTGACTATGGCACACGCGCCCGATCTGTACTCCTGTTAGCCGTTGGTACGCTTGGCAATGCTACCAGTGGGACTAACAAGATGCCCATGGACATGGCCATGGCTACGCCGATCCGCTCCCGTGAGCGCATTTGCAGCCGCGAGATTTGCCTCCACGGAAGCAGAGCGAGGACAAGGTCCATGGCGGCGCACCACGCGGCGTTGAAGATGCCGTAACGCACCGTGATGGCCGCATCTATACAATGGCCTGGCAGGGCGCCGTTCCAAGCCTTCTGGACCGGCGCACACTGGATCCAGGGGTTGACGGCGCTCGGGATCATGACTATGAACAGGGTGACGATGGCGAACCAAACGACCCGCCGCCACCAGTCGAATGTGAGGCACAGGAGCGTCGCGCCAAACGATATCTTGCTCGCCGTGCTCGCCAGGCAGGAGACCGAGGCCGCCACCGACGTGTACAGCGCGATGGTCGAGAGCTGCTGCGGGTCGATGTCGTAGAGGTGCTTTCCGAAGCCGCGCATCGCTCCCAGGTGGGTCAGGATAGACTCGACAAGCAGCATTATCTGCGCCGTGTCAGCAACCGACACCCGAAGGGGCACGGATGGGGAAGCACTACCCAGGAGAAGAGCAGGATCCAGTCGTCCCACCAGAAACCTCCGCCTCGGCTGACCTTGGCATACAATCGGACCGCCAGGAAGACTCCGCAGAAAAGCAGTAGGAACCAGGTCACCCCGACAATTACCGGGCCATTATCCGAAATATCAGCCATTCTGGCTGCCACAGGCTGATCAGTCACGATGTGCGGAGCATGCCGCGACCGGGGTACAGGTAAGTATGCTCACCCTCTCAGTAACATCAGGCGGCCCGTTGGCAGCCATCGTGGCTTTTGTATGTGTGATCCTCCCCCCCCCCCTTCCCAGGGGCCCGTCGAAACGTGGCAAGCGGCTGGAACCGAGATGGCCAGCGCGGCTACTGCCCAGATTGGCCACAGAGCCCCAGGTGATAGAGTCTATTTAGCAAGCTCAGTCGGGTTGGGGCCTCTGCCTCCGACAGCCGAGGCGCGGGTCAATGTCACGCCCCTTGCGCGGCGCTCCCGCCTGAACTGGGAGCCTCCCTGTCGTACCTTTGGGGGTCGGGCGATCGCAGCCCGCTTGGCACTCACTTGCCCACATGGAATTGTGGTTGCCCATCTCGCCCATGTCCGCCCCCAGAAACAAAGCCAACATGAGGAGATCTACAGCCACTATTCAAGCGCCGTAGTGGTAAGTGGCTGGCCACGGCCGGTCCCACTCACACAGGCGACAGCTCTCAGAGACCTCGGGGTCCCCGCCAAACCCAACAGGACGCTCGGGGCCGCCGTACACCGTCCGGGCGTATCCTCGGCTGCATGTGCGGGAAACGAGATCTGCGAAGCGCCCACCGCCTGAGCCGCCCACTATGCTGACTCGCGCAGTTTGCGTATGCTTACTCGCGCCCTCGTTCTGGCCCGCCGAGCCGCAACGTCTTCACGCTTGAAACATACAGACCAAACAGTCTGGTCTCCAGACCGTCGCTTTCTTCTTTTTCTTCTCAAAAGAATGGGGGTGACGGTTATCAGCCCCTGACTGGTGCCGGTCCGTCGACGGGCTAAAATGGTGGGAACTCCGCTTCGGCATCTCTTATCAAACTGCCGAACAGGGCAGAGGAAGTAGCGTACAGGCGTGACGCACTATACGGGCTTTCGTGTTTTATGGCGCATATCTAGACTACGTTTGCTCATTTCCACATCGTCACGTTACTCTATGGTCGCCACAGAGATCATCGCCCTCGGTGGTAGTATGATACTACCACACGGTTCCGTCACTCTCTACTGCTTGCCATCTATACTATGGCTATACTTTCCCTTCCGGAGTTAATCCCGAGACTTGAGTGTCTCGGCGTGAGATGCGAAATTTAGAACGGTTGAAGACGGGGCTAATACCGTTGAGATCTACTGTATGGCTGCTGAGTCAGCTTTGCTTAGTATCATTCTTAACTAAACAATAGCCACAAACCACAAGACAGCGGTATCTTGCCTGCCTATAATATATTTTTAAAACAGATTGCTGATTAACACTCGGTCGTCAGCCTCTAAATTCCTTTTCGGGGATAGCATAGGAGAACTTTTCTTTTATCATACACACCACAGTCTCGATTTGGAGCAAAAACCGCTCATATATACCCAGGTACAGATTGCTAAGTCCTCTAAGTAGGAGGTCGCCTTTTGATCGCGGTCTTACCAAACCCATCAGGGGGTCGTGTTTGACACATCCTTCGTCCTCCAGGAAAGCCGAGCAGCAGGAACTAGACATATAAGGAAATGAGAGGTCTAGAGATGGAGAGGGCGGGCAGGTATTGGTAGACTATTTTTCGAGTCCTATTCACATACCCACGTGATCGGGAGAAGTCCCCGATACTTCCATACCCTTTCTTCTCTAACACCTAGACGTGCCAAGATACAATATAGTACGACAAGAGAGCGTAGAACGATAGTGATTCATAATTACGCGCAGAACATGATACCGTATATTAGGATGAGCACATACTCGGCTTTGAAGCAATTTCATACAATGTGGTTAAAAGATTTCCAATTTGCTGCTTGTCACGATTTATGATGCCATGTGGTAACTGTACGAGCACTCTACTCTACATTACTGTCTCACATGCAAACTCAATATCTGGAGGCCGTTCTTACGTTTTGCAGCAGGAAGTGATGATCCCAGATGCTTTATATGGCAAGACTCGAGGATGTACGTTCGCTACGCGTGGCGGATGATCGCCCGGCGTACCTTGTGCGGCAACCTTGGTTCTGCGCTTTACGTCGCCATCGGGGATATCAGGATAGATTGCGTCACCAAATTTGTATTAGATCAACGGGTTCCTAGCTCAGTACCACGGAAAGCCATTAATGCGGTGCCAAGACCAATCCCACCCTTCGCGCGGTGCAATTTCGTTCGACCTTTCGAAGACCGTGTGACCTTTCAGAACAACCACTCGTCCGCCCCGGGAAAGCAAAAGAATGGGTGAGGTAGTGCGCGACAAGCACGGCTTCTTACTGGCCAGTGCAGCTGATGTACTCGCGGGCCGCGGTGAGCTCGCTGTGGGGTAGGGTTATCGTCAGTTATAACGGACTATAAAGGGGCGGGGAGCGGCAGGGCAGGATACGCACCAGTTGGTAATGCAGCGCCAGGCGCTGGGGTTGCAGCCCGAGCGGCAAGCGTTGGCCTTGGCCGTGACTTCGGCGCAGGTCTGGCGGCGCTCGATGGAGGCGGCCGTGGCCACGGCGGCGAGGGCGAGGACGAGGGCGGAGAACTGCATCTTGACGGTTGGAAAGGGCGGGGCGGGAGTGGTTGGTTCGGGGATGGGTTCTGAGGAAGTGGTGATGAGGCGGATGGTGGTGGTGAGAGGCAAAAGGATGGATTCAGTCACGATTCGGCACGTCTTATATATCCCTTCGAGCAACCCGCCGTGCCGTGGAATCCACTGAGAACCAAAATCAAGGAAATCACATCCTCAAGGTCGTTTCTACATACAGCAAAGGCTCTCTTGGCCGTGGGGTTGTGCCATTAGGCAGTAAACCATGCCCGCTCAAAGTCCCGTCGTTGACTTGCCGTGTTGGGCCATGTGTGCTCGTTCCGGGCATCATCATGAACCCTTCGGGCTTCGGGCCGCTCAATGTGAGCACCACCCCCCACCATGCAGCGCGGTGATAAGGCTAGACTCGATGTTGCTATGTTCGAACCTGTCACGGTGATGGCAGCACGTGGCGTACGGGATGGATGGCCTTGGTCAGCCAACCGGCATGTCAGCACCCCAAGCAATAGATGTCAGCACCCGCGGAGGCGTCAGCCTGTCATCCACCCATGGCAGCGACTGTGCCTCGCCTCTCAGCCTTGGCGCAGTATGGCCTATAAGCCACAGCCGCTCTGGGGTGATTGGTTATGGGCCCGGGCGAGGCTGGGGGGCTGTGGTATCCCTGACGTCTCGCCTTGCCTTGCCTGGGGTAAAAGACAGGCGGCGAGAATGCAGCGGGGATTGTCAACCTCGAGGCTGACCCTCGTTCCAATTTAGGGGCCATCCATTTATTTTGGGGGATCTTCAGGTACACACAAAAACGCCAAGGCGAGAGAGATAGCAGACGGGAGTGATACGAATGCGGTTATGACGACGAACGATGTGGCTAAAATGGAGGGTGACCACTAGAGGGTGAATTGTTATGGACTGCCGAAGAACCAATCCTACCAACCGTAAAAAGTTTGGTTCTCATTTCAAACTACGACAAGGAATTGAGAATTTCCCCAATGCAGTATAATATAACAATATGATGTGCTCAACTACCTACACCCTGCCCTGCTGGTACTGGTATCCCATATCATCGTATCATCACAGACCTTAACCCCTCCAGTCTAAGGTTGCCTTTGTGGGCCCGTCACGACTCAACCGATCCACCATCACAACTCCACTGACGATCCACCTGTAGCTCGACTCTTTTCACTCGCAGTTCTCGGTGCCAACCCGAATTGTAACCTCTTATTAACTCGCAATCTTCCATTCAAGTATCCGATGTGGTGTAATGGCTAACATTTGACGCTCTCATAAGACGAGCAACTACCCGTCAAGCTCGGGGTTCGATTCCCCGCATCGGAGGATATGCGATTCCGTTCCTGGTACCAGAGGTACAGGGGATTGATACTACTTTTTGCCCGCGCAAAGACTTGCTGTCACCTCTTTTTGGTTGTTCCTTACCTGCCTGCCCTTACTCCAGGGGGTCATAGGCCAGTCAGCTTAGCATTCCATTTAATATCAGTACTTAGGTATCAATGGATGTAATAATCGGTGACATGTCCATACCTCTACGTTTGCCGAGCTCACATGCGACAGCGTGGTTTGGCCAAGTCCTGGGAAGTGGTGGTTTTGCGCATAACCCCTGCGGTCCTCGCACGTCCACCTCGAGGCGTTGGTCAGCCGGGCCATCCCGTGGCTGACAGACAGACAGCATCAATGGATCGCGGCCCCTCTGGGTTGCTGTGAAGTTGCCATTGACTTGCCTCCCTGCCTTGTCTGCTTGCTCTACCCCCTTCCTACCTTGGCGTCGGTTGAATATCATGAGGACGCAGTTCTACGGCAGTGTCGCATCGTGTCCCCGATCTGGCAAAACAAAGAGCGGGACCGCGGGGGACGTACAAGGTTCACGACAAACGGGAATCGGCGAGTCAATCTTGGGGGGATGTCGGTGATGGCTAGGTTGTTTTGCTTCGGAAGCCTCGGATGAGGAACATGCTCAAGTACTTTCCATACATCTGTGCTCCACTGCACTCACTTCCATCCGATTCCCATGTTTCCGTTTCCACTCTCCTCACCTTTGGCCCACACGCGAGGACTCTCTCACACGTGGTCAATTCGGCCGTCAGCAGATCGTCCGTCCCCCTCACCCCTAATCATCCCGTCCGATACCCGGTACCCAGTACGACCAAACGTCGTCCCCTTCGGATCCAGTAGCAGCATGACTTCGGCCACCCCCCCAGTGCGCATCACCGGCCACCCCTGGCCCCAGGGCGCCATCCTGCGCGGCTACATCTCGACGGTCGTGGTGTGTAAGCAAGCCTCCCGGCTCCTATCCTGAGGGCGTTTTCAGCAGCACGAACACCGCCCCCGCCCCGTTCCGGCCCCGGGCGGGCAGGGTGCCAGACCTGCTGCTCGCTCCCGCCGACAAACCGTGGCTGAGGCATTACTGACGCGCGGGCATCCCGAGCAGTGGCGCTCAGCGCGCGGCGCGAGCTGATCGCGCCGGGGTCGTGGGCGCACGAGACGCTGCTGGCGACGCGGCCGCGGGCCCAGGCCTGGGCGCCCCGGGTCCAGGACTTCTTCTTCTACCTCCTCGTGGGGGCGCACGCGCTCGAGGTCCTCTTCGTCGCCGTGCCGCGCCTGCGCAAGCACGGCGTCCCCGCCTTCGGCGCCGTCTGGTGCAAGTGGGTGCTCGCGTGGTTCATCGCCGGTCTCTACGCCATGCAGCACTTCGACGCCGTCGTCGACGCCCAGAAGGCCCGCGCCAAGAAGCAGTGACGGGCGCGCGCGTTGGCTGTGGTACGGGACGCCGGGACAAACAAAACGCGCCGGGACGGACGATGGCAGGCAATTGTCGGGCTGGTTACCCTATGTACGTACTGGATTGGTTCAAGCCACATCGCATGTGTCCTCTCTATCCCAACCCCCCTCGTACGAACCGAAGTCGACGGCCACGCCGCCCTCCTCCGAAGGCCATGCGTCCATCACCGCGGCTCGTCCCACGAGGCCTTCCGCGAGGAAACTACTGTCTGCGAAGACACGATGATGCCCCCGTTGAGGGGGTCACCGGACCCGTAACACGCGTGTCGGGGGCTGCTGATGTCGGCCTGCGTTGTGCCCTTGACGTCGATGCCCAGCTCGATCTGGCTCTCGCCGTCCACGTCGTGGGTCGGCGCCACGTTGCTCCGCGACGACAGTCTCCAGTGCCACGTCCGCTCCGCCGACCGGCTGTGCTCGCGGGCCGCCTTGTAGTCCCGGCGGTAGCGGGCGCCCGAACTCTGCTCGCTGCCCTGGCTGGGCCCGTCCTTGGAGGATCCGAAGGCCTCGAACCGGAGGCCCAGGTACTTGCGCAGGGCGGGCAGGCTGGCCACGATGACGCTCACGTCCAGCTCCAGCCCCGTCCAGATGATCACGTCGGTGTAATCGTAGGTGGGGTTTTCGGAGTCGCCCATGATGAGGAGATACTGTAGTCTCTGGAGGAGCCAAGGCCGACTCAGTTAGCCAGCCTTTCCGGGACGGAACGAGCGGGCGTGCTGGGAACCTACCACGCAGCTCGTCACGACGACAAAGATGCCCAGGCCAAACATGAAGAAGATGCTGAGCCTTTTCCGGGTGGAGACGTTGAGGCGCATCAGCAGAGGCACGGGAAGCGCCAGAATCAGGAGATCCTGGAGGATCTGCTGAACGGCCAAGACCAGGGTCATCAGGTTGACATTGAGGCACGTGTACGCCCCGAAGTCGCCGCGCCAGCCGAGCCAGACGGACTGCACGGGCACGCACTGGAAGATGAGACAGCCCTCGGCGACGACGGTGAACAGCCCCACGTACACCATGACGGCGTGGGCCGCGCGGCGGAAGGCGGGCTGGGGGAAGATGCGAAGCAGGAAACAGACGACCATCAGCTTGCACAGGCCGAGGGCCACGAAGTAGAAGATTTCGCAGATCCAGAACAGCTGCGGTCTCCTTCAGCTTGGTGCTCCATGCTCGCCACCACGCGTCCGTCCACACCAAGAACTCACCTCCGTGCCTGTGCTAATAACGTCGGGATCGGCGATGGTGTACAGGTCGACACCAAAGGCCGTCCAAGCCGCTGCGTCTCGTCAGCTTCGGGGGAAATCGGCCGGGAGGAAGGGAGGGGGTGGGCGGTGACTGACCGACGTTTCCGCACACGGTGAAAGCCAGCCACAGCGGCTGGGGTGACATCTTGGTAAGCATTCGATCTGGGGTGAAAGGCTCAGGATCTGGTGGACTCACGATGACGACCATCATCAGATAGTCGTCCCACTGGTACTGCTGATCCAAGGCATGCCGCGCCCAGAGACGCAGGACAGCGCAGGGCAGGGTAACGACTTCGACGGCAAAGATGCCCCAGAAGTCGTTCCTCCGGGATCGTACCGGTGCGTTGCAGGCTTCGGCTTGGACACGTTGGACCGCTGTACACTGAAATTAGAGGACAGAGCGACGCCGAGGATCGATCTCGGCGAGGGCCGGGCTGCGTACGTACTCAGGGCCTCGATCACGGTACACTTGGTAAGAATGCATGGCTGCACCCGCGCCGCGAAGCTGGCGTCGGTACATATGCATGAGTCGTTTGTGGGCGTCTGGCAAACGGACCCGGGAAGCAGCTCGGTCACGCAGGCCAGCTGAGCCCGGGGAGGGGGGGACCCGAAGTCAGCGACAGGAACAAAGCCCAGGAAAGGCTGGCCCCTACCCCACGGGACCAAAGGAGGCAGACGGGGGAGGGGGGGTGATGGTCACTTACGCCACACGCGGGATACTGGTCGATATAGTCGATGACACTGGCCCAGGCACTGCCTAATAGCAGGCTCGTGAGGCTCAGAAAGATGGCATTGATGTGCATTGTGTGTGCCCAGCACGTGGTCCTTGACTGTACTCTCTCGGTCCTGGAAGATATCAAAGAGCAACGAAGAACAGACAACCTCCCCTTCGCTGTATCCGTCTACGCCCCAACGCGACGGTGCGGGCGGTTTGGTAGCTTTATTATCGCCGTTCTCACCCCGTAATCTTGTGCGTCCCCCCCCCCCCCCTTTCTCACGTAGGGGCGGAGAAGGATAGGACCGCACCGTCTGGGTGCCATTCTTAGCCTGCCGCGACGTCCTCGAGGACCAGTCCGTCGGGCCACAACGCGCTGCTCCGGACCCAAGACGGCTGACACTTGTCCCACCCAGGGCCCCAAACTCGGGTGCCTCTGCCAGCCGGAGGGGGATAGATAGCCTCCCCCCCCGGAACGATGGGTCCATTCTGGACTCCTCTCGAGCATCGGACCTTCTTCGCAGAAACGAAAGCACTCACCCCAAGAGCCATTTCCCCTCTCGGGGTTTCAACTAGCCGTTGGCGTGGTGCTGCTGTCTCCTAGCGACCCCAGAACACCAGAGACCGCGTCTCCAGGGGGGCCGGCTATCGGTAATCCTGCTCCTGCCGGTTCCGACGGCTGGGCGGGCTGGGAATAAAGCGGCCATCCTACCCTTGTGCTAGTCGCCGGTTATCGAGCCGAGACGAAAGATGACTGGACCGGCAGGACATGACATGACGAGCCTCCCCAACGTGAGCGGCGACAGCGGCAAGCGTCGATTCCCAAGGGTCCGTTCCGCCCTAAAATGGTCAAGTGGCAGACAGGCTAAGTTAGTGGGCAAGTCTATAGAGGTATCCATACTAATATAGGAAGTCGCAGAAGGCCACTCGATAGTATTCAGGTTCGAAAAGTCGGGGTGCCGCTCACTTTAGCTCTCGCATCTTCGTAGCTGTCCCTTGCCCTGAGGTACGTAGCCCCCCGTACATTACGAATCCTCTCGTTGGTTGCGCGAAGCCCTCACCAGGAATGATGCTATGATATAGATGATCAGCAGGGGGAGAGTCGGCGGGTTCATGGGTATATCGGAGTGCCACCCGACACACTAGGGCTAGCTACCTCACAAAAGCCCCTGGGCAAACGTGTGCGTTGCCACCGATTCCATATCGGTCTTGGGTTGCCAGTCAAGCATCCTAGCCCTCCCTCTAGCTAATAAGAGGTTGCCAGCTTTGGCAGCCCTAGGAACAATACGTCTTACTCAGGGACCGACCCCTTTGGGAATCCTGGCTCGCCTGGGAGTCCTGTCCTGGGCGCCCGGGCCCGGAATGAAGACATCCGGTGGGAGCTGGGCGGCGGCGGGCTGGCAGGCGACGCCACGCCGAAGCGAACGCGCCACTCGCCGCCTCCTATTACGCACACACGAGCTTCAGGGCGGTCCCTTTCTCCGGGACCGAAGCAGGGACAAAAGAAAAAAGGACGGCGCCGTTATCGCGCCCGGCGAGTCAGCCTTGGCATCCCCCCCCCCCTCTTTGCCGGTCACCACGTCTTCGAAAGCAGCCAAAGAGTCACAGTCGCGTAGACGACGGCGCTCGCTCCCCCGCGAATCTTTCCGCCGTCCAGGACTGCCGTATATACCCAGACCTCCCTCCCATGTTACCCCCTCCCACCCCGAGGTAAAAGGTCCCCCGGGGGGTGACGGGCAGCATTCCAGGTTACATGCGCCTGGGTTGGCGCTTGGCCTCCCCTCCCCCAGGCTGGGCAGTCCAGTCCGCCGCCGGTAGCGTTTGCTTCGAAATCCATGACGACGATTATCATGCTTCACCCGCCGCCGCCCTCAGGTGCCGTCGTAGTACTCGGTTGACTCCCTCTTGGCGGCCAAGCCAATAGACCCCAGGAGCACGCCGCAGAACAAGGGCGTTTGAATGGATATTGCCTTCGGTGGGGGGGCATGATAGGTCCATGATTATACACCAGCGCTCGCCAAGATCTGGGCAGGTCTTGAGGGCGGTGGCACTCCGATACTCTCCCCTCGAAGCCTCTGCTTTAAAAAGGAGCAGGCCGGCCTTACGGGCAGACTTGTGAATCTGCCGTTTTCACGCTCCGGAGAGGGCAACCCTCCGCGTCTGGTACTATCCGCGCATTTACTCTTCAATCTCAGGTGCAAACAGGCCACAAGTCCTGGGCCTCTCGATCGCAGATCACCAATGTATTCCTGTACCACGCCGACCTGTAACCCCCGGTTCAACAAAGCAAATGATATCTTATCGTTAACTGCTGCTAGATCGCTTGCTCCAAGTACTGTAAGCCAAACAAACGCCGATTGCATATCTGCCTAAATCCGACAGTATTGTTGCAGTGTTATTTAAACACCCAGAAGACATTACTCACTAGTCCGTCTAGTTCTTCCTATCCGATTCCTTCACACTCGGCTCTTGCGAGGCGGATTCCTGCAGAGTCGAGCTCGACGTCGCAGTGTCCGGATCACTGTGTCTCTTCTCGCCCGCTCTGTCGCCGACGGAGTAGTCGAACTTGCCGGCACGATCAAGCGATTTCCGGGATCTGTCCATCGACTTTCTCGAGTCGCCGGCCTTCTTGCGGCTTTCGTCGCTGTCCTTCCGCGACAGCAAGTTCTGTCGCAGGAAGCCGAAATCGTTGCTGCTCCTCGACTTTCCACCTTCTTCGTCGATCTTCTCGAGGCGGTTCTTCTCCTCTTCCTCCTTCTTGGCCTGTTTTTCCTTGTTCTCCTGCACTCTCCGCATGGCCTCCTCCGTCAGCTCCTGTCGGAACATGCGCTCCACCACGTCCTTCTTGCGGGTCTTGCGGTCGCCGATCGAGATCAAAACGCCGGCCGTGATGTTGACCGTGATGGAGCAGCAAAGAATGGCGGCCGTGGCGCCACCCGGCCGCGTCTCACGGGGGATGAGCCAGGTGGTCAATCCCAGCGCCATCTGGAAGATAGAGTGCCAGTCCAGCAAAGTTACGATGGCGACCAGGAACCGCAAGGGGAATGCAAAGTGCGTTTCCGTCTCGTGGGGCTTGTAGAATGTGTGCGACTTGGCAAAGCAGGCCTGGTGATGCTCCAGGCGTTTTTGTTGGTGGGGCGTCAGTACGGAATGCTCGGTAGTTTGTTGGAGATGGAGGTTGCGCGCGGCTTCCAGATCCTCCTGTTCGGCGCGCCGTGAGACGACAGGCTCCTCAGGAAGGTCATTCTTGTCTTTGAGATCCGGCACATGCATCTTGTGGCGAAGCTTCCAGGTCAGGTGGTGATAGCGAGCGATGTAGCACATGTGGTACGTGTCCATAATGCGCCAAGGGATCATTCCCCAACCGACAACGGCGAACAGGGCGACCAGCACCTGGTCGATAACCTCGATGAGGAAACCCTGCCGCTCGCTGCTTCCAGCGTAGGCCCAGCCGATCAAGAAAAGAACCCAGGCAAGGCCAAAGGCCGTGATGCTCAAGGCGTAAAAGGTTACGAGGAAACCCAGTGGGGTGGAGACGTATTGGCCGAATGCCTTCATCCTCCGCTTCATGGCTGAGCGTTTGGAGTGCAGCATGTGACGTACATGGTCGTTGAGTTCCTCCAGGTCTTCGTCGGTCCAGTGAGCGAGCGAGGTGTTCTGAGGCCGAACGGCGTAGAAGCGATCCGTCATGTGACTAGGAATACGTTCGACCGAAGGGCGGCCGGCCGGTTCCTGTGCTTGGCCATCCGCCTGCTCGGCGGCTTGCTCATCTTCCTCGGGAATGGGTTGGGCTGCCACCGGCAAGCCACTCGGCGTGCCGGGCCGCGAGGCCGTCGGGCGTTCGCCTTCTGGGGTGGCTATCCGGGTCAGCCGGTCGGCATTTTCGCCGCTGTGGTCTGCGGGGTGACCCCCTTGCCCCTGGGGAAGCCGAGAAAGATTGAAGGTTGGGCGGCGGTTCACCCATCGTCCCAAGGAGGGAACGAAGAGGGAGTTCTGGACGTTGGTGAGGGAAGACAGGGTTGAGACTTCAGGGTCTGGTTTATCACGGTCAGCACGAGAGAAGGGGAAGAAGTATCGGCGGCAGGGAGGCATCAGAACTCACCGACGACGTCGAGCATGTCGACCAGGCGCTCGTCGTACTCGTCATCCTGGGAGGCAGCAGATTGTCTTTTGGCGGCGTTGTTGGCGTCAGTTCTGTCGCCCATGATATTGAGGCGACTCAGGCGGCGCAGGCGGCTGCCTCCGTCAGCGGCAGGGCGCACGGGCTCGGATTGACCAAAGTCCTGGGCTTCGGTGTCCCTGTTGGGGCCGAGGTTGTCGTCCACGTCGAGCATGGAGCGGACGGTCTGGGGCGGCGGATTCGCATCGGCGTGGCCAACGGAGCGCCTACGCAGGCGGATGGGCTGCTGGTGCTGCTGCTGGGGATTCTCGCCAGCAGGCGGGGGCGGCTCGTCCACGTCGAGCATGGAGCGGACGTTCTGGGCGGACGGCTGGGGGGCCCCGGTGGCGTCGCCAGCATCGGGCCTGGAGGGCACGGGGCGGCGGCGCAGGCGGATGGCCGACTGCTGGGGCTGCAGGGCGCGCAGGTGGCCGGGACGGCGCCATCGTCGCTGCCGTCCCTCGGGCTCGGACGACTCGGTGTCAGTCGTGGGCATCGATTCGGAGGGCGGCTCGGGCGTGGCTCGCGGACCCGGCGGACCCGACGGGAGGCCATTCGCAGACATGGCCGCCGTCGATTCGGACTCGCACCGGGGGTGGGCGGTTGACGGCTCAGGCTCGGATGGGGCAGCGGGCGCACAGCACGCACGCAGGCGCGAGATGGCACTGTTAGTGGGATCGGTACGATGGATGGAATCGATGGTGGTTGCTCGACGTGCAGTGCCGAGAAAGCACCAGGAAGTGGGAAGCTGGGGGTGGAACGGGCGGCGTATAATATTAAGTTATTAGTTAGGTAGGCGCTGCCACTCAGCACTGGGGGGGCGAGGGGCTGGACTGGCTGCCCTGTCTGTTCCAGGCTTTTCCCGGCCCCGACCGACAGTTGGAGCAGCAAGCAGGGAAGCGAGCAGGGCAAGCAAAGCAACACAGCGTCAGCGCCAGGGAGCGCGTGCGGCAGAAGCGGCCGAAACGACCACTCGCGGGCCATCGATCGGGTCTGTTGCCGGCGGGATTGGCAGGGCCAGAGAAGCGCTAGGTAGGAATCCGTTTTGATGCCCGTTGTTTTTTTTGCATGGACATCCCATGCCACCTATTCTTACCTAGGTACCTAGGTATGTCTCCCCGTATGTACGTGTATGTACTTCATCCCATCCCATCCCACACCCCGTGGTTTGTTGAGCTTCTCTCTCCGGCCGGCTTGCTGTGTTTCTCTCTGCGACTTCTTCTTGTGACACCTATGACCTAGGTCTGTTGCGCATGCGTACGCACGGCGGAGACCCCATGGCACGATGAATATGGGTACGAGCACCGGGAAAAAAAAAACACAGACGACGTACCTTCTCTCCACCCTTCCTCCCTCCATTCGCGCATCCCGTCCACGGGTGCGTTGTTGAATCCACGGATCGGGGGGAAGGACGGTGGAGGATCATGGATGGAGGGCTGGAGGAGGTGTTGCCGGGGTGGGGACGATGACGTTACGGATCCACCGGCTGCGCTGCTTAACCGACATTGTCCGCACATGGCGCAAACGCTAGTCCTGGCGCTGACCCCGTCAGGCTTGTGCCAAGCCGCTGCGAAACGGGAGATTGGCCCTGGTTCACTTTTCGGCCAATCTCGATCGGCAAGAATATGGCGAACATCAATTATGGGGGGTGCGCGCCTGTGCCCGACAGGACAGCACGCGAGCACACGCATCGGGAGGGAGGAATAGGAATAGGAATAGGGAGAGACAGAAAATAGAGAGAAAAAAGAAAAAAGGGGGGACATGCCCCAAAGAGATCTCGCGAATGCGCCTCCGACGTATCCCATCCATCTGACCCCCGACCCCCTAAGCTGCCGCCACAGGGCCATGTGGAACGCGCGCGTCACCGTCATCATCATAATCATCATGGCCTGTCGGCACCTCCTCTAATGCGCGCGTTTCCCTGTGCGCTGTTTGCCAGGTGGCTGGTTGACGGCAGCGGTACGATGAACTGCGGTTGAATACCCTACATGTAGGTAGTCCGTGAAAGCGCAACCCAACCAATCCTTGCTATGGGACATTGCCCCTGGTTCTGTGTGGAAACCTTACTTCCCAGGCTGTCACCAAGGGAATAACTCAGAGATTTCCATGGTGGATGCCAGGGCAAGGTGTGCTCTCTCTATCCGTAGGAAATCCGTCGGGAATATCCATATGGGCTTGCTTCCGGATGTACGGTCTTAAGTTATTAGCGTCTGGGCGCGCCCGACCACCAGCCTAGGCTGTTCGCCATCGTGCAGGTGCTTACCTACCTTATGTAACAACGCTCCGAAAAAGACAGCACATGCTTGGCTCAACCTATTCGCAAGCATCACCAGAAACCGTTTTGGCTCTGCTCAGACCGCTTACTAGATTGGCTCCCGGTCTCCCATCATAACCGAACTTACTGATCTTATCACCTGTAAATACTGTACTCGAGTACTTGCCCCACTGTCGAATATTCAGCCCTACGCCGTGACTTCCAAAGGCGAATGCATATCTGCCATGCGTGCCCCCCCTCCCGAGTGTCACGCCTTATCAATGCCCTCTTGGCGGGGGTACTACCGCCCAACATGCTCGCCTAGCTCTTCTCTAATGCCGATAGAGCGACTTGTCGCCTTAATACACTCCCGCTTCAGATAACAGTGAGCACTTGCCACGGACGAGACGACCACTCTACGCAGTAAGCACCATGTGAGCGTGAAGATTTCCGAGAAAGCACATAGCCACAAATGGAAACAACTATACGTAGTAGGTCTACCCATCTAGTCAGTGAATCTGCCGTTCAACTTATGATTACATGCATCATCTCTTACTCCATTCCAGCGCTTGTTTTCTTATCAAAATTTTTACTTTCAAGTCCCCCCCTTATTCACTGCTGGCCACACTGCATTATCAACCCATCTTTCCTCTCGTATTCTATGAAGTCGCAGAAAGGGCAACATGGGATACAACCAGCGCTCCAGCACGCCTACGTGAAAGAGTTTTTCCAACAGTACCCTGATGGGATACGCTGTAAGAAGGAAGAAAGCAAATAGTTCCTTCAAAAGATGTTGCGTTGTCTAGGGATTGTACAAATCATCATGGTGGATTCGATGTAAAGTACATGTGGACGAAGCTGCCCGTGGAAGACGAATGTAACGCGATCGAACCTCGGAAATTGCAAATGTCAGTCTTCACGATCAGAAAACATGAAAATACAAATCACAATACTTAGTAATCCGGACCAGCCCCCCCCCCCCCCCCCCCCCCCCAAATCCTCACCCAGCAGGAGCTGTTACACAGTTCTCCGTTTATTACGGGGAGAATGCTGTAAAATACTTTAGATATTTTGAAGAGTCGAACCTGACTTTTCAATTTCAAAAATGACAGTGCGGAGCCCCTTTCCCAACCAAAAAAGGGGCAGGACTCTAGTATATATGTAACCTACCTTTTTTTACACCTTAGTATCTATAGCAGACCTTTCTTCGCTCCCTACATCGCAAGCCCTTGGGCCGATGCGCCCATCACAAAGCTATGGGCGCTTACAGGAAGACCCGGCCCAGAACCAAATAGCCAGAAATACGAGAGAAGATCTTCTGCACCCAGCCTGAACCCGAGAACCCGGATGTTTTCACAGTCTCACCACCCCGTCAGGGGGTTGTCCCCGGGCAGCGCCGTCAGCCACTCCTCGGTGGGGTTGGGCACCATGGACGGGATGCGGCAGGCGTCGTCCTTGTTGACGCCGCCGGGGATGTCGGGGCAGCGGTCCATGCCGGCGTCGCCGGCGTCGCAGCCGTCGATGATGGCCTGCAGGGTGGCGGGGTCCCAGCCGCTGACGAAGTCGGCGTGCGAGCTGTAGCCGGTGCGGTCCCCGTTGGCCAGCACGAAGGGCTGGCGCCGGCCGTCGGGCGTCCACAGCGCGGCGAAGGCCGGCGTGTCGTAGTAGACCTCGTAGAAGAGGTGCGGGAGGTGCAGCCAGCCCGCCGGGCAGTCGAGCTTGCCGCCGCGGCCGGCGGGGAAGGCCGTGTTGTTGCGGTAGTCGTTGAGGCCGGCGGCCGGGTTGTAGCAGGACGGCATGTGGATGTCTTGGCGCAGGGGGGACGCGTAGCCGTCGCAGTTGATGACGGGGAACCCGGCCCCGGCGCCCTTGTTGTTCGGGTCTTGCATGCCGGCCTTGGTGCCGTCGGACCCCGTAGGGTACCGGTCCGGGTCCCCGCTGGCCGGGCAGGTGAACTGCACCGGCTGGATGGGTCCTGCCGAGGGATCCAGTTGGACTGCCGGCACGGAGCTTAGTAACGACGGCGAGACTGGGGTAGCAGGGATATTCGTTTTCAGGGGTAGTCTTACTACTTCCAGTAGCGGGGGGATCTCGCCTCGCAGCATCCCCGCTGAGGATCTTGAGCCCGGGCGGGAAGGGCACGATCTTGTCGTTGGTGGGCTCGAAACTACCGTGGCCATGATCAACCTGACGTGCTCCATCCGGCTTGCCACGGCGCACTTACAAGTAGTAGACGTTCATGTAATAGAGGGGCACTTTCTTGAACTTGCCGGTCTGGGGCGACTGGAACCAGATACCTGGTACCCAGTAATTGCTCTTGTCGTTGCTGATCATGGAGTTGGTGCACTTGGAGCCCAGGAGCTGGTTGCCCTCAATCGTCAGGCCAAAGTTGCTGCCCCCCATGACGCCATGAGAATGTCCCGAGGTGGCCCCCGGGCTAACGATGGGATCCATACGACCCTCGGTTGAGAACTCCCCGTCCTTGGTGTTGAAGCGCAGGACGGCGAATGTCCTGGAGTTTTGGACTTTGCGGCCGATGTGAAGAAGGCCATTAGCAGGAGGCCATTTCGGACCCAGCGTCTCATCTTGCGTTCTCACTGGTTTTCCAGGCACTTTGGGTACTCCAGAGAAGACTCAGTGATTCGCAGAGGCGATGGCGAGTAAGGCAGCCTGGCGACGAATACTACGAGGACGCCCATCTACGTTATAAATATGCCTCCCTTCATCATCATCATCTTCTTCTTCTCTCAATCTCATACTCCTTGAAACTGGTTGATGTCGACGGCCTGTACGCGATTGCCTGCAAGGGGCCGAGGTTAATATAGACGACGCCAGCGATCAGTAGCTTCAACACTCCCTTGCGTCGTCGAGTAGATTTTCAAGGAGGGGATGCGAGATTGTGTGGCGAGACGCCACGAAGTGCCTAAGCTTATCCTTCCAGCACATGGCGGTGGCGTCCTTTAATCAAGTGACTGGGCATGTGGTGAAGTAGTATTCAAACGCCCGAGTAGACGATGGCGGACGCCGGCGCCCAAATTTCAGGGCCGCGGGCATCGTGGTGTTGGGACGGCGGCCCAGAGGCTGCATGCTGTGGCTGTTTCGAAATGATGGCAATTGGGGAGGGACAAAGGTCTGACGGCGGCGCGCGCAAGAGTGTTGTCGGGGAGCTGGCGACGACCTTGTGGCATTGCAGTGCATAGCCGGGGTTCGACGAGACTTGGGGAATCAACATGGATGTTTCCGACTCGCATTTACACAGTATTTTCATGGATGCTCGGCAGATTGGGCCAGAGCCGCACCATCGCTTCCCAGTCGGGAAAGACTGCGAGGGGCGTTGGGGCCTTAGTAACGGACGGCTGGGGCGGGACGGACTGGTTGTCCCTCGAGGGTCGCCTGCCAAGACATTTCCTCCGGCCGGGAACAAGGGGTACGTCAGCCTCGGTTTGGTGAGGTGAGGGCGAGGGATGGAGGGATGGATGGATTGGATGGATGGATGGAGTCGGAAACGACATGGTTGGCTGGCATATGACTGACGAGCCGCAGGCCCCCGGGCAGGACCAAGTGACAGAAGAGAGCGCAATTGGAAGGTAAAGCAGAGCGGCACGCCCCGTGTTTGCCGAAGACAGCAATGCAAAATGAACCCGACGGTGCCGCCCGTGCCTGTGTATCCGAACGCCAAAAGAGGGGGAGGCGCTATTGGATATTCGAAAGTTTTTTTTTGGTGTCCCACTTGGGACTTTTCAGGGTCCCCCTCCCCGCAGCTGTGTGTTGGTATGTCAGTAGGTAGTCAGGTGAGTACGAAAGTAACGAATGGGCGGGCACCGGACAGAGCGGCAGAGGGAGAGCGAGGCAGGAGGGAGAGAGAAAGAAAGAGAGGGGGATACGTTACGGAGAGTTGCGCGCCGCCGGTGAGGGTTCGTTCTTTCACTGTCGTGGCCGAGCGGCAAGGACGGGCTCGGCAATGACCCCAGCAGCAGGGGCTGCAGCCAATTCGGTCGGTGGTGGGAAAACCGGGTCGTCAATTTGACTGCCGATTTCCGAGATTCAGCAGCGCGACCATGCCGGTTACGGTAAAGACGGCTCTCACGGGCTGCTGTCGACACGCTTCGCACGGCAATTCGGCGCCGGATTGGCACAGGAGGGTTCTGGGGAGGCACGCGCAGTAGTGTAATTGCCCGGTCACGCAGTTCCATCCACCATCTCATGGGACAGATGTCAATGGAAGTACATACGTTGCGTCTCCCATCCCATACTCCATGGATACTCCTGCTACATGCCTAGCACCTGGTGATCTGGCTATGCGGCATCGGAAAAAAACGACGTGCGATGCCGAGGAGGCCCGACCTCGGTGGCGGCTTGAGATGGTTCAATGTCACTAGTGACATATGGGCGGACGGGTGTGATTACGAGGGGCATGCAAGTCCTCGACAACTACGCCTACTAGTATACATAGTAGGTAACTTACTTCGCACGATGAGGTTGGCTGTGTTGTCTGGTCCCCTGTGGATGGATATTGAACCACAGAGTGGCAGAGAGATTGGCGCGGCCCGACGGCTGGGCGGGCGGGTCACATCCCATCAGCAGCACGTCGCCCAGTCGCCCGACAGGTACTATATGTACATACTTACATAGGTAGGCACTCCGTAAAGTACATGCATCGCTCTCCTACGGGCTGGAAAACCGGCACACGCAGGCCGAAGCGTCGGCTGGCTTGGTTCGGCCGCACCGCAACGGGAACTAGGCAGTTCCCAGGGGACGATGACTGATTGAGGCCAGACAGCCAACGAGAGAAGGTGCGCGTGCGTGCATGCGTGCGTGCATGCATGTGTGTGTGTGTGTGTGTGTGTGTGTGTGCATGGATGAGCTACCAGAACAGAAGGCTTTCTTTCCGTCTTTCTTCCGGGGGGGTATGATGGAACCTTAGATAGAGAGACGGGCTAGAAAGAGAGAGAGCGGGAGAGAGAGGGAGAATCAAAGTCGGGAGAGCCCTTCTGTGCCGCGTAGCCGTCCGTCTCTGCCCATTTCTCGGCGTCGCCCCCTCCCTCTCCAAAACACTTGGCCCGTGCCGGTGGAAATCCACCATAACCTTTTCCCACCGTATTGCGGCTGTGACTGCTGCTGCTGCTGCTGCTGCTGTTCCCAGGCATGTACCACCACCACGTCTCCTGCTTCCATTTTTTCCCTTTTGCCGCCATGCTGCGATCCCTCTGCCGGTCCTGGTCCCGGTTCCGATGTTGCTGCTGCTGCTACCACTATTACTGAACAGCTGGAGGTCCCCTCTTCTCATCCCGGTCCTCCGTCCCCACGCTGCAGCTGGGCAAAGCCTCTCTTTCTGTAATAGATGAGTGGGATCCGGTTAGCCCTTCCGTTAGGTACCTCGAGGCCTCAATTCCAACTGTTCGCCCCGTCCCCCCCCCCTCCGTCTGCCAACCAGCCAGTCCGTCTCCCACTCTGGATCGACCTACCTACCTTACCTGCTACTTACATTAGAACCACGGCCCTGCCCGTCATCTGGATCTGGATTACTCTTGCTCCTGATTTGACGTGCGCGCCCTGTTGCCCTGTTGCTGCCCTGCTGCTGCTGCTGCCGCCGCCGCGGCCACTTCAGCTGATGCTGCCGTCGTCGTCATCGTCGTCGTCGCCGCCGCCCATCCCTTCCCATCGCAACCAAACCCCCCCGTCACCCTTGTGACCGTCGATCGGCATATCCTGGCCACCGCTGGTCCTTGATGCGCCGCCCGCCGCCACGCGCTGCCGCATCGATTCTCTAGCTCCGGGTCCCGTTCGTGACATGACGAGCAGCCATGGCTGCCGAACCCGCCCACAGCCCTGTGCCCTCTGCTAAGCGCCGCCTATCAGCCGCTGTTTCGCAGAGCTCCGAGGAGCCCGACCATGACCGTCACGGCGCCGCCCACCCGCCGCTGGCCGCCGCCGCCTCGCTGCCCGAGGATCTCTATGCCCACGGCCAGCTAGACGACAATGAGAAGGGCCCCAATCCCCTCATGTCCAAGCCGCGCACCACGCGCAAAGGCAATGTCTTCGTCATCGTCCTCGTCGCCGTCATCGTCATTGCCGGCATCATCGTCGGCGCCGTCCTGGGCGTCAAGGCCCGCCGCGACGGCGCCGACCTCGGCGACCCCGCCAACGACACCTCGCGCGTTCTCCTGCCCGGCTCCAAGCTGGCCGTGACCGGCCGCCGCATGCCCGGCGACGGCTTCAACGTCCGCCTGTTTTACCAGGGCGGGGACGGCAAGCTGCGCATGTCGGCCTACGAGAGCACCGAGAGCACCTGGACCCGCCCGACTGCCTTTGACAACGTTCAGGCCCTCAAGAAGACCCCCTTGGCCGCGTCCATGGACCTCTCCTACGTGAGTTGGCGCCCGCCCGCCGGCCGCCGCCGCCGCCGCCCTTGCCCGCGAGCCGAGCTGACCTGCCTATCCGTAGCCGCATTTCCAGCTCTACTACCTGAACGAGTCCAGTACTCTCAACGGCGTTTACCTGAGCGAGGATGACGATGAGGCTAGATCCGACAGTATCAACTCGCAGCCCTTTCAGGTTAACGCCAACGCCACCCTGGCCGCTTATTGGCCGTACATTGTGACGCAGGACGAAGACTCGTCCTTCCGCCTGTTCGAGTGGTCCGGCAACTCGTATACGAACCAGTCCATGGGCGTCAACGGCACCATAGATTCCCCCTTGGACATCACCCCGGCTGTCCGTAACTACCGCGACCCTTATCCCACCGCCCTTTTTTACCGCAACACCGGCGGCTACCTGGATCAGCACCTGTTCGGCGGCAACAACTTTTCCGAAAGTGCGCTGAGCGTTGCCAACATCGGTAAGGCACCAACGCCCCCCTGTTAGCTCCCGCGGCAATACATGCTAACCCCCCCGCGTAGGAAACCAGTCTGTGCCGATACCTCGGAATTCCGCCATCAGCGTCATGGCCGTAGCGAGGAAGTCGAGCAACCTGACGGACACGTACATCCTATACCAGGACGACGACCACCAGTTCTACGTCGCTTCCCAGGTGGGCAACGGCGTCTTCACGCACAAGCTTCTCGGCATTGCCGATCCCGGTAGCGACTTTGCCTGCTTGACGGAGCAAACCGGCCCGACGCAACAATCATCCAACGACCCGAGCCCCGAATTCATCGACCTAAAGATCGCCACCGACATGTGCCGCTGTTACTACCAAAAGAACGGATGGCTGAGAGAGATACGACTCAAGGACAGCGGCTGGGAGGACGGGCCGCCCATCCCCATGGCCTAGGTTCCACCTCGCCGTCTCAAGAGCGGCACGAACTGTCGCTGTTCTTGACAAGTACGGGGTGGGAGGGGCACGTCGGTGGATAGATTGAATTTGTAATCATTGTTTCAGGCGTTCGGGGTCGGGGATTATCTTGCATATATCCAAAGCACTCGTTATGTGTGCAAAGAGAGGTCGACGGGCCGGCGAGGCCACGTCGTCGTCAGTTATGGTTGATACCACCGGGTTGGGGGGGGGGGGGGGGGGGGGGGGGGGGGGGGCGTAGAAGCCTCATGTCGCAATTCCCGATACTTATAACTGTGCAGTATGAACGCAGATATCATATGAAAAAAAAGTACGAACCCAAACATCCAACTCTTATCTGCGGGGATCGTCATCCGTTCGTCGCGCCGCTTGGCGCCGAGTCGTGGCCGTGGTACAAGGAAATCCATCACTTATAGATGACTTGTTAAAAGGGGGCGCAGCCGACGGAGTACCCGGGGTGAGAAGGGAAGAGGGGGTGGGTACTGCCCATCTAGTTGCATTTGCATGTCATATTCTTCTTCTGCGCCCTCAAAAACATCGGAGAGATAAGCGTGAACCAAGCAGATGCAGCAGAGCCCGTCTGGTTTACCCTCGTCATGCATCGACTTCCGGAATGCTCGATCATCCTCTGGGTGAGTTTTGCTTCGCTATCGCCAGGCAGACCGCCATAAAGAGTGCGTGCGGATGAGAGAACGATATTACCCGGCCTCTTCCCCTCGTCTCCGTTGTCGTAAATGGAGTGGTGTAGTTCTTCTCGATCCGTGGTCGTCCGTGGCCTTCCACTTTTCCAGTGAGCAGGTTCAAGGTGGTAGATTCCAAGTCTCTTGGTGTTGGCCGTGAGCTGACCCGGGGACAGCCGTTGGTAGCCATCCGGCGTTGGGAGCCGACGCCCCCTCTTCGGACCAAGGACTGCCCTTGTCACCGCCGGGGAAGACCGGACGAACCCACGCATTGAGCGGGTGTCAAAGACAAGGAGGCCCTGGGGCGGACGAACCGCTGCAAAGAAAATGGGAACAAGGACAAAGGGGGCGGCCCTTAGCGACGGCTGAGACATCTGACACTTAGCAAACAATGCCTTCCTTCAGGGACCTGAGACAGCTGTCAATGGCCATTGTGATGCCGGGGCACAAAGGTACTGTTCGGTCGATAAAACCCCGTGGAGAATCACGGTGTCGATGATGCCCCCAACTCGCAGATTGCATCTCCAGACACACAGCGTGCGCAGTTGCAGGATTCCGGACACCTCGTATCGACAAACCCACCCGACCGACTCCAGCCAAAGCAGCGAGCGTGTAGCACATCCTCAGATCGCCACAGGTAGGTTGTGCGGTAAGTCGACGCGAGAGAGCCCCCTGGCAGCATCTCGAGCAGGACACTCGACCTTCCAGTCAACTCCGGAATCCTACGCACCCACTCACGCACACCGACGCAGAGACAGCGTGTAAGAGAGAGAGAGAGGGAGAGTGGAGAAAAGGGCAAGGAAAGAAGAAGAAAGAGACGGAGAGACTCATCACAACTCCCTCCCCAGCCAACCCCCCAGCTCAGAACCGTCACCATGTGCAGGAGAGTCTTCACGCACCACATGCATCACGATGTGCGGAAGCCGCTGGTTCTCGACGTGGCCATCCCGGGCGCGCGCGTCTACGCCAACCCGCTGCGGACGTGCCACCATCGCTGCGAGGTGAACCTCGCGCGCATACGCCGCGACCTGGGCCTTCCCGCCCACTGGCAGTCGCCATGTGAGTACCACGACTGCTGTCTCGTTCGGCAAGAGGTGTGGACGTGCCCGCAGCACCCGGGGGCCGCCGCCGCCGCCGCCGCCGCCGCCGCCGCCGATGAAGAAGAGGAGGAGGACGAAGAAACCGACCCGGCCGGCGAACCCGAAGAGTGTGACGCGTTCATGCTCGAGCACCGCCACGTGCCGCTGCGCACGTGGGAGGTGGTGGCGGGATGGGCGGCCGAGGCCGGGGCGGCGGCGGCGGCGGCGCCGGGCGCGCTCCCGGCGGCGCCGTGGCAGGCGTACGCGGAGCTGGGCTGGGGCCGCGACTGGCTGCCCGTCTACCGGCGGGACCCCAAGCTGTACCCGCGGTGGCAGGAGGCCGTGTTCGCGCTGGGCGAGGAGCTGCACCGCCTGCGGGGGTGCCGCGACGTGCACGAGGCCGTCCTGCTGGACCTCACCCGCCGCCCGGGGGCCGTCGGCTGGCAGGCGCGCGCGACGGCCGTCGACAACTACTTCGGCGCCGCCCACGCGCTCTGCATGCTGGAGATGCGCATCCACGAGGCCTTCTACCTGGCGGCGCTGTCGCCGTGAAGGCCGGGCCGGTGCGTTCCCGCCGTGCCGATGCGACAAGAAGGTAAGAAACGGGCCGTTGATAATCAGGATTGAGCGGGCGTTGTGACAGGAGGCACTTGGGTCATGGCGTTTGGGTGTTCGTAATGCGGACTGAGATCGAGGCAGGTAGGTATTTACATACCTTACATTTTCGGTAAATGGCAACAACAGTAATGGGAATTTCGATTCATCCAGCGTCCGCCGTAGAACAGAGAGTGCGTTCAGGTGCAAAAGCATGAGCCTTCTTCCTGGGAGTGCGGTCAGGCGCAAAAGCATGATGCATCATAGTCCCGGCTCCCCATGTGGGAGCACATCCCATCCTATGCCAAGAAGTCCATATCAACGAAGGCCGATATGGAGATGAAAGAAGCAAACTCTGCGATTGGAAGTGCTTGGGCATGTATCCACGGCAATAGCTTCATGCAGGCGCGCCAGGAAGGGCAGCTCGCTCGCCCGTTGTTAGCGAGGCCCAGGGATTATGTTTGTGCATGGGTACGGGTGTGTTCGACCCCCCCTCCCCCTTGGCCGCTGAAAATAACCATGGGGCGCACTAATGTAGAGATAGATGATGACTGCGTCTGTACGAACGGGCAATTAGCCTGGGAGCCAGAACACGACTCGGTTGTCAGAAAGTCTTCAAGCTCAATAGAGTAATTCTGTACGCTGTATGCCGAAGCAGGTATCGATATGTAGGCGTTTGTGCGATGGGTGACGGAGGTAATCGGGATTCGCTTGTTTTCCCTTCCATGCTTGGATTCCATACGCGAGCTCTTACAGGCAAGTGTGTACATTACATTTCCCTTCAGGTTTAGGTGCTTTCCTAGAGCAGAAGTAACCTACAGGAGCAGCAGCAGCAGCGGCAGCAGCAACAACAACCGTGGCAGATGGGGAAGGCGGTAAAAGAATCCATTGATTAGGGTGCTTTGGTGCTATCCACCCGCATCAGCATCCACATGGGCCTTTTTTTTTGATACCTTTTAATACTGTATAGATCTCATGGATCATAATCCGCCAGCAGAGGTGGTCACACACTCAGGGCAGCCCAGAATCAATAGAACACACACCCCCTGGTGATTTACCATCGTATCGGAAGCTTTGACCTGACCCTGTCATCCATTCATTCACAACCCCTGCAGGTCGATTGACTTATTCATTGGATGCGATGCAAAACTCACACCCCCCACCACGAAGCTCGGTTTCCACCTCGTGAAGGAGCTCCAGGTCTGGAGGTATGGATAGCCAATATCAAGCCTTCGGAACCTTAAGTACTGCGACTAAATCGAATGGTAGATGAAGGCTGGTGGCAGAAAATAGGCGGGCGGATAAGTACTTACCTACCTGTATGGTCCATGTTCCTCGCCTCGGGTGGTGGGAGGTTCGCACAGCTCCATTCGGCACCCTCTTGCAAAGCCGAGACCACTGCGCAACAACGCTGCAGTGCTACCCAACCCACCGGCCAACAATAGGCCCAGGTGAACGAGTACGCTTTACATATCAGATGTAAGTACTTCCATCTTACCTCGTTCTGGGGTGTGTACTTACTTGGAAAGGGCGTTGATTGGGAAGCAAGCATACTGCGCCACGGCCGGGCGGGCCGTTCGCGAACCAGCCAGGGGGACATGGGGAGGGGCAGAACGCCGATCGATGGATACTTTCAACAAGCACACCCCACGAACGATAGCCCGCAATAGCAGCCGCCCCCGAGGAGCTCGCGCAACAGGCGGCCAGGGCGCCGCCTGTCGATGGACGACCCGTGGCGCCGCCTGGCTGTCTGGGCGCGGACCACCGTGGCCGAGGAAAGATACCAGCTTCCAGAGACTGACTGGATGGTCGACAGTGGGAAGCACCCGCGCACCCGAGGGACCCCGTGTTGTTCTTTTGACATCTTGGCTGGCGGGCTGGCTGGGAGGAACATCCCGCCCCATCCGCATGTGTGTGTGTGTGTGTGTGTGTGTGCCTCCCACCCCCCCCTGGTCATCCGCATCGACTCGCGGGCTACGAGGGTCGAGAGCCGTCCTCTCCCTGTCCGTCCCCATTCGACCGACACCGAGCAGCATGCAGTTGCCTAGGCGATCCCTTCTCCCCTGTCTTCTCAGCGGACCATATCTAGGCGACAGGCTGGGAGGCAATCCCCATGGATAGCAATACATTCAGCTGGTGGGATCCCCGGGAGGGAGGGCCGGGGCTGCCCGTCCGCCTACGCTCCGTGGGCTCGCCCGGCTGCCATCCCCCATTCCCATAAACCCTAGCCAGCCGCGCCGGCTTTACTCTGGCCCTTTTCCCTCCCTGTTCTGCCGTCTTTTGTACTTGCTGTCAACACTGCCAGTGGTACCCCCCTCTCTTGGGAGTCTCGCCGTTTGCATCGCCAGGGCTCTTTGGTCTCCCGCCAGACCTGTCGCCAACCATCCCCCGGGCTTCGACATGGCCGCCTCGCTGGCGCCGTCCATGGACGCCGGCCCTTCGGCCGCGCTTCCCCCATGCACGTTCCCGACTAGGGCCATCCGTGGCCCTTGGGCTGACGGCCCGTGGCTGCTATTCAGGACGCCTGCCGCGACGACTTCGGTATGCCACCTGGTGCCTCTGAGACTCGATCCCCTCCCCCTAACCAAGCATTGATAGGTCACACACCCCGCTGTACACATTGCCAACGAGTCAGTGAATCTGTACAACGCCATGCTGCGCGGCGTCAACTCGCTCTTCCTCCAGGCGCCCTTTGTCACGGCCCTGGGGGACATTGTCGACTTCCTCTTCCTGGCGCAGAGCTGGGCGGGCTGGGTACGGCAGCACCGCGACCACCTCAAGACGCGCATGTACCCCTGCTTCGAAGAGGTCCTCGGCAAACCGGGCGCACTTGCGGTCCACCTGGAAGAGACGGAGACCTTCCTGCCTGCCCTCGAGGACCTCGCCAGCTATGCCGCGCAGGCCCGCGACAAGCCCGAGACGTACGACGCCGCCAAACTGCTCCGCATCATCGAGGACCTAGCCCCGCGGCTGCACCACTATTTCAGGGCCCAGGTCACCGCCATGATGGACATGATGACGCTGTGCGGCCGTCCGGGCTCGCCTCGGGCCGAGGCCCGGTCCGTGGCGCTGCTGCAGTCCTACCAACAGCTAGAAAGGGAGCTGCAAAGCTCGGCCGACCCCTTTGTCGTGCCGCCGATGATGGTCCGGCTGCGCGATAGTACTTTCGAGGGAGGGAACGACTGGCCGAAGTTGTCGGTGCTGGCTGTACATCAGATCGCCGACCGGCTTTCGCCGGCTCACGCGGGCGCTTGGAGATTCCTGCCCTGTACGGAATGGGGGAAACCGCGGCCGCTGCCTTTCTTTGACGCCGGCGATATCAAGGGACCCGAGGCGGCTTTGTTTCCGTCTCCCACCGGTTCGTCCGGGTCCTCGATATTGTCGCTTACGAAGTGATGGGGGCATGGGAGCTAACAGATGACGGAATGGTAATATAACGACGCGAGCGTCAAAGCAGCATTGGTATTTTCCTTAGGTGGCGAGAAACAAGTCAGGGAGCAACAAGGGGGAAACGGGGATACTACGGGACCACCTTACCATGAAGGGGCCCTCGTGTTTAATACACAAATTCTTTACATAACTGGACAGGCCAGTGTAGCTCCGGACGCCGAGACTCGCCCAGGGAGGGTTTCGCCCACGTCGAGCGACGCATATACCTTGCAGTGCCCGTAGCTCAGTCGGTAAGCAGAGGGTGCCTGTCGCTTGTGATTTTCTGGCTTTGCTTCTCGCCAGGAAGCGAGCGGGCGAGTTGCCGACCCCGCATTCGCGCTGTGCCTAGGCATCTCAGGTGCGGAGATGGATCGTGGGGAGGGGGGAGTCTACCCCGGGATGCGCACGTCTATAAAGTCCGCGGGATGGCATGAGGGCCATTTGGGCTGGCTCCCCCCTCCCCAGCAGCCGTGAACGAAGACGTAGTTCGACTGGAGCCACACGAGAAAGACCGACGCGGCCCCCAAGCTGGGAATACAAAGAAGCATAGCCAAGCGGTGCCGACTCGCCACCATGGCCGACTACGGTACCAACATCACGGCCGACTTGTGCCGGTTCGTCGCCGAGGCCAGCTACGACATGCTCGCGGAGGCGCACGTCGAGAAGCTCAAGGACCTCGTCGTCGACCACCTCGGCGTCGCCGCCGGGGCCGCCGCCGGGGCCGAGTCGAGCGAGCCGTTCCTGCAGGCGGTCCGGGCCCTCCACGGCGACGCGGGCCGGTCGACCGTGTACACCAAGGGGGCCGGCTTCCTGCCCCAGTGGGCCGGCTTCCTCAACGCGGCCTACGCCCACACGTTCGACTTCGACGACACCCACGCCGCCTCCATCCTCCACCCCGGCGCCACGGCGATCCCCGCCGCGCTCGCCCAGGCCGAGCTGTCCGGGTGCGACGGCCGGACCTTCCTGCTCGCCGTCGCCGTGGGCTACGAGGTCACCACCCGCATTGGCCGCGGTAAGTCGAACCGGGCGAAGGGAATCCCTTTCGCGCCGGCAGCGCAGACAGACCGACGGCTTCCCCGTCGCGTGGAGAGTTCCGTAGGCTAACGGACGCCGGGGGGGGGTGGGTTTTCACTCCCCGAGGGAGGGACCAGGCCTCAATTTCGGCGGCTACACGCGGGGCTTCCACAACACGGCCACGGCGGGCATCTTCGGGGCGGTGGCGGCCATCTGCAAGGCCCGGGGCGGCCTGTCAACCGAGCAAATCGAGAACGCGTTCGGGCTGGCGCTGTCGCAGGCCAGCGGCTCGATGCAGTTCCTCGCGAACGGCGCGTGGAACAAGCGGCTGCACCCGGGCTTCGCCGTGCACGACGCCTTCGTGAGCGTGGCGCTCGCGGCCGCGGGCGTGCCGGGGGCGGCCGAGCCGCTCGAGGGCCGCTACGGCCTGCTGCACGCCTACACGGCGACGCCGGCGGGGGGCGGGACCCTGACGGCCGGGCTCGGCGCCGACTGGGTCTTCGCGGCGACGGCGCTCAAGCCCTTCCCGGCCTGCCGCATGACGCACGCGGCCATCGAGCTGGTGGCGCGGGTGGCGCGGGAGACGCGGGAGACGCGGGAGATGCCGCGCGACGCTGCCGACGCCGACGCCGTCGACGCCGTCGCCGGCTTCGTCGTCGAGCTCTCGCCCGGCTGCTTCCCCATCGTGGCGCACGAGGCCGGCCCCAACAAGCGGCGGCCGCGCACCGTCGTCGACGCCCAGTTCAGCATCTACTTCCAGGTCGCCGTCGCCTGGCTCCTGGGCGCCGACGCCGGCTGGCCCATGTACGCCCGCCTCGGCGACACCGCCGTCGAGGCCTGGTGCCGCCGCGTCACGGCCGTCGCCGCCCCCGACCTCCCCGACCTCGCCGCCCGCGTCACCTTCCGCTTCGCCGACGGCTCCGAGCGCCGCGAGCTCCTGGTCCGCCCGCTGGGCGAGGCCGAGCGCCCCTTCCCCCGCGCCCGCGTGCACGCCAAGTTCCTCGGCATGACCCAGGCGTGCTACCCCGAGCCGACGCAACAGGCCATTTTGGCCGCGGTCGCGCGCCTCGACTCGGCCCCTGTCGCCGACTTGACCCGACTGCTCTGAATCCGATCGTTGACGAGCAGGGGGCGGGCGAATGGATCTATTCCCTCGTCGTTTACCAGACTATCAAGTTGCGCTTCACGGATGCTTTTCTTTCTTTTTCCTCTTGTCTCTTGCGTTGTCGGAGCCAAAGTGTGGCTATATCTCGGCCGCTGCCCAGTCAAACGGCTCTCATCGGAACCAGAGTAGTAGTCATGGCGATTGCACCGTGTTAGGACGAATAAATTTCACATAAGCTACGGCAGTGTGCTGGATGTGATAGAGACTGCCTGGTACAGTCCGAACGCCAATGCTTTTCATATCGGGCGCGTCCTCTTGCTGCGGACGGACAGCCATCATGGTGGCTGCTGGCCCTGCCCCCTCCGGCCGAAGTAAAGTAAATTCCCGGTGGCCTATCCTCCCAAACGCCGTGTAAAGACCATGGCCGCAGTCCTGCCGACCAAGAAGTTGCAGATGCATCCCCACGTTCCGCTATTGTAACCGAACGATCCAGCCATCGCCCTCGGTCTGTCCCTTGGCATCCACGCCTCCCCAGAGGACGATGCCGCTGTGGCCGTCCTTGAGCGAGTCGTAGCCAAAGAAGCATCTCGGGCCGGGGTGCAGCTTGCCGCCGTTGCCCAGCAGGTCGCCCGGCGGCTTCACCTCGACCTCGGCCCAGACGTGCGTGCCCGCTTCGGCGCCGAGCGTGGAGCGGATGGCGTCCTTGATCTTGGCCGGCTTGACAGCCTCGGACACGGCCGTCGTGGCCTGCACCTGCACGTCGCTCGAGGGCAGCTGCAGCGACCACATGTCGCTCCACTGGGTGGGCTGGCTCGCTTCCTCGCCTCCCGGGACGGGCGTGCTGCGCTCGCCAAAGAAGTAGAGGAGGTAATTGCGGCCGAAGCCGGTCGAGATGTGCAGCAGGCCGCCGTTCTCGCGAGGGCGCGGCCCGGGAACCAGGGGGTTGGTGGGGAAAACGATGGTGTCCCACGACAGTCCGGCCTCACCGGTCTCGCTGGGAGAGGCAGCGATGTTGAGATGATGCAGGCTGCTGCTCAAGTTGTCGGTGCCGCAGATGAGGTACAGGGTGTTGTCGCCGAAGGCCGCATTCGAGGTGAAGGCGGGCGCGTCGGGGAGCCGCGACCACGTCTTGGTGGCGTACTTGAACAGCCACACGTCCGTCATTTCGGCGCCTTCGGCATTCTTCCCGCCGTAGAGGATAAAGTCGTTGCCGTGCGCAAACAGCTTGGCCTTTCTGCGGGCAATGGGGCTGACGGCGGAGGCGTCCGAGGCCAGGGCATGCCAGACGGCCTTTTCCGGGTCGAAGAGCCAGATGGTGGCATCGCGAATCAGGTCGTCGGAGCTTCCCGAGCCGCCGAAAATGGCGACGCGGCCGTTGGAGACACAGGAGGCATGGCCCATGCGTGCGGACGGGGTGCTCTCGCCCTCGACCGCGGGGAGGGCGGGGATCACGTGGTAGTCGGACTCGGCCGCGTCCTGGGTCGGGAGGGCCAAGGAGTGCATCTCGGTGCCGGCGAGGATGGCGTCGCTGGTCCGGCCCCCGAAGATGTAGGCCCGGGAGCCCACCACGTTGAGGGAATGGTAGGAGCGGAGCAGCGAGGCCCTGCAGGAAGCACGTCAGCAGGGCAGAGGCCACGGGGAGCGGCACGCAGGCCGGAGATGAGGCGAGCCGCAGCGGCCGCCCGTACGTACCTGGTCCCGTCGGCAGAGGCGGTGGCGATCTGAGAGAAGGAGGCCTTCAAGGGCAACGACGGCTTGGCGACGGTGTAGCCCAGGCCGGCCTGGACGGTGGTCGAGACGACCTGTTCGGCCACGACGGCCCCGGCTGCGATTTCGGCCATGTTTCCGAGGGGGGCGAGGATGATGGTGGTTCGAGGGTATGGGATATCTGCGGAATGGGGGAGAAGGGGGGAGGGGTATCACGGAGAATAGTAGCTGGGGAAAGGGCAGTTGGCGATTCTGTGAGGTAGGTTGCTACCTACATACCTTAGATACCTACCTACCTTACATATGAGGTACTTGTACGCCGTGCGACACGAGGCACGCCCCGTCCGCGCGGCGATGATGTCGCCGGAGAATGACGTAGCTGTCTGACTGTCGCTCGCATTTCTGCAGATCGATGGGGCCGGCCCGTCTACGTCAAAACACGCACGCATTATCAGCCCGCCCGCCAGGGCTACGTATCCAGGGGCGCAGAGTGGCAGTGATTGTTTGCGCCCCGGGAGGCGTTGGTAACCAGGGAGCATACAAACGCATCCGCACGACGGCTTCATGGGTTGGTTCTTCGTCCCCTGGCATCGTCGAACCCCCCGGAGCCTCGTCGCAGCCCGCCAAAACGCCTGCATTACCACCAAGACATGGGAATGGATGCTCTGTTTGCGTGAGGGGAACGGCCTCGTCCGGCTACATCGGCGAAGACGCCAGCCGAACCACCGCGTCGTCGGCATACGGCACCGCCGCGCGCTCCCCTTGCGGATTGGCTGTCGTCAGCAAACGTGCAGGCTCGCCCACGTTCCCACTACAGACGTCGGCGAGGTGGAGCATGCGCCCTGATCCAGGACCCATTTCTACTATGTATATCGGATGAAATCCAGGACGACTGCAGGCCAATGCTTTCATGGCAGTCACATCGCGGGGGTCTTCGTTTCTATGGTACCTGGTTGCTCTTGGCGCTCCGGGGCGCCGAGGGTCCTCATGTATTCTCACGTTGTCAAGCCCCATGCGCATTCCAGCCTTCCAGTGGGTTGGGCAGTCCGGGCGACATCCACGACAACCGCCAACCCGTCTTGGTTTTCATCGATTGCGCAACCAGCCACCCGTGCGAGCACATGGCGCAGGGAAAGTCGGGACCCGGGGCGGGACCTTGTGCGCCCACGCCAAGCTGTGCGACGCAAGCCAGTCCCCAAGGGATGAGTTCGTAGATGTATTATCGTCTGTCATGTCGTCTAGCGTCTATCATGGCGGCTCCTGCCCTAGGCCGGCCGGGCCTTGCGGCGCCTGTCTATGCGCTGCACGTCTTGTTGTTCTGCTGCCGGGCAGCGGCATCGTGCTCCTCAATGTCTATCGCCTCCCACGGGTAGCAGATCCACACGTCACCCACCGTCCGGGCCGCCACGTAGCGGTCATCGCGGGCCACGTGCGGCGGCAGCGTGCCCTTCTTCGGCTTGTCCTTGTTCTGCGGGAGAGCGGGTCGGGTCAGGAAAAAAGCAAAGCCAGGAGCGGGGGGGAGGAGGCAGGGCGGGCTTACATGCAACACAAAGATGCCGAACTGTGTCTCGTCGGTAACGCCCAGCCGTTGCCGCACCGACTCGACGTCCTTCTCCAGCTCCTTGACGGCGTACTCGAGGGTGGTGCGCGTGTCGTCCACCTCGTCCACAATCAGGATGCGCTTGCCGACCAGGTTCTCCATGCCGCCCAGGCTGGTGAGGTCCAGCCACTGCGTGCGCGTGACCTTGTGGCCGATCTGCTCGACGGCGCCCGGCGTGGTGGTACCGCTCTTGGGGTCGTTCTCGGGGAGCATCTCGTAGAGGGAGAGGCCGATGGCCTGGATGGGGATGTTGGGCGAGCCCGGCTGCTTGAGGAACGAGCGCAGGATGCGCGCGGGGACGTAGCCACCGCCGCCGATGGCGATCATGAGGTTCGGCTGGAAGTCCTGCAGGATCTTGACGGCCGACTCCTGGCACAGCTTGTGCACCTGCCGGCGGGAAGAGGCATCACGACACGGTCAGCGCTGTGCCCTTTGCACTGTCCAAGATGGTGGTGTCGTCGTCGGCGGCGCGCGCGCGGCGCCAGGGCAGGGTCGCGATGCGCGCGCGCCCTAGCCAGGCGAGAGAGACGGGTGCGGGGCAGAGAAGGAGGGGTTCTGGGACTCACATCGTTGTAAGTGACGTAGACTTTCTCGACCATCTTGACTCTAGGGTGGGAGCGCGGAAGCTCCAAGGAAGGGGAAAAGAGGTGTGGCGAAGGGAGAGGAAGACACGAGGGACGGCGAAGTTGGTCTGGAAGGTGACAAACGACAAAGATGGCTTGGGATTAGAAGTTGAGTCAAGACTGACTAGGAGGGGAGGGGTGGAAGAAATCCAGGCTGACACTGGTGGTCGCGAAAGACGCCCTTCCGACAGAAAATTTTAGTGGGGGATCCCATGTCCGTCCCGTTCGCGAACATGGATACCTAAAGTACTTAACGTACGTACGTAGGTCTTCACTCATCATATCTACTTTCCTGACATACTTGACGAATGCAGGCTCACGCGGGTCGGGCTGGCCACTAACTAGCTGGACTGCTGGGGCTCTTCCTATCTATCTATGCTAGCCGGCGCCGGCGCGCAAAGCATCGAGGGCACGCGGCCGAAGAGCCAAGAGGAGCCCCGAATGCATGCATCTCGAGTTTCCTTGTGGGCGCGCGCGCCGCCTCTCTTTCTCCCTTGGACGGATCAGGAAATCCTGCATCGCGCGCAGGCAGAAACCCCGCGTCCGCTGATTGGCCAATGCGGGAGCCGCAGCTGGTGGACTTCGCCGATGTCCTAAGTTAAGTGCCCGTCAGCCCGCCCGTCTCGCGCCGTGGGCATAATAAAGTGCGTACATACATGCGCAGGAATATCCATGCATCCCAGTCCATCCCGTCTCACGCGCCGCGCCCGCTTGTGGGAGGTGTATGCGGCGCTATTACGTACAACAAGTGAATTTGCCTATGTACTTAGGTATTTACTTTTTCTTCTTCTCACGCACGCTACAGAGGCACATGCAGCCCCAGAGCTTGGTGGTGGCCCTGTTGGTACCGCAGTAACGTTTTCGCGCCGTCCTCGACGTCCTCCGCAAGACTGGAGTGACAATGGCTTCACCTACCCTCACACCCAGAGTCGCCGGTGATTCACGAGAGAAGAAAAGCACATACTTCAGTACCTTAGTTACGTAGGTAGGTAAGGTACTCAAGGTAAAGGACCTAGGAAAGCCCAAGTCGATACTTCCAATACATTCATTCTACCGGCCTCAAATCACTCCAAACAGGTAACCTCTACCTCTTCACTCGCGCTCCCTGCCCCGCTCTGCTTCGCTTGGAGGCAGGAGCAATTGTGCCACCATCTCTCCCATCCTCTCCCCCTCCTGATAACCCCCCATTTCCTCGTCCATCGCCACCATGTCCTGCCTCATCTCCTGTACCGCTTCCCGCCCCCCGGGGAAGCATGCCAAGCAGCAGCAACACACGGAGCCGAAGCAGCCCACGACTTTGCTCAACGCCCGGGGCCCCGCTGCGAAAAGCCCCCCAATCACCGTCGTGATCCCGCGCCGAGCCGCCTCCTGCTCTTCGGGTGCCATTACGATCGGCTCAGGTCGCACCATTGTCCACAACCCGAATATGTCCGACACGCTGCCGTCGGCGCTGGGGATGCGGACCAGGGCTATGCATCCCGTGACGGCTCGGGACAAGAAGCTGAGCGTCCCGTAAACGGCGCCAGCCGAGCAAGCGCCGTGGTAATTGCTGATGGGCTTGCCTGCAAGGGCGATTCTGGTTAGAATGTCCGGACGTCCCTAGGCGCCATGAAACGGGCTCGTCCTACCTTGGTTTGCGGCCATGCGGGCGAAGACATAGCCGCCCAGCGCATTGGAGCCGATGAGGGCAATGCTGAGCACCTACAAGACCACTCAGCCACGCATCCAGATAGAAACAGCGCCATCCGCTGGCATCCGGAAACCCTATACTCACCCAGCGGAAGTAGTCGTCGTCTTGCTCGTTGGCATTGGGCTTTATATTCCGGATCGTCTCGAAGAAGAGTGGGATCGCCGCGACCACGCCTGCAATCACGAACTCTCGAGGAGCTGTCGCTATTGTCAGCTTCAGGGTCGCAACACGCTCTTTGTACCTTCCCTACTATCCCCTACCCAAGGAAACAAGGACTTACTTTCCCCCAAGGTAAGATTGCTGATCTCGGTAACGAGCAGGGGGCAAATGCCGAATGATGATGTGATGAGGAACAACAGGACCCAGAAGACCATGTTCACGCCGTTGTTGGTCACAATTTCCCTGAAAATCAGCAATGCCGCTTTGGTCGTGCCAGCCAGCGCGCCCATGCGAATCACGAGGCCGTCTGGTGAGATCCCATTCAGCTGGGCCCCGACGCGTGCGGCGGCTGCGCCAGCGGCTGCGTTCATAGCTATGTCAAAAAGGGCGAGTAGCCCGAAGCCCCAAACTGCCGTGAAGATATGGTCAGTCTTCTGCTCCGCGCTGCGGTCCAACATTTGTGGTCCCTACTCACTGGCTCTCCATGGCGCTCTGTTGACAAGCACCGGAGGCAGCTGGATTTCCACAGCCCCCTGAGGTACTACTCGAATGCTGCCTCGGTCGACCTCTTCCACCGAGCTTGCATCGGCACTCGGTCGGGGTGCCGCCATTGGTGATTTGCCGGGTTTGCTACGAATCTGGTGTTGTCCTGTTCACTTTGAAACCCTTTCTGGAATCGAGTGATCCCCCCGGCGGTGGTGGGCGTCTCGCCTCTTAAACCGGAAACGGTTGCTCGGAGGCGAAGCCATCGAGACCACGCCACACTAATCAGTCACAACAGCCCCCGGGCGATGCGGCTGAATTTACCAGATGCTCTCTTTGCAGCGCTCTAACGAACGCCAAGAGGATGGGCGTCTTCAGCTTTGCCCGCTCCAGCCAGCCACGCCGAGCGCGCGGTGTCGGACAGGGCTCCTGGTGCGCCCGAACAGAGGCCACAAGGGTTACACCGCATGACACTATACCGGAATCGCCTGCTCCCTGGCCAGCTGAGGCATACCCCCTCCCTCTGAGTCACGAGGGCTGCCCGCTGCTTGAACGGGGGTCTGGATTCAGCCTCAGCATGCTTCCCTGTCAGAGTTTGTGTACTTAATTATATTGACGATTATCATCGCTGGGAACAGGAAGTGCCGCACCGTTGCCTGTACAATATGCAAGCTTCACACCATTCATAGACGATGGCCTCAGGTAACCAATCCGCCGCAGGATGCGAGATCGAGGCCAACCCGGACGTGACCGGGACTGGAGTGAGTCTTTACCCACCACGATATCGAAGTGCACCCAGGCTCGCTCCAGGACTGACTTTGGTAAGATTCGGGCTTCCATATACGCTCTCTGTCTGGCGTCGGGTGTCCTCAAAACCATAATACAACACGTAACGACGGCCCAGAACCACGCCGAGTTCTCCCAGTCTTTGAATTCGGCGTTGCAACTACAGGGCCTGGCCCTCCTGGGCACTGCCATTTACCAGACCATCCACGGCCAGCTCACCCTCTTCCACGCCATCTGCGTGCTCCACCTGCTCTCGCTGCTCGGCTTCGGCCTCGTCGCGCAGCGCACCTACGAGGGCGGCGGCTTCTACCGCTGGGCGGTGCTCGGGGCGCTGCGCGTCGTCGTCGGCCTGGCCTTCGTCGCCCTCACGGCGTACATCTGGCTCACGGCCCCGACGTTCGGCAGCCAGCCCGAGTGCAACGCGTCGACCGTGTACGTGGTGTTCGGCGTCAGCCTGCGCGCGGCCGAGGACGTCTTCCGCTACGTCATCCTGGCGCTCATGGCCACCCTGGCCGTGGCCTGGGCCGTCAACATGTTCGTCTGGGCCCTGCTCGCCAAGTGCTGCTGCGGCAGCGTGCGGTCGGGCCTGCGGCAGACCCAGAAGACCAGCCGCGACCTCGAGGCCCTGCAGCGGGTGCTGGGCCGGGTCCGGGTGGCGGACCCCCGCTTCCAGCGCGACATGATCTCCTCCCAGTTCGTGTGGCTGCTGATCCATACGGGCGTCAATGTCTACATGATCGTGACGCTGGAGCAGACGGTAGCGCGCAATCTCCTTTCGCCCGAAGAAAGAGAATGGACGTTCGGGCAGGTCCTGGCCGTCTTCGTGCTGCTAGGGGTCGTGGTCGAGGTGATTAACATTCTCCTGCCCAAGCTGGATGGCGACGCCGTGGATGATTCGGCGCAAGACGAAGGTATGGCACTACAAGAACGCATGGGGCCTGGTAGTCATCGGCTTTTAGATGGCAGGCCATCAACAAGCAACGCAACATGAAGATAGTTGGTTTAACTGACAGAATTTTCATTTTCATTTATTTTCGCCCGGGTATCGTATGATAAACATCAAAGGCCACGCGCTGCTGGGCAGTTTGGGAAGCAGGGTGGCCATCACGCGGAACGTCGCAGTGCAGGTAGGCCCAAGGGACCTTTCCAAGCATCATAACTGGACCGACCTCCTAAGCCTTCGGGAACACGTCCGAATCAACTTGACGCTGCAGGTCGAAGCCACGAGGTTAGCAAGTCGGGTGGCATTCAAGCCCCTGGACAGGGCGAGTTGGGACGGGGAGGGGCTTACCAGCTCTCAGCCCTCCTTCGCTGGCCGGCGTGGTACTTGTAAAGCTTCCCTGCATCTCCGAACCTCTCCAGCTCGGGATCCTCGAGAAGCGCTCGGAAGTCCCGCCACATGCCCATCTCCGCATAGTGCCACCTGGCGTCGACGATGCCCGCCCCCCACTTCTGTTCCCTGAATTCCTGGACGAAACGCCGCAGCATTCGGACGGCATCGCCGTAGTCGATCCCGAAGGCGTCGCGCACCACGTAGTAGTACTGGAGATAGGCGCCGTCGGGCTCGGTTGGGGGCTTCTGCGGCGTCACGGGGACGCGTTCCCTGAATATCTCGTCCAGCCCTGCCCTGAGGGCCTGGTAAAAGACGGAGTGAACGTCGCTGGTGTAGTCCACCTCGATGGCGGCCCTGGTTTCCTCCTTGAGGAGGCCGAGCAGCCCGTAGAGCTTGTCGCGGGGATCCGAGCAGCCCAGCTGGCCGAAGGTGGCGAGCACGTGGTGCAGGGGCTCGGGCACGCGCGATTGGTACACGGCGGGACGGTAGGGAGGCCGCGCCAGGTTCTGGGTGATTTCCTCGAGGGTGCCCACGCTGGCGCCGCGGGCCAGGGCATCGAAGCTTGACTGCACGGTCTGGCAGAGGTGGTGGGTGATGATGGCCTCGGCCGGGCTATACTGGCCCTCGACCCGGCCCCCCAGGGACGACGGCCGGCCCTCGGGGTCGTACCGGGCCGGGGCCGGAGTCACCCCTCGCCGGCTAGAGCTGAACATGGGCAGGGGAAACGCGAACGGCCCGCACCAAACGACGACGTGCGATGCCAGCAGGACCTCTTGCGCGACCCACAGCCGAGTCCAGTAAGGGTGATAGCTGAGGTAGCGGAAGGCCTCCCACTGGCCGTCGGTCCAGGCGGCACAGTCCTGGCCTTTGGCCAGACGCAGCCTTTGCAGGCCCGCCACCTGGCCCTGCGGCGGCATGCCCAGCCAGGCCACGACCTCGTGGGCGAAGCGGAAGACGCGGGCCATCTCCTTGACCTGGCACTGGCGCTCCGCGGCGTCGAGCTGGTTGATGCAGACGGCGTCGACGAAGAACAGGCCGTACTTGTTCCTGGTGGCGGCCGCGGAGAGGAAGTCGGCCAGGTTCCGCCGGATGAAGAAGGGCTGCCCGTCGACGACGATCTTCTGCACCTGGCCCCGGCTGTGCGCCTGGCCCCAGGTGTACGACAGCGCCCTGTACCGGAGGGATTTGAGGTCGGCCAGGGGCACAACGACCAACTGGTAGGTCCGCGGCCGGCCCAGGCGCCCCGGCACGCAGCGGAGGAGTCGCACTTGGTGCGCCGGACGCAGGGCCGGGTAGGCGAACCCATGTTCGCGGTTGAGCGACTTGTCGAGCCCGTCGTCCATGGGGGGGGGGGGGGGTTGGTGATAGGGGATGGCAAGGCTACGAGTTAAACAACGGTTAACATCCCAAACACCACGGGAACCCGCGCGCCCTGGGGAGCTGAGGCGCCCTTTTTACGCGGCGACTTGGGGGACACCCGAGCAGACGGACGGCCGATTTAGCCTGTACGGCGCCGTGTTGATGGAGGGTCAGCAGGCAGACGAATTAAGGCACCAACCAATCGCCTGCGGCCGGCCTACCGGGGGGGTGGTGAGTCGAGACTCGCCTCCACGATGTGGCAGCCCAATCGCCCTCCCCCCCCCTTCCGCCCACGTCACAAGGCCGAGTTGCATGCCTTCTCGAGCCCTCGAACTGCTGGTCGGGAATCAGCGGCTGCCCCCCCATGCGAGCACCGGGCGCCGGCCTGATGTCACCAGATTGTCGGGCGCTTCCCCCAGAGCTTACGTTGGAAGCCCCTCCAGGGTACGGGGTTCCGTAGTACGGCCCGATCCGATCACAGGGTCGTCCATCGGCCGGCCTAGTACGCCCTCGTTGCGCGGGCTGGCCATTTCGGTCATGTGTTCGTCCGGAAATGGGCGCGCGGGGCCACGGGGTACCCAGACATAGCGCGAGAGACACAGGGATGGGATGGGTGGCGGTATCCGACTTGTGCGCGCCCGGCAGTGCATGAGCACTACCTACTTGCATATGGGGCATATTACTTAGGTAGCTTAAGGTCAGAGAAACGGATGTAAGCGTCTACAGACATTTTCCAAACATGTCCCCATCGTGGCATCGTGGGCCGTCGCTCTGCGCTGTCCGGGGGGCCGACAACCTCGGCCCTCCTCGGTGGTCACGGCGATTGCCGCTGGGCCCCCCTCTCCAAATTGACCAGGTACGCGAGTCAAGAACGACCCTGCATCGTGTCAGACTTGGGCCCTTGTCGTGACGCCCGAAAAAAAAAAAAGAGATAAAAACGGGAAGTGTCTCGTCGCGCGCGCCCCCGACGCGACAATGGCCTTTTCCTGACTTCCAGCACCTCAACTCGAATTCCACCAGCCAGTTGCTTCAGCGAGTGAGCAACCGCCCCACCAAACTCCTCCACTTTAGGCTCCGGCGCCGACGACTATCCCCATCCTCGCTTTGCCCCCCCTCTGAAGAGACTCCTCGCCTCGTTACGGTTCCGTAAAGGTCTCCCACCATGCCCGTCTTCTCCCAGGCCGCCAGCGGCACCATGGCCGCGCTGCACAGCTACATCATGGTGCTCGAGATGTTCCTGTGGACGACGCCGCGCGGGCGCAAGGCCTTCGCGCTCACGCCGGCCTTCGCCGAGCAGACGCGGACGCTGGCCCAGAACCAGGGCCTCTACAACGGCTTCCTGGTCGCCGGCCTGGCCTGGGGGCTGGCCCACCCCGTGCCCGCCGTCGGCCGCCAGATCCAGCTCTTCTTCAACGGCTGCATCGCCGTCGCCGGCCTCTACGGCGGCCTGACCGCCAACAAGAAGATCCTCTTCGTCCAGGGCCTCCCCGGCCTCCTCTCGCTGGGCGTGCTTCTCCTGGACCTGTAAGCCGGCCCCACACGGGAGCGGGCGATACTGGACACTCCGGGCTCCGGTTGGGTTTCGGACTGGGGCTCACCGCATCCGCACGCGGAAACGTGTCTCCGTGCGGCATGGACACTACAGGAGGGACTTCTTCTACCGTGCTGGTGGATGGCCTTGTGTAGGCCGTCTCCAGAAGAGACAGCTACTGGGTGACTTGCTTCCTGTATATACTAGATCTGTGTCGCCGTTTATTCAGTAGCCACGTGCTTGGACAGCCTGACTGTTGGTTTCGGGTCTCGTGCCGCAAGTGATAGTCGGGCAGAGACACTCATGATTGAAACAAAGAGCGCAGCTACTCCCCTAACATTTGGATTTGTCCAAACTGTCACTTTTATGATAATCGCTGTTTGTAGTACTACTTTCGCAGGTCCTCTCTACGGAGCTATTCCGTTAAGTGTAAGTGGGTGGGTGTGTTTGTAAAACGGCTGGATCGGGCGATCTTGGGCTTACCCCGCTTTAGTGGTTGTGTCAAGAAATATATATCAAAATAAGTAGGTACCCAAGCACCAGCAAACAATAACATTGCCGTGCTGACGCAATGGTTAGCGTGTCAGACTTTTAATCTGAAAGCTATGGGGTGAGTTACCACTTCTCGCCCTAGAATTGGATTCGCGCATGTACTAACGTGTGCCCTAAGTTCGAATCCCATGCATGGCGAAAAACACTTTTTTTTGGCTCTTTTTTCTTGATTTTACTTGCCCCCCGAATACTCGTCTGTCGTCTTCTCATCGTAGCAGCCAGTCAGCGCGCATGCTCTAGCTAGCGAGCCGTAAGACCTTTACGCCTGTGCTGGCTGCTTCTTCCAGTAAACCCGGCTGTATCTATGATCTTCCATTGCCTTTGAGATCACGTATAACCCGTCGCTTCACTCATAGCGTCGTTGAAAGCCAAGCGGTCGTCTCGACACCACCCGATATGGGCGTTCACATGCTTCAGCCTCTCAACTCCATGTCCGTTACCCACGCCATTCACTCAAGCTGCTGTTTGAGACCTCCGCTATAGTCCAGGATTCCAGGCGCTGGCACAGTTGGGCAAAAGGACGGCCGTGGGGAAGTGTTCACAGTGGCTGGGTAGCCTGCGGGCTTGAGATATAGGTGACCTCCGTCATTGTACGCCGCGCTCAGCGTTGCTGGAATCCCTGACCGGCGCCCTTGGCAGGCATCCTCGAGATGTCGTCTATGGCATGAAAGCTGCCGTCAGCGCCGCTCATGACATGACCCAGTGCTTGGCTTAACTGGGGCAGCGTCCCGTGTAGGGTGGCGGCCGCTCTGCCCGGTACCCTAAAGGGCATGGTGGCACCTACGAACTCGACCATGCTGGTTTAATGCGCCGATTTCTCTGAGTGCCATGACGGACTGGCCACCCACTCGCTCGTCAATATAGCCTAGGGTTGGGGGAGATGCTGCCGATCCCATCGGAGATGAGAGGTAGTACCGAGCACCGGCTGTTTAAAGCAAGGCTCGCCTGTCCCGCTGCAGGAGGGGCCGGCCAAGCCCCCCGGGAGAGCCGGAGCTGCTCCCGGCTGCCTGATTACTGACTCCGATGTTTCTGAGGCCAGGCTCCTGCACCTTGCCCAGTACCAGGGCGGGCTATCTGCCTGACGTTAGCAAACAGGACTGGAAAAACGTAGGAGGGACTAGCGGTAGCTGGGCTGAGGCATCGATTGTTGGCGTCATCGGTACCCCCTGGACCATCCGTGACCCTGTCCTCGAGCGCCCAGGCTTCGACCGATGTGATGAAGTACTAGTGTTCGGTGCCTCCGATGGTCACGGAGGCATTTCCATGATTGCCCCGCTGCATTCAACGCGTTGCCCGGCTGCCCAGTTGGCTTGTGAGGCTACACCCCGACCGCCCGGCTGTGCGTAGAGGGTCCCGGCCCCAGTTGACGGGGCAGCCACATCCATGTTCAAGGGATTGGAGTAGTTATCACTTGGCCCCTGGTAATGGTGGCGATGAGGGGCTTTTGAAACAAAATCCTCGTGAAGGTGTTCTGTAAATACCATAGGCCCCTGCCCTACCGGCTGCTGGTTAAGCTACAGAACAGGTCGTGGTGGCAGATCGCTACTGTCTAAGTGTGAAGAGAGGTCTACCCTTGCCATTAAGCAGGGTGGCCCTCTACGGTTCGTGTGCCGCTGTATTCCGGGCGAACCCCCTTATGGTAGGGTAAGGATATTATAATGATACTATAATGATACTACGCCCTACCATTACACCAGCCCGGCCTTTTTCTTCTGTTAGGAGTCTATAACTTAACTAGGTATAAGTAGGGAGGGAGATAGCATGTGAAAAGCGTCTACTAAGCCCCCCCCCTAAGTGAGGGCAGCACCGTAAGTAGCATGGTCAAAGGACAACACACACAGTTTGGGTTGGACGGCGGACAGGCTATGTAATGGGGGGATACCTGATATGGGCGCCCTCACTTCGGCTGGGGACTACGTAGAGGCGGTGCAAAAAATTGATGACCGCAGGAGGAATCGAACGGTTGGAGATCTGGGAAATCAAGTCTGTCAGTCCCCTGTGAGACATGAAGCATATGTCTTAGGGTACCATCGTGGAACACGCCGTTGTTGCCAGGCTAATGGTGCCCCTAGGGACCGTGGTCGGTCATTGGGCCGGAGTTGGCCTTCGAAATGATGGCGGAGGGGGGGTTTGCTGGGGTTGGCCAACCGAGGCATCGAGTATCGCGCAGCCCCTATCTAGCGTAGGCATAACGTGCTGGGTGCTGTGATGATGAAGGAAGCTAATGGAAGTAAGGCACGGAGAAGCGCAAGCAAACAGGTGCTGGTTCTTATCTGCCGGTCTGCAAGGGGGAGGAGAGAGAGAGAGAGAGAAAACCAAGATGAAGCAAGCCCCCATGCAAAGACTTGCGCCAAGGCCAGGACGGAAGGCTCATGATTGAAAGACAGAACGGAGATGGCCCCGGCCTGCCATGATGTGATGAGTGGCGGTCGAAGAGCAAGAGCGGGTGCATAGCGCCTCGTCTAGGATATATTGACGGCTTGCGTATCCCGGCTAGCCCGCCCACCTGCAGGATCGCCGTGTGCTTGCTAAGGACGGGGATCTGATGATACTTACACATCGCCCCCCCACACGGCACAGCCGCCCCTCGATAACGGGGAAGACGGGTCCGGGGAGGAGGGCAACGCGGGCGGGTCAGCCCGGGAAGGCCTTCGGCATATGGGATGGCAGTGGACAGAAAGACGCAGCCTAAGCGCGCAGAACTCCCCCGTTTGGGGAAGAGCGCGAGGCGCGGGCGAATAGCAGCTGGGAGGATAAAGGCATTGCCGGGTGGAACCACGGGGTGACCCTGAAGTCGGCGGGTTCAGCAGGTGGGAAAATGCATAAGATGGTGTCTTCCCCAGGCCACTGCCGTTCCCGCGCTCGCGTGTCCCATCCCTCCCCTCTCCCTGGGACCCTGGATCGTTTTGGACGCGATGCTCGATCCAGCAGGTAATGGTTTAGCGAGCAGCTGGGGGGTTCCAGCCCGATTGCGCCCCTCTTGAAGCTCCTCCTCCTCCTCCTCCAACCCCATGCGCCGCCGCCGTTACTATATTGGGATCCGTCCAGGGAGGCAGGTACTTACACATGGGCCCGGCTTGATGATACTAATCCGCCCTGCCAGTAGAGAAGAAGAAGAAGAAGCCCTGGCGAATGCCGTCGAACCCATAGAGCCAAGCAAGGGACCTCAGCAAGCAACAAAAGCGAGCGGCGTCCCTGTCCGGTGCCGGGGGCCGAACGGGCGGTGACGCACGGCAGCAAACAATACGGGTCGGTACCTCAGTACCTATGTACTCACATACAATGGAGTACAATACACCTTACACAAGCAGTGTCAGCCAGTCCGATGAGCGGCAGATGTGACGTGGAATTGGTCGGACGGACCCATGGGCGCCGCGAACGTGGGACGACTTCTCTTCCCCCCCCCCACTAAAAACTTTCTTGATCGCCTCTGCCCCTCCATCCTCTCTCCCTCTCTGCCCAACGGCGCGTGTGGGCGGGTGTGCACGAACGGGGGGGGGGGGCGTGTACGAGATGGGACGCAACGGCTGAACACGTGTGCCACGATGGGACTGTCCTTCGCCATAGGGACGGGCGGAGGCAGAGCCGTATGAGGAGGGGACACAGAAATGGGACGAGATGAGCCCCCCTCCAGCTCCGTCCACGATCCAAGGCGGTCGCACGGCAGAGAGAGCGAGAGAGAGAGAGAGAGAGCATTTGCAAGTACTAAGGTATTTCCTCAGCAGCTCGATAGGGCCTCCAGGGTGTATCGAGCATGGACAGTAAGTACTTGCAGGTCGACCGACTGCAGATCGAACCGGCCCTCCCATCATCTCGAACCCCCTCCCCCCACAATAGCCCCGAAACACGCACTAATTACTACTCGCTCTGGCTGCAGCCAGCCAGCCAGCTAGCAGCAATTTGAATAACATCCAGTAAAAAGAATAATTTGCATCGTCACTCACCAACTCGCAGCCTCAACCCACCCCCCTCCTCCTCAGCACAGGTCCCGTCTCCCCCCCCCCCGGTCTGGACCACAAGTCCCGTGCGATACCGTCGACTGAGTCACCCGCTTAGCCTCCCGTCGAATTGGCTACGTACTTACCTCCTACCTACATCCAATACCTGGTAAAGAGGTACATAAGTATGTATGTACTGCGTCCACACCACCCCTCCGCTGGCTTTCTTGATTTCTTGCTGACCGACCTAGTAACTAACTTACACACCCGCTCTCCGCCTGCTTGCCTCTCTCTCTACAAGGGTTACTGCGGACGATACAAGTTCTGGGCATTGTACTTCCCATTCGAACCACTCTCGTCTCGAGCGTCACCAGCTCCCGTCTTCCTCCCTTCTCTCCCTGCGCCCGACCGCCACTCGTCTCGACCCCCGGAGCAGAGTTTGGTTCTTCACCTGCCTGAAGCCGAAGCAAACAGCACACCATCCCTGGTCTCCTCTCCCACAGCTCGCCCGCCATGTCAACAACAGATATGTCTATGGCCGTCGATGACACACGAGGTACGTACGACGCTGGACAGCGCGCGTCGTTGCGCCGCCGTGGCTCTTCACCCCCCGACCCTCCATCACGCCCATTGTCCTCGACGACGGCAAGGGCACCCCTATATGAGGCCCTGCCGGCCATGTCCTCCTACGTCCTCGGCCACCCCAACCCATTGGAACCCTGCCGTCCGCCGCCGATATGCTGATCACCGTTTCCGCGCCAGTGCTGGGTCAGGACCCTCTGATCCCCCCGGCCCTCCTCACCTCGGAGATCCCCATGACCGAGGCCGCCGTCCAGACCGTCGTCAAGGGCCGTCACGATGCCGCTGCTGTCATCATGGGCCGCAGTGACCGCCTGCTGGTGGTCGTCGGCCCCTGCTCCATCCACGACCCGGCCATGGCCCACGACTACGCCGCCCGCCTGAAGGAGCTGTCGCACAAGCTCTCGGACGACCTCTGCATCGTGATGCGCGCCTACCTCGAGAAGCCGCGCACGACGGTCGGCTGGAAGGGCCTGATCAACGACCCCGACATCGACCAGAGCTTCAAGATCAACAAGGGCCTGCGCGTCTCGCGGCAGTTGTTCTGCGACCTGACGGCCAACGGCATGCCCATCGCGACCGAGATGCTCGACACCATCTCGCCCCAGTTCCTGGCCGACTGCATCTCGGTCGGTGCTATTGGCGCCCGGACGACCGAGTCGCAGCTTCACCGTGAGCTTGCCTCGGGCCTTTCCTTCCCCGTCGGCTTCAAGAACGGCACCGACGGTAACCTCGGCGTCGCCATTGACGCCATCGGCGCCGCGGCTTCCAAGCACCACTTTATGGGCGTTACCAAGCAGGGCCTGGCCGCTATCACGCGCACCAAGGGCAACGAGCACGGCTTCGTCATCCTGCGAGGAGGCACCAAGGGCCCCAACTTCGACAAGGAGAACGTTCAGGCCGCCAAGGAGGTTCTGATCAAGAAGGGCCAGAAGCAAGCCATCATGATTGACTGCTCGCACGGTGAGTCCTGCGCGAGTCGCCCCCCTGCCCCAAGGACGGCGAAGCTGACCCGCAACAGGTAACTCGAGTAAGGACCACAGAAACCAGCCCAAGGTGGCCAAGGTCATCGGCGACCAGCTGAGAGAGGGCGAGAAGGCCATCGTCGGTGTCATGATTGAGTCCAACATCAACGAGGGCAGCCAGAAGGTGCCCCCTGAGGGCCCCTCGGGCCTGAAGAAGGGCGTCAGCATCACGGACGCCTGCATCAGCTGGGAGTCCACCGTTGAGGTTCTCGAGGACCTCGCCGAGGCAGTGCGGGTCCGCAGAGCCAAGAACGGTGCCACCAACGGCAACGAGGCCGAGGTCAAGGCTACGCCGCTGGAGGAGGATTGAGCCACCCCGGATATCTGGTCCGTTGGCTTGCACGGCCGCGCAGTTCCAGGAGAGACGGTCTCGCACCCGTCTTCCACGGACTGACCTCCCCTCTCCGAGGAGCGACCCAGAGAGAAACAGATACCCTGGAGAGGCTGGGAGTATCCCCATTCCAAAAATATCATGAAATGTTACGATCAGGATCAGGATGGTAAAATAAAAATGGGGCGCCGGTTTGGCTTTGAAGCGCTTGATCTGAATACGAGGATTCCGAGGAACACAGCTGGGACAGCACGGTCGCATTGGCCCGCGCCCAAGCAGAGAACGGCGGAACCGGGCAGAGAGCATCAGTTGCCGCATGGTAGGGGTATATTTTCCCGGCCGTGGAATTTCGTAGCGCCACGAATATGTAAACATGCAATCAGAGGGCGCTGCTGGCGCGGTATCCTCTGCGCCGCGGGGCCTTGTCACCGGATTTCGACCGGGGCGTAGTTGCCCCTATTCTCCGTGTTGGAGCCGACGCCGGAGCCGGCGCTGCGAGAGCCGGGCAAGCCGCCCATGACGCCGCCGCCGCCGCCCGTCAACTTCTGGGTTTCACGCCTTTCCACGAAGCGCTTGAAAGCGGCCCAGGCCAGCAGGCCGATGGTGCCAAACATGAAGCCCCAGACAATAATCATGTCTTTGCGACTGTCGCGCTGGAAGCACATGGTGACGACATCCTTTTCCTTGGCGTCCTTGCAGATGGGCAGGTTGTAGGCGAGGCAGAAGGCGCGGGTGCACTGGGTACAGGAGGCCGAGGCGGCGCGTTTGGCATGGGCGGGCTCGATGTCGGTAAAGGGGTTCAGGGAGCGCAGGAAGAGGCTCTGCTGATGCGACGGCGCGGTGTCGGAGCCGGGCTTCGGGCCCAAGGGGACGATGGTGCTGTTGGTGAAGCAGGTGCATTTGCAGAAGGTCGGGACGGCTGGACGAGGAGTTCGGGGCGCGTGTCAGCGAGAAGGCAAGCCGGTACGGAGGCACTGCTGGGTGGAAGGAGAGACCACGGGCAGGCTGGCGACTGGGGAGGAGGGGCGGGGAGAGGGCGGATCGTCGTGAGGGAAGCCGTCGCGCCAGCTTGGCACATGCTCGGCGACGGCGCGCGCGCGCGCGCATGCGTGCGAGGGAGGGGTGCTTACATTCTGCGATGGCCTGGGAGACAAGGGCCCCCCAGAGGAGCAGCGCAACCGTGAACCGCATCGTGGGTGGGGAGGGCAATGTTCCCGACGACGTGTGTGTCCGTCAGGATAACGAGGCAACAAAGGCAGTTAGTTGATGGGGCCAGGGTTGGGTGAGTTGGTTGGTGGCTACATGGATCTGTGATAGCTACTGGCTGATATGATGGAGGATCAATTAGTCGCCATCGCGACGTACATACGTGTGGATTCCATTCTTAGTACTAACATCCATTAGAAGGGCACCAGCCACATCTATTTGCATGGATGGCATATACAGCAGGTAGGGTGGCTAGGCCAGCACCGTAGGTAGTACCTAAGGAGGTACCTAATGTACCGAATAAGAGATGGGCCTGCCTGCCTACTTTTGTAGTACCTATATACATTACTTATGTACATCCTACGGATCGGCCAGCCCACCACCTGAGCTGCCCGTCTAGCGGCACCGAACCCCGGCAGAAAAAGTTCCCCCATTTCCGTGCAGTCTGGGATTGGAAGGAAGTCAGTCAGTCAGTCCAGTCTCGCTCGCAAGCCCGCGTCCCACGTCCCACGTCCCACGAGCCGACGACGGGAGAGCTGCATTCCAACCATCCACGCGACTGCCAACCCCCCCCTCTCTTCCGGCGCATTCCCATCCAGAAAATGCGGCGGATAGCGCGCCTCAGTCAGGCCTCGGGCATGCGGCTGGCCTCGCCCGCCCGGCCCCGGGCCCCGTTTCCCTCCCCATGCGCCGCCGCCTCGCCCGCCCGCTCGACCGGCGCCCTCCGGTGCTACTCGTCGAAACAGCCGTCAGACCCCCTGCCCGGTTCTCTCGCCGACAAGCCCGCAGATCCCCTGACCACCGAGGAGCTTCCCTTGGAGCTCAGCGAGGGGCAGTCTCGCCAGCCCGCCTCGTACGTGCCGCCTCCGCGCCGGTCCGAGGCCGAGCGTGCCGACCTCGTCTCCGACCCCGCATACACCCCGGCCAACTCGGCCGAAGGCCTGCAGTCGGTCGGTGACATTGGACGCTGGTGGGAAACCCGGGACCACTGGCCGCGCGAGTGCGACTTCGTGGGCTTCAAGGCCAAGAAGAAGGTCGAGCACCCCGTCCTTCTCGAGGTGGCCGTGCGGAGGGCCGTGACCGAGGCCTTGGCCCTGAAGCAGCAGAACATGGGATCCCACCTGACTGGCTTCTGGTCGTTGGAGGACCAGGCTCAGTACGAGCGCGTGCTGGGCCTGCAGGTCCAAGTGGACGAGGCCGGGGACGCCAAGGTCCGGGGGACCGACGCCAAGTCCCCGGCCGACGTGGTGGCGGCCGAGGAGAAAGGGAAGGCCCCGCTGCGATACACGGCCGAGCCCGCCTTCGTCCTGCCCTCGGTGGCCGAGGCGCTCGCCTGGAAGGAGACGGCCGACCCCAGCTGGAAGAAGGCCTCGCTCCAGGACCCGCGGGTCAAGTTCGCGGTAAGGAACCCGGTTGCGCGTCCGCCGAGGCTCCTCTACTCACTGCCTTCCAGGTCACCAAGCGTATACTGCAGCTGACGGGCCAGCTGATCCCCGACTACAAGCTGGCCGACATTACCGATGCCGGCGCCCTCCTCGCTGCCCTGGTCCGGGCCCCGAAGCCCGCCACTTTCTCCGAGGAGATCCAGACGAAAAAGCAGGGCCTCATCAACCTGCCCAACGTGTCCTTCGCCCCCAAGCGTGTGACCCGGGGTGACAAGGACAAGGCGCTGGGACGGTACAAGCTGATTGAGGAGGAGTTCGCCAAGAGAGATCTCCAGGGTGGTGCTTCGTCGGTGCACAAGGGCAAGGAGAAATATTACTTCCACGGAGGCGTGTAAGATTGAGGGGCCCATAGGCATTTGGCTGCCGAAGAGGCTTTAGGGTACTCATCAAAGTAGGTAGTGATGGGACGACGGGGCTCAGTCACCACAACCCGCCGCGGCTGCCCCGTTCGCCTGGTCGCGTAGGCATGTACTATAGAAATCGATCGGTCTCGGGGCCCCGCGCCAAGACTATGTACAAAATGGACCGCACATGCTACACTGCGCCGAACCGCTGTCGGGGGTTGAGCCGTTCAGATCCAGAGGGCTCGAGGAGAAGCGCATGTGTCTGCTCGGCCTGCCCCTCCCCAGCCCGCCTGGCCGACACCGATGGTGGCGCCGGAGCCGTTGCTGGTGGATCAAGAAGTACATATGTACGTCGTCTCCGGCCATCCCACACCCGATTTCTCTTTTCGTACCCCGTCGTCCAGTACTACATCACATCACATCCCTGCATACAAAGCTCTACCTGCCATCCGACACGACACGGGAGGCCGCCTACCCAATTGGCATGGAGCCCCGTCACGAAATGCACTATGGCTCCATCCGCGCCAGCGACGGCTGCGAGCTCGCCTTCCAAAGCTCTCTCGAGCTTGCCGGGGAGCCGGCGGGCCGCCTGCCGGGCCCCCCGCCCCGGAGCCTCATCCTCCTTATCCACGGCTTCAGTGGCTCGTCGGCGTACTTCTCGCGCAACTTCGCGGCCCTGGCCGCGCGCCACTGGGTGGTGGCGCCGGACCTGCGCGGCCACGGCCGGTCGGGGCGCCCGCGGGGCGGGTACCACGTGGCGCGGCTGGCGGCCGACCTGCGGGAGCTGGTGGCCTACCTCGCGGCGGCGGCGCCCGGGGCGCGCGTGGTGCCGGTCGGCTGCTCCATCGGCGCGGCCGTGGTGTGGACGTACACGGAGCTGTTCGGCGACGGCGCCTTCGCCGGCTACGCCTTCGCCGACCAGGCGCCGCTGCAGGACCGGTCGGCCTTCGGCGGCTGGGACGCCGGCCGCGCGCACCGCGGCTGCTACGACGAGGCGACGCTGCGGGCGGCGCAGCGGGCCTGGGTCGAGACGCCGGCCGAGGCGCACCGCGGGCTCGTCGCCGCCTGCCTCGGCTACCGCGTCGCGCCGCGGGCCGGCGACGCCGTGACGCCCGCGCGGCGCGACGCCGACGAGCGCTTCTTCGTCGGCGAGAGCCGGCGCTGCGACGGCGTCTGGCTCGCCCGCCTGCTCGAGGACCACACGCGCTACGACCACCGCGAGGCCGTCGAGTCCCTCGCCAAGCCCGCCCTCGTCCTCGCCGGCCGCCGCACCGGCTGCTTTCCGCTCGACGGCCTCGAGGAGACGGTCCGCCGCATCCGCCAGGCCCACCCCGACAGGCCCGACCTCGCCGAGTGGGTCGTGTTCGAGGGCGGCCACTGGATGTTCTGGGAGGAGAGCGACAGGTTCAACGAGGTCATCCTCGGCTTCGTCGCCAGGTGTCTGGAATAGGGAGGCCCTCGGCGGGGTGGGCGAACGCCGCCCGGTCTAGGCCATTGGATCGTACAAGGACTTTTTGCATTCCCAGGGGGGAAGGGGGGGATTCCGAGGCGAAGTGAAAACTTCCCGAGATGAACCGTATACACGATATTAAATAGGCCTTCGTGGCTTACTTGGTTCCTACTGGGGAACTCTTCGAAGTGAGTAGGCGGCCTCTGGAGACGAGGCGAAAGGCGCGTGAGCTTGGCCACGTCACAATTGCCGACTTCAGACGCGAAGTTAGACAACGCAAAGGATTCGCATTGAAGCAGCCGCTAGAATTTCCCACTGAACCCTGTTGGACATCCGTGGTGGCCACTGAAGCACGAGACAGAGTCACCGAATATCTAGCTCGCATGGCATTCAGGTAAGATAAGGTAGCTGTAAAGTCGCCAGGCAAAAAACACGCATTCTCCGGCCAGCGAAGCCGCAATACTAGTACGCCACAAAAAAGACACGCTTCCCCTCCCCTCTGAAAGTTCGCGTGTACACTTGTTCGCCCGGCTAGTTGGCGAGGGGTATGACCTGGCAGATGGGGCCCAGCTCGTCACGAAAGCAGCACTCGTTGGACCCCGGGCCCCTTTGGCAGACGGTCGTGTGGTTCCAGCACCCGTAGCAGCCCAGGCCCTCCTGGCACTCGTCCTTGCCCGACTCGCAAGCCTCGGCCGTGCCTTTCTTGCCGCGACGGCGCAGCTTTTTCAAGGAAGGGGGAGGGGGTCAGCCGGGAAAGGGCAACGACGGGAGCATGGACAAGCGGGGGGATGGAGGGCAGACACGCGCGAACGACGTACCGTGTTATCGCCCGTCCAGGCAGGGTTGGCGGAGATGCCGGCATCGAACGCGGCCACGCCGCTGGGGCCCGGGGCCGGGGCCGCGAACGTGCTCGAGGCCGCCGCGACGACGAATAGAAGAGCTTGTGATGACTTCATGGCGGATAGCCAGCGGGGTGTCGGAGCAGGAGGGCTGGAGGGGTTTTGGCGCGTCAAACGACAACTCTGCAAAGGGCGGCGAGGAGACAGAAAAGACCGGGTTGCTGGATGGGATGAAATCACTACCACAGAAGCCGCGGACGGGGACCGGGATTATATATACGAGCACCTAAATGTAGCGACCTGCCGGGCGCCCTGGGGATCGTTGGTGCCATTTGCAGCTCTGGTGCCCAGGCCCCGTCCCCTTCCCCAGCATAAACTCCCCCCCCCCCCCTTCCTTTCCACGGTGAGGGCGCGGCCCAGGCCGAACACGCCGTCGGGCCCGTCCGATCTGGGCCGGCCGGCCGTTGGCGCAACCCAGCAGGACGGGGTCCCATCCCTCCGCCGGCAGCGTCATCCAGAGCCAGCAGCAATTCGTCTCTGACACCGGCGGCTTGCTCTTGCGACGCCGGGCGGCCCTGGCGGCGGCGGCGGCGGCGGGGTTCTATCACCATGGGCCCTCCCGGGGTCCGGGAGGACGGCGGGAAAAAACGCCCCGGACGGTGGGACTCGGGCGTGCGGGGAGGGGGGAAAAAAGCTGAAACGTTGGTCGAAACTAGCGAGAGAGTAAAGGGGCTCGCGAGAATAGAAGCCCAAGCCACGGGGAGGAGGGAGCCAAGCGCCGACAATGCGGCTCCAGGCTAGCGGCCGGACGCCATACCAGTCGGGATTGGTCTTTTAGTAGGGTCTCGACTAATATCCAGACGCCTGCGTACTAAACAAGGTCTGTACATGTACCTACCAACACAACACAAACACGCATGCTGCTGGCTGTGCGCCTTTTTGTCCGGCTGGCCCAGTCGCATTGCGCCCCCGCCGAGTGCTCACCCCTGATGATGTCCGGTCGGTTCGTCCAACTATTTATGTATGAAGCCGTCATGATACGAAAGCCGCGGCATCGTCTTGGGGCAATGAGGGGAGAGTGCGAACCATGGCCGGCCAACGCTTCCTTCGGTAGATTGTAGCATAGTAGCATGTTCTCAACTTGACGTGGCATCCTCTCGGGTAGAAGCCGCAGGCACTATGCGTTCATGGCCAGAAATTACGTCGTGCGCGGTACAAGATGCGTGAACAGGCGAGGGGCGAAATAATGTCTATTTGGTATCATGACTCGGGAGGGCAAGCATCCATCATCCCGGTAACCCATCGAATAACCCAAGATCCGTCAGCTTTTTTTTCTCCATCAAGTGTCGCCAACGCCATTCTCTTTGCAGACCCAAAGAAACAAAAAGGACAAGGGGTAAAGCAGAAGTCTACGCCGACTCGTTGACGAGGACGTATCGGTAGCGGGGCTTGCCGGCCTCGAGGTCGAGCAGGGCCTCGTTGGCCTCGGACATGGGGCGCTCCTGGATCATGCCCTTGAGGCCCTTGGCGGCGCAGAGCTCGAGCATCTCGCGGAGGTCGGCGGGCGAGCCGATCATGGAGCCGGTGAACTTCTGGCGGCCGAAGACGACCGAGGCGGCGTTGACCTTGAAGGGGCCGTCGTCGGGGATGCCGACCTGGACGAAGCTGCCGTCGCGCTTCAGCATCGACAGGTACTCGGCGAGGGGCACCTCGGACGAGGCCACGGTCGAGATGATGAGGTCGAGGCTGCGCGCGTGCTTGGCCGCCCAGTTGGCCTCGTCGGCCGTGGCGATGTAGTCGTCGGCGCCGAGGGCGAGCACCTCCTGGCGCTTGGCCTCGCGCCGCGAGATGCCCACCACCCGGTCGGCGCCCATGGCCTTGGCGAAGATGACGCCGTAGTGGCCGAGGCCGCCGACGCCGACGATGCCGACGCTCATGCCCGGGCCCGTCTTGTGGTACTTGAGCGGCGCGAAGACGGTGACGCCGCCGCACAGCATGGGCGCCGCCTGGGCCGACTCGATGCCGTCGGGGATCTGGACGACGAAGTGCGCCGGCGCGCGGTGGTACTTGGCGTAGCCGCCCTGGCCCTTGCCGCCGTTGAAGTGGTGCGCCGGCGCGCTGTAGGTGAAGATCATCTTGGGGCAGTAGTTCTCCTCGCCCGCCTCGCAGTCGTCGCACTTGCCGAAGCGGCTCTGGCACGAGTCGCCCTGCGCGCCGACGCCGACGCGGTCGCCGACCTTGACGTTCTGCACCTTGTCGCCGACGCGCACGGCCACGCCCACGATCTCGTGGCCGACGGCCAGCGGGTACGGCGTCGCGCCCCAGCCGCTGCGGAGGACGTGCAGGTCGCTGCCGCACATGCCGCAGTGCGTGACGCGGATGTCGACGTCCGTCTCCTCCCACGCCTTGGGCTCGAACTCCTGCCACTTCATGTTACCGTCGGCGGCCGTGGCGTCCAGGCCCTGCCATCCCTCGAACTTGTAGTCCTGCGCGGCCATGGTGTCGACGGTGCGGGTAGCTTGGTGCGGGTGTGAAGGAAGAAGGGGGGGGAGGTTCGGTATTATGGAAATGGGGTATCAAGGGCTGTCCGAGTCTTCGTCTCTCCAAGTCTGCTTTCGACCTTCTCCGGCTTCTCCTCGTCGGCCATGGTCCCTTTATAGGCCAGGCCACACAGGCACCCCTCGCTCGGCGAAGCGGCCCAGGTCGGCGGCCCCCCTTTCCCGCCTCAGGTGCGACCTCGAAAACATTCCCCCGGCCCCATGGCAAATTATTCAGCAACGTGAGAGCTTCGCGAACGCCGAGGACGGCCGCACTTCCCTCCTCCCCGCCCCTGTGAGCCCCCCCGGTACCCATCTGTTCCACGCGGGCCCCAGGGACCAGCGATGGCCCTCTGGTTGCTGGGGCGGCGGCGCCTTTGTCGACTGGGAGACTGGATGCTCGCCGGCTTCCCATATGGCTGGAGCCAGGCCGGGGGCGCCGAGGCCCACCCCGCGAGCTGGGCCAGGCACGAGAAGGGCAAGGCTGTCGGGGGGGCGATGGGAACGCATCGTGACGCTTGCTGTGCCGTCTGCGGTAGGCGGGCCGATGGAAGCTGCTTTTCTCGATGGGCTCGTCGCAAGCCGGCGGGTCTGGGCTCCAGAGCAGGCGGAACCCAGCCGCTAGTCTTTCCGCCCGTAATGGCACCTATCCCTTCATTGCAAGCAGACCCAGGAGCTCTGCCGTGAAGCATCGTCATCGCGTTCCCGGGCCTGCGATTCCACCGTGAAAATTTGTCAGCGGAGAGAGCCCACGCTCAGACCAAATGCCGATGCCAAGGCCCTGCCCTATGCGTACGACAGAGCCTCCGCCGTAAGCCCGAAACCCCTGGATCCCCGAAAGCTATCGCCGAGAAATCCACAATCTCGAGCTGCCTCGTGGCGTCTTCCATATTCATCGGCGTAGATCTTGCCTTGGTCGTCAACGAGACGGGACAGAACAGAGCAGAGCTATAGCAAACGAATCGCTCGTTGTTTGGGCTCCCGGGGTGGATTTTTTGGGGGTCCTGGCGTCTTCTTTGGTAGCGTGCTGATCGGGTCAAATGTCAAATGTATGTGGACCGCATCCGGGTCTGTTTTCACAGCCGAACATCCCGGAATTCCGCGCAGGAACACACTATCATGGTCGCAGTCACGCTTGCCAACGCGTCGAGAGTCTGCAGTGGATGAACCGCCTCAACCGCTTCCACCCAAGCGGACTCCAAGCCTTGGAGGGTGCACCAGACCGCCTGTTCAGCCAAAACAAGGCCGGGCGCGACAACAAACACTTGCTGTGCGCGCCCGCGATCAGGAGCTGGGACGCCGGCCTCGTCTTCGTTTCATCTTGGTTGACTGGGGCCGAGCCGGCCTGGCCAGGGCGTGAGATCTTCCATGGAAGCGCCGCCACTGGTCATCCAGCGAGGTTGTCTCGTCGTGGCCCTTGTTGCATCGCCCGGGGGCCCCGACTTGCGGAGCAGCTGAAGACGCCGCAATATGACCGACGAACACGCTGGACGCTGCATCCGAACGCCGAGCTTCGGGCCCGAAGGGCCGAACAGGGCGGGTGAATATGTGGCCACGGGATTTTCTCAGGTCCCCGTCCTCCTCCAACGTGGGATGGAAAAAAAAAACGGCCGAGAACCCAAAAAACATCGAGTTTCTGGGAGCTCCAGCGCCAGTACCTCATCTTCCTTGGGCCCACTAACGGCGGCGGCGGCGGCGGCGGGCTGATCAACCGCGGTGCCCGTACCTCGCGATCGGCGGTGCAAAGATGCGGCTCTACCCCAAACTCCGAAAGAGACCAACGCGATCCAGCCACAACGCAGTCATTGACCTGCATTCCGCGAACAGAATCGGCGGCCATCGTACGACCGCGGCGGCCGCCAAGAGCTCCTTGCAGCAGGTTAAGTTCGTTTCGGTGGAACCGCCAGCGACTTCGCCGTCTCGTCGTCGCGCTGCTTCGCTCGTGACGGTCGTCTTGTCGGGGGGGCGCCCAGGAGCCAACAAGTACTTAATGGGGCCGGGCACCCTGCGCCGTTGCTGGGACGGGTATAGTACACCAGATCTGTGCCCTGCCGCACGTCCAGCTTCGAGGTTCGGGAAACGATGGGGCACGTTGGTTCAGCTCAGGAACGGCTCGCCACGGCCCCGTTGGCGTCATCTTGTGGATCGATCGGCCCGTCCTGGTTGCTGAAGACCATCCGTCAGTCATCCGGTTGGTATGGTGCTCGGCTGCCGGCGGGGTGGTGGTGTGCCATGGGGGGGTGGATGGTCTTTACGGCGGAGTGGGAGGATTCCGGCTGAAGCCATTCGCTGAGGCAAACAAAGAGGGAGGGGGAGTTGTTCCCCAGAGCCGGCGGGCCTTTTGGCTTTTCCGCGTGCCATGGCTGCCCCTCCCCCAAATTCTTTATTCACGCATCGTTCGATCCTGTCATCGTACGAGCCATGCCGTGCACGTCCAGGAGCGCTCGGATCCTATCCCAGTGGACAACGTCTACGGGGCCTCGGGAGCCCCATGTGCCTATTATATGGGCATTTACACGAAGCGTCAAGCTATTGCTGAGTATCTCCCGTGCCTCACATACTCCTAGAGTTTGGCCAACTACCTAAGTACTTATGTAGGTCGCTCGCGACCAGCTGTTCAGTCCCTCTCAAAATTCGTGTTAGGTATGGGGGACAACCGGAGCCACCTCATTCCCCACGAGAGCCACGCATATATGAGGCCTCACGCTCGCCCGGCCCCCAAGCCACCCCCGAACAATCATTCAGCCTGGCCTTCAATCTGATCCATCATATTCCAGCCGCGACGGATTCTGTTCACCAAGGTTTCAACCATCACCGCCCTGCTGGAAAGCGTGGGTTTGATTTCGTAGGGCGAGGGCAGATGCTCCACGTCAGCCCCCTTGGCCTTCTGCTCCTCCTTCCACTTTTCCCAGAACGTCTGGAAAGCCTTTCTGGCCTCGTTCAGGGGGGCCGGGTCCCAACGGCTAAGCCACAGGTCCTGCTCGTCGGCCAGCTCCTGAAGGACAAAGGGCTGGAACCGGGCCACACTGTCGAGGAAGGCATTGAGCGCCTCGATGTGGCCGGCCTCGACTTGGCCCCCGCCGGCCTCGACAATGATCACAGTCCCGATGTGCGGCCGGCCGAACGTGGCGTAATCCTCCACGAAGACTTCATTTCTCTGGTTGCGGTGCTCGTTGTGGGATGTGCCTTGGGGGACAAGGTAACGGGCCATGTCGTTGCGGAGCGTGGCCGGCGTCACGGCTCCCCGGGCCCAGTCCTTCGCACTGGGCATGCGGCGAACAAACCAGTCGAGCCCGACACGGCGAGCGCCGGGACACGGGTCTAGATCGATTTGAAACTCGTCATCTCGATTGCTGGTGTCTTCGAGGACGAGCACCCTGTCAATTCGACTCCGGAGACCGTAGGGGGTCCATCGGACCGCCGAGCCATCACAATGGATCATAAGGCCGGGGACAGCCTGGCCCCGGGGGAGTCTCTCGGGGTTGACAATGCAGGGGTTGTTTCGATCGGTCTGAAAGTAGTCGATGGCGTGTCGGAGATCCCGGAAGTTGACATCGCCAAGAACCACGTTGTCGGGGCAAGAGGGGTCGGGCTTGACGGCCAGTATGATCAGGCCACCGAAAAAGGGACGCATGTGGCCCGGCTTGCCCAGGGCGGCATGGCTCTTGTTCAAGGGCATGCCATCGCGAGCGCACCGGGACTCGCAAATCAGAAACAGCCCGTGGCCGATGTAGGGCCAGCCGGCCTGCTGCATTCCGTCGCTGACGCTGTAGGTCCAGAAATCCGTATCCAGTGGTCCCATGGCACCGTCGAGGCAAATGCTCGTTCCACTCCCGTCGACCGTCTGACTGCACCAAACATGCTTGGGCTGCGGCTCTCGGGCAGCTGCGATACGTGGAGTCAGTACTTGGATTAAGTAACAAGGAAAGAGAAGGGAGGGGGGGGAGAAACAGGTGATACTATAAAGAATAAAACGGAGCCATGTGATTCCAAAAACACAGATCGGGTAGGTAGAGAAGATAGATGCCGGAAGGGATACGAAGGAACCCCCAATGGTACTTACGGAACAGAAGACCCCGTACGTGGGCAGGCGACGGTCGCTTGTCGTCGGTGAAGTTGACGAACTGGCGACACATGGTTTTGTGCTGAGGCCAGTCCTTCGTCTGGCAAGCGCGGGAGCAGTAACGGGCATTCTGGCAACGGCCGCAGGTGTCGGCGGCGGCGTTGTCGCAGTAGACACAGCGACTGCGGATCTCAGCGTTCTCCGGGCCCGTGAGGGGACAGATGTACTCCTTGAGGATCTTCTTGAACGAATTCTTGACCAGCTCCGGCGTCTTGCCTTTTGCAAAGGCTCGCTGCTGCGGCTCGCCCATGGTGGCACTGGTGATGTCGTCCCTATCGTCAGTTGGCTTCGATCTGTTGAGTGGAATGCTTCCGCGGGACCGAGGATGTCTGCAGGAAGAATGAAGCCGTCGCCAGCAGGCTGGGGTGGGGGTCGAGGTCCGTAAAAGCGTGGTGCTCAAAAGGCCCCGTATAGATGTAAATATTGCGAAGGATATCGCGTCTTGAAATGGTCGAGCTGTTGAGGCCCCTAGACCATTGGATGCCTTACGGCCTCAAACGAAGACTGTCGTGGGTGCCTGGCGGTAAGGTATCGACTCTTCGGCCACTCGCAGTCAAAGCGAGGGGCAGGCAGCCGCGTGAATACAGCACTCGCAGTCAGTGAACTTCTCTTCCAATACCAGGGCTGTGCACATGCCAGACATATGCAAAACGGTCACAACGACGAAGAGGGCCAACAACTACGTTCCATTCACGAGGGTGTACGAGCAATAGAGCTCTATGGACTGCCAGTTGCGAAAGGCCATGTGTGGAAGGGGGCATCGCGAGGCGCTCCACAGATCAACCATGGTAGTAGCGCAGTCATCAGAAACACTACAACGCGTATTCAAAAACGGAGGAAGCAATAGGTAGTATTATGAAAGCGGTAGAGCTGACCCAGGATGCGGTCCCTTGGCAGTGGATGCTGAACACGAGCGAAATTGCTCCCACTTTGTTCAAAAACCGAACAACCCTGAGAACATAACCGATCGTCCCCGCCAGCAAGAAGAATGGGTGTGCGGATTAGCTAGCGAGCAAGCAGCCGATGTGGTATTTATGCGTCGAGGGCTTCCAACACGATTTTGACAGGCATATAGGTCGTGATGATGACGCCCGATCCTAGGGCGATGGCGATATATCAGCTGCGTGTCATGGAAGAAGGTGCAGTACACAGGGCCAGCTTACCGTCCCACCATTTCAGGTCATAGCTACCCGGCTCGCTTGATGGCCCGGCGACCCAGTGGCCATCTCGGGCCTGGGATACCTCGCCATTGTCGCTGATAGTCCAGGTGTCCAGGTCCACGGTGGCATTCTCGCCACCCGCGGTGTTCATGATATCGACGACGGTGCAGAGGGAGCCAGCACTGCAGTCCAAACCGAGAGCATGGTCGACTATGCCAATGGGGTAGGTGTGGAGGGTATAGGCGCTTGGCTTGCTGCTCGAGGCCTTGTAGACCTGGAGGGGCTCTCCTTCGTAGAGTCCGACCTCAGACGCGCGGAGGGTGAGAAGCTTCCCGTCCATCCCGTCGTCCGCATGGCTGTAAAGTTTAAGTGTTAGCATCGAGTGGAGCGCGCGTGGCAGAGAGAAAGAACAGCGACTTGGCTGCGACGAAAACCACCGCAAAACTGATGATGACGGTATCTTGCCTACCTCTGGACACGCAGCTGGGAGGGAACAATGTCGTCTCTCGCGCCCAAGGCTGCAGCCCCCACGGCAGCGGCCATGGAGGCGAGAGAGAACACCACGTTGTTGGTAAACCACTTCATGACGACGATGCTGGAGTTGTGGGTGGCGGCGATATGGTGGTTGAAAATGGGATTGGAATGAGGACGGAGGTTGAACGAGAACGGTGTTGGACCAGGAATGGTGGTAGAACAGAACGGGTGTTGGCACGGGAGAGGCAGAGACACGAATTTTACAAGGTGTGGCTTACACTCGGAATTCAATGTGTATTACCTGAGGGTTCCCCGGCTTGGGGGACTCGGGGTTGGATAGTATTTAAGCAAGTCAGTCCATAGAGGTAAGGGCGTTCTAGGCCAGCCATCGGGCACCGAAGCCTGACCCGAACCTCATCGGTTTTCCCATGCGTCCATCTGGTCGTATGGGATCCCATGGGAGAGGGGGGAGCAGGAATGGGCGCTGGTGGCTGGCACCTCGGCGGCTTCTTTCCCCTGGCATTCTGTTCCGCGACGAAGACGACATTCTTTGCTTTCATTCGTCTCCGGCGTCCCAGGACAGGGCTGTGTGCTTGTGTCAACATGATGACGGCGTCGGCCTCCTGACGACAGTGGCTCACGTATTCCGTCCCATCACGTCGTCGGGCCACAAAGTGGCTTCGGCAGGGGGGACAAGGACGGCGGACGGATCGCTGGGCGGGCCTAAACTTGGGATGGCGGGGAGGGCGCAACGGCACCAAGAAGGAACTACGCGTCAGGTAAGAAGGAGGGGCAGCGCGTGCGCAGCCTCGGGGAAACCAGAGCAAGGGTCTCCCATATGGTCAGCCAGTCAGTTGGCATCGCGATCCATGGAATCTATCCATGCACTTGAAGGGTGAAGTTGTCGTAGTCATCCTGAGCGCAAGGCTGGCTTGGCTCGTTTGCATGCAGGGAGTGGAGGGGCTGTGTCTGCAATTGGCAAAAGCCTTTCCAGCTGGGAATGGATGGATGGATCGCTGACTGGATCTATCTACATAAAGTATGGATGTAAAAGTAGGTACCTCTTACCCATGCGTCCACTACTTCTTGCACCCCCTGCATTTCGTTCCATCCATCCCGCATTCTGCACATTCATCCCGCTCCGAGTCATCCAATCACGAATCACCAGACTGCCCAGCTGGGCCGCAAGACTTGATGTTAGTGCCTGGGCTGCCGGGGCTGAAGTAATCAGAGGTTCCTTAAAAGGAAGCAGGTACAGTACGGCGAGTACGGCGTATGGATCCATGTATTATGACAACCTGACACGGGGGTTAACGAAGGGAAACACCTACTCAACCCGCTTCTTTTTTTATGGAGACCCACGTGGAAGCAGCGATCGCGGCCCAGCCCTGCAGTAGGTGGGCAGAGCAGGCGCAGCAGTGACAGGTTCTTACTTCCAACAGTTCTACTTACTACACACCCAGTAAGTCGGTAATACATCCCATATGGACTTTATGTAGATTATCTAGGTACTTACTTACCTATGTACCTACTTCAATAGCAGCGGCAGCGACATAGATGGAATGGAGTGGGTGGAATGGGAGTGGCATCCATGAATCCCTGGAAGCAGCAATTATCATCAAGGTAAGGTAGGTGCTTCCCGCTCAGCTGCATTCCCGCTCTTTCACCTCAGCTTACTTGAGAGGTACCTAGTAGTAGGTAAAGGGTAAGAACCTGCCTGCTTATTACACACCTGTAAACACCACCTCAGCATGGCCAAATCCTCCCAGTGCCTGCGAGGCGTGCGTGCAACCATCTTTCCATCGTCGCCGCAAACGGATCAATCGACACAGCGACCGCCAGTCCCGAGAACCCCCCAGCAATGGCTGCTCCGCTTATCACATTGCAGTGAGACATCGCTATCGTCCTCCCATATGTACACAACTCTCATGGTGATCGGCATTGCAGTTCCGGGGGATGGATCCCACCAAGAAGCCTTCCATCTCAAGCGTAAGCCTTGCGTAAGGAAACCCCCCGTCGGATGACCACCAAGAACATGACCCCGGGACGGCTGAACGGCAAGCAAAGTCTGCGGCTGCCACATACACACTCCCCAAGCACCTCCTACAATTAGGAGGGATACCTCCTGTGGATTGAGATGGTGCGCTCGTTGCCTTCTTTGGCCCTCTAGAGAGCCATGTCCTTGCATTTGCCCGGCCATTTGCGCAGCGGTAACTGCGAGGTGATTATGGTGGTCCGGCTCGTTGGCTGTAACGAATGCTCATGATGGCGAAATCAGGACTAGACGGAATGCCTGATGACGCTCTCGGTGGGTTGGCCGTCAGGAATGCCGGTTGCTTTGAAAGAAACCAATGGGCTGCTTGACACCTCGCTTTGCCAAGTACAAACCATTCAATAGCCTACCGTCAAGCAACCTTCCGTGAGGCACCGGGCTCCTGACCGTCACACCGCGAGACGAGCACGATGCTGTGGACATCCCGGACACCGTTGTCCGCTGGGTCAGCAACGCCCTTGGCCTCAGCCCCGGCCACACCCTCAGCACCGCCCGGGCAAGAACCTCCAGCATCGTTGAGCTACATCCCCCCCCTGCTGGATGGCGCAGCCGGAACGGTCCCCTTGACCTCGGAGCACCCGGCCTGGGTACTGCTGAAGACCGACATGCACCACTGCACCTACGCCATCCCGTACATATTGCAGGCTTTTACGACGTGCTTCTGCCGGCAGTGGAGACACATGGACCGGAAGGAGCTTGTGGAAACCATCTCATACGCCTCGCTCTCTCTCTTTGAGCTCCAATTGGGTCTGACCATCATTCCATTATGGCTCGTGATGCCCGGCTTGATTCTCTTGCCCATGCTCTGCGCAGAGATCGGCCTGGTCTGGATGCTTGTCCGCCTCCTCAACTCAGAGGCCCGTCAATCACATTGCCGATGGGAGGGGGCGCGTAACGGCGACGACGACGGTGGGGAACACCGCAGCTGGGTGGTGGTGGGTGGCATGACGCTCAGTGAGCATCATCTGCGAACGAAGACGCTCCCCAGGCTGTCAGGCCTGTTCAGCAACGACATTCACATCTTCCTACCATACCGGCTCGGCTTTCCTTTGGATGTTCTCTCAGCGTGGCTACAGAGAACCCTGCAGCTTCCCACATCAACTTCCACGGCTGTGTACAACCATGTGCGAACCAATTGCGTGAGATTTCAACCACGTCAGATGAACATCCTTGTCCACAATACGGGGGCCTTAGATGTGGCCTGGGTTCTCTCAAGGCTCTGTTCCGATCTGACGCCTGTTCAGCTCATGGACAAATTCCGCGTCTACACTTTTGGGTCAGCCGCGCCCGAGATGGTCATGCCTCTGGGATGTCGCCCTGGTCAGCAGGGTCACCAGGCGGACGGCGAGGGCTTTCCGTATCCCTCTCTCGTCAGCCACTATGCTTTCGAGGATGATCCTTTTGCCCAGATCGGTGTCCTGATGGGGGCCCGCCAGCGGATGGCAGGCCGACTGATTGGCGAAGTTTACGCACTCCAAAGCCCGCGGCCCAGCGCCTCCATGTTGTGGTTCGCAAGCGGCGGAAGATTTACCCTGGACGAGTACCTGGACGCACTATTCCCCGACGGAGACCCGAGAGCCGGTGTACTGGGGCAGGTATGCAGAATTGAACGCGAGGTCAGCGAGATGCGGGAGCTTTCGGCTCTGGCCAAAGCCGTGCGGGAGGTGTCAACAACGAAAGGCAGGAGAATCAGTTGGACCGTTCTCGGGGCGCTGGCGGACCCTGCGCCGGGATGTCGCAACGACAGAGACGAGTTGGCCAACGCGATGGCCGCATTAGTCTCGCTGGAAGAAGCGCGCAAACTCGGGCGGTCGCTGGAAGGCATGCTTGGCTACGAGTTTAACTCGCTGGCTGCCTTGGTCCGCAGAGGCGAGGCAAAACCCGGAGAAGGACTTGGGGGAGCCGTTGGATGAAGTATGCGGAGGCAGCTGTCGCCGGGGTTCCTTGCGCAGTGACATGGCCGCGAGACTGCTGCTGCGCGAGACAGACAGACAGACTCCCCGGCGGCCGGAGTTGACCGCTACGGCGCGTTGCGCAAGGACAGGCCACTACAGAGCAGCAACGGGGCTAAGCGGAGGATGCGGTCGGTGCGCGCCCATCTCGCAGCCGGGATGAGTGCAATCTGGTGGCGGCTGCCGATCATGGAGGATAAGGATAATAGGCTGCGGCTCGCGGCTCGCTTCAAGCCCACATATGGTGTGAGACCCATCAAACTCGGCCTGTTGAGGAGTCTGGAGCCATCCTCTCCATGGCTACATACAGAGAGCTTCCCGCAGCAAGAGCAGCATGGGCCGCGAAACAGCCTTCTGGCAGAGCACAACTGCACAGATGTGTTTCAGCTCCCACTCCACCCAAAGCTACGCTGGGCTTGGCGCTCAGCAGACCCAGAAACTCGCCTCTGATAAGAAGCCATGGCGTCTCACGATGTAGAGCACCAGCCCTTCTCGCTTGCCTCCGATCAGCGGCCCCTGAAGCAAACGTCTAGTTGACTTGGCTCGTCTACCCGTCGAAATACTCGTCCCCGTGCCACGTCGGCACACCAGTTAACCACAAGTCACCCACCAACATCGCCGCCATGACACTACTCGACGAATGTATATACTACGCCTGCTGTTTCATCGTCATACTCCATTCCCTATCGGCGCTCGTCGTTGTCACCCATGGCCGCTGCAGCGTTTATGCGGCCGCCTTCATCATCGCCAGTACCATGTGGCTCGGCCTGACGGTGCTTAACCTGTGGTTCTTCCTGCCACCCATTGTCCAGGACGCCTCTCTGATAAACTTGGACTTCACGGGCAACATTCTCGACGATGTCATTTCCACGGTGCGGGAGGTGCTTGTCAGCAGTTCGGCATCTTATCTCTACATGATGACGTTCGGCTGGTTCGTCGGCTCCATGTCGCTGTCGAACGCGCTGACCATGTGGCAACGGGAGGGCTGCGAGGCCATGGACGCACACCAGCACACGGGACTGGCGGCCTGGGTAGTGCGTGTGGCCTACCGCATGGAGGAGTACGTCGGAATCGAGGACACTTCCCAATTGGTGTTTTGGAGTGATGGCGAGGCCATCAAGCCATCCAAGACCCGCAGGAGCTTCATCTTTGCGCTCCCGAGAAAACTGCATCCCTATTACCTGGACATGCTGTCGCCGCAGATCAGGTTGTTGGGCTCGCGGCGGGAGGGCATGGCCGTAGCCACGGAGGAGAAGTCGGGCCAGTGAAGGCGCACCGCGCCGGTCAGAACCACTAGAGGCGGAGGCGAACGCGGGCGAAACCTCAAAAGGACTTACGGAAACCGTGCCGCCGTGTACGCGTGTGGCGATATGATACCCTTGAGAAGGTGGAAGGAAACGGGTGGAGCGGTCCGTGTGCTAACGGACGATATCTCAGAATGAGCAAAGACTGATGGGTTAAGGTGGAGAGTGTCCCAGGTGGGCAGTGTCCCTGGTGTCCAGATACACTTGTATCTCGACCAGTTACACGAATAAAACACGATGAACACGCCCACCAACAAACACATGAAGGAAGTTAGTTGGAAGGGTGAAGATGTCCGGTGCATAGATAGCAGGATATAACTCATACTGAGTGCTGGTTATTTGAAACGACTGACCCCTCCTGGCCAATATAAGAACCAATGCGGGCATGTTTGTTCCTGCCCGTCGGACAGCATTGGGCGCAAGACAGGGCCAACCTCGGTACCTAAATGGGATACCACACGGGCTTTGGTAGGACCCGAGGAGAACAAGGTCGGGCCGGGCGGGGGTTTTGGCAGGCGGTGCATGATGCGATGCGACGGTACAAGTGCCGACGCCGGTTCTCCGGATGAAATAGATTTTAACCGGGGGAGGGCAATCAATGCCGGTTAGTAAATGCCGGCCCCATGGGCGGCTTGGCCCGGCTTGGCCCCTTGCTTACGGCACGGAAGTAGAGATAGCACTCCGACACGAAGCAAGTATAAAAGAGGGGGGGGGGGATCACGGGGGTGTGACTGGATGGCATACCGAATTTCTTCTCTCTCTCTCGCCCGGCCGGTCTCGAGGCGACAAACTTGCACGACATCGAATACCGCACAGCAGGATTGATTCCCCCCCCCATGCACGCCGTCGCGCTTCTGGGTCTTTGGGCGGCCTTGCCGGCCGTCGTGGCGGCGCTCGCGGGCGGCCACCCCCCCACGGCGCGGGCGCCCAGCCGCGTGGTCGCCGAGGCGGCGCGGGCCGTGGTGACGCCGCCGCCGTGCGTGGCCCTGTCGCCGCCGCCCGGCGCCGAGGCGACCAAGGCGCGGTTCGACGGGTTCGCCGACGCCTTCATCGTCACCAAGAACCTGACCAAGGCGTTCGAGTACATCTCGGCGTCGTACCGGGTGGGTTTTGCGCGTGTGAGAAGGGGGGGGGGGAGGGCAGGAGAGAGAGAGAGAGAGAGAGAGAGAGAGAGAGAGAGAGAGAGAGAGAGAGAGAGAGAGAGTTGTGCGCTGACCAGGAAGACGGGGACCGATAACAGAACCACAACCCCTTCGCGTCCGGCGACGGGCCGGGCCCGGCCCTCGACGTCTTGGGGCCCGTCTGGCCGTCGACGCAGATCACGGTGCTGGGCACAAGCTTCCAGGACCCCATGGGCTGGCTGCACTACCGGGCCAGCGGCATTGGCGAGGTCGTCGACCGGTTCCGGTGGGAGGCGGGCTGCATTGTCGAGCACGTACGTGGGCGGTCCGCCTTTCCAGCATCTGTCGTTTTTGGTTGTCTGTAATACTGACTGAACGGTGTAGTGGGACCAGGGCGAGAAGTTTCCGGGTTCCTGAGTTTGGGCGGTGGCAGGGTCAGTGACTAGGTAGGGTAGGGAGCCGGTGGTGGTTCATGGTTCCCCTCGCTATGGCATCTCTGCTCCGCTCTATTTGAGGGGAAGATAGTGTGCTACTGACAGCCCGCCTGGGTGGCTGGTCGTGGAGAGAAGCGGTTTATGCAGGTACATTTGGATATGTAGTAGTAGCTAGGGTTACTTTTGCAGAGGTACATCTTGATCATTCGCTGCCACGCCCCCGATAGGCATCATCGGTGTTTGCCCAGTGAGTTGTTGCCTTGATGGGTAGCCACTTGTACCCTGTAACGCTGGAAAATGAATTGCTCGATATTGAGTCTATTGATCATGGGCGAGCATTGGGAGAGAACCATACCTAGTCCTTGGCGGGGGGATGAAGGTGCCTTTACTCGGGGGGCTGGATGCTTTCATACTTACTTATAGGTACCGAGCTACCTAGTCAGCCCCTATGTGGCTAGGTAAGTTAAGTAAGTACCTTAGGTTAGGTAAGTACTTATTTCGTACCAACCCCCCCGAGCCTAATACTGGAAGATCTGTTACCTATGTAGGTAAGATAAGGTAGATGCTTCCTCTCAATCACGTCCAATGTCCCCCTCTGCTACCTCTGTATATCTACCGTGCCTGTCCAAAAAGCCCTTGGCCGCTCGGCCCGGTACCCCTGACTGGTGCCTATCGTTCCGATCCTCTGTCCAGGCGATGGGGTGAAATGACCCCCGCGATTGGTAGGACACACGATCACCTGCCTATTGCGGCATTCCACCCTTTGCCTTTGACCTCTAGATCCTGCTTATCAGCCCCGACATGACTCCGAAGACCGGAAGGTCACGAATCGACGCCATGGGGAACCCGTCCTTGTTATATACGTCGCGGCCGGCCCTGCGCAGCAGCAGGCCCCCGGTTGGGCCAGCCTGGACACTCATCACCCTCGCTTTCGCCGGGACACTGTTGGTCATCGTCGTCATGTTGGGAAAGGTGCACATCGCCGCTTGGCTGGCCGTGGCTGGTGGCCAGCTCGCGACCGCGGCCGCGTCCACCGCCGCGCCTGCTGGGAATGCCTTCCACCTCTACCAGCACCTCGGCAACTTGTCGCCCTACTTCGTCCCTACGAACACGCCCGCCTCACTGCACAGCGACGCCCCTGCCAACTGCACCGTGACCAAGGCCTTCCTCGTCCACCGACACGGCAGCCGTCAGCCCCTGTCCGACGAGGTCGGCGTCATCCGGAACCTCTCCTACTACATCGGCAACGAGAGCGCGCTGTTCGCCAACCCCAAGGCCCCCGTTCCCGACGGCTTCGCATTCCTCCGGGACGGCTGGAACAGCACCTTCTCCACCAACGACCTTTCCGCCTCGGGCCGCCGCCAGTTGTTCGACCACGGCGTGGCCATGCGCCTGCAGTACCCCCAGCTGTACACGGACGAGGTGCTCGCTGGCGACCAGGACCGCGTGGTCGAGTCCGCCCGCTGGTTCATGGACGGCTACTACGGCCGCAACGCCAACGCGACCGCCGCGCTGCGTCGCATCGCCGAGGACAACGAGACCATCTCGTGGATCACGCCCATGGACACGTGCGACAGCTGGGAGTACAGCTTCGGCGGCGCCCTCGTCGCCCGCTGGGGTGCCGTCTACCTGCCCCCTATTGCCCAGAGGATCAACGATGCCCTCGCCCCGGCCTATCCCGGGGTCAACTTCACTGCGGCCCACGTCCACGGCATGCTGTACGCCTGCGCCTACGGCACTGCCGTTTACGGCGAAGACAGCTCGCCTTGGTGCCCCGTATTTCTCCCCAGCGAGATCCTGGCCCACGAGTATGAGTACGACCTGCTCATGCGCGGTGCCTTTGGCTACGGGCTCCCGGGCGATATGGGCCCCGTTCTGGGTAGTCTATTGGTCAGCAATGTCACGGCCTTCATGCAGCAGAACGGCAGTGCCAACCTCTCACTCAACTTCGGTCACGACACCACCATCGATCTGGGGCTTGCGGCCCTGGGGCTGGCTTCCGACGAAACCTACCCGGCCGAGGGACCCGTCAACCCGGACCGCGCGTGGCGGACGGCCCGCCAGGTGCCCTTTGCTGCGAACATGGTATGGAGAGGCCTCGAGTGTGGCTGCGAGAGGCGGATCCAGCTCCTGCTGAACGGCGCCAACTTCGACTTGGCGCCGTCGGGCTGTCAGAGCGATGCCTTTGGAACCTGCAGCCTCTCGGATTTTATGAACTCCAAGACGGTCAAGGCCGCACTTGCTGTCGAGCATGGCGATGCCCGTTGGCAGGCGGCATGTTCGGCATAGTGGCCTTTGTATAAGTATATATACCCCCCTTACTTGTCCGTGGCCGCGGGTGGGATGCCATCCGGCCCGTGGCCATCAAGGGGTCTAGCCAGGATAGTCTCACAATACCCACTGCACAGGCGAACCCAAATGCCACGAGAAGCAAGCCAGAGAACTCGAGGCATACCCATGACCTAAAGACTATCGAAGAACGTAGAGTGGCATTAGAACTCAGGATTCCCCAACCCTGTCAACGTTTGAAAAAGGTAAAAGCATACGAAACCCCAGCCCGTTGCGCCGCCCGACCACCGTGCAGCTTTAAATAGCCTGAAGTCCGGGCCTGACATAGGCACCGCATACCAAGATTACCCCTCACCGAAGCCATCGTGCGGAACTAAACAGAAGAGCGCGCACACAGGGGGGGGGGGGGGGGGGAAACACACATGCCTACCGGCCGGTACCAACAGGCAGCCCAGGATTTACTCATTCAATACTCGTTCCAGCACGAGCAAACCTGCTTGGGGCCGCTCTTGCCGTGGGGCCGCCGGGTCGTGAAGGTGTATCCGGCGGACGCGACGGCCGCGGCGGTGGACGGGGCCAGCGACGCGGGATACACGGTCGTCGTCATGGTGCGGCGGCCGGCCGCGGTCGCGGCGGTGGCGCCCGCGTAGGCGGACGGCGCCAAGGCGCTCGCCGCCGCATAGGGGCCGGTGCCGTTCATGGCCGCCGAAACGGACAGCGTCGCGAAGGAGCCGCTCGCGGAGCCCGCGGCGCTGGCGCTGGCCGCCTGGTACTGCTGCGACGTGTAGCCACCGCCGCCGCCGCCGCCGCCGCCGCTCGCGGCCTCGACCGAGCCCGAGGCCGTGCCAGCGGGGCTTTCCGAGGCCACGGCGTACCCGCCCGGGGTCGTCGTGTACTGAGCCGCGGCCTCGGAGGCACCAGTTGCAGTCGGGTAGCTTTCGGACTCGGCCGACGCACTGGCATTGGTTCCGATGAAGGGAGCCGAGTAGCTGGCAGAAGCCGTAGCAGCGGCCTGGACCGACGGCGCCGGATAGCTGGCGGCCCCGGGGGCGCTGGCCATGCTGCTTGATGCCATCGCGCTGGGGCTAGAGCCCCCCTGGGCCGCGTCGGTGGCACTGGTCGCGGCTGTGGGGTTCGTATAGCCAACTGAGGTCCCGAGGGACTCAGCCGCGTAACCCCCGGTGGCCTCGAGCGACGGGCCACTGTGGGCTTCGGCGGTGGGCACGGAGTACGCCTCGGTAGCTCCCGTGTCGCTGGCGGCCGGTGTCGACTGGTCGTAGCCACCGCCGGCTTGAACGCTCGGCACCGAGTAGCCGCTTCCCACTTGGTTGTCGTTGCCTTGACCGTAGCCCCCCGCGGCTTGGCTACCACCGACGTCGCCACCGGCATCCGCCCCCATGTCGGTGACTGGGTAACTCCCGGAAGCCTGGTTCCCCTTGGCCGCTGAGTTGCGCGTCCCGTATCCATAGGTTGTTTCACCGTCGTACGGGAGCGCGGTTGGGCGGGCATTCCCCTTTGGGCGAACCGTGGGCCACGGCTTCCGGCCACGGTGCAGCGGCTCGACCGAGTACGTCTTGAGGTTGCTGGCCACGGACAGAGGTGCGTCCCCCAGCGCCTTCAATGGGGTTTTTGGCGGTACCGTGTCTGCGTCGCAGTTTTCCTCGTACTGGGCTGCCACCAGAGGGGCGACCCCCAGAAGAAGCGAGAGGGCGAAAGTGCCAGTCTTCATTCTGACGAGGGGGAAACGATGTAGGCAACTAGCTGCCAGAATCGGTTGTTGGGATATATGGTGGAGTAATTAGCCGGGTCGAGTTTCTTCGATTCGCAAACCAAAGCTGAAAGGTGAAGCGAGGAGTGAGAACAAAACGAGCGTACTGGCGATGGCGAAGAGCATGGAACGAGCGTGCGGGTAATGGCCTGGGAGGAAGGCAGAAGTGAACGGCAGCTCCATACCAGCATGTCTTATATATAGAAAAGCCGCGTCTGAGGACAGTAGCACCACACTGGAGATCAGGATATGCGCAGCTTACCGTGGCTTGCGCCGCCTCTACCCAGTCTCCAGCCGGCCGCTAGGTTCCTCCTGAGCAGAGCAGCATCTCTCGCTCATTGCGTGCCATCCGGCAGCAAGCCCGGACACGGCGGCTCTTGCGCCATGCCAGGATTTGGCCCCAAGCATAGAAAGCAGCGGTGGGCTTTGACATTGTGGCAGGCCTCTACTGTCTGGGGGCTAGCATCGTCGGAGCTGGCAGAGCGAGACGGTGTCCAGCCGAAGGAGTGGGCATGCTTAGGGTTTGATTGTCCCCCTCGGCCACGGCGGTGATATATAACGACAAGCTCGTCCCGGGAAAGAGGCGTGGCTCTTTCGCGGCCATCTTCGGTAACGCCGGCTATTTTGGGCAACGTCCCGACTGGATCCCCGTGTCTTGGGGGTTACGGGCGCTCTGTAAGGCCAGCAGCCCTCGCGCCGCCGTTGGTGCCATCCGATTTCTCGGTTTCCCGGGCAAGCCAAGCCTAGTTTAGTACCTCATCTGATAGGGCGTTGGGATGAGAGCCGTTGGGCTCGCCCCCTCCTGGAACAACGGCGCGGCGGCCGGGCGCGATCTTCAGCCAACCGACCGGCCTCGGCCCCTCAGGATCTCTCTCTGGATACTGCTGCTCAGTGAGCCTCACGTCACACCGCCGGCGCCGGCGCCAGGCCGGAGGACCACGAAGGAAGGGACCCAAGCAGCTCCCGAGCCCCGGGCTTGATGCGCTTTGATTGCGGGCGGCATGGTTGGTGGACTGGTTTCCCCCCTCCTCCCCTCCTTCAAGGGTGCGATTGCTGCACGACAATTACTTAAGCTTCGATCGGGTAAAGTTGGTGTAGCACGGGGGGGGGGGGTGGCCTGTCGAATCAAGCTCTGAAACAGCCGCGGGGATCTTGAGCTTGCGGCCAATGTCCGGATTTCCAGCAAGGAAGAAGGCAATGGGCATAAAATAAAGGCTTAACAGTTAGTTCGACGGATGCCGACCGGCAGACAGGGGGGGGGGGAAGGCAAGGCATGTGGTTGCATATGAGTGCATGATGCATGTCGTGAGTATGGGAAAGAAAGTACTGAAGTACATACTCACCTACTTAGGTCCTTACCTACTTAGGTACCTAGGCAAGTAGGTAAGTCTTTGCTTATTTACAATAAGTACATACTTTGGTGAGAAGTAGGGAGGCAAGTAAGTAGGCTTTCCGGCTGTGGTAAGTCAAGGGGAAGCCCGTAGAGGTTCTTGGATGGACGGATGGATAGGGGAGGGGGGGGAGGGCGTGGTGCATCTCACTCGCATCCATGGGATGTCACTGAGGACAGGCGGGTGAGAAGGAGACCCTGAGAGTGGGGAGGCCGGTGGCCGAGAAGCGACGGCGTACCACGCGAGACGCTTCTCGGGCCACCAACTTGTTCACGTTGTGCGTGTCCGTGTTCCAACCACCCAACGGGTCCTCGAGGCCACGCGCGGTTCGCGAGCGTCACGGGACACTTGCCGTGCCGCGGAAGCTCCTCCGGCGGTAGTGGATGGAGTAAAGCAGAGCCTACAACCCATAGTACATACCCCTTCTAAGTGAACGGGCTGGGAAGAGGGTGTACTATAGGTACCCCATACCTTTCACTAAGCGCGCCTGATACTAGTACTGGAGGGATCCAGAGACGGGGTTCGTGGCCAATAGTCGTAGACCGGCCGAAAATGTTTCTCCAGGCTGGAGCGCTACCGGCTTTCTCCTCTTTTCACCCATAGGGCCCCACGGCCGAACGGCAGCTTTCCGAGTCGACGGCAGCGGATGGGAGAGGAAAAGAAAAAAGGGCCAAGAGGAGCTGGAAGGTCGGGGTGGAGGATGGGTTTCGGGGAAGGGAGGACCAAGACAGGCAAGCAAGCGCTGTACAGACGCCGCGCGCGCTCTCGCTTCTTGGCCTGGCTTCCTTTGGTACGACTGACTGGCGAGTTGTCCCTCGCTCCAAAAATAACGTTCTGACATCCATCCCATCCATCATCCACCACCAACCCCGATTCCGACTGAATTCCCCAGGGGCGCTGTATCGTCCATCCATCCATCCATTGACCCCCTCCCCCCGCTTGGATACCTATCCACCCAGTGACCGCGAGTCTCACCACGCCAGCGCGCCAAGCGACGGCTGGATCGACGCAGGGCAGCGCCACCTCGTGTCCTCCTGATGTTCCCGGGTGGGCGCCAACCGTTCGTCCGCCTGCTCGCGCTGTCCGTTCGGCTCACGATGCCGGTTGTACCGTACCGGCTTTCGCGTCGCACGCGCAACCAACCACGCTGGACCGAGTACCTGGGGGACCGTCTCAGCCCGTCCCAGGCACTTCTCGCCTGCTGCGGCATACAACGGAAAGCAGTATGTACTTTGTATACTGCTATAGGTGATGGCTGCCCACCACCACACCCCCCCTTCTCCTCTTCGAAGCGCGGCGGCCCCAGCGCAGGCATGTGAAAACCGAGGGTCGTGTCTTGCCCGCCCGCCCTCTCTTGTCTTCCCGCCTCCTCCTGAGCCTTTGGCAAGTATCATGCACTCGTCGGCGTCAGGCGGATGCGTCCCTCTGCCTCTGGTCCTGCGTTGTCGTACATCTCGTGCAGACAGGTAGAACGGTACTCTCTCCCTGCACCTCCCCCCCTTTTTTGGATTTGCTCTCCACGCAGTTCATCGTTGCCAGCCTCCAGCGCGGATCTTCTCGTGCCTCGCGCTCCTCCTCCTCTCTTCGATAGTCGACGCATGGCCAGTGGGCCAGCCACCCTCCTCCCCCCCCGGCCAGTCTTTGTGCGCGCGCGTCTGCACACCTGCACCTAGTCAAGCGACATCGGATATCATCGCTTGGCGGGCTCCCCAAATTGAGTGCCTCCCCACCCGCGGGAGCCAGTGACAGCATTCCGTTCCAGCAACCTTTGCTGCGTGTGTATGCTTCAGGTTGGGTCTGGCCCGGCCTGGGGTGCCTGTCTGCAAGGGCGCCAGACCCGGACCCCGACCATCAAAAGGGCCTCGTCTACATAGTACTACGAATCCCAAGTAGTATTCTCTTTGTGCTGTCGCTACTACTCGTCCTTCTCCCTCTGTCCCCTGCCCGTGTCTCCTCTACCTCCTCCTCTTCCTCTACTCTTTTTCTCCCTATCTCTCTCACTGTCTCTCTCTTTTCCCTCTTGGGGTACTTTGAGAAACGAAAAACCACCGCGGGCCTCGAGCCGTCGTCGTGCGCGCACGCACTGCGATTCATGTTGGCGCCAACCGCTCCGTAGCGGCGGCCCCTCTCTCCATTTGCGGACCAGCTACCAATTTGGACGTGGGGGACTTCGCTTGCGGCGGGGTCACGAACCTCTTGATCCCAGGACTCGTTTAGTTAGGTCAAGCGACAAGGCTCGCCAGCGGCAGACCGCCTTTCTTTCACCCAACAGAATCAGACGACATCACGGTCCACCTGGGGAAGGCCTTCTTCTGGTCTGCCAATTCGAAGGCATCCCGTCCTGCCCGCGCCCCGTTCACCGACTTCCCCTCGACTCAAAAGGGGGGTTGGAAACCCATTGCAGATCGACTCTCCTGACTGACGTTGGCAACTGCACGCCTCTCGTGCGCATCGACGACCCCGGAGAGAAGTGACTGAGTGGGCGTCGACGAAAAGCCACCATCCATCATCGACTGCGCTGCGTTGCATTGCGGCACCCCGTCCGAGCCCCATCCGGTGGAATCCTGCAGGCCCGCCGGGTCTTGAGCGTTCAGGGCAGGCTGGGCGAGTTCGTCCGAAGTGACGGGCCCTGACTACGCCTGCACGCCGAGAAGACTTCTTCTTCCTCCGCCGGCCTGCATTTTCTCCAAGCCCTAAACGTGGCTGCGTGCCAATAGCAGTCCGCGGTGGACATACTACTGTGTATACCACTGCCCTCAAGTCAACCTTTGAAGCGCCAAGGCCACGCACGATCCGGCCGATCGCATCCGGCCCGCAGAGACCACCAATATTCCTGCCCGTATCCACTCCGAGTACCGCGTTCCGTATTCTGGAAATTGGGATCGAGCTCATCTCGTCGATGGGGTTCTTGCACCTTGCACCTAGACCGCAACTTCTCGAAGCCTTCATCGTCATCCCGGCTCACTAGGCCCGGCAGTCCCCCCCCCGGCGACCCATCCCACCGGCGTTGGATTCCACCCGCGTCTTTATATTAAGTATTGGCCGGGCACCGCCAACCAACCCCGAGCACAGCTCACCAGGTCGCTCTGGCTCCCGTCTCTCTGCGCTTGCCTGCCTGCGCGTGTGTGTGTGTGTGAGTGTGTGTGTTCGTGTCCGACTCCTGGCGAGCTTCTATCCGTCTCTTTTTATTCAGCCTGCGTGTCGCGAAACGCACACTTCCCTTTCTATGTGTCAGCCCGCTACGCTGGCAATACTTCAGCATGGCGCACCTCACCACCCCCGATGTCCAACTGAACCGGTCGACGTCGTACACCAGCGTCGCCGACTCAGATATGACCTACCACAGCTTCCATGATATCGAGGTGTACGAGCCCGCGGGCCCCCCCGAGCCCGTTCAGGTCAAACCGCCAGCATGGAGATACGAGGCCTTTGCGCCGACGCCGATGCGGCGTCAGGATTCGGGCTATGAGTCGATTCCTTCCGACTCGAAATCGAGCGGCTCCCGCGGCTCCACGCGGCGGACATCTACCACGTCCAGCCGCTCGTCCAACACGATCCGGCCCCGGACGCGCCCCTCGATCCACCGGGCCTCTCGCTCCTCCCAAGGACCCGCCCGGCCGCCCAGCCGTCCGCGGTCGCAGCAGTACCACACCTTCACCTACTACCACTTCCCCGACCCGGAGGAGTGCACCGACGGCGACGAGGAGGACGAGGACGAGATTCACGGCGTCGAGGGGGCGCAGTACCCGCCGCCGCCGGCGACGACGCACTACTGGACGAGTGACTCAACGCGGCGCATGGAGTACGCGGCCATCGACGCGGCCAGCCAGGGCGTCAAGGGCTGGATCATGCGCCACGTGGTGCCAGACTGCTTCATCCCCAAGAACAGTCGCCGGCTGCGCTTCGACGACGACACGGGCAGCGTCCGGAGGTACCGGCTGGAGCTGGAAGAGGACATGCCCGAGAAGGAAAGCAAGTCCCGGAAGAGAATGAGCTGGTTCGGCCGGTGAGCCGCCGCGGCAGCCACGACAACGACGATGACAACGACGACAACAACAACAACAGCACTACACGAATTGCCCCTGTCCCCCCCGCCCACGGCGGACAGGACGACATGATTGATTGCATTATTGCGTTTGGCCTGAGTTTGCATGCACATGGACAGAGGCGTTGTATACCCCCTCCTTGATATTGGTTGTTTGTTAAGAGCAAGAGATGAGGGTTTTTTTTTTTTTCGGGGCGCTGCGAAGACGGCAGCTCTGCATTGGCATCCGCGATCCCGCGTCTGGCTTTTATTAATTGGTATTCATCACTTGTAATTCAGGGGCAGCAGAGACCGGCAATACCTATATAGAGCGTGGGAGCACTCACTGGGCGGGCGTGGGGCGGAGACATCTAGAGCCGTCCGACACAGGGACAGGAACAGTTGGCACGGTTACCCCCGGGAATCAATATCGAAATCGTCAAATCCATGAAGCACTCGGCGCGCCCCTTTGATGGTTGAAGCCCACCCAGTGTACTACTGACACAGGTATGTAAGTGGTTGGGCCGGCCGGGGCGAGGCGGTCTTGGGACCCGAAGCGAGGGGGCAAGACAAGACTTGGGGATCTGCTGCTCTTCGACGTTGCGTCGCATGCATGACAGGGCATGGGCATGGCATTCTCGTCGAGATTTCCCGACTGGGTGCCGGTAACGAGGGGTGGCGTACCCGGCCGAGCGCCTCCGCGGAGGCTCACGCGGTCGGGGGGGTCACCTGGGGCGTTAGAGGTTCGTCACCACCGCCCGGGCGCGCGCGGGCGTGCGGGCGCACGCATCAAGCAACCGTACCAGGTGGTGGCGGCGTCCGTGGGTTTCCGGACCGAAGGCGGGGGGAGCCCTGGGGATGGTTATCTCTTAGACAGACTCCAGACGACGATGGCTGGTTTGATGGGCAGCGCGCTGGGTTCGTCCCATCATCCGTAAGACAGCATGGTATATACCTTTATTTACATGAAGAGGTACCTATTTTTTCCATCACTGGGGGCTAGGGTTCCCTACCGGGTAAGCACCTACGTAGCACCTACGCAGGGGTACGTACCTACTGTAGCTTTATCAGGCTGTACTTGCCTAAGGTTCCATGGCCAGGCTGGTATAAGCGGGGCGGGCGACGGGAGCTTAGGTACTGTCGCCCCTCCACAGCTCCATCAGGCGTCGGATCCACCAACCCTACAAGTAAAAGAACCTGCCTGGCTTTCCCATCGATTGCCTTGATTCTCTATTTGCAACATCAGGTATTGTAATAAGCTACTGAATCATCATCGGTCGATTGGTGTAGTGGTCAGCACATCGGATTCTGAATAGCTTCGGGTTCATCTCGTGGCTTGGAATTTCCGGGAACGGGGGTTCAATTCCCCCATTGACCTTTCGACGATGCCTGCAGGTGGTTCCGCCGCCTCGCGGGTTTCTTTTTGCCCCCTGCAACTAACGAACGCCATTCATTCCGCCGTCTGGAATTTGGGAAGGGGATTCGATTCCCCCATTCATATTCTCGATTCTCCCTTCAGAAATTCCATCCCTCTCGGATGGTTAGTCAGTCAGTTACCTTTTGACGTCCAGCGAAAACAAAACAGGTCGGGTGCTGCTGGGTAGAAGAAGGGAGGAAGGAAGGAAAGAAGGCCTTGCTGTCATTTGTCTTTCCGTGGAATCGGAGTCTCAGTTGTCACGAGAGAATTCTGGCGACTGTGGCGGTATGAGTCCTCCCGACTGGTTTCCGGCGCGTTTTGCTGCAGCGGGCGCGAGCCCACAGAGGGATTTCCCCCGGGGACCCGGGCGATTCCATTCCATTGACCCCTCGCCCCTGTTGACGTCTCTCGCTTTTTCATGCCCTTTTTGCCCCAATCTGCCCCCCCGTCCCCGTGTGACGCACGCATTGGTGGTTACAGAGAGTCATGTTATCGTGGTCCGCCCGGGCGGCCGTCCGATGGTCATTTTGCCGCAATGCACGCGTTCGGTTGCTTCCTCCCCCTTTCTTTTCTTTTCCCTTGTTTTGCTTCTCCGGCTTTGTCGGCAGTCGACTTCATTCCTCTACCGCGGCCATGGGCAGGGGCTGCTGGCTCAGGTCTCCCGTGTGTGCGACTATGCGTAACCGACGGGCAGCGGATACCACCTATGGACAGTCGGTCGCTGACTACTTAACTGGAGGGTACGCGTAGAGAGAGAGAGACAGAGAGGCCCAGTAGTAGAGGTAACCTGAACGATGACATGGACTAATAGGCATTAAAGAGGCGCCCGGCTTGCCAAGCCTGCCAAGCTTCCGCTGAAGTCTGGGGGTTCGGATTTCGCTCTCGTCCGAGTGGCCTGACCTGTTTTTTTTTTTGTTCTCGAAGTCTGCAATCCGCCCTTCTCCCCCGTCTTTCGTCGTCCGCTCCGCCACCCTGGTTTTTGAGTTTGGGTGGCTGGTTCAGGTAGCTAGGCTCAGCCGGGCAGTTGTCGCGAAGCATCGTCACCTGAGGCGGGCGGCTCTTGGAGGGGAGGGTGATGTTTTTTTTTCGTCCCCGTGTTTCCCGTGTCTCCCTGGTTCCCAGTCGCCCTTCCCCCCTTCGTTCGGCTCACGCGCAGCCGTCCCACCAGGGACCGACCCGGCGGCCTGCCTGGGGCTACCCTAACTTCTTTTTTTTCCTATCTGACGTGGCCGCGTGGGCAGCGCTGTGCCGAGAGGGGAGGGCGAGAGAGAGAGAGAGCCCGGGACTGGCTGGCGCAGGCCCGGATTACTCGCATCATGTACATATGTATGTGTGCATGTACGTACATGGGGCACATGTACCGAGAAGAGGGACCAATGACGGCGGGCAGGCGAATACGGCACACGCCAGGGTAAAACTCTATCTTCTAACCCACCATGTCGTCGCTGCATGAAGCAGCAAGGCTTTCTTCACCACCCCCCATACCCATCCCCCGGCAGTCCAGCACTACCCTTGCGCCACCCCCTCCCCTCTTTGGGCAGGGTGGCACCCAGTCGGAGAAGACTTGGAGAGACATCCAGCCAACTCCGAAAAGGTGGCAGGTGAGCGCGGTGTTGGTTGGGGGGTCTGAGAGATCAGGCGTACGTGTGTGTGAGAGTGAGAGAGAGTGCGTGTGTGAGTGTGTGCGCGTATGTGCGTGGGCGCCAGAGAGAGGAACGAGCAGAGAGAAAAGAGAGGCACAGAGCGGGAGAGAGGTGGAAAAAGAGAGGGAAGCCAGAGAGGGGGAAGAAGGGAAGAAATAAAGGCCATACTCTAAGCACGCACAACCTGGTCAGCATCATGAATATATATATATACCAAATCAACTTCTATATATGCGAAGTGTATTAGTATATTGCTCTGTCGCCTAGTCCTATGGCCCCGCGATCCCAGAAAGAGGCATCATCTTTTCCCAAGCCGTTATTACCGGCCACGCGACACACGCACCCCGAGCTGCTGACCAGGCAGTTGGGCGAAATGCCAAGTCGTGTCCGTCGTCACGTGATGTCAAGATGACTGACTGTCTCAGTCTGTAACGCAACGGTTTCCAGGCGCATCGCATCCACCCCCCCGTTGTCCCCGGCTCTGGAGAAGGGGGGGGGGCTGCTTTCTCGATCCCGGACTGCCGCCTGCCGATCTGATTGACGGGGACCTCCTCGCTACGCTCGCCTGGGCGTTGGGCCGTCGCGCGCCGTCAGCACCAATGCGACACTACCGGACACTACACGACACGACGACACGACACGACGCACTCCTTGCTGCTTGCCGGCCGGTACTCCCCTGGCGTTTTTTGGGGGAGGGGGTTTTTTTTTCTAAAGAAATAATAATAATAAAGGTAATAAAAACAAGAATAAGGATGCCTGCTCCTCGGCTCTTCTTCTGTTTCGTGCGCCATGCCATGCCATGCCATGCCATGCTTGTTTGCCATGGGCAACACGGACCGCCCTAGGGGAAACCGGCCGAGGCCCTGGTCGCTTTGCCTGCTGTTCTGGGATTGGATGGGAACAGGTAGCCAGCAGTTTCGGGGCTGTTACTGGTGGCTGACGGACTGGATGGACCGACGCGGGCGACGGACCACCAAAATGCGTGCGTGTGTGCGCGTGTGTCTGTGTGTGTGTGTGTGTCTGTCGGTCATGGTGGAGGTCAGGCAGGCTGTCTTGTCGGGTATCCCATGACTGAATGAACTGACTGACTGACTGACTGACTGGACGGACTGACTGACTGCTGTCTGCTGGCCTCCAGACCTCCTACCTCGCCGTAACACGGCCTCTCTTACTTGCAGGGCTTGCTTCTTATTATCTTGTATCCCGAGGTACCCTGAAGGAAACATAGCACACGGGCAGGTCGTCGTGGTGGTTCTGTTACTGCTGCTGTGGCTGTTCGCCGCTTTCCCGCCTATCCCATGGGATATCACCTACGCAGCCCACAGGTACTCAACCATCCTATCCCTCCTCGTCGTCCCATTGTTACTACATACATCCATTCATCGACTATACCTACTTAAGCCTACCGACATACCACTTACGCAACCAGAGCCTGTTACGGGCCTATACGGGGGCTGCTGTTGCCGCTACTGTTTCCGTTCCCGCTTTCTGGGGGTGGCATTGCTTCCATCGTCCCATCTCCCGCTTTAAGAGAGAGAGAGAGAGAGAGAGAGAGAAAGAAAAAGAGAAGATAGCGAGCGAGCGAGAAACACACACACAGAGAGAGAGAGAGAGAGAAGACAAAGAAAGGAAGAAAGGAAGAATAGGAGCGAGAGAGACAAGAGAGGGCTCAGTACATACCTACATCCATACTTGTGTACATGACCTACCTCTCTGCCTCTCTCCCCCACACACACACTCTCTCTCTCTCTCTCTCTTTCTTTGTCCTGCCACCACCCCCCATACCGCTGCCTCCCCCCCCGTTGCTGACCACTCTCGGTGCATGAAAAAAGAAGGCGTTTTGGGGCCCCGACGTGACCGACCTACCTGGGCAAGACAGCCGGAGCCCTGTCAGGACGCGCGCCCACACGCATGCCCCATCCCCCATCCCATCGCCTTTGCGCATCGCATCGCATTGCATTGCATCGAATCGCGTTTGCACACACGCACCTCGATCCCGTCTTCTTCGTCTCACTTTCTTCCCAGACTGTCCGGCTAGTCCGGGGCTGATTTCCTGGAGAGCCGACCCTTTTTTATTTTCATTATTGTGATTATTATATGCTTCGCTGCTGAACATACTTCTTTTTTATCCTCTGGCTTTTACAAAAACTGTGCACACTTGCTTGCTTCCCGGCTTTTGGCTGGCGCTGCTTGCTTTTTGGGTTCCGGTGACATTGTTGATTTAAACTTCCCCCACCTCCCCAACGTGCCATCGCCCATCGCCCCCGACCGAGATTGCGATGCTGCCTTCGCCGTCCGCGTCGGGCGGCCCTGGTACTTCCTTACCCACCCCGACCGCCGCACCCGCCGCCGCCGCCACCCACGCCTTGTCCTCGACCACCGGCAGCGGTGCGGCCGCCGGTCCCGGCCCTGCAGGCGCGGGCGCGGGCGCGGGCGCTGGTACTGGTGCTGGTACTGGTACTGGTGCTGGTGCTGGTGCTGGTGCTGGTGCTGGTGCCGGTGCCGGTGCTGGCGCTGCTGGCGCTGCTGCCGGCGGTGCGCCCGCGGCTGTGGTTGCGGGCGTTCCAGGTCCTGCTGGTGCCGGCGTCGGTGCCAACGTCAGCGGCCCTGCGGCTACTACTACTACCACTACTACTACTATTACTTCTTCATCGTCACCCTCGTCAGCTTCCGCCTCGGCCTCTCTGCCCGCGCCCGCGCCCGCGCCCGCCCCTGCTCCAGCCGCCTCGGTCGCGCCCGTGGCCGCAGGTACAAAGCGCCCGGCCGCATCCGACCTGCATCGCGCGGGCGCCACCACCTCCACGCCTCCCGCGAAGCGACATGCCGCCAAGGGCTCCTTTGGCTCGACCTCCAGCAGCGCCGGCGTGCCCGTGGCCGCCGGCATGCAGACGCCCACCACCGGCCCGCCGCCCCCCGTCCACCCCCATCACCACCACCCGCATCCCCCGCCGCACCACCACCACCACGGCCACGCGCCCCCCATCCTCGCCCCCGCCATCGTAACCGAGGAGCAGCTGATGGGCCGGACCCCCGAGCAGCTCATGGCCACCATCCTCCAGATTCAGGCCCTGCACCAGCAGTACGTCGCCAGCATCTCGGCCCAGTACGAGACCATCTCCCACCAGTTGAACGAGCTGCGGAGCAGCCTCGCCGCCTTCTACAGCGGCCAGGCCGCCTCGCACCAGGCCGCCGCCTCCCAGTTGCAGCACTCGCCCCCCATCTTCGGCGAGCCCAGGGCTGTCCCGAGGCAGCTCCTGCCGCCTGCGCCTCCTCTCCTGCCCCAGGGGCCCCCGTCGTCTGCCCCCTCCCGCGGCTCCATCTCGCTCCCCACCTCGCGACCGACGCGCCCCCCGCCGCAATCGCCCCTGGCCTCCCACAGCGACGTCCGACTCCAGCCGAAGCATTCGCCCGGCCATGTGCCCCAGACCCCCGGCCCCCCCGTGTACGATTACCGCACCGTCGGCACTGTCGAGGAGGTCTGGAAGGAATACCGCGAGGGCATGGACGGCCAGCCCGCCATCGAAGAGCTGGACGCCACGTGGGGGTCGCGCTGGCGCCCCGAGCCGCGCGGCCGGACGTGGTACTCGCGGCGCAAGGTCATATGGGACAAGATCAAGGAGCACATGAGCGAGGGCATGAACGAGGACGAGGCCGTGCGGGAGGTGGAGAAGCTGCGCGACGGCGGCACCATCAACAAGCTCATCCGCATGCTGCAGGAGGAGCGGAAGGAAAGGGGCATTCCCGACGAGAGCGTCCACGGCTAGAGGCCCGGGCGCGCCGGCAGCGGGAGCGGGAGAGATGAAAGAAGGCGAGCGGGCTACCGAGGCCCCGGTACGGCGCAGCCCCCGCAGGGCGAGGGCGCGGGCTTGGGAAGCCATAGGCGGAAGCGCCAACATGAGGGGGGTGGCGCGCGCGCGCGCGCAACAAGGGAAAACCGGCGTTTGTTGGATCCAGGGCGGGCTTTCTGTGATACCCAGGGTAAACGTGAAAGGGTGCAATGCTTGTCTTGGTGGGTGGGACGTCCCGGGGCGGCACTTTGCGCCGGCTTTCAGCGTCTTGGAGTTGTGTTTGGGTAGGGCCTGGGTTTGGGACGGCAAGAAGAACATTGTTATTTATGAAAGGGCTTGAACAAAAGAAAGTCAAGTTGCCAACTCCCTCGTCATTGTTCGTGGACAGGACCAGGGCGGCGGGTGCCATGACTGGCCATGCCATGGCGTCGCGCCGCCCTCGCCGTGGTGGCATATAAAATAGCCTCTTGTGCTGCACCTCCAGCCCATTTGGCAGACACTCCGGCCATATCGCCAACATGTGCCGGGTTTATGTCCATCGCACATCTCACGATAGCCGCCGGTTCTCGTGTGTCAACCCTGCCACAGGCTACACGGTACCCAATCCGTGGGAGGAGCCAGAGGCTTCGTCCTGTAGCCCCTATCCCTGCATCGTGGAACCAAGCGATGCGCGGCAGTTCTGCCACTGGCACGGCGCCTGCTGTCGACTGCGCGTAATCCCCGCGTGTCCGGACGCGGGGGTTTGTCAGTCCAGCATCGCCTACCACGCCGTCCAGCCGTACGACGACCAGAAGGGAAGTACGTCCACGGCCACTCAGTGGTCCTCGCTCGACCTCCGCGCCGCTCCGTCCGCCGCCTTCCTGCGGCAGGACTTCTTCTCCGTCGGGGCGGACCTGCACGAGATGAACCACAAGCACGCGGCCCTCGCCGCCGAGCTGCAAGCCGCCCGCGACGGCGGCGCCGGGCCCGACGGCGTCCGTGACCTGGAGCAGCGCCTCCGGTACCAGGCCCGGGCACGCGCCGCGGCCGCCGAGACGTTGGGCCAGCTGGCGCGGCTCTACGACCTGCACCCGGGCCTCGCGCGGCCCGGACGCCACGGCGACGGCGACGAGCAGCAGCAGCTGCTGCCGCTGCCCGTCGGCCCCCTGAGCCCCGATCCCCAGCCCGTCCTGCCCTGGCCGGACAACGTGGACCTTCCGGCCAGCGGGGTGGTCACGGCGGTGACGACGCACGCGCGCGGCCGGGAAGGGGGCGCGGCGGGTCCTGTCTTTCGGCACCACTACGTCCCCCGACTCATGAGCGTTCCTCGCGCTCCAGACGGCTTCGTGCCGCCGCCGCCGCCGCCGCCGCCGCCGCCGGCCCTGGACCCGGGCACCTTGCCCCGGGACCCCTGCGCCGTCAGCGACACCGGTCCTATGCCCTCACCTTCAACCAGCAACCTCTATGGCCCTCCTTCCAACCCTGGCTTGGCCACGGTCGAACGGAACCCTCGGCGCGCGGGCGCTGCCGTGGTCCGGGATGTGTTCGTATTCCCCCAGTACCCGACCGCCTTCTCCTCGCTCGAGGCCAGCGCCGTACCGCGCGGGGGATGGGACTGGATTTGGGGCGGCCCGAGGCTGGGCTACCGTTACCGAGGGTAGTCGAGGCACACCCGAGGAAAAGACCTGGCCGGCGTCCCAACCGAGGGGTGGTGTTGCCGCCGTCAGGGTCGCGGAAGACTGGGATACCCGGGGCCCGTCATGGACCGAGGGTTTAGCTCGGACTGTGGTTTATCTATTTTAAGGGGAGGGAGAAACCTCGATGCTAAATATAGGTAGTTTAGTTACATACTTGGAAAGGGTTATATACCAATCCTAGAGTTTGTGTTATTAACGCTGTGTGAACTTTCGTCGCGGATGGGATCTATACTCGGCGACTAAGACTAATAAACTCTGAATTGCCCCTGAAACAATATTCAAGCCGACCGTCACCGACAAAGGCGTTTTCCTCCCCGCCCCTCTCTCAAAGACCCCTCAACTCTTTTTCCCTCGGGAAATGCCCCCGAGCAGGGTTGGCCGGCGTTGCGACTCAGGGCTGCCTATCGGATAGCTTTTGTCTTTCCATGCTTCAATGTGCAATAATATTTAATTAGGTTCCTGTACCTAGGTACTTACCAACTGAATGACCATGTAAGTCATCACGCGGTCATGCACCCAGCAGCTTCCATCAGGCATGGCCCCTGCAGCGTATCGACGTCCGTCCCGACTGGTACCTGCATATCAATGGGGGCGGCTGAAAATTTCAGTGTAGACCTGGGAGAAAATACGGGTTTACGCGTCGTGACAAGTCCGGTTAATCCGTGAAGGGGGGGGGGGGGGCCGCCAATGGATAGAAAACCGATCTATCCATATCGGATTGCCTGCTAGCAGCACGTAGGTATAGGTTGCATGCAGTAGCTATCTCTTCCATTAGCCCCGTACAGCGCCGAACCCAATAGATACATAAGCTTCAGAAAGGAGGGAAAGCGCTAGCCACCTATCTGCTAGTCTCCGATTACACAATACCATAAATTCACATCGTGTAAGTAACATCAAAAGAGCTGGCTGACCTATGCAGAGTTCCTCGACTATCGTCGTATGCCCTTGCCAATGAGATGTGCAGGGCGACGGATTTAAACCCCGCAAGCGGTTGTGGGGGGAGGAGTCAGGCCTTTTCCGTACTGGGGAGGGACCCATTGGAAGCCCAGCAGCGCCAAACGAGGGGTACCTAAGTAAGTAGGGTGTTTTGTAGCGTGCCGGCGTAGCCCGCGATGCTTCCTACCATGCACGCGATGCCTCTCTCTACCACGCACGCGAGTACTTACATCCACCATCTCGTAGGCCCGCGTTCAGGCCTCTCTCTCTCTCTGGGCCCCCCTCGAGATGCCCCTCCCCCCACTATCTTCTGGAACCCCAATGCGTACGCACGCACATACTATACTTAGGGCTCCTTCCTGCGTGGGGCCAGTCCCTGACATCGGATATATCGAAGTCCATACATCGTAGTAGTAGTAGTTCTCACGCGCTGCATGTGGCGAACCGCCGGCTTCCCCGCACCCGCCAGTGGTCAAATCTCGCCCTCTTCGTTTCCTTCCCACCCGCCCTTCCCGTCCACAGCTCTTACACACACGATTGCCGGGGATAGAAGGAAGGCCTACTACACCAGCCTCGCAGACGGAGAACATTGACATAAGCCATCCGATATCAAGTGCGTCACTGCCGGGACTATCCCGACCTCGGTCTCCCGCTGGACCCTCCACTTACACGAGCATCCATCCAGCTCGGCGTCGGCAACACACAAGCGACCTCGATCACGATTGCCATGGCTGCTACCGGACACCTTCACAGCGCCCCGCCCTTCAGGGCCGAGCAGATGTAAGTAAAACCAAGCCCCCACGAAACCCGCCGGTCTCGGGGCAGCACTAATCCCGGGCCTGTCTACCCACGGTAGGGGCTCGCTCCTGCGCCCCCAGAACCTGCTTGAGGTGCGCGAGGCCATCCGCGCCAAGGGCGTGTCGGCCGAGGCCGCCGGGCTGCCGGCTGTCGAGAAGGCGGCCGTGTCCGACGTGGTCCAGATGCAGCGGCGCCTGGGCCTCCGCGCCGTCACCTCGGGCGAGTACAACCGCACGCGCTTCTGGGGCCTGTTCTGGGACGAGCTCGAGGGCACCACGCCGCTGCAGAACGCCGAGGCCGCCATGTTCCGCCTCTACCACCCCGACGTCGTCTCCCTCATCGAGAAGGACCACCAGGTCATGCCCGGCGACAGCGTCATCGCCACCGGCAAGCTGCGCCACGACCCCGCCAAGTCCGTGTCCAACCTGCACGAGCTGCGCCTGGTGCAGGCGGCCCTGCCCAAGAGCGAGTGGAAGGACATCAAGCTCACCATGATCACCCCGGCCTGGTTCCACATGCGGTACAAGGAGGGCCGCGCCTACACGCCCGAGGCCTACGCCAACGACGCCGAGTACTTCAAGGACGTGGCCAAGTGCTACCAGGACGAGCTGGCCCACCTCTACGAGGCCGGTCTGCGGAACGTCCAGTTCGACGACCCCGGCATGGCCTGTAAGTTGACCGCCCAGGGGGAGGTGGGGTGGGGGAGAGATTGCTGGCTGCTGCCGAAGCTGCCGAAGCTGCCGAGGGCTCCGCTGACAGGCACCTTAGATTTCTGCTCCGACAAGTTCCGCCAGGGCTGGGCCGAGGACAAGGACAACACGGGCTCGGTCGATGACCTGCTGGATGCCTACATCGCCCTGTACAACGACGCCATCAGCAAGTGCCCCGCCGACATGCACACGGGCATCCACCTGTGCCGGGGCAACTTCATCGGCGGCCGCCACTTCGCCGAGGGCGCCTACGACATCATCGCCCAGAAGCTGTTCCAGAACCTGAACGTCAACACCTTCTACCTCGAGTACGACACGGAGCGCTCGGGCGGCTTCGAGCCCCTCAAGTACCTGCCCAAGAACAAGAACGTCGTCGTCGGGGTCATCAGCACCAAGCTGCGCGAGCTCGAGGACAAGGAGGCCATGAAGGAGCGCATCTACAAGGCCGCCGACTTCGTGGCCTCGGGCAGCGGCGAGACCCGCGAGGAGGCCCTGAAGCGCATCTGCGTGAGCCCGCAGTGCGGCTTCAGCACCCACGAGAGCGGCTACCCGCTCAGCATGGACGACCAGGAGAAGAAGCTGGCCCTGACACGCCAGATCGCCGATGAGATCTGGGGTCAGCCGTAAGGTGTCAACATGAGCGCGTGTGTACGCGCACCGAAGAGGGGGCGGGGCGGGGCAGGACCAGAGACATATAACGAGGACATGATCATGTAGCGTTGGGTGTACTTCAACAGTTTTTCTGGTTGTTTTCATGGGATAAATGGGATGGGATGGAGAGGGCAGGCGCACTGGATTCAACTCAGAGCCACCCGGTAGCCGGGGTCGCTGCTCCCAACGGGCGGGGGTGGGCGGCGCTTCCGCTGAAGCACATAGGATCAATACCAAAGGGAAAAGGGCGGCGGCATTGCCCTCACTGCCCAGAATTGTACGTCGGACTCGGGAAGGCTTCGTTGTCTTTCAGTGCCACGGCCCGGGCCCCGGCCGTCTGGAAGACTACTGCTCAGCCTGGTACGTAGTCAGTAGCCCGGAGGGGGGAGGGGGGAGGCAGCTGTTTTAAGAAGTATACATGGCTGAGTCGTCGTCATCGCACTGCTGCTTACCTTCTCGCCCCTTTCTCTGTTACCGGGCCAGCCAGCCAGCCCGCCCGCCCGCCCGTACTGAGAAGAGGCGACGCGTCGGTGAGGCGCATCTGCCCGGGCTGCACGATATCCCGGGGGGGGCCTATTCGGTCTTGATATTGTGGTGGGGAGAGCGGCGCCGGAGGGTCCTCAGGGAGCACGGGCTCGCAAGACGGTGCCCGGTACGTCCCAGCCGAGGTTCTGGGCTCGGGCAGGCCGAATGCGGGCTTGCCTCCGGTTACTGACATCATGACCCGGGCGCCGGCGAGGAGAGGCGCGCTGGTTGGGAGGATTCGCCAATGTTGCGCGCCCCCCCTCCCCAGGGCGATGTGGGTTGTCGAGGGCGTCTCCTCGGTCGCTGTGTGGAGGGACACCCAGAGAAGAATGCGTCGGATCAGGCAAGGAGTTGCCGTGACGAGGGGCACCAACCCGCCCGTCCATCGTTATGGCAGAAAAAACGGGCGGTGGGCAGCAGCCGGGACGGCCGCCGCCGGGGCCCTGTTTCCATCCAGCCCGCCAGCGACCACCCGCGTCGTCGCCTGGTCGGCGTACGCATGCGTGCACGCACGCACGCATGGGAATCCCTACTACGAGAAAGAATGGTCGACGAGAATGGGAAACGGCTGCCGGCATTGGCCAATGGGGCGGCGTGCCGCGGTGTGGAAGCAGGGGAAGGGGGGGGGGGGGCCCGGGATGGAAACAAACCTCCCAGGTGAAAGGATGGATGGAAGGTTAAGGGGGTGGGTCGTGGAGACCCTGGTCGCCCGTGCTGCCACTCTCTCGCCCACCCCCCCCTCTGGGGCTCCCAACCGTGTACCAACCAACAGGCGGAGAGTGCTTGGGTACTTGCTAGAGACGCCTCAATCCCGTCACGTCCAGGGGTGTACGAGAAGGCCATGGAGGTGGTGTATATTTGTCGAGTCCAGTTTTGTTAGGTTTCAGTTGTGGATGGGAGGGAGTGTTTTCACGAGAAATCCGTATTGGCATATGAAGCCAGCCGGGTAAGGGCAGGAAGCAATCAGCGACATTGCTGCTAGGTAATTGCCACATCGCAAGCACGTGCCTGTGGCGTTGTCTACGGCCTGTTGTCATCTTGGGTGCGGGGGCAAAGGAAGCCAACAACACGGGGCTTGCACGACCCAGTGCCCCCCGATCGATAGAGTAGGTAGATAGATGATGCTGGCAAAGGATATGGGACGCGAACCGTGTCCCGGGGCTGAGCCGACCGGGGGGGCTCTTCACGGGCGGACGGGGGCGGCTGGGCAGACAGACAACACACCCGTGGGAAGCTGACGAACAGAGGCCACCATGCGCGCATGCGTTCGTTGGGGCACGATGCCGGCCGGACCGCGGGTACTGCCCACGGGTTGTAGGGTACGGTCGCTCCAGCGTTGGAGTTTTCTGGAAGGAAAAAAGAAAGAAACCCGGCAAGCAGCAGGCCGGCCAGCACGCAAGCTGCCATCGGCACGACATGCGGATGCCGCAACGGGTATGGTATCATCTCATGGACCGACTGCCCGTACAAGGGCACACGACGACAAGCAATTTGCAAGCAGGAGACTAGAATCATAGGAGCAATCAGCCGATCGAGGATGAACCGGAGGTTTTTCCTTCGGGCGACATCAGCTCCAATTTCGAGTCCACAATAGAACCCCCCTCCCCTGCATTATTTTTATCGTCCGTTATTTGCTTCATTGATTCTTTCATTCCCAACCCTACCCATCCACTTCCGGCGGTGCCTGGCGGCCTGGCAAGCGCGGGTACCTGACAGGGCTTAGGGGGACCCCCTGCACCTGCCGGCATGGGCACTTCCCATCCTAACATAGCCACTGCCGCCCCTGCAGCGGTACGACTGCGCGCACGGCAGGTACGCTGGACCGGGCCAAGACGTGGGATTGACGATCTCCATCTCTTCGGGATCCCACGCAACCACGCAACCACGACGCTTCCTCACTGCCACTCTCCAGAGCAGCCTTTTCTCGCTAAGGTTACCTATCTACACTTCCCCACAACCTCTCTGTCTTTGGTGCGCCGCCGCCAACGGCTTTGTTGTTATTTTTTTCTGTTTGTCGATCAAACCGTCGCTCCCCTCCCTAAACCCCCCCCCGCACCGCCCGGCCGGCCACCCCCCCTTTGCACGTCATACGGCACACGGCGCATGCGCGTCCATACAAAGCACATCGTATTGTCCCTATGCATCTGCCTACCCAGCAGCCATCACGGTCGGACCGTCGCCCGTACTACCCCTACCGAAAACCCATGACCGCCGTCGTTGCCTTCATGCGAAGACGCTCTGTACAGAACACCTTCACTGGCCGGCGGGGTCCGCACGGCCGCGCTGGCCGCCCATGCTTCGTACTATTTACTGCCTGGCAATGAATGGCCGTCCCCGAGCCGCCGCCGCCCTGGGCCGGCTCACCGGCAGCAGCCCAGCAGAGAGGGTCTGGCCCGTCCGCTGGGCGCTTGGGATTGGAACCAATCTCCCCTGCCGGGGAGGGCCACGCAGTAGTGCCCGTTGTCCCGCTGCCTCTGCGTGCTGCGTCTGGTCGTGCCATGGGCTCCGGTGGCCCTCGGGATCCTCTGCGCCCCCGTCCCCCCCCCGGTCCCAACGAGCCCTAGTCGTGTCCCCGCCGGGGGGGCTGACCGCTATCCTGCAGATGGAATGGCCCTTCGTCGACATCATGTCCCGCCCCGGTAGCGATCGGCGTCGTTGCTGGGTCCGGTGCCCATGATGGTGACGATCTGAATTCGAGTCAGCTGCTTTGCGCCCTGTCGCCTCGTCCGAATGCCCGTCAAGGGGTTGATGGTGATGGCCACGGGTGGCCACGAATCCTTGCCGCCGGCGAGGTCGCTCGTGTCTTCAAAAGAGCGCCGGAATCTCACGATGGGAAGCTCTTTTCTTTTCCTCCTCAGCCTCTACGCTTCCACCGGCCCAGCATAGTCACTCTCTTTTACTCCGGACGCAGTCTTTGAACTGCTCCAGTCCATTCTTTTACCCCCGCGTACTGTCGCTCCCTCTTTCCCCGTAATGCACTTCTCCCCGAGCGGCCGCCTGGCCGCCGTGGCCCTGGCCGCCTCGGCCGCCAGCGCCACCCCCATGAATGCTCCGGCTCCCCTCGCCGAGAGACACCTGGGCCTGCTGCAGTCGGTCGAGAACCCCGTCTCGGCCAACATCTCGCTCGATGCCGACCTCAGCGGCATCTCCCTGGTCGAGGGCATCCTGGCCGACGTCGACGCCCTTGGCGTTGCCGGCGTGGCCGCTGGTGTCGATGTCGGCGTCTTCTGCAACGACTGCTACCTTAAGGGCGAGATCGACGCCTCCGTCTCGCTGAAGAACATCGTCCCGGCCCTCAGCCTTGAGCTGACCGACATCGAGGCCTACCTCGACCTCGACATTTACCTGGCCGAGGCCGAGACCATCGCCGTCAACCTGCTCAGCCCCGATGAGCCCATCCAGCTCGAGCTGCCCGGCCTCAAGGTCGGCGCCCTGGTCTACCTCGACCTTGTCATCGCCTCGCAGGCCGAAATCGACCTCTCTGGTGGTATCTTCGTCCGCCTCGCCGAGAAGGCCATCATCGAGACCAACATCCTCACTGGTGAGCTGCTCAAGACCGACGTCTCGGGCCTGACCGTCAAGACCCTGCCCATCGAGGTCCACGTTGGCTGCACTGTCCTCAAGGCCGATCTCCGCCTCCGCGTGCAGCTCGCCGCCGAGGTTGACCTGTCCCTGGGTGTCCTGGACCTCCCTCTCGACATCGGTGCCGGTGTCGAGGTTGGCGTCTTTGTCAACCTGGCTGAGTTCGAGGCCGACCTTTGCGACACCCCCAGCTGCTTCGTCTCCGAGGAGAACTGGGGCCTGAACGTTGGTGCCATCGTCGGCCTTGACGTTGAGGTTAAGGATCTCCTGTCTCTCAACCTGGCCCCTACCGTCTCGGTCGGCCTGCTCGAGCTCCCCGCCGTGACCCACTGTGAGCACGGTCCTCGTCCCACTGGCATCAACGGCGGTGGCAACGGCTCCGGCTCTGGCTCCGGCTCCGGCTCTGGCTCTGGCTCCGGCGGCAACGGCAACGGCAACGGCAACGGCGACAACGGCTCCGGCAACGGTGCCGGTGACAACGGTAACGGATCGGGCTCTGGCTCCGGCTCCGGCTCCGGCTCCGGCGATAACGGCAACGGCAACGGCAACGGCAACGGCAACGGCAACGGCAACGGCAACGGCAACGGCAACGGCAACGGCAACGGCAACGGCAACGGCAACGGCAACGGCAACGGCAACGGCAACGGCAATGGCAACGGCAACGGCGGCAGCCGCTATGGCAAGAACCCCATGACCACCTCCGCCAACTCCCCGATGACCACCTCGCCTGCCTCGCCCAACAAGGATGGCCTCATCACCTCGACCATCCGCACGACCGAGACCTACACCATCACCAAGTGCGCTGCCAACGTTGCCAACTGCCCCGCTGGCTACCAGACCGAGGTCCCCGTCACCCACACCAAGGACGTCCACACCACCGTCTGCACTGAGGGCGCCTCCGTGACGGCCCCTGCCTCCCTGAGCTCCACGGCCCCCGTCAGCAAGACCCGCCCCCCTGTCACCGAGACCACCGACGTTACCAGCCTGGTGCCTTGCGACAAGACGTCGACCTTCACCCCCCCTGCTGGCATGACCACTCCCCCCGCCCAGGCCAGCACCACCAAGCCCGTGAAGGCCACCTCCATCACCAAGCCCGCCAGCCAGTCGTCCCCCAGCGCTGCTACCCACGCCAGCACTTCGTCGACCTGCACTGACGAGACCTCCTCGGTCCCTACCTCCTCGGTCCCTACCACGTCGGCTCCCGCCACCACCAAGCCTGTCGTCGGTACCTCGACCACCTCCCCGGTGACCGGCACCTCCCCCGCCGCCCAGGAGAGCTCCTCGACCTGCACTGACGAGACCCCCGTCCCTACCACGTCGATGCCCGCCACCACCAAGCCTGTCGTCGGCACCTCGACCACGTCCCCCGTGACTGGCACCTCCCCTGCCGCCCAGGAGAGCTCCTCGACCTGCACTGACGAGACCCCCGTCCCCACCACGCCCGCTCCCGCCACCACCAAGCCCGTGTACGGTACCTCGACCACTGCCGCCGAGGAGACCACCTCGTGCACTGAGGAGGAGGCCGCCGCCACCCCCTACAAGGTTGCCCGTGCCGTCCAGGGTGGCGAGTACGATGTTGCTCCCATGAACCCTGAGAGCAGCAGCGCCAGCGTCCCGGCCTACCCCACGGCCGGCGTCTCGACCACGTCCCCCGCCAGCGAGGCCTCGAGCATGACCGACTCCACGACCCTGGGCACCAGCGTCCGCTACTCGGCCACCTCGCCCAGCGCCAGCAGCCCCAACTCGGCCACCTCAGCCACCAAGCCCGCCTCTGCGCCCCCGGCTCCCTACCCCACGGGCCCGGCCCCGGCCAGCTCTTACATGCCTACCGGCACTGGCTCCGTGACCACCCCGGCTGGCGGCTACCCCGTCTCCACCGGCCCCGTCACCGCTGGCGCCGCCAACATGGGCAGCCACGCCGCTGGCGCTCTCGCCATCATGGCCGCTGCCCTGGCCGTCTTCTAAGACCTAGGCCTGCAATCTCTATGCAGCACTTTCTTCTTTGGGGGTGGTGTAATATTTAATGTAATTATTGTGGAGGCTATACTATAGATATCCTTTTGTTCCCGCGCATATATAGTGTCAATCGATTGGATATCATAAAATGGTCTCTTTCGTCTTGTGATTCTGCTTTGCCCTAGCCAAGACCGGCCCGCGCCCCCGGTGGCCTGTATACTCTTCCTCTTTCTTCTTGAACTCAACCGTGACTGGAGAACCGAACTGACCCTACATTCCCCCTGATAACGAGGGAGTTACGGCAAGTAACATTTCATAGTGCGACCCTCCACTGCTGGACAAAACGAAGTGCGCCGTAATCAATATATATTAGGACAGCAAGTGTGTTCAGCACATACGACCATAGCTTCCAGAAAACTCGGGATCCCGTCCGCTCTCCCATAGATAAGCTGGAAAGCGCCGAATTAGTACTAGGGTCGGTGACGACCTGGGAATCCTCGGTGTTGTATGTTTTTGCCCTTTTGTTTCTTTTTGCTTTCGTTTCTGTTGCCCCTATATCACGAAAAAAATATACTTCCGTGACTTGCCATAGTTGGTTGTGCATTGGAATACCTGCACTTTTGCTTACCGAAGTAGGCCTCGTTTACGTCCTGTCAGGACTAGGCGAGTCGGTACCGAGACTGCAGAATTCGGGGAGTTGGGAAATGGAGCTCAGTTGCGCGGGGGTAGGAAACCCTTCCATTGCCTGTCTCCCTATACGCAGGTGATCACAGCGCCTTCGCGGGCTCGATCAGTAGGCTGCTTCACACGGCAACACGCTTCATAAAAGCTTAGCTACCTCTAGGTAGGTATCATACAGAGAAATCATGTCTTGCAAGCATTGGGGGAGCGCCATGCCAGAGCCCAGGGCCCCTAAACGTTCGAACGGGCCAGCGTTGCCAGGTCCGAGGCCTTCGTCGTCTCCTCTCAAACGTTGCCCACACCTCACCAGACACGACCCTGCCGCCTCCCATCCCACATGCCATACTCCGTGTATCCCCCGCCGGTACGCTGCAGCCGAGCTCCCGCCAAAACCAAAAGGGTATCTTTTGCCCGACAGTGCACCAGTATGAAAAGAGGAAAACCACTCAAACAACACCGCTTCCGAGGCCGCCCCTTTTAGCCCGCCATGTCTTTGGACCACTGGTAGCCTCGGTACTTAGTCTAATTCGTTACAGCTGCCGTCTTCATCGGCGCTGTTACCCGCCTTGGCCTTCCACTCGGCCATTTCGGCTACCGGGACACGGCCCCGGAGCCAACGGAGCGTGGCCTCGGTTCCCCGGTCCAAAACATTCCATCGGGGGACCCGAAATCGGTTGCCGCTGACATCCAGGCGCTCCAGGTTGCCCGCGCCACCGAGAAGCCCCAGTCGGGGGTCCAGATGCGCAATATCATTATTGTTCGCGTCAACGACCTTCAGGCCCCTGATGGAGTCGGGCTCAAGCGCCTCCAAGTGGTTGTTCGAAATAAGCAAGACGGTGAGGCTGGGGAAAGAATCACGCAAGACGGGAAGCGACACCACGCGGTTGAAGCTCATATCAATCTTTTGCAGATTGGGTGCGCGGAGGTGCGTGGTCAAGGGAGCAAGACTGGTAATGCGGTTGTTGGCCAAGTTGAGCTCCCGGAGCGCTGTCAGGTCCAATTCCTCCGCGAGAAAACTCTCACCGACGAGCTGATTGTGAGGCATGGACAGTGACGTCAGCGTGTCCGCGAAAAACGACAGCGAGTTGGGCAGACTTGTAAATGTATTGTGTCCCAGGCGGACCTCGCGGATCGTTTGTTCGACGGCAATCTTGGAGCAGGTGACGGGGTGCAGCGACGACGACTGTGTGTCAGAGCGGTCTCTACGGTTGAGGATGGAATGTTAGCACAGGCTCAGCCACAGACACAACTCCGGGTGCTTACAAGAGACCGCCCGCCTTGATGAGCCATGTTTGGCTGCTCAGAGTATGTGATCTGACCCTCGCCGGTGATTGAGGGGCAGACGTTGGCGGTGTGGCGAAGTCGTCATATTCAGAACGGCTATCATCATGGTCATCGCCATCAACTTGCGTCGAGTCCCGTCTGGCCTTTGGCGCATCGAGCAAGCTCCCACCGTTGCCGAAGCTGTTTACCCTTTGGGCTTCAGTGGGCGGGGGCTCCAACTTTGCGGCTAAGCTGGCTTTCAGTTCCTCCGTTGTGAACGCAGTGAGCTTGCGATCCTTCAGGGGGTTTCCGCTGATACGGAACATGCCAAGGGCGTCCATGCGGGAGATTTCGGGTGGGATGATTTTGATATCGTTACTGGTGAAATCGACGTGCCGGAGGGTTTCGAGGCTGGTGAACCCGTCCGGAACAGCAGTGAGGCTGTTTTCCTCGGCGTTGAGACTCAACAAACTCTTCCAAGACCCAATATTCGGCAGAGCCTTGATGCGGTTCATGGACAAAGTCAATTGATGAAGCGAGGGCAGGGAAAGCGCGCCAGGTGTGTCCGTAGACGCCAGCAGAGTGAGCTGATTCGTCGAGACGTCCAGAACCTGCAACTGGGGCAGGCTTTTGACCTCTGGGTGTATCAGCGTTCCTGTCAGTTTGTTCTTGCGCGCCAGCAGCTCGGTCAGAGGTAGTCTCGACAGGGCTTTGAAGTCAAGAGATTCCAACGCATTTTCATTGACGTTGAGCATACGGAGACGGCTCAGGTTCTCCATCCCTTCCGGCAGTGACGTGATTTCGTTGCCATGCAGGTCTAGGATCTCCAGGTTTTCAAGTCGCGAAAAGCAAGGGTCCATGGCGCCGTAAAGCAGGTTGTTTCCAAGTTTGAGGTCGCGGAGGCAGCTAATCTGGGATATGACCTCTAGACAGTTGTTGGCTAGTTTGTTGGAAGCCTAGCACCATGTCAGTATATTTTTACACCTGTGGCCCATTGCCCAGACACTACTCACTAGGTTCAACGAGGTGAGCAGTGAAAGTCTTCTCAATCCCAGCGGCACCGAGATCAACATGTTGCCGTGGAGATCCAGACTCTCCAGGCCACCAAGAAGGTGTCCTTGACCATCTTCGTCATCGGCCATTGCGGCGGGGTCCGTGTCCGGGAAGAAGGCGTCGTCAATATCTTCCAGCTCGTTGCCGGCCGCCACGAGCCTATTCAAGTCGACACTCTCTGCCCACGAACCATTGGCAGCACCAACCGACTCAAGATCATACATTTTCAAAATGGCGTCAGGTAGTCGTTTGAAGCCCATGGCTGAGATGTTCAGTCTCCCTGTTGTGCGTCCAGTCTCGATGCGCGACTGCAAGACTTTGCCATTTGAATCCTCAAATTGGTTCTGGTTGAAGGGATCACTCGAAAGGCCGAAGTCAAAGGACGTGTCGGTCGGGATTAAGGGTGATTTGGGAGGCGGGGCTTTGCTCCCCGGCTCCTTCTCAGCTGCGGCACGCTTCGCAGCTTTGGCCTGAGCTATCTGTTCCCTCAATGCGGATGAGGACTTTTTGGCGGTCGCATCCTTGGCTGAGTCGACAGTCAGGGTTGGCGAGGTGGTAGAAGTCTTAACGAACGCCGCCGCCACCTTTCGTGGTGGACGAGAAACTGAGCCGGCTGGTTGCTTGTCTAAGCCTGAAGTGGATGGCTTCTTGGACAGGTTGTTCAGCGAAGCCCTCGGCTTCAGGGGCCGGGCCGCTAGGGGCTTGGAGCCATATCTGGGAAGCGAAATATCCAATTGCTTCTCAGGTGTAGGTATCCGCGGCCCTGGGGAGAGCGACGCAGAGGGCTGAGGCTGGTGTTTGGCGGGGGTTGGCGTCTTCAAGAGAGTGGACGTCCTCTTGGTAGGAGTTCCATGTAGGGCGGCCAGGGGCGGCCTGTACGTACTGCTAGGAGCCCTGGACCTGTTGTACGTGCCGTCGATTTGGCCAGAACTTGACCCTGGACGACTCAGGGACCGGGCAGACGGCCCGCTCGATCCATCGGACTGGTAGCTGGACCCAGGACGCGAACCCCCGCTTCCTGCACGCGATGTTGTGGCCTCAGTCTCGTAGAAGTTGGAGGCCCTCCGCTTGAATGCGGGCGACGATGGCAACTGCGTAAGGGTTTCGACCGTCCTCTCGGAGAGCGAGGGCGTCGATTTTCGGGGATGCACCACGGTGGCATCGAAAGATATTGCTTCCCCCAAGGAGTGGGTCGAGGAGTGCAGGCCATCCGGCGCCTCTGCTTCTTCTTCTGCTTCTTCATCAACGTCCTCTTTCACTGCTGACTCGGTGGGGTCGAGCAAGCTTGCAAATTGGGCTGACGGGCGCCGCCGGGGCGGTGCAGATTGCCTGGAACGCCCATCGTCGGTTTCGTTGGAGGCGGCACTGGCGGCGCGGCTGGTGGCGGGCTCGCGCGAAACACTGCGCGCCCTCGCGCCGTTCAAGGCACCTCGAGAGCTGACAGGCGGGCCGACGGGCCTGGGGGGCCTCTTGAAGGTGGCGGTAGAGGCGGCGGCACTGGACGAAGAAGGCGGGCGGAGCTGGTCTCGAGAAGCGGCTGGGCGCAGGCGCGGGTTGGAGGCCGTCTTGCGGAGGCCATTGCCTGCCGGGCCGGAAAGGTTCTCTCGCGAGACTGCCGACCGAAGGCCCGCGGGGGCGGGTTTTGGAATGGCCGAGGGCGCGGGTTGGGAGCGAGGCAGTGGCAAGCGAGAGGTCGGGCGCGGGAGGCCACTCAGGCGGTTCGTAGCAATAGGCTTGTCGTCCATCTTCGGACGGCAGCCCTGACAGGACTCGGCCAGTTGCCCAGCGGGAGGTAGGCAGGCAGCCTCAATGGGATGGGGCGGTCCTCAAGCCGGGCGGAGGAACATGGGACGGGACATATACGGCCATGTGCGATGGGACGGGACGGGAGGCTGTCGGCGGTTGGCATGGGGCTGCGCACCAGAGCATCGAAGAAGGATTGAGCGTACATGGACGTGGGATGTACTTACATTGGGTGAGCTATGTATGAAAGAGGTAGGTAGCTAGGACGGAAGCTACCCGGTAGGGCGTACGTGCCTAAAGAGGGAGGAGGTAGGTCGGTGAGGCGACGCGAGGACAAGGAAAGGGAGGAAGGGCACACGGCAATGGTGGAAGCTTTTCCATAGATCCATGGGAGGCGTCGGCGGTGGTACATAAGTCAGGCACACAACGCACCCCCCCTCCCCCATCCCTACCTGTATTCCCATCTCCCCACGTATGTCGGTACATGCCACTGGTGGGAGGCATTGGAACCCAAAGGTGAGGATGAAGTAATGACCAGGTATGTAGGTCAAGAAGTGGGTGGTGGTATGGGATGGATGGATGGATACACGGGCAGCTTGGGCACGATGGGGAGGGGGTGGAGAGCGGGAACGCGGTTGCTACTATGCTACTTACTAGCTGCAAATGCGATGGGATCCTCACCCATGGGATGTTGCATGGTAGGCCACAAACGCCTGTACTACTGATGTAGCCCCCATCCACGCACACGGGTACGCCGACGCGGTGATGGATCCATCCCGGGCATCAGGTAAGAAGAAGAAAAAATCCCAGAGATGGTATCCTCCTGTCTCTCCCTACCCTCCAGCCCTCGGGGGCAGACAGAGACGGGGCGACTCCTAATCCCTCCTTGTTCTTGTTGCCCGGTCCTTGGCAGAGCTGGAGATTGCGTGTGACCTTGACGGGAGGCCGCGAGCCCTTTACGAGGCTCCGGTTTCCGCGTTCCTTGCCGCAGAGGAGAGAGAGGGAGAGAGAGGGAGAGAGAGGGAGAGAGAGGGAGAGAGAGGGAGAGAGAGGGAGAGAGAGAGAGGATACCTAGGCTCGAAGCCACGCCGCCGGTACCGTCTGATGCTGTCCAGTCTCCAGTCCGCCCCTTCCGCCCGTTGGGTTGGTTCAGATATGGACCAGGTAGAATAGGCGCGGTGGAGCGTTGGGATGGATGCATACCCGGTCGTGTTGATTAGGTGCGTATGGTAGATTGGGTGGGTGGGTAATTGATGTACCCACGACGTCCCGTCGTTCTTTGCTTACAAGGACGGTGGTGTAGTACCTGTCACGCTACACTTTTGCCAGGGGGGTCCTCGCTCTATTCAGGGCTCTCCGTCTCTCTGAACTCTCAATCCTAGATACATAGCTCTCCGTCCATCTCACCACCCACCGGGCATACTGACCTTCTGCTATCGGGCAACCTACTTACTTAAGTACTTACCTAGGCACTTTCGGTAATGCGCAAAGGGGCCCGGCCCCCCCTCCGACTTGTCCGTACCTGCAGCGATCCGTACCCACCCCTCGAAGGGAACTCCCCTAGTGTCGAGCAGAAGGACGGTGACACGTAGCCTCCGCTGTGCACAGGCGCAACCTAGATCCGGTAGAAGAATGTATCGGCACGGCAATCTGCCCATGATCCCTCGACTGGGTTGCGGTACACATGGGTGTTGCCGTGGTTGGCCTCCCGATGGTGTGCTCCTGCAGATTGCGAGAGGGATGTGATCAAAGAGAAATACGTGCAGCAATGTAACCCACCCCCACATCACGCCCGCCCACCTGTGTCGGCTCTTGAAGGGATGGATGGCTCAAACGAAAAGCAAAGTACCCGAGACGAAGGGGCGAAGGCTGGATGGGCCGTGTTGACGCGCGCGTTTCTACGCTCCCAAGAAGGGAAAAGAAAGGGAGTGGTGATCACATCTTTTCGGGCCTATCCCTTCGCAAGGGAGACTGCTGGACGGGTTCCTCAGGCTTCGTCCCACGTTCCGTCGGGGAATATGGGGGCAGGGGGATCGGAATCGGAAGATGAGGCGACCTCCAATACCTCTCTGCCCATCACAGTAGGAAGGAGGTAGGAGAGACATGTTCATTGAGTCAATGAAGCACACAGACCGAGACACTCCGGACTAGATGCATGGAAAACATGGATATTCGGGCAGCCCTGTTTCCTCGCCCTTCCACCCGTAGTACGTAGCGCGTAACGCGGCAGGGCTTACCTTGTACTTGAATAAAGTCAATTCCCCGGCGTCTGTTAGTATGTAAGTACCTACAAGTACGTAGGTAGGTAGGTAGGTAGGTACTTTTGAGCATCCATCCCGTACGATCCATACCAACCTAGTGGCTGCAAGTGCCCCCCCGCCTAGGCCTTGTTTATTTTTTTTTCCCCCTTCCATCACTAAAAACCAGGCAGTCCCGTCGTGTAAGCGTGCGGCCAGCTCCTCAGCCAACATGCACCTAAAGTCTGGGGCTACGATTGGAACACTAGAACAACCCGTGGAACAGACAGGTAGGTAAGCCCCCTTCACCACACGGAAACTGTTGGTCAGCTTCAACATCAAGACTAGAGGTCCATGTATGGATTGGAGATGGGTACCTAAGTAAACTATGTGGTAGGGGAGTGCGAGATAATATAGGTACGTATGGGAGGAGAGGGCTGTTAGGGGTGTTTGCATGTGCTATGTAGGTGTGCTGTGACGACCGCCCCAAAGGGTAGGGTAGCCCCGCCCGCCTCAAGGTGAGCAACCTGCCCGCCCTTGTTTCTAACCTAACCAGGCTAAGCGCTAAGCAAGTAAAGTACTTATGTAAGTATTTTACTTACCTAAGGAGGCTCAGAAGTACCTATATGGTACTTGAGTACCCGTCCCGCATTACCTAAGGCAGAACCGTACCCACCCATCTCCCGGCAACCGTCTGTCCATCCAGTCTGTCAACCTCCCAAGCAGCCCTGCTCATCGTCGTCGTCAATCAACTTTGTGCACTCATCGACCGCCCGTGGGTACGACAGACAGCTTCCAGCCTCCCTCTCCCCGCCCCCCCCCTGCCGCCGCCTCCGCCTCTTTTCGTCGAGCGCGTAGGTCAGTCGCAAGCTCTCGGTTGCTGGTCTCAACTTCGTAAGGCCGCCCTTCTTCCGTACTCCCATCCCATCGCACCAACCACTCGCTCCACCCGTTCCTGCGCCCTGGAGGAGCCCACTCAGACGAGCCTACCCGCCAACCTGCCAATCCGCCCGCACCGCCGCTGCGCCCGTCCCTTGCGACTCGCCACGCTCGTGAATCACATCGCATCTGGCAGCCGCCGTCGCCCTTCGTCGCAGCTCAGGCACCGCTCCTATGTCGGCCGCCGCAGATATGGCAACGGCCGCCCGGCCCCATGGCGATTCCCCGGCGACCCCGACCCCGCCTGACGCCTTGTCGCAAACCTCCAGCATTCCCTCAACCGAAGGCCCAGCCTCACCCACCGCGCTTCCAGCCAGTGCCAATGCCGACGCCGGCGCCGCTGCTGCTGCCGGTGACGCTGCTTTGAAGCCCGAGCACCACGTCGGTGGTGTTCCCTCGTCCCAGGTCATCCCCTCCTCGTTGACCCCGCCGCCGTCATCTCAGCCTCCCCCGCCCAATGGTGCTGCCGCTGGACAACCACTTGGCTATATCAGCTCCCAAAGAGCCAATATCTTCTCTCCTCCCGCCACCGCTATGGATCCGCTTGCTCGTCGCAGCAGCGCTTCGACACAGGCCGCCGAGTTTCTGCCACCCACGGCTGAACAAATCTCGGATGCCTCCCCAACCGAGCTGCGCTCCATGGTTCAATCCTGCTTGGCCGAAAATGCCAGGCTCAAAATGGAGACCGCCCACCACAAGCTGCAGAAGAATCTCCTGAGTATACAGGCCGAGGAGGATGCTCAACGTGCTGCCGTGGAGCACGAGATGACGCGCCGTGAGGTCGAGGTCCTCCGCGTCGCCGAGCACTCACGCCAGGCCCGACGCGAGCTTAGCGCCGCTGCCGAGTCTACCCATGCCAAGTATATGCAGCTGAAAACCATGTACGAGGCAGCCGTGGACGAGGTTCAGAGCCTCAGGAAACGAGCCAAGCTGGCGAAGAGGGTCATCCAGCAGAAAGAAGACGAGCTCACCAGCATGGCCGACGAGCGCGACATGCTGCTGAACCGCATCCGAGAAAACCGCGAGCACTTCAAGATGCTTTGTTCTCCGGGAGGCGCCTTCCATGGGGCTCTGACGCCGCCAACCAAGACGGTTGCGGCGGCGACACCGCAGCCGCACCGGGCCACCCCACGGCAGGCGCCCAAAACCTCCCACCAGCCCCATCAGCACTCGTACCAGCGTGGTTTGCGCCAAGACAATGACCAGAACCAAGCTGGTTTCGCTGCCTTGCTGCAGGCAGTGTACCAGGACAACAATAGCGCGCCTTCGACGCCGACGTCGGCCAACCGCCCCGCGCCTCGCATGCCTCCCAAGCACACCCGCGGTGTGCAGTCCCTCTCGTCTCTGCCTGAAACTCCCAATTTCCGCTCCCGGGGCGAACGGTCGATGCTTCTGCCGTCAGCCAACCTAGTACCGCAGTCGGAACCCCTTTCCCGCCAGTCCGTGGCAAACCAGGACCTTCCGGCCACCCCCACATCGGCGTCCAAGAGAGGACGCAAAAGCAGGGAGAGCACCATATCGGCCGAGGAGAACGGGGAGCTGGACCGGGCAGCTCTGGCCTCGGTGGCTGCGGCCACACAGTCGTTCATGTCGAGCGGTAATCGGGCTTCGACAAGCCACCCCCAAAGAAACCAGACCGCTGAGGAGCCGCTGTATGAGAGCCGAGCGAGCCAGGCGGCTTCCGAGATGCTCCGCCGGGACCCCATGGAGAGTCTGGAAGTGGCGAGCTCGGTGGGATCGCGGGATGCAACTCCCGCACCCGTGGACAAGCCGGCCCCGGCCAAGGTCCAGGCGAGGCTCTATGCAGGCGTGAATAAGGCTGGCACCCCGTGGGAGAAGCGCAAATATGCGGGTGGCCCCGACGTAGACGACAGCAGACGTGAAACCCTCCCGAGTCCTCTGAAAAAAGCCCGGTACAGCAGTGGCACCGAGGCAGAACGCCGAGTCGGCTTGGGTATCCAGTACAGCTGAGGCATGTCTGCTGCGACCTGGGCGTGAAAGAGGCTACGAGGATCACGACATCTGTATTATACCCCATCGAAGGCGGTGGTGCCTGGCCGGTTGTGCAAGAGTGGGTGGAAGGTAGGTAAGAGGTACTTAGGTATCGGGAATCTGTGGTACATGGGGTGCCACTGCTAAAACATGGCACGATTGCCTGCAGGTGTCATTTTGAAGTGCAAATGACAGCCCAACAGATAGAAGTAATGCATACTACTTACACAAACTCGAATTGCATGGGTGGTCTTCTTCCCACGGGCGGTTTGGCTCAGGCTGGCGCAGCAGTTGTGGTGAGTACCTCCTCCCATCCAATATGTAGCCACATATGAGGTAGCCATCCATCCATTAGCTACATGTATTCGTACTTCTGTGTGGGTAATAGCCGATGGACTCCCCGCGCAACGCCCGTTTCCCCGCGGGGCGGCGCCGCATTGCCGAAACCAATTGCCCGTCATAGCCCGAGCGGAATTGGGGCGGGAATATGTTTACCCTGGGCTGCGGGTTTGGCGATACCGGACGACAGGTCGACAGGAAGTCCTGGCTGCTGCTTCATTCCTACTGTCTGTCCCCAATCCCCCCCTCGATTCCTCCTTCACGAATAGCATCGGATTGCCCTGCACCGGCTTTTTGGGTACTGGGTACTGAAATCAAGTGTCGGAACCCGGACTTGGTCACTACTACGACACATTTTCTCTTCGCCCGGCACCACCCTCGGCAGCAAAGCACCATGGCGCTTCCCAAGGGCCTCTCGGCGGTGCTTGCAAAGGCACCGTCGGATGTGGTGATTCTCTCGTCCCTGCGCACGCCCATCTGCCGGTCCTACAAGGGGCAGCTCAAGGACGCCTACCCGGAGGAGATGCTGGCGGCCGTGCTCGGCGCCACGCTCGCCGCGAACCCGAACATGCCGGCGGCGGCGGTCGAGGACGTGGCGGTGGGCGTCGTCCTGTCGGAGCTGGGCGGCTCCAAGGCGGCGCGCATGGCGCTGAACCACGTTGGCTTCCCCAACTCGACGAGCCTGTACACGGTCAACCGGGCCTGCAGCTCGTCGCTGCAGAGCATGGCCACGGTGGCGGCGCAGATCCGCACGGGCATGATCAGCACCGGCATCGCGGCAGGCACCGAGAGCATGACGCGCAACTACGGCAGCCGGGCCATCCCCGTAGACCTGTGGCCCGAACTCAAGGAGAGCCCCAACAAGCACGCGCGCGACTGCATCATGGCCATGGGCCTCACATCGGAAAACGTAGCGATGCGGTACGGCGTGGGCCGGCAGGAGCAGGACGAATTCGCCGTCGAGTCGCACCGGCGGGCGGCTCGGGCCCAGGCCGAAGGCTTCTTCGCCCAAGAGACGGTGCCGGTGCACACGCGGTTCCAGGAAGTCGACAAGCAGGGCAACAAGGTCGGCGAGGAGCGGCGCATCGAGGTGACCAAGGACGACGGCATCCGCGCGGGCGTGACCATGGAGGCGCTGGCCAAGCTGAAGCCGGCCTTTGCCGCGGACGGGGCCAGCACGGCGGGCAACTCGAGCCAGGTGTCCGACGGCGCGGCGGCGACGCTGCTGATGCGGCGCAGCACCGCGACGGAGCTGGGGCTCACGGGCAGCATCCTGGGCAAGTTCGTCGGCGCCACGACGGTGGGCTGCGCGCCCGACGAGATGGGCGTCGGGCCGGCGCTGGCCATCCCCAAGCTGCTGCACACGCTGGGGCTCGCGGCGCGCGACGTGGACCGGTGGGAGATCAACGAGGCCTTCGCCAGCCAGGCCATCTACTGCGTGCGCGAGCTGGGCCTGCAGGGCGCCTGGGAGCAGGGCCGGGTCAACCCGGACGGCGGCGCCATCGCCCTCGGCCACCCGCTGGGCGCCACGGGCGCCCGCATGGCCAGCACGCTGATGCACGGCCTGGGCCGGAGCGGCGGCGAGATCGGCGTCGTGAGCATGTGCGTCGGCACCGGCATGGGCATGGCCGGCCTCTTTGTGCGCGAGCACTGAGCCACGCCCGGTCGGGGTGGTGGTCGCGACGGGGGCGCGGGGAGACAAGGGGATACAGGGACAAAGACGGGCGGCCGCTTGCGGCACGAGGGTCTCCCCCTCCCTCCCCCCCCCCCCCCTTCCCCGACTATGTAATGTATCTATCTAGCAGAACAGACGTCGCCAACGAAGGAGCGTATTCCCCCTCTTCCCCTTCCGAATTTGCCCTGCCCGCACGACCCGTTGATTTCGTGAAGATGGGCGCCCTGTTGTTCTTGGCCGTGACCCTGCCCGTCGTCTGTAAGCGGCCGCCTCCTCCCCCGTCCCCCGATGCTAACCCCATGCTGGTATCCCTCGCTGACCCCGGGGGCGCTCTCTCTCGCTCCCCCGCCGCCCGCAGGGATGGCCGTCCTCACCGTCCACCTCCTCCGCGACTACCGCACGCTACTGCGCCTCGTGCGCTGGACCGTGTGGATCTACCTGCTGCTACTGGCCCTCACCAGCTCCGAGGTGCTGCGCGAGGGCGTCGTCGTGTACGGCGGCGGGGACGCGCAGCTCGTGCTCGACGCGAGCTTCTGGTGGCTCGCCTGGTTCGCCGCCGTCAACCTCGCCGCCGTCTTCCCCGTCTTCCTCGTGCCCGCCGCCGCCGTGCCCGCCCTGCTGCTGCGCTACACGCCCCTCGCCGTCGTCGCCGACTACGGGCTCGCCCGCCTGGGCTGGCTCGACGCCGTCCACAGCCCCCTGCTCGCCGCCCTGCCCGCCGCCGCCCGCGCCGCCGCCGCCGCCCACGCCGCCGCCGCCGCCGCCGCCGCCCGCGCCTGGGCCGCCGTCGACGCCCTCGCGGCCGCCGCCGCCCCCCCGGCCAACCACACCCACGCGCCGGGCTGGTCCGACCCTGCGTGGGCCCGTTTCTGGACCTAGGGCTCTCGCGCGCGGGCTCGCTGGGGGAAGGGGCGGCGATCCGCTGGACGGGGGTGCAGTTCTGCGAGATAGGGGTGGGATTCCGGTGCGGGTGGTTGGCCTGCCTGCCTGCCGTGTTCGCGTTGGGGGAGGGAGGTTGTGTGACGTTACCAGCCATGCACACACGAGGTAGTGCATGATGTATGTATCTCGAGTCCCAGCGGTGGACGGCACCTGCGCGTCTCCAGCTGATTGGCGATTGGCGCGCTGTCGGAATTATCATGATCCACGGCCCAGCCGAGCGAGCTTTGTAGAGACCTACCTACCTATCAAAAGAAAGCCCGCAGTACCTAAGTCATTATCTTGTCGCCGTTCCCTCGGTGCCCTTCGCCCTCTTGTTTCTGTTTCTTTTTTTCTCTCTTTCCCCTCGTTCGCCTCTGCCTGCGCCATGGCCGGCTTGGTCCTATCTGGGGAGATGGCCGAGGCCATGCTGCCGTCGGCTGTTGGTGGCGTCGCGCTATGCGCAATGTCTCTGCAGAGCTCGTTTGACGATGGCACGGCCGTGCCAGGCCGTGCCATCGTGGGGGTGAAAAAACGGCGAGTCCCCAACGCCCGTCTAATCGTCTTTCACCACGTATCACCTGCCTTTTTGTCCCCCGGACACTAGCGGCCTGGCTGCAGTATGCCGGTCGACTTGCTAGCTTCCTCTACGTCAGGCTACGAGATGCTATGCTACTGGGGCGCCGTCATGCGCCGACGACACGGAAGCGGCTTCTTGCGGCCGCCCCGCCGCGTGCCAGCAGGGCCTTGCCTCCTCTCCAGTCCATTCCGCTGCGTCATGGCGAAGAGCCGTCGCCCCAAGACTGCGGGCGGTTCGGCGCCGACGCCAGGCGGCTCCCAGGCGTAGGATGGCGGCAGCGTATGCGGCCGTGTAGCACGGGCATGTCATGCTGCCGTCCTGGGGGCGCTCCTAGGGGAAGCAGGGGAGCGAGAGCCGTGGGGGGTGCTGCGCATATCTGGGCCTGGCCGGGCCAGCCGCGGGAGCCGCCCGCGGACGGGCATAGGCGTAGCAAACTTCCCCCTGTCTGGGAAAGGCAGATTCGGGTTGCTGGATGCAGGCAAGGATGGTTCAGGGAGGCGGTGGAGGGGGGAGACGGCGGCGGTTCCGAGAGGCCCCGGGGCTCCGGGCAGGAGTTTGCGAGCCTAGACCCACCAGGAGGGGGGAAGAGAATGACGAAGCGCGGCGCCGAGCCAGGGAGAGTCCGCCTGCCCGTCGGCTTGCTACAGACAGCCAGCAGGGAGGGACAAAGCGAGGGAGCGGCGCGATGCCAGCAGCCGCCGTGCGTGATTGGGCTGCCCGAACGGCGGCCAAAACATGCCGTTCAGATGCCCGGGGGCCTGCGCCGGTCGAGGCTCTCAGGGCTGCGATGCCGTGCAAGGCCTTTTCACGAGGATAAGAAGGCCCTGCGCGCCCGCCGTGTCCGGCCATTAGCGCCCCTTTTCCTCGAGCCAGGGACAGAGCCGGTGACAGAGCCAGAGAAGCCAGCCGAGAAGCAGAGTGCTGTACCACCGTGGCCCTCTCCCAAGCAAAACCAGGCACACCACCGTCATTGTCCCATCTTTTCTCCCGTCCCTCATCGTCCCGCGGCCCGGCAGCTCACGCCCCCCAAGGTGCTGACTCACTCCTCGTCTCGCTGCTGACAGCATGAACGGCAATCTGGCGCTGGGCATGGCGGCCCCGACAGTAGCGTCGATGCAGGGCCGGCCTGTAGGGGCAGGGGTGGCGGCACGAGCTGACGTCCAGCCCCGGGTCCAATCGCGCCGCGTCTTGCAGGTCGCCGTCTTGGTGTGCGAGCACATGTCGCCCGGCATCGCCGCCTCGCACGGCGCCTTTGCCGACATCTTCCGGACCTGGCTCGTGTCGGGCGCCCGCCGCTTCAACAGCCGCCGCCCGCGGTGCCAGCACGTCGCCATCCGCGCCTCCAGCTGGGACGTGACCAAGGGCGAGTATCCGCCCAAGCTGCACGGCATCGACGCTCTCGTCGTCACCGGCTCCATCCACGGCGTCTACGACGAGGCCCCGTGGATCCCGGTTCTCGCCCGCTACTTGCAAGGTACGAGACGGAGATCCCCAATGGGCCTGGGGTCGTGCCGGCCCCTTCTCCTCGCCGCTCGCCGCTGATCTTGGGCAGACGTCCACCGCAAGCAGCCCCGCGTCCGGCTCTTCGGTAGCTGTTTCGGCCACCAGCTCATCGCCCAGGCCCTCCTAGGGGAGTCGGGGGCGCGGGTCGAGCGGTGCGACGACGGCTGGGAAATCGGCCTGCACGAAGTTCGCCACGATGCCGCCTTCGTGCGCTGTTTCCCCGGCCTGGTGCGCCCGACGACGGCCTACCAGTTCCTGCACCTCGACCACGTCGTGGTCAAGACGGCCCTCCCTCCCGGCTGGATGTCCGTCGGCGCCAGCGACCTGTGCCCCCTGCAGGGACTCTACCAGCCCGGAAGGGTGCTGACGTACCAGGTAGGCAGGCCCGCCGCCAGCGCCCAAGGGGCCAACGGCCATCCCATAGTACCCCGACTGACCTCGCTGGTTGCAGGGCCACCCTGAATTCGACAACCTGGTGGTGCGCGACATCGTGTCGCGCCTGGGCCGCGTGGGCGCCTTGGCCGCCGACGCGTACGAGGAGGCCTTGGCACTGCGGGATAGGGGTGACAGTCGAGCGCGAGCGGCTGAGGTGCTGGTTGAATTCCTGGCCATGAGCTAAGCGATGCCGCATGCGATGGTAAGAAAATGGGAACGCTTTGGGGGCGAGGGCGGCATTCTTCATTCATCATTTCCCCATCCTTCCAGCTTGTGCAAGCAAGACCTTGTTGGTAGCTCTGCACGCTTCGCTTCCGGAGAGGGAACAAAGGGAGCGGTCTCACATTCCTCGGCAAAAACACCACCCCCGGGCCGCCAAGCCTTCTTCCCCTTCCTCGCATCCGGCGCTCTTTCACGTACTCCGTATGCTCATTTCACATAAGCCGACCAGATGTCTGCTTCCCTGATGCAGCACGCTGCTTTTCTCTTGCCACACAACTGCCTCCTGCCTCCCCTTCATACTGCTTCAGGTCGTTTTTTTTGAAAGCCCTCCTCGCACGATGAGTTCTGCCAATGCCCCCGCAGTCCTGCGGGCAGCTGCTCCCCAGCATCCTCCGGTCCGCACGGCGAGCAAGTTGCGGCAGTGGAAGCAAACGGCGTATCTCAAGACCCGGTACTCGGGCGTCGGCAACGCCGTCGCCCTGGAGTGCAGCGACACCGCCGTCCTGCTGGACCAGCAACTGAACGCCCGGCCCGCCTACTTCGGCCAGCTTCTGGTCCGGCTCTACAGCTACGGCGCCTCGTGGCGCAACTACATCCTCCTCCGCTCGTTGGGGCTCGTCGACTGGACCCTGATCCTGGGTCTCAAGTTCGTGGACCTCGTCCTCTTCAAGCTGTACCTGCTCTGCTGCCTCCTGCCCGCCCGGGCCTTCGTCGTCTATGGCTCGCTGGTCCTCGGGGCCCGGTGCTGCTGGGAGTTCATGAGCGGGCGGTGGTGGTGCGGCACCCTGGCGCTCGTCAGCTTCAGCCTCTGGGCCTGGTACATCGCCACCAGCTACCTCAAGCGGCCCGAGGACTGGAGCGTCTCGACGTGGCCTCGTACCTTCCGGGGCCAGATGCGGGCCGCTTCGACCTTCTATAAGCAGCCCATCTTTTGGAACGCAGCCGGCATCATGGCCATCGTGGTATCGCAGTACCTCGGTGCGGTCGATCTCCTCATCTAGATGGTCCAGGTTCTTGTACCTGGGGGGACTGCCGGAGGGGGTGGCTGGGCATGATGGGCTCCCTGATGGGGGGCCTTCCGCTGTTCTTGTGTGCGCGAAAGTTCGAGTCTGTTAGTTCGGCGGCAGCTGCTGGCTGTGATGTCAGGAGCTTGGGGTTTCCATACGTGTTGTCTGAGGATGCGGCCTGGTTCGCCTGAGGGGGGTTGGTATACTTTTGCCGGTGTCGGCGCGGGCGCGGCCATGCCCGGCCAACAACAAATGCATGTATTCAGTCACGCAAATGGATGTAACTTGACCCGCGCCCCCCCCCCGGAGCTGTATCAGGCGCCTGACTACAGCCTTCTTCCGCTTCCTTGTCCTCGCCGTGACCAAATGGTCGCAGGTGAATCCATGGACTCGCTCTTCCATGACATGTGAGCTCCGGCTCTCTCGTCTTCGTGGTGACGTCTTGATGGCAACCCACCTGAAGACGGTTGCCGTCGCCTGGTACATCTAACCAAGAACCCTCGAGTGGCCCAATATGGACTCGCCGATCGGCCCCTTGCGTGCGTCCAACAAGTTTACTTCCGCACAACCCCCATGTGTCCGTCGTTGGTGGCCAGGTCTTTGAAGGCACCCTGGCTTTCGTTTCTGGTATTAACCGCAATATCCGGCATACTTCCCTCGGTCGGCAGATGCGGCCGGCCCCTTTACCCGAGCATTACATGCAGATGCGGCCGGCCCCCTTTACCCGAGCACTGTATACAGATGCAATGACACCTTGGACCCCGCGGCCTTCTTGGCATCCCGTCTATATAAAGCAGCCAGAACGGCGTGTTACCAGAGTTCCCCCGTGCCCTTCCACTCCCATCGCCCAACCGAAACCATGTGGCTCTCTATCACGCCGGCCCTCGTTCTTGCGGCCCTGCCGCGAGGCGCCTTGGGGCAGTATGCCTCAGCCGATATGATGCGCTTCCAGTGTTCGCGCCTGGTTGTCGAGCGAGTCGACCCCCTGGTCAACCCGGGCCTGCTTCAGTCGACGCATATCCATCAAATCGTCGGCGGCAATTCCTTCAATGCCACCATGACGCCGGTGGACTACGACCCCTCGCGGGAATCGACCTGTACGACGTGCGACTACAGCGAGGACTTTTCCAACTATTGGACGGCCAATCTGTACTTCCGGGCGCGCAACGGCACCTACAAGAGAGTGAAGCAGATGGTGAATCTTGTACGTACCTCGCCCGCGCGCCGGGCCCCAAGGCGCGCAGTCGGGGAGACTTGTCACTGCCTGCGAACACGCTCCGAACGTGCTGACTCACATCCTCTCTACAGTTCCTGCAGGGCGAGGAAGGGATGACGGTCTACTACATCCCGCCCTATGACGGCAAAACAACCGTCACGGCCTTTCAACCAGTAGGTTCTTTTTTTTAATCTCTGTCTTCGCCTGTCGCCTTGAGTGCACCTGCTAATGGCCTTTCTAGGGCTTCCGCATGCTCGTAGGTGACCCTACTCTACGTAGCCATCGTGGCCAGCAGAGGCAGCTCTGTCACCGGTGCTACACGACCGTGGATCAGGAACCCTTTGGAGGCGCGCCGTGTGTCGATGGCAGTGGCATGGACACAGCCGAGCTTCCGCCGCGTCAGTGCGATGGCGGCATCAGAGCAACCATCACCTTTCCCACGTGAGTTGAAACCCCTCGTCTTTCGCCGTGGCTGTTCCCTCTCCCGAATTTCCCTTGTTCCTGCAGCGGTGATGAGATCCAGTACTGAACAAGTAAACACCCCATGCCCAGTTGCTGGGACGGCAAGAACCTTGATAGTCCCGATCACAAGAGCCACGTAGCATATCCAGCGAGCGGCAGTTTCGAATCAACCGGGCCCTGTCCATCGACACACCCCGTCCGGCTTCCCCAGGTCATGTACGAAGTCATGTGGGATACCCGGGAGTTCAACGATCCCTCGGACTGGCCCGAAGACGGCTCACAGCCCTTCGTCTACAGTATGAACGACGAGCTGGGGTACGGGTAAGCAGTACCGAGCATTTCTTTGTTGAACTGCCTTTTGCGATTTAAGCTCCGTGAACCACCGAGTTTGACGATTGCTGATCCCGGATGATGGTAGATGGCACGGCGACTACCTCTTTGGCTGGGAAGGCGATGCCCTGCAGAGAGCCCTCGACGCCCGGTGCAGTGGCAACATGTGCAAAACGCTGAAGACCCAGACGCCAGAAGAAGCAACCGCCTGTAGGAAGAAGCAGGGCGTTCCCGAAGACGTTGACGGATGTAAGTCCATCGGCAAAAGCCCCCCCTCCCCCGTCTTAAAATATCGTTCCTGACAGAGAACGCGAAACTAGGGCTCGAAGTTCTCCCGACCGAGGTCATGTGAAGAAGACGTACCATGTGGAGGAGCGTGAGCTGGTTAACTGTGAATCAAATGCAAGTTGAGGCAGGTGGAAGTGAATAGAATCCAGACAGGGTTGATGATAGACATGTTATATGTTTCAGGGGAAGTCTAGGGCGATTATGCTATGTCTGTATGCTGGTATAGAGAAGCCGAGCCGCTCCAGTCCAGCACATGCAGTCTGCGTCCACCCAGGATCGTATAAGGACCCCATATCATCGGTGTGGGAAAGGGGATTCGGTTTCAGACCGGAACCGCTCCCACAGCATCTCGATACATGCCTTACCGAAGTAGGTACTTCAAAGTTCCTTGAGGGTGTAGAACGGGACAGGCGTTAGGTGCCACATTTCTTTCCACCGCTGCCAGGTGGGAGTCAGTTTCCTGAGGCTCGCACGCGATCACACAAGGCAGCAGTATTCTGTTCTCACCAAAAAAGAAGAGGCTGCCTTACTCACCTAGTCAAGTAGGCATCTTTCCACCCAGCAACTCTGCCTGGAGTAGAGATCTAGGTAAATTATTTTCCTACGTACCTGCCAGGTTCGTCTCAGCTGCAATATCTTCGTCACCTTCCACATCCTTCGCCACGCTGTTGGAATATTTCGCCAGGCCACCCACACCGGAGGAGGTCTTCCATATCAATCCTTCCCTCATCACTTCCTGCGCCTTGGGTCGGCTTCATCCCAGTCATCCCTTCTCCGTATGTTAGAACTTTCTGAAACGCAGCTGCCCGTCGTTGACTTTCTCTGACCTCCCCCAGCATCATCTTTCGTACCAGCATCACCCCTCTGACCAGCACCACCATGGAATACGATCCTGCCCTAGCCACACGCCTTCCTGCTTCAGGCAACCTCTCTAGAGGCAGCAACGAGGTTGATGTCATCGACCTGATAGCTGACGGCGACGAGGCCGAGGTCATCAGCTTGCTGGGTGATGACAATGATGATGAAGTCGTGCTCTTAGAGTCTATTCCCCGCCGGCTCCATGATCCCCGAACACGCATCAGACAACACCACATCCGTACCGGATTTCTCATCAAGGATGGGACATGTGTCGAAATAAGGAGCATGGCCGGCGACAGATACCAGCATCAGTATCTCCGCGTCTCGGGACTCTACAGAGAACACGGCCGGGTTACGGTACGAGGTGTGCTATTTGTGCGCGCCCGTGAGCTTGGCGGATACTTTCTCAGGAAACGGAACGAAGTCTGTAAGATTCTCAATGTCGCCCGAGACGACAGGCGCGACAAAGAAGAACAGAGCGCTATCGAGATTTCGGAGAAGCGTGTCATGGCCCCCCGGCATCTTGCCTGCACCAACGCGGCCTTTCCGCGCCATCGATACTACAAGCAAGCATACCCTGACAAGGCGACGGCCGAGGCAGAAGGCCTTCTGGTATGCCGATGGGAGTACAAACTAGTATGGACCAACAACCGGTCCCGGTCGCAAGGTACGCTGCTGTCTCCGCGCTGAGTCGATGGCTGTCTGGCTGGGTCAGATCTAACCAAGTATCCATACAATACAGGCGAGCGGCCGGTAGAGTATGTGGCGGCAGCGCTCATGGCAAAGGACGCATCGAGGGCCAGGTACCGGGTTCCGGACGACGAGCGCAGGCGGGAATGGCGAGGCGACGGGAGGCGCCGTGGGAGCGATCCCTACACGTTCGGGGACATGTTCTGCGGCGGCGGCGGCACCTCGTGCGGCGCGCAACAAGCCGGCTTCCAGGTCCACGTCGCGTGCGACGCCGACTACCAAGCGTGCAGGACTTACGACGCGAATTTCCGAGCCACCAACCTGTTCCATATGGACATTTCCGAGTTCGTCACGGATCCCGCCTACGCCGCTGCGCTACGATCACGCATCGACGTCCTCCATCTTTCCCCGCCCTGCCAACCATACTCGCCGGCGCACACCCAGGCAGGCAAAAACGACGACCTCAACACGGCCGTTCTTTTTGCGTGTCGTAACATCATCGAGGCCATACGGCCACGCATATTTACTGTCGAGGAGACGTTCGGCATCCTACACCGGCAGCATGCCGAGTACCTTTCCGGCCTTGTCCACGGCTTCACGGACCTGGGATACTCGGTGGGCTGGAAAGTCGAGGATCTGCGGCGCTGGGGTACCCCCTGCAGGCGGCGCCGTTTTATCATGATCGGGTCCTGCCCCGGGGAACGCCTGCCCACGTTCCCGGCGCGTACGCATTCCGAGGCTGGTGGCTTCGTGACCGTCGCCCAAGCCCTGAGCCGGATCGTGGCAGGACGTTTCGATCCTCTCCACCAGCCACAGCAGTTCCTGTTTGACATTCCGAGGCCGCGGTGGAATGATCAGCAGCCTCTCTCGAGGACGCTGACTTGCGGCGGCGCGCAAGGCTGTTATCACCCCAGCGGCTCAAGGGCGTTTACCATAAGGGAGCTCGCAGCCCTCCAAACATTCCCGACGGATTACAAGTTGGCTCCCAATATCAACCTGACCGACGCAAAACGTCAAATCGGAAATGCGTTCCCACCGCGTGCGGCCAAGGTTTTGTTCAGCCACGTCCGGAAGTGGCTAGAGGATACCGATAAGGACGACGACGGCGGGGTGGTGGTGCTGGAGGATGCAGGCCCGCCTGTCATCGTCATTGACGACGCCGAGGCCGATGATGCCTCAGATTGTTCTTCCGTGACGGTCCTTGAAGACGACGACTGCGTTGTGGTCGACAGACACGGGCACGGGCAAGGACACAGACGCGGACACCGTGACACGGACGTGCACATAGAAACGGGCTTTCCGATCGATCAGCGGCATGCCGTCCATGAGGCATCCCGGCAACGTAATTAATTGGCCGACATTTTGGCGGCCGACAGGATATCGCGGTGAAGAAGGCACTTGCATCGACGTGCACCTGTCGGAGTTCCAGTTCGAGTTCTCTCTTGGAGGTAGTGTGGAGGTTGAATGAATGGTGGTGCCACGGACCACCTAATGAGTTACGGATCCCCTTCCCATGGACAGCGGATGGGGGCAGGTGGCTAATGAGCATCCGGTATCCAGTGTTTGTACTCGAGTCGTCTTGGACCCTGGAGTTGGATGGATGGAAATGGGAGATGCAAGTTTGCTCTGGCCGGGCCGCTACTGCATGCATGCGCTGTTTGATGGCCAGAAGAAGAAGAAGAAGCAGAGGGTTGCTTCTACATAGTACATTGTATGTAAGGAGTACTGTACACGCTATGCCAGGTACGGAACACACTCAGGCACACACACACACACACTTTGGGTGCGTGCGAGAGAGAGATCCATGGATGCACGTTTCTAGAAGGAATGCGATGCCATGGATTGATGGATGCCATGGATGGTACTCCGTACATACATCCATAGTACAGGGGGTCTTGGCATAGTGGAGCCCCGTCCTGTCACGTAGTAAACCGGCTGCCTGCATGTGACCTGCGTTTTCCGGCGGTGTCGATGGCCCCGTCTCCCTCTTCCAGACCTTCTAGACTCCATCCACCCCGTCTCGACATCTAGTCTGTATAACGACCAGGCGCGGTTGTACCGCAGTAGCAGCGGCAGCCCGTAGGACCAGCAGCGGCAGCACCACCACCACCAGCAGCCACAGCCGGCGGTGCCGTCCCATCCTCCCGCCCCGTCCATCCGATGCAGCCGCCCGAGGCTCCACCCCTCGACCCCGGGGGCCAAGGGAGCGCAAGTGGGAGCGCGGGTGCAGTTGCCGGTGCCCGAGGCATTCGCAGCGGCCCCGGTCCGGGAATCGGCACCGGCACCGGCGCGGCAAACGGGTACGGCCTGCTCGAAGGCCTGGATGGGGGCCACCCCTCTGCCACGCCCGGCAGCAAGCGCAAGGCGCCACCGCCCACGCCGCCGTCCAAGTCCGAGGACGTCGACAAGGCCGCCGCCGCCGCCGCCACCGGCAACCAACAGAAACGCCGCCGTCGCGTCTTCTCCTGCCAGTCGTGCCAGAGGCTGAAATGCCGCTGCGAATACGACCCCGGCGCCCAGGCCTGCCATCGATGCGTCACGCTCCGGTACATACAGCCCCTTCCTGTCTCCCTTTCCCTCCCCCGGCGGCTGACCCGCCGCGCACCGCTGACACGCGCTGTCCCTAGGATTGAGTGCTCGCTCAAAGGAGAGATACTCGACGTCCCGTCCCACCCCAAGCCGGCCGAGAATGGGTCCAGCCTTGAGGAAAGGTATGTCGGCCATCCCCAGCCCCCCCGTCCCGCCCAGTCCGAGAGCCTATTACAGGCAAACGGACGTAGGCGCGGACATGATGAGCACCCCGGATGCCACGTGACGCAGAGCCAAATACCAATCTCACGCAGGTTCGCTCGTTATGAAAAGTCCCTGGCCGACATGAAGGGAATGCTCGAACTCGTGACTCGCCAATTTGGCGTGCATGGCGACTCGCGCAGGCCGCCCAGAGGCATCACCAGCAGTCGGACCAACACCGAGGCGCCCAACTCACCCAAAGATGAAGACGACGGCCCGGAGAGCCTCGCAGACCCGGTCGACGTCGGCATCAAGTCCGCCCCGACCGCCGTCCTTCGAGAGATTGGCGAACAGGTCAATCAGGGCTTCCGCCGCCTGGAGCACGTGAAACTCGACCTCGTACAACTGCAGTTGCTTGAGGAGCAGACCGCCAACGAGCTGGCGAGACTGTGAGTTCCCAAGGGAACGGACTGCACCTGCAGCCCGAAGCGATTGGACCCGACTCACCCTCTGCCCCAGCTTCCTACGACGACATGGCCACCTGCTCGCCGTTTACGATCCGGCCGAAACATCCCCTTCCGACATACGCGAGCTCTCACCCTTCCTCCACAGCGTCTGCTGTCTTTGTGCCATGCTCTACCGTGAGGACCTGTGCAACACGCCCGTGCACCGCCAGGTTTACGAGCAGGTCCGAATCACCTTGGGCCAGACCCTGTTGTCGAATCCACTCAGCCTCGAAGAAATCAACGGCGTGCTCATTATGAGCGACCACGTCGTGAGTGCTTGCGCCCCCCCACTCGCCGAGGGCTGCGAAGGAAGTAGCGCTGACGACGCCGCCAGGACGGGTCCGAGTACATTGACAGCTGGCTTCTGACGGGCTACTGCGTGAAGCAGGCCATGCTCAGCATCTCCTTCTCCAAGATCGTTGCAAATATCAAGCGGGGGGTGGCGACGGTTCCGGACCGGCAGGCTATCCATCTGTGGTCGACCATCTGCTTGCACCACCTCCAGTACGTTCTCTCCTCTCTGGTGCCGGTTGTTCCCATGGCTGACAGAGCCTTCCCGCCCAAGCTGGGCTGCCACCACCGGCCGGCCGTCGGTACTACAGGTTCCCTACATCAACCAGTGTAACATTCTCCTGAGCTTCTACCAAGCGAGTATGCAAGACGGCATGCTTGTTGCCGAAATTCTCCTTTACTCGACGCTACACCAAAAGCTGGCGCGTCGATCATACCTCGACAAAAATGGTGAATGCGAGGAGTTCAAGGCGTGGAAGCAAAAATGGAATCACCTTATGTGTAAGACGACGATATGCCACATCGGAATGCCGGCAGGACATAGCTGACCCAGACCCAACAGCCCTCCCGACCGCGTCGATGCTCAGGATCGGGTACTACGCCGCGTGCTTGATCCTCGCCCTCCGAGCACTTGAAGAAAGCGGCGAGGCCATGGACCCCAAGTCATTCTTGTCCAACCTAGCCTTCGACTCGCCCGCCAGTGGCCACGAGCCGCCGGAGCCGCGACCCAGCAAGAAAGACGCGCCGACGCTGCAGGTGCACACGGCCAAATACGCGCACTCGGTACTCGAGACCTTTGTGGACATGCCCGCCTTCCTCATGGACACGATCCCCACCTACCTATGTCTCTGCATCGGGTATTCTGCGCTCATGCTGGCGCATTATGACGAGAGCCAGTCCAAAGTGTCAGCGGCCGCCAGCATCAGCCTCATATCACGGCTCGAAGACTGGTGCATGCGGACACCAAGCAAAACGTGGGCTGTGAAGTTTGCGAAATTGGCGCGCCAACGAGTGCAGTCTCGGACGGGGTCCGTATGCTCCTACGACGATGAGCCGAAACAGGGACGACGGCCGGTTCCCGCGTGGGCTGATGCGAGCATTGCCATACCTTCGTTCCCGTTAACGGCAGAGCACGAAAGTGCCCCCTCTGCTTCGTTCCAGGCTCGATTTGGTGCCAGCGACTATGCCGCTGGCGCCGCCGAGGCATATACGATGCCACACGACAGTATGCATCACGGCTTTGAGGTGCCACACTCGGCCATTCCGAGCATGGAAGATTTCTTTGGCGGGGGCTTTCTGGATTTTATGAGACAGCCCCGGGGGTAAGGCGTGTGAGTCTACCGAGGCATGGATGCCGTGGATGTGGGCGTCAGATAATGCACGACTGACGACAGCGGCCTCCTTTCTGTGGGAAGACTCTTGTTTTCTCGTACACGGGGCTCACCCTAGGCCAGGGGTATACACAGCACGACGCCGCATACCTCGTGGTCAGCTTCGTGTGACGATGGCGGCATGGACGAGGGTGGCGCCAAGGGACCAGGCCTCGAGACGGAGACCGGAGCGGAAGAGCAAGCCGGCCCCCAGCGCTTCACCGGCCTGATGGTCACGGTCTCTTCGAATGTGCCTTGCTGTGGTCCGCGCCCGTGTTGGGGCACAATGAAGGCGGGTGCTATAGAGCCCATTTTCGAGTCGGTCGCGCGTGGCGTCAAATCTCATGCGCCGTCGGGCCTCGGGGGGGGGGGGGGGGGGGGGGGGGACATGATGCACAAACACTCCTCTTTACCCCACGCACGTAAGTGGCAGGCGTTAGCCCTGGCCGATGCCCCCGACAACCGTCTCTAGTGTACCGCCTGTCCACGGGCTATGAGCGTCCAGACTTGGCTGATTCCCGGCGGCGGAGGGCGGCCCATTAGAACGGCATATGTATCCAACCCCGGGGGTGGTGCCGGAGTGAAGGTCAAAGAATTCCATCGGAAATGGACGCGGCTCGGCTCTGTCCACCACGTGTAAGCACGCACGTAGCAGGGAGGACACAAAGCAAGCAAATTGTACGAATGTCCCTAAGCGAACCTGCGGCACTGCCCAAAGTGTATACACATTCCCAGATGCAGACGGGTGACTGACTGTAGGAAGAGTCTGTAGCCGACGGACTGCCGAGACTGCGGGGTACGATGGCGGGGCTGAAGCGGGTTGGGGAACATGCATAGGTAGAAGCCAGCTCTATATTAATTGGCATCCAAGCCAAGAGAGGAGAGCATCTACACAGCTTTCATCTCTGACGTCGCACTTGTTCGGGCTGTGTGCGTCGTACTCGCCTGCACAGCACGACAGTCAATCAAATCATAAGCGAGCCGGGTACCGTCTCGACCCCATCCGGCGCGAGTCTGAGTCCCGCGTCACGGACGCATCCCGTTATCGCAACATGGCAAGCACGGCGGCAGCAACAACGGCGCCGGCGGCCGGTACTGAAAACACAAACAACAAGCGCTTCAATGCCGAAGCAGCGGCATGGGATAGCGACCCCTTCATCAACGAGATGAGTGCCGAGGCCTGGAAGGCGATACGGAAGAACGTCCCGCTTCTGGGCGCCGCTGCCGCCGAACAGGGGGACAAGCCCACGGTGCTGGAGATCGGGTGCGGCACGGGCACCCTGAGCCTGCACACCGCCACGGCCGCAGCCGTCGTGGTCGCCGTCGACGCGGCCGAAGGCATGGTCGACGTGTTGCGATCGAAGCTGGCGAGGCCCGGGGCCCCGGACAACATCGTGGCCATCAGCGCGCTGCTGGAGGACGCCGAAGACGCCGTCCTGCCCCCGGCGGCGGCGTCCCGGCCCGACGGCCCCCGCATCAAGTTCGACCTCGTCACCTCGCACCTCGTGCTGCACCACGTCCCGGCGCTCGCGCCCCTCCTGCGGACCATGTTTGCCTGCCTCAAGACGGGCGGCGTGGTGGCCCTGACCGACTTCGAGGACTTCGGGCCCGACGCGCGCCTCTTCCACCCCGCGGCGAAGCTGGAGGGCGTCGAGCGCCACGGCCTCCCCCGGGCCGGCATGGCGGACCTGCTGCGGGCGGCGGGCTTCGAGGACGTCCGCGTCGAGGTGGCCTGGGAGGCCCTCAAGGCCGTCGAGACCTTCCCCGGCGAGTTCGGCCAGCCGGGCCCGCCACGGGGCCGAGACATGACATTCCCCTTTCTGATCTGCCTGGGACGCAAACCCTAAACTGCGACCTCCCCCCCTCCCTCCCTCCAAGACGGGCGGCGCCACGCTCCCCCCCCCCCCTCACAACCGTGTTTCTCCTCTGGCACAAAAAGTTTTTCTTTCCTGGACAAGCCGAGGGGCCGGATGGGACATGACGAACGACCACAAGCAGGACGCCACGTGCGCCGGGGTTTCAGCTCACGGACAACCGGGCGGTCGGCTCTTGCCAGGGACGCGCGTGTGCGACGCCGCGGGGGCGACGGGGGTTCAGGCCCTGGCATGGCATGGCATGGCATGGCATGTCGTATCGGGGCACGTATGTAGCATCAGGTCGACCCGGCCTGCTGGACAGCCAGCCAGCTGCTAGCAACCCACGGCCGAAACGTGGCAGCGTGACAGTGTGGCGGTGTGGGCGGACAACAAAAGGCTGTCACGCCTAAGGGCCGGGGCGGTCTGGAGCGCGGTAATGGAGAAGGAAGGGGGGTGCTGTCTGTCTGGCTGGACGGGCAGAAGAAGAAGAAGCGGATTTTGGGGACGGGCCTACCTTGACTTTCCTGGCGGGGGCCGGGGGGATGGACGACGAGCCGGGCCCCTGTTCGCGATGAAGCAGTCTTGAAACCTGAAGGGCCGATGCACCAACGGGCAACGGGATGCTACGCTGGCCACACACACACTCACGCGCACACACACATTTAGGTATGTGCCTAGATATTTTGGCTAAGCCGGGCCTCGACATAGGCAACTAGCTCCATCTCAGCCGAGAAGAGGAATCCCCCGCCTCGGGTCGCATTCGCGAACAGACGGGCGTCGTGTTTGCACGGCCGGCCGGCCGCGTGGCTGGGATCGGGTGTAGTATGTAGGAGGAAAATGGCCCATCTGCTGTCCCCCCCCCGTCCCATCGCAACCCCGACCTGCCCAGTCGGGACAGCTGAACCGCACAGTTGGGACGGGGTCCCGTGAGCCTGTCCGAGACCCTACACAGTAGCCTCACGCCTCGGTCTTGGCGGGATTGGGAAAAAGCCAAGACTCACTCGGGCGATCACCATGGGGGGGCGCGGGCGAGGATAATAAGAGGTACTTTTTTTTACTTGGGCAAGTAAGTAATGACTGCATGGTGCCATGTTTCTTTTATACGCGTGTGTCCGTTCGACTTGCTGAGCAAGCAGGGAGTACTACTGAATATAAGCAAGAACGAGGCAGGTAAGTACGTAGTAGAGTTGGGTTACCTCTCCCATTTTTTGTCACTGATGCTGCTCTCCACGTTCCCCCCTCCTTTGCCTCCAGTCTGTGGGTACATGTATGTACCTGTTTATGGGGACTATCGTGGTGCTGGCTGGCTCGCTCGTATCTTTTACCTAGTGTGGGAGGGAGGCCCCGTCCTATCGCACGGGTGACGGGGAGAGAGCAGCCCTGCCAGATTAAGATGCCGACTGGATCTGCATAGGTACCTACTTACAGCAGCAGGTTCTGCACAAGGGTACAGACTCTGTCACTAACTACTAGTGGGCATACATGAACCTCTCTGTATAGAAACTGGTGTCAGTCGCGAGCCTGGGGACCTCGTACCCATAGGTGCCATACTTAGATAGATCTATGCGTGCACATGAATCAGTAGCACAAATTTTTTGCACCTGGGCTCCAGCTGCATGGAAGGTCACCACATCATCATCGGCTGCTGCACACAAGGCCCCCACCGGTCGGAGATATCCATGGGTTGCTCGTCGGGGTCTCTAGACGGCCCCGGCACGGGATTCCACAACTGGGTGACCACGCGCGATGGACCTCGGCCACGCGACGCATCGGGGAGGGGCGGCCCTCTCTTGTCTTGCCTCCATCTAATCCCCCCAGGCTGCCCGAGTCGTTTGTCGTTTCGGACCCGTTGGGTCGGGGTCCCATAGCGGAAGGCCTTGGTGCTCTCGCGCGTCCTTCCATCCCGGGCTTACAGAGTGGGAGGTGGAGAGAGAAAGAGAGAGAGACAGAGAGAGAGAGAGGGCGAGCGAGCGAGCGACCGGGATTCTGGCCCCGGACGAGCCGAGGGCACGTTCAATTGGCAATTAAAGGTCACAAAATAACTACACATGGGGAGCGTCAGGGGGGCGAAGGGGACCCGCGAATGGCAGGGCTTGGCGCGAAATAAGAAAGACACGGACGATTAGAAAGCAAAAAGGTTGTGTTTTTGGGGAGGGAGGGAAGGGGGACACACATGCGCGCGCACACACACATGCTCGCACGTCTCTGACGCTGTCTTGGGAGGGGCAGCCGATGACGGGCATCAGGGATGCAATTGACCGACCCCCGTCTTCTCCTGACGGACCGTCTGCGGGAGCATATGCTGTGGTCGTGGTGGTCATGCCGTGTCGTAGGGGGGGGATCGTCGTGTCGTGTTACGCTGAGGTGCCTAGAACTGGCGACTGCCTGCAGCTGCAGCTAGCACTCTCTGTCCCTCTCTCACACACACTCTCTCTCTTCTCCTTCATGATGGCATCATCAACGCCAGTAAACTGCAATCCATGATGGGGGGGAAGGCGGCGATGCGGGCGCAAGATGTCATCCATCAGTCGGACCTGTGGCCGCCGCGAGGAGGCCCGGCGATGGTGGTTTGCTTCAATTGCGGTGGTGCCGACCGGGGGGGCGGTCGGTTCAGCGGTCCCCACCGTGACAGCCGGGCCAGAGACAAAAAAAGAACACGAAGTGGAAGGCTTGGGAGAGCTCAGCTGAGGAAAAGCCGCGCCCGCCAGGCCCTGCCGCGCGAAGGGTGGGAGATGCAAGATTAAGTATTACCTATGACATGCATCCATCTTATTACGGCCAGGTACCGCCAACCGGGGGGCCGAAGGCTAACCCACATCACCCATACCATGTACGCCACGACCCATGGATCCGTTCATTCGTCCTTCTCTCTAATGTTCTGCCGTCGGCACACGCTCCAGACGGGCAGCCTTCCTTGCAAGGATCGCGACTCTTTTGCCGCGTCAAAGTTAGCCACTACCTAGTGAGTCGGCCGGATCGTGGCCAGCCCTTCAATCATTCATTCTGGAGCCGGTCCCATTTCCATGGCCCCCCCCCCCCCCCCCCCCCCCCCCCCCCCCCCCCCCGTTCCCTCCTCCCTCCCACCTCCATACCCACATCTGCCCATTCGTCCCATCCTTCCCCTTCCCGTCTTCGTTCATTACCTATTACTTGCTTCATTCGCTCGTTCATTGAGAGAGAGAACCGGGGAGCCGGGAAAAAGAGAGAGAGAGAGAGAGAAAGAGAGAGGGAGATTCCAGGGCTCCATCTGCACCGACATTCCATCCGGTCCATAACGGTCGTCGCTCGTCTCCATTTCCACCTCCCTTCCCTCTCTTCCCTCCCTCCTTTGCTCGAATTCGTAACTGCTGCTGCTTCTTCTTCTTCTTCTCATCCTCCTTCTTCTTTCCCCCCTTGTCCTTCTTCCTCTTCTTCTTTAGTCCCATCTTCCTTCACACACAGGGCTGGTTGTGCTCAGCCGACTGCTGCTGCTGTTGCTGCCGCCGCCGGTGCTACTGTTGCTGCTGCTGCCTGCTGCTTTGCTGCTGCAAAGAGGCCTCGTCATTGCCCACCCCCCAAATCCCCAGCTGCTTGTTCCATTTACATCATACCTGCTGCCTCTCTGGCTTGCCTTAGTCGACTTGCATAGTGGACCACTCGTCATTCCTTCCTGCGCCCCCTCTTTTATACCTGCCCTGCTTAACAACTGCCTTACCAACTTACTTTGGCCTTACCTAACGGCATTGCCTACCTACCTTACCTTACATACATACTTGCCTTTTGGGGGGTTGCATACATTTATTTCCATACTTGCCGGCTTGCTCTACTCTGTCCCCCCCCGGCCTACCCGTCGTCGTCTTGTCTATACACGGGCATCCATCCTGCTGTTTCTTTCCCTCCCCCCTCTCTCTATTTTATTCCTTGCATTCACCCGTCGGCGCTGTCCAAACTGGCGACCACTTCACTCACGTGCCTGCCGGCCTGCCTGCTCAAGTTTCCTGTAAGAGACTGTGCCGTCGTGTGCTTTCGTGGTGCCTGCCCGATTTGGTCCTTCCACCACAACACCAACCACCCCACAGAAGCTACCAACTCTCAGCTGCATTAATTCGTAATTGGAGCGTCTGGCACGATTTCCAGCGCGAGGAACCGGGGCATCGACCAATCGCGCAACCATCGCCGTTTTGCGCCCGCTTTTTGGCCTTTCCCAGCCTCCAGTTTCCATCCGAGGCCTCCTCCTTGGCCAACCCCGGGACTCGCTCCGGGGCTTTTCTGTATCTCTCCCAGGGCACGCCGCCCACCTTTCCCACCCGGATCTCCGCCCTCGCCATGTTCGAGAACCTCCACTGCCGGCCCGAGCCCTCGCGGAAGAGGGCGCATGAGGATGACGATGTGGTCGACGCCGCCGGTCTTTTCGGCCTTCCCGAGCACCGAAGCAAGCGCATCCATTCCCTGCCCCTGCGCTCTTCACCCCCGGGCTCGCACCGGCGACGGGCGCACGACCCCTTGAGCTTTCCGGCCACGCAGCTGGCCTCGGCCGCGCGCGCCCTGGCTGAGCCCGAGCCCGAGCCCGAGAACCTGCACCAGCGTCAGCAGCACCACATGATGGAGCTCGACCGGGACACCGACATGATGCTCGACGACTCGGACGCTTGGGCTTCGAATGCCAGCCGCCTGCCCACGCCCATTCACGCTACATTCGCTGCGCAGGTGCGGGGGAACCACTGGTCCGCCACCGGCCAGAACCCCGGCTCGCTCGCCGATGGCAGCCACCTCGGCTTCGGCGCGAATGCCGGCGACGCGGGCGCCATGCCGCACCACGCCTTCCCCGACGCTGCTGATCCCTCGGTCCCTCGCTCGCTGGACGGCTCGGCCGGCTGGTCCATGATCCAGAACCGTCGCCTGCCGTCGCCCATTAGCGAAAGCGGCGGCGAGGACACGCCGCCCAGCCCGGGCATGGTCCTGGATTCCTCCTCGCCCATCATGAAGCGACCCCACCTGCCCCATCTGCCGCACTCGACAAACCCTGCCGCTATGGCCGCCTTGCACCCCAACATCGAGATATGTCACCAGCCGCCCCCCCACGGCGACACGGGCATGATGGACACCGACTGCGAGACCATTATGGAGGATCAAGAAGGCCATTCACCGTCGTCGGCTCCGGCCACCCCCTCGCCCCGCAGCAAGTTTGGCCATTCCCGCAACAAGCACACGGTGAACTCGTGGACGCTGCAGCCCGGCATGAAGAAATCGTTCAGTATAGGATACCGTGCCGACTGTGAGAAGTGCCGTCTGAAGGTGCCCGGCCACTTCAACCACATCATCGTCTCCTAGACGGACCATGATGGGGCGCGACGCTTCTGGCACCAAAACCTCTCAGCAGCTGACCGCGCGGCTTGCGTCATCTGACCGTCAAATATGCATCTTTCATGACAGCATCGACACATTTGCCATAACGAAACAGCCGCTTCATTCCTCGGACTTGGCTTACTTCTCCCCGCCTGGCCGATTGGGGATGGGCACAACCAGGGCCTAGGCTGGACCACGACGAACTTTGCGAGATGTCCAACGCATGGGAGATCAAGAATTCTCCGGGACGCTCTCAACCCCTGGGTGGCGTTGATAGGCGTGGCAGCGGCTGCTTTGACACACACCACCATCGCTTTGGGTTTTTTTTTTCCGTTTCCGCTTTCTGCTTCTCTATTTCTGTCGGTTTTACATCATAGGGGCGGCATGCATATTGGGTTTTGATTTGCTTATACCATCGGTTTCGATACCCCACGTTCGTTACTGCGTCTACGAAGGCGGCACTGGAGTCTGGAGGCAGCGGCTTGGCGGTTGCCTATTCGGGGAAGCGGCGGATATTTTGCGGAGGTTTTAGACGTCAGGGTCGGGACAAGATGCCCTACGAAAAGCCCAACGCGAGAGCTGCGCACATGATTGCATTTGTATAATAGGAAGCCCCCTCGCCACGGGGGGGCCGTCAATTCATCAGCGTCTTTACCATTGCGGTTTGTCCTGCGGTTTATGGGGGCGCTAGACCATTGCCAAGGGTGCAACTACGGCTATACCAACAGTCTGGGTCCAGGCCCGACGAACCCGAGAAGTGCCGCTGATGGAGGCAAAGAGATAAGAGCAGACCAAAGATAGGGTATGCAAACAGACGACCAACGTGGTTTCAAAGTACAGATTTGGACACAAAACCCTAAACTCCTGACTGTATGCACCGTCCCTGCCACCATGTGAGTGAGTGATACACGGCCCGTACCTCGATGAGGGGCCACTCGGGGAGAGCCTCGGGGAGGGAAACAGGGCGAGCGAGGTTTTCTTCTCCCCCTCGTTCCGTACCCTGGAGGCCCCCTTTTCTCTTCTTCGCCACAGGTGTGACCCCGTCTACCAGAGCCAGCCTTTCTGTTTCTTGTCCTGGCGGTCAAGACCGATCTGGTCCAGCGGGCCCCCTTGACGCTGGTTGTCCTTCTCGGCGTCGAGGGCGGCCTTGGCCTTGTCCTTGAGCGCCTCGGCCTGGCCCTCGACGGCGCGCAGGACGGCGGAGCCCTGCTGGGTCGTGTCCGGGTGGGAGGTGGCGGCGGCGGCGGCTGTGTCTTCCTTGTTCAGGCCGCCGAACAGCCATTCCCGGAAGCCTTTCTTCTTCTGGGGCGCCGCCGCCGCCGCCGACTCGCCGGCGCCGCTCAGCGAGGTCTCCTGCATGGCCTCACCGGGCCACAGCGACCTCGGAGTGCTCTCGGCCGGGGCCGGCGCCGTACCGCTGCTGCTGCTGCTGCTGCTGCCACGCGGCAGCAGGGCCGGAAGGGACATGCCGGCCTGCTTGGCGCGCTCGGTGGCGTCTTCGACCATGCGGATCTGGTCCTCGCTGGCCATGCCCGACATGTAGGCCAGGCGGGCGGCCTCGAGACTGTCCGACTGCAGGTCCTTCTGCATGGAGAAGAACTCGTTCCGGCGCTTGCGGTTGTACATCATCATGTCGATGGTGGCGTAGGCGCTGACGACCAGCGCGAGGCCTGCGGCGGGACAAAAGTCAGCACACGGGCGGGACGGGGAGAGAGGCAGGCGCGGGGCCATTACGTACCGCTGAAGCCGATCAGGCCCATGACGGTGAAGCGGTGGGCGGCGTCCAAGTAGCGGCGCGAGGCGCCGAGCATGCGGTCGAGGCGAGATACGTCGTGGTTCTTGGCGGCCAGGTGGGCGGCCCGCAGGCGGCGCACCTTCTCGTCCAGGGTCTCGGGGCGGTGGGCAGCGGCGGCGGCGGCGGCGGAGGAGGAGGAGGGCGGAGGCCGGGGGGCGGACGGCATGGCGGCGGCGCCGGTGGCGGGAGACGAGGCCGTCGCGGGCTTGGTGCTGGCGTGCGGTGTGTTGGAGGTGAAGCGGGTGGCCTCGGCGACGCTGCGGGCGGTGCTGGTGCCGGTGCTGCCGCGGCCGTCTCGGGCGGCCATTGATGGGTATTTGGGGGGTGGAGGCGGAAGGACGGGCGGGCGAAGAGGCAGGTCCTTCGTCGTTGGCCGGCCGTCGCTCGGTTGGTAGGGAATCGGACTCGGAGAGGGCGAGGAGGCGCAGAAGGCGAGTGTTGGTTACGGCGCCGGGCCAGAGAATGGGCGGGCGGACAGGCGGAGGGTTTCGTGGTATCGATGAAGGGGGGGGGAACACGAAGCACCCTCGGCTCAAACTGGGCGATGGTCGGCTTCACGCACGCAATCGCTCACACATACACACATACGCACACACGCGCGGGGTAACAGGCCAGGACGACGACGACGACAACAACGACGCGGGCGGAGAGAATCACGAAGCGTGAGCTACGACGGGCAACCTCTGCTGGTCGGGACGCTCGCCCGCCCTTCTTCCCAATTTTTTTCTTAGCCCGATTGGGAGCTGGTCATTGGCCAGACGGGCAGGCGCGGTACGTACCTGTCCACGGTGGAGACGAGGACCACCACGCCTTGTGGCTTCCTTCATGGCAGCGGCATTGCATCATCATCCAAGTGCATCTCATCTACTCCACGATGCAGCAATCGCCCATGCATCTTTCCGCCCATCATTTATTATCGGCAAAGCCCACGTCGTTGCCTTGGGCCCAGCACGCAATCGCTGGGTTTCTGGTCAGGCAGATCGCTGCTCAGCGAGCATCTCACCTGTCGCGGCCTAAATCATCCTCTCCCGGCGGGTAAAAGGGCCACTGGCAGCTTACGCGCATGACACACACGGCCAAGGCTCTTCCTCATGGCTGCTCTTGCGCCCGTCCAGCTAACTAGTGGTCGGCCCGACAAGTGTCGAAAAGGGCTTTCCATCTCTCGCGGGGGCTGGAATCCCATCGGATGGCTTCGCTTCGCTGCATCTTCCAGTGTTTCCCTCTGTTTGTTGTGCGCGGGCCGTCATGGTCTCAGACGCTGTGACCCTGCGTACGCCGTCGCCCGAGGAATTTTCCCGATTCCTGCGAGTTCCCAGGTCCTCTTCCAATGGTTTCACCATGAGCAGCGTTTCACTGTCTTGGGACGAGCCTTGGGGGCCATGGGCATCGGGGTCGGGTGCAATATGAGTCAGCCGTGGCTCCTCATAACGGCCGTCTCGAGAGGCATGGCAACTTCTCAGAGCCTCACTGAACTCGTGTCCGAAGCCACCTCAGCGAGCAAGAACCCACGGGCTGCGGTATGCATGTTTGCTGAAGATATTCCTATCGCCAGTATTGTCGTACAGCGAACAGCAGCGGCTGGTCAACTGCGAGCCTGTGGCGGACCCCCAAAGTCCTTGGGCTGAACACACAAGGAAGAGGAAGATCACGGGGCCGGGCTGAGCAGGGCCACCTTCGCGTATTCGGGGTCGCATTGTCCCATTTCCCCCGTGTTGTGATGGTCCACCGATGCCACAGATTATTAGACGCTTGCTCTCGTGCCGGCAACGACGCTCGCCATGTCCGCTTGCATGAACGAGACGTCCTTCTGGGGGTGGGGGTCCCCAGGAGTTCAGCCTACGTAGGCTGGATGTGTAGATCCTCCCCAAATTCACGGACGACTTCGTAGCTCAGCCATGTTAGAGCAGGAACGGGCACTGCCCGCCCCAACGAGTGCAATGGACTCCGGGCCTGACATTTGGTGCCCCGGGTCAGGGGCGGGTCAGGGGCACCACCATGGACCAACCTCACAGGGCCGATTAGAGCGAGATGAAATGGGCCCGAGCACGAAGGGTCTAAAGTGGCTGCAGATTTGCTCGAAAGTCGCCCCTCCGGTCGAGATGTTGCGCACCGTGGGTTCTCGTCTTGGACATCGGGGCCGTTCTGACATCACATTGGCCAGGCGGGCCTGAGGGCCTGGCCGCGGCGGTGATAACACTAAGCCGCTGGTCGCACCGAACGTCTCCCGTGGTGCTTTCTCACCCACGCCCATGTACCGCGTCTTCGACGGCCTCGGCGGCCCAGTCCTGCTTGCGGAACGGTCGAGACGCAGACGCGACCCGGCTCCGCTGTAGTAAGCGGCGGAGGCCAAGAGGGTAGGGGATCCGGACACCCGATAGGGGGAGAGGTTCAGGATGGCGAGTTTCCCAGTATGAAGTCGCCTTAGGAGCCGACGCTTGAGCGTACTTGGCACCTTGGCCCCTTGGGTTGCAGTCCAGTCGGTTGAGGCCCGGTCCAGGGGAAGGTGGTCCGGCTGGCAGGCGGTTTCGACGTTGCCTCGCCCCCTCTCCCCCGCTGCATAACAAGGACCCAGAAAGGGTGCAAGTGCGTAGCCGCAGTATCTGATATGGATGCAGATCAGGAGCCAGAGAAGTATGTAAGTAGTGTCTTGCTTGCTGGACTAAGGGGCCAAGCCAATGACGGCTGGGGGTAGCGGTTCAACTACATACTACATAGTGAGCTCATGTACATTACTGACTACCACTATACTCCACGTCGGGAGGGTGCGACATCCACGTCGCTATGTACTAATCACGTACGTGAGGGTGAGGGCCCTGACCTGGAGTTGCATAGTGCTAGTCGCACATAGCATAGGGCGTCGGAAGACATCCGAACTGCGGCAAGGGGAGAACGCTTGGTCTGTGGGGCTGCGTCAGTTCGTATGTATGGATGTAAGTAGTCGGCAGACTGTGCGCTAGGTGTGGGAATGTGTCCAGTAATACGTGCCACCTACTATACTCTAGCACGCACGTACGAATATGTGCCTAGCTAAGTACTTAGGTAGGTATGCGGCCGGGTTGTGGCCTGCATCGTATCACTCGACATGTGCGCATGTCGGTTGGCATTGCCGCAGTGCCGAGATTGTCGCTGTCGATCCTGGACCGGCACTGGAAAGCGGCCGTCTACCGACGTCGGCTGTGGGGACCGTACAGTACTTAACATGCAGGAGACAGGGCAGATGGGGAAGCAGTGATGGATGTTGCACCGACCCAAGCTCCCCAAGAGGTAGCCCTGTAGGCAGTTGGTTACATAGGAATGGGGATGGGGGCCAGACGGTGCGTGCGTGCGTGCACGTTTTCATGCCATGGCATTCTGATCCCGACGACCTACATAGCACGCGTGCCGCCAAAAAAAAAGATCGTCGTCCACGGTCGCATCGGGGAGGGGGAGGCCGCTCGCCGTACCGTACCTATTTTACATACCTCCTACCACCCACGGTGTGCGCATGCATTGCCGGGCCATCCGAGAGAGAAGAAGGCGCATCGGTCCCGAAGCGGACGCAAAGGGCTGAGAGGGCGGGCGCGAAGAGGGACGGCGGCAGGAGAAAAGAAGCCCGTCGGCCGTCCGTCCCAACACCAAGAAGACTGGGCCCGGTGAGGGTTCGGCATGTTGGGCGGGCGAGCGCTGGCTTTCTTTCTGCACACGGCCCACGTTGTTGCTCGCCGGGCTTTGGGCCGGGGTCTGGTTTCGTTTCAGAGTTGCCCACGGAACAGGCGAGGGCGGATTCCAGCAGGACGACAAGGCACACACCTGCGGCTCCCCGCCCTCTTCTACCCTTACCGGCATCCACAGCCGGCCCTGTCACGTACGAGTGGACAGCGTGCAGGTAGGGGGTACTTAGGGGACTCGGATATTGCTAAGCGGGCGTGAGGGGCCCGGAGGAGGACCCCGGGTGGTGGGATGGGGAGAAGGATACGAGAGTCGACGTCGTCGTCTGTTCCCCCCCTTCCTTTTTGGTGTCCCGGCCACGCCATCTTGGCCGGACCCAAAGACGCCGGTTGCGTTCTTCGTCGTCTGCCACCATCTTATCTCGCACCGTCTGTTCGGGGCTCTGTTCTTGGCTGTTCTCGGCAAACCACCCCCTGCGGCGAATGGGTGACCGGAGAAAGGCGTCCGGATCCACGTGGCGTTTGCGCCGACGGGGATCGGTTTTGACAAACCGACGATGTGCGGCTGCGCAAGAGTGGATGTTTTCTTGGAAGGCTACCTTCCTTCCACAGCCCAGATCCAATTACCACCCATGCCTACTTACTTAAGGAGGTACCTACCTAGAGGCAATAAGTCCATACTAACCTAGGTAGGTAAGTAGAGGTATGTACTTAGGTAGGGGGGGCACGTGTGATCGCCGAAGCCCTGGCCAGCCTAACTACTATGTAATCCCCCCCCGGGAGTCTGGCTATATGTAGTATGGGGGGGCCGCTTGGCGGCGTGGAAATGTCGGGATATTCACGAATTGGACCAGATAGTCTTCCAGTTACTGTACACCTGATCTACCCCTACTGTCGTGTTAGTTTGACTTCCAATCCAATAGTTGACTTCAGCAGATGAGAAGCCGGAAGCCTTCCGCACGGCTTCTCGATGGTGGTGACAACCGTCATGGATGTGAGGAGGACGTACGTACCTATTTACAGGGCTTCTTACTTACATCCTGCCGACTTACCTAAGTAGGTACTTGGGTACCGTAAATTCGGGCTACAAGATAATTCTCTTAACTACTTAGGTAATGCTGGGGCATCTCGGGTGGCGGCCATTTCTTCAGCAGCGGATATTACGCGGACATTGCTTAGGCCCCTCCTGGTGGGGTCGGGAGCAAGCAGGACCCCGACTGGGGGGAGGGGGGCTTGTATACACAGACACACACACACTCTCGGAGAGAAATAGAGAGGGAGAGAGACGCAGAGGACGCAGTAGTAGTAGTAGTGGGTGGTGGTGGTAGTAGCAGCTGCAGCAGCAGCCCTTTTACATTCCAACCATTCTAGGCAAATCCATGGAAACTCAAGGACAGGTCCGGTTCCCCTTCCCGTCGGCGGCTGATACCTTTCCATACTACTTACTACCCATCCTGTGGGTGATCGACGCGGCAATCTTTACCCCGTCTGTTCGTAGGGATACACACCTCGCCAATGCTGCCGCTCGCTCACAACCGGGCTGTCTTGTCATCTTTGACCAAGATCCACCCCCCTTACGCAGGTGTTCGCCGTGCGACAGATTTCGTGCAGGTGCGTATTCAGTTGGGTGGCCACCCAGCTCAGCCCCCCTACGATTCATAAACACAGCCAGTTCAGCTCGGAGCGACGGGTTCACACTGCCTGGTCCAGGCAATCTGGCCGAGTCTTGGTTTAAGTACTTGGAACTAGAAATCGAAGGTTCGCGGGCAGGTTCCAGCCAGGCCCGACGCTATGGATGGCGCCAAAGACAACGGCGCCAACCGCCTCCTGCTGCCTCGGCTACCCAAGTAACCATGGCCTCTCTCTCTCTCGGCCAACCGGAAGATGGCCCTGCTGGCTTGCTAGGCACTGGTGACCGGCTACTTACCTTATGACAATACGCCCGGGGAATGACGGGCACACGCAGCCGCAGGAGATCTCGAGATTCCCGTCGGCCGCAAGCGAGCCATCACGGTCCACCCGAGCCGCCTGGCCCCTACTGCTGGTTCAGATCCACGGGGACGCTATGCTTGAGACATAGATGATGTATGTGCTTGTGACCCTCCGGTTCGCGCGCACGTCACCTTTCCGGTCGAGCCCGTGCCCTCCCATGTCTTTTTGCCCAGGCGAGCCAGTCAGTGCTGCTGCTCGCCACTCTGCTGGGTGCGTGTTCTCGCCCGCCGCCCTCGTCGATGCCACACGCCTGTTACCCAAAACGTGCCCTTTCCCCCGCGCTCGGCACCCAGCCGTGGCCATGAACAGGTTGACAGGGTCCCACGGGCGGGTGGCGACGGCGACTGAAACGCGCGCAGAGCTGGCTGCTGGTGGGCGCGTTGCATGACATCTGACGACAAATTCGGTCCTCCCCTTCCTTGTCCGCGCGCCCCTCCCGGTACGTCCCATCCGGTTGTGCATCCCTACTACTGCTGCTGCTGCTGCTCCTGCTACTACTACTATAGCCGCCAGTTGGTAACAGCCTCAGCCTCTCGGGCCGCCGAGGACTGCCTACATCTGGCCCGGCACGGCCGGACAAAGCTCGATTCGACTCGACAACCGTTCCGCGCTCCCGGTCCTGTTGAGAGCTGAGATCAACGGACGCTAGGGGGGCTCTAGCAAGGAAGAACTAGAGAGAAAAAAAAAAAAGCCTAGCGGCTAGCCCAGTTCTCAGGGGCCACGAGCTCGGCATTCCACCTCGGAGTGGGCCGAACGTGGGCAGCAGTGGGCTGAAGCTGGGGCATCCCATTCGACACCACGCCTGGCCGGTGGTCCAGTCGTGTGGGCGCGCGAGCGACCTTCATGTTCACACTAATCTACCCTATACGCTTGGACGGTACCGAGGAGCGAGGGTTGCAATGCTCGATAGGGCCCGCGGCGTGACAGGCTGATGGCCGGCCAGGGTCAAGGTCCCTTGGAGACGACGGACGGCCTCCGGATGCATGGCTCCTCCCCTCGGGTGCCCACCGCCTCCGCCCTCTCTGGCTCCCTGGTCCCGGCCTCCCCATGGCCGTGGGCCGTCCATGGCTCAGTACTTATGAGCCATCCGCTCCCCTCCACGCGTGAGGTCTGGATGCTCGGTTCTGTAGGCAGTTGACGCTGAGAGGGAGGAGTATCCACGACCCGCCCCCAACAAAACACCACCTACACCCCGTCGTCGTCGCCGTCTTCCGCCGCCCCTCCTCCCCGCGAGCACCATGTCGGCCACCAAGACCGACTACCAGGTCGCCTCCCTGGCTGCGGGCTTCAGTCTGGGTTTCGGCTTTCTGACGGCATGGGAGGCCATCAAGCAGACGCGCCGGAACAAGAGCCCGCTGAGGAGCAGTTACATTTACATGATCGTAAGGCCGGCCCCCGCCCCTGAATCCGCCCCGGCCCCTTGCCCTTTGGCCTTTGGCCCTCCGTACCACTGCGCCGCTTTGCTAACCATACCAATCACAGTGGGGCGAGATCGCTGCCAACATCGTCATTGCCATCCTCGGCTGGCTCTTTCTAGACGGCATCCTCAAGCCCACGTAAGTCGGACCTCGCGGGCGGGCGGCGGAACTCCTGGGTGTTGAGGTCTCTCCCACGGGTGGCTAACCAGCGGTCCCGGCAGTGTCCCCGTCCTCTTCTTCATCCTCTTCTGCTGGGTCTGGGAGATCCAGCTGCTCATGCAGATCATCATCAACCGTATAGCCGTCATCGCCGAGAGCCAGAAGACGGTGCGTATGGTCAAGTACGGCACCGTGGTCATCATCACGTCCATCAACGTGGCCGTCTTTTGCATCTGGATCCCGTCGCATATGAACCCGCCGGTCAACAATACGTAGGTCTTCCGTCGAGCTGTCCGGCCGGGACCGAGCGAACTGACGCCGGCGAGCAGCTTTGTCCTCATCAACAAATACTGGGACCCTGTGTCCAAGGTGTTGATTCTGATCGTCGATGCCGGTCTGAATTGGTACTTCGTGCGCATTGTGCAGGAAAGGCTTCTCAACCAGCACGGACTCGTCAAGTACGCTCCGCTGGTGAGCTTTAACACGAAGCTGCTCATCGTGTCGATTCTGATGGACGTCATGCTCATTGGCCTGATGTTCCTGCCCAACCCCATTGTCTTTGTCCAGTGAGTCACCCTCCCCGTCCCCGTCCCCCTTTGGGAGTTTGGCTTTTGCCCTGCATCCCTCGGCGCCCTGTCCACGACGCGAGGCCGGCTGACGCGTGGCACGCCTACAGGTTCCACCCGGTGACCTACCTGACCAAGCTCAACATCGAGATGAGTCTGGCCAACCTGATTGCCAGGCTCGCGCGGAACGGCAACAACGACGTCCACTTCAACTCGCTGTCCTACACGGGCGGCCCCCACCGGTCGCAAGGGCGCGCGAACGCGCACTCGGACCCGGCCGACCACGAGGTGGCCCTCAAGTCCTTCACGCAGTCCCGGGTCCGCGCGGAGCGCACCGACGGCGACAGCGACGACAGCGTCGCCGCCGCCGGCATCCAGAAGAGGCTCGACGTGGAGGTGACGGTGTCGCCCAGCGGCTCGAGGCATCCGCACCCCGCCACGGCGTACCAGGGCACCGAGGACGAGATGTCGCTGGCGCACAACGCCGGCTACCCCGTCGACAGGTCCTCGAGCCGGGGCGCCACCGTGGGTTGGCAGCCAGACGTGTAAAGTTGGATTTTCTTTTGTACAACGGTGCGAAAAAAGGGGGTTGAACTCCGGGAGCCGGAGAGTGTTGTGATGTATAGGTACGATACCCGCATGTTGATGCCGGCCCGCCGAAAGCCTTTTGGGGGCCCGGAATGGCAAACATGCAACGTGGACCGAGGGAAAGGCGCCAAACCTGCCGAGTATTATTTAATTTAATTTCAACGCCGCGACGACACAACGACGTGATGGCGCATTTCTTTGTCTCCTTGTTTATCACATGCGCTCCCCCCCTCTCTCTCCGTCTCCGTCTCTTACTGCACGTCCCGGGTGTGGCGTCTTCTGTGCTCCTATTCCCCCCATGTTCTTGTTCCAACAGCCAAGGTAAACGGTGATTGGCCCGAGATACAAAGAGAGAAAAAAAGACATCAAGGTCCTCGCTTCGATGGGCCCGTCAGCCTACAAACAAATGGCCTGGCTTAGTGCAAGTAGCGAGCATATGCGTCCCTTCGTAAACCCAGACTGGATGTCGGATCAGTGCCGCGTGTGCTGGTGCTGACTATTGAGCGCCTCCGTATAGGTGGACAGACGGCCTGCCCAGACTTGGCCCCCCACTGCGTTGCCGCGTGCTACCTAGGAAAAGATGTATGTACTTACATATCAGTTCATGTCATGCACCGTCCAATCTATGGAGTATGCATGGCGTAAATAGCAGGGCTCCGTCCCCCAATACCTTAGTAGCAAGACTGTGCCATCCTGACTGCTCGTCGTAGCAACCATTCGTGTTCAAGTATACTCTCGTCGTATTCGGTTGCCCGAGGGGGAGCTATCGCAAGCGGCGCTTTTGTCCGTACGAACGTTGTGCCTTGGACCGCCATCTCGCCACGCAAAGACGGGCGCATACACGCACGCACCCCGCGGCGCCGCAAACAAGAAGGAATGGCGGACGAAAAGCCTGGCGCGGCCAAGTCGTCGTACGTCCGCCATGCGACGACGGCCGTGCTGCACGGCAGCGGTGCGGACTCGCCCGAGGAGCGGTGGCTCGTCAGGAAGCTCGGTACGTTAGGGGGGAGGGGGAAGGGGGGAATAAGACGGCCGTGCTAACACCAAGAACCCTAGACTTCGTCATTCTCACCTATTGCTGCGTCAGCTCCTTCTTCAACTACCTGGACCGGGCGGCCTTCGCCAACGCCTACGTGGCCGGGCTGCGAGAGGACCTGAACCTGGCGGGGCGCGACTACAACGTGGTCCTGTCCATGTTCACGGCCGGCTCCGTCATCGGGCAGATCCCGCACGCCGCCGTCCTGCAGCGGGTGGCGCCGCGGCTCTGGCTGCCGTCCATGGTGCTGGTCTGGGCGGGGCTGACCATGTGCACGGCGGCGTGCGCGACGTACGCGCAGCTGTGCGCGGTGCGCTTCCTCCAGGGGCTCGCCGAGGCGAGCACGTACTGCGGCACCATCTACATCATCGGGTCCTGGTACCGGCCGCGGGAGATGGCCAAGCGCACGGCCGTCTTCACGGCCGCGGGCCAGGCCGGGTCCATGTTCGCCGGCCTCATGATGACGGCCACCCACCGGGGGCTCGCCGGCCGTGGCGGGCTCGCCGGCTGGCAGTGGCTCTTCCTCATCAACGGCCTCATCACCTGCCCCATCGCCGTCATGGGCTTCCTCTGCTTCCCCGACACGCCCGAGCGGACGCAGGCCCGCTGGCTGAGCCCGGCCGAGCGGCGCCTGGCCCTGGCCCGCCTGCCGCCCAAGCGGGCCGACGGCCACAACATCAGCCCCCGGTCGCTGGTGCGGCGCACGCTGGCCAACCCGGTCCTGTACATCCTGTGCTTGTTCGCCGTGGTGGCCGGGGCGCTCGAGGCGCTCGTCGTGCAGAACCTGTTCCTCCTGTGGCTCAAGTCGCAGAGCCGGCACTTCAGCCAGGCCCAGATCAACACGTACCCGCTGGGCGTCCAGGCCGTGGGCATCGTGTCCAACTTCCTGGCGGCCGTCCACATCGACGCCACCGGCCAGCGGGTCCCCATGGGCGTCCTCGTCTGCGCCTTGCAGCTCGTGGCGGCCGTCATCCTGCTGGTGCCCGGGCTGGCCTTCCCCTGGGTCTTCTTCGCCTACTACCTATCGGGGACCTCGTACATGGTCAACCCCCTCACCTTCGGCTGGGCCAGCATCATCTGCCAGCGCGGGGGCGACGACGCGGCGCGGTCCGTCATCGTGTACGCCATGAACGCGGCGTCGACCTGTCTCTACACCTTCTGGGGCATCGCGCTCTACCCCGCGTCGGACGCGCCGTACTGGCGGGACGGCATGATTGCCATGATTGTCGTGGTGTTCGTCATGCTGGCCATGGTCGGCGTCGTGCACCGGCTCGACCAGCGGACGCCGACCCGCCATAGCCACACGCAGGACGGCGAGGTGCCTGACGAGGGACAGCTCGAGGGCAGTGTCGTTCTAGAGACGCCGCGGGAGGCGGCGCATTTGCAGGGCCCAGGGGCCGTCGAGGGAGAGAAAAGCAAGGTTTCAACACACGGTGACCATGAGGCCGCCGCTCGTGGAAATGAAAAGTGAAGAAGTAGGTGCATACGTGAATCTAATTTCAACATGGGGAGAGGTGGACGGATGCATACATATATAAATATGTACATAGTCATGTAAAGTAAGAATTATGGTGTATGTGTGAGTGAGTGAGTGAGTGAGTGAGTGAGTGAGTGAGTGAGTGAGTGTGTATGTGTGTATGTGTATTAATGCGTACCTACATCCTACCTAAGTACCCTCCTGCCTCTTACTAAGGTACCTGGGTACCTAGGTGCATATCTAATTGGAAGTCAGTACCTTAGTAAGTAAGTAGGTACTTACGATAGAAGCTAGCTTATAAGATGTACATATGAATTGGCAACTTGGACATGACCCACTTTCTACCTCCTCTATGCCAGAGGCGGGAGTCGCCCTGGACTATGGAAGCCAGAGCAGCAGGTGGAAGTGAAAAAGATATTCGGGAAAAAGCACAAGTCCCGACTCGCATCTCGACTGAATGGGACTTGGTTGGGGGCATTTCGGACACGGAAGGATTATGTATGTACTTACATTACATGCAAGCCTCGGAAGGCCCGGTGCAGCGCGGACCGCGGCAGGTCCTTCCTTCCCCAGGCAGCGCCCCTCTCTCTGTGTACATAGTATCTCTCTCCCGCTCTCTCGTGTCCCCCACCACGCCTCGCTAGGATTGGAAGTATCGATCCCTCCCTCTTATTAGGGGGCCAAAGGGGACGGGATTCCGCCCTCGACGCCCGCACAACCACCTACAACAAGAAGACATCGGATACACCACCACTCAGGGAAAATCACCGTGTGTGGGAAAATGACGCCCGAAGACGTTGCCGCGATCCTGGCCGCGAAGCCGCCGCCCGCCGCCGTGCAGCCCGAAGCAGGCGGCCTGGATGGCCAGGTCGCTGCCGGCTCCGGCCCTGACGACAACCCCCGGGCCGACGAGCTCGGGCGCGTCTTGCGCTACGTCGCCGAACTGCACGAGACGGGCTCCGAGACGCTTGACCTGGTGGCACAGAAGATCGGGGACGGCAGTCGTGACGGTGAGTCGGCTCGCTCCGAGTCCCACCCGCTTCCAGCCGCCCCGGCCTGCTGACTGACCTACCCCTTACGCCCGCAGCCTCGTGGCGGCTTCCGCTCGGACGCTCGGGTCTGCTCGACTTCTTCGCCGCGCTCCTGGCCGCCGATGGCCTGAGACCGACCCTCGCCGTCCACGCTCTCCGCGTCATAGGCAACTCGTGCGCCGACACCGGTACTGTTCCCCTTGTGCGCTTTGTGATTCTCCGGACCGTGGGGGCTGACGGCAGCCAGATGAGAATCGCGCCCGCGTCGTGGCCTCGGACTGTTTGCCCCGCATCGTGCAGCTGCTGCGCGACGATGCCCTCGTCGGCCTGGCCGTTCCCGTCCTGTACAACACGTGTGTTGACTACGGTAAGCACCGCCGCCGGCCCTGCGTGTGCCCCGTTGGCTGACGGCCCCCTCAGAGCCCGCGCAGACGGCCGCCTACAAGGCCGGCCTGAACCCCGAACTGGTCGGTCTCCTGTCCGGCCCTCGCCGCGAAACCGCCGAGCCGTTCCTGGAACTCATCTGCAAACTGCTTGAGTTGATCGCCACCAAAGGTAGGGAGAACCCCCTGCCGTGCCCTGCCCGACCCTGGGACTCACGTACGCGTCCGCCATTGCAGAACCTGAAGCGAACCTGGTGCACCCCGCCACGCCCTTCACTCTCCTCAGCCTGGCCACGGCTCCCGCCGCGCTCGAGGATGGCGAGGACTTCCTGAGCCTCACGTCGGTGGCCCTGGCCTACCTCTCCCACGAGCGCTTCCAGCAATCCTTCCTGGAGACGCCGCGCGCTCCCAGCCTCTTCATGGCCGCCTTCTCCAACGCCTGCCTGCAGCTGGACGCCATGGACGCGAACACGGACATGGCGGCGCAGATCAAGAAGGTGCGGACCGTCTTCATGCAGTCGCTGGCCGACCTCTCGGCGCACCCACTGTTCGCCGCCTCGTGCCCCATTGACGGCCACGACGTCAAGCAGCTGCGTGCCTGGCTGTCGTCCGACTCGGTGCACCTCCAGAGCGGCGCCTGTCTCGCCCTGGGCAACATCGCCCGGTCCGACGCGACGTGCACCGCCCTGGTCCAGGGCCCCGCCATCCACGAGCCGCTGGCGGCCATCGTCGCAAACCCGGCCGTCGCGGACGCGCAGCTCCTGCACTCGGTGCTCGGCTTCCTCAAGAACCTTGCCATCCCGGCCGCCAACAGGCCACTGCTGGGCTCCGCGGGGCTGCTCGGCCCGGCTGCGCTCCCGCGCATCTGGGCCATGGACACACAAGTGCAGGTCCAATTTGGCGCCGTCTCGCTCGCCCGCCTGCTGGCGACATCGTGCCCGCCCAACGTGCAGAGGCTATGCACGCCCTTCCCCGACGACGCCGCGGCGTCCGCGTCGGACGAGGGCCGCACACCCCTCCAGCGACTTGTCGGCCTGGTCAAGCGGTCGGACCAGGCCCCCACGCAGACGGAGGCGGCGCGTGCCGTCGGCGCTGTCCTGCGCGTCCTGCACTCGGACGCCGACGCCGCCGCGTCCCTGGCGGTCCCCAAGGAGGGCGGCGTCTCGCCGCTGCGGCACTTCTACGCGGCCCACGAGGGCATCCCGGACGCCCTGGGTTTCCTGGCGACGCAGGACAAGTTCCCGGTGCTGCGTTCGGAGCTCTGGTTCGTGCTCGCCCTCATCTCGCGCTCGCCCGAGGGCGCCGAGTGCGCGGCCCTGTGTCTGCAACAACCCGCGCTGGCCGGGGCGCTGCGGGAAACGGTGCAGGGGCGCGAGGGCCCGAAGGAGCAGGAGGCCGCCCGGTCCCTTACGGCGGACGACGCCGCCGCCGCCGCGGCCCCGGCCGACCAAGCCATCGTTCAGCAGCTCGGGCCCGCCGTCGGCGGTGACGCGGGGCTGGGCCTCCAGCCGCAGCCGGTGGACCCGAGCCGGAAGGCCGACATGGCACGCAAGGACCGCGAGAACGCCCTGGTGCTCGTGGCCGAGCTGCTGCAGCGGCATCCCGAGAAGCTGGCCGACCTGGACACGTTCAAGGAGATGCTACGGATAGGGGGCCAAATGGTCATCGACGAACGCACGGCGCCGCCGGCAGGCCACTGAACGACCGGGCCCGAGGGAACTCAGACTAGTATAAAGGGCCGGCCGGCAATGTAACGAATACACATGTACACACATCGGATTGGGGCCGTCTCCGGAAGAGCCGGCCCAAAAGCATGATTTCTGGCACGTGTAGCACCCATGTAGGCGACTTGACTATTTTCGTAGAATGAAACAATCTTACGCAGTCTCGCGTCCAGGAACGGGCCGGAGAGATCACGTTTGCGAGGGACTGCCCTGGCGCCCCGTTGGGGGTGGCGCGAGGACTCATGGACGCACGAACTGCCGATGTGTACGTGCCTCGACGTCCCCGGACCAGAAGTTGGATTACTTTTCTTGTTTTCTCGTCTACTAGCGACCAGGTGCCGCATAGCGTGTGAGACCAGTGGTTCCCCTACCAGCTGGACTCGGGTCTTGAACCGACCGACCGACCCTTTTTCCAGCGACACACTCGCGAGAAGAAAACAAAGAACAAAGCAGCAAAAGCCCAAAGTGATTCGCGATCAAATGCCGTGACCAGACTCCCGTGACATTCATGGTTTCCCCCCCTCCAGCCTACGGAGGGAGGAGGATGCATCACCTCGTCCTGTCTAGAAGGTGGTAGCTTATTTCTTGTTGGCCTCAGCCTCAGCCGCGTCCCGGGCGCGCTTCTCGCGGGCACCCTGGGTGCGCTTCTCGCTGCGGGCCACGCGCAGCTTGCGGTAGGCACCGCCCTCGATGTTCTTGGGGGCATCGCTCTTCTTGATCTCGGTGACGCCCTCGGCAACGGGGGCGAAAGGCACGGCAGCACCGACGTGGGACACGGCGTTGCTGATGTCGGTGTCCTTGCTGTCACCGGCCTTGGGCTTGCCGGCCTTGCGGGGGAAGACGACGAGGCGCTCCTTGTAGGCCTTGAGGCGGGCGACGTTGGCGGCCAGCGACTCCTCGCTGAGGTTCTGGCGGCGGGAATCGACGGCGATACCAACGGTGGGGGCGTACAGCTTGGGGATGCCGGCAGCCTGCGGAACCACGGGTCAGACAACGGCAGGGGGGTCGCGGGCCAGAGCAGCCGCAGAGCTCGTGTCGGAACATACCTTGAGCTCAGCCAGGGTGAAACCACGGCCGGCGCGGACGCGGCGGTTGTACTTGATGGTCGGGCAGCGGACGACGGGCCTCAGCTTGTCGACGGGGCGGGGAGCCAGGGCGGCAGCCTTGGTGCGGCGGGCATCTCTGCGGCGGATCTTCTGGGTAGCCTGTAGTGCGCAAATTCCACTGGTCAGACGGGTCCTTTTCCATTTCCACTGGGCGCGGGGGACGCGGTTCCTCCGTCGCCCTCTCGCCGTCGTCCCGGGGCTCGTACCTGGTCAAAGTGGCATCGAACCCGGCGCTGCCAATCCTTGCGGAAGTCTATCGTGATACAAAGTCAGCGGTCGGTCCCCTCGGTGGGGGGCGAAGTGTGCCCTTCATGACGGCCGTCATCGCGTTTCGGAACATCGGGGCGGGCGTGGGTGGCTGAGGCTCGACGTACGGTTCTTCTGGATCTGGTTGTTGTGCTTGATCGCCTAGACATCGGGGAGAAAAAGATCAGTACGTGGCTCAGGGCGTGAAGCTACACAAACGGCACCGCCATGTCGCCGGCGCCCGCCCGTAGTCGAGCAGGGAAAAAAAAAGCTGAACAGGCCAAACGGGCGGCCCGCAAAGCGGCAACGGGGCTCGGAGGCGGCGACATGACGGGCGTCGAAATCGAAAGGCAGCGAACCTACCATTGTGACTGCTTGCGATCAACTGGTCCGTCGGGAGGAGGTTAGTTGGGTGGTTGATCGGTCGAAGTTGAAGGGACTGGGACTGGGAGGCTCGATTGGCAGTCTCTCACAAATCTTAGACGTCGTCTCCAGAGCGTGCACCCTCCAATTGGCTAACAGCGACTGGAAATTCCGACCCGGTCGCTTTCCACACGGGCAGCTCAGCAAATTTTGGGCTGGAGGGCTGAAAACCCTACGCCCCGACTTGGTCCAAGCGGGGCTGGTGTGGCTTTCCCATGCCCCATCAGCCCCACCCTATGTGGCTGCTGCTCTTTCCAACGATCCATGAGCCTATGTACATATGCATAAATAACCAATGTACTTACATGTGTATCCTTCGGCATCGATTCATCTAGAGTACGCCTGGCTGTCTGTCTATAAGGCATGCAAGGCAGATATATACCCGAAGTATTGATGTCGGGCTTTCCAAATCGCTCCTGAATATCCATACTTGCATCGATGGCAGTCGCCGTCCTCACTTGGCTGACTGTGCACACCCGAGTGAGGTTGGAAGACGCTGCTCCGTGGTGCAACAACAACAACACGTTCCCCATGCGTTGACGGGCACTGACTGGTACATCACGCCATGTTCCCTCGCGGCACGAGGGGGCTGCCGCCTCCAGCAAGAAAAGCTCGGTCTACGCAACAGGGAAACCTCGGGGAGGCTTGGCGAGCGGTGTCCTTGTACATCTGTCCCCAGACGACCGGCCAACCTTCCATGGAGCCGGTGCCGCCAACCAAAGTACCGCTGTGTATACGACACCTCGGCGGTGTATCAGGGAGTCATCTCCATACAGACACAAGCTATTTACCCATCGATCTACCCCAGAACGCCAGCAGGTGGGTTTCGGACTCGGGCCGCGACGTTGCCGGCAATGGGCTTTTCTGATGCGGTGCCATTCTGAAAGTAAGACGTGCCGAGGTATCCGTATCACGACCGCAAGCCTGTATGAAGGATATATTCCACCGGACAAGGCACCCTCAGTGAGCACCAATGCCCTCGCCGTAGCATGCCCGTGTGCAGCAGAGAAGAAATGGCGATCCGATAGCCGCTGGCCCTTCCCAAGGCTACACCACAACACCCATCAATCGGTACTGACCGTGGCATGTGAGGTACACGAAGCCAGCATGCATACTCACTTACATGCCCGGCACCCCCTCGATTTTCCTCGGCACCCTATCCACCAAGTAAGCAAGGAGCATGGCCGACAGGCGCCCGGCCAGCCAGATACCGTAGTGAGATACCAAGGAAAGCAACGCACTTACCGCCCCGTGCTCTCAAATCCAAGTAACGGCCATTAGCATTGGTCTGGTATATTCATCTAAGCTAGCCGCTGTCCGCTGTCCCTGTTCTGCGAAAGGGGGTAAATCAAAGCATTATACGTAACAATAACGCTACAAGTGGTGGGTGTCTGCATCTAGCATCTCGGAGACGCCTTCTTCAAGCCTTGGCCCCAAGGGTCCCAACGACGCTGGCATCGTCGTCTTGGTACAGTGCGTGCTCCTTAATGTAGTTCACGACCGTCTCGGGCACGAGATAATCGATATTCATGCGGCGCTTCGAGAGTAGGCGGATCTTGGTCGAAGAAACCTCGTTAGGAATGTGCTGGGGGATGTAGTAGATCTGGTCTTCCCACTCCTTAAGCGTCCCCATGGCCTCTTGCATGTCGGTGCCGGCTCTCTCGACGACGAAGGCTCCGTACTTGCCCAGGATGTGCGCCAGATCGTCCTGGCTCCATACCCCCGGCGTGCTCATGGTCTGAATCAGATCGGCGCCGGCCAGCAGTGCGATCCGAGCGGGGTGTTTCTCGCCGTTGCTATCGGCGATGCCGCCCATGACATCATTGATCTCGTGTTCGAAGTGGTCCAGTACTTTGGCCGTCGGCCTGGGCGGGGAGGGGAGGGAGTCGGTCAGTCGGCCGCGGCACGGGCGGGCGAGGGCGCACAAAGGCGCACGGGTGACTCACATGTACTCGGAGTGCATGGCCTCCCACGGATCGACCATCAGGTAGTCGGCCGTCTGGGTGCGGGTGGCGATGGCCAGCTCGGCCATGCGGATTCGGTGATGGGCGGGGGCCAGGCCCACCTTCTTGTAGGCGTCGCCGACGGGCGAGAGGTAGGCGCCGACGACCGAGTAGCTGGTGTTGGCCTTGACGTAATCGTGGGCCAGCGAGAACATGCGCAGGTGCAGGAAGGTGATGGGGGAGAAGCTGCCACAGGCGACGAGCACCAGCGGCGTCTTGCCGGGCTCCACGTTCCGCTGCAGGCGGTTTGTCGGGAACGTGTAGTTGTCCAGCGCCATGGTAGCGATGTGTGCGGTGGTGTCGGTGGAGGAGGACGAGGAGGAGGACGAAGCGTGTGACGCGGAGGCCATCGGAGGGAGAGCTGCAGCGATGGGGGGGGGGGAGCGGCGGCGGCGACGGAGGCGGCGTCAGCGGCGGCAGCAGCGGACAAGGGCCCCGAACGAGCCAAGAACAGAGCCACGGGGGTGGGTGAGGGGGGCGCAGTGAGCAGTATAAGCAGGTGCAGCAGGTACAGCAAGTGCCAATGCCAAGCGCCAATAGATAGGTAGACCTCGAGAGCTGGAGGGTGGGCAATGCGGTAGGATAAGGACGACGCGCTGTCTTTCGCTGCTTGGGTCCGGAGCCGGGCAGCAAGCAGGCCCTGTTGTGGTAGGAAGTATGTAGTATGGATAGTACCAAGCAGTAGTGATGGTGGCCACGGCGGTGGTTTACTCTGGCTGGCACAACGAGCGGGGTGGGGGGGCGACGTCCACCGATGAGAGAGAAAGAGAGGGAAAGAGAAACCTAGGTATTGTAGGGGAGAGAAGGGAAAGGTGCACGTGTTGAACAATCCAGTAAGAATCGGCTCCAATGGTGTCGGGGTAACTCCCGGCCGGTCGGCTGATGAGTTGTTAGCGGTGGTCAGAGGGACGAGGGAATGCCGGAAACCGTCGCAGACGGGGCAAGCAAGACAAGGCAGGTACAGAATGACGGACCGCGAGCGAGAGCGAGGCCGGATCGAATGGAGAGAACCTAAGGAACGAGCTGGGGAAGGTACTTTAAGTATGGGCGCCGGCGCAGACCCGTGGATTCCATGCCCAGGCACCCAGCGTCTCCATTCCGCCCGAGTACGGCTGTTACACGTCCCTGTAGGTAGCATTTTAGGTAAAATGTAGTACGAATGAATAGCTTGCGGTGGGTTCGCAAGATGCATCGTAAAACCGCCCACGTCTGCAGGGTTCACACACACACACTTATATGTATGTATATGTACGCACATATCCATTTGCTGCTTGTGCGGGAGCGACCGCGGCTTTGCCGGAGCGATCCTGCTGCTGCTGCTGCTGCTGCTACAGGGTCACGGGAGGAGAGCCGTTTCTATTATTTCTCCTCCATACCTCCCTTCTCCCTCCAAGCGGTAACGATACCGGCAGGGCGGGGGCATAAACTGCCCGACCCTCCATGGATACTCACAGGGCCACCAGGTAGGTACATACATACTAACCTACCTACCTAGGTAGGTAAGTATCCAGTAAGAGGCAAACAACCTAGCTGGGAAAACTGAACAATCGGGCTGCATCCAGTTTCGGACATGGGCGGTTTCCCATGTTGAAACCCAGGCACACACTTGCGCAGGGGCTTATGCAATAGGATCGGCCACTGGGGGACTCCGACTCGCTCACCCGCCGTGTCCTCCCTCCGGGCTGGTATCCAGTACTATGGGCATCCATACTCAGCAAAGCACTCGGCAGTCGGACCCGGGTGGTGGGTGTGCATCTCACCTATCCCATGCCTTGATCATGCGGGAGACGATATTGCCTGCGTGGTAGAAATCCGGGGGCCGCGTACGGGGGGTCCATGCCACCTACCGAGATCCATGCTGAGAACTGCCAACCAAGTACGAGCGGCTCTTATGCACCTGATATATGCACTTTTTGCCTATACAAACGCCTGTGTGCATGCATTCATTCATTTCCTCCCACAGCACTTCGCCGTCAGCCATTCCGAATGCCTGTGATCGTTTCGTGGACCAGCCTCAATCTGCTCGAGGACCGCGGCAGGTCCGCTTAAGGGAGCGCGAGCATCCCGTCCTAGAGCGGTTAGGCCCGCTCTGTGGGTTGTAAGTATGGGATGTACGTAGGTTCTCATGTACCTAGGGCACCAAGGGGTACGCAAAAGGGTACATACACCGCGACTTTTTGCTGCCGTCCCCAATTGCTTGCCGCTGCCGCTGCGGCAGGCGCGCGCACCCGCGCCAAAGTGGCCAGACCGAAAAGAACATTCATCACTAGTTGGCCCTGCGCAACCTCCCCTTCCTCCCCGTCGTGTCTGCATTCCCTCCCTTCACGTCACTCATTTGACCTCCGCCCGCCTCTTCCTCTGACCGAACCCGCCCATTCACCCTCCAGAGTTCAGGCGACCGATTCGTCCCTCCTACTCCTTGTAATCGCACCCGCACAAGCTTGCAGCCGACCCAGCCCGTGGCGCCCGAGACTTCAGGATGACGCGCGCGCAGCAGACCATCTCCCTGGCCCTTCTGGCCTCGTCGGTACGCCGCCCCGAGGACGTCCACCTGCACATACAAAGACACCGTGATGCTGACGACGGGGTGTTTGTCTAGTTCTACCTCGCCCTCTACCTCCAGCTCCTCCCGCTGCCCGAAATTGTCCAGACCGAGATCGTCCCCGTGGTAGGTCCGGCCCCTGTCCGGCCCGTCCGTAGGCCATCATCAAGCATCGGATCAAGTGTGCTGACCCCCGCTCTCCCCTCCTCCCTGCACAGCTCCCATTCTGGGCTCTCGTTTCCTTCGGCGCCTACCTGCTCCTTCGTCTGGGTTGGAACGTCATGACCTTCCACGACGTGCCCGAGGCCCACAAGGAGCTCATGGCCGAGATCGAGTTGGCCAAGACGGATCTGCGCCAGCTCGGCGTCGATGTCGACTAGATGCACCACCCTTTTATTCTCGCTGCGACGCCTCCTTCTGTCTGCCGGCCTGCTTCGGAATGCCTACCTACACTGGTGCTGTGCTTGCCACCATCCAATCCACTCTAGCCAGGCCGAACGGGCTGTCGCAGCCCCGTATGGTCATGGGCGAAAACAAAGGGGGGCGGGCGGCCCCTTCCCACCCATTCATCCTAGGGACAGCCCTCGCCCGGCATCGACAGCCAAGTCATGATAGTGTCTGAAAATGTGGCGTTTCTGTCGCACTTCCTCCCATGCGCTCTGACTCGTGCCAACCAACGCACTGTGTTGGGTGCTTGGTCTTCGTGCCGTGCCTCGATGTAAACCTTCCCTCCCAGCAAGCCAGCCAGCTACGTAGATGCTAAGCCACTTTTGCCGTTTGCGAGCACAAGGGCTACGATCGTCTTCACAGCAAGCAGTGGGTCACGGCCGGCCCGGGTGAGTTTACTGAAGACTTCTGGGATGTCTGTCAAGCTGTGTCCGGTGTCGTGGTGGTGCCCTGCCAAGTACAGTTAGCTCGCATGGCAGGAAAGCTTCTCTCAGGGCGCGAAGAAGCATGTGGTGGGTGAGGGGCTCCTACATTTTGCTGGCGCTTCCACCAGCGCGCACATGTGACTTTGTCCCTCGCCTGTCCAGTCAAAAGTGATTCGCCACTCAATCCGTAGGCAAATGCCTCCGGCGGCGCCCAGTCGTAGGTCCATATGCGTGCGTCCCATCTGAGCAACCAGATGGGTCTTGGGCTGGTCGGCCACTGGGTTTCCGCCAGCTTCGGCGTCTTCATCGTCATCGTCGCTGTCTTCGTTGGCGCGCCGCCTGCCGATGGCGCCTTTCCTTCGCACCTCTTCGCGCAGCCTGCTTGCGCATCGAAGCAAGTCCTTTTCCGTGCCCAACTCCTTCTGCAAACGACACCAAAGCCTGGCTCGCTGTGTGGCTAGACGGGTCCATTCCGCCATGGCCCAGGTAATGACGCTCACGTTGTGTTTTAGGGCACTGTTGGCAGCTTCTCCGGTAATGCTTTGGATGAAGGCACCTAGCTCCGCCACGGCAGACGGGTCCAGACGCGGAACAGAAAGCTCCGTGACGGCCAGAGCCTTGGTGTCCACAGTCATCTCGATCGTGGCGGCAAAGAGCCCGGCCGGTTGTGAGGTCGCAACAATGGCGTGCTTTTGCATAGGGCGACGCGAATCTTCATTTTCCGGGGTGCGCGGCTGAAGGGCGACAGTCGAGGTGAAAACCAGGGGAGAAAAGAGCTGGAGAAAGGGCATCTCCTCCGCAGCCGTCAAGGGAACGGGGTGATGTGACTTGATCGGCGCCGGCTTCTTTTCCTCCGTATCGACAGGCTTAGAGGAAGGCCGAGGCAAATCCAACGATGGGAAACCGAAACGAAGAAAGCCAATGGGATTCAAAGCCGCTTCCAACCAGTCTTCTCCATCGTCCGAGTCCGGCTCAGGCGAGGCTGAGGCCTGGTGACGTAGTAATAAGTCAATTAATCCGGCCTGGTCACTGGGCTCTGGCGACACATTGGCATTGAACGCATCCGCATGTAGTCTATCGTTTTCCCTCGCGGCCATATTCAGATCAGCCTCGAGCCGGGCCACTTCGGCGGCCAAATCGCTGCGCAGACGCTCCTTCTCGGCAAGGGGATCAGACGCCACCACACCCCGAGCCGGCTGAAGCCGTGGTACCGTCGCGGTAGCGTCAGGCTGCCCGAGAGGAGGCGTCGTCGCAGACGAGATGCGCGGCACTGGAGGGTCGATCTTGGCGAGGCTGAGCCTTGCGGCGGCGGGGGGTCGCAGGGGAGGTTGGGCCGGCCGCACAGGCGGCTCTTTCAGTGGCGAGCTTTTCATGCGCTCCGCCAGCAAGCGACTCCTCCTAGGGCGCTTGGTAGGGGTGCGGTGAATGCCGAGCGGCGAGGTGCTGGCGGGGGCGGGGCCGGCAAGACCCTTCTCTGTCGGCGTGGGAGGAAGCTCGGGCTCTTGGGACTCGGGGGCAGGGAGAACACCGGGAGGCGGCGATCGCCTCAGAACCCGGCCCTTGAAGGGGTCGAGGAGTTCTTCTTCGGCAGCGGACGGCGGCGGGAGGGGTCGCGGCGACGGTTTGGTCGGGGTCCTGCGCGGGCGGGCATCCATGCCAGCCCCCTCGGCGCGCCGGACGGGGCTGCGCGGCCTACCCAGCCCGTCGCGTTCGGATGCCGCTTCGGACGCGCCATTGTCGCCGCTGGCCGCGGGGGGCTGCGACGGCCGTCGACTGCGTTGTTCGGCGAGGTCGGGATGCGCGCGGGCTAAGCTGGCTCTCGTGGGCGACGCGAATGACGGGCGTCTCGGTCTTGCGGCGGCTCCTCCGCCGTCCGAAGGGGTCGAAGCATCGTCCGGGCCTCCTACAGAGACGCCGGTCGAGGGCGACGTCTTGCGCCGCTTCGGGGCCGACGCCTCCATGCCGTGGGAAGCCGAGTGGGTGTGCCCCGGATCCGGTCCGGGAAGGGGTAGATGCTCAACGTCTACAATGCGAGCATGAGGGCTTCGCTACAGGTCCCGTACATCGGACGAGACCAAGCACCACGGGTAATGTCGGAGCTGACGATGTGCGGGCGCTGGCGGCGGTGGTGGCAGTGGTGGTGGTGATACATGCGGGTGTCTTGTTTATTTGCATGGGAGTTGAGCGCGTCGCAGGTCGCGTTCACTGTGCCCCTCCGGACTAGGAGGTAGGTACATGTACTTTCTATGTAACCTACAGGCACGAATAGAGGTAGGCGAGGCACCGTAGCTCTGGATCTTGGCGCCAGAGCTCCCTCGGCGGGTCCCACGGCTGACGGGAGCGGAAGCGGGGGCAGAGGTACACATGGATAGTAAGGATGAGACCCCTTGGAAACGATGAACTGAGTGAGGGAGGTACTTTCAGGTCTACGTTGAGGTCGAGGTACCGACGGTGAAGATCAACGCACAAGGGCGCTCGGGCCCGCTCGGCTCGCTCACTCACGCCAGGCCTTTTTCGTACTTGCCCTTTCGGGCGCATGACGTTTCCCAGACGGCCCGGCGCCGAGCCCAGCAAGTTTTCGCGCATTTGGGCCCCCATCCCGGCTTCTTTGCACACAGCCAGTCCGTACACGATATCCCATTCCATTGCAAACCGCCGTCGACACTCCTACCGACTGCCGACTCCCAACCACGCACACGCGCGGCCAAGTTCATCGCCATATACCCGACCTCTTGCGGCCTCGACAACTGGCGGCGCTACCTCGCCCATCCGTTCACCATGGCCCCTACGCTCATGCGGTCGGTGCTCGGCCGCGTCGCAACCATGCCGCGCCGTTCGATTTCCTCGTTCAACAAGACGCCCCCGCCCGCCAACCAGGGCCCTCACAGCGGTGGCCAGCAGGCGATGCCCCTGGGCGCCTACTACGAGGCCATCATCACGAAGCCTCAGCCCATCCCCGCCAAGAAGCCCGAGGAGCCGCCCACGACCTCGACCAAGTCGCGTAGCACCTCGGAAAAGTCCACTACCGCCCCGGCACGTAAGAACTGCCCGCACCAGCCCATACCGTATCGCTAATATCAGGGGACAGGGGAGTCAGGAGAAGCAACAGTAGACACCACGCCCGCGCCCGCGCCCTCGCTCTCCGCCGAGCCCGCCACGGCCCAGGAAAAGGCGCGCATCGTCTTCGGTGCCAGCCTGGCTGGTCCCGTCGAGCGCGCAGAGAGGCTACAGGCTCTCAAGGAACGCAGCACCCTCGTCGCCGGCGTCATGGTGCCTCCCCAGCCCGAAGAGCCTGACAATTGCTGCATGAGCGGCTGTGTGAACTGTGTCTGGGATCGGTATCGGGAGGACATGGAAGAATATGTTGCTGCCACCAAGCGGGCTGAGGCCCGGCTGAGGAGTCAGACGCCCCCGGAGGGACGGCTCGACGGGGCGAAGGCGCAAGGCGCGCCGCAGCGTGGCAACGAGGCCATCAGCATGGATGACGACGGAGGTGGGAGCGAAACGAACTGGCCGGTGGAAAGCATAGACCAGCAGACAACCTCCAAAGAGTCGTGGGACCAACTCTATAAGAACGTACCCGTTGGGGTCCGAGAATTCATGCGCACAGAAAAGAAGTTGAAAGAAAAGAGCATTTAAACAGCTACAGCCCGACGGAATACAGACAGCCCTGGCGGAAGGGTTTGAGACGCGCGCGTTGCCTAGGGAGCTCACGCACGAGGTGCTTGCTGGTTGGCTGGCTGGATTGCCTTTGCCGGTTCGCGGGGGTGCTTCATCTTTCGGGCGCTGCGGAGGCACCCATTCAGGCATATTCCGCCCCGACTTGCGTGTCGTGAACACGTGCGGGCTGCGCTGGCCCGGTGCCTGTCCATCTTCTCGCCATTCCGGCTTTATACGCGCCGCCCATTCCGTCTGCTGCCGATCGTGCCGGTCGGACTGCTGCCATGCAGAGCCGGGAGCCGGGAGCCGGGAGCCGGGAGCCGGACTAGAACAGTGCCCACCGAAGGCACGGGTGATGTGCATCATTGCTTTACCCTACCACTATGAGGCTTACTTAGATGGGATCTCGATCCTCCGTCTTCTGGCAAAGCCACTGCGCAAGAACACACCAACGACACCAGCCGCCGCCATGGCGAGCGCAAAGTTCAGCCAGTTCGCCGCCCGCAGTCCAAGGAGAGACGAACGGCCTCCTTCTTGTATCCTCCCCACATCCGACACCGAAACCCCCCCTTCCCCCGCTACCACGGCTGTCTGCGTCGCCGTGGCTATAGCCAGGCCGACCACCCGGCCCAACTGCATTGCCGTCTGGAGCAGCGCACCGCCCATAGCTTGGTCCTCCTGCGGCATGGCATGCGACACAATCAGGGATACGCACGGGATGGCCGTATCCGCACCGGCCGTCGCGAGCACCATGGCCTCGAGACCGTAGGCGAAGTATGACGTGGTGGGGGGGATAGGCAGGGCGAACAGGAGCGACGACGTTGCAATGGCTACAGAGCCGACGAGGAGGATGGTGTCGGGAGCGAAGTAGTTCAGCAATATGGGAGTCGAGCAGGCCATCAGGACGCCGGTGACGCCGGTGGGTATGAAGCGCATCGTGGTCTGCAGGGCAGAAAGGCCCTGGTACTCCTGGTAGAAGTAGGTGGCGAATACGAGGTAGCTGTTGAAGGACGCGAAGAGGAGGCAGAGTACTAGCATGGATATGCTGAAGTGGGCGTTGCGGAAGATGGAGATCTTGGTCAGCGGTGCCTTGCCACCACCGGTCCCCCGCTCCAGACAGCGCTGCCAGAGGACGAAGGCGGCGATGAGCAGTGTCGAGACGACCAACAGAAGCGGGACCCAAGGCCGGGACCAACCCACGACGTTGCCCTCTGTCAGCGCCAGGAGCAGAGATAGGAATCCGGCCGTGATGAGGAGGGCCCCTATCCAATCCACCGTGGCCGCGTGGCCGCCGGCGGGAGGCGTACGCGGTATGACCAGGATGCCCGCTACCGCAATGGCGGCGGCCAGAATGCCGATGACGGCAAACATCCATTTCCACGAGGCCCCGCTGGCAAGGAAGCCGGACACCAGGTTCCCGCAGACACTGCCGAGCGGCGTCCCGGCGGCTGTCGAGACCATGATGCCCCGGTCAGCGCTTGTACATCGCCAGGCCACGCGAGGAGCAGGACAAGGGATGGGGGTCGCACTCACAATAGAAACTGATGGCGTACGTTCTGGCTTTCCCGGTAGGGAAGGTCGCGCCGATGATGCCCATGGCCGTCGGCACGTTGGCGGCGGCCCCCTGCGTACGTGCGCGCGTGGCGGCGTCAGTCCACAAGCAGCGTCGACCGGGCAACTCGCATGCCATGCACGGCGGGAGGAGCAGCTACGGGGTCACCACGGAAGGGGTCGCTTACGAGTCCCTGGAGGCCACGCAACAAGTCAAACGCTATCTCGTTCGGCACGAAGGGATTGGCCGCCGTCGTGGCCATCACCCAAGCCGTGCCCAGGATGAAGACCTTACGCCGGCCGTAGAGATCGGCGAGGCGGCCCCATAGCAGAAGGCAGCATCCAAAGGCGAGCATGTAGGCCGATACAACCCACTGCTCGCGCCCCGGCGGTATGGACAGGTCCCTGGCGATGGTGGGCAGGATGATGACGGCGCCTTGGACGGCGAAGGTCTACGAAGAATCAGCGACGGGGCACGGGATGGGCACATGCTACGCACATTCAGGAAATTGGCACCCGTCAAGGTTGCTACCAGGGCTACGGAGCGTGCCTTCGTCATCGGCGCCGGCCGCTCCGTGATGGCCACCTGTCCACAGGCCGTTCGTCAGCGCCGCGGAGCACGTTTCTTGGGGCCTGTTGGCAGGGGGGAACGGAGGAGGCCAACTTACCTGGAGTGGGGGCTGTTCCTCGCCCCGATCACCGTTGTTTACTTCTTTCGCCATGGTGGGTGGCCGGCAATAGGCCTAGTCGAAGCGGCGTGGCCCATCCCTTATGTACCAGCGAGCCTCGCTATAAGGGCAGCGAACGATGGAAGCGCCGGACGGGCCTGCGGGAAGCGGCGGCCGCCGACGACGCCGACGCCGTGGGATGCAGGAGGGCAAGGCCTGCAAGGGGAAGAGCCTGTTTGCTCGCCCGCGTTTGCGTTCACCGGGCTTTGCGTCAAACCTCACCAACGGCAACGTTCCTCCTCACCGCGCGCATCTCCGTCCTGTCATCCTCACTGTGTTCAGGGGCACCCGCGATGCTGATTCGCGACGCCGGGAATGCCGGGGATTTTGGGTTTCCCAGGGGGGGGGGGCGGGCCTCCGGGATATCTTTCCATATTCTGTTGGGGAAAGCAAACAGCCTGGGGTTGTGAAGCTTTGAAGCGTGCTTTGTCTTGAACTCTGCGCCCTTCAAACCCCTCACTCGCCCTTGCACTGCTCCCACGGAGATGGGATCAATGCCATCCTACATGTATCCGTCCGACCCAGGACGGAGCCGATCTTTTCTTCGGTCGAGGCGACTTGTCTCTCCAAGTCTTTTCTTCCCTATAGCCCGAGACACACACTTACCTAATATCATTGGACTGTTGCTCTCCACGTTGCCACCGGGATCCAAGGCGCTGTGAGCATTCCTTCAAGAAGTACCATCGGCCGTGATGGCGCTCTCAAAGCAACACGAGCTATCCCTCGATGGCAGCGTCTGGGTCGGGATCCCCGCTCTTCTCCTGCTTTTCTTGGCCATCTCAGCGCTTCTTCGCGTCATCTGGACCCAATGGAGGGCGCCCTTCACGACGCCGCTCGGCTCGCTCCGCGGGCCCGAGATGGTGCATTGGTTCTTCGGCTTCCTGACACCCCAGGAGGCAAAGTCGTTCCAGATGTCCCCGAAGCTCCTGGAGCACTGCCAGAGGTATGGCGGGGTCTGGTCCGCCGTCTTCACCAACCGCAAGCCGACGCTGGTCCTGGGCGACCTGGCGGGCATCCACTACGTGCTCAACGAGTCCACAAAGTACGTCCGGGCGCCGGCCCAGATGCGCGTCACGCGGCTCGTCTTCGGGGACGGCATCGTGGCCGTGGACGGGGCGCAGCACAGGAAGCAGAGGAAGGTCCTTGGCCCGGCCTTCACCACCGCCGCCGTGGACGGAATGATGCCCGTTTTCTACGACATGGCCCAGAGGCTGGTGGAGCGCTGGCGGCAACAGCTCCCGGGGGCGGGCGTGCTGGAAATTAATGCCTACGGCGAGTCCGAGAAGCTCTTTCTGGACATCATCGGCCTCGCGGGATTCGGCTACGACTTCAAGTCCCTCCTGGGCCAACGCTCCGAACTCGAGGCCGCCTTCGTCAACGTGACCCAGAGCGCGGCTACGGGGTCCCTGTATTCCCAGCTGCGATCCCAGTATGCTTTCGTCGGCGTCATGGGCCACTACCTGAGCAAGGAGCAACGCCAGCTCGACAGGCACAAGGCGCAAATCCGTGCCCTCTGCCAGCGGCTGGTCCACGACGCCAGAGTGCAGATGACGGCGGCGGCCAAACACGGGGGCGCGGAGAAGGACCAGCGGCGGCGCCACGACATTATGTCGCTGCTGATGCGCTCGAACCTCGAGGCCGCGGGGAAAGAGGCCCTGGACGAGGAAGAGGTCCTCTCGGTGATCCCGACGCTGCTCTCGGGGGGCTACGACAACAACGCCTCGGCCAACGCCTTCGCCCTGTACGGTCTCGCCCGGCACCCCCAGTGCCAGCTCCGCCTCCGCCAGGAACTGGCGCACCCGCCCCCCGGCTGCACCGACTGGCGGAGCGACCCCAAGCACCTGGAGCGCCTGCCGTACCTCGACGCCGTGTGCTGCGAAACGCTGCGGCTGTACACGTCGGCGCACTCGATCCCGCGCGCCTGCAACGCCGACGACGTCATCCTGCTCGGCGCGCCGGTCCAGCTGCGCGACGGCACCTGGACCGACCGCGTCGCCGTCCGGAAGGGCGACGACGTCGTGATCCCGCAGAAGTGGATGAACGTGGACCCCGAGCTTTGGGGCCCCGACGCCGCCGTCTTCAAGCCCGAGCGCTGGCTCCAGGACCCCGAACACCCCCATTACGACGGCGGCCTGGCCGCGCCCATTGCCACCATGAAGCACTCGGGTTGGAACCGTTTGATGACTTTTTCCATTGGGTAAGAGCGAGCTTCCCACGCCACGCTCCCACACTATGCCCTGTCGGAACTTCGCAGCCAAGGAATACTGACACATCCCCATGACAGGCCGAGGAATTGCATTGGGTACCGCATGGCAGTGGCGCAGTTCAAGGTCTGCCTTGCCGTGCAGCTGCTCAACTTCGAGATACTGCCACACCCCGCTATGGACGACGTCTATACTGAGGTCCAGATCGTCGGCAGGCCACGGGTCAAGGGCGTGGACGGGTTCTGTATGCCTTGCTCCATTCGTGCAGTCGCGTAAAGGTCTTTGATACAACTGTCTTGGCTCGGGTCTGGCCGAAGGGCCAAAGACGGTTCCGCGCCGTCGTCGAGCTGCGCAAAGCACCCGCCGGTCCTGTACGCCACATCCGAGGTGTTGGTTGGTTGGTTGGTTGGTTATATTCAAAGCTATGTAGCAGGCTTGCCAGGCCCTGACACCCGGAGTATATATAGCACGCTAGAGATCGCCTTGTGGCGTCCAGCGTGTCCAAGTCTCCCGCCGCAGCGAGAGGACGTTCTGTGTCCGTGCTGTTCCCGTTGCACGTCCGAGGTGTTGATGCAAAGAAGGGGTGGGTGGGCTACCTTGTTGCACATTGCTTCGGCCACGAGCAGCGGCCACAACCACAGTGCGAGCAGGGTTCTCGGCAGGTGGTTGGTCCGCCGTGTTTGCTCGTGCTTCGCCTTGAGCGGCAGCACAAACATCTCGGACGTGCCGCTCCACCCTTCCAGCGGCCAGACGAAGGTGACCTTGCTGGTCTGGAAAACCGCTTCGTGCTCGAGACAACACGGCATCCTGCTTTCCTGAGGCCATCCCCCGAACAAGGGTGGCCTGGCACATTCATTGCATTGGTCTCCTTGCTGTCCACCCGCTAACCAGAGCCGAGGTCAAGGCCGGGAACGGGGAAACACAACCGACGGGTAGAGGCAAACGAGAGGGGATGACGCACCCACCGGCTATCGTTTTCCTTCAAGGGATTGAAAGTCCCCCTCGGGTACTATAGTGTAACCTTACTGGGTTGCCAAGGTAGCTATAGCAACGCCAACGACGAAAAACTTTGCCAGGAGAAAAGGCTGTAGTACCCTGAACAACAAAGCGCCTCTCTTTATCCCACTAAGCGGCTAACTGGTTACGTACACCCCATAGATCATATGATCACTAAAACGCATCCTGATTCGTACCGTCCCCTTCGGCATACTTTTGCCACTCCTCCCACCAAAGCCCCTCGATGGCCGGCTTCCCGTCCCGGATTTTCACCGCCTCGACACCGCCCATTTCGAGGGCCAGAGCGCGCCACTCGTCCACCTCCAGGGGCGGGACCGAGAACGCGCGCGGGTCCCGGACGACGGCCGTGGCCCCCGACTCCTCGTGTAAGAAGCGGCGCTCGTCGGTAGCGATCACGGCCCGGAAGTAAGGGTGGTTGGGGTCCAGGAACGAGGGGGCGGCGGGCGCGGCGAAGCGGACGACGGCGACGCCGGCGGCGGCGGCGAGAGCGCGCTGGGCCGCCGTCTTGGGGGTTGATTGTGGCGACGCGCGGGCTTGGACGCCTTCGGGGAGGTGAATCTGCGTGTACTCGAGGATGCCGTGGTGGAGGAACCACGGCGTCGCCAGCCGCGCATGGCGGTGCCAGGCTTCGCTGAAGGCCTCGCGCCCAAGGCCCGGTTTACTAAACAGAAGCCCGCCGATTGTCGTCAACTCTTGCTTGCTCGCCATTACATAAGAAGAACTGTAGGTTGCGGGAATGTTGTACCGAAGCAAAGGATATTGCTAATAGGTCTTTGGGCCAAATGGGAAGAGTCGGTAAAGGAGTGATTAGCTGACTCATCGCCAGTCAGCACTAGCGCAATGTTTTGAATATTGTCAGGACAATGTTCCGAATTTGTCAGCAATGCGTTGGTCCTATCGGGAATTGCGGAGGAGAAGTGTACAGGCTCAGATAAGACAAGGGCACCAGTTCCTTCAGCCGGATCAGCCAGGCCAGCAGCCGAATTACCAGTCCCCTGAAACTACTGGGCCTATAATCCCTTTTGAATGGATATAAGCTGCGAGACGCACTTGGTGGTGCACCCCCCTCAAGCAGGTCACCTTACCTGCGGCACAGACCAGCTGGCGCAGCACTATTGACACCTGGACTCGGTTTAGACACTGCAATAAAAAGTCTTGCGGTACCAATAGACACTCCCTTCGCTGCCATCCCATATGCCTAACGGTGCCCTCGTGGTCTGTAGGAACTAACACTATCACTTGATTTACCGGTGCCAGTTACGGTTCGTTTTCCTGCCCCAGTGGCTAGTCAGTACGTTGGCTGAAGATCCCTACCTCTTTACCCCGGTAACCAAAGGAGTAGAGAAATTGCCCGAACTCGGTACCGCTGATTTCCCAGAGGTGGGGAAAAGACCCTCGGTTACTATCTACTTAGCTACTGGGTGTGGTAACTAATCCCTCAGGTTATTCGCCGAGCGTCCGTTACTGGGAACATCCGTTACCATAGGCCGGCACTTGTGAGACACGGATCGGCGTGAGGCCGCACCGCCAGGGCCCATGACCGTTCTCGACTGGGACGCCGGATTGAAGTGACAGCTCCTGAAGCACCGGGCGGTATGATTTAACAGCCGACGTTAGCAGTGGCCGTAACGTATAAACCTGTTATATAGCTCCATACAGTAGTCTTAGGGTGGCTTAATATAGTGCACCGCGGTGATATAATTAACTAGGGTAAGTGTAAGTAGAGGCTTTATAGATGAAACACACTAGACTAATATAGTTAGATACTAACGTGTGGGACGTATAGGCTAGTATAAGCTGTAGGGGCCCTATTTTCGTAGTAGACTATAGTAAGTGCAATGGATGCTTCCAACCTACCCAGAGAGTTACATGCGGCCTAGAATGCCTTTTTTTAAAGTCACAATGTTTTTTTACACCGTCTTAGCCGGCCCTTATTCTCCTTATAACACCAAACAGCTATAGCAACTTTTTTGCCCGACGTCGTCGCTACGGCCACCGAGCGCCTGCTGGTCGCCGCGAAAAGAATGGCGGTATATAAAGCGCCTTCCCTCTCTCAGCCGTACAAGGCCCGCCAGGCCATCCGGGATGCCTACGAGGGCAAGATCGCGCCCTGGGTCGGCCTCTTTGACGCCTTTCCATCCGTCATAACCGCGAGGGTCGTTGCCCAGCTCCATGCGGACTGGGTCTTTGTTGATTGGGAAGGTCCGCTCCATTTGTGTACAGCAGCGCGGTGAGATCGGGACGAACTCGAGGCGTTTCCGCCACAGTTCGTCACGCGGTAACCCCCCAACCCATTGCAGACACCTTCCGAGGCCCCAGAAGACCTGGCGATACTAGAGGCGCTTCTTGAATCTGCCCAGGAGAACGCGACTGCCAAGTTCATTGAGGTGTAGGGCTTCAGTGGCAAGACTTTAGGGCAGACCCATGCTTCTTTTAGTACAGTGGTGTTAGACTTCGGTAATATGCGCCCATAGGTAGAGCACCATGCCCATCCAGTCTAACCGTACCAGCTTCGAGACCAGACACGTCTCGATAGTACGGAGGCGCAAGAAGAAAAGGAAGAGCAGCAAGTCTATCAGGCCGAGCGGGAGGTTGATCCAGCCGATCCAGCGCCAGCCAGCCTTTTCGGCAAGGGCGGCGCCAATCAGGGGGCCGCAGATAGCGCCGCCGTCGATACGGGCGAGTCCAGCTGTCTGTCAGATTGGCTGCCACAGAACTACAGATGATCTGGCTACCTATCGACTACCTACTGGTCTTTTTCTCAGGCCACGAGCATGGCGTTCAACGGTCGCGGACGGTTTCAGAGCGAGGATAGAATCCCGCACGCCGCACCGAGCTACGCGCCACTGTTCGGCCTCTCTGTCACTCTACCGTACATCCACGTGTCATGTGGGCACAGTTAAAGCCGCCCGTGGTGGCCTTGGAGGAGGTCCTTCGCAGCCACCCTGCTGCATTCCTCCATGACTCGCAGCTGGGCCGCGACCTCGCCCAGCTTCCCGACCACCTCCTTGTTTCCTCGCACGAAGCCGAAAGTGACATACGGCACGCTGACCTCGTCGCTAAACGCGCGCAGGTACTTCTGCCCCCGGGCCAGGTTGTGCCGCGGGATGCGGGGGAAGAGGTGGTGGAGCACCTGGAACTGTAGCCCGCCGTGAACCCAGCCGAGCCAGGCCGGGCAGTCTACGTCCATGGTTGTGCGTAGCATGCGCTGGGCGAAGGTCTCGCGGGCGCCCAGGTCCGCCGTCGACATGGCGAAGTGGCTGAGCGTCAGCTGGACGTGCAGCGGCGCCGTCACCATGTGGGAGACGAAGACGAAGGCGAGGCGCGCCGACCACGTCGGGATCCGCAGCCACAGCGTCTGGTACCCGAACCAGTACCAGAAGGCGACCTGGCCGGCCAGCTCGAGGTGACGGTGCCACCAGACCGCGCCCCGGCGAGCGGACTGCGTCGGGCTGGCCAGGTACAGCCACGACAGCACGTACAGGTTGAAGCGGCCGAAGAGAAGGATCGGGTAGTAGAGGAGGTGCTGGTACTTCACGAAGAAGCGGGCCGCGCCGTCGAAGGCCAGGAGACGCTCATAGTAGGACGAGCGCAGCGAGCCGAAAAAACGGTGCGAGATGGCGAAAAAGGGCAGGTGTTCGATGTCGGGGTCGTGCTCGGGCGCGTTTGTCACGAGGTGGTGCACGTTGTGATTCCGCTTCCACCACCCGATGGAGAGGCCGCCCACGAAGTCGGCGATGACGATGGAAATGCATGTGTCCACGTGGTAGTTGTGCGTAATGGCCGTGTGCGCGGCATCGTGCGCCGTGAAGACCAGTTGCCACCAGAAGAGCCCAAGAAACAGGCCCGACAGCGAATACTGGGCATGGTGCAGGAGGGTGGCGAATAGAATGAACAGTACGGCACATCGGGCAAAGTCGTACGCGTAGCAGTGGTAACGGCATTGGTAGAATCCTTCGGCGTGTAGCATCTGGTCAAGGCGGCGATAACTGGAGGCAATATCGTCTTGTGTCTTTGCGTCAAGCGGGGGGTACGTCGCAAGGTCCTTGGTGAGCTCGTCGGCTGTCAAGGCGTCCGAGAATCGGGCTTCAGGCGTAGCGGCTGAAATTGGTCAGCACATGATGCCTGCGAACTGGCCATCTATCAATCAATCGTGGGTGTCACTGTACCTAGGGCATCGGCGCTGGTTTTGCTCCTTGTCTTGCCCGGCTTCGGCGAAGACGGGTTCAAACGCGCGTTGGGGGCCATTTCATTCGCTGTATCATGTTGCGCTTTTTCCTCGTCGACGGTCTCCAGGGGACGAAACGTCCCACCCTGTATCGGCGGCACAAAGTTCTCCCACCGGCCCTGTACAGTTCCAATCACAAACTTGTGCATCAGCGCTTGGGTTGCCTCGGAGTGGTACGCCGTGATTTCGTCGGTCCCGTCACGGCCGACCATGTGCGCAATGGCCTTGTCGCCGCCTGGATGGTAGGGGATCCACGCGTCGGTCTTGAGCACCAGCCCCTTGAAGATGACAATCTTCCGCCCGCTTGCAATCTGGGCCTCGATTTCTCGCCGAGACCAGACCCGGTCTTTGGGCGACGGAGGCGGTGATGCGGACATGGCTTTCGGGTGTCTGTGGGCTGAGCTGAGCAAGATGAAGCCGTGGTGTGAGAGACGAGAACAGGCCAAAAGCTGGAGGGAGGGGCTGTACGTTGTAATAGGCTCCTGTCGGTGATTATGGAAGTGGTTTTGTCCGAGACGTCAAGGGTCAACGGGGCTGGTGAGTGGTTGAATGTGCCAACGTGGCGTTGGGAACGGGAACTCACCGCCTTCCCCTGACTCTGTGTAACCACACCTGTCAGCACACATGCAGTAGCCTCGCGCAGGGGGCTGTGATACGCACCTCTGTTCTTCGACGTCGGCGGGTTGGGTGGAAAGATTAGCCACTGTATCAGGCGATCTGCCCCGTGGATAGTGAGAAGAAGGTGACATTGCGGCGTGGAGCGTTCTATGCCGGGGAGCACAAATGCAGCTACGCCGAGAACCGGCGGGCTCGGCGGCGGGCACAGTGCGAGAGGTCGGACCAGATCCTAGGAGTCCTGCTGCAGTTGGTTTTGCTGTATTTGTGATTGGGAGTGGCGATTTCGTTTACCTCCATGTAACCACCCCGTCGGTGCCTGGGAGCTCATTGAAACGCCGAGGCGCTGGCCTTCTCGGGGCCGACCAACCACAGGTTGGGAAATTGCCGGATTGCCGTCAATGAAGAAGTTCTAGCCGATTGAAAGATGGAGGAAAAAAAGGGAGGAAGAGGTTGATGAAAAGCTCGGCTGACGTATTTGGGATGGATGGATTTTGTTCAGTGTCTGTTCTGGGCTCTCGAGTGGTTCGGTGGTGTCATGTCTTGCTGTATGGGAAGTGGGTGGGCGAGCGCCAAGGTGTGCCTGCCTTAAGTATGTACTTACTTACTGTACCGGGAAAAAGTGAGGGGATAGCAGACGTTACTTTCGAAAAAGTCTATTATTAATACTATTCAGTAGTGATATTTACTAATAAAATGAATATCTACATATGTAAAAGATTATTCACTAAAAGAAAAATATTTTATTCTTTATTTATTTTATTTCGAAATAAACATATAGTAAAAAATAAATATTTATAAGAAACTTCATAATATATACTGTATTATTACGAAGAGACTTAGAAGTAATGGATATTTTAATAAGTGTACGCGAGAGGTTTAATATAATGCAGCATTTCTTACCTCTACCCCCCCCCTCCTCCTCGTCGGTCTCCTGCTCGCCTAAGTAGGTCTGGCATACTTTTATTTTTCTCTCTTTTTCGAGTAGAAAATCAGGATACGCCGAACGGTCTCCATGCCTTAACCGCAGTCGCACTCTGGGCTAGTTCACGAATGTAGTAGGAAAGCGTACATATAATCTATCTCGTATCTAGTCTGTCCACTTCTGAGCTATCCTTGCTGCGAGGGCGGCTAACGAGGGGCTTTGGATGATGTCGAAGATAGACACGTCTGCCGCTGCTTGCTGGGCCAGCATATTCCGCAGCTCTATGGCGACGAAAGAGTCGATCCCATACTTTGCGGGCTTGTCCGTCAAGTCGACCTCGTTGATGGGAATCATGAAAATCTCCGAAAGCTTCCCGGCAATGGCTGCGGCAACGTACCCTGCAGCCTGTTCTGCCGATGCGGCCGCCGCAAGCTTGGTGACGAGCGAGTTGGAGGACGCTGACGGGCTCGCGCCTCCACTCCCCTCGCCACCAACGGGCTTCAGGGCAGAAAAGCGCAAGTCGCGTCCCAACGGCGATTCGCCATCAGCATCCCAGTGGGGGCCGGGGCTGGTGTCCAGACCGACCACGACTTGCGGATCGTACGGCTCGAGGATGGCGGTGGCAAGAATCGAGAGCACCTGCTCCTCGTCGATCGGTAAGTGCCCCAATCTCTGTAGGCGGTCCAGAACGCCGCGGTCGGCGGCCACACCGATGCCCTTGACCGCGCCGAGGTCGATGGAGACACCAGGCAGCCCCTGCGACACGCGCCAACGAGCCAAAGCATCCTGGTAGGACCCCCCGGCGGCATAGTTGGCCTGGCCCGCGTTGCCAGCCACAGCGACGGCCGAGGAGAGAACGACGAAGAAGTCCAGGGAGTCGGGCTGGTCGAAATGGGAGTGCAAATTCCACGTGCCTTGAACCTTGGGCTGGGTGGCTGCCACATAATCCGCAAGGGTCATGCGCTCGAGGAATGTGTCCTGTGGTGACAGTCAGTACTAGGTAGGCTTTTCTTTTTGTTCAACCCCCAAAAAAGGAGAAACGAAAAGGGGAACTGGATCACCGACGAACCTTCAAAACCATGGCTCCTTGCACGACGCCGCGAATGGGCGGTAGGCCCTCCTTCTCGATCTGTCCCAGAGCGTCTGCGAGGCTGCGTGCAGAAGAGACGTTGCAGTTCCTGGCCTCGACCCGACAACCCACCCGTGCGAGCTCTGTGGCGAGCGCTGTGGCTTTCTCGCTCTGAGCTGCACTCCGCGAGGCGATGATGATGTTCTTTGCCCCATGGTCCGCCAGCCAGTAAGCAATGGCGCTGCCGATGCCACCCAGCCCGCCCACTAAGAGGTAGGATGCATCTGAGGAGAGCTTAGGCATCAAAGGTGTTGCCAGCAACGGAACCAGGTCATCCGATGCGGTTGACAACACCGTCTTTCCCACGTGGCCTTCGTCCTGCAGCTGACGGAACGCGTCCGAGACGTTCCGGGCGGGATGCGAGGTGATAGGAGTGACCAGCGAGATCGTGCCATCCACGAAAAAGCTGGCGATCTCCGCCATGGCGTGATGCATTCGACTCGGATTGTGCTGGGCTATAGCCGACAGGGAAAAGAACGAAAAAGATGTGCCGCGAGCAAAGGGACGCATGGACAGACATTTGTTCCCTGCGGCGTCCTGCTGCCCGAGCGCAACCAAATGACCCAACGGGGAAAGAATGTCGAAGCTTTCCTGTAGGGGCATGCCCGACAACGGGTTGATAACAGCGTCAACGCCGCGGCCATTGGTGGCCCGAAGAACTGCGGGCGCGAAGAATGCATCCTGGCTGTTGAACAGGCGATCGTCTGGAATGCCGTACTTATCCTTCATGAACTGGCACTTCTCGGGGGTCTCGACGGCGACAAACACGTCAGCGCCCAGGCGACGAGCTATGCCGACCGCGGCTTGTCCCACGTCTCCAGCAGCGGCATGAATGAGGACCGTCTGGTCGCGCTGCAGCCTCACCAGGTCCGTGAGGCAGAGGTATGCGGTACAGTAGGCGACGGGGATGGAAGCCGCCTCCTCGAAGCCAAGACCCGAGGGCATGTGCATGACGCTCGTCCAGGGCGTGCGGACGATGCTCCCGACCTGGCCACCACCAACCAGCAAGGCACAGACAGGGCCCCCGACCGCAAAGCCTTGGGCCGCGGCCTCGGCTCCTGTCCGAGTAACGGTGCCGGCGCATTCCAGTCCCATGACGCCGTGGTGTAGCTGACCGGTCGCCACCAACACATCGGGCCCGTTGATACCAAATGCGCGGGGCTCAATCTCAACCTCGCCGGGAGACAGCGCGTCCTCTCCAGACAGGGACGGATCTTCGGAAAAGCACAGCGTTTCCATCTTGCCGGGGACACGCACGCGCAAGCTTAGAGCCCTGTCTTCTCGGCGGAGCGGCACCAGCCTGGTGGCCTTGGCGGCGGCGGCGGCATCGGTGGGTGGCGAGACGAGGCGGTTTCGGTGCGCGTCGTTATGGACGCGAGGTATCATGATGACGCCGCCTCTCACGGCGTACTCGAACTCCCTCGAAGGGGTACTGCTGAAAGCAGCCTTCAGCACTTTGTCGATGGCCCAAACATCCTGCGCCGGCGAAGACGCCAGGGGGTCCAGATCCAGAGCGATGTACGACCGGCCGAAGTACTCGCATCTAGCGGTGCGGAGGAAACCAGCGGCGAGGCCGCCGTCGGGATTTTCGCAGTGCACCGAGCTACCGCGTGTCACCCAGAGGACCCCTTTGCAACTCGCAATCATGGCCTTGATCGCTTCGAAAGCGGTAGCGTCCATGTCTCGGAGGAGGCCCTGGCTGATCTCGCCTAGGAAAACGCAGATCTTGCCGGCAAACGACGCCGCCGGCGTGGACTCGAGGACGTGGAGTTCGGGTTGGGTGGGTGAAGCCGAGCAGGGGTCCATTCTCGCAAGGCTTGACTGCAAGGCTTGCAGCCACTGACTTGGAGGCTCCTCGGTCTGGTTGCTGGTCACAAGAAGGATCTCGGGGAGACGGGGGGCTGAGAGTTGATCCACCAGTGCCGCGGTTGACATTATGGTGCTGGTGGTGCGCGAAGCCTCGTGCTGGCACCTGGGCACAGGAGCATCGACGCCGTCGTAGCCCATCCCCCGGAGAACTCGGTCCCAGTCGACAACCTCCGCCGAGTCTGAATATTGAAGCGGGTTGTTGAGCTCGTGGTCCGGGGTTCGGGATATCAACAGCTTGCCGCCCGGTTTCATCAGCACCCGCGCACTTCTCAGCATCTCAGCAGACGGCAGAACCGGGCCCGACGTAACCACAACATCGTAACTGGCCAACTGGAATCCTTGTGAAGACGGCTCCTGCGCCAGGTCCAGCGTGTCGAACTCCAAAATGCCGCTCCAGGGGCCGAGCTCCCGTCGCGCATCTTCCAGGACCGCATTTGAGGCGTTAGTGAAGTGATACAGAGAGCCAAAAGACCCCATGGCAGCCAACAAGCTCATTGTCGTGATGTCCGGTCGGGCGTCCACGGCGAGGACTCGTGCTCGTGGCCACTTGTGGACAATTTGGCCCAGCAGCTGGGCCACCTGCGGGACGCCGTACACGTGGCTACGGAAGACGGACCACGTCTCCAGCAGGCCATCGTGGCTCGTGGCACCAGGAGGCGTCACCTCGCCGCGTAGGATGGCGGCGAGACAGGGGCCTACGCGGCAGACCACACCCCCTTCCGGACCAGCCTCTGCTACGCGCTTGGCGAACAGGGCGCGGCTGGCCCTGTCTCGCCATGCCGTGTCGTCTGCATCTGCGTTCTGGAGTGCCTCCTTCATCCACATGTAAAACTGGCGGGCGAGGCCCTGAAGCTCGGCCGCCTCGGCGGCAGCAATGCTGGCCAGGGCGTCTTTCATGAAGGACAGGCACAGGCGCCGCAGGTCCCCGTCGGGCTCGCATTTGCACAAAACCGCGTGCTGCGGAAGGGGTAGGTCGATGTCTCGTTCCCAGACCACCTTGGCACATGGCCCTTCTTTGCGGGACGGCATCCCCTGCCCACCCAAGGAGCGCAGATGGAGACCCTGTACCTCCACCACGGGCACGTCGTTGCTGGCCAGTACGACGTCCGCATTGCTGCCTTGGACGTTTGCATACTCGAGACGCGTGTGGCATTGGAAGGACTCCCCCGCCTGCCGGCCAATGTCGCTGGAGATCCAAAGCCTGTCAATGGACTGGAAGACCCTGGCACTTTCCTGGTAAGAAGCCGCCCCAGGAAACGCTGTGAAGGAGGCCTGGGCCACCGCGTCGAGCATTGCGGGATGGACGACGTGGTGGCTCGGCTGGCTGCCCGGAACGGATGTATCAGGTACGGTGATGGTGCTCGTGGACTGGAGAGTCTTCCTGGACTGGCGGATGTCGCTGATGTTCTTGAATGTCGGACCGTACGTGATACCAAGAGCTTCCAGCGTACTCCACACGTCGACGGCCTCGAATCGCCGCGCATGGTCAGTTACGGGAGGCACGTGAAGGCGAGTATTCTGCTCTCTGTCAAAGGCCACCCGGACGAGGCCTCGTGCATGACGCATCCATCTGTTCTCAGGCGTGACGGAAAACACCTCAAACTCTTGGAAGCCGTGGTTATCGATATCCCGGTCGCTCACGGGACGGAGCGCTGTCTGGATCTCGATGCCGTCGGCCGTATCGGGGATCACGAGGGCCTGGAGCACGCTCATGTCGCGGACTTCGTAGCCGGTGATGGCGCGCTCCGTCGGCTCGTCGGCAATGGCCAGCTGCTGAAGGGCCGCCTCTATGGCTAGACAGATGAAGCCGCAGCCGGGATACAGCATCTGAGACTGGATCTTGTGGTCGCGGACCCAGGGGGACTCGGCAGGGCGGAGGATATGTCGCCACACCGGCGCGTGGGGGTTTGTTCCGGGAACCAGCGATCCCAGGAGTTCGTGCGGGCTCTGGCTCCTCTGGCGAAGGCCCAGGTTGAACCGCGGTTCGAGCCAATGCCTTTTGCTGTGGTTCCAGGGGTACGACGGCAGGTCGCTCAGGACGCGCACGCCCGGGGCCCTGCCCTGCGGAAAGTTGACGGCCCCAATGTCGACCGGGTAGCCCTCCTTGAGAAGGTTGGCTACGAGCACCTGGAGGCTTTCGACGGCGTGGCTGTTCCGCACGAGGGTCCCGTAGTACGGAATCCGGACTCCCTCAAAGTCTTCCAGGGCTAAGATCTCCTGGATGGGCCCGCCGAGGGCCGTGTGTGGTCCTACTTCCACCACGACGTCGACGCTGTGGGGGGCGGAGTCGGCAGACAGGTCGCCCAGCACCATCTCAGTGAAAGCATCGACAAAGCGGACGGGCTGGACCAGGCTGTCGACCCAGTGTTCCGCGTCGGCTATGGCGCGGGAGTTCGCCATGCGGTAGCCCGTCACAGCCGAGGCAAAGGCTATAGACGGCAAACGGTCTGTCGTCACTCCGCAGTCCTCCATGGTGGCGAGGGACTGTCGATAGGGCTGGGAAATGGGCTCCATGTGATGGGAATGGTAGGCCGTATCGACACGGAGCCGTCGCGCAAACACACCGTCCGCCTTAAGATTAGTCTCGAGTTCCTCGACGGCAGCGACGTCACCAGCCACTGTCGTGCTGGATGGGCTGTTGATGCAGGCCACGACGGCGCGAGCATCGCAGTTAAGCCGTTCCAGGTATTTTTCCACGCCCACATGCCCAAGGCCAACCGCCAGCATGCCGCCCTTGGGGGGCCCTCCCGCCGTCATGTCGGCGGCCAGCCTGCTCCTGTGGTACGCGATGCCCATGGCGCGGTGCAGAGTGATGGCGCCAACCGTGTAGGCCGCGGCAATCTCCCCGCTGGAATGACTCGTCACAGCCGATGGTACAATGCCAAAAGCCTCCAGCAATCGAACCAGCGCAATCTGAACAGCGGCGCAAATGGGGATGCTGAAGGCCGTCTGGTTCACCCGGCTTGCCTTGGCATCTCGGTGAAGATCTTCCATAAGCGACCAGTCTGCGCCGAGGCCTCGCAAACACTCGTCGGCCTCCTCCAGCGACTCCCTGAACACCGGGTAGGTGGTGATGAGTTCCCTTCCCATGGCGTGCCATTGGGCCCCCTGCCCGGTGAAGACCATGCCAATACGCGGGACTCGCGTGGGACGCGATGCTTTGAACCTGGGCGTATCCAGTACCCTGGCGACGACGTCAACACCTTGGGTAATGGCGACGGGGTAAGCGGCCATCCAGGGAAAGATGCTGCGACGTTCACTTAGAGTGAATACTAGGCTCTGGAGGAGTTCCGCGGCTTCGCTGGCGTCGTTTGTCTTTTTTTGCCGCAGAAACGCCTTCAGGTTGGCCACGGTGGCCGCGTGCGCTTGCTCGTCCTTGGCACTGACAAGGAGAAGCTGGTAGTCGGCGACAGTGGTTTCTTTCGCCCGGACTGCCGTGCCGTTGACTTTGGCTTGGCTTCTCTCGTTCTCGCCGTTCGAGAGGGGCAACGAAAATCGGCTTGCATCTTCCATGATGACGTGAGCATTACTGCCCCCATAACCGAAGTTATTCACTGAGGCTCGCATTGGCTGGCCCGGCGGCGCTGGCCACTGTTCCAACTCGGTGACCACCTTGATTCGCGCGCCATCCAGTTCGAGTCGTGGATTAGGCTTGTCAAAGTTGATGGACGGTGGAAGCACGCCTCTCTCCATCGCCAGCACGACTTTGATAATGCTGGCGAGCCCGCTGGCAGCCTCGGTATGGCCGATGTTGGTCTTCACGGACCCGATGCGCAACGCCTCATGGACCGCCCGTCGATGGCCCTGGAAGGTGGAGGCGATGGCGCCCGCTTCGATTGGATCGCCAGTGGCGGTCCCCGTCCCATGGGCTTCGAAGTATTGCGTCTGCAACGGATCGAGGCCCGCTCTAGTATAACAGCTTCTTATGAGGGCCTCCTGAGCTGCCTGACTGGGCGAAGTAAGGCTTTCGGTCTTGCCGTCTTGGTTCAGAGCCGATTCCCGTATGACAGCACGAATGGGATCACCGGCGGCCAGGGCGTCTTCGAGTCGTTTGATGACCACCGTGGCTACGCCCTCGCCCCGTCCGTAACCATTAGCCCGCTCGTCGAAGGCAAAGCACTTGCCGTCGGGTGATAAAAATCTAAGCGATAGTCAGTGGTATTACCGATACTGGGCTTGAAATGCATACCCGAAAGACCCTAGGGTCTTGAAAGTATCGGGGTTGAGGAGTACGTTCGCCCCACCCACGATGCTCATATCGCTTCCTCTACTCCTGAGGTTCTCCACGGCTTGGTGCAACGCTACGAGCGTAGTGGAACATCCGGTATCGATTGTCATACTTGCTCCACGAAGATCGAAAAAGTGAGATATTCGATTAGCTGCCATAGCGGAGCCCACTCCCGTGATGAATGATCTTGGGAGATTGTCTTCATCTCGTATTAACGCATCCCTGTAGTCGTGGAAGAAGGTGCCAGCGAACACGGATGTGTTTGAGCCTGCAACACTCGAAAGTGAAATTCCAGCTTTGAACGGGTGTCAGTTTCGCCAGCCCGTGATTATGAAACGGGATCTCGAGGGGGTGCCAAACCGTTTTCTAGTGCCTCGTAGACCGACTCTAGTTGGAGGCGGAATTGGGGGTCCAGAGTCTATTACCATATCATCAGCCACGGTTCCGAAGTTTCATGCCTCTGATGAATATATCTTACCGAGGCAGTCTCCGCAGAGAGGCCAAAGAACGCAGCATCAAATAGTGCCAGGTCTTCTTCTAGAAAGTGTGCACCACGAATGTGAGACTATGTTCTCCGCTCCGCATTAGCGTTGATAAACTGCCCGGCGTAGAGTTGAGGTACTTGCCGTGCTCAGCTTCTCTCCAACTGGGTGATAGGAACCCTTAGGATCGAACCGCTCAGGCCGGATCTCACTCCACGCACTGCGTCCTTCTTCGAGCATTGTCCAAAGGCCTTCCGGACTTGCGGCATCCCCTGCAAACTTGCAGCTAAGCCCAATAATCGCAATTGGCTCGCTGTCCATGGTTGATGGCATATTTGTGGTGGTTTAAACAGGGACACCAGGACCTCTCGAGGTTGGAATGTATTTGCAGACGAAAGAGGCGATATAATAGCAGCTAGTCGTGGTAGAGAAGGGATTGAATTTGATTTCCCGCCTTCTCAGAGAAGTGTTAGCTGCAAAGTATAGAGGTATCAAGTATGATCCCTATAGAGTACGTAACTCTTTAGCAACAGGCTTCGTACCGGGAGATTATAAACTCATTTATTAAGTTCTTCAAGTTATTTACCAAAACGGGTTTCCTCGCAACTGTAAGATGTAGTCAGATTGATTTTCTAACGTCAGCGCTTATCAAATATCCGTTACCTCGACACGCAATTACGCCGATAGGCTGGGACGATGCGATGAGGGCAAATTATGCCTATGTACGCTACCGAAACGAGACCACCATGGATGGGTCGAGACCATGGTCTACACACCGAAGACATACGCAAGGGACTTTGGTCAGCGTAGGTTTCTGGGGTCAGCACTTGACGCATCTCTGATACGTCCGAATCCGACAACGTGGTGAGCCTGATGCAGCTGGGCCCTGCCCTGGTAGCATATGCAGTGGATGTATGCGGGCACAGGATGGCTATCATACGTCTCACCACCGCGGATTGGTGTAGAGATCGTGTTATCATGGAGGTCACTTTGCAGCTCAGCCGGACGCAGGGGAGATCTATCGCCTCTACAAAGTTTGCGCTCGTGTCCCATTCCATTCAGGCCGATAAGGGGTGTCGTCAGCTTCGTAAGTACCAACCAATAATACAAACAGATTCTGGGCACGGTACGTCGCTGGGCGTAGAAATGTTTGCTCCTCAAATGGCAGCCTGCCTCCCTGCCTAGAGTTGATAGAGCGGAGCATCAAGGTCCGGCGTCTGAACGAAATTGCCCACGTATTCACGTATCACAGGCTAACCTATCACGAATGGCATAGGGCCTTATGATCTAGGATCTTTGCAGTCGTCTCTGCTGAAGCGAGAATGACACCCAGCTTCTGAGGCTATCTCTTGCCTAATCGGGTACTCCAGTGATTGTGTATGTACTTATGTAAGGCGACGAACAGGGAAATTGAGGGGTGTCAGCGGCAGATGACAAGGGTCCGATCGTTCGGCCCCCCTATGCGGCCCGTTCCTCGAACTCCGAGCGGACGTGGCGCAGCATGGCGTCAATATCATGATCGCAGAGCTTGGCGGTCCGCTGCTCCGCCTCCTGCCTGAAGCGCTGGCCGTCGCTCCCGGCCTCGGGATCCCTGCCCTGAAAAATGACGCCCATCTCGCGCGAGCTCTGGACCAGCCACTGTGACCTCTCCAGCCGTACGGCGCTGTACGCGTGCAGCGCCGCCGGGATGGACGCGAGGCCGGCTGGGGCCTGGCTGACGAGCTGCATCGCCGACGCCAGCGCCAGCGCGTCCTCGGCCCCCATAGCCGAGCCCGCGCCCAGAAAGGGTGTGCTTGCATGGGCTGCGTCCCCCACGATGGCAACGCGACCCTTGGCATAAGCTGGGGCGGGGTGGTCAGCCGTGTCGAAGATGCCCCATTTCATCAGCTTCTCCGGGAACTTGGCAATGAGATTGACCACAGGCGAGCTCCAGCCCTGGAAGACGTTGGCCAGATCGGCATGGGTGGCCGGCGCCACCATTTTCTGCCCGTGGGCCCAGGGGTCCGGGGTGAAAACGACGGTTGCTATGTTCAGCACCAGCTCCGTCCCATCCATCATCTACGACGCGGTCAGCGGCTTCTTCCTCCCGAGACTGGGGCTCCTGAATCCAGCACGTACGGGGTACGAGGGTACGTAGGCGTTCGGTCCGAGGTGGATGCAGTAGTCGCCGCCCCCCTTAGCATCGCCCAAGACCTCTTTCGCCTCGGCGATGGGGATGACGGCGCGGTAACCGAGCTGGTGGGTGAAACTGGCGTTGGCTGCCGGATGGTCTTCTCCGAGCAGCAGCTGGCGAGTGCGGGAGTGAATGCCGTCGCAGCCGAGCACTAATATCATGTCGGGCAAGAAGAGTCAGTCATTCCCCTCGGACGCGGCGTGTGGAGGGTGGGCATCGTACAAACATCAGCCTCGGCGGTGCTTCCGTCGGTGAAGCGCAGAAGCACCTCCGGGCGACTCGGGTCATCGACGTAGCCCTCGAGTTCCTTGCCGAAACGGGCGGAGCCGGCGGGCAGCAGGGCAACCAGCTCGCGTATGAAGTGGCTTCTCATGCAGCACCAGTAGTCGCTTCCCGGCACGTCCAGTAAGAAGTGCAGGGCCTCGGGCGCCTGGGACGCCTCGAGACTCGCGGGCGTGAAGCCGTCCCAGAAGCCGAAATGGTTCGCCGTGGAGACGCGGCACAGCGCCGCCAGGACTCCCGGGTGCAGGCGCTCTAGGCTGCCCCTTGCGACACTGCTCAGGGCGATTCCCGCGCCAATCTCGTGCCAGTCCGGGGCGCGCTCGTAGATGGTGAAGGGGATCCCGCGCTGCTGGAGGCCAAGACCCAGCATGACGCCGATCAGGCCTCCGCCAACGATAGCCACCCGGGGTGCAGAGGGGGCCGTGGGGGCTGGATTAGGGGGCGTGCTCGGCAAAGACATGGCTCTCGAATGGGCGTATACTGAACGTGTGGCAATAAGGGGGCGATAAGAAGTACTACCAGGGCGGTACGACTGGACAGCGGTGGTAGCCGTGGGCCATTTCCACCCGCGCCATGAGACACTGATATAGTACTGTTACGTACGCCGTGCTGCAGGCGTGGAGTAGGGATCGGATCCATGCGATTCAGCAATGCCTTGGATGCCAGCCGGGGATACCCCCACGCGGCGACCTGTCAGCCTCGTTGGCACCTTCTTAGATGCATGTCAGACTCGTTGAAACCTCCCCGTGTACAGGGTACGATGCGTATGCATCCTTTAGATCTATCTCAATGGCTCGATAAGTTTTCTGTGTTACACCATAAACTCGGGCCCGAATAGGCAGTTGGGGAGGGAGCAATTTCAACAAGCTGACCACCACACGCAAAGAACTTTGCAGTGAATGGTACCTACGCTGATACTACTGGCTAAAACCCATAAGCAAGGCACCATCCCTGGAACCCTTCAGGCTTACTTTATTGAGCCTATCAGCGTCGTATCTGACATGGGGTTGGTTTGCCAGTTGTTGAGCACCGCAATGCAGCAGTAGTGAGGCAAACATCATGTTGGTTCAGTTGTTTGGTCCTTTCGCTAGACAAGGATTGAAAGACGTCAAGAGCTGCGCGGTGTATACTTTTCCCTTGTCGTTTCGGTGTAATCTTACTCAGCTTAGAGCATATCGCGCGATGTTGAGGAGCGGTGTCAGAGCCTTACATCGGAGATAGGCTCCAGGAATGACACCCTTCCAGATCCAGGTGGTCCTTGGCGGGACATGGGTAATCCTAAGTAATGTCCCTGCTGGTCACTGTTTTCAGTGCTGCCGTTATTAAGTACCGCTATATATGTGTGTACGTATACAACTAACTTTGGAATTGTTATATCCGCATTTTTCAGGGCTATACCCAGCACGAGATCTTCGGTCTGTCACACATACTAGCTCCTCACTTTCTGCTTGTCTTATTCACCCGCCTGACTTGCTCAGCCTGTGGCATTTCGAAATGGAGACACCATCCCAGTCACTTTTAGTATTCGGGTCACAGGTGACCTACAGTGAGGAGGTGGTCAGGCAACTCGAGGCCACCCTGCGTAACAAGCCATCAACTGGATGGGCGATCGACACCGTGGATGGGCTTCCCAGCTATTGGGATGCCCTAGCACATGCCCTCCCCAAAATTACCGACGCTATCGGACCCCGCGGGAGGCAGCATCTTGAGGACCTGAGACCATGGCTCGAGAGCGATGGAACCGGTGCCCTCTGTGAGGCCGGCGACGCGCTTCCAGGCGTGGCTTTCGTGCCTTTGATGGTGCTTTCACAGCTCGCTGAGTACCGTCGATATCTCCTATCCAGCAGTACCGGCGGCAAACCCGATCCTCAAGCCGCCCTTGCCGCTAACAAAACACCTGCACTTGGCTTCTGTATGGGCCTCCTTGCTTCCTATGCTGTCGCCAGCGCACACAACCTCGATGAGCTCAGCAAGTACGGCGCCGTGGCCGTGCGCCTTGGTATGCTGGCTGGTGCCCTGAGCGACGCCCAAGACACATGGATCCCGCATAGGACGTACGCAGTAGCGTGGAAAAACACGGACGAGAAACAGGCCCTGCAGCGTGTTATCGACGACATGTCCCCTGAAGCCTACTTCTCCGTCCTGTTCGACGAGGCGAGAGCCACCGTCACCGTCTCGGACCGCGCCGCAGCGAGACTTCGGAGAAAAGCGCGCTCTACCGGGGTTGTCATGTCGGACACGGGCTTCCGCGGCAAGCTACACAGTCCCACCGCCGAGTCCAGGGCGCAAATCCAGGACATTGTCTCTTTCTGCGACGGCCGAGACGACCTTCAGTTTCCCAGCATCGAGAAACTGGCGCTGACGACCTTTACCAACGCCGGAGACGGGCGGCCCCTGTCAGCTGGGGATGGGTCTCTCCATGAGCACGCGCTGGCGACTCTTTTCGCGCGCAAGTGCGACTGGTACGGCACGTTCAAGGCCGTCAAATCGGGGTATGCTGGCGGGCGCAATGCTGTGGTGACGACCCTGGGCCTCGACCGCTGTCTGCCGCCTACGCTGGTGCGCGACCTGGGGTCGAGGGCGGAGCATTTCGCCGACGTCCCGGAGCAGCCCGGCGACCCGGGCGAGGACGTCATCGACGACGACGACGCCATCGCCATCGTCGGCATGTCCATCAAGGTGGCGGGCGCCGACGACCTCGAGGAGTTCTCGGAGCTCCTGCGGGCCGGCACGTCGCAGCACGAGAAGGTGACGCGGGACCGCTTGAACTTCGACTCGCTCTTCCGCGAGCCCGACACGCGCGATTACTTCTGCAACTTTGTGCGCGACGCCGACGCCTTCGACCACAAGTTCTTCCGGCGCAGCCCGCGCGAGTCGGCGGCCATGGACCCCCAGCACCGCCTGCTCCTCCAGGCCGCGTACCAGGCCGTCGAGCAGGCCGGCCTCTTCACCGAGGCCACGCGGTGCGCCCCGGACGGCCGAGACCGCCGCCATGTCGGCGTGTACATCGGATCGCCGTCGGTCGACTACGAGCACAACGTGGCCACGCACCCCCTGAACGCCTTCATGGCGACGGGCAACCTGCAGAGCTATCTGCCCGGGCGCGTGGCCAACCATTTCGGCTGGACGGGCCCGGCCATCGCCTTCGACACGGCATGCTCGTCGTCGGCCGTCGCCGTGCACACGGCCTGCAACAGCCTCCGCAGCGGCGAATGCAACGCGGCGCTGGCCGGTGGTGTCTGCGTCCTGACCAATCCCCACTGGTTCCAGAACCTGACGGCCGCGAGTTTCCTAAGCCGGACGGGCCAGTGCAAGCCGTTTGACGAGAGTGGCGATGGCTACTGCCGTGCCGAGGGCATTGCCTGCGTCTTCCTCAAGCGTATGGCGGACGCGCGGGCCGACGGCAATCCCATCCTCGGTCGCGTGGCCAGCTCGGCCGTGTATCAGAACCAGAACCATACGCCCATCTTCGTGCCCAATTCGACTTCTCTGGGACAGCTGTTCGGCGACGTCGTAAGCAAGGCTAAGGTCTTGCCCTCCGATATCGCCATTGTCGAGGCCCACGGCACAGGCACGGCGGTGGGAGACCCGACCGAGTGGGCGGCGCTCCGTAAGGCTGTCGGGGGCCCGATACGGCCGCAGCCCCTGCCCATCGGCTCGGTCAAGGGCCACATTGGCCATACGGAGGGCGCGTCCGGGCTCATCTCGATCGTCAAGATGTTGATGATGATGCACGAGGGGTTTATCCCGCCGCAGGCCAGCTTCAATAAGCTCAACGCAACCATCCAGGCCGCCGCCGACACGGACATGATGGAGATTGTCACCTCGCTCCGGGACTGGGACAGCCGGAACAAGGTGGCGCTGATCAATAACTACGGCGCCTCGGGATCGAACGCCGCCATGGTCGTGGCGGCCCCGTCAGCCCGAGACGAGAGTCGTACCGTGCCGTCGATCCAGGCCACAGGCGGAAGGTTCCCGTTCTTGATCTCTGGGTCCGGCATCCGCGCAGTCCAGGAGTATGCGGCCAAGCTTGGTGCATGCGTCAAGCGCTAGTCGAAGTCATCCCTGGCCGACCTGTCCTTCAACATCAACCGGCACAGCAACCCCGACCTTCCGCAGCAGATACCTTTCAGCTGTCGCTCGGTGGAAGAGCTCCAACAGAGGCTGGCCACGGTGTCCGACACCGACATAGTTGACGTGCCGGCCGAGCGACCCGTCGTTCTGTGCTTCGGAGGGCAGGTCTCGACCTTTGTTGGACTCGACCGCCAGCTCTACGAAGGCATCGCCGTCCTTCGCCACCATCTCGACAAGTGCGACGAGGCCATAACAGCACGGCTAGGTCTGCCAAGCATTTTCCCTGACATCTTCTCTCATGAACCCCTGCCCGACCCCGTGCGCCTGCAGGCGGCCCTGTTTGCCCTGCAGTACGCCAGCGCCCGGAGCTGGATGGACTGTGGATTGTCTGGCAAGCTTGTGGGAGCCGTTGGCCACAGCTTTGGAGAGCTCACGGCCCTGTGCATTACGGGCGTGCTGAGCCTCGAGCATGCCATCACCCTGGTGGCCCGGCGTGCCCAGCTCGTGCGTGATGCCTGGGGCGACGAGAAGGGCAGCATGATGGCTATCGAGGCCGATGAGCCGCTCGTCCTGCACCTCCTGGAGCAGGCCGCCGGCCGGTATGCCGACAAGCCTGCCTGTATAGCCTGCTTCAACGGCCCTCGAAGCTTCACCTTGGCTGGGTCAGTCCGGGCTATCGACGCCGTGGCCGAGACCATCGCCAGAGAAAGCGAGAAGTTTGCCGTCATCAAGAGCAAGAGGCTCGACGTCACCAACGCCTTCCACTCGCCCCTCGTCGACCCTCTCGTTGAGCGCCTCAAGCAGGTGGGCGAGGAGCTTGAGTTCCACGAACCATCGATTCCGCTAGAACGGGCCACGGAAACAGCCTTTGTCGGCCCCCTCACCGCCGATTTCGTCCCAGATCACATGCTGAACCCAGTCTTCTTTTCCCATGCTGTGCAGCGCCTCGCTCAAAAGCACCCACAGGCCATCTTCCTCGAGGCGGGCTCAAGCTCGACTATCGCCGTCATGGCGAGTCGCGCCCTCGGCGGACGTGCGGGGGGCGCTCACCACTTCCAGTCCGTGAGCATTACGAACGACAAGGGCCTTGACGGCCTCACAGACGCCACGGTATCGCTCTGGAAGCAGGGGCTCCGCGTCGCCTTTTGGGCTCATTGCAATCGGCAGACAAACGACTACCCGCACATCCTTTTGCCGCCGTACCAGTTCGAGAAGTCCCGGCACTGGATGGAGTTTAAGTCGGCGGCAGACCAGGTGACGAACTCGGCCCAGCACAAACCCACAGTGGACGACACCAAGCCCATGCCCCTGTGGGAATTTGTCGGCTATCGGGGCGACGACACCAAGCATCCGCGCTTCCGTGTGAACTTGGCATCTGAGACGTTCAAGAAGCTCGTCTCGGGCCACGTCTTCGCCCACACGGCGCCCGTCCTCTCTGGCACCGTGCAGTCCGACATGGCTGTTGAGGCCCTGTTCAGCGTCCATCCGCAGTGGAAGGACGCAGGCATGATACCCACGATGATCGAAGCCAACATCCCCATGCCCATCTGTGTCGACTCGTCCCGCAAGGTCTGGATCGACTACGAGGCCCTCGACGCGGAGCACCACCTGTGGCAGCTGAACATCTCGAGCACCGGCGCCGACGGGGCTCTCCCCCGACGACACCTCCACGGACGCCTCCACATGCGGTCGCCCAGTGATCCGGCCTTTGTTGCCCAGTTCGCGCGCTTCGAGCGCCTCGTCCCCTATGAGCAGTGCGCCAAGCTCCTGGCCGAGGCGGGCGGTCCCGACGTCGACATCCTGCAGGGCCACCAGGTGTACCGGGCCTTTTCCGAGTTCATTGAGTACTCGGATGACTACAAGGCGATGCACGCCGTCGTGGGGCGAAAGGCGGAATGCGCCGGGCGGGTGCACCGCCAACACGCGGGCCACAGTTTTCTCGACATCGCCCTGCACGATTCGTTCAAGCAGGTGTCGGGCCTCTTCCTGAACTGCATGTCGGATGCCAAGCCGGGCGAAATCCACATTGGGAGCGACGTCGAGCTCGTCATGCGCTCGCCGCGCGGCATTCTGCAGCCGGGCCAGACGCAGGGCGTATGGCATGTCTACGCTCGGCACGCGCAGGTGTCGGCCGAGGTCTACATGGCCGACGCCTTCGTCTTCAACGCCGCCAACGGGGAGCTCGTCGAGGTCATCCTGGGGCTGCAGTACACGCGCATGAGCATCGAGTCGATGAAGAGGCTCCTGCTGAACCTCACGAGGGACGAGTGGGCCCTGAATATGAATACCAGCGGCGCCGCCGTCGCCAAACCCATGCCCAGTGCGCCCCGAGGCGCCGCGGGCCGTGGGCCTGAGAAACCGCGCGAGGCGCAGCAGCAAGCCAAGCCAGCAGCACCGCAACAACCACAGAGGCCGGATCTCACAGAAGAGGTCAAGAGGCTGCTCGCAGGCGTTGTGGGAGCCGAGGTGGGCGACATGACGCCCGATACGCAGGCCACGGATATCGGCATCGACTCGCTCATGGGCATCGAGCTGCTCCGCGAAGTGAACTCGGCCTTCCGTTGCACGCTGGACCTCCCCGAGCTCCTTGCAGCCCCTACCGTCAAGGACATTGTTGCCCTGATTGCGAACGCCCATCCAGGCGACGCCGTGGAGAGTGGGGCAAGCGGCGGCGACGACGACGATGACTCTGATACCACTGATGGGTCGAGCCGGCACGATAGCCGTCCCACCACGCCCTCGGCATCGGAGCGAGGCACAAATGGCTCGGATGTCGACTCCAGCCCTGTCAAGGACATGGACCGCAGAATGTTGCTGGCTGGTGACGTGACTGCCCGCGAAGCCGAGGCCGAGAGGTACGTGAAGAAGTACACGGCCGGGTGGACGGCGGCCGAGCCCCTTTCCCCGCAAGACGCTCCCTCGGGCTCGCGTGGCGGGGCCGTGGTCATCGTGACGGGCGCCACCGGCAGCCTCGGCTCGCACGTCGTCGCCGCTTTGGCGTCTCTCGCGTCGGTGCAGACGGTCGTGTGCATCAACCGGCCGCGGCCGGCGCCGGCGTCGGACCGGCAGGACGAGGCCTTCGCCGGCCGCGGCCTCCAACTGACAGCGGGCGAGCGGGCGAAGCTGCGCGTCCTCGCGACCGACTCGTCCCAGCCGCGGCTGGGCCTCGAGGCCGCCGAGTACCAGTGGCTCGCGCGGCACGCCTCGCACATCGTGCACAGCGCCTGGCCGCTGAGCGGGTCGCGGCCCGTGTCGGCCTTCGCGCCGCACTTCCAGACGATGCGGAACCTGCTCGACCTCGCGCGCGACATGGCCGGGCGCGGCCGCGTCGGGTTCCAGCTGGTGAGCTCGCTCAGCGTCGTCGGCAACGCCGAGGCGTCGCTCGTGCCCGAGGCGCGCGTCCGCATGGACGCCGTCCTGCCGCCGGGCTACGGGGAGGCCAAGTGGGTGTGCGAGCGCATGCTGGACGAGACGCTGCACCGGCACCCCTCCCGGTTCCGGGCCATGGCGGTCCGGCCCGCCCAGATTGCCGGCTCGACGAGAAGCGGCGTCTGGAACGCGGTCGAGCAGATCCCCTTCATCGTCAAGTCGGCCCAGACGCTGGGCCTGTGGCCCGACCTGCCGGGCCGGGTCCGATGGATCCCCGTCGACGCCGTGGCCGCCATCCTCGTCGACCTGCTGTACATTGGGGACGACGAGGGAGCGCCGGACCCTTGTCCCGTGTACCACATCGACGACCCTGTCGGCCAGCCGTGGGGGGCCATGTCGTCCATCTTGATGGCCGAGCTCGGTATCCCCGCCCGCCAAATCGTGCCCTTCAAGGAGTGGCTGGGGCGCGTGGCCAGCTCTCCCCACCCCGAGGCGGAAAACCCGGCGGCAAGACTGGTAGACTTTCTGGAGCAGAACTTTGAACGCCTATCTTGTGGTGGGCTGGTGCTGGACACCGCGAAAGCTCAGCAGCATTCTGCTGCTATGCGTGCCCTCACACCCGTCAGTAGCGAAGTGGCTAGGGGCTATATCCAGGCTTGGAGACAGATGGGGATTTTAAGATAGACAGGTTTCTTTTTAGACTCACTTTATTGTATATGTCGCGGTTATAAGAGATTACCTTGGCGGTCCCGGTGACGGACCCGTACCGCTGGCACTTCAACCTGGTCAGCAATCAGTGGAGACAAACGTGGATGGATCATCACTACTACGGTGCCATCACTATTCAGCAGCACAAGTGCTTCGTATGCACTCCCGTGGGCGGGCAGGCTTGGCGGTTGGGGCATGGGGGCACCCACTTGCAGATGCGAGAACCCCCAACCAACCGCATTAGGGAAGGGTTTTAGTGGTGCCTATTGAGGGGAGGATGTTTTGTAACCGGTCTGGATTAAGACATGCCAAAGGTAGGAGGGGCGAAATAGGTGCCGGATGGTTTTTAAAAAATCTCCTGGAAAGGGTGCCCATTATTGATCTGGGGGCTGGCAGCTCTTGTGACGGAGAGATAAATATCACGTGGAGCCGCTGACAAGAAACGAGTAGGCGCGCTCGCGGTATTATAGTCCCAGTACCAAAACCGGCGGGTTTTCCTTCTCCTTATTTATTTGTTTCGCTCTAAGCGCTTCCCAAGCCTTACGGGCGCCTCTTGAGCACTTAAATCAGCATTAATTTGTCATATCCACCTAGGCCAGGCCAGACATCAACATGCGGGTTCTTTGTTTGTATGGGATGGGCACCAACAGCAGGGTACGTCCGCATCCCCCCCGACTTCCAAAGACGCACCGAATCCGCCCCGTGAAAGTCTCAGTATGTCTTTCCCTGACCGAAGCCACTGTACAGGTGTTTCAAATGCATACATGTGTTGGTGACCGCTTCCTACCTGGATACAGCTGTCGTGACCTCAACAACCCTCAAGGCGCTACTAAACGCCGCCACCGCCGCCGTCAATGTAAATCCTCGATCTTCCCCACTGGTTATGTGCAGTCATGGACATATGAGGGCGTCTCCTCTCACCTTTTGCGTTCTCTCTCTTCTATCTTCAGTTTGTTGAAAATCTCCATCCATGCTCAACATTGAGCGTCTTGAAGAGACCGATGTTGCAGACGCTGCCGACGTCTTTGCCCTTGTCGAGGAGACGCCTTTTGTCGTGGAAACTGTCACCGCTGACGTTGCCAATATTGATCGCTCTCACGCCAATGGGCGCCGAACTGCATCTTTTGCCGGACTCTTTCAAAGCAACTCGGGCACCTTGATGTCATCGTAACGGTGGCTCGGGTGGAAAGGAAACCCTGCATCAACTTTCTATCCATTGCAGATCCCGGACAGCCCTCTTTCCGCTCAAGGCGGGCGTGGGTCCCGTTATGTGGGGGCCACTGCGCAAGAGTGGCTCGGCTTTGGGTAGCGGGTTTGGTGGAGGCTGTTTTCCATTCCCTTATTACACAGTAGTACTCACCAACAGCCGATCCCCCCGTCATTTGTCCACCCGGGACTTGCAGATGGAAGGTGGCGACCAATTGGCGATGCGAGCACTGTTAACTCCTTGTCAGACTGTAAGCACTAGTAGGGCTGCACTGATCGTATAGATTCAGCTGCTGTTTCGTCAGGGGGCTCTGTAGGGATCAGCGCTTCAATGCTTGCTTCGAGCGGTTGTTGCCCAATGAAGAACAATAAGATAAGTGGACTTCATATCTACGGTGCTGATTGCCTCCGCTATTAGGGCTAACGGCAGATACTTACATACATGTAGGTATGCACCCCTCAGAACTGCGACCCGCCGCCACATGTCGTGGGCCTTTATTAGGGCTTTATTTACGACTTGCGTTCCCCTTCATCCTTCATCCTTCGATCTAGGCTAGGCTTGAGCCGCATTTTCATTCTTTCGCACCGAGACATGCAGGCTCCAGAGCCACTTCGCCCGATACCGATCCGTGAAATGCAGGACAGCTGGGGGGGTCTCACCCCTCACGGTCATCCATACGTCTACGCGGCGACAGATGGAGATGAGCCGCGCGGAAGCTCCGTGGATGGGTCCCGTACGCACATCATCCCACTGGACAACCTCACGCCATGGGACAAGGGGCGCTCGGCCAGTACTGTGTACGCGCCCGTGGATGGGGGCGTAGACAATGGCATCCAGGGCTACAGACACGACTTGGCGCCCCCGGGCGAGGAGCCCCCGCGGTCTGCCTCATCATCGGGTCAACCGGCACGGTGGCCCGCTCGCCATCTCTTGACCGGTTGGTGGTGGGAAATCATGGCCAGCGTGTTGAGCCTGGCAGGCTGTCTCGCCATCCTCGGCCTCCTCATCCAGTTCAACCAGAAGCCCCTGCAGTCGTGGACCTTTTACTTCCAGCTCAACACGGTAGTCTCGGCATTGATCACTGTCTCCAAGGCGACCATGTTGCTCTCGGTGGCCTCTTGTCTCAGCCAGCTCAAATGGAACCATTTCCAGGCCAATGCACCACCGCAGCCCCTGTCCCACCTGCAGGTTTTCGACGACGCGAGCCGTGGACCCTGGGGGGCCCTGGTCCTGCTGCGCAAGATCGGCTGGGCTGCGGTGCCGGCCTTTGTCCTGTCCGTGGTAACGATTCTGGCCCTGACGCTCGAGCCGGCGGCGCAACAGATGCTGTCGTACCCCAGCCGCATGGCAGCCCTGCAGAACGTGACGGCACGAATCGGGCGGGCTGAGAACTGGACCTCGGTGGCTTACACTGACGACGACCCGGTGCTGTCGGATGCGAGTACGTATGCCACCTCCAGTCGCCTACAGAGCGACAGACACTGATAGGGTGGTGCCCGCCCCTTAGAGCAAGGCCTCGGTCTCTTTCGACCACAGACGCTCGTTCTCCAGTCCACCCTGATGAACACAATATTTGGGGCGCAGGTGAATCCATCCTACCGGTGCCCCCCGCCGGCAACGCGCTGTGTATTCCCCCCCTTCAAGAGTATCGCCCTCTGTAGTGCCTTCAGAAACTTGACCGATGCGGCACTTCCGAGCCTCACCTCCCCGTCCAACAGCTCGACCCCATTGAATCAAACGTGGACCTTCGACTACAGAGGCCGCAATCGCACTGAATCCCTCGTCCGCATGACGTGGAGTATGAGAACGCCTAATGCAGCCATTAAGGGCTTGGTACCCTACGACTACCCCTTTTTCACGTCCGTGACGACACGACATGATGATGCTATAGGGGGGGCCTCGTCTTTTTCTATGACAGCTGTACGGCTGACGGATATCACCAAGTTTGATACAAAGGCTAGCCGCCCGCCCCCTTTTGAGATGCTCCAGTCGGAGCTGTATCTCTGCGAAAAAAGCTATGAAGACGTAGTCTACAGCGATGGGACGCTTCAGTACGGTAAAGTGAACGCGGCCCGCCTCGCACCCATCCGCAACGAAACCTACCTGTGGAACGGGGAAAACGAGCAGCAGGTTCTCTACTATCGCAGTGGCGCGGATGGTGGGGCCGGGGGCACCGAATACACCCTGCGTGCCAACACAGCGTTTCGCCTGTTCAACTTCCTCGGCGGAGCGCTGGAAATGTCCTGGGGCGCCGTCAATGGGACACCACAGCTGCGAGCCGACTTCGGGCCTTACATGATGGGCTACTACCTCAACCAAGCAGACCTGGCGCAGCTCATGGGCGACGTCGCGGCGTCGGTGACGTCGCAGATACGCGGGGGGGAGCAGCAGGGTGACAACAAGGCCACAGCCTGGATCAACGGCACGGCACTAGGCGCCGAGACGTACATTCACGTGCGGTGGGTGTGGCTGGCGCTGCCCCTGGGCGAGGCGGTCCTCACGGCCGCGCTCCTCGCCGTGACCATTCTTGTCAGCCGCCGTCAGCCGCTGCTGAAGGAGTCCGTCATCGCGCTCCTCGCCAGCGGCATCGACGGATGGTACCCTGAGAAGACGCGCGACCGGGCTGGCGGTCCCCATCACCTCCGGCGCGAGCTTGACGCCCAGGCCCGGGCTATGCGGGCGACCTTGGAGCCCGAACCCGCCGGCTGGGTGCGGTTCCGCCGTGAACAGTAGTGCCGGGGACGCAGGAAATCTCCTTAAGCTACCAGAGGACGTGGCTGACCCAAAGCTTCTTTTCCAGCCGCTTGGTGCGAATGTGCTAGTGTGGGTGGAAATACGGGGTCGTAGTTTAGCCGGGGAGATGAGCTTTTCGGCTAATGTCATCATTGGGCCGGATAGGCCTCTTCTCAATCACGACTAGATGGAATTAGGCCAAAGCTCTCTACAAGTAACAGTAGTGCCGGCTTTCTCGGTCTGCGGGTCACGGGGCTTCGGCATCTTCCGTCGCTGCCGGGGCCCACGACTCACATCCCCTGGCCCGCCCCTGGTAGCAGAAAGTTTATTCCCACATCACCATCACTATCCCGGCGCTACCATCGCGGTAATAGCTGAGCCCCCGGGACCGCCGCAGAAGCCCGGAGCAAACGTAGTTTTGGTTAGAGTGACCGCATCCGCCCTGATACACGAGGCGACGGCTTACAAAGTCCGTCGTGTCACACCTGTTGATAGGAGTTTGGAAAGTTTTGGAACTCTTACTGCCGCCGCGGGTAGCCTTCGGCCAGGACCGGAAAACCCGGGGATGGCTTATCCACTGCTGACAGGGGCTACACGAAAAATGGGCACCCAAGCAAGGTACGATCGCATGGGGATGACACGACCGGTGGGCCCCTTTCGGCATCTGGTTCTCCTCCCCCCACCCCCCCGAGGGGCCCATCCACAACGATTCCTACCGGTATTCGCGTCCCTATGGTTGAGTTGCCGACGGTATGGTGCGTTCTATCCAAGCCCTGCCGAAGGCCGCCAGGCGGTCACCAGTGATCGGTGACATGGGAAGCGATGAAGGCTCACGTTGCCGCCCATCCCGCTTTGCGGGCAGGCCCTGACCACACACGCCCTGCAGATCGCCCCTTTTCTGTCCTTTATCTCCGTACGTCGATTTCCAGTGCATCTTCCAGCCTACCTGGTGGAGCCGCCCTTCGTCCTGTGACACGAATACAGCTTAGGCCGAAGGCCGTCCGTAGCCTGGTCCTGGTCAGGTCGTATATTCGTGGTCCCCAAAGTCACAAAGTCCATCTACTGCATGTTCCGGGCCTGTCAGCCCGCCGGGCACCGAGGTCTCCGCGTGCCCGTATATAAAGTGTTGGCGTCATGCTACCACCACGCACTGCCAACCCTCTAGGAGACCCAGCCTCAGCGGACGCTCCCAAGGTCTCCCGCATTGGCCCTTCTTCCGTTCACTTACCATGCCTTCGCTTACATCCAGCGCTCTCCTCCTCGCCGGCTTGTGGCTCGCGCCCGCTGCCGCCAGTACTGGCACCGCGCCCGCCTACCGGAATGCCTTCATCGTCGAGGCGGAAGCCAGCCATGGCCCGGTAGGTCTTTCCCGTGTCCCGGTCAGGGAACCACGTGCTAACGGCGTATGACGTCCAGCTCGGTGACAGCTTTCTCGGCGACGTCTCCAACGCCGTGTCCCGCCTAGGGCCCGGCTGCCAGGCCCTCGCGCGTAACAACTTCGACTCGCCCTACTTCACTGGTGCCTCATTTGACCTCACCTGCGACGACCACCTCGAGCAGGCCAAGGTTCTGCGGGCCATCCAGTCCCTACAGATGGTCGGCAAGGCTTGGCCGGTTGGTGTCGTCAAGCACCAAATGGCCGTCCCCGGCGGCGGCTGGGCACGCGCTGGACTGCCCGCGGTGATCCCGCCCCGCGCGACGAACGATTCCGCCCCGGCGTCGGCGGACACCCTGTCGACGCATCTCATGAGTCACGTCGACCAGCTGCACGCTGAGGGCGTGACGGGTGCTGGTGTAAAGATCGCCGTGATTGACTCGGGCTTCGACACCGGCACCCCCGGCCTCAGTAATACCAAGATCACGTACACACACGACATCACGAGGGGCTCATCAGACGTGGGCGATAACTGCTCCCTGCACGGCACGCACGTTCTCGGCATCGTCGGGGCCAACAGTGGTGCCGCGAACCTCTACGGCGTCAACGGCGTTGCCCGTGACGCGACATACGAGCTGTACCGGATCCAGCGCTGCAACGCCACGGGCGCGACCACCGACGATCTCATCGCCGCCTTCACAGAGGCGGCCACCCGAGGCGTGGACATCATCACCTGCTCCTACGGCGGCACCGGCGGCTTCCCCGAGGAGCCCTGGGCGCTGGCGTCGTCGCGGATTTTCCGCTCTGGCGTCTTCGTTTCCCTCCCAGCGGGCAACGACGGTCCCGGCCCGTTCACGGGCTCGACCCCCGCCACCGGCACCGACGTCTCGGCAACCGGCGCCGCCGACAACACTGTTTACCCCTGCGCGCAGTGGGAAGCCTCACTGACCATCGGCACGGGCGCTGCCGCCAAGCCCTTCTCCCTAGTGCCCGGCGGACAAATGCGCTTCCCGGACCGCCCCCTTACGGTGTGGTCGCCGCTCGCGGAGGAGACCGACGCAAAGCCTGCAAACTGCTCCTTCGCCCCTAATGCCGTGCCGCCCACTGATCCGACCAACACTATCGCCCTGTACAAGGGCGGCCAGTGCTTCGTCGACGCGGACGGCACCCCCCTCGAGACAAAGTTCAACATCAGCTATATCATGCATTACGCCCCCCAGACGCCGGCGGGCCAGCCCGACCTCTGCCCCGATGTCTGGGAGGCCGACTCGGACGCTATCCTGGGCATCTTTGAGACCAACTACGAGACCGGGGCCGCCGTCCAGTCGGCGCTAGGCCAGGGGCGCGCGGTGGCGGTCCAGGTCCCAAGCCGCCTCGTTGACAGCCCGCCTTCGTCCCTGACCAACGCCGTCAACACGCAGACGGGCGGCCTCATGGCCTACTATTCCAGTTGGGGGCCTACCTTCGACGTGCGGAGCATGCCCACCTACGTAGCGCCGGGCCACAACATCCTGAGCACCTTTCCGCGCCGCATCGGGGCCTGGGGCGTCATCGGCGGCACTAGCATGGCGACGCCCTACGCAGCCGGCGTGGCCGCGCTTCTGAAGCAGCGGAACCCCCACTGGACGCCGCAACAGATACAGTCAGTTATGGCCACTACGGCGCGCCCGATGAAGTGGAACAGCCGCCAGAGGACGGACTATTTTGGTGTCACTGCCGACTTTTTCGCCCCGGTTATACAGCAGGGTGGCGGCCTCATCGACGCCTACGCCGCCGCGTATACTCGGACGCAGCTGAACGTCACTAACCTCAGCTTCAACGACACAGTCAACCGTGTCCCCAGCATTAGCTTTACGCTTTCGAATACGGGTAAGGAGGCGCTCGTCTATACGCTCGGCCACGTGGGCGCAGCGTCGGGCTACATGCTCAACCACACGGGCAACACCCAGTACAACCTGACCGGCAACATGGGTCTTCCCGTCTACGCCGAGCTCGACATCACGCCATCCCAAGTCACCGTGTCCCCCGGCAACGCGGCCACCATCTCCGTCGTGCTCAAGGCAGAGCCACACCTGCCCGAGGGCGTTTCGTACTTTGGCGGCTACGTGGCCATCAACGCGACGGCCGCGGGCGACGGGGCCGTCGTCGACGCCCTGTCGCTGCCCTACACGGGCGTGGGCGGCAGTCTCGCGTCCCTGCCCATGCTGGACCGGGACCGGACGACGGCGGTCACGCTCGACACGTCCAGCTTCCAGCAGGCGCGGGCGGGGGCGGGCCGCGTCTACACGTGCGCCTACGACGCCGCGGCGACGATCCCCTGCACCTTCGTGCCCGACGGCCTCGCGCCCGGCGTCAGCGTCTGGCCCGTCACGCAGTCGCGCAACCTCACCATCGACCTCGTGAGCCTGGACACGGGCCGCGTCGTGCTGGACGACGACGGCTTCGCCAACTCGTCCTCGCAGTGGGACCGCGGCAGCTTCATCTACTGGGACGGCACCGACCTCAACAAGACGTACGTGCCGCCCGGCAACTACCTCTGGCGCGTCCGCGCCCAGGTCCTGAACGGGGACGCGGTCGAGACCATCGACACCGCCATGTGGACGCTGAAGTACACGGCGAACAGCACGTTCAATGCCACCCAGCTCTCGCGTCGAGCCGCGCGGCGTGCGCTTCCTATCCCTTTGAACGTTTAAGCCAGCGCCCTGTCCCAACTAAGGTATAGGATTTAAGGGAACCGTGAGGTTTAGTTAAAGAAAAGAAGTACTTAATAAATCCCGGTACAGCCCGCCTTAAGTGGCACCTACGACGGAGTGCTGAAATGAATAAAGCTTGGCCGACACTTGCTCCTAAATTATAAAGTGAAATTTAGAAGCTCGTAGAGCCTTTGGATTAAATACTACTAACGCTACCTATAGCTCAGCTAGTTACTCTAGATAAGGATAAGCCCTCGTAATGTACTTATATAACTAATATATTATTTAAGATTTCCATATAGACTAATAAGATCTCTAGCGCGGTGTTTGGATTTTCAGAAGGGCCCTAGATAAAATGCAACTTTGGTGAAGCTTCGCCATTCTATTCTAAACTCTCCGGTCGGTAACTTATATGAAACTTTACCAAACATACCATGCTCGTAAATTGTCCCATTTCGAACTGGGCTAATTCGCCGACGCGAATTTAACTTCGGAGACCGAGGAGTACTTTAGCCACACTCGAAGCACCCGTGGATACCGTAGTGCTAGGACTGGGATTGGACGCATCTCCGTTGCCACCCCCTGGAATAGCCAGCATCTCACCAGCCTGATTCACGTTCGAGACAGCGTCGGAATGTGAAATGGTTGCTATGCTGCCGGTGAATCCGTTAGAGAAATGGACGGGTGGAAATGGTTGCGTGTCTCGTTGCTCGGCGTACACATCAGCGGGCTTATGTCCACGCACTGATGACACATGCGATGGCATAGGGGGAAGTCTCTTCCTCTCCGGCAGCGTCGCCGTCGGCAAAAATGCAATGACCTGGCGCGCAGCTGGCTCAGACTAGGTCCTCGGACCTCTCGAGTCCGGCCTGGCACCCGTCTACAGGGAGCTTCGTCTCGTTCAGCAGAGAGACCATACCCGCCGTGGTGTTATAGCCCCGTGTCATGGTATCTCTTGAAGGGCGGCACAGTCTGGGCGTAGGGCAGCGTCGCATTGACGCCCGGCACCATGTGCGGTATGATAGAGCAACATCTTTCGACTCTCGGTGAACTGATCATACACAGGCATGGCCCTCCCCGCCACAACGTGCTTATACCGGCCGCCAGGAGGCCCCGCCACACCACAGATACTGCGGCTCGTAGCCTTCGAGCTTTTCCAAGACCACCGTCTCGGCCGTACCGTCGGGGCCAACCCACTCGTTCCACATCTCTAATAACTCCTTTGGCGGCTGCCAGTCAACCCCTTGGCTGAGGACCATTCTCCACCGGCGGCCCTGGGCGGCCGAGGGGGCCGAGGCGATGTACTGATCCCACGTCATCTCCTGGCCGCGGGTGGCACACTCGAGGACGTACGGCAGCATCTCCACGGTCGGGCCAGTTCCCAGCTGGAGGGTTCCTCTCTTCAGCTTGGGCATGGCGAGCGCGGCCGCGGCCATGGCCATGGCCAGCGGGTTGAACACCTCGGGGTCGAGCTCGGTGCGCCAGGCATGGTAGGGCGCGTCGCCGTTGGCGAGGCAGTCGGCGTCCTCATCGTCGCCGTCGTCGTCGCTGATCTCGTCCGAGTCGACGCCCGAGTCGTCCGAGTCGTACATGCGGCCGTCGTTGGCCTCGGCCCCGTACGTGTCGGGCGGCGACCCCGGCGCCTCCGCCGTGGGGTCCCCCGTCCCATACCACCGCCCGTCCGGCCCCGTGATGCCCCTCTGCGCGACCCGGAAGAGCTCCAGCGCCGGCCACGGCGTCGCGTCCCGCTGCCCCGCGGGCAGTCGCGGGTTCCGGAACAGGTCGGGGCAGACCAGCGTGCCCTCCAGGTGGAGCTCGACGAGGTTGCCCGCCTGGCCTAGGCAGCGTAGCGCGTCGCAAAGGGCATCGACGCCTTGCTCGTCCCGGAAGTCCTGAATTTCGTAGCCATGGTCGGCGGGATCGTCGTTGTGGAGGCAGCTGATCAATAGCTTTTTGAGGCGCGGCAACTCATGCAAGCTCCTCACTCCGTCTGCCACGGCCTGTCGGTGCTCTTGGCGCAACGCACGGCGTCTCTTGGCAGGGTCGTAATATGAAAGTTTCAGCTCTTCCAGACCCAGGAAGGATCTCGCCATCAGAAACGCAGCCGCGGGGTGGATGCTGAAACCGTACGGGTTGTCCACGTCGAGCACGCCGACGCATGCGACTTTCGGCACTGTTTGCAGGTCCGTTTCCCGCAGCGCCAAGTAGCGGCGACCGGCGGCGCTTCTGCCGCCACAAATGTCGGAGCGGTTCGACACGCAGAATCCCTGTTCTTCCAGCTCCTGGGTGTTATCGTATTCGGCGTGAAAGGTGCGACTGGTCTCAATGGCGACTTTCAAATGCCTGTCTCTCTCTTCCCAGGTCGCGAGGCGCTCGAAGAGGGCCGTCACGGCTTTGCGGAAGACGACGAGGTTCTTTCGATAGTCCACTCGCAACTCATTCGACTTGGGCAACACGACATTGAAAACCAGTTTCTTCAGGATCTTCCGCCGCCGGTCTTGCGAGGGGCCCAAGGCGCTGTCGAAAATGTCCATGGAGCCGCTTTGGAAGCGAACATGCGAGAATGTGCGCGCCTCGACGACGCTCTGCCATGCTCGTGAGAGCGTGGCAAACTGGGCCAAGGGGGCGTCGATGTTGCCGACGATGAGCGATAGCACTTCGTAACTGAGCTTGTCCATGGTGTAGTGCAGCGTTGATGGCCCTTGCTGTCGTTTGTTGACGTGATGGAGGAGGGGCAGGGCCCAGCACAGATGGAGGGGGGGGACTAGAGTAGCTCGGTGAAAACTTTCAAACGTTGCGCGGGTATCAATGTAGGCTGGCAGTAAAAAGTAAAGCAGGATTGAATAAGGTGAAGAGCAGACTGAGGTTGAGGTTTTATCTTAGGCGCAGCACCGTGTAATTAATACCTCCTGTCAGCAAACAGCGGGCCTTTCCCCCCCCTAGCTTAGTGTGTTTGTTCTATTATTAGTAACATGCAGGCACCAACCAACACTGCCTTGCCGAGATACCAATAAGGATTGGCCTACTTTAACAGGTAAGTAATTATGAACAGGTCTTCCGCAAAGTGATCCGCAAGTGAGTAATAACTAAAAGCCCATATACCGCCCGCTATATCCGTTTCTTCAAATTCCTCCCAGTCCCCATTACATTTAGAATGGATTTTTGAACTTGGCCAGCTTCCTGGTTTCTTTCACCGTTTCTTCCATCACACCAACCAACTTCTTTTCGTCTGCTGACAGTTGTTGATCCTTGGCGTTCACGACCTGGTTGTTGAGGAAACCCTCGGCTAGGTTGATGTAGGTCTCCAGCTTCTCGCTCACCTCTGTCGTGTATTTCTTCATCCAGCCTCGGAACATTGCGTCCAGGTTCTGCTTCTTGTAGGGTGCTTGGGTGGGATGGGTGCTCCAGTTCTGTACCAGGGTATCCTCGGCTTGGCCAAGAGCCACAGCAACTCTTTCGGCTTGGTCCTTGTAGATCTTCTGGATGTCGGGGTGATCCATGTACTTCGTGACGAAGATAGCAGTCCTCACTGACGCCATCAGCAGGGTGAGGTCCTCGAGGACATTTTTGGGATCATTCCTTTTGTGGCCGCTGAACCATTTTCGAGAGCCCTCTATATCCTGTACAACCGTCCCTTCTTTGAAGGCCTGGCTGTTTGTTAGCTCTCTTCCCTGTTAAACCCCTTACCAAGTCATTCAACGAATAGCTTTACTCACCCGAGCCTTCATGCCATTCACTTGGCTCTCAACCCAAGCCATTTCAGATCTAAGTAACGTTAGTCCAGCCAGCTATCGCCGTGAAAGTAAGGAGAGGGAATGCGGGACTGACCTTTGATCTTTGTTAGGCCATGCAGCACCGACAAAGTTCCAGGCCGGGACTGAATTGACAAAAGTCTCGGGCTTCTGCGATTGCTCCCTGGCATCGCTCGCGTACCAATAGTCCCTCATCATGTGACAAAAGTCCTTGTATCCATCGATAGGCACAGCAAGACCTTTGCCTTCGATCTCCTGGTGGAAGAACTGTTGAAGCATTTGTCTCTCCAAGACATGCTCCCGGATGTAATCCTTCTTGGGGCTTCGCTGGCCGTTTTTAATAAATTTGAAGTTGTTGCAATCGCTCCAGTCGGTACAGTCAAAGAGATCGACGCCATCTGTGTAGGGCGAAGTTTTGTACCTCATCGTAACCCCTGTCCTGACGTGCTCAGGGCCGAGTTTCTGCGCGTCAGCGGCGGGTGTATCTTTGCAAACTTCGTACGTGCCCTCGGGAAGGCCAGCACGTGTAAGAAGCTGATATGCTTCGACAACATCGCGCTTGCCGAGAGAGTTGAGGAGCTCCTCAACTTTGGATTGAAGGTCAGGTCCATGCAGGTGGTCAAGGTCGCCACGTCGGACCAGCTGCGTTATGTTGACCGTGTCATCATCCAGGGAAGAAAAATCGACTTGTCGTGGATCAAGGTCTCGGACCTTGAGGAATTCGGGATCGTTGAGCTCCGCATCCGTGTAGATTTTGATGTTGTCACAACTCATGGACCCAAGATACTGGCACGACTTGGCATTGCTGTCGGTCGTCCTGTCTCCTCCCCCAGCCGCAAGGCCAAGGCCAACGACACAAGACAGAGAAGTAAGAGTTCGAATAAGCATGATGAGAGCAAGGCACCGGAAAAAGCTCAGTAGCGAGGGTATTAGAAGAAAGAAGACAGATGACAGATGAAGTGATGAGAGTTTGGAAATGATCGCTATGGTGTCAATTCTACAAAGAAAGCTCCCGCGGCCATATGTTTTATAGATGTTCATCTATCTACGCGATAAATCACTACTTGAAAAAAGGGAAGTTGGGGCGGCCCAGCCTGCCTCTGCCCAGAAAGCCGAGACTCTGAATAGGGGTGTAAGATGTGAATGAGATCTTGGAAGTAATACTTGCGCCACGAAGGATTGTACGAACGGTCACTTCGCATATCAGCACACACCGTGTAAAGAAACAGTAGGTACAGTGTTCGGGCATATAGGCTGCAACAGCGGCGGCTAATTGCCAAGCTAACGTCAGCTGAGGATGTGTGATATTTTGGTGGCTAGCAACTTGGCATTCAGGGGGCCGTCTTACACTCGGCACCGTAAGGCTGACCTGCACCGAGCCGCGTCAAGTGCAGCAAGCCATCTTTTTGGGACAGAAAGGAATGAATGGATGGTATTCAGGAGGCGGTGTTGGATGGTTCTACAGCCGCTGATGACCTGGGTTCCAAGACTAGACAGCACGGGAACGCGCCTTGGAAAATCCAACGTCCATGTGAGTACTCTCATATCTATAAAGAATCCCATGTCACGACTTTCATATGGGATTGCACAGAAAATTCATACACTGTTCTCCCCTTCAAGACACATCCAAAGCCCTGTTCTTATCCCAAACACTTTGCCTCCACCAACAGTCCACAATGCACTTCACAGTAAAGACGGTCATTTTCACTGCCTTCTATGCGTCGGTAGCATCTTCCTTCAGGCTCTCGTTCTACAATGGAAAGCAATGCCGCAGCGCTGGGCTGGGCTCAATCAGTGTGAGCGCCAAAGACGGTTGCAGGACCGATAATGTCGGTGTCGGCTCCTCCATGGTCGTCACCAGCGATGGAGAAGAGGACGATGGCAGCTACCTGGTTCTTTTCAGCTCCGACGACTGCAACCCCGCTACGATTGTCGCCCATAAGGACTCGGGCTGCGCCGACCCTGGCACCTCCAACTACGGCTCTTTCGAAGTTTGGAACGTTTTGCAGGGTAAGCTGGTGTGCACTGGCGCTACCCCGGCCTCGCTAATATATGTAACAGATTAAACACCCAAGTGGATATCACCAGGTTGGGAGTCTAGGGACGGTTACATGGATTGGGATGTTGGGAGTTTTTCTACTGTGCTCTGGGGCAGTCTCTGTTGTTCTTGATAATAAATTGGAGTTATGGTTTTGAAACAATCTCTGCACACAAGCAACCACATGCTCGTATGTCTACTTATGTTCGGAGGCATCCAATAGCATAATGCAGATTCCTCAGGGACGCCAATGTCAAATACCATCAGCAAGCTTAATCACCACTGCCTTATCTTTGCCCAGAAGCTAGATGCAGCTCCATCTCTCGGAGTTTGCCTCCCGAGGGGAAGGTATGAACTGCAATGAGCCTGCACTTGTGAGTCTCACGAAGACGACTGTCAGAGCAAGAGCCCAGAACCAGGGATTGCGAATTGGTGCTGTTGGACTTCGCCTGCCCTGCGACCGTACGAGGATACTGTAACTGCAAGTATGCATGCGTTCTATTCCTAGCACTTGAGTGCGGCACAGCGGCAGAATCAGCCCGCTGCCAAGCTCAATCCCCCTTACGCCAAGCTGCCTGGAGGCTAAAATACCTTCACACCTTCCATGTGAGTGTTAGCCCCTCATGCAAGTCTTATACGATTGGGTTGGAGAATAGAAATCGGCACACCTCGAAGCGCCGCCAAGCGTTGCCAAGTTCACGGTTTGCTGCACGTAAGCCACAATGCTGCGGACCAGAGCGACCCCTATTCCTCGTAAGGCCACTAGGAGAAACAGATGACACCTCAGTTTCGGTGTCTCTTTGGTCACATACAAGTAAGCTCTTACCCTCCTAAACCTACAAGCGAGGATATTCTCGGAGAGTCCAAGATATCTTGGTGCTGCCTGAAGGCGGCGCAAGATTCGCAGGAATTACCAAGATGTCTTGCGCGCATTGGCAATACACACACGGAACGTCAGCAAACGCTCGAACCCTGCAAGATGCACCGCACTGTGCTTTTCATCCAGCCTCAATGGCTGTGTCGAGAGGGCTGTAATTACGAGATGCCATCTATAGGGGGGCGTAAGACTCGAAGGAACTACCAAGGCACCACTCAAACACCATCACTATGCGCTCAGGATTTCAGCGCATTGGCAATTTTACACAGCGAACCGCAATGCTCCCAGCGCGCTTAGTCGTGAATGCACATGGATTTCCATACTCGTACACTCCTGGCGGTCTCCTCTGAACCGCCAGGTAAGGCGGCAGCTGACTAGATGGCGACCTCAGCCCCCTCAGAAAAGGATTCGGCCAAGGCATTATGGCTTGGGAAAAGGGACGCGGCCGTCCCTGATAGAACGCGGGACAGGTACAAAAGTATTACTGGCCCTCATGTGGCCATTTGGGGTTTCCAATAGTTTTACCAGCACCAGCCCGACTCCGCCTTCTCCATTCTCTCCTCATTATTATCGAGTTGCTCGTGTCTCTCTTTGACCTACATTTTCTTCAGCCCCCTTTACGATGCATTTCTCCAGGGCAGCTAAAGCCATTTTCATTATCGTCAACCATGTAGTGGCAGCGCATTCCCCCTACCGGCATGCTCCTGCTCGCCTGTACGGGCGAGGAGAAGGCAATTATGACTCGGGCCTTGTCGCTAGAGATTCCCAGGAAGCAGCCTGGGGACAACTCAAGACCTTCAACATCTGGGACTTCAAGAAATCCTGCGAGGACAAGTGTCGAAAAGACTGTCCGAAGGAAGAAGTCCCTGACGCCAACGACTGCTCCAAATGCTCCAAGTGCGGCGAAGGCGAGAAGCCCGATGCCCAGGGCAAGAAGTGCGTCAAGGACAAAAGCAAGGACAAGGAGAAAAAGTTTGACGAGACCAAGAAGAAGAAGGTCCAGGAATTCAAGCCCAAGGGCTTCGAGAAGTGGAAGAAGATCTACGAGCGCGAGTACAAGGACAAGCGGGATGAGGAGAAGCGAAGGAAGACGCGACGCATGGTACGTGAAAGTCAAAGGCGAACAGCCTCCGGGCCTCTACATACAGCTAACCTTGTGGCTCGCACAGTCCCGATGCCTGGCCCTGGTCCCGCTGGCCATGGGAGCTTCCACCGTTGAGGAGCTGGACGATCTTTTCGACGAGGAGTGGACAGACAGCATGGAAATGGTCGAGTTCTGGCCCAGCGGCATGGACATCGGCGACTGGAAGGACGACGCGGACGACGAGATTTTCGAGAAGGAGGACTACATAGACAAATGGGTCAACATCGGCAACAGCAAGCGGTCTCTTACCAGCGCCCCGGCTGCCGAGGGCGAAGAGCAGAGCATGGAAAAAGCCTCCGTCCACCGCCAGGGCACCGTGACCCCGGAAAAGGTCCCCGCCAAATTCATACGCAAGGCCCCGGTCACTACGACGACGACGACGACGACAGCATTGTCGGTCCGCGACGAGCACCTGATGAAGCGGTGCCCCATCTGCTTCCTGATCCCCATCTTCGCGGCGGTGGCGCGGACCGTGGCGGCGGTGGTGCGCGTCGGCACCACGGTGGCCCGGGGCGCGGTCCGGATCGCCAAGGGCCGCGGCAACAAGACCAAGCGGAGCCAGCGCGAGGGCGCCGACAAGGTCAGCAAGAACAAGAACTGGCGGAACTGCCTGGCCGGAAAGGACCCGGTGAGCTAGAGGACGAGTTGCGGAGTGCGCGGCGTCAGGTATGGACGAGGCGGAATGGATGACGCGTGGAGGGCGGCCGGGCTACTGGATACGGATGGACAAGGCGTTCGTGATGTTCGAGGCTGGTCGATATCGGTTCGGCCACACTATTGGGTCCGTCGATAATTGGAGGAGGAAGTCAATTTACGGGAGGTAGCTGTTACGTTAATACAAATGTTTTTCTCAGCAGAGACCACGAGTCTTGACTCTTGGCTGTGGGTTTCATGAAGATTTGTCGCAGAAGGACGGACCCAATGGCAAACAGAGATTTAATTAGTATCTAAGCACCAGAACATTAAACAGAGAGTAATCCCAGCTTTAACCCCTTCTTTGCAGCGTGTATCCCAGACCGGCCCGGCCAGTCGCGCTGTGGCGAGCCACACGCAAGTCTGCTTTGCCCCCGTTGCCTCTGACGAGCCTTTAAAAGCACCAATTCACACGTTAGTAAACCGCGGAAAGCCTGCCGGCTGTCGTCCTTGGATTCATGTCGCGCCAGCTCGCGATCCATCCCTGCGGGTTGCCCTGGTAACTCTTGGCTTCTAACTACAGCGCCGGAAGGGCTATATATTCGCGCCTAGGCACCGCGGCACCCTCGCGCGCTCCCTCACCGGAGTCCTCTCTCACATACTTTACTACATACGCGTTCACTTACACACGCACCCGTATGTACGCTCCGTAACACTCGCTCCACTTAACGTCTTCTTTTATACAGGCCATTCTACAGGTAAGTAATTAAGAAGGCGGTGTTCAATCTCCTAGTTTTGGCCCCCTTCCTGATCCGGCATCGCACGGCTACGTACATTACCCTTACTAATAACTCGTTATTTACCTATATAAACGTACCTATGCATTTTATCCTTTTGACCACACCATGCAATTCTTGATGTACTCACGAGATGGCATGCAGAGGTACGAAGGTGCAGATTACGGAATGCGCTTATAAGCCCGCCCCGGTTCGATCCCGTCAAACACATGACCCCCGGCGAAGCCAACATAGACCGTCTAGTGTTTGGCGTGAGATGGTAACGCTGCAGTGACATCGAAATATACCCGCGGAAATAGTCGGGGGTAGACTGTGCGTTTAGAAAGCGCTGTACACAGCAGCCATTAGGCATCCCAGTGTCCAGGTCGGAATGCATGTCTGTCTGGTCCCACGTAGCCTCAATGGCCTCCTGATGATCACGGTGCCCAATCCAGCATAATTGGGCAGTTTTACGACACTGCCGAAACAAGCATCAATCATGATCATGAATCTCCAATCCGAATAGCAGCTTACTATCTCTCCCCCGCTTATGGCACAAGTCAAGCTGAGCCGCCAAGACTCTCGAAACTCACGTAAGACTGAGACCTTGGAATGTCTCCGGCGTTTATACGTCTCCGACGTTCAAAAGTCTCCGGCGTTCAATAGTCTCCGGGCTATCTTCAATCACTTGTGGGAAAAAACGACTGCTCTTTTTGACTGGAGAGTCGTAGGGTACTGTTGCGTTTCCGAGTTGTGCTTGGTCATCGTTGTAAGACGCGTTTTCACCACAGGTTATTCATTCAGATATATATAAAGGGGGTTTTCTGCCGCCCCTCGACCTCATTTTATGTCTCTTTCTCTATCGGTTCAATCCATGCCTGACTCTTCCCGCCTTCTTTCACAGTCATTGGCGCTACTCGCTACCGATTCACCCAAGCCCTCACTGCCCCGTTCTTGGACTTATCTTCAATATTGAACCCCGAGTCTCCTTGGTTCTCGATCCACCGACTCTGCACAATGCCTTCCAACACCGCTGCGTGGTTTGCCAGCCCCAGGGCGCCTATCACCGTATCAGACACGGATTTCCCCGAAGCCGGGGAGAACGAGGTTGTGATTAAGGCGGAGGCCGTCGCCATCAACCCGATAGAATGGCTCATTCAGGACCGGGGGCCGAAGCTATTCCCAGATCTCAAGTACCCTTACATCGGCGGGGCTGATGTCGCCGGTGAAGTGGTTGCCGTGGGCCCCGGAGTGGATACGAGCCGCGTGCAAGCTGGAAACCGCGTCCTCGGGCTGACTCTTCAACTCACTACCAACGAGAAGAGAGACGGTGCGTTCCAGAACTTCGTGGTTTTGAAGTATCCTTTGATTTCCGTCATTCCGCTCACCCTGGCCTCGAAGGACGCTGCTGTGTTACCCCTAGGGGTTGCTACGGCCGCCGCTGGCCTCTATCAACCGGACTGCATGAACCTCGACTTTCCTTCCCTGGAGCCCCGTCCTAAGGGGAAGACGGTCCTGATCTGGGCCGGATCCTCGAGTGTCGGCTGCAATGCTATTCAGCTGGCCGTGGCGTCGGGCTACGAGGTCTTCACAACATGTTCGCCTAAGAACTTCAAGCTCTGCCAAGAATTAGGCGCCAGCCGTGTCTTCGACTACTCGAGCCCCAATGTTACCGAAGACCTGGTGGAGGCTTGCCAAGGGAAAGAGATGGGGGGTGCCTTTGCAATCCTATCACCGGAACCCTGCATCGAAGTGGTACGCAGAAGCAAAGGTGCCAAGTTCGTCGCTATGGCCATGCATTACGAAAAGGCCCTTCCCGAGGGAGTTCACGCCAAGTTTGTCTTTGCCACCACCATCAAAGACAACGAGGTCAGCAAGGCTATTTTCGAGGATTACCTCCCCCGAGCACTTACGCAGGGAAAATATAGGTGTGCGCCGGAGCCCGCCGTGGTAGGCAACAGCCTTGGAGACATTCAGGCGGCTGTGGACCTCCACAGAAAAGGTGTTTCCGCCAAAAAATTGGTTGTTACACTTTGAGCCGTTGGTAACTGATCATTATTGATCAGGCACTGTGTTGCAAGACTTTTTCTCTCTATTGACTCGTTTATTTTCTTGCAATAGAGAAGGCGATGTTGCACCTCCCGGGTTAGACCTCCTTCCCAGTCCGGCACCTAAATCAATGAGCCTGTCCACATTGAAACTCGTCGTCTCCGCTCAGCACTGCAGAAGTTTAAAGGAACTGTCGACTTCTTAACTCACTGTGAGCCGGCTTAGACTACGCTTCCTTTAGTCTAAAAGATAGGTCAGTAGCGCTAGATATAGGAGAGAGAACCAGGACAAGTCGGGCGAGCTGCGGTTCGAAAAACCAGTCAGTAAGTTTCGACGGGAACAGGAGAGATTAAGCAGACGTTGGAATTCTCGTTCTTGCCAAGTGTTGGATTCAACCATGTGCATATAATGAGAGTCTCCTCCCACCTCTGGGTGTGCTTCCCATGACTTTGTTTTTCTTCTTCAATCTGTTGCAATAATCATTACAAACAGGTGAATTGGCCCATATATATTTCTGTCTCCAGGTCCATGTACAGACTGCCCTTCTTTTCTCTGATCAATCAATCTCTTCGCACGGGACTGAAATCATCTAGTGGTGGCGTACAAAAGCGACGGAAGCCGCTTCTCGGCATTATTTCCGTCTTAATTCAGGACCCGGCCGCTGGATTAGTGGGTCAGCCCTAATACACAAAGGCCCTTGTCTGCCAGGTTGAGAGATTGATTAGTCGTGATGAAAGCGCACGCGACCTAGGCCTCTGTTTCATTCGGCACTGTTCTATTGGGACAAGTAGGATTAAGGGGCGCACGAGGCTAACATGGGTTCCAAGGTTTTTTTTTCAATGCAACTCACAGCTTACATCATGCTAAGCCCGCTCAGACGAAGTCTAGAACCAGGGCAATCACGAAACTCTCCCAAGAGCCATGTCGCTTACGGTTCACTGCGTAGAGCTGATAGGCAGTTGTCCGAACTAGCCGGATCGGCCTGGACTCTCGGAGAAGTAGCGGAGGGGGTGCATGTTCAGGTGTCAGATTAGTCACACCCTCAGGATTGATCACACCCTTACGATTGCCCAGCCCACTTCAAACCAGGCTGAGAAATGCGAAAATCTTTTCACGTCAGGTTACTGATTGTAGGATCCACAGAGTGGTGTATAAGCTCATAATGTCGATAAACCAGGTAGTGACATAATGGTACTCAATCATTAAATCGTCATAGCACCGGTTGAATGTATCAAGGGAACGGCCTAGTAAAGTTTTACGAGCTGGGATCTATGGTTACCAACCAGCCACTGCTCGTAAACGGGAAGCCGCTCATCCGTAATCCCGGACCACATGAGACCGAAGAAAAAAGGTCTAACACCGAGGAAGAGGGCGAGGAAGAGGAAAGGGAGGAGGAGGTCGGTAGCGAGGAGGAAACGGAAGAGGAAGGGGAACTGAGGACGATAAAGACAACGACAATAAGGAGGAAGACGAGCGTGAAGGACAAGAAGAGATCGAGGAAGAAGACAAGAGGATAAGGAGGCCGAGGAAGAGGAAGAAGACGAGTCCAAGCCGAAGGCTATGGTGCTGGATATGACGGAGGCGGCAAGGGCGCGTACACGAATCGCTCATTTTGATTTGTATAGATTGCTCTCCTTTTTAGTGCTCCTCTTATTTTAAGACACGGTCCCTTTTTTCACATAATTGTTATCCACGATTCTCTCTCATTCCGAGTCCATATTTTCTGTACTATCCTTTGCCAACATGGATGTAATTTATACGTAGTAAACTCGGGTTTACTATAGTTCCTAGACTGCTAAAAAGTACCACTCCTAGAAACAGTGTATACGCCCTATATTGGATACTATTTTATTTAAGTAAACGTTCTTCCTTATTATTCTTTAAAGACGAATGCGAATTCAGCCTAATGTTTCTGCCGGGAAATGACCCAATCGATTCGTTCGTACTGTTCTGTCTTCCGCCGTAAACCGTGCAGTGTTAGGCTAGGTTTGTATAAACAGGCCGGATTCCGCCTTGAAATGCGTCAAACCGACCTCAAGCGAAGAAAAGGAATTCGGTGACGCGTGAAACCCCTAAATCCAAATGAAACCCTCCTGCTCGTAAACGTGATGGGTATATGTAAGCGCATGCGTCCACACAGGTACCTAAGTACCTAGGTACTTGGGCAGTGTCTTACACGGTGTGGGAGGTGAGCTGAGGCTAGCAACTCTGCCAAGACACTAGAGGTGAGACGGCTCGTGACCGCCAAATGTTGGTACTTAGGTAAGTACATCTTCCTTCATTACTTAAGTACTTTAAGCAAGTAACCTACATAAGTACTTACATGTACATCATAACCGTCCATTTTTAATTTGAAGTACGGTGTAGAACCCCCGCCAAAATTCTTCGATCGCCTTGTCAGTAATGGAGCCCTTCTGATACCAACGCGCTTCCCATTCGTCTCTCCATTTGATCCTGCAAAGGGGTTACCTCCCAAAATTATGTCACAGCCGGGGCAAAGTGCGCCAGAGAGACCGGGCCAGCGCAAAAGCCAACGGTTGGCGAACCAAAGGAGCGCGCCGGCGAGCGAGCCCTCGAAGAAGCAGCGAGGGCGCGCAAAAGTGAGCGAGCCCTTCCTCGAAGATGCCCCCATGGACGACAGCCCGCCTTGTACTCTGGCCCGTTTCAAGAAACCCAGAATCCGGCGATGTCCACACGATCTGGCAGCGACGACATTCGTCGGGCGCCTCAACTCAAACGTCCCCACGCGGGCCCGGCCTTTCGTTTGGCGTGACGGCGGCCTCGACGGCTACAACTGGAAGGTCCGCTTCGATGACGACGACGATTCCGAGTTCGTCTTGAAGCTGGTAAGCGGTCGTGGCGATGCAGAAACGCCGACGACATGACAACCGATTGCTGACTCGTCGCTCCCTAGTTCTGGGACACCAGCGCCCCGGATTTCGTAAGTTACCACGCCGTCCAGCGCGAATGCGAGAATGTCGCCCTGTTAGAGATGATGAGAGCCGCCCTGTCCGAAGAGGAGGCCTCGAAAGGGCCCATCCTGGTGCACCCTCGCCCGAACACTCGAGAAGAAGCCGAGGCCAACCTGTTTGCATTTTCCGATGCTCGGCGTAAACGCAGTGCTAAGCAGGAAGCCGGCGAACTGAAGCAGCTTACGAAAATGCCCCGCATGAGGCGCTGTTTCGGTTGGATACAGTTCACCGGTGCCGAACTGCTACAACGCCTGCCCGATGAACTTTACCCGTCAAACATACAGATTAATGAAGAAATCACGCGGGTGTTCGAAAAGGACGCCACGTACACAGCCCTAGTCTACGAGTTCGTGCCTAGGGGTGAAAACGAGCATCCTATCGTGCAGGAGGTTCTTGATTTCCTGTGGTGCGTCGGCTTTAGCTTCTGTCCTATCACAAAGGCGGCCAACTGGGAGAGTTCGGTGCTGCTGGACTACTCGGACATCATCCAGTTGAATGGTCGCGGTTGGACCCTGGAGCGCTTCAGGAACAATACGGCTGAAGATATATTGTGGGGGTGAAGCTGCACCACTGCAAATGTGCAGCTACACCTACAAAGGACACTTCAGATACACACGTCTCATAACAAGTACATTGTATCCAGTTTCTCTGGCACACACCACCCCGGGCCTAAGCCTTGTGGATCTATAGGAATACACAGTGATATTGCGCCCGCATTCCCAGCCGGTGCCCTAAGACCTAAACCGACGCAAACGAGGCTGTGGTGTGGATCTTCAGAGAGCGGTGTGTGTGTGAGCAAGCAGCAAATCATATGATCAGGAATCGAAACTTGTAAGGACATTGCCCATTCTTCTGTGGCCAAAAGTCCGCGAGTGGTACCAGTAAACTAGGTTGTCAGCCACGGGAATCACGCGAGTGATGCAAAAAGAAAACTGCTACGTATTCTCGAACGTAGATAGCACCAACAGGTTACAGAGTCCCATGAGACCAGCTAGGCGGGAATAAGCCGTAGCCAGATACGAGACTCCAGAGCTCTTTGATTATGGATGGCTGGCCAAGATGTCATGTGTTTGTGCATCCTCGTAAAGTCGAGCAATAGAATTGACGCATTCAAGGTGATTCATTGGTTTTACCGCGCCTGAATGTAGAAGAGGGGGGTGATAGCGGGATTATGACAAACACTTAAGGTGTGGTCAGCCTCGTATCTCTCTTCAAACCATCTGGAGCGATTCTATTCTCATTATTCCGGCAGCTTTCGTCTCTACGGGGGCTATGCCTGGTTATCACCTGTTCTAGACCCCAGTTCCGTATGTATTATTCTCAGCGCAATGTGACAACCATGGCGGTTAACGGCGGCTCGAACTGCTTGGAACCCCCAAACCGTCACCCACACCATAGATGTAAGCTGATCCGCCACAAACTGGGTGGCATAAGCTTAGTGCGCCCGCCGAGCATAATTGTGTTCAAGGAACCGCAGCTTTTATTGAGTAGTGGACCTACTCGTGTACCAGAAGGCGTAGGGTCCCGTGGTACAACAAAGCGGTGGGTAGGATTCTTGACTCGGGACGTCGTATACGTCAGCGAGACAAATCATTTCCTTTCGGCTCTGGTACTTCGACATCTTGTATCAATGGCCCGAATTTATTGTCAGATGCGCCCTCGGTCTCCAGGGGTGGGAGGGCTGATTGCCGACAAGTCAGCCTTGCCACTATCGCATTCTGACATACTCACCACGTAGTCTCTAGTCACCCTTGGTACTGCTACTTGTGCCGCAGAATTCAAGTAACAGGACAGACCAAATGGTGCTCTCCTAGCCCGTCTCCGTGGGTTGAGCGGGCAATAAATAGGACTCCGGTTCTACCAGATGTTTCAACAGATTAAATGCCACGAACTCTATCACAAACACCTTTACACACCCTTCTATTACAAGTGCGTTTGTCCTATTTATTCCCTGCCGAGACGCAAGAATGGCACCGACCACGGTACTCGAGGCCCTTCAATGGCATTGCACCAAGTTCGATTGTCAGATACCTGAAGGCGGACACAATACGGACCCAATGGATACTATCAATGTAGTAGACACGTGGGTGAAGTGGGAAGACTTCACCTACCAGAAGATCATCGGAAAATTCGAACGCCAGCTCTCGAAAACTTACAAAGGTCCAGAAGAACCGAACGCGCATCCAAAAGACCTTATAGTTCGTTCAGAGCCTTGTTGTGACACTGCTCTGCGAATGTTCAGGTTCCCCATCGTCAACTTCGCCCTGAAATCTGCGAACTCGAAAGACAAAGATCCCCACTACGGCGTCGGTGTTCGAATAAACCGTTCATGGGGTGGCAAGCCCGACTGGTCGTGCGTTTCGGAGGAAAGACTTACCGAACCCAAGACTGGCGATTGGGAAGACATGGTGACTGGCGATACCAAGATTAGCGCAAAGTGGAATCCGAAATGGGCTGCTAAGACTGGCCAAAAGAAAACGGAATGGGGCAAAGCCGTCACACAGGTGGCGGGCTACATGTGGTGCAGCAACCTTCGGTACGGATTCATCGTCACAGACGACGCTGTCGTCGTCCTCCGAATGAAGAGTCTACGGACCTGGGAACCCCTTACAGACGAGCTACGCAATCACAAAAGCTATATAGGCTCGGAAGCCGATCGGCTCTTCGTGCTGGAACACCAAACCGTCAATTGGGCTGAGGAAGGGGAGAAGCTGACCGCCAAGCTCGCTCTTTGGACCCTGGCCATGCTAGCCAAGGGCGATTCCAGCATCCGGACGAAGTACGGTGGCCTGGGAGACCCTGATCCGGAGAGTGAGAAGGAAGACTCGGCACCCCGGCAGACGACACTGGCCGTCCATACCCGTACGGATAGGCAAACGCGTTCTCAAAGCCGGGCCCAGGAAAGAAACGCAGGACTGTCAGGGACCTCGGGGACGACACTGGCCGTCCATACCCGTACGAATAGGCAAACGCGTTCTCAAAGCCGGGCCCGGGAAAGAAGCGCAGGACCGTCAGGGACCTCGGGGACGACACTAGCCGTCCATACCCGTACGAATAGGCAAACGCGTTCTCAAAGCCGGGCCCGGGAAAGAAGCGCAGGACCGTCAGGGACCTCGGGGTCCAACGCCGGCGGGGCGGCCGAGCCTGAAGAGGACGACGATGCCGAGCCTGAAGATGACGAAGACTCCGAGACTGAAGAAGACGAAGACGCCGAGACTGAAGAAGACGAAGAGGCCGAGGCTGAGGAAGACGAAGACGCCGAGCCCGCCGCGCCCGCCGCGCCCCCAACGACCACCAGTGAGGGCAAGAGGCCTGCGAGGTCCTCGGGAGACAAGAAGAGGAGCAAGAAGGCTGGAGGGTCCTCGGGGAAACAAAAGAACAAAAAGTCAACAAGGAAGGCGAATGACAGGCAGACTTGACGATAAGGGGGCCACGGAAAACCCCTAGGGACCCGAAAATGTTGTTGGGGGCGAGAAACCAAGAGTTCCTGTCGGGCGAAGGAAAGGTAAGTAAGCAGGCCACACTATCCACTCCCTCCCCTATTCCCCCGGGCCTTAAAGGAGGCGGTTACGGCCTAGAGTCGATTCCTTTATTTTCTTTTTATTTTCCTTAATTATATCCTCACGTCTCTTATCTTCTTTTAACCTTTCTCTTATATAACCCTCTTTATATTAATAGCTTAGTTCTTTCCTTTATTATACTTTATTTTTACTTAGTTTTCATTATTTTCGTATATTCGACTTATTATTTACCTCTTACTTAGTTAAACTTTATAATTATATTTTATTTTCTTACTTTATTTTTATACTTTTTTATATTCTTATATATATGTCTTTAATAATATAATATGTAAGATAATAGTAAGTGCTAAAGGAAGTAAGATAATAAAAAGATATAACGTGATATATAGCTAATAAGCTGCTTTTTAAATTCACACTACGCTTTAGAAACTGTAATAGCTCTTTTTAGTAAAGCTTCTTCTCGAATAAAACTCTCTTCTTAAGGATTACCCCCCTTTAGTGAGAACGCTACTTTTAGAAACTCTTAATAAGACTCTTACGCCTTTCCACGCCCTCTCGGGCACAGTCTTTAGTATTAATGTATTACGGCGCTATAAAAGGTCTAGCTCGCCCTACTAGGAGTGTTCGATTCCATACGTTTTTTCGGCCGTCGCTCACCTGAGATTAAAAGAACCACTAAAGTCCTTAGTGGACGGCGGCAGCCACGGCAACTTAGCCCCTGGGAAACACTAGCGGGCGTTCAGACGTCGGATTACTCCTATAAGCCTTAGTCGACATATAGACCTAGTCACGTTCGAAAGCCCGCTTATCTGCTTAGAACACGAAGGTTTTTAGTATACCGCCGGCATTAGCATGCCGCTACAAAACCATACCACGCTCGACGGAACCCCGCCGTATCTACGCACCGATTGAGTCTCGCTCGCCTAGGCCGAGGGCTACCGGTCCGTGGACCCAGCTAAGCCATTCCCAGTGGTGTACGAGGGCCCGGCCAACGAAGGCATCTCATGTCTAAGAGGGCGTAAGGCAGCCCATAATAGGCCGGTCCGAGGACTAGCTTATAAGGTACCGATGCTATTAAAAAGAGCACGAGATATACTAACGCCTTACTACACCTAAGTATTTAATAAAAGTTTTATAATATTATATACTTAACTAGAAATTAAACTAAAACTTTAAAATTAATAATATTATAATAAAGTAAAATTCTTCTAAAAAATAAAAAAAATAAAAACTTTAAATAAACTTTTTATAATTTATTATAATTAAAAAAAGTTATTTTTTATTTTTATTTTTAATATATTATATTTTAAATAAAAAATAAATAAATATAAATTAAAACTATAAAATAATTATTACTACTTTTATATAATGAGACGGGGTTAGGGATATAGTTTTCGATAACTAAGGCTTTAATTAAGGTTATATACTTATAAATAAGTATGTAGCTCGCCTCTAGATAAATAGAAACTAAAGATTATTTTCCCCTTTTTTTATCTTTTTAAAACTATAATATTATATTAATTTATATTACTTAACGACTTATTAATAACCTCTTTTTTATATACGTGTTAAAGATATCTTTAATTAAGGATATCTACGTCTTAAATTTATAGTATACCCTTACCTTAATTATAGATCGGCCTTACGACCGTGCCTTTTTACTAAACACTTCACTCTTAATGTTTATTTATTTTATAACTCCCCTTTATAAGTTATAATTAAGGACTTACTTTATTAATTAAAGAGAAGGATAGATAATAAGAGACGTTAAGGTTATAACGAGAGGATTATTAATTATTAATAACGGGAAGGTTTAAATACTTTAATAATATAAACCTTTTTAAAAAGTATTACCCCTCTTTTATTAAAATTTAACGTTTTATATAATAGAGGAAATTATTAATTAACGTCCGTTACGTCGGATAAAACTAACTTAGAAACCTAATATTAAGGCGAAATAAAAAAATTTAAGATAAGATATTTATAGTTAAAAATAAACCGTATTTATCGGAAAGTATGATAAGTAATATACCGAGGTATTAACGGAGGTCTAAAAGATATAAGATAAGATATAAATCTTATTAATTATAATGTTACGAATAATATCTTAAAGCGTTAGTAAATTAATATTTGCATTAAGTTTTATAATATATATATTTTAAACGGCTACGAGGATACGACTAACGATAACGGACTACGTTATATTAAAAGACCGAATAATATAAAGACTTAATAAGCGGAAGGTAATTATAACGTAGAGAAGCTTAAGTAAGCGATTAATAATAAAGAGGCTTTAAGTATCGAAACGATTAACTATATATAAAGGTTACGATATACTAGTATATTAAAAGAAAGGTATTAAGTACGATCTAAGTATTATATCTACTTTTAACGAGTTTAATTAACATTCTCCTCTTATTAAGAACTTACCTTTTATTAATACTTTTAAAGAATCGCTAAGTAATATCCTTTAATAGTCGTAAGTAATCTTTAACTATCCGAGCGAAATAGCTATTATATAAAGAAAAGGTATACGAAGCGAGTTAAGTTATACTAGCTTTAACTTTAATTAAGACTATACGTTAACGATAGAACCCCTTACTTAAGTATAAGCACTTACACGACCTCTTTTAAACTTAAACTAATACCCTTATTTATAGTTTAATAAAGATAATATCTCTAGGTTCCTTAAGATATATAAGTTATATACTCGGCGTTATAAGATATCTAATTAAGATAAGATATATAAAGTGCTTACTTACTACGAAAGTTAGTAGACGATCTTTAGTGTTAAAAGATACCTCGATAAGTGTAACACTTAAGAAGGTATAAAGATTTAACTATTTTAAGAGTTTAAAATAAGCGACTTAATGTAATAGATCTTTATAATATAGAAGTTACGTAATCTTAAGTTATAACCGAAGCTAAGCGATTATAAGGAACTATATAAGTATATCTAAGAATACTAACGCTTAACGTAAGAGCTTAAGAACGTCGTTAAGTTAACTAGATTAACTGTTACTAAAAAGAAAGAAGGTTTAATTAAGAGATTTTATCTAAGTATCTAACGTAAGTTATATAAGTGGAACCCTTAGGCCGACTACTAAGAGATATATAGCTTTATACTTAAATAGTTAATTAAGGAAACTACTTTTATTAATAACTTAGACCTTAAAAGTGCTAAGATCCTTAAGGAGGAGCGAATTCTATATAATTAAAAGATTACTCGTATTATTAAGTAGACTAAGATTTAAAAACCGACTTACTAACCTTCGTTTCACTAGTATACTTAAACCTTCTAACCTTAAGAGCTTTAAACCGTTTAAGACGATAAGTTAGATTAAGTCTTTAAAGGTATAAAGAGATTAAACCTTAATATAATAACGGTTATAACGCGCCTTAATCGACTAGAAGCACCTTAGATTAATGTTATTAGATCTTATAATAGCGGTGTACGTTACGGTTAAGGAGGCCGAGGAGGTCGAGGTTCTTATAATAAGATTACTCTAGTTAATAACTTAGTCTTTAAAGAATTCTTATTACTTAATTCTTATTACGTCTATATAGACTCTTATTATAAGAGTTATTATTATAGTATTAAGGTATATATCGAATCTTCCGGAATAACTTATTATATACTAGAACGTAACTAGTAACGTGTTAGAACTCGGGACGCACCCTTAGATTAACTTCTTAAAGATATATATTAGTTCGCGAGATCTCGATTAAAACTTACCGCTTAGATATTAACCGAGGAAATCTTTTATAAGCGACTAAGGATTATTAAAGAATAGAAACTTATAAGGAATCTACTATAGTTTATTAAGCTTAGTTAAATCTTTACCGAAAATATAAAGAGGTTTATTAAAGAGATTAGTTACGACGTATATATTTCTAATTAAAACATAGATATCCTAAGAGTAGTAAGTATCGAACTTTATAATAACGTCGAGACTGTCACACTACTTATATAAGATTATTAGTATATAAACGTTAATTACGACGGAGACGGCTTTCGGATTATTTAAACTAAAGGTTACCTAGCTCTTAGAGTTACGACTATAAAAGAAGTTAGCTTTAAAGATAAATTCTTATTAATAAACGTTACCGAGAAACGTGTCTATTAGAACGACGGGTCTTACGTTACTAAGGACGCCGAAATTATCTATATATAAGACGTAGTTATAATACCCCCGGTTCGATCTATTAATTAAGAGGCGAAGCGTTAGAAAGATCGGTTATAAAAGTTAGTCTTCGATAAGAATATTTCTATTAGTCTTTTAAACCTTATAAATAACGTCTTTACTACTAATATAAGACTACTCGAGTTAGTTAAAGAGTGTATCGACTATTAGTAAGGTATTAAAGAGGTTATCGATATCGAGACTATAACTAAGTATGTTCTCTAGGATACGAAATCGAGGTGTAAAGACGTTAAGCTTATAGCTAGTGTTATTAAAACGGTTAATTTTATTTAACTTAATATTAGTATAAGTGTAACTTTATAGTAGCTTTTATATCGCTCCGATTAACGTAACGTACTTCTTATTATAAAGATATCGAGTATAAAAGTCGGAATATACCTTTTCGGACGAATCTTTATAAGAGTTAAACTAACTAGTGATAAGGTAGTCCTCTAAGCTTTAATCGATACCGGCGTTATACTTAATGTTATCTCCTCTCGGTATTATAAGTAGAATTCTTTATACGTTATTAACGGTATAATACCGATTAAGGGATAGTTAGAAGATAATAAGCTTATTATTACTATCGGGATACTCGAAAAGTATATATAGTTAGTTAATTATAAGGTTAAGGAGAGTTTTACTATAGTTAAAGCTGAAACTACCGGGTATAATATAATCTTTAAACTACCTTTTCTTAAAAAGACATATGTTAGGTTAGATTATAATATCCCGGTAAGGATAAAGCTTTTAATAGAGTTTTTAATTAGTAATATTAAGATTAGAGTCTTTATTATATTAAACGAAACTCGGCTAAGCGGAAAGTCTCGATTAATAAACTTTATAACAGGAAAAGTTAAGTTACTATACTTACTAACCGTTATAGTAAAAACGAAAGGTTAAGCCCCGATAACGATCTTATGTAAACTAACTTCGTTAAGTTCGTGTTAAATGTTATATAAGTTGTAGACTACACCGATTAAGAGACTTTACCGTTCGACGATAAAGAGGATAAAGTCTTATTTAGTTTTAACGACTAAGAATTAGTATAGTTCTTACGATTACTACGAGATGAGGTCGTAAGGGACGATAAGGTTTCGAGCCGAGGATTAAGACCGTCCTTATCTTATTAGTAGTATATTATAACTAGCTAGGTTAACATTATATATAAGATAGTCGTATAGAAAGTTTAGCTTATCGACGACTTTCCCTCTAATAGTAGTATTCTTATAAGTTTTAGATCTTAGAAAGACGAAGTACTTATAATAATTAAGATACTTAAACGACTTAAAGATAGCCCGATAAAGAACATATAGCCGCGTTTTACCGATATATTAATAAGATAACGATTAACTAACGAACGATAAGCGTAAATTCTTAATTAGTTTAAATCCTTAGAGTTTACGCCTTAAGAAATTACCCTCTTAAATACGATTCTTTAGAACCGGGAAGCTTATTTAACTTAGACTTACGACGAACTAAGCCGGATTAAATTAAAGATCTCCTTACTGTATGAAATCTAGATAATGCCTTACGTAGTATAATAAGTTAAAAGTATTCTTATCTTTAATATATTACTACTTTTAGTTATTAAAACTTTAAAGAAACGATTAGAAAGAGGGCTACTCGAAAAGTGTTATAAGCCTTATTAAAACCCTTAGTTCGTCGTTATAAAGAAAGACGGGAGCGTCCGCTTAATTAACTCTATTACTCGCCTTAACGGGGTTATAATTAAGGATGTACTACTACTTAAAGGTAGTGACGATTTCGTTAAGCTTTACACTAACTATAAAATTATAAGTAGTCTTAATATGTTTTCTAGATACGATTAGTACAGCCTCGTTATTACTTCGCGAGACTTAATAACGTTCTTTATACCTCTTAAGATTTTACGGTAGACGATATTATTATAAGGTTTTATTAGTATAGTAAGTTACTTTATCCGAGTTATATATAAGATTATATTCGATATCTCGAAAGACGTAGCCGACTTCTTTTTCGATAATATCTTAGTTAAAGGACCTTCTATATATTACGATAATTAAGAGTCCGTTCTTAGAATCCGTCGCTTTATCTTTAAACACCTTAAGAATTTAAACGCGGTCTTATTTAATATAGAACTTATAAGTGCCTTTATTAACGTCGGTAAGTTATAATAATGTTAGTTATAAATCGAAATCGTTAGCTACTTATACGGACTTAACGGACGTTAATCGTTTAAAAGGAAAGTCTTAAAGATTAAAGAGTAAAACGCTTATAGAGACGTTAAGGAAGTTAAGAGCTTCTTTAGTCTAATTAGATACTTCCGAGCCTAAGTTATATATTACGTTACTAAGGCCCGACCGTTAACGGAACTACTAAAGAAGGGTACACTGTTCGTTTAGGGCCCCGATTAAGATAATATATTTAACACTTTAAAAAATAAGATCGCGGATATTATTACTTTCGGTAAGCTAGAATATAAGACGTATTAGTACTACTTAAAGACCGACGCGTTAAGAATTAGATAAGGAGTTAAGCTCGGCCTCTTAATTAATAGAAAATATCGACTTATATGTTTCGAATCCGGTTATTAGAACGACGCCGAAAAGAAATACGACTTAAGGAAATAGGAGTGCTTTATAATTATTAAAAGTTTACGACGGTTATAACTATACTTATTCGGTATAGAATTTCGACTCGAAACCGATATAAAGACCTTACGAGATTAGTTAAACGACTGTTTTATAAACTTATTATTATCGGCGCCTTTAATAAAATAACTAACTTATATTAAGCTTTTCGCTTTCGAAGTCTATTATATTCTTAGTAAAAAGAATATTATTACCGATACTTTATTATATAAAGGGAGAGGCCCCTTCGATAATTAAGATAATATTATTAAGGGAGATATTAAAGACTATATTAACGTTAAGATTAATATAACCGAGGTTAATTAACCCGAGCCACCTACGAAACTAGCTAAATTCCGTGTGTACTTAGAGATATTATAGATACCGGAACGGCTTAAGGACGTTACTATATTACATTTATAGAAATTAGTTACGGCTTTTAAAACTAAAGCGACCCGATTCTTTATATATAATAAAGTAATATTCCGTAAAGCTACCGTTAAGACGTTACTAAGAAGAGTTATAAAAACCTTTAATTAAAAGAGGGATATCTTTCTTTAAGCTTACGAAGACCTCGGTTATAAGGGGTAAGATGTTATTTATAAAAGGATTACTAACTTATACTAGTAAAATAATATATATACCGATGTTAAGCGATAGTAGTTTAAGTGCTTATAATGTACGAAAGCCTCTAATTAATAGCTAATCGACTCGTAACTTTAAACGGAACTTATAGATATCTTTTAAACTTAAGTGCTAGATATATAGTACTTATTAACCTACCGAGGTTTCATATTAACCGTAGAGGTACGTTATAAGGCTTTAAGCTACTTTAAAGCGATAGTATTAAAGAAGATTAACTTTATAACTATTATTCGGTTTATTAAGTCGTAGATTATCTACTAGTATAGTTATTTTTAACGCTTAAAAGTAAATAACGGTCCCGAAAATAAAGGCGAGGTTATTAAAGTAGGAAAGGATTTAAGTTTCGATGTTACTTTTAACTTTACTTATAGTTTTAAGACTTAAAGCTTAATCGAGAACGGGTATAAGAGTATTACTAAGTCTTTAATAAAGATGACTAATAGCACCGGTAAGAATTAAGTTTCCTTACTACTTTTAACCGTTTAGACCGATAAAATTATTATCCGTTATTTCAGTATATCGTTATACCGACTCCTTTATAGTAAGGAACCTTTAATACCTTTCGAACTAACTATTCCGATTTAAAGGACCCTTAATTAAGACGGCACTATAAGTTAAGATAACTTAATCGTTTATAAGGTCCGGATACTAGAAAATCGCCTTAAAGATATCGAAAAGATATATTAAACGATCGTTATATAAAGGAAACGACGAGCGTACGATATTAATTAGTGTAATAAGGTTAAGATAAGAAGCTTACCGTTAACGATAAACCACTTAGTTCTTACGTACGATTATATACGTTATATCGATATATTTAATAACTAGAAACTTTAGTACCGATAAGTAAGACCTTATAGAATTATTAAAGTGATACCGAATAACCGCTTTAAGTTATAAGACGTCACTAAGATACTTATTCGAGGAATCTTTTATAAAAATAAGTTAAAAGCTTTTATAAAAGACTTTAACGGAACTTAAGAACTTATCGATACCGATAAAGACTCGTAGAGTTATAAAGATCCTCTCGCTCTTATATTTACCGTTAATTATTAAGACTTAGTTAAGAAGCGACGAGGGCGGCTACTAAAGCGCTTACCTTAAAGCGAAGTTAGTTTACTTTAGCCGTTATAATATAAGAGAATCTAAGTTAAAATTCTAGTAAGGACGAGGGAAAGGTACGTTATATACCTTAATCTACCTTAGTTTTTAGCTTAATTAAAGGATTACCGCTCCGTTATAGTACTCCGTACTGTTTTCCGTTCCGTTTTATTATTTTTATTACGGCCGTTTTACCGTTTCTCTTATTTTAAAGGACGATTCTCTTTATAATTTCTCCTCTTCTCGTCGTACTCGTGGAGTATTAATTAAAAGATTCTACTTACTTAATACCGGTAAATCTGTAACTATTTTATTACTACTAGTACGGAAGCCGATAAAAATCTATTATATTTAATTTCTTATAAGCCTCGGTATTAAGTTAAGCTACGAAACTATAAAAATAATCTAAACCTGTCTTAATAATAGTTTAATTAAGACTATACTTACCGTTATTTATCCCTTTCTTTATTCTTTACCCCCTCCGCTTTAATCCTTCGAGATCTAGAAGTTATCTTAGGTTATTTTCTCTAGATCCTTACTTTTAATAATAAGGTTACTTTTCGTGTCTTTAATCGATAAACCTTTATTTATTTTACCGGCTTTCTAGAGTTTCTCGAGGAGTTCTAAGTATTAATTCTAGCTATAGTCCGAGCCTTTACTTATTATTAAGTAATTCTTATAAGTATTATATTACTCGTGTAAAGAAACGTAACCGAAGAAAAGTATTATTCCGTAGATATCTTCTCGATTAGAGGCTTCTAGTAACGTCTCGTAATATTTATAAGGAAACGGGTTTACTATATTAAGAGACTAAATTAATATAACGATAATATACTCCGGCCGTTTTATCACCTTATTTAGAGTGTTACCGAAAAGACCGTTACTATTAGCTTCTATATACATAGGTAGTAACTAATCTTAAGGCTTATACTACTTTAGAACCTTTTAAATAACGGCGTTACCCTTACTAAAGAAAAACGACTAGTCGATCACTTATTAGAGATACGTGTGTTCGTTTAAAAGTATTATCGTGATAGTTATCTTATATAAGATTTAATTAAGACGTTTTACGTTAGTTAAGTTAAAGTTAAGAAGAACAAGAAGAACTTATAAGTATAAGGCTTAAAGGAATAACCGAACCTTTACGTTTCTTACCTTTACTAAATATAGAATTTTTAAAAAAGAAGTTAACTACCTTTAAGAGTGTACGAAGCTTTAAAGTAACTATCTCGTTATTATCCTCGATAAAAGTTATAAGGTACACCGCTTCGTTCGCTCTTATAATATACTTAGCATTATCTCGAAACGTTTACTGTTATAACTTTAATAGTAAAGGTAATTAATACTACTTAAGGTAGCGAGAAGATATCGTAACTTAAGGAATCTATTAATCGAAGAATAAAGAGAAGCTAGAAGTGTTTAGTTTATATATATATATATTATTCTAAGGGATAAGAGAGACTAAAGTGCGGTGTTATAAAAGAAAAGAATAACTATAGACTTAGTAACGGTGGTAATTAATATAATAAGTGTAATAAAGGAAGGAATAGTAAGTCGGTACGAAAACGGCTTAGTTAAGCCCTTATATATATTTATAACGAAAAAGTTCGGTCACGGTCTTGTAATTATTTATAACATTAGACTGTTATTTAATATTTATAACCTCTAGTATATACTACTCGTTAGAAATATTTACATTCCTTCCTTCTTAGTTATATATATAATATTATACGAGCCTTTAGACCTTAAGTTATATATATAAAAGTATCTATTCCTTTTACTACCGACTTTAAGCCTTTACTATAACACTAATAATAATAATAATTACCGTACCTTATCTTATAATAGAATATTATATATATACACCTTTCTACTACGAACCTTTATATTTCTTACCCTCTTATACACCCTCGTTACCCTTTAATTAAGAATTATCACTATACTTAGTAACTAAATCGGCTTTATAAGCAGCTTCTTTATCTTTTTTAATACGATAGAAGTACTAAAGACCCTTTAAGATGTTATTACTAAGGACTTTAACGATACGTTATAAGTTATCGACGTAAGAAGGCTTAAGCTACCTTTAATTCTTATAATAGACATTAGCTACGGTTTTATAAAAGTCGTTAATTTACTAAAGAATTTAATCCTTACTATTATAGAAAACGTCGTTAAAGGCCGTACCGATATTATTAGCTTTACGGACGTAATCGTTAATATTATCGGTTACTTCGTAACTAAATAAACCGCTTTTAATTAAGATATTACTAAGATCGTATACTTATTACTTAGCTCTAACGAGGGAGTAGCTTTTATCAAGACGGTAGATACTAACTTTAATTAGTGGGCCACCCGTTTTTTTAATATCGCGATATAAAGATAAGCTAACGGGTTTTACGATAGTTTTATTATTATAATTAACGCCTTACACTTAGATAGCCTTCGGGAAGCGTTAATATTATATATCTTCTCGGGCGGCGACTTTTATATCTTCTTCCTTTATAATTACTTCGGTCTTAAGTTATCTTACGGATATTTCGTAGTAATTATCATCTTTTAACTTATCTTTAATAAGACGTGTAATTCGGAATAAAGTAAGAAGGTTTATTTCTATAGAATTTATACTAAAGAAAGTTAGCTCGATAACTACTTTATAATTCTAATCGGTTAGTTCTTTTATTAACGAAGATTGAATATAATTTTCCTTAATTAACATTCTTAAAGCTATACTACTACTATTAAGAGGATATATAATACTATATAAGTATATTATAACTTCTATATAGATATTAATAAAATTAACACCTTAAAAGACGACTACAGCCCTCGAGGAGTACCGCCCTTACCGTTACGTAGTAAGGGTAAGGAAGGCTCGATTATTAAGATCTTATTATAGCCCGCTTTAAGTGTGTATAACGATAAGATCCGATTAGAGAGAACTAAGAGATCTTTTAGCCGCCACTTTATACCTTAGTAAGATAATATTATAAATAACGATATAGTAATCTAACTAAAGAATACGTATAGTAAGGTCCCGATCGAGGAAATACGTACGTTCTTAATAAGACTTAAGCTTATTACGAATAATAAGAACTAGAAGATAGGTTATTAAGACGTTATCTTAAATACCGTCTTTAGATATACCGTTTATAAGTTTATTAAAGGCTTAGATTTTAACACGATCTCTCTTATTTTTAAGAAGACGATAAAGTAACTAATAATCGAGGAAAAGCTTACGGTCTTTAATAATTCGACAGTAACGTTAAATAATAATATTAAAGCACGTTTAACGTCCGACTATAAGGATAACTATACTTTCGTCTTTAAATTAGTATATTATTTTAAAGACGACTTAAAGCTTTAGCCTTTAGTTATATAGACGCCCGGTACGTACCTAGCTACGGTGTACACCTTTAGAGATTAAGATAACCGAGACGTAATTAAGAAAGCCGCCTAGATATTTAAGACAGCCGTTTAAACTTCCGGTTTATAGTAAAACACCTTTAATAAAGTGATTAGCTAGACGTTTTATTACTATAATAAGTTCTAGTTATAACGGTATAAGTATATAACTTTAAACGTAATCTTTTAGTTATATAATATAAGTTTAAACTTTAACTTCGTAAGGTAGGTAGCACGTCTCCGAGTGATAAGTAACCGTGTAGATACCGCTTTAATTAACGCGTTAAGCGGAGTAGTTAACTTTAAAGTCGACCTCTTAAACCTTTATAACGTTATTTAATAACACTTAAAAAGACCTCTATTAAGAAGCTTATCGAAACTATTATTACGTCCGCCTTCTCGTTTATCTTTACGACTACCCTTACGATTAGTATCGTAACCCTTTTCACGTTATTCGACACTTAAACTTAACTTAAGCTTTAATTAACGGAAACCCTTTATAACTTTTAAGAACGTTAACGATATATTAGATCTTTTTACTAGTTCGTTTAAACTAGACCTACCTTCCGTAAAGGAGATAACTCGACGAGGACTCGAAAACCTTGAGTTATTAACGCCCGGTCGTCGACTAAGAGCTTCTTTTAATACCGACGCCCCTCTTATAATATTATAAACTATATACCGAACGATAAGAAGTATAATAAGAGGAGTGCTTAAAGCTAGTTCTTTAAAGATTATTTTAGTAATAATCGTAAAAGAAGATAACTAAATTAATAATTAAGTTATTACACTTAACGATAAATTATTAACGCTTAATAGACCGGTTAATAAAAGCCGAAGAAATCGAGCTTATAAGAAGGATCGAGAAAGACGAAAAGAGTAGTAAGCCGCGAAAGAAACCGCGAAAGAAATTATAACGATAGTTACGACTAAACGAATACTACGTAAAGCTCCTCCTTTTATTAATTAAAGCGATCTTAACGTCGATATAACTATAAGTAAGTACCTTTAAGTTAGTACTATAACTAAGGGGAAATATTATAAGTAGCCGAAGATACCGAACTACTTATTTAAACTTACCGATGTTATTAAAGCTTTTTACTTTAATAACGATAGTTTTATATTTAAGTAAGCTAATAAGTAAAAAGTAAGTATCTTTAATTAAGGTAGCTATTTATCGTATACGAGAGTTAAAGATATTAAAGCCGATACTTTAATTAAGTTTATCTTAGTTACGCTTATTAATTAAAGAGGTTAAGATAATATAAGACTACGTATAAACACGTTATAAAGTATTTAACGATAAAACTAGTTAACGTAAAGAACTAAAGTTAAGCGGTACGTGTAATAAGTTACTAATCGCGACTTAGCTAAACCGAACTAAGAAGATAATATTAAGGAAGATATTTATAATTAAAGATATAAAAGACGATAATTAGAATAACTTAATTAATAAGAGGTATTATAAAGCCTTTTTATAAGAGTGCGGTTACTCGCGTTATATTTTAGTTTACGATATTTTTCTCTTTTTCCTTCTTCTTAGCTTATATACTTATTACTTAACTAAGGGACGGTTAAGACGGGGCTAAGGATATAATTTTCGATAACTAAGGCTTTAATTAAAGTTATATACTTATAAATAAGTATATAACTTACCTTTAGATAAATAAAAATTAAGGATTATTTTCTTTTTCTTTTATCTTTTTAAAACTATAATGTTATATTAATTTATATTACTTAACGACTTATTAATAACCTTGTTACGAACCATATAAGGCAGACCTGTATTTAAAGGACTAGGGGTCTAATAAGCGGCTACGAACCCCTATTACGGCTTAAGTAAGGAAGCTCCGAAGCTAAGCACCGCCCGGATCGGAGGCTCTAGCCACATGTAGTTACGTGACCCGATCACTAGTAGATCTTAGTGATCGCACAGCTTAGTAACCGTGATTTATATAGAAGATTATTAATATTAAGAAGGTGATCGCCGGTAGTAAGGACTAGTGATCTAAGGTATTAATAAGGGAATGACTTAGTATATAAGTTAAGAAGTATTTTATAGTTAGATAGTTATTACCTTAGTGATTAATCTAAGTATTTATCTTACTTATAGATAAGAGTAACCTCTTAACGACTTATTATAAAGATTTAGTTATTAGCTTAAGCACCTTTAGTTACTTAGTCACCTTACGAATAGTGTTTAAGTAGATAAATGCTCTTTATCCTTAATTATATAAACCTTACGTCACGTAGTACTTAAGTATAACGTTCGTTACATTTTGATTACTCGTGCTTAGGTTAGTCACCGTCTACTACTTAAATATTAATAATAGACGACTACTATAGTTACTAATAATAACGTTAACGAGGATACTACTAACCTTATAGGAGGACCCGATATCCTTACCCTCGTTTAATAGTTTTATAACGAGCTTTAAGAACTCTAAGAGGATAATTAATAGCTTACGAATTAACTTACCTCCCTACTTATAAACCTAGGAGGGAACGGCTATAAGCTTACTCCTCTTTAACCTTACGATAAAAAGGACGGAAATATCTAAGGATTCTTTATATAAATGAAGGTATACCTCCGATTCTACGTAGGTACGATTCGGAACTAAGAAGATAAGGTCTTATATACCGCCGGATTCCTCCGAGGCGACGTACTTAACTAGTTCGAACCTATTATACGTAACTATCTCGATAATCTTAATTCTAAACGATAAGACGACGAGACTTAGAGTATCTTTTAAAGTTATACTTAGTTCGAGAAATAGCTTAAAGTAATGTTCGGGAATCTTAATAAAGTTTACACGGCCGAACGACACCTTATGTAGCTAAGATAACGAGGGTCCGTAGTTAAATACGCCTCTAAATTTAAGTAACTCGCCTTTAGAACGGAATAGAGCGACGACGACGCCCTTATAACTCTCTTTTACGTTAGACTTAAGGAAGAAGTTAAGGACGAAGTAGCTAGGGAAGATAAACCCGAAGACTTTACTACTTATATAAAACGGGTCATTAAGATTAATAACCGCTTATACGAACGGTATATTAAACGATAAGGATAAAAAACGTAGAAGCTACTTTAATAAGTTAACGTAGGCTGTAAACGATAAAATAACTTTAACTTCCCACGACCTCGTAACTACGGTTAGTAAAATAAGACGTCTTATAGATAGTATTAAAGACTTATAGACCTCGATACTACTTGTTATAATAGTAAGCTTAAGCTTAAAGGTGAATACTATAACTGTAGTAAGATAAGGTATTTCGTAAAGGATTATAGATAGCTAAAGAAATAACAGTTTCGACTGGTCCCCGAGCGACACGTAAACGTAGTTAATAAAGGGCTAGCGGTACTAGATAAGACGAGTACTACTATCGTAAAAGCTCTTAGTGTACCTTACGAGTCCCTTACTTAAATTACCTACTACGATAATAACTATAGTATCTACTAGTCCGTTAAAAATAACGCTAAGTGGTACCTTAAGAAGCTACGAGGAAGACGTACCTTTATTATGTTACACCGCGAGGATCTTATACTAGCACCCTTTATTACGGAGGGTAAAACTAACGAAAACGACTTAAAAGAACTACGATAATAGGTCGAGTTCCTTAAACCTCACGAGTTAAATAAGTACTCCGACGAGTAACTTATCGAGTAAGCTACTTTCTACCGAAGCCTCGACGATAACGAATAGATCTTGTTTACCGGAATACCTTTAAGCGAAGATTATACCGCGGAAATACTTATTACTAATATATATAATAATAAAGAATTATAATTACGCGGACGGTTCGGCGATAACGAATAAATTCATCCTTACGTTAGATATTACGAATAGTTAGTATAGATCTTATATATCTTCGACTCTTACTTCTATTATATTAAGGAGAAGCTTAGATATTAAGTGTTCCCACGACGTATTACGAAAGAAGCACTCTACTACCTTTATATTATAGACGAGGTCGAACAGGCCGTTACTAAACTTACCGAGCGACGAGGATTCGTCTTACTTAAAGTAACACCGGAACACCCTCGAGAATATATAGTAAGAAAAGTAGAATAGTATTAATATAAGACTAACGAATACCGTATTTACGGAGTTAAGAAGGCCGAAGTATAGATAAAGTTAAAAGCCTCTTACGAGAAGAAGGTTTACGAATAACGATAAGTATAACTAATAGTACCTACGATAAGATACGAAGCTTAAGGGCTAATAAGGGTTCCTACACTATTTTAATATAGTAATACCGAAAACGATAAGGAGTCCTCTCACGACGACGACCTTACATTATAAGTTTACGAAAGATATCTTAGACGACGAATCGCTTAGTAGGAACGGGAAGACGCCCGATAATAAAGAGTTATACGACGATAGTAGAAGAATAAGGAATTAAAGAAATCGGGAAAAGTTCGTTACTAGCTATAATAAGGCTACACCTAGCTATAACGAACGATAAGTCCTTATATATAATAGATAATAATATAGGAAATTATCTAGACTTATATGATTATATCGTACTCGACGTATAGATTATAAGATATATAGTACGTGTTATACTCGATAGCGGTGTATAAGGGAACTATATCTTATTAAGAATCGTTAACCGGTATAGAATACCGTGGAAATAGAAAGACGCCTTATACCGACTTAGAACCGTAGATAGAGATTTAGTACACTACGGAGGAGGATTCGTCGATATAGAGATTACGCCTTTACTTATTATAATCTAAAGACGTAACGAACGACTCGAGTGCGATATCACGGAAGTATTAAGATACGATATAATATTAAGGATACCTTAGTTATAAGTAAGTAATCTAAGAGTTAACTAGAGAACCGGCTAACTTTAGTAGGATATATTAAGAAGAGACTTAGCTTTTAAAAAGTGTTAACGACACCGACCCTTAAGTAAGTTTATAACCCTTAGAGCTTACTTAATAGCTAAGGAAGTTAAGTCGATATAGAAATACGAAGTACTAGATATGTATAAAGAATTCGATAACTTGTTTAATGGAAAACTACTTATAAGAATATTAAAGTATAGTAGATAAGATTATAAGATACCTTTAAAAAAAGGTAAAGAGCCTTAATTTATATAGACTTATCGACTTACATTAGAACACGAGGAAAAACTTAAGAAATACCTTAAGGAGAACCTCGAGAAAGGTAACATTAGACTTTCGATATTACTAGTAGGATATCTTATCCTCTTCGTTCTAAAGAAGAGTAAGGATAGTAAACTTAAATAACGACTATACGTCGACTATAAGAAGCTTAACGAAATCACGATTAAGAACTGTTACTTATTATTATTAATTAGCGATCTACGTAATAAGCTAGGTAGGGCTAAGATTTTCATAGCCTTTAACTTACTTAATAAATATAATCTTATACGTATTAAGGAAGGCGAAGAATAGAAAACGGTATTCCGAACTAAGTACGGTCACTTTAAGTACCTAGTAATGCCTTTTAGCCTTACTAATATATTAGTAAGCTTTTAGAATATGATGAATTATGTCTTACGAGAATTTATCGACTACTTCGTTATAATATATCTCGACGATATTCTAATCTATTCCGAGACTCTCGAATAACATCGTAAACACGTTAAGTTAATATTATAAGCACTTCGTAACGTTAAACTACTTATAAACCTTAAGAAAAGCGAGTTCGAGAAATAATAAGTTAATTACCTAAGATATATAATATCCGTAAGCGAAATCTATATAGAAGATTCTAAGGTTTTAATAGTTAGAGACTAGCTAACACCTTAGAACGTAAGTGATGTACGATTCTTCTTAAGATTAGTAAACTACTATAAAATGTTTATTTATTAGTTCGGAAAAATCGCTACTTTACTAACGAACCTAACTCGTAAGGACGTTAATTTCTAATAGACGGATATAAAAGAGACAGCTTTTAGAGAATTAAAGAAAAAGATTATAGACGAACTAGTGTTACGTATAGCCGATCTTATATAACCTTTTAAGGTTAAAACTAACGTATCCGATTATACGATCGGAGGATAACTAAGTTAACGAGACGATAATAGTAAGTTATATCTAGTAGTATTCTTCTTAAAGAAACTTAACGGACTATAACTTAACTACTAGATTCACGATAAGGAGTTAATAGTAATTATCGAAGCATTCTAAGAATAGAAGTATTACTTAAGTGGCACTACTTATTAAGTTAAGGTGTATACGGACTATAAGAATCTTATATTATTCACGACGAATAAGGAATTTAATAAACGATAAATCCGTTAGATAGAATTCCTCTCGGAATTTAATTTCGTTATTATCTACCAAAAAGGTAATAAGAACAGTAGGGCCGATACCCTTAGCCGCCGACCGGATTATTAATAAGAAGTATTAATCGAGATATATACGATCTTTATAACGGATTAAGAAGGAAACTTAGTACTATTTAGATAAATCGACGTAATATACCGCGTATAACACGACGACTAGATTAAGCGAATTTAAGAAACTAGCGGTAACGAAGTCTCTAGATATAACGGTAAGATCGAGATCCTTAAACGTCTTTAGGTTAAACTCGTTAAAGACTTTTACGAACGCCTTATTTATAGATATTAAGGAGTCTTTAAAACCCTAAATCGAATTAAGCGACATTATAACTACCCTAGACTTAAAGATATCGTTATAATAGTTATCCGAGAATACGATATCTATAATAAAGTAAAAGTAGTATGATATAAGCTTTACGGAGAATTATAACCGATTCTACTACTAGATAGAGTATAGAAAATAATCGTACTAGACTTTATCGTGAAGCTACTACTATCGAAAGAACTAATAACTTAAGTAATTTACGATAGTATCCTTATTATTACCGATAAATTAACGAAGTACACGTACTTCTTACCTTATAAAGAGTTAAGTAATATAGAGGAACTCGTATATACTTTCTTTAAGACTATCGCTAGTTAGTACGGATTACTAGAGTAAATTATTTCCGACTAAGATAAGTTATTTATAGCTAAATTCTAGAAATCACTTATAGTATAACTAAGCGTTAAATATAAACTATCCACGGCTTATCATCTATAGATAGACGGATAAATAGAAAGAATAAACTAGATACTCGAGTAATATCTACGATGCTATATTAATTACGAATAGAATAATTAGGTCGAACTACTTCTAATAGTATAGTTTACTTATAACAGTTCCGATAACGAAGCACTCGGTATATTATTATTTAAAGCTAACTACGGATTTAACTTAGAAATCATACGGGCACCTTTATAAAGAGAACTCGCACTAATAGTAACTATTACGGTCGATAAACTTAAGGAACTATAATAAGGCTTGTAAGAAGACTTAGTATTCTTATAAAATAAGATGAAAACATACTACGACTAGTTAAGGTTAAAGGGACTAACCTTTATAAGGGGAGATAAAGTCTACCTACTCTAGAAAAATATTAAAATAAAACGACTAAGCGATAAACTCGACTTTAAGAAGATTAGATTATTCGAAGTTAAAGAAGTGATTTTAATAACTAACTACTAACTATCGTTACCCCGTATAATACGGATACACTTAGTATTTCATATCTTATTACTCGAACTAACACTAGTAAACGTTAAACTCGAAACTACGTTAAGAATCGAAATAGATTAGTATGAATACGAAGTCGAAGTTATCTTAGATAAAAGAAAGGTCGGGAAAGGATAGTAGTACCTCGTTAAATAGAAAGGATACTTACCTTAAGAAAACACGTAGGAACTTAGGAGGTACTTTACTCTTAACGTCTTAAAGGAGTACTACTCTTAAGAATAAGAGGACTTAAGGACTCGAACTCCGAACTAAACCTAAAGGACGATTAATTTACGTCGTTAGTAGCGCCCCACCCTTAGAGGTCGGAGATAGCGCGAGACTCTTAAGTAGTAAGAACACTATCCTCTTTATCTAAGGACTGCATTCCCCGACGAAATAACTTAAAACTTTACTCTTTTATAGCTTTCTTTAAACGTTAAATCCGCGATAAACGGCTTAGAGTAGCGGCTATCTATATCTATAGAACTTTTAAGGCTTCCTCCGCGTCTACCTCCTCGTTTTTATATTTTTTTTAGTCGGTTATCGCTTTATTTAAAGTAGAAGCTACCTTAGAATTATCGTAAGAGCGACTACGAGAAACGCACTCGTTGTAACGTGAAGAGTCGGTAGCTATCTTATAAGTTTTGTTATATTTAAAGTAGTACGAATAAAGTATAACGTTAAAACTAGACGAATTAATACGATTAGTAAGAACACGACGCTCGGAAGTAGTAGCGCGTTTAAACTTTTTAATACGACTTAATATAATAATCGTGTATTATAAAAACACGAAGGAGAAAAGGGAAGACTTACGGAACGATAAGCGTTAGGGGCGCGACGACCTCTTATACGACTAAGGCTTTAAAGATAAAGACTGTTAGAGAGGGGAGGTAGTGTTACGAATTATATAAGGTAGACTTATATTTAAAGGACTAGGGGTTTAATAAGCGGCTACGAACCTTTATTACAGCTTAAGTAAGGAAGCTCCGAAGTTAAGCACCGCTCGGATCGGAGGTTTTAGCTATACGTAATTACGTGACCCGATTACTAGTAGATCTTAGTGATCGCACGGCTTAGTAACTATAATCTATATAAAAGATTACTAATATTAAGAAAGTGATCGCCGGTAGTAAGGACTAGTGATTTAAAGTATTAATAAAGGAATAACTTAATATATAAGTTAAGAAGTATTTTATAGTTAGATAGTTATTACCTTAGTAATTAATTTAAGTATCTATCTTACTTATAGATAAGAGTAACCTCTTAACGACTTATTATAAAGATTTAGTTATTAGCTTAAATACTTTTAGTTACTTAGTCACCTTACGAATAGTGTTTAAGTAGATAGACGTTCTCTATCCTTAATTATACAAACCTTACGTCACGTAGTACTTAGGTATAGCGTTCGTTATAAACCTCTCTTTTATATATATGTTAAAGATATCCTTAATTAAAGATATCTACGTCTTAGATTTATAATATGCCCTTACCTTAACTACAGATCGGCCTTACGACTGTGCTTTTCTACTAGACATTTCACCCCTAGTGTTTATCTGTTCTAATAAGTTATATAAAGTATTTATTTAGTTAAGAAGAAGGACTTAACGATACCCGGCTTAAGGTCACCACTAAGTTAACCAGCCCTAGCTGACCAAGCCATCAATTGAAAGCGGGGAACACGACTCAGGCATCCCACGATAGCGGATCATGGCGCCTCCGTGTCGGTACCAGTATAGCCCATTGAGTCAGCCCGACGCCATCCGACTCCTGGATATAAAGCCCGGCCGGGACGGCGATATCGTCTCCGTCTCCCTACGCGTCGTCACGCTTGCCGAAGGCCCCGACTACGAGGCACTCTCCTACGTGTGGGGAGACGCGCACACGACCGAGGGCATCGTCTGCGACGGCCAGCCGGTGCGGGTGACGACGAACCTCCACGATGCGCTCCATCGGCTGCGGCTCGCGGACCGCCCGCGCACGCTCTGGGCGGACGCGCTGTGCATCAACCAGGCGGACCTGGACGAGAAGACGCGGCAGGTCCAGATGATGCACCGCATTTACCAGTCCTGCCGGCGTACCGTCGTCTGGCTCGGCCCGGCGAGTGCCGACTCGGATGCCGCGCTTGACATGGTGGACCTGTTGGCCGACCTGGTGAGCGAGAAGCTGGGCGTTGCGCCCGACGCGCTGGACCAGCACCTCGCAGCCGTGGAGGCGAGGAGCTTGAGGCAGGCCACCGAAATTGGCTGGTCGCCACGCCTGGTGCCCAAGGAGTCCCCGAAATGGCCGGCGCTCCTCGCCCTGCTGGGCCGGCCCTGGTTTACACGCGTCTGGGTACAAGGCCATGCATGCCCTTTCCTCGCGTGATGACGGACGCTTGGGTTTTTTCTGACGCTGGGCTCCCTTCAGGTTATCCAGGAGGCCTTCTTCGCGCCCGACCTGCTGTTCTATTGCGGGCCACGGACGTGCCGATACGCAACACTCTACTATGCGGCCGATTGGCTCTTCTGGAACGGGGCCCCCGTAAGACACGCGCATCCGGCGGCAGCCATCGAGCCGTACTTCGCGCGGCAAGCCAATGTCATGCGCCTCCGGCCGGACGCGAACACGCGGCGCCGGCAGCGGCTCGCCGACCTGCTGAACGGCTTCCAGGCCTTCGAAGCCTCGGACCCGCGCGACCACCTCTACGCCCTCATGCACCTGCCGGCCTTCCGGCGCGAGTACCCCGACATCGTGCCCGACTACCGCCGCCCCGCGGAGGCCTTGTTCGTCGAGACCGCCTTCGAGATCCTCCGCCGGAGCCGTGACCTCCTTCTCCTCGCCCAGGTAGACCGGCACGCTGTCGAGCCCGCCGCCAAGCTTCAGTTGCCCTCGTGGGTCCCGCGCTGGCACGGTGTCGGCACGGGGCAGCGGACCGCCGGGACCTATCATCTCATGGCGGCCAGCGGCGGCTCCGAGAAGGCCCGGGAGCTGTACGCGGTACGTTTGCTTCCTTCGGTGCGCCCTGCTTCCTACGCCGCCCAGGCGAAAGCACTCCTGGCGTCCCTCGGGGCGTCCCTCCTCCCGTCGCTCTTCCCGCCACGCATCGTATTGCCGCGGGCCGTGCTCGGCATCACGGGCTTCCGCGTCGACGTTGTGCACGACGTCTGCGAGGTCGAGTTTTGGGGCCGCCGCTTCGCTGACACCCCTCTGATTCCACTCTTCCGGCCGCGCACGGGAACGTGGCCGCGGTACCGCCTGCAAAAAGCCGACAGCCCAGTGTCCCCTTCGACAGCATTCCGCTCAACCACGCCATCTTCGCCCTGCCCCCCTTCGGGCGCAGCGTGCCCGTACGCCACCGAGCCCGACATCGTCTTGGCCTACGCTATGACGCTGACGGATTCGTGCCGCGCTGATGACCGTGGCGTGTTGACGCACCGGTGCGACGTGGCCGAAGCGATGGACCACCTGTCCGACTTCGTAGCGTTTCTGGTGTGGGCACGTACGCTTCGGCGCGAGCACGACACGGGCGCCACCGACGACGAGACGGCCGTCGTGGTCGTTCCGGACCCGCTCCCTCCTGGGGACTTTTACCCGCCGGGCCTGTACGCCGCGGAGCGGCCGACGCTCACTGACACGGACGCCGCCGAGGCCACCGCCATGGCACACCGCTACAGCTCCATGGCCTGGAGCGCCAACTTTGGCCGCGCTCTGTACCGCACGCGGCGGGGGTTTCTGGGGAGGGGCCCGGAAGACGTGCGGCGCGGCGACGTCGTGGTCGTCCTCCTGGGCGGCGCCGTCCCCTTCGTCTTGCGGCCGGCCGGGCCGGGCTACGTGCTCGTCGGCGATGCGTACGTGCACGGCATCATGGATGGCGAGCTGGTGCGGGACTGGGAAGAGGGCCGGGCGGATTTCGAGATGGAGGAGTTCCATATTCAGTAACGTATATTCCATAGCCAACGAGACCCACAGCCCCCGCCCTTTCTCATCATCCCCTTGAGTGTAATTGGAAGCGCCATCTGTCCGTCGATCTCGAGTTTGCGTACATCCGCATGGGTCGCCGTTCCGCGCCGGGAAAGACGGCCGCCAACGGCGAGGCGGCATGTGCTTAGAGAGGCTCATTCCTATTCACACCAACGGATGAACGGCCGCTTTTGTTCGAACAACGCTTTTACGAAGAGAAAATCCAAATGCTCATCTCCCTGCTGTTTGGTCGTGTTAAACGAGGGAAGCTAGATCTTTGATTGATCGAAAAGAGAGAGAGAAAGAGAGGAAAATAAAAAGAACTAAAGAAAGGGAAAGACTCTTCTCTTATATACCCCGATGTCTAATAGCGGGAGATAAAGCTTTACCGTATTCCAACGAGTTGCCAGACAAGAGCCCACCATAGATGTGTTTAAAAGTAAATAGAACTCTACGAAGGCTTTATTCTTAATCAAGCGGAGGATAGCATTCTAGAGTATAGGAACACTCCACCTTACCGCTGATCTTACCCTTATGCATGTGTCTTTGTATAGGGTCTCTCACTTTCTCTTTTTATCAAATTAAGGAGTGGATCTGAGTGACGAAGTGAAGAAGAGAGGAACATTATCTTCTTCGCTTTGGGAATAATGGATGTATATACCTATGTAGGGCTTGACATGTTATTCTGGTCGTGCGACTACCCCGGGCTACGATTATCTAGTTGGGAGGCCAAGGGCGGTGAGACCTCGGGCGCGGCGGAAGGGGGCTGATGATCAGAAGGGTTCATTATCAGATGCAGCGCGTTATGTTTACAGCGAGCGGAACTAGGGGCCTAGAGTAGTGTAATTAGCTTGTTCGTGGTAGCAATTTGTGGTGTTGATGGGATACTATATGTACGTACCCTAAGTACTTAAGTAATGTGTGACAGCCCGTATTAGGGGGTGCCAAGTTCTAACGGTACACATCGCTTCCGGAGGGACTCAGTCATCCGGCTTCCACGGGACGCTACTATCATTAGCCGTAAGGGCGTATTCGGGTCCGTAGTTATTGTGAATGGGGGCCCTAAGAACCTTGGAATTGCGTGATGAAGGTTGACGGATTCAAGGCTCTCGTACTTGAGAATGCCAGCTTAGACGCCCCCTTCTCGCTCCTGTTATCACACTAAGTGACCTCCCCTTGTCATCCCCACGGGCCAGGGGCAGCTGTTCGGTATCGGGGCCATCCAATATCTTCCCTGTGCCCGCGACAGGCCGCTCTATAGGTCTGCACCTACTATTTGCCTCGCTGATTGACTTACTCTGCTGCTGCCTTGACATTGCAATTTGTATTGGAGGTCAAATCTTCCTGACCTGGATGTCCTGCTGGTTAGGTGCACTTTCTAAGCCCTCTGCCACCCGCTGCTTTTCGTCCTCCTGGATGTTCAAGTCTGGATGGTACCTGCGACATACTTAATCAGGCAGTCACGCCCGAAGGAGGAGGGTTGAAGTTGGGGATCCGCGGGAGCAAAGGCACTTGCACCGCCCAAAAGCGACTCCTTTGGGCCTACATCTCTAGCCGTGCCCACCTTAGGTACTTCTCGCTCGCGCGGGTGCGGGTGTGCCTCTGCTGCACCTTTTCATCCTCTGCCGTCCCGACGAGGACAATCGCACGGGACACGCCCTCGTGGCGCGCGCGTCAAGCAGCATCTTTTGGTGGGAATCTGCACATCGTTTATCGGTTCCCAACACGGGGTTCTGGATCGCCTGCATCCGTACGACAGGATACCGAGAAGAGGCTGTCCGGAGCATCCATCCATCCATCCCTCGGTCTTCCATGTTGCTATGTAGGGTGGATGATTTTGGAAGTCAGCAACGGTAACGAACCATGGCGGATCGTCAAGGTGAGTACCCTAACTTCTGCTTGGGGTTATAGTGGCCATGGTGAAAGTAGAGCCTAGGAACTTACGACGTCCATCAGCAGCACCACCCCTGGAGACGCCCAAGGCGGATTCCTCCCCGTCCACCGCCAATGCCGCTGCACCAGTGCCCCAGAATCCCTATAAGGCCGTCAGTTGGAGTACCTGGATCTGGCGTCTGATGCATCTGCCGTGGCGGCCGACGATGAGACGTCCTCCCCGAAACCGTCACCCGCTCCTGATGTCTAGTCGTCCTCTTCGAAAGTGTTGCCGGATGGCAGTCCTCAGTTTGCAGCTCTTCCCGTCCATCTGGGTGATGACCCTGTCACCGTGGACTCCGGTTCAACCGGGATCAACTTAACGGGAACGCCCGGTCCGACAACGCCCCAGCCCGCCTCGCTCAGCAGCAGAGACGAACAGAAGTGGAGAGGTGTTATACACCTCTTAAGATAACCTACTTTACTTAGTTTCTATATGAATAGCTTGAGTCTTAAAGGTACTAAAGTTAGAAATAGCGAAAGAAAACATATTAATTGCTAGAACCGAGGTATGGGTGCAGAAAAGATAGAGAAACAGGCATAGGTCTTATCAGCTGTCTGTTGCCATGCTAGGCCCCTGATATCTAAAGGCCCCAGCGCACGTGCCATATGTATACTTCTCCAGGGCGTACTGTATCATTAATATAATCTTTATCTATGTTTCACGTAACCTTTCGTCGCAAACCTGCTAATCTTTGATTACAGGGCTCCGCCTATACTGAAAATGGAGACATCAACCCAGGTAACGCTGGTGAGCTTGCGAGATAGACTGAGTGCCACTCTGGATGGCATTGAGAACGTGACAGCTGAATTTCAGGATTAACTAACAAGGCTTTGGCTTCAGCCCGTTCAGAGCCTGCTGAATGGTGACGGGACTCGGATACCACACACCCACTGAACCAGTCGGATTCCGCCATCAGTACGGAAAGGTTGCAAGATGTTTGGGGTTTAGGAATGCAGACACTAGCCGAGGACTTAGCCAAAAAAGACCGCCGAAGAAAACAAACAACGCGCTCTTACGGGTGTCACCGACACTACACCGGTCGCTTGGGCTATTCGTGCCGGCGCCATGGATCTGGTTCAGGTCTTCTTTAGCTGACTTGGTCCGAGTGAAGGGAATGAAACCAAAGATACGGCACAAGCTCAGGGTGTGGATGGTGAATGAGGGTTAGGTGATGGTTCATAGAACATTAACTTTGAACTCGAGCCATTTCCCAGACCGAGCGGTGAGGCTGGATCATGCATAGTACCGTCTGAATCCACTAAAACAAAAGGGGGGGTAAGTCATTGCTAGAGGTGAGAGAAGGTTAGGAATGTAACAAGAAAGAGAAGATGCCTTTGTATACATGTGTCCAAAAAGGAGTGAGACCGAATTGCACTTCTAGCAGTCGACAAGATCTTCTAATAGTGGTTTATAAAAGTACGTCTTTAACCCCTAGTATCGCTTTCAGGTTCTGCGGCGCCTTCTTAATACGGTACGCAGGCCTCGTCTTCGCAGTAGTAACCATCACAGCAGCCTGTAAGACAAGATTGCTTGTATCCTCCGCACTCGGTCCTGCAGATCCTCGGGAGGCCCTCTTCTTCCGCTTTGTCGCCTTGGCAGTAGTAAGCGTCGCAGCAGCCATTGCCGCAAGGCTGGCCGTATTCCGCGCAAGTGTCCGTTTGCTGCTGCCGAGTTAGCCAGGTCGAGGTTTCCCCCCCGTTTTGGATGGCGGGCGAAAAGGGGCGGGCGCAGGGGTTGGTGAACATACTCTCTTACTGAAAACGTCGGAGAAACTAGGGGTAGCCGCTGCATAGCCGGCGAAAGCTACGACCAAGGCCTTGGTGAACTGCATCGTAACAGGTAGAAGGGTATGGAGATGGAGCGAAGCGCTGAAATTGGGGTAAATGGGCGAAAGTGATGATTTGAGTTGCGATGTGGTAGGATATTGGGTCACACAAGTCGGAGTACCTAAGTAGTCATATTTAACCTCCTCCTCTTCCGACCAGCTTCCGTCTTCCTACATCTGTATGCGCGCACGGGAAGCTGTTGCGTGAGACGGTGTCTACGGCGGTCAAGCCTGGTCTCGGTGTCATCCGTGTGCGTCCTGGCCGATCATTGCTTTCCCCCGTCATTGCAATCTAACATCGAGGGCGAGGAGAGATTGGCGTAGATCCGAGTACATCGCATAGCAGTATTGACACGAGATATACGTATGGAATTTTGTCTTGCCAGCCATAGGGAGGGTTGCATGTCGTTCTATTCTGTACTTTACTGCTCGTGTAGTGGCGCCTCAGTAGCTTAGGAGCCAAGCCACTTGGCACGCCCGACTCGGCCACCCGATCTTCCGCCTCCCATCTCTGCCGTTTCTAGCGATAGCGTGGCCAGGAGCGGTGAAATTCCCGTCGAAATTAGCGGACTACCTAGAGTTCGGACGTCCCGTACGCACCATGATATGAATCTCCGTCGGCTCGGGATCCCGTCCCGCACACGCAAAGACGTCATCATCCGTCAAGGGCGGTGCCCGCTACGCCGTCCGGTTATTTCTCACCGCCGCGGATGCGCGACACGGCCCGGCTACATACCTCGTTGTGCCGCGCACATTGGTCCTGCATTTGGTGTATTTCCGAATGCTGGTATCCGTATAGCACCGTAAGAACTGTGTGGCACTCTTGGGCCCGAGCGGCACAAGCCGTAGCCGGGAATACTGTTGGTTCTTGGGATATGTTTTTGATTTCATCATTTTGGATGCATGATGCCCCGTGTACCCTGAGGATGAAATCCCTCGAAACTAATACGTGATCTTCTTTCTGCGAGTTGCTTTTGTTTAATTGGGATTTTCATGAGCTTCTACAACCAATTTCAGCTTTGCTGTCTTCCGTAGAAGGACGTTTTACCGGCAATGGAGTCAAGCGCTTTACGTGTCTGTAAAGCACGCCCTCGAGACTCCCCAAAGGCTCGATATTTCCACCATCCCCCACATTGTTCACCACAACTAGTACTACTACTATAAAACCCTAGCGAAACCATAAAAACTGCCAAAAACACTATCACACGTCGAGTTTTCAATTATTACCTTTTGCTCTAAACAATCTTCATTGACACCCAAACTATTCTCAAAATGCATTTCTTCCATATTCTCATGCTGAGCAGCAGCGCCGCCCCAGACAACGGTTGGTAGGAATACTAAACAGGCTCTCCGTGCTCCATTGAAGGGGGAGAATTGCCATAGTCTTTGAATGAGTTAAAGTTTCAAAAGTATTTCATAATAAGAGAACAAGTATTTTATGATAGTTTCACATACAAAATTAATTCTTTATATTCACTTTATCATCGCGTCGTACCAAGTTACTTATAATAATATAGCTGGCTCTCAACTCCCATACCAGAGGGTAGAGGCGGCATATCTGTATTAGCCACCAGGACGGCCAGTGCTGCCGGGGCCACGAGCATTGCGGCTGTTGTGTATACTCTCGCCTCCCCCCTCTCCTGCTCCGTTTGATCCCGGGTAATGCAGTTCCCTAATGTGGCAGTGCCGTGCCAATCTGGGCCCAGCCCATTTGTCCTACCGCTGTCCTGCGGGGACCTGCTGCTGCGGGGTATCACAATATGTACGCGCCCTCGCCCTTCTTCCTGGGCCATGGCATTGGAAGCTCTGGACCGTCTCCCTACGCCCCCGCGTTGCTGATATGCATGCCGAGTCTGCACGGCTTACATGAGATGGCCGGCTAAACCCGAGGCGGACGCTTTCCCCGCGGCGACCTACCCATGGATGTGGCGCTTCATGCAAGACGATTGGCTGGCTAGACCCGAGTCGGAAGCTGTGTCGGCCGCTCTATACGGCGACGGCATATCGTGCGAGTGAAGGTGGCAAGTATAAAAAGGGGTGCTGTGCATCGGCCCCTTTCGCTTCCCCGCCATTTTTCAGCGACAAGCACGGCGCATCCAGCCCGCAATAATGCAGAATTACCTCTTGGCCGCCGCTGCCGCCGCCGCCGGCGCACGGCTTTCTCTGGCTGTCGAGGTGCCGGGGCTTGCGAACAGCGCGTCTGACTGTGTAAGTGGCCTCCCATGGCACCCCTCGCAAACTGACGGCAACCCGTGCTGTCATATTTGGATGGAAAGGCACCCTGGAAGCGCTGTTCTTGCTGGACCCTAGGTGGGAACGGCGTTCGACAGCCCGAAAGCGTCGATGCTGACATGAAGGCCATCGCAGTGTGCCGCGCTCGCGGAAGCCGGTATCGCCCACTTGCTGTACCCCGGTGATGTGTCGTACAATGAGCGCATCACGTCGTACTGGAGCGTGACCAGCCAGCTGACGCCATTCTGTATTGTAAGTTAGTGCCGAGACGTTCCGTACACGTCGCGAACAATCTTCGTCTCCCTGACTTCGGCGAGATGCCCCGGCATGGAAGGAAATAATTGACCTGTCGTTGCTATGTAGGCGCAACCCACGTCGGCCCCGGAGGTGGCCCTCACTGTGACCACCCTTGTGGAGAAGACAGCGTGCCAGTTCGCCATCAGATCCGGCGGCCACTTCATCTGGCCCGCAAACAACAGTAAGCGCGGTGTGGCCGACGCTCTTTGACGGTTTGGCTGAAAACCTCCAGTCGAGAAAGGCGTGACGATTGACCTCGGGCTCATGGCCAAGTCGACATACGACTCCGCCACTAAGATCGTCTCCATCCAACCGGGAAGCCGATGGGGCGCGGTGTACGAGACCTTGGACCCCCTCAATGTCACGGTGCCGGGGGGGCGGGCCGCTACCGTAGGCGTTGCCGGCTTCCTCACCGGGGGAGGCAACTCCTTCTACACGGACCGGAAGGGCTTTGCCTGTGATAATGTGGTCAATTTCGAGGTTGTCTTGGCTGACGGGTACGCTCTCTCTCTCTCTCTCTCTCTCTCTCTCTCTCTCTCTCTCTCTCTCTCTCTCTCTCTCTCTCTCTCTCTGTGTGTGTGTGTGTGTGTGTGTGTGTGTGTGTGTGTGTGTATTTCTGTCTGTCTTTTTTGGGCTGGCACAATTCGAATCGCTAATTTCGGCAATCCAGTCAGATCATTAACGCCAACGCCTCCAGCCACCAGGACCTTTTCCAGGCCCTGAAGGGCGGACAGTCCAACTTTGGCGTCGTCACGCGGTTCGACATGCAGGCCTTTGACGCCCCTTTGTTATGGGGCGGGGTCAATCAATGGAACAAGAGCAGCACGGCACAGCATATTGATGCGTACATCAACTGGACCAAAAACGTACGAAACGACCCGAGCAGCTCTGCCATCGTATTCTGGCAGTACATGCCGGATCTGAAGGAGATTATCACCATAGCGGCTCTCCAAGACGTCGAAGGCCGCGAGGCGCCGCCGGCCTTTGACGAGTTCCTGGCCATTCCTAACCCCATCAGCTCAACGAGCAGGGTGGCCTCCCACCTCGATTTCACCTCCGAGCTCGGATCTCCGGACGGATACCGGGATATCTGGTGGACGGCAACCGTCAAGCCTAACAGAGAGGTGTTGGCGAAGATGTTGGAGCTGCAACAGGAGGTTTGCGACTACATGACGGCCCGGTCGTCCGAGTACTTCAGCTCCCAGGCCATGGTGCAGGCCCTCCCCACCCTCTTCAGCGAGTACGGCGTGACCAAGGGGGGCAACGTGCTCGGCCTGGACCGCGAGAAGGAAGACCTGATCCTGATCCTGTTCACGATGGCGGTCGCGAGCGAGGAGCAAGAGGCCCTCGGCCGCGCACAGATGCGCCAATGGGGCGACGCCGTCATGGAGTTTGCCCGCGGCAGGAACTCGACCGCCGAATGGCAGTACATCAACTACTCGTACGACTACCAGGACCCGCTGAGCAGCTACGGGCCGGAGAACGTGCTAAAGATCCAGCAAGCGGCTGCCAAGTACGACCCGAACGGCGTTTTCCAGACCCGTGCCCCCGGCGGCTTCAAGATTACGAAGAGGTCTGGCTACGGCCTTTGAGAAGGGAACCATCCAAGGTGGAACGGGGTCGGTGTTGAATCAGTACTCGTGTTGCTGATCGTTCCACTGCGTGCAGAGTGCCATATAGCGGCCTTGACCCCCAGGAGCTGATCACCGATTTACGGGTAGTTTCCACAGAATCCCGTCACTTTAGTATGCTTCTTTTTCTAATCGAGAAGGCGGTGTTGCACCTCCCGGGTTAAGCCTCCTTCTTAATTAAGTATCGCGTTACTACGTACCGTTACTAATAAATCTTTAATTATATATATATCTTACTTTTTTTAACATCTTTTTAAAGTATTTCTATTTTTTTTCTTTCTTTTTTTCTTTTTAATTATTTTTCCTTTATTAAAATAGATAAACATTAAAGGTGAAGTGTCTAGTAAAAAAGCATAGTTGTAAGGCTGATTTATAATTAAAGTGAAGGTATATTATAAATTTAAAACGTAGATATCTTTAATTAAAGATATCTTTAATATATATATAAAAAAGAAGTTATTAATAAGTCGTTAAGTAATATAAGTTAATATAATATTATAGTTCCGAAAAGATAAAAGAAAAAGGAAAAGTAAACGTAGTTTTTATTTATTAAAAAGTAAGCTACGTACTTATTTATAAGTATTAAAATAGATAAACACTAAAGGTGAAGTGTCTAGTAGAAAAGCACGGTCGTGAGGCTGATCTATAGTTAAGGTGAGGGTATACTATAAATCTAAGATGTAGATATCCTTAATTAAGGATATCTTTAACATATATATAAAAGAGAGGTTATTAATAAGTCGTTAAGTAATGTAAATTAATATAACATTATAATTTTAAAAAGATAAAAGAAAAGGAAAATAATCTTTAGTTTTTATCTATTTAGAGGCGAGTTATATACTTATTTATAAGTATATAACTTTAATTAAAACTTTAGTTATCGAAAACTATATCTTTAGCCCCGTCTTAACCGTCCTTTAGTTAAATAGTAAGTATATAAGTTAAGAAGAAAAAAAAAGAAAAACATCGTAAATTAAAATATAATATAAGTAACCGCACTCTTATAAAAGGGTTTTATAATACCTCTTATTAATTAAGTTATTTTAATCACCGTCTTTTATATCTTTAATTATAAATATCTTCCTCGATGTTATCTTCTTAGTTCGGTTCGGCTGAGTCACGATTAGTAACTTATTACACGTACCGTTTAGCTTTAGTTCTTTATATCGGTTAATTCTATCGTTAAGTACTTTATAACGCGCTTATATATAGTTTTATATCGTCTTAACCTCTTTAATTAATAAACGTAACTAAGATAAACTTAATTAAGGTATCGGCCTTAATATCTTTAACTCTCGCGTACGATAAGTAGTTACCTTAATTAAAGATACTTACTTTTTATTTACTAACTTATTTAAATATAAAATTATCGATATTAAAGTAAAAGGCCTCGATAATATCGGTAAGTTTAAATAAGTAATTCGGTATCTTTAGTTACTTATAATACTTCCTTTTAGTTATAATACTAACTTAAGGGTACTTACTTATAATTATATCGACGTTAAGATCGTTTTAATTAACGGAAGGAGGAGCTTTACGTGGTATTCGCTTAGTCGTAGTTATCGTTATAGTTTCTTTCGCGGCTTATTATTCCTTTCGTCTTTCTCGATCCCTCTTATAAGCTCGATTTCTTCGGTTTTTATTAGCCGGTCTACTAAGCGTTAGTAGTCCGTCGTCGGGTGTAATAACTTAATTATTAATTCGGTTATCTTCTTTTACGATTATTACCGGGATAGTGTTACGAACCTAACTTAAAGGATCTAACTAATAAGTTAACATATACGGATTAACACCCCTCTTATTAGTACCGCTATATTTAGCGGTCGTAACCGTTATATTAAGATTATATCTAAAAGTTTAGTAACGCGGCGTTAGATATTTAAGATAAGATATCTAAATATAAACGTCTAACTATTATTAATAAGATAAGATATTTAATATTAAATATCTAATATTAGATATCTAGAATTAGATATCTAACGGTAACGTAAGTTACGTAATAGATTACTAAGCTTAACGCCGACTTAACGGTATAGATTAGTAGAAGCTATAGTAAGTTAATACTAAAAGATTAGTTAAATTACTAGTAATTTAAAGTGATTTATAGTATTAATAAAGGAATAACCTAAGGATATAAGGTAAAAGGATTTCTTATATAGATAGTTATTACCTTAATAATTAATTTAAGTATCTATCTTACTTATAAATAAGAGTAATCTCTTAATAACTTATCGTAAAGATTTAATTATTAGCTAAGTACCTTTATCTTTAGTCACTTTATCACTTTATTTACTAATATTTAGTTAGAAGTAAGTTAAGCTTACCTTATAGACGCTCCTTATTCTTAATTATATAAACTTTACGGTATATAATACTTAAGTATAACGTTCGTTACATTTTAATTACTCGTACTTAAGATAATTACTATTAACTTTAAATATTATTCGATAAACATTATATCTTTTAGCACCTCTTAATTATAACGTAACTTAGTTAACGAAATAACTGACGATAACTTCGAACTTATTAAAGTTTAATACGACGCCTTACGACGTAGTATCTAGGAAAACTAGAAAGGTTACGGAAAACTACGCCGCCGTTTTTAAGTAACTTTAAGAGTTAAAAGACGAGAACTAAACCTTCTATACTATTACTAATATTATCTAAACTTTTATAAAAAGACGAGATAAGCTTAAGATTAGCACCCTTAACTTATATAACGGTACGTTAAGTTAACTAAAGGGATTCTTTATTTAAGTTAAAGCTTACTAATCTTTTTATCTCGACGTGTTCCTTAACTAGACTTTACGAGTAGTATACGTTATATTATTCTTTAAAAATAAAACTCTAACTTAGTTCGAACTTTACTTTACCGAGCTTATCGAGAATAACTAGTAGATCGAACTTTATTAAAAGGAAGTATATAAAATCTTTAAGACGTATACCGGTTTCGAAGACTTATTAAAGACTCTTTTTTAAGAACCCGACGAGAAGAGACAAGTAGAATAAGAACTCGCGAAGCTTTACTAGAAAGGATTAATATCTAGTTACGCCGCCGAATTCCGAAAAATCGTAGCTAAGATAGATTATACCGACGATATTAAGATCTTTATATTTTATTAAAGACTTAAGGACGAAGTTAAAGATAAGATTAATCGGATAATTAAACCTTTTACGAAGTTCTTAACTTACGTTAAGATAGTTATCTATATTAACACTTACTTATATAAAAGACGATAAGAACGTTAAAGTAACCGAGTATAGAAACTAGTTTAGTTTAACGAAAGGAGAAGACGATAATTTACGTAACCTTTCCGAAGAAATAATAACTAGAAGAATAAGACCTCTTATAGTAACTATTCTAGACTTATAAACCTTAACGTTACTTATTATAATAATAAGCTTAGGTTTAAAGGCGATTACTATAACTATAATAAAACAAGATATTTCGTTAAAGAATATAAATAACCTAAGAAACTACGATTTCGACTAGTCCTCGAACGATATATAAATATAGCTAATAAAAGATTAACGGTACTAAACGGAATAAGTACTATTATTATAGAAGCCTCTAATATACCTTATAAATCCTTTACTTAGACTACTTATTACGACGACTATTATAATATCTACCGGTTTATTAAAGATAACGTTAGATAATACTTTTAAAAGTTACGAAAGAAACGTACCCTTATTATAATACGTTATAACTACCCCGCCTCGGTACTCTTTACGTTAAAAGATAAGACTGATAGTAACGACTTAAAAGAACTACGATAATAAGTCGAGTTCCTAGAATATTATAAGTTAAATAAACACTCCGACGAATAACTAATCGAGTAAGTTACTTTTTACTAAAGCCTCGATAATAACGAATAAATCTTATTTATAAAAATACACTTAAGTAAAGATTATATAATAGAGATATTTATTATTACCGTATATAATAACAGAGAATTATAACTACGAGGACGGTTCGGCGATAACGAACGAATCCACCCCCGCGTTAAACATTACGAATAATTAATATAGATCTTATATATCTTCGACTTTTACTTTTATTATATCGAAAAAAAGCTTAGATATTAAGTATTCCCTCGATGTACTATAAAAGAAACACTTTATCACCTTTATATTATAAACGAGGTCGAATAAGCCGTTATTAAACTTACTAAGCGATAAGGATTCGTCTTACTTAAAATAACACTAGAACACCCTCGAGAATATATAGTAAGGAAGTTAAAATAACACTAATATAAGACTAACGAATACTATATCTTATTACGAACCGGTTAAACTAATAAACATCTTATAAGAACAGATAAGCGTATATATAGCTAAGAACTAGCTATATAAATAAACGGACACTAGCCTTAAGAACACTAATAGTAGCATAACCACGTTAAGACTAGGTTACGTGACTAGAGCGATAAGAGCGAAGCGCTCTTAGCGCTCTTAAAGCGATAAGAGCGAAGCGCTTTTAACGCTCCTAAGATATTAACGAGGGAATGACTTAATATATAAGTTAAGAAGGATTTTATAGTTAAATAGTTATTACCTTAGTAATTAATCTAAGTATTTATTTACCTATAGATAAGAGTAACCTCCTAACGACTTATTATAAAGATTCCGTTATTAGCCTTAACACTTTTAGTAACCTAGTCACTTTACGAATAGTGTTTAAGTAGATAAACGCTTTTTATCTTTAATTATATAAACCTTACGTCACGTAGTACTTAAGTATAACGTTCGTTATATTTTAATCACTCGTACTTAGGTTAGTTACCGTTTACTATTTAAATACTAATAATAAATAACTATTATAACTATTAATAATAACGTTAACGAGGATATCACTAACCTTATAAGAGGACCCGATATCCTCACCTTTATTTAATAGTTTTATAACGAGCTTTAAGAACTCCGAGAGGATAATTAACAGTTTACGAATTAACTTACCTCTTTACTTATAAACTTAAGAGGGAATAGTTATAAGCTTACTCCTTTTTAACCTTACGATACGAAGGACGGAAATATCTAAAGATTCCTTACGTAAATAAAGGTATACCTCCGATTTTATATAAGTACGATTTAGAACTAGGAAGATAAAGTCTTATATACCGCCGGATTTCTCCGAGGCGACGTATTTAACTAGTTCGAACTTATTATACGCGACTATCTCGATAATCCTAATCTTAAACGATAAGACGATGAAACTTAGAATATCTTTCGAAGTTATACTTAGTTTAAGAAATAACTTAAAGTAATATTCGGGAATCCCGATAAAGTCTATATAGCTGAATAACACCTTATATAGCTAAGATAACGAGGGTCTATAACTAAATATGCCTCCGAATTTAAGTAACTCGCTTCTAAAACGGAATAAAGCGACGATAACGCCTTTATAACTCTCTTTTATACTAGACTTAAAGAAAAAGTTAAAGACGAAGTAGTTAAAGAAGATAGACCCGAAGACTTCACTACTTATATAAAGCGGGTTATTAAGATCGATAACTACTTATACGAACGGCGCGTTAAACGATAAGGATAGAAAGCGTAAAAGCTACCTTAGTAAGTTAACGTAAGTTATAAACGATAAAATAACCTTAGCTTCCTACGACCTTGTAATTACGGTTAATAAAATAAGACGTCTTATAAGTAACATTAAAGACTTATAAACTTCGATACTACTCGTTACGATAATAAGTTTAAACTTAAAGGTGAATACTATAACTATAATAAGATAAGGCATTTCGTTAAAGATTATAAATAGCTAAAGAAATAATAGTTTTAACCGGTCTTTAAGCGATACACGAATGTAACTAATAAAGGGCTAACGGTACTAGATAAGACGAGCACTACTATCGTAAAAACCCTTAGTGTACCTTATAAGTCCCTCACTTAGACTACCTACTATAATAATAACTACGGTATCTACTAGTCCGTTAAAGATAACGTTAAGTAGTACCTTAAGAAGTTACGAGGAAAACGCACCTTTATTATAATACGTTGTAAAGATCTTATACTAACACTTTTTATTACGGAGGATAAGACTAACGAAAGCGACTTAAAGGAACTACGATAATAAGTCGAGTTCTTTAAACTTTACGAGCTAAATAAGTACTCCGATAAGTAACTTATCGAGTAAGTTACCTTCTACTAAAGCCTCGACGACGACGAATAAATCTTATTTACCGGAATATCCTTAAACGAAGACTACACTACGGAGACACTTATTACTAATATACGTAATAATAAAGAATTATAACTACGTGGACGATTTAACGATAATAAACGAATTTATCTTTACGTTAGATATTACGAATAACTAGTATAAATCTTATATATCTTTAACTTTTACTTCTACTATATCGAGGAGAAGCTTAAACATTAAGTATTTCTACGACGTATTATAAAAGAAACACTTTACTACCCTTGTATTATAAACGAGGTCGAATAAGCCGTTATTAAATTTACCGAGCGACGAGGATTCGTCTTACTTAAGGTAGTACCGGAACACCCTCGAGAATATATAATAAGAAGAATAAAATAACATTAGTATAAGACTAACGAATACAATATTTATAAAGCTAAGAAGGCTAAAGTATAGATAAAGTTAAAGACCTCTTATAAGAAGAAGGTCCGCGAATAACGATAAATACGACTAGTAGTACTTACGATAAGCTACGAAACTTAAAGACTAATAAAGGTTCCTACACTATTCTAATATAGTAACACCGAAGACGATAAGGAGTCCTCTCACGACGACGACCTTATATTATAAGTTTATAAAGGATATCTTAAACGATAAATCGCTTAGTAAGAACGGGAAGACGCCCGATAATAGAGAGTTATACGACGATAGTAGAAGAATAAAAAATTAAAGAAATCGAGAAAAGTTCGTTACTAGTTATAATAAGGTTACACCTAGTTATAATAAACGATAAGTCCTTATATATAATAAATAATAATATAAGAAACTATTTAGATTTATATAATTATATCGTACTCGACGTATAAATTATAAGATATACGATACACGTTATACTCGATAACGGTGTATAAGGAAATTACATCTTATTAAGAATCGTTAACCGGTATAGAATATTATAGAAATAAAAAGACGCCTTATACCGACTTAGAACTATAGATAAAAATCTAGTATATTACGGAAGAGGACTCGTTAATATAAAGATTACGCCCTTACTTATTACGATCTAAAGATGTAGCGAACGACTCGAGTACGATATCACGGAAGTATTAAGATACGATATAATACTAAAGATACCTTAGTTATAAGTAAGTAATCTTAAAGTTAACTAGAGAACCGGCTAACTTTAGTAAGAAATATTAAGAAGAGACTTAACCTCTAAGAAACGTTAACGACACCGACCCTTAAGTAAGCTTACAACCCTTAAAGCTTACTTAATAATTAAGGAAGTTAAGTCGATATAGAAATACGAAGTACCGGACGTGTATAAAGAATTCGACGACTTATTTAGTAAAAAGCTACTTATAAGAATATTAAAGTATAGTAAATAAGATTATAAGATACTTTTAAAAGAAGGTAAGGAGCTTTAATTTATATAGACTTATCGACTTATATTAGAATATAAAGAAGAACTTAAGAAGTACTTTAAAGAGAACCTTAAGAAAAGTAATATTAGACTTTCGATATCACTAATAAGATATCTTATCCTCTTCGTCTTAAAGAAGAGTAAAGATAGTAAACCTAAATAACGACTATACGTCGACTATAAGAAGCTTAATGAAATCACGATTAAGAACTGTTACTTATTACTATTAATTAGCGATTTACGCGATAAGCTAGGTAAGGCTAAGATCTTTATAACCTTTAACTTACCTAATAGATATAATCTTATACGTATTAAAGAAAGCGAAAAATAAAAAACGGTATTCCGAATTAAGTATAAACACTTCGAGTACCTAGTAATACCCTTCGGCCTCACTAACGCGTTAATAAACTTCTAGAATATAATAAATTATATCTTATAAGAATTTATCGACCACTTCGTTATAATATATCTCGATAATATTCTAATATACTCCGAGACCCTCGAGTAACACTATAAGTACGTTAAGCTAGTACTATAAGCACTTCGCGACGTTAAACTACTTATAAACTTTAAGAAAAGCGAGTTCGAGAAATAATAAGTTAATTACTTAAGATATATAATATCTGTAAGTGAAATCTATATAGAAGATTCTAAGGTTTTAATAGTTAAAGATTAGTTAACACCTTAGAACGTAAGTGATATACGATCCTTCCTAAAGTTAGTAAACTATTATAGGATATTTATTTATTAGTTTAAGAAAATCACTACTCCCTTAACGAACCTAACTCGTAAAGACACTAACTTCTAATAAACGGATATAGAAGAGATAGCTTTTAAAGAATTAAAGAAGAGGATTATAAACGAACTAATACTACGTATAACCGATCTTACGTAACCTTTTAAAGTTAAAACCGACGTATCTAATTATACGATAAGAGGGTAACTAAGTTAACGAGACGATAATAATAAACTACATCTAGTAGTATTTTTCTTAAAGAAACTTAACGGACTATAACTTAACTACTAAATTCACGATAAGGAGTTAATAATAATTATCGAAGTATTCCGAGAATAAAAGTATTACTTAAGTAACACCACTTATTAAGTTAAGGTGTATATAGACTATAAGAATCTCGTATTGTTTATAATAAATAAGGAACTTAATAAACGATAGATCCGTTAGATAGAATTCTTCTCGGAATTTAATTTCGTTATTATTTACCGAAAAGGTAATAAGAACGGCAGGGCCGACGCCTTTAACCGCCGACCGGATTACTAATAAGAAGTACCGATCGAGATATATACGATTTTTATAATAAATTAAAAAAGAAACCTAGTATTATTCTAATAAATCGACGTAATATACCGCGTATAACACGACGACTAGATAAAACGAATTTAAGAAACTAACAATAATAAAGTCTTTAAGTATAATAGTAAAATCGAGGTCCTTAAACGTCTTTAAGTTAAACTCGTTAAAGACTTCCACGAACACCTTATTTATAAACACTAAGGAGTCTTCAAAACCTTAAATCGAATTAAGCGACACTATAATTATCTTAGACTTAAAAACATCGTTATAATAGTTATTCGAGAATACGATATCTATAATAAAATAAAAATAACACGACATAAGCTTTATAGAGAATTATAACCGATTCTACTATTAAATAAAGTATAAAAAATAATCGTACTAGACTTTATCGTGAAGTTATTACTATTAAAAGAATTAATAACTTAAGTAATTTACGATAATATCCTTATTATCACCGACAAACTAACGAAGTACACGTACTTCTTACCTTATAAAGAGTTAAATAACATAAAGGAACTCGTATACACCTTCTTTAAAACTATCGCTAGTTAATATAGATTACCGGAATAGATCATCTCCGACTAAGATAAGTTATTTATAGCTAAATTCTAGAAATCGTTTATAATATAACTAAGTGTTAAGTATAAACTATCTATAGCTTATCATTTATAAACGGATAGATAAATAGAAAGAATAAACTAGACGTTCGAGTAATATCTACGATACTATGTTAACTATAAATAGAATAATTAGGTCGAACTACTTCTAATAGTATAGTTTATATATAACAGCTCCGATAACGAAGCACTCGGTATGTCACTATTTAAAGTTAACTACAGATTTAATCTAGAAATTATACGGGCACCTTTATAAAGAGAACTCGCACTAATAATAATTATCACGGTCGATAAACTTAAAGAACTATAGTAAAGACTATAAGAAGATTTAATATTCTTATAAAATAAGATAAAAACATATTACGACTAGTTAAAGTTAAAGGAACTAACCTTCACGAGGGGAGATAAAGTCTACCTACTTTAAAAAAACATTAAGATAAAACGACTAAGCGATAAACTCGACTTTAAAAGATTAGATTATTTAAAGTCGAAGAAACTATTTTAGTAACTAACTACCGATTATCGTTACTTAGTATAATACGGATATACTTAGTATTTTATATCTTATTACTCGAACTAGTATTAGTAAACATTAAACTCGAAACTACGTTAGAAACCGAAATAAATTAGTACGAATACGAAGTCGAAGCTATTTTAGATAAAAGAAAGGTCGGTAAAGGATAGTAATACCTCGTTAAATAGAAAGGATACTCACCTTAAAAAAACATATAAGAACTTAGGAGGCACTTTACTCTTAACGTTCTAGAAGAGTACTATTCTTAGGAATAAGAGGACTTAAGGACTTAAACTTTAAGTTAAAGTTAAAAGAAGACTAGTCGATATCGTTAAGAACCCTTATCGACTAAAGATCCTCTATTAAGGCTTATTCGTAACTATCGAGAGCGGGAACTAAGTCGTCCTCTATATTTAACTTATGTATCCCCTTTTTAAAAAGCTCGGTACTCTTTCCCTTCACCCGACTCCGAATCTTATAGATCCGAGATAACCGACTAGTAGTTATTATTAGTTAAGATTAAAGCTCTACTAGTTATATATATAAAGCTAATAAGTTTTCGCTTACCTCTTCCTCCTCGGTATTTAACTTCTACTACTAAGAAATTAACTTCTCGAGAGAAGAAGTTATACGGATATTATTATAAGACTTCCGTTACCGAACACACTCCTTATAACGGTTTAACTTACTTATTATCTAGTAAGTAAGGTTACCCTAAAAGTAATAAGTGTACGGTATATCTATAACTATACCGTTTAAAGTAATATAAAAGAGAAGAGAAGAACGTTCGCGATTTTTACACGTATAAGACTTTTTAATACGACCTAATATAATAAGTATGTATTATAAAAACATAAAGGAAAGAAAACGATACTCACCGATTACGCTTAACGATATAAGCGGAGCGACCTCTTTATACGACCGTAGCTTTAAGGATAAAGACCTTAAAAAGGGGAAAGGTAGTGTTACGAACCGGTTAAACTAATAAATATCTTATAAGAACGGATAAGCGTATATATAGCTAAGAACTAGCTATATAAATAAACGGACACTAGCCTTAAGAACATTAATAATAACATAGTTACGCTAAGACTAAGTCACGTGACTAAAGCGATAAGAGCGAAGCGCTTTTAACACTCTTAAAGCGATAAGAGCGAAGCGCTCTTAACGCTCTTAAGATATTAACGAGGGAATAACTTAATATATAAGTTAAGAAGGATTTTATAGTTAAATAGTTATTACCTTAGTGATTAATCTAAGTATCTATTTACTTATAGATAAGAGTAACCTCTTAACGACTTATTATAAAGATTCCGTTATCAGCCCTAGCACCTTCGGTAACCTAATCACCTTACGAATAGTGTTTAAGTAGATAGACGCTCTCTATCCCTAATTATATAAACCTTACGTCACGTAGTACTTAGGTATAACGTTCGTTACATATCTATAAAGCTAAGAAGGCCGAAGTATAAATAAAGTTAAAAACCTCTTACGAAAAAAAAGTCTACGAATAACGATAAACACGACTAGTAGTACTTACGATAAGCTACGAAGCTTAAGAACTAATATAAGCTCTTACATTATTTTCACTTATAAATAATAACGAGGAGTCCTTTTATAACGATAACCTTACACCCCGAGAATTTACCGGACACCTTAAGAGGTATTTTAGATAAACGGACCACGAAGTAGTAAAGTAACGTAAAACCTCTTAATAATAATATTAAAAGAAGACGGGAAACGCTTATCGCTAGTTATAAAAAGGCTATAACTAGCTTAAGCGAACGATAAGTCCTTATATATAATAAATAATAAGACGGGTAACTATTAAGACTTATATAACCTTTTAATACTTAAAGTATTAGTTATAAGACGAAAGATACGTATATTAATCGATAACGGAGTATAAAGAAACTACTTCTCTTTAGAAATCGTTAATAAACTTTAAATACTATAGAAAAAGAAAGACGCCTTATATCGACTTAACGTTATAAATAAAGAACCGTTCGAGTATAACTACGGAATAATATTATAAGAGACTACGCCCCTCTTAATAACTATCTAAAAAAGATAAGAACGCTTTAAATACGATATCGTAAGAATATTAGATTACGACTTAATATTAAGGATACCTTAATTATAAGAGAGTAATCTACGAGTTAACTAAAGAATAAGCTAACTTTAATAAGATACATTAGGAAGAGACTTAACCTTTAAGAAACGTTAACGATACTGACCTTTAAGTAAGCTTATAACCCTTCGAGCGTTCTTTAGAATATAAGAAGTTAAGGAAGTCGAGCCGATAGAAAAATACGAAGTACTAGATATATATAAAGAATTCGGCGACCTGTTTAGCGGAAAGCTACTTATAAGAATACTAGAGTATAGTAAATAAGATTATAAGATACCTTTAAAAGAAGGTAAAGAGCTTTAATTTATATAGACTTACCGATTTATATTAAAACACGAAGAAGAACTTAAGAAGTACTTTAAAGAGAACCTTACGAAAGGTAATATTAAACCCTCGATATCACTAGTAAGGTACCTTATACTTTTTATCTTAAAAAAGAGTAAGGATAGTAAACTTAAATAACGATTATACGTCGACTATTAAAAGCTTAATAAGATTACGATTAAGAACTACTACCTTTTACTATTAATTAACGACTTACACGATAAGTTAAGAAGGGTTAAGATCTTTATAACTCTCGATCTACTTAACGGGTATAACCTTATTTATATAAAGGAAGGCGAAAAATAGAAAACGGTATTCCGAACTAAGTACGGACTTTTTAAATACTTAGTTATACCTTTCGGCTTTACTAATACATTTATAAGCTTTTAAAATATAATAAATTATATCTTACGAGATTTTATCGACTACTTCGTTATAGTATACCTCGATAATATTCTAATCTACTCCGAGACTCTCGAATAACATTATAAGTATATTAAACTTATCTTATAAGCACTCCACGACGTTAAACTACTTATAAACCTCGAGAAAAGCGAGTTCAAGAAACTATAAGTTAATTACTTAAAATATATAATATCTATAAGCGAAATCCGGATAGAAAGTTTTAAAGTTTTAGTAGTTAAAGATTAGCTAACACCTTAAAACGTAAGCGATATTCGATCCTTTTTAAGACTAGTAAATTATTATAAGATATTTATTCGTTAGTTCGGAAAGATAATAACCGTTTTAACGAACTTAACTTATAAGGATACCCCTTTTTAATAAACGGAAATAAAAGAAATAACCTTTAATAAGTTAAAAAAAAGGATTATAAACGAACTAGTACTACGTATAATAGATCTTACGAAACCTTTTAAAGTTAAAACCGATATATTAGATTATATACTCGGAGGATAACTTAACTAAGTTAACGAGAACGGTAAGCTACACCCGATAGTATTCTTCTTAAAGAAACTTAACGGATTATAACTTAACTACTAGATTCACGATAAGGAGCTGATAGTTATTATCGAAACGTTCTATAAGTAGAAGTATTATCTTAGTAATATAACTTACTAAGTGAAGGTATATACTAACTATAAGAACCTTATATTATTTATTATAAAGAAAGAGTTTAATAAACGATAAATCCGTTAAATAGAATTCTTATCTAAATTTTATTTCGTTATTATATGCCGTAAGGGTAATAAGAACGGTAAGGCCGACGCTTTTAACTACCGACCGGATTATTAGTAAGAACCGATAATTAAGATATACGTTATCTTTACAAAAGATATAAAAGGAAATCTAATACTAAGTAAGTAACTCGATATAACTTATAAGGTTTAATATTAAGATTAGATATAAAAAATTAAAGAACTTAACGAAGACGAACTACCTCGGTATAATAATAAGATCGAGATCCTTAAATAACTTTAAGTCGAGTTAATTAAGAGCCTTTACGAACACCTTATTTACGGACATTAAGGAACGTTTAAAACCACGAACCGAATATAACGATATTATAACTATTATAAACTAAAAGAAACGGTAGTTAAAGTAATTAAAGAATATAACGTTTATAATAAAGCTAAAGCCTTACGATATAAGCCTTATAGAGAACTATAACCGATATTACTACTTAATAAAGTATAGAAAATTATCGTATTAAACTTTATTATAAAGCTACTATTATTAAAAGAGTTAATAACTTAAACGATTTACGATAATATCCTTATTATCACCGATAAACTTACGAAGTATATATACTTCTTACTTGATAAAAAGTTAAGTAATATAAAGGAACTTATATACACCTTCCTTAAAATTATCGTTAGTTAATATAAACTACCCGAATAGATTATCTCCGATCGGGATAAGCTATTTATAGCTAAATTCTAGAAATCACTTATAGTATAACTTAATATTAAGTATAAGCTATTTATAACTTATTATTTATAGACGGATAGATAAATAGAACGAATAAATTAGACACTCGAATAATATTTATAATGTTATATTAACTATAAATAAAATAATTAAGTCGAACTATTACTAATAATATAATTCGTTTATAATAACTTAGATAACGAAGCACTTAGTATATTACTATTTAAAACTAATTATAGATTTAATCTAGAAATTATAAGAGTACCTCTACTAAGAGAGCTTATACTTATAACGACTATTATAGTTAATAAACTTAAAGAACTATAGTAAGGATTATAAGAAGATTTAGTATTCTTATAAGATAAGATAAAAATATACTACGACTAGTTAAAGTTAAAAGGACTAACCTTTAAAAGGGGAGATAAAGTTTACTTACTCCGGAAAAATATTAAGACGAAACGACTAAGCGAGAAACTCGACTTTAAAAAGATTAAATTATTCGAAGTTAAAGAAGTTATTTTAGTAACTAACTATCGATTATCGTTACTTAGTATAATATAGATATATATTACGGCGACGTAGTTAAGTAAGCTAGTAACTTATAGTTTATATTAACTAAAAAATAGAAGATTAAGGAAAGAAAGGAAAGGAAGGGAAAAAAGGTGAGGTACGGGGCACGCGAGAAGTACGCGTAAGTGCGTCGCGTATTAACCACTTATTTTACTAGCCCTTACCGCTTACCGGTCACCACACGCGAGAAGTACGCGTAGGTGCGTCGCGCACTAACTACTTATTCTGCCGGCCCTTACCGCTTACCGGTTACTACCGTAACATCACCCCCCCCTTTAACTAGCGCTGACTCGTCCCGAGGTAGGCACTAAAAATAAGAAAAAATACGGAAAGCGGGCTAGTAATAACCGGAACTGAACCTTAAGTGCTTCCTAGGTAGAGGTAGGGTGCCCTCGGGCCTTACGACTATCTAGCGTTCGCGGGCCTGTATACCGTTAAGCTATCCGACCGGTTAAGCTACATATAGTCCCGTCTTAGTACGAAAATATTCTACTACCGTCGGTTTTTATCCGGCTCCTCTTTTTCGCCCCCTCCGCGTTCTTACGGAGTGCGACCCCGCCGGTAGGTTATCGTTAAGGTGCGGTTCCGCGAAGGCGTCTATAATAGCCGCTGCCTCTTATTCCTTTAAGCGTAAGGGAGGTCCTACCTAATCCGGGTGCGTATCGTGGAACTGCCGTACCGCGCCTACGGCGTTCTTTAGATTCTCTACGTATAGTTAGGTCGGGTCGGGGTCTTAACCTTTCTAGGCTACCTAGTATTAGAGTTTATTATAATAGAGCTACGACGTTGTGACGTGATCTAACTCGAATTCCTTAGTAGCGTTATCTCTTACTAGATCTAGTCTAAGTTACTTAGCTCTCTAGCTTAGTAGTAGATTATCCGGATACTTCCGTAACCTATCCACGTGGAAGGTGCTCGTCCCTCTCTAGTCTACTAGGGTCTCGAGTATATATAAATGTCCCGCTTTCCCTCGGATTACGAAGTAGCGTCTTATGAGTAGGAAGTCGAGCTTATCCGAGGGCTTAGTTATCGACTAGACTTTCTTCACGATAAATACTCGGTCTCTTACGTCGAAGTCGGGTTATCGTCGGTGCTTATTAGCTTACGTGTATATATAGTCTTACGCGACCCTTATATTTCCTTTAGCTAGCTTATAGTAAGTGTGTATAGTCTAGCTTAACGTTTATACTTCTTATCGTGAGAGACGCTCCTGTACGGTTATGTCCGCGAATTCCGTCGTACGCCTATCTTAATTAAACTGAAACGGTATCGGGAATCCTATCTCGACTTTATATAGGGATAACCCCGTAAAGTTATAAGGGAGACATCCTTATACTCTATCGACCGCCGGTAGTGCGTCTTCTTAGTCGGTCTAATAGTGATTAAGGATAAGGCGGAGTCGTTAGTTAATCTATTATAATATGTTCTCTACTTGTCTTATCGTTTAGGAATACCTTAAAGTCGATAACTTCTAGTTAATTCCTAATAATGCCGTTAACTCCCTTACGAAATTAGAATCGAATTGAGGTCCTTTATCCGTCCTTACGGTCGTCGGGAGGCCGTAGATACGATAAGGTCCTTAATAGTAAAGTTTCGCCGCCTGACACGTAGTGATTAACTTAGAGTAAGGTATACTTTATAAGCGCTTCCTTAATCGATCTATCACTACTATTAGGTTATCATTCCCTTATCGGCTCTTTAGTATACTTTTAAAGTCGATCGAGACGTCTATTTACAGTCGTTACGGGATCGGGAGTGGATGTAACAGACCCGGCGTTTTATCCCTCGGGGCTTTAGCGGGGCGGTAGCTTATGTAGTTCGAGACGAATCTTTCTATATCGGTACTTATACCGGCTTACTAGTACCTTTACTATAAGAGAGCCTTCGTCTTGTTTCTCTTAGGATAAGCGGTAGGACTCTTAGAGTGTACCTCGTCGATAAGTCTTGTCCGGAACGTACCACACTCGGGAACTACTAAACGACCCTTACGCGTTAGTAGCCGTCCCGCTAGCTCCCACACTACGGTAGGATCTTGGTTTCCTTAGGACTCTCTAGCTTTTTGTCGTAGATCGTCGAGGGAAGTATCCGTGGTATTCGCTTCTATTAATTCGTCTAAGAGAGCGTATCCCGAACGTTCTAGCGGGACGGTTACCTCGTTAATAGGTATCTTATTTTTCTCCGGCAGCTCGGAATCGTCCGCCTCGTCTGTTTTGCACGGTGAGACGGCGTAAGTTACCGTCGTGTCCTCCGAGGTTAGGTTCAGGTAACCGGGCACTACTAGTCTAAAGATAGCTAAGGTCCTCTAGGCCTCCTTCTTTACTTTCTATATACGTAGGTCCTCGGCTTTCCTCGAGAGCGCGTCGGCTAGCACGTTTTCCCTACCGGGACGGTACACGAGTTTTATATTGAACTGATATAAGAATTCGGCCTACTTAGCTTACTTAGCGTTAAGTAGTCTCTTTATTTAGAAATGTTATAACGCTTCGTGGTCCGTAATAACTGTAAAAAGGCGCTACAGTCTTAATAACTCGGCTCTCTAAGCCTGTAGGTAGCGCACGACGGCTAAGAGCTCCTTATCTTAGAACGGATAGTTACACTTTACTCCCTATATCGTCTCTAAGTAGTAGTATACCGGGTGTTAATCGTTACTCCCCCTTTATAATAAGACTCCGGTTATTACTCTATCGGAGGTATCGGTCTTTAAGCGGGTTTCTCGATCCGGGTCTTAGTAAGCGAGAATTAGTGCTTAAAGTAGTCTATCCTTAAGTTTCCGGAAGGCCTCGGCGTATTCGCTATCTTAATTAAAAGTATTATCCTTATATGTTAATAAGTTTAACGGTTTCGCTAGTCGACTGTAATTCCTTATAAACTTACGATAATAGTTATAGAAGCTGAGGAAGGACTACACACCTTTCACCGAGGTTAACGCTTATTATTCGGCTACTATAGATACTTTCGTTAAGTCGATAACGATTCTAATGGTACCGATAATGAAACTTAGGTACTTCGTCTTTGTTATGTGGAATTCGTATTTCTATAAGTCGGCTTGTAACCCGGCCTCTCTTAACCGCTCTAAGACTTTTCGGATATACGTCTTATGTTCTTCGACGGAATCGGAGTATATTAGGATGTCGTCGATATACGCGTAGTAAAACTCGTCTAAGTACCTTATTAACGTCTCGTTAATAAAACGTTAGAACGTCGCGGGACCGTTCGTTAATCCGAACGGCACGACCTTATAACGGTACGACCCGTATCTCGTATAGAATGTTATTAAGTTCTCGTCGCCGTACCGTAACTAGATACGGTGGAAAGCTTATCGGATGTCGATTTTCGTTAAAATTTTAGCTTTCGTTATTCTTCCTAAGGTTTCCTTAATTAGTAGTAATAGGTATCGGTCCTTACGTGTTATCGCGTTTAGCTTCCGGTAGTCTATATAAAAACGGAGGCCTCCTCCCGGCTTAGGCGTTATTAAGATAGGGGCGGCTTACGGGGCGTCGCTACTTTTAATAAAGCTTTTCTTTAAGTTATCTGTGATATAGTTACGGTATACCTCGAGCTCGTGCGTCGATATCTTATATAAACCGTTATAACTTAGTTCCTCCGGCTTTACGTTTTTAGTAAGTTCGATCCTGTGCCGATATTTCTCGGGGCGGTTAGGTGGTAATCGGTCGGATTCAACCTTACTAAATACGTCTACTAAGTCGTGGTACTATATAGGTATCTTAGTTTTAATTTATTTACGAAGCTTTAAGGAATCTTAAGCTAGTCGTTCCTCTAGGGCGGCATTCACCGCGTCTAAGGTTATAACCTCTACCTTATCGCTTATAATAGATAAGAAGTCTTTAAACTCTAAAGTGGTAACCTCTAGGCCTACCGGCTTATACCACCCGGTCGCGTCCCGACGGAGAGGGGTTTTAGATTCCGCTTTATGCTTCCGACCGGGTGAACGAGACTCGTAATCTACGATCTTTATCGGCGTTTTCGTGGTTTCTTCGGGATCTCGGAGTATTCGGTTAATGTCGGTGGTAAGTTGTAGCACTATAAGTGTAGCGGTAATCTTCGGGGAGGTTCCCCTCTACGCTAGTTAGTGGTCTCCGCCACTCTTTACCTAGTCTGCTTCTAATTCCTATACTCGCTTAAGTATCGATATCCTCTTTTAGTAGCTCTCCTGTCCGTTCCGATAGCGTTAGTCCTCCTGTTTCATTATAGCGTCCCGTTTCTCTACGTCCTAGGTAACGTCTAGGTGATTTAACAGGTTTCTAGCATCGTCTATATAGATTAGACGGTTCTATACGCTCTAGTAGTGGCTTAAGAAGATTAACTTCCGATGTCGGTAATTTATAAGTACCTTATAGTTATTAAACTACTTCCGGCCTAGGATTAAGTCGTGCTTCATGTCTAAGACTAAGAAAGGGATATTAAGTGTCTCGTACCCTGACACCCTTAGGTGTAGCCGAAAGGTAATGTCGGCGAGCTGTCGAGACTTTCCGTCGTACCCACCGACTTTTTAAAGTTTAAAGTTAGTAATCTTCGGCGGATTTAGGTACTTCACTACCTGTCGTGCGAATTTCACGCTTATAAAAGCTTATCTATTTACTCTAGTGTTTACGAGAGCGTCGTGTGTTATTAAAGCGAGTCTATTAAATAATATTATATATCTTATTATAAGGGGACGTCCTCTTATATATTACAGTAGGTCGAAAGGTATCTTCTTATCTACTTTTAATATTAACACGTCGTTCTTATTATACACTTTCCTTAAGATAGAGTATAGATTCCTTAAGGTAATCAGTTTCCCGAGGAGTCCTCTAAGACCTCGCTAACACGTAAGTGTTCGGCGGAATCCTTCTTTAGTTCCTTTAAGGTCTCCGACTCGGAGTATCCTATACGAGTTATAATAGCCGCTACGTGGGTGGTTCCTTTATCGTTCTTATTAAGATAGTCGTAAGATCGATATCTAGGCTTCTTATAATTAAAATAAGCACCTTTACTAATCAGCTCCTATATTTCGGCGGCGGGAAGGCGGTCGGGTCGACCTCTAGCTCGGGGAACTTCCCTTAAGGGTCGATCGGTCTTAAGTACCGAGCTAGTTAGGCGACTTCCCGAACTAGTACTACGGGTTAAGGTGGCTTTAGTGGTCGCTTAACTGGATTTCTTTACTAGGAAGTTCTTATTTTATTAACGATTATATATCTAGATGCCCGTGTAGAAAGCCTTAAAAGAGATATTCGGATTGCTATATTTCTTAATAACGGCTTCGTTAAGACGGGCGGGCAGCTTATCATTAAGCTCGCGTTTATAATCTCCTTTGTCTACTCGGGCGAGGCCGGCGAGCTTCACGAACTAGAGTCTCTAGACCTAGAAACTGTCCGAGGGAGATATTTAGAGATTACAGAATTCATCTCGAGACTTCTTATATTCCTAAGGATCGATATATACACTCTTTAGGTGGTTAAGGATTTCCTCCGTGGTGGAAAGTATCGGCGACCTGTATAAGTCGTCCACAAAGGCGTGTAGCGCCTCTACGGCAGCTCCGCCCACCCGGCTCACGATGTAGGTTTTACGAGTTTCCTCGTCCGGGAAATAGTCGGCGTTAGTTCGTAGCTTTCCCTTAACTAGTATTAACTATTAGCTGAAGCGGACATCGGAATCTTTATTACTTATAAAGATTAGGGGGTCAGGTACCTTAGCCGACCGTCCGGTAGATTATATCGATAAACCCGTTCTGTCGGAGAGGTGGGTCCCGCTTCTATTCTCTCGAGCTCGTCGATTAACGTCTCTTAGGTCCTTATAAAGCTTATTAATTTCTCTATCTTTAGCCTCGATCTAATCGAGTAGCTCGGTTATTCTATAATCGTTAGCCGACTAGGTGGACTTTTAACTAAGGTGATAGGCCTATTTGTGGAGTCCGTCGACGACTTCGTCGAGGTTCTTATAAGTGTTATATAGGTCCGCTACCTACGCTCGGTAAGTTATTATTAGAAAAGTCCGTATCTTAAATTCTAAGAAGAGGGCCTTTAAGTAGTCGCGATTCATCTTATTAAAGGTATTCTAAGTTAGGTTCCTATTAAAGTTAAGCTAGGCGCCCGCTCCCTCGTCGGTCAGGGCTCGGAAAAGTATCTAGGCTTTATCGCGATAAGAACTATAAAGGTCGGCGAATCTATTAACCCGATCCGTGATGTCTTATGATCTTAACTCTTTAATAGTAGTCGTGTAGCGGTGGAGGATATAATCTTCCTCTCTATAAGCGTTCTTAAAATCTTCGTATATCTTATCGGCCGGGGGAAACACGTCTCCCTCGTCGTTATCTTAGTCTAACGAGTTCTCGATAGTAGCTGTGGGAGCGGCGTCGAATAAACCGACCGTCGAGAGGTTATAAATAGATCTCCGCCTTAGGCTACTATCGACCCGTCTTCTAGTAGGTGTCTTGTCGGGTCGAGGGAATATCTAGTCTAGGCGGTCGGGCTCGAATCGAACCTCCTTTCGGCTTTAGGCCTTCTAGCGCTCTCGTTCGTGACGTTCCTCTTCCGACCGGACTATCTTGTCGGTGTCGTACTAAGGATTATACTAGTTTGAGGTACGTCTTCCGCGATCCGATATAGATCTTAATAGCCTAGTGTGCGTCGTTTTACGCTTAGCGTTCTTCTTCTAGTAGGATATTATTATAAGCCTTCCTAGGTAGGAGAGTAAGTCTTTTGTAATGTCACGGCGACGTAGTTAAGTAAGTTAATAACCTATAGTTTATATTAACTAAAAAACAGAAAACTAAGGAAAGAAAGGAAAGGAAGGGAAAAAAGGTGAGGTGCGGGGCACGTAAGAAGTACGTGTAAGTACGTCGCGTATTAACCACCTATTCTGCCGGCCCCCACCGCTTACCGGTCATTACACGCGAGAAGTACGCGTAGGTGCGTCGTGTACTAACCACTTATTTTACCGGCCTTTACCGCTTACCGGTCACTACCGTAATAATACATTTAGTATTTTATATCTTATTACTTAAACTAGTACTAGTAAACGTTAAACTTAAAACTATATTAGAAATCGAAATAAATTAATATAAATATAAAGTAAAAATTATCTTCGATAAAAGGAAGTTCGGTAACACTTAGAAATACCTCGTTAAATAGAAAAGATACTTACTAGAAGATAATATTTAAGAACTTATATAACACTTATAGAATTTATAATAAATATTAAAAGACTTTTAATAAAAAGCTAGTTAAAAGATATAAGGTCCGCTTTAAAGATAACCGTCTAGTCGATTACGTTTATAATACTATTAACTTAAACGTTAGATGTAGTTATAGTTTCTACTTAGTCTTAAGTGTCGAGCTCGTTAAGGGAATTAATATAACGTTTTACTAGGTCGGTACCTTAAGTCTTTAAAGAGGTACGTTATTTCTAGATTCGAAGGAGGCGAGCGACGGCCTTGTTAAAGGCTTACTAAGTAATAAGAAGTTTCTCCTCCGTTTATTCCTCCTCTAACTTTAATTACTTTTTTATAATTAATACCTTTTAAATAAAAAAAGTTACGAAAACATTATTATATAACTGCTTACGCCGAACGTACTTATAGTAACGAGAGACACCCTTTATTATTTAGTAACGTAAGTAACGTGTCTTATAAAAAGAATAAAATATAACTTCGATATTAAAAGAATTAATTAAAGTAACGAGACGGTAACGTTCTTCGGTTTTCTTCGATAACGTACGCGATTTTTTAATATAACTTAATATAATAAGTATATATTATAAAAACATAAAGGAAGGAAGAACTTATAGAATTAGCGAGGTGGGCGATAAAGACCTCTTATACGACTAAGATTAAACTTTAAAGATAAAGGCTTAAAGAGGGGAAAGGTAGTATTACGAACTTAACTTAAAGGATTTAACTAATAAGTTAACACGTATAGACTAACACCCCTCTTATTAATACTACCGTATTTAATAGTTATAACCGTTATACTAAGATTATATTTAAAAGTTTAGTAACGTAACGTTAAATATCTAAAGATAAATATCTAAATATAAACGTTTAACTACCGTTAATAAGATAAGATATCTAATATTAGATATTTAATATTAAATATCTAGAATTAAATATCTAATAGTAACGTAAGTTACGTGATAGATTATTAAGCTTAACGCCGACTTAACGGTATAAATTAATAAAAGTTATAATAAGTTAACACTAAAAGATTAGTTAGATCACTAATGATTTAAGGTGATTTATAGTATTAATAAAAGAATAACCTAAAGATATAAAGTAAAAAGATTTCCTATATAAATAGTTATTACTTTAGTAATTAATCTAAGTATTTATCTTACTTATAGATAAGAGTAATCTCTTAACGACTTATCGTAAAGATTTAGTTATTAGCTAAGCACCTTTATCCTTAGTTACCTTATCACCTTATCTACTAGTGTTTAGTTAAAAGTAAGTTAAGCTTACCTCGCCGACGCTCCTTATTCTTAATTATATAAACCTTATATCACGTAGTACTTAGGTATAACGTTCGTTATATACCTTTCTTTTAATATACTAGTATATCGTGATTATATATAATTAATCGTTTCGATACTTAAAGCCTCTTTATCGTTAGTTACTTACTTAAGCTTCTTTACGTTATAATTAGCTTCCGTTTATTAAGCTTTTATATTATTCGGTCTTTTAGTGTAATATAATCCGTTATCGTTAGTCGTATCCTCGTAGCCGCCCGAAATATATATATTATAAAACTTAATGTAGATATTAATTTTTTAACGCTTTAAGATATTATTTATAACACTATAATTAATAAGATTTATATCTTATCTTATATCTCTCGGACCTCTACTAGTACCTCGGTATATTACTTATTATACCTTCCGATAAGCGTAGTTTATCCTTAGTTACGGATATCTTATCTTAAATTCTTCTATTTCGCCTTAATATTAAGTTTTTAAATTAATGTTATCCGACGTAACAGACGTTAATTAATAATTTCCTCTATTATATAAGGTGTTAAATTTTAATAAAAAAGGGGTAATACTTCTTAAAAAGGGTTTATATTACTAAAGTACTTAAGCTTTCTTATTATTAATAATTAATAATCCTCTCGTTATAACCTTAACGTCTCTCGTCGTTTATCCCTCTCTTTAATTAGTAAAGTAAGTCCTCGATTATAATTTATAAAGGGGAGTTATAAAATAAATAAACACTAAAGGTGAAGTGTCTAGTAGAAAAGTATAATTATAAGGCCGATCCGTAGTTAAAGTGAGGGTATATTATAGATTTAAGATATAAATATCCTTAATTAAAGATATCCTTAATATATATATAAAAAAGAGGTTATTAATAAGTCGTTAAGTGGTGTAAATTAATATAATACTATAGTTCTAAAAAGATAAAAGAAAGGGAAAATAATCCTTAGTTTCTATTTATCTAGAGGTAAGTTACATACTTATTTATAAGTATATAACTTTAATTAAAGCCTTAGTTATCGAAAACGATATCCCTAGCCCCGTCTTAATATCTTAAAGAACTTAAAGATATTATCTTTATTAAATTATAAGTAAAGGTATCGGCTTAAGTCTAAAAGAAGTCGTGTAAATATTTATACTTAAATAAGGGGTTCCGTCGTCGGTATATAATCTTAATTAAAGTTAAAGCTAGTATAACTTAACTCGTTTTATATACTTTTTCTTTATATAATAACTATTTCGTTTAGATAATTTAAGATTACTTATAACTATTAAAAGATATTACTTAGCGATTCTTTAAAGGTATTAATAAAGGGTAAGTTCTTAATAAGAGGAGAATATTAATTAAACTTATTAAAAGTAAATATAATACTTAAATCGTGTTTAGTACCTTTCTTTTAATATATTAGTATATCGTAACTCTTATATATAGTTAATCGTTTCGATATTTAAGGTCTCCTTTACTACTTACTTAAGTTTCTTTATATTATAATTACTTTCCGTTTATTAAGCCCTTATGTTAATCGGTCTTTCGGTGTAGTACGGTCCGTTATTATTAATCGTATCTTCGTAGTTACTTAAAACGTATATATTATAAAACTTAGTATAAACACTAATCTACTGACGTTTTACGATATTATTTATAATAATATAATCGATAAAATCTATATCTTATCTTATATCTTTTAAACCTTTATTAATACTTCGGTATATTATTTATTATACTTTCTAATAAGTATAATTTATCTTTAATTATAGATATCTCGTTTTAAATTCTTCCGTTTCGCTTCGATATTAAGTTTTTAAGTTAGTTTTATTTAACGTAATAAACGTTAATTAATAATTTCTTTTATTATATAAGGTGTTAAATTTTAATAAAAGAAGTGTAATACTTTTTAAAAAGAGTTTATATTACTAAAGTACTTAAACCTTCTTATTATTAATAGTTAATAATCCTCTCGTTTTAACTTTAACATCTCTCGTCGTTTATCCTTCTCTTTAATTAATAAAAAAGGTCCTCGATTAAAGTTTATAAAGAGGAGTTATAAAATAAATAAACATTAAAAGTAAAGTGTCTAGTAAAAAGGTATAATCGTAAAGCTAATCTATAATTAAAGTAAGGGTATATTATAAATTTAAGACGTAAATATCTTTAATTAAAGATATCTTTAAGACGTATATAAAAGAGAGGTTATTAATAAGTTATTAAGTAATATAAGTTAATATAATATTATAGTTCTAAAAAGATAAAAGAAAGGGGAAAAATAAGCGTAATTTCTATTTATTAAGAGGTAAGTTACGTACTTATTTATAAGTGTATAACTTTAATTAAAACTTTAGTTATCGAAAACTATATTCCTAGCCTTATCTTATTATTTATTTCTTTTTTAATTAAATTATTTTAAAGTATATAATTTATAAAATCTTTTACTTTTTTAGTTTTATTTATTATTTACTTTAATAAAATTAGATTATATTTACTTAAGTTATTAATATTATATTACTTTAATTTTAATTTTACTTATTTATATTTTATTTATTTATATGGCTTTTAAGTTTATTACTTAAAAATACTAAAATATTTATATATATATATAATATTTTATTATATAAAACTTTTAATAAGACGGTGTTAAGATAAGACTCGGCTTAGTGGTTGTTAATCTTACCCGACGCTATCGTCGAGACGCAGTTTAGAAGTAAGAGCTAGACCGAGACCCCTCTATAGCATCCCGCGTGAGGCGGCGTGGCTATTTGAACCGAGAGGGTGGCGAGACCGGTAAACGTCGGGATCCTTCACGGAGTAACGGCAGGCTTACAGCCTAGTTGCTCTACAGGCTAGAGATGCGTGCGGGAGTTTCTGTAGCCGTGAACAGGATGCATCGTCCGTTCTTAGCGCCTGATAAGCACCGCAACTAGAAAACGTCAGCACGTGTGCTATTAGGTTTGTCGCGGCGTTGTCGGTTATTAGTAATCAAGGCATCTATGTACCACTTGTAAGGGGGTAATTATTATTATTATTATTTCTATTCTTACACCTAGCGACCTATTTAAGCTATAAGGACCCCTTACGTATCTAAGCTTAAGAAAACCTTTCTAGGCTGACGTCCGGCCGGGTGAAAAACATAGGTTCCACTACGTCGCACCGCTTCTAACTGCTCTTTAACTTACTATGCCGAGAGCAAGGGGGTACTTAAGCTAGTTCGGTCACTTATAAGCGCGGTTCAATACCAGGAGCGATTCGGATTTGATGAACCTAAGTTTTATTATCATCTTCGCCCTTTATTTCGAATTGGTAAGCACTAGCCACACCGTAGGTCTAGCTTTCATAGAAGATTCCGGATTCTATATCAACACCACAGTCACTTATATCAAGCGAAACCTCCTTATATTCTGACCAGTTCGCGATATGCCATCTCATGGTGAGACTCATTCGCTCTTTAAAGCTCTTGACTGTCTTTTGCTCCCCACACTTATACGTGAACTGCAGAACAAGGATGATAAGGTGAAGCCAATAGTAAAGCCTATTTGAAAGGCAATCATGCTATCAGTATGGCCGTGTAAGTTACGACTGGGAAGGGTTTGCTCACATGGATATGTATGCAAGGGCAAAGGAAGCTTTTCCAAACACGCAAGCATCGCGGAATGGCTCCATTACGCTGTGGCATCCTCTTTCTAAGTACCACGGCCGTATACTGGGATGGCCGGGGTCTGAAAAGTCGCCCGAGGACTGCGATTGCACGGAGAAGCTCCATAGAGATCCCAGGATGACACTATATCCTATATCAATCCACCTTATGGTGGCATCGTAATAACGAAGCACCATTCGGGCCACGCATATGAGGAGGCTCAAAATTGAAATGGCCAGGGCGGAATCTGTGACACTGCACCCAAGATCAGCTTGTACGACGTGGAGACCATCCCTGACTTGATTACCCAGCACCAAAGCTAATGATAAGATAAATGTGTCTCACCCTTGCGACCAAATGAGCGGTATCTCAGGTGGTTCCTCATAGTTAGCGTAGAAGTAAATACGCATTGCTGGGTCGGAGTTCCATCCTTTTTCCCCTCCAAAAGACCACAGCCGAGACCTGTAACGGTCAGGATATGCGCTGCAGAAGACAGAGAACGTAACCAGGGCTAGTATAAACTCCGGCAACAGAATGGCCATTGATAAGAGATGGGGACGAGCCATGACGTGTTTGGCTTCGGTACGCTGTGGTGTCTTTGTACAAAGTGTCTCTTGATTTTTTTTCCTACTAGGCTAGTTGAACAGCTGTGGGAGCGAATAAATACCCCTAATACCTCTTCAACTGCCTCCACGGGCTGCGTGAATTTCTTTCCCAGGGGCCCTGTCGGGCCAATCAGCACCTGCACATCAGGCAAGGTCATTGTGGGCATGACCTGTTGTTTTGTCAGGCTTCCACTTTCCCACCTATCCACCCACACACATCTACATACACGTGATACACCTACATTTTTGACAATCTAAGGGGGGCAAGACTGGTTCAAAAATGCGTCCTCCGTTCTAGATTAGGACGCGGGGGAGATGACGAGAGGATTAATTTCACGCGATGCACCGACAGGAGCGGCGATGTTCTCATAATTTGACATATAAGATGGACTGCTATCAACACATGCTTACGATGAAATCATCAGATCAGGATTCCTACAAGTCTATCAGATCCCTCAAGCCCTGTGCATGAGTCGATTTGAGCACGTTAAAAGCTGTGAGGCATGACAATCTGCTCCGCCGCGCTGGTTCTAGCTGAGGTAAGCACATGGTTGTGAATTCTGCCTTTTCCTCCACGCCCCTACTACTTAAAATGGCATCGCTCTGGGAAGGATACAAGGCCTTTGTGGCAACTCACCTGCCCTTCATGCAGGTCTAGTAGGGACAAGGCTTAGATCGTACGCCAGTATGCCGAGTCCTGGAGAGTCGGCCTTAGTCTTGACACACTGGACAATATCCATGTCACGGCCTTCGTATCGACTTGCATTGAAGACCCCATCACGGCAGCTGTCAGCACCACGTCGCAAGAGAGCCTGGCCGTAAGAAAGGCGCTTAAGCTAACCGTAAATTGGCTTACGCCATCGCGAGGCTCCAGTCGTATGGTCCGGATCATCGCACTGGACGCAGGGGACAGACGGACTGTTGAGGGCACTGGCGTGGCTGACAGGGAACAGAGCTGGGACGACACGGTACAGCCGTGGATTCTGGGTGCTTCATCCTGGCCAGTACGGCGGCTCGGTGCGGCTGGGCATGGGTGGAAATGGATCAACTCACGTATGCTGTGGATGCCAGCCATTGCAGCTCCCCGGCTTATAAACATGCTCATATTTGCTCAACTGCTGCGTTGGTCTGCCCTGGGATCAGCGCGGGATCCTACGGGAATCAGGCGCTCGCTCCCCGTCTTGGGTTTACCCGCGGGCCCTCACGAGACAAGGCTACCCCGCCGGGGATGAAGTAGAGAAAACCGCGCCGCGTTGGGGCTGGCTCTGGTAGCCCTGGCTCTTGCTGAGAGGCTCGTTGCCTCCATCGCCTCCTATCCACACCACGCTTGCCCTTGTTGAAAATCGGCTCAAATGCCGCTTGTCAACGGTGTCAAGATGGCCTGGTCAGTACACTCCATCTAATGGGACGCCGAGTTCGCCGTCGCGCCGTCATGGCCGCCAACCGGGGAGCCTGTCCCCCCCGTCCCTGCGACCTGTTTTGACTGACTTATTCCAACAGCGAGCCCTGCATCCGGGGCCACCGGGCCACAACCTGTGACCACGAGAGCGACCGGTTGCTAGTCCCTGTGCGAAAGCCCGGCCGGCCCCTCCGCGGTTGTCCGCATCCTGTCAGCGTCCGCTGCGCCTGCCGCTCCGTGACCGTCGCCCTGCCCCGCAAGCGGAAGTGTGAGTGCTCGCCAGCGAAAGATGGCTATGATGCTCCGGCCCAGACCTGTGGGAAGGCCGTTAGTGACCCGGATGGCCCAACACCCACGCCCGCCTGCGACGAGTCCGGCGCCGGCCCCAGCTTTCCCTCGGCCGCCTCGCGACGCGCCTCCAGGACCATGGCATCCAACCGCGACACTTCCGTTACGCATAACGACGGCGAGGCTGGTTTGTATGTCGTCGCCCGTGGTAGTCCCTCCATCTTGCCTGGGTCCCCGCTGATACTCGCCGCAGACCACCTCACCTCATCCAACCATTAAGCCCGTCGCCCTTTCAAATCAACGTTCAAGGAACACTGGCACAGCCCATCGGCGTCAACCTGTCGCTGTGCACGGGCTGCCTCAGCCAGCCCTAGGCGAGTGTTTGTTTTTTCAACTCCCGCCGCTCACCAACCTATCCATGAGTCAACAGAGCTCGTCCAGCTCTACAAACCGCATAACAGTCCACGTTATAATGCAGCCGACGACGCAAGTCCCCGGATATGAGACTCGCACCTGGCCTGCTGCATCCGTGCCGGCGCCATCACCTCCTCTGCCCCCTAAAATAGTCCCCGTACCGCCTTTGGGGTCGACCTGCCGCAAACCGGATCTCTTGCATGATTGTAGCTGTGGGCCAATGTGCCAGTGCGTCGGCTACATCTCGCACCCCTCAATGCGGCGACTCGGTAATTGATATCATCCGTCTACTAGGGGCAGGAGCACACACGTCATCTAGAGCTAATCATCTCGCCGTGCTGCTCGCTTCCGAGTGCTAATAACACTACCACTGCCCAGTCCACCGCTAAAGATGCTTTTCAAATGGACTGGCCTGTGGAGGATCTGGCCTCGTTGAGTGCCGATCCCAACCCTGTATCGATCGAGCGAATAAACTGGGATGACAATTTTATGTTTGTTGACTATCCCCTGCACATCGGCCAGTGTCAGGGCAACAAGAGCGACTGTATGTGTGGGCCAAGCTGCCAATGTGGCGGATGCGTAATACACGGAAATTAACTTGGCGAAAACGAACAATCTGGATGCGTAGTACATATGCTGCTGTGGTATACCACCTTCTAGCTTGTGGCCATGACATTGCAGTCCTCTTTGTGCTGAGGATGAGACATTATGGCAAGAGAGGACCACAAGACGTCCGGCTGCGCATCCATACGGCGGCAAACCCTGGGAGTTGCTTTACTTACCCGGGAACCCTTCTGTATTTTTATCACCATGCTAATCTACTTTTTATGCACACATATCATTTCGAAGGCGGTATTTCATATTTATATAGCGAGCCTACGAATAGAAGCGACCTCTGCTAGAGGTGCAAGGCTATGAACAGAGTCAGATATAATTCGCTGCCACAGTGCTTGTGGGCCAACTTACGGCGCTATGAAGCAAAAGTTTCCGTAATGGTCCAGTGGGTTTGTTATGCCTAATTCTATACTATAAGCGCTACTCTTACGGGGACTAACTGCTAGGCCGTACCATTAGCTAACAGTTTGCAGCGATGAAGACCTTTGAACTCCGTATCGGCGTAACATTGAAATCAGAAGGGGGTTTAAGCACAAACAGAGGGATGGAAGATACTACAGGTAGAAAGCTCTGGTTTCTGAGGCCTAGAAACAGAAAGCTATAAAACATCTGGTCTTTTCAGTTTCAAGAGAGAATCATCTCGTTGGTTTGCCAGGGTCCGCATCCTTCATCGCCTAAAGAAAATAGAATCAGCCTAGAAGTACTCTAAGTGACTTCAACTCTTATCTTCACCGTAACGATGCCCCACCTTTAATAATTTTCTCCTGGCACCCTGGGTGTCAATACCGAGGCGTAGTAGGGAGTCATGGTCCATCTCCCGCAGCTCACTGGGCTCCACGCCCACCAAGTGGCTCGTGTACTTGTGCAGTCGTCGCCTACGTAGCCATGCGTACAAGCACTGAGGGTCCGAGGGCCACGGGTCGGAAGGCGACGTGGATCCTTGACGTTGCGGTAACGGTGGCTGGGACGGTGCGGTCGATGTGTTGTGGTAGCTGCCGGCCTGGTGTTTGGAGCTGAGACTGGACACAGGCACCACGGCCGCGAGCTCTTGGGGCGAGGCGAGACAGGTGAGATGTTTGAGAGCAGCGATACGCTCGGGGCTATTCAGGGTTGCAAACCAATACGTAAGGGCGTCGAGCTCGCGCTGGAATGCAATCATACTCTGGTCGACGGGAACAAGAGCTGTCATGGTTGGGCGGGCTCGCAAGGATGCGGATATGGGAGTTTTCGGGTCCATCGAGAATTGCAGCTCAGCATGAGTGTTTACGTTGTTGACCGGAAAGCAGGTGCCAAACTCCCGGTCAACGGCATTAGCTCAGTTGATAATAGTCTCAACAATGGTTACAACAGCTGCCGACGTAAGGCAGACGCAGTGGCAATCATCTATCGTCATTGTGTTTCAGGTAGCGCTTGTACCGGCATTCAATTGACCACGTCGGTCATTATTGGTTGTTGTGGTCGGGTCGGGTTATAAATTTGCTCAAACTTGCTCGTGAGAGGATGGGCAACGGAAGCTGGTGAGGAGAGTGCGCAAGGTACTGCGATTTATCATGAAATTATTGGCTCCTTACGCCAAAAAGGTGGGTGATGCAAGCGAACCGGGATAAAGTTAAATATTAATCGGTGCCCACGGCGACGCGCGTACCGAGATATCCTCGCACTAGATCAGCATGAGCTTAGGATTCACGGGTTGTCACCGGCAGCATCACCTGGCCAATATTTTCTTGTCACGAAATGCAGCCCAAGGGGAAACTGTTCTCGACAACAGACAAAGAGATGTACCCACTTTAATTCGCCCCAGGCTAAACAGACTTCGGCTATATGCACATATACTGGCAGCCTCTGGGGTCCAGTTACAGCTTGGAGTTCATGACCACCCCGAGGATCTTGACATAGTCCCGCGCTTGATTTTCCTGCTCTTCGGGCAAGATGGATGACCGCGGTCTTCTCAGGGTCGAGTATTGCCCCCATCCTCCTTTTCCGAGTCCAGGGCGCCAGTGATGATAGTTTCTATACCGTTGGGATTATCCTGAGCTGTCGGGCCGATGACCCAGGCCCTGAAGTCATCCACAAAGGCGATAACGCCCCCGAAACAGTTAGTCCGTCGCTAGAACAGGTCTGTAATAGAGAAGAGGAACATGAAAGGTAATAGCGACGATCCTTACGGCAGACCGACTTCCGGTAGAGAGCAGGCTTTTCTAACGTGTCAGTTAATAATTCTCGTCGTAGTGTTGCGGACGTGCAGTTGCTTCCTGTGCGGGGTAGCACTTATAGTGCAGAGCCGGACAGAGTAATCCTATGAAGTGGATCATTCCCGAAGCTTTTGCTTTATCCCTCAGCGGGCAGTTGGTCCAGACGCGCTGTAACACATAGTTCGGTTAAATCAGAATGCCTCGACCCAATGGAGCAATTCGCTCGGTATTCGGCGCGCTTTCATCCTTTCGAACGACCTCTCCTTGAATATCCTATTATATGTCTCCTTGACGGAGTTTATATGCAGTGAGATTCTTCCGCCACAGAAGAAGATGGTCCCAGTCACGTAACCAGATCCGGTTTTCCAACGCCCCCTGCCTCGCGACCCTGGAATCAGCGACTCCTCTTAAAAATAGTGAGTACGGAACACAGATGTTTGACTCAGTAGAACCGGCAGTCCCCAGAGTGTCTGCAAATCTTCGGTCACTGCTCTACTCTGAATGCAGAGAAATCCATGACTGAGCGCCCCTAGCCACCCCACGGCTGCCAAGCAATTCAACCCGGGCCCTGGGTTCCCACTTTTCCGCGTCCCCCAATCTGTCCGCAGTCAAACCAGAACGCCCCGGATTACGATATCCGGCATCCTTTTGCCTCTGGTACGACACGTTCCTAAGGCGTTCGGTTTTCGAGCTAGTAAGATATAACTAATGTGGCATGTAAGCTTTCAAGTCGCCAAAGATGTCCATAATAGTGAAGATCATGCACCCCTCTTTATGGTCCTTCAATAGGAGTTAAGATGGCTTACGTGTATTTCCACTCCAACGATATGCATAACGACGGCCAGCCAGTGAGCCATTCCGTAGGTGAGGGTGTATGCCGCCGAGGCTTCGGGCGCCGTCCCCCAGAGGTCGGCCCGGACCGGAACGGCGTGGAGGTTGAGGCCGCCCTCATGGAAATCAGCAGAGCATGGCGGGAACGCCTCGGCAGCCTTCTTGTCGCCCCCCATCATCCAAGAAATCCGATCGCAAGGGAGCGCCGTAAAGAAGCCCCCCCAGGCTGCTGATAGCCGACGCGCCTGCGAAGAGGATCAAACGCGTCGTGATGACAGAGCCAGCCTAAGAAGCAGCCATCATTAGTTAATGACCCAGTGGAAAAGAACGGACTTGGGGGTTACATAAACCCAGGCACGCAACATCCAAGCATGATGCTGCTCAATCTGAAGCCGCTTGATGTTTTAGTAGGCTAAACTTGTGGCACAGAGGAATAAAAACGCCAATGCCCCAATCGCAGCCTGCGCATCCAAACCGCCGCCGAAGGCGTAGCGGGTGATCATGAGAGCGCCGATAACGCTAATGGGAGACAGGACCACGATTATGTAGCCGCTAGCTCGATGCCAAATCAAGGCTCGATGCCTGATGATGAGAAAGAACTGGAAGCAGGCCAGGAAAGCGGTGGGCAGGACCGAGGACAAGTGTAGTATCATGCCCACCTTATAGGTGTAATGTATGAGGTAGAAGCATTCTCCCGGCGCCGCATTATGTTACTACCCCAAGAAACCAAGCCAAGAAAGGTGGCTCGGACACTACACTAGCCACCTAACGACCTCACCAGCCACAGGAGCAACAATCGACACAAAGGAAACAATTGGGAAGGCACCTCCCCGAGTAAGGAAAACATTCCTCCGAAGGCAAGGACACCTAGGCACGGAAGCGTTCCCAAGGAAATCTCCCCTTTGGGAAAGATGTCACGTGATGGATTATAGGATCGTGGATTGAGAATTCACGATCCAACGATCCAGCCTGTATCAGTGAGGGAATGACTTGGTATATAAGTCAGAAGGATTTCCTAGTAAACAGTCGTTACCTCAGAAATCACGCTAAGCATCTATCCACCCATAGATGGGAGTAATCTCCTGACGACTTTATTGTGAATCAGTTCCCTAGCATCGCCCCCCCGTTACTCAGTCAGTTACCTTCAGCTAATCATCGGAAACCTAGTATTAAAGTTAGGCAAGTCTCGGATTTACCACAGACGCTTTCTATCCCTAAAAGTACAAACCCTACGTACCGCATTACTTATGTATAGCGTTCGTTACACAGGGATGGGGCGTGTATTAAGGCGTGTCTTCAAAACGTGTCTCCAAACCTGGCCGATCAGGGCCTTAGTTACTCTATTACCCGCTCCGCATTTTTTACTGCTATCATTTGGGTCTTAGACGTGACATGAGTCTCATCTTACTTGAACAGCTACCTATCTTAGTTTCGCTGTACTCAGAACGGTATTAATCATAAAATTCAATATTGTTATTTCAGCCCTCTTTTGTTGTTAGTTCCATAGCTTAGGATTATACTGCAAAACTAACCCTATAGACGATTCCAGTACAAAGAAGATCCCGGGTCACACCTCTTCACTCGGTATAGCAGTCAACGCCGCCCGCCGGAGAAGAAAAGCATCGACGAGATACTCCCGCTCCGTGCATGCTGCCCAGTCCCGTTTCCCTTGGAGGTCGGCCAAAAGGGCCCGATGCACCTTGTTCCGCTGCTGGCCTGATATTTTGGCCTTGGTGGAAACATGTGTAAAGACGACGATGCTCGATAGTGCGGATACCAAGGCCAGCATTACGGCGAAGTATTCGTTGCGAAAGAATAGCGGCCGCTGCGAACCGGTCGGCTGAGGATTCCCCATGGCCTCCCAATCCTCCCAGGTCGCATTCATCCGGGCGCCGTGATGTTGCCATGGCCGCGGCCGGTCACCATGCGACGGCGACGGTTGGGTGTACGAGCCAAAATCGCCATTTCCGGGAGAGGCGGCGCCGGGGCGGTCTGCCTCCCAGCCCACTCCGTATGTGTCGTAAGCACGCCTCTTGATAGGGTCGGATAGTATCGCGTTGGCTGCAACAATCATCCTGTAGCGCTCGACCCGCGTCGCCTTCGGAATGCCATGGTACGTGCCATGTAGCCAGCGATCGGGGTGGTAGACCATGACAAGTTCATGGAAGCGCCGCTTATTGTAAGGACCGTGCCGGCTCTGCTCGAGGATTTCATAAGGGGTGCAACGGCTTTGAGTCGGCCAGCGGATAAGAATTCCCTCGGGGTCAATGGTGGTATGTCCGCCCAAAGAACGGGAACGGCCGTTAGAGGCGGCTTGCCTCGATAAAATTTGTTTGATGTGATTGCTCATGTTGACGAGAAGACTCCCAGTTCGAACTCACTCTCACACTGACAGGGGATGGACGACTGTTTAAAAAACGATTGGGAGCTGCACCTGGGCAATATTACATGGGCGGTACGAACGAATAGTGTGGCAGAGCAAGCTTCCCTCTTTTGAGCAGGATTGCGATAATTACAAAGTTAGGGTGTGACGAAAGGCTTCACTGCTCGTACAACGAAATGGATCAGCCCCTCCCTGGCCCTGACTTCCACGCGACACGATGGGACTTGTTCGGGCCGCCAATCTGCAGGACTACAAAGCGCGAGATCGGTGTGCAGCTTAGCTCGAACCTAAACGGATGTGTCGGGAACGGTAACTCGCTCAGTGGTTTGCTGTACTGAGCGCGTTTGCAGCGTGAAGGGCGGGGGCTAACTCGGATAAACAGCCTCAAAAGTGCTCACTAGAACACCGTCTCCATACTTAAATCGGCCCACTATAGAAGTCTAAAGGGGATATTATCGTATATTACTTAAATTATATTAGAAACTAATTTTATACTTACGTTTTTATAAGATTAATAAAATATACTATTAAGTATTAAGTTTAAAATAATAATTTATTATAAAAAATAAAAGTAAAATAATAAATTAATTATAATTAACTTAAAAAAGTAAAAGTATTTAATATTAAATAGATATTATAACTAAGATTACCCCTTAATGTTATATTATTAAAAAATTAGATCTTATACTTATTAAATTCAGCTTTTAAAACACCGCTTTCTCTCTTTAACCTATACTCTTAGCTTAAAATACGTAGTGTGAAAACACTTACTAAGTGAGCATACAGTAGGACAAGTAACAGCCGGTTAGGGGGCTCGATATTCTACCTTTGTACACACTTATCTTTTCTGCACCTCCCGCCCACTATTATTAGCCAGTCTTCCATCATAAGAACACCCATCGTAGCCCGAAAAATATCTAACACGGTGAAGAGATAGATAGAACCAGACTCCAGCAAGCAAGAGCTCTGAGTGCCGGGGAGTCCGCCCCTGTGTTTGATTTCAAGAACGTGATTCCTGGAATGTGCCAATCCGCATGAGGCGTCCACCGTCTTGCCCGCTGAGAACAGGGTCAGCACCGAAAGACCACGATCGATGCGGTACTGACGGCCGAGGACGTCAAGGCACGCCTGCATGGTGAATGCGGCCAGCAAACGCTACGAGAAGCTCCGTCCTGTAGCCGTGACCCACGGCCCGACTACTACCGATAGGCAGGTGATACTCGCTGCGGGATTGTGCGCGCCCCCTCGGTGGAAGTTAGTAAGTGCTACGCGTTTTTTCTCGATCGAGGAATATCACTTAAACTTTGACTCCTTGGAGGTACTAATTATTATATAATATAAATCAAGTACTAATATCGACTTCCAATTAGGAAAGAATTAAAGCTCCACGGCCTAAATTAGGAAGGACATGATAACCAAAGTCGTAAGTATATAATAGGCCTGCGTAAGCGCGTTTGTAGCCGCTGCTGAATTGTCATCCCCGGAATCGTCTTCGTTGTCGTCGTCGTCGTCGTCATCGTCGTCGTCCGAACCATGCTTAGATTCTCCCTGGTTGGATGCGCTGGCCGAGCTTAGACCCGACACAGTACTGACACTTCTGTCCATAGGCTCCGTATTGCCCGAGGAAAGTTCGATGGCGTCGGTCGCCGCGAGCACCGTGTTGTTCGCGCTCAGGGCGGCGGCGCGCACCCAGGGCAGATCCGTCTTGAGCTCGACGTACGTTTCGAAGCCGGAGCGTGTGGCGTTGGCCAGCGACTCCAGGGAGCCGGCCAGGTCGTCGGTCGAGTTGGCGGCCATCTGTAGAGTGTTAGGCGGTTCCTTCAGAGAGAGGGGGGGGGGGGGGGGGGGGGGGGTTGGATGGGCACTTACAACCGCCCACTGGGCAACCTCGGTGGCGCCGTTCCAGCTCAGGTAAACCCCCTTGGCCGAGCCGTTGTTCAGCCTGGCGATGGAGGGGTTCCAGCTGGGCCGTCCCAGCCAGTCGAGCTTCTTGGCACGGTAGATGGACGGGGCGGCCACCCAGTCACTGAAGGGCCCCAGCTGCAGGTCCATGACGGTGGTACCGTCGGCGGCGTGCTCGGTGATGGAGGGGGTCATGCCCCAGGCCAGCAGCACGTTGCCGCTCTCGGGCAGCGCCTGGTAGCTGCCCATGGCGATGTTGGTGACGCTGCGGGGGTGCCAGTACTCCCGCTCCACGCGTACCGTCCGGGCGTCGGGGTCCAGGGCGAGGTGCAGGCCGCGCGAGCAGTTGGCGGCGCAGTTGACGTCGGTGGCCAGGCGGTGGTTGTCGTAGAGGGTCAGCTCGCGCGTGCCGTTGCCGGCGAAGCGCGCGTCGTGCTGGTAGCAGAAGTTGGTGGCGTTGCCGCCGCTGAGGTCCGCGAAGTCGTTGTGGCGCCCGCCGCCCAGGCTCCAGACGGGCTCGCCGTCGGGCCCGACCAGGGCGACGGTGCACAGGTGGCGGAAGGAGAGCAGGTAGTGGCCGTCGACCTTCTCGACCGAGTTGATGTGCGCGAAGTCGTAGCCCGGCTTGCCCGGCCGGTCCTCGGCGTACGGCACCAGCGAGTCGCCGAGGCCGAAGTGGTCCGAGGCGCGCCACGTGAAGACGGCGGCGCCGGTGGCGATGTCGATCTCCTGGAAGGTGCCGTCGATGATGCGGTCCGTCGCGTTGCCGCCCACGGCGCTCGTGTCGTAGTCGCGCACCTCGTACACCGTGATCAGCGCCGTGCCGTCCGCCGTCAGCTTGCACTCGTGCATGTCGGCGTCCCGCGACAGGTTCTGCGCCCAGATGGTGTGCCGCAGCTGGTACGCGCTGTCGAAAAGCCAGCAGGTTCCCGCGTGGACGTCGGGCTTGCCGCCCTCCCAGAAGGTCAGGTAGTCCTCGCCGCGGTAGCGCTGGATGTTGGCGTCGTAGGCGTGCGCGTTGGTCAGGTTGGCGTACACGAGGCTCAGGTCGTCGGCGCGGTAGATGACGGGGCCGTGGCCGTCGGCGGTGCCCATGGTGAACAAGAGATAGCCATGGCGGTCGATGTCCTGCTCCTCCCACTTGTTCACCTGGATGAGCGGCGCGTTGACATTGGTCGAAACAAAGGTCTGGTTGGGAACCTTGCCGTACGCAAAGTCTTCCACGCCGGCCCTGTCGTCGAGGAAGCGGTCGGCGGCGACGCTCTGGGCGAGGAGGGGGAGACCGGCCGCAAGGGCACGCAGGGAGAACATGATGAGACGGAAGGTCGTTGTCGTCGTCGTCGTCTTCTCCGAGAACCCAGGGCTCAGCTCGTCTGCGAAGGCCGCATCTTCTTTATGCAAACACACGGCGACCTTCGAGGAGCGATCGATCGGTCCTCTCCCTGCGAAGCGGCTGCTCGGCCCACCGCTCGTTTCCACACCCATGCGACGTCCACGAGGCGGATGCAACGAAGATGGGCGCTGTGCTCCGAGAGGTCCAGCTCTCGGGCCAATTGGCTCACGGACAACCGGCCGTCATCAGTCGAGCGAGCAGGGAACTCACGCCGTCGGCCAGGCACACTGCCAACCGACGACGCTGTATGGACACCATCACTTCCGCCGTTGCATGGCGAGGCGGCTCGGCGTTTTCGCATCCACGCCCGGTGGGTTTCTCTGCCGCCAGAAAACCTGACAAGAGTCGGAAGGGTCGGATAGCCGGCAGCTGGCGACCCCATTCTCCGGGTCTGCAGGGATGCTGATGGCGATGTGGACGGCTCGGCTGTGGGAAAATACGGGGGTCCCCACGGGCTAAGCGGCTCTTCGGCATCCGGGGAGGCGCGCAAAACGCATCCCAGCCTCTCGGGCTTGGCACACGACATCGATGCCAGGAACAAAAAGGGGCCGGGTTGTGTCAGCGACCAGGCGGGCTCCGGACTGGGCCGAGCTTAGTGGTTACGTACACAACCGCTTGAGTCTTGCCGCGGGCAGGTATTGGTCCATTCGGAAAGGAAACGTTCCGATTGGCTTGCTTTTAGGAAGCATGGGACTAGGTATAGAGACAGCGATACGAATGGAAAGGGGGATACACCAGGGGACATGCTACGTGAAGGTTTCCCGATGTAGAGCGCATACATACAAGAAGACGTAGCGAGCCAAGTCGTACGCTACCAAATAAAAAACCCGGTCGGCATTCTGGGTGCTGCATCTATTAGTATATACAACTCAGGACCGGAACAGGTGCTGCGCGACCAAACTGATTCCACACACAACACACTTAACGGTATCGTGAATAGCAAACAGCCACCGTTCACATTTGGCCTTGTCGGGGCCCTGCTGACAATAAATAGACGAAATACGGCCCAAAATCACAAAATCATCCATGCCATTCACTCATCATCAACACGTGGCGCTCCTGTTGGCGTAATAGGTTGGGGAAGAAGCCAACCTATCGCGCATACCGAGTGTCCCATAGGCTCGCCCCCAACGACAATTGCATAATGCGTCCACACACACTCCGCCCTTTTCGTCGCCATGGTGGGCGTGGCGGCCGGGGGTTTGAAGTCCAGGACAGCCTGCCAGCTGATCGCAAGGTAGAACAGTAAGTCGTATGGGACCCCGTGTTTTCTCTCTCCTCACTCAAGAGTTGAGTATGTACTTCCCGTGGATCTCGACGCCTAGACGGGGACCGAGAGCAGCGCTTCCGCTGGGTGGGCGCTCAGTGATTCCCCCTTGCTAGACGGCAGACCGGGGAACGGCACCCACCATGGCCGCAGTGACCAAGAAACGAAAAGCCGTAGAAAGAACGTCTCTGAATTCATGTACCTGTCCCTTGGTCGATATTTCTTTCTCAACTTGCTGTATCCCTCGTTCAGAGGGCTGGGCAGAGGGCTGGGCAGGGATCTGTCTCGCTTTTAGATTGAGACCCCGGTTAGCCGAGAAGAGAGGATACGACGAGAGGGAATACAGCAGATGTAATTCAACCACAGCTTGTCCATCTGGAAAGAAGTCTACCAGGCAGGGCGCGACACAGCCGTATCGGCTATGAGGGTCGAGCACGTCTTACGCCGACTTCAAGGGTCTTGCAGACTGGGGGTAATGACCAAGGGGCTGGCCATTAGCAGTTTTGGGCATGACGCACCTGTCGGTCCCGTCGCCGGGGGCCACCAGTCCAAGCATGGTGCTCACCAGCCGCTGGGTGCCTGCCCATTTGCCGCCTCATACCGACTAGCTGCAGACCAACCCGGACCTCTTCTCCGAACCTGACACGTGCGAACCGGGACGGGTCGCACGGGTGGCTCGGGGCCTGGGCCACTGCCGCTGCGACGGGGGCCGTCTAGGGGCGGGAATAACAGGGGGCGCGGCAGGTTATTTCCTGCCGGCGCGGGAGTCCCGGCAAGGTTGCGCTGCCGCCAAACTTTGGAGCTGGTCCACCGTCCCCCCCCGATCGTCATGATGCCATGGACAACCCACAGAACAAGATTTGCTGGCCGCGGCTGGCCGTGCCTGGCTTGCCCGGGGGGGCCAAGGCGCCAAGGTGCCAAGCCGCAGCCTCAGGCCTCGATAAAGGCCCCGAGGGCCGGATCTTGCCCCTGTGGCCGGACGCAGAGTTTTGACTACCGGGCGGTTCGTCTGGTGCGTACGGGAGCCCTGCTCGTCCTGCCACGGGACGGGCGCCTCGTAGAATCTAAGACCCAGGCCATGCCGACGGGCGCTGAGAGGTCCCGCTATCGCCGGCAGGGCGGTATTTGTAGTCGTCCTGCCGGGCGGCCCGCCCGAGGCGCCCCGCCCCCCGGCTCCCCCCCTTATTCAAGATGAGCTCATCGGCGGCCCTAGCCTCTGCCGCATGCATCATCGTCACACAACCGACGGCGGCGAGTCTGGCCCTTGGCCGGCCGGCTCTTTCCCAGCAGCGGCAGGTCGAATAAAGCAGATGCTCGTGGACGCGGCTCCTCGACCCTTCTCTGCCGCGGCCACCTGGCTCACCCCCCCTGCCCCCCCTCGAAGCTCCTCGCGACGATGAATGCTTCGTACCCTTCCGTTGGCATTGGAGAGCACACGATGCAGCGTCAGTGGGGCAACGCCGGCATGGTGTGCCTCATTAACTTCTTCCTCGGCTTCATGGTCACGGCCGTCACCGGTTTCCCGGCCCTCGCCCTCGTGCCCATCGTGGCCTCGGCCGCGGGCGCGCTAGCCAATGGCATCTACTGCTTCACCGGCGCTGGCGTCCTAGCCAACGACTACTACCGAGGCGCAGTCGTCGCCGGAAGCGTAAACCGCTACATGGCGGCGTCCTTTTTTGCCGACACATCCTGGCTGGTAAGTCGACCGCTGCTGCTCTTGCTGCGAGTACAGGGACGCCTGTCTACCTGATTGTCGATCTCGCGCCTGGCCTATCGGCATACCGTGCGCGGGAGAACCCCCCCGTGCCAACTTCCCCGGGCAACGGCTGAGCGGGACTGCAGATCCAGGCCGCCGGCCTCCAGTTCTACTCGTACCTGGTCCTGGTCCAGATCCTTCGTGGCGGCCTCCGCCTGGCCTTCTTGGTCGCCTTCTGGGCCCTGATGACGGGCATTGCTAGCCTTCGCACCGCCATCACCGTCTTTCGGCTGCGCAGCATCGCCGACGACGCCGACGCCGGGCCCGAGAGGCAGACCCTCATTCTGCGTCTGCACATGGGCTTCTTTTGCCTTCTCGCCCTGCTCGAGGTCGTCAGCTCCTTCATCCTCCTCGTCAAGCTGAAGAGCGCCTCCCGGATATCGACCCGGGCCGCGCTGCAGAACAAGTCGAGCACGCTGTTCCGCCATCTCATGAGGAGCACCGTGGTCCGTGTCGGCATCCTGGCCCTGGTGGGAACCACGAGGGCCATCACCTCCTACTTCTCCATATCGACCCAGGACCCCAACTCCACCGCCAGCGTGCTGGATTCCTGCGCCTACGTAGCCGAGTGCGCCTTTCCCGTCTTCATGTAGTACGTCTGCGTCCGAGGCCGCGGGCCGTGAGCCGTACCGTGCTGATTCCTTCGTCTTTCCCATCTAGCATCGACCTCCTCACCTCGAGGCTCGTGAATGACCTCTGCAGAGAAGCCAGCCGACGGCCTCCGCCGAGTACGGACACGCCCACCGCGCCGAAACCACACTCGTACTTCATTCCGGCGACGACCCGGAGCTCCACGTCGTATACCGCGGCCACCGCCATTAGGGATTGGCGGTACGTCACCCCGCCAGCTGGAAGCTCGCGCACCAGGAGGGAAGGAGTCGACCATTCGCAAGGGGACTCCATCAGCCTGGTGCCTACGCCCTCGCCCGTGGTTTCGCAATGCGTGGATTGTCGAGGGTATAGCGTCGCCACCAATTATATATAGATATCCACCAAAATGCATCGCCAAAATTGCCATAATAGATCCCGCCTGGCGGCATCAAATGATTTGATTGGTGATTCTACCCAGCTTGTCTGAAAGTGCGTTGTTGGGGAGGGGAGGGTGGCGATGTTGTCATTAGGTGAAATGTGGATGGAGTGAGTGGTGAAGGATGTCTCGGATGTATGGATCAAATCGCCTAAGTCGCCTTTTGAAAATGAGCTTCATATTTCCTCTAAACGTCGCTGTCCAGTACATACGACCATAGCTTCCAGAAAACTCGGGATCCCGTCCGCTCTCCCATAGATAAGCTGGAAAGCGCCGAATTAGTACTAGGGTCGGTGACGACCTGGGAATCCTCGGTGTTGTATGTTTTTTGGTTCTGGATTCGATTTTGCCAGAGGCCTAAGTGGGCTCCGAGGGGAGAGGCCTGCTCTCTGTGTGTATCCTTTGGGTGATTTTATGCTCTTTAGGGACTGTCCTGAGAGCCTTTCGCGGTGAGAGCTTCTCCATCCTTTTGCCATTGGGTGTTTCTAGCTACCAGCCACACTCTGGTGTTCAATTCGAAGAGCGGTGGAATCGACGTCTTCATGCCCATGTCTGCATTCCCGGTCCTATTTGATCGCTCTGTAGTGGTTGCAATGCGTGTGGATGCGGCTGCCGCCCTGGTCGCGATAGGCGTCGCTCGACGTCAAGGTGAGCACGTAATAGTGAGAGACGTAGCTCTGGGTTCTGTTGTCGAACAGAACCCGCCGAAAGAGAACCCGGCGAAAGTGCCCTCCGTGTTAAGGTTCTAGCAATGAGCTAGTCGCGGCGCTCGAGCCGCTGGAATTCTTCTGGCGCAACAACGCTGGCTGCCCTGGCTGTCAAAGTACTCAAGGATATCTCCTCCCGGTAGATGCTCCAGCCAACGGCCCAATCCCCGAGCAAGTCGACGATCTTTCCTGTATCGGCACTGAGGCGCTTAACGTCGTTCGGGACGGCCTAGGGGCTGACGACGGCCGCCACCACACCGTCGCCAAAGAAGCAATGGCTGCTCATGTTGTGTCCAGGTCGTGGCGCGGGCCGCGGCAACCGGGGTAGCAGCTGTAGCCATGTACTCGGTCGCAAGATTAGCCATTGCCGTCCCGTTTTGGAAGCAGGTGGACGAAGGGGCTTTGCTGTGATGAAGGCAATTCTCCTACCGTATAGCCACGCACCAAGCGCCCATTTCCGTTGTGGTGGCCAGTAAGCACTGATGAGACGCAAGAAGTACGTCGAGTCGACCCTTCCTTTTGCCCATTAATCGCGGTGCCCACCTGCGGGCTTGCCACTACATGATTCCCAGGAGTCGTGTGTGTTCACCCACTCCCGCACCAGACCCCGATAGTCAGCCAGTGTATACGGTTCCAGCGCCTCCTGGAACCTGGACGGTTTCCTCGCGGCTACCAGCCCCAGGTCCTCTAATAGCATATCGCAGTACGGGAGGCTGTCGAAGACGAGGTCGGCGCATCGTGCCCCAGCGCCTCCGGCCAGCCTCGGCCGCCGGAGGCGTTCGTACTCGGCGTGGAACCTCGCCTCGTGCTGAAGGCGGTGAGAGGGCCGGCGGGCGGTGGAAATCTTGTCCTGGAAGAAGGCCGTAATCCACAGAGCCTGGGCCTGTGCCAACATGACCGTGTGGATCGACAGGTGGCAGCCGATGAACGCGAGGGTCCGACTCTGCAGGAATAACTTGGACGTGGGAATCATGAAGCGATACAAGGGAAGCATAGACTCCGATGGACCCGCCACCTCATCACTGGCAACATTGCAGGCCAGGCCTTGTGGCCATGAGCGCTCTGAGCTGCGCTTTAAGATGGGGCACTGGCTCAGAAGCTCCCTGTGGATATCGCTCATCTCTTGGTCATCCTTGACGGTATCGGAACAGAGCTGCACGCCAATCGGCTCGGGTTGGAAGTCAATGCCCGGCGTCACCTCCCAGCCTGTGCAGAGGATCAATGTATCGGCTTTGATATCATGGCCGTCCGATAATCGCACGGCATCACCATGGAGAGATACGACGGTCGCGATGTGCGGAACTATGCGGCCCTCTCTCACCAGCTGGAACCAGTCAGTCTCGTAGTTATGAGTACTCAGAGAGTTGCCCATCCAGAATGTCGACGTCCACGGCCGCATCATGCCCACCCGGGCATCCCCACTATAGCCATTGGTTCTGGAGACATGCTGATCCAGCAAGGCCCAGAAGGCAGAGCACAGCCTACGCCCGAGGCGGGTTCGATGGACAAGCCAGCGCGCCCAGGCGCCCACGGACCCGAATGGAGACGGATCAAACCAGGTGGCCGCCCGGGTCAGTGACAGTCGAGATAGCGAGGTGTCCACCAGCGGCCAGAGGCGAATGCGTCGCCATACCCAGCTGGGGCCGCCCCCGGATGGGCGCATGACCATGTGAACCTGGGCGCCGGCCTCGCAGGCCATGTAACAGGCGTCCCAGGCCGACTTGTTGCCGCCCAGCACTACGACGGAGCGGGCGGAGGCGAGGTGGCCAGCGCGCTCGCCAAGGTGCCGCGCGTGGAAGATGGCGCCCCGGAAGGCGTGCTGCCCTGGAAAAGACGGGATACGGGGCGCCGAGGTCAGCCCAGTGGCGAGCACCAGCCGGGATGCCACGAGCTGGCCGCGTTGCCGAGCGGCGTCCGCTGTCGCGCAGTAGTCGACGAGCCAATCACCGCCACGCCGCAACGCCGCGGCGTCGACTCTCGTCTGAAGCCGGATGAGATGTGACAGCTCAAAGTGATGGGCGCAGTCGTTGAGATAGCGATGTACGACCGGGCCGGGAATATGCTGTCCGGGCTTTAGGGCGTAGCGGTCCAGGTCCAAGGGGAAGTCGCTGAACTCGTACGACCCCACGACGTTGTTCGTCTTCAGGCCGGGGTACAGACGCTCGGCTGCCCAAGTGCCACCAACGGAGCGGGCGCTGTCCATGAGCACGACAGTAGGCATCGGAACGTGCGGCTGCCCGTCGCGCGTGCGACGCAGGGACCGGGACTGCAGCCGGGCGGCTTCGAGGTACGTCTTGGCCATGGCCAGGCCGTGCCAGCCTACCAGCGCGCGTAAGTAAGGCAGGCAGATAGGCAGTCGTCAGCGCCGGCGGGGACCGAGTCTTCTCTCGGTTCTGTATACGCCAGCAGGTGGCGACGAAATGCGTACATACCGGCGCCGACGATCAGCAGATCGACGTGTTCCATCGTTCTGCCGGGGAAGCGAGGCCAGGAGGCTGGCGGGACGTGAGGCTGGCGGGACGTGAGGCAGAGCCGTCGAATACCTGTGATCCGGATGCCAGGCGGGGGCAGAAGCGGCGGCGCATCATTGGCAATGGGATGGCGGGCGCCAGATGTTTAAATGATGCATCACGTCGTACCGACCGGCGGCGTACAATGTAGGGATGCCCGAGTGCGACTCAACAGGAAATCGCTCTCTCTATATGGGGAGGCACATGATGGTTTTAGATGTCACTGGTGGGTGGTGACCGGTTTCGTGAGTGTTGCTCTGGGGGTGGGTTGGGCTTGGTTGGGTGCAACCTTCTATACTGGATGACATCCCTAGGTGTAAGTACATCTCATACATTGCACGGGCAGATATTGGATGTAGGCAAGTACCTACATAGATACCTAGGTAGGGTACCTAGAGAAGCCAGTTGGTGCCCCGTTAGATAAGTACCCTACTGAAGCACATACACGTATGTATCTGGGCTGCCCAGACGTAATTCGCGTCGGCAGACCGACTCGGCACATGGGACGACATGGCGAGGTGGTCCTCGCTCGTTTTCGCTCAGGCCGAAAGACCGAACGGCGGCGGCGGATTATTGAACCCGGTCCCCATCTGGCCATTAGGAGGCCTCGCTGGCGCCGGGGCGACGCCGACGAAAGCAACGTCGGTTGCGGGGTCGGCATCCCTGGTAATGAATGAATGACCCTATGGTTAAGGTTGCTGCCGCCTCGAGCATTCAGCCCCCCCCCCCCCCCGCCAGCGGCTCCGCCATCCCATCCATGGCATCACGATTCCCCCCTCATGGACCGAAACCTGTGGGTGCATCTTTTGCGTGCCATGCGGTCCAAAAGGAGCCCCAGGTGCCCGACAAATGGATCCATCCATTCCACCCTCTCCCCATGGGGGGCCTCTTCAGATCATCCATATCATATCCACCCAGGTCTACCGTTCGTAGGTAGGTACTTGCTTAGTTAGGGATCCATCCATGGGAGAGTCCCCGGGGTAAGTACATATAGATGTAGTAGAGCACGCCGCCATCGAGTTCCCTCGACAATGACTCAAGACGCTGCCTCTCGAACTTCCATCCATAGCACCAGCCCCGACCCTATTACCTACCATACCTACCTAACATCCATCCTCACCCACCGCATCTACCCGCGTTCCCAACCCGCCCGGTAGGCGCGCAGCCCCCCACCCCCTGTCCAGTCTCCGACATGGACAATACCCCAGTGCAGCCCGGCCAGTCTGCCGTCGTGGACCTGAGCCAACATGCCACCGCTCGGGAGTTCGTGCAGCGATGCGGAGACTTCTTTGCCGAGATCGAGGACCTGTGAGCCGCCCCTCTCCTGTCTTCCCCGCCCCCGGTTCCTCCCTCGCCTTTGCTCCGCCCCGCGCTCACCTCGCCTTCCCACCCCCTTCGCGCCTTAGCACGCCCGGCAAGGACCTGGAGGCGCGGCTCAACCGCGAGCACGGCCCGGGGACGCCCATCTACGACGACCTGTGCCGGTACATCCGCCTGGGCCTGGACGAGGGCTGGGTGGCGTCGCTGGAGATCGACGGGCCGCGGTACCGCCGGGGCAAGGTGGCCCTGCCGTCGGCCGCCACGCGCTTCTTCAGCATCACCGCCGTGTACATGGACAGCGGCGGCCCCGAGAAGGAGTTCGCCGGCCAGTACCACCAGCACCCCTACGGCGAGATCAACTGCGTCGTGGCCCTCGACCCCGGCGCCCAGCTGCAGGGCATGCAGGGCTGGCAGGGCCCCGGGTGGACCTCGCCCGGCCCGGGCACTCATCATTACCCCCGCGCCCGTGGCGGCCGCGTCGTCGCCCTCTTCTTCCTGCCCGCCGGCCGCATCTCCTACAATGCCACCCCCGATATGCCTCAGCCGCTGGCCGTGTGACCAGCCCCCTCCCGGCGTGCCCGCCGCTTTTTCAACCCCGGATCGAGGCGGGATCGAGCTTTGAAGAGGAGAACCTCCAGCAGAAGCAGCAGCGGCGGCGGCGGCGGCGGCGGCAAATGGAGTTCCGGCCCGGAGTTTGCTGCAATCTGCTCCCGTGTTCGGGTACCAACGCGAACAGAAGGCGCAGTAACAAAACTTGACTTGGCTTGCTTCCTGTCGTGGGCGCGTTGTGAAAAGAAGGGTGGAGAGAAAGCCCAGTTGCGTGAGCCACATTGTAGATATAGATACGGGGTGGAATTGGTCAGTTTTTTCATACAGCTAACAGGGCTCTGCAAAGGAATCGGGGCGCTGGCCTCCCTTGATCCGATGCTCTCGAATGGTTTGACTGCTGGCCGGCATGAGTATATCGCGAAGCCAAGGCCACCCCCAGGTCTTGACCTGGGTGCCGTGTGGCGTTTTAAGAAGCCTCGTCAAGGCAGTTCCCCCCAAGGTTGCGTTTCATTTCCACGATTGCAGCACTCATGAAAATGGATGGACCGGCAGGGCTCAAACGCGGTAGCTGACACCGCTCAAGACATTGCTGGTTTATGCTGCAAGGCTGAGTCGAATCAACCCATACAGGTAAATCCCCGGCGTAATTCCAGCCACGAACAAATACCAGGCGACGTGCTCAGAGGTCCAGCATGCACTGCCAGTGCCCCGGTCGCCTTCCGGGGCATACTTGTTCTGGTGTGTGTTGCCAAATAAAGAGCCCTAGATCAGGCCATCAATTACATTGTTTAGCCTCAGGGACAAACGACCCTATGCCAAGCCAGTCGTGTGCTGATTCGCAAGAGGGTAGGATTCCAAAAGCAGACGAATGCAACACTCACTGGCTCAAATGCTAGCCTGGCCGGCCACCGCAACTGCTCCCCAGCCTGCCTCGGCCTCTGGCACGCGCGGTGGCATGGTTGCTGAAGTCCCACGGATGTCCGCAGGCGTAGGAAGAGGGTGGCAATGCAAGAGCCCGTGGTATGCGACTGTCATCCGAAGCAATTATGCCGCCGTGATGGCTCGGCTGCCTTTGGTAGTCTCGTTCGGAGCTCTGGACCGCCTCGCCGAAGAGGTCGATCGGTACCAGAGCGGGGGCTCCTCCTAACCAACCAAACTGTCTCACAATTCAGAGGCAAGTATGGGACGAGGCTTTGTATACAATACCCAGTGCGAAGCAATGCCACGTCCTTGGCCTTGCTGCGGATTGGCCATTCGGAAAGCAGACAGTGGGAGGCGATTCCTGACAAGAGGTACCTATCCGTTTCCCAGGCCTCGGCATCCCCGTTCCGGGATCCGGAGCCCCTTCGATCATGCTCGGCACGTGTTCGACGTAAACCTGCGAAGAAACACTCCTACTGGCTGCCTGTCTTGCCCTCTTTGCCCCTGCCCGCGATTGCGGCGTCGCCGTAGTCGGAAGGAAGCGCCCCCCAGCCCCAAGCCGCCTGGCCCGCGTGATCGAATGGACCCCGTGGACTTGGCAGAAATCGGGGTCTAGATCTGTGGGTGGCGTGACCAGCCGAGAAAAGAAGCCCTCGAGGATCCGTCTGGTCCCAAGTGCTGTCTCGTCGCCAGGGCAAGCGGGCCGCGTGTGGTGAAGGATGCCAGCAAGACCGGCGCACGAAACAGCCCAACGCCCCGGAAACAGGTCACAGCCTGCAGTCAGGTCCAGACGGCACGACGAGTGGGGTGATGGCTCGCGTGTGGCAGTCCAGCTGCAACGAGGAGTAGACCATCGGCACGACTGGACAGGCCCGCGACGACGTGGACATGGAGCAAGGAGCAGTGCCTACCCGGTTCGACGCTGTATAGGCCCGCACAAGCGAGGTGGCCGGAAGCCACAAGGCTATTCTTGGGCCAAAGGCTTGAATCCCGAGGATGGGAGGGTTGGCTGGGCCTCTCGCGCCTACACGTCGGGCCGGGAACTCCACGTTCGGCCCCCAGCCCGGCAGAGCCACCTGAGCGCGCTAGAGCTGTTCGAGCCCATGCAGGGCTTCCCTCGAGACGCATGCTGGAGAGGCGACGTCCATCTGGTTTTATCCAGCCGGAACAGGGGCGCGTCTGGCGGACAACGGCCGCGAAAGGATTCGGGCGAGTGGCGGGTGCCCTGTCCTCGTCGTGCATCGTAGGCGAGAGATCCTGGGTCCCCCCTCGCGGCGGGCGTGCCCGGGCAAAACAAGCCACGGGGCACCCAGTGGGCAGGTAGAGCGTGCTGGAGTTGTCGCCACACGATGGATGGGACAGATCTGCACATCTCATGATGGGCTGGCTCAGCCAGCCGAATCATGCACGCTTGAAGCGGCCGCCCAGGCCGCAGGGCAGGCAGGGCAGGCAGGGCAGACCGGTTGGATGAGAGGTGTGTCTCGTTGGCGTTCTGAACTGGTTGCTTGCCCCCCCCTTCTTACCCCCTGGGGCGCTCCCAAGCGAGAAAACCCCAGCCGTTTTGCCGTGAAGCGAGCCAATGGATCGGGTGTCGATCTGACCGCAATGTTTCTGGACCCGGCGCCGCGGTTCTACTATTGTCGGCGTGCATGGCGGGCGGGCGGGCGTGCTGGACTGGACTGGACTCCTGGCCTTGGATTCCATGGATGGGGCCGTATCCCCTCCCATATGGTTTGGGAAGGGGAGGCCGCGGAGCCGAGCGCTGCAGCGGCCGTATTCCCACAAGGCCGCATGTGTCTGGTATATTGGGGTGCAGAGCTCCCTGGCGTTGGCTGCAGGTACTTCTCTGCTGGTCCGTCTCCCTACCCCAAATGCGGCCCTCCCTCTGCCGCCACACGTACAGTTTGCGATGCTCCCGGATGCTCTTCAGTCTTGTCGGCCCTACTTCTCCGGCAAAAGAACTTCGAGCCACTGCCAATATGGGCGACAAGGATTGGGCTCCCCGGGCCCGAATTCAAGGTGATAGGCACCCATGGGAGCCTACTTGGGCGCTCGGGACAATCTATCCTTGGTGACCAGCGCAGCCGCCGGCATCCATTCCCACCGGCTCATCGCGTCGCGCCGGATGGACTGACAAGCTTTTCCCTGGCGGGCTTGTGTATGCACGTAAAGGACTCAAGCCTACCTACCTACCTAAGGTCATGCTGCACATGGGGCGCCGAGCCCGACGGCGGCGGTTATCTACCTAGGTAAGTAGGTATGGATAGATCTTGACTATAGATGTAAGGACTTAGGTAAGTGCTTGGGTAGGTACAGACAAAGCTGGAGGTTACAATGCCGGGGTTGGCTGGATGTCGAGTGCCGGGTGCTGAGTGGATGGAGGGCGGTCAGTCACTCCTTCTTTTTGGCTTCTGGGGATGCAACAACACTGGAGGCGAGCTGCCGGCGGGTGCTTCAAGCTGGGCCAGTAAGAAGCACCAAGGTACATGACCGGCCTGCGTTGACTCAAGGGGACAAGGCGTAAGGCTTGAGGCGTGGTACTGTCATCTCATCTCATCTGAAGCCGGAAAATGCGGTGCTTCGCGTCCAGGATTGACGGACAACCTCCTACTATCAAATTGGAATTGGAGATGGGGCGAGTTGAAAGCATTCAGGATGGGCGCATGGGGAAAAGGAAGAATCCCCACCTCTCCGCATTTCCCCCCATCTGCGCCACCGAATAAGCTGGTGTGTGTGTGTGCTGGAAGAAGAGCACATGCTGGGATCCCATCCCATGGGATCGATGGATCTGAGCCACGGCCCCAGGTTTCGACTTCCGAGATTCCACGTCTGTCGACCAGCCCGCCCTCCAGCAATCAACCTCAGACGGGTTGCCAAGCACTGCAAGCGACAGGGGGCGTCCGTCCCGTGGCCCTCTAGCGCCCGTTTCTCCATTCTAACCGGCGCGATGCCATTGGAGCTTTTGCATTGTCCCCGAATTAACCGGCCTCTTTAGCCGGGCCTTTCCCCCCCGCCGGTGGCAGCCACGCGCCAAGCCTGCCCGGGGACGGGGGGTCCCCGGCAAGTGCGGCCGGGCGAGAGTGGCAGGCTGGCAGGCACGACGGCGCACTTACCTTGAGTAAGGTAAAGTGGTGAGGTAGGTACTCCGTACTAGGGTCCTAACCTCCAATTGGATGGAGGTAAGTAGGGTACCTTAGGTAGGTACGTACTGGATGGGCGACCTCTGTCTGCTCCCCGCCATCTTCCAATCTTTGCTCAACCTCCAGGTCGGAGGCGGACACTTCAAAACCGACCTGGTACCTAACCTACCTACCCTGTGACTCGCAGGAGTGGCGAACCGCACCACGGAAGAAAAAGGGAGGTCGGCAACCCCCCCAGCCATGAATGGCAGGCGCGCAGCAGCAGCCGAGGCCGCGGGTGCTGGCGACTGGCGACCGGAAAGAAGCCCGAGGCCGGAGTCGTGAGAACCTGCCAGCCCAGCTCGTTCGCCCGCCAGCCCTGCGAGAGAATCATTGTTCCTGGGCAGCCCCCCCCCGGCCGGCTCGCCAGGGAGGCCCGGTGGGCTGGTACATGCCTACATACGGACCTATATGGACACACGACAATCGCCTATGGCACGGGGGGCGGCATGGCCAGTCCTCGTACGACCAAACGCCCACATGGATGGATGTGTGTGTCCTTACCTAAGCGCGTCCACCCCCAGCGTGCCACGACGTTAGGCTAGGCGGGCCGGTTTCCCTCCCCGCGAACGCGGTGAACCGGCCTGGGGATCGGCCGCGTCCAGTCAAGCCAACATGCTGCCACAGCATGGGATCCCAACACCAGCCAGCATGGATGGGCAGCTCGCTTCGCCTGGCCTGGCCTGGCCCGGCCAGCCAGAACGCAGCTGAATATGGTTGCCCACCCTACCTTCAGCCTGGCAGGAGCCATTCGGCCAGCCGTCGCTCGTTTCCTACTATTTTCTCGCTTGCCCGGCCGACCCAAGCTCTGCCCATGCGCTTGCTGAGAAGGGCCCATGGCCGATGGTCCAGACTCGGAACAGTGCCGCCTCTGGTTGGCTAGACCTTCGCTCTATCCAGCCGGCCCCCCTGTTCACCCCCCCGGTCACCTCCAGATTAACCCCCGCCCCAAGCTGCAACGCCGTGAACCGATGCATTGTCACTAGCATTGTACGTCCGGGGGAAATAGATATTTGAGTCCATGGCCTCCCCCGTTTCCACCGTCTTCTCCCACCCCCTTGGAGTCTGTATCCGAGTTCCAGCACCTCGATAGAGTGGTCTCGTGCCCCTCTGACCTGGAACGAAGCCCATCCCCTTTCCTCCCACTACGGTTACCACGCCGACCCGGCCGTTTCCCTTTTCCTCGAGACGATACAATGGTCGCCATCGCAGCTCCCCATGTCGGGGCCAGGAGCGGTGCCACCGCTGACGAGGTCGTCCTCGCCCAGCGTGAGGCTCCCGAGTTCGAGCGAGTCCAATGGACCAAGGAGCCCCATCTTCGCAAGCTTTATGCCTGCTGCATGGTCCTGATGCTCGCTTCTGCCACCACCGGTTACGATGGGTAAGAGACCATCTTTCCCTGCCGCTGAGAAGCCGTGGGCCTGGCTAACCGGGGAACTCCTCCAACTAGCTCCCTCATCAACGTCTGTCAAATGATCGATCTCTGGAAGGACTACTTCCCCGAGGTCGCCGATACCAACAAACTGGGTCTGCTCGTGAACATGATGAACATTGGCTCCATTGTCAGTTTCTTCATCACGCCCTTCGTGGCCGACCACTTTGGCCGGAGGATCGCCATCATCACCGGATGTCTCTTCATGTGCCTCGGTGGCTGCCTGTCGGCATTCGCCAACAGCTTCGGTCGTAAGTCATCACCGAATTTTCCCCCTTTCGCCGGAGACGGACTCACCCAAAGCTCGCAGTCTTCATCGCCGGTCGATTCCTGCTTGGCTTCGGAAACAGCTTCGCCCAGATGGCCTCGCCCCTGCTCCTGACCGAGATCTGCCACCCGCAACACCGTGGCCCCCTGACGGCCGTCTACAACTGCCTGTGGAACGCCGGCTCCCTGATCGTCAACTGCATTGGCTGGGGCACTGCCTCGGTCCCCAACCACTGGTCATGGCGGTCCATCACCTTCATCCAGATCGTCCCCTCGGTCATCCAACTCACCTTCATCTACTGGATTCCCGAATCGCCTCGTTACCTTATCTCCAAGGATCGCAACGAAGAGGCCCTTGCCATGCTGTCCAAGTACCACGCCGGCGGTGATGTCCACAACTCCACCGTGCAGTTTGAGTACCGCGAGATCAAGGAAGTCATGCGCATCGAAAAGGAGGCACAGAACTCCAGCGGCTACGCTGACTTCCTCAAGACCAAGGGAAACCGCTGGAGACTGGCTATCCTGATCTCTCTCGGTATCATCTCCCAATACAGTGGAAACGCTCTGTTCTCCAACTACATGGACCACATCTACCAGGGTGCTGGCATCAAGAGCCAGAACGAGAAGCTTGGCGTACGCAATCCTCCCCCCCTCTTCTTCTTTCTCGTGTCCCGCAGCTGACTGACGGTCTGCATATAGATCTCGACTGGAAAGACGATTCTCGATCTGTGCGTGACCATCTGGGCCGCCATGTCGGTTGACAAGTACGGACGTCGGCCGCTGTTCCTCATCTCGGCCGGCGGCATGTGCATGTCCTTCGTGATCTGGACTATCATCGGTGCCGTCTACGAGAACTCGAACAGCACCAACTACGGCGCCGGAATTGCCCAGCTGCCCTTCATTTGGCTCTTCGGAATCTTCTACGATATTGGTTTCTCGGGTCTGCTTATCGCCTACGCCCTCGAGATTCTTCCCTTCAAGCTGCGTGCCAAGGGCATGATGATCATGAACATTGTTGTGCAGGCCGTCCTCGCTCTCGGCAACCAGACCAACCTGCTTGCCTGGGAGAACCTGCCCAACCACTGGAACTTCATGCTGTTCTACGCTGTACGTACCCATTTGTACTCGTCTCTCTGCCGCGCTGAACTAACACGCACGACCAGCTGTGGGACTTCTGCGAGTTTGTCTTCGTCTACTTCTTCTACGTCGAGACCAAGGGCCCGACCCTGGAAGAGATCGCTCGCATCTTCGACGGCGAGGAGGCCGTTGCCAACCTGTCCCTGCAACAGGTCGAGAAGGAGGTGCAGACGCAGGTGCACGAGGAGGAGATCATCGAGAAGGACATGCACACCCACAAGTCGGGCATCTGAGCGTTGCCCTCGGCCCGCGTCTCATTCCTCGGCCGGCTCGTTTGTTGTTTGCTGGTCTGCTCGCCATATACCCCTCCCCTCGGCTCCCCTTTTATTGCAACTGGTCCAGCGTCCGGCCTTTCCCGTCTTTTCGCGCAATGCAGCGTCCCCGAGAGGGGTGCTGTCTATACATACATAACGAGGTGGATTGATGCAAGGAACCATGCCATGATGTCTATACCTGCACTCTCAGTGCTATACATACATACTTGACTAATGAATTTTGACGAACGCACCCCATTTCCTACCTCCTCTCTTCTGCCTGCTTAGCCCTTCCAATGAATCTGCTTGAAGAGATGTTTTCAAAGGGTTGCTTCGTTCGGAAGGACGTTGGGGAGTTCGGCGCGATACCTTTCACATATACCGACGGGAATGTACAGACGCAGCGTGGAGAGGTACGTTGGGGGTGCAATGAACGTCAAGCTGTCGATTCAGGGACAAGAGGCGTAGGGGAGCCGCGGGCGCCTGAAAACAGCACCTTCCGTTTCATCAGCCGCTTCGCTGAGACTGCCTGATGCAAGACTAGGCATATCTACAGTTGGGTTTGTTCCACCGAAACTTGAAGTTGGGCACATGCCGAATGGGTTGGCCTGTCGCCCTTTCACATCTCGACGTAGCGCCATGTCAGCTCGTCGGCCGAACATCCCGACACCATCACCTCCCTCGCCTCTTGCGGCATCAGATCGAAGCCGTTGTCGCTCAGCTTCACGCCCTCCTTCTCGGCAAACACAAAGCCCTTGACAGGCTTCTCGGCGGTGACAATGGCCTTGCCTTCGGAGCAGGCCACATTCACGCCGCGGTCCGGGAAGCTCAGATACTTGATGGGCTCGGGCCACGAGACATCCGAGGCGGTCAGCTCGCCATCTACGGTCAGGGTGGCGTGGATGACGAAGGGGTCTGCCTTGGTCGTGTCGAAAGCCGCCTGCTCGTCCTGGGCCGGCTGCGGTTCGACCTTGTGGTTCTTGATAACCTCGGTGGTGCCGTTGACGGCGATGGTGACGTCCTTTTCGATGGCCGGGTGGACCTCGTCGCCGCTCTTGACCGAGATGAAGCGGACGGTGAGGGTGGCCTGCACCGTCTCCTGGAGGCTGCTTGCGGCCCACACGTCGAACTCGACGTCCTGCCAGACGCTCCGCATATCGACGTGGCTCGTGACACGGTTCCACAGGTCGTCGGCGGGCCGCATGGTCCAGTTGACGAATTTCCTCCGCACGCCCACCACGACAGGCTCCAGGGCACGCTTGATGGCGTAGTAAGCCGGCTTGGGGACGAGGTAGTAGTCCACGACGGCCCAGGACATGGTCGGCCAGCAGTCGTTAAGCTGCCAGACCAGCGCGCCGCCGCACTGCCTCTCGCCCATCACGTCCCATTGGCGCCGCCACGACTTGTAGGCCCAGGACATGGCGTCGGCCTGCATGACTTGGGTGAGATGGGCAAAGGATTCGAGGTCGTAGCGGACGCGGAAGTTCTCGGCCACGTACGAAAGAAGGCGCCGCTCGTGGCCGATGGCCTTGTTGCGGAAGTCCATGGCCATGCTACCGGGGTACCTATCCTCCTCGCGCGTGATGGCGCGGGCGATGGTGGACACGTGCGGGTAGGCTTCCATGCCAAATTCCGAGACAAAGCGCCCCGCCATGTCGGGGAGCATCTGATAGGGCTGCATGGTACCATGCCACACGTTCCACTGATGGACGTCGCCCACGGTAGGGTCGACCTGCAGCACCTTGGACTCACCGTCGCCGAACGGGGAGGAGGGGTGGTAGGGAACATCGACGCCCTCGGTTTCGAATATCTTGGGCAGCAGGTGCTCGTATATGTAGCGGGCGGGGAAGTTGGTCTTGAGCCACGACTGGGTATCCTTGTCGTCGAAATGGTACTCGAGACCGTAGCGCTCGACAATCTGGTAGTCCTCATTGTTGCCGGTCCAGATGACGATGCACGGATGGTCCCGCAGGCGTCGCACATTCTGCCGCGCCTCTGCCCTCACGTTATCGAGGTAGTCGGGGTAGGCGGGGTAATTGGCACAAGCAAACATGAAGTCTTGCCACACGAGCAGGCCGAGCTCGTCGGCGGCAGCGTAGAAGTCGTCCGACTCGTAGATGCCGCCACCCCAGACGCGGACCATGGTCTGGTTGCCATCGGCGGCCAGCTGGAGCCAGTCCCGGTAGCGTTTAGGGGTCATCTGGGTGAGGAAGGAATCGCCGGGGATCCAGCAGCTCCCGCCGCAGAAAACATCGACGTTGTTGATGCGGAAGTAGAAGGAGCGGCCGTACGTGTCAGGCTGCTGGACAAGTTCCACCTTGCGGAAGCCCACCGTCTTGGTGGCGGTGTGAGCGATGCTGTTGCTGCCCAGGGACCTGCTTCCCTTGACTCGCAGGGTGTACAGAGACTGGGGACCATAGCCGCGGGGCCACCAGAGATCGGCGTCGTCTATCCGGATGGGCACGGAGCCCGTTGAAACGCCCGGGCCGGAGCCGACACAGGCCGTGTTGAAGCTCATGATCTCGCCCGTCTGGTTGTTCTCGAGCTCGAACTCAAGATTTCTAGCGCCGCTGTATCTGGCATGCAGCTTGCCCTTGAGAGTGGTGCCCAGGAGGGTGTAGGTAGCCCACACATCGTGGACGCGGCAGGCGTACGTCTCGATGGAGATGGGTTTCCACGGTCCACAGGGCGTCAGGACGGGGCCCCAGTCCCAGCCCCAGTGGTACTGGGCCTTCCGCACGGGGCCCCGCGAGACCTCGGTCTGGTGGACGATGAACTGGTGCTCGCTGTGCTCCGTCACCAATTCCAGGCCCTTCTTGCGGGCAGACTCGAAGACAATTTCGAGATCGTTCTCTTGGATGCCCCCCCTCAGGTTCTTGGTGACGATCTCGCGGTGCTCGAGGAACATGTTGGACGTGGACATGAGGAATTCGCCATTGAGGTAGACGGTAGCAAAGGTGTCCAGGCCCTGGAAGTTGAGGGCGGTGACGACGCCCGGCTTGCCATGGTCGCGCGGGGTGGGAAACCGGGTATGGTAGGTCCACGTCTCGTCGGCGACCCAGCGGAGGGAGAGCTCGTTGAGATCGAGGAAGGGGTCGACGATCTGGCCGTTCTTCAGCAAGTCGCGATGGATCTCGGTCGGGGCGTCATTGGCGGGGAACGACTCGGACTCGGCGTCGCGATCGCCCTTCTTGAAGGACCAGCCGGTGGTGAGCGGAAGGGAGGTGTACTGAGGGCCCGTGTCGATGGGGGATTTCGGGGAGGAGATGATGGACGAGGGCCGGGAGGAGAGAATGGACGAGGGCCGGGAGGACGGCATGGTGGCGGGGGGCGGCGGGCGTGTCGCACGGCGATGTTGGTAGACGGAGGGGGGTAACGCAACATGCAGTACCGGCAACGATGGCTACCCCGGGCGTGATATGGCGCGCGGGAGAGGAGGCGGGGGAGATGAGGGAGGAGGATCGGCTCTGGCTCGGTCGTCCATCCGCCCTAAAAGACCGGAACGTCGAGGTGTGCCGTGCCCCACTTGCGACAATATATGGACAATTTCCGTGGGGCCCGAAGAGGCGGTGGCTTCGAGCGGCGGTATGCCTGCCTGGGCGGGCACGGGGTCGCCGGCAGGAGGTCGCGAGAAGAAAGAGGGAGGGCATCCCGGGCCCGTAGCATTGCCAAAGAGGGTTGGCAAAACACCAGGACAAGACGCAAGGGTTACCTACCTTGTAAGGTGTGTAGGATGTATGTAGGCATGTACCTACGGAGACTTATTAGCTAAGGTGCCCAGGCTTGCCTTGCCGTGCCGCGCCGTGCCTGCCATGCCTCGTCGCGCGTCACGCCACGGCTCGTCTTTGCCCCGCCACACTCGGCATCCTCGGCGTTGTTTTCGGGCCAGCGATATGCCGCAAGCGGGGGGTGGCACGGGTGGGTTGTGCCTTCCGTTTGACTGGCGAGCCAAGCTTTCCCCCACCTTCCTCCTCCCCCAAAACAGTAACCAGTATCTATGATCCTTGTCGTATATCCCACCTTGCCTTACTACGTACTTCCCTATTAGGTAGCGATGTACTTGGGTATATCGGTATACGATACCCACGCTGCTGACTGCCACTTGTCAGCCAAAGGTAGAGCAGATCAAGGTGCCCAGGACAGGCGGGGCAGGCATCCATGTCTCGGGGAAGACACGACCGATATCTACACCCATACTTATGTAAGTACATGGGATGTTGCTGCCACTCGCGTGCATGCAGGTAATACCTGCCCTGCCCGTATATGGGATGGGATACTGGCACGAAAAAGGCAGGGGGCCTGCTGTGGTAAGAGTACTTTACTTGTATCCCAGTGGGCTATCTCGTACCTCATACGTACCGATGGGGGCTGCACCGCACCAGATACCTCCCTCCCTACTCCAGGCCATGAGGGGGGGAAAGGGGACGCCTACGTGGGATGCGATGCGGGGTACTCACTCTCACTGTCTGTTCATCGACTGGGCACTACAGACTATATCTCCCCCCATTCTGCGGATGACGCTCCTCAGTGGCGCTTCCACCTCCATCCACAACAGACCAACTCACCCGCCCTCATGGCCTGTGCCTTCACCCCCAAGCACGCCGAAGCCCCGGGCCAAATTCGGGAGCCCACGCCGGCCGACGATGCCAAGGCCGGCGCCGTCGGCCCGACCTTCGCCATCATCATGGAGAGGCATAAGCCGAACCCATGGGCCCCGGGGCACCTGAAGCTGTACCTGCTGTCGGCTGTGTGCTTTCTCAACTCGACCATGAGCGGTACGGCTGCCTTCGTGCCCGCCGCGTCCCGGCGCTGATGCCCTTGGCCAGGCTTCGACGGCTCTCTCATGGGCTCCATCAACGTGCTCGAGAACTACACCCGGTACTACGGCCTGCCCAGCGACGGCACCGCCTCGACCGGCATCGTCTTCGCCATATTCCAGCTCGGCCAAATGTGCGCCGCTCTGTTCGTGTGGGTCGCTGACTGGCTCGGCCGCAAGTGGCTGATTTTCATCGGCGCCGCCGGCGTCGCCATCGGCACCGTCGTCACCGCCACCGCCCCGACCCTGTCCGTCTTCATCGGTGGCCGTTTCTTGTTGAGCTTCTTCGCCCAGCTGGCCTGCTCCGCGAGCCCGCTGTATCTGGTCGAGGTTGCCCCGCCGCAGTATCGTGGCACCCTGGCCGGCATGTACAACACCTTCTACTACCTTGTGAGTGGCTAGCCCTCCGACACTGACTGCCCCGCTTCGCTGGAGGAAGGTGAGGTGAGGGGCGGAGCGGACAGAATGACGGCCCCCTCGCCCTCGCCCATGAGAGACAAGGGAAAGTCCAACGCTGGGGCTGACACGGGACCTAGGGCTCCATCCTGGCGACGTCGTCCGTTTACGGCGCTCATAAGCATCTCTCACACGACAACCTCGACTGGCGCCTCCCCCTTTGGCTTCAGATGGTATGCCCCGGCATCGTGGCCTGCGCCATCCTGTTCTTTCCGGAATCCCCGCGCTGGCTCGTCGGCAAAGACCGGCACGACGAGGCACGGGCGTTCCTCGTCAAACATCACGCTAACGGCGACGCCGACCACCCGCTCGTTGCTCTTGAGATGGCCGAGATGACCGAGTCGCTGCGCAAAGATCCCGTTACCGAATGGCGCAACTTTCTTGACCTCAGCGTGCTGTTCAAGACCCGCGCCCGTCGGTACAGGACCATGCTGAATCTGACCTTTGCCTGGTTTGGCCAGTTTTCGGGCAATAAGTCCGTCGTCCTGCGCCCTCCCCCCCTCTTACTCACGGCCGCGTTCCGCGACTAACGCGCCGGCTCCGCTAGTGTCGTATCCTACTACTTGCCCTATCTCTTGGCCAACGTTGGCATCCGTGACACCGATACAAAGCTCGTGCTCAACATCGTGTACGCGCTTGTGGGCTTTCTTTTCGCGACGGCCGGCGCGCGCATGCACGACGTCGTCGGGCGCCGTAAAATGCTGCTGGGCTCCACGGCCGGCCTGGTGGTGGCCCTGGCCCTCGCCGCCGGTACCGCCGCCGGCTACGAGGCCACGGCCAGTCGGGCCGCCTCGTCGGCCTCGATCGCCTTCATCTTCGTTTTCGGCGCCGTCTTCGCCTTCGCCTTCACCTCGATGCAGCCCATCTACCCTGCCGAGGTCATGAGCAACGACATGCGCGCCAAGGGCATGGGTACCTACAAGATCTCGGGTGGCGCTGCCGGTTTCATCAACACTTTCGCCGCCCCCATTGCCTTGAACCATGTGAGTCCGCCCCTCCCAAGCGGGTGCCTGTGCAACCTGCCCGCGGTAACTTGGCGCCCGAGCTGACCAATGCGTTAGGGACGTTATTGGGTCTACGTCTTTTTTGTTTTCTGGGACTGCTTTGAGTTCCTCTTCATGTACTTCTTCTTTGTCGAGACCAAGGGGCTGACACTGGAGGAGCTTGATGCCATCTTCGAGGCCACGAACCCGAGGAAGGCGAGCACTCAGAACCAAGCGGTGCGTGCAGGAGACCTGGAAGACTAACAAGAAACTGCCCGCGGGTCGTTGATAGTGCCTCCCCCCAGGCATTTGTTTTCCTATACGTCCGGTTCGCGAGTGGCGTAACGAGAACGCTGGATTCGCCTGAAGCCCCTGATGACAAGCAGAGCGGGAGATGCTTAGACGATGACTTGCCCAATGAGCATGAAGCTAGATTGCAGTAGCCGATTCTGACCCATTCACGATCCCACGACGTACGACGTCATCTACAAGTTCAAGAACTTCCCCGACTTTTCTCAAGCGTGAGTCCATTATCCATACGTGCATGCCTTTCTCTGTAGTCCGACCGGTTCAGACCAGAACACACCATCCATCACATAACATCCCTTTTGAAGTTTCTCTTTGGGCCCTGAAATCAGACGCCTGGGCTCTGCTGCCGAGACTGTTCCGGCCAACCGCTAAACAGCGTTACAAATCCCACGCCTGCCTGCTCGCTCAAATCCTAATGTACATCACAACTCCGGTCTTCAAATTGCATATCGCGACAATAGGACGAGAAATCAGACTTCGTCCTCGTCTTCCATGACGCTGTCCATGTCCATAACCTCGTCGGCGGCGCCAGCGTCGCCATCGTAGACGCCGAGGGGGATGCCCCGGCCTCCCCCGCCGGCCTCGAGCTCGTTGATGCTCTCGATGGCCTTGCGCAGCTTTCTCATCTCACGCTTGAGCTGGTTTCGTTGCTGCGCGATGGCGTCGTCTTCTTCCATCAGATGCTGGTAGGTGAATTCATCTGGGGCGTTGTTAGCAGTGCACAGATACGGGTTGACGGGTGATGAGATGGGGGCGTCGGAAGGGCGGGGGAACTCACTGCCTCCCGAAAGACCCAGTTTCCCATCGAGAAACTGATCCAGCTGCCGCTCGGCGATGGGCCGCAGCAGATTGGAGTTGACACTGATCACTACACTGCGGGCGAAATGCATGGCGGCCATAATGTAGTAGCCGCGGACCACCGAGGCAACCTCGATTTCGGCAGCATACGAGTCCTCGCCCAGGCGCGGCAGATTTTTGCGCAAGTGCTCCTGCTCCTTGGCACGGTCGACGGGCTCCCACAGGAAGCCAGCGGCCTTGAGACGGGAAATGTTGCGCGCCCGCCGCAGCGTCTCCTCCTCCAGCTCCTTGTATCTCTTGTAACTGTCACCATCGGTGACGAACATGTGGTCCAGCTCCGACATGTACAAGTCCACAAGCTTGGCATCTAGCTTGGCGTCTTGCTTTGCCACAAAGTCGTTCAGGTGCGCTTGCGATTGCACGTAGATGTTGCGCTGCATGAAGTTGGACATGGACGTGTCCAGCGCCGAATGAATGACGCGCTGGTAGATGGCCATGGTTCTATGGAGGTACAGCTGGAGCGGCTTCTCCCATTTCCTTATGGCCGCCTTGAATAGGGGCGTGTATGTTTCCTGGGGAATGACGTTGGGCGGCATGCCCGGCAGCTTACGCCGCATAATTTCGGCACGAATGTCCTTGATGCTCAGGCCCTGCCGGCCCAACTGGTAGAACTGCACGAAAGGCGACGGGGGCTCGCAGGGCATGGGCGTGGCCGAGACGGACACGGGCGTGGACGCGCGGACGGCCAGATCGAGCTCGTTCTTGACAGGCGGGGCCAGCTGCTGCGTGAAGGAGCCGTCGGTTCGGATGCGCCGTGGTGTTCCCGTGGTGCGCATAGTCGAGTCGCTCGGCCGAGGGCGCTTGCGCGATGGTGTATCAACGGGTGAAGCCTCCCCGTCGGATCCGCCAAGGTCAATAACGGGCGGTGGGTCATCATCCTTCACAATGCAGGTGGGCTTCATCCTAATCAGGCACTCCTGGAATTGCTTGTTGAGCGTGTCCCACTCCGACATGAACGACGGGTCTCTAATCGCGTCCTTCACATCGCCACAGAACCTATACAGGCTGGTTTTGACCTCGTGCTCGACGTTGTTGGGCAGCTCGGGGAGCTCTGACAACTTGGTGCGGACATCCCGCAGGCGAGCGTTCACCTTTTGCTTGATGGATGGCAGGCTGTCAGCAAACGCATCGCCAAGGCGGCGCGAGATGAACTCGGTGAGCAGCTCCACGCCACAGCGGTTTTGGAACTCGCGGAACTCGACGGGCCAGTTGCTGGGTCCGTCATGGAAAAATCGTTTCTCCCACTGGGTGGCGCTTTCCAGGGCTTCGTCTGAAGGCCGGGAAGTGATGAAATAGCCCTGGCCGACGGGGTGCTTCTCGCCCCGCAGCATCGATACCCAGGGAGCTGTGTTGTCCGTCTGGACCATGTCGGCCTTGGTCATAACGCCGATGGTGCGTCGTCCCGCCTTGGCCTCGCGGATGATACCCAGCGATATGGAGTTTTCCGGGTCCTGGTTCATAGGCAGCGCCCACATGATGATGGCCTGCGGTCGGCAGACATAGTGACTGGTGAGGTTTCGGACGACCTGCACGATGTATTCGTCTTCTTCCTGTGGCGGCGACAGGAATACGCCTGGCAAATCGTAGAAAGAGAGATCGGGGAGATTGGGGCCTTTGACCTCGAGCGCCACGATGTTGGGACTGAACTGGGCCTCGGTGTTGCGGACCGCATCGGCAAGGTGTGTCTCCTTGGCCTCGGCACCCTCGCCAGGAATGAACAAGTCCGAGTTGCGGTTCGAGTTGAGGATGGCGACCTGCGCCCAGCGTAGCACCTCCTCGATCTCTTCCTTGTTGTAGATGGTTTTGAAAGACTTAATCTCCCGGTGCGGCTTCGGTACCCAGGGCGGAAAGGGGTTGGCCTTGGTCACATCGGCCCTCCTGATGCGGCCCGTGGGCTTGTAGTCGTAATCAAGCTGGAGGGATACGGTACAGGACCACACGGGGTCCTTGTTACGGCTCAGCCTAATGTGGATGGGGCACCGGGTGCAGACGCCACCAGATCGCGGAAGATTGAGTTCGGCCAGTCCCGACATCAGACTGGATTTCCCAGCAGACTGATCCCCCACCATGACAAGCTCGGGAAGCTGGGCGACATGCTGGATGCCCAACTGCTGCAGCTCACCCAGAGTGTCGTTGCACGCCTTCAGTTTCATGCCAATGTCGGTGAAGCTTCGGTGGCTGAAGCTCTGTTGGACAGTCATGTCGCCCGGCGACGAGGCAATGCTCTGGCTGCGGTCGGACTGGGCCCTTACCCTGACCTCCATCATCATGACGCCCTCCTGGTTTTCCGGTCTCGTCTCGACGGTGGCTGGCAGGAAGTTAGCATGCATTGAGATACGGCCTCGGCCAGGTGGGGGTGGGCGGGCACGTACGGGCTTCCGAGCGGTCAAAGTACGACCGTGGCGGGCCAACCGACTCAGCACCTTGGCGGGTGCTTCTTGAGTTCGCCGTTGAGGGAGGCCCCATAGCACCGCGGGGCGCAGTAGCCGTTCTGCTGGAGAGCGGCGGCGCAGCCGCGTTGGTGTTGGGCTCCTGCTTGATGGAAACTTGACGGTTCATCGTGAGGGTGGAACAGTCGCTGAAAGCCCCGTTAGCGATAGTCGAAGGTAACCTCGAGAATAAAAGGTGGGTGGAAGGTATGCTTGCCTGAACCTTGATTGGGACATACGAAACGACCCAGGGCCGCTGGATGATGATGGGACAACGGCGGCACCGAGAGGCCGGTTGAAGGAACTGTGAGGGCACGGCCTAGCTGCTGGTACAAGAGGTCAACGATAGCGGATCCCTCGCGAAGGCGCAACGGCATGTAAGAGTCGGTGCGACGATGGGGGATGGAAAGGTGGGAAAGTGGAAGCGCGGAGTAGAAGCGCGTTCCACTTTACGCGTCGGACGAGTTTTGCAGCAGTCGCTTGTGCTGGGGGTTCGCGTCAAGACACGTCGGGGCGATAAGGATTGTTAGGACAGCGGGCGACCACACACGCTGTGCCTAGCAGCCTGGATCTCAGCTCCGAGAGCCCGCCAATCTCGAGCGCGCCTGGGGGGCCCAGAAATTCGGTGGCTGGGCAACGAGAGCTCTTGAGAGGTGGGGGTTTCACTAAGCTTGCTCGGCTTTTCCAGCACAGGCCGCGAACAACCATCCCATCCTTCTTGCGGGCTAGAGTACCTAACCACCCATGTACCTGCATGCATACTTTGGTTACTGGGTGTAACCTCCCGTCTCATCTGGCATTGATCGTGAATCCCCAGTCCACGGCATGCAAGCTGGGGCAAGATAAAGTATGTGCAACGAACGTTTTCAAATAGTGGACGGGTGTAACTCTCCGCAAGATTTCAACGCGTGATGCTGCCCACCTTCCGAGTCGCGTAGAGTGCCTGCAGTAGCGCCCGCCACTACAGCGGTAGTGGTGTGTAAGGGGAGCTGGGCGGTACTTACGTCCCGCCCAGCTAAGCACTCAATTTACATCTGCCTGTAAGCCGTTCGGCCCAGTCGCTTCACTGGCAAGTGGGAGTAACGGATATGTACTGGGGTGGTACATATGGTCGGATTACCGAAAGCTCTCTCACATCATTCATTGCCTCTAAGCTACCTCTGATCAAAGAGGTCATACCAAAGGCCGCCTCGGGCATTTACACGAAGTCCAATGTTTGTATTAGATCCCAGAAGCCCAGGTACCGAATTGCAACGTATATCATGGCGGGTGCAATCCAAAACACCCAACATCCATCTTAGGCAGTCCATAGTAAAATCATCCGTAAGAAGGAGCCCTGGCTACTATCTGAGCCACAGCAAAACCCCCCCATGGGCGCTGTCACTCGCGTCGCCTAAAGCCCGATACGCCAGAACAGATCTGGATGAGGTATCTAGTACGTGCACTGGCTTCCCCCCTCTGGAGGGCAGCATGAGACGGCACCGAAATCAACTGACAGGCCAACTTCACCACGCAACAGACGAAGAAGGGGGCATCTATGTTCTGCGCAACTATGGCGACGAATATATATGACCAGCCATGCCCCGCATCAGTGGACTAGAGTCGATTAGCTACCATCTTCCGTCGCCCAGCCGCACCATCTCGTACGCACCATTCCGACCCAGGACAGGCCCGCCCTCCTCTTCGTCCCGTACCCTCCCCCACCGCCGCTCGTCCTTGTCGTCGTCGGAGCCTGGCGGCGGGTAGGGCGTGTCGCATTCTCTGCTGCCCAGCCGGGGCCAGTACCGCCTGTAGGTCCAGAACGAGATGACAATGCCGAGGAGAGACCCCGTGCACACGTCGTAGACGTCGTGGCGGTAGTCCTGACACCGACTCATGGCGATCATGGCGGCACCGACGTACGGGGAGAGGCAGACGAGGGCGCGGCCGAGGTCCCGCCGGTCGCGAAAGATGCGGAGCTGCCCGGCAAGGAAGAGGGCCGTGTAGCCCAGTCCCGCGAAGCTGAAGCTGCTGTGGCCCGAGGGGAAGGAACGCCAGCCATCGTGCAATAGGTGGTGGTCCGTCTCGGTGCACACGGTGAAGTCCACCAGCGTGTTCGTGGGGGTGCCCTTGGCGGGCTTGCACCGCGCCAGCAAGTCCGGTCGCGGTCGCCCCACTGTGTTCTTCACGATGTCCGTCAGGAAGCTCGTCAGAATCAGGGCGATGGCGAGGCCGAGGATGGTGGCGTGGTGCTTATGGGCCGACGCGCGCGTCGTCAGGTTGACGAGGATGACGAAGAGGAGCGGGATGGCGGCCGCGTACACAACATTCATGGTGACGGGCACACGCTCCACCTCGGCGTGCGGGAAGGCGATGGCCAGGTTCGAGATGCTGAACATGCGGTGGAAGGGCTCGACGAAGACGGCGATGAGGCTGTAGGCGGCCAGGAGGCCGGCGAAGCCCACATAGTCGGGGGCGTACGAATGCTGTGCAGGAGAAGAGCGGCGTCAGCAAGGCGAAGGCAGTACGGATTGGCGGCGGCGTCGGCGTCACCGGCAATCAAGCGACATACCGTCCAGAAACGAGCCAATGCCCCTGGCACCCCTCTACCGTCATTGGCATTGCTGCCCATCGGCGGTGCCATTGCAACAAGTCACCGGCGACGGATGCTTTTGATAACACCCCAGATCATAGCTCCAAGGAGGAAACAGCAGAAGGGATGGATGAATTGACAGCGGGTGTAAAGTCGGCTACGCAGGTCTCGAGGGGTCGCGTGTGGTCTGGGGTCCGAGGGGAAAGCGGGAGGGGGAGGATCGACGGACGTCAGGTCGCATTCGAGACATCCAAGGGTAGGTACTATGTACAAACAACGACGACGGCGACGACGACAACGACGGGAGCCCAACCGAGTAGGGGAGGTCTCCAGTCCCCCGAAAGCCCCTGTTCTGGGGGCAAATGGGCGAATGAGATGGGATGTTGATTGCCCCTGGTGTAGTGGACATTTACGCGGGCTGGCCCCTGGGTTCTCGTTCTGGGCTAAAATGTACACGTAAAAGCATGAGTACATTTGTACATACATGGTGTCAATGTAGGACCATACTTACATTACCAACATCTTATTCAACCTACATAGCCCGCGAGCGCATCAAACACCAGCTTCTGGCGGCCTATGTTCCACGTCCCACGATGCACAGAATGTGCCCATTTATTATGAGGTACATAGGTGTTCAATCGAGAGCCACGGGTGTACCTATGTAATGTACTCACTATGCAGCCATAACACTGGGATGAGAGGTCACTAACACCCGACAGTACATCCTTCTATGGGCCCTGGATGGATGGAAGAAGCCACTGCACAACGACCGACCGAGCTTGTGTGGGGCGCGTCCCGTCATTTGAACTTCCAAAAAAAGCCTGGGAATCAGCAGTCTACCTACGTCTCGTGCTGGCGGCCGCATCATTAAACCACACCTGTCCATCATCGACCCTCCAGCCCATCGACAGCGCCATCCGCCATGCTCAAATCTACACACAAGCCGTCAGCCAACCCGCCGCCGCCGTTGCCGCCCGACTGGACTGCGCACACGGCGCCGACAGGGCACACTTACTACTATAACGCCGTCACGAAAAAGTCGCAGTACCAACGGCCCGGCCTTCCACCCACCGCGAGTACGCCGCCGCCGCCGCCGCCGCCGCCGCAGCTCCCGCAGTTCCCACAACCGACCCATGCGAACCCCAACGCGAGTTATCTGCAGTACTCGGCCATCCCGAAGCTCTCGGACCCAGCCGCCGCGAACGCGTGGCAGGCGCAGTTCAACCCGCGGCCGCAACACGACCCAAGAGGCGGCCACGCAGGCGGTGGGCGCGGCGGTCACCATGACAGGCCCCGCCCACAGCCGCGCGACAAGCCGAAATCCAAGGTGGCCGTGCCCGGTTGCGAGCCATGGATTCTGGTCTACACCAAGTACGGCCGGCGCTTTGCCTACAATCCCGACAAGAAGGCCTCGTACTGGCGCATACCCGAAAAGGTCATGAAGGGCGTCATCGAGCTCGATATACAGGCCGCGAAAGCGAAAGCATCCGGTGGCGAAAAGGCAAAGGATGTCGGGGCCGAGGGCCTTCGCCCCGACGCTACGGAGTCTGCGGATCAGGATGTGACTATGCAGGATACGCCGGTGCAAGAGAGGGAAGAGGCGCCGCCTGGCGAGGAGCTAGGCTCCGACTACGAAGAGGTGGAAGTGACAGACTCGGAAGGCGAGCACGACGAGGAGGAAGGGGGCGCCCCCAAACGCCAGCGCACCGAGGAGGCCGCCGAGGAGGAGGGACCATCGGCCCCCGTGGAATTCAGCGAGGCCGACTTTGCCGCTCAACTCCAGGCCATGGGCGAGGACTACGGTCTGGACCCGGGCGAGTACGACGACGGCGACTCGGCCAATTGGCCCGAAGGGGCCGAAGGTTTGCCGCTCTCGGACGAGGATGCCAAGGCCTTATTCACCGACCTCCTCGCCGATCACGGCGTGAACCCGTATTCGCCTTGGGAAAAGCTGATCGACGACGGCAGCGCCGTGGTTGACGACTCGCGTTGGACCGTTCTGCCCAACATGAAGGCGCGGCGCGAGGTCTGGGAGGAATGGAGCCGGGCCCAGATCGTCTTGATCAAGGAGCGGCGGGCCCGCGAGGAGAAGCGCGACCCGCGCATCCCCTTCGTTGCACTGCTGCAAGAAAAGGCCACGCCGAAACTCTACTGGCCCGAGTTCAAACGCAAATACAAAAAAGAAGGCCCCCTGCGCGACACGAGCCTGACGGACAAGGAGCGCGAGAAGCTGTACCGCGACTACGTGGCGCGCGTCAAGATGCCCCTGGACACGCAGAAGAAGGACCTCGCGACGCTTCTGCGTAGCATCCCTGCCCAGGACCTCCACAACCAGACGCTCCCCGAGAACCTGCCCAGCGCCCTCGTCGTTGACGTACGCTACGCTGCCCTATCCCCCGGGCTGCGCGACCCGCTGGTCAAGGCCTACATCGAGACACTACCGCCGCCGCCGTCGGCGGACGAAGCCAAAGAGGACGAGGCGGCGCGCAAGGCCCGCGAGGAGCGCAGGAAGCGGGAGAAGGCGCTGGAGGAGCGTGAGAGGGTGGTCGAGGAGCAGAAGAGACGGCAGAGGAGGCAGCTGGAGCACGGACGCGCCATGCTCCGCGAAGAGGAGAGGGAGCTGGAGCGTGCACAGCAAGTGACGAAAAAGGGGCTCCAGAGTCAACTGCTGGCCGAGAGGGAGGCAAAGGGTGGCGACCCAGCCGTCGGCCCCCAGGCGGCGGCCTCGAGTCGACCTGCGGAATGATTGTTATAGCTGTCACGGCACGTGCGGAACGGAATAGCGAAGGCGAAGGTTCGCCAATCCCAAAGTGTCAAGCGATTCGCCCAACTGTGCAATGGGAACCCCAGGGGTTTTACATCATCTCGATTCGTGACAAGCTATGCGTTTACTCGTGGATTCGTGTGATGTAGCGATGCCGAACGACCGACCAAAAGTTTCCACCCGCGAGCAGCAAGTTAAGTCGTACGTACTAATGGGAAGCTACAGCCTTCCTATCGGCGTCCCCGGCTGGCGGGCCGGGGGCCGACCAACCCCCCCCCCCCCCTCAAGAACTCAGATCAGCCAGGTGTCGAACCAGGTAACGGCCTGCAAGAAGGCCTGCTCCTTGGCCCAGCGCTCGTGCTTCTTATTCAAGTCGCAGCGGACCGTGAAGCCGTGCTCGACGCCGCTGTACAGGTTGATCTGGTAGGGCTGACCGCTCTCGGCCAGGATCTCCTCGGACCTGTGGCGCTTCTCGGCCGGGAAGATCGCGTCCGTTTCGGCGGCGGCGATGGAGAGCGGTGCCTTAAAACCAGCCAGCTCCTCCTCGTCGACGAAGGACGGGTGGGCGAAGTAGCCGCACTTGATGTCGGGGTAGTGGCGCGCGACGTACTAGAGGGAGCCAAGGCGGGCGGTTTAGCGCACGTTACCACGGCCGGGGGGGGGGGAGAGTCCATCCGCGCGCGCGGGGGTGGGAGACGACGGTGAGACACGTACCTTGGCACCGAAGCAGTAGCCGACGGCGCCCAGCTTCATGACGCCCAGGGGGCCCTTCATGTAGTCGATGGCCTGCTTGACGATGGGGTCGACGGCCTCCTTGGTGTGGGGGTTCTTGCCGTCGGAGCCGTGGGCGAACCAGCGCATGATGTCGAAGTCGGCGGGGCGGTTCTCGGTGAGCTGGTCGCCGTTGAAGACGTCGATGATGAGGGTGGTGTAGCCGTTGGCGGCGTACTGGTCGGCCAGGAGCTTGGAGTTGGGCCACAGGCCGAAGACGTCCGGGATGTACAGGATGCCGGCGCCCGCCTTGGCCTTGTCGGCGGCCGGCTCGGCCAGGTAGGCGTCGAACTGGCCGACCTTGATCATCTTGCCCTGCGGCTCGCCCCTGCGCACGCCGTGGTCAGCAGCGTTGGGGGGGGGGCGGGATGACACGGGGGCGCCTGGCCAACCAATGGCGGGGCAGGGGGGAAGGAGGCCATATCGCATTCGCCCACCCGCGCGCGGCCCAAGAAAGCGAAGGGGGTCGCGGCGGGGTAGTAGATGGGATTCAGGCGGGCGGGGGACACAGCACTACTTACACATGGCGAACACCGACGACGCAGCACTTTCCGGGGGGGTTGGAAGCCATATCGACGAGAATTGGTTGTCGGGAGATGCTGTGGGATCGTGGGGGCGAATAAAGTAGAGGTAGAGAGACACTTGGTGATGCAGGATCCCGCCAGTCGCAAAGTTCTATAGCTTCAGATGAAGTAGAGAGACAGGAAGACAGGATGGCAGAAGACAGAGGTTGGGAGGGGAGCCGAGGGTGAAAAAGAATCCGGCCTCGAGCGCCGGCCAGTGGGACATGGAGGGACAGACACAGGAAGGCTCGGCAAATGGGAGGCTACGGAAGGGGCCACGGCGACGGAACTACTGCGTTCATGCTGGACGCGGCCGGAGGTTCCGTCATCAGGAGGCGCGAACATCCATTCGTTCCTGGACGACAACGACGCATCCCTCGCACATGGAGGGGGCGCCCCAGTCCGTCTGGCGTCCGACCCCTCCTGCCCTCCACCCAAACCATCAACCACCATTGATGCAGGCCGGGGCGGAAACTGCCTCCGTCTGACCAACCTGATGATGCGGCACGAAGCTTGTTTACTATGCACGCGGGGCCGGTCTGTTTCCACAACAGCAACGGCTGTGTGCTTGCTTGGTCAGCATCCCCTTGTCGCGAAGCTCTCTCCAGCCGGCAACCAGGTAGGTGGGCGGCGCCAACTCCCTCAGGTGGGCCTTTTCTCGGCGCAGATTCGGAATCTCCATGCCAGATCGTCGGTCGCGAGTTCTTTGGGTGGTGATGCAGACAGGGCCAGCACGGGCTTGCGTCATGAGCCCCCTTCCGTAGCCTCCTCACTCCCCTCTCCCCTGCCCCTTGTGCATGCATGCGTGCGGCCCCAGTCCGATCGAGCTGAGTGGAAAGCATTGCCCTGGCTTGGCTGAGCTGTCGATCCTATACGCAGTAACAATGTCCCCTCCCGTGCCTTACTGAGTACACACAGTATGCACCAAGCCTGAGCACCTAACCCAATGAGCCAATTGCCCATACTTGTAAACCAACCCTGGCAGCGCACGCGAAAACCGAAAGCCCACTGGCATGGAGGGAAGAACCAATCTGTGTCTATTATCCATACACGTTGTAGCGGCTTCTGGAACAATCTGTGACTCCCACCCATCCATTGTTTGCCCGTTCTCTTGATGCGGCCCCCGCTACGGCTCACTCACCCGTTCCCGCACCCGCCTGCCCCGATGTGTGTGCTTCGGACCAGGGACAGCCTCTGCATCGAGATCCATGGGGCTCACTACTCGACCTGGCGGTGCCATTTTCATCCACTCCAAGACATGGCGGAGAGCGCCGGCCTTGGGCGTGCCGCCGCCAAGACTGGGAGAACGGCCATCCTCGGCCGGAACCGCACCGCCGGTGCCCAAGGGAGGGCTTGCATCCACACGGGCCGCTCCTTTCTAAGACACGCGCGGGGGAGGCTGCGTCTGGGGTTCTGGGGAAGCTGTCGCATCACCCGCGTCGCTGCCTGCTGACGTAGGTCTGCTCGCGAACATGTGCAATAGGTCGGCTTTGGCAATGGACCGCCGGCCGTGCGGCCGTGAGCCCGAGGACGATGTGCGAGGTGGAAGGCTCGAGCGCTTTGGGCTTGGGGAGTCGGGAGTCCTGGGAGGGTTCGAAAGAGGCGAGGGCCGAGATTCGGGTTTACCCGCCTTCGCCTTCCCTCCCTTACTCAACGAGCTGGAGGGAGATTTTGCCGAAGGCGCGGACAAGGCATCGGGCTCCCGAACGACTGGAATGCCCCGACCACCCACCCCGGCCTTGGGTGGCGGTGAGGGCAGCTTGCCCGGGGAAACGGTTGGACGGCGCTCCTTGGCGCACTTCCACGTCCGCTCCGGGGACGTCGGGGTCGGGTCCGAGTAGTCACCCGGCACCAACGCTTCCTCCGAACTGCGAGCCGTGTTGGATCGCGCCACCTTGGGTCTCTTGGTCAAGCTGGCGAGACGTACACGCCACGTCGTGCGCGGCTCTGGTGGTGGGTCGGCGAAGATATGGGTTTCGAATCGCTGTATGGTTGTGGTCCTGCTACCGCCGTCGTCTGCGGCCGGGTGCGAGACGATGTCGGTATCGTAGGGGTGAGTGCTTTGACCCGGCTTCGTTGGCCTTATCGGCGCTCGGCTCCCCGTCTCGGGCGCCGTGCTCGGCCGCTTCTCTCCTTTAGCCTGGGCGTCGTCAATCTTGATGTCCAGGCGATCTTGCACGCTTTCGAGACGACACTGAAGCCATTGCACGGGGACGGCAGCGGCTTCGAGAGCCTTGACCTTGGTCGTCTTGGGAGCCTGGTCGTCGTCGGCGGGAGGCAACCGTGACTCGGAGCGCTGTTCGACCAAGGTGGTGACGGTGGGCCATCGTTGGCGGTAGTCAGGTCCCGTGTCCTGCGCGTCCTGCGTGTCCTGTCCGCGCTGCCTGGCCAGGCCAAGACGTCGGAAAATGGACGGGGAGGGACGCTGCTTTCTTGACGGGGCATCTCGGCCAGTAACCATGGCGAAGACAGGTGAGCCGGCTGCCGGTTACCCAGATCAAACCGTGGACAGCATAGCTACGGGGCTCGCCTCAAGGTCTGGAAGCGGCCTGCCTGCCAAGGGACGCTCTGGCGAAGGGCGTGGATCGACCGGAGCAGAGAGGGCGGCTGTGGTGCAACGCAGCCGTGGCCATAGCGGAATATGGATAGGTATCTGCGCCGCCAAGCTACGTGCATCCATATGTGGTGAATGTGTAAGAGGGTAAGAGGTAGGTATGAGGTAGGTAGGTAGCCCTCTCTTGTTGGACTCGATGAAGAAGAGGTGGCAGTCACGGCCGCCATTGTCAGCACTCCGTCTCACTTACCTGCTCCAGGCCCGTTCAGTCCAGCCCAGCCCAGTCGTCTTCCATGGTCGTATCCAGTATAACTCTTTGCTGCAGTATCGCTTGAAGCCTGGTAGGGCTGGTTGGTTACTGCGCATTCAAGAGGGGCTGAACGGTAAGGGATCCCAGGGAAACGCACCTTCTGTATGGAATAGCGGGAGGTAATAGCAACCGACAAGTCACTACTGCCACGGTATATTCCATGCTTTCCATTCATACTAACCTAGGTACATATGTTAGGTACCTACTTTAAGTCCTTACTTCCCAATAAACGAGGTAAGTATGTCCAATACCTACATACTTACATACCTCTTACTTGAAGTAGGTAGGTACCTTACCTAGGTAAGTCGGCAGTCGGCACTCCATTGTCTTGGGGTGAATGGCCCTTGGCATGGATGGATTTTGAAGCTGCCCACCTTCTCAAATCCGGGAAAAGTGAGCACAACAGCTCGATCTTCAACCATCATCTTCGAAGCTGAAAGCACGCCCGGGATGCTTCTCGCGCTTACCAGGGACGGGCGTACTCGACCGTGATGACCCGATACGGGGCAAACGCAATGGAATATGCTGACGGCATTGGAGCAAGCAGAAGACGCCATCGACCCAGCGTATCCCGGTCCCTCGTGGCTCCTCATCGTACATGTAAGAAAATGCCATCCTTAAGTATTTAAGTTCTTAACTTCAGTCCCAAGCGAGCCACCTCACCCACTCGCCGATCTCGGTCGAAATTTCGCTGCTTGTTCCACATCTGGAACTGCAGCCGACCGCGAAAGGATCAGAACCATTGCGCCGGTACCATACGATCCCACCTTTCTTCCGATGGCGGCACCCGTCATACCCCTCTTCTGTACTGGGCTATGCGATGGGCCAAAACCAGGATGGGAAATCTACGTGTTCCCTGTCTGTCTGCTCTGTGCGGAAGGGCGGAATGGGAATGCCACATCACCGCTTTTGCAGCCTTTCCCGCCGCCAAAATCGTCGAACGAAGCTGCTGCAGGCTGCCGATATGACGACGCGAGAGATCCAGGACCCTGCCGACCAGGCTCGCAAGGAACAGAAGAGCGGAGAGGTTCATGGGTCCTGGCCTGTGCATGTCATATTCGCCCAGAAGCCACGAGACGCTGCCTACCTAGGGATGGCCGAGGTTGGTGCCTGAGTAACCGCCATCTTCAACGTTGGCGATGTGCTCCGCGCATTCCACCTCGGCTCACTCTTGGTGCTCGGTTCTCCCTGTATACGCGTAATCCGGGTTTGGCCCCCCTCCTGAGCGCTCACCTCCAGTAAGGCGACAAGCACCCAGCTGTGCATGACCCGGTGGTGCAACTGTTCTTTGGCTCGGTTGCGCCCTTGCATTCCTGTATCCACCCAATCCAAGCTCCCTGCATGCAACATGCAAAGTGATGGTTGGTTCCGGGCGCCCAAGAGCCCGCCATCCCCGTAGCCAAGCGCCGGGGATAGGCAGGTACTCAGCTAAGGAACCATGAGACCAAGCCAAGGGAAAGCAGCAGCTTCTCCCAGAGCCTTCTTGTCCCTCCACCGCCGGTTCTTCAAAACTGATCTTTGGCAACCGAAACCTCTTCGGCGGGCGACGGAGCCAACAAAAGTACCACTACGAACCAGAGGCGTCGCCATGACTGACCCACGGCCTAGGAGCCGGACAGATGCGCCCAAAGCATCGGCGGGGGCTGCCCATGTCGCAGCCTCCCGCCAGCGTGCCCTTCTCCCGGCGTCTGAACTCGTTTCCATGGAGCGCCGGGGACAAGGCAACCAGGTTCCCGGAATGATGGCCATGCCTCTACTCGAGGTTGATCCTAGGGGCTGGAACGGGCCCATATACGCTTTAGGAGGACAGGCATCCCGTCAGCTGCCATCGTCTCGGCAGCCTGACCCATCAACACTCGCAAGTTTTGGTGAGCCATGGGATCAAACGCCATCGTACGCACACAATGTCGATTCTGAGGCCTGGCTCCATGGCCGGGGCTGGAACCAGCTTCCTTCACCGGGCCTATGGGGAAACAGCGAGCCGCTGCCCTACGACCGCGCATCGCAGACCTGGGCTGGACACTGGCAAGCCCACGGCCCGGCACCCAACTTTTCTAACGTCCCCGAAGACCATAGTTTGGGGTTGATGCCACAGACTTCGGAGCACCAAGCTCCGCCCTTCCAGCCGAAACCGGTGGATCTTGTCCTGGAAATCGATGCCTACTCCAAGCCCGATCACCTCAGTCCCCTCCGCGATGTGACTGGCGACTCGGTACAAGAAGATGGCTCTATCGAGATCGACGGCCGTATGTACCAAAGCTTCAAGGAGGACGGGTACATTCTGCCCAACGACCCCGAGGAGCAGGATCGTCTCGACCTGCAGCACGCTGTCAATCTCGCGCTGCTGGACGGAAGGCTCGTCACCGCTCCCGTCCGAAACCCAGCTCGTGTCGTAAGCAGCGTTTGTGTTCTTTGTACCCTCTTTTTAGCTCGAAGCTACCCCGTCGTGGCCCCCTCACGCTCCGTTTCTGTCATTTTGGCCGAAGGATGCTCCACGAAGACTTGTTCCCGAAGACTTATTCCCGAAGACTAGGCACTAACTCGGGATCACGGTAGCTGGATCTTATGACGGGAACGGGTATTTGGGCGGTCCAGTACGCGAAGGAGAACCCACGATGCGAGGTGACGGGCACCGACCTGGCGCAGATCCAGCCGCGCAAGGACCGGCGGCCCCCCAACGTTTCGTTTATACGCGAGGACGCCGAGGGCATGTGGACGTTGCCGGCCGATTTCGACTACATCCATATGCGCCTCGGCCTCGCCTTCACGAAGGACCACGCCGGGCTGGTCGAAAAGATTTTCATGCACCTGCGGCCCGGAGGCTGGGTAGAAATCCACGACGGCCGTCCCGAGTTTCTGTCATTCGACGGCAGCCACGCAGGGGCGGCGATGGCGCGCTGGGTGGCGGCGACAGCCGAGGGCCTGCGGCGACTCAACCGGGACCCAGAGGTCGTGGTCAATTGCGTAGGGCTCCTTCGTGGCGCCGGCTTCGTTGATGTCCATGAGAGGATCCTGCCCGTGCCTATCGGAAGCTGGGCGCTTGACGCCAAATATAAGCGCGTTGGGCAGTTCAACGGCGCGAACCTGAGGCAGGCGTGGACGAGTGGCACGGGCAATCTGCTTCTGAAGGCGGCCGGCATGCATCGTAAGTGCCCCTCAGTTTCCTGGCATCGCCCTTGATTTCGGACTGAAGAGGACCGAAAGGAGAAGCTGCTCTACGAATACATGGCTTGGAAAACTACTAACTTCGCGTCTTGCAGCCAATGATATCCAGCTTCTCAACGAGCAGTGTGTGGCCGAGTTGGATTCTGGGTCGGTACGAAGCTACGGTATAGCGCATATCATTTATGCCCGGAAGCCTTGAGATGTGTAGCGCTGGGGCTTTTCTCAGGGGAAAAGGGGGGGGGGGGGGGGAAGCTGATGCTTGTTTGCCAATGGAGTCCATGTATGCGGGTTGACTGAAGCGGCTGGCCGGCCCGCCCAGTTGAACAGCGAGGAGGAACAGCCCCTGGTGCAGATCACGAGCGAGCCAGTCAGCAATCTTCCAATTGCAGGTGGCAATCCTACCCAAGGCCATCTTGTCAGGTACCTACAACATACCTCAAGTAACCCTTTCATATCTTCCCGGATCGGCACCGACTGATATGGGATATGCAAGCCCGGTTGTGCGTGGTTGGCGAAGCCGGAGCCAAGCCTTGATTGCTCCCCCTTCTTTCCTGTTGCGCCGCACTCGGGGTGGGCAGGAAACCCTGGCTTCTCCGATGGTGACCTTCAGCAACAATGAGGCCGCACTACATCTTCCTCTCAGGGGCCCATCTGATGAATGGGGGCCCCCCCCCCCTGCCACAAGGCATACCGACACGGCTGACGCGTCTTTCCTCCCCGCCGGGCCATTTGTTGACGGGCCGAGACTTCGGAGCATTTCCTCATCTCGGAAGCGAGCAAGCAGTGTGTGCTCGACCATAGCCCGGGTAACACAATTCCACTGTGACGCTTAGCGTGGAGTGAAACATGGTGTTTAGCACTTCATTGACTATAGCCTGACGTCGACCAGCCGACTAGCATCGGGACTCAAGATGATCTCTGGCAACCAAACCACCGAGATTCTGTCAAAAAGTCGTATTTCCCACGCCACCGGGCCCACGTGCGTTTGGGGCCCGCGCGTGTGGCCCCTGTCGATGCTGGGCCGTGGGACTCGAGACCAGTGGGATATCACCACCGTACCTCGTCTTGTTTAAGTACCGTCCCCAGTCCCCAACACGAAAGCCATGTCCGCACCGAGCGCGACGCGGTCGAGGCCTTGATGGAAACCCTGGCCGGCAGCGCCGTCGAGGGCACCGAGATGGGACCCGACGACGACCGCGGCTTCTTGATCCCCGCCGGCTACCACGACCTGCGCCACATCGAGACGCCCAACGCCCGCCACATCGCCTCGGTCATCTGGGGCGCGACGCTGGCGTGCGCCTTCTTCTGCCTGAGCAAGATCGTCCGGCAGTCTGTGGCGGCCCGCCGCCGGCGGCGACTGCGCAACACCTACATCTACCTCATCTGGGTGACGTGGATCTCGACGGCCGTCTCGTCTCTCGTCGTTTGGCTGTGGCTCCTCTTCTTCCTTCCCACAAGGTACGCCCCGGGGGTGGGGAGGGTTGGTTGGCCTCCCTTTCCACCGAGACTCCATCATCCCCTGCTACGGGTCTTGGCTAACGCGTACTCGGCACGACTCAGTTTCTGGACCTTTCTGGCCATCAGTACGTTGCCATGGCCCCCGTGCCTCGCCTCGCCTCGCCTCGCTTGGGCTGTGTTGACTTCCCAGGCCTTCTCTGGTTGATCCATATGCAGTGTATCTTACAGATTGTCGCAAACCGCCTCACCTTCCTCCTGGTGCACCGGGGACGGAGGATCCGTTTGATCACCTTTGGCGTCATGACCTTCCTCACCGTATCCGGCTCGTGTACCTACCTTCCCGCCTCGATCGAGTTGAACGCAGGGATCGTGCGCTTCAACAGCGTTTGGGACCGATGCATCAAGGTCTTGTTCTCCACCCTCGATCTGACCCTCAACTGCCTCTTTCTTCGCCTTGTCTATTGCAAGCTGGTCTCGGCAGGCCTTTCCAAGTATTGGCCCCTGTTCTGGCTGAATTCCTTCATGGTCTTCGTCTCCATCTCCCTCGACGTGAGCACCGCTACTAAAATCCCTGTTTAATTAAGGCGATGCTGATATCGCAGTCCCAGGTCATGGTTGTGTGCCTTGAATCCGAGCCGCATGACCCTACCTGGTGCGCCCCCCCCCCCCCCCCCCCTTTTACAGGGTCGACTACATCTTCCCCCCCCCTTTTGAGACGGACGCTGACCGCTTACGAGCAGGCGCATACAATATGTCATATTCAACGTGTTGGTCTTCATGATCAAACTCTACATCGAGCTAGCCCTGGCCGAGACGATTGCCTACATCGCAAAGTCAACAACCCCCTTCCCCCTTCACATCACTCCCGTGCCACAGAAGGAGGACCTGGAACGCTTCGGCGACGCGACCATGATCGTGTCCCACGGCACAGCCGAGGATTATGCTGACCTCATAGCTATACCGCCAACGACGGATCTTCAGGAACATAGTCTTACCATGCATGGCGGGGACGGAAATTTCACCTCTTCGGTGCTAAGGGAGGCGAGAGGAACAGAGGCGGCAGCGCCATGAGTGCGACCTCATCATGTCATTCGGGCTACTCTACATACGAGAACCTACGTGTGGCGATGTTGCCACAGGCGTCTAAAGAACCTTCCATCCGCCAGACTGAAGAAGGGGACGATTGGTACCGGCCACTTTCCGAGCCCAGGCCCTCACGCGACAACGCCTTGCGACCGCGACACCGTACTATACTACTTTGCACCTACCTAAATATAGTGTGGGACAGGCTGGCTACGGCTCGCCACGAGCTCGAAGATGGCGATGTTGAAGCCCGTGAGCAGCCGCACGAACCCATTCCCGGGCGCGGTCGTCGTACCGCTCCGCGCCGTCGACCATGTCCCGGCCGCTCGACACGAGCGCCTCGGCGAGGACCTCGAACCGGACGCTTTCGACCGGAGTCAGGGCCAGGCCGGCGAGGAGGCGGGGCGCCGCGGCCACGCGGGGGGGGGGCTCCTGGGCCCGGCGCTCCCCGGTCAGGTTTCGCGGCGACGCGGCCCAGGGCGCGGCCCAGCGGGGCCGTCGGCCCCGGCGGCGGCGGCGGCGGCGGCGTCGCTCCGCGGGTCGAGCAGCCCACATGAGCTCCAGCGTGTACCGCCTTCACGCGCAGCCGCGTCCTCCACGAGTAACAACGGGCCCCGGGACGCCGGTGCCCGCGGGCTCGCGGTGGAGCAGGGACGTCGGCCATGGGCCTCCCACGCCCCCCGGTGCGTCATGGGCGGGTGCCTCCCGCGCCTGCGACGCGGGATGAGGTAGTTGGTGAGCGGCAGGGGCCCCCAGCATCCGGTCCCCCGGGCCGGCAGCGGCAGCCCGTGTAGTGTCGGAAGTGACACGTCGGGGCCTGGTTAACGATGTCCCTGATCTAAACATGTCAAGATCAGGTCCTTTGCTACGTGCTTTCCACATTATATTACAGGAACACGAAAATTTCAATACTCGCACATGACCTTTGTTACAGGATACTAGAACAAGAGCCCTTGTTTGGAAATCTCTCCCAGGCGCAGGTGCTTAGCCAAAAGACCAAGACGAGGAAGAATGGGCTGTCGAGGCACAGGCAGCTTGCGCCACCAGTCTGATACAGGCCCGCAGGCAGAGCTGGCCGACCAAATACCAAGTTACGGTGGCGGGCGCAGTGCAACAAGGACAAGCCTCCGTTTAGAGCAGATTATAGACGTTGGCCCGGATCGACGTGCCGCATGCTTAACTTTCGTAGAAACGAGTAGATTTGAGGGCATAAAAGAACCAGGATATGCTCGGCTACAGGCTGCCCACGCGATGACATGCCGCTATAAGAAGAGGAGAATGGGCGTGGAAAAGATGTCCAACAGGTCGCCAGACGACCGCAGCCTCATCCCGCAGATCTCTCTCGATATCCAGTCGGAGCTAGTCCTTTCTTCAAAGAGTGTGTTGTTTACCACAATGAGGAACGCCGTCGTAGCCATGCCAGCTCTGGGTCTCGGACTCCTCGCCTCGCCGCTGTTTCTAGCGCAACCCGACACGCCCGCGCTGCTCGGGCAAAAGGATGCCCACTTCGTCGTGGGGCGGGATGCCGCAGCCGAGAGCCCGAGCATCATCACCAACGGCGACTTCGAGGCGGGCTCCCTCGCCCCCTGGAACTTCACCCAGCTCGGGAAGCCCTCGGGTGTTGTCGTATCGCTGGTACCCAATGAGAGCCTCCAGGCCCGCCCGGATGGTACCACTGGGGGCAACTGGCATCTGCGTCTCTCGACCAACTGGCACCGGCCACTGCTCGGCACGACCAAGGCCACGGTCGAGCAAGCGCTGCAGATGCAAGACGGGGCGAACTACCAGCTCAGCTGGAGCATGATGGGCGTCGGTGGAAGCAAAGTCTCGGTGAGTTGATGTGACAACAGTTCCGCCTTGCTCACGGGACAGAGGCTGACCGCCTGGCGGAAACACAGTGGGCAGTTGGGCTCGGGAGTGCAAAAAATGCCTTAGCATCGGGGGTGTCGGGCGGCGACGGCCGGTGGCACAACTACACGGCCGTGTTTGTCAGCCACGGAGCCGACACTCTCGTCATCACAGCCGCTGCCTCCGAGGAATACGGCATCGCCGAATGGCACTACGATGATTTTGCGATCCGGCGTATCTGAGTGGGCGTCCAAGGACAGATAGAGGTGGCCGAGGGTGCTGGCGGTCGCGTGGATTGAAACCAGAATTCAAAAACTCGATAGAAGCTGTGATGCGACGGGCTCAGATATACGCTTCAAAATGCATGCGGCTATCAGAGGCCATGAACAATTTGGCCAATAGAGGTCCTTCGGAGTACCTGTGCAGTTCCGGTGAGGTAGCCCGGGTAGCCTATGCATGGTAACAGAAATGTATTAGCTTTGCTGCACCGCCAGCACGGGAACCGCAGCCGCGGGTACTTTACCTCCACCATGCCGACGCGCAGGACCTGTGTAGGAGCTCGACATGTCCTCCGTCTCGCACTGTGTGTAGCCGAGCGGGCGGCCGGCCCATGGAGACTGAAGAGCCACGGTGGGAAAAAAAAAAAAAAAGAGCCATGGGGGCATAGTCTTCGGTCTATCTACCACGCCATCAACACCGGCTGCTCAAGTCCCGAGGCCATTGGCAGCCCCGTGGCCGTTTCCGTGTATGACGCATCCGGCACACTGGCAACTCGGGCCGCACATGCAGCCGCCTTTGTCGCCTTGGCACTGTCCGGTGTACAGTGGGTAGTCAATGAACAGAAAACGGTCGTCCCAGTCCATGCGCTCGTTCAAGACGGGGCTGGGACCAGCACTGAAGGAAGGCAACTCGTCCACGGGCCACTCCATCCGCAAAGGGCCCTCAGAAGCGGTCGAGGTGGCCGCCGCCGCCGCCGCCGCCGCAGCAGCAGGGTTGTCAACGGGTGGAAGCGGCGCACAGCAGGAACTGACGGGCGGTCCCGGAGGACGTGTGTGCCACTGATCCTCATAGACGGACGATATCAGCTGTCGCGTGGCATCATTGAACGGGTGCGAGATGCAGCCGATACACTGGCACATAGGTCCACAGCTGCAGTCGTGTAATAGGTCCGTTTTCCCGCAAGCTGAGGCCGGGGTGGGTACCGAAACAGCCTGGTGCGGCGGCGGCGGTGGCGGCGGCGGCGGTGGCGGCGGCGGCGCCGTCGCCGTCGCTGTTGCCGGGGTCGGTGTCGGTGCCCAACCCTGGGAGGGGAAACCTGGGAGCTGGGTTGGGGCCTGCACCACGACGTACACAGCCACTCGGGGTCCAGCACCCGGCGGTGCTCGGGGATCGATTTGTAAGCCGGCAAGCGGCGGAAGCTGGAACACGACGCTGGCCTGGGGTTGGCTGAGACAGCCCGTGCAAAGCGGCAAGTTAACGCCCACGGGGTGGACCAGCGTGCCCTGGACAGTGATGGGGGCGGTGGAAAAATTGTGCGGTGGGCGAAAGCTGGCGGGCCTATCAAAGTCAGCGGGGATGGGGGCAGCACAAAAGGGCGACTGGAGACAACGTACGAGTCAGGGGCGGGGTCTCCTTCCCGGGGCGGAACAGGCGTGTTGAGGCCGGAGGTCATGGACGAGGCAACGGTAGGCTCGGGCGAGGCCACACTGGAAGCCGACGACGAGATAGATGACATGTAGGATGTCGTGGTGGCGGCGCGGGCGGAGCAACAGCTGGCCACGGCGGGTGGGGCAGCGAACGAAGACGTGGCCGGGCCGGCGGCGTCTTCGGAGGCGCGGCGCGACGCGGCTTCGCTGTGTCCGGCGCTGGGGGCGGCGCCGGGGTCCTCGGCCACGGCTATGTGGGCCGGGCGGGCGGCGACGTCGTCGTCGGCCGCGGCGTCGGTGAGCTTCCGACGGGTCTTGGCGGGCGCATCGAGAGAAGCGGCAGCGTCCGGGGCGGGCGTCAGCACGCACTCGCACTTCCTCTTGCGGGGCAGGGCAACGGTCACGGAGCGACAGGCGCAGGTGGTGGCCGAGGGATGCGGGCAGCCGCGCAGGGGTCGGCCGGGCTTCCGCACGGGGACCAGCAGACGGTCGCTGCCGTGATCGCAGGTCGTGGCTCGGTGGCCCCGGATGCAGGGCTCGCTGTGGGAAGACGAAGATCAGAAACGTGCTGCTGCTCGTTAGGGCGGCGGGCGCGCCCCACGGGCACAACGGCGGTTAGCTCGTGGGCAAGGGCGCGCGCCGCATTACTGACCAGGCCATTTTGACGCCGTTGATGAGCGGCATTTTGCGCGGATTCCCGGGCGAGGGCGAAGAGCGAGGGCGAAGGGCGAGAGCGAGGGCGAGGACGAGGACGAGGACGGCGGAGTGAGTGAGGACGAAGTTTGGCCGTCAGTCGGCAACAGGGCGACGGGGCCCACGACGGCCCCACGACACGGGTTTGCACGAGAAAGAGAGAGAGAGAGAGAGAGAGAGAGAGAGCTGAAGAAGGCACGACCTAACTTGCAGATTCTCTCGCGCGCGCGCGTATACACACACACGCACGCACACAGTACCCACGCGAACACCAAACACACACACACACACAGGGGGGCGGGAGCGAGCGTCGATTCAACAACAGCCCGTAGGAGGAGGTAAGTTGGCGGCGCGAGTTGGGGCGGGAAAGCGTGGCAAGCGGTGTGGTACAGGGAAGATGTACGGGTACGGTACGGTGGCGGACGGGCACCGGAAAGCGCTTTCTCTCAAGCAGGTCGTCAAGCAACCTCCTCCAGTCTGGCTGCCCAAGTTCAGCCTGGTCTCTGCCGGCGGGGTATCACCGCAACTAGGAATGCAGTCGTCAGGGGCCAGAGCGGCCAGGAAACAGAACGGCCCCGCGTTACCAGCCCGAAACAAAACCTTGAGGTAGCGCCGACGATAGCGTTGAAGCCGGTGCGACGGGTTGAGGGCGTGGAGGAGCGGCGGGTAAGCGGGCGGGCGGTTTTGCTCGATGGAGCCCACGGGTGGAACGGTAGATCCAAAAAGCACATGGAAGACAACTAAACCCAGGGTCCTCGGGAGGACGGGGGGAAACTCGGGTATGTACTTAATTAATTAATCATCGGGGGCTTGCGCGCGAACGGACGGGTACCGTATTTACGTTGGCTTGCTCTCGCCGCTGGACGGGACGGGCCTGGGAGCGAGCGCTCTCGTTGGCGAAAGGAACAAAAAGGGCAGCTCGTTGGTTTTCTTGGCTGACCAGAGTCTAGAACGCCACGCCGTCGTCCCATTCGCCTGTCTGTCGCAAAGAAGGTGTGCAGGCGAGGAGAACAGGAGAGGACCCCCCCCCCCCTCGCCTCCCTCTCCCCCACTGCTGACGGGGAGTTTTGTTTTCGTTCCAGGCGGTACTTTAGGTTAGGCAAGTGCATGATGGTCTACTCGTGCAGTAAGCCGGAAAGAAGAAGAAGAAGAAGAAGAAGAAGAACCCGTATACTTGAGCCCTGGACATCCCATACCGTTTCATCACTCTCACCCTGAAGCAGGTCTGCCAATCAAGCGCTTGCGCGCCCAGGATTTCCCCCAAACGACGAACAACACCTACATACATTACCTACAACTGGATGGGATACATGCAAGTACGTATGGATGTACCTATGGATCCCAAGCAAGGCCGATGAGCCTCAACGGACGTCCCCTGCCGTCCGGCCTGGTCCCGGCGCCGCCTACGTTCGGTTCATTCCTCTTGTGTCCCTCCTGCCTCGGTGCCCCGTCGTCTTGTCTGTCTGTCCCGTCACCCTCTCTAGCTGTATTGGGGGGCCTTCCTGTCTCTGGGAAGCCCTTCGTGACCCAGCCACGGGCGGGCACTAAGCATCCATGGGAGGGGGGCTGTTGGTTAGTGGTCGATCATACGGGCTGCGAATGGAGCCCCATCTGGATGGGGCTGGCTGGTCGCGCGCGCGTGTGTGTGTGTGTGTGTTTTCCCGCCCGCGGCCGAGACGAAAAGCGCCATTACTATGAAGTACTTTATGCCATTTGCCATGTAAGGCTCGGCGAGAGGAGAGCCACACATCCATCCGCAGGGGATGATACGGGGCGGCGGCGCATGCGTCAGCGCTTGCTCAGGCGATCCCAGGGGTGCCGTCGCTTGGCATCGGCCATGATCCCCGCCACCGACGCGGTCTTTGAGCAAATATGAGCAAGTTTCTAATCGGCATCCGGCCGCCTCCCGGAGGCACTACTACTACTACTCTAAAGCCGCGATTCTCGGCTTGGCTCCTCCCCGGAATCGGCGGGTACTATGAATATTCATAGTATAGGTCGTCGCCCGCACGCCCGCAGCCGATTGGGAGACCTCTGGTTTTCGCTGCCGCCGCAACCCCCCGTTTTATGGCATGGGGAGGGGTCCCGTTACCCGTACCGGATCCTTGGCTCGGACATCTGCGGGCGGCCAGCCGTAATAGCGAACCGTTTCCCACCCCCGCGCAACCCCCGGCCTGCAGACGTGCCGCCGCCCCGGTTACCCCGCGTGCGCACCTTTTCGCAGAAAAAAACCTCGGGTATTTCCCCCATCCGGCCGCCACGCGCACCAAATGGACGGCGCCGGCCGTGCGCCTGCGACCGTGGACGCGCCCGCGCCGTAGGAGCCCACGGGGATGGTTCGGAGCTCGTCCGCGTGCCTGCGGGCGTGGCGGTCCATGTCGCGGCTGGCCGGGACTGCGTGCGTGACTTGTCACCGACAGCCCGGAATAGGCCCGCTGTCGTAAGGGCGCCGCCAACAGTGGCCAGCGAGGAACCAGAACGAACGAGGCATGAGAAAAGCCCGTCACCAACAGGAGGATGTTGTTCGCGCTCGAAATACAGAAGCGCCAGCCCCAGCTTCCCGAGGCCGGAAACTTCGATGCCGGCGCCCATATTGGCAAAGGCCCCGTGCCAGGCAATGGGGTGCCGCATCTCGAAATCCACGGGAGGGGGGGGGACAATATTCCCAACCCAGGGGTAAGTAACCCACGGCCGGGCACGAGCTAGAGGCCCAAGATGATTGTCTATCGAAGATCAGCCCCGTTCCAAATCAAGAATGAACGCACGGGTGTTCCTCGGTTGTCAGCTCCGTTGTCCTCGATCCCCTGATTCCCGTTAGGGTGGCCAACCCCAACCCCCCTTCCCACCCACACACGACAGTGGGGAAAAGGCGGCCTCTGACGCCAGCTCCGCGGCCGGCGACTTCTTCGGGACGCGGGCGAGGGGGGGGATTCGCGGAAGGAACACGGCGGCATCGGTTAGCTAAGCCTTCTTTTGCCCACGGGTTCCCGACGGGGCGTGGGCGGATGCCGAGACTGCGGCTGTGGAAGCGTCACGTCACCCTCCGGAGGAAGAGGCTGGCGTCGCCGTGTCGAGGCCGGGCATATATGCCCATGGCGGGTCGTTCCCCTCGGAATCCCGTAACGGATGAAGTCCGCGCCGCACCCGGCGCGACGGGACGTGGGCCGCGAGCATGGGCCGCCAGGAGGGCCACGGCAGCTGTCGGCAGCAAAGTAGGGGGGGGGGGGGGACTATCCCAGGTAGGGTCGGAAAGCGAGCGGCCTTTCAGGTTGCTCTGCGTGGCTGCGGCTGGTGTCGAAGCCAGCTGCAGCTCGTTTAAGTAGCGTCGCGAGCCCGCCCTCCTACACGACCTGAGGAAGGGGGATACGGGTAGGTGCTATATATTACGCGGCACGGCGTATAAGTGGGTAGCGTTTACCGAGTCAGGATGGGCGATGTACAACTAGCTGCAGAAATCGGCGCCCCTCCCTTCATGGTCCCCGTTGCAACTATGCGCATTTTTGAGCAGGTTTTCCGGGTGGGACGTAACGAACGTTCCGGACCCGTGGCTTCTCTTCTTCGGTGTATGCGCATGCGCCGGTAAGGTGGCCGGCAGCATCTTCCGAGCCGTGGAATTTCCCCGAACGTGAGCGTCCCGGCTGCTGAGCGCTTTGGGACGACATCTTGAGCGTAGCTATTGCCTGCGATAGAAGTGGCATGGAAAAGCACGGAACCTTCCTGGAGATGCCGGCCGTTCTGGTGAGGAATCAAGACCGCCTGCCACGGGGAAGACACTAAATCGCGCCAACTCACTGGAGACCCATTGGGTCGTATCGGCAGGCCGAGATATTCTTTCGCCTCGGACGGTGTGCAGTAAGCCACCGTCCTAGACGCTGCGGCTGGCTTGTCCTCAAATGACCCGTATCGACAAGAATGTTGTTGCAAACCGCGACTGGTCGCTTACCCTTGTGAAAGCCATCAGTGTGACTACCTACCTCCGAGTACATAGAAAGAAGAGAGTCGCACGTGGGCAACATCCCATAGTGACAGTGTGCCACGCTTGCCAGTTCTCGGCAGCAGGATAGGGGTCGCCCGCCGCCCACAGCACGAGTAGCGAGAGGCTTTCTACTCATCACTTGTCTTCTAGCTAGAGCAGCATGTCGAGGTTGTCACCCCGAACTCGATGGGCGTACAGAATCTCTACTATCCCGGATCCATACAAAGGTAGCGCCTCTCGTGCAGAAGTAGGCAAGCATAGCCAACACGCCGAACAAGGGGTAGACGGTGGGGATGAGGTATCTCTGTCATTACGGGAAATAAGCTGCCTACACCCAATAACATGCGCGCTAGACACCCATGTGATGCTTTGCCTGTGATTCCCGCCTCAGGCCCCTCGGGGTGGGGGAAAACACGACAGGATAAAAAAATCAGGAAAATGTCACCCGGTAACTCCTAATACCCATGGCCATATCGCACTGTTCCCGAGGTGGCCACCAAATGCAGACCTCATCAATCTTCGTAGCACTTTCAAGGCCTCAGCTTTTTATCAAAACGCCTTAAACGCGACGCCATGCCTGGGCATCTCGCCCTTGTTAAATATGTCTCATCAATGTGACCACCGTCATGCTCGTGACTTAGGTCGAACGGAGCAGCCTATGGATGGTCTGCCATGCAGTGTATAGTATGCTCGCTACCCACAACGCCTTTGCCTGGATGAAGAGAAAGAGAGAGGAGAAAAAAAAAGTGAAGACAGCCACCGGCCGAAAGGCACACGTAGGAGTCGCGAAAGGAGAGGGGCGGGGGAGACGAGGTTTTGTCTATTCCTCGTGCCCTTCGGCCTCAAGAAGCTGGACTTCGGGGGCGTTGAGCACGACACGTGTGCCCAACGTGTCAGGGTGGGCCCCGTCGCGTACGGCACCGAAATCCATGATCTGGAAGACACGTACGTTAGCATGTGCGTAGGGAAAGGTATGCTTGAAAAGTTTGCCAACTCACTTCAATGTATGTCAGGTGGTCCCGCTGTACGGCAGCAACACAGCGTCGCTCGTCAAAACGCACCTGCCAAACCCCGCCGAGATCGGTGAGTAGGTCTTGGACGCACTCTCCGGAGCGAATGTCCCAAAGCTTCAGGGTTCTATCACTGCCGCTTATGACCTTCCGCCCATCGTGTTGGAAGCAGGTAATGGCACCGCTGTGCGCCGTCAGGGTCGATTGACAACGCCCAGTCGCCGGATCCCATATACGAAGCGTCGAATCGGCTGCCGCCGAGACGAGTCGCTCGTCCCGTAGGTCCAAGAGGCCGACGAGCAAGTTGTGGCCCTCGAGCGTGTTCAGGCAAGTGCCCGTGGCCAGATCCCAGATTTTGACAAAGCTGTCCATGCTCCCCGAAATGCAACGGTTGCGTTCAGTATCCAAGACGACACTATACACCTTTTGCGAGTGGCCTTGCAGAACATGTACCGTCTCACCCGTGCTGATGCGCCAAACACGTACCGTATTGTCGTAGCTACCACTGACCAGAGTGTCGGCGTGTGCGGCTATGGCGCGCACCGAGTGGCTGTGGCCCTGGAGCGTACGGACAAAGTAGGGGCAGTCGGCATCGTTGGCCGGCGGGCCGGTTTGGATGTATCTCCGGGAGCCGGCCTCCGGCAGGCGCCAGACCCGAAGCTGGCTATCGCGCGAGCCTGTGATGATCAAAGGCTTGGCGGGCATCATGACCGGGGATCCGTTCTCCATGGCGCCGGTGGCGGTGGGCATGAGAATCTGCAAGCATCGCACAGTACTAGTGTGGCCGTAAAAGACCTGAGCGCAAAGCCCTTTCTCGATGTCCCACACACGCACCGAGCGATCAGTTGATCCCGAGACGAGCGTGTTCCCCTGGTACTGCAAGGCCCAGACACCGCCCTCGTGGCCCTCCAGGCGTTTCAACAGCTTGCCCGTCTTGGTTTCGTAGATGTTGATGAACTGGTCGTCGCTGCCTGTGATGATCTTGTCCTCATCGAACTGCAAGCACGTAATCACATGGCGAGGGTGGGCGGCAAAAGCGACGTGGCTTGGCTTGACCTTGCCGCTCGTCCAACTCCGACGGATCAACGAATGACGACGGTAAAGAGACTTGAAGAGGTGCAGCTTGCGGAGACTAGGAAGACCAATGTGGGGATCGGGCACGGCGATGGCTGCTGCGTTGGCGGCCGAGATGGGCCCCTCGGACTTATGGAGCTTTGGGGGCGCCTGGGCATCCTCGCGCTTGAACATGTTATCCTGGGCGCTCGCGCGTCGTTTGCTCCGGTCTGAAATGCTGCTGTTGATGTTCAAAGCTCTCTTACGCTTTGGGCGTGACGTCTTTGGCTGGGCAGCCGGCGCGTCGGGCTTGCTCGACGAACGGAGCTCCGTCTCGCTGGACGTCAAGCGATGCTGGAGGCTGTAGTCGCGCTCACATCCCTCAAAGCCGACAGGATCCTGCCAACCCCAGCCCTCTCTGATGGCCCGGTCCAGCTCGCCGGGGGGTAGGGTGAAGCCATCACGATCGAAAAGCTCCTTCCAGCCCGTCTCGTCACTGTCGATTATGCCGCGCCACGTCTTGGATACCTGAGCTGCTTTGCATCGGTCTTGGACGTCGAGGTACGAGATGATGTGGAGTGTCAGCTCCCCAGGCAGGTCCTTGAGAATATCACGGTTCAGGGCCGGGTTGACAACTCCCGCCACTGCGTGCAGAGTCTTCCGCGGGCAGCGGCGTAGTAGCTGGTAGAGCATGAAAGATTTCATCTCCGGGGGCATGGCATCAAATGATTCTATCATTGAGCGGCTATCAATGATGCTTGAAGCCAGCGTATCCGAGTGTGGACGTCGCCGCTGGATAGCGGCCGAAGAGAGCTCGGCCATCGAAGACTCGCCGTATTCGTCGTCGGCCATGAACTGGCTGTCTTCTGGCATGGCTGTAGAGAGATCCTCGTCGTCGTCGTCGTCGTCGTCGTCATCTGCACGGTCTGCGGTATGCATCTGAGCCGCTTGGAGCGTCGGGGACAGCCGCGGACTAGGAAGACTGGCATCTTGAGCAGCCAACGTGTTAATGGGGCGTGGGTGATGCAAGGCGCGGATGGACTGCTGCAAGGACTCGTCGGCGTCGGCAAAAGGCTCGGGTTCGGCGTCGGCATCGGTGATGGGGGGGGTGGCGACATTGCTGCTAAAAACGGTATGGGAATCGCTGCCCGTGGGACTAGATATGTTGAAATATTCATCCTGGCCCTGGCTGGGATCCGAGTCGGGAGTCTCGAAGGTATCAAGGCCACTGGGGCCTGGCCTGGGCGGTCGCCCGCGCTGGGAGCTGGAACTGGCGCTGGCCAGTTCGGAGGTGTCCGGTGTGATGGGGAAACCGCTGGTTGGACGGGCAGCCGAAGGGCCATCGTCACGACGCGGGCCGCTGGTCAAGACTCTCCGAAGCCGGTCTGAGACGGCGGAGGGCAGATTCAGGCCGTGGGACTTGGGCTTGTGAGTCTTCTTTTTGATCGAGGCAGGCCTGGCGGGCATGTCGGAGCGAACGGCCATCTTCTGCGCTTTGCGGAAAGATATATCCAAGGGGGCCTTGGATGATCGGTGGCGCACATGGGAGGCATCAAAGCCGGGGTCGGGCTTGGTCTCCTGGCTGGATTCGTCCCCTGCCAGGGCGGTGTGAAAAGACTAGATCAACGCGGATTAGCGACAATAGCAAGAGGGAAAGGGGTAGGAAAAAACATACATCCGGGTCCTGTATGTCGAGATCCCGGTCGACGGGCCATGGTAGAGCATTGTACTGCTCCAAGGGGAAGGTGAAGTGAGCAAGTTCAGGAGGAATGGGCCTTTGAGCCAAGGGGTACTCCTTAGAATCCAGTGAAGCCAGGGCCCTCGACTCCCGAACAAACATGGGCGGGTACGACCTCTTGGTGGTAGTGGTGGTTGTGATGGTCTTTGTCTCGATACACTCGGCCATCTCAAACTTCATGCTTGGATGCGGAGAGAGGGTATCGGCGTCATCCCAGTTCATCGAGACGGTGGTCTGGCTGGAACGGGGCCGCGACCGCGCTGACTGGTGAGACCGGGACGAAGAGGCAGCGGACTGGGGAGCAACAGCATCGGGAGGGTCGACGGGAGCGGCAGTCCTTCGCGGGGTGGACTTCATGGTGGGTTGTTCAAGTCGACAACATGTGGCGGACACAGGTGCACAGTCCGGCGGTGGGTTAGGTTGGTTGGGGACGGTCGAGACTAGATAGCGGTCATGCAAACCGAAGACGGTTTCCTTTGCAGACTCAAGGAATGATGTTGAGACAGGCTGCCGGTTGACTATGCTACGCCTCGAGTTGACTAGCGGTAGCCACGGCGTCGGGGGTTCAGGGGGCGAGAGGACGAGACGGGCGGGTTCGACTTGTATTTAGACGGATTCGGGTTTCGACCTCGAGCCCGCCAGATGGCCAGGGTTTGGTCGGGACAAAGAAAACCTTCCAAGGCGCCGACAGTAAACGAGGCGGAGATCAGGCTGGCATGCGAAACGATGCCGACGAAGGGATATGGACAAGAAAAGAGCCACAATCCGCGGAAATGGAGAAGGCTGAGGGGGGTATATGTGACGGCGCGTGTGGGTGCTGAAGGGTGGATGTGGCGTGTGTTCGTGTGGTGTGCAGTACCTATGTACCCTTGTGCGAGCGGTAGGTTAACGGTTAGGTTGGGCGTGTCAGCGGGATTGATGGGCGTGTGCGTGGTGGGAGAAGGAGGCGGCGGCGGCGGCGGCGGCGGCGATAGTTGGAAATGGCAGTAGTATGAGAGGTAGGTAGCGTATGTACACGGGCGGGCGGGCCTTGGGGGAGGTCGGCTGGTTTGATTTCTCCGTCAGCAACCGGCGTTGTTGCCTTGGGGCGGCGGGGCGGCCTGGCTCCCTGGGTGAGGAGCCCGTCGTTAGGTAAGATGGATTGATGGGATGTAGGTAAATACAATGTAGGTATGTAGTACGTACCTACCTAGGCGGGTGTGCCTGGAGTCGGAGATTGACCAGCCAGCCTGTAGGATGGAAACCGGGTGGTGGTGGTTGGTGAGGACGGGCACTGGGCGGGCAGGGCAGGTGGATAACGGAGGGAAAGAACGCAAGGAAGCGGCACAGGATGGAAAGAAGAAGGCCCGGGAAACAAAGTAGCGAGCGGCGAGGGCGAGGACGAGGACGAAGGCGAAGGCGAGGGTGGACAGCGTCGGCGGTGGTAAGGGGGATGTAGGGTAGTCTAGTCTGTAGCCAGTAGGTGCAGGAGGTACCCTAGTGTCCTGTGTGTTCAGGTCGTCCTTGCAGCCAGCGCACGAGAGAGAGAGAGAGAGAGTGTGTGTGTGTATGTGTGTGTGCCCCGTGTGTGAGAGAGAGAGAGAGAAAGGGCCACCAGTTGGAGAGGCCGGATGGCCGGACACAAGCACCCATCACCAGCACCACTTGGTAGAAAGTACTTAGCATCCAACATACAATGCAGACACCAAGCACCAGACCGACCAGGCATGGGCAGCCGACCCGACTACCAGAATCAGACTAGGAGCCGATCCTGGCACCCGGGGCAGGACTGACGAGACTGGCTGACTGGCATACAGGTCTGGGTGTCAGGGTGTGTAGTCGTGGTGGAGGGAAGGCTAGAGTGGAGAAGAATGCAATATGTGGAGGCGGCGACCGCAAGGGGGCGAGGGGGCCTGGGCAGCGATGGTCCTGGTCTGGCTGGGGGTTTTTTTTTCTTCTTCTTTCCTGTTCCGCGTGACCCGTAAAGCAAGCACATACATACATACATAGGTACATACCATACCATCCATACCTGCTTCTTACGGGCACCGAGACGTTTAGGTACTTCGATACAGTCTCGTTGCTTCTTCTTTCTGCATGAGCTGGATGTGCTGCATAGGTTGCCCCCTCCTTTTATATTGAAGAGGTAACCAGATACTGGAGGCTCGTAGGCGAGGTATAGGTAGGCTCTTCCACAACTGGAGGCCGGATGCCTTTAGTAGGTAGTTAGGGTAAGCAGGCACGGGTCTGCTCAGCGGATCATTTGGGTGAGGAGAACGGAACTGCCCCGTGAGCCCGGAGAAGGGAGAAGAAGTGCACACTGGCCGAGAAACGTGAGCAGATGGCCGCCATTCCTGACCTCACATGGCCTTCCATGGCTCGGATGACGAGCCTACGTCTTCTGCAAAGACGAAAAGGTACCAAGCAGAGGTCGGTCGAAACAAGGCAGGGCGACCTCATTCAAGCCCTTGGTGATTTCAATCAAGGAAAAAGCCTCCCTCCCGGCTTAGGGCGGACGCGCTGAGACGACGGGCACGCGTGCGCCCCGATCGGTTTCCAGCCCTGGGGCTTTGCGGGCGGGCTTTGCGGGCCTTTCCGTCCATGCTCGACTAAGGCTCCTCTCATTATGGAATTCACGGTCCGCAACTGCACACGATATCAACTGATAGCCGTATGGCTGCCGAGATGATGATGCGTGGCATCCATCGTCCACCGGATCAGCCGCCTCCGCGGTCGTTGTGTTTTATTTTATCAGAACATACGTGCTTGGTTTGCCCATATGTAACCTTAGGCAAAAGCAGCGTACCGGGGACAGGTATCCGGGCGAGCCAGGCCCTTCTTCTTCCCCCTTCCCCTGAGATAGTCCAACATCTCATCACATCCGTACCGGCTATCGTTCCAATAGCAACCGGCAAGGCCCTCTCATTGGAAGTTGATGAGTGAGATTCTCTCGTAAGCCGCATAGCCCCCAACCCTAATCGCCCGGTAGCACCTGGTAGACTCCAGTAGACTCCGTGGTGGACTGCCATCGACGCCGATGCACCTCGCCCTGCGACTGCCGTCCGACGGGATGCTCGACTGAGACGGGGCGCCCGCCGGTCACCTGCACGGCAATATCGCGGGGCTACACCATGACCGTACCCGGGGGCGCCCGGAGCATTCAATATAGGACGATGACGGCTCGGTTTTTTCCTGGGGTCTCATATTGGCCTTCATGCCTAGCATCCCTCCATCCATCCCGTTTTGGCAACCGGTGACCCGCTGCACGCGACAAACTTGGTGTGGATCTAGTCGCTTCTCACCGCACAGGTCGCTGGACAAGCAGTGCGAACCGCCATCTTTTACCAATGTGACACACTCTGCCCGCCCGTTTCTCTGACCGCCGTGCATGGGATTCGAATCCCTCCCCGCCACCGCCTACGAGGGAGGCGGGAGGTATCATGGAATGGATGGATGCCTGGGGCATCTATTGCCCAGCCCAGGTCGCATTCGACGTGCTCTGTTTGTACCTAGGGGCTACTTGCGGAGGGATCCTTCTATGGCATCCATCCCATCCCATACGAGTAGACGCTTGGGCCAACTCGGCGTCGCCTTGCTTGTTGTGCCCACCGTGATGTCAATCTGCCATCGTCGGTATCTACTATGGAAGCTGGAGGTACGGAAGTATGCAGTACCTCCAGTAGCTGGACTGCATTGGCTTTTTCATCCAAGTTGGTTTGAATCAAATCAGGTTGCCAGGCGAGCAGGGCGCGCCTTGCTTGCCGGCCTGCCAGCGTGCTTGCGTGCTTGCGTGCTTGCGTGCTTGCTTGGTTGCTTCATACGACGAGGTGCCGTTCTGACGGTTCTCGGCCCCATGCGGCCTCTGCCATGGAACCTTTGGGCTTGCACCCGAGGACCATCCGCCAACATGGGCAGTGATCGTCTCCCGCGGCGATTCTTCGTGGGTCCTGCCCTTCCCCCCTCCCGACTGGAGAGGCCCGATGCCCAGTCTCCAGGTGACCTGTCACGGCCGTGGCCCGCTCGTTGGCGGCTGCGTGATTCCCGCCCCGGGCGAGACTCCAGAATTGTCCAGCAATCACGGCCCCCGTCACAGCGCGTCAAGGGCGGTCCGGCACTCTCTGGGACCAACACAAGGCCATCATCACCTGCCCGGCAAGTTGCTGTGGTGCGGGGGTGCCTCCTGCCTGCCCGCCTCCCCGGTTGCCATGGATCGCCGCTGCGCAGGTAGGAGGTATCATAGTATGGGGTGCGTCTCTGTGAGGAACGGCCGGATGAGCATCGAACGCGGTGCCGGGCACGCACTCTGGCACGCACTTCTCGCCAAGTACGGGTCGTCGTCCACGTGTACGATCCGGTACGACTTGGCTGTAGGCCAATCGAGGATCAGGATCCATCCTGCAACCCGGGACCATCGATGGCGGGCGTCGCTGTGGGCGTTGATGGCGCGGCCTAGCCTCCAATATGAAGAGACGTGCCTCGGTCTGCTACATGTTGGAATGGACCTCGCATCGATGGTACGCAGTGGGGAGCGCGCCGTGGCCCAGCCGGGCTCGCTCAGGCACCCGAGGCACCCCAGGTATGGGAGGGCGGCTGCGGCAGGTCGCGTTGAGAGAGACTTCAGGTCCCGACGATCCTCCCCAGGCATCCATGGATGGGTGGGTGGGCATAGACGCGACGCCACGCGACCTACCTACTATGTATACGGACGCGCTGCCACCACGCGAGACCAAGGCCTTCCGTCGGGTCACTTCCGTGCATGGTTGTGACTGCAAGACGTACGGAGTACGTGCATATGCCTCAACCAACGCTTGCATCCATCCCAGCACAGGTTGCCCATGTTATGTTCCCGCTGCTGCTGCTGCTTTTGGGCACGCAGAGGTGCCGTACCGGGCTCCAGCTCTCGACCGTCACGGTGGGTTAGCGCAGGAGGAGTACCTGCCGTGTACCCCGGCTCCCTGGCTTTCTCCGGACATGCATATCCCGTAGCACACGAGTCCTCCGTACGTACCTCTCTCTAGCCGGTAACACATAAGCGGTAGCAATTACGGGATGCATGCCCTTTACAGGCAGGCATGGGTGTTCGTTCGCGCGTCTGTACGCGCCGCATCGATTGACTTTGATGCGACGGTGTGCCCAGAGAGAGCCCTGTGCCCGCGGTCCCCTTAGCATGTATCCGTATGGACATGGATTGATTGCCTTGCGCCAGGGCCGCACGGTTCCTTCTCGTTCTAACCCAACGGCAATGGGTGGTACGGCTGGCACCCAGCGGCCGAGCCGGTCAGGTCGGGCTGCTCAGGCTGTTCAGGCTGCCGGCCCGGATATTGAAGTTGCGTCCATCACTGACGATCACTGGGCACGGGGCATTCGTCGCTCGTCGAAGAGAGAGAGGGGGGCCGCGGTTGGCACGCCCTCCTTCACGTCATCTTCCCAGACGGGCAGAACCGACACGGGGCCTGTCGGGACATGGACGACGACGGGAAGCTGGGAAATAGAACGAAGCCGCACGAGGCGGGCGGCTCAAGCTGCATGTCCGGAGGCGCCATGTCAGTTGGCCCAGACAGGCCTCGCGGCATGACTCGAGGCCGCGGGCAGAAACCGGCATGCCCCCGGCATTGTCCCCTCCGGATGACGGATGGCTGCAGCTAGGGAGCATCGCCAGCACCGAGGAGCCCCTACACAGCAGAGGCCACGTCCAAGGACGCTGCCGCTGGGCGGGGAAAATCGGCCATGGGTTTCAACTGCTCCATTCCAGTCTATCCATAGGTTCGTAGGTGCCCGTCGGTATCCATGGCCCGAGGAGGAGGGCAGGGCAGGGCAGGGCGGGGTGCCTGCCTGCTTGCCAGCTTCTCGGCGAGACGAACTTCGGTCATCTCCATCTCCCCTTCTAGCGGCCACCGCATTTGTTATGCAGCAAGAGATCCATCGACCCACGGACCGCAGGGCGGACAGACCGCTCGTCGGGTGCTACTACGTAGTATAGTGCCGCGTTGGGTTCGAAGCTTCCAATTCTATTGGTACCCGGGAACCCGCCTGCTCCTCGACGAACAACGACGACAAACACTGGACCCCCCGGAGGAACCCCCCCCCCCCCCATGTCCCCCAGGCGCCAACTGATGCGCCAGTACCCTCATCCTCGCCGGCCGAAAACCCTCGACGCCGCCGCCGCGCGCCCGTTGGCACTCGCGTCGACTGCGTTGGCGAGTGAGGGGATGCCGCCCTGCCGCCTGAGGGCCGTCGGATATGACTCGATTCAAAGCGCCCGTCGGCGCCGGCCACGCACCGCGGAGGCCATGACCCGGCATCTCATGAGGCCTGGTCTGATCGGCGCGGGCCCCTACCGGGCGCTCGTAATGACCAGGACCGTCAGGCAGACACGATGGGCAGATGGGCATCTGTACCAAGCCTAATACCCTGTAGCTCATGCAGTGGAGACTCGCCTCTTGAGCCCTGACCGTTGTCGCAATCTACGGCTTCGTACAGGCCGAGCCGCCTTGCACCTATAACACGCATTTCTCCTCGCCGTCCAGGGCGGCTTGTTCGCTACTCGACCTAGACCTTCCAAAAACCCGGACCCGGACCTGGACCTGGAGCTAGACCTGCAACGCCACCTGCACAAGTCACCGCCTCTGACCGATACATAGTAGAGCGAGTCCGGCCCAGCTCTCCGAACGACGACGCGCCCTCGGCTCCACTTGCCCCGGCCCGCTGCCGACTACTAATACAGATTTTCTGACTTGTCATTCTCCGGCATCCACGACGGGGTTTCTGTGATCGCATCCAGAAGAGGCCCCCATGGCGCCGTCCCGCACCTCTCAGCTGGCGGCCGAAGCTGGCTACTCGTGCTTCCCGCCCCCTCCCGGCACGCCGGTACCGCCACCGACTTCCCAGTTCTCGAAGCCTGCTCCCACGTCCAAGCAGCTCCCCAACCACCATGCCAGCAGCCCCGTGCTGGCCGCCTCGTCCCCCGGCCTCCTGCCGGCCCCCGTCGGCGCTGGTGGTGCCCTCTACTTGAGCTTCCCGCCTCCGCCCTCGCCGGCTCCGAGCAGCCTCCATCTGGGCATTCCTTCCCCGCGTTCGCCCATGCCCCAGCGACTGGGCGTCCCGAGTCCCGTCAACGGCCATGGCTTTCCGCCGCCGCTTGCCCTTAGCCCTGGGGCGGTGAGCCCGGAGAAACTGACCAGCTTCCCCACCCCTCCCAGCGGGCAGTACTCGAGGGGTTCGCCAGCGCCCCCCTCGCATGGCGGCGCCTTTGCGCAGCAGCAGCTCCGTTCTAAGACGTCCTCCTACTTTCCTCCGCATGCTTCGGGGCTCTCCCAAGTCGACTACGCGAACAGCGAGGATTCTTCCTCCATCTCGGATGCCACCAACCCCTCGGGGACGACATCAAACAGGTCCTCCGTACACTCAGCGGAACCTCCGTACATTTTCACTCCCCCGTCAGGTGGTCTTCTCTCGGGCCCTCCGTCCGCCGACGAGATCTCTTTTTTCCCCGTGCCGCCCCTGCACACCCCTATGGTCCCCGATGAGAAGGTGGATGAGCTGCTCACAAAGATGATGGGCATGGTGATGACTCCCAACAGCGAACGCCCAGGGTCCGTGGGCCCGCAATTGGCACCCAAGGCCAGGGCCAGCCTTCTGGCCACAAGGCCTTCCACGCCCGTCCAGGCCCTCAAGAAGTCGGCCAATGGTCCTGAACTGCGCGCACCCACGCCCATCCGACCCGCAAAGACCCCTCTGGCGGCCCAAGTCTTGCTGAGCGAGGAGAACATCACCAAGACCGCCGAAGCCGAGCGCGCAGTCCGCTTCGCTTCGCCTCGTGCCACCACTCCACCGCGCCACGAGCCTGTGACCTCCGATCAACGACCAAAGCCTAGCCTGTCGCATCGGACGGCCAAGCCTGTGAGCAGTTTTGAGTGTCTGCGCGCCGTGACGAGTTGCCTCGACACCCCCGTCACCTTCAAGACGACGTGGTACTCCCACCCATCAGCACGCGAGTTCGTGATATGCTCGAGATGCTACATCGACCACATATTCCCTACGTCCTTCAGCAGTGCATTCAAGGCCTACGTCTACGACGATGGGAAGCCGCGGCAATGCAGATTCAGCAAGCCGCGGATGAAGGATGTTCTGTTCAAACAGGCCGTCTCCTCTGGCTCGCTTCATCCCACCTTCGAGTGGATGCGCCTGCGAACCAGTATACCCGACTGTAAGGGCCTCCGGGCCGCCAAGGGGGACACAAGCACCCAGTGGTACCACCCCAAATCGAACGACATGCTCGGCTTTGCCGTGTGCCAGGCTTGCTACGAAGACCACATCATGGCACAACCGCTGTCCTCCATCTTCCAGCCACGCAGCCCGACCCTGGCCAAGGATGCCACGCTGACTTGCGATATGGCCATCCCGTACATCCGGCGCACGTACGAGCAGGAGGGAGGGCGCAAGGAATGGTCCAAGTTTGTCACGGAAGCGAAGGCGCGCCTGGGTTTCCCGGCCTGTCCTCAGCGCACAGGAACCATGTCCCAGGGCAAAACGTGGTTTCGGCCGGTGGACGGGCCGGATGGACTGGTCCTCTGCGTGTCGTGTTATTGCGACCACGTGATCCACTCGGGTGAGGAAAAGAAGTGGATAAAGGACGAGCAGCTGTCGCTGGCACCCGACCAGGAGGTTTACTGTGGCTTGGGCGAGTTCAACATTCGCATGGCGATGGCGCGGTCTCACGAGACCGGCGACTTCAGCCACTTCTGGACGGCCGTCGACAAACTGAGCCAGGAGCAGATCTGCGACGATCAGGGTGTCACGGACGGCACCTGGTACACGCTCGTGTCGGACCCCGAGGGCTACCAAATCTGCGGTGCCTGCTACGTTGCCATCGCCGAGCCGCTGGGCATATGCCCATTCCTGCTGCGCAAGACCAACATCCCGCGTGGCACGACGTTGCGCTGTTGCTGCAGCGTAGCGCACCCGCGCTTCGACAAGCTGATGCCACTCCTCCTTGAGCTGTACTATACACGGGACGCATCTGCTCTCGCTTCATACGCCGACGTCTACGCGTCCATCCCGCCATGCCCGCGCGATAACGACGCCGTGAACCAGCGCTGGTACGGCTGGCTTGAGTGCACCATCTGTCCCGAATGCTACCACGACTTTGCCCGCCAGCACTCGGACCTGATGAGCAAGGCACCGCTACACGATCACATGCTCGAGGCCAACACCATGTGCGAGATGTACTCACCCCGCATGCGCGAGTTGTTCCTCGAGTGTGCCAGAAAGGGCGATCCAGCCCCCTTGCTGGCATTTTCGGAGAAGCGCCGCATGGTCTTTGTCGAGACGGTGCTGCCGACACGCATGCTACTGTTTCGGGCCCAGGCGGCGCTGGGCCAGGCACCGGGCCTGCCCGCCACGAGCGCCCCGTCGCCTATGAGCCTCGGTCCGGCCGAGCACATCGGCCTGGGTGCCGCACTTGGCTACCATGTGCCCGCCCGCGGCACTTTTGAGGCCCTGCACGAGCTGCGAGGCGCCTCGCCCGCGCCGCAGAAACTGGGGGTCGGCGCGTCGGCAGCTGGGGGGATGGCCCAGCTGGACGCGCTGGAGAAGAAATGGAAGGCTGTGGAGTAATGTTATACTAATAAATACCCAGGGGAGCAGGATGGCTTGATACCAGATTATGGTTTGCTTGATTATAGAGAGGAGAGGAGAGAGAAATGGAGTTAATATGGCGTTCGGGGCTTACACAAAAAGGGATAGAATTCATACTGTTGCCGGTTTGACACACTTTTCTACGATATCCAATGTATGATCTGGACGGGAAAAGAGGTTTACTAAAAAGTTCCTGCATTCTTACTAGTATACTCATATTCTTTACGAAGAGGTTCTATTACTGCCATTCATTACTGTAGCATTATAACCACATTTCCACGTTCTCTACCGCCGGCTCCCATAATGCATGGTCGCAGGCAAATGGTATATTGAAGAGGGATAACAATTCATGCGTAACCCGACGTCAGCACGAAAAGAACATGACTGGTGTTTGAAAGGCGCCCAAGAGGGGCCAACGGAGTGAAGTTTTGTTATGGCCAAGTACTGCGGCAAACCCACGCTGATGAAGCAAGCTATCCTGTGCCTGGGGGCGAATGAAACCAGCCGATGAGGTAACGATGGACAATCTTCAGCCATGGGCCCGCGGCTCGGTTGCCACAAGTCTACCAAAATATCTCAACGCTTCTCCGTGGTAGCGCCGAATCGCCGCCATAGCGGCCCCGCCGGCGGCCGCCGATTATATACCTGGGAACGGTATCCCCTGGGACCACGAAGATTACGAAACGTCCCGGATCGGTTCATCGAGTAGGATTACCTCCCCCCCCCAACTTCTCCCTGGCGCGTCGTACGATGAGAACGGTTACCCAAGATATCCTCAGGCCAGCACAGGTCGACACAAAAATCGCACCAGCCGGTGCCACCCATCGTCGAGGCCGGTGCTGTCTTATATTTTTCACCAGTCCGGCCGGCTTTAGGGTGTGACGACTCGGCTAACCTTGGTCCCGTCGTGGTCCGCACCTCTCTCAGCCCCTATCTGCCAGGCGGCCTCTCTTAGCGCTTGCCTCGTCTGGATCTAGGGCTGATGGCGTCGCCGGCGCGCCGGTGCCGTTGACCCCAAAACCCGCGTTAGACTGAATGGGCCAAAGTCGCCGCCCGCCAGCCCCCCCCCCCCCCCCCCCCCATTCCAGCTGCTAGGGCGAGGGCGGCTGTCGGGATGGATTTTGGTGGCATCCATGACCGCGCCCAAACATAGTTAAAGAGCTGTAACCACCACCCCCCCTCCCCAACGGCCCCGACGTAGATTTAGCAGAAGGGATCGCGAATGTCATCATACTGCAATCGACTTGACTCAACAAACAATCGATTCGGAAGAAAAAGGCTCCAACATAGGAAAATGGCACCCATCTTTGGCGAACTGCGCGCCGCCATCACCAAAGGCGACGTCCTCGTTCCCGGGGATGCCGGCTACGAAGAGAGCCTGGAGCGATGGAGCGCGACCTGCGTCAAGCGTGCCGTAAGCCCCGGTCCCCTGGCCCCGTGGCGCGTGAGCGCGGGCCGGCTCCCGCGCCGGAGACTGACAAAGGAGAGCCGCAGATGGTCGTCGTCCGGCCCGCCGACGCGTCCGAAGCGGCGGCCGCCGTGCGGCTGGCTACAAGCCACGGCGTCCCCTTCGTGGTCCGCGGGGGCGGCCACAGCCCGAGCGGGTCCTCGGCCTCGGCCGGCGGCATGGTCGTCGACCTCGGCCGGCTGCGGAGCGTGTCGATCGACCGGGCGGCGCGGCTGGTGACGTTCGGCGGCGGCTGCGTCTGGGGGGACGTCGACGGGGCGCTCTGGGCCGAGGGCCTCGCCACGCCGGGCGGCACCGTCAGCCACACGGGCGTCGGCGGGCTCATCCTGGGCGGCGGGTACTCCCTGCTGACGGGGCGGCACGGGCTGAGCATCGACAACCTGGTGCGGTGCGAGGTGGTGCTCGCGTCGGGCGCCGTCGTGACGGCGAGCGCCGAGGAGCACCCCGATCTGTTCTGGGCCCTCCGGGGCGCCGGCCACAGCTTCGGCATCGTGACGGCCTTCACCTCGCGGGTCCACGCGCAGGGCCTGGTCTGGGGCGGCCTGGTCGCGTACCCCCTGGCGGCGCTGCCGGCGCTCGTGGCCTTCGCCAACACGTTCGCGGCCACCAACGACGGCGGCCAGGCGATGCTGCTCATGCTCTGCTGCCACCCGCAGACGCTGGCACCGTGCATGGCGACCTCGCTCTTCTACGACGGGCCGCGCGACGACGCCGAGCGCTTCTACGCCCCCATCCTGGGCCTCGAGAAGATCCTGGACCGGACCGGCGTGGTGCCCTACCCGGCGGCCAACACGTTCGCCAACCCCAAAACGCCGCCGGGCAAGCGCTACATCTTCAGCGGCGCCAGCTTCGTGTGCCCGCTGGACGTCGACATGGTGCGCGCGGCGTCGGCGCGGTTCCACGGGATGCTGGCGCGCGCCGGCAACGACGAGATCAAGGCCCGGAGCATTGTCGGCTTCGAGCTGACGCCCGACCAAAAGGTCAAATCCGTTCCGGTAGGGGCCACGGCCTTTGCGAACCGCGAGGGCCCCGCCTACAACGCCATCATCAACATCTCGTGGGACACGGAGGAGAGGGACGCCGAGGCCAAGAGCATCTGTGCGACGATGGCGGCCTTCCTCAGGGACAACGGCCGGCACGGCGACGGGCCCGGGAGCCACAGTGCAACATATTTGAACTACCTCAGTAAGTCACCCGTTCCCTGCAGGGCTTTCCCCCACAAAACCAAGGGCCCGTCGACGTGCTAATACATGCCCGTCCGTGCCCAGACGTCGCTGTCGACGAAGACAGAGCTCTCACCAAAGCCGAAAGGGTCTTCGGACCGAACACCGACAGGCTTCGGCGTTTGAAGGTCAAGTACGATCCGTTGAATGCCTTTGAAAAGACGGTGGATTTGATGCCAACTGGCACCGTAGAGAGCAGCGAAAGAGGGCACAACTAGACTGGTATCGTAGCGTTCGAGGCCATTGGGTCCGCCCAGACCTTGCGTGGAAACGGAGCAAGGAATCATAAGAGTCCCTAGTGCCCCCGTGTACTCTGAAGACTGAGTTGGGAATTCAAAACGACCAACAGACGGCCTCCTTACTGAGGTTTTCCCTTCCAGGTGTCCTTGGCAAACTGGGCACATCTCTCGGCCACCATGTAGGTGGGTGCCATGGTATGGGCGGCCGGTATCTTAGGGAAGATGCTGGCATCTGCTATCCGGAGGTTTGTGAAGCCATGGACTTGAAGCTGATCATTCACAACACCGCCCGTCTCTGGGCCGCCCATGCGGCAGGTGCAGCCCAGGTGCAACGCTGACTGGACCGACTGCCTCGAGAACTCGTCCAGCTCGTCGTCGGTCAGGTCCCTCCAGTCGCGCCCCGTCGCCGCGTTGGGTGCGTAGAACAACTCGGCCGGCTGGCGGAAGCCCGAAGACTTGATGAAGTGGTCGGCCAGGTGCAAAGTGAAGCGCAAAGCCTTCCGCGCCACGGCGTAGTCCCCTTGGCCGGCCAGGGCCCGGTAGTTGATACGCGGGTGGGCCTCGGGATCCGTCGATGCCAGCTGAATGTCGCCCGTCGTCTCGGGTTGCACGAGGCACGTATACAAGGTGCATAGCGGCACGCCTTGGAAGCGATCCAGGAGGGTGCTCGCCGGTATCACCATGATCTCCACGTCGGGGGCGTTCTCCGGCCGCGCCGAATCCAAGTTCCCGTCGCCGGGGCTTGGCTTGAGAGTGGAGGTGGCCGGATCGAGATGCGACGTGTTGACGTAGATGGTGGCCGCGGTCGTGCCCGACTTGAGCAGGCCCGTCCTGTTCCAGATAAAGAGGAGCAGCTGCCAGATGGCGTGGAGAAAACTTTGCTGCAGACGGTGGAAGGTCTCGGACAGGGGAACCTTCATCATGACGGGAATGCCGTGGTGGTCGCTGAGGTGTTGGCCGACGCCGGGCAGATGCCGCTGGACGGCGATGCCGTGGGCCCGCAGGTGGTCCTCGGGGCCGATGCCGCTGAGCATGAGCAGCTGGGGCGAACCGACGGCGCCACTGCAGACGATGACCTCTCGTCGGGCGCCGACGAAGACGGGCGAACCCTTTGCCCCGGCCGGCTTGACATGGACGCCGGTCACGGTCTGGCGGGCGCGGTCGAGCTGTAGCCGAGACGCGACCGCGCCGGTGCAGACGGTGAGGTGGGACCGTCTCTCGCGGGCGAGGGCCTTGGGCAGATAGGCGTCGTAGGCGCTGTGGCGCGCACCGTTGCGGTCGATGGTGGAATCGAGACGGAAGTAACCCGAGGCCGGCCCCCGCGGATCGTTGGCGTCGTGCTCGACGGGCAAGCCCAGGGCGGCGGCGGAGGCTTCCATGCCGGGGTACAAGGCAAACTGGGCCTCGTTCGGGGTCAGCTGCACCGGCCCCTCGTGTCCCAGGTGGCGGGCTGCCGGGCGGCCGACGGCGTTCTCGATCCTCCGGAAGAAAGGCTCGACGGCGTCCCAGCCCCAGTCGGGGTGCCCCATGGCCGCCCACTCGTTGTAGATGGCCGGGGCGCCGCGCGTCCACAGCATCTGGTTGACGCGCGAGCTGCCGCCCAGGGCCTCGCCGGCGTATATGTCGGTCCGCCGGCCCCCGAGCCCCTCGATGGGCTCGGAGGTGCGCTTGACGACCTGGAAGAGCCGGGTGAGGCCGCCCGAGACGAGGGGTATGCGCGAGAGCCAGTGGTCTGCGACACGGCCGCGCTCCAGGAGCAGGACCGAGGCGTCGCCCGCCTCGCTGAGGCGGGAGGCCACGGCAGCGCCGGCCGTGCCGCCCCCGACCACGATGTAGTCATAGTCCCTTCCGGCCACGTCGCTGACGAGCCGCGCGGGGTACGAGGCTGTGAATGGCCACATGTTCGGCGCCTAAGCTCGGGGGCGGTGTGACAGGCGGGTAGGGAAGGCCACGGGGTTTTCCATGTACTACTTATCTAAGAAGGTACTTACACAATTGGATTATATAGGTGGGATATGACTGATGGGCGGAAACGCTGATCTGTGAGGTATGTAGGTGTTCTTATCCAATGGCACACACCGTCAAAGGCATGGGACATTTTCGGCTAGTGCCCTCTATGGGATTTCCCACTCCTTGTGGGCCACCTGATATCACATCCCATCCCATTACACAGTACAAACATGGCCCTGTCTGTCTTCCTGGCTGGGACACTCCGGCCGAGGGGAGTGCCGTCTCGGCGGGGCGCATCTTTTTCGTATCTGTCGCGTTGTCATCCCGACCTTGTCATGCATGTTTCATGGCCAAACAGGTGTCTGTACCCGGGTATAAGAAGCACGGCAGCCCCTCGGTCAAAGTTGCAACTGACCCCTCTTTACCGGGTGCATACTTACCTTGGTACTTACTTAATTCAAGTATTCTGGAAAACCAACCCTACTCCTGGAACTGCTACTGGCCCGGCAGGTACCCTAACGGATCACCATGGACGCCTCCGCTGCCCCTCCCACCAAATACGGCGTGGTGCTGTTCCCCGGTTTCCAGGCCCTCGATGCCTTCGGACCCCTAGACGCACTGAACATTCTCGCCTCGTCAAGACCGCTGGAACTGAGCATCCTCGCGTCGTCCATGGACCCTGTCTCAACGGCCGAAGTCCCAGGCGGGTTCGGCCAGTCGGTCGTGCCGACGCATACGTTCGACGGTGCGCCCGCCGACATGGAGGTGCTGCTCATCCCCGGGGGCCGCGGGACGCGGGACGCCGCTGTGGTTCAGCCTGCCGTCGATTTCCTCCGTCGCCGGTTCCCTAGGCTACGCTACCTGCTGACGGTGTGCACTGGGAGCGCCCTGGCCGCCGAAGCCGGCGTGCTGGACGGCAGACGGGCCACTTCTAACAAGATACACTTTCGAAGGGTGCGTCGGTCCGGGGGTGGCTTGGCGGTCCGGGACGTCAAAGCGAAACGTGGCCGAGCGGATGGCTAACTGCAACGTGCAGGTCGTGGAGAAAGGCCCCCGGGTCGACTGGGTGCTCGAGGCACGTTGGGTGACCGACGGCAACATTTGGACGGCATCGGGAATCTCGGCGGGGATCGACATGATGTATGCCTTCATCGCGAACCAATACGGCGAGGATACCGCCCAAAGGCTAGCAGATGCGGCCGAGTACCGTCGCAATCCTGATGCTGACGACGATCCGTTTGCACGCTTTGCGGGCCTGTAAAAGACCGGAAAGAGCTGGGCATATGCGCAAACGAGAAGGTCTGCCTCTTCAGTTGCCGTTCGCTCGTTGTGGGGGAGGTTACAACATGGCGCCATGGGTGTCTGTCCTATGTCCCCATACTCCCAAACTTGCAAGCCGGTATTCCCATCCACTCTGCGGCCCCATGCGTTTCATAATACAAGCCCCCGACTACCCCTGTATCCCTCGTTAGCAAGTACCCGACGCACTTGACGCCATTGCTATCGAATGCGTGGACTTCCAAGGGTGGAGGTACAAGACAGGAGGCCACGCGCAATAGTAGGGCTGGCTATCCAACGATTCCCACGAGAAGCAGTATGGAAGGGTCTGAACCCGGCAGATCACGGCACCCTGTCCGACCAAGATCCCCCGTCCCCCCCAATTATGGATGCGAACGAGGGACCAGGGCGCTCCTCTCTCCACGCACATGCACGCATGCAGTCAGCCAGCGAGCAGGCAGCCAGGCAGCCACTGAGCAGCTTCCCAGCCTACTCGACCCGTCTGACCTTGCCGTTCTCGACCTCGTACACCCACCCGCTGATGATCACGTCATCCGGGATGGTGCTGGTCTTACGCAGAAAGGCAAGGTCATCGCGAACGGCCTGGTCGAGGTCGGTAAAGGGCAGGAAATCCATGGTGCCGATCTCGGCGACGGCGCTGGGGCCCAGGCGCTCCACCACCAGCTTCCGGGCCTTCTCGTTGTCAAAGGTGACCATGCCGCAGCCCGTGTGCTTGATGACCAGGATCTCGCGGGTGCCGAGGAACTGCTGCGAGATGAGCAGCGAGCGCAGGGCGTCCCGCGCGCTGCCGCCGGCGTTGCGGATCACGTGGGCGTCGCCCAGCTGGAGACCGAAGGCGTCCATGGCGTCGATACGCGAATCCATACACGTGACTTTCAGGGGGGACGGGACGTCAGCCGCGGCGGGGAGGGGAGGGGAGGCGAGAGGGACTTGCCGACGGCGCAGTGTCTCGCCGGGGGGATGGGCAGCTTGCCCTGCTCCTCGGTGAAGTTGGCCGCAAACTCGGCATTCTTCTCCACGAGGTTCTGCTGGGTGGCTGAAGACATGGCTTCGGAGGGGGACGAGGGCGTCCGGCACGGGTTCAGCGAGGTTTCTTTCCGTCTGAGTAGGTAGGTATGGCGAGGTGTGTGCGCTGGCGAGCGGGAAGAGAGCACTTTGGCCTCTACTCAAATACTAAGGTATGTGGGTAGGCAGGATAGGAAGAAGCAACGGTTAGGCTGACAGGGAAACAGACGGGCAGGTAGAGAGAAAGACAGATACTTGTTGATATAGATGCAGGGAGGTAGTGCCGGCTCGATCTATTCATGAACACCAGGCGAGCCAGGGCTGTCAGATTCCTCATCAGCTCGACTCGACGTGGGTCCGCGGCGTCTCATCCAGCCTATGGTTGATCCATTGCGTCCCGGGTCCAGCTTATCCGGTATTGAATACCTCCGCGCATTGTTGAGTCCATGCCGCTCTGGGAATGGCCCTGGCGGATGGAAACGCGACTCATTGGCCCATCGCCATCCGTGTGCCCCGACACGCTCGGCCGGTTGAGTGAGTGATCACCAATGACGCGAGATGGCGTCGAACCCCGCCTTCCTTGTTGAGAGTGCTACGAAGATAAGAAAGAAGTAGGTGCATTGGATACGTACATTTACCACTGTACGGGGCTCCGTACCTCGAGTACCTACTTTCCATTACTTACCTAACCTCTGCCCTGGAATATCCCATACCTGTGTGGATTGTACTCAACCACTTGTCCTCCCCCCCTTTGTTGCCAAAACCGGTGGACGATGAGGTGGCGATGCCATACGTATGCCAACCACTTGGCTTTCCATCGTCTGCCAGCATCGTGGTGAGTTGGCTTGGAGACAGCAAGCGTTCGTTGCTTGTGCTACGAGAAACAACCCTTTACTTTGAAACCCAAGGACAGCGACAGCCGTCATACCTCGTGCATTTGAGCACCAACTATTTTGCTACTCTACCTCCAGTTCCCATACTTACATGCCCGTACCTACATAATTGTACCCACTGGGGCTGCCAAGGCACCTGCTCCTCCTCGTCATCACCGGCCACCATAGCATCAACGCCTGCCTCTTGCTAATATCTTGGCTTGAACGGCAGCGTTGCCATGAACTCTTTGATGTCGCCCTGGATCCCAAGCAGCTCGAACAGCTCGCGCAGGATAATGGAAAAAGACTCTGGCTCGCCCATGTGTTTCCGGTTCGGCACAAACCTGTCGCCTGGGGTCAGTTTCGTTTTTCGCACCGGCACAGCGACGGCACGTACCGAGCACTCTTGGCACCGCCGTGCTGCAGACACAAATAGTAATCGTCAATGGGGAAGATCTCGTCCTCGGTCCCGTTGACGAGCAACAACTTGGTACACGGCTTCTCCAACGTGCCGTCCCGGAGAAGTGAGAACTTATCCATCGCTTCCTTCTTGAACCGTTCGAAGTCGTCGCCGTAACCGAACTTGAAGCACAAAGTATGCGCCAAGCTATTGGCCTCCAGTCAGACTCGAAGCACAACCATACTGGAGGTTTGCCGTCACTTACTCAAAGGGGTATTCCAGATGGTCTGCCCTGTCCAGCCATTTGGATGAGAACATGTAGTGGCAGCCTCCCCCGAGAGCGACGACGCCCCGGAGCCTGTCGGCGTGCGTATGCGCGACGCGTATCGAGTAGTATCCCCCTGTGCTGAACCCCCAGTTCACCACCTTCGACTGGTCGATGGCCTCCTGCTGCGCAATCCAGTCGAACATGCTGCTCCACACTCGGTCCGGGCTTTTCGCATCCGTGGGCACACCCGGGTTGTCGCCCGTCCCCGGGATTTCCACGATCAGCGTCGCACAGCCAACTCTGCGCCAGCCCTCTTTCCACACGGCGAGCTCGGTGCGGTAGCCGTCCAGGCCGGTAAAGATAATGACCAGCGGCACTTGGCTCGAGGGCGACGCACTTGCGGGCAGATGGTAGAAACCGGGTAGGGTGTCCCCATCGTCTCCCTGTCTGTGCGTGTGCGGGATGTCAACCTGCACCATGGGATATTGATGCAAGCTGTGCCCCGTGTTAGTCGTACTGCAGCCTTTCGGCGGGCTTTGACGGGGGACGGAAGTTCTCACCCGAGTCCCTTCCTAGCGGCTGTCTTGCCTTTCTCCCAAGCGTACCGCTGCTTCTCTGAGCGCGGCGCGGGGAACCGGGCAATGCGGTAGAGCGCAGAGCCTCGGCTAGACTCCAGTCAGCCCGTTGCACACATGGCTGATGGGATATGAACGGGTCGTCCTACAGGTAAAGCTCCGAGGCTTTTGCCCCGTGGCCTTCTCTCTCCGCCTCCTCCGCACTGGCTACGAGCTCCTCGGCCTTGGGGAAGAAACACTGCGCATACTCGTCCCAATCGTAAGGCTCCTTCAAGCCTTTCTGGAATACGTCAGTGTCATGATCCCGTCACTTCGGGCTAAAGCTGACGGCACACCTTGATAATACCATCCACGACGGGCTGGAAATCTTTGGTGCAGCCAAACATGAATGGATACACGCCCAAGTCACACTGGGACAGGTCAGCTCGAACGTAGCAAGATGCACGGGACTGGCTTTTTTTTCTTTACCGCGGGCTTCCATTTGGTCTCCCACAGGGCCTGGAAGCTTTCATGATGTGGAGCGCGCGTCTTCAGCTTGTCTTGGATGAAGAACCCACCCCCCGGGGCTGCCATAGTCGACTGGAGGCTTGGCTGGAACAGCGGCTTCGGACGAACAGTCGGGCCAAGCTTGCGCAAGATGGGGGTCTAGACGAACGGGTTCCTCTGGTTTTTAAAGACAGTTCGCCGGGTCTGACAGCGCACGCATGGGGCTGCACGCCTGGGTGTCCCGGCTCTTCCTTTGCGGACTTGCGGGTGGGGAAGCCGACGAGGGAGACAGAATCGAACGAGAAGCCGACGCCTTGAGCTTTAGCTTCTCGGGGGTTCATGCGGCAGCGCGTACTGGCCCACGGCCCTCTTGCTCGCAGCGGCCCGCGATTCTCAACTCGAGATGGCCAGAAAGTGGTATGGAGACGTGGAACGAGCTGCTCGCACCGCCCAGATATACGCATGGCCGAATACGGGGGGCCAAAGGGGGCTGTCGTTGCTTTTTGCGCCGTCCATGACGCGGTCAGCCGCCGCAGCCCCGCGCGCCGTCGGCACGCCTTTGCAGCATCGGCTCGAGCCTCTGCCGCATAGGAGCTCATCAGCCATGGGAACCGGCGAACGCCTTGTGCTCATCTCAATGTGCCGAGCTTCGGTTGGCCCGCCAATAAGAGGTCGTACGCTGCCTGCATACTACATATGTGCATGTACTCTGCCGCATGGCGAACACGGGTAATCTTCCGACCGGCGCGTGCAATATACGAGCCTGTTTTCATGCGTGTACCCGTCGCACCCGGGCTCGGGCTGGACGGAAAGGGGCACCTCTCACCGAAATGCGCACATGTGCCTCACCATTCGGAGGCGGCATGAAAGGGGCCAATGTTGCTCACTACTTACCTTCAATTTCAGGTGCCCCTGCATGCAGTGGCGTAAATACACTTCTATTAGTCATCTCAGGTCTAGAATACGATGGCCAGCATATCCGACGTCACCTTGATATTCATGCCTCCCAGTTCCGAGCTCCTCTGCCCGGGTCCGCTTGTGGTCGAGCACTCTCGTGCGCTGGGCCTGAGATTGGTCTGCCATCAAGCCACATAGGCTGGGGGCCTGACCTGCCTTGAGACCAGGGCTTATACAGTCATCCCTACTCTCGCGCCCCAGCCCATAGTGCCCCAAGCCTCGAATTGGCCCCCATCCCCTACCACGCCCATCACCACGACCCCCGCGGCAGCCACCCCTGCCGCCGTGACGCTGCTGGCAAGGGCGGGGGGCGCCGCCACGGCCCCCGAAACCGTACTGTCCCCCAACGCGACGGGAGTTGCAGCGGCGGCCGCTGTCGGCTCGTCGATAGGGATGACGGTATTGCGGGACTCAGTGGCCGTCAGCTCCGGGGCGGCCGGGGTAGCAGGTGCCTGACGCGCGGCATATTTGGCCGCTCCGATCGTCGTTGCGGTTGCCGCCGTCGGTAGCGCTAGCAGAAGATGCCTCATGACGGAGCGAGACGGGCGGCGGCGGCGAGTCGTCGGATGGCTTCGTGATGCTGCGCCGCCGCGGCTGCGAGGAGGAAACAATGCTGAAGGACACGCCAGAGGTGGACACGCCGCCGGGAATATGGCCAACGTACGACATGAGGGCAGAGGGAACCGGGTGTTGTTACGTACCCAGGGAGGGTGAATGCTTCAGATAGAGATCGATGATCTGGGCTTTGCAATTCAGGCTTCCGGCGCCATGGAAGCCGTGTTATATCTATCCCCGGGTGGGCTCAACACGCCGTGTCTGGGTTTAGACTTTCGCCTTGCCGTCTTTGTGACGGGTCACTGGCGACACCCTCGTCACATTGACGATGTTTTGCTTTTGCCGCCGTCAATACGACTCGTGGGACGGGACGGCTACGAGGCCCAGGCGGGCAGGGAGTGAGAGGCTTGCACGAGGCAGATGCCCATTTGTCCAACTGTAGCAAAGAGTAAAGAAAGCGGTAGACGAATAACCCGGTTACTAACACACCCACACAACGCAACCCTAAGAGCCGCGCTCACTTCGATACCAGTCTGCCACCATGAGGTGCATCGACTAGGTACTGGTGGTATAGTTTACATCTTCTTTTCGGAAGGGGCTGAATCGAGGGGGTTTTAGTTCATGGATGCCAAGAAGCCAGCCCCGTGAAGTAGAACCAGCCCGCGCTGTTGCACATGAGAACATCCAGGATAACGTCAGAGGCCCGAAGTATAGATCTAGTTCTTGTGCACGCAGGCGAGGCAGGCAGGTCCGAGTGCCTGTGTGAGGTTAGAATTCGGTGAAGCTCTCTACCTAAGTATGGGCATGACTTACATAATGACGGGTATTTCAAGTAGAACCCCGTGCGGCAGCCACAACTCAGACTAGAGAGTAGTAACTTCTAAAGTTGTCCCACAGGGCATTTTAGCCCTATACACAGTAGAGCCCAACGATGCAGCATGATCGTGAACCAGAATTTACCCTCTCAGGCAACGCAAGTCTTCTCAATGTTGCCGTGCAGAAGGTTCCCCAGGGGGCTCGTAACCCACTAAATTTAGGATGTACCCCCCCTGTACGGAAAGTGCGGCACGTACTTCCCTGGCGATAAGAAATGCTTATCAGAGCTTTCGACCTCCTGGCCGTCCCGTCACAGGTACCTCACCAACTGGAAGCAACCACCCACCCTGAAACCAAATGTCGCGTGTAAGGCACCATCCCTCGCTGGCTACGAGACGACCGAAGGCCCAGGCACGACAGGAAACAACCGGAACCTAGTCCTCTGGAATCCACCCTTCCAGCCTCGCACGGTTGATTCCCCCCGCCGTTGGTTGCGATGCGACTGCCGGCACCGCTACCAGCACCGCGATAATGCCGTCCCTCGAGGAGGAACCCCATGGCGGCCCTGGCGACGGCGACGCGCCCGTCCCGCTGGGCAGCAACGGCCGCCCCGAGAGCGACGGCGCAGAAAGAGCCGGCAGGCCAATGACGAGGAGCGAGCTCGAGGAAGGGAAACGAATGGGCCACGTCGCGACGAGGCAGCCGCAGCTCCCTTCGCCGAGTCCGACGCCGCCGCCCACCACCGACCCATTCCCTCCATTCGAAACCGCAGCCCTGCCGCCTGCCACCCCCGAAGCTTCCGAGGCCTTGCAGGTACTCGATGGCTTCGCCAACGGAAACAGCGACACAAAAGGCCGGTCATCCCAGCCGGATGCTCCCCCGCCGGGGGAAGAGGGCGAGGGTACATCCACTGTAACTGCGAGACGCAGGCCCGAGATGGCCAGCCAAGACGCAACCAACACCGCCGCTGAAGAACCGGCGGCGACGACGAAGCCCGCCGCCACGCCCAAGGAAGGGAACCGATCGCGTGCCGCCTCGACCAAGAAGGACGGAGAGGGCCCGAGGAAGTTGTCGGCGTCCCAGATGCAAGCACTGGCCACGGCACCCGACTCCCTCCCCGTTGCCGTTGTGAACACGAAGCCAGCGGCACCGCTGAGCCAGGCCCGGAAACCCAACGGCAGCGAGTATCCGGTGTCTGCCAGCGCGACCGAGTCAAGCTCGATACCGACCATGGCAGAGCAGCTGCAGAATGGCATACATGGCAGCATGGCTATGCAGAATAAGGCGCCAGCGTCCACGCCGAACACAGCTGCCGGCACACGCCCACATGCGCTGTCCGAAGCGAACCACGCGGTGCCTCAGAGCTTCCATGAGTTCCGACGGCCTTCCCCGGCCCTTCGAACCGTTTCTACGCCGCCCATCAGTCGAAAGCCGACTACAGCCCCCCCGGTGGCAGCGACGCCGCCGAACCCGACGCGCACCCGGCGCAACTCGTTCAACCCCTCGGCGCGTCCTCCGCCGCTCAACCTCGGCGCGGGAAGCAACCACGGACCCGCTCCCCAGAGAGCCCCAACCGCCGCTCCGCCACAGAAGACGGAAACCGGCGGCAGCGAACGCGCCGAGCGCGCCGCCCTGGAACCGTCGCCGCCGATCATGCAGGGCGCGATCCCCCTCCCGCCCATGTCGTTGCATACGCATCTGCAGCTGGAGCTGGCCGGTGTCCGGCCTAGTCCGCTTTACATCTACCGCCATCATGCTGCCGACATACCTTACGAATCCAGTGCCGTCAAGTTTGAACGCTTGCTCAACGTATTATACCTCCCCCCCTACCTGGAAGCCACGCTCACGTTCGGGGCCTTGGCCTGCCTGGACGCCTTTCTTTACACATTTACGCTACTGCCGCTGCGTTTTGTGCTTGCTATCGGTGTCCTCGTGAAGTGGTGGGCCTACATCCTCTGGAAAGAAAGCAAGTGGCTCGTCGGTTTTGTTTACCAAGGCCTCGGCCGACTATGGCAGCGAGGCCGACGCGGGAGGAGCCAGTCTCGCCTCGCGCGGCGCGGCGGGGAAGGCAGCCAGACGGCCAGCGAGACGGAGAGAAGCCAGAGCCGCGCGAGAGCGCCGAGTCGCGCCACGCAGGACGCCCACACCACAGCGGCGCAGGAGATCTTCCACCTTAATGTGAATGCTGGTCTCCATCCGCCCAAGCACGCATTGCCGAGAAGCACGCCCACGGGGGCCTATCGACACCGTCGCATAAAGTCGATGCCCTCTAACTTGACGTCCTTTCACAAGGCCGATCTTCTGCAGGGTGCCGTCATAATCTGCAGCTCGCTGGCTCTGATGAACGTCGATGCTAGCCGAATGTATCACTTTATCCGCGCGCAATCCGCCATGAAGCTCTACGTTATCTATAACCTTCTCGAGGTACGCGCCTCGTCGCACACAAACACAGAGTGGCGTTCAGGACTGACTGCCCGTCTCTAGGTCGGCGACCGGCTGTTGTCGGCAATTGGCCAAGACATTCTCGAGTGTCTCTTTAGTTCAGAGACTCTATCTAGGAACAGCTCGGGCCGATCCAAGCTTCTGCTTCCCTTTGGCATGTTCTTGCTGTCGCTGGCATACAACGTCGTCCACGCTGTCTGCCTGTTCTACCAGGTCATCACGCTGAATGTGGCCGTCAACTCATACTCGAACGCGTTGCTTTCGCTCCTGATGTCGAACCAATTCGTTGAGATCAAGGGCAGCGTCTTCAAGAAGATCGAGAAGGAGAACTTGTTCCAGTTGACTTGCGCCGACGTGGTGGAACGTTTCCAGCTCTGGATCATTCTTATCATTATTGGATTGCGCAACATCGTGGAAGTCGGCGGCCTTTCGGTCCCGGGCGCCGGCAGCGAGGCGGAGAACATGGCCAGCGGCCCCGGTCCTCTGCATACAGCCTCGATACTACCGGCTAGCTTCACAATCCTGCCCTCGTGGATGTTCTCGGGCGAGGTGCTCTCGCCCTTCCTCGTCGTCATCGGCAGCGAGATGCTGGTGGATTGGATCAAACATGGCTACATCAACAAGTTCAACAACGTCAAGCCTAACATCTACCGGCGGATGCTCGACATCCTCTGCAAGGATTATTACACAAACGTAAGTCAATGGCGCAAGCGGGCAAGGACGCTCGGCTCACTTTGTTACGCAGGCTTTTGGCGCGCCCGCCCTCACGCGGAGGATTGGCCTTCCTCTGCTGCCCCTCTCGTGCCTCTTCATCCGGGCGTCGGTTCAGATCTACAACATGTTCCTGGCGACACAGCTGCCCCCACCCATCCCAACGTCGACCATGGACCTGTCGGTGGAATCGTCGACACCTTCTTCGCCGGCCATGACGGCCGCGCTGGAACACCTGGACACCCTGATCCGCAACGCGCTCGGACGGGCCGTCTACGGATACCCCCGCGACGCACCCCACAACGGGTCCTTCTGGGCCTTCAACTCGGATGACGCCATCGCGCTGGCGACCGGTTTCACCGTCTTCTTCCTGGCATGGCTGGTGCTCCTTGTCGTGAAGCTTTTATTGGGCATGGCGTTGCTCAAGTACTCACGAGATAGATATGCCACAATCCGGCTGAAAGAACAAAGCATTGCCAATGGGCAGGAGAAGCGAGACAACTTCTTCCAGCCCGGCAAGAGGGTAGGGGGATACGGCGCTGTGGAACTGGGAGACGACCGGCGGCGCATGATTTACGCCGACGACCCCGAGGGGCTCAAACGGATGCAGGATCGAGACCGCAAGGGTAACGACATGGCCAAGAAGATGGAGGCGGGCGATGACGGACTGGAGAAGGTTACGAGATACGAGATGCTTGCCAAACGGATATGGTAAATGCGGTTGTGTGTTGTTGTCGCTGTCGGCCGCTTTCCTCGTCGCAGCTCACGATGCATGTGCGTGCAACGGCGTCGGCCATAGGGATCGGAAATGGAAAGAGCATTCCGTGCACCGCATCGCATACGTTCGACTGACGGCTGGTCCAATCAAGGAGCGAAGGGGGCCGGCGTGGCCTCTTCAGTGCATGGCGACGCCGGCTTTGGGTTACGTGGGCGCCACCACGAGCGTCGTCCATACGCCAGCACCAGCCTGTCCGGAGTGCTGGTCGGTACATACGGCCACAGGCACGGGCTGCCGTGTCGTGACAAGGTGCAGTGCGGCAGTCCTGTCAGCATCGTGGCAGTCGATCGGAGGTGCCCGGTTTAGGCAGTTGGTCTGCCAGTGCAACCCCCACAGCCGCTTGGCGACAAGGGCCTTCTCCCAAGCCAGGGGGGTGTCGGTCACGGGCGATTTTTCTAGCAAGCCCCGGCCGGCTTCGACGACTATACGAAAAACAGCTGAAACCGTCTCCAGGGGCCAGCGGCGCCAGTGCGATTCCAGCCAGACAGGGGTTGGGCTGCCGAAAGTAGCTATTATTGAAATTTCCTCCCCTCATCGCCGTTGAACGGGCCCGCCCACGCCCACACCAGACCCACGTGCGGAGGGTCGTATTTTAACAACGGCACACACGGTCCGGGGATGTTGACTCTTGGCTTTCTTTTTCCCTCTCCCCTGGCTCCCCCTCCAATCCCTTGGCGGGGTCGGCGCGTGCGTTTGCGGCGGCTCTCTGACGACGATCATATGCCCCTCGACACTCCCCCCGAAATTGGCGCCCGTTGGCTACGGCGCTATATGCCGAATGCGGGCGGCCGCCGAGCGCGTTAGTCAAGGTTGGCAGGTCGGTAGTTGAGGCGGGGTTTGGGGGGTTGGTTGGCCCACGGCGGCTTGGCTACAAACTGTATACTCGCCTATGGCCAAGTATGCAACTTGGTCGCTAGCATGGCCGAGGAGGGAGGTGAGGTGGACGTGTGATCCGGAGCACGACGCTGCGAAAGAGCCTTCCAATTCGGGCTGTCCTCGATCGCGAAACTGGCGTCCGATCCGGCACCCACCGTCCGCGGGGAACGTCGGCCATCCCTGCTCTGATCCCAATGCAGTTGAGCTTTTGCAACGGGCCAAGACTCGCCTGGGTTAGGACTTGCCCCAAGAATGCCGTATGCCGGCGGTGGTGGTGGTGCTGGCACTGCTTCTGCTGCTGCTGCCGCTGCCCCTTGGTGAACATCGTCGTCCATCGATGCTCATGCGGGAGCAAATCTCGGAGCGGAGGGCGAATGTGCGCTGTGAGGGAGGCCGGGGTTGGCTGCGTAGCCCACGACCTACCGTGTTGAGATAGCAGCTCGTGGAGGCCTTGCTGGGAGGCCTTGCTTGGCCCCTCGGGACGCCCTTGTTTTCCGTGCTAAGTCCCTGGTGAAGATCCCACGGGAATCGGTATATAAGCCGTGGTATTGTCGCCCGAGCTGGGACAGGCTTCCAACACGCCAGCCGCAGCAGCACGCCCGTCTCATCCCGCCGCAAGCAACAGCAGCAAGCAGTCGCAGCAGCTTATCGTCTCTCTTTGAAGCCTCTCACCGCCCACGCTAACATTCTCTTCACTGCGACCCGCCACTGTGCTTTGCCTCGCTCTCCGCCAAGATGAAGTTCTCCCTGTCCCTCGTTGCCCTCGCCGCCTCGGCCTTTGCCTCGCCCATCGTCCTGGACCTCTCCGACATCAGCCAGAGCGAGCTCGAGGAGATCCATGCCCGTGATATTGAGGCCCGCCAGAGCGGCACCACCGCCAACGAGTTCCTCAACGGTGGCTGCCGTGATGTCGTCCTGGTCTTTGCCCGCGGCACCAGCCAGTCCGGCAACCTGGTAAGTCTTGGCCTGCTCTTCCCCCCTCCGTCTCTTTCCGGGACCGACACTTACGCGCAATTGCAGGGCGAGATGCCTGGCGTCGACCTCTCGGCCGCCCTGAAGTCGGCCCTCGGCGCCTCGCGCGTAGCTACCCAGGGCGTCAGCTACTCGGCCTCGCTGCTGGGCAACCTGCAGTCGGGCGGCTGCCCGCCGCGCGAGGCCGCCGACATGACGGCCCTCATCGGCCAAGTGGCCAGCAAATGCCCCTCGGCCAAGATCGTGGTGTCGGGCTACAGCCAGGGTGCCGCCATGGTGCACCGCTCCATCGAGGGCGCCTCGGCGGCTGTCAAGGCCAAGATCGTGGCTGCTGTCACTTTCGGCGACACCCAGAACGCCCAGGATGGCGGCCGCATCCCCGGTTTCGACACGGCCAAGACCCGCATCTTCTGCAACGACGGCGACCGCGTCTGCGATGGCACTCTCATCATTACTGGTGCCCACTCCGACTACCGCAGCTCCATCAACCCCGCCGTCTCCTTCATCCGCGGCCGCGTCTAAAGCTGGAACTCGCTCGCGACATGTGGCGGATGCTTCTCCTAGGTTGCCGAAAAAGCCAGTGTGATGGGTTGTGTTGTGGGAACGGCCTCAAAGTAGCTGCTGGAATTGCGACGGGGTGTGATTTATGTGATACGACTGAATAATGAATGATGTGATGCTGTCTTCTTGGTTTCCGTGTCTGTTTCCCCCTCTCGTGAAGCCGTAGCTGAAGCGCGGGGGGCGTGGCTGAGGCCCGTCGCCTTGCGAAACCACCCACTAGCAGAGCAGGACTTGTAGGCAAGCCAGCTCTCCGCATCGGTACCCGCGAACGTGTCCCAAGTATGAAGGATTGCGTCGTACCAGGAGCCATCGGGCTTTGGGCATACGGACTGTTGTGTGGGTTCGATGAGGACTTCTTCGTCTCTTTGTTTGCTGCGGTGGCGCCCGGGCCAGGGCAGCGGTGTGCACCCGAAGGCAAACGCGGTAGTCACTGCCGGAGATCCAGAACAAGCAGACTGTATTGGGGTAGACGGCAACCAAATTTCACGATGCCGGGAGAAGGAGGAAGCACAGCCGAGGCCGCCGGCTCGAGCGCCATAGGAAGCCCGTCCTCTTGGCGAGGATGGGAGACAATGGGTTTGTACCCTTGGTGACATAACCCCGAAAACCTGGCGTCGAAGCCAGGGCAGGCGTCAGCCGGTGAATCCACGGCCCTTTTCAATATCGTGTTGGGTGTATAGAAGCTCCGGCTGATGTCGGCAACCAGAAGAAAATCTTGGTGCTCAGCACTAGAGTATCTTGCACATCTCCAGGCCGGTGAGCGGTACTCCTGTGGTGTATGCGAAGCATTTCCGCACTGGGCCGTCGCACAACAGGCCCTGTTACCCAATGTGTACATCTCACATCTCGGCAGACGTCGTCTTGCCAAGATGGCGATTCTGTGCGCCCCGGCCGTCCGCTGCTTTGTAGAACCGAGATAGGACTACATAATCCTGCCCTGTGCCTTGCCAGTCTTTGATGAGAGCGTTCGCAGCGCGCAGCTGTCCAGTGATTGATCTAGGTGATTCCTCGCCCAGTACGATGGCCAGCAGACAACCCGAGATCATAGTCGCGGTGACGGTGACTTTCGGTACCGCCACGATTATCCTGGCCCTGCGGGTGGTTGCCCGAAGGCTCCGCAAAGTGGCGCTCTGGCTGGACGACTGGCTGGCCGTCCTGGCCTGGGTACGTTGTCGACTGTTATGAAGAGCACCGTGACGACGGCTTCAGATTTCCGACTCGGCGAAATTGACGTGCCATTTCCAGTTTACGGCTTTCTTCTATGACACGGGCGCCTTTGTGTGTGAGTGCCTCTACCGTCCGTCGTACAAGCCGAGCGAGACTCATGGTGAACGGCAGGGCTCCAGATCGGCCTCGGATGCCACACCCAGGACGTTCACATGTCGGCGGAAAGAGCGTCGTACTACCGCGAGCTCTTCCAGTTCATTCTTGAGCAAGCCTACTCGGTTTCCATCGCGTCCTCGCAATTGTCACTTCTCGCGCTTTACTGGCGTGCCTTCGGGCCCATCTTCGAGACGCGTGTCGCCGTCGGCGTCATGGCCGCGTGTTCCTCGGCGTGGTTCCTCTGTCGTGTGTGTACTGCGCGTCGATTCGGGGCGCTCGGTCATGGCAGCAGGGCCAGGAAAAATACAGAGCCAGGGAGAAGAGGAAGGAGCTGACAATTTCTCCGGCAAGGTCTTCCTCGTCACGTTCCAATGCAACCCGCCGGCTGCCAAGTGGGACGATTCTGTCAGCAGCTACACTTGCGCCATAGACACGGGCCGCTTCTTCCTCGCGACCGTTACAACGCATCTGATTCTCGACATCCTCCTCATGGTCATTCCCGCCTGTGAGTCCAGCGGTCTGTCTGCCGTGCGAGGGCGTCGACTGAGCAACGACGGGATGCAGGGCAGATCCGTAAACTCCAACTCCCGTTGTTGGAGAAGTCGAGCATCATGGCGCTCTTCATGTTCGGTTGTGTGTAAGCCGTCCGCATCGGTGTGTTCTTCTCGGCGAGGCAGCTGACGCGCCAGCTGCCTGTATTCCCCAGCGTTTGCTTCTGCTCTGGCAAAATGATGCAGCAGGGGCTCACGTACAACCCAAGCTCGCCCGACGTCTTCTGGCTCGAGACAGGGCCAGTCATCTGGTCGGCGACAGAGATCAACCTCAGTGTCATCACGGGTGCGCCCCCACTGTCTGCAGTCCCCTTCTCTCCGGGGCTCTTGCTGACACTCGCCGTTAGCCTGCCTCCCCCTCATGCGACCCATATTCCAGTGCCTCGGATGCTGCCTGGGCCGCCAGGAGAAGGAGGCGAGGCGGCGTTCGTCCCATTGTGTGAGGGATGGGCATGGAACCGCCGAGGCGGGTATCGGAAGGGAGATGCCAAACCACGACATTCATGGGCAGGGCACGGGGCCGCGCGTAGCCATCTCCAGCAACACCACGTCCAGTTGCCAGGCCGAGGGTGCCCGATTGCCGAGTGGCAGCTTCCACGGTTTCATTCGCGTCACGAAAGATTTGGAATTCTGCGTATCGCGGGCGTCGCGGAGCATCGAGTAAGGGCGTGTGCGGCCGGGCAGAGGAGAGGCAGACGGGTATTCGGGTCGAGGTTTCTGCCGCTGGTCTACCCCGAGTCAATGGATGTTTAGTATCCCAAATTGGAAGAGGGAGAACAAATGCGGCTTCCCTACCCGACCTCTGTGGACGGTTGTCGTCGTTGGTATGGAGATAAAGGATGGACTTGTGCAAGGGGCCACGTGAGGGTGTAGGTCGGAAGCTACGCTACACCTTACGATCCTGGTAAATTACGTACCGAGTATCGTAGAGGTTTCCTTCCAATCAGGGATAACCCGACCATTTCTGGCCGTCCTCTCCTTCCGTGGCCCCAGATTGAGCCTTCCTTTTCAGGGCTTCTCTCAGCCTCTATAGGAAGGGTCCCTTGGGGTCGGTGAATTTCTCCATCTCTGGAACCAGGCTTTCAGTGTGTACCCTAATTTTGACAGGTACATACCTATGTACTCAACCCTTCGCACACACACACGTACACAAAAACACACACTTCGTTGAGGCATGGATGTGTACCTCCCACACGAGGCTCTCCGTCCCGTACGCCACGAACATGCACGTCGCCAGGATGCGCGCGCGCTGGGAGATACGAGTTTGGCAAAACAGGCGTCACAGTTTTGAGTTGTAGATTCTGTTTGCCGCCGCTGAGAAATGGCTGGTGGTTTGATGTCTTTTTCTCTCTGTGTCAGGATGGCCAGCGCGTGCCAGGGCCCGCGTGGTCTCCCAGCGCCGCATGATTAATATACAACATTTCTAGGCATCATTGCAGGTCCGTTACTGCCAAGAACCTGCGGATCAGAATTCCGGAAACCTGGAGGTGCCTTTGCCCGAGTACCTCCCGCTTTTCCCTTGGGTTCACCACTGGTCTTTTTTCTTCTTTCCGTAGGTCAGCAGCCAGCTGTTGGCGATGACTTTGAAGCCAAACGAGTTGTTCATAGTCCGGAAGATCAGCCCCTCACGGTTCTCTCCCAGCACGCCCTTTCCCTCTGCTTTTGCCAAGAGCTCGTCGAAATCTTGGGCGAAATCCGAAAGCTTGCAGCGGTGCAACACCGGGGCGTGTATCAAACCATAATGATCGCAAAACTGCAGTGTGCGTTTTGCGCCCCACCAAGCCTGCCTGTCGATATCCCAGATGCCGAAGACGTAGAAAGAATGCTTGCCCTCCGGGAAACCCATGCTGTTGCCGAGAATACTGGAACCGCACAGCTCGCCCTGGACCGAGATGTTCAACTTCAAATGCTGGAGCTTCTCATCGATGCCCTGTGCTCTCGCCGCGTTCCAGAAGATGGACTTGTCGGCTTGGATATAGTCCTTGGAGCGGCCGCAAACTCCATGCGAGGGTCGGTCGACAAGACCATCGATTCCGCGAGGCAGGGCCTTGTGCCATTGCGACTCCGGATCGACGTAATAGACAGACATGGGAACGCCGTCAAGCTTCTCGGTGACCTGGAAGAGTGTATTGTCGTACTTTTGGAAGAGACCAACGATGTTCTGGGCGCGTTCGCATCCGGGCTGCGGAAAAAAACAAGGCGAGTAGCCGTACGATGCTGTGGAATCCACGTGGACAGCCGAGAACTTTTGGACGCCGAGAACAGCTGTGAAATCCATGCCCAGAAGCTGTGTCTCTGCTTCCGTGGAGCTTGCGCTTCTGCTCTTCAGGGCGGCAAGTTCTCTCTCGACTTCGGGGAAAGAGCCGAGGGGAAAGACGAGGCCCTGGGATATCTGGCCTTGTTTGAACATTGTCGTGACGACGTACCCTTCACTACCCTGGTATTCTTGCACGCGCGAGGGCGTGCAAAACTCCCAGAAGCGGCCGTCAGTGGCAGGAAGAAAGCTGTCCACTTCGAAATAAACAACAAGCTCGCCCGGTCTGAATTCGTCTCTGAATGTGACGACTTTCCATCCGCCGATGCTGACCAAGTCGGACCTGTTACCTCGGAGGGGGGAGACGTCGGAAACGCGGCGTACTGTGACCAGTTTGCGTTCCGTGGGTTCTGTGCGTTCCGTGGGTTCTGTGCGTTCCGAAGGGGGAGGTTCGTCGATCTTTTCTGCCAGGGAGGGGTGCTCAAACAGATCCATGTTGGCAGCCCTGACCCTCCAGTTGTGTCGATAGCGACATGGAAGATGGAAGAGGAAAGATGGCGGATAAAAGATGGAAGATGTGGACAATTTCAGAAGTTGATCTGGAGGAAAGCACGAAAGAGATTTGAATGGTGGCAATGGAGTAACTCTGAATTAAATAAAGAGGTAGGCAATTACCTCTTGGGCAGTGAGCAACTGGAGGGAGGGTTGTGGATGGGAAGTGGCTGCCTTTTTGGGGGGGAGGCGGGGTCATTTAATTCAAACTGATATGGGATGAGTGTACCTACCTAGCTACTGAACAAACAGAAAACGAGGAGAATATTTGGACGATTTGCACCCCAAGAGTTTTATCTCTTATTTGGATCTCCGACTCCACGGTATCCAGATGTGTGTGCTGCCGTTCAAGTCCCCCGTTGGTATATATGCTGCATGGGAACTATCAGCAATGACCACAAGTCCTGGAGTCTTATCCTATGGTATGATTACCTTAGGTAAAGTAAGAAGTAAGTACGGAATCGAGACGATAATAATAACGGAAGTAGCATTGCGCAGTAGGCATTTCTTCCTGGACTAACTAGTCATTCGTGCCACAATTCTGCGAGGTCTTCTTGCAAACTAATGTGCAGTAGCTATAAGTGCGTATCAACGATTTCCCATATTCAGGGTGCCAGGTTTTATGCAGTATTATTCTATGTATTGTAAGGTCCAGCCACTGAGTTCGCTGGCTTCTCTAAGGGAATCTGCTATTCACCCTAGGCGTATGCATGACATGGGTATCGAAAGATGTATTCCAACATGATCGAATCTCCTCAAGTACAATGTTAGCAATGTGAGTACCGAGGGCTACTGCTCTTGGTTATTTATACTAAACATATGCAACTATAGTCTCAGCGCTTGTGATAGGCTGCCGCTTTCGACATTTTTATTGTTAAGGAGAAGCCTTTAGACAATTATGGTTCCTGGAAAATATTTCATTGCATATAGTCAACCCTGGTCTCAAACAGACTTCGGCGGTCTCTACCAGCGAACGCCTCATATGTTCGAGTACTTGCACTCCTCATAGCAGGCACTCAACAAGGCAACTGAAGGTGGTTTATAAGGTTTGAAATCCCAAATATATACAACGAAATTTGATTTCCTTAGTTCCATATACATTCCAATCTTCATGTCCAACTCCGCTTCCAAATGTTACGAGCCGGTTTCGATTCGACTTATCCACTGCACAATCATTGAACAGCTCGCCTTCAGCGGCGGAGAATGATTCAGTGGGCAATGGCTCTCAATCAGACTGGCTGACTGCTTGAGTAAGTTGTCACATCGTCACCAGTTGCTTTGGAGAAATGCTCGATGGCTTACCTGCGCAGTGTGGACAACCACCCACAACTCGTCGCCTCACTTAATTCTGATACTTAGCCGTGCCCTTCTCTTAGCCACGCAGTATAGTCCATAGTGGATTCTGGGCCTCTCAGCCCACATGTCGCCCTCCTTCTTTCTATCCTGCTCCCAGTCTTTCCCCATCATGATTTCTCATAGCTTGCTTTCTCCTCAACAGATAACCCACGATCCTCCATGGCACAATGGTTAGCGCGTCTGACTGTTATTCTCGGTCTTCAAGGCTATGAGTAACGAAATCAGGAGGTTCACAGTTCGAGTCTGTGTGGGGGAGGGCAGTTTCGAAGCGAATTAGCCACTCGCTTCTTTCTTTTTTGGCGTCTGCCTTTCGAGCATTTTCTGATCCTCCGATCACTGCTACTACAAGGTTGGTTTTTTTGACACCACGGCGGCCGGCCTGACTCTAGGTGGGTAAAATGCTCCCATGGATACGTTGCCATATGGGCTTGGGTCGTTCCTCTGAGTGTTTCAAGGCAACCCCTTCCAACATTCGTGGTGGAGCCGGCCTCACTGAACCCAGGCTGTGTGCTGATTGCGGCTACGAGTTCAGCGTCATCAGCCGGTGATATGGTGATTTCTATGGCGAGCGCTTGGGCGGCCACTCTCACATACGTAAATTCTCCACCCCAAAATAGAACTGTACGAGACACCAGTGGTCATACTTAAGGTATGTACATATCCCGTAATAGGCCTGCTCCAGTTTGTTACTATCAGGTTTCATCCAGTGTATGGGCCTGGGGAGCCGCTTCCTTCTCGGTACAGTTGCTTCAACAGCAGGGTAAATTGGGAGCGCCCGGGCGCGTACGTTTGGTCCGGTTGTGGCCAAGTATGTACCGCAGCGACTCCCTGCCAGAATCGTGACTGGCACTCCACAAAGACTGAGAAAGGCGGTCCTGAGGCTGAGAGTTGGATGTTCTTCTATCAGCTTGATGCAAGGACCCGAATTCTTCAAGATACGACGGCTGCGGAGCAAAGAGAACGGAGACAACTGTAGTCGATGCAGACTTGTGTCTGTATAAAGGCTGCCATTGCTTAAATTGGCATTTTGGCATCAGGCTTGCTCCTGTGGACACCTGCCAACTTACGAGTATCTACTTGAGCACCTGGGTACCCCTGAGTGGCATATCTCCTCCTTATTTACCCAAATACCTACCTATGAATTGGGTAATTGGCTCATTGGCCATAGTGCTGAATTTCACTTTTCCCTTTGTCAAATGGGGTATAAATACTATTTATAAACCTGTCTGGCCTTCTATGTTGTCTGGGAGTGGCCAGGGGTGAATGAATTCTCTGCCACTTGTTACGGCCTGGCAGATTAGTCCCTGCAGGAGTAGCCCTTATAGTATAGAACTGGACAGAATGATCCTAAGAAGTGGATCATTCCCGAAGCTTTTGCTTTATGCCTCAGCGGACAGTTGGTCCAGACGCGCTGTAACACCACTTAGGCGGTGGGTGCATTGTGAGAATTCTGTGAGGGGGTGCAGGACACCATTTGTGTCAAAAATACCTAGTGGCACGAGAACACTCTGTGACTATTTTCAGGTCCTCTGGTACGCATCGTTTTAGAAGTTCTCTGACTTAGGCTGCTTTGGGCGTGTCTCGGTGTCTCCGAACTTTTCCGCCGACACGATATACATACAGAGTTTGAACATGGCCTTGCGTGTTCCTTGGTGTTACAATAGAGAAATGGAAAACACAGGACCCCGCAGTTGTGTTAAAGGCCTGAAATCTGCTACTAGGCTCCAAATTATCCATAAAGTTCGAAAAGACACCCTAAGAAGTTTTCCTCAGACAATAGACGGAGGGCATGGGTTGCGAGAAAGGGGGGTGGGGGTAAGACACAGCCTGATTGTACGAACGCAGCAACAAAAGATCAAAGAAACCCACAGACAGAAATGTAGACATTGCTGGTCTAAGAATGTATGGCAGGTATAATATAAAACGTAGCTGGTAATCAAGGCAACAGCAAGTAGACTGCCTAGGGAAGCTGGCGGTGGAAACATCAACAGCTTGCCTGCAATGCGCTTGCCCCGGCACTCCATGTATGCCTTTCGCTGCAGGGCAGTGAAGGTAATTTTCGCTTATCTCCAAGCTTCGTATCATTCTAAACTTACGGTAGAGCATCCCAAAGGCACCAATACCTGGGGATCGCGACCGGGCTGTACTTTGGAGGGGTTTTCCCCTCTTCGGTTGCCTGGAGGGACAGATGTCAAGGCAGAAAGCCTCGGTGCTGGATTTTGCTACAAACGCCTCCGAAGTAACGAGGATACTTTCCTTTGGTCTGGCCGGGTATCAGTCCGTTTGTTGCGCCTTTTGTGCACCCCACTACCCTTCACTCTCGTGGCGCCTCTATCGCTACCAAAGTCAACAACGCTGAGGACAACAACAGCAGCAGCAGCAGCAGCAACAACAAAGAGCAACCTCGCGGTTAGCACTGCATCCTTGGCGGCCCGCGTGGCCGCGATGGAACAGCCACTGCCGCGCGACGAGGGCGGCCCGAGGCGCATGGCCACGCCTGTTCCAATGATGTACGACGATTCGCCCGAGCCTGAGCCTGCAACGGACACACAGGGCACAAGTATTCTGAATCCCATCCATATTGACGACGACATCGACGAGGACGACCGTGAAGATGATCATGGTACTGGCAATGCCATATCTACCAATGGTGTCGAGCATGGGCGAGTCCTTGATGCACCCGTCGACCTTCGGCGATCACTTCGTCTTCCAGCCCATCGAACTTGGCCTCTTTCTACCGCCAGAGTATCAAGCAGCGCAGGACCAGAGCTCATCGCCCAGGCACAAAATGACGAAGTTTTCCCAGCAATCTCAGAAAGCCACTGGCCTCCCAGGCTCCCACCGATGCAAAGTCGTAAGCAACCCTTCATGCTCTTCGTCTCCCCGCTGCACAGCCCCCCACCTCCTATTCCTGTCGTCTTTCGGTTCTTGTCTTCCAGCCCTGAAATACCCTCGGTGGACATCAGAGCTGCTCAAGAAAATTACTGACCGCAGGTGGTGCAGAGCGCGAAGCCGCCAAGCAAGCCCGTCTCGCGATATATTCTCAGTATTCTGTCCCATATGCACCGCACCCGGGCCCAGTTAGGAGAAGTGGGCGCATAGCAGCCCAGAGAACTAGACTTGCAGAGGTGCGAAAGATCAGGTCGCAAGGTTGCGCAGCTGCCGCAAAGATCTATGGCCATGAAGACCAACCTAAGCGAAAGACGAAAAGCCATGGTCTCCCATCTGCGCAAAAGATAGAGGACCACGGTGACCCATCCACGCAGCCGGACCCTCAACTGGCCGTTGCGCTGAATGCCGCCGAGGAAACCCGCCGAGACATAGCCAGGCAGCGCCGAGCTCGCAAACTCGCACGCAGACTCTCCAACAGACCGCACCGAGTCGATCACGGCTACGACGGTGAAGTCGAGGCACACCGGCGCTTTCAAGAATTCTTCGGCGACGACTGGACTTACGAGAACTGGACGAGCAAAGTGCGGCGCCGCGCCGGTTTCCCCGAGATGACCCAGTCCGAGATCGGATACGTGGACTTCACGTTCAAAGACACCAAGGGCCGCATGCGAGAGTTCCTCAAAACCCAGGGAGTCGCCAACGATATCTGGCACGACGGTACCACTTACCATTTGGAAGTCAAATCCCACTTGCGGCCGAGGGTCGCGGGCTCGAACGCCTCGATTGGCATGCTCTCCTCAAATCAGAGAAAGATGGTACGTCTACCACCTGTACGAGCTGTGGAACTCGGCTCTGACTAACCGGCTTCGAATAGATGGAAAACATGACGAACAGCCCCGATCATGCGTTCATCATCGTACATATGTATGGCCTAGATAGCACTACCGAAACGACGTGGTATTTTGTTGCCGGTACACCTCAGCCTCCGACCCCCAAGCCGGTAACGGTGGCCGCCCAGGCCATGTGGATGCCCATTTGAATGCCATCTCGGGGCCGAAGTGCTGGAATCAACACCACGCGGCCCTGCAAGACCTTCAGCCGGAGCTCGGCTTAGCTTGGCATTGGTCGCAACCACGAAATGCCAGCAAGGGCAATCAAAGCCTTCTCGGCTGGTGTATCATCCATCGGCATAGCCACCGATAGAAACGAGCGCTCCACTGCCGCCGTACTCGGTAAACCGGGCGCGCGTGTCAGGGCCAATCGGGTAAAACCTTTCTAGATTGGCAAATGAAAATTAATGCACGCTCGATGCTGTCATCCCACATCCCGACTGCCAGCGGAGCGGCCGGCCCCGACGTTGGGGACCTCTCGTCATGCCACCGTGCTACACCTGGTTTCGTGGTGCTGCCACAGAAGAGTCTTGTGTTTTCAGGGACCCGTGGGAAGAGTCATAGGTAGAGAGGCAGGCTGCGGATACAGATGTAGGCAGTATGAACATTGGTATTGAGGTATATACAAGCTTGCACAGCGATGGTAAATATATGCAGCAGAATTCGTTGTACTGGGGACGAAATCGTGGGCGTTTTATGGCCCCGAGGGTAACCGAGAGACGAAACGGTCGCTCTGGGCGTGCTCGAGCTCTTTTCCTCGTACTTGCCAAGCAAGGGCGCCGAGTCAGAAGCCTTGGCCCTGGTGGAACCATCGTCGCTCTACGTCACGCGCATGGCGTCTGGAAGCAGTACGGACAGGGACAGGAGAATCCTGCGTGGCTGATCCGGCGGTATCGTCGTCGGTAATGGGAGTGCCAGAGTCGGTCGGCACGGGGTGGTCAAGCGGGACCGTGGTAGCGTCGGGGATCAGCGTCGGTCCAGGGATATCGTAGTGTGTGACCCCGGTGGTGATGTTGAGTTGCACGCCTGGGTCACTGGCCCTGTAGAGTTTCTCCCCAGGCGTGCCAGACTGGCGCTTAGTGCCGTTGCCCTTGACCTCGAGGTTGAAGCAGGAGGGGTAATTTTGCGCGCCATCGCCATAGGACGCATTGTGCAGGGCGATGATCTCGGTGCGCAGTACGTAGAAGCCGGGCTTCGTGTCAGGCGGGATGGCAACCACCCACGAGTTATTGTTGGCGATCAGCTGGTCACTGGCCCAGAAGCCCAGGGGAGCCTCGATGTCGGGCGTAATGAAACCAGCTTGGCTGATCTTGTAGAACTCGAGACTGGTCTTGTCGACAGAGGCGCACGATTTTCCGCATGGGGCCAGGTAGTCCATCACCGGGCCCTTGTGGTTCTGGGGCCAACCGTTCCACTGGATATGGACCTCCCCGCCCGCCTGGACGGGTGCGTGGCCCTTGCCATTGATAGCACCGCGGTGACAGATGATGTCCGGATGGGCATAATCGGTCTGGTTGACATAACCTTGATCCGTGGCGGTGGTGGACCAGGCGGCCAGGATGTCCTCGTTGGGCAGGCCAGGTGTCGGGTTGAACCCCTTGTACGCTTTGCCCTCGATGTTGATGTTTGACACCCAGCTATGGGCAGAGACGGCCGAGGCACTGGCCAGTGTCAGGAGGAGACCAGGGAGCAGAGGCATGCTGGCGATAGGGGGGCTAGGTATAAGTCGGCGAAGGGCAAGGGCAGCAGTGAATGACGGATCCAGCCGGTGACAACGAGGTGCAGAATTCACGATGTAAGCCGGGTAGTTGAGGGAATATATACGAGGGCTCAACGACCGGGTTGGTAAATCTTAACCCGTGTGAAAAGAAGCGACTGGCCGGCAGGCAACGAACGAAAGCAGCACACGGAGGATGTGTATGCGGGATAAGAAGTAAATCAAGAAGGAAGTCTGGTCGATCTATCTATTCTCGCTGACTTGCCGTGGGCGGGCGGGCGAGCGTCTTGTATTGGGTGCCAACATTTTGCCTAATGGTCGGGATATTGCTGTTGTGATCAGGAGGAATGGAGGGGAGCGAGCTGGGCAAGCCGCAGGGATGAGACCGGCAGGCAGGAAGCGAGGCACGAAGATACCGAGACGGTGCTGATCCCCCCGATGCGGCACGGGGCTTATACAACTCTGTATAGTATGTAAACGTTACACCTCCACAGATCGGCATCTTTACCTGAGGAACGAACCGACAGGGGCCCTTGGAGGCGGGATCTGCCATCCATGGATATCCATGGCTATGGCGAGGACCCGCAGAACGGGTCACTCGATTGTGGCCGCCGGACCAGGCGCCGCCGCGATCGTCGCTGCGCCAGCGGAAAACGAGTGAGCTACCGAGGCGGCACTGGGAAAGGCTGGGGAGTGGGTGACCGTCTCCACCGTCTCGTTGGTTCACGAGACGCCCGAGGGTTGACTGCCAGGCTGCTTCAGGCATGCTCGCCGCGGGCGTATCGAGTGGTGCTCGGGACACGATATCGAGAACGCTTCCCCAGGTGCCCCAGGTGCCCCGGGGGCCCAGGCCCGCAAGGCGTGCTCTGGTCTACTCGTTACCGGGACCCGCTGTCCATTCCGTGACCAGAGGAGGGGGCCCGGGGGCGGCGTGCGTCAGATGAACGAGCCAGGCGGACCAGAGAAGCAGGTAGAGGACGGCATGACGAAGCCCCGGCACAAGAAGAAAGGGTTGGCGCAGAGAAGAGGCGGACGCGCGTGTGTATACCAAGGCTGCAATGCGAGATCAATTAATTCGAAATGGTGCCCAGTGAAACGAAGCGCCGGCAGTCGAATTAGGGCAAACGGCGTTACGCAAGCTGTTGGTTGGAACCCACGGCAGCGGCTGATGAACCCGTCGCTGCCGAGGTCGGCTGGGGGCCAATGAGAGAGAGAGAGAGAGAGAGAGAGAGCTGGAGGGGATGGAGGGGCGTTCCCCTCGACTTCCCGTTTGCAGCCTCAAAGGAAGCAAATTCGGACGATGGGGGAAGGGACGGATCTGCTGGCCGGGGATCCAGGTAGGAACCTGATGGGACGCGACGCGAGGGCCGGGGGTATGGATTGGTTACGTCTTCCCGTGTCCTACATATTTATTTGCAGATGCATTTGTGTTGTTGGGTAAGTTAGTACGTAGGTAAGAAGTAGATAGGCAGGTTGGAAACCTGCCTAGGTGCTGTGCACAACCTTAGGATGGGATGGGAACCTACCACTCGCACTGGTGAAGAAGGTGGTTATGCGCCCTCCCAATGCAACATACAGGTATGTATGTATCCGGGGATCCTCATCGGTGGCATTAGGTCCTTTGTTGACACCAACTGGCGGTCCCAAGCGCGCCAGCGTGTGGGAGCGTGGCAGCGCTAACCAGCCCAGACGCGTCGGGCGCAAGCGTCTCCAGTTCCATGGAGAGGAGGGACCCCCATCCCATAGCCCTGTTTCCGTCCTATTGGATGGGGATGGGATCCCAGTGACAGGACGCCCTCTGCACCCGCGCGCGTTGGCTGCCTGCACCGGGGTAGGTAAGGTTTGTTTGGTGGTGGTGGTGGTGGTGGTGGTGAGGTTGGTGCTTGGTACTGGTACTGGTACTGGTACTGCTGTTACTGGTGCTGGTGCTGGTGCTGGTGCTGGTGCTGGTCCTTTCCTCCAATGCTCGTTCAAGAGCTGCCTGCTGCAGCTTCGAGGCGTCCCGTGCCGCCGCCGCCGCCGCCGGCAACTCTGCCTCTCTGCATCCCATCCCAATCCCAATCTGTGCGAGCATCGCCTGTCTCACGCATCCCGGCCGGCCTGCCATCCGACTCTTGACGGAAAGCCAATTGCGCTGCACGCCGCATTGCCTATCTTAAGCGTGCTCGTGCCGCAAACTACCCGCCCCTCCCCCCACGGCCCACGAGCCGAATCGTCGCGCCGGCTACCGAACCGCGACGCCGCATTCTCGCCCACCCCCCGCGCAACCCACGCACCCACGCGCGCCCTGCCTGCCTGCCCGCCTGCCTAGCCATTCCTCCGTCCGAAAACTGCATTCGTCCATTCATTCCAGTTCGGATTTCTTCCCCCCTCTCAACCGCCCAGCCCGAGTCATCATGGCCGAAGGAGGTTGGTCCTGGGACCCGACGCGTCCTCTAGGCGACCGCGACTCCAATGCCTTCTGGCCCAGCCTCATGCCTGCCCACCAGATCGCCAACGGATCCAAGCCCACGGTTGTGCGTTCAGTCTCGCCTCCATCAGCTAATCTCACCACCACCCGCGCGCGCACTCACTGACTGACTGACCCCCCAAGTCCAACCTGTTTGGCCACAACAATGAGAACGCTACACCGCCACACGCCGCCACGCCCACCGGCCCGTCTCACCACCACGCACGGCCTGCCGCCAGCCCAGACGCCGCTCCCGACGCCAACAGTCCCGCCCAGCCGGAGCCCGCCTCTGAGACCGAGTCTAAGCCCAAGGCCCCTGCGTCCCGCAAGCGCAAGTCCGAGGCCGCCCCGGAGGAGCCCGCCGCCGACGACTTGCCCGAGATTTCCGACGACGACCCGCGTCTCCAAGTCTTTGATGAATCCGCCAACCAGGTTCGGAACAAGATCCGTCGCTTCATCGAGTCGGGCGCCATGAAGATTGGCGAGTTTCAGGATGCCATCAACGTCTCCCCCGCCTCGTACCGCCGCTTCATGAACCAGACGGGCAGCCGCCAGGGAGAAGGCTCCGACGCCTACATCCACGCATTTACCTTCTTCAAGAAGCGCGAGCTGCAGGGCCTGAAGGCCGTGCCGCCCAAGAAGAAGGCAAGGGCCTCGACTGGCCCCAAGGACACGGGCAAGACCGAGAAGCAGAAGGCTGCCGAGCTGCTCGATGTCAGTGACATCACCTTGGAGGGCGAGGACGAGGGCGACGTCCCCGTCTTCGACACCTGTGACGAGCTGCGCAAGAAGATCCGCGCCTTCTTGAAGAGGGATGGCGCCACCCAGGCTGGCTTATGCCGGGCCATCAGCGCACTCCTCCCCGGCGACCAAACCGTGCAAGCCCGCCAGATGACCACTTGGCTGGGCAAAAAGGGCCCCGTCCAGGGCAACACCAGCCCCATCTTCTACGGCGGCTACATCTTCTTCGAGAAGCTGCGCATCAAGGAGAACAAGAAGAAGTCCAAGTTCCGTGAGGAGATGGAGGAAATTTACAAGGCTGGCAGCAAGAAAAAGTCGATGAGCCACCGACCCGACGGCAAGGCGGGTATCTCGACGGAACGCGATCTGGGCGGCGGTCTGTTGATGACGGAGGGCGAGCGCCTGACCGAGGACAAGTACGGCCAGCTGGACATCATCCGCGTGGGCAAGAAATAAGCTGCTGGGGCCTGGCCGTCGGGCTCGCAGTCGGGCTCGCAGCACGCGTCTTACGATGGCGCCTTTTGTATCGCGCATCCACGTTGCTTCTTGCCGTTGCCGTCGGATACCTTCATATATCCGGTTGCTTGTGCGGGCGATGGGGCTGCGCTATTGTCCCAGCCGGTGTTGAAAAGGGGCATTCGGGATAGACGGCCGCCGGCGAAGAAAAGGAAGGTGCCACGGCGGGGAGCATGTCGGTTCAATGGTGCATTACAGGCTCGTTGTGTTGGTCGGTGTTCATCCTATCGTGTATCTCTTCCATCTCTCCACTACAGCACTCATCACTCAAACACTTTTATCACTGCCAGCGGCGACAAAAGCACCCACCTGCTTATTTAGCCCATTTTACTTATTAAACTTGGTCTGCCGTCTCTGGTTTCAAAGCCGAATCGGGACCCCGCCTTTCCTTCATGGAGTTTCAGCACATTGGAGTTGAGTGAAGATGAAGCCCCTGCTGGGCTGATGGTCCTGCAAAGCCCGATGTTCTCCCACCATTCCAAGGGTGTCGTCTCGTGACTTACCAGACTTTGACTCTTCTGCACTGATCGCAGGTCGCGGCATGTCACCACGCGGTTTAAAGAGGACCATTGAAAGCCCATTCGAGGTAGGCAGGTGGCCATAGGAGGGTAGTGTCTTTCCGAGGTCGAGCTCGTGCCTCGGAACGTATGGCTGTTACACAAAGCGTCGGACACCCAGCGAGCGATCCTGCTACACGTCGGTTTGGTAAGTACTTGCCTAAGGTAGACTGGCCTTCAATGTTGGACGATTCAGCCAGCTACGAAATCACGGCTGCTTTGGTCGTTCTCATCAGACAAGGCCTAGGACAATACCTAGCCTAGAAACTCGGGTGTGTGATTTTTACTCTTGCTGCCGCGCCAAAGGCTGCATCCGGCAGCATTGGGAGTCGGCGGGGGAGCTGCCGGTAAAAAGCCGATCCTCTTGAGGTTTAAGACGAGGGGCGTAGTGACGGCTGTCCGCACAGAGGCTCAAAGGGAAGCATCCACCATATCCGGCACACGAGTGGGGAAACGCGTGTTGCGCATGTTGGGGGTTGGCCAGCGAGATCGTCCTGAGTGCCGCGGCTTGGCACCGGCTACGCGAGCTGGAGAAGTAGGCATAAAGGAAAGCACTCGAGTCTTGTGGCGTTCTTGGCACCGGGAAGGAAGCTTAGCATAGATGCAGAGCTGTAAGGCCAGGTCAGGAGGAGGGAGCGCTGGGTGTCTGGGAGGTTTTTGGCGGGTCGAGGCGCATGGAGATCAGACTTGATCAGAAGCGTGTAAGATGGTAAGTTACGTATCAACCACGAAGGAGGTTGGCAGGCCCAAGTCGAAGAACACACACACACACACACACACACACACGACGTCCTCAGCGGGACCGGGCGGACGGAAGCTGGTCCGCCCGCGCAAGCGCCGGCGGGGAGAGTCCCGGGCCCAGGCCACCAGGGGGGGCTCATGACGGACGGAAATGAGATCAACAGCTGTTTGCCAGGGTCGAGTCAGGCGAGATGGGCAACTGGGGGACGCGACTGGTCGAGACGGACCAAGGATGCGGGCAGAATCAGGGCCAAAGAGATACAGAGGAGGGGGAATAGCTGCAGAGCAGATTGTGTGGAGGTCACGAACGATGCAATGGAGGTGATTGCAGCCCGCTGGCCACCCCTGATGACAGGTGATGGGGATGGTATGCGAGTGATCAGTGCTTTGTTCCCGTCTGCACGGTCACATGGGATGCCATGGGATCCCAGCCTGACGAGCCGCGGCCGCACGGGAAGCATATAAGAAGAGAAGCGACTCAATACTACCTGGGAGCCCTGCGTGCCCTGTACAATGGGATGTCGGCCTCAGAACCTTCATGCAACGGGAGCTCGATCTGTCCTGTCTGTCGGCTCTCGATGCCATCCTGCACAACATCAGGCATAATTGATCGGCTGCATTGGGTTTCCAGTCTCCAGTTTGTGGCTGAGTGGAGGCCCTGATGGTGGCATGGGTCCAGCCATTGGACGGGCTCACGGGTTACCTACCTCACCACCATCTTATCCGTGAATCGATGCGATGGGATAGAAGCATTAGGTACGATCGGGAGACAGACACACGACCACGAGCGTCTCACGTCCTTGTCTTCCAGTGTGTCCGCGCCGACTAACGGCCACAGGAGAAGGAAGAAAATCACCTCCCATACTAGACCAGGAACGGATGAGCTCAGATGAGGCAGTCGCGGACGGCAGGGGAGCAGGCGAACAAAACATGGGAGGTGAGCGAACACCATTTGGGCAAGTGGACACGCCGGTGGGCAGGCACGCAGGGAACTTCCGGTGGATGGAGACGGCAGGTGGACAAGATCAAGAGAACACCCATACACATCGTATTGCACGAAGCAGGAACAGCCATCCATTTCTGGTAGCGTCCCTCTTAGCATGGAAGTACCTTTCCCCTCTGACCTACCGGAACTCTGCCCGCGACCACATCGGATCTCCGCATTAGTTGCAACGAACCACCTCGGCCCTCAGCTCGCCTCTCGAAGCCCACTCGATGTTATGGGGGGCGGGGAGGGCTTTGGCGCTTCGCCGTCTCCTCACCACTACGAACCCGAAGAGAAAAAAGTATGACCGGACGGACTGGGCGCCGCTTCTCCGTCCGTCGGCAGACCACCCAGCACTGGATGAGGCGCCTGGGTATCCGGCTTGGCCTGCCCACGCGCAGGACATCGCGAGTCTGGTACGGCCTCGACGGGATCCGGGCCCGGGACCAGGCAAGCAGGCCTAGACAGTACGCACCCCCCTGCCCCTGTCACACTCTGGCCCAAGGGACCCGACGCCTTCCTCTTTCCTCGCGCTTGGGGTGGAGTGTCGACGGGGCTGCAAGGCTTGCCAGGCCTGGCCCGCCGGCCAGCCGTGCGGGTTGGCTTCGGGGAATGGGACGTGTGGACGTCCAACAGGGATCGTCGCACCATTCAAGGTCCCCGGCCCGGCCCCTTGCCCAGCGGACAAATTGCCTTTCGGCCCATCTGCTACGGCGGGACCTTGCCACCATGTGGTGAGATATATGACCTGGGAGCCGGCCCCGATGTATAGGAGGACTCGACCCTGCCCTGTTGCCCTGTTCTGCTCCACGGCCACGCTCGACCTCCCGTCCCGTTCCCGCCGCAACGAACCCTCGTCGTCCACGGCAGCCCTCGCGCCATGGCTTCGAACCCGCCCCCGGCGGCTCCCCTGGACCAGCCTCCGATGCCGTTCACTGGTAATGCCACCACCCATGGTAGCAAGTCGTCTCACGACCTGGACGAGAAAGACGTCGTTCGCGTCGCTGTCGACGACCCAGCCGAGGCCCTGGACCTGTACAAGCCGCTGCCGCCGCTCGAGGGCGTCCCCGAGGAGTCCATGCCCCTGACCATTCGCGCCATTCTGACCGGCGTCTGTCTCGGGTCCCTCGTGAACGCCGCCAATGTCTATCTCGGTCTCAAGACCGGCTTCACATTCCCAGCCGGCATGTTTGGCTCCATCTTTGGCTATGGTATCATCAAGTCCATCTCCAAGGCCGTGCCACACGACTTCCCCATCCTGGGAGGTCCTTTCGGTCCTCAAGTGAGCGCTTCCCGTGCGCCCCCGGTCATGCAGCAGTATGGTTGACATTCCCTTCCAGGAAAATAGCATCATCCAGGCAACCGCCGTCGGTGCTGGCGGATTGAGTGGCCTGTTTGTGGCGGCCTTGCCCGCCATGTACAATTTGGGCCTGCTTGACCCCAACAAGAACGTCCACAACGATCTCGGCCGTATATACACACTCACCCTCATCGGCTCTTTCTTTGGCCTTTTTTTCGCCATCCCCTTGCGCAAGTTCTTCATCATTAATGTTGCGCGCGAACTCAAGTTGATATTTCCCACACGTGAGTCCTTGACAACGGGGGATCCAGCACGGGGGGACCCTTTCTGATTCGTATACCAGCCACTGCCACGGCCTTGACCATTCGCTCCATGCACGCTGTTGGATCCGGCGCTGCTGATGCCATGCGCAAGATGAAGGCCCTGGGGTACGCCTTCTTGTTCGCCTTCGTCTTGCGAATCGTCTCGGATTATGCCCTGGGCATTCTTTGGGACTGGCATATCTTCACCTGGTTCTACATCTGGGGCAACTACAACAACTACGCCATCGTGATCGAGAATTGGGGATGGTACATCGAGTGGACGCCGGCCTTCATTGGTACGACCCCGGCTTATCCTGCCCCAAGCGCTCCCCACTAACGAAACATAGGCTCCGGTCTTCTAGTTGGCCTTAACGTCGCCATCTCGTACTTCATGGGAAGCTTCATTGCATGGGGCTTTGTTGGGCCGCTCCTCGTCTACACAGGCGTCTGCGTGGGCGATCCAACCACAAACCCCGATCCGCGTTGGGCTTCTCAGGTCTCCTATTTTGGCATGAGCGGCATTGACAAGCCCGGTTACGTTCCCAGCCCCCGATACTGGTTTCTCTGGCCGGGTGTCATGGTGCTGCTTTGCTACTCCATGGCCGAATTTGTGTTCCACTGGAAGATCCTCTATCAGGGCATCCGGTATGCTTGGGTTGAAATGGCCAGCACGCTCAACTCAGTCATGACCAGCCACGGCAAGCCTAATGCCTGGCTTGGCAAGCAGGCTGGTAAGAGATGTGATGAGTCGTCTCTGGTTGAGGACTTTGCCGCGCCAGAGCAGCAGGTCCCCATTTGGCTCTGGACGTGGGGCATCGTTGCCGTTCTCGTCGTCTCCATCATCATCTTCGAGGTCCAATTCCACATTAACGGCGGCCTGGCCATTGTGGGATCGATCCTGGCTCTCATCTTTGCCTTCATGTCCATTCATGGAAGCGCTGTAACGGATGTCACCCCCCTGACGGCCTCGTCGAAAGCGTCCCAGCTGGTGTTTGGCGGTATCACGCGCGGGCAGGAGCCGAAACACGCCCAGACCGTGAACCTCATCTCCGGTATCATCGCGTCATCGGGAGCCGACATGTCCAACGCCCTGACGAGCGATTTCCGCACCGGTTTCCTTTTGCGGACGCCGCCCAAACTGCAACTCTACGCTCAAGCTGTTGGCTGTCTCGTTGCCATGTTTCTGGCGCCCGCCATCTTCCTTCTCTTTGCCAAGGCGTACCCCTGTCTGCTCAGCCTGGAGACGTCGGGCTCATGTGCGTTCCCCGCGCCCTCGGTCTGGTCCTGGGCCGCCGTAGCTCGGGCCGTCACCCTGCCCAGCATTCCTATCACACTTTCGTCGGGCATCTTCAGCATTGCGCTGGGCGTTATCGCGGTGGCCCAGGTGTTCCTCAAGAATACGTACCTCGTGGGCGAACGCGAGCACTACCGAAACTGGCTGCCCAACTGGATGTCGCTCGGCATCGCCTTCGTGCTGCCCGCTACCCACTACTCGACTGCGATGCTGGCCGGCGCCATCATCGCCCACTTCTGGGTCAAGCGCTCGCCCCATTCTTTTGATGTTTACTGCTACGCCATTGCTGGCGGTATGATCGCTGGTGAGGGGCTGGGTGGCGTCATTCAGGCCATTCTGACACTGGGTGAGGTCAGCGGCAAGGAGTACGGCAGCGAAATTGCGTGTCCCGGTGGATCCTGCCATTAGAAGCGTATACACATATGTATAAATGCCTTTGCCACGCGTCCGTATATACAAGAGTAATGACCGGGTGTATGTCGATTAATGTGAACACCAAAAAAAAACTACTTGATTCATTAGATGCAGATATTCGTGAGGCTAGGGACCGGGTTCGGAAGCATGGCCTGGGGTCTCTACGCCTTGCCAAGTTCGGCTACGATGCTTGCAGCTTTGGCAAAGTTGAACTCTTCCAACGTCTCCTGCCACAACCGATCCTGCATGGCTTTGCCTTCTTCTGTGTACAACACCGCGGGCCATCTGTAATGTCAGGTAAGCAAGGCGAATGACTGGCCACAAGGCCCGGCAGGCAAGGGCGGCACGTACGATTTGATGCTCCACTCGCTGCAGAAACTACCATGGCCGGCTTTCGCCTGGACCAACATGCCGTCCAAGTAGCACGAGGCGCCGACGGCCAGCGGCCGTGCGAGCAGCTTCATGAGGAGGGGAACGAGGAAGCGGATGTGCCAGGCCTTGCTCTGAAAGGTCTCGCGGCCCAGCTCGGAACCGCCCGTAAGTCCGGGGTTCACCACGGTAATGACGACCTCGTCGGGGTTCACGTGCTCGGCGAGCCGCGCCATGAAGGCCATCAGCAGCAGTTTGGACACCAGGTACTGCTTGAAGCCGATGAAGCCGGCGCGCTCGCAGTCGAGCGGCGCCAATACCGGGCCCGGCGCCGGGGGGTCCGCGAGATACTGGCCCTCCGAGCCGACAGCGGCGAGAACAGGGGCGCGACCGTCGCGGGCATTGGTGGCCCCCTTGCGGCGCAGCACGGGGGCCAGAAGGACGGCCAACAGCGTCGTGGACAGGTAGTTGATCTGCAGGGTCGATTCGTGGCCCGTGGCGTCAGCGACCTGGAAGCCCAGATGCTGCACGCCGGCGTTGAGCAGCACGTAGTCGATGGTGGGGAGCTCCTGGTCGCAGCGCCGCGCAAACGCCACCACGCTATCATACGACGCCATGTCCAGCTCCCATACGTCGATGGCGGCAGTCGGGAACTCGGCCCGCAGCGCCTCTGCCGCGCGAGCGCCACGGTCGGAGCTACGCGAGGCCAGGACCAGCCGGGACAAGCCGCGCGACAGCAACTGGCGCGACGCCTCGAGGCCAAGACCTACGTTGCCGCCCGTTACAACGGCGAGCCGTCCCTCCAGCCGCACCAACGTGGGCAGCGGCTTGCGCCATGCGTACTGGCGGTAGATGAAGCCACTCAGGGTGCCTTCAGCGGGCGCACTGGCGCCGAGGGCGGCCGACATGGTGGAGTGGCAGATTTGGTTCGGTTCGGGCGGTAGCAGACAATACGGGGAGCGCGGGCGGTTCGTCGGGGTGGCGGGCAAGCGAGTGTCGAGGCCGTTGGAATGGGGTTGGATTTCAGCTGCCGCCCGATACACCACAAGCAGGCGCATCGGCCTTCTTATTGCTTATTGCAGTGACGGCATCATCGTCGCGACGCGTGTGGGGGATGACATGCTGACTGTCAGGCTTCGGCGAGAGGTCCACTCCCCAGGCCAGGGGCCGCTGCTCCACCGGCGGGAGTCGAGGGCAACGTGCATCAGGGATCAACAAAAGTCCCCGAAGGCAGGAGGCCCATCATGCACGCGTGCCGTCTGTCGCGAGCGAAGCATAAAGGATCGACTGGCTGTGTCGAGACGGCCACTGCGTCTTGGTGCTTTCCTGTCCCCATCTGACAACAGTCCTCCGAGTAACCGCAGGTCCTCTTCGTCGGGTTGGCTATTACGACCATGTAGGGAGGTGACGGTCTACGCGGAAAATGCCTCTCTTACGAGAGAGCCTGCCAATATGTTTTGTCAATCGAGATTAAATGAAAATGCTACCTCCTTATGGCCCCTTCGACGCGGGGGTCGATTAGCACCTTCTGACTCTCGCGGATGTCGAGCTCTCGCGCACGCTGGATGGCGTCGGCGTCGTACTTGGCGTTGGCGTCTTGCGAGTCGGCAGGCTCAGCCACGGGGGCCTTGAGGGGAGACGCAGGACCCTTGACGGGAGACGCGGGGCCCTTGACGGGAGACACGGGCAGGGGCAAGTCCCGGGCGTCCAGCATGTCCTTCGGAAAGGACGTCTGCCGCGCCAGGGCGTAGGTTGATAAGGGCAGCTCGCTGGGGTCGCGGCCGCGCCGCTGAAGCGCCAGTACCAGCTTCTGGATGCGCCGGTCCTTCTTGCGCCGGTCCACCTCGACACAGGCGCGCACGAAAAGGACGAACTGAAGAACCCTGTGGGTGGCATCGCCGTCAGCTCACTCGCGGCTCGGGGCCCGGGGGCGGGAGGGGAGGCCTACGCCAAGATGCCCGTCAGACAGCAAGTCGTTACCATGAGGGCGTATCGCCATGCGGATTGGTAGTTGTAGGGGGGCGGGTAGGCTTGAGATTCAGGGTAGAATATTTCGGCGAAGCTGCTCATGAAAGCCAGGACCACGACACCGCCCATCCACAAAACCAATTCGACGCCGACATGGGCCTTGGGGGTGATCCCCTTGGTCGAGCTCCGCCGGAGGCACATGACGAGAAACTCGCTGCAGTTCCACATCATGGTTGGGATAACCTGACGCGACACCCGCGGCGTTAACGTCTTGACTGGGCATAGGGCCGCTGCCGAGCTCTGGGGAGGCTGCAGGTAGGCTTGACTTACATATGGGTATGTTACGATGATTGTCAAGGGATACACGGCGACGGCCACGATGGCACACATGACGGCGATGGCGATGGCCAAGGCCAGGATGATGCATCGCAGCACAATCTTGGTCACCACCCAGCGCCTATCGCTTCCGACCAGGGGCAAATCGGGCAGTCGTTCATCTTCCATCTTCGGGTCGGTCGAACGGGATATAGTCGTCGCCGACATGTCGCTGGCCGGGTCTCCCCCTCCCCGTCTCACACTCTCGCCGTCTCTCCTCCCCTCTCTCACCGCGCGGCGCTCGGTCCGTGGACTTCAAGCTTCGCCGAGAATCGCCAAGACACGCCCGTCTCAATCGCGCTTCTTTGCAGTCTCGTTCGCTCGCTCGCGGGGGTCGTCGTGCCAGCCCGTTTGGTGCTACTGCCACAAGTCTAGGCTTGTTGTTGTCGCGGAATGTTCGCTGCACACGCCGGTCGGTCTCCTCAATGATGAACGTAAACCGCGATGGTGCGCAGGACATGCATGCCTCCGGCCCCGTGTTGACGCCCGATTGTGTTGTTCCTGGCAGGGGTAGGTGGGAATAATGGGTTGCGACGGACACTGGGTCGGTTTAGATGACTGGCCGGCTGTAGATGTCGTCGGGCTTGTCGCTGAACGCTGGATGAGAGTCGGTCGCCGCCGTCGCCGTGGCCGTCGTCGATGACGGCGCGCAAGGAGGAGTTGGGTACTTCTTGGGACGGAGAGGAGTCGGATCTTAGTTGCCGGCCGTGGAAAACCAGCAATGGAGGCCAAGAAGGAGGAAGAGCCCGTTCCACTAAGAAGTACATCGGGTGCATGGGATCCCATACTGCGGAACCCAACTGACATCCCATGTCCCCAATCAGCCAACGGCCGACCCAATAGCACCTACGGACACCCACATCTTCTATGTGTGTACAGGTACAAGTATGCACTTTAGCACCCGGGGATCCATGGATTCCACTGGCGGGCGAGGCCAGTCCGCTGGCAGATAGTGGGTTTAGCCCAGCACTGCCCAGCAATCCATCCGTTCCAGTAGGGCGGCTGTCGGCGCGAATCCCGATGAGCAGCTGCCACTAACCCTACCCATACATACATAGTATATTTACTCATATATGTACTAACTGTACGTTCTGTCATCCTGTAGGCAGGTACCTCACTACCTACCGTTGTAGTGTTCCAATGTATAGTCCGCCCTCATTCCCATCCCTTCAAGTGTGCATCTAAGCAGGGCTGTTCGGTGTCAACCTGCCCGTCGTGGGCCGACTGGAAGGGCCGGTGGTGCCACCCCAAGAAGTGGATCGTAGGTCCCCTTTGTAGGGCTCCAGTACTTGTGCCGTTAACCCGTCAACGAGAACCCGCGGCGTACCTACTATTAATAGCCCCCGCTCCCAGCGCCTTGTTGCTGCCGTCGAGCCAACAATTGGACGGAGGTTCATCACGGGCCGTGCAATTCCAAACCGCCGAACACAGCATTGCGCAGGTGGCACAAGAACAGGCAGAGCCGGTGTGTCCCGGCCCAGCCAGGGATACTGCCATTCAGGGCGACGCCTGCAGGGCTCCGAGACGTTCGAGAAAAGAAGTCGGTGCGACTGGCCATCCCTTGTTCGAAGCGTGGCGAGGCTCTCGGTTAATTGGGACACCTAATCACGCTAACCAGGGCTGCAGTGAAATTCCCTGGGAATGGATGTATAAGCGATATGGCTAGGTACTTACTTACAAGGGATCTTTACCTACATGTGACGACTCAAGATAACCCGGTCTCTCCCACACGCCCAAGGCCGATGGAGAACAAGCCCCCTGGATGAACCGAAAGAACCCTCTGGTGTCCAGCAAAAGCAAAAGAAAAAGCCTCGACGGACAACTCGGTGAATACTTCGCGCTCGCTGTGCCTGCTCAAGAGGAGGAACGAGGTTAGTAAAAATGTAAGTATCTACTTCGTACCAGTATCAGCCGTTGCACCCACCGGTTCGGTCCTTGGCGAAATTTGGGAAATCGTAAGCGGGATACGCGAGCCGAATGCGGAGAGAATATCTCTCTCTACAGCTGCCCTGGCGAGCCTAGCTGCTTAGGTATGCGAGCTGGAAATACTGGCCGCATGGATGCTCGATACCACACTTTCCCGCTTTCTTCCCCCTCCTCTCGCCTTCCCTGATTCATCCCCGGTTCATGCACTATTCGTATAGCATTTGGCGCGCTTGCAGAAGGATCTGACTGCGTCGATGGCGCCGCCCATACAGACATGCGCTCGCTGGCGACCTCGCAAGCGAATGAGTGGCTGGGTTCGTAACGCCTTGTCGAATCGTCTCGGCCGGATCCCCAGCACCATGCCTGGCTGTCCAGCAGCTTCATGTATTGGGATTGAGTCTTCAGGTATATATGTACGCCTACGGCTCCTCGGTTGGTATGGAAAAGGCAAGACGTCGCGAAGCGCCGCGAGTAATCCAGACTGTGATATTGATGTGACCGGTCCCGAGTTGCGATACAGCTTCAATCTTGGCCGTCTATACTATAAGCCAGCTTTTGCCATCTTAATGCTTACCATGAGCTTTCTGGCGCCAACGTGGCCAACGGGGGATGGAGACGCCTGTCTTTCGAGCCACTTGTTTCTCCCTTACCTTCAGCCGGCCGGCAACCGTGCGTGGTTAGGATGTGCCAGCAGCCGAGCAATCTACGAGTGTCAACTCATCCTTTATGCTGACGCCTGCCCAAATCGCTGCCGCCGAGCTATCACCAGCTCAAGCCGAGTGTCTTACCAATACTCTCAGCTTCGAGTACAGCCAGCCGGCTAACGGCGGGCCGGTCAAGGACGACCTCTACGCCCTCCCTCCCTTCCCTGCCTGTCAACGAGCACCTGGCAAGCCAAGGCCTTTGTGGGCCGCCTACGCGACGAGTTCATCGTCGCGGGGCACCGACAGGACAGGGTCGTCGCGTGGGCCGTCGCCAAAGCGCTAGCGGAAGAAGCGTCGGGGGCCGGTGCGGCCCCCTTTGCCCACATCGCCAACTACCGGGAGACCGTAGCCAGATCGCCCACCACGATAGCCTGGAACATCGCGTGATACTTTGACGCGTATGGGCGGCTCACGAATATGGGACGGACGCCGTTCCGCCGTCCTCTGCTGGCACTGGCCGGGAAAGGCTGTTCCGGGACGGAGTTGGACGGCCTTCTGCTGGTTGAGCAGTATATGAAGAGCGGTAAGTCGTTTCCACGGTGGACAGGAGCGCCGGGGAGACCCACTGGGGCCTTGAATATTCGTAGCTTCATCTGTCTGATCGATAGAAACAAGACACTTGTGTAGAGTATCGGACCGTTGACCAGTTTGAGTAAAATTTGAATGCGCCTTAGCATTAACGCCCACACACCTGCCAGTCGCGGCTCGCATCCTTTCCATGCCAATGCATCCGTATCCTCGTCACAGCTTGGACTCGAGCTTCTCCCCGAGAATCTCGGCCGCCATTGCCCTTCCCGCCGCACGGCCCGAGAAAATGCACCCGCCCAAGAAGGTGCCTTCGAGCGAGTTGTAGCCATGGACGCCACCGCCGCCAAAGCCGGCTGCTTCGCCAGCCGCATAGAGTCCCGGAAACCGGTCGCCGTTCTCCTTCATGACGTTGCTGTTCAGGTCCGTCTCCAGCCCGCCCAGGGTCTTCCGGGTGAGCAGGTTCATTCGCACGGCGATCAAAGGGCCGTGTTTCTTGTCGAGCAAGCGATGGGGCGGCGCCACGCGGCTCATCTTGTCTGGCCAGTAGTTTCGCGCGTTATGGATCATCATGGCTTGGGCGTCCTTGGAGTAGGCGTTGTCAAACTGGCTGTCGCGAACTTCCACGACATCCTTGATTTGGTTGAAGTCAAGCTGAGGCCCTCCGGACTCTGCGGCTAGCTTGTTCATGCCTTCGACTAGGTCTTCCAGGTTGTCGCGGACCACAAAGTCTTCGCCATGTTTCTGGAAGTCCTGGACGTGGACAGTGCCTTTCTTGCCGAACACACGGGTCAGCAAGAGCCAGATGCTCTTGTTGGTGATATCGGAGTTTTGCTCAGAACCCGACAGAGCGAATTCTCGGGCAATGATGGACTGATCGAGGATGAACCATGTGTAGTCGTAGCCCGTTCCGCATATGTACTTGAGCGTGCTCAGTGTGTCGGAGCCCGGAAACAGGAATGGAGGGAGCCGCTTGCCTGTCGCGTCCAGCCAAAGCGAAGAGGGAGCCGGCAGCACGCGGATACCATGACCAGGCCAAATAGGGTTCCAGTTCGCCAGACCCTCGGTATAGTGCCACATCCTATCGCGGTTCACCACATGGCCTCCGGCCTTCTCGGTGATGCCAATCATGCGACCGTCAACATGCGCAGGAACGCCGATGACAAATCTCTCAGGTACGCGCGGGCCCAGGCGATCCTTGGGCCAGGCGGCCTTGACGGCTTCCACGTTCCCGCCAATGCCACCGGAGGCCACGAGGACGGCCGAACCCAGGATCTCAAAGTCTCCGACCACGGTCCTGGACGTTTTGGCGCCTCGGACAGAGTCGTCAGGCTCCAGGACGCGGCCTCGGACCCCGGACGCCCTCCCCGTTTTCTCATCGATGATGATGTCGTCCACCATATGCCGGAAGCGGAACTCAACTGTGCCCTTGGCCGCGGCCTCTTTGACGGGCTCGGCGAAGACTCTCACGACTTCCGGGCCCGTGCCCCACGTGACGTGGAACCGCGGCACCGAGTTACCGTGGCCGTCGGCGCGGCCGTCGCCACGCTCTGCCCAGCCAACGTTGGCCAGGAAGCCCATGCCGCGCGCCTTTACGTAGTCCTCCATCTCGTCGGTGGCGAAGTTGACGAAGGCCTCGGCCCACTTGCGCGGCCAGAAGTCCTCCGTCTCCCGATCGAATTGGGCCGAGCCGAGCCAGTCGCGCATGGCGAGCTCACGGTTGTCTTTGATGCCCATGCGCCGCTGTTGGGCCGAGTTGACCATGAAAATGCCGCCAAGGGACCAGAAGGCCTGGCCACCAAGATTCCCTTCGTTCTCCTGGTCGACGATGATGGTGGGGACCTTGCGCTGGGCCAGCTCAAAGGCGGCGACCAGGCCAGCCAGGCCGCCACCCACGATGATGACGGGTTTGGTCTCGTCCATTTGCTTAGCGGACACCGTAGGGTTGCAAAGAGAGTTGATTGTGGGGGGGCTTTTTCCGATTCCGCGACGTCTGGTCGAGGAAGGGAGATGATGGGTTTTATGCTGTGCCGAGAACAGGGGGGGGACTGGGCGATTCCGGTAATACGTGAGAGTTCCTGGAGAGAGCAACACAATTCGGTCTACTCCGCTTTCTGTCAGCTTTCAGTCGGGTGCCAACTCACCCAATCAGCCCCGGCTGACGCTGCTACACGGTTTCGGCCGAGTTCTTGGCTGGCGGCCGCGGTCTACCGAGTTCATGGCGTCTCCTCCCCATGTGATGGACGATACCCCCGCGGGGGCCGGGCATGGCCGTGTCGAACGATGATGGGGTCCCCAATGCCCCCAATGGGTATGGGAAATGAGCGGCCCCCGCGGCCGGCCGCCCAGCGATGGATCCGGAAGCTGCTCGTATTCTGGGCCAACCAGGATGGCCCCATTCAAGCTTCCAGACATGGGATAGATACCTCAGGTAAGTCCTTAAGTAACCAACAAGCTCTGGGGGGCGAACCTTGCCGGCCGAGACGGGGACCGGGTACCGAGGCGAGCCGTATAGTAGTAAGGGGAATGGGTGTCGTCTTGGGCACATTTAGATGAGTAAACTGCCAGCGTCAATCAAATCCATCCATGCATCCATGTATCATTGATCAGAGGCGATGCGGGGGTAGACATGCCCCTCCAGTGAGTGGATGGATCCCAGCCGCTAATACTTATGGATGGAAGTGGAGGAGTGGAACCCAACCCAATCGCGACTTCTCGAAATGGAAGCCCTACCTACATGAGGTACATAGGTACCTACATCTTACCTAGGTACTTACTTAGCCTCGGGCGACCTTTGATCATTTGTCTCTGTCCATTCATGCTTCTTTCTCGGTTTGGATCAAGTTCTCGTTCGTTGCATTCGCCATCACCCGCCGCGAACCGGTGGGGCAACCGAAGAAATACATTCCTCGCGTGGCGATACGCTGCCGTCTGGAGCCCGAAGCTCCCTAGGGATGCTGTGATTCTGGACCTGTCGCCCGCTGGCCCAACCATGTCGTCGGTTGGCTCTGCCGTATTGCCCCCTCTCGAAACCGGCTCCTTCATTGCTGGCCATTCCGACGAGAGCCAGTTCATCGGCAGCGCCAGTGGCGTCTTCTTTGCCAACACGGTCCTGCGCGCCTTTTCCAAGACTTCGGCCTTCTCCTGGAGTGATGGCGCCCCCGAAGCCCCCGACGCGAACTCGGTACACGAGCGTCTTGTCGGGCCTGATGGACCCCAAATTCCCGTGCTGCTCGACGGCTGCTTCGCGGGCCAGAGTGCCCGCGCCAGCGAAGAAGAGCCGGGTGCGTGGCGGCCCTCATATGGCGTCCATGTGCCAGACTTGGGGCGGCCCCCTGTTGCCGCCGAGGCCAACCATCTGATGTTCCTCTACTTCACCCACTGGCATCCGTTCTTCCCTTTCCTCCACGGGCCCAGTTTCATCCCCGAGATGGAAAAGTTCTACAACAGCCCAGACCGCGGATCCATACTCTCGCAACAAAACCAGCGGGAGAAGCTGTGCAGGGCTGTTACTTTTCAATGTGTTTTCATGGTTGCTGGCTCGATGCATGATCTTCCCGAGCCTGTGTCGCGAATCCGCTCCACTTCTGCGTTGCTGAACCTCGTCGGGCACTTATCTACTCACCATGATACGCTCTCGCTGCGAGCCTTACTCGCAATGGAGATATACATGATAAGCACCTCGTCTCTGAGGGCCGCTTCGACGGTGAATGGGATTCTCACCAGGCTAATGTATCATGCCGGGTACCACCGCTGCCCTCACCGTTATGCGCAGCTCACCAACCAAGCTCGTATCACACGCAAGCGCATGTTCTGGTGTGCCTACGTAGTGGACCGCTACCTCAGCCAAGCGCTCGGGCTCCCTCTTGGTTTCCATGATCAAGATATAGACGTCTGCATTCCCGAAATGGTGGAGCGGCACCGAGCACCGACCCAGCCTCATGGCATGTCAGCACCGGCCAGTTCGCAAACAGACACTCCCGCCGCCGCACCTTTGCCGGGCCATCTTGATTCTCCAACTTGCTTGGATGACGGTGAGGTGGAAACCATGGGATCTGGTGCATCTCAATGCCCAAGGAGGGCGGGTACGCCCGGGGGCGTAGATGCCCAAGGTATTGGGAAACACGTTCTGGGCTACTTGGTCACTTATTCACGACTTGCCGGCCGGGCTCTTGACCTCTTCCACCAATCCGTCCATGTGCGAGCGGTCTCTCGAGAGCGTGTGCAAGATGTAACCTACCAGGTTCACGCGTGGTGGAATGATCTACCGGCACCTTTTCAAGTCTTCGAGCATTCGCCCAGCGCACCCCCTTACGGAGGCCTGTTCATGATGCTGCGCCACAACCTGCTTCTTCTGATCCATCGGCCATTTCTGTCCCTCCCAACGCAGAGGGTCGAATTCAAACTCTCCATGCAAGTACTCGTTGATGCGTGCCGGAACGTCGCAAAGCACTTTCCCCTTTGCACCCAAACTATTTTCTTGACGGCCTGGCCAGTTACGTTGTCTACCATATGGATGACGGGCTTGGTAGTGTCCTACGCAACCCTTCTTGGCCTTTATTCTCTCCACAAAGCCAGCACGTAGGTTTTCGGTTCCTCCTTTCGAACATGTGGAATCGATCCACCCAAATACTTAGCACCACCTACTAACTATCCGAAGAGATATCGGCCTCTGTCTTGAGGCTTTGGCTGTGCTGACACGACGGTGGCCCAGCGCATTACATTGCCAAGGCGTTCTCAAACGATTGCTCCAGGCGTTGGAGTCGGGAAGTCGCGAGGCCCAACGGGCGCAGAGACAATCTGAAATGTCTGCGGCCCCAGAAGGAGACTCGTACAGAGGCGAGTCTTTAGCCAGACCCGTCGATTTGGTGACTGCCGAGCAGCCAAGTCCGAAAAGGCAGAAGAAAGAAACCAATAACTCGGCAGACTCATACGACGTCACGGCCAATCCCAGCCATACGGAGCCCGTTGCGTTCCAAGACATGATACCCGTGTTACAATATACAGGGCCGGACTTTGGGTTTGACGCTACGTCTTTCAACAATTTTATGGGCTCACACGATGCTCTTGATGGCTCGTATACTAACGAGCTTGGTGGTTTTTATACGGATGCTGATTGGGAAGCATACACCCAAGGCCTCGGCAGTTTCTTGGGCGAGTAACATGATTGTGGAATTAACAGTCATGTTCGTAGCTATCGTCACTCTGCAAACAAAGGCATAATGCCTGTCTGGTCGGTGCCTTTTCCCGACTGCTTGGACTGCGGGCCCCGGAGTGGCCGTGCCTTCTCAGGGACTGGCACAACTTGTCTACCCTACCAAACATGGGTTCGGCAGAAACCTGAGGATAACCCAAACCTCGGCTGGTTCACCATCGGTTGAGTTGTGATAGAAGCATTTTGCAAGCGCTCATCCTGAACGCCAACTGACGAAGGCCCGAGGGTATTCTCAGTCCTGTCAATCAGTCTGGGAGGGGCAGGCTGCAGCCCCTCGGCAGCGTCCTGTCTTCGGGGCGACAGAGTCTCGGGGGCATGGGGAGATTGGCGAATGCCAAAGCCATGATTCAATGGCCTTGCAACATCCATCGGTAGGCTGTTCTGGTCTGGTCTGGTTCCCGTGTCCCAAAGCGCCTCGGCCCATCTCCTCACGTTCTCTCCCGTATCCAAGGGATGTTGCTCCCACCAGTCCGTTAACAGGGCCTTCCTGGACCTGGTGTCGCTGGTTCCGACCCCGGGCAAGCAGCTGAGTTGTGAGATGCGGTTTACGCCTTGGTACCTGACGTCATCGAGATTGTCGAGCGTCTTGGGATCACAGCGTGTCAAAAGATGCAGCAAGGCATTCTCAGTCGCCACTAATCGCTCCTCGACTGCATCCACGTAGCCTTTCGCTGGCCCACTGCGACGCCGTCAGTGGTTGATACATTTCCATTCGCATACTGGGTACGAGGCGAGGTGCAGAAGTACCGCTTCTGAGTCCGGGGCCAGACGCATTCTCTCCGCAATGCTTGGCATCTTGAGCAGGTAGGCCTGATCTGGTGTTAGGGTGATACGAGGAGGCGGTATGCCCTATACCAATTCCGCACATACTTCACCTCATCGCACTTCGCGCAAGAAGTGATCTCTGTCAGCGCTCAGGGGTGACTTCGGCCACCGGAGACCCGCACCTTCTGCTTTCTCGCGCGACAGCCTTGGCAGGCCGCGTGCCCTCGGATCGGAGGCATGTGGAGTCGACAATGAGGTCCAGCCGGTATGTCGCGTTCGAAGCACTCGCAACCGTGAGCAGTCTGGGTTGGATGGAGAGGAGACGCCCTTCGTTGGACATGCGGCCGTGTCGGCAAATCTTTTAGGCGCTCCCATAGCTGACCGACCCCGCAGCTCTGGCGAGAACTTGGTTCCACATCGGCCCGGATCTGGGTCCTTGTCGACTATCATCCGTGGCATGGGATGGGGACGGCGGGGAGAGACAGAGAGAAAGAGAGATAAATACAGGCACTAGACGACAGCCCGTCTGCGCAATTGGCTCACAGCAGCTTCTCGCCTATATTCTACTTAACACCTGCGTCTCTCTCTTGCCAGTTGTCGGCCATGTTTGAAGGGTTCAAGCCGTTTGCCATCACCACGCAGTCCGACCCCCAGGTCGAGATTGTCGGGCTCCAGAGCGACAACACAGGCAAGCCGCCCCTGCTTCTCCTGCATGGCTTCCCGCAAACCTACCACATCTGGCACCGCGTCGCCCCCCAGTTGACAGACGAGTACACGGTTGTTCTCTTCGACATCCGCGGCTATGGGCAGTCGTCCAAGCCGGACGGCCTCGCGGCCTACGCGAAGAGCGCCATGGCGCGCGACTGCGCCGAGGTGATGTCGCAGCTGGGCTTCGACACCTTCTTCGTGTGCGCGCACGACCGCGGCGCGCGCGTGGCGCACAAGCTCTGCGTCGACCATGCGGCGCGCGTCCGGCGGGCCATCCTCCTCGACATCTGCCCCACGCTGGCCATGTACGAGGCGACCGACTTCGACTTCGCCCGGGCCTACTTCCACTGGTTCCTCCTGATCCAGCCGGCGCCCCTGCCCGAGACGATGCTGCTGAGCGACCCGCGCAAGCTGGCGCAGATGTGGATGGGCGGGCGCCAGGGCGCCGGCCTGCGCATCTTCGACGAGCGGTGCTTCGAGCACTACGTCAAGGGCATGGGGGACCCGGCCACCGTGCACGCCATGTGCCAGGACTACCGGGCGAGCGCCACGCTGGACCTGGACGAGTCGCGCGAGGACCTCAAGGCCGGGCGCCGCATCCAGTGTCCGTTAAAGGTCATCTGGGGAAAGCACGGCGTCATTGAGAAGTGTTTCGATGCCGTCAAGGAGTGGAGGGCCGTGGCGGACGAAGGCGTGGCCGTCGATGGTTACAGTGTCGAATCGGGCCACTATATCCCGGAAGAAGCACCCGAGGCCGTCGTTGCTGAGATTAGGACTTTCTTTGGACCGTCTACGTAAAGCGGTCTTACAAGGCGAAAGGGCCATGGAATAGCGTCATCAGTTTGCTAAGTCTCCAAGCCCATAGCGAACGCAGTTATAGGTAGCTCGGGGAATATGATGAAACCTGAATGCCGGGGTACTTGGGCATAATAATCATCACCAACACCATAAACATCCTCTGGCCGGTTCATAGCTGCTTTTTCGATTACCATCCAAGGTACATCATTTGGTCGCTGGGCATTTCGGCGTGGCGTTCACGGGTGACGACGGATAGGGTCTTGGCATTCAGGGGTGTTCGCATCGGAGGGTGAACCAGCTCTGCGCTTCACCTGGGCACTGCACCCGCCCTCTGGACCAGAAGAACAAGAACGAACACGTTGATTTCCGGTTTCGGACCATTTCACGGGCTGGGAACCTTGCTGACCGACGGCGGCCTCGGCACCGGAGAAGTCGGCGTCGGGGAGTGTCGGCTATTCTTTCTACCGACGTCGCCGTCATCCCCCGCTCCGGCGATATCCACATGCCTCGAGATCCCGACATACATCAACGCAGCAATGCGCAACTGAACTGCCACCGTTTCTGTATCCCAAAGTCTCAGCAGTGAGGCCATTCTGGGGTTTTACAAATTACCTTTCATCATCTCATCAGAACACGGCCATCACCATGTCGTCCACCAAGCCCCTTAAGATCGCCGGTAAGCAGCGTCTGCTGGTCTTCATGGCATTGCCCAGGACGATCCCGCCCTTTCCGACTCTTATCTCTTTTATTTTCTGTCGTTCTGGTCCGAGGGTGCTTCAAGGCATGCCCCTTTGACCTCTGTTTCAGTAACTCACTAACCCCGAATCCCGGCAGTGATACCCGGCGATGGTATTGGCACCGAGGTCATGCCCTACGGCGTGCGTTGCCTCGAGGCGGCAGCCGAAGTCCATGGGCTCTCGCTCGAGTTCACGAGCTTCGACTTTGCGAGCTGCGCGTACTACGCCAAGCACGGGGTCATGATGCCGGACGACTGGAAGGCGCAACTGACGCCGTTCGACGCGCTCTACTTCGGGGCGGTGGGGATGCCGGACCAGGTGCCGGACCACGTCTCCCTCTGGGGCAGCCTGCTGCTGTTCCGGCGCGAGTTCGACCAGTACGTCAACCTGCGGCCGTGCCGGCTGCTGCGCGGGGTCGCGAGCCCGCTGGCGGGGCGCGGGCCCGGCGACATCGACTTCTGGGTGGTGCGCGAGAACACCGAGGGCGAGTACAGCCGCATCGGCGGCACCATGTTCGAGGGCACCGAGCGCGAGACGGTGGTGCAGGAGACGGTCATGACGCGGACGGGCGTCGACCGCGTGCTGCGCTACGCCTTCGAGCTGGCCCGCCGGCGGCCGCGCCGCGCCCTAACCAGCGCCACCAAGAGCAACGGCATCGCCCTCACCATGCCCTACTGGGACGCGCGCGTGGCCGACATGGCCCGCGCGTACCCCGACGTGGCCGTCGAGCAGTACCACATCGACATCCTGACGGCGCACTTCGTGCAGCGCCCCCAGGCCTTCGACGTCGTCGTCGCCAGCAACCTCTTCGGCGACATCCTCTCGGACCTCGGCCCCGCGTGCGCCGGCACCATCGGCATCGCGCCCTCGGCCAACCTGCGGCCCGACGGCGCCTTTCCGAGTTTGTTCGAGCCGGTACACGGCAGCGCTCCCGACATCTGCGGCCGTGGCATCGCCAACCCCGTGGGCATGATAGTAAGCAGTATTCAGTGTTCTTTATTACCCCTTTTAGTGAAACCCCCCCCCCCCCCCCCTTCCCCGTTTCCTCCCATTATGCTTTGTTCCCTGCGTGTTGGCTTGCCTAATGGTGCTCCGAAACTTGCTCTACGGGACACCTAGCTTAGGAGTATGCTGACTCCGGATGATGTAGTGGGCAGGGCAGATGCTCCTCGAGCACTTTGGCCACCGGGACGCCGCCGCCGCTATGCTAGCGGCCATCGAGACGGTGTTGGCGCGGGCCGAGGCAGACGTGGTCACGCCGGACATGGGCGGCCGCGGGACGACGGCGTCGCTGGGCGAGGCGATCGAGAGGGAGATTCGGGCGGCGCGATGAGCCAGCCTCGCCTGGCCATCTGGGGCCCCGTCGGAGCCGAAGGCGGTAGTGGCACCTGATAGCGCCACCGAATGATACATAAGGAAATCACCCCGGCTCCCCTTTTGAGCAAGCCGCCCGAATTCTGCCAGAACAGTCATGATCTTTCCCCCCTTGGCGCGGCCGGTGCCCACGCGAGCCACGGTGTCATGCGGTCCTGACCCCAGGGTCCGCCAGGGTCCCCGTTGGCGCTCCTCCCATAGGCTCGGTACCGCGAGGGATTGTTTTAGTATCCGAGTAGGGGGGGTTCTTGACTGGATTTGCCCTTTCCCGCCCCCCTCCCTCAGCGCCCTACCCTGGCCGCTTGGAGTTTTGTGATTATCGGCCCGGCCCAATGGCCTCTGTTCCACGAGCAGAAGATTTGCTTCCCTCCATCTGATCGGGACACACAACCCCGCATGTGGGCTTCTGGAGTCCCGGGGGCGACTCCTCTGCTCGGCTACTGGACTCGCTTGGAAGCCGGCCGCCAGCCCAGTTACGACGTATAGATTTATTACACAAAAATAGCCGGCTGGTGGTGGCCATCCACGGCTTGCCACCCTGGGGAGCCTGGGGCACATGGTGCGTCCGGCGGCGTCTCCAGAGGGCTGGAACCCGTCCGGCCGTCCTCGGAAATGCTCACGTTCGTGGCTCTTGCACACAGGGGGGATGAATCAACGGCATTTGTCAAGAGCATGGAACAGAACATCGGGAACAGCGAGCAAGGCCCAGATCAGACCATCGTCCAGCCTCCAGCGTTGCCGGTTTTCCACGCCCAGCGTCCTTCTCGCCCCCCCCTCCCTGACCTGGCCTGGCCTATTCCACCGTGAGGCCATCGCCACCCAGCAAGCTGCGTTACCTCAACATCATACCAAGGCGCCTGCAAGATTTATTTTCGTGAAAACGGGCGAGCGGTGTTATCCCTGTGGCGTCCGGTATGCATACAGGCCGATATGCGGCATGTGGTGGCAGCAGCCGACAGGCTCCGGCGCCCCTGACAACACGCAGGCGCGCTGCAGCTGTCTTTTGCTCTCCCCACCCCCTCGCCCGGCATAGGTTCCCCGCGTACGTAGTCGATATGCAGCAGCAGCAGCAGCAGCTGGCCTTGTTTAGACAGGGCTGGCTCGCTTAGGGCCAGATGTTGGGGCAGCAGGCGGTGCGGGTGTCGTCCCGACATGGGACGCTGGACCCTCCCCCTCCCCCCCCTGAGATGAGTTTCTCTCGCTGGGCCAGCAGGCTGCGAGGGCGCTACGGAAGCGAGCCAACCGGCTCCCCGCGCTGGTTGCCACGGTCGTGGCCGCTTACCCGTGCTACGGACGCGCTCGCGACGCAGTCAGCCGCCGGAGCCGTGGTTGGGACGGACCGATGAGGCCCCAGCGAGAGATGTGCTCTCCGCCCTGGGAGGCAACAGGCGGCCGGCGGTGCTGGCGGCACAGCACCCAGTCACGATGGGGGGGGAAGACGACCGCTTCGGGCCAGAGGGCTGAGGGTTGGATCCGACGCAAGAAGCTAGGCTCGGATCCAGGATAATGCCAGGCCGGAGAGTAGGGACGACGACGGGGAGGCCAACATGGATGGGGGTGCCTTGGCCGCCTCTCCCACGCGTACCTACATACATACATCCCCTACACAAGTACGTGCTACCACCAGCACAACCAGGCTTGCGGGCTGGGCAGCCGATACACCGCTGGCGCCAGGTCCCCCCCCAGGACTTCTCGTCGCTTTCCAAGCCGGGCGCGGCAGCCGATACCCCGCTTGCACCGTCAGAATATTTGCTTGGCCTGCAGGCCGGCGGCCTCGTATGCGCCAATGACTGGGCGTGGCCTTGGGCAGAAGGACGGAGGGCAGCCCGGCCGCGGGCAGGGATGCTGCCTCCAGGGCGTGTGTTGGAGCTGAAGCTGGGGGAGCTGACGCCAAAGCCACCAATCGTCGCCCTTCGCTTGGTACCCCGGATAATTGCGACCACGCGACTGGGACCGTGTGCTTTTGCCCGTTTTGGGGGGGGGGGGGGGGGGAAGAAAGAGCTTGGGCTGCCCAGGCGGTTGAATTCCCCTTCCAAGCCTCTAGCAGGCATCTAGCAAGCCTCTAGCCTTCCGCCACCTTTTTTTGGCCCGCCGATGCTTTTTCCAACCTATCCATGGCACCCAACCCTGGGGTACGGGATCCCATCCCACGAGGCAAAACGGCCAAGCCAGCAGGCAAGCGAAGCACCCACGCCGTCCTCCTCCTCCACGTCTCCGTCGGCTCGCTCGGCCTGCCGGCTCTCTCTCGCCTTCTCCGCGCTCGCGCGCGCGCGCTGCGACTTCCCCAGCCTGCCCTCGCCTACCCCCTTCAATGGATGACAGGCGGCCAACCCGTCGGCCGGCAAAGCCCGGCCTCGCTGTGCCCTCGGTGTCCCGGCCGTTCGTGGGCCTGCGAGTCGGCATCGTGACGGGTGCTGCGTTTAGCGTCGCCAGGCGCCGCCGCTGCCCAGGCTGAACCCAGCAACCCAGCAACCCAGCAACCCCCCCTTCGCATGGCTTCCCTGTACGGCGCTCGCTGGACGGGCCGTCGAGCAGTTGGCTCGAATCCTTCTCTGCACAACCCTCGTCCGCCGTAGCGTGGGCACGCGGTCCGACAGGAGGGCCAAGGCATCTCGGCGTTGCCAATCATCTTGGCGGCGCCATCCGAGGCTTGTTGGAGGGGAGGCATTCCCTGCCCGCCCTTGGGGTTCATAATGCCCTGGCCTCCGCCGCCTCCCGTCCTGCTCTTCTCCGCCCGTCAGAGCTTCCCACCTCCTCACCGCGCCCCTCGAGAAGTCAGTCGCTCCGGACTTCGCTGGCCTGCCGCTGAGCTTTCCGCGTCCTCCTCACCCTTCACCTCCTTCGTGCCCCGTCACGACCCGCCCTCGCCATGGTCGCCGCCCCCAAGACCGGCAATGCCGGCGACCCCATCGTCACCCGCCTGGTCGCCGAGGACAGGGTTCCCTGGTACAAGAAGCCCAACATGCGCCTGATGTACGTCTGGCTGTTCTTGTGCTGCATGGGTGTCGAGATGACGTCGGGCTTCGACTCCCAGCTCATCGGCACCCTGCAGTTCTCCGTGTACTTCAACAAATGTGAGCATGCCCTCGCCCCAAACCCCGCGGCCGCCCCGGCTGATTATGTGTAGATTTCGGCAACGGGTACAAGGACGAGAACGATAACTGGAAGATCGAGCCCTCTATGCTCGGATTTGTTTCTTCCTGCTACCAGCTCGGCTCCATCCTCGCCGTCCCCATTGCCCCGTGGTTCAACCAGAAGTATGGACGCCGATGGGGAATCATGACCGGGTCCATCATCATGGTCTGCGGCGCCATCATCCAAGGATTCGCCCAGCACGGTACGTCTCGCCCCCCGCTACCCCCTTAGGGGTAGAATTTACGCTGACTCGGGTGGCTTACAGTGGGCATGTACATCGTCGCCCGCATGATTCTGGGTGCCGGCATTCTGTTTGCCATTATCTCGGGCTCCTCCTTGATTGGCGAGCTCAGCCACCCCAAGGAACGCCCCGTCATGACTTCGCTCTTCAACTCGTCGTACTTTATCGGTTCCATCCTTGCTGCCGCCATCACCCTGAAGACGGTCGAGATTCCCAGTGACTGGGCGTGGAGGCTGCCCTCGCTTCTGCAGATCTGCCCCTCGGCTATGCAGATCTGCACCGTCTTGTGAGTCCCATGTTCCTGGCCTGCCCATCCGAGTGCCTCGGCTCTAACCGATGCACAGCCTCCTCCCCGAGAGCCCCCGATACCTCCTCAGCCACGACCGCGACGACGAAGCGTTCGCTATTCTTGTAAAGTACCACGCCGAGGGGGATGCCTCATCGTAAGCTCACCACCCTTGGCTAATGACCCCCGGCCCGCCCGCGGGAAGAGGGCGGCCGCATGTTTCCTGGCGCTAACACGCGACACCACCGTAGGGCACTGGTGCAGGCTGAGATGGCCCAGATCAAGTCGACCATCAAGCTGGAGATGGAGAACTCTAAGCAGTCCTGGACTTCCATGGTCAAGACGGCCGGCATGCGTCGCCGCGTGCTCATCGCCGCCTTCCTCGGTCTCTTCACGCAGATGTCGGGCAACACGCTGCTCTCCTACTACCAAGACATCATGTTCGACATGATGGGCTTCACCGACAGTTACACCAAGACGCGCCTGAACATGGCCAACACCTGCTGGAGTTTGTTCAACGCCACCATCTTTGCTTTGTTCATCACACGCTACCGCCGTCGCATCGCCTTCATGTCGTCGTCCACGTCCATGACCCTCTGCTTCATTGCCATGACCATCTGCTTCTGGGCCCTGCGCCAAGCTAAGGATGCCGGCGAGAGCAACCAGGTGGCCGGTCGAGCCGCCTTGGCCTTCTACTACCTCTACGGCCCGTGCTACAACCTCGGCAACAACGCGCTGACGTACAGTGAGTAGAACCTGTGGACCCCCCGTCTCCCGGGCGCTGGCTAACGAACACCCTCTAGCGTACCTGATCGAGTTGTTCCCTTACTCGGTGCGCAGCCGCGGTATCGGTGTGCAGCAGATCTTCGGCAAGCTGGCCGGCTTCTTCTCCAACAACGTGAACCCCATTGCGCTTACTGCCATCGGCTGGAGGTTCTTTGCCATCTACTGCGGCTGGATCTTCTTCGAGGTCATTTTCCAGTTCTTCTTCTACCCCGAGACGTACGGGCGCACCCTGGAGGAGCTTGCCTTCCGTAAGTTGCACAGCCCCCGACGGCCGGCGGCATGGACACGCGTGACTAACACTGAACCCGTCCAGTCTTCGAGGACGACAAATTCAACCAGCAGTCGGCGGCGGCCGTCGAGAAGCAGCTCGGCGGAGAGCACCAGCCCACCGTATCCATCGAGGAGAACGTGCACCAGAAGGTCTGAGCGGCCGAGTGCGGAAGACAGAGGATCGGCTTGTCGGCAGGGGGGAGGCCTGGATGTGTGTTGTTTCATGCATGTTTTCTTCTCTCGGTGCCCCAGACTGTCGTTCGTGACCGGCGGGGGACGCCTGCTTGCTTTTGGCCTGCTTGCTTTTGGCCTGCTTGCCCGCTCGGGGCATAGTCCCGACGGCCATGCCGCGTCAATGGCAGGGCGGTTCAGGTTGGACGCAGCAACAGCTGCGGGATTTTGCAATATACCTCGCTGCATGGCAGCTTTTGATGAGCACTTCGTTCGCTTCGCTGGCACCCGTGACAGACCTAGGTGGATGGTTGACCTGACTGGCCTGGCTGCCCTTTTCGCACCGTCGTGAGTTGAGCCGGAAGCGGCCGTGGCCTCTCTGCTCCATCATCCATTGTCAGATGCCAGCATGTACGACTGCGCCTGCCCAGCACGCATGCGCAGCATTCGCTGCATATGGGCTCAATCACGGCTCGTCGCGGCAGGCGAAAACGGGAGACGCAACTGCCGTGTACACTGCCCGTGCCGGCCCATGATAGGCAACACCGCTGACTCGCTGTCCGGGCAAGATTGACAGTCCTTGCGGGACTCAACCACGAGCATCTTCATTTCGGTCTGGCGGCCGCTTGGGGGGGGGGGGGCCGACGGGCTTCTTTAGGGAGGCCCTCAGCGTCCGGCCCTCCCAGGCATATCCCCACCACACACGCGCGTGCAGCGACGGTAGGGCTGCGTTGTTGGACGGCGTGATGAACACGACGGATTGCCGGTTCGGGAAATGCGATCGCCAGCAGCCGGGGGGCGCGGTTGGGCCGGAGGACGTCCAGGGCGTCCAGAGCGTCCTGGACATCCAGGGCCGCGAGACTTGGGACGTTTCAATGGGCGTAACCAAGCCGTGGGGCCGCTCCACACTGAAGGTTGGGAGCTTGGGTCGACCCGGTTCGTCTGGTTTTTTTTCGCTTCCCTTTTTTTTTTTGGTCTCTTTCTTTCCCGGGCTTTTGGCTCTCACTCTCTTTTTAGGACGGGCGCTGTAACGGTGACAGCGGCGGGTCCGGGCCGCTGATTGGCCGTGCGGTTTCCCGCCGTTGGGGGGGTTCAGTTCAGATGGTCAAGCCATCCATCCCATCACAACAACTACGACTGGCAGGCCGTCTATTTTTATACATTCAGATCCAATACCACTTCTTGAGTACAGGCCCTTCTGTATCGCGTGGGGGATTCCCTGAGCAGTGGACACATGCATGCACACACATCTATCTGTCAGATTGGATGGCGCAAATGCCACGCATATCGTGCTACCACCCGCGGCCCGGCGTCCCACTGCGCCACCGAGGACTGCCTGCGTCTGGCAGTCAGTCCTGTTCACGATTCCGGTGCCCTGGATGTGCCTTCATAGCAGGTCCCTGCCTCATATGGAAAAGCACGGCCGTGCGGCATGTCAACGGCTGTCCGCCGGCCTTGGCTCATGCGGTGCCGATCCGCGCCCGCAACGGCCACGCCGACCGAGCGACGGCTGGTCGTGCGGGATGAGACCCCCCCCGTTCGGTTTGTCTCATGTCTCCTCCCTCACTCCCTCTGGCCTTGCTGGCGCCCCCCCCCCTCCACGTGGAACCCGGCATGGGGCCTCGTACTACTTACTCCCTTGCTACCAAGTCGGAATACGTCCAACGGCCGCGGCCGCGAATGCACGAGGGGTGACGAGGATGAAAAAGCCCACGATGTCTTCGGTGCTGCTGATCAAACCAGCAGGCGGGCCCACCGAGGAGGCATCCAGCCAGGCCCTCGGGCCAGTGACAGCCACCACACGCGCCGCCGGGCCCGCGATGCCCTGTTGGCACCAAGAAAAGGGCTGTCGAGAACCCGGTTGCCCAACCGGGGGGGGGGGGGGGGGGAAACGGGCGGGGCAAATGGAGGGAAAGTGACGGAGTTGCGCATCCCGGCCTCGCGTTGATGAGCCTGGTGGCGGTTGGGCGCCTCTGCAGCGAAGCCGTGTATATATAGCGCCGTCTCGGGTCACCACGTCGTTGTCTCTTCAGTTCCAACTCAAGCCTCCTCCATCTTCGCATTCGCCCGTTCCATTCTTCTGCCGCCGTCCAGCTAGCTGTCGACTCTCTTTCACTTTCTCCCATCCAACCCATCTACTCTCTCTCTCTCTCTCCGCCATTTTCCAACCAAGCGTTGATCGCCTCTCTTTTCTTCAAGCAACCAGCAACCCGTTCCCGTCAACATGCAGTTCTCCGCCCTCTTCGTCTCCGCCGCCCTGGCCGCTCTCGCCACCGCCGCCCCGGTGCCGCAGCTGGACGGCCTCCTCGGCGGTGTGCTCGGTGGCGGTAACGGCGGAAGCGCCGGTCAGGAGTAAGTGAACCCTCGAGTGCCCTTTCGTGGACTTGGCCAGCAGGACACTAACGCGGCGGCGCAGCGGCGGCAACGCCAGCGGCGGAGGCCTGGGCGGCCTCCTCGGCGACGTGACCAAGCCCGTCGGCGACGTCGTCGGCGGGCTCACGGGCACCGTGGGCAACGTGGTGGGCGGCGTCACCAACACCGTCGGCAACGTCGCCGGCGGCGCCGCCAACGCCGTCGGGAACGTGGCCGGCGGCGCCACCAACGCCGTCGGAAACGTGGCCGGCGGCGCCACCAACGCCGTGGGCGAGGTGGCCGGCGGCCTGACCAACACCACCGGGGACGCCCTCAAGGGCGTCACCGACACCGTCGGCGGCGTCGCCAAGGGAGCCACCGACACCGTCGGCGGCGTCGCCAAGGGCGCCACCGGCGCGGTCGGCGGCGCTCTCCGCGTCTAAGGGGCCCTTCCCACGGGCTACCACACCACGGCCGAGCAGCTCGGCCCCAACCCCAACACCTAATCTTCACGAACGAAGCCCGGTCGGGACACCCCCCCCCTCCCCACCGGCCTGACGAGGCCCGACGGTCCCCTTAGCACGGAAGGCGTTTTGATTTCACCGCGCGCTGTTTGGCTCGGAGTGCCTAAACCTCCTGTTTTCCTTAGATAATACCCAATAAATCCTGATGGAGGACTATCACTCGAGTGCTGTTATGCCTGGACCCCTCTGAAGCAAAAGGTGGTGCGTGATGACGGCCCCTATTCTGTCACGCTGCGGGCCATTCGTTGTGCGACGTGAGATGAAGACCCACGGCTCGCCCGAGGTCGATCAAACATGAGGGGAGGTGTGATGAGATGATCCACGTGGACCCAGTCCACTCTTGTCGGGCGGTTTCGGGCCCTGCATCCGTCAGTATCCATCTGATAAGAGTTTTGTGCTCCATGTGCCTTTGACACCACGTTGAAATCACACATGGTAGACAAGGTACTGCACAGAGGGAACCCGTGATAAATCAGGTCTAATTCAGGAGTCTCGATACGTCGGGTTAAAGAAGCAAAAGGGGGGGCTAGGAGAGACGCCTCCACCTCGGCTCCATCAGGCACCACTGCCCGCCAGCCACGAAGCCAGGGCCTCGAGAGAACGTATCCTGCTCACGGGCTGTTCTTGCAGCACGAGATCGAGTGAGCCGGCCGTCGCGCTCTGGATTTCGGGGATGTCCACCGCCTGGTTGTCGGGATCCAGCAGGATGGGACTCCAGCCGGCGCCCATGGCGCCCGCGACGTCCTTGTCGTACTCGTCGCCGACGTAGACCTTGCGCCAGGTGGCGGCGGCGGCGGCGGCGGCGGCGGTGCCGTCGGGGCCCCCCAGGGCGGCGCGGGCGGCCAGGACGCGGGCCAGCATGTGCTCGGCGGCGGCGAAGATGCGGGGGTCGGGCTTGGCGGCGCCGACGTCGTAGGACATGCAGTGGAAGTCGATGTCGTACGCGGGCCGGTCGCCGACGCCGGGCGCGGCGGCGGCGGCGGCGGCGGCGGCGTTGCTGTCATCCTCGGCCCCCCCGGCGCCGTAGCGCAGCGGGCTCACCCGCAGCCCGGCCGAGGCCAGGATGCCGGGCACGCGGTCGTCCGAGTTGGTCACGACGCCCACCACGAGGTCGCCGTAGCGCCGCCGGGCCGCCGGGGCCGGGCCGGGCGCCCGCAGCGTCCCGAGCGCCGCGCGCAGCGTCGGCTCGGCGTCGTACCCTTCCATGGAGGCGAAGCGGCGGAGCAGGCGGGGCGCCAGGTCGGCCGGGAGGGCCTCGCCGGCGCGGACCAGGGGCGTGAAGGTCTTGCGGATCACCTGCGAGGGGGGGCGGGGGAAACCAAGCTCTCAGCATTCTCACACACCACCCCCCCCCCCCCGGGGAGGAAGGGAGGGGAGGGAGAGGGTTGCTCATCAGCGAAGGCGGGCGGGAGGGGGGAAGAGACGTACGTTCTCCCACCACCTCGTGGCTCCCAGTCCCGTGGCCTTGCCGTAGTTCGGGTTCCGCTTCATCTCCTCCTTGATGGCCGCGTGCAGCGAGGCCTCGACATCGTGGTCGCGGAGGTCCGTCAGGCCGCACAGCCGGGCGATCTCGCCGTACTGCAGCGCGACGGTGCGTTTGGGCGTGAAGAGGGTGCCGAACGCATCGAAACAGAGGAGGAGGTTGGGCCGTGGCATCATCGGGGCGGCGGCGGCGGCGGAGGGCGGATAGATGGATACTTGAGTATTTCTTTTGGGGTTGTTGCGTTTTGTAAAGATCTATAAGTATGAGGTAGGTGCTAGACTAGACTCGATAAGTACACTGATGCAACAACACCCGACTGTAATTGGGCGGTTGAGCAGCTTACCAGGCCATCCCTTGTCCCGAACAGGCAAAGTTGCTGCCGGCGTCGCGACCGTACCCCGTCCCCCTGTTACTACCGACGGGAAGTCCTTCCTCTTTACCTGGAAGTCAGTCACTCGAAACGACAATCAGAGTCCTTTTCCGTGATAGGGCAGCATTTGGCTTCCAAATACTCAGCTTGAGATGGAATGTCGGGCCTGGCCAATAGATGTTAGAGTTAATTAGCTTTCTATAGGCCCTACCTAGCGGTATACAAATCCCGCCTCAGACATGCCACATACTAAGGCACGGCTAAGCCTTCACGAGGAAGAATATGTGTGAGATGAGTATTGACGGCTGACTTAAATTGGGTTGTCTTCTCGAGGCGCGACGCCATTCGGCAGTCATCATCGCTTATGGCTGCTGATACTGACGGCAGGAGGGGTCAATGAAAAGTTTTGTATTCCATATCGATCAATAAGCCCCTTCCCATCAACAACAAGCGGAGATCCCCTTCGCCCGGTTAGCTCAATCGGTAGAGCGTGAGACTCTTAATCTCAAGGTTGCGGGTTCGACCCCCGCATTGGGCTCAATTCCTGATGCATCCTACCCAGTAGGATTACTCAACCTTCTCTTTTTGCAGTTTTGCCTGTACGGCCCTTGCCTCTAGTCGTCGTGATTCTTTCAAGCCTGCTTTCACCTTGTTGGCTGCAATTCGGTGGGTGGCCCGTCATTTCATTGCATGAGATGGGCCGGTCGGACACACCATGTTTTTGAATTTATCGGGAAAACGGTTCTTTGGTCGCGATACGCCCCCATCTCTGGCATCTCTGACAACTTTCTTCCTCGAGGGGCCATGTATATATGACAATATCTGCTCAAGGTCCTGGTATCCACGGGTCTGCCGCAATGACCCCGTCTGTGCTTGGACATAGTGGACGTGCAGCTATTCGCGGTGGTAGGCACCTACGACTAGTTCTGTAGGTGGAGGAAAAGGGGGTCCTTTTGTTCCAGGGTGGCTCGTCCCGCCCCTACATTACCATCACTCTGGGGCATGTTCGCGTGGGATCGGAAGGGGAAAGGGAAAAGGAGAAGTCTACCTAAGCTACTGAAGTAGGTTACCTAAGGTATGTTGTTGTTGCACCCGGCAAAACTTGGTGTCGGCTACAGATGATAAGCTACGTCGCTGGTGCCAAACTCTCGGCTGCTCGACGGTTCACGTCCAAAAGAATGGAAAGCTTCCGGGATCTGGACGGGACGGAAAAGGGCGCTATTTCTCCACTGTAGCTTGTTTGGGCCCAAGTCCCTGACGATCAGGGCGCAGCCTGCCACCACGCCTTGGACTAATTTCTCGCTGCGGCTGCTTGACGGCTGTTTCTGTCTCTGCCTCTGCCTCTTCTCCTCCTTGTTTCTTTCTTCTTTTCTTTTCTCTTCTTCGTCGTCCCGATGCTGAGACAACATAAAGCACCGGCAGACGTAGCGGGGAAACCATGCTGGTGTTGTTCGTTGAGTCTCCTACGGCCTGGCATCGCGCCCTCGCGGTTCCGGGAGACCCGGGCGTCTGGACCCTATATGCATAGCCCTAGAGGGGTATAGTGCCTACAGGGCCGGTATATGTACTTGTATGCCGTCTCCCTATTGGGCCGGTGGATATAGGCGAACCCGGCCCACGCGCCGCCCCCTTTCGAGCCCATCGGAGTCCGAACCAGCGCTTCTAGCGTAGGCCCGTCTTGGACCCTGCCTGCATTGCTTCCTCTCTCGGGCTTTCTTTCCGTCGAAGCCAGGAGGGAGGGAGGGAGAGGCTCGCGGCCATGCCCCCTACCCGACACCGGTTGCCCTGCCCGGCCCCGAGCTTAGGTCCCTTTCTCCTGCCGACGTCCCATGTCCTCCTCCTCCTCCTGCTTGCTTCCTCCGCACCCAGGGCAGCGCGCGTCAACCCTCGCCGGCCATCGTCATCGTCGCTTGCTCACCGGCCCCGCCCTTCCCGTCCCCCCCCAGAGCGCTGCCGCAGGCCGACGACGGCATGCCCTCCGCCAGCAAGCCGAAGGAGGCGGCGCAGGAGCCGCCGCGCGTCGCCGTCGTGGAAGCGCCGCCCCTCGCCCCCGATGTAGAGGCGGCGGCGGCGACGACGGCCCTGTCCGCGACGGAAAGCCCCAGTCCCTCTGGGCTCGGCAAGGCCTTCCGGGCGCCCAGCTCCAAGCTCACGGCGCACCAGGCCTTTTACCTCTTCGGGCTGGATGGCGTCGGCGCCTTCGTCCTGTCCGGCGGCATCAATTTTGCCATTGCCTACGGTAAGTCCCGCGGCCCCCGTCCCTCCCGTCTGCCATACCTGCTCCCGTCCCCCCCCTTCCGAACCACCCCCTCCCCCCGGCTCACGCAGGTCACCTCCTCTAGCCATGTACACGACGCAGACGTACAACGACAGCAACCTCATCCGGCTCTTCCAGCTGCCCAACACCCTGGCCGGCGACATGGCCGTGACCATCATCATCCAGTGCATCATCACCTGGATGGTGGAGATGGTGCTGGTCAACCGCGACCTGAGCCTCGGCGGCGTGCAGGCCATCGGCTTCGTGCCCGAGCCATCACACCCGCTGCTGCGCTGGTACCTCTTCCTGGACCCCGACGAGGGCGCCCGGCCCGGCGGCGGCCTCGGCCCCTGGCTGCGCTTCTTGCTGGGCCACGTGCTGCGCGCCCTCGCCGCCGCGCTCCCGGCCTTCCTGCTGCTGTTCGGCCCGGCCGTCGGGCTCCTGACCCTCGTGGGCACGCGCATCCCCTGGGGCGCCGCCTCGGACTGGACCTACGCCACCAAATGGGCCCCCGAGATCTTCAAGCTGCTGCTGGGCGGCCTTCTGGCCCTGCTGACGGGCCCGGCCTTTGCCGCCTTTTGGCTCGTCCGGTGCGGCTGGGCCCTGCAGAAAAACGAGTCGCGTTATGGCGCGCTCTGAACCGCCCGTCGCCCTCCCTCCCCCTTTTTAGTGGGGGATTGTTGTTGTATGTGCCTCGACGACGTTTCTGCCCGCGGCACGCCCGGCCCTCGTCTGAATTGCATACATTATGGAAGGGCCGGAACCCCAGCCCCCTTAACGCATAAAATTACGCACTACATTCGTATTTAATGTTTGCTTGGCACGGATGCCCGGCCATTTCTGTTTCTTCCCAACCCGAGCTTGGGGGGGGCGCCTATAGGCGCCTACCCATGCATTCAAGCCTACGTGGCCTCCGTGACCTCCGTGGCCTCCGTGGCATCCTGTGTTTGCTGTCCTGGCCCATGGGCCCTCCCGGCTCGAGATGGGACGATGGCTTAGGGAAGCCTTTTGCCGGGAGGTGGAGGAATCCCTCATCGTCCAGTCTGGTAGACGTCCAGCACTGGCCCGGCGGCACAACAGCCCGAAACCCCCCCAGACCACCAGCCGCCGTGACGTGACTCCAAGGCGATGATGTTTCGTCGGCTTCTTGCAACACGGCGCCGCGAGAGCGCAACCCGGATCCGAGCCAACTTCTGGTTTTTGGCCTCAGTACAAGAAGTCAAATACGGACGCAAATGAAGCAGTAGACAGTGTTGGCAGCTAGGGGGTTGCTTCTTCCCATGTCCCAGTAAACACAAGCGGCTTCGTGAAACTAGCTCCCATTGCTGCCTCGCTCTCCCGGCGTCCCGAACATAGCGAGTAGTTAAAGTCATATACACTTGCTTCCACCATAGTTCCGACGCCAGCCAGACGTTCTGCCCGTTGCCAGTGATCCCATCGTTTCTTAGCTCGACCGGCCCGCACCATGAAGTGCTCCCTTTCCGTCCTGGCTTTCGCCGTCACGGCCCTGGCCGTCACCCCCCGTACCGCGGCGCCCTCGGGATGCTTGATCGTGGCCAAGGTCGGCGGCGACTATAACACGATCCAGTCCGCCGTCAACGCTTTGACTGCGGCGGCGGTGTCGTCGGTGTCGTCGCCCCAGTGCGTCTTCATCCAGCCCGGTACCTACGACGAACAGGTGTACGTGGACGCCACGAAGGGCTACGTGACCTTCTACGGCTACACGGTCGACACGTCGGGCTACCAGAGCAACCAGGTCACCATCACGGGGAACAGTAGCATGGCCGACAACCTCGACGACGACGAGACGGCCACCCTGCGCATCCACGCCGCCGACTTCAAGATGTACAACATCAACGTCAACAACACCTACGGCCCGGGCAGCCAGGCCTTGGCCCTGTCGGCCCGTGAGTGCTCTTGAGACCTTGTTTACCCCCTTCCCCCCCCCCGGGAGAGCATCCGAAAAAGTCGTCACTCGAAAAGGAGGTTGATGGGGTCCCTCGAGTTTCCCCTCTTCCCGCTCTATACTGACCCAGGGGGTTATGACAGAGGCCGATAGCGGGTTCTACGGCTGCGCCTTTTCTGGGTTCCAGGATACCCTGTTGGCGGACTCGGGCTACCAGGTCTACTCCAAGTGCCTGATCGAGGGCGCCACCGACTTTATATTCGGCCGTACTTCCTTTGTCTGGTTCGAGCAATGCGACCTCCGCGTCGCCACTGCCCAGTTGGGATACATCACGGGTGAGTGACAGGAAACCCGGCGACGCGCTTCCCCCCCTCACCTCACCCCCCCCGACTGCCACGATACGGGAATGCTGACGAAGCGGGTTGCGCAGCCAACGGGGCCGCGAGCGCGGGCGCCTCCCGGTTCGTGTTCAACGGCTGCGGCATCGAGGCGGCCTCCGGCGCCATGGTCCCCAACGGCGCCTACGCGCTGGGCCGGCCCTGGGGGGCCTTCGCCTCGGTCGTGTTCCAGGGCACGGCCATGAGCGCCGTCGTCGGCCCGGCCGGCTGGAGCGTCTGGCAGCCCAACGACCCGCGCACCGGGAACGTCACCTTCGCCGAGTACAACAACAGCGGGCCCGGCGCTGCCGGCGCGCGCGCCCCCTTCGCCACCAAGCTGAGCGGGCCCGTCGACATGGCGTCCGTCTTGACGGCCAACTACAAGCTCATGGGCTACTTCGACTCTTACTACTTCGGTCCGGGCCAATTGTAGACTACGGATGGCCGGCCGGCCTGTATTCTGCACCGGCCCCGCCCTTTCTCTCCATGGTGTCCCATCTTGCTAGTATTTTCGATGGATTATATACATATATGCCTTACATCTGTCACGTGGTAACCGGGCATCCAAGTGGTTCGTATGCATGTATTTTTTTTATTTCAATATAGTACTCTAAATCCACGTGGTGTGTACGCGAGGGCCGTCAAGGAAGCGCTTCTACATCGGAGGAGCCTTGAACGGGGCCTTGAACTCCTCCTTGAGGTGGCCGAAGCCGACGCGGGGCTTGAAGTCGGCCTCCTTGCTGGCGCCGAAGTCGTAGACGGTGTACATGGGGAAGAGCAGCGGGACGCCGAACAGGAAGAAGCCGTCGCCGTTGCCGGGCTCGAAGGGCGGGGTGCAGGCGTCGGCGCGGTTGGCGTAGCCGGGGCGGGCCAGCATGTCGCCGGTGACGGTGAGGTTGCGGAGGTCGCCGGGGGCGTCGCCCTCGAAGTTGAAGGTCATGGACCAGCTCGAGTTGAACTCGGTGCAGAGCGGGATGTGCTCGTGGCTCATGATCTTGTCGAGGTCCCAGCCGATGGAGGTGTACATGAGGCGGGCGTCGAGCTCGGGCACGCTGATGCTGCCGGCGCCCGTGTCGAAGACGCCCGAGGCCTTGGCCCATTCGTAGTACTCGCGGCCGTCGGTGACGGGCTGGCCGTCGCCGCCCGTGTAGGAGCCCTGGAAGCCGACGATGGACCCCCGCCACAGCTGGTAGTCGGCCGGGTCGCCGCCCTTGATGACGGGCACCCAGAGCATCTCGCCGTCGACGTAGCGGTCCTCGTGCGAGGCGCCAAACGTCAGGACGCCGTCGCCCGGCTGGCCGGCCGTGTCGTAGAACTCGGTGCCGTAGTACAGGCCGAAGCGCGGCTCGGCCAGTATGCCCTCGGCCAGCATGGTCGCGGGCACCGTGTGCGTCGCGTTCTCGGCGATGCTGTCGAAGGACAGGCCCAGGAAGCCGTCGGCCGGGCTCTGGGCCCACGAGCTCTGGTGCACGTTCAGGAACGTCTGGTTCCAGGTCACGTCGCCCACCCGGAACGCGTCTTCCACGCCCGGGCCGACGATTGCGCCGCCCAGGTAGGGGATCTGCGTCGACGGGCTGACCTGCCGGCCGGTGCAGGAGGCGCTGAGGTTGTAGCCCACAAAGTCGTAGCTGTTTCGCGCGGGCGGCCGTGTCAGCACATCGTCGCCTTCTCGATGCGTCATGTTGTTCTCTCTCCACTTACCCGCTGTAGTTCTCACAACCGCTCGTTCCGTCGGCACACTCCTTGTCCATGATCCACGACGTCGCGCTGCCCGTGTCGAAGCGCAGGAAGTGCTCCTCGGCGGGCGTGCCGACCTCGAAGCTGACCAGGGGGTAGGACTTGCGGAAGGTGATGGGCATTTCCACGACGCCGGCGGCGGCGGTGGCCTTGGCCAGGGCGGCGGCGGCCAGGGCCGAATGAGTGAGGCGCACCATTTTTCTGATGGGAGTTGGGGAGCCGGTGAACGAAAGACAGTAGTGGTCGGCAGAGGCGCGTGGAAGCCAAGGAAAGCCTCCCGCCCCCAGAGACGGCAGAGGCGCGCTCCCTTTATGTATCTCGCGATCCGGAGTGGACGGCACGGCCAGGACGGACAGGGGAGGCCCGGACAAGGCGGCTTGGCAGGGCCATGGAGCCGCCCGCTGCCCCGAGCCCATCTTAGGCTGGGCTATTCATAGCGGACACTGCCGGGCCTCGCGGGCTTAGAGGCCCACGACGTGGAGCCCGTCTGGTCTTGACGGCTCCGCCTGCCAGGGGAGTTGGAGTCGGACTTCGTATTCCAGAGTCGAGACTGACTCCTCCCCCTCCCCTGTCAGCCTTTTAGAGATCTCTCGTATCCGAATGACAGGCCCTCGGATCCACTGGCATCGCTCACCGATGAATCTAGCCACAGCGCCAACAAGGCCCGGTCGAACCGGGGCAGATGCTTGATTCAGTCAATTGACTGTCCACGAACGAGCGAACGAAGTCTCTCTGGTGGGCTCCTTCAACCTGCATTCTCCGTAAGTCCGAAGCGACGAAAAGACAGACCGTGTGGGGTGGTGCGGGTAAGTCTTTTCCTTGAATGGCATAGTATAGATAGATAGATACCTAGATAGTTTAGTTACATAGGTAACGCGGGGTAGGAAAAGCAATAGGGAAAAAAAAGAAAGAAAAAAAAAGAAATGGTACGGTGGCGTAACAAGGCTAGGTAGGCTACACAACCAGCAGCGCGAATCAAAGGAGATGAAGCGCAAAAATAGCGACCCAGACGGGATTCGAACCCGCAATCTTCAGTGCCGAAAACTGACGCCTTACCATTAGGCCACCAGGCCTCGCTAGAATTCTAACAGTTTTGGAATTATTCGACGCTGAGTACGAGAAGACCACAGCCAACTTAAAGCTACTGCCACTAGCGGGTTGTAACAATGTAGCGTCAGTGGATAGATGCATGAATGCTACTATGGATGTGCGCGGGTGCAACAGCGGCTGTACCCGCCGCCTGTCCTCAACATATTGCCCATTCCGGTGGCTTAGCTATAGACAAGCAGCACTGGCAATGTTGCAGCTGACCAAAAGTATTTATCATTCAAGTGCTGAATTCGAAATCTGACCCTGGCCGCTTATCCACCCACAGGAGGTCACCGCTCCCAGTCGGCTCAGACTGACCGTCCAGCGCGATCTCGCCTGGCTACACACGAGGAAAGGGGGGCGCTGGGCGTGCTTCGAGGCGCGGCCGGGTGAACAGGGCTTTTCGGACTCCGTGCGGTATGCATACGCCGGGTGGCCTCGTCTCGGGTCCCGCCAGCACCTACTATATGGCCAGTAGACCTACGAGAGGCAGAAGGACCACCAGAAGGGCGTCGCGACCAGCAGCAGGGCCAGCGTTTGGCCAAAGGTCCACGTCGCCTCCCTGACCGCCTCGGCGGCCTCCATTTCCCCCCGCCCCCAGGCGATGTCCTGGACCAGGAACACGATGCCGGCGGTGAGCCAGGCCGCGTCCAGCAGCAGCGACGAGATGGTCCCCAGCAGCACCTCGCGCAGGAGGAAGCCGCACGTCCGCAGGAGCGCCAGGGCCGGCAGCACGAGCACCCAGAGGACGAGGCAGAGGAGCGAGTCGAGCAGCGCCAGCGCCAGCCCCCGGGGCCAGTCGACCTTCTCCCAGTAGGCCGGCGCGAAGTAGCGGCCGAGGTTGAGCAGCTGCTTGCCCAGGCCCAGGGCCAACCCGCGATCGACCCGCGCCAGGCCGCGTTCCAGCCGTTGCCTGGACGCCGGGAAGAGCGCGATGGCGACCTGGGCGCAGTTCAGCAGCAGCAGCAGGACGGTGGCGTACGTGAGAGGCTGGACTTCCGGGTGGCGCAGGCCGTAGGACACGAAGCAGCGGGCGGCGGCCGAGGGCGAGTCGTACCAGTGCGGGTGGCCCTGCAGCACGGCGAGGGCCAGCAGCACGAGGCCCAGGAGGGCGAGCTGGGCGGCGCGGGCGGGCGGCCGGGCGGCGCGGCGGGCGGCGGCGTAGTTGAGGGCCGACATGTGGGTGCCGGCGGCGATCCAGACGAGGTCGATGACGACGGACAGGTGGTAGACGGCGAGGTCGGGCTTGGCGGCGGCCGCGGCGACGAGGGCGAGCCCGGCGGCGAACTGCGCGTCCGCCACGGCCAGCACGAGGGCCCGGCGGCGCGCCTCGTCGGTCCGCCGCCGCGGCTCGTCGGCGCCCAGCCAGCCCAGCTCCCGGCACTTCCGCCACACGCGCCGGTCCAGGGCCGACTCGAAACCGTCGTCGTCCCCGGCCGCCGCCGCCGCCGCGCACAGCGGCGACACGAGCACCAGCACGCCGACGCCCGCCAGTCCGAACGAGAGGGTGACGCCGAGGCCGGCCAGGTCCGCGTCGCCCGCCAGGTGGCCCGCCTCGCACGCCCGCGTGCCGTTCCTCAACATGGCTGGACTACTCGAGTACCGTTGGTCACGGTGCCAAGAAGCAGCGGCTGGTCAGGGTGAGGGAGGGGGGAGTGTGAAAGAGAAGAAGAAAGAAAAAATACAGATACCACGGCAGATACAATACGCTTGACACTCGTGGTGGCAGTACAGGACAGCTGCCTATCGGCTCCGTCGGCCCAGGGCCACTGTTCTCGTCGCCGCGCAAGACTGGACGAATACCGCTCGCGCTCTCTGACCAACAGCGCCGTGCCTGGCCTTGGAGGCATGGCAAGACGAACAGAGCCCGACCCCGGCCGGAGGGATGAGCCCTCGGTGGCCGTGGGGGATTTGGAATGCATCTGACTCGAGCCTTTTCGGGCCAGAGGACCAGAAACGTCCGGGAGCGCACGGATTGTTTGCCATGGGGGGGAACGTGGGGTCAAAATGCCATGTCATGCAGCCCATGAAGCTTGTCTGTTGTCAAATAAGATTCGGGCTTGCTGTGAGAGGAAGGGGGTTGTGTGTGTGTATGTGCGTGCGTGGGCGGTTTGAAGATTTGCGTCTAAGCTATGTAAGTACCTAGCTCGTGGGGACTGGGATGGAGTCGCGAGAGATGAGACCGTTGATCTCGATACTCCCGGTCTCGGTAGCTACGACCAGCCCGGCCAGGGACCGTGAACGGCGCAGGGTATCACGAGAGAGACCTAGACGGCGTGGTCCGGGAATGTTGCTTGATCCGTAGACACTGGGCCCCCTGCCGCTTCCGTCCGAGCTCAACTTCAGGCGGCCCCGTTGGTGGCACCGGAAGCACAAATGCATGCCTGTCACGATGCCCATCACCCGCGCTTTCGACACGGGAAGCAAGGGTGAAGGGGGAGCATCGACCCTCCAGAAATGTTTGTTGGTCGTCGGACACATACCGAACTGTGTTGCTTGGGCCTGAAAACGGGCACTTGGTTTCCCCTGCCGGGCCTTAGCGTCCACCACTACTGAGAGGTACGTCATCGCCAAAAAGGGCTTTTTACAGCCCTGGAAAAAGGGAAGCCGTAGGCGACTTTTCCCGCACCGTCCCGCCCGGAAAAGCCCGCTTGGATTCGCCCCCGGTTGTCCAACCTACCACCCGCGCGCGCCCACCATGAGCGGCGCCGACGCGGACCCCCAGCTGGTCCTCTTTCGGAGGCAGTACCTGCAGCTGTTCGAGCCCGACTTCCTGGCCTGGCCGCCGCCGCCGCTGCTCCGGGAGGCCGACGCGCAGGCCTGGCTCGACCGCCACCTGTTCGACGCGGCCCGGGTGCCGCATCTGCCGCCGGCCGCGTACCGGATCCGCGTGCTGCGGGGCCTCATCGACCGCGTGCGCCGCGCCGCGAACTCCAACGCGAACCCGCGCGGCCCCCCCGCCGACCCTCCCGCCGACGCCCTGGCCCGGCGCCTCGCCGCCCTGGTCGCCGCCCACCCGCCGCCGTCCGACGCCGGCGCCGCCGCGCCGCCCGAGGATGCCCATGTCACCTTCACGTGCCTGCCGGCGCCGCCGGACGGCGACGGTCCGGATGGGCCCGCGTCCACCGTCACCCTCCTCGAGCGGCGGCGCCTCGTCTCCGGCTCGCAGGTCACGGGCTTCCGGACCTGGGAGGGCGCCCTCCACCTCGGCGCCTACCTGCTCAGCCGCGCCGGCCGGCCGCTGGTCCGGGGCCGGAACGTCTTGGAGCTCGGCGCCGGCACCGGCTTCGTCGCCATCCTGTGCGCCAAGCTGCTGGCGGCGAAGCACGTCACCGCCACCGACGGGGACCCCGCCGTCGTCGACGCCCTCGGCGCCAACGCGGCCCTCAATGGCCTGGACGGGCGCGCCGTCGCGAGGAACGTCCTCTGGTGGGGACGGGACTTGCGTGGCACCTGGGTCGACGAGGACTGCGCGGCCTCGCCTTACGATGTCGTCGTCGGCGCCGATATCGTGAGCTCACCCCCGCCCCGCCGTCCAATCTTGAAACCCCGCCGCTGACCGAGCTCGTAGACGTATCATGCCGACGCCGTCGTGGCCCTGGTAGCCACGCTGCGCCAACTCTTCAACATGCGCCCGCAGCTTCTGGTCGTCATCGCAAGTGTCATTCGCAACGCCAATACGTTTGAGCTGTTCCGAAAAGAATCCCGTAAGTCAGTCCTTGTTCTCGCGGCATCGGACTCGGTGGCTGACTTGGCAGTGAACTCTGGTTTCTCAATCGAGGAAATCGCCTTCCCCGTAAGGCCTGTACGCGAACAGCAAGCCTTGTTCTATGCGGCCGCAGTTCCCGTCAAGATTCTACACATTAGACGGGGCCAAGAAGACCGAGGCTGCGCAGATCGGTAAGTCTCCATTCCACTTTAAAGAGGTCATAAATTCGATTGCACATCAGTATCTGCGTGTGTCCTGTACTGCAGCGCTCCGCGCCCAGTCCCCGTGTTTTCCAACCGTAGTGTGTTGCCGTCAAGGCAATCGCCTTTTATTTTTGCCTGCGCGCCCATGCTGCCATTCGAGCGTGGAAATCTTGTAGGTTTCGTCTTGCGAACCCCTAAAACCACGACCGCGGCCCATCCTACTCCGGAGAGCTCTTTTGTGTGCCTCGTTGATCGCTCAACGCCTGTAATGAAACATGGGCCATGTGCACGCATGCGTTCACGCTCCATCACAGATCCTCTTAGCCGGCCACCAGACCAAATGCTGGCGTGGCTACGCGCCGAGCGCCACAGGGCCATGGAGACCGAATCGTACACAGCCCGTCGCCGCGAGAGAGATCGCCTCCTCGGTACTTGGCTTGATAGACACCATCCTCACTCGTCACGGTTCTTAGCACGTGCCGAGCCTGCTCTGGAGTGGTGGCGCAAAGGCGATGACGGCCGTGATGTTGAAAGACCCATGCCCTTCACCGACTCCAGGGGGTTGGGCACCGTCAGCTTGTCGTCGTACCGCGGCGTGTTCATCGGGTCAATTGTCGTCTTTTCGTAGTTGACAATGTTGAGCGGCGGCGGCCGACCACGCTTGCGGTCCGGCCCGCTGTACAGGAATGTCGAGGCCAGCACCAGGGCCGTGCCGATAAGGAACTGCGTTGGGTTAGGACGCGTGCGTCACATCGGGGGCGAGGCACAACTTACAGTCGGCGACACCGAGACATTGAAAAAGTAGACGCTGAAGAGGAAGCTGATAACAATGCTGATGCTTGTCGCGAAGTTCTTGGCAATGTTGTCGGCGTAGTTTATGCAGAGCGAGGCCAAGACACCACCAAAGGATTGCAGAAGGATCAGCGACCAAACCACCCAGTTGTACCCGTCGAAGAAGCCATGCTCCGCGATCTCCTGACCGTCCTTGAAGATAATGCCCACGAACAGCGCAGGGAACAGCGAGTAGAAAGACAGTTGGATGTTGCGGGTCCACACCGAAGCCGCCGAGGCCGGGTCCTTCAGCACCTTCTCGAAGTACACGCCAGTGAGGCCCGAGACGGCGGCGGCCACGAGCACAGCCGTCAAGCCGATCGAGTAGTTCATGACGGGCGCCATGTTCTGGTCTTCCTCAATGCCTTCGTACGTAGCCGAGCGCTTCACCAGCGCATCGCTGACGTCGGCCAAGCCCACGGCGGTCCGTTTCGTAAGCTCGCGAGCCACCTCGCCCATTCCGTTGGCAATTTGGCCGAGTTCGTGGACGGAGCGGGGGAAGAAGTGGTCCGTCATATCGTGGACCATGAACGACCCTTCCTTGGAGTCGGACGAGGGGATCGAGACGATGGACACGCCCATGGTCAAGGCGACGAGGGCGAACCAGCGCTTAGGCGAGAGGGATCGACCGAGCATGGTCACCGTGAAGAGAGCCGTGGTGAGGATCTGGGACGGATTAGCAGACGGCGCTCAGTGGGGTCCTTGCAGCTTTGAGTCGCGGGTGTTGCGCCTACCTTGAGCTGGTAGAGAACCTGGAAGTGGACGGGATCCAGGTTGCCCACAGCCACGTACTGCAGCGTGTTCTGTAGGGTGTACAAGGCCGCCGGAATGGCGAGTTTCCAGCCATCACCCGAGAAGACGGCATTGTAAATCTGCTCGAATATGACAGTGGCCGGCGTTGACGGGGCCAGACTCCTCGAGACTTCGTAGATGGCAAAGGTCAAGGAGATGGCGAGCTTGATCAGCTCGGTGAGGAAAACGGCGGTCGATGTAAAGTACCGGTGATCGCCACTCGGAGGCATCATGCGCGAGTAGTGCATCAGCAGGATCAGGGCCGAGTTCTGGAAGGTCAACTGCGCGGCGGAGTGCGGGTCAGCGTCACGGCGCACGGGGAGGGGATCGGGAGCCGAGAGGCCAGTACCGTGATCAGGGACACCTGCTTCGCAGGCATGCCCAGAATCGTCGGGCCTGCGGCGGCGGCGGCGGGGGTTGTGGTGTCGAGAATCGCCATGGCGTCGGCTTCGAGCGTCGCCGGGTGGCAATGACGTCGTGTCGCTGGCCGTCCGTCTGCCGTCCCGGGCCGCAGGTTTTCGGTCGGCTAGAGCAGCTGGATTCGACGGGTCGCGGGGAAACGCACTTGTTCCCTGGGTGCTCTCGTGGGCGGTGCTGTCGGTCGCTGGGTGCGGGCCGCGGTGCAATGGCAGGAAAGTTGGAAGATGGGAGGGAGGGGGGGAAGGGAAAGAAGAAGCTGTGGTCGTCGGGCTTCTGTCGCGTCGTCCAAAAAACCGTGCGTTGGTTGGCTGGCGGCTGCGTGCGTACAAGGCCCTGCCGTCTCGGTTGCGGGATGCGCTGGCCCTTGGAAACCAGGGCAGATCCGAGGGTGCCGTGCGCGTGCGATGCCGTGGCGGCGCGATGCAGTCAGTCAGTCAATCAGTACTTGCTACTGCTGCTGCTGCTGCTGCTGCTGCTGCTGATGCTGCTGCTGTTGTTGCCGTGCTGGTTGGCTGGTTCTCTCTCTCTCTCTCTCTCTCTCTCTCTCTCTCTCTCTCTCTCTCTCTCTCTCTCTCTCTCTCTCTCTTCCTTAAGGTACCTGGTTATTTAGGTACCGTACCACCTGCTGGTGAGGGGGACCTAACGTGTGAAGGTGTGAACGTTCCAATTGTGGGCATCCATGCGTGTGGGTGGGTATGGGTGCAATGGTACTCAGGTGGTGGTGGTGGTGGTGGTGATGATGATGGTGGTGTCTCTTAGGTCCATGCCCATCCATCCGATATGCAACGGCATGCCCTACCTAACTGAATTTCACCTCCCATACCTGAGTCTAGGTGCATAAGATGTAGGTACATGTACCTAAAGGTAGGTAGGTACATTACATACATCACCTACTTTCATAGCCTGACAGGGCTATGGAGGAAACAATGCGGTACATTATGTACCCCGTCTACCTGTAAGTTAAGCTGGAGGTAAGTAAGTACATTCCTTCCACTACCACTGCCACCCCGGTTTGACGACAGGGCCGGAGCTGCTTGGAACGGCTGGGAAGTCTAGGGTAACAAGCTTCGATCGACCTGCTTGCTTGCTGGCCGAGACTCGCGGATCGTGATGCATAAGTACTTACCTATGCACATACATACCTACATACCTCTTACTCCTCCTTCTTCCACGCCAACGACGCCGGATGCAGTGTCGAGACGGTTCTAGACCGGAGGAACAAGCAAACAGGTTGGTTGGCCCCATGGGAAAGGCAGGGAAGAATGTGCACCTAGGTGGGATCAATTTCTACATACTGGGAACCTACAGGAAGTTCTAAAGACATCCATCTATCCCAGGACTAGTAGGTGCCTTATATCCTACCTACCTAAGTAGGTACTTAACCTACATCTACCCGTGGCTATCTACTGGCCCGGTCTTGAGAGCCCTGAAGCCCATCTCAATAGCTCCCTCGCCTACTGGCATGGAAGTCATAACTTACTTAGGTACACAGAAACTGGGTGTCGACACGCAGGCTGCACGACAGCAGCTGTGGGCATTAGCGAGTGATGATGTTGGAAGGGGCACACCACCTTTCCCGCTGCTGCTCTCCGCAGTATGTGCCGGCACCCAGTCGGGATCGACAGGGCAAAGAGAGACGAAAAAAACAAACCTCCACCTAATGCCTGCGTTACACGCGCACTACCCAAGGGACAGAGAAGAAGAAGAAGAAGAAGGGGGGGGGGGGGGAGGGAAACAAAGCCCCAGTACACAAGGTTTTCCGACCCTCTGACTAGTAGTAGGTAGGTAGGTACTTATGTAGTAGATCAGGTCCCGTCGCATTGATTCAACGTCGGTGAATTACGGGAAAGGCCACACCAGCGTCGCCGATGGTTGCAACGCGCAACCACCTTCTCATGCCCCCCCGGTGTCCCAACTTGGGCCCTGGAAGTCGGAGAGCAGAACGGGGGGGGATCGATCCCTTGATAACCTGTCCTACCTCTCTTTACCTACAGTATTGTGTGTGTGTGTGACACCCACCCGTCGCACGCAGCCCCTGTTTCAACCCGCTGTCGGGTCTTTCTCTTTTGTTAGCCCTGTACTTACATACCACGACCAAGTCCCGTCAGCGCCTGATCCATACGTCGACCGTCCCAACACGCATAGCAGCGCCCGTCCGGCACGTACTTGATCAACTCTTCCGGCCCTAGGTACTTGAGTACCTACGAATACTTCCATCGTTACCGTCTTTCCCTTCGTCACCTCTTGAACGGCTCGCCCCTGTAGATCGACGGTGCGGGGTGCCGACATCTAGGGGACCGGTATACATACCTACCTGTCCGGGGAGAATATAGGCCGATCCTCAATGACGACCATTACAGCCGCCAATTCTTCGATACATAAGTAAAGTATCTATGACCTGGGATGCTGCAGCAAGAAGCCTCGCGACTGACCTCGTGCGCATCGTGAAAAACCACCATGGCCCGGGGAGGGGGGATCCCATCCATCCCACGGCTTGGGGCTGCAAGCCTTCCACCTTCCTTTCCTTTCTTTCTTTCTTTGTTCCGTCCCAGCCGCCTGATCGGCTGCATCTGCACCACCCTCAGCCCACCGCTGTATTCCTTCTTACCTGCCTACCTAAAGTACCCTTGCCGGGATCCGAGTCGAAAAGAACATGTTAGGTAATGAGCCGCCTGCTGGCTAGGTCGCCCGGCCATTCGCTCGGGGGGCCGGTCGACTTGTGCAGCCCAAGCCCCCCAACGAGGAAATCGACGCGTGATCGCGCCCGCCCGTCCCGGGTCACGCGCTACGTCGGGTTCGCGCGCCATCAGCCCAGCATGCGCGAGGCGTGTGTGTGTGTGTGTGTGTGTGTGTGTGTATGACGTCGGTATAAAACCCGCCCGGGCAATGCGATTCGACGAAGACAACGACGCGAGGACAACACACAAGCCACTCATCGCGAAATGCCAAGATCGTAGTAGACAGTTGGAGCCGAAGAGGCCGCTGGTTATATTTTCTGCCCGCGACGACATGTACCGGCCCCAGTGATGCTTTCAACCGTATCCTTCATGGAAGTCCATCCCTCCGTATGTATGTCCCTCCCGTCATACCCCTCGTCTATATTACACACGATACGCCCGGCCATTGCCCAGTCCGCCCCATCGTTCCTTTCCTGAAGCGTGGCAGTTGACAACCGTGGCCTAGCCAGGCCGTAGCCTTTCCACCCCATTATACACTACGTCCTCTGGGACATAAAGTAGAGTCTGGTCTCGTAACAAAATAACATCGCGCGCTGATGGACACTGCCGACGCCCCCTTGTTTTTTTAAAAAACATGCCTAGGCCGTCCCAAAATAGCAAACATAAGGAATATTGATGTGGCGTCGTTGAGGACCGACGAAAGCGAACGTGGGCGCATGGCTTCTGCTGTCGCTTGCTGTCCAACTCCCTCGATAACCGCGCACGCTCAGTCGTCATCGCCCCAGACGGGCCCGACGGCGCTGATGCGGATGGCGCTGTTCTTCCCCTTTATGTGTCCTCGCAGCAGCATACCGGCCGGGGGGCTGTCTGGCCGTGCCACCTCGGGCTCCTGGCTCTTCTTCTCAATTCGGAGAGGCTCCATGATGTCGGAAAACCCATCAAAGTGGATGTCGTGATCCAGGTCGTAGTCGAACTCCGCGTCGAGCTCCGGGACCTCGTCGAGCTTGACGGGCAGAAGCTGGAAGCGCGGGCTCAACGGGTTCGAGTCGGCGCGGGGCCGATCGCTGCCCTTCCGGGTGTGCGTTTGGTAACTGCGCGGCGCGTTGCTGTAGAATTTCGAACGTATCCTGCTGCGCCGGCTGTCGCCTTCCCCTTCGCTGTCGCCGTAGAATTCGCCGTAAAACTCGCTCAGGTCCGGACTGGGTTCCGCTACATCCACGTCATCCAGTCCGCCAAGCGGCCGGTCCAGATACATCAGCACCTTCTCCCGCCGCTTCCCCGGCGCCACGGGGCCGCCAAACTTGGACCCCGCGCCGTGCTCAAACCGGTGATCCTCTGGGCTGGTCGAGAGTGGCCGCTCTGCAGCGCGAGATGCGCTGGCCTTGGAGTCGCCCTTGTTCCGCACGTGCGACTGCGAGCTGGTGCTCCTTTCGATCAACTCCGTGTCGGTCCAGAGCGACGACTTTCTCTTGGGGTACTTTTCGGCCGAGTCCAGCTCGTCCAGCTGGGCTGCGAGGGCCGTTACTCTTTGGGTGCCGTTGCGCGCCGCGGTGCTGTTCGTCTCGGAGTTGGCGACGCTGCTCTTTTCGCCCTCGATCTCGGCCAGAATGTTTTCGCGCATCATTGCTCTCTTCTTACGCAGAGCCGCAAGCAGCATCTCCTCCTGCCGGGTAACGGCCATGAGCCGACCGTCGAGAGCATCACTGGTAAGCCCCGTAGCGCTCTCCCTCCGGGTGGCCTCCTCCTTACGGGCGACCTCCTCTTTGCGGGCAGCCTCTGGCGACCTCAGGTAGAAGTCCAAGTCGACACTCGAAGGCGAGAGCGGTGGTGTGGGCTGGTCCGAGTTACGGTGCGCCGACATGGAACGGCCAAAGCCGGGGGTTTCAGGCTCGGGCACCGTCATGGTAGTGCTAGCGGACGACGCCATGGGGAATGCCGTGCTGGGTGTGGGATCCGGCCCGCTGTAGCCTTGCATCGGCGCCGCCGGCTTTGCGCGGGGAATAGAGTCAATGGTGGATGACGTCTGGACAGAAAGCCGCGAATCCCGACCGGAGTAAACGCTGGCCGTGAGAAACGTTTCCGACGACAAACGGTTGGCACTGCTCTGGCTGCCAAGGCCGGGCACCACAAGGTAGTCGTTCAACGGTGCGTAGTTGCTCTGCTTCGATGTGGTTGCCGACCGGTCCTGGAAAATGGAAGTCGGCGGTGGTGGCCGAGACATGGGCGCCATACGCGATTCCGAGGCAACGCTTCTGCCGTCAACGGAAGCGTTCCCATGAGACGAGACTGATGACTTAGGGGCGGCTTCACTGAATGTTTCATCGTCGGACTCCGAATCTGACAACGACAAGACACTCTTGCTTTGCAGGTCGGTATCGAACGTGCTTCTCTCGCCCCGGGATGTTTTCGACGTGCCCGTGTGCCGGCTTGATATGCTTGAGGCGTAATCTTTGGTCTGTTGGAGATGAGATGGCAGGGCGTTGGCGCTGTTCGACGTCTTCGTGGTGAAACGACTTCCTGTAGAGTCCTTTCGGCCCCGGGACGGCGGTTGGTAGGCTCGGCCCTTGGGGTTGGACAGCGGCGTGATAAACGTGGCCAGTGTCGGGGCCGCTGTTAGGGGTGGCGATGGCTCAGAGGCATAATATTCAGACCGATGAGGGTTGGGCGGCTCGGGGAAATCATCCAGACAAGGTTCGTCATCTGCCGGAGAAGTCTCTTCTTCTGCGTGCTCGTCGAACAGGTTCTGTTCGTAACGGTCGTAGAGCTGATGCAGCTCAGACCGCGGGGCCTCTTTGCCGTGAAGCTCTGGAGTGCTGGCGCTATGGGGGTTATATACAGTCGAGGGAAGCGTGAGCTTCGACGACCGCTTGCTCAGGCCCGCGCGCGGGGGCGACGGCCAGCTTTCGGCCAGTGGTGACACATTGGAAATGAAGGACGGGGATCTTGTCACGTAACTGTTGCCCAGTACCGGGTCCGGCTGCGCGTTCTGGTCTTTGCGCATCCTGGAGCGCAGGATGGAAAGGTCGAGCTTGGGGGGTTTCCTCCTGTCAACAGGGACGGATAGGCTGCCACTGGCGTCGAGCAGGGCGTCGGCCTTGGTCGGGATGCCCTTGGCCATGGCGGAGCTGGACGTCTGCTGTGAGATGGAGAGCGGAACCTTCATCGGGTCGTAGTGGGAGAGTATAGTCGACGCATTGGACTGGCGCCGTCGCAACGTTGACGCTTCCGTCGCCGCGTCGCGGTAGTCATGACCAATGGTAGCAGCCGACCTCTGGGAGCGTAACGGTCTCGACGAGTTGTCGTGGGGGTGCAGCTGCCGGGGAATGATATCCGACTCCAGGTCCCACGGCGTTGGCCCCAGATCAGCCTCACCGCCTCGGAGCCCTCGGCCAGTGACGGTGGTCGCGTGGCTCTCGGTGCTTTCGGTCAGTGATATGCTAATGCCGGAGGCGGCGTCCCACTGTGGTCTCTGCGTCCGCGCGCCGGTTTCCCTCAAAGCTGTGTGCGAGTCCACGCTGATGCTGCTTGTCCCCAATATCTTCTCGGCCTTGGTCAGCGGCGCCCGTGTCGCCGAGGGGCTGGGATGCGGCTTGTGCCTCCGGCCGGGTACGGGAAAGGTGAATTTGGCCATGGTGCGGGATGGGTGGCCGTGACGGAGCGAAGGATTTGTCCTCACGCAACGAACACGACGGGTCCGAATTATGCACCACTCAGAGTAATGGGGCAGGAGAGCCCAGCGAGGGTATATAAACCCCGGTTCCGAGATTCACGCCTTGCCGGTCAGACAAGTCGAAGCAGCACGGATAGGAGCTGGGCAGTGCAAGCCAATTCGACCGACGCCAGGAAACGGACGACTAAGCTTATATGACGATGCGGCGTTGGTGGCGCTTCTGGCGGAGCCGAGCACGCCGAGTGTGAAAGTGAGCGGTTGCGCTGATGCGGATGTGATGGAGGAGAGTGGAATCGGCTGGTGGCATGCTCGGGAGGATCCACGCAAAACCTTGGTGTGAGAAAAGCAACCCAACTTCAGCAATACATGCTTTCGTTATCTGGGGTGTTGCGGTACGGAAAGCCACAAACTCCTGTGCTTCAAGACCCGACGAAATCCCAACGACAACGACGACGATAACCTGGGAGGCGGCGGCGGCGGCGGCGAGGAGGCGGCGGCGTCTGCCAAATGGGGCATCCACGCGATGCTGCTGGGCCGGGTCGGGTTGATGATGGGGGGGGAGGGAGAGAGATGGGCGAGAGGAGGCGGAGGGGAGGTGTGAGGGAGGAAGCAATAGAAATGGAACTCTCTCCCGGGTTTCCTTTGTCGACCAAATGCAGATCACAGCGCCGGGGGAGCGAAAAAAAGATGGGTATGGCTCGACAGCCTGGGACTTGGGAAACTCGAGGCTCGGAGACGCGGACTGGGTGGCACAACCCGAACCATTAAATTGGATTCGTACTCTAGCAGACAACAACGCCCACTTTGCGGGACGCCATATCGCCCTAGGCAGGGCTTTTCACAATTTGGCCTGCAGATGGACGGGGTCGTCGCCCGCGATCCACTGGGGGTGGAACTTGGCGAGAGGATGCACAGAATATCGACAAGGGTTTGGGGGGGGGCGGGGGGTTCACCCCCCTTCGACTGGGGAGGGGATGCCCCTGGTAAAAGCATGCAGGTCGGCAGGCCACCTGCTTGATGTTTGCGGGTGGGTGGCAGCGGTGGGATGGGATGGGATGGGATGAGATGGAATGGAGGATGGGGCATGAATGGTGCGTGCGAGTGTGTATGTGTGTGTGTGTGTGTGTGTGTGTATGTGTGTGTTTGTGCGTGTGTGGATGTGTGGATGGTTGTGGGTGTACGCATGTGTACGTCTGTGTTCCTAGCGCACGCGAGAGGGAGAGAGAGGGAGCATGAGCATGTACTACAATACGTGCGTTTCTAGCGGCAAGCAGAGGTAGCGCGTACGTGCACGTGTGTGTGTATGTGTGTGTATACTTTCTCCTCTCGTGGTTCAGGTGCCTCTCGTCGTTGATCTCCCGGCGACAAAATAGTGTCGTGGCAGGTGGATGTCTGGTGAGGAGCGACGATGAACGACGATGCGGTACCAGTGGTTCAGGACCCCCCCGGCGCCCGGTACACAGGCCGTGTACCGTTTCTTGCGCCGTCTCATCCCAAGACCCAGGCGGATCTGCCAGCCCGCAGCGCGCCACGTCGGTAGGTACGTTGTACCTATCAGGGCAGGGCACTCGTCATATCGCGGAGAAGCAAGAGAGACACGCTGGCGCCGGGTGACAGGGTACTGGTACCGCTCCTTTTTCTGGGCGGTATCGCCTCGTCGCCGATGACTTCGTCTCTATTCGGAGCCCATGTGGTGCTTGCCAGGGAGGAGGGGGTGGTGTTTCCACCCTCTCCCGAACTGTGCGGCCGGGGGGTCGGGCGATCTGACAATGGCGAAATCGCCCTACAGCACGGGAGCCAGAGGGCGAAAATGGCATCCTCGGGCCCCATGGATGGAGAGGCACAAGGGGGCACGGCGGGCTGTCTGTGTAAGTACGGGATCCGTAAAGAGAGCTCGACAGGGTGATGGATGGCCGGCTCCCTGAGCTAAGGCAAGGGACCGTTCGGCCACCAAGTGGAGAGGCCGTGAAGCGACTGGAGACGGTGGGCGAGCCGCGCCCAATCTGGAATCCCTAGAACGACCGAAGACGGGCTAGTGACGTAGAAAGTCTTCTCCCGGAAGCGCTGGGTGCCTTGAACACGATGCGGTAAAGCCCCTCGTCGACCGTCTGGAAATTGCACTGTTTTCAGGTCGCCCAGCTGAGGGGGTCCATCGATCGAGAGGGCGGGCTGTGTTCTGGCAACGCGCCTGCCTGCTGACCTCCCATCCCATCCTATCCCATAGGGATGGATGTTTGTACATACTGTACCTCCAACTGCGCGGCGGTGAGCGAGCACGACGCGCGCCGGGACGGCAGCAGCAGCTCCAAGCTTCTTTTTCTCACGTTTCCATACTTCTTCCGCCCATCCGGCCTGGCCAGCCCAGCCCGCCCCCAGAAGCGTCAATGATGACCAGCGGGGAAAGAACTTGGCCATGGCGCCGAGCCTCCGTGCATGGAAGTCTGCCATCCATGGACGACTCCGTACCCGCCCATCCTTATCACGGGGGACGGCAGCGTCCCATACCAGCCCAGCCCAGCCCAGCCCGGCTGGGCGGAAGACACAGTGGGACAGGGGAAAGCAAAAGAAAGGAGGGCTACTCGCAGATCAAGATCGGAGGGGAACCATGGGTGGATGGAAGCAACGATACTGGCCTGTCCTGCTGCCCTCTCTTCCAGGCTGCCCGGGCTCATTACTGCCACGCCGCTAGACGGCCCATGCCACGCAGCGAGCGGCTATGGTGCCTACTAAGGAGGTAGTGAGGTAGTCACTTACTACCTACCTACCTACCTAGGTAGGTAATAGGTAGGTATGTAGTGAGGTATTCAACGCGGAGGCGACTATTAAATGCCCGGTGCCCACCCACACGAGTGGACGCGGGCATCCGTATTGGCGCGTCAGCCCGTCTATAGCAGCAGGGGATGGATACTAAGTAGCATTGGCGGGAGGCTGCAGGAACGGCGCATGCAGCGACGCCGATGGTCAGACGGCTCTGCCGAGGACCTGAGTACCTCCAAGGTAGGAAGGATGGGACGGCACCTCCAGCTGCTGAAGATTCACCCGCACCGCCCAATCCGTACGGGCGGTCCTCAGCCTCACGGCACGCCATGTCTCAGGTGTCGGCGAGACGGACGACTCCCCATGCAAAAGAGCCGCGCGCCGTGAAACACCGGGTGGGCAAGACAGACGCTGGACGGTGCACACTGGGCGCAAGGGACGATGAAAACAACAGCCAGCCGACCACTGGGCAACCTAGGCAGGCCGAGGGTCCCGGCGCCGGCCCCCCCTCCAATTGAGGCTGTGTGTGCGCCCAGCGACGGACAAGACGAAACCGCCATCCCGGTTTCTTTACCCCTGGACCCGACGTCCGATGCTTAACGTCTCCAGATGCGTCCTAGCCCTGCCGGTTCACCAGCGACGCATGATCGGGGAACGCATATGCGGACGGGCCACCAGGCCAAATTAATATGGGGTCCATAAGAGACGTAGGTATGGAGGAGAACAGAGATGGGCAAAGAATACGCAGCTGAGGACTTTCCCATGACAATCTGAACCGACGTCAGCTGCGCTCGACGCACACGACTATTGCCTCTCCGGCTGGACAGAGGGCGCTTGGCGCGGGCCGAATGGGGCAGATGCTAACAGGAAGAGGAGAGAAAAAAATAAAACTCCGTGCCCCCCTCCCCGCCTGACAACCGAGACCATCACACGAGGTGCCCAAAGGCCGCGTCGCTGAGATGTGAGATGGGGGGCCCCCATCAGCTGGCCCTTCAGCTCACTTACTAGTTAGCTGGCTACAAGCGGTCGTTTACCAACATGCTACCTAACGCAAACAATTTCAGGCGACGATCGGGACCCCTAAAAAGGCAAACCCCCCCCAAAGAGGCAACCAAGTGCCTGGCACTACGCGGGTTAGCTCGGGCGCAGCGCGTGTGTTGGCTTCCGGCCGGCCGACTAAGTTCGGCATCCAGCATAAGACTGAGAAATGAGATTAAAATGAGACGTGCCGCCACGCTTTTTTTTTTGTCTTGCCTGCCGGCCAAAACGGCTGGGAGGACGGCCGCGGGTGGCTAATCGCGCTTGGCGTGTGTTTGCTTCCAGGCGTTCTATCTAATTCCTTCTCTACCTACGTCGCTCTCTCTCTCTCCCTCCCCCTTCTCTCGCTCGCTTACGAGGGAGGTTTGTTCGCGACGGAACGGGAGTGGAGTAGTGGTGGACAGGATACACGGGGCAGGAAAACGCGGCCGTCCCATCCTTACTTCATGTACTTACCTAGTTCTCTCCAGAGGCCGCATCCACGTCCAACTAATAGCGTGACACAAAACGTACGTACCTAAGAGGTAGGCAGGTAGGTACCTACTTACGGTAGAAAACGGATGACGAGCCCTTCTCTCTCCTTCTCACTTGATTACCTCATGTACTTGACTTACACCAAGATACATACCTACATACCTGCCCCGTTTCGTACTTGCTCCCGTCCGTGAGATCGAATGCAACCAGCCCGACCGGGCGCGGCGACGGGAATCAAGACGAAACAGGATTCCCGCCCGGCCGTCCCGACCTGTTGCACCCAGAGGGTTGGCTACCACCCACGATAGGCTGTCAGGGCCTTCATCTATACCAACTAGTGCTATCCCCAGGGTCGCGGACGAACCACCGGCACACACAGACAGCTTCCAAGGCACCACCTTGGTAAAAGTTTTTTGGGGACTGGCCCCCCCAGCTGCTGCTGCTGCTACTGCATGTCAAACAACCCTCAAGCCCCTGGCATCCCTGGTCCCCTTCATCCGGGATGGCGTGCGCGCGTATCTTTCCCCATCCTGCATATTTCTCAAGTTTTGCCCCATCTGGGCCCCCCGATGGCCCATCTGCAGCAGCAGCAACGATACCGTGCCTACGCCTGTTATACCCATGAACCCCGTCTCCCCTGATCTGTTATATGTCACATTTCACCGATGGGGGCCCGTTAGGACCTCTTCGCGGGCGGTCGGACTCTTTCTTCCCTGGCTTCTCGTCGCCCCCGCGCAAGCACCGGCCGACGCACCCAGAAGGATGGCATCCATATCGCCGTGGCCCCTCCCCCCCTGGCTAGAGCAAGCAGCCTTAGCCCTGCCTACGTGGCACGGAGCCTTTCTATAGTGGAAGGCAAAAAACATCTAGGGCATGGATGCCAGGCATATAGTAGTATTCACCTGCATCCGTGGGTAGTGCAACGTCCCACATGAATGGTGATGTCTGTGTGTCTGTGTGTATGTGTGTGTGTGTGTGTGGGATTGGGAGCTCAGCTCAACTACCTCGGGGCTCCCCCTCCCCTCCCCTCAAAAACTTGGCAAGAAGCTGTGGGCATGCGCTCGTGCTTACACGTGTGTAAAAACCTGATTGCAGTAAACAAGAACCTACCTATCAGGCTCCTGGCTGAGGGGAGAAGGACCTCTTTACCAGCGACTGTACTCCGTACATAGTAGCCGATGGTTCCACGCATAGGTACATGTAAGTAGGGAGCCCACCCGGGGCGCCGGCCTGGACGCGACGTGGTCCATGTGTAGGGTGGTTGCTGATCACCATCATCACTACCGGCACTTCAGGTCTCTTCAGGTGTCGCCCTCGCCGACGCACATACACACACACACGCACACACAGGACACCCCATAACCGGGCAAACACAGGCCGCCGCCGCACGCAGACCCCGAGGCGCTCGATGCTGCCCTGGGTTGCGCTGTAGGTGGAGAACCCTTTGGGGGGGAGGCCCGTCCGTTCGTCGCCCGAACCCACGCGTGCGGATGGCCCGTTCTGATCAACCACCGTCCGCTGGGGTTTGCGTGGGCTTCTAGAAGTCCGGCCATGCTTGTCCTTGATGCAATGTAAATGAAATCTCCCCTCCGGACTAGGACGACGATAGGTTGTACGTGCCGACACCGCCCCTCGAAGCCCGGTTGAAGAGGGGTTGGTCCAAGGGAGATTCCGTTTGGGCTTGAAGATAGTTTACAGAGCACCCTGAAAATGCACATGCACACATGACAGGTGCCCAACTGTGCGGCTCCCCGGCCTCCGGGTCTCTTCCTCCTCCTCCTCCTCCTCCGCTCCCATCTCCCATCCATCCACCGTCAGGCAGGTGTGGGAAGGTCAGCCAGTCCCGCCCACACGTCAATTTCGCAAGCCGAGCTACAATAGCTATCGAGGCTATCGACTCGCGAGGTCCGAGCTGGTGGTGTGCGGAATCAACCAGAGTTGCCCGGCGAATAGGCAATTTCCATATAGGCTCTGTTTCCCATGACTCGCCGACGGGAGAAGCCACACGTACCCTAGCAAGTTGCCGTCTTTGATCCGCCCGGAAATCCCCTTTGGGCATTCTGCTGCTGTTGCTGCTGCTGCTTCTGCTGCTTCTGCTGCTTCCTCCTCCTCCTCCTCTTCCATGGCCGTCGAATGGGGTTGGCCACCGAACACGAAGAGCCGGGGGGGCAGGGCTGAGCACAAACCACCGGTGACGCCATGAAGTCCTTGGCTTCTTTTGCTTCTTTTGGTGTTTCTTGCTTTGTTTCTTCCCATTCATCTCTCTATCTCTGGCGGGCCAGCCTCATATCCCACCCCTTCCCTCGCAAGGCCTAGTCGAAGAAGGAAACCCGTTCGTCCTGTAGGGCGCTTGCTGCCGGGCGCGACCATTGCCCGGGTTCCCTGCTCGTCGACGTCTGGAATAAGAGCAACGATAGGGGACAGGGTTGCCGGGGTCTTCAATCAGCCTCCCGCGAGGCCCGGGGGGGCGGTTCCGTGTGACCTGCCCTCCTCGGCCAAGGCTTTGTCGAGGAGGGTTCGTCACGACCTGCAGTCGGCCATCAGCTCTCTCTGGCTTGGGAACCAGCACTACCGGCGACCACCCCGCCTCCGGGGAGGGGGCTGTTCGCGAGGTGGAGGAACGAACCGATGGGGGGAACGAGGGCCTTGTTTTCCTTCTCCGGTGAATTTGAGTTACCCATTACCCGGTCTCGCCCTGGCCTGTCGTATCGGACTCGATGAGCGGAGCTCGCCAGGGTTCGAGAACCCAACTCGCACTAAATCGCCAGGTGCCCCCAGGGCTCGAGTGAAGATCTTACTCTATTTACCCCATGTCGGGCAATCGAAAACAAAAAAACACATCACGAGACGCCGGCGGAGACGTCGGGCTGGGGGAGCGGTGGCCCGTCCCAGCTAAGGTTCTGTATTCGCGGTATCGCGTCTCGCTAGGCATCCGTCACGCAGCTAGGCAGGGGCGAACATCGTCCGCTGGGCTGTGAGTGCGCTTTCTTTACTCCGGGCGATGCGAAGAAAAAAAGCTCGGTGCCGAAGTCCAGTGGCCCCCCTCCGCCCCCTCCCCATCGAGACCCTGATATCCTAGGTAGCCGAGGGGACGGATCGCGGACGGCGAGGTCCCCTGGTTGTTTCTGGCCTGAGCTCATGGGCATCCTTCATTCTTTCCGAGGGTCACTGACCGTTCGCGACCCAGTGCAGCGATGACGACGACGACGACGACGACGACGACGGCGCCGGCGGCGGTGGTGGTGGTACTGCCGGTACCGCCACCGCCGCGGCCGCCAGCAACCCGCCCAGAAAACAAGAGCATTTCCTCCCCCCCTCACGACCAACTTTTGGCACCATCAAGTCCAAACTTTGCCCAGCTTGGCCAAGCGTCTTTCCTTTTTGTCCCAGCCCATCATGTCATCCCCACAACGGCGGGCAGATCGTGAAACGTATCTTGCGGGAGACCCCGCGTGCAAAAAAAAAAAAAACCCACACACCACCGCCCGGGTTTTCGTTCCTGGTTCTCTGAACGCACTCGTCTTCCACCGACGTCGTGTGGATGGCAGGCCAAACCAGGTTCTGCAACGTCTGGCCGCCGTCCTCGGGGGCCTAGGCCATCATCGTCGTTCCCCCCTCCCCTCGCGTGAGCCCTCCCCGCCGAGGCCGGGTCCGACTTTGCGGGGGTCGCTCCCCCATGGTACGTGATGCGATGCGATGCCAGCCGCATCCAAAGTGGTGCAAAGGCTGGCTCGGCGGCGGCCTGGGGCAGCGTGGTTACTGTGAGTACATACGTAGAGAAAGCACCCCGGTCTTTCACATGGGTCGTCTCGATTTCCCCCCCCCCCCCAGGGTTTCTGTTTCCCCTCCCGCCGGGCCGGGGAGGGGGGCGGGGGGCGGGCTGGCTGCCCCTTGGTGGCCGCATGTGAGGGCCGGAAGAAACCCATAATGCCCTTTCTTCGTTCACAGCTATACCTGATCAACCACCTGCCTTATGCGTCTGCGAACCTGGGTGTCTGCGCGCCACTTCCTCGCATAAAGGCGCTCCGCGATGTGACGCCGTGGTATCCCATAGCGAAAAGGCGCAAGAAGGCCGCCCAGCGCCGGCCCGACCTGGGAGCAGGTGGGCTGGTGGGCTCTCGCGGGCTCTCGATCGTCGTCTATACAAGTGCCCCCCCCCCCCCCCCCCTTTCCATGGCGACCAGGAAAGCCCTACTGCTCCACTTGCGCCGGTGCTTCACCCGGCGGCCGATCGCTCGGTAAGCGGAGCATTTCATGCGAAGGACCTTTCCTCACCGCAGGCCTCCAGTCGACGGCGTTCGTAGCTCCATTCTTCCAGCGATACCAGCAGCCATGGCCCGTCGGCCGGTGGCAAGGCTGAGGGCGACGCCGGCCAGGGGGGTCGAGAGGTCGTCAGTCCGCCCGTATGGCTGGCGCCGGGCCATGTCAGATAGATTGCCTGGCGCTCGGATGGGAGGCTCCCCGGCGCTTATCTGCAGCCGTGCCGCCACCCCCCCCCCCCCCTCTCTCGGCCGGTGTTGGCTTGTCTGGCCGCCCCCGGAAGGGTTTCGCTCCTTGGTAGGGTACTTGCGGCTTCGGGACGGATTGCCCCTTATGTGACCCCGGCGCTTGGTATCGACCCATTCCCTTATGTGCTGAACTAATGCTATATATCGGACCTACTAAATGTGGGCTGGCGTGCCGTTGCGTGGTGCTCCGTCGTGGCGAGTTCTCGTTGCATTCACCCTCAGGGGGTTGAAAGTACAATAGCGGAGGCTGCTAAGACGGGTTGGTTCTCTGGGGTGGTGCTCGTGAACACCGGACCCCAGCTGTGCTGTAAACGCCCAGCGTGAAATGGGAGCAGACAGCTTGAAACAAGTTCGCAAACAGCCTGAATTCAAGAAGAGGCAAAAATAAAATTTACAACCGGGCTAACTAATATTGCTCCCCATTCCCTTGCAGACCGTTCCGGTGGCGTGGGCCAAGTCGCCTGGGTCTGAACCGTGATATGTATGTTGGGGCCGACGAGTTGGTTCTCTGCTTGATATCGAAGCAATACATTGATCCCGGGCAATCCGTCGTCTTTCAAGACAAGAAGCATTGCCACGTCATGATGCTCTGCTGCGCCAAACACGTCATGCCCCGCATCACGGAGATCATGCGTAGCTTCTTCTCTAACCCTGCCTAATCCAGTAACAACTCTACATCGAATTCCTGGTCCGTCCTCAGCTGGTATTGCGCCATGGTAGCCGGTCCACAGCTCCCTGTCCCAAGGCCGTGATGGAACCAGTCCAGACGGACAATGGTATCCTCTCTCTTCCGCTTGTGCAGTTCGTACGGATGTGTGCACTCGTCCAGGTCCTTGGTCGTGTAAGGCATGGCGCTGAAGCTGGCGCCGTCATGCTCACCAAACCGGGCACGCAGGAGACGGCCCTCCTCGCCGCCGCCCCATCCCTCGCGGAACTCGACCCAGCGCACGTCGGTCCGGTTGCCACAGTCCTGGGGAAACTCGTAGTCGACGAAAAGCCCGTCCACAGACCACCCCCAGGTGTTCATGTGCTGCGACAGCTTCTTGTCGCGATACGACTCACCGGGTCCGCGGCCAAACCACTCCACAATACGGACGCCCTGCATGCCAAAGGTGAGGCCAAATCGTGCAAACGTCGAGGGCAGCAGTAGCCCATGGGGCTTGGCCTTGACGTGTATGCTGCAGTGCTCGGGTGTAATCGTATAGGTGGTGACAGTGTCCACACCCCATGCGAGAACTGGAGGCGCGACTCGGCCTTCAACAACAATCTTGCAGGCGCCCTCCTCTTCCACCGTGGTGATTCGCGTGAAGTGATGACGCGTCTGGTGTAGCCGGCGGTCGACCCATTCTTTGCCATGAGGGCCGCCACGGTCGTTGTCAGTGAGGGCTCGGTAAAAGTCCAGCGTCATGGGCACCGTGATCAAATTGAAGTCCGGTTTTTCAGGACGAGTAAGCGAGAAGAAGGACCCGTTCGTGGTGCTGATACCGAATGTCGTCCCGTTGGCAAGTGCCGCATGGATAGCGTCGTCTTTCTTTTGCACCCTGAGTCCCCTTCCTTCCGTGGGCGACTTAAGGAGAATAAGGGGCTTTGGCGGGCTCAGGGCCACCTCCAAGGCAGCGACCTTCTGCCCGGGATACGTCCATCCTGACCCTTCACGTCTGTAAAATTCCAATCGAAGCCATACCTCAGAAAATTCTGTAATTGCAGGAAACCCGCCCACGTCGAGTTTGGTTGTAGTGTGGGGCTTTACCCCCTTGGGAACAAACACCTCGCGGCCGATGATCTGGGACCGATCCGAGACGAACTCCCAGCGGCACTTGAGGTGATCGAGGGTGAGGAAGTCGTAGCGATTGACGATTTCAACCTCCAACCCATTGCTCCCAATCAGCTGGATCGGCTCGAGGGCTTTGCTGTACTCCAACAAGCCAGGACCAGGGTCGTGGTTTGCGAAGCAGAGACCATCCATGACGAAGTTGTAATCGTTGGGCTCATCGCCAAAGTCACCGCCATAGCCCATATACTCCTCGCCATCTTTTGTCTTGGTCAATAAGCCCTGTAGGCTTGTCAGCGTTGAAACCACAAGCGCACCCTCAGTTCGTCGACTTACATGATTGGCCCATTCCCAGACAAACCCTCCCATCAGCCTGGGGTACTTGTAGAAGGTGTCAATGTACTCTTTGATGGCTCCCGGGCCGTTGCCCATGGCATGGGCAAATTCGCACATGACAAAGGGCTTCTTCCAATCCTTCTCTTGGCCGTGTTTGGTCATGACCCCCACTGATGCGTACATTCGGCTGAAAACATCGGCCGTCTGCGCTTCTTGGTCGCCTTCGTAGTGGACGAGCCGCGTCGGGTCGATTCGTTTGATTTCATCGTACATGGCCTGGTGGTTTCTACCATAAAATGCCTCGTTTCCAAGGGACCACATGATAATACAAGGGTGGTTCTTGTCTCGCATCACCATCTGTCTCGCCCGGTCGACGTAGGCGTCTCTCCACTGGGGGTTATCAGAGGCGAAGCTGGCGGGATTCGCACCCACCTCGCCGAAGCCGTGGCACTCAAGATCGGCTTCGTCGAGCACCCAAAGCCCCAGCTGGTCAGCCAGATCGTACAGCCGTGGGTCATTGGGGTAGTGAGACGTTCTAAGTGCGTTGATGTTGGACAGCTTCATGCTGAGGAGGTCCCTATGAAGAAACTCATACGGAACCGCGCGGCCACTCGACGGGTGATGCTCATGGCGATTGACACCACGAATCTTGATCGGGCTCCCGTTGACACAGAAGACGCCGTCCAGGAGTTCCGCTTTCCGGAAACCGACCCTTTGGGAGACGTGGATATCGCCCACAGATATGACCAGTTTATACAGGTATGGCGTTTCGGCTGTCCATTTATGGGGGTTGGCCACCAGGTGTCGACATTGCACGGATGTCGTGTGGCTCTTGACCACTTCCTCCAGTACCAGGCTGTCTTCCGCATCCAGTAGCTTGAAAGTCGTGGGGGCTCCCTGGCAATTCAACTCCACGTCAACTTCCAACCATGCATCTTTGTAATAGTCATCCAAAAGCGTTTTGATGTGGAAGTCTTCAATGCGTGTAGATGGGAACGAGTGTAGCCAGACATCCCTGAAAATGCCACTCAGCCACCATTGATCCTGCATTCGCGTTAGCCAGACCGAATTACAAATACCAGTCCAGAGAGATATCCTGAAAGCGGGGGCCGTTCAGGAGATCCTCTCGCGTAGTTGGGAAAGCCATTTGCACAAGTAGCACGAGACGGGCCAAGCAACATGAGGCTGGACCCGCTACCACAGCGCTACCCAGCGCGGCGTGTGTGAGGCTCCGCCGTGCTAGGTCGGGATGGTAAGGGCCAAACCGTACCTGGTCTTCAATGTAGCTGCCGTCACACCACTGGTACACTTCGACGGCCAGATAATTCTCGCTGGAGTCTACATCGAGAGCACTCGTCACGTCGAACTCGCTAGGGTTCCGGGAACCCTGAGAGTAGCCAATCTTGTGGCCGTTGAGCCAAACCGTAAAGGCGGAGTCGACGCCCTCGAAGCGAAGGCGCCATTGATGGCCGTCCCGTAGATGGGCCGGGACAGCAAACTTGGTCACGTAACGGCCGCACTCGTTGTCATCGTAGGGTACGTGCGGGGGGTTCACCGGGAAAGGGTAGTTGACATTAGTATACTGCGGTCCCTTGCCAAAACCTTGGCATTGCCACATGCCGGGAACCTTGACGATGTCCCAGCTGGCATTGTCGAAGGACGGTTCATGGAAATTGGTGGGCCCGTTGAAGGGGCCGTTGGTGAGGTGGAAACCCCAGGTCCCCGACAGCAGGAGGCTCCGGGCACGGCCGACATCAGCAGCCAGCGCATCCTGTACGGAGTCGTACAAGAAAAAGTGGCTTCTGGGGGTAAGGGTGTTGCGATGAATTACTTCCAGGTTGCTCCAGTCGGGGACATGAGCTGGTTGAACCTGGGCTTGATGGCTGGACAGGGGCGGCGAGGTCAAAGAGCCGCCGCAACTTGGACCGGCGGTCGCGCCATCACTGTCATTGGCCTCGGCATGGCCACCGACCACGAGGGTATTCCGGCTGCGGGGAGTGGGCCCGTGGAAGTTCAGATCGAGGTGGAGGTGGACGGGCGAGCGCAGAACAGGCTCGGCTTCGTCTCCAGAGTCGCGGCTCATGATGGATGTATAGCAGTAGCCTCGGTCCAGGCCCAGCAGGAGGTCCAGGAACGGGTGGAGGTGGATCAATAGAATACACGGGGGGGCGTTGTTGTGGGTGGACTGGAGGCGGGCTCTAGCGAGGGCGTCAGGAGCGAGCGGTCTCAGTAAGGCCTAGAATGCCCGGAAGGGGCGGAGGAATAGCACGAGCACGAGCGCGTGGTCGTCAAGTTTAGATGATGGTGCTGAGTCGTTCGGTTGGTCGGTCGGTCGTCTGTGTCGCTCAGGTGGTTTGGTGTGGATGGAAAGCCGGGGGATCGGAGCAGTGACCGGTTTGGCCGTAGTGCGTGCGGGGGAAGAAACCAGTTTCTTGGAGAAGGGCGGGTGGGGATGCCCTCGATGCGGGGATTTGGGCAGACCCTTTTGTTCCCATTGGCCCTCGGCTGGGATCTGGCCATCTGGACTTTTCCGCCGCTAGAGGCGCGACGGCGAGACACTTACTTCAATAGGCGAGGAAAAGCGACGGTCAAGTCTTTAGGTATGGGCACTACTGGGGCTCCCGTCTCGCTTGCCCGCCTCCTCGAAGCAACTAGGAGAGAATACGGGAACAACGGGCGACGCTGGCGGATTGGAAAGGTCTGTCTGTCCGCTCCCTCGCTCGTTACGCAGAACATAGGTCTTCTGTCTATGTAGTATATGCGTGAAGAGCTGGATAGATGTGTGTGCATGTGACGTCAGCGGCGACCTCCAGCGACCACCCTATCCATTTGCCTGTGCCATCGCCGGCAGTCAAGAAGCGGATCTGGAGGGGGAGGCTCTCCTGGGCACTACGATCCGTGATTTAGCGGCTTGTCGTCGATGCTAAGACGGAAGCCCCGAGCGCGAGAGAAGAAGACCAGCCCAGCCTCTGTGAGAGGGAGGTATGGACTTGTCCAATATGTGACTGACGACCGCCTCCCCCATGGGGGGGGAGCCGGAGTTTGCCGTGCCTGCGGATACCTGCGGGGGGGAAGGGGGGGCAGACAAATGAGCAGAAAAAAAGTCCATGGCCCCCGTAGCGGAGCCCGCATTCTCCGGACATGGCTGACATCGATTCCCGCCCGCCTCGGCGCAATGCCCTGGCACGGCAAGCCTGCGTCGAATCACATCACGCTGCCCCGGCCTGCTCCTTGGGGAAAACGCAGCCGCATCGCATCGCAGCCCCCCGTCGTATGGAGGGAGTATGTACTTACATTGGACAGTACGACTACAGGGTGACCCTCTGCTGTCTCCAGGCGCCCCCTCTACCAGACCGACTTGACTCGTCCGTCCGTCTGCCGCGGAAACATTCCTCCCCAGAAGATAGGAGGGAAACGAAAGGGAAAGGTGCGATTCCGCTCAGATCACGGCCGCGTGTGGGCGCGTGGGCCTCGGTCCCAGCCTCACCGCGACCATGCGCTCGCTCCACGGGCTGGCTACACGTGGCTGTACAATACCACAACGTTGAAACCCAGGCCTGGCCCTCCCCCCGATGCATTAGCACGTCAGTCCAGGCACGGCTGCTGCGAAAACTCGGAGGCCATCCTTGCTGCCCAGGATAAAATGCTTCGAGGCCGGCATCGTCTCCACCTCCACAACGGGGGGGCCAACCCCCCGATTCTTCGCCCATCCTTCCCCATCTCCCCCCCCCCTCCGTGCTGTTCTCCGATTGACCAGGGCCGACAGGGGGTGGACCGACCGCGAATGGCGTGGAGGTGTCACCGTGATGTGCATTCATTCCATGTGGGCAGACTGCAAGCCGGGCTTGTCGCCGACATGGTGGTTCGGCTCGCCGCGGTCCGGGTAAGGATATAACCCAGCTGCCGCCCTACCCATCCCCTGGGGTCTCGACGTCCCCCTACGGCTTCTCGTCTTGGGAACCTGTGCGCCTATCTGCCCTTCGCTCCATGACCTAGGCTGCTCGTCGCTGCTCCCCAGTCTGAGCCTCTCTCCCACCACGGCCTTCAACATGGAAGAAAAGCCCGAAGTGACGACTCTCGACGAGAAACATGACGCCGAGGTACAGGAAGTCAATGCGGCCTCGGTCGCCCTGGCTGCTGCCGTCGCCGAGCAGAAGCCCAGCCTCTGGTCCCCCAACATGCGCCGTCTTTACATCATCATGGGCATTGGCTACCTGGTCTCGACCATGAACGGCTTCGACAGCTCGCTGATGAGTGGCATCAACGCCATGGAGGAATACCATCATACTTTCGGACTCAAGGGAGAAGGAAGCACCACCGGCATCATCTTCATTATTTACCAATGTGGCCAGATTGCCAGTTTCCCCTGTGAGTTGTCCTCCCCCTTTTTTTTTTTTGCGGCCGATGTTGGGCATGCGCTGATGATAACACAGTCTGCGGTCTGTTCGCCGACGGGCTTGGCCGCCGCTGGTGTATCTTCATCGGCTGCATCATCGTCCTCGTGGGAACCGCCATCCAGACTACTGCCAACCACATGGGCCAGTTCATCGGAGGTCGTTTCGTTCTGGGCTTCGGTGCGTCCATCGCCTCGGCCGCCGCCCCGGCCTACACGGTCGAGCTCGCCCACCCCGCCTACCGCGGCCTCATGGCCGGCAGCTACAACAACCTCTGGTGGATGGGAAACATCCTTGCCGGATGGGCGACTTACGGCGCCAACTACCACGTCAAGAACAGCTGGGCCTGGCGCATTCCCACCGTCGTTCAGGCTGTTCTCCCGGGTGTCGTCGCGTGCTCCGTCATGTTCTTCCCCGAGTCCCCCCGCTGTAAGTTGGCCCGCTCTACTCTGGGCAGCCTCGGCTCGCACACACTGACACGAGATCCGCAGGGTTGATTCACAAGGACCGTGCCGACGAGGCGCTGGCCATTCTCGCCAAGTACCACGGCGACGGAGATGTCAACTCGCCCCTGGTGCAGCTCCAGTACCGCGAAATCATGGAGGACCGTGCCAACAACCAAAACAAAAACCCCTGGTGGGACTACCGGGAGCTGGTCAACACCCGCGCAGCCCGATACCGTCTCGCCATGGTGATCGCCATGTCCTTCTTCGGGCAGTGGAGTGGTAACAACGTTGTGAGCTATTTCATGCCGAATATGGTCAAGGCCGCGGGCATCGAAGACACCAACAAGCAGCTCCTGATCAACGCCATCAACCCCATCTTCTCGCTCATCGCTGCCGTGTACGGTGCGACGTTGCTCGACAAGCTCGGAAGGCGGACCATGTTGATGGCGGGCCTCACCGGCGCCTTGTTCAGCTACGTCATGCTCACCGCGTTTACCGCCCGGACGGCGGACGACCCCAACCTCGCGTACGGCACCATCGTGTCCATCTACCTGTTCGGCATCTTCTTCTCGTGGGGCTTCACTCCCCTCCAGACGCTGTACGCCGTCGAGGTGCTGGACAACCGGAACCGCGCCAAGGGCTCCGGCCTGAACTTCCTGTTCCTCAACGTGGCCATGGTTGTCAACACGTACGGCATCAGTGTCGGCATGGAGGCCATCGGCTGGAAGCTGTACTTGGTCTACATTGGCTGGATCTGTGTCGAGTTGGTCATCATCTACTTCTTCTTTGTCGAGACGGCTGGCAAGACGCTGGAGGAGATGGGCGAGATCTTTGCGTCCCCCAACCCAAGAAAGGCCAGCACGAGGAAGATCAAGGTGGCCGTCGATGATGAAGGCCGCGCTGGTGGCGTGGAGGAGAAGTCCGAGTATCTTTGAATCGAGCCTCAGACACCCCGCGAAGCAGCGGCAATGAAAGGCTGAATAGCCACCAAAGATGAATGAATACATATAATATACCTAGATACTGAACTACGCATACCGCAGCCCCACCCGTGTTTCGCCCGTCTCGTGACTTTCCATCTCTATTGCACACGGCGACTTTAGTCCCAGCGAGCGAAAGAATCGCGTCCATAGCCAGCAAGGTCAGGCCGCTGCTGTCCACCCGCCTGGCCTTCTCCGCCCCCTTGGCCACGTAAAACGCTGGCCTGGGCTTTTCTCCGTCCGATGTATGGGCGTCGTATTCGTGCGACAGACTCAGGCGCGAGTCCGCCCGCGACGGGAGCGCAAAGCTTAAGGGCGGCAGTTGAACTGCCGGGGCGGCCCAGGGCCCCGCCGGCCCTCTGGGCAGATGCCGGGTATGAGTCGGAATTCGCGCCGGAGTGTCGGAGCCAGGAACAGTTGGGTGGCGAGACCCCATGTCGGCAGCGGGTCGAAAAGGACGAGGTTCCACGGGATGTGGGATGAATCGAGGGATCCGTCGTCTGGCGGTGGTGGAATTAGCTTCGCCGGCTGCCTCACCCATGGCTAGAAAGAAGAGGAAGCAAGATCAAGGGGGTAGGGGGGGAAAGGGAGGAAGCCGCTCGCAACCTGCAACGCTTCTGGGCCGGCAGTCTCGCCTTTCCGCTGGAGATATGATGGCAGATTCCCGTAGGCACTCGGCCTGAACCTTGGGACATTTCTTCGTCTATAATCTAGGTATTTCATGTTCATCACCCCCTAAGTCTCCTGCTCGGTTGTGTGCAACATTTAGTCACGACATTTGTCCTTATGAAATGCGTCCAAGCCCATGGGATGGATGATGGCCTGGCTTGCTACCACGAACATATCTAAGTAAACACCACCTACCAAGGAACCCCCAGAACGCCTATAACGGAAAGACGCACTCCTCGAAAGAACCATGCCTGACAACGTACCGGCCCCCCTGGGGCATCAGGACCATGTTTTTTACCTCCCAAACAACATCTCGAACCCCATTCCCGTTCAGACAACGGCGTCGCCACCGGAGCCGCCAACGCCAACGCACACAGGACCCCCTACGGCTGTGGTCCCCTCCCCGGGCCGCAAGGGCCTCAACCCCGGCGCCATCGCCGGCTTGTCCATCGGGCTGACGCTGGGCATCCTGATTCTCGCCGTCCTAACGTTCGCCCGGTGTCGGAGCAAGCACCGCCACCGCCCCGTCCCCTCGGACGGCGAGACATCCCTCGACAAGCCCTCGGTGGAGGAGCCGAGAGAGGCGGAGAAGCCGCCGCCGTCGCCGCCGGCCCCTGTTTCCAAGACGCCGCACTTCGGGCCGTGCTCCAAGCTGGCCCGGCCGAGCTGGACCATTGACCGGAACGCCGCGCGCTTCAGCCAAAGCGACACGCTCCGGCCCCCGCCCTCCGGCCTGGTGGCGAGCGAGGTTTGGAACCCGTCCGAGGCGAGTTCCTTGCGCTCGCCGCGGCGCCTGTGTGGCATAACTTCGGCCGGGTCCATCGAAATTCCGCAGCCGTCGCGCGTACACCGGCCTCCCACGCCGTACTATGCCAACTTCAAGACGTACCGGCCCGGCCACGGCATTGACCCATTCACCTTGAGCAAGCTGGAAGGCTTCGATTTGAAGACAGGCCATACCTACGAGGTAATAAGAGCGTGATCCTTCGCCGCCTCAAACAGTTTCCGCGGGGTGGGAGGGGGGGGGGGAGATACTGCGATGGTATGGCTAGATAGGTAGTTGAAACAGACGCTTGATCCGATCGAGCCGTAGTACCTCCCCTGTCACGACCTCTAAGCCACCTCGTTATCAGGATCTTCTTCGTCTTGTGCCTGTCCATACGATTCCGATTCTACTCTATCTAGGTTATGGTTGGCGGCAACGGAAATGAGCGTTGTGGCGCTGTCGGGTGGCAACAACGCCTTAGACATTTGTTTTCCAGAACATTTCCAAAAGCAGCGGTCCCATCCCATGCTAACCGACTCCCGCTCAGACTACTCCGGCAGGAACCATCCCTACAAGGTGTGAGGATGCGTCTCACAACAAAGTGTCCGGCCCCCAGAGTCGCCGGGCATGGGCCCGACTATGAAAGGGATGGCGACCCGCATGCAGCAACACACGCTCTGAACAGCACAGCTGCAATGCGATGATTTCAACGCATGACCACGAGTCCTCCGCAGCCCGTAGCTTTGGCGCGGCATCGTAGGGCGGACGCCATGGTAGGCCGATTGAGGCGACACGAGGCCACTGCAGGCAACAAAAAACGCAGTCGTCCCAGGGCCGTATAGGCTCGACGTCTACAAGCTGCAGCGGTTCGTGCTTTCTCGCGGCAGCAGACAGCAGCGTGGCGAAGCGACCGCACTCTGCTCTCTGTACGCGCGGTGCTGGGTATGTCGGGAGTTCGCTTTTTGGCTCTTTGACGGCGGAATTGACTCGACGGCGGCAACAAGGCGCGGAGAGGCTTAAGCTCAAGGTGGCCGGATTGTCCCATCAACGATGCCGCCGGGCTTGAGGACAAGGCATGATCGGCAACGCTCAGATGGCCTTTAGACTCGGCGGGATGCATTTCTGGTGCCACCTCTAGGTTGCCACGGGCATGGTCGCAGACGAGCCGCCCACGCACAACGAGTCTACGAGGCCCTTCACCTCTGCCCTGCATCGTCCGCCACCAGGGAAGCCAGCGAGAGCGGCAGCAGACTTCGGCTCGTCCTGGCCAGCCTTGCCCCGAAGGTATATCTAGCCAGGCACAGCCGCGTGCCTTCGAGACGCGGTCTTCCAGGTCCCGGGACGCTCTGATACGGACTCCGAGGGCTCGCGACAATCCTCGACCGACGTCCGCCACAAGCCTAAGCCAGAGCTCGGCGGGGCTTGTTCATGGCTAGCCAAGAGCCTTCTTTGCTCCCATGAACGGATAGCCCGGGTAGTCGTGGTGTTCTTTGCAGGCCCGGCCCTGCTCCTCTTCGTACCCGGTCCGCCGTCGGGCTTGCGCTGCTGGGATCACCATACACACATACCCCGTCGAGATGAAGGCCAGGGCCGTGATGCTGGCCGTGGGAGGCACAGGCCTAGTCGTGCTGGCGGACCTCGTGGACGACCTGATGCGGGTGCCCGCCTGCACCAAGTACTGCTACGCCGTCACTGCCGACTTCCTGGGCTGCGACTCCCGGGATGTCGGCTGTGTTTGCCGGCAGAGCCGCAATCTGATCTACTACGCCGAGCCCTGCGTGACGGGAGTCTGCGCCGAGGACAGCGCCGCGCGTAAGATGGTCCCCCTCCCGACACCCGTCCCGGCCGCCGTGGGCAATCTCTCTTTCCGTGGCGAAACCAGGGGGATAGACTGCTTTTCCGGGAGTCCTCCCTCCAGCCACTGACCCCGCCCCTGTTTGCCAGTGTCCCTCGACGCCCTGCAGTCTGTCTGCACCGACGCCAAGGCCGCGCCGCCGCCGTCCGACGCCGAGTTCTCCTCGGCCTCTTCCGTCATCGCGCTGGCGCTGGACGACCAGGCCACGGCGAACTACTCGTACTCGGTCCATGCCGGCGAGCGCACCACCATCGCGGGCACCACCATCACGAGCGGGTCCGTCGTGCGTACCGTGGTAAGCAATTGCCCCCTAATTTTCTTCATTCCGCCCTCCACCACGGATCTTGGAATCCGTATAACCCCCCATGATTCTTGGACGCCGCCGTCCGCGGCTCAAGACCGGTCCTACTTATGCCTCACGAATTTCCTGACCCGGGCGTCTACTAACTCCGAGTGTAACAGCCGCCATTAACCATACAAGCTCCGCAGGCGGTCGTTACGCTGGGTGCGGCTGGCGAGGTGGCAGATAGCCATATGCCCAACCTAAACATAGGCGAGCGGATCGAAGTTGGAATCGTTATACTGGGGTGCGTCGCGCTCGCTGGGCTAGTACTATGAGCATCGGAATGTGGCTTGTACTCAATGTCACACTCGAACCGCCAAGGTAGGAGACGTCGCTTGCCTTGGAGCCTAGGGGCAATATACCGATCATAACTTCTGCCTCTTTCTTTTCACCTGCTACATAATGGAGACTAGGTGGGAATAAGTGAAAAGGATGACGGGATAGACAAGACGTTCGTACTGTGATCGCCTGAGCCATATTGGCAGGATGACATAGCTATCAAAGCACACAAAGGGCTGTAGAGTGACTGGTTGAAACGAAAGATCAACGTTCAATCCAGGCGCAAACACGCAATCGGCCTTTCCTTCCAGCTCCGTGGTTAATAATATAGGCAACAGTTTGACTAGTATGCCCTTACATCTGGAAGAAGTGTCAGTCTTTGACCCGGATGCTTTGCTACAGCCTACAACTGTGCTTGGGTGGTCAATCGGTTCCGAATACAGAAGGTAGCCTCTTATCTTCCCGGCTTTACATCCAGCCTCTACCAGGTTGACGTGTGGGTATGGCGTAGTTTCCCGAAGGCTTTGATTCCTTCTTTCTTCGATGGTTCGGGTGTTTTTTACCGTTTCCTTTTTGTTCGCTTTGTAGCCCTAACCTGCCACTCATGTGCCCTAGCAGCTCTGAACAATGGTTGAGGCAATGTGGCTCGCGAGCTTGCCACGTGTCGTGGATTTGCCAGGTCGCAGTCACCATCAAAGGGTAGGGCTGAAGGGCCAGGCCGTCGAGAGTGAGACGGTCTCAGAACACGACGGGTGGTGCAGCCATTCGAAGGCTCTATATCAAGTTCCCTATCGCGCCTCGAAGGCTCTCAAATACTCCTGGAACAAGGGTTCACTCTCATCAGCCTTACCAACTACGACACACCTCGGCTTGAGACTCTCCTTAGCGGTTGGTAACCTCTCAAGTCCGTCCATCCCCGCGCAACCAGATTCCCACGACTGAATATGTCCTACACTACCGAGGCTACGTTGTCCCGGCAGGTGCCGCGCATCCCGGGCCCTCACACGCCTCAGGAGATAAGCGTTATCCAGGCCGAGTGGGCACTTCTGCAGCCGAAGTTGGATTGCATCCTTCGCGACAAAGGCCGGGCGGAGAACATCAGGTACGCCGCCAGCGGCACGGTGCTACAGATCCCGGAGACCATGCCTTTCATCGACGTAGTCGTTGTAGCTAACTGGGAGCTAGACGTGGCAACGAAGCGCCGCCTTGCGAGTGTCATGGAGGCCACTCTTGACGCCGAGCTCAGCAAGCGTACGTTCTTGGTGTATCGAGACGGCGAGGCGCCCCCGGCGCTGGGCACCGCTTCGGACCCGAGAGGCCACTGAGAGATTGCACACACAGCGGCATGAAGATCATCGTCGTCAGGCATCTCCGGGAGTCGCCCGTCCGGCAGTGGACATCGTTGGCTTGGGTGACGTGAGAGAGCGAGATTTCATCGTAGTCATCAGACCACGCATACACACTGCCAGTCAAGAAACCACGAGGCAGCATGGACTATGTAGAAGGGCTTTCCCGGGGCGACGAGTTAGCGCTAGTAGCCGTTGAATAGAGCAGAAAAAGAAAGCACCGCATCGTTCGTTCGTCACCGGTACACCGGCCAGGTCGATCGTAATTTGTACTAACTAGATCGTGACATGTCGATCTGATGTTTATGAGCATCGATGGGGAGGTGAGGCATGGTCCGCTCGATCGGCACTGCCTGACGGGGGTCGCACCACGCGGGGAGCGAGCCTGGGGTAAAAAGAAAAGGGGGGGCCTACCGAGGGAGGAGGAATCCAGCCCCCCTGCGTTGGAGCTCGTCGGCTATCTACCGAGGCATGATGAGATGAGAAAGCCGGGCTCGGGTAGTAGTGCATAGGACGCCGCCGTGGCATCCGAAGGGAATGCCAGACCCAGCAAACTGAATTCGCTAGTCGGGCTGGGATGAGGCCGTTCCTGGTAAAGCCGCCCTGGGGATCCGCGAGCCCACGTTATTTCGGCCTTCACTTTCCCTCATTCTTGGCGCTGGAAAACTCAAACACGGGGCTGGCTGGCTGGCCACCCGCACGTGGTCGTCTCATCCGCGGGGGAAGCGACGAGAGAGAGAGAGTCAATTTCCGCCCATGACCGGCTCTACTATAGGAAGCCCAAAGGGGAGGGAGAGAGGCGCTGGCCTGGCGTGCTTGGACGGCGTGCATACACGGTATTTCCGCCACCACCACCCCCCCCCAGGAAGGGAGACGGGCAGCGCGTCGCCCCTACCAGGGGCGACGGAGCAAAGCCCGTTTGGCGACAATGCATACAATGCAGTGTACGTGCATTGCATATGGGCAATGGCACCAGCCGAAACGAGATAAACGTTCCGTGCGGGTTTGGTAAGCGCCCCCGGGCGGAGGTGGAGGCGGTGGAGGCGGACTCCGGGTGGTGGTGGTAGTAGGAGTAGTAGTAATAGTAGTAGTAGTATGTAATAGTAATGGTGGTGATGATGCACGCACGGGTAGGCCCTGCAGCCAGTGCGGACAGGCGGAAGATTCTTCTTTGGTTCCCAACAGACCCTGGCAGCCCGTATGTATAGTATAAGTACTTACTTAAGGTTGATAAGTAAGTATGGATGTGAGTGGGTAAAGTAGGTAGTCATCTTATAGGACTATACAACTCGGTACCTAACAATTTACTTGCCTTAGATAGGTACTTACCACTCTACTTGCTACTTGAGAGTTGGCTAGACGTGTAGCGCCCCGAGTTCGCTTAACTACTTGTTGACCGCCGTGGCTCTTTCGCACGTTCGTATACCACCCCATCGTTCGCGAACGCGTACGCTAAGTCAGTCTACCGGGCGTGCCCCCTAAGTACTTAGCTAGTAACCCTGGCGCCGCCGTCGTCTCGGTAAAAAAAAAGAAGGTTCATCTAGTCAGGGACCACAACGACGGGCTGAAAGCCTAACCTGCAGGACCCTCGTCCAAACAACCGTTGCCGAACCATGGCTTCTCACGTACCGAGATTGGGCTAATATTGAGGTCCACGACGCTGGGGTTTTCGAGGACGACGCGTGCAACGTGTAAAGTTCCGATGCCCTATGTTAGAAATACCGATACGCCCGCCCATGGTCAGGGAGAGACTGACCGGTGGGAAGGTCCTGTAGGTTATGGTATGTAAGTACATGATGTACAGGGCTACCTACTTATCTCTTTCCTGGCATCCAAACCCCAAGGGAGGTAGGTATCCAATGGGATACTTACTTGCCCTAAACAGATAACGTCCATGGACACCTGCAAAAAGGGTTGTTGCGACTCTGCAACAGAGTGGTATTACAGGTTTACCTGACGGCAATGGTGGGTTACACCGGAGATGCGACGACGTCTGCGAACCATAGTTTCGGGGAAGGGGGTGGGATTGATTTACGACATCGCCACGCAGTAACGGGCGCACGCGACGCAACGGGGACACATTTCTCCCTGTTTCCCACCCCGGAGTTTTCCCGTTCCCTTCCCCCCCCTTTGCGCGAGGAGGGGTTCGGGCGCAACGTAAGGCGGGACGCCACACCGGTCGCCTCCTATTTGGTATGTCGCATTGGAAGCCACATTATTATGTAGAGAGAGGGGGGGAGAGAAATAGAGAGAGAGTGTGTGTGTGAGTGAGTCCCTGCGGATAGTGCTCCGCGTCCTTCCGTCCAGGCGATGCGCCCAGGGCTGTCGGGGCTCTGCCCCTCTCTCTCTCCCTCTCTCCGGGTCTCCCTCCCCACCCTAGTCAGCCCTTGGGTGCATGGGGGAATCCATGGGGTCCATGGATATCATCGATCTATTGTAAAAATATAGCGCAACCATGTCCCATATCGGCGCGTCGGGTGGAGAGCCCTGAAGGGCCGCGATGGGATGGCCCTAGCTCAACTCCACGGGGCTGAACAAAAGGGCCCACGGGATCTCCCCCAGCCCAGCCTATTTCGCTCGTCAAGGTTTCTTTAGCCTTAGCCGTGAGATTATTGGGACTCCACGGGCGTCCGCGCTGTCGGGGCGTGAAGCGCCGATTCTGGCACTGGGGGAGCAGAACAGTGCTGGGGCGGAAGAAGCAGTAAAAAAAACAAAAAACAAAAAAACCTGGCCTCCCCCCCCTCCCCCCCGCCCTAGAAATGATGCATCTATGCTCGGGGGCCAAGGAACAAAGAGGCACAGCTGTCGCAGGCTGGCGGTATGTCGGCGTTGGCGTGTCGCATTCCCCCTCCCGGTCAGGACCAACGGGCATGCCCACCCCCCGCGCCGCTGTTGGCACCATCCTGATTCGTCGCTCTCAGCCAAAACCTCCGTCTCAGCCTGTCACGGGACGAGGCGAAGAAAGACCCGACCGCCGTTGGTTGTCCTGTTACGGAAGAAAACCGAAGCCGGGGCATCGGCACGTAGGCCCCTTCCTGGAAGGGGTGGCGTCTGGGTATGATGTATGTACCGTAGCATTGGAGAGGTATGTACTGCGGCGGGTAGTACTCGGACTGCACAGTAATCGGGGAGGGTTTCCCGCCGACACATGGGGATCGTACCGCCGACCGCCCGATCGAAACAAAGCCCACTGTGGAAGCCCTGAAGAGAGGGGATGGGGAGGTATCCAGTGGTCTCCCAATATCTATGACCTATACAGCCCGGCTTATGGGGCTTCCGACTGCTGGATTATACATCCATACCCAGTACCCGGATTGCGGGGCCCGCGGACAGATAGCATCCATCCCATTCCACTGGGCGCTTTGAAGAATGAAGGCGCGAGCCCTTGTTGGGATCCAAGATACACGGTGGTGCGCGCGCGTGTGTGAGCTTGGACGTCAAGAGCGACCATCGGTAGAATGAAAGTTGGAACGTCGATGGAACGGCTTTCCAACGTCCGAGATCCAACGTCCTACATACTTCGGTAGCACATACTAGCTTCCCCGAGTCCAGTAAGATGGATGGAAACTAGGCCTGGAAGTAGTACATTTGTACTTTGCTGTCCATGCTCGGGCACTCACACTAGATGCGAATACTACTGACGTCCTAAGGCTAGCATCATCCCTGCTGGTCCCCTGGCCCGTGGCCGTCGTCACCCAACAGCACGCGACGATCGTGTGGTTTCTACCAAGTTTGGCATCGACCTGTCAAGGCGACGATGGTCCCGCGAACGTGGGCATCTGCCGGCTCGCCCGTTTCACGTGCCGCTTGCAATTGGACCTCTCCGCCTGCCCCTCTCCCTCCCTCCCTCCCCCCATGACCCGGCCGGCCCGTCTCCCCTGTGGCGCAGAGCGAGGGAGAGAGAGCTGGCACCCGATACGATCCGGAAGGTCGCACGCAGACGCCAGACGGGGGGGCAGCGAAGGGAAGGATGCCTGCCCGAGGGGCGCAGCAAAACATGCGCAGTCCCAGGCCCAGCGCGGCCCGAGTCGCATCCCAATCTGCTAGACGTGTGTGCTGGATGGATGGATTCCCCCACGAGGCCAAAACCTTCCCGGACTCCTGTCGTTGTCCATTTGCGTACGGCAATAGCGAAGACGATGGGGGAGGATGGGGTGTGCCCTCAAGGCCCTCCCGGCTAAAAGCCTCTTTGTCTTCCCCCCCCAGTCGGTGGATCGTCGTTTGGGCGACATGGTCCAGTCCCTCCAATGGCCCTCGTTTGCCCAGCGCGGGTTTGGACTGGTTCCCCTCATCCCACCAATCGTTGCGTGCCGTCGCCTGGCATGAACACGAGCACTGCAGGTTGAAATGAAGCGTTTTTGGACATGAGCCGCCCCGCCGTCCACTCAGCCCGCGGGCCCTCCACCAGATCTCTCTCTCTCTCTCTCTCTCTCTCTCTCTCTTTCTCTCTTTCTCTCTCTCTTTCCCTCCCTGTATTTGCACGGCACAGTAGACGGATGATACCGGCCGACCTGCATGTGTGTGTGTGGGTGTAGGTGTATGTGCGTGCCCACCCCTCGCGCCACCGTCTACTCCCTACGGCACAGCCTGCACGCGCAGCCGGGACGCATCTGGTCGGGGTCCGCGCTGGGGCCTTGCATCGTTTGATCGGTGTTTTGCCATATAACAGAGTCTCAATAAGATCCCTCCTGGGAATCTTGCCCGGCCGTCCGTTTGCGGGGTAGCAGCACGTTGGGTGGCAGCACCATCTTCTTTCGTTCCCGCCCGGCTGGGCTGCACGTGTGTGGGTGGGCGTGTGAGTGTACGAATACTTGTATGTTGTCAGGTTCATCATATGTGTACTTATGTGTGGGTGTGTGTACTAGTAAGTAGTATGTGTGGGTGTGAGGGTGGGTGGGAAGGTGGATGTTGCTGTGAAGGCCCGCGAGGGGACCATGAGCGGCAAGCATTCCCTTCATTCACCCTTGCCCAACCAACATCCATGTCCGTAGGGAAGAAGAAAAAAAATACTTCCCACCCGGTACCTATAGTCCCGCGTCCGGCCCCGGCGGCTTGGGACTCCCCGTCAAGTAAGCCCCTCCCGCCCCAGCCTGGGCCGCTATGGATCGTCCACTGCAAAAAGACCATCCATGGGCTGATGGGCGTCGAGGTTGACAGGTACATGGCAGGGATCAGCTGCCAATCTCGGAACTATCGCCAGACATACACTCACAGCCCGTCCGCCCCCCCCCGTTCTTCAACACTCGGCCTATACTGATTCAAGAAGAAGCACCCCTGATACGGCGGCGAGGGTGGAGTGGATCTGCCTCCTCCCCCCCGTCGATGAGCTCGCCAGATCTGAGAGGCGCGAGGGCCTCGACTTCTTGACCCGGGCCCCGGTGCCCTCCGGCTCTGACTATATACAAGCCAGGCCCGCCCTTCCCGCCGCCAGTCGTGCAAAAAGGAACGAGCCCGTCCAGTCCCTCCCGCCGCCATGCGATGAAACCGTCATAGGGCTTAGTCGAACCCCAGAGAGTCCATACCGCCGCCGACCATGGCCGACACGCCCGCCGCCCCGGAGCCCGACCACTCGCTCAGCGGCCAGTCGCGGGTGAGGGAGATCTTCGTCATCCTCTCCGTCTTCAGTATCCTTTCCACCTTCGTCGTCGCCCTGCGCGTCTGGACCCGCGCCAGAATCCTGCGCAGTTTCGGCGTCGACGATGCCGTCATCGTCGTGGCCCAGGTGCTCACCATTGGCTCCGCCGTGGCCGAGGGTCTGGGTAGGCTTTCCTGCCCCTCCCCCCCCTCTAACGAGCGCTATTGTTCCTCATGCTGACGGCCGCATCATGCAGAGGGTAAATGGGGTCTTGGCACCCATACCTGGGTTCAGGCCAAGGAGGACTTCGTGCCCTTCATGAAGGTGAGAAGGCTCGGGGGGGCAGACCCCGGACGAAGAAATGCATCGCATTTGCTAACACTAGGCCACCTCGCAGTCGTTTTACGTCTCCATTATCCTGTACAACATCGCCTTGTGTCTCATCAAGATCTCGATCCTCCTCCAGTACCGTCGGATTTTCACGCAAAAGTCAACACAGCGCATCTCCCTGGCTTGCCTCTGTTTCCTGGGCGCCTGGACCGTGACACTGGCCTTCTTGCTTCCCATGGTCTGCTGGCCCGTCGCGGCCTTCTGGGGCGGCGAGGGACGTTGTCTCGACCAACTGGCAATTTGGTACGTCATGGCCGGCGTGAACATTGTCACCGACTTTACCATCTTCGGCATTCCCCTGCCCGTCATCAAGTCCCTGCAGCTGCCCACCAAGCAGAAGGTGCTGCTGGTCTTGGTCTTCGGCCTCGGTCTCTTGTAAGTGCCCAACCGCGGGCTCTCCCTCTCTCTCCGTCGAACGCAGGGGGCTAACGGGCGGAAAAAGTACTTGCGTCGTTTCCATTCTCCGCATCCGGACCCTCCACACGGCGGCCCAGACCGAGGACCCCAACTGGGACAACACCGACGCCGCGCTGTGGTCCTTCATCGAGCTGTGCGTCGGCGTCCTGACGTCCAGCCTGCCCACCCTCCGGCCCCTGCTGGCCGCCCTCATGCCGCGCTACTTCTCGGCCCGCGCCACCGGCCGCGGCTACCAGCAGTACGACTACAAAGGGGCGTACCCGCCCGGAAGCGCGGCCACGGCGAGGCGCACCCTCCCGTCCTCCAAGGCCGTCGCCTCGGCGGCCCGGACGGCGACGGACAGCACCGAGGAGCTGCACCACGACGTCGAGCTGGGCCTGGCCGAGTTCGACAAGTACGCCCAGACGGCCTACTCGGTCAACGTCTCCGGCGGCCCCCGCAGCCGCTCGGATCCGCCCACCCCCTTGCGGACCGGCTTTCCTCCGTTGCCCATGGGCATTACGACCACCACCACGGTGACGTACGAGGTCTCGGAAGCGAAAAGGGCCTGAGGGAATACGAACGCGGTCGCGTGGCCGGCTGGGGAGAGGTTGGACCTATGCCTTATGAACACCCCTTTTGCCCCCATATCATCTTATTAAAAACCAAAACCCCCCATGTTGCGGTGTAGGTTTGGAAGCTGGCATGCAATACGGCTCCGCCAGTCTGGACTTAGAACCGATTTCTTTTCTTCATTAGGCATATAAAGATACCCATTCACAAGCAGTCCGGAGTATCGCAGTCGGGTCCATTGCGAAGAAACGTGAGACAAGCTTGCTTTCGCCCCTGTCCAGTATGAGTGCCTCGGGTCGGCAGTTCGTCCCAAAGAACGCCGAAGCCTGGCCAAACGGTCTGGAGTCCAGTCCTTTCATTAGCCTACAGCCCTCGCCCCGCGGGCCCGTACCTAGGAGGCCAAAAAAGAAAACGGCGTGCGGGAGCCCATAAGGGTCGATGGCAATTGCCTTCCTTGCTGCCGTACGTGGAGCAAGCGGCAGAAGACGAGCCGCCAGACGCTAAGTGAAACGAGGCTCCGCGGCGCACCAAATTATCGCACCCGTGAATTGACATTCGCATCTACCGTCGCGGTACTGATGAGTTAGAGATGTTCCTTAGCCTGGGAGAGCCTCCCCCCCTGGGCCGGGTCCTCGCTATCCGCTGCAGAGACGAACCATCCACTGGCGGGCTTCGTGTAACTCCACAGCAAAGCTCGGAGACAGGCTTGCTTATAGAAGCAAGTCAAGGTGATGGGTTTTAAATTTGGATCCGCGGCCTGGACTTTGAGTTTGCGAATCTGATCAGTGCCGTTGGTTGGTTGCAGTGCCGGCCTAGTCTTCTTGAAGATCTGCGTTTCTCTTTTATAGTGGAAAGCCGGAGATAAGGCATGTCGTTACCAGCATAGGAGACAAGGGGCCAGTTTACATCACTTTGCAACGGGGGCGGGGAACATTTACGACCGAATGGGTACAAAGGCCAATTAGTCTATTGCCGTGTGCAGCCCCAGGCGGCGACACATCTGCCATGATACCCAGTGCCAGCCTACCAACTCTATACCTAGTTGCCCTTGTCGGCTCGGAGTGTGCGGAACCAGTCGGTGACGGCCCTGAGACCCAGCCCATGTCAGCAACAATCTTGCTAGTCGAATCGGGGGCTAACTTACGTGTATACAACAAGCAGAATACCACCTCCAGGACCGAGACCTATCGTGACGATCAGTACGCGTAGTGAAAGACAGGCCAGGACTGGACGTACGGAGCACCTTGGGAGCAAAGCCCCGGTAGAGGGCGCCAAAACCTTCTTCGGAGCCCACCTTGAGCAGGCTGGGCCATGCCCACTGTGTAGTGAGGTATGGTTAGTGGGAATGACGGATGCCACGCCATGTAGTGGAAGGAGGTTGACTTACGTTGTACTTGGGTACAGAGCCGGCCACCTTGGGGGAGTTTTGGATTCTCGACTAAGAGGAAGAGTACTTAGCGGTGGCCACGGCTTCACCTTCAGGTAGGGAATTCTCGAGACGTCGGCCTTACCTTCACGACATCCATGGGCGTGTTAAGGATGGTTCCAACGGTGCCACCAATGCCTCCCGCCAGAACGTTGTTCATGATTTCGCCTATAAGGATGCTGTTTAGCATGATAAGGCCGAGAGACAAAAACAGTTGATCCGCTCACCTTTCTTGGTATCGGCCTTGGGCAGCCTAGACGGTAGTGAGTATATGTTGGGGCACGGGCGTGGGCGGGTTCTGGGAGACTTACAGCTGGCGGACCTGGAAGATACAGCCGAAATACTATGCGAATCCAAGGATTCCCAAGCCGTCAGTCAGGCGTAGACGTGGTTTGGCGCCCATGGAAAGCCACTTACGCCCGCGTTCCAAAGGATGTGACGCCACATGGTGGACTCCAACCCGTTGTAAAGGGAAAGGAGACCCTCGGTCTTGACGATCTTCACGAGAGCATCGCCAGCACCCGAGTATTTGCCCGCAGAGGCCTTGTCTTGCAGACGGATCTTGACCAGCTCAAAGGGCACCACCACAAAAGCTTCGGTGGCACCCGCGGTGGCACCCGTCAAGATGGACAAGCCCTGGGTGGTTTCCTTGACCCCGAACGCCTTGCGGTAGACCTTCCCCCATTCGTCGTTGGCGGCAAACTTGGTGGCACGCTTGGGTGCCTCCATCTGTGATGGGCCGCTGTTTTCAGCCCGCAATCCAACGGGGCAGTCGCAGGAGCTGGCCGCGGGCTACCGGGGGGGGGGAAGGGCAGCCGGCCGCTGGAAGCCACTTACGAGAATCGGGGCGGTGATGCCGCGGTAGAGGGTCGCAAAGCCTTCGTGCTTGATGATATTTCGGAAGGTCTCAATCATGCCGATGCTCTGCACCGAGAGCTGCTGTCTGCGCGGCGGCACTCCGGGTCAGCCGTCATCCCGGAGGTACGGGGAATCGTAGCGAGGAGAGGGAGCGGAAGGGACGGCGGTCGCAAACCGGGCCGGGTCGGGAATCGGAGGGCAACGCACCGGGTCTTGACGACATCGGTCGGGTACATGACCAAGATCTGATGAGCAATTGGCGGTTCGGTCAGCAGCCATCAACATGGAAAGACCTCCCCACCCTCTTTGCGACGGAGGCTTACCTCGGACACACCGGCGATGGCGCCTGAGCGACAGCGGGTTTTTTACATTAGCAATCGCGGTCTTGCCAATGGCGCGCCAGCCACCGGTTACACACCTGCGGCGAACTGGTCCAAGAAGGGGAGGCTCTTGGGTGACGACATGATGGGCGGCCGCGGGGGGGTTCCGTCTCTCGTATCGGGGCGGGGTATTTTTTGGTTGAACGGGCGCGCGGAGGGACCGAGATGCAGATGGCGCGCTTTCTTCCAAGTGTCGTCTCCGGGGTGAAGAAAGGCGGGTTGGGCTTGTCTCTGGAGGGCGGGAGCAGATACGAGCACGCGACAGGCCGAGCAAGGAGAAAAAAAAAAGGCCCCAAGGGCATTCCGACAAAAAGGCCATTTCCTAATTGAACCCAGTCGACTCCTCCGGTACCGTGCGATAACGGCGCTAGTGGAGCTGCATCCTGGGGCCTCGGTTCCCGCCGGCTGTGGTCAGCCCTGTGCCATCCCATGGATGCATTCCATCTGCTGGCATCCCATCTATTCCAGGAGCCGAATCTATATTATGCAACAGGCGGTAGCGGATATCGCGATACATAATGGCATGCTATTCTATTGCCTCCCTGCGTATCTAGTTATGTATGTAAGTAGGAAGTGTGGCTTTGTATATGCCTACTCGGTTCCCGGGTGCTGTTCTGCTGTCGTTCGTCATTGGTTCGCTTCTAACACACCTAGCTATGTACCTCCAAGCACGCCTCCCCGAGTTATAGTACGGGAGCCCCCCACCCTTCCGACGGGTCTCCCAGGGCCGAAGGGGCACAGATCCCAGCGGGAAGTGAGGGGCACGACGGGCCGAGCATCCAGCAATCTGCCCACTAGGGGGCTGCTAGGGGTCCACGATGGCCCGGACGGGATCGGGTCATGCCTCTGGGCAAATCCAAGTGTTATCAAGTGCCTGGCCTGGACCTGGCTTCGCTGGGTTTGATCAATGCAGGCCGCTCTCCCCCGTGTTGTTGTTGAGGCCAAGCACAGTCCGGAGCTCCCGCTGGTTGCCAGCAGAATGGGGGGGAGCCTTGGCAACAATGCCCCCCCGTTCCATTCTGAATTGTAACCTTAGGCATTGCGTCACAGGCGACCCTGAAACTGTGATGTAAGTCTATAGGCATGTATGTACCTTACATACACCGGACCGCCACGGGGAGGCTGCACGAACTGGTATGAACTGGATAGCAAACTCATATCCAATGGCGGGATGATGCCTCCACCGTGCTTTTTGCTTGCTAGCCGCAGGGCCTGCAGCAGCGGGACAGGAACACCATAAACTCACTCGGGTTATGTCAGCAGATGCGAAAAGTCTTGGCATGGATCCATTAGGAGAGAGGAAATCAGCTTGTTGAGGTTGGAGCGGCACTCCAAAAAGCCGCCCGATCACATGGTACGTAGGGCTGTTTAGGAGGTGACCTCCAAATGTTAGTTAGCCCATCATCAAGCACTACCTAAAAGATGAGGGTAGAGGGGGTAAGTTCGTTAGTACGTAATGTAGGTAAGTAAGTACATCTATGCGAGCTACTTATGTGGGCGTATGTAACGAACGATCTGACGGGTGTGACTAAATGGATGCAGCTCGAGCTCCCCTCCAGCTCTCCAGGGCAAGGAGATTCCCCATGCTCTCGATCCACGGTTTCCGATTGGTTGAGCTTTTGTTTCATGCCGCACAACCGCAGCTGCAATCCATCATCCATCCACCCGGGACAACGACCAGACAGCGAGAGACGAGAAAGCGCCCGTGGGAGAACCATGGATTCATCATCACTTGCAATAAACCCCTCAGCTACTTGCCATTATTTTGCTGCTGTTCTGTGTGTCGTGATTTCAAGAGAGAGAGAAAGAGAGAGAGAGAGAGAGAGAGAGACGGCGAGGTACCTATACAGGGCGAGAAGAGAAAGAGCAAGCAAGACCTACCTACTGATGTACCTCTACATACCTTCAATTTCTATATCGTCAATGACTCCCCCCCCCCCCCCCCCCCTTCCCATCAGACCCGCGGCAGCTGGCAATCCATCATCTCCTTCCTGCCCCGCCCCGCCCGAAAGGCCCCCGAAGCCACTTAGTCAATCAATCTCCTTGCGCCCATCGCCACCACCGACACCCGCGTCGCAAGCCGTAGAAATACACCACGCCGTCCTTCTGTCCATCCATCACGTACTACGCACATTCCCGAGAAGCCGCTCCGTCCTACGCGCCCGCCGAAAAACCCGCCTCCCGACCCCCGTACACACACGTCTCGGCAGCTCGCGGAGCGCACCTTAAACAGGCCGTGATCCCCCCCGAGGCTCACAGCGGGTGCTATTCAAGCTGCTTGGACGCCACGAGAGCCCCGCTGCCTACACATGAGTCACCTACTTTGGAAGCATTACTGGGAAAACGATGTCGACAAATTCCGTCGGCTTCTGACCCCCGCCGGCCATTCCCAGAATACCTTCGCCTCTCGCAGCCCCGCCGTAGGCACCGCCAGTCCCGGCGCATTCGGAAGCTCCCCGCGCCCGCCGCCCAAGTCGCGCAAGTCGTCAGCCCTCGGCGCCGGCAGCCCCTCCAAGGCCGAAGTCAACAGTCGCGACCATGCCGGCCTCACCCTTCTGCTGCGCGCCGCTTCGTCCACCTCGGCCAACGCCCTCCTGTTCGTCGAGGCCCTGCTCGACCACCCCGCCATCGATTTGTACGCCCAGGACTTCGAGAGTGGCTGGAACGCCCTCCACCGAGCCCTTTACAACGGAAACATTTCTATCGCGAGGCTCCTCCTCGAGAAGGAGCGCAGGGACTTGCCCGAGGCCATCGCTGCCCATAACGCCACCAAGGTCGGCCAGCTTATCAAGACCAAAGACCACGAGGGAAACTCTCCGTTCGATGTATACAACGCCTCCATCGCGCTCCGAAGCCTGAGAATGGAACAGGACAAGGCCGAACCCGGCGAAGATTCCGACAGCGACGACGGCGCCTTGGAAGACACCGGCTTGCATGCCGCCAAGGTCCCCGGTCTCGGCGAGGAGCTGTTCACCTTCGGAAGCAACAAGAACCTATCCTTGGGCCTTGGCGACGAAGATGACCGCCAGTTTCCCGAGCGCGTCCACTTCCAGCGGCCCGACCACCTCATCCAGTACTTTTATGACAAATACCTTCACCACTTGAACAAGGAGAGGAGCCTCGAGGAGTCCTTCTCCCCCGACTTGTCCGAAGTCCCTGCGCTGATCCAAAACCGGGCCTTGGCCGTCCAGGACGTGGCCCTGTCGAAGCTGCACACTGCCGTTCTGACCACGGACCCTATATCCAACCTCTACATATGCGGCATCGGGCGCGGAGGCCGTCTGGGACTGGGCGACGAGAACACGCGATTTACTCTGACGCCTGTCCAAGGCCCTCTGTTGGACAAGAAAGTGGTTGCCGTCGCACTGGGCCAGCATCATACCCTGGCCATCACCGCAGGGGGTGGGCTGTGGAGTTGGGGACTGAACACGGTCTCGCAGCTGGGCTACGTCTTGCCCCCTGCCATGCGGCCAGACGAGGAGCCCATGAGTACCACCCCTCGCCAAGTCTTCGGGCCCCTGAAAAAGGAGGTTGTGCTGGGCATTGCCGCCTCCTCGATTCATTCTGTCGCCCATACCGGTTCTTCGCTCTTCTGCTGGGGAAAGAATGCGGGGCAGCTCGCCCTCATGGATGCGGATTCGAGGTCTCTCGAGGTTCAGTCGGTCCCCCGACGAGTTGCTGCGTCCTTGCTGTCCACTCATTCGTCCATCATCATGGTATCGGCCATAGATAGGGCGACAAGTTGTTTGTTCGAGGATCACACAGTTTGTGTCTTCACCAACTATGGTTACAACATGATCAAGTTTCCCTTCTTCGACGGATTGACGAGCTCGCCTCTGCAGCGGTCTGGCCGTGTTTCTTTATCGTCTCGATACGATTCTGGGCGTCGTGAGATCCACAGCATCACATCCGGGGGCGAAACAATTGCCGCCATGACGGTCAGTGGGGATCTGTTTACGATGACGCTCAACCAGAAGGCCGAAGGCAACTCGTCATCCTCATCGACCACGAACCCGGCCAAGATCAAGGATGCCGTGACGGTTCCCCAGCTTCTCTGGAGCTCCAAGAAGGATGGCGCCAGCTCGGTGGCCGTGGCAGAGAACGGCTCCGTTCTGATCAGTACGCAGTCAGGCGCCGTGTGGCGCCGTATCAAGCGTGTGAAAGCGAAGGATACCCGCTCCGCCAGCGGTCCCGATGCAAAACGGAGTGACTTTAAGTTCCAACGTGTGCCTTATATTACTGGTGTTACGGCCGTTCGCAGCTCCAATTTCGGTGCCTATGCTGCCATCCGGAAAGACTGCAATGTCACGAGAGAGCAACTCGAAGTAGACGAGCAGAGCCTTTGGCACGATCTGGCTCCGCTATGTGCCCTGCGGGGCTTCAGAGCTGCCAATTCGAAGAAGCGGGAAAACAAAGATACCTGGAAGTTCCAGAACCCTGAGGTTCTGATGGGCCGTGTTGACACACTGGGTTATGAAGTCCTGACTTCGACCGACTTGGAAGAGGATCTTGCCACGCATTTGCGGAACTGGAGCTACCAGAACGAGTCCCTTGGGGCCGTTGTTTGCTCATCTTCTGCCCCGGATATTCGGATACCTGTCCACTCGTGGGTCCTGTCGGCAAGGAGTGCCGTGTTTCGGACCGGGCTGCAAAGCTTCCGGGAGACAGGTAGCTTTGAAATCTCCGACGTGCTCCGGGTCACAGAAGAAGATGGTACCATGGTCGTTAGGTTTGCTGGCCTCGACCTAATTACGCTCTTGAACCTAGTTACCTACGCCTACGGCGACAGAATCATCCCAGCGTGGAATTTCACTCGCCAGTCACCACCTCTGGCTTATCGCTACCGCCAGATTCGAATCGAGCTCATGAAAGCCGCGCTCAAACTTGGCATGCTAAAGCTGGAGCAGGCGGCTCGGCTACAGAGCTCACCGTCGCGCACCATGGACCAAGACTACCGGAAAGCCATCGAAGACCCGGATTTCTTCGAGGACGGCGATGCAGTGCTCAAGCTCGACGGTGGCGAGATTGCTGTACACAGTACACTGCTTTGTCAACGTTGTCCTTGGTTTCAGGGCCTCTTCAACGGTCGCTCTGGCGGTATGTGGCTGGCAGATCGAAGACAGGGACAAGACGCCTCGTCCAGGGTTCCGATCGACCTGAACCATTTTGACCCGGAGTCGTTCCACTACGTATTGCAGCATCTTTACGCCGATGTGGGCGAAGAGATCTTCGATGACGTTGTGGCCGACAGTATTGACGACTTCTCGGAGCTCGTCGTAGATGTCATGAACATTGCCAATGAGTTGATGCTGGACCGTCTCTCCCAAATCTGCCAGAAGATCCTGGGCCGTTTCGGTATGTCCATCACGATGCTTGGTTGACGAGTGTTTGTCTGACATGGGCACTTAGTGACGACTCGCAACATTTCCGTTCTCCTCAACCTCATCAGTCCTTGTTCCGTTACCGAATTCAAAGACAAAGGCCTTGAGTACATCTGTCTACAGATGGAGTCCATGCTTGAAAACAAGTAAGTACCCCCCCGGTTCCAGCATCGTCGCAATGGACCACGCAGGTGCCGGAATACGTCTCCCAGGGCGCGAAGGGGCTGACCATGACGCAGCCTTTTGGACGGCCTCGACGAGGAGCTCCTGCTTGAACTGGACCAGGTTGTTCGAGACAACCAACTAGCCCGTTGTCCATTTGCGAGGAGTGGAAGAGCCGACCTTCTCCTGCACGAGCGGCATCCCGAACTAGCGCAAGACATAGACGAAGAGAGACATCGACGGGTTAAAGCCATGGCTTACAAGGCTTCGCAGAAGGACGACGAAAAGAAGCTGTCGTCTTCGTTCAAAACCCGCCTCGGTAGCTTGGACGACATGTCCGGTGTTTCTCCTACGCCCGAGAGGAGGAAAAGGACGAAACCGGGACGGAATGAACCTTTCAGTCCGGAATTAAGGCCAAGGGATTCGCAGGCTGACCTCATGTTCGCCATGGACGATGAAGGATCGCCAGGCATCGCGAGCCCCCTGTCCCCGTGTCCACGGCCGCTGGATTCCAGCACTCGAGAAGAACTGGATCACTTGCCGACATTGTCGGAAAGCTGGAATGACGAGAAGGGCAAATCATCTCTGGACGCTGGCACCAGTGCGGCCAGTCCTTCCTACCTCAATTCCAAAGCACGCGGCCCGTCCATACGAAGGGTGTCAAGTAGTGGCAGTCCATGGGCCTCCGCAGCTCTTCCGACAACTAAATTGGGCCTGCGGGAAATCCTGGCCGAGTCCAAAACATCGCAGTCGGCTCTCTCGGAAGGACTAGCAGCGGATAGAAAGGATGCCGCCAAGGTCTCTGCGCCCAAGATGTCACAAAAAGAACGAAAGAAATTCCTGCAGCAGCAAGCCGAGGAGGCTGCCCGCCAGGAAGCACAGACGGCGCAGCAGAAGCAGGCCCCGTGGACACAGGTGGGCGATAAAAAGGGCTCGCCGTGGCAGAATACGCCGGCGCCACCAAAGACGTCTGTCAAGGACGCCATGTCGGATGCCCGAGCCTCTCTGGCTCCGCCAGGGGCGAAGCCTCTCATAGCCGCCGAAACGTCGAACACGCCGATTCCCCGGCGGGCCGCATCCCCCGACACACGCTTCTCGGGCCAAAATCGGTCGGGCACCGCCACGCCACGCGGAGCCACGACACGGGCCGACAGCGTGGCCACGCTGGCGAAGACGACGTCGCAGCCGCAGGCGTCACCGAATCAGCCACGCGAGAGCAAGCCCCTAACCCCTCACTCCAAGTCGTACATCCAGCGACCGTCGCCGCACGCGGCCGAGTCGCTTATCGGGCTCGGCCTGGCCGACATCATCGGCCAGCAACGCCGGGAGCAGGAAATCGTCAAGGAGGCCGTGGCCAAGCGGTCGCTGCAGGAGATCCAACAGGAGCAGGCCTTCCAGGAGTGGTGGGACCAGGAGAGCCGCCGGGCGCAGGAGGAAGAGGCGCAGCGCGCGGCGCGTGACAAGGGCCGCGAGGAGAAGAAGGGGGGCAGTCGACGGCGGGGAGGCCGCGGCGGGGGAGGCAAGCAGAAAGAAGCCGGGCCCGCGCCCGCGCCGAACCGCGGAGAGGCCGACGCCGCCGTGCCGCGGGCGGACACGGGGACCGTCCCGGCCCCCACGGCGAACGCCCGGGGTCGGGGCCGAGGCCGGGGGCGGAGGGGAGGTAAAGCGCAGTAGGAGAGAGGGCTTGCATATATATATATATATATCCTCGGGCGTGGGGGAGGAAACACGGGGGTCGTTGCTCTCAAGTCACACGATGCGAGATGGACGGGCGCATCAGTGGAGTTCAGGCAGCCGTTCAGGGATGTGTCTGGGTGGGTGGCATGTACACGTAGGGGCTTGATTTTCCTTGGGAGGTGGCTGGCACGGAAGAGGTACTACTATAGAACCCCGCATAATGCAAATAGACAGTCCAACTCCCCACCGAACCCGACAGCCTCCCATTCGACTCGACCCTGTCTACCACGGATTACAAAGACGCTCCAGCGGGGCCTTGGCCTGCCAGGGGGAACAAAGTCAAGTCACGATAAGCACCGGTGGGGAGGATATATGGTACGCAGCCACGCCAGGCGCATTAAAGGTTGTATGCTATCTACCAATGAATTTACATAACCGCGAGGCAGTCCCATATGCCTCTCGTGTCGCTGCTGGGCCGTGAATCAAATACCAAACCAATCTCCCTGGCACTTGGCACCAAGTTGCATCTCTCTTGGCCCCGGCCGCCTCGCCATCGTCACATCCTTACACGTTCGTCGAACCACCAGTCTAACTCTTGCTTGCTTGCTTGGTGGCCCTGGTGGCCCCCCTGCTGGCTCAGTGTCCAGCCAGAACGGTCTGGTAATGCGCCCACGCGAGGTTGCGGCTGTGCTTGAGCAGCACGTCCTCTGTCAGTGGCAACTGGAGAATACGTTCGTGGTTCATCTGCCAAGTCATGGTCAGCCGCGGAATCTTCTTGTCCCAGTCGGGGGCCACCGAGGCGCTGCAGTTTGTTTTGCTTACCTGTCCAAGCCGGGCCAAGTCGCCAACGACGCTGGCCACAACGGCCGCCATGTCCGTCAGCGCCGCATACTCCATAATGCTGGCTTCGGGCGTATTCCCGTGCATAGCGGGGAGGCCCTCCAACAGCCCGCTCACCAGCGCCGGCGGCGGGTGCTCGTGGCGGTGCTCGTAGTCGACGAGCTGAAGGAATGCCTTGTAGATCTCACCGCCCAGGTTCCACTCCGCCACCTGCGACTGGCGCCCGTCGAACTGCCGCAGGAGGGTGGACAGCGCCTGGTATTCGCGCTCGATGATGGCCACGGGCGCAACCTCCTTGATGAAGGTGCGGTGGGCTTCGGTGAAGGACTCGGCCCGCAGGAGACACTGCACTTCACTGGCCGCGTCCTTCTTGACGCTGCGCATGTACAGGGCTTTGGCGTGCCAGATCCACCGCACCGGCATCTTGAGCTTATCCGTAAGGTAGCGAAAGCTCTCCGAGTGTTCGTCCCCGATTTGACCGGCATGCCTGCTGAGATGTTCCTGAATCGCCTTGGTCCGGGCGTCGGGGTCGCTGAGATGCAGCAGAACGAAGGCAGCCTCCAGCCAGCTGCCTTCGTTGGTCAGCTGTGCCGCAAAGGAGACGGTCACGGCGTCGGCCTTTTCTTCGGCCCTGCTGCCAAACGTGACCTTGCCTGTCGCCGTCAGCGCCTGGCTGAGTTGCCAGCAAAGCCGGTAGTCGAGCGGCGAGAGCTGCGAGTTCTCGGGCCGTATGATGGACTCGAGGTCGGCCTCGTCGTCCGAGTACAGCTGCAGAAGACCCCAGAGCAAGTCTTGCCGCTGATCCGCGTCCTGGTCGTTCCAAATCCCGCGGATGCCGTGCTCGGCAAACCACGTGATGGGCGGCATCTCTTTGTCCTGCGTCACGTCGTCCCGGTACTTTTCGACGGCGTCCACGATCCCGTCTTCAACCGATGCAGCATACCAAAGCCGAAGCCCGAACGCCTGCTTCCAATTGAGACCAAATTTGCGCGAGATGACGAACGAGTCCATTCGGTTCTCGACCGGCCCGCCTTTGCGACCCTCGCAGGCGCACACATTTCCGCTGAGCATCTCGTACAGCGCCCGGACGGGCCCTGAGAACTCCGATAGCACGTTCGCCTCTTGCCACTCGCGGATTTGCTCCCGCATATCCTTCTTCACGGCATCACTATTGCCGATGAGGGCGACAAGCGTTGCCAGACGAAAGTTCCGACTGTCCATCAGGTGCTTGCACGCCTCGGCGATGCGGTGGCCCGCCAACGCCGCGAGAGCCTTTTCCTCGCCCGAGCGCGCCAGCGAGATACCCTTGTTGGTGTCGTCCTCGAGCATGCGCTCCCAGAATTTGGACAAGTTCTCACGTCGGACCCTCCGCGCCGCCTCCGGGTCGGTCAGCACCTCGGCAGGTGATTTGAGCGTGTCGAAAAGAACGCTGCCGAGCTCCCACACAAGCTTCTCGTGCTCGCCGGCAGGGCTCTTGATGCTACCTTCGGTAGCGAACTCCTTCATGCTAACTCTCGGTCCCATGACGGTGGGCACGCCCTCGTCCAGGTACACTTCGGTGAGTTCAATCTGGGTCCGAAGCGCCTTGGCCGCCATCTCGTTGGTGAACTTGGCGATTCGGATGTCTTGTGACTCGGTGATGATGGCCCCTTTCATAACCGTCATGAGGCCGTTCTTTTCCGTGATGCGGCCCGAGCGGCCGAACGGCGTCTCGGTGGGCGTGGCTGCGAAGACCAGTGTCCCACTAGGACCCCAGGTCGGACGAGGCGTGTTGTGCCATTGTCGATCGAGGTCATTCATTTCGGACTCGTCCAAAGTTTTGGGCATACGCTGATGAGGCCACTAGAGAGAAGCACAGAATTTAGTATACAGGATCATTATCATCTTTTAGGTACAGCAGCATTCGCAGAACGCACGCCCACGCGAGAACCGCGACACTAAGGGGACAGGGAATGAATCTAACAACCGACCTTGACACTCTGTGGCCGAACCGAAGGCTGGACCTTTTCAGTCGGCGCCTTTGCCTGATCAAACAGGGATTTCATCAAATCAATGCTGGTTGCGAACCCTTTGTCGTCCGCTACAACACGCTTCTTGGCAGGGCTTTGGTCGTTTGCGCCATCTCTGCCGTAGTCAGCTTCGCGCTGGCTCTTGAGGAAGGCCCGGTCCCTTTTCTGGGGGCTGATAGTCTTCCGCAACATATCCATCCAGTCGTCGCCAGCTGCGACTTGAACCTTGGTCGGAGTGGCCGACTCCTTGATAGCACGCATTCTAGCTCTCATGATGCCAGCTGGCGTCTCTGGCATGACGTCTGGCTGGCTGCCATTGAACGAGTCATCGTCGTGCTCCGCGGCGAGATGGTGTCCGAGGAGAGCACTCGCGTCTTCCTCATCCTCAGACATCGCATATTCGTCGTCCAGGTCTTCTTGTTCGACAGAAACAAGGGCCTTGGACTTAGAACCCGCGGAGCGATCCCCTAAAAAAGACGACCGAGCGCCACGGACTTCTTCCATCTCTGCCACTTCCTCTTCGTCGTCGAACGCGGGCTGGGCATCAAAGGCACCAGGGAACGCCCGGGCTCTGTGCCGGAAATCGAATGTATCATCTTCTGCCAGGTCGTCCGCCGGAGAGAGAGACATGGAATCCTCGCTGAGGGGTGCCACCGCTCGGGGTGTAGCGGCAGTCGGATCCACCTCGGTTTCTTCGTCCTCATCATAATCCAGGCCGTAGGTGGTAAAGTGCTCCACAGAGAAGGTCCATTCGCCCGTCTCCTGGTTGTAGTTCTCGAACTTGGTGCCCTCGATCCTCTTCAGGCGCTCAATGTGCTTGGTAAGTGAGGGGCCCCCCTTGCGACTCTTACCGCCCTTGGCGGCACGGGGCCACGAGTTCTCCAGATTGATCAGAGACGGCACATTGAGACCCTTGCCGACCGGAGGCTTCTTCGCTTGGTTCGGGTAGACTGTGCAAGACCGAATTTCGAGAACCACGATGTTCTCGTAGAGGTTATCGAGATCGATGGTCGTGAGGTCGACAGGAACCTTGAACTTCACCCAACCGCAGTTGTCTCGGCCCACAGTAAAGTTCGAGACTTTCTGGCGCTGGACTCGGTTCATGCTCGAAATCTCCTCTTTGGTAGGGGACATCCAGTAGGCACCCGGCTCTTTGTCCGAGCTGGGCTCTGCAGGCGTCGGCGTCGAGGCTGCCGGCACGTCTTCTTCGTGAACAATAGCCAGCTCATTGCCACTCGTGTGCTCCGTCTCAGGGGTGGCCGTCTTAGGGCCGTTCACGCCGTTCGAGCGTTTCGGTCGGATGTAACCCAGGTCAGTGGCGCTAGGAGTAATGTCCTGGGTGTCGTTCTGCGCATCGCTGGCCTCCCCAGCGGCATCGCCGTTGCTGGTTTCAAAACTGACGCGTTTCTGAACCTTACGAGAACCACCGGCGGCGTCCTGGGAAGATTGATCTCTGGTAGGGGTGGAGAAAAGGTCGTTTCGCAAATCGCGGTTAATAACCAGCTTCTTAACGTTATTGTTTCCATAGAGTCGGGAGCTCGTGCTTGCGGAGAAGGCACCAGGAGCCAATAGGCTGTCCTCAACGTTGAAGCTGCGTCGCAGAGTGTTAGTGGAGACACTCTTGGACATACTGCGGTTCAAACTTCCGCCCGCAATCAAGCTCTGTGACATGGAGGCAGGGGTGGTTGTCGTGCTGGACGGGCTGTTGGGAGTCCCATAGCTGCTGTAGGAGAACCCAAAGCCGCGCTTCTGGGGGGTCGCGAAACGCGAAGCAGAGCCGGGGTTCAGCTTGTAGATAGGGAGAATAGAGGGTCGTTTCGTCTGCTTCTTGGCCGACAGCGGGGTGGCCAGAGGGCCAGGATCGCTGGCTTGAACAGGCAGGTTGCCGAATAACGACACACCGTAGGCAGATGGGTCGTTTACGCTCGCGGTCAAGGCTGGCGGTCCCTGGGAGTTCGTTGAGCCTCCGAAGAAGGAGCCCCCCAGGGTGTTTTGCGGCTGTTGCTGGTTCTGGCTGCCGCCAAACAAGCCGCCCTGCTGCTGATTCTGGGAGCTGCCAAAAAGGCCGCCGCCACCGGCGGCGGGTTGAGTACTCGCGCCGAAGAGCGAGGGCTTGTTTTGGCTCTGGTTCATGCCGCCAAAAAGTCCACCACCTTGCTGGGGTTGCTGCTGTTGCTGCTGCTGCGGCTGCTGCTGGCCACCAAGGCCGCCGAACAAACCGCCGCCGGTGTTGTTTTGAGCCGGCTGGGTACCACCGAAGAGTCCACCAGTCGCAGGCTTTGCGCCACCAAAAAGACCGCCGGACTGTTGCTGGGTCGCGCCACCAAAGCCGGTGGACTGCTGGGTGTTGGCGCCGCCGAAGAGGCCGCCGCCCGTATTGGTGTTGGCGGGCGCAGCCGACCCAAAGAGCCCGCCGCCCGCGGGCTTCTGCTGGTTGTTTCCGAACAAACCTCCACCTTGCTGCTGGTTGTTCTGCGCACCAAAGCCACCAGCGCCGGCGCCGCCGAAAGGTGTATTGGTGTTCTGCTGCTGGTTCGCATTGCCAAAGAGGCCGCCAGTGCCGCCGGTGTTGTTTTGTTGCGCGTTCGCATTGCCAAAGAGGCCGCCTCCGCCGGTGGCACCGCCACCGAACCCGCCTCCCGTATTGGCCGTGTTGGTACCGAAACCCGTGGACGTGTTGTTCGTGGCGTTCCCGAAGCTGAAGCCACTTCCGGTCTTCTGCTGGCCGGCAGCGGCGTTGTTGTTACCGAAAAGGCCGCCCGTGTTGGTGTTTGCAGCTCCAAATCCGCCAGTAGTGTTCGTGCCGGAACCAAAGCCACCACCTCCGGAGCCAAACAAGCCGGTTCCAGACTGTGCAGGTTGGGTAGTTGCGCCACTGCCGAAAAGTCCTCCGCCGGCGGGGGCAGCAGGTTTCTGACCAAACAGGCCTCCACCCGCAGCAGCGCCAAATCCGCCGGTTGTATTGTTTTGAGTGCCGAAGCCCCCAGACGCATTGTTGGCGCCGCCAAACAGGCCTCCGCCGGTATTCGAGCCAGCGCCGAACGAGCTTGTGGTCGCGTTGTTGGATCCGAAACCCCCAGTGGCAGCACCGAAACCACCACCTCCAAAGCCACCCCCGGCGCCGTTACCAAAGCGACGTCCCTGAGCGTAGTCGGCCAACCTCAACTCTTCGGCAGACCACTTCTTGTAGGGTTCCTGGAACAGGATGTTCTGGAATGAGTTCTGGGCATTTCCAGTCGTGCCTTCTTTCTCCACAAGAGGCTGAAAGGGAGTTGTGGCGGTCCCAGGAGGGTCGCCTACAGGGCCGGCCAATGCTGTGCTAGCAGGGGCGCCGAAGGCGCCGGTCGAGCCAAACCCGCCTGTAGTGGTGTTGGCAGCACCGCCGCCAAAGAGTCCGCCAGTCGTTCCGGTCGAGGCACCGGTACCGAAGGCAGGCTTCGCCGCGCCGCCACCGCCAAAGAGGCCGCCGCCGCCCGAAGCGCCGCCGCCAAAGGGACTCGAAGTACTGGCGCCGGTGTTGGAGCCAAACCCACCACCGCCGAAACCGCCTGACGTCGTAGCTGCAGAGCCGCCGAAGAGACCGCCGCCAGTGGATGGGGCTGCGCCAAAGGCAGGCTTCGCCGCGCCGAAGCTGTTGGCGGTGTTGTTTGCGCCGAATGCTCCCGTGGCGCCGCCAAAGGCACCGCCGGTAGATGCGGTGTTGGCGCCGCTGGCGCCGCCGCCGCCGAAGAGGCCTCCACCGCCCGTGTTCGTCGAGCCGAAGCCGCCGCCGGTGTTGGTGTTGGATCCAAAGCCGCCTGCAAGGGAATGGGTTAGATGGAGCGGGCCAGACGGGTCAGGGGGTGAAGAACGTACCTGAGGTGGCTCCGCCGAAGCCCCCGAAGCCGGTCGACGCGGTGTTGCCGGTATTATTGTTGGAGCCGAAGCCTCCAAAGCCTCCCCCGAACGACATTTTGGCGGGTGTGATGCGATGCGAAGTCGCTCAGAAGGGAGGGAGATGGCACGAAGCCAGGGAAAGGATTCTGGGGGGGTGGCGCGTCAGACGCGTGAAATGCTGGGCGAGAACTTGTAACTATGTGGCCGAAGACATGGGAAACCAGAGGGGAGAATCGGCTTGGTTGCGACTGGGCGACGATGAGCAGACCCGTGTTGCGCGTTGCGATGGCGGTCTGCGAGGATGTGACGTGCAATGGATTTTTTTTTTCGCGATTGCAGGCTGGTTCGCGAAGTGGGTGATGATGGGCGGAAAAAAGAGACCGGGGTCTGTCGGGGTCAGGCAGATCGCACAGACTGGCAGGACCGGGTCGGGGAGGAGATGCCGAGTGACGACAACAAAAGAAGAGGCAGAAAAGTGCCAACGGGTGGCGGTCGGTGGATTGGAGTCCTGAGTGCCGGTCCCTGGGGTGGAGGGGGATGGATGGGGAATGAATGCAAAAGGCGTGTGTCGTGAGTTTGATGCTTGGGCAAATAGACTGGGCAGCGGCGGCAGCCAAAAAGGATGGGGACCGGGTGCTGGCCTTTAACCTTAGTGGACAAGGGAAAGCTGGAGGTCTGCGCGCGCAGGCAGGATGGATTTGGGGGGGGAGCACGGTTAGAGGGGAGGAGCCTGGGAAAGAGAGAGAAAGACAGAGAGAGAGGGAGGGAGAGCTTGGCCGGTAACCTCGTCTAGGGTTGCTAGCTGCCTAGTACCCGCACTCGCACTCTGTAGGAGGAGGTACCTCCGGTACGCTTATTGGCCTGAGGATCCACCAGAGCTCCGGGCTGGGTCGTTCAATGTGGAAATTCCGAGCTCCAGCATGGAAGTGGGATGGGTAGACGAGGGATGCGAACTGGAAGGACTGCAAAGGGCAACGAACGATGAGGGAGCAATGGATGGATGGAAGGAAGGATGGATGGATAAGATGCGACGGGAGAGTGACGAGAAGAGATGGCGGCGGCTGCTTCTGCTGCTGCTGCTGCTGCTGCTGCTGCTGCTGCTGCTGCTGCTGCTGCCGCTGCTGTTGCTGCCGCGGCGGCTGGCACCTACTCCAGCCGAAAACCACCTCAACAACACCTACAATCGCAATCACAAACAAACACGAACACAGTCACACTTTTTTTTTTTGTCTTGAGGCAGATGTCTCCCTCAAATGGCATATCACAATTCAAGAGTCCTTGCGATAAATGGCTTTCCCCGGCTGCTGACGGACGGCCTCGGAGAGTTGAGAGTGGTAGGAGTTCTGGGAATCAACACGAGGGAAAAGGGTAGACTTGGTTGGCCTCCCTTATATATCTTTCCGCGGGTGCCCACCTGGGAACACGGTGCTTTGGGCGCTGCCAATCACACTACAAGCTGGCGCTGTTGATTGTTAAGCAAGGCAGACTCCTATTTTACAGGCCATTGCTGCCTGCAGGTGGTCACGAGGACGTCTTTTTGCATAAGAGGTAGTCGATATGTAAATTACATAAAGTCATTCTTTCTGCACATTCGCCTGCCTGATTACCTATGTACTTTACCTTGAGTACAACTGCGCGTATGTGCGTGTTCCCACTTCATACGCAAGTCTTATAGGGCTAATAGTAGGTGCCTATGCCTGCTCATGGAATGCGGTGTCTATCATGAGCACTCTCTACCTTACCTTGTACCTAGGAAGGGTGAGCCAAACTAATTACAGGTGCTTCGGTTGTGGACGCATTGCATACAGGTACATATTATGAGGTGCCGGTCGGGAACGGATCCATGGTTACATATCCCATACAGTTTCCATACTGTACAGTGACAGGCATCCCATCCCTTTACGGACGGTATTTACCATACGCGCGACCACGCGCCTGCCCCTCGATCGGCAGCCACCACGCGTGCCTGGCTTCCCCCCCCTACTGTGTAGAGCTCCCGTCTCTTTTCTGGACGCGTGCGCCATGGGAAGAGACGCCAACGCCCGCGTCCACATCCGGCGCGGAAATCCATTCGTCGGCTCTCGTCCCGTTCCCCGGGGCACCCGGCTTTTAGGGCGCCCATGTCCTGTCTCCTCCGTAACTGTGGTATAGCCCAACCTCACGATATTCTCATGTTGTTCGCGTCTCCCGTCCGGCCTTGAGACCGTCGTCGACCCTGTGTATTCGCCAGCCCACTTTCTCCCCTCCCCCGTCCGTTTTCTGGGGATTGGCCATCCGCGCATTGCCGTGCCGTTTTCTATAGCATCGCGGGGGTTTTTATTTTTCTTCCTATTTTTATTGCGACGCTATGGACCTTGCCTGCTGTACAAGCCATTGAACCCGCCCAGTCAGCCAGCCAGCCCTTCGTCCCCTCGCGGGCGAGCGCGCATTCCTGCGAGAGATACCCACCGGCCTGCCGGCCACACCATCCATTGTCGAACCGTCCGCTTTCGTCGTTGGCGACGAGCGCAGACGCGCTACCGTGGGGGAAGAGGCCTATTTGTCCTGTCAACTCGCATTGTGCGCGCCGGGGGGCCTTTCTTTCACCGCCCTGGTTCGAATCCCCTTGCCCGTTCGTCCTCTCCGAAAGCAAGCGCGTGTCTATTCCCGCCCGCACCCACCACCTCCGCCTCCGCACGAGACCAAACGTTTGCCTACACACAAACTCGGGTCGTCGGCGACACGGCCCACGACGCCTCGGCCCACGCCTGCTGCGCCCATCGCGACGCGTCGGAAATAGGAAAGCCTCTGGTCGCGAAGCCCAAGCAGGGCAAGGGCAAAGCTGCCACCATGAACAGCTACGCAAACACCATGAACGACTACAAACACTCGGAGAGGACGGGTGCCCACGCGCTTTCCCACCGGCCCAACCCCGGCGCCAGCACGTCACGGCCGTCCGGCGGCCGCTTTGCGCCGCCCATACAAAACCCCCACCAGCAGGAGCCGTGGGAGCAAATATCCGACGAGCACCGGTCCGAGGTCAATGATTGTGTAAGTCGAGGCGCACACGCGCGCGGGCGCGCGCACGCGGAAAGGAGGGGGGGGGGAGGGTAGGGAGCACCACCCGGCCGCTGACAATCCATGCACACCCCCAGTTCCAACTGTTCGACATGAATAAAGACGAACACCTCGACTTTTCCGAGTTCCGCTACGCCCTGCAGGCGCTGGGCTTCTCCAACATCCCGCGCGCCGAGCTCATTACCGCCTTCAAGTCGCTGTCCGTCCCGCGGCCCAACTGGACGCCGTTGCCCCAGATGGCCGGGCATCCGAACCCCCCGCAAACGCCCGGCGTGGTCGACCTCCGCCTGCCGCGCGACGGCTTCCAGTCCGTCGCCGCCTCCTACATCGCGGCCCGCGACCCGCGCGAGGAGCTGCTGAAAACGTTCGCCCTCTTCGACAAGGGGGGCAAGGGCATGATCACCGTCGACGACCTCAGGATGGTCGTCAAGGAGCTGGGCGAGGACGTGGCCGAGAACGAGCTCCGCAGCATGGTGGAGCAGTTTGACATTGAGGACAAGGGCGGCGTAGGGCGGGAGGAGTTCTTGGGCATCTTCCTGAGCGGATGAGGATCGGGCCCAAGATGGGCGTCTTGAACAGAACCGAGTGTTTTCACAAACACACTCGCCCGTACCAAAAGCCGCCGCCGCGAGGCTACCCTCCGTCTTCTCCCACGGGACGATTGCTTTGTCCAACACAAGCTCCTCGAAACAGGCCTTGGCAATACCTGGATTCACAGGGCTGAACATGCGCCGGTGCCGTCTCCACGAAGTAGCCGGCAGGGAGGCAGGGTGTCCAGGCCTATATAAGTGGCAGGCCGCGGGTCCAAAGCGAGGAAGGGGCCGAGGCCGAAGACGGGCCAGCCGGCGAGGACGCGGTGCGAGAAGAGCGTTGCGCTGGGACGCAGAGGAGTAGATCACTTGTATATACCCCCCCTTTTGTTCTACCCAGGGTGTAGTTATTGGAGGGTGACGGTTGGAATAAACCGCAGAGACGATATTCAACACGCAAACCTGCCTCGGCTGTACACCCCGTCTCGTTTCTACCGTACAAGGCGACAGAAGCCCTTCAGACCTTGTCATGTTTCGTGCGCCACGTAATTGCTGTGCTCGGAACCAATCGACTGCTTCCCTGGGCATGACTCTTTCTCGACGCGTTTTCCCGTTCACATGGCTACTCCTTTTTTACGCCGATCATAGGGGGAACCGAGTCGATTCATTAATTAGGTATGTATACTAGCAATATGCCCATCTCGCCGAGGTCCCTATTTTCACGACATGGCTCACGGTGACGAAAATCAAATACACATGGGTTGTCATCTATGAAATGGTGGCGTGTCTTCAAGGACTTCGCGCCGCAAGTGAAGAGAATTGACACCCTTGACACCAGAATCCCCCCATCCCGTCCCATCGTTAGAATCACTCGCCAAAAATGGCTGAGCGAATCTGTTTCGCCCTCTTGCCGTAATCCACAACAGGTCGCCTAAGCAACCAGTGTTCGGTAACGGCCGAGTCCTCGCTACCGCTCAACAAGAGCAGGTAATTTGCAGCAACTACTTCAAACTGCCTGGGTGTGCTCGGATAGGCTCACAAAACCGAAGATGATTTTGACCGCGGCTTGAACAAAAAAAGCGTAAGCCTCAGGCCGCAACGCTCGTGACCTTTACAACCACGCGTTCCAGCTAAAAGCGAATGTTGCTTCTTGCCCATCCCACTTCAGTAGGCGTGATGAGCCGCATACGTAGGAAGGGTGCCTAGAACTGGATAAGATCCTGACCCTGCTGGTTGTTTTGCTGTGGCCTGGAAAACGGGTTGCTCTGGCCACCGAAACCGTTCATACCCATATTTGCAGGCCCAGTCGCGACGGGCATCTGTTGTCCTCCATATTGGACCTGGGGCATGCCGGTGAACTGCTGCCGCATGAAAGGGTTACTTCCTGTAGCATCACTGGTGACCTTGTTCAACCCAGCTCCAGATGAGTTGACAAATGTGCCAGGAGCAGTGTGCTGGGCAGGAATACGGAGGTTGCCCGTGTTGCCGAAAGTATCCATACCGTCACCGCTAGCAAGCAGCGCATTAAGTTTCGCTTCATGTTCATTCATTTCTCTTTGGGGTTGCTGCTGCTGCTGCTGCTGCTGCTGGGGCGGCGGCTGGAATGTTGGCTGGGGTGGAGGAGTAAAGGTCTGCAAAGACTTTTGTTCAGGCAGGGCCTGCAGGCTGTTCATACTGGGTATGGTTGAAGCCTTCTGGGCAGATTGGGGACGGTTCGTGGCGAAGGGGTTGTTGGAGCCGGTTGGAGTGGCCATCAGTGTCGATGGGACGGCCATGTTGTTGTTTCCGGTAGCCCAAGGGTTGTTGCTTCCTGGCTGCGCAGTCGGTTCGGGAGATACGGCCTGCTGGAAGTTGAATTGGGGCTGCTGCTGCTGCTGCTGCGCATAGGGGTTGTTCATGCCAGTTTGCATGGGGTATTGCTGCTGCGGCAGCTGCAACTGCTGCTGGTTCTGCTGCTGCCCATAAGGATCGTACATGCCGGTCGGCTGCATGCCGGTCGGCTGGGTGCCGTAGCCGTTCTGGAAACCATTCGGGTAGCCCGTGTACTGGTTGGTCATGTTGGGCATGTTGTAGCCGGTTGGCTGCATGCCTATCGGGCTTTGCTCCGTCGTCGGGTTGCCGAACCAGTCGACGTTGTTGCCCTGCTGGTAGCCCATGTTCATTCCGGTCGGCTGTGGGTTCTGGCCCGGCATGGCGAAGGGATCATCGTCGAAAAGGGAGTTGGCGTTGCTCTCCTCCAGCTCCCGTCGCCGACGCTCCTCTTCCTCCTTGCTGAGCTTGATGGCCTTGGCCAGATCGTCGTCGGTCTCGCCGCCCTGGCGGCCCTCCCGCCTCCTCCGGTCCTCCTCCTCCTGGTACTTGCTAGCTTCAAGAGCAAGTTTGTATTCGGCATCGTCGTCGTCGTCGCTGCTTCGGTGCGGTCGCTGGCGTCTCTGGGACGGAGGCGGCACACTGCCTTCGGGCATGAATTCCTCGATACCCGACACGCGGGACTTCCACGTCTTGCGGTCGCTGCGCTCGGCTCTCAATCGCTCTTCGTCCAGGAGCAGGGCCGTCAATTCCTTGGCGGCCACGCGGACTGCAGAAGGGGTCAGCGGGGCTGCGCTCGTGGCGACATGGGGACGTGGGCATGCTCACCATTTTGTCCAACGTCTCGGCCGTCCTCGTCGACATATTGGAATTCGCGCAGGGTCTTGATGACGTAGGCGTTCTTGCGACCCCAGGTCACCACCAACTCGGAACCCTCGTGCAGACAGTAGTCGAGAACCTTCAGAGCCTTGAGAACGTGCCGCCAGTTCTTGCCTTTGTCGTTCAGGCGCTTGTCCAGCATGTCCACGATGTCGTAGAACTCGGTCGACCTGTCGTCGCCGTCAGCATGGCACTCCCGAGCACGGGGCTGCGGTGGGGTGCGCATACGAATTGAAAGTCAACTGAGCGATCTCGCTCATCTGGGTGCCGGTCGGCCCCCAAGGGTCGTTGCTCGTGGCTGGGAAATGCGTCAGGACCGGATCGGGCGGCCGGGGAAGTGTGGTCGCGCGGGGCGGGGGAGGGAGCAGCACGTACCTTCGCGCACCTTGACCTGCACACTGGAATAACCCTTGGTGACATTTTTGACGCTTCGCATTACCTTGGACATGGTGGCGGCTTGCGTCGTCGGAGACGGCGAATCGGTGGGAGTGGGTTGGATTGAATCAAGAGAGGAGAGAGGCAACCGATTGATGGATGGAGCTGCCGGTCGCAGAATTCGGCGCACGCTGCGTGTACGTAGACTGCGGGTGTCAGGAGGCCCAGAAGGAGGGCGGCAGGGCGGCTCGGCTGATGACGACTGCTCCTGGTGCTGCTGGAAGAGCCGGCTAAGGAAAGGGCGGCGCGCGGCGCAGATCCAGCCCGCGGATGCGTGCAGCTGTCGAGACAAGAGGCGCTTGGACGACGGGGTTTGACAACAGGGGCCGCGTTGCAGAGATGGTCAGACGGTCACCTGCGGTAGGGGAAGGGGAGGAGGGGAGGAGAAGGAGAGGAGGTGGTGATTGTGGTGGAATGATGGATGGGTTTAGGGATGTAGTAGGTAGTGAGTGACGGACTCTCTGCCTGGCTGGCGCGCGCGCCGGGTCTCATTGACTGGGATGGAGAGAGAGAGATGGATGGATGGATGGGGGGGGGGGGGGGGGGGGGGGTGAGTGGATGATTGATGGGCCCGGGTTTGGGGACTGGGAGAGAGACTGGCTCGACTGGCAGATTGGGAGACGACCTGTAACTAGCCGAAAGGGCTGGCCGAAGTGACGAACGGATTGAGCACTTAGTTGCACGCTCTCAACCCTCACAGAGGTAAGTATGGGATGGATCGATAGCCCTACCAAACATCCATCCAACTAACATACTTATGTACGTACATCATTGATGTATGAGGTATGGAAGACGTACTTACTTCCATACATTACATTACACCTATCTAACCTCCCATACCTACATACATATCTACCTCAAGTAACCAAGTACGGGGGGGTTGGGAAGACCAAAAAGTGCCCGCTGGAGAGAGCCGAAATTGTGCAGCACCCAGAGAGGTTCGGCTTGGCTCAGGTAAGAGAGCACGATGCCTGCCTGGCTGGGCCTGGATTGGGGGGGGGGGGGGGGGGGGGGAAGGGAAGAGGCCAGCCCGCCAGCCGCCGCTTGCTCGCCCAACGACAACCAGGGGGGGCCTGTGCCTGGCAATACCCAGTTCTACCTGGAAGCCTAATCAAAAGGTAATTCGCTCAACCTACCTGTTCATCTTGTTCCTCCTCTTCTCCCATGGCCGCGCCTGTCCCCTCCAGCCGTGTGGCCTGCGTCCTTCCGACACCCGCGCAGGGCCAGCGGGAGACATCTTGAGACAGAACGTGTCTCCTGCGCCGTCAACCGCGTCGAAATGCTCGATCGCGTTCGTCGCCCGTTGACGACGCTGCAAAGGCAACATGACGTAATACCCGACCACCCACCCCCCCGACTTTCAAATCGCCTGGGCTGGTGGCCCATATAATGTAGGTACATCCTAAGTTAGTATGTATCCACCTGCGCGTACTGCTTCAGGCCTGCATGTCGAGCCCAAAGAAGATTGAGCTGAGCCTAGGTAGGTAGGTAGGTATGCAGCCTTACAAGGGGAGGGAAAACAATCAGTCTCGCCAGCCTGATTCTATAGTTCATAGGGGGGGAGAGGGGGTGTCTGGGCTTGTTTTAGGCCTGGCTGGCTATAGGCAGGAGGCACATCCATCCCTATTGAAGTAAAATAAAATCCACCCGAAAGTATGGGATGGGACATCCGTCAGTGGCAGCCCTATACCTCCTACTTAGGTACCTCTTCTAGGTAAGTAACGTACGTAGGTATGTACCTAAACACTAGGAAGTCCCAATGCTGATGAGTATTGAGCCAACACCCAACATGGCATCCATGGTGCCGTGCAAGTATAAGTCGGTTCGTTCTGAATGTCTCGTCGTTAGATACCTACATACTTTGCTTCTCTATCCCACCCACCTCGAACCTGCTGGGATCGCTACCTACCCAAGTACATAGGTAGGTATGTACATGTAGGTACCTACGTATGGAACCATTGGCCATCATTCTGCCCCTATTATATCCCATACCTCTGCAGTCTATGCAGTTGACCAACCCCCGCATCCACGAATAGAGGCCCGGCCCGCTACGGTTCTCCTTAGTAAGCATTTCCTGCAAACCATTGTTATCCATTACACGGGCAGGTGACAGCCCGTCGCTGCTGGTGCAAGTTAGTGGAACCGGACCCTTCGTGCTTGAAATCGGCGTCACGTCCAAGACCAATGCCGGGCCTCCAATACGATCCGTCCGTCCAGCCTGACGAAGGAAAACCAACACATGCTATTGAAATCAATTAGGAGGTATCATTGCCCGCGGGAACGCCAGTGCATGGCCCCGAGGCCGGCTCGTGAGCACGACAGGGTGCCGCCCTCGCAACTATGTATGTCCCTGTTGTTACACGCCTCCCAGCCCCAGTAGAAATACAACTTGATTATGACTTCGCTTTCGCCAGCCAAGTCGCCAACCGTCCTTCACTCATCCTCTCCCTCGGCGTCCTCGTCTCCCATTACGACGTCGGCATCCTGGGCCCCATTGCCTCCTGCCTCCGCCTCCGCGCTGCTGCTTCCAGCAACCGGGGCGCCCTGGACCTCGAAATGCGCTGTCACGGTTGCCGCCTCGACGTTCTTGCCGCCTCGCTTACCCGCCGTCTCCGCGACCTGCACTTGCACCGTGTCCTCGGCATTCTCGCCCCCTGCCAGGGCGGCCAGTCTTTGCTTTTCTCGCTCCAGCCAACCGGGAGGAAGGCCCGGTCCGCTGTCAGCGTTGCCGTAGTCACTCTTCTTGGTCCCTTTGGGCCACCGACCAGGTCCCCGTCCGGTCCCACCGGACTTCTTGCGCACCGAGGTGGATTTCGGCTTCGACGCCGATTTCCTCACACTACCACCGCTGGGAGGGCGTCGCGGCCGGGGCCGGGGCACCGTGGCCGGTGCTCGGGGGGCTGTTGGTCGTATCGCGCTTGAGTTCATGCGCGGCATTGTCGGTCGTTTGGGGTTGGATGGCGGGAACACTTCAAATCTGACGGCGGGTATGTCGGCATATTGTGCCATCCACTCGTCCGTGTCTTCTGCCAGGGCCGCGCTAGTACTGCCTCGCCGCATGTCCATCTCTCCATGAGACTGCCGATGCTCGATATTCTTGCCATTTACCTGTGTCTCTTCCACTGGCATCACCGTGTTATCGTTGGGCTCGGTCGATTCAAGCACACTGGGCTCGACTTCCACCGACGGTTTCGGATTGGCGCCGTTCATCACAGCGAAATCCCCCGTCGCTATCCCACTTTCGGCGAGTATCTGGACCGTCTTGGCATCTTCGTCCTCCTCGCGAGGCGCAATCGCGTTAAGAGCCGGGCCGAGCTCGAAGTTCGTGGCATTGCTGCGCCCCATAACATAGGGTGTCCAGGTCAGGGCGTCCTCTTTCAACTTTACGTAGTTCTTGGACTCCCACTTGGCGACATATTCGCGGCAGAATGGAAGATCAACCCGGAAGGCATACACTTTGGTCTGCGGGTCCCGAACCAGGCACCGCAGTCCCTCCAGGGCCGAAATGACGTCGTCCGGCATCATGCCCGTGTCGTCTGCGATCTTCCTCACGCTCAAGCCCACCTTTGTCGACTTCTCTGCCGGCGTCTGCTCGAGGAGGTACTTGCACATGACGAGCCTCCAATAGTTGCGGTAGGATACGAGACCCATATCGGAGAGAGGTTTCTCGGGGGAACCAGTTTTTTCCTCCACGCGCGTGAGGAGGTACGAGAAGTCGATCAGGAGGTTACCATAGCCTTTTCGCTGGTGTATCGGCAAGGTGAGGATGCAGCTCACATTGTTTTGGCTGCTGGCCCTCTTCTCCTTGGAGAAATAGCCGACAAAGTGGTAACCCATGTCGTCATATTCGCAAAGGACATAAAATAAGAAAGGCTCCACGTCGTAGTAGAGCGTCTTGGACCCGAGGAAGAGTTTGGCCAACAAGCAGAGATTCTGACAGTAAACCGGATTCTTTCGGCCGTCAACCTCGAAGAAGGAAACCGAGCCGTGGCGATAGATTTCGTCCCCAGGCGGGTGTTTTGCGGGGCATTTGAGCTTGTGTCGCCACGCCACATAGTCCGAGTTCATGTATTTCAGACAGAACTCACAGATGTACAGCACACGGTTGCGGCTGTACTCTTCGGGATACGGCGCGGCGTACCAGGTGTCGATTTCCCAGCCGCCAAATTCAATGCACTCGATCTGGCTCGCGGGTCCAGCCGTCTTCTTCGACTTCTTGACCGGAACGTCCAACTCGGCCTGCATGATTAGGAGGCGGCTCCGCCATTCTTCGTCGGCCCTCTGCTTGGCCTCGTCGAACCGTCGTCTATCGTCCTTTGTGGGTAGCGTCTTGGATGTGTCTGCCTCTGCCTCGTTCAGAATGCCGCCGTAGGGCTTGCCCTTGAGCTCGTCAGTGTCCTTGTCGTAAAAGGAATAGAATGGCTGCGTATAGCTTGATGGTATGAAGGGCGCCATGGGAGGTATCAGTGTCTCCGCTGTACTGGTGGCTCGCGCTGTCGTAGCAGAACGAGCTGGGCGAGATGTGGTTTTCCGGTCGGGGCGTTTTTGAAGTTTAGGCTTCTGCGACAGAATCCGCCGCAATTCCGCTGGGTCGACACGCATTTTAACCAAGAGCGCGTTGCGCGAGTTTTTCATGATTGAGCACGTAGTCTCTGGGTTAGAAACCTTAAGACGCAGGGAGCGTGACGACCTGGGTCGTAGCGTGTCTTCCCCATTCGCCTTCTCGTGGCTTGGTGCAGCCTCATCTTGAGTCGACTCCTGTTCTTGCTCACTGGTGTTTCGACGTCGCTTCCGAAGAGAGATAACATCTTCTTCCAATTCGACTTCGGCAGATGAGGTTTTGCGTTTCCGGAGCACGCGGGACCCGTCCATGGGGTCCTCGTCGAGGACCAACTGATTGAATACCGAGTGCGAGTCTGGCTTGTTTTCGGCTGGCAACAGATCCCGTGCAAGCTTAGAGTCGGTCAACCGTCGGCTCGACGCTGGTGATATAGCCTCGAGCTCGGTATCGCCATTGGCGGGCACCGCCTCCTCCACAGCAGTTTCGGCACCTGATCCAGACGCCTCGTCATCTCCAGCGCACTCGGAACATTTCCACTTTGCGGTGCCTACATATTATGAGCCGGCTGGGTTGGGATGGGATTGTAACTCGCGCACTGGCTACTTACCATCTGATTCGCTGAAGCCATTGGTATCGCGTGCGCATTGCTGGTGTGCTAAGAAGAGTCAGCGACTGTTGTTCTTGGATTTCCATAGAAGGGCGCCTTGGTTTACCATGCTCGCCGCAGCCTTTGCAAGCCAGCAGAGGGTCGGATTCACGGTTGGAAGTGTCCCCCCCTGACCCCTTACAGAGCATGCACGTTTTTGCATCGGCAGCTTCGGATGCGTCCTCATCGTCATCGTCTTCTTCTTCTTCGTCGTCGTCGTCATCGTCGCCATCGTCCCCTTCTTCCTCGTCTGCTTCATCAGCTTCTTCGTCGTCGTCGTCGTTCTCGACGGTGTCTTCCCATTCGGCAGCGGATTCTCGATCGCTGACGACCGAGGCAGTACTCGCATCTTCGCCGCTGTCGCTATCTTCATCTTCCGTCTCGCCAGGCTTGATCTTAACGGCGCCCACGCCCTCGGCTTCGTCGTCTTCGTCGGGGTCGTCAGTCTCATCGTCCGAGGCAGTATTTTCATCAGCGCCTTGTGTGTCGGCAACTTCGTCCTCTTCGCCCTCGGCATCGTCTTCGCCACTGGCGTCGTCTTCGCCCCCCGTGTTATCGTCTCCGGTTTGCATGGTATCGTCAACTTGGGCGTCGGTCTCTGGCTGGGCCGCACTGGGCCGGTCTTGTTCTGGCACATCTTGTTCCAGCTTTACTGTTTGTGTGTTTTCAACTGCTACGTCATTCTCGGCGGTAGCTTCGAGACGGTGGGGGCCAGCCTCTTGCTTGACTTCGGCAGGCCCGTCGTTCGCAACAGAAACGGGGGGTTGCGAGGTGGCAGGTGCGGCATGGCCACTATCGATCGCCATGGCATCGCCTCCATCGTCGTCCTCGAATTCGGCGTCCTCCTCGGAGAGAACGACGCTCTGCTGTAGCTCTTCTTCGGCGTTCGTCATGTTGGAATAGGTGGAGCGCCGATCGGGGTTGTGGTGCGTGGTGGTGGATGACCAGTGCGCTGGGCGCAAAGAGAGGGGAGCGGTTGGATCGTATCAAGGGAGCGTGGAGGCGCAAGTCGCAGGGCTACCAACAAAACCGTCGCATGCTTCTCGCACCCGGTGTCATCCAGATAATCTGGCGGCGGTGCCTGATCAGGATGCGCAACGGCAGCGGCTCGTGTTCAGAAAGACGGGGTGCGCGAGAGGCATGAGGCTCGATGCAGTGTGGGCCCGGGCTGTCAACGGGCGTAGCTGGACGCGCGAAATCTCGGCGCACGGAGGGGGAACCGGGTGTTCTCGCATGGGACACGGGCGTGGGGGGCAATTCGGCGCGTGGTCTCACGTGCAAACGAACATGAAAGTGGTGTTGCGGTCGAAGACAGCTCGATACGAGCGAGAGACCACCCTCCAGGTCGACACTTTGGGGAGAGCTGGAGGTTCACGCGGCTGCTGGAGCAGGGTGGGTCCCGACCTTAGTCAGCTGGAACCTCTCATTCAACAGCAATGATCCCATCCCATGCCATGCCATTTAGCGTCCAAGCTCCCCCGGTTGGGGGCAGGACCACCAGCCATTGGCCAGGACAGCACGAGTGGTGGCACCCAATCGACGAGTTCGTCCTGAGGCTGCAAGGCTGCACTCCATCCATCTCCGACCCGACCTCAATTCGCTTCCACGGTACGGAATCGACCGCCGGCGATAGCTTCCCGATCTCCCCGACGAAACCGCACACTGCGATCCCACCACCATGCCCGTCCCCTTCGAAGCCCTCATTCCTTATGGAATCATCCTGGCCGTAAGCCTGCCGGCGTAGCCCGTGTTGCCGACCCTCGGATGCTAAGTCTATGCCCATCAGATGTTCGGCGTGACCGGCGCCGGCATGTCCAAGATCAAGAACATGACCAACGGCGGAAAGCGCACGCGACGATCCCTCGACCAGTGGGACAGAGTACGGCTCGTACCAGCTCACGGCAGTCTGTCCAGGTGCTGACCCGCCGTGCTTGTAGCAAATGATGGACCGCGACCGAAGAATCACGGGTTTCCTACGAGGGCAATCCGATTCGCCGACCGCACCGCCCGGCTACGAGCTGAACAACCCCTGGAGAGTACGTGGAAACGACAGTGCATGGCCCATCTGTACCCGTTGCTCACCAGTCTGCAGGTCGAGAAGCGGATGCTCTAGAGGGCTGGCCCGGTTTCGGCGAAGGAATCGGCACAGGCGCCGGCGCGCTGTAGACGAGGGACAAGACCAGGCGCCCATACGGAGGTCACGAGTTTCGATTGCCCGGAATGGAAGGGGGTATCATTATCCAGCCTCCGCCGTCTATGCTCAACGCCAACACCGAGTATCTACTTCTGATACAATGGAAGATGCCGTACTGTCAGATCCTAATCTCTGGCCTGTTTTTGTTTAGCCCCTCCAGCAGCATGCAAGCCTGGCAAAGCTTCTGGCTTGACATGTAACCACATCTCTCACAAGAACCCAGCTTCTGCTTAGTGACGATGGGCAGGCTGGTACTGGCCGCTTTGGTCTCCTTTTCCGGCTTTCTCGACGGTTCGTCACGGTGGCCCGCATTGGGAGGCATGGTGATCTCCGTCTCGAGGTCAAGGGCTGCTACTGACTCGTTCTGCCTCAGTTGCTTCTCCATGGCGGCCATCTCGCCCCCAGAAGCCCGGCCGTTCGCGGATCCGCACCCGCCGACGTTGTCGTCTTCCACGGCCGTGGGTATAGAGGCTTCCTTGCCCTTGCACCCACACGTGTCGGCGGTCTGCCCTGGCACCAGGCGAGCCATGTCTTCGCCGCTTCGGACGACATCAAGGATGGCGCTCGGTCGAACCTTTTCCAAGTTCTTGATCAGACTCCTGGCGCTTCCCCTGAACGCCTCGGGGCTGTATATGCATTCTGTGCTGAAGTAGTCCAGCTTCTTGTGGTGTGCGTACAGGACAATCTCCTTTTCGTAAGCATATTTGAGCGGCTTGCTGCGTTTGACGTCGCTGGCATTGCTTCCAGTGACAATGCTGGTCGCTCGTGAAAGCCGTGCCAAGTCACCGCGAAGGAGATTCATCAACACGGTCTCGGCCACATCGTCGGCGTTGTGACCAGTGACAACGTGCCGAATGCCAAGCATCTTGGCCCCCCGGTCCAGGGCCTGGCGCCGAAAGACACCACAATAGGTGCAGTTGCCTTTCTTGCCAATGGTCTCGACAACTTGGTCCATGGTCCACCCGTACAGTTCATCGTAGCCCACGATTTTCAAGGGCATGTCATACTGCACTGCGTTTCTCTTCACCGTCTCCAGCGAATCATCCCGGTAGCCTCTGATGCCCTCGTCGATGCTGAGGAGGACCAAATCCAAACCGTACTGGTGGCGATCGTTGAGCGTCTTTAGCACTGATGCCAATACCGTTGAATCCTTGCCACCAGAAGCCCCGATGGCGATTTTGTCGCCAGGGTGGAATAGCTCGGACGATGTGATGGTGTGATGCACTTCGTCCTCGAAGATACGAATGAAGCAGCCCTTGCAGAGCTTCTGATGGTTTTTCGGCCGCTTGATGAGGGCGCGCTCCGTCTTGCAGATAGCGCAAAGTGCTGGTGCCATTGTCACCCGCCCAGTCGTAATCCGTTTGGGAGAGAGGTAAGCTGCTTTATTGGGTTGAGGATAGACGGGAGGTAGGTAGTGGTAGATGGGTCAATCAGTCGGTGGTGAGATGGGAAAGCAGCATGGACGGACGGACGGCAGATGTTGGGTATGGATGACATGGGATCCATTCGCGGCATAGGTAAGTACAGCTTGGACTCCAGTTACTACAGGCCCTCTAGCCTCTCTCGCTTTCCCTCATGTCCTCCTGACTCATCAAGACCGGAAAGACCATCGGGAGGGAAAGCTTGGTGGGCGGTTCAAGTGACTTCCGCCACGCCGTGGCCAACCGGACAGTCACGCCGCCCCGAGGGGCTGATGAGGGGCAGAGGGGCCGATGTGCTAATGCGCTAGTCCCAGGATGGTGTAGCGTCAGCCTGCACGGGCCGGGCACACACGCACTCGCCTTGGGAAACCCTACGAACACCACAATTTTTTCCGATTTCTATTTGGACACCAGTGACTTTTGTCGAGATTTCTCCCTCCTCATTCCTCTCGAACCGGTCGACCGCAGCAACCACCGCCCAACGACCACTCGACCAACTATCACCATGGTAAGCTCCTGAGTCTTGCGATTGCTGTGCTCTGGCACGCAATCATCTTTCAAAACTGCTATGGCGCTCGCTAGCCGAGTTGTCCATCTTCCGCCCGTTGCCTCGTGGCGCGGGTGAAGACATGGCTTGAGATCTCGCGGGTGCTGCTGGAACATGCCTCCCACATGCGAATCTCTCTAGAGTTCTGGGAAGACTACAGTTAATGAACAACATTTGCTGATGTCTTCTTTCCTCAATGATAGCCTCCCAAGTCCGGTAAGAAGGCCGCCCCGGCCCCGTTCCCTTCGCAGAAGGCGGGCAAGAAGGCGCCCAAGGTGAGTTCCCCGCCCCTCGTCCCCAGCCTCGTGTGCTGGCGGGTGCTGACGTGCCGTGGCAGAACCCTCTCATCGAGAAGCGCCCTCGCAACTTCGGTATCGGCCAGGACATCCAGCCCAAGCGCAACCTCTCGCGCATGGTGAAGTGGCCCGAGTATGTCCTGCTCCAGCGCCAGCGCAAGATCCTCAACATGCGCCTGAAGGTGCCCCCTGCGATCGCCCAGTTCCAGCACGTCCTCGACCGCAACACCGCCGCCCAGGTCCTGAAGCTCCTCAACAAGTACCGTCCTGAGACCAAGGCCGAGAAGAAGGAGCGCCTGACCAAGGAGGCCACCGCCATCAAGGAGGGCAAGAAGAAGGAGGACGTCAGCAAGAAGCCTTACGCCGTCAAGTACGGTCTGAACCACGTCGTCGGCCTGATTGAGAACAAGAAGGCCTCGCTTGTCCTGATCCCCAACGATGTCGACCCCATTGAGCTCGTCATCTTCCTGCCCGCTCTCTGCCGCAAGATGGGCGTCCCCTACGCCATCATCAAGGGCAAGGCCCGCCTCGGAACCGTTGTCCACAAGAAGGTATGACACGCCCCGGTTGACTCCGTTTCTGCTTCCTCAACTAACCGTCGGCAGACCGCCGCTGTTGTCGCCATCACCGAGGTCCGCTCCGAGGACAAGTCGGAGCTGTCCAAGGTTGTCAGCGCCATCAAGGATGGCTACATGGCCAACACCGACAGCGCCCGCAAGCAGTGGGGTGGTGGTATCATGGGTGCTAAGGCCAACATGCGCATGGCCAAGAAGCAGAAGGCCATCGACACGGCCATCAAGGTCTAAATGTTCGGTTCAACGTCTGGTCATGGGTAGGGAGTTCTTCAGCTTTGCAGCTTTGCACAGTTCCGGCGTTGGAGAGGTAAAATGGGAATACCAACCAAGAATGGATTTGCATGACACCTACTCCAAACCCTTGACTTGTTCCTTTTGAAGCCAGTGAACCGTGATCCGTCATGTCGTAGATCGGCACACGCTGCCGGGTGCGCAGTTCGTAGAGTGAGGCGCGAGGCGCGAGGCCATGGAAGGCCGTGCTGGAGCATTCATCATATCTCCCGAGTGAACGCGAGGGGATGCCGAGGATTGGGCGTTTTCTTATCATGTTTGGCGTTGACCGCCCAAGTCCTTCGGAGCCTCGGCGATTGGTCCGGTGGATGCGGTGGCCACGGGCAACCTCTGCTAGTGGTTACGGGGGAGGGGGTCCGGCGTTCCTCGGCCCCTTCAAACTTGTACATATGCGCCACCTCTCCTGTCTGTCCTCTATGTCGCAACGCGAGTATTGATGGGTGTGTACGTGGGGCTGGAGGAGGGATGGCGTTTTGACACATGTAAACAGGGCTATGTTTCTACCTCGTAGGTTCTTATGTAGATAGGGGGACCGGAAAGGCGGCCACCACGGACGGCTCTCTGGTATGATGACGGGCTGTAACTCTGCGCCGTGTAGGCTGGATGGTTTGTATGGATTGCAAACCTCTTTGTCTCCGCTTGCCACTTGGGGGGCCCGCGACACTTTTGACCCGTCTTGGGCGTCCTGATACGCGCGGCGCCGAGTCGCCCGGGCCGCAGGAATGCCGAATCGCCCGGCAGGAGATAGATATTGGGACCCGCGGCAGAAGGGCTTGGGGGATCAACGTCTGCATGGGCCTGCCGGTACAGACCCCAGCTTGGGGGGTAGCATTGCCGTTTGGTCCCCTCGAGGTAATCTGTGATGACCTGAATGCTGGGCTCTAACCGAGATTCGTCGCGACGTTTCCGGTGGGTGCGCATATACTCGGGCCCGATAAGAATAGACGGTGCCAAGGAGGCAAGCCCCCCCCCCCTACCCCCGGTGCTCTGGGCGTGGAAGTCAAAGAATCTGCCGTGGCGGATACATAGCAAGCGGCATCCTGGTCACCGCCAAGCATCACATATACCGGGCCCAAACGAGCAGTGCTTCAAATTTCTACCAGCGCGCCCCCGAAGCTTAGAGCGCCAAGCCTGGCTCGGCGACCCAGTGACGGGTGCGCGCGCGCGCGTTGGGTGAGCTGGCGGCGCCTGCGCAGCGCCAGTCGGAACAACGGGAACTCGAGTCGATCAGGAGGTGGTTCGCTTCCATGCGCGCGCCCCCAGGAGCAACAAGCCCGAACCCCGAGCCAAGGCGGGCGGCGGGAATCCAGGGGGGTGGGGGGGAAGAGGGTGCGTATACTCGGGCAATAGATGCGGATCTTGCCCTCCCATGGTTCCCGCTGTTTCTTCTCTGCCTCTGATGAGACGGCTTGGGAGGGGGGGATGGATCAGATCTTGGGGCCACCAATGGTCTCGGACAAGGCCTCGGCGAACGGCGGTACTGCTCGCAGATGCGGTGCGGACATGCTGACAGGAGAAGTGGGAATGCGTCCGAGCAGGCGGGACCTATTCCACCCTGCAGTGACAAGTCGTGTCCCATGCGGCCACGATACGTGGAGAGGCACAACACCATCCGCCGCGGACCTGGATCTACACTGTGTATGGATCTAGGTAGGTACCTACTACGTAACCTGTACCGTACGTAGGTGGTGCTTGTGCCTACTACCTCTATCTCCCCCGGACTTCTCTCGCGTGCCCGGGGAGGCCAGAAGCCCGTCCGACGAGCCAGGGTAGGTAGGGCCAAGCGGTCGCCCGCCGCGGACCTGCCACTCCCCCCATGCACCGCTCCGTCGCATTGTATACTATAGGCTTTTCCGTACAGGGGGGAGGAAGGCAAAGAGGGAGGGAGATAAGGAGGAACGGTGGGATGCATGGCGTCCACGATGCCCGGGGACTGATGCCGTCCCATGAAACGCCAGTGAACAACACCTAGTACATAGTCTGTCAGTTCCTCGCACGCCTTGGGGGGGTTTCGGCGACCGACTCATCTCTCTCTCTCTCTCTCACTCTCGCACACTATCTCTTTCTCTCCCTCTCTCTCTCACTCTCAAACTTTTCCCAATTTCGCTCCCCGGAAAGCTACTTCTGCCAACCCTTCGATCCGTTTCCTATTGCGACCAAGATCCAAGCCGTGCTGGCCCGCTTCGCCTATATCCACTTCTTGGCTTTTTTGACTTGCCCTCAGTCGAAAACCTGGCTCTCATTCCGCCCTGCCCTTCCCTCAGCCCCCGCCAAGGCAATACTCGGCAGAAGCAAATTGTTGGACGGGGTTCGCCTTCTGGGAGGAGATCCACCCGCCGTGCCGTCAGCGAACTGCTGTTCGACGACCCAGGGCAGACCCCCGGGGCTTTTGGCATTACTCAACAGATCGACCGCTCGGTGTTGCGCCAGGCCCGGAAATCTCTCGACAGCCTGCAGCTGGGTTTATATCGCTCCGCCCGCCAGCAATTGTACTTTGAGCTGTCGGCCCAGGACCTCGCGCTTCCCATCCTTCAGCAGCAGTCGCACCAGCAGCAGCCGCCGCCGTCACGCCCGCCGCCCTCGCACCCGCCACGGTCCTCCGACGACGCTCCGGAAGCCTCCATCACCATGTCTCGTAAGTTGCGCCTGTTCTCGCTCAGTGTTGCGTTGTCGCGGTGTCGCGGCAGCATCGGTCCGCCCATAGAAAGAACCCCATTCCTTTGTTTCCCACCCTTTTTGTTTTGTTTACGGCATGGGATTCCAGATGAATTGCCGGCTGCGACGTTGAGTTGCGCGCGGCGAGATCCCCCCCTCCCCGCAGAAAACAAATCTGTAGCTTGTTTAGAGGGGCCCATGCCTCAATTTGTTCTGACAGCCGAAAAAGTCGTACGATTCTGACCAACGCCTGCAGAAGATCTCCGCGACCCCTTCACCTACGCCCTGAGCTCTAACAAGGCCTGGGCCGCGTACAAGAGCCACCAGAACCCCGATTTCTTCCCTCGGCTCGCCGCTGGCCAATCGCCAAAGATCCGTATGTCGCGCCCCCTTCCCTCGTGCCGTGCCATCCCGTGCCGTTCTGTGCTGTGCCCGTCGCGCGGCCCCTGGCACCCCCCACGCCGTCGCGCCCCTCGCCCGACGGGCTGCCCAGCGTTCTTTTTTTTGAATAGCCGCGTGCTAACCAGCCGCTGCCGCAGTTTGGATCGGCTGCTCCGACTCGCGATGCCCCGAAACCACCATCCTGGGGGCGCAGCCCGGTGACGTCTTCGTGCACCGCAACATCGCCAACACGGTCGCGCCGTCGGACCTGAGCCTGCTGGCCGCCATCAAGTACTCGGTCGCCGTGCTCAAGGTCGACCACGTCATCCTCTGCGGCCACTCGGCCTGCGGCGGCGCCGTGGCCGCCCTGGGCGACGACCTGGTCGACGACGGCGGCATCCTCGACACCTGGCTGTCGACGCTGAAGAACATCCGCGCCGCCAACCAGGAGGAGCTCAACGGCATCAAGGACGCCGGCGCGCGCGCCGTCCGCTTCGCCGAGATGAACGTCGACGCCGGCGTCAAGGTGCTCATGGCCAACCCCGTCATCCAGAAGGCCATCAACGAGCGCGGCCTCCAGGTCCACGGCACCCTCTTCGACATCGCCTGCGGCTGCCTCCGGGACCTGGGCGTCGGCACCAAGCCCTTCAAGGCCGGGCGCAAGGCGAGCGGTGGCGCCGCCGCCTCGGCCCCCGAGGAAATCATCAAGGGCCAGCACGCCACCCTGGTCTTTGGGGCGGATGGCGCTGGCATGACGGCGCGATAAGCTGCCGGGTTGGGCCGGAGCCTTGGATTTTTGCGATTTTGGTTAAGCACCGAACGAGTGTACTGGCTACGGGTGGGAAAAGTGGTTGCACCGCCCGCAATGGCATTTTTTTAGGAAACTGGCCGGCGTTAAGAGAGTCATGATATCTCCAGCATAACGCTGTACGAGACAGCCTCAGATCATTGTTATTTTGAATTTATTATTCCACCATTGTTTTCGCCGCAGTCGCATCTATATAACGGCTTGATCACGGCCAACCGGCCTCGACACTCGTCAGTTACTCTCTATGCAGTGTGGTATTGCAGCGTTCCTGCAGGACACCGCTTCGTCGGACAAAGTCTACAACCTGCCGGAATGGAGCCCACGTGGGCGCAACTGGAACTTGGGATGACGCGGGGTCGCCAACCGTCACGCTACTCCGGAAGTAGGCATTCAGAAGTTTGCGTGCTGCGATGCGCTGCGCCAGCCAGGTCTTCGACCACGTTCGGATCTCCGGCGATCGGGTCGAGAGTCATGATTCAGCCGGGGTCCCAGGTGTTTTGGCAAGGCGCAAAGCCATGGGATGCCTGTGTACTTAGCACGTGCGTCAGCAATTGTCAGCCCGCCCCGCGGGGCCGTCGACTGTATGTACTTTTGCGAAGCGGTTCGAGTGTCCCTTACGTCCATCAATCCACGATCCAACGGTTATGGTGTGTGTGGTTGGAAAGCGGACGGACCTCTCCATACCACGAAGCCCCTATACGCGTGGATGCATCTCATGCATCTCCGCCTGTAGGAGCCGGGGTGCAGCGTGAACTAGCGACGCTGTCCGAATTGTTGAGTGCACCGCTGGTTCTGGGTGGGAATGGAAAACTACTTTACCTCCCATACCGCGTAGCCGAGTGTAACGGTGAGGTAACACTTGTGTATCGTGGAAGTGGGGGGGGGAACGAGGGGGGAGGGGGGCTGAAATGATGGTGGAAGTTGCCGATCTCAGCGGACAGCAAAAGCGCCACCAAAGTGGACGTTGCGACAATAGAGAGACAAGGGCACCACTACTATGTGGCAAGCAAAAAAGGACCCGACCGGCCCGGCTCAAAACGGTATTAACGGGACTGCGGACTGGCTTACAGCGAAGACAAGACTTCGGTATAGGCTAGAACCTTCGCCTTCATTTCCAGAGGGACGAGAAGGATTCGTTTTGGATTCTCTCATTCCGTCTTAGCATCTGGGGAAACTCATCATGGGGTCTGGCGTGTGGAACTTCGCTGCTTCCGTGGGCCATCTACACTTCTCCCGTGGGCGGGTGGCGCTTTTCCCTGCGCTGTAGTACATACATCGCATCTCCCACGGGAGGTCATCGTCGGCCGCTTCTGTCCAATGCCCAGCACTGTCGTGTGCGTCCACTGCATTTCATTTCCCAGCCGGGCTGGTCGAGCAGCACTGGCGGGTTCGACTGCGCGGCAAGGGCGGCATGCGCCAAGGAAGCCAGCAAGAGCCTACCGGATCATCCCTTTCTCTCTGTGCAGACAACTGGGCAGCTGGAGGTCAACAAAAAGCAGAACGACGATCGAAATATGAGGTGTTTAGAGCTCACGGCACAGCTGAGACTGGGGATGGCTGCCCAAGGGGGCGGGGGGTTATAAGGCCTAGCCATGGCTTGGCCAGCGGTGACAGGTGTTCATGTTCCGCTGGCCCTTTGGTCTGTCCATCTGAATCACTGCGTGACTCGTATTGGGAGTTGTCTCTGGGGAATTATACCCTGATATCTTGGCCGAATATCCCGGAAACGACTTTTGTCACTCAGCCCCGGCCGACACCAAGGAGCCAGCAGCGGACAGTCTTGCGGGTTCCTGCAGAAATCGAAACCTCAACAGCCCCCAAGGAGACAACTCGAAAGTCCCCAAGGAGACAACTCGAAAGTCCCCCCCCCCCCTCCGACTTCCCTTGGGGCTTTCCCCTTCCTATAACAGCCGCCGAGCGGGTATGATGCCGATAATAGCCGCCTCTGGAATCCAGTCCACGGCCAGCCACAGGTCCGCGTCCATGTAAGGGGCCACGGCGGGTTTTTGTCCGATGCGGCGCATGCGCTCGGAGCAGAGGTCGTCCCGGGAGAAGTAGAAGACGCCGATGCGGCTCAGCTGGAAGGCCGACACGACGGCGACGTGGACGTCGGCGTGGCCGGGCCAAGCGTCCTGCTGCCGCCTCGCGGCCTCGCGCCTGGCCGCCTCGCCGTCCCCCCACAGCGAGATGAAGGGCGTGGCCTCGCCATGGCCCGCCCAGGTCAGGTGCTTGTGCACGGCCTTGGACGTGATGCGCCGCGCGTACGGGCTCGGCGGCGGGCGCGGCCACAGGTAGGCCGAGCCGGCCGGGATGCCGGCGCCGCGCCGGTACGGCGTCTGCGAGCACTTGTCATAGACGTGGTAGAGCATCAGGTTGCGCTCCGACGGGCCCAAGTCGTGCGGTACGAATTCGGCATGGGGCATCGTGGGCGAGCTTGGGGGCGATGGATGGGGACTGCCGATGTCGCAACAGCGAGCCGATCACGACGAGCCTCCGAGTCTTGAAACTTGGGCCGTGGCAAGGAGTGACGCGGGTTTTGTTCACACAACAGCGGAATGTCGAGGCAATACAGCTGCGGCTGCCGGCCTCATAGGCCACAAGGGGCGGGTATCAGGCCTGGTAATGGCGAGAATTTAATGTTTCGGGGAGGAGAGAGAAGTCCGGACTGACGATGCAAGCCGAAGACAAGGGAGAAAGGCGAGGGGGAGAAGCCAAGTCTCAGAAATCCGAGCCCAGGGGGGCACACATGAGGCCCTCCGGAGTCCTGGATGTGCGCTGATTCATGGCTGCCCCCGGCCTCTCGGTATGTAATCGTGACGCGATAGCGATAGCATTGAAGCAAGGCTAGATACAGTCCAGGCCGCGAGATGCATGGTGCGTGAAGGTTTAGTGAGGGGAGGGGGGAGGCTACGGCAGCAGCTACGTAGACTTTCGGCAGGCAGGATGTCCTCGTACCTTGCAGAAAACCGTAGACGACGGGGTGGGTGTCGGCTTGGCTTGTGCTTCCCCGGCAATCCGGGTTTATAAGTCGATGCTCTCTCGGGCCTCGGACTGATCCCTCGTCGTGTCTGCGCGTCCAGAGAAAGCAGGTTGTGTACGTGGAGCGATCATGACTTCGAGGAACCGTGAATCGCCTCTCATAAGCTGGTGTACGTCGTATAAAGCAGGGCCTCTTCCGAATGACCCAGACAAGGGACGTAGTAGATGATAGAGCAGAGCCGCGAGCTAATGCCATGCCAATCCATCATTATCGCATCCCATATCCATTACAGCCACGGCCCTGTGTAGCCTCAGCCAACGGTAGAGCTAGAGAAGTGATGCATTTCCGATAATGAAGGCAGTAAGAATGCAGCAGAGCCACGCATGAAGGCGGTAGTTTTGATTGAGCGAGCTGAGATAGCACTGCCCCATTAAGACAAAACGCTCTTGGACAGCATGAGACCCGATACTGGCTGAGGGTAGAGGGGATACCAAAGCCAGCACATCTGTGATGGATGGATGGATGGATTATAGTAGCTAACGTAGGTAGAATGGGAGGCTCCAATACACAGTACTGACCTAAAGAGGGGCAGTAGGTACTTACTTACTAGGTACATACTATTTATGTACTTAGCTTCCATGTGATTGATGTCACGTCATTAGGTTAGCTGAGGGGGAGGAGGGCGGGGTATCCGCCATGAATCGGCCGGCGGGCACTCATGCGAAAGTAAAAGGACGGATGTTTCTTACATCGAGTGTGTGTGTGTGTGTGTGTGTGTGTGTGTGTGTGTACTACGGAGATAGAGAGATAAAAGGCCCGGTCCTTCCATGAAGGGATGTCCGTCATGAAGGAGGTGATGGTGTCCGGTTCACGGGAGCCCAGCAGAAGCTGTCGCGAATGAATTGGATCTCACCAGATGGACCAACGGGCTACCATGCATCCAGGGCCTCCTCCTATATCGGACTCTCTGCTGACGTTCGTTTGCCATGTACCACCACCGTCGATGAACTCCTCCCGTTCCTTTCCCTCCATTTATCCCAGCTCCCGATCGGACAGCCCGCCCGTCCCCTCCCTGGCTTCCTTGCACGTGGCGCCATGGCTTTGACCGTTCTGTCCGACGAGGACATCAACAACCTGCTCGAGTCCCTGACGGCGGACGAGGCCGAGGCGCTCGCGCTCAGCCTCAAGAGCACCCTCCACGAGTACTCGACGGGCACGCAGGGCCCCGACGCCTTCCACCAGCCCGAGCGCACCGTCGTCCACGATGACGCCCGCAACGTCACGACGCTCTTCATGCCGTCGTCGTGCAGCCGCCGCGGCCACGGCGTCAAGGTGGTGACGCTCTCGGGGCCGGGCGGCGCCCCCGACGGCCGGCCGCCCGTGCGGCCCACGGGCACCGTCACGCTCTTCGGGCCCGACGGCGCGCCCCGGGGCCTCGTGCACGCCAAGACGCTGACGGCCTTCCGCACCGCGCTGGCGTCCACCTGCCTGCTGCAGAAGCGCGCCGCCGTGCGCGCCCTCGTGGCCTTCGGCGCCGGCGCCCAGGCCTACTGGCACGTCCGCCTGGCCCTGCTGCTGCGGGGCGCCACGGTGCGCGAGGTCTGCCTCGTCAACCACCGGTACAGCGACGCCGCCCGCGAGACGCTGCGCCGCCTCTACGCCGTGCCCGCCGCCGCGCGCCGCCGCGAGGGCTGGGAGCAGGCCACCTTCTCGCTGCTGACGCCCGGCTACGGCGAGTTCGACCGCCTGCTCAAGGAGCACCTGCGCGCCGCCGACGTCGTCTACTGCTGCACCCCCAGCACCGAGCCGCTGTTCGACGCCGCCATCCTCACCAACGCCGACGGCCGCAAGAAGGGCCGCCTCATCGTCGCCATCGGCAGCTACAAGCCCGAGATGCGCGAGCTGCCGCGCGCCCTGCTCGAGCAGGCCGTCAAGCCCACCCACGGCACCGGCTTCCTGCACCTCCACAAGCACGCCACCGAGGGAGGCGTCATCGTCGTGGACACCATCGACGGCTGCCTCAAGGAGGCCGGCGAGCTCATCGAGGCCGGCTTGGAACCCCGCCAGCTTGTGGAGTAAGTACACACATGCCTCCTTAGGCCCCCTTGCTGCCCAGTGACTCCGCCTCCATTCAAAATTACAGGCCGCTGACCAGAAAACCCCCCAGGCTGGGCGAGCTCGCCATGATCCAGCGCGCCAGGATGCAGGAAGACGAGGATGGCTCCATCATTTCGGGCTCGTCGACGGACGTGTCCTCGGATATGGACAAGCTGGATCTTACGCCGGGCACGCCCTCCATGTCCTCCGTCTTCGGGTCCGACCGCGCCAGTACCACGGGCAGCAGTAGCAAGCGGTCCAGCTCCGGAAGCCCGAAGCGGAAAGGCAGTGGTTTCTTCCAGCGACGCTCCTCCAGTTCGGCATCGACCGAACAGGCCAAGAAGAGCCGAGACGATCACCTCTCGCGCTGGCTCACGGCCGGCAATGTGATTTACAAATCCGTGGGCATGGGACTCATGGACCTCGTCGTAGGCATGGACGTTGTCGAGCTGGCCAGAGAGAAAGGCGTCGGGACGCGGGTTGAGAACTTCTCCTAGGACGAGCGTGATCACGGACCTTTGTACCCTATTCTGACCTCTTGAATTGCGCCCAATCTGGTTTCATGTAGACTGCCGACACCAATCGACAAGAAGTTGCCCCATGTATGCAAAAAAAACAAAAAGTGCTCACTATACATCTCCTGTTGTTGTTGTTGTGGTTCATATTCAACATGCTCATAGTCGACTGTCTCGACATTGTACGATAGACCCCAAATCTACTCCCCAAGTCTACTCGGCCACCCAGATGGAGGCCATACCCATACCCGTACCCACACACATGGACGTCAGGCCAATCTTCTCGCCGCGCCTCCTCAACTCGTAAAGCAGAGTGCTGACCTGTCGGGCACCTGTGCAGCCGAGGGGGTGTCCGAAGGCGATGGCGCCGCCCTTGGGGTTGATCTTGTCCATAGGCAGGCCCAGCTGCTGGGCGGACCACAAACACTGGCTGGCAAAGGCCTCGTTGATCTCAAAGATGTCGACGTCCTCCTTGCTGATACCCGTGAGCTCGATCACCTTGGGGATGGCCTTGAAGGGGCCGATGCCCATGAGCAGGGGCTTGACACCGACGATGGAGGCGGCGACGTATTTGCCGAGAATCGTCTGGCCCAGCTTCTCGGCCGTCGACCGCTTCATCAGCAGCACGGCGGCGGCGCCGTCCGAGATCTGCGAGGCGTTGCCGGCGTGGATAGAGCCGCCCTGGGCGAAGGAGCCCTTGATCTTGCCCAGCGACTCGGCGGTGACGCCCGGCCGCACGCCGTCGTCTTTGGAGACGGTGATGGTCTTGACCTCGCCCGTCTTGGGATCCTCGTGCTTGACCTGCAGCGGGTGGATCTCCTCGTCGAAGAGGCCGGCCTTCTGGGCCTTCTCGGCCTTCTGGTACGACGAGGCGGCGAAGGCGTCCTGGTCCGCGCGCGCAATCTTGTAGTCGTTGGCCATCTGCTCTGACAGAACGCCCATGGGCACCTTGCAGTTGGCGGCCTCGGGGACGGACTCGAGGAGCTCGGAAAACTCGGAAACCGCGGCCGGGCTGCAAGGGATGCCGTCGTTAGCGCCAGGGGTCTCTCGAGGGGGGCCAAAAGAGCGGACGACGACGACGACGACGACGACTTACCCGTACTGTGTGCTCATGCTCTCAACACCGGCACCAATGCCAACCTCAATCATGCCGGTGCGGATCTGGTTGGCGATGTCGACGCAGGCCTGCAGGCCGGACGAGCACTGGCGGTTCAGGGTACGAACGGCGGTGGTCTCGGGGAAGCCGGCGACCAAGGCGGCGGCGCGCATTTCGGTGGCACCGCCGCCGGGGGCCAGGACCTCACCCACGCAGACATCCTCGACGAGCGAGGGGTCGATGTTGGATCGCTCGATGATGCCCTTCAGCGCGCCGGCCATCAGGTCGGCCGCCTGTGTGTCCTTGAAGCCGCCCTTGCCGCCGCGGGTGAAGGCGGTTCGCAGACATGCCGTCACGACGATCTGGAAGGGGGGGGACAGCGGGTCAGTAGGGGGGAGGGTTGCGTTGGGTTGGACGTGGGCTGGACGGCGCGGGGAAGGATGCACATACATCGTCGGGGCTCTTGATCAACAGCCTCTCCTTGGCCGACTTTGCGCCGCCGAGCTGGCCGCCGATCTGCTGCAGACGGTCGAGAGCTACGAGGCCCAGAGAGTCAGCGCGCTGGACCCAGACAGCCCACGTTTCTTTTGCCGGCGCAGAAACGTCAGTGTCACTCACCACCCATCTTGGCTTTGCTTTTGGTAAGTCGGAGGCGAGGAAGGGGGGGGCTAGAGATCGATGTGGTATGGATGTAAGGATGGGCTACGGGCGGATATAGGGGACTGGAGAGACAGCTGGGGAGAACGGCGATGGTGTTCCGGGGATGAAACGGTCAAGCGGTTTGGAATATGTAGGAATATGAACTCCTCGCCCAACGGGAGGAACAAATGGCATTTGCACTTGGCCGGGCACTGTACGCGTTGCAGCTCCGGACTTCGAACCTCGGAACTCGAGGGCACGAGGCCGCTAAACAGAAAGCGGCAAGCTGATGTCAGGGCAGCTCTCCACCCGCCGAGGCACATGTCAACGTCCCCCGACGGCCTACCGCATTATGTACGGAGTATTATGTACTGGGGATTGTGGAGGGATGAGATGACTGGCTGCCCGATGGATCCGTGGATGGTCTTCCATGTTAGGTTCCCCAGCCGTGGCGTGGCGGCCCCGTCGGCTGTCGGGTGATGAGGGCCAGAATAGGCAAGGTGTGCGTGCGCATACTGGATCTCAGGTGCACCATAAGTACATAGTAAAATACATCTTACCTAGCCCCTGGGGTACCTCTCTCAAATCCCCACGACGGTTTGTTTGTCCGTTGTAAAAACGCGGAGGATAGTACGGGGTGTACGGGGTACCTACTTGGTAGGTTGCAGTATGGAAGTATGGATATATGTCCACCGGCCACACACACATTGAGCCCTACCTATTCCGGGGCATCTTGTCGCACCTCAGCTCCCTCCACATCCAGTTTCACATGCCAACCAAGCCCGCCCCTTCGATGCTGCACCTGACCTGACTCGGCCATGTCGCACGACCATCTTTTAGCCCAGAAATCCCCCAGGTGCCGAAGCCTACATGTCGAGATGTACTGGTAAATAGATGTCAGTCAAAGACCACGACTCCATGCAGCCGCACCTTGTATTCAGCCACCCTTCGGTTGGTCGCTCTATTGATCATGGCATGCGGCGGCTGTTGAGAGAGACCCTATCTTTCATTCCACGGCTCCGCGTCGCTCGTCAACCTCCCTCATAGGATGCCCATACTCATCCCCTAGCAGGCTAGCAATGGATGCTGTTTGACAACAAGAACAAGGGCACCTACCTGAGTGGCAGCCACGTATGTACTGCTTCGACCTACTTACCCAAGGGCTCTCTCCCACGGCTGGGCCCTCAGAAGGGGTTCATGAGGGCCCCGACTCCCGAGTGCCCTGGAGTGCTGTTTTCCCTTCTCCGACAGTAGACGAGGATGGTTTTCTGAATTCCTTCTACGAGCTCTGCGTGTCTTCCCCTTTGTTGTCCATGCTAATCGCCGCCTGCATCTCGGGAATGAATGTTGCTTGGTGCCTTCCCATGGGATGGAATGGATTCCATCCCATTGCGCCTGCCACTCCGCTTATTCAGTACCTACACAGAGGTACCTTCCACCAGTACATCCATGAGGGCCCCCCCCCACAACACGGGCACACACTTGCAGGGTTGCCCAGCTTCCACTGTCCAACCTGAAGGTTTTCCGTCGAGCATCTCGCATTCGCCCTGGACGGGCAGCTCGTAGTAATCATGGCCACCCGACAACAACCCATACTTTCCCAGATTCTAGATTCTAGATTCCAGATTCCAGCTTCCCCAGATTCCAGATTGCACGACGCACGCCTTCGGTCCCGCTACCCCGGCCGACACCGGGACAAGCCGCCCAATCGCACCCGCGTACCCATGGACACAGCAAATCCCATCATCCGTAGGGCTCCCAAACACGAACTACGGGTACCACCGAGTATAGCCCTGGGATGATGTCAGTGCCTCGATCCACCGCCGATGACTCTTCTCCTGCAGTGGATTTCCGCCCTCCCAAGTGACTCACAGTAAAGGACGTTCAACGGCTTTGCACACACACATAAGAAGAATTTTGAGCCGCCGCGCTGCCTCACGCCCCCGGCTGGACCGCATCCCCCCCCTCGCCCCCCCTCCAACGTGATGCAGTCTTCCCACCTGCGGCAGGCGGCCGAATCCGCCAGCCCGCCGCCTCTGCAGCATCTCAACTTCCAAGCCCTCAGTCTTGACGCCGCCACCAGGCTCGACCGTCTTCCGCTGGACATCCTCCTCATCGTCCTGGCCCACCTGGACACGGCGAAAAGTGTCGCCGCGCTGAGCCGGGCGTCTCGGAAGCTGCACCAGATCGTCAAGGAGGACGGCTGGCGCGTCTTCGTGCGTAGCCATTTCGCCGGTGTCTCGCTTCCGCCCAGCACGCCCGAGTACGGCTGGGACCATGTGGCCTGCAGTCTGACGTGGCACTCCAAGGCCTGGGACCGACACGCCTTGGTCGTGGGCTCGCTGGTGCCGCGCGCCGAACTGGCCCGGAATGGCCGAGAGGGAGGTCGTCGGCGAGGCGACGCCCGGCGCCTGCCCCGCAACCAGACGGTGCCTTGCCACATCTTAGTCGATGCGCACCTTCAACGTGAAGGGAAAAGGCAGCTGGAAACTGTCGTCTGGGGCGCCGGGGAGGACCTTGTGGCGCGTCGCCGGCGCGAGACGGCCCACGGCACGACCGAGTCGGAGCTGTGGCAAGGCCTCCGCGGATCTGAAAGCGGCTTCCAGAGCGGCAAGGATGATGTGACTGCCCTCTCCATTTTCGATGACGAGCATCAAACCCGTCTCCTTGTCGGAAGAGCAAGCGGCGACCTTCGTCTCCTGTCGCTGGGCCCTTCCGACTTTGGACGGACGCGCATGACCTTTGAGCCCGCGCCGGTAGACTCGGGCCCCAAGCCTGCCCAGGAGATCCAGTCCCTCGATTTCAGTAGCGATAAGCGCACGCTGGCCGCTGCGACCAAGGACCGCTTGTCCTTGTATCCGCTGACCTCGACTCCAGGCTCGCGGGCGGAGGAGGTCGCGGAAGAGAAAGCTCTCTCCGTGCCGCCCCTCGAGACGGTCAACCTCCAATCCTTCGACGGATCCCAGCCCTTCACCTTTGTCCGATGCATCAAATACACGGAAAACGGGAATCTCGCGCTGGGTCTGGCCAGTAGCACGGAGCCGCTACGATACCTAACCTCCACGCCGACCGGGCTTCGAATGCACACGGCTTCGAAAATGGTGCCCTCGGGGCGTGCCCCGGATTCGTATGCGCTGAAGGACTGGACCAATATGACGGCGAGAGGAATTCTGCCCGTGAACACCCAGTCCCTTCCGGGGGGGAGAGGGAACGCTGTCTTGTCTTCTTACGACGATGGCACCATCCGGCTGCAGGACCTCAGGACCCCGTCACCCATCGACAGCATTTACCAAGACAACTTCGAGATCATGACGCCAGTCGGGCCGCTCCTGTCTTACGGAACCGAGAGGTTCATCGCTGGCAATGCTCGCTCGAGTACTATCAAGGTATTTGACTACCGGTGGTCCAAACCGTACCACTACACGGCGGCGCTCCCCTGTAGCAGCACCGTGCCCTTCCCGGCGCCCCGGTCCCCCACCATGGCACTGCCGCCCACGCCCACGAGACGCGGCCGATGCGACAATGCCCGCGGGATCGAGTGCTGCTGGCATGCGCTGTCCAAGCAGCACTTCTATCGCCCCAATTGCACCGTCTATCTGCCCCTGTTGACGCATGCGTCGTCGCCCATCTACTCGCTAGCCAAGCCCTCGGACCTGTCCCCCACCCTGTACGCGGGACTGGCTGGCGAGCTCGTCGAAGTCCGCCTCCGCGATGGCGCCGACGACCCGGGAAACGGCGCGCCGGACCCCATGGACGCGCCCGGCGCGCCCTATACGTACCGTCGAGGCCGGGCCAGCATCTTGGAGACGGGCGACGGCTTCGCGCTCGAGGACATCTCCAAGAGCCAGCGCGTGCCTGAGATGCGCAGCCAACTCGGCGAGCGTGAGACGGGCCACATCCCGCACAGCTTGCGGAGGATGCACCGGCTGGACGAGCGTCTGCAGTACGGGGCCGATTTCTCCCACTTGAACTACGGGGTCAACCCGGATCCCGCGTCCACGGATGTTCAGTATTCTGTTTAGTGAACAGCCGCCTGACAATCCCAGGGGCATTTCCGTAAAAGATCATAGAGACGTAGCGAGTCGTGATGATATGTCCACTGTCGGAAGAGTCACAGGAATATGCTTGTATATCGGAAACGGAACACTTGAGAAGAAGCAGTATACTAATCGCCCTGCCCGCCTTCATGGACGTTCATGCTGGGCCCGGAGCTCGAACCCGTGTCCGGAGTTGCTAAAATCAATCCGCATAGACTTGGACGTCTGGCGCACATGCCCGTTGCGCGCAGCGAAGCGAAGCTGGGCGCGCGCCTCGGCATCGAGTGAATGCGTCAGGGTCGCAATCGTATCCGTCTTCCACGGCACCAAGTCCAGGCCGCGCGTCTCGACGATTGCGAGCAAAATGAAAACGCACCCGCCGACGATGGCGGCCAACGGCAGCGCCAAGTACTCCCATTGCACCCGGATGTGCACCACCCATGATTGGCCGGTCCCAAACTGCCGCGGCGTCGTCGACGCCGAAGCGTCCCGGGCCCAATTCGTCAAGCTCGTGGCGACCTGTTCGAGGCTGGCCCCCACGTGGGGGCTTGCGTACAGCGTTTGCATCACTGATAGGGGGAAGAAACCGAGCGGCTCGTTCGCGGGCCAGACAAGCTGCCGGCCGGGCTGAAATAGCTCCGTGTGCAGAAAATGGGACATGCTACCGGCCGCGTTCTGGCTTACGTTGAAATCGGTTGTGAAGGATGCCCCGTCGGCAGCGCTGGGGCCATTCTCAGTAGGCGGGCCCCGGAGTTGGAGATCGTAGCGCGCGAAGTCGCCCATGGCGTGGTAGAGCGTATAGCCGCTGTGGTTGTCGAAAGCCTCCTTAGTCGGATCTTGGTCAACGGCGCCGAAGGAGCCATGTGTACGCCCCGCCCACACTTCCGTGGCCCGTTCGTCCAGCTTGCCGTCGGCAACCGTGGATTCTAGGCGCTTGATGCAGAAGTACAAAGCACATTCGGTCGCGCTGACTTCGGTCTCATCCCACCGCGATTCCCCTGCTTCGTAACTCTTTGCTGCCCGAATCATAGCGAAGGCGCTGATCATGGTGTTCAGGTCCCGGAAGGAAAGGGTGGCTCGGGCATCGACGGTGCTGCCCACGACCATATAGGCCGACAGGCTTGTCTGCTTCCCATCCACGTTCTTCAGGCTGGCATAGGGGAGTGAATAATTGGTGTAGTAGCCTTCAATGACAACCGAGCCGCTTGAGGAGGTGCCAGAGTTAGATTTGGCGCGCGTTTTGGTCAGGTGTTCTTTGATGTCGCTACAAGCGCTGCAGACACCCAGAGTGTGAACAGGCGCCCACGTGCAGTTACCCTGGGCACAGTAGAAAGCGGGCTTCACTGGGGTACCCATAAAGCCGTGGTAGATGGCGGCGGCCATGTTCAAATCCGGCTGGCTCACGTATGGCACCAGACTAATGGACTGGTTGTGTGGCAGCATCACACCCGTACTTGACGCCTTGGGATTGGGCACATATGAACCGGCGTCGAGCCTCTGGCTCACAGGAATCGACGGTGGGAAAATGTTGGCCGTATCGGCCAGCTTACCCTGGTATGCGATGGCGGACTGGAGGAGAGCGTCGAAACTGATGAGCGAAATCATCACCAGTGCGCCAAGTGTGGCCCAGTGGCTACCGTACATCAGTCAGTCCCACAGCCAACGAGGCGGAGTTCAGCGGTATAGGGGAGGTCGAGAGTTTCTCACCGAATACCCGGCCACCACAGTAGTTGCAAACTCCCCCATGGGCCCCGGCTAGCATCCTCAAATTTCCCGAAAGCGATGAGGCTATCCGAGTTCCGTCGAAACCAGTTCCACTTCTCCTGCGCAAGGCAGGCCCCTATGGCAAAGGCCAGGGCCCCGCGCGTGAGCGCCCCGAGGACCGACACGAGCGTGTTCAGGGAAACCTCGAAAGCGTCCAGTGGGCGGCCATCCGCGTATACCATGAGGCCTATGACAGCCAGGGACATGGCAACGGCGAGGGCGGCCGTGAAGATCTCGGCGCGCCAGTTGTAATGGTGAGGTTTAGTTTTCAGGTGCCTCGAGAGCAAACCGCGCGACTCGAGCTTGGGCTCATAGCGGCTCGACGTGGTGTCGAAAGACAAATGCGAGAAGTTGGACGAGGTCGAGGACGTGCCCTTGCGGTGTCCCCGGCCTGGAGGCCGATGACGGCCTTCGGCGCCATCCTCAAAGCTCGACGGCTCCAGAAGGGGATCGAAGCCGGCCGTTGCGGGAGAAGAGGCGGCCGTCTGTGAGCCGAAAGGGTATTGCCCAGGGCCGGAAGGTTTAGGCAAGCAGGCATCCAGGGGTACGGAAGTAGGCTCCATGGCGATCAAGTCAGAAGTAGCAGCGCCGTATTCGCGTGGGAGACCCGCGGATGGTGTGTTCTTTGGGTGCACCACGTACGGTATGATGAACCGTGGGGTGGGAAAGCAGCGGTATTTCTCCTCGGCAGGCCCGTGTCGTCTGTTTGTATCGCAGCAGAACCAGCAGCGGCGGGCAAGTGGGCGATCCGACGCCAGACTTGGTCGACGAAAAGCAGCCTTCTGCATAGCCACCCCGAGCGACGGCGGGTTCGGTCGAGGGCGGGCGGTCGGGTGGCAGCAGCGGCCCACGGCCACGATGGGGTTGCATCACCTCACTCGTCGGTGCAACGGCATTGGTAGCTACATACGTATGTAGCCAATATCACCATGCAGTTGGTGCGAGCTGCATGGACGGCATGCAGGGCGCGCATCCCGGCCGACGGGTGGGATGCCAGAGTGGATAGACGTTGGGTAGCGGAGGCCGGGATGAAGCGTAGCCTGTAGAACTCGAGACAAGAAACCATGGAATATAAGGTAGGCATGTATCCTTATACCTAGGAGGTGAGGTAGGTAGAATTGGACATGTATGGATCCTTGAGTCCTTGGGCCCTGTCCATATGCGTGGGAAATCGTGCCCTGTCTGTCGTGGTTGCCCGATTAGGATACGGGATGGGATACGTAACGGGTGCCTGCCAGTATTGGGGGCCGCTACTCCGTACTACTTACTCTCCGAGCCACACCATCTTGGTCACTCCTGCCCCTCCGAAAAAGCGACCCAAGCGCCGGGCCGAGACTCGTCAACGGCGACAGGCGTGGAGCCGAGAATAGAACTACGGCAGACGGCATGCCGATTTCGCTCGTGACACGACTGCCTTGTCACACCCCGTGCCTGGTTTCTCCTCTCTCCGACCCGTCCTCGTCACCTGCAGCCGTATCCTGTACCTCACAGAATCAACACCATCCCATCACTTGGGTGACCTTGTCCATTTGATTCCACTGGCATCTATCTAACTCCGGTACTCCGTAGGCAATTCACATTACTCCATACAGTGTGCATGAGGTCGTCATGCCAGACCTCGTTGCAAGCCGGTTTCATCGTGTCTCATTAACAACCCAAGGCTTCTAGAGGCCAAGAAGCAGCCTCAGTCGAGGTGCTCAGCTGAGGTCAAAGCCAGCGCCTGCCTGGACCGCATACAGAAGCTTGGCCCGGAGTGTCTTGGCACTTTTGTAGCGGGGCAACTTCAACAGATTCACACATGTGCTTGTGCTGGGCAACCTCTCTTCGTCGTCCCCCCCATCGCGAATACTGAAGCGCGGGCTGAGCTGTGAGAAGCCCAGCAGCGGCGCTCTGGGAGTCGAAGTGACGTACTTCAACACTTCGCGGCGTTCCGAGTCCTGCAGTCCGTACATGACCTCCCAGAACATCTTCACCGTCTCGTGTTCCTCCCCATCGTCGCCAATGACGTACAGGCCCGAATACTGCGTGTGCCGGCGAAGGTCGTCCACGTCGATCTCGGAGCTATCGCCGCCCACGAGCCTTTGCAACTCGTTCTGGTTAAACATGGAGAGCCACGAGGGGTTGATGATGGAGCCGAGCCCACGCAGGAACGCTTTCGTCTGCCGGTACGGCTGGACCACGAGGCGGTGCTTGGCCACATACGAGAGGTAAAGCGGCCGGTCCTTGTTGGTTACGGGCATATCCGCGCCCACGGGGCGGAGAGGGCGCACAATGGTGTGAACTTTGCCCTCTGGCCCTTTGAACTGGTCCGCAATGGTGAAATCCAGGGAAAAGTCCGCTACGTCTCCTGGATAGTTTTTCAGTTCCATCAACCCCTTGTAAAGCTCGGGGTCCATATCCCGCAGGTCGTTGAGGCTGGAACGAAACCCTGCGTTGGAGCTCTGGCCCGCGGCAGACCAGCGCAGGAGGAAAAACGGCGCAAAGGCAATGTCGACAAGGATGCCTTCATACATACACTTGCCGACGACGCGCCCGAGAAATTCGTAATGGTGGGAGAGTTCCTGCATCCTCATGTTCCACTCCTTGGGATCCCAGTGCTGCTCGGGCTGCATGGCCTTGAGCGTCTCGGTCAGCTCATCGAAGGCTGTCGGGTTGGGATAGAGTAGATTTTGGCTGTTGGCCACAAACAGCCGGGGGCCGTCTTCTCCGGGGTTAAACGCTTCGTCGGTGATACTGATCAGAAACTCCTTAGTGACACCACCGCCATCGATGCCGGCTTCGGGCTGGTCGAACTGATCCACAAACGTAATCTGAATCGGCTCTTTCAAACCCTCCCCAAGGGGGTAAAACTGCTGGAAGGCGTCCAGGAACAGCTGGCCCCGCTTGATACGGGCCGTGTGCCGACCGAGCACGTCCCGGTTGTGCGGCGCACCGAAGCCCGCTGCGTTCATCATGGAAAGCCGCCATTGGTCGGCATCGACGTGTCCTCGCCGGCGTTCCATCTTGTCCAGATTCACGAACTGACGAAAGATTTGCACACGGATGTGGAAGGGGATGGTGAAAGGCATATTCCGCAAGATCTCCAGTTTCGGCCCAACTTGTGAAAGCAGTTGCTCCCTGTGAATTCTTTGCAGCTGCCGCTGTCTCTCGATCTGCGCTGCCCGCGATAGCCTCTGACCGACGACCGTATGGTTTCCGTCGAAGGAATCCATATCCGAGTCGCTCATATCGTCGTCTTGCTCCTCGTTGTACGCCCTCTGCTCTTCTTCAAGAACCACAGCCGAGATGAAGCTGTCCATGTCGAACTTGGCCGTCATGAGCCAGAAATCTTGGGGTAAGAAAGGCCGGCGGGAATCTCGCTCGTATAACGACCTCAACGCCGTGATGGCCGTGCTCCTGAGTGAAAGTGCATCGAGCCCCAGGATACCGGCAAACGATTGCGTCTCGGCAACGCTTTCCTGCTCCTCGCGAGACACTGCAGTGGACCCCATACCAAGAAGGCTGTTCAGCTGTGCTGGACGCCGGGTCGAAGGCATAATGTCTTTGAGGTTATGGTACAGGGCAAAGGTAAGGTTCTTGAGGAACGTAATCAGAAGCTTGAGTTCTTGCATGTTGAGTCCGCTCGAGCGAATGCGCTTGACAGCTGGACTGGGGGTGCTGAGGACACGGCGTTCATCCACCAGGAAATCCTCGTCGTCTGTGACTCGGAGAAGGAAATTGTAGAGCTCGAGGAAAAGAAGGATTATGCGCCATTCTTGGTCCTGGACGGCATCAGGTTTGAGCCAGGGCACGATGGACATGTGTTGGGCAGCCTGGGCAACGGCTTTGAAGACTCCGGTGCACCTGGAAGCGGCCCAGAAGTATTTGACAGTCGGCACCGAGACCAAGCTGTTGGAGTCTTCGGTGGTAACGTCGCCTTGGAAGAGACGCATCTTCATGTCGTCGGCCTGGTTCGGGAAGCACCGGAGCAGGATCAGGGTGTAGCCAGCCAAAAGGCTTGCGTCTTCTGACAGGCGTGCAACCGAATTGGCCGTTCTAGGTCCGTCAGCCCCAGTGACACACACACGCGAGGGGGTTGTACAATAGACTTACGAAGTAAAACGGCTGAGCAATTCGGTGGTGCCATCTTCGTTCACGAGGAACGCCAACTGTTGCTGCACGTACGCCGGCAAGGGGCCCATCTCCTTAGCATCGGACTTTTCGTCATCGTCCGACGCCTCTTGCTCCACGGTCGCGGTCTGCTGGACCGAACGGAGGCGAATGTCGTCTGCCAGAACGCAGAGTTGTTGGTATAAAGCATCGAGATATACCGATCCCTGTGCCGTCTGCATGGCCCGATTGAGTGCTATGAAGTGGGCGAGAAGCCACAAGAGGTCGTCTTTGGAGCACTGCCCCACGTTGTTTGGTCTTGAGAAACCATCGATAATAGTTTTTGACAAGACCTGAAGGTCAAGGCCCTGAACCACTTGATGGGCATTTGATTCCAGAAACACCAGGTCCGGTGAAGTCAAATACGAAAACGCAAAGGCCATATATGCTTGGTGTTTGCACCCTGGAGCGAGTCAGATGGGACTGGCTGCAACGGAAAGGGCGGTTGCGGTACTCACCTGTGTCTGCCTCTTGGGCCAAGGGCGCAGTAATGGCCTCTGCTATACAAGCTTGGCTGGAAGAAACACCAAAGACGCCGTCCGGAGCAGATTTCCCGAAATGCCGAGTCACCAACATGTAGTAGCGAGATGCCACTGGGACAACAGATGCCGGTTTCTTCTTGGCAAGGCGGATCAATATGCCGAGCAGGTCTTTGGACGTGCTTGGCGGGCGCCTGTCGGGGTGCTTCGTCAGTGGCTGGTTCTCTGAGCATGGTAGAACAAGGGTGCCGGCGTACTTCTCTAGAGCCATGACCAGCAACGCCGCGAGCTTCCCCCACTGGTATTCGTCAAGCTGACACGAGTCCATGTCCGCCATATCCCGCGCCCACTGGTCCAGCCGGCGCTGGTCCTCTGTCTCGGAGGGGTTGAAGAGGGCGAGCAGGAGCGGGAGGGCCTCTTTTGCCCGCTCGGGATGGCGTGTAACGTCCCCATCGGACATGACCGTGTCCCCGTGGTTTGGTGCACCGTCGGTGTTCTGGTATATTTGATCCCAGCGCTGGCAACGTAGCACCTTGGCTTCCCTGCGTTGGCGATGCCCTCGCCAGACCCTCTGTAGCTTTTTGGCAGCAGCCAGCTCTTCGCGTTCCCGCTGGCGCTTCTCCCGATCGGCCTGGGCCTGGGCTACCGACTTGGACGCACCTGAAGGGGCAGGCCCCCATGTGGAGTTGGCCCAGGGATTCGTGTTGCGCTGGCCGCTGAGGTTGACGTTTCGGGGCCGCCTTGAGCTCCCGGTGAATGTGGTGAACATGGCGGGGGTATCGGAAGGGGGGAGGGAACCGCTGGGCGGGGGTATCGGTAGTGACGTCGGTAGCGGTGTAGGGCAGTCGTACCGGTGGTGTCGGTGTTGGTTGTGTGGTATGCGAGGAGGAGCAGCGACGGCGGCGAGGTCTGCTTGTTGAAGATGCAGCAGGATCGAGGGGGGACAGGCGGTTTGGGGGGATTAGATGGGATGGATGACGGGAACCCCAGACACCAAAAAGCAGGACCGGGACCAAACAGACGGAGGAGGCAACAACAACGACGGGGTGCCCTGGCTATCTATGCGAGCGTGGTTGGGAAAATCGCGAGGGCCCGGAAACTCATAGCACCAAGTCAAACAGCTGGAGCCACGACCAGAGGGGAGGGTGTTCACGCCTTTGCGCGGGATGGAGTTTGCGCATCGGAGCAGTTGCGTCGATGGCCGAAGGCAATGGCAATGGCTTAAATCCGCCCCGGGGGTTCGGGATCCATCCATGGATCCATGGCGATGAACTCTAGCGACCTACGACTACATGTAGCTCAGCTCAGCTCAGCGCTGAGCTGGACCTCACTCAACTCGAGGCCCCCCGTGCAGCAGAGCAGGTAGAGAGAGGAGGTACATCTGCCTGCCTGGGTCCCCCAAGTGCTTGCTTGTACTCCCCCTCTGCACTTCTTTCTGACCTCTAGGTACAACTTTGGAAGCGTTAGGTGCTGTTAGGCGCCCTGGGTGCCACTGTCCAAGCGCCTGCTTGCCTCTAACGCCCCTGCAGCCGGTGGAAAGAAACACATTTTGCCTGCCCCTCGAAGGCACTCGAAAGGCGGCGGCGGCTTTTGGCTTCGGAGCAGGGGTCCTCCGGTCTGAGCCGGGGTAGCTCCCCACCATGACGACAAAGTTGCCATCTAATGGAAGTACATAAAGAAGCACATACCTACCTCCTTACCTTAAGTACAGGTACATACATGTAGGTATATATTAGGCAAACACACCTACCATATGCATTCTTCCAGTTATATACACACATCTTAAGCAAGCAACCTGCCCCATCTACATCTAGGTTCCAGATTTAGACAACGCGTCTGGCAGACTATATTTGTGTCTTGCCGTGGAGGAGTCCTGTTTCTTTTGGGACTCGAAACACATTAAGGATAGGTAAGGTACCTAGTAAGCAGGCAGGGCTGTCTCGGCGCGATGTCCATTTTATTCGCTGGTGGCCCTATTTTAACTGCACTTGGCCAGCCCCATCATCATGATCAAGCGCCAGCACGCTCACCTTGGACTCCTGCCCTCGCGTGTGGCTAGATTTCAGGCCAGAAGAGATGCAGACAATATTTGTCTATGGCTAGGTATCCAGACTGTACACCGGCAATGCTCCTTTGCCCGTCTGGGCTCCATATCAGGCAAGATGCAACCCCCTTCACTTTGACTCGCTACAGCTACCATGAACAAGCACTCATCTCTTACAGCTGCGTCTCTCGGCAACACGATCTGGGCACAACCCCCCAATCTGGATCACACTTCATAGCCCGGATTGAAGGCCATGATGGATGAGTAGGCAAGTGAAGTGGTGACCGCAAAGGTGCTGCGCATGGTCGGCACATGGAAACTATTGAGCGGCTTGAAATACTCCCCAACATAGGTAGTTTGGCTGGGTGAAAGCCTCCTAGACTTCTTCCTAAGTGACTCTTTATGCTGGCAAGTGTTCAAATCCAAAGGCTGCTTAATCATTGTATCCACCTTAGTATTGTCGAACCACTATATTAAAGACACTGCTCTTACCATCATGAATCGTCCATCCCACGGAAAGACCAACGGTATCTTCATTCACACATTCCTTTCGCTTATTCCCCCATCACACTTGATGTGACTGTTACCAGCCGGACGCGAGTGCTCAAGCCTACACTCGCCGATATATAGGCGAGAGATGGATATCCTTGCCCTCCACCCCGGGTCCTTTTCCTTCCTCTTCGCCACTCCTCCCTCCCCTCCTTTCGAGCCCAGGAGGCCTAGCAACCGCCCTTCCACCTTCCTTCGCCACCCAGCCAGCCACCCACCAACCAACACTCATGAGGCTGCTCGCCGCTTCCCTCCAGCTGGCCGTCTGGGCTCTCCTGGCCCCCGCCGTCCGGGCCGACTTCTGGCTGAGCGAGTGGGACCGCGCCTTCACGTCGGGCTACGTCTTCACGGCCGCGCACCCGCAGTACTGCACGCCGGAGCTGGGCAGCGCCCCCGAGTACTGGGGCCTCAACGACGTCAGCGGCGACAAGCTGGGCGTCCGCTTCGAGGGCGTCTGGGACGACCCCGAGATCGTCGAGTTCAACACCCTGGAGCTGGGCCACCACAGTAAGCCATCCCCACCCGAGATATTCCCTGTTCCTTCCCCTACGTCCACCCCCCCTCTGGGAGGGCGGCTCTCCTGCGTGCTTTTCCTCCTCGTACACAACGAGGTTGGGTTGGGTTGCCGGCGGTGACTAACGACCCGGGGTGGCCTCTCAGCCATCTACAAGGACCGCGACTACCAGATCTATGACCTGGACGACAAGGTGAAGGGAAAGTGCGTGGTCGATCGGCACTGGGAGTGGGACTGCGTCTACAAGTACTGGGATCACTTCACTGGCACTTCCCTCCTCCAATGTACCTCGGAGGATCTCCATCTCTAGGGCCACCACGGCAACTCCAGCTGCGGTTGGTGGCCACGTTCTGGACCGTGGCTACGGCAAGGACAATCTCGGGTCGGAACGGGACCATCGCGGCTACAAGGCCTAGCACAGAACATCCCCCCGTTCAATTTGTTGAGAGGCTCTCATGGGCAACTTATTGGGTCCGGGTAGCTTAGCTGTTTCCCATATAACTTGATGGCATAAAAGTCCATCCGGAAGAAATCCATCCATTGCAAACTTAATTGGCGGAAATAACGCCCCCCTGCGTCTTCAACTTGGCCTGTTGCCAAGTTCCCGACCCTTATGAGGACCTGTCTCGTGGTTCTCATACCCGAGAACATGGATCAATAGTCAACCGAGCCATTCTTTGCACCAACCTGCGTACTGAAGTACTCACGTAGTCGAGGATTGCCGAGTACCATAACCTACTTAAGGATCGCGCTTCATGATGGGGCACAGGGCGCCAAGGAGATACCGGGGGCAAAAGACGGGTAAGAGACTAGACTGTTTCCGGTTCGTCCTTCAACGGGCAAGTTTTTGATTAAGGAGAGTCGGGAAGAGTAGAGGAACTATCTCAGGACAATGCAGACGCTTTCTGCGGGCCGGGTGTGTGATGGTTGGTTTCTCGTGGCGGCGACTGCATGCAATGTAGAAGCGGGATATTTCCTGATGCGAATGGCGTCCACGTGAACTTCGGCTTGTTCGACTGCGTGGTCTTGTGCACACAAGGCAAATGGGGTCGGCGCCGAAGGCTCTGTGCGGTAGTCCGTCCTGCCTCTTACAGGGTGATCTTGCTTCCCAGAATGCCCAAGACCACGGGAATGCTGTTGGAAGCCGTTAGCGGTGTGTCATGCAGCACGCAGCGGGAACAGCGGCCGTGGTGGCCCCATCACTTACAGGTTCTTCTCGGGGCTGATGGAGATGCTGCCCTCGTTGGAGTCGAACTGGACGCTCTCCCGGGCGGTCGACTCGCTGGTGGTGCTGGACTTCTGGCCGTGGATCTGGAAGCCGAGGATGTTCAGGCCCGCCTCCTTGGAGGCGGCGAAGTGGTCGAGCGAGGATTTCACCTGGTCCTTGGCGTCGCCGCGGAAGCGGGCCTCGAGGCCGACGCCGTAGCCGACCAGCACCGTCGTGGGCACCACGAAGGCGGCGGCCGCGGGCACGCCGGACAGGAAGGCGAAGTTGCCGCGCAGGTTCGGGTGGTCCCAGTTGCCGCGGGCGACGGGGATGGCGGCGAGCTCCTTGACCTTGAGCGCGAAGTCCATGCTCTCGAGCTGCTGCTCCAGCGCCTCGGTGGCCTGCTTGTCGTCGGCGTTCTGCTCCGAGACGTTGTTGAAGACGACCCAGATCTGGTTGCCCGAGCTGCTCGCGCTCTGCTCGTGCCCGTACGCCGCCCACGACTGCGACTTGCCCTGCTTCACCGAGAGCTGGATCGTGTGGTAGTCGGCGTCGGAGCCGCCGCCCTTCTGCTTCCACCCGGCCAGGAGGTCGCTGTAGCCGCTGAGGCTGAAGGCCGGGACGTACGAAATGTCGTCCTTGTCGATCTTCTTGTCCGAGGGCACGTCGGCGAAGACGGTGGCCATGTTGAAGCCCGGGTGTCTCGTCTTCTCGTCGTCGCCCTTGGCAATGTCCCCCTGGACGTCGATCATGTCCTGGACCGTCTGGCCGTAGATGTTCTTGAGCAGGGTGTGGTAAGTCGAAGTGGCGTTCTGAACGCCCACCTCGGCGTTGTCCAGGCCGGGCGCATTAGATCCCGATGCCAACCACTGAAGCATTCGAGGTCAGAAGTACACCAGCAACAGGTTCCATGGAGTATCCGTGTCCAAGGGGGTAAATGGGGGGTCATCGGAAGATACTCACAGTCTGGTAGTCCTGAATTTTCTTGGGGTCCGTGACGTGCTGTTCCTTCTTCTCGTTGAGGTACTTGGCATAGCCCTTCCAGGCCGCCGCCAGGGCATTCTTGTAGTCCTGTACGGCCCCTTCCATGTCGCTGCGTTTGGAGTTGATCTCGGCTTTCTGCTCACTGGTAATAGAGAGCCCCCCGCTGGCCTGTGACTCGACATTAGCGGGCATGTAATATAAATCCGCAGCCTGGCAAAACACACCGGGTCGATGAAATTGGACACGCGCCGAAGTCGATCGAAGTAGCGCTCAGTGGCCGACGCGGGGTTGAAGAGGGCACCAGCCGTGGTGGGCAGCATGGCCCCGGCCGTTTTCTCAACATCGCGGTTGATATCTTCAGCGCGGCCGTTGACGCCGAGGCCGACGTAGGTCGGTGGGCAGATGTACAGGACATCATTGGGTCCGAGGCCGCCGGGTGCCAGTTGGTCCCTGATGCCTCTGGCGTAGGAGAGCCAGATGGCTTGGTCAGAGTCGGGGATGGTCACTCCGGCATTGGCCATGGTCTCGTTTGTGCTTTGAGGAGGTAATTGGTGAAGGGGTATATCAAAGAATCCGGTGCAAGAACGATGGGATGCGATGGTTCGCGTATGTGTGTGCCTGTGACCCTGTAATGAGCGGACGGAAGCCTCATCTTATAGCCACTTGGTTGCTCGCTCTTGCTCTGGAGCCAACTCCAGATATTCGCGTATAGTAAACACAGGATTTAGTTTACAGACGGCATCACGAGATCAGATTATGAGTCGGAAAAGCGGTCAGGAGGCCTAAGCCACCCTTTACAGCGTGCGATTCCCTAGTCGAGGCCCAGAACGACCTGAACCCATATTCCTGAAAAAGGGGCGCTCGTTAGGTGCTTCCCAGTTGCGCCACCATCGCCAATCAGTCACCTTTAGTCGAGGCGTGTCTGTGACGGAGGGTCACCATTGGTGGTTTGGCCTGTCATTTACAGCTGGTTACGGCATTGGCCGCCCGGAGGCATCACGATACGTCCTATCCCATGCAACCGTTTTCTCGGCCGCCCTTTTATGGTAGTCGTTATGGACCCTGCATACGCATGGCGAACTCTGGTTCTATCCACAAGTGGTCTCTGATCTGATATATGACAGACAGCCACAAAGAGAAGTGTCAGCAGCTGAGAATCATAGGAAGCTGAAAACCGCCTTTTTGCAACGCTCAGCCAATCCGAGATAAAGGAGCCCTGCAAAGCTATGCGGGGGAGGCATTCGTGTTTCCTGCGTGGCGTCAGTCCCCAGGGCATGTGGCGGGTTTCATAGGTTCATACCCGCTCACATTGATAGGAATATGTAGGTTTTAGTCAAGAATTAGCCATGACTTCGCCGTTTGCGATGCCGCTGGCACACCTCCCCCGAAATAGGGGGAGCGGTGGACCCCTTTTCAGCCCTCCGATATCTCCAACCAAAAGGTCCCAACTGAATAGAGGTAACTAACTATACATGCTCACAAAGCAGGCCGCGATCTCTGCTTTTCAATTTGCCCATCGTTCGATCATGGGCTTTATTGGGGGGAATCAACAGCAGCCATCCGCTTCGTAGCCATGGAGGGTACGTAATTCTTTAACAATGCATTAAAAGTGCTTAGAATTCGAAGAAAAAAAAAAGCTATACAGCGAAATAGTCGCATAGCTGACACGTATTGACAAGAAGTGTATGTCGCGCAATACTTCTATGTCGGCCGCAACCACGAAAACATAAAGAACGCCATATCCCCAGATCCCGGTCCGTACGCCATGGCAATAGTCTAGCCGAACGTACGCCGAGCCCATGCATCCATCCTTGTGCCCGGGGCGAGCCATTGGGAAGCTCTAACGAAGTGATCCCTGTAAACGGCAGTCAGCACCAGTGGTAACACACCCAAGACGCCTTTGAGGTCGTACCTTGTAGCCTCCATCCTCATACGCAAGTGAGACTTACCGCGAAGCTTTGCCCAAACGCCTATCCCGTAACGCAAATACAAACGCTCCATCCTTGTTGCCCTGAACGCATTGCGGCGCCAACGGGCGCGCGGGCGTTCTTTGGAGAGGCTGGTTTGAGGAATCACCTCAACAGTCGACATCATCGGCCTGGTCCGTCGTGTGTACCGTTCTTCCTGACGAGCACAACGTCGCCTTGGAGGCGGCCACTCCATCGATGGCCTTTGATGAGTTGGTGCCGGGCTAAACACCCTGGAATATCCCAAAGGGGTAGCGGCTGAGGAAAGGGTCACGGCCAGCAGCCGTCACATTTGCCTCTACGACCGCCACCGGCCTTCCTCCACCAGCCTATCGTTGCCGCTGCCGCCCCCGACACTTTGCCGGGAGTTCAAGTTGGAGCCGTAGAGCATTTCCATCAGCTTCCCCTTTTGTCGTGTGCGTACGCCCTCCAGGTACACGCCGACATCTTCGAGGCCCTTGACCTGCTCCTCCAAGCTGATGGTGCTGGAATTGACGCTGCGCACTAGCGGGCTGACGAGCTTCCGCCGTAGGCTCTCGAGATTTGCCTTGAGCGTCAAGAGCTTGCCGTTATGCTCGACAAGGATGCCTTTGTTGCGCACCGTTTTCTCGCGCACGTTCTGAAGTAGCTGCCGGTTGCTCTCGTACTTCTTGACTTCGCTTGCGTTAGGGCCTAGGATTCGGGTCCAGAGACTTGACAGCAGATCGGCATGCTTGTCATCTTGCAGCGAGGATTCTCGCACAACGGTGCGGGCCAAGTTCAGAAACTGCCGGTCGATGGCCTCGAAAAGCCCAAAAAGCGCGAGACTGTGCTGGAGCTCGTTGTTGATAGCATCCTCCAGAACGCTCAGAAATTCGGTAAAGGTACGTTGTAAGGTGGAACGTGTGCGTTGCGGGCCAGTCATCCCGAAGACGGAGCTCACGATTGAGCCCAGTTTTGTCGGTGAGCCCGTCGCGGCGTCTTCGAGAACGCCGGCGTTGCTGAGGAGGTTGTGGATGTTGGCGAACGCTGTCGCCAGTGGCGGGCTGGGCAGTGCTTGCAACTGCGTCAGCTCCCGGCGGGCCCAGTCCATGACAATAAGTATGCCGTCGATGTCGCCGTCCACATTGGCGAAGAATTTGGTGAGCTCAATGGCGAGTGTCTTGAGAGAATCGCTTAGCTCATCCAACGACTTGACGATAATGGGAGCGCTCGTCATGTTGGAACTGCGCACGCTTTCGCCCAGATCCCAAACGGCAACACCGGTGGCCTGCAGGTCGCCTACCTGCGACACGCCGTTCTCCGAGTAGTAGATCAAAGGCTCGAAGGATCGCGCGATGCCGGCCACCTTAACCAGGTCCGGGACAGGACGCTGGTCCGCCGGCACAAAGAGACTGCGGACCGCGGCCACTGAGAACAAGCCGACGAGGACAGCCAGGATCAGACTGGCCCATGAGCTTGTCACCATACGAATCTTGCCACGCACAAAGGCGATGGCTGTTTCGATGGGCTCAGTGCGCTGCTGGATATCGGCGCGCACGGCAAAGCGGATGTCTATGGCTCTGTCAGTCCCATGCGCACCAGCATAGACTTGACCTCAGTGACCTACAATTGTCCCGGGCGGCCTCTGGGGACATGGAAGCCAACATGCTCTCACGCGCCACCTGCGCCTCTTCCGGGGCGCCTCCTGCGGGCGACCCAGTCAGCGACTTCATTTTCACCAACGTCTCATCTTCGCCGGCACCGGGGTCGGGTGTCTGACCCTTCTCAGGACTGAGCGAGCCGGTCGGCAGGCGCGTTCTGATGGCCTGCTCGAGCTCGTCGGCGTCGAAGGGCTGACGTTGTCGCCTGTAGTACTCGAGACCATAGTCGTCGTCCTCCTCGTCCTCCTCGTCGTCGAAGCGCCAGTCGGGGCGCGGGAAACCCAGCATGTTGCCGTCGGACCTGCGCCAGCTGCCAAAGTCGCGATCACCGTTTCCCAACCGGCGCCAGGCCGGCGGGCTGTACCCACCGCCGGACAGAGAAGAGGCGGCGTCCATCAGATCGCTCGTCACGCTCTCCTGATCGAGATCGTCGGTGTGCACCGACGACCGCGCGAACCCCGAGCGCTGCGACGGGTACCGGATGAAGGACGGCGGCAGCGTCGGCGGCGGCGTGGGAAGCCCACGGAAGTCGTCGAGCGAGGCGTCGAGGCGGCGAGTGTCGTGTGTCGTCATCGCCAATTACGGGGAGGTCGTCGGGCTGGACGTGCCGGAAGGAGATGGAGGAGACGGAGGAAGCGGAGGAGAGGGTGGGAGAAGAAGGGCGCCGCTTCTTGCGAGGCGAGCGACTGCCACTGCGGCGGCGGCTGGACGCGGATGACGGGGAGAAGATCAGCTGGCGCAAACTAGGGCGACTGCTTTGCGCCGGCGAGGGCGGGTCGTTGTGGGCGAAGTCGGTCAGCTGCAGCAAGGGCTCGTCCTGCTGGGGCAGGGCCGGCAGCGCCTTTTGGCGGTGTTCGTACTCGTCGCCCGAGTATTCGGACTCGTTCGCGACAGGCGGCGCAAGGTCGAGGGCGTCGTCGCGCTTCGCAAACAACAAGCGGGGAATGGCGTCGAAACCCGGCAGGCGAAAGGCGGGCACCAGGGCGGGGCAGGCGGTCGCAACCACCAGGTAGAAGAACAGGAAGACGAAGCTCAACACGAGCGACGCCAGAAAGGTACTCGGCGCGATGTTGATACTCAGCAGCGTGAAGTGTACGTGGTTATGCACCGCTATCAGAGACATGGAGGACGGGGGTGTGGCGACAGACCCGGCGACGGACTTGTATAGTCAATCAGATAAGAAGAAGCCCGGCCTGTAAGTGCGGCGCAAGTCGCATTGGGGAAAGTGGGAGAGCGTACGAGGTAGGCGGCGGGACGGGGGGGGACGGGGGGACGGGGGGACGGAAAATGGGGATTGGGGGGGGGAGGAGGAGGAGAGGGAGGGGTGGAGGAGGGTTCTATCGGGGATAGCTCTTCTTCCCCTTTGGTAGGATACGATGAAGGAGGGAAGGGATGGTCTGGGATGGATGGTTTGGGCCGTGGAACGGGGGGGGAGATGATGGGTCGGGTCGGTTTCTGTCTGGGTATGGTATGGTGGTATGGGTACGGGCCGGTAGGTAACCGTTATCTTGTGAGTCGAGGCCTGCGATTCGCGGAGCCGAAGGCGGACGGGTTTCTGAGGGAGTGACGAAAAGAGTAACGAGTTTCATCCGGCAGCGGCTTGCAGAGACATGGGACAAGACAGACAGACAGACAGACAGACACCACTAACACAGAGCAGCAGGAGAGGGAGAGGGGAGCGGGCGCGGCACGTTAAATTGAAGAGGCTGGGAGAGACTTCTGTGGGAAAGAGACATGGGGGGGGGAGGAGATGAATGAGGGCATGGGCGTGTCAAGCGGGAGACCAGGCGCCGGCATGTCGCAGTTCTGCCAGTGCTCTTGACTTCTGGAGCACGCGCAGCCAATCGTCTCGCAGCGACGGGTAGTCGATGCAAGGGCCATCCCGCCCTTCGCCATGGAAGCCGAGAGAGAGCCCATACAATCCATATACACGATGGGGCCGGCCACTCGACGGCAGGGCGTGTTGGGAAGCAAAAGCCATGTCTCTCTCTCTCTTTCGGGGCTTCGCCAGATGGACTGGCGCGCGCGCGCACACCCTGCGCACCATCCATTCCAGTTAGTCGGGGGGAAGGAGCAAACGCGCGACGACGACGTCGACGAAAACAACAAACAGCGCCGGATTCCATCTCTCCCTCTCTGTTTTCCTTCTGCGGGCCGGCCTGCCTCATCGTCATGATCCATCATCCCTCGATGACCCCTCCTTCGCTCTCCCTTCCGGGTCTCCATGTCTGCCCAGTTTCGATCGGGAGGGGACGGGCGAGACAACCTCCCTCTCCCCCTCCCCCATTCGATCTGGACAGTTGATAGGACGCCGGAACCCACCCACACATGCAAGCTCTCTAACTCAACTCGCCAATCGCCCTCTTTACGCGGTTGCGCTTGGGGGGGGGAACAACACACACACATTCACGCGAATCCTACATGGACTCTCACTCACACGGCACACCCGACCTATGACGCATCGAGAGAAGTGGAGTTGGGCGAAACCCCGCTTGTCCGCTGTCAGGCCCTTCCCCCCCCCCATCGCGCCGTTCCTCGGGCGAATAGTAGCTCGTCCGTCTACCACATTGGACCCTGTCCACCAAGCCCGCCAGGGCTGCCTTTCCCACAAGTCCTCCATGGATGTCCCATCCATCTGGGTCCATGGATGTCCGCCTGCCCGTTCGCCTGCATGACCTGCTTTTGTGTGTCCTGTGAGCCTGTCTGTTACTGCCCACTCCCCAAGTCCCCCTTCCCCCCCTCCCCCCCCTTCCTCTCCCCACGGCCGCGCTCGGCCTGCTCCAACCGTCCAAACCCAGGGGTTGGGAGAGGCTGCTCTGCCGGCATATCACCTTTTTTCGTGTCGCAGCCGCCCCCCTCGGCTTCCGTCCGCTTGGGACCTTGTGGCGGACGCACTGAAGTTCGGGGGGAAGGGGGGGGCTGTCTCGGGCTGCTGCCGTGATCGCCCTCGAGGCCTGAGTGTGGTGGGGGAGGAGTGCCAGATTCCGGTAAGGTACCAAGTATGGATGCGAGTACACAGTAGTCTTTGATGAGCATCAGAGTGGGAAATTATGGGCCGATATGCGGCCATCGTCACCGACATACATCACGGGTCCGTGGGCAACGGGAGGGATCCACGGGGTTGCTTTGCATACCGAGTGTAAATCAACCACAAAGCATCGCCCGAGTGCTCGTTATTTCTTACCTCGGCAGGCATCCAGGGGAACATGCCTCTTATACCGCACTGAATGAAGCCTACACATCCCAGATTCACGATGCCTTCTATTCGTAACCTACCACCCCCCCCTTTCCCCCCTCTCAACAAAAATGGGCTGCATCGTCACCGGGTTATACTTGGAAACCAAATAACGGGTCCGGTGATAAGGTACATACCTAAGAAAAGTATGCAGCTGATTCCCGAGAACCCGTCGGGACCGTCCTCTCCACCCCCCCTCGTCCCAACCTAACCAAACCGAGTGTGGGTATGTAAAAAGAAGGTACACCGCACAAGTGTATACACACCACGATGGGATTATCCCTACCCGATTACTTCTTGCTATGAGGTACTTCCCTACTTGAGGTACATACCTCGTCGCTCCCGGACACCCGCAGGCACGCCGCGCGGATTGAGGCAGACGCCGCTGGAACGGGCAGGACCGCATCTGTGCGTGCCATCCAGTGCAGCCGAGAGAGGGAGAGGGCGAGAGAGAGAGCGAGAGAGATCGATCATCCCTGGTCCGCCACGTTTTTGCGCTGCTTCGTTTTACCCCATCCGGTCCTTCCCAAACAAAAACAAAACCCGCCTGTTTGTAAAGATGGAAAAAACGAAAACCCGCAATTCCCACGGGCACTGGGCTCAGTCGGCGTTTTGGCCCTCTGCTTTGGTCCCATCACCCGTGCTCTGCCTCAGCGAGCAAAACATAAGTTAGTCATGTACTTTTTGGAGCTTGTGCGTTCCCACGTGGCGCCAGTCAGACCGAGGGTGAAGTGCAGGGGTCGCCAGACGAGACATAATATGGAATATTAGGTACCATCCCGCACTCGTGCCGGGTACCCAATCATTCACGGCCAGTACGGCCTGTGCTATTGGCGACGCTCTTCAGAAAGCTTTCATTTTCTGGAACACTGAATAATCTATCGATGTGGCCCGCTTCCCCGTCCGTCCTGTCCCTACACACCCTCGTGTCCACACATTACGCAATGAATGGAACCCAGAGCAGCCGGAACCGGGACGGTGGTAGCGCTGCACATAGAAGAGATGCTTTGATCAAGTGGGGGAATAAAACCGAAGCAAAGAATAACGCCCTTCTCGTAGCAACTGCACGATACGCCCCTAATCAACCCTCGCCATCTCCAGACTTCTCGCCGACGGGTTGGAAAGGTTGTTGACTTGCTTCGTGGGCGGTGGTTGGTATTTGCTCTTCTTCCTAAGCCGCTTGCGCGCAACCATGACGGGCACTGAGCTCTTAGTCACCAAGTAGTTAGAGAAGGACCCCAGAAGCGTGCTGCCGGACGAGTTAGCATCGTGGGAACAGAGACAGGCCGAGACGGAACAGGAACAGGCCGCATTGACTTACCCTTTGAGCGCGCTTCTTCCCCGGCTGCCCAGAATCACAAGCGTGGGATTGACCAGGTCAATGACCTCGGTAATCAGGTGCTTGGGGCTCTTGCAGTGGATGCATTCCACTATGACCCGGACCTGCAGTTGCGTCTTGCGTAGCAACTTAGATACCCGGTCGGCTATGTCCAGCACCGCTCTCTCCCTCTCCTCCTCCGTCTTCGACTTGCCACGGAACGAAGGCGCCGGAGACGGGGTGCCGCTGCCGGGCAGGATCGACGTTCGGAACGGATTGGGACTGGGCATCTGCGAGGGTGTTTTGGTGGACTTGGCCATGGCGTTAATGGCCGCCGCCTGCTCCCTCATCGATTTGGGGTCGTCTGGCACCTGGCCCGGCGTGTCGCCGGAGCCGCTCGACTCCTCGTCCACGCAGTATATCGCGATCAACGTGTCGCCGTCGCGAAGGACGGTTCCCACGGCCCACTCCAGTGCGTGCGTCGACTCGTCACTAAGGTCGATAGCCACTAGGTACTTGCGAAGACGCCGGTGTTCCTCATCCGCGTCGCGCTGGATCCTATCGTACTCGCCGCGGTATAAAATGCGGATCGACCTCTGAACTTCGTTCATGGAAATGACCGGGGTGGACGATAGCTGCAGGTTCTGCGCCGTCTTGATGGCAAACACATCCTCGGCCTCCTGGTCTTGGTTGGGAGTAAGGAGACCCGACGAAGGCTCCTGGTCAAAACTAGTGGCCGGGTGCACGCCTTGTTTGGATCTGGACTTGTTCCGTTCTCCGCCAGGACTTGTAACTGTGATCTCTGGTTCGAAGAGAGACCGGTATTGGGGCTGCGCCGCAACGTGTTTTCCTGAGGCAAGGTCAATATCGGAGCTTGTATGCCACGGTGGGGTGTGGGCGACCTACGCTCATCTTCGGCTGCAGCAAGAAGACTTTTGGCCACCTTATCCGAGCCCCTGTCGGCTCTCGTTGTCAACTTACGACCACGTTCGTCCTCTTCGTCGCTAGTGTTGGGGTCGTTGTCGTCGCTATCGTCGTCTGACAGAATCTCACCGTAGGGGCTCATGTTAAGCTTCTCCAAACGGCCGTGGCCTTCGGCTTCGGACTTCTTACGGGCGTACGAGGCCAGACTCGAGCCGCCGTAGAGAAGATTGGCATCCGACAGCCTTCGGTAGGCATTACTCATATCAATAGCGTGGCCATCATTATCCGTGATCACACTGCTCGTTGATTTGCGGTTCCCCGAGTTACCGAGCAGGCTGCCATGCGGAGAGCTGGAACGCAACGAGAAGCGATTGGATGGCGACTTGGACTTGCTGTTCCCACGAAGGCTGAAGGGCTTTCTACTGTCTCCAGGCAGGACGAGGTTGGAGAGATCAGCCCCCCGCAACGCTTCCCCGATCGAGCTTGAACGAGGAGCAGACGGACCCCCACGCCGCGTGGGCTGGGCCTGGCCAACGTTGGTGGCGTAGATATCGGAAAATTGGTATGCACTAGTAATATCGCTTGGGCGTTCCCGCAGCGGAGGAGACCGGAGTTTGAAACCGGGTTCGGGTTTGCTCGCGGCGTCCGACATACTCCTGTGGTGTTCACCGTTGTTCGCCAACGGGAGCCTGTGGGTGGACAGTGTCGGCGAGGTCTGGGCGCTGGACGTCTGGGCTGACTTGGGCGTTGACCTCCCGCCAACGTCGAGCATACTGCGGACCGGCCCGGCAGGCGGCGAATCGAGGTCCAGCATGCTGCGATATTGGGTCGCCGGGGGGCTCCTTACGCGGGACGAGCCACCGTCGGTGCCTCCAATGTCCAGCATGCTGCGAACCGGGGATCGCGGTGTTGTGTAGGGCGAAGGAGAGCGCGCATCCCCCTTGAGCGACTGGGCTCGGTTCGCTTGTTGTAGTATGAGGGCCTCAACGCCCTGCCGCTCCTCCTCCAGTGCCGCTTCGAGCGACATGACGTGTCTGCCAGCCATACTGAGGAAGAGCACGGTATTTACCCGGGGTTGTCGTTCGCGGCGTCCTCGCAAATTCGAAAGCAGAGCTGGTCGGTACTACTCGGGCGCTGGACAGCAGAGAGGGGCCTCGTGTGTGTAATCAAAAGGCGGGAAACTGAGGTGGCGTGGCGAATGTGGGCAGGCTGTTACCGCGGGATGATGGACGGACGTCGTTGATGCAGACGAGCCGGCAGCATGTTGCGGTATCCGTCTCGAGTTGGTGACACGGCAATCGGCGGCCTCAGTGCATGGCGCGGCCCTGGAAGGGAAGGGGGGGACACGCGAGGGCTGGCGAGCTGTGTTGTCCCGGGCGAGGTAATGCGAGAAAGAGGAGTCTCTCGGTAGCGGGCTGGAGAGGCGGCCGGACGGGGAGGGGGGCGCCAGAGGGATTTCTTTAGGCAAAGACCGACGTCTTGCCAAGACTTCGAGAGGGGACGTGATGTGTGGAGGGCGGGGAGGAGATGGGCCGCCCGGTTCTTGGCTCTGGGCAGGTTCCTGGTTCGCCAAGTTATGCGACGAAATACACAGGCACCGGTATCATGAGGTGTTGTGCCGGCGTTGGGTGGTGGTAGGTGGCCTGGTGGGTGCGGGCGGGCAGCAGATGTCGTCGAGAGGACCAGGCCGGATTCATGCCGTCCGTCGCCTGCCTGACTGTGCGCAGGGTGGCTTTTGTAGGTCGCCGGGCGGGTAGGCAGGACGGGCAGGCTGTTGCTGGAAGTCGCCCGTTCGTATTCTGGGTCAAGTCACACCCGCAGGACGCACTTGACGATGGCTGCCGTGGCTATGTAGATGTTTGGTTGCTCAAGGGAACCTGTACGCGGCTGCAGGGGTAGCGGCATGGGAGCTGCGTCCAGCCCTCGCTCCTCAGGCCATTTGCCGGCCCTGTCGGCCGCTCGTGCTCGAAACCCCCAGCGCGACTTGGTCGATGAACTCCGCCGACCGCTTTTTCGACGAGGGAAGCAAAGCCAATGCCTGCCGCCACGGTGTCCGGTTGCGCGTGTACGTACGTACGTTGAAGCCCTGCGCCGGTAGAGACCTTGGGTGCCTGACGGCTACTTGTCCCAGACAAAATATAGTAATAGTGGTGTTGTAGCGGCCCGCCTTTTTGCTTGCCGCCGAGTGGTCAGTGGAATGGAGTGGAACGAGCGACAGGCAGGAACCGGAAGAAACGACAACGATCTCGTTTTTTTTTTTTTTAACCTTTGCGGAAAGACATGAGGTCAGGCGGACACACCGCCGTTATCCACCCACCACAACCACCCCGCCCCCCAGCTGGAGGACTCGTGGAGGTAAGGTTCCAAGTTCATTACTTCTTAACGTGCACCCAACCGATGCTGGTGGGGGCTGAGGTTCCCCCGCCAGCCTTTTCGCAATCCTCACGTGTGCCGCCCAAGGTTTGTGCCGCTTGTCAGATGTCACCTGCTGCATGAGAGCTGGCTGTTTGCTCCCCATGCGACAGCTGCGCTGCCGTTTGAACCGTCCCTCCCCAGGACTCATGTCTGACTGGCCGTCTGCTGGCGATGGAAATGAGCACTACCTATGGTACCTCTCTGCAGGACCAACAACCAACCCCGTGCGAGGCGAGGCAATGCTAGATCGCGTGACATCAGGATCGACCATCGGCAGTGCGGCGCCCGCGCGATGGAGGGGCTAGCCAAACTCTCCATGCCCAGTCATTGGCAATGAACCCAAGGACGAGCAAGCCGTGCCTAAGAAGTCAGTACGGTACCTGCGCTTTTCTCGAATTCCGTACTCCCACTTTACCACATATTTAATACCTGTGTGCCTCTCTCTACTACGATAGACGTGCGGGGTGGACTAGGTGTTCTCCCCGTCAGGGGTTTAACAACTCCCGAGCCTCCAGGTCAATCCCACACGTTCCTCCACTTAACTTAGGCTTGCACGCTTTCCTTAGGTGACTGGCGCCAGCTATTCTCACTATTCTCTTCCAGGCCGCCCAGTGCGGAGACGGTCCACGACTGTTAGTTAATAGTAGCCCCGTAAGAGGTAGCCGTACCTAGGTTACCACCTCGCCATGCTCGCCACGTACAATTAATAGTAAGAAACCAGCATCCGGTTTGCCTTAGTACTTACCTATCTTACCTTCAATACTCAGAGCCGAGAGCCCGTACCTCCTCCTAGTTGACCCACCACTAAGGCCCAGGTGGCCCAGTACCTCCTAGCCCACACGCATGGATGCCGTGTCTACTATGTAGAAAGAACATGGACCCAAGCCAGCGCTGCCGTAATGGCCGACGGGCCACCCTGCCGAGCCAGCCACCCTCAGCAGTAACCAGCAACTAGGTATTTTCGTAGAGGGCGCAGCATCAGTAAGCCCGGCGGGATGGATGGGTGGCTGCGCGGGGTCGGCTTATGCCACTGCTACGCAGCGCTTTTCCGTGCGTGCGGGAAGCGTACCGCAGACAGAGAATCACAGAGCGCCACCGCGCGCGCGTCGTGCTCCGTTGGGGACTCCAAGTTTTTATGTAGAACTTTTATTAGGATACCTGAGATTCCTGTCCATGGATTGACCTCGGTTCCTATGGGATGGCGGACCTTAAGGGGTATTTGGGTCAGAATCATCGGTGCCGCCATAATCCATCCGGCGCCAAGCAATGCTGGCCACCGTCATTGACCGTAAACGCCGTGAGAAGCTGGAAAAGCCCACCATCATGTCCAGCAAAAGCAACTCTATCAAATACATGCCAGTATTTGTGCCGGTCCCCGATGCCTGCCAAAATCCGAAACCGCGTGCGACTTCAGATTCGGCCCAACATCAATGAGTAAAGATGATGCCCATGGGGAAGAAATGCAAAGAACGATATGGCACCGCCCATCGCTGGGACGGCCACGGTATCATCGTCAACTTTTCCGGTAACCCGCGAGAAATCAACCCTTCCAACACGCGGGAATAAAACAAACCATCCAGAGATCGTAAAATGCTTGTCGGTAAAACCCATGAAAGCATGGTGCGGGCGTCACCCCTGACGACCGCCGCTCTGCAGACAAAAGCAGGCGCCGCTTAGGCCTTCTCCTCTGTCTTCTCCTCCTTCTTGGCCTCCTCGGCGGGGAGCTCGGCCGTCTCGCCATCGGGGCCGGCCTGCGTCTTGACGTAGTCATTGTACACAGCCATGGCCTCGTCGACCTTAGAGCGGAGAGCAGACTCTTCCTCAATCAGGTTCACCAGCTCAGCGTTGTCCATCTCCAACAGCATACCAGTAATTTTGCCAGCAAGTTCGGGCTGAATGGCTTGAATCTTGGGGAAGAGCATCTCGCCCAGCATCTGCTTCTGCTGTCCAGGGTTGCCGGCGTGGGCCTGGAGCTGCTGGTGCAGGAGCGAGGTAGGGGTCAAATCCTGCTGGGGCATGGCAGGGGCACCGGCCATGGGCTGGCGACCACCCTGGGGGAACTGGCCCATCTGGCCGTTGCGAGCGTTCATGCCGCCCCGGCCGCCGGAACCGCCACCCTGTCTAGCATTGGGAGGGTATCCGGGCATACCAGGTCCAGGCATGCCGGGCATGCCCTGCATACCCTGCATGGGGCCACGGCCAGCCGGGCCACCGCCACGGCCACCGCCAAGAGTAGCCTGCTGGACTTGCTGCATCGCCGCCATGAACTGCGGGGTGCCGGGCTGACCGTAGGGGGCACCGGGAGGGAACTGGCCGGGCATCTGGTACATCTGGGGAGGCATGCCCTGGGGAACGGGACCTCCGCGACCGCCCTGGGGGTAGTTGTTGAACTGGCCGGGGCGGCCACCAGGCATGCCGACACCGGGCTGGGGGAACGGCATGCCACCACGACCGGCGGCGAACGGCATGTTCGAGCCAGGGCCGTAGAAAACAGGGGACTGCATGAACTGCCCGGGCATGCCGGCGGCGGCGGCGGCCTGCTGCATGCGGAGCTGGTTGCGGGCCTGGATGCTGGCCTCGAGCTGGCTCTTGCGAACGTCCTTGCGCTGGGCCAGGGCAACGTACAGAGGCTTGCCCTCGATCATGCGCTGGTTCATCTCGGCGACAGCCTTCGTGGCGTCGTCGGGGTTGGAGAAGCAGACAAAGCCAAAGCCCTTGCTCTTGCCGAGCTTGCGGTCAGACTTCTTGTCCTTCTTCTCGGCACCCTCCTCCTCCTTGGGCTCCTCGTCGGACTTCTTCTCCTCCTTGTCCTGGGCGTCGGTCTCCTCCTCACCAGAGCCCGACTCGCCCAAGTTCTCCCGCATGACCTTGGCCGACGTGATGGGGCCGTACTCGGAGAACATCTGACGCAGCTTGTCATCATCAATGTCGTCGTTCAGGTTCTTGATGTACAGGTTAACGCCCTGGTACTTGCTGGCCTTCTCCTGGCGGGCAGCCTCGTACGACTTGCGGAGCTCCTCCTCACGCTCGTGCTTCTTCTGGGCTCGGCCGACGTACAGCTCCTGACCCTGGAAGTCCTTGCCATTCAGCTCCTCGACAGCCTTGGAGGCGGCCTCGTGAGTGGTGAAGTTGACGAAGCCGAAGCCGCGCGACTTGCCCTCCTGGTCGCGAGCCAGAGAGGACGAGGTCACATCGCCATACTTCTCAAACAGTTCGCGGAACTGGTCGTCCGTGGCCTCGGTGCTGATGTTCTTGACGTAGACGTTGGTGAAGTTGGCCTTCATCTCCTCAAACTTGCTCTGGCGGTCCTTCTTGGGAATGTGGTGTCCCACATAGACCTTCTTCTCGTTCAGAAGCATGCCGTTAACATGCTTGATGGCGGCAGCAGCAGCCTCGTCAGTCTCGTAGTGGACGAAGCCGTAGCCCTTGGACGAGCCGTTCTCGTCCTGGGCAACCTTGCAGCTCAGAATGTTACCGAAAGCGGCAAAGGTGTCGTGCAGGGCCTTGTTGTCGATGGCACCATCAAGGTTCTTGATGAAGATGTTGCCAGCGCCCGTCTTGCGCAGGGCCGGGTCACGCTGGGACCACATGATGCGGCAAGGGCGGCCCTTGATCTGCGTGTAGTTCAGCTCCTCGAGAGCTCGCTCGCCATCAGCAGTGGTGTTGTAGTTGACGTAAGCGTAGCCCAGAGAGCGACGGGTCACAGCATCGCGGCAGACACGGATCGAGGCCACGGAGCCGATGGAGGAGAACAGCTCGAAAAGCATGGCCTCGGTGACGGAGGGGTCAAGCTCGCCAACGTAAAGAGAGGCGGAGGCCTGAGGGTGGGGGGTCTGAGCCGAGCTAGGGGCCTCGTCGCCCTGGGTCTCGCCGGCGACGTTGGTGTTGATGGCCGGGGCCTTGGCGGTCTCGCCGGCATTGAGGGAGGTGTTGCCGAGGTCAGTGGCGAGCTGATCAACAGCGCCGGGGGTCGTAGCAGCAGCCATTGCGATGGTGATGTGGGGGTGTATGAAGTAGAATCTGAAGAGGCGGGCCTGTTAGCCAGAGAAGGAGGGTTGGAAGCACGCGGCGGGGTTCGTTGGGCGAGCCTTCAAGATCATCGCGGGGCTGAAAAGGAAAAAAAAAAAAACAGGGTCGGGGAAAAAAGCAAGTGCAGACGTACCAACAACGACGAACAGAGCGAGAAGGTCCGTTCAGAATGATCCAAATGGATGATCAAGTCCGCTGCGGAAAGAGCCGACTCGTGTCTTTGAGCGTCAAAGAACAAGCGACAAACCGGTCAAGGGCTGACGATCCTCGCGGGGCGGGCGGAGGATGCGTTGGGCTTCGACGGGGGGGAGGACAAGGCGAGCAGGCTTCGAAAGCAGTTCAGCAACGAGACCTGTCAAGATGGGAAGTAGAGACCGCAAGTTTGGCGGACTGTACGGGGGATCTTGGCGGTTGGGGGGGAGGGGAGGTGTTTGTGGGAGGGTATGGATTTTTGAGGATTTTCCAAGTTTTTTTGTGGTTTTTTCCGGTGGTTGATTTTGGCGAGAATCAGAAATGAAGTACGACAGGGTAATCGTACTTTATGACCGAATCCTCTTTTTGAAGATTTTGGGACGAGATGGCGATAAGGTTGTCAAGTCGTTGGAAAGAAAGGGAAAAGAAGGGCCAGCACCCAGGCCGGGGCCGCTGCTGTCTGATATTTTGTGTATTTTCTAAAAATTCTGACGGAGAAAGGAGCGCTCCACTTTCCCCGCTTCTGGTCCAATCAGCAGGCGCAGTGCCACCCAGCCGCCCTTTATTCAACCAGGGTCTTTCCAACAAACAGGCCCGCGCAAGCCAGGACTGCCAGGTACAGCTGCATCGTCACGACCAGCAAGCAACTTAGTAAGTGTGTGCCTGCCCAGCGAACGTGCCGTTTGTGTGAATGGACGACTGCCGCGGGGGAAGCCCCCTTGGAATGAAACCGGCTCTACGTACGTAGACGCTCTTGGTGGATTTCTTGCCCACTCCGTTCCTCTCTCTTGACGCTGGAGCTTCCCCAAGGAAAGAAGTCATGATGGGAATTTCGTAGGTAGGTACCTACTTGGGTAGGTATACAGAGAGACGGGCAGAGTACCTATCCATTCCCGAACCACCACGCTGGAGGAAAGCGCTGGGGCACTACCACACTTTCCTCCGTCTTGGTGGGTCGGCCAGGTTTTCCCATCTCTGATGAACCTTCCTTATTACCTCATCTTTGCGCCCACTCGCGCCGGCTGACTTGCGCCCTTTATTGGTACTATTGGTACTAATATATGCACCCTTCTGGAAGCTTTCCCGCTGCTCGCGGGGAGGCAAGAGCAAGCTTCTCGGCGGACATGTCCATGTGACTCGCAACTCCCTCCCCACAAGGTGAGTTGGGCAGGACGTCCAGTCAAGCGCATCCAGTTTCGCGCGAGCTGTGTGACTCCGGCTGATTGGAGGGTTGGCACATTATCAGCCCTGGTTCAGCGTGGATCTGAGGACAGGGGACTCCGTGCTTGCTTCGGATCGAGTAGAACAGATTCGCTCCCACGACTGCCATCCATGGCTCATGGCTGCCGCCATCTATCCAGGCATGGAACTTACACAACATGCAAGCCCTTCCACGATGAGGGGCAGTGCTCAAATGGCGGTCTGTGCAGTGTCGGGTGCCCCTCCCGTCCCTGGATTCCACTCCCGAGGCTCGACCTGTTTTTGGATGGGCGTGGCCCATTTCAACTGAGGGGTAGTGACTTGCAGCCGGGTACTTCAGGTAAGGTTACTTATCGATACCACCAGTAACTTCAACCTCGCCCTTCCCATTCCCTTCGCTAGAATGGAGGCCATGCTGATCTCCCGCACGGCTGTCAGTGGATTGGGGAAGGACGGCACACCCGAGCACTAGGATCTTGAGGCATCCCATACCGCCTGTATCCATCTTCATCCCGACTGTTCCATGCATTCCCATCCTTGTTGTCATGGAAGAGAAGGACAGGCCAGCCCCCGCTACGGGATCCCTTATCAGAGGCGGCTCGCAGTGAAAGTGACCAGGATTCCCTTCAGCCACGGGCAGCATGCAGATCGACAGTTAAAACTGCCTGGAATGAGACTTGCTGACAGGGTGCTGTTCTTCGTCCTCTCGCTGCCTAAGGTAGAAGCGGGCAGGCAGCACCTAGTGCATAAAACAAGCCACGGCCACCCCGCTTGGCCAGGCACCCATCTATAATCCAGGATTATAATGTATGAACGCTGAGGGTGCTTACTTCTTACTTGAGTTGTATTGATCTATCTCTCTCCTCTTGGGAGCATCCGATATCTCCCTTACACGACCTGGCTTGCTTCGCCGGCCGGCAGACTCGGGTTTCAAAATGAGGACACGCGCCCACGCAAGAGGAATACTGCGGCGGGCGGGCGAGGACTTCTCAGTGTCGCAACCTGCCGAGATCGACTTTCAGGGAATGCACGACCAGGCCGGCTCCCCGCTCTTCTCACAACTACCATTCGAAATCCGGACCTTGATATTTGAGAACGCCCTCGCCCCCTACGATGACCCATGCAAGCCCTACGCCGAGGACCGCGAGTACTGCCGCCCGGGCCAGAGATACCATCCCAGAACCGACGTCGCCCTTCTGCAAACATGTAAGCGCATCTTCCAAGAGGCGCGCCTGAAGCCCGTCGCCCAAACCACCCATACCTTCTGGCTCTTCCGTGGGCCGTGGCGGTTCATGCGCACGAGGAAGTGCGGCATGTACCACCTCGCCAACTGGCAGCGGTCGCTGAGCGACGAGCAACGTGCCGCCGTCAGGCGCGTCCACATATACGCCCAGCAGTTCGCTTTGGAGGGCCTGGGAAGCAAACGCAACGACCTGTTCCCCTGGGATTTCGCCGCCAGCCATCTCCGCATCACGTTGACCCATGCCGATTGGTGGTCTTGGGAGTCGCCGCCTGCCTCGTCCGATAGGCTGGGCATCTGCCCCTGGAGACCCGGCCGAACCTCGCACCAGGCAATGCTTGCCGAGCCCCTCGACATGCCCCTGGAGGAGATGCGAGAACAGATGGGCCCCGGCACATGGGGCTGGCAGGTTCGCCACGTGCGTGGCTTGCAAACACTGCAGATGGAGTTTGAAGCCGATGCCCGAAAGCAGGAGCAGCTCGACGCCGTTCTCGCCCGGGCCAAACACTGGGTGTTTCCACTGGAGGACGGCAGCCAAACAGTGTTGAGGCAAACCGGCAGTGTGGAACACGTCGAGTGGGATGGCTTCTCCGATACGAAAGACGATTCGATCCCGTTTTTAAACCAAACGGGACGCGTCCTTTCAGACTGCCACACTCAGAGAACCTTTCACGTGGCAGTGATGACATGGAAACGTTCCAAATAGTATTCAGATCCCAATGAGCTGGCAACGTCAAGCCGACTGGCGACGATCTGAGCTCGGGGTGAAGGCAAGACGGACCCCTGGGGTTCCGTCGAGTTTGACCCCCACGAAAAAGCTACTGGGTACATTTGCGTCGCCCAGACATTACATACTTAACAAAGAGCCATATGCGATGCCAATAGTACAGCCACCGTGCCCATTGCTGGCTGTGCCTGCAGTCCAAGATGGTGGAGGTTATGTGCGTCCTGCCGGTGCTGCTCAGCCTTAGGCAACCAAGGGGCCAAGACGGGCTTTGTGTCTCTGCTGACAACATCATGCCGGGACTTTAAGGCTGCACTTCTTTTATCCCGTTCACCGCTCCTCCGTATACGAAGGATATCGGCATCCGATTGGAGGTTACCGCCCCAGCGAGTCTGTGTGGGCAGGCTGAGTAAGCTCGGTACACCCCGTGCAGTTCGTTGCTCGGCTGCTCGGCGCCACCAGCTATCAGCCTTGTGGGGGCAAGGCGGGCAGTCATGCCAGGCAGGCTATAAAAGGCGAGGAAGACAAGCTCGTACGATTCGGGAGCAGTCATTCTGCCTCCCAGACGCCTCTTCTAAAGAGACATAGCACCTCGAGAGAGCACCAAGCAAGCCACAGGCCAAAGTCACTTCCACTACCATGCCTACTTCTGCTACACACCAGCAGCAACAGCCCGCAGGTACCTGCGGTCCACTTCACTGCAGCGTCTCTGCTTCACCACGCATTGCCCGGAGGAGACGAGAACCTACCTTGGGCTGGCTCACAGTCACCAGAGACGCAGACTAGTCTCAAAGCCCTGCATCTACAACGAGTGGCGGTCTTGGTGTTGTCAGTTAAATGTTGAGCTTGGCAGTGATATCACCGGGTCTGCCTTACTGGTTTTCGGCGTCCGTTGTTGGTTTCAGAAACACGGGCGAGAGTGCCCAAGACCGTGAATGTTTCGGATGGGTGAGTCGCACTCTCCTTGACTGTCATTGTATAACTATAAATTTTGGCTTACCACGTATACAGTAGTTATTATCTTCTAGTGAAGTCGGTTTGGGCAAGCGGCATGGTGTACTTGTGTAGACGGCATTCTTGGCTCAGCTAGACTCTTATCATGTACCTCAATAACTTGGCCGGGTTACGTTTAGTTCATCCTCTATTTCAAGTCCAACCCCCTTTTCTTATTAGAATATCGCCTGGGCGTTGGGAGGGGAGGACACGCCGCCGGGCATGTTCAGGGGTATTGATGTGAAGAAGAACGTATACCGGTTTAGTTGCTTACAGAGCTTGGCCAAGCCCTCCAGGTCGAACATTTCGCCTAGGCAGGTCTTCTGTCAGTCATTTGCAACCACGGAAACCCGGAGACTGATGACTTACCAATGGGCATGCCCCAGCCAGCCAGGAGATAGTCATGGAGCATGATTTCACTGTCGCCCTGGGGAGGGTAGACCTCGAACGAGATGGCATCGCCGGCGACTGCGGCAAATCCCGTATCCCATATCCATCTCAGCATGTCTGTGGTCGCCTCGACACCCACGTGCTTTGGCGAGTGGGAAATTGAGTATTCCCTCTTTTTCTCGACGTCCATCCTCTCATCCCACTCCTGGGTTACCCCGCTCCTTACGAGCAGAATGTCCCCCCTCTGGAACTCGATTCCGTGCTGCTCCGCGACGTGGCGAAGCTCCTCCAGGCTGATGACGTGGTCCGAGAAGGCCGAGTACTGGATTCCATTCTCTGCCGCCCAGGACGCGTAGTCGAGAAGCACGCCGCGGCCGGTGATGCCCTCGCGCGCCCAGTGCTGCACGCCAATACGATCGCTCGACCGGTCCAAGATCTCCTCCTTGGTCGTCCCGCCGTAAAAGACGCGCCGGGTCGAGCCGTCGCCCGAGTCCATCTTCCGGCCCCAGTGACGCAGGCCATCCCACTGACTGCTCTGTTCTGAACGATGCGACGGTTATCAGTACCCCCACCCATCGGGCAAAAAGTACCGCGGCTGCCCTTCGCCCGTGGCCCCGACTCACGTGGATTCATGGTGTATACGTCGTCGAACGCCACCCCTCCCATCAAGGTCACGATCTCGTGCTTACAAGCGGCCCTCCCCAAGCCCGGGTACTCCAACTTGGTCAGGTCCCAGTTCAGACCAATGCGCCGACCTGTCCTTATCTGCGCGGCGGCAGCTTCTTGCACACGTTCCTGCAATACTCGAAATCAGTGATCTTATTCGGGAACAACCCAGAGTTTCTTACGTCGGTGAGCAAGGCGAGGCGCCCGAGGCCCTCTTCACGGCTGCCCGGAGACCCGACCCAAACCCGCTTTGGATCGGGAAGTTCGTCGAAACTAAGGGTGCTCATTGTGCAAAGTGGCACTTGGTTCTTTTCCCGCAGTGTCTCTTGTCTTTAGCGCTCTTGGTTGTTGTTGTTGTTGTTGTTGTTGGGGGGGGGGGGAGGACAGGGGGGACAGCAGGAATGCACCATAACCGTAAAAGTACTTATATATGGAAGATCACCCGAAGATTCCACCACCTGAATCCCGAAGTCCTTGTATTCAAGTAGGCATGCATACTGCGCGTGACGTGCCTGCGGGGAGATGATTCCCGAGAGGTGTTAGGCGCATATGCAACAAGGCCCATCATTTCCTGTCCGGTTCATCAACGCCTAACACCATATGAAAGACGTAGTACGGTGCTTCTAGTGGGGTAAGAATCCATTCGGTAGATAGAGCGCCGTCAGACGGAATATGCGAACAGCCAGCAGCCATGCGTGCGGGGGAAAACAACCGGCAGTCGTCATGGTGTGACTTGCCAGCAGTATTGAACCTGGGCGGAGCAGCAGCGGTACCACCCTTGGGGTTCATCACGACGCATGATGACGGGAACAGCCTGTCGACCCGTGCCCGACGCCCAATCACTAGCAAGCGGCAGCACCACTTCCAGATGCTCATAATATATCGACCCGTATGATCAGGTAATCTTGGAGCGTCTCCTTCTATGTCAGAATTTGGTTAAGTAAGCCCGGCTTGTAAGGTTCAGATTCCAAGAACATGGGGATACGAGTCGCCGTGGCGTGGACTGAGATGTATCCAACTATCAGACTTGCAAGACCATTTTCATTGACCTTTTGGGTTGGTTGGTTACTTGAAATTTGCTATGTATTCACCCGTTGAGCGAGACTGTATAACACAACTCGTTCGAACTGCATTTTCCATTTCGGACATACGATAGTGGTCATGCTTCCTTCTTTTTTCTCCGGGCCCTACTCTCTTTTCTCAGCGTCCCACAAGACCTTCGAATCTCCCGTGAAAGCGACAATACTGGAGTAAAAGCCGTGAGTCGACGCCTTTGGGTTGACTGCCCGGCTTTCAATTTCGTGGCCTACAGGTTTTAGTTGGTATATTCAACGCGAAGATACTTGGTGCTTTTGCTATATAGTACAATCATAGACGTATTGTCCCCTGGCCAGCCAAGTCTGAATCCGACGGTAGCCTGGGGAGTCCCATAAACATTGGTTCTATGCCGGAGCCACCCAATGCCCTGCTGTATACCAAGGAATGTCCTGCAACCAAAGCCATAGCATAGAGCGCAGCCGCAACCATGGCCAGCACCGGAGCGATAAGGAGATATGATCCACCGCAGGTCCAGCCCCAACACGTTGACCAGCTAGAAATCATCGCAATAGCAATGACAACGTAGAATACGATTCGAATTGGGATCTCGGACAGGTTGCTGGTGTTGCGAAAGACCGCCAATAAGAGAAATGTGGACAGTAATGTCCCTGCACCAAGGAGAACAAGTCTAGGCATAGCCTCATCGGAACCGCGCATTGTAAGATAGGCGGTTTCGGCCAGTAAGGTAAATGTAAACCAAGTTGCATAGAGCTTGTTTACCCAAACGAGGCCGAAGCAGAGACGAGGTACTTCAACAAAGAACGTGCTTGGCGGTAAGATGCTCGTGGTTGGGTCAATACCGAGCACGATCAAACAAGAGTACTTGGGCAGAGTAGACTCACATGGTGTTAGAAATCGAAACGAATCCATTTGAACCCCATATGTTCACATCGGCCAGGGTGGTCCAGCTGCCAGCCTGAAGATTCTGGCTGAGTACAAATATGTACGAGACCAGGGGCCACAGGCTCAGTACGCCATACACAACGCTTGAAACGACGCCAACCCTGGTTGGAGGAATTTTAGTAGAATTCAATGGCCCTTCATCGCTGAAGCATACCATTGTGCGTAAATAGCTGTATAAAGCGATAAGTCAGCTATTGACAGGTCGAGGGATGTAGTTCCCAGCGTTAGATAACTTGGGAGACCCACTCAAGTTGCGCAAAGCGGCATCTTTCTTGATCTTGCCAAGTGCGTTACTCCCGATACCAGTGATGTTCATTTTGGGGGGGAAGGGCAGAGTTTGCGGCTCAAATATACAATAGATACACAACCAATAGATCACTGCGTGAAGAGAGGTAGATAGTCACGGCCAGTCTATCAAGATCTAACGTACGGGCGGCCGCGCAAATTATAGATGCATTGCCCCAGAGCCAGGCACCCAGGAGCCAGGGCTCTATGCACAGACGGCGAAACGCCTAACGGAAGTGGGCGACGTGGAAACCCCATAACAATCCATGCATGTACGCGCCCGACCATGTCCCAACATGCCCCATTTAACCCAGCTCAAGGTTGTAATGTGACACGTCTGGCGAGAAGCCGTGGTAGCCATGGTTCTATGTAATTGATGACAGCAGACAGGGCGCCGGGGTTGCGTGGCGGTTACTTAAATAGAAGGGTTATACGCAAGCGCGCAGCGTCGTCGCTTTTACCAACGTTGGAAGTGTTTCTTGTCTTGATTCATGGTCTCGTGAGGCCAACAACCGTTCCTGCCAGCGTTCCCAATACAGGAAAGATGCAACGGGCCGATCCTATATACCAACCTATTGGGGTTAACGCCATCCGTTTACTGCTAATCAAGCCGGGGCTCCCCGATGAGCAAGTCGAGTGCAGCACGGTCACGATTAGCGACTTCGAAGACACGCCTCCCTTCGAAGCTGTCTCCTACGCGCCGGGCCAGAAACTCTCCCCAGACCCCGTCCTTTGCAATGGATCCAGGAAGTCGGTCACCCGCAATCTTGGCAATGCTTTGAGGTGCCTACGCCCGTTGCCAAATTGGGCCTCCGTCCCTCGGTGGTCGAACCTGAATCCCTTGCATTCGCGCCGCAATGTATGGCACGGGTTTGCGCACAACCGCTACGAAGAAGACGCCGGCACAATTCCGCCACACGGGCTCCTGTGGATCGACGCTCTCTGCATCAACCAGGATGATGCGGCCGAGAGAGCAAACCAGGCCAAGCTCAAGGCCGCAATATACCGCAAAGCGTCTGCTGTGAGGATATGGCTCGAGTACGAACCCGGGAACATGCCCGTAGTCCTCGCCTTTATCGCCCAGGCTCTGAGAAATGCCAATGAGCAGCAATCCCACGCGCTTCCCCTCGGTTCTTTCCACAACTGGGGAAATAGGAATAAAGTTCACGGATTGCCTAGTCCGACTGCGGAAGTTTGGGCAGTTTTGCGGTCGTTTCTTTCCGACCCTTGGTTCAAACAAGTTTGGACCGTCCAGGAGGTTGTGCTTGCTCAGACAGCCGTCGTGGTCGTCGGTGACTGGCACTTGAACTGGGCTGCGGTTGGTCGGGCGACTGCTTGGCTTTCTGCTCAAGGATACTCATGGTCATGCCCATTGGCCAACCAGAATGCTGGAGAACGAGGCTTTCCGGTCACCGGCGTCGCTGCCGTATGGGAGTTGCACGCCGTGGCAGACAAGCGTGCTCCTCTCCTTTATCTTCTTAAACAGTTCAGGCTGCGTTATGCCGACCAGCAAGCTGACAAGGTGTATGCTGCTCTGGATCTCGCAGACGAGACCGCGAGCGTTGCCGAGGATGGGTGGCCCATGCTGTTGGAACCAGACTATGATAGGGATGTCCAAGCTGTCTATCGAAACGTCGCAATATTCCTTATAGTCGAGCAGAGCTCCCTTCTAGTTCTTTCCCAGGTGGATAGGCATCCGGCGGAATCACCGGAATGGCCTTCCTGGGTTCCGGACTGGAGCAGAGTGAAGGCATCTTCAGATATATGGGCAACTCAGAAACAAAGGGGGCGCGAGGCGGACGGCGGGGAGCGTCTTTCCATGCGAATGGCAGAAGATGAGAACCGTCTCATCGTGGGAGGACTACAGGCAGATGTCGTTCTATCCTACACGCACTCCCTGGAGACCCGCGGCTCCGGAGATGAGATTTACGAGAGCGAACGTAGGTTTATATCGGATGCTTGGAAAATGATTGTGGGCCGAGTACGCGGCCACAAGGAAAACGGAGAAGCTCAAAGGGGGGTAATTCGCAGCTTCGTCGAAGCTCTCACCATGAGCTCAGCGGAATTGGTAACTGATGACCACGCAGAGATGGCAGACGCTCTCGCATGGTTTCGGAAGTACCTAGACCTCGACCTACGGAACATAGGTGGTGCGACGAGATGGAAGTGGCAGCAAGACTCGGGGGCCGACTGCTTTCGGTTTCATCGAGCCTTCGTGCGAGCCTGTGCGGACAGGCGATTCTTCGTCACCCGGGACGGCCGAATGGGTATAGGGCCACGTTATATGTCGGCGGAAGACTCCATTGTCATTTTGTTTGGCGGCAAGGTGCCCTTCGTGATGAGGAAACAGGGATCTGCCAACAGGTTGATAGGCGAGTGTTATGTTTCAGGGCTGATGGGCGGTGAAGCTGTCGTTCAGGGAAGAGAATCGGGTCAAAGGCAAGTAAGTTTCGAGATCAGGTAAGATCTAACGAAAGCTTGCCAGGGTGCCAGATCCCATCTCTATCATTTGCCCTCACGGTGAGCTTGGCACGCTGGGGGTGCGAAGGACTTTGTAGTGCATGTACTTGAGTAAATCCCATGTCAGCGTCCCACCCTCCGCCATCTGCCTCTCCGGAGCTCCAAAAGGTCGTTCATGATGTAACTCGTCAGATTAAAAAAAACCGCCAAGACTGGCTTCGGACCAAGCCCATTCCGTGGCTATTTCCAGAAGTCGGTGGTGGTGGTGATAGTGATATGAGAGGGCCCGGAAAACACCACCGGAGGTCCTCCAAGATGATATGACGGCACAGCTATGAATAGAACGAAAAAGCTCGCGGCGGCGGCAATCGAAACACAGGCTGGTCTCTTTTGGCGGGGGCGGGGCAGGCCAAGGCAAGCCAAGCTCAAGCCCCAAGCCGCCCCCCCCCCCCCCCCCCCCCGACCGCCCCGAATGGTGAAAGAGAGAAAGAAATAGGCGGTATGTCTTCGAAGCACTGCGAGCACCGTTGCTATCGTCGGTGGGATCTGCATCTGCAGGCGCGCGCTGCATGTTACTCAGAGTCCATAGTAGAGAGTCGAATTAACCAAGGCTGGTTGGTCTCTGGGGGTGATCCCGATCATGAGGTTGCAGAACCCAAGCCAGACCATTCGTCAGCTTGGGTACCAAATTAATTCCCCACGTCGGTTCCGAGTCCTGTTTCTTCCACTGCTTCAATACAGTAGGAAGTAAGTACCTTACGTGATAAAGGGCCCTACAGTCACAGTCACACTGCTGTACTATATGGGAATCCTCCGGTGGCACCGGCCTTGGCTTCTTTTGCCAGCGGCGCAAGTATTCTTCATTGTGTGGACCGTCGCGGCCACTGGCCGAAGCCAAGACGGCCACTCTCTTCGCGGTAACACAAATCCCGGAGCGCGAAGAAGGGTTTATCTGGTGAAGAAGTTCTATTTGGTTTCTGCATGCTGGCGTGTGCCCAGCCAAAAGAAGCTGGGGGGGGGAGGGGGGGGCAAGAGAAGGAGAGATAAGAAATAAAAAAGCCCCCTCCGAAAATCCCACAGTCGAGTCGACGAGCTTTCGGGTTGCAGGCGACAACTGCGGCGACGCGACCCCCCCCCCCCCCCCCCCCGTTCCAAGTGCCGATCCCTGTCGCGGAGCCTTTGATTGGTCGGGCCGGACGAGGTGCCCAAGACCCTCGAGCAGGGGTCCGGCGCTTCGAGGGCTTCGGCCAGCACGTCCGCTGCCAATCAGCAGACGGAGCACTTATACATTTTCTTCAGCATCTCGGCCAGGCACACGTCCCCATCAAACCCCCTTCGGGCACCCGGTCCCTCTCCCCCAATGGCCCGTCCCAGCTGCCCTGGGCGGGGGTGCTGGGGGTCCAGGGACGGCCCATGGGATTCGTCGTCACACATGCGCCATGTGGTACCGTTGCTGGGCTGGCTGGGCGGCCGGGGGGGGGCCCCCCGTCCTCAAGCGGCTCCTCTTGGGCGGCTCGAGGGACCGCCAGAGGGGGGGATGACAAGTGTGGTGGTCGCTGTATCGAGGTGCCCAATTCAGTCAAATATACACGGCCCTCTATCCCGGCAAACATACGAGTCTGACTGCTTCTTCTCTTCCCACCCTTTCCACGCCTCCCTACAACCGCTTCCACCCCGCCTGCGGGACCGTTCAAGTTGCCGGTGCTGTGCTACCGTCAGGGTCAGGATCCCACCGCCAAGCTCGAGTCCTTCTCCTCCGTCATCCCCAAGTGCAGGACACTATGGCGAGCACCACTGCTCCCTTCCCCTTCCCGACCGACGGCATCGATGCGTCGAGCGACACCGTCGACAGCAATGCTGGTGCCGCCGGCGACAGCCCCGGCGCCTACCAGTTATCCCATGGCGCCATGATCGCCATCATCGTTGTTGTCAGCTTTGTTGCTGTCTTTGGCAGTGCGTAGTCGCATCCTCTTTTGCCCGCTTTGGCGCAACCTTCTGACCAAGCGCCTAGTATCCATGGCTGTCCTTTTCTATGTCGCCAAGAAACGAGAATGGAAGATCCGCGAAGGCCTCCGCCGCTCCGCCAAGAAGGTCGTGACAGCCCTGACACCACGCCGCTCTGAGTTTCCCAAAAACGTCAAGGGCTCGTCCGCCCGGGCATCTCGGGGACGGGTGCGACTGGACGACGTCCCGCCGACGCCGCGTCTTCGGCCCGAGGATTTGGAGAAGGGCTACGCGAAGCCCGTCGCCGTGCGACAGAGCCCCCAGGGCCGCAGCAAGAAGAGCAACTGGCCGATGAAGTAGACCGACCTTTAGCGGCGGCGGCGGGAAGGCTGGACATTACTCCAAGATACCAAGGGAGGGGGCAATGTGGCGGCGTTGGTGCTTTTCGACAGCGTAAGCTGGGCAATGTAGACGGGAACCTCGAATCTGATCTCATGACCGTATGTGGAAATTGCAGTCCATCTCATGCTTTGTATATATTCTTGGGTATCATCACAATTTTCTGAACGTGTTTGTGCTGGCGCTTCTCCGTCCGGCATTGGACCGTTTCTCCTTGGCGTCAAACTCGGCCGTATCCCGAGATTTCTTCTTCTTGGACTCGGGAACGAAGCTGACCGACTTTTCGCCCACCATATCTCCCGAGCGGTTCTTCGTGGGCCGCTCCGACTTTTGTGTTCTTGAGCCAAGAGCCGTATCTTTCGCCTGCCGGCCGCCGGTGCCAGAGGAAGACACTTTCATGGTAATACCCTCATCAGCCTTGGGTCGAGAAATCGCGTCGTCGTCGTCGTCGCCACTGCCTTCGCTATCGCTTCCGTTGCTCTCCTGATCAGAGTATTTCTCAGGGGCCCACACCGTTTTGCCAGTGTCGTCCACTTTGGTGCTCGGGTTGAGGACCTGGAACTCGCGGCTCGTCTCATCAACTTGGAAGTCCTCATCGTCGAAGAGCTTGCCGAATCGGTCGTCGCCGAGAACGCCGGCCTTGGTGTCGACCTGGGCTCGCTTCTCCTGTCGCTGAAGAAGCTTGTCGGCCAGCTTCTGGTTGACCTTGACCTTCTTGGTTCCGCGGATCCTGCTGGCGCGTTCCTGCTCAACCTTCTCCTTGACGCGCTTGGCGCGCTCCTCTTCCCAAGCATAGGGGTTTGCGATGAGCTTGGCCTGGTCGTACAGCTTGCTGGCAACGAAGAAACCGTGCATGTATGGCCGCAGCAGGTTGGTCTTGCCAATAAGATGATCGAGACTCATGGCCTTGAGGTCCGGCAAGGTCAAGAACTTGTAGTTGTCGTACGTCGTCGTTCGGACCTCTTCCGCCATCTCGTCTACCATGTTGTCCAGGAAGCTGCACCACCGCGGTGATGGGCCGAGTTGGGGGATCAGGAACGCGTGCTGGTCGGGCCCTGGAATGCGTGTTAGGAATATCTGCGAGGTGGATGCCGCCAACCCGTGACTCACCCTCGTTCGCAGTCATAAGCATGCCTGTCTGTTCGATCCATGCCACGTGGTTGATGTCGCTGTAGGAAATCCAAACATTAGCGGGGCCATACCAACCGAGGCGTAGGAAAACTTACACCACAGGCTCTATCGCCGTCCAGGGCTTGCCGTCGGCCTCGTCCCAGATCTTGATGGTTCGCTTGTCGGCCGAGAGTACTTTCCGCTCTTCCGAGGCGGTGGTCATGTGAATGAGTTGTTTGATCGGGTAACCCATTCCTTGGTCCTTCTGGAGCAAGGGCACCGGGGATCGCATGTCAAAAAGCTTCACCAGACCGGTCGAAGATCCCATGGCCAGTGACATGCCTGATGAGGCAAAGTCCAGCGCCGTGATTTCCCCCTCCTGCCCACCCATGACAGCAACACCTACAGCTGGGCGTCAGTCGTGCCGCTCTGCGAGGGCAAGGGGGCTGGTTTCACTTACGCGACTTGGATCTGGGATCAAACATCTCGACTGTGCCGACAGACGTGCCGAATGCGAGGAGACCATGCGACTGTTCAGCAATAGCACCGCAGTTGACACTGCCGACATCGATGCTGCCTTGCAGACCAGACTCGACACCTTCGTCCCGGCCGACATCGACTTGATAGCTCTTCATGAACCGCCCAACTTCCAGGTTCAGTCGGAACACCTCGCCCTTGCCCTCTACAGGATCAAGGCCGACAGCCGGTACCAAGGCCTCGGTCGAGTAGCGGTCATACAGCAAGTCGCGTCCATACCGCGGTATGCGAATCGAGTAATGACAACCGCCTTTGGTGTGGAATTCGATGGACCTGTCAGACTGCAGATGCACCGACTTGGTATAATCATCCGACAGCAGCTGGAAAGTTGTGTTGAGGGCCTTGGTATGTCTGGCAAAGGACCTGGGATAACTGTCAGTGGTTTCGAAAGGGCCGGCAAGGGACGGACATGTCCTTACAAAGACAGATGGGGCGTATAATGCACGTGTATCTGTGGCTTATACGTTCCGGTAGACATGATGTACTCCCCCGAGGCTGAGACCCGGATACACTGGCTGGCCTCCTCGAAGCCGAAGTCTTGGAGGAGCTACTGAAGCGTTAGCCTTCAAAGTCGAGAGTGACGCGCATGGTGGCCTTCACTCGCCTCTATCCGGCTCTGGTACTCGGCGTCCTGCTTGAGAGACCGCTTCCTTCTGCGAGCGAGCCATTCGGGAAGGGGCCGGGCCGTCTCTGCACCGGCGACTGTGTAAACGGACACATCGCCTGTTTTTTCCGCCTTCATGGTCGAGGTTGGGATAATCGAGGGCGATTGAGCCGGGCCGGGAAGAGCAGCAGGTAACTCGGGAAAACGGGTTTGCGACAGCTACTGCGCACACGTCTATGCCGGTCACTGTGCGCCGCTTTTCGGATCGCAGGCGGCAGGGATGCTTTCGGGTTCGCGCCAGGCTGCTGCTGATGAGATCCCTGGCAAGACGGGGGGCCGACGGTGACTGAGGTTTGCTCGATGTCTGTCTGTCTGGCGGCAAAGATGAGTGAGTTCGTCAGTTCTGCAGCGCCAGACATCTTTACACTGGATTATCGATAAGTAACTTTTTTACGGGGTACCCGCCCGACCTTTGGCCAATGAACGATGACTTTATGTACCTACCTTGGTGAGTACCATTCCAGTTCGGCAATGAAGTACATGAGGTATGTACATCCATTTTAACATGAAGGTATTGATTGCATTGGGTTAGTAAGTATCTATTGTGGGTCTGTTCGGAATTGTCCCTCCACCCTGGATCCATCGACTCCTGCCCCCTCTCCATCCGCATCTGGTGATGGATTGATGCAAGCAACAGTGAGGGCTCCAGCTAGCGGGCTGGCGGGCACAGGGCCCTTGGGGGTCGATCTATCCCATTAGTAGGTGTCCGTTGGGTACATGTACGCTGTCCGGCCCGGCCCAGCCGCCTATTGGCCGCAAGCCACCTGTCTAAAGCCACATCAGCCGCGACCCTCGGCCGCTGGGATCCCATGGGACCCCCCCCAACAGGCCCCCTACAGACCCCCTACAAGCCCCTGCGGAAGCGCGCCAGCTTGGGAACTGGGGCCCAATGGATGCGCCCGCGGAGCGAGCGGGCGTGGGAATTAGCGGTTACATCTCTACGTCGGGGCCTCCTCAGTCTCTACCTACCCTACATCGACGCTATCTACTACCTACATGACTTCCTGAATGCGACGACAGCCGACCCTCCAGGCCACCAAGGATATCGCCGGCGAAGAGAACGACCAGACCGGCGGCAACACCGGCAGTGACAGTGCGACTGGCGCCCGAGCAGAATTAGGTCGGTCCCTGCGACCGGAAGCCATCGACCGAAGCCACCCATCTCGCCTCCCCGTTCAACGCAAAGCGGCTATCGCGCCCCTGCTGCGACGCGTCCGTTGCGGGCTCTGCGTGCTTGTGTGCACCACCTCCCTCCTCCCCATATACCGCGCTGCAAAGAGCTCGTCTTTCGGTGGCTCGGACGGGCGCCCGCACTCAGCACACCCCATCCGGCTGCCATTGTTGAGATGGAGTTGGGCAGTTCGACGGGTGTACGCGTACCGGTTTCAACTGCCCACCAGCATCGTCTCTCCTTCTTGAATGCGCCGGCCACTTAGCCAGCAGCAGATGACCATCGATCGCCCCGGACGGACATCGGCCGTCGATGAGCTCACGATATGGACACTGCCGAATACAATACTAATGCTTTGGTGATTGTGAGTTGCTTGCAATCCGCTCCGGGCCACCCTGCCCTCGTGGGTGAGGCTAACCGCGTGCGCGCCAGAACAACATTGCTTCCGTCGCTTACGCATTCTACGAACCCCTCTACCCGCCCTCGGCACTTTCCGGTCCCGGCGCCTTTGAACTCGAGGGCGCGTTAAGAAATGATGGCTACCTTACTTATGCCGATCCCATCCGCCGCGGCTTGTGGTGCTTTCGTCTCGCCCGCAAGGACGCATCGTCAGATGCCCCGAGTTTCCCGCGAACGGTAGACCGCTGTGGCTATAGCTTAGCCGTGGCTGAAGAGGCTACATTTGAGCCTGGCAGTCTTGCCAAAAACCGCATGTCCGGGCCGAATGCCGCCATCACACCCAACAGCGCCTCGCCTGTTGTTCCGGGCGCCCAGGACCCGCCGCCGCGGAGTTACCAAGTCGTCGACTTGACCGGATCCAACGACGCCAGACCGGGCGTATCGCCCAAGGACGCCTACGAATCCTTTATATCGGCCGTCGTTTCCGCATTTGTGGCGACTCTCTGCAGTTCGACCGGCGCCATCCCCCTCAACACGAGAACCTTGCTACTCCCGCAGCACATGCATGGCGAGAGCAATGCCGATACCCCCCACCTAGCCTCGCTCAGAGCCTACTTGACCACCACGGGCGTCCTGGTGGCCATGGTAAACCTCTCTTTGGCCGAGGGGCTGAGCTTGTTCTCGGAGACTCCCTTTTTGCCTCCGCTTGGTGTCACCGTCTTGGCCGCCCCCTTGGGCGTCTTTGCGACCTGTCATGCCGTCGCCAATAACGAGCACCCCTCTGCCGAGAGCATGATGGGTCAGTCGCCCGATCTTCAAGTGCTACGCTTGCGGCCTGACAGGGACGAACGGCTGAACCCGTGGCGCAGGTTTTATTCCAAACTCCTTGAAGCGAGGAATTTGCCTTCGCCCATCAGTGGCACGCAGAAATGGCTCAGTCTTCAGCGAGTTCGGCGGAAACCAATCGAGCCCCGGTTCGACGGAAAGAGAACGCCTCTGCTCAACACGTGCACTAGCATGTCGTGGCCATCGAATCTCTGTTTCTGCAAAGCCTTCTCCAAGCTCGCTGTGGGCAGTGTACCCGAGGAAGCCCCCGATGCCAGGGAGGAGCAGTCATATGATCCTTTGGCTCTTGCTAAGTCTTGGTTTCTGGGCGCAGCCGAACGGGACGAGTTGCTGGCTACAAGGGCAAAGGAACGAGAGACGGCAGCAGCCCCTGAAGTACCTCCATCGGAAGGCCAAGCACAACATTCAAACGGGCTCTCTCCACTAGCTCTGCATCGCCCCGCGAACGCCGGCGCGGCCCCGGGGGCCATGTATCCGACTCCCCCAGATGGTGTGCAAATACCCGTGGGAATCACGCCCTCAGTGGATGGGATGGTGTCAAGCCCCGTCAATAATAATACCGCAACGGCTGCCGCTGTGGCTGATGTTGAGATGACCAAGAACGCTCCTCCTGCAGATCCTTTCCCCGAGGCCTGGGAGGCTCCAGTCGTCAAGAGGGAGCGCGGCAATGGCTCCTTTGATTCGGAGAACTTATTTGGTGACCTGGGACCTGACATGTTTGGGGGCGACAACGACATCACGGATGCCGACTTCAATTTCTTTGACGAGCAACCCGGCGCCATGGATATCTCTCTGGACATGCCTGACATGTCCAACAGTATGCCCCAACTCGACGTGCCGACCGCCTTCAACCATCCAACCGTTGTAGCAGCGCCAGGGATGAAAACAGATCCCGCTGCGATGCCCACGCCTGCTGCCGCGCCCGAGATCGTTTTCGCCAAACCGGAACTGAAGCACGCGCGGAGTTCGCTGGCGCAGGAGTCGAAGAAACCGGCGGAGACCGGCCCGAGCCGCCAAGAACCGACCACTTTGAAACGACAAGCTAGTCCTTTCAACCCGGATACGGTCTTCAAACGGATTAAGGCATCCATTGACAGTTACACGACGGTCAAGCACGGCTCGCAGCAATGCCGGCCGCGATCTGATAGTATTTTTGAGAAGGTCGACTTTGGCCCGGATCTCTCAACAGTCAACAGCAAATACCAGGGCAACGGTCGCTTTGATTTCACACCCTCCCGCTCCGAAGACAACCAACTGCCTGTTTCGAATGCGCCACCCACGACAAATTACCTCAAACGGCATGGGAAGGGACGCCGGAATACCAAGCCAGCGCCGCCTAAGCTGGGCGAGTTACTGGCCCGGTTTGCCAATGGCAATGCCACCTCCCAGCCTACAAGCCCCGCGAAAGCCGATGACCCCCCATCAGACGCAGACGAGGTTAGCTTGATATCAGACCAGGACGACTCTAGCTATGAAAGTGACGAGCCCGCCTCTCCGGTCAAGTCGATCAGCATCCGCAGAAAGCGTCCGGACGACGATGGTGAATCTCTCGCCACTTCATTCAAAGAACTGGAGTCGGTGGATGCTGCTTCCCCACGCCCATCATTCGATATTCCATTGTCGTCCAAATCCGACCCGGATCTTCCTTTGCCCAAATACTTCGCCGATCCCGAGCCTTCACTGTTCCAACCGGCACTTTCCGACCAGGACCTCGTCGTAGCGGCGCAGATACTCACCGAGCAAGCTTCCACCAGCACTCTCTGCCTAGCGTCGACATCACAGTGCTCGGCGTACTCCAGCCTAGATCGTCGCCGCGACCTGCTAGCGGCCACGCACAAGTTGGTGGATAGCTTACAGGCCACGTTACCTGCGTGCTTTGGGGGCGATGCCGCCGGTTGTCAGTTTCGTCCATTTGTGGAAATACAGGATGCCCCCCTGATGGGGCAGGCAAGCAGGATGCAGCCACGTCCACCAGGCACTGAACAGTTGAAACTCAGCAACCCGTACCAGATACCGTCTCCCCATTTCGAAGTGCGCAGATACGAATCAAGACTGTCGGTCCTGCCGACAGCCATCTCCTTCTGGGAGAGTCTTGGCCTCGGGCCTTCCCTTGGGAGCAAAGACGTCAACGCCATCTGTATCTTCCCCGATGTTCCGGGGCTTGCAGATAGCGCGGACGTCTTTCTTGACAGGATGCAAAGCGTCTACGAATCACTCAAGCTGGGCTCCTTCAATCGCATGGATGCCTCCGCCGGGGTCCCGGGGGGCCTCCTGTCCTACAAGACAGGATCTAGGAATGAAGCATCCCAGGGCCCTGCAACCATTCTGGGTTCTGCCGGGGCGAAGTTGTGCGATGCATTGTTGAATCTTGGTATCAAGGAAACTAACGTCGCCGTCTTTTTTGTCTACTGCCAAGGTGTTCATGGGGCGGCCATCGAGTCCTGCTACGCTTTCCATCATCTGTCTGAGATGTACAAGAAAGCTCAGGCCAGTGGGGGCCGGCCAGAGAACGATATGGCCCTACAGCTGATGCCCATGGACTTCCTAGCCTCACCGGTCTCCCTACCCATGCCCTTACCCGCGGACTTCACAAGACTGGCCATCGAAACATACGACCGCTGCACGCTCTTTCGGGGAGCCTCGCCGTCTCCAGCCATTGTACTCGAGCAGCCTCTTCCGCGCATGCTGGACTTTAAGCTGACCTCGGCGCCTTCTTCCTCCCTGATGTATGAGAACAGCTGTCTTCACATAGCGTATTCGCAAAGCATAGACGAAAGATGGATCACGGCGGCGTGGACCGACAACCGAGGCAGTCAGTATATGACAGCGTCGTACTGCTTGGGCCGCAAAGGCAAGCCAATCGCCACGCCCTTTGCCGAGGTCGCACGGGAAATGTGGGAGACAACGCGCGATATCATCAGCACGCGCAAGGTCCACTGGCGCATCATGATAGCGAAGTGCGGCATCCTTGAGCAGACCGAGGTGGACCTGTGGGCCAGCCTGGCCCAGAGCGAGACGAAGCACTCTACGAGCCTGACGCTCGTCGCCGTGGACACGGATCCGTCGCTCCAACTGCTTCCGCCCTGTGTCAGGATCCCCAATACGGCGTCGGCCGTCTTCTACACGACACCCGTATCCACGCCTCAGCCTTCTGTTGTGTCGCCCGAACAGAGCGGCAACCCGCCTACACCCTCGCTCCGGTTTGCCACCACGAGCGCTCCGTCTCCGGGGGGCGGCGGTGGCAACGACAACGGCGAGTCGGATGCCGATGCGACGCTTGTCGACGTCACGGACCACACGTGGGGGGCTGTGCTGGCGCACCGCCTCAGCAACTCGGCCGTACTGACCGACCTCAACCCGGCCATCGCCAGCGGCTATCTCGTCAAACGAAGCGGGCCGCGGCCCGAGGATCCGCTCTCGGTGCTCGAGGTCAACATTGTGCAGAGCGACGGCAACCCACGCGCATACGAGGGCGCGATGCGCGAACTGCTGACACACTACCGAGGCCTTGGAACGCTGGCCCGCGCTCGGGGGATTGTGGACAAGGAAGTCGACATCCGACCATGGCATATTGCCGCGGCCGAGAAAGGATGCCGGGCCATGTATTTGTTGACGTAAGGACAGAGTCCTGTAGCCGGCCGGCGGGTGCCCGGGGCTGGGTCGCGGCGCATGTTAGGGCACTGGACCAGATGAAGACGTGATACCCCGGGTGGGAGCGATGAACTCAAGTACTTATGTGCGGTTACGGGGGCATATGTCTGTTTTTTTCAGCTCAGGCGTACCGGCTGACGAGACGTGGGGGGTGTCGGTGCAGGATTGGGTTCTGCTGTATTTTGCTTTGGTTTTGATGCATTTTTATTTAGACTAGGGCATATCACAGCGCCATCACCTTCTTCAGGGGCTCTGAGCCATTCCGGAGTCACTTCTAGGACCTCGATTGTGCTGCTTACAGTCACGTCCAATGGACACGGAGCGAGTCGACAACATCTAGCGAAGAAAGCTTGCCAAGCCCCCTTTGTGCATAGCTTCTATGTATTACCCGTATTCCAAATAACCCTTGGTTCTCCAACTTCCAGGAAGCCGCGATACGTGGCGAGCGAGTGCCCATGACGACGCCCCGTCCGGGCCGCCATACCAGGACCTGCTCCTCCCGGTGGTTGTGTGTCCCCCCCCCATCCCTCCAAGACGCCGGCTCCGTGCTTTCAGGGGCGCGCGTCGTACCGGGTCTCGATCTGCGTCCGCACGTTGATGTTGTTGGGGGTGCACAAGACCTCCTCGCTGCTGTTGTCGCCGCCGAGCCCGCGCTCGATGTGGGTGTCGAAAGCGAACTTGTCGGGGGCGCCGCGCTGCGACGACGACGCGGCGCCGGGGGCCGGGGGGTCGCGGCTGCGCAGCTGGACGCTGCCGGGGGCCGGGCCGGGGCGGGAGCGGGGGTTCCGGCTCGCGGGGCCGGCGCCGGCGCTTTGCTTGGGGTAGCCGCTGCCGTGGTTGTAGTAGTAGGAGCCGCCCAGCAGGCGCGGGGCGTAGCGCGACGCGATGGGCTTGAAGGAGGGGATCGAGGCGGCCAGGATGCCGACGTTGATCTCGATGACGGACCAGTACATGGCCGGCGAGATGACCCACGTCGCGTCCGGGTTGACGAGCATGGCCGGCACGAACGTGATGCGGATGATGGACGAGATGCAGGCACTGGTGGAGATCACCTCGTTAGCACGTGCGTCATCCCCCGTTTTATTTTTGAGACCGGGTGGCTCAGGCGGGGAATAAGGAAAAGGGGGTTGAAGAAAGCTTGTAGGAAGAGACGGCGTACGAGGGGAAAAGAAAAGAAAGGGGGAGGAGGAGGAGGAGGAGGAACACGTACAAGAGACCCAGGCACAGGATGACGGCCAGGCCGATCTTCTGGCGGCGCGGGACCTGCAGGCGGGTGACGAGGCGGATGGGCAGGGTGTAGGTGAGGAGGTCGGTGAAGATGTTGACGGCGGCGTTGGCGAGGTAGAAGGCGTTGATGTTGATGCAGCGCTTGGCGGCGGGCGGCAGGGCGGCGTCGTAGGCGCCGCGCACGGGCGAGCACTGGAAGAGGGCGGCGAGGACGTTGCCGCCGGCCTGGCAGCCGACGACGCCGACCATGACCAGGGCGAGCCGCCGCAGCGTGCGGTCGCCGAGCCGCATGTAGAGCGCCAGCACCGAGATCTTGATGAAGCCGAGGCAGGCGTTGTAGAAGATGGACGAGAGCCACACCGCCTGCGAGTACGTCGTCAGGTTGGCGGTCCCGCGGCGCATCACCACCGGGAAGTGCATCCCGAGGCCGTGGTCGACGGCTGGGGGTGAGTCAGCATCGCCAGTTTCTTTTCTTTCTTTTTTTTTCCCCCTGGGAGGAAAAAGAGAAGAACGAGAAAGGGGAAAGGGGGAGGAGGAGGGGGGCCTACCGATGACGGTCACGATCATGAAGGCCCAGGAGAGAAGCTGTCGTCTCGTGTTAGTGTCACGGGGACCATTACCGTGCCCGTACAACCCGGCAAACTTACGGCGGCCACGAGGATGAGGCCTGGACAGCGTTAGTCGATGGCAATCCGGGGGGGGGGGAACCCTATACTAAGAAGGGCCGGTTGGGTGTCGACTCACCATCGTCGGCTCCCACCTTCTTGACGATGAAGACGCGGGCCCAGAGCCGCAGCGTGACGGTGATGGCGGTGATGATGGCGAATACAATGGCCACGGCGTTGACCGTCGGTCCTTGTGACTCGGTTTCGTCCATGCTGACGAACGCACGGGGAACAGGAAACGGGACGGGACGGGACGGGGGCGGAGCGAGCGAGCGAGCGAGCGAGCTAGGTGAAGAGTGCCGGACTCTCTCTCTCTCTCTCTCTCTCTCTCTCTCTCTCTCTCTCTCTCTCCTCTTCTCTCTCTTTCTCTCTGTCTACCTCCAGACGGCGGAAACTAAAGGAGCGACTGGCAGTCAAGAATCACTTCGGGTCAAGGTCTTGTGTCCACCGGGGCGGGCGGATAGCTGCACGGGAGGGCACGCCTTGTTTAAAGGCTTGTGGAGGTCTCCTCCCCCGTCGCTTGCAGGCACGGCAACGCGATCTTCATCGACCCCCAAATTTGGGCCTTTTCTCGGCCCTGCCTATAGCGCTGCATCATGCGTGGCCGGGAACCTGAGTCGTCCCCTCGTGTCTAATAGGCCCGGTTGGCGAGATTTTGCCCCGTTTCAGATCGCCATGGCTACATGCTGGCCATGCTCCCCCTCCTCCCTCCCATGTGGCCTCCCCGAAGTCACGCTCAGGGCTCGAAAGTCCCCAGCCGAGTGGACAGAGACCGACAGAGAGCCCCCCCAGCCGGCAAGCTGACTAGTGCACGCCGCAAATGAATGCAACCAAACCCGCATCGTGTAGTACTTCATACAACCGTGGCCAGGCATCGAGGCACCCTGAGTGCGGTCGCTTGCTTGCCTGCTGTATGGCCCCTGTTCATCCCCCCACGGTCGAGAGCCTCCTCGCTCTTGATGAGGGCTCCGAGGCGCGTGCCATAGGGACAGGGGCAGGGGGATCGATCCGGGAAACGTCAGAAAAGCCTCTTCTCCTACTTCATGCGCTCGCTCACTCAAAAATGACGGGAAAGCCATGGCTGGCGTGATCCAAAGCTCCCCAACCATGTCGCCGACAGTGGCAGTGTGCGCCCTATCGGTTTTGAAAGGCACAGGGCGTGGGGAAACTGGCTGGCCGGGCGAGCGGGAGTATTGCCCGGACTAGTAGAGGGGAAGAAGATCCCACCCGGGCTTCCCTTGCGCGCCTTGCCCCAAGGTTTATGTGACATCGTATGTTCCCCTAGCTCGAGGAATCGGCCAGTCGTCTTCTGCCCATGGTCGCCCAGGCGTCTTGCAGGGCCAAGCGTCCCAAGCCGTGGTCGCCACTCTGCCCGCGCAGGGTTCGAAAGCCTACGGGACTGGGTCAGCGTATAGTCGCCAGCGTGGAGACAGATCATTTGCCTATCCGGTGTATAAGGATGCCCGGCGAGGGCGGGGGGGGGGGGGGAGCAGGATTCGCGGCGGGCAGATCACCCAATGGCGTTACTTAATTCGGTGGAGAGACGCAAAAACGGTCCGGAGGACGAGCAGGGCCAGACGTCTGGTTGGCTTGGCCGCCTGGAACCCCCATTTTCCCGACCCGCTTGCGAGGGACACACGCTTGGGCACCGCGGCCGTCTTCCCATGATCCGTCTCGAGGCGCCGAGAGCCGGTGCCGGTGGCGTCTGGTGGCCCTGCCCCTCGAGGGCCACAAGCAAGGGCCGGGTCGGGAGGGCGAGGGCGCTCCGGCGGCTCGGTTTCGAACCCTCCCTCATCACGCCACCGACTGACCGTAGCGTTACGAACCAAGATGCCACGCCCGATACTATAATGCTACACCATCAATAGGACGCACGAGCACCAGGTTGGCCGGGCTGTCGAGGTTGGTCGTCATAGTGTGTACACGGTATCATAGTACAGGCGTCTTCCCCACACCCATAAGACTTTTCCCAACGCGTGCTCGCGTAGAACGGGCCGGGTTGATGGGCTGGATGGCTTTCCTCATCGGCCCCAGGGGCAGCAAGGGGGGTGGGGCAGACTTTTTCACCGGCTGGTTCATCCATATTGCAAATAACATCCCGGCATCCCGAGATGGCATGACGCCGAGCGGCCAATCTATTCTCGCTTAGATCGCCCATGCCACGCTGCCACGCTGCCACGCTGACAGGTTCTGCAGCAGCTTGTCATGGGGGCAGCGCGCTCCTGGATGCATCGATGTCTGGGCGAGAGGCTCCCCCCCCTCGTTTATTAGGAGGGCCAAGAAAAGGCTGCGGTAGGACCCGTTCGTATGCCGTTTCAGCACCCCGAAAGCGTTCTGACGTCGCGAACGCATCGCTCCGCGCGTGTCCACGGGGGCGCAACGTGCCGAGCCTGCTGCCGCTTGTCAGCCCGTGTTGCCGCTCGTCGGAGAAATGAGAAAAGGCACCGGCCCGCAAGGACGCCGTCCCACGATGGGGTTGCCAGGATGGCCAGGACGGGTAGCCACCGGGATCGCGCCCAGTAAACAACAGCTTTGGGCAGCCCTGGGCAGCCCTGGGCAGCTCCGGAACGAGGGCAGAGCACCAGCGCCGGGGAAGTGTCCGGGACCCGCCAGCGACGACGGTTCGACGAGAGTGCGGGTCGACAGGGGGCAGGGATCGTCGTTGAGGGCCTTGAGCCCTCCTGGTAGGTCTTGTCGACTACTGCCCGACTTCCTGGACAACTGCCACATCGCGACCTCAGCCTCTCCTCCTCTCTGGCCCCTTGTCGAAGGGCCCTTGGTCGCCGAGCCTCGGTCATTTCGTGCAACGGTTCGCAGAAAAGATAGCCGGGATCGCCAGTCCTAGATGTGAGAAAACCCCCCCTCTTGCCATTGGAAGGATTCGCTTCGTTTTCTCCATGCAACCCCAACCAGCGCTTCCTGGCTCCTGGTGGATTATCGCGACCCTGGACTGCCCGCTTGCAGCATAGCGCGGCCTCTAGGCACCTCTAGGCACCTCCCTGCCTCCTTGTCAGTCGTCGTCTTGCTCGGAGGTCTTTCTTCTACCGGACGCCGATCCTCATGCCACCGAATGCAACCTCTGTAACGGTACTGGCCAATATGACACCCGTTCTCCCGCCATTTCGGCTCAGGCGTCCATGAGTGAGTGGTCCCATGCGTGCCCAGACCTGCCAGACCCCATCCGCCAGCTCTGGCCGAAGAAGAAAGTGCTGCTGCAAGGTCTGGGAGGTTATGATCCACAGCCGATGTAAATGCCCGGAATATACCGACTATTTCACCCATTGTCGTTGCTCTGTCTCTCTCTCCTCTTGTCTGCGTGCCTCGTAAACAGTCTCTGTATCGAGTCGAACCGGTTGACTGAACCTTGATACCGCGTTACCCCCCCCCCCCTGGCTGTTTTTTTTTTTTTTCAACGCATCTGCGCCTCTTGATCAGGCCTGGCCATGGCGTTGCTCAGCTTGGCGAACGTCGCCCTGCTCGGCGTGGCCTTCGTGCTGTTCAAGATCGTACACCAGATCGTGTACTACCACTTCTTCCATCCTCTTTCCAAGTTCCCCGGCCCCTTCTGGGGCGGTGTCACCCGCCTTTGGCTTACATACCACAATGTGAAGGGCGATGAGCCCGAGGTCGTCCGGGCCCTGCACCGAAAGCACGGTATGCTGCTTCCCCCGTCTCGCCAACGTCCCCAAAGGCCCCAAGATGGGTTGCTCACAGCGGAGGCACAGGGCCCGTGGTTCGCATCACGCCGACCATGCTCATTGTCTCGGATGCCACCAAGCTGCCCGTCATCTACAACCGCAACGCGCATAAATCCAAGCACTACATCACGGGCAGCTTTGGCGAGACCGAGTCGCTGTTCAACATGCAGGACCAGAAGCAGCACGCGCACTTCCGCAAGATTGCCGCCGCGCCCTACAGCTTCACCAACATCAAGCGGATGGAGCCGTTGATTGACCAAAACATCGAGCGGTGGATCGACAAGCTCGACAAGCGCTTCGCGCAAACGGGCGAAAAGTTCGATTTTGCGCCTTGGGCCGTCTATATGGCCTACGACGTCATCAGCGAAGTTGGCTTCGGGGCGCCCTTTGGTTTCATCGAGCAGGAGAAGGACGTCGAGGGTCTGGTCCAGGGCTTCCACGATGGTCTGATCCCCTTCGGCATCATGGCGCGCTGCTACCCCTTCACGAACTGGGTGAAGGGCACTTTCCTGGGCAAGTATATGGTGGCCAGCCCGGAGCAGGATAGCGGCATCGGGACTCTGATGAGGTTCCGCGACAAGCTCATCAAGCAGCGTTTTGAAGACATTGAGAAGGGAAATACTGTCGGCCGCATCGACTTGCTCCAGACGTAAGTCCCAGGCCGATTCGCGTCACCCAGCCCTGGGGTGGTTGAAAAAGTCGTTGACCGCTAAAATCGTGGCAGGTTCATCGAGGCGCGCGACGAGGACGGAAAACCTTTAGATCTCGAGTACATCAAGGCCGAGATCCTCCTCGTGCTCCTTGCGGGTGCAGATACGACGGGTACTTCTTTCCAGGCGCTCATGCGCGAGATCATGTCGCATCCTGAGGTGTACGACAAGTTGATGGCCGAGCTGGACGCAGCGACGCGTGAAGGCAAGCTCTCGCCCATGCCAACGTACGAGGAGGTTCTCGAACACTGCCCGTACTACCTTGCGGTAGAGAAGGAAAGCATGCGTCTTAACCCCTCGGCGCCTAATATTTTCCCCCGTCTGGCCCCGAAGGGCGGCTTGAATCTGTTCGGCAGGTTTGTCCCCGAGGGCTGCGAAGTCACTTGCAACCCGTGGATTGTACACCGCGATCCTCGAATTTACGGCGACGACGCCGACGAGTTCAAACCCGAACGTTGGCTGGATGCTGAGAGAGCCAAGGAGTACAACAAGTACAACATGGCTTTCGGGTACGGCGCCCGGGTGTGCTTGGGTCGCGAGATTGCCAACATGGAGCTGTTCAAGGCTCCTCTGCAATTCTTCCGCACTTTCCGGCCGACCTCTTTCAGCAAGGGCGAGTACATCTACAAAGGAGGACTCACCTACTATGAAAACGTGAACCTGCAGATCGAGAAGCGCGCGCCCGTCTCTTAGTTTGCCAGGTCGTCGAAAATGTGTACGAGTAATAGAAGCGTTGGCTGGGTCCAAATCTTGTACATAGCAGCTGCCCCTCCAGTATTTTGCGGGATGGGGTGGGACGGTGTTTCCCTAGTCCCATCATTATAAACCCTATAGAATCAAGTCTCTAAGCAAATTGCAACAGCGGCGCCGGACGATCAGTGGCCGAGTATACTCACATAATTCCTTACGAGCGCATACCAAAACCCGATGCTGACCCGTCAAGCATTCTAGACGCCAATGCCCCCCCCCCCCCCCCCCAAGTCGTCGGCTTTCAGATAGGAGGTCGGGGTGGGGGCAGACGAGACGAGGCGGTTCTCAGGGATACTGTGCCACCACAGGTTGCTGTCAAACAGGCATGTTTGTCTGGCAGCTTGAACGCACAAACATGTACGGCGAAGGCCGCTTCTGGTCTGTTAGCTCGTATGCAGCCGTAAAGAAATTGCGGCGGTCGAGTGTTAACGTGGTATGAAGTATCAACGGCCAATATAGTTTTGAATACTGACCCGCGCGATTTCTTCATGAGGACCAGTCCCCAGCAAAGTCAGTTCAGTCCGTATGGGCGTTGGGCCTGCAGCGATGCTGTCATTAAGTGCTCGGGAATTGGCCTCACTCACGGTCCACGTCACCATGCAAACAAGCGGTTCACTGGCTCGCAGCGGCTACGGGAACGGTACGTGGCCGCCCGCATCATGCACATCCATCTCATTCTGGGTCCAGGAGCTGAAGTTCGACCGTGCGTGACACGCATCCAGGGTAGTCATGGTTTGAATGCGCGCCGGCTTCTCGGTCTGGCGGGCCGGATAGCAACTTCTTTGGTGTGTGAACCCAACCCGTGGATGGTGTGCTTGCACCACGAGGACTTTCAGAGAAGGCAGCAGCGCACCTGGCGGCGGGGATTAAAAGCCCGAACAGGTTGTCACTTCATGCTAGCCTGTATCGTCAGATGCAGGACGGGGTTGTACGCAGAATGGGATTGTCATGGCGTGCTGTGACGCCTTCTTGTCGACTAGGTCGAGCGCAACATGGAAGGGAGGCAGAGGCGCGCATCCTCATGAACTCTAGACGGCGTGTTCCTGGTGGGAACGAGCCGACTGGCCGGCGGGGGAGGCTGCTTAAGTAGGTACCTACATATTTACACATCTTAGATGCACTGGATGGACGTGTGAAGTAAATAGTGGCTTACCTCTCACATAGAAGTAGTAAGTGAAGAAGGAATAAGAGGTTGGTATACATCGAAGAAGAAGAAAATGATGATGCATGAGCTCTGGTATGTATGATAGGCGAGATGGGATCCCCCATAGGTACATCATGCATGTACCCTAAGCCCCATGAAATAGATCCAATTGGCAGGGATGCCCCGCGTACTGTTCCCTAGGGCTGAGTGTTCACGGGCCCTCCAGGCGCGTCGATGACGCGAAGCCGAAGACCCAGCACCTTCAGCTCCCCTACAATCCATCCCATGGGGTCCCATCTCATCCCACTTGCACCACACCATCGCATCGCATCCCACAACACCCACAGACAGTGGGTTGCACGTCGCTCGCTCGAGTCAGCCTGTACGGCACAAGCCTCACCAGCGCGACCATGGACGACGACGATGATTTCGGCGCGGACCCGGACTTTCTCAGCGCTTTGGCATCCTCGGCCAGCACCACCGCCCCGTCGAAGCCGAGCCACAGCCAAAGCCAAAGCCAGAGCCAGAGCCGCGTGCAGCAACCCACGCCGCAGCGCATTCAGCAACCCACGCCGCAGCGTCTCGACAAAGCTCCGCCTTCCAACCCCACGGCATCGGCAGCCGGAGCCGGAGCCGGAGCCGGGCCCAAAATCGTGCAGCCCACGCCCCAGGCCTTGCCCCAGCGCTCGTCGGGTTCGACCATCCTGGTGTCTCCTCGCCAGAAGGGCAACCCCGTGCTGGCATCCCTGCGCTCCGTCCCCTGGGAATACAGCGACATCCCGGCCGACTACGGCCTGGGACTGACGACTTGTGCTCTGTTTCTCAGCCTCAAGTACCACAGGCTCCACCCCGAGTACATCTACACCCGCATCCGGAACCTCCAGGGCAAATACAATCTCCGCATTGTCTTGACCATGGTGGACATTCCCAACCACGAAGACTCGTTGCGCGAGCTCTCCAAGACGTCCCTGGTGAACAACGTCACCATCATTCTCTGCTGGTCCGCCGCCGAAGCCGCCCGCTACCTCGAGTTGTACAAGTCGTACGAGCACGCCGGCTTCTCGGCCATCAAGGGCCAGCAAGCCACGAGTTACACCGAGAGGCTGGTCGAGTTTGTCACCGTGCCCCGGGGCATCAATAAATCCGACGCCGTGTCGTTGGTGAGCGCTTTTGGGAGCATACGGAATGCCGTCAATGCCGACGCAGAACAGGTTGCCATCATTGGGGGCTGGGGCGAGAAAAAGGTCAAGAAGTGGTGCGGTGTCGTCGAGGAGCCCTTCAGAGCACCGGCGGCGAAGAGCCAGCCACTGGCGGCCGCGGGAAGCAACAGCGTGCTTGATCAGGCCATTCCCTTGAGCCGCGTGCCTCTCAGGGACATGCCATCACTCGCTGCGGCCACGGGACAGCAGGATAAGTCGTCGCAGAGCAAAGCGGCCCAGTTTCACATATGGGAACCCGACGATGAAGAGGACGAGGAGGCCATGATGGCGGCGGCTGTCGAGGAATCCAAAAAGTCAGCAGCCACTGAGCCATCCTCCAGCCGCCAACGGGAGAGTGACCTCAGCGACGGGGTGGCTGCCGCCCTCGCCAAACTGCGAGAGAAATGACGAGATAGCTGGGTGATGGTGTCCCGTGGTGGTCCCCGCGTATGCCATGAAAATCGGTGCCACGCCAGTAGGACACGAGTTCCCGAGCGTAGCTGTCCCGATGCCATGTTTGCGCTCGGGTGTCTGCAGTGGACTTTATCGTGGCCACTGCCGGATCCTCGCAAGTGTCCGCTGACGCCGCCGGGTCGTCACATGTGGAAAGTCACATGGCTTCGTGATGTCGCGCTCCCGGGGGAGGGCTGCATTCGCCTGCTCGGCTGCAAGCGAGGCGGTATGCCAGGAACAGCCCGATGCCCTCAGCACACAGCACCGCTCATCCGCCTCCGGTCCCGTGCTTCCCAGAGGGCCTGCCTTGTAGCGTGGCAATCTGGCGCGTGCAACCCCTAGGCCCCGGGGTTACATCGAATGTCTGGCGACATTGTCGTGGCCCGGTCTGCATGGCCAGCGAGGTAACAGTGGACGGCCCTCGTGCATGTGCAGAGCGTAGGTCGCTGACCGCCGGAAACATTGAAAGACACAATCGTTAGTCCGGCTTCATACGGCCGGCCGCAGCCCGATTCTCAGGGCCGATGGAACGATTCTGGCATTGATGCCATGCAGGCTGGGTGCCCTTGTGGCTTGGCCGTCCACTGTTGGGATGTACCTACTGAGCGCCCAGAAGCCATCGGGTCGGCTGATGTTCATGTTCCCCGTCCGGGGATGAGGGGTACGAGGCGGGGGGCTCCCTCCCCAATACTTAGATGCTTGAAAAGCAGAGGTGCTTGCTCTCTCCACACCATCCTTCCCTCCCCTCTTTCTCAGTTCGCAGGGAACCCTTTTCGGGCGGGTGGATGACCACAGCAGCGCCAGTGGTGGTTGTTCTGCTACATACTTGCACATCCACGGCTCCTGGCCATGGCAACCAAGGAGACACCTTGGTCAGCATTGACGGTCATACGGAACGGCACGCGCGTGGTCATGGTCACGAAGTGCGCAACATGGGACTCCCGGTAATCCGCCGTGCTCCCGGGCAGTCTAGAGTGCTTATGGAAGGTCGAGAGCCTGGGCCAAATCTCCGAATGGCCCGATCCCGGGCCTTGATGCGCATCCCCCTCCCCCCAGTAAGCCCGTCCAGTAGTGGGATGCGAAGCTCCTCGCGATGGCGGCAGCCCGCCAGTGGGTGCCGTCATGAGGCTAGCCTGGTTGCCCAGTCCGGCAGTCGTCACATCCCCCGATGCGGTGCGATCGGCATCGGTGGGTTCCTCTCGTCGCGGGACGAAAGGCCAGCCAGCGCCGTTCATCCATCAAACGGACGCGCTGGCCGGCTGTGAATGCCTCGTATCCTTCCTTACATATGTACATACCTATTCACCTAGACAAGGACCTTCCTGGCGCCGGCTGTGTCGGTGTCCATCGGCTCCTGCATCCGCGTCGCAAAGATTAGGATGTGCCGAGTTGGCGCACGATGGACTACTGTCCTCCCCCTTTTTTTTGTTTCCTTTTGACGAACGGCGCAGGGATATGAAGATGCGCCGCCACCGCGGTGAAAGCTACCTAATTGACCGGCTACACCCCATCCCACCCTTCGTTACTTGATCGCGCCCTCTGGTCATAAGCTCCCCCCTCCTCGCCTATTATCAGGGAGCATATGGCAGCATCCATGGACAGTGTGAGCCGGTTGTCTTAGACACCTACACGCGCGGGATTCATCCCTTTCCATCGCTGAGGTTGTCCCGCTTACTTCCAGGCTACCTAACCTCTACGTAGCCTTGGTGTTTCCTCCCACCGTCAGGCAGGTAAGGTACTAACTAGGTAACTATGGTAACGTTCATGACCTACCCGTCCCGACCTGCCCCCGGATCCGTTCAAAGCTTGTCTGTCTCGCACCGCAGCCGAAGCCGCCACTGCAATCTTAGCTGCCTTGAACGGCACAGAAGCAGTTCAAAGCGATGGCCCCCTTGCCGACGAGCACGATCCAATAGCGTCGCGCCGGCCCTGGAAGCGACCACGCCCGGTCTCGAGCCCCCTGCCAATCCCCGTGTCCCCGCGCCTCAGCCGTATAGAATTGATTCTATAGGCGATCGATAAGCCAAGTAAGTACCTGTCTTACCTCATTATGCAGGCGAGAGGATAACACACCCGCCTGCACCGCGTGCGCCGACATCCATTGCCCATGACTATGTACCTACTTCATAATTTACTTACCTACTTCCATGACTCTCTCTCTTCCTAAAGCATCCATATTATGTGTGTGTGTGTGTGTGTGCCGAACTTACTCGATGCGCCGCAGCCGACATGCAGCTGAAGCACATATGAGTTCGAGCATGTATGGATGATGGCCCCCGATGTCTGCCCACCTCGACGGCCGGGCGGATAGTATGCACGTCCATCCATCCTATTCCTCTCCGTCCCATCCATCCATCCATCCATATCCTGTCCCCAGGTTCCAATTCCTCCATGTCACCAACCTCCCCCCCCTTCCCCCTTCCCCCCACTACCCGATGTACCTAAGGTGGGCAGCCCGTAGCCCGTCTGGTGCATGTGCTCTTGGCCAGGTGGACGGGAACGTGTGTCATAGGTCGCCGCCGGGTACCTGCTAAGTCGAAAAAGCAGATGCACGCAAGTAGTCAGTCCGGCAGGGGCAGCTATGCAACCCCGTCGACAGTTGAGTCGAGTCGGGGAGGGACGGGCAGGTACATAATGCCCCGTCGGTCCCGCGCTGTCCCTCGCGTCGAGTGCCTCCTGGCCCTTCGCTCTTGACTTCAGTTTTGGGGTGTTCTGGTTGGCCCTTTCGACACTCCGAGTTGAGCCTGTCCTCTCCCGGGTTTGGTCTCCAGCTACCTGTTCCGTCTCTTGTTGTTTTGGTTAACCCGCATTGCCTGCGCCATGGTCTCTTCGACGCGGGCCCTGGCCCTCCTGGCCTGTCTGGCCCATGGTCACGCCGCGGCCGTCTCTCCGCGGGACGCGCCGGCCTCTCATGTCGCGGCCGCTCCCTCGTACGTCGCCCACCCTGACCGCGCTGCCGCCGTCAAGGAGGCATTCGACCGGTCATGGGACGGCTACTACAAATACGCGTTTCCGCATGACTCCCTGCTGCCCATTTCCAAGGGCTTCTCGGATGAGCTGTCAGTATCCCCTGCCTCCATCCCCAGGGCCCAGCTGGCTGACTGTCCCTTGTAAAGTTCCGGATGGGGAGCCAGCGCCATCGATGCCCTGAGCACGGCTATCATGATGGGAGACGAGAAGGTGATCAGCCAGATTCTCGACTACATCCCCCACATCAACTACGACAAGGTGGCGGATCCCACCCAGACCGTGTCGCTCTTCGAGACGACTATCCGCCACCTCGGCGGGTTGCTGTCCGGTAAGGCCCGCGGTCCTTTGGACTGGATGGCTCATGTCACTGACAACTTGCAGCCCACGATCTGCTGTCGGAAGCCGTGGCCAGCAAATTTGTCACCAACACCACGACGCTCTCGGTGATTCTAGACCAGGCCGTTCATCTGGCCGACAACCTCAAGGTTGCTTTTACCACGCCCAGCGGGGTGCCCGTCAACGGCCTGCTCTTCGAGCCCGTCCGTCTGAGCGACGACACGTCCAACGGCCTGGCCGCCATGGGCACGCTCGTTCTGGAGTGGACCCGGCTCAGCGACAAGACGGGCATCAAGGAGTACGCGGAGCTGGCGCAGAAGGGCGAGTCGTACCTCCTGAACCCCCGGCCGAAAGAGGTCGCGGAGCCGTACCCCGGTCTTTTGGGCAGCGACGTCGACGTGCGCAACGGTTCCTTCCTCAACTCGCGCGGCGGCTGGAACGGCGGCACCGACAGCTACTACGAATATCTCATCAAGATGTATGTGTACGACACGGCCCGCTTCGGCGAGTACAAGGACGCCTGGGTCACGGCGGCCGACTCCAGCATCAAGTACCTGGCGTCGCACCCGTCGACGCGGCCCGACCTGACGTTCCTGGCGGCCTACAACGGCGCGGGCAACCTGAGCTACCGGTCCGGCCACCTGGCCTGCTTCGACGGCGGCAACTTCGTGCTCGGCGGCCTCGTGCTCGACCGGCCCGACTACGTCGACTTCGGCCTCGCGCTGACGCACGGCTGCCACGAGACGTACGCGGCGACGGCGACGGGCATCGGCCCCGAGGTCTTCGCGTGGCAGGTGGACCACCCGCCGAGCAACAAGACCAAGAACCCGCCGCCGCCCGCCGACCAGGCGGCCCTCTACGCCGAGGCCGGCTTCTGGGTCGTCGCCGGCAACTACGCCCTGCGCCCCGAGGTCATCGAGAGCTTCTACTACGCCTACCGCGCCACGGGCGACCCCAAGTACCAGGACTGGGCCTGGACCGCCTTCCAGAACATCAACGCCACGTGCTCGGCCGGCGTCGGCTTTTCCGAGGTCGAAAACGTCAACGCCCCCGGCGGCGGCGGCTTCACCGACTTCCAGGACAGCTTCTGGTTCGCCGAGGTGCTCAAGTACTCCTATCTCATCCAAGCCGAGGCAAGCAACCCCCCCCCCCCCTCCTTTTTTTTTTCTCCCAGAAGTAACTCTCGGAGAAACTTTCGCCCCTTCCCCATGGCTAACGGATGAATCAGGACGCTCCGTGGCAGGTGTCGGCCAACCACGACAACCAATTCGTCTTCAACACCGAGGCGCACCCCGTCAAGGTTGCGGGAAAGCCCATTTGACCCTCGGGTCGCCATGGCTGATGGCCACCGGCTGCCGCTGAGCTTTCCCGGTAGATAGCACTTACTCTGTTTTCAACCTCCGTAGAGAAGTATTATCAGATACCTTGTCCTTTTTTTTCTCACCATCACAACGTGTTTCCTCCGAGGTGCGGTCGACGTATTACCCACGTCGCCGTAAACTGCGATGGGCAACATGTACGTGCATAGACTACGGGCTTTCACGTACGAGCCAACCCTTCCCTCAATTGGGTCCCCGGACGACCACAGTTTTACGGAACTGGCCATGGGAGCGCTCCCGAGTTTTCGCCGGCGCCCCCGGCCGCCGCCTTCTTCCAACGGGTATGAATGCAGAATTGTTTATGGCCAAGGCTTCTTTCTAGATGCGGTAGAGCCTGGTCTATAATGGTGCTATTCCGGGGCTAGAAACATCGTCGGCGCATCCCGCGTCTTTCGATTTTGACTCCGGAACGTAAACCAGTCTTCCCCCCCCCCCCGGCAGCGGAACCGTGAGCGGTTGGCTAGTATCGCTGCCGACCACCCTGTCGAAAACCTAGACTCTTTCAGTTGCACGGCCTAATAGGCGTAGAACAAGGTGGCCTCGTTGTCACTCCGCCGGATCTTGCGGTTCTCCCGGACCAGCATCCACTTCATCACCCAGGCGCCCGCGGCGCAGGCAATCGAAAACGCGGCGCTGCTGGTCAGGGCGATGAGGTAGCGGGGGGAGTCCGTCTTGGGCCAGAGATACTGTGGGCAGAAAACCTGTCAGCGGCTTTCTTGGAGGAGGGGCTTGGGGGCGTCCGGGACGGGGACGCCGCGGTCATGGGGGGTGGGGAAATCACGCACCGGCGTCCAGATCAGGCTGAGGCTCGCGCTCGTGTTGGCGATGGCCAGGGCCGCCGCCTTCTTCTCCTTGGTCTGCCCGCTGGTGGCCCCGACCCAGCCGAGGAGGATCGAGTTGACGCCGTAGGTGCCGATGGTGAAGACGCACATGCCGAAGTAGCGCGCCCCCACGTTCATCGTGGCGGCGCAGAGCACGAAGCCGGCGAGGGCCACGGCCTTGGAGATGGTGATGTGCCAGGTCCGTTCGTTGAAGTGGCCCGACGACCACGCCCAGGCCACCGAGATGGCCCCCGCGATCAGGTACGGAGGGCAGGTCAAAACCAGAGTGATGGTCTCGTTGAACTGGAGCGTCTGGACGAGGGTGGGGAAGAAGTTCTTGAACCCGTTGGTAGCAATGTGCATGTGCTGCCTAGAATCCGGTCAGAATTCCGGGCTCCGGCTGGAAAAAAAAAAAAGAGGGGGGGGGGGGGGGGGGGGGCAACGAGGAAAACCGTGGTCGACTCACATGAAAGCGAAGACCCAAACCTTGGGGTCCTTGCAGCATTGCTTGAGTCCTTTCCATGCACCGCTCTTCTCCTCCGCCCCCACCGTGTCACGGCCGACGCGGTCATGCGCGAGTTGTCGTTCCTCGGGCGTTAGCCAGCGCGTGTTGAGGGGCTCGTCGGGCAGAGTGAAACAGGCCACGGCGGCGATGACGAAGGTGACGACGCCCTGGAGGATGAAGAGCCATCGCCAGGCCTTGATACCCGCCGTTCCGTCCATGCCGTGTTGGATGCCCGCAAAGATCAGCCCCGCAAAGGCAGTCGCCAGGATGTTGCCCGAGTACAGGATGCTAATCCTCGTCGCCAGCTCCTTGCGCGTGTAGAAGATGGACAGGATGTACAGGGCGCCGGGGTAGTAGGGGGCCTCTACCACGCCCAGGAAAAAGCGAGTGAGCACCAGCCCGACGTAGTTGCGGGCGAGTGCGGTAAGTGCGCTCACTACAGCCCACGCCATCATGAAGCCGCCCATGTACCACGAGGGCCGAACTCGCGTCATCAGCATGTTGCTGGGGATTTGGCCGAGAATATAGCCCACGAAGAGGATGGAAACGCCGGTGTTGTACTCCACACCCTTGAGACCGAGGTCCTCCTCCAAGCCGTTCAGCCGGGCCAGGGTGATGGCGTTGCGGTCGAGATAATTGAGCCAGTACATAAGCCACAACGTGGGCTTTTGAGCCGACAACAGTCAGTCAACACTCCGCCGGGAAATGGCTACAAGGCCAGGGGGGAGACGGAAGAGTGTACTTACCATGATCCATAGGTCCAGCTTCCGAACAAGCTTGATCTCTGCTGGGTCTGTCTTTGCAACAGCCCCTGAGTAGTCGCCCATCCGCCTGCTTGCCTTCTCGTCGGCGATGACATCTTCGTGCTCGCGGTGCAGCGCCTCATCCTTCTCAATGCTGATGGCAGGGGGCGCTTCTTGGGCGGCGAGGCCCATAGTTGGCGCCTTGCTATCGACGAGAGGCGCCATCTCGTCAATACTTTGACACGCGGGGCGAGACGAGTGTACTCCTCCGAGATTTGTAAACAAGAGAGAGTCTGCGTCTGGTGGAGGCAAGTCATCCTCCTTCCGAGGCGGGACTCGCCTTTATGGTGCTATGCGGTATGGATATCTTCTCCGCATGGTTTGCCGCCAAGTAACTGGGGGTTCCGCACATGGAACGCACAAGTCTTCGTGGTTGGCTTCGAGGCCTCTCGGTTAGCATAGTTGGTATAGCGAGCCCCCTAGATCCTGAACCTCGGGTCAGGAGGTCCGAGATGGAAACTGGATCGGGGTGAAAGCCGATTTGACATGGCTATCCGCCAAGAGCCACCCTCCTCCCCCGTGGCGAAGGACTTATACAGTGGCGGTTGGGCGCTGCCGACGTTTGGCCGGTTTTCAGCGGTGATAGGATGCAACCACGGCACCAAGAGAAACTCGGTGAAATAGGAATTGCCGGAAATGGTACCGTGACAAGGCTTCGACCTGCTTGGCATTGGGGTTTGTGGGGTATAATGGGTCTGGCCGGTCCTTTGAGCTGGGGTTTGCGGAGGGGGCGTGTCTTGGCCGACCCTGTGCAGAGATGCAGCCATCACCAACGTAGGTTAGCTGAGCCGCCGGCGTGGTTCTGTTCTGTAAGGGGATGCAGGTCTGTCGGGGTACGCCCGACGTCTTCAACGGTAAGCGTGTTCGGGGGCCGTCAAACCCCATGGGGAGGACCCGTTGGACCATTGGCAATGGGGCCGTCATCGGGGCTATTTGGTAAAGTACCTCCGCTTATAAATGTCGTTGCCTCCGACGGCTATGCCTGGTCTCGACAATACCGGCCGACGGCCTTCTGCCAACAAATTTCGAGGCAGCTGGGAGTTCCCATGCCAACCACTCATTGCTGCTGTCACGCAGCAGGCGAGCGAGGAATATGGATCAGAGGCCTCCAACGGTGGATTTCTCTGTAGGTAGGTAAGCAGCAGCTTCCCAGATGCATCGATCCAATAGTGGTGACGAGTCGCGGCATGGATTGAGCCGGATACTACAGCTTCGGCGGGGGGGATGCAGTCGCTGCAAAGCCGATAGTGCCGTGCAATCGAGAAAACAGCGTCGGTGGCGCTGGAAACGGCTATGGACAGGCGGGCTATATCACGAGTAGAAAGGAGGAGGAAAACAAAAACAAATCAAGTTCGCAATATGCGGCTGGCGCGATCGAGGCTGACGAAAAACTTTAGCATGGTGTTGATCGCGGGCGTTTCGGAGCTCAAGTTGCCCCGCTTCGGCGTCGCTCGCGGCATCCAAAGTTGTCCGAGTTGATCCTCATGGCGTCACCACTTTTCTGAGCATCGCCCAGCCAGAGACACAGCAATTTTCTGCTCGGAATTCACCGAGCAATCCAAGACCATTGAGCCATCCATTCCAGCCACTATATGAGCGGCTGCGAAGACATGCGACTGCACCTCGTCCTCTCTTCCTAGGTATTGTGTGCTGAGAGAGAGAGAGAGAGAGAGAGAGAGCGCGCGCGAAGATGGGGCTGCTTCAAAACCTGCTCCATGTCACCAACTTCCGCAGTCCGTTCATGCGGACGCTGGTGCCCAGCGTGGCCACCGCGTTCGCCATCCAGACGGCCTTCGCCGCCCCCTCGATCGCGGCCCAGTCGGAGCGCTTCTACGATGCGTCGGGGGCCCTGACCTTCCTGTCCGTCACGCTTTTGAGCCTCTACCTGCCGGCCCTGCGGGCGCGCTCCGCCGCCGCCGCGAAGGGAACCGACCTGAAGCTGCCCGGTCTGCTCTCGCCCTTTCTCAATGGCGGCACGGCGGGGGGTTTCAACTGGCGCCAGGTCGCCATGAGCGCGGCCGTGGCCTTCTGGTCTATTCGATGTACGTTCGCACCACCACTACCACCACCACGCGGGGGCCCGTCCGCCGGTCGAGGCTAACGCGGGAGCTCTCCCCCAGTGGGCTCGTATCTCTTCCAGCGCGTCATGCAGGAGGGCAAGGACTCGCGCTTCGACGAGATCAAGAAGTCGCCTTCGCGGTTCGCCGTCGCCTGGTTCGGCCAGGCCACGTGGGTCTCGCTCTGTCTCATGCCCGTCATCGCCATCAACTCGGTCCCCTCGGCGGTATTCGCGGCCCTGCCCGCCGTCACCGTCACCGACGTGGCCGGTGTCGCGCTCTACCTGGGCGGCTTCGCCTTTGAGGTTATCGCCGACAAGCAAAAGAGCCAGTGGATGACGGAAAAGAGGACCAAGCAGCACGACGAGCAGTTCATGACGCGGGGCCTGTGGAGCAAGAGGTATGGTTGCAATTTCGTTCCGGACGTCCCGACGCGCCCGCGCTGACCCACCGCGACAGCCAATACCCCAACTACTTTGGCGAATGCACCCTCTGGACCGGCATCGCGACGGGCGCCGCCGGGTTCCTGGTCAAGAACCCCGTGCAGGTCGGCCTCGGCCTCCCCGGGGGCGTGACGGGGAAGGCGTTGGCCCTGGGGCTGTCGTACGTGAGCCCGGCGTTTGTCAGCTTCCTGCTGTTGAAGGTGACGGGAGTGCCGCTGAGCGAGAAGAAGTACGACAAGCGCTACGGGGATCGCAAGGACTACCAAGAATGGAAGAAGAACACGCCCAAGTTCTTCCCCAAGCTTTGATGGATTACAAGGCACCCGGCGCCTCGAGCTACCCAGACTGGGTACTTTATTTTAACACGGCGACGAGGTGCGGTGGAACGCACACGATGCTTTGTCACTTAGATCAAGTATATAAATGCAGACGCTCGGTAGGAAGAAAGTGGTATGATGAATGCTGAATATGGGTGGGGGGGTATAAGATTGTCCATTCTGTCCAGTAGCTATCGAGCCATTCCTGGTACTTTTGTCAATCAATCATTTCATATCATGGCTGACATTCGCGAGCGCCGGATCCCAATTCCCGATTACGCCAACATAGTTCCCCGTGCTGCTGCAAAAGATTTACTTGTGGAAGGATTTGACCTTTTCGACCTCGTCGTAGCTACCCAGGTAGATACCCGAACGGTCGTGGATGTCCTCGGGCACGACATCCATCATGCGCTCCATCTTGCTGTTCACGGCTTGGCCGCCGGCTGTCGTGCTGTGTCAGTTGTCTGGGTGGCCTCTCGCGCGTGGGGGTTCAGGCCACTTACCATTCTCGAACACCATGGCCATGGGGGCGCACTCGTACAGAATCCGCAGCTTGCCCTTGGGGCTCTTCTTGTCGGCGGGGTAGGCGAAGATGCCGCCGTACAGCAGGGTGCGGTAGGCGTCGGCCACCATGGAGCCGATGTAGCGCGCGCTGTAGGGCTTGCCCTCCTTGGGGTACTTGAGGGCGTTGAAGTAGGCGTTGGTGTTGTCCTCCCAGTACATCGAGTTGCCCTCGTTGGTCGAGTAGATGGCGCGGCTCTTGGGGATCCGCATGTTGGGGTGCGTCAGGATGAACTCGCCGAAGGAGGTGTCGAGGGTGAAGCCGTTGACGGTGCCGCCCTTCATGGTGATGACCAGCTGGGCCGAGGCGCCGTACATGGTGAAGCCGGCGGCCAGCAGCTCGGTGCCGGGCTTCAGGATGTCCTCCTTGGTGCCGGTCGAGCCCTCGGCGAGCTTGTGGATGCCGAAGATGGTGCCGACCGACACGCCGGCGTCCAGGTTGGAGCTGCCGTCAATGGGGTCGCAGGCCACGGCGTAGCGGGCGTTCTGCTGGTCCTTGAAGAATATGACGTCCTCTTCCTCCTCCGACACCAGCAGCGCGCACTTGCCCGACGACTTCATGGCGGCGATGAACAGGTCGTTGCCGATGACGTCCAGCTTCTTCTGGTCGTCGCCGGTCGCGTTGGACTGGCCGGCCAGGCCCGTCAGGTTGACTAATGTCGCCCTGCGGATATAGTACGAGATGGACTTGAAGGAGAACTGGAGGGCGTGGCATAGCAGTCTGCGGTGGGCGCGGCCGGGGTCAGCGCGCGGAACGTCCCCTATTCTGGGCGGGGGCTTGGCACTTACGTGAAGTCTCCGGTCGCCTCCTTCACCTTGGTCTGCTCTTCCGTCAGGAACCGGGTCAGGGTAATGATGTCGGTGTTGATCGTGGCCGTCTCGGCCGGGGGCATCTCGCCGTTGGAAGCCATTGTCGGTGTTTTGGGGGGGGGGGGGGGGGGGGTATCTGAAGGTGGTTTTGGGGGTGGGAGATGGACTGCGGGAGAAGAGAGGCGAGACTGGGCGGAAGGGAGGGGAGGGGAGAAGGTGTAGGAAAGAAGAGTTGGTATTTCAGGAGGGACGGATCGTGAGGAGAAGGAGTTGGCCAGGACAACAGAGAGCTTTACTCAGCAAGCCAGTGAGCACGATAATAAATGCCTGGGACGGGGATGGGACCTCTCGAGTCGCGCTCAACTGTGACGAAACCAATACCTAAGCGTGGGATCTACCGCGGGGCGGCTGTGGGTTTATGAGAGTCAACTTGTTCGCCTCCAGTCCTCCAGTCGTCCAATGCTCCCCACTGGGTCCCCCCGCCCTCCCAGCGAAATGCGTGACATGCGCACTCGGCTCAAGGGGGGGGGGGGGGGGAACGCGGACGGCCTGAGATTGGAGAAGATGCCGAGAAGGATCCGATCTCAGCCCACGACCCGCCAGGTACGGGCGCGAGAGCTTCGGCCGAGGGGGAGAATAGGGTGAATGAGGGGAGGACCCCCTGCTTTGCCCGCGCCGCGGCGACAAAGAAGATTTCCCGGGTCACGATGGTGGCAGAGGCGCAAAAAGGTCGTCGGGCAAGTGGCCGAGTGCGGGTCGCATCGGCCCAAACATGTACACGACGAGTTAGTCCGGAGAGCGTGCCTCCTATACGTCACCCCTGATTGGATTGGGGGGAGGGATCTCGTGAGCGCCGGGCCACTGGGCCTCTCTCGTCCCTGCACAGCTGCATGTGATGGGGGAATCGGGAATTGTTTCAATTGCCTATGGGTTTTCGTCCTGCCTCTCCGCCCTGGGGAGCACTACTTACACAGCACTCGCACTACTCCGGACCTATGGTCCGCCAGGTCGAGCACGTCCAAGGACGCCATGCTCGATCGCAAAGCGCAAATTCGATGAAGTACGCGCATTCCGACTCCGCCCATGACGCCCTGCACCCACCGCCAGCGTGGTGGCATGAAAGTGGAGAGCTATGACATTTGCGCCGGCCTTCGGCTTCGTCTCCAGCGGCCATGCCATGGAACCTTCGTCCATCCATCTCTCCATGGAGGTCGATCCAGGGGCAAAGAGGGGCGGACGATATGGGGGGGGAAACGAGGAGGGTGGAGGGGCTGCCCGGTGGCTGAAGCTGGCGCAGGAGCTACAGTAGAGTTATATGGTGTGGCTGTGGCTGTGGCTTCAAACAATCGTAGCCCCGGGTAGAGGGGCAGAGGTTGAGCACGAGCTACCCGAGGGGCAGCCTCGGCAACCTAACCCTCAAGTTCCGTCCCGTCGGCCGAGTGTTCTTCCGAAGCGGCGAGCCCAACCCAACTAGGACCAACTCGACTTATTGACAGTCGCGTCTGCAAAAAGCCGAACGCCATTGAAATTTCTATTTTTCCCGTCTCCAAGCTTCACGTTCACTTCGCCGCCTCTCCTCCCGGACGCGCCGGAGTCGTCGAGCTGCGCGAGCGGGCGCATGCTGCCTGCTCGCGCGCGGCCTGACTGGTAGGTTTTTCTTCTCCTTGCTTCTGCTCCCTCAACCCCCCCCTCCTTCCTCTGATGACATGTTGTAAACCGCAAACTAGAGTCTTTGACCAAATGGAATGAAACCTCTTTACACGTCAGTCTGAGACAGCAAATCACGAGCGCGGTTCTCGAAGACAAACAGGAGCTTCAGCTTGCTAACTGCTCCCCAGGTTTTACCATGACTGTCGCTGGCAATCCGAATCGGAGAGTGCGCGGACGCGCAGCATCAGAGCAGAGCGGCGTGCCATCATTCATACAAGTGGAGTGGCACGTATGATCACCATCGAGACCTGGACGCGACGGTAAGCCTTCACTGCTCTTTCCAAGCACGCGCAACCCAACCTACATGATGAACATTTCTGTGCTTCGGCACAGCTGGAAATTACCGTCCGAGTTCCTCGTTGACGAAAAAAACTTGGCTGTTTTCTGATCTTCCCCCTTTGCCCGATCCTTCCTTGATTGCAATCGCAAGGATCAATGGCTAACTTGCGCCAAAGCCCAGGTCTCAGCACAGCACATCAAGGGTATGCGATACTTCTCTACCTCCACCTCGCGGTTCATATGATGAAACGGCACTGGGCTCCGAATCACTTTCACATGAGACGATACGCCATTTTGCGGCAAGGCCTAGAAAACCTTCGCCCACTGACTCGAACCGCCATTTCTTCATGCCTGAAAATACTCCGAGAACCCGTCTGACCTGTCTCTAGTAGGTGGAATATACCGGCGAGCTTGTCTTCGGGCGGCTGCAACATGCCATGCGCAGCCCAGGCACTTCGAGTGTAGGTGTCTCCCATCTCCGCAACCCCCACACCACTTCACGTGATGATACCTAGATGACGAGTCTTATTCGGGTTTCCGATGCAGACAACCTTTCTTTTAATACCATTCATGCCAAACTGAACTGAAGACATGGCTCTCTGAATCATGACCGAGTTGAAGTGGACTCTTGCTGATTTGGAAAACAGATCCTGCTACATTTCGTCGTGGAGATGTACTATCGACAGTGCCCGGGCCCTCTTGCCGTAACAAATGGTAGGCTGCACTTTTTCATCTTCAATAACATCCCCTAAATGATGAATTGACTCGACAAAATGACAAGCATATGTCAGAGCTTAACGGCGCAGAAGAGACTAGTCCTCTGACTTCAAGCCCATGCTCCTCTGCTATCGCTTCTGATGTCGGACCCTGACTGACTGACGTTGCATAGCCTGGCATTTGCTACGTAACCCACTTGGGTCAGCTAATTTTCAAGGTAAGCTGCCATATCCTCCCTCTGCCCACCCCCTGCGTTTTATATGATGTACAAATTATCACGACGGTCAACATAGCTCTATGGGCTTTGATGATATCGCCTTTGACAAGGCATTTATACCCTGATAAAACAAAAGATCCGCTGTTTGCAGTTCGTCGCTTGACTTTAGCAGCTGCTAACATTCGTATCATAGGAACAAGTAAACTTCCATCTTTACTAGGCATACAGACTGAATCGGCTTGTGCCATCAGCAAGGTAGGTGGTGACGCAGAACCGTCTGTTTCGGTACAGAGTCGGCCATGTCACTTTTGGCCAACCGTATTGTTGCCTTGGCAATGAATGAATATATTATGAAAAAACATCTACTCGGCACGTTAATTCTGCAAGGTGAACTTGACTGTTTCGTAACAAGGTGATGTAGTTGAGTGTCGTCTGTAGCTAAAGAGCACACAGGTGGATATCCAAGTTCCTCTGACTTCGCCGCTTGGCGTAGCTGTGGCCGTCCCCTGACACCAGGATCCGTCCGCTCTCGACATAAGACGACTATCAATTCAGGCGGTGAGTCTCTCATGCTCATTGCCATGCCACCCGATGTGAGGTCCGTGGTGCTGCACTAGTCCCAATATTCCCCAGCGGCTATCTTGCGGCAATTGCCGAGAGGCTTGGATTCCCGTTCGGGAGGAGGGGAGCCCTTGTATCCCCATGGCTCTGACGCAGGTACCATTCTGACGGCTTAGTACGAGAGCTGACCACGGGCAGCCGGCGACTTGGTAGTATCTTCTTTCACTTTGGGAGTTGGCGGGATCGGCGTTGGGCAGGCTCCTGGTTGTGCCTTTATCCGGATGGGGGGCGCGAGGTCACGAGTTCGCCAACTATATCGAGAAGCTGGCCACTCGCCAGGGGCGTGGTTGGGTTTTGCGCGTCCCCATCTTCTCCGCACGACGCGGATCTTGGTTGCCATCTCCGCTCCGAACCCAAATCAAGATGGGAGGATGCGGGGAAGGCAGATGCGCCGACTCGGCTACCGGTAATTGACCGGCTAGAGCCGTGGGCCATCGTGGCTCTCTCTTCCTTGTTCAGGACGGGGAGGGCAAGTATAAATTGATGGCGCCGGGAGAGGCATGCCTGTATGAAGCAAGTCTTTGGTTTCCGCTGACCCGCTCGCTCACTCCCTCGCTTCCACTGGGCACTGAAACCTACGAAAAAAAGCCCTTCCGGCCCATTTGCTCTCGCCCCTGATGCATTCGCTCCTCCTTCTCCTTTTGGCCTGCCTGGGCCTCGCCCTCGCGGACCCGACGCCGCCGGGCTACGCCTACCTGTACACGGTGAACGCGACGCTGGCGCCGGCCATCGACGTCGGGGCCGGCCCGCTGGGCGACCGCCGCGTGATTCCCATCATCGGCGGCGAGTTCACGGGGCCCAAGTTGAAGGGTGAGTGATTCCTCCTCCCCTCCTTCCCCCCCCCTGGCTTTGGGGGGGAGTCGCCCGCGAAAAGCCACGGCTTGTTTTTATAATTATTTGTTTTCCCGCTAACCTAAACCCCCCTTCTTCTCGTATAAATGTAGGCAAGGTCCTCGACCTCGGCGCCGACTGGGGCCTGACGGATCCGTACGGGACCTTCCACCCGGACACGCGCTACCACCTGCAGACGGAGGACGGGGCCAACATCTTCATCCGGACCAACGGCCCGGAGCAGAAGGACGGCACCATCCACCTCCACTGCCACTTCGAGACGGGCCACCCGGACTACTACTGGCTCAACAACGTCGTGGCCGTGGGCATCCTGCGTTCGGGCGAGGGCTACGTGGTCATTGAGACCTGGCAGGTAAGTTCTTTACACCCCCCTCCCTCTCGGGGGACGAAAAAGAAGGCGCACGTGTTGGGCTGACATCTGCTCCTCCCGCAGATCACCTCACCTGTTTCTTGAGAGAAAAGACGGGGACGACCCTCCCCATCGGGGCGGCGGCCCCAAGGGTTTTCTCGGGGAATCCTACGCAGGCAGCTGACCCTCGACGACCCCGTCTTCTGCCTGTTGGGAAAGGAAACCAAGTATGCCAGCGTTCGAGACTTGCTGGGGGCTTGTGGTGTGTGGTCTGTCTCCGGATGCGCCATGGCTGTGGGCTTTTACTGGTAAATATCAACGTTAGTAGAGGCACCCAGTCACTATGCTGTGTACCTATGTACTTATATAGATGTAGATATATAGTCACAAGTATACAATTATTCATAGGTGCATATGCATTGTCTCCAGATCTCCAACTTATTGCTCTTTGTGCGCTCCAATCCTCTCATACATCATCAGCAACACCATCACATTAGACGGTGAAAGAAGGAGGCCGTTTCGTCTACGCCGCACTCGTTTGATTCGGGTCACTGGTAATCGGAAGCATCATCTTGCCCCCTCCCGAAAGCTTCTGTTTGTATTTATTTATTGACTTGCTAGGCTTCCGTGGGCGCGCTGGTTTGCCCATCCCAGAAATGGGGGGTACCTGAGTACTTACCTATTCTTCTCTTCTTTTACTACTACTACTTACTGCCCGTGGGAATATTCCCATCTCTTCTGGGACAACAAGTTGACAACTTCTTTCACCTTGGTCTTCGCCATCGCCGCGCACTCCCCTCAAGCCCGCCAGCCTGACACACCCCCCGGGGCCACCACCAGTTGCTCGTCGCCAGAGTGTGTGCACTTCCGACCCTGTTGTCACCATCTTCGCCTTCGCCGTTTGGCCGGTCCAGACAAAGTTCCTTCCCAGGTACGTTCCTACCATTGTTCCCCCTTCATTCCGGTCCCCTCCTTCTACTTTTCGATCCCATCATCTGGAGAGTAAACGAAATTCAAACCCAACAGAGGTTGTCGGCCATTTTCCCCTGCTTTGGTCTTCCCTTGTCATCGAGCCCTCGATCCATTACTTTTCGAGAAAGACCTCATGGTTCATCCTTCCACACCCGTCTATCTTCCGTCCCGCCTTCTTGGGCCCTTCCTCTATTGCCGCGACATCCTCCGAACTCCTTCCTCTCCAGACCCGAGTCGACAATTCTTGCACTTGGGTTTCCCCCCATCGTCTTTTGGTCATCCTTTCCCAAATCACCGTCCTAACAACGCTTTTTTCCAGTGCGCCAACCGGCTTGTGGACTGACCGTCTCTGCCGCTGCTCCGAACAAATTTGAGACCATCCGGGACTACAAACCCCTCTTCGACATTATCTCGTTCTCCAGGATGGTTCGCCCGCAGCCGGACCGCTCGCGTCGCCGCCACCGCCAGCCGGCGCCGCGCCGCAGCGCCCGTCTCCGGGCCCGCGCGGCGGGGCGCGTGCTGCCCGAGGAAACGGAGAGCATCGTGGCGCAGGCGCGGGAGGCGTACGAGCGCGCGCGGCCGTTCCCGTTCCTGCGGCTGCCGGGCGAGCTGCGCAACCTCGTGTACGCGTTCCTCGTGACGGACCAGAACGCCGCCGCCGGTCCGCAGCTCTTCCACATCACCACTGCCGACAAGGAGGAGGAGGAGGGGGACGACGACGACGACGACGACGACGCCGGGGCGGTGGCGCTGCCGGGCCTCGCGCGGGCCGGGCGGGCGCTGCGCGTCGAGTACCTCGCCGTCTTCTTCCGCCGCCGCGCCTTCGAGGTCCACGTCTACTGCGACCTCGGGGCCTGGAGCACGCTCCACCGCGTCGCCCTCGTCGCGTCCTTCCTCGGCTCCCTCGACAGCGCCGTGGTCGCCCTGCCCGACGCCGCCGTCGTCCTCGCCCAGGCCCGCTACTACGGCTGCGTCAAGGACATGTCCCATCCCCTGCGCCGCCTCTGGGCCGAGCTGCACGCGCCGCGCCCCGGCGACGGCCCCGCGACCCTCGCCCACAAGGCCGCCCGGGTCGACGCCGGGCCCCTCCTCTCCCACCTCGTCCTGTTCGTGGGCGCCTTCCCCGAGAGGCCCATCGGCGCCCTGTCCCGCACCCCGCGCGCCGCCGACTTCTGTTCCGCTACGCTGTCCCGCGAGCCCGTCACCGGCCGGCTCTCGTTCGGCCACCAGGGCCGGGCCGCCTCCCCGCCGCACGAAAACGAACTCTTCGCCAAGCTGGCCGCGAACGTGGGCAAGACGGCCGCCGACATTGCCGACGCGCAGGGCGGCACCTTCCAGGGCTGGTCCTACCTCAACATCCTCCGCATCTGCAGCCGGTTCCGCTTCTGGCGAAACCGCCGCGGCCCCAAAGAGTTCGCCCACGAGAAGTACCACTACGGCGACTCGGACGACGATGACGGCGACGACGTTGTTGTCCACACCGACTAGGCCGGCCCCCGGGTCCAGAGCCGGCCTCAGCCACGCGGCTCCATCCCCGAAGAACTCGAGCACCGCGAGACTTGGCCTCGTCTGCCCCGGTCGATTGGTAGAAGGGAGTGTGTATGGCAGCAGGAGGGCAGGAAGCCATAAGAGGTGGAGTAGGGATGCTTTGTTTTCTCCAAAAACAACCATGGCTGCCCGTCCTGCATAGCCGTCGTTGAACCGGGGAGGGAGCAGTCACTGTGTGGGGGATCCATCACACTTGGAGTCTGGACAAACCCCTCCCCACTTCCCCCAACAGCGTGTACTTTTATATTCATTTTCTACTGGCAAAGCGTTAAGGTAATATACCCCAATCGCGAGCGTGGTCAGCACGGGTTGACCCTGGCGTAACGTTATTGAGGTTTGCGGAATTCATATCTTGGTCTGGTTACATTGATTACGGTCTGTACGCGGATGCCAAGTTCGCCTTTGAGGGGTTGCCAGTCCAGCGGTGATATTAATATGGTACATCTTTGAGCTCTTCTATTATTGTACTTACTAACCAAGCCTGCGTCTCCTCCCACCTCTGCTTGGCCTTGCCGGCGAATACGCCCGGCCCAACGTCGTCGAGCCCAAGAGGGAGGGAAAAGGTATGGGCTTCGCGACTACAAGTCAAGTCTCCTCCCCCTTCCCTTAATTGACCACCGCGCACCGACCGTTACCGAGTATGCTATTGTCTAGAACGCACCCCCTGTCCTTAAGAAACAGCAACAGCAACAGCAACAGCAACAGCGGCAGCAGCAGCAGCAGCAGCAGCAGCAGCAGCAGCAGCAGCGACGCCATGCACCCATTGCCAAGTCGGGCACATCCGTCCAGGTATATGCACAAGGCCGTAATCCCATACATCGAAACAATCCTCTCGTTGACCGCCTATCCAGCACGTACATCGACACCTTCATCCTCCCCTATGGTTGGTGCTACCTTGCCTGCCGGCTACATTTCGCCCGTGAAGTCGTTTATATTAATAAAATTTAGCTCACCTCCCCCCGGCGAAGGCGGCCTTGACTTCGGCCCTGGGCCACTCGAAGAGCACGTCGCCGCCGTACACGTTGGCCGTCACGGTGCTGATGCGGACCTCGACCTCGCCGTAGAACCTCTCACACTCCCTGAGCACGCGGTTCACCAGCGCCTTGCCTCCTTGAGGATCCTCCTCGGCGTCTCCAAAGTGTTTCTCCACTCTCTTCCTTAGCGACTCGACGCCCTTCCTGATCTCACGCCCGTCGCAGTTGGACAAGAGCTTGTTGAACATGCCCTTGGAGTTGCTGGGCTGGGCCGCGATGATGGCCGTGGACTTACCCGACGCCACCTGCGCCTCAATGTTCTCGAGGTACTCCAGCAGCTTGCCGAGAGGACGGCGCATCACAGCGTTGAGGTACAGGTCCATGTGTTCGTTCAATTCCGACGCTGCCGCCTCCTTCCAGTCTTCCAGGATCTCGAGACTGCGCGTGTCGAGCTCTTCGATGAAGTGGTTCATGTTTTCGATGAGAAGAATGTGGAAGTTCAGCGCCTCCTTGTCCTCGGGGTCCGCCCCCGCTGTCGTAAGGGTGCCCGGGTTCTCGCGCGCGATGACCTTGAGCGAGTCGAACATGGTCTTGATGATGCGGTCGTACTCGCGGTCGACGGTGCGGCGGGCCGAGCTGCTGGCATCGGCAGCAACCATCATATTCTCGACAAACATCGAGAAGTGCGGGAAGACGCGCATGAATGAAATGACGCCCTTCCGCTTCTTGATCTTGACCTTCGTTTCCTCAATGGCCCGGATTTGTTCGTCCACGAACTTGGAGAAACGCGCTTCCAGAGTGCCGTGCAGCTTGTGGAGCACGTTATTCAAGAAGTCCTGGTTGGACTGTGTCATCTGTGCATGTTTGCGCTCCAGTACGGCTAGGACGCCCACACCTTGTCTGCAGCGACGGTATTAGCAATTACAATAGTCCTAAGGAACGCAAAGGCACTTACAAGGGATCCTGGAACAGCACCCAATCGACCGTACTCTGCAAGTCTTGTTCCAAGAAGCCGAAGATGGTCTCCATGGCCTTGGTGACGCGCCGGGCGAGGTCGCGATCCGGTTCCATCAGCCTGTGTCGCCGCAGGTCACCTCCGCGCCGGTCTCGGGGCTTCATCGCGGCCACGGCGTCGGGGAAGTCCAGCGTCTCCAACGTGGTGGCGTGGAAGAAATCGACGATGAAGTTCTGCTCCATCTCGACGAGGGGCAAAAGATCGTCCATGATGCCGGCAAACACTTCGTACGGCATGTCGCGGGTGTCGCTGCTCTTGTCGACCAGGCTCGTTTTGCTACCCTCGTTCATAGGGGACCGCAGACTCTTTGCCAAGTTCTGACTTCGTTTGACCGTCAGTTTCCTCGCGGTAGACATGGTGCTCTCGTGCTGCTTCTCGATCTGCGTGGTGAAGAGAAGGTCCGCCTCGTCGCCCGTGGGCTTTCTGGCGTTCCGTTTCCACGCTTCGAGTACGCCACGGAACTCGGTTCTGTAAACCGGGAAGTTGACCGTCTGGTAGGTTTGAATATACGTGTTCCATCCGGTGACGTTCATGTCCCGGGCATACAGCATGAGGGGGCTGTACCGCCAGAGAAGCTCGCGTCCAATCTCGTGGTGCTGAGGATCCACCTTCTTTGAGAGCGCCCCGTCGAGTGCCTTCTTGGTTTCTCGGGCGGCCTGTTCGAATTGGCGATCCATGAAGTCCTTCAGCCTCAAGAGGAATTGGGCGTTGCTGGACGTGTACATCTCTTTCTTTTCCTGGACGATACGCATTTTGCCATAGTCGGAGTTGAACCCAGACTGTGCGTCGCCCAGGCCTCCGTCTTCGCTCTTTCTTACTTCGGACCCGTCCATCGCTGGGTCGATCTTCTTCATGGCCTTGTACAGGGTGACAAGGGTCGATTCGATGTCCTCGAGGCCTGGAATAGTTTCAAGAGGGCCGACCTCGAGGGGTCGGAGGTCCTCGCGTTGGATGGCGCATGTATCCAGCAGGGACTCGAGTTCCCTCTTCAGCGCCTTTTGGTTCGCCGCCTGTACCTGCAGACCCTGTCCCTGGGCTTCGATGTACGCAATATCTTCTGAAAGCGTCTAACGAGAGTCAGCAGTGTTTCAGCCACAGGCCTCCCCCCGGAGTGATATACTCACTGATAATTCGACCGTGTACAAGGTCAGCAGGTTATCCATTTCGTCGCATTCAGTAATGGCCAGATCAAGACCTTTCTTGATAGCATCGATCCTCTCGTCGCCCTCCTCAAAACGCACGACCCAACCGCCGGCCTGCGCCTTGTTGAGCTGGCGATCGATGTCAAGCTTCATCTCCTCGAAGTTGCGCTCCCGCATCTGCTCCCCGGGCACCCACCCGAAGTGGTCTAGCCACTGAGTAAAATCGCCAGTTTGCCCCGCCAGGAAATTGGTGTCTACGCCTAGGCCGGTCAAATATTTCGCGTCGTTGCTTGTGATGGCTGTGTCCCTTTGCTCCTCCGCTTTCCGTGTCGCGTCTGCGTTCTTGTCGTCGTCTTGGGGAGCGACCTCGAGACTGCTAGGCCTGCTCGACTTCGGGACCGAGACCTTCACATCCGGTACCCCCGAGCCTCGCTTGATCTCTTCTGGCTCAGCAAGCTTGGGCGTATCCGGCTTGGGAGCGGGTTTGGGAGCGGGGACCACGGCCGTAATGCCATCGGGGCCTTCGCTGCTGTCTTTTCGTTGCATCTCTCGCAAACGCTCGGCAGCACCTCCCGGTCGCGGCTTAAAAGCCGCGGCTGCTGAAGCTGCTTTCCAAAGGGTGCCGGCCAGATCAACCTTGGATCGTTGGGATTTGATCATGGGACCCAGCCCAGGCCGGTTGTCTCCATTTTCGGATGCAGGGGACGCCGTCTGGTCTGGAATAGGACTGGGTGTGGCGCTGACAAAAGGCGTGTCATTCGGTACCTCGGCAGCCGGTGAAGGCTTCTCCGGCTCCGGAACAGGCTCCGGCACGGTCTCCGGGATCGAATTCGGCTCGGATCTTTGGCTGACCGAATTATTTCGCGGAGACATGCGGTCCATACTGCGAGGTGGCGGCTGAGGGTCTCGCCGATTGCCAGGGCTCATTAGTGGTGCCGGCACCAGATCCCTGTCCGTAGCGCCTTGTGGCCGGGTAGGATCCATGGGAGGGCGTCTCCTATCGGGCAGATCAACCGGCTGGGGCGGCGGCGTGGGTTGAGCAGGTGGGGGTCCGGATGGAGGTGCCGATGGAGGAGGCATCGAAGGGGGGGCCGATGGAGGTCCCAGGGGAGGAGGGGTACGCGACTTCTCAAGTTCGCCGCCAAAGCGGCCGAATGCCCCAGGGCCGTTCATGCCGCCTCTCGACCGCGGCGGGATGCTGGACGCATCATCACTCCGGTTCGTGGTGAACGAGGCCGCAAGGGAATCTTGGCTCGGATTGGCCCCCGCAAGTCGCCGGAGGGCCGCAGACTGGTTGGGTGCCCGGCTCGAGTCCATGCTAGGGGTCGGCGAGGCCGAGGCGCCGTTGGGAGGCACGAGGTTGCGGGCCGGGGAGACGGGCGGCCTTGGAGGTGGAGGCTGGTACGCCGATGCTGGTGTAGCAGCCACGGAACTAGCAGAGAGGTTGCCTGTGGACTGGGAGGCCGCTGGCGCCTCAGGTGCCGCCCCTGGCCCTGACCCAGGGCGCGAGGAAGAAGAGGGAGGCAGCGGAGCTCGTGCGGCGGGAGCCCGTCGAGAGCCGAGCACTTGATCCAGCTCACGGGGGTCGAAGTTGACCAGCTCGGGCATCCGCCCATTTGTGTATTTGCCATAGATCTTGATGAGGCTGGCAATGAAGAACTTTTTCTCCTTGTCGGCCTGGGCCTGCCAGTAGTAGGGCTTGCCCACGACGACGGTGAAGCCCGTCTCGCCGGCCCATTGTCTCTTCTGCGGATCGCTCGTCGATCCCGTGTAGGATTCGATGGCACTTAGGTCGTTGAGGTCCCATGTCTTGCCAATGGAGAAAGTGCCGTTGGGGTTCTCCTTGGACTTGTGCATGCGCACACGTCCCGATTTGCGCACGGCGACGATGATGACTCGGGGCTTCTCGGACTGGGGTGTCTGTGCCTCGGGCGGCGGCGGCGAGCTCGGGTGCGTGGTGTACTCGGTGATCCTGATGTGCGTGATGTATGTCTCCATTACTGTTCGTCGTCGAGACGGGTCCCGGGTCAGTGTCAGGTGATACTCGGCGAGTCCCCGGCCGGCGGCCTGCCGCCGCGAGGCAGGTGAGCAGCGACCGCTCGCCAGGCAGACGGGGGGAGTGGGCAGGGGTGCTTACAGGAGCCGTCGGTGTCCTTTTTATTGAAGCAGCTGTCCACGATGCGCCGCTTCTCCTCCTCAAAGCGCTCGGCGCGGGTCATCTCCCGGCCGCCATTTGTGTACGCCATGCCGAGGGGGATGGGTTCCTTCAGTCTCGGCTCATGGAACGGAAGGGGACGGAGGGCAGGGCGTCACTGCCCATACAGCCTGTTTCGCGATCCGGGCCACTGGGCGGATGGCGTCTGGTGTTGAGGTCCGGGGCCGTCTAGTTTGCCACCACTCTCATGCCGGATACTGCGTCGCGTACGGAAGGGGGTCGAGCGGGTGCAGAGGACAGACAAGAGACCGCAGAGGTTGGGCAGGAGGGTCCCAGGCCGCCAGCCCAGCACACCGAGGGGCTCGAGTGGTCGGTCGACGTGCCACGCTGCCGCTGCGGTCGGTCGGCAAAAGGAGCGGGCGCGGGCGCGGCCAGACAGGAGGTCCTCAGCTTCCGGTTCGGATCGCGAGCGGTGCGAAAGGCGTTGCGGTTGGGGGGGCACAAATGATGATATATGGTCGGTCGGGTGGGCGTGCGTTGCGTTCGTTACGTTTGCCCGTCACTACCTCCCGTCCTACCTACCTGAGCCAACTTTACTTTACTTTGAGGTCCATGCATCCCTGTCTTCCATTAGAGGGAGGTTAGCATATAATCCTGGATACTAACATCCAATATCCATGTCCCCAGCGCCCGGCCGCCCATGGGTAGTGGACGCCTTTCTACCAACGAGTCCCGTCGATTCTGATGACGGATAGAGCCTGGCAAATGGGAAAAGTATACATCTAGCGCCCAGAGAGCACGGAATGTCCCTTGTTGTTTTTCCAGGTCTGCCACGCAAAATGCCGTTGCATACATCCATCCGTCTACCTAAGGTACATACAAAGTAGGTAGTAAAACGGTAGGTACATACCTACTGTATGTACATATGGGCCCGCGTTGTGGGGGCGGCGCTGCCCGACCCCCGGCCTTTAGGGACGAGAATTACCAGGTAACCTACCTTATGTAACCGTCCCAAAAACATCGGGAGAGGCGCCGTGCCTTGCCTGTTATGTATTGATGCATCTGGCAGGGCTCCAAGCCAAACATAGGTATGTACGATGTACGGATTACCTACGCGCATACCTGAGTGGTGAAGGCAGGCAGGGTCGCACCGATGCAGCTGCTGCGGCTGCGGCTGCATGCTTCTATGTGCCCACCCTGTATCTCAGCTCCAGCCTTCTGATGCCCTGATTGTGAATTCGCAGCCTTCACCACGTGCCCCTAACTAAAGTGAAGCAGTGCGTCGAAACATGGCAAGTGCGTACATATCAGGGCTCCCAAGGAACGGGGACGGCGACGTACTCCTACTGTTTTGTCGCATTGCACAATACCTTGCCCTCGTTTGCACTCGGTCTCGTCGGGCTCACTACGGCAGACGCAGGTGGCATCACTTCCCTCTATGCCAGGATCAGATACAAACCATGCTGTATCACATTGCAAGACACGGGCGGGCCAGGCACGGAACATCGCGATTGAATTAGGAGCGGCCAGATTAGCCTGCTGTCAACTCGATCCGTCTCCCGGGCAGGCCTGATCTCCCGCCAGGCTCCTGAGATGGCTGATGTCATGTTGGAAAGCAACGCATGCTTCACCTGCCGGAAGTCCCTCGGTGCCTTAGTAGTCTTACATGCCCCCGAATAACTCCTTGAACCCCCGAGATGATGGCACTCGGCCCGTAACGCCTTTGGGTATTCCTACACTCATCCCCCCATCATGTCGCACGCCTGCCGAGCAGCGAACTTCCCCATCGCCGTCCGCAGTACGTCCACTCGCATTAGACAGACCATTACGGCTCCTGCTGGACCAACTGCAAAAGAGACGCGATATAGGAAGCCTAAGAAGCACGCGTCTCGTTAGCCACATCTCCAGTGCACTCCTGTCCCTCGGAACTTACCATGGGTTTGTTCTCAGTCATGACCTCGAACAGTCGCGACATGACCGGTCTGAAAAGCCTCTCGTTCCAACCACCGCCCTCGCCCCCGCTTTCCTCGAGCTTGAGCAGGTTTTCTTCGGATTCCGTCTTTACCACGTTGCGCGCGATGTTGCGGAGAACAAGCACCGCGCTTAGTGGAATGCCAGCCGCTTGGTCCTCGCGGGGCTTGCGCTCGTCCTTGGTAACAAGTGTTTGCTCCCAAGTGACACTCATGGTCTTGGCAGGCACCACATACGATTTTCGTTGCCGCTTGGCTATCGACTCCACAGTCTCGGAAAGGCCCCGTTTCGGTGATGGTGGCAGATGTGTCTTGAGATGGCGGGTGAACTGGGCCAGGTGCATCTTTTTCGACTTGCTATGCTTGCTGCAATCCTGCCATTGGCATGAAAGGTCGAGCTCCTTGTTCTCGAATCTTCCGTCCTCGCCAGGTGTTTGCTCAAGATGCACCGTCAAGACGTGCTGCCACAGGTTCTCCGCACTAGGAAAGAAGCCGTCACAGCGCAATTCGGGCTGTGCCTTGGAGGACCACTTGCATCTGGCATATTCTTCTCTGGTCTCGTAATTAACGGGACAGGTCCTGGCACGGATACCCTCGATGATGAACCGCTGTGCCTCCCCAGGGCCCCTGATGATCTGGGCGCGGGCGTTTGCGTAGACGTGGGTGACGTTTCGAATAAAGTCTGCCGCACTCAATGTATTACGTGAGTTGCCACCGAAGGAGCTCTGGTACGCTTGCCAGATGGCTATTTGAGTGATGTGAGACTCGGCATCCTCCTCGAAAAGGCTCTGCAACCAGTGGAAGCAGCGTTGGGGCTCGTCGGTAATGGATAGCTTGTGCTGCAGGTCGGGCGGAAGCGCGGCCACTACCTCAGTCGCACCCGCCTTCTGCTCGGGCTCGAGAATGAGCTCCTCTTTGACTCGCTTGGCACCATGGGCCAGGAGCCGTACGAGGTGAGGTACAACGCGTTCCATATCCACAGCATGCAGTAGAGACTCGACGTTGGGAACGACGGCTGTGTATTGGTACAAAAAGTCGAGGCAGGCATCCATCAGCTCCTCGTCGTTCAACAGGAGCCAGTTGATGATGTTGCGCAGGGCGGCAGGCGGCACATTCTGCAGTTTGTTCGTCGCTTCCAGGTTCATCGATATGCGGCTGATGGCTCGCAGCGCGGTCAAAATCGTGCCACGGTCCGTCGAGTCGAGCTGGGCCAGCAGGGATCGGTGCAGTGGGTCGCTGGAAGCCAGCTCCATCCATGGCGTCAGCTGCTCGGCGATGTCCAAAGCGAAATGCTTGATTTCCACCAGCATTTCGAGATTGGGGAGGTTGAGAATGATACACAGGAGATCCTTGAGAGGGTAGATGTCTCTCAGGTACATGGCATTCTCCTGCAGCATAAGCATGTTCCGGATGGTGAGAACAGCCTCTGTGACCCTGACCAAGGAGTCACCAAATTCGGCCGGCTGCATATAGGCGAGAACAGCTTTAGGAGTCAGCATCTGAATTCTTTCTAAAATGTCTGGCGTTCCATTAAGACCGTCGAGGGTGCCAATGTCATCCACGTCCTTGGCCCCGAAATATGCAATCTGCCAGTCCACGTGGTAGAACAAGCTGCCGATCTCGAGGGCCTTTTCAATCAGGCCCTCGGCCAGTCCGAGGAACGACTCAAACTTATACTTATCGCCTCGCTCAAACGATATCTTCACGAGGTGATTGAGCGCGAAGGCCTGCTCCTCGGGGATACCGGACCGTAGAGATTGTAGGCACCTAGTGTATATGTTGGGACCGTCAAAGCCAGTGCCGGGCAGCAGGTGCTTCGGTGGAAGTGATTGCGGATCGGCCCTGAGCTGTCGCTGCCGACGAGCGAACTCAACAGGGTTGTTGCCGGGTGTGTTGACTGGACGCAGAGGCACGGTAATGGGAGCACGGGGCTCGAATGGCTCGCCCAGCCGCGAGGCTGTTTCCGAGTTGGGCGGAACGTAGGTGCTCGAAGCACCTCGCAGAGCGGCCTGCTGGGCTTGGATCAGGTGTAATGGATTGTTCGGGTCGTGGCGTGGCGGCGCATGGTGCGGGGGAAGCTGGTGCGAGGGATGGTGGCCACCGGCAGGTGTGCCATGCTGTGAGTTGTGCCGACTTGCGCGCGTCGGGCCAGTTTCGGGTTGAAAGGGAACGCGCTGCGGAGGAGCCTCCCTCAGCCGGCCCGAGGCTCTGTTGCCCGACACCGGCGTGCTCTCCGGGGCCGGGCGGTCCTCTTTGACGGGCGTCTCGTCGCCAGTGCGCTTGATAGACGCCTTGAAGGTTTCGATCGTTCGGGTCAGGACAGGACCATGTTTGCTAGCACAGGACTGCTGCTCCAGAATCTCTTTGGGCGGAGGGTCCTGCCCGTACTGATCCTGGACCCAGAAGGCGGCAAGGTACCGATAGAAGTCTTGCTTCAACTGGAAGGATAACTGTCCCATTCCCTTGTTGTCGTCAAAGTACATGCCAAGCTCCTGCGCCAGGGCTCCCCACGCCTTCTGCACCTTATTCATCTCGTCGTAGCCGCCCTTCTCGATGACAGCCTTGTACAGGCGCAACAGGTCGACGTTGACGTGACCAAACATGGTCTGCAGCCGTGGGGTGTCATCGAAGGAGGTGCCGCGCTTCTCGTGGAAGGCTTTGAGCTTCTTGATGAACTCGTCGTACTCGGCTGTCCGCTCGATCTCGTGGATGTACGGCTTGTCGGCCCCGGTCTTGCCCTTGGGCGCCATGTTGTCGATGCCAGCCAGGGCGGCGCGGGCGCCCACTGTGCGACGCGGTTGCGAACGGGCGGCGGAAGGCGAACCGGCGTCGGTAGCGTTTGGTGGTGCCGTTGACGGGCCGCGATGTGATGGGGTGCGGTGCGATGCGATCCAATGCGACTGTTAATTAAATAGTGATGGAGTACGCTACAACGCGGTAGCAGCTCTCGAGCTTTGGTTGCAGGGCTGGAAGGGTAGTTGGCAACCAGACGCGAAAATCAGATTGGCAGGCGTGTCGGCTGAGAAGCGGCTGGCTGGTCCGAGCTCTCAATCAGAATGCGGCAATTTGCATTCCGTACTTCCAACTTCTTATGCACCAAACCGAACTAACTATCTAGGTAGTTAAGTACCTAGGTACCTGAGGTAGAGTGAGGAATGGATGAGAGCAACTGATCGCCCTTGGCGCAAAGGTCCACTGAATATTGGGTTGACTTAAGTATGTACTTGCTAGTCGGTATATCTTCATCCGAAGCAGGCGAGCGCAACGAAGGGTGTTGATTTGTTTACATAGGTTAGTACTTTAAAAACACCTTTCGCCGCCGGTGCTTCACCCGATCCCAACTCTGATAATAGAAACCGCTTGAACGCACAAAAACCCGTACCTTCCACCCATTTGAAAGTTCCCTGGCATTTGGAAGTGACCACGCGCACTTGCGATCTGAGATCTGGGATCAATATAGTCTATTCCCTCTTAGGTAGCTCCTTCCCTTCCATGTCACGGTTCGTCAATGCGACAAGAAGGAAGTCACGTTCCCCCATAAGCACCTGGTACGACTTCCCCTCTCGAGCTGTCTTCGATACCGGCTACATCTCTCGTACTTGATCCATTTTGGTCTGTGACACGCCATATTTATTTTTGTCACGAGGCCTCGCTTCCATGACTGGCCCTCACGCATTCAAGAAACCCGTCGGGGCGAAGTCCCTTGGCCCGGGACTCTCTTCTGCGAGGGTGAGGCCCAGGCTGGTGAAGGAACCAAAGATTTCCCTGCCCGAGAACCGAACTTCTCAGCTGTCGCGACTCCGTGCCGCACCCCAGAAGCCATCGTCATCATCCCCTGATTCGACCCTCACCGACCAGGAACGATTGGAGCAGGCAGGCTACAATGCGCTGGGGTTTCCCCGCGCGCGTAGCAGCGCTCGCAGCAGCACCTCGAGCCGACCGGCTTCGCAACAAGGATCCCGGCCGCCCCCTATTTCCCGGCCCTCGTCTATCCCCCCAGCGCGCAGTGCCCCGATCCCCGCGCTGGACCCGTCCGATCCCAACCTGCGGTTCCGAGGCTACCCCCCGCCCATGTACGGCCCGTACTACCAGCCGGCATATCACCCTTATTTTGAGCCCTCTCCGTGGCCACATGCGGCGGGTAACACTCAGTACCAGTACGCGAGCGAGCCGAGTTGGACTTCGCACCCTGGATCACAAAGTGAGCACAGTAACTCGTCCCAGTACGAACCCAGGCATCAGTATTTCACCAGTGACAACCATGAACATCATCCACCGCCGCCGCATTCCGTGTCGACGGGCAGCAATAATCATGACAGTTACATGGCATCCGGCGAGACGCCACCAAGCTCTCTAAACAGAACCTCAGGACCGAGTGCCTCACCTATTGGTCTTGGCCGCCGCACAGAGGATAATGTTCCCAAACGTCCCCTAACTTTACCTGAGAAAAGAGAAAAATTGAAAAAGATAAAAGAATATGTAGCGGCGCAAAACACGCGGGAGACTGCCCAGTCTGCAATGCCTGGGCAAACCCAAATCAGCAATATCGATCCCGCCCTCGAAATATCTCTCGACCAGACCTTGGCAAACACGGGACCCGCGGTTCCCAAAGGACTCCACGCCAGCAACCTTATACCCAGTATGGATTCTCCTGGTAGTCGTCACGGTAGCCCTTCCACGGGAACCCTTGGACTGGTTTCTCAAGCTCCTAACTGCCACGTTGAGAAGTCTCTGAACCAAAGCGCAGGAGAGCAGAGTGCTATCCGGGAACAGATCGGCGCTACGACTAAAATTCAATACTGTGAGAAAGGCACCATGATGAGCGATAACGAGGCCAGCATTGCTAGAAACACGGAGCCGGCCCTTGACACCTCATACCTGCTCAGCGTGGATATGGAACAGTTGGTTGAGGATAGATTGCAGGAGGGGCGTGTCGACAGACTGGATTTGGAGATGTTTGCCCTGAGAGTGGCCCAAGACGATGGGCTCTGGGCGCAGGCCAAGGCGGTATTGGGCCTCGAAGACGGAGACTCTTGACGATGGTCACATTCCGCAATGGACAAGGTATTGATCTACCTGTTGAAGCCAGGGGAATTGGAGCTGTGGATACAATTTTGCTATTTGCACACCAGAGTCTTTCTACTGTTGGTAGAATGAAGCGTCGTGTTGAGCTTTATTGGTGCTTTAGCTTGGATTCTATTAATGATCACGAAAGCTCTAGTCCAATCGGTACGGCAAGTCCTTGGTCTGATCGTACCATACCGAATTGTCTTGAAAGATACCCTTATAGCAGCAATCAGTAACAATCGGTCGCGTTCACATAAAGTCGTCTTCGGTATCGTCGCCTTCGGGGCCCATGGCCAACTTTCCGGCCTCGTCGGCCAAGGCCATGATGTCGTTTACCAACTCCTCACTTCGGGTCCGGCCCGCCGCGCTGGAGCTGGCCGGGGCCACCGGCGTCCTGTTGACGCTCGGACCGGCGGCGGCGGCGGCGGCGGCAGCGATATTGCCGTGCGGGCCCGCGGTGCCTTCCGGGGCGACGGGCGCGCTGGAGCTGCGCACCTGGACGCGCACCTCGCCCGGGACGCCGTCGATGCGGACCGTCTGGGGGCCGGCCGCGGCGCCGCCGGCGGGCGGGCGCGCCATGGGCCCCGGGTTCGCGCTGACGAGGTTCTGCAGGAAGGCGCTGGCGTCGGGCGAGCCGTCCATCAGCCACTTGAGGCAGAGCTGGACGCGCTCCCGGCAGAAGCGGTTGTTGTCGTCGTACAGGCAGCAGTTGAGCAGGGCCACGATGCCGTTGTGCTGCACGATCTGCAGCTGCACGGCCGGGTTGCCCGGGGACGACTGGCCCGGCGGCGGCTGGAGGAGGGCGGCCAGGATCGAGAGGACCTGCCCCTTGATGCCGGACCACGGGAACTCATAAGCCGGCTCGGAGAGGGGCGGCGGCGGAGGCGGCGGCGGCGGCGGGTGGCTGGCGGGGAAGGCGCTGGACTGCGGTTGGCCCGTGGCCGGCGCCGTGGTTGGCACGGGAGGGGCGGGGCGGCCGCCGGCGAAGGGAATCTTTTCGACGCCGACGTCCAGGCCCTCCAGGAGTTTCAGGAGCTCGTACACGGCCTCGTAGTCGATGAGGTGCGTGCGCAAAGGGTGGATGTCGGCGATGGTGTAGAGGAAGTCGAGGTACTGGACGAGCCCGTCCTTAGCCCGCTCTAGATCCCAGTTGTCCACGGGGAAGTCGGCCGGGTCCAGGTCGCCCTTGCGCACGTCGCCCTGGATTTGCATGAGGGCTACGCATTCGGGCACGATGCGGCTCCGGAATATGCCGTAGAGGAAGTTCAGCATCTTCGCGAGCTTCAGGTCCTCCGACGGCGACTGCGGAGTGCCCGGCCGCGCCGTGGGGTTGTAATTGTTCGGAGGGTGCAGGGCGGTTCGCGACAGGTTCGTGATCAGGCGCAGAAGCACCGTCTGCGCGGGCGAGATGATGTCCTTGGGACTCCGGAGTGCGTTCCAAGCGTAGGGGATGAGGGAACTCTCGTGGATCGCCTCGACGATTTGGCTGCTGAGTTGGAAGATGAGCGACTGCTCGTCCTTCTCCCAAACGGCGATGAAGACGAGCATCTCGCGTAGTAGGTTCTTGCCGCAATCTGTCGCCAGCAGCATCCGGCACCGTGCCTGCTGAAGGCTCTCGCCAGCCCTCGTAGGGCCAGAGCCTGCCGAGTCCAGGATGCACGACTTGACTATCATGTGAAGCGCCTCGATCTGCTTAGGGTCCAGGATGTTGGGCACTTCGGTGAGAAGGCCAGTCATGGGTCCCTCCCCGTAGGAATCATCGTCGTCCGGGTCTTCCTCGTACTCGTCGTATTCGGGCGCGTAATTGGGTGCCGGCTGGGCCTGGGCTCGTGATTCCGGGTCCCATCCAGGGTGGCCGTCTGGGGGTTGCTCGCCCTCGGAGGCCGGCTTGGCCGCCGGTTCATGCTGCTCCTCGATTTGCTCCGGCGGCGCATAGCGTTGCATGAGGTTGGCCTCGCACTGCTTGATGCGCTCGGGGACAAAATCAAGGGGGTACATATTGAGGCTAGCGTCCTTGGTGTTGGGGATGCGCGTGGCCTCCCACCACACATCGAGCTCGTGGGAGACGCGCCCGTATTTTCGGTGGCGCTCATACTTGTCAGCCTCTTCGGGCTCCCATTGGGAGATGAAATCCGCCGCCTTTTCGTAATCGACAGGCCCATGTGCCCATTTCTCGCGGGGCGTGTAGTTCCACGCGAGGCCGCCTTCTGTGGGAAGCCAGTCGTTCTTTGCCTGCTCATTTTGTGACTCGTAATACTCGCGGCAGATCGCGGCAGCGGAGTCGCACATTTTGGAGTTGCGAACAAGCCAGTGGACCACCTCGAGCTGGAGTTCGAGGGTCCTGGGCCCTGCATACTCAAGGACCGGCTCCTGTCGATCCTCGGGACCCGGGTTCTCGTCCACATCCGGTGATTCGAGCAACACGCGATACCAGAACTCCATCTTGTTGCGGTCGTTCTTTGCAATCCAGTTGTGTGCCTGCTGTAATGACGTGACCAGAAACCTTTTGTCTGCAGGCCATGTTAGCCACAATCAGCGGCCGGGTGGTCGCGGTACCCACAGAGCTCGGTAATCTCGTTCAACTTCACCCTGGAGGCGTCATCTTCTGGCATTTCCCCATCGATCCCCTTGCTCGTGACGTTGACGCACAGGCAGATGGCCTCGTACACCTCGGTGTCGAAGTGGACCGCAGCGGAGAGGTCTTGGGGTATCTCAGGCTCGGAAGTGACGAGAAGATTCCGGGCAATGTGCATCAGCTTGATGAGCACCTGCAACGCCTCCTTGAGGGCGGCGTAGTTCTTGATGATGAGAGCCGTGACCTCCTGCGTCGTGACGTCTAGGAATTTGGTCTGCCTCTTGGGGTCTGACCGTACGCCCAGCGATTTCTCGTTAAGATCACAAATGGTGGCGCAGATGGCCCGTCGGAGCCATATCCATATTTTGAGGTTGCTGGACAGTGTTTCTCTGCGAATCATCATCAGCCACGCCGCCCTGCACCAAGCCTGGGCCCGGGGAACTCGCGCGCCTACCGAACATCTTTGAGCGTGTGTGTCTTTTCCATGGTCCTCGTAATGACATTGATGACTTTGTTCATGGAGAGCGGCCCCATGGTCGGCATTCCCAGATAATGGCCCTCCAGACATATTAAGCCGGCGCCAAAGGCCCGCTCCTCTATTGAATCCTTCCTCCACGCCGATGGGGATTCCGCATTCTGCTTCCCTGGAGACGCCATGGCCGCCGAAGCTGGGGAAGAGTCGATTCTCCCGCTTGCCAGAGCACTTGAGGATGATGGTGAGCCCGGTTTGCACCGTGCAGGCTGTTTCTCGCCCGCAGTGGCCGATAATTTGAGAGAAACTTAAATGATGACTGAGAGGGATGGACTGCCCCACCGTGACCAAGTAAATCGATGGTCGTCTGGCTTGGAGGTCGAACTTTCTGCAAACAGCCTTGGAGCGGGAAAAAGTCGAGGCCGCTTCTGGGCTGCGCGACGACCAACGCCCACTGGAGGAAGCAAAAACAGGTGCCGCACCGAAATCCCCAAGCTGCCTGAAAAAAAAAGACGAAAAGTGATGTTTGTCGGTAGTTCCGGACGTCACAGTGGAGGCGCCGAAAATTCTCGAGAAGGATGGGCGGCAAGGCGCACCTTGTATGCTGTAGGTCGATATTCCAGTTATGCATTCATCTATCGAGGCTCACGCACGGCTTATGCAAAGTTTTATCAACAGTCCATAGGTACTTACCCAGCGTGTAAGTCGCGATTGGACTTCCCCGGGAGCCCTGGATGGCGAATATGCATGCAGTCTTCACCCATTCTTCCTATGATACTAACTATCAGAAAGAGAGTTAACGATCCTGGTTATTGGGTAAGTACTAAAGTACCTACGTTGGTAAGTCCTCAACTGTTTCGCTCTTCGTAGTGAACGTTCAGCATAGATACGGTCTAATGCTTACGGATCGTGCTGAAAGCCCTTTGAAACACGCAAGACGGGCAGCATCCGATCCCACTTCTTCTTGTTTGCGTAATGTCAGCATGACTTTCCGGTCAGGCCGAAATTCGTGTGGTCGTCGCCTTAGAGGTACCTGGAGTATATCACGTGAGTCAGTACTTGGGCAAAAGCCTTACGAAAGCAGGACCCCGGATGTACAGGAATGAAGCAAAGCTTGTGGCGGGAAGGAAAACCGAAACTCGATTTAGGCAGGGGGGAAGCCTCAAGTACATTGCCCCGGGGCAAGCACACATCGAATGTCCATAAGCATTTCCGTGAACACTATGAGGTCCGAGCAAATAGCATTAAGCATCCAACTGTCAAAAAGGGGCGGCAAGCCCTTTGTAATCAACAGTTTCGGGGTCCTCGTAGGAGCAGCATCCCCTTACATTTCCAAGCATTTGGTGACTAAGGAACGACTCGATGGGCAAGCCAAGCTAGCGGCTAAACGTTGATATATTACCGATCCATCCGTGGTCGTATACCGAAAGCTTGGCCATGTGTGGAGCCGAAATGAGGGCTGCAAGCCGCCCCTCTATTACGTAGAGAGATATCATGATTCCCACCGCCCTGGAAATAGCAACTTCTTGGCGGCATACGCTGTGTCACTGGGAAAGCTTGGCCGCACGTGGTTCTCTGTGCATGACAGCTGAATTAAGGAATTTGCATAGACCATGCAAATGGGTCGAAGGTACACAGACGTCCCTTGCTATATCCACAAAGTAAAGCCCCTGTCAGACATCCTAACAAATCGTCGCAACTTCGTCTCATCTCGTCATCACATATTCTCCCCTATCCATCATAGGGGGATCACGGCCGGTGGTTCCCCTCGCAGCCACCGGAAGCTCATGGCGAGCCGTTTACTGGCCGCTGCCGTTGTAGGCGAGCAGGTTGACGGTGCCGGAGCGGACGCTGGTAAGAGCACCGCTCGTGGCCGTGCTGGCGATGTAGCTGCAGAGAGCAGCAGGGCTCGAGGCGCCGTTGAGAGCCAGGAAGTAGGCAGCAAGACCAGCCTGTGGTACCGTGAATTAGTAAGGTGCAGAAAATGACGGGCCCCATAGGTAAGGAGACACGGTATTCGGCATGAGAAAGGGGCGGGCGTGACTTACAATGTGGGGAGAGGCCATGGAGGTACCCGAGATGGTGTTGGTGCGGGTGGTGCCACCGATCCAGGTGGAGGTAATGCTGGAACCGGGAGCGAAGACATCGACGACGGAGCCCCAGTTGGAGTAGCTGGCAACCGAGTCGGAGGAGGTGGTGGCACCGACAGTGCAGGCAGTGGCCTCAGAGGCAGGCGAGTAGTTGGCGGCGTTGGCACCGTCGTTGCCAGCGGCAACGGCCAGGAAAACACCAGCACGGACGAGAGCAGCGGCGGCCTGGTTGACGGCCGTGGACTTGCCACCACCCAGGGACATGTTGGCGACGGCACCCTTGGGGCAGCTGCGGGTGCGGGCGTCGGTGGCAACAAAGTTCATGCCCGAGATGACACCCGAGTTGGTGCCCGAGCCGCTGGCGTCGAGAACCTTGACGCCGTAGAGCTTGGTCTTCTTAGCGACACCGTAGGTGGTGCCACCGATGGTGCCGGCAACGTGGGTACCGTGGCCGTTGCCGTCGGTGTTGGAACTGTCGGCGTAGTTGGCCAGGAACACGGCGCGGCCACCAAAGTCGGAGTGCTGGGTGTAGATGCCCGTGTCGATGATGTAGGAGCAGGTGCCCTCACCAGCCGAGGTGTCGTAGACGTAGCCACTGGCCGAGCGGCTCTTGTGGGAGAGACGGGTGATGCCCCAGGTGGCGCCGGACTGGGTCGTGAGGGCGTTGATGGTCACGACGGCGTCCTGCTCAATGTACTCGACCTATATCCAGAGTGTTAGAGACGGCTATGTCCTGAAGAGGTCTCGAAGCAGGCAAGGGCAGACTTACGTTGGGGTGCTGGCGGAGGCTCTCGAGCTCGGCCTCCTCGAGGGAGGCAGCGAAGCCCTTGAAGCCCTCGTTCCAGACATGGTCGGCCTCGCCCGAGAACATCTCGACGGCGCTGCTGATGGACATGCCGTCGGCCTGGTCCTTCATCTTGACAATGTACTTGCCAGCAATGGGCTTGCCGTCACGGGCCTGAAGGACCGGGGCAGGGCCACCCTCACGCTTGCCCAGGCTGGCCGGAGCGGCCATAGCCAGGGGCAAAAGAGACAGAATAGCGGAGACCTTCATTGTGGCGGTGGGGGTACGTTGCGAAAGATGAGTCCAAAGAGTGACTTGAGTTCCCGGGTGGTGCTGGAGTCTGGTGTGACTTGGAGAGAGAAAGACCAACTCGTAAGTCGAGGAAGCATGGCTATTTATCTTCGGGACCAGAGCGATCTTCAGGCAACTCGGCGGTCCTGGAGTGAAGCCGGATCACGACTGTCCTGACCTACCGAGACGCTCCCTCTCCGACCTATTGGCATTTCGCCTTCCTCATCGGGAAGGCAGTCGAGGAGGTGTTGCCGGATGCCAGAGGTTGCCATCGCGGCGTCCTTCCCGACAGAGATCCAGGCCCTCACCAGGCCGGAGCGCTTGCTTGGGGCCCAGTACGGCACCGAAAAGCCGCGTGGATGGGGTCGACCTGGACACCACCTCTTATCAATATCCCGGTCCCGCCAAGCATAGCCGCACCCAGGACGTAGCACTCAGTCCGGCAGCTGCATGAGATTTCGGCATAGGTCCACGATTGCATTCGGCCGAAGACAGAGCTCATTGGCCGCAAGGCATAGGCGCTGGCCAGGTGGTCGAGGAACGGGGCCGGCGAGGGACGGGCAGCCAGCCAGCGCGTGAACGCGCCAGACCCTTCCTGGGGTATAATATGTGGTGGGTGGGTGAGTGAGTGGGTGGGTGTCTGCTTCGAGACACAAAGCCATGGGGGGAGCTTCTCGGCACCTCCACGCGGGGCTCGAAGGGGGCCAAAAACCAGTAAGCGGCCGAGAAAGCCCGGCGAGGGGACGGGCAGAGCCGAGTTCATAGCATTTGCCCTCGACAGCGTCGCCCTTCGCTGCCGCGGGTGTCGCCATTAGCCACAACCGGCTGGACGCAGGCGAGCCCTTGCGCCATAGCCGGGAGCGGAAGACGCGAACAGAGGGCGTCGCGCTCGGGGGCCGCCCAAACTACCCCATTCACCCAGAAGCGCCGGACGGACGGGGTTCTAAGCAAGTCGGCCAGCCAGCGAACGGCAGGTGTTCTCTTGCCCGAACGGCGGCCGGTCTTGTCGCCCGGAAAGGGGCCCATGGCGCGCCAGGCGAAGGTGCGCTTGCACATGCTGCGTCGTGGTGCGTGCCGTAGCAGCGCGCCGCCAAAGCGGAAGCCGTCGCGGTCACGAGAGAAGGCTTGTCCTCCTTCACGGTGGAAGAGGGCCCCCTCCCCCCCCCCGGCAGCCGCGCGACGAAAAGCCGATAACGTCGTGCTACCCAGCGCTGCGGGCGACTGCCACCTTCCTGAGAGACGGCAAGCGCCCACCGTGTGGTAGTATCGCCGTGCAGGTGCCAAGAGACGGTCAATATTGCAGGCGCGCTACGTCTTCCAGGTGCTGGGCCGGAGGGGGGGGTCATGCGGAGGGGTGGCGGTGCGACGTGCGCACAACGGCCTGCCTAAATGGGTATACTTGGCCCAATGACACCACTGCCACGCGCCTGCGTCTCGGCCGCGAGTTGAGGCGGGCAGATGCCGCCGTGCCTTGGCCGGCGATAGTGAAGGAGAGCCGGACGACGCCCGGAGGGAGGGTGTTCACGGGTCATTCTTCTCCTCTAGGCAGGCAGACGGGCCGGCGGGTGAGAGATTTGGGTGGCAGAGAGGGGAGCCGGCGCTGGCTGGTAACAACATCCGTGGAAAGTGGTTAGCGTCATGCGAAGAAGTTCGATATCCCCCGAGCCCTTCCCCCCTCCCGGGCCAATGGCGACAATCAGGGACCCGGTAACGAGGGCTCGTCCTGCAGTCCTCGACATCCATGGTGGGTGTAGATGTGGAGAGAGTCCCTGTCCTGAGGGGTGACGCGGGTCGTTGTTGGAGCTTGGCATCAAGCTTAACAATCCATGTTTGGATACAGGGCTCTTTCCTTACTTAGAGATGGGACGTTATTTTGGTCCACTTCCCAATATTGCTAAAGAATCCATGGCCAAGAGGCACGCCATATCTTGCCTGCCCTCCAGGGTGCCCAGACCATGACCGTATGCGGAAGATTCTCACATGGGCAACGGCCCTACTGTGTAGAACCCTACCAGTTGTAGGGCCGGCCCCGCTGAAGATCTATGGGATATCGTGCCCCCCTTCGGCCTCCGTACGCGATCCGTATCGTATTGCACTCCTACCCATCATCATCTCCTGCTGTTTTGGACGACTCCGGCCGTGTGCAGACAGAAAGACAGACAGACACCATGCATGGCCCCGACACGGGAAGGCACGCAATGCGTCCACACGGGCACGCACACACGCACACACACACACACACACACACACACACACACACACACACACCATCACCCCGGGAACCAAATCGGTTGTGGAATGTCGTGCTTCTCGCGTATTGTGTAAAGTAGAGATAGGGTCCCGCCATGATTGTTGTAGATTGCCATCGGGCAGTTTATTAGTCGTTTGGGATCTTCCCGCCCCGGGCCTTGATTTCCAGTGTGGATTGATGGGCCGCCCCAGCCGCCGGTCCCGTCTCAAGTGCCTACCTTTTCTTAGGTACCCTTGCGTCCCGTTCCCCATCTTCAACGGCACTCGATATGGAACTCTCCATACCACCCTGCGTCTTCGCGACCTAGGAAAGATACCCCCCAAAGCCCGTTGTCGCCATCCGTAGATAACGACCCACCTGCGGTCTTGGGCAACTGCCCCGGACAAGCTCTCACGTATCATCCATGTCCAACTACCGCGGGAGGGGGGGGTTCGTCACCGTCTCCATACGCTTGGCAAAATTTCGCGATAGAGCACGGTACTGTGGGAGGACTCGTGGACCCCGGCGGTTGTTACATTCAATGCGACGCGGCACCGGAGCTGTACGAAGGGGGGGGGCGAGGGGTCCCGTGAGTACGGCGCCGTGTTGTCGCTGCCGTTGCACTTTTGGCTCCGTCCTCCGGTATCTCTGGCTGACAAAGCTTGTCGGCACCTCTGTGTCTTGAGGCCGTCGGGTGCCTGCCATCTTCTTCGTCCCAGGCGCGTTGGGACAACCCCACGGTCTCGACCGGCCTGTCTTTTGCTCCGGGCCTCTTCTCCGGTCTGCGCATAGGGCGGGCGTCCCCCATCGCGTCGCTTCGCCCTCGCTCGTTCGGGCCGGACTTTCACCCCTCCTGCCTCTCTGGGGGACCGCCCGCGCCCGCGACCGCGATAGCATGCGGATCTCCAGCAAGGGCGTCCTGAGCTTATCTGGCGAGAGGGCCCCATGCCAAGCCGGGGATCCGAGTGCGATCGAGTAGCGATCATCGCTGGCGCCGCTTTTATTGGGCGGCCCAACCCAAGGCTTTTCGTTGCCCTGCGGCGCTGCAGGGCGCTGGCCCGCTGGATAGCAGCATCTCTCCCACCTACCTATACCAGCACCGCCTGTCCGAGACGAGGCCGCTCTCTATGGTTCCCCTTCTAACCCGCCTGCAGTGGCTGCGTAGCGCCGAGAGACCGCCTGGCCAGATGTGGGCGGCGTGGCGTGAAAAGTCCCCGGGATCCCGCCCGCCGTGTCAGCACCACCGTTGGCCTAACCTGTTCCTGAAGGGAAGATCAGGAAGGTGGATCTCGCAGCAGCTCTTACTTTGGAAAGCAACAGTGAGGGTGTGGTCAGGTCACACGGGCGCGGTGATAGTCTGCGAGGAAAAGAGAGGGGGGGGGGAGAGAAAGCGTGTGTATGTGTGTGTGTGTGTGGATGTGCGTGAGAGGGCGCCTCGGCGGGTGTGCCCGAAACCAATGGGGACCTGCACCATCCCTGGCAACCTCATCCTTCCGTTCTTGCATGCTTCTTCTTCTCTGCAGAAGTATTTCGGCTGGCATTTGCTTGGCTTCCTGCTCGTTGCTTTTCCATTGGCAGTCTCGTGAACGTTCTGACCCCCCTCCCCTTCTCCGCGAGCCTCTCAGTCTGAACTCCCGAACCGAGAGCATCACGTATCAGACCTTCCGGTTCGGGCAGGAGGCTCGTGCCCGTCCCAAACTCGCGCGGACCGTGGGAACTACATGTTGCTGAAGAATGCCCCTCCCAGCAAAAACGCCCAAGAGGAGACGAAAACCACTGCCTCTATCTCCCTACTCCGCCCGGGCTAATGTCTCTACTGGGGAGGAGGCATTGCAGGGGTGCGTCTTGGACGGCCTTCCGGCCGGCACTTTCCACCCGAAGCACCAGGAATCACTTGCGGCCTCCGAATAGCTGCACATGACGTGATGGCAGGGGAGATATGCCGGTGTCTAGACACCGCCGCCGGTCTAGCATGTGAGTCTTTCCCACCCCGCCATGGCTTCTGCTTTTCGTTACCTAATGATATACCGGCCAGGCGGTCCGAGATCGACAGCCACCACAGCAGCGCGAACCCGCGGAGAAGCTCTTTATCAGGTCAAGTCGGCAACGCAACACAACACCTGCTACAGGCGCCCACGGGCAGCGCGTATCTCGCAGCGCCAGGCGACTGCGGCTTGGGCTTCCAAGCCTCGTGTCTGCGGGCCTGCGGGGCATCTAATCGCTATGGCCTCGGCCTTTCGGGCCTGTTTTATCCTGCCGTCCTCTGGGCAAGACCTCTGCTACGGCTTCGCGCCTCCGGAGTCCCTGCGATGCGAGGAGCGACGTGATCACCCAGTCTCACTTTGTTCTTTCAGTTGCGTTGTACTCGCCCGCATGGCTACAGGTCTTCTTTCTCAGCTCCATTGTGGAGACATCGCCCAGGCGCTTCTTATGATACATGCCCCAGTCTCTTCTTGTTTGGGCCAGCTCACCAATTCTCCCAGATATAATCCGGCAGAACGGTCCGCATGACAGTCCAGTGGCCCATGGCAGTCTGCTCGTGATACTTGGTAAGTACCTCGGTCTGGTTGTTGCGTACAAGACCGACGTCGTCGCCACCGAGAAAAGCAGAGTCGGGGACCTCGTGGCGCGGCACCAGGTACTGTTGGCGGGCCCTGCTCTGCAAGAAGTCTCTGGCCACCGGCTCGCGGAAAACAATCTTATCCGCCGACTTGCGACAGAACACCACCACGTTGTCAAAGTCTTGTCCCTGCTCCTCCAACGTCTCCGGTGAGGGCACGGGCGACTCGCGGAACACGCGGCACGAAGGAAACACCTCCTTAATGGTCCGCATGACTGTGCTCAAAGGCGGGAGCAAGAAGTCTCCGGCGTAGTTCTGGACAGTCAGATTTGATGCATGGCGGAAAAGGGCTCGGGGGTTGACTCACAATGGCGATGACGCCGTCCGGCTTAAGTAGTGTGCTCAACGATTGCAGGAACTCCAACGTGAAGAGCGGTATGGGCTCAGCGCCACCCGTAAAGACATCGTGGAGAATGTAGTCAAATCGTTGGGACTCGTCCGTAGCCGCCCGTGCCGTGTAGGAAACGGCATCCTCGATCACGGCCGTGTGATTGGTGGGGAGGCCAAAGTACTTAACAGCGTATTCATAAACCACAGGGTCGATTTCGACAATGGTAGTGTCTATGCCGTGGGAAATCAGGGCAGACGGGCAAGTACCAACACCGAGGCCACTGGCAGATGTTAACATCATCCGTGCCGGGGCGTGCGAGGGCGTGACCTACATGTTCAGAGCCTTGGCCTGGCTGTCGGGAACCTTGTTTTCCACTTCGACGAGACGCACGGCCTCGAGCATGGTGAAAATGGCGTAGATGGGCTCCGCGAGGATGGGCTTCGCAAACTGCGTCCACTCGCCACCGAGAAGGCTGTGGTCGCACCGCATGACCTTGTAGCCGTGCTCGAAGCTCTCCAAGACCGACATGTAGCCGGTCAAGGACTCGCGCCTGTCAATCAGGGCCCACTGCTGGGTGCTGAGGGTGGCGTTCAAAGCCGTCGAGGCCGTCGGCGTCATGACGTGGGTGTTCAGGAAAGCGGCGTGCAGGAAGGCCGGGATGGCCAGGACGAGATACTTGGAGGGCGCCATGATGGTGTACGAGCCGGCCAGTAACAGCTCGAGCCCGGTCCGGGTCAGCAGAAACGACTTGCCGATGTGGGTGCCCAGTTGGTCGGCCGAGAACAACTCGGCAAACTTGTACACGCCGTACGAGCCAAAGCCGGGGGCGGCATCGGATGCCCACTTCGGCAGGAAGGAGAGGTCGGCGTCCTCCAGGACATCGGCCACACAGGCCAGAGTCACCGCCACGAGCGGGAACAGGGTCAGGAGCTCGGTCACCAGAGGCCCCCATTGCGCCGTCAGGGTGGCGCTCAGCTTGAAGAGGTAGAACTGAGCCAGGGGGATGTAGGCGGCAATGATGGGCAAAAGGTAGTGCGTCTTGATGGGCAAGAAGCGTCTGAAGGCGAGGTTCCCGGCCCAGCCGAAGAAAGCGGCGACCATCAAGACCTTGGAGTGGTAGACGCTGGTCGGGATGCCCCCATAGACGGGGGACATGGCGAGCTGGGAGACATTGGCGTAGACCCCTATTATGGTCAGCAGCGAGGCGGCTTTGGCATAGACGGCGGCCTGCTCAAATAGCCATTTGGACCCCGTCTCGGACTGCGCCTGTTCCTTGAGCTTCTTGAGCTCGGCTTCAAAGCCCTCAGGGGTGAAGGAGGAGTTGGGGTCGATGGGCGGCTGCTCCTTGGGGGCGTCCTTTTTCGCCGCCGGCTTGCGGGGAGCCATGACGGGCGCGCAGCAGCAACGGTAGCGAGCAGGAGAGAAGAGGGGGAGGGGGACAGAGGGGGCACCAGACAAGAACGGGCTGCGCTCAGTATCCTCGGTTTCGGCGTGGAAGGGAACAAAGAAGAAACTGCCCAAGATGTCAGGAACGTATCTATATCAACAGCCCGCTGTTGAGGCTCCGTCGGTCCCTGCAATGTTTCATCGTGAAAAGGGCCAGCTGTGTTTCTCGGCACCATCAAATAAATGACCTCCAGGCAGGGGTCGGTCGCGCGGACGGCGTGGATCGTCCGTCCGTCCCACTGACCGTTTCAGGGAGATGGCGTCCCGAACGACCCCACCAGATCCTATCCCATCCCATGGATTGCAAGAGTGGCTCGTGGCGTGGGCTATCTCGTATGTGGCTGGTGGCTGTACCTGAGCCACAATCATCTATGTACTTACACTAAGGGATTCAATCCTCTCTTTGTGCAATAGATCCGTGCATCCATTTTATGAAGCACGGATAAGCGCCCCACCCCTCTAAGTAGGAGCCGGAGCTGCTGACATCAGCCAGTCGAGCTCCACCAAAAATCCATCGCGACAACGGATTTGGGCCCTTCGTTCGAGGGACAACCCCCAACCAGCCACCACCGCCGGAGCCGCCCAAGATGGCCAAGAAACGTACGTGCCGAGCCGCTGCTGTCCGCGAGGGGGACGCCTGGGTGCTAACGCTCGCTGCCGTCCAGAGAAAAGCCGCATTCTCAATGTGCGCCTCCTCTCCATGGCCATGACGGGCTTCTTCTACACCTTCCAACGCCCGCGAACCGCCCGGCCCATGGGCTTGCTCAAATACGACCCAATCGGTAGGCTCGCCATTACCACCACCACTACCTCCTCCCCTACGCCCCCTCGCTCCCCCCTCCGACGCCGACCCTGGACATCTGCTTACTTCCAACCCAGTGCGGAAAAAGGTGCTGTTCCTTGAACAGAAGCGGAAAGGCGGCAAATAGACAGTGCCTCATGCGCATCGAGTCCCGGACTCCCGGCTGCCGTCGAATTGTACAGTTCCCTGTTCGCGTCCGACTGCCCTCCATGAGTATCCCAGGGAATCAACCGCCATACATACGTGTACAACAGTGTATATCTACCACCAACGGCGCAGGAGACCACCCTATACCATCATGAACGCGAAGATGAAAGAATGGCGTTTTGTATTGGAACTCCGATGAAAAGTCGGACCTACGTCTACTCGGAAGTTTCAGCAAATGCGTCTGGCTATCTACACTGTATTTTGGCCATGCATGCCCGTGTGATAGGCCATCGGAAGCTTCAGCTATATCTGCGCCACCTGCGCGTCTTCCCCTCTGCCTTGGAGCAATCAGCTAGTATCTGTGCAAGCTAGATACCGCGTATCTCTTCCAGCACATCGTTTCATAGAAGCGCCGAGAGTTGCTGGCGTGGACGACTGGTAATGCGGTTCCCAAAATGTTGCAACCTGTAAGCGATACCTGGCTAAACTGTCGCCGCTTATGGGTTCTGGACGATGTAGTTGACGACTGGTTGTCGGCTTTTGATTTCTAAGATGAATTTTCTGAACTTGCCTTCGTCGTTTGGGTAGAGGCCTGGAAGTCAGCCTGATCTTGGCTCCTTGTCGCTCCCGGGTTGTTGTCGTGTATGCTGGCTCCGAGTGGATGGAACTGCGGAAGTGCTTCTGTCGGCTGCACCATATGAAGCCATTTGTGTCTGACCGATCTCCTCTGCCGTCTCTGATTCCACCTCGGCCATTCTTGTGTCAGCATTCCGGGGTGTACGTTTCGACCCTGAACAAGACGTCTTGCCCCCAACCTTTGGGCGTTTGGCCTCGCCCCTGTCAGAGATAGCTCCCTCCAAACCTGCGTCTTGATTGTATTGAGCTATCGAGCGCTTCTTTTCGCTGGCCCTCGAGGCATTTCCCTCAACCGGTCGATTGTAGCTGCTGTAGGTAGACACTACTCGTCTTCTTGGCAGCGCAGAAGCACCAGCTTGGTTCTGCACGGCGTCCTCGTCATTGCCTTTAGGACGGCCGATGTCTGCACTGGGTAAAAATTGCGGTATCTCCGCCGTTCCAATCTGTTTCGTGGCTTCAAGACGCTTGGAAGCTTGCCGTGTGACTCTCATGATGGACTTTGGTGGGTCGAATTGACGCCGGGCATCCCTTTCTTGCATCACAGATAAGGGGGTTGCCTTTGGGTCGTCGTCTTGCGGTGAACGAAGAGTGACACGTCGATCAGCTTCTCTGGCGTTCAACGGCTCCGTATTACCCGGCTCGGAAGAGATAGGACGAAGCGCATTCGCCTCCGGCCCCTCATCAGCTTTTCCTGTGGCCTCTGACTCCCACATCTTCAAGCTTTGAAGCTTGTTGCGGTCCCTGATCCACTTCACCAAAGATTCTGTCAGAAATGTCTGTGTTTTCTGTGAGTTCTGGATCTCAGCCTTCAACTCATTGGCCATCTTTGCTCCGTCGCCTACAAGGTTCTGTAGTTTTTCGAACTCGGCGTCGGTCGTTTGACGGTCTGACGACATCCGCTGTATCTTGGCCCTGGCCTCAATGAGGCTGGACTGGAGTTCAGCTGTGGCCTCCACAGACTCCTCCAGTTTCTGTCCCATGATCTCTTCGCGATGGAGCTTGGCTTCTTTCAGCCCTTCTTCGAAGGCGCGTTGTCCACTCTTCCACTGAGCCTCTTTTTGCTGAAAAGTGGCCCTGAGAACATTGAGCCGTTCTTCGGCTGTCTTCTGTTTCTCCTCGGCAAGTTTGGCGTTTTTCTCTTTCTCTTGTAGCGCTTTCTTCAGATCTTGCATCTCTTGATCAGAAGCCTCCTTTGCTTTGACCTTTTCCCGCTGCAAAGCCTCCAATCTGCCTTCCTGCTTCTCCACCTGCTCGTTTGAAACTTGATCGGCCTCCTGGGACGCATTCTGCAGCGTACTGACTGTTTTCTGAAGTTGCTCGATTTGGCCTCTCAAACTCTGCGCTTCCGATCTGAGTCGATTGTTCTCTTCCACCATTTCAGCGCTCCATTGCATCGCGACATCCAGTTCGGATTTCACACGGGTGAGCTCTTCTGCCACGTCTCCCAGGTGCCACTGAGCGTCGTAGTAACGCTTTTGCGTTTCTTCGGCGTTGCGATCATCTCTGATTTGGCTCCAGATATCGTCGCAGGCTCGATGAATGAAATCAATCTCCCTAGACCACTTCTCCTTTTCTGACGCTGTGAATGGTTGATCCGGCATCATTTGCCCAATCTTTGCAACCACAGTGGCCATAAGCTTCTCGTCACGGCTCTTCATCTCCTCCAAAAAGGTCGATGGGTTCTCCCGCAAAGCTTTGGTGATTTCTTCGAGCTTTTGAATCTGGCTATTGTTTGAGTGGCACGCAGCTTGAGTTTGAGTCTGATGGGCTTCCATCATCTGCAAGATCTTTGTGTTCTGGCTCACCAAGGTTCGCGTCATGTCCGCGTTCACGTGGTGAGCTTGGTGCAGTTCTTCCTGCAATCGATAGGTTTTTTCTTTTTCTTGGACTACTTCTCGCTGCCGCGCCTCCAGTTGATTCCGCAAGAATGAGGTATCCTTCTTCACTGTGAAGGGTTAGCCCAGGAGTTTCTCATGAAGGCTCGGTATTTAACTCACACAGGACTGAGCGCTTGAAACCCTCTATTTTGACTGCATCCAGGCGCCTTTGGAAGCCGAGCCTCGTCTCTTCGCAAGCTCTGCTGACATCTTCTATAATCTGCTCTCTGGCCCATTTCTCTTGTTGGACAGAATTCAGAACTTTGTCGCACTGTTCTTTGTTCTTGACGTAGAACTTTTGTTGCTCTGCAAGGCCTTCGTTGAAACGGTTCCTCATTCGTTGGCACCTTTCTCTTAGAGATTCGGCTTTTTTGTTCGAATCGGCCAGCTGTCGTTCCACCTTTTCAGAATGTGCTTCAGCTGCTTCTTTTTTGGTCATCATATCGCGAAGCTGTGTTTCTTGAGACTCAATCTTTTCCCTGGAGCCCTCGATTTCCTGTTCCATGCCCTTGATACTGTCTTGGAAGCCCGCTATCTTTCTGTTTTGGGATGCAATGTGCCTTTTGAAACCAGATAACTTTGACGTCATGTGCTTCTCGTATCCCATAAACTTTTCAAAGAAGTTGTTGAAGTCCCCGGCGATCGTGTTCAGTCCACTCCTGAGGCCGGGTGTCTCGGGAGTTGTGATCACATTTCTGCGTCGGACCTTCTCGTGACGATGATCCCGTCGTTTTGATATGTTCGGGGGTGATGAGTGCAGGTGGTGGTCACGACCGCAAGCCTCCTCCTGGATTCTGCGCGGCATTGGATGCATTGGTTCTGATTCCATTGCCGTACCTTGCTGGGAATGGGTCGAGATGGTTGAAGTGCGCTCATGTTCAGCATGCTGCTCTGTTCGATAGTTGTGCGATGAGTGCCGTTCCTCAGGTAGCCCCCGGGAGAGACCTTTTGTACCATGGCTTTTATCGTCGATAAGGCATGTGGTGGAGCCAGCCGGTGATTGTTTGGGGGGAGGTTCCGAATCATGGGCGCTGTGAGTGAATGTCAAATCTGGTACTGCGTCAAGTATGCGTTTCTGAGTTTTCACTGGTCGAAAACGTGACCCGCTTGTGGGAGCTTGTTGAAGACTCAGTTCAGGCATCGGACTGTTGCGGAGAGGGGCTTGGCTTTGGTCTTGAGCGTTGATCGACTCCCCCATTCGCTGCTCGCCCGCTGAGTGAGGGTACTGCGGACTCGGAAAAGGGACACCGCGCTCTTTGTTGGTGGTCTCCTGCTCAATGACACTACCATTCTTCGTTGCAACAGGAACCGAAGGATCTGAGGGGGGAGAGTGATAGGAATTGGCCTGTGATAGCGTATCTTCAGGCGGCACTTGGTCTTTTCCTGAAGATCCGGGGCCAAGGTACTTGGGAAGACGCCCGAGCGTGTTGTGGTGACCAGGCTGGCTTGTCTTTACCGGGGCCTCTCTTGGATCATCCGACGTCGGCTTTAGCCCGCGGTGTTCGATTGGCCGAGCTGAAACCTTGGAATTCTTAGCAACCTCCAGGCGAGAACGTTTCCTTCTCCCCTGGCCGTTATCAAACGGGGTATTCGTATCGGAAGGGGATTCCGTAATAGTAGAATGGCGAAGCTCGTGTTGATTTGCTGGCTTGTTGTCCGTTGACGAGTATGCTGGGTCCGGGAGACGGAGGCCGCGAAACTCGGCCTGACCTCCTTTGCTAGGAGCGCAATTGCTCTGCTCGGGAGCAGGCAGGAGTAGTTCCTGATGGATTCCGGACGGAGTTTCCAGCGTTTTCTCCCCAGGTTGTTCTACATCTTGATGGCCACTGATGTCGGCTTTTTTCCCTTCCTGGAGTGGACTTTGGCTCGCGACGCCGGATTTCGTCATGTCTTGGACAGAAAGCACGAGTCCTGACGACGACGCATTGTCTCGGGTTTTCTTTTCGCTGCGGCGCCCCTTGGCCTTGCTGTCAGTGACCTGGCGCAAGTTGTTCGCTGAGAAGTTGAATCCCTCGGCATGGATATTCTCAATGCTCTGGATATCATCGGGCCTCGAAATCAGAGCCTGGAACTCGGGTTGGTTGCTATCCTCGGAGTTTGTTTCCAAAGACGGAGGCGGCTGCGGACTCTTATTTTCTTCTCCAGAGATACTTGCCCCCACGCCCAGTTGGGGTTCTTGTAGGAGAGAGAGTGGCAATTGGGGTTCGGTAGGAGTTGGACCGATGAAGAGCGAGTGTTGACTACGTAGCCGGTTGCAGTCCAAGTTCTCGCCACTTGGCTCTAATCGTTGGGGCCTTTTGATGCATGGCTTGGATCGCTGTGACCCTTCGAGTGGGGAAGCGAGATCATGCTGGATGGAAAGGGGGTCCGGACTCGAGTGGCTATTTTGTGACTGGCTCGGGGAGCCATGGGACCACTCGGGGCCGGAGTATCCGAGATTTGATGGGCTCATCGTAGCAGAAGCCTCCAACTTTGCGAGGTTGTAAGTCGACAACTCTTTGATGTGAACTGGCTCGTCCAGCCGGGGCTGGGGCCGCAGGTGCGTGTGCTGTGCCCAGTCGGTCACGCAAAGGGCTCGGCACAGCTGCTGGAAGGGGGGTACAGGTAGCAAAAAGAAGCAGAGGCAGCCCTATCAAGAGAGATTCCGGCGATCTTCAAACATCCGATGCGAAGTTTCGTTGTGGATGCCAGACGCTGGGTGCGGCTGGAGTGCTGGACGTCGCCGATGCAGCTCAGGGAGAATGGAATGTGCCGGATTCCTCTGCCCATGAATGAATGGGCTTTGGCTGGAGCCTGAAACCTTGGATTCCAAATGGAGAAGCGACGAGCCATAGTTCTCGGCGTTGTTTGGTCATCCATCAGTCCATGATGCAGCCGTGGAGTAAACGCAGGCGTGTCGTATGGGATGGTTACGCCTTCTTCGTAAGTCGCACTTGCTTTAGTACGTACTGACCTAGGTACTGAAGTACCTAAGAGGTACTGCCCCCCGTCTTCTTCAGCCTCATTAATTATGGAACGGAAGTAAATACTCCTCATGGACTCTGGGTAGCAATTAAGCCTACCCAAGTAACTTCAGTAAGTAAGTGCAATGAAGTATTCATCATCATTTCTTACGATCTGGACTGCCTATCTTGGGTTCTCCCCATGTTTCAAGGATGACCGGAGCGGCTAAAATGCAGCGACGTGGCATGAATGGCATGACCCCCATCAGACCGATTGCCCCGGGCCATATCAATCCTCTCCTAGGTATCCAGGGCTGGGCGGTACGTCTCCGGTATCCCAGGCCGTCATGTCCGAGCCGAGTTCGAACTCGAGAACGGCACCCTCCCCATCCGCCCCGGTCAGCTCCTGGTGGCTGATCCAGCTCTTGGTCCAAGTCTCGCCGTTGACCTTGAGGCTCTGGACGTACGGGCCCTTGTCCAGTCCGGTGGCTTTGACCTGGAGGATCCCGCCCGCGTCTCCCAGCTTCAGGCTGATGTTCTCGAACCGCGGGGCCAGGATGAGGTAAACGGGCTGGGTGACGACGGGGTACAGTCCAATCATGTTCCAGACGAGCCAGCTGCTCATGGCGCCCGCGTCGTCGTTCCCCGGAATGCCAGAGCGACCGGTGTTATAGTACTGATCCACCACCTCTCGCGACCTCTGCACGGACTTGTGCTGCTTTCGGGGGAGGTAGTTGTAGAGGAACGGGGTCATGAAACTGGGCTCGTTGCCCGGGTTGAATATCGTGGAACCGGCGCTGTTGCCGCCTTGGTTGGAGCGCGTGAGGCCCGGGATGAACATGGTGTCCAGGCGCGACTCAAAGGTCGCGGCACCGCCCATCTTGGACATGAGCGTTTTCATGTCGAATGGAATGCTGAAGCTGTACTCCCAGGGCACGCCCTCGTAAGCGATCGAGATCCAGTCGCAGGCGCCGCAGCTCAGCGGGTCGTACGCCTGGACGCTGCCGTTGGCGTACGTCGGGGCGAGGAAGCCGGTGAAGTTGAGCGAAGTAACATTGGCGCTCCAGGTCTTCTGCCAACCGCTGCTCGGCTCAGTCATGGTGTCATCCAGGGCCCAGGGAGAATCCCACTTACGTTGAGCGATTGAGGTACAGGGCCACGTCCTCGGGGGCCTCGCCCTTGGCGACCTGAGAGAGAGAGAAGTCGTTTAGGGAATACTCCACCGTTTTGCTGAGGCATCTCCCCTTGTCCGGCGTCACGTAGCCGAACTTCTTCCAAGCGTCGAGGCCACCGCGTCCCTCCTTTGTGCTGCCGGTGGGGTCCTCAAAGTCGAAGTTATTGTACGGCTGGATTTCGGCGTTGGTCTTCATGGCCAAGTATCCATCCTTCCAGTTGATGCCGCCCTTGAGTCCCTTTACGTATGCATCTGCCAGGACGTTATCGGCGTTAGATCCGCCCTGCACCCTCCCGTTGTGGTTGTGACTCCGGCCGTCTGGCATGAATCTCTCATGGCGCCAGATGTCGATGAGTGCGCGGACAATATCCGTCGATCGATTGGGCAAAATAAGTGTTGTGAGAGGGATGAGGCACCTGAAAGTATCCCAGAGCGTATAGAAGTCTAAGTAAACGTTAGTCCGAACGCAAAGATGAGCAAAAGGCGGCATATTACCATCGTAGTAGGGTTCCCCCGAGTCCCAATAGGGGTTCTCGCCCGAACGATCAGACGGCAAAAGATGGGAGTGGTACATTCCCGTGTAGAACATTTCCAGCTGCGTCTTGTTGTCGGTTTCGACGTCGATCTTGGATAGGACTTCCTTGTTCCACTGGTCCTTGGCAGCTTGGACTGTAGCCTGCATGTCCCAGTCCGGGATCTCCTCCATGAACCGACAGGCCTTTTCAGTAGAGACCCAGGACAGGCCAACTTTGGACGTGACCGTGGTGACGTTGGACGGGAACTCGAAAAGAGCCCCGATCCGGTCGGCGTACTGGTACCCAATGGTACCACCCTGGATAGACGTCTGGTTCGTGAACGTGTGCTTCACGTCGGTTGTGTTTGGCCAAAATGGATCCGTAGCCTTCCCGGAGAAGAGTTGCGCTTTGCTTGGTGTCGTATCGAACTGACCGCAGAAGTAAACTCGATAGTCACCGCCTGATACTGTCAGCCAAGCCTTCCGTTGCCCTTGGTGACCTCCATGACTTACCCCACGCCCAGCCTTCTCTGTAGACGCCATAGCCGAAGTAAGAGGAGCCGTCTTCACTGCGCTCGATGAAGCCGTTGCTGTACCACTGCTCTTTCTTTCCCGTGCTAGGAATGAAATGGCTGAGGTCCACCAGGACGTACCGGCCTTGGTCCGCTGGGTACTGGTATTTCATGATGCCCGCGTGCATACTGGCGCTCATCTCGGCAGTCACACCGTTTTCAAGGTGCGTCTGGTAGTGGCCCACACTGGCCACGTCGTCGCCGACACGAGGTTGCATGTATGTAAGATTGTCCAAGAGGTTAACACCCTCCATGGTAGTGAGTGGCATTTGCGGTATCAACCCGTAAGTTGGGGCGCCGCCGGTGCCGCTTTCGTGGAGCATGGTGATGGCCGTCACGTTGCCGTCCGGCGTATACCCCCCGTTCGCGGAATACGATACGTTCCATCTTCATGGAAACAAGTTAGTTCACGTATGTCCCGCCCGGGCTCGGCATGGATGTACCGCCAAACTCACCTTGTGGTATCAATTCCCACCTTGACGGCCCCAAAGGGCAAAGAAGCACCCGGAAACACGTTCCCAGCACTGTAAGCAGAACCTGGGACCGGGCCTTCGGTGCCGATGAAGAGATTGACATGCTTCGTGAAGTCTTTCGCTTCCTCACTGGCGGCGGCGAAGGCAGGGCAGGCCAATGCCGCCCCAAGCACATGGTAGAGCCGCATCGTGTACGTCGACGGATTATCAGCCTCGCTGCAGCATGTTGAAGGAAGAGAAAGAAACCCGGTGCGTCCATGGCTTTCGTTTAGAAAATAGCCCTCGTAACACGGGTGGTTGGACGTCGGATTCGGCCTCCGGGCCGCTGTCATCATGGGTCTCAAGCTTCCCCAGGTTTGAATCCTTGCCTTAGATATCCACTGTAACTCCATACCCCGCACGCCAATATGAGTCTTCCTTCCTCTTTGATGAAATTCCACGGGCCACCCTGGAGTTGAAGGGCCCATCGTAGCATTGGGAAGCCAGTCAGACCCCATGTTGCCCAGATCGTCGGTGAGTTTTCCGGCTCGTGAACGGTGAAAGCCGGTGAACTACCGGATGCAAATCTGCAGCCCGGCTGCGCTCGAATGCGCTGGGGATTGGCGATCGATTGGCGAATCTTGACAAAAGGAATCGCCATCTTCACCTTCCTTTTCAATTGTCCCAAAGCAGTCAGAGGAACTCTAATGGCGTTCTCACAGGATCGTGTTTCTATTCCATGGCTTCTGCACGGCAGCGCTTGCCACTCCTGTGAACTGGGGGGTTACGTTACTCATGTGTGACATCTGGTAGTCCCGTATGGCAGACTATAATCCTACCGAGGGCTTTCTTGGTTCGATACCTATTGCTCCTGTACGACGGGACTTGTAGGTGGGCAGTAATTGGGAATCAGATTAGTGATCTTGGCTGCTATGATATCATGAGATACAAAAGTACTTACTTATCACCAAGCCCACTTTGGGGGGGAAGTACTCGGGAATCTGCAGGCGCCCTGCTTTGTAAGTACGGCACGTGGACGCCTAACGTCTTTGTAGCGTCGTACATGCTCTGCCACGTGCTTCGCAGAATATTGGTGACTCCATATCGAGCTCAGAGGTGAGAGTTGAGAACCTTCTCAAGCGCTGAGGCCAGTCGATATCAGTGGCCAGAGAATATACCTGGTCGCCCCTAAGCAAAAGCACGCGGTAAGATGTTTCCTTCGACTCCCCATCCAGCGCTGGCAGCGCAAGCGTTACCTCTAATAGGGATAAGGATACCTACCCAGAAACTCCTTCGCCAACCCTTTTGGAAGTACCTGAATTCACATGGGTGTTGGCAGCCATCTTGAGTCTGTCATACTGGTGGAAAGCGTGTAGTGAAACAATGTGCGGCGGAGGCAGCCCGCGGCCACATGCTCCGGGCAACCAACCAACCGGATACGGACCGGGCTCGCCTACCCAGTGGCGTCCCCTTAACAGCAAGCGGCTAATTAATTTGTCCATCCGCAGCCTCGAGGAATTGCTTCTTTGTAGACGAGTGTATACTCTGGTGCGCAAAGCCGTGGTGTCACGAGCGATTGATTGGAGAGGCGACCGCAGCGAGCCGAACACCAATGAATGCTCCTGCGAGAGACCTCCCTGCAAGGCGGCCAAGTCCAGCATATACCAGGCACACTGGCGCTCCCGAGGGGGTGGGATGGAATAGAAGAGAAGCCGATGACGTGTCTGTCATATCGGTTGTACCCTAGTACCCCCTTTCTCGTTCCGGTATTTTGCTTTTGGTTTCTGGTGCAACGTCTATTTACAGAGTCTCACTCGTGGGCATGGTATCATTCTGAATTTCCGCGTACTGGTCAGCCTTGTATCCGAACACCCATGTAGGTATCGCTGGTTCACTTCAGACAAGCGGCCTCTTGTGATCGGGGAGGTGGGCGGGTGGGATTCCGGTGAGCTGCCAGTGACACGGTACTGGGGGCTTGATGACAAAAAAGATGACAAAGCGTTGATGTTTACCGAGCTCGAAAGCAGTGGCCGGGAATCGGAATGTGCATGCCGGTAGGCTGTCATTTTACACATCTTCACGCACCTTGTCGTTGCCATGCCGTTCTTGAGTCGGGCTGCAACAACACGGTCGGGGCGGAACGCCCCGTTGAGGCCTGCAGTTCCCACCGGACCAGACAGCCGGACAGCCGACCAGGGGGGGTCAATAGTCTGCGAGACAAGAAGGCTGCCATAGTCGCGTGGGCCGAGAGTGCAGCATTCAGGAGCTGCATCGGATCGCGCACCTTGCATGCCGGTCCCGACCGTCGCCAAGGGGTCCCAATCGGCCCATGAATTGTGTGAATAGTTGCCTTGTCTGCCCAGACGCACGGGGAAGACGGATGCCACTTACCGTGTCCCCTTGTCTTTAACCGGCACTTGCCTGTGTTCGGGAACTGCATCTGGCGATCTCGACGTTTTTCTTGGCCTCGAAGGCCTCGACGGTTTGATGGTGGTATAGGACACCTCCGCTGACAGGGGGCGGCCTCCCCCCCATCGAGATCATTGGACCGCGGAGGACGGGTACTACGTTCCCAGAAGCAAGGCATCCCCAGCAGTGCTGTTGTTTCTGTCTCCTTGCTGTCCTGTTTGCATATGTCTAGGAGGCCCCCGGCTTGCACGTGGGTACAAAATCTCGTCTTGCTACTGGCTCGACCAGCATTTTGGAACCGCCGGCTGTCAGTGTAAAGATCGTGTGCAGCTACCCGAGAACGATTTCTTATCAGCAGGCCCGAGAGGTCAGTCGCCGGACGCGGTATGCAGTCCTGCACTCTTCTACATGCCCGCCGAATGAGAAACGAGGTGCCAGTGACGGAGTGCAAGCAAGAGTGATGCAGTGTCGGTATGCAGCTGCCACGCAAACCATGTGCCGAACTCCCCCGTGTGGATACATTTTCTGGATATCATGAGTGAGATTGCATCCTTGATGAAGTGTCATCACCGGGCACGCATCCGGTTGGGTGTCTGAAATACCGACATGGGAGTTCGTTACCTGGTTGCCGGAACGGTATACAGCCCCCATCGGAGGCAGTACAGGAAAGCCTGACCCGGACCCAGCATGCACCTGAATCACATTTCTTGCAATGACCCATCATATCTCATGCCTGCATCTATCGAAAGGGTCTCCAACGGAATGGTAGGCCGTGCTCGGTAGCATCTGGGCCCTCGCGAGCCTGGTGCGGTGTACGCGCTTTATATATGATGCAGGGAATTGTCTGGCGTGGAAGGACGAAACCCCTCCCAAGCCACACCCATCTCTGGGCTCGTTGTCTTTCTTACCGCGCACAAGTCCTCTCAAGCACACCCCCGTTCCGAGCGGCCGCTCCTCTTCTTGGTGGCAATGCCAAGTCATCCGGTGAGTCTGTCAGTACGAAGGCGTCGCCGACGGGGAACTGACCTTACACCAACATAGCATGGAGAACTATCCAAAAGTCTGAACTCCAAGACCCGACGCGCTCAAGGGCGATCGCAGTCCCGGGTACGCAGCGGGAACGCTTCGCGTCCCGGCGATAAGCCTTCGCCCAACACTCGCCGTCAACACCAGGACCACCGTCGCGGAGCTACCGGAAATGCAGCGGTAGAGGAAGCTGTGGGCGACGGACGATTCAGCGCCCTTCCTCTTGCTATTTCGCAACTCAACGTCTCATATCAATCCCCTCAGGCTCATTGGGAATTGGAACACCATACGCCTCATGCCTGTATAGGATCCTGGACCCTCGAAACTGTTGTGGAGGAGCCTCCTAGTGATACAGCCTTGTCACTATCTCATTTGCCTCTGGAAAACACAGGCTATAGCCGCCAGCTCTCTTACCCTGTTCCATTCTCGCTGGCGAGCGACTCTACTACTGTCGATTACTGGAGCAACGCACCCATTCACACGGATGCATGGCACCTCATAGAACCGGCGCAGCTTTCGGTCTTTTCGGGAGGATTGGACGTGGAGAGAGAACTCAGCGATATGGGAGCGACTGGGTCGGCCTCGCCAGAAGGGGCACAGTGAATCTTTTGTGAGCCATGTATTGTAGCGCAAGTCTTAGTTAGCGTCTAGCGTATCCACCATCTCGGAAACTGATATTAACGCGTCCATTGTTATGCGTGTCTACCGTATGAGTTGCGTGCTTATTGGATCCGGGATGGCGCCTCCTTCCGTGTGGTAGTTCATGATGGTCCTACTGCGTCAGGCTATCGCACGGAATGTCGGACGGGACGCCAGTGGGGTTTATGAAGTAGTCGTGATACCACGACACCTGGTGCTGTGGTTCTGGTGCCAGATTGGGTAGCATCCGAGCACCCTGAAGCGTTTTGAGAATGGTATACTGAGTCTTGTAACTGGAGGACACGGGCTGTTAGTCAAACAAGTCCAATTCGCGGCATGGCTCGGAGACGTACTAAATCTGCGAGCAGTTGCCCTCTTTGAAGTTGTTTTCGATGCGGCCCTGGACTTCGTACACGGTGGAGGCGGCAGTGTCGTCGGCCACGAAAGTTGTGTTAGGGAAGTGCTGTATCGGCTCAGGTCAGCGTCGGGAAGGCCGAAGCAGGTCTTCAAAACAAAGACTCACGGTAAGCGTCATGCGGCCATCTGGCGGCAGGAAGCTTTGCTTGCACTTGAGAATTTCCGCCGGGCCGACACAGTCTATGGTCAGGGTGGTCTGTCTGCCATCCGAAGTGAAATAGTCCGTGAAAGACTCGGTAGCGGTGGCATTGTCAGCCTGACCCACGAGCCTGGAGACAACACATTAGATCCAATGGTTCAAATAGATTGCGAAGGGGATTGCGGGCATACGCTTCAAGAAATGCCCTGAATTCGGCTGGCACACCCGGCAGTGGGCTGTAGTTGGCCATGTTAACAGCCGATGCCACCCTGGCGGCAACAAGAACAGATAGAAGCTGTCGTAGCTGCATTGTGACCAGAGGCACCATTCAAATTCACCACGAATATCATAGAAATTACAAGCCCGGCGGTTAGATGCGTGCAGCTGCGCCCTTCTTATATCAAGTCTCCCTTGCCCTTGTCGGCCCCATGATGGCATACGCGGGTAACGGGAGCTTCGGGCCAACGTCGCTGAGCCGAACCTTGAGGAGGGAGCGTACCCTCGAATATACCGCGGAACATGGAATGGCACTTCGCAGGGGTTGAGCGCCATTGTACGCGGTAGGCACAGGGTTAAACGGGAGAAGCCGCAGACACTAGTATACGATGGGACCCCTCCCATTATCCCAGCCCAACCTCAAAGTAGGAATCGGCCGAGCCGACGAACCAACTCAGCCTCGCGTTCTCCCCGGAAATCCCCTGTTTATAGTACATCAGGAATAGAGTTTTCATGCGGTGCGGTGTACATGACTGCCCGGGGGGGGGGAAGGCAGGGATGGTGCGGTCAGACAAGCTGGGGGAGGTTGGCACGGCTCCACCTCATTGCTTACGGGGGGAAAGGGGTACAGCCGACTGACTTAGCTGCCTTTTAGAACCGGTCCATCCAGGAGAATGGCTGACAGCGCGAATACTGTATTTGGCGTTGATACGAGGAAAGCTTCGTGCGGGGACTCCGGCTGGCCATGTGAGCGAACCAAGGTAGATAGCACTTGTTATATATACACAGCGGCGCCCTTGACTATAATGCGGGCGCGATTCCTGCCCATTTCCAGCTACTTGCACTCGCTGGTCATACGCTCGTTGTTCTCAGTCTCTCGTTTTGAGTTCTTCTGACCATGAAGCTCCCGGCCCTCTTCGTGGCTGTCGCCAGCCTCGTGTCTGCCTCTCCGGTGGACATGACCCCATACAAACCCGATACCAACGTTGACACCGACTTTGGCCCGTTTGTTAAAGAGTACGGCTGCCCAGTATCTAGGGGATCAAACTGCATGTGCCGAGTCTACGAGAACTAACTGACTGTACCAGGTACTACCGTGTTTCCGAGGACAAGGCAGCCACAACCTCATTCACCGACTTCTGGCCCTCAGACGGCGTGTTGATAGCCGGCGGAAAGACCTTCAAGACCAGCGCGTCTATCCTCGCCGTCAAGCAGAGCCTATTGCCCCCCGACGGCAACAAGGCTTGGTGGCACCTGATCGAGGGCGCCAACGTGCTCGCCGAGGATGCCAGGACCAAGACGATCAACGCCAAAATCGTCATCCAAACCACCTACACACCCGGCAATTGCTCCCAAGCCCAGTACGTCATGGAACACCCACACCCTGCTGGCTGATGCTTCCCACAGCGCCGTGACTGATCTGTGTCCCACAGTGGAAATGCAGCTTTTACCGTAGCCAAGGATGCCATGGGGGTCGCGGACTGGACACCTCACTCGGGGAGTTTGCTTGTTTACAACCTCACCGTAAATACGATCCAGACGCCAACGGACGAACCCTGTACCATTGTTTAATGGCTTGCTGCCGTCCGAACGGCGGCATTGCCCCTTGGCTGTTCCCGGCGCCGTTTGTCAGCGAGGATACATTCTAGCCAGCCCTCTTGATAAGTGCCCCATGTACGTAACTCCAAGATGGCCCGCTCCCGAGCGAGATAGGCCAGATAAAGGACGAAGACTTTGGCAGACAAGGACCCAAGGTAGACCTGGCCATGAGTATGCTGTGAAATGAAGTACTTGACGTTGTGCCCGAAAGGCTAGTCTAGAAGAAGAGGCGCGAAGAGATACGAATATTGTGTAAGAGAAAGCGTGAGCCTGTTAAAAGAAAACGTGCTGGCGTTCCACTACGCAAGTACATCCAATAAATAGATTGGATACTAGCAGGTCCTGGATGGAAAGTAGGTAGGCTAACGCGGGTTACCAAGAATGGATAATGGAGGGGCCCACTCGTCCACTATCAATCGCGACGGGCTTTCTACCTATCTCATACCGGCGCGTCTGTCCATGAAAGATCTCTGCCGCGGCCTTTTTTTGGAAGTGACAATTTGTACAAGGCCTGTCGTCGACCTTCCCTTGCATTTCCACCCGCTTCCTGCAATCCGAGATAGAGCTTTGGCCCGACCCCCGAAACGACAGAATGTCCCTGCCCGAGACCTTTGACCGTAAGCGCCGGCCCCTGCTCCTCCTGCTTGTGCCCTTTTTGCCCCTCACCACCACCAAAAACCTACCCCGCCACGCGCGGCGCTCGGAATAGCCTCACTGACGGGTTGCCCGGCGTGCGGCCACCACCACAGGCCCGGTCCACATCGCCGTCATCGGCGGGACGGGCCTCTACAAGATCGATGGCTACACGCCCATCGCGCAGGTCAACCCCGACACGCCCTGGGGCAAGCCCTCGGCGCCGATCCTGATCCTCGAGCACCAGGGCGTGCCCGTCGCCTTCCTCGCCCGCCACGGCGCGCACCACCAGTACGCGCCGCACGAGGTGCCCGCCCGCGCCAACATCGCCGCCCTCCGCAGCCTCGGCGTGCGCTGCGTCATCGCCTTCTCCGCCGTCGGCTCGCTGCAGGAGGAGATCAAGCCCATGGACTTCGTGGTGCCCGACCAGATCATCGACCGCACCAAGGGCATCCGGCCCTTCACCTTCTTCGAGGGCGGCCTCGTCGGCCACGTGCCCTTCGGCGACCCCTTCGACCCCAAGATCGTCGGCATCGTCAAGGGCTGCGCCGCGAGCATGCAGGGCGAGGGCGTCACCTTGCACGACAAGGGCACCATCATCTGCATGGGTAAGTCGCTGCTGTTGCTGCTGCTATTGTTGTTGTTCCTGTTGCGCATGAACGGGACCCCTCCCCGGCTGACAAAACGACCACCGCCGCAGAGGGACCGCAGTTTTCGACCCGAGCCGAGTCCAACATGTACCGGTCGTGGGGCGGCTCCGTCATTAACATGTCGGCGCTGCCCGAGGCCAAGCTGGCCCGCGAGGCCGAGATGGCCTACCAGATGATCTGCATGGCCACCGACTACGACTGCTGGCACAGCACCGAGGACGTCGACGTCTCCATGGTCATGCACTACATGTCGACCAACGGCGAGAACGCCCGCCGCCTCGTGGGCGCCGTGCTGGACGAGCTGTGCAAGCCGGAAAACACCGACCTGGTCCAAGCCAAGCACTGGGAGGGCGCCAGCAAGGGTGCCGTCTCCTTCATGACCAAGCCCGAGGGCCGCAACCCCGAGGCGCTGAAGAGGGTGCAATACCTGTTCCCCGGTTTCCTGGAGAACTAGGCGAATGACGGCTGGTCGCAGTCATGCGTACTTACCCAACCGGCAAACCTCCCTCGGCCATGAATCCGGAGACAGTCTAGGAACGTCCGTGTTTCCAACTCGAGGAGGCGGCGCAGATCACGCGGGTGCGCCCCCAGGCTGTTCTGTGGCGGCCCTTGCGCATGTGCGCTGGGTGCTCAATATGTATCCTTGCTATATATCCAAGATCTCTGCATACACACACTACACATAAGAGGTAGGTATATATGTGTGTACGACAGGCGATCTTCGGGTGGCACCAGCTATGGATGAATAGAAAGAGAAAAAAACAGCCAATTATGCTGGTGCCTAACATGCCTGGCAGAGCACCGTGCTTAGGCAGCCATTTACCACATCTCTATAATTACCTCGACTCAACACCAATGGACAACGATGGGGCGCGCACGAAGACTGCCCCGAGAACGTATATTGATTCGGAGTTACTCATCGCTCTGCAGACTGGTTGCCTAGATACACACATACTTAAGTACATAGCTTGTGCTTCACCATGTGGCTGCCCAGTGAGATCTGTGACGAGGTAAGTAAGCAAGCCTGGTGGCCGTTCCCCTAAAAAGGCGTTTCTAAGCGTAGCGGCCCCCCGTGCCCGCTAACCTTGGCGCAGATCACCCGCTGTGTCGAACACCCAGTGCCGTTCCGGCGAGACGTCGCCCTTCAGGGGCTCAAGGCCTTGCGGCTCGTCAACAAGCAGTTCTGCAAGAGCGCGTCGGACTCGCTCTTCAGCACCGTCGACGCGACCCTGCACGACGACCAGCGCTACGTCGCGAGGCCCTGGCCGCTGGCGCGGCTGCGCGACCTGGCGGGCAGCGCGGCGTGCGCGCCGCGCGTCCGGCGCGTCACCGTCGGCTTCAGCAGCTTCTCGCACGAGCACCCGCAGACGCACGCGTACATCCAGGACCTCGCGGCGCTGCTGCCCGTGTGCCTGGCGCGCTTCCCGAACCTGCGCGGCCTCGGCGCGCGCGGCCGCACCTCGTCGTACTACGCGCCCGAGGACGCGGCCGGCCAGGTCACCTACGCCCGGCTCTTCACCCACGCCGTCGCCGCCGCCCTGCGCCACGCCGACCCGCCGGGCCTCGCCGAGCTGGCCCTGGCCCTGCCCGTCGCCGCCGAGTTCGGCCAGTTCGCCCACGACCGCGACACGCCGCTGCGCGCGCCCCTCGGCCCGCTCCTGCGCCGCCTCCGCCACCTGGCCCTGACGCTGTGCGACGCGTCCGGCCGCGACGGTCCCGTGTCGCTGCTGAAGCGCCGCTTCCCCAACGCCGAGCACGCCGTCCGGCTCTTCGCCTGCGTCACCGCCGCGCCGCGCCTCCAGACCCTGCGCGTCTCCGCCCCCGACGGCCTGGACCTGAGCGGCTTCCGGTGGCCGCCTGCGCTGCGGCTGCGCGCGCTGTACCTGCACGGCGTGACCGTCTCGGCCGAGGCGCTCGTGTTCCTCATAGGCCCTTCCATGGTCCAGGCCGAGCTCGTCGACGTCGAGCTGAGCGCCGGGACCTGGCGTGATGTTCTCGACGACATCGGCGCTTCGCCGCATCTGGTCCGGCTCCGCATCATGTCCTGCGGCTACGGCTCCCGGTGGCAGCCGCCCGCCGGGGAGGACCGCAGACCTCCCACCCTCACTTTGTACTTCCGGGACCGGGATCGCTCCCCTTCCGTATCACACTTGGTCTGGTCCGAGTACTCCAGGGCCTCGTCGCATCGCTATTCCGGCCCCGGTCGGGACTGGAAACAACCGTGGCCCTGGTTTGGCTCAAGCTGGCTCTGAACCAACACGCAGGAGTGGCCCTTACTCGACACGCTGGAGCACCTGTTCCACTGCCTGGCCCTACGGCTCGACGGACTGGGGTATCCCACCCAGGCTACCGCCAGAGTCGTGGGAAGTCTCAAGTACACCCACCCATGGGCATAGTCCGCCTTTGATCACACGTGCTATTATAGATGACTCGGTTGAGATCCACGCGCACCTGGCTGCTTACCGCTGCCGCCACGCATCCCAATCCTCCACCCAAAACTTATGTGGCCAACCATACGGACCGTGTACCCAACCATCTGTCTAACTTTAGAATTGTGATAGGTACTTTCGAGGTAGTAACTGAGCTGCTAGAGGCGGCAATAAAAGTCGCTACAGGAGTGGCTAGTGGTATCAGCTGCGGCTAGGGATCAGGGGGTAGTTTTAAGAATTGGAACTGTAGATAGAAAGGGTGTATATACTATTTAACTACTTTAGGTTTCGCTACCCTTACGATTGTATATTAGTTCCTGTATAGGTAGGGCAATACCATATAGGCTATTAGGAGCCCTAGATACAAGGAATCCGGGGGGTGCTCCTTGCATCACATACAATCCGGCGCCATGGTCACATGGGTACTCTTTCCGCCCAGCCTGGGCAGCCTGGAAGAATCTATCCTGGCCCAGGAAGTTTTCCGCTGTCTCTGGCCATGGCCTGTAACCTACCCCCCGCGGCTGCGGCGCACACGGCCCCTAAGCAATACAGATGGAGCCCTCGTCTCGAGCACGGCAGCGGCTGTACGGGCCTTAGATCTGGTGGGTTCCGACGTGGTCGTTCTGTGAGACGGCCTCAAGAAGGGACCCAGTAGTGGAGGAATTTCTTCCGCGGGACGCTGGAAACCATAGTGAATGATGGATGAAATGGCCCCGATAGCCACGGTGGTGGGGGGGGGGGGGTGACGGGGCGGCATCGCACCTTTGACCAGAGGATTTCCTGGGCCCGGGTGATGACCAAAAACACCCAACATGAGAATGGTAGTCTTCATGGTAGCGAGATAGCAAGGAGGCAGCATGAACGCCCCGAAGCGGGCATATTTTGCGACCTCGAGTCGATGCCAGAACTAGCCTTCCCGTACTTATACCCATACACACATTCTCCCCTTTTAAACGTGGTTCAACAGCCGGCATAAACATGCGGATAAGCCAACTAGAAAAGCCGGGGAATGCGGAAATCAAAGGTTCCTTATACGCTTCACCAAAGCGACCCCGGGCAAGCCACACGAAATATGCCACGCTCCTAAGGCTCACTGCCGCCGGCGGATATGGGCTGACGGTGGAGGTTTGATGGACGACTAGTGATTCCAACGAGGTACTGCCGAGGACTAGACCGGCTCTCCCCTGCCATGATATTGGTTACTTCGGCAAGTGGATAGATAATAACAAGAGTTTACACAAGCTGCCACAAGCCGAGGATAGCGCCCATATTGGTCCTTGGTTGGCTTGTTTCCTCTCGCAAAAGGCAGCGGCCTACAGGTTGCTAGTTTCAGTGGCTTTGGCATTCGGCACTCTGAAAAGATGTATACGAGGGCGGGAACCACAGGTCCGTGTAGGCTTACCACTTCCACTCCCCCCCGCGCTCGTGAACCGCCGGCCTAGTGGATCATGGCATCGTCAAACAAGTTCCTCAGCTGCTCCCTCTCAGCCTCCAGCTCCGTGCGTAGTCCCGGGGCCAGCATCAGGACCCGGGCCTGAGGGATGGTGCCCTCGACCAGGTCGTCGACGTGCTCGCGGCCGAACCCGAGATCCTTCAGGCCCTTGGGTTGGTCGCCGAGCTCGGCCAGGAAGTTGGTGAGGGCCTCGGCGAGCACCTCTCCGGCGTCTTCGCGCTTCACGTTGGTGATGTCCACGCCGAAGGCCTCGGCCGCCGCCAGGTGCCGCTCGGGGTTGGAGGCGCCCGTGAAACGGAAGACGGCCGGGGCCGACACCGCCACGGAGACCCCGTGCGGAATGATGGGGACGTCGACCTCGTAGCCGGCATGCTTGTAGCCCGGGTTCTGACCCGAGATGGGGTACGACATGCCTGGTTCGCGGGTCAGTTGGGTGGGGGAGGGGAACTGGACGTAGGCGGTTGGCAACGGTCATAACTACGTAAGTACTTACCGTGGCAAAGGTGGACGCCGGCATTTCCGAACCCGACACCGGCCAACGTGGCGGCGAGGAGCATCTCGCTCTGCGCCTCGTAGTCTTCGGGGTCTTTGACGGCCCTCGGCAGGTATTTCACAGTGCTTCGCAGGGCACTGAGCGAGAAAATGTCGCTTATCGGGTTGGCGCCCTGGTACGCGGGCCGCAAAATGGGGTTCGAGGGCCTGGGGGTCCTGGTATTATAGGGGATGGCGGTCCAAGACTCGAGCGAGTGGCACAGAACATCCAGCCCCGAAGCCGCCTTGACGGCGGACGGCATGGTCTTGGTGTTGAGGGGGTCGCAGATGCCCAGCGTGGGCTTCAGGTTCCGGTGGGCGATGCCCGTCTTCGCCCTCTTGGCCACGAGATCAAAGATGGCAGTGCCCGTGGTTTCCGACCCGGTGCCGGCCGTGGTGGGGATGGCTATCAGGGGCTTCAGCTTCTTCTCGATGGGCCTGCCTTTCCCCAGCGGGGCGTTGACGAAGTCCATGAAATCGGCGTCCGGGTACTCGGTGTACAGATTCATCAGCTTGGCCGTGTCCATGACGGAGCCGCCGCCCACCGCCAGAAAGGCATCCGGGCGGTAGGGTTTGGCGAACTCGATGGCCTCCTTGATTCTGGCCGTGTCAGCTACCGGGCACGGACGGCGTGGACAGCACCGGCGCCAATACTCACGAGCTGTCCTTGGGCTCGACCCGGACCTTGTCGAAAACTGCAAACTCGAGGCCTTCCCGCGTAAGGGCCTCCTCGACCTGCCGCATGGCCGTCAGGCGGCGCACTGTCGGGTCGGTGACCACGCAGACACGCTTGGCGCCCATGTTGGTGAAGTCCATGCCGACTTCCTTGGTCACCCCCGGGCCGAAGCGGATGGACGAAGCGGCCATCTCAAAGGCGTACTCCTTGGACTCCATGGGCGAGGCGAACCCCCGTCGCAACGACCGCTGGGCATACCTGTCCACATGCGACTTGGCATGGTGGTGGTGGCCCGGGTTGGAATGACAGGGGCAATTGGGCGGGTGCGTATACTGGACGGTCCGCAGGAGACTGGCGGCTCTCGTCGCCGCCTTCGCGAGGAAAGAGGCCTCGGGTCAGCTCATGTGTCCCATTTCCACAGCCGAGGGGGCCCGGCGGTTCGTCACTCACGCTGGGGGCAACCCGGATAGCGGCCGCCATGTCGATGCCGCGACGGTATTTCTGACGGGTTGGGAGTGGAGGAGGGTAACAACGAGACCAAGACACTAAACAGAATGGCTCACGTCCAAAGATGTCGGGATTCGGAAGTGGCCCGAGTGAGGAGATCACCAGTTGCCGGCTAACAACCACCTCCCCCAATTTCCCCGAGAATGTGGGGAAGTAGGCATCTAGTATGTAATATGGGATGGGGGAGAGCTCGGCTTCTATTCCTTCTTAGGTCATCGGAACCCCCCGCAGTTTCGCGCCTTCGGGGTGGCGCAGGGCGGGGAAACAAAAAGCAGATTGCATTTCCACCCGGCGAGGAGTCACAGACGGGTACGGTCAGATAGGGAGCCGTTGGGGGAGCCAGTCAGGTGAGGCCATTTTGAAAAGTTCCTGTGCCGCATGAGTCCACCACGTACGCGATGAGCACGTTTCGTATAGCATAGATGGAAAGGGAATGGACTGGTCCCCCCCAATGGGCCGAGGCGCGCTCATGAATCCGGAAGCGTGGGCAGACGATGCTGACAAGCCTGGCTTCCCCTCGAGGACAGACAGGCATGACCATGCGGTAGGCCCGAGGATGCCGGGGACATAAAAGGCAGCGCGAAGCCATTGTCTCGTGCTTCTCGTTGCCGAACACCCTCCTCTTCATCCGCTGCCGACTCGGGCCACGCCTTGCAAAACCCCGTTGTCTCTACCTACCGCCGTTCAACATGTCGGCGGCACCTCCGAAGAGCAGCCCGTCGTCGCGGGTGCGCCTCCGAGAGCTGCTCCCGGGGCTCCGCCTCGGGGACTGGCAGCCCGGCCCTCTGAACTCTCTGACCGATGTGCCCGGCGTCAAGGTGCACACCCAGGAGATCTACTCGGACGACGGCAGCGTCAACACGGGCGTGACGTCCATCCTGCCGCGCGACGATTGGTTCCACCAGGCCTGCTACAGCGGCATCTTCAAGTTCAACGGGTCGGGGGAGATGACGGGCAGCCACTGGATCAACGAGACGGGCCTTCTCCACTCGCCCATTGTCATCACCAACTCCTTCGCCGTCGGCGCGGCCTACCAGGGCATCTACGAGTACACCCTCAAGAAGCAGGGCGTGCAGGACGGCCAGGTCGACTGGTTCCTGCTGCCCGTCGTGGCCGAGACCTTCGACGGCTACCTGAACAACCTGTCCCACTTCGCCGTCAAGCCCGAGCACATTGTCCACGGGCTCGAAAACGTCTCGGGCGGGCGCGTGGCCGAGGGGTGCGTGGGCGGCGGCACCGGCATGATCTGCCACTACTTCAAGGGCGGCACCGGCAGCAGCAGCCGGCTCGTGCCGGGCTTCGGCGCCGACGGCGCGCCCCGGACGTACACCATGGCGGCGCTCGTGCAGGCCAACTACGGCAAGATGAAGGACTTCCGCATCACGGGCGCGCCCGTGGGCCGCATCCTGGCGGAGCGCGCGGCCGAGGAGGCCAAGGCCGACGCGGCCAAGAAGGCGGCGCGGGACGCGCTGGAGTCGGAGAAGAACCGCAAGGACGGCAGCATCATCGTCGTGCTCGCCACCGACGCGCCGCTGCACCCGACGCAGCTGCAGCGCATCGCCAAGCGCGCCACGGTCGGGCTCGCCCGCGTCGGCGGCCAGGGCCACAACCCCTCGGGCGACATCTTCCTCGCCTTCTCCACCGGCAACGCCATCCCCGTCCAGACCTACTCCGCGAACCGCAAGGCCGTCGACCCCTTCAAGCCGGCGACCGTCCACGTCGACCTCGTCGACGACACCACCATCAACGGGCTCTTCGAGGCGGCCGCCGACGCCACCGAGGAGGCCATTTACAACGCCCTCTGCATGGCCGAGACCATGACCGGCAACCAGGGGCACACGATCGAGGCGCTGCCCCTGGAGCAGGTCAAGGAGATCATGGCCAACTACATGTAAAGACTGCGGGGGACATGGTTTACGAGAATGATGAAAAAACACAACGGTCGAAAAGGGGGGCGGTTCGCTCGCATATAATCAAACATCCATATCCGTACTTGCCGGCATTTACAATGAATGAATAGATGTATAAGTACCTAAGTACGTACCTGCTTACCTACTTATATATGGGGGAGGGCCTCTTCGCCGACCCTACCGCCTTACTCAAGTGCTTAGTTTGGGGAGTTGTGGCCTGGCAAGACAAGAAGAAGCCGACTTGTCCACAGCGAGTCAGCTTAGTATGGTATTTGCCAGCGAAGAAGAAGACGACCAGGGACCGAAGAGCATTCCGACATGGCCGCCCCAACTTGCACATCCGCCGAAGAGGACCAGACATCTCCCCCCCCCCCCCCCCCCCCCCCCCCCCCCGCCTTTCCCGATCGTCGCAAGTGCCGGTTGGCATCCATTACAGGAACAGGTGGGCCCCGCCAGCACACACACACAGAGAGAGACGAACGAGGTCTATATACAAGGGCCATGGACAAGGTTCCCCTTGGAGAGCGTCTCCGGGTCGGCTCTATTAATGGCCATGCCCCCCCCCCCCCCCCCCCCCTCCCCCACGCGCTTCTTTCGAGCCGCGCCGGCCGCGTTTGCGGTGCCCGCAGTCTGTGGTGGGCGCGGGACCCTGCGGTTCGGGCTCTGTCTGCAACGTCGATCGTCTCTGGGCCATGCAAGATGGTGATGACGGGGGCTTGGCCAAACATGATACGTTGAGGGGGCGGCGGCGGCGCTGGTGAGAGTCCCCGGCACCAAACCCCCCCTGGGCGCACGCCCCGTATAACCAAGTAGAGTGCTGTCCCGGGGACGAGGGAACGTTCGGCGGGGCCCAGGCGTATTCCCGGGGAGACTCCCGGTGTGAATTGCTCAACATAGGGAGACGAGGCTTCGAGAACGACTGGCCGGGAGAGCCCTATGTACCACCACCAAAGATAAGTACCTAAGGCAACGGAGGTGTGCCCCCCCCCCCCTTGCCGGGTTGACCGTCCATCTTGTGCAGTTTATTTGATGTTTCTTGAGCCTCACGGCCATGTTCTTGGCGGGTAGCTGCACAGATGCGTATGGACTGCTTGCTTTACGAACCTGCAGGGTGCTGTGGACTTGAAGCTTGGGCCGTTCGGCGTAGCAAAGTCCGGCACGGCTCACCGGTCCGGGGGGGCAAGTGTGCCATCACGACCCAGCGCGGGTGGTATGGTTGAGTTTCGCAGAAAACCCACGTCTCTTTGCCGGGGAGCGATGCCCCGCCAAAAGCGCTTTAAAGCGTTGCCGTGCGGCAACTAAGAAAAGGTCACGATGGCTTCTAGACCGGCTGGCGGACGCCCCTTCTCCAGACCCCACACCGACATTGGGCGACATGAAACCCTCCCGGGGCCAAGTGCCACGTTGCTGGCCCAAGGCGGTCTGTCTCTCGGTACATCTATACTAAGGGTTGTCCTTGGTCTTATAGGGGAGGGTTGTTTGGACTAGCCACAGCGGGAAAGGAGCTCACCTAGCTTTACAACTTACATAGACGCTTGTGTGGGTTAGTAATTATTAGCGGGCTATTGTATACTTATAGGATATAAGCAGATACATAGTGCAGTAAGGAAGTATGTAGGTAGGTACCATAATTAGTAGGGTACATAGATGTAGCGGCTGGCGTGAGACGCACACATGCAGGCAGCCCTGCCTTCGGGGCGTGGAAAGACTCGAGCTGGTGGCCAGCGGAGAGCCACAGTAGCGGCTCTCTGCTTGGCCTGGCCACGATGCCGGCGATTGCATGGACTTCTTTCCACCTGGACCACCTCGACTATTCGTACTGCCTAACTAATAACCCGGCCACAGAAGCGATGTGCATGAATTACGGCGGACCTTCAGTGGATGCTGGGCTCAAACGAAACTCTATCGCTCGGGCATCTTGGTCTCCAACTTGCGGGCGGTGTGCATGATGCGCATATGTCGTCGTCGTTGCCCTGGGGTCGGGTCTTGCCCGTACATAGTACCTCCACCTCCACCTCCGCCTCCGCCCGTTGATCTTCCCAATTCGGCCTCACGATACTTCACCGTATGCGATGCCTGGCCAATCCGGCAGGCACGAGGAGCCTCGTCTGTGGGCGTCGGTATGGACCTGCCACGGGGAGGTTATGGGATGTCCGCCAAGAATTGGCACGCCCGGTAAGCTTCCGGCGCGGCCGCCTAATAATAAAAGTGGCTGTTAGTGAGTTGTAGAGACTCCAGTTTACGCCTACCTTCCCGTCGTGGCCCGTCTCTTTCTGGGGTATTCCGCCCTTCACCTGACCTGACCCTATTTCGAGAACAGCAATCTCCCAAGGCGAGGCAGGCCAGCCAATTGTCAGCTTGTTGTTGTTGTTGTTGTTGTTGTTGTTGTTGTTGGTGTTGTTTCATTCTTCCGCCTGCCAGCTGGGGGAACGAATTGTGCGTACGTGCTTGTCGCAAGGCGGGACCAGCGGGCCCTCGATGCCGTGCGGAACCTTGATTCAGCTGGCACCACCAAAAAAGGTTCATGGGCGAGCATGGCCATGGATGCCTCCAAGGCGACCTCAAGATGCGACGTGGAGCGTCGGCTTGCCTGCCTCGACAGCAACGGCCGAGTCAGCCGTTCCCGTTGTCGACTCGGCAGCTCGGATGCGAATAGTCGCCACACACACACACACCAACACACACACCTCTCTCTAGATTCCGGGCCGTTTGCCAGCCCAGGCTTGCCTCAAGCGTTGCATAGGTAGGTCTCCAAGCCGCGTCCCGGGCGACCCGAGACGGAGCCAAATGCGACTCTGGAAGACGACACGGCGTGCCCCAGACGGAGAAGTGCATGGATTGCTCCTTACATTAGGTAGGTTGGTAGGTTGGTAGGTAGGTGCTATTCGTAGACGGTCGACGGACAAGTGTCCACGCGTCTACCGACAGCATGTCGACTTCGTCGCCTCTGACTGGGCAGAGGCCGACGGAATGCCACGTCCTCGAAACGGTACTCCGACAACATGACTAGGATTCCCTCCTCCATTTCGTTTGGCTTCCAGGCTCACTCCCCACGGACGCGGGTCCCCCCCCCCCAGCATTAAGAAGAGGAAAGAAGTGTCTTTCCCCTTCCCTCCCCACACTAGCTCTGGGAGATGGGGAAGGGAGCTCTGCGGACTGGAGCTTCAGGGGGAAAGCCCTGGCCGGGGTCCCAGCTATACTGTGTAATGGAGTCGGCTTCGTTTGCCTGGCAGTCCCGGCGATGGAGCTCGCCTTCACCCCGTCATGCCCCGGCTTGTCTCCCGACGAGCGCTATGGGATTGCAACGCTCCACCGCGCTACACCAGTTGACCAGCTCTTCTCCCCGCGCCAAGGCTGGAACACAGAGAGACATCCATAGCGTACCTCTGCACATCCAACACGTCGTTCCCACGGGCGTTGAGACTGCTGGCCAGTGCCTTCTGGGTAGGTGGGTTCCATGGGATGGTAGGTAGCTCTATGACAGCATAATGGCTCCTTGGCCAAGTACACTTGCATGACGGACTTGCATAGTCCCCTCTACTGCGCCATCGAATTATCGCCAGCCAGAGCCGCACAGCTTCGCCCAAGGTGCAGATCCGCGACGTAATTGCGCTCCCCTCCCCTCCCCTTCCCCCCTCAGTCTTATCGGCCGGCGACCCACGAACGGATAGCCTCTCCATCGTGCCGAGCGCGGCCCAAGGGTTCCCCACTTGGGGATTCTCGGTCTGGGGATGGATGGATCCCATGCCATCACCACCTACATACTTACCTCAGTACTTACTTACCCCCCCGTCCGGCTGCGGCCGTCCAGCGCCGGTGAGTGAGGGGAGTGAGCGAGAGGCCCCCGAGACGACAGGGCCATACGACAGACGGACGGGGGGTGGGCAGCTCGGGTGCTACGTCAGTCGCCACTGACCGCGCCCGCACCACACACACACAACACACACAACAAGCGAGCGAGGAGGCGCCTTGTATACGACCAGTCGTATGTACGAGTGCATTCGGAGGGGCACCAACCCAGCTCCAGTCACATTTGAATTGAAGCCCCTCAGGCGTGCCGAGCCAGCTGAGCTCTTCGGGCGAGTTGCACCCGTACGCCCATGCGCGCGCGCGCCCGCCTACCGCTTCAGCTCGGCCGACTTAATAAGGCGATGGAAGCCATATCGAATCGGTGGTTTAGGTTGGTCGCACATGGAGAAGCTGACTAGCTGCTCTCATCCTAGATAAGCAATAGCTACCAGCAAGTAGTGGGAGTAGTGGGAGTAAGTAGGGGATGGCATCCCATGCATGTATCCTGGATTCCCGAGACCCCTGTGGACTCCAGACTGGATACTACTAGTAGTAACCCAGTCTCCCAGTCTATCCATAGATCCATCCATACTTGTACTAAATAGAACCCACTGGTCTAAGTACCTAGAGTCCCCGGACTCCTCCTCCCTCCCCGTTCAGGTGTGGGACCCCCCACACGCCGCGACGTAGGAAACGGATTGGGGGATGAATGACGGACAGTCGAACACATACGTAGTCCCCAGCAGAAGTGAGGGCGCCCATACCAGGTATCCCCCCCATTACCTAGCTTGTCCGCCGTCCAACCCAAACTGTGTGTTTCGTTCTTGAATAATAGATAGGCCTTTGACCATGCTACTTACGGTGCTGCCCTCACTTATGGTGGGGACTTAGTACACGCAACCACTACCACCACACACCACCACCTCCTCCTCCTCCTCCCACAGTGAAAAACGGAGAGAACACTACACACCTTGCTTTTGCGGCCCAGCTGGACAGGCACCCCGACTGCCAGCACTTCTGAATTCATAATCAAAACCATCCTTATCCCGTCTGGCCCCAGTTTTAGGCCCAGAACCTTAGCAGGGTGTTGCCCAGAGAGAGCTTACCTGCCTAGCTTCTCACCGCTGTCATCGAAGTCGGTGCTACCCTCCATACATCCCATACTGCTGGCTATAAGTCCCCGAGACTGCGGCGAAACAGGTCAGCGGTACCGAGACGCGCCCCCTTTTCCCACCACCCCCCCCTGGTACTCGCTCGTGTCCCATGCTAGCTACCTATATAACCCTTGTACGCCTGCTTCCTTGTTCCGGGACACTTGTCCGTCCGAGATCAACCTCACTCTGCTCCCCCCCCCTCTTCCCCTTCCCATTGCTGTATCCGTCCATACATACCCACGTAGCCCGTCTGACCTTAGACCGCCATTGCCTCCCGCCCAGTCGAGCTCCTCCTCACTCGACGTGTTGCCGTACAGCCCAGTGCTGTTTCGTCCCTCGCAAGCCAGCCTGTGTGTCTGCTGTGTCTTGCCCTTTTCAAGCCCTACTACGCTTGTTTTCGCGCGCGCGCGCCCCCCCCCCCCCTCAAAGCGTGCACGCACACACACATAAAAAACCACCATCGTCGCCATGGCCTCCCGATCTGCGTTCCGGCTCGCCCGCGCCGCCGCCGCGCCTCTGGTCTCGGCGCCGCGGACCCGCGCCCCGCGGGCCCTCCCGGCGGCCGCCCGCGCCTTCGCCCAGTCGGCGAGCCGGTTCGACCGGAGCGACGTCGTCCAGGAGACCGAGATCCCCGTGACGTCCTACGGCGCCGACTCCAAGGGCCAGGCCGGCACCACCGAGCACTTCTCCATCCCCGTCTCGCGGGAGAACGCCAAGCCCACGCCCATCGACCAGGGCCACGAGAACGAGGAGGTCCAGCCTCTGACCAAGAAGGTCTACGACACCATGCCCCCCACCATGCAGAAAATGAGCATCATGGACAAGGTCGTGATTGTTACCGGGTAAGCCGTTCTTCTCCGTAGCCCACGGGAATGCATTGCTCTGCACCCATGAATGCCGCCACCAGTATGACATTGGGGGAAGAGGGGAGGGCGCAGGCTTAAATAACTAACCCTTTTTGCTCCCCCAGCGGTGCTCGCGGCCTCGGTAACTACATGGCGCGCGCCTGCGCCGAGGCGGGGGCCAAGGCGCTCGTCATCTTCGACGCCAACCAGGAGCTGGGCGACGAGTCGGCGGCGGAGCTGCACCAGAAGACGGGCCTGCCCGTCACCTTCTTCAAGGTGGACGTGCGGGACGGCGCCGCCATCAACGCGGCCGTCGACTCGGTCACGCAGCTGTACGGGGCGCCCGACGTGCTCATCAACTCGGCCGGCATCGCCGACTCCAACATCAAGGCCGAGACGTACGACCCGGCCATGTTCCGCCGCCTCGTCGACATCAACCTGACGGGCTCGTTCCTCATGGCCCAGGCCGTCGGCCGGGCGATGATGCACGCCGGCAAGCCCGGCTCCATCGTGCTCGTCGCCTCCATGAGCGGCTCCATCGTCAACTACCCGCAGGAGCAGTCGTGCTACAACGCCTCCAAGGCCGGCGTCATCCAGTTCGGCAAGTCGCTGGCCGCCGAGTGGGCCAAGTTCGGCATCCGCGTCAACTGCATCTCCCCCGGCTACATGGACACGGCCCTGAACCGCGTCCCCGCCCTCGAGGCCCAGAAGAAGATCTGGCGCAGCCTGACCCCCCAGAACCGCCTCGGCGCCGTCGACGACCTCAACGGCCTCGCCGTCTTCCTGGCCTCGGACGCCTCGGGCTTCATGACGGGCGCCAACTGCATCATCGACGGTGGCTACACCTGCTACTAAGCACGCCCCGCCCGCGCTCCCCCCTCCTCTACTTAAGAGGGGGGGAAAGGGGGCGAGGGGAAGGGCTTGCGAACAGTAGAGGGGCCGTCGTCGAGATCCCGCAGGGCTCCGTTGCCCCGTGTGTTGATTGCTATGCGGCTCTTTCAGGGGGAGGAGAAAAGGGGGGGGGGGGAACCCAACATTTAGCCGGGATGCTAGCGAGGTCTGCCACACCCCGATAAGCGAGGCTGAACACGCAGGCGCCCCCCCCCTCCAACCCCCCCTTCTGGTGTACCCAGGGGGAACCACACTGCAGTCCACGCATGGAGAGAGAAGCTTCCCGTCAAAGAAACACCACACTGACGGGTTCGTGTCGAGTGGCTTTTTCAATTCTTTGCTTGAGCTGCACTTGGGGGCCCGGGGGCATTGTAGCGGCCTTCGCCCCACGCCACACCGGTGCCATGGTTTGGGGGGGAAAAAGCTTGCTCGGAACCATGCTGAGAAAGGAGAAGCCGGGTTTGTTGAGTCGGGAGAGCGGGCTTACGCAAAAAAGCTGGATTTCTTATGCTGCATTTTCGGACTGAAACATTCAACCTCGTCGTCGTGGTGGTGGACGCTGTGTTACGGGTAGCCGGGACTGCTGAGGCACTCTGCTGCCCTGGCTTACCGGGCCGGAAGCTTGTCTGGGTACTTTTTTCCCTCGGCTCCTGGCATGCCCTTTTGTTCTTTGGGTTTCTTCTATATCGGCCGGGCGGTGAAGTGGGACTTTGTGTGATTGCCTTGTCTGGTCATTGCAGGAGCCTGAAGCAGGCAGCAGCTGCTATGGCCCCCCTTTCACGACGGCATCTAGATAGGGAGAGAGAGAGAGAGAGAGAGAGAGAGAGAGAGAGAGAGAGAGAGAGAGAGGTTTGCCACCAGTATAGTAGAAGATCTAGACCTAGAGAAAAAGCTGCCCATGCATGCCTGAGAGAATCGATCCTGTCGCTTCGTTTCCACTCACTTATTAGTCAGCTGTGATTACCCAGAGCTTCCAATCGCCCTCTTACTACATAGCTGTCAATATGCCAGCTACTTTGTCCCGGTTATATCCTCTCACGGCAAGCTCGTACTACCCCGACTGCAAACGGGTTTCCTTAAAACACATTTCAAGCCAGAAGTGACGGAAAAGGGGACGGGCAATGGAGACTCGGAATTAGGCACTAGGCGAAGAAAGCCAGTCACATGGTTTGAACAAACGCTTCGAACCGAATTTTCTCATTTCGTTCCTGTGGCCTCGGCGCTCGCGTGCAGGGCCACCTGATGAATTGGTGCTGGGAGGTTTCGACACTCCATACCAAATCATGATATGCAAATGGGCAAAGCGTGCTTGCCACACTCTAGCTTCTTCATCCCCCCTTGTCGTCAGCTATGTACCGAGGTTGCCTTTTTTCGTTTCGCGAACCTGCCTCACAGCCACCTATGCCCATAAGGGTTTCCCATTCATGGCTTTCGTCCAATTCATGACAGAGACAAGGCTCGAACAAGCCTTGTGATTTCCCCATCTATGGGGAAATCCGTCCTGCCGCACGCATATTTGCACCGCGTCAAAAAGGGGTGGAGGAATTCACGCCGGCCCAGAGTTATCCTGTCTGGTGCAAAACAACCCCTCTGCTTCGACTGTGGACAAACCACCGCGCGCGTCTCTATAAACAAGTGTGTCGATGATCCAGGGTGGGATTGTGGCAAGAAGTCCCGTGAAAAACGCGAAATCGCTATGATGTGAAAGCATACTCCAGTCAAATGGTCATGAGCAGTGCATGTATCATTACCATTGGTTGATGGCGTGCTTCGTTAGCCCTTGCGGGCCTTCTCCTGCTGACGAGCTTCCCTGGCAGCGCGTACCAGGGGAGAAAGTTGCTGCAGGTCGACGCATGTTTTCATGAATTCATGCTGCCAAGACGGGTTAGCCTCCATGACGGACACGAGGGGGCGTGGTGTCAACATACCCTCAGCAAGTCGTGTGCACTGGCTCTCTTCTCCGGGTCCACCTTCAGGGCGAAGTACAAGAAATCCCTGAACACCGGTGACAAGTTCTGCTCGTCCTTGATCGTCGGTGTACCGTTGGTGGCAATAAGCCACAGGGCGCGGAGCGGCGATTCCGTCAGATACGGCGGCTCTCCCTCGATCATCTCAATGGCCATGATACCGAGCGACCAGATGTCGACCTTTCTGCCGTACTCTTTCCTCGTGACAACTTCGGGTGCCATCCAATACGGGGTGCCAACCATGGTTGTTCGCTTGTTATGAGCCTCGTTAATCTGAGCGCAGAATCCGAAATCGGCTATACAAACAAGGTGTCAGTCGGTGCATCCTGCCGAGAAAAAGCCTCCTGGCTAATCGTAGAAACGTACTCAGCTTGATGTTGCCCTCCAACGATAACAGGATGTTGTCGGACTTGATATCGCGGTGAATCACCCCCTTAGAGTGGAGATGCTGGAGACCCTTGAGCGTCTCTCGGCAGACCGAGGCGATCTGGCCCTCTGTCATGATGTTGAAGGTGACGACGTCTGTCAAGCTGCCACCCTCCATGTACTCCATGATGACCCAGAGCTCCCCGCCGCACAGGTAGCTGTCGATGAAGTTGACAATGTTGGGGTGGATGCTGTCCTTCATGACAAGGATCTCGTTGATGATCAGGTCCTTCTTGGGTTGCTGTTCGAGGTTCATCTGCTTGATGGCTACCAGCGCATTGTCGTCCCGTTCGTAACCCGTGTAAACACCACCCGAGGCTCCTTGGCCAATCTTGGTGAAGTTGCGATAGATCTCGCGGGGGTCGCCAGGCGAGCAGATGCGCTTCAAAGCGGCAGCGACATCAAAAGTAGTGCTCTGGCGCGGGCGATGACGGGGACGGGCTTGGGGACCTGGGCCCGCCTGCTGAGAAGGTGAAGGCTTGGGCCCGGCACCATTCGCATCGGGCTGCCGACTGTACTGGTTCTGAGCACTCGGGTGGCCTGACTGACCCTGTGGCTGTTTGTGGCTTGCAGAGCGACCCAGCTGTCCCTTCGCAGCCGCCTGGGCTTGCGCCATGGCTTGTCGCTGCTGTTGCTCCATCAGTTGCTGCTGGTAAGCCTGCTGCTGTGCGGGAGAGGGATGTGTGGTGCCCTGTGCGTGGTTGCCGTTGACATGCGAGTTGGACCTTGAACGCGAACGGTGCTCCTCTGGCAGCATTGGGGAAGGATCCTTGGGCGGCGGAGGGACGTAGGTGGCAGACGGGAGCTCGTCGCCGCTGTGCGCCATACCGATGCCGGAATCTTTGGCCGGGTACCCTGGCGCGGCAGGTGCAGCTCTCGAGGGCAGCGAAACGGGCGGTTTGGGGGCCGGGCGACTGGGCATCAAATTGACATCCTTGGTTGGCACGGGGCCTTGGCCTCTGCCTGGGACCGGAGGGGGTGCGCGCGGGTTCTCAAAGGTGCCTTCATTTGTTACGACTGGGAATCTCGGACTGGCTGGTGGACTGGTGATAGATGACGTACCGACTGTATTTGGCGCGTAGATGCCAGGTGACATAGCCCCGGAGGGATTACGGAATTCAGGTGCCCGGGCATCGTGGAACTTCTCCAATACTTGATCCTCGTGGGGCTTCTCCGTGGTTTCTTTGTAGAATGTGACGAGATTCGCTATCATTTGCGGGTTTTCGCGCTGGGCGTTCTCTGGGATGCCACTCTCGTTGATGAGGCGCTGCCATTCTTTCGGAAGACCCTAGATGATAGGATGAGCATTGGGTTCCCCGAGCAGCCAAAGACGCGTGTCAGAAGAGAGGGGGAGGGCAAAGCCTCGAGAGGGAGGGGGGAGCCAGGGAAGAGTGCATGGCAGCTGACAAAAGCGGATAGCTTCATAGGGCAGAGAGGGCGATGAGTCGGTGGCAGCGGGGATATCACGCGGCAAGGCTGTTAAACATGCGACGGGATGGGACAAAGGACGAGTGGGATCGGACGAGGCCCGGGACGATGACCGAGGAAGAGACCGGATGAAAAGGAAGAAGCCAGAGGGTGGGAGAACAAACAAAAAGAGAGGCAACGCACCGTGAACTGGCCAGTCGAACTGTCGTAACCGACGTGTGTGACGTGCACAGGATTCTCTGGCGCCGAGATAACAGGCTTCTTTGGCGACCCCACCAACGTACTTACCAGGCCGGACAGGCCTGTCTTCTTTCGCAGCAGTCCCGGACCCTTGGGCTCTTTCGTTTCGTCCGAATACCGCTTGGGGCCGGCGGGCTGGTTGTCGCCAATTCCGCGGCCCTGCTGTGCCTTCTCCGACAGCGACATGGCCATGGGCAGGTCAGCTGCGAAGCTGGCTGATTGGCGGAAGTCGGGGCTGTGGTGGCGCGTGTCTGGGGATGTTTGGGCGTGGACAAGCGGGGGAGGTCCCGGTCGGCGTAGCGACTTTGAGTAATGGGGGATGGGCGAGGAGGGCGATTTGGTGGCTTCGATGTGATTGAGTACGAAGGACCCGTCGAAGGGTGCGCCGACGAGCTCCTCGGCCGTCTGGGAACTGAGGGGCTGGAGATGGGGATCAGACAAACGGTGATCGCGCGCGTGCTGGTGTTGTTGAAGATACGGCGCGGCGGCAGCGTGGGCGGCGGTTCGATGGTCGGGATTATTGGCGTGGTTGGAGTACGAGTATCGGTTATTGAAAGAGGGAGGATGCGCACTCGACGGAGCTGTGCTCGGACTGCCGTAGTGGCCAAATCCACTATTGGCGGTGCCAATACCACCTCCGCTGCCAGGCGATTGTTGTTGGTGGTGCTGAACGGGGAAGTGGTGCTGCTGGTGCAGCTGCGGCGATGCGTGGTGATATGGCGGCTGTTGTTGTTGTTGTTGCTGCTGATGCGGCTGCGGTTGATAGGATTGAGGACGCCTGGGTTTGTGGTGGTGGTGGTGGTGGTGGTGGTGTTGTTCTTGTTGGTGGTGGTGGTGGTGGTTCTTGTTGTGGTAGTTGCTGCTGCCGCTGGCAGTGGTGCCGAGTTCGACCCAATTGCTGCCGGGCCCTCCTGCTACGGCTACGGTATTGGCTACCTGGGCCTGACTGGGTGCGACGCCGGACGATGTGGGAGGGAAGTCCCAGGCGGCGGCGGGCGGCTTGGGCGAGGGCGAGAAGGACGACGGCAAGAACTCGCCGTTCTGCAGGATGGGCGAGGGATTGGATCGCTCGAGCTGCGATGTTGCGGGCGCCGGATAACGGGGCGAGCTCCTAGCGCTTGCGGCGCGTTTCAGCGAAGCTGAGCTCTTCTTGCTCCCCAGCGAGAGCGAGTCAAACCGACCATCAGCAGCGCCGCCGGTCGCGATCGAGTACGAGTGGTGATGGCCCGAGGACGAGTTCTGGTGCTGTAGGTAAGAGGAGGGAGGCTTCTTCTGCAACTTCCCCATTCCTACCTGACGGGGGGAGGGGGGCGAGCAACGGCCGAGGCGGAGGGCAGAGGCAGAGGCAGAAGATTTCGAAAAGGCCGTTTCCAAGGACGCAGCCCACGCCTACCGCTCCTGATTAAGTTATACTACCCAACCTTAAAACGCAGAGCGTAACGGCAGGGAGCGTGCAGCAGCTGGTCGTCAGAAACGGGGGTTCGAGGGCTGAGATTCGAGAAGGTCTTGGGGCTTTGTTTCAACGAGACCAGCCAGTGGTGGGCGGCGCCTGGTGACATCCACGGGGCAGCGGCAATAATAGTTGGTGGTATAGTGGGATGGGGGGGATGTGGTTCGGTAGGGGGAGGGGCTCGCTGACCGTTGGACGGGAACGCGGGCGAGGGCAGAGCACGAACACGACGAGGGCGAGGATCGGCTTGGACGGGGGGGAGAAGGGGGGGAACACCAACAACAGGTTGCTGCTGAATGTTGCTGCGGCCGCTTGTGTTGCTGCTTGCGGCGGCGAGTACTGCTGCTGCTTCTGCTACTATTGTTCATTCAGACCAGACCAACAACCAGTCGCAAACTTGGCCCCCGAAGAGGATGGGATAGGATAGGGGAGCCGGGGCCGGATGGGGAGCGTATCAGTCGTGGGGGCGGCGTGCCAGGATTAACCAGGAAAAAGCACGCGAGGGAAAGAAGTAAAGAGGACGGTCGTATGGGACGGATGGATACGCGCTCTGTCGGTCGGCCTGTTGCCGGTCGCCCACTTCTTTTTGCCCACAGGCCACGACGATGCTGCTCGCTCGCGCACTCACAGCAAAAGCACCTGGCAGCGATGGTGGTTGTGTTGTTGGTGGTTAGTGGTAGTGGTGATGAGGGTGGTGGTGACGACAACGGCGACGAGGGTGACGAGGGTGATGATGGGTCCCGGGGCTTCCAGTGGCACATTACCAGGCAATGGGGATCATTGGGCAGCAGGCACGAAGACGACGAATCGTCGGGTATGTAGTAGTTGTATGTATGTAGCAGCAAGCAATCCAGAGAGGGCCCCGACAGCAGCAGCAGCAGGCGTCGTCGTATTCCAACCAGGTTGACTGACTGGCCGCAACACCAAGGTGGAATTTGCCCTGTCCCTTCTTGCTTCCCAGCTATCCTCCATGGATCCTAGCGATCCGATTCTGCAATCGCTGGCGAGATGCAAGCTCGCCCTCCAGGCCGTACTCCAATCATCAAAAGGCCCCCGCCGCCGCCCACCCTGCCTGTGGTCGCTCAATTTCCAAAGATCTGATGTCGCGCCCGGGGGAGGCCCTGCAAGAGGACCCGAGCTATGGCTGCTATACTAGAGATGGATACATAGGTGGCTAGCTAGCGGGCCCCCCGTTGTTCGTTTGTTCGTTTAACCAGGAGAATGTGTGTGTGTGTGTGACGACGAGCAGTGGGAGTGTGTGTGCAACGATACGATGCCATGATGCCTGCACCACACACACACACACACACACACACACACACAGCCCACGCCCTCCCGGTTACTGTCCCTGTACGAAGGGAAGCAGGACCGCAAAATGCCTAGCCAGGCCCTCGCCAGGGACGACGCGGGTGCCGTGGGATGGCCCGCGCGACGTCGCCCCGTGTGTCCCAAGCCGGGCGACGAGCTTCCTCGGGCCCTCTTGGCAGCGTTTGTCTCCATCCTCGCTCCTAATAACACCCACTCCGACAAAGTGCTATGCATGCCATCCCATCCACCATGGCCATCTGGGATGGATCCTGTCCGTCACCTCTTCCCCCCCCCCCCTGGCCCGGGCCCGAGGCAGAGGGCAAGTGTTGGCCAGCCGCACAGTCCGCTCAGGGACGGGGAACAGGCTGAGAGGTGCCCCGAGAGACCGCCCTCCAGTTCTTCTCTTCGTCCCCCGTGACAACGACCACGGCAGAGAACTCATGTGAAATTCGCCAAAAAAGGACCGTCCACTGACACGCTCGCCGTAATAGCAAAGCTTATCCGAGCCTACGCCCAGCCCAAGCGCCCCGTCTCTGCTTTGTATGTATTCATGTACATAGGTAGTACTAACCTCTTCTTCCCTTCTTAACTCCCAGCCCACCTATATGGCACAGGTACCTCCCACTTAGGAAAAGTAAGTAGGTACTTACATAGTATGAAAGGTCAGTACATATGCAGAGACGGCCAAGCCTGCAAACCCCCCCTCCTTCTGCCAGCCCTCCTGCCAACCTGCCGGGTCCCAATGGATCGTCGTGGTAGACAAGTATTATGTCGGATCCCACCCTCCGGTGGCGATCTGAAGTCGATACTCTATGGCCAAGCACCAGAGCTAAGTAAGAAGAGATACGTAGGAGGTGAGGTACATACATACCTAGGCAGGCAGGGACTTAGGTGACTGCCCCCATGCGCCGCGGACCGCTCCACTGACGACGGTCTCCCATCGGGTTCCCATCGTCTCGCCGCCAGCACCATGCGCTATAGTAGAGACGTTCCAGGAAGATGACGGCGGCCATCACATTCTTGGATCGTCTCGGGGGGGGGGAGGAGGAGGAGGTGGAGCTAACTGCAGCTGTGCAGCTTTTGCTATTCTCCCTCCAGCGGCGTCGTCCTCGCAATTTCGAAAAAGGGAAGGGAAAGCAAAGGGCCAGCCAGGCCTCGACTGTCGGGGCCTCCAGATCGCCCTGGGGCTCCACCGAAAGTGCTCCGTCGAACCGTCGTGGGACGGGCTTCCAGTCTCCCAGTCTAGCTGGGAGAGAAGCACACGGCCAACTCCCGGGGCTAGTAGCACGACATATTTGGACCGAAAGGGCCCGCGGCTAGACGTGCGAAGGAGGTACTTGCAAGGAGTAGTAGGTACATGGATGGGTATGTCGGTAGGTACTTGATGCGCTGTAGCAGCGGCAGGGTGTGTGTGCTCTGCCGGCGCTCGTACTTTAATCAGGGACACGCCCTACACATACGGGCCTCGTGAGACGATGACGTCTCCTGGCCCGAGGCGCCGGCCACGCTTGTTTCTTTTTCGTAGTCTTCCTTGGCTGTTTGTGGAGATTGCTAGGACCTCTTGTAACAAGGTTGCCGCTCTTCACCCTACATCGTGACATCGCCCGTTTCGATCGACCACGAACGCCTCGTAATATCGCGTCAAAGTGGCGCCCTCCACGGCGCGTCTTGGGTCCTCGGTGCCGTCGGGGACCTTGTCGCGGTGCCTTGACAGGCCCGGGCCGTGGAGAAACACGATATTGAACCTATGTAAGGGACCATCGTCGCGACGTGCCCTCGTCCGCGCCGCCCTGCACCGCGCCGCCGTAGCCCAAGCACGTTGCAGGGCCTGGCTGGTTGCCTGCCCGCTTGCCTGCCTCTGCACAGGCTGCCCACACGGCCGAGTCGCATGGGCGGAGGGTCCAGGGGGCCCTCGAAAATCGTGGCGTTGCCTTCCGCGTAGGCAATTCTCACCACGGCGTGTAGCTAGCTGTACATTCGTGCCTACTGAACTATGCACTGCAACACTAGGGTATCTGGGCATATGTGTACCTACAGAGTCGCATACGATAGGGAGTAAGAAGCAAGCATAGGGGCTTCATGTATAATAAATGGCTGTACTTTGTGCACACGAATCCCAACAGCAGGGACCAGGGGCAACATAATCGAGGGGAAGGGGGGCTATTAGCGGCGGCAGCTTGCTTGCCGTGCGGCCATCTTTTACTTGCTACCGGGTACTCGCAACAAATGTTTGCTTTCCTCTCGTATCAGGCCACTCGAGCCTGGCAAGCCTGGGTATGTAGATGGTAGACGCTTGTACAAAAACCATCAATCATGAATTGGCAAAGCCTCCAGACTTACCTGGGGAGTACAAGCAGCCCTCAGCACGGCCAAAGAGGGGGGCTGCCTCCATCCCGTACCTCGAGGTAGAGCGGGCAGTCATGGAGCGCAGCAAGGCATGCGATGCGACGGCTCCATCGTCATCGATCCCCGGGCAAGGCCGAGCACGGCGCGGAACCCCCAAGTCCTTGTCGCGCTGTTGGTTCTGGTCCCTGGCCGTGGGAAACCTCAGACAGATGGGGTCGCATTTGCCGCGGGAAGGCCTCTTCAGCCCGAAGTCAGGCGGCTCGCCTAAATTGGTGAAGTGGTCTTCAAACTGCGCCGAGCGTCATAATCGGCTGGTTCGCTCGCCGACCAAGGCCAGAGGTTTGAGCCCTCGCATGCCAACCCGCTCGGTTCATGTCCGTCCGTCTGGGGACAGGGCAGGGCGGCTTCCCAAGCCGATGGGGATCTGCGCCGTGCAGTGCGCGATGGAGGCGGCCCGGAAGCACAGGTTGGTTGGTCTCCGTGCCCGCACACACGCGCACAAGCACGCAGGGGAAAGAGAAAGGGGACCGGGGGGGTGGGGAGACAGTGACGGACAGAGAGAGCCCGGAGAGAGGGGAGGAGGGGAATAGATCGAAAATATGGCAGCTAAGCAAGCCGAACAGACACCACCACATGGCAGCCATCATCGCCAAGGTTTGCTACGAAAGCATCATCCCCCCAGCTCCCGGCAAGCAAACCATTCCCTGGATTAGTGATGCATTCGGCCTGCCCGAGCCGCCAACAAGTCTTGCGCCGCCGTCGCAGAAATGCCATGTTGCATTTTGCAGTGTACTTGTAGACAAGATGGAAACCGTCGTGCTCTATCCACAACCCCACGAGGGGGGCTCAGACCAATCGGAAATTGGTTCATTTGAGAGCGTCCCGCAGCGGCGTCTTTCCGTAAGTGGGCGCGATGATCACGGAGATGCTGCAAACCAACTCCCCTCCCCTCCCCCCTTTTCTTTCCCTTTCCGTGAAAAATGTGGTCGAGACAAAGCTTGGCTTGCACAGAAAACTGTCATTATATGCATACGTCTCTTACGTCTTCAGAGGCCTAGTCGACAGCTCAGACGCGACCTTCTTCACACTCTGAATGCTGAGAGGGTTTGTTGGGGTCAACCCGGCAAACAGCCTACGAAGGTTTTCTCTGAGACAGTTGACAGACAAGCCTAGCCTCGTCGGCGATACAACTGCAACACCGGACAAGCCGATCCAGCCCTAACTAGAGGAGTGCCTGAGCCGCTTGGCCTCGACGTCCCCTATGGTTTGCCGTCTGGTCTTTTGATCCCCCTTCCCACGGTCGGTAAGGGTATCTATGCTCCCAGTGCTGGCAAGCGCACGACCACGTCGCCGGTTTTGTCAGATGAAACCCCAGAGGCTCGCCAGCAACGGAACGGAACGAGCTCCTCAAATCCTCGCTTTTTGATAAATAGCCAAGGGGGATGCAGGTGCGAAACCGACGGTATGGCTTGTCCCGGCAACATAGAGAGGAACATCATCGCGTGGGCACCCGGCGATAAACTTATCTATCAGCATCGAACTTGACTGGTTCACAGGGAGTAATAGTTCGGATGTAAAAACCTGGAGGCCACTCAAGAATGAAGCTGTCTTTGACTCGGGTACAGGTTTGTTCGAAGGCTTCGCCAACTTACCTCTTCAGTGGTCACAAGCCCAAGCGCGCTGGATAATCCCAACAGCTCAACCTCCAAGTCCGCCTGACAAATTGTACGTCACTACGAAGAAACGGGGGCATTTTCAAGTCACGCCTCCCCGGCCGTGTGCCTGCCTACTTAAGTACCTTAAGGTAAACTATGGAAGTAAGAGGTAGGTAAGTAGATGCGCCGGGTACTAATAGTTCCTGATTTGCTTTGCATAATCGTGTACCTGCCTGCTGTATCCGACTGGGTTCTACACGCCTCCGCTGTGTGCTATCAACTACAGGGGTTCATTCCAGCATCCCAACCGATATACTGCATTCCACGGTCCCCGGGACCGAATTTGTCAACCCTAATGGTATCCTGACACTCGGTCGCCCCCTGGCGTAGAGGCGACACATTGACACAACTTCTGGCGGCATAGAGCCGTGTGGTGTCGATGAGTTCCGCGCAGGTTCTTTTGCGAGAAGAAGTAGCGCCGAAAGCACCCCCCTTAGTACTTTCTCTACTTTAGATGTTGAGTTTTCTCCTTAGGGGCTATTCGGCGTTGTCAACCGATCGTCTTCAGCACAATATTGGAGCTTGGCTCAGATCGGCTTCTTATAGGCATGCCGATCACATGCACGTGGATACGACCACTTGATAGCCCTTTGACACGTACCCCAGCTAAGTAATGCAAGTTTTTGATCTGGGTACTGGCACCGCGCATGCGTGCTATGGGATCCCCTGTAGCTGCTTCCCTACCAGCCTACCGCACATATAGATCCAACAAGTGAGGCCGATGGTCTTCGCATCGGGGCTCCACGGGATCAATGGGGTTTCTTGCGAGCCATACCTAAGCCATAGGCCCTGCGGGCAGTGAATTCTTCTCGCCGAGCCATCATATGATAACATCATCGGAATTGACCCAAAGCAAAAGAGTTCAAGCTTGCATGCCAGTCCAGGCTGAATTCGCCGCACGCATTTGTATTGTTTGGCTTTTCCAGATAAGCAAGAGGTAGGGAACGTTCGGGCATGCGTAGCTAAATATCGTCCTCCGGGTACACACTGAAATAATATGGAACCAAGTGCGCTCAAGTGCTCCATCCTATCGACCTATGGATGTGGCCCGAACGGATCTATCGTCAGGTCCATAACCTTGTTGGCCCTCCGACGAACCCTTTATACGGGGCACGTCTAGTGGCAGGAACTGCAGGTGTGAGCATCCAGTCCCAAATATTCGCTGCCGTTACGGGACCATATTGGAACCATCCCATCACGGAATTTGTGCAAAAGCAGCCGTAGTAGCTGCACAACGGAGAAACCCCAGGATGGATGGCGGACTTGGGGACCGCAGAAGAGAGGCGCATATGCGAACTAAATCCGGATTGGAGGTCAAGGGTAACCGTGCCGAGAAGGGCCTCTTCTTCAAGAATTACTGTGTGGAGATTGCGGCGGCTCGCGTCAATTTGGTTCCGCGGATGGAGGGACAGTGGACGACAGCCGCTACTCCAGCTCTCGATCGAGGTACCTACCTGAGTACAGTGTAGCCCCCAATACATAGCATATGTACAGGTGTAGGGATGGATGGATGCACTGTACGGGGGATTCTAGCGGGTTCTGGGGCTCTTGGGGGCGGGCAGCTCGTGCTGGAGCTGGAGCTGATGCTTGGGAGCTTGGGCGCAGCGACGAAGGGCGCGCTAGCTGTCAAAGGCTGACTTGGCCGCATTAGGCTAAGCGCGGCAGAGAACCCTTGCTCATGATTTTGAGGCGAATTGGTCGATAGCCGGCGAGCATCGTGGAGAAGGTCCTGCAACAACACCTGTCATCACTCCTCGCCGGGCAAAACCACCCTTTCTTTCGGCATCACCAGCTCGGAGTGTCTCTTGCCTGCCACCGTCCTGCTCTGCGAGTGAGTGCCTCCCCCAACCCTTCCCGAATATCCTGGCGCCCCCCGGGCAGTGGGATACGCCACTCCCACTCCACACCAGCTAAGGCTCTCTTCCCCACGACCACGGCGGCCCACGTGCCTGCGTGCTGTACTCGCGCTACCACGGCCTCCAGTACCAGCCACTGTGTCCGCCCCGTCCCTTACACCTCCCATCCCCCAATTCGCCTCTCGCGCATTGCCAGTGTGACCATTGGACTCGCTTTGAGCACACTGCTGACCATTGTCACGCCCAGCTGCCAACCTCTCCTCGCAGCCATCCCCTCAGCATCGGTAAGTGGCTTTCCTCCTGCCCTCCCATGCCCACACCATCCAGCCGCCGCCGGCCCGGCTGTGTATCCCGCCACAGCCAGAAGGGTCGGTCCCTGACGGCGTTCGACCGCCGCTTTCGGTGTGGCTAGCTCTCCCAATGCGTTGAGCACATTGGGCAGGCACATAGACGACGACCGGGCTTCTGGGGGACCTGCCCATACGTCTTCCGTGAACCCTCAAAATTTTGGCCAATGGGCCCCTCGGCTCTGTCCAACGGCCACCTCTCCGCTTCTCCTTCCACCACCCCAGACGGTCCCTCCGAGCTAACCGTCCCAGTTCATACTGCAGTCCTCTGCCGACAACAGTCTTCCGCGGTCGATCGACCCCTCTCGGTTCCGGTACAGCTCTTATAGAAAATGGCTACTTCTGAAATGAATGGTGAGGCTTCGACCTCGGCTGCTGAGCGTCTGCTCCAGCAGCACACGGACAACCCGCTCCACCACGTCACCGTCGAGGACGCTCCCGACGAGGATCTCCCCACGCCCAAGAAGACGGCCGGCGGCCCATCCATCGACACCCAGTCCCACGAGGCCTTCCCCGAGCTCGGCGTGCCCAAGGGCAAGGCCCCCGTCAACATTGCGCCCATATGGAGCGCAAAGGGCGCCAAGTCGAACGGTTCCACGCCCGCCAACGGCACCCCTCGCGCTTCCACGCCTGCCTCTGGCGTCGAAACCCCCGTCGGCAACGTCCCGAGCATGGCCATCCCCGGGCGCCACGTCGAGAATGTCTACCTGGAACCCCAGTTCATCCTCCCCCGTGCCCAGCTCAAGCGTCCCATTCCCGACATTGTCAAGGACATCAACCGTCGATCCCGCGCTGTTCTGTCGACCTCCACCGCCGGCAATGGTCGCCTCCGTATCGATGCCACCGGTCCCCAGGATAAGGCCCAGCAAGCCATCCGGGATCTGGTCCAGCAGATCGGTACCAAGCAGACGATCAAGGTTCCTATTCCCCGCTCCAGCCGCGCCCACGTCATCGGAAAGCAAGGCTCGACCATCAAGACGATCCAGGAGAAGACGGGTGCCCGTATTCAGATGCCTCGCACCGATGAGGTGCCTGATGATGACGACGACGACGCCATGGTAGATGTGCTGATCGAGGGCAACGCCATTACTGCTGCCGCTGCCCGCGACGCCATCAAGAAGATCGCCGACGAGCGTGGAACCAACGTGAGCACCAAGCTCAAGTCCGTTCCTGCTGAGTTCTACCCCTTCATTGCCGGCCCCAACAACAGCATGGTGAGCTCGCTCGAGTCGGACCACGGCGTGCAGATCCGAGTTCCTCCGCACCAGCCGTGGGCCCACCCGATTCCCGCCATTCCCAGCGCCGGCGAACGACCTCTATTTGCTCCGTCGTCCAACGAGAACTACATCCAGCTGGCTGGTGGCCGTGAGGCCGTTGCCAGTGCCCGCGCTTCCATCGAGCGCCGCGCCCAGGAGCTGCGCAACCAACTGCAGATGGATCGCTGTGAGATTGAGCGAGGCCGCCACCAGTTCATCGTCGGCGATCGTGGAATACCTATGGACGAATTCTTTGCCGAGACCAACTGTGTTATTCTCTTGCCCACCGCCGATTCTCCTTCGGACTTCGTGACCGTCGTCGGGCCCGGCAACGAAGAGGTAGAGAACGGCTTGGAGAAGGCCATGTCCCTGGCCATGAGCATCAGCTCCTCGCCCCTCGACGTTACTCGCGTCCACAAGCATGCCTCTAACGGGGCACCGGCCTACTCGCGGGATATCTCTCGCTACCTTAGACAACGGAAGGAGATTGAGCGTCTGGAGGCCCAGCACCGTATTCACATCAACACGCCCCATCTGGAGGGGACCGTCAAGCCCTGGGACCTGTTTGCGCGTGACCCCAAGAGCATTATCAAGGCTCAGAAGGAGGTGACCTCTATCGTTGGCAGCCACCCACCCTCCAGGATGACCACAGTCTCTGTCGATCCCTTCTTCCATGCCTACCTCCGGAGCGATATCAAGCCCAAAGTTCAGTCTAACTACGGCGTGCACCTGGTCGTCCCCGATGCCAGCGAATCCAACCTCCCGGTGCTTCTCGTCTACGAGGGTGAGACTTCGCCCGAGCAGTCGTACCAGGTTCCGCAGAAGCCGCCCACTCCGCAAGACCTCAAGACGTTCCAGCAGGGACTGGAGGAGGCCAAGAAGAACATTCTTGACCTTATCGGGAAGCAGGAACAAATCAAGACGGAGACTTTGGATGTGCCAACCAAGTTCCACGAGAAGCTCCGGAAGTACATCAAGCGGGAGCAGGATGCCACCACTCGCTCCGTGGGTGAGATCCCCGTCCGCGTTAATGTCAAGGGAACCACCATCACGATGAGGGGGCCTGCTTCGGCCGTGGAGTCGCTTGCGGCCAAGGCCCGGACTTTTGTGGAGCAAGAAAAGGAGGATGAGAAGGAGCGGGGATTCACCATGAAGTTTGACTTCCCCCAGAAGTTCGCCAACCATCTTATTGGCAAGGGCGGCAGCCACATCAACGAGCTCAGAGAAAAGTTCGATGTGGACATCCAAGTGCAGAACGGCGAGGTCGAGCTGAAGGGCCCCAAGGCCAAGGCCGAGCGAGCCAAGTCGCACATCAACTCGCTGGCGCGGACATGGGCGGACGAGACCTCCCACACCCTGAAGATTGAGCCCAAGTTCCACCGAGAGCTGATCGGTGCACAGGGCAACCAGATTGGGCGCCTTCAGACGCGCTACAATGTGCACATCAACTTCCCTCGGACGGCTCGGCCCGGCAAGGACGACGAGTCTGCTGCTGACGCGGGAAGCGACTCCGGAAAGCCCCGGCGGCAGCAAGGCGCCGATGAGGTCGTGATCCGCGGACCCAAGAAGGGTGCCGACTCGGCCCGTGACGAAGTCTGGGAGCTCTACCAATTCCTCAAGACCAACTCGTTCGTCGACACCGTCACAGTGCAACAGAAGCAACTTCCTTCGCTCATCGGCTCCGGGGGCTCTGCTATGGATGAGTTGCGTGCGGCTACGGGTGCCCGAATTGATATTCCCAACGACCGCAACGAGGATGAAAGCACACTTGTGGATATCCAGATCAAGGGCAGCAAAACCCAGGTTGCTGCCGCCAAGAAGATGCTGGAGGAGAAGAAGGCCGTGTTTGACGACACTGTCACGAGAACTCTCGATGTTGACCGGAAGTGGCACAAGGTCCTGATTGGACCTGGAGGTACGTCATCCCACCCTGATCGACTGTTCGAGTTTAGGCAAGCTGACATTTCCAGGCTCAACCCTGCGCGACATCATTATCAAGGCAGGTGGGCCCGAGGACCGGCGTCTGCAAGCTCGTACCATTCAGTTCCCCAAGCAAGACGCAGACGGCAACGGCATCAAGGTCGAGGGCCGTACCGATGTGGTGGATAAGATTGTTGCCAGTATCGAGGCCATGGTGGCGGAGCGAGCAAGCCAGGTGACCGAGATGCTCGAGGTGCCGGTTGAGAAGCATCGTACCCTGATCGGTCGCGGCGGCGAGACCAAGCGGAAGCTCGAGTCCGACCTGAAAGTGTCGATTGACATTCCTCGCCAGGGCAGCGGTCAGACTGGCGTCAAGCTGGTCGGTCTTCCGGAAGACGTCGAGAAAGCCAAGGAGCACATCTTGGCTTCTATCAAGGAGCAGCAGGGCGAGACCGTGCAGGTTCCTCGAAAGTACCACAATGCCATTTCGGAGAATGGAGGCTTCTTCCGGAAACTGCGCAACGACTACAAGGTCACAGTAGACCATGCCGGGCAGCCGACGCCGGCCAAGAACAAGTCTGCCAACACACGGGCCTCCAACGGCGCCATGCCTCTCATCACCGATGAGCCGGAACAGGCGGCCGAGGCGCACTCGTGGCAGATCGTGGACAACACGTCTACTGAGGAGGGTGACATCCCCTGGGTGCTGAAGGGCAACCCCGAGAACATCGAGCGTGCAAAGAAGGCTATTACCACCGCACTCGAACAGGCGCAGAAGAACAATGCCACTGGCTACCTCGTTCTGCCGGACCCTTCAACTTACCGCTTTGTTATCGGCCAGGGGGGCTCCAAGGTCAATGCCATCCGCAAACAGAGCGGCTGCAAGATCACTGTGCCCCGTGACCAAGCTCGCGACGAAGCGATCGAAGTCAACGGCTCTCGGGAGGGTTGTGAAAAGGCCAAGGACCTCATCCTGGAGGCTGTGCGCGAGGGGTTGGCTTCTCGCCAGCGCGAATAGGGTTCCGCCGGGCGTTTCGCTGATAGGAGCACACAGGGCAACGTGCTTGAAGTTTGGTGAAGTCCTTGCTCTATACAGCAGGCCGTCGGGACGTCGGGGTGCATGATCTGTATAAAAGTTGAAGGGCGCGTTTCCAACAGGGAAGGTGTCTATTATTTCGCAATGCCTACATAAGCGGGTAGAAAAAAAAAGCATGACTTCACAACAACGTGCCAGGCCTTCTCGCCAACGGTCAGAGGCTATAACACGAACGTACGCTCACATGGCAGTGACTTAGGTTTTTAGATATCTGCATAACAAGTCAAATGCTTTGTAGATGAATTGGGCATCTTGAGTAACTTTGCTGGGCAGAGGTGTTGTTTGTCTGCCAAAAGGCAACCAACCTAACAGTGGATGCTTTAGCCCAGGAGGGATACCTAACGAAGCACAGGATGAATCGGAATCAGCAAGCGGAAAAGATTGAGCACAGCCGTAGCTGCGACTCGGGCTGCTTTCTGGATACGCCACAAGCCGCTTATCCTTGCTCTCCCTTGGACATGGTTCCGTCTTCATTCTTCGCATAACGTCTCATGACACGATATGAATACAGTTCCGAATGGATAACATCCTTTAGCTGTTGGTATCCTGCTCCCCTCGACCAACCCCTGGATGCCATGCGTGGTAGGTCCCGCCCCAGCGGCGCCAGCGGCAGCGATGAGGATTGCCAGCGCCGGTAGAGGGATTCGGGGCGGATACCTATAGGTCCCCAGAACTATGTTTGCTATGCCGGACGAGACGTTTTCGGCGATGGACGGCGAACCGGGCGGTCCGGGGCATGGCTACCCCGAGCGGGGCGGGGGGAGGAGATCTCGAATCCCACCCCCCAGGTCCGAAGCGAGCTTTTTGCTGATGTACGAGAAGAGAGAATACTCATCCGCTTGCAATCTGCTGCCCGTGGCACACGATCCGGCCCACCAGGTGTTCTAAAGTCCCCCCAATACCCCTTTCCCGCTCCCGACGTCCTGACAACAAACTCGGTACGTGTAGATGGCAAGGCCTGGCCTTCTTAGGTCTCACGAGGCTTTAGTCACCCGGCATTTCTCTCTACGCCCATTCCAAGCTTTGCGGGGGAGGGGACAACGCAAAACCCGATCCCCCCCCCCCCCCCCCCCCCCCACCCTCCCGGGGCCCTGAGGGCCCGGGTCTGGGTTCTACGAGCAACGGACTGACTCCTGGCAGAGGGAAAAGTTGGTTCGTGTGTAGGTAAAGAGGTAGGTAAACACACGACCCAAAGTACTAGGAGCATACCCATGTACCCCCAGCTCGGGTCTCGCTCGGTACCTGCTGCCCTGTAGAACGCGGCGGCTTCGTTGTCCTACACAGGTGAAAAAGTGAAAACCCTCTCAAAAAGGGGGGGGGGCTTTTGGCATATGCCGTACAAATTCAGCGCCCCCCTTCCGGAGCCCACGATGGCAGCTGCAGCAGAAAATTCGGGGCTACTCTCTTTCCCACATGCCGATTGGGAGACGAAGGGCGGCCGGACAGAAAAAGGGTTGGGGAGTTGAGACAAGTTGGAGGCTTTGCGGTGTAGGGTGGAAAAGGAGGGCCCCGGCGTCCTTTCCCCCATGTTCATGACGCCCAACCAACTAGCGTAGGGCACGAGGGGAGACATCCGGAGCCGGGTTTTGCGTGATGGAAATGGGGCTTGGGCGAGGCACATCTTTAGGCTGTGAGCCTCACACACACACACACACCTGCTCCCGGTGTGTGGGTGTGTGTGTGTGTGTGTGTGTGTGTGACCGGCATGAGAATGGGGATTGGCAGAGCCGAGTTCGCACGCCGATCAATCAGCAGCAGCAGCGTGTCACACACACACACACCACGCACGCACGCGCGCATGCAAGCACTTTATCCCCAATCGGCACTGGGGAAAGGAACGCGAAGGGGGCCATGACTTTTTTTTTTTTACCAAGTCTTAGGTAAAACGAAAGAGAAAGCCCATCGGTCCTTGGTAACCCATTGGTGTCAAGGCTTTCTCTCTCTCTCTCTCTGGCTATGCTGACCGGTTGAAGGAGAAGGGTTGCCGGCCTTCCTCTTTTTTTTTCTTCTTCTTCTTCTTCTTCTTCTTGTCTTGGGGGTGCGCGCCCAGTCCAGCGGTTCAACGAGGGGGTCTGACAAGTCACACGCAGCCTTACCCTGCCTTTCCCCCTTCGCATCGCAGCCTATCACTTTGAGGTAAGTTGGAGAGGCAAAGGTGTGACTCACCTCGGGGGGGCGCTGCTGAGCCTGTACCCGTGTGTTTTTTCTCCCACACGGCGCCGCGTCGGCAGCGGGAAGGGGGCGGGGGGGACTTATTTCCCTAGCTGCCGCCTCAAAAGCAAACAATTGGAAAACTCTATTCCAGCAGACATAGATCGGCCGGCCGGTGTAATATGCCTGCCTATTATTCATCGCCGCCGGCCGTTGTATCGAAACGTAATATCGGATGTGGAGAGGGAGGGTAAGCACACGCATGCACCCAACGCTGCATATTATAATGGCTCCTCGTGAGTGTTCCCGTTCATACTTTGTATGCCAATGCCACTTATAGCATGCCGGTAGGTAAGTCAGTAGGTATATGTACTTACGTTCATCGTAGCCGCATGACCGGGGACAAAAACGTTTGGGTCGACTAGGCCCATGCAGGATCGAGGTCGTCGTCGTCACCGCACATGGGGCCCGCATGGCCTTTTCCCCCCCAAACCGAGTTACGAGGTGTCAGCATATGCAGATGCGGGATTCTAAGGGAAGGGAAAGGCCGAGATGCATATTGGGATTGCCCAAGTGCAGGAGGGAAGAGAGAGAGAGAGAGAGAGAGACAGAGAGAGGAAGGGGGGGGGGTAAAGAAAAAGCAAAAAAAGAACACACGGGTCGGGAAGCATTGCGATTGGGTTGCATTTCCAAGGTCAGCCCTGTCTTGCGAGATGGGAGGAGGGGAGGGGGGGGTAAGGGTATAGATTCCATCTTTAGCAGCCGATATAGATACATGGGCATCATCATTATACCTCCTACTGGCCGTACATGGCAAAAACGCCAGACCCCCTTGGGTTTAGTGACCAAGGTATGCATGTTCCATGCAGCCTCTATGCAGGCGGGTGCCCATCCCGCACTTCATGGGTGTAGAATGGATGGGATGTGATTTGACCTGATTGATGGGGTCGATCCGTGGTACTCTGTAGATTGCCATCGGTTTCGAGGCCGCCCCCAATCACTCCCCTCCACTTGACCCGTAAGGCGTCCACTTGCAGGAGTTCACACACACACACACACACACTCTCTCTCTCTCCCTGTCTGTCTGTCTCGAATGCGTGGTGAGTGTGTGGCCGGTCTGACTGGTTTTTTTTTGTGCCTCCCTCCCCGTCTTTTCGTTGGGTCGTACCGACGGGAGGGGAGGGCTGGCTCGGGTCGCAGGCGCTTAGCCCTTGAGCCCACACCCTCTTTTCCGCCTTTGCCCTCTTCCCCCCCTCTTGTGTTGCATGGGCTTTTCCGCCGTGGCACATCTTCTGGACATTTGCTCGTCCGGCATCCTCCTGGGAAGCGGGAATTCTTGACAGATTGGCAGGCAGGGTCTCTCCCCTCCCCCCTCCCCCCTCCCCCTCCCGCCATCTCAACCCCCCGCTCCTCTTTCTTTTATAGGTAGGATTTCCCTCGCGCTCAGCCCTACTGCGGTTGTTGTAAGGCATCGCGGGCCGTCAGCAGGAGATGGCGAGCCGGTCACCCAGCCCACCTGTCCCGTCGCGCAGGCCCTCTCCCCCTCCTTACTTAACTTCTACAGCCATCCCCCCGTACGAGAATTCCCGTGGGCTACCAACGGAACAGGGCGGACTACGGCGGATAGGCAGAGACACACGCCAGCATGTTCGGACGGCAGGGAAAACCGCCTCGCCGGCCACATGGAAACGGGGGGGGAAGGCCTCGCCGAGTCCCCCATATACATCCCTGCCCCCCCGTGTGCTCCCGTCCATGTACGTACTTATGTATATGCGAATGCACATGCTGGGGGGGAGGGGGTTGCCTTGCACATGCAGTCGGTTTATACTTAGCAGCCTGGCCACGAGCCCACACGCAGACGCAGACGCGGAAAACACTGCCCCCCCGTCCAACGGGCCAACGGGAGGGCGGAGGGGAGAGACCAATCCGGTCCAGCTCCGACCCGCCTGGGATGGACAAGACGGCCCGGGAGAGAGAGAGAGAGAGAGAGAGAAAGGGCGAGACAAGCAGGGATGACTTTTGTCATTCATTTACCTCTTCCCGTCTCTGCATCTCTCGGCCTCTGGCGCCACAGCCCAGTTCCAGCACGTCCATGTCGCTGGCGGCGCTACCTGGGGCACACGTGTAGCCTTCCCCCCCCCCCGACGAGAGAATGTCTCCAGGCCAATCTCACCCCCCCTCCCTCCCCACGGCCCGACGGGCGTGCGTGTGCAAACGTGCGTGCGGGTGTCGCTGTCCCTTCGTCCCTTCGTGGCATCCATGTTTTATCACGCTCTTCCAACCCCCCTCCCCCCCCCGGTCGCCCACCCCATGTCGGGCGTGCCCTGCGAACGGGTGGGTGTTTGCTGAAGGGCCATCCGTGCCGGGGCAGGCGCTCAAGCCCACGCGCGGGAAAGGGGGGGCCGGCGATGCGCCATCCGTGTGTGCCCGTGGGTAAATTGCTGTTTGTGTGTGTTGGGGGGGGGGGGGGGGGGGGGAGAGAGAGAGAGAGAGAGAGAGAGAGAGAGAGAGAGAGGGAGAAAGGGCCGGGTTGGGTGAGTAATATGGGCGAACATAAGAGAAAGGAAGACCGGGCTGGGGGAGGGTGTGGCATCGCTGTCTCGACTACGGGCGAGTGAGAGAACCTTTACCCCCCTCCTCTCCCTCCCCTCCTTCAAAGTCGGGCCAAGTTCCCCCGCGCAAACCTATGCAGACTTGGGCGGGCAGCTTTCTAGGCTGAAGTGTGCGGGACGATGCAGTGAGACGTTTTCGTAGCAGCACCCCCCCCCCCCCTTCCATGAGGGTGGTGTTCAAGCGCGGGCACCAGCCACACTTGCACAGTATGTTCTCTTCTGACTTGAGGAGGAGAAGGGAAGTGGACAGGGAGACCCTGCCGAAGGGCTGTCTCTCTCTTTCTCTCTCTAGGTCGTTGGGGGCGATCGGGGCGTATGCGACGCGTCGAAACCACGCCTCACCCCCCCCCCCCCCCCCCGAACTGTGTCGTCGGCTTCGGCCAACGAAGTGACTCGAGGTTGACTCAGTAGTGACTCAGGGGGGGAAAGGGAAGAGGACATCGTGGCTTCCCCCCCCCAACCGATGGCCTGGTAAGCGCCGCTGCGCCCAGAAACCAACGGCAGACCGGGGCCACGTCAATATGCTTCTTCTTCTTCTTCTCCCTGCCTAAGAAGCCAGGTGGACGGTTCCCCCCCCCCCCCCCCCACCATGGTACCGGGCTTTCTACTACGGGAAGGGGGCCGTCGGCAAGTTTGGCAGGCCGCCGGGGCAAATTGTGGTTTTGGGATCGTCTGCAGGCCAGACAAGAAGCAGGCAGCCGTCACGGGACGCGCAGCGGCGGGAGGATCGGAGCCGAAAGGGACCGAGGGGAAACAGCAGTCTCCCCGTGTGGCTTCCCAGGAAACGACACGCGCTCAGACGCTTGCCGTCGTCGTCGTCGTCGTCGCGTTTGATCGGGTGGGCTTGTTTCCGCGCGGTCGGGCTGACCGATTGGGGGGGGGGGGGGGGGGGGGGGGGGGAACCTAGCAAACGAGGGGCCCGCCGGTCCCCCCCGAGGCACCAGGGGAATGTTGTTTTTTTACTGTGTAGAGAAGTCGTCGTAAAACACGAAAAAAAGAGAAAATGCAAAATTCGGGAACCGAAGGTTGGGCGGGCAGTTTTCGCCTCCCTCCACCTATCACCAACGGTTTCCCTCCCCCCGCCAACCCCTTCCTCCCCTAGCCCCCGGGCAGATGCAGAAAATCCCTGCGAGGCAAAGAAAAGAAGGAAGAGGGGCAACGGAAAGCAACTAGAAGAAAAAGAAAACCAGTGGCAGTAAAGGAAAAAGAAAGAGCAAACAGGGGGCGGGCGTGGGAGTGGGGTGTCACATCCGACCCTGCCTCTCTCTCTTTTTTGTTTTTTGCTCTCCCCTCTTAAAACTTCCGAATCCCCTCCCGGCCGGAAGGGGGGGTTCGCGCGAGCACCCGAGGCCTGCAGACGCGCGTGTGGCCATTGGATCCTCTCGACCCCCCCCCCCCCCCCCCCCCCCCCAATTCTACCATCATTCCCGCCATCATTACCTTTCTAGTGCACGCTTCGCTTTCCTACTTGGTATCTCTCTCCAAGAACCCAATGGTGATGTGCGAGGTTGTGTTTTGTTTCCCTGTGACGAAACAGAAAGAGAGGGGGGGGGGACCGGGGGGTAAGAAAAAAAAAGGCCAACCTCCCCCCCCCCCCGCCATCAAACATTTTGCGACGCGTACCCGGAAGGAAGGGAAGGGGGGGGGGGGCCGCAAGCGGGCGCGCAAGGGGAGGGGGGGCTATGCAAGCCGGTAGGAATGTAACCGGCCAGGGAGGCCCTGGGGAGGTCAGGCAGGCATTCCGGCCGGGCCGTTCGAATACAACGGAGTTGGGCAGAGAATAGAAAAAAGGGAGAGAGGAAGAGAGAAAGAGACACACACACACACACAGAGAGAGAGAGGGGGGGGTAATCTTAACTTCGGGTTTCCAAGCCAAAAATCACGCCCGCACTGCCACCCCGAGTCGAAACCCTTGCAAGACCTACATGACTTTCTCTCTCTCTCTCTCTCTCTTCGTCATTCATCTGCCGCAGAATTCCTTACCCGTGTCGAGATTAAAAAAAAAATTGACATGACACACATACATTCACACACTCATACATCGATCCCCGTGCGCGCGCCTTCCTCCCCCTCATTCCCGTCTGATTGTGTCCGATATATAGAAAGGGAAGAAGAGAGAGGGGGGGGAAAAAGGCAATACACATAATACACGCGTTTCATGCCGCCCCCCCCTCCAAATGGAAGTGTCCATGCTCCAAATGGAAGTGTCTATGCGCAATTGGCGATGGCGGTTGAGTGGCGAAAGCGCGCGTTTCCACGCGTTGTCCGACTCCCCCCCCCTCCCTCGTGGTGTGGTGGTGGTGTCCGGCTTAGGCTCGCTATATCGCAGGTACCCGTCAAGCTTGCAGCGTCCGGGGCCGCGGAAAGGCTCGACTACTTACCAACAACAACCATCCCACTATCCACCACCATTATCGCCACCGGCTATGATCCAGGGCCGACAGGGTCCGGGGTGCGACCGGGGGCGAGAGACGGGCCCAAAACGTGTCCCGACTACCCGCCGGCGTTTGCCTAGGCCAAATTACTAATGTTAGGTCGATGGAGCCGTCTCCATTACACACACGCGCGCGAAGAGGGAAGCGATTCGAGAGTGATGATTCCTATATTCCGACTCGATAAACGAAAGGGTATTTCCAACCAGCGTAACCCCGAGTTGCCCATCTGCCGTGGCAGATGAGGCCTACTAAAATTCTATAAACATGTGCTTAGATGAACGCCTCGCCGAGCTCCCGGGGTCCAAATTGCCTGCTTACAACGGCAGCCCCGTCGTGTCCTCCGAAACCAATTCCCATTATACCTCGAGTAGCTGAGCCATAGTCAGCTCCGAGACGACAGCCCGTAAATCGCAACAAACAAGTCATCCTGCCCGCTTTCCCAGTCCATATCGTGTCCAATGCGTTCCAAACTTTCTTGGTGGATCCGCCAAATCATCTCCGGGCCCGGGTCCAAAGCCCCGGCCGTGCTGTGTTTGCGTGTTTGTGTGTGTATGGGTTCGAGTCGCTCGCCGTCAACGGTCGTGTTGGCGGGGCCTCGTGTGTTGTAGGTTTTGTTGTAGTGGTGGTAATGGTGTTGGTGTAAAGCAGTTGCGCTGCGCTCCTGAATAAAGAGGGGTATCATATAGAGAGAACAGGAAAGTCCGACGTCCTTCGTCCGCGTCATGCATGTAATAGGTTGCCCTATCAGTCTTGTGACATAGAGAAATCCCTCCGACGGAAAGGGAGAAGCTGCTCCCCGGTATGATGCCGTGTACCTATCCGAACTCCGAAAGGGCAACGGGTCGCCAGTCTAGTGGTACAGGATGGAAATGGCCCATCACATTATTTTTCGGTTTTGTCTTGCGTGGTTGGGTTGTATAGGGGGGGCGTTCGTGGTTCGTGGGACGCAGAAAGACCGTCGCGGCCTCCGTTCGTGGTAGTGCGCGCGTGCGGGCCGCCCTACATGGTGGGCTTCTTGAGGATCTCCTCGCAGTTGGCGTCGAATCGGAGGTTCCAGAGGCGCACCGACTGCATGAAGCGCTCCGTCTTCTCGAGCTCGCGCTCGCGTCCGAACAGCGTCTCCACAAACTCGACGCCCGAGCCCTTGCCGAGCTGCGGCGCGTCTTTGCGCTTGCTGGCCTTGAGCATGGGCGTCTCACACCGCTTGAGCAGCTGGCGCAGCTTGTCAGTGAGGCGCTCGCCCGACTCGATGAAGTCCTCGATCATCTCCCGGTTGTCCTGGGTCCGGATCCGGGGCACGCACTCCTCGGACCGCTTGACCTTGCCCGACAGTTGGATGAGAAGAAGCCAGAGCTCGCCGGCCATTTCCGAGATGGGCGTGGCGGGGCCGTGGTGGTAGACGGTCCAGTCGTAGATCCACTTGCCGAGGGAGTTGGAATCGAAGACGCTGCCGAGAAGCATGATGGGCTCCTCGGTGGGGTCCCAGTTCTTCAGGGAGTAGCCGGCCGGGATGCGGTGCTTGAGGGCATCGGCCTCGGTAGCCTTGGGCGGGGGTGGCGAGGCCTTCTTGACATGGGAGCTGGAAGGCCGCACAGTGGCCGGGCGCTGAGGAGGGGCGGCCTGGGAAGCCCGGCGCGAGTGGCCAACACGGGTGGCGGAGCGTTGGATCGGGTCTTCGTAGTAAGCCGTCCTCTCTTTCTCATGCACAGGACCCTGCGGATAGTAGTAGTAATCAGTGCCATGTCCGCCAGCGGCCGTTGGATGATAATAAGCAGCTGGTCTGCGACCCCTCGACGCTGCTGGCAACACGTAGGTGATGCCGTCCACTTCGAAGATTTCGTCCTCGTCCGAGTCCCCATGAGAGGTCCGGTAGTACGAGTAAGAACTGCGTCGCTCGCGCTTTGGTGTGTGGTTCGACCCTTTTGAGAAACTTTGCTTGCGCGAACTCACGTTGAGACCAGAGCCAGTGGCATATTCGCCCGTGCTTTTGTAGCGCGGGGAAAAGGTGGTGCGGTAGTCATTCTGACCACTGCTGCCATGGCGGAAGTGAGCTCGCGTTGCCGGTCGCTGGGGTGTCTGCGGCGGCGGGTAGAAGCTGTTGTGTCGTGGTGACGGTGTCGGCGACGGGCTACCGGGGTAGTAGTACTCCGCGTAGGCCGGGGCCCCGTAGATGGGAGATGCGTAGCTCATTCTCCTAAACTCTTGCGATGTCCTGTTGACACCCGAAAATGGTCAAAAAAAAAGCCCGATCGGTCCTGCTGTTCGCGATCGTCCTCCCCACGCGACTCGACTCGGCCGCCGGCAACGTCGGGAATAACGTGGACTTTTTTTTTGTGGTTTTTTTGCTTGAACTGTTTTGGTAGCGCCTGTTGACGTGACGCTGGAGGAAGTGACACCCGTCACCTTGGTATGTGGTCGGTAGGAAGAGGAGAGGAAGACCGTCTTCGTTCGGAGTACATGTCAAGTGTGCTGGTGATATTCTCCTTGGAGAATGAGGTGGATGATTACCAAAGCCGCCAGTTTCACGACTCTGATAGTGGGTGCTCGAAAAGGCTGGACGCTCGTGGTCCAGGCTGGAAGGGGATTGGTAAGAATTGGTAAGGAGCAGTGGTTGTGGTGGTTGGAGAATGTTTTGGCAGAAAGCCAATACTAGGGGGAAGAGGGTCGAGAATGGGAGGTTGGGCTCCGGCGACTCTTTTTAAGTCAACATGCGCAAAAAAGTGTTCGAATTGTGACGGGACGGCAAGCAGTTGGGCTCGCAAGGGTATGCCTGTTGGGAGAGACAAGGATTGACCAGGGGTGGTGGTTCAGGCATGAGATGATGCTTTTTCCAGCCAAGCCCAGCCTAGGTTGGTAATGGAGGGGGGGTGTGGAACTGTCGAGAACCTTTTTGGGGCGTAGCCCGCTAGTCGCACGCCGGGGGGGGGGGGAGGGAAGAGTAGCAGCCACACCGTGTGGGTGAGACAGATGGCACACTGGCTGTCGTTCGTGTCTGGTATGATGGGATGTACTGGACACACGCAATGCAATGCAATGCGGTCGCAGCGCCGCCTCCAGTGAGTGAGTAAGTAGGTATGTATGTACCTAAGTAGGTACTTAGGTAGCTCGTAGGGTGCTGCTGCTGCTGCTGCTGCTGCTGCTGCCTAGGCGTATAGGGTTGTCGCTGCCGCTGCCGCTGCCGCTGCCGCTGCCGCGTGCGGTGGTACCCAATCCCAGCCACTCTCAACGCTGAGAACTGGCCTTGGGTATGTATGGGACGTCTCTCTGCTCTCCTCTTCGGCTCAGCTCAGCTCAGCTCGTCGGGCGAGGGCGAGGGCGAAAAGCGATCGGCCACCCAGTCAGTCCCTGGTCGCCGCCCGGGGCCACGCGAAATGGCCAAAGAAAAAAAAAAGGGCAGGCAGGGGCCCGGAATCAATGCCGTGGACCCGGTTGACCCAGTCGTCAGTCGAACGGGGCTCCTCGGTTGCTGGATTGCGGCTTCACCGTCGCCAATCGTCCCCTAGCAAGGGCACGTTGACGAGGATCGAAATTGAGGGTCCCGGGAATTATGGTACCGTTAAGCAATGATGCCGGGGGGAGGGCCTGGCACGCCTGGGTCCGTCCTCCGGCCTGGAAATTTGCACCCGGGGGTCTAACCGAAATAACGTCGCGCCCGACGGATACGATGGCAGCAATGCCCGTCCCACCGCCGCGTCCGCGCAAGGAGGCCGCCCTTCCTGGGAGGGGGGCAAAACTCTTTCGACGGTCCGTGAGCCAGGGAGAGGGAGCCCACCGTGATAAGGTTTTCCACTCTGGGGACGGCGGCTATGAATCACCGCTGTTGTCGATACGGGCGAAAAGTTGTCGCAAGCGAGGCGAGATGCCGGCCGGTCGTGCGCGTGTGTGTGTGCGTGTGAATGAACGTGCGCGAATGGAGCGATGAGTCCGCACGCACGCGCAGGCCAACCGGGAAAAATAAACCAACTGCTGGGGGGGCACGGCCAACCCGGACGCCGCCGCTTCACGTTCACGAAGGAACCCGTCAGGTTGATAGAGAAGGATCCGATCCTGGGTAGGGGGGTTTAACAAACCGGACCGCGCGGGCGCAGGACCAGCGCGCGCGGGCAGTCGGGCGATCGGGCAGGACAGCCAATCCTTTTCCAATGGGTGGTAGGGGGAAAGGGAAGGAGGGGGTGAAAAAGAATGGAATCAGATTGCGACACGGGTCCAGCTACGGGCTGTGCTGGCTTCCCTGGTCCGACAAGCTGAAGCAATCCAGTGTCGCCGTCGTACAAGCACGAGAAGGCTAATAACGCGGCCGTGTAGTTGAGGGGCGGCCAGAAACAGCCGGCGACGGGCGGGGAGAGCGAGAGGTAATAAAGACGGGCGGGGGGGATCGTCTCGAGACTGCGAAATTCCGGCCGGCGATGACATACGTTGCCCGTTTCCAATCCCAGGTCAGCCAGTGGAGCAGCCGGGCACACGCTCGGGAGATTCCTTCCTTCAGACGAAGCGGGAAGAAAGCAAAAGTTGGCAGCGAAGTCAGGTTCTCGCAGACGGAGCGGCGATGGCGGCAGGGGGAGTGTGTGTGTGTGTGTGTGTGTGTGTGTGTGTTACCCCGCGCGCGCATATCACTCACTCCAAGGGCAGGCAAGTCCTTGGTTCTTCTTCTTAGACGGTGACGGAAACCATCTGGAAGGGGGCCGTTGACCCTTCTATCCGCTCGCTACCTACGGCCCAGGGGGAGGGGACTGCCTACCTCTTTAAGTAGGTAGATTCGGGAAGGGGAAAGACGAATGCGTCGGGGTCCCTCGATTCGCCGTCAGCCCGCACGCCATCGCCATCCATCGAGACGACGGCGATTTGCCTTTTTTTTCGCTTGCGAAAAGCTCAGCTGACCCGGGCAGCACCGGCCACGCCCGGTTCGGCGCAGTCCACCCACACCCACACCCATCACGGGCTGGGATGTGTGTGCTACACGCTGCCACTCAGCGAGCCATATCACACACACACACACAATCACCCTCGGCGCTTCCACTTCTTCTCTTTTTTTTCCCACACCCTCGCGGAGTCAGCCTCCGAGGTCCGGCCAACCACGGGGCCGTTGGATCTATCTGTGCTGGGGGGGGGGGGGGGGGGGGGGGGGGGGGGGGCATGTATCTGAGCATACTTGCGTTGCAGAACCCTCCGCTCCTTAGTATCTGTTTCTGTCCTGGCTGCTGACCCTCGCGCCGTTCTGCCCGCCCGCCCGCTCGCCACGAGGGAAGGCGGCGAACGAACAGGGCGGCCGGCCAAGTCTGGGAAGACGGACGAATGGGGGCCGCGATGCAATGAGCCATGCGAACCCGCCCGCCGAGATGGGGAAGCGTTCGCTCCCCTCTCTCGGTTATGGCCCTGCGTGGTGACCCCATCCACACCCGTGCAGCCTGCGTCTCTCCAGATACGGCAGGTCGGTCACCTGCAATCTGCAGCTGTACTGCGGGGTAGTAAGTATGTGTGCTATGGGAATAGTACTTAGATCCATGGGATATCCATTTGTAGCGACCTCGCTACGCTACGATATGTACCCCCTCCCCCCATTTTTACCGCGGGCACTCACCGGCCGAGATCCCACTGTTGTAGATGGATGATGAATTGAGACCCATTACTGCTTTGTGTCTGTGTCCTGGGGGAGATGGGGCAACCGGAGAGGTCCCAATCGATGATGGGTGTGCACACCCCCTTTTTGCCCGCCCGCCCGCTTCCCCCCTCTTTCCTCACCATACTCCACCACCGTTCGCAAGGGGAGGGGGGGGCCAATCTGATGAGCATGGCCTGGGTGGAACAATGATGCCATAGGGATCTCGCCCTCTGTAATGAGAGGAGTTCATGCACAGCCGATCGGTGCCATCCATGCGTTAAGGATGCATTCCCGCTCTCCCTCCCACGCTCGGTCTGCTCTGCGCCTCCAATCGCAACACGAACCGACCCGTCCGTGACAGAACGCAAGCGTTTCGCCGTCGCCCGTCGTCGGTTCGTCCTTCGTCCTTTGTCACCGCGCCGCCGCCGCCGCCGCCGCCGCCGTCACTCTCGGCGGCAGCTCCATCCCCATCCTCCCAGCGCAGGAACCGTCACACACACACCATGTGCCGCTGCGTCGCACCGGCCTGGTCAGCCTACATGCCCCCCCCCCCCCCCCCCCCCCCCCGTGTCGAACCTCACACGGGGGGCGTCAGTCGGACGCGGGTCGAGCCCTTCCAACCCTCCCCGGCGCCCCCCCACCCTAACCCGAAGGCTCTCGGTCGACAACCACCTTGGACTTCCGCTGCCACCACCGGTCTCGTCACGCCGGCGGCCCCTTCGCTGTCGCGGTATCACGTTTCACTCCTGCTCGGGCCCATGTTGTGACTCGGTAAGGGCCTGACCACTGGAACCTACCGGCCCGAGCGGCGGTCATGTCGGGCGGGCTGCCGTGCGCTCGTGATCTAGAACTGCTAACCGGGGCCTCTGCAGCGTAAGTACGCCCCGTCATCCGCACCGGGACCCGTTTCCCCCAGGCACACCCTACTTACTATGTATTCGGGGCCAATTCGTCACATCGCTCGCACGCCCTCGGCGCGGGCTGGCGTTGGACGTCGTCGCTCCCCTCCCCATACCTCACTAATGCAGAGTGCGGCTGGGGATTGGGGGGGGGGGGGGGGGGGGGGGGGGGGCTTGACGCTTTTCTGTTTGGGAATTGGCTCCCGGGGGGCGGAAGACTGCAGACCGCTACCGGTGCGAACCATTGCCTGAACGGTATTCCCGTTGTGGGCGGGCACGCGAGGGAAGAGGCTCCATACAGTACAGGCGGAACTGTCGGGCCCCGTACGGGTCGACTCCTCCTCACGATGATATTCTCCTAGGCCGGCTCTAAACCCACTGCCGCGGGTCAACCCAGCGAGGTCGACCCCTGCAAGCCATGTTTTTCCCGGCGTCACCAGAAGCTGCCTAGTGGACACCGTCTCCTCGTCTTTCCTCACCTTGACGGCTTCACACCCCCCCCCCCCCCCCCCCCCCGAGTGCCCGCCCCCCGGCCTGGGTCCTCTCGCCAGCGTCCGGGACCCCGGCAAGCCTCCAGACTAGCCCTGTCAGTGCGGCACGCTTTCGGCCAACTATTCATTTCAGAAGAAAAATTTTTCCATGTTCAATTTCACCGCGGCCCCCCTGGGTGTCGCGGAAGGCTACCAGCCCGCGCGGCCAGCCCTGCCTTCCAGCCCCTCGACGGCGACGGGACGGGGGAGGTGGTTTGTTCGTTGCCCTTGACGCGTCGGCGCGGTCAGCAGGGTGTGCGCACCACACACCGCACCGCACCGCACCACACCAACACCATATGGGTCGGCCGGGGGCGCGGTATCGTCAGCCCAGTGAGTCATCGTGGCCATGTCCGCCTGTGCCCTGCGTGCGAGCCCTATCGCGTGCTGCAATGCTGTCCAATATGCGTGGGCCACGCCGTTGGCCGGGAGGTGAGTGGAGGAGGGCAGCTTGCGGATCCGGGCCATTCTGCAGAGCGTTTCCAGTCTCCCATTGGGGCAGCGAGGGGGGAGGGGGATGAATGCTGAGAGCGCTGAGCATGCTGAGGTGCTGAGGGCCATAGAAGGGCCATAGAAGACGGGCCACTGGGGGCCGCTAACCACGACCCTTACCCAGTTGCGCCAGTCATCCACGACCTAGGCTCCGCCCGCTCGCCTGTCAACAGAATCCGCCCGGACCAAAATAGCGGCCGCCAGACGGTCTTGCGACATCGTCGAGCAGATCCCGTCCTTTGCATCACTCACCGACTCTTGCTCGCTGTTGGTTTGCCATGGTAACGCACATGGCGGTGCGAGGACGGGCAGGGTGTGGCCCTTCATGCCCGACCCCAGGGCGTGGCTGGCCTGAGTATGTACGAAGACGAGACGGTCGATGTGCAGCAGCCCTTCCAGTTTTTTTCTTAGTTTTTTTTTCCCTCTTTACCCTCTTTTGCGAAGCGGGTCTCTTTCTCTCTCCCACTCTGCTCTGATCTGGCTAGGGTCGGGGTCGGGGTCGGGAGGAGAGGGGGCCTGGCCAGCAAGCACTCCGTACTCGCTTGGCTGTGACGTCGCGCGCACCCACATATATGAGAGGGGGTGGACAGCGCAGCCCTGCGAATTCCAAAATGCATGCATCCATGGGCGTGGTGGTCGTGGTTTTTTTTTTTCTCTTCCATTCTGTGTGTGCCCCTCGATCTCTTGCCGACGGCGGGTGTGCCAGAAGCAAGTTCCTGTAAGCTAATTTTTTTTTTTCGTGACAGCGCTCCAAAAGCATGGAAAGACGCAGCGGTGCGGCATGGCGGGCGTGCATTTCCAATAAAGCCCCGAGGCCAAGGCGCAGGTTGGGTGAGTGAGAAGAGCATGGCGCTCCCGCGGCGGCTACGCCATGAATTGCTTTTCCGCCGGGGCTGTGTGCGTGCGGCGCAAATGCTCGCCTGCGCGACGACGGGATCCCATATAATTCCAGGAGGTACATTCATAGTCTCGTAGGGATGAGAGGCACGCGGGTCGTGAATTGCCCGCCGGCACTGGCGTGGTGCTGGCAGATGCCGCTACGGAGCCCTCGGGGCGTTCATCGTCGAGCCTCGGCAGCCAATGGCCGCGGCGGTCACGGTCGGGGGCCGAAGATGGGCTTCGCGTCACTGGGGGCTTTGGCGGCGCTACGTAGGCATCATCCCTCCTTGCGTGCTGCTCAGCTGGTCCACCGCGCTCCCCCGTGTCCACGTTTCCACTGGCTGGGAGGACAGCCAGTGTCGAGAGTCCGGATCGAGACTTGTTGATGGATCGCCTTACCGCCTTCCACGGCGTGGGGAGAGAAGGGATCGACCTGGTCGCAGCGTTTGGGGAGGGGGTGTGGGTAGGGCGCGCGCCGCGTCTTCTCCAGAGCCGGTTTTTTTTTCTCCCTGTCCTCTTCGGGCGGCCTCTGTTTTCCTCTCTTCGGGCGGCACAGTGTAATAATAATCATAACGTAGGTGCGCAGGGTAGCTGCCGGTCGCCCCGAGCCCACCTGCCGCTCATTCGGTGACGATGACTTCGGGCCTCTCGTCGTCTCCCACTCGGAGAGACGCAAGCAGAGGCAGCCCGCCCGCCCGTGACGCATGTCCAGCTGGGCGCGCATGAAACAGCATCCAGTCGCACACCCGCGCGGCCCCGTTTGGCCTGCGCCTTTGCCCACGACGAGTCTCGCTCGGCCCACCAGCAGCCAGGCTTGGCGTTGCGACGACGGTCTGGTTGGCGGGAATTCGCGTCTGCCGGGCCCGCGCGCTGACCAATCCTGCCCGTTCGTGCCGGTGCTCTCTGCCTCGACGATCGCCGGGCCCAGCGCTCTGGAAAGACCGCCACGCGTTCGGTCCGCTCTGCGGCACCGCCGCCCCTTGTCCGCGTCCACTCGCATTCGTTAAGTCAGAGAGTCTGTGGCGGTGCCGCGGCCGTGGCACCCCTGCGAAGCACATCCATGTGGCATCCCATGGGATCTCATTAGTAAGGCCGCGCCGGCGTCCCGCTTATGTAACCCCCCCCCCCCTTGCCACCTCCGGATTGTCGTTCCTGAAAGAACTGGAGGCGCCGCGAGCGTCCCCGATTGGCTCCTCTGCTTTCACTCGCCTTCTTACACGTTCCACCGCCCGGGTCCAGTCGTCTCGCCAGTCGGCCGTCCGGCCGTCCTGGATAACGACGACGCTTTGCAACCTCCCAATCACCGGGCTTCCAATCCATCCTCGTATGACAGGGGGGGCCGCCGCACCTTTTAGCCCGCCGGGGGGAGGACTGGTAGTTACCGGGAGACTAGGGGGGACCTCGGGTCGCTAGCCCGAATCGCCCGTCCGTTGTTGGCTGTTTCACGAATGTGCTCCGGCCAGCCGTGGTGACTCAATAACAACTCGCCGCCCCCCCCCCATGCCATCTTTGCCTTGCCTCTTGCCTCCCCCTATCTGGCCTCAGGCCCAAAACACCCAGTGCGGCAGCCAGACAGAGATAGGTCTGTCCCCGAGCCAAGCACCCGAGAATGACTCATTCAAATCTCTTGGTCCGCAGGCCCCCTTGCCGTGTCGCCTCACGGCCCTGGTGAGTTGCTGGTCCGGGCTTCGTTGGCAGCCCAAAAGCCCGCCACCCGGTGGCTGGGACGTCTTGGCCCGAAGAAGGTCCTCTCGCAGAGTTCGCCTTCACAGGCGCTGGCTAGGCGCCGCGTACACGCCAAACGGGACCGTAGGAATGACGACGGCAGGGCCGGAAACGATCTCTGTTCTTTTTGACGGGGCCCAGGCCTCCGAAGGGTCCCTCCCCCCTGTCCACGGGTGGCCTATGTCGTTCCGGGCAGCCGAGTCAGGTCGCGCTCTAGGCAGCAGTTAACGTCGCTGTGCGCCCGCGATAGAGCCGTGATTGGCCCCCCCGGGCAATTTTGCACCAGCGCAAAAATCAGGGTACGAGGGCGCATGGGCGCGTGCTCCGCGACGCGTCCCCTCCTGGGGCGACCCACGAGATTTGTACCGACCTGATGCGAATTCACGTGCGCCGTGAAGGACACGCACGCCTCGCCTCCCCAAACTCCCAACTCGCCCGATTCGCAGAGAGAGAGAGAGGGGGGGCGCGGGTATGTTTCCAAATACTGGCAATGAAGCGGTCTCCCGATGCTTCGTGTGGGCCTCGCCTCGACATGGCTCATACGCTGCTCGACGGCTGGAGGGGGGAGGGGGTGGTCCTTGAGTCATCTCCACGGCAGTGCTGCTGCAGAGAGTCCAGTGATCGCGGAGGGCGTGCCGGCAACGACGGCCTGGGGCGTGAGCTCAGGCAACGGACGAGGCACGACAGTGCGGACGGACTGTGGTCGACTGATTTACTCTTTGTGGCTGCCGACTGCCTTCAGTCCTGGATACCTCCCTCTTCTTGCCATGTGCGCAGAGGACCCACGAGATCTGGCTCCTCACGCTGGCGGTAAAGTATCACGCCACTTCAGAGTCATGCATAGCAAATCCTCGAGGTTTCCGCCCGTGGTGTGTGGGAGGGTGTCAAGTAGTTCTAAAGCAAAGACCTGTCGCCCATGCTGTACAGGAAACCGGGAAACGACCCAAAGCGTAACTAAACGATGATATCACCGTCCTGCATTCTGTTCGTGAAAAGCACTCGTCCTTGGACGCAGCGTACTCCCGGAATCTCCAGCCTATGGGGCCTTCCTTCTACATATGGCCTCCGATACAAATCCGTACGGAAACACGCCCACGCCCACACCCACTCTCACATGCACGTATACCACCAAGCCTAGACGAGCCACCCCGACCGGTGTGAGAGTCGCGGTGTACCGACGCTCGACTAATGTGCGTGGTAGCGCCCAGAGACGGAACGCCGAGTCTAGTCACTCGCCACCGGGTATCACGTCTCCTCGGTATGCATGCCGCCATTTAATTACACGTGAACTACATGCGGGTTGTGCGGTCGCCTACGGGTCTTGGTTACAAACCCGAAGAGCAAGGGAAATTCCCCAAGGAGGGGGCAAATACTCAAGACACCCAAAGGCTAAATATATCTTGGGACCATGAACGATGTTAGAATAGCCGTTACGAAATCCCACGGGGTTTCCGGGACGCATTGCTGTTGGCCCCGGGGTGTTCGTCGGTTTGGCCTCGGCCAGTTCTTATACGGTGCCTGTAAGCATGCCGCGCAGTTAATGGCGACTGGCTGATGAGATGCCATCTGAGGTGAAAAGTCGAGACGGGCGGATCTGCGTGGTAGCTCGCAACTATCAACAGCCATGTCCCTTGACTGCTGTCTATCACCAATGGGGTATATGTTAGTACCCATCGTGGGAGACTTCACGACTCGCCCACTTGTGAGAGTGCCTCCCCTGCCCCCTTTCAATGAATGACGTTACCAATAGCCGAGGAGAAAATCCCCAAGTTTTTATCATGGGGATCGATGTTGAAGCTCCGCCATGTTCATTGCTTTCAAGATAGGGAAGCTGGCCGCGCAATGGCCACCCATTGCCTATACGTATAACGGTGGGCAAGTGTGTACTTAACATCTACAGTGCTGCCTCACGTCACGACCTAGCTCTAGGAAGACGCTCGCATTAGCCACGGTAGAGACGGGCATCCCACCATGGGCTCCTCGTGTGGGACCCTAGACTTTTCGCTTGACCAAGCCCTTAAAGAAATCAAAGCTGTTCTCGTCGCTCTGCAGTGCCCACATCTTGCCGGTGCCAAGCTCCTCGGCCTTCAGCATGCCCCAGTCCCGGGTGATGCCCACGATCCTCGCTTTGACACCGCCCTCGGCCTCCAGCGTGACCTCCTGGCGGCCGTGAAGCCAGTGGGTGTAGTACGTCTCCTCCAAGTCTGCGGTGAAGCCCCGGCGGACGAACTGCTTGTAAAGAGACTCCAGGCGCGTCAGGATGCGCGCTACAAGCTTCTCGATCCGGAAAGGGGCGAGATGCGCGGGCAGCAAGGCGTCCAGAGACGTGGTGGGACGACCGTTGGTGGTGTTGATGCCGATACCTAGAACGACCTGGTAGGAGCCGTTGGAATAGGCACAATTGGCTAGGATACCCCCAATCTTGACGTAGGTCTTATCCTTGGACCGGGGATCCAAGGCGTAGATGTCGTTTGGCCACTTGATCTTCACGGGCACCTCCGAGTATCCAGTGTCGTAGCTCCTGACGGCCTGGACAATGGCAATGGCAGCCAGGTACTGGATGAAGACAATGGGGCGAGAGGGCGCAAGGTGAGCAGGGTGGTTGATGACGGTCGACATGATCAACGACCCGGCAGGTGCGATCCAGACATTGCTCCCTCGTCCGCGCCCCGCGATCTGCGTTGTGGCCGTCAAGGTAAAGCCGGTGGGTAGATTCGATAGCAGGCCAAAGTTTTTCTCGAGCAGGGTGTTGGTGCTGGTGACGACTTCGCCGTACATGAGGTGGTCGCCCCATTCTTCCGACTCGGTCTCGATTTCTCGGTAAGCTCGCAGACTGCCGTAGAAGCCATGGTGGTTGAAGTACGGGGTCTCCTTGGGGCCTGGCCACGTGTCTTCGTGGATGACGATGCGTTTGGTGATGGCAGAGTAGTCAATGATGCCTTCCTCGCCCACGGGCGCCGCCGCCGCCGCCTCCTCGCCGGGCAACGCCTCCTTCAACTCGTGGGTTGACCACCGTGTCTCTGGTTTTTCCAAGTGAAAGGTGTCCACGTCTCCTCTGATGAACTCTTCTCCCTCTTTGCGGGTTATGATATCCTCCCACCGGTGCAGCAAATCGTCGACATCGCCCTTGTTGAGTGACGAGAGGTGTAACTTGGATAAAGACGGTATTTCGGATGTCTCCTGATTGACGTTCAATCCGATCTTGCCGAGGCAGGCCTTCAGAAAGGCGGCGCGGACCTCGTCCGATGCCCTGAGCGAGGCGATCAGTTCGTCGTACCCAGGCACGTCATACTGCTGGCTGAGGTTGGCCGGCGCGAACTCTGGATGAGGGCCACTGAGCACAGCACAGCCCATGCCGACTTTGCAGTACACCATGGCGGCTTTATCCTGGCCTCCGTCCACATCCAAGTCAGACGCATAGCTAGCCAGGACTTCAACATCATCACCCAGCTCCTTGGGGGACACGAAAACACCGCCCCCGTTATAGTAGGATAGGACCTCGTCCGGGAGCGCGCCGGCGCCCCTGAATGCATCTTTGTGGACAGAAAGCTTCACGGCGCGGGCGCCCTTCTCACTGTGGTACTGGAAGCCCTTGAAGGCGCCACCTCGGCAGGTGCCAGGGAAGAAGGCAAGTTCTCTAGACCCGATGACCTCCAGGGCCTTGTTGCCGACTTCGAACTCGCACTTCTTACTTCCGTAGTAGGCGCCGGCGCAGAAGCCCAGATAGGCGCCGCCTCGCCGCACGTACTCGGAGATGAGGGAGTTGCCAGCCCCGTTGAGTACGCGACAGTACCCCAGATCGGCACCGCCCGGGAACACCAGGAGGGCGCAGGAGGGCCCCCACGGCTCTTTGAGGAGAACTGTCTCGGTGATGGGGATAACGGCGTAGTTTGGCGACAGCAGGCGCCGCAGCGTGTAGATGGCCTGCTTCACCGACTCCACAGTCGAGCCGGAACCGGTGTACACAAGCACGTTAAGCTTGCGAGCAGGCGTGATGTTGGTCATCCTGGCGCGTCGGGGCGGCCGAGCTTGAGTCACGATGCCTCGACGCAAACAGAGGGTCACGCTCCGGTTGGTGCCGGAAAGGCCACGAAAGCCGTAAGCCAGGGATGTCTCTTTGAGAGCCCACGTCCACGGCGATGAGCATGGGCTGGCTCCTGGGTCCTACTCAGGTGACAATGGGGGGGGGGAATTGGGAATCGAGGGCGAACGGAAACAATTATCACGGAAACGAGAGTCGTCGTCTTGGCAAAGGGCGCTTTTCCGAGCTGTGATGGCGGGCCGGGTCGGAAGAAGCTCCAGTGTGGTTGGGGCAACGAAACAAACGCTGGGGTCCGTGGCCGGAGCCGCCAAGTTGATCCATTTGATCCATCGGACCCCGACAAACCTGGACGCCCCGACGACGGCAAAGCGCAACCGCGAAAGCAAACCGGGCAACGCACCGACACGGACGGCCATGTCTAACAACGAGAAGGATAAAGCGGCCGCGACGGCAACCGAGGACGACGAGCCGGACGAATGGTGAGCGCACCTGCCGATGACGTTGCAGAGCGAGCTAACGATTGTGTGTTTGTGTGTGTGTGTGCCTCGCTGCAGGGACAAGCGCATCTTCAGCACGGGATGTGCCGGTACGCACCGCCGCGCCCCGTACTCTCTTCTTTCCCTCTTCCGGCACTGACGCGAGGCGGTCCAGACGAGAATGCCAAGATGACGGATTGCTATTTCGAGAAGAAGGATTGGCGAGCGTGCAAGGACGAGGTGAGCGAGCCCCCCCCCCTCCCTCCCTGGGCCCCAGGGGCAACGCGAACGGATCCCGCTGACGACGGGGTCGACGGCGCCAAGATGGAGCTCTTCAAGGCGTGCTGGAAGCGGCATAACAACGACCAGAGGACCTCGACCAAGGATGCATAGAGGGAGTATAGCCTCTGTTGGTACTTTAAGTGCCTACTAGATGTACCTAATGCAGCACTGTAAAGGTTCAATTCCTATTCTACACTGCAGTCACGGCTGGCCCCGCCACTTGGGCCGTCTTGTCATAGTGTCCCGGACTCTACCTACTGGATAGGTGTAAACTGGATGCGTGATGTCCCTCCCATACACTAGGCTAGTATCCATCCCATTGGAAGGCGTAGAATATTTTGACCCACCATCTTTCCCAAAAACCCCGCCAAACGGGCGGCGCTAAACGTTTATCTGAGCTGGAGACCGCCCTCCAAATAATTGCCCGATTTTCCTTAATTGGCTTTCTGAATCTCGGAAACATCGCGAAACCGTCCCGTTTCTCCCACACGCGTCGCCGCCCCTCGTCTCCTCCCGCCCAGAGACATCGGCCGGTTCACGCCTAGCCTTCTTCTTCTTCTTCTTCTTCTTCTTTTTCTTCTTTTTCTTCTTTTTCTTCTTTTTCTTCTTTTTCTTCTTTTTCTTCTTTTTCTTCTTTTTCTTCTCATCCTCCTCCTCCTCTTCTGTCGCCCCCCCGCCAACCCTCGCCATGGCCTCCCGCGCTTCGGCCTGCCTGCGCACGGCGTCGCGCCAGCTGCGCGTGTCCTCGACGCCGCCCTCGCGGGCCGCCTTTGGCTCGTGGACGCGGGCCCGGCAGGCCCCCGCTTCGCCGACCACGCCGACCACGCCGACGACGTCGGCGTCCCCTTCGTCACCGGCGGCAGCGAAGCCCGCCGCCGAGCCGGCTCGCCAGCCCGTCCCCGCCGTCTCGGGCGAGCCGTTGCCCGGCGCCCCCGCGACCCCCGCCGACCCCGCCAGCGACCGCATCGACTGGAGCTCGTCGTACCACGGCCTGGGCACCTCGGCCTTCAGCCCCGAGGTCGCCGCCGTGCTGCAGGCGCCCATCCCGGCCGACGACATCGAGGTCAAGCCCGACGGCATCCTCTACCTGCCCGAGATCAAGTACCGCCGCATCCTGAACACGGCCTTTGGACCCGGCGGCTGGGGCCTGGCCCCCCGCGGCGACCTGGTGGTGCAGGAGCGACTTGTCAGCCGTGATTATGCCCTGATTGTCCACGGACGGTAGGCTGCCCTTCTCCCTCCCTGCCTCCTTCTCTTTTGATTCGTTTATTTGCTCGTCTGTGTTACGAGGAAACCCCTACCCCTAACCCCGGCGAACCTGTGGCTGATATACGCACCTCACCCCCCACACAGATTCGTGGGCCAAGCCCGTGGCGAGCAGCAATACTTCAACGAGGACGGCGTCTCGACGGCTGCCGAGGGCTGCAAATCGAACGCTCTGATGCGCTGCTGCAAGGACCTGGGCATTGCCTCGGAGCTGTGGGACCCGCGCTTCATTCGCCGCTTCATGAAAACCCACGCGATGCAGGTCTGGGCCGAGCATGCCCTCACCAAGAAGAAGAAGCAGATTTGGTTGCGCAAAGACGACGAGCTCCGCTACCCCTTCAAGAAGGCCGCTTAAATTGGTCTGTTCCGCCATTGGCGCCGTTGACCCGAGCTGTCCACGGAAGACGGCCTGCACATTTCGGAAATCGTGAGGTTCTTGTTTTTTTGTAGGATAGAAAATACCCCTGGTGTACTATTAGTTGCGGATTCTGCTCCCTCCTTCCAACCGTGCCGGCGAGATTTGGAGCGCTAGGATACACGTTCGAGCGGTCAAGGTCACGACGCGCCTGGCACCGAGGTAGAGGAAGCCATTAGATGGGATGTCGACACGTTCAAGCATAAATGCAACAGCACAGGAATGTGCAGCTCTCAGCTCCTGCGTCTCGCTGCTTGTTGCCACCCAGTGCGAGTTTCTACCACAAATCTTGTAGCGGACCTGGGCTGCACAATGGAACAAGTCCGTCCAGCTAAGCAAAAGCCCTGCCGTTACCTGGTGTACGGATGTGTGTACGCTTGTGACGCCATGGGCCGGTTTGTTCCCGTGCTCTACTTCTCGACGCCCGAGCTTTGCCCCATCTCGGCTGGCCCGGCCGGTGCCGTTCCAGTTGTGCCCCAGCCGAGAAAACTCCAACCGGCTTTCCCAGCGGCCGGATCGGCGCCGTCTTTCTGCCCGCCTCGCTGCCTCAGTCCATTCTCGTCCTCTTCACTGGCGCTTTCGGCCTCGATTTTTTCGAAATCAACCTCGCTGCGGCTCTTGCTCAGACCGCTCCATAGACTGTGTCCGCTCGGCGATCGCGAGACTTCACCGCCGTCACCACTACCGTCGAGATTGATGCTGCCGGGCTTGCGATCGTGACCGGCCTGCTCGCTTTTCTCCAGCTCCTTCGCCTCCTTGTCTAGGGCGTTGAGCACGAATGCCAGCCTCTCGCGCTGGGCGGCAATGAAGCTGATCTTTTCTTGCGAGCCGCGGATGTGCCCGGGAACCAGGGTCCCGCTGGCCGTCATGTTGGCGCCTTCGCTTCCCGCTCTAGGGGTAGACATCGAGGTGGCGGCACCCTCACCAGCGGCGCCCAGGGCGCTGGCCCCGGTGGCGACGCTCACGGCACCGGCGAGCAGATTATAAAACTCGGTCCCCGCGTTGCTCGCGCCGGTGCTCGCCCATCGTGCAGCAGGCACACTAAATCTATTGAGCAGTGCCTGCGTGTACCCCTGGGACGCCGCGTCGGCCCGGACGCTGGCGGGTCGTGCCTCTTCCTGCGTGGGGGGCAGGCCCAGGACCTTGGTCTTCAGTATTTCAATGGCCTGTTTCAGGTAGGCCATGCCGGCCGCCTTGAGTCTATCGTGGGCGCTCGCGATGAAATCTTCGATGTGGGTCTCGTTCTCCTCCAGGTATGGGTGGAGGTACGTCTCGTACAAGTAGCGTGCGCCCTGGGTCTGCGGCAGGACAAGGTAGAGCAGGAAGAACAGGCGAATGTAGCTGTAGAAGGGGACCCAGACGAGGATGAACTCGGCCCACGATTCGACCAGCAGGGCACACGAGAGAACGGACCAGTACATGAGCCATGGTGTGAGCTGGGCGGGGTCCGAAGTCTTGAGCGCTTTGTAGGAGGCGAAGAGCGGGAAGAGGAAGGACGCTACCGAGCTATGGGGATGGTTAGTCGGCCAACCAGTGTACATCAGGGTTGACAGTGGGGAGATGCGGCGGCGGCGGCGGCAACGGTGACGACGTACGAGAGCAGCTTGGGAATTATGTCGAACATGGCGAGCGGCGGAGGCTTGGTCGGGCGACCAAGACGGCAAGGCGTGCAGATGGGCGGTGTGGTGGGAAGACACTGCCGCACAGCGTAGGGAGGACAACCGTTCGTCGAGGTTGGTAGTGAAGGGGGGGAAGTTCAGGGCGCGGGGGACAGGAACATGAACGAGGGCTGTGGAAAGCTGCTAGTTCGCAAGCCACAGAGGGTGACTGGGACGAGAGGGAAAAGTGGCGATTCAGCGACGCAGGCTCTCGGTCGGAGGCAGGTCTCGGTCAATGATGAAGACGGGATGGTTCTGGGCGACGAGGAGGGAAGTAGGTTCGTAGGTCTGTCTGCTGGGGGCGGATAGTGTCGGGCTGTCTCGGGGTAGCACGATGGTGCTTGTCAGCAACACGCGGTGAGTATGTTCTGGGGGGGGGAGGAATCGGACAGGACGGGCCGGAGTGTCACCTCAACACGGGCGAGGGAGATGGGACGTCGTGTCGGCGTGCGCCTGGAATGAATGAAGCTGCTCAGCTGCTCAGCTGCTCGACGCATGAAGACCGGGAGCACGAGGCCTGACTGACGTAAGGAGCCTGAATGGGGGGTGGACGACACGGGGGAGGGGGGTGGAAGGTGGAAGCCTGGAAGGGGAAAGTGGGGGGTAAGCTGAGCACGGGACGGGTGCAGCTGAGGGGCAATTGGGCGGGGCTGACAGGGTCGACACCCGCCGTGGCTCCCACTCTCCGTAGGGGGGAGGCGCTACTGGACCAGTAGTACTTACCTCTTTACTTCGATTTGGATAGTACGACGATAGGGTCTCCGCCGCCCCAGACTGGGAAGCGAGAGACCCCGTGGGCACCCGGAACCTGGCAAAAGCCCCTGATCCTTACAGGCTGTAACGGGGTATACCCGTATGTAAGCTGGATCCATGCTTTGCCTGGTATCCATGTATGTATGTATGTATGTACCTTACTTGGATGATGTGCTTACTTTTACAGAGATGACCCGATCCTAGATTCAGTAGGTACCTGGTTAAGTAAAGTACCTTAGGTAGGAATCGATGGAATGCAAGTCATTGTCCATGCGCGTCACGAATAAGCACTGACCGTGTACACCAAAGTATGGATGTATTACCTAAGTGGAAGACCGAGCTTCGCAGTCCCTCACCAGCGGCGGAATAACACAAGGAGAAAAGGAGACGAAGAGCAGCAGTGAAAGGGGCTGGGCGGCGGCCTTTAGATAAGTACCTAGGTAGGTACTTGAGTATTCATTGTTGTCCAACCTATGCATCCATGGATGGATTCTAAGTAAGAGGTAGGCAGGTACCTACCTCTTACGCAGGTACGGATTCTATCCTCCAATAAATGTGGAAATGTACGAATACGCCGCAGCAGCAGCAACGTGGGAGAAGCAACGGCAGTATCCCATTAGGCAGTAACAGCCCGTGCAGATACAGTTCAAAAACTGCAACAGCGGAGACCCGCCCTCGACCTCTTATTTTCCACTCCTACTAGCGCTCATTGACTTCCCATCCCACCTAACAATTCATATACACAGCTACACCACAGTCAGCTTCCAACGAGGTCCTTTTGAGAGAGGTAGGTGGGTACGGATCAAAAATCAGGTAAGTAGGAACCTGGGTAGATAGGTTAAGGTACTTGAGTAACCAGCACCTACCATTGGCATAAAGGCTATAGTTATCCGCATTCATCAATGCGCGCTCGGGCGAGAGGGCGGTGCTCGCGTTGTAGGCGTAGGCCCAGTCGTTGGTGTGAGGCGCGTACACGCCCTCGCAGTGCGTCGTTTCGTGGATGACGGTGGTCGCGTGGTCCTGCTTGTGACAGACCTCGGGCAGGGGGGGCCGGACCCAGAAGAGGGGGCACACGACGGTCCGGTTGGCGTCCCAGAACGTGTAGGCCACCAACGGGTCGTCGCCGCCGCAGAGGTTGGACAGGTCGACGCACGAGAAGCTCGCCACGCTGCCGCCGCCGCCGCCGCCGTCGGCCGACGCGCACTCCTCGGCCACGGCCGTGAGCCGGGCCACCACCGTGTCCCGGGCCGCCGACGCGTTGGACTTGAAGTACTCGACGAAGCGCCGGGAGGCCGGGTCGGCCGCGTCGGCCGCCGCGGCCAGGGCCAGCTTGCGGCAGTTCGCGATGCTCGCCAGCGCCGCCGCCTTTTCCGTCGCGTTGCAGCCGTCCTGGAGCACGTACCGCCCCTGGAGCAGCGGCTTCGCCGCCGCCGGCCCGGCCTCCACGGGGAGGCTGATGGTGTTGGACTCGAACAGAATCGCCGGGCCCGACGGGGCCGTCGACGGGGCGACGGCGAAATGGAGCAGGCCCCGGGCCGAGAAACGGTACACGCCGGCCCTTTCGAAGTCGTGGACGTTGGTGCCGTCCACCACGGTCTCGACGGAGGCGCCGGCTCGGAGCAGCTCGAAGTCCTTTTCTCGGAGCGCATCGAAGTCGATGCTGGGATGGATGCCCTTGGGCGGAACCACGTTGCCTGTGGTTGCGACTGTTCAGGACCGGCATTGCACACCAGGGGGCAGTCCGTAACGGGGTTTACTGACCAACGCTATCTGTGACGACGAGTCTCTGGACGGGAAGCGTAGTATCGAGGATGCTCCCTATCTTGACCAGATTCAGGTCGGTCGTCCCGGTGTTTGAGATCCTGGCGACGATCTCGGCCGCGTTGCCGGAGGGTGCGGAGAGGCGCACTTCCAAGGGCGATCCCCCCTCGCCCAGCCATCTCGCGTCGACAGCATGAGCGCGCGCCAGATTGGCGGCCGTGAAGCTCACCAAGGCCAAAAGAGACTTGACTGTCACCATGTTGCGTAACGGACGCGGTATTCTGGACCAGATGTAGAGACCGGATCAGCCAGCCCCCGCAGGGCGATGTCGGGCCCTATAAATATATCCGACTGCTTGATCCATCGCATAGCATCAACCAGGCCGTGGTTCTTTTCTCGTATTCGAGGCTGTCCTGCGTGCTTCCATCCCAATCAAGAACTTGGGCCGTGGAGTTACCGCTGTATCCCTGTTTCCGCTCCACTTACTAGACAGATACTGGCCCGGCACCCATCCCATATCCGATTGATGTTCAGCATGGACCGGCCGGAATTCTCGGCAGGGGCCGCTTGTTCCCATCGCGACTTTCACTTTGTGATGGATTGTATCGTTCCTTCGTGCCTCAGTACCTACCTAGCTGCTTACATCAGGTACCTAGAGCATGCTCTTGTTCTGCCCGAGCTGGTTGCTGATCAGGATATGTGCCTTGCTGCAGAAACTACAAATACATAGTAATGCAGTCCGCTCGTATTGCTATTGGCATCGAACCTAGGCAGACCAATGATAGCCGGCAGCCATGCTGCGAAGTTGCATTGGCCGTGGGGAATAGATGTCGCTGGGTGGACCGACACGCGAGTGTATCTCTTGGCAAAAGGCCGACTTCGTACTTGGCTTTCTGCCGTACGGAGTACCTCGCCCGTGAAAAGGCAAGGGCATAATGGGCGTGGCTGGACACAACCCTAAAGCGGGACTTTGCTTGCCCGAGAAAAGAATAGGATACCGAGGCGGCCGTTGCTGGTATTTCTCCATGGTGGTGGTGTTGATACTACATGTGAACTAACTACTTACCTAGCGGGTGAGGTGAAGTTGTTACTGTGTACCCTAATACTGCTCCGACTGCTCCTGTGTTGCTACCGTGAGCTGCTACTACCGTTTGCTAGAGTTGATGTTAGGTAGTAAAGGCCGTGATATACAGGAATGGGCTCACGTAACAATACATCGAAAGATAGTACGACTTCATGTCCGTGTTACTATTGATGGTCCGCGGTACGTCTGGTACTAAATTGCGAGTGTTCAGGCTCACTGCCATATAGGAAAGTTGGCCGCCTCCTCCAATTGGCCCCCATTTGGGAAGTAGAGGGAGGAGCTTATAGTGCTTTACCTCGTACTCGATAACCCGGAACACTTGGAAGGGGGTTCAAGTCACGGCAGCGGAATTTTGGCGTCATTCGAGGCTTCATTCTGCTAGAAGTTGAGATCGAGCCTGTTCCGGCTCGCAGCCGTTGAGGAGACGGGATGGACAGTACCATCCAACGGCCCAACCGCCTTTCTGACTGCAATACGCCGCGCTGCATAGTCAATGATAGGTTACTCTCCTACCTCGCGGTCGTCCCCCCAGTGGACCAATGCTTTCATGATCGGCCACTGCCAAGACTTGGTGCGGAGCGTCTTGCCGTAAACATAGAACACGCCCGATAGAAGAAACACAATCCCCGAGATGGCTGCCATCTCCCCGAACGCCACCACGTACCCGTCTTTTTCGATCCAAGGGTTGGTATAGAAGCTGAGCAAGAAGCCAAAAAGCGCTACATCGTATTAGATCAGACGCCGACTGAGAGGGGTAGCGCACTCACACTTGAATGTGTATTGAGCCATAGTGACCTCGCCCGCGATCGGGCGGTAGCAATCAATCATGTATACCAGGGATATGTTGGCTGCTTGAACCACGGTGAAGTTGACTGATTGATATGTGAGCTTCGGCTGGGAAGGCGGCCCCAGGACTCGGAGATCAACGGTTCTAACTTACTCAACCCGATGCCTATGACGGCACAAATCCAATGCAGTTGGTGGCCAACACCGACGCCGTAGAGGATCAAGGATAGGGGGCCCGTCACCAGGCTCACCGCCATGGCCGGGAGTCGCATCTCCGGCTCGCGAACGCCGTTGTTCCTGCGCGTGAGACGATCGGCTATCATATCTGACAATGAACCGCCAAACCACACCGCGCTGAAGGAGCCAATCAAACCCGACAAGAACTTCAATGCTTGGCGTCAGCAACTTCGGCTCATGAATCTGGGAAAGTGGGTTTTGGAACTCTCGTGGGACAGTCCAGGCGAACACTGAAATCAAAATAGGAAACCGTGGTGATGAAAGGACAGTGGGGGGGAGGGAGAATTAGCAAAGAGATGAGGAGGTTGCTTACGGTGAGGCCGATTTGCCAGGTGGCAAAGCCGTACATGGATGAGAACGCCACCGATACGTTGCTGGAGATGGCGACGAGGAAACCAATAGTCACTGCCATTACCAAGGAAGCCCACAAGGTCGAGGGGAGGATGATGAGAGCCATAGGGCGCAGCACCAGCTTCCAAACCGGCTCCCGCGTGTAAGTCTTCACGGGGTACGTCTTCAGGACCTTGGAAAACTTGGGCCGGGCCCTGACGCGGTCGTGGCCAAGGTCTGGAGCCACCTGGTCGACGCTTGGCGCCTTCCGCTCGTCGTGTTTGGGCATATCCTTGGATACATGTTCGTCCAGGGCGGGGGCGGTCCCGGCGATGCGGGACCGGTCGTACATCGTCTCGGGGAGCGTGAATACCATCAAGACGCCCGTGGCGGCCGTGAGGGCGCACGAAAGCCAGAAGAAGGCCCGCCACGTCTCGTGGATCGTGATAACCCCCGCGACGATGGAGCCCACGGTGGTGCCCGCGCTGAGAGTGGAGGAGTAGATGCTAAAATGCCCGTGGTCAGTCCCCTCCCCCACAAGAAACCGCCGGCCGAATGGCCCCCCCCCCCCGTACGACGAAGCAAAAAGCAGGGGCGGCCCTTACACCATCATGCGGCCCCGCTCGTGGACGAAGAAGATGTCGGCGATGGTCAGGGGGCCCAGGATCTCGGCCGCGCCCGCGGCGCCGCCCATGAGAACGCGCGCGGCCAGCATGCTCCCGTAGGTGGGCGCGCGGGCGCACCAGGCGGCGGTGGCGGCGTAGGCGAGGTACGCGGCGACGTAGACGCCGCGCCGGCCGAGCTTGAGCATGAGCGGCATCCAGACGAGGTTGCCGAGGCCCATGGTGAGGGCGCACACGGTGACGAAGTAGGCCGACCGGGCGATGGCGGCGGGGAAGCCGGGCCCGGGCGGGCCGAAGAAGGACACGGCCATCTCCGGGAGGAGGATGGCCGGCCCGGCCGAGCAGAAGGTGGCCAGCAGGATGGCCCACGACGACAGCCCGACCACGTAGTACTTGTAGCCCTGCGTCCTGTCACCGGGGAGGCGGAGGGGGTCAGGTCTCCGTGTACGTGGGTGATGGCATGGTTTTGGGGGGGGCATCGTGCCTACCAGTTCAGGGGGTCTTCGCGGTCGTTCGAGGGAGTCGGGATCAGGATCACGTCGTGGGTGTGCTCGTGGAAGAGACGGAGGGTGCCCAGCTTGTTCCCCGAGTCCGCCGGTGCGGCCGCGTCTGTCTCCGCCATGGTCGTCGTCGTGTGGATGAAAGGGTGATAACTGGTCCGCTCCTCTTGCCGCGCACGACTGCGAAGGGTGTGCAACAAATCGTCTTGTTACTCACTGTGGCCACGACGCAGGACGGGGCACATCCTATTTGAGCCTCGAACTTGTGCGATGCGCCCTTCTTTACACAAGGCGGCACCCCACATTCCGATACGCGACTCCTATACCACCACCCCACGTGCCCTCCACAGGTCGGGGAGGGTTACACCCACAGGCAGATACCCGCCTGCGCTATCTCCATAGGCGTATGGAGGAGCGAAGTAGGCAAGCGAAGGAGTCCGTGGCGACCCAGGGTGCATGTTACTTGCATACCCGGGAGGGCGATGGGGGGTGGTAGCAGTCATCCATGTCAGCGACAGCCACCCGTGCCGTGGCTCCAATGAGCAGGGCCTTGGTCCCTCGGTACTACAGATCTACGATAGGTGAAAAGCCGCCCCAGGTACGGTGGCGTTCCGCCCACATTGCCGGTAGTCCTGCGGAGTGCCGGGAAGTGGACAGATAATCTTCTCCGGTTTAGGCTAATGATGACTAGGTATTCCGTCTGCCCAGGCCGTCGGGGATCGTGAAACGAGGGGTTGATGTTGGGGTAGCGGGGATAGGTGCCGGTTGGAGCGATACAGTCCGCACATAGGCGGGGGAGTTATAGGTAGTATTCAGCGGGGGAGGAGAGAGTCGACCGAAAAGATTGCACGGTGGCCGGGGGCCAAAATAAAGCTAGTCGGTCATGAAGAAATCGGAGCTGCCCTAGACGACCTTTCGGCTCCCCTACAGTCGATTAAATCTTCAACATTGACAACAAGAAGACGGGGGACACACCCATCAGCTACCGGCTCTTATTCTTGCTTTTCCTGCTTGTTAGGAATAGGTACACAGCCCATGGCAACACTTTCTGTTTCGCATCCTCTGCGCGATGCCTTCCATTACGCGTAGCCAAACCCCCAGGACCGAAAAGAAAAACGGTGACTGTGCGGACCGGTAATAGCTACCAGAGGAAGGGAAGGGCACAGCGTTCCCCGCGGCGTGGTAGGGGATTGAGAAGAGGGGGGAGAAAGTTGCAAAACATGCTCGATGGGAAACAGAGCTTGTGTGGCGGCGGGACCATCCGCCAGGTAGATGCCGTCGACCCTTGACTTCAGAACGAAGGGCTACAAACGAACAGAAGAAATTGTCCTTGAAAGGAGAAGAGCGACAAGCACATCTCGGATCTGGCGGCTTCGTGCGATGATGGTCACACTGCCTGCGGTGCTCTGCGACTATGGGCACTACTTGCCCATTCGCTCCGTATACGCCGGACAAGAGAAACCGAGCGGATCTAATGCCCACCAGCCCTCCACAGCTCCCCGAAGTTGGTGTTGGCATCCGCGGCCAGCGCCCTGGGTGGGCCGACCTCCACGATTTCGCCCTTGGACATGACCACGACCCGGTCAAAGTCCATGATCATGTCCAGCCGGTGGCTCACGGCCACGACGGTATAGCCCCGAAACTCGACCCGGATGATGTCCTGCATGAGCTTCTCCGTGTCCTGGTCGACGCTGGAGCTGAACTCGTCCAGGAGCAACACACCGCCTTCGACGTCGCCCGCTCCAGGCACCTTCCGGGACCGCAAGCGGCGCCGCAGCACTGCCCGGGCCAGGGAGAAGAGCTGCTTCTGCCCCTGGCTTAGCGTGCCCGGGCTCATGCCCGCCTCTAGTCCGCCTCGCTCCTCGACGAACGGCCACAGATCGACAGCCTCGAGGACCGACTGGCAGTCCTCGAGGCTGGCGAGGCGGAAAGGGTCAAGATTGACCTTGAAGGATGTGCCGTCGGGAAGGAACACTGCCTCTTGTGGGACCGCGATGATACGGCGGCGGAGCGCGGACCGATCCACGAGGTGTAGAGGCGTGTGGTCGATGAAGGCTTTGGCTCCCGTCTCTACTAGTGGGTCCACGAGCTTGAGGAGAAAGGCAATCAAGCTGGACTTGCCGCTCCCCGTGCGTCCGCAGATTGCCACCTTTTCTCCAGGCACAATGGTGAGTTCCAAGTCACGGAGTGCGAGCTCCGGCTCCTTGCCTTCTACCGTTTCGGGGCTTGTGGAACGGTCAGTAAGAAAGACGGATATCAGGAGTCGGGGGTGCGGTTCCGTACTTGTAGCTCGCGGAGACCCCCTTCAGCTCGATCAAGCCCTTTTCTGGCCAAGAGTCTGCGGGAACAACGTCTTCTCCCTCGCGATCCTCGGGCGTTACAGTGTGGTTGAAGGTCCTCAGTCGGGTGACGGCCCCGCTGTGTGTGGTCAGCAAAAGCTTCGTGCAAGTTGAGCTGTTATGAGCCTTACATCGAGGTCTCCAGTTGCGTGTATGAGATGACGAGCCAAGTGATCTTCTCTCCAAATGACATGAGAGAGACAAGACTGGCACCAGTGAAGCCGGCATCGGATCGTAGTTTGACAGCCAGGGCGGTCAAAATGACAGACACCACCATCACTATCATATTCATAACGAGCATCAGCCACTGCTGAATCATGACTAGGAGGTAGGCGGGTCCTAGATCCGACGTATCGTGTTAGCGAACCGCGCCCTCTCAGTTGAGGGACTGCCTGCGTTGATCGGATCGCCGCTGGGTTTGTACTCACTTTGAGATGTGTCCAACAGCCTGAAGTTCTTCTCGCGATCTTCGGGGATGTACCCGAATGCGCGGAGGGTATCGATACCATGGGTGGTGTCACGGAAGTGCGTACTGGAAATGGTCAGTGGGTCACTGGACAGGCACGCAGATGTCCAGGAAACCTGCAGATTTGACTTACTAAAGTGGGCTCTTGGCTTCCAGATCGAGGAGTCGCATCTGCCTTGATGTCCGTAGGTAGAACTTTTGAATAAAGTACAGCAAGGCGATGAAGAACGGGTAGCTGACGCCAATCTGGGGAGCTGCACTCATTACCACAGCGGCTGCGGCAAGGGTATCGAAAAGGCTGGTAATCGTGTTGAGCAAAGCGCCGGGCAAGTCGACATCAATGAGGTTCAGGTCTTGCGAGAAGAGGTTGGTGGTCTGGCCATTGTCGGTTGTCGTGAAAAAGCGTAGGGGTGCCCGCACGAGCGTTCGAAGGATGTCGAAGTGGAGATTGGCCCCTGACCTGGTTACGATGGAGATGAAGCAGAGCCACGCGCATATGTAGAGGGCAACAAGAGCGAGGATATTGAGCATGGCGTAGATCCCCGCGTAAAATGCAGAGGAGTGCGTAGGGAAGTGCTCGACTGAGGCCGCCGCCCAGTAACTCAACCACACATTGCTAAACGACGGCAGGAACCCATAGATGATCGCAGTGAGGAGGCTCAGGCCGGCTATCCAGCCACCCATGCTTTTCAGATAGTGCACGTAAACCGTTCTGTCTCCCAACTGTCGCTTGTTTCCAGGGCTCGAGACCGCAGAAGACGTAGATGTTGTAGGCAGGGCCGATTCAGCGGACCGCCTTTTCGGACTCTTGGCGGCATTTTCTCCCAAAGATCCCGGGAAATCCACGGATTCCACGGACGAGTTGTCGCTGCTGGCTGAGTTTATGTTGAGGCCCTGTACATAGCCGCCTTTGGCCATCAACTGGGCAAATGTGCCTTGCTCCACGACTACACCGCTCTCTCCAAGGGCAACGATGAAGTCGGCGCTGGGAAGATACTTGATCGAGTGCGTGCACAAGATGGCGGTGGCATTGCGACGTCGCAATAATCCCTCGGGGCCAAAGACACGACGGAAGACCTTGGCCTCGGTATCCTTGTCCAGCCCGGAAAATATGTCGTCCAAAATGAGAAGGTCGGTATGCAAATAGAGGGCTCGCGCTAGGGCGACGCGCTGCTTTTGGCCACCTGAAAGCGTGATACCGTTGCTTCCGACGTTGGTCATGTCCCCTGATGAAAGGAGGTCCAGGTCAGCCTCGAGCATAGCTGCAGAAATAACGCTTTGGTATCGCTCTTCGTCGAAAGGGGTAAAGCCGATGATGTTGTCTTTGATAGTGCCATTAGACAGGAACGGGACTTGGTCGCAGTAGCCGACACGCCGAAAGGCTGTATCCAGGGCCACAGTTCCCGAGTGCGAGGGTATTTCACCAAGCAGGGCCTTGCAGAGTGATGTCTTTCCGGAGCCCACGGGCCCACAGACAACGGTGAGCGCGGATCTTGCAATGTTGACATTGATATCTTGAAGGACTTCTTTGTCGGACTCCCAGCCGAACCTCCCTCTGCTTAGGGCGATAGCGGGTGCGGCAGGGTTTGGAGTTTGTGCGGGGGAGCTGAGTCCTGCCTTCTCGGAATCAGCTTCGCCGGGTTGGTTGCCGCCAGGAATACTGCGGAAGTCCTGGCGGTCATCGGCCTCCAGGAATTTCTGGATACGACCAAGGCAAGTCAGAGCCGCACTAGATCAGTAAGATCAGTAATGATGAATCATGTGATGGATGCAAAAGAAAACTTACATCAACAAGGGGATTGTCTGGAAGATGCTGATCAGAGGATTTGCTACCAGGAGCAAATATGAGTACGAGGTAAACATCCTAGCAGGGTCCATGCTGCGTTGCGCAATGGAAAATGTAATAAAAGGCGAGAAAAGGAGGGGAACGAAAGCAAACACTGCCGCGTTTATCATAAGCTTCCGCGATCGAGCTCCACTGGCGAGTTCCGCGACTCTCAGCTCTTGAATTGTGTCCTGTATGGGCGCTGTCAACCCGGATAGCTTGAGGCTCTTCATTTCCGCTATGGCAGTAGAGGTCAAGCTCACGCGGCGCTGGACGGAAGCCATCCACGCCTTGGCCGCTGCTGCTGTAAAGCCTACCAAGCTGGACAAACCCAGGGCGCACAAGATGATGACGACAATGGGCACCAGGAACACCAATCCCAGCTGGTTGTATAGTAGGTAGGCGGCGATAGCGACTTCCACAAAAGCAGCCCAAATATCATGGATAGTGCGGAATCCGAGGTTCATCCGCTCAATATCGGTACTCATAAGTGTGAGGGAAGAGCCAGGGTCCGTGGAGCCAAGCTGGGCATCGGTGGCTTTTTTGTATATAGCGCCTATCAGTATTCCCCTCAGCTTCAACAGCATACGTTGCTGGAGGTACCAATAGAGAGCCGTTGAGACGGCTATGCCGCTGTGAGAAGTGGCAAGTCAGTCCATATCCACGCCAGCAGGGAACCGCTGTTGCGGTAGGGGTACGAATGCTTGCCTGTATATGAGAAACGCGGCACCTATGTAGCCGTATCCGATATTGGAAGAGTTCTCCGCCTCGGGCTTAGCGAGGTGTGTCAGGAGGCTCTCGATGAAAAGTGGCTGACAGAACGTGAATCCCATGAGCGCCAGTCTGGGTATGACGGGGAGCAGCAGGGGCACGGCTAGAGTCCGGGACAGAACCCTCAGCAAGCCAGCAGTACGGCCTTTCATGTGTGCCAAGTCGGCATGCTTCGAGAATTGCTCGTTCAGCACTTTTCCGCGCATCGAGAAATCCAGAGGGTAGAGGTCGTCCATTTGGAGGATTCGTGAATACCCATGGCTGAAGAGCTTGTTCAGCCAGAGATAAGCACCTAGGCTGTAGATGCCCGAGGTCTCCTCTGGACTGTGCTCCTTGGAGTCCCATTTCACAAATCGAGTTTTGCGCTGGGCCTCGAGTAAGAGGATGACGACCTTCAAAGCCACAGATGCCGTGAAGATAGTTGTGTACGTCAGCTCGGGTCTCGTGCCCGAGGCAAGCCAGAAGGTGCGGGCCTGGGTGATGTCGAACAAGAGGGTCAGGAGCAAGTAAATGCTCATGAGGATAGACGGTCGCGGCGACCGGCTATGGTCCAGAAACGACAGCGGCACCATGCACACTGCAGCAAGGAACTGCAGCACGGTTGAGGCAATGGTCGTTTCCGTGACGTCAAATGACCGAATGCCAACCAGAATGAGAATAGCCATGTGCAGACCAATGTAAGCCATGATGGTTCCCTGGTAGAGTCGGCATGGTTAGCTCTGGCCCGCGAAAGGAACGATGGGGTGACGCGTACCAACTTGAGAAGTTGCAGCATGGCTCCGTCCACCACCGCCGGTTTTCTCGCCAAAGTACAGGATCGCCATATGCCCAACAGGATGAAAAGCGACGACGGTACTATCGAGAAGACCAGCATCTCAAACTTGACGGTGAAGTCGAAATCATCACGGCAGCCCGAGACGGTCGGACCCAGGGAATCGTCTTGGGTGCATGTTGAGAACCGCATTTCTGATGGCAGAGGTTGTGTGTGCTCTTGGATCGCTACAACCGACAGCCGGTTTCCAAGAGGGCGGACAACTCTCCATATAGGTAGCCCCCAGGCAGCAAAGGGCTGCGGGTAGATATCCTATCATGATCATGACCAGCCCTCAGTTGCGGCTCGGAGTCGCATGCAGGGGACATCGGAATATCGTCATTTTCGGACTAGTGATTACTCGCCAGGTGGTCGGCTAGTGATGCGGTGGTCGTGTGCGGTGTGCGCTGCTGCTGCGTAAGCCCGATAGGAAGGCGGCAACGCAGGATATTTCTTGCATTCGCACCACTGGCTGCCTGAGACCAGCAGTGACGACGGAAGCGCGCCCACATCCTATAGGGAATGGCCTTACGTACTCTGCAGGCAGACTTGATCTGAGGACTGTGAAAGCTGGTTTGACGTGTCAAGCCATGAGCCATGAGGCTCCATCCAGCAGCAGCGATTCGCAATCCTCCATGGAGATACCCAGATACGCGTACCACGGTTAGGTGTGCAAGCGGCGCAATTCTAGGCCGCGCTGACGGCCGCTGCTGAAAGCAACCACGCATTAGATAAAGGACGGTAGTCGATGGTCGTATCAGACGATGTGCGTGCGGAGTATCACCTGTGTCGGACTGGCTTTGGGTCAGATTGGTTTGGTTTCCGGCGCAACGGGCGGTCGGCGTATTCGGAATGACCCACCTCCCACCCAAACTCCTGGGTCGGATGGGTGGATGGAATCAGATAAATAAAGTGCTGATGGACGCCCCCCGACAGCAGTCGATTCGCCAGAGGTCTATTGTTTCCCTTGCGACTCGTGGGTGCTGGTACGTGCCCCCCGAGCTTCGACGCGACGATGTTTGGATAAAGACTCGCCGGCGCCTCCTCGTGCGGCTTGGGGCCGTGAACAGCCAGCCCAAGGTCTCGGGGGGAGATGAAGACCTGGGGGAGATCAGCGCGCACGCGTGCGCGGGCGACCGAGGAAACAAGCAAAACGTGCACGTGGTCTCGTCGGGACACGGCGACGCTTCCGAAACTGGACCCCAGGAAGCAGCAACGCGACCACCCTCGGTACGCGAGTCGCATCGGAAGCAATGATGCGATTGGGGGTGCAAGTACGCATGGGTGTTAAAGACAGAAGGTGGTGCAGATTGTTGCGGCAACGTCCGTTCCCGAGACTCTTCATCCCCCACTCCCTTGGCCACTTTGGCGTCGTTCGCCTCCCATCACGATCTATATAGTCCCTACGAAACCCTACTTCGGCGCGTCCTTCATTTCTAAAGTACATAATCCATCGTTATTTTACTCCCGGAAACCGTCGCCCGTTCGGCCCAACGATCCAGCCATAAGCCGCGGCCGTTGACACTAGTGGAACGCTGTATAGCTACTTAACATACCTCAGTAGGTAGCTGTACCGAGATTGGCGTCAGGCCCTATCGCGCCCCATGGCAGAGCCGGAAACCAACGACGTCCAGCCGACGCCCTCGTTCTTCACGGCCTTGTGCAACGGCCTCGTCATCCGGACCGTCCAGAGCGTCATCGCGCCGTTGCAATGGGCCGACGACCGGTACCGGAGCGTCTTCCCGGTGCGCGACGGACCTAAGCCGACCCTGGTGAAGAGCTACGAGTGCCGCCCATCTCTTCCGGTCAAGTAGGTCGACACCGCTGGCTGGTCGTGGCCACCGCACGCGGCTGATGAGACGGCAGCATCTTTTTCCCCAGCGGCTGGGACGAGACGTCGCCCGCGACCTTGCCGTGCTTCTTCAGTATCCACGGCGGCGGCTTCTGCGTCGGCTCTCCCAAGGACAGTCTGCCGTGGGACCGCGCCTTCGCCGATGCCAACGACTTCCTCGTCATTGCCCTCAACTACCGCAAGGCGCCCGCCTACCCCTACCCCACCGCTCTCCACGACGTCGAAGCCCTTCTGCTGGCCGCGTACAACGACGCGAGTCTCCCCATCGACAAGAAACGCATCGCCATTGGTGGCTTTTCGGCCGGCGGCAACCTCACCTTGGCCGTGGCGCAGCTGCCCTCGATCCGCGAGCAGGTCAAACCCTCGGCGCTTGTCCCCGTGTACCCCTCGGTAGACCAGTCCGTCCCGCTGGGCGTGAAAGAAGGGAGGCGATACTACAAGCCAGGGCTTGGCCCGGGTTTGCGCAGTGCCGCGACAGACTACCTGACGAAACCGTCGCGCTACTTCAAGTGGAGCTATATCCCCTATGGCCACCCTCTTCGGGACCCTTACATGTCCCCCCTCTTTGCGCCCCGGGAGCATCTGCCTCGGAAAATATTCATCGTGGCTGCTGAGCTTGACCAGCTGGCCCATGAGGCCTGGCGGATGGCCTGCCAGCTCGCCCATCGACCGGTGCCCTCTGCCGATGACAGGCCGGGCCAGGAAAAGCCGGCCGCCACGCCGCCCGGGGTCTTGATATCCGACGATGAGCGGTTCGCATTTGAGCACACCGGCGACGACGGGAGCGAAGTCCGTTGGCTGCTTGTCCCGGACCAGATCCACGGCTTCGATCTCGTCCCGGCCCGCATGCATGGTAGCGAGGAGGCGCACCGTGATGCGCAGCTGAAGACGAAAGCGTACCAGCAGGTAGTGGCCCGTTGGCTCCGCCAGTCGGTCTGGAAGGACTCGGACGCAAAGTCGGCTTAGTGTTCCCTGGTTTGCGACGACGCCCCTCGCGAGCCGGCCGGAGCCGCTCGGCGCTCCAAATATCCTCCGAGCGGGGTTGGATGCTGTACGCTTCACGCGTAATGTACATAGAGCATGCCTACCATCCCCCAACACGACTTGTGCTTGGTAGAAGCTTCGGGCATGAAGATTTCACCGAGCAATTAGATTGATCTTACATGGGACGACGCTGATAATCTTTGGCTTTGAGTTCATGCTTCATATACCCATTGACCGAGTGCTCGTCTCGCCGCCGTCTGAACGGGGCATACCCTGGACGGCTGGAGCCGAGAGTCGAGCGGTGCCCCGTTGTCATTAGCCTTTACGTAGGCGTACGAGTAAAGTCAAATGCAGGGCCAGCGAGGGCGTCGGCAGATTGGACACGATGCCAGCAGGCACGTCGCAACGCAGCTCTACCAATGACAGCTGGGGACATCCCACCTGCGTCCTCGAAATTGCGCCATGCCCCCAGTAGCTGCGGCTACAGCTGGCGGTGCGGCAGGCAGGGACAGAGCCTAGAACCAGGTGGTACGACCAGCAAGAGTCAGTTGCGGTGGCCCCTATGGCTATGGGCCCCCGGGAACGGACTGAGTATTGCTTACCTTGCCGCCTCCTGCATCGTCGCGATCCAGACACACAGGGCCTTGGATTGGGCACGAAAGAGGCGACAGGGGAGGGGGGATTGCTAGCCTTACGGGGCCGCTCGATGTTGGATCAATAGGACGGCGGACCGAAGCGAGCAGACCCCCAGCAAGCCGGGAGCCCCTGTGCAGGTTGGGCTACCGATGGCCAAACCCCATCTCGGCGCCGGAGGCTCCTCCCTTCAGTGGGATGAGGGCTGGATGTCCGTGTCGCGTCGCCGATGGGGGAAGGCCAGCCAGCAAGCCCGTGCGTGCTGTCAGCAACGGACAAAGGCCGCCACGATGTAGGGGTAGGTCAGTGGCGCACAAATTGGCCTTTTTCAATGACGGCGCCGGTTCCCTGGTGGTGCCCGTGACGGTGCGGGAGATGGCGTGTGAGATGGAGGGATGAGTTGGGAATGGCTGCTGCTTGGCGCTCGCCTGTGCCCGCTAGCCCGCAAATAGTGTCAAAGTGGACACGGCGCGCAGCCACGCCTGGAGCGCTCTCCTGATGGCTGCCGTTGGGCCTGAAAGACGATGTGGCACGACGTCATCGCGCGCCGCGGCCGCGAGAGAGCGCAAGAGGGCGGGCTCTTTCTCTTTCGCAGTGCCCGTGACAAAACGCCCGCGCGGACGCCGAGGCAGGCAGAGGGAGTGGACGATGGGAAGACGGGCAGAGAGACAGAGAGCGCCTATCTCCAGGGGGATGGACGCTGTTGCGCATCGAGAAACGACGGCTGGTCGGTCGGAATCGCGATACAGCGGGAGATCTCGCGTATCGGAGGTCCTTTCGTGCTCGCAAGGTCATGCTGGCGAGTCATCAAACCCTCGTATACCCACCGACCCAGCTCGCCAGGCGGAGGCCCAAGGTTCTATCTTTTCGGCCAGAATACATATCCGTACAGACCGGTCTGCCTGGGGAATCCGTCGTGGTGACACCTGGAAAGGGAATTCATGGGTCGCCGTTGAGAGGGCCTGGCGTGCCCATCCCGGCGGCGTAGATGGGACGGACACACACACACACATGGATGTCTGCCCAACGCCTGCCTGTCTGCCCGTCTGCCCATTCGTCCGTTCCAGGGTCATATGGGTTTTGGACCGGATATGATGCTGTCGGTAGGGCGGTGCTAGCGCGGTACCTCTCTCTTTTTTTTTCTCTTCCCCGAGCCTTCGTGTTGTCGCACCAGGCGGCACGGGTGGACTCGCCTCCATACTTTTGGTTACCTACGGTACAGCTTGTTGGATTGCTCCATACGGCCAGCAAAGTTCCGCCTGCCCAGGGCCCCATCCATCACCACATTTTCGCCAGCGAGAAGGGCCACTGGCGGGCGTCGATTCGTCAACGCGACACCCGTTGGCCGGCGACCATTTCCACACGGGCTGCATCGACAGTTCTGGCCCGCGAACGCCGGGGGCCTGGATCCGCGTTGACGCGGCCCAGGCATATGGGAAGGGACCCGAACGTGCACCTGGTGGTCTAGAAAGAGCCCGTAAAGATACCTGCATACATCGTACCTACATACTATTAGATGCGAGTGACTACTTACAGAGAGAGGAGAGAGAGAGAACCCACCGCCGGGGAAGGGATCCATGGAGGAGGTGCCACGGGATGTATGTACCCCCTCCATAACGTGGGCGGGCTGCCGGCGCGCTCTTCAACTCCAACCAACACCAACAGGCGTTAGCGAAGAGACCCTGTCCTGGTTAGTCCTCGTCCTCGCGGGCCCCCAAAGCAGGCTTTTCCTCCACTTGGTCTCTGTCCCTCTCTCTCTCCCCAAGTATGGAGTACAAAAAGATACGCAGCCTGCCCGCCTGCCAACCTCCTTCATTCCCAGCACCAGCGACGACAACCGTACGGGGCTCAACGTCGTTTTAAAGCCGCCCGACGACGACGACGACGACGACGACGACGTCTTCCCCCCCTCGGAGCCAGCCAGCCAGCCAGCCAGCTAGCCTTGACTAATATCAAGGCCAGTCGGTGTTTCCTGTTTCTCGAGCCTACATACATACAACCAGCAACAGCAGCAATAGAAACGGAAGGCAGCAAGCACTTATCATTCAGCAGTATCAGCAGCAGACCACAGCCAGACAGACAAAGAAAAAAAAAAAGACTGCGCGTGCCGCCGACCAGCTGAGACCCGTCGAGGTCATACGCAACCACCGCGGGGTGCACCAGATCCGGGAAATTCCATTCGGCCGCACACCAACGAGAGCCGGTCCCCTCGCTCGTCTGCGGGGGTGCGCATTGCATAGCTTGCATAACGCGCAACCACTCACACAGCCCGCCCGTTCTTTTTGGCTGCCGACGCCAGAACCTGGAACCGCCCCCTCTGTCGTCATCAGGCCCGAGCGATCCTTCTCCTCGTTTCTCTTCACCGCCCACCACCTGCCGGAAGCGCCCTCTTTCGGCACTTGTTTCCCATCGTCCCCATTACCGGCCCTGCATCTATTCGCAGCTCGTGGCACTTGGCTTGTAACTACCTGCTCCCGAAGACATGGCCTACAGATCGTCGGCCACCGATTTGCCCATCCGCGGCGGCGGTGATAGGTGGGACCGGGACCGGTTCGCCTACGAGCGCGAGCGCGACAGGTTTGACGACCCGAGGTTCGACGACAGGTTCGACAGCAGGTTTGACGACAGGAACCGTTTTGACGAGCGTGATCGGTACCCCCCTCGCGGGCCCCCTGGTCCCCCTGGCCCCCCGGGTTCCTCCATTGCCGGCCGCCCTCGCGATGTATCGCTCGACGGCCGCTATGACCGTGAGCGAGAGCGCCGTGCTCCCCGCCCGTGGGAGGACGACCATGTAGTACGGGACAGGCGCTACTACGACGATGAACCCCGGTACCGCCGACCTTCGCCTCCGGAGATGGACCGTAGCGTTTTCTTCGAGAAGGAACGTGACTACCGCAACTCTTCGCCCCCGCGGAGACCAACCATGATGCGGCGTCAATCGTCCCTTGACACGTTCGACCGTCGGCCCGCGCCGCGCTTCTTCGAAAGAGATTTCGAGAGAGAAGAGTATGGCCCCCCCGCTCGGCGTGCGGATTACCGCCCGGAACCCCGCCCCGACCCGTATGCACCTGTCCCGCTTCCACGGTCCAGAGCGCTGCCGCCCCCGAGGATGTACGCCGAGCGCGAGTACGATGAGATCAAGGTGTCGGAGCCTGAGCGCTACGGCGACGACGACTTCCGTGGATACCCTGAGCGTGTCCACGAGCGAGAGGTCATCAAGTCCAGACGGCGCAAAGACCGCAGCTCTTCACGGGCCTCCCGGACCAGCCGGGCGACCAGCAAAGCGCACACCCACCACAGCAGTGCCCGCAGCAGTTCTCGGACATCTTCCACCTCCAGCTCAAGCAGCAGCGGCGGAACTACCGTCACCGTCAAGAGCGAGTACCCAAAGAAGGGCAAGACCAGGATCCCTAGCCGCCTGGTGTCCAAGAGGGCGCTGATCGACCTGGGCTATCCTTTCGATGAGGAGGTGCGTGCAACCCTACTTGGCTGTGGCTTTGAACAAATTGCTGACTTTATCTAGGGGCACACCATCATTGTCCAGGTGGCTCTGGGACAAGAGAACATTGACGACCTCCTCAAGCTCAGCGAGGATTACAAGAAAGCCGAGCTTGAGGTGGTGGCAGCCCGCTCCGATGCTGGCGGCTTGATCGAGGAGCGGGAGGAGGTGCGGGAGGTCTTCGCATTGCCGCCTCCGCCTGTTCCTGCTCCTCCTGCTCCTGCTCCTGCTCCGGCCCCCGCTCCGGCCCCGGCTCCGGCACCTGCCCCAGCCCCCGCGCCCGTGGCTGCCCCTCCGCCTCCGGCGCCTCCTTCAGTATACGCGGCGCCGCCCCCGCCCCCGCCAGTTCAGGAGGTCCCGCCCCCGCCGCCTCCGGCAAGCGTATACCACGCGCCGCCTCCTCCCACTGTGTACCACAATCCGCCGCCGCCGCCGCAGTCCGTATACCAGGCCCCGCCGCCGCCAGCCGTGTACCATGCCTCGCCGCCGCCGCCGCCGGCTGCTGAGTATGTGAACACCACCACGGTGATCCGAGAGCCTTCGCCTGTGCGGAGCCACCGTAGCTACTCAACTTCTACTACCTCTCGGGCACCCCTGATCGTGGATGGTGGGCCGCAATACTATGAGGAGGCCCCTCTGGTCCTGGCCTCAGACCGCCGACGGGACGAAAGATCCATCAAGGCTGAGATTGCACGGCTCGAAGCGGAGCGTGAACTCATCAAGCGTGATCGACACCACCACCACCATCATCACAGCCATAGCCACAGCCACAGTCCCGGCCGCGAAATGGTGCGCGCAGAGCGCCTGAGCACGGGAGAACTTGTCCTGTACGAGGAGAGGCTCGAGAGGGTCGAAGAGGGCCGGCGTGGAGCGCGCATCGAGAAGGACAAGAAAGGTAGGATGTCCATCAGCGTCCCAAAGAAGCGGTAGAAGAAGGTGCGCGACGCTACCCGTTTCTACTCCCGAACAAACTGCTGACGCCCCCCCTCGCAGGCCCCCCACCCAAGGTCATGAAGGCCATGCTTGCCACCTTGACCTAGCGGGTCATGCTGGGACGGGTTTTCACGGATACGGAGCATTTGCTTTAGGTTCCTGTCGTACTTACAGAGCAACACTTCTCGGCCGGCACGGCATGGCACAGATACCCTGGCACAAACAGCAGCGGCCTAGAAGACCCCCGGCTTTGGCCCATGGCCGTGTCGGCCAACGCGAGAGAGTATAATTAGACAGGGTGGTCTCTTTTGCGGACACGAGAACTCTGGATAGTTCGGGATTTCGGCAACGATGGAATGCGTACATGGCGAGCCAGGCCCACCCCCCATCCGCCTCCTGTACGCAGCATCTCCGACATGTTAGCTCTTCAACACATGGGGTTGCTGGATACGGATAAGCGGGGCGTGGAGTTGACCGAGCCCTTCACGATCTTACGACCATTTCCCCAGGGATATAAATCTTTATGTATTTGATGTACACGCTATTATACCGCACGACTTGATGGAGAGCGTCTCTCTCCGAGCTGCATACCGATAATCGATTAGCTGTGTACCACTGAGGTTTTTAGGAGAATGCTTGATAGAGAGAGCGTGTGTGCGAGGGAGCGTGGACTTGATGCCGTTGTCCCCGTCACTGTGGTTATCGTGACGTACATGGTTCGAAGAAGTACTTTCGTAGCTTCTCCAACGGCGCTCCGGGACAGCCTTCCCGGGGTGAATGGGTGCCGAATACGGAGCCTGGCCAGGCAGGGGCGCCGGAGGGCTTGGCTCCGCTCACGTGGCGGGCGACATTCCTATCCCGCGGGCCTCGCTTCCCAGGCGGAAACTTAATGCCCACCAGTGAGGGGAAAGTCCCCCCTGCGTGCGCCCGTCCGTCGGCTGGGGATTGAGGTCGGGGGGCGGGTTTCGATAAGTAGTATACCGCGTCGGGGAGAGGGGGAGCGCATCAGTAATACTTTGCCGGCGCTCTTGGTATATACTTCACGGGGCGCATTATTGCCCCCACCCTCACATCCCCCCAGATTCGCGAGACCCGCCCCCTCTGCCCCCCCCCCCCCCCCCCCCCCCCCCTTCTGCGCCCGTTCCGTCTTCCCAAAGAGGAGGATGCGCCGGCCCGGCCCGGCCCCCGTCCCCACGGCCAGAGTGCGCTGGTGTGTTGGGATCCGGGGCCACGCCAGGCCCGGTTGGCCATATGTATAATAGACGAGGTCGCCCCCTGGCGGGGTGCGGGTATTGCTGAGAGAAGGAGGCCAACCGTAAGGGCATCATCCATTCTGGCTTTACTCTTCTGTCTTTTTGTTTCTTCTTACCTTTCTTGAACGCGTTTCATGAACGTGCCGCATCCCCGAGTGTCGTCAGGCAACGTTACCAGCTCGGGTAGATCAGAAGCGGCAACCGCAAGTTCCCCCCCGAGTCTCTGATATTGCTGGCTGGGGCTGGCTTGTCCGAAAAGATCCCTAAGCCCACGATGCCGCGCCGTTCCCTGACTCTGTCTCTTCTCGCCCTCGGCGTTACGGGGCTGCCCGCCACCCGAGATGCTGCCGAATGCGCGCCCGTGGCTAGCTGGCCGGGTTGGGAAGGAATCAAGCATGTCTTTACATTGTAAGCCTCCTCCCCCCCCTTTTCTTTTTTATCAGCCCCTCGATCCCTGCACTATCCAGCCGGTTGTGCTCACACTCGAACAGCGGCGACAGCTATTCGCAAACGGGTAGGGGTTCCCTCAACGCAACCAGCGGCCGGGACGCCTGGGGACAGCCAGAGTGTTTTTGGGCTCTTCCGGGGTCGTATGTCCCGGTGCATGGGCCAAAGAGAGAGGGGAAGAGAGACGGGGGGATGGAAAGAGAGAGAGAAGCTCACTGATGCGCGGATAGGCTTCGATTGGAAACTGACACCGCCCTCGCCGGGCAACCCGCTGGGCAACCCGGCCTACCCGGGCTGGACGTCGGCCAACGGGCCCAACTGGGTCGACTACTTGACCGTCAAGTACAACGACTCGCTGCTGCAGACGTACAACCTGGCGGACGGGGGCGCGACAGTCGACTCGGATCTCGTGGCGCCGTGTAAGCAGGACCTGGTGTTCCTTATACCCCCCCCCCCCCCCTACCTTTTCGTTTCTAGCACGGATCCTCCCCCTTGTATTCCTTTATCCTCCGTCTTCGTTGTCCCGGCCTAAGCGTGCCCCCGACGAAGCTTCAGAACCCCCCCCCCCCCCCCCCCCCCCCCCCGTCCGGGAAAATCGCTGACTCTCGACGACGGGCAGGGCGGCCCGAGGTGCGGTCGCTGAAGTACCAGGTGCACACGGACTTCGCCGCGGCGTACGCGCCGCCGTCGCCGCAGGCGCCGGGGGCGCCGGCGTGGACGGGGGGCGACTCGGTGTTCGCGGTCTGGATCGGCATCAACGACGTGGGCAACTCGTACTGGCAGGGGCCGGAGGCGACGGACGGGCTCAACGCGCGGCTGCTGGCGGGCTACCGGGCGGCGCTCGACGCGCTGTGGGCGGCGGGCGCGCGCCACTTCGTGCTGCTCAACGTGCCGCCCGTCGACCGCAGCCCGCTCATGCTGGGCCAGGACGCCGCCGCGCGCGCCCTCGAGCGCGCCGACCTCGCCCAGTGGAACCGCCGCGTCGCCGCCCTCGCCGCCGCCCTGCGCGCCGACCACCCCGGCGCCGCCGCCGTCTGGGTCTACGACGCCCACGCCGCCTTCGCCGCCGTGCTGGACGCCCCCGCCGCCCGCCCCGAGACGGCCGGCTACAAGAACACCACGGCCTTCTGCGCCGCCTACGAGAAGTAAGCCCATGCCCCCCTTTTTCTTTTCCCCCCTGTCTTGGCCGTCCCGTGAAAAAGCGGGCGGGCCGTCGTCACGTCCCCGGCGACGAGGCTAACCCGGGTTCTCACCAAAAAACAGCGGCACGCCCGCATGGGATACCTTCACGCCGAGCTGCGGCGTGCCGGTCGACGAGTACTTCTGGCTGAACAGCCTGCACCCGACGTACCCCATGCACGAGGTGGTGGCGCGAGAGGTCGCTGAGCAACTGCGCCAAGGTCCCACTGCCTGCTAAGGCGAACGTGCCCTGTGATGGTTGTCCTGCCGTGCCGTACTCGATGCAGGCGTATGGCATGACCCGGCTGTGTGTGTGAAGTAGCTGGCCGAGCAGAACGGTGAGCGGCAGGGCCACCGTGGAGGATATGGGGCTCAGTATGGTAAGACGGCTTCAATTATTCAGCCCGCCGTAAAAGCAAAAGGCATTGGAATGATACAGCGAAACGCCAAAGTCTCCAGAACGTACAAGCTTCGTGAAACACCCTGCTCCCCAACACCGTGATCCAACATCCCTGATTACTTTAAACCAGCATCATTAACAAGTCCCGCCATCTGATCCCCCCCCTCGTCTCGGTTGGGGCGCGCCCCGGGGCGGGCGGCGCAACCCCTTTTACCGGTAATAACCACCCTCCTGGTGCGGGCCTTGGGCGTATCCGCCGCCGGGGTACTGGTGGGCGCCGTAGCCCGGCTGGCCCATGGGCGGCTGCTGGTGCTGGCGGCCGCGGCCCGTGAAGCGGCTGAGGAAGCCGCCCTGGGGGTTCGCCACCTGGCCGGCGTAGCTGGTCTGCGGCGACTTCTTCCGGCCGCGGCAGCAGCAGCACCAGAGGAGGAGGCACGTGAAGGCGAGGACGCAGAAGGCGGCGATGGCGATGCCGATGATGGCGCCTTTCGCGAGGCGGCGGCCGCGGCTGCGGTGGTGCTGGCGGGCGACGAGCTGTGAAAAAAAAAAAAAGGTTTGGTTAGAATGAGGGTTGGGGGAGGAGGTGGTGGTGCTCAAGACACTGCCATGCCAAGGGCGTCCGCGGGCTCTCTCTTACCTGGGCAACCTGTACTAGACTGGACTCCATTGCGGAATATTTCTTTGGAAAGAGGTATTGAATAACGGGACGAGAAATGCGTAAGCTTCTGCTCGACTTTGGGACGACACTTGAGAGAGCGTGGATGGGGTCAGATGTCTGGGCTGGTCGTGGCTGGTGTTGGACAAAGGTTCTTTTATATACTCTACCCTCACGTCATTCACAGCCTCCCGGCATTACGTAGTTCGTTCGGCCCTGGATCCTGGAAAGCTTGATATTTGCCAAACAGGGAGCCGGATGCCGGTACATGCGGTTTGGTTTGGGGGAGTGGCAGCCCAGGAATGGAGTCTGGTCTGGAGGGTCTGTAGGGCCGGATGATGTACCTTTCCCGCCGAGTCAAGGGCAGCCAGTACTTGCTGAAGCTTCTCTAGCCCCCGGGGCAGCCGATCCCGATGGCGTTTTGACACCTCTACGGCAGCCTTACCCGTTGTGGCCGTCATCGGTCTGCTGTTCTCTCGAGACTGGGAGATAGGGCCTTGCCAACAATGTGGAAAGACGGTCGAAAACAGTGCCAGGGCGGCTTGGCATCTCGTGGGTTTGGCCGCTGCGTCGTCACCCAGGAGGCTCGGCACCACACGCCACGTGCTTGGCGCAATGCCGACACCCGAAGACCCTCGAGGCCGGAAGAACGGCTCCACGATTGGGATCCAGCCAAGAACGGGTCGACGTCGGTCGTTGCCTTTGTGTTGCTGGTGGGCTGGTGGGTTGGGGAGGATCCATATTCGAGGTCTGCCGTATATAGAACTGGAATAGGTAAGTACCTACTTAGGTAGATAGGGAGGTAGAAGGTAGTCAGTAGAACGGAAGGGCCGAGATGTTTCCTCATGTCCATCCTGATCGCTGTTGAAACACACATCCATATCCACTTGTCCATACTTTATGTACTTACTGCCCTAGGGACCCGCACGCTCGAGCCACGCCTGGTGACTTCAATCCCTAAGTACTTCTTAGTACATAGTAGGTTCCCCCGCCTGACGATGCGCTTCCTGTGGGGAGCAGCCCTAATAAGTGAGGGAGAGGTAGCACTTACAACTACATAACTGTAGATATCGAGCCCGTCTCCCCGTCTTTGCCTGGTGCGAATCACCCGTCCGACCCGCGACCATCAATCATTCATCCCCATGTCGGTATACCCGATACTGCTGCCATCGTGCACTTGGTAAAAAAAAAAACCGGCATTCACTTACCTCAAACGCCCGTCGCTACTTCGTTGCCTCGACGGGCTTCTTCTGGTTCGAGGTGGCTGTAGCCCACCAAGGCCAGTCAGTGCGTATGGTCCCTTCTCGCCTTCCCCGCGAAACACCCCGCGTCGGCAACGCCGGCGGCACAAAGGCACCACGAAAGGATTGACGGGCGACCAAGAGCCGGGCAGTATTTCCGCAGTTTCCGCTCTGCGGAACGATGCATCGACAACCACGGAGCGATTATGGGACAAGAAGAGGACGCCGTGGGGGGGCCAGTGTTTCGTCCTCTCGCACAAAGAGGGGTTCGTTTTGTCCTCACGGCGGGCTCACGAGTCAATGCGGTTGCTTCTCGCGCAAGAGCCGACGCTTGATCTCTATCTCTATAACATCGGTGAGGACTTGCCCGCATCTTGCCTGGTAAAGGAGCGATGCGGCCCTCGGCGTCATAATGGCCCAAAGAGGAAAAAAATAAACACCAGACCGCCCCTCCCCTCTGCCATGGCGTTCTGGTACTTCGGATCATCATCTCATAATATGGATGAATGGCAATGCATCTCCGCACTGCTGGTTTGGCGGGTCGACCCGGCCAGACGCGTCTGGGGTGGCTCGGGTGGCAACCTAACAACCCCAGAGTTTCCCCGCCGAACATCTTCATTGCCAATACCGCCCCCGTCCGAGACATGTGATGCGGCTGACGATCCCCGAAGGGCAATTGAGTTGGCGCATCTTCGTGGAACTGAAGTTAAACGACCGCTGAAGAGAGGGGAAGCGGGAACACCCGACCTCAATACGTGCATCATCATGACGATATCGACGTATGGGGCCCGCAAACGTCATCGTGCAAGCGCGCGCGCAACGGGGAGATTAAATTGTAAACTGTCTCTCGGAGGAGCGTATCTGTTCCTGTCGCCATTTCGTGAAGGTCCGCTCTGATCGACTTGGATACCTCCGTCAAGTGAATCCCGGCGATATTCTACCCACCTAACAACCACGACCTCAACAACATGGCAAGCGAGCGAGACGAGGGCAGGCGCGGCGTGGACGCCGCAACAAATGCCACCAAAGCGAACCTGGACATGACAGACGATACCACGGCCCCGGGCGGCACTGGGGGGGCCACTGTACGTCACGGGCGCGGTTGCTTGTCCTGATCCGGCCAGAGTAGCTGACCTGCCATGCCAGACGAGCGGTAGGCGCCAAAGCCTGATGGAGTCGATCAAGGAAGCCCTCAAGCCGGGCGACGTGCGGGCGGCCGAGCAAAGGCGCATGGCCGACCCCGACGAAGGCCCGGTAAGCCGCGCGCTCGAATCCCGGATGCCGGGCTCCGGCGCGCACGAGGCCGGCGGCCACATCAAACCGGGCATGGTGGAGGCCATGATGACGGGCTCGGAGCGCCGCGGCGGCCGGAACCGCAGCAGCGGCTTCCTGGACCACCTCATGGGCCGCAGCCGGAGCCAGGACGACGGCAGCGGCATCCTGGGCTTCCGGAGCGAGAAGGAACACATGCGCCGGAACTCGGGGTCCGACGACGGCGGCGTCGACGAGAACTACCGCTTCGGCCAATACGGCACCGAGAAGGCCCGGGGCCGCCGGGGGAGCCGGTCGAGCAACGACGTGCCGCGCATTTCGGCCTTCGACACCCATGGACCCCTTGGCCATCAGTACTCGGTAAGTTTCGAAGGAACCCTCTTCCGCTGCGTGCCGTGGCTGAAACTGACATCCACGCTAGAGCGAAGGAGGGGTCGAGGGGGCAGGTGAAAAGGGCAGAGTCGGGGGCATTTCTCACACCAAAGGATGATGGGTGGAGGGGGAGGGTCAGGGGCTGCCCGAGGCAAACAAAAAGTAGCAAAGGATATTCTGTCGTGTCGAAGACAGCAAATTCGCTTCCAAAAAGGAACAAGAAGAAATAAAAAAGTAACAGACAAACTGCCTGGTCACCACCAGGCTAGATTTCAGTAGTTTGTTGGCAACGGGTCTTCATTATGAACAAAATTCTCAACTAAACCACTCCTCCGATGTTTCAGCCTCCTAAAACAGCTCTTCACCCAAACGGCTCTTCATCCCGTAATAGGGTGCTTAATCTACTTTCTCTACCTAAGGTCCCCTTTCCCGTAACATGGTAGACAACCAGGTCAAGTGAAAATAAGTCTATTTACCTTGTTCCTAGCAGCATGCAAGCTCAGGAGGGACAGCCGGTGTCTTATAAAATCTTGGTGATTCCAAGGAAATATTCTATGGACGAAAGGCCTGTGGTAGGTTTCTTTGATGCTGTCCACGAGAGGCTACGGGTTTTAGGCCTCTTTGTATTGTTGTCGGAACTAGGCGCTGTCCGCACAGGGCAGGAAGAATAGTGTAACTACAAACAGACTGGGAAGGGCAGTATATCAAAGAGGCCAGGCACTCAACACATTCCCACATCATTCTTCACAGGCACATCTCAACTTCACCTCGGCCTACAAATACCAATACCCCCCGCCTGAGACCACAGTTGGTAGGTGTGGCTGCTGGGGATCTACCCGACAGAAAATTCACTTGAAGTGCACCAAGGTACATACATCCATCTGCAAACGAACGGTTGCCTCAGCACTGGTGCCTGTTTTCCCAAACGGCCTCAGTTCCGGACCTGGTCCTGGTCGCACTGCCGGAGCCTACCACTTCTCATTTGTGCCCATCGACCCTTGACAAGTTACCACCTTGACAAGTTACCAACCCGACCTACCTCCCACCCCCGCCGTCTTTGTTTCTGTGCCCAGCACGGCTTGGCTCTCCCTCCACCACCCACACCCGTGCCGGAAGATGGACAACATGGCCAGCCCCAAGGAGGCCACCGTCATTCGAGGCCTGGGCAACGTCTACTCGGTGGGTCTGCCTCGACTCGTCGGTTTTTGACACCCGGCGGCTGCTCTTCCCAGCGCATGAATCCCGTTTGCTGACGCGGGTTGCACATCCACAGGGCCTCGGCATGCTTCTGGGCACCGGCCATCTCTCCGCTGCCACGCATGACCACATCTTGTCCCTCTTGAACGAGAAGGAGTCCCCCGGGCTCAAGGACAAGGACGACGACGGCAAGAAGCCTCCCATGGGCCATCCTCCTCTGCGCAAGGATCCTCCGCCCCCGTTGGCCGGCCCTAAGCTGAACCTGACGTAAGTGATGGCCATAACATAAAGCACGCACATTCGTGGCTGGCTGCCTACCCCGGAAACTAACTTGGGGGGTCCCAGAATCGCACAACAGGAGCTTCCCAAGCCTGGCCGTCTTCTTCTCAACAAGTCGGGCGCCGACTCGGTGGACTCCTCCTCCAGCGAGACCCAGGGCACGTGGCACAGCGCCATCCCCGAGATGCCGCTGTCCTCGCAGGACGGCCACGCATCGGAGCCGCCCGTGTCCCACCTGGTTTGTCCCTGGTATGCCACCCCCGGCTACCACTGCCGCGAGCAGCGCCGGGACAACTGCGCGTGGCTCCACGAGAGCAGCCCCGACGCCGTCGCGGAGCCCCTGATCTGCTCCTTCTGGGCCGAAAACATGTGCACCAAGACGGCCGAGAATTGCCGCTTCGCTCACTACTGGTACGTTGTCCCTTTCCCGGCTTGCCCACCCTCCCATTCTCTCCCCCCTCTTCCCCTTCCATTGCATGTGCTGATCAGCTGTTCAGGGCTCAGCACCGGCAGATTGCCCCTACGCCCGGCGCCAGACACAAGCGGCAGGAGCACGAGGAGAAGCCCAGCTGGCGAGCCCGGATGGCCGAGAAAAACAAGCAAGGCATCATCAATCACCCCTAAAGCGCCACACGAACGTAGGTTTGGCGAGGGCCGTAGGGCAGCTTGAAACGGGCGTGGGCTGATGGAACCAAAGGGGGAACTTTGGGGGGGGAGACACCGCGGACAGTCAACCAGCACCTCGGCCCGGTTCCCAGTTCCGTGGGCCATTTCTGGATTGCTGTAGCCTCGTCAGCCAGCAACAGGATATGACTCTTCGCCCCCTGGGTACTAAATGACGGCCGCGTATTTGGAGCCAGTGCTCACGGTGGGCAACACAACGGGGTCAATAGGAAGAGAGACCCACGGTGGTCTAGTTATGTATATACATTGGCCCTCCTTGTGGTAGCGACCGCCGTCTTTGCGAAACTGGGCGCAATCTGACTCACTTCAACCGCGTCATGGGCAGGAGATAGCCGGGTTTGCGGGGCGACTGCGCAACTTGTCACCCACCGGTTGCGGGTTTGCGTAGGACCGGAACAGTTGTCGCCCAGATAAATGCACGCGTTGTGACTTGCCCACCGTCATGACGGTCCACGAGGTCAGAAACAAAACAGCTTGCTGTATTTATTATATCCCTCCCCTTCTTGGTGCGTACCTGGGCAGCGATCAGCCATTATCAGTTCTGTCCCCCTTCTCATCTACCGCCAACCCCCACCCCCCCCGGTCATCTTCCACCGGCACGCGCCGACGACAACCAGCATGCTTCTTTTCTCCGCCGTTTCTTGGGACGCCCTCCTCGTCCTCTTCCGGGTCCGGGCCGCGTCGTGGCCGAGCAGCCTCCCGGCCGCCGAGGTGGCCGCCCGGCCCCCCCGGGTCGGGGAAGAGACGGGCGGGATGGGTGGCGTCGAGGACGGCTACGAGTGGGTGTCGGAGTCCGAGGTACCCCATCGCCGGAAAGCGACCCCCACCACCCAGAGAGGTAGAAGAGCCCGAGGAGAGGAGGCGAAGTCTCCCCAAGACAGGGGGGCAGCTACGGGGATGACGGAAAGGGAAGAGGTGGGGGGTTGGAGCTGGGTTTGGGTCTAGGAAGAAGAAGAAGAAGAAGAAGAAGTCGGCAGCCAAAACAGGACTACCGGTTCGGCAGCTGTTGAAGAAGAAGACTCTCGGTACTGGGCCTTCTACGAAGCTGGACAGTTTCCCCAGAAGGCGGGTATGAACATCTATGGACGTTTACGAGAGAGTGTATGGGAGCGGTATGGGTTCCTGTTAGCAAAATGGATTTGGCCCGTAACTTGGCTCATTTGGCGCGCGTCCGCATACACGAGAAATGCACGGCGGTGACCTTGCCTTGCGTGATTCCCTTGCTTCGGCCGGCGGACGTCGGGCGAAGCTGAACGTGGCTTGCTTTTGTGAGCAACCCGGGGTCCCCGGACGCGCCGTGCTGACGCCGCAGCCGCCGTGCGTAAAAGCGCACCGGCGCCCCCTCCCCCCACGACGCGTCCTCCTTTTGCCGCAAGGCGAGTCAACCCGTCGCGTCCCGACCTTGCAGAAGAAAACCCAGGGTCGGGGGGGGCCGAGCTAACCGATTCAAGGGGAAGGAAGGAAGGGCAGGCGAAACTTACTTAGACGGGGAATGTCATTGTCCGTTTTCGGGTTTGACAGATCCGGGGGTTTGGGGGGCCGGACGATCAGGGCATGCATCATTATGGGAATACCATTCCCAAATCTGGCCTCTGCCTCCAACCATGGAGACAGCGTTTGCTTGCGTACGGGGGGCAGAGTACCCGTCATTCGGTTGGCCTCAGGGCGCACCGCCCCGTTGGCGTTCCCTAATAACCCGGCGCTCCGGGCGGAAGAGGATTCATGGGATGTTATTTTATGGCTTGGGGGGAATTGATTTGGGACGTCGGGGACCAAGGGTGACGGGGCTGACAGGATGGCGCGGATCGGACGAGGCGGCCGCTATCCAGTTTCGTTGCCCCAAAAGGGCAATACCCGGATAGGGAAGTAAAGTGTGAATGGCCCCGGGGGTAGGTAAGAAGCTTTGAGATAAGTACTTAGAAAACAGCGCGACTGCGCTACCGGTAATAACGACTCGTACTTGCCGCGCTTCCCTTGGCGCAGCGCACAAAGTGGTGATGGTGGCTGCATGACGCTGAGCTGAGCTCGCCAGGCATGGCGGACAGCTCGACAGGCAATGCCTGTCTGTCTGTATCTGCCCGTAAGCACTCAGTGGCAGACGGGGCGCCAACACGGCAGAACGAGCAGATAAGATGTCATTTGCTGCATGCGGACTAGACATGGCTCCATCACCATCCCTCCCCCCTCCCGTCTGATCGCTAGTCTAAAAGTGCCGACGCGAGTTGACGTGTTCCACACCGGCAATGACCAGCAGCTTGCAGAGCCTCGATGATCATTGGACTGAGCGGCAGAGAAAGAGAGAGTGAGGGAGAGAGAGACGGGCTAGAGGCTAGACCGGCCAGACCGGCCAAAACAAGCCCCCCCATTGATGAAGGGCTTCTTCATAGGCCTCAAATCGTGGGTCTCCCCGGGGGTCCCCCCCCCGTCACGTGCTGGATTCCGGGACGCTTTGCCGGTACGAAACACTGCCCATTTTCACATGCTGTTTCCGGCCAACGTTGCAACCAGGGTGACGCAGCTCGCGTCTCAGGAACCCCGACGGAAATGGGGAACCATTCGCAAAACCTCGCCCCGGGGCCAGGCCAGCCATCGAGCCCATTTGGGAAAACAAGGGCCTCACCGCGGGGGAGACAGACAAACTGGGAATACCACCCGCCTGACTGGGCTGCGTTGGTCAAGCTTCCATCGTTCAGCCTACCCGCGTGGGGCTTATTTTTTTGCATCGCCCGCGCGCCCCGTCAGCAATAGCCTTCCTGCCCGAGTCGGCAACTTTTGGGTTGCCCCGGGGCGAGAGCGAGTGAGAGAAGCAGTCCTAACTAGTTCGCCTAAGTCTCTCTCTCTCTCTCCCCCCCTTCCTATATGCGCGCGCTTGGTCGGTGAAGATAGTGTGCAGTGCCGCCCCCCCCCCTTGTATACGCGCCCCGGCTTGTGTGTCGATTCGCCACCCTGCCGATCCGCTTTCCGGATATCCCTCCCGGCCAAGCTTTCAAGATTCAAGGGGTACCCCCTGGGCGGCCGGATGGGCCTACGGCTGTGTTGTTGGCCCTTCGGCCCGGGGGGGGAGGGAAGCTTTCGCTATTGTATCAAAAGATTAATAGCGCCCTGCCCTGCCCGCTGTTATATGTCTAAAGATCTCATGCCAATCCACCACTCCTCATCTCCATACTGCCTGTTTCTCACCTCGTCCTCCTCCTCGGTTCATACACCACTTTTTGTTTAGATCCAGGCCTTTTCCTCCGCCCCCGCCCCTCTTGCTTCTGAGAAGCCACCAATCGTCCGGTGTACTTGATAATTCCGAGTGAGCTCGAATGGCCATCGTTGCCCCCAACATGCCGCTGCAGAATGTGGCCCTGAAGTGCGGCGACGACCGGAAGGACGACCAGAGCAAGTCCGCCTGGCTCCAGTTCCTCAAGTCCGTCATGACCTTCAAGGGCGACCTGACGGCCCTGACGGCGCCGCCTTTCCTCCTCGCCCCGACCAGCATCATCGAGTACTCGGCCTACTGGGCCGAGCACCCCCGGCTCTTCGTGGCCCCGGCCCTCGAGGAGGACGCCGAGCTGCGCGCCCTCCGCGTCCTGCAGTGGTTCCTGAGCACCCTGCGGGAGCAGCACTCGGCCAAGGACGAGGACGGCAAGCGGAAGAAGCCGAAGCCGCTCAACCCCTTCCTGGGCGAGCTGTTCATGGGCAAGTGGGTCGACGACGCCGGCGTCACCGAGCTGGTGAGCGAGCAGGTGTCACATCACCCGCCGGCCACGGCCTACCGCATCCATAATAAGGCCCATGGGGTGAGGGTAAGGCTCCCCCCCCTTCTCTTTTTTTCCCCTCTGTGTCCTCTCTTCTCCCGGCCCGTAAGCTTCCTCCCTGTACATACTGACATACCGCTCGCCGTCGCAGCTCGAGGGACACATTGCCCCGAAATCATACTTCTCGACCACCATCAACATCGAGCGCAAGGGCCACGGCGTCCTGCACCTCGACCGCTACAACGAGGACCACGTCATCACGATGCCGCCGGTCCACGTCGAGGGCATCATGACGTTCCAGATCGCGCCGGAGCTGAGCGGCACGTCGTACATCCGCAGCTCGTCGGGCTACACCTCGCGCATCGAGTACGCCAGCCGGGGCTGGCTCAAGGGCAAGAGCAACTCGTTCGCGGCCGCGCTCTTCCGGGCCGGCGAGGAGAAGAAGGGCCGGCCGCTCTACACGCTCGAGGGCCGCTGGTGCGACGGCTACACGGTCAAGGACGCGCGGGGCCGCCGCCCGGCCGAGACGGTGGACCTGACGCGGCTGCGGCGGACGCCGCTGCGCGTCGCGCCCCTCGAGCACCAGCACCCGCTCGAGAGCCGCCGCGCCTGGCGCCACGTCGCCGACGCCATCCGCCGCAACGACGTCCACGCCTGCGGCGCCGAGAAGAGCCGGCTCGAGAACGCCCAGCGCGCCCTGCGCCGCGAGGAGCGCGCCGCCGGCCGCACCTGGGAGCGCCGCTTCTTCACCGAGACCCGCCAGGACCCCGTGCTGGACCGCCTGGTGCCCCGCCCCGGCGGCAAGAAGGACGCGCAGCCCGACGACGAGCACGACCGCACCGTCTGGAAGTTCGACGAGGACAAGTACCGCCAGGCCATGGCCGAGAGCGCCGCCGATGGCGTCAAAAGCCCCACGCATACCCGCTTCGACTCGGGTGTGGGCCTGATGGACGACGACGCGGTGCCGGCTTAGAAACTTTCTTTTCAGTAATGTTGGCGTACGAGGGCATGGGTATAGAGTACCTCGGGGCAGTCGGGCCGGTGCCCTAGATGGGCTGGTAGGCCTTAGACCAGACTCGGGGAGGTACGGGTCTTATTATCATGACGGCGAAACGGTTCCGGGCTCTAGATGAGCCTCACGATTTTGGGCGGGTTGCTTTTCCGTATCAGCGTTCGCTGCAAGCGCTGATCCGACTCCATGATATCATGACACGCAAAGTACCAAGTACTTTATGTACTTATTAACGACTAATGCAAACTGCCAATCCGAAGGGAGCCGCATACACATACAAATGAACGAGGCCTGCTAGATAGATGATGCCGTAAATTTGCGCGCTCCACCCGAATACATACGTACTTGAGGATGTAAGCCCGGTCGGCCCTAGACGGAGGCCCTTGGCGTATCGCTGCTGGAGGGGCCTCGGCCCGGCACCGGAGACGCGTCAACGGCCAGCTCCGTCCCGGCTTCCTTGCGGATCCGGGCCATGACCTCGGGCGGGGGCGCCACCCAGCTGGCCGACTTCATGGGACTCACGTGCTCGACGTACATGGTATCGATCTCCTCGAGCGTCCGCCCCTGGCCCTCGAGCACGAAGAAGTAGACGAGAAAGGCGGAGGCGAGGTTGCACCCGGCGAAGACGTAGCCGTAGCGAAAGTCGATGGCGCTGGTGATGAAGGGCGTGAAGAAGGCGATGAGGAAATTCCACGTCCAGTTGCTGGCCGTGGCCAGCGCCATGGCCTTGGCGCGGTACCGCGAGGGGTAGATCTCGGCGATCAGCGTCCAGACCATTGGGCCCCAGGTCGTCGCATAGCCCAGAATGAACAGGCAGGCGAACACGATCATGGCGATGCCAGCGCCTTGCGTGTTGCTGGGTGTGGTCCGGTCAAGGCTGAAGTGGCCGACCGAGGCAAAAATCATGAAGCAAATGAACATCCAGATGCTACCCGCCATCAGGGACTTGCGGCGGCCGTAGTGCTCGACCAGGTATAGCCCAATGAAGGTCACTCCAAAGTTGATGCCGTTAAGGATCATTTGTGTCACAAAAGAGTTGATCTGTACCGAACTGAAGATGGTCTGTCTTTTTGTCAGCTACGGTCAAATGAACTCGCGCGGGCCCAGGAGAATGCTTACAGTTCCGTAGTAGAAGAAGAAGTTGGCGCCAGCTATTTTATTTGGTGTCAGTGGCAAGGCCTCCTCTGTCAATGGTTCGGGGAGACAATAGTGATTCTGGGGGCAAGGGAGGGCGTGGTGAGATTGACGATGCAAGGACCATGCGCCGGTTCCCAAACCCACGGACAAGAAGAAAGAAAACCACAAAGCCACACTTACTGAGCTGCTGAAACATCTGCAAAAACATGCCAAGCGATATTCGATACACCATACGTGGAGCTCGAAGCATGTTGGCCAACTCCTGTACGGGCGAAGTCTGCAGTTGCGACTCTGCCCGGAGCTTGCTTCCTATCTCTTCCATTTGCAAATGGACAGCATAATGGTTGGCTGGGGCGCCATAGACAGACATCAGCGTCTTCCGCGCCTCCTCAACACGGCCTCGACGGTAATCGTATCGTGGCGTCTCCCTGAAAAGGAGCATGCCGAACCCCAAGATCAAGGTCCAGAGCCAGCCGAGGCCCACGACGACGCGCCAAGAGGCGGAGTTATCGCGCTGGTGGGTAACCGTGCCATAGTTGAAGCACGCCGCAAGGAAAATACCCAAGGTGATGAACAGCTGATATGTGCAGACAAGCGCGCCACGGATCCACGGAGGTGCGGTTTCGGCCTGGTACATGGGTACTATAAGACTTAGGGCACCGACGCCGAAGCCGGCGACCAGCCGTCCTATCATAAACTGCAGTTTCAGTTTATATTAGCAATGGGCTTTTCCCCAGCCATGGGTTGCCATCATACCTGTTCCCAGGCCGTGACGGATGCGGCCTGGATGACAAAACCGACGGAGACGACGACACACCACACACAGACGGAGAGACGACGGCCAATCTTGTCGGCAATGGGTGCCCCGATCAAGGCCCCGATAAGAGTACCAATGGACAGCAGACCAACAATGAGACCGGATCTAACATTGCTGAAACCACGCCCATCGGGCGTGTCTTGGCCAAATCTGTCCAAGAAGTCTGGCATCTCCAGAAAGCCAGAAATCTGCCCCGTATCATAGCTGCCAACTGTTAGCCCCATCAGGTCCCGGCAAAGGCATGGACAAAGACTTGCCCAAAGATCAGACCACCCATCGACACAAGAAGTGCCATGGCCAGCGACCGTCCTGTTACCCGTGGGAGGGGCGAGTAGTCCAAGGTTTCCGCCGGCCCATCGCTGTGGGTTGGCTTTTCGCTTTCGTTCCTCTGAACCTCGTCAAAGGTGACCTGGGTGTTTATGCCGAACATGTTGGGGAGATGGCCGACTCAAAAGTGCCCGAGAACGACGTATGGGAGGGGAGCTCGGGGCTTCCAGTCCGTCCGTCCTGGCGACGATGGACGGCTTTTCTTATAGGGACGACCGGGCCCAGCATAAGGGTGAGGGCGTCATACATGGGCCCGTGGAGGGCCGAGAAACCGCGTGTGCCGGCGTGCCCTTCCCTGCTCGCCGAACTGCAGTCGCTGCATACCGCTGTTAACTCTGCCCTCACGTCCATCCCGGCACACAGGAAGTATGGATCCGAGGCAGTGCCAGGCAGAGCAGGTCGGGCTATGGGAGGAGCCCGACATTCCCGACATACGGCTCGATCGTGGCGGCCATGGACGAATCGTAGCGATGAGAAGCTTGTCGGCTGCACGCGATGCTTGTCCAGGGAGGCCTGGAGGTCAACTTGAGTGGTGCGGATGGACAGCGCTCCAGTTTGTGGTGCGTGGGGTGTGGAGGGTGACAAAGGCTGGATGTGGAGGCAAAATGGGATATGGATGGGGGCGCCCCCGACGTATCCGACCCGCCCCCCCCCCCAGTCCCTAATCCATGGCAATATAGCAGAGCCTACCACTTCCCATTGGAAAGCCTAGCGGGAGCTGCTGGAGCCGCCCCCGGGCGGGGTGTCTTTAGCCCTGAGCCGCCCCAGGGACAGCGCTCGACAGCGCTCATGACCCCGGAACCCGGGGAGAGAACGAAACGTCATCCATCCCATCTCCCATCCCCCACCACATCCACCCTCTCCAGGAGTCGCCCATACAAAGCTCGGGGGAAATGCCCGATTCTCTGGAAAAGCTGGAGAGACTCTGGAGGCATTCGGTCCTTTTCCTCTCGCTGTGAGGGGAAATCGGCAAATGCACTCGGAGCCTCGTGCCTCGCTTGATAACCCCCTTTTCCACCCGCGCGCGTCTTCGCTCGGTGCGCCCGGCAATGCGCGGAATTGCAAAGAACGCCGCCAGCCTTTCCATCTCTCAGGCGCCCTGACCTAACCGCAGAGATCCTCCGCCCGCCGGCGCCTTTTGCGTCATCATGCCCACCTTTGGCCGTTTCATTCTGCCTGCCGGAGGTGGTCGATCGCTGGTCTCGAGAGGTGGCCCGTCTCGTTTCCGCGAGGATCGACCTGTGTCCGGGTCCTCGCAGGTTTGGACGCCGCTCGTTATCCGTCACGTCCAGCGCCCCCCCCCCCCTCTATAAATCCGAGGAGTGTGACACTTCCCGTGGCGTCCGCCGTCCGACCACGGGCCGCCAAGATGGAGTTAGAGTTCAGTCGATTGTCCCAATGGGACTATGCGTCGTGTATGACCCAACCGATATATCCCATCATTCGGATGATTGGTGGCGTGTGACTTGCTGAAGAAACACGCAGCCCATCTGTATCATCGACTGCGTTGTGAAAACTCGATCATGCTCACGCGGAACATGGACAGGGCATATACACTCGGTATCCGGGCGCTTTGCGGCGGCGACGGTGCCAGTCTGATCTTGACATCTGTTCGTGTACAAATTTTCTGCTCCCGCGGAAAGGCCGGCCGGGTTCATTCACATTCGCTGTATCCGGGACCCATCGCGCGGTTCTTGAACCTTGACTTCCATGCAGAGCAGGCCGGAGCAGCAGCCTTAACAGCAGCAGCCGCAGTGTCACGGGACGGCCCCCACCATCTATACCTCTAATACACCTCTCCTACAAGCAACTTGGCCAGAGGTAGCAGATAGTTTCCTCCGCATCATGACCCTGCTTCAATTGCACCTTGCTCACTCTGGACTGCTAGCCTTCCTGGCCGCGTTTCCTCCGTGAGAATTGCATGAGAAGCTTCTTTTCTCGTTCTTTTCCATTGGTCATACACAGTCGCAGGAGCAGCCGCCGCCGCCGCAGCAGCAACAACAGTCACAGCAACCGCAGCAGCCGCAGGAGCAACAACAGAAGAAGCAGCCGCAGTTACTTCTGAAGCCGAGCTCGCACCCGAAACACGTTGGTCGGGTCGTAAACGAGGCCGAGGCGGGCCACAGTGAGCCCTGGCGATACTCGCCGACGCAAGATCAGTGAGGGGAAGAAGCGCTGCGAGCCGGGATCCCGGGACAAGTGAGCGAGCCCGGCTGATTCCCATGCTCGGTTCACTTTAACTTCAACCCACCACCTTGGTCGTTGGGTTCCGTCGAGAGCATATGAGTTACAGCAGGTGATTCGTGCGCTAGGTAGGTGGATATATAGCTCGCCGCGAGACCTAGGCTAGGCCATGAGCTCCTCGGCGCGTTCAACATGTTTTTTGCGACTGCTTGCAGCATTGCCTCTATTCCCGTCCCTTAAACGTGACAGAATGTCCACCTTCCGCAGATCAGTCCAGGGCATGAACTGGCCGTTTCGGTCGTGAGATCTTAGTGCAAGTTTATGCTAGTCCTATCAACTGGTTTCTGTAGGTGGCTTTCCCTGAATTACTCTTGATTCAGAGGTATGGCCGGTGAAACAGAGAAGCGGGGTGGGGGTGACTTTAGCCTTCGTGGTCGTCACGAAGCTCAATATCGAGCAAACCTATGGCACGATAGCAATTCAAATTTCCCCCGGGGGGGGGCTGTTTGGAATTCCATACCAGATCCGTGCTGTGTGGCCAATCCTACCATGAACTATGTGCGTGACTATTCGCCGGCCTGGACGTAATTAAGCTGTATGGCGCTGGCAAAATCGATGACCGGCGGCCCGTTTCAGCAATTATCGTGCTAGTCCGTGATTAAGACTCCATATCCTCACAATGTCGGATTCGATATGTATACTAGATTAGGAAAGTTAGCATAGTCTATCCTTCACTCGGGCCCGTACAGGCCATGGATGGGAATGAACATTCCTATGTGCTGTATCACCCGCAACTCAGACCAAGAGCACTTCTTACTACTAAACTAACTGACTTGAGAAAACATCAGTAAACTATACTATTTTCCATCGGATAACGTTTGCCAGCGTTCACTACCCAGGCACATGACTGAGTGGCTCTATGCATCCACGCTGTATCTTCCGCTTTCTGAGGCGCAAACCACAATTACAGATTTTTTGCTGTCGCAATAGAACCCAAAGCAAGAGCCTGAGATGACGGTGTGTGGTTCGTAGACGGCAACACACCAAGGCCACGTTCGGGGTCGTGCTCACAGCCTTTGGGCTGCCCAAGGATTCCCAGCCCGTGTTCAGGTCACAGCATCTTTACCTCTCATCTCACACCTAGTACGAACGGGAAACCGGAAAGTCATCTGCGTTGGGTAGGCTGTTTGCTGACCTCGACACCGCCGCCGCGGGCCTTGAGCTGATCGTCTGCGAGTGTTGTTGATAAGACTTTCCAGAAACAGCTGGTCCATGACTTGCATCATGCCGGTACGGCTATCGGATCAGTCGACCTTGGCTCTGCTCACAAGGGCCGACAAGAGTTCTGTGGAAATTGTTCGCCGGAAATTTGTCGACGAATGTGAAAGCTTGCGACTGAACTCGCTGTCGCTATTGACCTTCTTCCTCGAAAAGAGGCGTGATTCCTGGGGAATATGGTTAAACTTCCTATACAGGGAAGTTCGGGCTATGGAGTCCGTCACGGGCATGTGAGGAATGCCTGGTGAATTCGCTTAAACAAGAATTGGGCCGGCGAACTCTCGGAATACGACGCGCTGCTGAAGCAGCTTCATGTCGCCAACAAGTCTCTGGCCATTGCTCAACCGTCATGAAGTTCACATTCAAACTCACAGCGTTCTGTCGTGACAGCGCCGAGTCCTTGGATCGATTGCTGAACGAAGTGAACCCACAGAGTTCTAGAGAGGGAAAGACGTCGCTTTTGAATCGAATCTCGTTTTCGGCTATCCGGCTTGAATCATTGACAGACGAAGTCTCCGAAATTCAATGTCGAGTACGCGGACAGATCAGTGTGGTATCGTCGCCCGTATGCCCCCCCTCCGGCTGCCTTCAACCCAGCTGAGCCTTTTGTGTAGGTGTTCAGCTTGATTGTGCAACGGGACAGCAAATTCAGCATTACCGTGGCATAAGGCTCCCGGTCGGTTGCCGAACTGGCGGCTAGGGGCAGCGAGACAATGAAAACCATAACCATCATGTCGTTCCTATTCCTCCCGACAACGCTCGTTGCGGTAAGAGACCAAGCTCTACCCAAAGCCTGAATCAAACGAAACTGGCAATTCCCGAGTCGATTTGGGATGCCGGCGCCATTCTGCTCAGCGAGGAAACCAGCTGGAAGGTCTTCATGAGAACCAGTATTGCTTTGACCGTCATTGTGTTTGCCGCTTGGCTGTCATACCACTTTGTCGCCGCAGACAACGCATCGGCGTCGACTAGAAGGTGATGGAATTCCACGACCAAGCGTTTGGACGTTCCTCTCCCCTCGCCGAGGAAGAAGACCGGGCAGGGAGGCCCTTGACGATCCGCGTTTCCCACTTTTGCAATACCCTTCGGCTGAACTGTCCTGCGATGGAAGAATTGATGACCAATGGTAGATGGGCTCGCCTGGAGCCCGCACGCTCATCGGTACCTACTAACAGAGAGTAGTTGCATCCTGGCGCAGCTCGTGGGCCAGGCGCAAAACACAACACTCACACGATTTGTCCAAACTCCAGAAGAGTCTAGACCTTGCGGCACGTAATGGGGGATCACAGATAGGGGAACGCATGAAGCATAGACTTCACAGCAGAACGCCTGGCGGGGCAGCTGGAGGCCAGCGCGTAAAGCCCGCTCTTCCCGGGACAGCGTATGGCCGTGTTTGCAGGTGCGGACTGGTCGGCGCTGGGCATCGCGTCAACATGGCAGATGGGGGCGATTGATGCAGTGAACGGATTAGGTATGAAGGCCCGGATCTGGAGCGAACGATGGATCTCGTATGGGATGGATAGATGGCAAGGAAGTGGGACGATGGGAGAGACATTCGACGCAGGTCCCTGGTTCCTGTCATCAATGGGGAACCCTGGCCACCGAGCGTAATTAAACGAGCTCTGATTGGACGGTGTCTAGGAGCTTGGCATATCCTAGCCAATCAGCAGCGGGAGAAAGGCCATGACAAAACAGATCCTAGAAACGTCACTCAGGCCTACTTGCCGTTTTCAGTAACCTGCGCTTGCCAGTTTCTATAAGTACTGCTTGCTCGACGGACAGAAAGACACCCTTTCCTGGACATTAACTCATACCCTCTGCATAGGCATCCAGGTTCACAAAGCCATTTGACCAAGCACCCGACGAGATCCCAAACTTTACCGTCTTCAAGACTTCTATCCATTCCTACATCCACCGCGCCATCACTACATACTTAGCTACCAGCTGCTTTCTCACCCTGATCCCCATCCTCAACGCAAAGCAAACACAATGGCCACCGAAATCACCAAGGCTTCCTCCAACTGCTGCGGCAAGGCCTCGGGTGGAGAGTGTGTCTGTGGTATGTCCCGCCCACCCTCGTACAGTCGCGAGGCTTTCAGAAGCTCGTCGGCCTCGCCCCCCTGTGCTCCCACCGAGCGCGATAGATCCAGTCAGACAGACACTAACATGGCAATCTCACTACAGCGAAGCAGGCCACCTGCTCCTGCGGCAAGCAGTCGGCGCTGAACTGCACCTGCGAGAAGGCCCCCTATGAGAACAAGCTCAGCGGTGCGCGTTGCTCGTGCCGTGCCCGCCCCGCCGGGGAGTGCAACTGCGACAGAGCTTCCAAGGAGAACGCGCCTGTCAGTGGCTCGACCTGCGCTTGCGGCGTTCGTCCGGCCGACGCCTGCACCTGTGACAAGTCGACCTCGGGTGGCGATGCCGCCAACCCTAACGAGATCGACTTCACCACCAAGAAATAGAGCCATCGTCCCTGGGGCTACTTGGGATCACGGGGATTCGACGGCGTAAAGGGGCATCGTTGCGATGCACAGCATAGAATTGGCGTTGCGGTTTGGGAGATATCCTATGGGTTGCTGATAAGTCGAGCATGCATGGCAGGCGTTACAATTGAAAAGACATAATTATTCTAATCCTTCTTGATGTGCGCGAACCGTGAACCTTTCGGAAGCTGTGTTGCCCTTGGTAGCAAGGCGCGAGTTCTCGGCAAGAAGCTGAGCAGCCAGTTGACGACCACTGTCTGCTGATGCAATGGATCCTTGGCTTCATCGGTACCGTTCATGGCTGGGTAGATTGAATCGCTGTGGTGCATTGACAACTGCAGTCATAGCAGTCGGCGCAGCCTATTGTAACTGCGGTCAGCTGAGCATTTGCGGACATCTTCATGGCGTGGCGCTGCAGTGCTGCACAATACGAGAGCGAGAGCGACTTGGTTCTTGCGAGAAAAAAAAAACATTTGCTCGCTGTAGTCATATGATTGACTCATTGTCCTCGTCTCCCACTTTCATTCGACGCTCTCGACGTTCTCCTGGCTCCTCTGTGAGGCATGGATCATTCAATGACGGAGGTTGCTTCCGAAGAAGCAGCAGTAACTAGCGGATCCATCCATATCAACAGTGGCGTTCTTGGCTAACTGCCCGGCTCCGAGGACTTTTTGAGAGAGGTAGAAGGTCGACCTCCCGTTACAGAAGACAAGCGACGACACCCATGATTGGCCACTTGAGCTTGTGTGGGGTAGTTCGTCGGTGTGCATAAGCCAGTCCAGTTGTTGGAGAAGCGTGAGAACGGTACATGAGTCAAGTATTTCTACGTCAGGTAGAGGGCGGGAGTCCGGGGCAACGGGGAGGTCGGTATGTATCTTTTGCGAGGTCTGTTGACTGGTGGGTACTTCCTTTGCTAGTCTAGCGGTATCATCGTGCAGAGGCCACGACGGGTAGCTTGGAGCTTTAGGTCCCTTTTTATGTCATGGTTGGGCCGTGCCAACCCTGCCGCAACTGCGGCTTGTGCTGATTGTGCTCCATTGTTTGGCCTCGGGCTGCTATTTTGTGCACCTACGAAAAATTATTGGTGCTTCCATGAGACTGGAGCGCGCGCGCCGCAGAACCCGCCCATCGTTAAACAAAGACCAGAGTCCCTTCCCCTTTCTCGCTCTTCCAACTCTTTCTCCTCAGGATATCCTCGAGGACAACCCATCGCCTGTCTCGTTACATTTTCCTTGACCTCGACGCGTATTGAACTGCCCCTTTCACCTGCCTGGCCACCAAGCGCCTCGACTTCCAAACAACACTAGCTGCACGCGACGAGCCCCATCTCTTCCACACGCTGTCATCGCCAATAACACCAGCTTCATCGGCAGCTTTCTTCTTGCACCCCCCATTGAGTTCTTAGCAGGTCCTGCGAGATTCTCTGGGTTCCCTGTGTCTCCTCTCGCACTTTTCGCGAATCCCTCCAACCTTTCCACCACACCGCAATGGCGCCGCGCAGAGCTGCCGCTGCAGCTGCGGCGAAGGCGACCGCAGCTCCTGCGAAGCCCGCCGCGAAACCCACCGCGAAGCCCGCCGCAAAGGCCACCAAGGCAGCTGCCCCGAAGAAGGCTGCGACCACCGCGAAGGCTGCTGCTTCAAAGCGCGCCCAAGCGACCGCGGAGGAGTCCGAACCTTCCCAGTCCGAAGGCGACGAGTCTGTCGATGACGAGCCTGCTGACGACGAGCCCGCACCTCCGGCCAAGACCAAGAAGGCTGCTGCTCCCAAAAAGGCCGCTGCTCCCAAGAAGTCTGCCGCCCCCAAAAAGGCCGCTGCCTCCAAGAGCAAGTCGAACCCCCCGGCCAGCGCCGCCGCCAATGGCGCCAAGACTCCTGCTGCGCAAGCTGCGCCGGCCAAGCCCAATGGTCTGAAGCGGAAGGCCGAAGACTCGGGCGAGGAAGAAGGCGAAGACCAGGCAGTAGAGGAGAGACCTACCAAGAAGCCGCGGTCACAGGCTGCGGCCAAGAAGTCGGCTGAGCCCAAGCCAATCGCGCGGCCGAAGCGCGCCGAGCCCATCAACACGGCTCCTACCACGCGCCTTGATGTTTTCGTCTTTGGAGAAGGCTCGTCGGGCGAGTTGGGACTGGGCAGCAAGAAATACGAGGGCAAGAAGCCCATTGATGTCAAGCGCCCTCGAATCAACCACAACCTCGATGCTACCAAGGTCGGCGTCGTCCAAATCGCCTGCGGCGGCATGCACGCTGTTGCGTTGACCCACGACAGCAAAGTGCTGACCTGGGGTGTCAACGACGACAAGGCTTTGGGACGCGACACGTTCTGGGAGGGCGGCACCCGCGATGTCGATGCCGAGGACTCGGACGACGAGGATAGCGATGATTCCGGTGTGAACCCCAAGGAGAGCACACCCGGCGAAGTCGACATGGCAGCTGTTCTGCACCCTGACGCCAAGCTGGTCCAGGTGGCTGCCACCGACTCGGCCTCGTTTGCGCTGACGGACGATGGTCTGGTCTACGGCTGGGGCACCTTCCGCGGTTCGGACGGCATCGTCGGGTGGACGGACGCCATCCGCATCATGCCCACTCCCACGCACATTACCGAGTTGAAGAACATCACGCGCCTGGCATGCGGTTCCAACCATGTGCTCGCGCTGGACAAGGATGGAAAGGTTTTCACATGGGGCGTTGGAGGGCAGTTCCAGCTGGGCCGCAAAACGATTGCGCGCCGTGGTCACCATGCCGAGGCGGGCCTGAAGCCCGAGCCCTGCGGCAGATTCAACAAGAAACACCATGCCGTCGCCATCTCAGCTGGCTCGTACCACAGCTTTTACATAGACAACAACGGGAAGGTCTGGGGCTGGGGCTTGAACAACTTCTCGCAGACCGGCCTCAGTGACCGGGCAGGAGTCTCGGACGCCATGATCGAAAGACCTACCCTCGTCTCGAGCCTGGAGGACAAGGGAGTCAAGCAGATCGCTGCTGGCGAGCACCACACCATCGCTTGCACCGAGGACGGCCAGCTGCTTACGTGGGGTCGGGTCGATGGTCACCAGAGTGGCCACAAGAAGGATGTCTTCACCGAGGACAACGCCATCTTTGACGACGATGGCAGTGGCAAACCCCGAATCCTGGTTATTCCTACGGCCGTACAAGGTAAGCCAAGCAAGCCGATGCCACCTGAGCGATGCGGAGCGCTGACATGAGACACAGGCGTCAAGGCAAAATTCGTTGCGGCTGGCACAGACAACAACCTGGCTATTGACGAAGATGGCCATGCATACTCGTGGGGCTTCTCGGCCAACTACCAGACGGGCCAGGGCACCATTGACGATATCGAGACACCCACCGTGATCGACAACAGTGCTGTACGCGACAGGCACATTACGTGGGCCGGCGCCGGTGGCCAGTACAGCATTATCGCGGCGCCCCAGGATGACAAGGTGCCCAACGGACACTAAGCCAACGAGGACATGCGACGGGAAATGGCGTGAGGGTCGGCGGCTGAAGGTCTATGAGAGCAGGTTGATTGCTGTGTGTATCGCGGGGTGGAGTTCCCGCCCATCTGGTCCTTGTAATGGATGCCAATGGCTCTGCACGAAGTACACGCAGCGATGAAAATACAGCATAGCATGGTCTGCCCGGGGCGGGTGGTTGCCCGGGCAGACGATCCGGCGAACAGGGAAAGGGTCGGTTTTGACTTATGATGCTTTGGGGGCAGCGGGGCATTTCGTGTATTTTCGTGTAATGCAGAATCGAAGACTACAATCGAAGACTACAATCAGTAGCAATCCGGCCGGTTTCCGTGGTGGTTGATTTGGGGCGAGGGCACTCACTGTACCTGTCCTGCAAGACGTGGGCTGTGAATGTGGAGGTGGAGAGCCCATCCGCATGGGCAGCCTGGATTACGATTGGATCGTCCAATCCATCCGATGTTCAGCGCAAAGTCGTCGCGCCTGCGCTTTGGGCCACAGACGATGGGGCGCGCACAGCCAAAGGGGGGGTTTCAACAGTACCAAGATGCCTCCCTGAAACAATGCCGGGACGGACAGACAGCGGATGATAGATCCAAACCTGTTCCGTTCCTCCCGAATGCTACGCGGGCACGGCGGACCTGACAGCGCCGGCGCTGCCATTGGAAGACAGTGCCTCGGTGGAGAGAGAGGCTCGCGGTGCCCGTCTTGCCATAAAGCGCAGCTGGAAGGACGAAAAGCATCTTCGTCGGCACTCTTCCTCGATCGGTGACAAGAAAGGCCAGGAAGCCCCAAGACCACCCGCCCACCATGTTGTCCAAGACGGATAGCGAGCCTTTGATGCAGTACACCGACCACCCCGCCGCCGCCGCGGCCGACGATGACTTCGAAGAGGGCCAAAGCAGGGCCGCGACGCCCCGGCAGCGCCCGAGGCCGTCACGCCAGATCGCCTCGCACGTGGTGGTCTTCATCGCCACGTCGCTGCTGTGGGCGTTTGTGATGTTCGTGACGAGGGCGGGCACGCCCTCGCCGTCGTCGTCATCATCATCATCATCATCGTCGCCACTACCAACAACCACGCCGGAACACGCCGCCGTGGCCGCCGCGACCATGACGGGCAGCGAGCACAGCATCACGGCGGGGGCCACGCTCCGCACGTGCGGCAACACCACGGCGGAGGCGCGGGCGCGGGACTGCCGGTACGACCTGCTGCTCAACAGCTGGGTGCCGGCGGCGTGCTACGACGGCGAGTTCGAGGCCGAGTACCTCGACGACGGCAGCGGCGGCGCCTTCGCCGACGAGGCGCTGACGCTGCCGCTGCCGGACCGCGCCGCCATCGAGGCCATGCCCGTCTACTACACGTCGCGGCGCGACCACGCCAACCACTGCGCCGTCTTTTGGCGCAAGCAGGTAAGCAACATGCCCCCCCGCCCCCGGTGTTCTCTATTGCCCCCCTTGCTCGGCACGCGATCCCTCCCTCCCCCCCAATGTACTCGGCGTCCACGCTTAATTTCCGGCGCCCTGGCCCGAGAGGGAGGAGGGGGGGGCAGCGACTCCCAAGCTTTTGCTGCTCCACGCGGACCGGGTGGGAGAAATTTCGCTGACTTTGGACGACAAACGCCAGTTCGACGTGCTCGTGAGCCGCCCGTTGCGCGCCTTCGACACCATGGTCATCGATGACTACCACGCCGACCACTGCTCGCAGTACCTCGTCGACGCCGCCGAGGGCAACCTGACGGGGTCCACCCGCGTCGTCGCTGGCTTCGGCGGCTGCTGGGTGCGGGATTAGAGAGAGAGAGAGAGAGCGCGCGCGCCGCTCAAGGCTGTGTGAGGCCCGGGATGCGCGCCCAAGGAAATGATGACGCTATGAGGTTCTCGACCCGATAACTTGCCTGGCTGCAAGTTGCGCAAGCGCCGACTGCCGCGGCTTATACGAATAATGATGATACCTTTTGTACTTGGGGTTCTACGCAAAAAGCACGCACGTACATGTGACCGATGCCGCCATGAAACATTGCCTCCTCTTTAACACAAAGAACTGCTGCTGCGTATAATAGATAAGTGCAGAAATTCCGTACGGCTTCTACCAGGCAGCCACGATTGAGGTGTGTCGCAGTTCCTGCTGCAGGCGGGCTAAAAATCTACGAGCAGGACAGACGCAAAAAGGATAAGCAGCAAAAGATTAAGAACTTTCTTTGACAAGAGTGGGATTCGAACCCACGCCTCTTGCGAGACTACGATGTTCTCTTGGTAGGTTGCAAGAACCTATCTTGCCTGAACGTAGCGCCTTAGACCGCTCGGCCATCTTGCCTTTTTGTTGGAGAAAACCTGCTTATGCGAGACTCGATGGCATAATCAGATCGGACCAGCGAGTCGCTGTGCTTAAAGGTGGGGTGGTAGTGGACGAGTCCGTTCGAACGCAAGAGATGGGTTTGATTTGATTCTTCATCGAACGTCACCAAAGGGTTTTCGATCTCGCCGTCCAATGGTCACATGCTTGATTGATGGGATAGCGGCAGTGTGTTATGAGTATGCAGGTCCCCATCACCCAAGTGGTCGCATAGGCCCCCAGAACAGCCACTGGTATAAGTGCCAAGGGTACGGATGACAAGATTTTGGTTGACAAAGTTCGCCAGCGCTAATCTTCTACCACCTATCTTCCCATCCAGGCTTTTACTCAGTAAATTGAATAAAAGTCATCTTAAACCTTCTCTCGACTACCGACCCGGCGTCCCGGACGGCGGGGATGTGCGTTCCTGGCAGCGTGGCGCTGGTGACGGCGGCAGTTGTTCTAGTCGTCTTAGGACGCTCGTGAATCACCATCCCAGACCCTACACCACGGGCGGCGCAGCTTGCGATGGGGGGGGGGCTTCAACCAACTTACACAGACGGGACGGGACTCGCTGCACTGCGGCCATGCATACGACAAGACATGCCAGTCGTCCAACCCGGTCGTCTCGGGGGTGCCCGTAGTCTTGTCACCCACCTTGACCCGGCAAGAACGACATCGGACGCACCCCGTCTTGGATGTGGTATGATGGAGCCTGGGCAGCCCCGGCTTCGCGTGGGCCGCATGGCACATTACCAACAAACGGCACACGCGGCGGGTGTGGCCGGGGAGCGAGAGCGAGGTCGATCAACTCGTTGGCATGCAGCTTGAGGCGGACGGGGTGTGCCTGATGAAAGAGGCCTTGGTGGCACGGAGCGAGAGCGATGAGGTCAAAAGGCTGGCCGTCACACTGGGATAACCTGGGAGGCTCTGCAGCAGCCGTCTTTCAGCCACATGCTAGGCTTCTAGACTAAAAAGACCCCCGACCGACGGCATCCTCTTGGGGATCCAGGCTGCCTCCAGCTACGCCATGAGACAGGGCAACTGTGCTCGCGCAAATCCTTTGGGGGGGGGGAGGGGTAACATACTTATATATATATAGGTAAGGAGGAAGTGCCAAGCGAAGAGAAAGAGGGAAAGAAAAGACGTATAGCCACGGACATTTTCAGGCACATTCCATTCCCTTCAGACTCTTCTCACCGACATCATGACCAACGCGTTGGCCGCGGCCGAGCTGGCCATCTACACACTGCTTACCCTTCCCGCCCTCTACATACTCTTCCGGCACGGCAGGCCGGGGCCTCGGCGGGTGGCTGTGCGTCCTCCTCTTCTGCACCCTCCGCGCCGCCGCCGGCGACAGCCGGGCGCCCTCCATCATCTCCAGCCTGGGGCTGTCGCCGCTGTTGCTGGCCACTCTGGGCATCCTACAGGAAGGGTGAGAAAGTCCCCCTTCTTTGTATCTCTCTCTCTCTCTCTCTCTCTCTCTCCGTCCAGTCCACCTCCCCGCTAACTTCCCACGTGCTCTCGTAGGAAAATCTCTGCCGGGGCTTGAAGATTGCGAAAATGGAGCGGATCCTGGCCACGGGGCTCACCGGTTTCCCCCCCGTTGTGTCTGTCGCTAACCACGGGGTAACGCAGCTGGTCCGGGCCGTGGCTTGCGCCTTGGTATTCATAGGGGTCCGCATCATCTACACTCTAGTGGCTCTGGTCACCCAGACCGCTTACCTAGTCCCTATCAGCGGAGCCCTGAGCATCCGCGTCGTTCTTGCTTTCCTCCCCGAGCTTGTGACTGTCTTGGTGTTCCTCGCGGTCGGCTGGCGGACATGGTGAGGACCGAGGTTGGCGACCCAACACGAGAGCTGTGTGGAACAGTGATGGGATGGGAACACCGAGGTCTACGCGCCAGCTACACATGTATAGTTTTGACTAGTTCCAACTTCACAAAGCATCTTTTAGATATCTAGGGACCGGTTTTTCTTTCATCTCCGATTTCGCGGCCAAGAAGAGCGCGGGGATTTGGTCTAATATATTATAGCGGCAAGAAACGAGAATACCAGCAGAACCAAAATAGCATACCAAGGGGCCTCGCAGAACCATCAGGCTCGCATTCAGACTATGTAGCCTGGGCTACCGTAAGAGGGGGGTGTTCCGGTATCCCGCGACGCTGACCTCTTCCTGCCCCGGCGTCCGCGTCCGGCGGCGGGGGGCGGGGCGGGGTCGGCGTCCTCGCCCCGCTCGGCGCGGCGGCGGCGCTCGGTGTCCTCCTCCTCCTCGGCGTCGGCGAGCCAGCGGGCCTCCCAGCGGCGGCGGCGGGCGGCGATGGCGGGGACGCCGCCGGCGAGGGCGGCGGCGGGCGGCGAGGCCCCAGGCGTCGAGCAGGCGCGCGGCGCAGGCCTGGGCGGCGGGCAGCGGCCAGGCGCCGGCCGGCAGGTGGGCGGCGGCGAAGGCCGGCCAGTGCAGCAGGTAGGCGGCCACGACCGCCCGCGCGTCCTCGGCGCACCGGCACCGGCCCCGCCCGCCCGCGTCGAGCCCGCCCGCCCGCAGCGGCAGGTACGACGCGTCCACGCGCAGCGTGCACCCGTCCGCCAGCGCCACCACGTGCACGACGCCCGCGTGGGTCGCCTGGAAGCGTCGCGCCCCCGCCGGCATCCGCGCGTAGTCCAGTCGCCCGTAGGCGCCCTCGTTGTCGTCGTCGTCGTCGCCGCCGTCCCCGAGGGAAACGACGGCGTCGGGGCGAACCGCCGTCTTTCCCTTGCCCTTGTATTCGCTCCTCTTCCGTCGGCGGAAGAAAGAAAATCGGGGGGTGTGTGGAACCGGCAGCGGGGGAATGTCCATCTCGTCGAACGTGGTGGCCCCCATGTCTGTCTGCCGAGACTGGGGAACGGGCGAGTACATACTTATCAGGGACTCAAGCCGAATCGGGGGGAGGGAGAGAAATGTGTAGCCAGAGAACAGTGCTGCCAGGAAGCCGGTGGCTGCTTCGGATCCGTACTGCTAGGAATCTGGTAGCTGCAGGTGCTTCGGATAAAGGTCGCCCTTCCACCCACCAGAAGGTACCTTTATATAATTTCTCAAAACCTGTCGCTGCTGGGTAAAGTGCAATACTTCCCTTTGTTACGAGGGGACTGTTCCAAGGACATGCCTGCTTCAGTTGTGCATGGATACTCGAGTAACGAAACTGCACTGCAGGGGTCACCAACGAGTGCACATGATACCAACTACTTACTTACTAAGTACATAGGAAGGTACACAAGTACTTAACCTAGCAGGTCTGGAGAAGAGCTGCAAGCTTAGAAAAAGGCAGGTACTTGAACAAACAGGCGCTTATCAAGTACTACTTGCCCTGCGCCCTGCCCAAAGCTCGCCCAAAATGCCGACGGTGATGATCTGATACCCATTCGTGTAGATACGCTGCAGATGGAAATAGCTCGGTAAAGACAGCTTTGGTTGAAAGTTCTTCTTCGGGCCTATGGGCATTTCCAGTGGGCTCTCTCCACCGTCTTCCAAGCCAACCTATGCGTTCTGCTACTGGTTCCAACAGGTCAGTTACTTCCCATAGAGCTGGTGGACATGTACGATCAAACTCTCAAAGGAACACCCAGTCTTCCTTCGATCACCACGGTTTATATGTAATTCGGGCTGATGCTCTGGAGGCCATGGTTGTTCGTGAGCCGGGAGAGGCGATGGTCATAATGTATTCGTGGGGTATTGGGCTGGAGTATCAACCGCTACCCAACATACACCAAGAAAAATGTTGATGGTTTCCTCTCCGCACCCGGGACTAGTCCCGGCTTGAAGTGAGAAAACGGTGGTTTTCGCATAAACACCCGCAGTCAGCGAAAACGCGAAACTGCTGGTTATTAGGCAACCATGGAACACAGGGCCTCAAAAAAAGCCAAGGAACCCAACAAGAGCCCGGGGGCTACCCCTTCATCTGTGACTGATTAGCGAAAGCCCCCTCACAAGAGACAAGCCGAAATCCTTCAAGCCGCAGCTCAAGAAGCCCATGGGAAGCCGTCAAGAACAGAGGCCCACACATCGATTCTTTCCGCATGAAGTTATGACCGTGCCAAAAAGCTGTACGTTGATTATCTGTCTTGCCGCTCGGCCATGAACCGACCACAGATGGCGGGCAACCACGAAGGGGGGGCAACATGGGTACATGCGGAGACGACATGGGGAGGTCGCACCGATGACCCTTAATATACAATCAATGCCAGACCTAGGCAGAAATATTTAGCAAAGAACGCCAGACACGAGGCAATGGGGTGTCTCAAGCACAACGCGGTCCAGAGGCCGCCGCGGCGCGCCATCCGATGCAGGTCTGCAACTTTTCCGTCCGGGAACCGTGGAATATCTCGAAACAATCCGTAACGCCGTGTTCGCCGTGAGTGTCATCGCTCATTAGGAATAGTAGGCAGTCCGCGTATTCGATAGCATGGGTCCTCTACCACTGGATCTTATCCCAGGGCGTCTCTCTGCCTCTCGTGGGCGCCGCAGAAAGGTCCTCGTCCAGTTGTCTCAGGTAGTTTCTCTGTCTCTCGAACGATGAGTAGTTGCCGGCAAAGATGGGCGCCAGGATCGTGTTGTATCCTTCCACGGGGCATGCGCCTTTGGCCAGCTCTGCCATTCGGTTGCGGAGCAGGGCATATGCACCGCTGAAATGCTCCTTGACCAGGTTGTAGTTGGCCGAACCACCCGCGATGTCGTTGGTGGGGTTGTTGGGGTCGATGATGGACAGTCGGTTGAAGTTGCGGTAGGTAATTTCCGAAACTTGACTCTGTGAGGCCGGCGGTAAGCAGCTGTAGAGGGACGAGGCGAAAAGCTTCATCAACATACCTTGGGTATTTCACGAGGCGGGACCAAGCAGATAGCCGCGACCTCGTGGTTGAACTTGTTACCGTAGTAGTCGAGGAACTCCATAAAAACCTCACCCAGGTGATGCTCTGGGTCCATGGAGCGACTCTGGACCTGTGGCATCTGGTTCAGGAGATGGACGACCATGCAGATGACCGAGAATCCGCCGATGCCACCGTTGACGGGCTCGTTAAGGCCGCGCATGCTAAGAAACTGCTTGATGACGGCCACCAACTTCGGCATGGCGGGGTACTGCTTCTTCCAGTCCATGAAGGTCTGGACCGCTCGGACGCCGTCTTGCTTCTCGAACGAGATGTCAATCTTGAGGCCGGTCCAGCGGTCGCAGTACTTCAGAAGAGGGACCTTGGCGCCTAGAACGGGCTCGAATTCGTTCTCAAAGGCCACGTTTCGGCCCTCGAGGAAGTGCAACATTTGCCAAATCTTATTTCGAGAGTTGTACTTGGGGAACCCAGTGTCGAGGAAGGACTTGGAGCAGATGACCAGGTCCATGTCGCCGGTCGGGAGGAACAAACCAGACTTGAAGGAGCCGAATGCCAGCAAGCTGGCGTCGCGCCACTTGATGCGGATCAGAGCATCCAGGTGTTTGACAAGAGCCTCTCGGACGCGGTGCTCGAAGTCACGAGGCTTGACGTACTCGTAGAAATCCACTAGCTCCTTGTGCAACCTGTGCGGGTGGCGGTTAGCCAACGTCACCGAGGGCAGAGTTTGAAAAAACATCGCTTACCGGACAGCAGGGAGAGCGGTGTCGGAGTGATCCGTCTCGGCCCAAGGGCAAGGGTCTTCGCCCTGCACCACACGAAACTCCATGACGACTTTTTTGTTAGTAGGGATCTTCTGGGGCTTCTTGAGGAGGGCGTGGGGCAGTTTGATCTGATCGTCGCGCGTGCGCTTCCGGTTGCCCAGGTTGGAGTAGGGCGCGGGATCTGCAGGCCTCTGGTCACCCTTCTTCGGTTTTTTGGCAGATGGATCGGGCGGAGGCGGAAACGGAGGACGAGGTGGAAGAGAGGAAACGGATCGTGGTGGGGGCGGGGGAAGCCTGTTGCTGCTGTCGCCCACGGGAGCTGGCAGGGAGGGGTTACTGGCAGACGCGGGGCTATCGTCCAGCTTCTCGCTCCCGTCGTCGCTAAAGTCACAAGAAATGAATTCAGCGGCCTCCTCTGCTGATGAGGGTTTCTGGGCATCCGCTTCGACGCGCGCCTTGCGGATGAGCTGCACGACGTCCTTCTTCTTGCGCTGCGACTCGTCCGGCGGCGGCAGAGCCGTGTAGGGATCGGGGTTGGACCATTTAGGTGCCTCCTGTCCCTCGTCTGATGTCTGGGTGGCCTTGGAGAGTCGCGTGCGCTTAGCTGCCGGCTCGGCACTGTCCGTGCCGGCGTCCGAGTCGTCGGATATCTCCATAGCCGCCTCGTCACTGTCCGACAGCGCGTCAACATCGCGGTACGTTGCTCGACCGGTCTTGTCGCCCAGCATCTCCTCCACCTCGCCGTCGTGCTTCTCAACTAGCAGCTTCCGTTCGGCGGCCTTGGGGGGCACCCATTTCTGGAAGGGCGGGCGGCGTTGGTTGTATGAGCCGCCGCGACCTCGTCGCGGGCCACTGGGCGGTCTCCGGCCCGGCGGAAAGGGCCTGTAGTTGTCGCCTCCATCTCTGCGATCGCCGGATCCTCTGTTGCCCGAGTTAAAGGACTCGTAGGACTCCTGAACGCGGGAGGGGCGCTCCACACGAAAGTCGAAGTCGCCCTGCGGGGGGCGGTAGCTATCACGGGGATCTCGGTCGCGCGTGTCGCCCACGCCACGACGCAGGTCTGAAAAGGGGCCGCGGAAGCCGCCGCTCGGGTCTTGGGAGTGGCTATAGCGATCACTACCGGAGGGCGCACGCGGCGAGTCGTAGTGCGGGCGCGATGAGCGCGAGGACCCGTCGTCGTAGCCTCTACGGTGATCGTCTCGCGAAGGAGACGATCGCTGGGAGCGCGGATAGCGCGACATATTCAATGGAATACTGCAGCCGTCGCGATCGCAGGGGTTATGAGGGCCGCTCCGGGTCGGTAGTGATGATGGAATGAGGGGATTCGGTATGGGGGCCGGCTTAGGGCACTTCGTGGTTTGGGTGGAATGAAGTGGCGTCAGTCGCGTAAACGCATGGGATTTCTTGCGCTCCTCCAGGGAGTGCTTGCGCAGGTGCGATAAGCATTTCCAGGTCCCGGGGTATCGCCGTGCGTCCCTGGATTTGGGTTGGCCATTAGGGCCGCCCGACAGCAATGCGCTAGCCTTAGATGGCTAGTGCTGGTATGGAACATACTATGTAAGATGTATGGATCATTATGCTTTGTCAGGTGTATAAGAATTCTGCATACACCATAATGAAGTAGGTTCCTACTTACCTAGGTTCCTTATGTACCTAAGTACACACCAAGTTGTATATACGTCGTTGCCTGTATCATGACAGTGAAGAGGCAAAGAATTGCAGATTTGATGTCGACGGTTATATGGGATAACGAGGTTTAATCTATCTATTATTAACGGCTGCCTAAGTAGGGACGTTACCCTGGCACCAGTGGACGACTTATGCAAGTACCTAACGGCTCCATCCTCATCACATGGGGCCCTGATTCCCTCACCAACTCAACTGCACAGCGTTCACCCTTCGAGCCTATTGGCGTACAGGTCTATGTACCTCGCAAGTGCTACCTGTTCGTCAACCATACTTGCCAGTCCTACTCGGGGCAGAACGGAATACATGTCGTCGGAAGCATAGTCGAACACCGCGAAAACGGAGCGGAGGAAAGGGAGACCAAGGAGACTGTCTGCAAACCTCATGACATCCCACGACCGGATACCCGCTGCACACCTGAGCCAACGACACAGATAAGCACTTGTCTGGGTTCTGCCGTGGGGAGGGATCGTGACACTTACATTCGTACCCCGTCCTCGGTAACGTAACTCGAGCCTCCCACCAGCATGTCCAGCGGGTCGACGGGGAACGGCCGACCGTTGATGACCAGTTCCAGGCTTTGTGGTTTGGCGCATTCGAAGAAGGCCTCATCTCCCGCCCCAGGGGAGCGGCTGGCGCGGATCTCGGTGATGCCTTGGAAGCCCGCCACGACAACGTGGAATTCCGGCGAGCGTAAGTAGATGTGCGATGCGCCCGTGTCAATGGCCGAGACGTGTTGGCCGTCCGAACGGAGCCGTCCGGGGCTGACGGGGACTTCGATGCCGTTGATGCGGATTTCTTCCAGCCTGACCGACCAAGCACCGGTACGAAGCCGGCTGGTAGTCTTGGGAGAGCTGGCCTGGGGGGTCAGTGGCGAGGACGTGGGCGCAAGGCCCCTCGCGACGAGGCTCGGGACCGCTTACCTGGCGGACTGGAGAACGTCGGCATATTTGATGTCCAGGTGTTGATATTCCTCGTCAACTTGACCCAAGGTCAGCATGCCCATCTTGACGGCGGGATCACCCAGGCGCGGCGAGCGCAGGGAGAAAAGCGGCCGCGCCAGCTTGCCCTGGCTTATAAGCGTCTCGACGACGGGGAGCCTCTTGAACAACATCCAGCCGTGCGAGTACGTGCGAAGGCCGAGGCCCAAGAAACCTGCGAAGGAGCCATTCTGGAATTCGTCGGGCCAGGCCGAGTTGATCAGGGCGGCCGTAATATTGGGGGCCCGGATGGCGGATGCTTCCACCTCGAATGTCGAAAAGTTCCCCACAACGCGTCCCTTGCCAAGGTACGTGTCGAGCAGTTCGCCTTCACGTAGACCCGTCGTGGGCTGGTCCCGTCAGTCATCAGCGGCAAACGGCACAATGGGCTTGAAAACACATGCCTGGACATCAAAGGCCGACGTTAAATTGTAACAGCCACTTCTGGGGTCGCGGGTATCGCAGGCATCCGAGGCGAAGAAGCTATCGCCCAAGGAGGTTTCTATTGCCAGGGGCATCAACTGCCCATCTAAGCCGACGTCGACCTGCACCGCCTAGTAAGTAATGCCGAGCCACGCTAGGAGGTAGGGGAGATGGCATGGGACGAGGTTCCTCTTACAATCTGGTACAAGTCATCGTGCCTGTTCTCCGGGATGTACACCGTTAGACTCGCCGTGCCGGGCTTATCGCCGTGGATTTCCGTATGGTCGTCGGAGAGGGGCCGATCCACCGCGGGCTCGCCGAACACGGTCAAGAGGGTCCAAACCAGAGCGGCCAGAGCGGCGAGGCAGAGCGTGACGTTGCCGACGACGTGGTCTGCCACGGCCCTTGCCATTCTCCAAAGTATGCGACACGCAATGGGCGGGTTCCCCTGGCTGGTGGGAAAGGTGTTTGTGGACACGTTCTGCTTAAGACAACAGTGGCATGAAACCATGGATTCCTTCCGTCTGCCACCATCAGCCGGATCCTTCGGTTTCTTGGCAGCTGAGTTCCTCCCGAAGATGCACGGCTACCTACATACATACAGACGAAGGGGACCGACAAACATCGCCAAGCTGCCCTCCAGTCCTGTGGGCGCCTGCCTATCCCGGTGCTGATGGCATACATGTAACATCTGAAGCCAATCGCCTGGATGGACAAGGAGCCCTGTACTCCAGGTCTCGGACGGCGATTTGTTCTTGTTGCCAAGCCGAGATGGGTGCCGGGAAGTGCCCAGTAACTAAGTACTTACTTTACATCAATGTATACATGTACAGTACAGGGCTAGATACAGGCGCGCCCGAACACCTTGAATCAATCCATGTTGGTCCATCTCCTATGCCACGGATGCCACCCCTCCCCAAATGAAAAACCCCCCGCTACTCGCCGCCGCCGTGCTTTTTGCCCCGACGCTGTCCGACGTAACGTGCCGTCCTGTACTGGGTAAACCATGCAGGACAGAGCCCTGCCCGCGGGAAGCCTGCATAAGCGAGGGGAAGTGCTCTCCGAAGCCGCAACTTGCGAACCACAAAAACCGACGATGCGTGCGAGAGCTTCCCTCTCGACCCCCGCCTCTTGCCCCAGGTTGACGAATGCGCGGGGGACGGAGTGACTATTGACCAACCCGTCTTACGTACTCGGTAGTGGCTTCTAAGCCGGGGACGGCCGGCGGCGGGATCAGCGTTGTTATCTTACTGCTCTCCCCCAACGTATCCCGAGGCTAGGCACTTCTTAGCTTGGGGTAGGTGGTATCGAGTACGCATGCGGAGGCAACGGCCGGGTTCTTAAACGGGCGACGACGTCGGGGTCTTGATCTGCCAGCCCGGGAAACGCAGATTGGTATAGCACCGTTCGCCCATTTCTTCCCTCCCCATTCGCTCCATCACCAGTGTGAGCATACACGACTTCGAGGGACTCCCCCCCACCCAAGCCAGCGGCCCCAAAATGACTTCCAACGCGTCAAGTCCCGTCAACGCCCTCCACCCGTCCGTCGTGGACAAGGTGGACCCCGACTTCGCGCGCGTCTACACGGAGCACCAGGCGCCCCGGCTGCGGGCGGACCAGGTGTCGTACGAGGAGTTCAACCGGGACCGCGCGCGCTACGCCTTCCCCACGGGCAAGGCGGCGCTGCCGGCGCCCGAGGTGGCCAGCGCCGCCTTCCACACGGTGCCGGTGCGCTCGTACGCGGGGGAGCCGGGCTTCGGCGCGCGGGCGGAGATCCGGGTGCAGGTGTACGCGCCGCGGGCCGAGGCGGTGGCGCGCGCGGGGCTCGCGCGGGCGGGCCGCACCCCGGCCCTCGTCAACTACCACGGCGGCGGCTTCGTGCTCGGCGGCCTCGACTCGGACGAGGGCCTCTGCCGCAAGCTGTGCGACGGCCTCGGCATCGTCGTCGTCAACGTCGAGTACCGCCTGGCCCCCGAGTACCCGCACCCGGCCCAGGTCACCGACGGCTGGGACGCCTACCGCTGGACCGTCGAGAAGGCCGACGAGCTCGGCGTCGACCCCCGCCGCGTCGCCGTCTCCGGCCTCTCGGCCGGCGGCTGCATCGCCGCCTCGGTCTCGTGGCTGGCCAGCCAGTCCGAGCTGCCCGTGCCCGCCCTGCAGGTCCTCATCGTCCCCGTCCTGGACGCCCGCTACGTCCCGGCCAGCGGCTCGTGCGACGCCGCCACGGTGCCGTACAAGAGCTACGTGGACTACGAGTACGCGCCCATGCTTCCCCTGCACCGGCTGGTCTGGTTTTACAACCTCTGGCTCGGCGAAGGCGCCGTCCGCGAAAAGAGGGCCAACGATCACCTGGCGTCGCCCATCCTGGCCGAGCTCAACGACCGGTTTGCCCCCGTGGTCATCTACTCGGGGCAGATCGATCCCCTGCTGTCCGAAGGCGAGGCTTATTGCAAGAAGCTCCAAGAGGCCGGTATCAGCGTTCAGCACAAGGTCTGGAAGGGGCAGGGCCACCCTTTCACCCAATGGGATGCTGAGGTCCCGGCGGCCAGGGACTTTATGAAGGAATGTTTGGCAGACTTGACGGCTGCTTTTTCGAAGGAGGCCTAAAGACAACACTTTTCTGTTCGGTGCCTAAGCGAGTTTTGTGCGCTGTATGCTGGATTACGCAGCCAGTACCATGTCATGTGACTATATTGGCTTCTGTACTCTACAATTCTGCCCGCCAATGAGGCCACCCTCTTCCTTGATCGCCTGCCTCAAATTGAACCGCAAAGCTGGCTTCGTACCGCCAACCGTTGCAAAAAAAAAAAAAAAAAAAAAGCCCACACAAGGTTCTTGCGTCACGCCGTCAAAGAGAATCTGCCATTTGCAACAGAGAAACACTCAGACGTTGGACTCCTTAGACGCCACCTTCTAATCGGCCTTCATCTGCGCCTCCAAGGCAGCAGCCTGCATCAAGATGGATGCCATCTCGTCGAGAATTTCAGGGTTGGCATCCTTGCCACTCTGGGGCTCGGCGGAGGCATCCTTCATCTCGCTATCATCAGTCGAGATAATTGCCGTGTCCTTCTTATCGAAACCCTTCTCAGCACCGATACCAGCCTCTTCTTTGGTTTTCCCCACGGCGTTATCCATCTCATGGTGCATGGTGTCAGTCTGGTACCCGACGCCCTGGTGAGCCTGGGTAGCCTCGGCCTCGGGCTTTCCGGCAATACTCATAACCTCGCTGTGCTCCTTGACATTGACATCCTAGGTCATAGCCACGTCGCCAGCAACCTTGGACTTCGCATCCAGAGCCTGCGCGTCCTCGCCAGGATTGTGCTTATCCATGTCATTTTTCTCCCTTGTCTTGGTATTGAGGGCCGGGGCCACAGCACGGGGCTCCTCGTCGGACTTATCATGGGCCTTATGAACAGCCTCGCCGGTATTGTCGTCGTCTATGCCTTCCTCTTCTTTGGGGCTGGCATGGAGAGCCGGAACCACAGTGATAGACTCCCCGGGCTTGGCGTCGTGGTTGGTTGCCTCGCCATCACCATGGTGGCCATGCTCGTCCAGCGGCTTGGGGGGAGCGGCCTCGTTCGAGTCATGATTGAACACCTTAGTCTCGGCCGAGGTCTTTGCTTTCTTGGCGAGAGGGCGTCGAGCGTGTCTGGGCTTGTACTCCCCTTCGTCATCGTCCTCCACCGTGTTATCGCTTTCTTCAGAGTCATCGCTGCCGTATTCTTCCTCTTCACTGGTGGGCGGAGAGGCGGCAGCACCTCGTCTGCTCCGCTTCGCAGACGCAGTTTTGGTAGATGAGGCGCGGGAGGGTTTGGCTCGGGACAAGGGGGCCGTGGCAGAGGCAGCCCTAGAAGAAGTAGCTCTGGCGGCGACAGCTCTGGTGGGCATGACTCTGGCGGGAGTGCCCTTGATGGCGTCGGAAGCAGCACGAGGGGCAGACTCCTTAAGAAGTCCCGTGGTGGAGTTAACTCCAACAACCGCAAGAAACTTTTTCTTGACCTGACGAAAGCCCTCACGCGCACTGTTGGCATTCTTGTAGCCTCCTCTCTCAGCCATCATATCCCAGTCGATGCCCTGGGGTTGAATAACGAAGGTCAGCTTTCCTTTCCGCGATGGAGCACTCGAGGGCTGATTCAAAGAAGGACGCTTTGGATCACCCGGTTTTGGATGTCTTGGTGACTCAAGGAAATATAACGATGCACCTACCGTGTGTTCCATGCAAGTCAAACCAATAGCCAGAATCTCATTCTCGCGCTGGGTGAGCGGTTTTGTCGATGGCATTTTGGGCCTTCCGTCGATGCTAAATCGACGAGATGAGATCGATGTCTGGAACGAGGTGATGATGGGAGGGCTGCAGCGTTGTCTTGTTCCCGATGGCACTGCGCGGGGTTGAAGTTGGAATGGAGAGTACTGAGGAGGTCTCGCAGTTGGGTACCAGAAAGGAAATGTTTTCTCCAGTTGAGGAAGATAGATATGTCGAAGGTAGGTTGGAAAACGCGTCTGGGATAAAAACACGCCGGGCGAGTCTGCCTGATCTGAGGTACTGATGGTCCTGAAGGTACTTGTTGACCTCCTGGAGGGCAACAACGCGTCCCATCGATAACAGAAAATTACCCAGGTACTTACATGTAAGTACCTGGGCAACGTGGCAAACAGAGATCAGGCAATCCTACAATGGTTAGAAAAGTAGTGAGATTGCCTGAATGGAGCATGGAGGGGTTAGAGAGAAGTACCGGGAACGAAATAACTGGCAGTGTCCAGTTCCTTTGATGCCGGATGCAGTGCTGGGATCTGAAGTGTATGCTTCCTTTCAGCTTCTACTAGAAGGGGCATTGTCATGGATGTTTGCATGCAGTGTCGCTGGCTGCTTTCGAAGTGTCTTTCGCGACTTGGAACCGCCCTTTGGCTGCCCATATTGAATTTGGATATTTTGGGGGGACAGTGTTGTTTCTGGGCTGAGTTCTGAGGGCGCAATTTCCTTCACTTGTCCCACAACCCCTCGCCATCCAATACTTTATATTAGGTACTTACAATGATACGAGCCGCTCTTTCCTTCTGGAGGTACTAAACCATGCAAGCTGTTTCCCCCCTTTTGAAGGCACCCAAGCCACCACGTACTTATGAGGTAAGTTGCGCTTTCCTTTGAGAGAGTTTGTCGGTTTTGACCTCACCAGATGACTCGGGCATCTCCAGAAGTGCCAAGCCCTTCGAGGAATATGCCATTCTGCTTAGGAAGATGCCAAGCACAAGATCTCTGAGAAATATCGCTTGCTACCCTTCGGAGTCTAGAAGAGTATTTCCGCTTATAATGTACAGTATTTGGCACAAGCCCGAGAGAGTAGACACACAGATTCAATCTTATCCACATACTTACCTACCTACCTACCTAGTAAGGTACCTACCTAGCTTTGCGGAAGCGGGTAGGTGGTTGGAACGGAGAAATTTACCTCTGTAATGGTCTCCAGGGAAAGAAGCATGCAACATATGCAAAACTACGGAAGATAGGCAAGTAGGTAGGAACCTGGGTAGTAGCTGACTGTAGATACGAATACCGGCCGCAAAACCTCGGCTGACGAGCTACCTCTATCAATGATACTGTGCAAGGTTGCGCGGGAAGTGCGGGTTATGTAAGGGACGAAGAGGGTTTGGTGTATGGACCTGGCCATTGCATCCCATATCCCAGCACGCCATATTTAGAAACAATCCATATCGGCCTGTGGTAGAACCGCCCACCGTCATATGACGTGCGGGGTCGTCGGGATCGGGAGGTCACCACAGCGGCCGCATATTCGGCCTGGGTCCCGTCATCGGAGCAATAAGTAGTTACTTGGCCGACCCAGCAGCAGACCAGGGCGCACAAAAAGCGAGGGGGCAGCGGCCTTGGCGACGGTCGCAGCCAGTCCTCTCGCCTCTCGTGTGCCTCGCCTTGGCAATTCCAGAAGGCCGGCTCGAACATCAGGTGACGGGCTGCGCGACAGATGAGTAATGTGACGAACGGGCCTATGGGCGAGCCTGCTGCATGGATCAGGGTCCTGCGCACCGGCGCACACGTCCGAGATAGGCGAGGGCCGTGGTGGTGGTGCTTTCGGGGGGGCACAGGATTATGGGCTGAGGGAAAAGGGCCCCCTCCGACGGGCGTGGGCATATGACATCCATGGGAAGTGAAGACTGGAGGTTTGGCGCTTCGGCAACCCATAACCCATTCAGCTGGCGATGGCTCCACGGGCAGGAGCGGGCGGCGGCGGCGGCGGTGGGGCGAAGTGACGGGCGCTTAGCATACCCAGCTTTCCTCCCCCGGGGCCTATCGCTGCAGATCATCAGCCTATAGAAAGCGGGCATCGTGGGCTCGGCTACCGTCGCCGCGGGCGCTGGCCTCGTCGTGCCTCCTCATTCGTCCGAAATGCAGTGCCCGCCAGCCAATCCCGCCGCCCGGCAGCCCCTGGTCAGATTGGCTCGTCGTCGCCAGGGAACCGGCGGCCCAACGTGCGAGCGTGAACGTGTGCTATCCCGGGGAGAGAGACTTGGAGAGAGAGAGAGAGACCCCTACCGTTGGTGGGTTCCCGACCGCCGCGTTTTTTCGCCTCGTGCCCGCCGGGCTCGATTCGCCCGCCTCCTCGCGCCGCCCAGCCAACCAGTCCCCCGTCGCCTCCTCCAGCAGAGGCGGTTACCCAGCAAGCGAAGGCGACCATGACGCGAGCTGGCCCTGGCTGGGCCCCAGAGCCCCGATAGAGTTTTCTTGCTTGCGGCCGCCGCGGCTCCATCCCTCGGGCCTGGCTTGCTATTTCGAGCAATGACTGACCCCGACCCGCCGGCCCTTAAGGTCATGAATTAAGATCCGTTGTGGGGACGGCAGTACGACCTGGGTGAGCCAGCTTGCTTGCCTGCCTATCTTTTCCCTTGCTTCCATGCTGAGGGAGGTCGCCTGGCCCGAGGCCCACTGCTGCTCTCTGCCTCTTGTGTAACTGACCTACACATAGTGGCCTGCCCCCCCTCTTGCCTCTTCCGAGACGACTTCGCTTTCCTCTTGGTTGCTACTGCTGCTGTTGCTGCTGCTGCTGCTGCTGCTGGGTGTCGACGCGCTCACGACCGAGGACCCCCGAGTATCCATGCGCCGTCGCCGCCGGCGCCGTCTCCCGCCTTCACGATGCACGCCGGTATCCACCTCGCCATCTCCATGTGGGCGTTGACGGCCCTCTCGATATGCCTCGTCGTCCTGCGGCTCTACACGCGCCGGCGCATCGTCAAGTTCGTCGGCATCGAGGACCACATGTACGCCTGGACCGGCGTCTTCCTCCTCTGCTTCACCGTCTTCATCCAGGTCGCCGTCCACTACGGCCTCGGCCAGAGCTTCTGGTCCCTCAGCTTCGAGGCCTCGTCCGACGCCATCTTCTGGACCTACGTCGCCAACTCCTTCGCCATTACCGGAAACGCCATGGCCAAGCTGTCCATGGGCCTGTTCCTGCTGCGCGTCGTGCAGGTGCGCTGGCAGCGCATTGCCCTGTGGGCCGCCGTCATGGTCACCACCTCGACCTCGATTGCCCTCACCATCATGCTGTGGAACCAAACCGATCCCGTCAAGGCGAGCTGGGACCCTCTGAGGACGCCGGGGAAGTGGAATATCGAAATCCAACCCATGAGTGTTGGCTTGGGTGGTACGTTGCTCTGTTCGCGAAAAGACCTGGTAAAGCTCAGCTAGCTGATGTGTTCATGTGTAGTTTGGTCCAGCATCTGTGACTTCTTCTTTGCCATCTTCCCTTGGTTGTTTATCTGGTCCTTGAAGATGCCCCAGCGAGAGAAGGTCATGCTCGCCAGCGGCATGAGCCTCGGCGTCATGTAAGCCCATCTGCCCCTGCCAGCTCTATCAACGTCACCTGAGCGCCCCCCCTCTGCGCATGTTGCTGACCCTTGCCACAGCGCCGGAGCCTGCGGCATCGTTAGGACCGTAGTTCTCGCCCGGCTCGATGTTTTCAACTACACCTTGAACTTCGTGCCCTATTTCGCCTGGGCTGGAGCAGAGATTGCCGTCGCCATGATCTGCATCGGCATACCGACGCTGCGTCCGCTCTACCTACGGACGCGAGGCCTCGTGAGCAGCCTGGGCTATGGGCGGTCGGTCCGCAGCCACAACAGCCAGCTCCCACAGTTTGACATGGTCGGGCCGAAATCGGTCGGCGACTCGACCGTCCGCGACAGCGGCCAAGCTTTCATGTCGCCGCCGAATTCTCGGGCCGGCCTGAGGAGCCCGGCGCCGCCGCCGCGAGCTCACACGCGCAACTCGTCCCGCGGGACCTGGGACTTGGAGGAGCAAAAGGAACCGTCCTATCTGGACGACAGCGAGCGGAGGCAGGGCGTCATCTGGATCCAGAACGACGTCAGTGTCGAGCGCGACTATGCTCAGGATTGGCCCCTGAGACACTAATCGATAATGATGAGATGATGACTGATACCCACAACCATAGAATGGTACCAAGACGCAAGTCTGGCTTATAGCGATTTCATAGCTTTTTTTCACATATTCCCCGCATCATCAGTTTCCCATGCAGAGGAGCTGTCTGGTCTGTCTACATTTTTTTTTGTCTTTAAGCAGCCTGATAAGAAAACAATAAAATACATACCCTCCTAAACATCTCTATCGCTGGGCCCTCGGGCTGGAAGTCAGTTGGCTTCATATTGCGATCAACAAACTCAGACCTTCAGCCATGAAACTGCCGGGCTTGCCGTACCCTCCGTAGGTGACTGTTCAGCAGCCTGCCCCGAGGTTTATCTGCGAAGCCTGGACGTAGCTTGCCCGGCGCCTAGAAGTGGATTACGTGGTGAGGGTGGTTACAGTATAGGAGTCAGGAATTTGCCGCATTAGCCCGGCCCGCGCCCCCAACACAGATTCAACGCAATGAGATTTCTGAGGACAAGGCACTCAACGAACGCCCCGAGAGCCCGTCCCGGCTTGCCCGCCCCTGCGGGACCGCGGAAGAAGCGGGAACAAGGGCTGCAAGCGTCTCGTGACCCCGCCGTGCCGGTCGTGGCTCAGCCACCTCCGCTTCGATTTCCGGTAGGTGTAGCATTGTGGTTCGTGTTAACGAAGGTATATGCCGTGCAGGACCACGGATCCAGACCACATTGGTCGTCGCCGAAGCGGTCCCGCCGGATCCGAAGCCTTGGAGCAAGTGGATGGACATGGCTAATGCCGGTATAGTAGCCGTCGCGACTGAATACTGAGACGGCAGCCAGCCACATCACCAGGGGTAGCGCCAAGCAGCCCCCCCCCCCCCGGGTTTGTTTGCCTCTCGGCGGATGAAGGGCTGAATTGTCGTCGACCGAATTGGGTTTGTGCAACCGAGGAGCCTCAATTCCTGCAGTACTTGAGTCAAGCTTGCTGGCCCTCTAGCTGCTGATCAATACCGAGCGAGCACTCGGGTCGTTGGTCGCACCGCATGTCTAGTATGGCGGATGCCAGCTCCAACACATGGCGTTCTGCTGCAGACAGCTGGATTACGTCGGCCTTGGCGAATGCCAGGACTGATAGGCGTGGCGAAAGGTTAATGCCCCGCACTTCGGTATTCCGGGGGAACGGAAGCTAACCATGTCCTCCGATGTCACACCCCGGCCGGGATGAATGGCTGGGGAGGCAATACGGGTTGACGTCAAAGGGCTGACGTGTTGTGACCACCTCGCCCGCACACGCTGAACGTGGTATGAGGTTTGGCTACCCAGTGGAAGTTGCGGGATTGCGCTTTGTTTTTCAAGAAATCAATAGTGATTGCTTGTCACTACAACGTCCCATTTGCTAATAATAGATCGTGTAATTTGTGGTCGTTAAGTCGCAGCTGAATCCGCCGAGTGGTCCACGAAATGGTCCATCTTGGCATGAAGTTTGACCTTTCGTCTGTACTTTACCACTGTGGATTTCTAGATTAGACACTTCCGAGTTATTGGCAAAAAGGTAAAGAAAGTGAAGAAAGCTACTTACTTATCGTGATGCCCGCCCGCCGGCTCCAGCCGGACCTATAGCAAGCGGCACACGCGGTCATGGGCCTTCAAAGGCCACGAAATAGCCTCTGATACCAGATTAAAGGGGAAATTCTAACATCGTGGGGTAGATTCGGCCCGTCTGCTTTGCGCGCAAAGACAGGGGGTAGCGCGGCACAACGGGCAGTGCGAGGCATCCAGGACGGCGCTCTGGTCGAGGGCGCGCGAAAGCGACTAGGTAGGAAGCAGCCCGGGATTCCGGAGAGAGACGACCAAACGAGGACTGTCCATGAAGATAAATACCTAGACAGCAAATATACCAGTAATCCTCAGGGCTAGTGAATCAGTATCCACGGGTCAGCATCTCTAAGCGTTGCCGCGTCCTTCAGGAAACTTCAATTTTGGCCCCTCAGCACCTTGGCTGTTCCGGCCTTAACCGCGCTTCACGATGAAGAACTTCCTCTTTGCCATCTTCGCCTTCGCCAGCCTCATGGCTATGGGCATGGCGAGTCCCTTTGACAATGGGAAGACGGGCCTCGAGGTGCGCGAGGACAAGGACTATTCGAGCCACAAGCAAGTGATCCACGACCTCACGCAGGAAGTCATGCAGCATACTGGCAATATAAGTACATCACCTACCAGCAGTCCCACCTTTTGCAACCGAGGCACTGATGATGAAATTGAATAGATAAGACGATTGACGGCGTTCCCTCGACTCTCTCGGAAGACGAGAAAAATGAATTCGCAAAACAGATTGATGACAGTGTGCGCAACATCACACTGCTCCTGAAACAAACCAGGTCCGCCCAGAGCCACAACGACAAGCGCGACACCCTCAACAGCCGCAACAGCCTCAACAGCCGTGATGAGTTTTGTGACCAAGAGTGTATCTACGACGCGGTCTACGAGCTAGTTTATGAGATCACTTGCACTGTCAAACATATCATCTCCAGGCTCGGTGCTGGTAAGACCCCGCGCGCGCAAATACTGCCGAGAGGAGCGTGGTGGCTAACGGCACACGACCAGACGCCGTCTATGATTACCTGACGCCGATGGTAATGACTCTCATCCAGCTTCTGGTCAGCTTGAACTTTTCCATCGCGGGCGTGATCCAAGTCGTCCAAAATATCGTCAACGCGATTTTCATGGCCCTGGAGATCCCCGTCGTCGCCATTTTCGTCGGCCAAGGGGGTGGTGGGAACTAGGTTGAAGACTGGATGCCGGACGGGGGTCCGCAGGAGGCGAGGCTGTGGCCGAGGAGGTGGAACGCATTGATGGGAGGCTCCCGGAGCAAGGGGAGGGAAGGGCCGTTTCCAGATCATGCCTGCACCCAAATAAATCTCGTCCTGAGCCGCAGTTTGTTCGCCGCCTGGGTGTATGTACGGTGCCGTGTCTTTTGCCTCTCGGGGGCACGCCCAGCGCTGGACAGGCACGGGCAAACTCAAGTCGCCTTGTATCCCGTACGACGTAGGCATCTGCCAAGGATGTGTGTGTGTGTGGCCGGCCCATGAACAGAGAACAACCCCCGACCCTTTTTTTTTCCCGCCCCGGGCGTGCCCGCGGTGAAGGAAGTTTGGGAAAACACGGATTACGAGAGATGCGGTAGTACTTAGAAGGCGAGCCGAAGAGCCGCTTTGGGGGGGCCCGGGATCGCCATGCGTCTCCAGCCAGGCCGCGCTGATCTCGAGGGTGGTAGAGGAGAATTCGAGGTGACATTCCAAGTGATTGGTAGACCTCCTTGAAACCCAAAACTGTGGGGGCCTGCGACGCCCCCGCCTTTGCCCTTCAAGATGGATGTCTGTCTGCCCCTGCAGCCCGAACCGTTTGACACCAGCGCTTGCGACCAGAAATCAGCATCGTCGGATCTTGCATGGCGGCGGCGTTTGCTTGTCTCGGGGGGGTTTTTTCCCCCTTCTCTCCCCCATGGGATGGGATGCCGCTTCTTCGGTGCGCATCGGGGCGACGCCTCGCTACCGTCGCTTCCCACGCAAAATGTATGGGATATGTAATTGCCGATGCAACCAAACACCAAGAGTTACCTCCGAGCCCCGTCTCTTCCCCCCGCCCTCCCTAGTTTATTCCGCCTTACACGGGTCTCCCCCTTACCCTCCCCGGCGGGTAACTTGCCCTATCTGTGCGCCGGCCGGAGATGCGAACCAGCAACCACCCATCGCACCCCCCCCGGCCGCACATCAAACAACTCCATCGGCCACATGAGACGAAGCAACTTGGCGTCCTGCAGGGAGACGGCACGCCCGGCCGGTTGAGCCTCATGGCCGTGAGGCCGTCAATGCCTCCTCCTCCTCCTCCCCCATGCGACCTGGGGTTCAAATACCGACGCCGCGTCCCGTCTGATCGTCGCCGCCTCTTCTTGCCTTCTCTACGCACCTAGTGTACTGTTACTTTCATTCAACCCTTTTTTTTGCCCGCAACTGTCTATCGTCCCCTCTGGTAAGGGTTGCTTCCATTCGTTCTGCACTACCGTTCTCTACCTTCTCGCTCAAGTAGGTCATTGATCTGTACCTGTACACTTCTTTTCCCCCACTCATCCGCGGTAATCGACTCCACGTCTATCCCTCCTCCCCCCACGCCACCATGCACTACTCGGCCACCTTCACCGTCGCGGCGCTTTTCGCCTCCCTCGCCGCCGCCGCCCCGGCGCCCAAGGTCCCCTTCGTGACGGGCAAGCCCATCATCGAGCTCTCCAAGTCCCCCGTGCCGGTGACGGGCAACCGCCACCCGGCGCCCGTGGCGGCGCGCCAGGCCAAGGCCTGCTTCATCACGGGCAACGCCCAGCTGCCCGCCGAGGTGGCCACGGTGGTGGACCAGCTGGCCCCCAAGGTCACCTGCAACCCGGGCACCAAGACGCTGGGCGGCGTGCCCGACGTCACCTCGGGCTCGCAAACCTTCAGCCAGATCGACTTCTCCAAGGCCGCCTCCGGCCTCCAGTTCGCCCTCGACACCTTCAAGACGGCCGACAACATGGCCGACAGCAACCTGCAGGCCTTCGAGGACGCCCTCGACGTCTACACCGCCACCGAGGCCGGCCTCCGCAGCAGCGAGGGCAACTTCAGCACCATCAAGGCCCCCAAGTTCTTCCTGGCCTTCCAGATCGCCCGCATCAAGACCGCCCAGGGCAACCCGCCCACCGACGCCGCCAACCAGGTGGACCACCTGGCCGAGAAGGTGACCAAGAATGCCGGCCGCGTCGACCAGTCCCTCATCGACCAGGTCAACGCGCTGGCCAAGCAGACCTAAAGGGAGAAGGGACCGGTGGTGGAGGGCATTGAGGCGCTGTGTGTATAGACGCCCCGCGGGTAGATACTAATAAGGCAATTGGGTTGAAAGTTTTCTCGTTTCGGATCGTCGTGATATGTGTTGGTACATGGCGGTGATGCCGCCGCCGATGCCGCCGCCGCCGCCGGGCTTGCGGCCTCGTTCTTTTGGTGGTGCAACCCGGCGCCGCGATGCCGTAGCCGCACTGAGCGCCCCCCCGGTCGGCGGGCTCAGAGTTCCTTCATCTTGAGAGCCGGGCGCGTGGCCTTGAGGAGCTGCAGAGCCACGACGCCCGCCAGCATGACGGACTCGAGCCCGAGGAGGCCGAGCCACAGGGTGTTGAGGATTTCGACTTCGTAGCCGTCGAGCACGCCCTCCATGTTGAAGCGCAGGGGCCGGTAGGAGATCTGGACCAGCAGGAAAGCCAAAAAGACGTAGTAGGTGTACCAGTACGGCCTGTATCACGTTGCCGATGAAAAAAGTTGGGGGTTGTCAGTCACGATTTTCTCGACGACATCTTGTCTCTCTCTCTCTCTCTCTCTCTCTATAACACACCCCCCCGCAATCAAAAAGAAAAACCCAACCCGGGACGTGAGGGGCACAAATGACAACAAACAGAAGCGCTGTTTTCCCCCTGCGCGGGCGGTGAACCACGTCTTCTCATAAAGCAGCGGTGTGTGGGTTTGGTCGAAGGCGGCAAGAAAAAAAAAAACTCGGCGGCCAGCGCGGGCGCGGGAGGGGCAGGACGGGGGTTGGGGGAGAAGCATCCACTGACTGACCTGGTCTTCTGATCAAGGATCGTCCACCGGGGACGCGGTTCCATGTAGGATTGGGCCGCTTGCAGCGCGACGACGAGGCCGCAGACGATAAAGAGCCAGATCAGGAGCATGCGCTGCAGGAGCGAGAGGTCCCAGTGCGGGACGTAGGCGTCTAATATCGACGAGGCCATGGTCGTCGCCGTCGTCGTCGTCTTCGGGGAGGGGGGGCACGCAAAAGAGAGAAGAAGAAAAAAGGCACGGTCCCCCGAAAGGATGGCGGTTGATGCCGCTGGCGTTGGTTGCCGGATATTGATTGAAAACCAAATTCAAATAGATTCGACGGGCAATGCGCCGGGAGCGTCGGCCCCTACGTACTAGGTAATTATATATACCGCGCGAGGAACTGCGGCCAGGGTTGGCATCTCCTGGCACATTGGACACGTTTCGAGAGAGAGAGACAGAGAGAGAGAGCATGAAAAGAGGCAATCCTCCGGGGTTGTTGGTGTGCGTTGAACAGATTGTCATCTTTCACCCAGGTAATTTTACCGGGCTGCCCGGGGTTCGAGGTGGTCAGGCGCCGGATCCCACCTTGGCTCCCCCGCATGAAGCCTTTCCCCAACCGTGTAGCAAACGGCAAGGGTGAAGGGCCCGGGTTGGTCTAGATCCGCTGGCCCAAGGCAGGATGAACTTGGCAGTGAGGATGCATGGGACGAAGGAGGGGTGGGCTTGAGAGCTGGGATTTCGCGATGGCCTTGGAACTACTAGGTATGCCTAACCCTGGTTGACAGTTTCCTGAACGGAGGGGTGACGGAAGTGCCAGCCGCTATATAAATACCTAAGTAGCCAGAGTTATAAGCGGCAAAGGGGTTGGAGGTAGGTGGGTGAATATGCTACATAGATAAATACAAGAACATTCCTCATAAAACCAACTCTTCCCAGCCCAGAAGCCGTGGTTATCCGCCGAGGCGGCTCGGTCCCAACCCGAGAGCCCACCCCGCAAGCTAAGGGGGCCGGTAGTATACATTTCCTTCGAGCCTGAACTCCGCGCAAAGCAGTGGTAATATGTACGTGGTGGTGATGAGTCGACCCGGGGGCTCAGGACGACTTGGTGTTGAACCTCTTCTCGAGCCGTTCCTGTTCCCGGACGTCGCCTCCCGAGGCCTTCCACCACACGTCGCCTCCCCATCGGATGGCGCGCTCGACGGCGGCTGTCGGCGTCACCGCCGGCCGCACGTCGAGATAGAAGACGGGCTCGCCGTTCTCCTCTCCGCCCGAGTAGTAATCGATGACATACCGGACCTCTTTCTGTTGCCCGTTGACGTTGCGCGAAACGAACCAATCGTGACGGTCGAACGGAGGCTCCGTCCTAGAAGGTCGAGGGTTAGTGGTCACCCCCCGCCGGTACCGGAAGAGGGCGGACTTACTGGAACATGGCGGGATAAAGCCACCCCATGACCTGGAACATGGCGGCTTTGGGCGTCATATCCTTGGGCCGGCCCTGGAACCTCACGAGACTGGGCTGTACCTCCTCCACCTCTTTCTCGTACCCGTATTTCTTAATCATGCGGTCGAGGTTCTGCTCGCCCTGGCTGCATTTCTGCAGGCCCTTGAAGATGCCGCCGGCGAAGCGCTTCTCCCATTCCATGATCTCGGCCCAGGCCCCCTCGTTCAGGAAGTTGTGCACGCTGACCATGCTCTCGACGGCGGTGACGTCGGTATCGGTGTAGCCCTTGCGCAGCAGGGCGTTGTACATTTGCTGGGGGGAGGGGTACTCCCAGTTGCCCGCACCATCACCCCGCGGTATGGTGGAGGGATCGCGTTCGGTGGGCAGGTTGTACGTCTGCGAGGGCGCTTTCTCCTGGGACAGGTCGGGGAACATGTAGTTGAGGGGGTTGAGTTTCGAGAGCGTCGACTGGCTTTCGGCGGCGGGCTTCCTGGCTTCGTGGGGCACCGGGCACGACGAGGCCGGCGGCGCCGGGGGGGCGGCATCGTGCTTGACGGGACAGGCGGCGGGAGGCGCCATGGCGTCGGCGCTCTTCTGGTGTTTGTGCATCGGACATGCCGGCTGCAGCGGGGGTTAGCGACGGGGGGCTCGTGTGGGACGGGGTGCCGACGCCCCGGCACCGTGAGGACAGCTCGACGTACCGGTGGTGTTCTGCCGTCCGTCGGGAAGTTGTGAGGAGGCTTGGAGGGAGCCGCCCTGCTTGCGGGACCGTCTGCCCAGAACCAACCCATGGCGGCGATGTGATGTTGGACACACAAGAGGCGTCGTGGCTTCACGAGAGGCGGATTGCAACGGGGTGGGAAAAGAGGGGTAGAGAAAAAGACGAGCAAAAGTGAAGAAGATGACGAGGATTAACTCAACGGCCGGACGGAATGTCGCAGTCTTGGATGGCTTTGGGACGGGCGAACTTTTGCTTTTCTCAAGCCTCCAGTTCCGGGGGGTGCAGCGCAAGTTTTAGCGGGTCACGGCGAAAGACGGCCCCAGAATTTGCGCCGCCTGGCATGGATTCTTGGCCTAGCACGGATTAGCATGTACCTGACGATTGGTATTGGCACATGGGACTTCAGGGATTGGATGGCAAATGCGACGGGAGCTTATGATGAGTACATGTACGTCACCGTTGACTTTGCGATCCGATGTTCTCGTCAGTCCCGCCGCCTCCGGCGCCCTGTCTTTGTATCGGTAGTCAGCCCCTTCCACCACCTCGCCTCTCCTTCACTAGCCGCCATACCGCCCCTCCCTCTCCCCCCCTCTCCCTTGTGCTCCGCGTGCCATGCTTTGACATGATGCGCATTCGCTGTTCCGTGTGCAGTAGCTTGACGACATGAGACCAGCCATGCTCCTGGGCCGGCTGTGCGCTCGTCGCGTCGCGGCGCCGCAGACGGCCCTACGAACCGCCCGGCCGCCCTCAACGCCGTGGCACTCGGCCTTCCGACGGCGACTGCAACAAGCGGCCTCGCACGGCCGAACCCACCAGAAATCCTCGCGGCCTGTCTTTCTCCTGGCCTCCGCCAACGGTCTCGCGCTCGGGACGGCGACCTTCGTCAAGCTCTCGGAGAAGGACAATGGCGACACGGAACAGACATCCGAGGGGCGCATGCTCGAGGTCTCACGCCACGAGATAGAGAAAGGGAGGGACCGGGTCAGCCCCGGCTTCACCCGGTTCCGGCACAACGTCGTGTACTATCTCGACGTGCTTTTGTGGGAGCCGCTCTGCACCGGCGTGCGTTTCCTGCAACTGGCCGTCATCTTCGTGCCCGTCATCCTCAGCGTCCCCGCCATCTGGATCGGGCGGCGACAGCCCGACCGCGACAACGAGAGGAGCGGCACGCTGTGGTGGTACGCCTCGCTGGTCCGCGCTATGGAATGGGCCGGGCCGGCGTTCATCAAGGTGCGCCAGGTCCGGATTGGGGCTCCCCGGAGCGGCGGCGGCTGACATGTGAATAGCTCGGCCAATGGGCAGCCTCGCGCACCGACATCTTCCCTACCGAGCTCTGTGATATCATGTCGAAGCTGCACTCCAACGCGCCTGCGCACTCGATGCACCGCACCCGTCAGATCGTGGAGGCCGCCTTCGACGGCAAGCGGTTTGAAGACATCTTTGACGAGTTCGACGAGAGGCCCCTTGGCGTGGGGGCCATCGCTCAAGTCTACAAGGCCAAGCTGAAGTCGGATGTGGCCGCGCCGGCCGACTGCGATGTCGCACAGGAGCGCGCCGACCTTCGTCGCAACGTACGACGGAACGTGTCCACCGTGCTCAAGAGCACCCCTAAACGCGTGCCCTCTTCATACGTCGCCGTCAAGGTCCTCCACCCTGGTGTTGAGCGGACAGTCCGCCGCGACCTCCGTATCATGGGCTTCTTCGCGTCGGCCCTAAACATGATCCCAACCATCGAATGGCTCTCCTTGCCGGACGAGGTGACACAGTTCGGGGAAATGATGAAGCTGCAGCTGGACCTCCGGATCGAAGCCGCCAACCTCGCCAAGTTCCGTCGCAATTTCAAGGAGCGCTCGACCGCCTGGTTCCCCTTTCCCTACCTCGAGTTCACCAGCCGCAATGTGCTGGTCGAGGAGTTCGCCCACGGCATCCCCCTGGCCGACTTCCTGGAAAACGGCGGCGGTGTTTTCCAGAGGGACATCGCCCAAGAGGGCCTGGACGCCTTCCTGAGAATGGTGCTCCTGGACAACTTCGTGCACGCCGATCTGCACCCGGGCAACATCATGGTGCGCTTCTACGCGGCACAACAACCCGACCTGCCCAAGATACGCCGCCACTCGAACGATGACGACGGATCCCGCCCCGCCGATCAAGCCGATGTCACAGAACAGGTCCTGTCTCGACTACGTCCCTACCGCAAGCGTAGGGATCCCGAAGCCTGGGAGGCCGAGCTCAAAAAGATCGATGCCGAGGGATTCCGCCCCCAGCTCATTTTCATCGACACGGGTCTCGTGACGGAGCTCAATGCCACGAACCGCCGCAACTTCCTCGATCTTTTCCGCGCAGTGGCTGCGTTTGACGGATACAAGGCCGGGCATTTGATGTGCGAGCGGTGCCGGCAGCCTGAAGCCGTCCTGGACAAGGAAGTATTCGCGCTCAAGATGCAGCATTTGGTGCTCAACGTCAAGAGTAGCACGTTGGCGCTCGGCAACGTCAAGATTGGGGATATCCTGAACCAAGTCCTGTCGATGGTGCGGGGGCACCACGTGCGGCTCGAGGGGGATTTTGTCAACGTGGTCATCAGCATCCTGCTCCTGGAAGGTATTGGGCGCAGCTTAGACCCCCAGCTCGACCTGCTGAGCAGCAGTCTCCCCATTCTGCGGGAACTGGGCGCCCAAGGAGGGGCAGAGATGGTCAAGGGTGGTGACTTCTCCATGCTGATGGTCTGGGCCGGATTGGAGGCCCGCCGGTTCATGCAAGCCAGCATCGAGGACGTAAGTGCTGCTTCCCCTATCCCGCCGCGTGGCGGTGTCCCTTGTTACCGGCTAACCCCTTGATTAGGTCGAGAAATGCGTCAAGTACGATCTGGTGGCGCCGAACATCTGATTCATCCCGGGGAAGCATAGGCACGAGGCGTAGTAGGAGGCGTTCCGGTGCCCTGGCGCATGGCGCGTTGGTACACAGAGACTGTTACATCGGCGGCGCTCCGTACAAGGTGTCATAGATATGTACATATAGGGTATAACAATCTCAATTCTGACGACGAAGGTCGCGGCCGGGTCTTTACGTGGTGTCCCCAGCTGCGTTTGGTCTTACAGGATACAGGAGAGACGCGGGGCAAACCCCCCTCTACTTCAACTTCTTCTGCTCTCGCTCCTTTTGGAGGACGGCCGCCAGCTTGTCCATGCCGAACATGTACCAGCAGACGGTGTCGATCAGCCACTCGCCGACCCAGTTGCCCAGCTTCATCAGGCCGACGCTGCCGCCGAAATAGAACCAGTCGGGCCGGCCCAGGCCCAGGATGGAGCGGCACAGGAGGTTCCACTCGGGCTTCAGCGAGTCGGCGACGAAGCGGCGGGCGAAGACGGCGGTGTCGACGGTCGCGTGGTTCTGGCTGTACTCGAGGCGCCACTCGAAGAGGTCGCGCACGCGCTGGTAGAGGCTGGCGGGCGGCAGGCGGCGGTGCCGCTTGGTGGCGATGTTGCTCTTGACGGTGCCGACCATGGCGACCATGACGCGCACGCCGAAGGGGGCGAGCTCGAGGCGCAGCGTGCGCGAGTAGCTCACCACGGCGCCCTTGGTGGCGCAGTAGACGGAACCGAAGCAGTAGGGCGTCAGCGCCGCCAGCGACGCCACGTTGACGACGAGCCCGCGCGCCGCGACGAGCAGCGGCGCGAACGCCTGCACCATGGCCATGACGCCGAACACGTTGGTCTCAAACGTCTGCCGCACGTCGGGCAGCGAGATGTCCGTGGCCGGGATCACGTGCGTGAGGCCGCTGCTCCCTCCCCCGGGGGGTTACCGGAGGACCGCTGTCAGCCCCAAGCGGCCACAACACGTACGGGGCATACGTACGCGTTGTTCACGAGAATGTCCAGCTTGCCGTCGGTGATGGCGGCGACGTGCTGCTGGCAGGCCGCGATGCTGGCCGCGTCCGTCACGTCCAGGGCCACGACGCTCATGCCCTGGGCGGCAAGGTCCGCGAGCACTTCGGGGCGCCGCGCGGTCGCGATGACATGCAGGCCTGGCGGGAAAACACGGCGGGTAAGCGGGGGAGGTTCACGGGGCTTCGGGGGCAGGTCGCCCCGTCCAGGGGCCCCCTTATCGTCCTACATACCTCGGCGCTGGTATTCAAGACATAGGGCGTGGCCAATGCCTCCCGGCGTGCATCTACCCGAGCGGCCGGGCCCGTTAGCGTCCGTATCGGGCCCAAAAAGAAAGACGAGAGAAGAAAACAAAAAGAATAAAAGAAAAAACCACAACGGCGGGCGGGCGGGCGGCGGGGAGAGTTTGGGTTTGCTTTTGCCTTACCCGGTGATGAGGACCGTCTTCTGGCCGGGTTTTACGACCGACATGGCGGAAGTGGACAAAAGCGAGTCACGAAAGGGGAACAAGACGAAGAGCAATGTCGGTCGCGAGGGGCGTGGGGGTTGGCCGTTTCAACACAAACCGCCGATAGATAAATGCCAAGTCGAGCTTTTTGTTTGTCTTCCGGTCCCCCGGCTGATGCCAGTTCTCATATGGCGCCGGTTAAGCGATAGGCACTCTCTTTTTTTTTTTTTCCAAAAGGCCCCCCGCGGATCCCGTTCCCACCGCGGAAGCCACCGGCGACCCCACCGCGCCATCGCGGGAAGGGGACTTGATTGCATCCACTTGAGCCCTCTCGCGTAGGACTACGCCAACTTCGACCCCGCGACGGCGCGTGTTGTTTCTTTCCGGGCGACTGGGACACGCGGGTACCTGGAATGAACGGATCTATCCTCCGGGTGACACAAGGGCGGGCGGGCCCCAATTCGGTCGTCCATATGGGGAGGGCGCAACCAGAAACATACCTAGGCCGTTCACCGTTCGGATCTTATCTACTTCTTTAGGTACGTTTCTGACTTTCACCACGACTGCGTCTAGAGCTTCATATGAGAATGAGAGGGGACATGCGGTATACAAAAAATAAAGAAAAAAAGACGATGCTACATAAGTTACACCATACTTACGTATTTGTAGGTACCTACAGAGCTACTTACTTACATGGTCCTCTAGCTATATGAGCAAGAAAACTGCTTGGCACTGACTTAAACAGGCGCTGCATTAACCGCTCTGGTGTCTGGGCGTCGCGCATCAGTCAGCAGCACACATGGTTGGTGATCCTCCTCCCCCTCCCCTTCCATGCCAACCATTGGTTGCTGTTACGAGCAAACACCATCCCCGGTGGCTTCTGGACCTCAGCTTCTCCAGCAACCTTGGTTCGATTTGTGCGCCCGGTACTCACTCAATCGGTCGCAGAGGCAGCTTTTTTCTTTTCTTTACAGGGCTTACCTCTCTGCCATGTGTTCTCCCCATGGCAGCTGTATGTATGCTCCCCCTACGTGGTTCACTTACCCACTCAAGTACGTAAGGTAGTAGTGCCCAAAAGAGCTGAGAATAAGACCGGGACCTGGTCCCCGAGATCATATCCATGGTACCTGCAGTGAAGGGGGCTTGTGAGGTTGAGCCTCCTCAGTGGATATAGTAATACGGTTCAATCAGCCCGGTAGCGTGCCTCGTCATGCGAGAGAGCTCCGGCCACGCCCCCCCTGTCCTGCCAGTTCCGGCACCCGACGGGCCCGGATGGGCCGTCCAGAAACCCTTATTAACACCAGCTTCTGCCGTCCCCTGGAAGGATGCTTTCAGTGAGTCCCGTGAGAGACGACAATTAAAATACAGAAACGAATTCAGGTCGTTCGAGTCTTGCCTCATCCACTTCGCAGTCTCCCCAGGAGAACTCGAACTCTACTACTCGCCCGCCTCCCACTGGCTCAGCTACCATGCCGTGCTTCGGATCCGCCAAGAAGACGGCATCGGACGAGCCACGCATCGTCCGACCATTTGGCCCCATGTAAGCCCGCTCGCCCCAAACTGTCAAGTCCACACTTTGGCTTACCATGCTCTGGTAGGGAGCGTTACCAGGCGGCCTTCCTGTCGCTGGGTTACTACGGCTGCGTTGTCGTTACCTGTCGCTACGCGGTTCCCTCGGCGTACCGCGGGGGTTCGGGGACGCAGGCCCTCCACGATGCCTTGGAGCGCGCAGTGGCCCTGGCCGTTTTGGAGCACCCGCTGCTCCAGGTCGGCGTGGTGGGCAGCGAGACGAAATGCCCGTCGTGGGTGCGCCTGGACCGCATCGACCTTCGGCATCACATCACATGGCACACCGCGGAAGACGGCGCCCAGTCGGAGGCACTAGTGTTCGCGACGTCGCAGGCCGCGCACGATGCGCCCTTCACCCATCTGGAGACGCGTCCAGGCTGGAAAATCCACGCTGTTCACTGCCCGGCCGAGCATCATCTCGAAGTTATCTTCGCTTACAGGCACACCATCGGGGACGGGACCAGCGGCAAGGTCTTCCACCTGACGTTGCTGGAGAAACTCAACGTACCCAACACCGACACGCCAGTCCTGCTCGAAGGGCACGTTCTCGAGGTACCCCCGGTTGCCGACTTCACGCCCACCTCGGACGAGCTGCTCAAAATAAAACTCACCCCCGCCTTCGTCCTCGCCGAGCTTGTCAAACTCCTCGGGCCGCGGCGCTTCGGCCCGGCCATGCGCAGTTGCGACTCCTGGGCCCCCAACCAGCCGGGGCCGCTGAACACGCGCGTCCGGTTCTTCCGGCTCGGGAACGAGGCGCTGCAGGCCTGTCTCGCGGCGTGCCGCCAGCACGGCACCACGCTGACGGGCCTCGTCCACGCCCTCGCCCTGGCCTCCCTGGTGGCGCGCACGGCCGGCGACGGCCCCGGCCGCGTGCAGAGCGGCACGCCCATCTCCATGCGCCGGTTCGCGCGGCGGCCGGGCCGGGACCCGGAGAGGACCGTCATGAATTGCGTGAGCTACTGCTTCCACCGGTTCGACGCGGGGGAGCTGGAGAAGCTCCGGCCGCCGCCGCCGCCCGCCCGCCGCGCCCCGGCCGCCGCCGACGACGACAACGACGAGAATGACGACCGGGAGGCGGCCATCTGGGCCGTGGCCGCCCGCGTGCGCGGGGACCTGGTGCGGCAGCTGGGCCGGGGGACCAAGAACGAGCTCGGCGGCCTGCTGAAGTTCGTGAGCGACCACCGCGGCTACCTCGCCGGCGCCGCGCGGAAACCGCGGCAGACCTCGCTCGAATGCAGCAACCTGGGCGTCTTGGACGGGGGCGCCGGCGCGGCCCCCGAGGAGGCGTCGGCCGAACCCGACCCTTGGACCATCGACCAGGCCCTCTTCTCGCAGAGTGCGAACTTGACCGGCACCGCTGTCGCCATAAATCCCATTGCCGTCCAGGGTAAGGGCTTGTCTGTCAGCTTTTGCTGGCAAGGCGGGGTTGCGGGCGACGCCGTGGTAGAAGGGCTGGCTGCCGATGTGGAGGCCTGGTTGAACCAGCTGGGGCGAGAGGGCCACCTCAGACTCAAGAGAGAGTGTTGATGCCCGAGGTTCAGGGTCATATAGAAAATTCTTGTTGTTATGAGCATTGATACCATGTATAAATTGCCAGCCGCCTGTAGATACTGTATCACCATCCCTGTCTGTGCTGCTGCTGCTGTTGCTGTTGCCGCGGGAGTTCGCTTCTTCGGGGCGTTGGGTAGCTGAAATTGGCCCAGACAAGTGGCTCCTGGCTGTCGCTGTCGACTGAACGCTGGGTTGTAGCCTCATGTTCTTCTCCCATCCGTGCCGAGCCGACTGTTCCAGCCAAATGCCCGTGGCCTCTTTGCGTGCCGGTGTAACTCGGATGTGCCGCCGGGTGCGAAACTTCTTCTTCAGTAGGGACAGCTCGCGGCCAAGCATAATTGGCATATGCTCCCATTTCTGGGTAATATGGGGTTGTCCGGACTGAAACTTGTTCTCCCACGGCACCTGGATAGCCCGCACCGGAGGACAAATACGCCGAGTCTTGCGAAGAGAGGCCACTCATATGCATGCTGGGATAATGGTAGACTGCGTGAGGCGCAAGCAGAGCGGGTGGCTCGGATGGGTACCGCGTCTCCTGGTACTGAACCGGGTCGTATCGACCCAGAGTCCCCGGGTCCTCGGAGTGAATGGGGCTAACGGCTTCCGGCTCGTAGAAGCCAGGACGCGCTGAACCATGGTAGCGACCTATGCTGGGTATGCGTGCTTGTCTCGGATGCTGTGCAGATGCAAGGCTTGGCTGGCTGCAAGCTTGTTCCAGCGCTTGCAGACCGTGTAGATCGTACATGAAAGGGCCGGTGTCGGCCGGGGAGACAGTTGCCCCCATGGCGCCAAGGTCACCATGGTCTTGGGTCATGTCCAAGGTGGTCTTCTGGTTCGATGGGCGTTTTCTGCCTTTCTCCAGATCGCCCGTCTTGCCTCTCTCGTAGGATATGTGAGCCAGGGGGCTGAACGTGGCAAGGCAGGCACAAATCAAGCCTAGGTTTGGCTCGAGGATGGACAGGGTAAAACTAATACCCGCCCACCAGGTTCGATCGTACGAAACCATGTTATAGGTGGCGATGGCCCATCGTGATATTCCCACGGCCATGGCGCTGGTATGTCAAGTCAGCGTTGAAAAGCATAAGCCGAAGGGCTTTCTGGGGTCAAGAACCTACATGAAGCCACTGCTGAGAATCAAACTGAAGCCCAGTTTCTGGGGCAAAGTTGAAAACGGCAACTTCCAGATCACGGTTAACGGCAAGATCCCGATGACAAGGTCGCTGATGAAGTGACCGGCGCCGTAAAAGATCTTGGCCGGGACGTCGTGCATACAGTGACCTGCAACCTGACCCCCCAGCCACTTTTTCTCGGGGGGCCAACAGCCCAGGAACTCTGTGAGCAAGGCCGGAGTCAAATACGCCCATGTCGCACCCATTGTGATATAGCAGGCCCATCGGAACTTTTTGTTGTTCCCGAAGATCTGCAGATACAGAAGCAGCAGGGCCGTCTTGAAGCCGACCAGGCTGGCGGTGTAGAACTCGGATGAGAGGGCGAGCCAGAAGTAGTAGTCGGCGTGCATCTCGGGTGTATACTGCCAGATGTGCAAGCCCATGCCATGATAGGTCGCGAGGGCCATGAGGACACCGTGTGCTATAAGGATACACATGGTCACAGCAACTACGTCTACATCTCCCATCCTTGGTTAGCTAGACGCACAAGCAGCCGGTACGGCAAGGTTCAGAGAGAGAGAGAGAGAGAGAGAGAGAGAGAGAGAGAGAGAGAGAGAGAGAGAGAGAGAGAGAGAGAGAGAGAGAGAGAGAGAGAGAGAGAGAGAGAGAGAGAGAGAGAGAGAGAGAGAGAGAGAAAGAGAGAAAATGAAAGGGAACGAAGCCGAGAAAATAAAAGGAAAGCCTGCGACGCACAGTCGTCGAGTGCCATTCGCCGCCTGAGGACGTATAGGCGCGAGTAGAACCTCAGCGCCACGAAGGCCGCCGTGATGGGGGGCATAATGATGGCAGCTCGGAAGACGTGCAGGCCATTCTCGGCGGGCAGCCGGTTCGGCGGACTGGCAGCGCTGGACATTCTGGAAGGCCGTCGACCCCGGGGGGAAGCTCGTCCACGGTTCCTACGGCGGTCAGGCAACGAGCTCGACACACAAAGTCGCAGGCGGGAACTCGCGCGCCCCTCGTGGGTCGGGGGGATCGCAGGGTGTATATGCCCGCCGCCGCGTCACGACATTGGTGGACCACAGGCGGGCAAAGCCTCCCCCATAAGTCGCTTGCCTCTTCGGGTCCTCCCGCCGTTGATCTGTCAGCTCCGGGGGGGTCAGTCAACCCCCCCCCCCCCCCCTGCTCGCATGCCGAGGCGTCGCCCATTGGGCCTCACCCTGGCGGCCAAGCGCAGCACCTTGGCTGGGTCTTGCTTCACTTGGGCTGTGTGCCGCCGCCGGTGTGGTAATCCGCATGCTTCTTTGGCGAGATCTGCTCAACCCTACCGCATGGGGTCCGGAGACGGGGCTGTGAGTATGCCATAAATAGATCCTTGCTCTCCAGAAACCAGCTGGTCGGCAGATATCTACCCCTCAGCCGGTGACGACAGGCAGACGGTCAGGGTTTCTGATTGGTTATTGTTTGGGGTTGCTATCGAGCCTGGCCCTCATATGTCCTATCATGAATTGCTAAACGAGGCAGTGTAAATGGGGGCCGGTTTGCTGGCTATAGCCACAATCGACGGAACGGCCCTGGCGCGTTGCAAGACGCTCAATCGACCCGCCTTGGCTTCTGCGAGAGGTTCGATCCCTACCGATGTACTGGGAGAGCACATGCTTTATTCTGAGAGTGTCGCAAAGTCGACAGAGAAGACAAGAGGGAGAGGAAAGGCGAGGGTGCTCCAAATGGTGTCTTGGCTAGTAATTCGTTTGAAACTGCACTGTGGCGTTTTTCACGCAGACTGATTAGGTACACAACACCAGATCACTAGCAGCGAGGCCCCATTGACCGATATCACATACTAAGATCCAGGTAAAATCTCGTACCTCTATTCTCATACGATGGTTAGACAGAGGCATCTTTAAGTTTCTATAGAGGGCGTGGCGGAAGCATGATTCCCGCTAGATGATGAAATTTACTGCTGTATACTGCTATTCTATTCCCAAACTCAAAGGGCCCCTCTCGCCTTTCCCACGTTTGGGGTATTCATTAGGAACTTTAGTATGACTTATCCTCCTCAGGTCCGAGAGATACTCTTTTTAGCAACACAATGGCCATGTTCATGAAGGTTCTCGGACGGTACAGCGGAACGATGCAGCGGGGAAACTATACCTACCTCTACTGTCTTGATATACTCCCACATCGCTCCCTCCCACATTAGCTCTACATGCCATGCTGGCTTTGAAATATAAAGAATTCGCTGTACTCTCGTTACGCTCAGATACAAGGGTGGTAATGTACATAAGGCAAACTGAATATAGAACACTAGTGTTGTGTTTAACTCAACTCACTTTCTGTTTCGTCTGTTATCCAAGTATGAATATGAAATGATGGATTGGAAAAAGGGGACATGCCTTACAATACGGGAACCCGTCCGCGACCGCCAAAGAAACACGGCTTGTTCCATCACATCGTAGGAAATTCTAACTGGACAAATGTTTGATGTCAAAGTGAAGAGCATACCGGGTTGATCTGTAGCATGTCAAAATGAATTGAGAATTCGAATGCATACTTGAACAGGTAATTAGGTCTATTGGGCAACTTGCCAAAGAGAGACGGCACCAAGTTTACCTGATCAGAAACCCGACGTGACGCAGCACGCCTGCTATGTTTTTCACATGCGGAATACGATTACCTTCAACTAAGTCACCTTCCAGTAAAAGATACAATGCAGAATAGAAAGAGCTCATCTATTGTTGAGAGCGCAGCATTCTTTCGAGGAGTTCCGTCCGAATGCGAATGCCTTTGTGCTCTGCCACAAACCCCGTCACCACTATTCCCGGTTCGCCCGCACCACGACTACTGAATACTTACTTAGATGCACTTCTTCCATACATGCACCAATACCGTGTCGAACCTTGCCTCATATCACCAACACCGGTGGATTTGCTGTCGCCTACATTATTTCCGAGATCTATACTCAATGCAAAAGCGATCGCGACGATGGCGGTACGATCGGATGCTAAGCGGGAGTCTACACCAGCTGCGGCTTCGGCCAAGGACCAAACTCCGCGTAGCCCGTCAGATCCCTACGGAGGACTGGCCGTCATGGCCGAAAACAAAATGCCCATCTTGCCCGCGACACAATGGGACCTTCAGCAACGGCGGCAGTGGCCACCGCCCCCCTATCAAGCCTACTGCACGAGGCACTTCGTCCAAGAATGCCTCGTATACTACTCGCTCGAGCGCGAGGGCTTCGCCGCCGAAGAGGGCCACCGGAAGAAAAGCATGGCCATCCACCGGAATGTGAAGGAAACCCAGGCGAGGCCGGTCCGCGTCCAGCCTTCGCGAAAGGCCAAAGGGGGAACCAGGACGGCTACCCAGGGCGGGCCTGGACAAAACTTAAGAGGGGGAAACGCAGAATATGACAATACCGACCTCAAGGAAACCCCTCAGGAGAGGAAAAATCGGCTACAGCTACACCTCACGTGGTCGACTTTCAGGGCCCACCTCGAGACCATCATTGGAGTTGAGCCGCAAGGAGAGGAGCCTCGGGGCAGGAACAACACGAATGAAGAAGCCGGCAGGAGCAACGGCGACGATGGTAAGCCGTATCTCCGCCACGCGTCGTGTCCCTTCCAGGGCCGGATCCCTCCCGGCTGTCGCTACTGCCATCACAAGCTTCCAGCCGCCCCTCTGGACGGCAAGTCGCCGGAGCGCAGGGCTCCCATGGCGCCCATGCACCCCGTCGGGCCGGAGCACATCGAGGGCCGGCCGATACACGCCTTTGGCGGTCTGCGCTTTGCCGTCGACGCGTGCGCCGATGAAAAGGTCATCGTGCTGGTCGGCCTCGAGACGCGGGAAGACGAAGCGGGGCTGGAGCGACGGATGGCAGCGGCGAGAAGAAACAAGGACCGGCCAAGTAAACGCATAAGAGGAGAAAAGTAGGTTGATGAGGCAGTTGGATCGTGTGGTCAGGTGTCTGTGCTAGGGCTTGCACTTACTTTGTATATTATATACCTCTACTAATACTGTCACGGGACGTTTCAACCCAGCCCCAAGGGTACGGGAGCAGAGTTTGTCCGTATTAGGCTTCAGCGTGTAAGTCGTGTTCTTACTAATAGGTATTGGCCGTTGATAAGAAGCCGCCCCCAACCGCCAATAAGATGATCACTGGTTGGATGACGGTTGCCAAGGCCTCTGCTGCATGCAGAACGAGCCGGCTACGACTGCATACCTCTACGACACATGAGATGCGCCGCCGGAAATGTCCGAGATGCATCGGCCTTTGCTTCTATGCAGACAAAGGCGCGAGGGTCCAGGCAGCGTCGCCACCACGCTTCGCCCAGCGCTAGGGACGGACTTACAGGGGAACTGGCGGGTAGCCAGGCCAAGCAGTCCACCTCCGGAATGCCGTGTTGGGAAAGAGTGCCGCCCAGCGACCCCGTCGGCGCGAAGGTGAGAATATACCAGCCTGCGATGCGACAAGAGCCAGGGATCGCAGCCGTATATAACAGCAAGCCTGGGCCCGGGTTCTGGGGCCGGGCTGGGTCATGTCAGATGGAGATAGTACACCGAGATCAGATCCCGGGCGCAATGGTCCCCCCTTAATTCCTTGGCCGGATGTGTCTGTCCGATGAGGGACGGAGCGCTTCCGATTCAGGTCTTGGCCGCCCCGGTTGAACCGGCCTGGTCGAGGCCGTGATGGTGGAGGATCAGCAGAATCGGATCCAAATGTGTGTGGGGTCCTTGGCGGTGCAGAGCAGTCCATCCCGCCGCCAGCCCGACACCAGGAGAAGGGAGAAACCCCTGGGGACTGGATGGAGGATGAAGGCCAGCCTCCCCTGGGCCGAGGTACCTGGAGTATCTCATGGGCGTCGGTCTCTTACTCGTTTATCGTCAGTGTTGCAATGCTGTCATGGCGATAGGCTGGCCTGGACTATGGTTTCCGAGCCGCGAGGGATCGTGGCAGCCACTGAGCTGGGTGCTGCGTGTCTAGAAGACCAGCAAAAGGCTGGGCAACGGCCGCTGCTGGGGATTTCCCCTCGCGAGGGTCGAGCCGCGGCCCACGTCAGAGGGTGAGCAAAGAGCGCGGGGGGTCGATCTCGCCCCTCCCCTGGCCGCCTCTGTAGTACAGGAGCTAGAAGACGAGTAGCGCTCCAGCGGGCTGTACAGCAGCGTGTACGTATACAAGGACTGCCCAGGGCCGTGTTGTTTCTTTGTTCTTTTGGCATTGCGTCACAGCGAAGGGGGGGTTCGCTTCCATGAAAGAAAGAGAGAGACGGCCCAGGGACCGGGTTCGGGTTCGGTTTGATAGGTCAAAACTCACGCACAAAGGCCGCAACCCGCTCAGCCGATAAGCGCTACCCGTGCCGTGCAATAGGCTCGAATGGACGACAAAGGAAGGACCCCTAGGGCATGGGAGGCGAAAGGGCCGCCAGCAACGGGTCCCCCCATCATCATCATCATCATCATCATCATTTTGGATCATTATCCTGCTCGTCACATGAACGCTGGGGGGGTGACGTTGGGGCGCGCCGTCAGTTGCTGGTCGAGACCGATGCCAACTGCGACATTTGTGCCATTCGTCCACACGCACACACACGTTTCGATGCCGGGATTTTCAACAAACGGGCTGGGAGCTCCATCCAGCGCGTCCCCCAGGCCTCCGATCTACGCCGGCGCAATCCACTTTACTGTGCAGTAGAGCCGAACCGAGAAAAGCCCCGCAGCCTCCTCGTTTGGGAGCTCATGGAACCCATGGGTCCCCTCAGACGGGGGGGTCGTTCGTTTCGATGTATCCCTGGGATGATGCAAAGGGGTACCCTCGTACGTAGGGAAAGGAAGAAAGGCAGGTTGGTTCTTTCTGTAGAAGCACACCAACACGGCACCTCTATCTACATACTATTAGGTTATGTACCTCTTTACACGAGGTAAGTACATCCACAGTATGCTTCCGGCATCCATGCGACGTTGCCATCCATCCATGGACAGGCGGGCCATGGCAGGGCAGAGCAGGCAGGTCATCCGAGACGCTAACCCAACGACCCCACGAGGCCTGCATGGCCACAGATGCCTGCCCGCATGCAAACGTGTGAGGCACGGCTCCCTTGTCCTCCAGCAGCCCCCGCCGGAAAACCCTGGGTGGATGAAAGAAAGAAGAAGCCGACACACCTTCACGCGAAAAACCCGCATCGTGCCCGTTGTCATTGGCTCCCGAGCGGGCGCGAGTGGCGCTGCCGATTCGCGGCGCCAATGGCGGGCGGGTGAGCGAGCAACCACTAACAGGTACTACCTAGGTAAACTACCCCTCGCCTACCTAGGTAGGTAAAGTACTTGGTTAGAGGGTCATGTAGTCTTGTCCCACTCCCATCCATACCTCAGGTCCCATGGCATCCAAATCCCACCCCGTCCGTACCTTCTCTCTTTCTCTCGCCTGCCCGCGAGTTGGTTACTTCGGGAAGCTAAATGTACATGCCCTACCGTAAGTGCCAAGTAGCGTTCCCATGTACTCGTAGCAGGGGCGACTGGACTTCAGAGTAACTGGAGACCCGGTCGAGGGTGGGCTACCTACATATATAAGGGTCCTTCCGGAACGGCTACAACTCCGTCCTGTCTTCTCTCCTTCATCCCGCAACCGATCAGAATCAGATCAACCTCTTCCATCACCACCACTATCTATTCACTTCCGTCTTCCCAAGACCAACCACCATCAAAATGAAGGGCGACTGCGGATGCTCCGGCAGCTCCAGCTGTAAGTGACGATACCTCCCTACACCCACGCCGACCACCCTTCCTCCCCCGCCCTGGGCGCATATCTATAAATCCAGCCCGACTTCCACTGCCCTGCTTCCCCCCCCTTCCCCGCTACCCCGCGCCACCACCCCCCTCGGTCGCCATCCCGGGTCGGCTTCGAACCCCCAGAACCGACACAAGGAAGAACCCGCTGGCTAACGCTTGTCTCTTCCCAAAGGCAACTGCGGCTCCAGCTGCACCTGCGCTAGCTGCGGCAAATAAGCTGGCAGTTCTACCCACCACCGCGGCAGCAAACACGACTTACTATCCAACGTGTCGACCGAGTCCGTATTCGCACCACTTTCACTTCACCACCCCACAAGATTCGTCTGCCCACGCGCGGCTTGTGGCCTTTCACTGGAAGGTTAGAACGTGAGGGCTAGAGGGGAACCATGGTTAGATGTCAAGTCACTACATGAGATACGATGCGAATCAACACTCTTTTGTGACAGAACTCGGAGCCCCTGCTTCGTCTTGCATGATATGCCCGTGATCGTATACAATGGTCCTTAAGCCCCTCGTGTGACAAGTATGAGTTCGCATTATATGCAAAACTACCTAGGCACCCACAACATGAACACAGCCAACCTACCAACCAACCCGCTACCTCCATCAAACCAGTGGAACATACGTGCCGGCGCTATCATCTGTCGACGATCTTGCAATTAGTCAACCTGCCCATCCGGGTTACGGGGAGAAGAAGGTCCTCGGCAGATCTTCCCCAGGATGCCCATGCCCATTCCTACCCGGAACCGCCTGCCGGCTGCCGGTTAGCCTGGTCTTTCCACAGTGTAACTCGCAGCACGTCCTGACGTGCAGGGCTTAGCAAGTGGAAAGTAGCATCGCGGAAGCTCTATATCGGACTTGTCCGAACCGCTCCCGAAGTCCTCGCTAGCTCGCACCCACACCACTCGGTGAAAGATACATAGCTACCCAGCCGCATTCTTTAGAGTCAGAATGACAAGCATCTTATCTACTTTGTGTTCCGATCCGATGATGGAAAGATGAGGCCGGGGGTTTCTGATTGCTTGGTTGTGACTTGCCAGCCGCATCATCGTGCATCATTTTTGAATAGCCCCCATCTCGGCTCCAGAAACCTTACCTCTAGAACCCACCCATAATTATGTCCGGGATTTCATATCCATTGCATCTTCCAGACAAGGTCAGTACCGATCGGGCACCCTGTCGGAGGTGTTCTCTCTTTCGGAATTGCTAACTGTGAAAATGAGGGGCCAGGCCCGCGCCGGAGAGAGTCAGTACAAGGACTTTTACTGTGCCAAAACCTTTGCCGTGGCCCGGCGCAGGTAGCGAAGACTCTTTCGGCCCGTTATACTGTTGGCTGACAGGTTGGCTGACAGGCTGAACACGGGAGCACACTAACCCGCGCAGTGCTGTGCCAACATCCAGTTCGCACCAGGGGGTATACGCGTGATAGTAAAGCGACAAGTAAAAGTACCGGCGTGAATGGGGTAGCAAGGAGAGAAGACCCAGGTTGACTTTCTACATATATGGTCCATGACAGAGTACGAGACACGCGCAGGCCGTGGTGATACGGCCACTCGCAACCAGCAAGTGTCAACGCAGATTCCATTTGCTACGTACATCACGTTGCGCCCTAGGTAGCTCACTGCCCAATTCAAGCTGTAGCGTATTGCCTCCAAGATCGACGAGGAAGCCGAGCGGGTAGATTACACGAGCCTCATGCCTTGCTGTCCTTCTTCTCGCCCTGGACGGGCTTGTCCTCGGGGGAGAAGTTGAGGCTGACGCTGTTGACGCAGTGCCTCTCGTCAGTAGGGGTGGGGTGGCCCTCCCCCTTGAAGACGTGCCCGAGGTGGCCGCCGCAGTTGGAACAGACAATCTCGGTCCGGGCCATGCCGAAGGTGTTGTCCTCGTGGCGGGTCACGGCGCCGGGGATGCTGTCAAAGTAGGCCGGCCAGCCGCAGCCCGACTTGAACTTGTGGTCGGCCTTGTACAGCGGCGCATCGCAGCCGGCGCAGGTGTAGACACCCGAGTCGGAGAAGAACTTGTCGTACTTGCCCGAGAAGGGCGCCTCGGTGCCCTTCTCGCGGAGGATGCGGAATTGCTCTGCGCAGGGTGTTAGCCGGGCGGTGTCGGGGGGGTGGATGGCCCAACGCCGAGGTACTTGCCCTTGTTCAACACGGCGCGCCACTCATCGTTGGTCCTCTGGTCGGGATACGACATCTTGCTGGAAGCACTGCTGGTCGAGCCGAAGAGGGAGCTGAGGAAGGGGATGTTCATAGATGACTTCAGGGCCCGGGAGTTCTGCTGGACCGAGGAGGGGCGAGTAGAGGCTCGCGTTCGCGCAAGGTTGGAGAATGTGTAAAAAGTGCCGAGCAAGCTGGAAAAGCGCGGCAGACGCATTCGGAGGGTTTTGAAGGACGTTGGCGGGGGAGGGGTGGGTTGGGGCAATGGGGTCACGATGTTTAACGGCGGTAGGATGCTATCAGAGAGGGAGGGTACAGAAGCAGGCAGTTAGTTATATGATGAGTCGGGAGGATAAATAGCGTAGGGCGGCCAATGAGTCTACACAACAAAGTAATCAAGCACTGAATGGCCGGACGATTTGGAATCTCGAAGCCCGTCAACCGGGATCCATGGAGATGGGGGATGTAAGAGGAGGACCCGCATCCGCTCGATGATGCAGTACATCTGCGGGATTGGTGGTGAATGGTGTACGTACCTACTACCCCAAGCTGCAACTATGTACGACCCTGTAGATGTATGGATGGCCTCTCTCCTCTCTCGATCTGGTCTGTTCGTTATCGCCGCCAGTCCCGGGGTTTGGAGCTGCGTCACCACTTTGAATCATTGCGCCTTTGCGCACTGCCCCTCCCCTTCAGCCCGTCAGCAAGCACTGCCTGCTGCCATCCGGCCTCCGGTTGCCAACGTGAATGAATATGCACGAACGCCACCGCGAAGCCTCGTAGGGTGTCGATCGGATACATTGATGGAAAGTTGACGAACCGCGGGGCGCCATCTTGGGCTGCCGTTCACCTTGGGCACCAGCCTATCAGGAACCCGGTCCGTGGTTTGGGACGATGCCCGAAACCACCACGCACGCGCCTTGGTAGCGCCCCAGGGCAGCACCGCTGCAAGCAACTATCATACCTAACCCATCTCTTGAGAAGCAGGCCAGTTGCGATGGTTTACAAGTACGGGCTCTATCGCTGCAGGTACCTTCTTAACAGGGAACCCTGCGCCTTTGAGCAGCCCTTGATACCGACAATCCGTAGGTAGGTTTCGCCTGTCTTACCGGGATGGGATGGAACAGGCCCAAAGTCCTTGAGGCTCAGCCAGGGCAGCCTGTCTATGGCCTCGGAATGCAGAGAAAAAAATGATGCAACCCGATTCTACACTCGGGGCATACGGTATGACTCGCCCTGTCCCTCCAGGGCAAATATAAAAGAGAAAGAGGTACGTAAGAGGGGAAACCGTACAGTATTCGCTCATGCATGCATGCTAAATGTAAGTATGCACATAATGTAAGTACTTGGGGAAGGGGGGAATGCGCAACTACCGCTGGGCGGACAAGCCACATCTCTCCTTAGGCAGCCGCAAGTGCCCAAATGCCCAATCAACTGGGTCGGTTTCCACCTGCACCCCTTCCTCCCATACAAGGTACTAACTACATACCTCACACAGGTATTGAGTGAACACTTTACATAACCTGTCACTGGCTACATACATCTTGGAATACATCCATACCCAGCTCCAGTGGGCATCGAAGGTTGCGAGCCGCCGTCAGACAGGGTCCACGACAGCCATCCATCCGCCCACCGCCAACCCGTTAGCATTGAACCACGGGGCACCCTAACGACGGTAAGCCAGACCGTATTCCGGGTTACCCTTCTTCCTCGATCGCTCTCCTTGCACTACGCCAATCTTCCCTTCCTCTCCGACTGTACGCCCCTTCGAACTCCCGTCAGCACAAACCGCCACCATGTCGCGGCGGCCACCCAACCCGGCCGCGGAACGGGCAGCCCAGAACCAGGCCACCATCAAGAGTCTCCTGAAGCTGGACACCAACAAGATCTGCGCCGACTGCAAGAAGAACAAGCGTACGTATCCCCCGACCGTGCGCCACCTGCCCGCCTACCCAATTGCTGACCATGATTCCCGCTGCGCAGATCCGCGATGGGCGAGCTGGAACTTGGGCGTCTTTATCTGCATCCGCTGTTCGGGCATCCACCGAGGCATGGGCACGCACATCTCGCGAGTCAAGTCGGTCGACCTCGACTCCTGGACCGACGAACAACTGGCCAGCATCCTGAGCTGGGGCAACGCGCGAGCCAACAAGTACTGGGAGAACAAGCTGGCTAATGGCCACGTGCCCTCCGAGGCCAAGATTGAGAACTTCATCCGTACCAAGTACGAGCTCAAGAGATGGGTGATGGAAGGGCCCATGCCCGACCCCGCTTCTCTCAACGTCGACGGCGATGACGACATACCCCTGAGCATTGTGAAGGAGAAGCAACAGATCGAACGCAAGGAGTCCATTCGCAAGGCCTCGGTCGGCCATGCCGCCGCGCCGAGCAACATCCAAGGCGATCTCATAGGCGGCGACGACCTCCCACCCCGAGCTAGCACCGCAGGGCCGTCGGCCGTGGCCCAGGCGCCCCCGCCCAAAGCAGCTCCGGCCCCGGCCAAGGCCACGACGGCCAAGGACTCTTTATTCGACCTTGACTTCCTGGGCAACACGCCCGCTGCTCCTCCGCGCCCTGCTAGCACCACGGGCACAGCGGCCATGGGCGGCCAGTCGCGCCCGGATCTGAAGCAGTCAATTCTATCCCTGTACGCCTCGGCTCCGCGACCCCAGGCCCAGCCGCAGCAAGGCCACAATCCCTCTGGCTCCTTCGGTAGCTGGGGCTCTATGGCGTCGCCCGTGCAGTCACCTACCATGGGCCACCACGCCCAGAACTCGGCAAGCAGCAACCTGGCCGGTGACTTTGCGGGACTGAGCTTTGGCGGCAGTAGCGTGGCATCGCCCAAGAGCCCGCCAAAAGATGCCTTCGCTGGCCTGGCGAGTTTTGGCAGCAGCAAGAAGTCGACCCCGCAGCCGACGTCCACAATGGGCGGTCTGGGCGGAGGCAGTTTCTTCGACTCCAAGCCGGCCAAACCAGCCGCCCCGCAAGCCATGAGCCCCATGTCACCGTCGAACAGCTTCGGTGGATGGGGCGCCCCAGCTCCAGCGCCGGCGAAGCCTGCACAGCCTGCCTCATCGGCCATGGGAGACCTGTTTGATCTGTCTAGCCCGGCGCCGGCGCCAGCTCCGCTGCCCACCAAAGCACCCTCGCCGCCCGCCCCTGCTCCGGCGCCGGCTATGGATTCTGTCTTCAACCTGTCAGCCCCCAAGCCCACTTCGCCCCCTGCCGCAGCGGCGAACCCCATGGGCACCTCGGCTGTGCCGAGCAACTTCAGCAATTCGGATGTGTGGGGCAATGCATGGGGCGAGCCGGCCGCACCGGTTGCTGCTCCTGCTGTCAAGAGCCCGGCGCTCAGCCAGCCTTCGGCCTTTGGTGGCAACGATTTCGGCGCTTGGGGAAGCACGGGTGGCTCCTTGGCCAGCCAAAGCATTGTTCCGGGGCAGAGTGGCACTCTGAGCGTCACACCAGCTGTCGCGGCGGACGAAGAATTTGGAGGTTGGGCTAGCAGCACAGGCGGCGGCGCAGCCAATTCTGGCCAAGCCGGCAAACCGCAAGGAGGTTTTGGCGGTGGCGGCGATGACTTGTTCAGTAACGTGTGGCAGTAGACCCACGACCTACGAGACACCGGACTCCGGCCAACAGCACGTGGAATGCCTTCCGACGGCCATGGCACGCTGAAGGATAAGGGCTTGGCTGGGCATTTGAGTGCCGAGATTTGGCTAGCCTTTCGATATCATACCGGGCCTAGTCTGCCGGTGCTCATCTTGATGATCCAGATATCAGGGTCAGTCGGGGCCGATGCCGACCTGGCCAATACCACTAGATTGGGATTTGCATGATGTAGTGGCAGCCGTGAGATAGATGGCCCCTAAATGGATCTACCACGAGGAGCCTTTCTTACGACAAAGTCCTTACACATACATATATAAAACATGACAGAAATGATAATAACGCCAGTGCCCAAACGCCAATGCTATGCCGAAAGGGGTTCACCAAAAGCATCGCACACCCTGTGCCCGATCAGCCCGTAGTTATCTTGGCCCACCTTGACAGCTCGTACGTCCATACAGCTCGTACGTCCATACAGCTCGCGCCTGTCTGTACTGCCCCCCGCTTGATCTTCCCCAGACACAAGAAGAGTTCAGGCTGCCTCATCCGTGACCCAAGCAAGGGAGAAATGGCTCACTCGCACTCGGACCATCATGACCCAAGTATGGGGCTTTCTCAACCTCGGAAGAGCAACTTCGCGATGTAATACAGCAGAATGACAATGCCGATGAGGATGCCGGCCAGTTTGAAAACGGCCACCTTGTTTCCGGAGGCGGCCATGCGCGTCAAACGTCCGGCGGAGCCTTTGAGCTGGTTGGTCATGGAAGAAAACGTATCGGACTAGACGGGTGTCGCGGGAACAGTTCAGCGATGGGGTTTTTCTTGTCTCTGGGGGGTGCTTTCGACGGAGCGGACAGGCCGCGGGGGCGAGGAGGGCCCAGCACCGCCGGCTGGGAGAGAGAGAGAGAGAGGCCAAAAAAACGTACCGTGTTGTCGATGACGTCCTGGTTCCGCGCATCGTCGTACATGTCGACGGTGATGCCGCGCAGGGACGAGACCTTGGCCGACAGCTCCTCGAGCCGGGCGTTGTTCTGGCGCTCGCGCTCGTAGGCCTCCGACATGGCTTTTGGTTTTGCGCGACGGGGAAATCGGGGGGCGGTGGTCGGGTCGCGCAGACGGGAGGGGGGGGGGGGTTCGGCGGACGTCGGCGGCGGCGGCGGCAGGACGTTTGAGGTTGGGTTAAAAGCGGTGCCCGTGGTGTCGGAAGAGGCTGTGGCGGCTTCGGGGAGGTGGAATGGGGAGACTTGTGAGGGAGAGAGGGAGAGGGAGACACGAGGTCCCGCGAGGCGGCACAAAGTAGCAATGCGGCGGCGCTAGGTACCTCCTAAGTAAAGTACCTATCCCCATGTACCTCGGGTAGGTTTCGTTTCAAAGGGTGCGTGCAGGTGCCCGTCGGTGTTTTTTTGGTTGGGGTAGAGAGATGTGCTCTTGCGCTCTTGCTTTCAGACAGGAAGAGGTTCTTAGGTTATAAGGTACATGCACTTAGGTAGTATTGATGTTCATACTAACATCAATCCCATGGCCCCGGATTACAGGTCATTTGTGGTTACTAGAGGCACTAACGAGGTATGGGAGGTGTATTATATCATGTACATAAGTAGGTTACCAAATATCGAATGCATGGCATTCAGGTACGACCTGTGTAGCAGTTATGTACTACTTACTTAGTAACTGAACCACCATGAATAAAATACGGGGTGCTAGCATGTAGATTTGTAGTACATATGTGGCGATCATGGAATGCAGGTAGCGGGATGCTGTATATAATACTGGAGTACCTAGTCGGAAAGGGTCAGGTTTGCCCATGGGAGAAAGGGGGCAGGGGGCCAAGGGTCCGAGGATAATGACGCAGCTCGGCTCTCTCCCTCTTTCTCCCGCTCTCTGGGCTGTCATAGATGGCGGGCGACCTTTGCGTACGACGACATGGTGGCTGTGTAAGAGAGAGAGAGAGAGAGCAGTTTACGGAGGAGGCCCCCTTCGCCTGGTCTCGTCTTGGCATGGGATCCGCAGCCCTTCTTGCCCCGACCGGCTTGCCGATTGCTGCCATATCCTGGATCCAAGTACGGCACGGAGTCCCAGGCAGGGAGCCGCCTGTTCCCCCCCCCCCCCCCCCCCCATCGGCATCCCAGGCTCCAGGGAGCCCAGGCTTAAGAAGTAGATGGCCATATATGCATAGGATGGGGAAACAGGCCCGTCGTCGGGCTCGCGCGCGCCTCGGCCTGGCACAGCAACTGGTGGAGCTGACGACGCTGGGCTCGGGGATGGATGGGTCGGGTCAGCCTCCCAGTCACTGCCTTTACGGAAGACGGAACGCCTGCCACCCATGTAAGTATCTTGCAGGTCGCACCCTTACTCGGGTAGCTCGGTGCGATGGTTGAGGCCAAGCCCGCGCCGCCATTGAACAGGCAGACAGGCCTCCGGCTAACCGTGGTACTTTATGTATCCGCAGTCCTGGATCACAGCCCAGCCGGCGCTTCTCCGCCTCTCGTTCCCTTCGTACCGCCGTCCGTTGGAAGTACTTACTTATTACTTAGGTACCTAAGTAGGTATCCGTTCGTCCCGGAGAGACAGAGCGAGCGAGCGAGCGCGTGCGAACCCGAGCAGGGAGCTCGACGTGACCCCACCACATCGGCATCGCTTCCAGGTACATACATACTAACCTACCTACACCTTTGCTTCCCGCCTGCGTGCCTGGCCTGCCTTTCCACCTGCTTCTCCCCGTCGCAGTTACCTCACCGACCTGCCCGGACTTCCTTCGCGACTGCAAGACCTCGCCTCCGTCGCCATGGGCATCAACAATCCTCTCCCGTCGTCCTTGTCGTGTAAGTCCCCCCTCCCTTCCCGCCGCCGGCGCATGGAAACCCATGATGCGATGCCCCGCAGCCTCGCGCCTTCAACGGCTGCTGGCAAGGCCCGGAGGAACCACCATCCTTTTGCTGACCCCCCCTCGTCGCAGCCGAGTGTAAGAAGTGCGGCAAGATCCTGACGAGCTTCATTGATCCGCGCCAGGCGTTGAGCCCCGATAAGATCATCCCACCACACATTCTGGCCAACGCAAAAGTGAGTGACGGCCCGAGCAAGCCTCGGCTCCAAGCGCACTGCCTGCGCTCCTCTCCCTCCCCCCCCCCCCCTCTCTCTACCGGCGCTTTCCTGCCCAACAAGCGCCGAGACCGCATCGCTGACCCGGGCACACCGCGATAGGGCCTCGCCATTCTCACCGTCTTCAAAGTCGGCTTCCTTGGCTCCGGCCGTTTTGGCTCCGGCCTCGTTGTCGCTCGCCTTCCCGATGGCTCGTGGTCCGCGCCGACGGCCATCATGACGGCCGGTGGCGGCTTCGGTGGCCAGATCGGCTTCGAGCTGACCGACTTCGTCTTCATCCTGAACGACCGACATGCCGTCAAGACCTTCTCGCAAATGGGCTCCATCACGCTGGGTGGAAACGTCTCGATCGCCGCCGGCCCCGTGGGTCGCAACGCCGAGGCCGCGGGTGCCGCGTCGCTGAAGAGCGTCGCCGGCGTCTTCTCGTACAGCAAAACCAAGGGCCTGTTCGCCGGCGTGTCGCTCGAGGGTTCCGCCATCGTCGAGCGCCGGGATGCCAACGAGAAGCTGTACGGCCAGCGCCTGACCGCTGCCGAGCTGCTTACCGGCTCCATGCGGCCGCCGCCGCAAGCCGCGCCCCTGATGGACGTTCTCAACTCGCGCGTCTTCAACGGCATGCGGTCCGGCAGCGTTAGCGACGGCATGTACAACGATGCCCCCGTGTACGATGAACCGCCGGCCAACACGGCCTTCAACCGACACAGCACAAGCGCCGCCGCGAGCCCCGCCGCGAGCCAGGAGGCCTTTGGGGCTCCCAGGCGCGCGGCCACTTGGCAGGACGACGTCTACGACCGCCCCGCCGCTGGTATCAACCGCTCGAGTACCGGCAACATGACGGACATCTACAACGCGTCGTCGGCGCGGGGCATCTCGGAGACGAAGAAACCGGGGCCGGCCCGGCCGGCGGCGCCGAAGCCCAATTTCCAGAGCAAGGCCGCCATGCTCAAGAAAAACGAAGCCGTGGCCTTGTTCAACTTCGAGGCCGACCAGCCTGGTGATCTGGGTTTCAAAAAGGGCGATATTATCACCGTCCTGAAGAAGACGGAGAGCGATAACGACTGGTGGTAGGTTGAGCCGACCCTGTTTGCCCCACCAGACCGGCCACTGACTGTTTTAGGACGGGTATGATTGGAACGCGCCATGGCATATTCCCCAGCAACTACGTCAAAATGACATGAGGTGTATGAATCTTCGTGTCGTGTTCTAGGAGAGACCGAGGAGCCGGCGGGGGCCCGTATGTTCCCGCTCACTCGGTACTGACGGTGACCGGGGCTGTAGTTTGAAGATACCACGGGCACACCAGAGGCGGACTTTGTAACGACGGGCACGTTCGTGCCCATGGCGGCGACGGCTTGGTTGCTTTTGTTTATAGCGGGCTTCTGTTCTCTCAGACGGACCCAAACGGCTGCACAGTAAGGCGTCTATGGTGTTCGTTTGTTATTCTATCACCTTCGATTACTCGTCCTTGTACCGTCCTCTACAACGTATTCTGTGGTATACTTTGCGTTTCAGACAAGCCCCTTTTGGCCTGGAAAGAACCCGGAGCGTGTCCATCCTCGTATCCTCGGGCCCGTGTTCTGCTTCGGACGCTCGGGGGACGCGGGGGCGTACACGCCTCGCCGCTGGAAACCACCCCTGGGCGAAGAAGCTTCATCTGAGTTTCGCCAAGCCGGGAAAGTGTGCCATGTACTAAGGAGACCGGGCAAACCAAGCTTTCCTTCGCGGCGAAGGCGGTGTTCGTCTCAGTCCATACTGATGATCGCGGCTGAGGCCATACCGGAGAAGACGAACTGCTCCTTGGCCAGACGCTGCCCTCCATTAAAGAGCCGACCTGGAAGCGAGCCCGAGCACTAGATGTGATTGGGGTACGGTGTGTATACGTTACTACTATGTACCGAGCATTGGCAGTCGGGACCTGAGCCGACTTGTGGCCGGCCGCTGCGGAAGGTAGCGCAAACTGACTGCCAATTCTCCCATCTCTACTTCGTCCCGTACCAGTAAACTGCCTAGAAAACGGCGCAATGTGCGTGTGCGGGGTGGGCATTGCACGGAAGTCTTCTCGCGGAGTAGAGGAGTGCCGCCGGCCTAGCTGTATTAGGACCTTGGGGAGTCGCCCGATCCTCTTCGCCCGGTTCGGTGAGGAAAGTCTGCCCAGTCGTGGTTGTTTCTGACAAAGCGGGTGGTGGCCCATGGCCGCGAGGGCCGGGGGAGGGCGCGGGAGACCCGTGCCTCTTTCTGGGCGAAAAGGGGCGGGGGAGTGGAGGGAAGCCAATGAGCCTGTTCGAAACCAAAAGGGTCAAGAAGGAAAGGCAGGCTGGCGGCGGCGGCTGCTCTTCTCAACTCGGGATATGAAGAGTGAGGCTCGGTCACCAGGTGGGTGGCTCCTCCATCATGCTCGGGCCCATTGGCGAGCGATCTCTGCCTTCCCGGCACGCTCTATGCGGGGACGAGCTGAAGGTTCCACGAGGCGACCAAGGGGGGAGGGGAGAAAGGCCATTCCGGACGTTTTTTTCTTTTCACTCCGCCTTTAGGACGGCCATCATCTCGTACTCGCTGGCGCCGCACTCCCGGCCGACCGCGGTCCTCACGGTGCGCAGCAGCCCGCCGGCCTCGAGCGCGCCGCGGAACACGTCCCAGTCCGCCGCGGGGCCGAGCCAGACGACGAGCCGCGCGCCGCCGCCCTCGTCGCCGCCGCCGCGGCCGGCGGGCGCCGTCGCCCGCGCTTGCTGCACGTACCGCCGGACCAGGCCCTCGCTGCGCGGGTAGACGAAGAGCAGGGCGGCGGCGTCGGCGGCGCGCCGGCTCAGCGCCCAGGTCCCGGGGACGGTGTGGGCGCGGTCCTCGGGCAGGTAGGCGAGGCGGACGCCGTCGTCGTCGCCGTCGCCGTCGCCGCCCGCCACCTCGACGCCCTCGACCCGCAGTCCGCCGGTGGTGGCGGCGACGCGGCGGTGGAGGAGCTCCTCGAGCAGGCCCGTCCCGCAGCCGACGGAGAGGACGAGGCCGGACGGCGGCGGCGGGCCGAGGTGCTCCTGCAGGACCCGGCCGAGCGTGTCGACGAGGGGCCGCGACAGGCTCAGGCAGCACTTGGGATGGCGCACCGGCGCGTCGGACAGGACCGGGAGCTCCGGGGGAGAAGACATGGTGGTGGTGGTGGTGATGGTCGTCGGGGTGAAGATGGGAATTTTGGGACGTTCGGATAGCCCCGCCCACAACTTGGACCAGTCTCCTTGTACTGCTCACGAGCGAAAGGTGGTAGGAAAAGGGCTCGAATCACGCCCACGGTACCTCCCTGCGGAAACAGATGGTAACTAAGGATGACGGAAGCTTTGGTGTCTGATGTGGACAAGCCATCTATCTCATCATTGCGACTAACATTGCTGCTACAGTACTCGATTTCGCCATCACCGTGAGCTCTGATCACACTTTGAAACTGCCTTCAGGGATTTCTTTTGTACTTCTAATTAAAAAAAAGGAAAACGAGAGGAAAAGAAAACGTACACCTTTTCTCACAATGGTTTGAAGAGGTGATATCCCCACTACTCACGGGCTTCTTTCGTACTCATATGGACCGTAGAAACCGCTGCTTCTTCCACATCCAAACATAGTAGTAGTATTAACGAATCTCTCCTAGAGAGAGAGGGAGAGCAAAAAGAAGAATTGCTAATATTGCCCACTACCCGAATCGAACGAGTGATCTTGTCATTACGAGTGACACGCTTTACCACTAAGCCAAGCGGGCGCTGAGTTGTATAGTAGAATTCGGCTTAGCATAACTTATCTTCCAAATGAAAAAGTCTGCCGCCGAGGCCCCATATCCCACCCCACACACACATCGAGGTTCACGTAGTGTTAGTCTCCCGCCTTACCTTTTCTCCCGGACGTCAACTCAAAAGCATAACGTAAACGGGCCGGGAGTCTGTAGTGAAACTGTCCCGGAGAGAAGGATCCGTCGCTCTGACCTGGCGACTTTGCCATCACACCGCCAGGTAATTGTGTGTGTGTCTCTCTCTCTGTCGCTTTCGCATAGACTTGGACGGAGGAGTGTTGTGTCCAACCACCACTACCCAAGATTGGAAATACCGAGAGTACAAACGAACCGCCGGAACCGCTCTCGAGCTTGATTGCAGGCCGAATGCCCCCACCGCCCGTGGCATCGTTTGTCTATTATCCAGTTACCTTGGCGGGCACACATTGATCGCGTGAAGCGCGGAAAGGGGGAAGGGAAAGTCCACGGGCGGCGTCGAGAGACACATCCCACGATCGACCGGTCCGGCCTCTGCGTTCGGCCTTTGGACCCGGCCTTTACCACCCCTCTCGGCGATGGCCGACGGGCAAGACAAGGGCGCCCATCATCCCTTGGACGCGTTCGCCGGGAGGGGCCGGAGCGTTCTCCGGAAGGGAAGGTCAGGGAACGGCGTCCCCAGAAGCCGCCACGTTGGAAGGGGGGGAGTCTCAAGGCTATAAGGGGGGGAGGCGAGGGGGGCGCTGGGACGCGAGCCCGTAACCCCGCGAGCGACGCGACAGCTTGGCCGAACAGAACAACGCACTTCTTTCTGCAGCTGCCCGGCGCTGAGACAAACAGTCCGAAACAGCCAGCCGGATGGGCTTCATGAACCCGCCCCCTGGGGGATTCTCGCCAACAACCGCCGTTGCCTCCTCGCTGCGCCTCCGCCCATCCGACAAGAGGGAGGAGGCTCGGTACGGCCTTGGGAGTCAGACGTCCCCTCCCCCTCAGTTGGGCCCTGGAAAGCCCGAGCGGTGCCAGCCATGGTGTCGGCGTACCCGGGTCGAATGAACAAGCCAGCGGCGGGAGTACCTGTACTGGCATTTCAGTCCGGCTTGTAGCTAGCACGGGGGGAGGCTGGCTGGCTCCCTGGGACGTGAGCCGATGGATACCATGGAGGGCAGCCCTCTCTTGAATACGCAGATGCCACGCTCGTGAAGGGGGCCACACAGAAGAGAACCCAGACCGACGGAAGTGTCCGAGCCCAGCTTACCTTTCCCAGCTCCTCTGCGGGCTGGTCCTGGTATGTAGTTTGCATGCAGGCAGTCCCTCATCACAAGGTTCCACGCCAAGCCGGGGATTTATGGGAACGGCCGAAGTGCCGCTGCGGGGATGGTTTGGACCAAGTTGCTATACTCCGTATTATATTATCCATTTCGCGATCTCCTCCACCTGATCTTCGTGGGCATGCAACGTCGAGGCCGTCTGTGGGTTTTGGGATCGGGGATCGGCTACCGAAGTGGTGGGAATCCTTCCCCCCCCCCCTCCCCAACCCCGTCCGAGCGCGGGGACGATCACGACGATGTAGCCGCAGGGGGGGAGATGGGATGCCGACGACCTTGCACACAAAAGATCGGGCGGCACGAGGCCCTTACGTCTATCGCGTGTGCGGCGCGTGGGGGGGAAATAGGCGCGCGCACGGAAGGGGGGAAGGGAGGGAAGATCGCAGCGGGAAGATCAGTGGCCCAATAATTTTCAAATGTTTATTGGTGCCTTGGTATCATATTAATCACGAATTACGACGGTAGTCGGGGAATGCTCTATAAGGATCGACAAGAAGAATAGCCAAGACGCCGAGCGTCTTGTCCGTCCGATTGGCCGGAGTGAACAAGCGCTCTTGTGACGCCCCAAACCACCTATTCAAAAGTTTGCAACAAGCGCCGCCCGCGGGTCAGCGCTTAGTAGCTGTAGCGGTAGCACATGACGCCGTTCAGGGTGTCCAGAACATCCCGGACGGCCACGTCGGGTCGGATGCCGCCAACGTAGATCACTATCGAAATTTGTCAGTCATCAAGCCCGCACACACATACACACACACACACACACACACACACCGCCGACGCGAGCCGGGACGCGGGGCGAAGGGGGGAGAAGGGCAACTTACTGGTGTCGAGAGTGAGGTCCGAGCCGTCGGCGTTCTTGCCGCTGATGGTGGTGCGGCGCTTGGCGTCGGCGTTCTGCCAGACGCGGAAGACGCGGTCGACGTAGGTGTGGTGCATCCAGAAGGCGGGGTCACCGACGGAGCCCATCACGTCGGCCATGACGGAGCCGATGCCGTTGTGGCCGTAGCCGTGGGGGCCGAACTCCCAGCAGCTCTCGAAGTCGGGGTAGTTGTTGCGCGACATGCAGTAGTTCTCAAAGTCCTTGCTGCACTGGGCCGTGGCCGACTCGTCGACGGCGCGCGAGAGGCAGTGGTCGGACTGACCGGTGCCGGGGCCGATGTGGAGGGTGATGTCCTTGAAGGCACCGTCGCGGATGCAGGTACCGGCGCCGTTGGTCGGGCCGGGCAGGCTGCCGAAGTGCTCGGGGGTGAACATGGTCGACTTGGCGAACTGGCCGGCGTCCTTGGTCTCGTCCCACCAGACGAAGGCGCGGTTGAAGCCGCACTCCTCGCGGAGGACCTGCTCGAAGGTCCACAGGAAGTAGCGGTGCCACAACAGGAACTTAGCGTTGTTGTGGATGTTGGGCGAGTACTGCTGGTGGACGCGGACGAAGTCCTCGTACCGGTTGCGGGCCGGCGGGAAGTTGCCCGAGGCGGGCTTGTTCATCAGGCACTTGATGCCGTCGGTGAGGGCGTGGCGGTCCGAGTTGGAGAAGTCACGCCACTCGAAGCGCACGTTGGGGTTGGCGGCGCAGCTGGCGGCGGCGGCCGGGGTGGCGAACTTCTGGCTCATCATGGGCTTCTTCATCAGGCTCTCCTCGGACGGGGTCGAGTTGACCGAGGGGTCGTCCTTGCTGACGGCGTGGCCGTGGGGCGCCAGCTTGGTGCCGTTGCGGTCCATGGTCTTGAAGTCGTCCAGGCTGACGACGTGGACGGGCGGGGTGTCGAACAGCTTCAGGGCGGGCGCGAGCTCGCGGATGATGTCGTTGACCTTGTGGTTGAGGTCGTCGGTGATGCCCTTGACGTCCGAGGCCATGTCGGGCAGGGCCAGGCCGCTCACCGTCGAGACGGCGCCGACGAGGGCCGAAGCCGTGAGAGAGAAACGCATCGTGGGGGATATGGAGCCCGGGGGGGAACTGGGGTGGGAAAGAGAGACGACAGTTGGGGGCGCCAAGAAGCGAGTGATAGGCGATGGAGCGGAAATCAGAAGTGTCTCATGCCACGGCTCTCCTCTTATAAAGAGATATAGCAAAAGCGCAGCAACAGCGTGGAGAAGCGAACCAGTGGCCCGGAAAGGGGGCGATCGTCATGTTATGGATCCCGCAATCTTGGCACCTGCTTGGATCACCGTCGTATGCGGCATGCTATTTCCAGGCGCCTTTCCGGAAATTGCAGGAGGTCCCGGCTCTCGACAAGACCACTCTCCGGCCCAAGTGGACCTGACGAAGGCTCTGTCGACGAATGAGGCTGACAGACGGCTGCAGAACTCTGGGGACGATGGGTCAGCCCGTCAGGGGGGGGCGTTGCTGGGGGGGGGAAAGAGGCCCTGCTCGGCCCTGGCAGGGAGAGGGGGGGCGGCGCCAGAACACGAGCGCTCCGTCTGCCACTCTAGGCCCCGTTCACGCACAATAGCCAGTCAATACGACGCCCGTCTCCATCTACGGGCCCTGGCCACGCCCTGGCACGAGGCGGCTCGCTCGCTGGATTCGCCGTAGCGCTGCCCAGCCCATCTCGAACCGATCTGCCCCCAAGTGGGTAGAGGGACGAAAAGAGGGAGTAACGGGCAGCACGCTCATAGGCCAATGCCGCAGGCCATCCGCCGTACGAGGGGGAGGAGGAGGAGGAGGAGGAGCAGGTGGTGGTGGTGGTCGAGGATGACGATGCAGGTGCGAGTTGCCTGCTCTCGCCCTCGCCCTCGCCCTACCGCGAAGCCGACGGGCTGAAAGGAACACGCTCCATGTCTCTGGCCAGGCGGGACCGCTCGGCAGGGCGGCAGCGGCAGATGGTGCAAGTTCGCAGCCCGCGGCTGTCGTGGTGGGCTTGGGAGTGGACGGGGGGTCGCAGCCGCGGGTACGAAGAGGAGGTATCGGGACTCCAGCTACTACACAAGATATGTACCTACATACATGGGCAGCCACCATAATACGCCTGGCCTATAGAGAAAGTACGGTTTGCGCCTCTGCGGCTGCACGAAGGGGCCAGGGAGGTGCGTGTATGTGTGCGTCTGTATGTGTGCCGGGTGTGGTTGGGCAATGGAGGCAAGGAAAGACCTGGTGGCTAGACAGACCTTCCCGCAACTTACGAAAGATAAAAAAAAAAAAAAAAAACCCCTGCAGCGACTCGGCGACTCAGAGGGACTCAGTCAGAGCTGACGGCACAACAACGGATGACTGGCGAGGGATGCCCTCGCCGCGCTCCAGGGCGGGCAATGTCTCAGCCCGGCCCAGGTCGGGAAAGTTAGATTGGCCCACGATGGGGGGGGATGCATAAGGCAGGTCGTTCGTCGGTCTTGCTGGAAGACTGACTTCGTGTTGTGAGGGCCCGCCCAGGGGATAGACAGCCCACAAAGCCCACACACACCTCTTCTGGGCAACTATGGATACCTATGCATCCCTGCCTGCCCACAGCCCCAGCCCCGAGTCGGACTCCATTTTCATACACCTCACACACACATACACACCTCTGCGACACACACCCACGGAGCCACTACTATCCAACGAGAGCCTCGGAGGAAGAAAGAAAAAACGCTTGTCCAGGCCGGCCAGGGACCTGAGCTAGCGGTCCACAGCCACACGCACACACACACACATCGAACGCACGACTCCCGGACGTACCGTTGACGATTTCGCAACTCCGGACGGGGCCGTTAATCAATCCGCAATCAATACGGCCCTGCGAGCGGTTTCCTAAAAATAAGCCGTTTTGCCCACGTTGGGACATCGAACACCCCCTCCTTCCCTCCCCCCCGTCAGCACGTACAACGTACGATCAGGGCCATCGACGAAGCGATTGGACGGGTGGGGGGGGACATGGCAGTTACATCGTGTAGGTTCGCCCGGCTGTGTCGGTCCCAAATACGCTGCTGCATCTATACGGCCTTTTTACCCGTAGCCGTACCTATGGGATCGCACCGCGTACAGGAAGGAATAGGTACTTTACCCATACCAGCCCCAGCCCTCGCATCACATCACTTGCCTGGCTGGGCTGCCGGCTTCAATGCAACAACAAAACGCGCCACTGGAACCACCGGGCACGACCGCCACCTGCTCGCCTGCCTCCACCCTCGGCCCAGCTAGCGAGGGATGTGAGCGATGGAAGCTTAGCTCCCTCGCCAAGCTCTTCTTTTTAGCGGGCTCGTGATGCAATCGCGTCGGCGGGCTGTAGGGTTGAAGGGTCCTCTTGGTCCTGTGTGTGACGACGTGGATGGCGGGCAAATCGGAGCAAACGGCACGCGGAAGTGAGACACGGCGCAACCACCCCCTCCAGCCGCCTCCCTCCCCTCTTCTTCTTCTTCTTCTTCCTCCTCCTCTCGCTCCCGGCCCCGAAGCCGGCCGCCCTACAAACCCAACCCTGAGGCCGGCCCTGAGAGAGATCGGATAGGTGGTCAGCCCTCCCCTCCCCCCCCCTGACATGGAGCCCAGCGACTCCATGCGTCGTCGCACGCGCCCCATCCGGGCATGTTCTGGCCCAAACAGGACTGGGTCAGCAACAAACCGGTCGTGATGGGATACCCTTACCACAGGTCCCCTAGCCACGGCTATCTCCTCCCCTCCTCCCTGCTGGCCGCCTGCTCCCTGCTGACATGCTGCCCGTCACCCGGCGACGCTCGTCTTTCGGTATTGCCCGTTTTTCCCACGCCCTGACTAGCCTGGCCCGGCGCCCAGGACCCCGAGCAAGCGAGGTCACATTTCCATGATTTCTGCACCAAGCCACACTAGCTGTCAATCTATCGACGCCAACGTCGCCCAGAAGACGGCCGTCGTCGGTCGCGGCCGACTTAGCCGTACTACCGTATTTCCGTCCCACCGTACCCGGGGCGGCAGCGCGCGTCCGCGGTGGCGCCAGCGTGGCATGGCATGACACGACGACAGCTGCGACGCCCAGGCCTCGCTGGAAGGGACGGGGCTAGCATGGATGGGCCATGTCATCTGAACGCGACGGCTGGCACTGCCCTTGAACGTGGCTGCTGCTGCCCTTAACCATAACAGCCGGAGCTGAACACGACTCGGCCTGGGCGATGCCTTCTCATCTCATCTCTCCCACATTGCCGCGACCCTGGTCAGCACTGAACCCTATCGCAATTCTATGGAGGTCTGCTTCCCCAGCAAACGGGCGCCGTAACGTTTGCGGTCCGCTCAGCCCTCGGGCGCCGTGGCGCATCCAGGGCCTGTATTGGCTTGCAAGTGATGGGCCGCCAACTCTCCTGACGATCCGATAAACCTACCTACATACTTCGTGGCACCCAACGGCCCCAGCCGGCCTGGCGCCTTTTTGGCTTTCGCGTTCACCCGCACCGCGGCAATACAGTTCACCCGCTTCGGCCGCCACAGCAGCTGGGCAGAGCCGCGCTGAGGAGCAACAAAGACAAGCCCAGCCCCAGGGAGAAGCAGAAGGATCATCCTGATCCATATCGTGCCCTGGGACGAACCAACAGGATCGCCTCGCTACAATTGATTGGGCGCCTGCGGACCCTGCGGACCAAACCGTCTCATTTTTTTCTTTTTTGCGCTGTTTGTTTTCTACGTCCCTAAATCTCACGACGCCACTTTTCAGGTCGCTGAATCTCACGGCGCAACGAGTGCAGGAAGTCTCAGGACCGACGGGAGGAGCTCTCCCATGGCATAGGCCCCGAACTCGCTTCTCCCTGCCTTATGTTTTGGCTCGACCAAACACGCAGGCGGGTGCTTTGCTGTCGGCTGGCCATGCGCGCAAGAAACGCCCACGTTGCTTCCTGGGCCGCCTTCATCTACCGGCACTGCACTGGCCCTGGCTGCTGCGCGTGCCGTGCAAAGTACGCGCGTTCGTGCCACTAGGCCAGGCGTGGCTCGAGGGACGGCCCAGTCCAACTTTTCCCCCCTCCCTACTTACGTGCAGCCGGTGCCTCCAGCTTCCACTTTGGATCGTCACGATGGGCAATGCCTATACTGGGGACGATGCGCCGAGCCGAGATGGGAGACGTCGAAACCCGCCCAGCGTGCAGTTGAGCTGCACAACGCACCGAAGGCGCTATTTCTTTATTACGGCCATTATATTGATGACATTAGCGCCAGTCACGACCAAACCAGGGCCCCGTTTCACCGACCAACGCCCCAGTGATCGGTAATCTACATGACCACTCTGGCTGCTTGGCGGTACGGAGATGCATTACCGTCGCACGGTGATGTCGTCGTAATGACATGCGCCCGGCTTTGGGGACATCGGCTCGGCGACCGACTGCTGCGCGTATCGAGTGAGATCCAGATCGGTCCGAATGCACTCAGCGTCCATGGACCTTCTGGAATTCCACATCGGGACATCCGCTCGTGGATGGCACACGCACCAGCTTGGTCAGTGATAGTGCTTGTCGGGGTTTGTCCAGCTTTCTCAGTGGCGCCGTCGTCGCCAGTCGTCTTGGCCATCATGAAGCCGAATCGAGACCCAAGTGACGGACCATATAGTCAGCCTTGTGGTCGCTCATCTGACGTAGTCCGTGGCGCCGTTGTGTACGACGCATCCCCACGATCAAATCGATCCCGGCGCTTTCGAGAGGTGGGTCGAGCCCACGATGGCAGCGCCATGTTTCAGCGGATACACCATGGCCGTATGCTCGGTTCTGTACTGGAATAGATACGCGCGCATGCCGGGCGAGTATAGCTGGCAATGCGCGCCCAAGAGCGTCAGACACGGCGTCCGTTAGTCTACCACGATGCCTTGGACAGACGGGGTGGTACGAGAAGCCCTCGAGGTCTCCGCCGGCCGATCCGGCGGGTGCTGCAAGACGAAGAAGCATGGCCCTCGTAGAGCCGGGATGGCAGTCCTGCATCTCGGGCATACGGTGTGCGGTCACCCGCGACTAGAGAATGCATAGGCGCGAATGCGATATTGTGTGAGGGGGGGGGGGGGGGGGGGGCGAGCAGGCGGTGGGTAAGTGTGATGGACTGCCGTTGCGTTGCATCAAGCCACGACCTCGTCGCCCGTGTCCGAAGACGGTTGTGTCCGAGCCGCCGGCTATCATACGATGCATACGGAGAGGTTGGAAACCTTCCAGAGCTTTACGAACGCCAAGTTGGCCAAGGTACTCCGACCTCTCCGTCCTACTTACACAGGGCGGACCAGTACGCCCACTGGAGGAGAGGGGCTGGGCAGAGATCGAAGCGGTGCTATAGTGATGATGGTGACGGCCCAATTCACTTGGATCCATGGCTGTAGAAAGAAGCGAGCGAGCAGTCGTCTGTGCATTTGTCTGTTCTCGAGAAGAGGTAGCCGATTCACACAAACTCACTGGGCCCTGAATATGCGTGATATGTAGATAGGTACTTTAAGTAGATAGCCCGCCAGTACGCACGCCTCTCTCTGCCTTCGTGGTGGTGGTGGCGGAGGTCCCTTCCTACTTTACTTATGGCGGGGAAAGGGGAAAACTTCTTCCAGGGCCGCAGAAATGTTGGTGGGGCGACGGGCGTTAGCTTTTGGAGATTTTGAAGTGCAGCGGCGGGCAGGAGGTAGGCACTGCAAGATAGGGACCCGACGCCAGTCAGTAGAACCACCTCAGAACAGCTTTCGAACCACGACTTCCTGGAGGGGCTCATCCACGGCATCGCTCCCACGCACCTCGTTCCTCCCTCGCCACCACACGACCGGATCCGACGAGCTCTCGCGAGCCTCCCAACCTGCCCAAGATGGCGTTGAGTGCGTCGCGCCCGCCCTCTCCCTGCCCTGCCCTGCCCCACCATCGCCCTGCTAACTTGGAAGCTCAGATCTGGACATGTCCAACGGTACGACGCCCTCGTCCGCGGGAACCCGGCGGCTCGCCAGTACTGACTGACACGCCGCCTCTACAGCTGCCGTCATGAAGGACGAGCAGGGCCGGCCGTTCATCGTCGTCCGAGAGTGAGCTTCGCCCCCTCCCACCCCCCTTTGCTATGCGCCTTGCCCCCCGCCGTCCGTCCCTTTCTTCCTTTCCCTGCCCCCTCCCCCCCTGACTCCAGGGGCTTCCGACCTCGCCGTCACTAACGCCGTTCTCCCATGCAGCCAGGGCAAGAAGAAGCGCCAGTATGGCAACGAGGCCGTCAAGTCGCACATCATGGCCGCCCGGACCGTGGCCAACATCGTCAAGACCTCGCTGGGCCCCCGCGGTCTGGACAAGATCCTCATTTCCCCCGATGGCGACATCACCGTCACCAACGACGGCGCCACCATCCTGCAGCAGATGGAGGTCTCGAACCACGTCGCGAAGCTGCTGGTCGAGCTCTCCAAATCACAAGACGACGAGATCGGCGACGGCACCACGGGCGTCGTCGTCCTCGCCGGCGCTCTCCTGGAGCAGGCCGCCGAGCTGATCGACAAGGGCATCCACCCTATCCGTATTGCTGACGGCTACGACCAGGCCTGCGAGATTGCCGTGGCCGAGCTGGACAAAATAGCAGACACCATCGAGTTCAGCCAAACAGATACGACCAACCTGATGAAGGTGGCGCGCACCAGTTTAGGAAGCAAGATCGTCTCCAAGGCGCACGACCAGTTCTCCCAGATTGCTGTCGACGCCGTGCTGTCCGTGGCCGACATGGAGCGGAAAGATGTCGACTTTGAGCTCATCAAGGTTGACGGCAAGGTGGGCGGCAGCCTGGAGGACAGTCTGCTGGTCAAGGGCGTCATTGTCGACAAGGACTTCTCCCACCCCCAGATGCCTTCCGAGGTCCGCGATGCCAAGATTGCCATTTTGACCTGCGCTTTCGAGCCGCCGAAGCCCAAGACCAAGCACCGACTCGACATTGGCTCCGTCGAGGAGTTCAAGAAGCTGCAGAACTACGAGCGCGAGAAGTTCATCGAGATGATCCAACAAATCAAGGACGCCGGCGCCAACCTGGCCATCTGCCAGTGGGGATTCGACGATGAGGCGAACCACTTGCTGCTGCAGAACGACCTGCCCGCCGTGCGGTGGGTGGGCGGCCCCGAGATCGAGCTGATTGCCATTGCGACCAACGGCCGGATAGTACCGCGTTTCGAGGACCTCAAGACGGAAAAGCTGGGCAGCGCTGGCGTGGTGCGTGAGATGACCTTCGGCACCACGAGGGAGAAGATGCTGGTGATCGAGGAGTGCGCCAACACGCGCGCCGTGACTGTCTTTGTCCGCGGCAGCAACAAGATGGTGAGCTTTCTGCTGCTGTGGCCCTAGTGCGGGACTGGGAAAAAGGCTGACGAAAAAAAAACCACCAGATCATCGACGAGGCGAAGCGATCTCTGCACGACGCCCTTTGCGTGGTGCGCAACCTCGTCCGCGACAACCGTGTCGTGTACGGTGGCGGTGCCGCCGAGATTGCCTGCTCGCTGGCCGTCGAGGACGCCGCCGTGAAGACGCCGGGTCTCGAGCAGTACGCCATGCGTGCCTTTTCCGAGGCCCTGGACGCCGTGCCCATGGCCCTGGCCGAGAACAGCGGGCTGAACCCCATTGCCACGCTGGCCGAGGTCAAGTCGCAACAGGTCAAGGCCAGCCCCGAGGAGCGCGGCAAGCTGGGCGTCGACTGCATGAACAAGGGCAGCAACAACATGAAGGACGCCTTCGTCATCGACCCCCTCATCGGCAAGAAGCAGCAGCTCCAGCTGGCCACCCAGCTGTGCCGCATGGTCCTCAAGGTCAACAACGTCATCGTGGCCGGCTCGGGCGAGGACGATTTCTAGACCCTGGGCCACCACACCTCCGCCGCCAGCTCGAACCCCGTGGTGCCGGGCCATGGGGGACCAAGGAGGGAAGGGGGGGCTTCACAAGAAGGCGCCGCTATAGAGGCCTGTGTACCAATGAATGAGACACATTAGACCCCTGTACAGTCATGATATACCTGAGAGAGCTGAATGCGAAAGGCCCACAGGAGACGGCGGCCGCAACCCCGGGTCCTATGCTGGCCAAGGGGTGTGCCGACCGCATTAGAACGTCGCAAGGATGTGAAAGTCGCCAACATGCGTGAGATTCGATGCTGTAATTGAGCTATTGAAAGGTGCTATGGGCTTTATAACATGCTCACGGAGCAAGTGAGAATGCCGGCAGACGCCGGCGGAGGCACGACGTGGCGGGTGCCGCTAACTCTATCACACCCTTTCCCCCATGCCGGTGCGCCCTCCCCCCCTTTTCCACCCCAACTCCCGTCCAAGCCCCCCCTCCCCTCTTAGGCGAAGCCGAAGCCCTGCGCGTTCTCCAGCGCCATGCTAAGGCGTTCCCGCAGAACCTCCTTGTCCTTGTACTCGGGCAGCAGCAGCGTGCCGTAGCACGTGTAGGCCGTGGGCAGGTGGCCGCCCTCGCCCTGCTCGCCGTTCTTCTGCACCACGAACTGAATGTTGCGCATGCCGCCGACGGGGACGCGGTCCGAGGCCGTCACGAACTCGAGCAGCTTGCGCTTCAGGCGGTCGTCGAAGCGCTTCACGACGCTCCAGAACTCGCGCACCGTGTGGTGTGACGCGTCCCAGCCAACGTAGCGCGTCGCCCGCTTGAGCTCGGCGATGTCGATCTCCTGCGTGCCCTCGATGAGCGACTGCAGCAGCGACGAGTTCAGCAGCCGCAGCGACTTGGCGTTCAGGCACGCGCGGAAGCCGCGCGACAGGGCCTCGAACTGTGGCCGCACGCTGACATCCGTCAGGTAGCGAATATAGTCACTCACGTAGGCCTCCCGGTTGTCCCCTGTGACCATGGGTGCCTCCTCGGGGTTCCCGGACGACGGCGAGTCGCAAGCGTGGCTGGAGAACTGCGGCCATTCGTCTTCTCGGGATGTCGTCATCACTCGGGAAATGGGCTCGTCGAACATGGAGACGGAGAACTCGTAGGTACGTACAAAGACGTCCTCCACGGCACCGTCCTTTTCGTCCCACTCCACGAGCGACGTCAAACCACTGGCGAGTTCAGGCCACCCGTCGGCGATGTGGTGCAGCTCCGTCACGGGCTCTCCGAGAAGACGGCGGTAAAATGCTTTGGGGAAGGTAATGGGCAGCGTGAGACCATTGTACACCGCCAGGGACAGGAGAATGCCGACAAGCTCAAACTTCCAGTCGGGCTGCAGCGAGCCGGGCTGAAACCACGTCATCCGGGTCCGGCTGTCGACGGTGAAGGCCCCAAAATCAGGATTCAACGCCTCGGCGATGGCGAGTCTGAAAAACTCCTGTTGGACACCGCCCGAGTCGAAACCCTCCTCGCCCGTGTCTTCACCCAGGTGGACTTTCAGAGGCCTCGTCAGCTCGCGCTCCTCCCTGCGCCACAGCTGATCAAATGCATCGCGAATGACCGTCTTCCTCCCTATGTCGAGAACGAGGAATTTGGCCGACGGCACCTTGAGCATGTCTTGTAGCACGTTCTTCTGGTGGGACTCCGTGACCAGGCTGTCCGGCGCTACTATGGCGTTAACCCGACTCTGAAGAGAGCTGGATTCCTCGTAAGCTCGACTCATGCGGGAAAAGTTAATCCCGCGGAAGTACGACACCAGCGACGACGGGTGAAACATGTAGGGGTAATCCAGAAGATGGGCCTTCTGCCTCGTGGAGTCGAACGACAACCAGTTGACGGGCATTTGGATGGCATCGAGGCGATCACCAAAGTATTCGGTCCGAAAGGCGGCGTCGGCCAGCAGCAGCGAGTGTCTCTTCTGGTCTACACATCATTAGTATTGGCAGTCGTCTCACGGAATTCGGGCACTTTACACATGGCTTCCATAAGAGAAAGTGCGCCGCCAAACGCGCCGTCGCCAGCCACCTCGGGACGGCCCTCCCATTCGTCAATCATGACCGTCCGCGCCCAGTCCAACAAAAGTATAGGGACGCGCTTCTCGTGCATCAGCCGCTCGGGCCCTGAGAAGTGGAGGGCCGGCTGGGACTCCCCATTGGAAAAGTCTAGATGAGATAGTAGAACGTTGACCATATTCGGCTCTTTAACACCGTCCTCAGAGGAGTCGCTGAGCTGAGATAACTCGTCGAAATGCCTTCGCGTAGAAACAGCTGCGAGGAGTCGCCTTGCCAGCCGTAGGGCCATGTGGTCCGAGAAGGCATCCTCATACTGAAGACATAGGGAAGTTGGCTGGGAAGCCACAGCCCCCGAGCGCGATAGTGTCAGGCCGTGGGACCTGATCCGTGACATGTTCATCAATTGGGTGAAGTCGGTCAGCAACGGTGCGGCAGCCACGAGAGCATGAAAGCACACCGATAGGAGAATGCCCGCCTCCTCGTTGGAAAGAGATGCTGCATTTCGCCGCAAGGCTTTCGCCGCCGGAGAGTGCGACGGCGTGGCCGATTTGGGCGGCGCGAATAGACTGGCCGAAGCAGCCCACAGACTGTCGAAAACCAAACTGGGGGCCACTCGCGTCATCCGCAACATACAGTACCATAAACTTTGGGAGTCCAGCAAAGCGCCCTGCTGGGTAAAAGACTCTATAACCGCTCTTGGGCTGCTCAGTGTCGTGAACATGCTCTGCTCCAGGAAGAGTTTCCATTCGAGTTTAAGATTCGGCGGATCCGCACCGCCTGTCTTCTGTCTCCTTCTCAGGGGCTTCACATTCTTCGGTGATCGTTGAAGTGAAGCGGCAATCACGGAAGGTTCCAACAAGTGTTCCTCCGAAGTGCCATCTCGCTGCAGAACGTCGCAGAGGAAGTTGACTGTTGGTATGTCCAAGCGTCCCAAGGATTGCGGCAACGAGGCGTCGAGTTCCGCGTCGGTACTGAGCGCGGCATCACCATGCTCATCTGACCCTGCAAGGACTTTTACCGAGAGAGCAGCCCCACGAGAATTCGAACCACCATTATCAATTGCTCCTTTGGAAAGAGGCTCCTCGTCCATTCGATTCGAATCAGTCTTTGGAAGTACTTCCTGGTAGCCCTCCAACACATTGCCCAGCCGGTCGTCCGAAGACCGTGAGGACATACTTGAGAGTGGCCTGATATGCCCGTGGGCATGGCCGTTGGCATGCCCATTAACGCGCTGTTCTACCTGCGGCACACAGGCACGTGGCGACTTCAGGGCAGGCAGTGTCGGTTCAGAATGGGCTTCTGAGAACTGCTCTGGAGATAATTTCAGGTGAGTCGTCTTGGCCGGGGTCTTGCGGAGCTTTGGTGCGGAAGTCTTCCTGGAATGACTCGGGCGGTTTGGCGGCATGCCCGTCAAGTTGATTGGGGTTGCTTGCAACTCTGGGCTGGCATGGGGCTCGGTACTCGGGTCCAACCCTTTGGATCCTACATCCACAGCGCCCTTTTCAGCGTGCTGGTGGGTTTGCGACGGCGCAGCCTTCTCCACGGGCTCTTCGAGATCGACTGACGTCGACCCAGAAGGCACGAAAAGCCCATCGTCGGTGCCGTTCGCAGGTGGCGTCTCGGTACCAGCTCCCATGCCGGTGGACTTCCTGGAAATACGGGCTGCGCTGTCCGAGATTGCCTCGAGGGATTGCGGCGTGAGCCACTCTACCATTTTGAAAGCCACGGTGCCGAAAACATTGGCAGCAAAGGAACGGTAATCTTTCCGTACGGGTCTTTCGCTGATGGCAACCTGAGTTATTGGCGCTGCGGGCGACGCCGGCCCGTCGCGGGAAAGGTCGTCGGAGAGGGATGTGCCATGGCGATGCCGGGTGGCCGGGTGCGCGTGGGGCCTCGGGCTCGAGATGCGAGGTTTCAACCTGGCGGCTTCGTTCTCGTCGTTTGGTCGCCGGGACTGTCCCTTGGCCGGCTTGGCCAAAGGTCTGTCGGGCCGTCCAGAGTTCGCCGAGCCTGGCTTGTGGCCGAAGATGAGAGGCTTGATGGCATCGCTGGGCGCATTCGGGGTCGGCAGATGGGGGCAAAGACTGGCCTCGGGGTTGTCTTGACCAGCAAGATAGACAGCCAAGGTTCGCGCGCTTGTCGGGCTGTATCGCCGGATAAGGGCCTTGCCGGCCAGGCGCTTCCGGCAGCTGAAGCAGGACGGCGTGGGACAATCACTGTAGCCACAGCCGTAGCGCAGCTGATGGACGAACTTCTCAATCAAAAGCTGCAGGTTGTGGCGGCGGTGGGCTCGGTGGATGGCGTAGACTCGCTTGGGGTTTTCGATGTCGATGACGAGGTCTCTTAGTTCGGCCGGGGCATCGAAGGGCAGTCGAGGAAAGGGCACCTCCTCCCACAGGGCAGCGAGGATCTCGGCTTCCAGACCAGCGCTATCACGGCCATGACGGCAGTCATCTGAGCGTGTCGCGTCGCGTGTCATGACATAGGGATCGCCTCGGATCCGGAGTCGATCGCTGGATGGTTCTGCGGCGTCGCGGGGTCTATGGGCTTGTAGGTATCTGGTTCTTCGATGGGCGTCGATGCGATGCGGATGCGATGCTCGCGGAAGAACGAGGCAGGGCAGGTATGTTGCGGTTGCTGGCAGGTCGGGTAGGAGCGGGCCCGGCTTGGGGAAGCGAACAACGTACGCTGAATGGATACCTATGTCGTGGGGATGATGCTGACCAGCCCAACGCGCACTCACTCACTCAACTCACTCCTGGTTTGCCTTGGACGCGACAGGCGGCCCCTTGGTCGGAATCGCGGGTCCCTGCCAAAGAGGTTGTCTGGGAAGGGAGAGAGACAGAGAGAGAGGGGGGGGAGGAAGTGAGATGTCTGCTGTACGGCCTCCCAATCCTCAAGGCGCATTCGTCCGGGCTATCAGCAATCGCCCTGTGCCTGCCAGCCAATATGGAGGCGGGCCAGAGCAGAGAGACTCTCCAAACCAGCGGCGTAATGACCGTGGGACAAGTTGGTTTGCAGGGTAAGCAGGTACACTGGATGCAAGTACTGGCCGGCCTCCATTCGTGCTCGCACTACATGTTTCCATGTACTCAACTACGCAATCAGCCCCGTTGGGTCCGGAAAGCGAGTGCCATGAGAACAGCGCTAGACTGGGGTGGGACGCAGCGGTACAGGGTGATGCATCTGACGCCACTTTCGCCCTGCACAGCAGGTGAGTCCCAAGCCTGGATGGAGTAGCCCAGACTCGCAACAAAAACCGCCTGGTGGGAGGGATGGGCATCATCAGTGCGAGCATCAGTTGAAAGCGAGGCGGCGAGTTCGTCTACCGCGCTGAGCTTTCATGAGAGACGATGCGCCTTCGGAAGTGACTGGCCGCCATAAGTACAGGTATATGGAATATCCCATATGTAGGTACATAATAAGTATGTACGTTCAGCTTCCAGATATGCATTCCCATAGCGCGAGCTCCGAGGCCAGCCCTAGATGCTGTTCAGATACCTCTCATGGAGAGTCGAAGTGAGGGTGTTATTCGCGAGTTAAGGTGGACGGTAGTAGTAGGTGGGCGAAGTGGTGGAGGGATACACGCACGCTAGGAGGTCTCTCACTTCGGCTCTGTACGAGTGCAGTAACTGCAAACAAACCCTTACGTACGAAGAATGCGCGGCCGGAAGGAGATAGTCATCGCCACTGGAGTTTCTTACTAGTAGAAACAACCTTAAGTCCACACGGCCTGCTTTTGGAAAACCAATATGCTGTTATTGAAAAGGCAAGACGGCCCGCGTAGGTAATTCAATGGTTGAGTAGGTGGATCCGTAAGAGTCATCACGGCGAGTGGCAGAGCCATCAATCATTCAAATCCTTCCTTACCTGTCGGAATTGCCCCTCTTCTATCCAGTGTTTTCTCGTATGCGTGCATATGTGTGCTCTGCTCTGTAATCAGTGCCTGCCATCACGGGGTGTCTTTTGAGTCACACGGAAAGCCGGAGTGAAGGGTATGGTCATCTCCCTGGAGAAGCCCTGTAAGTTAATACTCCTCCTCATCTACATACCTAAGTACCACTTTATATGAGTATGTAAGTACATAGCATAATGAATACAGCTGTTCTGGAAATACCAAAGTACCGTATAAAACCACATGTAAATATATACATAGATATGTACTTAGGTATGTACTTGGTAGAGAGGGTAGGTACCTATATGCCCGCAAAAGATAGAGGATTTTTAACAACCTCACTTTGACTCCCCATGAGTATATATATCCATCCATGCCTTCTATGGGATACTGCATGAGCAGCCTATCGCAACTGGCCCTGCTTTCCTTCCCCCCCCCAGTCACCCTGTCGGTCCCTTGTCAGCCCTGCTGCTGCATCGGCGTGCCCTTGACGTATCGTCTCCGTCTGCGAAATTCTCGAGAAAAAAAAGTCCCCCACCTTTGGCCACTACAATTGCCGATTACAGATAACGCCACCCACAACCGCCTAAACCCCTCCATCCAGGCCCGTTCGCTGGGATAAAGAAGTAGCGAAGAGAGCAGACTGGACGGCCCAGAACCCTAACGACTCGGGTTTGAGAGATCATTAGAAGCAAAAGCCCGGCCTGTTTCGGTACTCTTCGTTCGTCCTTTAGTAATCAATCGCCTCCAAGTCTGTGACCGCCTGGCCAGCTGACTGCATCACCCTCTCTTCTCTCTTCTGCCGTCGCAAAACCGCTCAGCCCGAGCCTTCGCGCCTGATTTTATTTTTCCACCGCTCCCGTGACACTCACCCCCCCCCATTGGAACCAGATTCCTCTCCGACAACACCACCTGTGCGCGCGCATTGAGCAGATCAGGCTGCTTTGACGTCACGCCGACACTGCTGCAGACCAAGACGAAGCATCGTGCTTCTTGCCCGTTTGCCCTGGACCACCGCCTCTGCCTAGCAACGCATTGTCACCAGCTGCGTGCTCCTCTTCACACAAAATGGCGACCATCGCCTCCAGCAGGCCTGCAAACGGCAGCGCAGGCAAGCCCGACACCTCGGCGCACCAATACACCTGCAACACCTGCCAGGTGGCTTTCCGGTTCGCTGACACGCAGAAGAATCACATGAAAAGCGACTGGCAGTAAGTCTTCCTCTCTTCTCGTGTCCATTCCCTGGGGGTTCCGGATGCGCATCTTGCCACTGGCGTTCTGCTTGCTTGCTTGTGCCGCAGCCTGGACTGACACCGACCCCAGCCGATACAACCTCAAGCGCAGGGTCGCTGCCCTCCCGCCCATCTCCTCCGAGGTCTTCACCGAGAAGGTGCTGCAGGCCCGCGCTGCCACCAGCGCTGAGGCCGACCGTGCCGGTTTCCAACAGACGTGCGACGTGTGCGAAAAGTCCTATTTCAGCGAGAACTCGTACAGGAATCACCTGGGCAGCCAGAAGCACAAGGCCAAGGAGATGGCGCTGCAGCGCAAGGGCCCCAGCGTGCAGGGCGACGATGCCAGCTCCGTCATGAGCTCAACCATCTCGCTGGGCGAGCCCCTCCCGGCCGAGAAGGAGGACCTGGACTCGGATGCCGAGGGTGAGTTCAGCGAGGTGGTCGAGGGCCTGAAGAAGACGGATCTCAACGCCGATGAGCGGCCCTCGCCCGTCAAGAGACCCTCGGCCCCGCAGCCGCCCGCCGACACCCAGCAGACGACGCTGGGTTCTCTCCCCGAGGCGTCCAGTGATGCCGCCTCCACCGCCACTCCCATGCCCACCCTCACTCTGAAGTCATGTCTGTTCTGCAACTACGACTCGCCCACGGTGAAGCTGAACGTGCACCACATGGAGAAACAGCACGGCATGTTCATTCCCGAGAAGCAATACCTGGTGGACGAGGAGGGCTTGATCAAGTCCCTGCAGGAGCGCATCCAGGAACTCTGCGAATGCCTGTACTGCGGCAAGATGAAGAACAACGCGTTTGCCGTCCAGACCCACATGCGCGACAAGGGCCACTGCAAGATCCCCTTTACCACCGAGGACGAGCAGTTGGAGATTGGCGAGTTCTACGACTTCCGTAGCACGTACTCGGACGACGAGGAGGACGATGACGACGATGACGAGTCGATGGACGGCGACAAGCAGAGCGGCGGAGCCAAGCTCGGTGCCAAGCGGGAAACCAAGGCGGTTGGCGAGGATGGGGACGAGATCATGGAGGACGAGGGCTGGGAGACGGACAGCTCGGCATCGTCCTGCGACTCGGAAGACCTCACCTCGATCCCCGTGGACCAGCACTACCACCAGTACGAGCGGCTGGACAAGCACCCCCACCACTCGTCGCACGACCCTCGGGCCCATCACCAGGTGGACGGCTGGCATTCGCACGCGCACAAGCACCGCGCCATCTTCTACGACGACACATCGCTGCATCTGCCGTCAGGCCGGGCCGTGGGCCATCGTTCGTTGAACCGCTACTACCGCCAGAACCTGCACAGCCACCCCACGCCCGAGGAGCGCGAGTATCGCCTGGCTCTGGAGGGTGGTGCGGTTGAACCCAACGAGAGCAACACGGACAACCACGTTCTGGCTCGCCGCGAGGGTCGCGGGGAGGGCCGCGGCCGTGGCGGTGCCTTGATCTCCCGCTCCGAGGGCGGCATGCTGGGTGTAGCCGAGGACAAGAAGAGAGAGGTCAAGCGGGCCGAGAAGCGGGCCCGCAAGGTTGAGCACAACGCGCAGCGCCGGAACGAGTGGGCTCTCAACAAGCAGAACAACCACCAGAAGTACTACAACTACCAGATCTTGTAGATGGTGGCTGGCTGCTGCACCCACTCCCTGCCTTGCCAAGCGGGATGGAGTCTTGTTCATTCGGGTCCGGGCTTGACTTGGCTCAGAGGCTCACTGTGTCACCGCGAAGAAGTGGGTGGAAGCAGATTGAGTGTCGTTGGCCACCGGCTAAACATTAGCAGTATATAGAGCATGGCTAGAAGACTGGCCCCCATCCAACGATGTTTGCCAAGACGAGTGAAGCCGATGGGAATACTGCCCTTGTGCCGCCTGGCCACCACATACATGTGCTTGGGATGGCTGTCGACTTGTCGGTCTCCACGATTGGTGCTCAATTAGCACTTGACTCGAGACTCTGGGATCATGCCAGCACATCAGTCGTAGGACAGGAGAAATGATACTAGGAGATCATGGCTAATGTATGTAGATTTGGTACCTAGACGACTGTGAATTATGCAGGGAAGCTGTACGATAGCTGACCAATCATTTTAGGCCGTTGGGGCCCACATTGCCGCATTGGTCCTGCTCAATTACCGCTCAGCTTCTGGTAAAGTGGCTTCGAATAGGATTGAAGGTTCCCATTGGAGGTACGAATAAGAGGTGCTGGGTTGGGCTGCTAAGACACCAATACTACTACTATGAGTACTCATGGCAGTATTCTGTCGTCTCGGTACCATTTGCAAGAGGCTGGCACCACCTGGTCGGTTCGGGTCTATCAGCTTGCTCTGATGGGAATATTCTACACAAGTACCCAGATCTTCCTCTCCCCTGTCGCCGTCGCCCCCTGTCGATGCGATGGCTGGCCGGCCGCCTATGCATCCAGCCTGTGAGCGAGTAGCATCCGGCGGTGCCAGCGCAACGGGAACAAGACTTTGCTTTCTTGGGACATTGCTCCTCCGTCTTCGTCTTCCCTGCCTTGCCTTGTTCCCTTCCCTTCGGATCGAGCCGAGGTAACGTTCGCAAGCCCCCCCAGTGCGTCTCTGCCGCGACCGCCGGTGGGGCCGGTCGCTACTACGGAGCCTCCAATCTAGATCAGACGACAGGGTCTCCATCCGTCCCGACGAGGGCGTTTGCCTGAAACCCAGGGACAACGGTTGCGGCGCGCGAGGCGGAGATTTGCACTCCGTACGCGGTCGAATGGGTCATGGCCACTTCCCTGACGGCCGCCCTCAAAAACCCGCGCTGGCCCGGCCGCCCCAACGGCTTCAACGGCTCTCTTCTCTCTTGGCAGTTCACCCCAGCTTCTCGCGTTCCCTTCCTTGCCTCGCCCTTCGTTCGTTTCCCTCCTCGACGACTGCGTCGTTGTCCGTCCTTCTCTTGACTCCCGAGCCCGGCCTCGCACCATCTTGTCCCTCCCTCACTCCCTCACCACCTTTTTGCCCAACACACCCCCGGCGTCCCGCCTCTCCACCATGAGGTTCCTCTCCCAAGTCTCGAGCGCCGCCCTGCTCGCCGCCGCCGCCGCCGGCACGGCCTCGGCCGGTAAGGTCCTCTGGGACGGCCGGTTCAACGACTACGCGTCGGCGTCGGACCTGGACAAGTGGTCCTTCTCCAACCCCGTCGGCTCGTACCAGTTCTACATCCACGGCGACGGCCCGACGGCCGAGTACGTGGAGCTGGCGGCGGACTTCAAGAACCCGGCCGACGCCGCCTCCCGGCAGGGCGTCCGGATCTCGCTGACCGACACGGCCTTCTGGAACGGCCAGAACATGCGCCGCACCGAGCTGATCCCCGAGACCAAGGCGGCCATCAACAAGGGCAAGGTCTACTACCACTTCAGCATGAAGCGCGGCGCCGCCCGCGCGCCCGCGGCCGCGCGCGAGCACCAGATCGCCTTCTTCGAGAGCCACTTCACCGAGATGAAGGCCGGCGGCGCCGACCCCGCCCTGCAGTGGGTCGCCGACGGCACCTCGCGGTGGCAGGCCGCCTGGGAGCCCGAGGTCTGGCACAACGTCGCCTACGAGATCGACTTCGACGCCGGCACCGTCGGCTTCTGGCACTCGACCGGCGCCGACGCCCTGAAGCAGGTCGTCGAGCCCGTCAAGGCCGGCACCTCGAGCAACGGCGCCGACTGGCACCTGGGCATGCTGGAGCTGCCCAAGGACGGCGCCCAGGACGCCGATGAGGATATGTGAGTTTGGCTTCTTTCTCCCCGCCCCCTCCTCACGTGCCCCGCGTGAGAGAAAAGGGGGGAGCCGCCGAGATGACGGAGGGGGGCTTTTTTTCTTCTTCTTTTTACTGACCCGACTTCCCCCCACCACAGCTTCTTCTCCGGTGTCTACATCGAGAGCGGTGACCTCACCACCGAGATTGGTAGCGGTGGTAGTGGTGATGGTGGCGCCGCCGCTGCGCCCGCCGCGTCGAAGCCGGCTTCCACTACCACCACGGCCGCCGCCACCGCCACCGCCGCTCCTACTTCTACTCTCGTGACCTCGGCCAAGGCGTCGACGACGGCGGCTGCCAGCTCGGCAGCCCCCTCGTCCGCTGCTGCTGCCACCACCAGTACCACGGCCGCTGCGCAGACGAGCGCTGCCCCCAAGCCCAAGTGTAAGTCTTGCTTTTCCCCCCTCCCCCCACGGTAGCGTGGAATGCACGATCATGGACTGACGCATGTACATCGCAGGCCGTAAGCGCAAGGCCAGAAGATCGCTGTAGATGCTAAGAACTCGTTACGCAATCATGTAGAAGTGCCATTGGTGGGCTGTTTGCGAGGGGCCCGAGAGCTGCCGCTTATACCGGTATCTCTTTTTCTTGTACATAATCTTTTGGTGTATAAATTCACAAACCCCTGTTACAAATCTCACTTCGGCCCAGCAATCACGCGCGGTCTCTAGTCCAGCCATCGCTTCCGGCTTTCGACACCGGGAGCTTGCTGTAAAATACTGTCGGAGTACTGCTTGTTGAACGCGGTTCCTTATGATGTGCGGCATTTGCCAATTTTCTTTTTTGGCTTTGTTTGATTCTTAAAACATTACTTTACCTCTATACAAAGAGTGCCAGAGGCCGGAGTAAAATCCTCCACCGCCCACCGAGACTTACCATGACGAATCCCCCCCCTCCCCCAGTGGCACACCAGTCTGCTTGTACATCTCAAGGGGTGGTGTCGTATTCCACGCCGGGGATGTGGCACGCGCCCTCGACGGAATCTCCGTCCACCAGTTCGACGGCCTTGCCGTGCGCGCCAAACTGGGCCACCCTGCCGCCGCCCGGCCCTTCGGCGTCGTATTGCGGCCAGCCCCGGGCCGCCGGCGCCGCGGGGTCGGTGATGAAGTCCAGGAAGTAGTCCTGCATCTTCTCCGACGTCTCCACCTCCAGGGCCGGGATCGCGCCGGGGGCGATGCCGTAGGAGCCGAAGATCTGGTACAGGTCACTGTAGTGGTAGGCGCCGAGCCACGGCACGGGCCCGAGGTTGGTGAAGTTGCCCGCCCAGTGGTACCGGTAGGTGGCCAGGCCGGCCCCGCGCCGCAGGACGCTGGTCTCGTGGGCCGGGCACACGAAGCGGAGGGTGCCGGCCACCACCACCTCCTCCGCCGGCCCCGCCGTGTAGTTGGCGAGGGGCACGTAGGCCAGGGCCGAGCCCTCGCGCGCCGTGGTGCCGAGGACGACGGGGACCTTGGCGACCCGGCCCGCGCGGTACCGCTCCGCGTGGTCCCGGAACACGTACTTCCCGTCCGGCTGGCTCGCGAAGGAGAGCTTGGGCTGCGCGGGGTCGACGAGGGTCGAGTTGTCCTGGTACTGGCCCACGAAGTTGGTGATGCGCGGGAAGGGGATGCGCCGCATGCACTCGAGCTCGCGGGCGGCGTCGTCGACGTCGCAGCCCAGCGACCGGGCGACGAAGGTGAAGTTGGTGCCCTCGTAGTCGCGGCTGCCGAAGTTCATGTTGGCGACGCCGGAGCTGGCGATGGCGGCCCGCACGAGGGGGTCCTCGGGGAAGGCGTAGAGGTAGCCGTCGGTGGCGATGGCGCCGGCCGACTGGCCCCAGAGGGTCATCTTGGCGGGGTCGCCGCCGAACGCCGCGATGTTCTCGGCCACCCACTCGACGGCGGCGCGCTGGTCCTGGCGGGCGAAGTTGTCGTTGCCGTCCAGGCCGCGCGCGTGGGGGTAGCCGAAGATGTTGAGGCGGTAGTTGGTCGTGACCACGATGTGGCGCTGGGAGCGATGGACCCATTGGGCGGGCAGCTGCGTGGGGATGTTGACGCCGCCCGTCTGGTCGCCGCCGCCCGTCAGGTAGATGACGACCGGGAGCTTGGAGTCCGGGGTGGCGCCGGCCGGCGTCCAGACGGCCAGGCTGAGACAGTCCTCGGCCGAGTTCTGGGCGGCGCGGCCGTCAAACAGGCTTTGGCCGTAGTTGACGATCAGGTTGCCCGTGATGTTCAGGCCCCAGACGGAGGGGATGGCCGAGACGTACTGGGCACACGAGGGCCCGTAGGTCGTCGAGTCGATGACCTCGGACGAGTTTTCCAGACGCCGCGGGGACGCCCAGCGAAGGCGTCCCACCGGAGGCTGTCGCGCAGGTCAGGAACGGCCCCCGCGGACGGAGTTGGGGAGGGCTTACCTGGGCATAGGGGACGTATTTGAACTGGCGAACGTCGGGGTACGTGTCATTGTAATCCCCCACGAAGCTGCCCGTCCGGGTATGCACGATGAGATTCGATGCGGCTTGCTCGCCCGGGGAAGCTCGGGCAAAGCTGGCGAGAGCCAAGGTCGACAAAAGAGCCGTCCACATGGTGTTGTTGAGGGGGATGGGACTTGAGGCCGGCGGACGATGGGCACCACGTTCCCGTGTACTTACAGGTATAGGATAGACATCAGGCAGTCAGTCCACCGCCATCGCGTCGGCCGCATGGCAAAATATATAGAGCCGATGAGCCCCAGGCTTCGGGCTCGCTTCCATGGCCGAGTGTGGATCTGCAACCTCCAGGCATAACGTCCTTAGTACTAGTACACATGGTCCTTGGACGGATTGGACCTAGCCAGGAACTTTTCGAAGTTGCATGCGGGGGTCGCAGCAAGGCGTCGAGGGCGCGCGTGACGATCTTCCCCGCCGACTTGAGATGGATGCAGAAGTATGCCAAGTTGCTCCCCTGATGCGGTGACCTCACCTCGACCTCATCCCCCCGGGCCTGCGCGGTCCGTCCTGGACGACACGATGCATCATCTTGCACGAGCAGACACGGTTTACCTGGGATCCGAAGCAGCGTCGACAGCGAGGAGGCCGTCCGGTGACAGAATAAATGCCGCAGGAAATCCCCGGGAACTTGGCTTCTCTCCTCCAGCTACGAAGGCATCCAACGATGGATCCCCAACCCCACAAACCGCCCCCGCCGATGCGGAGTAGACGATCGGCTCTTCGAATCGTTCCTGTCCATCCATTCGGGAATGGGCCGACAAGGTGCTTGGCAATGGTCACACCGGCAAACGAAGGGGCGGGACGGGTTTTCGGCAGAGCGCATGTGCTGCGATGTCGGTGACGTTGATGATGACTTTACGTGCCGTTGACTTTGACTTTGACCTTTTTTCCCCCGCCCTCCGACTGTTACACAGAACTTTTCCCGATCTTGGCCGGGTCCCGGTTCGGCCTCTCCGGGCCGATATTAATGTTCGCTTGAAGCCGTCGGGACAGTGGTAGGTAAGTACCTAATACTTTATGTACAGATGGCAGAGCTCCGCCAGGCGGACCATCTCATGCTGCCATACGTCGCCGGGTCGTATGCCAAATGGAATGCAGCAACCTATGTCGCCCAAAAGTCATACCCAACCACAAGAAAAGACGTGGACGGGGGGGTTGACCGACTTCGAATGCTGTGTTGAATGTCGATGCCAAGAATGATTGCGCCCCATCCGCCAAAGTGTCCTCGAGCCCGTACGGAGAATAAGCCCCACCGACGCATATGGTACAGGTATGGATGGATGTCGACCGCATCTCAACGGACATGGATGAATGTTCTATCAAATTACATACTCACCTTTACTTAAGTAATACCCATCTGTTAACTACTCATCTACCACGCCGTTTCTCGGAAGTCCGTCCCCAACTGCCAGCTCACCCGCCCGCCCCGGAGAAGGCTCCATGGGTAGACTTGGCCGTCTGGCGAGACATGGCCCTGTAGGACCCCATCACGGCGGTATTTCGGTGCCCAGGCTCCCACGCTGACCTCCCACCCCCTTCCCCCTAGACGCGGCTGGTGCTGCCCCGGAGAGCGGTAACCGAGCCGTCGCGGGGGGCCGTCCTGACCCGGGAGATCACCGAAGGCGCGGAGTCATCGCGGCGCGCGGGCGGGCGCGCGGGCGGCGACGATGGCGAGTACCGCGAGTCGGGCTGGAGGACGGGGGCGAACAAGATGATCGAGGGATGCGCCACGGCCTTCGGCTCCATCCTGATGCTCGGCCTCGCGGGCTACGGCTACAACGCGTATTACAAGGCCCACGTGCTGCGCAAGATGGAGAACGCCTTTGCCGTCGGCTACTCCAGCCTCGAGCTGGCGGCCATGAGCCGGCACATCGACCCCAACAGCCCGCACTCGGAGCTGATGACGATGGACTTTGACGACAACGACTGGATCCCGCGCGAGGAGCAGGCCGTCATCGACGGCATCGTCGACGGCAGCACGCGCGGCCTCTACCACCTCATCACGGGCGAGAAGGGCACGGGCAAGACGAGCATGCTGCTCAAGGCCATGCACAAGATCAACGGCGAGGGCGTGGCCATGCTCGAGGCCCACGGCGACCCCGAGATCTTCCGCGTGCGCCTCGGCAAGGCCCTCGACTTCGAGTTCCACGAGGACTACGTCGGCAGCCTGTTCAGCTTCAAGGGCCCGCGCGACACGACGGCGCTGCTCGACATCGAGCGCGCCTTCAACAAGATGGAGAAGATCGCGCTGAAGCGCAAGGAGCTGGTCGGCAAGCCGCTGATCCTCATCATCACGGGCGCCCACCTGATCCGCGAGGACGAGGACGGCCAGGACCTGCTCGAGCTGCTGCAGCAGCGCGCCGAGCTGTGGGCCGCCAGCAACCTCGTCACCGTCGTCTTCAACAGCGACGAGTACTGGATCACGGAGCGCCTCCTGGGCTCCGCCACGCGCATGCGCATCACGCCCGTGCGCGACATCCCCAAGGCGACGGCCATCCGGGCCCTCAAGTTCTTCCGCGCGCGCAGCTTCCACGAGCGCGCCTCGCCCGCCACGCTCGAGCGCGTCTACCAGCGCATCGGCGGCCGCCTCAACCACCTCGCGCGCGTCGCGCGCGCCCCCGACATGACGGCGGCCTGCGACATGATCTGCGAGCGCGAGAAGCGCTGGCTGCTGAACAAGTGCTGGATCCTGGGCGGCGACCTCGACCCGGGCGCCGAGGACGCGCAGGACATCGCCTCGTCGGCCATGCTGCTGGCGCGCACGCTCGTGCGGCGCGAGGCCGAGATGCGCGCGGCCGGCGGCGGCGGCGGCGACCGCCTGCCGCAGATGCCGCTCTACGAGGCGCGCCAGCTCATGACCAACCCCGACTGGATCAAGCGCCACGACCGCATGAACATCTTCAACATCGACTCCATGGGCATGGTCCAGGCCGACTCGGTCGCCATGCAGAACGCCATGCGCGACATCTGCGCCCGCCCCGGCTTCGACGAGCACCTGCAGGCCACCCTCGACCGCCTCGACGAGATCGAGAGCCTCGCCCGCACCCGCGAGATCACCCTCAAGGACCTTGCCGAGGCCGGCGAGTACCGCGCCGTCGTCCGGCACGCCGCCGCCCCCCTGCGGGGGGGCTCGACCGTCGCGAGCTTCCGGCTCGTCAAGGAGGACGGCAAGGAGGAAGAGGAGGAGCAGCCGAAGGAGGAGAAGAAGGAGGTGGCGTAGGAGGAGCCCGAGTTGGTCCAGCAAAATAGCTAAGGGGGATACGCAAACAGCGGGGTTTCGTTTTCCGCACTTGCTTTCCTCCCATCTGGCGCTGTGCATATCATATGGAACTCTTACCTCAACTACCCAAAAGTACACACACATTCTCGGTCTTCTAGCATTGTGCTCTCGCATGCATGTCACGGGGAACGGAAGAGAAATCGCGTAAAGCTAGATTGGTTTCTGATTATCGGGGGGAGGGGCGCCGGCGCGGGTCGGGGCCCTCTATGCAAAGCATCTCTTCAGAGAAAGGCGGATTCTATCTCTCCCTCCTCTTTTGTTCCAGGGGTGTGTCCCGAATTGCTGCCCGGGCCTGACGCAAGCCCGAATTAAGGCATTCTATCGTATCCCTCGGATCATGCCTTCGTCCACTACCCCCCCAAAAGAGATGCTGAGGCCAGGTAGTAAGCTAAGGTTATTTTTGCAATGCTGTGATTCTGAGACCCCCCAACGAGGGTCGCGTTGCTCTTCCTCACATCGCGAGGCGGTGGTGAACAACCCACTCCAAATGGGGCCGCTGATGAAGCCCGAGACATTGAGGGTCTATTCCAGAGTGTGCCTGTCACACCTCCCACGACACACAGCCCCTGAGCCGGACCCCCAATAAGCGTCGGTCCGGATACCGTATACGACAAAAAGTGAATTTCGTTGTTCGACTTGTTGCCAGCACGAAGAAACCGGCTCGACATCCTAGGGGTGGGTGGCTAGACAGTTTCGAGATGTCCGGTCGGTGCTTGTGCTGGCTGTAGACACCCATGCCAGCCCTACTCGGTGAACGGGTCGTCCATCTGGGCCGAAGAAGTCTCGTGTTCGGAGGGTCCGTTCGGCTTGGCGGGGCCGGGGCCGGGGTTCGACTGTGCCCCCTTGTCGCCGCCAGCAACGGGGCCGGTACTGATGCGCCGGCGCTCGAGCTCCTCGGCGAACTTCTCGCGGGCAACCAGGAGGTCGGCCGTGCCGATGGCGGCCACGGCGGCCACGCAGCGGCCCAGCATGGCGGAGAACTTGCGGGCCGGGGACTCCTCCAGCGAGCGGGCCGGGTGGTGGTGGTTGTCGGCGCCGTCCGAGGGCCGCCCTGTGCGTTGCGTGGGCGACCCTGTGCGCCGCGAGGGGCGGTGGTGCTGCTGCTGCTGCTGCTGGTTGGGGGTCGCGGGGGCATAGGCTTGGAACGCCATGGGCGGAGGCATGAAGGGGGGCATGTCGCGCGACAGGGGCAGCATGGCGGCGTGGTGGTCGTAGCTCTGCATGGGGACGGGCTTGCCGTACACGGCCTCCATGACGTGGAAGGGCACGAAGAGGCGGGGGCGGCGGTTGGGGATGACGTAGGCGTCGTCGGCGGCCGTGTCGAGGCCCTTGCCGGCCGAGTAGCCCATGGGGGGCTGGGGGGAGTGGTACTCGTCCGACATGGTGTTGAAGCACATCTCGGCCATGTCGGGAATGTTGCGCTCCAGGCTGATCCGTAGTCGCTCCCGAACCGCCGAGTCGATTGCGGGCATCGAGGACTCGGGGGCCGAGTTGTCAACTGCACCCTCAGCCTAGAAAAAGGTTATTAGGATTGGCCCCTGAGTAACTTTTCGTGTCCGTTGCCAGATTGTGGTGTGGATTCACAGACGGGAGGGATCCTTACCTTGGTATCGTTATCGTTGTGATCATGTCGAATACCATGCTCCTGGTCGCTGTGGTTCTGCGCATCACTGTGCTGGGTGCCGGAATGCTCGAAGCCGTTCTGCTGGATTGCATGCTGCATCATGACATCCTCGCTCTCGTGCTGCTTGGAGCCGCCATTCTCTACGCTGTTCTGACCGGGGCCATTCTGCGTGGCGCCGTTTAGCTCTGCACCGTAGCCCAAGCTGCCGATACCAGGGACGAAATCGTGGACCTTGGCCTCAGAGAGGTCGATTAGGTCTTGTGAGCCACCGGACATAGGAATACTGTTGGGATCCATGATGTCTAGTCTTAGCGGGGTAAGAAATGCGTAAAGATGGACAGAGGTCGTGAGGATTGAGGGAGAGGCCAAGAGGCAGGGGAGGGGTGCCAAGTTGGGAAGAAAGACGCGTAGGTGGGAAGAAAAGCATGAGGTTGGGGAGAAAGGTGTGAAGTTGGGAAGAAAACCCTCCCACGACGAAGGCAGAAGGGCACAGTTTAGGCAGAGGACAGGAAGATTGGGAAAATAGATGTTGGGGGGGAAACGGATGCAAACGAGGAAGAAGAGCATTTACTTAAATAAAGGCCGCGAAGGTGGGGGGAAGGCAGCAGAGGGGACAGGACAAGAAAAATAATGAGGGATCCAGCTGTAGGAAAAGGGCGCGAAGGCGGGGAGGTACAAGGTGAATGTGGGAGGAGCTCGTGAATGCGGGACGCGGACGTGAATGTGAGCGGAAGAATGCCAATGTGGGAGGGAAGCGTGAATGGGGGAGAGGCCTGTGATTGTGGTGCAAACAGGGACATGATATTGTCCCAAGGATAAGTCCATGGGGGCGTCAATGGGATGCAGTGAATGGTGGTTAGGAACCACGTGTAAGTCAATGAGGTCCAGGAAGTATATTCCAGCAAAGAGAGGACAGTGATGAAAGGCAAAGGGCCTTCTATACCGTGGACTTAAGTCCCAGAGGTCTTGAAGCTCTCCCCTTTCAAGTAATTGCCAGTAGATGGGAAAATAGTTATATGATCAACGAGAGCCGGTCGATGGCGATACTCCAGTACAGCATCTCTCACATCAGAGGCCGGGTTGCCCGGCCAGCGGGCGATAATTAATAGGGGCTATCTAGGTAGGTCCGGGAGGGTACCGAAGAATGCAGCACTCACAAAGATCCACTGGAGGCTTTGGAGAAATAACTTGTCTGCGGCAACTTCGCCATTTTTCCATCTTTGCCTTGCCAGGGCTGGCTTGCTGAGTAGGACCTGGAGCACATACGGAGCCAAAAGAGCCTGGGCAATGATGCCGAGTTTTGACGGTTTTCTGACCTAGATATGAAGGACTCCATGACAGTACCGCAAAAGCATACTCGGCAGCGCCTTGACATAACAACGTAGGATAAAATAAACAGCCCCAGTGTCTTCTGCCCGAAGTGCCCTCCTTTGCTGGCTGGCCTTTCTGTTAGTTCTGTGATGGAAGCTTTTATCCACATTGAGTTGGACCTGGAACACGCGGGCACGTCGTGATATAGTGAAGATCATAGCGGAAAGGCCCCCTACCCGTGGGAAGGGCACGGAATAGTTAAATGATGACGTACATATGCTGGATTAATATCCCACCGTGTTCTGACCAATGCCCCTCGTACGCCACGCCAAGCCAAAACAGAACCCAGAATCGCCCAGTACTCAGGTCTATCCTTCAGACTCCAGCCGCCATTTCCCAACCGAATTACGCGTACTGATATATGACCAGGACAAGACCACCCCCTCCCCAATTAGGAGCTCTTGAACGCTGCTTCAATCTGATCCTTGTACTTCTCCTTCGCCGCCCTCCTGTTAACTTTCTGAGTAGCCGTGGTCAGGCCCTGCTTCTCGTTAGCCGTCGAACCCCCCCCTAGTGCAACACGTAGACTGGGGTATACTCACATTGGCCGGGGTCCACTCGTCGTCGACCAAGACGACTGCACTGATGATTTCCAGGCTGCTCAGGCCGCCCTTCTTAGCCTCGGCCACGAGGTCCTTGTGCACGGCACTGCGTATCCGCTGGTCCTCGTACATGGCCGATTCCGCCACGCCAAGCTTCTTGGCCAGGTCCCCCAGCGACTTCTCGTTGGGGCTCACCACGGCAAGGGCCCTCGGGTGGCTGCTGTCACCGTAGACCATGATGTTGTGGACATAGGAGCTGCCACGGTAGACGGCTTCCAGCTTCTCGAGGGCAATGTACTCGCCACCCTGCATCTTGACGAGGTTCTTGACACGGTCGATGACTTTGATGTGACCGTTCGGATCGAGCTCGCCAATATCCCCCGTTCGGAACCAGCCGTCGGGCGTGATGGCTTTCGCCGTCTCCTCCGGGTTCTGGTAGTATTCCTTGAGCACAGGCTTGCCGCGCAGAAGGATCTCGCCTTGTGGCGGGTTGCCCTCGGCGTTGTAGTTAAGCTCGGGCAGCGACACGAGCTTCATCTCGAGGGCCGCAGGCACAGCGCCAATAGCGTTGGCAGTCCACTGCATGGGGCTCCCCAGGGCGCCGTTCGCACACGTCTCCGTCAGGCCATAGCCCGTAATCATGGGCGCTACTACCATGGACATGAACTGCAGGGTGCCCTCCGAGATGCCCGACGCGCCGTTGAAGATGAAGCGCAGCCTGTTGCCCGTCATCTGCCGTACCTTACCAAATACGATGTCGTCGAAGAGGGTCGTGCCCGGCAGCCCATAGCGAACCAGCGCTGCCTTCAGGTTGAAAGCACCCCAGAACAAGGCGCGAGTGACGGCACCCGACGCGTTCACGCGGGCCTCGACGCCCTTCTTCACCGTTTCCCATACCTGCGGCACGCCGACCATGACAGTAGGCTTCAGCTCCCGCAGGTCACCGGCGCAGTTGCGCGTGCTTGCGTCGGTCAAGGTACGGGTGGAGCCATAGCCGAGGGTGCCGCCGATGTAGATGACCAGGTTCTCGACAACGAGCTCAAAGATATGAGCAAGGGGCAAGTACGCAAGGACAACCTCGCGGTGGGAGACGGACTCGGCCAGCACGGCGTGCATGCCGGCGACACCGGCAATGAGAGCCTCGTGGGAGATGGGGACGCCTTTAGGCGGACCGCTGGTTCCCGACGTGTACATTATGCAGAACAGGTCGCTCGGCTGGGGCGGAACCGGGTCGACCGGGTCGGCCTCGCCCAAGGCACGGAGCTCGGAGAAGGACAAGACCCGGAGGTGGGCGTTCGCCTGCTTGAAGGTGGCCAGCTCTTCGTCCTTGATGGGGTGGTTGGTCTGGTCGTTGTAGATCAGGAACTGCACGTCCTCGGCCCCCTCGAGCGCGCCCGAGGCGGTCTGGAGGAGCTGGGGATCGGTGAACATGGCCTTCGCCCGCGTCTGGACCAGCGAGTGCCGCACGCCGCTGGGGCCCAGGGTGTCGTAGGCCGTGGCAATGGTCATGGACTGGGTGCAGCAGGCGTGGGCCATGCACAGCCAGTTCCGGCTCGTCGAGGCGAAGATGTGCAGTTTGTCGTGGGGGGCCAGGCCCAGCTTCCGCAGGCCGGCGCCGACCTGCAGCACCATTTTCTCGTAGTCGGCATAGGTGGTGTAGACGAAGGGCGACAGCTCGAAGTACTGCCATTCCTTGTCGACCTCCTGGGCCACGCCGTCGACCATCTTGGGGACCTTCTTGACCTCGCGGTGCACCTTGACCAGGCTGCGGCTGCCGACGGCGTTTTTGCGGGGGTACTTCTCGACGCTGTCCTTGATGAGCTCGAAGACGGTGCGGATGCCCGAGGCGGGAATGTCGATCAGGCCGTCCTTGGCCTTGAAGTGGCGAAGGGGCGCCGTCTCGCCCTCCTTGGCGAGCTCGCCGGGGGCCTGGACGGTGAAGGGCGGCTTCTGTACGAAATGAAGGGGCGGCTTGCCCTCGGGCGATAAGGACGACGAGGAGGCCATGATGGGCGGGTTCGAGGCGAGGCAGGGCGAGGACACGAGGTGGCGGGCGAATGGTCCGGCAGGGAGAAGTGAGGGAGGAGGGAAGGAGGAGGAGGCGGCGGCGCGGACGAGTCGTCGGTCCGTTGGGTCTTTAAGTTCCGTGACGGGGCGTGTTGGCTAATCCATTCATTATACACTGCTTATTTGCCTATGTAAGTACCACGGGTAGGTAAGTAAGTAATACGAAGTGACATCAATCTGGAGGTATGTATGTACTTACCTCTCTATACTGTGATATGTACTTATCTATCAAAGGGGCCGAAACATATCTCAGTACTACCTTACCTACCTCAGGTGCCTACCTTACCTACATACACATGGATGGACGTAGGTACGGTACATGTGGTACGTATGGACATAGCGACCAGCCCGTGGCACGAGCCGAGTCGCGACACGATGGGTTTGGCTGGCTCGCACACGCGCATGTGCGCGCGCAATGCGGAAAGAACTGAACTGGCACGGCAAACTGGAACAGCCGCAAAACGCACTGCAGGGGAAGGAAGAAAAAGCGGCCGGTGATGTCACGCGATGCCCACCCGTGCCGTCCGGCAGGGAGCAAGCTAATCTGCTGGAGGGCCTGCGAGATCAGTCCCTTGTGCCCTTGGCACGCAACCATTGGCACTACCGCCACCTCAGATTGGCGCCCGAGAGGCCCCATCCCGGCTAGCACCCAAGGGGAGATAGATATACTTCGTCCCTGATCCGTGATCTGGGAAGCCCATAACCCTGTCTAGCCCAGTTGGTGGTACCACGGCCGGGCGTACGGCGCAGAATTAAACACCCCGACGACGACGACGACGACGACGGGTCCGATCACGGTCGAGAGAGAGAGACACACACACAGAGAGAGAAAGCCCGGCCCGGCCTTCAGCTCATCGACGTCCACTACCTATCAAATGCCACCCACACACGAGCCGCCGCAAGACGTGGTGAATGCGTTGGCCCCAAGAAAACCAAGCCCGATAGTCCGTCACTCGGGAAAGGCCCGGCTGACCTGGCTGTTCCCGTCTTCATCCAATGCCCGCCGCCCGGACGCGACACACGTCCAGCTTGGCCCTGGCTGAGCTTTTCTTGGCCGCATCGTGACTCGACGAAAAAAAACAAAAAGACGCCGACCACCACGCTGGCGTCGCCACGATACGCGGCGCTGAAGGGAAGGCAACCAGCCTTCTAGTATGTAGGTACCTAAGGTAGGTAAGTATGCATACCGGTGGACCCTCGTCAGCTGAGCACATTCACTAAGTTCTTACCCTCAAGCGCTTTCCACCCCCCCCCCATACGGTAGGTAGGTATGTATCTACTTCCACGTGCCGCGGTACAGCATTGCCGAGGCACCGCCCATAAAAAAGCCCGCCGGACGTCTTTGCTCTCTGCATAAGGCCGTGCCAGTTAATTAACTGCCTTCACGTGTATGACCCACGCCGTTGATCATCAAGCCCCTCCCCTCCAGAGGCAAGAGACTGGACCACGTACGGGGGTCCTCAGTCGGGGGCGCCCCTACAGATCCATAGATCCATGGGGGTGTCTCCCTGAGCATGTACTGGCCAAAGCCTACAGAATGCTTTATAGCGGATGGAAGTGAACTTGGGCTTGCGCGCCACCAGGCTCAAGTACAATGAGCTAAGTACATATCATGGGGTATCCCGCCCGAAACGATTGAACCTCGCCCGTCCCCGTCCGACACCACAATTCCACGCTCGCTATGCATCGCAAAAAACATAGTGCTAAAAATTCGACGAGATGCCCTCATCGCATGCCCTCCGCTGGTGACGCCGCCCTCCACTCCACGTCCTCCCGTTTGTAGAAGAGCAGCACCGGAGTAAACGTGCTCCTCGGGGAAAACCATTCGTTGCTCAAGCGTTCCGACACCTGCGTGCCGTTGCCCTCCATGCGCTGCACCACGTCGTCGTTACACCGGAACCAGGTCGACCCGGGCCCGCCCCTCACATACGCGATGTAGTGGCCTTCGTGAAGAGAACGTCCCTGGTGGGAGACAACGGCGTAGAGATGGTATCGACTCGGGTTCCCGAACCGGTCTTCGCCCGCCACCGAGCGCTCGCCCTCGACCGGTTCGTTGAACAGGTACGGCGACAGGTCCAGACCATCGATGTCGAACTTGACTGGCGTCGTGATCTTGATCGCTTTCATGTCGAACCCCAAATGTTCCCGTCCAATGCGGAGCGCGAGCAGCTTGGGCAGGCGCACCAGCCCACTTCGCCCCGTCTTGGACGTATGGGGCCCGTTCTTGTCCCCTTTGCCGCACGAGTACCCCTCCGCGTGTGGCAGCTCAAGTGTGTTACGAGGGTCATAGGTCTTGAAAAGCTCCTGAAGCGTATAGAAACCGCGGGACTCCGGCGCCGAGGGCATTGGAATCAGCAGCGAGGACCCGTATGCAAAGCTCCAAGTTAGGTCCCGGCAACTCTCCGTCTGGCACAGCGTCGAGTTGAGATACACGACGGTCCAGTATTCGTCGATGATGGACGCGTGGAGCGACGACCAACGCTCCCACGACATCTTCGCCAGTTGGTGCGGACTTGGCACCACCTGCTTGTTAGACTTGTACGCCTCACCCGGTTGCAGAAACTCGAGTTTGTCGTTGTTGCCGCGCATCCCGTTGGTTTCCTTATCCAGCTGCTCGAAAATGAAACCCAGGTATTCAGAGGCGTCGTGCTGCTTGCTTTTGTCCCCAAAGAACAGAATCCCCTCGCCCTCCGAACTATAGCCCTTGTGAATTGAGCGGCTGTATCTCTGTGCCGAGTTAGCAGCGCCACGTCAACGCTTGGCCAACGTCGTCATCTTACCATCAAGGTATCCGGTTTCAGGGAACCAAATTGCCCGCCGGAGAGCCACTGTAACAGGTTGCCCAGGATCCGAGCCATGAGCTGAGGGTCTTGCTTGCCCCCCTGTGCGTCCCCCAAAGAGGGTTGGTTCTTGTTGTTTGGCAATCTGCAACCCGGTATCCAATTCGTCGGCCAGCGTTTGCTAGTGAGCTCGGCAGCAAAGCAGGGAGATGCCAGAATGGCCTGGATCAATGCGTTGCCGTAGCATGTTTGCCCTAGATTGATAAGACCTGTGGGCTGGCCCTGAGGGGAAGTGACTGGAGCCGACTTCGCGAATACTACGTCGGAGCTCGACCCCCGATTTGATATGCCGCTGTAGCTGGTCCTCGGCACGGCTGGTGCAGGGCGTGCAGGAGGAGCCGGAGGAAGTTCCGTCTCGAAAGGGCTTCGGCCGTGCCCGAGAGACCGCCGGGGCGTGTCCGGGGAGGTCATGGATTCCCTGATCTCACCTGCAGCCGGATAGCGGCGTAGGAAATCATTGGTGGACGTGACATAGTCGATCCGGTTCCGTGCCGCTGTCTCTTTCCAGCTCTGGATCTCATCTGCGGCCAATGCCTTCACCTGGGTCTTCGATCTCTGACGAGCTCGGGCTTGATCATGGGCGGGTACGGGCGGTGCTTGCGACTCCTGCAGCGACTGAGGACCAAAAAGGTCCACCCAAGCCTCCACGCCGCCTTGCAGCAGCTTCGGCGGGGTTTTGAGTTTCGTCGGGTAATCGAACTGAACAAGGGCCTGGTAGAAGGCGTAAAGAGCCATTTCCTCGGGTTTCGTGGTAGGCCGCTCCGGAATGGACATGGACGATTGGTCGTAGAAAACGATCAGGTCGAACTGAGCCCGGCTCTGAAAAGTAGACATTTCTTCGTCGGGGGCGATTCCCATACTGTCTTCGATATCGCCGGCGGACACGTTGGCACGAGATAGAACCGAGGGTTCCACGCAAATCGTGGCCTGCGCAAAAATGTGACCCTCGTCAAACTCCTCGCGGCTGCGTATGTCGACCAGCATAAGACGCAGCGTGCCGGAGCCTGCTCTCATAAGATCTTTCAGCTGTTCAGGGGTGATTGTGGTACCGTCGGGGATTTGTCGCTCCTGGGGCCGTTCGGGGGGTGTCTGGGGGGACGAGAAGGAATTGCCGAATGAGTGAGCTGGATTACATTGCTCACTGGCAGGCGCTCTAACGGCTACATCTAGTGAGTTCCTTGCAGAGGAGGACTGCGCAGAAACGATGGAATTCGTTCGGCTGAACATGCCGCGCGGGGTGCTGGATGGAAGGTTCGCCGTCTCGCTCGTCAACGTGCCTCTTGCCGGACTATAGATCGCATCGGGCAACTTCGGCATGGTGGGAACGGAAGTGTCAACTCTGGGTTGTGAAAATGCGGCCGAGGTTTCCGACGACGACCTGGGCGCTGCTGGGCGGCCAGATGCCTCCTTCGGTCCTCGTAGCCTCGCGAATCGGCTTGCAACATCCTGGGCGGTGGGCTTCGAGTCGGTGTGTATACTATTGCCATGAAGCGCCTGCGGCTTCGGATGTATGGCTGGTTTCGTCTTGTGTGTCGTCGGGTGTCCGTCAGGTTTTGATGCGATCTCGGCGGTGGCGCTTCCCGTCCCCGAGGGCCCCTTGGGCACTCCGTTGCTGTGCCCGGGGTCTACACCATTGGTACCATTCAGCCCCTTGGGTCGGGGGTGCATGGGTAGGGTCGAGGGCGCGTTCGGGAGATCGGGAAGCCTCGCGTCAGCGCCGGCGGCCAAAGACCTTTTCGACTGAACACCCGACTTCCTATTGTCTTCTTTTATATCTTCCTTCACATCATCGAATGTGGCACAGTGGTTTGTAATCTTGGTTTTGAGGGCCTCGTAGAGGCGGGCCAGATCGCCGCGGTCATTCTTCAGCGAGGGGTAATCCTTGTGTTTGGGAATCTTATCGACGGCGATGGTGAAAGCCTTGATGAACTCCTGGAGAGCCAGATCGGGGCGCCGGAAATCGTTGTACGTGATGGCTTGCCGCATATGCGTGTCGCCTTTCTCGAGGACCTTGCGCAACGGCGTATGGGGGTCCAGGTCGACGGACACGGAGGTCAAGTCTTCGATATGGGGAAAGGGGGCTCTGCGGCCCGAGTGACCGTGGGTTGAGGCGGTCGCGAACCCATTGGCACGGGGGGCCACGGGTCCTGTGGACAGGCCAGACATGGTGGCAGTGGTGTTCCTCGGCTGTACGACGGGGCTCATCTTGCGCCAGTACAGGGCATGGCAAGTGACCTGGTTGGGAGGCCGTGGATAGAGGAAGCGCCGGTCGAGGACAAGCGACAGTAGCTATGTACGACAATGAGGTCGCGTATAGACATCGGAGTGGGCGCACATTCTTGGGAACGGGCAGGGGAAGTCGGAGCCGTGAAACGCGATGTGACAAAGCCGCAGGCGATCTAGTATGACAGCATGGTCGGAGAGGTCGTCGGTCGGCGGGGGTCGTTGAACGCTAGGGGATCCGGGCAGCGGCGGCAAGAGACAGGGTCGACGATGAGCGACGGCGACACTGAGGGGGACTGGCGTTGCGGGACAGCGAGAGTGGTGGTACGCGGGCAGGTCCAATGGAGTTGATGGGCGCCTACATACATTATGTACTATGTATGTAGATGTTGGCTTGGGGCGTACGTGTGTTGAAGGAACGGGTCCAGCATGGCGGCATACACTGACGTCTTTAGCGGGGGGCTGGGCCGCCACGCTTTTCCATCCATGCCTCAGTATGTACCGGGCGGGAAGGCGAGCCAGGCTGTGTATGTACAAGTAGCATGTACACCGACAGCCCTGTACGATGGATGTTAGTAACAATCATACTGAACCTCATTGCCCGGATCTGGATTATCGTGATTACATACACACCTCATGTATGCACTAATGAGATGAGCAGAAGCATGTACATTGTATATGTACCAACAGCCCATGTAGTGTGAGCAGATGGAAGCCGCCTGGATAAAGTAATGGAGAGCCCGGCAGCCATGCGCCACAATCCGCGCGGGTGAGAAGATGGACCGCGTAGCAGACAAATGCCCAAGCTGCAACACGTGAGCTGCAACATGGGGACGGATGGGAATTAGGTGGTTGTTGCATCTCCTGTGTGCAAGTTCAGTCCCGATCTACAGGTCGTCGTCGCTGGGGGTTGCTTGGCCCGAGGTCGGGTGGCTCCAGCCTGTAAACGAAGGCCCCGGAGCATTGGGAACTTGCAGATGCACTAATCGCCAGGCTCAACATGCTGGGGCAGCTATATTCCATGGCAGCCTGGCTGAGGTCGGTCGCCTGGCTGCCTAGCATCCCATCATCCCACAGTACATGTATGTACTACATAGTAGTAGTAGTGGTGGTCGGAGGGGAGGGGCTTGGACGGGCAGGCAGCCGACCTGAGCCTGTCCCATCCATCCATCCTGGATAATAGACATGTACTAACATAAGGTACACACCCCCCAGTGGGCCCCGGGAAGTCTGGAGCGAGCGAGCGAGCTATCACTATCCCATCCCATCCATCTACATGTACCCCGGCGCCCGAGATCCATCCAAGCGGCTGCCTTACCTACTACCGCATACCATTTCCTGAGTGCCCGACACCCTCTCCGCTCTACGTACCTACTTACATACTTCTTGCTTCCCAACGGCTACTTTGTGTCAGGGCGATCCGCGTAGCCCGAAGCCTCGCCTCTCCCCAGCAGAGGCGGTTCAACATCAACACCATCTGTCCTTCGGCGCGCCCGCTCGTTACGTAGCGACGCTCGCAACTCGGCCCGGCCACCTCCATACCTGCCTACCTCCTACGCCGCCACTTGCACCGCTCGTCCCCGCCTCGATCGCCCGCCCGCTCTACAAGATGATGGGAGGTTGGTGGTCGTCCTCGGCCAACAGTGCCTTGGATGAGCAAATCGAGAAGGCGACCGGCAGTAGCCTGTAAGTAGCGACACCGTCATCCAGGTCGCAACCTGGGCCGAGTTGCTGATTGCCGGCAGAGAGGATATCCCGCTCAACCTCGAGATCTCTGATGTCATTCGATCCAAGACGGTTCAGCCGAAGGAGGCCATGCGCTCCTTGAAGAAGCGGATAGGCAACAAGAATCCGAACACGCAGTTGAGCGCATTAAACGTTAGGCCCGCCGCGCTTTGTCACAGCAAACGAGGAGAAGCTAACGAGAGAGCCAGTTGACCGATACATGCGTCAAGAACGGCGGCTCGCATTTCCTCGCCGAGATTGCCTCCCGGGAGTTCATGGACAACCTCGTCTCCCTCCTGCACGCCGTCGGTCCCGCCGCCGTCAATCAAGACGTACGAAGCAAGATCCTCGAACTGATCCAATCCTGGGCTGCCGCCACCGAAAGCCGCTACGAATTCAAGTACATCGACGAAACCTACAAGTCTCTGCAGAGGGAGGGCTACCAGTTCCCCCCCAAGGTCACCGTGGCCAGCAGCATGATAGATAGCAGCGCGCCTCCTGAATGGGTCGATTCCGATGTCTGCATGCGATGTCGCACACCCTTCACCTTCACGAACCGGAAGCACCACTGTCGCAACTGTGGAAACTGCTTCGACCAGCAGTGCTCTACCAAGACGCTGCCTCTGCCCCACCTGGGCATCATGCAGCCCGTACGCGTCGACGACGGTTGCTACGCCAAGCTGACCGACAAGTCTTCGAGAGGTCCCCCCGGTCTGCCGCCCGCCGCCCGACAAGAGCGTTCGCCTATCAGCCCGTCCTTCCCCCACAAGAACAGGAGCACGTCGGCTATGCAGCCGCGCAACGCGCGCGTGGACGACGCCTTCGACGAGGACCTCAAGAAAGCACTGGCGATGAGTTTGGAGGAAGTGCAGAACCACTCTGCTATGGGCAAAGGCTATGCCCCCAATACCACCAACGGCCCTGCGGCTGTCCAGGCCAGGACGAACGGCCAGCCATCAGCATCGCCCAAGCCCGCTGAGGAGGAGGACGATGATCTGAAAGTGGCCATTGCCGCCTCGCTGGCCGATATGGAAGAGCAAAAGAAGCAGCATGCTGCCGCTCTGAAGGAACAGGCCAGCAACAGCCAGTCGACCTCGACGACCACCCCCTTCGTCTTGCCAAAAAATGAATACGAGCTGTCCCCGGTGGAAGCCGAAAACATCAATCTCTTTGCGACGCTGGTCGATCGCTTGCAAACACAACCACCCGGTACGATACTGAGGGAGCCCCAAATCCAGGAGCTTTACGACTCCATAGGCACCCTGAGGCCCAAACTGGCGCGGACGTACGGCGAAGCCATGAGCAAACATGGTAAGTTTGGAGCCTAACCCTGTCCGAAGGTTTGATGCTGACTCCAACCTAGACACGCTGTTGGATCTCCATGCGAAGCTCTCTACGGTTGTACGGTACTACGACAGAATGCTGGAGGAGCGTCTGTCCAAGACATACAGCCAGCACAATATTGGAGGCTATGATCTGCCTGCGCCCCGCCAGGCCTCAGCCGCTTATCCATCTATGGCCCCGAACGCGCCTAGCAATCCGGGCGTGGCGGAGAACTTTTACACTGGCGAGCAACCAGTAGATTATGGCAGAGCGCCGGCAGCCCACAACTACCCTCCGCACCCGAATCACGTCCCCCAACCTGCGTACGCTAGCTATGACAAGCGTGCTTCTATCTCGATGCAGCCGGGTCAATATCCGCAACCGGGTGTGCAAAGAAGCGAGAGTTGGCAAAACCAACCTCCCTCGGCACCGGCGCCGTACGCCGGGCCCGGCTACGGAGCTGGTGATCCGGCCTCGCAAGCTCATATACAGCAAGCGCCTCCTCAACCCCATGCCGCCCGAGGCCCCGTGAGCGCGGATCCAGCCGCCACCCCGACGGCAGATCCCAACGCTGCTTACTACTACAACAACCCTCAACAGGATCACGGCCGTCAGACCCCCAGCGTGGCCGGTGAACAATTGTCGTCGCCGTATCCTAATCTGCAGCAGCCTATGAACTACAACATACAGTCGGTCCCGCCAACCCCCGCCTCCGTACCCGCCCAGCCAAATCAGCCTCCCCAACCACCGCAGCCGCAGCAACACCAACCCCCTATGCCTCAGCAGCAGGCATACTGGCAGCAGCCCCAACATACAGGACAAGCACCGCAGGCTTACCAGGCTCAGAATCCAGGCTATTCGGGTTACACACAAGAGTCATTCCCTTCGGCCCCCCAGCATGCGCCTCAACAACCTGTGGTGGAAGAGAGTCTGATTGATCTTTGAATGCTCTGAACTGTTCTGCCGCATCTTGGAACGGGCCGAGGCTCTATGCGCGAGCCTAATGAATCGGCTGACTGTATTCTACTTGCATTTGAGGGAAAGGGACTAAACGATTATGCTCGGGGCACTCAATGTGGGTGATCAAGTACCCAGTTTAGATGGTTCCTACAGCCTTCACAATGGCAGGCGCGTTATTTGTCATACCACTCCCACGAGCCATGCAATTGGCCACTCCAGACTGAATCATCGAGGAGCTTCGTTTCAAGGTCCAATGTGCATTAAGCGAAGGCACTTAAAAAAAATAAAAGACTCATCCCAAGGGTACCTTAGTTTCTTAGTATGGTGAGTAGTTGTGCTCACAGGTGAGTCTTTTTCCTTTTTTTTCCTCGTAGCCATTGTCGCATTATCGTAATGCACTCTTAATCTTCGAAAGGTTAGTATATAGATAGATACATGTTTAATACTGCCAAGGTTCCACTGGTCATCAGTAACGCGGTGCTTGAGATGGATAAAGCATGAATAGCCCCAAACTTTGTGTAAGTTTCGATGTATTGGGGTGTTTTCTCTGGTAGGGAACCCCCCAAAGTCCCCCAAACGATTAGCGTCACGAGGCACTTCAGACTCACAAGGTTTCCGCGCACTGAAAACCATGAGGCTGAATATCAGGTACCGTATACACACGGTGTCTATACCGTGACGTCATCAAGCTCGGTACCTGCCCCGCCATATAACGGATGATATCAGCTGGGCCAGTCAGCCCTGCCTTTCAAGACGCCGACAAACATTCTACTTACCTCTTTACCCCGCTGTCAAATCCCAAACGGCAAAAAAGGGTTCTTCACTTCTGCTGTACTTGTACTATAACCGCAGGGCCTCCAAATTGACATTCCGGACAGGGTACATAAGGCTCCAGTACTTACATACCTATATAAGGCACCTACTTAGGCCCCAATCTGGTCAGCTCGTACGGGAGATCTGCACCGCACTTTGAGGCACTCACTCATCCGCTCCCCGCTCGCAGCTCAACGTATATTTCCTGGCCCACGCTTTCGTCGCGAACCACGAGCATCTCGCCATGTCGCGCCACCAGGCCTACCGCAATTACGACTACGAGAACGACCTCGACGAATACGATGGCGAGGAGGACTATGGCGAGGAGGAGGCGGAGCTGAGTCCGGAAGACAAGGCCCAGATGGAGGCTGCGACCATCGAGGTACGGGGCGCCCTCGGCCCCCAGGCGTCCAAGGTCACCACGACACAGATCCAAGACGCTCTATGGCACTACTACTACGACGTCAACAAGACGGCGACGTACCTGGTGGACCACTACATTGCGCCGCCTGCGCCCAAGGCCGCGAAGGCCGCTCCGGCCCAGAAGGCCAAGCCGTCGGGTAAGTTGGAAGCGGTGTTCTTTGCCCATCCGAGCCCATGTATCCCATCATCCGGCGAAGTCGTCGCTCCGGCTGCACCAACCTCCGGACCCCATGTGCGCCTCGCTGCCGACGTCAGGTCTACCACCGGCAACTCACGGGCACACCCTGCAAGCCTTGCCGACTGATGTGTCCGCAGTAGAGCTTGGGAGCCGGCGCCGTTCGGAGCATTTCTCTTTTGCCAGCTTTTTCCATGACATGCCGTGGGGGAACGTCCCAAAAGACCGGCAGGCCACCTTCATTGCACCCCTACTGCCTCGGGGAGGCCTTCTGGGTGGAGCACCCTCCAAACTACAGCAGCTCGCACTTGCGCGCAAGAAAAAGGCCGAAGAACAAAAGTCGGGAGAGAAGGAGAAGCACCCAGATGTGCAAACGACTACCCAGGGCATGCGTGACCTGTCCATCGCGGACAAAGGCGGCATTAAAACCGCTCCGCCTGGCTCCCAAGACTCTACTATGACCTCGGTGCCCCCCAAGGGGGGATTAGGGGCCGCCGTGGAGGGACGGACGAAAAGAGCCAGCGCTCAGGTCGAGAGCCCGCCTGCGGATACTGCCTCTGGAACAGACTTCAGTGGACCCCCAGAGGCCGAGGAGACGCCAGTAGAAACGGCCCCGCCGTCTGCTTTCGCACAAACACTGGTTGGATCTACTCAGAATACTTGGCGTTCCACGCCAAGGGCGTCATACCCCCTTCCATACATGGCCTTCACGTCATCCGTTGCAGATGCTTTCTCAGGGCCGAGCCCGGATGATGTGGTGCTGGCGGCGCAAGCCAAAGGTTCGCTTTCGGGAACTAGACAGACAGACAAGCACGGAAGCAAGTAGCTGACTCCTACTACCAGCTAGTAATAAGAAACTTGCCACGGCAACCAAGAAGTCGACTGCCAGTGATGCCAAGGCCGACCAGGTGGCCGATGGGGTGAAGGGCATCAAAATCGACGACACACCACTACCCAAGAGCAAGAATCTCGATGTTCTGGGTGAGTACAAGAAGAGCAACAGCAAGAAAAACGTCAGTTTTGTCGTGGTTGGGCACGTCGATGCCGGAAAAAGCACGTTGATGGGCCGGCTGCTCCTGGATCTCAAGATGGTGGACCAGAGGACGGTCGACAAATACCGCAAGGAGGCCGAGGCGATGGGCAAGTCCTCCTTCGCCCTGGCCTGGGTGCTTGATCAGCGGAGCGAGGAGAGGGCCCGCGGCGTCACCATTGACATTGCCACCAACCGGTTCGAGACGGAAACTACGTGCTACACCATTCTCGACGCCCCCGGCCACCGAGACTTCATCCCCAACATGATCGCCGGGGCGAGCCAGGCCGACTTTGCCGTCCTCGTTGTGGATGCCACCACCGGGGCTTTCGAGTCGGGACTCAAGGGCCAGACGCGGGAACATGCCCTCCTCATCCGAAGCATGGGCGTGACCCGAATCATCGTCGCCGTCAACAAGCTGGACACTACGGGCTGGTCACAGGAGCGATTCGAGGAGATTTCCCAACAGGTGTCAGGATTTCTCACGGCCACGGGGTTCCTCATGAAGAACATCAGCTTCGTCCCCGTGTCCGGACTCTTGGGCGGCAACATGGCCAGCAGGACGACGGACCCGGCCTGCGACTGGTACAAGGGCAGCACGCTCATCGAGGAATTGGAGAAGTCCGACCCACTGCCGCGTGCCATGGATAAGCCCCTGCGCATGACAATATCGGAGGTGTTCAAGACGGCGCAAAGCTCCCTCACGGTGTCGGGCCGGATAGACGCCGGGTCGCTGCAAACTGGCGACGCCCTCCTGGTCCAACCCAGCGGGGAGAAAGCCTACGTCAAGTCTCTGGAGCTCGACTACGAATCGGCCGACTGGGCCGTCGCCGGACAGCACGTTGTGCTCCACCTGAGCCACATAGATGCCATCCATGTCCGTGTCGGGGACATATTATGTGACGTCAAGTCACCCATCAACTGTATCGACACCTTCACCATCAAGGCCCTGGCCTTTGAAGTTCTGATGCCGATGCGCATTGACGTTCACCGCGGACGTCTGCACGCTGCTGGGCAGATTGTGGAAATGCCGGCCATCTTAGATAAGGTCAAGGGGACCGTTATCAAGCAGAAGCCCAGGGTGATCAAACCGGCGAGCGTGGCGAGGGTCGTGGTCAAGCTGGGCGAGAAGGCGCCTCTTGAAGCCGGCCAGAGGATAGTGCTCAGGAGCAACGGAGAGACTATCGCGGCTGGCCTATTAGAATAGATGCTCGCCTCTCCTTGGTCCGGACGAGCCGGTCGGAGAGAATAGTAGGCAGAAGATGTCGACTTCCCCGGGGGGGGGACTTGTTGAACTCGACACAAGTAGAAGACACAATACCCAGACATGCATCAGTTGCGTTGAACAAGCCACGTATGTAGCTCGGCCCGATGGAAGGTTGCTTTTCTGCATTATGGGCACCAGGAGCACGCTTGACGAGCCCGCTAACACATGATGACTCCCACTACGCATGTGTGTTGGGTATCCGGTTGATACCTAGGTGTGCTTGCGACAACGTGGCCTATTTGTAGGGCATATGGATGGCAATTCGGGAACCCAGGCCAGGTGGGAAGTACATACATAGTATGCTTCGCCGCCCTCAGAGAATTACCCCGGCACGGAAGGACATCATGGAAACCCATGGCACGGACGGAGACGCTGCCTCCGTGCACCCATGCAAGCGACAGGAACGGCTAGGAGCATACCCCGTTTACCAAACGGGTAGGTCCCTGTGGTCCCTGTCGCCTGGCCTCCATGGCTCTAAATGGGGCCGGAGTGCACGGTAATTGAGGGTTTCTGCGTCAAGACAGGTGCTCCTCCTGTATATAAGTACGGAGCCGTAGGAACCCGTCGTACGTAGCAAATAAGGTGGACGAGTGGACAAGGAGATCGGCGGCCACCAGAGCAAGAAACCTCTTTCTCTCGTGTGCCTACAAACCAGCAGGGGTAGGCAGAGAGAGTGAGTGAATGGATGCGCACCACTTCCACTTATAAAGGCGCCCCACAAGACTAGAATGGGGAGACTGCTTCGAGAATGTGCCATGTACTTCATTACACGACGACGGTGTTGTGCAATTCACGCGGCAGTCGGTAGGACGGCGGCCACGGCGGTTCACCCTTCGCCCGCTTTCTTTTTTTTACCTGTGTCCCCCCGGTGACCCAGCCCACGGTGTGCATTCACAGCCCGGGGCCCATGGCTGGTGATACCTTACATGGGACGTGGAATCCACGGGCTGCGTCTAGGCGAGACCGGGCAGTCATCTGTCAATCGCTATTTTTGTTCGCCGCTTGGATGGAAGGCATTTGAGAGAAGCTTAAAGTCGATGTGGCAAGGCTGATGGGGGAGACCACGCCCGTACCGAGCAAGTACTTTCTGGGGGCCGCACCCGCGGCAGTGTCGCGCTTTTCTCGGGGGGAGGTACCTAGCGGTACGCGCTATGGGTGGGGCAAGAGACGGCCACGCTGCGGCGAGTGGCCCACATGGCCTGTGCACCAGCCAAAAATCTGGCCTTTTGAAATCTGGCAACAACTAGAAAGAAGACAGTATGCCATAGTTGGTCGCAGGCTGGGAGTGAAGTATTAAAACAAACCCCCGGCTTGCAGTGCAGCTGGCCCTCTTTCCTCCCCCAAACACATTCACTTCCGTGCTTGTGAAGAAGACCAACTCGGCTCGAGCATCCTCCGCGAGCTCCAGCACCGGCATCTCTCTTTTATCTACCACCGTTTCCCCTCTACCTTTCGCTGGCCCCGTCGCTGCTTGACTGTAGTCCGAGCCCGCCCCTCCACGCCCCTCGCAATGTTGCGAAACAACCAGAGCTCTTGGGCCCTGGGCCTCGGCATGATCGCCTGGATCTGCCTTCTTTTCTCTCCCCTGGCTTTCCAGGGCGTCCAGGCCGACGAGGTTGCCGAGTATGGCACCGTCATTGGTATTGTAAGTCGCCGTCTCCCCCGTCTTCTGGCCCCGGCGCCGGCCCCGGCCCCGGATCCCCCCCGACACGGACCATTCCGCTGACCCTCGCGCCCCCGACAGGATCTTGGAACCACCTACTCTTGCGTCGGTGTTATGCAGAAGGGCAAGGTCGAGATTCTCGTCAACGACCAAGGAAACCGTATCACCCCGTCCTATGTTGCCTACACCGATGAGGAGCGTCTGGTCGGAGACGCCGCCAAACAGCAGGCGGCCTCCAACCCCACCAACACCATCTTCGACGTCAAGTGAGTGCCTCGCTCTGCCAGCGCCCCCCGGCCCGTCCCGTAAACAGAACGCCCCAGCTAACCCCCAATCTTCAGGCGCTTCATCGGCCGCAAGTGGGACGAGAAGGAGGTCCAGACCGACATGAAGAACTTCCCCTACAAGGTCGTCAACAAGAACGGAAAGCCCGTCGTCGAGGTCCAGGTTGCCGGCAAGCCCAAGCAGCTGACCCCCGAGGAGGTCTCCGCCGTTATTCTCGGCAAGATGAAGGAGGTCGCCGAGTCCTACCTGGGCAAGAAGGTCACCCACGCCGTCGTCACTGTCCCTGCCTACTTCAACGACAACCAGCGACAGGCCACCAAGGACAGTGGTATCATTGCTGGCCTGAACGTTCTCCGCATCGTCAACGAGCCCACTGCCGCCGCTATCGCGTACGGTCTGGACAAGATGCAGGAGGGCGAGCAGCACATCATTGTCTACGATCTCGGTGGTGGTACCTTCGATGTGTCGCTGCTTTCCATCGACGCGGGCATCTTCGAGGTGCTGGCTACCGCTGGTGACACCCACCTGGGTGGTGAGGACTTCGACCAGCGCATCATTAACCACTTCGCCAAGGCCTACAACAAGAAGAACGGCGTCGACATCACCAAGGACCTCAAGGCGATGGGCAAGCTCAAGCGTGAGGCTGAGAAGGCCAAGCGCACCCTGTCCTCGCAGATGACGACTCGCATTGAGATTGAGGCCTTCCACGAGGGCAAGGACTTCTCCGAGACTCTGACGCGCGCCAAGTTCGAGGAGCTGAACATGGATCTCTTCAAGCGTACGCTGAAGCCGGTCAAGCAGGTTCTCGACGACGCCAAGCTTAAGAAGGAGGACATCAACGAGATCGTCCTGGTCGGAGGTTCCACCCGTATCCCCAAGGTCCAGGCTCTGCTCCAGGAGTTCTTCAACGGCAAGACGGCCAGCAAGGGTATCAACCCTGACGAGGCTGTCGCCTTTGGTGCCGCCGTCCAGGCTGGTGTTCTTTCCGGCGAGGAGGGTACTGGTGACGTTGTCCTGATGGACGTCAACCCCCTGACTCTCGGTATCGAGACCACTGGCGGTGTCATGACCAAGCTCATCCCCCGCAACACTGCCATCCCTACCCGCAAGAGCCAGATCTTCTCGACGGCTGCCGATAACCAGCCCGTTGTCCTGATCCAGGTGTACGAGGGCGAGCGCTCCATGACCAAGGACAACAACATCCTCGGCAAGTTCGAGCTCACTGGCATTCCCCCTGCTCCCCGCGGCGTTCCCCAGATCGAGGTCTCCTTCGAGCTGGACGCCAACGGTATCCTCAAGGTGTCGGCCCACGACAAGGGCACCGGCAAGCAGGAGTCCATCACCATCACCAACGACAAGGGCCGTCTTACGCCCGAGGAGATTGAGCGCATGGTGGCCGAGGCCGAGAAGTACGCCGAGGAGGACAAGGCCACCCGCGAGCGCATCGAGGCCCGTAACGGTCTGGAGAACTACGCCTTCAACCTGAAGAACCAGGTCAACGACGAGGAGGGTCTGGGCGGCAAGATTGAGGACGAGGACAAGGAGACGGTAAGCCGACATCCCCCCCAACAACGCATGTCTGGTGCAGCATGGACGCTAACGCATACTAGATTCTCGATGCCGTCAAGGAGGCTCAGGATTGGCTCGAGGAGAACGCTGCCACGGCCGCGGCCGAGGACTTCGAGGAGCAGAAGGAGAAGCTCTCGAACGTTGCCTACCCCATCACCTCGAAGATGTACGGTGGCGCCGCTCCTGGCGGTGACGACGACGAGCCCGTTGACCACGATGAGCTGTAAAGCAATCGTCCCCGGGTGATAGATTTGCATTTAATAGCGCACAACTTGTGGCATTTGGCGGGCCCCAAAAAATGGCCCCGTCGCCATAAGAAAGTCAAAATAAACAGTAAAAAGTTTTGTTGCGTGTGTTGTAGCGGTCGTGCCCACTAGGAAGCAGTGACTACCTCCCCGCAACGGGGTCGCCCCCGTGATGGTTATTTATTTATATACGCGTAGGTTAGTATGTAAGTACATGTATGTACCTAGGCACTTGGGCTACCGGCAGTTCTCGAAAACGGATCCCCCTTCGCTTTTTCTACTTGGTCCGTGAATGACATGGCTGAATACTGGCAAAGGAGTCCTGGGTATGATGGACTTGGTCCAGACGCTGGATTTCTATCTATACAAACGAAATATTGTGTCTCGTCGGTGCAGGATTGCTCGTCTTCCACCGTCCCGCTGCCCGTCATTTCCGGAGCAGACCCTCGGGAGCTGTGCTACATACGTATCCGGTGCCCATACGTCATGCTCCCGAGACATGCTTTAAGTTTAAACCCCACGGTACGGCCCATGTCGGGCGTGCAACCTATACCCGCCCTTCTTATGAGGCTCCAGCAATCCAATCAAGCCAGACCGCCCAACATGAACCATGACCATGACCAGCGAGCCCGGCTTAGAGGGTGGGCGCGCCGGTGGTGGTGAAGTGCCAGAGGATGAGAGGGTGGATGGAAGGTCGGTCGACCCAACCCCTGCAGTTGTCAAGTGCCAACGGGTATTATATTCCTGACGAGGCTATAGCCGGTGGAGGAACCCGGGCCAGCAGCTGGGGTGTCGTTGGCTCCGGTCGGGACGGGCGGCAAGATGCATCCCTCCCTCTCTCTCTCTCTCTCTCTCTCTCTCTCTCTCTCTCTCTCTCTCTCTCTCTCTCTCTCTCTCTCTCTCTCTCTCTCTCTCTCTCTCTTCCATCGTCAACTCGGCCCAGAAGATCCCGTGTCGGACCTAGAGTGGGTGGCCCCGGGAGTGCCAGGCGGCACTTGAGTGTGCCATCAGATGCGACCCTGGGCAGCAGACCCGAGGTCTAAGCCGAGGCATTTGCCCAATGGCCGGGCGGCAGGGCGGCGCAATATAATAGGCGTTGGCGCGTTGGCGTTGTGCGACTGACTGCCGCTGGCCGGGCTGTGGGGTAATGGTGCCCCCCCCCCCCCCCCCCCCCCCCCCTTTTGCCTTGGGGTACATACATACATACCCCCAAGGCAAAAAAAGGTATGTAGGTTCTATGTTTATTGTGTGTAAGTAAGAGGTATGTAGCTATGTTTTGTTTCCATCCATCCAGTCAAGCTGGAAATCCCCTCTCTGCGAGCCAGGGTCCGGAAGACCACATCGTGACTGAGCGGTCGAGGTCGAGCCCCTCCCCCTCTCCCCTCCCCCCGTCTCCGCCAGCCTGCAGGTTGGTGGAAGACGATCAATTGCCCCCAATGAAGGGGACGATGAGCCTGCCGGGAGTCCTACCCTGCCTGGGGTCGAGGGGAGAGGAGGAGGCCGGGGGGGGGGGGCCTTCTCTGGTCAGCCCGCCCAACTGGATTTATCCGGCAGCAGAACTTGGCAATGGGCTCCGGCTCCGCGCCGTCCCAATCCAGCACAGCTCCGCGCTTGTCAATTTACGGGAAACCCCACGGCTCCTGGGATCGGGTCGTGCTTCCAAGCCGAGAGAAGAGCCCACCATGTCGTGGACGACGTGGCGCCCCGGGCGCGCGAGAGCACGAGGGTCAGGGGGGGGGAGATGGATGGATGGGCGCCGTCGTGGTATATATATAAGTGACAGGCCGGCCCGTCCAGAATACCAGGGGGGCCCAACAACAGCAGCAGCTTCACCGCCACAAAAGAAAAACCACCACCCTTCTTCTCCGACTCTCCAGATTCTCCAAGCCGAGCGCGCGCGCGGCCGACAATGTTGCGCTCCCTGTTCCTCTCGGCCCTCGCGGCCACCGCGGCCCTGGGCGCCTCGCTGCAGCAGGTGTCCAACTTTGGCCAGAACCCGTCGGGCATCCAGATGTACATCTACGTCCCCGACAGGCTGGCCAGCAACCCGGCCGTCGTGGTCTCGGTACGCAAAACTCACCACCACTACTTCCACCGAGTTACTCATGGCTAACCCCCCGGAACTCGCAGCTGCACCCCTGCGGCGGCTCGGGCACCCAGTGGTTCCAGGGGACGCGGAGCACGGTGCAGTACGCCGACCAGCTGGGCTTCATCCTCATCTACCCGTCGACCAACAAGATGTCCAACTGCTGGGACGTGCAGAACCCGGCGAGCCTGACGCACGGCGCGGGCGGCGACGCGCTGAGCATCGTCAACATGGTCAGCTACACGGTCGACCGGTACAAGGGCGACAAGTCCAAGGTCTTCGTCTTCGGCTCCAGCAGCGGCGGCATGATGACCAACGTCATGGCGGCCTCGTACCCCGACGTCTTCGCCGCCGGCGCCGCCTACTCGGGCGTCGCGCACGCCTGCTTCGCCGGCGCCCCCAGCGCCACGCCCTTCTCGCCCAACCAGACGTGCGCCCAGGGCCTCACGCACACGCCGGCCCAGTGGGGCGCCTTCGTGCGCAACTCGTACCCCGGCTACGCGGGCCGCTACCCGCGCATGCAGATCTACCACGGCTACGCCGACGCCCTCGTGCGCCCGCAGTGCGCCTTCGAGGCCCTCAAGCAGTGGGCCAACGTCCACGGCGTCGAGAACACCCGCAACGTCACCGGCCAGCCCAGCCAGGCCTACACCCACTTCGTCTACGGCGACGGCTCCCAGGTCGAGGGCTTCGTCGGCCAGGGCGTCGGCCACACCGCCCCCGTCAACGACCAGTACATGCTGCGCTTCTTCGGCCTGCTCACCTAGAGCACCCGCCACGAGGGGGAAAAAGGGGGCGGAACGGTGGGTTGGTGGTGGCGAGGGGTGCCGCCGGGAAACTCCAGGGGCGAGTGGTGGAGGTGCTGGGCCGTGGTGGCCGTGTCTCGTCAGACCCCAAATGTACACAGGCCTCGTTTTCTGTACATATTCATTACTTTCGCTTACCGCGTCCGCCTCAGGCTTCAACTGGCCGTGTCGTGGCTCGCAAGAGACAAGTATTTCCCATTACCAACCCGCAGGGGGGGGGGGGGGAGGGGCACCGGCCGAGATGCCTACGCCCGCTTCACCTGCTCGCCGATTGGTCCTCAACCCGTCCTTGGTCCTTCTCCAGGGGCTCGCGCTGGAGTCCCCCGCGTTCCAGCCCGTCGTCGACGGTCTCCCCCCTCTTGATACCCAGCTGTCGCGTGTCCCAGCCATGGGCCTCCAGGTAGGCGCGGAATCTGGCGTCTTCCTCGGCAATGGTGTCCTGGCCAACCTCGGGAAGGCAAAAGTAGACCAGGGCGGCCGAGAGGAGGCACAAGCAGCTACAACATCCGGGGTTAGTATTTTCCTAGAACAGGTGTGCGTGGAGCAAGTTTAGGGGCAGCCTCAGAGCCCGCACGCCAGAAACACAGCGTAGCGGGAGTACAGCGGGGGTTATTCGTGCTGGAACAGGTAGTAAAGAACACGGGGGTGTTGCTTACGAAGCGACCCAAAAGGGGTACTGGTTCTGCTTCACCACGTCGGCCCCGCCCGCGGCCTGGATGTAGGGGAACACCCAGACGCCCACAAAGGCGCCGATCTTGCCCACCGCCGCCGCCAGGCCGTAGTACTGGCCCCGGATGCCCGTGGCGCACGTCTTGGCCGCCAGCAGGCCGATGTTGTTGCCCGGGCCCAGCTCGCCCAGGGCCAGGAAGATGCCGTACACGACCGCAAAGCCGGCCACGACCTCGGGGCGCGCCAGTCTCGCGTAGCACCCGGCCATGACGAACCCCACTACCGACTGGCAAGTGACGCCCGCGATCAGGGCCCGTCGCGGGCCGATCCTGTCGCTCAGGGGCGCCCCCAGCATAGTACCGGGGATGTAGAACAGGTTGATCACCGTGTTCCACCCGAAGACGGTCGTCAGAGGGGGGCGGTCGCTGCCGCTGCCGTAAATGCTGGAAAGAATGGAGCTGGAGTAGAGACCGAAGGCGTAGGTGGAAAACTATCGCCTTGTCAGTCTGACTTCTTGTGGGGTCCCGGCCGGGTGTGCCCGCTGTTCAGAGCAACTCACGTCGTAGAGGAACCACACCAAACCGACTATGAATAGCCTGAAGCCATAGTGCCGGAAGACGAGGCCCACGGGGGTCTTTGCGTTTTTCATGGAGTGCTGGTTGAACTCCTTGGGCTCTTTCAATTTCAGGCGGAGGAGGAAGAGCACGAGGGGGAAGACGACGCCGATGCCCAGGCTCGTCCGCCAGATGGTGCCGAAGTGGCCGTTGCGGCAGGCGGCGGCGACGACGTACGGGACGAAGGCGCCGAAGACGAAACCCCAGTCGATTATGGAGTTGGTGAAGAGGATGAACCACATGTTGCGGGTGCCGCGGCGGAGGCCGCCGCTGGCCTCGGCGCTGCCCACGCTGCCGGCGAAGGCGACGTCGGCCACGTAGCGGTACGCGGCGGACCCCGTTCAGACGGCGCCGTACTCGTACGTGAGCGCCGTCGACACCGAGCCGATGACGTTGTTGATGTAGCCGTCCGAGAAGAGGCCGGCGCCGCTGGCCATGACGGGCCAGAGGGTCTGCGCGAAAGGCCGCCGGTCGAGCGGCGGCGGCGGCGGCGACGACGACGAAGACGCAGCATCATCGACAGCAGCGGCCGGTGCCTCCTGTTTCGGCTCGACGCTGCGGTCCGACATGGCGGCAGCGGTCGTGGACCGGCGTCAAACGGCGACGCAGTCGGTTCGGTACAAGCAGGTACCTGGTGGGCAGTTGCCGCGGTGTAGGCAGGTCTTCAAACAAAGAGATGCTAAATAGGCGAGTATGTAGATACTTACTTAGGTAAAAAGAAGCGAAGACAGCCTGTTGGAAGGGAGCTAAGGAAGAAAGAGAGGCATCAAAGGTTATATAGTTGTTTGTGGTCATTAGCTGGGGTGGTTTTGGGAGGGGGGCGCCATGCAATCCATACGAGATCTCCTACTACTACCCTCCATCCATTAGATCCCATGACAGTTACCTTAGATACTTTAGCTTCACGGCTTCGCGGCCATCCCATACGGCCGGCCATCTCATCCCACGGCCCCCGGTGATATGAGGTTGCATGGATTCGTGCCGACAGACCGTCCGCTCTTTCTGTAGGTGGTGCTTATCGCTTCCCAGGACCAATGGTTCTCCTCCTGTCTTTGTCCCTGGCCCATGCCGGCGGGTCTCCTGTCCATCCATGGCCAGAATCGGGGAGCTTCCTTTCCGGGCAAGTCGTCGGACCGAGCACCGTTGGCCCTGTTGTGGCTGGTGTGCGGGAGTTGTCGGTTGTATGGATGCGAGCGCAGGATGCAGTTGAGCATCGTGGGCCTTTGTAGGGACCGCATTCCGTGGAGGAGAAGACTATGAAAAAGCTGTTGGCCGTACAAGTTGGCGTTCTAGAGAAATGTGAGTAGGGCTACGGCGGGCAGTCATGGTTCGGTACCTAGAACCCAAGACCGGGCGATCCATCTCTTTAACCACATATCTAATACAGCTGGAGCTGTGTCAAGCTTTCTTCGCTGCCACCCATCCCGCACCCTTGGCGTCTTGGCAGCGGCGGCAAGCGAACCATCCATGGGCCTTTTCATGGATCCCGGGGCGTCGCTTACCTACATGAGGTACTTGCATATTGTCTACTTACTTACCCAGCAAGCCAATCGATCAAAAGTGTTTGCATGGTCGCGTGCCCACCTGGCTCGCGCAATCTGCAGTTGGAGTTTTGTTTCCATGTCGTCTATCTTAGATGGCAACGGCTGGTTAGCAGCCTCCGGACAGGGCACTTTGTGGCACCCCGTTCCCTAGGTCGACCTCGTAGGCATCCATTCCATCCCATCCATGATAGAGAGGTGTCGGGTGGCACCTGGGGTAAAGTTGTTTGGCATCCCCACTGTACGCCATGGAAGCCCAAGGAACCCCCCCCCCCCCCCCCCCCCCCCCCCCATTTGGATGCACAGCATCTATCGTCAGCCGTGAAAGGTTGAGCCAGCTCTTTGCGAATCCGCATTTTCGAACCTCTATAGGTACATGACTATGTGGAACACACATACACACTCACTCACTCACTCACTCACCCACTCACGCAACGGCGTCCATAGTAGTAGTACTTGCTCGCGGTCGTCAGCACTTGCTATAAATACCTACCCACCTAAGAATACGCCTGTGGAGGGAGCCACCCCGTCTGGGGAACCTTAAGTACGTTAGATGCATCGTGGAGCCACAATCTGTACTAGGTACCCAGTGGTGGACGTACTTTCGATCTGACAAACCGATCCGCTGTACCGAGTACGAATGGCTTGGATGCTTCTGTAGTAAGTAACCCCGGATTACAGCAATCGTGAACCCATTCATTGGCTGCGGTTATAGCGGTGGACCTGACTGGGGCCCTTAAACGTGGACCTCTTCGCATCCAGTGCCATGGGATCCCGCATTTACGGCCTTCATGGTGCTTCCTACCTGAGACGTAGGTAGGTAGGTAGGAACATTCCACTACACAACGGACGGGCTGCAAAGGAGGTAAACAAAATAGTACTGTTGCCTCCTTGGGTTGTGTAGCATCCCGTCGATTCGACCACACCGCATCAACGCCAAAGACCGGTGGATGTCCCGTCTCCCAGTCTTCAAACGGGGCTTATGACGCCAGCGCGCGAGCAGCCCTGGCTACGACAACCCGACTCGGCCGCGACAAAAGGGGACCCCCATCTTGGAGCCGAACGGCAAAACGAAACTCGCCATTAAATACGTAAACTACCTTGCAGGAATGATGGCCATCGTGTTTCGAAGAAAAAGAACGCATCGGCGAGCCAGGCCGCATCAGGCGCGGGCTCTTATTCGTACACACGGACGCCCACGCCCACTCGTTGGGAAGGTCAGCGCGGCGTAAGTGACTGTGGCCGGGCTCTTCTTCCTCCCGCCTAGAGGCGTTTTCAGCGCGTGCGGGCTCCTACGTCTCGCCGTGGGGAGGAGAGGCGTAATGACGGCATTATGCCGTCTTCTTCCACTGCGTGTAGACCCCAATCAAACTGCTGACGGTGCCGGCCAAGCCCACGAAGCCGTCGTCGAACGAGGTCCACGCCAGCGCCGAGGTGGGGATGGTCAGGTCGCAGAGGTCGGAGAGGAGCTGAAGCTGGCTGGCGGATCGTTCACTGCGGCAAAAACCCCCCCGCCGGGGTTGGTTTGTCAGTACACGCGTATAGCAGACGGGGGCGCAGGGGGGCGGGCGTCACTCACATGGCAATTCTCTTGGCCTCCACCACGCCCTCGCCCTCCTTCTTGTCGACCTTGGCCTCGCGCTCGCGCAGGCGGTACAGGGTGTAGGTCTGGCCCACGACGCTGCACAGCAGGCCGATGGCCCAGAAGCGGAAGGCCTCCTTCTGGGCCCGCTTGGCGCCCTCCCACTTGCGGACGCCGAGCGTGTCGAGCAGCGTGGCGGCGTCGAAGGTCAGGTAGCCGGCGTAGCCCAGCTGGCGGCCCACGGCGGCGTAGCGGAGGACAGGGTCCATGGCCTTGGAGTCGGCGGCCAGGGCGGCGGCCTTGAGGTGCTCGACGTTCTTGCCGGCGCGCATCAGCTTGCGCGCCAGGCCGAACTGCTTCTTGATGGCCTCGAAGGGCGCGATCTCGCCCTTGGTGCCGTTGGTCCGCAGCAAGTACCAGGCGTAGAAGCGCGAGAAGTACTGCAGGGTCCGCAGGACCTTGTCGCGACCCACCGTCGTCGCGACGAACTTGAGGTAGTGTGCCACCGAGGGGTGGTAGACGACGGCGTCGGCGACCATGATGACGGGTCGGCGGCTGCGCTCGCTGGCTGGCCGGCTGGGGGGGGGGGCGCGTCAGGTGTTAGGGGGGAGGGCAAGGAAAATGAGGAGCGCACGGTCGAGGGTGAGTGAGGCAATCGTGGAGCAGGGCAAGGAGCGTGATAATCAAAACCCAATCAATGAGTTGCGATCTTATCCTGAGCCGGTCTGGGAAGTCTGCGGCAGCCGACGGGACGGCGAGCTGTTAGTTAACCGTTGGGATGACCATCTGATGGCGAGCCGATCGCAAAGCACATGCCGAGGTCCACCGAGGTAGTGCACCTCCAAAGCGGCATCTAACTAAGGGAGCGGGCCCGGCCTGGGGAAGCAGGTCACACTTCCATCTTTCCCCCCTCTCTCTCTTACTCGGCCTCAGCTCAGAGCCGGGCAGCTGACCAGCAGTGCTACCAGCCAACAACATCTTACTGGCCGGCCTACTACTCTCCGTACTAGGAGCTAAGTAGGGGCGGATTATTTGGATGAGAGGTGCCTCCATGTTTGATTACAGCGAAACAACGTCATTTGCATCATGTTTCCCAGCACGGTGGAATATGACAAAGAAGGGTATGCGCATGGAGGCTGTGAATGCATATGTACTTAAGTACCCTGTGCACAATAATGTACATTCAAGACTTAGGTACATGTATGTTAGTACATATTTATGCAACTGATAGTGGATCTTGCCTGTCGACTGCAGATCTAGGATTGAAATCCCCCCCCCCCCCACCAATTGGTCGACCCGGATTAACCAGCACGCGACATCCGAATAATTTTACCCGTCGCGACCGGACCCCGGCCACGGGCACTGAGACGCCTCGCAACGCCGACGACCCGAACTGCAGGTGGTGCGCAAACCGAGATGGCTTCGAAACTGAACCCCTGGGGCTTGTGCCGCTCCCTCAGCGTACGGACGCGGCCGTGGCTCCGGACCGTCGAGCGCAATGCCCCCGTGGTCCTGCCGGCTGCCCGGAGAGGACTCTCCAGCGACACAAGCTCCCACGAGCCGCCCTCCGACGACGGATCGTCGATACCCATCTCCAAGCCTTACACCCCGCAGCCCTACCAACACTTCGCGCCGACGTTTCTGAACGCCGAGGCCGTGGCGCAGCTGGAGCGCGTGGCCGCGGGCGAAGAGCTGTACGATGAGACCGTAGGCCTCAAGTTCGACAAGCCCACGCCGCCCGGCAAGAAGGACCGCCTGCAGAACCGATATCCCGACGTCATAGACCAGGTCACCAAGTTGATGATGCGCGACGGCAAGCTCAGCAAGGCCCAGCGGGTAAGTCGCCGAGCCGCCGACATGGGGGCCACCGGCTCGGAAAGCTAAATGACAAACGATGCAGGATATGGGCTACGTCCTGAACTTCCTCCGTACATCGCCCTCGCCCAAAACCCCTCTGAAGCCCCTGCTGCCGGGCGCGCCGCCGCCGCACCATCTCCCTCTGGACCCCGTGCTCTACCTCACCCTGGCCATCGACAGCGTGGCGCCCCTGCTGCGCGTAAGGGCCATGAAGGGCATGGGCGGTGGCGGTACCTCGCTGGACGTACCCGAGCCTCTCGCGGCTCGCCAGCGGCGACGCATTGCCATCAAGTGGATTCTGGACACGGTGGACAAGAAGAAGTCGAAAGGCAGTGGCCGCACCATGTTTGCCCACCGCCTGGCCGAGGAGATCATTGCCGTCATTGAAGGCCGGTCCTCGGTGTGGGAAAAGAGACAGACGGTCCATAAGCTGGGTACCGTGTCCCGAGCCAACCTCAACCACCCCGGCATGATTGCCAGGCGAAGCAAATAATCAACCACATTTTCCGCGCACTCGGTGGCTGTCCGAAGCCGCGGGGCTGCATGACGAGTGCCGGCCGTACTAAATCCTATACTCCCATGAAAGAAGACCAAAAACACCGAGATACTCGCAGCGTTTCCGAGACGTAGGTACGCCATCAGAACTCGGGCTTTTGGGAGGGGCCTTCGGTTGCCCCCGCGAGCACTTTCTATTGCACGGCCCTCTGGGACGCCTCTCTGTTCCCGTCTGGTCACTTGTTTTCCACGGTCAGGAGTCTTGGTACGAAAGTAATCACGTTGTCATAGTAATTGCCATCGAGGCAAGCAGTCCGTAAGGCCCGGCCAGCTGCCCCTAGAGCAGCAAGTGGCGTTTTACATCAAACAAGACATTGCACAGTAAGCAACGGCGAGGTTGGCTATCTCGTACCAGCACCTGGTTAATCCGCCTTCCCCGCGACCTGGCACCCAGCCGGTCCGATCCTCCTTGCCCGGGCCCGGGTGGCGCTGGAATAAGGGTTGAAATTTCCGTTTGCGGAGTTTGGCCCCTATCCGAGGAAGCATGCGTGCGGTAATACCGCAGTTAAGAACGGAGTTAGGCCACGGACCTGGAGTGGCGACAGTGCTCGAGTGGGTAGTTGGGCATGAGTGACGCCGAAACGGACGATGGGTGCATAAGGAGACTAGAGCACGCCAAGGACAAAACACCCCATCGCAGCGCAAGAAGTAACCCGTATATAAGTAACCGTGGAACCGCACCACCGAATAACGTGCCCAGGCATATCCAAACATACTTCACGGACTGGGGAACGACACGATCTACACCGGTTCGCCACCTCGTTTTGTAGCCATGTCAAGCTATCTCATCACCGGGGCCGGCCGAGGGTTAGGCCTGGCCCTGGCCGTGCAACTTCTGAGCCGCCCGGCGTCCGAGGTCAAGCTTGTTTTCGCCACCATGCGCCGCGCCCCGTCGCCCGAGTTGCAAAAGCTGCTCGACGACGAGCCGGATCGCCTCGTCCATGTCCTGGTCGATCCGTGCGACCTGGCCACCATCCGAGACGCCGTTCCCGTCGTCGAGAAGCGCCTCGGCGGCACCGGCCTGGATTATCTGATTAACAACGTCGGCGTGTCGGATTCGCCCCCCGGGGGCCTCCAAGAGATGTGAGTCCGGCACAGGGGGGGCGGAGGCTCGATGCCACTTGTCGGGGACTCTGGAGGGCCGTAAAACTGACCGTCCTCAGGGACAACCTAGCCGAGGTCTTTAACATCAACGTCGTCGGCACTCACAATGTCACCAGAGCCCTCCTGCCGCTGATCGAGCAGAGCAAGGTCAAGAAGATTGTCAACATCGGGTCGACGGTGGGCTCCATCGAGAACAACGCCCGGGCCTGGAAGGACTTCCTGAGGCAGGTCCAGGTGCCCGCCTACAAAATCACGAAGGCGGCCCTGAGCATGCTCACGGTGCAGTACGCGCTGGAGGCCGAGGAGAAAGGGGTCACGGTCTTCCAGTTGTCCCCGGGGGTAAGTCCAGTCTTTTTTTTTTTAATGCATTGCGTCTTTTGAGGAAAGAAGCCGCCCCCGGCTGACGCTATCCCCGCAGTGGCTCCGGACCGACATGGGCGGCCCGGCGGCCGACCTGGACACCCAGGACGGCGCCCGGCACGCCCTGGATGTCATTCACGCGGCCGGAAGGGAGGAGAACGGAAAGTTCCTCGACATACACGTGGAAGGACACGCCAACTACCCTGGCGGCGTCGTGCCCTGGTAGAGAGTGCGTGCGTGCTTGTATATAAATTCCCAGATGGAGAACCCCCCCCCCCCCTTTTTTTTTTTTTCCCAAACCAGCGCCAACCGCTACTTCCAGAGTCTCCTCATACAGGGCTCGGGTCCACGGAGTGGGATGAAAAACAACATCTTCGGATCGGACCGGCCAAAACACCGTAAACGACGACGGGAACAACCACGGCGCTTATGGCCATGACAACAACAGGCCCCTCGTCCATAGCGAGGAAGGTATCGATCTGGGAGTACGAAAATCGGACCGAGCGTAAGCTGTGTACGAATTTTTGCTTGCGGGGTGTAGCTGATGGAGTTGTTAAGCGTCCGGCGCAACGAATTTGAAAATTCACTTCTCAAGGTTTCTAAACGCAACAGTGAGCCACGTGAAGCTGGCTATATATGAAAACTCCAGGCGGTCGGGGAGGTTAAGAGAGTTACTCGTGGTTCCCTTTGTTTGCCGCGTCTCCTTGTATGAGGACAATGCGACGGCTTCCCTCGACGCTTGCGCCTTTTAACATCGCATAGTCGACCCTAGCTCCTTACAGCCAGCCCCTTTGGAGCCAATGACGATTCAAGGTAGTAGCAAATAGTCACCACCGAGTTGCTGTTGCTTGCAAGACGTCGGCCCAAGGTGCCCAGGGGTCGTGTTCCGAGCTCGGCCACAACGATCCCGAGGCACACCGAATGAGCAACCCAATCACCATGAGCGGGCTCACCTTGGATAGCCCAGCCCTCCAGGAACCCCCATCCCACACTGCCAGCTCGTCTTGGCCCGGTTTGATCCGGTCTTGGATTTCCCACAATGCTCGCCGTGCGACGCCATCGTCCGGGTCCCGGGCGACGCCCCGCAGGTATTTTTATGTTGCCCATGGGCGTTTCTTCTACTGCGAGCCATTGCCCAACGTCCATTATACTCTCCAAGGTAACTAGAACCAGATGCCGCTTGAGGACGAGAGGAGCGGTGGTGGGTGTAAACACCGTGCCAGGCCGACGGTATGTTAAGGAGGTGACCCGTTACCAGAATACACGGTTTTCGGGGGGGGGGGGGGCTATTCGGTTTTCCTGAGACCGCGGTCTCTCGCTCAACCGGAACGAGTTAGCAGGCCTATATAGGAACACAGAGCGAGAGGACTTTCAGTCCTCTCGAATAATGGAGTCGGTCATGATTGCAATCTACGTGCCTGCCTGGCTGTTTGCCCCCTCCCGCGCGCGTTTGCAACTTCCTTCCCCCGTTTGCACATTCCCCTCCTTGGAGCTGCTCGTACCTTCCCTTCATCCATTTGTTCCCCTTCTGACCACACATTCCCTGAACACAGGGCGACGTAGGCCTCCTTTCTTCCAACGAATAGAGCAACCGGTATGGTGTAATGGTCTAACATTTGGGATTCTCATTCCCGAGCTCTGGGTTCGATTCCCAGTGCCGGTGCGCACTTATATTTTTGGCCCTATTTGTGGGGGAGGTGTTGGATATTGTCCTTCCCTACCGACATGGAGCCAGCCCGCGTAGATGTGGCCATACAAAGTGGAACGCATGGTAAGCCGAATGGGACAGATGGAAGGGAACCGGGACGACTTCCGTGGCATTCCACCGCGCAGACCCCTTCGGATGAATTACAGGGCCTGGGAAGTGACACGCTGGGCGACTGGTCGCGATGGCGAAAAGGGGGGCTTTTATCCCGGCAGAAGTCCCTACCATCAGTGGCAATGAAAGTCACGATTCGCTTAACATTGATGGGTGACTGAGCATAAGTAAATAGGTAGGTATCTACTTACCTCTTAGCACTTCTACACACTGCTCTGCCTGTGTTGCCATACTTTGTTCGACATAACCTCTACTATATAGTGCTCCCCTCACCACTTGACCAAATGTATGCCGCTTCTGCGAAGAGCCTCTATCTAACCGCGACTCCGGCGGGGGGCTGGGTAAGTCCTTCATTCAGTACTCTATATTTTGTCCTGTGGCCGACTATACTGCTGAAGTCCCCCCCTTTCCGTACTTCTTGTCAGCTGCCAGTGAACAAGGCCATCAAGGGACCCAAGGATATTTCGGTAAACGCGTAAATGCACTGTGGGCCTGATATTAATAACCTAGGTGCCAATTAAGATACCAACAGCACGTCCCATAGCATGTCATGGGCAGCTCAATTGTTCAGCCATGAATCGCTTGCGAATATATCACCTTGGCGCATTTACGTGGTGGAAATACCTGCTACACGGGCGAGAACCAGTGTTTCTGGGCGTCTCGGTACCATTCGGCGATAGAGAGGTACGGTGGCTTCGTCCAAGTCATTCCCAGGGCTCCGGAATCAGGGCGCGTGCAGATGACTCTCGGAACCGGCTCCCGGCGCGGTATCCCAGCGGAAAGCTTGGTCATGGTTCACGATCTGTCTGGTTTGTGGGGGGGGGGGGGGGGGGGGGAGGGGAACGGGAGGCGCAAGGGAGGAGGTTCAAACACGATAGCTTATTGTTTACTTCTCTCATCTCCGGACGAAGCGAGATTACGGTGTCCGCGGGTCTCTGTCCGGAACCCGCTTCCGCCGCGCGAAGGGGGCGACCCAGCTGGCAGGATGATCGGCACCCGCCCACCGCGGAACGATGCCCAACGACTTCCTTCTGGCATCTGCGTTCGACCGCTGATCGATCGGGTCGCACATGGACGGGGGGGAAGGGGGGCCCGGGCGGCTCGCCCTCCCGATTTCCCGCCGCGGTCCCCCCTTGTTCGTCCTCCCCCGCGAGGCGTGTGTTGTTTGTCCCCACGGGGGCGGATGATGGTTGCGGACGGCATCGTGCATGGAGATGCCTACCACTTTGGGGGGGGGGGGGGGGGGGGGGGGGGCTCTCCCCTCTCTGCCATTGGCTGCGGTGCGCTGCCGAGGCGATGGCGACGGCCCCTTCCATCTGCCGGGGGAATGGCACCAGAGTTCTAGACAAGTCTTGGGCTTCGATTGTCTTGCTCGGGCCCCCCATCCCCCCCTTCCTCCTTCGGTCTGGGCCAGGGGCCGCAAGCATTGGGTGGGAGGGACGGAAACTCTGACGGCTTACCGGCGGCGGCTCCCGGATCGACAAGATTCACTGAAGGGGGCGAAATGGGACACACGGTTTGGCGTTAGTGCCCAGGACGGAGGGAGGGGGGGGGGGGGGGGTGGTCAAGGCGGCAGAGGAGAATGCCATGGTGTTTCCGCATCCGGGAATGCCATGGCAGGTGACTGACTGGCCCGGGAGGGGAGGTGTCCCAGTCGACCTGAGACATGGCCAACGACATTTGAGGGGTGGACCCCTAATTCTTCATCCGGGGACCCTGCGGCTGATTCCGGGGGGTAAGGAAAAGCAATAGGGGGGATGAAGAATGTCGGAGTGGCAGCCGAGAAGAAGCAAAAAAAAGGGGGGGGGGGGGTCCCTTGGGCTAGACCCTGATTTACCCTTCTCTTTGATAATGCGGGCAGCAGCCCCTCCTTCCTTTTCTTCTTTCATGCCGCCCGTGTTAAGGGTCTTCGGTTCCCCCCCTACAGGGAACATTGGCGGCGGCGGATAGATGCGAGCCATCGGGCCTGGGGACCCTGCAGAGAAAAAGGCGGCGCGGACAAGGGAGGGCCGAGGTCCCAGGGGCCAAGATGCCGAGGGGTCGGCGGGCCGCTTGTCTCAGCTCCCCAGATGAGGGAGCCGCTGGCGAAATCGCCGAGACCTGCGAGGCACGATATGCTCCCGGAACCCGTCCCCGGTGGTAATTGGGAGAGGAGAGGGTGGGAGGCACCCGGACGGACGAGGGACGAGCAGGCCGTCGTCGACTTTTTTGATTCCGGAAGGCCGTCCGCGGTCTCGCGGCCATCTCCCCCCTCCCCACCCCCATATCTCGAACAACGATCCGTGGGAAATCGAGGCCGGCACGTGCAGGGAAAGGCGCGTGCGGGCGTGCCGTGCTTCAAATGGTGTCAGATTACCGAGATCTACGGGCGTGCTGTGTGTATAGTTGCCAGGCCGCCGGAAACCTTCCCCCCCCAGATCCGCGAACGGGTACTTCTCGTGCCCTTCGAGCCCCGAAGAGATACGTCCAAGGAACTGTCCCCTGCCCGGACAGGAACGTCACGATAGCAGACGTCGCCAGGCGAGCGCCGACGAGGTGCGTCGGGCAGCTCTCCCACGGCCCCAGCTGCCGCGGGGTCCTCGAGCCATTCATCGTCAATCCCTATGATGGCACGGCTTCTCCTCCTTTCACATGCTTTTCTGGCCCACGGCGCGCCTCCTGCCGTCTTGCCTCTTTTTTTCTGTCGCCTGGTTAGTTAGTTTGGACCGGCAACCCGCGAGGTCGGGTGGCCCATTTCCCGGCCGGGCCACCGAATCTTGAGTTTCGAGGCTTCTTGCCGTACGGGGGCGCGCCAACGCTCCCCAGTCACGAGAGGCGATAGGAGGCGTGCAAGTACGACGCAAAGGGGTCACACTTGGCCGGGGCTGGGGGGTTTGGCTGGCCCGGCTGACGCCTCCTTCCACCCACTCGCTGGGTGAAGCCACCGACAAGCGTCTGACGGAACGGGCGCCCGCCGGGCTGGAACGCCCCCCCCCCCCCCCCCCCCCCCCCCAAAAAGGGGCCGGGGGCTGGAGGGCGGCCACTGGCGGCGTTGTGTGTTCGGTTCGTGACCCTATCTACATACCGTTTGGAGCGGCGGTGGTAGTGGCAGTGGGTGGTGGTGGCGGCGCCAAGCGACAAGACCCCTAGAGAGAGAAGCCAGGCGCCTCTCTCTCTCTCTCTCTCTCTTTCTCTCTATCCTTTCCCACCCCCCCATCTTTCCCTCCCGTTCGCAGCTGGCCAACAAGCAAAAAACAGCAGCAAGCGTGTTAGTCGTCGGTACCGTCGATAGCAAGTGGCTTTTGCACCCAAGCAATAAAAAAAAAAAAAAGAAGGCCAGCGGCTAATCAGAGGCGCCGGAAGACAGTCCATCCCAGGGGTCTCAAGCTCCTGGGGGCGCTAGTGACTTGTTTTGTTAGTCAGCCCAGTGGGGGAGAAGGTGCATTGTGGACTGGGAAGTGAGACCGGTTTACGATCCCAGAAACCTACTTTTTTGATTGCCAGGCGGCTTTGGGGCTGGTGGCAGAAACGAATAATAAGCACGGCTTTAGTTGGAAAACAAAAATTCGAAATTAAATTCAAATAATACCGGGAATTAATTTGTGGCATTTTATTTTATCTCGACGCTCCGGAATTGATGGTACCGCGTACCCGACGAGGCCGAGGGCGCCCTCGCCACATTGCGAAGCCACGCGGTACACATCCCCATCCCCATACGCCCGCCCGGCATATAGCCGTGTCCATTGTACGTACCGGCGGCGCCCGCGTACGGGGGGGAAAGAAGAGACATGCGATTTATTTCCCCCGGCCCCCCGCCCAGCGCCCTCGCCTGCGCGCCGACGTACAAGCCATTCTGGTGGTGAGGTGCTTGCCTACTGTGACCTATGGGGTAGCGCGCCCGCCGCAGCCGCTGGCCCCCGTAGGAGGCAGCGTATAGTAAGTACGGAATGACCGTTCCCATGCCGAAGCCGCCTGTTTTCGGTGGCCGGGCCTCGTTCCTGGCACTATGGGCAGGTAGCACAGCCCCAGCGCGGCGACCGAATCAACTGGCCGCCGCGTCGGCCGGCCCGCGACCGTAGGCGACAAAACGGGCACCCTCTTCGCAGTGACCCTATCCTACTCTTCCTACCTACTTAAGGTACTTAGGTAAGTAGTAGCCGGGCCTCTTCGGCTACCGTCCTCGGCTGCGACGCTGCCCGCTCGTGTGTGTGTGTATTGCCATTTTTGCCCAGGTCGTCAAGCCGCTCCGTGAAATTGTCTGGCGCCTCTCGGCTGCTGCTCGTCGGTCTTGGTGCCGACGGACCCCCTCTACTGCGGGTGTTAAAAGTAGCTTAACTACTTACGGGGAAGGTATCTAATGTACCTGCCGGCGCGCCACAACGACTTACCTGCTTCAACCTCACGACACACGTAAGTGCTCGCCCAGGCCCGTCCATTTCGACCCTCGGCAGGGGTGAATCAGTCTCCGAAATATTGCGCTCGGCTGCTCCACGTGAACGGTGGAGCGGACGCCCCCCCGGAGATGCGGGCGTAGGGAAGGACACCCGGCCGGACTGGAGGAAAATTTCGAGCGTGGACGAAGCAGGGCAACGCCGACCAGGCCAGGATAGGCACGCAAGGCTAGCTGGTTAGTATGTAGCTAACCCGAGGGAGAGCCCTATGAGGTAGGTAGATAGACACTGGTGACATTGGCAAGCTGGTTTACGCATGTCTGGGACGGCCTGACGGGCATATGGGCCGCCGCGTGCCCAGCTGGGGAAGACAGAGAGCCCCCCTGCTTCCCCTGACTCGAGTTCGGCCAAGACGAACAGACAGACCAATCAAAAGCAGAGGCGACACGAAAGGCAGAGAGGGGAAAACCACCGAGAGGAGGGAAAATGATGATAATAATAACATGACGACCAGCGCACCGCAGTTTTTTTTTCAGGCTACTAACGGAAAAGCCAAAAAGCAGGCGGGCGATCGATCTTCGGCATCCACTTTGCTGCTAGGGACTTGGTGTCTTCTGGATCTTGGGCCGCAGCCAAGGCATTATGCGTGCAGGAACACATATCCGTACCATACATACGATCCACAGGGGTGGTCTTTTTTTTAATTCTTTCCCTCTTTGGCGTACGTACGTGTCCATGGTGTATAGCCGGGGCGGCCTTAGTCGGCGTTGAATGTACCGCTCGGTACGCGTTGGGTCATCATCGCAACCCCCCCCCCGGTCGTATATTCAGCACTATACCCTGTGCTGATACCGAAACGACCCGGCCGCCCAGGCGCGTTACTCATCCCGGCCGGGTCGCCTCCCCACTCGGCCTCTCGTGGTCGCTTCGTCACAGGCCCTGCTGGCCCCCTCATTCGCCTGGCTGCCTAGGACGCGTGACGGGCGAACCGTGGGCTGGTGCCGTCCGCCGTGCCGCCGCTGGGGTGGGGAGCTTATGACGATGGTTCTTGGAGATTAAGGTTTGTTGCAGGGTCAATGTTGGCAGGGGCACGTCGCAGTATCAACGGGCAGCCTCTGTTTACGCCTGGCTATCTGCCCATTACCCCTCATTGACGAGCGTCACCGTGGACGGCGGGCGATATGGGGGGGGAGGGAACGGGGATGACAGAAGGGGGGGAACAGGGGTTGCATGGAAACGACGAGAGGGGTAGCATAATGCACTGTCATTGAATTAAAAAAATTGCGAATTTTTTTTCCTCTTTTCTTTTTCCCCTCCGCATCGTGAAACTGCCGTCAGCGGACGAGTCTTCTCCGTGATGGAACTCATTTGTCAACACTCGGCGGTTTTCTGGGGCTCGGCCGACCTCAGCCTCGAAGCGACGAAGCGGACTTGGACTGAAAGTGGACTCGACGACTGTCGGCCAGCATTTTTGCGGGCCGTTTTTTTTTTCTCTTCGAGACGCGCCTGCGCCTGGCGGCTGGGAAGGGGGGCTCAAGAAGAGGCTGGAACTGCCCGATCGAGTATCGCAACCGACGACGTGGAAGCTTTCTAGAAAACTGTGGGGGAGGCTGGCCTAGAGCAGCCCCCCTCCCCCCCTCTACTTAAGGCCCAATGCGGACAAAGAGTCGGGCGCTTTGCGGCCATCCCATACACGGTAGGTGGCTGGTGGATGGGCTGTTGCTCGCCAGCATACACGTTTCCCATACTCCCATACGAGAGTGAAGATGTATACACTGGAGAGGTATGTAGTACGACGGCCACCCAGTGGGCCACTGGCAGTGGCGGTGGCCGCGCAACAGGAGGATAGACGGACTTGGTTCTGGTCGGCTGACGGAGCGGGGGCGTATCCCTCAGCTGCAGCCGGGGCGACCAGGGCCGCCAGTGCCGCAGCGATGCCGATGCCCCTGAGGCCCGGCTGGGACGCCCTCAGAAGTCCCGAGCGGTGCCGACATGGCCCCAAAGAAGGACCGATCGCACTTGGCGACCGGAGGCTCACGGAGGCATTCTCGCGGCCGGCGCCACTGGGGCCGCAACGCCTGCAAGACAGCCCCTAGCCGAGGCAGAAACGGGTGCGGTTGGGACGGTCCAATAGGCGCAGCCCCAAGGTCATCTCGGCCATGAGCCGCCCAGAAGTAGCCAGTGAGTAAGTGGCTGGGCACGTCGCGTACCTACGCAGTCGTCCCCTCATTACCGAAGGCCCATACGACACACCTCTGTGCCCGCCTAACTGCAAGGAGAACCACCTGCAGGGAAGTCAGGTAGGCAGTCAAACAGACTCGCAAGCACTCGATCGGCCGGTGGATACGGGCGGTTTCGAACATCAAGTGGTCGTTGTTGTTGCTGCTGCTGTTGTTGTTGTTGCAATACGGGGTGGGCGGGCTTGGGTGGTGAGCGATCGAAACCGACTACCAGTCGCGCGTGGCCCGGGAGGGGGAAGGGGACCTCATAGACGCTCCAATAGGAAGCGACGGTACGGGCTGGATGACGGGCCTTTGCCATGTATGTACAAAGCTCCAGCTTCCAGGCCGGCCGTTGCGTTGCGAGCGCCCCTTGCGGCTGCGGACAATTCTCCGGGAGGGCGGACCAGCCATCCCGGCGGGCGCCACTGTCAACAAAACCAGCCAGTCGCCTCACGATGCGCGTCGTCTGGTGACGGGTGTTGGTGTGCCCATCCCGGGGAAGTAGATGCTGACGGGCGGCAGCAAGCACACGCACACACCCACACATACACGTCCACACCCACACGCACGCACACACACGCACACACACACACACACACACAGACAAACCAGCGCATAAGCACGAGGGCTCGTACTCAACGGTTCGATGTGCGGCGTCATCCCATGTCGTGCCCGGTGAAGGCCGCATCTGGGAAAACGATGATCATGATGAAGTTCAGGGGGTCCAGTCAGCGTATCGGACGTCGGTCCGTCCTTTTTTGGTTTCTTCGCCGACGCCGACGACGACGACGACGACGACGGCGAAGAAACCGGTGCCTGGACGGTGGGACGGGTCTGGCCAGGCCCTCCCCTCCCCTCCCCCCCCAGATCCCGAACCAGACAAACGCGGGCCTCGTTTCCCACTGAAGGTTTTGGAGCAGCGAGGAAGTGCCGACAGGCCCACGGGAGCCAGAGAAAAGACAGCGGACGGACAGGATGTAAGTACTAAGGTACCTAACACTCACATCCATACTACATGAATACATTCAACCCGGCAGGCCTATCCGTATAGTACATAATACTACCTATTTGCCTACACACAGCCAGCGCGGCCCAGCCAGGCAAAGAGGACAGGCAAAAAAGCCTCTGAATCCGGTAACAGGCCCTGGAGGAGCTCCTTCTCTCCTCGGCAGCGTGGAGTATGAAAGAAAACCATACAAAAAAAAGACGGTGCCGGCCGTGCATGCATATGCGCGCGCGCACGCAGCAGCAGCAGCAGCAGGCCTTGCATTGGGGGGATGGATGGGTTGCTGTGTTTAAAAGTCGGTGTGTCGCACGCCTTCGTTCCGGGCCCTTTCACCCCCCCCCCCCCCTCCAAGGAGAATTAATCGCTGGTGCTTTTTATTTCATTTAATTTTTTCGGCGCCGATGAGCCTTATCGCGCGTGCAGTGGTTGCATGCACGCGTATCGAGCCTCCGCCCCCCTCTCTTCCGTTAGGGGGGGAATCCTTCGCTTCGACCGTCGATAGGCAAGGGACCGCGATGAGGGGGTGTGTGTGTGTGTGTGTGTGTGACCGGCGGAAGAGCCGCGCCCACCTAGCATCGTCCGTTTCTTGGGTTGGGTGGTGGTATCCCATCCCGTGGGTTGGGTGGTGTGTGTATTCCTCTCCCCTACAGTGGGTGATGGTGGTGATGGTGATCTGCGCCACGGCTTTCCGGCCGGACCATTTGTATGCCGCCCCCAATTCAGGCGTCCCCCCCGCCTGGCCTCGGAGCTGTCCATAGCCAAGATGGATTGCCGGCGAATCAAGTCACGCCAATTTCAACGTCACGATGCCCTGATCCCCCTCCTTCTCGAGTAGCTATTCTCTTGTGTTGTTTTTTCCTTCTCTGCCTCTTACGCGGTGGTGGGGGGGTGGTGTTCAAGTGACTCACAAACCCTGGAGGCCCCCTCCCAGCCTGCAGCGCGGGGTATGGCCGTATAGTAAGTAAGCAGTAAGTAGTACGTGATGTTTCTTCATGCCTTGCCTCGAGGAGCGACGCGGTTTGGTTCGCTTGCACCGGGGCAAAAAAAAAGAAGACGTGCGCCTGCTGCTGCTACTGCTGCATACTGCCCCATCGCCGTGAGTTTTGAGGAGCTCACTTAGGGCTCCCAAAAAGACCGCCCTTGCGCCGTGCCATCATCCGCCCCCGAATGAGCAAACGACGACGCGTCTTCAGTCGTGACATGCATCCAGAGTTGATAATGGTGGGCGGGGGGGTTGGCATGGTGGGTGGAGGGTAGCTTATCTGCAGACAGCTGCAGTAAGTAGGGGCCTCTCCCCCCTCCTTCTCCTCCTCCTTCGACAAAGTAACCACAGGTGCGCAAGGCTCTCTCTCTCTCTCTCTCTCTCCCGGCCGGTCAGCTCGCTACCAGCGCAGCAGGGCTGGCAACGGCGGCTGAGGTTCGAGACCTCCCCCCCCCGGTACTGCTGCATGCACGGAACATGATGATGATGATGTGTGCGTTGTTCTGTAGTAATTGTATGAGTGTGTGTCTGATGGCCTCCTTCTGTTGACGTCTTCTCATTTCGCGTACATTCGGCGCCGCCCCGAGGGTGAAGCTCTATTGGGTATGTGGATGGATAGGTACTTCTTTGATAAAGCATGGATGGATCCATCCATAGGATGATGATGATGGATGGATGGCTTGCCCACCACACAATTAAGGTGGAAACATGAACAACGGGCTTTGGTGAGGTGCATGAGATGGGACACACGCACGCTATCAACTATGGGGTATTTCGTTCCCGTTCCCTTCATTCTTTCGGCTTCTAGACGCATGGCCGAATGGGTGCCATTGCGTCCGTACGGGTGGGCTTTGGGCAGCTGGGCGGTGAACGGGGCCGACTCGGGCCATGGCTGCTGCGGGCTGCTGCTGCTGCTCCGTTGTTCTTTTTTCCCCCCTCTTCATGTTTCGCACCCGGATACATCATCGTTCGATGCCGGCCATCACGTCGGCCGCTGTTCATCGCGCATCGCCAGTTCTCGGACAACCCAACCCCATCTCCCAGCGGCCGTGGGTTCCGTCTGTCTTTCCCTCTTTTCCTCCCCTTACCCCGAGAGGAGCATCACGTCACTTGCCCCTCCGTCGTCGGGGACGTCGGCGTCCGAACGGCCGTGGTGGGCTGTACCATGATAGTGGCATAGAAAGGTCGCCCGAAGGGGAAATAGGATAAAAAATTAAGAGTTCCTCCAAGAAAATGATGGCATCGCCGTCGGTCCCGTGGGGTAAGGGAAAGAAAGAAACTTGCCTGGAGACTTGGCATCCCGCCTGGCCGTGGCTGTGGATCAACAGCCGGACGCTCCGCTATAATCACGAGAGCATTGGAAAGCTGGAATACCCACGCCCCTCCAACCCTTCTCCGTAGGGTCCCCTGTTTTCCCCAGCTTTACTATGTAGACTATAGCGTCGGGAAGGGGGAGGGGGAGGTGGCAAAAAAAAAAGGAAGAAGAAGAAAACTCCCCGAAGAATACTCTGCCCGCAGCGTGACTTCTCACAGTTTTTTTTTTTCTGGTCCCTTCATCCAGTGTGCAGTGGGCCGGCGGCGGAAAGATCTTCAGAGAAGTATGCAAGTGATGGCTGCGTGGTGAAGTGCATACGCAGCCGGCCGGACAGCGCATACATACCCTCCCTCCCTTCCCCCATTGACTAATCAGAACGGGGGCGCTGGCCGGGGTGAGCTGGCCAGCTCACACCCAAGGTTTGGATGTGAGATTGATCGTCGCGTCGCCCTGGGGCCCGCGCATCATGGGTTTCCGCGATACACCTCTTCGTCCCTGCCAGGACTTGCTGTTCTAGGAATACCGAGGGGCGGCTTATTTACTACTATGTAGACAGCAAAGGAGGGTGGATAAGAGGTTTGCGAAAGGTGGCCCCACCTGTATAGCCTTCTCGGGGCTCCTCCTCCTTCTCCTCCTCCTCCAACGCGCGTTGGTACCCAGATAAGCCACCTAACCTAGCTCCTAGCTGTATACTACTGTAAAAAACAGCCCTGGAGAGCCCTATGGGCCGTGGCCCTGGCAGCCCGCCCGCGCTGGTAACTTGGCTTGCTGGCCAAGAGAGTCTGGGGCCGCGTCCCAGGTCATTCGTTGTATAGTCCAGATCCGAGACAAGCAACGCTGCCCACTATGCAACTCTGGGCGGCACACGCCACCGGCTGATTCCTTTTTTCCCCCCCCTCCCTCCCTGGGCCAAGCTACCCCCGTCAGGTGACAGCATGAACCAGTGGCCCATTTCAGGGTCCTCTTTGCAGGATGGGATGTCGATCCGGCTCGCCGTACTGACCCGGTGCTTGAGTCGTCGTCCTTGTCAGGGCTGGGGCGGATGGGGCCCCGGTCAGTATACCGACGACGTCGGAGCCCACTGGAGTTGTACTTGTAGGTCCATGATTGTCGGTACCGTTATGTCATCGCGCACACGCACGGCACGTCTATCTCTCTCTCTCTCTCTCTCCCTCCCTCTCATGTGCCGCGGGACGCATGGGGCACGGGGCATGTACCTACTTCCTTCCCGTTACTATCATCCATCCAGGGCTCTCCATACTAATCAAAGAAGTACCTACCTAAGTACATACATACTTCCCCCCCCCCTACCCCGTGGAACCCTGTTCCCTCCCCGCTACCCCGACTCCCCGCCGCCGCATACTCGTTTGGGGAAGTTGCTCGGCCGGAACGGGCAAGGCAAAACTGTTACACGACGCAGCCTCCTTGGAATCCTGGCCTGGCGACGAGGGGCGCTCTTTCGTCATCGGCCGGGGGGAAGGGGGAAGGGGGAAGGGGAACAGGGCGGAACAATGGGTTGGTTTTTTTTTTGTTGTTGGCGAGCCCCCCCGGAGCCGCGTTGGCGCGATCCCCCAACCCTCCACGTGGGGAGGAGGATGATGGCAGTCCCGAGACAGCTGGGAGCGCTTCCAGGAAGACATGGGACTCCCCCTCCCTCGCTCCCTCCCAACAAAGATAGAATCCAAACCTCCACGCGCATGCCTCCCTCACCTGTAACTTCACGCGGCGGGAGCATCGCATCCGACACCTACGTAGCCCTGCGCTACCACCTCGCCCGCAGGAACTTCCAGTTGGCGTTTATATCCCCCCCGCCCGCCCCGCCTCAGGTTGCTTCTCCGGGGAAAGGCGGGAAGGAAGGAACGCGTGTGTGGAGGGACCAAGTGCGCCACTGGGCTTACACACTCACCCCCTACCATCCCAAAGAATGGTAAGAGAGAGAGAGAGAGAGAGAGAGTGAGAGAGAGCAGTAGGCATGCACAAGTACTGTTGCTGCTGCGTGCAGGTCCATCTCATCGTGCTTTGGGCGATCCCTTCGGTCTTGGAGGCTCGCGGCCATGGATCCCAACCGGCGACTGGCGCCCAAGGGGGGAGGGGGAAGGAATTGATGCACATTACTCCCTCTCTCTCTCTCTCTTCATCGACACCACCACCACCAACACCAACACCCTCCCCCCCCCGGAAGGAATGCCGTGTAACGCATCCTTTTTCTCTCACGCCTACATTCCTCCCCCTCCTTTTTTCTTTCTCGCTCGCGCGTACGCACACAAAAGTAGTCCAGAGGCGGGTCACACGACACTCTCGCCCGACGCGTCCGTCTCTCTCTCTTCCTGCGTACATGGTTCATGGGTTCCCGCCGAGGCAATTTGCGGCGGGCATCAGACCGGCCTTGTATACCGGTAAGGTAAGTAGGTAGGTATGTAGTAGTATGAATGCGCAGGCCTTTTTTCCCCGCCACGCACCACCACCAACATAGGTACCCACCCCGGTCCATTCTCACATGGCAAAAAAAAGAGAAACCGACGGCCAAAAAAACAACAACAACAACAACAACAAGTGCGCCCGCGCCGCACATGCTTCGCTCAACCAATTTAGATGCACCTGTTCTTTTTTTTTCTTTCTTGCTAGTGACCGCCCGTGACACAAGAAAAACCTTAGGGGTTGCGGGGCCACACGAAATTGGCAACCACCGGCCGGTCCCCCCGTTCGTGCGCGAGCGCGCGCTTCTCACATGTTCGGCGGCGAGGTCGTATAGTAGACGCCCCTGGCTGGACTCGTCATAGGGCGCCGTCCATTGCTGTCAGCAACCCAGCACGCCGCCGGCCGAATCGTAGCTCGTTGTCCGTCTAGTCTGAAAACACCCCCCCTGCAGCTCGTAGGCGCTCGTAGAGTTCAGTCAAAGGCCAGGCACACGGGGTCACGAGGTCGATTTGACCATGGACCCGGCGCCCGTTGACCAGTCACACGTCCCCCGGCGAGTCATGACTAGTCAAGGGCCGTGGCTCAGCTGTGTTGCAAGTAGTTTTATTCTTGTTTTCGCGTAGCTTTTTGCGTAGTTTTGCTATGTTTTTGGTTCGTGAATTGCCTTTTAATTTTCATCTTTCGCTGACTGAGCCGTTTGCACGCCGACCAATCCATGTGCGCACTGGGTTTCCGACCCTTTTCCATTCCGAGTCCTTCCAGGCAGGGGGCAAGTAGTCACCAGGGTTGCCCCTGAGCCCCCGACCGTAATAAATACTACCATTCTTTCAATGCAGACCCCTTCGCTACCTGTGCCCCGTAGCAATAATAAAAAAGACCAAAAGGTGGCCCGCGGTGGGCAAATCAAAAAACAGACGTGGTATCATGAGTAGCAACGCCGATAAAGTGCCCTAAATCACCAGCTCATGTTGGGGGGAGCGCATAGCTCGCCGCGTAATGGGTAGGTGGTGGTGCCCAGCAGATCGTGTATATGATGGTCGCTCGTCGTGGCGACCAACATTGCCTGCTGGATCAAGGCCAATGCTGAAAACGCGTTTCATTCGGTAACGATGAACGCCGGCCTGTATGCGTGCATGCAATAGGTATCGTAGAAATCAACCACCACGCAATGCAATGTTGGAACATAAGTGTACAGGGCAGGTATGTCTGCCACTTGAGTGCGTGCTGTCGCAACTCGAGTTATGTGGATGTGTGTTGAGGAGCAAGGTACCCCGTCTACCAGCCCTGAGAGTGGTAGCCGCCAACCGTGTCGCGGTCAAGGTACTGGTCCATACTGCCCGTGTTGACGGGCGCCTCCTCCTTCGATGGCTCCTTGCCCATGTAGGGCTTTTCGGGGTACTGCTTGAGGTTGGCGACATCGTGCGATGTGTGCCGCCTCTTCAGGACCGCGTTAGCGGTCGAAGACTTCTGCTGGCGTTCCCAGAGGAGCTGGCGCCGGAGAGACTCGGTAAGCTCCGTGGCCAGCATGTTTCGCCGCGTGGTGCGCGGGGACAGAGCGCTCTGGCGCTGGGTGGCGTGGGCGTTGCTCGTGATGGGCTGAGCGCCGCTGCGGGGAATCTCGTTGATGGGTCGCAGAGGAGTGCGACGGTTGCCGCTCTTCATCTCCAGGGCGCTGTCGTCCGAGTCGTTGGGCGACGTGGCCGTGGTCTGGAGGTTAGGCACCTGGGGCATGGTCCGGGTGCGGGGGAGGGCCGACGTGGACTGCGAGGCGTGGTTGCCAAAGGCCTTGGCCCGCTGCTCCTGACCGGCAAACATCAAGCTGATGAGAGACCGCTGCGAGGTCAAGTTGGCCTTGGAGGGTACACGCTTGAAGGAGACCTGGTCGTCCATGCTGGAGCGACCGCTCTCCTCAATCGAGTCCTCCCACTCCGAGTCCTCGTCATCATCGTCGATGGCGCTCTCGTCGATGTAACTGCCGGATTGGTCGCTGTCGTTCTGGATGGTCCTCATGCTGACCTGGTTGCTGAAGGAGGTCTGCTTCTTCTGGGCATTCAGGAGCGAGTGGGGTCGAGACGAGTGCATGGCACTCTTGAGAGAAGGCACGTCTTCGTCGGCGGACCCGGACGAGGCGCCGAGCTGGAACATCTTCTGCTTGGGCAGTGGTGCAGCAGCCTGGCGGCGCTGGTCGAGGCTCTGAGGAGAGGATTCGTCGCCCGACGAGGCACCCAGGGCGAATTTGGCAGGTTGTTTCTTGAGCTGCACCGGCTTGGATGACGTCGAGGTTTGCATTTCGGGGTTGGAGGGCACCTTCATGGACTCCTGGCTCATTAACCGGAGAGCAGGGATAGACACGTGAGACGGCGAGAAGCCACGGATGACGGTGGTGCGGCCCACGCTGTTGTTAAGGGAAGAGGCCACCTCGGTAGAGTCGCTTTGCGGCGCCCGCGACGTCTCGGAGGCGAACGAGTGGCACATGGGCTCTGTGGCCGGGGTGGTGGGCGTTTCGATATCCGGCGAGGAGAAAGCGGTTTGTGAATCATCGGACTCGGGATCCAGGGAGGGAGAGCTCATCTCGGGGAGAGGGGCCAGGTTGGGCTCCTTCTCCTGGATGATTGTGACGACCATCTTTTCCAGATGGTCCGAAGTAATGTGGCGTTCCCGGCCACGACTCCGGCTGCTGGCGCAGGAGTCCTGGCGAACTATCCTCGGGCGCGAGATCTCCATAGGCTCCGACTCGGAGCTGAACTCGATGGCCTCCTCGTCTTCGATGGCCGAGTCGACACTGCCCGACAGCTGGGGCACCTCGGGTATCCGCAGGTCAGGGATCTCCTTGGGGGCGGTGGTCGAGGTTGTGGAGGTGGCGGCGGCGGAGGCAGAGACGGCAGCGGGCTTGGACGGCAGCTTGTCCTCGCCCGTCTCGCAGCAGAAGGTCTCACGGTTCCAGAGGCGCCAGCTGAGGTTTTCTAACCGGCGACCCTGCTCGACCGAGTCTGCACAGCGGGAGAAGACTACAAAGTGGTGGCCAGTCAGTATGAGAGGGCCCTCCCCAGCCGAGGTGGCGGGTTGTGGCTTGGGGCGAACGTACCTGTCCACATGTTAAAGAGGTTCTGGGCGTTTCCAGTGTCGACCTTGTGGATGACATTGGGGTCCACGGTCAGGACCAGTCCTTCGGCTCGGCCAGGCATGTTGGGTGCGTGGCGGAAAGGCGTGGCGCTGGGAGTCGTCGTAGTGGTGGTGGTGGTAGTGTGCGAACAAAGCCGCGAGCGTCTCTCGGAAAGCGCTTCTTGGAGGGTCAATGGCTCTTCATGTGTGATGAAGAGGTCGGCACCGCAAGAGTCCAGTAGGGAGGATGGAGAGCGGACGTGACGTCGTCCGGGAAGCGGGTGCTGCTGGGTGGTGCAGAGGCAAGCGGTGGTATAAAGAGGCTGCTGGATGGTGGACAGTGGTCGAGGGCGACGGCGATGTGATGTAAGTGGATCCTCGGGGGGGTGGGCGTGCCAGAGGATGGAGATGGAGGAAACGCTATGTCGAGGGCAGACGGAGAGGCGGGCACCACTTTAGAAGGTTGAGTGCTGTCGACGGGAGTAAGCGGCCGTGGTCGTCGTTATATCGATCGTGGGAAGCGAGCAGAGGGAAGAGTCTGGGGACAGTGGGTTGAAAGAGTACATAAGTAGTGGTGTTGCGCGGTGGTGTGCGTTCTTTTGATTGATATGAGGGAGGGAGACGTACCGGGTGTGGATGAGGTGTGGGCATGGGCCGTGGGCCGTGGGCGTGGGCGCGGGCGTGGGCAGCAGGACAAGGGTGCAGATGGTTAGGTAGGTGGGCAGGAAGCGCGGTGTATGAGACCCAAGCAGGTGTCGTAGGTAGAGCCGGACGGGGGGGGGGAGGTGCAACCAAGTACCCCCGTACCCGTACCGAGCCCGCCCAACAGCTGGGCAGGTACATCCATACCTACATACTTGGTTCCCTCGCCGTACGTACTGGGCTACTGGGCTGGCCGGGACTGCGCTGGCTGGCAGGACGGGCCCGGTACGGGGGTACATGCGTGCTTCCTGCCTGCGATCGAGTCGCGCCAGTGGTGCTCATGGTCGGACGGGACTTGCGCCAGGTATCGCCGCGGTACGCCGGGTACGTACCCTGCGGCCCTGTACGTACCGGCTCCGGTACTTTCTCTCGTTCTTTTTCTCGAGGTGGGGCGCCCTGGGGGTTGTTCGGGCTGTTTGTGGGTGGCGGACATGGATTCCAGGGGGGGCCAGGGGTCCTGATCCTGGAGCTGGCCGCCCGGAAGTACCGCCGTACCTCTGCCATGGATGGCGCTTCCACTGATCTCATGTGGCCCCCCCGTCGCCTCTCCACGTTGGAACGGGCTTGTCGTCGGCGGTCTACGGCCAGAATCGCAGCAGAGGGGAGGTACCTGCTGCTACAGGCAATCCAGGCCGCACGCGCGCCGGAGCGTTTGCTGCCCCTCGCGGCTAGACCGTCCTCGCTAGCGCCCGAGCTAGTTCCCAATAGAGCAGGACCTGCCGAAAGAGGCATTTTCCTCCCCCCCCCCCCCCAAGCCTCCAGTCCGATCCGTCTGGGCGGCCCTGGACAGCCAGCCAACCTGTAAGTACGAATAGTATGGATGTACATACCCCCCGTCTGTCTCTCTGGAAGCCGGGCTCCCCTCCCGGTGACAAACGCCGTCTGACCCGTCTGTGACCCAGCAGCCGCTCCTCCTCCATCCATCCCAGCACAACGGGCGCCGGCCAGACGCCCTTCCTCGCGCACTCGCTGGCTGACGTCCGCTGATGGCCTTCTGATCGTAACCTCGCGGCGCCGTTGCTCAATGGGCCATAAGTGGGCACGTGTTTCCACCTCGGAAGTCCAGACGCCAGACGCTGCTCAACTCCAATTTTCGTTGCGGTCCAGCCTCGTTTTCCCACATGGCCTCGGTCGAGTCAGTGGGAGAGTGACGCCGACGGCCGTGAGCCCACGATCGCGCGTTGCCTCCCCCGATGCACGCGTCCTGCCTGCTCCGTACGGGCCTAGATCACTGCCAACGCAAGTAATCGATGTCACCTGAGAGCCCCCCCGGGTGGGCACTCGGCTGCTTGCGAACAGTCGCATCCGCGTCCAAAGGACCGATCTGCCCAACTAACGTGTAGTTACGGTGCCACCATTGCTACTGACTGCCCGAACTGCAAATGAGTCCAGCCGGTACGACATGCTTGATAGCTCTATGACGGAGAGTTTGATTATGTCCCGCCCTATCGAAGTCAATGTTGCTGGCGGGCGGTGGAAATGACAAACCCCCTTCGCCGGTAGTCGTGTGTGCTTGTGCTCGCGAAGGCCCCCTCCTCCCCCATCCCCCGTGAACGTGTTCGCCCATAGTCCGAATGCAGACATGAGGCCGCCATCAAGATGGTCGTCCCGGCCGAGGTGGAGTCCTCCATCATGGCCCGGTCAGCCTGTACAGGGGCAGGGGCAGAGCAGGGCAGGGCAGGGCAGGACAGGACAGAATAGGGCCGCGCCGCCGCGCTGCTGATACCATTGTGGTTATTGGGGTTAAAGGCCTCGCCGAGGGAACAAGTAAGGAACGTGCCATCCATCATCCATCTCTCTCTCCCTCCTTCACCGGTGCCAGCAAGTCGTCCCGGTCTTCACACAGGATCGACGTGTCGTCCGTCTGGTGACTTGCGGATCCGTGATCCTACCGTCCGTAGCAAGCAAGGATGGCAATGCAATCCCAATATCGGCTCTGTCGCCCTGGTGTCTGCCTAACTCTGCCACGGCCGTCTCGCAGCCGATTGGCAGGCCGATCAAGGTGAAATACCACGAGGCACGACGTCTCCATGCATCGACTCGCTGGCGGCGGGCGGGCAATTCTGGCGAATCGTCACGGCGTGGGCGGCGGCGGCGGCGGCGGCCCATGCCAGCACATGGAACCCAGCTGCTGCTCACCGTGACGCGACCTGAGACCCTGAATGAATTGGACATACCTCACGACCGTGTGACGGCTGGCTGGCAGGCCCTCGATTACGTTCCCCCTCCCCCGACTTCCCCGCAGTCCGCTCGGTAATCCGCCATCTCGTCACAGTGAGTGGTTACAGCGAGCGGCTGCCGTGTACTTTTGGGCTCCCGTAGCTCCAGCCACGGATTGGGGGAGTTGGCGGAGCGGACGCGCACATGCTTTGGGCGACCGTGCCCGCTTACAAAGAGGTCGGCTGATACAGGGGAAGCGACTGGCGCCGTGCCCGCAAACCTCCAGAGGCGTATGGGATATGCTCGGGACGACGAGAAGCAACACATGCGCCCGCCCAAAGAGTGACGAAGCGCGCGCAAGCCCGGCCCCGTCGGGGGCCCTCGGGCCCTCGTCAGCGGCCACTTATCGATGTAACAAATCCCGCGGGTGCGTTGTCGCTTTGGGTTCCCGTGAGCACGACGAAAGAAGACATGCTCGACAACCGGGGGGGGACTCGCTGCCCGCTAGCCATTGGCTCCTCCGCATTAAGGGACATGGTCAGCTGAACGCTCTCAGCCTCGCAACCCGGCCTTGGTGCTTGCTGGCCGACACACACACACACGCACACCAACGCCCCCTCTCCGCGGAATTGGCCTCCCAGCCCCAGGGCCGACGTCCAGTGCCGTGCTCTTCAAGCCGACGGTGCGGTCTGGCATAGGACACGGGAGTTTGGTGTCGTGAGCGCCGTCGAGTTGCGCGCAGTCAGTAGGGGGGAACATGCTCGTGATTGCCGAGCGGCTATTCCCGCGGCATCAACGTCGGCATGGGGAGGGCCCTCCTCAGCTCTGCGTGCCCCTCCCCGAGGCCCCTCCGGGGTCACGAGCTTTTGTCCGGACGCCTCGTCGTGATCGAATGGCAGCGTAAGTAGCCAGCGCAGCGCACAACTCGTATTAGGATGCTCCCGCCCATCGGCAGGGATTAGGCGTGACCATCACACACAGCAAATTGAGGTTCGCGTCGGCCTCCAGTGCGTAGATTGATGCCAATCAAGGGCGAATCCCGCGGCCGTCGTCCTGGAACCCCACGCCCGCGATGTGATAGCCTCTCTGCAGCCATCCAGTGCGGCAAAACAGCGCAAGTAAGCAGACGTTGTCACATTGGTACCCTACCACCACCACCACCTACGCCACGGGCAAACCCGCCCACGAGGTGACAAAAAATCCCCAGCGCCTGTCGGCTTCCGACGTGGCTTTTCTCCCCACGTACACGGACGGACTGCAACGCCGTCACGGGTGCGTGCATGTCCATTATTATCTCAGCGAGCAACGGCCGCCGGGGATTCGTACTGTTAATGCCGGCGATAAGGCTTGCCATCACATCTTTCAGATTCTTATTGATTTTCTGTCCAAGTTTACCCTGAACCACGTTCCATACGTACGTACCCCATGCTCGCCTCCCCATGTCACCTGAGGCCGGCACCCTGGCCGTCTGATTTCCTTACTCTGGGTATGTGACGCCCGGCGTATAGGGCTCACGATAGGGACTTGGACTGGCTCCCTGGATGGTCGCCGGTCAAGAGACTGCATGCAAGCCGGTGGGTACGCCAGCGATCCAGAAAAACAATCAGAACGCCTAGCCTAGATGATCACCCACCGGTGCCTGTACCTCTGACAATTCAGGCCTCATTCACGAGCCTATCTCCCTGTCCCCCCCCGGTATCAGAAGACCCCGGATTTGCTGCCAGATCCGGCAGGCAGTTCAATACGGGCATGGGCAAGGGCAATGCACCCTGAGCGGCCGGCGGCAGCCCTTGCCCGGTGTTCTCTCGTCATTCTGGAAGACGGCGAATGGCAGCGGCAGGCGGGCGTGATATCCCCAATCAGCCTGGTGCCGCTCCTTCGTCGGCCTTGGTGTGGTGGGAGTTGTGGGTGTGTGTGGCCTGTGATGGGCGCGGGTCCAGGTCGCGACACACACGTCGGACCGGACCTGGGGCCTCTGCTGGGCGTCGGCGCAGCGAGAAAAAAAAAAACGTGGTCGGCGCGCCGCAGCGCATGGTAGTGCTACCTCCTGAATCACACGCTCCCACGCCCGGCCCCCTTTGGAAACGTCGCAGGAGCCCATTGCTGGTGGCGCCGGCGCTCGTGCTAATCGTGCACATCCCCTTCGCCCGCGAGTCTGGCTAGGCGGTTTGTCGGAGATACTGGCATTGGGCGGCCGACCTGGCGGGACCTCATGCCTCATTTTACCGCCGCCCGGCAGCTGACGTCCCCGTGTACTTATTGCTGCCCGCCTTCATTTCGTGGCCAGGCGGGCAGAGAGGCCAAGGGGCCGGCGTGTGTCAGGGGGCCTGGGGAGCAGGCAGGCGGCCGTACGCCATGTAGAGAAACGGGAGGTCTTGCTCGCGAATCCCGTTCGGTTTGCACGCCGCCGTCCGCTTGTGGCGCCCGCGGATCCTGTCGCCCTCCCTTGATCCAGTGGTCTATTTTGAGAGCGCAAACCTGGTAGCAGCGTGCTGGCCTGGGAGGTACCTCCATAATACCTACCTTACTTCGGTAGCTTGGCAGGCATGGAAGTGAAGCTGGGGACGGCGTCGGCCAGACTGACAACCCCCCAACTTCGGGCTCCCTAGGTAGCCCCCCACGCTTCGGTGAGCAAGGGTCGGCCAGCGAGTCTAGAATTGCGGTTCGCTTGTCCGCACCTCCATCGCTGCTCGGCCAACAGACAGACGTGGTGGCCAGGCCCGAAGGCGTCGTTCGTTACCTACTTTACTTACTCATGGCCGGATCGTCTGCTACCTGCCAGCCCTGCTCCCTCTCAGGGCTCCCTTGACGCCGGAACCCCAAGGTGCAGTCCGCCCGTGCCTATCGCGCCGAGGTTGAGTCTCGCGGACCCATCCATCTCTGCGTCCACCCACGTGTCGCTAGGGCCGGATTTCCGTGGACCGCAGCTGATGCCCGCGCCCCCCTCCCCGTCAATCCCACTGCTGTCCTGCCCGAAGTAGCCGAATGCGCCGATGGAAAAGGCTCCAATATCACAGCTCCGACCCGGACTACCTACGGCTCGCATCCTCTCTGCTGCTCGCCCCCTCCCGCCTCGGCCACGGCGATTGCACGCTCATGCCGCTGCGCAGGTACATAGCATGAGAATCCCGGACCTTCTCGATGCGCGGACAGAGCGCACGCTCCAGGCTGATCAAGCAAGTAAGTACCTATATTAAAGGCATCTCATCATATCTCATTAGTGACTCTGGCCACGGCTCGCTTCCCCGGCGCAAGGGAAAACGAACCAATGGGGGGACCGCTGGGTACAAGGAGCCCCGGCCCCCCGGGTAGTGTGTGGGGGGGAAGGGAGGGAGGGGGAACAAAGGGAGATCCCGTCCACCCGTTCCTCCCTCCTCGGCGGGCGGTCACTCGCTTTCTGGTCAGCGGCCAAGCCACCACGGCTGGCTTCTAGCCCGCAGCTCCTCTGCTCACGCGCTCTGGGCCACCTCGTAAGCGGACAGAGTGCGTCGGCGGCGGCGGTGTCACGCCGTGATTCAACGGCCTAGGCGTAGGTCGCTGCTGCAGGCCGCAGCCCCTTCCACCGCGCGCCCAGCGGCGAGAAGCAAAAACAGGATGGGCGGAGGTTTCTGCTTGGGCGAAGAGAGGTAGGCCATCGATCAGCGCCCGGGGCCCTGCACTGCACTGCCTGACTGATAGCGAAGACGCGGGGTCGTGGCCAATGTGCTAGCGACTCGCTACCCTCTTCTCTGAAACAGGAGCCCAGCGCTCCAGAATCCCCCATCATCACATGCTGCCCCCCATGGATGGCTCGCTCCAGGTGTTTGTGCGCCCGCCAGCCCTTCGCTCTGGGCCTCTCGTTTCCATGCGGCCGCCAAGTATGGCGCTCGACCAAGCTTGGGGCGTTATGCGTTTCCGGGGACACGAAACCCAGCAGCGATGGGATGCGAGCCCCATCATCTCGCTCTGCTTGGGTCGGTACCGGCCAGACGGTCTCGCTCCAGCCATGTGACATGCACCTTGTCTCTCGCTTGGTGCCTGGCCTGACAAGTTGGGCCTGGCTGGACGGTAGGATGTAAACCATGCGGGTATGTGGTACATATTGCCGGCTCACCGTCACACAACTCCCGGGGGGGGGGGGGGGGGGGGGGCAGCCCGTCATTTAGCGTTGCATCGTGACTTTGGCCCTCCGGGGTGGACGACGATGTGCCGCGCCGCGGAACTCTTCCAGCGGTTTGCGTGCGTGCGAAAGGGAGGGGGGGAGCCCAGGGCCGCCAGTCTAGGCCGGGGCCTGGTTGTTTGGCCTTCTCGAAAGCCCGGCTGCTAACCGGCCCCGGCCCCCCTCCCATCCCTTATTACCCCAAGGGGTCACGAAGCTTTCTTGCTGCACGCATACTGTACTGCGTCCAAATCGGCCGGAATCTACGCGGATAGCTCCAGATCCGTGTTAGATTGGGCCGCCACGAAGCGAGGGATCACATCCCTAGGTGTGATACGGGGCTGGCAGCCGGCCGGTCATTAATGACGACCACGGCCGTTGGTTTGGTCGACGGCGTTGGCAGCCAATGTCTTGGGGCTTCGTCGAAAGCCAGCCATCATGACGTTTCTGGCCGTCGACTGGCGAGGGCGTACCGTACACCAGCAGCTGAAAGCCAACATGTTATGCCCCCCCTCGTTCCCTTCAATGTTGCTTTTTTCGGCGTCGCGCCCCCCATCGATCCGATGCGTCGTATCTGATCCGAGTCCCCCAGAAAGAGGCGCTCTGGGGGCGGCCGCGCCCCCGACGGCGCCCAATCTGGCCGACGGTCGGGCCGCCCCAATCACACTGGAACGATCGCAATGCCACCCTTTCAACTTGCCCATCTCTTTCCCATCGATGTTTGCGATGGCCAATATCCAATCTACCTGATCCATGCCACACCAGCCACGCTGCCCGCTCGACGGCGCATCCGGGGGCTTGACAGTGACAGCTCGGATTTGTTACCGCGCTAGCTAATTCCATGGTCGTTTCGGGACTGTAGGTACCAAGGTTAGTATGTACCTTAGGTAAGGTACCTAGGTAGGCTCCATAGTAAGAAGGTGCGGGAGGCCGCGCGCCCGTGACACACACACATACTCTCTCTCGCTCTCTGTCTCTATCCTTCTCTCTGTATATTTCTCTATTAGGTAGTAGGTAGCTGTTCCTCCTGGTGGGAGGGAGAGCCTGGGCGGCCGCTCCGAGGTCTGTTGTTGTCCATTCGGCCGCCCACTACCGAGGCAGTCCATCCCCATTGCAGATAAGCGACAGATCCTGCAAGCCGGAGCGGCGCCGGGCTGCGCTGCACCTCTCCGATATGTTTTGTTGCATACCCACTACCTACTTGCGGTTTTGGATGCATCCAATACATACAAACGGCCGTGTCGTGGCCTTTCCTCCCCCCTTCCCGGCCGGGAGGGGCCTGTATAGGTTGAATCAAGGAGTCGGAGGAGGCCAGCCTACCTGCATCGTGGGCGTCGCATGATGTCGACGGCGCCGGATGATCATTTGTCACATTCGGTGGACGGCCGCACCAGTCCTCCCTGACGACAAAAGAACGGCCTCGCTGTCCAGCTGCCAAGCATCGTCGAGCGTGTGTGCCAGTCCTCGAGCCTCGACGACCAGGGCCACTCGAGCCCGCGGTCGCGGCCAGGGAGGGGGGTTGTGAAGGCCTCCATTACTCGTACCGCCCAAGAGGGAAAGCCATGGAAGGGGTGGCAAAGTCTTGACAGCCGAGCGTTGACCTGTCACCCAGCCCCGGGCCAGGGCCATGTGCCCGTCCGCCCTGCAAAGGCCCGGCAGACTGGTAGGAGGGCAGCAACACGTATCACCGGCTCGTCTCCCAGCCTACCGGAAATTGGCCTCCGTCGAGCCGGGAGCGGTTTGTGCGACGCGGGTGGTACGACGGGCCATGCACCCCTCCCTCGCTTCAGGCCAGGTGCCGCGATGCACATACCCTATTGAGCAGATGATGCCGCCGACGGCGACCGGGCAAGCCATGGAGTCCAGGGGGGCAGGCGGACGGAGTGCTGTGCTGCACTCAGAAGGTGATGTGCACACTGGGTGCTACACCGACTTCGTTTGCAGCCCCCCCCCGAAAGCAAGCCTGCCTGTCGGCAACGAAAGCTTCTGTTTGGCAATGAACAAACAACCGCTTGGCAACCAACTTGACAGCCTTCTGGAAAAGCACCATCTGGTATGGAGGGCGCAGGTAACGAGCAACCTACCTTACGTCGCAACCGCGCGCTTCCTCATTGGTCGGCTGAAGTCGGTCCCCCATCTGAGACGGCACACGCACATCCATCCATCCATCCATCCCAAGGTTCCCCGACGTCGCAACGGAATCCATCCCAACCTGGGATGCCCGGTGGTCACGGATCGCCAAAGGAGAAACAACAACACCCCTAGCCGCGGGATTACGGGGATAGGTACCGCCCGGGCCTCGTCGCCTGCACTGGACGAGAAAAAAAAAACCAATTTATCTTGTCGATTGTATTTTATCCGCCGGCCGGACCAGGCCCTTCCAGAGTCCATACATCCCTCCTCCTACTAATGGAAGGTAGTCAGGTCCTGGGCGGATAGGAGGTTCCGCATTCAGCTACGCGTGGTCGATCCGTCCGTCCTCTCTCCATGCTATCTCGAGTACCTACGAATAGCTCTCCGTGACCAGCCCGTTCTGGCACAGCCGTTGGCGTCCGTGCCCCGCACGTGGGCAGCTGCCAGTCGGGCCTGCCATATGCCAGTGGGTGGTGGTATGTATTAGTTGTGAGGGGGGTGACAAAAAAAAAAGAAAAGAAAAGAGAGGCTTTTGGCCGCTTGAGGTGAATGAATGACTACCACCACCACCCCAGCCCCAGCACTGCATGAAGGGTCCCCCCTCAGCCGCCTCTGGCCGCTCGAATCAGGAGCGAGCTACTCCGTATAAGCTCCCCAAGCTAAATGCAGGGCCCATATTCCCCTCTCCGTCCTGGCGGTCCGTACGAATGAATGGCACTTGGATTTTGCCGCTTCCGGAGACCGGGGCCAAGTTGGCGCAGTCGTCGCTTTAGCAGGCACCCGGCTCTTCTCGAATTCTCCATGTGCCACAGGTGACAATGCGCTTACCGCTGGGATGGCGAAAATGCGAGAAAGGCGTCTGGCACGCATGATCGGCGTCCGGGCCCCGCCAGTCATCTGCGCTATCCGCAGTGCTGCCGCGCAACGCGCCCGTATTCCGACAAGCCAACGCGCGCTCTCGAGGTAGATACCAAGGTACTTACAAGTAGCCAGCCAGCCAGCTGCCCGCCAGAGCCGCAATGCAGCCCCGGAGACGGAAAGGAGGGGGGGAAGGGTCCCTGGGAGCCTGGATGGAGGGACGGAGGGAAAAACAGACCACCGCCTCCTGGATCCGTTCTAGACTGGTCTTCACGCTGGATGCGGCGCGCAGTTCCGTCTCGGCCGTCCGCGAGGTAACCGTCCAGGGTTGAGGGGTGGCTCAGCAGAGGCGGCATCGTGACTGGCCCGCTTAACCGATAGATGGGGCGGCGCGCCAAACGGTACCTGTCCATCGCTGTACGGCGTGAAAAAAAGGGTCCAAGACACACACACACACAACCATCCACCCCTCCCACTCCGCGAGAAAAGGTCGGCCAGCGTGACCGTGTTGGTGCTTCTCGCCCCTTCAGGGTCCATCGCCAGCGTGGGCAGCGTAGCTTCGCCGTCGCCTCGGCGCCTTGCATTGGGGACTCACATGGTCCAAGCCTGCTGGCTGGTTTCGGCGTGCCGCTCAGGGAAGCGCCGACGCTGGGCGGGCGGGGCGGACGGCGACGAGACAGTTCGCGATAGTGACCCTGCCCGTCCCTGGCAGCCCGGGCACGCGGGCAGGAGCTTGTGAGCCCCAGCTTGGCCGACAAGCCGACAAGCCGACATGGGAGGTCCGCCACGTCTGGCGCGGACAAGGTCGAGGCGACCGAGGGCAGTATGTACCACGCCGCCAAGGCCCGCCATTCGGGGCCATCTGAGGGACTGTCCGGCCTCTCTCTCTCTCTTTCTTGATACATTGATTGCCCTGGCAATCATACAAAACGCCGGGTGGCTCATGTGAGCCAGTACTTACGTCCCCCGCCCTTCCGAGAACCCGACGGCTACGGGCCTCTAGTGGAAAATCGGTCCTATGCACAGCGAGGCTGTCGGGGTCTCGCGTGCAAGGCTGTCGGCATCCAGGGTCGGTACTGGGCTGGCCGTGCCTCCTGTGGCTAGGGTAAGTAGGTACGAGGGGGCGTGGCTCGACAAGCGCCGGTTTTCTCCGTCTGTCAGGAACCGGGCATGCTTCGTGTTAGCCAAGTTCCAAAGCTTCCATGTATACCCGACCCTTTTCCCCGCGTGTCGCATCCGGGCCCCAGCTGGGAAGGGAGAGAGAGACTCCTCACATGGCCCGACTGACGGACCCCGGACCCCAGACACACGGTGGACGGCCCTCCAGGACTTGGTCATCCAAGCGACGGCTGGCCACCCGTGATGCCATCGTCATTTGGCCCTGGCACTATACAGTTCCTCGCCATGGCGGAACCCGAATCATGTGGCCTGGCTATTATGGGGAAGCTGACAGGGCGGGCATTAACCGCTCCATTACCCCGGATGTACTGGCCGGGTTGGGACTAGCTCGAAACTGGGCGGTCGTCATCTCGGCGCTTCTTTTCGGTCGTTCTCAGGCACATGGCCCCATGGCTGAATGCTTTTCCAGCATGCCGAGATGGATGCCCATGCCTGGCCTCTCTCTCTCCATCGCTAGCCTGCCTCCTCCATCCCCACCGCAACGGTTCAGGGTCCTGCCTTGCTCGCCTTACTCACCAGCCTCTGTTAGTCAGGCCCCTCGGCGAAGAGCCGAAGCGCGCGCCGGGTCGACACAACGCCGAGCCCATTCCGGGCGGCCGGCCTGTCACGCATCCATCTATCTTTCTGACACGCCGTCACCATCGCCACCATCCGGCCGCCATCGTGCACGACCAACTCTCCAGGGCGAACCTGGCAGCCGAGGAACCTCCGTGGTCCGCCTGGCCCCATACGATGCGGGCCATGGCTGGCCATACGTCGCCGCCGCAGCTCGGCGCAGGCGCCCAGAATCTATCTGCCAGGCTAAGTACCTTAACCCACGTACCAGCTAGCACCGAGACATCAATCTCGTTCCATGGTCACCTGGACTGGACCCTGAGAGCGCAAGACAGAGAAATCTCCCATGTCTACCCCAGGGTACAGGTATCCCTCGGGGCTCTGAGTGGACGAATATGGACAACGCAGCCGGACATGACCACCACCACCACCACCGGCCACGTCGTGACCATCCAAGCAGCGACTAGCATGCCAACCTCTCATGAGATGAACCCGTACGACTCAGAAGCCCGGCCGCAGGACCAGGCTGTCCCTCGGCATACGATACAAGCACGGCGTGTGCTGTACCTAGCCTAGCGGGAACCGGCAGCCCTACTGGTGCGGAATACGGATGGGGAGTTGGGTACATACTCCCATCACTGTGCAGGTGTCGGCTGGCACAACATGGACCCCCCGCAATCCCGAGTGAAAGGTGCAGGTATACCCCACGTACACCTGTGAACTGGACTCGGCGCATAGTGTTTCTAGCAACCTCATGACTTGCCCGCTAATGCCTCAGCGTCTGTCTGATTGCCTCGCCAAGGCGTGTCCGGAGCCGAACGGCACCGCACCACGGCCCCCGCCGTCTCAATTCCGCTACTTGCTAGTTGTCCTAGCACAGAGGCGGTTACAGAGTTGAGGCGGCAGCATAAGTACGGACGCGCGCTCCAGGATACTTATCCTTAGGGTCGCTCGCCACTGGCTGGCTTCCGGTGGTACCTTGAGTACTTCCTTACCTTCCTACCTAGGTTGATCCTGCGATGCGGGCTTGTGCCGCCCTCGGGACGACGCCCACGGCCCCGGCCAGGGACACGATACAGTAATCGAGCGCTGCCTGCATGTGCCGGTGCAAACCTTTGGCGGGCGAGCATGACGCTGGCCCGGCCCTGCTGCACGTCAGACAGATCAGCCACGGGCCAACCAGACCAGCTGATGGCGGACGATTGGTTTCTGCTAGGTTGCTTCCCAAAATATCTCAGCTCAGCTGCAACCCATCCCACTTCGTACACATGTGTACAAACTGGATGAGCATGAGATGCCCGGCGTGGAACTGCCCAAGTAGCAGCTTACCCACCAAACAACGTTCCATCGCATCGCACCTGTGCCCAACAGGCTGGCGGCTGGCCGGGCGGGCTGGTCAGTCTTGCACAACGCCTGAATACAAGTTACACGACGATGACGATTTACCGAGCCGTCAGATTGCGCAAGTGAACGGATGGCTGGGCGGGGGGTTGAAGGGGCGGATGGGTAGATGGCCATAGTGATGATGGCTCTGTAGATCCCGCTGACACCCCTCGACACGATGGGCGCTACGCGCCGAGCATGGTACGATCTCGGGTGATTTTCTGCTCCTCTGCTGCTGCCATCCATCGTGACTCGCTCGGCTCACTCGCTTGCCTGCTGGCCTGCTGGCCCGGCTGCCAGGTACCTGCCGGGACCTGTCGGTGTCTAAGTAGAGGGCATGGCCCCCAAGACACGCAGATCCCAGGGATGATAGCTGGAGGGGGACGGTCGGTACGGCGTAGTGCGCAGCTCCGCCCCGGCGCCTTCTCCGGGTTTTACACACCCTCGCAACACCACGCGCGATTCCCCCATCCCCTCTTTATCGGTTTCTTCTTTTAGTCGGCCGCCACGACTCAGGCACCCGGTGTGAGGAACCGAAACTGCAGCCGTCCAGAGTCGATCGCATCATGCTGAGCAAGAGACGGACCAGAGCCCGCCGCTTGCGCTTCGCGGTACGCGGGAAAAAACAACAACTACTACATACCTAGGAAAGTCCCTTCCTTCCGGCACGCGGCCTTCTTCCCGAACTCCCACTCCTTTTAGGGAATGAAGGGAGCCCCATTGATATCACGGCGACGTGATGCCGTGCTGGTTGTTTGCTGGCGAGGGAGCGAGTGCTGCATCTTCATCGCCCCTCCCTTCCCCTCCCTCTTTCTTTCACAGGCCAGGGGCAACAGGGAGAGAGAGAAAAAACTGAAGGGCCAGATGACGAGCATCGATTTGCTGTCGTTCGCTCGCTTGCTTACCTGCATTACCGGCAACTTCGCCTCTTCCTTGGGTGCGCGCGGGGGTGGTAAATGGCCCCCCCTTCCCGTCCCCCTCCCCGCGAATCCAGTAAGAAGGACGAAATCGGTCATGCGCACACCTCTTCAGCCCCTCCCACCTGCGGACGTCTTCTGCGGCTCCCCACGGGCGGCTAGGCTGAGCGGCAGGACCAAGGATGGGAGGGGGGGGAGGGGGGTTGCACAGAGGCCCGCGAGGGTGCAACGAACGTCTCGTCTTCTTTTGGGGGGATGTTATTTTTTCTTTATTTATTTTTTTTTTCCTTTTCTTACATGCATCCAGATTTAGCTGGCTGGGAACATCATTCGCACCAGTACCATCGCCCGATCTGGGGGGGAGAAGCGAAGATGGAAGGATTGCTTTGCGCGTGCGGGCGGCGGCGGCGGCGGCGGCGGCGGGGATGGTGATAGGCCGGCGCTCGCCTTCCCCAGGCCTGCGCGACGACTTTGCGGCACGGGGGGGAATGCGTATTTTTTTTCCCCCTCGTTTGCGGGGAAGACACCCTCACATACCCGACACGCCCGCACACACCCCTCCCTCTCCAAGGTGAGACGCCTACTACAGGCTCCGGCAGTGATGGGGAGCCCAGGCCCGCGGGCCAAAAAGTAAAGTCGCTATAATTTCAGCACGTCGGATGGCATGGTCGCACTACCACATCGATCACATCGCTGCGTTATAGGCGAGGGCCACAACATATGGGTCGCAGGCTATAGGTAGGCATGTTCGCCGGGGAGAGATCGGAACCCGTCACGGCCATTGGCTCGTACGCATGAGGGAGGGGGGTGGGTTCCCCCTACGACTTGTCACCCCGCGGTAGGGCAAGCCGTCTGCTCCGGAGGAAGCAAAAAGGTCTGCTGCTGGCCCGCGGGCCCCAAGCCTCTCTCTCCGACAATAGACGGCCGTATGGAGGTACGTAGGCTGACGTGCTTCTTGCGCGCGCTGATCGATCACCCCCCCCCTTTCGAACTACGACACCATAAGCGCATCCGTTGGAGACCCAAGGCTTTCTTGTTGCTTGTTCGTGCCAGCACGGCCAGCCGCAGATCCCCCACACGCGCTTTTCCGACAGGGAAGATGGCATTCCTTGGGGCGAGGACCTAGCGCGAGGACCGTACCGCACCTACGGCAGGCAGGCAGGCAGGCAGCAAAGTATCGACGGGCTGTTTCCTTTGCGGCAGATCGCATGAGCTAAGCCGAGTCGCATGACCGGACCTGGGGGAGAGGGGGGGGGAGAGAGAGGACGCGACGATTTTGCATGCCTGCCCCCCGTTTTGCTGCCTTTGATAGTACCTACATACCTACCTGTCTCTTCTTTCCTCCTTTGCCCGGCCCTCCCGTATACCCGCGGGTACCTATCCCGCCCATCCCCCATTCCTGATGGCCCATCCGACACGAGCCGCCTGGGGGAACGGAGCGAGTCAGGAGCAATCGGGGAGATTGACCACGGCCAAACGCAGCCCAGGGGGGCAGGGGGGGGAGGCCAAACCAGCAGGGCCATCCGGAACGGCGGCCGCGGGCGGCCTTGTCTTGGCGGGCGGCCGATCACTCGCGGCGCCCAGCGAGGCTGCTCAGGGGAGGGGGGAACGCTCGTGTGACGCGGCCGGGGAGAGGGGGGGGGACGTGGTAGTGAGTGCAGAAAGGCAAAGGCCAAAAAGGGCCGGCGGGCAGGCGGAAAGAGGCACACCCCCCCCCCCCCCCCCCCCCCCCCCCCAAAATTCACCACCCAAGATGGGGGCGCAACGCTTCAACCTTCTTGGGGTTTGTAGGCGGGCCGAAAGGCGCGACGAGCGCGCAGACGCCGGCTCGCCGACCGGTTCTCGCTCGCGCTTCGCCGGCGAGGCTACGAGATGAAGCGTCTGCGCTGGTGGCCTCGGGGCGGTGTCCTGGACCCAGAACCGGGCGAACGAGGCAGGCCCGCGCCGAGAGGGACTCGGCACCCCGTAGGTCGTAGGAAAAAGAAGTAGATTACGCGTGTAGATGGGGGGGGGGGCACCGTAGTGCTTCCCGTAGGTATCCCCAGGCCGGACGGCATCCCACGATCATCACGACGGCTTGCAGTACAGCTACTTCCGGCAGCGGACAACCACCACCACCCCCCGTCTATGTGTTATGTGTGTGTGCGTGAGCGTGTGCGTACGTGCGCGCACGCCCTCCGTAGGGCCGCTGTCTTCCGACGCCGTCAGGTGGGCTCTCTCTATTTCTCTCTCTCATGCTTCCTTGTTGTGTTTTTTCCTTTTCCCCGTTGCCTCGGCCGATGCAGATCACGACGGGGCCCCTCCCACGATCGAGCAAGCGGTACGTGTGCCGGATCGAGGGCGGCCCTCTGTGATAATACTACGGGCCGGCCGGGCTACTTACTTACTACATCCCCCCCCCCCCCCCCCCCAAACGTGTGTGAAGAGGCCCCAGCCCTTCCCCCGGCGGCGCGCATAACAAAGCAAGATGGGCCGAAAGGAGCGGGTTTGCGGGTAAGTAGAGGGGGGAGGAGCGAAGGCCGTGCCGGTCCCATCACCCATGATAGGTGGTGTAGAAGCGGACGGGCCGAATTGGGTACGAGTTCATGCAATCGAGATCCAGCCCTTCGGGTACTGGGGGGGCAATCTCGGGGCAACGGTCTCGACCCTTTTGGCGTCTAGAGAAAGGTATGGATGTGTTCGTGTGCGTGTGTGTGCCTATGTCTGTGTTCGTTCCTCGACCTCTCTCGATCGCCCTGAGCTAGGGTAGGTTCCTGTGCCGAGCTGCCCGGCCCTGGGAATTTGATTTATTTGTCTCAATCTTGCTTTGGGGGGGGACGAACAACCGGGCCCGATTTGATCGGATTCCACCCCGCCAGCGGCCACTCACCCACCCACACACACACACTCTCTCTCTATCACACACCTTCTCGCTCTCCCACACAAACGCCCGCCCACGTGTACGATGATGGGGGTTACCACGGTATCCACGGGCGGACGGGCGACACGAAGCCCCTCCCCCCAGAGAAGAAGGGCCGCCCGGGGCTGGACAAACCGGGCGGCCGTCTCCCCGCCAGCCCCAGAGCCCCCCGAGAGGCGGCGCGCCCATGATGTCATTTATTCCTTTCCATTACCTACCTCGTAACCCCCCAAATCCGAAAAATCTTGCCCGCCCTGACGATGCCCGCGCTATCAAGTCATCCCGTGTATGCGTGCCACTTTCCCAGCTCCAGCCCCCCCCCCCCCCCCTCTTCCCCCCTTCAAGCCTGGAACTTGCCCACGCTGCATGAACTTGTGGACATGTGCGCAACCAACCTCGTTGCCTTTTCCTGGTTTCGCTCCGTTCGGACGGCACGGCCGGGGCGAGATGTGACGAAGGTGACGAGTCAGTCTCATGTCGAGACGCCCGCGGCATTTCTGGGAGAGAGAGAGAGGGGGGGGGGGGGGGGCACAGACTGTGGTGACAGGAACATGGTCACAAGCTCCCTCGTCCCCTGGGGCGGGAGAGAGAGGGAGAGAAAGAGCTACGTTACCTTGCCCTGCACGCGCGCGCCGCGGCGGCCGCCGCCGCCGCCATCACCGCCGGGGGACCGTGTCGGCAGCCCGTGGGCGAGGCTTCCTTCCCGCGGTTGGACCAGTCGGGAGGCCTAGCATGTAGTTACCGATGGCATGGTCCCCCCCGTCTTGGGGGCGGCCTCAGATGCTCGTGCTGTCCCGCCCCTGCTTCAAGTCTTCCCCGGCGCCCTGTGAACGCGTGCCTCTCTCCGTCGGTCGACGCGGGCGGCCGTGGGGCCGTGGAAGGCTACCGACATGCCCAGTACGTGATGCCCCTCGTGGCACTCACTGCTCCGGGGAGGTCACGGCAACTGCCTACCAAACCAGGTGAGCCGGCTGGGCTATTCTGGGTCGGGGCTACGGGGTGTACGGAGAGTATAGGGTAGCGAGTGATGGCAGGTGTCGTCGTCGCTTTAGGATGCTGCTGGTTTCTGGCCGGACCAAAGGGCGCTGACGCGTGCATCGCTGGCGTGTTGAGGCATCGCGGCCCCAGACCCAAGTTCGTGTGTGTATTACAGGTCCAATCCGGTTCTGCAATTGCTCTTGGGGGTCGCCGTGACCCTTTTTGCCCACCAAGCCAGCTCCGCCTGAGGGATCCCTTCGCTGCGCAGTAGTCGCGCGCCGTCCATGCATGTCGACGCTGAAATGGGCAAGGATGCGAGTTGGAGCGCTATGCCGTGGTTTTCCTTCCGCTCCGAGGAGCCCGTGAGGCCCGCCAAGTCATAGGACCTTCCGAGCGGTGAGCAAGCGCCCTGCCTTAGCAGATCGGCGAGCTCACCTCTCTCTCTCTCTCTCTCTCTCTTTCTCTCTGACACACGCACACACACCCTTGCCCCCCCCCCCCCCTTTTTTTTTCTCCCTTGGGCGACGGCTCTCCTGTTGCTCGCCGAACGGGGGGACGACGGGCGCTCTCATGCTCCTATCTCCGTGGTCCACGTCGCACGCCGCAGGTCCCGAGGCAATGGCCACCCGCGTCCCCCGCCTCCCCCCCTGAGGGGGGACACGCACAGAGGGACATCTGCTGCGCGAGATCATCGTCCTCGGGACTATGCGCTCCCGGCTGCGCGCACCCGAGCATCGCACAGGTGCGCCCCTGGCCACTCGTGCCCGCCGGCGGACTCTCAGGGGCCTCCTATATCCGCCCTCGCGCCGCGTACGAGCAGGTAGTTTCCTCGGTGGCGTCGTGATTTGACGAATGCTAATTCACGATAGCCGGGCACTCCTCCCCGTCAGAGCCGGGGCGAGTGGGGTTTGCTATAGGTGTTACGGGCTCGACTTCAGAGTTGCCCGTTTCCGGGGTGGGGGGAGGGAGCTGACGAGTGTTGGTCATCACGAGATATGCGAACTCGGCAAGCCCCGAGCTGGGCAGCAGCTGCGGCCATGCCGCCGGCGAGCTGCCTCTAGCTGGCCCCCTTCTGCAGGTCTTGGATTCCTTCCAGCAGGCCCGAGGACCGCGAGAAGAGAAGTTCTACACGAGGCCGGGGACTGACGGCCGTCTTGACGTGCCCTGCCTCGCGTGCGCGGGCCACGACGGGGGGCCGGATTAGGGTATGTGGTCCATTGTGGCAGTCCGGGCTCGACGCGCGCTGTGACAGGGCTGTTCCGTGGTACTGGCTCTCCCAAACGGGATTCCGATTCCCTCACTTGACCAGCGCCCACGTACCACACGGGCTGGATCATCTCTGTGGCACCGTGGCTCGGTGGGCCAATGCGGCGGGAAGGGAAGCGACGCCGCCGTCGCACAGGACCCGAGGGAAGAGCACACACCCTCGTATATCTTGGCTGCCCACTCGTCTATCTACGGGCAACCGAGGCCGAAAGGGCCCCCCCGCGGCACGCCTTCGTTTGCGTGCCTTGACACGCTCCGACGAGGACCGGAGTTTGCGGTCCCTACCTCTTCTTACACAGAGCTGCCCAGGGGGTTGTACCATGGCCAAAGTGCGTAACGTATCTACCGGCGGGGCGTGGAGATAGCCAGGCTGTCGGACGTGGCACCCCTCCCCGGAGCGGTGTTTAATAACGAGGTCCGCGTCAGACGAAGCTCGTTCGCGCATCACTCATCGACGGCCGGTTTCACATCCCAAAGACGGGATCCGGGGAGCTGGTACTGCGGCTGCACCCGCCTATTCTTCCCCCCCCCCCTTGAGGCTTGCTGACTCCTATTCTGGGCTGAGATAATGATAAAATGCTCGATAAAATAGAATCAATTAAGGTGCATACTCGAGTACGCCTGGTACAGCCTCGAGATATGGATTGACGGGGGTCAAACTCCTTGTGCCCCCCCCCCCCCCCAAACCAGCCTCTGTCCTTGGGAACCCCCCTCCCCTCCCAGCCTTCAACGTCGCACCGAAATGTACGGACCATGCTCCGGGGAAGTAGCTTACGCCATTTCACGGTCCACCCCGACGGCGTCATCGTCACTCTGTGGGGGGTTCGCAACGACAAACAGCGCGCTCACCCGCGCTCACCGTTTAGGAGCACCTCTGGGGGCCAACCAACGCGGGCGCTTGATGGTGCTCTCCACGCCCGGAATCCAACGTGAGCCCACGCCGCCCACCTCCTGCTACGGCGACGAAGTTCTCCTTGCCTGAGGGGGGACGGGGGGGAGTGGTGCTGACGGCGCCATCCTCTGGAGACCGCGGGCCGTTCCTCGAAAAGGGGGGAGGGGAAGGAAGGCGGATGGCGCTGGCTCCGTCTTTCTTCCTCATCCACGGCGCGTGCTGACCTCCCGCCGTTGATCACCGTCGCCGAGGCTCACCGACCTCGCGTGTTGGAGGCGACGGTTTCCTTTTCTTTTCTTTTCCCCCTCTCCAAAGATGACGGCACGACCGCTCCCCATGGCACCGCGGGCAAGCAGTAACGCTGGTGGTCAGCAAACGTGGGGGAGAAAAGGGAGACGTGGTCAGCCATTGCAACGCCAAACCCTTTCCCCCCGGTGATACCCACTGCGAACTTCTCATGGCCATGAGACGGATCGGACACGCATTCGGCAACGCTGGGCTTGCATGCGTCACCTGCAACGGGCGCGCTCTCCTCCACCCCCCCGACCACTATGAGCAATACAGTCATCTTCCTGTATCGCCGTCACTTCGGGTACAGACCAATCACGCCGGGGGGGAGGGAGGGGAGGGATGGGGAATCTGCTTCCTCGCAGGAAAAACCAATATTAGTGGTCCTGGTCCTGTGTTGCCCGATGGCTGGCCCCCAAGCCATTCGCCTCTTTTGAGGGGGGGGGGGGGGAGGGCATGACCTGCTTCGCCCCGGGGGGAGGGGGACGCGAGCGATCCCGTTGGTGGTCAGCAAAAATGCACCCGCGTTCCTCGCCGAATGCGCCGCCCCTCCCCCAGGCAGACCGGAAGTGCGGTACTTTGACGCCGCGCAGGTAGTTCCCAGGACGCATGTGCACCCCCCCCCCCCCCCCCCCCCCCCCCGGATTCTCAGAATGCATCTATGGCTCGAACGGGGGGGGGGGGGGCATGGTTGGCCGGTGTCGAATTCCAGCCAAACACCAGGATTAATTTTGTACTTGGTTTCCCCCCCCCCCCCCCCTTTTGGTGCAGCGTCGTACCTACAACCCCCCCGTTCATCCCAGAGCCAGGCCGTTCATTCCTGGGGGGAAGGGGGAGCGCATGCTGGTTCTATTCCCCAGCGTATCCCACGTAGGGCAGTGTGTGTGCGTGTGTGTGTGTGCGTGAGGAACGCAAGCAGATGCAACCTGGCACCAAAAGATACCGACTGGACGGATCCAGGGTCCTGCAGGGTCATTCCACAAAGCACACGACCAGAGGGAGGGAGGGGGGAAACAAAACGACATGCCAGATCGAGCCGCCTGGTTTTTTTTTTCTCCCCCCCAAAATGACCCCCCTGTCTCCCACGGCTAAAAAGGTCGGCGGGTAAAAGACGAGCAGCCGCGGCAAACGGAAGAGGCTGCACCACCTCTCTCGGGAGTGTCAGTCCCTCGGCCATTTAGCCGTGCAGGCGAAAGGAGGCATGTGGTCACTTTTTTTTTTCCGTCCTTTCTAATTTCGATTTTTATCATACCGGTCATGCTCGCATCGCTAGCCCGGGACTGGTATTGGCCCTACCCCAACCCCTGGCGAGACGGGCGCGCCATGTGCAGACACGGCAACCCAGCCAGAAGCGGCCGGTATGCAGACGATCCGATCGTTGTCGGTGGGTAACAATCCCCCCTCCCAAGTCACTGCAGTGTCGTCGTCGTTGTCATCGTCGTCGTCGCTGCTGCTGTCATTGTCGCTCGTAGCATCGTACGTTTTGTAAGCCCCCATCGTCGCACCCGTGGGATGTTCATGTCTCTCTCTCTGTCTGTCCCCCCCCCCCCCCACTCCTCCCTCCCTCACCCGATGACTGTGCCGTGACTACTGCCTACCTCCTACGCAGCTTACACCCACGAAGGAGGTGGGGGGGGAGGATTGGGGTTGAGGTGTGTTCGGTCCACGGGTTCGAGGGTGTTCGTCAATCTTGCACATGCTAGGCGCTTCCGCTGCCCACCACCACCCCCCCCCGAGGCCGGTACAGCAACACCGCAATCGAGATGGTCCTCGGCTGCGCGGCCGCCGCTCCGCATGTGCGCCCGCCGGCCAAGATGCCGCGTAACAAGACATATCTGTACCCCAGGTTCTCTGCCGCACGGCCTTCCCCCCCGGGGGAGGGAGGGGAATGGTACAAGGGGGGCACCCGTCGTTGTCGTCTTCGGCTGGTTAGGCGAGGCTGCAGCAAAGACAACCGGGGGAGGGCAAGGAGGACGGACCGGTTCGATGGCCTCCCCCTCCCCCAGAGACTTTACTTCGCGCGGCGCGACTTTTTCCTGTCAACCATCCGGGGAAGCGACCCTACGGTTGCGGGCGCGCAGGAACAGGCACACGCGCACACGCAAAGTACACGCCACCCACCCCCCCATGGGCGCGCGTGGTCACCCTTCCCCCTCCGGCGCTTAAGCGGCTGCGACGCTATCCCGCTCACCGGTGAAGACGCCAAGCCCAGGGGTCTGACTGTCTCCGAACCGTTTGGGAGGGGGGGCAGCTTATTTCGAGCGTGGGGAATTGAGCAATCAACGGCGCGGGATATTCGCGGCTGTCATCAGATCGATCCCCTTTCTTGGGCCGGTGTTGTCACGCCCCCCCTTCGATATTTTGGTTTGAGACACACGTGAGTGGGCGCGGGAATGCCAACGCAGCAGCTCTCTGCGCGCTCTCTCTCTTTCTCTCTGTCATCAGCACACCACACTCCTCTGCCTCCTGCCTATCCGCTTCACTTAACACCACCCTCCTTGATCCGCCGGGAAGTCAAGACGACGTAGACGAGGGAGGAGGCCCAGCGCCAGCCCGGCGATCGAACCAAACCCCCCCCCCGAGAAATTCGCCTCGGCGGTCAGAGAGGGGCCATGGGCCCAACCCCGGTGACCGTAGGCGAGGCCCCCGAGGCGCAGGAAGCCCGCAGCATGCCATCATTGGGCCGCCCAAGATTTTTGCCCACCCATTGATACGGGGCTTTCTCCTGTACCCAGAACACCGCCACCAGACGGGGTGTATGCGCGCAATATGGTAGCCTGTCTGAAGCCACCAGCTGCTTACACGTCTTGATTATCCGGGTACTGAATATATTTGGCTGTCGCGAGTAGGGTCCGCCGAATGCCGGGCACTACTTGTCACGCATTGCTCGGTGCGGTGCTCCATAGCAAGACGAGGGCTGGTCAACCATATCTACATGATCATGGTGAGCGATACACTCGGTTTCACGCTCGTTCCATACTCATCCAGTAGGTGTCAGGGCCCTAATCCCCGGCCAGCCTCCTCGCACTCTTCATGAGGGTGGTGGATCAATGCCTTGGGGAACCTGTACGAATGTGAACCAGCAGGTGTATTCCGATCAGCCGTGGTAAATCCAAGCCGCAATATGGAGCCTCTCCCATCTCCTCATCCATGTATATCTCCATCCCAGAGTGGGCCTGTTGGATCGATGTCGGCGGTCTCGACGATCGGAACGAGGTTCCTGGGAGGAAAAAATCCTTGCGGTGACGGGAATCATCAGATATCACCTACGCTACGGTGACTTCTGCAGAGCGACGTGAATCTCTCCTGAACGGGGCGCTCGAGCTCTTCGCCCGCGAGAGTCGTGGCCAAACAACCCAGGGGATAGGCTCCCGGAGTAGAAGCCACGTTCCGACGGGCGCCTCGCCCCCGACCGATCGTGGCTTCGGCATGAACAAAGGAATCTAAGCCTTAAGCTGGCACAGTACATCTCATCGCGGTGCACCGTACCATTGCGGTTGAACCTCATCGAGGTCCCGGGACTCGGGTGTGTCTGGCGGGGACATTTCCATGGATGCCTGACTATGAGGAAACGCGGTGGAGCTTATTCCAACCGACTTGTCCGCCCCTTCCGTGCGTACATAAGTATGTATGCGTTTCCATTGGCACCTATTCCGAATGGGCAAGGGCCATGGGAAATCTCATCGTGGTTCGCCGCCCCGGAACGACTGACCTATCCTATTCCCCGCCGTCGACTTTCCTCCCTCTCCCCCAGCTGCGACGAGCATCCTCTCCCTTTTCTACGGTAGGGTGGGGGATTCCGAGCCGATTTCCACACGGGCCCGGGGAAAAACGTCATGGCCCGCTTTGCGGTCCCGGGGCCCGGGGGGGGTGGGGGGGAAAAGAACCGAAAGCACGGGCTTGCGAGGCCGCGCGCAGGCATGGCCCGGTCGCGATGGAGAACCACCCCTCCCCCCCGCGGAGACCGAAGGGTGGGTAGGGAAGGGGTTCGCGTGTTCCGTGGATGCCGACGCCATGATGTTCGGGGGGAGGACCTCGCCCGCCGTGGGTACGTGGGCAGCCAGCCGTCGGGATACCGGGGTTCGTGTGCGCTCCTGCGGAGGTTTGCCATCCCATTGTGGCCTCTCCTTCTCTCATTGCCTACCTAGCATGTCGGTTAATGCAGGGCGGCGGGATGGCTCATCGCTCACGCCCCGGCTATTGGGGGCCGATGGTGTGTCCCCGTACCATTGAATATGCGGGCGCTATGCAGTACCCCCCCGTGCGGTCACGATGCCTAGCCGCAGCTTTCCCCATTCGGTGTACGAGAAGCTATAGCTTTTCTGCACCAGTATACTTCTTTCCACATTCAGTGAATGAGAAGCTATAGCTTTTTTGCTCATATATATTTCTTTTTTTCCCTTTTCGGAACTTCCGGCTCGCCAATTGGCCCCTTCCCCCCTTCCACCCCGCCTTCTGGTCATGGAATATGAGCGGTCTGTAGGCAGCGCATGAATGCTGTATGTACCCATAGAAAACCACTTAACATGTCACAGGTGTGGGTTGGTGTTCTGGGCCCCCGGGCCCTGCAGGTCATATCATCGTCTATTTGGCAGGGCGTACGACGGTTGCGTGCTACATAAGGTTGTCTCGGTGCTTGGGTATGCGACGACATGTGTGCACGCACCGCTTTCACACACGTGTGGGAAGGGTCAGGTGGGTTTTATTTTCTTTCTTTCTTCTTTTCTCTTTTAATACCCTCTCTATCTATCTCTCTCTTTCTCTCTTTCCCCGTAAAACACGCAGTGCGTTGCTTGGGCTCCCCTTCCGACGGCCCTGCTCACGATAGTACGCCGCAGCATGAATCAGGCGCCTCCCTCCGTCGATCTCAATACGAGTCGAGGGTGGTGAGGCGTGTGCGGCGTCGCCTGCTATCGGCCGGGCGCCTCGGGAGGGGAAGGGGGGAAAGGGGCGCACGCACGCCCGTCAGTCGCCGTGACGAAATGAGGTTGAAACTTGCTCTCGTCGGGCCTGCCGTCGCCGGCTGGCCGTCTTGCTGTTCTCATTTGCTGACTACGACGCGACGCGGGTGGGCCCGGACGGGATGACACCCCTACGCGGATCCACGCGCGTGCGGATCCTCCAGATGCTACCTTAAGTACTTCTATAGATATATGGATTGCCCGTGGATACGATACTATGCAGGTACTATACCGTCGGTCGTCGGTTGACAGGTCGTTTGTATCAGCCAACCTTGGGTGGCTCTTGGGCGCGCCCCATCGAATTTCGCCATTGCCGGAGCCCTTCACCGACCCGCCAGTGCCCGCCCAGCACGAAGTGCCGCGTGTGTACTTAGTATCCCAGTGTGTGTGCCCCTCCCCCCTCCCCAGAGAGGGGCCGACTTGGCAGACAGGCAAGGCAGGGCAGGGCAGGGCAACGCGTTGGGTTCCCGGCGATACGAAGCTGCAATATGCGAAAAAGGCGCCATAGAGAGGGCCTGCAGTGCCTGCTTGCGTGCCGGCCGGCAAAACGGGTTCGCTCCGGGCGGGCGGGCGTGCAGGGGAGAGTGCTGGTGGGCGAGAGGGTGAAACGCAGCCTTTCCCCCTCTCGCGTGCTGCTGCTGCTGCTGGCCTCCCGAGAAAGCGCTGATCATGGCGCCCGCCGAAGATTGCGCCGACTCTAGCTAGGCGACGGAAGCCTCGCTCTCCCCATGGCCCCGGCAGCGACCGGGGGGGTGCTTCCCGGCGCCTGGTCGCTCGCCGACCTGTCGGGCCTGGATGCAGTACGTGGTGCCCGTTTACATGCACGCAAAGGGGACGATGTCCGTCGTGATATTCGCTTGACGTGTCCGATGTATGTGTGTGTAGGTGTGTGTAATGGATGTATGCGTGTTCCGTATGCGCGCCATGCACAACGATGCCAGCATCTCCACCCGCCAGGCGCACACACACACACACACACACACACACACACACACACACACACACACACACACACACACATCGCTGCGCAATACATACTTACCGACCGAGAGCGCGCCGTACGGGCTTGGGCACCTCCGTAGGGCCGACCGGACATGTGCTAACTCCAGAGGCCCGGAGGTGAGGAGGGATATCGTGACCCGACTCGACCCCGAACCGACGAGGCACGTCCTCATGTACCGAGCAGGTACAAGCGGGCTCCGGGACTCAATAACACAAGAGGTGAGGGCGGCGAGCATTGACTCGGGGCGCCCATTCTCACGTGTGTCCCCTCCCCTCCCCCCGGTTGATCAAATCGGCTTTTTTTATTTTAATTCTTTTTCGACACCTCGCTCGCTTCGTTTCCGGGATCGATAAAATCCATTTATTATTTTATCGTCCATTCTTCTCGGAATTTTCTCGCGCAGAAACCCGGCTCATTAAAGTTCGCCCCAGAAGGGGACCGGGGGATCAAACCCATGGCGGCCGCGGACCAAGTCACAGCAGTAGTGGTCGGGAGCAGCGCCGTGTTTAGCGTCTGTTCTCAGACACGTTGACGACCCAAGCTTGCCTTACCCAACCTCTATTGCGGCCCTCGCTCTCTCCCTCCCCCGTGCCTCGTGCCCTCTTTCTCGTCCCGACAATTATCGAGTCGCTTATGCGAGACCAGGGGGAGGGGAGGGGAAACACTCATGGGCAGGGAGGGCGAGCACCGCGGAACGCCCTCCCCCAGGTCCCGGTGACGCTACCTGACTCGCCCCATGCCCGGATCCGGCCATGGGTAGCGAGGCCTCGTCCCGTTTCGGCAACCCGGCCGGACCGGTTATGTTACGAGAGATTGCCCTTGGAACACACAACGGACGAAAGGGAGGAACCGGAGCTGGCGGCGCGACAGCCGGGGCAGTGATAGCGGCGCCGGGGAGCATGGGCAAAAAAAAAAAATAAGATAAATAAAAAGTCATAGCGAAGAAGGCTTCTGGAAGCCTCCAGAGAGCAGGCGGCCCTGGGGCCGGCCGTTGGGCTGCAACCGGGTCGGGCTCTGCAGGCCACCCGTCGCCGACCTGGTCACAAACCCGATGTGACGGGGGCTGCCAAAATGGATGGGCAGCGAGAAACCCATCTCGGCCGCGCGTAACCCAGCCGTATTACTCGCTGCGACGCGGGGCTCGTCGCGTGGTCACGAATGCTCATGTATGTACTTTACTTCCGAATAGCTACAGCCCGGCAAGGGGGTCTCCGAGTCATGGGCAACGCACGCGGCTCTCCATCAACCAGCCGATGCACCTTTTTTTTTTTTTTAAGCTTTGGTCGACGTCCCCGACCCCGTCTATGTGAACGGCCTCCTCGCCGTCGAGGGCCTGTCCCCCTGGGCCTTTCATTACACAACGCGTACGTCACTGGGGTTGGCTGGGTGTTCGGCATGGGCCCCGGGGAGGGAGGGGACGGGCGTGACACGCGCTGTTGTTAGGTTGTTTCCTCGGGGGGGGGGGGGGGACCTGATCAGACGACACCTCCCTCCGATATTAAGTTATGCTGGGCGAGGGCGCCGCGTGCTGGGGGGGACCACCCCTGAGTAAGGAACCGTGCTACTCGGCGCCAGTGTAACAATACCAAGCGAGGGCGCCCAGCTCTAGAACGCCCGCTGGGGCGCGACCAGAAGGCCGCTAGAAGGCCGCTAGAAGGATCGCTGCCCTGTGTGACGCGGGTCCCGGCTTATTCGGTGGTCCAATATCCATCCCACGCGCCTCTCCAGCTACACCAGATGGAGGGACGGAGGGACGGATGCATGAGTGAGTGAGCGAGCTAAGTGGCCGATCTTGAGAGCGAAGCGCACCGCGTCGTCTGCACCTGACGAGATGGAGAACGGCTTCTAGCGCTCAATTGTCATATTGGGCCTCTGGCGAGCTCTGACTGTCTGGCTCCCTCCCAAAGCGACCCCCCCCTTCGGGGCGCTAGGCCGGCCTATCAGACGGGCACTGGGCCGGCCAACTTCCGGTAGCGACTTCGGCCCCGAGACGCGTGCCTCGCAGTGGACGATCAGCAGCAGCAACTGGCAGCGGTGTTGTTGGCCAAGGCGCGACGGGGGGAAAAACAGGCCCGGCCGAGAGAAGGCTCGTTGTCCGTGTCGCCAGAGATAAGGAGTGCCTCAGCCATCGGCGATGGCGCATGGTGAAGTTTGATCCCGAGGCTGCACATGATCGTGGTCTATGGAGACGGCGTCGAAAAACAGGTTCCATTGTTGTCACTTACCCCGGATCTCGTATAGCCGGGGGGGGAGTCTGTCACTGCCAGCTCTCCCCGTCCCGCGAAATGCCCATGTCTTATCCATTGCCCATGGCGAGTCATGGCCGCAGGTGTGGCGGCGCGCTGCTGTGTTTGTACATACATAGGGAGGGTTGTTTGTGTGTGTTGTTGCCATCCTGCCATCAACCCGCCGCGTGGATCCACTCAGGAAGGGCGAGACGAGGTGAGGAACAACGGACTACGACGGCGGCCGAGAGGGCGCGAGGAACAGAGGGACACCGGTCATTTCCCCCAGACTCCACAATAGCACCGGCCGGCGCGTGGGTTGTAAGATTGGGGCCAGTAGGAGTAGTAGTATTAGTAGTAAGTAGTAAGTAGTAGTAGCAGTAGTAGTAGTAGTAGTAGTAGTAGTAGTAGTAGTAGTAGTAGTAGTAGTAGTAGTAGTAGTAGTAGTAGTAGTAGTAGTAGTAGTAGTAGTAGTAGTAGTAGTAGTAGTAGTAGTAGTAGCAGTAGCAGTAGTAGTAGTAGTAGTAGTAGTAGTAGCAGCAGTAGCAGTAGTAGCAGTAGTAGTAGTAGCAGTAGTAGTAGTAGTAGCAGTAGTAGCAGTAGCAGCAGCAGTAGTAGTAGTAGTAGTAGTAGTAGTAGCAGTAGTAGTAGTAGCAGTAGTAGTAGTAGTAGCAGCAGTAGTAGTAGTAGTAGTAGTAGTAGTAGTAGTAGTAGTAGTAGCAGTAGTAGTAGTAGTAGTAGTAGTAGTAGTAGTAGTAGTAGTAGTAGTAGTAGTAGTAGTAGTAGCAGCAGCAGTAGCAGGCGTCCAGGACGGGAGCTGAAAACAGGACAACGGACCGACTGGCCTGCCTACCCGACCGGCGGACCCGGCGATTCATTCCTGCGGACTCGCCCGCCACGGTCGAACGGCTAATATGTACATAAGTGAAGGGGGGGGCACTGACATCCAGTTGGAAAGTCGACGCCGGTTCGTGGAGAAATTGGCCGGGTCAGGGCCGGGGGTCAGGGCCATGGGACAAGGATCCATTGCCTAGGGAGCCTGGCCCTGTCCGCCCGGCTGGTAAACTTTTCCGCCGGTGGAAATCCCCATACATGTATGTACCTGGCTGGGAGATTATTTATCCCCTACTCTAAAAAATATCGTTGGATTTATTGGAATTTAATTCTCGGCCGACGACGAGCAAAGCGGCTCGGGCCAAAGCGGCGGACGGGTGGCACATGCTATGCAAATATAAGGTAGGTACATAATATGGTATGTACATTATGTACTTAAGTACCTGCGAGAGACTGCGACCCTAGCGCGTCATGTGGTTTACACCACCTCGTTTCAGGTGCTCTGGTGTTTTAGCACCCTCGCGAATTAGTGGTTGGATCTATAGATACCATACCTCCGTGCCTCTATATGTGAGCCTGGTATGCTTCGTGGGCGTGATTGGTGATGATCGGTAGGTACTTCGTACCCGGCACTCGCCAGCCTTCCCGGCTTTCCCGCCGTTCGAAGGGCTGGCAGCGGCACAGCTCGAGCTGCCGACGGTGGGCGGTGAGAACTTCATTCCCGCCCGTCGTCTGCGGAAGAGACGAGCTCGTGACTGTGTCCCGCAGCGGCAAACCTACCGGGCTGACGGGCATCTGTCCCGTTGGATCTCCCCCTCCCCCCCATCGCTGGAGGGGCGGCCAACCATGCCGTATCGCAGATCGATGATGGCGCGTGAGACCGCGGAATAGTACATGATATGCGCCTCTGCAGACAGCCTGGTGCTCGGTGGTTTGACACCGCGGGCCTACTCCTGCCACCGCGTGCGTCTTTTCGAGGAATGCCGTCGTGCTTGGGAATAACGGGAGGGTACCGATCTCCTCTTCCCCCCTTCCTGGCCCGCCGTTTATGCTTTGCCCACTCATCAATGCAATTGCCGCATCGCGTTGCAGATCACGATCCATGCCAGGGCCCCGGACCTCTTCCCCGACGGTCGTTGCTCGTCATACCGCCGGCGCTGCTCCCGACGATAGGTTAGCGGGGCGGGCTGGCTGACCCCCCCTGATGACGAGCTGACAGGGCCACCTCCATACCCTCTCACACACACTCTCTCTTCATGCTTCATTTGGGCCGGCGGAGGACGGGGCTCGAGAGACAATGCGACAGAGATGAAAAGGAGGAGGGGCGCCTTATGGCCGGAAATGGAAACCCACATATAGGCACACACGCCGGCTGGCCGGGAGATGCCAAGAGAACTCTCCAGGTTTCCGTTCCCATCCAATACCACGGGATGGGCAGCCCGGCAGCCGCAAACGAGAACGGCAACGGCCATTTCCCGAACTAGCTGCTGCTGCCCGTTTCCTGAAGCAGCAGCCAAGCAGAAGGGGGATCCCGGCCGAGACTCGCAAACGCTGCGCGTTTGGCAGCGCCGAGTCGCTTCTTGTGGTCACGTCCCCGGGTCGCAAGGCGGGCTTGTCCAGCCATGGATGGTTTTTTTTGGCTTTACACCGGTCACACAGCCCCATTTCGTACCGGCTGGATTCGGTCAGGGCCATCTTTGATGTATCGTAAGCGGGATGACCCCAGCCCCCAAGGTCACATCTCCGATTCCCCGCGCCTCTCCCCCTCCCCCGCCCAAATGGGGGGAATTCCATATGCGGAGACTGCCAGCGCCGGCAGAGTGGTCGCTTCGCTGTACGAGCCAAGCAACTCAGTCTTTGCCGACGGGGCCGGTTACCGTAGACGGGCATTCGCTTTGCCGGCCCCTGGTCCTCCTTTTGGGCCGGGTCGCGCTCCCCCACCAATAGCAAGGCCGGACGCCTCGCACGAGGTAGGATCTCGGCCGGCCGAAGGCGTGCGTCGCCCGGCCGTTGTTTGGCTTTCCAAGTAACATCCATGGACACCTTCACACGGGCACCCGAAGCCACGGTAGCAGTACTAATAGAGCAAGGGCGTTCGGGCGCCCCCCCCCCCATTTCCCGCTCTCAACCTCAGCAACACCCAAGGCCGGCGTGTTCCAGCATGTACCTTACCTTACCTTACCTCACGTAGCCGGTCTTACGTACGTAAATGCTCTCTCTCTCTCTCTGTCTGCCGTCGGTCGGGCCTGGGCCGGGATGCCATGCGCTGCCCCCCGCGCATACGGGTAGGCGGAGAGGCCCTTGAAGGGGGAAGGGGGCGTTATTCAATACTTACACATCACAACTTCAATAGCCTTTATATGCTTTTTTTGTTGGCGGTTTCGTCCTTTTCCGTCACCTGCTCCCCCCGCGTGCCACGTCGCGTCCGTTCCTTGGCTCTGCGTAGGAGCATCGGTGAAGGACGGAGCAGCCGGGGAGCATCCCCGAGCCACACACACATACACACACACACACACACACACACACACACAGACACACCCCATCTGCCGGTTTGTCTTCACCTTCCTGTTTGTCGTTCGCGCGCCCTCCCCGAGCCGAAGGAAGGAAGGGAACCAAGAAAAATAAAAACGAAAAATGAAAACAAATCATCATCTTACCCCCACGGACTCGGGCATGGAGGAGAAGGTGAAGGTGGTGGCCGTTTTGGGAGTCAGGCAGCCAGTTTTCCCCCTCCCCCCACCCAGATTGCAGGCTCGTGACGCCCAACGGCAGTCAAGGCAGGTCGATGGTGAGGCCGGTGGGCCATCCGCTCCCATCATCCCCATACGTCGGCTCTCTCTGTTCTCTCGATCGCGGGCCCGAGAGGGTACCAGGCCGTTGGTAACAAGGCAGAAGAGGGGCATGGAGGGGGGGAGGGGGAGAGGATCCCCTGTCCATCGCGATGCGCGACCGTTTGGCTCTCTTGTGCCCCCTCGTGACGGGCGCGTGGCCTCGCGCCCCCGGGGCCTGGTGACGCGCAAATTTGGGCGAAATAGGGAAAGGCCGGCCCTTTCTCCCTCTCCCTTGTTCGGCGGGTTTTGCACCCCGCCAGCGGGGGGAAGGGGGGTGGTGCTTTTGGGTTGTCGACGGGACAAAGCAAAGCAGAGAATGTAAGTAATATTACCTTACCCCCTCTACTTACAGCCGGGAAGAGTTTTTTTTTTTTTTTTTACCACGACGTCCCGTGGGTCCCCCGCAGCGACGGGATTTCCCACGCGCGCTGCCCCATGGGAGGGAGGCGGGGGAACGAATAGCCGGCAAGTTTTTTTTTTTTTTTTTTTTTTGGTCTCTTTTTATGCCTTCTCTCCCCCCCCCCTGTGTGGTTCGTGCCTGTTTGCGGAGCGGGCGCCCGAGCCGATGTTCCCCGGAGGCGACGCCAAGCGGCTGCGCCATCTCCCCTATCTACCTACACCTCGGACAGGGTGCTCGCTACCAGGCAAAACCAGAAAAGCGAGATGGGCGTACCTAGGAAAGGATCCCCCCGCTGTCCGGCGAAGAGATCGTCCATCTGCCGGCGGGCTCGCGTGAGAGAGAATAGAGGGGAGACCAGGTAATAAAATAGAATAAAACAGCCGATAAAATACTCATCAAAGATTTTAACGGGTGAATATATCTTCCTGGCGCCTTGGGTATTCCCGTGGGGGATGGACAAAGCCGTGGCAAGTACCGGGGCTGGCTACCTCTTACACACCCCCGCATGCACGCAGTCTTCTCCCCAGCAATTACATTCCCGGCCGGGGCCCGTCATCTCCTCCTCTTTCGGCTCCCTGTTGCCGCCTATGGGAAGCCGATGCTTTACATCATGTTCCTCATTGGGAAAGGGGGGAGGGCCGAAGGCCGGCGTCTCGCTATAGCGCTCCACGAATGGGCCGCAACGGCCCTCGTTTGGTCGCCGTCAGGCCGTGTCAATGGTGGAAGGACCGAGGGCGCAGCGACGGCTACTGCGCCGGATCGCGCAAATGGCTATCGCCAACTAGCCGCCAGAAGGGGGGGGGGGGAAGGGGGACGGTGACGTCTAGCATTCGGGGCGCTTGTGTGGTGTGTGGCTGTTAAGCGCCAAGTCGCGGAGCTCCAATTGCGCACATCGCCCACGTGGGCGAGACACATGGTGACTTGGCTGGTGGTGATGATTTTATTTGGCCGCGTAGGGTAAGTAGCGTAGACAAGCAGTCCGAACCACCCTATATTAATAAGGTGCGGACTGTAGGTTGCTCTTCACGGCTGAAAACTTTAAAGGAAGAACGTTCACCACGTATCAGGAACATGGCGGGGGCCTGGGTTGGATCGCCACTTGCCAGTCACACGATCATATTCCTGGGGCCCTGGACATGCTGGTTTCGCAACCGCCGGGACGATCTATGGCCCCTGGGCTGCGTGGCAAACCGGCCACTCCTTGCCTCGGGCGGACGAGATCGCGATCAGTCCTTCTTCTTTGCCGCACCCCCGCCTACCCGCCGATACTTCCTCTTGTCCTTGCGGCTCATCATGGTCCTGTCTCGGGTGCCTTTGCCGCCCTCCCAGAAGCCTCTGCCCTTCTTGCCGATCACGCTCCGCCCGCAGAAGCCGCAGGCATCGACGGCGTAGTTTTGCTCCCGGCTGCACCAGCCGCAGATCATGCGGTTTGCCCACTCGTTGACATGATCCTCCGCGCTGTCATGGCACTTGTCGCACGCATGTACCTTGCTGCAGCAGGAGAAACGAAACCATCGGTAGGACCGTTTGTAGTGCGCGCACGACCCCCGCTCCGGCAACGGCTCTCCGGCGTGCAGGCCTAGTTTCTCCTGGCGACGCCTGGGGCCCGTCGACGGGGGCAGAGCCGACCCGCGGGTGATGGCGAGGAACTTGACCTCGGGGATCTTGAACGTGAACTTCCCGTGGCACTCGCGGCACACGTTGGTGGTGACTTCGCCGCGAACCGACACCAGCCCCAGGCTGGCGGTAGAACATCTACCGCAAGTCGGCACGAACGTGCTGATAGGGGTTAGCAAAAGGTACACTGGGGGCTAGATGTAGTGGACCGTCTTCCTACCTGGGGAGCATATCGGCAACTGTGCAACCTTCCACATCGACAAAGCCAGCCCTCGTGGAGTTCGCATGTACCAACTCCTGACGGAACCGGGTGGTAAAAGGGGTAGCACACTTCTTGCAGCTGCTTGCCTTTTCGATGCCCGGCCTCAATCCAGTCACCTCGTTGATCGTTCTGCAGCGCTCGCATTTGACATTGATGCTCAGAATGGCAACTTGCAACAGCTCAATCCCATGCAGTTCAACCGACGGAAAGGAGATGGAAGTGCCGTGTTCGGCCTGGTGCGTCATGGCAGACGAGCCTGCTTCCTTCGCGCCGACTGCAGCTCCGCCCTCGTCGGAGCTATTATCCGAGTCCCAGGAGTCGGAATCCTCCGAGTCCGAAGCATCCGACTCGCCCACGATAACCCATTCAGGGGGCCGTGGGATGTGCTGGATGTGGCTTTTGCCGTCAAGGTTGCCTTGGGGGGCCGTAGTCTTCTCCGTCCCTTCCACCAACGGGGGCGCCTCAACGGCCGGCTTGTTCGCTGGCGGCGCTGGCTGTGCGTTCTTGGCCAGGATGTGAAGGTTTTGCGTGAGGTAGTTCAAGTGCGTCGTCAGGGTCATGTGGCTCTGCTGGGCAGCTTTGGTTGCAAACATCTCCTCCAGGGTCTCGACATCACTGGACTCGACGTCGTTGAGGAGGATGCGCAACGACTGAAGAGGGTACAAGAGAGGGACGATGAACTGAACAGACTGGACTGTCTGCAGTCCGAGCGGCAACTCGCTGCGACGCTTGGGATCCAGGGGCAGAGTATAGACAATGCCGTCGGCAGACTTGTGGAAGAAAGGCATGCGCCCCATACGCGACTCGAGTTGCCGCGTCTCCTGGGCTCTCCTAGCTCGGGCCTGGGTAATCTGCTCTTTGGTGAAGGACGGCTCCGGGACGTAGGGAGCGGGGGCAGGCGGAGCAGGCTGCGGCTTCGGCGCCGCAACAGGCGCCGCGGCCGGGTTTCCCACGGGCACCGCTGGAGCCTCTAGATGCCTTGTGTCCTTGAACGAGACCAGCTTCACAGTGTCGGTCTGCTTCTCGGAAAGAAAAGCCTCCAGCCCCCTGTCCAGGGCATGCGTAAGCGCCAGCAGAGTGGCCCCGGCTTTGTCGCGGACCAGGCCGTCCCAGCCCTTTTCTATGTTGATGCTGAAACCGCGGGGGATGTCGTCGTTCCTCACGCGCAGTGTTGGGGCCTCTTCGGGGTACGCCGCGGGCACCTGGAGCTCGCACTCCAGATAGGCCAGCTCGAAGGGGAAGTCCGGATCCGAGGGCCGTAATTTGTACTGGAGATTGGTAGTTCCATTCCGGAGCGTCGACTCGCGCGCCGAGAAGCGTTTCTTCAACTGCTCGATTTGATACTTCCTCGGGTTCTGGGCCTGGGACTGCGGGATGGGCTTCGGCACCACGCGCTCGGCGCGGGGCTGATCGGCGGCTTGCCGGCCGTCGATGGACCCCTCAGGGAGGCTGGTCGTAGAGATCATGTCGGTGCTGGCTGGGGGAAGTGCCGCCCCGGGGTGAAAAGTCCAGCGAGAGGGGAATGGATCAAGGATTCCCACAGCCCACGCAGGGATGGAGAGAGATACGTCGCTGGGGGGTTGTGCCAAGTATTCGTCGGCCCTCACCACGAAGGGCGATGGTGAAAGCGAAGTTTTATAGAGCTGGACTCTGGCTCTACGGCGGGTGCAGCGACTACAGGTTCCGTTGCGGGCGAGAGGGTGCCCGGGGCCGCGGGTTTCTCACGATGTTGACTCATACACCCAAGCGGCTGACAGGCGAGGTCCGCATGAAGACCAGATCTGAGGCGCCAGGTCGTGAATGCCGTCTCATCACAGCCCCGACGTCACGGGCCGGCAGGCGCAACTCTTAGGGCCCTAGAAGGTCTGTGCACTGCTCTGTTCTAGGCGTGGGTCCGGGGCTGCTTGTCAGGATGATTCATCTTGATTCATTCTTGTTCTCTTCCCACCAAGCACACTTTCTTTTGTACAGCAACTCCATTCCTCGCCCCCCCCCCCCCCCAAACAGCCTCCCGTGCAGTTGGAAAATACCGTGGCCCGTCGCATAGGCCGGCTACTATGCATACACCCCACATGCCGCCGTCGTGAGAGACGGGAAGTTGCCGCACCAACGGACGAACGAACCGCTGGCGCCCGCGATCGGCCGAGAGGGGAAACCTGGGAGCTACTCATCTCTTATTCCCCCCTTTCCACCGGATGTTGGGAACTGCGTCGTTCAACCCAGGTGAATGGGACGGGCTACCCGCCGGGCATCCTTGTGCTTTCGCTACGGGCGCCATCCTCAACAGACAGGGGGCAACCGGCTGGCCATCACGACCTTGACGACCAAGTCTGCGGACAAGCTGTCTCTGCCGCATCTGCGCAGACTGGCGATAGCCCCCTCCCGGCGCTTCTCGTGACGAGCGATGCTCAACTCATGACTTGCAACGACGATACGCGAGCGAATCACAGAGGCGACTATCTTGGACGCGACCGAGCATCGCGCGCATCATCCGCATCACTCGCATCCGCGCTCGGCAGTGCGCCTGAAGATGGCCAAGCATCTAAGTCGGCAGGGTAGGTCGCCAACAGCTAACCAGAGGTAAGCTGGATGGATGTTGAGCCTATCGACCGCCCCACCGGGCGCAAAGGGTAGCAATGAACAGCGACGATGGCTTGCCTTAGGCAATGCACCATCCAGCAGCCATCACGAAGGGTCTCTTCCGAGATGCACGCTCCATGCACAAGGCCCGTCCGCGCGACTGGTGCGAGGGCGGTGGTGCGTCCCAGCATTGCCACCGTGGGCCTGATGGGCGGGCGAGCGAGCACATGGCCAGCGACTTCTCTCGCAAGTAAATCATGTTCGCCCGGCAGGGCCTGGCGGGCGAGGCGACTGCAGCGTAGCGGTGGCGCGGGTGCCATCAGGAATGAGGTCTGTCGTCGTACACTCCCCCGCTCACCACGGCGCCGAAACGCGCACGATGGCCGGGGCTCGCTCCCGACTGGCGCTGCGCCGCAGACGCCTCCGAGCCCTATTTGCATACGTGCGCATTTATTATGGCTATTCTTTTTATCTCGTATTTTATCAGTCGCCTGTCTGGCCTTCACCGGTGCGCCGGGCGAGGTGTGTGGGCGCCGTTCCTCGTACTGTCATTGAACGGACGCATCTGCCAGCTCATCGTTGACTGAAGCAGATGACCATGGTTTTTATGCACGTCTGCAAGTCAGGCCCCCCCATGTTCGCTGGGCGGTGAGATAAGGCCCAACACCCGACGGCGAACCGGCGACGGGGAGAAGCCGAAGGGGCCTAGAATGCCACACGGGGGGGTGGAGTGGGGGAGCCATGGCCGAGAGAAAGGAAGCGAGGTGTCGATGTGTTGTCTCCCGCGCACATGTGATGGATTCACCAGAGTTATCCCGACTGTTGTCCACCTGGACCGATGACGCAGACCCTGAGATGCTTTCGAGACCCGACTGAGTCAAATGAGCCTCTCTAGCCCGCCCGTTCGACTGCTCTGCTGCCCATGGCCGTCTGCTGGCCCTGTCGCCGGCCACGGCAGTATGAGCTGGCGGGCCAGACCACGTCCACTTTGGGCGGCCGCGAGGCTGTTGCCGTTGGGTTGGACGGCCAGGCGCCAAGTCTACCACCACCCCCTTGGCCGCATCCCGCCTGGCCACTGACGCTCAAGTACCTCGAAAAGGTGGGATACCTGCAGATACAAGCGCGCGCGCTGTGTCCGGAACGCAACACCATATGGGGTGGCCCTGCATACCACCGCGATACTCCTCTCACCGTTATACCCGGCCTGGATCCCAAAGGGCCTTCGCGCAGATGCCCGCTCTGGTATGCCTCTGCTCTGTACCAGCAGCGGCCGGCGTGCGAATGAGTCATCGAAATCTCTTGTCGTGCGCCGGCTCTGGAGGCTCGAGCTCCCCGCGGCTGTTTGCTCTTCCGTCCTCCTCCTGTTCTGGTCGACGGCACTTCGGGTTGGTGTAACGCACGGCTGTGCCGTGGCTGACGCCCCGTTCGGCGCCTGCCATAGTCGGACACACGATGCCAAGGCTGAATATATCCCCGCAGTCGGTTCAGGAAAGATAAATTGCCGCGAGATAAATTCGATTTATTTTATTATGGTTGGTTGTTTCCCGAAATTTTTTATTATTATTATTATTATTATTATTTCTATTATCGTTTTTAATCTTCTCCCGGGCGGGGGGGAATTCCACGGGGTGCCCAAGCCATCCAACCCTTTCCTCCATCTGGGGTATGCGTTCCTGTATGTCTCACCATGTGGCCGGTCGGGCATATATGCACCGGGGCTGGCACATGGCACTCCAGCTGACACAGATGACGATGGCTATCAGCCTTCCGCACAGGGCCACAGGGGAGCCTTGCTTTTTCAGCCTCGCGATCCCTCGATGCCTGGGGGAAACGGCGATCGGGCTACCGGTAATCCTGCCCCCGGGGCCCCGGCCGCCAACCCTTTCTTTATCTGCTGGTTGCCCGTGAGCAGCCTGGCTATCATGGGTCGTACTTTCGTGCCATATCCCATCGAGATGCTTTTGCTTCGTCTTGAAAATGAAGTTTGCGAGCCATCACGAGCCCGCCATGCCCCGTCGCCTATCGCGATTCTGCGCTCCCACGTTTGCTTTTCCGTCTGCTCGGTTTGCTTTGCTACTTGAACCCCCCCAGCTGGGCCAGTCACGGCCCGGTAGCTTGTCGTCATGATCCAGTTGACCCTGCCTTGAGCGAGGCCCGTGATGAGGTCCCGGGCCGGCACGCCTCAGCCACGGCACGAGATGCCCCCCTCCTTTGCCGGTCAAGGCTTTCGGGAATATCCAGAGTCCTCGGCTGAGGCTTTGCCCCCATGTGTTCTGAATGTTCCGAGGGCCGAGCGGCATAACCTACCACCATGTTACCGCTACGGGAAAGGTGTCTCACAACCCCAACCTATATGGGCACGCCGCAACGTCTCGGGGACCGGAAGCCATTCGATTGGCCTCGGCGTCGAGTGCAACGGGCGGCCCTGTGAATCAAAACATCGACGATGCCATCTAAGACGGTTTCACCTAGCACCGAGATGACGTTCTGCGGCCCCTCGATCCTCCATGGCCCTGCGCATGGGACGACGCAAATCTAAGGCACGATGCTCGCCAACCTTGTTGCGGGGCTTCCGGTATGGATTGCCTTTGCGCCTGGTACCGTGGCCGGGCCAAAAACGCAACGCGTCACCTTTTCCTTCCATCGGCTTGGCAGGGTGCGCCGCCGTATTGCAGAAGCTGCACCGAAGTTGCCGGTCAACGCATGCCCCGGCTTCGATTTGCCGGCTCGTGCTGCAGGCACGCCGCAGGGGTACGACAGGCAATCGGGTTATCCTTTTGGGGTCTCGCGATGTTCTTGCGCCTGGATCGGACCGGCGATCATACCCTGGTTTTGCCCTTCGTCGTGGTGGCGGCGGCGGCCGGGAAAGATTGGTACGGGGGAGATCGATCTCGTGGTCCTGGCCGGGGCGCTGGCGTCTTGTAGGCATGGGCTTCCTCGATGCCACGATGTGAAGTCGTGAACAAGAACCGGTGCGGTGCGTTCCTCATACTTTCAGTGTGGCGGCCTTTTATTTAGTTCGGATTTATCCGTTCCTAATGAACCGTTCGGGGCAGCACTTGCGAAAGTGTTAAGAAAGGGGCTTCCAGATGGTCTGGCTCCTCTTCTTTGATACTCCTGAAACCGGTATCTATGACTCTCGGCATGCCGCCTCGACGGGCAAATTGAGTGATTGGTCGGCCAGCGCTGCTCTCCCTCGCGTACACTACACGTACCTCGCCCATGAACCTGCGCGAAGCAGTAAATCTATCTGTCTTCCTCTCTCACTTAGAATATAGCCCCCAAATGTGGCCGAGTCAAATGCCGGTGATCTGACTAGGGATTAGCCGGACATATCGTGGGGCAGGTTATCTGAACTGCACATTTCTCCCGTGCCCGGAGCTGAGAAGGCAGTAGTTTCTGTCGCCGCCGTTGGAGGCGCCGCGAGACATTAGGGTTTCTGTTTTGTGATGAGGACAATGGCTGGGAAACGGCCCGCTGATTCCTTTCCTAGCAACTTCTGGAAGCCCCCGGGCTCACTTTGGATACCCAGGAATCGTTGGCTGGCCACCTGGCGAAAGACAAATCCGCGGCAAGAATAACCCCTCAGGGAAAGCATAGTCGCGTGGCCGAGCGTATAGCGCTTGCCTAGCATAGAGAGACCTCAGCTCCCTATACTGACCCCAAGTGCAATGGCATTAGCATAGATGTCGGAGCCGGGGAAGGCTACAGGAGTTTCCTGCCCAGCCTGGCGAATCCGGGCGAGCTGTGGATGCCCGGGCCACAAGGACGCACGGAAAAGTAGTGCTTGGCTGTTAGACGCGGACACCCGGCGAACACTGCATCCGGTTCAACGCCGCTTTGACCAGACCGTCGGCAAAGCATCAGTGCCCTTGCCATCACCGCTCCCCCATCGTTATGACGACCGCTGCTCCAGCGAAGGAAGCCCCCCCTGAGCCGCCGACCTTGGCACCGCGAGCCCATGTGCACCATCCCCGCCGTTCCGGCCCCTTCGTCGTGTCTATCATTCGGGGTCGGCAGCCGATCGAGACCGCACTCTCGTGGCCGCCGCCGCCCTGCGTTTGTTAGGGAGCAGCCCACCTCTCCCACGCCCCCGAAAGGCAGCATAAGCCAGCCCAAACACGCCTCCGGGCCCCGGAACGGCCCCCATCGTCTGGTGTCCCGCCCTCCCTCCTACTTCGAGACGCCGGTCGGGAAGGGGGGGGGGGGGGGGAGCCATCAGGACGGTTGGGCCCATGGTGGGACGAGGTGACAAGGATCGACTGGGACGGGGGGGTTTCACGATGGACACCCGACGGCGCTGGTCACACAGCGGCCAGCTGGACTAGGGGGAACAGACGAAGAGACGAGCAGGCGCTTTGCGGGTATGCCCTGAGGGTGTGGTGGGGGAGGGGGAAGCAAGAGAGAGAGGAAAGGTCGCCTCGGAGCACCACCGTATTCACCACCCTTTTTTTGGACGGTGGATGCCTCGGAGCGATCATGGCTCCCCTTCCCGACATCCCGCCGCGGCCATGCCAGCCCTGGCGGCTAGTCTGGGGGGGGATCAGAGGCCGGGCCTCTTCCGCATAGGCCAGCATGGAACCCTAGAACACGGACCAGAGGGAAGGAGGGGGCGGAGCAAAGAAGAGATTGCGTGCCCGGCGCAGGGAGAAGCATGGAGTGGTTGTTCTTATAGCCGTCCGTAGCGCGTTCCGAATCACTTTGGACGGCCCAGCATGATTCGCCTGGGTGCTTTTATTGCCTTGATGCCTACCCTATCTACAGACACCCCCCTCCTCCTCCTCTCCTCTAGGACGATACGAGCTCGTGCTATAATCCTCTCCTTGCGCCGCTGCTCTTCATATGGGGCCAACTACCCACGGGGGGCGATCCCGCGGTCGAGAACCCGGACTAGAGAGGCCTTGCCTAGCCGCCCTGGCCGCGCCGGCCCTATTCTCGCGAAATGGGCTTCGTGCGGTCCCGGAGCCAGCAAGGACCTCCTCCAACCTACCGGTGACCGAGGGCAAACGGCTCCTCCTTCCCCCTCCCCCTCCCAATGGAGGGTGTTCGACGAACGCTGGAGGTCTGGCGTACCACAAGCGGGCCGGGAACCGGACACACTGGCCCGTGTTCCTCGTAGGGCCAGCACATCTCCCCAGAACAACCCGGGGGAATCCCGGTAGGCATGGCCCCTGAGGGGTGGGTAGCCGTCCAATGCGAACCAGCGCCAGCACCAGCACCACCGCCGGCCGCCGACTAGCTGGGAAAGACGCCTCGCTCCTTCATGCGCACTGCCTCCTCCTGGGCCAGTGACGCGGCTGTGGCGGGTTGCTTAGGGACCGACGTCGAGGGGCAGGGGGAGGCGCCGGCCAGAAGGCTCTTCTGTGACCCCTACGGGCCTCCAGCCAGGGGCCGGCTCGCTCGGCCTCATAAAAGACCCCGGGGGCCAGAAAGGGTAGGCCGCCACAACGCGCTCCGCAGGGGGCGACATGGCCGTCCGGGCGTGTCGGACCTGAACCCCCATCTCCAGGTCGCCGCCTTCCCTCCCCCCCCAAAGATGCCAGCCAGCCATCCCGGAGACGAGCAAGCACCCAGCACCGGCCGCCCAGGGGAGGTTTCCCTCTCCGCCCCTCCCGAGCGAGGCCCAGACAGCTCCGGGGAGGGCCCCCAAGGGACGAGAAAGACGGGCAGGCAAGCCCGGAGAAGGGGGGGGGGGGGGGGGGGGCACCAGGTGTGGGCAGACAGGCACGGCCGCGAAGGTCGAGGAACGAGGCGGACGGCACTAAACCACATTCCGCAGTTAGTCGGGCTACTACGGGGGGGAGGGCTCCGCATTTCCTGTCAGAAAACACATCGCCGGCCGTCACGGACAGACGATGGGACCAGTCCCGGCCTCTGTTTTACCTGGGAGCTTTTTGGGGGCGGTTGAAACCGGTCCACGAAGGGGGGGAACGCCTTGCGTGGGAGCGTCGCTGCTCCAGGGAAGGGGGGGGGGGGAGGGGAGTTCAAGGCCCGGCCTGGTGACGAGAGTTCGCGCGGCTGTTCGGGGCGAGGGCCGCTCGGGGCCGGGGACAGGGTCGGGAATCGGCGAACCTCACGACCATGGCCCCCCTCTCCCCTCCTCCACAAAGTACGAATGAGCGAATGCCCGTTCCGTGGGCTGGCCAGAGTCGCTGGTCTCTTGAGATGCTCGCCGTCCGTCCGACATCATCATCATCCCGCCACGACCCGAGGGGGGGGCGCGAGCATGTACAGGCCGCGGGCGTGGGCGGTGACCCGTCACCGACTCGGGGGGGGAGAGGGCCCTGGGAGGCGAAGGTGACATCGCCAAACGCCAACACACGCGGGTGGATAGTAGCATCATTGTTTCCAGAAGAGGCGTTTCCGGGTGCTACCGTATGCAGTGCACGTCAGGAAAAAAAAGAGAAAAAAAAAAAAAACCTGGCCCGGCGGCCAACAGAGACGCCGCAGCAGCGAAGCCTTCGACCCAAAGGGAGGGAGGGAGCATCCGCCCTCCTACGGTCCCATCCCTCTCTCTCCTCCCCGCCGCCAGTTTGACCCTTGTTCTCCAGCGTTGCAGTCCCACGGATGGCCCAGCAGGCCCAGCAGGCCCGGGCGACGGATTTTCGCCAAGGCCTTCTGGAAGGACGACCCTGTACGCCTAAGCAACTTTGCTGTTCTATGTATATACTCCACCGCTTGGTGTGTATGTATTGTATGGTATGTATGTACTGGCCGGGGGGAAGCGGGCGGGAGCGGCATACACCCCCCCCCCCCCTTTGGGAACCGGTCCCCCACTGGACAACAGAGCAAACTTGCCATTTTCAATTTCGGCAGCTGTGTCGCAGTAGATCCTCTGGCCACCAGCCCCGTCACTTTCGCCCGCGCGCATCATCAGCTATGTATATACCGGCGGTATGGGATTCTTGGTGCCAGGGGCTGCTGGCACGGCGGGCGGGCATGACGGCCGCTACATTGCAACCGTCCTAGTCTCGGCTCCGCCGATCATGCGCGGGCGCCAGAAAGAAAGAAGAAGAAGACACCATCCCCCCCCCCCCCCCCCCATCAGCGCCCGCTCAGCCACACGTGTACGTTACATGTTACAAAGCTCTGCGTGCCGTCGGCGCCCGAACGAGTTGGCCTCCCATATCGCCGCCATGGTGGCAAAAAGGGCTTGTTGCTTGGGCTCCTACGTAGCCCGGCGTGCTTGTGTGGCCGGGGGAACAATCGGGTTTTGCCCCACGCCGTCGGGCTCGGCGGGAACGACACGACCCATTCAGCTGCAGTCTGGGCAGGGCCGAAGGGCCATACCGAGCCCGTTCGCCAGAGGCGGCGGGAAAGGAGGGAGGGCAGAAATTCGTGGCTGGCTGGAGCCACGTCTTTTACGGCAACCTGACCGCAGAGCCACCGCCCTCCCCCGGCCGTGGTGTCGTGAAAGCGGTGAGTTTCCGTGACTTTTGGGCGCTGCAGCAGGGATGGTCAGGCTTCTCCACCAGATACCAAAGAGGCTGTAGGCGTACGAATACGTCTGGAAGGCTTCGTGGGCTACCTGCAGGGCCTGGGGGGCTGATGCGAACACATGGTGCCGCCTTGGTCCCCTAAGAGGAGGAATCGTCGACGGAATATCCACCGCGATCTGCTGCCCGGACAGGGCAGGAGGCTGGTCAACATTGCACGTCACCTCCGACTAAATAGCTTTTAGTACGTCGGTGTCAAAAGCCCACGGCTTGCACCATGGGAAAACGGCATGGCCCGAGTCGCTGGTCACCTAGCAAAAGGTCCGAGTATGTGGTGGTGGCATCAAGCTTACCTCGACCCGACGTCGAAGCACCGCCGCAGTCAAGGCATGACAGGGGGTTTGTTCAAAAGAACGGTGGGCTTTTGTCGCTGCTTCCCGTTGACACGCCCGCTCTGACCCTATCCGACAGGGAGGCCGTCCCTTTTTCTCCACTGACGAGCAGGCCATAGAGGGGGAGGGAGGGGGGGGGGGGGGGAGACTGCGGTTCGCGGAGGAGGCGGCGGCGGCGGCGGCGGCGGCGGAGGAGGCGGCGGCGTCGGTAGCGGCGTCGGCGTCGTGTATTCCCCGTGGTGGTATGGTGGCCGGGCACTTTACCCGCTGGCCCATGGTTCGTTCCGCCCTTGACGTCCGGACGGCGGGCAGGCAGCGTCGTTCTGCTGCCCACCCAAGGATTCCCTCCCACGGTGATGTGCGAGAGCCCTCCCCCCCCCCCGAGCGACTCTCTGAATAAGCGAGACGGACAGACCGGTAGGTAGGCCATGCACGTCAAGACCGGGGGAGCCACAAGGGATGTAACGCAAGGGGATCCGGGATGATGGATCAGCACATCTGGAATACCTGTCGACATGGAGAAAGTCTAAGCCGGCATTCTTTACGCAAGGAGCTTAGTAGCGTATCGAGATTCATGCGAGCGGAGACGCCTCAGGGATGCGCCCAGGGCGCTCGCTGGAGCGCCGTCGCGACAGCGCACAGTTGGCGCCTCGTCCTGTCAGTCTCGCGCCGCACGAGAGACCGACTTCATGAGCGGTCGTCCTGGCTGCCACTGGCTCCCACGTATGAACCATGAGATAGAGGTCTCTCTCAGGGGACGCGCTGACAGCCGCTTGCTTGGCCGTGCGCTCAGGAACAGGTGGTCATGAGCGGCATCCGCGGGCCAGGAGGCGGGCCACAGGGGTCGTCACACTTAACGCGTCGTGAGTGGGTGCACGGATGCTTCCCCGGGCACCCTGACCGCCTACCTCACCGACGTAATGCGCGTGTCACGAGGTGAGACCAGCGCCTTCCGGACTCCGGAACGCAGGACGCGGCCCAGGGACAAGCAGAGACGGCCCAGCGACTCGGCCATGCGAAGGAGAAGAGTGGTTAGCAACAGCATAGTCGGGGGGGAGGGTGGCAAGGGGCCTGGGGGCTTGGGTTGCGCCCCCCACTGCGGACAGCTGGAGTCGAACTAGCGAGTGGTTCTCATTGATCATTGATCGATAGTTGAAGACTGACCGCCGTGCTTTTTCTCAGGGACTTCGGCAGGTGTGTGAACGAGTAACAGCCCGGCTCGGCGGTGATCCGATGGTCGTTCCCAACTCCCTCTTTGTCTCCCACACATACACTTGGCCTTTTCCGGTGATTTTACCGAGTCGGCGGCCCAGGGGGGATGGCCGTAGACGAGCCAGTCACGCTTCTATACTGGCCCTTGCACCCATCCGGCAAGATCAGAAGAGTAGCCATATACCTAAGGGCGCCGGCAGCGCGTGACTGGCCGGGCCCGCCGGCCGTGATATAATCTTGCCGAGTGCATAAGTTAGTGTATCCTGCCCGCGTCTTAGTTTCGACTTGATAGCCCGCGTTGCGTGTCTGCACCGGGTGCCTGCCTACTGACCTGCTTACCAGCCCTTCTAGACCGCAGGCGGCCAGTGTGCGTGGGCTTAATAGCAACCAATGGCCAGAGGCGTAGAGACCCGACAGTCCTTGTTAGCGTCCGAACGGGTTGACAAGTAGTTGGACTGGCAGCGCGGCCTGGCAACTCGGCCTGGCTTGTCCCGAGCTGGTTTGAGGCCTCGTCTAGTGAGTTAGTTGCCCTCTCTCGCCGGAAAGGCCGTGAAACGGGACGGGCGCAGTACAGCCCTACCGAGCATGCATGTGTGTCGCTGCGTCGAGCGTGTTTCAGAGGCCACTGGAAAAGGTTCCCTCTGGCCGGATGCTGCTAACACGAAGCGGCTCCACCAGCAATAGATTCACACTGCACAGGCGGGAGGGGCGCTTCTGTGTAAGCCTGATAAACGTGAGCCGGGTGCCGTATGGCAATCCGCACAGGGCAGAAGGAGAGGCCGGCGGCCCTGGCGTGGAGAGCACGGGGAAAAGGACTGGACACTGGCTGGCACAGCGCTAACGACACCAGATTATTGGAAACTTGACAGTCGAGGTCCGTCGCTTGGGACAATGCCTTGACGTGACGTGACGGGAGTGCTAACGGGACTGGTCCGACGACCCGTCTCTTGCGCCTGGCTCTGCTGGCTTGACGCGCCGTGATACAGGCGGTGAAAGTCGGCCGGCTGTCTGTCTGGTTTCTGCGTCTTGTTAGGCCCCTAGAGAGTGAGAGAAGGGGGGAGGGTTATTTCAGGCGTGGAGATGTACTGTGTACGATGTATCCAACCTTCTCGACCCATCCATCTTAGATGTATGTACATACTATACAGTAGGCACGCACGACCTAGTGAACAAGGGCCCCCAAACCGACAGCGTGGTCAGCAGAGAGGACCATATTTTGCCGAGACGAGGTATCCAGCCGGGGGGGGGGATACCAAAGGTAATGTCGTCAACTGGCCATGTGCAGCTTGACGGTGTGCATAGTCGGTGGGTCAGGCGAGGCACTAACGTCGAAAAAGACGAGCGATGCAGGTCCGTTTTGAGCCACGGTCGAGATTAGACAACCGATCTCCCAGGACCGCACGGCGGTCGCAAGCCGGATCGTGCAACCGCGACTGCACCGGCAACAAGGCTGTTCCTGGCGCGGTTCCTGGCGCTGTTCCTGACGGGAGTGCGCAGTCCCGGATGCTCGGCTCGCCATGCGGCTTTGGGTCGTGAACGCATCGCCGTGTCCCAGCCAAAGCCATGCAGCGACATCCCAGCCGACGCCCCCATGATTGGGCCGGGGCCATGTTGCATTACATCCAGACACTGACTGACTGACTGACTGACTGACAGACAGACAGACATTCGGCCTGCGTGGGGATGGATGGGACAAGGGAGGGCTCGCTCCTGGACGGACGGGTGGACGGGGTTGCCATCCAACCGCACACACAAATTCTTATACACAGGGAGCCCTGTAAGCACCGAGGTACCGACCTAACTGCACTCCGACACCTTGGCACGGATTCGGGCGGATCCCCCCGCAGCTGGAAAATAGTAGGGAGAGCGAGAAGCGTAGTCGACCCAGGAATGGCTCAGACTACCCGAATTGGTGTACGGCCATGGACCTCAATTTGGGGGTGGCTAGGTAGCTCATAGACTACGGCGGAGCGTAGGATGGATGAGCTGGATGAGGCACCTCAAAGTCTGACACCGTCGCGAGGGGGGCCGCGGGCGTGCGATTTCCCAGCCGGCGCGGAACGATACACACAGACTGGGCTCGCCGTTTGAAGGCAAAGGGCAGCCCGAAGCCCCAAAATAGCAGGACGGCAGAAGCAGAGGGAGAAGAAGCATGGAAGCTGTGGATGCCGGGGCAGGCCGTATTCCAAAAGGTTCTAGGGCTGTAGGCGTTCAAGGCGTCGCCGAGATTGACAAAATGAATTGATGTCACAGTGGTCATGCCTGACCATGGATGTATTGGCAGCGGGCCCTGCTCGAGGGTCCGCTGCGGGAGATGGCCTCGACGGGCCACGGATGGAGCGGTGACGGACCAGGTAGCCAGGGCCGTCAGAAGCGGCCAGGGCAGGCAGGCAACAGTGCCGCGATGGACCAAGATGAACCGCCAGGAAGCGCAGGCCGTCGAAATTGCCTGCACTAGTCGGCACCCCCTCGACCTGGTTTCCATGGTTCGCGAGCGTTGTGATCCCCGACGAGGGACGCGACGGAGGCGCAGCCGGTCAGTGCTTTTCCTCCCCTCCCCCCCTTCCCCTGGGTAGGGTCCGTAGGGGAGGGAGCCTTGGAGAGAGAGGGAGGGAGGGCCCGTGACCGTCTTTCTTTCTGTCTTTCCTTCCATCCTTCCAAAGCTTCTGTGCGTCCGATGGGCCGGCTCCCCCCCTCCCCCCCCCCCTTACGCCCCCCCTGATCCGGGCCCCCTGGCGAGCTTCTCGAAGTCTTCTGGAATCCTTCTTTTTACAGCTAGTCCCAATCTCAGGCCTGTTTGAGAGATTGTCATGGCACCACGGCATTGGTCCAGGGGCGATGTCATCCCCCACACGCTGCCCACCCGACATGGGTGAGGCTTCGCATCCCGTTGGTCGACAGGACGCACACCCAGGAAAAGTCAATCTGCTAGTCGCCTTCGTTGACACCAATTGTTCCGCAGTCCAACAGAAAAGGCCTCCCTCGCTTCCGTTCGTATTCTTGCCAGCCCGACGACGCGTACGAGCGAGGGAAGCTGCCCGAGCCGTGGAAAACACCTGGACGGGCCCGCCGTCAGGTGGGAGTGGTGGGCAGGAGGATGCCGCGGACGCGTCGCGAAAAAGGAGGTTGTCGCGGCTGGGCTGCCCGCCGCCCCCCGTATACGAAAACGTTCGTTGCGTTACATTTCGATAGACCCATACATTTTGATAGTCTGTACCAGGCGAGCCAAGGTTCAGCCACCGCAGGTTCCGCGGCCGGATGACGACTCCACGAGGTCTGCCTTTCGTAGCCGGCCCTCCAGTGCATGCCGAGCAACGGAGGAGGATGGATGCATAGGGAAGTAAGTACTCGTACTGGTGAATAAAGTTTGTGTCCAAGTGCTTTCATCCTTCCACTTGGAGGTGAGCCGGGCGCCCGCGTACGGGGAAAGTGGTGGTTGTGTGGAGACGGGCCCTGCTGTGGGAGGTCGCTAGGCAAACAGCCCGGAGCAGTAAATGGCACAGGACTGAAGGGAGGCCTGTCATGCCCGCGTGCTTGATAGCATTCTTGCATCATCGGCGTTCCATGCAGCCGGCGGCTGGCGGCACGTAGGCACGGGGACTGGGCGAGCTGGGCGGGACAGGGCAGGGCAGGGCATGGCACGGGATGGGATGGGATGGGATGGATGGGATGGGATATCGCGGGTGCCCGCTCGGTGGCTTCGGTTGGCGAGCACTGAGAAGAGATGCCGGGTTCGAGAAGTGACAGATGTGATGCGCGTGCTACTGCAGTGTGAATGGGAACGGCAATCTCCCGTTGGCCCCTACTGGTCCCTACTGGTCCTAGTGCGGCGGTGGTGAGGTATTGCGGGCGTTAGACGGGGGCGGGAAAGAATAAAAAGAATAATAAGCCGTGGGCACTTGGCCGTAGGTGGCAGTGCGGTTTCGCAAAGTTACTGACGATGGGCGCGGACTGTGTGGGATCCCATTAGGTTCCCCCCAATTTCACGGGGTATTGTTGAAGGCCGGCTGCAGATCATCATCGGCGGGACCGCAAGACGGCGCGCGTGCTTTGATTGATGCGGGCACACACGAGGGCATCTGGTCGTGCCAGCGCGATCGGCCGTTGTGCCGTCGCCGTGGCCGTTTGGGGGGGGCAAAACCTTCGTGGGCGTGATACGCTGCGACGGTTGCCGCCGCGGGCAAATAGGATCCCATGTAGGTTTCGTTAGGACGGTGAGATGTAGTGATGGATGTCATCCAGGAGTGCGAGTATAGAGGTAGGGAGGTAGCGTCCAATTCGTTGAACTCTTGCCCCAAGCTCCGACGCCTCCGCGTGGGCGGGATGCAGTTGACGTGACGCGCGACGCTGCACCCGTCTGTCGCCCATGCTGTTAGTATAGATGCATTAAGCTTTTGTCTTTCTGCTAGCTCTCGGTACAGAGCAAGGTAAGCAGTATGTAACAGTAGGAATCCATGAATCCATCTTCGATATGGCTTGCTTGAGTTGGCCGGCTGCCCTTTGTTGCCAGGACCTTTTTGCTCAGCGCGTCCCAGCCCAGTCCCATACCTACATAAGTACCTAAGTATCTACCTACCTATTAGTATGTGAGTAAGTACTTAGGTAGCTCAGGTATGGGATCCCATGAAACCAACCTTCCCAATATTGCCCGACGGTTTCTTTCGGGCAGGAGCTGTGACCAACGGCAGTCAGTCGTCCAGTGTGGCTGTCTCGAAGGATCTGCTCCATGGCCCAATTCGTACCTGTATCCTTCACCACAACCCTGGGACCTAAGATAGGTAACCCAGCCAACAAATGCGGTACCTGTACGGATACATTCTCACGGTGGCCTGCCGGGAGCCCTTAAGTCGTACGGATGGGTTCCGGAGAGAAGGGAGGCATGTATGCACAAGTTCCACACGGTGGGTACATATAATACACTCCATACATCATACCGCTACATTACATATTATACACCTACATCACGACAGGTGACTTCACTTACACACTCCCTCTCCCTCTCTCTTAGGCCTGGAGGCCACCCCGGCAAGTCTCCATGACTGGCTGGCACATGACACCCGCATAATGTGTAATGCAGGCCCGGGAATGAGCAATGATCCCCCTTCGTCCGATCAGGAGGGCCAACCCGCGCCAGCCCGGGGGCCCAGGGATGAAGTGCGTAAGAGAGACTAAGAACCTAGGAGAGAGAAAGAGGGAGAGGGAGATGGGTAATTGACTGCCTCCTGGTCGCTGGCGCCCCGGCATCGTCACCGGTCATCTGCAGCGCCAGAAAAGCGCACCATATGTTTCGACTAGAGCCGTCGTGAGGCTACGCAGCGCACTCACCCGTACCGCCTGTAATTAGCTCCCATCCCCGGCGGCCGCCTGGCCACGGCCACACCGGGAACATGGATCGTCACAGCATAACGCGTTCGCCAGCCCGCCGTGTTGTCGTTGTTGTTTGGCGACGGCATGTCCTCTGGCCAGCCGGGCGTGGAAACCACGTATCCCATAGTCGTAGGCGGCCCACCTCCAAAACAGCGCTAAGGTCAGCTTGTAGGTATTTCAGGTACCAGATTCCTGCAGAGGCCCCAGAATAGGAACCCCCTAGCGGGCGGCCAGTCTTCTTTAGCACCCTGGCAGCGCTGGGTCCATTTTCAGCAGCGCGCCCACTGGAGATGACGAACGGCAGGCAGAGGGTATCGCCCACTCAGCCATGGATGATGGGATGGGGACGGTATGGGACCTACACTACTCCGTACGAAGCATGGATGCGCTGGACGAGTGAAGAGGGGGAGGGGGGAGGGGGGAGGGGGAACACACAGACAGATACATTCATGGACAGCCCGTGAATACCTACCTTAGACATGGAAAGTCGAGTGAAGGAGTTGGGGGCTCTGTGGAATGGAGAGAGAGAGAGAGAGAGAGAGCAGACCTAGAGAACCTGCAAGCATCCATCCCATCTCGCGTCCTCCCTCTCTCTCTCCCACACACACACACTCTCACTCTCTCTCTCACTGTCTCTCTGCCTCCTCTCTTGTTTTTCTCTCCCTCTCGTAGGCGGCGGGCACGCGCATGGAAAACGGAGCGTCCACTATAACAAGTATGTAGGTACCTACCTAGGTACCTCCCCTACTACAACCTTGCCTCCTCCCTGCCTCCCTTCTTCTCTCATACCCAACCCGGGACTCGCGCAGTCCCTGCCAGGCCCCCCCCCCAGTTTCGTTTCAACAAGCATCCATGAATAGCGCTTTGGCCAGCCATTAGACTGGTCCAGGGTACGTTGCTAGGCAGGTCGCTAGAGAAGGGCCTTCGCAGGAGGTACATAATTACATAGCCTTCTGGGTCCCGCCGCAGGAGGGAGCTGTTGGCTAAGTAGGTAGCGGGTGTACTCCGTACTGTACCTGAGGTCCCGTAAACTACGAACTAGCAGCAGCAGCAAAAAGACAAGGCAGCTGCACTCGTCCAGTCGATTTTCCATTCTGGTTTTCATCGATGTCACCTCTTGCAGTGATTTTTTCTTTTTTTTTCTTCTGAATCCGACTTCAGGCCATATTATTTTTGCGTCCTCCCTTCACACACAGGTCGCATCCTGACACCTCTCACATCCCTCTCCAACACGCCGCCCGTGTGTTCATCGCGAGCACCATCAACCGCCTCCTCCAAGGTAAGGACCACCTGCTGCCCTGTTTCCCGCCTTAGCGTTTGCCTGGCCTGGCCAGCCTGCCGTTGCAGTGCGCTGCCCCGTGCCGTACATACTTTCCCATGGGATACTACCACCACCTGCTCTCTGCCCTTCCCTACTACCTCTATACCACAACTACGCGCTCGTTTGTGCATGTACGGGCGAGCAACACCACGCTCGCTCATCGTGGGCCTGGGTCTGTGTCTCTCCGTACGCGCGCACTGCCTCGGTGCGAACGCGCAAGCGATGCAGATGCATCACGTTGCTGCTGCTGCTGCTGCGGCTACTCGGGCGCCCTCGATAACGACCCCATCTCTCCGCCATCACCCCTCCCAAAAAACCGCGGGCTGTCTGTGATGGTCCCAAGTGGAAGAATTGGGGCGTTGTCGTGGGCCCGAACCACACGAGTCGCAAACCATCCCATTCCACATCCACCACTCCCACCTGCCTGCCTCCCTTCCCACCCCCCTTACCCATGGGCGGGCTGGCCGGCTGTGCAACCCGCTGCCCGAAATAAAATACACAAACACTCAGACTCCTTCCCTTCTTGCCTTTTCCCATTGTTTTTGCATCGGCGACACTGCCCTCCCACGCAGGTCCCTTGCTTCCGCTTTGCCCGCCTTGTAGTCCGCACAGGTTTGTGGTGCTGACACCAACGCGCCTTCCAGACGACAAACTTAAGCGACGCACGTCGAGGCCAGACACCACCACGCACCGAAACTTCTTCGCGAGTCGGTCGAGAACCCTCCTCCCCACTGGAACAAACGACTCTGTTTGTTGCCTGGCCGCCCTCGAAGCCGTGCCAGCCCGACGCGCTTTGAACAACGAGGCAATACGCCCTTTCGCCCCTCCCTCCCCGCGACTTTGTGAAACTGCTGTGCAGCTTCCCAGCCCGACCTGAACACTGCATCGCCAGTGTTCTAACGGCCTCGGTAGATTCGGCCTCGCTCTGCCCCATCTGCAGCCGTCTTGGTCGCTGTCCACTTCGCCGCGTCACCCGGCCCCCTCGGAGACTAGAGAAGCGCTTCCGCCTCCGACTCCGGACGCTCCTCCTGCAGCCTACACATCCAAACAGCCTTTGCAACCCGTACTTGGCCTTCCTGTACGGACCGGCTCTTACTGAGTGGCCCGAATCCATTCCGCAGTATCCATTCTGCCCCCCTCGGGATACCGCACCCGCAGCGAAACCTTGCTCGCGACGCCCCGCAAGCTTTGTTGGGGAAAGTGAAGACCTCACACGTGTCGGTTTCCACCCGTCACAACTCGCATCCGAGTGCTAGGTACGTGAATGATTCAATTTGCACGGCGGCTGTGACCGCCTGGGGCCAGCGATGGAGCCCTTGGTGCTGGGTTGGATCCAGTCCGTCACCGAACGCATTGGGTACTCACCGCCATCTGCACTGCGACCAGCATGCGAGTTACAGTCCACGACTGGGCTGGGTACATGGCTGGTGGCATGGCTCGCATGCTCTGCCTAGCGACGTCCCCACGTAAGGCAATAAAACTAATGCGAAGTGCAGTTCATCAGCTCCTGGAGCATCCCGAACCCTAATCGCAGTTGAAAAGTCCGCAAGCCGCTCCCTGAGGCCAACCACCCCAACCCATCACGCCGTCCTGACCGAGGCGTGATCATCCACCCTCTTGTGCATCGCTGCTTGCGCTATGTCAAGGTCCCCCCCGACGGAGATTATGAATATTACGAACATGCTGGACAAGCGAGCAATGAACGGACACGCCCCTTCCTCCGAGCAGCAGGCGCTTTCGCCCCATCCCCACATGATGGGAGCTGCCATCGACAGAACAAACTCGCCGCACGGTTCAGAGAGTTCCCATTACTCAGTTCCCCGGTCCGGCCCCGGTGATCTGCAGGGCCTGAACGGCATGGCCGGTGCGAGACCGTACGGTTCTCCGAGACCTTTCGGCTCCCCTCGGGCCTTCGGCTCTCCCACCTCGATGGGCGGCTCCCTTCCGATGCCCGACCCCAGCATGCAGGCCAGCCTCCCGCCGGGCATGATGATCCCGCAGATGCCCCCTATGCACCAGCAGGGTAACGGCATGGCTGTTGCCTACCCCCAGGCCCCCAAGATGGAGCAACCCCAACAGGCGCCGCAACCTCCGGTGAAGGCCTATCCGTGCAGCACCTGCGGCAAAGGCTTTGCTAGGCGCTCGGATCTCGCTCGCCACGGTATGCTTGGACTCGGGATGGGCGAAAAGGAGACCGGTTGGCTGACTCAATTACAGAACGCATCCACAGCGGCATTCGGCCCCATGTCTGCGACTACCCTGCTTGCGGCAAGCAGTTCATCCAGCGCTCTGCCCTGACTGTCCACCAACGTGTGCACACCGGTGAGAAGCCGCATATGTGCGAGCGATGTGGCAAGGTACGTGATGACTGCCCCCAGACTGTATCTTGGCGACATGTGCTAACATGCGCCTCTTCCTGCAGCCCTTCAGTGACTCTAGCTCTCTCGCCCGCCACCGACGTATTCACTCGGGCAAGAGGCCCTACAAGTGCCCCTACGCGGATTGCCAGAAGACCTTCACGCGCCGCACCACGCTGACACGTCACCAAAACCACCACTCGGGCACCGTCGAGGAGGCAGCAGCTGCCACGGCTGCTGCTTTGGCGGCTGCCAACTTCCCCAATCCCTGGGGCAAGTCGCACACGGTGCCGGGTCGCCAGGCCCGCAGCGACGGTGACCCTGGCTCGGCACACAACTCCCCCCTCAACACCCCCTCGCCGGCCCACCGCACCGTGTCCATGTCGCCCAACTCGGAGCTCTCTTCCAACGCTATGCGCCAGAGCGAGTATGCATACATGAACAACAACGGCGGTCTTCCGGCACACCTGCGCACAGACATGCACTCGCAGAGTCCCACATCGGCCCCGACCTTTGGCACGGGCATGCGTCCTACTTCGCACCCTACCGTCTACCCTCAGCCCCCGCCTACACTGGAGCCCAGTGTCGAGCCTCATCAGTCGGCTCCGGGCAGTGCTGCCGGCAGTCCTCACATGGGCAGCGTAGGCTGGGCCACCCCCCCTCCCATGCCTTCGCACATGCCCTCGCCGACGCACAGCAACAGCGGCAGTGGTGCTTACGTGTACCCGGATCCAGACCAGTCCTTCACGCCTAATGGCATGGGCCAGATGTACTACGGCGGCGCCTCGGGCATTCGTCGCCCCGGCAGTGCCGAGCCGGGAGTGCATGGTTTCGATAAGCGACATGACCAGCTTTGGCCGACTGTTGCGCAGTAGGACAGCAAGACGGTCGATTCAACCGAAAATGACTTACTTCGGCTTCGGGACTGGTACCAGTTTTCCACCCCGGACAGGGAGGGCTGGCGGCCAGTACCCACCACCAGGAATGCCTCGACGCAAGAGCATCCCAACGAGAACTCTCCCATCACCTAATCGATAGATTTCTTTTTCCCGGCACGATTGCTTTTTCCTCCGGAAGAATACCCCAGGGCATGGCACATCTCGTTTCCCCTTTCCCGCAACGGACTACGGGGTGCCACTGAACGGCGTTATGAGACTTTTGTGTTTTTGGGCATTGACTACCAAGCACGGGGGCGTTTCTTTACTCGTCACGGTCACGAACGCACGCATCTAGCACCCGTCTCCCCTACCCCCCCAATCACCCTACCTAATACAAGGGGCAAGGCTTGAGCCTCTGGCGGCTCTTTGTAATATGGACCCTGGACTCATTTGCCTTGGGCTCTTTATGGACGGCCCTGGCGGCACTGAGGGCCAGACGGGCCACTCTTGATTCGCGTTGATTTCTCTGCGGCGTGCTTTTTCCTTTGAGATTTAGACTGGATTGGCTCGGTGGCCTTGACGATTGCACTGCATGAGGGATGGAAAGGACAGGACAGGGTTCTAGAGGGAAACAAGGCAGCGCATCCAGGTGCCAAAAGGAGAACTCTGGGCGCAGGCTCCAACGCCACTGTATCTACACCATAGAATCAGCCACAGCAGCGCAGACAAGATGCTTGACTGGTCATATCCCTGGTTCGCTTCGCCTTCTGCTGTGTGTTCATGACTGCATACTATTTTGCTGTTTTTGCTCTCACTGATTTGTGTGGGCAGTGTGAAGATTTGTAGGTTTGCGAAGTCTATGTGCTGATTGTGCCAGAATGAAGTCATCTTGGCTTTGCCAAACCGTCTTCCTCTTATCTACTTACTGTTAAGAGGTGCCCAATTAATCAACGGCTAGTTACATACACATGTACACATAACCAGTACTAGTCAATATTGTCACTGTCAGAACGTAAGCAGAGAGGAAGAATGGTGCTGGACTGCACCGGTTCCAGGTGGTGTGTCTCTCGGACCTGCTAGGTACCTATATGTTATACTGCAATCCACTATGAAGCACCTGCATCTATGAAACAAACAAACGTGTGTAGGTAGGTATGTATGGAGGCATGAGCTTTGGCAATCCCTGTCTACCTTGTAAGCTGTTGAGCCATGTGGCCGGGCCAGGATGCCGCTGATCTTTGCACATGAATCTATGGCTCACGTGGCGCGGGACTTGCTATATGAGACACGGCTGCTGCTTGCCTGCCTCCCCTGTCCCCCCGTCGGTCCCATGTGTGTGTGCCCTGCGTCTATGGTTCCTGTATTCGCCCTGATTTGACTTTCCGGGATTTCCCTAGCAGATGAATCAAGAACATACAATCAGCCCTGGGACGGCCCCGCTGGTGGCTGGAAAAGGCAAACCAGGGCCCTGTACAGCAGGATGGGATGCAGTGGAACAGGCATTCCATACAGGTAATGAGTGGATTTACGAGCCTCCATACTTAGAAGTAGGTAAGTGGATTTCCGGTCACCAGCCCACCCTGTTGAAGGGAATGTACCCGTACCACCGTCCAAATTAGGAGGTAGGTGTTCACTTCTTGATTACATATAGCTTCCTGATATCCATCCTTTACCTCCTCTTGCTTAGTTGGATGTTTGATACAAATGGACGATGTATTTAAGTGCCTAGCTTATGGGTGGCCCGGCTGGCTGGGCAGTGCGCTGCCTTCCCAGGTATAGACTGGAGGATGGAGCTGAGCCAATCCCGCGCCTTCGAACTAATTAAGCTTCGTGTAAGAGGAGGTACATACATGCATGTTCTTCCTACCCGCCCGCTCTTCGAAGTCACTTCCTCTCGCGTTTCCTCGCCCATGCCGTGCCGCCGCGATGCCAGACGCCAAAACGACTGATGGCGAGATGGATGCCGCCCCGTCACGATCGTGCCATTTTGCCCGGACCCGGACGCTGACGGGCCAGGCCTGGGACGGGCCTCGCTTCCCACTACCAACCAGAGGCGCGCCGTGACGTCTTGCCTGGGTCGGTGTACGCCGGTGATCACAAATCAAAAAACCAAAACCAACCAACCCGGTCCGTCACGACACCCACTTCCCGGACGTCCTTCTCCTCCATTTACTTCCCTCGTATCCGCTGCTCGAGGGTGCCGGCAGATGCTCCGGCTCGGCACCATGGCCTTTCTCTTCGCCATCCCTTGCCCCTGCCCGCCTCCTCGGACTGGCTGCCTGGCTGCTGTGTGATAGCGCCCCCCCCCCCCCCCCCCCCTCCTCCTCCATCCCCCCCCCCCCCCGCCTCGCTAGCCCTCCGGCGCCGTCGCCGAGGCCCATGTACCCCCTCCCCCCGGGTGCCTGCATTTACATAAAGCTCTGGTGGTCCCGGTGTCGTCGACTGGGATCTGACCAGCCTTGGCCTCCGCGTCTGAGCAGATGCCGACGGAACGCGAAGTGGTCGGTCCATCCTACGACCCCGTCAACCCGGGCCCTCCACCCCCGCCGGGCCACGTCTCGCCTGAATCTCGCCTCGGCTACTGTGGGCGACTCGAGATATAAATCACCTGGGTAGGATTGCTTCTTCTCGAAGCGGTCCCGGTGGATTCAGTGTTCGGTGTCAGCCTTGGGGCCGTGTCCGAGGCGCACAAAGTCACGGCTCCTTTCCCCGTGTGTCTGGAAGCTGCAGCCGACAGACTGGGAATGGCGAGCATCCGGGACTTACTTCTCCCGGCGGACGACTGCCCGCCGTTGAAAAAGGAGCCTCGCGGAAGCTCCTCCTCTCCGAAGCCGGCCACGTCTCAAGAGACCACGCATTTCACCATCGAGTTCATCCTGGACACCATATGTCCACACTGCTATGTGGGCTTGAAGAATCTCAACACGGCCATCGCCGCTTACAAAGAACACCACCCCGAGGCGACATTCGAGGTTACCTGCTCGCCTCTCGTACTCAACCCCCACGCGGCGCGAAGTGGTAAGTCGGCAGGCTTCTCCCCCACCAGGCGCCTCACCGGCCCCTGGAGTGGTATCCTCCCATGGTTCTAGCCAGTTTGTCATGTTTGCTCCATGCCAACTCCCATTCATATTGGAAATGCTCCGGTATGTTTGAGATTGTACTGGCGGTAACACAACAAGCCCCTTCCCGTGTTCGCAAGATGCCCTCGGACTCTGCTCTTGTTCCTTTCGTCGTACAACTCTGTGAAACGAGCGAAGCTGCACCTTATCATGCCATCATCACGGGCCACGGGCCGGCGTCCTGCCGTGCCCCCACCCGGAAACAGAAAACTGGCTAACAATTTTCACCCCCTCCAGCATATAGCAAGCAAGAATATTACGTGTGGCAACGTAAATACCCCGTAGCACGGCTAAGCGAATGGGTCCAACTTGGTGCTGGAGTGGGTGTTGATTTTAGCTGGACAGGTCTCACGGGCAACACAAGAGACTCACACAAACTGTTGCGACTCGCACTCGAGGGCGGCCCTCCCACCACGCTCCGAAGCACCGCCTTCACGGCGGCTATGAAAACGCCGCCGGGGCCATCTTGCTCGCCAGGGACCGGCGTACCTCGGCCGTCGACTGCCGAGCTACCAGGCCACCGTGGCCCGGCAGCGCAGATGCGACTCCTCGAGACTATGTACCGCGAGTATTTCGAGCTGGACAGGGACATCTCTTCGCATGCCTTTCTCGCGGACGTGGGGTCCCGCGTCCTCGGCATCCCGGCGGCCGAGGTACTGGACTGCCTGGAGAGGGAGGACTGGGACCAGGCGACCGAGATGCTTATCGACGACGTGCGGAATAGAGGCTTCAGGGCCATCCCGCAGTTCATCCTGCAGGAGAAGTATCTGGCGGGAGGATGGCAGCAGCCTTCTTTCTTCCTCGACGTCTTCGAGCAGATCCGCAAGAAGGGCAACCGCACAAGAGCCGGTTCTGAGGGAGGGGGGTCAGCGAGCACAAGAGGCCGATGCCAATGAGGGCCGCCAAGGGTGACGGGGGTTGGCACCACGGTGCCGTTCTTCTCTTTCCCTCCTGCCGTGAGGCCGTGCCCAGCCGCCCGTGTGGGAGGGCCGTGATGAGAAGGATCCATCGCAGGCCGCCTAGCACCCGTTCGCGCATGTATACATGACAAGAAATGCAACCAACCAACCCCGGCCTCTGAGGCTCGTCCCTCCCGACTAGCTCACGTCTGCCATCTGTTCTGTCCCAAGTACGCAAGCAACGGTGCGAGAGAAAGAAGGCACGGGGAAAGGAGGAAGATGGTCGCCCCTCTTGTGATTAGTGATCGCTGGGCATGAAAGGCCGAGGAAGAGGTAGGGAGAGGTCGGTCCGGGAGGTGGCGCCGCGATGACCAGAGCATCGGGACCGTATACATCCGCCCATCGTATCATTCTTGCCCCCAGCTGCATGCCTCCGACGGCGACCCGGCTCATGGGAGCTGGTAGTTTTTGAATGTTTCATGATCCAGGTCCCTCGAGCGTGTCGCCGACGCCACGTTGTAACCCCCCGTCGGCTACATGGGATCACGCACGGAGGGAGAGGAAGTTCGTCTTCTAACCCCCCCCCCCCCACGAGGCTGCATCCACGGAGGGCGCCGGCTTCTCTCCCCCTTCTCCCCCTCTTTTACGGGTTTGACATGCGTGATTTTGCCGCTCCCTCCCTCCCTTTTCCCCCTCGTGGCATGTGGCGCCATCCGCCACCGCCCAAGGGGTGGGAGAGAGGGGGAAAGCTGACATGCCGGCCTCCAAAGATGACAGATCGCGTACGTATGCGGGCGACCGCGCGCAGTGCTGGTCGGTCGTGGGTGTTTGGCACCAGTAAGAAAGGCGGGGGGGGCGCCGTGTGGTGCCCCCAACGAGGCTGGCTTACCTCAACACATGGTCCCCCGGTAGATATGGATGCCTCCCCCAGACGGCGGGCGGGGAATCGTTGGTCTCCTGCTTGGTTTCGATCTGTGATCGTGGTGTCCCCCGCCTTGATTCGACGGTCGGTTGTTTGTGTGTTTGGGTGGCATGGCGCATTGGTCTGCGGTGACGAGAAAAGAGGGAAGGATCGAAGGGACAAGGGGGAGGGGGTGAACGATTGTCATCGGTAGGAACCCCCCCCCCCCCCCCTCCCGTGTCTTCTTGATCGAAACCGGTCAGGGGATTATGCATACCATTGCATCGGGGAGCCTGATCGAGGGGGAGGGAGGTTGGGGGTTTTGTTGTTTCGAAATCCCTCCCCCGCCCCGAGCCCATATACATGTTTCCGAAAAGACCACGGGGTGGACTTGGTCTGGCGGCCGGGACGAGGACCGGAGGCTGGGAGGGGAGAAAATCACAAAGAGGAATGAGGAAGTCGTGGCGTTGCATGTTTTCGTGCAAGCAACCGGCCTGTGCCAAGACAGACGGGTCAGCATTGCCTCCTTGGGCGTTACACAGGTCTGTTGGCCCCGTGCTTCCCGTTCTTGCTTCCCGTATTTTAGATGTCTGGTCTATTAAGATACGCCCCGGACCTTTTTTGCTGGACGGGGTTTCCTCGCCGTGTTTACAGGAGACGGGCTGGGCACCGTACGGGCGGGCTTTTGGCCCTTGGCCGACCACGGTTCTCGCCATGCCCCCCTTCACCCCCCTGAACGCCAGAACGCACAATCCCATGCTTGATATGGCGGGTGTGAGCCGGCCTCTCTTCTCGAGGCGAGCCGGCCCCCCATGCCGGGTTTTTCTCGCTTGTAAAATTAAAATCAAGAAAATCCAAAAAAAAAAAACCCAAGACGTCCGTCTCGAACGCCACGTATGCAGCCACTGTACTCCGTTTCGTGTAATTAAAAAAAAAAAAAAAAAACTTTGGCGTGTCCCTCCCTCTCTTTTCGTTGCCCCAACCCCGGGCGGGCAAGCCGTAGCCTCTACCGGGGGTTCGACGGGCCGGTCTTAGCGCTTGAGGTGGCTGTAGTCCTGGAGGATGCTCGTCATGTGGGTGTTGGTGAGCTTCTTGTTGGTGCGGTTGACGCGGCGCTTCTGCTTGCCCTTGGGCATGTCCTTGATCTTGAGGCGCGGGTCCTCGCTGGCGGGCTTCTGGCCGACCGAGGTCAACTTCTTGACCATGTCGTCGAGCGACGGCAGCTGCACCTTGTGCCACATGACCTGGAACTCGGGGTCGACCTTGTGGAAGAGGCGCTCGTTGTCGAGCCAGACGTAGCGCGCGTGGCCGTCCTTCTTGGTGCGCACGACGAGGATCTTGTGCTCCTGCTCGAGCTGGCGGATGGCCTCGTCGCAGTCGGGCCAGCCGTCCTTGAGGTCCTTGACGTCGAGCTTGGAGGCGTCCGTCTTGCGCTGCAGGTACGAGAGCAGCGACGTCTTGTCGGTGACGCCGGGTATCTTGGCGCGGAAGGCGAAGACGCCGGTCCGCCACAGCGGCACCTTGGCCTCGAGGGCGGCCTTGGGGTTGGGGTCGGGCGTGTACTGGATGGCCGGGTGGTGCTGCATCAGCTTGGCGAAGCGGCGCTGCGACTCCTCGGGGGCGTGCTGCAGCGTCAGGTGGTCGAGGATCTCCTGCAGGTTCTTCTTGGTGCCCTTGGTTTTGAGGAACTCGATGGCGTACGTCAGCTGCGTCATGCTCTGGTCGCCGAAGGCCTGGACGGCGGCGGCGACGGCGGCGGGCGTCGGCGTCGCCGTGTCGCGGATGCTGCCGGCGCCGGCGAGGCCCTTGCCCTCGGCCCGCTTGCGCTTCGACGACGAGGGCGTGCCGTGCGACGTGTTGGACGCGTTGGACGGCGACGGCGACGGCGGCGCCAGGGCCCGCTTGCCCGCGGCGCCGACGCCCAGCTTGGAGGACGACATGGTGGGCGGGTGGACGGCGAGGGAGGAGGCGGACGGGGACGAACGAGGACGGGCTCTCCTGCGGGCGGGAGGGCGGCGGCGGCGGCAGGAGGAAAGAGAGAAAGAGAGGGAAAGAATGAAAGAAAGACAAGGATGCGGGCCGAGCGAGAGGTCGATGGAGGGGGAGGTGACGTCTTGGGGTCTTCAAGGCGGTCGACGTCCTAGCGGTTGCTGAATAAAGATGGATTCCATGTAAAGAAGGGCGACGACCACATCGGCGCGCTGGGTTGGTCTCGCGCGGCTCAAGTTGGTTATTAGATGGATGTACTTTCCACACCCTGGCACTGACTGGCTCCTGGGTCGCTGAGCTAAGCTTCCACTTTTTCCCGCTAATCAGGAACGCGGGTAATCGATATGGGAATTTCGGCGGGGCAGATCCGAGCCGGGCAATTGGAAGTTCAACTTGAGGATGCCATCCTGGCCTCCGGAAACCCAGTGCATCCATTTCCCACAGCAGTACCTCTTTAGCGACATCGGGGCAGCCCGGCCTCCAATCGCCTGTTGCCAGGACGGGCAAGCTTGTCGGCTCGCATCGACGGGAAAGCAATGATGCCGGCAACGGGGCGAGCCATGGGCCGCCTGTACGTATGTCGGTTATCGAATCGACGGGTCGGCCACCATGAATGCGGCTTCCCCCCCGGCAAAGACAGGGAAGGACACATACTACATACATATGTAGTAGTGACCTGGACGATCATCCCGCCTGGCGTAAAGGCGCTGCTGGCTCGTCACCGCTTTTCTGAAGAATAGGGCTACTTTACAGGCAGCGCCCGGCACGATTGCTGGCTGGCCGTCTATGGTCCTCCTTCATTCGCTTACAGGCTCGGAACTAGATGCAAGCGTTTGATTCGTGTGCCTTTTGTCCTGCAGCACGTGAGCCCCAGCCGCGGGGCCGGGCAGAAGCCAGAAGAATGTAATACATTCAGTTAGATAGTTGCAATAACCCGAAGGCCCCAAAGTGCCATGGGTATTAAGTACTATAGATACGGTGCGTCTGGCAGCAGGCATTGGTGGGAGGCGGGCCGCCCATGAGCTTGCCCTTCCCCAAAGAACCAGACGATCCGATCCTGCGAATACAAGTTTGACGACTGTCTCGGCACCAAGAGTCAGTCACATGGAACGGGCAGTTCCAGGGTCCAGCTGGCCCCCGCGGGGCAACACCCGAGCAGACTGGCGACGAGCAGTTGGCTTTGGGCCCCATTCATTCATCATCTGCCACAACGTGCCTTTCCACCAGCGAGTAGTAGCCTGGGAAAGAACCCTCGAGGCCCATCTCCCACGGGCGGGCTTGACCCCAGAACAAACATGGAAGTGGTAAAAACAAGTAGACGGCCCGGTGTCTATTAAACGGCCGTAAGGGCTATATTCATCTTCCGTCGTCAGTGCATCCTCCCGAATCCAGATGTATGTCGTGTCGAGAAACCAAACGGCGCTCATCCGTCGTCCTGCCCGGGCGTCTGTTCGCCTCTGTCTATACACTGGGGGGGTAGGGGGGGGGCGGTTGGGGATATCAAATATGGGGTGGGCGGAAAGCCCGTGGCCTAAGCCGACTCGGTGGCCGCCTGCTGGCTCTGCATGTACTGGTAGGCACCGAAGGCCACGAGGCCGCCGACGAGGACGACGGCGTACAGCATCGAGCCCATACCGGCCGAGCTCGTGTTGGCGCCCGCCGGGTTGGCCGGCTGCGAGGCCTTGGGCTGGGGGTCGCCGGGCTGTTGAAGGGCGGGGGGAAGAGGCCCAGGCGTTAGCAAGCCGGAGTCTTCCGCGGGAAGAGAGGAGAGGGGGGGGGGGGGGTCGGATAGATTTACCTGGCGCTTCAGCGTGCCCACAAGCAGCTGCTCGAGGGTTTCCCGGGCCTCGTCGCTGTGGCCGACATCCTCGAAAGCCTCCGTCGCGTCCTGGCCACCGACATCGAGCATCACCTCCTCTCCACCGCTGCGTGTGTGTTACACCGGGGTCAGCACCAACTTCGGTTATCGGGCCAGACCCGCGCATCCCATGTTGCGCGGCACCGGGGCCGGAGGGGGAGGGCGGCGCGCATATAGAGCTGTAGTATAGCCGAGGTCGGGCAGGGACTTACGGGTGCTCGTCGACAAACTTGGTTCCATCGTAGACCTTGTCGTGGATGACGAGGAACAGGTCCTTCTTGTGGTTGTGCTCAGCGACGTCCTGGTAAGTGTACTCCTTGGTGGCGGCCATTGTGAATGATGCGACTGTGGTCGTCGGGGAGGGTTTTCTTTTCGCAATGGGAAGGGGAGGGTTTTCTTTTCGCAATGGGAAGGGAAGGGCACGTGGGAATGGGTGCGAAGGAGAGAGAAATCGCAAGCGGTCGTGGGTCGACGGTCGGAGTGGAAGTGGTTGTGGTGGTGGAGGAGGAGGAGGAGGTGGTGGTGGGTGAAAAGGTGGAAGGAGGGACAGGACAGGGTAGACAAATGAGGATTGGAAAGCAAAGCTGTCGTCTCTAATCGGGCTTGACTGTACTTGTATTATTATGACGGCCGCCACCACCTCCTGCTGCTAATACCAAACTGCTAGTTACGAGATAATGTACCTCTCCTCCAGGATGTAGGTACATGCCTACCTACCTACCTACATACATACATACAGCGGACTTTCGGTCGATCCTGGGCCAGATAGCAAGCAAGCGGTCGCGCTTCGTCCCCGGGCCCGGCAGAAAATCAGATGTCGGGAAACTTGGGTAAAATGAACCCGCCCCTCCTGGCGAATAGCGAGCCTCCTATTCAACAATTATGCCAGCCTGGCCAATCCACGACGGTTCACGCCGGGCCCACGAGGGACGGATGCACAGGGCGGGGATTTGGGCATAAGGAAGTGGGCCGGGACCTTCGGGGCTCCGTTCTTTACTATTGGAGGTATTGACAAGAAAGCGGGAGGGGGCGTAGAAAAGGCCTGGAGGGAGGAGAAGGCAGAGACCACCGAAGACCCTGAATTTGCATTCATTCCCTCACTGGCTCTCGCTGCCAAGGCGAGCCGTCTTGTGCAGATAGGGCCCTCGGGATGCTTTTGCCCAACGAGGAAAACGTCCCAGCAGCGACGCTGTGCATATAGTAGGCCATCCTACCCGGGCAGCTAACGTACTCCATATGTACATCACAATGTATCTACCTATGCATATGTTCGCACATCGTACCTCTCAGCATCTGCTTACATACCTAACTAATAGCATACAACATAGTCCTACCGACCTACTTTGGTCCGCAGAACGCAGCAGAAAGCTTCTCACGTAGCTGATTACGCTGGTGCTTACAGAGGAGGCAGGCATTACTGGTACCCTCCAACTCCACCTCCCCCCCACCAGGTCGCCCCCGACTGGACGAGAAGCTGGCCTGTCCTTGCCCTCGGGGGCTTCGAATGCCCGAGATGCCTAACGGCGCCGGGACGATGCGCCTCCCGAAGGTCCCGGGCTCTCGCTATAGCCTGCACGCGTCGAGCGACCCTCTCATCTTCTCGGGCCACCGCCAATGTCTTGGCCTACGCGGTAGCTGGCCACCTTGTCCCACTCGATCTTCTGCCTCGTCACCGGCAGCTGTCGGCGCAGGCCCTTGAAGGCGCCCTCGCTGAGGCTCGTGAAGCCCCGGTTCAGCTCCTCCTGGTACTTCTTCTCGCCCGCCGCGATCTCCTTGACGAGGCCCGCCCCCGAGCCCGACGAGACCGATCCGGCCACCGGCTTGGTCGTCAACAACCGGACGTTGCCGTCCTCGTAGTAGTGTACATCGACCTTGAGGCTGCCCTCGAGGCTGCCCGACGACGGATCGTAAATGTAGAGGGACCGCCAGCGGCCGTTCCTGGGTTTCGTCAGCATACATACCTCCCCACCTCATCGCCTCATCGTCCCCGCGAACCGGTGCCAGGAACCACTCACCAGAAGTTGTTGGGGCTGTACTTGTTGGCCACGATAATCACAGCCAGCTTGGTGTCGTTCTCGATGGGGTAGGCGCCATACACCGCGTTAGGGTAGTGCTCCTTGGCGTATGTAGACAGACTCTTCAGCGTCGATTTCCTGGAGACGCCCCCTGTTGTCAGCCAACCGTCTCGTCGCGGCTTTGGCAGCTCGCTCCTCGCAGCCCCCGTCGCCTTCCCCATCGGGACCTACGTCAAGTCGGCCTGCGGGCCCTCGATCACATAGCTCTGGGCGTTGCTTGCTTTCTGTCGCTTGTGTTACTATTTCATCCGGCCTGACACCAAGGCCCCTTGGCTGAAAAAGCGCACCTGTGTGGCGTGGTCAAACGCGAAGCTGGACGAGCTCTCGACGTCGTAGTATCGCCCGTCGCCGAGCGAGTTGTGAGAGCTGACGATGACCTGCTGGCTGCTGCCGGGAAGCTTGGCCGTTGTGAACTGTTCTTCGTTGTACCGCTGGAAGGCGGGTCCCAGCTGGGAGACCAGGCTCGGGTCCGAGATGGTGAGGGCCTTGATGTCTAGCGTGGGGGATCGCGCGTCAGGAAAGGGGACGTTCGTAAGGACCTGTTGAGCATCGGGAGAGGCATACCGGCTACGACATCTGCCAGCTGCGAGCGCACCGTCGCGTCAGCCCTGCGTTTCGCCTCGCGCCCATGCGCGAGAGCGTGGGAAGGGGCGGGCGGAAAAGGAGGTCGCAGTACTTACCTCGCCAGGGGGGGCGCCCTCGACAAAAGACTCGACGGTTGCGAGAGACATGGCGGGAGCAGTGGGAAGCGTCCGCGCAACAGCGATTTGGGGCGGCCGAGGGATGCGAAATACCGGTTGAACAGGCGATGGGATGTAGGCAATACGGAGAGAGACTGGCTGGGCGGTGAGGCTCTTGAGGGTGATGCAATGGGATCCTGGTTGGCGACAGGCGGGCGTTTAGTCGATGGAGATGCGAGCTGTTTTGGAACGCCCTGAACTGAACGCGGGGCAGAGTGGGTTTAGCTTTACCCACCTCACACTGAGATGGATAGATGTACATGGTGGTAGTACATCCATGAGCCATCGTAGAGCAAGCATGATGCATTCATGCATTCTCCGTGCATAAGAGCAGACCGAGCTATTTAATGTAATCCTCTATGCTCAGCCAAAATGGCCCTCTACATCAACCCAGCCCAGCCCGTCTATGTCCTTTAGTACTTACACATGTACTCGGGTAGGCAGATCTCTGTACTAAAGGCCCTCTAAGGATTGCCCTTCTGGCATCCAGACCCCCGACGTCCCCTCCAGGCGCACCTGCACACTTCAATCCTCAACTTTCCGATCCTCCGGATACTTTCTGCGCAAGTGAACGGACAATTACGTCCGGACTGGGATTATATGTGACAAAATAACTATGCTGCGACGGCTGGGCTAGGTATAAAAGTGTGTGAAGGGGGGGAAACAACAAAACATCAACATAGGGGCTGTGAGTATTACAAATCCGCGGAAAGGGGTGGGGTATCAAACAATTCAACTCCGTTTGTGTCGCCTGCGAAGAAAAAACACTGCGCAACTTCTGCTTCTCTCCCTCCTCTTCTTTCTCAGCCCAGAGTTTACCGCCGGAACCGGTACTACTGGGTTTTGGGCAGATCCTCCTGGGCTGTCACGAACGTGTCCAGTGGCGGTCTCTCCTGCGGGGTGGCAGCATCGACTTTGATCTCGGGCGCTGCCGTGTCTGTGGCCTTGTCCGTGGTTGTGACAGCTTTCGGACTGGTGGATCGAGGCGTGCCGGCAGTAACAGGCTCGTCCTCTTCCATATCGTCGACCGCTGCGACATTGGGACTGGACGATCGCGGGGCGTCCGTGGTGGGAGTCGTCGCAGCCGACGCGGTCTCTGCCAGGGGGGTTGCGGGAGACATGAAGCTCGTGGGGCTCGTGGGCGCCGGGCTCGCGACTCGCGACCCCGGGTTGGAAGTCAGCGTGATCATACTGGCGGTTTCTGCCTCCCTGTTGATGGTAAAAGGGACCGCAATGCCCTCGACCATGGGCCGCTTCCCCGTCGCACCCGTCGCAGGGGGTACGGGGGAAGGGTTGAGGAGAGCATTGCCTCCCGCCGACTCATTCCCCGACGGCGGTTGAGCCCCGGTCCGCTTCGCCATCAGCTCGGCGAGGGCCGTGGCGGCCATGCGGGCTTCCTCGCTGTCCGGGCTGCCCGTTTGCTGTTCATCCCTGACCATGCGTCTCCTGGACGGACTGCGGCCGGCTGCCAAATCTGCCCGGTTGGCGGCTCGCTTTTCCTGTTGCTTCAAGTCCCCAGGGGAACGAGCCCCGCTCCCTTCGCCTTCGTTGGGCGCCGGTGCCTTGAAGTCAGGCATCTTCTCCGCTTGCTGCTCACGATTCTTCGTCGCCTGGTCGTGTTTGGATCCCCAAAGCGACCACAGGGCAAGGCCCATACTCTTGCGCCTCTTGCCCGCGCCGAGCTCGTCGCCCAGTTTCCTACGTGCGGCCAGAGCACTCGGCGGGGGGCGTTCGCCCTCGAAAACCTGGTAGCCCGCCATCATCTCCTTAAGCCGCCGCTTGTGGACTTTGGCACGAGCACTCTGGAAGCGGATGTTACTCTGCGAGCGCATGGCGAGCCACTTACGCACAGGGCCCTCTTTTATCACGCCCACCTCGTCCGCGGTCATTTTGCAAGCAGGCAGCTCGTCTTCGGCCTCCAAGGGCCGAAGACGTCCGTGACGGTTCACTCTCTGGCGAATCATGTGGTTTCTGAAAGGCGGCAGCTCATCGCCCGCTTTTCCAACCCTCGGTTCGTCGGTGGTGTCGGGCGAATTGGGCTCCTTCGGTGGCCGCGGGCCCTCGCTGTCGGAGCCAGAGCTCGATATGAACGAAATGTCGTCGTCGTCGAGAATATCGATGTCGACCTTCTGCGCCCTAGCAAGAGCCCAGGCGCTGAATTGGGCGACTGATCGGTACATGTGTTTGGCAGGCCGCGTGAAACTTAGGGTTGGTGCCACATGGCACAAGTCGTCCCAGATTTGAAGCTGGACGTCGGTCGGCTTGAAGCGCGCGAGCTGTTGGCGGGCAAAATCGTCCATGAGACCCTCCCTAGGAGCATACTTGGCAGGGTTGGCGCACTTGTGAGCCAGATAGACTTGCTCGTCGCGAAGAATCTCCCCGCCGCCCACCAAGATTAGCAAGGGGGGAAGGCCTCCCAGTGTTGGCTGCATGATAGGGCTGACGAGGGGGTGGGCTAGAAGCTCGTTGGTCGTGTACATCTGAGACCCGGGTTAGATTGATTCCACGAGGACCCGGTGCTCGGGGCCGTACCTGAATTTGATCCTTCAAGTACACGTCCTCTCCATCCAAATTGATGGATAAATACTTGGGTGGATCGACGTCTTCGGGCAACAGAGTACCTTCAGTCGCTTCGCCCCTGCCCTCTTCGTCTCGTTTCTGTTTCAGTGCATCGAGCTTGGCAGCGTCTTTGTTGAGACCTTTCATCCCGGCGCCCGTCTTGCCCTTCTTCGCCTGCTTGGCGACCTGCTCTCGCAACAAAACTTCCTCCTCGTGGTTGAGGGGCGGCCAGGCATTGGAGGGCTTGTGGTGGAAGCCATGTTGCGGGATATAATCGAAGGGACAGTCCATGGAAACGCTGGGGAACGAGTGTGTCAGATCGACCCAGGGGCTGATCAGGACCGCGCCGGCGGGCAGCGGCAGGCCCCGATCCCGCAGCAAGACGAGCAGGCTCAGGACCATGCCCCCGCCGGCAGAGTCGCCCGCGAAGACGATGGTGGCCGGGTCCTGAACAGTGAGCAGGTAGAGATAGGCAGCCAAGCAATCCTGGAGGCCGCAGGGGAAGGGAAACTGGGGAGACAAGCGATAGTTGGGAGCAAAGACTCGGGCCTGGAGCTTCCGGGCGTGTCGTTGCAACTGGTAGCGATGCTCGTCCACGGAGCCGAAGTAGTAGGCCCCGCCGTGAATATAGAACATGACTCTCGTGCTGGCGCCGCCGGCCTTCTTGCGCGCGCTGTAGTCGGATTTCATCTCGATCCACTCGGCAGCCAGAGGGGCCTCGGGCTTCCGCCACTGCCACCATTTCGTGCCGCCGACCAGTTTGATACCATCAGGGCCCAATTGCTCGGCGAGGAGACTGCCGGCCTCGTCGATCTTGTCGGCGGGGATTTCAACATCATCGACCTTGACCCACTGCGGATGCGGAACCCATTGCGCCGTGAAGGCCTGCAGATCCTCGACCGTGTGCTGCGCGGCGAACGCCATGAAGGCCCTGATGAGGGACAGACCCTCATCGTAAGACAGGTGGGCCGTCGGACGTTGCTTCAGGGGTTTCCGGTTCAGGTACTGTCGAGTAGCGCGAGGCGATTAGCTGCCGTCCACCCTTTTCCGTCGCACGGGAGACATATTGTGCGCCTCTGTTGGCCTCGGGTGTCGCGGAACACCACCCCATCAACGGTGCCAAGCACGCCCGGCCAATATGGGGTCCCCGCTACGGGCAATACTGGGGGGGGGACACACGGGCGACGGCAAAGGAAGCTGACGGGAGATGGACGTACATGTGACATGAAGGTTGAGAAGACGGTTGGCGTAACGGCCATACCAACCGTTGCGGTATTCATGGCGGCGGTATTGGGCAGCCGGGCCGCGCTTGAGCAAAGAAGAACGGGACGCGGAAGAAGAAGAGAGAAAGCAGACTCGAAAGCCGTGAAGGCTCCTAGAAGAGGAGGAGAAAGTTCCCCCCCAGACCAGGCGGGAGATCGGCCTGTGTCTCGTGCGCAGCCGCCTCAGGTCGTACTGGGAACTGGCGATTTAGAAATGAAAAGGGGAAGGACCCTGGCCCTGCCTCGGGCAGCACGTCAGTAGGCATGTATCCATGCAATCTTTCAGGCGAGTAAACACGGTGATGTCATTACGGCGATTTAATTATGGTGGCTGCTGGGGGTAGCGCGAGGGGTCGGCGCTACCAACGGATCTCAACTAAGGTCTTAATGAGAGACGGGCTGCATCACGGGATGGGATAGGTTCGCGAAGGGCGCTGAAGGCGGACTCGGGGGAGGGGAGAGGGGGACAACCTAACCGACATGCACAGCGGAGACACGGGGGGGATCCTGGGCGCTACGGGTGCTGGTGGTGCTGGCGAGGAGGACCCTGAGAGCCTCTGGACCGCCGCGCCCTCGGTCATTCTCACACCGGAGCTCATACCAGGGACATGAGTTCCATCACGGCGAACCACGTTTCGTCAGAGACCGTGTCAGCGTGTCGAGCAGTGCTCCTGCCGGAGTGGGAATCTTGGAAATTCGATACTTGGACTTGGCACCCGCAGCCCTGGCGGGTTGAGATTAGGTCCACCGATTGCCGGGTCTCGCCCGTTCACAGCCCGCCTGTCGGTTTCCCCACCGCTGGCCAGGCTCTAAATCGATGTATTACATCCCATAGTATCCAGTAGCTGCCCGAGCAACTGAAGGCCGTGAATATGGACCTTATTAGCAGCTCAGCCCTCTCGTCTGTCCCCCGTCTGCGCCCCGTCTGTCCCCCGTCTGTCCTTGGCGCCACTTGGGAGGCCTGCCTCCAACTGGGTGTTGCTAATAAGAGGAGCGTGGGAGGCCTGCTTCACCTGCTGTCTGGCTCGTGAGGGCTCCATCACTGTCGCCCGCGTATGCTGCTGCACCTGCACCCCCCGGCCTTGGCGGAAATGTGGCTTGAGATTTGACCTGAAGTACGGAGCCCTTGTACATTAGCTCGTCCCGGCAAATAACAGTGGTACATTGTAAGATGTACGTACACGGGCGCAGCTGAAGGTCGGTTAGTATGGAGGCGGGAGGACTTTTAGCGCCATTATGCAGTCATCGTGGATTTTTACGTAGAGGGAAAAATTTCAGTGCCCCTCCATCCCAACCCGCCGGCTGCGAACCCCTCCACCGGAAACCAGCACCCTCAGAACTTGACCGACCAGAGCGCCATTCCGTCTTTACCGCCGCCGTGCAAGACAAGTGCAACGCGCCCAACATGTCGCAAGCCGAATCGATCTCGCCTGGTGAGCAGCCGAACCCCGATTGCAGTCCTCGGGCGGAGCTGGCATGACTGATGGGGCCCCCTCCCGCGGCAGAAACACGGCAGGAAAACTTCGAGCAGGCCGTCGCCCTGTCGCTGCACCTCTGGCCCGCCCTCACCCTGGCCGTGCAGAACAAGTGGAACGAGAACAGCGGCGACGACCCCGAGGAGGTGCGCGCCTGGTTCGCCGGGGCCGTGATCGAGCTCTTCCCCGACTTCGCCGCCCTGGCCCGCTTCCACGCCACGCCCGCCGCCCAGACCAAGAAGAAGCCGGCCAGCCTCGAGGAGCCCGAGCTCGAGGACGTCGAGTCCCGCCTCCTGCAGGTCATGACCGACGAGTTCAACGTCGACGTCGACGATGATTCGAGCTTCGAGGTGGCGGAGCAGATTGTGAACCTGCGCGCCGCCTGCATCAAGGGCGAGTTCGACGAGGTCGAGAAGCTGCGCCAGCGCTGGGCGAGCAGGAAGGGCCAGAAGGTGACGATGCACCAGGCCCCCGAGCAGGACCAGGATACCGACTGGGAGGACGACGACGACGAAGACGACGAGGACGGCGACGATGGCGACGTGAAGATGGACGAGGCCCCCAAGCCCCCCAAGGAGAAGCCGCAGCCCGAGATCGACGAGGACGGCTTCACCAAGGTCACGAAGAAGCGATGAACCCCGGGTCTGATACAAATTACGTCCTACCTACGCGTGAAGGAATGTACAGTGTGATCACGCCACCACCCGACCTTCTTTCACCCACCCGAAATCACGCCCGACGCCAGTCACAGAATTTACCAGGAGAAAGCGCAAACCCCGCTAGCCGCACCAGGACTGCTCTCGGTCCTCCTACTCCCAATCCTCGTCACTATCATCGTCGCCCTTGCGTGGGTCCTTGGGGCTATTCGGTGCCTGGCTGGGATTGCCAGATGTTGCCCCGACCAAGTCGTAGCTAGTGTCGCTGTCGGCTTGTGATTTCTCGTCGTTGGACTTGCGGGGCTCCGAGGGTTTGAGCAGGTCCTTCTTGGCCGTAGCACCCGGCGGTGGGTGAATCGTTGTAGAAGACTCCGCCGAGCCAGGTCGTGCAGGCTTTTCGGTGGGTTTGGCGGCGGGTTTGGCGGCGGGTTTGCTGGGGGCAGTTTCCTCATCCGAGGACTCCTCGGACTCATCCTCGGATGACGAGTCCTCGTCCCATCCGACCTCTTCCTCTGCCGAGGCCGCTGCATAGGGGTTAGCATACCAAGTTTCAGATCCCCATTCCCAACCCCGTCGAACTATACCTTTGAGCAAATCGCGACGACGGGCCTCGGCCGTCTCGATACTGTGCCGGAGGAAGTAGTAGCGCTTCCAAAAGTCTGCGTAGGGAACCTGATCCGGGACCAGTTTCTCCATGGTTGTCCTCAGCTCGGGGTACTTGGCTAAATCGCTGCTGATATCCTCGGTTTTCTTCTCGGCGTCGAATGTTTTGGCCCAAGCGGCGAACTCGTCGCCGGCTGGGTCCTTTGTAAAGCTGTCGAGGGAAGTATGAATGACGTGTAGCTGTGCATCGTATCTCGAGGTGTGAATCACGCGCTTCCCAGAGGCATCCTTGCTCTCAAAGAGCACAGTGTTGCCTTGGCCCTCCTCGTTTGAGCCCGGGGTAATACTGACGGCCTCCTTCAGGAAGTCACGGAGGTTGGCCCCGAATTTCAAAAGGGCCTCGTCGGCGGCGTCCTCGGCCTTCTGGATATCCTTCAGCCTCTTGGCGCCTTCGGAGCGCAGTCGCGAGATGAGGGTCTCGGACTCCTTGGCGGCCTCTTCCGAACTCATGTCGCGGGTTTGCGTCGGCGTGGTGGCGGTATCGTTGTCTTTGCCGTCGGCGGAGGACGGCCCGGCCCCGCTGGCCGTCGGGGACGTCGCCATGGACAGCGACCGCGTGCGGCTGATCAGGGTGGTGCGCCAATCGGCGGCACCGCGAGCGGCATCGACGCCGAGGGAAGCGATCTCCTGCGATGCCTCGCGGTAGACCGACTCGCCCTAGACGCAGGGACGGAATAGGGGTAAGCCTGGGCTCGATCCCTCGAGGGGGGGCGTGGGCGAGGGCGTGGGTGCGTACCTGCTTGACGACATTGCCAAAGAAACCGCCCAGGGTAGACCCCCAGGCGCTCGAGGAAATGGCGCGGTAGGCCTCTTTGAGGTCCTCGTTCAAGGTGGCCTGCTGCTCAGGCTTCTGGGTGTTGTTCTGCGAGGCCTGCCCCGCGTTGTCCTTGGGCAAGGCTTCCTCAACAATATGGTCGTAGGCGAAATCCATGGCGGGCACGCGCACTCGTTCGCGCGGGGGGAGGGGGAGAGGGGGGGGCGCGGAACACAAAGGTGCTATCGAAGGGGCGGACGCTGTCACGGCTCTACCGACGGGAGGACACCGGCAGGGGGGCGTTCAAAGGTCGTCGTGGATGGTGGGTCGACGAGGGCGGCGGGGAGGCTTGATGGATGAGGAAGACGATTCGACCCTGACGGTGACTGCGGATGCGACCGGACGACTGCAGTTCACGTACACTTCCCCCCCATCGACCGTGTTGAATAAGTGGTCAGGCCTTTTTGCGCCCATGCCAAATGCGGGGGGCCGAACTTGCCTTAGCTTCCATAGTACCTACAGCATGACGCCCTGACGCCTAGGAACGGGACAGCCCACGGGCGAACGGCACAGGGGTCTCATCAGGGACCGGTGACATCCCGCCATGCCATGCCACAGACGCCAAGGCCACCGGAAGGGAACCCAGCGGTGATCATTCTATCACCGCTACCTGTATAGCAAGCAAGCATTTACATCTAATGCAAGGTACTACGGCGCAGGCATGTGAACCCATGTTGAAGCTCGGGACATAGATGGATACTTCTGGTTTGCCATCACAAGCACTGGAACTGAGGTCAGTTACCGACGACTTATTTCAGTGTAAGGGAAGTCAACATGGATATCCAGCGGCAGTCATAGATGTGGGTATGACCGTGGAAGTAAGCCTGTAACACCAACCTCGAGAAAGTACCAAAGTGGCCCGTACGATGCCTCGTAAAAGTGACAACCTTGACTCTAGCTTCGTATCACGATGCTACTACTTTGTACGAGCCGGATTACATTGCGCTGCTTTGCTCAGAAAGTGATTCGCTCAGCCAACTGCCCATACATACCTCTCACCACTCAAGGTACCTACTTTATGTAGGTACCCCTTGGATGTACCTCCAAATAAGTATGGCTCTACCGGGCAATGCCTTGCGTGTCGGTGCCGGACAGCTCAAAACATTTACCTAGTAACATGGAACCTAGGTAGGAGGAAAGGAGGTAGGTAAGAGGTAGGTAGGTAGATACGTACTTACGTAAGCCATCTGGGGTTTCTCTCGCATTCGCAGGCGATACATTCACGGCCTCAGAAGAACTTATTTGAGATTCTCGAGTGTCTAACGTACGTGACCGTGATTCGGTTCATCCAAGTGTACCATGCATGGGTGATCAGGAGATAACAAGAAGTTGCCTTGGATAAGTTGGTGGAGGAGGGGTTGGAGTGAGTAGGCTTGAAGCCCGCATGGCACAAAAGCGCCGGCTCCAATTGCGGGAAGTCCCCATAATTTTCTTATTGCCGGTACCTGCGTCGCAGGTCGTTGCCGTGTGCGGATTGGCATTTTGTGTGTGTGTGTGTGTGTGTGTGTGTGTGTGTGTGTGTGTGTGTGTGCGCGCGGGGGTACGCATGTTCACGCGCAAGAAGGAAAAACGAAGAAAAGTCTGAAGGCACGGTGATATCGTATTTCCAGTAATGCCGAAACCGGCAGCGCCCGAGGAGCCTGCCCGAGAATTTGATGTTGCGATCCCGCGACCCGGAATATAAGGTTGGAGCCAAATTCGGGCTTCCTCCTACTGTACATACACAGTATGTATACCCGTCCGCTATAAACCCCCGTTGTGCCCAATCACCCACTCACTCCCATGCCGTGTGCCTTGCAGTTGAAAAGGACCTGGCAGCTGGAGTTGCCAGCCAAGCCGGTAGCCCGGGCTTGCTAGGTTTTGTCGTCGGGGTATAGAACCAGGAATAAACCGGGCCCAAGCCCGGAGTAGGGAGATGTACTCCGAACGGCTAGTGCAATGCATAGAGAAAACCGACAGTAAACCCGGGATCATGTTGTGCCAGGCATGAAGCTGCTGATTTCAGCCACTGGACACTCTCTAGTCCGTAAGCACTAATGGATGGAGGCCCGGTCAGGTGAGTCATTGCTGGCGGCCCGTGGCGCCGACCCTGGAAAGGCCAGTAGCCCGCCCATCCTCCATGGGAGAGGATTTCTTGCCCCCCCCCCCCCCCCCCCCCCCCCGGGCATGGGATCCGAACGACACCAAAGCGACAGAGGGGTTCGGGTCAACAGGTGCGCCGAGTCGCAACGGGGGAAGAAAATCTCTCCGACAGTGGACCTTGGATGCATCACCCCGGGGCTTATTACACAGTAGTCGTAGAGCCACATCCATTCCAGCTACGGTGTACACACAAGGTGCTGGGAGGAATAGCGCTGGGTGAAATGCCTGGCTTCCGTTCCAGACCGATCTCTGCAGGGCGCACGTATCAGCTGACGCACGTACAAATACCGGTTGGAGCTACTCCTCCGTACTCCGTACAGGACGGTGCAACAAGGAGCCCTGGATGGCGTGTGGCCCAGCCGGGGCTAGATTCCGGGGGACTGGAGAAATGGAAGCCAGGCAGGCCCTCTCGATCGTGCCACCTCGAGGCTTCCGCACTTACGGAGCCGACGGAGTAACACCGAGTACCCGCTCCAACCCGCTGCTACTACATACGTCCGGGCGAATTGACCGTGGGAATGGGACGGACGTGGGTGCCGCAGAGGCCTGAAACCACAGCAGGATCGTCGGGATTTGCGGCATTCCATGTCTCTGGTGGCTCAGGTGGCCCCAGGCTCTCCCGCGTGTCCCCAGCCCTGTGAGCCCCAAGGGCGCGGTTGACAGACAGCGGCAAAACGGAGGCGTTGTCGCTGCAAACGGCGTGTACTCGCAGCCCCGCATTTCGTATCTTATCGTCCTGACGGGGCCAATGGCAGGCCTTGGCTAGCCAGGAGGGGAAAGACAACCCAGCCTTCTGCCGCTTTATTACTGGCCGTGATGCACATCGCTTAGAAATCAGAACCGACCCTCTCTCTCGCCTTCTGGTCCCCTCTTCGGACTTCTCCCTGCCAGCCTGCCGACTGCTGTCGCCGGTCCCGTAACCTCCACGCTGTCGTCCGCTCTGTGTCCCTTGATCCGAAGTCCCCCGCTGCCCTGTCCTGGCCGTCCTGTACGGTGTACATCTTACCTAGTGCTTGCGTCGTCCAGCCAGTGCCAGCTTTTTCCCTTACACCGAGACGGGGGCGTATCGGCATTTGTTGCGCCAGAAACACACCAGGCAGAAAGGCCGCCACCGCCGCCGTGCGTGCCTTCGTACCTCCCCCCCCCCCCCCCTTTCGGCTACGCATCCCTACTCCTCTCCATCTTCCCTTGCGGACCCCTAGAGGCAACTTTCTTCCCGACCGACATCTTCTGCGTAGACCCCCCAAGTCACGTCACGTCCGGCCGAGCCCTCCTCGCATACATACAAGCCTCGTCCGAGCCGTACGGAAGCCGTCAGAACGCCCCGCGCGCGCAATCGTGGCCGCGGCTTGCTCACTTGAACTAGTTGCGGCATTGTGTCGTCATCGTCACCGGTTGTCGGTAGCAGCCTTGCCTCGTCCTCAATACCAATACCACTTTCTGCTTCCCGAGAGACAGCCCCACACCCTCTCATTGCTCCTTTGAATTCCCCTTGACTAGCTGTCCGCGGCTTTTATATTGTTGCCATGCCGCCGACCAGTACCCACGGGCTCCCGCCCAACTTCATCCTCACGCCGCAGCAACAGAACCTGTTGTTCCGAGCGCTTACTTCGAACCAGCCCACTGGTGGCCCGTCGCCCAACAACCCCTCGACGACGCCGCCCAGCGCCCTAACGCAGTCGCCCATGGCCGCCGGCCTGAACGGCGCGCCCGGCATCCAGGAGAGTCCTTTCCAGGACTACTACGACTACGACAGCAGCTTCGACTTGGGCTTTGGCAACGACATGTCCGGCGAGATGTTCGGCGACCTTCCGGGTACTGCCCGCAAGTCTTCGGACGGCAGCTCCAAAGCGAACTCGCCCGAGAACGAGACCTCGGAGAAAAGAAGCCACCCAGAGGAAGACTCGGGTGAGAAGGAAGAGGGTGACAGCAAGAGGCGCGAAAGCGATGGCAAAGTTCCCAAGAAACCCGGTCGTAAGCTGCTCACGAACGAACCAAGCTCGGTGAGTGGCCCAGAACCTCCCCACTCGGCCTCGATAGTCTGTCTGTCTGTAGCAATAGAACCGTGTCTAACAGTCACGTCCAGAAAAGAAAGGCGCAGAACCGCGCTGCTCAGCGTGCCTTCCGCGAGCGGAAAGAGCAGCACCTCAAGGACCTCGAGACCAAGGTGCAGGAGCTGGAGAAAGCCTCGGAGACCACCAGCACCGAGAATTCGCAGCTGCGCGCTACCATTGAGAAGATGACGGTGGAGTTGAACGAGTACAAGAAGAAATTGTCGCTGGCGAGCAACCCTCGTCTCGCCGCGCCCCCACGGCCGTCCTTCGGGTCCCCCCTCGTTAATAACATGAGCGACGTCAACTTCCAATTTGAATTTCCCAAGTTTGGCAATATTGCCGGCCAGGTTGGCGGTCCGGGCCCGAATCAAACCCAGTCGGCCGTTTCGCCGACCAGCCAGTCTGGTGCTCGCCACAGGACGCAGGACCAGGCCACACCAGCTTCGTCCAAGGGCCGCGAGCACTCGGACAGCCAGTCTCGCGAGGCGACGCACAAATTCCCCGGGGTATTCAGCGGTTCGCCGTACGACATGAGTGGCAGTGCATCTAGGACCAGCTTGGACTCGGGCAACTTCAGCGTTGGAGGAACGGCATCCAACTCACCCTCGTCCTCGCATTCCAACGCTGGGCCCAGCTCCTCTTGCGGCACTTCCCCCGAGCCCTTCACTCAGTCGCCTCTGGGCTTCAAACCGGTGGATACACTGACGACCATCGGCGAAGAGCAGTCTGGCCTGACCACGGGCAACGCAGACAGTGAGTCGCCTCTCCGCTCTCTGGCTAAATTGGGTTATCATACTCACACAAGTGCAGGTCTGGGCGGCTTTGGCTCGTTTGACTTTGACAGCATCGACTGGCTCGCGAACCAAAACGGGGGCCAATTCGACCCTCAGCTGTTCGGTGGCTACCGCGAACCCCAGGACAACATACTGGCCAGCGCCGGCTTTGACGACAGTTTCTTCAACGATGCTTTTGATGCGGACTTCCTTACACCTTACAATGTTCCACCCGTCCCGCCCGTTGCGAAGAAGGATATCTGTGCCGAGATCGACGCCCAAAAGGAGAGCGATGACAATATTTTCACGAGTTTCAATGGCAAACTTCTCACATGCAACAACATCTGGTATGTGTGCACTGGTTGGACTGGGCTCGAGGTGGTCATTAACCATGGTACAGGGAGAAACTCCAAACCTGCCCCAAGGTTCAGGCGGGAGACATCGACCTCGACGGTCTCTGCTCGGATCTCCAAAAGAAAGCCAAGTGCGGTGGCACGGGTGCCGTCGTGGACGAGTCGGACTTCAAGGCCGTCATGCAAAAGCACTTGGGCGGAGAGGGCTGCCCCGACGACACGGCCTAGTCGGACCGGCTGGCTGCATATCGTGTGCGTTTGTCTTTTTTGGTTCAGGAATGGACCCGGTGACATGCGACATGCTTGGAGGGTTGGGTCGAAGTTCCCATGTCAAACGGTTTTGGATGGCGTTGTAGGGATAACGAAGCGGCTAAATGTGCCGTCCGTGACAGGTTGGCGCAAAGGCACTTGGCCAACGGCGAGACGGTACGGTGCAAAAGCGGCAGCATTGGTAGCGCCGCGAATTGGTGTTGGTGGGAGTTCTTGCAGAATATGGTGAGCTTGTATGAGCACATGAGGGTTATTACTCGTTCTCTATCTAGGTAGTTTCGAGTTTGCTGTAATTGGGCAAATCATTATGGTTCCTGGGGGCGCCGGAAGCTGTCGAGTTGCCAACCGAATGCGTGCGTCTTTTTCCTTCCCAGATGTGAGGTTTGTAGTAGCGGGCGGACGTGTCACAGGTCGAATATCAAACTTGGGTTCTACGAGACAGTGGCCCGTTTCGTCCCTGTGTACAACATCTGGCCCCGCGGATATCCCGTGTCATCGTGGCTTGCCATCCCTTCTTTGCCCCCATCGGGAATGGTGACAGGCCGGAACGGGAGTGAGGTAGGCTATTCGGTATCACGCAAATGACGAGGGCAAGGCTAAATTGAGCAAGGAAAAGGCACCAACCTACCGGCTCACGTACCTCAGTACGTATATGGGCAAGGGGAGCAGGGGAGTAATGACTGAACTCCTCAAAATCTCGGGCATTGCTGCCCAGCGACCTAGATGAGTCCCTACAGCTGTGGGGGGTTGAGCAGTCACATCAGATGCTGCTGTGCTGACCTACGGCAGCCATCCGATACTTGAAGCCAGGAGGGGAGCAGGCGACCTTGGCCGTTTGCACATATGAAAAGAAAGCCAGCCTCGGCTGGTCCCCGGCCTTGACTGAGGCGGCCGCGGGCTGAAGTGATGACTCGCATTATCACTTGCGGCGCTTCTTAGGTTTGGGCCTGCACCTGGATCCCATCCCACGGCATCCCATTATGACCAGGGGGCGCCTGGATGTACATCCATGTTGGGGGGCACCTTTGGACTGGAAGGTTCCAATAGCGAACAAGACTAAGACTGGTGATATTGTAGAACTGGCCTTGCTCATTTGGGCCCATTACCATGCCATCCCCTGGGATACTATTGATCCTGGCACCTAATGTACGTACATGTATGTACATACTGAGGTGCCCCCAATCGCAGGTGAGGTGGGGGTGGGATCTTGCAGGCGGCAGCCGATCCAGCACTGCACCTGCACCAGCACCAGTAACAGCACCTGCACCTACACCTGTCCCATCCCATCCCATCCCATCAATCCCATGCCATATCAGCAACACCTGTGGCAGCCCTCCCCCTTGCCAGCACAACTTTCTTCCCACTCACACCAATAGATCCCTGAACGAACGACAGCATTGCAGAACCTGAATTGGCCAGCTGACGGCTCTGCCAGAGGTTGTTTGGAAATCTGCAGTTACCCGACGATTCCGACGCGTGCTGCGGATGTTTGTGTGTGCACCGAAAACCACGCGAATGACGGCCAGCGCCTAGAATACCTAGGTAAGGTACTTTAGGCAGGAGTTGTGTCGGTACCCATCATCCCCTCTGACGTATCGCTTTTTCCCGGACAGAGCCGTCCCTCGTTTTCGGTTACGGCCCTGATAGCAGATTTCAGTCTTCCCCTGTAAGGGATTCACTGCCACCACTACCACCTTGCCTGGTCCACTTCAAACCAACAATACCCGACCAGCCAGCCGATCTGACAAGTCCAAGTCCACACAAACGGGGATTGCACATCGCTTCACCACAAAGGACCCGGGCGCCGATTCAGTCGTCACCATTGATTTTCCTGGCCCTCCGCCCCCTTCTTTTCGACCATGCCGACTTGGGTACCCATGCGCACTTCCATTCACCGGTATCGAAAGAGGAAACACACTGTGGCGCTTCCTTGGACCCCCTGTTAAGTGAATTTGTACCCTGTTTTGTCGTGTTGGCGTGGGCGATATGGGAGGACCAACCGCCACCTTGGTCGCCGAGTTCAGTTCGCTTCTCGACGAGGCGATGATCCTGTCGATATGCAGCGACTATGATCTGGCAGATGCACATGGCTTTGCCGCCGCGAAGAGCGTTCTTGTAACCCTCTCGCAGACGGTGGAATTGGAGGAGGCCACGGGCTTCAACCCAAGTGGCCTCGGCGCCGACAGCGTCGTCGATATCACCAAGCTCAACCTGGACAGCGGTGATGAGACTCCCTCGCCCGCTGCTCCGGACTCTGACCTCAGAAGCAACGGCAGTCAGACCACAACCACCGAGAGCTCTCAACCCCAGAGCTTGTTTTCTGCTTCGTCCAAGAACTCCGCCCAGGAGTCCGATGTGGCTTATGGTGCCATATTCGACGACCTGACCGAGGAGCAGAAGGAGACACATTTGTTGAACATGTTCACCACCCTCAAGCCTGTTGACATCAAACTCACACTCAAGAAGGTCAAGGGCAATGCTGACCTCGCCATCAGCGAGCTTCTCAACCTTACCTTGTTGGAAGAATCCGGCGCGCGCCTCAAGGGCGTCGACGCATTCTTTGTCGCAGACGATGCCGCCACGTCCGCCAAAAAGAGAAAGGACAAAAAGAAGAAGAAGAAGCCGGCAGTCCGTTCTCCAGAACCGAAGAGCCCCGTTCCCACTGATGCGCCCGAGGGTCTGGACAGAATAGATGAGACCAATCGACGTACGCTCGCTCTCCCTGCTTGATTCCATTCTTACCGACGCGGCTGACTCGTGGATTCAGGAAACGTGGCCTACCTGGCTGAGCGCCTGAGCCTGCCCGAGGCTGAGGCGTCGTCTATCTATCATCAGCATGGTGCATCCATGGGGGCAGCTATCGTTCAGGTCCTCGCCAATTATAACAGTGTTGGCTGCGAGGTCCACCTCTCGACGAGACTCCTGAGCGCCCAGGAGGAACTGACGAAAGCCTTCTCTTGGGTGCCACCGGAACACATCCTCTCCATCTTGGAAATCACTGCCAATCGCGACTATGCCCGAGACATAGTCAAGATTCTGGGTGATTATTACGAGAAGCCCGCCTATCTGAAATTCGACATCCCCTACAATGTCGCCTCGTCGCTAGCGGATGACGAACTCGTCTCGAGCGACACAGCAGGGACCTTGAAGGCCAAACCTGCGGCACAGACAAGCCAGTCGGTGGTAGCCAGCGGCAAGGTGCTGGCCTGGAACCCCCCTACCAACCTGAACTCGGCCATGACGCAAACCGCCAACTCGGCTGCTTTGCGGGACCATGCGTACAGCTCGGCCGCCTCGGCCTCCAGGCGGGGTCGATCGGATCCCATATTCAGACAGGCGATGGGCTTCTATACGGAGCGGGCCCGGGAAGAGGCAAGAGCCCATCGTCAAGCCCTAAGTGCCGAGGCGGAGTACCGCGTCGACCAGAGCAGCACGAAGGACCAAATTGACCTCCACGGTGTGACGGTCCAAGATGGTGTCAGCATTGCCCTGAGTCGGGTCTGGTCATGGTGGAACAGCCTGGGGGAAGAACGGGTGCGCAAGGCCAAGGATGGATTTACTGTGGTGACTGGTATCGGCCGTCATAGTGCAGATGGCAGGTCCCGTCTTCGAAGTAACGTGTGTAAGGCACTTGTTGCCGATGGCTGGCGAGTCGAAGTCCTCACGGGAAGATTTCTGGTCACGGGAAGAAAGCGCTGATGGCAGGATGCATGGCCAGTTTGCCCTGCTTCGATACTCGCCCCCTCTTGTTCGCTTTCTTCTTTTCCGGGCTGGATGTTGTGTCGTGTATTTGCACAATAGACAGCGGCATACGCAGTTCAGTTTTCCCCAACCTTGGCCTCTGCTGGAATGGTGGCAAGAAGGAGTTCTTTTCTTGCCTTGTTGCGAGAGTACTTGGGGAGATTCAATCATCTGACAGCGCAAGAGAAGGTTGGTTTTATGTTGCAGGCACAAGCTGACGGAATTGTGTCTCAACGCCGCTGATGTACCCTTGGTTCATGTTGAACCCCCCAGCCCCTCGAGCCAGTACCGGCTCTACGGGGCCAAAAGGAACGAGCGTCGTGTGCCAAGGACCTCCAAGGTGCCCAGGTCACAAGGGGCAACACACCCGGTGCAATTGTCGCGGTTCCCCGCGGGGTAAAGAGTGGAGGCTGTTGGTCTTCAGTCTTGATTTGGATTAGCCATACCCGCCTCTATCTCGGCCCTCGTGCGCGCGTCCATCGGAGATACCCTGGACCCGGAGACACGCCGGCGAACCCCCCGAAAACAGGCCAGGAATCCCGCCTTGGCCCCCCGGCAGCGAGCCGGAAATGGCCGTACCCACGACGATAGCCCAGTCATCGCAGTTGATGGTATGTTCGTCGCGCGAACCCCTGGCCATCCCCGCACGTCACGATGTCATGCTTCAGGCGGTGTATAAGAGGTTTTGGCCCTCCGTCGCCACGATGACTGCCCCAGCTAGCGACCTGTCATCGGCCAAGACACCTGCCTGCCATCATGGCCTCGTTACTACAGGTGCCACTGCTCCTGCTGGCGCTCACGGCGCCCACGGCCGCCATCACCCTCCCGTCGTCCTACGACGTGGTGTGGAACAGCCCCGGCGCCAACTTTTCGGCCGATTCTATGCCGGTCGGAGGAGGGGACATAGGACTCAATACATGGTCGGAAAACGGTCAGTCTTCGCGTGGAAATCACGGCGCTTGGACGACGGCGTGTTGACCTGCCTCAGGAACGATTCTGTTCTACATCGCCAAGAGCGGCACCTTCGATGAGAACAACTCGCTGTTGAAGCTCGGCCGCGTCCGACTCTCGTTCGACCCGAACCCCTTCGCCGTAGGGGAGGGCTTCTGGGAGCAGCGCCTCGCCATCAACGACGGGCATGTTCTCTACACCGGCCACGACAACTCGACGGCCAAGATCTGGGTCGACGTCTTCAACCCGGTGATTCACGTCGAGGTGGACAGCCCCCAGCCCATTTCGGTCAATCTGGCTTATGAGAACTGGCGGTACAAGGACCGTCAGATGGTGGGCGAGGAGCGCAACCAGGGGTCCTGGGGCATTTACACCTCCAAGGTGCCCAACGGCACCACGTACGCCGACGCCATCGACTTCCACAAGGGGGGCGTCCTCATGAGCCACCGTAATGAGAAACTCGACCTCTGGAACTTCCAGCTGGCCCAGCAGGGGTTACAGGAGTATGATGACAAGCTGTACAACCCCATGCGCAACAACGAGGTAAGATACCGGCTTCTCCATGCATGCTATTCCCGGCACTGATCCCTCTCGAGTTCGGCCTCTGGGTGCAATCCCCGGAACTGCAGCCCGGGAATATCACCTCGGGCCACTACGTCAACACGACATACAAGGCCTGGAACTTGGTGGCGCCCACGCCCCAAAAGTCGTACAACATTGGCATTGCCCTGTACCAAAACCAGACCGAGAGCCATGAAGCGTGGCTCGCGAAGTTGACAGAGGTCGCCAGCACGGCCCTGGCGAATTCCCAGGACGCGTCGATGGCGTGGTGGCACCAGTACTGGGACCGCTCGTACATCATCATCAACGAAGACGCCGGGCCCGAGGATCCGGGCTACCAGATTGGCAAGAACTACCAGCTCTGGCGGTACATGATGGGCTGCAACGCCTTTGGGGAGTGGCCCACGAAGTTCAACGGCGCCATCTTCACCTTTGACCCCGTCTTCGTCAACAAGGGCCGGGCCTTTACGCCCGACCACCGGCGCTGGGGCGGCGGGACCTTCACGGCGCAGAACCAGAGGCTGCTGTACTGGCCGCTTCTCCGCACGGGGGACTTTGACCTCATGAAGGCCCAGTTCGACTTTTACAAGCGCATCACGCCCAACGCCCTGATCCGGGGCCAGCACTACCAGAACATCGACGCGGCCTACTTCCTCGAGCAGATCGACAACACAGGGCTGTCCAACGCCTTCGAGTACAACGGCAACTGGCACGACGACGAAAATCCCATCCCGCGGCCGGACTACTTTCCCGACGGCGAGCTCTGGAACGTGTGGCTCAACCACCTGCAGGAGACGGCCAAGTGAGTAGTAGCCCGTGGACAGCACGTTTTATGCGCGCGTGGGACAAGAAAGGAGGGGGGGAGAGGGACAGGCTGACCGTGAGCGACACAGTGAATTCGCCGACATGATCCTGCAGGCCAACATGTACTCGGGCATGGACGTCACGCCGTACCTCGACTTCATCGAGTACCAGCTGGCGTGGTTCGACAAGTACTACCGCAAGCAGATGCAGACGCGGGTGCCCTACCAGCTCTCGGGCTACTACGGCAACGAGTCGCTGGTGCTGTACCCGGCGTCGGGGGCCGAGACGTACAAGGAGGCGTACAACCCGGCGTCGACGGTGTCGGGGCTGCGCAAGCTGCTGACGGACCTGCTGGCGGTGGGCGAGTTCCGGCTCGAGAACCGCACGCACTACGCGCGCTACCTGGCGACGGTGCCCGAGACGCCGCTGCGGCTGCAGCAGGGCCGGCTGTGCATCGCGCCGGCGCTGGCGTACACGCGGGTGCAGAACAGCGAGACGCCGCAGCTGTACCCCGTGTTCCCGTGGCCCGAGTACGGGCTGGGGCTGCCGAACCTGACGACGGCCCTCAACACGTACCTCTACGACACGGAGACGCAGGCGGGCCACGGCAACCGCGGCTGGAACCAGGACGTCATCTGGCTCGCGCGCCTCGGGCAGACGGCCAACGCGACGCGCATGACCGAGGAGCGCTTCCGCGACAGCGACGTCTGCAAGTTCCCGGCCTTCAAGGGGCCCAACTTCGACTGGACCCCCGACTTCAACCACTACGGCGCCGCCGCCATCGGCCTGCACGAGCAGCTCGTGCAGACCTTCGTCGGCGACGACATCCGCCTGCTCGCCGCCTGGCCCGACCGCTGGAGCGCCCGCTTCAAGGTCTGGGCCCCCCGCAACACCACCGTCGAGGGCGCCGTCCACGCCGGCGCCGTGACCCGCCTGGCCGTGCTGCCCGAGAGCCGCATGGCCGACGTGATATACGGCCAGGAATAGAGGGGTTAGGGGTACCGGGGGCGGTGCCGCGCTCGGTCATACGTTACGGGATCCAAGGCGGGGGGGTGGGGGTTTGTGGCCCGTCGAGTTCGTCTGTTCGGGACATAAGATGCTATATAGTAGTACCGACTCTACCGTCCTCGGGACTGTAGCTCACCTTTACATGACCAGCTAGAAGACGACCATTCTGTGCGAGCCTGTCGCCTTGAAACGTTTCTGTGACCTCCTCACATCCTGCCCTTTGCCACATTCCTTGCCCCTCCCCCTTGGCCACGGAGAAGGCGCTCCCACCTCCCACCCATAGTGGCGCAGGTTCCATCAGTGCGGTGCCCTATGTACGCCATCTCTTCTTTCCGTTTGGCTTGCTCTGTTTGGGCCGCGCCCCCCTCGGTGGGCTTTAGGTGCTTGTGCTTCCAGGCGCATAATGCTCTATCAATGCGGTCGTCACGAGCACCCAGTCTCGCCCCCCTGGGTAACGACGGGAACAACCCCAACCCCAACCCTCCCCCGCGGCCGATACGATGAAGTCGGGCCAGACGTCAACGGCATAGTCCCGGTCGGACTAAGGGGACGGGGGTTCTCACACTTGGGTTGAAGCCCTGAGCCACCCACCTCTCGGCCAAAATCAGATGCTTACCTTGGCAATGCTCAGCTTGGAGGATATACTTAACTGTACACAGCTGGGACTAGTCTAAGCCGTGGCGGAGCTGCTGCCCGCGGCCGCAGGGAGCTAGAGTTGATAGGGACTCGGCTCTCGCTTCCGCGGCCGGGCTCCCGGTGGTGCAGACCGGTGGTGCGCCGCGCTGATATGCACGCACCCGGAGCTGAGGTGTATCCCAGCGCGTGATTCTCTTGGCGAGGACCATTGACAGGCCAGGGAGACATGCGGCTGAGCGTATACTGGCCATAGATGGTGCCCGCAGCGGTTTCCAAGACCGGTGTTTATGTAAAAATAGCATACATATATATATGCATCTGCTCTCCCCCCCTGCCCATTTGCTGCGCCTATATTCCAGCCCAGCGAACTAGTCTGCGCGTTTCGTATAACCTCCTATTCGAGCCCGCAAGACTTGCCTGCCCACGAAGGCGGCACCGTATAGGCCCTCTGGACTATATTATGTGAGCCCGTCGTGATGCAGCCCCCAGGTTGGCCATTCCCGTGCGCCTTTGCGTCGCTTGGTTGCCTGCTTCCCTTACTCGATACACCTGAACCGGGCAAGAAGATGGTGCGAAAATCCACCAGTCCCAGCCTATGGATCGTGGGCTTGGGCTCGCAATACCCCCAGCACGTCCTGGGCCCGGAGTTCTTGGCCGCTTGGGCGGGCAAATTCTATGATGTCGAAAGGCCCGGGTAAGTAAAGCCTCATTTCCAGGGGGGGGGGCTCCCAACAAAAAACCCCAGGCTGCCGTCGGGGCCCCAGGGGCTGAACCGTACCCGGCGCCTCTACAGGTTGAAGAAACTCCTGGAGATCAACCGCCGCACCGGCATCGAGGGGCGGCCCGCGGTGCAGAGCTACGAGGCGGCCGACGACTTCGGCTGCCAGGCGGCGCCGCCGACGCTCCGGGACCTCGACGGCTTCTTCCGGGAGCACGGCGTCGCGCTCGCGGCGCAGGCGTGCCGGCGGGCCCTCGGCGAATGGGGCGGCCGGCCCGCCGACGTCACGCACACGGTGGCGGTGACGTGCACCAGCCAGGGCAGCCCGGGCTACGACCTGGCGGTGCACGCCGCGCTGGGCCTCGCGCCGGCCGTCGAGCGCACCCTCCTCGCCGGCGCGGGCTGCGCCGGCGGCCTGGCCCTCCTGCGCGCCGCCGCCCAGATCGCCACGTGCGCCGCCGCGCGCGGCGAGCCCGCCCGCGTCCTCGCCTTCGCCTGCGAGCTCTGCACCCCCAACGCGCGCCACGACCTCGCCGAGGCCGCCGCCTGCGCCGCGCCGGAGCGCCTCAACATCGCGCCCGCGCTCTTCTCCGACGGCGCCGCCGCCTTTGTGCTCTGTAACGACGCCGGGCTCGGGGGGGGCGCCGCCGGGGCCCCGGACGCCGCGCCGCGCTTCGAGCTCGTCGCCTGGGGGAACGCCACCACGGCCGGCACGGCGGCGTGCCTGGGCATCTTCGCCGAGGCCGGCGGCTTCCGCACCGTCCTGGGCCGCGAGGTGCCGGCGCACGCCCGGGCGGCCCTCGCGCCGCTCTTCGCGCGCCTGGCGCCCGCGTACCGCCGCCGGGTCGGCGGGGCGGCGCTGGGCGCGCGCGACTTCGACTGGGCGCTGCACCCCGGCGGCCAGGCCATCATCGCCGGCGCCCAGGAGGCGCTGGGGCTCGAGGACCACCACCTGCGCGCCACCCGGCAGATCTACCGCACCAGGGGCAACTCCTCGAGCCCCAGCGTGCTGGCCGTCCTGGACCTGCTGCGGCGTCTGGGCCGCGGGCGGGACCACGTCGTGGCGACTTCGTTCGGCCCCGGCCTTGTGTGTGAGATGGCGCTGTTGAAGCGCTGTCGTCCCGTCGACCGGGTTCAGGGGGAAGGGGGCGACGGGGACGAGTAATTCGACGATGGAGCCCCTAGTTACAGAGTTGGTAGCGTCTCCTATAAGAGCACCGACATACCAATGTTGGATACTTGTATAAGTGCGACGAATTCAAACTTTCGAGACATGAAGGCATCCTACTCTCGTACTTGGAAAAACCGGCCCCAAAGTATAGGCAGTAACCAAACGGGTTGCATGAAGCAAATTATCCGGCCCGTATAGAACTATCAAGGCTCTGAGCCGCCGGCCATTGACGACCAGACAAGCGACACAAGCAGCAGCGAGACCACACCCATCCACCCTGCCGCGAAATACGGCAGCCCGCGCCAGACGTCGCCCCAGTCGAGGCCAAACGTGAACCGCTGCGCCCGCGTGGGACCGCGAGGAGTCGGGCCCAGGCTTCGAAGATGCTGGTGGCCGGGTATCACTGATCCCCCTCGAACAACGAGGGAATTCCCGACCCGCGGCGGCACGACGATCGATCAGACGGTTCGGGCTCGTAAAAGTGCGTGCCGACAGGGCAAGACAGGCCGTAGCCCTAGGACGCGTACTAAAGATCCAGTGAAAGTCGCATAGCGGCCCGGCATGGCATGGCAAGCAGCACCGTTTCTGGGAGAATCTCGACAGTGCTGTTTTCATATGCCAGCCATCTAATCATCCGGCCTGCCCTTTCTTTCATATCCCCGAGATTCCGAGGTTACCGGGTGTCAGAGTCGACTGGTTCGGCATTGTCAACGTTATCCTAGGACACTCTCTTTATAGCCCGTGAAGCCAGCAACAGGAAGGACAGACCCCTCGCTAACATGAAAATGCCGGCCCTTATACATACGGGGATCTAGACGTCCTTTTGCCTGCCGAGGTAGGCCAAGGGGTTGGTTTAAAGCTGGCCCGCATACGTGGCCGCTACCCCCAGGCAGAAGAAGGCGGTAGGTCTCGATTAAGTAAGAGCGGATATTCTTCTTCCCACGGCTACGACGTCTAGCGATTACATAGGGACAGTAGTGCTGACCTCGGCGTCTCAGACGTGACGTCCGTCACCATGGCAAATACCACAGGAACAAGGACCACGGAGCCGCCACCGAGCCAGGTGACAGCCGGCATGGCCCAAATCAAGCGAAGGGGGGAAACGGAGGAATGCGCACCTGCTGAGGCTGGTGTTTTCCGGCAGGGAGGTACATTAAGGAATCTTGAATGTGTAAAAACTCGGCTGGCGATCGCGAGTAGAAAGCCCACCGAGGACAGCTGCAGCACGGCTTCTTACGGCTGTACTTGCCAACCAGTACGCCCCTGGCACAGTGACCAGCGCCCCAGGAACGATGTTGAGGGGGGTCTATCACGCTTACACATCGGAGAGCCCAGATTGAACAGGGGGAGCGTCTTGCACTCGTTGTTGTCCGGGGCGGAAGGCTTCGCCCCCTGGGCGGGCGTAATCGCGACAGGTGACAAAGTCGTCGATCTCTACCCGCGGCCGGGGGAGAGAGAGAGTACTGCTCCGCCTCGGCGGCATTGTCGCCAGCCCCGGCCTCAGGAGTGGGCGTGGTTCGGCATATGGGGCTCCGTCCTGGGAGGGGGAAGTCCCACGAGGATTCGGGTCAAAAGACGGAGGATTGCTGTCGGGCCGCAAAAGCGAGCATAGGAGCAGGGGGGGTTGGCTTGGCCCCCCCCCCCCCCCCCCCCCCCAACAGGTGCGGATAAGGGGCTACGGGCCGGTTATCTTTCTTTTCAACCCGGGTTCCGTCCTCCCGTGCACGCAGTCGTGCTCTTTGTAGGAATACCGTGTCTATCAAACGGAGGAACTGCCTACGGACTGACAGGGTTCGCGAAATAAGTGTCCAAGACGTTCTTCTCCTCTACCCACAGTGCTAACTTGCTCTGTCCACCAGCGCCGCGTGCCCAGGGCCGTGGTGCGTAAAGATGCAGTGGTCCTCCCAGCCATGGGATGGATACCCGGCCGAACGGCTCAGACAAGCAATCGAGTTCTGCGTAAGAAATACGCCATATACACGTGCTTGCTCGGGTTCCTGCGCAAGAGACGGGGTGCCCGGACATGATAGTTCTGGGTGCCCGGCGGCCTAGATAGCCGTCGGGGGGTAAACCAGGGATTCCCGATGCTCTAATCGAGGAGGACTAGGAAACCCGCCGAGAGCACTGTACGACCATCTATGGCTAGAAGCAACGCCAACTCCAATGCCATAGACAGCAATGCTTCAGGTCCTTTAGAGTATGGATTCAAGTCTGCATCTCTTCACTGAGGAGGCTACCAGGGAAGACCAGTAAGAGAGGGGGCAGGTTTATAGACAAAACTAAATTATGATTACGGGATGCTCTCAAGTAAGTCCCACGAAACCTCTGATCATGAACGAGCACCCTACGTCAGTAGCTTCATTCACGCCCGTAGAGATTGAGATGCCGCCACGCGGGACCCAGCTCTTTGATGGCCTCGGGATGAGGCAGGCCTTTGGGTATCGCCCGGCGCTCGCGGGCATGTTGGACGATTGCCGTGCTCGTGGGCCCGTCGAGACCCAGGGCCACCTCTTCGGCCGTGGCCGTCGGGAGGGTGAAGCGGGAGTCGGTCGACCAGGAGCTCAGCTCCAGCCGGAAACCTCCGGGTTCGGGGCGCCGCTTGTACGCAGCGACCACGGCGCAGTTCTTGAAATAGTGGGTGGCGCGATCGCGGCCGTCGTGGACCCCCAAGAGCCGGGCCCGGTCCTGGAGGATGGCGTCTTCACTCCACTTCGACCTCCAGTGCAGCACGTCAGACGCGCTGTCGACGGCTGGCCGCAGCAACGACCCCAGGGAGGTCCCTACCATCGTCTAGAGTCAGCCTTGTCCTATAGCCAGGTGCCCGGGGAGCCGGGTTTGTAGCACCCTCAGAGCCCGACCGACGGCACCAAGAGCAATGGGAATACAATGGGAGGAATGCGGGTGAGAAGGGGCCAAAAAAGCACGCCGGGGCAGCTTACAGGGGTACGCCGTGATACTCACACCGGTCTGGTCGCAAACGACGACGAATAACTCCAACCCGTCCGTCATGCACGGGATCAGCTGGCAGTTGCCATGAAAATCCATCCGCGTTCGCGACAAGACTTCGGCCGGGGCCTCGTCCGTGGGCTTGGGAGCGGGACAGCGCTTGGTTCTCCATGAAGAGGTCTCGAAGGCCTGCATGCTTCGTTTCCAGAGGGAGCAGTGCTGCAGATGCTCAAAGTACACTTCGACGGGGCCCGTTGTGAGCCAGCCAGACATGGCGTCGGGCTCGGCCCTTTGCGGAGCGATGTAGATCCGAGCCATGACGAACGACCGTAGCTCGTCCGAGTCGGCGTAGTAGTAAGGGTGGCCGCCGAGGGTCATGCGCCTGAATACCGTGCCGCTTTCGAGACCGAAATTGCTGAGAAGCATGCACAGTGGCTTGCCGTCGAACCAGCAGCCGGTGAAGGCGAAGTGAGATACGCGACTGCTCTGCAGGGGATGAGCCCGTGGTACGCGGCCAACGGGCAGGGAAATCAGCAATCCCCTGCTTGTCATGACCGGCGGGTCGTGTACGAGCGGACCGTCGGCGAAGAACGAAGCCGTGTGTAACTCCTGCTTGAGCATCGAGTAAGGCGATGGGGAGGAAGACTGGCTGGGCGCACCCGCAGGTACGGGGGAGGCCCGGAACGAGTTGGCCGACTGAGCCAGAGGGTGGCAGACGGCAACCTGAGGGCCCAGCAACCGGCGGATCTCGGCGTCGTACGTGGTGTCGAATTCGCAAAGACCCCAGGCAAGAATGGTGTGATCTTCCGTCTCCCTCAAAATGGCCTCTTGCAGACGCAGGAAGGCCTTCCGCCCTTCGCCGTAGATGAGAGGAATGTGTACACCGAACAAGCCGAGCAGACTGTAAGCCTCATCTTCCTCACGCGTCGTGGTTCGCAGGGCGGCCCAGGACATCCGCTCGGCGACATGGCATTCGGATGGCCTCTTCCTCCCCCCCAGAACGGCCGCGTCAATGCCCGTGATGGATGCCAATTCGACGCGAAGACTGGACTTGGTGCCTATGATGGTCCAGTCGTCCGCGTAGAACTCGACGCATTCAGGCGCAATCAGCCTACAGCAGGTAAGGCGGAGCTCATCGACGGGGGAGAAGATCCAGGATGTCCTACTCTTGCAAGGTCCAGCCTCGTGTGAACCATTTACTCCCCTTGAAGTACGAAAGGCGGTCGAACCCGTGACCGGAAGTTTTGTTCACGGACCACGCCGTCCGAATGTCGCTGAGGTACGCGTAGCATATGTGCGCCCTGCTGTACCATTGATACATGGAATTGATGGCCTCGGATAACTCTACCGAGTCCGTTTTGTCGATGCTAGACTTTCGTTTAGCCTAATGTGCTGGAAACTCCCTAGGCGGACGACGCGCGGGGCTTTACCAGCATGTATCAACCCAAACATATCGAAAGCCGTCTTCACGCGCCTTTTGGCAACAGCCAATGATTTTGTTATACCCCTTCTTAGCCTTAAGGGCGGCGTGGGGGCCTCGCATGTCCTGCAGAGTGACCTCCTCGACGCCCCAAGTATGCGAGAGAATCACATAAGGGGGAATGCTCGGAAAGGCGGAGCCCGAGACATCGACAACACGTGGTGGGCTAGCTCCGACGTCGATGAGTCTCATTTTTGGTGTTTCAACAGCCAGTGGACGCGCGATGTTGTTGGGGGGGAGGATGCCGCCGCGGTTCTATGTAGGCCCATTTGCCGAGCTGAGAAGGCTGATAAGCTGCATTTCTTTTGCAGGTCCGCGGCCGAGAGGGTCTAAGCCGTTCCGGGCCACCCCAAATGCAACACCGATCGGTGGGCGTGCCATAACCTTGATGGTATCACGGAGCGTGCCTGCGCATCGGTCCGTATGCCCAGGCTCTATCGCAACGGCATGTCATTTGCGGCTATGGTATTACAATGGCCCCCGTCGCTTTAAGAAGTGCGGGGGAGCTCCGGAGGAAAGGGGTATCATGGGGGGAGGCACGTCAGGGCACGAAGGGCTTCCCAGCCCCAGGCACATCAGCCATCCTTGTGCTTGGCTAGGTTCGTGGGAATCAGTCGGCGCAGGACTTCGATCTGACGCGTCTGCGCCTTGTGCTTCAGGTCCGTCACTCCGCGTCGATCCTTACGCCGGGTGCCGTTGGAGTAGACGACGGTGAAGTCTGGGACCTCCTCGCCCGGTTGGATGATACTCTTCGCAGTGATGGTGCAATGCTTGTCGGGAAGTAATTAGTCGTCACTGCGGTGGACCAACCTGCGCGAGTCCAAACACACACCTTTCCCAGTTTCGCACCGCGGCCAATCTTGGCGCCTACGCCTACGAGGCAGCCCTCGCCGATGGTGGTGCCGCCCGACTCGATGGTGGCGGCGACCTCGACCGTCACGTAGTCCTCCATAAGAACGCCGAAGTCGGCCTTGGTCGCATCGGCCGAGGGGGCGCCGATGAAGACGCGCTCGTGGATGATACACCGCCGGCCGATGGTGATGCGGCCGTGGGACGAGTCAAACTTGTTGCGCGGGTGGACGACGCTCTCGCCGGCAATGTTGATGGTGTGGTTCCCGGTCAGGACGGCGTTATCGTGGATGACGAGGGACGACGAGAGGTTGACGGGGGCCTTGGGCACCGAGGCCTTGGACACGGCAGACTGGCGTTTGGCCGAGGAAGACATGGTGCGTGGCGCCTCGATCTATGTATGTCGTGGTTGCGCGGGTCGCGTTTGATCGGTCAGACGTACGAACGGCGGTCACATTGGCCGGGCGTTGCGTCTGCACGGTGAAACGCGCCCTCGGTGATGGTTGGTGTTGCTGTTGCAGCAGCAGCGAGAGGATAGGCGCTCTCCCATCCCCTCGCCCTCAAAATATGGGAAGTCTATTCCGAGAGAGAGAAAGTGCATGAGGTCACCCACAATCCCTGTGGTCCAAGCTCCGACCAGTGCCAGGCCCCGCTGGAAGCTCGTTGAGCCAATCATGGGCAGAGCATTTCCGAAGGTCCCCCAAGCCGGCGAGGCGATTTCGACGACCGTCTTTCCCTCCGAAAGGCTTCCCATCGCCCTGCCATTGACCTCCCTCTCCACTCTCCCTCAGCTCCGTCGAGCGACGACCACCCCCCGAAAGATGCTGTCCAGGACCACGGCCCCCTCGGCAGCCTCGGCCAAGGCCTTGTCGCGCGTTGCCCTGCCCTCGTGCAGCCGCCTGCCCCAGCCCTCCACCACCGCCCCAACCCCGACGCACCGCTCCCAGGCCCGCGCCTTCGCGACCGTCCAGGATGGCGCCCCGAAGCGGACCTACGGCGGCCTCAAGGACCAGGACCGCATATTCCAGAACCTGTACGGCCGCTTCCCGCCCGACCTCAAGTCGGCCAAGAAGATGGGCGATTGGCACAAGACCAAGGAGATCATCCTGAAGGGCCACGACTGGATCATTAGCGAGGTCAAGGCCTCGGGCCTGCGCGGCCGTGGAGGAGCTGGCTTTCCTTCCGGCCTCAAATGGGTATGTATCCCTCGGCCTGCTGGGTTTCCCCTCCCCGTCTGACTCGCCCGCTCTGCCCGTAGTCCTTCATGAACTTCAAGGACTGGGACAAGGACACGAAGCCCCGGTATCTCGTCGTCAACGCCGACGAGGGCGAGCCGGGTACCTGCAAGGATCGCGAGATTATGCGCAAGGACCCCCACAAGCTCCTCGAGGGCTGTCTCGTGGCCGGCCGCGCCATGAACGCCACCGCCGCCTACATCTACATCCGCGGCGAGTTCATCCAGGAGGCCGCCGTCCTGCAGCACGCCATCAACGAGGCCTACGCCGACGGCCTCATCGGCAAGAACGCTTGCAACTCGGGCTACGACTTCGACATCTACCTGCACCGTGGCGCCGGTGCCTATGTCTGCGGTGAGGAGACGTCGCTGATCGAGTCGCTCGAGGGCAAGCCCGGCAAGCCCCGTCTCAAGCCCCCGTTCCCCGCCGCCGTCGGCGTCTTCGGCTGCCCTTCGACCGTGGCCAACGTCGAGACCATCGCCGTGGCCCCCACCATCTGCCGACGAGGCGGTGACTGGTTCGCCGGCTTCGGCCGTGAGCGCAACCAGGGCACCAAGCTGTTCTGCATCTCGGGCCACGTCAACAACCCCGTCACCGTCGAGGAGGAGATGAGCATTCCCCTCCGCGAGCTCATCGAGAAGCACTGTGGCGGTGTCCGTGGCGGCTGGGACAACCTCCTGGCCGTCATTCCCGGCGGTTCTTCGACCCCCATCCTGCCCAAGCACATTTGCGACGACCAGCTGATGGACTTTGACGGCCTCAAGGACAGCCAGTCGGGTCTGGGTACCGCTGCCGTCATTGTCATGGACAAGAGCACCGATGTCGTGCGCGCCATCTCCCGGTTAAGTCACTTCTACCGCCACGAGTCTTGCGGACAGTGCACTCCTTGCCGTGAGGGAAGCAAGTGGACCGAGCAGATCATGAGCCGATTCGAGAAGGGCCAGGGTCGCGAGCGCGAGATTGACATGCTCCAGGAGCTCACGAAGCAAGTGGAGGGCCACACCATCTGCGGTAAGTAACCCGAAACCCCGTCGCACCAACACCCACTAATTGGGCCGCAGCGCTGGGCGAGGCCTTCGCATGGCCCATTCAGGGCCTCATCCGCCACTTCCGACCCGAGTTGGAGGCGAGAATGCGTAAGTTTGCGGCGGAGAACGGAGGCGAGGCGCTGGGCGGCGGGTGGGAGCCCGACGCACGGGCTAAAGGCAAACTTGTGGCCCCGGGCCAGTGATTGAGGCAATCCCGGGCTTCGAAGCAGGAGCGGTTAAAAATGTACACTTTTTGCCCGACGATCCATTAACTTTGTACATACTACCAACACGTTGCACCCGATCATCCGTTGGCGAAGCTTGTTATGAGACGGGCCGCTTCGGAGAAATGACCGGGCCTATTTCTAATGCAGTGGTAGTAGCCATTTTTTCTTGCTATCTTTCACCGTGTCACCAGTCACAAGCAAGGCATCGCAAGGAAAGACCACTGGACTGGACGCCCTCGCGTCCATGCATCAAGCCCCTGTCCACAATCTGATTTTGGAGTTGCCGACCAGTGATCTAGTGACGGTGCAAAATGGCAGGTACTTGGGAGTGGGCACTTGTGGCGGAAGAGGCAAAAAAACCCACGGGTGTGCCGGCGGCGGTGCCCACAACGCCAAACGAGGTTAATCGAGAAATGTGCCATTCGCCCGACCCGATGCTGTTATAACCCGGGCTCTCTTGGCTATGGGTATCAATTCCATCTGCACCTGTCCGGTCCAAGTGTTCGTCTCGAACCAGCGACGCGCTGCTGGGCGGGCGCCGCAAGACTGTGGCGGTGGGCTTTGCCGTAATGCGGTCAACCCCATGGGGCCGAAACCCCGGGCCCGCGCCGCCAGCAAGCCTAGAGGACGGCACGTGGGCCTAGAGAATGGAGGCTGGCGTGCAGGCGTGACGGACGGGTTCGGTGGCCAGTCCGTCGGCGACACCAAGAGGAGGGGGGCCATAGGCTTCTCTTCCCACGCCTCGCATTCCTGGCCCTGTGCAAGAGGTCCTCGGCGTGACTTTTTTTTCTTTTCGCCTGCCCAAGCTGGCAATGGCATCGCAGCGCCGGCCCAGCAGCGTTCGAGTGACGTCCCTTGTCCCTTATCCCTTGGGGGGGGAGGGGCACGCACGGTAACGATGGCCACTCGCGCAGGCCCAGTGCGTCTCCGGAGGCCTGCTGAGCATCGACGACAGCCTCCCCATCGCCTTTCTATTTCATCTCGTGGGCGGTATCATACTCATCCCAGTCGTCGAGGCGGCGGCGCATTGCGTCGAACTCGGCGGGGTCGTGTGGCGTGGCGGTTTGGAAGCGCAACCATGCGCCGATAGCCCTCTGCGCCGCGGCGGGCAAGGAATAGGGGTGGGTGTCCGCCCCGACGTTCTGGGTCCGAAAGTACTGGCGGATGAAGCGGCCGTAGCTTTCGGGGGGGTCCCAATGGGACTCCCAACGGAGCGGGCTAAAAGAAAAGGCCCTCCGCATTTGGTCCACCAAATCGTTGGCCTGGTATTGGAACTGGTAGTGATGCGTCGGCGTGTTCGGCACCGTCTGCCTCCGTTCGCGAGAGTGCAAAAGCAAGCATTGGGGAAGCTGCAGATCAGAATCCGCGGGCGGCCACCGTATTGACGTCTTTCGGGGCACCACTTCTCCGAACGCCCGGATGGCGTACCCGGTTTCGGCTTCATTCCAAAACTCTTTCTGCTGTTGGGAATCTAAGCTGTACCACGTGGAATCCACCGAGGTGTGGAAGTCGGGCGCGGCCTGGAGGCCCGGCGTGTGCAGGAACAGGCAAGGGCTGGCGAAGGGATCGAACAGGCCGGCCGGCCGGTCGAAGAGGGCCTCGGTGTGCAAGGCGATCTCCTGGAAGACGGGGTCGTTGGCCGGGTCCTGGGGATCGTAGGGGTTCGCGAGGACGGGGTGGTCCTGCAGGAACATGGTCCAGTTGTAGATGCCGTTGTAGGCGGCGAAGCCGCGGACGGCCATGGGCGCGCCGGGCTTGGTTTCGGTCAGGGCCAGCGAGGCGGCCAGCGAGGCGCCCAGGTAGGAGCCGAGCACGTAGACGTCGCGCCTCTCGGACCCGCCGGGCGCGAGGTTCTGGACCAGCCAGTCGTACGCGCGCACCACGTCGGTCAAGGGCGTCGGCCAGTGCAGCAGCGGCCCGATCGGCCGGTAATCCCCCGTGGCGCCGTCCGTGTCCGGCGAGGGCGGTTCCGGCTCGCGAAAGGGGTGGAAGCCGGCCCACCGGTAGTTCACGACGGCCGTCGCGTAGGGCTTGCAGAAGGGAGGCAGCGGCGCCACAGCCTCGTCCTGCTCGCTTCCGTAGGGAGGCAGGTAGATGACCAGAGGCGCTGCCGAAGAGGCGACCTCGGTCAGGTTGTGCAGGCTGCGAGGAAGCGTCAGCGTCCGGTGGCCCCGGTGGTATATAGGTCGAGACAGCCGCTTCCAGCAAGGCCAAAACCTACTCGACGTTGACATGGCCAGAGATGCCGTTCTCGAGGCCGACTCGCTCCACACTATGGGCGAAGCTGCTGAAGGTGCGCCGGCGTCGTTGGCGCGTTTGCAGGACAATCCTGCCGATAGCCACTGGGCGCCACCACCCGCGCATCATCTCGAAGAGAGCCCTCAGGCCGCGCTCGCCTGCGCCGCCAGTCTGTCCGCAGTCGTACGAAAGTATTGCGGCAAGCCCCTGGTCGCGTAGAGTAGAGGTCGGCGATGATGCTGTGCGGCACTCCACGACACGACTGTTCTGTGGTCCAATGAAAGCTCTACCGTAGATCACTATGAACTAAGAAGAGGGATTAGAGGCAACCGAAGCCTGTCATTGGTCTAGTGATGGGGACCCGCGAACCGGCTGAGCGGACTGAGTGGGTGGGATTTCTGCATCTGGAAACCTGGAGTCCTACTACCACTACAAAGACGATTCAATCGAATTGGCATGGGTGTTGGCACCTCGGCGCTTCCGACGCTTTGGGTCGTCACGCGCCCACGCCCAGGCAAGCCGGCGAAGCGTACTCACCACCCTAGAGATACAAGCTTATCCCGGCGGGGGGTCGCTAAAGAGGCACCCGCTCTTATGGGAGTATCCTCCCGACTCGCGAGAGACTTGTTCTCTCGGGAGATGCCAGTCCCCCGACCCAAGGCTTGCTAAGAAGGTTGGTACAGGCTCACAGGATACCTCACTTGGGGTTTTGGTTTCTCGATTCGAGGGGAGGCGGGCGTTGTGGGGGTTTTCGAAAATGGCAACGGTCGCCTGGGAGGCGGCACATGCCCCGCTACCGGGCCAATCAAGCGTGGCGATCTTCGCGTCTCGTCCTCCCCAGATGACACCGCCGGGCCAACCAAATATGGGCTGGTTGCCATGCCATCCCTTCATCGGGCAGAGTACCGATGGTCCAGGCCCGTGAGGGTCAGATAACGACGTCATGGCATCCCGGAGGACATCCATCTCTCTTTCTTTCTGGTTCGTGCTGCTTGAACCGGCTGCCTACCTACTTACTACCTCTATCCACCCATCCCCTTTGTGGATCATCGCATAAAGCGCTTATAACAAGCTTCCATGTTCGTTACGCTATCCGGCTTCAGTCCTGGGTGCGGAGGTACATGTACCATAGGGTACTTTAACCCGCACTTTAACCCGCAGCACCGGGTCTCCTGCCCTCCAGCTGGATTTACACCGCTGCGAAGCACAACCTGCCTCCAGCCTTCGTGCCACCTCCAGCCTTCGTGCCACCCGGGGATTTTTTTTACGACTGACACAAGCAGGGAAAGGGCAACTCCCGACTTCCAAATCCTCGCCTCTTGATGTCTGCCTGCCGGTCAGCCAAGCCGATTTCCAATCTCACCACGCCCCCTCCGCCCCGGGGCAATTGTGAACTTCGGCCATGAACGACGCGGCGGAGCTCAACGACAATATCGGCGGCCACGCCCAGGCCGTCGACGGACCCGACGGGAAAGGGAATGACCGATACCTCGGGGCCGATCCCAGTCATCTGGACCCAAGTTAAGTCCCACCGCCGCCGAGCCACAGCCGGTGCACGCGCGCCGCCGTACCCCGCTGACAGCAAGACAGCCGGTGGTGGTTTGCGTCGTCGGCCTTTCCCATGATCGCCGGCACGCTGGGCCCCGTGGCCTCGGCCTTCTCGACCTGCGCCCTGGTCCAGAAGTGGCGGCGGCACATCCCGCCCGGCATGGCCGTGACCCAGGCCGACCTGATCGACGACCCCGTCTGGCTGACCGTCATCAACGCCATCCAGCTGGTCATCGCCGTGGTCTCCAACGTCTTCCTGCTGCTGAACATGACGCGGCGCGTGCGCTTCTCCGTGGCCCAGCCCATCACCATCGTGGGCTGGTACCTCTCCTCCATGCTCCTCCTCGGGCTGACGGCCACGGCGAGCGGGCCGCTGGTCAAGGAGCCCGAAATCGAATACGTCTGGTCCGGCGCTTTCTACTACGGCATCTTCGCCGCCATCCTCTACTTCATCGTGGCCTCGCTGATGGTCGTCACCGTCTGGGGGGCGCAGGCGGGCCACTACGACAAAGACTTCAAGCTGTCGACCAGCCAGCGGACCCTGATGCTTCAGACCATCTCGTTCTTGATGTATCTACTGCTCGGCGCCCTGGTCTTCTGCAAGATCGAGACGTGGGACTACCTCGACGCCGTCTACTGGGCCGACGTGACGCTGTTCACCGTCGGCTACGGCGACCTCTCCCCCCAAACGGCGCTGGGCCGGGCCCTGCTCATCCCGTATGCCCTGGTCGGCGTCATCAGCCTCGGTTTGGTCATCGGTTCCATCCGCAGCCTGATGCTGGACCGGGGGAAGCGCCGCCTGGACGCCCGCATGCTCGAGAAGGAGAGACGGCAGCTCCTCCGCCAGATGCGACGGAAGGGGAAGGAAGAGGTGCTGCAGCCCGTCGGCCCGCCCCGCCGGGGGCTTTCGGAGCCGGAGCCCGAGGAGCCATGGCCGCTCGCCGAGCTCCAGAGACGCCAGCGGGAATTCATGTTGATGCGCAAGATCCAGGAGAGAGCGTCTACCCGCAAGAAATGGACCGAGCTGGGGCTTTCCTTTTCTACCTGGCTGGTCCTCTGGCTCGTCGGCGCCAAGATCTTCCAGGAATGCGAAGAGCCCTACCAGCACTGGAGCTACTTTGATGCTTTCTACTTCTGTTTCACCGGGCTCACCACCATCGGGTACGGCGACATCACCCCGGTATCCTACGCGGGCAAGGCGTTCTTCGTCTTCTGGTCTTTGCTGGCGCTGCCCACCATGACGGTGCTGATTTCGAATGCGGGAGATACCGTCGTGAAGTGGGTGCGCGATGGTACGCTGCGGCTGGGCAACATCACGATCCTCCCCGGGGAAGGTCGTATCCGAGACGAATTCAGTTCTCTGATGACAAGGCTGTCCATGGGCGACGCCCCCAAGGAGGAGGATATTGAGGAGAGCCCGCCCGATTTTCTGGGTGCGGTCCGGCGGGCCGAAACAGAGAGCGATGACCTGAACGACGGCGATGACACGGAAACCGGCGAGGTCGCCACCGCCCACGGCGGTGCCTCGGGACGGGCCCAAGCCGAGGAAAGCTCCGGCCCGAAAGCCAACCCGTCCTCGGCCGGCACCGCGAAACCCGAGGAGAAACCCCCGCGACTGGACCAAACCGTCTCCTTCGCCCGGGACGACCTCCCGACGCAGCTCCCCAAGACCCGCGCCGAGTACCACCTGGTGCTCATCGACGAGATCGCCCGCGTCACCCAGCACCTGCAGCACAAGCCCCCGCGGCGCTACACCTTCCGCGAGTGGGCCTGGTATCTCCGGCTGATCGGCGAGGACGAGAGCCGGCCCGAGACGCATCGGCGGGCCGCCCGCAAGCCCAGAAAGCCGCACCGCCTGCCCAAAGAAGGCCGGGTGGAGGAAGGCGGCGGCGACGACGACGACGACGACGACGAGGCGAAGTGGAGCTGGGTCGGACACAAGAGCCCCCTCATGGATACGCGGGAGGAGGCCGAGTGGATTCTGGACCGGCTCGAGCAAAAGCTTCGCGAGGAGCTGCAGGCTGTCGTCCGGGAGACTCTGGGCGAGGGCCAAGTTGGGAAGGTAAGAAAGGAAGCCCATAGCCATGTTGGCCGGACCAGTAGCGAGGGATGACGTTTTGATTGATGTCCGCGCGCACTCGTGTTGAGGCAGTTACAGCACCGTATGGAGTTTGGTTCTAGGTCAAGAGCATGAGTTAGGAGCAACAGGCGGAGTCTCTATTTATGCCTTTAGATACGAAAAGAGGTGACCAGCTTAATACACACAAACACAGCTTGCAAATGTAGCTATCGGAAAATCACTGTCTCCCATCACTTCAGGCTAGGTACCCTTATCCGAAAACAAGGCTACTCTCAAGATGAGGACACTGAAGCGGTCTCTCCGGCCTCGGTCTCAGCTTCTTCTCCACAGGTGGTGGCCTTCGCAAGTCGTATCTGGTCCCAGTCGGTTCCCCGTATGTTGCTGATATCGAAGGTTAACCCAGCAGAGCTCCTCGAGTCCAGGCGAGGTTTGAAGAGGATCCAGCAGAGTTGGGGTGTGCGGGTACCTAGAAAAACTCGACTCTGTTCATCCAACAGACTTCCAGGCCGCCAACCCGAGAGTGTGCCTGAGGGAAATGGTTGCTTGTCTTCGAATAGATCTCGGAATTGGAAATGCTGCTTCTTGACCGAGGGCTCTCGACTCGAATATGTGACTCTGGCGTAAAGTTCGAAGATGGCTTCTTGATCCTGATGATAGCAGTGGGTCGCTTCCTGGATGAGTTCTTCCACTCTGAAGCACACTCTCAGAACCGTGCGTGAGGAAAGTCCAGGTACCGATGGCCTGTCACGAATCTTGGCCGGGAATGAAGGTCTCGTGAAGGGGCGCAATGGCCTTGCTTGCGGCAAGTCAAGGAGTGGCTCATTACGTTGCCTTCCTGTCTCGTCCTTCGCAGCTGCTTCTTTGCAGCGCTGTTCCAACTCGCGATCACCCGTCAATGAATCATCCTTGGGAATGGTATTTGTGATAGTGAATACGGCGTCCCAATCCATGTCATAGTCGAGAAGATCTTCCTCGGTTGGATGGTCCTTACTCTGTTGGCCTTCAATGCCAGAATCCGGCGTAGATTCAATAGAGGAATGCTGCAACAATGGGTCGTAGGCTTCCATGGTTCTCGAGTCGTGATCCCATGCATTTGCCACACTTGACGGAGGAAATTGTGGCTTCGAAACTGTTTTCACATGACTGAACAATCGAAGCATGTCTTCTTCATCGTCTTCATCGATAGGGTATTCGTCATCCTGCACGTTGGGTGGCACAGTGCCGTCCTTCTCCTGCCAACCATATGGCTCGGCCGAGTCAGCTGAGGCAGAGGGTGCTGCAAAGTTTCCGGCTATAGACACCTCCCCAGTTCTCCAGGTTGAATGCTGGTTCGGTTCCGTGAGACGTGGTGTCAGGTATTCCACGGTCGTCTTCTGCTGCAGCCGAGGGGGGGCATTACTCCGCCCTCCATAGACGTGGGTTTTCAGTGTCTCCGGGTCAGCGAGCGCCTGGGACGACAAGGTTCCGATTGTCTGAGGCGACAGCGGCTTGACTGTTTCTGATGACATTGAGCTGGGCACGTAAGTCTTGGTAGCTATATCCCCCTGGTTCAACAAGATGGGTTTGGTGATCTTGAGATTTGCCAAGGTGCTGGGGGGCGACGTGCCGCTGGAGATATGCCGCCGCTTTGGCGTATCCTGGCCATCAGTAGATAGTAGTCTTCGCTTGGCGGTAGGAGAGCCTGTAGTTCCGAACTGCCGTGCTTCGCCTTGCTCCGCCATAGTCCAGGTACCAATTGGCATAGTTGCGAAATGGCCCTCGCCGCTGCATGGGCCTGTTCAGTTTGATTCCCACCTATTCGATTCCGCAGCAAGAAAGAAACTCACCTTCCGTCTTCGGAGAGGGATCCCACGTGGGAGCCTGACCGCAGTTCTGCAGTGCCTTGGAAGTTGCTCTCCTCCGAAGTCACAACATGGAAAGTAACGAGACACGGGACAGAGCGGTGGTGGCACCAAGGTCCCGTGCTCATGAGGGCTGAACAGTAAGCTTCAACTCAGATATCACGTAGGTACAGAGAGATCGAGGTTGAAGTTGGAAGAACTCCAACAGAAGACGTTTGTGGAGGCACGAGACAGACCGCGTGCGCTCCCCTTCCCAAACTGCATCTCATGCCTTCCATTTGTACCTTCTGATTGTATTTGCTTTAGACATCAAGAAGGTACAGCTCGAAGCCACTCCTTCCCCATCATTGGGAGGGTGCTCCCACAAGGTAGGAACGACGTTGCCCGCCAGCACCACTTCGGTCCATGGATTCCCATTCCCAGCCTAGAAATGGGGGGTTTTATGCATCAATCCACACCGGCTCCCGGCTCGTCCCAGATGCAACTAAGCAGGCTAGGGGGCTTCCTATACCTGGTAAAGGGAGCTGGCGTCCCGCCCTTTAACTGCATTCATTGGGCATCCATCTGGGGTGGTGGTTGCAGCCGCGAGCCCATTTAATTTCCGGTGGACGGCCGGCAATGGGCTTGCCGGTACTTTCGGGCGGTACATCGCAGCCCATCTGGCCAAGTACCCGCCATTGTCTCCCCGACCTCCTCTGCTGTACCGGCCACGCCTGGAGGCAGGACGCGCTCCATTTGTGCCTCTACCACCGCCATCTTCTCCGAGGCACGGAAAACCGCGTCGTCTTTCCGCCGCCGGCTGCCGATTTTCCCACGTTGCCTTGGCCGCTTTGCCTTGGACGTCCGGGCTGCGTCTGCTCCACTGTCGTCAGCAGGACCTACAAAAGGCAACTACCCCGCGGTGGGCTGGCTATCTTATCAGTACGTCACGCGTGATCCCCACGGCCGAGGTCTGCATACCCATCCATCCTAACTCCTTAGTGTAGCCACTGCAGACTGACGGCAACAGACGGGCGACGGAGAGAAGACGGACTGACTTTCAGGGGGTTTGCCTGTCACCACCTGCAGTTTCCATCCCTAGCCGATGATTCGCTAGCGAAACCTCCCGTTGCCTCTTTAGCTCTGCCATCAGCCAATTCCTCGGATCACCACCCGTCGGCTCGTTGTCTGTGCTTGTAGGGTTTCGCCGTCATGTTCTCACAGGCAAGTCATGACTCTCCTAGCGGCGCGATGGCCAGTAAGAGGGCCCGAGGTCTTCTGCCACGGCCGCAACCAGCTTTCGGCCCGGCCCGTGCCTCTTGCGGCGCTCTCGGGGCTCCCCGTGGCAACAAGCGCCATTTACGCGGGCTTAGAGACTAACTCACCGTCGCTTGACAGAAGAAACCATACTCGGCCGTTACCGTGACGGTGGAGCGGCTCACCAGCGAGCAGTTCGAGGAAGATGATTTGAGCGGGATTCCGGATCTCGTAGAGGTCATCAAGCTTCAGGCTTCGGGGCCCGTCGAGGCTGCCCGCGCCCTTCGGAAGAAGTTGAAGTATGGAAACGTCCACCGCCAGCTCCGGGCCCTGACGCTGCTCGACGGTCTGATCCAGAATGCTGGTCCCCGGTTCCAGCGTGCCTTTGTCGATGAACCCCTGCTGGAGCGCCTGCGCGTCTGTGGCACTTCGGATCTGTCGGACCCCGAAGTCAAGAAGAAGTGCTCGGTGCTGTTCCGAAGCTGGGCGACCGAGTACAAGAGCACGCCGGGCCTGGAGCGCGTGGCTATGCTCTACAAGGTACGGCCCACGTATCTTCCCCCTGCCCGGCCCTACTGACGGTAGCAGGAACTCCCCCGGAGAAAACAAGTCGTGACGCAAGACAAATCCAAGGTTTTGCGCGAGACCGAGCAAGACCCCTTCCGCGACTCGGAGGATGAACAGGAACCCAAGGCCCAGCAATCCTCGCCGCCGCCGGCTTCCTCTTCCCACCCCCCTGTATCTTACCCGCAACCCAGCCAAACGATTCAGTCGTTCAGCCACGTCAAGTCTTCGTCCAAGTCCGGCTCCTCCTTCTTCGGCTCCTCCAAGGACAAGAAGAAGGAAAAGGAAAAGGACAAGCCGAAGAGGGCGCATCGTCCTTTCAATCTGGAAGCCGAGAAAGACTCGATGAAAGTGGCGATTGCCGAGTCTTCGATTGCCGCCACGAATCTGAACAACGCCTTGCAGAGCATCAACCGTGAGAAGGAGCGCATCTCGGACAACGAGGTTGCCGTGCAGCGTTTTGAAGCCTGCAAGAAGCTGAGAAGGAAGATTCTGCGCTACGTGAGTCGTTTGGACCGCGCCGGGAAAGCCGTACGTGGTATACTGACTTGGATAGGTTCATCACGTGGAAGACGAACAGTGGCTCGGCGGGCTCCTCCACGCCAACGACGAGCTTGTCATGGCTCTCATGACGTTCGAGCAGCTGGATCGCTCTATCGACGCCGACAGCGACTCGGAAGACGAGTTGGCCGAGCAGGCCCATCTCTATAGAAGTGAGCCTCCCTCTCTCCCCTACTGTGGACATGGCATACTTATGAAAGCAGTGGCCACGGAGAAAGGGAAACAGGCCATGTCGCCCACTAGCCCTAGCAGCCCCAGTAGCCCGACCCCCGAGATGGCAAGCCTGAGCATTAACCCCAGCCCGCCTCCTCGGCCCATGCCTCCCCCCCGCCCGTCCGCTATGTCGAAGCCGTCCGTGGCTGCGCGCCCTGCGCCCCCGCCCCAAGCAGCCGAGGATTCCGAAGAAAGCGAAAACGAGGCCGAGGATGAGAACGACCCGTTTGCTGACAGAAATGAGGTCGAGACGCCTAAGGGGGAGAAGGAAGAACCCAAGTGGTAAGTTCGTGCGTGGCATCGGCTAGCCACTACGGAGCGCAGGTGTAGGGTTAGGCTTCACGCCACGTCCCGTCCGCGGAGACTCCCATGGCTATCCGTAGCATTCTTATCATTCTTGTATTAGAGCACCCCTTTAGGCGGTCCCGGGGTTAGAGCTCCATTGGGCGATGCGGACTCTTTTTTTTCTTTTCTCACTGTTCTTGGATGATGGTGGCCGATGCTGCCACTGGCTCTATCGTGACACTCCGGACTATCTAAAAGGAGCCTGTGATTCGAGAATATCAGTGCTATACAGCCCGCAGGGCTGGCATCTGCGGCTCTCAGGGAACATCTGGTGGCTCCTTCATCTGGCCACCGAAAATGATAGAACAACCTCCACGAAGCTACTAGACCCCAGCGTCTACACGAGGCCTCTCGACTGTGCGTGACCCCGGGTAGCTATCAACCACCCGAGTAGGGTGATGGCTTGTGCAACCGGGTGCAAAGCACCCACCACCGTCATCGTCTACCGAGGGACACAGCAACAACCGTATTGTACACAGGTAAGTAGATTGGAGGGGTTTCAAGATATCCGACTTCTAGATTTTCGTCATGGTTTGACGGGGGCCCTTAAGCGATCCGAACGCCAGCCTTGCGACCAATGTCTCTTCTTGTAAAACTGGGAGACTTCTCATGCAAAACAAGTCCGTCCTCGCCGCCATGCCGGAGAGGGAAGAATTAGCGGGCACGAGGTGCCCTCCTCGTCGGGGCCGTCGCCGTCCCCGACGGGGCTCGGTGCCTCGTCGTCGTCTATGGATGGGTTTTTTGTGCGTGCTCTCACGCTTGCCCGCCGTGGGGCTTACGCGGAGCCGTTGGCCTCGAACTTGCCCTCGGTCTTCTCGATGTGGGCGACCAGGTCCTCGATGGTGACGACCTTGAGGCCCCACTGCCGCGCGAAGCGGAGGCAGCCCTCGGCGCGCATCATGCCGGGCTCGCGGCGGAGGGCGCGGCCGGGGACCTCGGCGCCGTCCTCGACGAGCTCGCAGATGACGGCGACCTCGGGCAGGCCGGCGAGGCGGCAGAAGTCGACGCCGGCCTCGGTGTGGCCGGGGCGGGCGCGGACGCCGCCGGGGCGGGCGCGCAGGGGGAAGACGTGGCCGGGGCGGCGGAAGGCGGCGGGGGCGGCGGACGGGGCGGCGAGGGCGCGGCAGGTGAGGGCGCGGTCGTGGGCGCTGATGCCCGTGGTGACGGCGGCGTCGGCGGCGTCGACCGAGAGCGTGTAGGCGGTGCCCTTGGGGTCCTGGTTGTCGACGGCCATGGGCGGCAGCCCCAGCGCGTCGCACCGCGCCCCCGGCATCGGCGCGCAGATGAGCCCCGACGAGTAGCGCACCATGAAGGCCATCTGCTCCGCCGTCACCGCCTGCGCCGCGATGATCAGGTCGCCCTCGTTCTCGCGGTGCGGGTCGTCGAGCACCACGATGAACTCGCCATTGCCTGCGGGCGCGTCAGTGCGTGCGAGGGCGCGAACCCCGGGGAGGAAAGGGATTCCCCGGGAAGAAGGGAGCGAGGGGGAGGGGCGGGCGTACGGAAATCGGCTATGGCGTCGGGTATGGAGTCGAATTGACTTTTGTCGATGACCGTGGAAGGCATGTCGGGCGGGCGAGTCCTCGCTATGTGTCCCCGGAGAAAAGTGGCAGGAATGAGGGTGTGTGTCGTTGTGAGGGAGGGGGGGGGGGGGGGGGGGGGGGGGGGGGGACAGGCCGGTGTGGGTGTGGTGGAGGGGCAACTTTCAGATGCGAATCGCGACTGACTCTGGATAAGTTCCCAGACTCGAGTGACGTCGACCTAACTGGGTACTTAACGCTCTTGCGCTCGCTCTCCTTGCCACGAAGAATGGCTTGGGGGTCAGCAACGGGAAAGGGGCCAAGTGAGGAAGAATACGGTTTGGCAATCCAACGGCCGGGAGGAATGGACAGGTAGGTGCGAAACGGCCGAATAGTTCAAGTGACTCGGCGTCCGAGTCTGCATACGCCACTTGTGGGAGGAGATCTCGCGTCGTTCGTCGATTCGGTTGCAGGACCGGCACCAGCTACTTAGTCAAGGTTGCACCAGGGCTTTTTCTGGACGGCGGCAATGCGAGCGCCGGGGGGGGGGGACTCCCGCCTGTGAACGCAGCCGAGGACCCCTACAACTACTAAACGGGTGGCCGTTCGGGCGGGCTGACACATGGCTTTTGCAGCGCTGACAAAGCCTGCATGGATGTGGAAGCCCCCGAGACGGCTCCCATCTGTTAGGGCGGGGCGGAGGGGCGTCCAACGCCCGGAGGGGCGGAACAGGACGGGACATGTGGGATGGATCCCATCCGATGCATGGCATTTGCACCTCCACTGGCGATTTGACGATTCGACGAGCTGACCGAGCCAAGCTGACAAACCCGCCACCACACCCGCGCGGCTCGTCTGACCGATCCGACCTCCTCGTTTCCCCTCCCGCCATGGCGCCGCGACCCCCGACCGCCCACCTGCTCCGGCGGCTGCGTGGTGTAGCGCCTGCTGCCCGGCATTTTCGTCACAGCGGCCGGGCGGCCCTGCCCCGGGACCTCGGACGACGGGGCGTGCGATCCTTCACGTCGACGGCCTCCCCGCACCACGGCCCCCATGCGAGCGACCCCGGCTTCAGCTCCGTCTCCCCCGACGAGGTCTCGCACTTCAACGCCCTCGCCTCGTCGTGGTGGGACCCCCAGGGCCCCTCGCGCATCCTCCACCTCATGAACCCGCTGCGCCACGACTTCATCCGCGCCTGCCGCGCCTCCGTCCCCGACCCCCCGCCGACGCGCGGCCTCACGTACCTGGACATCGGCTGCGGCGGCGGCATCTTCGCCGAGTCGGCGGCGCGGCTGGCCGGCACGCGGGCGGTGACGGCCATCGACCCGACCCCCGGGGTGCTGGCGGTCGCGCGCGCGCACGCCCGGCGCGACCCGGCGCTCCGGGGCAAGCTCACCTACCTCGACACCCCCGTCGAGCGGCTGCCGGCGCCGGCGGCGCCGGCCGACGGCTACGACGTCGTCACCGTCTTCGAGGTGCTGGAGCACGTGGCCGACCCGGCGCCCTTCCTCGACCGCGCCGCGCCCTTCGTCCGCCCCGGCGGCTGGCTCGTCCTGAGCACCATCGCCCGCACCTGGCTGAGCTGGCTCGTGACCAACGTCGTGGCCGAGGACCTCCTGCGCATCGTGCCCCGCGGCACCCACGACTGGCGCAAGTACGTCAACGAGGAGGAGCTGCGCGCCCACTTCACCCGCGCCCGCCCCGGCTGGGCCGACCCCCGCTGCATGGGCGTCATCTACGTGCCCGGCGTGGGCTGGCGCGAGGTCCAGGGCAGCGAGAAGGTCGGCAACTACTTTTTCGCCGTGAGGAGGATGGAGGACGCTGCATGAGTACTTAGGTACTCGAGCAAATGTGATGGATTCATTAGCAGCTATGCCTGGGTTGCTTAGAAGTGACCTTGTAAACGCCGTGACCTGTTAAAAAAAAAAAAGACCAACAACCCCTCCCCCCCTAAAAACTCCTCCTCCTCCTACTTCTTCTCCTCCTCCTCCTTCTCCTCCTCCTTCTCCTCCTCCACCTCCACCTGGTGCTGTTGCTGCTGCTGCTGCTGGTCGCCGCCGCCGCCGCCCTTGCCCTTGTCCCTGTTGCCCCGGCCGGGGCCGGTGCGGCGGTTGGGGACGCCGTTGCCGCTGCCGCTGCCGCTACCGCCGCCGCCGCCGCCCTCGCCCTTGCCCTTGCCCTTGCGGGCCTTCCCCTTACGGGGGCATTTGCGTGAGAAGCGGCCCTTCTCGCCGCAGTTGAAGCACGTGGGGCCGCCGCCACCGCCGCTGGTGATCGTCGAGGCGCTCACTATATATATGATCAGTTTGGTGGCCTTCATAATTTGACGTCACTTATGAACACGAGGGCAACAGTCTACTTACCTGTGTGTGTGTGTTGGGGGGGGGGGGGGGGGGGGGGGGGGGGGGGTGGATAATCTGTGAGAAAGTTAGCAGTAGAACTTCCGGATAGCCAATATAAGAGTGAAAAGAGTCGAGGGTAAGATTGAAGGTAAGATTAGAGATGACGGAGTGGAAGAAGGGGTAGAGGATGAGATAGGCGGGCTGAGGTAGAAGGCGAGGCAGAGGACGAGGCTGATAAGCTGAGGCGAAGGACGAGGCAGAGAACGACAGGGAGGAAAACGAAGATGCTTCCGAGGTGGAGGCCAAGGCAAAAGAGGACCATGCCGAGGAGGCTGAGGGGAAGAACGAGGGGAAGACGATGCGGAGGATGACGAAGCTGTTTGTGCGGTGGAGGAAGAGGCCATGGTGAACGACGTCGAGAAGGCTGAGGTGATCGACGAGGCAGAGGAAGACGAAGACGATTCCGAGGTGGACGAAACGGTCCTAGGTGCTGAGGTGGGGTGGCCGAGGCAGAGGTTGACGATGGGAATATATCGTCTGGAGTAGGCAAGGCCGCCGAACCGATAACCAACCGTCGACGACGTGGAGAAGACGAGGAAGAGGTCGGAGAAGAAGGAGGGCATGGAAAGGCATTTAGTTCGAGGGAATGGGAATTAGAGGCTGTGGTGTAATTTCGGGATTACTTCACTTACTATAAGATGTGGTGTAGCTGAAGAAGAAAGAGGGAAGCTCACCCCCGCTGGTTACGAGATACCTCTACATAAATAATCCAATGCCCATATACTGATCCTCTCCCTCTGCACCCCCCCTCCCCCTCCCCCCTTCTGGCCGCCCTGATAAGAGATAGGGGACGAGACGCGTCGAGCAAGACGCGTATTGAAGTGTACGCCCTGCCTAATTACCTTCCTACTTACCTCTCTGTGGCTCTCAAGGCCAACCAAGCTCGAGCAGAACTTCTAATACTGTGTCACGAAGGGAAAGGCCGCGTTCGAGATCAACGGTGCGATCTTCTAGACGATTTTGTGGGCGAGTGTCTTGATCCGAGGACCCAGGGGGTCTCTCTCGTCCATGGCCGGGATGGTTGAATGGCCATGTGCATACATGGGATGATGATGGAAATATCTCTACATTGTTGATCTGCTGCCTAATGGCCCCGTTATCCTTTTCTTTCCTGGTAGTCCTGATGATATGGGCAAGGGCCTCCCCTGTCCACGGCCAGGATAGTGCAATAATAGGCCCCGTACGAGCAAAGGTGTCCCCTACGTAAGTAAGTAATCTACGGCTTAATGATCCATTTCTCTCCCTTTCGTGCTCGAGGGTCCTGATGAGACTACCTCGCGGAACGAGGCGCGTCGTCCAATTTGTGTTTGCCTGGCTGCCTACATCCTCCCCTGCTTTCACGTATACAAGTGGGCTTCACGTAGAAAAAGGATTTCACCTGTTAGGTCTAGAATACTAGAATTGCTTCGCACTTACCTGCTACATAACTCAGGTCGAGCTGCTCCAAGGAAGAAAAAATGTATTCCCAACGAATCAAAAGGATCGGAAGCTTACCTCCTCTAGTACTCATAGGTGGTATCAATGTCCAACCCGGCATCCTGGTCCATCGGAATGAAGGTGGCCGGATGGGTGGGATCGGACGACCACCCGAGCCACTCGGTAGCACCGAGACGACGGAAGCCCTGGGCGCGCCAGAAGTGGAGGGGCAGCGTCTTGTGGGCCGTCGCGATTTCCTCCTTCGCCTGCGGCGTCAGCTCGGTCCCGCCCCTGTCCCGCTCGAGGGCGTCGTAGGTCATCTTGCACATGAAGACGGGCCGCAGGAGGATGGTGCAGTCGCCCTTCTGGCGCGCGACGTCGGCGAGGGCCTGGGCCATGCGGCGGCCGAGGCCCCGGCGCCAGAGCGAGGGCTCGACGAAGGCCGTCTCCACGACGACGAGGTTGCCGCGGTTGAGCTCGGCGCCCCAGAGCCCCAGGCCCTGCGCGCCGAGCCCCTCGACCTGGGCGCGCGGGAAGTGCGCGAGGTCGTCGAGCTCGAAGTCGAGGGTGAGCTCCTCCAGCTCCGACACCCCGCCCACGTTGGCGTCGTCGGTGACGAAGAGGCTCATGCTCTCCCCGAACCGCCCGGGAATTCGGTCCCTCCGCAGGATGGAGGCCGTCAGGCTTGCCACGTTGCTTGGCGGCCCGCCGTGGGCGGGCTGGAAGAGTACGACAATCTCCAGATTCTCGTACCAGTCGAACTGGGGCATTGTGGTGTCAGTGGGAACCGTGTTTGGCACCGGTCCGGTGGCTTCCGGACGGGCGTACACGTATAGGAGAAGCCTACCGTTTTGGTGCAGCGTAGCCCACTCCTCGTGGTAGGCCGGAGCAGCCGGGAGTGATGTGGCCATTGTCGGAAATCTAACGCTGGATGGGTTATCGTTTACCTTGTGTAGATATGAATACCTTGATGTTGCTGTTGCAGGTTGTCGCAAATGGGCTGTCAGGGAAGTGTCAAGATTGTGCCTGAATCGTGGCGAGAATCTATCATGGTTCAGGCCAGGGATAGGGTTTATGTACACCTGTGTGATGGGATATTGTTAGCATTTTGAGGTTGCAGTCTTCGACGTTGTTATCAGACAATGCCTTTCATACGTGGGATTTGTACTATCAACAATACAATTGTTATCCTTGTTCACTTGATACGCGTCTTCCATCCCCTGACCTCATTGTTCATTAGTCACCTACTTTCTTACAGGGACCTGGGTGTGTTTCCTGAGTGCCTAAGTAGTATACCTCTGACCACAAGTACAAAGAAACGGTGTCTGTTTCTGATCAATCGAAGCTGGAAAAACTGTGAGCTCTACGCTGCATGGCAAGATGCCCGCGCGGTCCTCTGCTAACCCCCGGAGTCGGTCCCAGTTGAGCCAAGTTGAGAGACAGAAATCCACCATATGCCGGGTCTCGCAAAATATTGTTTCGTAGCACGACTGAGTCTGTTCTAATTTAGGTACTCTACGAAATCGCCGGGCCTCCTTCTGCAAGCTGCAGCCATGAGGAGCTATATTCTTTGTCTGGCGTCTGCCCTGATGGCTCTTTCCGCCGCAGCTCCTGCGCTGTCGCCTGCTGTGAAGTACGTCGGTTGGTTCAGTGCCTGTTTTGTCCGACTAGGCTGGGATACGTGCAGTTCTTCGCTATCAAGCACTAATATGCGTTTTTGTTTATAGTGGTGGTAATCGACGGTCTGCTGGGCCACGCCGCCGGCACCGCAGGGTGGCCTACTTGATGGCACCGTAGGTATAGCTGGGAACTCGCTGGACCTGGCTCCTGGCGAGGCTGAACCCATCCCACCCCCCCTTACGACTACTTCACACATGCTTTGACTAATTCCAGAACAGGTGGCGCCGCCGGAGGACTGCAGGTTGTGAACCAACACACGCATCTTGCGTCGTTAAACCGTGGCGCATACTGGGGATGAGGGGAAAATGCTAGCCCTGGCGGTGACTGGATGTAATGCGGTTCTGATACGGCTGGCGGGCAGGGCGGCAAAGTAGCGTGCGGTGCAGAGAAGGTACGCGGGCATATGGAGGCAATAAGATCACGGCGTACGTTCAATGTGAAACAACTTCGTCCGTAAGCACTCAACGAGGGGCCGGCCGAGACACACCACTTGGGGCGCACACGGACAAATATAGTTCTTGGCTGTGCGGGTGCGGCGGTTGACGTTGTCGCAGGGCGGGCAAAGTGATAGACAGACACGGCACGCCTCGAGGGGGGGGGGGGGGATGATGGTCCCTCTTTCTTTGGCGCCCTGGCATATCGAGGTGCCTGCTATTGTCCGCCAGGATGCCGAGGCGGGAAGGCAGTCGATCAAGGCCAGCAGTCGTGGGGTCATTCCGATCTTGCCGAGCCCTGAGATGGACGGAGGTCATGGGTGCAGAGCCCCTGGATGGATGTGTTCTCGGTGATGTGCCGGTCTGGGTGAGCAAAAAGAGAGGGGGCCGGGTCCACGGTGGAGGCTCCGAGCGAAGTACATCACGCCACTCTGGACCCTCTGGGGAGTGAACTCGGACGAAGGAAGGATTCCATGACAATTTACGAATATGTACGGGCTGACGAGAGGGAGCCGAGAGTTCGGCCGCGCCCACGTGGGGGGCTGTCGTGAAGTGGCGTGGCGTGGCGTACGGAGAGAGGTTGATGTGGTACAGGGAGACAAGTTGCCAGGATCTAGGTATTTACCTATGTATTTACCTCCTTAGGTGTGTGCTATCAATGCCTCTCGTGTGGGATGGAAACCCACACGGCACGTGTATAGTAAGCTCCGGCAACGAAGACGGACGGTGCAGTACTTATGACGATAACTGAAGCCATCCATGTTAGTAAAGAGGTTAGGGACCCTTATCTCATGCTCCGGATCGGCGGTTCGTACTGCCTACGGCAATACCACCACGCAGGCCCAGGGCCCGGGTTCCTTCGCCCACCCCCTGGTCTCGACAATTAACCGAAGGGCTGGCTCGCTGGAAGGGGATTGGCCTGGAGGGTCTGACGGTCTCCGTCCCGACCCCGGAGTTCCAGTCGGGGCGTCCAGCGCAGGTTGAGCCAGTCGTCGCAGGTCCGTCCTCCTCAGACGGCATGTACATATGATCGATCATTGCCCTTTCCCTGTCGCCTCTGCAACGTGAATATAACGTTGGCCCTGTCTCGCCTCGCCCGATATGTCATTCTGATCTTTATTTGTCCATCATTAGACTCTGCCGTCTGTCGCTTCCTGCCTGCACGCGTCGGATCGGCGGTTTCCACACAGGCGTGCATCTCCCCCCCCAAGGAAAAAAAAAACAATGGCGCCGGCGACCCTTCCAGCGCGGGCATCCCTGTTAGGGGCCCGTCAAACTGCCATCACTTGGCCATCACTGACAGCGGGCACGGCGCACATCCCGCGCGGGATGCGTCGCGTTACCGGTATGTGCTCAGGAACCAGTCGTTTCTTTTTTTTCTTTTCTGATGTTTCGCCTCGTTGCCCCCTTCGTCTGCGCGCGTCATCAACCACCCCTCCCTCCCCCCCACTCCTCCCTTTCTGCCGCCTGTCGTTGTTTGTTCTGGTGGTGCCACCCCGTTTGTTCGCTATCGCCCACGGCCAGAGAGGCGCCGGCCCATGGGATCCCACACGATGGGATGCGAGATCTTCAAAACCCCCCGATCTCCCTGCCGGTAGAGCGTCCTTTAGCACGGCCGCTCCACTTCTTCGCTGCACGTCGCTCTTCGCGATACGGCTAGGCCGATCCCGCTGGTCCCCTGGCTTTGCACACCAACCCGACCTCGGCCCCCCCGCGCACGCAAAGCTCGTGTGCGAGGTCTGCGTCGTGACTGTACGTATCCCGTGCGTCCGCCTCGCTGGTGGACTCGTGCGCTCCACGGCGTGTGTGCCCAGATGCGTGTCTCTCGTTGCCCGACTTGATCGCCTGCCCGCCATGGGACGCTTTGTTTGCCCAGTGCCCAAGTCCCGGCCTGCCGGCGCCCCAAGTGGCCATAGCCGGGTCGGGTCATACCCTATCCGTCATACTCCCTGAGTTCCAGACCCCTGCAATATTTTCTCCGTCGTCCTATGAAAAGTGCCTCCGTCTGCTTCTGCTACCATCTCCATCCAACACTGCATCTGCAACTGTAGTCCGCGCCCTTGTTGCCCAGCCCTGCCTCCTGTGGTTTTCTCCTCGCCCGACGCCGGGTTCCCGTCTCCCGCCCCTATATCCTTCTACCTCGTACGCTTTCCTCCTCTCTACCGTAGATGGTCTGGGGCTGAGAGTCTTGACTCACACCACTATCACAGTTCAAGCCCCGCCGCTGTCGTATTTTACCCCTCCGTCGCCGGGGTCGAGAGGATTCCATACCGGCCGCCCCAGTTTCCAACACAAGAACTTCAAGCCCGCCGTCACCATGGGTCGCCTCACGCTCAAGAACATCAACCCGAACGTGGTTGAGGCCAAGTACGCCGTCCGTGGCGAGCTGGCCGTCAAGTCGGAGGAGTACCGCGCCAAGCTGCGCAACGGCGACACGGACCTGCCCTTCAAGCAGGTCATCAGTGCCAACATCGGCAACCCCCAGCAGCTCGACCAGAAGCCCATCACCTTCTTCCGCCAGGTTCTCAGTCTGATGGAGAACCCCATGCTGCTGGAGCACGTGGACGTCCTGATCAACCAGCTCGGCTACAAGTCGGACGTCATCGAGCGCGCCCACTGGCTGCTGAAGAACGTCGGTAGCGTTGGTGCCTACAGCGCCAGCGCCGGTGCGCCCGCCATCAAGGAGAGCGTGGCCAAGTTCCTCGAGAGTACGCGCCCCCTCCCCTGCCCCCCCCTCCCTCCCGCGCAGCTCGAGGTGTGAAAACTGGCGACTGACCATGGACCAACCAGGGCGCGACGGCTTCCCGGCCGACCCGAGCCACATCTACCTCTCCGGCGGTGCCTCGTCGGGCGTCAACACGCTCCTGAACACCATCTGCGCCGGCCCCAGCACCGGCGTCCTGGTGCCGATCCCCCAGTACCCCCTGTACACGGCCTCGCTGTCGGTGCTCAACGCCAAGTGCGTGCCGTACTACCTCGACGAGGCGGCCAACTGGGGCACCTCGCTGGCGACCATCAAGGAGTCGTACGAACAGGCCAAGCAGGAGGGCGTCGACGTGCGCGCCATCGTCATCATCAACCCCGGCAACCCGACGGGCGCCTCGCTGTCCGAGGCCGACATCCGCGCGGTGCTCGAGTTCGCGGCCCAGGAGAACCTCGTCGTCATGGCCGACGAGGTCTACCAGACCAACGTCTTCGTGGGCAAGTTCCACTCGTTCCGCGAGATCCTGCTGCGGCTGCAGCAGGAGGCGCCCGGCCGCTACGACGGCGTCGAGCTGGCCTCGCTGCACTCGACCTCCAAGGGCATGGTGGGCGAGTGCGGCCACCGCGGCGGCTACTTCGAGCTCATCGGCTTCCACCCCGAGGTCGAGGCCGAGATCTACAAGTTCGTCTCCATCACGCTGTGCGCGCCCGTCATCGGCCAGTGCCTCGTCGAGCTCATGGTCAACCCGCCGCGCGAGGGCGAGCCCTCGCACGCCCTCTACCAGCGCGAGTACTCGGCCATCTTCGAGGGCCTCAAGCAGCGCGCCTACGCCCTCTACGAGGCCTTCCGCGACATGGAGGGCGTCGAGTGCGCCGAGCCCCAGGGCTCCATGTACCTGTTCCCGACCATCCACGTGCCCGCCAAGGCCGCCGCCGCCGCCGCCCAGGAGGGCCGCACCCCCGACGAGTTCTACTGCATGCGCATGCTCGAGGCCACGGGCGTCTGCGTCGTGCCCGGCTCCGGCTTCGGCCAGAAGGAGGGCTCCCTGCACTTCCGCACCACCTTCCTCGCCCCCGGCACCGAGTGGGTCGGCAGCATCGCCAAGTTCCACAAGGACTTCATGAACGAGTTCCGCTAAGCACCGTCGCTGCCCGTCCGTGCGGAAGCGGGCGATGGCGTGCGCGACGGGGAGGGGGGCAGCCAGGGGCACTGGCGCCGTTGGCGAGCCCCCTCCCCCCCTCCGGGAGACGAGGATGGCGCGGCCGTGACACGGTTGTCTGCGAAGCAAGCAGCCGACTCCAGGGTCCCGGCAAGGGGCGCCCGACTTACGAATTAACGAGGATCAAGATTGCCTGCCCAGAGAAAGAGCAATGGTCATCCCTTCACAGGTATGCTTTGACTGGAATTTCATAGTAGCATCATAGACTGCGTGCGATAGCATAGCCAAATCATGACGGGCCGGCAAGCGGCCCAGCTTTACCGTGTCTTGAGCTCAACCTCTCTCTATCTCAATAATGGTACATGTTCGTTTTATGAGCCCGGGTGCGTCACTCCAGCCCTCCCCTCCCTGCCTCTTCTCCAGACGCCGGAGCCGCGCTGCCGTAATCAAAAGGGATAACTTTGGCTGGGTCCTGATCTAGAGGGGTACAGAGGCCCCGTTTCACGCTCTCTCGCTCCCGCGCAGCCGCACGGCCTGGCCGTACTTCTGCAGCTTGGTAATCAGCTGGTCACCTTGCTTCACTACGTCCTGGTACTGCTTGTTCTTGTCGTCGGGGCGGTTCGTCTCGATGACGCCTTTGCCCGTGACGCGGTCGATGGTGCAGGGGATGCGGCCGCCCGCGATGAACTTGGCCAGATCGCTGGATATCTTGTTAGCAAGGACCGCGATAGCAGTCTACAGTGAGCGCGACGGGGTACGTACCGATCGAGAAAGTCGACAGTCACACCAAAGTCGCTTGCCATGCTCTCCAGGCCGACAACGCGGTAGCTCTGCAGCAGCTGCTGGTAGGCCCGCAGGCGCATCTCCCGGATGAACCAGCCCTTGTGCTCGTGCAGGTACCGGTCCTGGTTGAGGAAGCGCTCCTCGACCGAAGCTAATGCTTGGAAGAACAGCTTGTAGTGGCCATTGTACAGGCTATTGACCAGCTGGGCCAACGGGGAGAAGTCGACGGCCAATTCGTTCTCCGACTGCTCAGCACCGGTGCCGAGGGTCGTCAGGTTGACGACCTGGGTACCCTTGGCCGCTTCCTTGGCCGGCCCGCTCTTAGCGTCGGCCATTTCGGAGTCTTCAGCACCGGGGCCGGCCGAAATGGCACCAGAAAGCGCCAGGAGCTTGTCGTCGCCATCGGCGCCGAGAATGGCCTTGATCTCCGGAGCGTCGACGACCTTGCTCTTGAAGTCAACACGCTTCAGCGACACCGAGCCGGCCAGGACGGAGTAGACAACGAGGTTCGAGTATGTGCACAGCTCGTAAGAGGTGAAGGTCGATAGCGAGTCGAGGAGCAGAGGCGCGGCGAGGTTGTAAGATCGCACTGTCAGGAGATGCAGACCCTCGTAGGCCTTCAAGCGGTTACGTCGGTCCCAGTCGCCACCGCTCTCGACGAGCTCCTTCGCCCGCGACACGTGCTTCTTCACCAGGGCTTTGTCGCCGTAGAACAAGCCCATTCGGATTATGGCCAGCACGAGGTCGATCTTGGTACCCAGAATGCCCGTCTTCTCGAAGACATCCTCGTATGCCGATATCGCTTTGTCCTGCAGGGCAAACCGCCAGTCAGCAGGGCCGGCAGTGCGCCAACACGGACCGCAGCACTTACCTTGTCGCCGATCTTGGCATAGTACTCGGCCCTCTTGCCACGCGCGGCCATGATCTCGGTGTCGCCAGCCTGCTCGACGGCCTCGTCCTCCTCCTTCTGGAAGCCTTCGAGCTCCTGGTCGTTCTCGGCCTTCAGCTTGTTGTAGAGGGCCTCGTCCCAAGGCAGGCTGCCGCCGGCTATTGAGGACTTGCTAGCCAGCATGCCTTGGGTGGTGCTCGGCTTCCGGGCCACGGGCTTCTTGGGTGCCGAGGCGGACGAGGTCTCGCCGGCCGGGTTGAGGACACCCTCGGTCGGGTGGGCCAGGTATTTGTACAGCGGGGCCATCTTGTGCTCGTTGATGGCATCCTGGAGGCTCTTGACCGAGGCCTGCTGGGCAGGCCGGGCGGCATACGAGTTTGTGAGGGTGAAGACATGCTGGGCAAGCGGCAGGAGAGGCCATTTGGCGTACTGCGGATCGGAGCCCATGGTGGCGGTGATGACAGAAGTGCAGCAGGTATTGGCGGAGGGCGGCCCGGGATCTGGAGACGCGGCAGCTTTGCCTGGACGAGGAGGGCGGGCGTGGACTGGCGATTCGTCGCCGTCGACAGATGTGGGCGGAGGGAGAGAGAGTGTGTGTGATGGGGGATGATGGATGATTGGGAAGCTGTAGCTGTGGTGGTTTGGCCCGATACTGGATGGATGATGATGGACGGGGCCGGAGCTGCTTGCCAGCCTCGCTCCAGGTGGTTCTGCCTCTAGCGCTCGCAATAGCAGCTGCGGGCGCAAGGCGGCAGAGAGCTCGCGTAATGGCCCGCCGGGCACAGCCAATCACCGATGCGTTAGGGGCCGCTTTTGAGCCGCAGGTACGAAGGATGTACCTCTATACTACCTTATGTATGTAGGTACTGACTTCCATCCTACATAGGTACTTACTTTACCCATAACTGGATGCTTGGGTAGGTTCCATCCATCTCGTTCGATTCTAACTGCCACGGATCCTATGGTCGTTTTATTACAAATTTATGCCATATAAGTTCATGGTGACTGCAATCAAGTTCTAAGTCGTAGATGGATATGCGTTCCCGGGGCTCTTGTATGTACACCCCGAGTATGGAACCTGGGCAGTTATAATATACATACATCTACTTAGTACACATACCCTCCATACCAATGCATCCCAAAGCCTCCAGGGCTGTCGAAGTAACCCCTTCAACGCCTGCATCCGTGGGGACCGCATGCTTAGCTCTTTCTCGGGTTATGTCCTCTTCAGTCGTGGTTGCATGCAATCCATCGGGCATCTATTTGCTGACATCCATACAGAGGGGTCCCATGGATAGATAAGGGATGGAGGATATAGGTTACTTTGTACTTTCCAGGCCGCACGCCGAGCAGCTACGGTCCAAGTACGGGATCCACATCCCCCGGCTTTTTAGTTACATACTTCCCTTTACATAGTAGTAGCCCGTACAACTACTGGCACGGGAGGACAGACGGGGTCTAGATCACGAGTCAAACCAACCATTGAACGGCTGGGTAGCGCGTACTTCGCAAACCGCAAGCCGCTCCCGTTTCCCATTTTCCTTTCCTTTTCCCATGCCAGACTCTCATTCCCTCCTTTCTTCCTAGGCGTTCCGACCACTCGCCGCACCGGCAGCCTTTCACGTCTGCACCCCCATCTCCGAGCCAGGTCGTATGTGAGCATCCTTTGCGTCAACCCGCGCCTACCCCAAGAATCAATCGTACGAGCGGCCGCGCCCACCATGGCAGGCGACGATCAGAACGAGCACGACGAGGCGCTCCCAGAGCCCTTTGATGCCCGAAAACTCCAGTCCGCCAAGAAGCGCCGCAGTTCCCGATCGCCCTCAGATGCTCCCCGTAAGCCCAAGAGGCCCGGCCGCGGCGCCCGCATGACCCAGGCCCAAATCGACGAGATAAAACAGCGACAAGCCGAGCGCGAAAAGGAAGCCAACGCCGCCGCCGCCGCCGCCGCTTCCAAAGATGCCATAAACGACGTGGTACGGCAGCACTACAACGCGGTGCCCGAAAGGGGCCGCGACTGGCGAAAGACGGACAGCAGCATCAAGGGCCTGCGTGTCTTCAACAACTGGGTCAAGAGCACCATCATCCAGAAGTTCTCGCCGGACGAGGATCACACCCCCGGAGCGCACGAGCGCGGGCGCGACCTCGCCGGCGTGGGCGGCAAAGACCTGCTTGTTCTGGACATTGGCTGCGGAAAGGGCGGCGATCTGGGCAAATGGCAGCAGGCGCCGCAGACGGTCGCTCTGTATGTTGGCCTCGATCCCGCCGAGGTATCCATCGATCAGGCGAAGGACCGCTACCATAACATGCACAACCGTGGTGGGGGCGGCCGGGGCGGCCGGGGCGGCCATCGGGGCGGCCGCCAGCAGCGCATCTTCGACGCCTTCTTCTTTGTCAAGGACTGCTACGGCGAGACTATTGGTGACATCGATGTCATCCAGAATGTCGGCTTTGATCACTCCGCCATGGGCCGCAGCGGCTTCGACATTGTCAGCATGATGTTCTGCATGCACTACGCCTTTGAGACGGAGCAGAAGGCGCGCATGATGCTCAAGAACGTCTCGGGCGCCCTGAAGAAGGGCGGGCGCTTCCTGGGCTGCATCCCCAATTCCCATCTTATCGGCGAGCGGGTCGCCGAGTTCAATGAGCGCTTGGCCAAGAAGAAGGCCAGCGCCGCTGCCGGCGAAGAGCTGCCGTCGGATGACCGGGAAGAGGGCGAGGCCGAAGAGACGGCCGAGTGGGGCAATGGCCTGTATCGGGTCCGCTTCCCCGGCAAGACCCCCGAGGATGGCGTCTTCCGGCCGCCCTTTGGCTGGAAGTACAACTTCTTCCTGAACGAGGCTGTGGAGGAGGTCCCGGAGTATGTGGTGCCCTGGGAGGCCTTCCGTGCGCTGGCCGAAGATTACAACCTTGAGTTGCAGTACCACAAGAGCTTCAAGGAGATCTGGGAGACTGAGAAGGACGACCGCGTCCTGGGTCCTCTGAGCGAGCGCATGGGGGTGCGCGAGAGAGGCGGCGGCCCGATACTGGTCTCCCCCGAGGAGATGGAAGTTGCCAACTTCTACGTGGCCTTCTGTTTTTACAAGGTCTAGTCGGCGTATAGGGCGACGCGACACAACAGCAAGGCCCTTGCGACTTATGACTTTTACTGCTTGCGCGTTCTCTTATATTTGGCGGCAAAGGAAAGGGACAAGAGGTTGTTGGCGTCGAAGCTGCGGATCGATTTGATGCCTTACCTGGCACACTCTATGTTTTAACCAAACAATAGAAGACAGTCGCAGTTTGCTACCGCAGCCAAAGTGCGACCAAGTTTACAGTGACTCCACCCCTTTCTTCCGAGTCCCCTCTCGACGACGTGCCCGTATTCGGCGAAGCCTCGATCCCCCGGGGGCCAAGATATGGGCATGTTGGCGGGAATGCCACGTGTGGTGGTCGTCTACGTATTCCTTCCGACTCCTCTAGCCCATACATACGCCATATTTACCTACCACATACCCACTAGGCTCAACCACAGTGCTGCCAACGATGCCGGGGCAGCCATCTACGCGACACAGGACGTGTGTACACAGCGGCTACGCGCCCTGATATCGCGCCACATCACTGGCCTTGTGCCTAGTGGTGGACTCAGCAAGCCTTTCGAAAAGGGGTTGCTCGAAGCCAGGTGGCCCGGGTCCACATGCCGGATGCGCATGGACATGTCGTCGGACACCTGCTCCTGAGCGGTTTCGACCCCTTCGTCGCGCCCAGGGGGTGGCAAAGACAGGAAGTTGTGGGTTAGAAGGGGCATTCCGGGCTGCCGGTGTACAGGGGAAACGTCAGCGACGTACAATTAGGTCCTCTTTCTGGACCACGGCGCCCATACAAGCACCTAAACCCGGGAGGGGGGGTGAGGCGACCTGGTGGAGGACATGTGGCTAGCCCTGCCTCCCTGGCAAGCCAGCTATCCAGATATCTTAGCAAGAAAACAACAGCAAGATAAGAAATCTACGTGACGGGCATTTTCGCGAGCGGTGTTCATCCGGATGGAGCCTGATATGTGACGTGTAGCTGCCAGTGCTGCCTGTCGAAGCAGAGGAGGGGCTTGCAACAGGCATCAACGGTCCTCCCCAACCACTCGAACGCCCTCGCCTTGTAGCCTGTACTGGAGGGCCGAGCTATACTGCTCTTCAACAACCGCCCCCCCCCCCCCAATACAAACACTCTGTTTGCCTTCGTGCTTACTTACCTATAGACGAATGGACGCTCGAGAACAACCCGGCTATGGGAAAGAAGGTTTGCCAGTCGCGGTGGTCATAGTACAATCCATGTTCGCCTGGCAAATACAGTGCCGAAAGCCCTGCACCCAAGGTGTGTATGTAAGTGCATTTGCCGCCATCGCCCCGCGGACGCACACATACAACGTCGCCGTCTAGGTTGGTGTACTCTCTTTCTAGCTTCTGAGCGTAGCCCTGTTGCTTGCAGGCTTTTTGCAACTCCCACTTATCCGTGAATGGCCATCGCGGTATCCGGGGCTATCACGGAGAGTCCCGACTAGCAGCGAGCCCCGGCTCCGAGGCCAACACGAATGGCCGCGCCAACTGGGTCTGCAGTCTCACCGAGGGCATGCCGGAGCGCCATGCTCACCCCAGCTTCTCCGTCCGCTGCCCTGACGGGCCCAAGGTCTTGACTGCGTTTATTCATTGCATATCGGAATGGTGTGATCAGAGACTGGAGCATGAGGAGCCGCCACATAATGACTACACAGTACTGATCCCTCCACCCCCACCCATGCAAAGTTTTATTTACCAGGGAAAGAGGCAGTCCCCTCGTGGTGCTGATGCCCTTGCACAGCATCTCAGCGACGTTCACGCTCTTGATTTCGAATTGGATGGCTGGTGGGAGATATTCGTACTCTCGGCACGCGGCCGATAGGGTCGACCGAAGGCCGGCTGGGGAATTAGCCCAATCCTATATTTGGAACCTATGTAGTGATGGCCCGACGAGACTCGAAAGTCATGAGCCCGGAAGGGATTCGTGTCCATGCTGAGCTGTCCACGACGGCTCGGAGCTAGACGGCAAGTGAGCGTTTCCCACGCCATCAGCAAGCTGCTCCTCGATAGGCTGCTCTGTGGCTTGCTGGCTCTCGAAAGCGTTGGCTTCTCACGGGCCTCCCGGAACAGCGGTGACCTTGCTAAACCGACACTATACGACGCCAACGAAACAGTCCCACCTGCTGCAGGGTGATGGGCAGGAGGCTAGAGTTGTTTAGGGCATCCAGACCGGTAGATTGCACATTACGAAGCTGTACTGGGTCAGCATCGAAGGGGCGGCTCCCACCAACCCCCCCACAGTGAGACCGTGAGAGCCGTGGGTATTTGCTGCCCATGTAGGTAAGCAGGGAGGTGGCCGTAAAAGACCTTCGAGTCATTGCCCCGTCCACGCGCTGGGGATTTACTGTGTACAGAGATAGACTCATGAAGTGACCCGATGGGCGAGGGGTCCCGAATCCTGTGGACGGAAGCTCTTCGTCTCTCGTCCCTACTGTGGGGGGGTTCTGCAGAGAGCCCTACTATAAGGCGATGGTCCTGTGGAAACAGTATTCGAAGCCCTGGTCGTCCGAGAAGGGGCCCGGGCGTCGGGTGATTGGCCCGGCGCTTTTCCATCTGAACTGATCTACATGGTAGCAACGGCCCGCGACAATTACCGCTTTGAGCGACCGTTGCGATCGCATAGATTGGAGCCCCTCCGATCGGGGAGGGCACGAGGGACTGGAGGGGAAGAAGTGTGTGCGAACACCACACCCGGTTGAGTACATACCTTATGTACTTACATAACTACTTCTTCTACGCACGCGTCCCTGGCGGCTTCCGATACCTCACAGGGCCCTTCCCTGTCGACGCTGATACTCCTTTTCACCCACGATCCCGCTGCACCTTGGCATGGACGCTTTCCTCAGCAATCCAAGACTGTTTATGAAACTCTGCTGCGAGTGTCCTGCAGGTAGCGCGAGATGATGATGATGATGATGATGATGATGAACGGGGCCGGACCCGGCCTCGGTCTCTTTTCCCACTAGGGCGAGGAGCTAGTGCGTGCGTCTACGATGATGATGGACAATAGTAACATCTCAGCCCGCCAACGGAGCGTCGCTGGGCTCGGGGGCCCCCGGGTTGGCCATCGTGTGTGCCAGTCAGTCAGGCCCTTTGAACACTTAATCCACGCGGAGGAGGGGGGCACGCGCTCAACGTAGGGCTGTCAGAACAAGCACCCCCCCCCGCACGCTAATGGGGCAGGAAGAAAAGAATCAGCCGACATGGCCGTCCTCCATTTCCCCCCTTCCATCCCATGTCACCACCGCCTGATGCTACCAACCGACTGCCGAGGGGCCAATGGCGGAGGAGGTGCACACCGGTTGCGGGTTTCCATTAGCTGCCCTGCTGCCGAGGACCATCCCATCTCGAGATCGAGGCGGGGCTCCAGTTCTTGTTCTAGCGTCTATCCATTCATTGTTCGACAGCCCGCAAGATCGCTGATGTAAGAGAGAGAGCCCGGGCCTTTGCCTCGGTTCCTAGGCTTGCGACGCGGAGCCTGGATAATGAACAGCCAGCCATCCATCCCTTGCGCAGAAACCGGGGGGGATTCCGTACAGATTCTCCATAGGCGGAATGTGTTGCCAATCCATGGGTGTTTCTTTCTTTCCCGACCTCCCTCGAGGGATAGAGCCGGACCTCTACTTCTTACCTCTCTGGCCGCCCTGCTCTGTCGTCTTTGCTTTTTTGTCCGCACCCGTCGTCCCTTCCCGCGTCTTCTAATTCATTTTCGAGCCTTCCATTTACCCATAGTGTAATCGATGACCGCCACGTTTCCTACCGTCACTGCTGTTGGATATTTCGCTTGTGGCTGACGGTAGTCTGCGGAAACAGCCAGCCGAGGCATCCACGACAAATCGAGTAGCTCGGCCTCTACCTAAACACTTAATACTTACCTAGCATCCATTACTTCCCCCCCGTCTGGCACACCAGTTCCCTCGGTCATCCCCAATTCTCTCGATTCGCCATGGAGCCGAAGGGAAAGCCCCGGAGCACCACCAAAACCGCCCAGGCACAGTTGCGACTCGCACTGACCGTGCTGCCCAAGATCCCCAGCGTCATACGGGTAGCCCTGCTGCATGTGCTCGGCATCTCGGAATCCTCCAAATACCTGAGCCTCAAGAGTGATGTGATTGTGGCCTTCCTGCGGGGCATGCTGGACATGTCGAATCCGGAGCCCCTCTCGAAGGTTCAGCGCATGACCCTCCAGGACCCCGGCATCAAGGGCAGGATCTGGGTCGCCAAAGTTGCCTCCGAGATCCCGCCCGAAGAGGACATCCGGACCACCCTGTTGGCCGCCATAGACACGATGAAGAAGCGGTCTGGCACGGGCGACGAGAAGTGCCGGGTCCCTGACCTCGTGCCCGTGGAGGCCGAGTGGACCGGCTATCGGGCCGGCGCCAAGCCGAGTTCCAAACTGCCCGACATCTCCGAGGCGGAGAAGTACGCCGAACTGGTCAAGGGCTGCACCGGCCCCGTTACCGTCTTGTACTTCCACGGCGGCGCATACTACCTAATGGACCCGGCGACTTACCGGCCGCTGATGAAGCTGATCGCCAAATTGACGGGCGGCCGGGTTTACTCGGTTCGATACCGGCTGGCACCCCAGAACCCTTTCCCGTCAGCTCTACTGGACGCACTGGTCTCCTATTTCACCCTGCTGTACCCCCCTCCCGGCGCAGTGCACGACGCCGTGGCGCCCGAGAATATCGTCTTTGGCGGAGACAGGTAAGCCCGCATGCAGCCGCTGTGCTTTGTCACCCCCCAATAAAACTAACCCAAGCGCTAGCGCCGGAGGCAACCTGTCGTTGGCTTTATTGCAGACGCTCATGGAGATTCGCCGCAATGGTTGGAAGATCTCATGGTTCGGGGAGGAGCGAGATGTCCCTCTTCCCGCGGGGGTGACGGCTAACTCGCCGTGGCTCGACCTAACCCAGACCTTGCCGTCTTGGAAAACCAACCAGAAGTGGGACTACCTCCCACGACCCGAGGCCATGATAGAAAAAGAACCGCCCCAGGACGCTATCTGGCCGGCCAGCCCTCCACGGCAGCACATCTACGTCGACGACGCATACGTCCTGCACCCGTTGGCATCGCTGCACCTCAGCGAGTCGTGGGAAGGCGCGCCGCCGGTGTACCTGTGCTGCGGCTGGGAGTGCCTGGCGGACGAGGACAAGTACCTCGCGAAGAAGCTCCGGGACGACGGCGTGACGACCGTCTTTGAGGAGTACGAAGCCATGCCGCACGTCTTTGCGGCCATCCTGAAGGAGCTCCCCGAGACGCGCCGCTGCATGTCCGGCTGGACGCAGTTCATGAAGGCCGTGTGCGAGAAGCCGGACTCGGTGCAGTCAAGCTATACCCTCATCAAGGCGAAAACCCTGCAAGAGATGGCCCTCGACACCGACAAGCTTAGCCCCTATACGCAGGTGGAATTGCAGACGCTGGCCGACCAGCGAATGCAACGGAAAGCGTCGCTGCCAGACACGCCAGCAAAGCTATGAAAGCGTTCTAGAGTATTTTGGGAGACGACTCACGAGGGGGACTACACAACGGGACACGCGCGGCGCAGCAGCTGTGTATACGTCAGCAGCTTATGGGTTAAGGTTGGATGGGGAGATTGTAAGCCCCCTATTGGAGTTCATGGAGCGGATGGCGGGTTGGCTTTCATGCGCAATCGTTGATACCCCGTGTATGAGAAAACAATATAAGACAACAATTGTTGCCAGCCGGCCTTATGTACAGCTCTGGGGTGGTTTACCCTCCATTGCCCGCATTAATGTTTTGGGTTCACGAGTGACTACCTCCAGATGTGGCCAGCTTCTTTGCTTGTAGGGGTCTCTCCAGTATCCAAATGCACGCGTACGGGTAGTACTTGCCTCACGACGAAGCGGGAGTAGCCGCACACAGTGAGCAGGGTTCCCTGTAGTGGCTGACTGCGCTGTAACCGTGGTCAGATGTGATAAATGCTGAAAGGATTCCTATTCCGGGAGGACCTATCAAGCAGACAAGTACAGAGGTCCACTACTATCCATCCATACTTACATTATGTATCTGGTACTATGGAGTTTTTAGCGGCCTTGATCGGAACTGCAAGCGCCCGACGCGCATCGTAGGACCTGACGGCATCGGAGCAAGGCCGCACACTCTTTCGGGTACCTGCGTACGGTATATACCTATGTACTTCCATTGTCCTTGGTTAGGTCGGGTGTGCTTCTTAAAGGAGAAGCCGGCAACGAGACCGAATGCTTCACACGCCTGCCGAGAGGTTGAGTGTGTCGGAGGGGTCCCAGCCAAGAAAGAGCGACCCGACCCCAGTACGCGGGGCTCCGCTCCGCTGCTACCTCGGGCCACGCCACTTTTTTCTTCCCTATACCGATAGCCAGGACTGACTTTTGTTTCCGGTTCCGCGTTCGACTTGCGCGCGCCAGCTCTTCGCCCACGGCCCCCCCAAAGTCCCTCAAAACGAAAGAAGCAGCAGCAGCAGAAGCATCCGCAGCAGCAGCAGCAGCAGCAGCAGCAGCAGCAGCAGCAGCAGCAGCAGCAGCAGCAGCAGCAGCAGCAGCAGCAGCAGCAGCAGCCGCCGCCCTCAGGATGCAGCGGCACAAGGACGCGGTGCGGCTCATCGCCAGCACGGTGCGGTCCTTCTTCGAGCGGGCGGAGCCGTACCGGATCCAGCACGGGTCGACCAACTCGACGCGGCCGGCGCACCTGAAGAAGGCGGCGCGGCTGGTGGACATCTCGGCGCTGTCGCACGTGCTCGAGGTCAACGCGGCCCGGCGCACCGCCCTCGTCGAGCCCAACGTGCCCATGGACCGCCTCGTCGAGGCGACGCTGCCGCACGGCCTCGTGCCCCCCGTCGTTATGGAGTTCCCCGGCATCACGGCCGGCGGCGGCTTCGCCGGCACCGCCGGCGAGAGCTCGAGCTTCCGCTGGGGCTACTTCGACGAGACGGTCAAGGCCGTCGAGATGGTCCTGCCCGACGGCGAGCTCGTCCGCGTCGCCAACCCGCGCCACCCGCCCGCCGAGTCGGCCCTGCTGGCCGCCGAGGACGGCCAGGCCGATGGCGCCGCCGCCGCCGCCCGGCAGCACCCCGACCTCTTCCAGGGCGCCAAGGGCGCCGTCGGCACCCTCGGCGTCACCACCCTGCTGGAGCTGCAGCTCGTCGAGGCCAAGCGCTACGTGCGGACCACCTACCGGCGCACCCGGAGCGTCGCCGAGGCCATCCGCGTCGTCCGCGAGGAGTGCGCCCGGCCGGAGAACGACTACGTGGACGGCATCCTCTACTCGAAGGACCACGGCGTCGTCGTGAGCGGCGTCATGACGGACGAGCCGCCGCCCCCCGGCCAGAAGCCGCAGACCTTCAGCTCCGCCTGGGACCCGTGGTTCTACCTGCACGTGCGGGACGTGACGAAGGCGCTCCCGTCGTCCTCGTCGGCCGCGGCCCCGGGGGCCCGCGACGCCGGACGCGTGGTCGAGCACATCCCGCTGGCCGAGTACCTGTTCCGCTACGACCGCGGCGGCTTCTGGGTGGGCGCCGCGGCCTTCGACTACTTCAAGCCCGTGCCCTTCACGCGCTGGTTCCGCTGGTTCCTCGACGACTTCCTGCACACGCGCATGCTGTACCGCGCGCTGCACGCCAGCGGCGAGAGCGCCAAGTTCTTCGTCCAGGACCTGGCCCTGCCCTACGACACCGCCGAGGAGTTCGTCGACTACGTCGACGAAAGCCTCGGCATCTGGCCCCTCTGGCTCTGCCCGCTCAAGACGCCGGCCGGGCCGACCTTCCACCCGCACCTTCGCGGGGCGCGCGCTGCCGCGTCCTCGTCGCCGCCGTCCTCCTCCTCCTCCTCCTCCTCCTCTTCCTCGGCGGCCGCCGCCGCCGCCAACACCGACGCCGGCTACGGCGAGATGCTCAACATCGGCGTGTGGGGCTGGGGCCCGGCGGAGCGCGCCCGGTTCGTGGCGGCGAACCGGGACCTCGAGGCGCGGGTGGACGCGCTGGGCGGCATGAAGTGGCTGTACGCGCACACGTACTACACGCGCGCCGAGTTCTGGGAGCAGACGTACGCGGGCGTGCGCGCGCCCTACGACGCCCTGCGCGCCCGCTACCGCGCCGCCAGCCTGCCCGACGTCTACGACAAGGTGCGCGTGCGCGACGCCCCGCGCGACGAGGGCGGCTGGAAGGGCCTCGTCAAGCGCACCTGGCCCCTCGGCGGCCTCGTGGGCATCGCCCGCAGCATCCAGAGCGGCGACTACTGGCTGCACCGCCGCGCCACCTGGAAGTGGAACGGCGCCGCCGCCGCCGCCGCCGCTGCCGACGCCCCGGCCGCCGCCGGCAAGCCCAAGACGCTCTAGGCCGACACGGTCGCGACACGGTGCCCTCGCCAGTAGTGAGAGCCCCCCCCCCCCCCCCCCCCGCCCCTGTACACACACCCACACGCATACACACATTACACATACTACACGTACACACGTACGCGGGCGCACAGCGAGATATAAATTACATATATATATAGATGCGACAAACGCACAAGAGTTGGTAATAGACTCCAAAGGCCGTGGTTCTCCTTGGTCCCCTTCCGGAGCCAGGGAGAACAACGGGGGTGTATCGTATAGCATCATCACGCTGGGAGCCGCCAATGTTAACTCTTCTCATCCTCATTACTATGTTCCCTTCTCTGCCTCCCCCGTGCTGCCTCTGGCCACACGGGGTTGTGCCTGTGTCCTATGTACAAGCCACGATGCATGGAACCGTGAACTGCGACGTCGGTGTCTGCACCCGCGCCCGTCCTTTGTCCTCCGCTGTATGTGTATGTGGTTATGGTATCCGCTTCAAAACCGCGCAAGCAAAATGCCGCGAAACCAAAATCAAGCTGGCTGCTACTCGCCAAAAGTATTAAAAAAATTCAAAGGATCTCTATAGCAAAACACCGCGAGGAATTTTTTGCCTGCCCGTTCTATGCCGTCGGATCGCGAGAAAGAAAGTGGTAAGGCGTCATCTTCGCAGGTTTCATGTTCATGCCTTGACCGAGTAGGTGCGCTTGAACATGTCGTCAACCTTCTCGAGGTAGTAGGTACCCGGGAGGATGGTGGAGACGTCGCCCTTGGGAGTGAAGTCCTTCTGGAGGTGGGCCTGGTGACGCAGGTCGCAGAACTAGACGGGGAGGGGCAGCTCAGTCAGTACGCAGGTCTCAGGGGGGGCAAGGGCGTGCTATCCGTAGCGGGGTGATGGGAAGAAAACATACTTCGACGTAGGTCTCAGGAGGCACAGCGCGGCGCGCGGCGAGGCGGTTGGGAATATCCAGGGCCTTGGCGATCTCCTCGGTGCTGCCGTTGATGCGGAGCGAGAAGAAACTGGCAGCCAGACCAGAGCCGTAGCTGAAGAGACCGATGCGCTTGCCCTGCAGGGTGGCGCTGTCGACGTGGCCAATCAAGCTGGCAAGACCGCCCCAGACACTGGCACAGTACATGTTGCCGCACATGGTGGCGACCTGGATGGCGGGGTTCACGCGCTCGGCAAAGCGCTTCTTGGTCAGGCCCATGAAGGTCTTCTCGACAACCTTGTCCGACAGAGACTGCTCGTAGGGCATGTCGCGCAGCTCGCCGGGCACCTCGGCAAAGGCGGGGCTGTCGGGGTTGGCCAGGTAGTCGTGGTACAGCAGACGGGCGTACGACTTCTGGACGACCTTGCAGGTGGGAGAGTGGAAGGCCATGTAGTCAAAGCGGTCCAGGGCCGTCTTGGTCGAGTCGGCGGCGCCGTTGCCGTTGGCGTGGCCGTTGCCGTTGGCCTTGGACAGCTGGGCCTCGCGCTTGCAGTAGGCACGGTAGGCAGCATCCATAGCCTGCGAGTAGCAGTTGACCGAGTAGTGGCCGTCGACGTAGGGGTACTCGCTGGTCAGGTCGGGCTTGTAGAAGTCGTAGACGTGCGACATGTAGCTGCCGCGCAGGCCGGGCTCGGCCACGATGGGGGCGTCGGGGCCGATCAGCATGGCCACGCAGCCAGCACCGCCGGTAGGGCGGGCGTTGCCCTTGGCGTACAGGGCAATGTCACCGGCGACGACAATGGCGTCGCGGCCGTCCCAGCCCGACGACTCGAACCAGTTGATGGTGTTGAAGAAGGCGTTGGTGCCGCCGTAGCAGGCGTTGATGGTGTCAACACCCTCAATGTTGGTGTTGTCGCCGAACAGCTGCATCAGCACCGACTTGACCGACTTGGACTTGTCGAGGATAGTCTCCGTGCCGACCTCGAGGCGACCAATGTTGTTGGTGTCGACATTGTACTTCTTGATCAGCTGCGACGTGGCCGTCAGAGCGAGCGAGTAGATGTCTATAGGAGGCGAAACCCCGGATTAGCTACCTCTCTTCTCTCTTTCTTTCTGTCTCTCTCGCTTGCTTTTTGCCTTCTCTCGCGCGAACGACACCACACACCTCGCGTGCGGGCCCCTGTACAAGTGCTTCCAAAGGGGGGGGGGGGTAAAAAAGGCAAGGGGTGCGACTTACCCTCCCGATCGTCGCAGAAGGTCATCTTGGTCTGGCCGAGACCAATTGTGTACTTTCCAGCGCTGATGCCATCGAACTTCTCAAGCTCGGATTGTTCCACATACTGCGGGGTGAGGCATTGTCAATTAGGGGTCCTTGCGATTTTCGGAGGGGGAGGGGCAGCAAGCATAGCTGAATTTGCTGGGATGCTTTTTTTTTTCTCGGTATGCTTGCTTTTTCCCTTGACGACAGGAGGAGCACACCCGCGCTGCGCACGCGAATGCCCCGTCATGACGTGTAGGAGCCGTGTAACGGCAGGGACGAACAGGCATACGGGCAGGCAGAATGCCACGACAACGATGCAAGTGCCGGCCACTCGTGCCCAACCACACACATACACACGCGCGCGCGCGCGCGAACATGCACACACAACAAACGTACCTGGCTGGGGAAGTAGAGTTCAATGGCCTTGATGCCAACGTTCTGAGGGCGAGCGGCCATGGTTGTTTGCTTGCTGGGGAGGAGGGCGAGGGCGAGGGCGAGGGGAATGCAGCGGGTGGGAGAGGAAGATTAGAGAAGGGGGGGGGGGGCGGAGGGAAAGACGGACGTGGGAGAAGAGGGTGTTGGTCTCGAGGGGTGGGAGCGGCGATACGTCCCGGTCCTGCTGGCAGAAAAAGAGCGTGTTTATTAGCGGACTGGGTGCATTCACCGCCTATTCAGGCCATCCCTGTGCCTGTGCCTGTGAAGCGTGGGTGTGGTGGGCGTGGTTCAAGGAGAAGGTCGGGTCGGGATCACACTCGCCTCTCTGGCACCAGCAGCCGTAGGGGGGTCTCCTCCAAATGGTGGGGATCTTCGCTGGGTGCGGGAGGGGCGTCGCGAAGGCAGGTACGTCCAATGTAGGTAGGCAAAATGGGGGATGGTATCTCACTTACGTATAGTAAACTACTTGGTTGGGATATGGTTGTTATGTGGCACTCACCAAAGCTCCAAGTCTAGCAGCTAGTGTGATGTGTATGTGTGTATCTGTATCCTGCACAGGGTCCTTGTGGGATGGTGACGATGCTTCTTGGGAGGGAGCACACGAGAGAGAGAGGGACGGGAAAGGCAGCTAGATATAAGCAGGCAAAACTCCATGCGCCTCTCTCTATCTTTGGATACTTACTTACCTAGGTATCTATGTACGTACATGCAGTATGGGAAGTCAGAGATGCGATGGGATGGGATGGGATGTAGGGTCGTCGTTGTCATCGTAGACAAACAAAACAGCCTGCATGTATCCCGAAGGGTACAGACAGTACGTAGGTACTTACTTACCAAGTGCCTCCCTTCCATGAACAGCGCAACACGCAGGAGCAAGGGAAGAAAAAAAAAAGTTACGACTACCCGGACTACTACCCAACTACCTCTTACTACTACTACATTCCATCCTCCATACATCGCCATCAGCGTCCGCGCTTCAGGGACGCGTCTGCATGTAAGAACAGGTTTCCCATCTCGGGGATCCAATGGTACAGCGTGCCTTCCCATGCGTGCGTTTCTCTTCTTCCCGTCCGGGATTGCTGGCGTCGCGCCGGCCGAGGGCGAATGAGTGCACACATCGCATCCCGACTAGTTCTTGGGACCGCCGAGATTCAACCATTCCACAGCCCAAGCAAAACCCACATTTGTCTACTAATCTCTCTCTAATCAGATCGAGACCATGTAACGCAACCCCCTGGCGGGCAGGCAATTCTGGCTTATCGCCGCGTCGCGCGTTATTTTATTGCCTCCCACCTGCTGACAGCGAAGGCTTCCCGGGAAAGTACCGGCTAACCTGTACCTACGACCTAAGTAGGTACTTACCTCTAGTAGGTAAAGAGGTAGGTAGGTAGGTAAGTCCGTTCACGAGCTGACAAGCCCTCAAGGCGGGCACATGGGATCCCCCAACGGTACTTCAGCGTGACAGTGGCAAGGGAGCGAGGGCCACGAGACGCCGAGAGATGCCACGATCAGCGGCGTGTTCAACAAACTGCCAACAGCCTGTCCCTCCATATCCATATCCATACTTATGTACCCACAAGACAAGTGGGTTTGGAAAACAGCAAGCCTTCCAGCTCCGAGCCAGGTGTGGCCTATCGATTGCCAAGGGGGCATTTATGGCCTACCTCGGACCTTCATCCATCCTGCTGGGAGAAGAGAACTCGTGGCAGTCCGTGGCAGGCCAGCGAGGACGTTCCGTACCCCTTCCATCGCCTTGGGAACCCACAGGGGGAAAGTTCCACCCCTCCGGCGGACATGGCCCCTAGCCGACAGAGGAAGCTCGAAGACGTATCCCATGTCAAGAAAGAATCAATCGACTGAGGTACCCAGCGAGCCAGCCGCCCCAACTGGACGACCCCCCCCAGCAATTCATGGGCTCCCGTCCCCTCTGCATGTGGGAAATTCTGGTCGAGTGCTAGCGCCTCGACCCCTTGGGCTAGAGGTCTTGGCGCCACTTGTGTGGGTGTTGGGATGGTACGGGATTGGGGGGGAAAACCGGGACCCCGAACTCCATCCATGTCGCGATGCAATTGCGCTGCCGACGGCTACGGACGACCAGCACAATACGGCCGCATTCAAGCCGCCGGCACAGGATGGATCCGATCCCTTTGCTTATCCTGTCCACGACTACATACATACACAGGGTCTTCTCGTACCCTGCTGGACAGGTAGTCCCATCTCGGCGCTTGACGTCGCATCGTTAGTGAAAAGTCAACGGCTCGCCCCCTCCCCCCCAAATCACCCGAGTGTCCCCAGCAGGAACCCGGAGCGGAGAAAGTCAACATCAACAACCCCGGGCTTTGTGCGACTCGGTCATCGCGGCTCTAGCTACTATCGTCTGGTCCCCTCCGTCGTTCCAGCTGCTGGCCACAATACCCCAAACAGCGCGTACTTAGCACATGTGTACGGGACGCACGTCGCCTGCACCGCGAGTAATTCGCCGTTTCGGCCCTGCCCAGACCCCAAAAACCCCCCGAAATCGCCCAAAAGCGGACGCCGCCCCGCATGCCGCGATAGCATGAGATTTCGCCGACCCCGAACGAATCGAGCAATCGGTCTGCTCTTACGCCGTCGGGCGATGCCCGTGCGTTGAATGACCGCGATGCGGTGCAGACCCAAGCGATCGTGAGGATCCAGCAGTAAGTAAGCTTTCGGTGCCATAGGCTCCCTGACTCTTTCTTCTACACAGCTACAGCAGATCGCTTTCCATGGGCCATCGGGGCTCTTGCCTCACTGCCACTCTACACTCCAAGTCGTCTCTCCCTTTCGGAACGGCACCACCTCGACTCCGCCGCCCTTGATGGACTCGGGAATGACGGCGTTTCCTTTCTTGAGTAGCACCTGCTGGGAGCTCTTCGCGATGCCGTAGAAGTTGCGTCCCCACTCGCCCAAGAAGCCCTTCAGGAGCTCTTCCGTGACCTGTTCATCTTTGATGTCGCCGCGCTCAATGCCCTCTTCCAGAGCCGTGAGAACGTACTGGCAGGCAAACGGCTGCGTGAAGACGCCTGCCGCGGCATTTCCTTGGCCCTTTTTGGCGCTGATGTCGTGAGCTGTTACTGAGTTAGAGGAATGGTTCAGCCAAGGAGGTTCCGGGTCCAACGTACGCGCTGAGTCCGTTCCCAGGAAGAACTTTCCGTTGCTGTTCACGAGAGCATCGAGGAGCTTACGCCTGTCCTCGGGGGTCTGGATGTCGTCAGCAACTAAGGAGGGGTGGAAGCCAGTTGGATCACCCACCTTGGCCACAGGCTTGCAGAAACAATAGACGTTGCCAGCCCAGTCATCGACCAACAGGGAAAGGTGGTGAGCTGTGATGGTGGCTGCCACCGTATCCCCGCAGCTTCTTACAGCCTCGACGGCATCGGCAGTTGTTGTGTGTTCCAGGACGATCTTGAGCTTCGGGAATCTGTTGATGGTCAGCAAATCCAGCTTTTGCGGTTGTCGCAACAGGAAATTATACCGGCGGTGAAGGTCCTTGAGAGTGGGCAGGAACCGGGCCTCGGCATTCAAGATGGTCACATCCTTCTTGTCGCTGGGTACCTCACCGTGGAGGTTCAGCACCAGGCCGACTTCTTGCATGGCCTGGGCCTCTAGGTGAGCCAAAGCATCCTGAATCTTAGACATCCGTCGACGTGACGTACCTCAAAAACCGGGTAGAAGGGCTCGTAGCTCACGACACCAGAGGAGCTGTTTGTGGTTACACCAGCAGGATAGGACTAAGTTGGAATCCCTGTGAGCAGGAATATTCCGACAGACGAAAGATTTGGGGGTGGCGGACCTTGATCCCAGCGATCCCAGCCCTCTTGGCCTCACGCACGACGTCGGGGGTGATACTCTCGTGCAGATAGAGAGTCATGAGATAGTTGATGCTGGGGTCGACGGCTTGAAGGCGCTCCTTGTACGCGAGCGCAGCGGCTACGGTTGTCACAGGCGGGACCTGGAGAACGCCTCTGTTTAGCTGTCTTGTCCGGTTGCCCTCGAGCAGTCCCGACCTGGCATTCTACAGACAGATGTGGCGACGAATGTTGCTTTGGGCGGGGGGTCGACTCACCAAGTTGGGCATAACATAGACGGTGTCCACGCCACCGTCTGCAGAGAAACAAACAGGTCAGCAGCCCGTATCTCGATGCCTCGTGTCGGGGCGTTCTGAGCCATTCCCCGATCGTGTTATGCACACAGTCGGCCTGAGTGTGTCCAAGAAGAAGAGGCAACTGGATGCGCTTTTGGCTACGAATAGGGGTGGTGGTACGCCCAAGCGCCACTTGCCTCGAATGGTGGGAACGACACACTTGAGCATGTCATTGTCCCTGTCCCACAGCGTCAGTGATGATTCTTCAATCCCATCCCATCTCTTTGGTCCACCCTCCGAGAAGGGACCTGGCTACTGCGGACACTTCTGGTGGACTGTGCTGTCGCGAAAAGGGCGAACGTTCCCTTCAAACTACCTAACGCCCGGGGAGCGGGGGAGGGGCTGATGGGATGGATCAATTACCCCAGCCATCTACACATACCTGAGATGCACATGGAGATCGGCTGCCGCCGGAAGCAGGTAGGAATCCTTCATGATGCCGAGTATCTCTGAGAGGGTGCGAAGGGGCGAAACTTCCCTTTTGTTACGAGGCTGTTGGTCAAGGATGATATAGAGCGTGGCGATACCGGGGAGGAGAGCGCTGTGCTGCCCCAGAAATTTTTATTAACGGGCAAGTAATACTGGAGAGGTAGGGAACTAACGGAGCTCGGCCGAACTCGATACTTTGCACTGTTTTCGGCACAGAGCAAAACCATGAACGGATGCTCCCACCCGTACCTTGCTGCTTATCACCACAGCCGTGACTGAAATCCCTGGAGATCAGCACGGCGGGCTGACTGGATCTATAGGATGCATGCCTGGAGACACAAGATGCGTCCTGTCTCTCGTCGCTTCCGGGTCCACGTGACTTCGCGGGAACAAGAGGCGCGCTCCAAGTTCGCTATCGGCGCCTCGGGACGCGATAACCGTCGCATAACAGCTGCTGCTATGTACCCTGGGCAGCTTCAAATGGCTTAGTAGTCAACTGAATCCTCCCGCTCGCCACCATCCTTTCGGCATTTTGCAACCGCGTCCGGAGAGAACGTCCATCTCCAAACCGCACACCTTTCTTTGACCCTCGTACCAGAAGAAAGACCGCCCATTGTCCGAGGGAAGCTGGCTTCCCGCCTCGGATGGAGCTCATGCCTGGACACTGCGCGACAAGCTTAGTGGGATGACATCACCAGGCTATGGCGGGTAGAAAACGCGCAGCGCCGCGAAGCGCGAAAGCGCCTGCGTCGGCGTCGCGGCGGACGCGCGCTTCCACTTCCAGCAATGCCGTCCCCGACATCTACAGCCAGATGCTGTCCGAGGCCCATGTTGGCCCGGCACCCGCCGAGTCACCGGAGCGACCTGCGAAGCGACGCAAGCCGGGCGAGCGAGCGGCACCGGCGCCACCGCCCCCACCGGTGCGGCCGCCGAAACCCCCGCCGCCCGGCGCGCGCAGCCGGAGCTTCGCGGCCGGCGACGGCGACAGCGACGACGACGACGACGACGACGACGATGGCATAGAATTCGAGGATGTCGGGCTGCCCGCGCCGGCCGTTCAGACCATGTACCGCGACTCGGACGAAGAGGACGACGACGAAGAGGAAGAGGAAGAGCTGGTCTTTGAAGACGTCGACCTGTCTTTCCCCGGTCTGGACGCCGCCCCTGTACCGGAGGCTTCGAGGACGATCGAGTTAGACCTGTCGGCCCGTGCCGAAACCGCCAAGCGACAGACGGCCGAAAGGCGAAAACCTATCAACAAGTCGGAGAAGGATCGCCGGGTGGAGGTACACAAGCTGCATCTACTCTGCTTGCTGGCACATGTCCAACGGAGAAACCGTTGGTGCAATGATGTACGCATCCAGAAATCCCTGCGAAGGCTATTGGATAAGAAGATGGTGACCTACTTGAACCCAAGCACCGAGCTCCCCCAGTTCGGCCAGACGAACTCGCTCAAGGAGGGCCTCAAAATGGTCGAAACCATGTTCAAGACCAAGTTCCAGATAACTGAGAGAGGAATGCGCCGTGCTCTGTGGGCCGATAACGAAGAGCATCTGCAGAACGTATGTGACACCTACTACCCCTTTGCTGTGCCGTTTTCTGATTTGACCGGCGAATCGCAGTACCGTCTCCCCGAGGACGCTGACTCTGTCATGGAGAAGCCCGACTTTCTCGAGGCGGCCAAAACACTCAAGGGGTCCAGAGACGTGGGCGCACAGCTGTACTGCGCGCTTCTCCGGAGCGCCGGTCTCGAGGCGCGGTTGGTGTGTTCTCTCCAGCCCCTTTCGTTTGTCTCCGGGGGACCTTCGATGTCGAAGCCCCCCAAAAACAAGCAGAAGCCCTCTGTGGAGGAGCAGATGGCACGCAGACCCAAGTACGACAGCACATTCGAGAGCCCCGGCATCACGCCCAACTCGGCTCCTTCGGCACGTCGCCGGCTGGGCCACCCGAATGCCACGGCCTACGAGCTTCCCAAGATAGCACCGACCACTCCGTCGCGGCCTCCGGAGACACCCAAGAAAATCCGCGAAACACCCTACCCCGTCTACTGGGTCGAGGTCCTCGATCTGGCCCACCAAAAGTGGCAGCCCGTCGATCCTCTCGTCACCCAGTCCTTCTGGAAACCCAAGGTCTTCGAGCCGCCCGCAAACGAGCGTGATAACTGCATGGCGTATGTGGTAGGCTTCGAGCCCGACGGCACGGCCCGGGACGTCACGCGACGCTACGCCAAGGCGTACAACGCCAAGACGCGCAAGATGCGCATCGAGGGCGTCTCCCCGCACGGGGAGCGATGGTGGCGCAAGGCGTTGAAGGCCTACGAGCGCGGCTACGTAAGCGACCTGGACCAGATCGAAAACAACGAGATGGCGGCCGCCGAGGCGCGGGAGCCGATGCCGCGCAACGTGGCCGACTTCAAGGACCACCCCCTCTTCGCGCTCGAGCGGCACCTCCGCCGCAACGAGGTCCTCGTGCCCGGCGCGCAGCCCACGGGCACCGTGGGCGCGGGCAGCAAGGGCCCGCTGGAGAGGATCTACCGCCGCAAGGACGTCCGGCTGGCGCGCCCCAAGGAGCGGTGGTTCCGCCTGGGCCGCGAGGTCCTGGGGGACGCCGTCCCGGTCAAGTTCGTGCCGAGGCGGGCCCGGAAGCACGGCGACGCCTTCGGGGGCGGCGAGGAGGGGAACGAGGACGACGAGGACGGCGCCGCCGCCGGGACGCCCCTCTTCACGGCCGAGCAGACACGCCTCTACGAGCCGCCGCCCCTGGTCGGCGGCGTCGTCCCCAAGAACCGCTTCGGCAACCTCGAGGTCTACGTGCCGACCATGGTGCCGCGCGGCGGCGCCTACGTGGCCGACGAGCTGGCCGCGCCCGCCGCCCGCCTCCTCGGCCTCGACCACGCGCCCGCCCTGACGGGCTTCCGCTTCGAGGGCCGCCGCGGCACCGCCGTCCTGCACGGCGCCATCGTGGCCGCCGCGCACGAGGCCGCCGTCGCCGCCGTCGCCGCCGGCCTGCGCGACCACGCCGCCGACCTCGAGCGCGAGCGCCGCCAGCGCTCCGTCCTCCGCGCCTGGAAGACGCTGCTCATGCAGTTGCGCGTGCGCCAGCGCATCTGGGCCGGCGCCGCCGCCGACGACGACGACGACGACGGGAACGACGACGACGACAGCGCGGGCAGCCGCCGGGACCGGGGGAGCGCCGTGCCCATGGACGTGACCGAGGAGGAAGAACAGGAACAAGGAGGCGACGACGACAGCGACGGGGAGCCGCAGCAGAGCGACGATAGCGCAGAAGCAGGCGGGGGATTCATCGTGGAGGATGATGACTTTGGGGGAGGGTTCCTCTAGGGACGACGTGCATGGCCCGGCGACGACTATCCCTATAATTCACCGTCTATTATTGCAGGGACAGAGGAGGGTATTGCTCCCGAGGGAACCAAGTAATGAGGCGGGTATGGTACTCTATTGGATATCTATACTCCAAAACAATGCAAGAAAGGAATATGCCACCTCTCGTCCGCGGTGTGTACAACCCCTGGGAAATCTAGCATGCGCCTTACCCAATGCACCATGGCCTCCGCTGCGTATGCTTACCGGGCTTCTTCTCTCACCCCCCTCTTACCGTCTGTCCATGTCTAGCGGCCGAAACGCCACCACTTGTTCTTTGGTTTCTCGCCGTAATTCTCCTCCTGCACGTTGTGCTTGCCCACGATGGCCAGGAAGACCTGGTCGAGGGTCGTGGGGCTGACGCTGTAGTGCTCGATGCCGAGCGCCTCCTTTTGCTCCTCGAGCACGATGATGAGCTGGCCCACGGCACTGCGCGCGGCCTTGTCGCCGGCCAGGACGGCGCTCCCCGGCACCGAGAAGCGCAGCTGCCCGTGGTACGTTTTGTCCTCGACGTCGGCGCCGGGGTACGTGGCGAGAACCCATTGGCGCACCCGTTCCGTCTCCTCGGGCGGCGTGTGCGGCGCCGACCGGCTCACGAGATGCACGTGCAGCGTGTCGCCAAAGCGGTGGCGCAGGTCGTCGACGGAGCCCATCGCCAGCATGCGTTTCGCCAGGATGCCGGCCCGGCTGGCGAGTGCGTCGGCCTCCTCCATGCTGTGCGTCGTGAGCAGAATCGAGCGTCCGGGCACAATGCTTCCCAGGGTCCGCCACATGATGCGCTTGGCGGCAGCATCGAGGCCGCTTGACGGCTCGTCGAGGAGAACGACCGAGGGGTTGCCCATCAGCGCGATACCCAGAGACAGCTTTCGTTTGTTGCCACCCGACAAAGCGTGTGCCATGCGAGTCGAGAAGGCCTCGAGCCCCACGGCCCGCAATACTGCCCGGACGTTGTGCTCGACATCTGGAATGCCCCTGATCTTGGCGTAGAAGCGGAGATGCTCCAAAACCGTCATGGTGTCAATGGCGTCGAACTGCGGGCAGACACCCAGGTTCTGCCGGGCTGTGGCACGTTTCTTGCTGACAGACACGTTCTCAACAAAGATATCTCCTCCGTTCCTGCTCGGCTGGATGTCGCCGCGGATCAAAGAAATAGTGGTCGACTTTCCTGCGCCGTTCGGCCCTAGCAGGGCAAACACCTCGCCGTGTTGGACGCCAAAAGACGCGTTATCAACAGCAGTGTTCTTCTTGAACGTTTTGGTAAGGTGCACGACACGCAGACCGTCCGAACCCTGCGGTGTGCTTGTCACGCGCGTAAGTTCATTGGCGACCTCCTCGTCCGTGACGGCTCCATCATCGGCAGTGTTGACCGACTTCTGCGTGAATTTGTGCAGGATGTTGACCCCCGCCCCGCTGTCATACCACAACAATATGCCGAACAAAAGAATCGACTGGAGGATGAGGTAGAGGATCGGTCCGCCGTAGACCTTGATATCCGCGGGGTTGCTTGCAAGCTCAAAGCCATCGCAGGCCGTCGAGAACAAGTTCAAGGCCACAAACAGGGTGCGGACAATGGAGCCGATGGGGACGAAGGCCGAGATGACAAAGTGTGCGACGTTGATATTATCATCGATCTTGTTTGCAGGGGCGTACGTTACCACCACCAGGTAAGCGATCAGATAAACCAAGAACCCAACGGCTTGACCGGCGGCAGCAAAGGCGTACGCGGAGAGTTGTGTGCCGCAAAACAGCGAGATGACGTATGAGAGCAGAATCGATGCCAAGCCGTACAGCATGAAGATGAGAAACACTGGTGTGGAAGTCAGTATCACTTCAGAAGAGAATCCGAAGATGCCTGGTGTAACTCACAGTAACCAACGTGATACCAAATGCTCGAGAGGGCAGCAAAGAGAATTGTTACCAAAGCTGTCGCAAGTATGACAATGGCGAAGTCGAAGGCCAAGTAGGCAACCCAAAGAGGCATGGAGCGTACGCCGTTCGAGTATTGCAAGCCTCGGACGTTGCGGCGACGTTCAATGTTGGGATAGAGGCCAAAGAAAGCCGGGAAGGCGCAGAATGCGAGACCCATGTATACAAGCAGCTGTAGCGAATCGCCCGTGTTGGGAATCCAAGGGCGAGCGAACGGGTAAAAGTTGGTGATAATGGTGACGTTGGCAAGCAAAACATCCACCAGGTTCTGGCCCGCAACCGAGGTGTACATGTCGACAAACTCGCCCTTGTAGGCGAATGTGGGCGGCGAGTTAGCATCGCCCAGCCAAATACCAGCGGGTGTGACGTTCTTCCGGTTCACTTCAATGTATTTGTTGAACTCGTCCAACGAATTGACCTGGGCAATATCCGGTGACATCGAGCCGCCTGCCGAGCCAGACGAAGCATTGCCCGAACTTGAGCCCGAAAGAAGAGGCATGAACAAACGTGTCAGGTCCTCCAGGGATAACTTGGACGACGGTCCGGCAACGAGACTCAAGTCGCTGTATAAATCCGAGAACGTTGTGTCTGAGGTACCAGCACCTTCGTCTGGCGGTAGGCAGCCCGGTTGCTCCTGTCCCTGGATGAAAAGACTGGTCAATCCCGCCGCAATGACAGGAATCAAGAATGCGGCCACGTAGGGAAACCAGTTCCTTTTGAAGATAGTGCACCGCTTCTGGAACAATATGAGGATCTGTTTCCCGTAGCCGATGCGCTGCCCCGAGAGCAGCTCCAGCCCATCCTTCTCGGAGCCATCAACTGCCGTCACCTCTTCGGAGCTTCCCTGTTTGTCGGCCGAGCCGTTAATACCAAGGGTTCCCTGATTAGCACGAGACAAGTCCTCCCCCTTGATCTCCTCAGCGACTTGAAGAAAGACATCTTCGATCGTGGGTCCCGAGTACTTGTAATCATGGATGCCTGCTTCTTCCAGCGTGCGAATGACCTGAGCGGCGGCAGCTGACGTTCCGGCAATGTAGCTGATGACGTCAAACGATATTTTTCGAGTCGCCCCTTCGACCTCCGGAGGGCTCTTGATGTCTCGGGCGTTGAACACATGCACCCGGTAGCCAGCGCCGAGTCGGTCCTTGAGTTCCACCGACGATCCCTGCGCACGCAATGTGCCTTTTGACAAGATGGCGATTTGATCTGCTAACAGGTCCGCCTCGTCCAGGAAGTGGGTTGTGAGAATGATGGTGCGCTTGCCTCGTTCGGCCAGGAGAATGTCCCAGACCTTCCGTCGGGACAAGGGGTCAATACCACTGGAGACTTCGTCAACGCAACAGACGGCGCTGCCACCAGTCAACATCATTCCCAGTTGCAGTTTTCTCTTTTGGCCACCGGAGAGGGTCTTGGACAGGGCTTTCATCTTAATCTCAAGGTCCACAGCCCGAACCAGCTCTTCCATCTCTGCCTTGGACGCCTTGCTGCCGGGTGCTTTGAGCCGGTTGAAAATCTGGATGTGTTCCAGGACAGTCAATTCATCCCAGAGGACATTCTTTTGCGGAGCAATTCCGAGTCCACCTGTCCCGTCGATGGTGATGCCGCCGCTGGTCAGGCGGCTGATACCTGCGATGGAGTCCAATGTTGTGCTTTTCCCAGAACCGTTGGCTCCCAGTAAAGCAAGGATTTGACCTCGGCCGGCGGTCAGAGATAGCTCATTGACCGCATGCACAGGTTCCCTGGGGCGGGAGATGAAACCAAAGAAGCGACGCAGCGGGCTGGGGCTGTAAATTTTGGTGAACTTCTCCAGACGGACAGCAGCCTGCGGTGCGTTGCTGGCATCGTGTCCGCGCAAAATCGTGCGCCCCTTGGTGGTGGCACCGTGGAAGACCCTCTCCAGGTACGCACCAAGAACGGGGTACAAAAGAATTTGTAAAATAAGGAAGACCCAGAGGACGATTCCGGGAAGCTGCCAGGGGCTCTCTGAATGCGCACGCAACAGATTGGTGGGCATGTACTCCCTTTGGTACCGGGCAATGTATGTAAGAAACCATACAAAGTTGCAGGGCGTGAACAGCAGACTGAGGATAGCGACTGTCGCCGTACCCGGTGCGGTAATGGCTTGGGCGAGAATGCCTAGAACTATGTAGACAATGACGCTGAGGACGCCAGAGAGCTGAGACTTCTTGAAGAAGGCGGCCCCAAGAATCGACAGGGAAGCCAAGGCCAGGCCGCTGAGCAAGAAATGCACGATGACGATACCGACGTTGGTGGTCGTGAAGACGCCGCGCCCGATAATGAGGGCAGCCAGAACCCAGCCAGGAGCATACACGAGGGTGAAGGCAGCGTGGTAGGAAAGCATTCTCGCAATTTGCGACTCCCACAGATGCTTGGTGGGCATCATGGCGTCGATCAGCTGGGCCATGCCGCTTTCGCGCTCCGTGGCCATGAAGCCAGTCATATGGTAGCACACGCCGATGATGGTGGCGATGAAGGCGACAGCCAAGAAATTGACGAGGCCTTGTTGGTACGCCCGGCGAATCTGTTCGGCACGCTCCTCGGGCGTATCGGCAGTGAAGGCATATTCTTCGGTGGTGCTGGGAAATGGCGGCTGTCCACCAGCGGCGTCGAGGTTGGCAATGGCAACGTCGATGGCTCTTTGCATAGGCAGAAGGTAGATCTCGGCATCATTGGAATCCTTTGACGTATCAATCTTGGATCCCAGGGCGCCATCCGCCCTGAGCGAGTAGTTCCAGTGGCCGCCTTCGCCTTCGTTGGGAGAAGAGTGAAAGACGACGGCGCCATAACAGCTCGTCACGGAACGCAGGTTGCTCTTGCAGACAAACCCAATATCGGACGCTTGGGTGAACCTTTCCACCTTCTTCCCAGCGCCCGTCACAGCGTCGGCGACGACATCAATGACGCGGTCGATATCGCCGCCGCCATGGTCGCTGTTGACAAAGACGACGGTTTCGCGGCCGGCGCCGGCGGCAAAGTCGAGGGCGTTCTGCAGCGAACGGACCGGGTGGGCATCCTGGATTCCGTAAACGGCCGGGGGCGAGAGCAGGTTGCGGGCGAAGCTGAGGAAGGCGCCGAGGATGATGGGTAGCAGAAACGCGCGAACGACGGTGGCAAACGAATGTCGGATTGCCACGATTCGGAGGTTCTTGGCCGTCAGCGTCCAGGTCTGGCTAAAGAAGGCCATGGCTAGCGGAGCGGCGACGGCAGGGCCGTTGACCACTGGCGCAGTCGCGGGCGGGTTGGCTCGTCAATGGCCGCTCGAACGCTCAGCCGGGGGCAGTAGGGCGAATGTCCGGGAAACCAGGCGGTTTGCTTCTCGAGACGGCTCGCCGGTGCGACACGTGCGGTTATCTCCCAAAGAAGGGGGGCCAGGGAGGCATATGTAAAGTAGCAATATCCGGGAGGAAACGTGCTGCCTAGAAAGAGCGCGCGCGTACCCGAGGGAGGCGAAGAAGACACGAAGGATTCGGGGGTTGCTATGCCAAGGCCAAGGCCCCAGAGAAAGTCTCTACGGCACCAAGAAGGAATGGAAATGCTCAGGGAGCGCGCATGGACGGCAGACGAGGGCAGAGGCGCTCGCTCCGGCAGGTGATGGATGCTTGCCGCCGCGTGAAGAGAGCAGTGGTGATGATGCTGACATGCAGCCACAACGGGGAATATATGTATGTAAAGTCGATGCCAGTACAGGCCCGGCCGGTGCGGGCGCATGGCGCCATAGACTTGCGGTCCGCATCTTTAATAGATGGCGATCGGATATAGCAAGACTGGGTCGCGAAGGCGCTACTAAGCGAAAGAAAGAAACGCGCGGGCGAAGGTGGCTTAGGAGGAGCCGCTTACCCGACAGGGGTCATGCTTGCCAACGTCCGCCGGCCCAGGCGCGGCTTCCTCATCTATCTATGTTTGCCGGGTAGGGAAGGTGTTCCGTAATGGAAGCTCTCCGACAACAGGCGAACCCGGGCGACGAAGAAGCCTAAAAAGTTCATCCATGTGAGCCGCAATGGGAGGGCATTGGAGGTGGGCGATACAACCTCGTTGGCTCAGGTCCGCCGCAGCAGCCCTACAATAAGTACCTACTTTACCTCCATACTATGGGATACACCTCTATCCATAGGTATGGGACTATGGAGGGTAGGTTACTTGCATCTTGTCTAGGTAGGTAGGTAGAATGTCCCTACATACTTAGTTAGGTATGTAGGTACTTAAGTAGGTGCCCTGTAGGATCGGAAACCCGCGCAGCCCGCAACCCTTTCAGGGGCGTACCCCATGCACGCACGCATCATGGAAGGTAGAAATGTATGTAGGGTGTGATTCTGTCCCAACGTGGTCTCCCTGCCCGTGAACACTTCAAGAAAAAAAAACCACCAGCATGCGGCAACGCAGCGAGATGCTGGCGAAACCAGGTATCACGACTGCATATGCATTCGTAACCCCCGGGCGCGGGCATGAGAGGTAAGTATGTACAAGTACCCAAGTTCCTATGGGAAGTATTTACTATGGAGGTGGGTCGTTTCGGTCAGCGTTCCATGTGCCCACAATTGAGCTTACTGTTTGCGCCCGTCCACTGTATTACTCTCAACCACCGAACACTTAAGGGTTCTTCTTTTCCTCCCTCGGGCCATCCGCCATTCTCCGCCTGTCAAACAACAGCAGCTGCTAACCGACCTGTCTGACATCCGTGGTATACGAAATCTATGGTGACCGTTGGCGTCCAAAGCACGCCTGAGCGCTCGCTACCTGTGGCCACACAAACAGGGGGCACACCCCCCAGCCCCGTTGGAAGTCGGTGCCTTACGGCGGGCGCGCCGTGTCTCCCCCTTCTGTCTCGGACTCGGTGCACAGAGAAATCCGAGGCGCTCCGCCCAGCCAATGCCGAGGACCGCGCCCAGCTTGCCCGGCCCCTGGGCGTTGCGACGGCCAATGGCAGAGTGCCGCGACGGTGCGGCTGACCTCGTAGAACTCGGCCACTTTCATGGGCCGTAGCCCGGGTGGACGACGGCCACGCTCGCCAAACAACCAAAACCCGGCACGTTGCTTCCGACTTAGCGACCAACGCCTCGCCTCACTTCGGCGGGCGCCAGTATCGCTGGCAACCCAGACAGACAGCAGCATCCAAGGGGGAGGGGGGGCAAATGCAGCATCATCATCATGTTGTCTTGTGAGCGGAACCATGTAGTCCACCTTCTGCCCCGGGAATCCCCCTCTCTATCCGACGTAACTCGCCGACCTCGTAAACTCTTCGTCGTCCCTCAATCTCCTCATGTCCTCTTCCCTTAGACAGACGGCCACGGCCACCTCCCCGTTTGGTGACTTCGGCATCAAGTACACCAAGCTCTCCCACGCCTTGAACGCAGGCCGCCTCACGGCCTCGGGCCGGCCCAGAGTCCGCCCGAAGTCCAGCTCGTAGCACCTCGCCTTGGCCCACGAGCTGAGATTGACGCCGGTCGGGGGCTCCAGGACCTCGGTGCCCGGGAGGCCGCCCGCGTGCCCGCCGCTGAGCAGCGTGGCCGCGGCCTGGGCGGCGTAGCCCACGTCCCCGAGAGCGCGGCGGAGTCTCGACGCGGTGAGGCCCAGGGGCTCCCGGACCAGCGCGCTGCACGCGGCGGCGCTCGACGTCTTGCAGACCGCGAGGCCTGCATACGTCTCTGGCAGTCCCAGGTGGCTTCGCGCATCCACGGTCCGCGTGAAAACAGACGGCGTCGCGGTAGGCTGGGCCAGCCGGGGCATGCGTGCTCGCGCGATGGACTGCCAGATGAAGGCACTCAGGGCGTCGTCTGTCGAGAGGAAAGCGATGTCGCTAGGTAAGCGGTCCCCCAAGGCCAGGGCCTGGGATTTGAGCGCCCGGAGAGCGTCGCCCGAGAAGATAAAATAGGCCCATTCGGCTTCCGCCGCTGCTTCCCTCTTGCTCTTGCCCTCGACCATTGCTTCTTTCCGCGGTTCTGGTCGGTGCTTGGGTTTGAGCTCGTCCTCGCTCAGGAGAGGGATGATATGGCGCCGGGGCAAGTTCCCGGTGGAAACCTCTTCGCCGGTGAAAGGCTCGCCCCTGCACGCCTTCGCGAAGAGGCGTAGGACCTGCGCCTGGCCGGCCATGTCCATGGCGCTGTGCAAAGCGCTGAAGACGAGGAGAAGCCCCCCCTGGATCCAGTTGGCCTGGAGCAGCAGCACCGGCGCCGGTCCCTCGGAACCCAGCGTCCCGCAAGGGGCTAAGGCGTCTTCGTGCAGCCACCGGGAGGGGAATCTACCCTCGGCGTACTCCCGCATGCCGGGCAAGCTGTCCCTGAGGTCGCGGATCCTCAGAAGCGGCGGCGCCTTGGCGGGGCGGATTTTGAAGGCGCCGTCGTCCTCGTCGCGAATGACCCGGCCCGCCACCCAAGGGAAGCTTGCAGCGAGGCGCTCGAGGCCCTCCTGTAAGAGTTCAACAACCCCTTCGCGGGTTTCACAGCGGAAACAGAAACATATGGGTGTGTATATTGTGTTAATCCTGGGTTGTTGTCCAAACACGTCGAGATGCTCATCCAGGGCCGGAGTGTGCACCGTTTGCCTTGTCATGGTTCGTGAACGTGGTGGGCGCTTTCGAAAGCCGGTTGGTAACTCCACGGGTTTCCTTTCCAAGGAGGTGATCAAAGTATGGGTTGGGCGTATGGAGGGGAGCTCGACTACGGGGAGTGGCGTCGCAGTCCGGGGGGGGGGGCGCCTATATAAAGCGTAGGAGGAGGAGGGCGAGCTACGTAAATCTGACGGAGCCGTGGAGGACAACCGGCTCCGACACGGCTCACACGCAAGGGCTGGCCGACGTCGGACCCCGCGCTTAGCACCAGGATAAGTTCCGGGGAACAGGAAGGACATGATTTCTCGCCATCACGATTTCCCAAGTAATGGAAAAGAAAAATCCCGTGGACTATTTCGCGGGCCAAGCCTCTTTAACCAGGTCGGCGCACTTCTCCCCTATGCCGTAGGCTGGCATCTGCGTGTGTCCTCCGTGCAGTCGAGGCATGATACTGCAATCGGCCACCCGAAGGTTCTTCACGCCTCTGACGCGCAGTTTCTCGTCTACGACCGCCGCGGCGTCGTCCGCCTTGCCCATGGCACAGGTTCCGGCCGCGTGGTAGCCTGGGTTGCGCCCCGTTAGTTTTGGTGTGTGACACGGAGGAGAGAGAGAGAGGGTTGCCAAGCCACTTACAAGTCGTCGCATTCTCTTTGACGTACGGGACCCATTGCTCCCTGCTGGCGAACGTGTGGTGCGCGAGCTCGGGCGGCCACGAGCCCTTCACGATGCCGCGGGTGCCTTTGCCTTGCATGACGATCTCGTTGCCGAAACGGCAGGCCTCGGCGAGCACCTCGACGTCCAGGGGGTCCGTCAGGTAGCCGCAGTCGACCTCGGGCCCGTCGAGGGGGCGGGCGCTCTTCAGCCGGACCGCGCCCCGGGACCGGGGGGCGAACAGCTCGGCGATGATGCTGAAGGCGTGCTGGTGGTCGACGGGGAACCGGTCGTACTGCTTCGGCCCCCCGTAGCACTCGGTGTTCCAGAACTCGACGTGCGGCTGCCGCGGCGTGAGGCCCATGGGGTCCCGCCCCGGCCGCCGCGGGGCCTGCTGCCAGAGCTCCGAGTCGGCCAGCCGCTCGTCCAGGCGGGCGAACCCGAAGGCCCCGAAGGGGAAGGTGGAAAGGAAGCCCGACTTGGTGTCCTTCCACATCTGGTACGTCTTCGCAAAGGCGTCGTCGTGGTACACCAGGTGGTCGTTGGTGAGGCCCGGCTGCTCCGTCTCGTAGAACATGAAGACGATCAGGTGGTCCATCAGGTTTCGGCCCACGCCGGGGAGGTCGACGAGCGAAGGGATGCCCAAGGCCTTCAGGTCCGCCTTGGCGCCGACTCCGGAGCGGTTGAGGATGTTGGGGCTGCAGTAGGCGCCGCCGCTCACAATGACCTCCTTGCTCGCCGCGAAGGTGGCGGCCTCGCCGTCCGGCTTGATCACGCGGACGCCCGTCGCTTTCCACTCTCCGTCCCCGTCCTTCTCGATGACGACCCTGTCCACGTGGGTCTCCACGAGGATGGTGATATTGCTGCGGTTTGGGCTTTTGGTAACGAAGTCGGCCCCCGTGGTCCGGACGCCTTGGTGCACCGTCCTCGGCACGTGGCCACAGCCTTGGGGGTTCTCTCCATGGGAGAACATGTCGTCGTCCAAGGGCATCCCCATGGACTCCATAGACTTCATAACGAGGTTGGAAATGGGGGCCAAGTCATGCGGCTCGGTGCACAGAGGCCCTTTGCCCGTGTGAGAGCCGGCGGATGGTTTGAACCACGGCTTGGAGTGGAAAGTTTCCGCCTGTGTTATTTTATGTCAGTCGGTAGAACGGAGAACCCGTCCCGGTACCCGGAAACACCGTACTTTACTCATATACGCGAAGAATTCGTCGCCACTCCACCCTTCGAGGCCCCAATCGTCGTAGTCCTGTTTTGAGCCACGGATACAGAGCGTGCCATTGCACCCGGAGCTGCCTCCCAAGTACTTGCCTCGGCTCAGCTTGACCTGGCGGTCGTTAATACCCGCTCCCCGGTTCGAAACAATGTTCCAGTCCGTTTCCTTGTCGAAGAGCTGGGACCAACTGTTCGGGGGCTTGTCAGTTACTTCTTGGGGTCGTATCCGGCGAAACAGCAAGGGCTCACCCTCCGGCCATCTGGGTGTTCTCCAGATTCTCGTTGTGCTGGCCAGCTTCGATCAAAAGAACTCGTACGCCCGGCGTTTCCGCAAGCCTTCCGGCGACGACACACCCGGCGGTGCCACCACTTTGCAGTTCCACGCCGTTAGTATAGAACGACTGACTGTATTGTAGACTAGGTGCTTACCCGCATACGATAAAGTCATACTCCTCGGCTGATCTTGGGGGAAGTGCGCCCATGGTGAAGGTCTTATCGTTTACAAGTCAACAATGACAGATAGGAGGAGAGTCGGGGTAGGACCAGGGAAGAGATGGAGGAATATGGGAAGTCATAGCCCAGCGGCAGACAAGAAGCATTTCTGCCATTTTCAATCCATGTTCATGCCAGCCATCTTGGTTTTTTCCCCGCATGAGACTGAGCTATTCGTCTCTCCGTTGTACGGTACTACGTTGTCGCTTATGGGCGTCTGCATGTTTCTCCAAAGATCTGCAGGCGGCCAAGACCCAAGCCCGGCTCTTTCGAACGCGTCACGCAGAAGACCACGCCTATAGGATATTAGATCAAACTCCGGCCGCAAGAGAATCACCGCCGAAGGATGACACCCTGCATATGCTCCTCCACCGTACTTTTTAGGTGCATGGGCGGTTAGTAAGGAGAGTAGTACCCGGCAGCTTCGGCCGGCAACAAAAGTCCCTGTCGATCCGACTAGCTCGCTGCCAAGCAGCCGGATCCCCTAGCCGCAAATCGGGGGGCCCCAAGGACCCCTTGTCTCCAGCTACGCCTTACCGTCTCCCGAGACAGGAAATCGAACATGGCACTGAGAAATAGTCTCGGTCCTTTCTTCTTCCCGAAGAAGGGCGGCGATCATTGAGCCCCGCGATGGTTCACTCGACAAGTGTCTTGTCGGCCGGTCTTACTCTGTGGATTATAAGCCAGGCGGTGTTATGCCCGCTCACTTTGCCTCTGGCCAGACAAAACCGGAGCCGATCGGTATGTGGCCAACAAGCGAATACATGCCAGACAGGCGGTCTACGGAACCGCAGCATCAAAACACGATCTTGCGGCAGCGGCTGCTTTCGGATGTGGCCTGTAACTTGGCTTTGTTGCTTGAACATATTGCTTTATGTGCCGAGGGGGTGATGATCTTGAACCTCGCGTAGAATCCGAAGGAAGAGTCGCGCCTCATATGGCACAACGGACCATCATCCTTCCACCATGCTGTCGACGCGGTAGTTATCCCGTCCAAGAAATCGTCCTATTCCTCGGAGAAGCGGTCGAAGTAAGAAATGCGCGTTCGTGCCGAGATTGTTGTACAAGCCGCGCGATCTCCCTTGGTCTCAAACAAAAACCGGCAACGCGACTAGCTTGTGGACACGATGAAGGGTATCAAGGTTTCTTTTGAGCATCTTCGCCTTCGCCGCCTGTCGCAGCTTTGGCAACCCGCCGACGATCATCGGGAGACGCAAATGGCCACTCCGCCGTTCAAGTTAAGGCATTGTATAAGTACGGCCGAGGTCTGTCGGGCGTCGTTGGTAACGCGAGTTCTTGGCTTTCGCGCACCCAAAAGTCGCATCCACCATCGGCCATCAACGGGTCTCTCCGCATATACGGCCACGGCAACCATGGGGGAAACCACCCCGTTCCAAAAGGAAGCCTGGGCCGAGTACGGCTTCGGTGTCTGCTTCCTGTTCCTGCGGTACTTTGCTCGGTGGTGGGCGGTAGGGTTCAGGCAGTGGGAAGGCGACGATATCTTTGCCATTCTTGCCTTGATCTTCTGGACAGTGAGTGTGGCACGCGGCAGGAAGGGCTTCGATGCCAATCGCCAGCGACATGGTCTGACTAGTCTTCTAGGCTGAGCTCTGCATGCTCGAACTGATAGGTCCGTACTTCGGGCTGCTGTATCACCAGGACGAGACGTAAAGTCCGGGCAAGCAATTGACACTTTTTACCCTGCGGATAGGTCAAAACGGCACGAATATAGGCATCACCACTGAGATGGGAGCCGGGCTGAGCACCGAGCAGATCGCCAAGTTGGAGTTTGGCTCCAAATGTCTTCTGGCGGGCTGGTGCTGTTATGTGACGCTCATATGGTGTCTCAAGGGAACCATGCTCTGCTTCCTGTACCGCATCACGCAAGTCATTCCAGCCCCGCCGGTGATATTCCTAGTGACCTCTACTGACCTTCTGAAGAACGGGCTTACGACTCCAAACAATCGTCAAGTGGGTGAGTGTTGCCTGCGTCCTTGCATACGTGGGTATGCTGGCTGTGCTTTTTGGCCATTGTCAGCCAGTCAAGGCCAATTGGCAAGTGTATCCTAATCCAGGGGTAAGCATTTCCCTTCCTGGGTTTTTGTTTTGTATCGGTGGACTAACCGGGCCCAGGATGCCTGCACTTTGGCAGTCCCCAATTACCTCTCTTTGGTCGTGTTGAACGTCAGGTGCGTCGCTTGTCCCCGCCCGGAAAACCGATCCAGCAACTTACGGATGGACTGCCTTGACAGCACCGATGCTCTCATCGTCATGACTCCCGTCCCCTTACTGTGGAAGGTCAAACTCACCACCGCACGGAAGCTGGCCGTCAGTCTTCTCTTGTGCTCGGGCATATTCATCATGGTCGCTACCATCCTCCGCTGTGTCCTGTCGCTCCAAAACATCCACGGCATCAATGTCAGCACGATATGGGCCGTACGCGAAACCGTCAGTTCCTCTCCGTGGCCCTCTGCGGCATCGCAACCGACGCACGCTAATATTATACTCTTATCAAGTTCGTGGGCATCATCGCCGCCAACGCCGCCGCTATAAAGCCCCTGTTCTCTCGAAGTAAATGGCTACGCAGCACTCGTACGCCTTTCAGCGACGACTGCGAGACCGGTGATTTCTTTCAACCAAGCCACGCCTACACGAATCCCTCGCATTCTGCCGCTGCTGCTGGCCATAAGAAAAACAAGAGCGGCACTTTTAACTCGAGTGAAGAGGATATCATAACGTCTCCAGGCCACGCGGTGACCCCTTGTAGTAGTGGTGAGCTGGGCGGACGCCACGAGACACGCCGGCCGCCAAGCCAGCTTTCCAGCGAGCGAAAGCCAAGCAAGAAGGAGTCGTTCACAGGCATTGTGGTGACGACCACTTTCCAGGTTGAGTAGCGTTTTAGGGCGGCGAACGGAAGGGGTGGCGGGTTGGATGCTGCGATGAAAGAACCGGGCGCTCTATCTTGTCGTATCATTAGCGCTTTGATTTTGCCCACAAACTGGGTCTCATGATGGAATAATGGTACTGTTTGTTTCATGGGTTGTATACGTCTAAGTGTACCGCCTCCTGTTGCCGTCACGCACTGCTCTTAGCCTTCCTCATCATCACGGCCGAGGGCAGCTCGCCTTTCAGATACGTGTAGTCCTCCCAGCCATACTTGGTATACAGAAAGCGGCCGGCGGGCGAGGCCTCGACCCAGGCCGGCAAGAAGAGCTGATCGGCGAGGTCACAGCCCCATTGCATCATCATGCCACCGGCTCCGCGTTTCTGGAAATCAGGGTGGGTGAAGCAGCTGTGCAAGTCTGTCCGAGACCCAGCGCCAACCATCAGGTCAGTCTTGCACGGGGGGAGAAAGCGGTTCGGAATGCCATCTGGGCCGGGCGTCACTCACGCACGAAACCGGCGGGGTTGGCCTCCCGCCGCACCGCGTTCATCTCATCCAGCACGGCCCTGGCCCTCGCCTGCGTCTCTTCGTCCAGCCATTCCGGGGGCCGGTCGTCCAGCGCCACCGGGGCGCTCTTGAGATAGAGGCGCCAGTTGCTGGCGGCGACGACCCGGCCCGATTCGTTATGGACGATTTTGATCCAGAGGTCTTGATTGTCCTCGCGCAATGTCTTTTCCTGCTTGCTGAGCAAGCGCGGCAGATCCTCTTCTGTTCGGCAGCCCAGGAAGTTCTCGCGGATGAAGGGCGGGAAGCAATCGTACTGTAGTTTGGTGATCTCGGGCAGGTCTTTGACCGTCCCGTTGGAAAGAGTGAACTCCTGCGGTGCCATGATGTTCTTTATGGTATAGCGATTCTAGCAATCCCGGCAGAAGAGTGCAGGAACAACACGGCCAGCCCTTGGCCCCCTGGCTACCTCTTATAGTCAAGTACACACCCGGACGGCTATCCTGGGTGCCTGGAAGAACAAGATCCACCGCGGGGTTCTGGATGTCACATTTGCAGCGTGCCATTGCATACACATTCTGCATGCATATTAGGTGTACAGTACTTGCCAGCATGGACTTGGCCGTAGTCCCGCTGATCCTTCGGCGAACCGGCGAGGCTCCCGGGTAGCCACTCTAGGCGGTAGGATGTACGCGTAAGTAGCGATGTACTTACAGTCGAACGGTGACCATACGAGGATGGACGATTGTTGTCTGCGGAAAAGCAGCGGCTTGTGCTAGGGGCGTAGAAGTGATTGACAAGAGACAATAGCACGCCTCGAAGGCAAGCACCCAGCACGAATTGCCTTTGAGCATTCAGACAAGCATGGGATGTGTGGAATTACGCCAGTGGCAGTACCGTAAGTTATAAGTTTCATACGTAGTACATAATTGCCAGACAGAGAGGCCCGGCTGCTCGTGGGCATGTTGCGCAATTGAAGCTGTCTACAGATGTTGGAAGAACAAGCGGAACGAACTGTAGCTGTGGTAGGGTGTCCCAGCCACTACTTGCGGGGACCATAGAAAGTATGTACGTGTAGTGTCTTCGTTAGACAAGCCGTAGCGTGTTAGCCTGGCGTTCAGGGGGTACGAAAATATGCATATTATCCTTCCAGCCGGGCCAGTCAGGATTTTGCCTCCGCAATTGCGACCATCGTCCTCTCGGTTCCCTCCCCGATAAATCAGAGCTGCGCAAGTCTTATTGCACAAGGATCCTCGCGCATCTCGAGCTTCCCCGCAGTCCTGTGGTTGCTGCTCAGTATAGTCATAATTGCGCCCGAGACTCAGTCAGGGACTACCCGAACTGGCAGAATTCATCCGATCCGAGGAGGGGTAGTCAAAGATAAGAACGTATATATCATGTCGACAAAAGAATGGGCTCATCCGGCTATTAAAATGCGACCGTTTGGCCCAAAAAGGCCAGCTGGGTACAGGCCATCGACAAGACAATGGACTCGGCCGGGGATCGAACCTGCGACCTCCGATAGACGCAGGAGCTTGCAAGGACACACCCCGAAACCTGAGGCAAAAGCAGGGATTCGCTGGGACTCGAATTCCGGTCCTCCGGCAAAAGAAAATGGGGCTCAACCGGGGATCGAACCCGGGACCTCACACATGGTTTTTGTCGACTTTCTGAAGAACTCTGATGAGTTCTAAAGCGTCAGAAGACAACCCAAAGCGTGAATCATACCTCTAGACCATTGAGCCGTTGAATTTGTTGAAATTAGACGTCTTATTTGATACTATATTCGCCAAGAAAGACAGGGGTTACATGGAAATCATCCCCCCCGCACTTGGGATCCGTCAACTCAGGTGACTCACCAATACAAACCCGCAGCTCAGGCAGAAGAAGCACTGTGTGCAATAGCTTGGTAATTACTTAATTGTGGCTCTTCCTTTGTCCTTTGTCGTCGGGATTCGACACGCGCCGATCGTCATCCTTGGTACGGCCAACTCTCGCAAATAGAGAACATCCTGCGTCTCCTGGATGAGAGAGAGGGATAGCAGGGATGGCGACGACTCGAATAAGCCCATATACAAGCGTCGTACATCAAGACAAGCGCCGGGTCGGGTTCAATTCCTACACGTAGTACATGAGACTCTGTTCCGGCCGGCAGAACTCACCCCGGTTTAGCCGAACAGGGAATCCGGTGGCACGCGGGCGCGAGAATGAATGGGACACGGTGATAAGGGTGCGAGAGGTAGGGGTCGTCGAGTTCGGCTCGGGTCGAGTGGTGGGTGGGATGGTCATGGTGGGTATAGTCAATTCAGGGGTAGATACAGTCAGTTCATAGGGACACAGTCCAATTCATGGCGGTACAGTCAGCGAGCACAGGCAATTCAGAGCCTCCAGCTTCCATCGAAGTGAGACAATGGGGTCAGGTTTATTCGACGGTATGTTTTATAAAAATCCATGAATGACTATATGAACTCACTCCGTTGCTCATCCACCGTATCGACCGACCAAACATCCATATTCACTTGGCCTGCCGACACACTTCCCCCGTGCAAACGAATACAGCGGGTGCGATAGAGGCTCGTCACTGGCAAACGGTGCCCCACGATTATCCATTGCAACTTGCAACTGCCCGGGGATTGGCATTGAGGCCATTCAGATATCGATCACGAGAAAGCGTGCGGCTTGCTCCTGGAACAGCTGCCCGTCTTCCTTGCCGTCCTCCCATGGAACCATGGGCAGGTTCCTCCCTCGTGCGTGCCAGCCCTGGCTCGACCGACTGGACCTGCCTAGATGGTCAGTCCCTCCTCGCCTGGTCTACTAACGAGAAGGGCGCCACGTCTTGGTTTTCTCTACGAATTATGGCCATTCATGGCGCCCAGGAACCGCCGGGCCACCGTACGAGAATTCCTTCACGTTTGCTTTCAGGATCAGGTCACCCGCGAGTCGGTCTGATCAGGGGGCATGGACCCTCACCGTTGCGGCTTCTTCACCATCGCGGCTGCAGCTAGGATGAGAGACGGGCATGGCCAGACCGGTTTGGTACATCGTGAGGGGAGAACAACGCGTACACACACGCATACGAAGCGATCGGCCACACCCTGCGGGCAGCCCCTCGGGGAACGGGTGGTTGGAAGCAAGCGATCCGACACAGACATCCATTCCATTGGCTTTGTTCCCGTCTTCGGAAGTATATGTAAGCCGGGCCAGTTGGTCGAGTACAGCAATAAACCACACGCCTACCTTCTCGACTCTCGTGTCCCCTGCAATGACTCTCCGCCCCCCCCTCTTCCCCCCAAACCAAACTCTTCTAGTTGCTCAGCTCTTTACTAAGTATTACCCGGGCTCCAACCTTGATGGTATATGCGGGGTTTGGTCAAGCTCATGGGGGTCAACGGGCCGAACCGTAGCCCCTTTTGGCTGTACCCTTGTACCCGTCCTTCCTTGTGAGGAAACAACACGCCCCCCTTCCAGTCTCGAGCTTGCACCAATGGGCCACTTACTCACAAAGCCGGGACCTAACCTCTAGCCAATGGCAGCTCTTTGCTGTAGACATCACACTTCCGTGACTGCACTGTCTGATTACAGTCCTGCCACGGCTTCACCTGCCTCATGTCGGTGCCCGGAGAAGAGGCAGGCGCCTAAAAAGCCGAGTAGAAAAGTGGTCACCGCACTCTCTTTTAGACAGCATGCCTAAATTGATTTACCACTCGGAAATTCTGTCCTGCTCTCCCGTGGCTTTCCTACACTACAATTTTAATCTTCACATACACATCCACACATCCACACATCCACGCACGCACGCACACGGAACACGGAACACAGGCAGCAACTGCGGCGCCGGCGGGCACTTCGCCCGCAACTGCCCCCGCAAGGGGAAGGCCCGCAGGGGCAAGGGCAACCGCGGCGGCGGCGGCGGTAGCGGTAGTAAGTACTTAAACATGTGGCTACTTACTTATTTAAGGAGAAAACACTAACCCCTCTCAAGATGTCTATATTCAAAGTGGGGGCAACCACTTTGTGGTGGGCGGCGGCGGCGGCGGCATTGGCGGCGGCGGCATTGGCGGCGGCGGCAGCGGCGGCAGCGGCAGCGGCGGCGGCGGCAGCGGCGGCGGGGTCCCGAACCGCCGAACCGGCCCCGGCCGAGGCCGTCGGGGAATGGCGGCGGGGCTGCAGGAGCAGCTCCGGCAGCACCAGCAGCAGCAGCAGCAGCAGCAACAGGAGGAGAGAGAGGGGGGGGGACTAGCCCCAGAGTTGGTGCCCCTGCCCGGGGAGGAGGAGGACGATGACATGCTCGACCTCGAGCTCTGAGTTTTTTGTTATTTTATTGGGTCACGGCGTTTATGGGGTCACTTCTGAGCAGCCAAGGTTTCCTGAAGTAGTAATCCCGAGGGCAGTTTCGCCTTCTTGGTCAGCGCCCTGAAGATCAACGGAAGTTCTGCGAAGCGGGAGGACTGGGATTTCGTGGAGACGGTGCCATTCGACTTGAAGCCCACGTCTTGAGGGGAGGCACAATTCCGACTAATGACCTTTGTTAAGACGGACTAAATTGCAATAACCAAATATTGACAACCCCATTTGCAGTCCCTTGGTCCGAACTCCAGAGACATGTTCTACAGTGATAACCCGGATTCCAGTCCTAACTCGAGGTCTTCCTGGCCATTTAGCGATGCGCGAACGCGGAACTGCGGGCGCTGTGACAGGCGCGCGAGTACTGAGCCCTGGCGGTCTCACGTGTTGGGCGAAGGTCGTGTGGGTGACGTGGATTGGTCTAGAGAGAGACAAGAATCCAATGACGGTCGAGCTTTCCCCCGGGCCGTTGGCCATATCCTGCACGAATGATGATGGCTCGGGAAACCACCAATAGATAGACGCAGGGCCGGTGTAGCCCGTTCGGGGCCGCAGGGCGAGTGTGTGTGTGTGTGTGTGTGTGTGTGTGTGTGTGTGTGTGTGTGTGTGTGTGTGTGTTGGGCTGGGGCGCAGTCGTTACAAGCGTGGACGGAGGGTAGTGGATGCCAAGGTGGGAGAAAAAGACGGCGTGGCCGACGATGGTGGGAGGTGTCTGTCTGGTGAAGTTGAATGGAGCGAACTTCAGTCAATCCTATCTAAAATCAGGTACCTACCTACTCTAACTACTAGCAGTGGGAGAACTAGTAAAGATGTACTGACCATCACTTAATTACCGGTTGCTCAAAACTTCCAATCCCATTGCTCGTAAGGCGGGTGTCATCCCTTCCTGCAACTCTGATAAGTCGGCATGCACATGTGCCGCAGCCGCCTGGTTGCCTCTTCAGCCCCAAGACTATAGGTGCATAGCATAGCCCGACTGCCACGTTTCGCCGCCGCGAGCGTCAGCTGGATGCTGTGGGATCTGCTCTTGGGGTGAACACCCGTTGTCCGTCCTGGAAAACCCTTCGCTTGACTTACTTGCCTTGACTACCGTAGTCGGTGGTTAAAGTAAGTTATGTCGGGTACTTCTTTACTTACATTAGGTAAGGTTGGTCGTTCCCGCAATACCTCTTTTAGGCAACGAACGCTAATACCCCTTCACCGGCCCAGTCACACGGCGACACACACGCGCCCCCTCCAGTTACGGGATGTAAGCATGGACAAACAAGTTCCGCATACAGGCATCATCTATCTCATCAGCCCCCTCTTCCGCCCTCCACAACCAATGGTCTCCTTTCCTTGCCCCGGGATCCATGTCTGGCACTGGGCTACTATGCATGGCACTGGTGTGCTGTAAGTGCAGATCTGAGCCCCTTCGCCAGGCTGCCGTCGCTACCATGACGGGGGTGGTGGTTGCCCTTCGCCGTCGCCATCGGAGACGTGACTCCCAGGCCGAGATTCCAGGCACGTATGGCCAGGGGGGAACTGCATGTAGGTATGCTCGCTTTCAGCCTGCTGGCTTACTTGCCTTCCAATCCCTTACCTGATCCGGCTTGTTCAGCCTTGGGAATTGTGGTTGCCTGCCAGTGTGGAGGAAACAGTATAAAAGCCAGCCTGACCCGTCCTCTCGTTACTTCTCCTCCTCCTCCTCCTCTCCCCTTTCCCAACCAACCCAGCTCCGGCTTGGCCTCGACCTCGCCGTGTTGCTATACTGCCAATGGCCTTCCTCCCCGGCTTCCTTGCCCGTCCCCTCGGCGCCATGGCGGACCCGACCAACACGTCCCTGCCCGGCGCGGGGGCTTCCGTCGAGTCCCCGGCGATGCCCCAGATGGTCTTGCTGGACTGGGTCTTCCCCGGCTTCTCCATCTTCGCCGGCTTCGTCTATAAATATCTTCACATCGACCTCAACCTCTACATTCCGCTCATCCTCCTCGTGGGCGGCCTGACCGTGGCCTTCAGCTACTCCAACTCGTATTTCTGGGAGCAGATCGAGGCTTACTTCATGTCCACCGTCGACATCCGCACCGACGATGAGATCTACAACATCTTAATGGCATGGGTTGCCGCCCAGAAATTCGCCCAGAGCTCCAGGCGCTTCGTCGTCAACACCAACCTGGGCTCGCGCTCGTGGTTCGTCATGTACTACGACCGCGACGACGACGACTGCGAGGACGACGAGGCCGAGGGGCCGCGCGGCAGCGACAGCGGCACCAAGAAGAAGAAGTCGTTGAATTACACGCCCTCCTTCGGATCCCACTATTTTTGGTACCGCGGACGCTTGCTCATGTTCCGCCGCGAGGCCAACCGGGAGAGCTCCAAGAACCTGCTGGCGAGCGAGAAGGAGGAAATCTCGGTTTCGTGCTTCGGCCGCAACCCCTGGATCCTCAAGGAGCTCCTGCACGAGGCTCGCGCCCTTTACATGGCCAAGGACCAGAACAAGACGCTCATCTACCGCGGCGCCCTCCGCTCCGGCTCGACCGAGCCCTACTGGCAACGCTGCATGGCCCGCGCGACGCGCCCTTTCTCGACCGTCATTCTCAACGAGAAGACCAAGGCCAACCTCATCACCGACGTGACCGACTACCTGCAGCCCGCCACCCAGCGCTGGTACTCCAACCGGGGCATCCCCTACCGCCGCGGCTACCTGCTTTACGGGCCGCCCGGCACCGGCAAGAGCTCGCTCTCGCTCGCCCTCGCCGGCTTCTTCAACATGCGCATCTACATTGTCAGCCTGAGCTCCATGACGGCCAGCGAGGAGAACCTCGGCCAGCTGTTCCACGAGCTGCCGCGCCGCTGCGTCGTGCTCCTGGAGGACATTGATTCGGCCGGTCTCACGCACACGCGCGCCGACGGCGACGGCAACGACGGCCCCGAGCCCCTGGAGCCCGGCCAAACCTCGCCCGGCACGAAGAGCATGGAGAAGAACGGCAGGCTCTCGTTATCCGGACTGCTCAACATTCTCGACGGAGTGGCTTCCCAGGAGGGGCGGGTCCTCATCATGACGACCAACCACCTGGAGAAACTGGACAAAGCCCTGATCCGCCCGGGCCGCGTCGACGTGACGGTCGAGTTCGGGCTGGCCGACACCGACATGACGGCGGCCATCTTCCGGGCCATCTTTGCGCAACTGGAAGGCGATGAGGACGTGCCGGCGCCCGACCGCAACCTGTCGGCCGAGCAGCTGCAGGCGCTGGCCGGGGAGCGGGCGCAGAAGCGGGCCGCCGAGGACGCGCGCATCAACGCGCTGGCGCTCGAGTTCGCTGCCCGGATCCCGGCCCTCGAGTTCAGCCCGGCGGAGCTCCAGGGCCACCTGATGCGCCACAAGCGCAGCCCGCAGGGGGCCATCGACGAGGCCGAGGCCTTCGTCCAGCAGACGCGGAAGGACCACAAGAACAAGGAGATCCAGGCGGCCGAGGACCGCCGCCGGGCCGAGGAGAAGCGGAAGGAGGAGCAGGCCAAGGCGGACCGGAAAGCCGCCCGCAAGGCCGCTAAGAAGTCTTCGGGCTCGGGCTCGGACGCCGAGTCTTCGGCCTCCTCGTCCTCCTCTTCGCCTGCCTCGGACGAGTCGGGCTCCGAGGCCGAAGCCGGCGGGAGGAGGAAAGAGAAGAAGAACAAGAAGAGGTCCAAGAGCGACGACAAGAAGAAGACGAAAAAGACGAGGCAACCCCCCAAGGACGAGGAGAAGGAAGAGGCCGCCACCGCCGCCGCCGCCGCCGGTGGTTTGCCCGAAATCAAGGAGCCGACGACGGCGACGACACCCGCCGAGACGGAGCCGGCCGACAAGCACGCCAAGGACTCGGGGTACGGCACGCCGGCAAGTACCGAGGCCTAGGATGGGACGCGGGGCCCCGTATCTGTCCCGTGTCTACGCCATTTCCCCCGGAGCGTTTCCGGAGGCGAGGGGGCCCCCTGGATGACGCCGCTCCATGGGGCAAAGAAGGGGAGAAGATGCAAGGCCTTTTGGTGGGCTGCATCGAGAGAGCCGGAAGTTTGCCGAGACCCCCATATACCAACCCCCCGGGGTGGTTTTTGCACTTCTTCCATTTTTCTTTTTTACCCCCCTTTCCTAGGCTGGGACGGACCTCGTTGTGACCCCCGTATGCATACCTACAAAGATAGAGAGAAGTAGCGGCTACATAGCGAAATGGCTTCAAGAATTTGTTACGACGGAAGGCCGCAACCGGCAGAAGAGCTCGCCTCGTAGGAGGAGGGGAGTACGTTCCCATTGCGAAGCCGGACCGCTTGTCTATGAGAACCTACCGGCCCATGTTACACGATCCCGCTCGAATTCTCCTCCCCTATCCGGAGAAAAAACTTCAAGCTCTTTCGACCCCCACGCTGGTGCACCAGGCAGAGTATGAAGATACGGACCCCTTTCCTGACCGCCCTAACCGCCCCTAACCTCCACCCTCCGTCCCCGGTGTATGGGAAAAGGCGTCGTGCCAGGAGGCACCCGACGTCAAATGACTCGGGATGCAAGATCACCACGGCGGAACATGTCGCCCTCCCCCCTCCCATCCCTTTACGTTTGTCGATCCGGGTATAAAGGGAGCGTTCGCCGCCACGCGGGGTATCTCTCTCCGGATCTAGTCGACAAAAAAAAAAAAAAAAGGACGTATGGACGCCCACATAAGGGGGGGGCGACGCCTGCAGGCATCGTGGTGCACCAAGTCCCCCAGCCCTTCGCATCATCGAATGCGGCGGCCGGGCCCCAGCGTGGGTGTCGTACAGAGGAATCCCGGGAGACGGTGGCCAGGTTACGTCGTCATAAGCGTCAATAAACCCCCCGTAGCACGTACCCGGGAGGTCTACCCGTAACCCGATCAAGTTCCCGAAGTGCCACAGCAGCAACGGCCCTTGGCATCGTATCACAGCATATCGAACGGACATTGCTCGCACGGCAGTAGGGGAGGGAGAGAAAAAGAAGGGCAGTGATAGAAACCCCTGTGTGGCCTGAGGAGTGAAGTGCATGGCTGCCCATTTACAACGTTGTGCATCAGCATTTGATATGATTCTAAGCCTTATATACAGATTCGCTTCCCATTCCAAGAAACAACCAAGAAAAACAAGATACAACGCCGGCTATGTACGACAGCCTGTCCTGTGGCAGGATTCGGCAGGGGAGCGTGTCCCCTCCAAACAGCCGTGGACGGGGCAGCCCTGCCTCTGGAACAATGAAACCGATGGCCGCTTTTCCCCCGAGTCGACAAAATCGTAGAAAGCAAAACGTAGGCAAGGCAAAACACGCTGCTGCGGCCATGGTTGGCCACTCAGCACCGCATACTTGCCGCCTTTCTTCCTAGGCCGCTATCCAAAGATATAGACAACACACAGCGGGACAGTCTGTCTCGTTTGTGTCGCCTGACCAATTCGAAGCCGCGGAGATGCGTCCCGCTCGAATGGTGTAGATGCGATAACGAGAAAATTTAACGCCAATGCACGCCGGTCCCGTCTTAAACTTGCTGTGAACCCAAATCCACTTCCTTTGAACGCCGGAACCCTTGTTGGTAAATGCTGTGCGCCCCTGCCCGGTGGTACAAACCCTGCGCAATAGATATAGTAGATATGGTGCTGATGACAATGGTGAATGTGTGAATGTGTGCATGGGGGTGATATATGAGAGATTTCGTATCGAGCCGTGTTGGGCGACTCATGTGAGCCACCACATGCAACCGCAGTTGCTCATGTCGCTTCCAACGTCGCGGGCGTCGAGGCTATGGCCCAGATACTCCTCGATGTCTCTCCTCCTGATTCGTGGCTTCGTCGAGAACGTTGGCGAGTACGACGTCTCCTCTTCCGCAATGGTGAGCTCGACGACTTTGCCATCTTTGTCCCTGACCGCCTTCGCACCGCCGTTTTCGTCGAGCTCGTATTGGCGGCAGTAGGGCGCTCGAGACGGGGGACCAGCCATGCGGCGCTCCTCGACCTTGACGACCCGTGGATAAGACGATTTCCAGTACGACGAGGACGACGGTGTGGGGGCGGCAAATGGGTCTGTCGTCGAAGTCATCGTGACTGTCGAGGTGGCAGTTTCCGTAACATCGTCGTCGCCCGGGGACGGACCAGTGAATCCGGGTGGCGGGAACGCCCGAGCCGCGTTCGAGTTGTACGGATCTTGCGTCGCGGCGCCGGCGTCGCTCGAGCTCGTGGCACTTGCGGACATGGAGGCACTGCTGCTGGTCACAATGGGGTTGCGGCTGCTGTTTTGCGCCGCGTAAATGAACGTCTCCAGTATGGTGCCGCCCCAGTGGCAGATCCATGGCTTGTCGCCTGGGCGTGCCAGGCCTTTGCGTTTGAAGCTGACGTCGAAGTCGGACGAGCTTGACGACCGGGAATTCAGGCCCACACGGCTTCTCTTGCTGACGCCCGTCTCTGTGGCAACAGGGACGACACTGGAAGAAGAAGCCGTCGGGAAGAACGATTCGGGAATGACAACTGTCTTATTGTAGGGCAGCTCGAAGGCCCACGCCGGCCCACGGGACGTCTCGTATGTGTCGTTGACCAGGATCAGCTGCACATCTTGGATTTCCGGAGGCTGCATGCCGTATTGGAACACGTTGTTGCCAAGCGTGTAGGACTTGTTGAAGCTGATGCTGGCCGAGTACTGCGAGGTGGCGGGCTCTCCCGGCAGAAATTTGATTTCCAGCGAGAGCAGCGAGTAAGGGATGATGTTGCAGTTCCATGCTTGAGCTTGCGTCGTGTCGTTGAAGCAGGTGCTCGGAGAGCGCGTCAGCGTCAGAGGCAGGTTATATTCGCCCTCGCTCAGAGGCATAAGCCCTGGGGGCACCGTTGGCAAAGGAACGGCATCAATGGTAATGCTGGGCGAGGAATCCCTGGCTAGGATTAGTATTCGTGTAAAGGCTTCTGTTGATGGGGACAAACTCACCCGCTTGATCCGGGAAGGGACGGACCAACCCCGCCATGTTTGCCGAAGAATGTACCCAGTATGGCACCGAGTACAATGGCTAGCATGGCGAGGACTATGGCTGTCAGAGCAATGGCCCAACAAGGGACAACGCCCCAGACTTTTCTCTTGGCCGCTTTCTGCCAGCCCGTGAGCTCCGGTTGCTGTTTCTCCTCCATCTGAGGGCCCATGGCCGCGGCGCTGGGATCGTGCTGGCTGACGGAGGACTGAGATTGGAAACTCCGCACCGAATGCCGCGAAATAGGTGAGTTGTTGAGATGCGAATCCTCCGCGGTACCAAGTTCGGGGTCGCGTATGCCTGCGGCGGCTCCCAGACCGGCAACAGCACCGGCACTTGCACCTGCGACGGCGGGGGCTGATGAGGTCGGGGCCTGGGGAGGGGGTGACTGAGGCGGAGCCGGGGCCGAGGCAGCGGCGGCCGTGGCAGCGGCCTCGACAGCCAATGCTTTCCTCGCGTAAGCCTCGTCCGGGTATCGCGTGTACGGGGGTAGTTGTTCCGTGTGCCCATCCGGGCCAATCATGTCGGCGATTTCTTCGCCATCGGGACCTAACCTCCGCTGATAATTGTCCCTCACTCCGGGGAAACCAACGGGGATTGCCGCTGGTGCCGGCCGGTCTTCGGCGACCTCAGCGGCGGACACCGTATTCTGGGGATACATTTGGTAGGGGTGCGTCGGCCCCCGCGGTCCATTGTACGATCGTTCGGATATGGGAGCGGTCGACGTTGTCGCCAGACTGGCCGTTCTAGCCAGCCGGACATCTTGGGGATACATCTGGTATGGGAAGGACGGACCCGAAGGGCCCTGATAAGGGCTCTCTGGCCGTATTACGCTAGCCGCCGACGCCGAGGAGCTGCTGGAGGTCGTCCGGGCCAAGGGCGGGTTGTTGGTCAATTGCCCCATGCCGCCATCATGCCGCAAAGAAAAAGAATCCTGCTGCCGGCGAGGCTTGGATATGCTCGACGGTCGCTGTGGCGGCGTGGGTGCGGGCGCGGGCGCGGGCGCGGGCGCGGGCGTCGGTTCGTAGTCGGACGGGTCGTTGAAGGGGTTTTCGGCGTGCTGCTGCGAGACGTTGGTTGGGCGGAAGCCATCGGAAATGCCCATGGCCATCATGTCGTAGTCATCATCATCGTCATCATCATCAGCGACAGCCGATGCCGTCGAGTACCGAATTGACCTCCGCATCGAGGCCCTGCGGTCCAGCTCGGACGATTTATCGTGGTGGCCCGTCATGGTGAGGCGACGTCGTGGTGTGGAGGCGACGGCGAGGTGGCCAGCGGAGAGATTTAGTGGTTGCTGCTTTCACACAGCGTAGAAGTGCACTGCAGCATCGAAAAGAATCGAGGTCACAGGCGACGTTGCGACCGTATGGTCGTCCGTCGGGGTCGTGCGATTTGCGGTTGTCGTCGCGTGGGTTGGGTCGATGTCGATCGGTGGTTTGGTGTAGTTCGCGTTTCTCTGTTGCTCTGGTCTCGGTCTCGGTCTCTCTCTCTCTCTCTCTCTCTCTCTCTCTCTCTTTCACGCTCTCTCTCGCTCTCTCTCTCTCTCTCTCTTTCGGGGGGGCGATGGGGGACCAAGCACGCTATTCTCGCTGGCAAGTGTCAATGCTGTAGGTAGGGGTAGAGATTGAAAACGTGCGGTGACTGGGCGAGAAAAGCGTGGGACGGCTGAGTGGCAGTGTCTGCAGTGAACGGGCGGAACTGAGAAACCGGGACGGGGGCACTGGCTGGGCGTGCTGGCTGGCGGTTGGCTGGCAGAGACTGGGTCCGGGACCAGGATTAGAACTGGGCCTGGGAATGGGGACTGTGACGGAGAGACTCTCAGTCCTGTCTGTTTCTCTCTCTCACCCTCTCTCTGCCTTCTGTCTTGGGCTGGGATGGAATGGAGACGGAGGGGGTGGGAAGGGATTGGTCGACTGGGATGGACCAGGGACGGACTGGACTTGGCCTGTTGACTGGCTTCTCCCAAAACTGGAGTGGGCACTCGAAAAGTGTGACCCACAAACATGGATGCCCAGGAGGGCGGGCGAGCGGGCGGGAGAGAGAGGAAGACGGGCAGGGAGAGGGAGAGAAAGGAACCTAGAGAGCCCTCGCGTGCGCGTGAGCCTGGAAGCTCGGAACGGACCTGTATGTGTGTGCGTCGAGGGCGCTCTGCTGCTCCTGCTGCTGCTGCTGCTGCTGCTGCTGCTGCTGCTGCTGCTGCCGCGGCTGCTGGCACTGACTGATGTGACCGACCCGTGAGAGGTGGGAGCCCGGAGAGGAAGCGGGAAAAGACGAGGCAAACCAGACGGCCAAGGAACGCTCGTCTGTCCCTGGTGGGTTTCGGAGTGGACTTGGGGCAGAGGCACCGAGGCGCGCAGTGGTGTCATTGGTGGACACGCCACTGCGCAGGAAGCAAGTCAATGGGGTTCCCTGCACCCCCCTGGATCGTGTACTGTGTAATTTGTCGATCTCTACTACATCTCTGGCTAGCTGGAACCAGCAGTGGTAGCCGTACCGTACGGATGACCTCGCGAGAAGCAGCAGCAGCAGCAGCAGCAGCAGCAGCAGCATCAGAAGCAGCGAAACCGGGCGAGCAGGTCACCATCCACCGCACGCTCGTTGTCTCCCAGTCGAACGGCACAAAAAAGGCTGTGCAGCAATAAACTTCAGCACTACCTACCTCCAACCTATCTACGAGTACTGCCAAGCAACCCAAACTCTGCAACGGGAAACCCTGCCGCCGGGTTATTTGTTATTATTGTTGCTCTGTGCCCGTTGTTATTTTTTTTTGGTCCCTTCTGTGTAATCTCTTTGCTGTTTGTACTGCTGCTGCTGCTGCTGCTGCTGCTGCTGCTGCTGCTGCTGCTGATGGCTGCCCGATCGGACCTCGCGACGGCACACACACACACACACACACACACACACACACACACACACACACACACACACGCACCTACGGATAAGATGTACGGGATCCAGTACCTACCTACTCCGTAAGTGCTACAGGCACACGGGCAGATCGAAACTCCCTCCACCCACCCGCCCACCTCACACATCAGAGCTGGAGGTACATACATAGTTAGTTCACCAGTCCTTCCTTTTGTCTGACCATCCATCCATCCATCCCCAGCGGGCCGACGGACGAACGAATCGGTCCAGCAGAATATACCTACGGGCAACTGGAGAGCCGGCTGCCAGCCCTTCTACCGCCCGTTTCTTTGCGCTATTCCCCCGTTGCTTTACCTATGGGAGGTCATTCGCCTCGGTCCCAAATAAAATAAAAACGCCCACCCCAAAGAAGCGCCCGATCCCTCCGCTCGGTTGGAGCGGCTCGCTCACCAACTTTGATGAGCCCGACAGAGGCTAGACCGGTGGCCCTAGTGCCGACACACACACACACACACACACACACACATGGATGGGAGGGAGACCCTTCGTTTACTATGTACAAGCACGGTTCGTAGCCGGCAATACAGCCGGGGGCGGCCCTTGAAACCCTTGACAGCTCCCACCCGTCGGTGCCGTAGCTTCTGGCCTGGAACCTGGTACATGCAGTTGCAGGGCGGGCTATCACCTTGTACAGCAAGCCGTCACGCTGCATGGGTCGTCTGCCAGCGTTTCCATGGGGCCAGACGGGCTTTTTGTTGTCGTCTTCGCTGGCCCCATCCCTCCTTCACCACCGGCACCACTCATCGGCTGCCTACCTACTTAAAAAGGTACTACTTACTAGATGGTTAGTTCGTTGCATCCTTCGGTCCGCCTGCCGGTCGGTCGGGGCTGTCTGTCACTTCTCATCGTCACCATCATCAGTATCGTCACGCGCGCCCGCGGCCGCCATGGCGCCGTGATCTGTACCGGCGTGCCAGCCGGGCTGAAGAAGACCCTGGCCAGCGTGCGTCCGTATTTTGTCCTGCCCCGGTCTGCCTTCTCAAGGGGACCAAGAGACGACGGTCTGGTGGCGAGTGGGGTCACTTGGCGCGGCTGTTGTCCCTGGTGTCGGCTCGCGATGAGGTAACACCGAACAAAGCAAGTTTTTCCGGCATTCTTGCAGGCAGGCCACTGGGTGTGTGTGTGTGTGTGTCTGGAGTCTGGAGTCTGGCCGCCTGCATGCTCGTCAGCATGCCGGTATTGTGCGTTTGCTGCTGTGCGGTGGGAAGCCCGGGACTCGCAGTTTCGTGATCTCACCCCCAATGCTTGGCAGATCTCCAGACGGTGATCGACCCGAGCGGCCAGGCCAGCCCGTCTCTATTCACACGACTTCACCTCGCCCAAGCCCTCCCCGGTGCCTACCATGCAGCCCTGCTTGATGCGGCCATGCGCAGCGTCGATTACCCGTACGATTACTGGCACGGGCGCACCCCCCCAGCCAGTGTGGGATCCGCAGCAACAGCTCTGCTGGCCCCTCCGGCCGGCCGCAATTGGTAGACCAGGCCGTCGTCTATCGGGTAAAACGACCAGGTGGGTGGTACCGGCTTAGACTGGAGCATGGACGGACGGACAAGCACGCAGCCTGCAGCGAGGTTCTGGAGCAGCAGTGTGTCCGTGAGGAACCAAAGCGACGAGGGCGGGAACAAAGAGGAAGACCCACGGCTGGAAGCTTAATCCTGCTCAGGTGGTGATGGCTTGCCATGCCACGAGAGGTCAGGGAGTTCGCTCCCGTATCCCCAGTCAGTTCACGGTGCTCGGGCCCGCCGGTCTGACGAAGCTGACGGATGGGGTGAGGAGCCAGCCCATCACCAACTTGCCGATGCAACTCTGAAACACGAAAATCACGAAAGGGGCCCCCTCCTCCCATGGGGGGGAGGATGGGCTCCCGCGTCGCCGGATGACCTTTGCATGCTGGCATGCATAAGAGGAGGGCGGCTGTCAGCAGTAAAAGATATGGATGGACTCGAGCCAGGCAGTCGAGGTATTCGTAGTAAGGCAAGCAAAGCGCGGGCTTGGCCGGACATCGGGCGAGTGTCCACCACCGTTTTCACCCTCCCTCCTCCTGGCTCCCTGGCTCTCCTCCCCACGAGGGACACGGGGGACCACAGCGCCACGAGAGAGCCGTGCACGCACATAGCCAGACAGCCAGAGAGCATGCCTGAGGAGGAGGCGGAGCTTCGGAGACAACGGGCACATCGACAGCAACTCGGCAGCCACTTGCATCCATCGTAATCGCTGAGTTGTTGTTCGCCCTGGCGGGGGGGCAGAGAAACATGGGTCCCCACTGGCTCGTAAAAACGAACGGGTTGCAAAAGCGCAGGGGGTCGGGTCGCCGAAGAGGTATGTATGTACACAGGTACCGACTGATGACCGACTTACGATGATGACCCTGGACATGGCCCTGGAAAAGGAGGGGTAAACAAATGGCCAGATGGAGTCGAGAGTCAGGGCGCCTCTTTCTCGCCGGGGGGGGCTGCTTTCCCTCCGACGTCATCCTGATTTCCGGAACGCTTCTGAAATCCAAGGCGGCGCGGGGGCAAAGACAACAGCGTTTCGGCATTCCCCATCGTTGCCAAGCCCTCTCCCTCCATTGAATCCAGTTCTCCCTGGCCAGCGGGCTCCACTTGAGCCTCAACACCACTCTCACTATGTTGTGCTGAGTGCTGCCCTCAGGAGGCCGTTGCGCTGCTGTGCGCCGCGGTCCAGCCGCTCCAACTCAAACAATCGCTCTCGCGAGGGGACCAGGATGCCTCGTGACCATTGTCTTCCGGGGGAGGAAACGAGGACTTCGGCTGCCGGGCTGGGCGACTGCCGAGAACTGGCCGCTGCTCGAGACACCACGATCCGCCCCGGCTGTCAAAGCGGGATCCGCGGAATCGTCCCTGTCGTGGGTGGCCAAGGGTAAACCCAGGCCGGTTGAGCAAGCCTTCCCTCGGCCTTCAGATGCTACGCATCTACTTTTCAGCCCCCTTGTCCGTGTTTAATACCCGTACGTCTGGTCAGCTGAGGCTAAAGTGGCATGGAGCTTCCTCGATCTACTTTAAAAAAAAAAAAAAGGGGGGGGGGTTGATAAGGAACGTTTCGTCTAGTCCTGCCATACGTCCGGCCCGCGTGTGTTTCGACCTCTTCGCCGGACTCGCTGGCTGGGAAGAGAGGAGGAGGGGGAGGGGGGAGAGAAAGAGAGAAAGAGGGTCTCTCATCCTGCATGGCTACGTAGTAGCCGTAAACCCTCGGGATCTTGAAGACTTCGCGAGACACAGACGGTGGCTGCATAGAGCGTCCCCCGTCTGCCCGCCCGCCACGCCCCCTCCGGCGGGCAGAGAGAGAGTCAATGACAGACGACCCAAATCCCCGGTTCCAGGCCGTTTGGGCTGAAGACGAGAGCCACCACCACATTTTTGCTAACGGTCGTGGCTGGTCCTCTGAACGCAACTGGCGCAGCCTCGGCAGCCCAAGGAGTTTTGCTTGATCCCGCACACCACACGACACTTGCATACACTTTTCTGTGGCGGTATCAGTAAGAGGTATGTACCTCTTACTATCCGACGCCCCAGCCTACCCGAGCACCCGCCGCCGCCGCCGATTCCTTCATGTGCGAGCCTCTTGTCTCGATCGATAGTCGAGAAAGGTCATGATGTAAAAACAAACACCCCAGCTGTTTTTCCCAGCTCATCGCCCCTGCCGCTATTTGCTTGGCTGCTTGGGAGCAGAAGGTCACAGGAGAACTCACTCTCGGGAGACTGCATACACCTGCCCATAGGTCCCCCCCCCCTCGGGACGATTAGTAGCTTCCCCGCGCAGGCCGTTTTGCCGGCTCGCCGAAGTCGTGGATGTTACCTCCTCAAACCCCCTCCCCTTCTTGGGGGGACCAAAATTCGGCTCGCTCGGGACGGGAAACATGTACGCCCAGCTGCGCCGAGGAGGCCGAGGTTCCAAATCGGCCGTCCTGCTGGCAACGGAATTGCCCCCCCGCTGGAGACACGTGGGGGGGAGGAGGAAGAGGAGGAGGGTTTGGGGATTCCCACCAGAAACACAGCCTGCTAATCGCAATCTGCTCCTGGGCCCTGGGAAATCGTGCGACCGGGGCCCGGGGGGGAAGGGGGGGGGGGGGGGCGGGTTCGTTTCCTGGATCATACGTAGAACGGCTGAAAAGGCAATCCTGACCCCATCTCCCCCGTGCCATCATAATCATCATGGCTCATGTCGCCACCCCCCGAGAACAGGCCACCGGGTTCCGTCATGGATCGAGCGTGGGGACTCTTGGGAGTCCGAGCCCCAGCAGTCGTCCTGCCTGGCCTGGGCCTTTCGGCCGGCTTGGCGGCTTGGTGCCTGGGTGTCGCGGGAGAGCAAGTGAGACCCCCCCGGGGCCCCATCCCATACAACCGTGTAGGCGAATACGGCGAGGCCGAATCTTGTTACTCCTGCGGTACTGGGCACGCCATCCCGCAACCCGACAAGTCGCCATAGACAGCCGGGTGGGTGGAGCGAGCCCGGTATGCTATGCTTCCTCTGACCAGGCAGGGCGGGCATACGCATATGCCAAAATTCCAGATGCTTTCAGAAGGGTATCTATACAAATCCAAACGCCGGGCTTCTTCCCGGTGCCTCGTTGGCCATGGGCATGCCTATCTAGAAAGGCCTGCTTCACGAGGGCTTCGTCTCATCGTCGTTGCCTGGGGCGGCGCTGCTGGCAGTAGCCGCCATCTCCCCCGCCAACCCCTCCAAGAAGTTGTTGGCGAGTCTCTCGGCCCTCTTCTCGCCGATCTTGCGTCTCCGCTCCTCGATCTCGCGCTTCCTCTTCTCCCTCTCGGCCTCTCTTTCCCGCCGGACCCTCTCCGTGTTTTCCCTTTCCCGGGCGAGGCTCTCCATCTCCCGCTCCCGCCCTTCCTTGTCCCTGCTGAAGTGGTAGAAGCCCACCCCCTTGGTCCTGATCTCGTGCTTTCCGTCGTAGTGCGTGTCGTCCGGCGGCGTGGGCTCGCGGTCCCGCTTCGCCGCCAGCTCCTCCATCTTGTCCCACGTCGCCTCTTCGGGGTTGAACGCGTGGCTCTGGATGGTGTCGCCGTAGATGACCTTCTCCGGCGCCTTGGGCCGGGCGCTCATGCGGTCAAGCTCCTCGGCCCCCAAGGCGCGCCTCTGCTCCTTCCTTTGTTGCCTTTCCATCTCGGCGCGCGTGCCTTGCCTCGTGCGGCCGAACTCGTCCTTGTACTCCACCAGCTCGTGTGCTCGCGGGTCCTGGAAATCGTCGTCGCTCGACTCGTTGTCTTCGCCCGAGCTCGAGTACGCGCCATCGGGGCCCTCGGGATGCTTCTGTGCCCACTTGGCGTCGAAATCCACCAGGGGCGCCGCCTCCCCTTCTTTCGCGATGTAATCACCTCGTTTCATGGCGGCGTAGAGACGGGCCTTTTCCTCCATCTTGCGCTTGGTGCGTGCAAGGTCCTGTTTGTCTTCCTCGGTGCCGCGAACATCCTTGAGCGCAATCTTTGCGCCCGTGCCGGCGCCATCTCTGGACTCCGAGGCGGGCGCTTGTTTCCGTTTCGCTCGGACGGAGAACAGGTCGTCTTTGGTTCTGGAGGGGCGCGCGCGTCCGGACGAGGCGGAAGCGGCAGGCGCGCTCGTCGAAGAGGGCGTGGAGAGGAGCGATGTGAGCTGTGAAGCAAACGTGAGGGAGCTCGAGAGCGGCATGTCCTTCTTCTGCCGCTTGACGGGACGCTGGCCATAAAGATTCGGGTCCTGTGGCATGTTGGCGGTGGGGGGCCTGGGAAGACCCAAGCAGTGCAGTCCAGTCAAAGAACGAGCAGGGACGCTGAGATACAACGGTTCGTAGAGATGCGGTGATCTAGCGCTCCGTGGGGTGTGGTGGTGAATGTCGAAGATAGAGGCACAGCCGATGACCGCCCAGCCATCCACGAGAGCCGCACGTCAGGTGGGGCGCCACCCACTGATCCAGCGGGTGTGCAGCGTATTACGGGGTATTACAGGCCTCTATTGTAGCGCCCCTACCCTTCTAGCGACCCCCTGCGCGTCTGCTTCCAGTCCCTGATGAACGCCTAGCCTTGGACGACCTTCCATTGAACGTGTGTACCCTGAATTTACAATCCATGTTCCATGTACAGGGCTGTCTGTATGGGATGCGAGTGCCAGAGCCCCGCGATCGGGGCGCGAGGGAGAAATGACCCCACGTCACTTCTTTGGCTCTATCTCGTCCGTGTCACCTACTGGTAAAGTGTGATGCTCGAGTAGACCGAAAGTTTCTGAGCTGCACAACAACACCACCCACCCATTCGTACTGAATTACAAGCTTCGGTATCTCCAATCACCATGTCCTCTACCAGCCAGGTCTTCATTGCCATTATCGGTGCGTAGCCGTCACCCTGCGCATTCTCAATGGAGCACCTTCGTTCTGACTAGTTCCAGGCGCCGGCGGCGTGGGCAAATGCTTCTTGTCCCAGCTGCAGTCCCTCGCGATTCGACGTCCCGTCCCTAAGCTCAGCCTGTGCTACATTGCCACGAGCAAGAAGGCTCTGTACAAGTCCGACTACAGTCCCCTGGCCATCGAGAGTGCCCTCCAGGACCTGACAGCCTCGACCTCGACCCCGCTGGAGCTTGTCAAAATCGTCGACTACCTCGCCGCCGCGCCCTCCAAGGTCGTCCTGGTCGACAACACCAGCTCCCAAGATGTGGCCGACTCCTACCCCGTCTTTCTGAGCCGAGGCATCAGCATCGTGACGCCCAACAAGAAGGCTTTCTCCGGCTCCCACAAGCTTTGGCAGGATATCTTTACCGCCGCGGCCACCTCAGGCGCCAAGGTCTACCACGAGTCTTCGGTGGGTGCGGGTCTGCCCGTCATTTCCACCCTCAAGGACCTGGTGGATACCGGAGACGAGGTCACCAAGATTGAGGGTGTCTTCAGCGGCACCATGTCGTTCCTCTTCAACTCGTTTGCCCCGCTCGAGGGGTCCGGTGGCCAGTGGTCTGCCGAGGTCAAGAAGGCCAAGGAGCTGGGCTACACTGAGCCGGATCCCCGCGACGACCTGAACGGCCTCGACGTGGCCCGAAAGCTGACCATCCTTGCTCGGTTGGCCGGGTTGGCCGTCGAGTCGCCCACGTCCTTCCCCGTCCAGAGCCTGATCCCCAAAGAGCTCGAGTCGGTTGCGAGCGGCGACGAGTTCCTGCAGAAGCTGCCCGAGTTCGATTCCCAGATGGAGGAGACCAAGGCAGCCGCCCAGCACCAGGGCAAGGTTGTGCGGTTTGTCGGCAGTATTGACGTGGCTACCCAAGCCGTCAAGGTCGGACTGGAGATGTTCGACCGCTCGCACCCCATTGCTGCGCTCAAGGGAAGCGACAACATCATCAGCTTCTACACTAAGCGCTACGGAAACAACCCGCTTATCGTACAGGGCGCCGGCGCCGGCGGCGACGTAACGGCCATGGGCGTGACAAGTGATTTGCTCAAGGTCATTGCTCAGCTGTAGGGGTATAGGGCTCCTTGTAGACTCGATGGGTGTGCGTATGCGGCCAAGGTTCAATAAAGCCAAAACGATCGCCGTTCCGTCATTGCAAGCATGCTTCACGTGTCTGTAGGCGCGGCAAAACCAGGACGCTTGGAGCCGCCGGACGGCTGACCAACACTGGACGAAGTCGTGGTTGCGAGGCCAGTTGGCGCAACGTACGGCGCTCGCTGCTCGTAGGGGGGGACAGGCGCACTAGACTGGGAGCCCAAGGGTCGCGACAAGCGCCATATCCAGAGACAGAAGTCGAATACGAGAAGGGCGAGGAGGGGGGCGACGAAGGCAAGGCTTGCCAGTTTCTACGACTTGGTAAGCGCAGGGACGCGCAAGGTGGCACTGGGCAACATGGGACGGGCGACTTACAAAAAGATTGGAGATGTAGCGGACTAGCATCCATGCCTGGTCAGCCTGGATATTGTGCGTGTACCAGGCCATGATATCCATTCCCGAGCCCATGGCGCCGTTCGGATTTTGGATGGAAGCAAGCGAGAGCAAGAAGCGTGTGTGTGTGTGTGTGTGAGGCTCGTCTCGAAATCGTAGTTGAAGGGCGGAGTCTGTCTATCCGTACACGACGAGGGCGGGCGTAATCGGTTTTCTCACTATCGGCAGATCGGCAGTGCCTAGGCTGAGAACTGGCTAGCTGCTGTATGTCTGTCGGCGGCGTGTGGAGAGAGTGTGTGTGTACTATGTAGGTAGGCAGGCCCGCAGGTAGGTGGTGGTGGTGTGGGCGTTTATGTAAGGGAGTATTTGACCATAGCTTTCTCGAGCTGACAAGCGGGTAAGCAATGCGTACTAATTAATGTAGCTTCATCTGTGGGAGGTGGTGCAAGTTGTTAATAAAGGACTGGGTACAACGATCACGGGACGGTGCCCAGCGGCGAAACCGAGGAACGAAAACGAGTCGGGCTGGAGTGGCATGTTTGGGAGACCTATTGCGCATTGCGAAGGCGAGATGAGGTGGACGGTCGTGGAGTGATTACTTAGGGCGGGTGGTTCCTGACGGCTGGGCGTCATGTTCGGATGCTGGGATGGATGGATGCAAATGGGCAGAGTACATGTACGTTAGTACATTAGTACCTAAGCGGGTGCTAAGGCTCAGCCCGTCATATCTGGAGAGCAAATGGATGGATGGATGGATGGATGGGATCCTATCACCCGCTCCAAATCTCCAGCCGCATGTCAGTCAGGGTCGCTGTCCCTGTCCCTTGCGAACAAACTGGAATGTACGTATGTACATTGTACTTGTATATTACATCCATCTGTACTTACATCTTACATCTACATTACTTATCTCTAATCCCCCCGTTCTTCCTCCCACTTCCGACGCGCGCGTAATACGCAGCAGCAAGACGAGCATCCATCCCATGCAATGGAGGCGCCAGGCCGTTACAAATGTACTTTCCCCATCCCGACACAACAGCTTCCATGCCCGGGTACATGTGATCATCACGGAAGGGATGCATCGTGCTCGTCATACGCATCCATGCCTGGACGGAACCCCCCCGGAACCGAACCCGCGAGAACTTGCCCTCGCCTTCGTTTGATCGTTTCATCATCAAAACACACCACGGCACATATTACAACGGGTTCTAGTTGTCCATGGATGTTCGCAGGGGACCGACTGGCCTGGTGGATGAAAGCGATGCCGAGGCTGTCGGCTCACGTCCCACCCGCACTTTGCGGCTCTCGGCCCTCCATCTGATGATCAGTACTCAATAAATGGATGCTCGCGACCCCTGGCCGGCCGCCGGGTCCAGCCGTGCCGGCCGTGCTCCAAAAGTCAGGAACAGCCCTGCCTTGAGAGCTCCCTCGGTCGTGGCACGATACTCCTGGAAGGTTCATCGTGGTGACTACTTCTTAGCTTCCCAACCAATCTATGGCAACATGATGTACGTACTTCTCTCCGAGGACCCGGGTAAGGTGCAATTGACTCACCTGGGCAGTTACAGCGGTAGCCGATTCGGTCCCAAGTTGGCGGAACCTTGCATACCAGGAACGGGCAGCTTATTTGATTCCCCGTGCCACTAAGTAGACTTCGACGCGGTCGGCGCGTGATGGCTTTATAAAGTACTTTAGCCCAAAAAGCACGACCGAATTTCCCGAACACCACCCATACCGCCGCTCTGCCCTTCTTTGCGACGACGGCCGGCGCAGTCCTCGGGGAGACCATTCCACTGCAGGCCTAATAACGCACCCCCGTCACGATGGCTACGACGAGCCTTCCGTGGGAAGGCGTGCCGAGCCATGAGCAGACCTTTGTGCTGCTCACAGGTGCCAATAGGTACGAACGCCCCGTCTCCTATCCTCCCCTATTCCACTTCCCGCATACGCCACCATAGCTTCAACATGCCAGCTCTGGCTTCCACCTACGCCACCAGGGCGAGCACCGGGCTGACAGAATGCCAGCGGTGTTGGACTCGGAATTGCGCAGCGTCTTATCGACGAGTTCCTCGCGACCCGGTCGCTCTCCGCCCACTTGATCCTGATCCCGACGACACGATCCTCCAAGAAGTCACGCGAGACTATCGAGACGTTACGCGCCCACCTCGCAAAGGCGGCCAAGACGTCGGCCAAACTACGCGCTCGTGCAGGCCCGGACTACGACCCCAAGTCAGCCATCAGTCGCGTGCATCTGCTGTCCATTGAGATCGATCTGTGCAAGCTGCCTTCGGTCTACGCCGCTGCCGAACGGCTCGTCAACGGCCAGGTCCGCGACCCGACATTCGTCGTCGCTGGCGGCAAGGATGTCGCTATACCGCGCCTCGACGCCGCGCTGTTCAACGCCGGTTACGGAGGTTGGTCGGGGTTGAACTGGCTGGGATTCGCGAAACAAATCGTCACCGTGGGACTGGTCCAGGCCGTAACCTACCCGTCGTACAAGGTCGCCCTTTCAAGTAACACCATGCCGCCCCAGGAGCTGCCGGGCGCCAAAGAAGGAGGCCATCAGGCACAGCCCGAGCTGGCCGAGGTCTTTTGTGCCAACACCTTTGGCCACTATATCCTGGCGCACGAACTGATGCCGCTACTTGGCCGCTCCAATGCCACCGAACAGCCTGGTCGCGTGGTCTGGACATCGTCGATCGACGCCGAGAAATGGCATCTCGACTTCGACGATTTTCAGGGCCTGCGAAGCAAAGCGCCTTACGAGAGCAGCAAACGCATCACCGACATAGTCTCTTTGACTTCGGAGCTTCCCCGCATCCAAAAGGTTGCCTCGGGCTATTTTGCATCGGCAGGAGACGACAGCAAGCCCATAAGGCCACGCTTTTACCTCTCACACCCGGGAATCGTTTGTACACCCCTGTTCCCCCTGCACCCTTTTCTTTTCTTCTTCTACTATTACGCTATGGTCTTCTCCCGTCTCGTCGGCTCCCCATGGCACCCGGTGGAAACCTACCTGGGAGCGTGTGCCACAGCTTGGCTCGCCCTCGAGGACCAGGAAACGCTGGACGCCAAGAACGCGCAGCGCGTCAAATGGGGCTCGTCGACTGATTGGTGTGGGAACGCAGCCCCCAAGAAGACAGAGGTCCAAGGCTGGGGCTGGGAGGGCAAGGTGGAGAGCGCGCAGGCGCTCGAGAAGGGCGGCGAGGTGGGCGTCTTGAGCAAATTGAAGGGCCGCAAGTGGGATGCTGCTCTTCCGAACGAGGAGGACATTGCCAAGTTCGAGGAAGACGGTGTCAAGTGTTGGACCGAGCTGGAGAGGCTGAGGGGACTGTGGGAGGGTATCCTGGGCCGTACGAAACGATGAAAATTGCGGTTCCAAATTGGAATCTTGAGGACAACCCAAGGTACTTTTGGCCATGTCGGTAGGCCCTAATGTAATAGAAAGTAGATAGGAGAGGTGCTTGCTTGTACCCGAGCAAAGAGGAAGTATACGCAATTATCTCGACATCGAGGCCCCTTTTCTAGTTCAACTCGAGGAAAGGAAAAGAGGATACAGCCTGGGGGATGAATTGCACATAGCTGCTAGACTCTACCCAGTGCCAACCAGTTCTCTCGCCTCCCATATCCAAGCAAATTTCCACCTAAACCCCCAATCAGGGCTTTGGGCGAATATTATGGACACCTCTCACACAAGGGCCATGAGGTTAATGAGTTCTCGCACGCCTGCACATTTTGCCATTTTTTTCTCAGGCGGGGTATATAACTACGTGGCGGTAGATCATGACAGCTGCAGCACTCGCGTGGTGGACATGATGGAGATGGGGCTGGATCTGTTCTATCCGACCCCCCTCTTCTCGGGGCCTCCCTGTAGGACCAATGGGCATAATAAAGATACACACATTTGGGTCTGGATAACAAGATAATGAAAGGGGGAACAAAAAAGAAGAAACACGAGAAAAAAAAATAAAAAAGAACCGCTCCTCCCGTGATGCGCATCCAAACTTTCCCCGCGTGGCATCCTACGGAAGATTGCGCCCGCCCTCGGGCCGGCGGCCGCGGGTGTCGCTGGAGACGCGGCGCATCTTGACGTGCTCCTGGCGGCCGAAGAGGCCGATGCAGAGGAGGACGGGCACGGCGGCGAGGGCGACGGCGGCGTGGAAGACGAGGCCGTTGTCGAGGTTGGCGGGGGGGTCGGCGTCGGGGCCGGCCTTGAGGGCGTCGGCGACGAGGATGAAGGCGCCGCCGAGCAGCTGGCCGCCGGCCCAGGCGAGGGTGCTGGTGACCTCGGGGGAGCAGGGGTGGGCGAGCTCGCACAGGTACTCGAGGGCGACGGGGACGAGGGAGAAGGAGGCGGCGCCGAGCAGGCCGAGCACGACCAAGGGGCCGGCCAGGGCGCCCGTGGCCGGCATCCAGACGAAGGCGAGGTAGCAGAGGCCGATGACGGGCACGAAGGCGCGCAGCGCCAGCAGGAAGGCCTTGGTGCGGTCGAGGACGGGCGACGAGACGGCCGAGGCGACGAGGCCGACCACGATGAGCACGGCGCCCGCGATGCCGGCCTCGTCGGAGCTGAAGCCGTGCGGCTCCATGGCCTGGTTCAGGAGGGTGCTGACGCTGTTGAAGAGGCCGACGTAGACGGCGAAGGGGACGAGGAGGAGCCAGATCTCGAGGGAGCCGGCGAGGCGGCGCAGCGAGACGGCCAGCGGCTCCTTGGGCGTGGCGCCCGAGGGCTCGGGCGGCGTCGGCGGCGCCGCCGGCACCAGGCACGACGGGACGGCGATGGCGGTCGCGACGGCGGCGACGTAGAGCACGGCGTCGGGCACGTCGGCGGGGCCCGCCACCATCATGGGGATCAGCAGCTGGCCGAGCGCGGCGCCGAAGGGGTTGGCGAGCGACATGACGGCCGTGGCGGCCACGCGGCCGCGCGCCGAGAACCAGAGGTCCGAGTAGCGCGTCGGCGCGCTCAGGACGAACGTCTGCGAGGCGCCGCACAGGACCTGGCCGAAGACGACGACGCCGAAGTTGCCGCCGTCGCCGGCCGCCGAGCCGCCGTACCGGATCCAGTTGCCCGCCAGGGACAGCGCCGCCGAGGCCAGGATGGACGGCTTCACGCCCCAGTGGAGCATCCAGATGGTGACGGGGCTGACGGCCACAAAGGTGAACAAGAACCCCGTCGAGAGCCAGTTGATGGCGGACTCGCTGGTGCCGTAGTACTCGGCGGCATGTTGGGAGATGGGCGAGAAGGTCAGCCACTAGACGCCGGCATCGTGTCAGCTTTTCTTTCCGGTCAAGGCTCTTTTCTTCTCTCTCGTGCCCTCGGATCCCCGTCACGCCCGTGTGCCTCGAGCGGTGCCTCGGCATGAGCAACCTTCCCATGCGTAAAGACGGCGGGATGATGTGATGTTATGGCATCGGCCTCACTTGGGACCCAGCCAATGAACAAGCAAGGCACACATACGATGTGCGATGAAGGTGCAGGATCCCGTGGCCAAATTGGGCAAACAGGCGCCTGTATCACCCGAGAGGATCGACAGTCATCCATGGCGTCGGGTGGCCGACGCCAATTGTTTGCTCGGCGCCCCCAATAGATGAGCGCCTATGCGAGATCCCCGCGATTGCTGTGGAAGACACGGCCAACATCATCCTGGCCTGCATATATGTAGTCACGCAAACAGAAGGCCCCTCCCCCTCTCCGCCCTTGCTGGCGGGAACCCGGTGGGCACCGCCCGGAATCCGGGGTGTGGAGGAGTATAAATGGGCCAACCCCATCTCCCGCCGGGGGAAAGCAAAGAGGAGGGGCCGACAAGAGAGGGAAGCATGGATATTCGGAGAAAGAGGAGTCCCAACTTACATCCCAACTGGCGATTATGTTCAGAAAGACGATGGCCACGAGACCAAACCACCTCCTCTTGTAGAGGCGGTACACCTCGCCTTCCTCGCCCTCCTCGACACTGCCGCCGTTGTCGTCGTCGCCTTCGCCGGCCGGCCCGACCCTGCCATTGCCACTGCCATCCGGGTCCAGAACGCTGCCCACGTCGCGGGAGCTTTGGTGGACCAGATCGTCCTTGTAGTCGGGCGGTGCTTCTTCGTCGTCGTCGGCGCCGCGCGCCGCCGGCGACGACGACGATGACGAGGCGCTGTGACCTTTGCGCATGTCGTCGAGAGCGTAGCCCGGCTGCACCTGCGCGATTTGATCGTCGCCGTCCGGAGGGACGTACGTGGGGGGGCTGGCGTTGCGACTATGCGCCATGCCTTGGGCGGGGGAGGGGGAAGGGAAGACGACGTGTCGCAATGCCCTCGGCCGAGTGAGTCTATACGCTTGCTTGCTGGGTCCGACCAAGGTGGCGCGCGCGTGGTCCCCCAGCGGAGGGTTGCTTTTTTTCTCTGCCGCGTGCGCGCCGCACACACAACCTTAAGCAGCTTGGACGCCTCCCCGGCTCGTTTTCCCAGGCCAAGCGGACACTAACCACGGAAACAATGGTGGGCCGTCTGGGGCAGGACACGATCGACGGCACAAGCTGGCAGGCTCGGTATACGCGCAATACAACACCCCACGGTACGACGAACCCGGCGGCCGCTGCAGCGTCACGGGCGCTGCGTGTCGGGCGATGGATACGGACAGACCGAGGAAGCGAAAGGAATGAGAGTGAGGGGGGGAGAGGAACAGAAAGGGTGTGTACCCGCGGGCATACCGTGTCACGAGCGAGGGGGACAGGGCCCTTATTAGGCTCGGAGGGGATGCTGGGATAGGTCTCCAAGGGAAATGGGGAAGAATCGTCTCTTCGGCTCGCGGGAGCGCCTGGACGGGGGGGATCTGATCGTCGTCTCAACCCGATGCAACGCCAGCACCACCATGCCCATTGGTGGAGGGCGCAATCCGGACAGGGCCTCGCCTGCAGAACCTGGCTCTCTCCCATGCGCCTCTCTCTCCTTGGGGCTGCCGGACCGAGAACACCACCTATAGGAAGCGGCATGCAGGTGGTCCCTCTCTCTCTCCAGAGAAGGGCCGGCCAGGGTTCTTTTTTTTTCCTGCCCTCTCTCCCCCCTCTTCGGGAAACACCTACGAACCGAGGCACCATCAAAACCAGACGACATCTGTAGCCACGTACGGAAGAATAAGGCAAGGTAAGGTACCTTCCTGACTGCATTTCGCGAATACCCACCCACTCGGGATGACTTGCATAAGGTTTAAGTAGCCTGTAGCTTTAGCGACTTAGAGCCCCCCCCCAGAAAACGGGGCGCCGACCTGGTCGTGTGTCACTAAAAGCGTCGGCTCACCTCAACTCTTCAGGCCCAAACCCAACAGGTACTTCGCCTAGCGCCACTCTATAACACCGGCTCGCCGGCCTTTTTATTACCAGTCAGCCCGTCTCGCCCGTATCTGTACTACAAAGCGGGTAATAAGACGGACGGACCCGCGGGGGTTTCCTTTCCCCGTTTAGTGAACGGCGTCCAGTCAAAGGATCGGCTAGTCCCGAGCCCTCCGGGTACGGACCCCCTCCCCTTCATGTGGCCGGCCCATCACGGACGACAGGCCTGCGTTTTGCCAGCGGGCTCAGATTTGTTCGGAGCCGGGTTCCCCAGCGCCTTCGCCGCAGTGGAATCCGTGCAGGGCACCAGAGAAGCCCCCTCCCCCAAAACACGGCCTCGCATGCGACTTTCGCGAGTCAAGAAAGACCCCCGGGAGGCAGTGCCAAAGAACCAGGGAAAACCACAAAATAAACGCCATGGCGGCGGGAGGGACATGGGGAGAGGGACTACGCGTGCTGGCTGATCCGTGTTCGAAAACTGAGGGGTGTTGCGTACGAATTTATGCAGATCCGGCCCCGGCCCCGGCGGGCGTGGGTTTGGGGGGCCAAGGCCCGTCTCGGGTGTCCGTGGAACCCGTCAGGCCCGCTGGCTTCGGGGCATCTATTCCATCCCTCCCTACCTAAGTAAGGAACCGTCACAATTCGCAGCTCGAACCGACAAACCGCCACTCTCCACCTCGCCTACTTCCACAAGGCCGGGAGGAGAGAAGACGGCGCATAAGCCAAGGGAATATGCTGGACGTGAGAGAGACTGTGTGTGTGTGTGCGGAAGGGTCAAAGCTCCAGCTTATTTCCGTGGAAACAGGTTGCTTCACTGGATACCAACTACTGTGCAGAAGTCATCGGCTGTCCGTGGAACCCGCTGCTGTCAGTTGATGTCCCGACTGGACCGGCGAAACCGTGACTAACAAGTCCCCCCCCCCCCCCCCCCCCCCCCCGGTCCGCTGCAAGAAGGCCGAGCAGGAAGAACCCTCCAGGTCCAAGCCTTCTGCTTTCCACCACCCACGCCTACCGGACCTTTGCATTTGGGGGGACGGGGGGAGGTACCAAGCGGAGAACCCTCGATCGAGCATTTACTAAGCTGCCCGCGGCCAACCGGGTAGGGGGATTCCGTCCCGCCTGGAAAATCTGCTCATGGGCAGTCCCTCGCCCGCCGGTAGACGTGGCCGGCCATGCCTGCATCAGGCCACCGATAATGCCACAATTTGTTGGGCGCAGGAGATGCGCCGGATTGGGTCGAGCGACGACTGGCTACCTCGTGGAGGGGGTGGTTGGGTTCAGTTGCGTTAGAGGTGGTCTTTTTTTTTCATCTCATTTCTGTCCGCTTTCCCGGGACCCAACAAGGTGCCTGGCCTAGGCACACACATACGCACACACGCCTGTAATCTCGCCTATGCATGGGCAAGGGGCTCCTCGCTGGAGAACACGGCCGTTTCGCAGAAACGATGTGACTATAGAAATGGCACGATCCGGTGGAATTGAGTAGGCAGTGTCGAATGGTGGCCGGACCCAGGCTTCGATCACAACTTCGCCGAAGGTTGTCTTAACGAGAGAACGAGGGCAGCCTCTTCGCGGACTGTGTTCTCCCACCATGGTCGGCCGGCACGGAATATGAGGCTCGTGTGCCCCGACACGAAAGCCTTCAAGACGGGGGCGCAATGCTTAGAGGTATCCGATATTTCGGGCCGCTCTCGGGCCCTGGCCGATTGCGGCGCACCAACGGCCACGATCACCCGTTGACCCGAATTAGCCGGCAGTACCTAGGCCCACCGCAGTCGTCAGGTTCCACGGCAACAGACCGGGTTCGAGAACAACGGCTGTGGCCCCATATCGAATCACCCGACAGAGTAGGGGCTGTGTAGGGGGGGAATGGAAATCTAGTTATCATTGTTGCATGCAGTGTATGGTACAAAGCGCAAGCCGTACTGGGCAAGGTTGGTGTCACTCTGACAGCAACGCCCGGGGTTCCGCTGCGTCTTCCTGAGCCGTGTCTCGTTACCCATCTACCGTGGAGCCGGCGCCGAGACGCGAGACCCGCGGCAACGGTAATGGCGCAAGGGTGCGTCGTTGCCCATCGTCTCCGGCACGTCGTCCCTGCGAGATCTATCCCTCCATGCCGGGTGCCGGAGTCGGGTGGGTGGCGCCGCTTATTTGAGGACGGACCACAGCTTGGGCGCAGCGCATTGGGTGGCGCAGTGGGCGAGGTGGAAGACTGTGAGGGTAAAGCATCGGGGTTAGCCTCGTTCCATCTCCCTTCTCGGTCCGGCCCCGGGTGGCCGGGGAGCGGCCGTCATCGCGGGCTCCGGGTCCCCGGGGCCCTGGCGGTACTCACACTCCTCGACGCAGTCCTCCTTGGCACCGCCCTCGTCCTGCTGCTTGGTGACACGCTCAACGCACTCGTCGTAGTGGTGCTTGGCGGGGGCGCACTGCTTCGAGTTGGCGCACTCTGTAGGCCGAAGGGTAAGCGCCCGCGCGGCCAGGCCGTCTCGGATGGGTCATGACGACATACCTTCCTCGAGCTGCTCCTTGGGGTCCTTGATCTCGTCCTCGTCCTCCTCTTCCTCCTCCTCTTCCTCGGCCTCCTCCGCCTCGGGCTCCTCGGCCTCCTCACCAGCGTCGTCCTTGGACTCGTCCTTGCTGGCCTCCTGTGTTCAAGCCCACTAATTAGCTCACATCACCATGGCAAGCCCCACGGCCCGCCCGCCCTCCCGCCGCTCCGGCACGGCCCCAGGGCTCGATCGCCACAGCTCGCGTGGACGGCCGTAGGCCAGAGCGCATCGATGTCGGGTGCGGGCGGGGCCTTGGGCGGCGAGGGCTTCGGTCGGGGGTGGCATCATGTCGTACCTGCTGCTGCTCCTCGGCGGGCGGAGCTTCGGCTTCGGCGGTGCTCCACGGCGTGGCCGCGTCGACCAGGTCGGTGAAAGTCTCCCAGATACCCATGGTGGTCAGATCTGAAGCTGCAGCTGACCTTAGGCTGTCGGTTTGTAGGGGATTGAGCGGTTGGTTTGATGTGATGGGGCCGAACAGTGAGGATAGCGTTTCCCGTAGCTTTTGAGAAATAAAACCACGATCCCCAATTGGGGCTGCCTGATTGGCCGGATCAACAGCTTGGTTGGGTCACGTGATCTCATCGGAACTCGAGGTCGATCTATCGCCGAGGCTTCTTTCGCTCTTGCTGGCTTGCCTGCGCTCGCCTTTGCATAAAAGGGAAATATTGCCTCTTGAGGTATGTACCTACTCCTTTAACTGAAACCCCCATCACGACGGTCGGCCAGGCGCAGCAAAACGTGCCTGCCTCAATACAGTACAGTATTCACACGCCACGGCACCGCACGAGAACAGCCGCCTAGAGAGCCGGCCAGTAAGTGAGATTGTGCTATAGGAATTCTAGGGTCCCCTCCCGCAAAAGCCAAAGTATTTCAACGTCTGATTCCCTCCTTTCTGCTTTTGGGAGATGGTATATTGTGGTTCTGCTTCAAAAATGGCTATGCAGGTCTCTCGCGTCCCGGTGGCAAGCAAAAACATAGCATTCTACAAATCATAGTTTGTGAAGTTCACCCTCGAGCCGGCTGACGTGCCCTCGTGTTTGAGTGAGCTGTAAAAGCAAATTCTTATCTCTTATTCACGGAGCCGCACCAGGGTAACTTGTTTCGTCGCCGCTGCCTTTCCGTCTTGGTTCTCCATCCCTACCTATGCCGCCCAAACCCCGGGGAGTACTTGCACATTCTCGCAAGTACTGTACACGGATACCGTGCGAGGCAGGCTTGGCCGCCCGCTTGTTAGGGCTCAAACTTATATGTACGCGCCGTCTGCAGGATATTTTCGGTGAGGTGACGCTGTATCACCGTCGTTCCGCATCCTGCCGTGTCCGCTCGTCAAATTGCATCTCCACTGCCTGCATCTGCGCCGCGTCGCTACTCGGGGTTAGTGATGGGCTCGTGGATTTGTATTGCCTGGGGTCCCAAGCCGGGCTCGCTCTTGGGGAGACAAGGAAGGGCGACGGGGGAGTGCGTCCGCCTCGCGCTACTCACTAATCTGGAGGTGGTTCATCGGGTGGCGATTGCGCATCTTGCCTTTGTCTGGCGGCTTCGTCGGCGCGCTGCTCAACCTGAACCTGGCTGCCCTGTGACTCAGTCTGGCCAAAGGTCGCGGCACGAGGCGAGTATTCAGGGAGATCCTCGCCGTGCACCATATTCAGGATATTGGTCTGGCCTGTCTCGCGGGCCATTTGGGCCGCGTGCTGCACGCGCTCCCGCATGTTCTCGTACTTGAGGGCCCAGTCGCTGTGGCCTCCGTCGTAGAAGATCAGTTTCATGTTGGCCCTGGTGTATTCGGCCGAGATGTTCCCGCCGGCCACGGGCCTGAACTCGGCCTCCCAGAAGGAGGCGCCGAAGCCGATCCAGGTAGAGCCGGTATGGCTGTTCTCGACATTGAGTATTTTGGTGCCATAGGACTGGAAGTCCGGGGTGGGTGCGTTGGCAAGGTAGAGCAACTGTGGAACACGATCAGAACTCAGGCCTCGGTCCGTGCCCCGGCAGCATTGCTCACTCTCTGGTTCGTGATGAAGGCCACGCCACGATCACACCTCAGGGACAGCGGGGGGATCCCGGGGCCGGGCGAGGGCGCGGATATCTCGAGGGCCACCCGGCCCTTCGTCTTGTGCTGGATGCTCTCATTCGGCAGGGGCTCGAAGCCGCCGGAGCGGTTCAGCATGACCCAGCTGTCGTTCAGGTCAGACTCGTCGTCACTGGCAGCATTCTGGGCAAGTATGCCGGCGTGCTGGACATGGTGGCCATAGTCCATGTTCCACAGTTGCTGTATAGCTCGCAACGGGACACATGAACCGAGTACGGAAGTATACAAAGCGGGGAGGGGTGGTGTTGGCGAGGTCTGATAGGAAGGGGGAGGGCTGGGATGGCTGGGCTGGGCTGGGCTATGATGGGCTGGCTGGGCTGGGCTGGGCTGGCTGGGCTGGCGCACAAGGCAGGAGGACCTAGCTACATGGCGGGACGGAGGAGGAGGAAAGGAACGGAGGCTAGTGTAGGTAGGTAGCAGCAGCAGGTATGGATGGAGGCGGCGAGCGACGCCGGAGGACTGACGGCAGCGACTTACTTTATCGACATTTCGGCGGGCGTCGGTCGTGGGCCGCGGTGGTCAGTCAGCTTTATGTCGGGGAGGAGCGTGTCTAGACTCGCGGCTTAGGGACCAAGAGGCATGGTTCGGGACGAGCTGCAGAGGTGGTCCCCCAAATGCCAAATCCCAGCAGCAAGGGAGATCTTGGGCGGGATGGGTACCTGGTGGTGGCAGCCGGGCTGGGTAGGGGTACGGATGGATGGATGGTGGATGGGCAGGATGGATGGGAAAGTGGGCCGGCTAGACGGTAGACCAGGAGAGAAGAGCCCTGCCTGACGAGTGACGAGAAGCGGCCTGGATCGTGGGCGGGCTCGGGCGGTCGATCTCGCTGGCTGCGGTGCCGACGGTGGCCGGGGCTCTGGGACGAGACGGCGCGAGGGAGGGAGGATGAGGATAGGACGGATGGATGACCAGGCGCTGCTGGGATCGTTGCAGCTGCGCTTCCACTTCCGTCGTCTGAGCGCCGGTGTGGAGGCGGCGTCCTATGGGGATGGATCCTGGGATCTGGGTCGCGTCGGGTCCTGCACCGGTGGCAGCAGCAGGCGAGGGAGGGAGATTTGGAGCGGCGGGCGCCCGGCGACTGACGACGACGACGACGACGACGACGTGCCTTGCCGGTGATTGGGGGCTTTGGGCGCTTTGGTTGCCGGCGGGGGGTTCGGTCGACGGGCTGGGGATGAGGCGGGCCTATTGGCAGCTGGGATTACGAGGCCTTCTCGAGCTCTGTTACCCGGCTACCTACCTCTACTGGATGATGATGATGGCAGGCTGTTGTTGTAATGGGAGCTCCGAGGCTAACTGGAAAGGACAGGGCTTGGCCAACCCTCCCGCCTGTGGTATCCGTCAGGTGGGATGGGATTAATTGCAGTAACGTCCGGCGTCTCCCCCATATCCATCCGCCCGTGGAGATGGATACCTAGGACTATCCATCCATCCATCTTACATAGATGGCATCCCGAGATGGAGGTACATGGGACGGATAGGTACATGATGCGCCCCTCCTCCGCCCCAGACACTGGAGGTTTCCTTCATACCTCACTTCCAATGTAAGTATGTAGGTCTGGAGGTACCTCCTACATACTTCTTACATAGCGGGAATCAATCATCTTTCGACAACGAACCCTGCTCCCCTCCCCCCTCCCCCCCCGTAGTTACTACCTGCCTCATGTAGTTATGCGGTGGAAGCCACATGCTGACGGTCACCCCTCTCCGTCTCCCTTACTACCCCCCCAAGTTGCAGCCTCCATGCAGGTCACAAGCCGGATGCCTGCGTGGGGATGATGCATCATGAACACAGGCGGATGGGCGGACGGACACATAAGATAAGATAGTAGAGAGAGAGAGAGAGAGCCCTAGTATTGTTTAGGTCGTCGTTCGGTGACAGTCGTCGACCCGTGTGATGCACACTGGATGTCGGGCATAGAGCCCAACTAGGTGCAGCTGCCACGGGCCAATGACAGTTGCGCCTTCCCATGCGATCTTATGTACATGGCAGGTGCCGCTCGTCGACGACACACAACCTCTATGCTGGAACGTCCATGGATGGGACCCGACCTCAATGTAAACAAGAAATGTGGGCCTTTGCAGCTGGTCCACCACCTCCTCTACTCCTCAACTCCATCCCACACGATCCATCCGTCCATCCACCACCCATTCGTCCATTCATGGATCCTGGGCAACCGGATCCATACTACCTATGCCGAGCGTGACTCCGTGCCACCCGGTATCCAATTCTCTCGGGAGCCCTGCCCAGTGCCGCTGTATTGCGTACGACTGCATACCTCTTGTTTTGTTTTCTCGCTCCATGGGAGTGAACGGTCCGGCCCACAACCATCTTCCTGCCCGCGGCCCAGCAGCTTCCCATCCGACGGCATAAGGAAGGCCTACAGTTCGGCCACCGGCACTTGGCTTCACATGCGATCCTGTTGACGCCCCGGCCAACACCGGCCAGTCGATGACGGCCCTGCCCGGAAACAACAACCAAACCCTTGGGGGGGCCATTCACTGCCTCGGTATCCGTGTATTCGTACGGGCAGTCTGTCCCAATGCATGTCCGAGGCGTCCGCTGGCCCCGGTCCACTGCTCCATCTCAATTCCACCGGCGCTAGAACGCCATCCGTCCACCACAGAACAGCCGACTGCGGCACAAGAGCGACGGCTTCTTGGATGATTGTGGTGCCTCGAGAGCAGAGAGCCCAACTTGCAATCTCGTGAAAAGTTGCTCAACATGGATAGCCAGCCCCAATAGTGGGCTACTATGCAATTGCAATATTCTTGGCGCTGACACCAGCCCTGGTCCCACCGCGAGGGTCTACCGGGGAGACTGCTTACGATGGATGCTTGTCCGTGCTTGGCACCAGCTACGAAGCCTACAGGTCGTCACCCAGGGCCTCATACCCATACCCACCACATGTGTTGGTGAATAGTCTGACAAGCTCCTCGCCAGAACGGGAAAATTCTAGGCTCGAGCAGAAAACATGGGGTTGCCCGTGGGCGCGAACCCTACGAGCTTGTCCCATGTTACATGAACAACGCTGGATCAGCATGCGGTTCACCGGGTTACTCGCCATGTGCCCTGCAGTCGATCAATGCGTCACGGCCCAGCCATGCGAGGGACGCAATGATAGATGGAAGAGGCAAGAGCCTGTCTGTACCTCTGGACGTCAATATGGCTCTGGGCAGGTTGCCAGTTGGCCCGTTGGGCACTGGATCGGTTGATCAGTTGATCACATTGCAGGCGAGCCCGCCGGCGTTCCCAGTTGGACAGTATGTCGCCGGATCAACGCCGATTACGATACCAAGGGCGCCCCAACAGACAAGCAACCTGTACACAGCCGCCTATTCTTCAGTGCCCCCGGGTACAAACAAGACCACGTCGGTGGCTGGCACATGGGCGTCCGAGACGAGCCTCTTCGACAAGAGTGGCTGAGAACGCGCCTCTGCAGAAAGAAGGTCCAGATCTCGCCTCTATCTGTCCCCGTGCTCTCCATTCCCCCACCTCCTGGGCTATTCCGCCAGCGTCTTGAGCCCAAATACCCAAAACTGCCTGCTACCCATGAATGGATGACTGCTTTCCGGTGCCGGGGTGCTCACGTGGGAAGGCAGGACAACGCCCACCGGTCAAGAGGCAAACCCCACAGCCCAGTATCCAAGCAAGGATGGCTCAGTGCTATGCCACGGCTCACCTATGACCATTCTGCCGGACTCCGATCATGCTGGAAGAGGTATAGTCCGCCGGCGCATTACTCCCTGGGATGGCCCTGCAGTAATCTTCGCCTGGGCTCGCCAAGGACCCCTGCGCTGGTCACATACCCTGGCCCCTGGCGTCAACTCGGGCTTCTTTGGCAGTCCGGTACATGAATATGCAGCATGGCCATGACCCTAGAGACCAGCACCCCAGCCAACCAACGTACCGGTCCTAGCAGCCTCCGCCGAGGGGCCAGATGACTAGGCCCGGGAGATTGTTCTGATAATAGGCGTGCCACCTACCACCCAAGAGGGTCCTCGTGGCGCGTCGGTATGTGCGAATTCTTCGCTATGTAGCAGTCGTCTATGGACCTCCCGCTTGATGCTTGCTTGGCTAACTATGGATAAGTAGCGATTCCTACAACGTTCCGCCCTTGGGCATGATCACCTCCTGCCGGCATTGCGCCTGGCAAGCTATCGGCTTACAATGGAGACGCCTGTTGTATCAAGCAGCAACAAGATGGCAACATCGTCTCCTAGAGGGCGGAGACATGTGTCATTGAGGATCCAGTTCCGTGGCGTGCTGCATATTCTGGTCGTCTAGGGTGACCTAGGGTGACCTATCGTGACTCGCGAGGACGGGGTCGAGCTGGTAGTTTAATTATACCGGCCTGGTTTCGGTCAACCTCTGGGCGCAAGATTACCTCTCGGGTCCTTGCTCCCTTTCCCCAGTGGCCAGTGGCCAAACCGAGAAGTCCGTCCTGCGACCCCCCCTTCGAACCACCAATGTGTGCTCAAGCCACGACGTTACGGAACGCGGTGGTGCGGATTCTCGTCCGCGATTTGCTGAATGAGGCCTTCCGCAATGTCCCTTTGAGGCATGATCGTCGATGACAAGGAGATCCACAGTCTTCATATTCCCCCATGACTAGCCAGCGAGCCCAGCTCAGGCGGGCACGGCGTATAATTCGAGTGGCCCGCCTGGGACGGAGCCAGGCACCAAGAGGTTCTTTAGAGTTTCCGGGCCCTGCCACGGATCCCGTAGATACGTGGCCTGCAGTGCAGCATCGACCCGTATGACGAAGGCGCCGACAGTCGAACTGGGGCCAAAAGAAGACGTGTGGAAAAGTCGTACAGCTTCCAGAATAGAAGCCGAGTCGGAAACAAGGCCAAGCGAGCTCCTCAGGCCACAGAGAATAATCTCGTACCCTGGGCGACAAGAAAGCGGTGTGTCGCTTGCATGGGTCTCGTCGCCAATCCCTACCTGGGGCGCCGCCTCGTAACCCCGGTCGAGACGGCGACCGAAAGCGGCCCAGTGAGGTAATGCGATCCATGGGCAGTGAGGGAGGAAAAGGGAAAGAGGGGGGGAGGGCAGAAGAGCCGGTCCTGGGAACAACGTTTGTGTGACACGCACGACGTCGGAGAGAGAGAGGAGGGGCGGCGGCGGGCGGCCTGGCCTATTGGCCAAGCCGCTGGGCTGCCGTTGCCGCCGCCGCCGCCGCTGCTGCTGATGCTGCTTGCTGGCCCGACGACGGACTACCTGACGACAACTGGGCACCCCCACTACGAGTGCAGAACGACCACATAGCTGCCCGTATACGCAGGCTCAGGCACTAACTAGCCTTGGGTGGCAGAGCGGGAGCAAGAGGGTTGTGACGTCCCGCCCGGGCCGGGACGATGGTCCGTTGCCGCCGGGCACTGTTTACATGGTGATCCCCGTCCCGGGTCAGCCCGTGCCCCTCTCAGCCCAACCTCTTTTCTCTTCTGGGAAGCGATGGGCCCCTCGGCCATCGCCATCCCACACACGCGCCTACACTTGCTCACACGTCGTCACTCGTGGCGTCCCCAACGCTCATTTCTCGCTCTCCATGCTACTGCCCGTGTTACGAGGCGGCTTTGGCTAGCGCACCAGCCAGGTGGACGACGACGACACCAACGCCGACGACAAGAGCCGTCGACAGGGGCCCCGCCTCGGTGTACCATCCAATGCGGCAACTGTCCTCGGCTCGGTACCCCTCCATGACCCCTTGGTTGTTTGCCCTTGTCCGTCGCGCCCACGGCGAGCTCGGGAATATGCCCAAACGCCCCTCGTTATCCTTGGGTGACCTGCCCGTGGCTCACATGGTTTGACGACGACGCAGCGCAGGCAGGGAGCAAGCAAGTGGTGGTGTGACGAGAGAGGTCCTCGGTTCCCACCGTCCATCTATTCTTGGGTCCCACACACCCTCACGACGTGTTCAGGACGACATACTCGGCAGCCCGGCCACTAGTTGCAATCACCAGGACCTAGCAACCAAGTATTCAGGTGCATAAAGCAGCTCGAGCTGGGCACACAATTATTTCAGTAAACCGGCGCCTTCCGCCCTGACGCAAATGCCGAGCGAATCAAACCTGATCTGAACAACCCACCCATCTTTACCCTGACGAAATGCCTCTCTCTATCTCCCTTAGTCGTAGAAATTAGTCAAATCTGCTTTATATAGTATTGGCCTCTCCCTTTCTAGTAGGTTTCACACTGGCAACTGGGCGGGATGGGCCGCATGTTCTAATCCCTGAAGCATGGTGGGAAAGGGGGGGAGGGAGATCTGAAAACTCACGCTCCTGTCTATTCCGAGAACGAGCGAATGTATAGCAAAGGCCAAACCACGCAAACGGGAGCCACGACGGAAACCCTGGCGTGCTGATAATCATCAAGACACCGATTCATCCGTTCTCCACCCCTGTCCCTCGGCCTCGGCTGCTTCGCAGGTCTACTTGTCTGTTGGCTTGCCTACTTGACCTCTCTCTCTTTCTCTCTCTCTCTCTCTCTCACCCCCTGCCCTACCTCTCGCCACTTTGCTTGCTTGCAGCCTTCCCCCCCTCTCTTTTCACCCCTCCGTCCATCTGACGGATCCAGGGAGTTGGAACCAGACGTTGTATGTAGCAAGCACGGCAGTCCTTTCGCTGGAACCCCCGCCTTCGCTTGGGGGGGGGGGGGGGGGGGGGGGCTGGGCTCAGGCCGCGCTCGCTTGCTCGCTTCCTTCCTCCCCTGATCCCTTCCGTCCCCCCTCCCCCGAAAGCCCCCCCCCGTTCAGCCCTGACCCAGGCCGTTCAGCCAGCCAAAATTACCCCCCCCTCCCCTCCCCTCTCCCTGCTGTTTTCAACCTAAGAAACGATCTTCTTACCCTAAGAAGGGGGGAAAGGGGGAGGGGAAAAGCAGATCTTTTACTTTGTCCTCTCATCCTTCCACTCGGATGCCAGGAGACGAGGGGAGCGGGGGAGTGAGGTGAAGTAGTCTCCCTCCCCTCCCCCCCCCCTCTGGGTCTCCTTCCTCCAGGCCCTTCCCCTCCCTCGCTTCGCCTGCTGCTGCTGCTGCTGCTGCTGCTGTTGCCTGGTCTTGTAAATCAGGGGTCCTGCCCATCTCCTCCTCCTCCTCCCCTCCCTCCCAACCGCCATGGTGGGGAGGGGGCCTGGGCGATTCGAGGACAGGGGGAGGAAGTGGGGAGAGCCGACGAGCTTTCTCTCTCTATCTATCTCTCGACCCCTCCTCCTCCTCTCTCGCTTATCACCAACTGGCCCAACTGGCCCAACTGCCCTTGCTCTCTTCCGAAATGGGAAAGCTTCTTCGTTCCCGTGGTAGGCTTATTGGTTATCAATGCCGACCCTCGTACGGGGTGTTCGGAGGGTCACTATCTACCCGACCTGGGGGGGGGGGGGGTTGAACTCGTGAGGTGGTGCTTCCTGGGGGAGGGGGTTGGAACTTTCTTTTCCTAATTCCCAATACGAGGGGTAAGCACGAAGGGGGAAAAGGAAAAAAGAAAAAAGAATCAAGGATATATAGTAAGCTAAAAGGGATACTCGAAGTCACTGCGGCTGCTGCATGTTTGCCAGTGAGCCAAGACCGAAGAGAGACTCTGGTTTCTATCGTAGTAATTTATTTCATTGATTCATTATGCCGTGCAATTCGTAAGCACCCGATTCTAGATTGCCCAGAGAACCGTCCTGTGTGACCTTTCCAATCCATCCATCGTCCGTCCGCCTTGCCTTTCGGTCCAGCCCCGTCTGTTTTGATGTGCGTGGCTGTTGTAGCTTTGTTTCGTTTTTTCCTTCTTCTTCTTCTTCTTCCTCCTTCTCTTGCTCCCCTAGAAGTAGAGGGTGAGGGAGACCAGCCAGCTGAAGGAAAGGGTCGGGTGAGGGGGACGGAGTGTGTGAGAGAGAAACAGAAAACTCCGAATTGAGTGGCGTCTCGTGACAAACAGAAAAAGGAAAAGGTAAAGGGAAACAAGGAGCCCTCTGGGCATAAAGCAAAAAAGAGTCGTGGGATGCACCGCCAAACCCCCCCGGGGCCGTTATCCTGTTTGCTGTCGCAGTCGTGTGGGAACGCGCAAGTAAAACAAACTCCATGCGATGTAAGAAAATCATGCAAAATACACTCTGCCGCATACCATGATGCTCCAATACGAGAGCCAAAGCCCCTGCCAAACCTCACACGCCGGGAAATGACGAACTTGTACCAATACCTAATCACACACGCTTCGGACGATGGATCGGCCCGCCCAGCGCGGGCTCGGCTTTGCCCCAACGCCGTAGCAGACTCTCGCGCTACGAGAGCCAATTTTCACCACCTCCGACACCCCGTCCGCCGGGTGTGCTCACCGGCGACGGCCGCGAGTCGAGGAAGAAATCGAGTCGGGGAATCTCAATCCGAGGAACGGCCAGGTCCTCCTTCTTCCCATCCTTGGTCACAGCGCCGCCGGCCGGTTTCTTCTGCGGGCTCTTGGTCTCGGGGGGTGGCCCGTAGCGAACGTCCTTGATGTTCCAGCCATCGTCTGCCGCCGCCGAAACCCAGGTGCGCAACGCATCGTGGATGCCCGGGTAGAACTTCTCCTTGCAGAGGCGCATGCTGCCGCCCATGCAGCGCTCCCAGCCTGATATGCGCAGGAACTCGCGCAGCTCGTTGCGCTCCGCTACCGAGGGCGTGCAGGCCACGATGGCGTTGAGGAGATCGAGGTGCGAGGCCAGGTAGTTGGTTGCGTCCCATTCGACACCGCCGACGTACGGCGCAGCAGGCACAGGCGGCCGCTCCTGGGGGAAGTGGTTCTGCATGTACGCCATGGCGTCATCCGACGGCGCGCTGGGTTCCAACAGGGCGCGCTCCTTGTCTCTGGGCAAGTAAACAACGTTGAGATGGTGCAGGAAAATCCAGAAGACCTCCTTGGTGACGCCGACGGCCTCCTTGCACCATACGCGGTACGGCCGTTCTCTGTGCATCTCCATGACGAAGTCGAGAGGCCGCTCCTCTTCCTTGGGCGTCGGGTCCCGCAAATGCGCCAGTACGGTCCGCGCGCGCACAATGCGCTCCTGGGGCGAAGCCGACTTGATGTAGGTGAAGAGAACCGAGGTGATGATACCGCGGGTGGTGAACTCGCTGGGGCCCTTCTTTTCCGGGTCGAAGATCAGGTGCAGGAGCGCGGGAAACAGCGTCGCTTGGTTCGAATGCAAATGTTCCAACGCCAGCGCCGTGGTACACAGGGCCTTGAGGCAAAGCAGGTTCTCGTGGAGTAGGGCGTCTTCGTGTTCCTCTCTGCATGGCCATGGTCAGTATGTTTGTGTTTCAAGCGGCTGACGCATCGTCAACCGAAAAAAGGGAAAGAGGAGGAAAACACTGACCTCCATTCTACCTCCATGATGCGATGCAGGAGTGCAACAATCTCCTGCATGCCGCCCTGGCGCACGAATTCGTCCGTCCAAGCCACCGTCTCGTTTCGCAGCAGCAGGCGGAGCTTGTGCAGCTTGCCTACCTCGACCGCCTCGGGTTTCTGCACTTTGCGCAAATAGCTCACGAAGTCCGACGGACCCTGCTGCAGCTTGATCTTGGAGAGTATGCCACCTCCTGACCCCGACTCGGACGAGACAGGCCTGTCCATCATGCTGGTGACGCTTTCGTTCGACTTGCTTCGGAAATGCCGCCCCAGGGTGCCCTCGCCCTTCTTCTTGGCGGGTGAGTCCGAGTTCTTACTGCTGTTCCTGGACAGTGTGAAGCTCCTAGCCCGCGACTTCCGGGTCTTGCCATCGGACTTCCCTTGGCTACCATTGGCGCTGGTGTCGCTGTCGTTGTTGCCGTGGCCGTTGCTATTGCCGCTGCCGTTGCCGCCGTTGTTTGTGTTGTTGCTGCCGCCTGCATTGTTGATCGCCTGGGTCTCTGCCCAGTCCTGACGGATGAACTCCATCTTGATGGTGTCGTTGAGGTTCCGCATTTTGTAGCGCTGGTTCTCGGGAATGTTCCGGCGGTCCAGCATGGCCTCGAGGTGCTTGTCGATGTCTTTGGGGTCCAGCACGAAGTCGGAGGGCTCGGGGTGGGACGAGTTGGAAGACGACTTCTGTCGGGAGGAGAAGCCGGTGGTAAAGAGCTTCAGGCCGCGCTTCTCCTTAGTCGGCGTGGCCTTGACGCTGGCGAACTCGGGCTTCATTTCGTCGGTCGATTTCTTCCGGTCCATGATCTGGTTTGCCGTGTACTGCACATGGTAGGATTGCGGTCGCGGTTTCTTGCCGGTGCCCAGGCTCGAAATGTCGCTCGAGGAGCCGTGGGGGGAGCCTACCAGCCCGCGGCCCATGACACCCGCGTCGGTGGTAGCGGCGTTGGCGTTGCCACTGTGGTTTCCGCTGGGAGAGCCGTGGATCTTTTCCAGCGCCCCACTAGAGAATTGGGCATAAATGGGCGGTCGCGCTTCCTCCATGGACGCGTTCTGTGAGCCTGGCGGTGTGCGGTTCTCCTTGTCTCTCTTCCTCCCGGCACCATTGCCGCCGTTGCCATTATAGACCTCTTCTTCGCTACTATATTTGTGGAGGTTTTTGAGGCTCTTGGGCCGTCCCAAAAGGCCCGAAGCGAGGTTCGTAACGGACTTCGTCTTCTTCGGCTTGGTAGGCGACTCGTTCTCCTTTTTGCTCTTGTCGTCGCTGTCCTCGGGCATCCTGGCTACGGTACTGTTGTATATCTTGGTGGGCGACCAGCGGCTCGGAGACGGGGGCACGGGTTCGAACACCCGGCTGGAGGGCCGAGACAAGGTGGCGCCGTCGACGCGGTTGGTCTGAATCTCGCCCAGGGCGGGGGGCCGCCGGGAGAAGTTGGGGACGCGCATATCCCGGGGGGAGCTCGGCAGGTTGGTGGTGACGTGCGGGAGGGGCGGGCTCGTATTTCTCGTCAGAATAGGCGCGAGGGCGGCGGCGGCGTCGGAGTTGGTCTTGCGATGCATGAAGGAGCGCAGGACGTTGGACTTGCTCCGCTGGTGCGCTGCTCCGTTTCCCCCGTGAGGCGGCGGCGGCGGCGGCTGCGAGGAGGGCTGCATGGCCGGGTACTGCCTGTTAACATCCTGGGAGTTCTCCTTGGACGCCATGCTGTCTCGGTGCTCCCAGTAACCGCGGCGACGGTTGCCTGTCCACAGGCCTACAATGCGGAGAAGGGCAGTCGAGGGTGGGCAACGATCAAGAATGCTGCATCAGGTACCTCTTTAAGAATGGGGTGGGAAATCGAGGCGCGCGCGTCAACAGCGGCGCTCGTGGGTGATGATGCAATTCGGGTTTGGGTACGAGGGAAGAAATGCCGGTACGGGAGGAGGAGGAGGAGGGGGGGCTAGGAGATGATGCACAAGGGGCGGCGTCGCGGTCAGATTCCAGTCGGGCTTTTGGGTGCCTGTTGGCGTTTGTGCGTGTCTCGTTGTTGGCGAGGCTGTTACATGACGGTTGCTGCGGGAAAGCGAGCGACGCTGGCGAGAGCGTGGGACGCGCTGCTGCTGCTGTTGCTGGTGCTGGTGCTGCTTTGGGATCGCGGGCAAGTGAGACAGACCTGGAGGACAGGAGAGGAACGACGTAGGCGGACCTGTTTCGCACGGCTACCGCTGGCTTTCAAATGCGGGATAGACGGAAGTGAGATAGATGGATGTACTTGGGTGGCCGGCGCCATGGAACCTCTGGCAGGCACTAACTAGGGCGTCGACAGGCGGGCACCGGGAGGATCCAACTGGAGACGGGGGACGGAAAGGTAAGTACTAGCCGGTCGGTCATGTAAGCGTGCAGGCATTGGGTGGGAAGGCAAGGCAAGCAGCTGGAACTGGAGGCACAGATGCAATACAATACTGGATAGAGATAGGTTAGTATGTACATACCTACATACTCCGTACTTCCACTCTCCGTAAGAGGTACATGGGGATCCAATGGGGGGGGGGGATCAGACAGGCACAGGCACAGGCGCAGGCACAGGCACAGACAGGCACAGGCAGGCACACACAGGAGTCGATTCGCAGGGACCAGCAGCACCTGTCCAACCTGCTGGCGCGCCTGCGCTACCCACTCAGTTGGGCGCCCATGTCTGGCATAAACACAGGCCCCGTTGGCGGAGTAACCGGTCCGAGCCAACCCTGCTATCGCCTTTATCGCGCCGCTTTCGCGTTCCACTTTGCCTACACCGTCTCGACCGTCGAGCAGCTGCGGGCGCGCTAGCCCAGCGGCTAGTCCGCGCGCACCTGCTGCCGTGACTGGGTTACCCGAGGTACCCTGGGCTCTCTGGGGGCCTCTCACGGGATGGGATCCCATCCTATCCCATCCCATCCTATCCATCCCATCCATCCCATATCCAAGCCCCCCCCCCTTGTTTGGCAGCCTGTACTGGCAATGGAGTACTGGCCCAACCCCCAGCCCGTCGAGATCAAGTACGTACTTCTTCTGATATATTCCCCCCCCCCAAGCAAAGCCAAGCTCGGCCGCGTCCCCGGGTCAGAATAAGTATGAAGTAGCCCGTAAGTACATACCTATCCCATGTACCTGGGGGTGCCGAACCAAACAACAAAAGGTCACAACAAACAAATCTTCTTCAGCTCGACGACGGCGGCCATGGATGTGTGGCGGCAGCCCGCCCGTTTCGCCCAGCGCCCCCCCTTCCCCATGGGCGCCGAAAAGCCGGTTTTTCTTTGTCTTCTCCCCCCTTCCCCCTTCAAGGCCAGAGGATCCGTGGCTGGCTGGCTGGCTGGCGCGCCCGCTCGCCTTGACTCGGGAAAACCGAGCTACCAGGGGGCACTTTAAAAACCATCTGCCCGCCTAACTGTCCACATGGTCCTCGGGGCTAGAGTACATACCTGCACATTACCTGCTCAGGCTCCGGGCGGCCGGAGCGCGGACGACTCCATACGTCAGTACCGGGAAAACCTACCCTGGGGTAGGGTTTTTTTTCTGGTAAAGTGCTTTTGTATCTGCGGTCGGATCGGCCAGCTAGCGACGCCTGGGGAGGGGGGGCGCCTTGCCTGCATGCGAAACTGGGAGCCCTGTAAGCAAGGCTGGGCTAAGAATACATAAAGTACTAAAAGTATGGAAGCAAGCGTGGTATAGAAAGAAGAGAGGCATATCGCCGTCGCCTGGGAGCCTTCTCCAACTCCAGCCAGCAGAGGCTCGGAGTTTTGTTTTCACTACACACAGCCATACTGCTCGTAAGTAAGTCCGTACCCTAACCCTGTGGCACCGTTGGGTACCTTACCACGCGAGGGTGGGGGGTGTGAACGTTAAGTATTATGTTATGCGCGCGAACCGAAGATCGACAGCAGCCCAATCCCCGGTAGCATCGTCGGGGTCGATCAGACAGGATAGATAGCCACGGGGCTCCCCTCCCCGAGGGGAGTCGGCCAGGCGAACCTTGACCGCGAGAGGTCAGCCTCGGAGAAGAGCCCTACGGATGATGTGCGAGAGATCGAAAACATAATAAAATGGGTCAGCCAGCACCTAGGGCGAGATCGGTTCCCGCGGCTGCACCGACTATCTGGTTGTTTACTTCCTGGCTGGCCCAGTCCGTGTGTTCTAGTCGTCTTATAGCGAGAGGGCCCGGCCGCCAATGGGCAGCATAGCCGGCTCATAGCTTGCTTGTCCCTGCTCCAAAAAGCAAAAGTTCCTGGGGTAAGCTTGAACCTGGACACAACACGAGGTTCCATCTTGCAGTTGGCCTTGTATGCCGGCACAAATGCAAAGAGCCTCCATACCACCCAGTGATCAGCTCTTGAAATCGAGTTTCCAAGCAGCGCTTACAAGAGCAAAAAACATGTACATAAGTCCTGGCCATATGCCAAATCAGAGGTACGTACTCGGAACCCTCGCCATATACGTATCTGTATATCAACAAGTACTAAAAGACAGCGAGACAGGGTAGGTCCGGCACCCATCCATGCTCCCATGTCACCCAGTTCTCCCCAGGATTTCACTATGGGTCCATGGCGCACCAGGATGTGAGCTAGCCGCCACCTGGTTGCCTAGGTACTGATCACAAAGCGCATGGGATGTCGCTGGTGCCGTTCAGGATCGGAGCGCAAACGAAATTCCCTACCGAGACATACTGGATCCCATGGGTAGGTCGTACTGGCAGTTGTTACTCACCCATGCGTTTCCACTCCTTTCACCTCTAGTGGCCGTCACCGCTGACAACTCCCCGGCTTCCTATCCGTGCGATTTCGCACAATTCCGGCGACGAGCCATCCGGCGTATTGACTGACTACTTCGGTTCACGAGCAAGCATGGTGAGCACAGTGCCAGTTGGATGTTCTTTCTCTTGGAGTGGTAAGAACTGGCTTCATAAGGGTATCTCAAGCGGCACAACGGGGAGTCGTCCCCAAAACGTCGTGCGATCTCGAAAGAGACGCCGCTTCTATGGTCATATATCGTCGGCTTCTCCAAGCGAGACAGGCCATCGCATGTCCACATGGCCAAAATCCAATTGCGAGCATGTCTTGTCAGCCATATCCCGCAACGGCGGCCAGTAAAGACGGCAGATCCGTGGATTCCCTCCCCAAGATCTTCTGCTCATTAAGCCCTTGCATGCCATGTCGTCCCTGACATGCAATGCAAACCCCGTACAGCCAGCCATTCGCTAGATGCTTCATATGCATAAAACACCATTTTGCAAGTCGTTATGTCTTGGTGGGCAAGCCTCGTTGTCCACGCGGATTCATGGCCCAAGACCCCCGGAGCATGACATGTCGTATACCGCCGCGCCTTGTCTTCGCCGCCGGAGGGCAATATAAAACGCCTCGCTGCCTGCCACCAATCATAGTCGAGAACCGAAGAGGAAAGTGAGAAGAGATTTTTCGTTTGGTCGAGCGGCGGAGGGAGTCAAAGGGTATTACGATGTCGTAGGGTGGGGGAATCAATTATGGGAGAATGTACAGCCGACGGTCGAAGGGTGGGGATGGGTTTGATGCAGCACAACCTGCCGAGTCGAACCGAGCCCGCTTTACATGATGATGGCGGGGATGTCGACGTTGGCCTTGATGCTCTTGTGGGGCAGAATGCTGCCACCGTTGACGTAGATCTCGTCGCCGATGGTCACGTCGTCACCCAGGACCGTGACGTTCTCGAGGCGCGCCCACTTGCCGACGGAGCTGTTCCAGCCGACGATGGTGCTCTTGACCCAGGCGTGGTCCTTGACCTTGCAGCCGGGGAGGAGGGTGCAGCGCTGCAGGCGCACACCGTCACCAATGACCACGTCGGGGCCGATGACGACGTTGGGGCCGATGCGGCAGTTCTTGCCGATCTTGGCGCTGGGGTCGACCATGACGTTGCCGCCGTGGACGTAGCTCTCCGAGGGCGAGACGAGCATCTTGGGGTTGTTCTTGGCCAGGGAGGAGAGGTACAGGCAAGTACCCGTCAGGAAATCCTTGGGCTGGCCAACGTCCATCCAGAAGCCCTCGAGGTCGAAGGAGTGCAGCAGACCGTCGCGGACGATGGCCGGGAAGGTCTCCTGCTCGATGGACGTGGGGCGGTTCTTCTCGATGCGGGAGAGGACCGAGGTGTTGAGGATGTAGATACCGGCATTGATGCGGTTGCCGACGAACTCGACAGGCTTCTCGACGAATCGGTCGATGCGGGAAGCGTGGTTGGGCTTGTGGACAATGACACCGTACTTGGAGGGCTCCTCGACCTTGGTGACGCAGATGGTGCCCTCGTCGCCGTGGGCCTTGTGGAAAGCGACCAGCTTCTCGAAGGGGAACTCGCAGGTCACGTCCGAGTTGAGAACAAAGAAGGGCTCGTCGTCCTTGGCGAGGATCTCCTCGGCCAACTTCAGGGGGCCGGCGGTGCCGAGGGGCTCCGACTCGAGGGAGAAGTGAATGTTGACACCGCACGTCTCGGCGACCTGCGAGCGACGGACTGGGTCAGCTGAGGCTCGCGCCGCTGGCAGGAACAGATGCCATGGGGGAAATACTGACCTCCTTCAGGCGGTTCTCCATGATCTCGGGACGGTAGTTGACAGCCAGCACGACATCCTTAACACCGACCTTGGCAAGGGCCTCGATCTGGTGCATAATCATGGGCTTGTTGGCGAACTCGACCAGGGGCTTAGGGAGGGTCAAGGTCTACGGCGAAGGCGTGAGTCAGTACAAGGTTGGCGGCACGCATCTGCGCATCGTCGGTCGCAATGCGTGTGAGCGGGCGCGGGCGCGGGGTGGGAGAACTCACCAGAGGGCGAAGGCGAGTGCCGAAGCCACCGACAAGAATGAGAGCTGTTCAAGGGAACCATGTCAGCCTGGACCCCAAAAGCCATCGCGAGGCCATCGCTTGGGCATGCGGGCCAGTAGCAAGGCGCTCAGGGGGGAGGGGGGGGGACAACTCTAAATAGCGACGTACCCTTCATATTGGGGGGAGAGGGGGGTGGAAACGGGGAAGTGGAACAAGTGGGTGAAGCGAGTGTATGAAGAGGGAAGAGTCGGCGATGGGAAGAGAAGAAGGCTCGAAGGTGTAATGACTGGAAGTGGTATGGAAGGGAGAGAACGAGCAGCAAGAACGTCGAGGTGGCGGACGAGATGAAGTCGGCGTGGGCTGGTTTAACTAGTATGAGCTTGTCGCGCTGGGTCCCTGGCTGGGCTGAGAATCACACGGTGGCTTTCCGTCAGCTGGGCGAAGGAGAGGGAGCGGGAGTGGCAGTGGGCGTGGTGGTGAATGTGGAGAAGGGGAGTTATTTGGGTCGCGCCGTCGTAGTCGGTCGCAAGTTGTCGCAGGGGTTCCGGGCTGGCTGGCTTAGTATGTACTTACTTACCTCTAGTGACCTCCCATAGTATCCAGTGCGAATATTTGCCTTCTGCTTCTTCCCATTGGCCGGGCCCGGCGCAGTCCCGTCGTCGCCTAGGTCTCACTTTCGGCACGTACGTGGGCGGGAATGAATGGCTCGCCCTCCGGATGGTTACAAGACAAGGCAATTGGCAAAGACAAGCTCGCGATACTCGAGCGCACCCGCGGGGGGGGAGGGAGGGCCAGAGGACAGATCCCGAGTGCACGTTGGCTTCCATCCCATGCGCTTTTTTGCCCGCAGGGTTGCTCAGGCCGGGCCTTGCCTGTTCGTGCGCGCCACACCACAGCACCTGGGAGGGAACCCTTATGCAGCACGGAGATGAACTCGCTGTGATCTATCTCCTTGAAATTGGTCCAAACCCGAACCCTGGTCTCTGACTACTTCCTTTACCACCAGCACCCGGCAGGTATGTAGGTATGTACATTAGATGCTTTCGCGGTGCATCCATCCGGGAGCATCGGCCAAAAGACAGACAAAACCGTGCTGGCTTCGACTTTAGACCCCCGCGCCACCACCACCACTACTATGAGCAGTAGCAACCGCCTCGAGGCACAACCGCCAGGCCCGTCGTCGCACGAGCCGGATGCTGCCTTGGCTGCCTGCCGGCTGCTTTTTGGTCTCGTGTGCTGCCAGGCCTCAAGCCTTGAGAATTGCAACAGCCGATGGGACGGACGCGGCCGGCATGGATTGTGCATGAGACGGAGAAGGGGGGGGGGAGATGGGGCCACGGCGGGAAGGGGAGCAGGACGAAAAAAAAAGGGGGTGGTAGCATGAACCAATTGAGCCAATCAATCGCCGGGCCCGGCAACACGAGCACCACGAGCCACCGCAATGGCGAAATTATCCAGAACACGGGGGTCGTCATGCCTTGGCAAAGCCCGCGCACGCTACGGCTTTTTGCCCGCTCGCAACAGCACCCGCCCACGCATGGTGCGCCCGTGTCGCCGGCGGGATGCGCCGCCCCCGGCTGATGTGGCGTGTGGCCGCGAGTGGGCGGCAAAGCCACCTCCTCCTTCTTCTCCTCCTCCTCTTCGTCATGCCGCCGTTGTCAGAGAGAAACCGAGACACCGAGACAGGGACGGAGAAGCGGTGCAGTCGTTGTCGTCGTCGTCGGCGGCGGCGGCGGCTTGGTGTGTGTGTTGGCAGGGATATCGTCGCGCGCGCGCGCGCCATAGTTCCAAACCGCATGCGACAACTGCCATGACTATAACTCTAATGGTCAACCGGTGAATGACAGCGTATAGATTAGTCAGAACCCCCCTCCCTAAATCAGACGTATTCGTAAATTGGTATGTAGCCAGAGGGGAGGAGGTCTGGGACATCGGACCGGTTGGACTACCATTGTGTGTAGGTACTTACCTACCTTTTCTACGAGATGGTCTGAAATGCACCATCGAGCGACTTGTCTTTCCTCGGGCTGTCTTGCTACATTGTACAGTCAACCTACCTCGTGTATCAACTTACCCGGTTCGTCTCGAGGCCACCATCCCAGATAGGTGACAGCATATCCATCCGCCCATCGCGCTCTCTCCCCAAAATCGCCCCCGAATCGCCCGATGTCACGTTCGCCATGCCAACCCTATGTCGTGTATCCATCCGCCCTACGGTTCCCGTCTTTTCGCGACCGACCCGTGCTTCTAGCCTGGGGGGGTCTGTCTCTAAGTCTTCGCCCCCGCCGTTGCAGCTCTCTTTTTGGGGGGTGGTGGTTCCCTTTCTCGTATTTGCGCCCTTTCGCGTACCTAGTTCGTGGTGGTGGTTGCTATTTCCGTCCCAGCTGACGGCTTCCTGTCAACTAATTCCCCGGCGGGCCCGCGATGGTGGGTTGAGGAATGGAAGGCCGCGCCCCTCCCATCCCCCAATCCACATTTCCATTTCGTCGGGCCGGTTTTTCGCGAAAGGAGCCCACCTTCGGTCGGCCGCCACCCTTCCCCCTTGGGGGAGCAGGGCAGAGAGAGAGAGAGGAAAAGGCCGGATGGGGAAGAGAGGGGGGTCCCAGAAAGCACGGGGGTTCCGTGACCTCCGTCGATCGTCCTTTCATTAACGGGGAACGGGGGCCCGCCAGACCGGACTCTGATGTTATTGTTGTAGGTTGGTTTGATGGGAGAATTCAATATGCCTTGGTGGAAAGGGATATAGAATCGAGGGCGTGGACCCCCCCCCTCGTGGCGCGGTCAGGGCCAAGTTCCCATCTTATACGGCCGTGTGTAAGTTCCAATGGCTTTGTATGTAGCAGTTCGGGCTGACCCAATCGGGCGGGTGACACAAGACCAATCGATCTGGATCGAAGTGTACCTCGCTGAAACAGCGATGCCAGCAGGCCATGTCTCACAAGATGCATGCAATGCACTGTCGTCGTCTCTGTCGTTTACCAGCGGCACGGGGCGAAAGGCGTGGAGGAATCTGATGATTCGGGGCTCGCGCGCCGACGCCGAGTGCGTGTGGGCGTGGGTGTGCGTATGCGTGGCATGCCAGGCCTAGCAAGTTAAGTCTCGTTCGTACGAGAACCCCCCCCCCTTCCCCCCCGAAAAACAACCTGCATCCAGACGGATGGATCGCTGCCGAACCCCATGCAAGGAAGTAAACACGACTGTGACCGGTCGCTGCAAGGAATGGATGTCTCGTTACCAGCCCCGTATGGTCTGCTTACTCCCATCGCGTGTACCGGCACGTACCCAAGTACCCCGGCCCTACGTACAGAGTCGGTGGGTGGGAGAGGTGCCCATCCTGAAATGCGCAGCTGCCCAGCTGCCTGCCGCCGTCTTATTCACATCCCGGCTTGACTCCTCCGCGCGTCTTTCTCTTTCTCTCTCTCTCTCTCTCTCTCTCTCTCTCTCTCTCTCTCTCTCTCTTTCTCTCTTTCTCCCCCGCGAGACCGGGCGTATAGTACGATGGGATGTTGACCACCCCTGCCGGTCAGGGACTAAAGCAGAACAGGTGGGGTGGGAACTTCGCCCCGTGGCCTGGGTACACGGGCTGCTGGGATGCAATGGATGGCATACAATGCGTGTGTGTGTGTGTGTGTGTGTGTGATTGGGCCTGGACCGACCACGACCCGGATTGGGTCGAGAACGCCAGACCCCTGATACTGTCGAAAAGAAAAAGAGGCATGCAACCCAACCTTTTTCCGGGGCGGAGCGACAGGGCCACACCACCATCACGAGCGCCCACTCACTCAGGAACCGCGTGCCAACGCGTGATAGTGGGTTCCGTTTGTGAGACAGCTGCACACCATCTCGGAAAGCCTGACGCGAGCATCCATGGATGGCTTCGGCGGGGCACACCGTTGGCTCACGTGCGGCTACACAAAGTGGGAGGAAGGAGGGGGGGGGAAAAACCAGGCTGGAGCCCACGGCAACTCGGGACAACATTAAACAGCGTGGGGGGCAATATCGCAATGCGAAGATTCCCTTTATTTGACGGCCTAGTCCACCATTGTAGAACAGAGAAGTAGGTCATGATCGTCGTTTCCTCGCCCATCCAGGTCTGGGACGAGGGTGGAGCCAAGTATATAAAAGAGAGAGAGAGAGCGAGAGCGAAGGAAAATAAAAATCAACCATCACCCCGTGGTGATGTGAGCCTCCCTTGCTACCTTTTCCTGTCTCTGGTAAGGGCGATGGGGAAGAAAAAAAAACCAAACCATCGCCCTCGAAGCAAAAGTCCCGCCCTTCGTGGTCGCGTGGTGTCGTCGTAAAGCCCCTTGTAGCCCAAGCAGGTAAGTAGTCTATAAATGAGAAAATGGATTCCCGTGCGGCTATTGGGCAGAGGGCCAGGACAGCGCCGCCCGGGTGGCCAGCCAACCAGAATCTGCAGCCCGGGCGGTGCCGCGAAGGACAGAGAGGCAGCCAAGCTCCTTTGGGTCCCCATTTGCCCGGGGGAGTTCTGCGGAAGCGCCCGGTGGGGATAGACGACGCAATGGATCTCCGTGGCAAGTCAGCAGGCCCGCTGAGCCTCCCCCCCGGGAACGGATGCAGCGGCCGCCGCCCCAGGGGGAGGGGAGGGGCGCTTGGCATGAGCGGGTTTGGCCAGGGGGGACGGCGGCGCCTCCGCGAGAAGCCCCTGTGGGAGGCACCAGGCCACGGTCCTGTGATCCCGGCCGGTGTGGCATACCAAGAAAGTCTTTGCGGAATCAGGAAAACGTTGCAATATCCCCCGAGAAGCCGCTGCGTGGAAGCAGGGTGGTCCGCCGCCGACAAGGAAAAACCAGACGCGTCATGGGTAGGTAAGGAAAGGTCGTTTCGTCATCCCGTCGGGAGAGTTGGTGTCGTCAGGTCGTCAAGTCGTCGATGTATGCAAATTTTTGGGTCTTTCGGCGCGCGGGTGCGCCTTCTCTCCTTCTTGTGCGATCGGGATTTTTCAGTTGGGGTGGGTAGGAAGAAAGGAAATCTCTGCGGGAATACGACTCGAAAATATAAGCTGTGAAGCTTCGCCACTTTATAATCCAACGTCCAGGGAGGGTGTTCCTTTCTCGTGCAGCACGCACGCTCTCTCTCCATCTTGTCTCGCTCGCTCTCTTCCTCTCTCCGTGTGTGGTGGTGCGTCTGTTTGCCCGCGTTTCAGGACTCCGAAGTCCATTGGCTCCGGGCATTGGGTATCACAGAAGTACCGGGACGGTACTACGAGGGGCCCCCTCACTCGGAGACGGTCGAACTGCTGCTCGAGTGGCGGCCAGACCGATGGTGGCGGCTTTCCCTGTGGCCAGCGGATGAGCCGTGACGCGACTTCTTGCTTCGCTTGCCCGTGTCGTCGGCTGGGAGCCCCTGCACGATGCCGTTGCGGGCGAGCATGCCACCATTGACGGAGAAGTTCCGACAGACCATGAAGGCCCTCATGGCGGCGTTCTCCTGGGCCAGGCCGTCCGACTCGTAGGCCAGGTCCGTCTGGTACTCGCGCCCATTGACCAGGACCAGGCATGTGTAGCCATTGGCGTCCCGGTAAATCTCGTAGGTAGGGTCTTGCCACCCCCTTCGCCGGCACAGGCCTACAGATCGTCACGTCAGCGCCTGCCCTAGTTTTTTCTGAACCGATCCGATTCGATACCGAGGCGATCGAGGCACAGCTGCAGCCCGCGAGGGCGGGAGCCGTGGACGACGGGATGCCTTTCCATGCATGCCAGCCCAACGCAAGGCTCACCACGCCCACCCCTCCCCCGGGCCGACGTTGAAGAATGACGAACAGGCTGCCAGGAACGTGGGGCCGCCAGATGGACGGTATCTTGATGGCAGGCTGCACGTCGTTCGCGATGCAGGGGTTGGCACATGTAAGACGAACTGCCACGATGGCGGCCCCACCAACGAACGCATCATCGGGCATGGATGGCCGGGCCCAGGCGGTGCAATTCGTGCCATTGAAAACGACCGAGTTACAAGACGGGGTCAACGAGATGACTCACTCTCAAGGTATTGCATGTAGAAGCCGCCCATGGTGTTGGATTTTGCCAATGGGCTGGGGCGGGAAAGGCCGGGAGTGCGGTCACAGAACCCGCGGAGAGGGATGGGGGCTGCGGTTCGGAAACTGGAAGAGGTTCCCAAGTCACCTGCGATGGAGCAAGCCGGAGCGCTAACAGAGCCGGCAGCGGCAGCGGCAGCAGAGAGCACCGGCAGGGGCGACGGTAACGGTGACAACGGTGGGCAGCGGCAACGCCGGGATGACGATGGCGGGACAGGACGAGACGGGCAAGAGGACGCCTTGGGGGGGGGGGGGGGGGGGGTATGGGTATGCAGTCGAGCCCAACCGTGGGGAGGGCGATGAGGTGTAGAAGACGGGCAAGACCGGTTAGGGCTGCTCAGGCTCGGGAGGACGAGTCTTGTCGCACAAGAAGGAGGTGTGATGAGGTGGTGTTGAAGAAGGAGGCCAGGGCTACGTATTCAGGGCTTGTGGTGCAGAGAGACGATCCATCGACGGCGAGACATGTGTGCTTTATTGCAGAAATGCGTTGCTAGTGCGGGGCAGGGATGTGATCGAAAAGGGCGGAATCAAAATAGACAGGACCGAATGGCACGGCGGGTAAGGGGGAGTGAAAAAGAGGACAAGTTCGACTGAAAGCTGCATGTAGAGATGCGGCTCTCAAAGTGTGACCCATCTTGATGTGTTGGCGCGCGTCGTCGCCAGTTGATAATACCGCAGAGACTAGGCAACTCCACTGCAACACATGGGGTAGGTATGCAGCCCGGAGACGATCTGCTCTGGATAACTCTACTACCGCTGGGTAGAGGGAGAGCATCCACGGTCTTGCTGGTCGAGACCGGGGGGGTGGGCTGATAGAGACCGGCCGGAGAGAGAGAGAGCGCGAGAGAGGGAGAGGGAGAGAGAGTGGCTTCGGGCTGGGAAGGGAAGGGAAGGAAACTCTGAGTGTACCTGTGTCAGGCCCGGCCCACCTGCTTTGAGGCCGACCGACAAGTATATGGGTTGTATACCTGCTTGTATACCTTAGCCGGCCTCCCCCTGCCCCGGCCGCCAGCTTTGCTACCGAATCGGGGATTGTTGTGTAAGTAAGGTCGGTATGTAGGTATGTAGCTGGAGCAGATGCAGAAAAAAGCCGGCAGCGCGAGGTGGTGGCAAACGGGCCAGGGCCAATCTGCATCGCGGAACGGACGCTGGGCGAGCGACGGGAAAGAAACCCGTAGTGGGATTTTTTTTAATTCATTCTTGTCTTTCCTCCGTTCTCCGTGTCGTTTTCTGGAAACCAGCAGTGAGAGAGCCCCCCTCCCCTCCCCCTCTCAGGTGAGCTGGCCACTGAGCCGGCTGACCAGTCAAGTGGTCCATATCGAGAGATACATACCTCCTTGTGTCGATGGGGCGCAAGGCTAGGTCCATGGAAAAGATGGGATGTGCCTTGTTCCGATCCCCAGAAAAAAAAAGAAGCCGAGCTGGACGAGGGCGAGCGAGCGAGCGAGCGGGTGGGCGAAATGTCACCGGCACCCAGACCGAAGGGGAAATAATAACGACATCTGGTCCTGTCGCCGGTGCTGGCGCTGGCGCTGGCTGGCGAGGTTGGACGTGCTTGGCAACCACCGATCTACATGCTTCCATACCACCTCCCGCAAGGACAAGACAGGACCGGAAGACAGGGTGGACGACGACGAGATGCGTCTTTCCCCACGCATGCACGGTATGTAGGTACGTACTATACACAGCAGGCCACCCGGTCCCCATTGCCATCTAGATACATAGTACATCCATGCCTCTGTGGATGTACATGCATGGACATGCCCACCTGGCAGCCCAGGCCCGCGAGATGCCTGCCTGTCCAAGTAAGCCCTGAAGGTAACGAACGGTCAAAAGCGTGGGCTTTTCATCATCCCTTGTGTGTGTGTGTGTGTGTGTGTATGCGCGCGCTCTCTCTCCCTCTCTCTGTCTTTTTTTTTTCCCCACCGACCCCGACCCCCCCCCCTTCATGCATGGAGATGTATGTACTTATGTATGTATGTATGTACCTACATGTGTACAGCACGAGCACCTACCTACAAGTACGTACCTCTCATGGGGAGAGCTCTTTTTTAGTAGATGACCAGGGAGGGAGGAAGGGCGAAGAGAGAGAGGGGTTTGACATCCATGAAAGTCCATTAACGGCCTACTTTTGGCTGGGCTAGACAACAAAGCCCCAAAGCTCAAGTGGCCGAGGACGTCAAAAGCCGTAGCGGGACCCACGAGGAGAGAAAGAGAGCGAGAGAGAGCGAGAGTCAGCGATTCGCAACCATCCGCGGCACGGCGGCCACGGAGGGGCATCCATGGGTAAGCAGCGGCTGGCGGGCGTACCATTGGACGAGACGGACGGGCCAATGGCAGCGCGCGAGGAGGGCAAGATAACCCAGGCGATTCGGAAAGCAACTAAACTAGGAAGAAACCACGTTGACGAGCCGACACATGGCCATGACTGGCTCCCCGTGTCTGGGCGTGAGACCGTTGACTTTTTTCTTGACCGTTGCGCGCGTGCGAGGGAGAGTGAGTGAGAGACAAGAGACGGCGTGCGAAAGGAGGGGTCCCCCCTCCCCCTCCCCCGGGCAATTGGGAAGCCGGCCGGCCGACCGCTGGCGCGCGAGGGGCAGTGGGCAGTAAGTACATGGTGGTACATTGTGCCTCTTAGGAACGGGCTCGGGTCTAGATGTACACAAGAGGCAAGTGGGCATGACACCTAGGGAAAGTAGCCCGGTAAAAGAAGCAAGGTACTTAGGTAAGGTAAGGTAAGGTAGGAAGTATGGGGAGGTAACTGGAGGTGTCTTACACGGGGGCGGCGCTGTGCTGTGACCGCATCCTATCGCATCGCATCGCATCCCACGTCCATCCATGCCCATCCATGCTCGTGGCCCATGGCGCCCATGTCGGCCCCCCTCCCCAGGCCAGGCCGGTGGGTAGAATGGAAATCTTGTCTCTGGCCCAGGCTCCAGTTCGTTCGCTACATAGGTGGTAGAGAGGAGGAGGAGGAGGAGTAGGTCGATTCTGGGGCCGGACTAAAGTGGTGAAATACCACGGGTCCGTCTCTCTCTACCTCTTAGCTGCCCGCCCACCAGGAAGTCGGTGAACAGGTTCCCCTCTCTCTCTCTCTCTCTCTCTCTCTCTCCCTCGCTCCCCAGTGGGAGCGAGTACCCTTCCCGAAGGGGTAGCTCGATTGGCCAGGGCCGAGGCGTATGTGTCTTTCCCTCGCCATGACGGGAGCTGCATGAACTCTGGCGCTGGCTTTGCTGGCCCGGCCGGTCGTCTTTTCTCTGTTCTGTCTGCAGGCTGGCTTGGCAACCCCCGGTCTCCCAGTCGCCGCCCAGCCCAGGGTCGTCCAGGGTCCAATGGGAGAGCCCCTACCGTCGCTGGCGGGAGGAGTTGCGGCCGCCGTGAATGGCCGCCCACAGGCGAGGCAGGCAGCTAGACCTAGGCAAAACCGCCAAACGCTGAACACCTCATGCAATGATGCGTTGTCATTGCCGCTTGATATTAAAAATCAAAAAACAAAGGAAAAAAATTTATATTCTGGAAGAACAAGAACGAGAACGACACCCCTCCCCTCCCCTCCCCTCCCCTCCTCGGGAAACGGAGGGGTATCCGTATGGGATCCCGTCCGTCCCGTTCGATGGATGGATGTCATCATTTACACACCAGGTACATTTCTACCTACCCACCCTATCCAACGAGGGAGAGGGAGGGAGAGAGAGGGACACACACACACATTGGAACCTCGCAGGATGGATGCATATGTTCTAAGTGAGTACTTAGGTATGTAGGTACATACCTTAATAGCCTACCCAAGGAAAATATCGCCATCGCGCAAGTCTCGGTATGGCGAACAATCTCTACAAAGATTATACACGTACATAGATAGGTAGGTACATTGTAGCTGGGTATGCAGCATGTCCGAGCCGAGCATCCATACCTCGCGCAGGTGGGTAAGTAGGTAGGTATGTATGTACTTAGGGGTGTACTTTACTGGCCGAAGACAACAAACAGTCAAGCTCCGACAGCTTTGTGGCAGAAAGGAACCCACCCGGCTTCAATCTCATCACTACCGCGCCGATGACATAGAGACATGGTGGAATACCATCCCGGGAGGTCTGGCTGGTACTTGCTTGTTACCTCCGGGAGAGAGAAGAGACCAGCAAATGGTCCCCAGCTCGCCCAGGCAGGCCATGATTGAAGGACGGGTTGCCGAGTAGCAGCCCATGATCAGCAACGATGCTACGCACAGACGTGTTCGCCCTCTCTTCCTCCCTCTCTCTCTCTCACACACACACACACATACACACACATCACGCACTCTCTTCCTCTCTATCTCTCTCTCACCATCATCGCCCTTTGTCGTCACCGTCATCATCGTCCTACCCGGGCGGCGGGACAGCCAGACTCGGGCGTCCAACAGGCTTCAACGTATGCACCCGCGCACATAAACTTGGTTCGATGCTGTACATGTCCATCATACATAGGCTGCAGCAAGCCATGCGAGAAACTTTAAATTCGGGGATACGTAGGAGGCATGGCCGATCCAGGGAGAAGCAGGACGTCTTCTGGAACCCCGATGCCTTGCTTCGAGGACCCTACGAACCGGTCCACGGTCCCTCCCTCCCTCCCTCCCTCTCTCTCACACACACACTCTCTCTATACAGTATAGGTTGACTAGCGGGGTTTAGTCGGTTTAGGTGAAGTAACCTAGGTAGGGACTATATGCGTAACGAGAGACGGACAGGCCTTGCATGCCGTCACGCCCACCCTCCCCCCCCCCCCATCTCTCTCTCCCTCCTCCCCAGGGATCCCATCGCCTTGGCTCTGTCCAGGTGGCTCTTCGTCAAGCCCCTCCCCCCGGGTGGGCCTGGGTGCACTGGCGCCGACAGGATAGCCCCGGCCGGTTCTGTCTCACGTAGCGCCGACCTGGAGACTACGAGATCTGGAGGCTGACGACGCATCGTGCGGTTCTTACTCTTCTTCTTCTTGCTCGCCCTTCATTGTATCCCTCTTGTTCTTATTTCTTGCTATGTGATCTTGCTGCTGCCGCCGCCGCTGCCCACGCGAGGGCAAGACCTAAGTACCTACCCAGATCCGCTCCTCCTCCGCCCACGCCCCCCTCCCCCCAGGCTCTGTCAGACAGGACATAAGCTTCCTGGCAGCCAATCCGACGCGCCGACGCCAATGGTCCAACAAAACCCCGGTTCTATACCGAGATGAACGCTCAGATCCAGTGAGCTTATTAGTCCTAGCCTTTTTCCCGCTGGTTTCCCTCCCTTCCCTTCCCTGCGTTGTCGCTTGGCCGAATCTTGCGGCCATGCATGCCGAAAGGTACGTTTGGACTGAAGGGATGGGACCGGGGGTGGAGGGGGGGCGTGGCTGCGTCCAAGATGGAGTGACGAAGGGAGGACGGGAGGGAATATCAAACCCACCTCTTCCTAGGTAACCTACCTAATCTATGTAGCAGCGTACGGATACTTCCAGGTGAACACAGCGGTGCGGACCCCCGAGTACGCGACCAGTGTAACACGGTAACTGTACCTGGCAAGTGTAGATGGAACCGCGCCGTATGTACAACCATGAACATCGGGGGGGCGCCTGCGTGAGCTGGACGTATGTATGTATGTGTATGTGTATGTACGGACAAGGATCCATCCCTCCCCCATCCCTCTTCACCACCACCCCGGCCTTTTACTGAAGAGACCTCGCCCCCCCCCCTTCACTCGCGTTCATAGGATTGGGCGTAAATGTCGTGCAGCACACAACGCATAGAACAACCAGGTACGCCCCCGCAAGTCTATATCGTGATGCCCAGACGCAGGAAACAAAAAAAAAACCTGAGAACGTGTGAGAGGCAAATGGAAGAAGCAGGGGGGGATGGTGGGCGAGGGGCTGGCAGCAACAGTAGCGGCGGCGGCAACGCCAACAAGCATGATCTGTAGGAGCCGCCCCACCCCCCCCCCCCCCCCCCCCCGGATTTACCTCCTCCAGCCCATTGGCAGAAAAAGAATTCATTAAATAAAGAAAGAAAAAACCCCCTGTTTGCCAGCCGGTCGGGGGAGGGGTTGATGTCATCTCAAAAAATAAATCGGACTGTTACCCCGCCTCGCCTGCTCCCGGCCCAGGCCCGGTTTTTTTTTTCATCCCAAGGCCGCAAGCTCCGGCGCGCGGCTGTGCACTGCGTGTGTGCGCTGGCCGCAGAGCCGAGCGAGGAGAGAGAGAGAGAGAGGCAATGCATCCGTCTTGTGCCCCCCAGAAAGGGAAAGAGGGGAGGAGAGGGGGTGGGCGGCGGTTACATAGTACATGGACCGGGGAGGAGGGGGGGGCCCTAGTAACGTCGTCCGGGTTTCCCTGGCCTGGCCTGGGCCCCCTTCCCGGCCGAGGGTCACAGCAAACGAAACGAACGCTCGACCAGACCGAGACCCGTCACGGGGATACAAGTGCTGGGGACGCTCGAACGTGTCCCGACTCGTTACGAAGGCCCCGTTGCTACTACGCCGTGAGGACCCGGCCGGTTCTTAGTCGCGGCAAGGAGAAAGCTGGTAGCTTACAGTCATCGCGTCCAGCCGCATAGGAACCATGAACAAGACAAAACAGTCAGCCCCCCCTCCCCCCCTCGCGCTCACTTTCAGGTACTAGAGGAAAGGGAAAAGCATGGGCATGACATGCGACAGCCACGCGACTGTGATACTCGAAGTCAACTTAAGATCTTATAGGGTTACACTGTCATCTGAAGTCGACCCGGAGACAAGTTGCGCCCGATACGGGGAGGGGTTAGGTATGTATGTATGTGTGTGGATGTGTGTGTGTGTGTGCGTGGGTTGTATGTGCATGTGTGTGTATGCGTGGGCTGACGGTCGGAGCCGACACATCCCCAAGGCCCTCCCGGGCCACGATTCAAGCGAAAGCCGGGCGAGAGTCAGACGGGAGGAGGATAGTGAGAGAGGAAGGTAAGTGGAGGGGGGGAGGGAGGGTGGAAGAGCCCAGAGGGTTCGAATGTGCGAGCCAAGCGAACGCCCGCAACCCCAGGGCCGTGTGGACATGGGGCGGGCATTCGCTGAGCAAGGGCCGGCAAGTCAAAGAGATAGAGAGAAGAGGGAGGGGAGGGAAGGAGAGGAAAGTGTGCGCGCGCGCGCGCGCGTGTGTGTATGGTACGCGAGAGGGAGAGACAGGCCACGCCACGCAGAACACAAACCCGCAGACACACACATACACACACATACACGTTACCCCCCGGCGCGCACACACATACACACACACACGCACACGCACACAACCTTTTTGTTTCGTCCCATCAGCCCAAACAGCCTTCGCGCGGTGAACTCTCTCCCACTTGGTGACGGCTTGGGGGGGGGGGGGGGGGGGCGGAGGGCAGGGGGCGAGAGGCGAGGGGAAAGCGGAAGAAGAAGAGGACGAAGAAGAAGAAGAAGGGAGGGAATCAACAAACAGATCACCAGTTCCTGACCGAAAAGAAACCCTCCGGCAAAGCCCACATCGAAAAAAAAAGGGGGGGGGGGGGGGGGAGGGTAAAGGCCATGGCGAACGTCACACACGCGCGGTCCGATGGGATGGGTTGGTCTTCTTTCGCTCCTTCATCCGTCCGGTGTCCCCCCAGGGAGGGAAGATCATGATGATCACTGATCGTTATGGCCCTCCGCCACGGGGGCCGCATTTCAGGCCGGCCGTCTCGTCCGCGCCGGTAGGGGGGAGAAAAGAGGGAGGGGCGGGGGGGGCAGATCGAACGGGAAAGGGAGGGGGGGAAGTGGGAGGTCCGTTCGGGATGTACACCCCAAGTTACGACTGTTGCTGAGGTTTTTTTTTTTGTTCTCTTTTCTTTTTTGCTTCGTGATTCCGGTGTTGTACAGCCTCGAGGGCGCCGTGTGTGGAACATGTTAGATTGGCGAATGCATGGGTTTCCCGCCGGCTGGTTTTTTTTTTTCTCTCCCCTCCACTGCAACCGGGCAAACTGCATTGGCCACCTGCTTTCGTATTACTACAGCCAAGTTCATCTATCGCCTGCAGCCTGCATACCAAGTGCTGTATAGAGAAGCCAGAAGGTGGTGGGAGAAGGGGGGGGGGGGGCAGGGCGTTGTGGTCCGAGGGGGGAGCTGGGCCCATGATGGGCCTGGGTCGAGACGGCCAGTCCAGCCGTGGTAACAGTCCATCGTGCAGTCCCAGGCCCGGCCCCGCAGGGTGGTGCTGCTCCCCAGCGTGTGACGGCCATCTGTATGTGTGTGTGTGTGTGTGTGTGTGCGTTGTGTCTTCAGTTGCCCCCGTAAGAAAACACAAGATCGAATGGATGATGCATGTCTTGGACGTCCGGTCTACCCGCCAGCCCGCCTGGAACACGGTCCGGATCTTCCCGCTCCAACGAACTCCCCCCTCTTCCACCCCCCTGAGAAACGGCTCTGGAAGCCCACTTTGTTCCGCATGTGAAGAGGCCTGCCTGAACTGACCAGAAGGGCCGCTGGATGCGCGTCCCATAAAAGACCGTCCCATGCACCTGCCGGCCGCGTATTGGCTGGGCCCCCGAAGGCGGCCGCCTCGTCTGCGGCCGCAAGCGGGTCGCGTCTCAAAATCCCGGCTTGCTTGAAAAGTATGTCATCATTTCCTCACGCTTCTTGGGGGGGATGCTGTAGACGGGGTCGGTAGGGTTGAGACGGTCTTGCTCGTCAAACAGCTGGGGGTCCGAGTAGGGGGCCGTGGTGTAGGCCGCAGGACCGCCGCCCTCTGGCAAGACGGCACTCACCACGTGTTGTGCGGAGCTGAGCCCGCTCAGCACATAGCAGGTGTGATATGCGTCAGAGCGGCTGCCATGGCGTTGCGTGCTTAGCGAAGGGGCCCACGATGCGTCGAGTTTTCGGTCAACTTACTGGCTTGGCTTGTCCCTCATGCCCCCGCGTGCCGAGTGATCCTGCCCGCAGGACATGATGTACCGGATCAGGCCCTCGCGGTCGTAAAAGCTCAGAAACTCCGAGGCGGCCTCGTGTTGGGGCCCGGCTCCCTGGGCCGCGTGCGGTGTACCTCCCCCTCCCCCTCCCTCTCGTCCGCCTGCTCCTCCCAGGCTGGCCTGGATCAACGGCCAGCATGCACCCACCCAGTGGCTGTAGCAGCCGTCAACGAGCTTGTTCGTACGACCCGAGAACCCGCCTTCCGGGGCGTACTGGCGCGAGGAGAGCCAAGAGATAAGCCGTGGCACATCGAGCATTCTGATTACGTAGGGTCAGAGACGTCCGTCTTTGTTGTCACGCCCTCAGTGGACAGACAGGCCCGATGCTGCATACCTTGGGATGATGCGGTGCGGAGCATCCAGGATGGCCAGACAGCCTAAAGCGCAGAAGGCATATGCACCATGGGCTTCGGCGTCTGGCCTGGCGGATATGCCGCCTTCGAATGTTTGGCCTACCTGGGTTAGATCGCTGCCCGCCGGAGGCGAAAGGGGGTGTACCTGGGCTTACATCGGCGTACATAGGCGGCCAGGCCGGTATATAGGTCAGTGAGCCCGGCGGCCCTGGCGGGGGAGCCAGGTGACAGCTCGAGTGGGATGTCGAGCAGTGATGTGATGACGGCCGCGCAGTAGGCTCCCCTATCATGGTCAGAGCCTGACCACCAGGACGCGGGCAGATGACTCACCTCACGTCGACCTCGCCCCCCAGGGACATCTGGAAGCCTCCGTCTGGCTGCTTCAGGGCCGAGAGCCACTTCCACATGGCCCGCCGGTCGATGATGTCGTAGGCCGACTCTCCGCCCACAATGGCGAGGGACAGGACCACGGCATAGGTGGTTGCAAGGTGCGAGCGCTGGCCGAAGCCGCCGCCAAAGCCCCCTGTCTCGTTTTGCATGTGACGAGCCGTGGCGACCACGCCCTCGCCGAACTTGGAGACGTCGGCTCCGAGCATGGACAGGCCATTGAGAGCCCAGTACATGCACCACGGGCGGCTGGCATCCGCCGCCACGAAGGGGGCCGGCAAGTGGCCCAGCGTCGACTCGAGGTAGGTGACGTGTCGCTGGCGGTGCAGATGCGGCACGCCGTGGACGTTGTACTCGATGCTGCCGTCCTCGGCGGCGAGGAGAGGCAGGCACATCTCCACCGTCTTGTCCTGCGCCTCGGACGTGACGGTCACCAGGGCGTCCGCGATCGGCGGCCCTGTGGTGTAAAGGGGGTCGATGGCGAAGGGGCGCGGGCGCGTCGAGAGCCCGGCCATGTGCGAGACGACCTCCTCCTCCACGCCGGGCGTGTCGGCACGCGAGCCCGCCGTCGCCGCGGCGCTGCGCTGGGCGGCCATGGTCCTCTTGCTGTTCTTGAACGGACCTCGCTGACGCGCACGAGCCAAGCTGCTCTTTACGGGCATGGGCTGGGGAACGCTCGCCTTGGCCTGCAAGTCAAGAAAGGGAGGCGTGAGGCTCGCGGGCAACGACGCGGGCCTGCCACTGATAAACCTCGAGACTGCCGGGCGCGTGCACTGAGGCCCGGACCCGTTGATCAGCCCGATGCGCGCTGACCTGATGCTGGTGATATTTGGGCGTCCTGGGCGCCTACTTTCGGTACTTTGGTTAGGTGACGGCCAGTGTCGAGCCCAAAATTGAGGCTCTGGCTCTGATCCCGGTAATATCTCGGCAGAGCGCGCGCGTATTGGACCGGGGGATGTAAGTACATCTTCCACCTCGACGCCTATTGGGCCTCCCATGGAAGTCAGACCCAACCGTCTCTCTCTCCCTCTCCTTTATGCCCTTTCTCAAACAACGTGCTTTCCATCGTCATGAATTGCATCCTGCAAGGTGTAAACGCTCGCTTCCAACCACTCACTGCACACCCGCCGCCACATACACGATTCTTCCTCTCCAGCCTTAGTTGCCCTTGCCCACGGTAACGCGGAAACGGGCAATGACGTCAACGGCGCACAGGGCTGAGCTGGGCCAGCGCGCAACCGCCGTTCCTGCTTCACGTCACTCGACTGTCCGTGGGTGGTTTTTATTCTCAATAGGAGCAATGGAATCCATTCCGGAACGAACACAGGGACGGGGAACGGTGGGTGCCTGCCAATAATAGTGTGGAATGACGTTTCCATTTGGCCCTCGACGACCTAACGGCCCTGCACCGGTCAATTCTGGCTTCAAAGCGCCTTGGAACACGAGGGAACATCCAGTCTAGCTGGCTCATGCTGTTGCCCTCTCACCCCTCTCGAGAGAACGACCGGACAGCATATTGCATCGCATCGATCGCCGACTACCTTCAAATACGCGCGGCTCAGCCTCGTTGACGACTCGAGTCCTGCAGTCTGCTCAATTCGGCCTCTCCGGGGCCACCTAACAAGTTAGCCAGGTCAGTAGCGATGCGCCTAGTCCCCGCCGTCTTGGGCCGTGCAATAAGTAGGGAGGCTGGACCGCACCAAGATTTCACGATATCCAAAGATCCACTACGTTCTTGGGTCTTCGCACCCACGCTGCATTTCAGGCCCTTCACCCAACGCGGGGACGACTCGAGCACACTCAAGCGATCGATTTCGAAAAGACATTGCCAATGTTGGGTCGACCCATAGAAATAACGGGCCCCCGGGACGGACACGCTGATTGATAGCTATTGATATCTACTTCTCTCAGGGTCCTGGTGACTGATTCAAGCGACGCGAAAGCTCACGTGGGCAGTGCAGGCGCAAGACACGCGTGGCCTGCCGGACTAGGAACCAGGCATCAGAAGACGAGCCGCGCTGAGCAGCTGAGGTCTCCGAAATCCACGGGGATCGGGCAACGGTACCGAGTAGTTTCCAAGCACTTTGTCCATCTGGCCTCAATGCTTCCGCCCCACGCACCGAGCGAAAGATGCAGCGTTCATCCCTCCTCGCTGGCGATTTCCCACCCGCGCGCAACGAGGTGTGGGAATAGCCTCCTTCGGTCATTCGGACACGGGTGAAACACGCCAACCTCACTGGCTGGTTATCTTTGGAACCTCCGACATGGCTCGGTCGAAACGAGCCGATCTGCCATGGGCACCGGCGGCAGGAGGACCCTGAGGGGGGGGTCATTGGCTCGCCCACCGGGAGGATGCACGGGCGTAAGGCGGCATCCGCAACCCCTCCTCCATCCGCCATTGCTCAGGACCGTCAAGGAGGTTGACCGCATCGCGAATCTCAAATGGCGAATTTCCCCATGTCTCAGAAACACTCCTCCGGGGTTCCTTTTGCGACCTCTCACCGACTATGCTGTGGCGGCCCGGGCTTGAGCGACTCTGCAGAAAAAGCAAAAAGCAACTACCGGCCCTCATGGCTTGGGTGGGAAGGCGGCTCGTCGGCTTCATGATAGGCGGCCAACCTCTTTATCCCGACGTGGCTGACTCGCGAGAGACGGCCGACGCGCTGCCCACGCTGTTGCTTTTCCCCCGTGTTGGACTTCCAACGCTCGTGACCGCGTGATGCATCCTCCCGTGATAGCAGCCTGCGCCACGGGACGCAAGGGATAAAGCAGCAGCCGCCATGGTTCTGTCTTTTCCCGAGATGACTATAGTGAAATATCGATCTGCCATGTCTCAACGTCCCGGACCAATGGCTACCCACCCAGCCTCCCTGGCAGGCAGCGCGAGACGGCAAATGGAGGGGGGGAGGGGGTAACGGGAGGCAAGGTGAGGAGCTATCAAGGGCAATACTATACTCACCAATGGTATACAACCAAGTGTTGTGCAACACAAACGCACATCACCATCCCCGCAACCGCCTAGGGCCGCTCATGTCGAAGCGCTTTCCACGACAGGCAGGCCGTTTGCTTGAGCGGGGAGGAGGATGTTGCAAGTCGCAATCCGAACGGAGACACCGGGCCCTCCCGGTCGTCCCCGTTGTATCGTAGCTGTCCGTCCGTCCCCGTAGCGCGCGACTACCTACCTACGTAACAGGGACGATAGGACGATGGAAGCCCGCGACCAGGTCAGGCCCTTGCCAAGGGTCGTCCCGGACGGTATACTGCAGCACTGCTGACAGAGGGCCGGAGACTTTGGAATCTACTGGTGGAGTCCTCACGTCGATCGACACACGAGCGAGGGAGCCGTCCTGGTGCCGGCGTGCAGCTGGCGGCAGATCAGTGTCGCGGTGTAGGGTGGCGAAGCCATCGTGTGAGACGTGCGTGCGAAACGGGAACCACCACGACCTTATCCCACCACCCACCAATCCCCTCCCCCAATGCGAAACCATTTCCTGGTTCGTGCGACAAGAGATCCCCGGAATACCAGACGAACTCGCAGACCATTTCACGGCGTCTCTATGCCTATTTGCGTCAGCCTCGCCGGGCAAGGAATGTTGCCGCATGGTCTTGGGAGACGGCGTGCGCAGCCGTGGCACATACCACGCAGACCTCCCAGTCGTACACACTGGGACGACTAGTATGCATAGGGAGCCATCCATGCAAGTGCCACTGGCAGTGGGCTCCTCCCAGCCAACCAACCTCTTCCCATACGAGCGACTCTACGTGTATTTTTACACGAGCAGGTCTCGGCTGGCCACTCGCCGGCCCCAGGGCGGGTTTGGACGCGCCGCGAGACCCAATGGCCCTCTTCCCCAGGCCTGCAAGACCTGTTTTCAGGCCTCGCACTGTTCCATAGCCGCCTGGCCCTACCCATTCCGGCTAGCTATGCGCAGGCCACTGCTAGCAGGCTGCAAGTCATCGTCAGATTCTACTGGCCTCGCATGCGATTGTAGCCAAAACGAGTGTTCGCTGGTCGCTTGTCGCCGGGCCAATATCATGGTCTCGTTATGGCCGGCCGGGATCAGGGTTTTTGCAAAGACGCGCGGGCTAGTCAGCCAGCCCGGAGGCGAACATTCGGCGAACATTCTTGGAAGTGGGTTGTGCTGGTGAAAATGAGGGGCGGCGGATGCCCAGCATGGATCTCTGCTGAGCCCGGCCAGCGAGGCCTTTTCCCCGATTTCGTGGACTCCGTCGCGGTACATAAACGAGACCCGGCAAATAGTGTACCCTGCTGGTGATCCACCGGGAACCCTGTCTCCTTGTGCACCGGGGGGATGTCAATGAATCCATCCGCGGATGGATACATAGCAGCCAGACAGTGCAGTGCACACTGGCACCTCTAGTGTTATGCCTCCTCCCCCGCGAGAGGCAGACACTTCGCACACACACAGACAGCCCCGGCGTTGACAGTGCAGCCAGGCAAGGCCGGCCCAAGGTACCGACGAGACTGTGGCTGTTAGTGACACAGAGAGATGCCAGCTGCTCGCTTAGCACGTGGTGATACCAGATACCACTGGGCGCGCCATCGAGGCACACCATCCGCCGGCAGTCCTGGGCCATGGCCCTCTGGAGAGGTGCATGAATGCCACGCCTCGTGTGAGACCTGCTCCAGGTATGTCAGCCAGGACCACGAGCACTGGGGCATGTCATCCCGGGCGGAGTGATGTGGTGCTGTACGGAGGGCGGGACGAAGGGAGGGGAAGCCGTCTTCTCTTTGGCCGAGCCTCGGGTATCGACATATCGCTTTGTTGTTCCGTCCGACAGCCACACGGCACCGTAGCACAGACGGGGAAGGGAGAGCCCCCATGAGGCGATATACAACCTATCGTGTACGGCCTGTGTTGCTGTGGGCAGTACTTACCGGCGATGATCGCACCCGTGTTGGCAGTTACATCTGCACCGAGGTGAGGGGCCCAGGTGAGCGTTCAGTGGCCGGTCTCGTCTGCAGGCTGAGTTGTACCTACAGCAAGGGACCCAGCGAGGACACTAGGGTACTGGGCTTTAGCGCGGTACTTGTTGCAAATGGCCCCAAGCGTCACGCCATGCGGTAGTCGGCCGCCGAAGCTGAGCCGTTTGCATGGCCTGGTCGTGGTCCAATGAGCCGGAGGCGAGGGCAATTATCGAGCAGGATGCCCGTGCGACGGCTGTTCCACTGTTGGCGTCGAGATGGTTGAGTTGGAGTTGTGGTGGATGCGGCCGCGGTCCAGTTCTTCAGAAGCTGCGGGTGCCGTGTCATGAACGGCCCAGTGGGCCGCCTATCGTCGTATGTGTACGGAGTACTCGTAGTTTTTTTTTTTCCTTCAGGGGTTCTCTCCCGAAGGTGCTTCGCTGACCCTTCTGTCGGAGGGGTTGGCGCGCACTACAGCGCCCAGGTGGGCCGGCTCTCGCGAGAGGAGATCCAGATCCAGATCTGGACGCCGAGCCATCCCGGGGCAGGGTCTCGCTCCTGGATGAGACAGAACCCAGCCCAGGAACAGACCGTTGCAGGTACAGACGGGCCTGGCAGGATAAGAATAAGACGGGACAGGACAGGACAGGACGACAGCGACTGGGCGACGGGACGAGGACGGACTGGAGGGCCACAATTATGACTTTTTCGGTGGTGGGCTGTGTGAGCGGCTCGAGTGGGCGTCAAGCGTGGCCGTCTGAGGGGCACAGGACTGGAGCGACGGGACTCCACGGGAAAGCGATACAGGCCGTCGATCCACGTCCGTTGCAGGTAGGCCGCAATGCGGCCAAGCGAAGTCCGTCGTCGGTTGCTGTTGGGAGCGAGGCGATTTAATAGCAGGCGAAACCAGACTTGGGCAAGGCCCGACGGGCTGGCTGGCTTGGTTCAGGTCAGCAGATGGGGGATGGCGGAACGTGGTCGACGACGCGACGCCGCCGTACGATATGTGTGGGTGTGCGTGTGTGTGGAAGCCGAGGGTCCGTCTGTCTTCCTTCCTACACCTCCGTCTCGTGCCAGCGGGAGGAGTGTATCTAGTAAAGAATGTACTTCCGTGGTTGAGAGCCCTGGTAGTCGCCGCCGGCAACTCGCTCGCCAATAGCCGTGGCGATCGCCGTCCTGGGTACATCCGTCGTTGAGGGTGTCAGAGTCCAATGAGTATCCAGCGGATGGTGGATGCCAGGATGGGGGCCACCAGAATTGGATAGGAAAAAGAGGGGGCGGCCCTCGGCGCGGCCAGACGGGAGAGAAGCCTTTGGTCGTTCTTTTGGCTCCTTTGTGGCTCCTCTGGCTCCTCTGGCTCCTCTGGCCCCTCCGGGGGACGCAATAGTACCGACAGTACGGAGTAGGTAACCTCCAGTTGGATGGTAGGTATCTACTTACATAGTCGTCTCAGAATAGTACCTACCTACCTACCTACTTGGGTAAGTTGGAGGAGTATAGGATTCGAGAGGGCCTCACTGCCTGACTATTTCTATACCAGTTTCCTCCCGTTTCCGGTCCGTCTGCTTTCACCGTATTATATCAGAAGTACTGCCTGCGTATGTAAAGTACAGGTCCCCGCAGCGGGTGATGAGAGGAGGGGATGAGATAGTATGTAGTAGTTGTTGTTGTCTGTAGTATGTAGCAGTCAGTTGCCAGCCAGTGATGAGTGACCACCATCACCCATCAACACCACCCACACACACACACAATCATCACGAAATCCCCCGGTCGCCCTTCAACGGACACGCCCCCCCCCCCCCCCCCCCTTCTCCCCTCCCGTCCGCTGTCGCGTCGTCCATGTCCTCCTACAGTGCTAATGCAGCCGGCAGCCCACCGTCCGGCGGCGATTGGCCGGCTCCATGCCCACCCTCCATCGTGTGATTGGCCGGCGACCTGCATCTCCCAGCCCCAGGCCGGGACAGCCAACGTTCGTCTTCACCGCTCTTCCGCGCGCTCAATCTCACCCACTTTCAAGGCCGCGGTCCCCTCGATATCCTCGATCGGGTGCTCGACTTACCTCTCCCGCATCTCTTCTCACCACCATCCCCCCCATACTGCTGTCCCTCGAGCCCCCAGGGACCTTGAACCGTCATCCCTCGAAAGAGCGGTGACAGCTCTGCCAGCATACAATACTAGCGGCCTTCTCCTGAACCTGTCAAGGCACTCTCCTCCTTCGTTCTGTGCCCCTTCGACAACAATGACCTTTGAATTCAACGCCGGTGGGGGAGATGGGCTGCTAGATTTGACCTCATTCGACCACCACCCGCGGGAACGCTACCCCTTCACCACGCCCGCCGCCGCCGCCAATCCCGCCCTTTCGGCTTCGCAGATGGCCAACGCCGCCCCGGGCGCCTGGCCCCCCATGGCCATGGACCCCATGGCCGCCGGCCCCGCGACCGCCGTGTCGTCGCCCGGCGAGTCCCAGCACTCGCACCACTCGCCGCACTCGCAGTCGCAGTCCTCCTCGCCCACCCAGCACAGCGCCAGCGCCAGCCCCTTACAGCCCTCGCCCACCTTCCCCGGCGCCGCCCAGCTGCACTCACCACAGCTCCTGACCGACTGGACGCTGCTCCAGCACCAGCAGCAGCACCAGCCCGCGCCGCAGGACCTCTCGCACTTCCTGCCGAACAACACCCTGATCCCCTTCAGCCCCTTCCCCGCCAACTTCCAGCCCCATGCCGCCCTCGGCTACCTGCCCGCCACCACGCAGGCCCTGGACCAGTCCATGCAGCCCTTCCACGCCATGTCGGCCATGGAGGACCCGCAGGCCATGCAGCACCAGTGGGAGGGCATGGGCATGGCCAACTGGCAGGACTTTGGCGCCTCGCTGCAGTTCCCCTCGGATGGCCTGCCCCGGTTCAGCAACATCGGTAACCAATCGCCCACGGGCACCTACCTCGAGGTTCTTTCGCTCCCCAGCACCGGCAGCGACCAGGGCTGGACCGCCGTCGACATGTACCACGCCTCCAACTTCGACTCCTATCCCGCCCAGGCGCCCGCCCAGAACGCCGCCATCTTCAACCCCGGCCAGACCCTGCACATAAGGACGCCCTCGGACGCCACCCATTCCGACTCGTTGAACTTCAGCAGCGGCAGCTGGGAGGAGGTGCCCTTCAACTACTCCCCCTTTTCGCCCAGCTCCTCCTCGGAGACGTACTCGGACCCTTCAAATCACCGCGAGTGCTTCCACGGCGAGAGCCATCACCACCACTCTCACTCGCACTCGCACTCGCACTCGCACTCGCTTTCCTCGCAGCACTCGCAACAGTCGCATCACCACGGCCACTCGCACTCGCACTCGCACGACGGCATCAGCCCCTCGTCGGCCGTGTCGCCCCTGCAGATCAAGCCCACCGTGTCGACGACCCGAAGCAGCCCTGCCAGTGGCTCCGGCGTTGCCTCCCCGCCGTCGAACCCGACCATCCGTCGAAACTCGGGCCCGAGGAAGAGCCCCATCGCCAAGCCGACAAAGTCGGTCACCCGCCGGATATCCAATGGCAAGAAGGATGGAGCCGTCGAGAAGAAGGTCGGACGCAGAAAGGGGCCTCTGCTACCGGAGCAGCGCAAGCAGGCTAGCGAAATCCGGAAGCTGCGGGCATGTCTCCGGTGCAAGTTCCTCAAGAAGACTTGTGATACTGGCGAGCCTTGCGGCGGCTGCCAGCCGTCTCACGCTCGCCTGTGGCAGGTTCCTTGCACGCGTATCGACATCAAGGACATCGGGTACTTCATGAAGGACTGGAAGGCCGACTACGAGCGTCACCTCGGCCGTGGTGTCTCGGTGTACAACGTCAAGGGCTTCGCCCAGAAGGAGACCCTCATGTGGATCACCCACGGCTACGGCTTCTGCCTGCCCATCATGGTGCGTGAGGTGTTCGTCGCCGACGACAGCTGCTTCCAGGCCGACTGGGTCGAGTCGTACCAGCCCGAGCAGGAGCCGATTGAGTTTGAACTTAAGACGGAGCGTCTCGATGTCGGCGAGAAGGGCATCAGCACGGACGCGCTGGGCGAGTACCTCGACAAGCACATTGACAATGCCTTCGAGTCCTTCATCGATGACCACTTCGAGGGTACGCCCTTCATCACCGAGATCCTCAAGACGGCGCATCGCTTCTACCAGAAGGAGAAGCTGCCGGTCCTCCGCAAGGCCCTCAAGCTGGTGCTGGCCTACAACCTGACCATGCACATCACCCTGGTGGAGTCGCAGGGTTCCGAGGCCGACATGGACGGACAGATCGATGACGAGGATTCCAAGTACTACGGAAAGTACGTGGCCCCTGTCATGGTCAACTTCCAGATCAAGTGCGCCATGGCGGACATGTGGCGCGAGCTGCAGAAGGACATCCTGGAGGAGCTCTCGGCTCTCTACTCGAGTGTCTACAGTGGCGACCGCCTGAAGAACTGGCCCACCATCTTCATGCTGGCTTCCATCCTCCTGGCCGTGTGGGAGGAGATGCAGTTCGACTGCCACTACCGTGTGCCCGACCCGGTCGCTGTCGAGAAATTCTGCACCGACATGGAAACCACCCCGGTCGGCGTCATTACCGGCCTGTTCCACGCCATCTCCCAGAAGCTCCCCGCTCTGGCGGACTGGGACACCGAGCGCCACGGCCAGCTCCTCAACAACAACACGGCTGTGTGTGAAGCCTTGACCGAGGTCCGATCCCACGTCCTCAAGCATGGTAAGCCCAATACTCTAGACCCTGACTCGCAGTGCCTGTACTGACCCGCCCTTCCAGAATCGTACCTGCGCACTCGCAACACGTCCAAATTCGACAGATACGACTTTGACTCCCTGTCAAACAAGTTCCTGTCCAAGCTGGTCATCAAGGCCAACTAGGGCGCCGCGAGCTGGCGACGGTGCTCGGACGATGGTACATTCGAGCTGCGTCTCGGCCGAGCCTTGGTCCGCGACCTTCTTGGCCCTTTTTGATTTTGCCTCTTTTGCTTGTTTCATCCTGCTCGGTTCATTTAGCGACGGCGTTCATCTGAGGATCTGATATTTTACATCATGACCTATCCTCTGCGCGCCCAATCATCCCCATCTAACCTTACCCTTCTTCGCCTTCGCATTCCCTCGCTTCACGGCTGGTCACCGCCAACTCGAAACCCCATCATGCGACGACAGAACACGCTTTCTTTGCGCCATGTTGAACGGACTTACGACCTTTTTTACGACACATTCGACGAAATGTATGACTGTTTTTTTGGCACATCCTTTTTTTGTCTTTGTTTCTTTTCACATTTACCTGGGGCAGTTTTGCAAGCGACCCAAAACGATAGCGCTAGTATGGAGATCATGTCTTATGATAAGCATGGGTTATGGAATGACTTTTTCACATACGCAAGACGTACAAGAAGAGAGCATAGAAGACATATGCATATGGTTTGTTGGCGTTTGTTGGGGCGTCCAAAAGGGACAGCCTGAAGCCAGCCTGTTCAAGCGTGATTTTGGATGAACGAAGCATCGACGAGGCTGCGGAGTAGGTGGTCGACAAGTGTGGTGGCATTTCTCCCGAGTTGTTGGATCTGCTGCCGAGGGCTCTCTAGCCCGTTCTTGAGCACCTCTAGAATAATACATATATTCCCGTCGCACTTCATGACTCCCTTCCTTGCTCGACCTGCACCGTACTTTACCTCGGGCGTACAAGGTAACCGCTTTGTGTACCGGACTGCTTCGTCATCTCACGGGGAGCTAACTGTATACCACTGGCGGGAGGACCAGTCACAAGTACAGGCCGCCCCGTCCGTCACCCACACACCCGTCTCGTATCACCCAGTGTGCAAGTAGGGTGGGCCCAAAATATCGAGGCACTCCTCGTGGTCTACGAGTCTGGGTACAACTGAGCACCGCGTCCCGAACCCCCAGTGCAGATACCTCTGTATTTTCAAGTTCCGCCGTGCGTCGCCCCTATCAGACCCTGACAGACGCAAACGCAAACGGAGCAGCCGCCGAGCACGACGAAAGCACGCCAGACGGCGACCCATAGCGCTGGCGTGTAGTCGGGCAAGCCCGAGCGTTTCCCATCGTACGCCTCCAGCCTCTACGACGATGCTCCGTCCGGTCCAAGTGCCGCCGGCGGCCCGCAGCCGTGGAACCACGCCGCGGATCGTCGGCGTCTTTGTAGCGGCCCGTGGTTCGGAGCCTTCAGCCTCGGCGACGAGGAGTCCCAGGAAAAAGCCTCGACCCAACGACTCTCGTGGGTTCGGCCCCGCAGACCGAGATAGCCGCCCTTTTTCAAGACGGGGAAGGTGATGGCGACGGACGAAAGCGACCACGCGTTGCCCATCCGTCTCGTACACCCACCCACCCACCCACCCCCAGGCGCGGGCACATCCGCACGCCGATTGCGAATTCCCGAGTCATTTACGCCGGGCGCTCACCAGCGAGGGAGGGGTGTTCCCTCTCGGGGGAAACCGTCATTTGTCTGTTCCCTTGCTTTTGGGAGCGGGAGGGGGGACTACAGCCCATCAAGGTCGCAGATAAGACGTGTACTTACTTCGGGGAGTCAACCCCGCGCCGGATCACGCAATCGATGTAAGTCAGCTCTCCCCTTCGAGATAAGATTTGCCCACGGTCCCCGAAGGGAAAGCAAAGGGGCCGAGGGCGTGGCATTTCCCGTCTGAGTGGCGGCTTACGTGCAGAAAGCATCCCTGGGGGCCACAGTACGAGCGCACTGTCGGTATAGATGCAAAGCAGATGACAGGGTGCGTTCTGAGCGAATCTGTGTTGGCGCTGGAGGGCTCCCCATTGATGCCCGGAACATCCTCTTGGGACCAATCAATGCGATGACAGGGCAGTCGAATTCACCACTCTTTTGGCCCTCCGCGGGACGTACCTACATAGCACCTTAGCCTCTCCAGGGTTGCGGTCGCCGTCGCCGTCGTCTCCCCGCCGGATTACCCGCCATCTCCCACAGCCTCTCATCATGCCGGGAGGCTGCCAGCGCCAGAACGCTGTTCCTTCCGACATATGCCGGCCGGTTCCTCGTGAATATACCCCATGTGTTAGGTTCCCATCTCATTATTCAGTCTGTCCAAAGTTGGCTCAGCACGCCATCGGTTTGGAACATCCGGAACGTCGGGGCGACTCGATGCGGGTTATGCATCGGTTCAACATGGGCGGTTTTTTTTTTCGGCACCGAGATAGTCACGACGGATCGACGGTCTCATTATAGATGCATACGCCTCCCACTTGTATGCTCCTAGCCGCCGGATTTGTGAACAGGCCCCAACTGGCATCCCGAAGCCAGCAAACACATATTACCAGCATGCGATTTGCGATGTGACATACGCTTCCGCTTCATGCCTGTATGCGGCATCTGACTCGTATGGCTAGAATAGGTGCACGAATCATCCCATGAAGAACCTTGCTATGCCGAAGTTTACTTTGGGGAGAAGGCAACGTGAGATGCGCCTAGGCCGGGTTGGCTTCCGGTCAAGAAGGTGTATGCCCAGGGGTGCTGAGTGGCGCGAACTAAAGCAATGAGGCTGTGTGGTCGGTGGGGTGTAAGATATCAAGACCGACTGCGTCGGGATGATGGCTTCATGACCCGAGAAATGACATTGTCAACGGCTCACATGCGCAAGGGACTGTGGTGATGCCCGAGCCATGACGTTGGCTCTTGGCCGCCTCCAAGGGTCCTCGAGTGTCTTGGATGGAGCCGCCCACCCCCCGCAAACCAGGGAGTTCGGAATGGATCCGACTCTGGTGGCAGAACCCCATCGTGGAAGTTGGATGGTAGGGGACGGGTCTATTAGTACAAGTATCCAATCCAGGAACCGGCATGGGGAGATGGGATTGTGCGAAATGCCAGCCGCTCAACACGGCGCTTTTTGGGTCGGCTTGCGGGCGGGCAACGAAGTACTTATTTGCCACCCCGGATGCGCCTGCCTGTTTGTATGGAGGGTAGTATCCATTCATGCTGGTATGGGAGGCCCCGGCTGCCAAGGCTGTTTGCTTCCTTCTCAACTCCCGACGTCGCACCCCATTTACTGACTGCCCGTTTGGACGGGAAGGGCATTCATTCTACAGGGGCTTTGTCGGTTTCGGCTTGTACGGAGTAAGAGGAAGCTGGAGGTTACCCATTGGGAACCTGACCAAAGTGGGTCGTGTACTTAGCTCGCTCGGCCTCCACCATGGAACCATCTCGTGGCCCGGCTGTCCTTATCGAAGGGGGGAAATGGCTACAGGCTGACAGGTACTTTCGAGACGCTTTTGGAGGTTTCCAACACAGGTGGCCCGAAGTGAAGAAACCCGATCATTAGTTAATAGCACCGGTTGTATATTTCAAAGCAAGCCTGGAGACGAAACTAACCAACTGCCTTGATTATTGTTCACCCTTCCAGTTCCTTATCTCCCGTTCCGACACGGGTCCAATGGGTGTTTGGGTTGATTCAGGCCACATGACGTGAATGTGGGCCCCCCGCGGGTGCTCCTTTCTGGGCCTCCATTCACCTCCTCGCCGCTGCTGCCTTACAAGTTGGAAGCCATGGGATAGGCAACCTTTCTGGCAACAACTGCACAGGCTGTTTATTTTCCTTCCCATCAAACAAACAGGAGCATAAATTGAGACTGGCCTTTGCCAACTTCCTCCCAACCTCCATCAGTGGCCACCAACTTTCCAGTTCCGCATACACTTACTTCCACCCTTCATCACGCACGCCACTGCATCCAGCGCCCAGCAACATCACCGCCATTGTCGCCCCAGTCGGTACGAGTCGCACCGCAGCGGTAAGTGAAATCTCCCAGCCACGTCTCGTCCCTTCCAGACCCTTCCCCACGCTGCCAAGGTGGCGCATATCTTGCCCCTGTCGGGTCGTTCAAGCCTCCAGTTTGCCAGCCTGCTCGCATGGGGGGGGAAACTGGGCCAGGTGCTGATGAATCACCTCGCTTTTCGCATCGGGCTACGCTGGCTGCGCCAGGCCGCTACGTAATTGGCCGGGGTCTCCTCTCCCTCCCATTCCGCCCCCTTCTGTTCACTGCTCCCTTCCCCCCCTCCCCTCCCATGGAACACAGTCACTGCGCCCCTCCTTCTAAGCAACCTTCCCTGGGCCCTCCTTCCTGCCTCCACGCCTCAGACCATCGACCTGCCTGTGCGCTTGCCTGAACCTATTTATTCCCTCCACCACCCGCCCGCCGCCGCCGCCCTCCCTCTCTTCCATCATTCCTCCCAACCCAACCATCCATCATCGTTGGAGTGCAACCTCGCTGATCCCATCATCCACCCTCAGTCATCTCTCTTCCTCTCGTCAGCAATACTACATACCAGCCACCGCCGCGATGCAGATCTTCGTCAAGACCCTCACCGGCAAGACCATCACTTTGGAGGTCGAGTCCAGCGACACCATCGACAATGTCAAGTCGAAGATCCAGGACAAGGAGGGCATTCCTCCTGACCAACAGCGCTTGATCTTTGCCGGCAAGCAGCTCGAAGACGGCCGGACCCTGTCCGATTACAACATCCAGAAGGAATCCACCCTGCATCTCGTCCTCCGTCTCCGCGGTGGTATGCAGATCTTCGTGAAGACCCTCACCGGCAAGACCATCACCCTCGAGGTTGAGTCTTCCGACACGATCGACAATGTCAAGTCGAAGATCCAAGATAAGGAGGGTATCCCTCCGGACCAGCAGCGTCTGATTTTCGCCGGCAAGCAGCTTGAGGATGGCCGGACCCTCTCCGACTACAACATCCAGAAGGAGTCCACTCTCCACCTCGTCCTCCGTCTTCGCGGTGGTATGCAGATTTTCGTCAAGACCCTGACCGGAAAGACCATTACCCTCGAGGTCGAGAGCTCAGACACCATCGACAACGTGAAGAGCAAGATTCAGGATAAGGAGGGTATCCCGCCGGACCAGCAGCGTCTCATCTTCGCTGGAAAGCAGCTCGAGGATGGTCGCACCCTCAGCGACTACAACATCCAGAAGGAGTCGACGCTGCACCTGGTGCTGCGCCTGCGCGGAGGTATGCAAATCTTTGTCAAGACTTTGACTGGCAAGACGATTACGCTGGAAGTGGAATCATCGGATACCATCGACAACGTCAAGAGCAAGATCCAGGACAAGGAGGGCATTCCCCCGGACCAGCAGCGTCTCATTTTCGCTGGCAAGCAGTTGGAGGACGGTCGCACCCTGAGTGATTACAACATTCAGAAGGAGTCGACACTGCACCTGGTGCTCCGCCTCCGTGGCGGCCAGTAACTGGGCGAAGCCCAACGGTTTTGCTGCTTCCACGTACGAGTCGACATGGCGTTCTGGTAAACCCCGGGAGAGGGTATTGCGTTGATTTGAGAATAGCATAGGGCTCTACGGAGCCATCCTCATGAAGCACCCAAACAATGACATTCGCACGGGTGAGACTACTCATACCGTCGCCCGAAAAACGGTCGCCGCGCTCTCGTGAACTTTGTATCGAATAGTGCCTCGGTAAACATCAGTCGTTATGGCGGGCATACTTGCTATTACGTCGTCGCCGTTCGATAAGCCTAGTGGATAACGGGCTGATCCCCCCACTTCAGATGGTGCATAGTACGCGCCAGCGGAGACAATCCTGGTAGACGGGGGATTATGGGGGTTTTTAGCTCTCGAATTTTCTAAACATGTACCTCCCTCCCACCGACTTGCCGACATTTGCTCAGACTGGGCTGCGGCAAGCGCCAGGTGCGAGCTTACCAGAATGACTTCCGCGACCCTCTTGTATTCTCACTGCGGTCTCGAGATCTTGCTGCCTCCTTGAGAGTCTTGTCGTTGCTTGCCAGGCCGGCGTCCTGTTTTTCATTCCTGTTGGCCGCTCGCTCCCGGCACCAACCTCGACAAACACCAGCAGAACGAGTTGAGCGATGCCGTCATACTATTACCACCTGAAAATAGAAGTGTATCCCTCGCCCGCAGCCGTTCGCCTGGAAGCAAAGAACGCGACTGCCGGCGGTAGCTCGAGCGGGCCTGGCCACTCCATCTGGTTGCCCCCCCGACAATTCGATATCTTCGACGAGCTCCCAGCGCAACCCCAATCCGCGACGCCCCAGCCGATCCGACAGCAAGACCAGCAGCCGGCCGCGCCTGGTAGCAGCACCCCCAAACGCCCACCAAGCAGTTTGATTGATTGCGGTACGCCTCGTCCGCCCGCGGCCGAGGACGAACGCGGCGTTGCGATACTGAGCGAGAGACAACGCCGACAGCTGCACCAACGGACATTGAGCTTTCCCCCGCCACCCTCAAACGCGGCGATCAACCCCAAGACGGCGGCTCGAGACTGGCGATTCGATAAGATAGTAATCCAGAGCATCGACGTCGTCACCGTGCCACAGGAGACCATGGCGGGCGACGCGGGGTCGGCGAGTGCGGCCGCTGCGGTGGACGCCATGGGACCGTCCATGAGCAGCGCGGGTAAAGCCACCAAGGCAAGATATACACCGTTGAGAACAAGCCAAACCACAATCGGCTGGGGCGTAGTGCACCTGTACCGCGAAGGAGAAGAGTCGTCGGGCCTGGGAAACCCGGGTGCGGGACTTGACGAGTCCGAAGATGCTGGACTGCCGAACGCCGCGGACTGCACGACGCTATGCATACCGGCCGTGCCGAGCTACCTGTCACCGAGCGATTTCCTCGGATTCATCGGGGAAACTTGGCGGGACCGCATCAGCCACTACAGGATGGTCATGACAGGTCGCTTGAACCGCTACCTGGTCCTCATGAAGTTCCGCAGTAGCAAGTGGGCGCGGCTGTTCAAGCGCGAATTCGACGGTAAGGTCTTCAACGACATCGAGCCAGAAGCCTGTACCGTTGCCATGATCAGGTCCGTTACCTTTGAGACGCCGTCACGGCCCAACGAGAGTTTCCCGGACCTGAGGCAGGACCCCTTCACTCCCGCTACGTCGACGGCGACGGCGGGCTCCCTGAAGCCCTTGCCACCCCCCACGCCGGATCTGGTCGAGTTACCTACCTGCCCCGTTTGCCTCGAACGCATGGACGACACAACGGGCCTCCTGACCATACCGTGCCAGCACGTGTTCCATTGCTCCTGCCTACAGAAGTGGAAAGGCTCCGGCTGCCCCGTGTGCCGGCACACCAACCCGTCCATCTCGGCGAGTGGCATCAATAATCAACCTTCGTCCTCATCAGCATCGCATCCGGGACAACCCTACGACCCGGCGAACCCGTATACACAGCCGTTTGGCTCCCACATCTCCAACCTCTGTTACATTTGTGACTCGGCCGACGACTTGTGGATCTGTCTCATTTGCGGCAATGTGGGCTGTGGACGCTATAAAAGAGGACATGCGAAGGAGCACTGGAAAGACACGGCTCACACGTTCGCCCTGGAGATGGACACACAGCACGTCTGGGATTACGCTGGCGACATGTGGGTTCACCGTCTCATCCGCGAAAAGGGCGACGGGAAAGTTGTGGAGCTCCCGGGGCACCGCGATAGCCGCAGGGAGGAGGAAGATGTGGTTCCCAGAGCTAAGTTAGAGAGCATCGGCATGGAGTACACCCACCTGCTTGCCAGCCAACTCGAGAGCCAGCGGGTCTACTTCGAAGAAATGCTCTCCAAGGCGGCCGATCGGGCGGCTCAGGCACTGGCGGCGGCCGAGTCGGCAACAGCCCAAGCAACCAAGGCACAAAAGGAGCTCGAATCGCTAAGAGAAGACCATCGTGTCCTCTCCACCGAAACTCTGCCATCCCTGGAGAAGGATATGGAACGCGAGCGCTCCCGTGCTGCCAAATCCACCGACTTGGCACGGAATCTCAGCAAGAGCCTACAGGAAGAGAAACAGGTAGGGGAAGGCCTGATGAAGCGAATCCAGCACGTTAGCAAGGAAATGGAGGGTCTGAAGGAGCAGGTCCAGACCTTGACGTTGGAGAATACCGACTTGAAGGACCAGAATCATGACCTGACCATGTTCATCAGCGGCCAGGAGAAGCTCAAAGAAATGGAAGCAAGCGGGGCTGTGGCACAGGACGAGCTGGAAGAGGGCACGGCTAGCGTTCCCGAGGGAAGACGGCGGAAGGGAAAGGGCCGGGCCAAGGGATGACGATGATATAGGAGGCCCAGGGTGTTTGTGTGGTGGGAAGGCTGGCTCTCCACGACACAACGACGCAACGGGTAGGCTGTCAACGGATGTATCCCTCCGGCAAAGTGGCCCTGAGCGTTACGCGACCAATCGACCCTTTAAGAAGACGCAATGGCGGCATCATGCGAATCCATTCATTCGGTGTAGACCTAATTTTGGTTTGCCTCGGTGGGGCTCCTTGATAATAATATCCTCTCACACAGAGTTTCCTGCCTCGAGGTGCAGGAGGAAGGAAAGTGAGTTGCTGGGATGAAAGTCGGCCGCTCGTCCGAAGTAGTCCCCTCGGTCCCTTGGACCTTGCCAGGGTTGTGGACGAAAATGCCTAACGCCTGCGAGGGAAGGGTATGGAAAAGGTCTCACTCCAGTGCATGGGGATGGGCTTGTGGCCGAGCCTCCCTCCCCGGATGAGCGTGGCACACAACTGCCGGTCTGCCGGGCCAGGGAACAAAACATGTTTGCGGCTGCATTTGGGACACCATGGCTGCGTGGCCCATGCAAGTGTCTCTTCAGATGAGTAGCCCCATTGACCAACTACGCTGCTACATAGAATTTGTTGGGATGCGGGCGCACGCTCGCCTGCATGCACCGCCCTCCTCAGGGCCTATAGCCGGGGCTCAGCGGGCTTCTCCTCCCCCGGGATGGTCCTACCTCTAGGGAGAGGTCGACGGATATGATGCAGAGGTACGTTATATAACACAGTGTATGTATACTTGCCTGCCTGCTTATGTACCTACATCCTCCCATATATGTTGCATATGGATATACCTGAAGGGATGGGGGGGGATGATGCCTGGGCCGGCTCCGGACTGTGCCCCAATGCGGTGCGGTGCGATGCAGCAGCATGTTTGTGTTGAATCTCTCGCGAGAATTCGAGATAGGACTTACATCCCGCAGCCGAGCAATCCAGGGAACAAATGTCTGGGCTTTGCTGCAGGTGGGAATTCCGCGCCTCGACCCGAGAGAGTCCAGTCCATCCAGTCCATCCGTCAGGGCGTCAGACGGGCGTGCAAATGAGGGGTAGGTAGATAAGGTACATGAATGTAAGTAACTAGTGCTTCCTTCTGGGAACTACCTAGCTCCTGTTGTATGTACATTACATGGATGCCCCGTGTCGTAAGGGCGTCGGCAAGGGGACTGACTGACTTCTCGCGGGAAAAAGATACTGGAACCCCTCCAAAAAGAAAGGAAAATGGATGCCCGCCCGCCCGCTCCCTTCACCCCCCGGACGCTGGCCTGTCGAAGAACCATGGGCCCGGGCGGGGAGCCTCATTGGATCGAAGGGAGGGGGGGTTGCAGCCCATGACAGGCGACACTGAGACAGCCCGTTACACGACGGCAAGACGGGCTGAGGGCTGGACAGATGGACGGGACCTTAGGTACAATGACCCCACCAAGGAGGTGCTGGACATGGAAGAAAGATCCATGGAGGAGGCCCTATCCCATCTGAACATGGATGTATTGGACTGGAGGCGAATGTCCATATCTTCTCGAGGTCCCGGGGCTGGGGCTGTCGAGTTCGGGTTTCTGCTTCGGGGCTTCCTATTCTCGGATCGCGCTGCCGGTACTGGATGGTTGGTGCCTCAGGTACATTTGTACCTACATACCTACATGCATGTATGTACACAGATGCATCCATCCATGCTGGATGCTGCCTACCTACCTGTACCTACACGCATCCATCCATGGATCCTATCACGAACCTATGTACTGCCCGACTTCTTTTGAGATGGGGCAGCATGCACGCTACGTCAAAGGGACAGGGGACCCGAGCCTACTACCTCCCATAGTACAGAAGCCTGAAGAGCCTGAAGAGCCTGCAGGGGAGGGGCGCGGCGGTGGCGGCGACGGCGTTGGCGTTGAGAGAGCGAAGCGACCAATTCAATTGCCTCGAGTGGCGCTTCCATGGGATGGGATGGTGGGAGAGGAGGGGGGGGGGACGCAGGCCCAGCTAAGATGATCGGCACCGCCCTACGCCGCCTTGCGTGGAATTCTCTGGAGCGTTCGCCGCCAGCCAAATAATATCTCGCCCATCCAGACTCCCTCCCTCCCATACGTGCACCTACGATCGATGATAGCAGCAAAACCTCCTCCCGCCTTCCCGGACGACCATCTCGGCGCGGACCACGACGCCTCGGTAAAAGAAGAGCCCTGTCCATGGGCGCGCTGTCTCCCTGGCTCGACGATATCTCGCTTCTAGGCTCCGCTTTCTCGACGACCCTGGTCGCACGACTGGCTCCATATCCACTACCATTGCCCGGCTCCTCCCGCGGGTCGACGAAGGCAAGCTTGTGACAGCCCGCCCGCCAGCATAACCACCAACCCTCTGATTCCCGTCTGCTCTCTCCGTCGTGCGACGCGACCTTCTCTCTTGGCCAGATCAACTCCTACCCGGCCGCCGGCTTCCTCGAATTCCCTCCTTTCCAGTGCCCTCCAGCCGCTTCTCTCCTCTTCCCCTCCGCCGACCGACACCCTCTCCTCCCGTCTGCTGGCCACAGACCCGGAACCCGCCGCCCTCGTATTTTCACATCCAGCGAGCGACCCGACCGCCACCCTCCCCCTCCCCCATCATCACGCGACAATTCCCACTGGCCACGCTGGGAATTGCCTTCCACTGCACACACCGCCGGCTGAAACCACCTCCCCCGACTGCCCTTGCTGCCATCCATCCCTACACGCGAGCCGCTGTTTTTGTGCGCGCCTTGCATCCGATATGTCGGACAATAAGTCCAAGGAGCAGCAGGCTCCGGGTGCCGACAAGGCGGCTCAGCCTCCGGGCGAGGCGAAGACGGCCACGGAGCTGTACCCGATGAGCAACTGGAAATACGACGCTTTTTCTTGGGGCATCTCCATCGTTATAGATCTTTTCTTCCGCGAAGTCCACCACCGAGGTGCCTGGTACGTGCCGCGCGATGGCCCGGTGCTCTTCATCGCCGCCCCGCACGCCAACCAGTTCGTCGACGGCATCGTCCTGCAGCGCACCCTGAAAAACGAGGCCAACCGCCGTGTCTCGCTCCTCATTGCCCAGAAATCCGTCCACGGCTTCGTCGGCTGGGGCTCCCGCCAGACCGGCTCCGTGCCCGTCGGCCGCGCCCAGGACGCCGCAAAGCCCAAGCCCGGCACCATTTACATGCCGGACCCCGTCAACAACCCGAACCTGATCCGGGGCGTGGGCACCAACTTCGAGCGCGACGCCGAAGTGGGCGGCATGATCTTCCTGCCTTCGGTGAAGGGTGAGTCGGGGTCGAGCGTCGATATCGCCGAGATTGTCGGGCCCGAGGAAATCCGGACTAAGCGCGCCTTCAAGGGCAAGGTGCCCATGAGGCAGCTCACCGGCCGCGACGACGTGGGCGATGACGGCAGACTCACCAACCCCACGGTAAACGGGATCAAGCCCGGCTACCCGGGCACCAAGTACAAGCTGGCACCGCACATCGACCAGACCACCGTCTACCAGGCCGTCTTTAACCGCCTCAAGTCGGGCGGCTGCGTGGGCATTTTCCCCGAGGGCGGCAGCCATGACCGAACCGAGCTGCTACCGCTCAAGGCCGGCGTGGCCATCATGGCCTTGGGTACCCTGGCGCAGGACCCCAACTGCGGGCTGACCATTGTGCCCGTCGGCATGAACTACTTCCATCCCCACAAGTTCCGGTCCCGCGCCGTGGTCGAGTTCGGGCAGCCCTTCTCGGTGCCGCCGGAGCTGGTTCACATGTACCAGAACAACGAGCGGAGAGACGCCATCGGCCAGCTATTGGACATGTGCACCGTCGCCCTGAACTCGGTGACGGTCTCGGCTCCGGACTACGATACTCTGATGTGCATCCAGGCGGCGCGGAGACTGTACATGACGGGCAAGAAGCTGCCCTTGTCGCACGTTGTCGAGCTGAACCGGAAGCTGTCCAAGGGCTTTTCCAAGTTCCAGAACGACCCGCGCATCGTGGACCTGTTTACCAAACTCAGGAAGTACAACGACCGACTCCGCTATCTCAATATTAAGGACCACCAAGTCGATCATGCCAAGAGGTCGGTGCCGAAGGTGGTTATACTGTTGCTGTACCGGCTGGTGAAGCTGGCCGTCCTCGCCATCGGCGTGATCCCCGGCCTGGTTCTTTTCTCCCCCGTTTTCGTCGTGTCCAAAATCATCAGTATCCAGAAGGCTAAGACGGCATTGGCCGGATCGTCGGTCAAGATTGCCGGTCGGGACGTCATGGCGACCTGGAAACTCCTCGTCTCCATGGCGCTGGCGCCCGTGTTGTACCATTTCTACAGTATCCTTCTGACCTGGACGAGATGTTTTGGCTACGCACCGGACTGGCTGCCGTGGTATGTCATTTTCGTCGCGAGCTGGGCCGTCTGCCCTGCTATCACGTTTGCCGCGCTTCGTTTTGGTGAGGTTGGCATGGACATCGCCAAGTCGCTACGGCCCCTGATCCTCTGTCTGAGCCCGTCATCGAGTTACAGCTTCCAGCAGCTCCGACTAGAGCGCGCGCAGCTCGCCGAACAGGTCGTGACTACCATTAATGATCTCGGACCGGACATGTACAGCGACTTTGAAAAGAGTCGGCTTATTAAGGATCCCTCCTTCCCTGGTGGTAACACGGCCTTCCCCGAACTCGTCGACAAGAGCGAGCCGCCCTCGCCCGTCAGCACGGGCACGCCGCCCATGGTTTCGCGCAGGACGACGGCGTCGAGTCGGGCGATCCCGCGCAACGAGTCCTTCTCCAACATTGGCCGGATCCCCATGTTCGCGACGCGGCCGCCTTCGCGGGACCGAAGCCGCAGCAGCAGCAGCGGCGGCGGCTTCGGGTCGGGCGGTTTCCCCATCTCGGCCTTTACGACGCTGGATTCCAAGGAAGGGTTTGCGCAGGCGACCAGCAAGATCCGGGAGGCCATGGCCGAGCGCAACCAACTACGGAAACGCAAGGGCAGCCAGGGCGACAGCAGCGAGAACGGCTCCTGGGAGGACGTGCAGGACAGTGGCGCCTGAGGAATCTGGCCACGCAGCGTGGCGGACGTGCCGTGACGGGTCCAACAGCGAGTTTTCCCTCGGTTGGTGCTTGCTGGTCCGTGTTCTTCCCGCCTAGGTTAGCAACCCGGAATGCCTCCTCTTGGCCGGTTCCTGTCTTGTAAGAGGAAGCCGTGTCGTCGACAGTGGATGGCCACCGACGTTGGACGGCTACCGAGGTTGGACGGCTATCTGAAAGCCTTGTGTTGCCGGCTTGAGCCTACTGCTGCTAGTATTATCACTATACTACTACTGTACTATCATGGACAAGGAACCGGAGGCACGAGGGAGCGGGAAGAGGCAGGAGGAGGCGGAGGGCGTGCCGGAAGCAGACGGTTGTAATGCTGGGAGGTGACAAGGTCGTATACCCTTCAGATACATTGGTTATTTTCCCTCTTGCCCCTTGAGGTTTATTTAGCGACCATGTGCATCGTGCCGGATGGGTAGTAGTGGTGGTGCCTTGCAGCCTCTCCCGCGCAGTCGATCCGAGCAAGCGATCCGAGCAGTCGTTCCGAGCAGCCGATCCTAGTAACCGAGAGGGGAGGGGGGGGGAGGTCAGGAGAATGGCCGGTTAGGTGAGATGGAAACAAGGAAAAATGGCCGGAATCCCCAGCCGGAGGGCGTCATGGACACGAAGCGACTCTACCGGTGGCCAGCACGCACCGGCATCGCGGCAGCGTGTTGTCATCCAGTCTAGCAACACGTGCCTCCCCGATTCCCTACTTACCGGGTGCCCCGCACCAATACGTCGTTTGGGAGCCCGGGATGGGGGGGGGGGGGGGGGGGATGCGGTCAAGAGGTGGTGGTTACTTTGCTGCCCACCTACCCCAACCACCACACGGCAAATGGGCAGAGGTAAGGGGCCCCTCCGGACCAACACGAATCGGGGGAACATCGCCGCGAGCCCTTTGGTGTTTTTTTTTTTTTGGTGGTGGTGTGATTTTTGTCTGACGCAATGTGGTCGCGGGAGGGGCCCCCCTCCCCGGTCGTGGGAGGACAGGGCGCCTGCGGAGCTTTCCCCGCCCCATCTATCTACCCCCCCCCCCCCCCCCCCTTTCGGCCGTCTTTGCCGGGAGCGAGAGAGAGAGAGACAGAGTCTAGGCGCATACGGAAATCGTCGATACGGCAAGCAGTCGTCGTCCGTCGTATCGGATCTTTTCTTGTATCTTTGCTCTACCTACATACGATATCGACCTTCCCCTCCTCTTCCTCCCCAATCGACTCTCCGCGCTTATCGGGGGAAGGACGATCCGGGACGGGGATTTTCAAAAACCAAATCTTTGCCCGTTCCCCTCTATATTGAGACTTGGGGACGTGCATGCGAGGCGGGTTGGGTCGTATATAACTTGACTACTTCCTGTGGAGGGAGGGGGAAAGAGTAAGGCGGGATGAGTAAGCGAAGGAACTGGGGGGGGAAGAACGAGCAAGGCCGGGAGAGAGAGAGAGCATGTGTGTGTGAGAGCACGCGCGCCAAGGGTCATGATATACCTTGGCAGCTCACCGATGAGAAGCAAATAATATAAAGCCCCCCGAACGACGGGAGGCCAAAAACAACAAAAGAAAATCCCGACGACGCTTGTACCTCGGGGTGTTGTGGGGAAGGGTGAGTGACGGGTAGACGGGAGGGAGGGAGGATGGGGGCGGCACGCGGAGAACCAAAGCTTTCAAGGGCACTTGGAAGGGGGAGACGGGATTCTCCAGTCGGTTCGTCATGAGAGAGGCATTAGTGTCGTGGAGGGAAACCGGGCGGGCAAATGGGCAATGGTTGGCCGCCTGGGGTCCCAAAAACCACGCGAGGCCACCAGTCCAGAAACGAGGCGGGCTCTCTCATGGCTGAGGTCAGGGCCGGGGGGGGGGGGGGGGGGGGGGGGGGGGGTACTTTCTATTTTTTTTTTTGGCCCCTCCGCGTTGTCAATCCATCCGAGACAGACGGGGTCGTCGTCGTCTCAGCCATCATCCCATTTCCCAGCATAGCACAGCTTGGGCTGACTAGGCGTAGTAGTCGTTGGCTGGCTGAGGTGACGAAGAGAGAGTGAGAGAGAGAGAGAATGTATGCAACTGTTGTTGTTGGGCTGTGTTGCTGCTGTGCCGCGCTGGGTGGGGGCGCGATTCCATCTTCTTGCCGTTTCACTGACTACATCCATGCCTCGATCCATGGATGGGGCTGAGATAAAGAGGGAAGTTGGAGCCTCGTGGCTTACTACTCGGGGGGGGGGGGGGGGGGGGGGGGGGGGGGGGAGCATCCAGGTCGCACAGCCGCCTTCAGAAGCCAAAAAAAGGTTTCTATAAGGAGACCGACAGGCTGAAAAGGGCTGAAAGGGTTGGGGACCTTATTCTTAGTCGCTGCGATCCCAGAGGCGCGCGTGCATATTCGCCCCCGGGTACCTGAGTAGAGGTACCCAGAAACTGCACGAGTACGTGCCCCCTCCCCGGCCCGCTTGTCAGTGTCACTTGACGTGCCGGGTTGTCTTTCTTCCACTGCCGGACCGCCCGCGGGCAGCCGGAAGGGAGGTTGGGGGGGAAGGGGACAGACAGTTCAACGGCCTGCCCGTACGTCGGTCGAGGTGTAAGTACGGAACCCCCATTCTACGCAAGTATACTGTTACGTATTACCGGAAGCCGGGGGGCCCGGGTCAGTGGGCGAAAAGGCCCGAGGGATCATGGGATGGGGATTGGTGCCAACGCGCGATCGACAAAAAGCCCGCCCAGGGCATCATCCATGGGCATGGGTTGGTGGTGGTGGTGGTGGTGGTGGTCATGGCTGGGCTGGGAAAGGCGAGCGGGAAAAATCGCTTGCCTGTTAAAGGCCGACGGAGCGAAGGAGGGGCTAGCAACAACAGCAGTAAGTAGTAGCAACAGCAGCAGCGGCGGCGGCGGTTGGAGCCAAGACGGGAGGGGCCAAAATTAGGACACTAAGGTACGCTAACCGATGGGAGAAGAGAGTTACGTGACCCGGGGCACCAGGGCTTTGAGAGAGAGACGCTGGAGGACCAGCAATGCGAAAGAGAGGCTGAGCAAGCAAGAGAGGGAGAGGGCTCAAGAGAGCGAGAGAGAGAGAGAGAGAGAGAGAGAGACACGGAGAGGCTCAGAGGGTGATGGAGAGAGCGAGGGCAAGGATCCATCCTGGTCTCTCGCCTGGATGGATGGTTGGATGGCACGATGGATGGATGGAGGACCAAGGGGGGGGGAGGGAAGTGAAGGGCTAATGAGGCCCATCGTGTGTACCCACCTGCCCGAAGAAGCAAGGGCTGAGCCCGAGCCCCGTCTGGCGCGGCTGACTGGATGGTCGGCTGCGAAAATGCCATCGTGGGACTTCGTGACTGCAGTGGTTCGGTGGCTTAGGTACACGGCTCTCTTCTTGGCGGGCTGCGGCAGGCGTGAGAGAGGCGTCATCTCGCCCCCGGCCTCATGGCCCAGACGGGCATGGTCTCGCCCCGGCGGTAACAAACTGCCTTCGCTTCTCTCCAGCTCTCCCCTTGGTCCCCCCCCCCCCCCGCCCGAACGGGCCACCGACGATGGAGCCTCGCCGCAATCTCTCGCTGTCCCCGTTCAGCCCGGCGGTCAATTTCGTCTTGGGGGGAGGAGGGGGGGAAGAAGAAGAAGAAGAAGAAGGGGGGGAAAGGCACACGGGAAAGAGCTGGTGCTGCCCGTTGGCCGGCGCTGGCCAGTGCAAGCAATAGAATGAAGGGTAATAGCGCGCTCCAGCCCATGAAGATCTGGGTGGTAATGGGATCCCATCGATCCCATGGATGATGGGCAGGGCCATTGGTGAGAATGAATGAATGAATGAATGAATGCTGCTGCCTGTCTGGGGGCTGCTACTGGCACTACTACATACTACCAACTACCACCTCATCTCTTACCGTACATACACACTTACTTTACCTAAGTAAGTACCTACTACTATGGGAGGCTAACTAAAGCCGTTGGCTGTTAACAGTTAATCCAAGGTTATGTGCTGATTGCTTGCGTTGCCGCGCTTATACCACCATTCTGTCCCTGGTCTCTCTTCCTCCCTTCCTCGTTAATTCCCTATCCGTTTCTTCCCCCTTCCTCTTCTTCCTCGTCTGCCGTTGTTGCTGCTGCTGCTGTTGTGCGCTTGCTCCGCCCCCCCTCCCCAAAAGCAGTAAGCCAACGAACGGAACGAGGACCCCCCTTCCCTCCCTCCCTCCCTCTCCCCCAGGCCCAGGCCCTCCGAAAGTCTGACAGCCAAGTTTTCCCTTTTTTTCCCTCGCGCGAGCCGAACTGCCAGCCCGTCAGCCCGAAAAAAAAAGGACCTCCCGCCGACCCCCCAGCAGAGGTGCCCATTTATTATCTGGCTCGGCCGTCTCCTCGCGCGTGCGCTTCTCGCTTTCCCTTCCTGCGAAGTCTGGTCATCCGCCCGATCTGATGTCACCGGGGGAAAAACCATGGTCTGCTTGCTTTCCAGGGTAATGCCAGATACAGTCACCGACTTGCACCTCGAGCAACCGGGGCTTTCGATCCTCCGCCGATAACTTGCCAGCCCTCCCACTCACCCCCAAACCACCCCCCCCCCCAACCCCGACAGTCGTTTGCTCGATTCCGTCGCCCCCGGGCTCTTTATAGTTTTGGATATATCGAGTCTCTCTGCCTGGACCCGGCAAGCCGCCCTGACCTCTCCCGAAACCGTCTTGCCGCCCGCCAGTCCGCCTATCCAATTCCCATCCCGACCTCTTTCTTGGACTTGCTCTCGTTCCCTCCTCGGCCGCTAGCCCGTGGATCTGCTGCGAGGGTTGTAGTAGGTCGTAGCCAGAGAGAGCCTCCTCCCTGCTACCCATCTCCGATACGGGCTGTACACACCCCCCCGTACGACGACAATCGGTATCACCGCCCGGCCCAGCATCCCCGCCAGCCGTCGCATTCCACCCCGTCCTCCTATACGCGCGGCAATCTCGTCCTCTTTCCTCCCTGCCCTTTACTTTCCATTTGTTCTCGCATTTCCTCTGTTTCTAGCGCGCCCTGCCTCGTCTTGGCCGCGAGTCGTACAGCACCCGCCGACCATGCATCTAATACCCGTTTTCCTTTTATTGGGTGCATATTCCGCAACACTAATTGGCGCTACACCCGTTGACGGCGTAAGTTTTACTTTTTGATCCCCTCCCCCTCCCCCTTCTTCGTCTGATCTGGAACTTCCCCGGATTTTTTGACATCATCCGGTCGCCCATGCACATGGGCGAGAGAGAGATAATACACACACAATCGCACCTCTGCACCGGCTTCGGCTTGAGCTGCGTCCCCACCCGCGCTCGGGAAATGACTCGCCTCCTTTTCGGCCACAGCACCTGCACCATTGGCACGGCAGGACGTTAACATTGGATCACAGCGCTGCACAGACTACCGCGCCTACACCCCCTCGCTGAAGGACCTGTCGTACATATCGCGCCATGCCATTCCGCACCGCATCTCGTCGGCGACGGAGAACACCATACACAAGCTCGAGCCGGGCTTCCACGAGCTCGCCTACCAGACGGCTCGCGCCATAGACTCCAGCGAGACCTTTTCGCGCTTCGCTGCCCGCCACGCCGTGGCCTTTGCGCTCTGCGCCAGTGCCGCCCTCTTCGCCCTCTGGATGGCGGCGCGTTGCGGCGCCGCGCGGTACCGCTCGCACCGGAAACAAAAAGAATGGGGTCGCAAGGCTCGCGGCTCCTTTTACGAGCGCTCTCGGCCGCGCGCCGTGAGCACCGACAAGGAATTCGCCTCGTGGATGGCGCAAAAGGTCGAGGAAAAGGACTGGGATGTTCGCTGGGCCCGGGAAGCCAGCGACCTCGAAAAGGGCGACGAGGCGAGGCAAGGCGTGCGATTATATTAGAGCCGGCGACGGTCCGACGGCCAGTGATATTCCCAGAAACGAATACCCCACGAGCAGCCCTGCCTCGCGCGACTTGACAGGTCTATGCAACCAAAGCCAACCCACCCACCACCGACCCAACCAAAATCATCTCACATGTCCTCGCCGCGGCATGAACCATGTTTTTTTCGTAACCGGACCCGGCGCATTCATCCATACACGGGCACTTTACTCGCTTCTTCCACCGACCAACATGCAACGGATGGCGTTTTGCTTTTAGCGAGAGGATACCACTTCTGAATCTTCGACTCTCACTTCCGTGGTCACACTTCGCATTGGGATCTTTTCGCTCTCGCATGGGGAATATGCATTGTTGCTTCTGCTGAACCTATTGCGCCCGTTTTGCCATCTGCATCGATCGACATCTATCTGGCTTGCTGCTACCTCCTCACCTATCTGCCCACGTTCCCTCGGCCGACCCCCCTCCCATTGCTCCGAAAAGGGGGACCGGAGGGGGGTGGGCGTTAACGGGACCAGCTTGTACACGACGGCTTGAAACCTCCTTGGCTATTACCTACAACCCCCACATCACTACCCAGAGCCCTCGGTCGGGGCGACCATAGCTACTAGACATAGCAGAGCGCAGTCCACAGCAGGGAAAGACCGCGAGAGCGAATAAGAAAGCGACAAAACAGAGATCTACTAGATACCCCCCCAAATGTCATATACAATTCAAGTACTTACATGGACTAATTCGATGCGCGCGTCCCACATCTGAATGCAATTTATATACCTCCAGGGCCTATCGGTCGGTAAAGAAGGATGGCAGAAGTAGGCATTTGGTACACTGGGTGGAAGACCCGGTGCTTTTGGCCGAGAATGACTATACAGCTGCTTCTTTCCGCAGAAGGGCCTACCTAGTGTGGCATGGCGGTATGGATATAACCGAACATGACGCAAACGACCGTCCCCCAAAGCACTATATACATATATACAGATCTTACTCCGAGCAGTACCAGGCAACACAGCATCTTTCCTCTATTCAGTCCTGGTTCTGTCCCCAACTTCCCCTCCCTGGGGGCCCGGTAGAGGCCACGCAGATCCCGGCGCATGAGACCCGGGCCGCCCCGCGCCAACCCGTGTGCTGCTTTACCATCGGGGGTCCAAGGAATTCCTGCTGGCCCACAGGGTTTCAACCCCGGGGGGGGGGGGGGAAGGGGGTTGGAGGAAACTGGCCCTGGCGACCCTGGCGACCCCGGCCGCCATGCTGTGACCAAACTCCCTTGGGTTTCCTGAGCCCGCCCACCCCAGCAGTGTCCTTGTATGAGTATATATATATATATATATATTTATATTTATCATGCGTCGCGCACCCTTTTGCCTGGGCGGCACGATTGCGGACAACGGGTCATGTTCTGGAGGGGGGAGCGGGGTCGCACGACCTCGGCCGAGGACGCCGCCGGCTCGGGCCCGGTATCTCGCGGGCAGAGCGGAAGAAAGCCGGGCCCCGGGGGCCTGCGTCGGGACGAAAGATGGCGGGGTTGGCGTTTCTTTACCATACTTCGGAGCAACTCTTACTCGCAGAGCCGTACTTTCTTTTCTTCTCTCTCTCTTCATCTCTCTGTCTCTGTCTCTCTCTCTCTCTCTCTCTCTCACACACACACACACACACACACACACACACACGCACGCACCGTCTCACTCTGTCGCCTACACGGAGACAAGAAAGCCGGGGAGATGGTTTCGTCGCCAACGACCAGGCGCGCATAAGACATATCACCTCCCCTGAGAGAGTAATATATATTTGTAGCGCAACAGTTGCCCGTCGTCGCTCCTCCGAACTGTTCCACAATCCCCGAGCTTAGGAAATTCACGAACTTTCTTCCCATCCCGTCCAATCCAACCAGCATGCCCCCCCCCCCAGGGCCCTGGTCTTCTGCCAGCGTAGCGCTCCCAAGGCGGGTTTTCCCCAGGTCGTTTTCCCATACCGTGGGCTCGATTCCTGATTTCGCTCTTAACTTAGCAATGAACAGGAACCGGAACACGGGCATCATCCACGCGCCCGCACCTTGAGGGCAACAACGCCGGGACGGAGTCGGACCCCTTTCCCCACGCGCGAGGTCCCCATCGCCCTTTGTGGGACCCACGGGGGAGAAATAAACCCGTCTACCAGTACGGATTCGTGTGAGTTCCTGTTGGCGTTTCCCGTAGAGCATCGAGCTTCCGCATCACAGCCGGCCGGCGGGAAGACAACCGAGGATGAAGACGGGGAATTCGGCGTGTATACATGACTATCTGTGCCCTGCCCATGTCCCCCCGTATTTCTCTGTCTATAACCGATTCTGTCTAGCATGTTCTATTGCGGCCGCGCGCACGCGTGCATGGGTGCCTCGTTACCAGACCGCGCCCCGTTTGTTCCTGGCCCGCGGGCCGCACGAGCCGAGACGCCCGCTGGAGATGGCGAGAGAGAGAGAGGGAGGAAAGAGAGCGGGAGACAGGGAGAGAGGGGAAAGAAAGCGGGAGAGAGGGAGAGGGGGGAAGAGAGCGGGGAAGAGGGGCAGAGGGAGAGCGGGGGACAGAAAGAGAGAGAAAATTCCTTCACGTCCCGTTTTCAGCCCGGCCCGGATTTGCGCGTCCCATTCGTCATGATTCCTCACCACCACCGTAGATGCCGCCTCACTCGGGGCCATTTGCGAGGGAGTCCTATATGGTGGCTTTCGTTTGGATGCATGCGTCCCGGCGGAGCTGATCCGGCCGGCCGCTTGTCTCGGGGTTTCCGTGCTCTCTACAGGAGCACGGCGAAGGCGGGCCGTCACTGGGGGGAAGGGCAAGGGCAAGGGGCTCGGAAATTCCGCCCAGTGAGCCTGCGTCCCCCATGCCGCTCCCAGCTTGGCAGAGCCTCCGGCCCTTTGCGGAGGCTATGCGTGAGTCTTGTCTGCGCACCCTCCGGCGTGCTTGGCCCCATCATTCGCCCCCCTCTTCCCCTGGAGGACCCCTGGGTCGCCCCGCGGGCCCTCGACGACGCGCACCTCCTCACCAGCTCATGAGCCCCTTGCTGCGGTCGAAGCCGCCGCGGAGCTGCGTGTCGGGCTTGACGACCTTGCCCTGCAGCACGGTGTAGCGGACGATGTTCTCGCAGTCCTCGGGCTTGACGCGGGCGAGCCAGATGCACTGCGCAGCACCGACGTCGCCGTTGTCGCCGTCTTCGGCGTCGCAGTCATCGCCCCCGCCGGCGGCGGATTGGCTTTCGGCCGCCGCCGCCGCCGCCGTCTCGTCCTTCTTTTTCTTCTGGGACGCGGCAGTGGCGCCGACGGGCTTGAGCTCCTCGGCGCCGGCGGGCAGGTCGGCGCGCGCGACGGCGTCGAGGCCGAAGGCGTCGGGCCGGCGGTAGACGAGCATGTTGGCCGAGTACTTGTGGCCGCCGACGTGGGAGATGAAGTAGATGCCGACGCCGCCGGGGCGCTCGTCGTCGAGGTCGCGGAACAGGCCCAGGGGGCGCAGGTGGCGCTCGAGCTCGCGGCGCAGGACGGGCGCGCTCTGGCCGCAGCGGGCGTCGCGCGTCTTCTGCGAGCAGAGCAGCACGAGGGCGGCGTGCGGCGACGGGCGGGCCACGAGGGCGGCGGGGGCGGCGGCAGGGTCCGGGAGCGCCGCCGCGGGCGCCGGCAGCGGCACCGTGGCCGGCAGGGCCACGGGGCCGAGCGGGCTCGCGTTGGTGGGCGCGCGGTCGAGGAAGTGCTCGACGAGGGCGGGCACGGCGGCGGGCGCGACGTTCTCGACGAGGCGGAAGGCCGGCAGCAGGAGCACCGTGGTCGGGCGCGCGTAGTCGCAGGCGTGCGTGGGGGTGGGCATGTTGCTGGCGCTGAGCATGAGGCGGCCGGTGGCGGGCGGGCGGGCGGCGGTGGCGGCGGCGAGGGCCTGCATGACGGAGCCGGGCTCGTCGGCGACGTCGCGCACCCAGTCCGTCTTGGACGTGGCCACGAGCACGTGGGTGCTCCAGCCCTTGACGTGGCCGTACAGCAGGTCGGCCTCGTCGATCTTGAAGCCGCGCGGGTAGGCGGCGTGGCACGAGTCGCAGTCGCGCGTGCAGGCGTCGCCGTCGACGGCCGGGTCCGTCGCCGGGAACAGCGCCTCGGCCGGGGCCGGGGTGCCGGGGGCCGCGGGCGAGGAGCCGCCGCCGCCGAGGGGCGTCAGGGCCCGCTTGGCGCCGTCGACGAGGGACCGGAAGCCGAGCGCCATTTTCTGCTTCAGGGGCGGTGCGCGGGCGGGCTGGGGTGGGGACGGGCGGGCGGATTTGGTGGTATTGGGGGCGCGCGGTGTGTTGTCGCCGTCTCGGACCGCCGCCATGACTGCCAAGCGCCTGTTTTAAGGCAGCCCTCTATCGTTATCTCGCGCGCCCTCTCTCTCCCCGGCCCGAGTCGATTCCCCGGGGGCCGGCCGGAGTTAGGTAGCGGCCGGAAAGTGGAGGGTAGGTCGCTAGCGACTTTTGCCGCGGGCGATAGTTTTCCCGCGCGTGGAGAGAAAGAGAGAGGTACTTAAGGCACCTACGGATGGGTACAGCTGACAAGTACCTGCCCGGCTGCCCGGGTACAGGCATGGAAAGTCAGTAGGTTAGGTAAGTACGTACTCGGTACGGGCGTTTTCTCGATCTGGGGGAGTTTTATGGGGACGAACAAACAACTTCTTCGCTTCCGGCTTCAACCCGAGCCCTTGCAGAGAGGTACGTACTTACTCCCACTGGCGGTGGGTGCCCTTCCCGTCTAGGGAACCGACGATGGAAGACAGGGGAGCCCAAGTCTGAATGAAGAAGGGTGATGCGGAATCTTGACTCTCCCGGGTACCTAGGTGGGCAATGGGTATGGATGACTCGAATCGCAGACGAGACCAACTATTACCCCCCGTACTTCGCTGTCAGGCAATGAAGGCGCAGCCTCGAGCCCAGCCTTGGCTTTTAGTATCACCAGGCGCCGGACATTAATCGGTTGCCGAGCTGACGCTTCTCCCCTCTCGGGTCGGAAGGCTCGGAGACAAGAAACGTACGAGGATTCCGTTTCCACGAGAAAAACGGTTGCCCACCCCCCGGCTAAGAGGTAGCGTAGGTACCTATCCCGTTTCCTCTTGCCGTCGCGGGCGGGCGGGAAGAATCCCATCCCTTCGCAAGGAACGGGCAGCCGGGGGTCCTGGTCACGCTGGGTTGTGAGGTTTTGCCCAGCCGAGTCCAACAAGTTATGTATGCACGCGCATTTTGCACAATTGGCCCAGCCATCGAGACAAGCATATGAATCCTTCCGCACTTAGAAACCTCCCCTCCCCCGTTTCCCCCATGGGCGCACACGCTCCCCGCCCCGCACGCCAAGGGGCTGCTCCTCTCGTACGTGTTGTCGCAGGCCCCGAGTTCGCAACCCCCTCTTTGTACACGCCCGTCACAAACTCTCGCTCGCGCGCGCCGCCTAGCCCTCGGCGCAGGCGCTTCTTATCTCCTAGGCCCCTCTCGGCGCAGGAAGAGAAAGAACACCGGCGACGACTCGGCCGCGTAAGCCTTTACCCCCCCAGGGGAAGGGCCAGCAGCCACACGCTCTCTCCACACACACACACACACACACACACACTAAGCAAGAGAGAAGAGACAGAACAACAATGACTCCAGACTCGCGCCAAGCAGCACTCCCCCCCTCCTCCCCCTCCTTCCCCCTCCTCGCCTTCCCCCCTCCTTTCGCCAAGGTCCCAGAGGGGAGGGAATACACATCACTTCGGTCCAACGGGCGGCGTTAAGGGGGGGTGTGGGGGAGTGAGTAGGAAAAAAAAAAGAAAGAAAGAAAAAATAGTGATACTAAGAGAGCGCGCCGGGCGGCGCGACCGTTTCTGCAAGGTCCATGCGCCGGCCTGCAAGCGACTCGGGGCGCCGTCCTCCCCGTCGCAACCGACGGCCGGGGGCCATCTCTACTTACATGTTTTTTTTTCCCCCTTTCGCTTGTAAGCATTTAACTGTGTAGCTAGTAGCTAGAGGGGGCGGGATGGGCGGCGGGCGGCCGAGGGCTGGACCATCAACACCACCAGCCGCGCCCCCCCATTTGTACTTATGCGGGCCGGCGGAGTACTGGCGGACAATATGGGGAACCCTCTCAAAGGGGGGGGGGGGGGAAGCCAGCAGCGCGGTAGCAGCAGCTGCTAAAAATGGCCAGACACGAACCCAAAGGCGAAAAGAGGAGAAAAGGAATCGATGACTGGGGGGCCGGATCAACCCCCCTCTCGCTCCACGTAGAAAGTGGGGAGCGCATGCGCTGGAAGTTTCCGTACGCGGTGGGGAACTGGTCGCGAGTATCGACCTCGTCGGTTGAGCATCGTGAAACCCAAAGAAGAGCCAGTGGGGTGCAGAAGATGAAAGAATGCAAGGAAGAAAAAAGTACACGATAAGCCGTGTGCCCAACCTCGAGTCATGGCCTACCTGGCCACGCCCAGCGAGCCTCCTCCTCAGCTGGCTAAGAGAACCCCCCTATGAAAAAGCCATAACCAGTAAATACAACCTGGCAACTAGCTCACTCAGTCACCGCAAATGTGTTTTGCCGATGCCAAAGTATATATCATGATGCTTTTGTGGTATTAAAATATACTAGACGATTAACCCACTTGGTATAGCCCCGCTCATCGCTCCTGTTTGACAATGAACCCATCCGGTACTCCAGGCAATGCAAAAAAATGGTATCCAACAAGGGCGAGCGTGTTCGCTCAAGCCACAACAAATCAAGCACACACTCCTGTCCCGCTTATTTCTTCACCTCGTAGTCCTCCTCCTCGGCATCCACCACCCAGCCACGGCTCATCTGGACAGCCCGCTCCCAGTTGCCGTACATGCGCGCCACCTTCTTCTTGTCCATCTTGGGCTCGAAGAACTTGATATGGTCCTTGATGCGCATCATCTCGGCAACGTCGTCGAGCGTGTCCCAGCCGCAGCCCTCGACAGCGAGGCCCGCGGCGATGGCGGCGCCCAGAGCCGTCGTCTCGCGCATCGGCGGCCGTGCCACCTGGATGCCCGAGATGTCGGCCTGCGTCTGCATCGTCAGGTCGCTGTTGGACATGCCACCGTCGACGGCGAGGGAGTTGAGCTTGTGGCCCGAGTCGCGCTCCATGGCCTCGAGAATGGCCCGCGTCTGGAAGCACGTAGCCTCCAGCGTGGCGCGGGCGATGTGGCCCTTCTGTGTGTGCTGGGTGATGCCGAAGATAGTGCCGCGGGCATCGTCAATCCAGTAGGGGGCAAAGAGACCGCTGAAAGCCGTGACGAACACCAAGCCGCCGTTGTCCTCGACGCTCTCGGCCAGGGCCGTGATGCGGTGCGAGTCACGCTCCAGACCCAGGTTCTTCAGCAGGAACTTGACACCGGATCCACCCACAGCCACGCTGCCCTCCAGAGCGTAGACGGGCTCGCAGTGCTTGCCGAAGTCGTAGGCAACCGTGGCAAGCAGACCGTACTTGGAGATAACAGGCTTGGTGCCGACGTTGTAGAGCAGGAAGCAACCAGTGCCGTAGGTGTTCTTGGCCTGGCCGGCGTTGAAGCCGCACTGGCCCACCAGAGCACTCGACTGGTCACCGAGGCAGCCCGTGATCTTGACGCCCTTGAGCGCGCCCGTAGCAATGGAGCCGTAAGACTCGGAGCAGGACGAAGGAACGATCTTGGGCAGCGTGACCTTGTTGCGGTCGATGCCGAAGAAGTTCAGCAGGTCATCATCGTATTGCCGGGTGTGCAGGTTCATGAACATGGTGCGGCTGGCGTTGGTGGTGTCGGTGACGTGCACATTCCGGGCGACGCCGTTGAGACGGTAAATCATCCACGAGTCCACCGTGCCGAAAGCCAGGCGGCCGTCGTGGTACGCCTCCTTGACTTCGGTGTGGTGGTTGATCAACCACATCAGCTTCACGCTGGAAGGGTAGGTACTCAGGGGCAGGCCCGTGAGCTCGGGGATTTTGTCTGCGAAGGGGTGGGTCTTGAGCTCGCGCACCAGATCCTTGGTACGGGTGTCGGGCCAAACGACAGCCTGGCACAGAGCCTCGCCGGTGTTCTTGTCCCAGCACAAAGTGGTCTCACGCTGGTTGGTGATGCCGACGGCTTTGATCTGGGAGAGGTTGTAGCCCTTGGCGGTGAATTTCTCGCAGGCCTTCTCTATGCACTCCTCGACGGTCCGGATCAGCTCATCGGGGCTCTGATCGTGCCAGCTATCATAGTGTCGTGTTAGTCAGGCTCAAGCATGGGAGGGGCTAAGAGTTGCAACATACCCAGAGTGGGGGTACAGGTTCTCAAACTCGATCTGGTGCATGGCGACGGGGTCTGCCCAGTTGTTGAAGATGATGAAACGGGTCGAGGTGGTGCCCTGGTCTACACTGCCCAGGAACCACTCGTCGAGGTTGACACCTTCGGAGTTGCCATTGGTGTAGCCATTGGTGTAGCCATTGGTGTGGCCATTGGCCCCGTTAGTTGAAGGCGCATTGTGGTGGGCGTCCTCGACGCCGTTCACGCCGTTTGCGTCGCTGACTGCGGAAGGCATATGGGATTGTGTTCCTGTGCCGGGTTGTAACGGAATGTTGAGGTGCGTAGTGTTGGTGGTGGTGGTGGTGGTGGCGGTAGTAGAAGTTGTGGGATGAAGAGATGTAGTAAGGATAGCTGAGGACACGGGGGGTGCTGCCGTTCTTGTAGTAATAGTAATAATAGTAGGACCCGTAGGGGAAGTTGTAATAGTAGTAGGGTAGAAGAGGTCTTCCGGCGATGGCGAGGAAGACTTAAGCAGGGGATAAGAGTTGGATGCTAGATGGGAAGCGGAGAGGGGACCCGGGAGCTCTGGGGAGGGAGGGACGACGACTTGAAATAGTAGTCGACGGGGATGGGCTTCATGTCAGCAACTAGGGCGATGTCCCCGAGTGCGGAGAGAGGAAGATGAGGAGTGGGCCACGATGCGAGGGTAGGTGGACTTGGGCCGTCTGGGCTGCTGTCTGGGCTGTCTGGGCAATCTGGGGGGGCGTGTCGCGTGGTGGTAGGAGTGACAGGTGGTTGTGGAGGGTGGTAGTGGTGGCCGGCGGAGGGATCGTGATCCCGCGAGTATGCGCGCGCGGGATGGGGGGCACAATGATGAATGCGGCAACAGAAATGTGGTCCCGGCCAAGCGAGCGCATAGCGGGCGGGTTGGGCGCAAGGTCTGATGATAGCATGGGGGCGCCAAGGTAGGACGGGCCAGGCGGGCAAGGGACCGGCACGGATAGGACGACGAGGAGAAGGAGGAGGAGGCCATTGGGGGGGAGTGGTTCGTCAGGGACAGGCACTGGAGGGCTAGGGCGGCCGTGTATCCGTGCAGCCGTGTCAACTGGGTACCTATGCTCTGCAATCGTGCCCGGCTCCGTAATAGCTGGCCGCTTGAGATGGATGGAGAGAGCCCCTGGAACAAGCAAGCCGAGGAGGAGATGACTAGCACAACGGATGGGATCAATGGGAGATGGATGGATGGATAGTCGAGGGGCAGGGCATCCATGAAAGGAGGGGCGAGGGGCCGGACGGAGCGAGGGTTGCGAGGCAAAGGGACGACGGATGCGCGCACGCAATCAACCCACTTCTGCCACTCTCCCCAACAGCAAAGAGACCCGGTTCGCCGCTAAAAGGGATACGTACCCCCTTTAGCCGTTGCCTTATGCGGCCGGGGGCGGTAGCAGCCCCGGATGGAGAGGTAGGTACTTGTCGGCGGCGCACATGGGCTTGTGCCTGCCACGAGCAAATCGCATGGGTGCAGTAGCTTGGGGGGAACGGCGGGATTTGCAGTAGGGCGTACCCAAGGGTGGATGGACGACAGCGGCGGGTGGATTTGGGGCGGGCAGACCGGGATGCGGGTTGTTTGAATGGAGTTCCGGGCCACAGCCAGAGGTACATACATACTCGAGCCGGGCAGCTACTATACACCCGTCGGGCGGGCGAGGGATACGTACCCGACGCAAACAACAGGGAAGCCAGGGCTCCTGTGAAGTCACATACTATGAGACAGGCTGGTCGGGGGGGGGGGGGGGGGGGGAGGACGAGGAGGACCTAGGGCGACTAAACCGACGGCGGCGGCCAGAAAGTATGCGATCAACCGGGCGTTTGGTCGATCTGTGCGAGGGCTGCACGTCTCCAGCTGTCGCGGTCGGTCAGGTCGCGCTCGCGCGCTGGCATCCAATTGTGCTGGGCGGCGCCCCACGGCCGAGATTCGCCCATCTGCGGAGGGCCAGCCTGGACTGGACGAGACTGGAGGGAGGGCGAGGGATCCAAGGGGATCGTAGGGATGGCCGTCGCACTGCGGGGACGCTGGGCGGCGCACCCACGCCCGCGCGGCGCCCTCGTTGGCTGAGCCGACGATGCTGAAGTCATTTGCTCTGATTAGTGGAATATTTGCGGGGAAGTATGCGTTCACATGAAGCGCGGAAAACTGGAGGCCCACGGCCAGCAGACGGCCAGCAGCCAACAGTCTGCCTGCCAACGCCTGCCGGTCTGCCACTGCCCGGGCGTCGTCCATGGCGTCAAGCCCGCCACCCGAGGAGCTCGTCCGCCCTGACGGCGATGATGTTTTAGCTCAGCCTCAAGTGACGTTGTCCTGCCCGGCGCCCGTGGGATCGGCGTCGTCTGGAAAGATGCGCCCATCGCTCCACTGTTATGATAACATGGACTTCATCATCCAGAATTGAATCCTTTGGGGAGCCTTTGGTCCCTGGTGGCCATGCCCCGGGAGACTGGTAGTTCTGAGTCACGGCCTGTTGGACGGATGTTTTGCTCCTACGAAATGTGGGATGCCGAAGACGAACAGAAGAAAGAAAAGTCTGCGAGCGCTTTCGCATCATCCCCTTTCGCCCCTTCCGGCTCCGCCGCCAGGGCTGGGCCGTGACCATTGTGAGAAGAGCAAAACCCGGCACGCAGCACCCGTGGAAAAGTAGTCATCACTCCGTCCCATAAACTGCCATATTTTTTTTTTTTTTCATTCTCTCTTCACGACGGACGGCCACATGTCCTCCCGCGGGCGCGCGACTCCAGAGCAATTTGCAGGAGTCCCCGTCAGGCGACGAGCGCAAAGCGCACCTTCCGGGACCAGGCTTGCCCACGTGCCCGCCCGTCCCCTGGGGCCGTGGGTTGGGTCGGGTCGCCGAGCTGCCGTGAAATGAAACACACGAACGAGCCTGCAAACGTCGGAACGAGGCACCCAGCATAGTGGGGAGAGGGAGAGAGAGAGAGAGAGAGACGCACACACGCACACACGCACACACACACATACACACACAGAGAGAGAGAGCGGGGGAGAGAAACAGAAACGAGGAGCCCAGAAAGAGTACGACGTGGGTCCCCGTCGGTCCTGCGCTGGAAGGAAAACACCAAACTTGTCACATTCCATCCCCATATCTCCGAATTGATGCGCGCGGGCGCTCCATCCCAATGGCTGCCCGAAGCCCAGGGGGCCCCGGTCCCACGCATGCGACTCCATGGGCATGGGAGGGGAGAGAGAGAGAGAGAGGGCTTTGCATGGGCACGCACACGGACATGGACGTGGACCTGCTGCTGCTGCATTCTGCTGCACGCACTGCTAGCTGCACCGTTTCGACGCCTCCAGACAACAGGCCTCCTTGCCGACGGCTTTCCCAAAGGGGAAATGCCGAGTCGGCGCTCGCGCTTGCGAAAGCTCTCTCGCAGCGAGCACCAGACGAAAAAAAAACTCTACGCGGGTTTCACCCCGGCCGGTGCGCCGCTATCGCGACGGTCCGGCCTAGCCCATCCGATGCCCAACGCTGTGGGCGACGCTGCACGCCCTGCATTGGGATGCCCGCACAGAAACATGGCGGCTGGTCTAGAACGGCGCCGACCGCCGCGTGCTCCGCTCGTCACGCGCCCGGCCTCGTTTGCACTGCCCACGGCCTCAGCGGCGTCGGCGGCCCAGGGGAATGTCGCCGGCGAGGTCGCATGTCGTTCACCTGGGCCGCCCGCGTGGCCCTCGCCCTGAAGCCTTCTCGCCCCTTCGACCGGCCGGCCCGAGACTTGGGGGGGGCACGCCCAGGACCTGCGAGGCCGCGCCGATAGCGACGTCCATTGAGGCAATCCGAGCTTTTTCGGCTCCGTGCCCCCCCCCTCAAGGTCAGGTCTTGGTGGCTCTTGGCCGCCGAGAATCCGTGCGGAAGCGTCGGGAGGGCGATGCGCCGCCAGGTTGGTCTCGACTAGCATCGCACCATTTCCGCTCCGCTCGAGCTGCAAACCCAATATGAAGGGGCGCCCACACGAGCCATTTGTGCATGTCCTACCTTACCTACTGATACGGCACGCTCGCTGCTAAACCGACGTGCCCCGAACGCGCATGCGCCCGGTACAAGGTACCAGCGCGGGTAGAATTGCGACGAGAAAACCGCCGCTACACCCGGTGCCGTCCACACAAGCGCAGACCCGGCACGCAGGCCAGTATCGTCGGCCGCTAGCCCACGCCAGGCCCCGGCCTGCTCTTGCGTTCGTCGCTCTCAAGCGTGGCCCCGGGTGCAAACCCTATCGACACAGCTCGACGGAGGGTTGCGTACGCAGCCGAGGCCCGGTTTCATTGGCGCTGAACGTTGCTGCTCGGGGTACTACGTACTCCGCACCACGGCGGCGCGCCGTGGCCCAAAGTTTTTGCTCGTGAACCCCCCCTTTTGCAACTAGTGGTAAGCTCGTGAAGTCTCGCGGGCGGGAAGTGACAGAGCGCCCATGTTTCCTATCTCCGCAGCCCCGGCCGGACGCCTGTGCACCCATGCGGCTTACTAGCAGCGGACCCCGGCCTCATGCGTAAGCTCTGGAAACTTTCTTTCATCCAGCTGATGAGCAGAAAAAAAAATTAAGAGGACCCGACTCTGGGGGCCGAAGCTCTCGTCGACCTGACCTATCACTTTGAGGGGCGCCCATGCAGGCTTGGCTGGGGCCGACTGGGGCTTTTCTGGGTGAGGACGTGTGGGGGGTGGGACAGGGGGGGGAGAAATATGCAGGGACCGTGGAACTTTTCCACGCATGCTGACCCCTGACACCTGGCCATTGGGTCGCAGCCAGCGCGTGATTGGGCCGGGACGCCGAGCCCAGGCGAGATGGGATTTCCCCAAAAGCCCATCTGGCGAACTTCGAGCGCCGGGGAGGACACCATCCCCCCCCGGGGGGTCGGTCGACGACCCAGGGCCAAGCGGGCCAAGCGGGCAAGGGGGGGGCCACGGGGGCGAGGCCAAGAGCTGCAAGCATCGAACGTGCAGGGGCTGGGCGCGTGCGTGTCTGCTGCGTATCTGCGCGTCTGCAAGTGAGTGTCCACGGGCGCGCCTGTTGCAGTGGGCAGAGTGGCACCGCCTCGTTCGCGCCCACGATGGCTGGATACAAGGGGGCCGGCGGGGCGTATCTACTGTGTCCGGTAAAAGACACCTTTACCCCCCGCCTCTCTCCCTCCTCCTCGTCCGTCCCCAACAGACTGTCACCGGCCACCCCCCCCGGCCTGCCCACTTGGTCCCCCTGTCCGCCGGGGGCCAGACCTCTTTACCCCGCCGCGGACGCTATGTTGAGGTTGTTTCGATAGTGTGCCGTGGCCCTCCCCCCCCGGCCTGCCAGCGCCGCAACCCACTCGCACGTTCCAGACCCGACCTTTGCAGATAGCGAGTAATTTCCAAGTACGGCCACCTTGCCCGGCGTCGTAAGCTGGGGCGAGGTTTCCAGACTGCGCGCTGCACTGCCCGGCCGCGGGGACACACATGATGGCTGGGGTGGAACTGCCTACCTACCTCCCCCGGCTCTGCTTCTGGCTCCTCGCATTGCGATCTTCCGCCGGGTGGGCTGCTTGAAACCCTTCTCGTTGCCGTTCCCCCTCAACACCTAGCATATTCTCACGATGTTTTCCGCGGCACGGCCGCATAGCCTCCTCCTACCCCCCCCCCTTCGCCCGCCGCCGGGTTCGGACCTCCCCTCCCCCCTTTTTCTCTTTTCCGTTCCTCCCCCCCGCCGCCACCACGAACGGTGTGTACGCTCTGCGTTGGCGGATGGATCGCTTGGAGGGTTAAAATAAAAAAAAAGGCCCTGACACCCCTCCCCCCCCCCCCGCTCCTTCCGTTTCGACAAGGTCAACCGCGTAGTAGGACCCCCACGCCATTGTCCCGTGAAGGAAGAAGAAACTTTCATCCTTGCTGGGCGTGCCATGAATGAAAGCCCATGAATCCATGAATAGAATGGGACAAACCCCTGGCAGCGCCTCCCGCCTTGGCGCTGCCGTGGTCTCTTCCCGCGCGCCCACGGCTCGGCGTTCGTGCCCGTGGTGCCATCCCCGTCCATCTGTGCGGCTTTGTTTGTGCCGTCCTATAGCTTGTTGACAACGGTTGCCCGTGTAACCTTTGTCAACCACCCCCCTTCCCCCTCCCTCCCCCCCCATCTCCCCAAAAGAACCCTTCACAACCCAATGGACCCAAGCGAGCCAAGCAAGGCCAGGGTGGTGTGGTGTGTCGTGCGCTAAAAGTGATCCTCCCGTCGAACAGACATCCTTTCCTATGCCCCCCCCCCCCCCCCCCCCCCCCCGGCCCGTAACCTCTGGGCCTGGTCCCCAGGGGGGTGGGAAGCATGTTTTAGCGGCGGGCACCTATGCAGCATCGACAAGCCTATGGGCTACGGAACACACCCTGCAGCGGCGGCGGCAGCCAACATCCCGAATATAGCGTCCCGTGGCGAGGTTCCCATGCGGCTGCGTCCAGTGGTACTATGTAGGTACCCATCAGGGAAGGGAAGGGGGGGGGGGGGAGGCAAGTCCCGCGGCGCTCATGCCGAGAGATCCAGGGTTCACACAGGCGGCGCACGGCTGGGTTTCCACACCGCGGTCCATATCTCGCAGGGCCAAAAAAAAAAGTCCAGCAAATCTCGACCGGGCCCCAGTTTGCCGGGGTTGCTGCTGCTGCTACTGCTCTGCCGTGCGACGCCCAGCGGTCACCTCTCGTCCCGTGGGTGGTGAGCATGCACGGCGGGCGAGCATGGGAAGGGGGCAGAAAGCGGTCTTTGCTTCGGTGAGCGCGATGGGAGAGGGGGGGGGGTGTTTGGCCGTGTACTTACACCCACATCCACACACCCTTGCCAAGCCCGTTGGGTTTCTATATCGAAGCCCGGGGCGCGCGCGGGTCAGCCAAACAAAGATGCCTTCTCTCCCCTTCCCCCCACCCCAAAACAATGCTGCGACGATCCATCTCCATCGTGGAGCCCCGACGGCGAACCTCGCTTACAGGGTCCGTTCCCGTGCGCCCGTCGTCTCCTCCCGTCCCTCTCTCCCGTCTTTCTCTTTTGTCTCGTCTATACATACATATCCAGGGGGGGTGGGGGTGGAGGGCAACACCCACCCGGCACTGCCGGCTTGCGCTAATCTCCCTCCGGCCCCGTCGGGTTTTTATTTTATTTTTTCTGCTCACGCGGGAGACTTATTTTTCTGGACCCCTTGTCTTCGGAGATAACGCGTTGGAGTCGCCCGCGGGGGGTTCCGGCCCGGATATCGTATGCCGATGGGAACCTAAGTAGGATGCGGTGGCCCGTTTTACCGTTCTTGGGCACTGAAAGTACGGTTTCCGAGACGCAAGGAAAGGAGGCCCAGAAGAGGGAGCAAGGAAGAAAGAAGGAAAAGAAGAAAGCGAAAAGAAAGAACATCAGACTGCAGGGTCGACTTCGGTGCTGACCTCGTCTCGTCTGAGTCCTGATCCTCGTGGGTAGGTCAGGTATCTGACTATCTGGGCATCAGAGTGCCCGCGCGCCCATTTCCGCCCCCTGCTGTCGAGAGAGAGAGAGAAAGAAAAGAGAACGGCCGAGTGCTCTCTCCACCCAGGCGTCTTGCGTCCGAGGGCAAAGCCACGCCGGGGACCTGCAAACCCCCAAAAGTCCAGCCAGCACCAAACGCATTTCCGGTTCGACCTCACCACGGATCTCCCTCCACCCCCCACCCCACCCCAACGTGTTTCTACGCGGTCATGCCACCTAGCGACTAAAAAGCGAAGCAGGATGTTTCTCATAGCCTATTCACCCTCGGCCCCCCCCCCTTCTATACGAAGGGGCGAGGGGGGACAGACGCCGGGAAATCCCCTAATCACTCTTGAAAGGGTTCGGAGGGCGCAAGTTCCACGGGAATCTATTCGCCACACTCACACACGCCCTCCTTACTGCGAAGAAGGGGCTCCCCTTAGGCCGTAACTGAGGGGGGAGACGCGGCGCGAACGCCATCCCGGGAAGGGGTAAGGGGTGAGACGCGAGCGCGTGATGAGTCGGAGAAGCCTCGGCGAGCTTGGCCCGCCGTCGGGATCCCGTTTCGCCCCCCCCTCCTCCGGGGCCGCATCCGCAGAGAAACACCCCGCTAGAACGCCCGCCCGCGATAGGGTCGATAGCCCGGCAGATACGGCCTGCCATCGATATGGTATGTATGCTCAGGACCTGAAAAGGAAAAGACAACCCCCCCCCCCCAAAAGAAAGGGACCGTGAGGACGAACCAAAGCAGCCCCGGTTTAGGCGGAGCCAAGGGCCGCCGATGACCCCCTTCGGGATCGCTGGCGACTAAGAGAACCCTCAGGGGCCGGGGCCCTCGGGAGAGTCGGCCGAAGGCGAAGGGCCTGTACGTGTGCGCGCGGGGGGGGGGGCGGGGCCGTAGGGCGGGTGGTTATTGTGCCGCCCACGGCCTGTTCCTCCCCAGCTAGAGCCGTGGGCAACCCAACCATGGGGATTGGGGGGGCAGGATTTACTTAGAGTCCTCAAGCGAGGCGCTTTCCTCAAATCGTACAAACGGCGGGGGGTGGGCATACGGGAATCTACAGCCCCCTAAGGGACCCGCCGGCGCTCGTGGGCAGACGGGACCCGGGCCTCCCCCCGCCAGGGTGGTGAAGGGGGGGAGGAAGCGCGGAAGCGTGGGGCTCGGGCTCTGGGGTGAAGCGAAGTCGGGAAACCAGACCGATGACAGATGGGGGGGGCGGGGGGAGAGCCCCCTTCGCAGGTCCACAGTGTTGGCTACCTATTTTTGATGCGAGCCCTGGGCAAAAGACTTTCCCTCATACCTAGGACACCTCCGGCCTGGGATCGGTTGGGGTGTATGGGGTTTAAATCTTTGCAAATACGCCGATAGGTAAGAGGTAAGCTTGTGAGTGAAGGCAGGTACATACTTGTTGGGTGACCAAGCTTCGTGGGGTTGGGTTGTGTCGTGTGCGAATTCCATAGTGGGCAATAATATGATAGGAGCGAATCACGATCACTCGCCCGCCCGGCAGCTTCGACAAGGAGTATGTTTATAGTGGTGTTGGCCGCGATATAGAATCCCCCTCTATAGTCGGGCTAAGAAATTGGTCTATAAAAGGCGGGCCTCCAGGTTCATCTACCTCGGATGTGCGAGCGATAGATCAAACAACCCGCTACACTGAAAAACTCGAGGTGGTGATGGTGATTTAAGTGCAAATCAGGAAGCATGCCTGTTAGCCATCCCTTGCGGAAAGGCCCCGAGTGGAAAGAGATAGGCATGGTGATGTGTCACGTTTGCCCCATCGCTACTACCATTAGCGTGCCGGGAAGCGGGAAGGGGAAGCGGGAAGGGGAAGCGGGAAGCGGGAAGGGGAAGAGGGAAGCGGGGAAGGGTCCAAAGAGGTGTGGCTCCCGGTAATTCGAGGCACCATCACCGTGAACAGGAGACGGTGGACAGTGTACAAGGTTACGGGGATGTGGTACAGTCAAGCATGGCCGCCGCTTGCATTACGGGGGGGGGGGGGGGGGGGGTGAGAACAAATCAAGCTTTGCCAAGTCCCAGCAGCACGATGTTGGCTATGTTCATGACGGTAATGATGAGCCAGATGAAAGCGGCGAGGGCGCACACCCACCACTTGTTGGCCATGTTCACCAGGTGCGGCGCGGCGTCGCGGGGCGTTCCCCGCTCGGTGGCGTCGTGGTCGTCCGCGGCGGCGGCCGGAAACGTCGCCAGGCCGGCGGGCAGGGGGTGATCTCCTTGGCCCTCGCGGAGGAAGTGGGCGGTGCCGGCGCGGACCGTCATGTACTTGGGGAAGCAGGTGAACCAGATGAGAGGCGCGGTGACGAAGGGCAGGACGATGCTGAGGGCGACCTGGCTGCCGTTGAGGGCCGCCGTCAGCTTCTCGCGGCCTGTGGCGCCCGCGATGATGATGCTGGGCGTGATGCTGATGCTGCGCGTGATGAGGCGGCGCAGCCAGGGCTTCATCTTCCACCGGAGCGCGCCCTCGCTGACCATCTGGCCCGAGATGGTGCACACGATGCCCGCCGAGACGCCCGAAAAGAGCAGCGCGAGCGCGAAGATGGTGCCGGCCGCCGGCGTGATGCTCGAGGCCAGGAGGTCGTGGATGCCGAAGATGTCGGCCTCGAGCGCGTCGGGGTTCTCGTACAGGCTGGCGCCGGCCACGATCAGGATCGCGCTGTTGACGAACAAGGCGAAGGTGAAGAGCGAGAGCGCCGTCTCCGTGTACGAGTACTTCAGCGAGTGCTGGATCGCGCGCAGGCTCGGAAGGTAGTACGTCTTGGCCCCGTCCTTTCCCTCGTGCAGGCTGCTGGCGGCGGACACGGGCTCGGCCGGGAGCAGGCCGTGCTGGCTGTCGTAGTCCCGAAGGCGGCTCTGCACCAGACCCGAGCCCAGGTACAGCGAGTGCGGCATGACGGTGGCGCCGAGAATGCCACAAGCCTGGTACAGGCCATCGGACTGGGTGACGCTGTCGTTGGGAATGTAGCCCTTGAATACGTGGCCCGGCGTCGTGCTGTCGTCGATCAGGGACAGCTGGATGCAGAAACAGACCACCACAGCCAGCACGAGAACCATGACGAGGCACTCGAAGAGACGAAGGCCCTTCATGGAGCCCTGGGGCCGGTAAAAGACGAGGATGATCATGACGTCGATGATGGAGATGGCGCAGCCGGCCACCAAGGGCAGCTGGGGGATGAGGAGGTTCAGGGCGATGGCCGTTCCGATGACCTGGAGGACTGTCAGATGACGACGGACGACGCTAAGCGATGGCTGCGATGAGATGGGGACAAAGAAAAACACCCACCTCGGCAATGTCGGTGGCGATAATAGCTATTTCGGCCAGGAAGTACAGAAAGTAATTCAGCCAGGGCGGGAGGTGAGCACGGCAGGCTTCGGCCAGGTTCAAACCGGACACGGTGCCCAGCTTGGTGCAGAGGCTTTGCAGGAAGATGGCAAACAGGTTGCTCATTAGCACAACGAAGAGCAGGCTAAACTGGTAGGACGAGCCAGCAGCGATGCCTGTGGAGTAGTTTCCGGGGTCAACTGGGGGGGTAAGACGGACGTGTCAGTCAGCACAGCAACGACCGAGAACGCCGTCGCGAATGGGGGAGGGGGGCGGTTGGCGCGGTGGATTTCCTTGCTTACTGTAGGCCACGGAAATGAGAAAGCCGGGTCCGATGAACTTCCCAAAGGTGAGAAGCTCATACTTGACCCGGCCGAGGGGGCTCCCCCAGGCGGGACGGCGGCGGCTCGTGGTCGAGGCCGCCGAGCTGCCGGGCCCGGAGGAGCCGGACGCCGGGGGGTACGCGTCACCCGCCCCCGACGACTGACCGGGCGCGCGCGGCGGCGGCGGCGACGGACCGGTCAGATTTGGTGGTGCCCGGGGCGCGGCGGCCTTGGCGGGCTCCGTGGGGGGCGGATCGTCCAGGCGGATGGCCGGGCCCGAGTGGGCGGCGGTCTCGGCGCCGGCGTCGCGCTGGGTGCGGGCGTTGGCGCGGCCGGCGAGGTCCTGGTTCGTCACCAGGTCGTTGGCCAGCGCGTTGGGGCTCTGGTTGTACCCGTCGTCGCCCTCGTAGGGCTCGTCTGTCCGCGAGGTCTGGTTCATGGTGCGATCGGCCTGGCCACGTGGGGGGGTTGCGCCAAGACCGGGTAGTAGATATCGGGAGGGAGATGGGTGCAGTTGGCCGGATGATGGGCAAGATTTCGTCTGGACCTCCCTGTTCTTTTGTTTTCGTCTCAGCTCGGGCGCATAGACGCCGTCCTGGTGGTCAATGTGGACTTGCGGTGCACAGTCAGGTGTGGGTAAGAGGACATGGATGGGACGGGAACCTCCCAGGATGGACGGCAATGGGTCGCAGCGTCCGAATAATAGGCGGGAACTCGGGATGTAGAGACAAAAGCCGAAACAGTAAGGGGCCGCTGGGGAAGGGGACTTAAGTAAAGCGGGAGGACCTTGAAGGACGAAACGGCTTCCCACTCCAGGAACTCGAAGTCAATCTCGACGTCGTGCGGACGGATCAGGTACGGTAATGGACCAAGCTTGCCCCAGTACGAAAAGAAGCAGGAGGCGGTGATTCGTGACGGGGCGGGAGGAGCCCATCAGTCAGAAACGAGTGGAAAAGGCGCCCCCCCGTTTGATTCGTTCACGAACCCGCAACCCACCAATCGAGGCGTCAGACACCGCCTACACTACCCCGGATCTGGCCTTGTTGACGAGTCGCGCTTGCAGGGCCGAACAGCCCGTCGATCCAGGAGCTTGGCTACGGTTTCTCCCGACCGTTGTCATGGATGGTTTGACGCCAACTGCCCGCGACCCGGAACTACCGAGGGAAAACGCCTGCCAGAGGTCCGGACGTGCGGCTGGTACGAATGAACCTGGACCGCCCGGGGGACGACGGATGGGCGCTGGAAGGGGGGGCCCGCTTCCCGGGGGGCTGGTACCCAATGTACACGAAAACGAACACCCGCTAGCAGAGAACAGGGCGGCACTACGTTTGAAAGACGGGTACCCTAGGTACTGTATGTACATAATGTAAGTATAGAAGAACAAGAGAGTGGACGGCCTGGTGGTTAGCGCAAAGGAGAAGAGCCTGCCTACCTGCGTCGCTGCCCTATCCACAGCCAGTGGACGGCAGGGCTGTCAGTCGGCCGGAAGGGATACACGACTTGAAGCGGTTCCGTCATACAGAACTGCGTGGGCGAGTTGCCTTGCAGAATTACCTGTATTACCCTCATCCCATCTTACATACTCACTCACCCACCCACCACGCAGACAACCAGTGGCTCGCAAGTGTTGAACTCGGTCTTATTTGATGCTGAAACACCTGTCGAAACTGTAGACACACATTACTCGACCGCGGCCGCCGACGATGCGGCTTGCACCACCCGACAGACGCGGCACGCCTGGCTGCTGCGCCCGAGGCCAACAAAGCGGAAAAGAAAGAAATGAAAAATGAAACAACTCCCACCGGGGCCGCCAGTAGGTAGACAAGCCATGCCATAACGCCTCGCAAATCGATGTCCGTTGAGCACACCGCCGCCTCTTGTTCTCACCTGCTTTTGGCGCTGCGTGCTCTCCCTTCCACGTCCTTCACCTCGTCCCCACGCCACATGCCCGCCGGCCGGGCGTTACGCCACACACGCCACGCGCGGGATGGGGGCCACGGCGTGACCCGGCGCCCCTTGGCACCTACGGTGCCGGCGCAGCTATGCTGAAGGGTAGGATGGCCGAGTCCGCGGGGGCGACGGGACCGTCGGCTCACCGCGCCTTCTTTCCCTCGGCCTTGCCGGCGGCCCTCTCGCGGTCCCGCTTGGCGTAGATGCCGGCCGTGAAGGGGTTCTCGTACATAAGGGCGATCTTGTAAACCAGCCAGACCCAGGCCGTCATGAGGATGCCCGCCGGCTTGCCGTACAGGAGGGCCGTCCCCAGGAAGCTGCAGGTCGAGCCCCAGTACATGGGCGCGTCGGTGACGTTGAAGGGGAACCCCGTGACGATGTCGTCCATCAGGATGCCGAAGTAGTCGCCCAGGAAGGTGCCCGTGATGCCGAGCGCCCAGGTCGACGACACCACCAGGATGTTGCCGGAGGCGAGCAGGGCGTAGCCGAGCCATTTGGCCATGGGCTCCTCGAGCAGCGGGTACGACGGCTGGGCTCGCAGCGCGCGCTCGTACAGGAAATCGCGGAACAAGCCGAGCGAGAAGATGGTGGCCGCCAGGGCGTAGCAGGCCGCCTGCGAGTTGCCCCCGAAGAGCTTGGTCAGGATCTTGTTGTGGTACTCTTGGCGGGCCACAATACTGCAATGTGCTCCAGGTTAGCCGGCCGACGGGACGCCGTGTGTGTCACATGCGTGGGCAAGGGACGAGGCCGAAGCTCACTTCCAGAACAGTGGGTTGAAGGCAATGGAACAGGCCGAGACTGGTAATCAACATTGTCAGTCACAGTAGCCGGTGCCGTCGAGGTCGCGCCTCGGTGGGATGGGCCATCGGAGCTGGGCACTGCAGCGACACAGGCACCATCGTGTAGCTGCAGTCATGCTGGCCGTAGGAGTAGCAGCTACTCAGCTGCCGAGGTTGTGTTTTTGTGGTGGTGACGTACCGAAGAGGCTCTTCTGGTCGAAGTCCACCAGCTTGGTGGGGTCGACCTGGTAGGGCGCCATGGTCGGATCGCGGGAACGACGCTGGAGATGATGATTTCTGGCGGGGACGGCGTGAGGGTTTGCACTGCGGAAGTGGCACTCGGTAGGGAGGAGGGAGATTCAGCCGTCGGTGGTTTTGCGAGACAAAAAAAGCGAGGAGGTGGTTCGTAAAGAGGCCCGGGACGGAAGCCGGGAGACGGAACCGTCAGTGGAATGGGGGAGCTTGACCCGTCCCCTGCAAGTTGGGGAGAGCTCCCAGGCTCCATAGCGTCATTTTGCCCGGCGGGTGCGGGTTTGACCGGACGTTACTGGACGTGACGTGAGCAGGTGAGGAGGTACTTACCTCTTTGTGCGAGCGGCGGGACACGTATGTACGATGCATGTACATCTATACATACACAACCTGGGTGAGTAAGTAAGCAGGCTGGTATTGTACAATCGTACACACACAGTACACTACGTACTCCAGCCGTAGATGGGTGCGAAGTACTGTGACGAGGTCCCCCTCCCAGCCCCTCGTTTCCCACTCCCCACCAACCCGGAAGGTTACCGTCGGTTCGCCAAACCGACTGGCCTCAAGAAGCACCACCTGGCCCAGAATCCCCCGAGCTGTTCGCAGCCCTGTTCCACCCGGGTGGGTGCCAAGAACAAGACGTTCGCGCGTGTGGCTGCGCCGTTGGGTTCCAAGCGACACACCGTGTGCTGCTAGGTGCTTCTCGCGGCGGCAAATCCATACGGCCCAAACGCCCAGGACCGGGGAATAAATATCGTGGGACCGGACTGTTAGCAATGGCAGCGTATGCACGCACTCGGGCTGCCCGTACGGCCCAACAAACGACACGTCCATGGCTGAGGTATAACGCTCATTTGAATTTATGCTCGATGGGATGGCCGCAACGGCCTCTCCCGGGTATTTTGGTCGCCAAATCGACATGCCCAATCCAAACGCCTGTGTATCTGTTCCCCAGGAACAAGTTCCCATCGGATCGACGAGGAGCAATCAACGCAGCCGTCATCTTCGCGTCCTAGTCTTCTTGGTTGTCTGTGTCGTGTCCTCTTCCTCCTCGTCCTGGCCCTTTTTGAGATCCTCGTCGAGGCCCCATTCTTCCTTGTCGTACCAGTCCTCGCCGTCCGACATGTCGCGGTTCGGCCCGACGTGCGCCTCGTATTTGGACCATTGCCTTACCGTCTTCCTGAGCCTGTCTGCACGAAGAAGCCCTTCATACAGCCGTTTGGCACCGCGGCACACCTCTTCCTGCTTCTGCACCCACACCTGCAGGAGCCGCCGCACGTCATCCGCCTCGGCTTCTGGGATGCCCATATCCCGGTCCGGATGGGCCGACCGGGGCGCGATGAACAGAGGGTGGATGAACATATCATCCACCGGCTCCGACGTCGTCGATGCTGCCGCGCTGGCTATTGCTTGTCCAGTGGGTAGTCGATTTCGGGGCGCAGGCGCACTAGGGTTCTCGCCGTTTGTTGCGTGTTCCCTGGCAGCATCCGTGGAAGGCACACCATCTGGGTTCTCGCCGTCCAGCTCCATCTGGTGATCAGAAGCGCTGGGGCGAGGCGGACCTTCGGCCTCTGTCATGGGCTTGGTTTCGCCCGAATTGCCACCATTCGCGTCCTTGTTTGCGTCCGCCGCATGGTGGTCAGCATCGGCATCAGCCATTGATGTATCGGCATCGGCATCGGCCCCACCCCGAGGCCTCTCCGACTCGGCATGGCGGGGAAGTGGCATCTCGCCGTTGACGGAGGGCTGTCCATTGGTGATGGCCTCGCCAAGACCGCCCTCAAGCAGTGGGTGCCCGGCATCCGAGGGGACCGAGGCGTTGGAAACACCGTTGGGGAGGTAGTCGTTTCGGTAGAGGTCGAGGTCGTTGGGGCCGAGCATGAGCTCACACGGAACCCATATGTGATCGCCCGTGAGCTTCGTCTGTAGATGCTTGACCTTCCACAGCGCCGAATTTTCCTTGTGCATGATGTCGCAGCCTTGGGCCGCGAGGTCTGTCAACGTCTTCGAGGTGTAGGGTCGGGACAGGGTCGGGTGTGAGGGCAGGTCGGTGACGGCGGTGAGGGGTGCCAGGATGCCTGCGAACCCAACTTGGTCAGCGCATGCCACACAACTCGGAGGATGGAGGAGGGGACGCACTCTCCAGCCGTACGCTGGCGTACGGATCGAATTGGATGGCCGTGGCCATGATTTCGCGCATGCGCTCTTCATAGTCTTCGTCGTCGCTCTCGGGCTCGTAGCCTTCTTCGTCGACGAGAGGAGGGTTTCGGCTGATGATGGCTCTCTGGTAGCCCACGTGGTTGACCACCTGAGTAGACGACGGTCAGCGCGCTCGGCTGGGCCAAGGGTACGAGGGTGTGGGCGTGGGCGAGACGGGACTTGCCTCTCTGTAGACTTCTGGGCCCGAGGGGGGCGCCAGTTGGCCTTCGCGTGTGAACCTTGCGCGTTTCTTCATCTTCTGGCCGCGGTTGCCGTGGTGTTCGACTTCTTGGTCCGAGTCGGATTCTGCAGGAGGAGCCGTTAGCAGTGGAACGAGGAAAAGAGGAGGGCGCGCAGGCTGCCCTACCATAAGCTTTCCGCTTAATCGCCTTCTTCATCGCCATGATGGTCTCGGCAAAGAGGACTTGCTGCGAGGCCATGGTGGGCAGCGAGGGCGGTCGGCGCCTGCGAAGCCGCCGAAGGGAGGAGGGTTGGGGGAGGGAATGACGGAAGGCAGCTCGTGGGGCTGCGGTGCCCGGAAAACCGTGGTGCACCGAGGGGCGGGCGCTGCTGCCGTGGCGGTAGTTGCTACCGTGTTGGGTGTGCGTCGGAAGAGGGCCTCGTCGGTCGGTCGCGTAGAGCTCGTTCGTTCTCCTCAGTCCGTCTCGGTGACGATGGAGTGTGTGCGTGCGGGTGGAGGACAGGAAAGAAAGTCGGTGGTAGCGCGGCGAGGGTCTGTCTGGTAGCGGTACGAAGGAAGTCAATTCTGGGACCGAGAAGGGCAGTATGGCAACCGGCGTCCAAGAGTGGTTCCATGCAAGAGAGGGAGAAGGGGATCTTGGCCGCTGCAAAATACTGCGCACAACTACTAGTAGAGTGACAGGACTGAGTCGAGGCGGGAGAGTCTGAGTGGAAGGGCCTTTCGTAATCCATGGCATGGGTACAAGGCTGCGCTTCCGCTTTGCGCGGGCTGGAGCCAAATACGCCAGGCCCGGCCCCTGCCACTTTACGGACTATTATGGCATGGATGTATGGGATGTGCATGTAATACCTATGATTCGGCCAGTCTATCGCCGACTGCGGCCCTGGATGCCTAGACAGTATCGGCCAGCCAGCTCCCGTAGAATTGGACCCCGTGATCTACGAGACCGGACCTACAATGTACGCACTGCACTGGGAGAGGACGATCGATCCCCTTAGCTGACCCGACCTGACCTCTGCCGCCTCGGAGCAAGGATCCGTCATGATACCTGTGTATACCTGTAGCATGTACGCGCGCGCGCGCGCTCGCGCGTGCTGTGAGCACTTTACACTTCCAACTCCAACCCCAACCCCAGTCTGTCAATCAGCGCATGCCGCATTCCAATGAGCGACCGATGGTACATATACCTACGATAATTACATAGGTAGCATGTATAACACGAAAGTGCTGTATATATCCCAAGCGAAGTATAGAAGATGTACTCGGCTGGACGGTATTGCACATGGATCCATGTCTATGGTCGAGCTACCTATGTAGGTCCTACCTGAAGCGGCTGCTTGCTCGACCGTGAGGTCATTTTCCTCACCATTAGTCGCACCAAACGGAGCGCGCTTGGTGGAGGTACATGTATAATACATATATGCAGAGTACCTACATACTGTATGGTGGATGTACTGTGATGGGATAGGTATGGATGTCTCTTCTTGTCTGTGCTGGTGGCGGTGGCAGGGCCCTTAAGCCCCCCCTCGGCTTTGCGACCAAAGTTGGTGGGGAGGGGGGAAACGGGATCCTGAAGCTCGAACTAGCTCGGGTGACATACCATGGGGCCCAGCTCCGACTGCACGCACTACATACATTCAACACCATTCGTCCATACCGTCAAACGCCAGCCGGCGTAAAGGACAAAAAGGTTCTCTCGCCACCGCACCGAATGAGCCACGCCCGTGTCTTCTCTCGAGTCCTTCCGCAAACACCTGGAGAGCCGTAGGGTCTGATGTGTGCGTGCCGCCTGCCCGAGAAGGGGCCCAAGTCCCTGTCCCATCGTGCTTTGGGAGAAGAGTGAAGCTGATTCGTGCTCCAAAGCGTTCGCCCAGCCTTTGCGCCCGTGCCGTACCTGACCGACTATGCCCGGCGACCCGACCGACCCGACCGACTTGCACCCCGAAGGAAGCGCACGGTAAAGACAGCCGGCAGGGAGAGCGCGCGTGTTCTTGAAACGGCCAGAGAAACCCAGCCACAAGCGAGAGAAGGAAGGAGAGAGAGAAAGCCCGCGAGGAAAGGCGCACACAATGGATGAATACCCTCCAGCCAGTCTGGACCACAACGTCCCCCTTCTCGTTGTGTCTGGACTCAGCGGTGCGTCGACTAAACCGCTGCTCACCGATCCAGACCTCAAGGAGCGGAGCTTGTTGGTCCGCTCCGATATCCCTGCGCTCGACAGCCGCGAGGCCAAGTCCATCCTGCGCTACATCCAGGAGGCAGATGCCACCGGCCTCCCATGGAACTCGCACGATACCTCGAGGAAGCATCGCTTCAGAATCAAGGCCATTGGTAGAGTACGGTAGTACCTCACCCATGCCCGCGAACCACGGCTCTGACAAGATGGTTAGGAGTTTCTTCTTCCGCCGCGGCGCGCTCGACTCCCCGACGATTATGAGCTTCCGCCAACGCCCCCCGTTCTCCACTCGCCCTTCTCTCCCCTCAGTCCCGGTTCGACCTTGTATCCCGACGGCCTCATAGACGCCCGATGGCTGGAGAAACACCAAGAGCTCATCCCGAGCACCTGCATGTGCTTCTACAGCCTGACATCGGACCCCTCCCTGGCTACCCTTCATGACAATCGTCTGAAGACTGATGTCAACTCCATTAAGAATGCCCTCAGCCAGTCCGGTTACAAATGTCGCCTGGCCGTCGTCATTCTAAGTGACCAGGCTCCAGGCGCCATGGAGGCCTACCAGGAAAGGCTGGAGAACATCCGAAGGAGCACTGGCTTGGACGCCAAAACCTCGCTTTTTGTCATCCCCACCCGGCGGCCTGAGGCCGACCTCGAGTCGGCCGTCGATCACGTGCTGGGGGCCGCCTTCGCGCAGTCGTGTGAATACTACCGCGATCTTGGCCGCCATGCCCGTAAGAAGAAGGGGCGAGGCTTTGCGCCGCAACCCACGATTCCTCCCACCAGTGGCACCTCGCACACGCTTTCGCTCCAGGGATGGCACGTGCGATACGATTTCAAGACCGCCGCTTTTGCCGAATTCCGCCAGGAGATGGATGTTGCCCTGCGCTCCTACGAACAGGCCTACGAGACGCTGCTCGGGGCCGACGTTCTGGAAACTGTTCCCAGCTGGAGTCCTAGATTCAATGATGGCCGCTCACTGGCCGACGTCATTGCCATCCGCATATTGAGGTGTCTGCTGTGGCTCGGGCAAAGCACAGCTGCCGTAAGAAAATGGCAATATCATCGATACATGATAGCTGACTTGGTGGATCGTGTCGGGAGAGGCACCCAAAGCTACGGCTGGCAGGCGTGGGAGGCTCGATGGGCTGAAGTCATGGCGAAGTTGATCGAGAAGACCAAGTATCCGGAGCTGGAACCATCCACGCTGGAGCTTTACCGGCCACCCGAAAAGCCTCTTTCGGCCGAGAGATTGCAGCCTTGGGAGCTGCTGCATCACCCGGGGTACTGGTATCGCCTGGCTAGTCGCCACGCCCTTGATAGGAGGAAGCTGGCGTGGGCAATCCCAGAGGATGACCGTCAAGCCCCAGACCCATCGACCGTCTCAAAGACGCTTGCCAAAGCATACACTGCGTACGACACATATATGTGTCCCGAACCGTACGAAGAGATGCCTCTCAAGGGACAAGGGACCGATCACGCGCAGCAAATTCTCGGCTACTTGAACCATGCTACGGCGGAATTCTATAAGAGGAAACAGGTACGCCTCGCTGCCGAGGTGGTACTTGAGTGCGCGAAAGAACTGGAGCATATGAAGGCCTGGAAACAGGTGCTTGAGATGCTCACGCCTCTTTGGCGCAACATGGTATTTCGTGCCGAGGGCCGGTGGGACATCACCGAAACCCTGAGCTGGGCATTGCGGAAGGCGGCCGTCCATTCCCGCCGAGCTGATCTAATAGTCGCAATCGACTGGGAGCTTCTGGATTCGCGTGAGTAACCCCCCCAGAATGCTGCATAATGCACCCTGGCGGTCTGCTAACCGTAGTTATAGGTTTTACGAGGCTCCCAAAGTGGCACTATGATATTAGCAAGTCTCTGGACAACGCAAAACCTGAGGAGCCTCCCGAGGTCACGCTGAGCGACCAGCATGTTACGTCCTGCATCTCGTCTTCATTTGTGTTCAAGCAAGAGGAGGGCAGAGCAGGCCAAACCTGCCCGGCCCAGCTTGCCATTACGTCTGGTGCTTTCCCCGGGAGTCCGCCAATCGTCTTCCACGAGATTCTTGTCGCGTTCGAAGGGAGTTTGCGTACTCTTTACCTGAAACACAAGCCCGATTCCGAGAAAGTGCCGTCTGGCCCCAAACTCCCCCTTGTGACCAATGTCCATTTGGAGGACAGTGAAGTGGCGGCGGACGACCAGGCAAGCGAAGCGTCCGATACGGAATCACAGAGCCAGACGACTGCATGCCTCCAGGGCTTTGATGATCTGACGCTATTTCCCGGCCAGACTCGGGTGTTCCAAGTTAACATTCCTCTGAGGGAGGCGGGCGAGGCGAGCGCATCGTCGATTCGGGTGACTGTTGCCCCGAAGGCATTCACGCTCAAATACACGATGGATGTACCCGATACCACCCTGGTCGGTCGGTGGTATACACCCCAGGGCAAGAAGAGAGCAGCTCGGGTCAATTCGCAGGCTATCAAAGTCTTGCCCCGGCCACCCAAGATGGAAGTCAAGTTCATCAACGTCTTGAAGCAGTATTACGCTGGCGAGCCCATCCAAATAGACGTCGAGCTCAACAACGAAGAAGACGCGGATGCCGTCACAAAGCTGGACGTGCACCTTTACGGCCAAGAAGTGCCGAACTTCAAGGCTCACGTCGTGGGCGAATTGGAAGAGTCGAGCAACGGTGCCGGAGAAGAGGCACGGCTGGACGGTCTCCCGGTCGGCACCATCGAGATGTCAAAAGCGGCAAGGGCTACTATTCTTGTCGACCCAATACACCGGCCGACAGCCTACGATCTTACGGTCAAGGCGTGGTACAACCTCGTCTCTGACCCCGGGACCAACATTGTCCAGATCGTAGCCTTCCAAATCAACATCGTCAACCCATTCGAGGCCAACTATGAGCTGGCGGCCCGGCTACACAACGAGCCCTGGCCAAGCCTCTTCGACTACGAAAGCGCTCAAGAAACAACAGTGGAGGGGAGCGCTGTTCGCGCCCGGGGATTGGCTCAAAGATGGTGCCTGATCACCCGCTTTGGCTCCTTTGCTACCGAAGACCTTCAAGTGCTTGATCTCGACCTTCAAGTTACGGGTACGCAAGGGGGCGTGATGTGCACTGCCACCAGGGGCCATATTCTACCACCCGAGGGCATCACCATGGCGCCCAAAACCTTGGAAGAAGCACATTTCGATCTGGTGGCACAGAAACTCGGACTCGATGAACGGACACCCGCTACTGCCGATTTCGAATTCTTAATCAAATGGCAGCGCAACACAGCCTCTTCTGACGTGGCCTCCACTCCGAATACGACGCGATTTCCTCTCGACACTTTCTACGTAACTGTTTCAGAGCCGCGGGTCCTTGGTGCCATCTCGTACTCAACCGTGACCTCACCGTCGACGTCTGCGCCCACGACTCCCGCAATGCCGGGGGCTTCTGCGAGGAATGTGCCGCAGGTCATCATCCTCGATATTACCATTGAAAACCCGTCGTCTCACTTCCTGACCTTTGGCCTTACCATGGAGCCCTCGGACGACTTTGCCTTCAGTGGCTCGAAGACGACGACGCTGAATGTTCTCCCGGTGGCTCGACGGACGGTGACGTACCGCCTACTTCCGCTTGTTCGTGGAACGTGGATCAAACCACATCTGGTGGTTAGGGACAAGTATTTCCAAAAAATCTTGAAGGTGGTCCCCACCGAGGGAATGAAGAGGGACGGCGATGGTTTCCTCATCTTCGTTCCCGACGATGAAGATGACTTGGAGGAAGAGGCCGAGCCCGAGGCTTAATGGGGCCTTCTGGCCGGATAATGGGGTATGGCCATACTGTACAACCATATGATAATCTACGACTATGTTATTTTCCATACTCACAGTTGGGCGTGCAGCATTCTTGCCACGTCCGCCCCGTCGAACGGGAATAGGACAGCTTCGATCCACAAGCTCTGAACCGGAGAGGCCGTCGAGTATCCTCCTCGGCAAAGGGAGAACCCAGTTGCATAGGTGCACCCAGATCGACAGGTCGGAGGCATTCGGGTGATCTAGACTTTTCGGTACACGTAGAGCAAGCATCGATGCCGCGGTGGCACGACTACGTGTGCACATTCGCCACTTGCTATTGGGCCTGGAGGCTCGATGCATGGCTACGGCTTACATGCAATACCACCTCGTCACTGCGGCTATATGCTTGACGCAAGCACTTGCCATACGGGCCCTGCATGCATACGGACCTTCTCGATGTGGCACCGGAAACGCACGATCAGCGTCGCCACAGATTGGTATACATACACCCAGCAACGGATAAAGAGTGCGACAACCCTGACTTGGGGCCACGGACGAAAGGACGACACAGCTTCACCATATTCCCCCTCTCCTTGCACCCACGGAGCCCTCTCATGACGATGGCAATCGCCGTGGAGCCGAAGGCCGGCGTCGCCTTGGCGTCGGCATCCCTGCGGCCCCCCATGCCAGACGGCGACGACGGGCGTGTCACCTTTGAAGAGCACCTGTACTACGCGTCGGCGACGCGGGCCACCGAGGAGCGGCGGGCCGCCACCGGCGGCCCGACGGCAATCACGATGGGCCGCGCGCCGGGTTCTTCGGCCAGCTCCGGCCCTGCCGCCGTGACCGAGGCCGAGTGGACCGAAGCGAGCCGCGCCTTGCGGACCGCCGGTTGGGGTAGCGTCTTTTACCTCATCGCGACCGATGTCTTGGGGCCGTCCCAGGTGCCGTACGTTCCCCCCTCTGCCTCTCGGCGCCAAACACTGGACTAATGTGTGTGCGTGTGCGTTTCTTATAGATGGTCGTTCGCACAACTGGGCTACGGGCCCGCGTTCGCCATGTATACCGTGTTCGGCTTCTTGTCTGGCTAGTAGGTGGTTCCCTCCCCCCTCCACGCGGGAAGGAGAGAGACAGAGAAAGCAAGAGTTTTCCGTGTCATTACTGAGCAAACTGGGTGCCTCCCTTTCCAGCTCGGGGTTCCTCCTGTGGAAGCTCTTCCTCGCGTTAGACTCGGACCGGTACCCGGTGCGCAACTTTGCCGACGTGTTTGGGCGTCTTTTCGGCCCGGCCATGCGGCACTTCGTCAACGTGGCGCAGACGGTGCAGCTCGTCGTCGTGCTGGGCTTCATCGTGCTGCTGAACGGCCAGGGCATCGCGCAGATGGCGCGGGGCCCGCCCGATGGCGACGGCGCTCCTGGCCGCGGCCTCTGCTTCATTGCGTGCCTCATCATCTTCTGCGCCGCAGGCTTCATTGTCAGCCAGATCCGTACCCTCCAGCGCTTTGCCTGGCTCGCCAACATCGGGGTGTTCTTCAATCTCCTGGTCGTCGTCGTTGTGTAAGTCCTGGCATTTTTCCATCTTCACACTCTCTTCTTTCTGTCTCATGTTGCCGCTGCCGGCAGGGGCCGTGATTCTTACTGACCGTGGCTGGGGGGCCGCCGGGTAGCATGGCTCTCGCGGCCAACTACGCGCCCAATTTTGACGCCGTCATGGCATCGTTCGGGCCACAGTGGGTGCCCGGCCCCATCATGACGTTCGGCGGCACGCCGCCCCCGGGCTTCGCCACAGGCGGCACGGGCTTCGTGGCGGCGGTGAACGGCCTCAACCAGACGATGCTGGTTTATGGCGGGGCCGCGCTCTTCGTCTTCTTCATGGCAGAGATGCGGCACCCCCTCGACTTCTGGAAGAGCATCCTCTGCGCCCAGCTCTTCATCTATGTTATGTATGTCGTCTTCGGCACCGTCGTCTACCACTACCATGGCCAGTACACGTATGCGCCCGCCATACAGGGTGTATCCCACTACAAGTGGCAGACGGCGTTGAACGTCATCAATTTCTTCATGAACCTCGTGGCCTGCGGTCTTTTCGGTACGTGCATCTAGATGGTGAGAAACAGGGGGGCCGGGTTTTGTGGAGAAGACGACTGACCTGCGGCACAGGCAATATCGGACTCAAGATTGCCTATATCGAAGTCCTCGAGAAGCTGTTGGGCTTTCCTCCGCTGCACACGAGAGCTGGGAAGGTCTGGTGGACCGTACTCGCCCCCGTGTACTGGATTCTGGGGTTTGTCGTGGCGGCCGCGGTGCCGCAATTCGCGCTGGTTTCGAGCCTGACAGGCGCCGTGTTTGGCGTACTGTTCACGTACATTCTGCCGGCGCTCGGGATGGTGGCATTCCGCATCCGCCGCGATGCCATCATTGGCGAGGTGGAGCGGTTCGATCCGGCCACGGGAACCTTCCATTACGCAGACCGAGGGGTGCGCAGATACGTCCGTGGGTTCATGAGGCACCCGGTCTTGAACTCTGCACACATCGTCTATTTCATGGGCGGCTTGGTCACCTGCGGGCTGGGCTGTTACGCGGCCATTACCCAGCTCATGGTTGCTTTCGCGAGCGGAACCACTACCAGCTTTACTTGTACCAGCCCCGTCTAGCAGACTTCCCTCCTGATGGACACTTAACAAATGATACTGCTCTAGACTCCCACGTGGGTGCATGTCCAGAAAACGACCCCTACCCCTGTCACAATTTCCACATAGCTGCCATCATGGCCCTTTTCGGGGCCGGCACCGCCTCCGCCACGTACGCCGCCGTCAGGTCGACTCGACTAGGCACAGCAAATCACAAGTTAGTATCCGGCCGGGGGCGTGACGGAAAGGGGAATACGCGCCATAGCGGACAGGTGACCTCGAACTCGTTCAACCAGCTGGCAACGCAGGGAGGGTGGCAGAGGTGACCACAGGGCAGCTCGCGTAGACTCGACCCGCCGCTGAAGTCATGGTTACAGATGGGACAAGTTGGCTCCTCTTGCCGGGCGCTTTGGGCAGCCTGCCAGGGCGCTGGGCTCGGCCAGAGGCGGGCGAGCGGCCGCCGCGTCTTCGATATCCCGAGCCCGGCCTCGACGTCGCCGTCGCCGGAGGCGCCGGAGTTAACCCGCAGCGGGCGGTACTTGGCGGCGCGCCAAAAATGGGCCAAATCGCCACGATAGCCGTTTAGATCCGCCTCCCGGACCTCATCGCGGGGACCCGCCGGGCGCGATCGGCGCGCGACCACCAGGCTCATGACCACGAGGAGCGCGATGGCGGCGCTGATGCCCGCCGCCGCGTCGCTCGTGGGGCTGGGGTCGTTGTTTATGGAGGGGATGGCGCCGGCCATGGCTTGAGTGGCAGAGAGGGAAGAAAACGGTGTCGGTATGGAAAGCAGCCGACGACGCTGGTCCGTCGCGGGCTGGCCGCGCTATAAGGGACAGAGCCAGGGCGCCGCGCGAGTCGAGCGACTCGATGTTATAGCCGCCCATCCCTACTCCCCACGCGTCATTTCCTCGCGGCAAGGTTTGGGAGCGGGTAGTCACGCCCGCGTGTTCTCGAGATGCTCCCCGATCAAGCATACCGGCAGCCGATCCCGCGTCTGCGCGAAAGCCAACGCAGGCGGCCATTCCAGGCGGTGTGCAGGAAAATGACGCTTTTGGGGATAACCGCCAGACGGGCGGTTGTCTTGCTTCTGTCGCTGCGGGTCGAGATGCCCGTGCTTGGACGTGGCGTGGACGAGTGGCGCCGGAACAGAGAGAGAGACAAGGGGCCCGGCCGCCGGGAGAAGGGGTTTCCCTGGGGTAAAATTCACGTAACGCATTTCCGGAAGGGGCCAATTTGTGACGGGGTGGGATATGACGAGGAAACATGAGGCATTTCCAGCTGGGCCAATGGGGCGCGCGCGCGCGCCGACGGGAGCGACGCTGGTTCGTAAAGTGGCTGAGAGAGGGCGTCGTCGGCTTTCCGGTTCTGGACAGCGGGCAGCCGTGTTCTGCGTCAGCTTCAAGTGAGACCACGGGCACGGGCTGGGACCCGAGGGAAGCTACTCATCAAGCAAAGATGCTACCGTCGCGTGTTACCGTAGGCAACCAGGGGAAAGGCATGCCAACTCAAAAAAAAAACCCTGGGGCCACGAGCTCACAACACGGGGCCACAGGCATCCCCTATCGGTTGGCAAAGCTTGACTGGGACTACCCCCGTCGGGTCGAAGTTCCTACACAGGTACAGAACCCGAGGGCGTTCTCCCGCGCTCGTAACTCTCAGCCCGAGCTCCGGAAACCCCAGCATGAGGCCGCATATCCGACCTACGGCGTGGAGTCATCTCACTTCGAATTTCACTTCACATCTCACTTCAAATCTCACTTCACATCTCACTCACACCTCACTTCACCTCTCACTTCAGCCGTCAAGATAGTGGGGCGAGACACCAGCCTTTTCACTCAAGGGTGACTATGTTCCTGCGTAGCATACACTCACTGCTCTCTGCTATTCACAGATCATGTTGCTACGCACCACTTGACCATCATTACACCTCAATAGCAGTGTGGGCCGTCGAATATCACACTACACTGGACCTGGATATGTATTGTTTATCCCTACAAGTGAAGAACAAGCAGCAGCCTCATATATTCAAATATCGCACTAAACAGGAATTCAGGAGTTTATACTGTCCATACGAACCGAACCACACAGTAGCGCTCTTTCCCTCTCCCACCCTTCTTGATAAGGCAGGCGTCCACTGTGAGTGAGTAAGTGACTATGGCTCCTGTATCACTACCTACCGTTTGGGGAACTGGTTCTGATAGCCCAGAATGGCAACGGCCTTGTTCCCCGACACGACGGCCCGGAAGTCTAACGGAAGCTGTTGAGGTGTCTTGAAGGTGCGCATGGGATCAATACTACACCGACGAGTGAATCGAAACCGGGAAAGGAGACCGCCAGAATGGAACATGGAATATGAAGGTCGCTGACCCGAACCAGGCGACAACTCAGATCCTTGACAGTGGGTAATATCTGCGGCTTGACGGGCGGTCACGCATGTCCCTATCGCATGCGGCCCGGCATAGAAACAGTGTTACTTATTCCCGTGCCTCCACTTGCGGCAGGGTCAAGATGTCGTCCTGTTGTAGAAATGGGAGGGCGAAGAGTGGGATACAACCTCATTGGCGGGGGTTCACGGCCCCGAGACTACCATCGAGGACGTCGATCTTAGTGAGGTATGATGGTATCGTGCCTTTCCCTTTCAGGCACTTGAGATGGGGAGATACCCCGGACCACGGGAATGGCTGCTTCTTGATCGCGTGCCATGACGTCGGAACCCTGGCTGCGGGTCGTCTGAATTATATCTGGTTGGCGATTTCCCCGCGCGGCGCCCGATTTGGGGGGATCATCCGGTCGAGGCTATCCTCCTTTCTGTCGGCGACCCACCGCAAACGGGACTGGGCCTTGGCTCGTATAGTAACGTTACCGAGAGACGACGGATCCCCATCGCATCTCGGGGTGTCGGCGCGGGGGCGAGATACGGCAGCACGAGTCGGACGAGCGCCCGCAGTGTCTTCGGCCTCGGCCGCTCTCGGTGATGTCGCAGCCCGCGCTATAAGAGACGGATCGCCCCCTCCCCGCCCCCCTGAGCAACAGTATCCGTCCTCCATGAGTGAGTACCTCCTACTCGCGCGGGGACCACAGTCAAGATGTTGGGATTCGCCTGGGCTGCCTTCGCCGTTGGCGCGGCCGCGCAGCTTGTGATTCAACCGCAACACCGGGGCAACACCAACGAGACGTCTCGTTCGATACCTCTTGATGTGACCCCTCTCTTGAACAATCGGGGCTTCGGCCGGACCGGCGGGGATGCCGACTTGGATGGGACTGGACGTAAGTCAAGCGAGCGCCCGCACCAAGGGGCAAAGAGAACATATACCTAAGGAATCTGTGTATATACAGGATGCTATCCCGCTGAGTTCATGCCGCCCGCCACGCTGTTGTACGACGGCTTCAACTTCTCGTTTCCCCAGTACCGGGCCTCGGGCAACGACAACGTCATCTCGGACGGCCAGAGGATCGAGGTGCCCCCGGGCCGCTACGTCCGCGTGTCGATGCTCGCGGCGGCCGAGACGGGGCTCGCCGGGGGCTCCATCAACGCGACCTATGCCGACGGCAGCACGACGGCGGCGCAGGTCCTGGTGCCGGCCTGGTGGAACTGGCCCTACCCTTTCGGTGGCGACCTTGTCATGCCGTACCACTTGGCCAACGAGTCGGTCGACTACAACCGCTCCAACATCTTCCAGACGACCAACTGGCTCGACGCGACGAAAGAGCTGACCTCGCTCACCCTGCCCGTCCCCGTGGGTGAGGGGAGCGGCGTCGGCGGGGGCGAGATCGCCACGAAACTGCACGTCTTTGCCGTCTCCCTGCTGCCCGCCGCCGAGGACTACGAGGGCGGCGACCTGCCCCAGCTCGAGATACAACACGCCCGCACGACGCAGAAGTGGGTGGAGGGGACCAACAAGACGCAGATAGTCGAGGTCATTCTCAACAACATCGGCTCCAAGTGGCTGTTGGCCAACCACACCGCCACCGTCTCGGTCGAGTCGCCCGGCCTGAGGACGGTCCAGCCCGCACACGTCAAGCGGTTGCGCTCCGGCGACCAAGTCATTGCCGAGGTGGGCGTGGTCAACGAAAACGACGTCGCCCCCGGGACCGAAGGGGTCGCCATGGTTGTCGTGAAGATGGGGGACGGGACGATAATGGCATCCCAGACCATCGAGGCCGTCTATGGCATCCGGGACTACGAGCCTACCTACGACTCCGTCTACGGCCACGAGTCTCCCGACTGGTTCAACGGCGGCAAGTTCGGCATCTTCATCCACTGGGGCGTCTACTCGGTGCCCGGCTGGGGCAATGTATACCCGAACGAGTCTTACGCCGAGTGGTACTGGTGGTCGGTCAACGACCCCACGAACCACGCTTTCCAGGATTACCACCTCCAGACCTACGGGCCCGACGTGGTCTACGACGACTTCATCGCCAACTTCACGGCCAGCGCCTTCTCCGCGCGCGACTGGGTCGACCTCTTCGCCGACAGCGGCGCGCAGTACTTTGTGCAGGTCTCGAAGCACCACGACGGCTACGCCATCTTCGACATCCCCGCCGAGATCACGGAGCGCACGTCGGTGGCCCTGGAGCCGCACCGCGACTTCGTCGGGGAGCTGTTCGCGGCGGCGCGGGAGTACCAGCCGCACCTGCACCGGGCCGTGTACTTCAGCCTGCCCGAGTGGTTCCACCCCGACTACCGGCCGCTGGGCTTCGGCTCGTGGCCCGGCGGCAACGCCACGAACCCCTTCACCAACGCGACGCTGCCGTACGCGGGCTACGTGCCCGTCGACGACTTCGTGGCGGACCTCGTGGTGCCCGAGATGGAGATCCTGGCGCTGGACGCGCGGTACGGGACCGAGATCATGTGGTGCGACATCGGGGGGCCCAACGACACGGCGCGCTTCGCCGCGCAGTGGTTCAACGCGGCGGCGGCGCAGGGCCGACAGGTGTCGCTCAACGCGCGGTGCGGCCTGCCCGGCGACTTCGACACGCCCGAGTACGCGCGCTACCCGGCGGTGCAGCGGCGCAAGTGGGAGAGCAACCTCGGCATGGACCCCTTTTCGTACGGCTACAACCGCGCGACGCCCGACGAGCGCTACCTCGACGCCGGCGCCATCGTGGCGAGCCTCGTCGACATCGTGGCCAAGAACGGCAACTTCCTGCTCGACATCGGCCCCGACGCCGAGGGCCGCGTGCCCGCTGTCATGCAGCGCCACCTGCGCGCCGCCGGCGCCTGGATCCGCGCCCACGGCGAGGCCCTCTTCAACACCACCTACTGGCCCGTCACGCCGCAGTTCGCCGACCCCGCCGCCCGCGCCGACGTGCGCTTCACCGCCACCCCCGACGCCTTCTACCTCCTGCTCCTCAACGAGACCACCGCCGGCGCCGTCGACATCCGCGACGTCCCCGTGCCCTGGGCCCCCGGCGACAACGTCACCGTCGTCGGCGGCGCGCGCGCCGGCGAGCCCGTCCGCGTCGACGGCCTCGACGGCGGCCGCGGCATCCGCCTGCACGTCACCCCGGACATGTGGAAGGCGGACCAGTGGGCCTGGGTGTTCAAGATTGCCTACTGAGCCTTCGCCCGGCACGCCGGAAAGGAGAAAAGGGGGGGGGGGGGGGATCTCTGAGCGATTCTCGTACTCGCGGGCTCGCGACGTCCCGACGAAAGTTGCCTCCCCTTTCGGGGCCCTTATCTGCCGAGAAGAGTAATTAGAACACTTTCCTGAGACTTATATGCCACCCGGCCCAGAAATCCCGAATTCAAGTATAAAAGCTACCTTGGCCAAATGACCGAACGGCGTTCCTGTCCCCGGGAAATAACAAACCCCCGGGATTATGGCCAAACTGCGATTACGTGAAGTAGACTACATAGGTACCTATAGCTAGAAACGCAGTGCTTTCTGGAAACAGTAGACCGGGAGAGCCGTCCATCTGAGCGTTTCTTGTGCTACCTGTCCATCCATTACTTGGGCCTCGGGTAAGCTCGGGTTCCGGGTGTTAATACACGCAGCAGCTCTGGCTCCTGGCTTGCGAACTTCGGCCTACATGGGGTCGGCATCTCCGCGCCGAAATGTGCACCAGCTCGCCGGTTCGACCGGCTTGTGGGCCTTGATACACGTGCGGGCGGCAGCGAACAGCTTCGCCATGAGGGCTGTATGGATTCCGCGGGACTTCAGGGGGTGGGGGGCATGTCTGCGCTTCGGGGTATCCCGACTCAAGGGCAGCATGATCAGCCAAATGGAGGTTGGAAACAGGTTAAATACAGTTTAAAGGTTGCTCTCCCTCCCTGGGGATAGACCGCTTGAAGCCCGGGGAAACCCGCGGGGGTAGAACCCCCTCCCCCCAGGCCATGAGGTACACTGGTCCGTATCCCCCTGACGCATGGGGCTACGTGCCGAGCTTGACGTCCTGGTGGTCCTCGCGTCAGCCAAGGCCACGGGGACACATGCTGCCTGCTTTCAAAAATGCAACCCAGCATCCAGAGATTGAGGTACTGCGACCTAACCAGGGACAGAAAAGGAGCAACCGCGATTGCCGTGATGACGGTGTTGTTTGATGATGGTGGAGAGACCAGGTGACCCATACACCTCTCGGTAAAGATCATACCACCTCGCCCAAGCAAGGCTTTTTCTTTTTGATAGCCACGGCCAGTACAACCAATCGAACTGCTCGACGACGTATGAAAGACGCCCAGAACTGACCGGTCATGCATGTCAGCGTGCCGTTCTCTCTCGATCCCGACGTCGGGTAAGGATCTACGAGCCGCCCGAAGCTCCGGATGGCGAGAGAAACGTATGCGGTCCAGCTAACTGGTCGTACAACCAAGCACCGTCGCCTCTGGGAGGGGCAGAGAGGGGGGCGGGCGGCGGAGACGTCCGGAATGAGCCGTCGGGTAAGTGGACGCACGGCCAGATACGTCTGGGGGGGGAGGGCGGGCTCATCATGAGCTACCGAATCACCCGCGCCTCGTACCCGGGGGCCCTCGGGCGGTCGTTGTTGGCGTACACGTCGGCGAGAGCGCGGATGACGAAGGTCCGGTGAGATGACGAAGTCCCCGGCCAGCTCTCTCCAATGTATACGGACTGAGAAAAGAAAAACAACCAAGCTAACCGATCCAGGGGGGACGTTTCTCGCCCCGGGGCGCCGAGGATCGAGGAAACTTGCGCCAGCGCGTTCCCGCGATCCCGCCGTGCGGGCAGGGAGGTTGCCCATCGCCCGTCCCCGGTCGGCCGCTGGGCCAGCGTGCGCATGAGGGTGTATGTGTGTGTTGTGTGTTGTTGTGTGTATGTGTGTGTGTGGAGGAGGGGGCAGCATCGGCTTATCTGAGCAAAACACCACTCGGGTCTTGTACGTGCGTCATGTCCTCTTTCTCTCCCCCAGCCGTCCCGAGCGAAGGCTGTTGGAGAGTACGCTTCCGAGGTACCCGGTTCCACAGGTCCTCGGGACAGCATGAGCACCCCCCTTCCGTCGCCGATGGGCCCTCACATATGTCGATGGTTTGGTACTGTGTACGTGGTGGTGGTGGTGGTATGGGAAAACAGGCGAGCGGCCCGACGGGGTCCTGTTTTAAAAAAACAAAAAACAAGCTGGCTGCCAGGCCCCCGAGAGACTCCGCCCCCTGCCTCCACTACTGCCCGATACCCAGGCCGAACAGGCCCGCCCGCATGGCGGAACGCGCGTCGGCCGGGAAAGCGGGATAGGGCGTCGGACAGGCCCTTTGGGAACCGACCAGCCCTCCAAGAGGCGGCTTGGCCCACGACCCGGGCTTCGAGATCACGGCAGGCAAGGCGGCCGTAGCGGGCGGCCTGGGGGGGGAATACTGGCTGGTGATGGATCCCCTTCCCCCCCCCCTCCGTCTGGGGAAAACCCCCTCCTTCGAAACCAGTTGATCTTCGAAGGCTGTTTGCCGCGCGGTTCCGGGGTATGGTATTCGTATTCTAGTGATTCGACGTGGCACTGCGTCCTTACGTTTCCCGAGAGCCGAAGAGGGGAGGGGGGAAGGGGGGAACGCGCCGATGGGCACAACAATGGCAGGCCCGTGGCCATCGGGGCGTCCTCCCCCCCCCGACCAAGCCGCCTGTTTATACCCAACCCGACCAAAGAAGGGAGGACGGCTGGTGAGCAAGGGGGCAGGTCCACCAACGGTGGAGTAGCACATGTACGATCACCGTGTTGCTTGAGTCGTGCGGTCGCCTGTTTGTCACTGGGATAGGGGCACTTTCGAGGCAGGACCGTCAGACGGCACAGGTTGTGAGCCGTTGAAGACTTGTCCAATGTCATTTCTATCCCGGGCCACGCCATGTGCGTGACTGCCGATCCGACTCCCCCCCCCCCCGTTCTCTACAGCACGGCATCTGCCAAGCGTTCTGTGTATATCAAATATGAGAGCCAGTGTTCGCTCGTAACGCCGCAACACCTTGTTACGCCGTGGTGTGTATAAAAAAAGACCAACCAAATCCCGCCAACATCCGAATGAAACCAGAAAAACAGACGCCGCGCGCGAAGTGGGTATCGACACAATGCCTAAAAGCAAATGACCCAATGTACTCCCGCTGTGATGTCCTGTGGCAGTGATTGTAAACACATCACTTGGCCACTTCTTGCGCCAAAGTCAAAAGTCTCGCTGCTCGCCCATGGGCCACTTGTCGGTCCCATCACCACGTCTTTTCGGCCTGGAAACCGACCGAGAAGCGCGGGACCGCACTGTCCCAGCAGATGGGAATCATGGCGAGCAAGTTGGTGAAGGGCTGGCCGTTCTTCTTGAAGTTGACGACCTCGACCGCCAGCTCCGTGTTCCCCGCGACTGCCGAGTGCATCTGCTTCATGATATCCCTGTCGACGTATTTCCGGGTTGAGGCCCTTCTTACTTTGCCTCCCGGGGCCTGGAGAAAGCGGCAATTGCGCCCAACGATCTCGGACATGGTGTAGCCCGTCAGCTCGGAGAAGGCGTCGTTCGCATATACGATAGGGCAATCCGGCTGCTGGAGATCGCACAGGATGAGGGCACATGACGCATCGATGGGGCCAAGCTCGATGACGGGGTTGGCTCGAGTCATGACGCGGATCTTGGCACAGTCAGTTGCAAATTCGAAGGCATGGCTTGCTGGCGACACCAGGGCCGGGGCCAGGGAACATACGAGAATGCTCATCATATCGTAGCCACTGGGGGCGTACAGCCCGGGGTAGATGATGGTTTCTTGCACCGAAGTGTCTTTGGTGGCCACGATCTCAGTCGTGTAGGCTGGGGTTGATTCCTCCTCGGCACCGCCATCGTAGTGGTACTAGAGAGTCCCGGGTTAGCACCCGGAAGCAGAAAGGGGAATTGCCGAAGAGGCAGTTCGTGATGGCGGCAGGCGGGCCACAGGACGACTTACTTGGAAAGCACTCTGCTCCCAAGGGTTCATGGCTATGGTGGAAGGCATGGTGGCGGGTAGCTTCGTTCACGGAGGCTGGATAGGGGAAGCAGGATGGAGGGCGAGGGGAGACTGAGGATGGATGGAGGCGTGAGGTCGAGGGAGGGAGGTGGCCGAGCTGGGTAGTTTAATATGGCGGCGGCTGGGATCGTGAAGATGTGTACCCCATGGCTCACTGGGCGTCGGGTCCGTGGGAGGGTACTTTAATAGTATGGGTTCGCGATAGTGGCAGGAGACACAGCATTGGAGGGGCGTCCGGGGTCGGCGGCTTTGCTGGCAATACTCGCAGGACGGACCGACGAGGGACGAGGCAGGGTATGAACGGGTATGGATACCTGTATACATAGAGAGGGGGAGGGGAGACGGAGCAGGACGAGGAGTGGACGGACGTCTGGCGATTCTCACAAACGGCATGCTGGGCGGGATCATGCTAACTGTTGGATGATCCAGAAACACACACATCATGATGGCGATCGAGAACCGATCTGCCAATTCCACAAGGGTACGGGATTGGAGGGGACCTGCCATCGGGGGGGGGATGGAGGTACCGGTACATCGAGTCCGGCTGCACTGGGGGACTGCTGCGTCATGCTGACGGTGGGACGGGGGGGGTTCAGCGGGCGCGCCCAAGTACCATATACAGTACAAGAGCTATCGGTACTTCTCTAGGCGGGAAAGGGTGAAAGCGCGGGTGCAGTGGGAGATGGAGAGTGGGTGGCCTGGAGGCGAGGCGTCCCAGGTGGGGGAAGGAACGGTTGTGGCTCTTGGGTGGAGGAGGAGTGATGGCTCCGGACCCCTTCGCTCAAAATCCGATGGCCTGCCGATGGCCGTCATTAATCGGAATCGCCCAAATGTCGATGCGATCGCCGGCCCTCCTCACTCGCCCATCAGCGAGCGGCTGGCCATGGCCAAACTCACCCGATGCTGTACGGAGTACATATAGTTCTACGTGGTCAGGCCTCGCAGGGCTGCCATCACACCACCGCCAGACACACATGGGCTTTCTGTCTTGCCGGACGGCATTCGCCAGCATGGGAGAATGGAAAGTCGAGCGGGAGTCGGAAGGCCACGGCCGACTCGACTTTGGGGCCATCGAGATCGCAGGCCAACGGCTCCGTCATCGCCATCGTCGACCGCTTCGACACATCAGCCAGCGCGCGCCTTGAGCCGAACCCGCCGGCCGCCCAGCTTACTGGAGCACGGCAATCAAAACCATGGCGTCGCCCGCCCACCCGTCCAAGAAATGGGCTGATGGCAGGAGGCCATCGCGATCGCGGCATTTCCCTTTCGGACCCCTTTGCCAAAGTTTGCCTACAGCGAGCGGGCGCCAGGGCCCGGCCCAGGGGTGCCAGGGACCCGAGGGACCCTCACAAGCCTCTGTCTGGCTTTTGCGTGCGATCTTGAGACGGACTGCCATGCGGCCGCCATCGACGCTGGCCCAGCAAGGATCTGCTTTTTAAGGGCATAATCACATCCAGGTCGACGGGGTCCCTATCCAGCCATTCCCAAGCCGGCCTAGGCTCTTCTTGTTTCTACTTACTGTGTACTTGCGCACGAAAGTAGGTACCAAATCCCGACCGATCATGCCCGGAATCCTAGGCTCCCCAGGACCCCTGCCACCATCGCCTCGCCCACCCAAGCCACCCCTTAGCAGAGATCGTACGAATACGGACCGCCGGTCTGGGCCCGCCATCCGTTCGCTGTGTATTAATATGGGATGGCCCCAGTCCCAGTTCTGCACAATCGTCGTCGATGGTCACGAACCATGAGCGCTCCTGTCGTGGCACTCACCGGTCTCAGATTTGCGATGTCTCCCTACTGCTGCTGCATCTGAGACAGGTAGACAGCAGCAAACGGCGCGAGCGACGCCGATAGCCATGGCGACAGAGAAGATCGGGCGGCAGCTAGCCAGCCAGCCAGTCAGCTCGGCTGGCCAGACCTAACGTGGTTTGCAGAGCACGGCAGCCCGCAGCAACGGCCCCCTGCCGAATCCATGACGACACGCTCAAGCCACAAAGCTTCGGCCTCTTGCAGCGTAGACCCCTCACTCAGGGAGACCGCTAGGCGGTGATGGTGGTCCTCGAGGGCCCTCACAGCTATTGATTGTCCTGTCCGGCTGCAGAAACGCAACAGCACAGCGCGGCCTCGTTCAGCAATCCATGGCCGAGTCGCACGAAGGACTTGAGGAAACGAGTCCCGAGGCAGAATGAGGCTCTTCGGCGCCGCTGCACCGAGTTCCACTCTTGCCGCATAGTCTGCTTTCATCTTGTCCAGGACTCTTTCCCTATCAGGCTCTACGGCTCTGCTCTGCGACACCAGAAACCACACGCAGCTTACATCTGCCCGTCTCGTCTGCCTGTCAACCTTCCTGCCCATTGCCACACAGACGGTAATACGTGGGTAGAGGGAAGGTAGCATGGGGCTTTCGCGTTGCGTATCTCCCTAGATATTGTTGAGAACGAGTGTATATGCGTTGCCAATGGCCTCCCCCCCCCTTCCGTCAGCCCGAATGTGCATCGTGTTTCTAATAAGTGAGTCCTGACCTGTGTGGTTGCAAACGTTGGCACATAACCTGGATGCAGTTAGTTCTGCTGGCTTTTGCCGCAGGATGACTTATGCAGCAATGATGTGAGGCTGCGTCCCGAGCTCAGGGGCGATATCCACTATGTGCTAGCCCCAAACAGCGGAAGAAAAAAAAAGGTACGCACATGGTTTGCGACCACGAGCGCGGAACGCCTGCCGAGGCGGTTAGAGGCAGATTCTGACATGCTTTAATCCTCCAGTCTTTCTCTGGGACGAATCAAAACCCAGGGCATTTCACTCCGCGCTTTTCTGTGTACTAGTCAGTATACTCCGCACTCGTTGCCAGTACCCGTTTGGGCACCGCAACCATAGTAGTGCATCATGTGTTCTCACGTTCCATCGCAGACGCTATGGCCTTCTGAGATTCGGTTGCTATCCGAATGCAATCCCTGTCGCCGCAGGCCTAATCTGCGCAAAAGCATTCCCCTGCACCAAGAAATGCCATCTCGACATGCCTCTTCTCACCGTCTCTGATGCGTGTGGACGTATTGTTCGAACCCACCCTTCCCAGACTCGTTTATTTAAATCCGCTGACAGCCGCCCGTGACCCGCGGGTACACTTGGATTCATGAAGCGAAGAGGCGTCCGATCTGTCTCGGAGCCTGACAGCGAGGAGAAGCATGGCATCCCTTGACAGTCCCCCTTAGCAGCCGGAGCTGATCAGCCCCGCTTGCCGCAAAAAGAAGCAGCAGACCCGCGAGCTCGGGAGAGCCTTGGGGAGCTTGGCCTCGGGAGCTTGGCCATCCTCCGGCTGTACGGCACAGTCGGGCAACCGACCGACAGAGATATTGGCCCGCGTGCGCCCGCTATAAAACCCCAGCTGTGGGCCAATTATTCTGTCAGCCGGTGGCCGGGGGAGGCAGGCAACGGAAGAATATGCATGCCAAGCAGCACCGTCAGCTCGTCTAGCCAAAAGGCCATGCGTGATTTGGTCGTCAAAGGAATCCCATGCAATCAAACCCTCCACGATTGCTGGATGGCCCCTCTTATCAGAGTAAATTTGGACTCTTGGCGTAAGATGGGAGCCCGCCGGCAACCCACAGCGGCTCAACTGCCTGGGGATGTCGCGAGGCAAACATGGCCGCATCCTCTGCGTATGTTGGTCCGTTTGGTATGCGCCGCCCAGATCAGCAGAGCTCGCGCTGCGCCGTTCCTTCGTACGGCCGCTGCCCAGTCGTACGGCGTATGTACCTCTTGTTCCGGTCGTGACCGTCCCCTTCTTGGCGGACCAGGTGGTAAGCGGCGTCGAGATGGAATTCCCATAGGTCCATACTTCTCGCTGTCTTAACCCTCCCCGAGCCTCCCTTCATCTGCGGCTGCCGCCCGCGATAGACTGCTTTGCTCGTCTTCGTGTTCTCGCTCGCGTTGAATCGGGGAGAGACTGGGTTTTCGCTGCTTGTGACCCTACTACATTCGTTGCATTACTCTCACACCAACGTCCGTCGCCACTCTCGTTTTCCGTCGACATGATAGCCCCCAAGACGCTGTTCTCGGGTCGGGGTCGGTTCGTGGTAATAACCGTTTGCATCCTGCTCTCTATCGGTACGCACAAGGAAGTCCTCAGGGTTGCGCATTACGGTCCAGGCTAACACCCGGCTGCCCGTAATAGGACTCCTCTTCTCTTTCAGTGACACGGTCGACTCGGCATGGCAACACTACACGCCCGGCCAACACAGCAACCCGGCCAGCAGCGGCCAGGGTGTTGAGGACCAGCACAATGCCATAGTCTTCGAGGAGGACAACATGCCCATCGCTGGCGGCATTCCGCTGCGCGTTATGCACATCGGCGCTTCAATCGCCCGGGGCGAGCAGTCGAGTGGCGATGTGGGCTACCGGAAGCAGCTGCGTGAGTGGATGGCGGCGCAGGGCAACGCCGTGCACAATGTGGGCTCGCGACGCTTCGGGGACTTCAAGGACAACAGGAACGAGGCGTATGGGGCGCACCGAATTCACGAGCTGCACGACAAATGCAAGAACATCGTGCCGCAGACGCAGCCCAACCTCATGATTGTGCAGATCGGCACGAGCGACTGCTGGCGCAACTACGAGCCCGTCAACATCTTCACGCGCTACAAGGACTTTGTCAACTACCTGCTGGAGGCCGCGCCCCAAACCACCATCATCCTCTCGACGCTGGTGACGACGCCCAACAAGGAGAAGGAGAAGTGCTTCTTCAGCGCCAACGCCCAGATGCGCCAGGTCGCCCTCGACCTGCAGCGCGAGGGGAAGCCCATCGTCATGGCCGAAATGCACTACGACCAGGGCCTCCCGGGCCGCCCGCACGAGAGCGACATTGGCGGGGACCAGATCCACCCGACCAACGAGGGCTACCTCATGATGGGCGAGATCTTCAAGAAGGCCATCCGCGAGGCCGACCGCAAGGGCTTCCTGCAGGAGCCCGTGGACAACGGCATCCTCGAGGACGGCGAGGCGGCCCGCGACGCCGACGACGAGAAGGCGCGGGTGGAGGAAGAGGCCCGGAAAAAGCAGGAAGAGGAGGAGAAAGCTCGGGAGAAGCCAAAGGAAGAGAAGGAGGAGGAGGAGAAAGCTCAGGAGAAGCCGAAGGAAGAGAAGGAGGAGGAGAACAAATAGGACGAGACAAATGGACGCCCGGGGGGTGGGAGAAGAAAGCAGAAGTAATTACGGCAGCTATGGCGCCGAGACAAGCGTGACGACGACGCCTCTGGCGGCTTCACCCCCGGCCGCTAACGACGACCCCGGTCACAGGTCAAGCGTGCGAAGGGGGGAGGCGGGGGAGGAACCGAACGTCGTCTCGTATCCCGGGCCTGTGCAGTTGCAATTTGTACCATTCTATTGTTTTCCCTACTACCGGTTAGCCTCGTTTCCCGAGCACTTACACGCATCATACCCCCTTCTTCTTACCTACGAATAGGAATTACGATTTTTTATTTCCGAACGGCGCGTAGGGATTAGACCAGAAGAGGAGACGCTACGGGGGTGGGGTTCCCCGCGATGGGGAAATCGAGGAAGATCTTAGATAGCGAAGACCTGGGGAGGGGGAGGGGGGTCGACATGGACAAGACGCATTTTTCGAGAGTCCTCCCAGCGGCTCGTTTTTTACTGAATAGCTAGCTACGAGAAAGAGAGAGACAGAGAGATAAAGCAACGCGCGCGAAACACTCCTAATTTTCTGGGGGGCCATGTGCCCGTTGCTACGGCCGGGGTACGCGAAACGCCACTCTTAGATCAGACAAAAGCCAACGGCCGGGAAGGACGCAACTTGAGGAGGGGACGAGAGCGCGCGAAAGGCCGAAAGGGGGAAAACGAACGTATGTGTATTTTCTTGCCAAGGAACTTATATGTACGGACGGACAAATTCTTGTTCGGAACCACACAGGGCGCGCGCGTCGACAACCTTACCTAGGAGGTATATGTATATATATACACCGAAGAGTGTGTGTGCAATGTGTTTTCCGAGCATCTTCCGCCTTCCTTCCCCTCCCTTCTTTTCTCCCCCTTCCACCAGCCGACCGGGGGCTTCTATCCCCTACGTAGCCTTGAAGGTCGAGTTGATGGGGCCGAACTTGATGTTGCTGTAGATGACCTGGCTGCTGCCCTGGTTGCCCTCGACGTCGGCCGGCACGCCCGACGTCGTCTCGCAGGTGCCGCGGGCCGCGCCGGGCGTCGACGGGTCCCTGTCGGTCGGGTAGGTGCTGTCGAGCCAGAGCATGTTGGCGTAGTGCTGTGTGGCGGGCCACCGGTCAGTACGCAGATTTTTTTTTTTTTTTTTGCGCCGTTTCGAGAGAGGTAGGAATCGAGAAGGAGGAAAGGGAGAAAGAACAAAAAATTAAAGAGAGAGAGAGATGGGGAACAAGGAACCGGGGGTTGGGTTGGGTTGGGTTGGGTTAGAGGAAAGGAAAAAAAAAACTCACGTCGTCCCAGAGCGACATGACGAGCACCATGTTGCCGGCGAGGGCCTTGGCCATCTGGGGCAGGCCGCCCTTGGCCTTGAAGCTGTCGGTGTCGCCGAAGGCGGCCTTCTGGCTGCTGCAGAAGGCCTCGTCGATCTGGTTGCCGCCGTTGCCGGGGATGACGGACTCGGAGTTGGCGATGACGCGGCCGCCCTGGACGTAGAAGCGGCGGATGGCCTCGAGGGTGCCGCCGGAGCCGACGAACTGCGTCACCACGGTGAACTTGCTCTTGGTGTCGACCGTCTTGCCCGGCCCGTAGAAGTCGGGCGCGCCCTGCCGGTACGAGTTGAAGTCGCACCCGTCCGGGTCGCACACGCCCGCGTACCGGTTCGACGAGTACGTCCCGCTGCAGCTGTCCTCCAGGCACATCGACTGCCCCACCGTCGTGCACGGGTGCGGCGTGTACGCCGTCGAGATGCTGTTGGCCTCTGTGCCGCTCGCCCCGTCCGTCAGCTGGCTCGCTCTTGTCTTTCTAGCTTTGTGTTTCCCTCCCCCCCTGCTGGCATGATGAAAGAGGGGGCAGAGGGGGGCTTGGGAACAAGCAGGGGAAGGCAGGTCAATGGAAAAGGAAAACCCGGGGTTCACGTACCCCAGATGTCCATCTCAGAACAGCAGGAACCCATCTTGCCGAGTCCGGCGTTCTGGTCGTTGCTCGAGGGCTGCCAGCCGTCCGAGTTGGCTTTGCCGTTGATGAACTTGAGGTCACGGGGGCACTGTGCATCACAGTAGCCCGTACCGTACTTGGCACCTGGACCGCCTCGAGTCAGCACATACATGCCCCGTGGCCGCCCTTTCACTTCTTCTTGCTCCCCCCTGGGCCGACATACCTGCTTTGTTGGTCGAGTACTTGGACTTGCCGCCGTCCTCGTCCATGGAGACGAAGTACAAGGCACCGTTGAGGCCGCAGCCCAGCTTGGACACGTCCACGTCAAAGGTGAACTCGTTGCCCAGCAGCTTGAACATCTGGTACTTGTCGGACCCGTTCATGAGGTAGGTACGCGATCCGATGTTGGTCGCTGTCAGGGGCAGGCTTCGGCGTCAGTCTCCTTTTTCCCTTCCCGTATCTCCAGCCGGGGGGGGGGGGTCTCTTGCTCACAGTACTGGCCCTTGGTGACGAACTTGAGCGTCAGGGCGTTGCCGCTCGTGGTGATGCCGTAGGTGGAGGCGTAGTCGGCGCCGTCGACAGCGCACTTGGAGGTGCAGGTCGAGCTGTCGGAGCAGAGGCTCGAGTCCCACTCGTTACCCGTGTAGCAGTTGGTAGTGCCGCTGGTCGAGTGCAGCCAGCGCCAGTTGGCGTCGATGGTGACCTCAGAGTTGACCGTCTGGCAGCTGCCGCCGCTGCTGCACTTCTGCCACGTCATCTTGGGGTGCGTCTCGGTCGTCTGCGTGCCGACCTGCTGCGCGCCGGCCGAGGCCAGCAGGCCGCCGAGGAGGGCGAGCTTGGAAAGCATGGCTGGCGGCGCCCGGTGGTGGTCGTCCCGCTAAGCTGCGTTGCGTGAAAAAAAAGAGAGTGTGGTAGAGGCCTGGGTGCGGTATACTGCTTTCCCGTTCGTGCGCTGCTGCTATCGTGAGGATCGTGAGAGGCAAAGGTCCGAGGACGCCCCCCCCTTCTTTTATGTACGCCGTCTCGTCTCGGTCCTCTCCGCGCTGGACGACTTCCGGAATAGGAACTGCGGCCACGGCTCCTCATGGGCCGCCTGGGCATATTGCACCCTCATGCAGCGGACGGTAACCTGGCCCTGCTTCCCGATGGCCTTACCCTCCGAGGGCAACAGCCAGCTACCCGACCCTTGCCTATGCCGGCCATTGCGAGGTACAGACTTACAGCCTCGCCGAACTCGCTGGGCTCGCCTGGCCAATAGTGAAACACTGGCCGAAGAGGTCCAAAGCATCATATATGAGCCCTCGGCCCTGACATGCCGTAGTAGATGGGTGCAACTTTCCGAATTCGGCATGGGGACAGCATCGTTGGTCTCTGGCGGCTGCCTAGGCACCATCCTAATGGCTGGATGTCATATATTGCACCAGTTAGGCCGCCGAACCGAACCATAATATAGGGAGGGGTTGTACAACGCTCCGACGTACTTACAGCAAGTGTTGCCCTCCATTATTGGCGGATGATTGGGCGGTCCAGATGCTGCCGCCGCAGATCTGTGGTTTTGTTCCCCATGAGTCCCGCTGGTGAATACAGAAACCAAACTATGCGCCTCTCTTTGTTCTTCGCCAAAGTCCCTGGAGCACAATAGGGGGCCGAGGTCGCGAGATCGTCGCGAGCACGGCCCAGAGACAGCGGCTCGCTCGCTCGCTTATTTGCTTAGCACTACAAAAGCTTTTGCCCAAGCAAGCCCAAGCTTTTTGTTTAGAGAGTGCCCAGGCCTCCTCCCCCACAGCAGCTGCCGCGGCGGCGCTGCTGCCATCGTCCGCCCGGCAGGCCGAGAAGCGACCCCCGGGCGGCAGGTGGAGCGTGTAGCGTGTACATGGGTGTTCCCCATGGGGCAAGCCTCCGAGACCCGGGACGGGGATTGCGCAATGATAGGACAGCCAATATCAGAAAGGGGGGACCCCCTCCTTCTGTCATTGCATCGTGTACTCCCTTGCGTGAGTGGGGCACAGGGACGCGGGGATCTTCCCGCGGTTTGACTGTGCGGGTGCGTGTCTGTGACCCTACGAGGGATCACGCGGTGTCCAGGTCGCAACAGGGATCCGGACGGATTCGGTTGGCAAGCCATGGCCATCTGTTGAATATGTTGGTGTGGTACATCAGGAGGTGTGCGTCTCCTGCACAGGTTTTCCAGGGTGGATAATTTGCGGATTTGCCAGGGAGAGGGAGGCCCGGTGCCAAATGTCGGCAGTGGTCTGATCCTGAAGCGAGGAGAGCCGAGTCGCTCGGCAGTTCAGCCAGGTTCTTCGGCTAAAACAACGACGTATCGTTCACGGCATCTCATGCGCCCCAGAATCGGGGCCGCTAGAAAATCTCCGTAGCCCGCGGGACCCCAACTGGGGATCGGGCACACATAGGGGGGGGGGGGGGGGGGGGGGGGGGGGGGGGGGAGGGGGTTGTTCCACATCCACTTGGAAGCGAGCACTGTCTGATGGTGACGGTCACTGTCCAATTCTGGGCAGTTCATTTCTCAAGGCATGAATCTTTCGCCCTCGTTTCTTCCTTCATTTGTCAAGGCTTGAGAGAGCAGCAGGGCGACGATGATGCTTACTAGATGACAAGGGCCGGGTGTTCAGGGCAATCCATCTCATAAGTCCGCATCTATCAAGCAGGGATGGATTATCTAGGCGCCGACGTCGAGTCAAAACAGCTTCCCAGGCGACTAAAAGAGTCTCCCCCACACGTACTGTAGTCAAGGTTAGTACAGTAGCCGGACAATATTATTCACGCGTACCCTTGTACCGCTTAAGTCGCCTTTTTTATATTGACCTTTTTAGCTTGTAAATTCTTATCGATATAATAATAAGACGAAGAATAAATGATAAGATACCTTATTCTACTTGATAAAAATAGTTTATATAGTAATTAAAGGCTTACTTTTAATTTACGTTTCTCCTAAATATAGTACCTGATGGACTTTTAACGCCCGGACCCTTGGGACTTCTGTAAGTACAGGAAAAATGTCAATATTATTGTCCGGGAACTGTACGTCAGGAGTCAATTTTAGCCATTCAAGCTGCATTCAATGTGACGTGGGGATCATCCCAATGGGGTATGCGGAACCTGGAGACTTTGACGATGCGTCTATTGGGGGGGGGGGGGGGGGGGGGGGTTGGCATGGAGGCGATGAGGGCCTCGACTTGTTGAGAGGGGTCTAGAGACACTTCCGAAGTGATGAGCTCGAGAATACGATGTGGAATTCCGCCCGTGACCTGCTGGCAGGGCTGCTTGGAGTCACCGCTGGTCCGCATATGGGTCGTTCCCAGGCCCGAAAGCTACTACTCCAGCATCGCTCGCCATGTGTGTACCCGAGAGGTCCCTAGAGATGAAAAGTCGTGTATTGAACGAGAACTGACGGTCCAGGCAAACCAGTCAGCGTCAGGAATCAGGACGAACGCGGGGCGCGCTTGGCTGTGCTCGACGGTGCAAGTTGGCAATGTAGATAGCTTCAACACACCACCCCCAGCACATAGCCAACCCCAATTCCATGTGGGGATAAACAATATTGGTATATTCCGAACGCCAGGCGCCTCATGCTCGATTGCATATGCTCCTTCCCCCCATTGCCATGGCTTCTCCTTAGAGTGAGTGCGCTGCATCGCCAGAAGATGCCTTCTGAAGCTCAGGTCCCCAGGTCTCCTACGAAATGCCTTGGGTGTCATCAGCCGCGCAGGAGGATCACCGTCCCTCGTTCCCCGCCTCTTCGTCCGGCACGCCCAGGGATCCAAGTTTGTCGTCGAGCCACTTGGCCAGTTCCTCCGTCTGGCGGCGTATCTGGACCACGCCGGCCGCGCTCGCCGTCCCCGTCGTCGTGGCGCTGGTGGTGGTCGCCGCCCCCGTGCTCAGGACGCTCGCGGCCTCCGAGGGCGAGCCCAGCGGCGTCGGCTGCAGCGAAGCGGCGTTCGGGGCGGCCGGCGGCCCCTGGCCGGGCCCCGGCGCTGACTGCCCCGGCGGGTGGTCCCCGCCGTCGGGCGCCGGGCCGATGCACACGAACAGCAGCCCGCACTTCAGCTTCCGCACCACGAGGACGGCACCGGTGAGCTGGATGGTCACGGCGCCCGACGTGGTATCCGGGGGCGCCGCCGCCGCCGCCGACGACGACGATGGGCCGGCGGCCGGCAGGGCGTCCGACAGGGCGGCGGTGGCGGCGGGGGCGGCGTAGACGGCCCATATGGAGGCGGCGATGGTGCACTGGGTCCTCAGGGTGCTGACGGGCTGCGACGAGGCATGGGCGAGAAGCTTGCCCGAGAGCGTCGTCAGGAGCGCCGTGTGTAGCTGAGGGGAGAGGTTGGAGCGCAGGAAGGAGGTGAGGCGCTTCGTCAACAGCAGCGGGGGGGTCGGGGCCGAGGGGGACATGTCTGCTCTGCTGCCGCCGTCGGAGACGCGGCGGGTTTCACGGGCGGTCGGGAGGCGAGCGGTGTCCGGAGCCGTCAGGCAGGGGAGGCTAGGCTGCGCGATCGGATCGTTCGCTGGCTGTCGGGGCCGCGGAGACGGGCGGTTCGAGGGCACGCTCGGCCGAGAGACGGGGTGGTTTGGCGGTGGTTGGCAGGGCGCGCCGAGCTCCCAAGCGTGAGTGGTCGGTATGCAGGTCGTCCGGAGGTCGAGATGGAGATCGAGTTTCCCCAGAGGCGGATTGCTATGTCATGGAGCCGGGAGGACAATTCGCGATGTACGGGGATGAGGCGATTGGTGTGGGCGGGCGCAAGTGTCGGGGTACATGTAGTGAAGCGGGCGCTGTCCGAGCAAGATCCGGCGCGCCAGCGCCAGTGACATCAATCAGGGAGGGGGCGACCCTACTGTGTAGGCCAGCCCCACCAAAATATCTCTCACTTCTACTCAATGCCTTGTACCCGGGGCCATGCCTCAGCGTCTCTCTTCCCTCTCTACCCGATATAGAGGACGGACCCGCATCAATGACCGACAATTCCACTTCCGTGATCCGTACGGACGACCCATTCCAGGGACCTCTTCCACGGCATCGTATATTTGTAGGGTATCATTCATGCAGAGAAGACAGATTTATTGCAAATCAACAGCATAGTCAACCCCTCCAACCCCCCACCCCCTTGGAGCACAACGCCCCGCCTACGTCCCCCGCATCTAAAGCACCTCCTAAGTAAGGGAGTCCTCGCTCTTTGCTTGTGCAATGTGCTACCTATGGGATCCCATGGGATGGAAGGTATGTGACCTACTTAACCAAGGCTCTCCCGCAGCGGCTCAAAAATACGCACCGCCCGCCGCCTCGCCGATGGTCTGCTCGATCTCGTCATGCAGTTGTTGCTGCAACGGGTTGGCGCCGGGCGGGACGTCCTGATCCTCGGCAAACCGGCCATCCTGCTTCTCCAGAATATCCTGCAGCACCCTGTGCAGTCGGGCGTTCTCGGCGGCCCGGAGCGCCTCGGCGTCGGCTTCGGCCGCCTGGACACGCTCCACCAGGACCAGCGCCCGGCCCTGGGGGTCGGTTTCCCGGAACTGCGAAAACCCCCGCGCCGCCCGGAGGTACAGGTGGTACGTGCTCCTGTCCTCGGCCACGTCCTTGGACATGAGCTCGTACACGACCTTCTTGAGCTCCGCGCTGTACGCGGCCGCCTCGAAAACCCGCGTCCACCCGGCCTGGTCGTGGTCCCGGAGGTACGAGACGTGGCGCGCGCCGGCGACTATCGGCTTCACCATCATGGCGACGAGGACGTCGCCCAGGGCCCGGTACTCGCTGAGGATCGTGTACGGCTGTTTCCACTGTAGGGGGGTTGGCTGTCAGCAGACTGTTGGACCGTGGGTGGTGAGCGCCCCGGTCACCAAAAAAGGCTTGCTTACCTGGGGGGGATGGTACTCGGGCATGTTCTTCTTCTGGAGCAATTCCCGCAGTGATTGCTGGCCCTGTCCGTCGCCGAGAACACGGTCTGCCAGAACTTTGGTCTCGGCCGGCGGCATCCGGTCCCCCACCAGGCCATTCACGTGGCCCGACACGAATGCCTTGCCCAGGTTGCCCAGTTTGCAGAGGCCGTACGTTTCCATCTTGGTCTGCGGGTGGCAGAAGAAGATGTTGGAGACGGTGATGTCGCGGTGCAGGACCGTGAGCCAGTCCACGCTGGCGTCGAGCTCCTCGTACTCGTTCTTCTCGGGGTTGTAGTCCTCGCGAACGCCGTGGTGGAGCCAGGCCAGGGCCTTGAGCACCGAACACAGAACGTGCCAGCACAGGCTCTCGGGGAGGAAGCGGTTGGGCGCCGGGGGCTCGTCCCCCGCCTTTCCCGTTCTCTCGGCCTCGCCGCGGCGGCGAAGACGGTCGGCCTCCGTGGCGGGGTCCTCGAGGCGCGTCGACGGCATGAGCAGATTCTCCAGCGTGCCGGCGTTGCAAAAGTCGTAGAGGAAGAAGTGCCGTGGCGTCAGCTGCGGCTGGTCCCTCCAGCTGTTCACCTGGATCCAGTCCACGAAGTTGACGAGGTTCTCGTGGTTCAGGAGACACATCAACGACGTGCCAATGTCGTCGGTTTCCGCATCCAGCAGTAATCGGAGCGCGGTCGGCTCGGGCCGGTAGAGCTCATCCGTGATATCGCGGGCCAGGAACTCGAACCTGTCGGCCTTGCGGATGACCCGCCATGTGCCTGGCGAGAGCTCCGAGACCAAGTCGTACTTACACGCTCGGGCTTCCGCCTTGTCGTTCGCCTCCTGGTCCTTGCCCGGGTACTTGTGTGCTGCCTCCATTTTGGGTTGGTGCGAGGCTCTGGTGTCGGGGTGCGTCTTCTAATGCTCAGAGGCAAGTGGAGGTTGGAAACCAAGTCAGGGGAATGGACCATTGGTCTTAGGGGTTTATCTGTCAACCTTTACGTGAACCTCGTCGGGAATGTTGAGGGCCCAAACCGTACGCACCCTTTGTGCTGCTTCGAGACAGACATGGCTGGCTCATTCCCGGCACCTAGCTGTTGTACTCATTGCTCCAGTAGTGGATGTTTCGGACCCAGCCGGAAACATCACAACGTGGGCAAAACGGTCATGAAGACGGCCATCTAATCCTAAAGCCCTAAACGGCGCATTGTACCTGGCACCACTAGTCTCGCCGGGTAGAGACACGACTGTACACTTCCATTCTGTGTCTCACGAGGGATTACTAGCCAGCAGCCCGTACGTTCACAGCGTTGCGATACCCGTAGGATGTTCCCTTCTTTCTTGACGTTTGCGTCCTAGCGCCGTCACGGAGTTGGCAGTTGACGGATGGGGTTAATGGCAGGACCCGTAGGTAGGTAGCTAGGCACGTGATGTGCATATGGTTATGTTAGGTACTTATATGTACCTAGGTGCTAATATAGAGTTGACGATGGCGGGAAAAGGGGGCAAACAATCAATGCGAGGGCCAGGGAGGGTGCTGGCAGGGTGGCCATAGGAAACAGGCGGATAGCCTGCCCGGCCGGCGGGCAACCGGGCTAGGGCAATGGGCGGCATCCACGACGGAAGCGGGCTTGTTTCACTCGGGCCAAACGATCGCAAGTGGCATTGCCGACCATGGCTGTATGCCTGACGTGGGTTCGCGTGCGCGCGCCGTCGGGATCTGCTATCTGCGGGACGAAAATAGCCTGTGTTTCCATGCGCGGCGGTTGGGGGCGTAAGGGAGAAGGGCGTGTATGTGAGAGAGAGTGTGTATGTGCGCTGGGCAGGCGCGCGCGGCTACACACATGCGTGCCTACAGACATGGGTTACTTGACGGCGTACGACAAAAACACGGCGCTCTCTGGTGGATGTAGGGGCTCCGCAGCTCAGCTCGAGAAAGACCAGAAGAATGATGGGAGGAGTTATTACGGGTGACGATAGGCGCGCGTCCACGTTGTGTTCATTCCCACATTGGCAGCATCCAGGAAGGGATGTTCCGGCACGCGTGCCCGAGAAGCAACAAGTTTGGCGAAGGCCAGAGATGAGTGGTCGCTCGCTTGCTCGCTCTCGTGGGGGCGGCGGCTTTTCCCCCATCCATCCTATTGCCACCGTCCCTGGCCAGCGCCAGCGTAAGCGCGCCCGGGCAAGGGCTCCTTTGCCCGTTTGCACAGGCACAGGCACAGAGGATTCATCCGACCATTGATTCCATGCTCCTCCCACGATGCCCGCGCGCTTGTTGTCGCCCCTCCGGCGCGGGTGCTTGCAGAACATGACGTCTCGACAGGTTCGGACCGCGTGGTCGATTGGACGGCTCGTCATCTTTTGCGATGCCCGCAAGCGGGTAGGGCGGCAAAGGCCCTCTTTTTGACGACTCCGTCCGACCCATTGCGGGTCTTGGCGCGGGTTTCCCTCGGTAAGGGTCCATCACTTCTCTCTCTCTCTCTCTCTTTCTTTCTTTCTCTCTATCTCTCTCTCTCTCTCTCTCTCTGTTCCCCTCTTGTCAGCGCGCATTGGAGGGAAAGAAGAAGTACCTAAAATATGTACCTACCTAACTAATGTAGCCCCCGTAAGAAAGGCTACTCCGGGAATCCTATGGAGCGACCTTACCAAAAGTCCTAAGGTTCTCCCCAAAAGAGTCACGCCCTAATTTCGACGCAAGCAGGCAGACCCAGCGCTCAAACACGCGAGGACCTGACGCTAGACCGCGAGCGGCAACTGTGCCTGGCACCACGACCAATCGAGGGCAGTCAGAGGGCCAAAGGAATCCCGTCTCCCCACACGCTAAACCCGCATACCCCTGCCACAGGCTCTACAGGGTTGCAGCCCACGATGGTCAAGACAATGCGTGGCCAATCCGGAGTCTCTGGCAGCCGGGCCTTATCGAGCTGGAACCTCAGACGTGCCAAGCTACCTAAGCTCGTCGGCTGGACGGTCTCTCAGTGCCTGTGCTTGACAGCCAAGCCAAGACCCTGTCCGTCCCTGGGGGGTCCTCCCCTCCCCTGCTGTCGAGGCCGCCGTCGTAAGACGCGATGCGTGACGCTCTCGGGGGCGGAGGTTGCCCACGGGAATTGCACTGGACGGCTGGACGGCTGGACGGGACGCCTGCGCGATGCAGTTAGCTGTACAAGTAGCGAGATGGGCATGAGAGGGGGGGCAAATTCGACCGCCCGCTCGATTCCCGAGCGGCCCAGCTCTTTTACTTCAGATTGATGAAGCGCCCCTCGTCGGGGGAAGCACACACATCCCGCCCTCCCTCCCTCCCTCCCTCTCAATCTCATACCGACCCGACCGTCAAAGGCAAACGCCGGCACATCATCCATCGAGTCGTTCGTTCGTTTTTGCGCATGGGTCTGCTCTGCATCGACCCGACCTGCTTTTTCTGCCAACTCGACCTGCCGGCGGTCTGTTTTGCGGTGGCCCCCCTCGCCCCCGCCCCTTCCAGTCTTTTCTGACACCACACCCGGTCCCTGAGGGTTTGCACAGAGTCGATCAAACTCGCTCTCGCCGCTGTCACCCCTCCCTCCCCCCCCGGACGGCGTCTCTGAACACACACTCGTTCCCAGTCTCCTTGCCAAACGCCTTTCCCCCCCTCCCTCTCCTTCTTTCCGTCGTGCAATCCATCTCTTGGCACGAACATTCTCCGTACAGGGCGATTCTGGCACCCCGTAGCGCCCAGCAACCCGCTCTCGGCGTACCCAGCCTGAGGAAATCCGTGCCGCCGGTGCGTCGATCAAAATAGCGTCTTCCACTCCGACATGACCACCACCAGCCACTCCACTCTCCGATCCGCCTAAGTGGAATGTCGACATCCTGTCGCCCGTGCTAGGTCCGTCCTCGTTTTACGGGCTGTCCTTCAATCAACGACCGACCGAACAAACATCCCGTTTGTCTCCCGCCCGGAGCCATTCATCCTCTCTCTCTCTAAGGTCGATCCTTCTTCTCTTCCTCACCTAACGCGCCGCTGGAGGGCCTGCTTGCTTGCTTGCTTGCGAGCCTCCTTCCTACCCACCACAAGACACAGTCGACAGCTTCGCGGGCGAGGGCAAAGCGACTTGTGTGTGCACGACGGCCGGACCGCTTTCATGACCTGAGGCCATCGCCACGGCCATTTACCTTCATTCGCTCCTTCGCGCAGACAACCTTTGTCGCTCTCTTGGTCCGCCATTGAACCGCCGTTTCAATCGACTTCGCCCCAACGTCGTTTCTTTCTTGTTCGCTTCCTTCATCTATACCTCTTATTTATTTCGCCTTGTATATTCAGTTTTTGGACATTGTCCCGAATTCTTCAGAATGGGTTGTTTCAGTCCCCGCAAGCGCGGACCCGAAGTCCGCCCCGAACAGAAGTGGGATTACATCGTGAGTCCCCTAAGCCGTGTGACCGATCCGGACCGTTCGCTTGGCAGGGCAGATCTAACCACGCTCGCAGAGTCTCAAAGACTTCAAGTCGACTTCTTGCTTCACCCCTCTTGCCTATGGCTACCTTTACTTCTCGCTTATGCTCTCCATGGCCGTCTACGGTGTCGACAGTTTCACCGCCATCAACCTGCTCGCCTTCGATTCCTGGTCCTCCCAAGTCAAACCCAAGGTCGAGTTCGAGTACCTGAAATGGATCTTCTCGGTCTGCATTATCCTGTCTTTCGTCAACCTCGGTTTCGAACACATCCGAGCCCGGCGCGTCATGAACCGCGGCAGTGTTGCCGAGTGTTTCTTGGACAACCTGGCTGTGCGGTTGGAGAGTATCCGTATGGGTAGCGGCCAGGGCTGGAGACGCTTCCTCGTCTTCGCCGAACTGACCAAATCCAAGAAGGGTGCTGAATACGTTGCGCTCTTTACCTACTTCAGTTTTCAATGTGAGCAGTTAACCCAAGGATGAGCCCACCTGCATCGTTCCCGGCTAACCAGACGAACAGCTTGGATTCGCGTCATTTTCTGTGCTGGCCCTCGCCAGGCCGTGAACGCCATCACCCTGTACAGTATCTACACATCCAAGCTGATTGTTACCGATACCGGCTCGGTTGAGAGCTCCCTCATGAACTTCTTCAGCAAGCTTCAGAAACTGGGCACAGAGAACCCGCAGCAAACCGTCATTCTCTCGGGCATGCTGTTCACCCTGGTCATTTGGGTTTTCACTTTTCTCTCATTGATTGTGGCCGTGCTGTTCTATGTGTTCTTTCTGTGGCACTATATCCCGCGACAGGACGGCGGCCTGGCAGGCTACTGTTCCCGCAAGATTAACAAGCGGCTGATGAAGATCGTTTCGGTCAAGATTAACAAGGCCATCGAGAAGGAGGAGCGGGACAGACTCCGGGCCGAACTCAAGGCAGCTAAGAAGACGGGCGAGAAGACCCCCATGGAGCGCCAGGCGAAGCTGCCCACCTTCATGGAATCCAACAAGGAGGACTCGTTGCCCGACATGCCCCGACTCGGCCGTAGCGAAACCATGACGACGCTTCCCGTCTACACGTCGCGCCCTGCCTCGCCTGGCGCTGGAATGCCGCCGCCGCCGCCGTTGACTCGCCAAGCCACGAACCAAAGCGTCTATTCGACCCGCGCGCCGCTCGTCGGAGGCGCCGCCCCCATGGGCATCGAACGTATGGCGTCGCCGGCTCCTACGGTTCCCACGCTCCCGCAGATCGACATGACCAACTACGCGCCCGCCCGGCCCGGTACAGCCCAGTCCATGCGCAGCTACGCCCAGGGCCCCATGCACCGGCCTCAGCCCAGCAACCAGTCGGGCTTCCAGGTGCCCTTCACACAGAGCCCGGCACCGTACGCCGGCGGAAACAACGGGCCCATGGCGCCGCCTGCGCGGAGCCTGACGGGCGGCGGGATGGACGGCTACGGCCGGCCTCTCATGCCGCCCATGCCGCGCGCCGTCGAACAGCTGGGCGGCCGGCCCATGTTCGATGAGCCCATGGGCATGCAAGACGGGCGGTCGAGCCCGGCGCCGTCCATGTACTCGAGTCGAGGCCCGCCGCCCCCTATGAGCCCCGGCCCGGGCTACGGGCCCTCGTACGGACCCATGCGGAGCGCCACCAACCGGATGCCGCCCATGCCGCACCAGCAAAGACAACAGGGACCGCCTCAGCGCAACATGACGGCGCCGCCGCGCCAGGATGGCTACTACATTCCGCGACCTGGGACCGCCTCGAGCCAGCGGACCATGCCCAACCAGGGTTACGGCTATGGCGATGTCGAGGCCCAGCGAGGCCCTCCTCGGTACTAAGGCAAGCCAACTAATACCCACGGCGAAGTCTTCTTCCCAAGTATTCCACGTGCGTACGCGTTGGGCCTAGCAAACGTGCCCGCCGCCAAAGGCGGGGGGCAAAGCTGGTCCCTGGACAACGGGGACGACTTCTGAACATGTAGTATAATCAAGTATAGATGAGGGCTGGGTCATGAAGGCGTTAGGCGCTCAGCGACCAGTCCCCGAATTTACTTAGCAATGTATGACTATACCCATACCACCCCCGCCGTTCCAATGCGTCCCTGTCCCATCGTGCCGGGGCGAGCGATGGCATCTGCGTGTTTGTGCCTTGTGACTAAAAACGTTCCCGCCTGCTCTCTGTCTCTCTCGCCCGCACGCTTCGTTTAACCCGTCACGGTCGCCCATCCCATTCCCCCGAAGCAAACAAGCTGGCGGGCCCAGACACTGGGGAGGGGGGATTCCTGGCGGTTTGCTGTTCACCCGGCCGCCGCTTGCAGAATGAGGCTCCAGGAGGGAGGGGGAAACGCATTGCCAGCCTCGCGTCGTTCGCATATCAAAACGAGAGAGCCCCGGGGGACAAAGAAGAGGCCCCCGCGACGGTGTTTGTGATCCCTCCCACGCAACTTTTTCGGGAAAGAGAGGGGGGGAGGGTGTCTTATCACCAGCCGCCGTGTCGCCGAAGCCATGCCGCTCACCAGCTCCGCATCATGGCGGTCCGACGGCCCGTGGCATATCGCCGTCGCCGCCGCCGAATTCGCCCGCGCCCCGGACTCCCCGCGCCCCACCACCACCGCCATGGCCCCCGCGGACCGACAACCCCAGAGGATCCCCCTGCCCTCGAGCGGCCGGGCCGGTACCACCACCGCCGCCGCCGCCTCGCCGTCGTCGTCGTCGCCGTCGGCCGGGATGCCGCCCGCCCTCACCATCGACCTCACCCCCATACGTAAGCCCGACCCCGCCACGGCTTCTTCGCGGGTGGCGTTGCCCCTCTCCTTTACCCACTCTTCCTCATCATCCCGTCGGCGACCGTCGTTGTCCTCGCCGAGCGCTCGCCCGGGACGACCCACCACCACCGCCACCACCACCTCTTCCTCCGAGGAACTAGCGAGCAAAACGCCGGCGGCCCCGGCTGCGACGACGACGCCCTCCGAGCCCGCCGCCACCGGGGTATCGAGCCGCAGCCGCAGCAGCAGCAGCACCGTCGCCCCCACCGCCGCCGTCGGCGCCCCCAACGCTGTATCGCCACCATTTGCCGGCGCCAACGCGACCGGGCTCCTGCCCCCGACCCGATCCCCCGGGACCGCGACCGCGACGACGTGGCTGACGCGGACAGCCACGCCGACGGCGTCGGTGGAGGGTGCCGGCCCCGTGCCGTCCCTCGGGGGCGCCGTGGCGGGCGCCGTGGCGGGCACGGTGCTGCTGATGGCGGCGCTGGCGGCGCTGTGGTGGTGGTGGTATGCCTTCCGCCGTGGCCGGCGCGGCGGCGCCAACGGCAGTGGCAGTGGCGGCAATACGCAGAGCAAGGGGGTGGGGTTGGTGGTGGCGCCATCACGGCGGGCAGCGCGGATTTCCAGGTTTAGTCTGGATAGCGAGGGTGAGGGCGGCAAGGCAAAGTGGCTGCGGTGGGTATAAGTCGGTATTGGTCGCGGGTTTCAGGCAGAGTGGGGGTCAGCGAAAGGAAAGGATAAAGTCGGGTGCTAGGAATGCGATATCGCTCATTGAATATCCCTATTTATGTATGTAGCGCTGATAGTCTGCGAAGATATCAGATCACCATCGCCGTCAGTGCGCCTTAAACGCCTCGTCTTCTTCTGTTTGATGCATCACCCCGATTGACTAGCCCAGCGAAATAAATCATAAGTGTCCACCAAGTTAATAAGCCCATCGAATTTGGCCGAGCGGGAGCTTGTGCTCCCTGTGGCCATAAAGTTCTCCAAAGTTGCACGGCATATCGTTGCCGTTCTTCAACTTGCCCTCGCCGCCTCGACCGAGGGCCTCCAGGCAATCTCTAGTCAAAGTCCAAGTCCGAGTCGTCGCTGGCGTCGTCGGGCACGAGTGCGCGGTATCTACGGTTTGCAAGGTCCTCGACGAGGCCGCCCTCGCTCTCGGGGTCGACATAACCCTCCCCGCCCACCAGACTCAGCAGAACGGGCAGGAAAATCAGGGCATGCGTGGCGGCAAAAATGACCAGCGCCAGCCAAACCCGGAAGTAGTAGATCTCAAAGATCTTGGACCTCGTGAAGGCGAGGACGCAGACGCCCAGTAGCTTGGTGACGGTGATGCCGCTGAAAACAGAACCGCCGACGTTGACGAGCGCCGTCCACGCGCGTGCGTCGCGGCCCCGGAAGCGGTTCTTGGCGCGCTCCATAACAGAACCCGACGGGAACATGAATGCCCGCGCAATGTGGGCGCAGAACTCGACGGCGATGCCGACGCAGATGATCAGATTGACAAGGGAAACAGCATTCAACGAGACGTCGAAGACTGCCATAGCACCAATGATGTCGACGACCGTCATGGCGACCGTGATGGTGACGACCAAACCCGTCAGCAGCGACCCCAGGAGGATCGACGACACCAGGAAGATGATGGCCACGGCCGAGCCGAGCAGTGTGGCCGTCAAGTTCACAATACTGGCGTACTGATCGAAAAAGATGTAGAAAACGCTGTAAGGGAAGACCTCCATGCCCGTCTTCGCCGAGATGTCGTTGGCGATACGACGAGCGGCCGCGTAGGCGCTGATAAAGTCCTTTTGGCTGCGCAAAGGCTTGTGCATCGTTCGGAAGTTGCTGGCCCGAATCGTCGTCTTCTCCTCGTCGATGGCCAGGGCCTGGCTGTACGACGCCTGTCCTCCCAAGGGGCAGTCCTCATCGGTGGGCGAGGCCAGAAACCGCTGGAGGTAGTGGACGAACTCCTCGCCCTCGGGCATGCCGTACAGAGTGATGTTCCACGCAGGATCTCGGTCGGCAAAGCAGGACTGGCTCTTACGTCCCACCTTGTCCACACAGCACGCATCGGCGGCCGGGTTCAGCCACAAGAAGAAGTCGTCGATCCAGCTGGCCGTGGGCGATGCGATGTACGAGACGTCGGGTCGCTGGCGCTCCAGCTCCAGCGTGTTGGTAAGAGACAGGGGCTTGCATGTCGTGAAACGAGAGCAGATCTCCTGCTGATGCGAGCGCTGCGTCGCATTCAGGTCCTTGGTCACAAAGTAGACGGGTGGGCCCGTGTCCAGGTAGTTGTACAAGTCATTGAAATAATCAATGAGGTACGAGTCGTCCGGGAGAGCAACACGTTGGTCCAGACCCAGCTGGACCTCGGGGATCAGGGCAATGCCAGCCGCCAACAGGCCCGTGAAGATGACGATGACGAGCACCTTGACCTTCTTGCCCAGCAAGGCGGGCGCGTAGTACTTGCGAATGAATTGCTGCAGCAGGCTTTCCTCGGGCACGTCGTACGGGCGCGCGGCAGCGTTTCCGTTGCCTCCGCTCAGATGCACTCGAGCGGCCTTGACCTGGATGCAGGGGAAGCAGTCTGCTCGGTGGTCCTCGATGCGCATCTGGTTGTATGACAGAATGGAGATGAACAAGGTCATCTGGAGGAGAGCATTGATGAAGACTGCTCCGGCGGCGTAAATAGCAAAGTTTCTGACGGCCGGCATGCCCACAAAGGCTCCCAGGGCGAAGGACACGGTCTCGGTAATGGCCGAGAACAGAATCGAAGGTCCCATGCGGCCCATCGCCTTGGCGATCCTTTCCTCCACCATAGCGTCGGGGTGGCTGAGGTTCACCCTTTCGAACTCGTGGACGACAAGGAAGATGTTGTCCACACCAACGGCAAGGACAATGAACGGAATGACCTCGGCAATGATGAGCGTCGCTCTGATACCAGCCCAAGAGAATAGGCCAATGGACGACGTGATGGACATGAGGACGATCACGATGCCAACAAATCCGAGCGTGAATTTGCTCTGCACCAGGCATACGGCCGGGTTCCGAATCAGCTCGCGGAGAGTCATAGTGGTGGAGCCCAGAGCGAGAGATGCGTAAAGAAACATGACCAGGTAGCTGATGACAACAATGGTGGCATCCGTATTGGTCGACTTGTTGAGCTCCTGCTCCAGGCTGATCTCAGTAGAGAAAGACAGCCGTAGGCCGAACTTGTCTCGAGCCTCGGGTTGGATGACATCGAGGAGGAAGTCCTTCAGGGCCTTCTCCCAGTCCATCGCCCTGGCCACTTCGCGGGTTCCCTCGAGCGCGTTATTGACCACCCAGGTGACAGTCATCGCCGGGGCCTCGGTAACGTCGTCGAGGTCCTTGTAGCCTCCGAGAACCATGTTCGGCTCCATGGGCTGGCCAAAGTCGGGCCGGCACATGACGGGAGACCTGATGCATTCCTGAAGATCTGCTTTCCAAGTAGCTTTGTCAAAGTAAAGCTGGTCCCAGTAGGCGGCTACCGACTGGACAACGCAAGCCGAGCCCGTCGGCTTGAAGCAGACATCGTCTAGTGTAACGGCGAAATACGGGCCTTTGAGCTCCTTGGCCCGTTTCTCAACACCCATCCACCACTCGATAACATCGCCACTGAGAACAGGGCCGGGTCCAGAGGGATGGGTGTCGTTGACGAGGAATGCCTTGTTGGCTCGGTAGAAGGGCCCGAAGTTCTCGTCAAAGAAGGCCTTCTCCTGGGCAGCATCCGAGGTCGGGCTGACCCAGAGCCGGGCGGGCTCCCGTTCGAGTTCAAACTTGACCCAGCCAACGCTGAGCACGACGACGACTATCAAGCTGGTAAAGATGGTAAGGGCCGGGAACCGCGCGCAGACATGGCCCAGTCTACTGAAGACCGAGTCGCACCAGGTGTTGATCTTGTAGTACTTTTGCGGGCGGTCGTACATGGCGCCATTGCGGACCAGGTCGCCTTCATCCTCGTCATCGCTTGGCTCGGCCCCTTGCAAGAGGTGGAGCCGCTCGCTCCGCCTCTGGGCATGCCTGCGCCACGCGATGTGGCCCACGACGGCAAGCACCAGAGAGGCGAGCAAGACACTGTACGTAAAAATAGAGGCGAAAGACAGGCACGGCAAGACGCCAACATGGCAAGACCCGGTCTCCTCCACCGGTGAAAGCTTGGGGCAAACGGCAGGGCAGTCGACGCACGCGCAACGGAAGTTGGGGTCCTCATCGTTGCATTTCTTGGGCTTCATATCACGCGCGGCCATGCCGGGTTCGGAGTATTTGGCGGGGAAGTTCATCTGGAAGGGCGAGCCTATGGCCTTCTCGTCTCCCAGGAACTTCAGGAGCTGCGTGTAGTTGGTTGCGCCGCCGCCAATGAAGTTCATGGCCTTGGAGTTGGAAGGTCCAAACTTGACATTCTCGCAGCTGTCGTACAAGCCACTGCCGTATTCTTTGGTAACGAGGTGATCGAGCTCTGTCACCATGTGCTTCCCGCCCTTCTCCTGGGTTTGGGTGACGTTGATGAACAGGGACTGGTCGGGCGAGCAGGTGAAGGAGCAAAAGAGATTGTAGAAGTTCTCCTTGCACGCAGGGCAGGAGCCGATGATCTGATTCGGGGTCGACAGTGAAGACTTGAGAGAGTCGAGCTGGTCGGCATCGCAGCAGACCTTGCTGTCCTTCCATTTGGGGCCACAGAGATCTACTATCTGCTGGGCAAAGTCATCGTCGGGGGTGGTGGCAAGGCCGTTGTCGACACAGGGCAGCTCCTTCCCGAACCATCCCTTCTTTCCGCAATGACCGCGGATGGCACAGCGGCCAGCTTCGTGTTTGGGAGTGAGCGGCTCCGCGTTCGCAACACAGGCGACCAGCGCAGCACCCGCAGCGGCCCAGGCCGTTAGACGAGCCATGGTGCTACAGGTCGAGCGGGCTCGTCGCGGTCCGCCGGCTTGGGTCTGTCAGGCCTAGAGACGGCCTCGTCAGGTGGGGGCTAACCGAATGTCGGAGCACACGGGCTGCGTGGCGGTCGGTCGGTCGGGTTGAAATGGGATGGATGAAATGGCAGGTGGCTTCAACGGTCAGTGTAGCAGCAGCAGCATGGCCTGCTGGCGGGTGGGCGGCCAGTGAGTGTTCGAGAGTTGGAAGAGTCAATAGTTTCGACGTCGGCGCGTGGGGAAAAGGGCGTGGATGCCGGTAGCCGGCGTCGGGTGGCTTGGGGCGAGCCTCGGTGCACCAGCTGTATCGAGTTGCCGTAGGTTTGTATTTGGCTTCCGGATCGATGATGATGATGCTTCGGTTGCGTGGATGCGGCGCCTGGCCAAGCAAGTGTGTTGTGTGTATGAATGGGGGAATGGATGATGATGGGTGTTGAGTGGATGGGGATGGATGGACCGGGGCCGGCAAGATGGTGGATGCCAGGGTTTAGTGTTGGTATGGAGGCTGGCAATGGGATGGGATGGGATGGGATGTGACGGCTTGACTGGACCTCAGGGAGCCATCGGGTCTGCTGAGGCCTATCGGGGGAAACCTCGTACTGCGCAGCTCCGCCTGAGCAGAGCAGAGCCGGCGCAGATGAGCTGTCTGGGGGCATCGCTGCGTCATCCGTGTTTCCATCCAAGCACCCGCCTCGGGCAGTCGAGCGATCATCAGGTACCCGCTACCTGTCGAGTACGGCGCTCGGTCTAGTGCGAGACGGTATCAAGCGCACTTCCCCCGCCCGGCTCGCATGACGGCGAGGTACTCTTCTCGTACTCTCGCTAGTGAGTTGTCACCTACCTGAAGGAGCCTGGCCGCATATGGATCAAGCATCCATGAGAGGATAAACGAGAGCTGGGGAATGGGGTAAACGTATTTAGGCAAGCGCTAGGCGGCGGCCACACGATCCATTCCGGAGCAGCACTGAGATCCATGATCTGTTAGATGGGATCCCGTCGTGGTAGCCCCAGGAAGTAAACAAGCACTACCTTCGATACTACTAGGCCTACTAATAAGAAGCTGCAGAACTACCCGGGGCATATCTTAGGTCCCGAGCTCTGGGAGCTCCCGCCGAGCTGTCCGGCTCAGCCGGTCAAGCTGCCCAGCGGTTGTGATTCGTGCAACTATCGTCAAACAGGACCTGCTAAACTGCGGGGCACGTGGTCGCTCCGCTCTTCCGTCCATACAAGTGAATTCTCCAGCACACCTAAGGACGCACACCCATGCTTCACGTAGTGCACACTGCATTCATTACCTAACTCCCATGGTGGGAGAGTTTACTGGCTATGTACGGTAGGCACATATTCGCAGACACGGTTAGGAGGTAAGCACCTGTGTCTGCGCTGAGGCCGGCTGTAACATGCAGAAAGTTACGATCCAGGTGGAAACGATCCCCCTCCTCATCCGCCATCGCAGCCTTGGCGATGGACCGCCAGGTTGAGTCGCTCGTGCGATCAATCCCACCCAGTATCCGTCCGTCTTCAGTAGGGCATCACAAGAGTGTCCAGTCCGGGTGTTCCTCATCCTGATCGTCCCCGGTGCCCGCATCCTCTCCCTTCGAGCTGTCTGAACCGTCGTCCTTCTGCTGAGACACCTGTGAGCTGCGTCAGTCGGGGGTGGCTTCAGCCTGCACTGTCTGCCTGCCTGCTTACCTGTTGTAATGACAGCTCTTCAACGACCAAGCGCAGCTCTCTAAGCTGGTCGGCGAGCGCGTTCGAGTCCCTGCGAGTTCCTTCTGTGCCTCTGCGCCTGACGCCAGTTTCTGCACTCACGCCCTCCCCGTGGGGAGATTTTCCTGCGTGTTCGGCGGAGCCCGCCAGCAAGGGTGTATCCGATGCCAAAGCCGTCGCGGGACTACCTTGTCCCTCTTCCAGCTTTCTCTTCAAGGCATCCCTCTCCTTGATGAGCCTGGTCAAATGGGAGCTCGAGTCTCTCAACATCGAGTCCTGTTCAACCACGCGTTCCTTCAGCCTTTTGATATCACTTCCGGAGCCCTTGGCGACGGCACCCTGGGCTAGGACCATGTCGCGCGCGTTCGCCGAGCACGCCAGCATCCGCCGGATGTTCTCCTCATAATCTTTGAGCGCGAGAATACCCTCGCCCAGAGCTGGATAGTATGCCTGCAGCATTCCGGGCAGCTCGAGGGCCGGCTTCACCACGTAGGTCGCTAGCGTGTCGGAGACAGAGGCTGTGGCCTTGGGAACCAGATGCTTATTCTCGTTCGCGAGCGCGAGCGCCTGCTTGGAGACGTCGACGCAGAATTGCGTGTGGCTTTGTATCTGGCGCGTGAGGGTATTAATGCGCTCCGCGACGTCCTGCTGCCGCTCGTCGGGGTGGCGCGGTATCTTGGTCCGATCGACGGCTATCGCGTCGTCTTCCCATGCCTTGGGCTGCTTTGGCAGGGTAGCCGCCGATACGTACTGATCCTTGGTCTTGGGCTTGTGGTGCGGGCGACGAAATGTGTTGGTTGGTGTATTGTGGGATGACCAGTGGTCCATATAGGATGGTTCCTCGAAGCGGCATGGGAGGCCATGTGTCGTTGCCGTGGTCCACTCGGAAGGCTTCGTCCTGTTCTTATTCGGGGCCTGGAGCGTATCAAGTTGGCCCCGATATTGACGGTCGGCCTTGGTGCTCGCACGACTCGGCCACGTGAAACCATCGATCTCGGCTTCTTCGTCTTCTTCTTCTTCCCCGACTGTCGGCAACGTGGTGGACAGCTCGAGGTCACTGATCTGGTCATCAGGCAGGAGCGTCTCGGATGGTAACGAAGGGCGGCGGTATGTTGCACTGTTGGGCTCCACCAAGGCCTGTAGGTCATTCCAGTGATCCATGTTTGTCTAAGTAGTACTGATATCAGACGATCCGAAGTCCAAAGAGGTCCCGGTCCTTACATACGGTGCTAGGATCATAAGTTGGTCATCGTGTGCAGCTGTAGGTGGTGTCGTCTTTTCCGGATAGAGCTGAGGGTGAGCGTGGTGGGCAGGAACGGTGGGAGCAGCAGGGCCGCTGTGGTGGGCGCGGATATTGGCAATCTCGAGCTTGAGCAGGTTTGCGAGTGATACTACTTGAATTCCACCACGGAATGAGCGTCGAGAATCATGTCAGGCGGCTCTACTTACCTGCGTAACATCCGAGTGTGTGTTTACCTTTTCGTCTTTGCGGTAGAAGCTCGAGGTAGAAGGGGATGTAGGCACTGCCTGCTGCCCGGGGTGAGCGCCCTGCTGTTATGTCCCATACTTCCGAGAGCTACCTAAGGTACGGACGAACCGGGCTTAGAGTTCGCCAGGTGCCCTGAGCTGCACGGCCTTAGGTACATTGACTTAACAGCCTCAGAAGCCACAGCCGGCCAGGCCTCCCAGCCGAAGACACAGATGGTGGAATATGCGCCTTAGTGGTTTACCAGCGGCACTGGTGGACGGACGCCTGAGGTAGTCATCCAGTCTAACCGAGGCAGCCGAGCTTCATCGCTGCGTTATTGGTAGCCAGCTTCATGCTAACTGGTACGGCACGCTTGAGCAATAGGTCGACCTTGCGTTCGGGAATGCCATGCGTCTAGAGTTGCGTCTAGTTGTCACCAAAAGCCCAGGCACATGTCGCTTCTAGCGAGGGTTCGACACGAAGCACGATAAGCTGTGACCGTCCCCCACAACAAATTCACAAGCGTTCGTTGATCCGGTCTCAAGCGCCCCAAAACCGGATAAGGAAGCACAGGAGGTTTTGGCGCCTTACGTCGGGTATATTCGTACGGCTGATGGAAGGCGGTTTGGTGGAACAGTCTGATTACCATCTTATCATTCAGAGGAACGTTCTACACTTGCTCGTCTTTGTGAGGTTGTATGTCGACATCTTGCTAGATGGGTCGGCACAGTATTTGCTCACCAGCTCACCTGATACCCAGCAGCGTGGGAGCTCCAGTGGAATATGAGGTACATGAACGGGGTAAGTCGAGTGAAGCGGTACTTGAGCAGATATTCATGTGGGAGGCGCCCATTATCGATCCCCTAGGTACGTAGCTCTCGATTACAGACGCGGGTGTAAACCTTGTCAAAGAGACGGACGACGGACGACGGAATTTTCCGGACGGTGCTACACAAAGTATGGGCATGTCTTGTTTTGCTCCGAGCTGGTTTGTTTCTTATCCGAGAAGGCCGAATCATCATGAAGGTGGTACACACAACGTAGTGTACTGTGTAATTCCATACCCTCCAGCTGCATCCCACCCACGTTTTTGGTTGGGATGGTGATAGTGGGGCTTCCAGTCATGGATGGTAGTAAGTACAGTACCTAAGTACATACTTATTTACCCATCAGTTAAAGAGGGGGCCACATCTTCTTCCACCCGCCTTTCACCAAAAGGTTTCCTGTCTCCTGTGAATGTATCGTACGCGAAAACTCCTTTTCCTCCGCAGGCCTTTCAATAGATACCCGAGCAGTACGGTGAGAAAAGGCAGGAAAGGGGATACTAAATGATACGACCCATGTTCACCTAGTGTGAGCCAGAAAGAGTACATGGTATAAGGTTCATGTCGAGCTGTCTTTAGGTGCTTAGCACAGGAAGGTACTTGCTTACTTATGCAAAAGAAAACAAAACCAGTGCCTGTACGTAATACGGCGAACCGTGGCTCCACACAGGCCAGAGTTTTTCAACACAAGCCAGAATAACTGCAAGCATTTTCAATCATCAAACAAGCAGGTGTCTTAGTATAGTGGTCAGTACATCACGTTGTGGTCTATAACTTGAGTTCGTTCATTCGTGGATCATTCATGTTATCGTCTAACACGTGCCCCGTGAAGACCCCGGTTCGATTCCGGGAGACGCCACACCCCCGGCTTCTCGAAGTCAACCTCTTTTTGTCTTTTTCTTGTCTCGGAACCCGCGAGGGGGGTGGAGTACATGGAACTGAAGCCATGTCAGATGGCAGGAAGGGCATCGGCATCGTTGTGATATTCGACAAACCCTTGCTTGCACATCTATTTTAAAGCATCGATCGTACTCATTTGGAAAGATGCTGTCTATGTGTATCGTGTCTATGTAACTAGAAGTGGTGTGTAGAGACGCTCCGTTTCGCGACGCTGCCGCACGTAGCCAGCCATTCTGTTGCCCCCCAAGCACTCTCCCCCGACAGCGAGGGAGGGAGAAATGGATATGTATATCTTTCTAGTCTCTGCCAATGCGCCTAGCTAAGCAACCAGGCATGTGTTCGAGTATCAGCAATCGATCTGTGACTGAAAGCAGCGCGAGCTGTCACCACTTTGTGGGCTGCCACGTACACGTAGCAGTCATCCACTGTGTACGGCGATGCTCTTGCGTCGGAAAAGCACTGCTGTGGCCGTCATTTGTCAAGCCAAGCATTTCGGACATTCCCCTGTTGCTTACCATCGAGATCTCACGAGCGCGACAAAATATGGGATATTGCCAGTGACACTGTTGTCTGCTATGCTGCTCGGCTTCACCAATCAGTACTCGAAGCTCTCATATGCCACTTCTTCCCCTCTCACCCACTCCAACACGTGCTTCATCAGCTCTGGACCTGAACAAAGATAGAACTTTCTGTCTCCGGGTTCCTTCCAGCCGAGGACATCGTCGCGCGAAATCCGTCTAGTTGCCACCTCTGAACCCAAGTCCTGGACTCGCGCAATAATCTGCTGCTGCTCTTGTCCAAGGGGACCGCCCGTCACAAAAAGGCGGGTGTCCTTCGCCAGACCTTGGCTCTGTTCCATGACTCGAAGGACGAGTGGCAGGTCTTCCGCCTTCAAGGTCCATAAGAGCCGAAGGGCGCCGCCACTCTCCAGCACACCTTTGGCCTGCGCCATCAGGGGAGTGATGCCAATGCCGCCGGCGACAAAAACGGTGTGGGATTCGCAGTTTGGCTGACCGGGCCCTGATGGCAAGCGAAACGAAGCCGATCCCGCGAAGCCCAGCACGGGGAGTTCGAGAGGCACTCGCAGGTTCCAGTTCCAGAGAAGCCCCGTGGCTGGACCGTGCTTTCTTGCCGTGATCTCGAACTCGGGTTCGCTCCCTTCCAATATTTTACCGTCGCAGCCGACGAGTGCTCGGTCGAGGGGCGCGCTGACGGTGAAGGTGCGTACAAAGTCATCATTGAGACTTTGAGGGTCGTCGTCTCGCATGTGGCTATACCCCATGTCGAGCTCCGCTGCGAAATCCAGGGTGACATGCTGTCCGGGGTGCCACGCTATCATAGGTCTCGAGTGCCCCTCGGTGTCTTTACTAGGCGATAACTTGAATAAGAATCGCGAAATACCGGGCGTGATCAACTCCCGGTCAATCAAAGTCGCTGTCCCGACGACGTTGGTTCGGGCTGTTTCCACCCCTTCTGGCGCCTTCTCGGTCACGGCCCGGCGCAAAGGTGGGTTGTAGGGCGAGTAGTCCAATACAGCACCGCGGAAGGGTAGGCCGTCCTCCACAAAGCGAGCCTCGTCGACGTCGATTCTGACGGCGAGTTTGGTGCGCGGGAGGTACGCTCCACACGCTTCTTCGCCGATGACAATGGTGGCCCGACCGGTGGCATAGAGCACACTGCCCGTTGCAAAGTCTGGCACGACAATGCCGATCTTGGGATCGCTGCGTAGATTTCCAAGTGACTGGTAGAGCCGGTTGCCGCTGTACTCGGGGTAGACCAGAGTCACAGAGTCAGATTCGTTGTGTAAGACGCGCATGAGACCTGGCGGCCCGCCACGGTGCTGTATCATCCATAGTCAGTAGGTCATTCCCGAAGACAGGTTTTCACGGGGCACTCTTCCGAGCACCCGCTTGTCAAGGAGGGTAAACACAAAGAGTAACGGGAGCACAACAGGGGGCATCCGTGCTGAGAGAGGTAGCAGAAAATACTAGGGGCTACTCACGTTCGTATCCATGCTGACGGGGCCGGCAGGGTTCTTGCTGGATATGAAGAATAAGTCGGCCGCGTGAACCAAGTCCACCGCAGCTTCGGGTAGTGGGAGCCCCTTGCCCTGGGTAACCAACTTAGGCCGCGGGATGTGGGGTGTGATGTGTTTCTTGTTGAGGTATTTGGGACACTGCCACTTTTGAATCAGCTTCTACCTCTTTGGTATCCAAAGACATGGAGCACCGCGCGGTACGCCCGGCTTGACATTGACCTAAACTTTTGCCAGGGGGATAGCTGGCAATATGAAAAATGACTTACGTTTCCCAGGCTTTCCTCCACCGACAACGCCATCTCTACTTGTCCGACGCCGGATTCCGTTTTACTGACGGCACCGGCCAAGAAGCGGCCAGCAAGTTTGACCCTGTCTCGTGTTTCGAGGTCGATTGCCAAACCGGACATGGGTTTCCTAACATCGTTGGATCGGACGACCTCTCCGTCTCGAATGTTTCGGCCACCCCCTTCTGTGCCCTCAATGGCGAAGAGCTCCTGAAGCACAGGGTCATAATGGTCGTCTGTCGTGGCCCTCACCCCAAGAATACCAGCGGAGAGGGGCTGAGAGAATCCTGCCTCACCACCCCACACTGTAGTCCACGGTCTCCCTTCACGGTCAAGTGTGCCGAACGCGACTAGGGGCGAGTTCGCCACGCGGTATGCATAGGATGGCGATAGGCCAAGGTAAGTTGGGTTGCCGTAGTGCGAGACTTTGAGCAGACTATGAATCTCTTTCTCGCCGGTGTGCCATTGCGCGTGTGCTTCGGTGATAGTTGACGCCATCTTGTGCTCTAACGAGAAGAAATACGTGAGGAGTTGCGCGGTTGTTCAACAAGTTTCAAGTGGATTGTGAGCGGTTGAGCTGCAGTTCCGCGAGTAGGTAGAGTGACGGTTGAGTCTAAGAGATCACGGCCGTGTACCTGTTGCATGGAATTTCAAGGGCCAGATGAAGGGAGCGAAGAGGGGAGCTTAAGCACGAATTCGATCTCGCATCACACCAGAGCCTGGGGGATCCTGGCAGAAGAAACCACTTGCCTTGTTTCTCGAAGGATTTAGGGTTTTACTAAGCGGGATTATCAAGCCAGACTCCTACTCTCGAATGGGAATAGAAGCCGAGCCAGCAGCGCCAGTCGCCGTCTGACTGCAAGACGCCCTTTGCACGGCATTTGTCTGCGGGGTCCGACGAAACTGCGGAGAAAGCACGGAATCTGTTGATGGTGAGGAGCTAAGGGAATTCGAGTCTATTGGTTTAACCCGGAACGCCGTTGCGCTGGGCAGCCTTTCGCGTTTAGGCATAGATGCTCAAAATGGACGCCTCCCATAGGTAGTCAGTGAAAAGGCGCGCCTACTTACATCTTACCTATAGGGCAACGTCGTACTTGGATGGTGGAAAGGCTCGACGGTGAATGTTTATCAGCAAGCTGAGCATGTAGCTCACGTTATGCTGGCATCAATCATTAACACTAGACAGGCGCTGTCTTTAAGTTGCCGACATGCCATAGTATGGAAAAGGCAGAGAGTGGTGTAGCTATGTAGAAGCAATGAATATCTGTGCAATATGCCCATCTCAAAACCCCCATGTACTATGGTTGCTACCTGGCGAACAGACGACACAGTAGCTGCTGTGGCTTGCATGCACGGCCACAAAAACGCGCGCCACACGGACCAACGCGAGGATGGATTGATTGACGAGCGGCTCGGCCAGCCAGAGCAACGACTGCAACATTCATGCTCATCGGGTCCATCCCCATCAAGACCGTCGCCCTCACGGACTTGGCTCCCCTGGCGATATAATCACTCTCAATAATCGTCGTCTCATCTCGCATTCTCCGCCGGGTCCTCCCGCGCCCTGATTGTCACCATGTGGCGCCGTGGACCTTCCAAGCAGACACCAGCCAATGTACAGTGCCAAAAATGTCTAAAACGAGATAAGTCCAAGCCCTGTTTCTGTCCGCGGGGGGACGACGTAACTGACCTTTTCTTACGGCACTATTCATACGAATGTAAGGCTGCGGCCCAGGAAAGGCCTTACTTCTCGAGGCCCTCGCGCACTCAGCAGCTGTTCAACCCCAAATTGACCCCCAAGCTGACGGAGGCGGCACCGCCACCTCTCGAGAGCAAGTATGTATTCATCTTCTCTGCCACACCGTGGCCGCTCCCCCACTCTCGGGCCGCTTTCTCATATCTTGACAGGAAAGGCGTTGCCGACCAAGAGCTAGCCAAAAGAGAGGCTGAAAGAGCAAAGAAGCGAGAGCTGGAGAGGGCCGATGACGCTTTCGAGGAGCGCGGAGGGCCGAAACGGAGAAGATCGGCATCCTATGACTCTGTTTCAACAATTTCTTCTACGAGAGGCTCCCCACGTCCGGCCTCTAGACAGTCTCGCAGCCCTTCACCCAAGAGACGACCCGCCCGGGACCGCTCCGACAGCCCCCCAAACAGAAGGGGCCAGCGGTACTCTCGAGATGTGAGCCAAACGCGAGGCAACTCACGTAGCTCCGGATCCGTCGATCGGAGTGTCAGCCCGGCCAGGGATGTCCGCGCGTCGCGTTTCGGCCAAGAGGCTGCACACTCGGAGCGCGGTTCTGCTGCCAGACGGCCAAGGAGGGACTCCCGAAGTCTGAGTCGGTCGCCGCTTCCTGCAGACGAGCGACGCTTCCGTTCGAGATCGCCCGACACACGGCGGTCGCGTCACGGTAGCCCGGCACGGTATAACAACGGTCACGGGCACGGCATGGGCAGACCGAGAGACCCGCCGCCGCCGCCGCCGCCGCGCGAGCAACGCGAACGGAGTCTCAGCCCGTTTTCAAAGAGGCTAGCCCTGACCCAGTCGATGAACATGGGACGTTAAAGACGCCATGGCTTCGAGATTACGGAATGTGCTTTCAGCTGAGCTGTCGCTGAGACCATCCGACCGGGAGGGCTTGTTGGTGGAGCTGTTTCCTCTGGGGCGTGAAAGGCGTTTCTCGTTGTTTCGTGGTCCATGACCCCATCCCATCCGCCTGCCTCCATTGGCGACCTCCGAATCGCCAGTCGGGAAACGGATAAACTGCAGCTAGACCCGGGCACCCCTCGACAGGGGAAGAACATCCGGGCTGCCGGGCTTTGCTGTTTACGGGATACGTAAACCTGACTTTTCTTAGGCAGGGCAGGGTGGAATTCTCTGGTGGGACGGGCGAAAATTACGTATGTTCGTATGACCATGTGACCGATTGCTACGGTTGCAACGTTCTACTACAGCCATGAATAATAGCCCCATATTTCCTTTCGCCATTGGTAAGCTGTCATCTCGAGTCCCCGCCAGAGCCCCGAGAAGCCATCTTTCGGGAGGAAATCTTAACCTAATCATGGACGTTCATGCACGAGATGCAGCCACCGGGATGTTTTTAATTGGAATAGGGACCGTCAGCCAGCCAGCCAGCCGGCCAAGCCTCGCAAGTCTGGCGTGCGCTTGTGGCGCGTGGATGGTAAGGGTTTGTGCTATGTAGACCCTATCTATACCAACGCCTGTCGAGGGCGGGGGGGAGGGGGGCGATTAAGCGAAGTTCAGAAATAGGAGTTGTCCACCATCCAGAGCCATGGATGAGGTTGGCCGAGCCAAACACGGTTTCACGACGCGCATTTGGCAGCCAATGACCCGAATCAGACATGAGACGTCGGCCAATGGCGGTCATCCCACGTCTTCTGCACAAGTGCTGAACCCGCCAGGGCGCGCGCACTCGGATCAAGCCGTGATCCGCGTGTCCGGCTGCTAGAGGCCAGGTACTGACTATGCAGAGGCCGCGTTCTCTGCGGTCGTATCGCGCTGGAGTGCCGGGTGTGCGTGGCGTGCGGCGTACGATGGAAAACCCCACGAAGTCAGTAGGTAAGATGTATGTATGTAGTAGTAACGGGGTGCACATGCAGGTGTGTTGCTCCTCCCTATTTGGTCTTCACACATGTCGGTTATTTGCACCGAGGAAACACATGCGCGCTAGATGGTGCTATGGTGGCCTCAGGCGGTCGCTACATCGAGACAAGCGACCGGCCCCCTGAAAAGAAGGAGAAGAAGAAGAAGGGAGGAGACCCGCCGATCCGGGACTTGGCACTGAGCACGGATCATGCGGCTCTTGTGGTGGGAGATGAGTGCAACCAGAACTTCTTCAGCAGGTGGTCCTATCTCCTTCCAAGCTTCAACGCCCTGGCTGCCCCAACGTCGACAACTCGCTGAGCAATCGATGGGGGGAGGGGATATGTATTCAAAGAATCAACCCGCCGGCCGAAGGACGTGATGGCCACGCCCCGGCGGCCGGGCGACGATGCCTTTTTATTGCGGCGGCGAGGCGGTCTTCTCGTCGGGCCCCGCGTCAGTGTAACACATCGGGTTTCAAATGATGGACTTGTGCAGGGATCCCCGGCCCCCAGCCATTCAGCCTTGTCCGCCGTCCACTCAGGCTCCGCCAGCGACGGCCGTGGAGCACCAATCCAGACGAACAGAGATCGCGAACATGGTATCGGTTTGAGATCCCAGACGCCGCCCACTTTCTTCCGCCCCACGCCGGGCCCCGATTCCACCCAGGCGCCAGCCAGCGAGCGAGCGAAGCAAGCCGCCTCTCCGCCTCTCCCCTTTACACTGATCCCAAGTGTCTATGTACCACGGTCACCGCGGCCTACCGACAGCCAGTCGACGACATGGGCCCCTCCCTCCCCGCCCAGTGGGTGTCGACAATGGGGCGGGTGGGCTGCCCGTTGCCGCAAAGAGGCTCATCCGGCCCTCGCCCACGGCAACATGGCAGGCGACCCTGGCGGCCTTTGCCCTCGCCTCTGCCCGGGCCAGGGCCCTACGTCCGAACCGGGTCCAGTGGCGTCCCATCCCATCTCGCCGTCCGTGGAGGGCCTCGCCAGACCGCGCCGGCTTCCTGCTTCTTCACTCATCTCGTACACAGCAATCACGGGTCACGGAGGTCATCGTCGTTGTACGGGGTTGTAGGGCGTCAAATTACACCATTATGAGTCTTTCAGTTCACCAGTAATATTTCTTTTTTTTTTAAACCACCAACCCCCATTGACTGGGCTTTACCATCTTAATTCGGCAGCTGGACGCCGTTACTCGACGCCGCCACCCATCATGGCAGTTTCGGGACCCATCCAGGCCTTGATCGCGGCTTTCGCGTTGTGAGTGCCTCCCTCTCCCCTACCCGCCTCGCCTCCCCCGAGCGCGCGGGATGCCATCGTCGCCGCCTTGCTAAACCCCTCCCTCCCCAGTGGTGTACTATTCAGCGCAGCCTCGGCAGGTTTCACTCTTTACGTCAAAGGCCATGGCTCAGCAATCTTTCGGGATGGCCTGAGGCTGGCCCTCATCATATTTCTTGCCTCATCAGCCCTGTGGGCGCTGGTGGGGTTCCTCGCGACGCTCATCGACCCGACGTCCTCGTCGCAATGCCAGACCGCCGTCATCTTCTCGACCCTCTTCGACCAGTTCGCCCGCACCGCCATCGAGCAGTACCTCGTATGGGCCGTCAACGCCTCCGGTCCGGCCTCCATGGTCGGCAGGGTCCAACAACTTCTGGTGGGGGGTCGCTTCATCGCCGGCATGGTCTTCGTGGGCGAATCTCGTCCGCAGTTCAACGACACTTGCGTGCCCCTGTCCAACCTCTTGCCCGTCGCCATCGCCGTCATCGCCACCGATGCCGTCATTCTCACCTTGCTGTCGGTGCAGGCTCTGTCGTCGGGTGCTTCGAAAGACGGCAACCGGGATGGTGACCGGAGGAAGGCCGTGCTGTTGGCCGTCACGGCGCTGGCCATTTGGCAGGGAACAAGCGTAACGCTGCTGCTTGGCTCCCGCACCATTGACCTGCTTCTCAGGACCACTATTCCGGCCGCAGGACTTCTGATCCTCGTTGGTACGTAGCCCCCCCCCCCCCCCCCCCCCCTTTTTTTTGCAGATTAGAAAAGCTGGTAAGTGGCCGCCGACTAATATGATACCCAGCTTTTGTGATCGTATTATCCAGCATGCTCGGGACGGTCGGAGAGCAGCGTGCCCGGATCCCCGACTCGCCCACACCGCAGAACCTCGCCCGCGACAGGGACCTTTCAACGGCGAACAACACCCGTGACTTCGCCCCGCGCCGCTACGAAGAAGTCAAGGCGGGCAACACGACGGTGATAGCCTCTTATTCGGGTTCCGACACCGCTGGAAATGGAGTGGTGGGCTTCGGAGGAGCGCCGGTACAAGGACAGCTGTTCCCGCCCATGCGGCCGATGGGTAACGGTGGAGAGTCGCCCATGCCGCCGCAGCGGCTCGCCGATTTGAAGGTACAGAGCACCAGACCGAAAAGACCGGCGGGCAAATTTACCATCTCCAATCCGATACCGACCGACTCGCCGGATATGCAGAACGCCCTGAACCGGATCCCCACGACAGATCTGGCCACAGCGGCCAAGAACGACAGGGAAAAGAGGGCGGATCTTCTCAAGAGAAACTCGGCTCTCACAATGCCACGGCCGGCCCCCAAGTTGCCTCAACCGGCAGCGGGACCGGTGCTGAGAAAGATCACCGACGTATCCGGCAAGGACGGCTACCCTATCAAGATGCTTCGCAAGGTGTCCACCGAGCCCGCTCTGACTGGAGAAGGTCTTTCGGTCGATGGCAATGCTTCGACGACTTCGGCCCAACTCTCACCCGCTAGTCAGGAACAGGAGATTCGGCGACGATCCCCGCGGCAAACGATGCCACCACCAGCCAAGACCCCTACGTTCCAGCCCATCACCCCAGGGCAGCCAATCCGAATCCCCATTCCCCGGCCGCCCCCATCACCGAAGCCGGAGGCTGAACCGGAGCCGGTAAAGACGCCCCTTCAACGGCGACCGACGACGGGTTTGCCCTCGAACCCCCGGGTACGGAGAACAATGAGCGCCGAGACCGCGGAAACCAAGGAATCCGCACCGCCCACCGAACCCGCCCTGCCCACTGAGTCCGCACCAGTCGCCGAATCCGCGCCGCCAGCCGAGTTCACGCTACTTGCGGAGCCCAGAGGACCAACGGACGCCAAAGAAACGGAGGAAAGAGAGGAAACGGTCATGTTCATCAACAACATCGTATACGACGACCCGAGCTTCGTAAACGACATCCTTCAGGGCGTATCCAAGACACCCGTAGCGCCTGTCCAGATACCCGAGGAGCCTGTTGACTCCCGGGAGTCTGTTGTCAATCGCCCCCGGCCCATTCGACGGGTGTCCGAGGACCGCCAGGTGTTCCCCGGCGAGATAACGAGCCACAAGCGGAGCAGATCTGGAGGGTCTATACTACGATCCGTGCCAGGAAGCCCGACGCAGTTACCTCCTCTGCCGCCTCCGCCCAAGAGCGCCGGTGCGATCGCCTCTCGGCCTCAGCCCAACGACACCAAGAGCATGACTTTCGATGAAAAGATGAGGTTTTTGTACAACGAAGGTTCCAGCACCGCGTCCACTCCGGCCAACCTGCAGCGCAAATCTTCTGTTCCCACTCTTCCGCCTCTCCCAGCCACTTTCCTCGACCAGCAGAGCGTACCCGGACAATCGTCAACTGAGGAACAGTCAGAGGACACGGATGCGGACCGGAGGCTCACGCGGACTACGACTGACAGGAGCAGCATTCGTACTCAGAGCATATTGGGTGAAGATGAGGTGGGCCGCAGAGATACCAACACCAGCGTTTCCCTCGAGGCGAGCCGCCTTGGCGACTCCTGGTTCCCGGCCCTCAACCTGGATCGTACCTCCGAACGGCAGCAGTCGACTCTGGACACCAAACGCAAATCGTCGCCCGTTATCCCCACCATGAGGTATTCACAGGCGTCGGACATCAGCGCTCACACCCGCGATGAGGAGTACAGCACCAATTGGGGTTCTGTGCATTCGCCGCTTGCTGCTGTTGATCTTCAAAAGGCTCGATGCAATGCTCAGACGACGTACATCTCGAGGGAGGATAAAAACACCATTCCGGTACCACCAATTCCCTCAGCTCTTTCGTCGGCTGTAAGCGGGTTTGGAGACGAAGTCGTGACCGTCATGCTCGACACCGCCCCCGAGGAGTCTGCCCCTGCTAACCGTCGATCCTTCTATTTTGACGACGACGAGCAGTCTCTGCCGGAGGTCCCGCCGCCTCAATCTCCCGTTCCCAGCTCGTGGCACCATCAAATCGGGGAAGAGGTGCCGACCTTCACCTCCCGTAGAGAGAAGGTGCGATCAAGGAAAATGCCGCCGCCGGCTCCTCTCTTGTTAAATGGAAGAGGGAACAAAAAGGCCGTCATGGTGCCCGCTCCTGAGCCTTCTCCCCTCGAATCTCCCGATGCTGCGTTTAACGCTATCCAAGAACAGCTTAAGAAGTTCGAGGAGCCCGACCGTGATTCAGTTGCGGGCACCGGCCGAAGGATGGAATTGCTCGAGAACATCGAGCAGGAGATGGAGAACCAAGAGGATACGTGGCACCAGATGCAGCAGAAGATCGACCGCGACTCAACACAGAGCACGGGACGGCGCATCGCCCTGTTGGAAGACCTGGAGCAGGAAATGGGCCAGCTCGACAACCGGTGGAAGTCGATACACCAAACCCTGGACCGTGCTTCCATGTCGACGCTGCAGACGATCTCGCCTGCGTTCGAATCACGGCCTGCTTCCATGGCACGGTCGTCGGTGGTCATGCCCACGCTTGCCGAGCGCCGGGCGTCTCGGCGAGCACGCATGTCCAGCTTGTCGCGTTCGCCTCCAAACGAGCAGAGCACCGAGAGGCCGGCGTCGCGCGGCTCATCCGAGACCAACCGCTCCAGCGCCTGGCAGGTCCGCCTGGCCGAAGCACAGGACGAGTACAAAGAGCACGCCGCGGATTCGCTGCAGATCCGCAACAATCTGAACTTCTTGTCCGTCAGCCAGGCCACGGACCTCGGCAGCCCGACCCCCCCGGAGACGGATGGATCCGACTCGGAGTACGAAGCCGTCCTTCAGGCGCTCAGGGATGCCCAGGACAACAAGTCCCCTGTTGCAGTGAACTACCTCTGGGTGCCCCCCCAGCCGCAACCGGAGCTGTTGACCAGTGGTCTCTGGGTGTCTCCCCTTCCGAACGATGACAAGTCCATCGAAGTCGACCTCCCTGCTCTTTCGATCCGGCCCGCCGCAAGAAAGGCCCAGGAGCCCCTCAAGGCCGACAGCATTCGGCTCTGGTTGAAGCCTGTCACGCCCAAGCCTGCCTCGCCCAACCGTCTCTGGTCCAAGGCCCCCAAGGGCCTCCGCAGCGGCAAGAAGATGGCAGAAAACCTAACGGCAAGACGCCCTCCCCGGAAGAACAGGCGTCTCACGGCCCTCCCTGATATCCTGGAGAGCCCCCTGCCTCTTCCGAACAAGACCGCGCTGGGCATCTTCCAGTTCCCGTGGGGCGAGAAGAGTGCGGATGCGACCATCCAACAGCGGGCGCCGGTGCTCCGCGCTATGCCTGGCACCATGACCTCGGGCGGCCCGCGCATCGTCGCACCGGTGCCGCTTCGACCGAGGGAGGTTGAAGAGGAGGGCGGATACTCGTCCTCGTTCTTCGACGACTACGAGGAAGAAGACTCGGGCGACAACATCGCTGAGGATTACTACGACAGCGGGGACGATTTCGACGAGACGACTCTCGACGAAATCGCGGACTTGCTGAACCGCGGCGACTTGCCCCCGCCCGGCGAGAGCAGCCACGCCCGGGACAGCTTGGTGCTGCCGACGATGGGTGGCGATGCTCTTGATGAGTACGAGGACGAGATGTCCGACTACGACATGGAGGAGCTGTACACCCCCAGGTTTGATGTGGTTCCAGAGGAGCCTCTTGCCCCGGTAGCAGCACTTGCCTTGACCACCCAGCCTAGATCAGAAGCCCGTACGCTGTGGGTAGCCCACGCCACTGCCGGCACCGAGCAGCAGCAGTTTGGCCTTCCCCAGCCTGACGAGGCTGCCTGGTCAATGTACATGCCCGACAGCTCCGACGCGGTACGGTCCAAGTCAAGGATGATGGAGCCTGCTTTGATTGAGAGCAAGCACCTCTGGGCATCAGCTGCGTCTGCTCCCCACAAGTCAGTGCCGGCCGTGTGGACCCTGGCCAGCAGCAAGACGGCGTCCAAGCCTACCTTTGGCCTGCCTCAACCCGAGCCGGCTGTCTGGTCCGCCTATTTGCCCCAGCAGACGTCGGCCCCAAGGCCGAAATCGAGGGCTGAGAAGATGGCCGCTATTGAAAGTCACGAGCTTTGGAGCCAGCCTCAGACCCACAAGGATAAGGTGGCCACCGGGATGTGGGCTCCGGCAGTGCCGGAGAAACACACCAGGCCCTCGAAGACCCCGCTATCAGCTGCTTCGATACCTCGGAAGATGCAGACCAAAGCGGTCCCGACGATGTGGTCGCCTGCTGCGGAGACTGTGAAGCCTCAGTACGGTCTCCCTCAGCCGGATAGCTTTGTTTGGTCGAGCTACCTGCCCGTTGACGCTGCTCCGGTACGTGCCGCGCCCCGCCAGGAGGAAATTGCACCCATCGCAAGTACGAACTTGTGGGCGCCCAAGGGACAGCTAGCCGCCCAGCCGCCCAAGCCTCAAGCCGCCCCGGTCCAGAAGCTGCAGCTCAAAGAATCACGGATGATGTGGGCGCCGGTGGTCGAGACGACGAAGCCCGAGTACGGCCTTCCCCAGCCGGACAGCTGGGTCTGGGCTAGTTACATACCCGCCGATGCCGGTCGTGTTCGCGCTGCCCCGCGGAAGGAGGAGATTGCTCCTATTCAGAGCAACCAGTTGTGGGCTGCCAAGAGCGAGACGGTCAAGCCTCTCAAGATGCAGGTCAAGAAATCGTCGGTTAAGACCACCTCGACTATGTGGTCGCCCGCTGTGAAGACCACCAAGCCTTACTACGGTCTCCTGCAGCCGGCCGCTTCGGTTTGGGCTAGCTACATGCCCGCTGACATCGGCCGCGTCCGCGCTGCCCCCCGCAAGGAGGAGATTGCCCCTATCCAGAGCACTCAGCTGTGGGTGGCTCAGAAAGTAGCTGTGAAGCCTTTGATGGCGCAGGCCCCGAAGAAGCAGGAGACACAGACGAAGACCCAAGCCAAGGTTATGTCGACGATGTGGTCTCTTCCGATCAAGAGCACCAAGCCTCAGTACGGCCTCCCCCAGCCCGATAGCTTGGTCTGGGCCCGCTATATGCCTACCGATGCTGGCCGGGTCCGGGCGGCGCCTCGCAAGGAAGAGATTGCCCCTATCTCAAGCACCCAACTGTGGGCACCCAAGGGACAGTCCCCCAAGGCGCAGAAGCCGGCCAAGCCAGCTACGCGATCCGCCCTGGCGACCATGTGGACTGCCGGCGCACTCAGCCGCGCGGCGCCCAGCTTCGGTCTGCCGCAGTCGGCAGCCTGGGAGAGCTACGTCCTTCACGAGGTAGAGACAGCCCGACCCCAGCCGCGCAAGGCTGAGATGTCTCGTCTCGAGAGCAAGAACCTGTGGGCGCCTGCTACCCCTGAGCCTGCCCGCAAGAGTGGCCTTCTGTGGGCCGCACCGGCGACGGCGGCTGTCGTCTTCTCGAAACCCACTGCTGTGGTTGCTGAGGCCAAGCCCATCAAGGCGTCTGCGTTGATGTGGCAGCAGCCCACCGCTCCCGCCTTTTCCTCCGAGGCCGTTGGCCTGTTCGACGCCAGCGTGCCCCGACTGGACTACCGCAGCACGACTCAGGAGCCCGCTGCGCTGTCCATGACGAGGACTCCTCGCCCATCCCAGGCGTCTCTGCCTCGGATCTCTTCGCGCAACCTGTGGGCCGTCCCGCGCATCGCCAGCACCGCCACGGCCACTGGTCTTTGGTCCTCGGCTGCTGCGCCCGCTGCCGCCCTGTTCACGCGCGACCCCAAGCGAAAGGACTACCGTACCACGGTGGCCGAGCCCGCCGCTCTGCACATGGTGCGAAAGCCGCGCCAGGCCGACCTCGCCGCGCTGCCCACGCTGCAGTCCAACCAGCTCTGGCGATACAGCGCCTCGGGTGCCGTTGAGCTGGACTGGATCACCATCTCGACCATCCGCCCCACGTCGCCCTCGGTCGCTTCCATCGCGTCGACGGCGTCGACCCTGCCGTCGCCGACCAGCGATGCCTCGTCGGTCATGACGGCGACGACGCGGGCCTCGACGGCGCCGTCGGTCGCGCCGTCGCTGGCCGCCTCGACCGCGAGCGGCTTCAGCCTCCGCGGCTGGTTCGGCAAGAAGAAGAAGCAGCAGGAGCCCGACGTGCCCGACGTGCCCGCGGTGCCCGCGATCCCCGAGGAGCTTCGCATGCCGCAGGTGCCCGAGAGCCCCGAGGAGTTCGTCGTCAAGTGTCTCGACGATGTGCCGTCGGCGACGCCTGCCCGCATCCCCTTGCGCCAGCAGTGGCGTGCCCCCGTCGCCTTCCGCGGCAACTGGGACGAGGCCCTGCGCGAGGCCGTTGCCGCCAGCTACCCCAACACGCACTTCGCCCTGGTCCACGGCGCGACGACGGCGCAGTGGGACGCGGCGCTGGCGGCGGCCATCAAGGCAAGCCACGTGCCGCGCCGCAGCGTATCTCCCGGCGCGTGGTCGAGCGCCCTCGCCGAGGCCGTCGCCAAGAGCTACCCCAACACGCACTTCGCCTTGATCCACGGCACGACGTCGGCGCAGTGGGACGCGGCGCTGGCGGCGGCCGTCGATGCCGGCCGCGTGGCGCCCCGTAAGAAGATGCCTCGCCGTAGCTCGTCGCCCCGGGATTGGTCGCGCGCCCTCAACGAGGCCGTCGCCAAGAGCTACCCGACGCACCGCCTGTCCCGGGGACAGGTTCTGCCCTCGGACTGGCAGGCCGAGCTGCAGGAGGCCATTGCCCGCTCCCGCCTCCACAAGGCCTTCGACGCCACCAAGAGCCACCCGGTGTTCGCCGCTGCCTCGCTGGTCACCCGGGCCCGCCGCGAAGACGTCCACCCCGCCGCCACCGGCTACGCCTTCGATGTCGCTGTGCGCCACCCCGTCTACTTCGGCTCCATGACCGCCGCCGCCGCCGCCGCCGACGTCCACCCGGCCTTCGCCGCCCCGGCCCGCCCGGCCTCGCGCCCGACCAGCACCGTTCGCCGGCCCGCCGTCAGCGGCCGCGTGGCCGCCCTCGCCAAGCGCATCTCGCAGATGCCCGGCTCCGACCAGGCCCCCGTCGTGCCCCGTACATCCCGCACCCCCCGCCAGTCGGTCGTCGTACCCGCGGTCGCCCCCGCCGCCGTCGCCCCCGCTGCGCCGGTTGCCCCCGCGGCCTCGCGCCTGTGGACGCGCCGCGCGCAGCCCGCCGCTGCCCCTTCCGCCACGTCTCTGCCCGCCCTCTGGACGCCCCGCCCCGTCGCCCCCGCCTCCCCCGCGACCGCCAGCTTCCCGGCGGCGCCCGAGGCGCCCCCCGCGTCGCGAAAGGGCGCTTCTTCGTCGTCGTCCTCGGCCACTGTGGCCGTGGCCGCCGACTTCGGCGCCCAGGGCCTATGGAGCCGTCGGTCCGGCGCCGCTCCGGCGCCGCGCGGCCGTGATTGGCTGCGACCCCATGTGAACCGACAGGCTTCGCGCGTCCAGCTGCGGTACTAAACCGATCATCTGTCTCTCTTTTTCACTTCCCCCTCTCCAATTCTACTCCTTCTTCTTGTTCCATACAGCATCAGCGAAGCGGGCGTCGTTTAAAGGGGAAAAAAGAAGAGGAAGAAGCCGGGTGGGCCCCCTCCCTCCCGGGATTTCAGCCGGGGGGGAAAGGGGGAACCAGGGTGCGGAGGGAAGGCGAATCCTTTTTTTATTTGCTGCAAACCTCTTTTTACGCAATTTTTGTTGTTTTTTCTAGCGCGTTCATGAAAACGGGAGGAGGACCTTTGGTAAAAGGGGCTATACAGGGCACGCCCGCGGCTAGTATCCTCCCGCCCCCCAGCCAACCAAAGTGTATAGCATACGGCCGATCAGATGAAGAACTCGCAATATCCCCCCCCTGTCATGCCAGGTTTCTTTTTTTTTCCCCAGTAGAATACCACTTGCTTATGTATGTTACCCAGGTGTTTTGTGTGCGCGTGCGTGTGTGTGTAGGTGTGCTCTGTTGGGCGAAAGCGCGTTGTCGTGGAAATATACCCCCCCCCCCCCATATCTTTCGTTGTCTCTCTCCATCACTATCTCTCTCTCCCCCTCTCCCTGTTTCCCCTTATCCCCATACCAACATTCCCACCCTCCCAACTACGTCCCTCACTATAGCTTTTTTGCATGTAATCTACCTATACAACCAACACCCGAGCTTGTTGGCCCCCCCTTCCTTTCCATGCATGGCGTGCTCGCATCGTGTTCTTCGTGGCCTATTACGGTGACGCGAGTGCTCGGTATAGACACCCCCATCTTGGCTGCGTGGAGGCGGGAAATAGTTGTTGGTCAACTACAGTGACGGGGACGAAATTTTGGTTCCGTACCCTCGTACCCGCGTACCGGAAGAAGTCATCAGAGACTTTGCGCTAAGCGTCTCAACTGTATTCAGTATAGTAAGCGTTCTTTATACTTCTTAACGTAAGTACTAGTTTAAACGTGCTAAACTATATTAGTAAAGAAGCTTTCAAAGTATACTTATATACTATAACGCTAACTACGTGAATAGTAACTTGAAATTAGTATATAGGTGAGATTAAGCACGTATACGTTAAAGTATCTTTAGCCTTAGTTACTAAGAGCTTATTAGTAAGAATAAGTTAGTGTAAAAGAAAGTGACTTAACGCGGTACGAGGGTACAGAACTAAAATTTTGTCCGGTCACTGTAGATTGTTAAGCACACCGAGGGCATCAGAACAGATGAGAGTGACTAATGCAAAGCTGTTCATGTATACTTGCTGACTTGTCACTAATATCGCAATTGATGGTATCGTTCGATCCTCGCTATCCTGCATCACGTCGCGATATGTCCCAGTCCGAAGTGTAACCCTAGTGCTGGCCATCTTGGCAGGTATTCACAGCAATGTCCATACGGGAAAGACTCAAAGAACGCTCGTATCGTCGTGACGAAACCTCCCAAGGGGAAAAAAAAAGAAAAACCTAACCCGGCTACGGTCTATGACGATCCCGATGCGTCGCCGGCTTCCTGAATGATGAGCACGCTCGCCTTGAGGTCGCTTGTGGCCATTTTGGCGCCCATAGTTCCCACGGTCCGCACCATGTCGTCGTTCCCCGACGGGCCCGCCGCGAGCTTGGCTTGGCGCCGTCCGACGACGATAATGTCTCCGGCATTGCGAGCATTCTGACCGACGGCGTCCTTGGCCAGGTTGGCCGCCCACGTCAACGCTGATGACTTGTTCTGCACGGTCTGGTCCAAGAACGTGATACGGCTGGCGAGGTTGGCCGGGAGCGCCTTTCTCATCGTGGCCATGATGGACGCGTCCTGGGCCGTGACCTCGGTGCTGATGGCACTCTTAGGATCCGATGAGCCCTGCGCGCCGTCAGCGGCCGGCGCCTCGGTAATGTCATCCTCCCCGTCCCAGTGGAGTTGCGCAATGGTCGCAGTGACATGGGGATTCCGGGCGAGAAGGAACACGAAGCGAAGGGCGGCCCGGTCATCAGCGCCCCCCATAAAGGGAAGGAACACGTGGTGAGACTTGTCGGCAATGGGCGGGTACGCTGCCTCCTTCTGGCTGCGCATCGACATGTTACTGATAGTCCGACGCAGGTCCTTCGCTGGCTTCTGGATCGGGGCAATACCACTGAATCCATTGCTGATGAAGATACCGGTAGTGCAGACGGCCTCGTTGAGGGACCTCTGGATGAAGTCGAGATGGGTCCTCCCCGAGAAACGATCCTGCGGAGACGTCTCAAACGGGCTGCCAATTTCGCTCCAGGGGATCAATACAAAGTCCGAGCCTTGGTTGGAGGCTTGCGAGACAACAGTGTCAGCGTAGGCGTCTTCTGGGGCCACGACCACGCTACCCGAGGCAGCCACGTCATGGAGCTGAGAAAAGGTGCGGAAGGCATTCACGACCGGGTCCCGCCTGGTGACCTCATCCAATTCCGTCACCTTCATGACCGACGACGTACGGTCGGTGAGCTCATGGATGCGTAGGGCGTGGACCTCGAGGGGGCGCTTCTTGATGACAGCGGGCTTCTCCGCGTCATCTCCCGGGCTCGTCTCGCTGGTGTCCTTGGCGCCCTCTGCCTCTTCGCCGAGAAGAGAAATGAAAGTGAACATGCTCGGGAGACTTTCCAAGCGCAGATAGACAAGAATGCGCCGGATTCTGGTGTCGACGAGCTTCTGCGTCGAGGGCGAAATGCTAGCACTTCCCTCGGATCGGAGGGGCGTCTCATCCCAGTTGATCTCTCCGCGCCTCCACATCTCGACTTTCCTTTGGTACCGGGCGGGGTACAGCCATTTGGTCAATGGCGCCGTGGTCACCGTGGTGACAACTGCCATGACGACAAAAATGGTAAATGTCCGGGTGGACAAGATGCGCGCTTGCAGGCCAATGTTCTGTGGAGCGGTCAGTATCGAGTGCGCAGGAAAGGAAACTTGGCGACGATGCACTTACCAGCACGATCAACTCTACCAGACCCTTGCAACTCATCAAAACTCCGATGGTGAAGCTCTCTCGCCATAGTAGCTTGTTGGCTTTGGCGGCCAGCGTGCCGCCGATGATCTTGCCGGCAAATGCGATGACGATGACGGCTACAACGTAACCCCAAGTCTTCCCGTCGTTGAGCAGACCCAGATCGGTGTTGAGGCCAGACAAGGCAAAGTACAGGGGCAAGAAGAGAGCGGCCACGAGATCCTCGATCTTCTCTGTCAACTTGATAGCAAATCCTCCGTCGTGAGGACAGATCAATCCCACCAAGAATCCACCAAAGATGGGGTGCACGCCAATGATTCCTGTGTGCTGGTGCTTAGCTGCTGGGTCTAAGCAAAGGCGGGGGCTGGCTTCTTACCCGTGAACCATGCGGACGTCAGAACAAGCAAAAGGGTAAGTGTAACCATGCCCTGGGTCGGGCCGTTCTTGATGCTTCCCGATCTCTGGAGAAGCATGTGGAATACCGGCTTGACGGCGAATACGAGGAACAAAACCCAGCCTACACAAACGAGTAGAACCCATAGTGCAGCCAAGCCCGAGCCGTTGTTGACCAGAGCCACGCAGAGGGCAAGAAGAATCCAGCCCACCACGTCGTTTCCGACGCCAGCTGCGAGCGTTGTTACACCGACGTCGGTATGCAGTAGGTTCAACTCCGACAAAATACGGCAAAGCACAGGAAAGGCCGTGATGGCCAAGGCAGTGCCGATGAAGAGGGCGTACACACCAAAGGCAATCGGCGCAGTGGAATCCACGTTGTGAAAGGAATTGTAGAGGCCCCAAGCCACGCCGCATCCCAGGCCGAAGGGCAGGATCATGCCGGCCAGACCGACACTGAGGGCTACGCGCCAGTTGGATGTGAACATGCGGATGTCCACCTCGAGCGCGATGAGGAAGAGGAAGAGGATCAGGCCCAAGTTGGCGGCATTGTTCAGGACGGGCATCGAAGCCGCGGGGAAGATGGCATCTTTGAAGCCGGGAATCCGCGAAAGCACGGAAGGACCCAGCAGGATGCCGCCTATGACTTCGGCGATGACACGAGGCTGGCCCAGATAGGAGAGGGGATAGTGCAGCAGGCGGCAGAAGATGATGATGATGCCAGCCTGGTGGTGCGGGTTAGCGGGAGAGCGACATTAGACTAGTACCGATGCAGGGACGGGCCGGCAGCGGGCCCAAGAGCACCACCACCAATACCAGGCAGGGCGGGCGTCTGGATAGACTTCAGCGTACGCACCTGGATGATGAAGAGTTTGATGGGGTCCGAGGCGCTGTAGGTGTTGGGCATCTGGCCCTCGAGAATGCCTCCCTGGGGCGGTGCGCGATTGCCGGTGGGCGAGGCTGTGGCCGAGGTGGCCGACACGACCGAGGCCAGCACCGAGGTGGCCGTCGTCGTCGCCATGGTGACTTGGGGGGCAAGGACTATGTGCGGCAGGCTCTCCGGTGACAGGCCGGGATGGCGATCCGGGGGCGACAGGCACGAGGTTTATGAGGTCGGGGGTCGGAGGCGCCCAGGACGACACGGGCACACCGACATAAGCCGGGGCAGAAAACAAAGCGCGCTGGCCGTTTGCTCCCAGGGAGGTCGTTGCACAATGGGCTGACGCAGTCACATGGTTGGCAGCGACGCCGCAAAGCAGATTGAATTTGCCCGGGGTCGGCCGGTCTTGGGTCTAGGCCAGGGCCAAGCCCAGGGTCACGCGGCGAGGGCAGCGTCCTTGGCGGCGGGTTGATCTCGCTGGAAAGCGTTTGAAGTTGCTGTTCAAGCAAGGCATGCTTCTCTAGTCCCGAAGTTTCTCTCGCTTGGCGGTGGGCGGCTCCTGGGTCGGTGAACGAACGGCAGGGTCTAGGGGGAGCGGGCGCCGAGCACGCGGACGATGATGTGCTCCGGTGGACGAGACGGCGGCAGGGAACGGCGAAATGCGCCCGTTGGACAAGCAGAAGGAAGCAAAGATGTCGGGGATCACCGTCCAAGGGCCAATGATAAACGGCCGCTTGGGAAGGGAATGGGACGCCATGCTGGCTAGCAGGTCGGCATTTTGGCGATGATGGTGGTCGTTGGCTAGGTAGGTATGTAGGTACTTTGGGTGTGTAGTAGCGGGTGATAAGTTGGATGCAAGTGAACATTAACATCATCCATTCCCATCTATGGGAGGGTGATACCTAGGATGTCGTCGGTAGTGCCAGTACGGCATCCCATGTATCTCCCATACTAATCTATCTATCCACTTCCCGCTAACGGCAGTGGGGTGTTTGTTGGTTCATGTTTAGATATGCGGGGACGGCAAGAGCCACCCTCCCTCCTCTACTATCTACTGTGACATAGTGCCCGATACCAAATCCTATGTAGCTCTCTTTCCATGGCCGGGTCTCGACCCGCCACGTTTGGAAGCTGGAATGTTCGGTCCAAAACACAATCACCCGGTGCAAGGCCGCCAGAAGCGCACGCGCGACGGTGATGATTACATGTAGATGCCCAAGCCACTTGGTGCCTACGTCAAGCTGCAAAGAAACGGCCATCGTGACCAGACGGCCGGATGCCCCTTCGGGGTCACGATGCAGCCGTGGCGCCTCCCGGCTCACGCTTGGCGGCCCGTCAGCTGCTTTTTTTTCCCGCCTCTGCCCGCGACTGGGCCCGGGAGAAGTGCGTGATGGGAGGTGATAGCGGGGTTGGGGAGGCAGGCAAAGGCAGGCTGAGAGAGAGCGCGCGCGACGGTTGCCCGGGCGAGCGGTGCCATGCCATGCCATGCCATGCCATGCCTCTACCCGCCAATACACGGCAGCCGAAAGCCCCCCCGTCGTTGTGCGCCGCTGCACAGCCGTGCTTTTTTTTGTCGCACGTAACCGCCGGCACGCCTGGCTGTATCACACAACGCGCCCGCTGCCGCTTCAGCTGCCGTCTCAGCGCCTCGTCGGCGCCCTCGGCGTCGCGACGCAACGTTGAATGGGACTCGCAGGGCCGGGTACAGGCCGTCTTTGCCCCTCCCACCGCCGCGAAAAAAAAAAAAACCGCTCAGCACGAGGAGGTTTAGGCGTTGGCGTGTCTTTCCCCCGGCTCTACGTCCGTCTACCTCGGCGCGCCGTGGCACCACGAGAATCGCGCGGTCCCTTCGCCGGGGGGGAGCCAACGTCGTCCGCTCCCCACGAGGACCACGCCGATTGCACCGGTTCCCGCATGGTGCGACCGTCACCGAATGCAAGCTCGGGGCTGACTGGCCTCGTGGGGAAGATTGGTCGCCGCGCCCCTGCAGCCGGCCCAGCTTGGTCTCGATGCGGGCGCGGGGTGGACAGACACGCATACACACGCATACACACATAAAAAGGGCGAGCAGAAGAGCGAGCAGAAGGCCGAGGAGGGCGGCCACCAACGTTTTGCCTGCCTGCCCGCCCCGGGCGCGTGGAGGGGTTTCCGAGCCGTGCGGCGATGGCGTCCTATCAGAAGCGGGCGAGGCGTTTCGTGGAGGCAGCATCGTGCCCGCCCTTCAGCCGGGCGGTTCGATGGCCAGAGAAGGTCCGAAAGGCACCAACATGGCGTCGTCGGGCAGCCCAAGCAGCCCAAGAGAGAGAGCCCTGCGACGTTCGCAGGTTGCCCGAACCCTTCCCAAAACTCCAACCGCGTGCCTCGGGGAGGCCGTTGGCACCAGTCGCTCCGTCTCGAGCAGCCAGGTTCCCGGCGGCGTATCGTGTCTCCAATGGAAAGGAAGCACGTGCTTGCAGGGCCTACGACACGTCGCCTGGCCATCCGACCGTGCAGTGCGTTGCTCTGCTGCTTAGCAAGCTGGGAGCAAGGCGGATGGCGGAGAAGACGGGCATCGTGAGCTGGTTCGAAGAGCCGGCCTGTCTCCGTAGAGTCTACCAAGGGCGAAAAAAAGACACAATGAGACAAAGCCAGCCGCTCTTCTTCTGGCTTGGTTTGCCTCTAGTGCAGCTGGCGGCGTGGGCAGATAGAGTTCTTACGGGAATCCACACGGTCGGGTCTCCCTCGTTTTCCAAAGAGGATGCGGGAAACGTTGCTTGTTTGGCCCAACCCCTCGGGTCCGTCTACCCTCTCTGCTTACTCGTTACCCAGGGACAGGGCGTGCGGGCAGCCTGTCTTCCACTTTTTTTTTTCTTACCTCTTTGTCCTCCTGCGCCGCGCCGCCGTCCTGTCAGACTGACCGCCCGTCATCACCTTCCCGTTCTCCTCCTGTCCCGACCGCTCGGTAGGGCAGGCCGTAGGGCTGAGACTCCCGAGTCAGGGCCGTCATCCACCTGGCCGCCCGGGCCCACGACGCCAACGACGTACCTGCGGTAGACTAGAATCCCACGTAAGTAGGCGTATAAGAAGCAGACGCATACGCACATAACAGACTCGGGATATCCCAAGTTGCATGGCTCGCCTGGGTGTTGTTCGGGCACCGACGCCAACAGGCGGGCGAGCAGGAGTTGGCTGCTGTTTCCGGACCTCCTCTCTTCAGCTGGCCATCGCGCATCGTCCTTTCCGATGCCCCGAAGTAAAAGAGCCCAGGCAATCCCAAGTCAAGCGCCGACCGTGGCGCCGCTCGCCGAACGCGCCGAACAACCCCCCAAATAGGACTTTGGGGGGGGAGGGGGCAAAAGGGAAAGGGGGAGGATGTGTTGCTACCCCCAACCCCTCTCCCCTCTCCCCTCTCCAAAAGTCTGCCCAACCGTCCTGGTGCCCACCCGCCCTTCCGAATATAGGTGATTCATCGTGGTCGAGAACGACGTGCGAGGCCCCCCCCAAATTCAGGCATTATTCTGCGACGATGCGCGTGTGGGGGGGTGGTGGGTGGGAAGACAGGCGGGCGGGCGAGATACGCACGACCGAAAGGGCGCGCGCGCGTGCTCCAGGACTCGGGCGTGACTGGTACGTACGCCTTGGGGCGTAAACGTGCCGCCATTATTTCCTTCATCCCCCCATCACCCACCCACCCACCTACTGTTCGAACCCGCCGGTGCTTTCTTCACCCCCTCCCCCCCCCCCTTGTGTGTAGGTACCTCACTTCCTACACATCACCCATTCCCCCCCAAAGGACACACGCGGCCTTGCTGATCCGTCGCGCCACGTCTTCCGAATGCGGTAAGAAGGCCCGACGTCTCTCGTTCCTCTACCGAATCGCGGCCCTGCCCCCCTTCCCCCAGGAGGAGGGGGGGGGAGTGGCCCTGCGCGCCCCGTGTGCTACGGTAGAGTAAATATAGCGGATCAGCTCCGTGGCGGCCGTTTTGTTCGGGCGCCTCGGCGCGGCGGCGGGCGCCAGCGCGCTTGGAAGGGGGGAAAAGGTCGACCGGCTCGACGATGCGACGGACTAGCGTGAAATGTTGCTGCTGCTGCTGCTGCTGCTATCGGGGGGGGGGGGGGGGGGGAGGGGGAAAGAGAGGGAGGGAGATTGAGAGCATTTGCCAGACTCACCGGGCCCCCCGGCCACAGACGCATGGATTTCACTCGGTCTGTGTTACGACCAAAAATACCCTGCATCGTCCGAACATGGACGAGCAGTCCCCCCCTTCTCTCCAAGGCTGCTGGGGCTACATACTAATAACACCAAATGTTGCATACAAAGCACGCTAAATAGACCTCGTAGGGCAGCAGGGAAAAGATGTAGGCAGATACGACCGCCCTGAGGAAGGGGGGGGGCAGTTGGGTGAGTGGCGGGGTCGGTCCCGAGAGAGAGTAGTGAGAGTTGGAAGACTCTCAGGTCGCCTTTAGGGAACGTTGCCTCGACCGGGCCTCTCACGAAGCCTGCAGCTGTGCGGCCCAGCTCTCCCTCGTTCCACTATAACGGAGCTACGATATACCCTTACAACTGGCCGGCGGCCTGCTTCCATGGAAAGTTATTTTAAAAACCACCAAACAGTTCACTCCACGAGGGGAGGGCCGGTGGTGTCGCTGTTCTGCCACTGTCTTCCCCGCCCACCCCTCCTCCTCCCGGGGGGCGGAAGCCATCCCGTAGCAGTCGTCACCCAGGAGCCAGCCGTACTGCCCGGGATTGTCGTATGGTCCAGTGCGGGCGAGGTGCCAAAGTAGGCATTGAAAGGACCATCGTAGGGTCCGTACGGGCCAGATGGGGCTACCTCCTTCAGTGGTTTCCCAGGTGTATTCTCTCCCTAGGTCTCTCTAGAACCCACCACTCTAACCCGCCCAGTGCCCTCGGCGAAGGCCCCGCCGTGGGAACGCCCAAAGTACAACAAGCCACGGCGTGATTGGTCGGCCGGCCGTCCCAGGGCCTGTGCTGCCGTGGGCTCGCCGGAGCTTGGCAGTGGGCACCGGCGCGATTTGCACCCGCTAAGTACAGACAGACAGACAGACAGACCAGGCGTGCTATATATCGGAAAAGGTCCCCACCCCGTGGACCGACAATAGCCAGGCACGAACACACAGGGTACAATGCGCTCTTCCCGCCGGCCAGCTCGAGGATAACTGCCTGCGTGGGCGGATAGGCGGGCGTGGGAGGCATAGGGCTGTTGGGGAGAGAGCGAGAGAGAGCTTTCTACACAGACGTATTCTTACCTACTTCCTCACTGTACTTGGATAAGTACTTACTTAGGGTTGGATGGATGTCACCAAGGGTTTCCCATATCAAGTTGAGCGTCGCCGCAAGACGTCCCGGGGAGTCATTATACGGCTGCCTACTACTACGCGCAGTTTGGACCGCAGCGCCCGCCCGCCCGGTCCCCCTCTCCCCCACCCTCCCAGCCAGGGCGAGAACCGAGATAGCAGCGAGACCGGAACGTGATGAACTACTTGTACGTGCTCCTCTTTTCGATTGTGGGCGCGCAGTGAAGACATAAGTACATACAGTAGATGGGTTAATTAGCCCAAGAGCCGGGGTGGAGACTGACGGGCCCCGTCCACATCCCTCCCCCCCCCGGTTTGGCCATGAGGAAAAGCGGCGCAGGGAAAGAGAGAGAGAGGGGCACGATGCTAGGATTTTGGGGGCCGAATCGTCCCCAAGCGGGCGCAGCAGGGTCCCCCCCCCTCTACTGTGTACCTACGGCGTTACTTGGGGGCGTAGACGGAACGAAACAGGGAGCTGTAGTCGTACTGAGAGCCGTCGTAAAACAGGACCACAGGGGCGGCGCGGGCTCTGGGCAGGCTCGGTCCAGGACCCCCGAAATGGCCCGCACCTCGCTTTTGATTGGCCATCAGCATCCCTGGTCACAAAGGACCTTGCAGCGGTAGGTACACAGGTCCTTTTGAACGACCCCCGTTCGAGCTTTCGCCAGGCACTAGTACGCGTTTTTTTCCCCCACCCGGTCCCCCGGTCGTGCCCCATCGCAAGGCAGATTGGGTTGCCAGCAGGCCAGGTCCAGAGGTGGGATAAGGCTGGGTCCGCACGTTCCGTCTTTTACTTCCCGCCTCTCCCCCCTCCCTCTCTTCATGTCGAGCCCCTCCCCCCCTGTCCCGGCTGGGCAAGGGGATGAAGAAGAAAAAAGGCCCCCAGCCCGGAAGGATTCGAGTTGCGCCTCGGTGGGTGGCGTCGGAATTTGATCCCGACATGTTAAGAGGTTGAGAGTCCAGAACCAGCCCGACCCTTGTGGGTCGACCACGGGAGGCGCAGATTTTGCTGCGCCGGATGGAGATTTCGGGGGGCCGGCCGACAGAAAGCAGGAGGGGAAAAAGAGAGAGAGAGAGAGAAAGAGAGAGAGAGACGACATCATACAAGCGAGCCACGTCGCCAGCGGATACGGCGTATGTACCAGGCAAGCGGCCTACAGGTCGTTCCATCATGGCACACACTCGGTCCTGGCAAACTGGCCCCCTACCCCATGCCCCGCGCTCTTCATGCCTCGCCGGACACAACGTGTGTCCGACGAGCGCGCCTGGGCTGGTCGCATGTCGATCCCACGTCCTTCATCAAAGCCACCCCGGAGAGAAATGACGACGTGGTGTTGTTTTAAGCTGAACAAGGTGCTGACAGTCAGACGACGGGTCCTGGGGCTCGGGTCCCAAACCACGGGTTGGAATGCGCTCCATCGCGCAGCCCTTGTCCCGGCCGCTGCTGCCAGGACACCTTTTATTGGCTCCCCATACGAGCAGACAGCTATGTAGACAGGGTATCGGTTGCCTTTCTGGTCCAGAGTGGTGGCATAGCGTACCCGCGTGATTTGCCAAGGCGGGCGATCCTTGCCCAAACATCGCGGGAGTACGCAGTAGAAGTCCATCACAGGTGCAGAATGTCCGACCTGGGTACGCAGCATCGATATCCCGTACGCATAACGAGCTCCCAGGGCAACATATGCTCCTAGGGGGCGACAACACCTGTGTCGGAATGCTGGTCGACACTGGGCTGCCTGTCGAGCGCCGTGTTGGCTTGTGCCCAAGCACACGGGGGCAATCCGTGCTTCCGATGGATGGCAGCACATTGGCTGGGTGTAATAGCAGGGGTGCACCTCCGAGAGAGGCAATGTTGGCTCTTTGGTGAACCCATCGCCGCCGACATCCATCGACTTTGTTGGCTATCGCGACGGTTGCTTGTCCTGGCATCCGAGGCAAATCTCGGCGACGTCGGTCCTTTTGCACCAAGAATCCAATCTAACCTGTTGGTCCCATGGTCCTTCACGGTCCTGGTATCCGCCTCCCCGCTTGGCCGCATCACCGCATCACCACGGTGCTGGTTATTGCGACTAAAGTAGTCCGCCGTGTTTGCTTGAATGGGCAGATAAGATGTATTGCACCTTTCTTCAAGGGGTGGTACTCGTCCGGCCCCCGGCCCCCGGGGTTTTTGTTCGCCCCGCAGTTCCGCAAAGCCGACCGAGACCCAAGCGGCGCCTCTGGTGGTCTCGACTGTTCTCCGAGGGAGCAACCGCGTGGTGCACTGATAGGCTGCCGTGGTCCTCGCGACGCATAGGTCTGTGACGGCTGTCGGGTTTAGGCCGCGCAGATGGGCGTAATATCCGATTGCCAGCACAGACGAAGCAATCCACGTCCAGGGCGGCGAGGGCCATCTGTGTGGTCCACCGGGGCTTCTGGCCAATAAGGCCCACCGGCCGGGTGTTGGGAAAGTCGAGCTCGTCTCCGGAAAGATACTGAGTCCGAAAGCCGGGAATAACGGGATTTACGGCGAGCCTGTACTCGCGGCGAGCCTGTTGCCGCACAGACGCAAATGTCGCAGGTTGTTGCTCGCTGGGATGGCATGGACTGTGGCGGCCGGGCCCACGACCAGGAAGGAGCCCAAGATCATCCTGATCTCAAACTAGGTGCTCGCACTGCTGAATAATGCCCTTTGCCGCGCGCTGGCACCAGTACCATCGCGGAACATGCCATGATCGACACTTGGCTGTCGTGTGGTGGTGTAGATATGTCCACGCCCCCCTTGAAGGAGGCCACATTCGCGCCCCCGGAGAACGTCGGCAAGCGTTTATTGTTCGGATGCCGCAGGACGCACGCCGCCTGGTCATGGTGCAGACAGATTTAGTTTGGTTCGGTTCCCAAAAGTCCTCGCTCGGCGAGGCAAGCAGCCTCGCGCCTCCTTAGGGGGCGCGAGGAAGGTCGAAATTGATAGAAGTAATAGTTTGCGGCGAGGCGGGGTAGTTCACGGCTCTCCTCGCCCCCGTGCCCCCGAAAAGCCGGGGCTGCAGAGACGGGAGACAGATACAACCGCATTTCGAGGGGCCCAGACTGTCCATTCAGCCATGTGGCCTCGGGCTGAGGACACGGCGGTCTCCCATGTATGGAAGACGCCGCTGTGGCTACGAGGTAGCCACGCAGAGCCGCCGACCGCCAGTCTCCTCGCAGAGGAGGTTGTCTACAAAGCCAAAGACCCCAGTAAAGAGCGGTGGCCGCTAGGGGAGGCTGCTGTACGACGCTCGCTGCGCCTCCCAGCCAGGCCGCCGCCCGGCCACATGATCAAGCTGGCGGCGGAAGATCGTTTGATACATTGCTTCCCCTGCCTGTCTTGCCCGTACATGCGCAGTCTCATGCACATGCCAGTCCCGTCATGGAGGCGGGCAGGTATGCACTTTGAGGGTGGGCACGAGAGTGGGCGTGAAAGTACCGATTCACATGGTATAGGTGCATGGGGTGCTGTGCATACAAAAGATTGGAAGGTGCTTGCAGCGCCGGCGGCGGCGGCGGCGGCGGCGGCGGGGGGGAGGGGTGGACGGGCAAGATCGATGGTGACAAGGCAAGAAAGATATTACCGTCACTCCACCCAGCTTGGCGAATCGAAAGAGTCCGTAGCAGCCAGGGGCACCGAATCAGGCAATCCGAGTTTGTTGCTGGCTGGGTTGTGAGGGGTCTGTTGCGGGTCGTAACAATCCAGTCGAGCTGGGGTGTTGTACTGTGTAACGCAAAGACCCGTCATTGCCATTCTCGGTCAGAATGGAGTCTGTGGGGCTGTGGATTGCTCGTTAACTGAGCAAAATACCTCCCAGCCTGGCCCGTACACCGAGGAGGATGTGCGCAACCACAGCGCGGGCCTCGAGGGTTAGGGGGGGGAGGGTAGGCACATGCTTGCATCCATGGTAACATCCAACACCAAACGAGGCCAAGAGGCGACAAGGGTGCCATGTTGCTGCCAGCTGCGGCCCAGAAGGCAGTGTCCGCTTCGTTCCCGGCCCTGGGTGCCTGGCACCCGGGTCACCCGACCACTCGTGCCACCAAAGATCGGCAGCAGGTTTGCCAGAAAACGAGATCCCCTGGCCCGTTGCAGAAGAAGCTGGGAAACATCTTGCGACGCAACAGCGTGCGTTCTTCGGCAGGCTCCCATGCTGTTCCCCGCAAGCAGACACCGATGCGGCTCATGGTGGCTGGACGCATTAGTCACCACTTCATGTGTTGGTCGCCGAGATGCCAGCAGGCCAGGTCGGTCGGGGGCACTATTGGTATTGGCGCATGTGTGACGGGCCTTCGCAGGGGAAGCCAGATGGTGGCATGAGACGGCAGACGAGTACGACGAGGGCGCTGCGAGTCTTTCGATGAGCGTGGGCCGTCGCCAGCGCTGTCGTTCCTGGCGCCGAGCCATTGGCCCAGGTGGGTGCTGGAGAGCCAAGACGGGACGTGGACTGTCTCGCATAGAACGCATTCTCACTCTCTCAGCCCTACGAGACGGAGTCCCGCGAGACGAGCTCTGCAAGCGGCGACACCGAAGGCCGAAGCCTAGGCTTGCAGGCTGAACACCATCATGCGCACTCCCAGAACCATGACTGGGAGCAGCTACCACCACGACCACCGCCAAACACCACATCGGCGCAAGCAGGCGTCGGCGAACAGTCATCCACCGGCAGATGCGCAAGCCCACGCTCACGCCCGCGTCCACATTCGTCCAAGGTGCACCAATTTTAGACCGCCAGGCAGGCGCCGTCCTGGCGTGGCGCCATACCGGCACCTGAAGCTGCGACATGCCGTCACGAGCAGCACCTTGGGACCGGCTGCGCGGCGAACCACGCGACATTGGCTCTGATCCCCGTGTCCGAGTCCACCCGTCGATCACCCCGACGGGACCTCCAGAGCCGAAGGGATGTGGGGGGTGAAGAAGCTATGGGAGCGGCCACGGGCAGTGTGGAGTTGGATCAGAAGTACCTTCCATGGGGTAGTCAAGAGCTCGTAAGACAGCCCTACGAGGAGTGAGTGCTGACGATACATACATCCTTACCACTGTGCTGGGAAGCCGATCTCCCGCCAAGACAGCGCAGGCTCGTCGTACCTTACCTAGCTAGGCAGGTGTCTGCTCACTCACAGGAACCACGTATCGCCGGATGTACCTCCTCTTTCTCTCAAGTATAGTACGCCGTGTTCACAAGCAGCAGTCCGTTTTCTGCGTGCATGGGTTCTAGCATCGTGTTGGCGAGGGGCCAGAAGCAAATTCGGCGACTTGGGCACGAACCGCGCCAGCCAACGAGAAAGTGCTGTCGGGCTGGCGCTGGGGCGCTCTCGCAGAAGTGAAAAAGGGCGACACCGCGTGGCAGGGCGCTTGTAGAAGTGTGGCACCTCTATTGGTTGCATGGCTAGATGGTCGCTATATGCCAACCCTACCACCACCCTCACTATCGCCGGTGGGGTACGGAGTTGTGGGTGTACAGGGGGAGGCGGGGGGTTCGGAACAGGGGTACGGGCATTCCAGTGGCGTCGCGTCGGTCGCCCTGGCTCGTTCTCGGCTCGTCGTAAGGGTCGCGCACGTCGCGTGGGGTGAAGTCGCGCGAGCGGGCGTGTGCTATCTCCGCCTTTTCGCGGGTGTGGGTGCAGTCCGTGTGCGGGCAGTCAGCGTGTTGCAGTCGGTCGGCTTCTACCCGCAGGTGATGGTGATGATCCTTCCACCCCCATCAGGCCCGGACTGGTGGTCTCTGTGTGGCGGCTGTACATCCATCGTCCATGGCCGCCGGGGCCCACACAGGGTACGTGGATGCAGCCCGCGGCCGGGGATGTCGTGGCCGGGGACGTCGTAGAGCCGCTGAAGAATTGGCATTTTTCCCATTTCCATCCACGGCTGTGGTGGCAGACCCTCCAGCTCATCTGCAAGGGTTGTGATTTGCTGGCATTTACGGCGAAGGGTATTCGTAAGAAAGGTCCCTTCTGCCTGGTCGATCCGCTCCTGGGGGATGAATGACAAAAGAGGACAAGAGGACTGGGAGGGGGGGGTGTCTCAGCTCCGAGCAATGAGAGGAGAAGAATGGGGTGGATGATGGGGAGGGGTGGTGGTGGTGGCAGCGCTAGGTACATTAATTATCCAGGTCATGTACTCAGCCAAAGTACACGGTGGAGAAAAACAACCACTCCCATTGGATATGATCCCATCCAATGTGCCCGCTTTACCCGCTCCAGGCCAAAGCCCTTGCCCGAATTATCAAATTAGCCCACAAATCCACATGCTGCAGGGCGGCCAATGTCAAGAAGCTCTCGTTACTGACCAATAAGAGTAGTCGTGTAGGGCAACAGGCAGGAATCGAGAGGTAAGCACGTCACTTCGTACCTACTTCAAGTACCAGGCCAGTTTTTATTTTATTTTATCATTGTTGGAGTTGGATATTTTGCGCTGACCATTGGTAGTGTATAGCGTTGGCTGGCGGGGACGAATGTCACAACGCGCAAACGTCCTCTGCGCAGCCGTTGTGAGCAGGTAAGATCCTGTCTTTTGGAGAACACCGGCGATGGGACTTCACCTATCCTGGACATTGTTGGCGTAACAGCGGGCCGAGGGCTATTCATGCTGCTTACGTGCCCAGTCTACCGCGGGCCAGCATAACATTTATGTAGAGCGAGAGATCTAGGTCAGGAAGGCCCTTCTCGCTGCGTATTGGCGTCGTGCACAAGAGGTGGCCACGCTACCTACATACCACCAGGCCGTAATACACGTACCGCGCTCGCATGAGGCAACAGCACTCCCTCAAGGACCGAGAGGGTGCATACAGAAATAGCGCAGCGAGCTGGGCTGGACCGCGGTATTTCGTAGATCCTATTGGGTATGGGCATCGTACACAAGGTCGTCCCAGTTTAGAGGCGGGCTTCGGTGCAAAAGCATCACCGCACACAGCCTCGTGGCTCTCCCCGGCTGACATCGTTCGCGCGCACTGTACTGTTCTCCCCGGCATCGAGCCGTGCCCGTCTTCCGCCTGCCCCTCGGTGTAGACGCGCGTTCGCCAGGGGCAGTTGGGCGAGCCGGCATGGTTTGGATACTGGGTTTCTAAGCAACGACGTCCACGGCGTCGCAACTGTGCCCGTGAGTACATATCTCGCGTACAGGCGCGAAACCTGTACTTTGCACTGTTTTCCCCGCTTGGCCATGCCCTGCAAAGGCCAATGGCGGAGATGGGTATCGCCCGACACCCACGGTTAGGCGCGGTGGCTTATATTAGACACAGGGGGAGGGGGAGGGCAGGGGGCGTCAGGCGACCGCGTCCCAGCTTGCCAGCCTGCCTGCTTGGATCCATGCCTTGAAGCCTTCCATGAAAGTACCCCTCGTCGCGGGCAGACTGCTTCCGGCACCTCGGTCGAGAGGTGAGAACCTTGTTGCACCCTGATTTCCGGTAAGACGGGTGTTTCCTGCATGGTTGGAGAATGCAGGCCGAGACGAATCTGGTCTGCTTCACGGGGTGCCAGGTCGCCGCCCACTTCGGGGAATTGGGGAACAGGCTCGGATGGGGATACGGCCGACCGACTCGCACGACAGGCGCATTCGTTTGGTATGCACACTTCGTCTCGCGTCGACGAAGAAAGGGCAAATACACAGGCGAGCCAGGCTCCCAGGCAGACAGTCTGCCTGTCTGCCTACTTCTTTCCCTGCCCGCGTGCATAAGTACGTATGTGTACGCGAGCGGCTATGATGGATGGCCCACACGGCTGGCTTGCCCGAATCTCCAACAAACCCCGCCCGAGAGGTCTTATGCGCGGGCAGGGGTGTCGCGAGGTTGCGAGCCCGAAGGTCTGGTCAAGATGGTGCGACAGCCGACCCAGCGGTACGCACGACTTCTTCCAGCTGCGCGGGGTCTGGGCACGGCAAAGGACCTGGCATGAGATTGGCGCCTGGCGGCAGGCCTGGGCCCCCTGGCCCTTTCGGTGAATCACACATCTCCATAACCACCTAGGTATGTAACGTTGGGTTCCTTGGGGAGCCCATTTGTGCCTTGTGTGTGTGTGGCTTCTCCGTTGCTCGCGGTGGTGCCCGCTCTTTGGTTGCAAGAAATCCGCCTTGCCCAGGAAGCCACGCAACTGGGCTGTACCGAGGATGGCTGGGCTGTATACTCGTATCAGTCCGCCGTACGGTTCCAAGGCTCGCAGACGTTTCTTTTGAGTCGGTCGATTCGTGACGGGTGGATCGGCGAGCGGATAACGGGAGGGGCACGGTCGGCCGTTGAGCGGGAGCTGAAGCTGAAGCGGGACGCCGTATCAACATGCCATGGTTCCATCTTGATGAATGGCAGACGACATCGGGGCAGCGGTGCGCGCGGGTGGAATGGCAGGGCGTCTTGGGCGAGATTGCTGCGGCCCCATCGTCCCCCCTCAAAAGCTGGCGGCGCGGCACATCTGCGAGCCACGATGGCGCCATCGTCAACCAGCACAGGCGGATCCTACGGGGAGAGGGGAAGGGGGGGGGGGGGATGCCTATTCTCGTGCGAAGGCCCTCCCCGGTGACGGAAATGAACCAATCAGGAAGAAGAGAGGGGGAGTGAGTGCGGACAGAAAGGTGCTGAGTGCTGTGGACCTGTCGGGCTTGGGGGTACCAACAACCTACCTCAGGTACTCGGGCAGGGCTCGTTTGGCCTTTCGTCATCCCCCCGACGTCCCATGCCCATCCATTCTCGCCGTTGCTAGCCCAGCTGCAACGGGCTGCTAGTCCAATCCATCCACTCAGGTGGGTGGCCATCGGTCGGTCTTGGGGCGTGACGATGCGGAGCGGGCGAGTGAGTAGCTGGGCAGGGGGGGGGGTGAAGGGTCAAGGGTGAAAGGCGGTGCTGCGGCACCCACCCGTTGGCGCCGGCGAGGCTCGCCGAAGGCCGCGAGAGTCGGGGTCTGCACAAACTGACCGGGCCCGCTGGAGATACATATGTAGGTACTTACTAGCATTGGAAATGAGCTGCTTTGACGCTTTGCCGATTCGGGCTAGCTCGCCAAGGTTACATTGAAAGTCCCTTGTGCCAGTACGCCCTATTCACTACATGCGGGCAACCCTTCGAGAATAGAACAGCGCCATCCGCTTGCAAGCAAGAAATGATGACGGATGGCCATCGCTGGTCCCTCCACACACACACACACACACACACACACACACACACACACACGCGGCAGACGGCCGGCGTGTTCTCATTTGTCAGGCCGGCGTGTTCTCATTTGTCAGCCCTACTCGCGTTGTCTGTCCAATGGGCCGTCGGTACATTGGCGCGCTGGTGTCCCGGCGAGAGTCATCAGACGCACTTGGGGGGATGGGCGTGGGCGGCCATGGCCCAATTCGGTAATTGGCACTGCGTATGCCGAGTGTAGGGCAGACCTATGAGACAAAGAGGTATGATATTGGAAGTAGGTAGGGTAGGTACTTTCGCAGCTGCGCAGGTTCTTAGCGGGCGGCCCTACTAACGACTAGCGGCTCCCAAAATAGAAATTCCGCCAACCTCTCGACTCCAATGACTCCAGTGCACGAGAGGGCTACGAGACGGCTACTACCTACCTTCTTCACAGATCCCCGTCCATTGCAGTGTGCCTTCTGGGTGCGGGACATTGCTGGGGTGGGCGACCCGGCCAAGCAGAACGTGCTTCTTGAACCCGCTTTCCACCCTGCCTCTCTGCGTCTCTGCTTGGTAATTCGGTAAGTACCCAGGTACCTAGTTAGGGCTGTGGTAGTATCCCATTATACCTCCCATGCCTCTTGGCTGGGGGTGGAGGACGGACAGCCAGCCAGCCTTTTGGGGGCCGTATCCTGCCCGGTTCTTTGGGACCTCGTTTCACTGGCTGGCCCTACGTCTAAGCGAGACCCGACGAGCAGCGCGGCCAGCAGGTTCCTGTCGTACGGTTTTGCTTCTTCGAGAACGACTGCGGATGTCGCTGCCGTGTAATCAGTCAACACGTACCGACTGCAGCACTGAGAACCCCCCCTCCCCCGACTTTTGCCGTCTTCCATACCTATTCGAAGCGCCCGGCCACGCGCGACGCATCGCCGCGGTTCGGCTGCACGCAGATGCCGTCCGTCCGGCCGTCGCGGAGCTAAGTAGGTACCTCTTGCACGCCCGGAGTTGATTCCCGCCGCCTGCGGTACATGGGGATAAGAGTATTATTCCCACGCCGCGTATTACAAAACATACATTTCATACCTCCGCCGACAATGAACGTCCTGCCTGCTCCAGCCAGCCCGCCCGACTTTTGGTCGTCATTGCCCCCGTCCATTGGGGCTGTAAGGACTTAGTGCTGCATGGCCGCCGTGTGCCTCTCCCATATGAGTACGCTGCACGCGCTAAAGCACAGCTTTCTGCCTTTACGACGGGGACGGGACTCCTCCCCCCCCCCTCTTGCTTTTGGGGAGAGGCCATTGGCTGTGTTCCTCAGGACGGGATGTCATGGGCCATGGTGCCGCATCGCCCTGAAGGCGGGCCCCCTGGTAAAAGCGTCTGCCTCCAGGCAGCTATGACGATCCCCTGCCGTGGTCGTCAGTACCCTGGCGCTCCCCTGCGCACTGCCCGATGGCGTTAGCTTCCCGGGTACTTGGCCTGCGTTGATAAAAATCCACCTAGCCTACATACCTATCTACATAGTAGAGCCTGGCAACAGAAATGCTGGTGTGTAATAGAGCCTTGGCAGGTATTCTTCCCAAGTTTAACTCAAGCTTGGTACAAACCTTCAGCGCCAAGACCGCCGTTTCCGCTGTAGCCCCCCCAGTCGGTACCATAGCCTTATAGACCCGCTTTAACGGGCTGCCCTGGGGTCGGTAGGTAACCATCAGGGAAATGCTGCTGCTTTAGGGCGCCCCCCCATGTGCTACGAGCCCTATGTACTTATCCACCCTAAAGTACCTATGCAGTATTGGGAAGAAAGAGCTAAGTACACGGGGGGCGGCTGTCAACAGAACCCACATCCCCCCCCCTTTTCTTTCCTGCCCGGCTTTCCTAGAACCCTTGTAGCCATCTATGGATTCGCGCCATGGATGGATGGGGGTACCTGCCGGCGTACACAGTATGGCTGGACCTAACGTTGCATTAGCCGTCTCTCAAAAGGCGGGCATGCTTCTCGAGGCGGGCTGTACATGGCGACAGGGGACGTACTTCATCCTGGTCGACTCGGGCTCCAGGGTCCAGACCTTGGTCATATCGAAGGTTTCCATACTTCTGTCTGTCGGGGCGGAGTGGTATATGTATGGCTGTCTCCCGCCCCTCGAAACCATGAAGAAAAAGGAGCCTTACACCACCAGTCCGCTCCTTTCTGTACTGAAGCATCTCTTATCTGGAGCATCTGTTTACTAGAGCATCTCTTAACTCGAATCAGTTTCACGCCGCCGCCTCTGGCCTCTCTGCCTCAGTCGACGACCAGTCTGCTCTCCCCACACCATATCCAACATGTACGCGATGCCTCCACCACAATATGCCTACGGGGTTGTCCAAGCGCCGCGACAGTACTCGGGGCATGGCACCAGCAGCGCCTTCTCCAGTTCTGCCAACCCTGACGAGGATTGGACCAAGATCTCGGACCTCGCAGAGCGCCGGAGGATACAGAACCGTATCGCGCAGCGCAACTACCGTACGTACATATGGACGACCGGGGAGGGCGGGCTGGCCACAAAGGACAAGACTGATCGTATGTAAAGGCAAGAAACTCAAGAGGCGCCTGGAAGACCTAGAGCGGCGCGCCGGACCCTCGGACGGCTCTTCGGGCTCCGAGAAACAGGCGCCGTCGACGGGCGTCAAGTCGTCCAAGAAGTCGGCGTCGCCCAAGTCTCACAAGTCGACCAGCACCGCGACGCAGAAGCCGGCGCCCAACCCGCAGTTCACGCCGCCCATGAGCTCGGAGGACGAGTTCATGATGGTGGGCCCATACGAGGAGAGGGAACGCTCCCAGACCCCTCCCTACGTGCCCTTCTCCTACCCGGCTCCGGACGAGGCGCTGCTGGCGCCCTACGGCTCGACCACGCAGTACCACCCCGTCACAACGCCCGACGGCTACCCGGCGTACATGGCGGCGACGGTGCCCTGCACGCTCCCGTCCATGACGCACTTCAGCGACGCCATCAAGAGGGAGGCCTACCCGGAGGAGTCACTCACGCCCTACCTGCCCTACAGCTACGTGCCGGGCGTCGAGATGAACGGGCGAGGCCAGTATGAGTCACATTCCAACCCTCATGTGAGTCCTGACGTCCGCCGTTACTCTCGCCGGGATCCCCGCTGATCGGCCCTCCTTGCCAGACCCCGCCCCTGACGCACTCCTTCGACCACTCGGCCAACTGCTCCGACGCTGGCTACGAGTACCCGACAACGCCCTTGTCCATCCCGAGTCCGCCTGCGATACTGTCGCATTCCTGACACGGGCTGGGGGGCCGCGCCGGCGGGGGGGGGTGGGGAGGGTCGGTAATCCTGAATATACCTTGGTTACGAGAGCACGACTTGATGAGAAACGTCACCTGTTCCGCATTCGCGGTTGCTCTCTTCTTTTATGTCCTGGGGTGGGCTTTTTTTTGGCGCAAGGAGCTCGAGGCGCAAGATTGGATATTCAGTCACAGAACTTGACAAAATCTTTTGAATATGATTTATCCTATAAACCACGCACCGACACTCGCAAGAACGCATTTACAAACAGGACCTGTGCAATCCTTTTCAGCTTAGTTAGACAGATACCCCTGCAAGTTACTTCGGTTGTTTTCCTCGTCTCGCGCGCTTATCCCATGCATGCGTGTAAGCGCGTGTAAGTGGTTTGTCTTTCGTCTGATTACATAGAAAACGCTCAACGGGCCCCTGTCAACCGACTACCTGCACAAACCATGGGGGTATAGTATCGTTTCTTTATGATTGGTAAGAAGAGGATGGGTGTGATCACTCTCCCCCCTTCGGCTGCTCGACGTCAAGGTAGGCAAATCCCCGGTAAGGATCAGCTCGATGATGGCCCGCTCCCGGTCACTTGGACAGATTGCGGCGACTTTTGGCCAGGTCGCGCCAAGCTTTTGAGGGCATTTGGCTTTGTGTCGCGCTTTGCACGGTCTCTGCCCCTTGCCTTATTGGGTGCAGGCGCGCCACTGAAAGGGAATAATTCCCCGAACGAAGAGTGAAGAGTCTTGAGGAAAGTCGCCCAGCAAGTGAAACCTTCGAAACGACTTAAGTCTTTTGGCGCAAAGTAGCAGCGGCGGTGGCTATTTCGACCGATCCTAGACCCGATCCACGTGAGTGGGCGATGTATTACTTCAGCTGCGCATTTAATAAGAATACATCTATAGAAGTGGTGAGTTCAGTGCCGTTTGAGTGCGCTCCGGCCGGCAGTTGCTGCCCGAATCCACTGACCTCATTGACCTGTGGTGCCCCGTGCGCTCTCGCACGTAAGGTACTATATACCCCTTTTTGTCTTCGCGAGGTCGCCGCCCTGTGCACTTCCTCACTGTCTTTTCATTTCATGTTCTTCTTCGCCACCACACCAGCTTCTACTACCGCAGGTTCGTCTCGCGCCCTACGCCGTGGCTGGTGTCGGGGTACCGAAATAATACCTACAATCCATACGGGCCTGTTCCCCATAGATGCCGGTATTGGACCTCCAGCTCGCGCTGTGCGGACTCGGCGCTGGGGGACAAGAAGATATGGCCGGCACCGGCCCGGCCTCCAGGCCCCGGGGCCTGACTCGCCTGCAAGTCTGGCAGGTCTATGAGCTGCGCGCGCGAGCTATCTACTTACCTAGCGCCTCTTTACTTTAAGCTACACTACGTAGTCGAGAGCCGAAGTGTGGACTCCCCTGCGCATGTTGTTTCACCTCGCGCGCGCTCCCTCACTCACAACCAGATTGAACCCTTCCGGCAGCCTTTCCGCCTTGGTTATTTGCACCGTGACAGCAAACTCCATATGTAGGGCCGATACAAAATGTGAATGTCGGGGAACTTCTATTTCGGACCCCCTCTCTGGGTTTTAACCCACCCACCTCCTTGATCGGAGGCAAATTTGCTCTAATTACATCAAATAGGCTCCAATACTACTAATAGATGCCTAGAACACGCCAAGGCTCGGGAAGCGAGCCGCCATCTCGCTGAACCTCACCAGCCACGTCAATATCAAAAGCACAACAGATCCGAAGGGCAGCAGATCCATCTGAAGGGCAGCAGATCCGAGGTAACACGGGCTATATCGAAGCGATTCGGGGGCCCCTGACGGAGATCGGTAACTACTTCGCCAGAGTCCTGAAAAGTTCTCGGGCCGCGTCTCGCGCCTAACACCCAAAAAGTTCATTAGCACTACCAGACTGGCTGGTAAATGGCAAATGTACTTTTTGGGGGTTTCAGACGCGAGGGCGTCAGGGCGTGCGGCTACCCTCCTCGCCCTCCAGCGTATTCGCAGTGTCTGCGCAAAGCGCCGGGACGTGGGCGTTGGGGGCCGCTTGTCACGAAGGGGGGCGGGGGATCGTCCGTTATTTCCACCGGCGCCCGAAGCGGCCTGTCGAGGGGGTGGACGGAAGAAACGGCTCACAGTTAATGCAAGGGGGTTTTGGTGTAGAGAGCTCAGTGAATTGTGTGGAAAGACGCAAACAAGACGTAGGCGGGCCGGAGATTAACTGCCGCAAAACCCGGGGCTACGCTGCACCGCTGTTCCCTGCAAAGGCCCGGCTAGGGCGCAGGAGAAAACGACCCGGCGTATGGCCCGGGTCCCGTCGTCCAAGCCCGCTTTCGTTCAACATGATTAATTGGTCTTCCCTGCCCGTCGAGGCCCGTCGCCCTCCCGCCGGCCGGCGCGCGGCAGCAGGAGGATATATATATCCGTTTTCCCCGGTGGCGTTGTCGGACTGCCGGTCTTTGACAAAGCGGTTTCGGCAAGTGTGCACTAAGCAGTATATTTATTCCTTAGTGCTGATATCCATGCCTCCAGATCTGCCGTTGTGCTTCCCATGAGGCTGCCCGTGAGCATTCCACTGTTTCCAGCCGAGCGGGGCCTCAGATCTCCCCACCGGTACTGGAGGGCTAATTGCTGAACCCGAAGGCGCGGAGAGGTTGATTGACTTTCTCTATCCGGTACTAATCATTAAGTAGGTAGTTCACCCCAGTAAATAAGTACATTCCACTTATGTAGTTAGTGAAAACTTACCTAAGGTAAGTAGCCAATGACACTCCCATATTGTGGGCCTCGTCCACACTTAATTCCAATCCGACCTATGGCAGCCTGGCAGCCTCTCGGCGGGCGGGTCTCTAATGCTTGAGCCTCGTGACGGTCTCGACTGTGGCCTGGCTATTCCCATCACGGGACTGCATCCCGCCCCTTCGTCTCTCCCGCCCAACCCGAACTTGGCTGGATTGTGTCACAGCAGCATCCCGACATCAGACCACGATAGCCGGGCGAGAACCGCGTGCCGTGGATTGCGTACTCGGGGCTTCGATTTGTCAGCCCCCTCTGCTTGGTCATCCAGCCGATCCCGCGTGGTCGCTTCCAGATTCCATTGGCCTGACCCCGTTCCTGATCCGGTCCACCTCCCAATTGCTATTGCGTCGACAACATTACGATGGCCGCACTGAATGCGACGTGTCTATTCCTCTTTGGAGGTGACGCGTAGGTCCGATTCCCAGCCCGGAAGGAGAGGAAGAGGGGGGGGACAAAGGTCTTTCCTGCTGATCCAGTTCCTTCCAGGCCATGGTCCGCTGCGTCCTGGACTGCCTCGGACGATCGAGTCCGAGGCGGCAAGAGTCAGTCCTACCTGGACTGCCCCCCGGGCACTGACCGCGCCGTCTTCCATGGCGACCTGGACATCAAGACGCTGGGCGGGGCCGGCTTTGCCTCGCAGCGGACCGTCGACCCCCACTCCTGGGACCTTTCCGCCTACGACGGCATCCTGCTCCGCCTGGGCAAGGGCGACGACAAGAAGTACACCCTGACCCTCAAGGACTCGGTCCTGCCGACGCGCCCCGACGGCCGCGACCAGAGCAGCATCAGCTGGGAGTACGACTTCGCCGCCAACTCCACCGCCGACGCCTTCGTGCCCTGGCGGGACTTCAAGCCCACCTATCGCGGCAAGCCCAAGCCCGACGCGGAGCCCCTTGACCTGCAGAACGTCAAGAGGATTAGCTTCATGTGCCGCAGGTTCGTGTCCCTGCTGGGGGGGGGGGGGGGGGGGGGCCTTCGCGCCCCGCCGCGTGCGTACGAAAAGTATCATGCGTTAACCCTAGAACAGCTTCTTCGGCGAGCAAGAAGGCCCTTTCTGCCTCGAGATCGAATACCTAGCGGCGGCCAAGTCCGGTTCCTCCCAGGCGCAAGACCGGCCGCGACCGAGCTCGTCCGCTTCGGGCTCTAGCGAATTCCCCACGAAGCCGGGAACAAAGACCAAGAAGTCCTCCTGGCTTGGCTGGGCATGTGGACTGTGTCGATAAGACTATGAAGCCGGACGGCTGGCGTTCTTTTTCGGAGCCCACAGTCCCTTCGACCCCTCCTGACACGTCGTCCCGTCAGTCTGGTTACGCTCACCGCCGGCTATGTCAACATTCAGGTCGGCCGGAGGACCCAGTGACGCCTGTATGGAGGCTAGCAAACTCACTGCTTGAATATCTACTGATTGGTTCGAAGGCCAGTCATTGAAGTTGGTTAAAAATCGGTAGTAGCCATACGTGTTCGAAAAATGTTTGTACGCTATTACCTACCAATATGAAAGCTAATACTGCCGTCCCCGCTCCTCTCCCCCGCCCCGCCCCAAAGCGACCGTCACCATCTGGATTTGTGACGGTGGGAGTTTTGCTTCTTCAAGATATGCGTGCCTCTCCACATGATTAGGACCTGATGCTGGTTGTGTTTCATTAAGTTATCTAAGATAGTCTACGCTATTTTTGCCGGTTTCCAATGAAGCTCGACGGGCCGAAACCAGACGAGATGTTCCGCGCCCACGCCGCGTCACCATGATAATAGGCCGGACTGCGCTTTCGTATCCTCTTCGTGCTGGAGGCTGGTATGTATCAACTGACCCAGGTTCGGCCGAATCGCTGAATCACGACTTTCATTAGTCTACATTCCCAACAATTAATACAACCAGAAGTTTGGCTAGCGCAGGACTCCCCCCAGCCCCAACTACGACGACGTCGACGGTATCAGTTACCACCACGCCAAGAACACCCGGATGAAGCGGCTACTCTGGGAGCCGCGAAAGCGAGGGCGCAGTCGGCCCCTGGGATACTTATCCTGGGTTCCCCTAGCCAGGGGGTGGGTGCAGCCATGCTGGGGGTTTATAACGATACTTATAAAACGTATAGCGGTAAGGTTTGGGGGTTTAGTTTTCACATTTCTGCCGGCAAAATTCTGCTCGCCTGCTTTTCCTTTTCCTCGGGCCGAGGAACAGAAGCGTGGTCACGGACTGAGAGCGTTCTGCGTTGGGCGGCAAGTCCCCGATGGGAACTGATCAATTCATCCTCCACAACGGTCTCCGTATAGCCGCAGGACTACCGTCTCCATCCCATGGCTCCTGGCCGCCGCCGGATGAGCCGGCGGCAGGGAAAGTACCACGCACCGCCAACCAGGCCCAGAACGACTGGCCAATGGGCGGTTTGGGTATATAAATATCCACGAGCCAAACTGGGCCGGCGGAGTAGGCGATGGGATCGTCTGGCATGGTTTTGCTCTCAGGGGCTGGCCTGGACTGAGAGCCCTTCCCCCCCTGACAGACAAGCCTCTAATCCTCCCAGGTCGATCCTCCCTCTGCCACCGGGGCCGCGAGACGGTGCCAGGGCGCTCCACCCTTCCTTCGAGCCCTCGCGTGAGTCAGGGGGCGAGGCAGTCGCCCTGCCCACGCCTGTCGTAGACCTGACGATCCCCCGAGGCACCACCAGGCTGGCTGGCCCAGTCCGGCGTCAAGCGTTCCCGTTCCACCCCTGTTCCCTGGTCTTCGGCCCCCCGATGGGCGGAGCTCCGCCGACGCCTCGCAGTCGGGGGGGGCTTAGGGATGGGGCCTGGCTTCCGTAGCACCACCGTCCGGCGCCGATTAGATCGTTCCTGGCGCCCTTCGTGTCACTATTTGTGACTCTCCTGGGTTCCCTCTACGCCCACCCCCCCCTCCGTGCACACAGCCGCGCCCAGGGACATGGCATGCTCGCCTTGTCCCCCCCTTTTTGCTGTTGATCGACCGCTGCTGACTAGTCGGTATTTTCGATGGCGTCGTGTGGTCAGATGGGGAGGGGGCGGCGGGGTCGAGGAGTCAGGGAGACCAGCACCGAAAGGTCTCTATGGTGTCGGAGCGGAGTGATAGCGTCCGATGCCGGGACCGTATGTACCAATCCAAAGCAGCATCCGTGCCCTGCTCGATCCCTCCGAGCCTCGGGGCAGGGGGGCCCAAGCAGCCGGGAGACTTGGAGGGAGCCAAGCGGCCGGGAGAACTGGAGAGGGCCAAGCGGCTAGGAAACCTGGGGGAGAGCCAAGTGACCGGAGACCTGGGGAGGGCCGAGCGGCTAGGAAACCTGGGGAGAGCCAAGTGATCGGGAGACCTGGGGAGGGCCGAGCGGCCGGAGAACCTGGGGAAGGAAAAAGCAGACCTGACGGCACAGGCGCGTCACCTCGGATGGGAAAGTAGCGGCCACCGCCCGGCCTACGGCCGGACTATGTCCGCGGGGCCACAGGCGACGCATTGCATCCCCCCCCCTCCCTCGGGGGTGGGAAACCACTGCCCGACCCGTCCAGACCACGCCCAGGCACGGCATCACGCGACCGCGACGACGACGGCGGCAGCGGCGGCGGCGGGAACATCCAAAGGATGTAATGTACATGGGACGAGGTATTTAACCCCCCCAAGGTCGACGTCATACGTCGTCGGGCGTGTTAGTGTCCTCCCGCCCCGGGCATGGGGCGGCGCCAGGTTTCCTCGAGGTTCCCTCCGCGGGCCGCGCGTGCAGGGTCTCGCTGTTCCACGACCGGGAACGGTCCCGAAGAGGGAGTGTGGGGAAGTTCGGGATGGTTAGCCGACGAAGGGAGGAATTGGGTAAGGAGGGAGCGGAGAAGGGGGAAGGGGGGGGAGGATCATGGTCGAGAGAACTACGCCGTGTTGACGTATGTTTTTTTCCTTCTTCGGCCAGCCGGTGAGTTGTCCGGGGGGTCTCCGACAGGGCCAGAGGGCGACGGGCGTCGAAGAGGGCGGGGGAAAAAAGCCCGCCGACTACTGATATTTGTCAGCCGGGCTGATGGAAAACGCGAAGGCGCGAGAAAACCAGAAAATCCAGCCGAAAGAAGAAAAGAAAGAGGGAAAAGGTTGCTGATCTGAGCCCGGAACGGCGACCTTAGCCCGGGAGAGGGGGGTGGCGGAGAGGACAAGCCAGGCGGCAAGGGGAAAGCCTCTGCCCGGTCTGGCGAGAGAACCTTAGGGCCTGCGACAGACGGGCAGCACGCGCCCGACCAGTCCCCAGGAGGACACCCCAGCCCTGCCCGCCGGGGAGACCCGTTGGCTTGACGAGCGGCTACGCGAAGGGCCAGACCGGACGCCAGACCTCCGGCCGGGCCGTGGAGATCAGCCCACCGTCTCCCTCCCTCCTCCCCCCCCTGTCGAATGAGACGCGGCCCAAGATTAGACTCTCGCGCTTCCGTTTCACCGCGATCCCGGCTTCGGCGGTCTTCTCGCCGAGATCCCATGACGCTCGAGGGCCGGCCGGGGTGACGAAGGTGCGCGTGAGGGTGTCAGGATGTCAAGCGGAGGGCGTGGGAGCGGCTCTAAAAACAGCAGCCCCCCAAGAACTGCAGACGCCGAGCAGACACCGTGGCCAGAACCGAAGAAGCTTATTGGCATCAAGCTTTCCATGACAAAGACGCTGTCTGGTGCCGGTGGCAGTCCTGAGTCATTAGACAAGATATGCCGCCGGAGCCCGGATTGGCCAGCAGCCCTAGGCATCGTCAATCGACGCTGGCGGCAGTACCTGTCAAGGCTCGGTCAAGATCCGAAGGAGAGACACCCGGCAACTTGATTGAAGTCAGGATTTTGCAATGATTATCAGCTGGAGACACTACCTACCTAGCCAGCCTTTGAAAGCACCGAACGCGCCGTTCGAACCAAGCAGCGGCGCAATTACTGCTACCGGCAACCAATAAAATAATCACACAATGAAGAGAAGGCTGTGTGTGCCAACGTGTACAGAGAAAAACCGCTCTATCCCCATTCCCTTTTAGCTGCCCCAAGAGAAAAGGCCATCTCGTTCCCGTCGTGGCGCGTGTATCGGTCCTTGGAGACCTCTCCTCAGTCCTGAACGCCCGTCCTCATCTGCCGTGTCGAGCGTGTCGCTACCTTCAAGAGTCAAAACCGAAGAGCAGAACGAGAGTCGTGGTGATTGGACCGTTGAAACTATGCGTGCAAACAGCCATGAAACCAAAGACAGCCTGCTGACTTCGCTGCTGGCCGGCAATGAGTGATGAGAGGTTGTATATAGCCCCAACGCGAAACAACAACGCTGGCCGGACCGCCATCGCCAAAGACTCCACTGCCGATGTAAAACATGAAATCACACAGGGCGGGTATCAACAGCCAGCCCAACATGGGCTGACGACTTGGACAGCGACATGGGCAGGCCCCGGGCCGTCTCTTTTCAAAACCGAAGCGAGTGGAGAGGCAGGCATCTCGCCGGTGTCCAAGATTGCCTTACAAGCTGGACCCGGCGGCAGCCCCTGTGCCAACTCATGAGCTGACCGAGGTGGTCGTCGACGGCGTGAAGCGCTCCGTCTCGGTGGAGCTGCACTCGTCATCGCTACCGCTCATACTTCCGTAGCCCGTGTCTGTCTCCATGTTCATGCCAACAACAGCCCGAGTGACGGCCAGGCATCGCTCAACCATTTCCTGCTTCACTTCCTGCGCCAGCCAGACGTCTTTGCCAGCCCAGATCCGCAGGCTTCCAGCGAGTCTCTCGAGGGCGCTGCTGCATGCCTCGGCGGCACACGCATGGCTGGCGAGCTTCTCCATGAGGGTGAAGGCTGCGGCATAACCGAGCAGAGACATGTCGTCACTGACATGAATCTCTTCCTCGATGATCGAGTAGACACTCACGGGCTCCTCGGGAGGAGCGTAGCGTTGCAGGTGGGCAATGGCCTTCGCGCACTGGAGGCACATGTAAATTTCGGCCTCGGACAGCATGGAAGGCGGGATCTTGATCTGGGGCGTCGCAGGGCCCGAGCCTTCGTCAGATGACTCGGCATCCTCGTTCACGAACATAGAGTTGGCCAGGGGACCAATGGCTTGAATGACGGCAGCGATGTTGGCGCCCCGTTTCTCGTTGGAGAAGACAGCGCGGGCAACAAGAGCGCGATGCTGCGCCACCGAGCCAACGGGCGCTGTCCTGATGGCCATGGTGATACCGTCGTCCACGAGCTGCTTGATGTCGCCGTCCTCCTCCTCACGGATCAGAAGACTGTTGGTGAGAGCGGTCTGCAGCGTCATGTTGGACCACCAGGCCGCAACGGCATCCATAGGCGACAGCACTGCAGCGTCCTCGACCACGGTATCCATGCCGTCGGTGACCCCAATGGCGTTGTGGGAGGTCGGCCGGTTCCAAGCCAGGTTATGAGCACGTTGGATGATACTGTCGTGCAGCACTTCGTCGGCATCCTGCTCAAGGAGCATGGCCAAGTGGTCAGGCAGGTCCTCGTCAGACTGCTCCTGGCCGCCACGACGGAGCTGCGTCAGCAGTCTGTGCAGCTGCTTGGCCTCGTTCCATTGGGTTCGAGCCAGCTTCAAAGCGATCGTGTTGACAATACCGAGCTGCACACCTGTGAGGCCGATTTCCCAAAGCAGTACGCGGATGTGCAGAGCTTTCAGCATCAACCTCAGCGGCGTGTTGGGCAGGGTGCCCGACGCCAGCAGGGTAAGGGTCAGACGACTCTTGCTGATCTCCACATCGCCACCAGCGAGCTGGGCATCCAGCGCAATCGTCCATGCCTGGATGCGAGCAATCTCCTGGTCTTCGGTAAGACCGGTCAACATCTGGTATCCGGTCACGCCAATCATGTTTCTCAAGCTGAGCTTGGCCGTCTTGAGACCCAGGGCTGCGGCTTCGAGGAAAAAGTTGTGGCGAGGCACCCAGACCGTCTGGATAGCCGTAAGCCAGGCTTGACGCCGCACATGAATGGGCGAGGCCAGCGAGGGGGCGGCCTCAAGAGAAGCCTGGGCTTCCTTTCCGGCCTTGGATTTCGGGGATTTGGATTGCATCAGTGACGGCAGGACCAGCCAGCACACACTGCAGAGTAGTAAAACAAGTTTGAAAGAAAAGATCAAGTCCGAGATGGCGAATTGGTAGCCCATCACGTTCAGGTCCGCCGAAGTCGAAAGAGATGAAAGCAGCTGAACAGGGAGAGCAAAGAGGCCACGGCCTTCGGTGGTCTCGGTTCCCTGTTCGCTTTCGCGGGCGACCTCGAACAGCATGAGGCCGGCCAGCGAGCCCACCATCAGCTTGCCGAAGTAGGGGCCGGCATTGTGCCATCCTCGGGGGTCCATGCTTTGGTGCTGCTGCTGCTGCTGCTGATGAATCTGTTGCTGGCGGATCAGGCCCGGGTTGGGCCGGTACGACTGCGGCGGTACGGGGTATGGCTGGCCAGCGGCCATCTGAGCGGCGAGGATGCGCTTCATGTCGTCGGGTACCTGGATCATGCCGGGCGGATCGACGTGGCCCGGCGTGCCCATGGGCGAGTTGGGCAGGCCGTGGGCTTCGTGCATGTAAGTCTGCGGAGGCGAGTGTTGCTGCATCGGACTCATGTTGCCGTTCAAGGCGCCGGACAAGAACAGCTTCTCAAAAGCGGCCACGCGTGCCTGCATGGCGTTGTTCTCTTCCATGAGACGGTTATTCCGCTTCTCCAGGTGACGAATGTACTCGGTCGCTTTGCTGAGGACCTAGATCGAGTTAGCTTCGTCGTGCAGCATCCGGCTGATAGCACAGCACACTCACCGTCGCCTTGTTCAGTTTGTGGGCGGGCGTCAGGCCATGCAACTCCTCGCGGTCTCCCGTGGTATCTTCGCCCCTCGCGCTCTTGGACATGATACGCAGACTTGGTACGCTGTCACGCAGGGCGGCAATCTTGTCGTTGAGGTTGGTACGATACCTCTTCTCGATCATGTTGTGAGCCGACTTCTTCACGGGCTGGCCCTCCAGGTCGTCGTCGTCGTCGTCATCGTCAGCCGACGACTTGCGTTTGCGGCTGCTCTTGGAGGACAGGCTTTGGTCCTCGGGCGAGGACATGGACAGTGACTTGGCGCCCGTGGCGGACTCGGGACTCGGTTCGCTCTTGGGCGAGGAGTGGTACTGGAGGTGCGAGGGCATGGCGATCTTGGATAGCTTCTCTCGCTGGGCTTGGGTGAGGGTGTGCAGGGCTCCGGGCGGCAGGGAGGCTTGATTCGCCGAGGGGCCGTTTAGCGAAGCCATGGATGGACCCATGGCGGTCGCGATGAGCCCATTCGCCATGTCCGAGCCGGCCGACGGTGACGATGAGGCGGGTGTGGTGTCTGTTTCGGTGGTCTGTTGCGGGAGGTCCCTCGGGTCAACTAAGGGCGGTTGGGCCGGCGTCTTCCAGCTGTCGGGGTAGAAGCTGACAGCATCGTAAGAGTCGAACGGCTGATTGTCGTCGAAGGCCCAAGTGGGATCGCCAAAGATCTGGTCGGAATCCGTCACGGGCACCGCCTCGCTGCCAGCGACATTCCCATCATAGAATGCCATTGGGAGACGTGCGCATGAAATCCGGGTTTGATAAAAGACGCGATGCTGGACGGCAGGGCTGGTTGGTAGGAGTAGTGAGCCTTTGTCAAGGTGTGTTGTAAGAATGGGGCGGTTCGTCGGCCGATGCAGTGGCCGGTGGCCTGATGATCAGTCCAGGGCAACGTATAATGGCTCAAGGTTTCTGGGCACCCGCTCCGGGGGGGCGCGCGCGAGGTGTGGGTGGTGTCGTGGGGGGTGGACGGTGCGGCGGTGCTGGGCAGCGACGGGACCGCGAGATGGAAATTGCTCTGCGAGGCCCGTGGCAAGGGGGGTGAGGAAATCAGGATTCGGGCGGTTGGGCGGGAGGTGATGGTTGTTGTTGTTGTTGGTTTGTTTCTGGGTGGAGGGAGGGAGGGGGGGGGGGGGAAGGGAAATGGGAACTGAGGTGGAAGGGACGAAGGAGATGGAAAGCGAGGATGGCAAGGTTTCACATTCCGCGAGCGAGCGTCCCGTCGCCGCTGTCGTATCGCGCTCGCTACCGTACCTACTTAAGTAGGTCGCACTACGACAGTACTTACTCGGCCTACTGTGCGTACAGAGAGGGCATCCCATGTACGGGGTTGGATGTATCCAACTAGGTATGCAAGTACATTACTGTCCATGGTTATCTAGGGTGTGTCTGGACGGGCGTGCTTGCGCTTTCTTTCCAAGGCTCTCGACTCGACCGGCCGGTGGGCTCGTTGTCTCGGCGCGCCGCGGGCACTACGACAAACCCTGAATGGGAGGGGAGGGGAGGGGGGAGGGGATCAATATCGGCGGCTGCGTGGTTTTCGTCACGACGGCCGGCGGCAGCAGCATCAGCAACCGCAACCACAACCGCAACAGCAGCAGCAGCTTACTACTGTTAGTTAAGATATGGGAGGTATGGCAGCAACAGCGTGGCGCCGTGAACAGGCACACGTCGGCGCGAGGGCGTTCATCAGCTACGGCTGTGTGTGTGTGGTGTGTGTGCGCCAGTCGGTGCCGTACGAGCGAGGCCCGACCCGTGCGATCATCGACGATGAGCGGACATTTCCAGATACTGAGCGAACGCCAGGGGAGGCAGGCAGGCAGGCCATGGTGACTCCTCCTCCTCGTCCCAGGACAGAAACATGGAGCGGGAGGCAGGCAGGGCGATGTATATCGAGTCGCTCGTACGTGTGTGTGCAGGGGCCGGGTTCCCTCAGGAAATCGAACGATACTGAGACAATTCGAGCTTAGTCGGCCCCGCCCTTGCGCTGGGCCAGCCAGCCCGCCAACCGCCAGCCGGGCCAGGCCTGATATTGTCGCTGCGCTACCGTGTAGACAAGGACCGCTAAGCCCAAGAACCGGTAGGGGTCTCCCCGAGGCTAAACCGAGAAGAGACAGAGGAACGCGAGGGAAAAAAAAAACGATGGTTCTCTCGTACATCCACACATCCATAGTAGGGGGACACGGCCCAACCGTCAACGCAGAACTGGGAAGGGTGGTAGTGGTAGGTATGTACTATGTAGCACTCACTCACTCACTCATCCAGTCGGGACTGGGGAGGGGGGGAAAGGGGGGCGCTGGAAGGGACAGACGGACGGACGGACGGACGGACGGACAAAGTTCCAATTTGCCATGCGGCCAGGGCTGTTCTCCAGTTACCTGCATAGGTTGCCTGCCAGCAGCAACCCGCTCCCTTTCTTTCCACCTGTGTTTGCCCATCTTCACACAGTCTCTTGCCGGCCGCCTGCTACCTGCTAGCCTGCTCAGGTACCCGGTTACATGCATCCGTACTTAAGTAGAGACCTCCAGTACTAAAGTAGTGTCAGCCAGCCCTGTCCGGCAAGGGATCCATCCATATTGCCTGCCCGTGGTTGGGCTGCTGGTTATCCCGAGCGAGAGCCGCTTTCATGGGGAAGATCAGGTACCCAAGTAGATACATAGGTAAGTAGGTAGGTAAGTGCTTACATGTAATGTATTACCTCCTACTTCGTACCTACTGAAGACCGTTGCGAATGCGTGCCGCGAAGCAACGGACGGGCTGACTGGCGGACTGGGCTCTCACTGGGAGACAGACAGGTGGGCAATTGGGCTGACCGACTGGCACCTCTCTCTCTCTGCCTCGAATCTTACAAGGAACCCCCCTCGACCCCCTCCTCGCGAAGTCCAATTCCCACGTTTCCGTAGCGAATGACAGTCGTTGCCGAGCGGCATCCGGCAAACGCCTCGCCCTGCGTGCCCTGCGTAAAATCCGCCCCCCACGTATAGTACAGGAGTTGCGTATGCCGTGATGCAATTCACTTGCTCGCCAAATGGGCCCCCCCATGGCCTTGCCGAGTTGGTGTGAGGCGGCGCTGGCCGCGGTATCACCGTGGCACCCAGGAGATCCATCCGCCCGTCCGTCCGTCCATCCGTCCCATTCATTCATTCATTGCCTGTCCTGGCCTGCCCACGCCACCCACGGCCCCCCCCTTCTTGTCCACTTGTCCACCTGCAACGCCCTGGCCGCCCGGACTCCGAGCCTGCGATGGGTCCTCTTTCGTTGATCATCCGCCTCCACATGCCTGAACCATGACGGCCGTCAGCGACCATGGGAAAGGGCAAGGAAAGACAGAAAAAATCAAACCCGTTTCTACGGCCAGAAAGGCGGCCCGTCTCCCCGAGACCTGTCAGCCTATCTTTGATCGCGGCCGAGGATGAGTGAGGGTGTGTGTGAGTGAGTGAATGAGTGAGCGTAACAGAGCTAATCCAATGTTGGGATCGAGCCCGTCGACCCCTCGTTGGGCCCTATCCGAGTCATCCGCCCGTCCATCGCGCATCACAAATCCCCGAGCCCCCCCCCCCCCCCCCCCCCCCCTAACGGCACGCATCATCACGATGCATTGCAGATGCACTCGACGGAGTCATCCCACCCCTCCCTGCCAGTTTGCCTCTCACGTCTCTGGCCGTCCTGCGTCCGACCAACTCCGCCTCTCGGCGTATCTGTATTTCGACGATCCATCCCTTTACGCCTCTTTCCTAACGTCATGGAGCCCAGTGAAAACCCCCCCATGTTGACCTGCATAGGTCCTGCATAGGTAGGTAGTCGGGCCCAAGACGTTCACATGTACGGAGGGTTCAGCCAATTCGCCGATAGGAGGACCCGTTCCAGGCTGAGGCACGCAGTCGTGTAAACGTACGACAATGAATCATATTGCAATACAGGGTCCTGGCCCTACGCGCCTCCGTGTCCGTGTACCGTTCCAAGACACAGTATATTTTCCTTGTACAAAAACAGCGTGCATCGGGAGAAAAAACGAAGTATCCCTGCCCTGAAAATTGCAGGTGGCTGACAACTGGATGTCTTGTGAGACAGTTCTATGGTATCGATATGTTTAACAACTCCCCCCCCCCCCCCTTTCCCCGAGATGTGAAAACCTGCACCCTGTGCGGTTTTCCATAAACCCCCCACCTCTTCGAATATACAGCACTTCATAAGTCATCATAAACACGGTGCAGCATGTGACAAGCCCTTCCGTGCCCGGCTAAAGCCAGGGAAGGAAATAGGGAAAGAAAAGAAAAAGAATTCTGCACCACGTCTCTGCACCAATTGGTTTCACTCGCGTGATTAAGCCCCTTCTAGTTTTGGGGCGTTCTTCGGAGTGGCGTCGCCCGCCGGTTACCAGATGTCTTCCGACGACTGCACCATCTCGAGCGTCGGCGTTTTCGGCTGCATGCTCTTCATCCGCTTGCGGTCGGCCTTGGTCACGAGCGACGGGGTGATGGGCACGCACGGCGTCTGGGGCTGGTACGGCGAGTACGGCACGGGGGCGCCGGTCCAGGGCGTCCGCAGGGCCGAGGGCGACAGCGGCGCCCGCTCGAACACGGTCTGCTTGGTGGTCTGCGTCGACGGCGAGGCCAGCGAGGGCTCGTAGGCCCGCAGCGGCAGGGCGCCGCCCGTGCGCACCGCCGACGGCGCGTTGGGCCGGGAAAAGGTGGCCCCGGGCTTGGGGGAGGCCGGCAGGGTCGGGAAGCGGTTGACGCCCGGCTTGGGCGACGACGGCAGGCCGACCAACGGCGTCGTGGATCTTTCCGACGCCGCGGACGCGGGGTCCATCTCGCTGGGGGCCTGGGAGACCTGGCGCGAGTGCGAGTTCGAATGCGAGTAGGCGTTCCGGCCCATCTGGGCGTCTATTCTTTCGTCGATGCTCATGGTGCTCTCGGGCGAGACATCGGGCGGGGTGATGGGCGCTAGATGGCGGGGGGTGCGCCGGTCCAGGTAAGGGGCCTGGTCGGTGGGCACCGGCGGCGGCGGAGCCGGCGCATACTGCCGCGGCGGGATGCGGTCCATCTCCTCGCCCTCCTGCGGCGGGAAGGCGCTGGATTGCGGCGTCATAATGGGCGACGAAATGCTGATGCCCTTCATCGCCTTCTTCCGCCCCGGCGACTTGAGGGCCGAGAGCAGCGACGAGGCCCGGGACTGCTTTTCCGGCTCCGACTTGGCCAGATCCAGGTTGGCCGGTTTGGCCTTGGACTTCCGCAGGAAGCCCGCCGATTTGGGCGTGGGCGGAGGTGCGCCCTGCTTGGCGAGCGGCGCCGGGGGCTCGTCCAGGACCACCCCGGCCTGTTTCGCTTCGTCCTGCTCCATCACGTACTTGTACATCTCCTCCAGCTGTTGTTGCGCCATCATGCGGTCGGCGGCCACTACCGTTGGGTCGACCAGCGGGTTCACCCCAAGGGTACTGGTGGATTGAGGCGAAGACGGGAAAACGTAGGGGTTGGGGAGCTTCTCTTCCTCGTTGGGCGTGGGCCGCGAGAAGTTCTTGATGGGCGACCGGGGCGACGCTACTGGGTAAGGGAAGTGGTCGCCGGTGGGCTGCTGGGGAGGCGCGAAGGCAAATTCGACGGTGAAGTCTTGTGCGTCCTCCTCGGCGGCGGCAAGGTGCGCGCGGCGCTTCTTGGAGAGGATCAGGAGAAGGATGGCAACGATGACCAGCGACAGGGCGTAGGAGCCGACGATGCCGCCAATCTGGGCGGGAAGGTAGGCCGGGTCACGGAGGGCACCAGCAGAGAGCGGAGGGCCGTCTTCGGGGGCAGGGGCTTCGCTGTAGTCAAGTATCAAGGGCGTGTCGTCCCGAGGGAGGATGTGCAAAGGCGCGGCAAGACAGAAGGAAACGAGAGTGGCAAGCTGATATAAGACGGAGACCAGGCACACGGAGAGGGGGGTGCTATAAAGCCCGGGTTGCATTGTGCTGGAGCCGGGGATTCATCCGTGCCTGATTATGGACGCAAAGATCAACAACCTCCTGGCGGATTAGTCGAAACGCATGGTGATCGAGAAGTGACAAGGTCCGGCGCACAACAGAGAGGACAAAAGGGTATATAGCGGCTGGTGATGTTCGGCAGTGTGTCGGGGGTGGGCCAGCCATCCCCGGCCGCGTTGACGATAGGGAATCGCCGCATGGCATTGGCGCCCTGCATTCGCCTGTGACCGCCGAATCCGAGAATAGCGCCCACTGAGCGCGAGGTGTTCGAATTGCGCTCGACGGCCACTCGGCCCTCTCGCCATGCTGGTTGGATAGTCGGCGCAGCTTGTAAGCGCCCGGAAGAAGGTGCCTATAGCCTGATTGGCCGCCCGAGCATCACCGCATCCGTCGACCCCGCATCGGTTCCCCTGTCCCTTGCGTCGCTATCCGTCCTGATTGGCGACGACCGTAGGCGATCCCGCCCCAGCCCGGCCCCAGGAGACCCTCCAAGCCTGTTGCCGTAGGGTATTCACTCACACACACACAGAGAGAGAGAGGACAAGCCGATGGGGCCTCCGGGGGTGAGGGAGGGGCCTTAACGGGGAGGTTAAGACCAGTGCTCGGTCCATCACCACCTATCTGGGCCCCGTCACTGCGCCGTCATCACCGACCCCAAAGCCTAACGATGTGACGAGCTGACGGGGTGGACGGGCTTCTCTCCCATATCGGACTGGTGACTGAGCGGCTGAAGCCCAACAGCAACTTCATGATGGGGAGGCGACTGGCACCGGCACTTGCGGGGGAGCGGGCAATCCGCCTACCCTGGCCGAGAACAAGCGCGCCGGTGATCTGACCATCGTCTTGCTCATCACGACCGGCGACGTGATAAGCCCGAGCACTGGCTGAAGCAGATGATGCAGATGATACACTGCATGACAAGCTTCTCACTACTCCGGGTCCCCGGGATGAGCTATGCGACAGTGGGTAGGGGGAAAAAAAAGCGCTGCAGAACCAAGACAAGGCACGAGGTTGCGCTTGGATCTACTTGGGCTACGATGGCTGGCAAGGGAGGCATGGCACCATGGAATGGCGGCGGGAGGGATGAGGGATGGCCCTGCACAGAAGGATCGCCGTGGACGGCAGGACGGCACCGACAGTTGCCGGGCGGTAAAAGAGACCGACGGTTGGTTAGGAACCGCGGAAGTCTACCTCTTAAAGCACCACGAGTTTATGCGAACATCATGAAGGGCGAGAAACGGGGTCGCGCATATGGGGGGGGCCAATGGATCGGGTCCGAGCCGGTGGTCCTCCAATATGAGGTTCTCCTCCAGTCTGGATCCTTTCGATGGCTGCTCAATGGGTCGAGCTGAAGAGTCGAGAAGTCACCTGAAGCCCTGCACGCCCTGTTTTGTCTTGCGTGGCTGCTTGCGCCATTGAGGCCAATGCAGTCATTGGTGCAACGCTTCTTCCTCATCCTCGAACGACTGGCGCTTCCCATCCAATGCATTGATCACATTCAGCGTGGGTAAGGTTTCCATCGGGTGGCGACCGTGGCTCCCGCACGTCACCTGACAGCGCGTCTCCTTCGCCCACTGGTCTAGCCCATACCGCGAAAACCAAACACGTACTTGCCCTGAATCATCCAAACGCGCTTCCACCACTCTGCCACCACCGGCTTCCCACCCATCTGCTTTACCCGCACGCGTCCCGAGCCGCATCGGGCGCCTTGTGCTGTTCTCGTGTCCCTGCTCTGGCGATGCCCCCTCCGGCCCGGCCTTGATTACGCGTCTTTCGCCATGCCGGCCACCGATGACCAGGGCCGCTTCGAGTCGCTGAACCAAGCCCAGAGGCGTGCTGTGTGCTCCGATGCCTCCACCGTCGCCATTCTTGCCGGCCCGGGCAGCGGCAAGACCCACACGCTGACGTCGAGGGTCGTCTGGCTCGTCGACCATGTCGGCTACCAGCCGTGCGATGTCCTCGTCGCCACCTTCACCGTGCGGGCAGCTCGCGAGATGAAGGAGCGCATTGGGAAGGCCCTGGGCGATGGCCGGGAGAAAAAGATCGTCCTGGGCACTTTCCACAGCATCGCCCGGCGCTACCTGGCCGCCTACGGCCAAAGGATCGGCCTGGACCCCAAGTTTGGCATCGCCGATGATTCCGACTCGAGGGGCATCCTCACGCGCATTTGCAAACGACTGCAGGTCGCTATTGACCCCCCGGCTGCCAGGGCTTGGATTAGCAAGAAGAAGGCCAAGGGTTCTGTCCAAGAGCCGTCGGCCGGGCGCAAGAACGCCAACACGGTCGAGTCCAAGGCCTTTGAGACATGCTATGCAGAGTACCAGCAACACCTCGAAAGGTCCAATTTGCTTGATTATGACGATCTGCTTGTACGCTGTGTCGAGCTGCTACGCAAGCATCCTTCCTGCGTCTCCAATATCCAAGCCGTTCTGATCGACGAGTACCAAGATACAAACGGCGTCCAGTACGAGCTGATGAAGCTCTTTGCCCAGCAGAGGCAGCGAATCACCATCGTTGGAGACCCAGATCAGAGCATCTATGGATGGCGGTCAGCCGAGATAAGAAATCTGCTGCGCTTCATCAGAGACTTTGCGGGGACCTACGAAGTGTCCTTGGAAGAGAACTATCGCTCATTTAGCTCGATTCTTGAAACGTCGCTGAAAGTGATACAGCAAGACAAGGATCGCTACCAAAAGCAATTGCTGCCGGTGCATGCGAAGGGCACGCGCCCAGTGCTGCGCAAATTGAAAAATGCAACCAACGAGGCCGACTGGATCGTTTCAGAAATCAAACGCGCGATGGCCATGTCCGGTGGCATGATCCGCCCTGATGACGTTGCCATACTCCTGCGGTCGGCTTCGCTGTCGCGTCATATCGAGTCCGCCTTGGGCCGGGCCGGTATGGCCTACAGGATGGTTGGTAAGTGATGACATACCCTCTCGCATACCATAGATGTGTGTTTCTGACTCATCATAAGGCGGTTTCAAGTTCTACGAAAGAACGGAAGTCAAGGTTGTGCTTGATTACCTCCGCATCATCCACCAGCCGGATAACAATGACGCCTTGGCTCGCATCATCAACGTCCCGAAGCGAGGTATCGGTGATACCACAGTGAAAGCTCTCTTGGAGGAAGCCGAGAAGAATTCACTAAGTCTCTGGGCGTTGTTGCTGAAGCACTGCCGCGGTGACCGGATCTCGAAAACAACCATCAGAAAGCAATCGGAACAACGGCTTAGTGGAGAGTTGATAAGACTGATTCATGGCCTGCAGGTAAAATGGCGACAACCGGCTGCTGACAAGCAACTTGATCTTGTTGGGCTGATCGAGAAGCTTCTTTCGGACCTGCGGTTCGAAAAGCACCTCGAGGACACCTATGGCGATGAGTATCAGACTAGGTGGGCCAACGTCCAAGAATTTGTCAACCTCGCCGCCGAGTTCATGAAAGACTCAAGTCTGGCCGAGGAGGACGTGCTCCCTGAGATTGAAGGCCTGCAACAGGTCCAAGAGAACGATGTTCTGGCCCGGTTCCTTGCCAACGTCTCTCTCGCGTCGGACAAGCAGACAGATGACAACGGCGAGGAAGATAAACCGCTCGTCACTGTCTCCACAATCCATGCTGCCAAAGGCCTGGAGTGGCCTGTGGTATTCATTCCGGCCGTGTACAAGGGCTCCATTCCTCACATGCGGTCCGACGACGAAGCAGAAGAGCGACGCTTGCTATATGTGGCCATGACCCGTGCGCAAGCCTTGCTGTACCTGAGCTGCCCTCTTTACAGCTTGCAGGGAAGCGGCGAGGGCCTCGAGATGTCACCTTTCATCGAAGATCTCTCCTCAACCCACTTTCTCAAGAAAGGCCCTACTTTTGAAAACCAAACCATGCAGAGTGTGGCCCAGATACTTGGCCGGGAGTTGCCTTCGGATGAAGTCATTTACAAGGGCATGGCCATGATGACGCCTATAGAAGACAACCTCTTTCCTGTTGACCCACTGGAAGCAAAGCAGCCTGACAGCCTAGCCGGCGGTCCCTCTTCAGATGCTCGCCCGCCCAAACGTCCCAAGACCCGCCACACGAGCAGCTCCAGTCGCGTCGATCCGGAAACGGTCGAGGGTTGGAATGCACCCTACGCAACCACGATGCAAAAGTCGTCCTCCTTCACTTTGCCTGGCTTCACCACGGCAGGTGCCCATCACGAGTCAAACCCTCCAGCGCTGATGCCCAAACCCACGGAAGGCAGCAAACCTGGGCCGAGGGCGCCCGTCAGGGGTAACAGCAACAGGGCGCCCACTCAGAGGTCTCTGCTTGGGTTTGTTGTAACAGGTCATGACAAGTCGAAGCCCACAACGAAGCCGTCTGTCTCCAGTTCTGCCTCACAATCATCATCGGGGGTTTCCCAAAGTTCCGGGAGGCCCTCTAGTTACGGCGCAAGACAACCCTCACTGCCCTTGCCCAGAGTTAAGGAAGCAACCGCCATCGAATCAACTTTGTCCCATCATAAGTTGGGATCGGCAAAGTTGACAGGGCGGCCAACCCGCCCCCCTTCAGAAGTGATTGGCCCAGGCAAAGAATACGCCTGCTTTTCGAGCTCGCCACCCAAACCCGACCAGGAACCCGAAGATGTAGCGGTGCCTGAAGAAGAACAGACGAGGCCGGCGCCCTGCTTCCATACCACGACCGTACACGCTCCTCAGGTCTTTCGAGGGGTTAAGAGACCTGCCGGCTTGGGACGCGAAAACATCGCACCTATGGAGCGGTTAAGAAAGCCGTTCAAACCACTAACAATGAATCGCAATCGCGGCCCAGGCCCCAACTGAAGTTGCTGTGTCTTGGGAGAGAGAGACCTGCGGCGGCTCTGCATCCCGTGTAGGCGGGTAGGTTTGCATCGCATAGCGAGCTACGTGTGCTAAATTTGCCACGAGGGCGCTGCTGTGCTCCTTCGGTTGCTGGAGGACTAGAGCTCGACCCAACAATAATAACCCTGCGAACCCATGCCATCTCCAGCTGTGAGGCCGCTATTGCAGGCTGAACGAGATTTGTTGAGAAGATGGTTTCTTGATGCTGCTCTTTTGGGCTCTCGTTACTACTTGTTATGGTGACCAGCCTATGCATATGCAGTACAGAGCCGAAGAGAGGGACCCCTAGCGTGTATCCCTTCACCACTTATGCCGCCTACAAATACTCGCAGTAACACCCTCACTTCGACTCCCCATGAGTAATGGGTGCGCAACCGTAAGCTTTGCTTTACATCAGCGGTGAAGCTTGCATTGACTATGACCTCGTGAAGACCTTTGTTCCGAATTTCCAGACTTCATCCACAACCAGCTCCAGTCTGCCCTCGTTTGGCACTTCGGACAATACCACCATGTCAGCATCGGCACCCTCCTCCAGGCAGCCCTTGACCCGGTCGACTCCCAGCATAGCGGCCGGTGTCGAGGTGACAGCCTTGAGTGCCTGTGGTATGCTTGCACCGGTCCAGTTCAAGAAGTTGTTCACGCACTCGAGCAGTGTTATTGAGCTTCCAACGTCTGTTAGCCGCGGGTTCCAGCGTGGGGAAGTAGGGGTCAGGCGCATTGCACATACCTCCCGGCAATCCTGTCAGAACCCTCCAGGATCAACTTGGGGCCCCTTTTCACAATGTGGTTGGTGCAGTCGCCGTTGGTCCACTGGTAGGTGCCGTCGGGCAGACCGACCAGGTGCATGGCGTCGGTCACGAGGATGAAACCCTCGGGGTGGGCGTTGAAGGCGATCTTGATGGTGGTGGGGTGCAGGTGCTCGCCGTCCGCGATGATGCCAAAGTACGGGCGCGGGAGGCTCTCGGCAATGCCCAGGACGCCGAAGATGCCGGGGTTCCGGTGGTGGAGCGGCCGCATCGCGTTGAAGAGGTGCGTGATCATGGTGGCGCCGGCGCCCACGGCGGCCGAGGCCTCCTCGTACGTCGCCTCGGAGTGCCCGATGGAGAAAATGATGCCGCGGCGCGTCAGCTCGGGGATGAGGCTCGTCATCGCGCCGAGCTCGGGCGCCGCCGTAATCATCTTGATCCGCGGCGGCTCCCCCTCCGGGGCCCCCGAGACGAGGTTGTCCAGCCCGTAGCAGTCGGCCAGGTCCTCGAAGCCGGCGGCCTGGCGCAGCACGTCCACGTTGTGGATGCCGTTCTTGGCCGGGTTCAGGAATGGGCCCTCGACGTGGGCGCCCAGCGACTCGGCGCCGTCGTCGGCGGCCTGCCGGTGGCCCGAGGGCCCCAGGAAAGGCAGGGCCTGCTGGTACAGCTCGGGCGTCTGGCTGGTGATGGTGGGCACGTACGAGGTGACGCCGGTGGCGACGAGCTGGCGGTTGACGTCCCGGACGGCCCGGGCGTAGGCGGCGGGCTCGGCGCGCGTGCTGAAGTTGAAGCCGAAGGCGCCGTTGAGCTGGCACTCGACGAAGCCGGGCGCCAGGATGCGGCCGCCGAGGTCGAGGGTCTCGTCGGGCAGGATGAGGTCGTCGAAGAAGGCGGCCTGGCTCCGGACGATCTTGCCCGTCACCGAGTTCACCCAGAGGTCCTCGCCGACCAGCTGCTCGCCGCGCAGGACGCGGCAGTTGGTGAACTTAGTAATGCCGTTGCCCCCGTTCTTGGGCGTCGACTTGGGCGACGGCGGAAGGGAGTGCGGCATGTTTCTGACGATGGCGCGCGGGGCGAAGGGGCAAGAGGGAGGGTGCGACGGGCAGTCTGGGACTGGAATAATGATAATTCTCGTTCACGCAGTGGGTGAAGGAAGTGCGTTCCGTTAGGTCTCGTCGAGTAGCAGGACAATAGCCCCGTGTGCCAATATTAGAGTTTCCATGAAGGCACAAATGGCGGGCACCATGGAGGGCAGCAGGGCTGCCCTATAACGTACTCTACTCTACGCTACTCTACTCACCCATCCATCCATCCATTTGGGATCGCACCCCCATCGTGACGTTCCATGGGTGGGGGGGGGGGGGGGGGGGGGGGGGGGGGGGGAGCCGGAGGCGCACGACTAATGACGCCCCGGTGCTGCCGAAACCCGGGGAAGCTCGACGACGTCGTCTCGCGCCCCCCATCCATCCCAGGGCCCGCCCGGCTTATCAGACGACGCCCGGGAAGGAAGGCCGATGATAGGAGACGGCGCGACAAAAAAAGACTGGGCCCCATGTTCCCCTGTGGGGGGTGACAGCATAACGACCGAAACAACTGCGTGGTAAGTGAGGCATGACGATGGGCCTGGCCCTTCCCACCAGCGGCGCTTCCGGCGCTCTTTGTCGATGGGCAAGCTACCACGTGAGCCGGCTCTCTACGGGCATTCGTGGGCGAGGTCGGGACGTGTGTGTGTGTGTGGGTGGGTGGGTGTAGCCCCCCGTCCGGGTCCCTCGGAGCGGCTCTACTTAGGTAACAAAACTCTCGGCTAGCTTGCGGGCCGAGTGAAGCCGCTCGCGCCGTGCTTGTTACTGCGTCTCCATGACTTTGAGGGTGTGTGTGTGTGTGTGGGTGTGTTAGCTGCTAGCAAAACAACACGCAGCGATAGGGCGCCGGCTCAGAGACATTGGGGGAAGCCGGCGTTCTGGACGCATCCAGGACGGCCACTCGGTCACTCTGTGCAAATGTAAGGTAACACGGGTGCGCGCGCGGTGGACAGCTGACGACGTCAGGGCCGATTGTTCTGGCATGTGTATGTATGTATGTGTGTGTGTGCCTTTTGCTCTTTTTCTCGGCGGTGCCACCCGGCCGACGACGTAACGTTGCGAAGTTCCACCATTTCGCTCCCCCCCTCCCTCCACTTCCTTGGCTGGCCCCGAACGGGGGATCGACATCCATACCACGTTGGAATGAAGACCTGTCCCGAGAGCCCCGAACAGTAGTTGCACGCGGAGAATTGAACAAGAAGAAAACAGGACAGCCAGAGCCTGACGACCGGTTCGACCCGGAGAGCCGTGGCGCACGCCTTATCGACAAAATGCCCAACAAAAAGACCATGGACAATAGTGACCCAACTTTCCATCCCCTCTCCCTCCTCCAGTGGCTTGTCCGTAGGGTGAAGTGGGGCAAACAACCTGGTGCTGGAAGCTCAGATAACAGGCTGGAAACTCCAGTCTTTCTTTACGGCCCAGACTCCGGGTGCACTCCGACGCGTCTGCCCAAAGCCTGGGAAAACACTCCTGACAATCTCCGGAATGCGGACCGTTGCCGCCCGTCGGGCACGTCATGTTCAACAGCCCCCACCACCCAGCATCGCATCGGGGCTCCGGGGCCAAGAAGCCGGGAGACTCGGGACCGAATAACAGATGGCACCGAGACAAAATTGGGTGGTTCCCGGGCCGCATATGTAAATTCAGTAAGGGCTGCATCGTTGAGGAATCGTGAAGACAACACGGAGGCATATACTTACGTACTTGGGTACTTACATCGGTATACAGATGCACTACCTATGGCACAAACACCCGGTTCTTCAGGGATACTTTCCCCGAGCCATCATGAATAGGTAACTACTTATATTCTATATTCGAATCGTTATTCTCAGAGGCGTGTTCAAGAGTGGTAATTTCATGGGGTTCTCATCACAACGGCCCCCGCCCTTGCCTTTTTACGTAGGTACTTAAATACTTAAGTAGGTCGGTCTTCCATATGTACGACAACCAATAGCAGCGAAATATAGGGACAACCCTCAGCACCCTCCGTGTGGCCCACTGAGTTCCATTGTCCTTTCCCGGAGCCATGCGCTGCGAGAGCTGTTATGCGAGATGCAGGTGGTTTCAATGTTACGCATACGTCTAAGAGGTAGGTACTTGGGTATGTAAGTACCTAATCTAGGTAGATAGGTATGTATGTACCTACATAGATAAAGTAGGTAAGTACCTATATACATGGGGCGAAGCGTTCTCACTGTTATCGTTTACACTGTGATTGGGGGGTTGGAACCCCCACGTCCCATCGCCCCTACAACAACCTGCGATCGTCTTTGCTTGTCTCCCAGGATTAAACGCAAGTCATATAATCCGATCGTGCAGCTAAAGGGTCGAGAAAATATCGAGGCGAAAACCAGCACGACAGGGTTTCCCCGTGGCCCCGGCGAACGACTCTATTTGGACCTCCCCTCAGTACATTATATACTCCAATGAAAGCAGAATGTGACATTTCCGTTCAAGAGACGGATCCAAGGACCGTGATCCACCGTGCGACCAGGACGTTGCATCACTATCAGATTCTCCGTCTCGTCTCCCGGACCCGAGGCTGCCCCCGCCGAGGGACAAAAGACATCGAATTCTGGTGGCATCTCACGGGGCCCCAGTCGACCTTCATGCTGGAAGCGGCTGGCTATTCCTCGGCGAAGCAGTGCAAACTGTTGCTATCTTAATTACCACTGGATCGGAAGCTCGTGCTTCTCTCCAAGCTGTTCTATGATCTTCCCCAGGGCTTCCTGGAACCAAGTTGGCATCGGGAGTGGTATGAAAGATGGCACTGAGTATACGGTTTTGAAGCCTGGATCTGCCGTGCGCGGGCAAGTACCTAAATGAACGATGACGTGGAGCAGAGGGCTGCTTCGTTGACTGGTAAAAGGAAATCCTCACCTGGGTCAGCCATAACAGCCTTGGTTCGCGCCTGACAACAGAAACGCCCATTCTCGTCTCTTGCCCCAGTACCATCCTAAAAGCAGCATACCCACATTATCTGCTCTCATGGTATGGATATAGTACAATTAAGGGTCCGCTGTTAGACTTGTACGTGGGTTATAGCCGAGAATGGGCGTTTCTGTTGTTAGGCGCGAGCCGCACTGCTTACCGGAAGATGCTGCGCCCCGCTCGTCCTTAGTAAGTACACAGTAAATAACCCTTACTGAGTAAGTACAGTGATGGAGCAGAAAAGATACCTAAGTAGGTAAGTAGGTACCTAGTGGAATGAGGGAAAGTGGGACAGTGACTGATTCGACCAGAAAGACCTCCATGATATTGATGTTGGATAGGTACAGGTTGTCTCTCTGCCTACATACCTCTTATTTAAGCACCCCCCAGTAGCCAGTGCTTCCCGCTCTTGCTCGCCAAAAAGGCTTAACCCCGTTTTGTCAAGACCCAATCATCCAATCTCGCCTGGCGTTTTCTTTCCCCAGCCCCCCCCACTCACTAAAAGAAAGCCCGTACACACGCCCATTGGAAGGAAGTACCTGGTCTTACTTCTGTCCACATGCCGACTGTTTTACTCAGGCCCCGCCTCCGGATGACAGCGCAGGGCTGGGCTGTCCAAAGACGAGAGCACTTCTTGCGACGCCAAAGCTTCCTGGGGTCATTCAAAGGTCCGGCGTGTCGAGAACCGGCGGGATCTCCCAGAGACACCGACTGCGCCCCCTGTAACCCCAGCGAAGTAGTTCTGTATCTGCCCTCCATGGATACACCGATCGTGTTCCCCGCTCAGCTATAACGTGACAGCCGCGACGCGGCGAGAGGAGTCGAGATGGCCGACAACGACCTTGACCCACTATGGCAGGACCTGGACTGGTACGTGACTTACACCCCGTTCATCCGCCCATCTCCATAGCGTCGGGTCCCTATACGCCGCGAATGGGCAGCGAGGACGGCGGCAGGCCAGAAACTCGGCCCCCTCGGCCCCCTCGGCGCGCTGCTGGCTGACGTGGCGACGACAGGGCCATCGGCCAGATGCTGATTATGGGATGGGACGGCACCGAGGTCACGCCCCAAATCCGCGACCTCATTGAACACCACCACCTGGGCTCCATTCTACTGACCGCCAAGAACCTCAAAAGTAAAGAACCCTGTCCCCTCCTACACCACCTTCGCTGACGCTTCCTGGGGAAAGCCGCCGAGCAGACGGCCAAACTGGTCCAGGAGCTCCAGACGATAGCCCACCAGGCCGGGCACCCCCAACCCCTGTTGATTGCCCTCGACCAGGAGAATGGCGGCGTCAACAGCCTGTTCGACGAGGATTATATATGCCAGTACCCCAGCGCCATGGGCATCGCCGCGGCCGGGAGTACCGAGCTGGCGTACAGCGTAGCCAAGGCCACCGCCACCGAGATCTCGGCCGTGGGCGTCAACCTGATCCTCGGCCCCGTCCTGGACGTGTTGACCAATGCGCGACACCAGCCCCTGGGCGTCCGCGCCGTGGGCGACGACCCCCAGGAAGCCTCGCAGTACGGCATCGCTACCATGAACGGCTACAAAGACGCCGGGCTGGCCACGTGCGGCAAGCACTTCCCCTCGTATGGCAACCTCGACTTCCTGGGCTCCAGCCTGGACATGCCCATCATCACGCAGACCCTGGAGGAGCTGAGCCTCAGCGCCCTGGTGCCGTTCCGCAACGCCATTGCCACGGGCCGCCTCGACGGCATGTTCGTGGGCGGGGTGGGCATCGCTAACGCCGGCATGAACGTCATGCACGCCTGCCTGTCGGAGCAGGTAGTCGACGACCTGCTGAGGAACGAGCTGGGATTCAAGGGCGTCGCCATCTCCGAGTGCTTGGAGATGGAGTCTCTGATTCAAGAGTACGGGGTCAAAGGCGGCACGGTCATGGCCGTCGAAGCGGGGAACGACTTGGTCCTTCTCTGCCGCGCCCACGACGTCCAGCTCGAGGCCATTTCTGGCCTGAAGCTTGGTATCGAGAACAGCATCATCTCCAAAGAGCGCATCTACACCTCTCTGCGCCGTGTCCTGCGCATGAAGGCCTCCTGTGCTTCGTCTTGGCAACAGGCGCTGCACCCGCCCGGTCTCTCGCTACTGTCCAAGATTCACCCCACGCACCTGGAGCTGTCGCGGAAAGCCTACGATCACTCGATAGCCGTGGTCCGAGACAAGGACCAACTTCTTCCCCTCTCGCAGAGTCTCCTCCAGGAGGAGGAGCTCCTCCTCCTCACCCCCCTCGTCAAGCCCTTGCCCGCCTCGGCGGCGACCAAAAGCATGATGGAGAAGGCTGCCGGGAAGAACGGACCCGGGTCCCTCCACGAGAGGTGGATTCACCAGGACAGGGGCGCCATCATGAGCGGCGAGGGGGTATTCCGCGAGCTTGGGAGGTCGATAGCACGAACGCGCCACGGGAAGCTCCTGCATACCTCTTACACGGCCAATGGCCTACGGCCAGGTGAGTCAACCACGCGACCCTCCCCTGTAGAAAGGAGCCCAAGCCCTGATCTGGTGTCCATCCGCCTACCGCAGTCCACGAAAACCTCATTAACCGGGCGTCGGCCATCGTGCTGGTGACGGCCGACGCGAACCGCAACTTGTACCAATCCGGATTTACCAAGCACGTGGCCATGATGTGCCAGATGCTTCGAGCTTCGGGGCAGAAGAAATCGCTCATCGTGGTGGCCGTGAGCTCGCCTTACGATTTTGTCATGGACAAGTCGATCGGGACGTATATCTGCACCTTTGACTTCACCGAAACGGCCATGGCATCTCTGGTGCGGGCTCTCTGCGGCGAGTTTGTTCCCCAGGGCAGCATGCCCGGCACCATGCGCAAGACCAAGAAGACATCTAAGAACCGCCAGCAGTGGCTGGTGGAAAGTTACGACCACGAGCGCGACAGCGCGGCTCTGGACGAGCTACTGGACCTCCTGGCCCGCTCCAGCACGCCAAACATGCCCTACGCGGGCAGCAACGCCCAGACCTTCCAGCTGTCCAACCCGTGCGTCGACGACGCACACTTTGTCGTGCGGAACAGCAGCACCCGCACGCTGTACGGCTTCGTCGCGACCTACTACGCCCAGGGCCTGGGGGCCATCGGCGCCCTCTTCGTGGACCCGTCGAAGCGCAATGTGTCGGTGGGCCGGTCGCTGCACCGGCGGGCGCTCAAGGCGCTGCTGCAGAAGCCGGGCCTCCAGAAGCTGCAGCTGGGCACGTCGCTCCCGGGGGTCTTCCCGGGGATGCCCGCCGATGAGCCGGGCGGCGGCAGCGGCGGCGGCGGCGGCAGCAGCAGCAGCAAGGCCTGGTTCGCTCACATGGGTTGGGACGTGCAGTTCCCGCGGCGCCTGGCCAGCCTGGCTATCGACGACGTGGCGGCCTGGACGGCGCCCGAGGGCCTGACGCAGAGCATCCAGCGGGCCCTCGTCTGCTTCGACCTCGTCCAGGGGCCCGAGAATGCCGAGGCGGTGCTCGGCCTCGTGGCGGCGCAGGCGGCGCCCGACGTCGTCGAGCTGTACCGGGCCGCGCTCGCGGGGCGGGCCTGCGGCGTGGTGCGCGCCAAGACCACGACCGACGACCTCCTGGGCACCGTCATCGTCTGCCCGCCCGGCAGCCCCCTGACGGCGCACATGCCCGGGCTGCGGCCCGGCCCCCACGAGAGCGTGGGCGGCATCCTGGCGCCCGTCGTCCCCTCCGGCCCGCAGTCCGCCCTGCTGCTCCAGGGACTGGCCCTGATGGGCCTGCGGCAAAGCAAGAGCCACAGGGCGACCCGGAGTGTGCTCAGTTACGTGCGTCACCAACCGGCCCGGATCTGCCTCCCTCCCGACCGTGAAGTGCCGGCTAACGCGGGGTGTAGGTACTCGATGATTTCCACGAGCCCCTCGCCTCCATGGGCTTTCAGATGCAGCACCCCGTCTTTGAGGAAGTGACCAATTCGCCCGACGACGTGAGCTTACCGTGCGCCTTTGCCGGGGATATGAAGTTTTCTGGCTAACGAGTCCTCCCAGTGGCCCGACCCGGTATAGACGGCTCGTTTCTTTGTTGTGTTATTTTGCTCCGGTACGGCTCGATGAAACTTTTATGATGCCATGATAAAGTAATGTTCCACCGTGTGTCATGGATGGAGGGGCGGGGGGAGGGGCGAGAGGGTTGAGGATCGTCTTTCCGTCTTGACGTTAGGGTGCATGCGCCGTAGTCTGTTAATTCAAACTCAAAGGCGAAGAAGAACAAGAGGAAGGAAGGAAGCGCCCATGCCAAGTCGTGATGTCGTCGTGCAGAGGCCCGGCTCTCCTAGACTGCATAGGGTTCAAGCACCTTAGGTAGAGATGGAGATCTCTCGGCGGGCTACCTACATATGTACCTAGGTGCTTACTTCAACCTCTTATCCAGTCCCTATGCGCTACCCCAAAAACTGCATGATCTAGGTAAGTTTCATTGCCTTCTGCCGCGCCGTGGTACATACAGGAAAGGCATCTTTAGCACTTATGCATCCATCCATCATGACGAGCGGAGTTATGTAGTATTTATATGTACCTACCTACATGATATGGAGGGTGGAGGGGCTCGCTTGTAAGTCAGGCCCTCGGCTCCACCACAACCTTTTCTTGGTGACGGCCATCATGCAATGCAACAGGATAAGCGCGACCGCTCAGGTCTAGGAAATAGCTTTCCGGGTCCATGTCGTGAAAGTGGCACAGCCGCGGCCGTGGGATGGTTTACGGTACGAAGTAGTGGGGATGGCAACGGGTCCGTAGAGTTCAGGCACCGCCGATTGTATACCGACGGGCGATGATGACGCTGGGCTGGGCCTCGTGGGAGGGCTGTTGGACTACCTTAGGTAGTTACCATCGAACCACAGCCACAATGAGCGCTAAAAAGAGAGAGGGAGAGGGAGAGGGAGCCCTAAGCCTACCGGCATGAACGGGTCCATCATGACCCAAGGTCCCATAGCAGGGTGCCCTGACAAAAAGACACTTGGCACGCGGTTGGTTTTGTCTCCTCCCCCGCGGAGAACCCCAGATGTTAATTAATGATGGATGGGGCACTTCCAGCCCATCCAGTCCATTCATTCCACCCGCCAGCCACGGATCTGAGAGTTCCCGCTCATCTCTCCTGGGTCTTCCGGTTTATATCCGGGTAAGAGAGGATCCTCAGCACCCGCTTTCTCTCGGCTGGACTTGTGGACAAAATGCTTATTTGTTGACTGGACAGGGGCCGTTGCGGATGCGAATGAGCATCCAGTTCATCTAGCCGAGTTTGTACATTAGTATCTACCTACATCTCTCCATGTAAAATGTACCTACCTACCACCTCTATAATGGATGTATGGGTGATCACACGGGCATTCGTTAGTTGTGGTACCGGGGGCGGCGACCATGAATCAATCCTGTAGCCCGTCCTGTAGCGCCCCCCCCCCAGCCAGCTAATCAAGTAATACGGTCCCATTGGATATGGGGGGAGAGGCCCGTATGGATGGTACATACTGTGTAGAACGGGTCCCCGTCTATTCTAACCGCATCCCATCCACATCCCACGCGACGATCAGCGCTTGCGGCTCGGATTGAACGACGACCAAACGAAACCCTCTCTATCTTCCCGTCCGCCCCCCCCCCCCCCCCCCCCCCCCCCCCTCCACCATCACCACGTCTTCGCATTGACAACCAACCCGCGTACGGGGTCCGCACTGTTTCGCTGCGCACGCGGCCCTGCGACCTCGAGCCCGCGCCCGTCGAGGGACACAACAATGCGATGGCCACTTTCAACTCCATGCCGTCGGCGATACCGTCCGGCGCCAGTCCCAACGATGCCCTGGGGCTGAATGCTGCCGCCGCCCTTGGGCCCAACAGCCTGGGCATCCAAGCATTCGACCAGGAGCTCAGCTTTGACGATGGCATGCTGTGAGTCTCCCACCTCCCTCTTTTTCCGCCGCCCGCTCCGCCGTCGCTCACTGCGCGCTCTCCCCCCTCCTCAACCACCAGGGACAGCGTCAACGGCGGGCTGCATGGCCTGCCCTTCAACTCGACCTACGACTTCGACCACTTCACCACCACCTTCGAAGACCCCTTCCACTACCCCAAGCCCTACGATGTGGCGCCCGAGCCCGGCGCGTACCCCGACGACGAGGGCTCCTCGCCCCAGCAGCTCGACGACAAGCTCCTCGGCTTCTCCGCCGTCGCCGTCAAGGCCCAGCCCGTCGACGACGCCACCGGCAACCTGGCGGACGTGGGCATGAGCGCCGAGCTGTACGGCATGTTCTTCGTCGCCGAGGACGTCTTCGGCGGCGAGCCGACGGGCGCCGCGCGCCCGCTCGAGCTGACGTGCTACCGCCGGAACCTCTGGCAGTGCTCGGGCCAGATCACGATGCCGCGCCACTGCGCCCAGGCCGTCAACGAGCAGGGCCGCGCCGTGCCCCTCGTCGAGTTCTACGCCGCCATCTCCGCCGCTGAGTCCATCGAGGGCAAGCCGACCGAGATCATCTCCATCCCCTGGAAGAGCAGCGCCGGCCACCACCCGCCCGGCCTGGGCGAGGGCCAGGAGACCAAGACGGCCGGCCCGCCCCCCCGCATCCCCCTCGACTTTCTCGGCGCCGGCCAGGACGTCGCCGACGGCCGCGGCCACCGCGTGGCGCTGCCCGTCTCGTGGAAGCGCCTGCAGTTCAAGTCGGCCACGGCCAACAACGGCCGCCGCAAGGGCCTGCAGCAGCACTACGTCGTCCGCATCACCCTCCTGGGCAAGATGAAGGTGGGCGGCGAGCTCATGAAGATTGCCGAGATCCAGAGCGGCCCCGTCATCGTGCGCGGCCGCAGCCCCCGCAATTTCGACGGGCGGAAGGACGTGCCCTTGTCCGGCGAAAAGAAGACGAGCGGCAGCGGCAGCAGCAGCGGCGGCGGCGGCGGCGGCGGCGGCGAACGCCAGCGGTCCCACACCCAGGACATACCGACGGCGACCCCCAAACAAGAGCGGGCCGAGGTACCGCAGAGCCTGCTCCAGTTCCAGCCGTCGGTAGGGAACTCGTCCCTGCACGCCCCTTCGGGCTCTGGCGACTGGGCCACCACCCCCACGTACGGCGGGGCGTCGTCGCAACCGTCCCAGCCGCCCCCGGCCAAGAAGATGTCCATGTCGCCGAACCCCGGCCGGCCGCCCGTGCCGTCCTGGTCGCGGGAGCCGTCCTCGTCGGCCGGCGGCAGCGGCCCCAGCACCACCACCAAGCCCAAGCCAGCCGCGCTGCGCAGCCACCAGGCCTCCCCGGCGGGGCCGTCCCTGCCCATCAGCCTCTCCCTCTCCGAGGACGAGCGCAGCCCCAACCACGGCGCCCACCCCCGCGCCTCCATGTCGGACGTGCTGCAGAGCCCGAACCTGCACCGCGCCGGCACGGCGGCGTCGCTGCACCACGGCCAGAGCAGCCCCTACGAGGAGGCCGAGCAGCTGTACGAGTACTTTCCCCTCAGCATCGACGACTGGACGCCGTTGGTGGATACCGTCTATCGTGAGTCTGATCCTCCCCCCTCTCCGCCCCAATGTACACACCTAGCCCCCCCGCCCCTTCCCCCTTCATGGCGAGAGGCCTCTTCACCGGCTCGATTGCTGATAGGTCAACGACACAGGGCCCCATATCGTCCACCACATAGCCGTGCCGCAGGAGATCAAGGCGCAAAAGGTCCGCAGCAAAGCCAAGAGGTATTTTTCGGCCGAGTAAAGCGGATACCTATCACGGAGAACGGGGTGAGGAACGGGCGGTAATTAATGAAGCTCACGAATGGAATGATTGTTGGCGCCGTGGTACTGGACGTACCAACACAGGATTCATAGTTCTTATTTTGCGATTCATTCTTTTTTTTTTTTTGTTTCTGTCGGCGGTGGCGGCGGCCGGGACGGAAGCCGTGGGATGGCTGAACGAATGGCTTATAGGACCTGAAGGTGAATGGCACTTGCGTGGCAGTGTGTGTCGACTTGGGGCGAATATACCCCCTTCTCCGGACGTAACCCTGGAGATCTTCCCCCCTCCCCCAAGCCCTACGCCCTGTCCTATTCATATAGAAGATAGGCCAAGAAATGTTTTTTGTCTCTTCAGGTTTCGATTCTGCATCTATATGAAGACCCCCAAAACGGGTCTTGTAAAGCCCCTCTCCCAAATGTGGAAAGGAAGCCCCCCTTGTCCAGGTCGCCCCTTCCCCCGTGACAACCTGGGGAAGAGCCACGTAAAATAACATCCCATGCTGTGCGATCCCGACAGCAGAAGCTCCTCCCTGGGTGGCTGGTATCATGCATGCTAAAGTGGAATATACTCGAAATGTCGTGTTAAAATAAAAGAATAACAAAAAAATAAGCCCCCTCTCCTCCCGGACTGGCCGGACTAGGCAGCCCCACCCACGCACGCGAGGGCGACAGCGGCGCCGAGGATGGAGCTCTCGAGGGCGGGGACCAGCTCGACGCGGCCGGGGTGGGGGCTCGCGGCGACCAGGCCGTCGAGGTAGGCCTGGCACTGGGCGCGGTAGGCCGGGTAGTGCTCGATGACGGAGCCGTTGTAGGCGACCTGGGTGTCGGCGGGCGGCGCCTCGGCGCCGGGGCCGGAGCGCGCGCGCTCCTCGGCCTCGGTCTCGTGCCGCAGCTCCCAGAGCGCGAACACCGAGGCCGCCAGGAGGGCCGCCGACCGCCGCGCGACCAGCGCCGCGAGGGCCCCCAGCGCCGCCAGGTCGCCCGGCGCCGGCGGCACGGCCGACGGGTGCGCCGCCGCGAAGTAGGGGAGCGCCGTCTCGAACGTCGGCGTCGGGTCGCTGTAGGCCAAAAAAAAAAGGGGGGGCGGGCGGTCAGACACGGAGCACACGGCGCGGGGGACAGCGGATGGGGAAAGGGCAAGGAGAAGAAGAAGAAGAAGAGGAAGAAGAAGGGGGAGGGGCGGTGATGGGGGGACGACGGGCAAAACTTACGCGGCGATCCGGGACAAGGTGGCCGTGTCCAGGGAGTAGGGCTTCTCCAACGAGGGGGGCAGGACGCCGCCGAAGAGGCCGGCGGTCTCGACGGCCTCGGCGAGGGCGAGGCGGCAGAGCTCGCCGAGGTAGAAGCCGGCGAGCAGGTGCTCGAGGGGCTGAAAGTCGGGGCGGGGGTGGGCGGCGCGCAGGCGGGCGTCCCAGCGCGTGCGCGGCAGGTGGCCGGGGCGGCGGCCGAACATGCCGAGCTCGGTGTTGACGATGACGCGGCGGGCGGCGGCGCGCCAGGCGGCGGGGCGCGCGGGGCCGAGCTTGGCGGGGCCGAGGGCGCCGACGGGCAGGTGCACGGCGGCGTTGGCGCCGGTGCCGAGGATGAGGCCGAAGCGCGCCGCCGCGTGCCGGTACGCCGCCGCGAGCAGCGTCGCCGAGCCGTCGTTGACGAGCGCCCCCAGCGCCACCGCCAGGCCCGCCCGCCCGCACGCCGCCTCGAGCACCTCGCCCAGGTCCGCCCCCAGCAGCCCGCGCGTCGCCAGGAAGCCCTTGCCCATGCCGAGCAGGCGGCCGCGTCCGAACGCCGTTTGTCTAAAGGGGGGAGAGGGGGGTTTAGCAGCCGTCCGTCGGAAGGGGGGGGGGAGGGAAGAAGGGGGGGAAAGAGGGCAGGGTAAGCAACAACGTACTCGACGGGGAAACTCCAGGCCAGGCCCAGGGGGACCGGACGGCCCGGCGTCCATGCGGCATCGGCCTCCAGCACCTCCTTGATGCGCACGGCCACCCAGTCGAAGAAGGCCGTCCCCTCGAGGAGCTTGACCTCGGGGGTGATCCTGAAGCTGTCCATGCGCACGATCTCGCTCGCGCGGGCGGCCGCCTCGCGGCCGCGCAGCTCGACCAGGGCGACGCGGAGGGTGGAGCCGCCGACGTCGAGGGCGACGTAGCGGCCCGTTTCGGCGCCGCTGGGCAGGAGGTGGCTGTACGAGGGCAGCATGGACTCGGGGTGGGCGTGCAGCCGCTCGCGGAACTCGAGCTTGAGCTCCGCGGCGAACCGCCGCAGCCCGTCGCCCTCGGTCGGGCCCAGGAACAGCGCCTCAGCCTCCCGGAGGAACTCGTCGATCCCCCGCGCCGCCGATGACGGCGACGGCGACGGCCGGCCGACGCGGCCGCGGCGGTGGCCCTCGAGGGCGGCGGCGGGGCTGACCCAGAGGGCGAACAGGGCCTGCAGGAACGACCGGCCCCGGAGCAGGCTCTTCAGGGCCGCGAGGAGGGCCTTCTGGACGCTCGTCATGGCAGTCGCGAGCGGCGGCATGACATCGGAGGGAGAAGGGGGGGGGAAGGCGAAAAAAGGCCGGACCCGAAGAAAAAGGGGAGATATGCGAAGGGGAAAAGGGCTCAGGGTGGGAGCACCCGGCAGGGGGCACTTAATAAGAAGAAGAGGAGGGACGACGGATCGGGTTCATCCTGGTGCCATTCGCCATCTCCACCCCAGAAAAGAGGTCAGGTACGAGGAAAGGGGGGGGGGGGAAGGGATCCTCCCGCGCCGACGCGGGCGTTCAAGCCTCGTATAGGCGAGAGGGCGGGAGAAATGGAACCTGGCAGCGGGTCGAGCAAGCCGGATGGCGGACCCCGGGGAAAGGGTAGGAGGAGGGCGAGAGCGAGTGTGGGTGTAGGTACGTGAGAGAGAGAGACCTAGAGAGAGAGAGAGAGAGTGTGTGTATGTGTGTATGCGTGTTATGTGTGTGCGTATGGAGGAGGTATGGATGAATGTGGAGGTCGGCTCTCCAGCTCAGGAGCATACGATGGGACGCAGGCGGGCGGCGCCCGCTCTGGGATTCGCTCCCGGATGGCACCTCACTAAGAATAGGCGAGCAAGTTACCTACATCTATCATTGAAGCTGGAGGTAGGCATCCAGTATGTAGGGTATGTAATGTACCTACTATGTAGGCGTCCACTCTAACAGAAGAGAGGTACAGTGCAATAGAGTGGGTTACAGCCGGGCAATTAGGATCCAGGAGGGCTGGAGGCGAGGGGGGGGGGGGGGAAGGGGACTTTGGACCCTTTTCCGTCCAAATGGGGGGTTCCGTGTCGTCTCGTCTCGTGTGGCCCCCAAAGTAAATGACGACTATGGCGTGCTTTTGTTGGTGCTGGTTGGAGCCGCGAGACGAGGGGTTGGTTGGCTGAACCTACGTTGCCTGATATTGCTGATATTGCCGGTTTCTTTGGGGGCCGCTGCTGCTCACCCTCCCGGCATCGCCACCCGCGTGTGTGTATTTTTTCCCCTGGATGCTGGGCTTGGCCTCCCTCCCAGTGCATTAGTAAGGTTGTTAGATTAACCTGCCACCACCCGACGGGGAGGAGGAGGAGGAGGAGGTGGTGGTGGTTGTGGTGGTTACTTCAGGTTTCGTTTTAGCATTGGAGGGCGTAGGTACACAACACGCACGCGCGCACGCGCACACTACTCTGGGTGACCCGCGTGGGCGTGGGAATGGTGGAATGCATCCTAGATGGTCGAGGGATGATGAGCCTGTACATCGTATCGTGGACCCCTCCGCCTCCCCTCTCTCGGCCGTCCAGGCCCATCTGGCCAGCCCTGCCGTCGCAAAGCGCCTAGTCGGGCAGGTGACTTCGCTCTTCGTATCTCGGTCGCTTGACCCCCTCCATCCGGGGGCCATGGACGGTGGTGGGAAAAGCCTGTACTATGTAACCATTGACCCCACGCGCTACGGGAAGCCCAGCAAATGGCCACTACGCCAGCGGGAACGAGGTTGGTTTTTTCCCCCCCGCTTAGTGAGGGTAAGTTGAATGGAAAGTAACCAGCCAGCCAGCCCGTCGGCTTCGAAAGAACCCCCCGGTCTGGAAGGGGAGGGGCGGAGGGGGGGGACCACGGCAGAGATGGGATTCGCGAAAACCTCCCCTCGTCTGGATGGATACCTACACAAACAGGTAGTAGCGAAGGAGAGGTAACTGGCCATCAATGTCTCACTCACTGCGGGCTCTACTCCTCCCTGCCCCGGTGCATATTGTACGTACCCGCCACAGCGCAGCCCGCGCTCGAGATGTAACGTTGTAGGGCCACGGATGGATGGAATGGGAAACAAGCAATGGCCAAGGTTCCGCCTGATCGGAATGGCGCCCCGAACAACGGACCCTGGAGGCGCGGGGGCTCGACACGAGGCGAAGTGGAAAAGATCGTCCCCGTGTTGAGGCGAGCCAGCCAGCAAGCAAGCAAGCAAGCCACGGGATCCCGACGCCACGCAATACCCGGGCAGGCTGTTGTTGGGATGGAATAGGGGACCGAGTCTATGGGAACTTTTATGTATCTATCTATTCACCTATCTACTGCATACCTACATGCTTATCCACGCATCCTTCTGTATGTACCCGTTTATGGGATGCGAATTCTTTCGACGGCACTCGGCGGTCGTATGGGAGTAAGGTTGTTCTTAGGTAGCTCGCTCACTAAAAACCTATACTTAAGCCAGGATGGGCCTTAAGTCTAGCGGGAGTATGTAGGTACGATAACGAAAATGAATACTGCCCGCCATTAGATGAAATCCCACCATCAGATCTATTATCAGAAGGGGCCTACCTATCCCACCATATGGGCAGCCCGCAATGGCTGGGCCGGCCTTCCGCGGGCTTTCCGCTTATCTATATCCCACTATTTGCCCTCCAACTGAGACAACTTGTTGAAGTAGGCTGTAACCCGCCGAACGTGCTGCCTCGAATCGCCCGCGCCGGATCGGACCTATGTAAGTAAGCTGTTCCATCCTATACTACTGCCCTCCACCATGCGTCCCCGGGTTTCCTTGCTGGTCGTTCTGCGTCCGCCATGCGTGGCATGGACGGGCATCCTACCTGGGCTTCTTACCCAGGCCCAAAAAGCCCATCATGTAGGTACCGCACGGCTCGGCTGCAGCTGTGGCTGTATTGCAACCAAAAGTGCCACCCGCCACCCGTGCATTGCCGATGGGACAGCAGAAACGAGGCGCGGGCTTCCCCGCCCCCCCCGATGCGGCTCTTTTGGCGGAGGGAGTGACATGGGCGGCATGGATGGACGGATGGAATGTGTGAAACTGCATCTATCACATGGGATCCAGTTGCCTGCCATTCACTATTGGGGGTTTGGCACATTTTGGGGGGGAGAAGAGGGCACGATACGGCACCTGATAAGCAGCCGGGCCAGAGGGGCTGTCAAAGCTGTCACAGATGTCACAGATGGTTGGGGCACTGCCTATTGGAAGTTAGTTCGATAGTGCATATCAACCACACTGGATGCGCACCCACCGAGCAGGCGAATGCCGGCCTATCTCTATCTAATCTTGCACGTCGGAATGCCGGGCGTTCCTTGGGTCTCTTGGCCTCTCTCTCTCTCTGATTCCACGTTGCGTGTGTCCCGACTAGGCGAGGTTCGATCGTCGCTTACCCTCTCGTCATTGGCGCCTCGATGGCATGGGCTTTGGCCGAGATCTCCGGGCACACCAGCACGACGTATCACCCCCCTCCATTTTCGGCCCTCTCCTTCCCCACGAACCAACCAGGCCCAGCCGGGCAGGGCACATGGGCAACCTGCCGGTCGTCTCTGGGGCCGGCGAACTCGCTACAACGTTCTACCCACCTGAAGGTTGTTGCCCTTCCATCCAGTTCGTCCAGTCCCGCCAGCATCGGCGCGACCACCGTACCCGAGCCTTCAGACTTGTGGAGACCCGGCGCAAACCGGCCAAAACGTTCCATCATGTCGGGGTAGCCCTGATTCGAGGCCGGGTGGCTCAGAATGATGATGGCTTGCGCTTCCGATGATGCTATTGTGCTCTTGGAGGGCCCCATTGCCCCTCCGTCGTCTTGGATGAGGCCGTCTCGTGCAATTTATGGTTTGGCTCTCTTTCTGCCCGAGCCACTCCCGATACTAGTCCTCCCACTTACCCGCGGACTCTTGTGCCACGCCCGATATCCCTCCCTCTTATTAGCTGACTCTTTCTTCCCGCTGGACTCCCCATGACCATTCATTGCCTGAACCATTCCTCTGATCGCCCCAGTGAACATCGGTTGTGAACAATATCCGCCCACATCTATCAATATGAGGCTCATCATTCGCGACGACGCCAAAGCGGCCAGTGCCTATGTAGCCAGCTACATCGTCGATCGTATCAAGCACTTCAACCCAACGCCGGCACATCCCTTCGTCCTGGGCCTGCCCACAGGCTCCAGTCCCCTCATCGTCTACAAGCACCTGGTGGACAAGTACAAAGCCGGAGAGGTGAGTCGGCATCTGCTTACCCCGCCAAGACACATGGGAGAGAACAGACACTCACGCCGTACCTAGATCTCGTTCGAAAATGTCGTCACTTTTAATATGGTAGGCTTGCGTGAACCCCCCTTCCCGGGCCACTTACATCACCTAACACGCACCCTCCGCAGGATGAGTATGTCGGCATCCCACGGGACCACCCGGAGAGCTACCACTCGTTCATGTGGAAGAACTTCTTCTCCCACGTCAACGTCAAGCCGCACAACGTCCACATCCTGAACGGCAACGCGCCGAACCTGGAGGCCGAGTGCGTGCAGTACGAGGAGAAAATCAAGGCGGCCGGCGGCATCGACCTGTTCCTCGGCGGCATCGGGGAGGACGGCCACATCGCCTTCAACGAGCCCGGGTCCAGCCTGGCGTCGCGGACCCGCGTCAAGACGCTGGCGTACGACACCATCCTCGCCAACTCGCGCTTCTTCGGCAACGACGTGGACAAGGTCCCCCGGATGGCCCTGACGGTCGGCGTCCAGACCGTGCTGGAGTCGCGCGAGGTCGTCGTCATCATCCTCGGCGCCCGCAAGGCCCTGGCGCTGCAGCGGTGCATCGAGCAGGGCGTCAACCACATGTGGACGCTGTCCAGCCTACAGCTCCACCCCCACCCCATGATCGTGGTGGACGAGGACGCCACCCTGGAACTGCAGGTCAAGACGGTCAAGGTGAGTAGAGATTGCCTCCCTCCTTCGGGCTGCCACGGCACGTATGACTCACAACCCCCGGCGCAGTATTTCAAGAGCATCGAGAAGGTCGCCAGCGAACAGGGGTTCGAGCAGATCCTGCCCTCGGCCATCCGCACGGGGCAGACGGCGATTCCCAGGACCGTCGTCGAGGAGATCTCCTCGCCCACCGTCATCTCCTCGCCCACCATCCTGCACCCCAAGCCCCTGACCTCGGCCCTGCTGCGCACAAGCCCGGCCACCGAGTATCCGGTGCGGTCCGTATCGCCGGACCTCGTCCCCGACAGAATGGCGGAGCGGACCGGGGTGCCCGACCTCACCCAGCGCCTGACGCCCCGCCCCGAGCCGTCCCTCAAGCGCGAGCCGAGCGGAGACCTCGTTCCCGACCGCATGGCGGAGCGGACGGGCGTGCCCGACCTCACCCAGCGCCTGACCCCCACCCCCGAGCAGTACCGCCACCGCCGGCAGCCGAGCGGCGAGCTGGTGCCGGACCGGATGGCGGAGCGCACCGGCGTGCCGGAGCTGGCGGGGCGCCTGACGCCGAACCCCCCGGAGGCGGAGGGGGAGGGGCAACAGGCGCTGCGGCGGGAGCCGAGCAGCGAGCTCCTCATGGACCGCATGGCCGACCGCGTCGCCGACGCCGACGACTTCCTGGGCCGCCTGACGCCCAACTACACCCTCGCGCGGCAGCCCAGCGCCGACTTCGACCTCGTCCCCGACCGCATGGCCGAGCGCGTCGGCGCCCCCGAGCTGATGCAGCGGCTGACGCCGAACCCCGAGCAGCAACAGCAGCAACAACAACAACAGGTCCCGCGGGTGCGTGTCTGAGAGTAAGGGGCACGTACTGGCGCGAACCGGAGACCAGAAAAGAGGCCACGCTGCAGAAGGCCTGCCGAAAGGATGTTGACTACGCTGAGGAGCTCGAGTGCAAAAGGCAGGTCTGCCGATGGCACCTATCGAGATCCAGGAACGCACGAACCACTTGCCGTCACTCGTACAACCACCTTCACGCGGGAGTGGCAACGACGGATTTGGGGGTTGGGGTTCTGGCGTTGGCAGTGCTGAGGTTTTATGATCTTGATTTGCTTCTTCGAGGAAGGATTTAGATGAAGACAGGCAACCAAGTAGACCGGCTGGTGGCTGGACTCTGTAGGCGAAGTGCCATGGTAGGCACTGTGGGATGATTGGCACTGTTTGGGTTGATAGCATTCTCTGCGGTTGATAGCATTCTCTGCATGGCTCGAGGACAAACTTGATTAGACTTGTTTCTCAAGGAGCCACTCAATTGATACCCCCCCCCCCCCCCCCATCGAGAGAAAAGAGCACATTTGACGGACTTCGGGGTCGTATTCTCGGGCCTCTCACGTGGTTAGATTATTTTAGTCTTCTCTCATTCCCGTGCAAGAGACAAACCCCCGCCCCCGAGATGTAACCTTCCCCGCGTTGGCCCCCCTCCCCGGTTCTTCTGCGCTCCATGGGCAGTCGGTCGGCCAACTTCGCACAATTCATTCCCGGGCCGTCCGTTTCGCTTAGCCCGAAGCAGCTCACGAAGTCCGAGGACGCCGGCCTCTCGTCCTGGCGGCCTTTTGGGCCCGGGACGATTCGGTAACCGGGCATTGCCGTGGGTCGTTTCCACTTGGGGGGGACGGGGGGTGGAGAGACAGAGAGAAAGAGAAAGAGAGAAGGAGTGGGTGGGTGGGTGCCAGGATTGCCAGGCCAAGGGGGGAACAGGGACAGGGTTCATGGCGCGCGAGCATGACCTGGGTTGTGCTGAAGAAAACCTGACGCTCGGATGGGGTACATAGATTGTTACATAGGATCCACTGCGCCATGATCCCCCCCATCCCTTGGGGGGTGGACGCCAACGGCGCAAAAGCAAACCGTCGATGGAACCTCGCGAAGAGACCCGAGGGGAGGGGGGGGCCTATGCGTCGTCGTGCGATGGGGAAGGAGCTTTCCTCTTCTTATCTCCCCACCTCGCCCGGCAGTGCATCGCTGAGCACGCCCGTGGCAGCCACCGGAGGAACCGGCAAAAAACGACGACGACGACGACGATACGGGGCGGTTCCGGGAAGGGCAACCATCGTCCGTAGGGCTGCCATCCATGAGCGGGGCACGCGCTTAATTCGGCCGGGCCGGGCCCTGCACTCTTGAGGCACGACGACGAGAAGGGAAGAGAGAGAAAGAGAGAGAAGAGAGAGAGAGAGAGAAAATAAAGGTGGTGTGCCACGCCGCCTCAGCAATCCCAGATATAAGCGACGTCTGGGTCGGTAGAGGTAAGGAAACCCACCTGGTCTGCTGCTTCTTCTTCTTCTTCTCACGCTCCCGAAAGCCGATATGCAAATCAATAGATATTGATCCGCACGGATACGGGAGTCCCGATATAGTTCCTCCGCCGATGCAATACGACACCGGCATTGCCTGCAAGCCCAATTGGTGGACTGAAACGGTAGCACCCACGAACGGTAGGTACCTCAATAGCCGTGCCGGGTATACCTGGGAATCCAGGGAACGATGTCCAACAAGAACAAGCAAGCAAACTGGGGAGCAGGTGATGAGGCCGCCCATTTGCTTGATGATGGTCTCGCTGGTCCGTCGTATCACCTCTCTCTCTCTCTCTCTCTCAGCTATGGAATGCAGACAGCTCACAAGTGACCAATAGGCCCCTCCCCTCCCCTCCCCTCCCCTCCCCTTCTCCCCAGCCCGAGTGGAAGGAAACCCAGATGCTGCCTGCCGGAGACCCTAACACATCATCTGCTCGTGGGTCGTCGTATCCAGCAGTGGCCAGACACCACGGCGAAGATATTGTCCGTGGGCACACCGGCATTCTCGCGGGAAACCCGACACGGCCTCCTCCGCTCACAAACGACCTCGCGGGACACCCGCTTTCCTTCTGGCGCGCCGGCCCCCTCGGATCAGTGCGCAGCCGCAAGCGTCCTGCAGTGGCACAAGGAAGATAGACGGGTGCCTCGCCTGCCCGCCCGTACACCCCCATGATTCGTCAGGCGGGCCAGGCAGGAGGACAGGGCCGGTCAGGGCAATTTGCCGATAGGGGATGACCAAGGGCCAATGATGAACTGACGCACCCCCTCCTCCCAACCCCCCCAAGGTCAAAGGGCAAACTGGTGATCTACGACGCGCTGCACCACCACCTGCACACGCGCAGACGGCGGTTCCCCCGTCCGCTCCCTCCAGCATCTACGGTGTAGCAAGGCGGCAGCCATGGGAGATTGCTGGACTGGCCATGACCCTGTAGGTTTCCTTAAATTACATAGATACTAACCCGTCCAAACTCTACTATATAGGTGACAACTATAGTGACAATGCCCCCCTCCACTGTTGGGAAGCCAGTATATGTACTGCGCAAAGACGGCCCATCGCCCCTTGGCCTTCGGTTGCGACCCGATGGGTCAGCTGCCGCAAACCGTGCGGGGGGGGAGAACGGTGGCGGAGGTGGTCCTTGACTTCGAGGCCGTCTTGTTGGCGTGGTAAGGCAATATTCCTACGCAAGCCCCCCCTTGTTACGCTGGTTGGGCACTTGCCTGTTTGGTGCGAGCTGTGTGTCTCTGGAAGTGTTGTCACCATGCACCACCACCACGCCCCCCAGAGGCGGGCGGTCCAGCTGCCGTTCCGTGTTAGTGAAGCTTGAACTGCCCATTGTGGGCAGCAAGCGGTCTCGCATCCCGGACCGCCCTATCTCGTCACGATCCAGTATACCAAACCGGTATAGCAGCCCCAAGGTTGCATTCGCATACACAGCTGAGAGGGGGGAAGACTCATCGTCACATGAAGCCCCCAACCAAGGGGGAGGAAGACCTACCCTCCTGCCCACTGGCGTGCTTGCCGTCTCTTTGTTGACTGGCTCGGCGGCTAAGTACACTATATAAACTCTGAACTCGCCCCGTCCCTGGTCGTACGGGGGAGTTAAGCCGTCGTATCTGCAGCCCATGCCATAGGGCTCCTGTTTGTCACCTTCATCATCATGGCTCCCTCCCAGTATCCTACCCGCGGAAGCCCCCCGCGGGCGCCCCGGCGTACCCTGTTTCTCGTCGTCGTGGCCGTGTGCTTCATGATCCTGACCTCCTTCTTCGTGTCGCATGCTCATGGGTCGGCGCCCCTCAGGTTCCACCCGGGGCGCCGGGCGCCGGGCGAGGCCGCGGCGGCCGCGGCGGCGGCGGCGCGCGCGCGCGCTGCGGCGGGGGCGGGCGACAAGTACCTCCTCGGCGTGGGCAAGGCGGACATCACGGGCCCCGTGGTCGAGATCAACTTCGCCGGCTACGCCGACCTGGCGCAGTCGGGCACGGGCCTGCGGCAGCGCATCTACTCGCGGGCCTTCATCGTGGGCGACGCCGCCAAGCCCGCCGATCGCTTCGTCTACCTCGTCCTCGACGTCCAGGGCGGCGACACGGCCGTGCGGTACGGCATCCTCGACGGCCTGGCCGCCCTCGGCGCCGACTACGCCGTCTACGGCCAGGCGAACCTCGCCGTGACCGGCACCCACTCCCACTCGGGCCCCGGCGCCTGGTTCAACTACCTGCTGCCGCAGGTCACCAGCCTGGGCTTCAGCCAGCAGAGCTACCAGGCCGTGGTGGACGGCGCCGTGCTCTCCATCAAGCGAGCCCATGAATCACTCCAAGAGGTGCGGTGATCTTGTACAGGGGTGAAATTCCCTACTCCAAAAGCGGCTGCTGACACGCCCCCTACAGGGATATCTCGACATAGGTACTTCTCCTCGCCGCAGCCAGGGCTTTCGGCCACTAGAAGTGCTAACACGCCATAGGAACCGTGGAAATCGCGGATGGGAATGCGGGCCGCAGCCTGTACGCCTACATGGCCAACCCCGAGTCGGAGCGGGCCAAGTACTCGACGGACACGGACAAGGAGATGACGGTCCTCAAGTTCAAGCGCGCCTCGGACGGCAAGAACACGGGCATCCTCACCTGGTATCCAGTCCACGGCACCTCCATGCTGGGCAACAACACCCACGTCTCTGGCGACAACAAGGGCGTCGCGGCGGTCCTGTTCGAGAAGGAGATGGCCAACGACGCCTCCGCCGCCGAGGGCTTCGTCGCCGGCTTCTCCCAGGCCAACGTTGGGGACACGACCCCCAACGTTTTGGGCGCGTGGTCAGTCATTAGTCCCCAACCCCCAACCGTAGTTTCCGGTTTTCCCACAGTGACTAACGTTACCAAGGTGCGATGATGGCTCCGGCGAGATGTGCAGCTACGAAAACAGCACCTGCGGCGACGGCAAGTCCCAGTCCTGCCACGGCAGGGGACCTCTGTTTGCCAAGCTGGACCTCGGCGTTGCCAGCTGCTACGAGATGGGCAAGCGTCAGTTCGCGGGGGCTAAAGCGGCCTATGTGAGTACCAAGCCCGCGAGGCAGGGGCCGATTCAGGGGGGGGCTGACGGCGCAACGCACAGGACTCGATGGACTCGTCCGGCACGCCGGTGGTGGGGTCGAGCGTCAAGTCGTTCCACTTCTACCAGGACATGCGGTACTACCAGTTCCCGCTGGAGAACGGCACCATGGTCGAGACGTGCCCGGCGGCGCTGGGGTACTCGTTCGCGGCCGGCACGACGGACTGGCCCGGGGCCTTCGACTTCACGCAGAACGACGCGGGCACGCCGGACGCGTCGCCGGTGTGGGCCGTGGTCAAGAGCCTCCTGAAGGTGCCGTCGGCGCGGCAGAAGAAGTGCCAGCAGCCCAAGCCGGTGCTGCTCGACGTGGGCGAGATGGAGGCGCCGTACGCGTGGTCGCCCAACATCGTCGACGTGCAGGTGCTGCGCGCCGGCCAGCTCGTCATCATCGTGAGCCCGGGCGAGGCGACGACCATGGCGGGCCGGCGCTGGCGGGCGGCGGTCGGGGCGGGGGCGGGGGCGGCGGGCGTCGTCGCCGACGCCGACCCCGTCGTCGTGCTCGGCGGGCCCGCCAACACGTACGCGCACTACATCGCGACGCCCGAGGAGTACGGGGTCCAGCGGTACGAGGGCGCGTCGACGCTGTTCGGCCCGTGGGCGCTCGACGCCTTCATCAACCTCACCGTAAGCCACCTGGGCCACCTGGCGCCCGACGCGACGAGTGCGCCGCCGCCGGGCCCGTCGCCGCCCGACAACCGCGGCCGCTCGCTCTCCTTCATCACGGGCGTCGTGGCCGACGGCGCGCCCCCCGGCAAGAAGTTCGGCGCCTGCACGGCGCAGCCGGCGGCCGCGTATGCGCGCGGCGCCGTCGTCAACGCCACCTTCGTCGGCGCCAACCCGCGCAACCACCTGCGCCTCGAGCAGACCTTTGCCGCCGTCGAGCGCCAGGACGAGGAGGCCGGCGGCGGCGGCGGCGGCGGCGGCTGGACGCGGGTCCGCGACGACGCCGACTGGGACCTCGTCTACACCTGGACGCGCACCAACTTCCTCCTCGGCTACAGCGACGTCGTCCTCAGCTGGGAGACGGGCCTGACCGCCGAGCCCGGCACCTACCGCCTCCGGTACTACGGCGACGCGAAGGCGCTGCTCGGTGGCGCCATCACCGCCTTCGAGGGCGTGAGCAACGCCTTTACGCTCACGTAGCCCCCGTGTATGTACGTAGGCGCGGTGCGGCGGCGTAGAATAGCCGATGACAGTATTGAGATTTTTGGGTACAAGAGAAAGGGGGATATGGAGTATAATCAATGCGCGACTAAATCCTTATGACCATGGGGCAACAGTCCCCATGCATTCTAATACTCCACATCGTGAACCTCCCCGTCCCCCCCCTTTTTTGCCTCGTTCGAGATGCACGGCTCGCTATTCGAGCGACTCAATAGCTTGGGCGATGGTGTCGCTAATGTCACGGCGGTTTTCACTTATGAGGGGGGTGCCCTTGAGCAGCTCGCCCACTCCCTGGAGTTCGCCGAAGGCGTCCACTCTCAACTGGCCGACCATCTCGCCATGCTCGTCCCGCAGGTCGGCCGTGGCGCCCTCGCGGACCTGGTAGAGGCAGACCTCGTTGTCCCGGAGGTAGTCGTAGACGGCCCCCCGGGAGCCGGCGCCGTGGGAGCCCCGGCCGTGGGCGCCCGGCTCGCCGAGCACCAGGATGGTGTTCTCCCGCACGTACAGCGGCAGGCTGCCGAAGCCGTGGCGCTCCCGGAACCAGCCGGGCCCCCGGCGCGTCTCGTTGGTGAAGAAGGAGGTCCAGAGGCCCCGGGGCAGGTAGAAGTCGACGACGCCGGCCTCGTCGAAGACGGGGGCGGCGAGGAGGCGGTCGCCGACCATGAACTGGCGGTCGAGGTACCAGGCGGTCGGGTCGTCGGGGAACTCGAGGCACACGGCGCGCAGGGAGAGGGGCAGGCCGTGGGCGACGGCGGCGGCGGCCTGGGCCAGCAGGTAGGGCATGAGGCGGTTCTTGAGGCCGGTCCAGCGGGCGAGGGTGCGCGAGCAGCCCTCGGGGGTGCCGTCGTCGCCGTCGACGGTCCAGGGCACGCGGTAGGAGCTGCTGCCGTGCAGGCGGCTGTGGGAGCAGAGCAGGCCGAAGGCGACCCAGCGCTTGTAGACCCAGGGCGGCGGGCGGCCCTCGAAGCCGCCGATGTCGACGGACCAGTAGGCGAAGCCCGAGAGGCCGAGCGACAGGCCGCCGCGCACCGACTCGGCCATGGCCTCGGCCGTCGACTCGCAGTCGCCGCCCCAGCACAGCGGGAAGCGCTGGGTGCCGGCGCAGGCGGCGCGCGCGAACAGCACCGCCTCGCCGCGGCCGTGGCGCGCCTCGAGCGCCTCGTAGACGACGCGGTTGTAGAGGAAGGCGTAGTAGTTGTGCATGCGCTCGGGGTCGACGGCCGGGTCGTGCCAGGCCACGTCGCGCGTCGGGATGCGCTCGCCGAAGTCGGTCTTGAGGGCGTCGACGCCCTGGTCGAGGAGCCGGTCCAGGCAGCCCGCGTACCAGCGCACCGCCGCGGGGTTGGTGAGGTCGACGAGCGCCATGCCGGCCTGCCACAGGTCCCACTGCCAGACGTCGCCGTTCTTGCGCCGCAGCAGGTAGCCCTGGCGCGCCGCCTCGGCGAAGGCCGCGCCGTGCTGCGCGATGTAGGGGTTGACCCAGACGCAGACCTTCCGGACGAGCCCCGCGGCCTTGAGGCGCGCGATCTGCCCCCGGGGGTCCGGGAAGTGGTCGGCGTCGAAGACGAAGTCGGTCCAGCGGAAGGCCTTCATCCAGAAGCAGTCGTAGTGGAACACGTCGACGGGCGTGTCGCGCGCGCGCATGCCCTCGAGGAACGAGGCCACCGTCGCCTCGTCGTAGCTCGTGGTGAAGCTGGTGCTGAGCCAGAGCCCGTAGCTCCAGGCCGGCACGCGGGCCGCCCGCCCCGTGAGCCCGGCGTAGCGCCGCAGCACCTCCTTGGGCGTCGGCCCGTAGATGAGGTACCACTTGAGGCGCTGGCCCTCGACGCTCGTCTGCACGCGCGACGTGCGCTCGCTGCCGACCTCGAGCTCGACGCGCCCCGGCGTGTCGACGAAGACGCCGTAGCCGCGCGAGCTCAGCCAGAAGGACACGTTCTTGTAGGCCTGGTCGCTCGACGTGCCGCCGTCGGCGTTCCAGAGCGTGACCGACTGCCCGACCTTGTTGAAGGCCCCGAAGCGCTCGCCCAGCCCGTGCACCGACTCGCCCACCCCCAGCGTCGTCTGCGTGAAGACGTAGTGCCGGAAGTCGCGCATGTCCCCCGTCTGCATCGCGCTGCTCGGCGCCGGGCTGTAGGCGAGGCCGACGCTGCGCGCCAGCAGCGACGTCAGCTGCTGCTGCGCGCCGTCGGTGCTGTGGAAGCGGATGTCGAAGCCGTGCTCGTCGCCCCGGACCGTGGCCGCCAACGGGCCCGCGCTGATCGTCGTCCCCTTCTCGCCCTTGGATATCTTGGCTTCCACCGGGGGCCGGCCCTCGGGGTACAGTTCGAAATTGGGCCCCAGGCGCGCCGCTCCCGCCCAGTGCGTGGTTTCCACCGAGATGATTCCGTCCGAGCTGGCTTCCAGATCCTATGCAAACAAATCAGTCCCGGGGCTCGGAAACAGAGGGGAGAGGGAAGGGGGTGCCCGGCGGAAAGAGGCGCACGAAAGGGCGAGTCTCACAATGGTCAAGGTACTGCGGTTCAGGGTGTCGCCCCGCGACATGATCTTCCGCGTCGGGCACAAGAGACTCAGCCCGTTCTCCTTGACCGTGGTCTCGTAGACCTCCTCCGCGTACTCGACCGACATGCCCTCGGCCACCAGCCACATCCCATCGCGGAACTTCATGGCAGCGGATGCGTGCTCGTGGTTTTCCCCAGGCGAGCAGTGGGTAAGAAGAAGAAGACGCAGAAGAAGAAGGAGAAAAGACTAGACAGCAAGAGGCTGTCCAACGTGCTCGGCTGGCAACGAACAGGCTTGGCTCCCTCCCTATTAAAACAAAACACCACGGCTTTCATCAGAGCCAAGCCGGCCCAGCGGCGGGGTTGGAAATCCGGTAGAGAGGCGTACACGTCGGGTGACGGCCCGGCCGGGCGCGAAGGCCCCCCTGACTGAGTCCAGTTCCGCACAGCCACTGTGGACAATGCTGAGGCCTCTTCCTGCATCTTCTGCAGTAGCCTCCATGGGCCCTGGCTGCTCCGGAACGCGGGGCAGTACACACGGGGTCGGCTCTGGAGCATCGAATTGGCGCGGGACGCCGTTGGGGAGTGGAGTGACGCAAGCTTGCGGGATCCCATAGGACGGGCAAAGTTCCCATGGCCCATAGCAACAGACGAGGGCATCGGCTGTCGGACCAATATAGCCCGCATCGTCACCGAGCACCGCCATGCCGGCAACCTCTCCAACATTCCACCAATGGGAATTATCTCCCGCCGGCTTCCCCACGTCCCTTCTCCAACTGTGCCCGTCCGCTTCCCCAATATCGAGTCTCGGTCCACTTACATATCTGAGATTCACTGCTGTCTCGACGCCCGCTCTGAATTCTTCCCGTACGTCGGGGTCGAGGTTGAAGGCCCCGGCTGGGCGGAGGCTAGGAGGAAGGGCTGGCAGTCTTGGCCCATCCGGATGTATTGAGGTTCCTGGGGTCTGGGCTTCCCTCCGACGAGAAGCTGGGCTCAATATTGCATCACCAGCCCAGCAAATAGACCCCCTCCCCCAGCTCAAGGGCGCCGGCCCGACATCCTGCGGCTTCGACTGGCGTGCGGAGTACTATTACCAAATTTCTCACCGGTGGGCTGGGCCAAGGTATGGTCCCTGGACACCACCCTTGCTTGTTCCGTAGACTGTGGGCGTAGACCGACGACTTATATACAAGAGCATGCCAATGGATCCCATATGCTGATGCACGACTCTGCTTGGTCTCGCAACCACCGAACTCCCACTTGTCAAGCCTTTGCCGGTGCGCCAATATGTTGTTCCCCGTTTCGCTATGTGCGTCCCTTTTGCTGGCCTCGGCTCGGGCTGCGGCCAGCGAGGGCGGCGCCCCGGTCTACAAGGACCCCCGGGCCCCCATCGAGGACCGGGTCGAGGACCTCCTCTCCCGGATGACGCTCGAGGACAAGGCCTCGCAGCTCATCCAGGGCGACCTGCGCAACTGGATCAACGTGACGGACGGCTCGCTCAACGCCACGGGCCTCGAGTGGAGCATGAAGTACCGCGGCGGCTCCTTTTACGTCTACGCCGAGGGCCCCGACGCCTGGCGTTATGTCAGCCGCGGCGTGAAGGTCGGCCAGGACTACCTGGTGCACAATACCACCCTCGGCATCCCGGCCTGGGTGCAGGGCGAGTCCATCCACGGCTTCCTGATCCCGAACGCCACCATTTTCAACTCGCCCATCGGCTACGCCTGCTCCTGGAACCTGGACCTGGTGGGCGACATGGCCAAAGCCACGGCCAAAGAGGCCTTGGCTTTGGGCGTCAACAACCTTTTCGCGCCCCTGGCTGATTTGGCCCGCGAACTGCGTTTTGGCCGCGTCGAAGAAACCTTTGGAGAGGACCCGTATCTGTTAGTGACGCCTCCCCTCCCCCTTTCCTTCAGCAAGCGGCCGCCTGGGCCACCATTCCAGGGAATCGTGGCTGCTCTGGCGGTTTGGCTGCCCGGAGTCTTTACTGAGTTACTTCGCGTCACAGGACGGGAGAGTTTGCCCACGCCTATGTCAAGGGGCTCCAGTCGGGAAAGAACATGGCGGCCATGGTCAAGCATTTCGCCGCCTTCGCAACCCCCGAGCAAGGCATCAACCTGGGCCCCGTCCACGGCGGCCGGCGCGAGCTGCTGACGACGTATCTTCCCCCCTTCAAGCGCGCCATCATCGACGGCGGGGCGCTTTCCATCATGGGCTCGTACAACTCCTACGACGGTGTCCCGGCCGTGGCCGACAAGTACATGCTGACCGACATACTGAGAGACGCGTGGGGCTACAAGTACTTTGTGAGCACGCACAGCGTACCCTGCGCACGGTGTGCTCCCCTCTAACCGAGACGTCCAGGTCATGAGTGATGCGGGCGCGACAGACCGTCTGTGCAAGGCCTTTTCCATGTGCCGGTCGGACCCGATCGACTCCGAGGCGGTGGTGAACTATGTAAGTTGAACTGGCCCCCCCGTGTGGGAATGCCCCGGCTGAAAATCAGGCCGCAGGCTCTCCCGGCCGGGAACGACATCGAAATGGGGGGCGGGTCTTGGAACTTCGAAAAGATCCCCGACATGGTCAACGAGGGAAAACTGTCCCTGGACGTCGTGGACGAGGCGGTGCGACGAACCATCCGGGCCAAGTTTGCCGCCGGCCTTTTTGAGAACCCCTACCCCGGCGTGCCCGAGGACGAGCAGTCACAGCACATCCATCTGGAGGAAACAGTTGCTCTCGCCCGGCGGCTTGACGCGGAATCCATCGTCCTGCTCGAAAACCACGAGAGCGTCTTGCCGCTGAAGAAGGATGCGAATATTGCTGTGATCGGGCCCATGGCTCACGGATACGTCAACGTAAGTCGTTTTGGACCCGAAGCACCCCGGCCCTGCTCATCGTTCGGCTGACCGCTTTCCAGTACGGAGACTACGTGGCCTACCAGTCGTCCACCCGAGGCGTGACCCCCCTCGATGGCATTCGGGCGGCCAGCGGCGGCAAGGTCACCTACGCCCAGGGCTGCGAGCGGTGGTCGAACGACCGGTCCGGGTTTCCCGAGGCCGTGGCGGCGGCCGAGGCGGCCGACGTGGCCGTGGTGGTGGTCGGCACGTGGTCGCGCGACCAGAACGAGCTCTGGGCCGGCGTCAACGCCACGACGGGCGAGCACATCGACGTGAGCAACCTGAACCTGGTCGGCGCCATGCCCCACCTCGTCCGGGCCGTCGTCGCCACGGGCCGGCCCACCGTCGTCGTCTTCAGCTCCGGGAAGCCCATCACCGAGCCCTGGATCTCCCGGGAGGCGGCCGCGCTCGTCCAGCAGTTCTACCCCTCCGAGCAGGGCGGCCACGCCCTGGCCGACGTGCTCTTCGGCGCCGTCAACCCGTCGGGCAAGCTGGTGGTGGGCTTCCCCTACGACGTCGGCACCACCCCGGTGTACTACGATCACCTCAACTCGGGCCGGGACTCCCCCTCCCCGGGGGCCATCTACGAGAACGGAACGATGAAGTGAGCATGGGTACCATGGCCGGGGATATCGCAAAGAGCAGGACTGATGTTGCATAGGTTCGGGCAAAACTACGTTTTGCAGTCGCCACTGCCCCTGTACGAGGCAAGTTCCCCGGAAAGCCCTGCTAATATGCACCCGCTGACCAGTTTCGCTAGTTTGGCTATGGCTTGTCCTACAGGTAATGTCGACGCCCATCCTCGCGGAACCCCGTTTGACGGGGATTCCACCGGGCCAAGTGCTAACTGACCACGGCGGACTATAGCACTTTCGAGTACGCGAACCTCGCAATCTCCCAAACCACGGCCACGGCCGCGGACACGATCACGGTCGCCGTGGACGTGACCAACAACTCGACGCGCGACGGGGCCGAGGTCGTGCAGCTGTACGTCAAGGACGTCATCAGCAGCGTCGAGGTGCCCAACATAAAGCTCAAGGGCTTCGCCAAGGTCCCCATCGCCGCCGGCGCCACGGAGACGGTGAAGCTGGACCTGAGGATCGAGGACCTCGGCCTCTGGGACATTCGCATGCAGTACACGGTCGAGCCGGGCAATTTCACGGTACGTTTGTTGGCACGACCCCCTGACTCGTCGACCGCCCCCTCCCCCCCAAAGCGGACTCCCGTACGCCATCGTCCCGGGCCGCCGATCATGGGTCGTTTCCTGACTGTTGCGCAGATTTTCGTCGGCAGCTCCAGCGCGGATCTGAGGGCCAACGTGACGTTGACGGTCGTCGCGTAGGGGGGTGAGCAAAACAGAAGAACGGGTTCGAGACGCTATCCGAAAGCACGGGGATCAAGGGGAGGTATATGGTTCTGTCGGGACAACAGACGATCGGCCAATGTGGGGGTGTCCAGAGGTTTGTTCTTGGTCCGCGGCTTAGTGCTATAGCAGATGAATGGGAACTGCACCCCCTGACGTGTCGCGCCGCGCGCTGGTGACCCCCCCAACCAGTGGGTGTGAGAAACGACTCGACCGTATTCGAAAAACGTGCTCACGGACGGCTCCCTCTAGGCATTATGGAAAGTCGAGAGCGAACAGATGTCGGGTCGGCTAGGTCGCCTGTCTGCAATGACCGCGCTTACTTGCATCCCCGTGAAATCCGGTGGTCCCGCGATAGGCGCGGGCTACGCGGAGCTAGAGGGCTGCCGGCCCCGAACGGCCTTCTGCGGTTGACGTCGAACCCCTGAGTCCGTCTCACTCCTAAGGCCGCCTTGTCGTGTTGCCCGGCCATGGGATACGAGCTAACGGGCTCCCATTTTCGTTCTGGGCCGCGTCGTAAGCCTTCTGGGCACTTTTATCTACACTACGTCTCCACGCGGCCCTCGACGACGCCCTGCGGGTACACAGGGAGGGGGGAGGGGAGAAGGATCTCAGATCTTCCTCGTTCTACGAATGCCCCCCCCCCCCCCCCCACAACACCTGGGGACAAGATTGTAGGCGGCGACCACTCCATCCTGGCCCGTGGGAGGGGAAAGGAAAGCAAACAATGCAAAGGCACCACCCTCGCATTTCCAGAACGAGAAAGAGGCGGAGAGGGGAAGAGGGGAAGAGGGGGAGATGCCGATACCGCCCGATGGGGTGTCGCCTCCCTGCGACAGAGAGCCAGGCCGAGCTGAGCTTTTCGTACGCCCGGGCGTGGAGATTCGGCCCTGCGTCGAGTGTGAGACACGCAGAAGCCGGCGGTCGGCCCAACTGCGGCAGCTGACATGACACGGGCTGGACAGGCCGGACGATCACGTGGCGCCTCATGGGCGGAGCGGCCCTCCCGGTGTGACGGTGCAGGGAGCGTCTTTGGGAGGAGCCCAAGGGCGTGATAGACGGGGGGAGGGGGGGGGGGGGGGGGGGGAGAGAGACAGAGAGGGGTTCGGGGCACACGATTTAGCACTCATACACCGCATGGCGTCTGCCCGATAAACTTGGCCCGCGTGCCTGGGAGTCCCGGTGGCGGCGACAAGGCTTCCTGTTGGCAGGCCGATGGCTCCCCTCCCCTCCCCTCCCCTTCCCTGTCCTGGCCACTATAGCCCAGGGACCTCCCCGGCTCCCCGTGACCCGGAGGAGGAGAGGCGAGGGCAAGATAGAAGGAGAAGCTGAGGGGGAGCGAGGGGGAGATGTCCGAAGGTTGGCGGCCGGCGAGAGGGGGGGGGGGGTTCACTCGTCGCCCAAACTTGGGCTTAGGAAAAAAAAAACGGCGTAGCGGGAACCGAAAAGCGCTCGACCAGCCATCCCGGCCTTCGGCTGCCGACGTCGATTAGGGGACGACGAGGGGAAGGGGGGGGGGGGGGGGGGGGCGCGGGCGCGGGCGCGGGCTGGCCGAACTGCACCGCCCGCCCGTTACCGACAGAACAGAGCCCTTGGGGGAGGGGGGAAAAGGGTGGTGGGATGGGATGATATGAGCCTCCTTTGCCTAGCGCAAGTTCCATTTGTCGTCCTCCTGACGGGGGGCCTGTCTCTGGGTGTCTGAGTGTCTGGACGTCTGTGTGCCAGCGTCAGTGCTTGCCCGTACCTATGTAAGAGGGTGTTTATGCCTGCGCCAGATGATAATTGTAGGCCGAAGCTTTCAAGTGTGTAGCAAGCAGTGGCAGGGAAAAGGGGGGGGGGGGGAGGGGGAAGGTGTGAGTTTGACGATAATCAGGGGGAGGGCTGCGTTACCTTGTGGTACCGGCCGATCCAATGGCCCTGAATCGATTAGGCGTTCCTTTTTCCGGGCCTTGTTGTTTAGCCGTGGATGCTGGACGCGCGCCAGACGAGTCGCGGGGGGGTGGTGGTGGTGGTAGTAGTGGTGGTGGTGCTGCTGCTACAGAATCGTCGCTGGTATCAGGCACGCAAGTATGAGGTAGGTCATACGCAGCTTTCTAATGAGCAATCACCGAAATATGCGGCCTAGGTACTTTTTCTTCAAAAAAGAGAGGTTCCTAGTGCGTTAAGTTTGCCTACGCATATCTGGCCGCGTCGATGCCGTACGGAAGCTATCGTCCCAAAAAACCCGACTCAGAGGTACGAATCGAGAGTTGCTGCTCGCCAAACTACATAGCAGGTTGTTGTCCGGTATTCTTGCTTCTTCGCGGGCGGGGGGGGCTCACAAGATGCCAAGGTCGTCCCACGACACACCCGAAACGATCTCTTTGTACGAGGTGCGTGTGTGGCTTGTCGGGCCCAGCAGCCGGGAACTCGTCCGGGTGCGAAATGGCTCTTGCGGGGCAAATAGGAACAAAGCCTCGGGCTGGGCGGTTTCTCACCAAACATCTGCTGTGGTTGGTTGTGAGGTATGAATTCAGTATCCCATGTAGCTCTTCTTTTTCATCATCCCCGTGTGCGTTGGTGTGGGCATGGGATGCTGCTGGAAGCCCAGCCACCATTTGCTCGTCTACGATACATCTTCTTGCATCAGGCGACAGCTACAGCGTATCTCCATGGGCTTATGGGGTAGATATCTCATTTGGGTTTCATGGCTTGCCTGCCTGCCTACCTCCTTCCTTCCCATATGGAATTCCATACCTCGGGTACAGAACATAGGTACTTAAGTACTTACTAGGTTATGCACTTGACAGCCCTGTGGAGTATCATAGAGGCCGCACCCGTTCGCATCTTCCAAGTATACGGGATGGAATGCACTGCAATGAATCCGCGCTTCGTACGTACCAACATCCATTACCCCCTTCCCGGCGGCGGATGGATGGATGTCCTTTTTTGATTATAACCCGCTTCTTGCCCGCTTGGCCACACTTTGAGAGATGGGAACCGGACCGGCCAGGATGGCCATCCACCATAGCCACCTCCAGATCCAGACCCTGCCCCACAACGCGCTTGCATCGTCCATGGGAATCCCTCCGCCCGGGTGATGAGAGATGCGCATCTTTCCGTACCTCCCGCCCCCCTCCCCTCCGTCGCGCTGAGATGAGCTCCCGAGCTTGGGAAAAACGAGGGGCAGGACGAGCAGGTGCTGGCGGCGGTGGCGCCACAAAGCCATGACGTTCGTCCCAGGTCGGAGACGACTGGTACCGACCGTGGCATTTCGGGCAGCCCTCGTCGGTAGGGTAGGTTGTTGTCAGCTACTGAGTACAGGGGCGATACCACCGTGGAACCAGGGCATCCATGGCCGTCAATGCTACTTTACGCAGAGGGTGTGCGCGGGATTTGCCCACACGACGTGGCTCCGTCATAGGCCGTACCTAATCCACGACAGATAACTGGCCGGTGATGATGATGGCAGCGTTGCAGGCGATCCGGCTGGGCGTGTCGGGCTTCCTGTCCTGTCTCGGGGGGGGGACAATCCTCAGGTTCTTGGTTGACAGGCTGGGCCGAGAAGTGTGTCGTCATTCTCCCACGCGCGCATAGCCGTACCTATGTACATACACAACACTGTAAGTAAGTACTTATGTACTTACGTACCTACATCCATCGTACGGAGGATGAACAGGGGCGAGTTGCACAGTGAGAAAGGCCAGCCGGTCCAGTTCCCGCCCCCCCATTGGATATTGTCGTACTCCAGTCGGCGGAAAGCGGGCGGCCTTTGATGGATGGTGTTCTCTCCGTCCCCCCCCCCCCCCCCCCCCCCCTGCTCGGGCTCCTTGTTCTTGTTCTCTCCTCCCCCCCGCCCCATTCCCCTTCCCCTTCCCCTTCCAGAGCGCAAGGACCATCATCTCCAGTCTCATTCCGCTTGCATATCCCATCCATCCCATCCCCGTCCCGTCCCATCCCACTTTGGCCCGTCTTCCGTAGTGGTCGAGGTCGCGAACGAACCCGAAGCAGGATCAGCAGTAATAGCAGTAGCAGCAGTAGCAGCAGTAATAACCGCCTAGGTACTTACTTACCTACCTACCTTACCTCTTGATGGGATACACCATCCATCCGTAGTGCATCTCTACACATTTTGTCATCCATCTACATAAGTACCTACATAATGTACCTATAGCAACAAATGAGTACCTAATGTACTTGGGCAGTATAGCCGCAAACAGTAGCCACACCCACCCAAGCAATAGACAAGAAAGACCGGCAGCACCCCCCGGTACATAGGTACCCACTGGCAACCTACCTAGCAGCAGAAGCAACAAGCATCACCACCATCACCACCACCACCACTATCATCTGTGCGCTCGGAACTGCAAAGCCGTTGTGCCTACCGCGGTACTTGTCCGCCTAGGTTTCTCGTTGGATCCCGAGAGACAGACATAACGGTTCTGAGCGTTTTAAAAGCCGTCCGTGGCGGGCGGAGTGGCCGCAAGACCATCTCAAATCGTAATCTTCCTCCCAGCTCCAGCCCAGCCGTTGGTGGGCGGGCTGCCTGGGCTGTGACTGACGGGTCGCTGTCCATCCATCCACCCGTCCGTCATTCGCTCGCCAGTGGGAATCCCGACCCGAACCCAGTCAAACCTCTCTCTCATCCATCACCCTCTTCTCTTCGTTTTTTTTCGGGAGGGGTAATTAATCAGGCAGGCAGACAGACAGACAGGAAGAGAGGTAGGTAGGGCTGTCTCTCTCTCTCTCTCTCTTACTCTAGGTCTCGTACACACACACACACACACACACACACACACACACACACATACAACTCTCTCTCTCTCTCTCTCCCCCTCTTCCACACTTTCTCCCCCCCCCTTCCCCGATAACGTACACGCAGGCACGCACTCACACTGCATGAGCTGGCGTTGTCTCCTAGTCCCTGCTACACACGATGCTACAGTCGCTAGCAGCTTAGGTACCCATGCGCCTAACCGACCGCTGCACCTAATAGGGAACAACAGCAGCCCAGCGCTGCCCAGGGCGTATTTTAATAAGGGGCGCCAGCCGACCCAGACTCGCAACTAATAACAAAAAGTGGGCAGACGGGGGGACCCATACTGCGACGCTCAGAAAGAGGCTGGCAACCCAAGCCGCGCAACTTTCAATCCACCCAGGACCGGCAAACTGTCATTCAATTTGGGTTCTGTTTCGAAGGTCCATTTGACTTTTCGGGGCCTTGCTGTTTCGAAACGCAATGTCAACTTCGGCAACGGAGCATCAACATCATAGCCTGCCACCGACGAAGCAGAAAGAGCACCTCCACCACCACCACCACCACCACCCTCGCCAGGAGGTGCCACCGCCGTCGCCACCCTCCTCGTCGCAGGGGCATTCGTCGTCTCATCCTCCCCATCCTCACCAACACCACCACCATCAACCGCCCCAGGACCAGCCCTCGCGCTCCCACCGCGGCCATCACCACCGCAGCAGCAGCGGCAGCAGCCACAGCCACAGCCAGAACCACCAACACCGCTCCCACTCGACCCGTTCCCGCCCGACCACCGCCTCCTCCTCTGCCAACCCGGTCCCACATCGATCCGTGTCGACGTCGCACGCCCACAACCACCGCCAACCCGCCGCTGGCCCCTCTGCCCGCCCCGTCCCCGACGTGCTGCCCCAGCAGGACTATGAGCAGAGCAGCTTAGCCGGGCAGTCCTCCAAGCGCAGCTCGAGCAGAGATCGCCGCCCGCCCGTCTCACGCGGCTCCGACTCCAAAGGCGTCCACCGCCGCAGCAGCTCCAAGTCCACCTCGGGCCGTCACCACCACCCCCACGAGAACACCATGGCCGGTCCCACCGCCGTGGCCAACAACGCCGGTCCTGCCGCCGTGCCCCCCGTCATGCAGGCCGCCGCCGACGCCCGCGCGACAGGCGCCAAGTCATCACGAGGCACTCGTACCTCCATTCCCACCCAGTCGGGCAAATGGATCCTGGGCAAGACGATTGGCGCTGGTAGTATGGGCAAGGTCAAGCTTGCCCGCAAAGAAGACGGCACCGAGCAGGTCAGTATCCTCCCCCCCCATCCCCCTCGGCTCGCCCGCCTTTCGGCGCCGCCCGCCTCACGCTGGCCCGTCCCCCCGCCTCTCACTAACAGTATCGCCCAGGTCGCCTGCAAGATTATCCCTCGGGGCTCGACCGAGGAGAGCCACCACAGCCGCGCCGAGAAGGAACGGGCAGACCAGTCCAAGGAGATCCGTACCGCCCGCGAGGCAGCCATTGTCACGCTTCTCGACCACCCCAACATCTGTGGTCTACGTGACGTCGTCCGCACCAACTACCATTGGTACATGCTTTTCGAGTACGTGAACGGTGGCCAGATGCTCGACTACATCATTTCCCACGGCAAGTTGAAAGAGAAGCAGGCCAGGAAGTTCAGTCGACAGATTGCCAGCGCTCTCGACTACTGCCACCGGAACAGCATCGTCCACCGCGACTTGAAGATCGAAAATATCCTGATTCACAAGACGGGTGACATCAAAATTATTGACTTCGGTCTCAGCAACCTGTTTGCCCCTCGCGGTCACCTCAAGACCTTCTGCGGCAGTCTCTATTTTGCCGCGCCCGAGTTGCTGCAGGCCAGGGCCTACACGGGCCCCGAGGTCGACGTGTGGAGTTTCGGCATTGTTCTCTACGTGTTGGTTTGCGGCAAGGTCCCCTTTGATGACCAGAGCATGCCGGCCCTGCATGCCAAGATCAAGAAGGGACTGGTTGACTACCCGAGTTGGCTAAGCAACGAATGCCGCCACCTCCTGTCTCGCATGCTCGTCACCGACCCCAAGCAGCGCGCCACCATGCACGAGGTCATGAACCACCCTTGGATGACGAAGGGATACAATGGCCCCCCCGAGAACCATCTGCCCGCCCGCGAACCCATCACGCTGCCCTTGGACCAGGAGGTTCTGACCGCCATGACGGGCTTCAACTTCGGCCCCCCAGAGGCCATCCGCCAACAGCTCACCCGGTTAATCGAGTCCGAGGATTACAAGCGCGCGGTACAGCTTTACCAGAAGGAGAGGGAGATGCCGCCGGCCCCCAAGGACATTGAGAAGAAGCGGGGTTTCGGCTTCGATTTTTATAAGAGGCGCAACTCGGCGAACAGTCGGGACAACCTCACAGCGCCCAGCTCTGAGGCGCTGGCGCCTGGCAGTGATCCTCTCAATGCCTTTAGCCCTCTGGTATCTATATACTACTTGGTCAAGGAGAAGCAGGAACGCGACAGGGTGGTCCTCCCAGCCAAGGTGCAGACGCCCAAGGCGGCCGAGACGCCCGTACCCGAGATTGCTCCCCCGCAACAGGCCTACACGAACACGGCGACTTACGAGATGCCTGGGGAGAAGGCGACGGGCGGAAGGTCCCGACCCCGGGCCCGAACGCACGGGGAGGACGATGCTCCCGAAGAGACGAAGAAGGCCCAGGCCCAATCCCAGTCGCAGACTACGCCGCCGCTCCCCCCGGCGCCCGAAGGGCAACTGGATGTGCCATACAAAAAGGAGAGCACTGCTGCTGGCATTCTTCGGCGATTTAGCACCCGGCGTAGGCGAGAGCCGGAGCGACTGGACAAGGACCGGTCTCATCCCCCGGTCGTGCAGGTACACCAGCCGTCCGAAAACCCGGTGACGCCGCGTAAGAGCTTCAGCATTCGAAGGTCGCGCCGTGAGCGTGAGGAGGCGCCTAACCGTATGCGATCGGGCAGCAGCCAGCCCCAGCACCGAGATCTTCTGAGCCCCCCCATGTCGGCCGGGGAGCACGGCAGCAAGCAGGGGCTGGGTCGGTCCACCAGTGTCAACTCGGGTGACCTCCGGAGACGGAACCGGGATGGCAGGGATCCGCCGCAAACTAGCGGTTCGGATCAATCAGCCCCGATCGACAAGAACGTTTCGGAGCCGGCCGCACCCTTGAGCGCGCGCTCGGCTTCTACTAGGGCCAAGTCGCTTGGACATGCACGAAGGGAGAGCATCCAGGCTCGGCGGCTGCGGAGAGACGGGGCGCGCCACGCCGAGGCCGATCTGCCCGAGGAAACGGATGCCGAACTGGGTGAAACCAGCGGCGCCTCGGCCGAGCGGCTCGATGATGCCGAGCTTGCCAAGCCCGTCTTCCTGAAGGGACTCTTCAGCGTCTCAACGACGTCGTCCAAATCGGTACCGGCGATACGTACGGAGCTCAAGAGGGTGCTGAAGCAGCTTGGCGTAGACTATATCGAGATCCGTGGGGGCTTCAGCTGCAGGCACTTGCCCAGTATCGACTTGACGCGCGTGGCAGATGGCCCTGCCAGCCCCGTGGCGACGACTCCGAGCAACAACCGGCAGCGTTTCAGCCTGGGACTCCGCGACCGGGACCGGGATGAGATCCGGGATATGGAGCGGTCTCCCCACACACCACGCACGCCGGGCCGACGCAGCGAATCCAACTCGGAGATTTCGGACGGCGACAGCGCGCACCGCGAGATGGGCGGGTCGGCGCGGCGGGTGCCGGGCGAGACGACGACGCAGGTACAAAGCGACCTGGGCGGCAACATGGTGTTGGATTTCGAAATCTTCATTGTGAAGGTGCCGCTGCTGTCGCTACACGGCCTCCAGTTCAAGCGCATGGCCGGCAACACGTGGCAGTTCAAGAACATGGCGGACCATATCTTGAAAGAGCTGCGCCTCTAAGAGGGAAGCGAATGGATGACGACAACTCTTCATTTCTTGAGCGTGCGCGCCCTGGTTGAAGGTAGACCAAGTCGGAGCAGGGTGTACGGAGGGGGTGTTGCGTCGTTATATTTTGAATACGTCTCTACTAATTCTGTTGCTTCGATGGGAAGGGCAACGTGACGGCGGCGGCCGTCTCTTCAAAGATGAGCGACTGGGTTTTCGAAGGGGGCACACAAGAATAGACGGGGGTGGGGGGCAGTGGTGACAGTGGTGGTGGTGGTGGTGGTGGTGGACACGACAATGATGTTTCCTCGTAGCACCTAGGCAAGACTAATGTAAAGGCGCCCGCCCACGGCCGTAGGAAAGCATTATTTCGGTAGTAGTGGTACGTTATATATTTTGGTCGACGGTTGTCCCGCGATATTTGAAAGTACTGTCGCACATCCGATATGCTCGGAGATGATGGACATAGTACAAAAAGGGGATATGGCCATGTCTCCCCTCCGTCGTCTCTCTGTTGACCTTTCTATGTCGTTTTCCTACTAACGACTCAGGAGGGTATTCCTACATTTGAGGGTAGGTGACCGATGCCACACGCATGGTTACATGGAGCGCGGCAAGGGCAGAAGGGAGAGAGAGAAAAGAAAGTTATGACGTCGGACGGTGAGACGGGCGGCCAGGATGTCGGGGATGTCGGGCGCATGGATGGGAGGGGTTGGCGGAGGATAGTCGAACAGATTAATTACATAGCTGGTGCTGACGCCGGCACTGGGGGATTGGGCGGCGATGCGGGGGATGAATGATGAATGAATGGATGGAAGGCTGTGTACTTCATCACGACCAGCCCGCCCGTGACTGTACGTACACACATATAAAAACGTCCATTCTAGATGCGAGCAGGGGGGGGGGGGGGGGGGGGGAAGGGGGAGATGCTATACCCTACCTAAGGTACCTACCCAACCTAGCTACTGTGTACGGAGTACATCTATATAGGTACCTTATGTAATGTACCCCCTTGCCATTGGAAACCCTGGACTGAGCATTTGCCGACACAGCGACCGAAGGGGTAAAAAAGCGCCCAAGGCAGGGAAGACGGGAAGCTTGAAAGGGAGCGTGGCGTAGCACTAGTTTGAGGTGCCGGTGTACCTAAATCGTAGCTGCCCAAGGCTAGGTAGGTAAGCTGCGGATTGATCGAGCCGGTCTAACTTTGGGACGCCTCCGGCTCGGATCAGAATGAATTGATGCCGCGCGTTGGTGATGGTGGTGGTGGTGGTGGTGTATAAGAGGAGGAGGATGAAAATCCCAGGACGGCGGGACGAATGGGGGGGGGGGGGGGGGGAATGGGAAGCTGTTGGGGAGGCCAGCTCGTACCTGTTTTTCTGGAACCCGCAATGCCTGGAACTCTACATACTCCGTACAAAGCCTATCCAAACGGGACCGGGGGCCCAGGCATCTAGATGTATATGATATGTTATGTATGTTTCCATGGTGGTAACACATGCGAAAAAGCTGTAGGAGCGGCCGTTGTGGCGGCAGTTTTATTGTCTCGCATTTTGCTATTCGGGCTAACTAGCCAGCCAGCCCCCCCGGTCCACCCCTCCAAAGCGGTATCTCAGTCAGCCACCCCCTCAAAAGGGGAGGAGGAAACCTACCAAACTATGTAACATGGGATACGAGATGTTCCTAAAAGAACAGACGGTATGTGAGTTTATGTTCCTTCTGGAACAGAAACCGGGCTCTGCGTGGGAATGGAGGGTGGGTGTAGCCGTGTTGAGTTGAGGGATGCCTCCTCCTGTACCTAAGGGGCTGGCTGTTAAGTGATATCCAGCAGCATCTCATCCGGCATCTTCATGGACACACTCTCTCACCAGGTGGAAACACATGCGCGCGCGCGCACACACACACACATAAGTACTTACTTATATATACATACATACACAAGCATCCTCCCTCCCTCCCTCCGCCCAACCCGTTCCCAACACAGTCGTGGCCCTGTTCTGGTTGCCGGGTCTGAGCGCAGCGGGAGAGAGCCGTGCATCTTCCAGCCGATGGATATTTTCCGACAGCGAAACCCACCGGTTCGAGGGCACGGGTGGCCAAATGCGTCTAGCCCCCCCCTTCGACCTCCCATATAATTCAACTTTGAAGAGGGGGGGGAAGGTCGATCTTATCAAAGGAAGGCATCCCTGTCGGAACAGCCACACAGGCCAGCCCGGCTACGGGTAAGAAAAGAGGTAGAGGTAGCTTATGGATTCGCACCTGCTTTGCTAGTCAGAAGTAGGGTAGGTAGTTCGTAGCTGCCTTTGCTTTGCTTTGCTTTGCGCGCGCGCGCGCTGCGACTGCCTCCAGTGCCCTCAACACTGAGAGCATGTCCTGCCCTCAACACGGAGAGCGTGTTATCGTGACCAACTTAGTCAGGAGGGCGAAGTGCAAGAGGTACATACATACATACACGGCTTTTATATAAGTACCTACTTACTTACCTACCTTCCCATGCTATGTAAAGTACAGTACATTCTTTAATAGACTAGGGAGTACTTCCATAAGTAAGTATGTAAGTAGAAGGAAGGTATACATACATACATCCTTACCTACTAACATACAATACACACACACACACACGGCTGCTCCTGCTGCTGCCGCGACCGCCATCGCCGTCGGGCCACTCGCTGTCCGACTAAGGTTCTTCTGCTCTCTGCTTTGCGAGTGCGGCGCATACCTAATCCTAATCCACCCCCCCATCTCATCCACCACCACCAATCCATCCAACTCACTATCCCATCCCATCCCGACCACATACTACATACCTACATCCAATACCTACTACATTCGAACTCAACTCCCTACCCACCCTCACCACTTCCACCTCGAACACCTGTAGACCCTGCTCGACGCCCACTCGAAACAGCCACCCACCTCCGCGACACCACCCGCCTCTCGAATCCCGCGCAGCCTGCAAGCACTCAACTCGGTAACCGCAGCCGTGCCCGCGTCGCCGTTCCGTCTCAGGTATGCCCACAAGCCGTCGGCCGTGTTCGTAGCCCCGAAGTGAAAGCTGAGAGACGTCGGGCCCGCCCAGCCAGCCCACAGCTATTCGACCAGCCGCCCATTGCCCTCGCGAGGCCGACGCCCACACCGAGGACCCCGCCAACGACGACGACGACGACGACGACGACGACGACGACGAGACTGCCAGCTGCGAGACGCAGGACCATGCTACCGAACCCCAGCATGTACGGCCATCACCAGTACAACCCCCATGGCGAGCAGTGGATGCACCAGCAGCCCGGCCACCAGCAGCACCAGGCCCAACAGCAGGCCGCCGCTGCTGCCGCCGCCGCCGCCGCCGCCCAGCAGGGCCACTATGGCCGCATGGCCGGTGCCCATCTCAACGTCGCCGCCGCGAACCAGAACTCGGCCGTGCACGTTCAGGACACGGGCCTCGACAACGTCTCCGAGGACAACCGCCGCACCCTGAACTACGTCGCCGACCTGCTCAACGAGAGCACGCGCGAGGCCGCCCTGCTGGAGCTCAGCAAGAAGCGCGAGCAGGTGCCCGAACTGGCCCTCATCCTGTGGCACTCGTTCGGCGTCATGACCTCGCTGACCCAGGAGATTATCTCGGTATACACCCTCCTCAACCCATCGCAGCTCACGGCTGCCGCCTCGAACCGCGTCTGCAATGCCCTCGCCCTGCTTCAATGTGTTGCTAGTCACAACGAGACGCGCACCCTGTTCTTGAAGGGTTTGTGCCACCCTGCCTCGTGCCTACCTGGATGTGCGTGCGTGTCCGTCCACTGCTAACCCAGCCACCCAGCCCATATCCCTCTGTACCTCTACCCCTTTCTGAACACCACCTCCAAATCGCGCCCCTTCGAGTACCTGCGCCTCACCTCGCTCGGCGTCATTGGTGCCCTGGTCAAGAACGATTCCACCGAGGTCATCAACTTCCTGCTGACCACCGAGATCATCCCGCTTTGCCTGCGCATCATGGAGACGGGATCCGAGCTCAGCAAGACCGTCGCTATCTTTATTGTTCAAAAGATACTGCTCGACGACAGCGGACTTAACTACATCTGCGCCACGTACGAGCGCTTCTACGCCGTCGGCACCGTCCTTAGCAACATGGTGGCCCAGCTGGTCGAGCAGCAGACGGCCCGGCTACTAAAGCATGTTGTGCGTTGCTTCCTACGTCTTAGTGACAACGCCCGAGCCCGTGAGGCCCTCCGCCAGTGCCTGCCTGAGCCCCTGCGCGACGCCACCTTCTCTTCGGTGCTCCGCGACGATGCCGCGACTAAGCGATGCTTGGCCCAACTACTTATCAATCTCTCCGACACCGTCGTCGACAGCGGCAGTGCCCACCCGGGCATGTAATTTGGTGTCGGCTTGAGAAGTACGAGATACAGCAGTCCGGCTCGACCCGCAGCCACACGATTCACACCTGCGCGTGTACCCCCTCACGCGCATTGGGCGTTTCTCCTCCCTCCCTCGGCGCCCCTCGCATGTCCCCAAGGCGGGGGCGTCTTTCGCGGAATGCGCTGAGGGTCTATACCCTTCCTACACTCTATACACACTTATGCACAAAACGGCGTTTGAGCGATCGGTTGGTTTCAGTTCTTGGAGACGAGGGAGATACCCATCCTTCCCGCATGTATACCTGTATTGTACTGGAAAAGGGGGCGAGGTGCACAAGAGCCGCTCGGGATTCGGAGCCGCAGGGAGGGACCTCAGGTTGTCGCTGCTGTTTGCTGGTTCAAGGTTTGGGCCACGCACACACACACGGACAACCCCACACACTCGCATGGACTCGGCGTTCTCGTGATTTGGCAGCCTTGCGAGAGTCGGATTTTTTGCGTTGAGGCGTCTCTCTCACACACATACTCACACACTCACACTCACACACTCATCCGCATAGTAGCACTTGAGAGCATACTTGGACTCCGTTGGGACAGAAGGACTACAAGCGGCAATCTTTGTTGATTTATGGCATTGCGAAAGGGGCAAAAGCGGGGTGGGCGTACTTGTGTAGATAGGTTTTCCCTCTCTTGGGGGAGGGATGATTTGTACATGGGGGGAGAGAGTGTGGTCGTCGTTTGGGGCACATACCTTGCCGTTGCCACTATGTTATGTTGTTGTCTACTCGGAACCGTGATACCAGCAGTACAATGGCTTCCCCGCGGCCACCCGCCTCTCTTCGGTGGGCATTGTAGTACCGTGCCTCCCCGGTGTTCTCCATGTAAGAGTCACGATGGATGATGATGATTCGGGCGTAGGCTTTTCGCATTGGCCCATTGGAAGAGCAACCAAGGGGGCACAAATGGCAACCAGGTGAATATGGTGTGGGTATTGTTTATATTTGAGAGGGTATTCTAATATGCTACTACAGACAGCGGCCCTGTCCATGGTTGTGGTTTGTTGTTCCGGCCTCAGTCGTCGTCGTCATCGTCATCGTCATCGCCGAAAATGGCCCTAAACACGTCGTCCTGCGCCCGCTTGCCCTCGATGGCCTCGTTGACGTCGGGGTCGACCACGGCGGGGACCGCGGCGACGGCCGTCGTCGTCGTCGTCGTGGTGGTGTCTTCGGGCGGCGGGGGGTTCTCCTGCTGCTGCGCCTGCTTCAGCAGCTCGTCGAGCGTCATGGCGGCCGACGGCGCGCCCGCGTGCGCCGGGTCAAAGGGGGAATGGGCCGCCACCGCCGCCGAGGCGGAGGAGGCTTTGGCGTCGGCGTCGGGCTGTACGTGGGCGGGCGGGCGCACGTTGAAGCGCTTGCACAGCAGGCGCGTGGGGTAGAAGTCGGACGTCGACCGCGTCATGGCGCCGTACATGCCGAGCTTGGCGGCCTCCTCGTGGGGGTCGGCGGGTTTGGACGGCGGCGGCGGCGGCGCTGGTGCGGGCGGGACCAGGCCGCCCTCGGCGGCGGTGGAGGTGGTGGTGGAGGAGGAGGGTGCCGGCGTCGACGCCGCCGAGGAGGGGGCGAAGCGCGAGGCCATCATGCCGGCCATGGGCTTGAAGATGCGCGCGACGCTGTGGTACTCGCGCATCTCGCGCAGCCAGTCGTCGTCGGTCTGGGGGGGCGCGGCGCGCTTGGGCGGCAGGGCGGCGCGGGCGAAGCCGGCGGCGCTCTCGAGGTAGGCGCGGTAGCGGGCGCGCTTGGCGTCGTCGTCGGCGTAGGGGGCGCCGCCGCCGCCCGCGGCGCCGCGCGTCAGGGCCGCGATGGCCGTCGCCTTGTCGAGCGCCGGGGCGCGCGCCTCGAGCTCGCGCTGCCGCTCCGCCGGCGTCAGCGCGTAGCCGGCCGGCACCTCGCCGAGCGCCGGCGGCAGGTTGGCCTTGCCCGTCGCCGCCGCGAGCCGGTCCCGCGCGTCGGCCGACAGGAAGTCGAAGACCGACTTGCCCGGCAGCGGCGCCTCGCCCAGGAGCTCGGCCCGGGCCTTGGCGTCCAGCTGCGAGAGCTTGGCGGCGTCGGCCGTCGACAGGTAGGCCGCGCCCGGGGCGCCGCCCTTGGGCGTTTTGGACGACTTCCAGCCGGGCGGGATGGTGGGCGGCGGGTACTGGGTCTCGGGGCTAGTCGGGCTGTCCGCCTCGGTGCCGAACACGAAGCCGTCGAGGGGCAGGCGGCCGTCGTGGCACTTGCGTAGGGACTGGGCCGACCTCGCCAGTGCCTTCTTCCGGGGTATGAAGACGGGGGCCGCGCGCAAGTTCGGGTTCACTGCCGTCGGGGCCCGGGGCTTGGCCTTTTTCTTGGTCTTGTCCCCCCCGATGACGCGGTTGTAGGATATGCGGGGCCCCATCTCGTAGGGGTCTTCGTCGTCGGAGCCCGTGTCGTTGAGGACGCCCATGCCGATGCCGCCCCGCGCCGGCCTCGCCGTTTTCTTGGGGCCCAGGCGCGGCCGGATCAGGGGCCCGTCTTCGTCGTCGTCCGCCTCCTCGTCCGAGCTGGCCCGGGCCGCCCCATTCGCCCCGGGCGCCGCGGGGGCCAGCCGGGCCTCGCCTGCGTGCCCCAAGCCCTTGCGGTCCCGTTTCTTGACAAAGGCGATCATGGGGACGTTCTCGGGCGCAAACAGGTAGGTGTCGGGGCCGTCGGCCGGGTCGCCGGTGGCGTCGAGCCGGGCTTTCCGGCGCACGCGGGGCCCGATGCCCTGGCCTTCCTTCCAGCCCATCCTTTTCAGCAGCTTGACGCCCATGGTCTCGCCGCCGGCCCGGAAGAGGTCGGCCAGGCCGCCGCGGGCCGCGGCGCGGGCCGGCGCCCCGGCGTCGCCGAGGCCGGCGAAGCTGTCGGCCGTCTGCAGCTTCTGGGCCTCGGCCTGGTCGGCGAGGTCCTCGGCGTCCATGTAGTCCTCGGGGCGGCGCTGGGCGGCGGCGTCGTCCTTGCGGCGGTTCGAACGCGACGACACGAAGGCGGCGGGGGTCCAGCCCTCCTTGGAGCCGACCGTGTTGAAGTAGCCGGCGCTGAAGCCGCCGGTGAAGGCGCCGTGCAGGCGCTTGCGGCCGCGCTCGTCGCGCACCTCCTGCTTCCACACCGGCACGTAGGAGCCGTCGTCGCGCGCGTCGGCCTCGAGCGGCGGCAGCGGCGTGCCGAAGGCGACGTAGGACGGCGCGCCATGGCCGTCGGCTTCGAAGCTGGCGCGCGATCGTTTCGTGGCCATGGCGGCGGGGGGGGACGGGGATAGAGCGGTCGGGGGGAGAGGAGGGGAGGCAAGTCGTCGGTATGCTGGGCGTGCGCCTGACCCGGAGGCCACCAGCTCTCGTGGTCGGATGTTGTACTGGGTTTTTGGGGGGAAAGGGAATAAAAAAGAGAGAAAGAGAGAGACGTGGATGTCTCGGCTCGGAATGTGGCGGCGCGACCTGCAGGCGAACCGACAAGCTGGGTACATACGTACTTGCCTGCCTACGACGTCGTTGCCAATTGTCGATAAGCTTTCTTCCGAGCTATGGGATGCCGCAGCTTATCTTATCAGCCTCTCCTCGGTTCTACGCTGCCCATCCGTCTACTCCGTACTTTCGTAGGCACTTGTTACATGGACCTCTCGCCATCACGAGCGACAGCAACGACAGGCGGCCGAACACCCGTGAATGTTAGGACTTATGCTAAGATCCTCATGTCCGACACCTTAGCCTCTATTTTGGTAAATCCCTAACTGGCGTCTGCAGGAAGGCCAAGATGTGTACAGTGATCTTTTCGTAAATGCACGTGAAGTCGTGTTGGTTGGTAAGGGGGTGGTCATGGCCAGCTCCATGTAGCGAGACGGCCACGCAGAACTGCTTCTAAAAGCAATATTTCCCCCCAAACCACACGCCCGTATGGGTATGTATGTAGGTAAACCGGCTACCATGGTATCTAGTGCATGGGCTTGGCCATGGGGGCAATAATGCCCTGCTTGACCATAACCCTCGGCTTCGTTGCCTCCTGGTGCGTCTGCTTCGTGACCCAGTTCGGCCCCAGGGGCAGCCGGAGCGCTCCCTCGTACTGCGCCTGGGATTCGTATTGATGCGGCAACTGCGACGCAAGGTATTTGTTGTTCTGTTCACCGCCGTTAGCTCTCTGTCCTCGGCAACAACGCAGACCAGCACTCTGGTCCTGGACTGGGGGCTCCTGACCTTTTTGTTGCGTTTCTCGTTGATGATGACGTTCTTTAGCTTAGCGTCCTTGCGGTCCGACTGCTTGACGCCCTCCTGCTTCTTCATAAATCGTCCGTGGTGCTTCTTCTTCTCTTTCTCCGACACGCCCTCTCCGACCCAGCTGCCCCAACCGGGAATACTACACCACGCCAGTCAGTATGCCGGACAACATGGAAACGGGGCAAAGCGACTTACGTCTGATCCACCATCTTCTCGTCTTGCTCTTCCACCAGCTCCTGCTTCTCCTTCTCGAAATCGGCAACGACGTCGAGGCCGCCAAAGGCCTTGTCGAGGAGTTCCCTCTCGCTGAAACGGATGGGCATATGCCGCTCTTCATCGTCAGACTCGTCGTCATCCGCCGTAATAGTCCGACGCTGGGCGGGCCGAGGCTGGGCTTCCGGCTCGGGCGCACGTATGGCAACGCTAGAGTCCAGGTCCAGCACGTTGACGCTAGAGTCCGCTGCTTTCTTGCCCCGCTGCTTCCTGGGCTTCTCGCCAGGAGCGGCGGACCATGCGCCCTGTGTGGGCTTGATCACCAGCTCGGAAGCAGCTGTTTCGGCTTGCGTGTTGCCGTCACGTTCTTTGTTTTGCGCGGCAACAATCTTGCCAAATGCCTCGGCCACCTCGTCCTTGCTTGCCTTCGCCTTCTTCGGCTTTCCGGGCTGGGAAAGCACGCTGTTGGTCCCGTAGGTCTTCCGGCCGACGTCACCCTCTTGTTCGGAGTCCACCGAGCCCTCGTCGTCGGACCCGAGCTCTCGGCGAATCTGTTTCACGAGGTCATCGTTGGCCCTCTTCTTGGCGGCCTCGCTCTTCTTCATGAAGGGGAGATTCAGTAGCTTCGAGTTTGGTCCGTCTTCGTCGCCGTCCGCCCTGTCCAGATCCATCAAGATGCGCTTTCGGTCGTCCTCGTCCCCAGAGTCGTAATCCGAGCTATCGTCGTCGCTTCCAGCAGCCGGATTTCCCTCCACCCTGCGACGTAGTTCCTCATCGCGACGAGCCATGTCGGCAATGCCCACGCGGACATCCTCGTCCCAAGCAGCGCGGCCGTTTTTGTTGGCCATCTTGGCCCATTTGCTCTCCTTGTGGCGGGCACCCATTCGCTCCATGGCGCGTTGGCGGTCCTGCTTTTCCCTGTCGTCCTCCGAGTCGATCTCGCCGGCCGCCAGACGGGCTTCGTGCTCTTTCATGTCTTCCTTCTCGCGTTGCTTTCTGTGGATGCGATTGAAGGTTTTGGACTTGATCTTCTTCAGGCGCTTCGCCCGGGCATCTTCCCTCTATGCTGAGTTAGTGGTGCCCATCTCGAAAGGTGACAGCAGAAAAGACGTACCGACTTGAGCTCCCGCTCCCGACGTTTCTCCTGCCATAACGCCTTTTTGGAGAGTGTTTGCGCCTCGTCGTCATCCTCCATTAGATTCTGGCGTTCCTGTTCGGGCTTCGGCCCCAAGCCAGACTGCTCCAAGAGCCCGAAAATACTCTGTTCCAATTCAGTTCCCTGCCCCGGTTTGGTAATCGGCCGGATTTCCGAGTTGTCGTGGCGAGCCAGACCCGTCTCGGTCTGGGGAAGCGGAAATACGAGGTGGTCAGCCCGGCGGTTCTGCTTGACCGTTTCTGTCCAGCGGTCAAGCGTCTGGTTCGTCTTTTCCTGGGCAGCTGCGCGGTCCAGACGGTCCTGAGCGCGCCGAGCAAGAGGAACCTCGAGCTTCTGTGGCTTGCTCGACCTTTGCTCTTTGGTGAGGAGCTTCACAGACTGTTTCAGCTGCGGGTCCTTGACCCCAAGGAGGCCAAGGTCTTTGAGGTCGAGCTTTGCCTTGGTGGAAACGACGGGTTCCTCCTCATCTTCGTCGCCGTTCACACCCGAGAACTTGTTCACGAAGTCCTTGACGCCCGCCTCGTCAACCTCGCTGTCTTCGTCCTCGTCGCTAGAACTGTTGTCGGCAGAGTCAGACTCGTCGTCATCTCCTGACTCGTCGTCGTCACCTTCCTCCTCGGGCCCGTCGTCCTCCGACATGGACATATCCAGGGCCTGCGCCAGATCTATAGCATCGGAGCCTAGAGAGGCGCCATCATCGTCCTCGTCGTCTTCGTCATCGTCGTCGTCATCGTCCGAGTTGGCGGCCTTCTTTTTCTTCGTCTTCTTGTCTTTAGCGCTGCTCCCACCGAAGGCGTAACCCTCGAACCTCTCCTCGTCGCTTTCGCCGAAGGCCTCGTCGGAGTCGAGGTCGGAGTCGTCGTCGTCGGCGACGCCTATACGCCACTCGTTCCCGGAGCTGTCGCTGCCGTACTCGACGTTGGCGTCTTCGTCGCCGCCGGCCCGGCGCATCTTGCGCGGGCGCTCCTCTTCGTCGTCCTCGTCGTCGTCCTCGTCATCGTCCTGGCGCCCGTGCTTCCCGCTGGTGATTTCGGCGTCCAGCTCCCGGTTGCGCGGCGTCCGCTTGCTCTTCTCGGCGTACTGGTTCGAGGCCTCGGCGAAGGCGTTGAGGGAGCGCTTGTTGGACTTGGCCTTGCTCTTTTGGCGGCTTTTGGCCCCCGCGCCGGCGCCGCCCGAGGGCGCGCTGGGCATCAGAGACCTGCCGTGCGACTGTCTGCCTGGCATCTTCCGGCTTCGGTGGTCGCGGATTTATTTTTCTGTAGGTTGGTAGAAATTGGCCGCCCTCCCAGAAATCAGCATCTGGGAGGCACAACTTTTTTAGTGGGGTCTCTCCGCTAGCTTCCCACCCACAGCAGCGGGACCTTATTCAACGGTCCCCTGCAAGCGCCTTATCGCCTATCAGTAATAGCGGTAGCAGCAGCAGCCAAGCCTTGAACTATGGGACATCTTTCCATGTACATGCGGGTGGGGTCACTGCGATTTCTCGAATTCTTTGCCAGCGACAGCCACCCCATCACGACGTCGAACCCTCCGTCCCCGTCCCCCAACGCTCGACGACACAGACGCCATCATGGTCGCAGCTAAAGTGGCTGGGAAGCCGAGGCAGCTCTACCTGCATGTGCGGTCTTTCCGCAAGTTTCCCCTCACCACCAAGGACATCAACAAAGGCTTCTACAAGGGCACGCGCACGGGATCCATGGGTCGCCACACCAAATTCGGAGGTTACGTGCTGGACTGGCAGAAGGTGCGCACCTACGTGGTGCCGCCCGAGGTGAACAGCTTCAAGGTGAGAACACCACGGAGGGGGGGAACAGGAGGAGGATGAGGAGGAGGATGAGGAGGTAGGAAGTTTCGCATGATGAAGATCCGTGGCTGACCGAAGGAACCTGTCCCCCGCCGCCAGCTGAGCCCCTTCGTCACCGAGAAGGTCAACCCGACCCGGGGCGACTACCGCGGCTACAAGGAGGGCCCCAAGAGCCCGGTCCTGTACCTCGAGCGCTGGAAGGCCGAGAACGGCCTGGACTGAGCCGGCCCGCCCCCGAGAAGACTCGAAGCCGCCCCAACACGACACCGTGGGGTCCGAATTCCGAATTCACACGCCTACGAGGGGTGACGGCGACGAGAAGACGAAAAAAAAACTGTACGAATATAGACGCAGTACCGGGGGGACGAGAGGGGCTGCGCGTGGGGGAGGGAAGGGGGGGGAGGTCTTCTTGTGGGCTCCGTCGTGTCCATAACCCAGCAGGCGAGCAAGGCAGCAGCTGTATTATCTGATTTGCACCCAACCCGAAGCCCCTTCCCATGACGAACGAAGAACCCGAACCCGCTCCCCCGGTGTCGATTGTGTGTGTTGCTCGCCTTACCAAAGTGCATCCGGGATCCCCACTAGCTATTGGAACCGCAGTCAATCCTCCCGGGGTGGTGAGCTTGGGCTGGCCAGCAACAGAGCACGTGGCCATGTATATAACAACGGGGCTTAAATCATAATCCCAACTCTGTACTGCGGCTTTTCTGCATCCTTGCCGCCCATGAGGACGGAGTAAACTGCTCCTTTTATCCATTACACGGTGAATTAGCACTACGTCCCGTAGAGGATACTTGAATTGCGTACAGGCCGTAGTTTGTCCCGAAGACTTCCATCTGCGATAAGCCAACCACTTCTCGACTCACCACTTGGAAACAGGCCGACGGCCTTCAGAACTTGTTGATATATCGTATATGAACCAAGCCCCATTTGCAGGCCGCTCCGCCAGAAATGGTCACTTGTGATAGCCAAGGGCAAAGAGATTGGTGGATATAATACAAGATTAAGAGCAAATTATTTACCTACAACTGGGTAAAAAGCCTTGTGAGACAACGGCCCGACCATCACAGAACGCAGACGGGCCTAGTCAGCAAAGACCCGAGCGGCTGATACAATGGAGCCCTGCTTCTACCGAACTGGCCCCTTGCACTTGACGACCGTGGTCTAATAAGCAGTGCTCTGTCGGTAAAAGTCCTGGGGCGCACTTGGCTCACTGCCAGGGGCCGGAGGAGCGTAGGCCTTGTACTGCGGCTGACTTCCCTGTCCCGCTTGGCTCGGAAGGCCTTGCCTGGCATTGTAGGCTGATCCGCCTGGCTGCAGAGCCGGCGGAGGTGACATAGTCCCAGGTGGGGGGACAGGCGGCGCGGAACCTGTGGGCACAGGGGGAGGCGCGCTGGTCGGAGCTGACGGGGCGTCATAGGATGACTGGGATGGCTGCGCTGGCTGAGGGTTGTAGGCCGAGTACTGCGGCTGTGATGGGGCCGAGGGAGCTGACGGGCCCGACGGGGCCGGAGCACCGCCACCAAGAGCGAGGGGTGCCGGGACGTCTGAGGACGGCCCGAGAGGCGCAGTCGGAGGTGGTGCCGACGGCGCACTGGGACTAGCGGCGTAAGGATCTTCGGTTGAATAGACCGAGGAGGCCGAGTACGGATCACCGTGCCCCTGGTTCGGCGCAACCGGGGAGTCGTAGGCCGACGTTGCTAGTTCCTGCGGGTTGCCATACGTGCTCTGGGGCCGGTGGCCAGCTGGGGCCGGGGCTTGGGAATAGGCTTGGTAAGCCTGAGGAGGCGGAGAAGAAGTTTGTATAGCAGCCGGTTGCTTGCCTGCCGCTACACGGGAAGGCTGGTCTCTGGGCGGGTACTGTGCTTGGTCGGCGGGAGGAGGGCCCTGCGAGAACTGCTGCGGGCCCGGTGGCATGCCGTTTTGTGCAGGTACTTCGGCCCCCTGCAGGTAGAAAGGGGCAGGACCGGGCGTGGCCCTCTGGAAGTTAGGGACCGGCGAAGAGGCCTGGAATGGGGGCTGCTCTACAAAGTATCAGCATCACACGGGGGAGAGCAGCAGACGGCTGGCCGAGACATACCTTGCGGACCGGGAGTATAGTAACGCTGGGGGTCCTGCTGGGCTTGAGGTGGAGGCCCCTGTTGCGGCGCATAGCCAGGGCCGGCTGGTGGGTAGGCCTGGCTGGGCATAGAAGGACGGTGAGCATAGTGGTGGTGATAGGCCGGGCCCGGCGGGTGTGACATGGACGACTCTAAAAGCGCCTCGTAGTCTCTGCGGGCCTTGATGAACTTCTCGTTCAGCTGAGTGAAGTCGTCCTTCTTTTGCGAGTACTTCTCGATCAACTTGATGAGCTTGGGCCGGATCGCCAGGGTTTGGTGGTAGAGTTTCTAATGGCTGTCAGCTTTGGACCCCGATTGCAGCTGGTCCTCGGGCACACTCGGCATACCGAAATCTCCTCGTTGTCCTCCTCCCGCGGAGCTGTGTTGGAGGTGCTCAAGAGAGTGAGTAGTTTCTCGACGTTCTTGATCTCCGCAAACACCTCGGCTTCCATTTGCGCCTCGCGTTGCAACTCGTCCGGGGTGGGATCCGTCAGTTTCTCCACGTAGTTCAGGGGGAAAATGCCCGTGTTCCCCTTCAGCGAACCGCGCCACCAGTCCTTGAACACGGACTCGAGCACGGCAATGACATCGCCCTTCTTGAACTCCAGCTCACCAGGTTCGCTGGGCGTAAAGTCGTAGAGGGCCCTCACCCGCGAAACGGTGGCGGCGGTGGTGCCCGTGGGATGCGCAGGGACGGGCTGGGCTTGTGCGGCCGGAGTACTGTCGCCCTGGGGTGCCTGGGAACTGGGACCGGCAGCGGCGGCGGCGGCGGCGGCCGGGGCGGGCTGGCTGTTCGACTTCTTGCGCTCTTCTTCTTGCAGGGAAAGCTGCAGGGCCATCTGCAGCTCGTCTTCCTCCTTCTGGCGATCCATGTCGGTCAGGCGGTTTTTCTGGGGCGCCGAAGGGGGCTGCAGGGTCGGGTTGTTCTGTTTCAGACGGAAATAGGCGTCGTACATGATGCCCAGGTCGGCGTCCTTGCTGAACATGTCGCTCCACTCCTTCATGCGCTCGAGGATCTTGGCCTTGACCTGCTGGTGGGTGTTGCGGTCGTTGGCCAGCTTGAGCAGGGCGTCGGTGAAGGCGCGCGAGGCCAGTTCACGGTGCACATTCTTGCCGCAGTTCTGCGACAGGGCGTTGCCCAGCTCGAGGGTGTAGAGCTGGACATTGGCGTTGCGGTGGGCCAGGCGCTTGATGATGCTCTGGATGACCTGGTTCGGGCCGTTGGGGTCGTTGCCGACCTTGTCGCACACCTCGATAATGGCGCCCCAGTCCTCCGAGGTGAGGTTCTCGTCGGTAGCTTTGGCTGTGGGCGGCGGCACAGGGTTAGCATAGGCAGTGGTGGTGTCACGGGGGCACCAGGAGCAGAGCGGAGTTCGGGGGGTGGTGATGACGTACCCACGGCCTCGTCGTAGGGGCCTGGCGCGGCGGCTCGGAACATGGTGCGGGTGGTGCAGCCTGGCGGGCAGGCTTCGAGGGCGGGCGGTAGACGATGGGGATAGCGCTAGATGCTGCGGCTCGAAAAGCGTGCACCGTGTCGTCGATGCGGCCGGCCGAGATGTTGCGCCCACGGGCAGCTGGAGGTCAAGAGGAGCGTGAGTGATTCTGGGAGGTGGAGGGAGGGAGAGACCAGGCGACCTCGATTTGGTGGAGGAGTAGGAGGAGGAGGGTGATTGGTGTGAGTGGTGGATGATGCGTGAGTGGTGCGTGGTGTTCGGTAGAAGGATTCGAGGTAGGTAGTATGTACGTAAAGTATGGGATGGAAGCAAGTACTAACGGCACAGATACGGGCGGTAGGTACATTAGGTGGTTAGTACCCAATCCGTAAGATGGGATGGGCGCTTGATACATGTACATCCTAGCTATTGGGCTGAGCTGGGCTCTCTAGTATGGGACTTCTTTCCCGCATCATCACCTGCCTCTACGCTTCAATATTCCTTGGGCAGGCAGCACTGGCAGATCCCAGTATCCCATGGGAAGAACTGGAATCAATCAATAGGGTACACGGTAGCGCAGGCTGAGCAGACAGGCCCCTCTTGTGACGGCAGGCGCTCCATCACCATGGGTCTTGGCGGCCTTTCATTCACGGGTTTGCTTCTCCGGCCAGCAGCTGGAGACACACATACGATGTACACACAACCTGACCCAGCCCCACCAAACCCCGGGGGCAGTGTCTCGCGGCGGGGGTGTCAAAATAGCACAGCGGAGAGCCCTGATCTACGAACTGCTTATGGTCATGACAGCCCGGACGACACGGAGACGCGAGCACGGCAACGACACCCACGAGCGGCGGTCGCCACCGGAGACGACCAGCTGGTTGGCTTCACTCTCTCTCTCTCGTCTGCATGGGGACACACACACACACACCCTCAACAGCCATCCTGGATACCCATGCCTCTCGCCCTCTCCCCTCTCTCTATCCTCGGTGCTCTCGTGGGATCCGCGCGCGAGGCTTAGCGACCAGACGCGCAATAAGAGGCGTCCCGCTACCCTAGAGCTGCAGGTCTACATACCTAAAAGCTACTAGCCCGGGGGGCTATAATCCTATACCTGCCTACTATGTCTGTACAGGTACATGTTCTTACATCTATACTTGCCTACTCCCTACTAACCTACCTAAGTATTTATGTTAGATTTTCTAACATCAGGGGACAATAGGTAGGGTACCCAGCAACTCCAAAGTGTTACACGTAAGAAGTAGGTACGTGGAAAGAACGTCGTCTCTTCGACTGGTCTGGCCGGCGAGCCTACATGATCCAAAAACTATGTATGCACTATATAGGTGAGTAGCTAGTTGGCTAGGTGTCCCGAGGTATAGCGGACCGCTTGAACTCTCCTCGCCATCGCCCGTCCTTAAAGCGTACAAGGTTTCATATACCGTGAATATCTGTATTTACACTGTCTGGTCGTCGCATGAACGAACAGCCATCGCTCTCTAGACTATGCCTGTCATTGCTCATGAGATACCAACGGCGTAGAGCCCAGCAACGGCCGCCGATTGAACCGGTGAACGCCAATCTGTATGTTATCCACGTCGGCATATTTGCAATCCTGAAGTCGGCCCGCAGTCTATATCAGACCTTTCCGGCGCGTAGCATCTCCGGCCTGCTCCTCGCTGGTCGCCATATAACAGCCCCACCGCCGAGAGCGGGCATTCTATGTCAATCACATGGTCTCTGCTGCGTCTCGAGTTCGTCCATCGTCTCTACCAGCGACGACTGCCGCGAGAAGGCTCGTATCCGCCTCGCTCGCCAGGGCCGGCACTGCCGGTGCCGCGGCCCTCCTCAATACTCCGGCGGTTCAATTCGCGCCCGAGCTCCGACATGTCAAACAGAAGCGGTTCTTCTTCCGCCTCGTCCGAAGGGACACCGCCCACTGCTCCACCGCCACCCGAGGCACCGCCCCGTGGGTACGCCCTTCCATACCGGCTGTACCCGGTCAAGCTGCTGTTGCCAGACTGGGGCGTGCTGTGGCCGCGTCCAGCACTGATGCCGTAGCGACCCCTCTGTGGCGAGCTGGACAGCCCGGCAAACAGTCCGGATGGTGGTCGGGTCTCGCGCTCGGCCGATGATGATCCCTGTCGCAACATGTCCGAAGACTCATCGGCCCTAGCGTCCGCAGGCGGTTGCAGCCGTGGCGACTCGGCCGAGCCATCGTTCAGTGCCGCCTGCTGACTCAACAATGTGCTAAGTGTCGGGACTTCTCGATCGTTGGCGCCGAGGCTAATACTTCTGTGAGGCTCTACATCTTCGTCGTCGGCAAGCGCTCGGTTTTGCTGGGCGACAGAGCTTGAGCGCCGTGCATGGGGGTACGGGCGAGGGGATAACGGGATGTCTATGGCGCCTCGAGTCCCGCCCATGGCAGCTGGAACGCTGGCGGGAACAACCCCCATTAGGTCGTTTCCGACATCCGGCGTGCCGAGAGAGCCGCGGACGGGCGCCGCGTAGCTGACGCTCGAATTCTCGCTAAGGCGTGAGGGAACAGCCGGTGTATGTGGGGTATGAGGGGAAAGTGGCTTTCCAGGCGATGATGAGATCGACATGCCGGGCACGTTGGCCAGTTGACGACTCGAAGAGCTCGAGGACCGCTGGAGCTGCATCGACGAGTTCATTGATTCGGTCAGAGCATTGTTGGACTCCCGCATCAGGTGAAATTTGGAAAGCTGCGCATTGGTCCTCTTCGACGACTCGCCCTTTTTGGACGGTTCGAAGCTCTGCAAGGTCCGTTTGCTCTCGAGCATTTTGAGGAAGTCCTGAATGTTGTCATCCTCCGTCTGCAGCGACTCTGAGCTGCCACCTCCGCCGACCTCGTTCAGCAAGCCGGAGCCCGGCTGCGCTGAAGACGAGTACGATTGCTTGCCACTACTCATCTGGTCATCGTCGCCGCCGCGGCTTGCACCGCCAAATGAGGCCCTGTTTCGCCGATGGCTGAAGCTGCTGCTGAATCGGTTGGTGGCTGCTGGGCGCGGCGAGCTCGCGGCGGGAGGAATCTCGGCCGCGGCCGGACCGCCTCGCAAAGATGCAGGCATTCCGGCTGTCAGAGATGATCGATTCCTGGCTTGTGACAGGGCACTGCTCAAACCGGTACCGCGGCCCAGTGAATGGGGCGATGGGGGGGCATCGTGGTCGAGCATTCTGGGCACTGGGGAGCCCGAGAGCGAGCCGTGTTTAAACGGCTGAAAGGACAGGCTCGGCCGTCTCGTGGATGCCTGAGAGCCGATCAGTGCAGGGCGAATGGGAAGTGAATAAGGCGGGGCCTCCATGCTGGCGGGCCTCGAATCTGGTGGCGACGTCGTGTCTGATCCGGGGGCTTTGATGGATTTCAGTGCCGATATTGGGCTGGTGCCCACGGGCCCTTCGCCGTGGAAGGTGGACAGGCTGCCATATCTCTGTTGGTTGTCCGTCACATCAAGCCGGAGCCTGTGAGATGGCGCAGAGCCGGGCTCCGTGCCATAGTCGAGCCGTCCGCTCCCACCACGGTGAGGTAATGACGGCTTGAAGAGATCGTCGGAAATGGCCAGCTCGATCTGGGAGCTCAGAAGCGACTCGGTGTCGGCCACATCGAAGCTGCAGTTATTGCGGTAGGAGACGGAGGCAATGAAGCGACCCACGGGAACATCAAGCCCCCCGAAGACGAAGTCGGTCGTAATGTCCCCGTGGCTGCGTTCGGTGAGCGGGGACCGCAGGGCATCGAAGCGCGAGGACGAGGGCGATTCCTCGGCTGAGACGCGGGCCCGCAGTTGCAACGCGGGATGGATCCCCCGGTTTCTAGTGCCCTTGGCCAGTTTGCGGGCTGGCAGTACTCCCGTGCCCGAGTATATGGAGCGAAAAAGCACTATCGCCTTCTTGTATATGGTGGGGAGCAGAGGCCCAAAATCTGAGGGGGTGTTGCGGGCTGACCCCTTCAGTTCAAAACGCCATCTTTCCAGAATGACGTGTGTGCTCCGGCTGCGCCCATGGCGTCCCGAGCTGCTTTCGGCGGAGCGCGTGGACCGCATGGCGTCGGCAACATCATGCCGCTTCCCGTCCTTGTCGAGAAGGACCAGGCTTTGGCCGCCTTTTAACCGGGATGTGTCGAGGAAGATCTCTACGACCATGGGCAGCGGGCGGTTATCGAAGCCGCCGCATTGCTTGTAGACGCGGAGCTCGTCGCGAAAATCTTCAATGTCGTCGGTCTCCAGTTGGAACTGTTGCCGGCCCAAGTCAGCGTGTGTGCTTCCCAAGCGGCGTACGATTGGGAGCTTACCCATCGACTGGTCCTCGTCTCGCCGTTATTCAGAAGAAGCGGGCTCGTTTTGATACGCTCCTGGAGGACTATACTGCTGGCTTTGGCGAACAAGTTCTGGATCGCTTCGTGTTAGTGGTGGGACGGGCGAAGATGGGCGAGGATGGCGGTTCAGCGCTAACCTGTATAATCTGATCCAGCTTCTTGATAGACTCCCTACTTGGGCCAGCGTCGGCCTTATCTTCGCTGGCTTCGGTCCATTGCTCTGAGCCTGGCGCCGTTGCGGACGACCCTGTCCGGGAGCGGCCCCCGGAGAGGGGACCGTCTCTCGAGTTGTTCGTTCGCGCGGGGTTTGTGGTGGGGGAGGCGGCCGGGGAGGCATCGCGAGGCGGCTGCCGCGGTGTCTGATGCATCGTGGGCGGCTATATAGGCAGGCAGCTGTCGCAGCCTGGCGAAGCCGTGAAATTGGGTTGGGAGAGGACGGTGCCCTGTGCGTGTCTCGTAGGCCTCGTGGGCTCGCCGCAGGTCGCTTTCGGAAGCGAAGCGGCTCGGTGGTTGCGTTGGGAGGAGGGGTGGTGGGCAGGTCGAGTTAGTTGGTGAAGGCTACGGTGACTCGAATCTCGGCATCCATTGTTCGTGACTTGAGGGCAGGTCCCAGGAGGTCTCGGTCGAGTTGCTGCAGTAGCTGTGCAGGGCTCCGCACCAGGGGGTGGGACAGGGTTGGGAAAGGGAGCGGCTGGCTGGCTGGCTGGCTGGCTGGCGCCGCGGCTACGATTGTGCCAATGGTGATAGTGGGTGGTGGTGGCGGCGGCGGCGGGTGGTGTTTTCCCCCAGAAAGCGGCTCTGCTCCGGGATGCGGATGGCTGCGGAAGCTGGGAAGCTACGCAGATCGGGCCATCTTGTACGGGGGTTCGTGGAACTAGAGGGCCTCTACGGCGGCGCGTGTCACCAAAGCGGGATGTGTCACTGGCGGCTAGCTGCACTTGCACAGACGGCGTGAGTGACGGTCGGGGCGGACGAGGCACGGCGGGTGTGGTGATGCGGGTGGGCAGGGGAGGAGGGAAAAGACCAGGGCGGAAAGTCCCAGGACGGAGGAGTAGCAGCAGCAGCAGCAGCAGCAGATGTATGTGTAAGTAAAGTAGTATGGAAGGTAGGAGGTAGACAAGAGGTAGTCGGGAAGACGACGGACAGACGGACGGGATGGCTGACTGACAAGACGCAAGGCCATGGATGTCAATGTGGGTCGGGATGCGTCCGGCAGACCAGATGAGACGAGATGGATCATCGACTTCCACGACCACAGGTTTAGTCAATCAGTCCGGGCCAGTCATGGCGTGTGGACTGGACGGCATGGGGTGAGAGAGTCACTTGTTCGCGAGGCCGGGGGAAGGGCTACTCGTGATCTCCATGCGAGGCACTGCCGTCATCGGTGGTGCTGGCAGTTAAAGTACCCGCTTCTAACTCGAGTGGGCCAAGCTCACACAGTACATGCGTCTACCTAAGTAAGTACCTAGGTAGGTTAAGTACCTGTTTAGCCCCGTCGTCTGGGGCCGGGGGTGGTTACTGTGAAGGTATGGAAGGTAGGTTGCTTGCCCCGGGGGGGGGGGGGGGGGGGAGTACGGCAACGACTACCCTACCTACTTCTTGTGTGTGTACATAGTAGAGAGGGTGTGTGGTGATAGAGGAGCTGGAGGCCTGGAGATAGCGAGAGATAAGCGTTCCCGAGTCCATCCCATCCCATGGGATCGATCCCATTACCTGATAAATGGAAGCGCGTTCTGTGTCAGGGTCGATCCGTCCGGTATGTCCATTTCAGGACAGCCCGGTCGGTTCCCGTGTATGTACGTACATCCAACACTACTAGGTTCCCTTTATCACGGTGCGATCGCGGGGAACAACAACTGAGGGCTGACTTCCATCTTCCATCGTCATCCCACCCCTCGGTCCTGGCTGGACCCTTGTGAGGGCGTCGCGGTCTGGCTGCCCCCCCCAACGTGACATGTCTCAGCCCGCCCACTCCACCACCTTATCGACAGAGCCCGACTTGGGACGGGGAACGCTGCGATTGTTAGGTACATGCAGACGGACAGGCCGGCTCACTAGCAGACAGGCAGGCAGGCAGACAGACAGACTGACTGACCGCGGACAGGACTCGGCCATGCAGGGGCAGAGACTAATAAAGAAGTGCAAGATAAACGGACGGGCTACCTTACCTACCTACTGTACTTCTGTACCTGCTGATAGATAACGAGGTCCAGGTTCCACCAAAGAAGGCCATGTAGTGACGGGCTAGTGGAAGCTCTGTGCCCGTCTGGATGTGTACAAACCCTTTTCCGCTTGCCTCCAAGCGAATATGTGCTGTCTTCCCCTCCACTCCTGTTCCCATCTGCATGAAGCGCCTTCTGGGATGGATGCCTGCAGGTGTTGCGTTGTACGTGGTTGGGCTGTTCACAGCAACTACCTATTTCCAGTACTCCGTACTAGTCACCACCACGATGTGTGCCATGCACTAGGAACGGGGGCATCCACTCACGGGCCTCGAGGTCTGGTCGGTGCAAAGGAGGCGCGCGCTGCGCCCTTTTCATTGGAACATTGATTGGGATGGATTCTCGGAAGTATGGGATGTACCTACCTATGTATGTACCAAGATCCATCCCTGCCCGGATACTAGGGACTTTTTAGGTACTTCTCGACCTGAATGCGCCCATCTGCAGGTGGAATTCACGACATCTTCAGCTTACCTTCTTCCTACCTCTCTTACTTTTAGCTACGGATGCGCTTCAACTGAATCAATATTACACGATAAACAGGCTTGCTTCCAAGGAATAACTACATCTTTACCTACCTGATTCTTTACTATCTTATGTATAGAAAGAATCAGATTGGTGATAGGTAAGAGGTCGGCATTACTTACATCTTTTACTTACAGGTTACCTACATGCCTCTAAATACCTATCCATCCCCAACCCGTATGCATGTCCAGCCCAGGCGTATCCCATGACCACAGTCGTCATATTCGCTCCCAACAGCCTCATACGCACGCCATGCCGTCTATTGTGCTCCCCGCCCCTGTTTCTCTCCTTCTCCTTCTCTCTTTCTCTCCCTGGAGCTGACCCAAGTATTACCCACACTTGCGTCAATTGCACCGGCTCGACACCAAGAAGCCAAAAGACGCCATCGCATTCCTTGGCTAAAGTTCCGTGCCAGCGAATGCCGCTGCCTTGTTCGTCGGCCATGGCCAAAAGCAATCATGGGAAGTATAGATGACGCGACATAGCCAGGCAGCAGGCTTTCCACAGGCTGGCCTGGCTGCTTGCTTGCATGCCCGCCCGCCACTATTCAACCGCTCCCACTCCAACCAAACCTCCCAATTTCAGCTTGCTTCTCAACCTGGAAAAGAGGTACGCCGTCATCGTAGGTACCCTAGCCATTGGCTACTTTACTTAAGTAGGCTATCGGCACCTATGTAGCAGCCGTTACGCACCTGTGCTGCCCATTGCTTACTTTACCTCAAAGTAGTATATATTAGGCAGGTACCTCGTTCATTCGCACCACGCCCGGCACACCACCCCACGTATCCTTCACCCCCTGTCTTCCCTCATGGCAGCAACCCGGGCAGGCAAGGACTATACTCTCGTGGAGGAGCCTCCAAATAGGGGTTGGCGATCTTACCTAATGTAAGGGTTGCCCCCCTAAACCCACCAGCGGGCGGTTGCCTCTCCATACCGGCGTGCATTGACAGCCGGACGGCTCTCGATCGCGCCAATGGGGGGGTAGTCTCGGAGCACGCTCTGCGTTGTGCTTCCTCGAAACGAGGGCAGCGCGAGAAGGCACTCCAACCCCCGGTCGGTTGCGGAGTTCACGGCGCCTCTCGCCAAAATCGAGTCATCGACGGTGAGGTCGCCTGGCCCGGCCAGAGTTGGGTGCGTCACTCCTATGCAGGGCCTAGGACTAGGACTAGCTTTGCCCTGCAACCTCCTGGAAGCCAGTTGCCCACCCGCGTAGGAGGTATGAGAGGTAATTGAGTGTCGACCTCCCTTGGGCCATACCCTCCCTCCCTTGGGATGGGAGGGGGGCGCACGACAAGTGATAGCCGCCGCCTCCTGCTCCGTGTCCGTGTCCGTGGAGTGGAAACCCGGGCTTCTCGCCAGGCATGGCCGAAAGGAGGAGGAAAGGGCGCTCGACGGCTTCGCTTCACATGAAGAAGTACATATCTCAGGATGGGGTCGTTGAGCCTTGCCCACCTGGGTTCCCATTGTGGCACCGAGAATGTTGAGTGCGGGCCATCTCCCCCCCCAATGCACACGGTAGGGCGCCTTGACGATGGCTACATATACGGGGTTGTCGGCCAACCCAGGGCCTATCAGGGGCTGAGCACCTGCATCGTAAGGAACGTACGTGTACCTCGGGGAGAGGCAAGCAGCCGAGAAGTGGTTACGACACGCGTCTGCCGGCTTTTATAGTCCCAGCCGTATGCGAATCACTTTCGCCGTGTGTTTGCCAATGCAGGACGTGGGCTCGCATGGGCCTTCCCACTCTCATGTAGGTCTTGCTTGGTAACCGGCCACATGTCTCGGGTCGGCCGCCATCACCGAGCGTGTCGTCGCTGCGTTCTCGTCAGACACACATGGCTGTTCTGCCCTTTCAGAAATTCCGTAGGGACGCCAAATACTAAATGATGCGCCCCCCCCTTTTTCGAGCCGACGGCGCCCAAGGTTTCCTCATTTGGCGAGAGCGGCTAAAAGAGACATATGGCGCCTCACCCAAGGTTCCCCAGACAGCTCGGGTGTGCCAAACCATAAACGCCCCCGATTTCCTGGCAGTTGGAGCCTCCAACATCTCGTCTCACAAGCAACCGGTATTCTGCAGATAAAGAAGTGCCGAATGTGCTCCCAAAAGGGGGGGCGGTATCGGGTGCCGTCGGTGTGGCATCGTGATCGGTTGCCAATTGCTAGTCAGGAGACTGGAGACAGTACAACATGCGTTTCCCCGCATCCCCGTGCTGGACCGCGTGTGGCCTCGGGGAGCCCGCCGGCCGCTACTTGACTAAATCGAGCAGGTGGTACCGTGTCGTGTCTTACATGAACGTCACTTTTGCTCCGAGAGAAGGCGCATTCGGACGGCAAGCTACTGGCGCTCCTCTTTCTTATATGCACCATGTGCGTCCGTGGCCGGCCCCCGTGCGCGCTGGGGGGAGGGGACGGGAGGGACCATGTGACGACGCATGGCTTCCTCTCGTCTGATTTTAATATCGTGACCCCCCGGTTGGCGAAGGCGCGTTGGGGATCGTCCGCGTCCGTTACCGCTCATCTCGAGGCTCCCGGGGTTCCTGGTTCTCCCTGCCGGTCACGATGGGCCACTCTCAACTCGTTTTCGTGATCGTTTCCACCGTCCTGGGCGGCTCCCTCGCGGCGTGCCCCGACTATGCGACGTATGCCGCCGCCACGCATGAGCCCGTCTCGACGGGACGGTACCGGCTTTCGGCGCAGCGGCCGGACCCTGCATGCAGGACGTTCAACCTCGCCGAGGTCGAGACGACCATCAATGAGATGAAAGACGCCGTCGCCGACCCCGACCTTTTCCGCCTCTTCGAGAATACCTTCCCCAACACGCTCGACACGACCATCTCCTGGAAGGGGATTGCCGCGGGCACGGCGGACGAAGAGGCACGCCGACCTGCGCACGCGTACCGTGGCGGGGACCCTAGGGGCTGACGGTGTGGCAGTTGACCTTCATCGTGACCGGCGACATCACGGCCATGTGGCTGCGCGATAGCGCCAACCAGCTGCGTAGCTACAAGTCGCTTCTGGAAGCCAACGAATCGGCCGCATCGCTGGCCTCTTTGTACCGAGGAGCCATCAACCTGCAGGCTCGGTACATCAACGAAAGCCCCTACTGCAATGCTTTCCAGCCCCCGGTGGAATCGGGCTTGTCGCCGCAGAAAAGCGGTGCCGATGCCGATCAGGTCGTGCCGGCCTATGACAAGAACCAGGTGTTCGAGTGCAAGTACGAGCTGGACAGCCTGTCGGCCTTTCTCCAGCTGTCCTTCGACTACCACGACAAGACGCAGGACTCGGCCTTCTTCGGCAAATACCAGTGGGTGGAGGCCGTGCGGACCCTGATGAACGTGACGCAGGGGCTGCGGGTCGGGACCTACGCCGACGACGGCCGCGTCAACGCGCTGCCGTACACGTTCCGACGGACGACGGACTCGGGGTCGGAGACGCAGCTCAACCACGGCGCCGGCTCGCCCGTCCGGGGGGGCACCGGCCTGGTCCGGAGCGCGTTCCGGCCGTCCGACGACGCCACCCTCTACCAGCTCTTCATCCCGGCCAACATGATGTTCACGAGCTACCTGGGCCGCTGCGCCGACATCATGGCGGCGCACGACGGCGGGCTGGCGGCCCAGATGCGCGCCCTCGCGGCGGGCGTGCGCGACGGCGTCGAGGCGCACGGGAAGCTCCCCCTGGCCGGCTTCGGCGACGTCTACGCCTTCGAGGTCGACGGCTACGGCTCGGCCAACCTCATGGACGACGCCAACGTGCCGAGCCTCCTGAGCGCGCCCATCATCGACTACCTGAACGCCAGCGACCCGACGTACCAGAACACGAGGAAGTTTGCCATGAGCGTGGCCAACCCATACTACATGCATGGCCCCGTGATTTCCGGGTGAGTCTCTCTCTCTCTCTCTCTCTCTCTCTCGCGAAGGTGGTTGGGAGCCGCTTTGGCGTTGTTGGGCTGCCGCTGACACTCGGGACAGGACGGGCGGCCCCCATCAGGGGTTCGGGAAGGCCTGGCCCATGTCCATCATCGCCGCCCTCCTCAGCTCCGACGACGACGCGGAGATCACGGCGGGGCTGCGGGCGCTGGTGTCGTCGACCAACGGGCTGGGCCTGATGCACGAGTCCATCAACACGTTCAACGCGGCCGACTACACGCGGCCGTGGTTCTCGTGGGCCAACGGCCTGTTTGGGCAGCTGCTCGTCGACTTGCGGGAAAGGAAGCCCGCCATATTGAAGATGAGTTTCCAGTAGCAACCACGGCTTGCCCGTAATGAATCACAAGCCACCACGTGCAGAGCCCATGCCTCCAAGTCCGGCTGAAGACCCGAAAAAGAAACAAAAAAGTGACCTTGGTGAAAAGAAGACGGCCTTCAGCGTATTGCGCTCATGGGGGGCCGACCCCAAATCTAGAAATTTCCCAGGCTACCGCAACTCGCTGGCCACGGTATGAACTGCTGCCGCGCCACCTCATATCCGGGTATGTATGCAGGAAGAGGCGACAGGCGAAGTCGACGCTGTCAGACCGTCCGTTGCCCCAGCCGGAGGATTGAGCTCCGCGACTGAATCGTAGACCACCATGCATTCAGCCTCAAAACCGCCAAGTCTTGTTCCCCCCCCCCCCCCTCTCAATGAGACACCCCAAGCCAAGCAGATATATGCACGTACGCAAGTCCTGTCTCCGAAGATGGTTCGGTTTTGCCCCTTGTAATTTTCATTGGCGACACCCTCTTGGCGCTCTGGGGGGGAGGGGGAGGCGTTTTTATTTTCTTTCGTCAGCGTACGGCTCGCTGATTTCGCCTAGGGTCCACGCAGGAAAAGGAAGCACCGCCTCCCCCCCCCCCCCCCCGCGCACGAGACAGAACAATCTCGAGCGAAACCCCGATCGGCATTTTGTGCCTTGTGTATTCTTTGTCTCGGGATTCTCCTTTTCCACCCTGACTTGGGCGATTCCTCAGCGACGATCACAGCAGTGGCAGGTCTGGCGGCGTACGTGGTTGCCACGATTCCCCCATGAGAATGTTCTGCGCGTGGGAGGCCCCTCCCCGGTTGACATAACTTTCCTGGCCCGTCCGAATATCCCCAAACCCGTGCTCCAGGTCTTTTTTCTTTCTTGCACTTTCTCGCTTTTTTTTTTTTTTTGGAAGCTTCATGTTCATGGCCATGGCGCTTCTCGCGGGTTTCCGTCGGAAGAGGAGAGTCCTCCCGGTTGCGGCTTTCGCGCTCTTCCTGTGGGCCCTGTTCCTCCTGAGTCGCTCTGACCGGACGCGGAGTGTTCTGCAGATGCTCCAGGGGACATCGGAACCGAGCTACGATGTGTTGAAATATGTCGACCCCCTCATAGGGACTGTCAACGGAGGCAGGTTGGCTTTCAAGTACGAGCAGGTAAACGACTGCTGACAGTCGTTCAAGGTCACGTTTTCCCGGGAGCCACGCTACCCTACGGTAGGAAAGCCACCCTGCATTGCTTAGGGGGGAGATGCTAATGGGTGGTAGGTATGGCAAAGGCCGTGGCCGATGTCGAGAACAGAGCCGAGAATGCCGCTGGTTTCGTTTCGGACGACTCCAAGATTATTGGCTTCTCGCACCTTCATGATTCTGGTAGGGACCGTGTTTCGACCGGAGCTCCGTCTTCAAGATGCTATGCTGACCAAGATGTATTAGGAACGGGAGGCGTATGTCCACTGAGGCCTCGTGCGAGACGCCGGCTAACCGTCAACAGTCACCCTCCCTCGGCAACTTCCCGCTTTTTGCCCACGCCGGGTGCCCGGGGGACGACTATCGTCAGTGCAATTTTAGCAGGCCAACCCGGGCTCTTTCTCGGGCGGCCAACACGACAAAGGCCCGCGCGGGATACTTCTCCATCGAACTCAGCGACTCTGTTGTCTACGAAATGACAGCGTCCATGCACACCACCCTGTACAGGATCAGCTTCCCACCGGGGAAGACCGTACACGTCGGAGACGGCGCCGTGCCCAGTAGCCCCCTCGTGCTATTCGATCTCACCGACCTTGCCGGCAGCCGGCACGAGGGAAACATTCAAGTTGACGAGGCCACGGGCCGCATCACGGGGAGCGGGACGTTTCGCCCGTCGTTCGGCACCGGGTCCTACCAGGCGCACTTCTGCGCCGACTTTCAGGGGGCGACGATCCGGCGGACGGGGACGTTCCAGGGCAACGAAGCGAACGAGGCGGTGCAGGCGGCGGACGGCGGCGGCGGCGGCTCGGTGGGCGCGTTCGTGCAGTTCGAGGGCGCGCGGCGGAACCAGCTGCTGGTGCGGGTGGGCCTGTCGTTCGTGTCGGCGGCGCGGGCGTGCGGGCACGGCGCGGCCGAGGCGGGCGACTTCGGGTTCGAGGCGACGGCGCGGGCGGGCGCGGCGGCGTGGCGCGGCAAGCTGACGGGGGCGGTGGCGGTGGACGCGCGCGGCGTCGACGCGGACCGGCTCGCGACCTTCTGGTCGGGCCTCTACCGGGCCTTCCTGGCGCCGCAGGACTACACGGGCGAGAACCCGCGGTGGCGGTCGGGCGAGCCCTACTTCGACTCCTTCTACTGCCTCTGGGACAGCTTCCGCGCCCAGCACCCGCTGCTGACGCTGCTGGACCCGGCCGCGCAGACGCGCATGGTGCGCTCGCTGCTCGACACGTACCGCCACGAGGGCAAGCTGCCCGACTGCCGCATGAGCTTCTCGCCCGGCTTCACCCAGGGCGGCTCCAACGCCGACGTGGTCCTGGCCGACGCCTACGTCAAAGGCCTCGCCGGCGGCATCGACTGTGAGAAACATCCCTCCATCTTTCTTTGTCTCCCGTCGTTCCGGCCCGAGCGTGCTCCGAAACGTGCTCCCGGACTTACCTCTTTCTCTCCAAAATACTGACTCTGCATGGTGGCAGGGCGCCTGGCCTACGAGGCCGCCGTCTCCGACGCCGAGGACGAGCCGGCCGACTGGACCACGGCCGGCCGCGGCAACCTCGAGAGCTGGAAGACGTTTGGTTTCATCCCCGTCGATGATGTGGACCTAAACGGCACCGGCCCGGCCACGCGGTAAGAGCCACTCCCTTCAAAGCACTGTTTCCCCCTGGTTAGATACCTACATCATGTACACAAGCATAGGGAACTCCCATGTGTGCGCCAGACCGATAGCCAAAGGGGCTGCGGCATATCGCCCCCCCTTTTCCACGTATAAGCTGACACCCCACGACACAGGACCGTCTCGCGCACCATGGAGTACGCGTACGACGACTTCGCCGTGGCGCAGCTGGCGCGGGGGCTCGGCCACGGCGCGGCGGCGGCCAAGTACCGCCAGCGCAGCCGCAACTGGAGGAACCTGTACGACCCGGACGCCGGGGACCAGTACGTGGACGGGGCCGGGGCGGCGCGCGGCAGCCGGTTCCGGGGCTTCGTCCAGCCGCGGCTGCGCAACGGCACCTTCGCGCGCCAGGCCGCCCGCCTCTGCAGCCCCGGCTACGAGATGCACGCCTGCTACTTCGACACGCGCCACGCCACCTACGAGGGCAGCCCCTGGCTGTACACCTTCTACGCGCCGCACGACATGGCCGCCCTCATTTCCCGCCTGGGCGGCCGCCAGGCTTTCATCGAGCGCCTGCACTACTTCCATGCCGCCGGCATCATCTGTGCGTGACCTGTCGGTTTTCTTTTCTTCCCTCTCCTTTTTGCTGTTTAGGTCGTTCATCCCGGCCCCCCTGTCTTGGCCCGTGGCGTGTTCGGCCAGATACGGCGTGACAGGTGTTTCAACGCGGCGTGGCGGGCCCTATACTGACGCCCGCTATCGCTGCAGACATGGGAAATGAGCAATCTTTCCTGCCGACGTACCAGTTTCACTACGGCGGGCGGCCGGCCCTTAGCGCCTACTGGCTGCACCGGTACATCCCCAGCCATTTCAACAGTAGCATCAACGGCGTTCCGGGCAACGACGACTGTGCCATGGGCGCCTTCACGGGCTTTGCCTTCATGGGTAAGTTGCCAAGGCGCTGCCGCCCCTCCCTTTCTCCTTTGATGGCCGTCGTACGACGGGGGCAAACAGTCGGGCCGAGCCCTCCCCCTCTTCCCCTTTGCTCACGCCCCTTCGCAGGTTTCTTCCCCGTGGCCGGTCAGGACGTCTACCTCCTGACGGCGCCCCTGTTTCGCGAGGTGCGGCTCCGGACGCCGACGGGGAAGCTGGCCATCATCCGCAACGTCAACTTCGACCCCGGGTACATGGCCGTCTACATCCAGAGCGCCCGGCTGAACGGGCGGCCGTACACGCGGAACTGGATCACGCACGACTTCTTCCGGAACGGCGGCGTCCTCGAGTTCGTCCTGGGCAAGAAAGAAAGCACCTGGGGAACGCGGAGCCAGGACCTGCCTCCGAGTCTCTCCACAGACTGATCAGGGACTGGGAGGAGGGAGGGAGGGCGAGTGAAGGGCTTTTCACGAGGGCGACGCCCCCAAAAAAAGGGTCCCTTCCCCTTACAAAGAGGAGGGGGCCAGGAGGAAATGGAAGAGCTCCGTAATCAATCAAGACACTAAACTCATATAAACAAAACGCTCGGCCCGCCCCGGAGGCCAACAGGCTCGACGGGTATATCCCATGTGTACAGAAATCAAGTTTTTTTTTTCCCCTCGCCCCTCGGTTGCTCGGGCCCTAAAAGGGGCGGTTCGGCGGCGGCGACGTGGCGTAGGCGGCAAAGTCGCCACCGGTCGACTGCTGGGAAACGCCGCGCTCCTCGACCCTCCACGAGGTCTCGACCTTGACGCCGCCGCCGCCGCCCTGCGGGGGGGTGCGCTGCTGCAGCTGGATCTCGGAGGCGTCGTCGGGGAGCTCGTCGAAGCCCTGGCTGCGCGACGGCTTGTCGCCCTTGCTCGAGAACTTGTAGCCCGACGCCTCGGGCCGCGACCGGTTGCTCGAGCCGAAGGTGCCGCGGAAGAGCGGCCGCAGGAACGGCACGCACGCCAGCGACACGGCCACGCCGATCTCCACCGTCGAGAACAGGAAGGCGAGCAGCCCCGTGCCCGTCGGGTTCGTCGCGTCCAGGCTGGGCAGGAGCGTCTGGCGGAAGATGGTAACGCCGCACGTGCTGGGAGAGAAAGACGTTTCGTTAGCATCGGACGCGTTCTCGTTCCTCGGGTTCAACCTTCCCCCCTCCCTCTTCCCCTGGACCGGGGTGGTGGTGGAGGGGGGGGGTTGGTGGCGGAGGCGTGACACTCACATGAAGCCGACGCTGAACATGGCGACCAAGACGAGCTTCTTCCGCAGCGCCATCTGCAGGTTGTACACGAACGGCAGGGGCAGCAGAAGGATCACGACGTCGCTGACGACGTTGATGGCGCTCAGCCACTCGTAGTAGACCTTGACATCTCCGCAGCTGCCCGCGATCTCCCCCCGCCAGTCGTAGTTCTTCGCGTAGGGCTGGCAGATGGCCAGCCCGGTGATGAAGCCGCTGACGTTGTACAGCACGACGAAGCCGCTGACGATGCGCACCGAGAGGATCATGTTGCGGACCGGCATGAGCGTGGAGTACATGAGAAGGACCGAGAGTTTACTGGTGAGCACGCAGCAGTTCCACAGAAGCGGCCACGAGGCCATGCACTGTTTGGTAGGCCGTGTCAGTCGGGGTCTCCTGTGAATACTAAGAAGGCGGCGGCGGCGGCGGCGCGCGAGCACGGCTCTACTTGGCCATCTGGACTGCGGGAACGTACCTTGAAGAACACGGTGAGAGCGTCGGGGCCGAATCTCTCCAGGATCACGGGCAGGTCGAAGGTAAAGCCTCCTTGGAACACCATGAAGAAATCGACGATGCACAAGGCGAGCACGAAGGCCTGTTGCCACGGAGCCGTCCTTGTCAGCCCTGTGCCCCCCAGATTGGCGCGAGAAGGCCGTCGACACGGATGCTGTGGCGGGTGCCGGGCCGACTTACCATGGCGGCAGCGATGCACCAGTCGCTCGAGTCGAGCGGCGCGCTGGAGAACCTTGACCGAGCAATGAACCGCAGGACGACCAGGGTCGAGGGGATAACGATGGTCAAGACGCAGGTCACGATCATCCAGACCTGGCCGGCGTTGACGATGGGAATGGACTCGTAGGTCCGCACCTCGGGGCTTCCGGGCTGGGAGGCCATGACGACGACGGGTCGGGGGGGCGAACAAAGGGTCCGAGGCTGAAAGTAAGGAACGAAGCGTGGACGGCACTGATATGCGATGGTCCGTCTGGTCGGTGGGTAAAAGGAGTGACGGGAGCGAGTGGCGTATAAGACGAATCGAAACCAGTTCGAGCACACAAGAGTCGACTACCCTTGCCCACTAGCGAGCAACTCGGGAAGGCTATAGGACAGAAGATGGTGCGTCTGCTTGCTATTTCAGATATATGTACGGGTGGGTAACGGCAAAGCGCCCCCCTCCCCCCAAAGAAGTATGCTGACTGTCCCGTCTGGTGAGGCTCGCTCGGCCAAGACCTGCATGAGCATGCGGATGTTGCGACCCTTCGATCCGATCCCAGGATGGAAGAGTCTCAAATGAAGATCCCCACCGATGCAGCAAACACCTCCATGCACCGGGGGACACCCTGGACTCGTCGGATATCGCGTCGGCCGCCGCCACCAAAGACGACCAGCGAGAGCCACGGCCAGCGGCAGGCGATCACGCGCTCACGGGAACAGAACGGCACACCGGAAGCAAGTACCTTCCACTCATGGTGCTCGTGATTCATCTCCTCTCTCTCATCCCCACCTTCGTGTGTGTCGCGTGGGGGGGAGGGGGGGGGGGTGGGAGACCTCAGTTGAGTCGAGTCGGTCCTGCATTGGTTCGGCTATCGAGACACGAGCCTGCTCGCCCCGTTGCCCTTCAAAGCTCGATCATTTACCGCACGGGGGTAGTATGACCGAGAGGGCTCTCTTGACAGGGCAATAAGGTTCGGAGGAGAACATGCTCCCACAGTCCCTCACTGGGGCCGTCTTGCCGTCACCACCTCACTGCCTGTGCTGGCGGCGAGTTTGTGTGTGGATGTGGATCGTCTCGTTTCCATTTGCGGTGTCGGATCGGCCAAGAATGCGCACGACTAGGCTCCCAGGCTCGTGAGCACAGACTGGCGGGCGACGGAATGAGATTCAGACCCGGAAAACGGGCCGCCCTGGGCCCCTGGTCAGCCAGTTACGTATAGTCTCGTACGATTCGGGCACCGGCCGGGGACACAGAATGGAGCCGAGCCGTTAGCCTAACCAGACACAGGCGGCCAATGCCGTCGGCCGGCCGCCCTGCCCAGCCTTGGGCCCCCCGTTTTGCCATTCTCGCTACCGCCCGGGGTGCCGGGGGTTCGGCGACGAGACGGCGGCGTTCCGCGAATAAACGGATCGCATTGTGGCAGCAGTCAGGCACTGTCAGACCCTGAGAACCCCCTCCCGTCAGCATCTTAACAACGGTCGATGCAACATGGCCGCCGTCCTTCATTGGCTGCGCGCCGGGGGCCGGGGGGGGATGGTGTCGGCCAAGGCCAATAGTATGTCGTTGGTCAACAGGGAGCCAGGGCCGGTGAGATGGGCGATTTGTCAGAACTGGCGCGGTGTAGCCATGTTTTATGTAGCGGATTATATCATAATACGACCCAGGAAGCCAGGCCGTGGCCGCGCGCTGACAAGCCGGTTGGCGCGTTGGTAGGGCAAGAGGGCAAGTAGTACTCGTCGTCGTCGTCGTACATACAAGTCGTAGGGCGAGAGGGCCTGGTGAGGGGGGGGGCCCGTGGGGGCCGTTGTTCTGTTGGTTCCATGAAATTTCCGTCAAAGATGCCCACTGGGGATACGACGGCAAGTGGACCGTCATGGGGGAGTGCCGGGATCGTGAGTGCCGGGTCCCGCCAACGTCCCATTGATCGTGGGAGTTGACTGGCTGGCCGGGTTGGCAATCTCCACTGCCTTCAAGTTTCGGAACTGACGTTTCTGACTCGCAAGACGCACGCGCAGGGTGTCAACAACAACCCTGGTCGTGCTGGTCTTTGCTGACCCTGCCAGTTGCCAAACGGCCAACCTGCCGGGCCTGGCCTCTGATACGACTATAGTCCCTACCCGTGCTTCTGCTGTACCACAACACAGCCATTCTTGGAAGCCCTCTACTAGAGTTTCTCTGGAACCCCGTCTTTCCCCGCCGGCCCCGGGCGTCGTCGCGCGCCTGTCTCTGTTAGCTTGCTTCCCTATGCAGCAGAAAAGGGGGGGATATGCAGTGGGGCAAAGAGCGGTATTCACTAGAGGGCACATTATGCCTCTCGTCAATGCGGCGTGGTGTATACTTGTACACGCCTGACACGCCGGCGTGAACCTCCTGACGAGAGCGAATCGACAGGTATAAGGCTGGCCCCCGGAGGACACGGTGAACAAGGGAGCCAGAAGAATCCAGACTCGAGGACTTCCCCACCCCCTCGTCCCTTTGCTGTACGGCATCACATAAAGTACCGAGTGCTTCACCCCGAACCGCAAATCAGCCGACTTACTCGCGTACCAAGAACAACCAGAGAAAGCAACCCACCGGAAGAGCAAACATGGGCTCCGAACGTAAAGTCGTGCTCATCACGGGCGGCACCGTGAGTACTCGCGCCCGGCCCGCCGCAGCCCCCACGTTGTCGCTGACCAGGTGAATCGCACGATAGAGCGGCATTGGTCGTGACCTGGCCCACCGCCTCCATGCGCGTGGCTACAGCGTCGCCCTGACCGGCCGCCGGGTGAAGGAGGGCGAGGCGCTGGCGGCGTCGCTCGACCCCGAGGGCAAGACGGCGCTCTTTGCCGAGTGCCATATCGAGTCCTACGACTCGCAGGTGGCTGTCTTCAAGGCGGTCTGGGCCAAATGGGGCCGCATCGACGCCCTCATCGCCAACGCGGGCATCGTGGACAAGGGGTCGCGGTACAATCTGCCGCGGCGCGCGGCGGCCGTCGACGACGTGCCGCCGTGCCCGGACCTGAGCTGCACCGACGCCGACTTCAAGGGCGTCGTGTACGGCACGGAGCTGTTCACGCACTACATGCGCCACAACCCGCCGGGCGTGCAGGGCAAGATCGTCGTCACCGGCAGCATCGTGGCCATCTACCCGTGCCCGACGTTCCCCGAGTACGGGTCGGTCAAGGCGGCGGCGCTGAGCTGGGTGCGCGTCATGGCGCCCATCCTGCTGGCCAAGGAGAACATCACCATCAATACAGTGCTGCCCAACGCCTACGACACGGGCATCATGCCCGACTTCAAGGAGGCCTACCTCGACGAGCACCTGACGCAGAAGGAGTGCCTCATGTCGGCGTACGACGTCTTCCTCGAGGACGCCTCGCACACCAAGACGGGCCAGGCCATCGAGACGGCCTACGACTCGCACTACTACCACGACGTGCCCGAGTACAAGAGCGGCATCGTGATCGAGCGCACCGACAAGGTGTACGAGCCCTGGTTCGAGTGGATGCACGGCGAGCGGAGCGGCCTGGACACGGCGTACAAGGGACCGCTGCGGACCGTCCCCAAATGAGAGGAGTATGTAGAACCTAATGCGAAGACGCCGGGCGCAGGCGTGTGGGCGTGCTGAAATCACAAGAACATTGATATCCCCAGAAAGAAGACCATGATGGAAGTGAAGTGAGGATTGGGAGGGGCAAAGAGATGCCCCGTGCGATGCCTGAACAAAGGACGGCAATGTAATGAATGACGTCACGTGACTTGGCGTTAACCGCGACGTCCGTCTCGCGCGCCTTGGATGCAAGGGAACACGACCTCCTCGCTTTCAATTTCTACGTAGATCATCCTTTCCGATTTTCATTCCGGGCCGTCCGCGAGAGAATGCCTGCCAGGACCCAGACGAACGGGGTGTCGACGCCAACGGCAGCTGCAGGCCGGCGTCGCTCGACACGCATAAGCTCGACGGGCAAGACGAGTCGTTACTTTGACGAGGATGACGTAGACGACGACGACCAAGACGCGCCGCCGCCGCGGAGCGCGAAAGCCAAAAAGCGCGCCGCCGCCGCCGCCCCGGAGGACAGCGATGAAGTGGACGGCGCGCAGTTCAGCGACGGATCAGAAGACGTCGACGAGGAGGAGGCCGGCTCGGCGGACGACGGCCCCGAGGCGCCGCCCCCGTCCCGGAAGAGGGGCCGGGGCCGCCCGGCCAAGGCCACGCCTAACAAGAAGGCGAAGGCCACCAAAGCCATGGGGGCCGACGACGCCAAGGCTCCTCCGCCGCGCAAAAGGGGCCGCCCGGCGAAAGCAGCTCCTAAGCCGGCCGCCAAGAAGCAGCCCCAGGCGGCCAAGGAGGAGGAGGAGGACGACGACGACGACGACGAGGAAGAGAACCGCTTTACCTTCGAGCCGATCCCGCAGCTCCGGGACACGGGCGGCATAGCCTACGAAGACACCAAGTTGCACCCCAACACGCTTGCTTTCCTCAAGGATCTCAAAGCCAACAATAAGAGGTCATGGCTGAAAGGTACGACAAGCCCACGGCGACGCTTGGGACATCGCATTGCAGCCCTACTAAACGCCTTGCGCCCCTTCCCCCCTATCTAGCGCGCGACCCCGAGTATCGAAGATCTCTCAAGGACTGGGAGACGTTTGTGGAAAGCCTCACCGAGAAGATCATCGACGCCGACGAGACCGTGCCCGAATTGCCCCTCAAAGACGTGATCTTCCGCATCTATCGGGATATCCGATTCTCCAAGGACCCCACGCCCTATAAGGTGAGCCGCCCCGGCCGCACGCGCCGAACCTCTCTCCCCCGTGGTCTGGGTGAGATCGTCATGAATAACTTGCTGCTGCTTCTCCATTGCTAACCACCCTTTTCCCCCTCCCTCCCCCTTTTCAGCCCCACTACTCAGCAGCCTGGTAACTTTGAAATCCCCGCGGGAACACCCCCGTCTCCCTCCCCTCCCCCCCCCCCCCCCCTTCTATTATATTGGCTCTTGGCTCAGTAACTTTCTTCGGTTTTTTTCCGCGCAGGTCGAGGACGGGCCGCAAGGGCCCCTACGCGTGCTACTACGTGCACTGCGAGCCGGGGCGCAGCTTCGTGGGCGGCGGGCTGTGGCACCCGGACCGGGCGGCGCTGGCGCGGCTGCGCGCGAGCATCGACGCGCGGCCGCGGCGGCTCCGGCGCGTGCTGCTGGCCCCCGGCTTCCGCGCCGCCTTCCTGCCGCGGGCCCGCGCCCGCGCCGGCGATAACGACGACGATGATGACGAGGCCGCCGTGCTCGCCGCCTTCGCCGCCGCCAACCGCGCCGACGCCCTCAAGACGCGGCCCCAGGGCTTCCCCCCCGACCACCCCGACATCGAGCTGCTGAAGCTGCGCAACTTCACCGTCAGCAGGCCGCTCCGCGACGCCGACCTCACGGCCCCCGACGCCCAGGACAGGATCATGGAGGCCGTGCGTGCCATGGTCGACTACGTGAGCACCCGCGCCCGCGCCCCCCCCCCCCCCTTCTCTCTCTTATCTCTATATCTCTGACGCGCGATGATGGTACAGGTTACATTTCTGAATCGGGTGGTGATGCCCGACCCCGGCGAGGACTCGTCATCCGACGAGGACGACGAGGCCAACGGCTCCGCCGGCGACGAAGGGGATGATGAGACGTAGGGGATTGAGGACAGATCGGCTTCGACTCGACTCGCGTCGGACCCGGGGCGCTGGCTCCGCCATGCCTGTCATCCGGTCCTCTGTTATGCGACCGCGCGACCGGGGGCCCCCCCTTCCCTTTTGTCGAGTGGCGACTACTATCTTCCAAGGCACACCCGTACGGTTTACGTAAATGCATTGGTGTGATGTTGATCACCAAGGGAGGGGCGCGGCGAGCGCGAAATGGAGAAGCACCAATCCCCATCGGCGGAGCACACAGACGCTTGTGGAAGTTTAATTGAAAAAATGATGCAGATCTCTCGCCAGCGGTGCAATCGTGTACAGCATCGTGAGCCCCTCCCCCTTTTGACACCAACCCCCGTCCTCGTAGTCTTTTGCCTTGGCCCTCTTCCATGGCGGGATACAAATAGACAGGCGCCGCCGAGGGCCCTCAGTGCTTGGTGTTTGCAGTGAGTAGCCCTGGTGGTCTCTTTCAGTGTGATCTACGTAGTCTACAACCTTCCCCCCCAGACACACCCCATCACCACGGACCGCCATCCCCACGCCGCGTGCCGGTTGGTCCTTTCGCTGCCCGCTGAACCAACAAATATAAATGTTCGGTTTTGCAATGGGCTACCAACATGGCCCCATCTAGACCAATTTGGGCGGCGGTCGTATAACCTATCCGTATCCGACGGCTGAGCGCGAGCTACCTGAAAACCAATTCGGTTTCGTTGCCAAGCTCGCCGTACGCGGGCGCGCACAGGGCTATGTGCGGTTCGTGAATCGTACTGTTCCTGTGGAATCGGATGATGATGGGCAATTACGGTTGCTGGTGCCCATGGTATTTCGCTGGTGAACCCTAGCCTTCCCATGCCGACAACCGACGGCTGGATGGGAAGGTTGTCTTGGACCGTGTATAACAACCGCGCATGGCAGAAAGAACAGCGCGGTGGGACGGGGCGGCCAATGCATCCGGCCGCATTGTCAAGGGGCAAAGGCCCTTTCGGGCGTCTAACCGAGCCCGGCGTTGGAAGACAATCTGCCCAGCGGCGTGCGGTCGCGCGGCTTCTCCAGCAGGTCGGCGTAGCCGTCGAGGCCTTTTCCGATGACCTTGACAATATCGAAGATGTGGCTGCTCTTGAACGTCTCGGCCCAGAGCCGCGTGACGGCGGCCGCGAGCTGCCTGAGCTTCGTGCCGTCGTTGACGGCCACGTCCATATGCGACGGGTGGCCCGACGCGCCGGCCGACAGCGACGGGTCGATGGGCACGGCGAACTCTGTCTCGTCGAGCATGCGCCGGAGCATCTCGAGCAGGGTGCGCTCGTCATGAGACGGCGGCGGGTCGCTGGGCCCAACCGACGCCAGCGTCATCAGCCACTTGGAGAGCAGAATGGCGCATTCGAGATTGCACACTATAACAGAGTCAGCTTCATGCACGCCGGTAGGATGTACCATGGGGCTTGGCTCACGGGAATGCTGGATGCTCCAGTCTGTGGACTTCCGCCGGGCCACGTAGTTGACGCCCAGTTTGACCAGCATCGACAGGGCATGGATGGCCTGCAACACGGCCCGGTTAACGTTCACGGTCCGGTTGAGATACGGTGCATCATTGAAGGCCGATGCGATCTGACTTGCGTCGCGCGTCTCCAAAGTCCTGCTGGGACTCAGGTCCGTGTATAGCCGAATCGAAGCCAGCCGCCAGAGTGCTGTCGAGTTGTACGCCACGGAGCTGCCCGTAAATGCCTCGTTGCCGGCCTGTTGACCAATTTCGACCGCACGCGCTTGGTGTTGCTGGAAGCTGTCCTGCCATATCCGCAAAGCCTGTACCACCAGCTCCTCATGATTGTGCCTCGTATAGCGTGCTTGCTCGTCACAGGGGGGCAAGCTGAAGTACGTCTGCTTGAGAAGGAATATGTGCTGAAGCAATGCGTGGATCAGACCATAGTTCCCGAGAGAAGACATGAAAGCCGGCGGCCCCGGCGCAGACCGGCTAAAGAGCCTTGAGAGGGCATCTTGGAGCGAAATGTCCATGCTGGGGACCGCGTGCCGTGCCTCCTGCCAGTGCCATGCTGTCTCTGCGCCCCAAAGTCTGGAAGAGTGCGGGAGGTAGATGTTGAGCTCCGATGTGAGAAGAAGCGGCGGCATGTTATAGGCGATGCTACACAAGTTAAAGAAGCAGTACGTTATTAGCTTGGTGCGGTTCGCGCCCTCGATGCGAATCCATGCTTCCCAATCAGCCGTTTGCGTTGACTCTGCCAGGAATCCCTCGGCACGAACAAGTAACGCGAGCAGGCTTTGCAGGGACAAGGCTTCGTGGAGGATCGCTCTGGCTCCCCACAATCCTACTGCAAATAGCAGCAATATTGCTTGAAGCGTCTCCATGCGGGACTGTGGTGTATTCGGCGAGCTGTCATGATTTCGTGTTAGCCTTTGTGGTGAACTCCGGCATGAGACTTACTAGGGTTCGCGGTGTGTATCCTGTGTCATGGGCCTTTCTTGTTGGACCGAGCTGAACGAGTGCCGAAAACCGTGGCTCGGCGAAGGTCGGGTCGAGTGCGGGCTGTAGGCTGCCGGCGTGGGCAGTAGGCCGTGGATCTCATGACTGTTCCGTCTCCTGATCTGTTCCGTGGCGACCGCCCGTGCAGCATACCACAGGGCATTGCCGCGGTGGTTCTCGAACCTGTGCTGGGCACCCACAGCCAGAATGGCCAGCAGTAGTTCGGGAGATAGATCAACAACGGATATGGTCGGGAGATGTAGGATAGGCAAATGCTCGTGGAAACCGCTGACATAACCGTCTAGGAATCTCGTGAGGGTGTGGCGAGAAGGGAAGACAAAGTCGTTGGGTAAGACTGAAGAGAATTCATCCAGTCGAGTTTTGATAGCGGTGTGATCCGAAGCCGAGATCTTCAGCGGCGGCGACCTCGCCGAATCTTCATGGCACCGACCATCTAGCGCCTCCCTGCCATCCGGCTGCAAAGAGGGAAAGCGCGAAGGGAATTGCGACGATGGCTTGGATGGGCCTCCCAGTTGCCGTGGCCAGAGACTAATATTCTGCTCCGCCTCGAACGCCTGGAACGCCTGGGGCAGGAAATGGGATGATGATGCGAAGTCGTCCAAAAACACATTATAGTCGTCGTAGGCGGGCGGTTGTTCCTGAGGTGGAAACCCAACCGACATTGGCCCCGTCTCTTGCTGGTCTCTTGCCCGATCACCAAACGCCATGCCGTTCTCGTACGGCTTGATGCGAGACATGCCCCCCGGCGGCTGGCCCATCTCGGCCATCATGGGCTGCATAGAGTTTACTTCGTTGGCCGAAGCAATCTGCGTTGCTGCATCAGACAGCAGATCCAGGTTGCATGCCGCCGCTCTGCCGGGCTGCCGCGGGTCCGGCGCCAGCGTAGGTACAGCAATGGGGTCGGCATGGTATTGTTGAGCATGGGCACGGGGCATGGTCATCACGGGGCTGACGTGCGCTTCCCCTGTCATCTGATGATCAACGGGGGCGGCCGTCGACGGCTTTCTTGGTCGGTTCCCATCCTTGTTTGAGCCTTCGCCGAGATGAACGAGCTTCTCGTGACGAACAAGGAGATCCCTGATGTCCATATCAGTACGGTTCCTCGCCGTGGACCGATCGAAGGCGACGCAACGCGATATTGAACCCAAGCTGCTTAGAAACGAGAATAAAAGCCCAGCGAGGGTTTAAGAAGAGAGACAACTAGTATTCCGACGATAATGTGCAGAATCATGGCGACGCCCGATGCTTCATAGGGAAACGCACGAAAGAAATTGTGCAGCGGAAAATGCAACTAACCTGCGGCCGAAATTCTTCCCGCAACGATCCCACCCACAAGAGAAAGGCTTCTCTTTAGTATCTAGAAAGAAAAGGCTTGGGGTCAGCAAAAACCTCGCCTGGAGCAGATAGTTGGGGAAGAGGGGGGACTGGGGAGGGGATGTTACGTGTTCGCTCATGTCGTTGGACGTGCTCCACGCGCCTGTGAGCAAGAGAATGTAAGCCTAAAGCGCATTTGAACCGGGCCGGCTCGGTGCCTCCTCACCTAAAGCGTTTGCTGCAGTATCTGCATGGTAAGGTTTTTGGTTTTTGTTGGCGGCGCTCCATGTCCTCGTCGCCACGAGCTGGAAGCACAGCCGTCTCCATCGACTGTATTGACTGCATGGTGCCCGGCGGGAATGTCAAGCACGCGGAGGAGAGTGTCGGGAGACCCTGCGAGGAACGATGGGAGTGAAGGAGCTCGAGAGAGTCACGGACCACAGCCGAGGGGTGGGGGAGGGGAAACGGTCAAGGGACCGGGTGTTGGGCCGGAAGAAGAAATCTTGTTGTGGGGTGGACACGATTGACGGATGAATTCATCGACAGGATAGAAAATGGAGAGAATAGGGGCAACTCGCTTGGGGCGAGAGCTCGGCAACTAAGGTAGGCTCCTTGCGCTGCTGCTGCTGCTGCTGCTGCTGCTGCTGCTACCGTTGCTCCAACCCGTCAGTTGTAGGCGATAAAAGGCGATGGCGACGGATCGGCACTCGCCTCTCCCTCTTCCTCTCTCTCTCTCTTTCTCCCCTCTCCCAGCCTCCGTGTATCCTCTGCCCCTCCTGGTCGTACCAGGCGGGGGCTCTTAGGCCGTGATACAGAGAAGTCGAAGTGTAGTTGGCCAACAAGCGGGGACAGGGCCAAGAGGTAACTGACGTCGTCGGTGCGGTGCTCTAAGTGTGTGTGTGTGTGTGTGTGTATGTGTGTGTATGTGCGCGCGTGTGTGTGTGTGTATGTGCGTGCAAGGCGAGTAAGTGGAATGTAGGTAAGTAGGAGGTATGTCTGCCGTTGAGGGTACTATGTAAGCACACGCCCTGCGCGGAGGCTGCAGCCGCCGGGCCTTGTTTGTCGCGAATATATGGTCGGCCCCCCAGTCGTCTTCCAAGCGGGCGCACACGTGTGAGAGAGCGCGTGCGAGCGAAAGGCGACCCGGCTATGCGGTGTATAGGTAGCCTAGAGCTTCCTCAAGCTTGGAGAAGGAAGAGGATATGAAAAGGCCCCGAGTAGGTTCAGCCGGCCTCGCCACTAACGTTCGCAGTTTCCTTACGCAAGCAACCCAAAGGCGACGACGGTTCAGTAACCAGCCACCAATGGATAGGTAGGCAAGCGGCGGACGGCGAACGGAATTGGGTTAAATACAAGTGCGGTTACAATGAGGAATGAGGGGGCGGGCAAGCAGGACAGACCCGGGCAGAAAGAAGAAATGCGGAGATGGAGATGGAGGAGAAAGAGGAGGAGATAGCATTGGATGACATGGATAGGTAGCAAGCGAGCCTTGAAGCTTGATCAGCCCAGCCCGTCCAGCCGGTGAAGTGTCAAAAAGTGGCACCCAATCAATCAGTCGAAACGTCAACACAGGCTACCTCTCGAACGCTGGCCAAGCTTGGTTGTCCTCTCTGACGAACCACGATTTGGTTTTCCTGGCCAGCGAGCCATGGGTTGGGTCTGGGTCAGGTAGAATGTTGGGTACATATACGACCTAAGTAAAGTAGGTGTACCTTAGGTAGGGCAGGCAGGAAGGCATTGGGAGCCGGCTCGAGGTCCATGATCAATGGAAACGCGGGAGAGGCAAGAAAGAGATAGATAGATGGGAGCTGGAGGCGATCTGTGTGTGCCTCGGAACCCCAGACCCGTTGTTTCTTCCCTTCCCTTCCCCTCCCCCAGCCTGAGGGCTGTTTGGGCGGCTGCATCTCCGCATTGGAGAAGCAAATGGAGAGGTCCGGGGCAGATGAATGTGGGGGGCGCAAGGCGGGGAAGCAATGGATGTGTGCCCTGCCACGCCCTGCCCAGTATGTGTCCGTCCTTTTGTCCACGCACAACTCAATGAAGCATAGCTCGCATGGATCCTGCTGTCGTGAGGTCACCTCGGCCCAGTAGGAACGTGTCGCCCGCCGGCCAGAGCACCTAACGACCAGGATGGCCATGCGGTGCGAGCCCGTGTCGTCAGGGCTGGACGGTAATAATTGGAAGTACGGGGGTCTTCACTCGTGCGCTCGCAGAATCTGGGATGGTCCCTTCCACAGCAGGCCCGCTCGCCGAGGGTCGGTGAGTATAATACGGCCACCGTGAATGCGGGACGGCCAATGGCTCCGGAGCCCGTCGAACCACACGAAACAGACGGCCATCACATATTCCCCGCGTAGGCAGCCGCCGCTCACCTGCCGACTTGCATGCAAGTGTTGCAGATCGTCAATCGTTGTGCGCCCTGGGCTCTGGGCCAGCGGAGGAGAGGGCGGGACACGCTGGAGGAGGGGGCAATCAATAAGAGGCGGCTGCGACACTGGGCCAAGATAACCTGGGGAAGGCCAAGCCGAGCACCCAGGGCCCAGTTCGCCATGTGGGCCAACGCCATCACAGACCGGTCGATTGGCTTTACCTCGGCCGCGTGCGCTTCAGTAGCCGGAAGAAGAGCGCATGGGCCGAAGGAAGGCCGGCGCATGATATAGAAGGCAAGAAGGGACGAGAGGCAGTAGGACAGGGTAGCGGGACAATAAGACCACCCGGGACTGGACAACAAGAAGGCCTCGGGCGGTGTTCTATTGTCGGGAGCTGCCATTAGGTACTGTGTAGAGGTTGGAGCCCCGGTAAGCAAGCCACTTGCGAAAAAGGAAACGGACGGCAAAGAGGACGGACCGTACCCAAAACGGCAATACCTAGTGGGCATCTATCCGGGGCATTCAGAATGGCGCCATTGCTATCCCATGGGAAGGGCCACATGGATGCTGGCTGGCTAGCCCGTGCGATCTCGTCCAGTCGCAAAGGGAGATGGATGGAATCGGGAAATGGAGGTCTGCTCGCTCGGCTTTCCCTCTGGTCTGGCGCACACACACACACAGAGCAGATATGTCCCGAGATGCGGGGAGTTGGGGTTATGGCCATGCGGAGGTTTTAGCTCGAGCGCGGGCGCCGGCTTGTTCTGCAGCGAAGAGGGGGATGGGGGGGGGGGCCCTAGGCCGTAAATGGGAGCCTCTTCTGCCGCCCGAAATGAGAGAAGGCATAACACAGCATCGTGTTGTCATGGCGCCATGTCAGAACCAGGAGATCGGTCGTTGGAGGTTATGACTGAATGAACAAGACACTCGGACAGTCAACCCGGGCCAAGATCAAAGATTTTAATTTGTCCGCGGGTGGGCGCGAGGTACCAGGTAGCTTGCACCCGCGCCTAGGCGGCTTGCCAGGGCTGTTCGTGTGTGTCTGCAACATGGGATGCCGCCTCCGCACTGCCTGTGCCGGCACGCGGATCATTACCGCTCTGTAGACAGAGAGGAGAGCCGCCGTCTCCCCGGTCGGGGAGGGGTTGACGGAGAAACAAAGGGAACTGCCCGCCACGCCTCAAGTCAGCAACCGGGCATCGTGAACAAGACGGTCATTCCTCTCCACTCACCAGAATCGCCGTCGGGTCGTTGGGGTGGCGGGAATGCCGCCGGGAAGAACCCAACAACGGCAGCGGCAGCGGCAGCGGCAACGGCAGCAACATCCCATCCCACAGCATGCCATCCCATGCATCCAGGACTGGCTGGCTGGCTGGCTGGCTGGCTGGGATGAGGGGGTGGTGTCCTGAAGCAGCAGCGCGGCGCCTGCCCGGGAGATGGATGGACTTACAGCGAGTGATGCCATGGTGGCCATGCCATGCGGTACCATCCAGTGTGCCCTCGCCCGACGCCCCTGCTGCGGTGATGCCCATGCCTTCCAACCTTCCTATGCTCCTCCTTACCTCCTGCTCTCTTCAGTAAGGACTGGATAGGTTGGTATGGATGGCATCCAGAGGTTGTATTGGATGGCCCCCTGGCTAGGTGCATATCTGGTGGTGCCGTGGAAAGAGCAGCTGGGCGGGGTCAGCAGAAGTGTAGCTCCACTGCCACAATCCATACCAGCCAATCTCCAACCCAGTTCGCGAACACCATCACAGCCACCACCCCTTCCTCCTCTGGCTCACCAGGCAATAAGTCGCGCGCCAAAGCTCATCAGGGCTTGCGCACAACAATCAATCATTTGTACATGACCTCCCTCCCATCCATCCCTTGTGTCCCCGGCAACGCGCCTGATCTCCCGCGCTCCATGGATCCATGTCTCGGTCAAATCCAGGGAATTCATTCCGCCCTCGGACCCCAGCCGCTGTCGAGATCTCTGTTTTCCGCCGTCCCCGATTCCCCTCCTCCCCGACGAATGACGACTGACGACCGTCCCGCCTGCGAGTAATCGCAGGCTCCGCTGCGGCGGTTGAATGGGGGACAGGGTCTGAATCGGGGTGGTCTGGGACGGGGCCGGATCTCAGACGTGGCCACCAAAACGGAAGGCGCTTGGCCCTAGAACGAGGCCCAACCGCCACGACTCGTACCACACGTACCTAATCGTAGTGACGGACGAATGAACGGAACCCGATGAGGTCCGGGTCGCCCCGAACGGGATGGCCCTCTAACTACCTTAGACTGTTTGCCCGCACACTTGGGGTCTCTCGGCGATGGCTTGCCGCTCTTGGGGTTCTCTCGGCGATGGCTTGTCCAAGTGCCTCTCTCATCTAGGATGGGTATCGTCGTCGACCTATGTCCCGAAAAATGAAACTTGTCCTCAGGGACGACGGTGGATACCATGGCAACAGACCGCGCCGCCCAGGACGGGGGTTCTGGGCAATCGACGAGCTCCGTGACGGTTTCCATGCTGCAAACAGTCGCCTCCGGCTCGCTACCGAGTTTGCCTCCCCAGGCCCCCGATGTTCGGCTGCCATGCACAGTCGGGTTGGGAGCAATGCAGCGGTCCTGACTCGATCAGGTGCCTTGACACTGGAGTCGGCATCGGTATAGTCGCCGTCTACCTGCCGTGTTGGGCAGCCCCATACCGGCTATGGTTACACCCACCAGCAGGCCCGGGGGGAGCACGAGGCTTCTCTCCGCTATACTCGCATGTCCAGCGACAGCTGCCGTGGCCATGGCCGGCGCAAACCCCACACGGGTGATCGAGCATGTGCCGACCCTAGCGTCCTGTCAGATTGGCTGACCCGACATGTGTGTGCCGGCGCCTTCAAGTCAGCCACGCCCCTATGCAGCCTCCTCGGGCGCGTCGATAGCACACCCACACACCACGGCTCACGCTCACGCCGGCGCGGGTGTGTGCATGCGTGCTCTCGCCCTCGCCTTCGTTCTCGCTCCCGTCCCGTCACATGGCCACCTGCATCGCGCCTCTCGCCGCCGGCCCTCACGCCTTCGATGTTGGCGGGGCGCCCCGAAAAGCACATCTGCAATCTCCTTCCCAGCGTACCACCGGCCTATCAGAGGGCTGAATCCGTACCCCATGAAATCCTCATATGTATCCATATCATCTAACATGTCCCAAGCTAGTGTCCGCCGACCTGTGGATACCCTGGATGCTACTGTACCTCTGCGACATGGATGCCTCCATCAGCAGCACCCGCCAGGGGTTCCTAGACACCCGAAGACGAGGCCCAGAGGGAGAGCGTCGGCGCGGCATCATGATTGACGGCATAGCACATGGCTGTCTCGGCCGAACCCAACGTCCCGCCGTCTTGGTATCCTGGGATGTATCAGCCGGTTGGGCTCTCAAGCCTCTCAGGGCGATCCACCGCCAAAGGTCGCGAAACCCATGACCGGTTTTCCATTTGTCACCCGTCCTCGTCATGGGGGATTTTCCCCCGGCTCGGCGTTACTCATCTGATCCGGCGGCTGGGTCTGCCCGACACCATCATGTTAGCATGTACATGGTGCCGCCCGTCGTCGGTGCGAAACTGGTTACGGCCTCTTATTCGTGGACCTTTTCTTGTCTCATTTGCCTGGCTATGCGTGTCATGAGTTTTTAGCGTCAACCTCTACGCTGCCTACACCTCCTCGGACCCCTGGCCTGCTCCCGCTTGTCTTGACTATAAGTGCTGCAAGCCCCACGTCTTCAACTGGGGTTTTGGCATCAGGCCAGTCCACGTGTTCTCGTCGACAACAACCTTCGAGATGCAGTTGCGAGCCTTCCTCCTGGCTGTCATCAGCCTTGCCGTTACCGCCCACGCCTACTGGCTGGGGGATATCGCTCGTGTGTGCCCTTAAATGTTCCTAGGTCGAAGCCATGATGACTTGCCACTGACATGATGCTTATAGACCAGGGCGTTGCCCCCTTTGCCGGTTCCGGATACACTGTCTTCCGTAATGTCAAGGACTTTGGAGCTCGAGGTTCGTCGAACACTGAAGAGATGAAGCTTTCCCTGTTTACTTATTCTTTTTCCAGGCGACGGCGTCAACGATGATACTGCTGCTATCAATGCCGCCATCACGGCGGGAGGAAACAGATGTGGCAAAGGCTGCGTAAGGACCCCTATCCCATGTTGCTCGCATACCCCCACACACATATAATCGCACGAACAAGTGCATGCAGAGACGCACATGCGTGCTCGCACATCCGTCCAGGCATACCATACATTATACGCCGGACTGGAACCCTCTGGTTACTTGGGCTGCATGATGCTGACTACACGTACCCACAGGCATCGACAACTTCAACGCCGGCCATTCTCTACTTTCCGGCGGGAACATATCTGATCTCCTCCTCCATCATACCCTACTACTTCACGCAGATGATCGGCGATGCCAGTTCGCCACCGACCCTCAAAGCCACGGCCAACTTCCAGGGCTTCGGTCTCATCGACGGCAACCCGTACTGGACCGAGAACCTGAACTGGGTGTCGACCAATGTCTTCTACCGTCAGGTCCGAAACTTCGTCCTGGACACTACCAATATCGCTCCCGGGACTGCGGCCACGGGTATGCACTGGCCCACGTCACAGGCCACCAGCCTGCAAAACATCGTGTTTAACATGCCGGTTGGCAACGGCGTGGTCCACGTCGGTCTGTTTATCGAGAGCGGTTCGTGCTTCCCCGGTCCAACCACGAGATCACATACTAATCGCGAGCTCGAGCAGGGTCCGGCGGTTTCATGTCCGATCTAACCTTCAACGGTGGCGCCACGGGCGCTTCCATGGGCAACCAGCAGTACACGATGAGAAACCTCAAGTTCAGGAACTGCGGCACCGGTATGTGAGGGCATTCCCTAAGGAGAGCGAATCCTATTAACGTCGAATCCGTAGCCATCATCCAGCTGTGGAACTGGGGCTGGACATACATGGGTCTTGACATCCAGAACTGCGGCAAGGGCATCGACATCTCGGCCGGCGGTTCGAACAAGCAAGACGTCGGGTCCCTGACCGTCATTGACAGCACCATCACCAACACGCCCGTCGGCATCGTCACGGCCTGGTCTCCGTCCGCGAAACCCGACACGGCGGGAAGCATTGTCCTGGAGAACGTCGCGCTCCAGAACGTCCCTGTTGCCGTGCAGGGGCCGAGCGGGACACTTCTGTCCGGGTCCGGCGGCTCCACCACCATCACGGCCTGGAGCGAGGGTCACAGGTACACGCCCAATGGCCCTAACGAGGCAGTGGGTGCTATCACGCCCAACAACCGCCCCTCGGTCCTCTTAAGCGGTGGAAAGTACTACACCCGCTCGAAGCCCATGTACGCGGACCGGCGCGCCTCCGATTTCGTTAGCGTGCGGAGTACGGGTGCCAGGGGCGACGCCAGAGCCGATGATGTGAGTTTCCCCCCTTTGCCGAGCCCGCTGGGCTGCATGTCCCTAACCTATCCCAGACGGCGGCAATCCAGAAAGCCATCGATAGCGCCACGTCGGCCGGGAAGATCGTCTTCATCGACTATGGGCTGTACCGAGTAACTTCGGCCATTACGATCCCCCCCGGTGCCAAGATCGTGGGCGAAGGCTACCCGGTGCTAATGGCTAGTGGCAACGCATGGTCCGACATCAACAACCCGAAGCCTGTGATCAAAATCGGTGCGACATCGGGACAGACGGGCGCCGTCGAGCTCCAGGACTTCGTGGTCGGCACGCAGGGTCCGCAGCCCGGCGCGGTGCTGTTCGAGTACAACCTGGCGTCGAGCGGCACGCCCAGCGCCATGTGGGACGTCCACACGCGCATCGGCGGCTTCGTGGGCAGCGAGTTGCTGGTGGCACAGTGCCTGAAGCAGGCCGGGTCGAGCCAGGTCAACCCGGCGTGCATCGGCAACGCCATGTCGATGCACATCACCAAGAAGTCATCGGGCCTGTATCTCGAGAACACGTGGTTCTGGGTGGCGGACCACGACATCGAGGACGCCACGAACACGCAGACGACCATCTATGGCGGGCGTGGCGTCTACGTCGAGTCCGAGGCGGGGTCTTTCTGGTTCGTCGGGACTGCTTCGGAGCACCACGTGCTGTACAACTACCAGTTTGTCGGCACCAAGAACATCTTCGCCAGCGAGCTGCAGACCGAGACGCCCTACTTCCAGCCGACTCCCAACGCGCTCGTGCCCTTCCCCGTCCTCCCGGCCTGGAACGACCCGGACTTCGCGGCGACGTGCTCGGGCGTCCAGGGCAACTGCGCCGCCGCCTGGGGGCTGCGCGTTATCAACTCGCACGACATCCTGGTCTACGGCGCCGGCCACTACTCCTTCTTCAGCTCGTACTCGACCACGTGCTCGACGGTCGAGGCGGGCGAGAACTGCCAGTCGCGCATCGTCTCGCTCGAGGGAAACCTCAGCAACGTCAACATTTACAACCTCAACACCATCGGGTCGCTGAGCATGATCAACCGCGACGGGCGCAGCTTGGCCCGCTGGCAGGACAACGTCAACGTCTACCCGGCCAACATTGCCGTCTTCCGGCTCGGATAGCTTGTTTCTCTGTACATAGCGACGTTGGGTTCTCTTCCGTACATAAGACATGAGACAGTGCATCTTACGCTTCTGGTATATAAGATCCTGGGGGGGAACAGGCCTCCCCACCGACGACCAGCCACGGGCCAGAGGCGGGTTCTGCGCGGCCGGTCAATAAAGCTGACATCTCTCTTATCCCGCCCGCATACTTGACCGTGGTTTTGATATGTGACGGCGTGAGCCCGTGCAAGCCTCTTGCTGCGTAGAAGACAAGGGGGAAGGGGCGGTTCAGCATCCGAGGCAAGAGGGGCTTGGGGGGAAGCTGTCAACCCTCGTGCGAGTATCCCACCTCGCCGCTCTCCCGGCCCAGGGCCAACAGCCGGGCGCGCATGCCCTCGGCCTGGGCTCGCTGGGCGGGGTTCAGGAGGCTGAAGTCGCAGCGGTCGACCCAGGCGCCGATGCCGTGCTGCAGCACGTTGCGGGCGCGCAGGGGGCCGCCGAGGCGGTGGCCGACGGAGCCGTGCAGACTGAGGCGCTCGAGGGCGGCGTCGTAGACGCCGCGGTGCAGGATGTTGTTGTTGTAGAAGACGCAGTCGCCGGGGGCGAGGCGGACGACGGCCTGGCCGGGCAGGGCGGGGGCGTAGGGGTCGGCGGCGCGCTCGGCGGGGGTGCGGGGGCGGGCGTGGGAGCCGGGCACGACGACGAGGCTGGCGTCGGCGTGCAGGGCCAGGTTCCACTGGGCGTGCCAGGCGGGGGCGGCGAGCCGGGCGGCCTCGGCGGCGGGGGCGGCGTCGGCCGGCACGTCGTCGCGGTGCCAGCGCAGCGCGAAGGCGCGCCCGCCCGACGGCCGCACCAGCAGGTTCAGCAGCTCCAGCACCAGGTCGCCGTCGCCGCAGCCGCCCAGCAGCGCCCGCGCCACCCCCAGCAGCCGCGCGTCGAAGTAGTGGCGCCGCGCGAACGTCGCCGCGTCCGCCCCGAGGTCCGGGTGCAGCAAGCCCTGGACCCCCCAGATGCCCTCGGGGCCCGGCGTGCTCGGCCACGGCGGGAACTGCTTCTGTGTGGTCGCCAGGGCGCGTCAGTACGGGAACCGGCGGTGGATGACAGGGTTGGGGACGGCGCCGGGTACGAAGTGCTTCCCGTGGGCAAAAGGACAGGGGCAAAAGGACAGGGGCAACAGGCGTAAGTGGGAAAGGGATTATCAGCCGGGCTGGCTTGAGTCGGTCTTACTTACGCCCACTGTGCGGATGTGAGGCCACTGCCCCGCCACCGCCCGGTCGCGCGTCCGCGCCGCCGCGTCGCGAAGCTCCGAGAGCTGTTCCCCCGTCACCATTTGCCGGATCACGACGAAGCCGTCCTCGCGGAGCCGGTCGCGGAGTTCCTCGTCGGACGGGATGGTGGTGGTGGTGGCGGCCATGGCGGCGGCGGGGGGAAGGGAAAGTAATGATGAGGGGTTTGCCAAAGTGATTGGGGGGCCGCTTTTGGAGAGGCGGGTGGTCAAGAAAGCAACATACAGCTTGGCCCCCCTTCCTTGGGACGCGAGCTTTGAATAGAATAAAAAGCGCACTGGCTACTACGGCGTGGCGGTTGAGAGAGGGGAGCAGGCGCGTAGAAATCAATTCCCGCCGTCGCCGTCTTCGGAATACCTCCGGTCTGATATTAGGTAGCCAACCCCAGCCAATATCCCATGGGAGGGCAGTTGGATGCCCGAAGTGACTGCCCCGGGTGGCTCCTTCCCCGCCTTCAATGTTATAGGTGGGGTGGCGGTTGCATTACCGATGGGTGGGAAAGACGCTGATTGTGAGCGGCCATACCCACCAGATTAAGTACATGGTACTTACATACGGGCTCTTATGTAGGTCCTTGGGTCTCCATTACCCTATCCATTTACATCTGCCGCTACTATTTTGATCGCTTCAGAAGTGTACCTACAGGCCACACCACTGGCAGCGAGCCGCTTTTTTGCTCCCTTTCAAGGCCTTTTGTACCTACACCAGTACCACGACACGGAGTAATCTGGGGGTTATGTGAGCAAGCGACCCATACCAGCCCTGGGTCTGAAAACGGCCCTCCTTCCGGAATAGCAGCACGATGCACTCAACGACTCGAGCCATTGTCACGTATTAGTTATGGTTTTATATGTCAGGTATCTAGTATACACATTCCGGGGTTTTAAATCTGCCGGCTTTCCTCTATACAACACCGTCCTTCATGTTCTGGGCCCTCGTCTCTCCTTTCACGTAGCCACTGAGCCGCATTTCGTTGCTCTCGTGCCCGTGGCCGGCCATGAACCGCGATGATTCGCCCGGCGTGTACGGGGGCAGAGCCGGCATACCGGGCGGCACGGGCTGCCGGTAGCCATCGGTAACCATGGCGGCCTCGGCCGCCTGGTCCTCTTCGGACTCGGGGTCGACGAGCAGGTCCTGCCGCGACGGGTCGTGACGAGCTAACGGGGTCGGGGGCGAGGGTGGCCGGGGCGGAGGCGGAGTCGCTTGCTGCTGGACTGGGGGCGACGGCATCGCCGCATGCGGGCGGTGACGGAAGCTTTCGCCGGGTGACGGTCCGCTCGGGGCCGTCCACGGCGCCGGGACTTCCGGCACCGGCGACGAGGGGTTGCTCTGCACCGGGCTGAATATGGGGGTCGCGTGGGACTGCGACCGCTTCGACTCCAGCCGGCAGAGTTCCTCGCCCGTGGGGAGCCGGTCCTCCCCCAAGTGGGATGCTTTGTATATCCCCTCGTAGATGCGGAGTACCGAGAGGGTAACTGCCATCATGTACGAGAAACTGGTTTCCCAAAGGTCAGCGCCGAAACAGAGGTGGGAGGGGAGGATGGGGAAGGGGACGGGCAGGGATGAATTACATAATGGCAACACTGATAAAGTAATAAGCACGTTCCAAAGCGCAGAACTTGTCCAGCATGCCCTTGTTGTCGTGCGAGCTGCTGCCGAAACGAATCGTGTCATATCCATCGGGCGGCTCGTCGGGTTTGTCGCCTTTCCGGACTAGGGGACAGGCGCACGTCAGTTCTAAGCCATGCCCACACAGGAGATACAGGCACGATGGTTCATCCCATTGAGCCGGCCCAGCTGCTTACAGTCACTCCTCGTCAAACCGGCACAGTTGGAGGGAACACCGGTGCGTGCGAGTATGGTGATGATGCCGATCATCAGGCCGGTGAAGATGACATCGAAGACGACAAAAGTGACGAGGACTCGGGTCCGTCGCGTCCAGGGCCGGTGGCCGGTATGCTGTACCAGCAGGACGACCGCCGTGTAGATAAGGACGACGCAGGTCTGCGCGGGTCGCGAGGTCCGTTTTTTTTAGCAGCAAGCACTCGGGCGACCGGGCCTTTGGTAGCACCACTGACCATGAGTTCCAGCGTGAACATGCTGGCCGAGAGGCCCAGCTTGTTCAGGTGGATGTAGACGAGCAGGAAGCCGTTGAGGACCGCCGACGTCAATACGCCCAGAACCTGGAGGCCCCGGACGAGGCCCAACCATGACGACAAACCCCAGCGGCCGGGCATGACGAGCGTGCCGGCGAAAAACAAAAAGAGGGTGAGGGTCGACGAGCGGGCGCACAGAGAGTCTCTCGCTATTTCCGACGGGCGGCGCGCGGGCGATGGTAATTTACAACAGGGCGGCCCGAATGAACGAAGAAAACGGGCTTGGGAACAAGGCCCAAATGACACCGGTGAGATGGTAGTAGTTAGTCACTTAGGATGGAGCGATCGAGGCTGTGCCTGGCCCCCTCTTCCCTCTCTCTCCCTCCCCCCCTTTTGTTTCCCGCTACCCCTTCGACCTTCGTTCAGCTTGCTTTCCGCCGTCACACCCGGTGGTCATGCCCTGGCCTGCCGGTGGTGTGTGGGTGCGGGTGGCACAGTCGAGAGCCTTGCGAGGATGAGTAAGAAGCGAAAGGGTGTGCGCGTGTGTCACTTGGGACACCGGGGGGGGGGACTCGGGAGCAAGATGCACAAGTAACCGAGAGGCGTGCCTGTCACACCGGGAACGTACCGCCGCCACACCTTTCGGTAGGCCTGCGGTATTTGCTCGTATGCGTGTAAGAGGGGCACCCAGCAGTTCCTCACCACCATCACCACACCCGCTCTGGGCGGGGTCCTGATCGACGGGCCAGGGCGCGCGGGGGGGCGGGATCGACGCCCACGGTGCCTTATCTCGTGCTGGGCGACAGGACGAGGTCGACGACGACCTCGTAACGGTTATTTTGGTTGACAGCGGCTTGCCCACGCCGGGGCAGGCAGTCTGGTCTGGTCGTGATGTCGGGGCTGTTCGCAGCAGTGGCCGCGTCAGCAGCGCCATTGACGGCGGCTGTGCAGCCAGGGTGCTGCAGGTGGTATGCAGTAGGTTCCCATAGGGTAAGTAGGCTGATAGGCAGGCATCTCCATCGTAGGCAGCCGAGTCGAGCTCAGCCCAGCCAGCCCGCGAGCCAATGTTACCTATGTACATACCTGAGAAGTGCTAATGAGATGGGAGAGAAATGCATCGCGTCTTACATAAGGGCCTTGGGGGGAAATGCCCACTTCGTACTTCCAATGGCCTAGAGGTCCCACCCGGACCAGTAATACTGGAACCACCAAGTCCGCAACCACAACACCCACAAGAGCCTGTCGTGTGTTGTGATGGCTTTTCCCTTGTTGAACGCCTCTCGCGACACATACACATGGTTTTCAGGATTGCCTGCCACATCTAACGTGTAAAAGGGCTCCCCCGTGTGATGCATCCCAGGAAGGTTCACATTCGCCCACCAAGCTTGTACTTTGGTACAGACCACGTTCCTTGGACCGCACTGGGTCACGAAAGCTTTGCGTCAATCTGCCTAGTCCGAGTCTCACCACTTCTATATTATTGGTCAGCAAGGTTTGCCATGTTCGACTTGTTGGTCGGTATATTTGACGTCGAGAATTCGCGTTCCGATTGAGGCTTTCAAACGATCACACCTAAGGAGAGATGTGCCGCTAGGAGCGCTCTTTACATAATTTACAGGCGTTGCTGCTCCGCCCCATGGGCTGACCACCTGTCTTTCGTGTCGTCAGGATAGCACCCATCTTGAACTCCCAGTATTCGAGATCAAAGGAATGATTTTTGAGCTACTTCGATCTCTTGATCGGGCCTTGTAGGCGCCGGGATCCCATTGAGCATCCCCAATTCTGGGGCAACCTAAGGCTCATTATCTCATTCGCGTGTATCCCAAGATAGGCAGATTTCTTAACATCGGGAAACTTTCCACGACAGAGCAGATTTTCAGCATCATTTAATCGACGAAAAGTCGATAACTTTCAAGCAGGAGAACTGAGAAACTTGCTATTGTCTATTCAGTTAATCTCACGCGGGTTCTTATTACCCAGTCCGATCTTCGAAGTGAATACCTAGACATAGGATGGTATGAATGTCGCTCATTCGCCTATGAATTGTTCCTAAAGAGCATACACGCTTGGGCAAGAGAAGGCCGTGGTGAAAAATTAAAAAAAAAAAAAAAAAAAAAAAAAAAAAACCAGGGAGGAGAAGAAGAAAAAGAAGTGCCAGACCAACAGGGCCCAAGTAATAGAAGGCTCGAAAGCCGCATGTAGACGCTCATCCCGTTCCGGTGCGGGCGGCACACAGTATGGATAAAGTGCCTAATGTACGTGCTCGGTTAGATATCCGTCATTCCATTAATGGAAAGCGGCATGTGGGGCGCCGATTGAACCCCGGCTCTGCACGACCGGGCGCTTCTACATCCAAGTAGCCAACATGGAACACCCCATCCCTTCTCCATACTCCATAGAATCGCGTCGCATTCAGTCCTGTTCATCCCAGAACCGACACTCGCCACGATCGCCCGCCCACGATGCCCGAAGACATGGATCGCCGGCGCCAGACCAGCGATGCTGGCAGCTACCGCGACCGCGACGAGCGCGAGCGCCCCGGTAGGACCCGTCGTCACGCCTCTCCTACGGCGGATCGCGAAGCGAAGGAGGACCACAAACGTCATCAGCGGCGCACGCAGTCCCGATCCCGGTCTCGATCCCAGTCGCCCTCGCGACGCCGGTCGCACCGTCACCACCACGGCACCCACCGGCACCGGCACCGTCGGCGACAGCTTCCGCATTCGGCCCGGCCGCTGACCAAGGCCGACTTCGACGCCTTCCTCCCCTTCTTCGCGCGGTACCTGGACTTGCACAAGAACAAGTACATCGAGGACATGGACGAGCGCGAAGTCCGCGGGAGATGGAAGAGCTTTGTGGCCAAGTGGAACGAGGGGCAGTTGGCCCCCGGCTGGTACGACCCCGAGTACTTTGACGAGGTGCTACAAATGAGCTGGCAGGAGCCGCCGGTCATGGCTTCGAAAGCCAGCAGGCCGCCGGCCGAGACGAACAGCCTGGACAGGAATGCTCAGAGTCCAGCGGGGTCGGATCGCTATGAGAAAGTCGGGCGCGAAGACGAAGAGGGGGACGACGACGATGACGACGACGATGGCTACGGACCGCGGCTGCCGGGACAGGCGCCGCGGGCCGGGACAGGAAGACATGGCCCGGGCATACCGAGCCTGCAAGATCTGGAAGTCCAAAGAGAGCTAGCCGAAGAGGAGAGGCTTGACGGGGTGGCCCAGCTTCGATGGGAACGTAAGAACGACCGCAAGGAACAAAAAGCCCGGCTGGAAGAGCTCGTGCCGCGGGCGGACGCCGGCACGCGCGAGAGGAAGCTGGAGAAGAAGAGGGAGGTGAACGAGAAGATGAAGGCGTTCCGCGAGCCGTCACCCGGCGCCGCCGAAGTGAATGAGAACGAGCTGATGGGCGGCGGCGACGGCGTCGAAGAGTACAAGCGCGCCAAGGTGGCGGCGGAGCGGAAGAAGACGGAAAGGGAGCTGCGGAGAGAAGAGTTCCAGCGGGCCAAGGAAGCCGAGCGAGAGGAGCGGCTCCGGCGATACCGAACGAGAGAAGAGGGCACCATAGCGGTGCTAAAGGAAATCGCCCGGCAGAGGTACGGATAGGCAGGCGGCAGGCCCTGGGAATTGGCTGGTGAGTGGCATGCGAAATTGGTGATTTGTGATGCATCTACATACCACTGTTATAAAACATACATTATAATATACCTACCACTGGCTTACGCTTCCACTCGATGACTTGCCTAGGTCGTATAGGTATCGCCACGCCTCCGCGAACGACGACTCCGGGTCTTTAAGTGTCAACCTGCAGTGGGTGGGTGGGTTGGAGGGTAGTTAGATATTCATAGGTAAGATGGGAAACCTTGGCGGGTAAAGTGATGGCGACAGTGCGGCGCAATGTATGCGACACTGTATCGTGCCCGGCCCGGCCCAGTCGATGCATAAGGTTCGCCCGTTGGTTGCATTCCCCCCCCCCCGGGCGGCCGTCAAATTTCTGATGCTCGTGTGAGCGGAGCGACGGGCCCGGAGGGAGGACGACGAGTTGACTGTCCCGAACATCGTCACGCAGAAACCGCCGCCGCCTCACCTTCGCGCACAATGGAGTTGACCGAGGACCTCGACCAGACCAACCTCTTTGAGGAGCCGGCCGACTTCGCGCCGCCCAAGCCGCCCACCAAGCAGGTCTACACGCTCCAGTCGGGCCAGGACATCACCGTCCACCTGGTGGGGTACAACCTGTACGAGGGCCACTACCTGTGGAACGGGAGCCGGTTCGTCTCGTACTGGATCGAGACGCATGTGCCCGAGATCCGGGGCCGGGCCGTGCTGGAGATCGGCGCCGGCGGCGGCCTGCCCAGCCTCGTCTGCGCCCACCTCGGCGCCCGCAAGACGGTCGTGACCGACTACCCGGACGAGGACCTCATCGTCAACATCAACAAGAACATCGCCGAGGCCGCCCACCTCATCCCCGCCCCCACGGAGCAGCACATCGTGGCCGAGGGCTACAAATGGGGCGAGGACCCGGCGCACCTGCTCGCCCACCTCCAGCCGCCGCCCGCCGCCGGCGACGGCGCCCCGGCCGACGCCAAGTTCGACGTGCTCATCCTGGCCGACCTGCTGTTCAAGCACCCGCAGCACAAGAACATGGTCAAGACCATCGCCGCCACCATGAGCAGGAAGCGCGAGAGCCGGGCCTGGGTCTTCTTCACCAGCTACCGGCCCTGGCTGCAGCACAAGGACCTCGCCTTCTTCGACCTCGCGCGCGACCACGGCTTCGTCGTCGAGAAGGTCTTCGAGAAGCACATGGAGAAGCCCATGTTCGAGAACGACCCGGGCGACCTCGACGTCCAGAAGCTCTGCACCGGCTGGACCATCAAGTGGCCCGCGGACCAGTGCAGCGCCTGATGGAAACCCCTCGGTTGCCCCCCCCCCCCCCTTCTTCCACGTCCACCTCGGCGACGCCACGCTCTCTCGGGTGGGTTCGCAGCGAGGCGCAGGCAGCCCATCCGCGCCCGCCCAGGCGGGTGCGTACTTTCTATCGTATGGGAGCTCGTGCGTCCTGCCAGACACTTGCAAGTTTGTTTTCGTGAGGGCAACCACCTCCCGTCGTGAGGACAGGCCGTGCCCCCCAAAGACTGCCATGGGCGGAGACGCGGCACACATACTACGCAGGCGGCAGAGGCACAAACGTGGGGGGTCCTTGGGCACCTTGTTGGATCACGGTAGTCAATAGAAAGGCAAGTGCACGTGAGAGGGGGGGGGGATCCATCGACGACTCCTACTCCGCGCTTGAAGCAAAAACAAACTCGCGAAACTGTCACGGATCGGAGACCAGGAGAGAGGCAACACTGCAATAGAGGGCTGCCAAAGAAGTCGTGTACATGCTAAGGGGCCAAAGTGAAGAGGCAGGTCTGCACGCGGTAGCTACCCTACCTACCTACATAGGTAGGTACTCGCCTATATAGGATGGATGGATAAGAGAGACCTCTTTACTATGACGGACTAGCCAAGAGGGTAGCCTACTCAAAGGGGGGTCAAAGAGCTTAGTCGTTTAATCAAGTGGAAGAGGTTGGTTTGAAGTTTCAAAATAAATATTAAAGTTTAAATAAGAACCCCAGCATTACAGGTCCCGTGCCCTTCCTTAACCAACGTTCCGATCCAAAAACCCAGCCATCCACCTGTCGTCCCGTTCTCTCAGCTTCGGGTCGCTCAGGTCGAAGAGGGCGGGCTCCGGGAAGACAGAGAAGCCGACGGGGAAGGAGCGGAAGCAGAAGAGGGGGGGGGGACGGGGGAGGAAGAGGGAGGAGTCGGAGGAGCCGGGGGCGAAAGTGCCGGCCGGGGCGGGGGCAAAAGCGTAGGCCGGGGCCAGGGCGGGGGCGAAAGCGGGGGCCAGGGGCGGGGCCGGGACGAAAGCGGGGGCCGGGGCGGGGGCGACAGCGCGGGCCGGGACGAAGTGGTTGGCCGGGGGCCAGGGCTGGGCCAAGACCGGGGCCGGGGCGGGGGCGACAGCGCGGGCCGGGACGAAGTGGTTGGCCGGGGGCGGGGGCTGGGCCAAGACCGGGGCCGGGGCCGGGGCTGGGGCCGGGGGCTGGGCCGGGGCCTGCCCCCCGGAGACCCGTGCCCGGGGCCGGGGCCGGGGTGGTGCTGCCTTTCTCGGGCAGGCACAGGCCTTGGGGTCGCAGAGGCGGCAGCCACCTTTCCGCGGCCGGCCCGCCCTCGCCACGACCTGCTGCGGCCGGTCTTGGTGCCGGCACTGGCTGGCCCGGTGGCCGTCCACGCAAGCCTTGCTATGGAAGAGGTTAGCACAACCAGGCAGCCAGCAAGGCGGCACACAGAAGGAAGGCTCCGAGGGGGGCAGCAAAACCAGGGTGGTTTTTTTTTACTTACCAGCTGATCTTTCGTCCGAGGTCGTCGAAACGAGGCATTGTGGTATGTGGTGTATGTGGTATGGGTGGTAATGTGGTATGGGTGGTAATGTGGTATGGGTGGTAATGTGGTATGTGGTAGTCTGAGACTGACTGACTGACTACCTGAGGGCTCGCCGGGGGAAGGCTTTTTTATAATGAGAATCCAACTACGAGAAGGCCAGCAAGAGCAAGCATGTGCTTCAATAAATCTTTTATCGAATCGTAGGGGCAATAGACGAGGTTTTGGCTTCCACGGTCCCGTAGGGCTGGCCGCACTTCCCTCCCGGGCCATCACTGGGCTTCAGCAAGTTCAGGCCATCTCTGGTGGCGCCTGAAGGGGAAGGTGTACATGGTTTCCTTGGACTGTCGTAGTTGGAAGCTACGGGCAGAGGAAGAGAATGGGGGAGGGGGGGGGGTTGTGGACGGGGCAAACAGAGCCAGGCCGTCGATGCCGTCTATCCGGCTTTGGGCAGCTTCTCGGCTGTCCCGTCCTGTCTCCTTCCCCCCCTTTTTCTTAGGTTCCTCGGGGATACCTTTTACGACTGGTGGAACAGCGTGGGAAGGCACGGGTCGTGGATCTCTGGGGTGGCCACACGAACCTTACCTATAGGGCTTAGGAGGGAATCGTAGCAGGCAAGGGCCGAGTAGTCACGTCCCAACACACCCCTTAGGGGGAAAGGGGGGGGTGGGCGCCTGCTCCTGTGTTCTGGTGCCTCCATCAGAGGGTCTTCGGAGTACTCCCCCGTACTGATTTGGTGGTGTTTGGAATTTCGATAGCCGGGAACTATGAGCACTCTTCGGAAAGGTTACAGACCTCAGACACCTGAACGTACAGGCGGCTTGTATCTATGCTACATTGACACTGACACAGGTGCTTGGTAATATGGGCACCGAGTTCCGTAACTGCCTGTTTGTATGTAGGTAATCGGAATGTGTTGTATTTCATGTCCTTGGCTACGAAAGCGAGGGATGGGTCACCATCTGTGAGAATAAACGGAGAGCAGTATTAGGACATTCTCGTATCTTTAATTGTTGGGGGAGGGGGCGTGTTCTCCTGGCTTGTTCTCCTGGCATTGTGTTCCTGGTGTGTTCTTCTGGCGTCTTCCCCCGGCGTCTTCTCGCGGCGTCTTCAAAACAGCCACGTGGAGAGTTCTTAGATAATGTGTGGTGACATGGGAGTCATTGGCTACACTACTGTTCGATTAACCGACCAGAGCTCTGTCTTGGATAGGTGCAAGTTGTACACTCGTACCAGCGCTTCACGCGTCCGAGGGAATGCCGCTGTTCAAGGAGACAGGTACCTACACTCCACTGGGTTCTACCGGGAGCAGTCAGCTAACTCTACCACGGGGGTGCCGTAGGCGAGAGTGTGAGTAGTGTGAGGAAGAGGTTGTTGGTCGGCAGGGATCTTACTCGGACCGCACATGACGATGCCCACCCAAATAGCCGAAGCTAGAAAATGAGATCGACACTCTTTTTGCGAGAGTAGGCGGGCCGGGCCGTCCTGCTGGTGATCCCGATGCCCACTAAACCGAGGCTGGGAGAGACCCCAGCTTTGGCAGCGTGTACATTGGGTGTGAAGAATTCCGGGCTGTGCGTCTTCCTCTGAATGTCCTTTCCGTACCTCGTTTGGTCACTCAGAATTAGGGTCACACTGCCCCATTGCACGGTACAGAATTTCAATGGACCTGTAATGTGAGTTATCGTGTCTCGTGTAATAAATACTAGATCCAGGACCGCTCCGCTCTCCGCGCTCTTCCGTCCTTCTGGCGGGAGGTAACAGAATGAGGGACCTTAAGAATCTGGCCAGTACGTGGCCGTGTTATTCTCTTAGTAGTAAGTACAGACGGGCATGTGAAGCATTGTCCGACTGCCACGTGTTTCTATCCAGATATTCCATCCCTAACGAAGCCGTCCCCATTCATGTAGGAGCCCAAGCTGATTAAGACTCCCCTAGATCCCCTTCACGCCCACTTGTTTCCAGGCCGTAGCGTCCATCTCCGGCGTCTTTGCCCACTTTGTTGGCGAGGTCCTGCCTTCTATTCCCGGAACCGGAAAAGGCCTGCGGCGTGGTATGGGAAAACCCTCCCCCCAAAAACCTCCACGACTTTTACACACACAAAGAAAGACAGCGATTGCTTGCTGGTGCCCGTCAGAGCAGTGGAAGCGGTGGATCATGACCTGAGGTTGTCATGGAATTAGCGTTTACCGATGTTACCCGTGGACAAAAAAAAATGCGCCCGTCAGCAGAGCAGTTTTTTTTCACTTCAGGCAAACGGGAGTCATCAGCCCTACGGGCTTCGTATGAGCGCGCGCCGGCCCTACACTAAGACATCGGTGCAAACCATGGACGGTAATTGAGTTAATTACATGGTGGGGTCAAGTACAAGTATCCATTAGTAGAAGTGGAGGTACCCTTAGGCGAGAAATAAGGTTTTCTGGAAGACCCTCGCCCGCTTGACTGGTGAGCGGTTAGCGCAACCATGGAGGAAACTGTTAGGGTGGCAGCTGCCGCCAGTTGGCGGACGATCCGGCCATCGACTTGGTCCGTCCAGAATGGTAGCGTGGATTCTAGTTTCTAGTCGAATACAACAACCATCCACGCATACGTTCGTTCATCAAAACCACGCGCGAGGAGTGCAAGCTTTACTACTTATATAAGAACCCTTAGTTATGTATGAATAGCTAAACCTTTTACGGTAATAATGACACAGTACGGTACTGACAGCTCTATAGATAGCTCTACTATGTATACCGGCTTCCACGTGCGGTTGTCATGGGAACCGACTGAGCCCGGGCCTAACTTCCATCCATCCATCCATCCATCCATGCTTCCGAGCCCCCGGCAGATACAAGCGGAAATCATAACCTGTCAAGCCACGTGACCGTGACCTTCCTAAACATCCATCCATTCCCATAGTATAGCCCCGTCAGGTAGTAGAGAGAGGCAGCCCGTAGGTATGAACTGCAAGCCATCGAGTCACCAGGCCGGAGGAAGGCATTCCCAAAAGAAAAAGAAAAAAAGAAAATAGCCATCCGGCAGTAAGCTGGCTTCTCCCGTCCCAGTTTTCACCCAGCCTTTCCTGGAGTGTATGGAACGGGAAGCGCCTGGGAGCAAAGAAAGAGGGCTGTCTGCCCGTGTATCCATGGGTGTCCGGCATCGGCGAGAGAGCCTTGCCGCGTTTTGCGCAGCCGGGCTTTCTTCGTGTTTCGGACCGTCGCCGGCGAGGCTCGCCATAGCCTCTCCTCTTTGCTTCCAGGCCACCTGGCCGACGCCCCCTCGCGAGCCCACAACCTACCTAGACAGCCCGGGTGCTGCAGCGAACCTAGCGCCTCCCTCGCCGACAGTTCCCCCCCCCGCGGTAGACCCGCGTCGAAAAGACGGGCGAGGCAACTGTTGGCCCCCCACGGGGTAGGGCGGTGCGATCAAGAATAGGTGAGTCAAGCGAGAAATTCTCAGGGCCAGAGGTGTAGGTGCCCGGTAGCCACTTCTTGATCGTACCCCCCCCCCCCCCCCCCCCCCCCGGTCCTTTCAGTATCAAACCCTTGGGAGGCTACACTACGCTCGCTAGATGACCAATGGATGTCTCGTCGTAAGAGGTGTGTAGAGTAAGTACATGTAACCATCCATCGTCTCATACTCCGTGCAGAGGTACGTAGAGAGGTAACCATGGGATAATACCCAGTCCGGCCTGGGCTCTTTCCGCTTTTGGCATCGACCCAAGAACTCCCACTCAGAGATGGATCCATGATTGGATGGCATCCACCCCAGGTACTTTCAGCCGGGCTAAGTACCTCTTTCAACCTACGACTACCATTCGGGTCCAGGTCCGGGATTATCACGGGCAGCCCAACAAAGGCAAGCATCGGAGGCCAACCCCCCTGCCCTCTCAATAGTGGCAAATATTTTTTGGTGGCCGCGACGGGGCACCAACTACTTGTCTCTATCCGATGGCTCGTCGGCAAACATATCCACCGCCCGCATGCGTCTTCGAGGCGGTCGTTCGCTTGCCCCCAGCGCGAGAGACACGCCGCCTGGTTTGGGCAGAGGCCCCTCCCCCTCGCGTATGGGTTCCGCTGGTTTGGGCAGAGGCCCCTCCCCCTCGCGTATGGGTTCCGCTGGTGGTGGCAGTGCGTTTGTCGATGTAGAGCTTGCCGCTTCTGGTGCTGGCACGTCCTCGTCCATGGGGTTCGCTTCGGCTGGATCCACGTCCGACATGGGGACACCATCGATGTCCGAGTCCATGAGCGCCTCCTCGTCTGCGTCCTCGCCCATGGCCGAGCCTTCCATGTCATCGACGTCCATGCCGTCGCCCGTGGGGTCATACCCCTTGTTCGTCTCTGCCGTGACAGGTTTGAAGCCCGGGCCTGAACTGCCATTACCAGGGAGTGGTGCTGCCTCGACAGTCTTCCACTTCCCGGCCACCTTCTTCTCGCCGACGGTGGTTCCACCCTCGGCCTCCCCCTCTTCCTCCTTCTTCGCGCTAGGCGGGTTCTCAAATGATCGAACAAACAGTTCTTGGCTCTCAGCTGGGAACACGCACCACCCTTCCCAAAGACTGAGAATCAGACCGACGCTGCGCTTCCACTTGTCTGCTCTCAGCCGGCCCCAGCCGAGACGCTCCGCCATCAAGCCCAAGTGTTCGAAGACGCGGCGTTCGCGAAGCGCCGTCTCGAAGAGCTGTCTGAATCGCCAACTGTGGCGCACCCCACTCGTTGCCGAAGAGGATATGACATCACTGACAATGTAGAGACCTACGAGGCCGGCGGCACTCGTATCCATCGACTCTGTCGCCGAGCTCTTGTTACCTGTCGCGTCTTCAGGTGCGGGTGTAGATACGTTGGACTCATCTCGGTCGGCCGTGCCCTCGTTGGCCATCTTAGCGCTCTGCTGTTGTTGTTTCTGTTCCGGGTTGGCTGAGCTGAACGCGAGCGGTTTCACGACGTTTGAGACGATCAAGTCTACAATCTCGTCGGCGCCCCGACTCGAGTGCGTTATAGCGAAAGCGGTAACCCTCGCAATATCCCCTTTGCGTATCTTGGTCAATGTGGTGGGGAGACGGGCTAGCAGGTGTACGAGCCTGGCTTTATCAAGCGGGTTGAGATATGTGACCTCGCCATCCCGCCCAGGCCCACTTACACCTTCGCCTTGGCGAATACCCTCGTCCTCGAAATCGTCTTCATCCGAGGAGTTGTATTCGGGATCAGAAACGAATTCATCGATAGCCGTAGCATATTCGTAAACCAGCGGCTTGTCCGGAGCCTTCCACGCATGGCTGCCCTCGAATAGCGGTACGTATCTGCCCTTTTTGAGCCCCTGCTGGGTCGTGGTGCCGCGATTTTGGAGCTGGGAGCCCGTGACAACCTCCCAGAGCCGCCAGCGGTACCAGACACCACCTGGGCTACGGGCGTCCCAAAGCCAGGCCCATTTTTCCTCGCGTTGCACGTCCGGTCGAGACATGAGAAGGGCTTCGAACTCGGGCCCGTGCTCTAGAACGGCCTCGATGGTCTTGTGGATGAGCTGGAGCTGCCGTATGTCCCTCGGCGCTTGAACGGGGACGTGAAGCAGGTTGGTCCGGTTCACGCCGGCGCCCCCGGGTCCGTATGATGTTGGCGGGGCAAAGCCCCGATGAAATGACGACTGGTGATTATGTGACTCGTTGTTTTGAGCTACAGCTTTGGCGCCGAAAGGCTGCGAAGCGGTCGAAGCCGGGGTGAGGAGTGTTGAGGTAGCGGGCATGGAGAGGTTGGAAGCTACAGCGGAGGAAAGGTGGCGATGTAAGGAGAGGTAGTACCCGTAGCCGAGGTAACGATTTTGAAGAGCACTGACGGCAGCGTCAATATCGGTGGCGGGTGTTTCTTGGGAGAGAATCACGATGGCTGTCATGGACCTCCGTTCATTTCCGCTGGAGTTGGGTGCCGGGGGCTGCGGCGGGAGGATCTTCACGCTCTCCACGGTCAAATTGGTGGGGATGATGGCTTTGATGACGGCGGGGGATGTGCCCGGCGGTAGATTCAGGAGGCGCAGAGTTGGTTTAGCAACAGCGCGCTCCTCAGCCCTATTGGCGGACCGCGTGTCCGTTTCGTCGTCGCTGCCAACGTCAAATGCGGTAGATATCGTGCCCTTGGCGGGCGGCGCGTCGTAGTCACGGCCCCTGTCTCTGTCTCTGTCCCTGGCCCTCTCGCGTTCCTCGTCCGGATAGCCCGATCTGCCCCGTCCATCGTCGCCGCGCCGACCGTGGTCTCTCTGGAAGCCACCATCGAAGTCCCGCTGGCGGTGGAAGGACGAGGGAACGGGCCCCAGGCTCCCCGGGCCGCTCTTCGGCGGCGCGGCGCCGAAATGACGCTTCCCCGGGGCCCTGGCACTGGCAAAGGCACCTCCATTACCGCGGCCGGCCGCTCCCCCATGGGAACGCCCGCCACGGGCGATGGCGCTGATCTCGTCATCGTCGTCTCCGAGTTGCCGGTCGTTATCATTGTCGAAGCTCTTGACGAAGCTCTCGTAGACGGCGGCGGTCTCGGCGGCCTCGCGCTTGCGCTTGGCCTCCTGCTCGGCCTTCTGCTTTTCGAATGCCGACTGCTTCTGCGCCTTGGACAGCTTCACCTCCACGTCCGGGAAGTTGGGCAGTTTCTTGGGGGGCGCTGACATTGCGACTCGAGTCTGAATTTGATCCTCTCTGCGCGCGCGGGGTTGGGTGGTAGGCAGTCGCGGAAGAGAGCGGTGGGTTCGTACGGATGCGTGTACGAGAGGCATGCGCTGGTCTATCGGCTCTTCATGTTCGCATGACTAGGGGAGGCGATCGTCAGGGAGGATTCGATGCGCGCGCGAGTCTTGTCCGCGAAGCAGCGTGGCATCAGATGCCTACCAAGAAGGCGGGTACGACGCTGCTCGGACTCCGGCACAATACAGCCTCGCCGGCTGCAAAGTAATGACAGCAAACCGGCCAGTCGGATGCGAGCTGGAGGAGGGCAGAGTCGAGAGGCTGATGGCGAGCGAACTGGGTGAAGGAGGTATGTATGTATTCTGTTGGTAGGTAAGTTGACAGTGATTGCCTGCGAATTCGAGGTACGGCTTGATGTTCCGGATTGGCTGCCGGCAGAATCAGGAAGCGCTAATGCCAAGCAAGCGTCTGCATGCGCTCACCTCCTCCCGTCCTATCCTCCGTAATCAGCGCGGAGCTAATGAGAATCTTGACTAACGTCCACTCCAACTCCAGGCACTTCCCTGCCCCTCGGCACCCGGGAATGGACCCAATGGATCGATCCATGGGGTTTTCTTAATGCCTGGCGCGTCCAACGCTGTACAACGGGCAGTTCAAGCCAAGCAACCAATCTGCTAACGTCCGATATCGACAATCTCTGGGGGCGCCCGCCCCACCATATGTCACTCCCCAGTGCGTCCTCTACTCCGTATGCGGTCGTGCCAGCGATGTCGTCGCCGATGTTGCCCGACATGGAGACGGCGTGGGGATCTTGGTAGCCGTGCCGGTCCGCTCTGGTGTATTTAGAGGGCGTGTCACCGTAAGTTGGCCGATCCCCCCTCCTGGGGAAGCCTCATGATCTGTTGTCGTTCTGTCCTTCTCGTTTGTGTATCCCCGTGTACTTATTAGTTGTTCCCTGCCCTACCTTCCCATACTCGCGGCCCCAACCGTGATTACCCGGACAGGAAGGCCCTCCTACCCCTTAGCTAACCCCCTCCGTCTGCGAGACCATGTCGGAGGCATCTTTTCAGGCCCCGGCCTCCCTCCTCATTGTCGGGAGCGGCGTCTTCGGCCTCTCCACAGCCTACGCGCTGACCAAGCGTCCGGAATGGGCGTCGACCCGCATCACCGTCCTGGACCGGGCTGCTCGCGGCCAGCCCTATCCCGCCAGGGACGCCGCGTCCATCGACTCGTCCCGCATCATCCGCGCCGACTACGCCGACCCCGCGTACGCCTCCCTGGCGGGCCAGGCGCAGGCCGAGTGGCGCAAGCCGGGCCCCGGCCACATCGGCGGCGAGGGCCGCTACACGGAAAGCGGGCTCGCCCTCGTGGCCGACGAGGGCCCGCTGGTCAAGCGGTCCAGCCACGGGCACGAGGTCAAGACGGGCCTGGGCTTCGCGCGCCAGGCCTACGCCAACGCCGTGCACGAGGCCCGGCGGGAGGGGCGGCCCGAGGGGTTCATCCGCGCCCTGGACGGCCCGGATGCGGTCCGGGGGGCGAGCGGGACCGATGCGCCTTTCGGCGACTGGGGCTATCTCAACCCCGGGAGCGGCTGGGCCGACGCCGAGGCCGCCATGGACTGGCTGTACGCTCGAGTAGCCGCCACCGGCCGTGTGGAGTTTGCGAGCGGGACCGTCTCGCGTCTCGAGGTCGAGGGGCGTCGTGTCGTGGGCGCCAAGCTGGTTGACGGACAGTCGCTTCGCGCCGACCTTGTCCTGCTCGCTGCTGGTGCGTGGACACCGAGCCTGCTCGACGTACGCGGACAGGTCGTGGCAACGGGCCAGATTCTGGGCTATCTGCAGCTCAACGACGAGGAACAGAAGAAGCTGGACAAGGTGCCCGTCATGCTCAACTTGTCTTCGGGGGCTTTCCTCATCCCACCCCGCAACAAGGTGCTCAAGGTCGGCTTGCACGCCTACGGCTACCAGAACCCCAAGAAGATCACCACGGCCCTCGTCGTGCCCAAGGGCTCGAGCGGGTCGAACCCCTTCGCTGAGATCACCGTCTCGCAGCCCTACACCCACCTGGACGACCCGGATATCTGGATGCCCGCCGAGAGCGAGCAGGCCCTCCGCCGCGGGCTTCAGAAGATGGTGCCCTGGCCGGAGCTCCAGGAACGGCCCTTCACGGCGAACCGCGTGTGCTGGTACACCGACACCGCCACGGGGGATTTCCTGATCAGCTACCACCCCCACTGGGAAGGGCTCTTCGTGGCGACCGGAGGCAGCGGCCACGGGTTCAAGTTCCTCCCGGTCCTCGGCGACAAGATTGCCGACTGTATTCAGGGCAAGTGTCCGGCCGAGTTCCAGGACAAGTGGCAGTGGAAAGAAGTGACCGACGTAAACAGAGCGGTCATGACGGAGGACGGGAGCCGCAGCGGCAAGACCGGCCTGACACTACAGGGAGAGTTCCGCAGACAGAAGGCCCGGCTATGAACAACAACAACACGTACAGTATGGGCCGGAGACGTATGTAAACATAATGTAAATCACGCTCGAGAGGCGGTGCACAAGCGAGTACCGGTCCGAAAATCGCCCTCATCTTTTCCGCGTGAAAGACATCGATGTCTGCCACAACCGTAACGATGTTCACATTTCCTGGCAATCTCTCTCTGCGAGTTCGGGACGGGGGGTTGGGGGGTGTGCTCTTCTCGTTGGACGGACGCTTAACCAATACCGCCGTGACGGATCGATTAATGACCAGCATAAGAAGCCTCACGTACATGTCGTACCGACTCAGTCACGCGGGGATCCAATACACAACGAGGGAGTGGGAAATCCTTGGGATTATCCGGGCCCTGGCCGAGCGTCGGTAGCTGCTGGTTCTGTCACCGTACCCAGTGATGAGCGACTGTGATCATCGTAACCTATTAAAGGCTGTCAATAAGGACAATAAGAGCAAAAGCAAGGTAGTATTACAGACAAAGCCTATCAACGAGTTATACTTCGAGACACAACATTGTCCGAACACCATTTTGATGATCTGGGTTGCGGAGACTGTCACGTCTGACTAGGCCGCCTTGCGAATTTGCCTAGAAAGAGGACTCGGGACGACTGCTATTCATTGTTTCGATTCGACCGAGGAGCGACATTCATCTTGGGGATCGGTATCTGGAATGGAGGGATGGTTGGATTGACAATCGAACCAGAAGGACCCCTCCGGCTATGGATGTGATGTGAGGGATTTCATATCTGGTTATTTAACCCCCTCTTCTTTCCTAGAACCTACTTGACCCCGTAGCCGAGCGTTTACATCCCATGCCGGTAGGTAAACACCTACCCAGTAGAGGAAGCATATATACAGCGTCTAATCGAAGGACTGTTCATATTCACCCTGTATCATCGCGTACTTTCAGTTCACGTACTGTCCCGGTAGAACCCTCGGCCGCAAGACTCACAGCATCCACCCCCGAGGTTCAAGCCGCTCATTGCCAGCATGGAAGCCGATGCGGCAGCCAAACCCTCCGTGGGACCTGTCCTGGACCGCTGCGAGCCAAAGACCGGCTGGGGCAGCCGGCATTCACAGCAGCCAAGAAGGTAACTACTGCGCGGGCACAGGTAGGGGGTAGGTACATGTAAGTACTTGAGAACCTGCAGCATTGAAAGAGGGCATGAGCTCTGTACCGGGGAATCCCTGGAGCCAAAACTCTGCCCACGAGTCTACGAAGGCCTTGCAGATTAGAGTGTGCTGGCCCTGAACATCCCGGGGCTCCGAAGGGGTTTCGCCTGGGATGCCAGGTTCTTGGGCGCCGGCCCAGAGGTTGGCACGACCGACCTGGACGGGCTTGCAAGACCTGCAGACCGGCGGGCAGGTTGCAAATCCGGAGGTCCGCCCTACATCAAAAACCCTGGACCAGCATAAACCCGTCACATTGCTACGTGATCCAGCGGGTGCTGGGGATATGTGGACGACGCCACTACTTATGTAACATCCGCAAACAGCAAACAAGTCACGCACAGAAGAGCAGTGAGTCCCGAATGAGGCATGGAGATATAAGCGCTGTTTTGGTTCTGCTGTCCTACGGTGCCGGGGGTAGCATTACTGCCTTGATAGAAGAATGCCATTCCCCAACAACCGCGATGCCCAAAAGGCTTGATCTGTTTAACACCCCAGTACTACTGGAGTAACTGAACGTGTATTTGCCTGGCCGGCCACCCTTGCTCGACCAGAAGAAAGCCGGCGGAGCGGCTTTCGGTTTTTGGTTTTTTATTTCCTCTCGGTCGAATTAAGACGGCACAGTCTCGACCAGCGCACATGCCGTCGGAAGAATGCCATGTGCAATCTATGTGTATCCATCCGCCTGACCAGGTGTAGAAGGATTTTTCTTTTTTGGTAAAAACGACCTGGTCCAACTTTCTGCGATGGTCCATTCCTATGTCAACGCCGGTGCAATGCAATTTGCGAAGAATGACAATGATACAGTAACCTCGTTACTGGGACGCGTGGTGTCGGACCCAGTCAAGGTCGAAGGTGAAGTGAGACTCGTGAAATCATGAGGTATCGTACAGCGGAGCTTGATGTGTTGTGGTGAGTGGGCGTGATGTGGCGTGGCCCATATGATGCTTAGACCTTTCGGAAATCTGCAAATCGTTAGCGTCAAGCCTAGCAACGACAACACCCGGGGCAATAACATACCTTGCAACACGGGGTAAATCATCTCGAAGGCCTGGTAGATCTCCTCGCGGACCTTGGCACCAGTGAGGACAATCTTTCCGCTTACGAAGATGAGCAGGACGATCTTCGGCTTGATCATGCGGTAGATAAGACCGGGGAAAAGCTCAGGTTCGTAAGAACTGAAGTTGTGGTGGCGAGACGCAAGACCTTCCAGACGGATCGGGAACTTGATGTCACAACTGCCCACAATGTTCTGGATCTTGAAGTCGGTGAATTTGGCATTGAAGCCGAGCTTCTGGATGATGCGAGCGTACTTGCGAGAAGCAAGCTTCGAATCATCCTCCGACTTGGCACCCGTCACAACCATCTTGCCCGATGCGAAGATGAGCGCCGTGGTCTTGGGCTCGCGAATGCGCATAATGACGGCGGCAAAACGCTGATGGTGTTAGCCATGCTGATCTTGCCTTGGGCGAGCCATCATGTCCATACCTTGGGGTTGTATTCAGCGTTACGGGCATGCAGGGCAATCGTCTTCAGGTCCAAGCGGCAATCGAGATTGACCGTGGCGACGATGTTCCTTGAGAACGCAGCGTGAGCACACACAGTTCATTCAGCAACAAACCGTGTGAGGTAATACATACTGCAAGGTAGGAGTCAGGCCGCTTCCACCCTGAGTGGTTGCAACAGGCGTGGCCACGGGTGTCGCGGGAGTCACCCCGGTACCGGCAGGCTGGCCATTGGCATTTCTCTTGTCGGCCTCACCAGAGGGAGGCGTGTGTTCCTGCAGGCCACCAGGCATGCTGAGCGACCCAGCACCAGTGAAGGCGCGGGCCTGGGCAGCAGTAGCCGGGTGAGACTGGAGGGTGCTGAAGTCCGTGGAAGGAGCTGCGGGAGCCATGCTGGTAGACATATTGACCGATGGCTTTATTTTTCTCGCGTCTTCCGAATGACTGAATCAAGCAGACCTGCGTAGAGGAGATCAGAAAACTGCCTGCAAACGAGACGCGAGACGAGCGGCGGTGAAGGTTGGGAGTGGGAAGAAACAACCACCACAAGGAGAAAAAAACCAATGCGACGGCGACCTGCAAGCTCCAAAACACAGCGTGGGGGTGAAGGAGGGGTAAAAGCAGACCGGCGACCAAACGAATATTTAGAAGCCTGAAAGCTCGAGCTGGGTCGGTGGCGCGGGGCAATAGGCAGCAACAGCGAGAGGGCGATGACAAAACCACCACACTTCTTTAATGTCTACGAGGAGAGGAAGCCTTACCGAGTGATGCGTAGGAGATGAACAAGTGAATGTCTCCCCAGGCTTCGGCTTGGCCTTGGTGGTAGAGTCTTGAGTCTTTGGGCCACGGGATCAAGAGACGGGCAGGGCGAGATGCACACACACGACGATGGCTTGGGACTTCAAGAGGCCCGCGACCGGATTTCGCGACGGTGAGATCGGAGAGGCGGTCGGACGGGTTGGACGAGACGCGACGCGACGCGCGCAAGTTCGGATGCGAGAGGGAAGACTGTCGATGTCGGGGGATCGGTTTGATGCGATACGACGCGACAAGGACGGCGGCGACTCGATCTTCCTTTGCGTGCGACGGCGACGGCGACTCGGCGTGCTAGACGGGGAGGGAACGTATGGAGGCGGCGGTGTCTGGGGAGGCCAGATGCGCGCGCTCTTGCCACACTTTGCTTGTTTCTGCTCTACGGGCTACTCGACACCGTGACCTGTGCGGCGGCGATGGGGGGAGAGGGGAAAGGGAAGGACAGGCGGGTTGGTTGAGCGTCTTCTGGGACAGAGAAAGGACTCGAGCCCTGGGATGATGTCGGTGACGAAAACGGTCGACGGCGACGTCGAGTCCGGAACCGGTGCTTTGTGTGGGGTAGAGGCCGCGCGCAGTCGGGGGGACAAGCCGCAAGCGTGGCTGGTGCCGGAAGAGAAGAGCAGACAAAGAAGTGGAGACGGGGGCTGAGCTGGCAGGCTGGTGGCAGGCTGACAGGGCAGGTGGCAGGTGTGGGAGGCCAGACGCTATTGGCAGGCTGACGGCTGGCACTGGCAATATTACGTAAGGCTGGGGTTGGGTCGGTCGGAGCTTCCGCGCAAGACTTTCGAAACAGCTGAAATTGAGGGGAGGGCTGGGCTTCTTATAATTTTTGCTGAGCGTGCTTTCTCGCCCGCCGCTCTGACTAAGGCCGCAGCCGAGTGGATGCGCTAGGCCGTCGCGGCCCAATCATTTGCCGCCATCGGCCCCTGATTTCTACATATGTACAGAGTCGCTTGGCTCGTCGCCGTCTCTCCCTACAAAGCTATTCGCTCACGTCAAGTACCTTCCTGTCTTCTCCTTCTCTCCCTCCTCTCAGACATCGCTCTCCCCAACTGTGTGCTCGCCCACCCGCATCCCCAGCCTTTTGCGCGATAAGCGAAGTCGTGAACCCATCGTGTGCCAGCGCCAACTACAGGTCACTGCGGGAACCCATCATCGTCACTCGGATCCGTCGTCTTCTTTTTCTTCTCCTCCCTCCCCCGTTCCCTGCCTCTTTGGACTTCGGCCTCGGCAAGAAGGGGGGGGGGGGGGGGGGGGGGGGGGGGGGGCAAGAGAAAAAAAAAAAGGAAGGGGGCGCTGACGGTCGCAGACACCGGACAGTCCATGAACCCACAGACTCGCACTGGGACCAGGCTCGCCCGATTGCAGTGCTACGGGATGGATCCATCCGCTGATTGGAGGACGAGCCAGCCCAGGGTTCACCAACCCCCAACCGCGACTGGCACACACCTTGACATCGCCTGGCATCTCTGAAACAGCCTGACCCTCTCTGCCCTGCACCATATTATGTAGCGAGCTGCTTCATGGCTCCTCTTGGCGGCCCCGGGAAGTTGCACGATGGCGGCGTCGCGGGCAGGCTGGTTGCAAGTGCAAGTGACGGCGGTAACATGGGCACTTCACGTCGGTGGTTGGGTCGGCGCTGGAGTCGCGTTGTCGGCGCACCGCAAGTGGAAGTCTCATTTCGGGCTTCCGGACTTACTTCACTAGGTAGGTTAAGTACCTCTGTGCTTGCTGGGCTGCAGGCGCAGGCGGCTGCCGTTGACGAAGTTACTTTCTGCTGCTGGCCGACGGGCCAAAACGCAATGCATGAAGCGCATCCATGACCAAAGGGTCGGCTGCTCCAGTGGACTGCGATGGGGAGGGTTCCTGGAGCGTTTCCAGACGAACAGAACAGGTGAGGTGGCCTTTTTTCCCCCCTCTCGCGACGCCGCGGATGGAGCGATTCAGACATCTGAGAGTCCACCCGCTTTCGACGCCATGATGGTCTCGAGAATATGAGGGAGCCGGACGCTTAGCCAGGATCCATCGGACCCAGGGCCGCGTGAATGTCGACGTGGACGCGCGACCAAGCGACCTTGCTTGTGGGTACCCCTTTTACGGTTTCATCATATGCCGGCACACAGCGTGACGATCCATCACCTCATTTCTCGTACCCCCCCCCCCCCCCCCCCCCCCCCCCCCCCCCCGGGGACAAAATTCTTCTGGCTGCCGGCCCCCCAGCCGCGTCCAGCCGCCCAGCCCAGCTCGCGTCGCGTTCCTATGACTCATTCCCACCACACAGCCTAGAACAAACCTTTCTCGCCTCCGCGCACCGCGCACAACTCACATTCCTGGGACGCTGTCTGCGCGCAGCGGTCGCGATGCCTCCACGCCCACCAAGGGTTCGTAATCGAATGCATGGGGCGCAGGCGAGTTCTTGCCTGCTTGAATGGTCGTGAAGGGCGTGGCTGCCGAGTGCGACGGTGGTGATAACGACGGCGAACCGTCCGGCCTCCGATTCCTCGCGAGGATGGAGAGTGGACGGTGGTGGCTGGGTGGCACTGCAAAGATAAAAAGTGAGAGGGAGGGAGGGAGAGAGGAAGGAAAAGAAGCCCAGGACGCGTACGTGTGTTTGATGGGCTGGGAAAATGACCGTGTCTGTCCCTCGCGTCGGTCCAACAAAAAAAAAGAATTCCCTTGCGACGGACATGACTGGACGCTCTGACCCCGGACAAGCGCCAGTCGCTATTCATTCAATGCAAGCAGGCTGACCATGCCAATCTCAATATGCAAGGATGTGGCACATAGGCGGCGTTGTATCGTCAGGTACTCCGTGTGGTTGCACTGTCCAGCGTACGCCTTGGCGGGCTCCGTCCGCAAAATCAGGCTTCGGCGAATCACAACCTGCTCATCGCCGGACTGGTAGCCAATCGCTTCCAACTCCACAGGCAGTCAGGCCGCGCTGCCCAGGCCTCGAGCATTTCGATGGATGGATAGATCCATCCGCTTGGCCTCCATCCAGGGAGTCGGGGTCGCAGCGCTCGTTTGTATACACTGACGTCACAATTCCTATACGATGCCGAGGATGCCTTGAATGCTGACGGTGGATAGCGTGCGTCGCGAGTCGAGTCCTCGTTTGCTCACGAGGCGGTCAGATCTTGTGTTTCCTCCAGTATAGCGACCGCCCGGCGCTCCCTGTCTCTTTGGGGGATAAGGCCTGTGGCTGGTCTAGGCAACCCAAGACTTCAATTTTTTTTTCCACCCGCGGATTGGATGGTTCCAGAACGCACCGTGGCAACCGTGGCCTGTATTCATCCTAGCCTCGGATCGAACACGACACCGGCCAGCCGCTAAGCAGAACCGGAGCGGGTCTCCGGAAACCGGTCGCTTCGTCGCCGCCGCCCCTCAGCCCGCCACTATCACGGTGGATAACGTGTGTGCGATATAGGTTGGCATAGGTCGCGGGCTGCTGGCCGAGAAGGCCGAGGATGCCGAGGGGGGGGGGGGCGCATACGACCGCCACAGCACACACAAACACACACTCACACCTACCCACAAGGCGTGTTGCCGGCGGGGGGTGAAAACACGTTCGCGGTACGCGATGCGCGGGGACGTGTATAGGGACTGAGCGCAGCCCCCCCAAGGATCGGTCAGGTGCGCGTCCGAGCCACGCCAAGTACAAAAGCTGTACCACTTTTTACCTGACCTGCACCCGAGAGATGAGGATATTCCGCCTTGATGAAGACGCCCGGATGTTGGTTGTATGCGCGACACCGCGTCCCTACAGCGGGCCCTTTCGAACACGCACGCGACCGGGCAGCGAGCACGGCTCCCACGCCCTTTTTTTTTTTTTTTTTTTTTATGGGTGGACGCGTTGGTCACGGGCGGAACGCCGACGCGCGCGTGTCCTGCGCGTTTTGTCCACGCTATCCCTGCACTGCACTGACGGTCGTGGAGGGGGGGGAAGGGTATTGGAGGGCTATGATCCTCACGTATTCATTATTATTAATAGGGAGGTCACTTGGCGGTCGCCCAAAAAAGCCGACATGTCATCCCGTATGCACCACCGGCACTTCAGAAGCAAGTAAGCAGGCCCCGTCGGTAGGTCATAAATAAGTAAAGTACGGCCCTTGTATGTCGTCGATACAGTTTAACATATGCTTATACGATGCACACACACACACACGCGCGCGCGCATCCATGTACCCATTCTCCCATTCCCGCTCTCCCCCTTCCTCCTCCTCCTCCTCCCCCGCCCCAGCTCAGCTTGGGCTTCTTCCATTTCTCGCCGTCTTACTTCAATACAGCCCACAGGCCGTAAGCCCACGCTGAGGCAGAGGGATGGTAAGACCACGGCTTACTTCCCTCGTGGGTGCACACTCCATGCTGGGTGCGGGGGAAGGGCATTTGCTTCTTGGTTGCCCAGGGAGACCGGGCCGCACCCACACGCTCGCCTTTCGGGTACCCGTGCGTGCGGGAGGAGGGCTGGAGGACATGGGGCCTGGGCCGGCTTCCCCTGGATACTTCCCGTGGTTTTTTTTTTTTCCATCCCTTCCCCCCCTCTCTCCTCGAAAACAATGATTGTTGACCCCCAGGAACTGCTGCTGCTGGACCCGACGGTATCCATTCCCCGTCCCCCCCCCCCCCCCCCTCCTCGCCATGGATGTCGGTTCCATTGCTCGTCTCCGCGCCTGCGTCGCGCGCCGACAGCCCAAAACGACGTGTGGCCCGCCGCTGGGGGGGACATGCTCTTACGTGGGCTATACGCCTGGGGCTAAAGACTTTAGTTGGCCGCCCGGGCTTAGCAATATGGGAAAGCGGCTGCGTCGGCCCGGATGGACGGGGCGTACCCCCCCTGGACGAACCCGATAGGTACAAGTATGTAGATGCATCTTGTGCCCCTCCCCCAAGGACCCCCTCCCCCGATGCAGGGGCCCAGAAAGGGGGGACGGTATATAAAGAGGGAGTATCCTGGGCTCTTCACCTACCTATCTATCCCCTTGGGCGCCGCTCCAGGCCCGCCCCTTTGTATGACCAAAGTCGATAGTCTCGTGCCTCCAGCCCAGGCCCTCCCCCATTGCACAATTTGATGACACGCACTTGCCCTGCCTGTCCTATTCCGTTCAGCTTCCGTATAGCCCTCCCAGGCCATAATTTCGCCGAGCCCGAGGGGCCTCGCCTTGGGGGCTTAGGTAGGTAGCGAGGGCGGCTGCGAGAAAATGCTGGAATTGACACCGTCCCTCCCGTGAAGGAAGGGGATGAGAATCCCAGAACCGACCAAGATGATTGTCCGTATTGTTGTACATGCCTATTTCTCTCTTGCATTGCCGTATATAGGGGGCCCGTGGGCAGGGGCGAGCCAGTGTGCTATTTACAAAAATTTTGTATCAAGGTTACACATCCAAGAAAGCCGGGCGCCGCGATAATACTGGCCAACCCATAAAACCACCCACCGCCCAACCTGATGCGTTGCCCAAGATGCTGCGCGTTGAAACCCGTCCCGGTAGTAAATGCATGGTTCTTTTTTTCTTTTATGGAGGAGACAAAAGACACGGCCATCATGTCATATAGTACTTGGGACCCTCGCCGCCCTGGGGCACGGCCCAGTTGATGTCCTGCTTCGGGGCCTTGATATCGCACGTCTTGCAGTGAATGCAGCTGTTCGGGGGGATTCGCGTCAGCCTGGGGGGCGATGGCCAAGGTGGGAAAACCTGGCGGGACTTACTTCTGCGCGTTGATCTGGAATCTCACCCCGAGCGGCTTGGTCTCGTCCTCGACGTACTCGTAGACGCCGGCGGGGCAGAAGCGGTTCTCCACCCCCTGGTAGCCCGGCCACGTCTCCATCGTGTGGGCGTCCCAGTCCTTGACCTGCAGGTGGACCGGCTGGTCTTCCTCGTGGTTCGTGCCCGTCCGCGACACGCTCGTCAGGATGTCGAAGGAGATCTTGCCGTCGGGCTTCTCGTATTCGATCTTGGGGCACTGGTCCGCCGTCTTGGTGGCGCCGTGGTCCGTCGTCTTGTGCTTCAGGGTCCAGGGCACGCGGCCCTTGAAGACAAAGGCCTCCAGGCCCGAGTACATGATGCCGCCGTAGAGCCCCAGGGGGCCGTGGAAGGACGGCCGGATGTTCCGCACCTCTTTGAGCTCCTTCCAGATGCTCGACTTCCGTAAGGATTCTTCGTAGTCGTACAGGAAAACGGAGCCGGCGGTGGCGTCCTTCAGGGCGCCCCAGGCGGCCTGCGCGGCCAGGATGCCCGAGTGCATGGCGTTGTGGGTGCCCTTGACCTTGGGCACGTTGACGAACCCGGCCGAGTCTCCGATCAGGGCCCCGCCGGGGAAGGCCACCTTGGGTATGGACTGGAATCCGCCCTCGATCAGGGCACGGGCGCCGTACGAAATGCACTTGCCGCCCTCCAAGGTGTTGCGGTAAAGGGGGTGTTGCTTCATCTTCTGGAACTCACCGTAGGGCGAGAGCCACGGGTTCGAGTAGTCCAGGGCCACGACGAGGCCGACACTCACCAAGTTGTCGCCGAAGTGGTAGGCCCAGCCGCCGCCGTACGTGTCCGAGGGCAGCGGGTAGCCCATGGAGTGGACGATCTGCCCCTTCTGGAACTTCTCGGGTTGGACCTCCCAGACCTCCTTCAGGCCCAGGGCGTAGGTCTGGTGCTGGCTTTCGCTCCTCAGGTCGAACTTCTTGATGACCTGCTTGGACAGGTTGCCGTGGCATCCCTCGCCGAACAGCGTCACCTTGGCGTGGAATTCCATGCCTCGCTCGAAGCTGTCCTTGGGCTTCCCGTCGCGGCCAATGCCGAGATCGTTGGTGGCCACGCCCTGGACGGAGCCGTCGGGTTTGTACAAGACCTCAGAGGCGGCAAAGCCAGGGTAGACCTCAACGCCGACCTCCTCGGCACGCTCGCCCAGCCACTTGGTGAACTGGTTGAGAGAGACAATGTAGTTGCCGTGGTTGTGCATTTGCGGCGGCGTCGGGAGGGGGATGGCGGAAGTCTTGGTCAGGAAGCGCATCTTGTCGCCTCCGGCGGGGGTCGCATGCTCGAATCGGTTCTCGTTGGCCTCGTCCAGCCAGTCGGGAAACAACTCCTCCACGCCACTGGGCTGGATCACGGCGCCCGAGAGGATGTGGGCGCCGATCTCGCCGGCCTTCTCCAGCAACAGCACGCGGAAGTCGTCGTTTCCGGCCTCATTGGCCAGCTGTTTCAAACGGATCGCGGCACTCAGGCCGGCCGGGCCTGATGCCGGGGGGAGAGCAAGCAAGGATCAGCACAAGCAGCGGCGATCGATCGGGGCAGGGGGGGAGGGCAGAACAGGACGGAGCGGCGGAGCGACGCAAAGCCCCCCGGCTGAAAAGTACACGACCTACCTCCGCCTACGATGCAGACATCGACCTCGTCGCTCTCGCGGTCTATTGACTGGGGATCGAAGCTCTCGTCCACGTCGGCCATGCGTCTCGGGCGGGTGGTGCCGAAGGCGCGGGCCAGCGGGAGCGGGCGACACACGCGGGCGAGGGCTGGCGACGTCGGCCGCTGCCACGGCGGGGACATGGCCGAGGCTGTCGAGGCTCTACATATCCGGGCGGCCAGGCGCGACCGGGCGGGCAAGACGCCGCGACGGGCGAGCATCTGGAGGGGGGCGGGCGCGGACATGGCGGACTACAGGTTGGTCGTCGCTATTCTCGACGGGCGGCCCGGCAATCGAGGGGCGGGCGGGTCGGGGGCGTGGGCACAAGCACTTGGAAGCTGGAGGTGCTGAGACCTCAAGCGGGAGCGGGAATGTGCACATGAAGATGACATCAATTTTCCGACGCGCCCAGACCAGACCCGAGGTTGCAAGTCGAGCTGCGAGAGCTTCTTTCGCCGAGCCGAGAGAGCTACCCGCCAAAAAAAAGCGAAAGCGGCCGGACGGACCAATCACCAGAGGCACATTAGCAAGGAAAGTAAGTGGACAAGGACGGGTGGCCCTGCAGCCTGAGCTGGCCGTCCATCATGCCATTCTGGGCGACAGCTGCTGTTGTCCCACGCCAGCATGGCAAGATCCGGTCACGTTTTAATCAGGGCTGCCTGGTCGACGGCGGAGAGGAGCCGCATGGCGGACGACGAAGACGAGGACGCGGACGATCCTCGGCTCAGGTCTGCCGAAGCAGAAGAAGCACGCAGGGGAAAGAATGGCCGCGACCGTTGGCGATGGCGCAACGCGCGGACAACCACATATAGATATGGGCCCGGGGCAACCCTCCAACCTCCAACCTCGGTGCCGAGCCTCATCCGCCAATTCTTATCTCATCTCCCATGTACCTACCTACATACATACATACCATGAATGACTGACACGTTGGCCACGCAGCTTGGCTACCAACGGCGGCTGCGACGCACCACTTTTGCCTCGTCTCGGCCAGCGGAACGGTCGGACGACGGGTTCACCGTTTGTCGTCGTCGTCGTCTAATAAACGGGCAACCACGGCCCTCGCCATCCGATGGACCGAAGTGGTGGATGAGCCCAACTTTTTCCAACAGGAGGAGAAGTCACAGGTTCCATGCCCCCAGGTGCTTCCGTCAGAGGTAGGGAGCCCTGGTCGACTGGTCTCTCCACGGGGGCTACTGGACGGACTTGCGAGACTAGGTCGTCCTCTCCCAGCCGGCCGGCACCAAGCGCGCCAAGAGGTATGAAAGACCAAAAATACATTTGCTTTTTTGTTTTATTTTTCGCAAGACGGGCTCAGGCGAGCGAGAGCCTGGGCAGCGAGGGTTCTACGGCGGTCTGGAACCTCCATCTACGCCCAGCCCGCCCGGCAGATGGTATCCATTTGCGAATTGTTAATTAAGCGGTTCTTGTAACCGGCTATCGCAACCGTTGTGGGCTTTGGGTCAAGCTTGAACCGACCCCCATGAAAGTGGAAAGCAGCCCCGAGCTGCTAGGGGTCGGTACGGGGATGATGCTGCAGTGGTCCAGAACCCCCCCCCCCCCAAATGCCGGGCCCCGTCAGGGCATCACGAACCGAGTCCTGATCTACGTACTAATGTACGTATTCCATTTCTTGGAACAAGGAGCCCTTCTTTTTTCCCTGTACCTACATCACCTACATACCATCTACCTACTTAGGTAAGTAGGTAGGTAGGTACCTAGGTAAGTACCTAGGGTACCTACTGCGTACGTACAATCCAATCCCATACATTTGGATATGCACCTACGTTACATTCCCAATGGTACTTTCAGTTCCTACCTATGGACGGATACTACTTGGTTCGGTGTCCCTATTCCTCATCCTATCTCGGGTCATTACAAGAAAGGAGACTGGCTGTTACCGGATGCCAATATTTCCTGATGGCTGTGCCTGGCGTCCACTCCCCGGCGTCCCGTCTGAAGTTTCCATCCTGGCCCATCAAGCCGCATTGACTTCCTCATCCCCCCCTCTGCCCGACGACGGTGTGCCCTGCTTATCTTCCATGCTCCGGCGCGCCGTTGCTTCGCCTCTCCGCTCTACAACCTCTACCTCCATACCTTACCTACCTTATACCACACTACCCCCCGGCCGGCCGGGGCGGTCATGCTGTTTGAAGCTGACGGAGCCCAGGTTTGATCTTCCGTTTGGCCAACCCCCACCCCTGCCCTGCCGCCAGGGCCCTTTTGAGGCTCTCGAATGGGTTTGGTGGGCCCTGTGGCTTGGCGTCCGAAACCATTCCTTCTGCCCACCCTCCTGGAAACGATCGCCCCCCGAGATCGTCTGGATTGCCCCGAACGAGCTGCCTTCCCGCGCTCTCATCGCCGCTCATGTCATGCGTTTCACACTCAGCGCGCCTAGTCTGTTTGGCTTCGGTGGGACTGGATGACGACGCCCGTTGACACACACACACACACACACACACACACTACCGGGGCACGCGCCCATGGTTTTTTCTTTCTTTCGCTATCCGGCTTGCCTGCCGCCGTGGACTGTGCCCTCAGCGGTGGCCTGACGAACCGCGGCCAGGGAAATCTGGGGGAGCACAGGCTGGGTGTACGAAAGTTTGTTCCATGTTGCCCATCCCAGGCCCAGGGTCGTCGATGTAACATCGTGTGTGCAGCTGGACTCGTGGACTCGTTCGCCATCCCCCCGTCTTCGCGGAGAAGGCTGATTCGCATGGTCCCCCCTTCTCCCCCGCGGGAGCCGCGCGCTCCTCGGTCTGTCTGTATACCTCGATAGCCTCCCGGTCTGTATATAAAGGCGAGACTCGCTGTGCTCTTCGACCCGCTCTGGTGCCCCTCATCCCTTCTCTCTTCATCCCTTCTAGCATCGACTGCATTTCATTTCTTAGCTGTATTCTTTACAATTCAGGTGAGTGGATGCACCTGGCCGCCCCCCCGAGCCCGGCAGTGTACTGACATTGACCCCAGAGCTGTGCTCCTGTTTCTATTCGCTTCTTGATTGAGCCACTCTCACTCTTTTCCCCACGGGAACCCTATCTTTAAGACACTCAAAAACTCACCCCTACCCCCACGCCAAGATGAAGAACTTTGGTTCCGCTCTCCTGCTGCTGGCAGCCTCTGCCTCGGTAGTCATCTCCCTGCCCACCCAGGACCGGCCCAACGACATGGTGGTTGCCCGTGCCGCCATGGACCAGGCCCTCGCCCTGCGGGCCCTGCCCGAGCTGGCGCGCCGCAAGAAGGAAGAGGCCGGAGCCGCCGCCGGAGGTGTAAGAGCACACCAACATTCCCTTCGTGTGGGATAAGAGGACTAACACCGAACCCGATACAGGCCGCCAACAACGCCACCGCTCCCGCCACTGGTGAGCAGGGCAAGAAGAAGAAGAACAACAAGGGGGACAAGGCTGCCAAGGCCGGTAAGGCGGCCAAGGCCGGCAAGGAGAAGGGCGGCAAGGCGAAGGCCGGCGGCGCCGCCGCCAACGGAACCGCCGCCGCGGACCCGGCCGACGGCAAGGGCAAGGCCAAGGGCAAGGGCAAGGGCGCCGCCGAGGCGGCTGCGGGCGGGGCCGCCAAGGGCAACGCCACCGCCGGCGCCGACGGCAAGAAGAAGGGCAACGGCGGCGCTGCCGGCCTGGCCGACCTGCTCGGCGGCCTCACGGGCGGTGCCGGCGGTGCCGGCAAGGCGGGCGGCGACGCCGCCGGTGGCGCTGCCGGTGGTGCCGGTGGTCTGGCCGACCTGCTCGGTGGCCTCACCGGTGGTGCTGGCAAGGCTGGAGGCGATGCTGCCGGTGGCGCCGCCGGTGGTGGTCTGGGTGGTCTCCTCGGTGGCCTGACGGGCGGCGCTGGCGGCGCTGGCGGTGCCGGTGGTGCCGGCGGTGCCGGTGGTCTGGCCGACCTGCTCGGTGGTCTGACCGGTGGTGCTGGCAAGGCCGGAGGTGACGCCAAGGGCGGCGCCGCCGGTGGTGCCGCCGCGGCCGACAAGAACAAGGCCGACAAAGCCGACAAGGCCGACTCTGCGGAGGAGGACGACGAGGACGACGAGGACGACGAGTAGTTTGCGCGTTAGACGTGCCTGTCCCCCTCCCCATGTTACAGGGGAGTCTCGGCGGCTCCTAGAGTTTCTTTTAGGCGGGTGGCTGCCAGGCCATTCCTTCTTTTTATACACTTTGATCCAAGGGGACTCTTGAGCACGGCCGCCTCGGTCTGGGCCGCTCTCCGTACGGGGGCGAGCACATCTAGCTAGAGTAGCTGGCGGGTGGCGGGCAGGACGAGCTCGGCCGGCTTGGTGTGTTCTTTTTTTTTCTTCTTGTTTATAATGATACCCTTCCCCTCCAAATTGGACGCATATTGTCCCATGAGACGATGAAAACGTAAACATCTGAGAGAAAGCACTCATAAGCCCAGTCACGACCGAGGGGGCCAACTCTATGACGAGGAAACCGACCACCAACGAAAGCTAGCTCTGGAAGGGGGCACTTTAAGGGGGAACCTTCTACCCCTGTGTACCGTTCACCGGGCGACCAGATCTCGCGATGGTGCTTCACGTCCCTTTCCGGAGGGCGGAATACCGGCCCTGGATTTGGAGGCGGCGCCCCGTGGCCATTGCAGTAATCTTGTCCTTCTTTGTGGCCCCCTCCCCCCCTACAGTCCCAGGACGGCCGGATCATTGTCACTCGGGATCGGGGGACCCCCTCCCGGCCCTTTCCCACCCAAGCCGCGGACAAAGACGGCAATGCAAAGACATCCCATGGTCCCCAAATACATTTCCATAGCCTTATGCCCCCTCAAGACGTGGCGTTTTCGTCACCGGATTTCCACTCATATGCCATCGCCGGCCGGACGTATTTCCCACCATGTCACCACCCACCGCCTGTACACCACTTGTTAGGGGGCCATCTTCCGGTCCGGGGCCCGCGGCGTCCCCCAGCACGCCGCTCCAGCTACCTGCGACGCCGCGGTTGGCCTTTGCCGTCCTGGGGGAGGTGAAGGAACCTCCGGCAATCCCGGGTTGACGATCCACAGGCGTGCCCGTCTTCGGGATAGATTCTCCCCCCACCCTTCTCCTACTGTGCGGGTGTTCCACTACAGGTTGCCGCGGTTCTCATCTGGTCACTTTGCAATTTCAGAACTAGACTTCCCCCAATGAATTCGGCTGTCCGTAGGCCGGATGACTCAAGGCCGCAATCTCGCCGGTTTTCGGCTTTATGTTCTATAAAGGCTGACATTTGTAGTTACGCCGTGCGTACATAGAGGATCCCAACACCCAATGCTACCCTGTACTCATCCAATGCATGACCCGGACGATGCAATAGTACCCGTAAACAGAACAAAAGAAAGAAAAAAAAACACAGGAAATGATATATGCCCTCAGTATGGTATCTGGTGATTCCCTCATGGGAGAATGACCAACTCGTCATCGTCGTCATCGTCGTCGAACGTGAACGCCCTCCGCTCCCTGCGGAGGTCGCCAGCAAGACTGTCCCGACCGGCCTCTCTGATCCCCTTTTCAGTCACAAACCGCGTCTTTTTGCGGGCGGGCGGGTACCCGGCCGGATCACTGCTCTTGGCGCTCGGTTGGGAACTACCGGCTTTCTCGTAGCTGGAGGCTCCCATGGATCCGTCCACTCGCTGCCCTTCCTTCATCCTGGCCAATTTATCCTTGAGCGAAGCTCCCCAACCAAAGCCGCTCTCTTTGGCTTTGGCTGCCGAGGCCGTCGAGCCGGAGCTGCTCAAGGTGGACAGAGTTCTTTTGCGTTTGACCGGACTCAGGTGTGTCTTTGCGTCTGCGCTCCGGCCGGCCACCAGGCCTAAGCTCCTGGCGTCCGCTGAAGGCCTCTGGCTGGCGGCCGCGCCAAAGTCCATCGTCATCGAACTGCCACCTCCGGCCGTCGAGACGCTGGACCCTAGCTGGCCGCGCTCGCTGACCTTCATGTATTCCCGGCCTGCGCCGCGACCGGCTTTGCCCAGCTGTCGCATGATGTCGCGCTCCTTCTCCTCGGCCACGAGGCGACGCCGCAGGGCATCGCCCCTCTCGCGATCAGACGCTCTGTGTTCGTCGTCGATCAAACTGGCGGGACTGGCCTGGGAGACGAAGAAATGCGACTGCGTATAACGGTCGTAGCTTCCACCACTCGCGTTTGGCTTGCTGTCCCATCTGCCGTTGGACTTGCCCTGTGACTTCTCCCGTTGCTTCTTGTCACGGAAGCCTAGACCACTGCCAGTGTTGATGTCTTGCCTCGCGAGCCGGTGCTTTTCCAGCGCCGCGTTCATGTGGAACTCGCAAAACTCGGTCCGTTTGCGGTTCACCCACGAGTTGCACAGGTTTCCGTCTTTCTTCATACTTTTGCAGAAACCCAGATCACGGGCGGTGCCGACCTCCAGTACCGTGTCGCCGTCGCTGTTGAGCACCAGGCTGAATCGACCAGTGGCCTCCCGCCCTTTGGGAGGAGGCATGATGCTGGGGTTCAATATGGCCACCAGCGTCCCGGGTATCAACTTGTAGTACCGATTGAAAGCCGAATTGAATAAGAAGAGGTCCACCTGCCAGGTCAGGTCCACGAGCGTAATGACCATGTACTTGCCACGCTCCTCCTCCTCGTCGAATCGGCCTTTCTTCTCCCTCAGATTCGGGTTCTCTGGCTGCTTGTGCGATTTCGGCTCCGATTTGGAGGCGACGATGCCCAGAACCACGATGTCTCGTTCGATCTCGGGGAGTTCGAACTCGGGGGCTTTGACGCTTGCCAGGAGATCCTTGATTAAGTACGTCTTCTTGGCCGCAAATGTGCGGGTTAACAGGCTATGTGGAAGGATGCGTTTTGATAGATGGGTGCTCGAGTAAGGCTCAAAAGACGTCGCCGAATCCTCTGACACTTCTGACGGGGTTGCCTCTTCGTTTCGCCGGAAGGATGAGGGCGCTGGAAACGAGGCGGAGCCCGGGTTTCGTTGAAAGGACGACGACGCCGTTGATGATACTTCGACATCCTGAGTGCTCCCTCTGCGGAAGATGGGAGCGGTATTGCTCCGCCGTATCCTACCGCCAGACAGGACTTCTTCACGGCTGAAGCTTTCCGGCTCCGTGGGTACGTCGGGGATCTCGACGGCCTCACTCTTATATCGCTCTACTTCGTTTTGGTTTACCTGGAAAGTCTTGCTTCGGACCTGGCTGATTCTTTCTTGTCGGTCTTTTCGAGCGGTTTCTTCCAACCTTGCATCGGCGAGCCTCTCGCTGAAGCTTTTCGGTCGTGGGTGGGAGGCCAACGGTCTGTCTTGGCCCAGGGCAGGCGTGTGGGTGCGTCGTAGGTAGCCGCCCCCCGCCTGGGGCTCCCTTTCGCGTAGGCTCTTCGTACTGTTCGCCCGCTTCAACGAAACGTCCTTCGCCTTGAGGCCCTTGTCGATGCCCAGCAACACCCGGGTTGGGGACCCCTGGCTGTCTGCCGTCTGCGTCCGACGCACTGGTGAGACGGGCACCTGGACTTCGCCTTGCGACGAGGGCCGCCCTTGCGAGGAAGGCCGTCCCTTCACCCCATCTCTCAGCATGGCAGCGCGGGACTGCGCCCTACTCGCTGCGAGCAGATCCTGCGCAGACGTGGGGGCCGGCGCAGGCCGGCTGGCAGCGACCGGGTGATCGGCATCGGCATCGGCCGAGGTCCCGCCCGTCGCTTGTCTTTGTTTTCGCTGCAGGGCCTTGAGCCTCAGCTTCGCCTGGATCGCCTGGAGCTTCAGCTGCAGGGTCTCCTCGTCGTCGTCCTCGTGGAGGTCGTCATCCAGGTCCATGGCGTCTCCATCATCGTCGTGGTGGCTCTCGCGCCGGGTCGGGGGCGCATGGAAGGAATGGGATTTCCTCAGAGGCGAAGGCGAGGGCGATGTGCGATCAGCCATTCGGCGCAGTCGTTCGCGGCCGCCGGGCGTACCAGCCAAGGCCTCTTGGGGCGATCTGGGGGGCCATTGCGCCGTTGGTCCATTGTCGGTTCCTACCGAGGTGAAGCATGTCAGCGCCGGGGGCAGGGACTGTCGCCACAGGGCGGGGCGACCACGTACTTTGAGCCATTTCGGCTGTGATTTGGCGGTCGCTATTTAGAGACCATCACAAAAAACGGTTGTTGATGTCGGCTGGGCACAAAAAGGCGTCGGCTCTGTCGCCTGGGGAGCCCAGGTGTAACCGCGGGCTAGGGATCCGCGTGTTGCCCTGCTGGTATCCAACGCCCACCAGCCCGCCCTGCAATAAGCAAGGATATCCCGCTAAGCAACGAGCGACGGGGTCACGAAAAGGTCGCACAACAACTCGTCACCCGGCGCCTCCTCCTCCTCCTCCTCCTCCTCTGGATCCGGGCAAGTGTGCGTCTGTCGGCCGGCCCGCAGGGCAAGACAGGGCGTATTTCGAAACCGACGGATTCGGCACAGAAAGTTAGGTGCTTATCGTAGGTAGGTATCTCTAACGGGCTGGATCGTGACAATAGCGCCCGATAAGATCGATTGCGAGGAAAGTCGGCACCAAACAAGCGCCTAGATGGTGTGATGTGTGGGATGGATGGGAAGCGCAGGGTGCAATGTGGTACGTACTTCGCGCGCTGGACAATGGGATCGATCGGCTGAAGATGGAGGGCAAGGCAACGGGAGGGGAGAGGCTGAACGGACCATCGCTACCTTGGGCAATGAAACGCGTACCAAGTGGATTGATTGTCTTCCATAGGTCGCTTATGCACCTGAGGCGCGTCCCCTCAAATCGAAAAAGACGCGTCTCCGCATCTCGTGCTGACAGGGGTCTGTCTGGCCGCCGCAGTCGCCCTGATGGGATGGGCTCTTTGACAGGTACTTGCCTTGCCCATAGTCCGGCCACTGGCGAGCCATGTACCCATCCAGGTACGCTCTGCTATCCCATAGCAGCCCGAGAATAGGCTCTCGACCGCCGCCCGCACGGCGAGACACGAGACCGAGACCCTGTCACCTGTCTCGGTTCCTCCCTTGGGTGTGTATTGAGGGCACTTTGGGCTACCCGTCCATCACCCAAGCATTGCCCGGGTCGTGCCTCGTCCAAGCCACGGCTTCTTGGATACCGGATCGAAGGCATTGGTTCCAACATTGCTTGCCTTGCAACTCTTTTTCTTGAAGCATGGCTAGGACGCGCGCCAGCAAGGGCGCGGCATCGGCTGGCTCGACAGCAACGAAAGCCTCTTCGGCCCCGACGACCGCGGCGTCCCGATACACATTATCGGCCGAAGCACCGAACCCGCCCAAGGTCTTCATCCTCCCCAGCAAAGCGACCGGCGACGCGCGCGTAGTGTCGCTTCACAACCCGCGCTACTCCAAGCCGACGCGATACCTCGCTTGTCCCGAGACGGGCGTCTACGAATTCACACGGATAGCCGCTCCCAAGTCCACGCCGCGGAGCTGGATGGTAGAACGCTGCGCCGGCCAGGGGGAAGGCAACGTAGAGGCCGCGGCCGACGCGCCCCGGAGTCAAGATGATTTCGAGGCCTACGTGACCAAGGGCGCCGAGCTGCACATTGCCACGCCCGTTGACCCCGTTTTTCTTATCCTGCCGGCTTTATTGTCGCAGGAGAAAGAAGGGGGGAGAGACGGGAAGAAGCTGTTTCTGTCCAGCGACGACTACTTCGACGCGATAACGACGGAGACCTCACCGCACTTCTCCGAGATCTTGCGGTGGGGCAAGATCCGGCAGCTGTTCGAGGCAAGATTGGCGGCGGTCTGCGAGACCGTCGAGGCGGGCGACGAGTCCATGTACCGCTTCAGCACCGAGAAGCTTCTCGAAGAGATGTTGTCCAAAGCCAAACGGATGAGCGAGGGCTCCTTGCCGCCAAGCATGGAGGAGAAATTCGTGACCAAGGCATTAGAAGCTCCGGTGATTGGACTGAAAAGGGAACAGTCCAGCGTCTCGTCGGAGCAGACAGACGCTGCGGCCGCCGCGGCAGCACCGCCCGAACAGACGGCGGACTCGGCGGACTCGGCGTCTGCCCTCAAGGCCTCGATGCAAGCCTCCCCCGAGGTGCTACATCTCCAACGACTGCGGACCGCTTTCGCCTTCATCTGCTCCAGCTACATTGCTCCCGCCCAGGCAGCGCAACTGAAATCACAGCTCTCGGAGAACAAGAGCACTCTTGACTTTGCCCCCCTGGACGATTACCTCGCCAAGCTGACCAAGCTACGTCAGGAGGCCGTTGCGTCCAGGTCCATGGGCGACTTCTCAAACAAACGGGTGCTGGATGAGGAGGAAGCCATGGAACGGGCCGAGAAGAAGCGCAAGAAGGACGAGGAGGACAAACGGCAAAAGGCTGGGGAGTCAAGGGGGGTAAAGAATCTGAAGAAGGTGAACGTGACGGGCATGAAGAAGATGAGCGATTTCTTCAAGAAAAAATGAACAAGCGTCGGCCGAGTGCTGTTTGATGGCATGACGGCACCGCGCCGTGCCGGCAGTGTCTTTCTTCTACAGGACGGGCTGTGGACAGTCACCGTGGGATACATAAACTTGTACGCGGGCGGGTGTCACAAATTTGATGGATCAGATCAGATAGCAGCAGCCTTAGTGGCAGGCAGCGTGCCAACACTTCATGTGCCGCGGGTGCTTCTGGGTCTGCCTCGAACGCTGCCGGTACCTCTGCCAATGCCCGACGGGGGTCTCGCGCCGGGAATACTCGACACTCCGTAGCCCGAGCTGGAGGCGCCCCGGCTCGAGACACCTCGGCCGGACGCGGCCCTTGCGGCCCCTCGCGTGGTGCGCCCTCTGGTCGTTCGGCCGCGCGCGGTGCCTCGGGTGGTGGTGGCGGCCTCTCTTTGACGCTCTTCTTCCTCTCTCCGCCTAGCCACTTCGTTTCGTCTCTCTTGCTCCTCCGCGGCCCTCCGCTCGGCGGCTGCCTGTTTGTGCGCCGTCTCGTTTTCCAGATCCGCCAGATCCGCCGTGGCGCCCTTCCAGGTCGGGTTGAGGATCAGCCGCTGGCTGTGCTCGGTCTGCGACAAGATGCGGGTCCAGGTATTCAACAGCGTCGAGGCCGTGTTGACGGTTTGGGAGACGGTTCCCATATTGCCCTTGGCTCGACCCAGGGTGGAAACGACGCCCTCAATCAGCTCGTTGATCTGCCGCACGCCCTCGAGCTCGCGCCGCAGGGCAGCCTCCCGCGACTCGGCCGAGGTGGACGCATCGAAGGAGCTGGACTGCTGGGGCTGGGGCTGCGACGGGGTGGGTGTTTTCGGGGTCTTGGGCCGTTCGGGTGCGGTGCCTCTCGAGGCGGCCTTGGCCGAGGGCGAGGCGAAAAGATCCTCGGTGTCCGAGTCCGAGAATTGGTCGGCCATGGCGGGACGGGGTCGGGGCCCGGCTCTGGGAGGGATGGATCTATGGATAAAAGCCGTGTATTGGGGAAGCCGTCCAGGCCCGCGGGGTCGCGCCGTTTGCCGACCTACTGGAGGGCTGGAGGGTCACTTGAGGGTGGAGCGGCAGGGTCGGGTCGGTCAACTCTCATCTGATGACGTACGGGGGGCGGCTACTGTGTACTGTGTACAGCCAATTTGGGTCAGGCCTCCAGGGCTCTTGGGCGGATGAATGCGCTGGTTTGTTTACCTCTGTTGTTTTTGCGGTGTGTGTGTCAAAGTGGTTTCTTGGTCTGTGGCCCTCTGGCAGGCGGCTTGTGGAGATGGCAGTGTGTTGGCCAGCCATCCATCTGCACCAGCGGGTTCTACTCAGTAGTTCTACGGGTACATGTACGGATGCTAACGCCAGTAGGGCTTGTCCGAGCTTTCAGCCAGAGCGGCAGAGCGGGTGACGGTGGGTGCGGAATGGATTCCCATGGGAATGGAAGCATGTACCGTACACAGTAGGTGGGACAGAGACGATCCAGTTTGTTCCGTTGCGTTCGTCCTCGATGTGGCTATGGGATCCCATGGGATCCTTCATTAGCCCGACGGGCGACCTGGATACAGCTTTTTGGCAGCAACGGGCTGCGCTCCCCAGAACGCGAGACGCGTCTGCCAGTCGTGTGTGTGCCCGTTAATTCGCACGGGACGTGGGACGCGTCTTTTGGCGTCAACAGCCGAGCGGGCCAACTTAATGAAGAGGTACCTATAGTACATCCTTCCCTCTTTCTGCCTTGGCCATCGTAGGGTGACCAGGGGGGGTCGGGGCGCCAAGTGGCTCTGGTAGAGAGAGCCACGATGTACCTATTGTACTATACATACTATGCATGAGCGGGATGGAATGAGGAGTAGATGAGAGGCGAGGGAGAGGAGGGAGAGCCCTAGTTGGCCCATATGATGAGTGGACCCGCCCGGCTCCGCCGTCAACATGGCGGATGCGTCCATGTTTGTATGTATTCCACCAGTATCGCTGCCCGAATCGTCCCGTCGCCCTCGTTCCCCCCGTCTTGCCCGTTCACCCGTTCCTCCCCCCCCCCCCCCCCAGCCACCTCCTCTCTACTGTTCTGCCGCCCTCCCTCGCCCATCTCCATCCCAGTAAACGACCTCCGCCCGGGCAATTTCACAAGGGCTGGCTCGCTATGCGCACCCTGTCGCTCTGATCACAATCCGTCCATCTCCATACTCAGACCGTCACATTCCGTATCCCGACATTGGATTGACTGTATTGTATTGTGTCTTTGCTTGTGCCTTCGCAATCCCGTCTCGAACAGTCGCACTTTGCATATTTCCCTTTGCTCCTCTCTCCGTGCTCGCCGGCTGCCCGAGCCATTGACGAGCACGTCCTCCCCTGAGAAAGTGAGAACCAGAAGCCCTCGTCCGGGTGAAGTCATCGCGCTGCCACCGCTACACCACCACAACAGCGGCGGTCCACCCCGACAAATCACCATCGCGACCTTCGCCCGGTCGCCCATTCATCAATTCCCTCCCCCCGCGCCTCACAGATCGGCTAGCCGTCGCGATTCGTGTGCTGCCGCTGCCTCTCGGCGCTGTCTTTCCCCCCGTCTCGACTGGTTCCTTTTCGTCGAGCTTGTTCCAGACCTAGACTGGGGCTGACTCGTCGCTGCGTGCACCGCCGACCGCCTCTGCCTGTCTGCCTCGCCAGCACAGGTTGCAACCGGCCTCCCGGCGTCAGCCAAGCGACGGTAAAGCTTCCTCGCGATACTAGGTTGTGGTGTCCGCGTATTGTGTCCGCAGGCCTCTGTGGCAGTGGAAGATCCATTCCCACTCATCCCAGTTTCTTTCCAATCAACCGGCGGTGTCGGGCCCGAGTTAGGCCTGTCGCCGTTGTGACCCGTCGTGGTTGACGTTCCCATTGTTGTTGCGCCGGAAAAAGAGCTGCTCGCAATTGACAAGATGGCTGCACACTTCGCAGTTGCCACACCTTCTCCCCCGCCTCGGGTTCGCACGCCGCAAACACCCAAACACGGCTACAGCGACCACTGGGAGCCCTTCTCTCCCAGAAAGTCGGCCCGCATTTCCTCGCAGCGCGAACGCGCCAACACCAGCAGGACTCGCACTCCCTCTCCCAAGCCCTCGGCCGCGCGCAACCCATCATCCAAACCGGCAAACAACATTTTTGGTTCGCCCGCTGTATCGCCGCAGAAGAAGCGCGCGCCCGCCATGGATTCTGTTCGTCGTGCTCCGCGCCTGCCTGCCGCTGCTCGCGCTGCCGAGTCCTTGGGCATCGCCCCCACCTCGCAGCCCACGTCTGCACCTCGTGCTTCTGGCATGCTTCCCACGCCCGTCAAGACGCCCAGCGACAAGAAGAAGCGCGATGAGAAGATCGAGGCTGGGGTCCGTGCCGCTGCTCGCAACCTGTTCCACGATGATTCAGATGGCCTCTCGTCGCCCCGTAAGAAGAAGTCCAAGAAGTACACCGGCCTGAGCCTCGACAGCTTCAACGCCGAGGTTGTCGACGAGCCCATCCAGATCTTCACGGACTCGCGCGACCGACTCCCCGAGGTGGACCAGAGCGCTGAGAACCCTTTCTATGGCGAGACCACAGCTACGACCCAGCAGGCCCCCACGCGCCGCAGCCCGCGACGCAAGATGGTCATCGTGCCCGGTGAAGGAAGGATTCCCATGGAGGAAGCTGTGAAGCGCGAGGATGGTATTGTCTACGTATTGTGAGTTTTGCGTTGCTACCAGCCTTACCCACCTCGCTAGTTCCAAACTTACTGACTGTGTGGCAGCCGAGGAAAAACGTTTTGGAAGCCTAATGGTCTCGGCAACGCCGCCGACCAGCTAGATGTGGACGGAGAATTGTCGGGAGACATCCTTGACACCCTGGGTGACGACCTGGAGCCCCGCAGAGTCACGCGATCTGCTATCAAGCCCCGTCTGCTGTTTGCACGGGAGCGCAAGGCCAAGGAGGTGGTGATTGAGCACAACACCGAGGACGAGGAGGCTGCCACCGATATCGAGGAGCACGCCTTGCCCCAAATTGTCGTCGACAGTGACGAGGCCCCGGTTGAGACGCCAGCCGAGGAGAAGGACACGCCCGACACACCCGCTGCGCCCCGTTTCGCGCCTGCATCGCCACCGAGCACCACTCGAACCACCCGTACGACCAAAAAGCCCGAGAGCAGCAGCGCCAGTCCGATCAAGAAACCCGCCAAGTCGCGCAGCAGCCCGTTCGACAGTTGGCGCCGCTCCAAGTCTCATGCCGGTTCACGGGGACAGAAGCGTGAGGCCGAGTCGCAGCCAGCTACTAGTTCCGCTCCCAAGCGCCAGCGTGCTTAGTCGGCACAATTCGGAACCGGTGGTAACGGGGGATTGAACTTTTCCACTCTGGCCCATCGTCCTCGCCAGTCGGACACATCCGGACACACTGAGGAGCGGAAGTGATACGCACAGGCAGATACCTTCACCTTGTTAACGAGCATGACCTGTTGCTCGACAAGTTACCCTTCGTCGACCTGGTTCTAGGGAGTGTGTTTTTTTTTTCTTTTGTGAAAAAAAGAGAGAAAAGAGGATTGGGCTCTGTAGCATGCTGGGTGGGAATTTGATGGCCTGTGGGAAAGCCCAGGCCACAGGATGATGCACAGCAAAGGCGTTTTATGGTCGGACCCTACAACCGATATGAGGGCTTGGTTTCATGATTCCGAGGCGAGCGGCTGTAAAGATTGGTCTGAACCCGACTGCCTCCCGCACTTTGCGAGGGTCTTAAGTCTTTGATACGAGAGCGCAGCAGGCGATGCGAATGATGGCCGTTTCTGGGTCGGTAGATAGCTTTCTAATGAGAATGGACAAGATAAATTGGACCTGCGAGGGCCCTGCGACCCCTTGGATGCTTGTGGTGGTTTGCTCGTCTAATAACTGCTCCGATGGCGCCCTGTCCGGTGCCCATGGTGTTCGCTGGACACGCAAGTGGTGAAGCCCAACCAGGGACGTTTGGCCAAAAGCTGACCCTGAAGCTGCCGGCTCACATCGTAGTAACCGGTGTATACATAGTCGAGCCGGCATGGTTGGATCACGATTGGGCGGAAGTTTGTTTCCCTTAGGCAGGCACGCACCCCTACGGCGGGCTGGTAGCCGTGGACGTCCGAACAACGGCCGGCCCCCCACCACAGATTTCCAACTCTCCAGCTTTGCGCTGCCGTTTCTGGCGGGGCAATCTTCCCCATCACAACGGTACTCGCCTTCCATTACTATATCTTGTTCCATTGTGCTCGCTTCGCCGGCCCGGCTCCTCTGTATCCTTCCCCAGCCCTGCTGGCAGCAATTCCCAAGAGTCGCCAACATGCACATTCTCGTAACCAACGACGACGGCCCTCCGTCGCCGACCTCGTCGCCCTATGTCCACAGTCTGGTCCGCGCCCTCCAACGCGCGGGGCACGTCGTCTCGGTCTGCCTCCCGCATACGCAGCGATCATGGATCGGCAAGGCGCACATGATAGGCGAGACGGTCAAGCCCACCTACTACAGGCCCTCGGCGACGTTCGATCCTACGCCCCGGTCCGACCCCGACTCGCCCTCGACGGCCCCCCAGGGAACCACCCACACCCGGCCCGCCAAGTCGTCCAGCGTCGAGGAATGGATTCTGGTCGACGGAACTCCGGCCTCGTGCGCTCAGATCGGCCTGCACCATTTCTTCGCGGAAAAGGGGCCCATTGACTTGGTGGTTTCGGGCCCCAACTACGGACGCAACACCACGGCCGTCTTTGCCCTTTCCAGCGGGACCCTGGGCGGCGCTCTCGAGGCCGCCGTATGCAAGAAGAAGGCCATCGCGCTTTCGTACGCCTTTTTCAGCCGCAACCACGATCCTGCCATCATCGAGGGGGCCAGTGCCCACAGTGTCAAGGTCATCGAGAGCCTGTACAAGCAGTGGCCTGACGATGGGAGCGTGGACGTGTACACGGTCAACGTGCCGCTGGTCGAGGGGGTCGGGGAGCATAAGACTATTTTCACGGCCATGTTGCAGAACTACTGGGGCAGCGGCTCTTGCTTCCAAGAGGTCGAGGGTAGCGTCGGGGACGAGGGAGAAGAAGAGAGCCGGATACGAGAGGGCGAGGGCCAGAGCGAGACCCAACCTGCTGCCGAAGGGCAGAACGACTCGACGGGCTACCCGCATCGGCATTTCAAGTGGGCGCCCAGGTTCACCGACGTCTACCAGAGTGTCGAAAACGCGCCTCCCGGCAACGACGGCTGGGCTGTGAAGGAAGGTTTGACGAGGTTTGTGACAGCGCCCGCGCGAAATGTTTTACCCGGGAGGCATCCGGACGGCTGACACGAGCAAACAGCATAACGCCGATGAAAGCAAACTTCTGGCATGCGGCAACCGAACTGCACGGGCAGGAGCTGAAATTGTGAGTGACATCGCACAGGAGGCGTTTCGGTGAATGGGCCAAGGCGAACGAAAGGGAGCTGAGCTGGGCTTGGTCGGGTGTACACGGTCGGCTCACGCGTCTTTAGAGCATAGAGGCCAGGACATCAATATCAGAAAGCCTCCGTTCGAGAGGAGCAAGTGACATGCACCTTTTCGCCCGGTCCATTCAGGCGAGCTGTGTGTCGTGACACGCGTATTGCAAACGTCTGACCCATGTTCGACAGAGACACGAAAAACCTCCAGCAAACCCGTGCCATCGGCCACGGGGAGCTTTCCTTACCCCGACGGCCCAAGAACCACTTCTACGCACTGGTGGCCTATGAGGACCCCTATGTCCAGCCGCTCATCCTGTCAGCGCTCGCCAAGGTCATGCCGCCGGAGTCATACACACTGCTTGACCTGCCTTCGGCCGGCACTGCCTCAACCCCCCACGCTCAGCCGGACTCCGATGCCCCGAGCGAGATATCGCTGCCCTCTTTGTTGCCCGCCGGTGCCGCGAGCGACACCCGCATCCTGCAGATCACCCCCTACGAGCAGGTCGACTGGTCCTACGTCGCGGACCACGACGAAACCGTTCTCGTCAACAGCTACATGTTGCGCAAGGCGCTCATACGGAAACACTACCTTGGTGCTACCATTGAGGGCTGGGTGGCGAAGCGACCAGACTCGATCCTGAAAACCCACTTTAAAAGGGGCGAAGCGTTCGAGGTAGATTACGCCGAGTTTCTCGATGATGCGCTTGTGGAGGCCTTTGATCTCCGGGCCAGCCTGGAGCAGAACGAAGGGAAGGAGGAGGCCAAAGACCGGGAGTGGTGGATCCTGAAGCCCGGCATGAGCGACCGAGGCCAAGGCATCCGTCTGTTCAGTACGATGGGGGAACTGCAGGGCATCTTTGATGGATGGGAGGAGGACATGCCCGACAGCGACGAGGAAGACGACGAGGACGGCGAGGCGCACGCGGCCACGGGCACTGGCAAGGGGGCAGAAGACGGCGACGACGGAGACTACATTACGACGTCGCACCTGCGTCACTTTGTGGCCCAGCCGTACCTCCACCCGCCACTGCTCCTGGCGGGCCACGGAAACCGCAAATTCCACATCCGCACCTACGTCGCCTGCGTGGGCAGCATGGACGTCTACGTTTACCGCGAGATGCTGGCGCTGTTCGCGGGCAAGCCGTACGCGGCGCCTTGGGAGACGCCGGGCGGCGGCGAGGGCCAGGACGTCGACCTCGAGGCCCATCTGACCAACACGTGCCTGCAGCGGTCGGTCAAGGACGGGTCCGTCCGGCGGTTCTGGGACATTGACCTGCCCGACCACCACGGCGACGACGATGACGATGCCGCCGCCCCTTCTTCTACTTCTTCTCCTCCGCCGGCGCCGAGGGGCCCGGCCAAGGAGGACATCTTCGAGCAGATCTGCGCCGTCACGGGCGAGGTCTTCGAGGCGGCGGCGCGCGGCATGCTCATGCACTTCCAGCCGCTGCCCAACGCGTTCGAGGTCTTCGGCCTCGACTTCCTCGTGGACGAGGCGGGCCGCGCCTGGCTGCTCGAGGTCAACAGCTTCCCCGACTTCAAGCAGACGGGCGACGACCTGCAGGGCCTGGTGGCGGAGCTCTGGGAGGGGGTGCTCCGCCTCGCCGTGAGAGGCCGCTTCGCGGGCGAGACGGGCGAGGACCGTCAGCACGCGGCGCCGGGGAGCGAGGGCGACACCAAGGACAACATGGCGCATGTCCGACACGTCGACCTTGGCCGCCGCTTCGGTTGAGGCACGGGTTTCAAGTCTGGCTACGAACGGTAGGTAGCAGAGATGTGCTGCTACCCCTTACAAGCTCCCTTGTTCCCCCCCGACGAGGGCGGAACACCCAAGCAGCGTAGCAACTTCTATAGCCCAATGATCACAACATGTGAACATGACAAGAGTATTTCAGGGGGGCGCGCATGGACTTGGCCTTGCTTGAACGTTCGGTAGCTTGCCGAGACGTGGGCTGCCAGCGTCGTCTGCAATCCTTCCCAGCGCTTATTAGGTACAATTATCACTTTACCCGGAAAGCATAGAGATCCATCCTGGTGAGAGCCAGCCGGCCTGCCAGGCGGGCTCGACCGTTGGCAAGCAAACGGGAACATGCCTGGAAACGTCATGCGAGGAAGCATCTTGTCTGGGGCCGGTTGGATTGACAGACGCGATGACTCGGTCGAGCGACGCATATATCCTTGGCGCCCCGTTTTCCTTTCCCCCCGGGGGAGAGGGTATGTCAATCAAAGACATTGGGGCCTTTCGGGCTTCCTGATGGCTTTTGCCCAAGAGGACCATGGGGGGTGTGAGCCGGCTCACTGCTAGCACGGGGCCGGTTTTGACCGGACGCTGAGGCCCCGGCTTAGGTGTGACGGAAACTATGGGGGGGTTCGCGGTTCTTGAGAAAGGGATCGAGACCCCACTGCCGTTACAATTGATCTGCGAGGCACAGGAAGAAAACACAACAAATCCAAAAAAAGAAAGAAAAAAAAGAGGCAGCCGGTCAAACCTCCCTGCAGGCGCCCGCGCTTTTCCCCTGTCTCTCGTTCCCTCCCTCCCCTATCGCCCGGACGCGGGTGGTATAGATTGTAGTATAGGATGGATGTATCCGCCCCACGAGACGCGCCGTGGGCGCCCGGAGCGTCTACGGACGGGGGGGAGGGGGGGGCTGCGATTCGTCGCCAGCGCCAGCGCCAGCGCCCGCCCCCCCGTCCAGGGCAAACCTACGGGCAGAGGAATCCGGGCTGGGCTGGGACTTTGCTGGGCTAGTCATTGCCCGTTAGCCTGTCGATAGTCGGTCATCCTTACCCGTTATCGTCCCCCTTCCCCCAGGCCTAGGGGGCCTGGAGAGAAAAGGGCCCTGTCCGGGGGGGATGAAAGGTCGACCGGTGGGCGGGCGTTTCTCTTTACCAAGCCCCTTGGCGCCAATCAAAAAGCCCGAGAGCCCATTCGAGACCTTCGTACACAGTAGTACTATGTACTCCCCCCCCCCTCGACGCCACACACGGGCGTGCGCGTGTCCACCGCTCCCCTCGCCTCGTAGCGCCGAACTGCATCTCGCTTGGCCTTGGGCCTGTCCATCTCTCCTTTCTTGATTTTCCCCCGAGGTGACGGCCTGATGGGGGAAGGAGGGGGATATGTGTGTGTGTGTGCACTCGACGGCGGCCCGAGTCAGGCGCGACGGACGAGAAGCAACCGGGTCGACGGGCCCCGGTTTGGAAGCGAGCGACGGCGCTCGCCTAGCTACCTGGCAGAAAGGGTGAATCACGATGGCCATGCCACCGCCGGCGGGCGTGGGCAGACGGGGAACAGCATCATGCCACGATGGGACAGTTGCTTCCCCCCCCCCATGGGCAAAGGACGGAATCCCACCGGCCAAAGCGGACAACTATGGGGACCGGGTCGACGCATCTAACGCCAAGCCGTCCTGGCGGGCGGAAACCCGAGCGCGTTTCGAAACAATCTGGCGCCGTCCGATCAAAAACCGGGCGAGCGTCGAGAGCAGTTCGGCCACTGTAGGAGGAGCAGAAGAAGGAAGGGGGGAAGGGCCCGACGATACCAAAACAAAAAAGCCTCACAGCTGCGGGGACTCTCCGCCAGGGGGAACGAAACCTCTCACCCTTCTTCCCTTTTGCCACCATTTCGTCCGGGGGGCCCTTCGGGGCGACGTGCAGAAATGTTTTTTTTTCTTCGCGAGATGAGGAGAGGACCGCCCCAAACGCCCGATGCGACTTGCCTGGGCTGGGCAGATCCGAAGGGGGGCACAGCCACCACTGGGCGGGCCGATCAAACAGGGAGCTGCTCGGAGATGTTTTGTAGGATGCCCACCTCCCCCCTTGGCCTCTTGGCCCGTTGAAGGGGAGGGGGAGGGCGTTTCCTCGCCGCCGCTTCTGGCGTCGTGCCCGGGAAGATTTCTCCGCATGGGGGGGCATGGGTAGCAGCAGCACGCCATGCTTTTGGGTCTTTTAATCTTTCCCCGGGGGGCGATTTTGGGCCGCTGAGGAGCACGAGGGGGGGTGGCGGGCCCGGCGTGGTGTTGAGACACGCGGAGAATCACATCACGGACGCGAAAAGCTGAGGGAGAGACTTCCAGTTACACTGCCCCCTTCATAATTCTGACTCTACCGGCCGCGTTGCTGGTGTCGGCCCAGAAAGCCCGTTCGCCCGTGCGCCTGCAACACAAACCCGTGCTTCCTTCATTCTCAGCTAGTATTGTACCTTGCGCAATCTGAATATCATATAGATATAGAGCCGGGCAAGACGCGTTGATGGGTAGAATCATTTTTGCGAAATATATACCCATGACTCCCGCCTGTCAAGGAACTTACCGTAGGTACTTACATACCTAGGTAGCATGGGAACGGTAGTGGCCCGGGCTAGGCCAAAGCTGAATAATAGCGATCTTCAGCCCAATTCCTAGAAGAAAAGTACTGCACGGCAGGGAAGCAGCAGCGGCTCAAGTGGTAACACGAGAGTTTTCGGGCCTCCAGCAGCATTCGGAATCCGTCAATGGAACCGGAAGATATGTAATGCTGACAAGTACTTACGCGACCGGCAGTTCCGTGCACGTGGGATGGGAGCAAGCGCATACCTCGCTCATCGCGCGCTCTTGGCTCGCTCGCTCGCATCCCACCTCGCCACGGACCTGGAATGATGATGATAGGGCGGCCGAACCCCCTGACAACAAGGGGGTCATGGCGCGCGTTTTGGTCGATAAGAGAGCGCATCCCGCCTGGTTCGTGCTCGCTGTACGAAAGCATCGGAACCCAAGCACCGAACCCATGGTTGTTGTACATGGCACCTTGGTTCCCTCCATCTCTGGGCGTCTCGCGTGAGGCCCCGATACGGTCCGGAGGGCCAGTGGTCGCCGCCTATAGACGTCCATAATCAAGGCTGTCTCGCTGTCAACTAAACAGATGGATACCCCCCCCGTGTCGGCGGGCGCCCTAAGTGCCTAGGTACATAGTACTCCTTCTTACCTTGACTTCTAGAAACCTACCCGAGGAGTGGAGGAGGAACCTTAGCACACACACTTGTGGTGGATGGTATGGATGGCAGGGATAGGCTGGACTCTTCACTGGTGCTGGAGGGGATCGTCCTGCATATGGGAAGCCCCAGCCAATGAACAGCTCCCGCAGCGGCACTCAAGGATAGCTGATTACTGCAAGCGGCAATTCCTCAGACTTCACACACGAGTGCTAGGCGGTACCGCATGCATCAGGTGCGGAGCGAGCACATTAAACACATAATTAAGTATGACTGCGGCAGTCCGATGGCTCATGGATCATGACAAGGCGATGCGCGCCGCCATGGCCCTTGGCGTTTCCACCGATACCGACTATCCCCCCCACGGACAGGCGCCCGGGACAGGTCATCTCCGGTCTTGCTCGGGATGGTCCGGTCCCGGTCCCGGTCCCTCTGGTATGCATAGCGAGAGGCCCGTACAGACATAATACTGGATTGCACATATATACTTTCCAACCCAGGCAGGCTTGCTTACTTAGGGACCTTGCATGAGAACGAGGCACGGCGGCATCGCGCGACGTTTTCCCCTGAGGGAGACCGACTCGTTGCGACACGATGCGTGCATGCCCTTGCGATGATGCGTTGGCCAGGCCGCCCACAATGCCCGTACGTTTTTGTTTCTTGGCCCTGGCACGTGTATCCAAGCAACAAGGGGGGAAAGTAAGTAAAATGCAGTATGGAGACAGCGGCCCCACCCAGCGCCGAGGACGATCAGGGCTGGACTAGGTAAAAGTCGGTGGGCGGAGAGAGGGGGATGAGGGGGATGGGGGGGGGGGGGGAGGAGGGCGTACGAAGAGGAGAGAAGAGCTGCCCGGGTCGTATACGATGTAATCCAGGACGATGTATGTACTTACACGAGCGGGCGGGCGCCAATCTTGTTTCCGTCATGCCATGACAACATGTACAACATGGGTAACTCCGTGTCCGTACCCACCCGCCAGTTTGGCAGGAGACGAGACGTCCATTGGCATCGAGGGCGCAGATGAGCCCAACCCGGAAGCGTCCATTCCCACTCGTCGAACCTCCAAGGGCTCCGGCCAGGCCTTCCAGGACATGGAATCCGGAGTGGCGGGGATGGATGGTACTGACATAGCTGGGCAGGAACCTATGGAATGTGCTTGGAGTCCAAGGCGGACCGTGTTGGACGGGTCCCTCCAGCCTCCAGTATGGAATGGCCGAATGCACAGGATCTGGTCCCCGGTTTCACCTTGGTTGGTCGAGGCGCAAGCGGTTGAGAAAGGCTGATGTTGGGGGAGGAGAGATGACGAGGTCGGGGGTGCAGACCATCATGTGTAATTCGCCATTAGAATGGGCGTTGGCTTCCATCGTACAGGTAAGCAAGTGTACCCAGAACTTCTGACTATTTACCAGGCATGTAGGATGTATGGAGGTTCCGGCGGAAGTAGTCTCTTCTCATCTTACAACAGCAAGCCCATCTGCTGCCATGGGATACGTACGATATTTTTTCAGCCACGCATCAGACAGAGACGGTTGTTTCTTCAGAGCCTCCATCCGCGGCCGATCGACAGGAAGCATCCAATGACGTCGCCTTGGCCGCCAACGTGCAGGCATGGGTCCCAGTAATTTGAAAAACAAAAAGTATTTACTTGCCTCGCCTTGTTCATTTCATTACCGCCGGCTAGCCAAAATCCTCCTCGTTCCTGATCCCGTCGGCTTGGCTCTGTCTCAGCCAAAGGGCTCTCGCCGCCAAGCGGAGAGCCAAGCCGCTGCCAATGCTGGCAAAATTGGACATGGGATACGGTGAGCGCGCGCCGGCACTTGGAGGGTCCCGCCGTCGTCCCCTACGCGCGGTATACGCCAAGGTGCTTTTCTATGTACATAGTAAACACACCGTACATGGGCACTCCGCGTTTGCCCGCCAGGGTCCCCGGCTGCGTTCTTGGGCAGAGGGGGAGCCGGACGCAGCACGTGGAGGGCTGTAAGAGGCCTGGACGGGTCAAGGCTGACCATAGGGCGCTTTTTTCGATAGGCTCTGAATCTCTCCTGCCAGACCGGGGGGGGGTCGTCGCCTCTCTCGTGTAAGATAGTCTTTCAAGCCGCGCAGGTGACAGGGTCCAGCTGAACTCTCAATCGCTTGATCCGGAGGCCCTATCGAATGACTGTGATGCAACGAGATGCGGTATGCCCGCCCCCTCTCCAGATGCGCACGGCGTATCTCGGCGTCATGGCCACGGCTAAAAAGTCGCCAAGTGTTTCCAGGGAGCAGCCAAACCGACCAGACCAGGCCTATCAATAGGCGGAGTAGGCGAATGAGTCCGTCTTTTCTTGGGCTCTGCGACACAGGCCCCCGGGAGGTAAGACCAAGAAACGGGCTATCATACGCTTGCACGTGCATGCGGTGAGCGTACATACATTGATCTTAGGGGGCCGTCTGCTGCTGCTTCTACAGATGGTGCGAGTGCATGGATACCTATTTGGAGGCACAGGTACCTAAGCATCCGTGGGATGGATGCGTGACTGTATGTGCGTGTGCATACGGAACCCCGATTTCTCCAGCTCAGTGTGCCTTCCCATCCATCCACTTCATAGCCCTCTGCATATAGGGCATACCTTCCAAATGTATGATGGTCGAGTCCTTACACGGGACAGCGCCCAGCCCAAAAGTGACATTCAGCCCGAGGCTTATAATTAGGCAATCTCTGCGTGCTCTGGCCGGCCAGCGAAGTGTAATCGCACAGCCACGTAGGCGCGTTCGCTCACCTCTCGCCAAATGCCGCGTGTAGGCGCGCTGATATCCCATGGGGGATTGCGCGCGTTTTGGCTTATTACCCAGATCGAGTCACTGGCGATATGGAAAAAGTCAGAGCATATTCATCGAGCAAGCATTCCTTCCATCCATCCATCCGCTGGCCGCCAGCATCCACCGTTGGGAGTCTGGAAAGTAAGGTAAGTACATGGGTACCTATGTATCTTAGGTATGTACTTACATAGCCCCCGCGGTACCCTGATTACCTTCCCATATCGTCTGGGGTGGCGCCTTTTGTCCAGACGCCGGGGTCGGTACCTGGGCTTGTACGTTGGCAGCCAGTCGTTCCCGAACGCGACAGCCGCTGACCCCCCCTCGCGACGTCGTGTACCTACCTCTCCGGTCACGCGTGCCGCTGGTGCCCCGGCAACCGCCGACGTTGAGCGGTATTAAGTATGTATTCATCGTCTCGTTCATTCCTCGCCCATGATGCCCGCCCGTCCAAGGATGGATCCATCCATTGCACCCGGCCCCGGTTACCTTAGGCACTCCCACGTCGTACCGCATCGAAAACCGGGCCCCCTGCCTCCCATCCAATACCTTAGGTCTCGGTACCGTAGCGGCGCTGCAAGTACTCGGGTCAGCCTCAGTCAGGCGCTAAGGTGGCCTGGCCACCAGGTACCGCCCAGCGCGCGTCGGGTACCTCCCAGTCCTTGTCCCTCCATCCTCCGGCTCCTCCTCCCTGCCTTCCATCCATTCCTAGACGTGCCCACTGACTCTGGGTGGTACTGCCCGCCCCTCTTTGTTTTTGCACTGCCTCAGTCCAAAAGGCTTGGCTGCGCGGCCTCCTGCAGCTAATTCGCTCCCCGTGCAGCTGGAGGGAAGCAAAAGCTCCCGCTGCAGCATCCCATCCGTCGTCTCTGGTCTGGACTCCCAACCTAGGCCTTCCACTCCTTGCCCGCCCTTCATTTCCCCTTCGCGCCCACGGCCACGGCTCGCGGAGCATTCTTCGTAATAATTTTTTTTTCATCATCGGCTTCATGTGCGCCCTTCGCCTGTAACTCGCGCGCAGTCTCCCTGCCCTGCGGATCACGCCCTGACATTGTCTATGGCAAGATCGTGCGAGTGGTAGGACCGCAGCCCCTACGACCGGAGCCCTGAATGAGACAGCTGGAGACGGCCGCATTCCTCGGACACAGCACCGGCCTCGCCCTCCCTTTGTTCGGCGGCCCCGCGAGCCCACCTGACCACCATGGCCGGCCCCAGCGACCATGAGTCGGCCACGCGCCGCCCGAGGGCACCCACCATCACCATCGATACCACGGCCGTCGGCACCTCGCCCGGCCACGAACCCGAAGCCGCGCCGCCGCAGTCCCCCACCTCCCCCGCCGACGACAACCTCAGCCCGACCTCGGGCGCGAATCCGTTAACCCAGACCTGGACTGCGTCGGACCAGGCCACCATGCACGACCGCCCCCGGGCCTCCACCGCCAGCTCGAGAGCCGACTTTGCCCGCCAGCCTTCGCTCGACAGCCGGCCCCAGAGCCCCCACAACGTCTCCAGCCCCGTCGCCTCGCGCGCGAACGAACGGGTCCAGAATTTCCTGTCCGTGCCGAACAACACGCGTTCGCGACAGAACTCGGTCGACAGCGACGATGGTTCCCGCTCCTTCACCTCCTCCCAGGGCGAGACGGTCGCCGCCACCGCCTCCTGGCAGGGCGAGAAAATCGCCTCCAACACGGCGGCTGAGGAGGACCACGCATCCATCATGAGGAATCCCGACGCCCTAAAGCCCGACGCCGGTAGCGAGGACGCCTTTGAAGTCGAGAACAACCCCTTCGCCTTCTCCCCGGGGCAGCTCACCAAGATGTTCAACCCCAAGAGCTTGGCCGCCTTCTACGCGCTCGGGGGTCTGGTTGGCATAGAAAAGGGACTCCGAACCAACCGGGATGCTGGATTAAGCGTGGACGAGAAGCACCTGGACGGCGCTGTATCCTTCGAAGAGGCCACGGCGAAGAACACCGACACCAAGGCTACTACCGAGGGCTCCAGCACGACGCCGGCCCCTGTTGCCAGGACGAACACCGCTGGCACCAAGTCCAACGATGGCTTTACCGATCGCAAGCGTGTGTATGGCGACAACAGGATCCCCGAGAAGAAGGGCAAGAGCTTCCTTCAGCTCGTTTGGATAACCTACAACGACAAGGTTCTGATTCTACTCTCGGTCGCTGCCGTCGTGTCGCTCGCTATCGGCCTGTACCAGACTCTCGGTACTGAACACGACGCCGAGCATCCTGGTGTCGAATGGATTGAAGGTGTGGCTATTATTGTGGCCATCACCATTGTTGTCTTGGTCGGATCTCTCAACGATTGGCAGAAGGAACGACAGTTCGCCAAGCTGAATAAGAAGAAGCAAGACCGGTTAGTCAAGGTCAAACGTTCCGGGGCGACGGTGGAGATCTCGGTTTTCGACCTTATGGCAGGCGATGTCATCCTTCTCGAGCCTGGCGACTTGGTCCCCGTGGACGGCATCCTGATCCAGGGTTACGATGTCAAGTGCGATGAATCGCAGGCAACGGGCGAATCCGACATTATTCGCAAGCGTGGTGGAGATGAGGTCTTCAAGGCCATCGAGAATGGTGAGAGCCTCAAGAAGGCTGACCCCTTCATCCAATCAGGCGCCCGTGTCATGGAGGGCGTCGGCACGTTTCTGGCCACGTCGACTGGTGTCCACTCTAGTTACGGAAAGACGCTCATGGCTCTGGATGAGGACCCCGAGATAACGCCCCTTCAGTCCAAGCTGAACGTTATTGCCGAGTACATCGCGAAGCTGGGCGGTGCCGCCGGTCTGCTGCTTTTTGTGGTTCTCTTCATCAAGTTCCTGGTCAACTTGCCCAACAACCCTGCGACGCCGGCTGAGAAGGGCCAGAACTTCCTCAACATCTTCATCGTTGTGGTCACTATTATCGTGGTAGCCGTGCCCGAAGGCCTGCCCCTGGCAGTGACGCTCGCTCTCGCGTTTGCCACGACGAGAATGTTGAAGGACAACAACCTGGTCCGTCACTTGAAGGCATGCGAGGTCATGGGTAACGCTACGACCATTTGCTCCGACAAGACCGGAACCCTGACGCAGAACAAAATGCAAGTTGTTTCCGGAACTGTCGCCACGACCCACCGCTTTGGAGGAAATGAGGAGAACTCGTCTCAGGGTGTTGCGGTCAAGGAATTCGTGTCTCTTCTGAGCCAGGAAGTCCGCGATCTACTTCTGAAATCCATTTCCCTCAACTCGACAGCCTTCGAGGGCGAGGTTGACGGTGTCAAGACATTCATTGGCTCGAAAACCGAAACCGCCCTTCTGATTTTTGCTCAGGAGTACCTGGGGATGAGCCCTGTCAGCGAGGAGCGTGCCAACGCCAAAATCCTGCAGCTTATTCCCTTCGATTCCGGCCGAAAATGCATGGGCGTCGTGGTCCAGCTTCCTAACGGTAAGGCGCGTTTGTTTGTCAAGGGCGCTTCCGAAATTCTCCTTGGCCAATGCACCGAAATCCTTCGCGACCCCTCCCGGGACCTCTCGACCACGGCTTTGACGAGCGAGAACGCCCAGACGATCAAGGGCCTCATTGAGAACTATGCGTCCCGGTCTCTGCGAACCATCGGCATAGTCTACCGCGACTTCGACAGATGGCCCCCAAGAACGGCGCGGCGCGGCGACGGCGAGGTCAAGTTCGAGGATCTCTTCAAGAACATGACCTTCATCGGCATGGTGGGCATCCAGGACCCTCTCCGAGAGGGTGTGGCCGATGCCGTCCGCGATTGCCAGCGGGCCGGCGTTGTCGTTCGCATGGTCACGGGCGACAACAAGATGACGGCGCAGGCCATTGCCACGGAGTGTGGCATCTTGCAACCAGATGGTGTTGTTATGGAAGGCCCCGAGTTTCGCAACCTGTCACGACTTGAGCAGGAGGCCGTCATCCCTAGTCTTCAAGTGCTTGCTCGATCCAGTCCCGAAGACAAGCGCATCCTGGTCCGCCGGCTGAAAGACCTGGGCGAAACGGTTGCGGTGACGGGCGACGGCACCAACGATGCGCCGGCTCTTAAGCTGGCCGATGTCGGTTTCTCCATGGGCATTGCCGGTACCGAAGTCGCCAAGGAGGCCTCAGCCATCATTCTGATGGACGACAACTTCAACAGTATTGTCAAGGCGCTTAAGTGGGGTCGGGCCGTGAACGATGCCGTCAAGCGGTTCCTGCAATTCCAACTCACGGTGAACATTACCGCCGTCGTCTTGACATTTGTTACGGCGGTAAGCAGCAACTCGGAAGCCTCGGTCCTGACGGCGGTGCAGTTGCTGTGGGTCAACCTGATCATGGACACTCTGGCCGCCCTCGCGCTCGCCACCGACCCTCCCCAGGCGAGCGTGCTGGATCGCAAGCCTGAACGCCGCGGATCGGGTATTATCTCGACGACCATGTGGAAGATGATCATCGGCCAGGCTATCTACCAGCTTGTGATCACCCTGCTCCTATACTACGGCTCCCCCAGTCTCCTGAGTTACGATACCGATGCCGAGAGGAAACAGCTCAACACGCTCGTCTTCAACACTTTTGTCTGGATGCAAATCTTCAACCAATGGAAGTAAGTGGAGTGTTTTCTCGACCCGAACGTGAATGCATTGCTAACCGCCTCTAGCAACCGCCGGTTGGACAACCGGTTCAACATTTTCGAGGGCTTGACCAAGAACTGGTTCTTTATCGGCATCAACACCGTTATGTGCGGTGCGCAGGTGCTCATAGTCTTTTACGGCGGCGATGCCTTCAACATTACTCATGCCGCTGGCGACCCTCCGCAGACAGCCGCCCAGTGGGGCTATGCCCTTGTTCTCGGCATCATTTCTATCCCAGTCGGCGCCATCATCCGCCTGATCCCCGATGGGCTGATCGAGAGACTTATTCCCTCGTCGTTCAAGAGCAGGTCGGGCCTGCCCGGACTGACCGTCACGGACGAGGAGCGTTTCAACCACTACCCGGCCGCGCTCGCTGATGTCAGAGAGGAGCTGGCTTTCCTGAAGCGCATTAAGGGCGGGCGTTTGAATAACCTTACGTTTGCTATGCAGCACCCTCGCGAGATGCTGAACCGGTCGCGTTCCAAGAGCCCCAGCCACTCGCGGTCCAACTCGGTCAAACTGCCGCCGCCAACACCGGTCCGCGAGGACAGCATGAAGTCGACGGCGCCTGCACCGACGCCCGAGTCTAGAAGACGGTCGAGGTCGATGAGGTCGCGGTCGAACTCGGCACTGGGTGCGCCGACGGTCATGGCGGGCATCATTGCGGGAAGTGTTGCGGTGGGTTGGTCGCCCGTGGACAGGACTGGCGGCAGCGACAACCGCGACTTTGGAGCGTCAGGGCCGCGTGGGTCGCCGCTGGCCAACCAAGGGAACGGCGGAGGCCAACCAGTTCCCGTGTACACGGAGGAACCGGAGAACATGGAGCAGGAGAACGCGGCCGCTTCCGGCGCCCCCGAGGAGCCCCGAAAATCAGTTTCTTAGGCAGAGTAATGTAATTAGACGGCGTGCTTCTCAGCCGTCATTCAATAGACGGAGCAAACGATACGCCTCTGGGCGGTACTCGCGGCGCCTCTCAATTAAGTACATAATGAACATACATACTTAAGTATCCACCCAGCCCGATGGTTGTCTAGGTGGCTAGCATTTAGTTGCCAGTTACCTCACGTAGGTTATGTATGTTAGTACTTACATGATGTTTCATTGGGTGCTAGGGCGGGTACTCTGGATTTCAGCTCGGGTATCGCGGGCAGGCCTCGTCTCGGGCTCTGTCATGAGGTTGCCCATGACGCACGTACTTAACCCAAGGGAGTAAGGAAGTAGCCGATGGGGAACCGGAAGGCCCCCACGACGCATTCTAGAAAGATTCGCGGAGGGGCATTGCCCAGGTTGCGAGATGGACCCGATGCGGTGGCGTGGTTGCTATACACAACAGTACAAAAACAGCAGGGCTGGATGGAGGGCAGTGGGGAGGGGGGGGGGGGGGGGGGGGGGGCGCTTCCACGACGTCGGGATTTCTACCTGTAAGTATACTGCAGAATGGGGGAATGAGACTAGGGTTGGTTGGCACATGGGGTTTTTTTTTTTTTGCATGGCGCCGCCCGAGTACGCCGGTCAGTCCAGCTTTACCTTTTTTTCTATTCGGTGAAGCGTGCAGAGGGTGAACAGTCGGGTGTAGGTATGTAGGTAGAGAAGAAACGGGAGGTACACCGGCAAGGCCATCATCATCTATCTCCCCTCTTGGCAATAAATTAATGAATACGTGCAGTTTAATTACCCGGCAATGGCAGGCAGGCCACCCCCCGCCCCTTCGATTCCGTCTCCGTGGCACCAACCGGCCGGTAACGAGAAAGACTGATGATCTGAGATGTAGGGACAGGGCAGGCAACGAGCCAGCGGATGATGGTTTGCGCCGTGGCCTGGATGCCCTGGTTTTTTACAATACAGGAGGAGAGAGAGAGAGAGAGTAAGAGAGAAAGGGAGGGGGGGGAGACCCGGGTAGTGGGAATTTAATAAGCGGGTGCCTGGGGGGGGGGGGGGGGGGGGGGGGGGGGCGGAGGTGGTGGGAGTTTGTATGCTGTGGCACGCTAGTTGTGGTGGGCAAGTTCTAGAGGAGCTGGAAGACGACAAAAAGATCCATGGTGGCATTGGATCCAGGGAGGCGGGTTGCATGAGAAAGGCCTGTTGCTTGAATGGGGGGAGGGGCCCAAAGAGGCGCAGGGCCTGGTTTCCCCCCCCAGGAAAAGCCGTACTAAAACTGACCTTTCCCGCTCGCCTGTTGTCAAGAAGAAAGAAAGAGGTGATTCCCGATTGCTGAGAGGTTGATTGCTGGCTGCAGCAGATGACGACGATATTGTTGCATACCGCCACTTTTTTTTTTTTATTTCTCTCTCTTCCACACGTAGAGGCGGGTGGCCAGTTGACGGTGTAGCCGGGCCAAGTAGATTCGTACATAAATTCTGTCCTTTCTCTCTCTTTCTTTCTCTCTTCTCGCCGGGCTGTCAGTGGAAGCACGTGTTGCACAAGAAGCAAGTTGACCTTCTGTGATGGGCGGGCTAAGTCAACGGGGGGCGGAATTATTTGGGAACTTTGGGTTCCCCCCCCCCCCCTCCCCTTAGTGTATGATGTACCGATATACATCTTACATCCATCCCATACTACTAGTACAGAGAAGGAGGGAGAGAGAGATAGAGAGCCCTCTCTTATTTGGCTCATCAGCCCACCTGGGCAAAGCCAGCAGTAGCAGTAGCAGTAGCAGCAGTAGCAGCAGCACAGCAGCCTAGAGAAGGGGGGAAGACAAGTCAACCTGCCGCCATTTTTTCTAACGATTGGAAATTAACTTACTTTTCCAATTACTTTACCTCCCGATTTGCTTCGCACGTTTGTTTGGGTTGCCTGTGTACATCTTACCCGGCCTGCCATCCTCTCCCGCCCGTTCCATACCGCTGCTACTGGTTTTCCGGTGCGCGGTGAGTTAAAGAACACACACACGCACACCCCCCCCCCCAAGTGCGAGGAGGTAATTCGTTGATTCGCCCGCTCCGTCGGCTGGGCTGGCCAAGTCTTTCCAACCGTCCGTCTATTGCAACTCGGGCTCTGCTCTCTTTTTCTTCTCCCTTTCTCTCCCGTCCTGTCTGGTCGCGCGCTTCCGTCCCGCTCCTCAATCAGATGCTGCTAAGGCCGTAGCGGAAGTGGGAATTCGGGTCTCGTCTCTCTGGAAGTCTGTCCTTCGCCCAAATTGTCCTTGAGCCGGCAGGCAAATAGCACCTCCCCCCCGGGGCCAAGTCAGCATCGCGTAGTGAATTCTTGGCTTCTCGCCAGCGTTACCTCTCTTTCTCTCTTTCTCACTCTCACAGACACAAAACAAACACTGGACACATACATACTCATCCAGACACACACTCACACACACGCTCTCTCTCTTGTTCTCTTCCTCTTATTTCCCCACCACACCCCGTCTATCTTCGCCCCCCAAAACGTTACCACAACCAACACCAGACAGACAAGGCATTTCACGTCCATGCTGCACTAATTTCCAAACGCTCACGCGCTCTCTCTCTATCTCTCCCTCTCTCTCAACACACAACTTGCAACTGGGGCTTGCAACGCCTCCTCCATCCATCCCCATCGCCTCTCAACCCAAAGCTGCAAATAAGTAAGTGTTCCCCCCCCCATTTTGGTTCTGTCTCTCGCACCACATCCCCCCCAAAACATTCCAATACTCTATTTGTCCGGGGCACCTTCCACTCCCGACTTTTATTCTTCCCTTTCCCCCCCTTCAACCTCCCCCACGCCAACCAACAACAACGGCGCGTCAACTGCCAGCAACCCAGTTTTCCCGCTTGGTACTGTTCCTCCCCCCCTCATCCTCCTTCTTGTGCCCACTTCGTAGTAAAGAGAGGCAACTATTCCTCCTGTTGTTTCTGCAGCGAGACTATTGTCTTCTCGCCTGCTTTCTTCCCGGCCACCCTTCATCTCCTTGTCTTTCTCTTTTCCTCTTTTTCCCAAGTGCAAGTAAGTACCTTGGGCCACATACATACCCCCATGCGCACACGCATACCTCTACCTCGCCTTGGATTCCCTGCTGCAACAGACCGTAATTACTGCTCGTCTCTTCCACGTTACCTGAGGTGGCTGTTTTCTCCCACACCACGCCATCGGCCTCGGCCCCCAAAGCTCTCAGCATCTTTTTTTTTTTTTTTCATCCCCGTTGGCCTTGATTTCCCCCACCCGGTCTCACTAACTCGTTGCCATCACAGCGTGGCGCGCCTCGCTCTGCACACCAACGCCTTGAACATGGAGGAGCCTGTCAAGCGTCGCCCTGGTAGGCCCAAGGGCTCCGTCAACAAGGTTGACCCGAACAAGCCCAAGCGCACCAGAGCCAAGGCAACCGTTCGCAAGACGCAGAATGCTGCGGCTCCTGCTGCTTACAACGAAGCCGGTCTGGATGGCGTCAACGGCACCTACTACCGCAAACGCGTGCTTGAGGACGATGAGGATTCGTGGGAAAACGAGTCCCTGTTCGAAGACGTTCTTGACGACCTTGCGGAGGGCAAGGACTTGACTGAGAGTATGTAACTTGCCGCAGAAACCCCCATTGTGCGCCCCGCGAATGGTTGCTGACCACCCGCCAGTTCCCGGGTCGTGTCTTCCCCACGAGGCGGCCATGTATCGCCAGATGCTCCGCGACGTCGGCCCCACGGAGTTCTGCAGGCAGACGGTCGAGGCCGGCACCATCACGGCGAAGAAGCTGCTGACGGCCTTCGGCGTCCGCCCGCCGGCCTTTCTCGAGGATGGCGACGACTCGTCGTACTTTGGCCTGCTGGCTCTGGTCATGTCGCGCGAGCTGAAGAAACGCGTCAAGCTCCCCTTCTACAACACGGTCGACGACGCGGCGGAGCTCATCAAGAAGTCGAAGAACATCATGGTTCTGACGGGCGCCGGCATCTCCACGTCGCTCGGCATCCCCGACTTCCGCTCCGCCCACACGGGCCTGTACTCGCAACTCGCCCAGCGCGGCCTAGAAATCAACGACCCGCAGGAGGTCTTCGACATCAACCGCTTCCAGGAGGACCCCTCCATCTTCTTCTCCGTGGCCAAGGACATCCTGCCCAGCACCACGCGCTTCTCGCCCACGCACGCCTTCATTGCCATGCTGCAGGAGCGGGACAAGTTGCTCACCAACTACACGCAGAACATTGACAACATCGAAGCCAACGCCGGCATTCGCCCCGACAAGCTGGTCCAGTGCCACGGATCCTTTGCCACGGCCACCTGCCAAGACTGCGGCTACCAGGTCCCCGGCAGCACCATCTTTGCCGACATCAAAGCTGACATCATCCCCCGCTGTCTGCGCTGCGTCGAGACGCTCCGCACCGCCGGCAAGACGAAGCGCAAGCGGGCCTACAAGGCCAAGTCGGCGGCCCGCAAGTCGCGCTTCAGTGACGACGACGACGACGACGACGGCCAGTACGACCTGCCCGAGGCCGGCATCATGAAGCCCGACATTACCTTCTTCGGCGAAGCGCTGCCCGATCGCTTCAACGAGCGGCTGGAGGACCACGACCACGACAAGGTCGACCTCGTCATCGTCATCGGCACCTCGCTCAAGGTGGCGCCCGTTTCCGAGGTGGTGCCCTTCCTGCCCAGCCACATCCCGCAGATTTACATCTCGCGCGAGCCCGTCAGCCACATCGAGTTCGACATCGACCTGCTGGGCGACTGCGACACCGTCGTCGCCGAGCTGTGCCACCGCATGGGCTGGCCCCTCTTCCACCCCATGGTCCGGCCGGACCAGAAGATACAGATTCGGCCGGACCTGGACCTGCCGAGCCGCCACTACTTCACCGCCGTGGACGCGCCGACCCCTTCGCTCCGCACCACGCCCCTCGCCTCGCCCCTCGCCTCCCTCTCCCCCCTGGCCGCCTCGGGCGGGGCCAGCCCGGTTCCTCTCCTCGCCGACGAGGCCGGCGCGGCGCCGGTCCGGAAACCCCGCCGCCTGCCCCGTACCGCTAGCACCGAGAGCAGATGAGAGCGGCTTTTGGGGCCACCCTTAATCCACGCGAAGCCGTTTCTTCCTCTTTTTTTGTCCTTCTCTTTTTGTGGGCACATGGGCGACGTACATACATAATTGCGCCACGGGCGCGACAGCCCCCTGTCGTCTTTTTTCCCTCCCCCTCTTCCTTTACAATTTTGTTCCCTCTCTTTACTTGTGATAGAACTTGTGTACTACAATACTGCAGCAGGGCGTGGCGTTGAGCTGATATGGGGGGCGTTATAGGGGGGTTTGTGTGGCATTTACTGGCCGTCGGGTTTCGAGTTAGGGTTTGTTTGAGGGCCGCCTATGGACTGTCGCAAGACTTTATTATGTGTGCCAAAGAGTTCAGAGCGAAAAACTGGAGGGCGTCATTCTCAGAGTACAGATGAGGGCTTGTTTTCTTTCTTTTTCTCTTTTTGTTCCTAGGTCTTTTCCTTGCCCGGTCGGGGTTTTCTCTGTCATCGTCGTCCTCACCAGCTCTTGCGTGATGCAAAGATCCGGGGGGAAGGGCTGGAGGGTATCGGAGTCTACCAGCAAATCGAGGGCGTGACTTCTTTGCCTTAAGAGAAGGAATGCCTCGCGGGGCTTTCCGGTGGTGCATAAATAGGGAAGCCGCTGATGTACCGCTCATCTCTCGTCCTCTGGTCGCCCGTCGTTTCCGATGTGGTTGTTTTGGTGCCGAAGGGAAAAGGAAGGGACTGGATGTCTTGTCTCTGACGGATGAAGGGTAGCAAGCCTTCCTCTATCTCTGTCTCTCCCCCTTCTTAGCACAGGACAGACGACGATGCCCGATAAACGGACAAATACAAGAAACAAAGCAGGCAGTTTCCGAATAGAGTTGCCTGCCTCCTCAGCCCCCTCCCCCCCTTCCCCAAGGTCTATCCCATCTCATGCATTTGTGCAGAGGGAATGATGAGCAAGAAAAGCCGGCTTGGCACCACCATCCCCCGGGAAAATCGGGGAGCCCTGCCGAGCTCCTACATGTGTCAGACCTGCTCTTACTGCCTACCTAAGTAGGAACCTACTGCTGCTGCTGCTGCAACTACCTGCTGTTCCGCCCATTGTCAATGGTATATAGTAGATGGAAGGACGACGGCACGGTCGACGATGACCGCAGTGTGCCCGCCGGGGCCCCTGTGGCAGTGCCGTGTGTGAACGGGGGGCTCATTTTGGCCTAATTCAAGCAACCAAGGTATAGATGGATACATTACCGAATCATGCTCCCCAGTCGCGTGATGGTGACACGATGGCGCGGTCCGCCCCCACGAGCCCGGTCATGGGTTTCGGAATCGGGGCCATGCCCGGCTAAGAAACCGGATACGGGGGAGTGGAAGGGATGAGGGATTTTTGTTTTTCTCCAGCAGAATACCTTCTCTTCCATATATTCCGTTAGATAAAACGCGATGGCAGTGATGAGAGGGAAGGGGGGGTAGCAAAGGGGCGGAAATGGACGGATTGAAGCCTGGTGCTCATGCTCATTAAAACTCCCTCTTCCCCCCACAACACCTCTTGCCATGCAGGTTGCCGGTACAATACAGTCGCTTTTTGTTTGTATCCACAAGCCTAAACCCCCCCGAGATCGCTGAGTCCCAGCTCCTGAATATCGGTCGCCCGTACCCGAGGTAGGTACCTACATCGCGCGCCCGGCCGCGCTTTTGCTCTCCTCCCTTTTCCCCTCCCAACGCGCCCTTCTCTTCGCTACGGGGTAACAGTGCGTCTATATCAAGCTCTCGTACTTGTCCAGGCCTGAACTCTGGCGTTGCGGTTGCTGCTGCTGCTGCTGCTGCTGGGGCTGGGGTGCCATGGGCGGCCCCATCATGGCCCCGGAGCCGCCCATCATGCTGTTGTTCATGGCCATCTTGCTCATGCTGTTGTTCATCGAGTTCATCGAGTTCATGCTGCTGTTCATCGGCCGCATGGCCGCCGCCATGCCCGTGCCGTTGGCGCCCATCATGCTGTTCATGCTGCCGGTCGCGCCAAAGGCGGAGGGCTGCTGGCCGAAGGACGACGTGCTTCCGAAGGACGACGTCGAGGCGTTCCGGTGTGGACTGCCCGGCGGCGGCGGCAGGCTGAAGCCCGAGGGCGTGCCGGTCTTGCTGCCCGGCGGCGGCGCCAGGGAGAAGGACGAGGCCGAGGACTGGGTCTGCATCGGTGGACGCTGCTGGTTGAGGCTCATACTTGCCATCGACGACATGGACGAGGACATGGTATGATTCGTCGCGGTGGAAGCCCAGGGATTGGCGGCGGCCGTCGTGGACGACGAGGACCCCCAAGGGTTTGCCGGGGCGGCCTGCGGGCTCGTGACCGTGGAGCCGCTGTTGCTGGCTGGCTGAAGAGGTTGGGAAAACTGCGTCGACGAGGGCTGCAGGGCTTCGATCCTGTTCAGATCGGGAGTCACGGTACGGAAGGCCGGTGCCGGCTTGACGGCGTTGGCTGCCGGCGTGGGCGTCGACCACGAGAACGAGGGCGCTGGTGGCGACTTGACCGTCTGGGATATCGAGGACCGCGCCGTGGCCGGCCCTGCGTCCCAGTCTGCGTCCATGGGGCTGGTCGCGCCGCCGCTGCCCGTAACCTTGCCCTTGACCAACCGTTCGAAGTCATCCTCGGTGGCGCCGTTGGTTGTATCAAAAGTGGTGCCCGTAACGCCCCCAAAGGCCATAAAGTCCTCGTTCTCGAGCGCCGTACCGTTCGACGCTCCGGACAGCTCTTGCAGCTTCTTGGTTTGTTCGTCTTCGACCCGCTTGGAGAGGGTCTTGATCAAGCTCATGAACGTCTGGAATTGCTTGAGGTCCAACAAGGGGCCCAGACTCATGCTCCAGAGGATCGGCAGCACCTCCATGGCCACGAAATCGGCATCCGCCACATCGCCGATAATGCGAAGCACGTTTAGGGCCGCTATCATAACTGCTGGCTCCTTGGTCTTGATAGCCTTGATCAACGGGATGATTTTCTGTCGAGTAGTATGTCAGTCAAGCCGAAAGCGAGGGATTCAAGGGAACAAGGGCGCTTCATTACCTCCTGCATGGTGTATTTGTCCAGGGCGCTTGAAGACGACGTTTTCTTCTTCTTGTCGGCGCTTAAGCCATCCAAGCCATCGTCACCACCCGCCGGGTCGTTTGAGCCCCCACAGAGGACCACGAAGGCTTGCAAGCCCCGAACTTTGATGGCCAGGCTGTTCGTCCTGCTGAATACCATGGCAATGACCGGGAAGAGTTCATTCTTGATAGTGCTAAAGTCTAATACGGGCAGCACGTTGGGTAAGCCTCGCATAGCAACGTCCACGATGGCCGGTGTTGGGCATTCGATCGCCGTCATGATGATAGGGAGAATATCTGCGAGGCAAGTCAATGGACGGATTTCGTAAATATGAGCACACCGTTTTCCGACGCTTACCATCCTTGAATTCCTTGCCCGAGCAGTTGTTGGTAATGGCGGAGGTATTTTCCAATACCACCATGAGACCGGCATCACGTGCGGGATCTTTCTCCTGTGCCTGGCTCTGCTTGACATTGGTGACAAAAATATCCTTAATCCGCGGCCGGACCTTCTCACTGAAGGCCCGTTTGGAAGAAGGTAGAAGCTCGATCATTTTGAAGACATTTTGCAGGATGAGCGAAAGAAGCTCCCTATCCTTGAGCTCTTCTAACAACGCCGGCAGGATCTTCTTCTCCATCACGGACTTGGGAAACGATGGCAGCACCTTGTTCAGGCCCCGCATAAAGGAGGCCTTCTCGTTGGGCGTCTTGGCCGGAAAGCCGTCGAGGAAGCGAATCGTGGACACCAATATGTTGTCAAAGAACTCGCTCTCCTGAAACTCCCTGGCCGTCATTCGTTGCGCGGGTCTCCTTGTTATCAGACGCGGCAGCACGTGCGCAGATAGGTCGCGCGGCAGCGGCCGAGACGAAAGGAAGCCATTTTGCGCCGAGGGCACAGAGGAAGAGGAACTGAAGAGTCTCTTGTAGCTCGATACGCTGGAGTTGCATTCCAGGGGCGACCGGTGTGGCGAGTTGTACAAGGCAATGCAGAGCAAGCCGAGCGAGAACATGTCGGCGAAAGTATTGAGATTGTTATCCAGGACGAAGTCGGGAGAGGTGTAATCCAGGTTCAGCTGCACGAACCGAGGCAGGCGCGGGTCCATGTTGAGGGCCTCGGAAAGGCTGATGGGCTGGACCGAGGTGGGCTTGGTCGAGTTCTCAGGGGGGCTCGAAAAGGCCAGGCCGCTGATTTTCCAGTCCGACTAGAATGGACAGGCGTGAGCACGCGAGGAGGAAGGGGCCAGTGAGTCGCCGAGCAGACATACCTTGGCGTTGACGAGGATGGCGTCGGGCGTCAGGTTGCCGTGGACCAGACCGGCGTTCTCGTGCAGAAACTCGAGGGCCTTGGACACCTGCAGCAGGCCTTTCTGGATTTCCAATTCGTCTATCTCCAGTTCCCGCCGCCGGCGCGTGCCATCGGGCTCCTCGGTAACATAGCGGCTGGAGCGGCCGCCGCTACGCTCCTGGTCGTCTTTTTCGGTGAGAAGGCTGGCCAGGGACGCCGTCACGGGCTCCGTCACGAACTGGAGGCCGCCGCCGCGCGTCTCCTCGACGGGCTCGACGAGCTCCAGCACGTTCGGGTGGCGCAGGCGGGCGAGGGACGAGGCTTCCTTCTTCAGGCGCTCGACGACCTCGTCGGTGCATCGTTTGAAAGCGGCGGCGCCCGAGCGGCCGATGGAGTTGCCATGCGAGTCCAGCGACTTTTTCTCGAAGACGAAGACCGAGTAGGGCTTTTTGGTCTTCTTGGCCGTGGCATCGTAGATCTTCCACGGGCCGGCGACCGACGTAAGGTTCGGCGAGATGGTGTAGTTGCTGTTGATGTTGGAAGAGAAGCTCTTCAACGACGAAAACATGGCTTCGGTACGGGGCACCCCTCGGCCCTCATGCCCTCATATCGCGAGCGAGACGAGACAGGGCAAGGGAGGCGAGAGAGAGAGAGGACGACGGGTCGGCGCAGCGGTCGGCTTCTGCGAATCTGGGGAGGGGGCGAGGGGGAGGATTCGGCGCAAGGGCTGCGAGGCTCCAGCGACTGGACTGTATGTAACTATGCGCCCCGTCGTTGTGCGCAAGTCGCCTCGGGGCTACCGCATTCGTCGGTCACGTCAGCACGGGGGAAACGAGTCGGGACCCCCAAAACGAGGTGTTACGGTCGGGAGTCGCAACAATGCGCCGCCGTTCGAGAATCAGACAAAGTCGGGTTCGGGGGAACCGGTGCACAGCCAGTTGCACGGGGGACGGAATCGATCACACGTGGAGATTAGATGGTATAGACAGCCACACGCGCTGGGCGGGAAGAGGCGATGATGGTCAGGCCGTTCGTATGCAGTTTCGCTCAGGTGCGTGTTCCCATCAAGCCACATGAACTTGTAAGACAATCAGCTTTATGGGACGGGATGGGGATGGGGATGGGATGGGATGGGACGGGAATGGATCCCAGGCACATAAAGTAGAGCTCCAGCTGTACAGTTTCAATGGGAAGGATGTAAGCTAGTAGGTATGTACAGTATGTACCGATGTAGATCAATCAATCCAATAGAGAGCCCAGAGTTGGGCCGCAAGAACTGAACTGGAGCCACCGTCGCGGCAACGAGGGGGGTTTTCGATGGGTGGAGCAGCAGCTCCTGGGTTCGAGATTCCTCTCTCAAGGGCCCTGACGCTGAAGCTGAAGCTGAAGTTGAAGGGGGAGGAGGAGGGGCGGTCTCGCCTACACGACGGGCACGTACATACTACTATTACTACTACTGCCTGCATCTTCATAGCATCTAGTACTGACTGTTCGATTGATGTAATTTACATGCCCGTCCATACATCTACTACTGGAGCCTTAGGACACAGGGTCCACTGACAGGATAGCTGTACGTATGTATTTCTGGTGTATCAGAGTAAAGGGACCTGAGCGGGCTGTTGTTACTAATCCATCTTCAACTAGTGCCGCTGGTGGGCCCGCTTGCTATGTACATATCGCCGCCGCATTCATGGGATTGAATTCACCATTGCATTCTTCTGTCTGTTTGTCGATCGGTCTGATCTGTAACCCACCATTCATTCATTCATCCATCCATCTCATCTACGACCGTTGACTGCATAGGTCTTGTATATTCACCCGGTTCGGCTGTTCCGGGGGAGATGATTGGGCAGTTTGGGCGGGCTATTCTTCTACGCCCATGATATCCAATGGGACCCTAGAGGTCGTTCAGCCCCCCCACGTCCTGGACTACCTTACTATGTACCTACATCTTACATGGGATAGGTCGATATCGTGGTATTTCTTTCTGCTTACTTGCCGGGCCACTACTATACATACTGCAACCTACATACTTCCCACTAGCCGACTTACCGACATCCCATGCCTGCTTGCTGAGGCCGGGGGGCCTGGCAGTCGGGGCTGGGGTCTGGGTCTGGGTCTGGGTCTGGGTCTGGGGGCACTATTTGTATGGAGTCGGGCTCGGTGCTACCAGACACGTACGATTCGCCTGGACTGACTTGCATGCAGGGCTTCCCTCCGATAGCGCAGCGGCCCGTCCGGTAGACGCTCCGGCCGACGGCGCACTTTTTCCCATGACATCCCCATGCGACTGACGGTGCCGTCCGACTGTCGCTCCCCTAACCCCCCCCCCCTTCTCTTTTTCCCCTTCTTCAACTCTGCGCTTCGGCCATTGACTCCATTGTCCGCGGTTTACCTGCCCTCTCGCTCCTTCCACCGTCCCTGGCCTTGTTTCCCCTCGTTTCCTGCCTCTTGCCCGTGCCCTTCCCCCCTGGAGATTCCGCGCCATGAGCATGTTGCGACAGGTGCTCCCCCGGGCCGGCCGGGCCTTCAAAGCGCCCGCCGCCCGCCAATGGCTGCCGATCGGCACCCGGCAGGCCGCCGCCCGGTGGTATAGCATCCAGCCCGAAGCCGCGTCAACGTCTAAGCAGCGCGGACTCGACGCCTCCAGGTTGTCCATCACCAAGACCGATGCGCCCAAGCCGCTCCAGGACCCTGCCACCCTCATCTTTGGCAGGGAGTTCACGGGTACGTGGGCTGCCCATCCCCCCCCGCCACCCGCGAGGCGCTCTTTCCCGGCCTCCCCCCGTACTGACACGTCTCGCCAGACCACATGCTCACCATCGAGTGGACCCAGCAGGACGGCTGGCTGGCGCCGCAGATCCAGCCCTACCAGAACCTGTCGCTCGACCCCGCCACCTGCGTCTTCCACTACGCCTTCGAGTGCTTTGAGGGCATGAAGGCCTACAAGGACAAGGCCGGCAACGTGCGCCTCTTCCGGCCCGACAAGAACATGGCCCGCCTCAACAAGTCGTCGGCCCGCATCGCCCTGCCCACGTTCGAGCCGACGGCCATGATCGAGCTGGTGTCCCGCTTCGCCCAGCTCGAGTCGCGCTTCATCCCCGACCGGCGCGGCTACTCGCTGTACCTGCGCCCGACCATGATCGGCACCCAGAAGACGCTGGGCGTGGGCCCGCCCGGCAGCGCCCTGCTCTACGTCATCGCCAGCCCCGTCGGCCCCTACTACCCGACGGGCTTCAAGGCCGTCTCGCTCGAGGCCACCGACTACGCCGTGCGCGCCTGGCCCGGCGGCGTCGGCGACAAGAAGCTCGGCGCCAACTACGCGCCCTGCATCGTGCCGCAGATGGAGGCCGCCTCGCGCGGCTTCCAGCAGAACCTCTGGCTCTTCGGCCCCGAGGAGTACGTCACCGAGGTCGGCACCATGAACATGTTCGTCGCCCTGCGCAACCGCGAGACGGGCCAGAAGGAGCTCGTCACCGCCCCGCTCGACGGCACCATCCTCGAGGGCGTCACGCGCGACTCCATCCTCGACCTCGCGCGCGAGAAGCTGCAGCCCGAGGGCTGGATGATCTCGGAGCGCAAGTACACCATGCGCGAGCTCGCCGACGCCGCCGACGAGGGCCGCCTCCTCGAGGCCTTCGGCGCCGGCACCGCCGCCATCGTGAGCCCCGTGCGCGCCATCAGCTGGAAGGGCCGCATGGTCGACTGCGGCCTCGGCGAGCACGAGGAGTCGGGCGAGATCGCCCTGCGCATGAAGGGCTGGATCGAGGCGCGCCAGTACGGCGACGAGGACCACGAGTGGAGCTACGTCACCAAGCCCTGAGCCGGCGGCAATGGGGGAGAATAGAAGGCGGGGCCGGGGGCGATCGGCAGCGTTGGGGGGACTGCCGGATTTCCGCGGTCCCATAGACGGGGGTGGGGGTTGTATCTAGACACGGCGTTGGCGTGTGCATACAGCTTGTGTTAGAAAGCTGGGGCCAGGGAAGTGCAATTTGGTTTTTGGTTTTCCTGTCGCATGCCGTGTTGTCCCGAGTGACCGTCCCTCGTTTCCCCCGATGCGCTCCGCCGAGAGTCATGGCACCAGAGCAGCGGGGTAACTAGTTAGTGGCACAGGTTGGACGGCAACAAGAGAGATCCTCCGTCGGCGAGCAGTCGCCTTACATCACGACGGCAACCCGGTGGGTCGGGGAGTGATCCTGGTCTATAATGCTTCTCTAACCGGGGCACTCAGCAAACAGCAACGTGAGAGCCGGGAGCTGTAGAGGGAAACAATGAAAGCGAGGTCATGTACAGAAAATGGGAGGGGGGCGGGCAACGTCATGCCGCTTTTATCCCGCGGGTTCCTCCAGCCAACCAGGGACGGGCTCGGCGGAGTAGAGCTTCCTGGTCATCCTTCATCCACTGCATCCCCGATGCACTACTTCTTCTCGGGGTCCTCCAGGATGCCCTCGGCCTCCAGTCGCCTCCGCGCCTCCTCCAGAGCCCAGGTCTGTATCCTGCGGTACGGGTCAGCATCAGCTCGGCCAAATTATGCCGCGCGCCCCCCCGTCGGTCGGGGTAGAGTCATAAGAGCTTGCGCTTCCGGACGTGCCAAAGACGCAGGACCAACTCCCCGCCCACGCCCCACGGCGCGTCAGGGCATAAGGGAGAGGAGGCCTCCTAGAAGCAGTTGGGGCGCTCTCTCCCTTTTTGCCCGTACGCGAGCTAAAAAAGACACAGGAGAACAGGGGAGAAGGAGGGGAGGGGGGGGTTGTGGGGAGAGGGGAATTGGCGGCCGACTCACGAGGTATCGGGCTTGAAAGCGTAGGCGACGGCGGCCAGGAACAGGGAGCCGCAGAAGCCGTAGTAGAAGGGCGTCTCCCAACCCTCCTTCTGGTACTTCTCGCCGGGCTTGACGCCGAACAGCCAGCCGCTCGGGGGGTCGTACTGGGGGCCGTGGCTGCCGGGGCGGGCGGCCGAGGCGGAGAAGGACCGCGCGGCGGGCGGGAGGGCGAGGGCGCGGGCGGCCCGGACGGCGGCTTGCGGGCGCATGGCGGGCATGGCTTCGGGTGTGGGCGAGCGAAAAGGGGCGGGCGCGGGGACGTTTTTGGTTCGGGAGCCCCCGATAATCGGTCTTTCGCGGGCGGGCGGGCGGGCTGGGGCCGTCTTTCGGGGGGGGAGTTGTGTGTTTTCCTTTCCCCTTGCGTGGGCGGGCGCGTGGGCAGGGCGTAGGCGGAAAAAGGGGCGGCGGCTTCCCGATGCTCTGGGTAACTTGATGGGGAGGGGGGCGCAAAGTCGTCGTCCCTCGGTGGGTGTGAATGGAGGGTGATGGAAAGCCGAGTCCTTCGACCGAGACGTGTGAGGTGCAGCTTGAGGAGAGAATGCCCGGGCCCGGGGAACCTCTTGGTTGGGCGGTTGCGGAGTGGGTCGGAAAGTCACGTGTGGCGCCGGATTATGTCACCCGCCAGACTTTCTTTCCCGGCCGCCCGTCTGCAAATAAATTCGAGAAAACCCAGCACTTGGCCATCTTTTTTCTCCCACTGCAACACGTCCGCCTCTCGGCGGCCTGGCATCAGCTCCCTGATCGCGGATGCTCGTTCCTTCTCGCGCGCGCTCCCGCCGGGCAGCGAGCGAGTGGCTCGTCGCCGCGGTAGGGGAGTCTTGATGCCTCGCTTTCTCCAATGGTAAGAAATTCTCCCAGCTCTGGCTGGTTCGCATGCTTTCCCATGCTTGCTTGCCTGCCCTTGGCGCGCCTCGGCGCGCCTCTCTTTTTCTGATGACAATCTCTTCTTAAGAACGGCCAACTGAATCTCCATGTTGACTTTCAAACAAATCAAGCTCAACAGTCTGATCTACACAGCACACTTTTCCCCCTTTGCTGCATCTCCTGGTCACGGACCTCGCTGACTCGTTCTAAAGCTCTAGGTACCCGGACATCAAGGCAACGCTATGCTGCTGCTCGCGTGGCAGCCACTCAGCAGATGCTCGAGGCGGCATACTCAACAAGGCCGCTGGACAACGGCTCAGTTTTGTATGCCGCACCCGGGCGGTAACACCTCAACGTAAGTCTGCCACGAGTCCCTATCGACTCCCATCATCTTGCACCACTCGCCTCTGCCTTTCCCCGTCCACATGATTCAATATTCCACACATTCGCAGTTTCCACTCGAGCTTTCCGCCTACGAGCCTTTTAGGAAAGCAGATGAGGGTTGCAAGTCCTTACCTTGGATGTATGATTGGACACATCGGATACCTCATCATGTTCATGGCCAACCACCCTGTGACATTGGCTAACGATACGATTAGGTCATTTAGAATGATGATGATGCATCGATGACAAATCAAGATAGTTTCGAGGCTTGGTGATGGTAAGTACGCGATTTGGATTTTATAAGCAAAAATAGATGAACATGAACAGTTCCTCGTATACCCTGTTGTTAGTCTCCAATCTGTCTATGCGATCTTTTCATATGTGATTACCCCCTCGCTCTGGTCTTCCATGTATTCGACGACCATTTGCTCTACGCGGCCGCTCGGCCCGATCCGGAACTCCGCCTTGCCCATTTGCCCCAGCAGCTGGTTGGGTGTATTCTTCATATCCATGAGGATGACCCAGAACTCGCCCGAGACGTGGGCAAAGTCGTACGTGAGTTGCCACACCTCGTCCTCACGCGAGCCCTTGAGCTTGCCCGTTCTCACCGCCGTCGGCTCGGCCGGGGCATCCGACGGCGGTTCGACCATCTCGAGCGTCAAGTTGTGGTAGGCAGGGTGCGAGTATACTCCCGTGTACTCGCGTAGCTGCAACGCGGGCGGGAGAGGAGGGTTGGCGCGGGTGGGATAGAGCTTGTCGACGGCGGTCCCGAAGCGGGAGAGCGCCTTGTCCACCGCCTCTCTGCCCCTATGTGTGCAGTTGTTCGTTAGCCCTGGGCACCAGGCCAAGAGGCCGGGTCATACAGTATGAGGAAGGCGAATGACTTACGATGCAACCCAGTCGATTCGGTCCTTCTCGGGGACGCCCAGCTTGTCGTCGAGCAGCTTCCGGATAAGGACCTGGCCAGCCAGGTTGCTGGTCAGGGCCGTGTTGGCGAGCGTGACGACGCCGAAACCCAGGTCTGGCAGGAACATGACATTGGCGCCGTATGCCTCCATACCGCCGGTATGCGCATAGAGGGGATGACCACGATACGTGCCCACTTGCCCTGCAGCATTGAGAATCAGTAACCGCGCCCAAAAAAGGCATTCCTTGACGCGTGTCTCGCCGCCGTCCTTGGGCTAAAAGACCAGAAAGAGTAACGAGAGTATAAGGGTGGGTGGTTCACGCCGAAAGGGGCTTCAAGGAACACCAATCATTACTTACAACCCAGGGCGTACGAGACGGCCCCGTCGAAGCCCTTGGCACTGCCGGCCGTCACGATGCGCGGCGTCCGCACTGCGGCGTGTCCGTCCTTGGACAGCGGCGCCGCCTCGTCGAGCAGGCACCGCAGCCATTTGGTGTAGTCCTCCACATTGCTGACAACGGCACCGGCACCGCTCCTACAACGAGTCAGGGTGAGAATTTCCTCGCAAGGGGAAAAGAGAATACATCCTTGTGTCCGCTTCGTGTGGCGGGCTGAATCACAGGGAAGGTACCTCAGGGGGAAACGGAGTGGCGGGGTGCTTACGCCTCGTTCAGGTCCTGGGGCTCGATGGGCCGGAAGCCGCCCTCGTCGGTCGAATAGTCCCACCAGTAGCCCATGGCGAGGTCCTCGGGCGCGTCCCGGGCCTCCTCGCGGCTGAAGTAGGTGGCGTTCATGCCCAGGGGCCGCCAGAGCCATTCCCGGAGCGTGGCCCCGACCTCGCGGCCCGTGAGCGTCTGCAGCACGTGCGAGGCGACCATGTACATGAGGTTGCAGTAGCGCCACTGCTCGCGCGGCTCGCCGACCGACGGCAGGTCGCGGAGGCTGCGGGTGATGTCCCGCATCGTGGCGTGGTGCCGGTCGGGGCCGTACCGTGTCGACAGCGCCTTGTCATGGCGCGGGAAGCCCGTCCGGTGCGACAGCGCATCCTCCTATGGCAGGACTAGGCGTCAGTAGTTTTCCTGTAGGGGGAGGGCTCTCGCGGCGTGTGTTCCGCGGCCGCGTGGGCCTAGATGCGCAGTCACAACAAGCCACCGGAATACAAAGACAAGTAGCTGTTGCGTCGGGGGCGATAGAGAACACTTAAGCCTTCCTTACCAGCGTCAGGTGTTCCTGGGCCCAGTGGTCCGAGGGTTGCAGCACGAAGTCCTCCCGAATCAGACTGGCGATCGGCGTCCGCCACGACAGCCCCGGCACGGTGCCCGCGTCGATGAGCTGGGTGAAGGCGGCCGTCGTGAAGGCCTTGGTGGTGCTGCCGCCGTAGAATAGCGTCGACGGCGTCACGGGCGTCGACGGCAGCGTGGCGTGGCCGTAGCCCTGGACACGTACAACTGCTCAGCTCTGCCACGGGAACCCTCGACGGACGAGCCGCGGAAGAGAGAGAGGGTGGGGGGGGGTTGGTCCTCGGCGCGTGCGTGGATACAAAACTCACCGCCGTCCACGCATTGCCGCCGTCCACGACGCCGATGGCGAGGCCGGGTACGTGAAACTCCCGCATGGTGTCGAGCGCGAACGACTCGAAAGCCTGGTCCAGCCGCGTATCCTCGCCCTGCAGCACCTTTTGCGAGGCCATGGCTCCCGTAGGCGCTGAGGTCGTCAAGAGCAGTGCGGTGGCAGAGCCGGTTGCCAACTTCATGTCGGGATCGCGTGGGAAGCTTGTCTGGACATCAATCGGGATGCGCCTGTTGCTGTTCGGGCCGAGGCACTCTCTCACTTCGAGGGCGTCTTGCCCAAAAGGTTGGAGGGAAGGGAAGCAATGGACACTGAAGATTCGGTCCAGGCTGATTGGGATTGCGATGACAGGACTCGAGTCGGCACTTTATGTGTTCCTTCAAGTCGTGGGAGATGGGAATTACACGGCGGTTGCAGAGAACCCCGCTATTGATTGTCGGAGGTGCAGCGTCTCACCCGCCCTATTTACGCCTACCCGTACATGGGCGGAGAGGAGCTAGATAGGAACGAATCACGATAAGCCTTCAGGGCCGCTGGGCTTCAAGAGACGAGTTTAATAAGGAACGCAATACGGTGCTTTATTGTGTATCGGTATTTCAAATCGACTCTATGAATGAACCCATGCCGCCAGCTCTAAATGCCTCCTATAATCTAATGATCCACCGTATAACGCCTTGCCACCCAGTATAATGCCTCCCAATCCACGATATAACGCCTTCAGAACCGGCTCCGGTACCAGCTACTAGCACCAATCGGCCAAAGCTGCCGCCAATTGTTGGCGAACCATGGCCTCCTCGGACCGCGTGCCGTTCGACGACTCCGAGATGCCGGCCGCCCGAGAGTCATGGACCACCTCGGCCAAGCTGTCGATGGCCGCTACGGTGCTTTGCACCTTCTCTGCCTCCTTTTGGAGGCCTTGAAGTTGATCAGCAATGCCGATGAAGCCGGCAATGCTGACCGAAGAGATTCGGTCACCCTCAGGCGGCTGAGACCCCAGTTCCGCCAAGTCGCGCTTCGCGCCCTCAAAGACCGCGATCCGGGCCTCGCCAATGGCGGTCACTTGCAGGAATCTGGCCGTGAACTCGGGCCAGTGGCTCGTGAGCCGGCGGCAGCTCGCAACAGCGCAGACGAAGTCCTGGCTCCTGGGGAGGAGGCGAGCGTCCACATCGTGGAGAGTTTCTCCAACCAGGGCTTGGTAGGACTTCGTATCCTCCAGGAGCTCTTGCCTCTGGTCGGGCGTCTTGGCATCCTGGTAGGCCTGCCACCTGGGTCCGGCTTTGCCCTGCATCCGAGCGATCTTCTTGATCTTGGCTTGGCGTGCGCGAGCGCTGCAGACTTGGAGGGGGTTGAACTGTAGCCGGGCCTTACGTAGCTCAGCGTCCTGGAGTCCCTAAAGTCAGCAAAAGGAACGAGGGGATGGAAACGGGGGTCAGGGAGTCGTAGCGACAGTTGTGTAAGGTATCTCGTGTGTACTTACATATCCATCTCTAAATGAGATGAGTGTGCGAAAGGCCCTGTATAATTTGTCCCTCGGGCCGGAGTCACGAGTCGCCGTGGACTTTACCAAGTAACTGCGGTGCACCTCTTCTTCCGTGGCGTCGGGACGCAAGCCGAGAATGGTGTAGAAGTTGTTGGTGCTTGAGACAGTTGGCGACTCCATTATAAGATCCACAGATAGTGGGCGTGTGTATAAGGTCAAGGGAATAGATGAGTATCCAGCAACCAGCCAGAAGAAGGAAATATGGTGTGGGGAGAGCAGTGGGCGTGGGTATAAGCTCAAGGAAATAGATGGATATCCAGGCAACCAGCCAGAAGAAGGAAGTTACGGAGTGGGGAAGGCAGTGACAACCTCAAGGGGGCAGTAGCTCTTGAACAAAATGCCTGAAGGGGTACACAAGTACCTTTAAGGACCTTGCAGGAGAGAAGGAGAGGGGGTTGAAGACAGTGAGATGATTATGGAATGGGAACTCAAGTAATGTCCAAAAATGAAGGATAGTCTCGTAAAACCTGTCAGAGGATGGATGTTCTCAAACCGATCAGAAGATGGCAGATGTCGAACATGTCTTCTGTGGCAGAGGAGGATGCCTCATATATACGAATTACCCAGCCAAAGTGCACAACTTAGCCCGCCTACCGTCCAACTTACTTACGATAACTCCCTCATGTTTTTTGGTTGGAAGGGGAGGCTGAGTTATATGCACACTCCCCAGCATCTACTCCCGTGTGAACGAGCATTTTTGCCCTTTCCAATAGAAGGTTCTTCGACTGGTGGACGTCTCCACATGGGGTTGAGGGGGTTTCTGGACGTAACTCTGGTCGCTACGCCCGGCCGGGACTGATCGGAGCAGTCCTTCACCCTCGGCGCACCTGATCATGGAAGTGAAGAGGAAAGAGGTACGTATTCCGTTATGTACTTGGGCACACCACAGTATATATGGATGGCGGCCGTCTGCAAGCAACAGAGGTTGGTTATTCACCTCCCTCGACAGCGACTTCCTCAATCTCCTCCTCTTGTTTCCTCTTTCCCCAGAACCCTTTCCCATAGCTTACACAGATTTCCTCACCTAGAAGGCGGGTTGGTCAAACGTTAGCCCTTTCGACGCTGTGCCCCCAAGCGCGGGTATCTAACAATATACAAGACAACCAAAAAGAGAAGAAAAAGGTTACACTAGAGGCAATGTAGTATTGTACTAAAATATTCCCTAAAATGAGAGGAAGTTGCACTTGAGGTGACTCATCGTTGTGCCAATCCAGGTACGGCGGTAGCAAGTCACATCAAGGTTGAGGTGGCTTGAGATTCGGAAATGAGAGAATAGTCCACATACTGGAAGGCAATTGCCTAGAAAAGAGCAACACGCCAGAAAGGTGGTCATCGCACCAAAGGATCAGGGATGTACTCAAAAAGGCAGAAAAGCTCAAAAAGGCAGAAAAGCTCCCAACAGAAAATTCCAAGCAGTGACACACACTGGAGTGTGGACACAGACAGGCTCGCGCCCAATACTGAAAGAGGTACGTACCTTTGGCAATGCCCTGCGCGGCGGCGGCGCCCTTCTTGCCGGGGGCCTTCTTGGCGGCGGGCAGGACGAAGACGGCCATGGCCTTCTCGGCGCGGCGGGGGTCCCAGCACTCGCGGAACTCGGCGTTGGGGCGGGGGCGCACGCCGCGGTAGTCGTTGACGAAGCGGGCCTCGTTGCCGGCGGCGGCGGCGTCGACGGCGACGCCGGCGTCGCGGTCGAGCCAGAGGTCGTAGTCGGAGCGCGCGTGGGCGGCGGCGTGCGGCGGCCGCGCCGAGTGCACCACGCCCACGTACGGCACGACGAGGCTGCCCGGCGCCAGCGCCCGCGCCGCGAACAGGCCCGCCTGCCCGCGCGCCGGGTGGCCCGCCGCCGCCACGGGCGCGATCCGCACCGCCGCCGACGGCCCCCGGGGCAGGCCCGCGGGCAGGCAGGCGGCGTCCTCGATGTCCCCGCGCACCTTGAGCGCCTGCCGCTGGTCCGGGGCCAGGTGCGGCGCGTAGGCCGGCTCCGTCAGGTAGGGGAGCGAGGCCGGCCAGTTCTTAGGCGTCGCCTGCCGGCTGCCTTTGCCCATGCTGAAGAATCATGTGGGTGTAGACGCACACACGATTGGACGAATCTCCCGAAAGCAGCCTTTGCGGGGGGCAACAAAAGAAGAGAAGCTTTTGGCTGAACGAAGTTCGGATGAGGTCGTTTTCGCGTGGTGTCAATGGAGTCGGTCCATGGCACCGAATCCAAACGTTAAACTTCCATTGCTGGGTTATATTCTAGAGAGGTCCATTACTACCTGATTCTACCAACCAATTAAATTGGACGTTAGCATTGACTGGGTAAGTACTTGAGTACATGTAGTTAACCAGCCCGCCCACCAGGTGAATATGGAGGGTCAGACAATAAGTACTGTAGGCCTGTGAACCTCTTTTCAACCGACCTAGAAAAAAGAAATGCTCTCAAAATTACCTGCATGCGTTCTTGATTGCACCTCACCTACACGACGAGAAGCTTACTTAATTGCTCATTCAGCTCTGTGGCCCCGAGAGAAGGCCCAGAATGCTGCGTCTACGGTTCGGTTCCATGGAGTTCACTAGGGAGGTGTTGTGGTACAATGTGGTTCCAAGCGTCCCTGGCGAGACATAGCTGGCCTCGATACCATCCGGGCAGCGACTCAGAGAATTCCGGTTGTGAACCTCCCCCAAGGGCACACATATCTTTCTGGGAGGACACAGATGAATGGGTGGCGAGGCGGTGGCGTCATGCCACATCCGGTATATTGCAAACCGTTGGCCAGGCCATGCCTCTGAAGAGCAGAGATGTCGCGATGATTGACTAGTCGTACATTCCGTTACTTTTACATTTTGATTCTTCTTTCGGTCTGCCCCCGCAGCTCTTACCGCGGCGGCATCTTGAGCCGCTTCTCGAGCGAGACGAGGACGGGCCTCGGCACGCGGAGGCGCTGGCCCAGGACCAGGGCGCCCGTAAGAAGGGCCAAGGCGCCGGCTTGGTGCGCGGCCGCCAGCGGAATGGGCACCATGTAGATCAGAGTGCTGATGCCCAGGGCGACCTGCAAGGACACCAGGTGCACCACGCCCAGCATGCCTTTTCGCACGTCCGTGGGCATGGCCGCGGCGACCTTTCCGCGCCGGGAGTAGGCGAACAGGGCCAGAATGGCGCAGAAGGTGGTCGTGGCCAGGATGCGGTGGTCCAGCTGGACCAAGCTCGGGTTCTCCAGCATGTTGCGCCACCAAAGATCCGAGCCGTCCTCGGCGCGGCAGTAGAACTTATCCCACAGCTCGGTGCGAGGCGGCGTCAGGCCCAGGCCCATCTTGGGGAACTCGTTGTAGATGAGCCCGGCGTCCAAGCCCGCCACCAGGGCCCCCGAGACGACCGTGGTGAAGACCAAGGCCGTCAGCGCCAGGACCGACCTCCTGAAGGGGGCCAGGGCCGGGTTTTGGAGGGCCGCGATGGTCTTGGCGGCCGCCGCCGGGTCCGCCAAGAGGCGTCTCGTCCGCAGGACACTGAGGCCCGCCAGGAGCATCCAGCTGTAGCACACAAAGGCGGTCGACAGGTGGGCTGTCAGGCGGTACTGGCTCACGCGGGGGTGGCTGCCGGGGGCGAACAGATCGTCCGTCAGCCCGCTCTTGACCATCCACCACCCGATGAAACCCTGGAAGCCGATGAGGCCGCTGATGCCCACGAGGTGGACGGCCAGGCGCTTCGTCACGCGGCGGCGCGCGATGAAGTACAGGGTGGGCAGCACGAAGGACATGCCGATGAAACGCCCCCACAGGCGGTGCGCCCACTCCATGAAGTAGATCTTCTTGAACTCGGCCAGGTCCATGTGCGAGTTCAGCAGCTTGAACTCGGGCGAGGCGCGGTACTTGTCGAACTCGGACTCCCAGTCGGCCTGGGAGAGCGGCGGCAGCGAGCCCGTCACGGGTTTCCACTCGGTTATACTCAGACTAGGCCCCCTCTCGCACGTCAGTCGCAGGGGGGGAGGGGGGCGCAGAGGGGGAGGGGCACGTACCCGGACTCGGTCAGACGGGTGAGCCCGCCGAAGACGACGATGCCGAAGACGCTGACGGCGCTGCCAATGAGCCAGTACCCAACCGACTTGGAGCTGGCCTCGGGCCAGGCGGCTTTGGCGGGCGCCGTCGAGGCCGCTTGGCTACGGGCAGCGGCAGTGGCGGCGGCGGCGGCGGGCGACGCGGTGCTGGCATGCCGTACGAGGCGCAGGATGCGCGAGGACGAGGACGGCAGCGGCGGCGACGGTCGCGAGCGCACGACTTGCGGGCCGAGGCATGGACGGCACGCGAACGGGGGGGCAATCGGGGCCCTCAGGGCTACGCGCCGCAGTCCGGGGCGGAGGAGCGTCATGGTGATGGGTGGTGAAACCCTCGCGAGGAGGTCCTGGGAGTTTGAACGGAGGCTTTCATCAAATCAACGCAGGGCGGGCCATCATCGAACGATGGGCGGCCCGGCTCGATTGGTAAAAGCCGAAATGCCAAGGCCCGCATCGCATGCAAGGGTCCAGCACGTCCAGTCTAAGTCCAGTCCAGTCCAGTCCCGCCGGCGTAGCTTCAGCCACACACACACACGCTTCGGGAAGGCAAAAGTCGTCGCAGGGCCACGGGATTGGTGGTGGTCTTCACTCCATTCCCACAATTGCCCGATACCCGTGACACTAGCCACTACCGTGTCAAGCGTCTCGTTTCACCTGAACATCGCACATCCATCCGTATCATGTACTTGGCCAGTACGGGCTGGCAACGCCTCACTTCACTTATTTACCGTGGGTGTATGGGCGCTTAGTGGAGGGGAGGGCAGTCCATGGGCCTTGGTCTTGGGTCTAGAAAGACCAGCGTCGGGCCTGTTGGACAATTTCTCTAATGTAGCGCACTTGTGCCCTTCGTCTTCTTCATGTGCCTGACGAGGGGGCTTTCATAGGTACAAATACAGGACGCATATCCGTCCGAGGTCTTTGGCCGCCAATGTTCTGGCTTGCGGCTTTGCCCTCCATTTTTATGCACCTTCCCTCACTGGGTCGGGCTCACTTCTTGCTGCAGCCGTTGCTCCTCGTTCTCCCCCTTCTTCTTGGCCCCGAGGAGAACCTCCTTCAGTGTCCTCCGGGGCCGGTTCTTCTCGTACAGGGGCTTGTGCTCCTCATGGGGGTCATGGTCGTCGTCGTAATCGACGTGCACAAAGGCTCTCTCCACGGAACCGAGACCTGGAGCGGCGGCGTCAGCATACGCCGGAAAACGGCTTGGGCTACCTGGACGCCCGGCTTACCTTCGAGTTTTCTCTGTAGCGTCTGGCTCACGTCGTGGGAGATCTTGAGGGGAATGTCCTTGTCCATGATGATATCCACCTCGACGTAGTATTTCTGACCGGCGTGGTACGCGCGGCACTGGGTCGGGTCAGTTCCCCCATCGACACCTGCGGCCTGCAACCAGGGGGGAGGGGGCTCGTGCGACTTACCGTGTCCACCTTGTCGATGCGCGGGTCGTGTGTCATGGACATGTAAATGAGCTTGGAGACAAACTCGTTCGGCGCCGCCTTGCCCACCAACAGCCACACCTGCTCGAAGGCGTTCGACACCCACGAGAAGAGAATAAGGAGAGCGATGCAAATGGCACCAATGGGGTCCAGGTACCAAACGAACCGGTCGCCCACGACCGACATGATCAGGCCTGAGAACGAACGCCCACGGTCAGCCTCCTTTCGTGGGGACGGGCAGGGTTGGGGATCGGCATCATTGTTCCACTTACCAAAGGCGTTAACAACAATGTCGTTGCGGTGGTCAATCTGCGCGAGGGCGGGTCAGGGGTTGTCCCTGCGTCGTAGCGGTTGTGGTCGGGAGGGGGGGGGGGGGGGGTTGAGATGATCGCACTTACGAAAAAGACGTGAACCGACGGGTACTTCCGGTAAGCCAAGCAGTAGAACATCAGACTGCCCTTGGCGAAGATGGCTACGCTCACAAAGATGATGGGGATGATGTGCAGCTCGTTGGACTCGGAAGGCCCGCCGCCAAGAGTGCGTGCCGATTCGATCTGTTGGACACGGCCCGTGTGAGAAGAAGAGGCTCGGCGGCCGCGGACGGGGCTGAGCCGGCAGCCGGGGATGCACATACCAGGAGCTGGATGGCCACCGTTGTCATCAGGGCGCAGAAGAGGATAATGCCGATAGTCTCGATGCGGGTACGACCCTGCATATCCCCCCACTTTAGACGAGGGTCCCGGAGCCAGGGAGGGTCATATATCAATCATCACACGGGGCTTACCACGGGGTACTTGTAGATACTGGCTCTCGCCGCCATGCGGGAGGTGATGAGCATCACGAACGAGGACACGAGATCCATCTGATCACAGTCAACAGACGGCCCCGGGCCAAGGGGTTCGGCAGTTTACTAACAAAGGCATCGGCGGCCGTGGCAAAGAGCTATACGAAGGTGGTCAATACGGCGGGCGTATGAGGGAGATAGCACACCCGGGTTTAGTTACCGACAGCGAGCCGGTCGAGACGGCGGCATAGAGCTGGATTACGAAGAGGCAGAAGTTGACAATGAACGAGGCGTTCACGGCGAACTTGATCTTCGGCGCCACGCGAGCATCCTCCTCCACCTGCAGGCGTTCTTCATCGTCGGCGCCCAGGAACTGGTCGATGAGCTCGTTCTGGCGCGTGTAGAACTTCTTGAGCGCCCTCTTGTTGCCCTGGGGGTGATCCACCTTCATCTGGCGTTGGGTGACATTTTCGCGCCGATGGCGACCAAAGTTCATGGGATCGGCCGGGTTGAACTCGGCTGAAGATGCCGTCGCCATGGCTCCCACCGCAGCCTCGGGCACGTCGTCTGAACGGGCCGCCGAACTGGCCTGTGACTTTTCCGCCACGGCACCCGGCTCTGCGGCCTCGGGCACGGCAGCGTCGTTCACGGTAGTAGCAGGGGCCAGGCCAGCTGTGTCTTGGGCACGCGACAGGTCGTCAGCACCATCCCATGGCCTTCTTCAACAGAGCAACAACAGCCGAGCGAGGGCTGGGAGGGTGGCCAGCTGGGCTGCGCCGGCGGCCGGGCCGGGGTCTGAAGAGACCTCAAACACTTCCGGCATTCGGACGAGGTGGTTCCCATCATCCGAGGCGCGGCAGCGATGCAGCGGGATGGAGACGCGCGACCAAATGTGGGAAATCAACGTACCAGCAGTGGCAGGCTTGGGCGAGGATACATCGGGGCCCGTCATGTTCGGCGGTACGAGTCAATGCCTGGGCCGAGGATAACACAGGAATTGTCTGGGAGTGGCGAGGTGAGGAAAGACAGACGATCGCTGTACGCCTCGATGGAGAGGCAATATTATAGGGAGGTGTTGCCGGGAGGGATCCAACGCTAGCCCTGACGGTGAGGGTAGGGAGGCGGGTCAATACATGGACGCTCGAGGGCAGATGGATGGATATCCAGCTGTCACTCTCCACCCGCCAACAAGGACAAGGGCCGGCACTTGGTCATGTTATCGCGGTTTCTGGTGTTTGCCAGGGAAGATCGATCCCGAGCGGGCGCCAATTGGCTGCCGTGCTGACGCGCATCGCGGTCGCCTATCCAGTCCCAAGTGGGAAGCAAGAGAGAGAGAGAGAGAGAGAGAGAACGGGCTGGGCGGTGTGTATCCACCACCGTTGAGGGGTACACCACACCACGAGAACAAAGCACCGCGGGCCTCGACTCGCTTGTCGACGCAGCGTAATTGGAATTATTCTCTTGGCTGCAACCCCATCGGTCGCCAGGGGGGGCGGCCACCAGTGTGCGCCCACAATCAGGGTGCATCTGCCCAGATTGCGATACGCTGGGCCGCTAAGCAATGCTTGTGCTATGCTTGTCGTTTGCTTGTCTGGCCAGTGCTGGCCTCGTCTAGCACTGTCGGATCGGGAGCCGCCCAAGGAGATAGTCCTGCGCATCGTCGAGTCATCGCAACCGCATATAGAACACGGGGGCTATAGAGGCGGCTCCGATTGGCCCGACGTGTTTCGAGGCCGGACGGCATGTCGGAGAGCCGCGTACTCGTCGTCGCATTGGTAGCATTTTCATGCACGGTGCTTGCTCTCCCCCGCCTCCCCGTCCCCCCTTCAGACCGTCGTACGGCTGGGATGGGAAGCTGGAGGGCGGGCTCAAGAACCAACCCTGGGGGGGTTTTGATGGTGTTGAACTGGGTGACTGACTGGGTACCCCAGATCTCAAAACGCGCCAAGCCCTACACCGTTTCAAGCCGCGCACTAGTCACTGCCGTACTTAAAGTACACAGTCGTGCTTTCTTATCTTTTCCATCAACCCTGGAGCCAGGGATGGCGGATCGTCGCTGCTGCTCAAAACAGAGAGAACGTAATGCTGTAGCAGCAACGGGGGTCATTTTCTTTTAGGAGGGAGCCCATGTCGTCAAGACCTTCCCCGCCATGGAATATGCAACCGATCTTGCAACCTCTCCCCTCTCCACCTCTCTCTCTCTCCTCCCCCCCTCTTTCTCATTCTGCCCCATCCCATTCATGTTTCTGTCCCTTTCTCTCTCTTTTTCTGCCTCTACCCTGTCCATGCTCCCTGCCCCATCCCGTGTCGTTTCACTGTCCCATCTCTACTCTGTAGCCTCCCGCTGGCTTCTATGCTATTTTCAGTCTGGCACACTCGCCCACTCATCTCGCGCCCTGGCACGCCTCGTTTGTCGCCCCGGTGCACTCTGCTACAGCACCCGGTAACTAGCTTGTGATGAAATGCTCCGGAAAGTGAAAAAAAGAAACGTGGCAAACCTCCGACTCGCCCGCTCTTCAAGCCCCGTGCCGATACCCGGACCGCAACCGTCTAGGTCCTAAATCTATCCATTCCTCGCGAGGCTTACTTTACATAGGCTCGTGGAACCGCTCAGTGTGAGTGGGTCCGCGGCAGTTATGGAGCTGTCCGTTTCAAGGACGCTCCTCGGTCTTGTTGATCGGCCACAGTTGCGGCCAAAGGCGGCTCTGCTCGAACCATCAATTTCCCCGTAGTCCACGGCCCCCCCCCGACCACTGTTCTCCAGGCCACGGCAGTGCCCATTGCTAGGACCGCTTTTGCCCGTGGCAGCCAGACAAGCAGTCTCGGCTGGTCTCCAGGTCTCGGCAGGGCTTGGCAGGCCCTGAGAAGTCAAGGCCACTCAGGGATGGTTGCCATGGCCCGACCAGCAACCAGAAGGCAAGTCCTTGTTGCTAGAGCTGAGTGCCCTGGCCACAATGCGCGCCGCTGCCTGTTCTGGACAGTGACCTCCTGTCAACGGCTTCGCGGCTGATTACCCACTGGTCTCGCCCTGCTGCTACTGTGGCCCAACCGCCACCGGGATTCGTCACAGTGCCCCAGTTTGTGTCTTCCGGTCCCTGCAGTCCCTGTGGTCCGTGACGGGGAACATCATCTGTTCCTTCTTGCAGTCCATGCTTTCGGAGAGCCGCCCGCTGAATGTGGCTTGACTGACGACACGCGAAACCGTCTGAAAGCTCTCGCAGCTGATCGGTGGGGCCTGTTCCAGTCTATCAGGCTGTGATATAGCCCGCGACTGGGACCGGATTGCTTCATCGCCGTGTCGATGAGCCTCCAAGGCCACGACGATCGTCTTGGCGCTCTCTTTCGTCTCTTCCCAGCGGTGGGCCAAATTTGGTTCGGCTCCAGATACCCTGAGAATGATGGCCTGGGATGCAGGCTTGGCTCGGTTCCCCAGGTCTTGTCATACTGCTTGATATTAAAGCAGCCAAGAATCTCGCCTTCTCTGTTGGTTTCGCTATTCCCTTCTACTTCGTACAGAACTGACAGGAGAACGACGTCGTTCCTCTGATCTTCTTTCCTTCTCTTTCGTCTGTTTGTTTTCTTCCCTTCTCTTCGTTCGACGAAAAGAGGCTTGACGCTTCGTTTCGTCTGTTGTTCTCTTCGCAAAGCCGCCGTGCGGTTTACCTTTATCCCTTCTTTCCGTCAGCCAAGCTTTCCCACGGACTGTACCGGGTCAAAGTCGCAGGCTCCCGACTCTTGACATTTTCACCCCTTTGTCTCTCTCCCTATTTTTCCCGTTCCTTTATTTTAGTAAGCAAGATGGCTGAGGATATGCCTAAGCCGCAATGCGGCAGCGACAAGTCTGGCGAGGAGGAGTATGATTTGGCCCTGCACACTATCGGCCTGTTCCTGGTCCTATTCGCGTCGTGTCTCGGCGCTGGCTTCCCCGTTGCTGCCAAGAAACTCCCATGGCTCAAGGTGCCCCAGAAGGTGTTCTTCGTTTGCAAACACTTTGGTACTGGTGTCCTAATCGCAACTGCGTTCGTTCACGTAAGTTGGATAGCTACTTGGTTGGGGCCGGCCAAGGCCCCCAGATAGCAGTACGGCGAGCTGATAGCATGTACAGTTGCTTCCCACAGCTTTCTTCAGCTTGTCGGACCCGTGTCTCCCGGACCTCTTCATCAAGGACTACCCGCCCATGCCCGGTGTTATCATGATGGGTTCTCTGTTCTGTCTCTTCACCATTGAGATGTGGCTCAACGCCAAGATGGGTGGGCACTCTCATGGTGGTGCCATGGGATTCGAGGCCCAGCCGTCGGCGGCCGCCATGGCCCAGATGGCTGGCATGAAGCAGGGCCAGGCGCCGCACAACCACGACCACGACCAGGCCCCTCCCCGCCCTCCCCGATACGACCGCGACGACATGATGTCCGAGTCGGAGGCTGTATTCGAGAAGCAGATGGCTCAGAGAATGTACGAGGAGAACGCCAAGGCGCAGGGACGGAACCCCTACGGCGATGGCTCCGACCTGGACGTTGCCCCGTCCGAGATGCCGGCATGGTTCATCGTTTTCTATGAGCAGTACGTGCGCCAGCGTATGGAGATGATGTCCATGATCAAGTCGTCCGGTGCCACCTACCGCGAGGAGCCCAAGGCGATGCCCGCCGTGACCGCCAGCGAGTTCGATGTGGAGAACCAGGACGTCGACCCCATGGTCTACAAGAAGATGTCCATGAACATCACCCTTCTCGAGGGCGGTATCCTCTTCCACTCCGTTTTCGTCGGCATGACCGTCTCCATCACGGTCGAAGGTTTCGTCATTCTTCTGGTCGCCATTCTCTTCCACCAGATGTTCGAAGGTCTCGGTCTCGGATCCCGTATCGCTGCGGTGCCGTACCCCAAGGGCAGCCCTCGCCCGTGGCTGCTGGTCTTCGCTTTCGGCACTACGGCTCCCATCGGTCAAGCCATTGGCCTCATCACCCGCAACACGTACGATCCCAACAGCGCCTTCGGTCTGATTATTGTCGGCATCTTCAACGCTATGTAAGTCCCAGTTCGTCCGGTGTCATCCGTAGCACCCTTGGCTGACCTAATAATAGTTCGTCCGGTCTGTTGATCTACGCCGCCACTGTGGACTTGCTGGCCGAGGACTTCCTTTCCGAGGAGGCCCAGCACACTCTCTCGAAAAAGGACAGGAACCAGGCCTTCTTTTGCGTGCTTCTCGGAGGTTCGTCGACTTCCCCAACTTTGTTGTTTGGTACTTTTGCTAATGATAACCGGCAGCCGCGGGCATGTCTATCGTCGGTGCGTTTGCTTAAACAATGCACCCAGGCAGCTTCGGCCCTTTCAGGGGTGCCACAGGGGCTTCTGGGGGGCAAGCTGGTCACGACGCGCGGACGTGATGGCCACGTTCGAATATGCATGGAACGGGGTGAAATGGCGTGTCGTGGACTCGCACGCACCGTTACCTGTTCACGTCACGCGACAAGGAATAAGATACCCCGATACAACAATGCCTTTGTGGGCACCAGGAAAACACCAGTGGCGACGACACATTTCTCGCGGGTCACTTGCATCCCAAGCCAGCCAAACATACCTAGAAAGATCTCCGGCGATCCGTGTTTGCGGGATCATTTACAGTCTCTACTGAACCATTTCACGAGCCGCGGAGTTCTTTCGTTCGCTGCCCTTTCTTTATTTGTCACCTGCACGGCTGCTGTGTCACAGGCACCTCACGCATGGCGCAGAAGTATGGGTAGGACTACGCTTCGGGATGCGACCCGGAGGACCAGGAGGGAAAAGAAGGCTCACGAGTCGATGACGTGGTTCCTCATTCGAGGACTGCGCTCCCTCTCCTGCTCCACCTCACTCTGCACGTCGAGCAGCGGAAACAGGCTATTGTACAATAGAGCGGATCGACCCCCTAGCCTGGTTCGTGTATCATAGAAGAAAACAATGCTACAAGGGGGGTAGCGGCATGATACGACTTGCAGTTGTCGTCTAGACAGTTTCGAAATTCGCCAAAAGAGAATAATAACAGGAAAAAAAAACTATAAATTAGAAAATAACTATGCAAAACAAAGCTGAATTTTCTTTTTCGTGACTCTTCACTGTTGCTGCCAGCTTGGACATTAAGCTGCACGCGAGGGGCTATCTCGGATTGCTCCTGGTACGTTGTTCGAAAGGCGGAAGCCTTGTCTGGCCGAGAAGGTGTGAGGCGAAGCCAGTTCGTTTGCTTGGGCTTCTTACCGCTGGCTTAGGTATTTTAAATGGCCATCAAACGGCGGAGAGCGAAGGTCCGTGAAACTCTCGAGCGGCTTCAAACGCTGGCTGACCAAGAGAAACATAGCCAGTACGTCCAAGCCCACGACGGCTCTAGACTTCACGTCGGTGAGCAGATGCGTTGCATACGGACGCTAGGCCGCATCGGTGCACATGGAACACAGCCCTACGCGTATTGGAGAGCCCCATGCGGGTAGGACGACATCCGCGCGGCCGGGGTTTTTTGAAGTGGGGGGAAACCAGATTCTACTATGTATACACGACGGCCCTCACTGGGTAGTCCCCCTCCCCCTGGACACTTACCCCTTATTTTATTCTCCGGCGCGTTTCAACGACATCATCCGCCGGCAGCGAGGGGGGGGAAGTGGCGTGGTCAACCTCCGTTTCTCAACCCTGGCTTTGTTGTCTCTATTTCAACTACCAACCCCTCCAAACGATCGCCGCCGCCCGTTTCACCCGGCCGGCCGCACACGCCCTTACATACCCAGATACATGTACATACATGAATAACCCTGACGGCTGGTCCCTGCATCGGTAACACCCGCGGCTTCTCACATAAACTCCCGAGGTACTCCGTACATAGGCGCTTTTTAAAAACTTTTAGCCGCTGCACTATTGCAGGTGATGGTGGCGGCGGCGGTGGAAGAGGAGGAAGAGGAAGGAAATTGAGTTACCGATTACTGACTTATTCGTATTTTTACGCAGCCCCAAAGAACAGAATGCGAGAGGGAATCGTATTCCGCCATCAGAGACGAGGACGGCACAAATATCGGTGCGTCGTCCCATCTCGTCTGCGCCTCCACCCCGACCCGTCGTGAGTTGCTGTTATAGCGGAGCGAGAAGGGATTCTCCGGAAAAAAAAAAAAAAAAAAAAAAAAAAAAAAAAAAAAAAAAAAAAAAAACTCACTCGCCTATACCTAAGGCCGCCTCGAAAGCGCCTTTCTTTGTACGTTATCCCCCTCCCTCCTTCCCTCCCCTCCCTTGCCCTAGTCCTCCAGGACAGAATGAAGCGGCACGGAAGGGGAAAGCGGGAAGGGAGCCGACGAGAAAGCATGGGGAAAAGGGGGGGCAAAAAAAAGGTCCTGAGGCGCCAAGCCGTAGCCAAGATGCCCCCCCGAGAGCCACACTCGGCCTTCATGCGCCAGCCACCATGCCCTCCCGCCTCCCGGGAGACCGGAAACCCGGCCCTCCGCCCTCCCCTTTGACAAATACCTAACACGCCTCGCCGGGTCAGGCACACACACACACACACACACACACACACCCGGGCCAAACGGTGGTAACTTTACCCGAGGGGAAGAGACCAGGGCAGACGGCCGGCCCCCCCTCGGGATTTGGGGGGGGGGGGGGGGGGGGGGGGGCTGTTTGTTCCAGCCGCCGCTGCTTCCGCCGTCTCTATTCCCTCCTCTCGTCCTTCTCTCTCTTCTTGTTTGACGCCATCCTCTCTCGCCGTTCGGCCATACTCGAAGAGAGAGGGGAGGGGAGGGAAGAGAAGTGAGAGGATTAGAGGCGGGCGGCGTATCGTCGCGCCCTATACCGAGAGCCGCACCGAAGACGACTCCGCGGGATCGTCGCCCCTTACCACCGTCCCCCCTCCCCCCGTCGTCCTGGGCAATCGCCTGCGTGATGATGATGTGTGCAGAGAAACTCAGGGCGCGAGCAGACAAGGCGTCAGCACAACTTCAGACGATACGCGGGAGGGGGGAGGCGCCGGCTTCCCCGCGGAACCGCGCCGTCGCGGATCTGTCCCGGCCCTTGGCCACAAACCGCCGGACTGGATCGATCCCCATCACCATCTCCCCCCCACGAGAAAAATAAGGCTGGGGGGGGGAATAGATACACGTTCCTCTCGGCGCCCTCGCCACTGTCCCTTCGTCCACATGACTTGGCCACCGGGCTGGTTGCGTTGTCGCTTTCGCGGTTAAAGTAGTCGAAGTGGAACCTGTGTGCCTTCAGCCACCAAACGTTGTCCCGTCGACGTATTTCGAACTTGTTCTCTTTATTCTGAGAAAATGCCCTCTGGTAAATCGTTACATCAGCCCGCCGTTGGGCTGGTACAAGTGTTTCCCCTCTTGTGGCGAAACATCGTAAAACACAGGCTCGCGGGCCGATTCCTGCCGTGGCCCTTTGGTATAAACCCCCCCGCCCCCTCCTTCCTCTCTCGGGCCGCTTGCTTCCCGCAGCCGACAGTGCCGCGGCCGTTCCCTCGCGTGTGCTTCACGCTACAGCTTGGCCCCCTGGGCTAGTCCTTCATGGCACACTGTCAAAAATGGCTTCATCGCATCGACTCTCTTCAAACCAGCTTACCCTACACCATGTTGTGTCAGTGGCACTTTCTTTCCTCTTCGGCTTTCGGAAGCGGGGCATCGGCACGCCTTACCTTGTAGTCCTTGGGCGCCAGGATGACATTGTAGTTCAGCTCGAGCTCGGCCTGGTCATCACCCTTCAGGGGCTTGAAGTCGACAACCAGGTCGTCCTTGACGGCGAAGACGGTATCGGTCGCCAGCCAGGGGTCGTCCTTGGGGTACAGCTGGGTGGTGCAACCCTTGTACTCGGGGTGCGTAACCTGGAGAAGCGGCGCGTTAGCTGGGCGGCGGCCCGGGAGAGAAGAGACGGGAGACGACTCACCATGATGTGGATGTGCGCCGGGCGCATGGGGTGGCGGTCCATCATCTGGAGCAGCTGGAACGAGGGGCCGTCGGTGGGCAGGGAGTAGGCGGTGGGGTGGTAGCAGTAGAACCAGTATTTGCCGTTCTCGTCGGCGCGGAACTTGCCTCGCAGGTTGTTGGGCGACTGGTTCTCCGGGTCCTGGAAATCGTACTTGCCGTTGGACGACGCCTGCCAGATGTCGAAAACGGCGTTGGGGATGGGCTTGCCCGTCACCAGGTCGCTGATGACGCCGTGCATGAGGCACCGACGGCCGGTGGGGTTCGGGTTCTGGATGATGGAGCTGCCGTTGTCCCGGAAGGGGGCGTTGGGCGACCAGAAGGGGCCCAGGATGGCCGACGACGTCGGGTCCACGTCGCCCTCGGCGATGATCTTGTGGGCGATCTCGTCGACGAGGCTGCAAGGCACGGGGCACGTCAGCAAGCGGGCACACCGCTGGGCGCAGCTCGACGGCATGGCTACTCACGTCTCAAGACCGAGGATATCGGAGACACGGTGGGCCTCGTTCCGCGTCTTGCCCGAGGCCTCATAGATGGCGCCGACGGCGTTGACGAAGTGGACACCAGCCATCCACTCGTCTATGGTCAGCTCGACTTCGCGGGCGAAGTCGTGGATGTGTCGGATCAGGGCACCCAGCACAACGCGGTTCCGCTCCGTCGTCTTGGGGCCCATGGTGTCCAACACCAGCTGAGTGAACTTGGGGTCGAACCTCGACGGCACAGGCTTCTGCGCCGCGTTGGAGACACCGGTTGCTTCGGGAGCCATGTTGATGGTGGGGGCTGTGAGGATGTAAAAACGCTGGGGCTTTCGATTCAGAGAGAAAGAGAAGGCTTGGAAGAAAGAGCCGGGGCTGGGGGTATCAGTAGAGGAGGGGGTATGGGAGGAAGAAGACGAAGAGTAGAGAAGACACTTCCATGGCGACTGTGGTGGATGTGAATATATATATACACGACGTGTCGGCTCCTGGCCACGGTCCGGAGGCTAAAGGGTGAATGTCTCGGGGCTGGGTAGATGCCGCATCTGCGTACCCCGCCATCCAGAACGGTGGATAACCATCAGGGGGAGGGGTGGAGGGTGGGCTGGATCGGATTCTCTTCACGGCACGAGCGAGGAAGCGAGTGCGGGCTACCAGACTCGCCATCCATGCCCAGGGGCAGCCAGACAGCCAGACAGCCAGACAGGAAAAGGCGGCCCCGGATAGCGAGGGACGGGACGGCTTTGTCCCTGCCTCCCAAGCCACGGGATCACCTCCAACGCGCGACTACCCAGGGGACTTGCCGTTCCTGACTCTTTGCCCACGCGCCCAGTCCGTTCGTTTCCCTTGGAGGGGTGGTCGGTGGACGTCAAGCTGTCGTGGATCTCGAGAGGGCCCCGCATCACTAGCGGCCGGGGGAAAGATTGCCCTCGTCGTCCCCATCGCCCCCAAATGGGATGTGCAACGCAATACCCATGCGCTTTGACAGGCTGACAGGCGGACAGGCCATGGTTCCCGTGCGGGGGACGTTGCCGAGCCCCTGGACACCTCGTGTCCGTGTCCCCAAGGTGCACGCCTCGCATGCGCGTAGTCCGGTCGTGGTGACGGGCGAGCGAGAGAGAGAGGGAGGGAGGGAGAGAGGCCAATGGCGAAGTGCGTGATGGTAAGGTGGGCAAGCAGGCGAACGAGCAACCCTCCCCCTCACCTGCAAAACCATCCATGCGCGGCCCATTGTGCCCATCCCAACTAGGGACACCCTACCATCCATCATCCATGGCATCCCGACTCGCTGCCCCTCCACCCCGCATCACGGACATGGATCAAAAACCTAGCTTGGGAAAAGGCCGCGCTGGCGATCGAGCCGGCGCTCCCCCAGCCGGAGAAGCAATCACCCGGCAGCCCAGCCTGCCACCTCGCCTAGTCCCGTTGGAGGCGCCAACGAGCGAGACGAGGCGGGACGTGGGCGTTGTCGACAATTCACCCGGGTTGCGCTTGTAACTACCGCCACGCCTGCCGAGGCCGCCTGCCACTGACGACTGCTGAGAGTTTGAACCTTGCCGTGCGTGCTTTTCTCTCCCCCCCCGCAACCCCCGGGAATGAGGGGGAGGGGTGGCGCGCGGACGATAATGTCGGCTTGCCTCGTACTGTAGCTTTTTTTTCCGAGGGCCCCTCCCTGCCTCGGGCTCTCGCGAAACAGCACGGCTGGTGGAGATAACACGAAGATGCGACCGAGCTCGGGTGGGCTGCCTGTCCGCCCTTCTGGTGTCGTCAGTCAAGGCCCGGCCGGGTCTGGTAGACGTGAGGAGCGAACGAGATCACCGCCCTGGTCGTCTTCCCTTCGTCTCTAGTTTTGACTCTCTTGCCTCCAACGCTTCCCCCTCCCCCCCACGAGCGACAGATCACACAGCCTGCTACTGCGTTGTGTATGCTGAATGCTCGCGCGGGCGATCCGACTCTTTCCCCAGCGACAGTCGTCTTTTGCACCGCTTTCCCTGCGTCAACGGACTGCCAAGATGCCCGTCCACCATTTGATGGTGGGCACCTGGACGCCGCCGGGCGCCATCTTCACCATCGCCTTCGACGATGAGAAGTTGACCTGCGAGCTGGTGAAGCGAACCGAGATACCTCACGAGGAGCCCATCTCATGGATGACGTTTGATGTATGTTGTCGCCGCAGCGCGGCTCGGCCCGCTGGCCGGCCCCCGTGGGCGTGCCGTTTGGCTGACAGCCACCATCCTGCTTGCAGCACAGCAAGAAGAACATCTACGGCGCCGCTATGAAGAAGTGGTCCAGTTTCGCCGTCAAGAGCCCGACCGAAATCGTCCATGAGGCGTCACACCCCATGCTCCACGACCGTATGTTGCGCCCGGCCTGCCCGGCCCCTGCCCGGCCCCTCTCCGGAAGCTGACCGTCATCCTCGCCTTCGCAGCCCAGGCGTCGTCGTCCGAAACCAACACACGCGCCATTTTCCTCCTCGCGGCGAAGCAGCCGCCCTATGCCGTGTACTGCAACCCTTTCTATAAGCACGCGGGCCACGGTACCGTCTTTGCGCCGTCGGCGTCGGGGGCGCTGGCCGAGGCGGTGCAGCACTACGAGTACCAGGCGGACTCGGGCATCCACGGCATGGTCTTCGACCCGACCGAGACGTACCTGTACTCGGCCGACCTCAAGGCCAACAAGCTGTGGGTGCACCAGAAGGCGGGCGACGGCACGCTGTCGCTCGTGGGCTCCGTCGACGCGCCGCACCCGGGCGACCACCCGCGCTGGGTGGCCATGCACCCGTCGGGCCAGTACCTGTACGCGCTCATGGAGGCGGGCAACCGGCTCTGCGAGTACGTCGTCGACCCGCGCACGCACATGCCCGTGTTCACGCAGCACGCGTACCCGCTGATCCCGCCGGGCATCCCGGGCCACGACGCCGGGCTGTACCGCAGCGACGTGTGCACGCTCACGCGGTCGGGCCGGTACCTGTTCGCCACGGCGCGGGCGAACCGCTTCGACCTCCAGGGCTACATCGCGGCGTTCCGGCTGCGCGACTGCGGCTCCATCGAGGCGCAGCTCTGCCTGAACCCCACGCCGACCAGCGGCGGCCACAGCAACGCCGTGTCGCCCTGCGACTGGAGCGACGAGTGGGTGGCCATCACCGACGACCAAGAGGGCTGGCTCGAGATTTACCGGTGGAAAGACGAGTTCCTCGGCCGCGTCGCGAGGGTGCGCGTTCCCGAGCCCGGATTCGGCATGAACGCCATATGGTACGATTGATCGGAGGGGGGCAGAGAGAGGGTTAGGTAGGTGGTCCGGAAGGATGGATGGATGTGGACGCCGCAGCGCCCGTACCGAAGTTGGCGCATCTGTGGAACAATCCATGATTCGCGTGGCTGCCCCATCCCATGCGGCCCAGAAACTGGAGGTTCCGTCGGGCCACGGCGAAGCAATTGATCCCAAGCGACGATAGTGGAAGGATGGCTAGGCACCCGGGGTCTCGTCTCGTCTCTACTTCTTCGTATGCCCTCTCCTCCGGTCGACGGGCATCGCCTGGGATTTGGAAGAGTAAGTGCGTCCATGCGACTCCCGCACTCGTGCCGCTCAGTGGCTGCCGTGACTAGCGCATCAACGAGCCACCGGGGAAAGACCCTGCGTGCATCGCCCGACCTGCCGTAGTCCTACGAGTAGTAGCCTTCAATAACGGATGACAAAAGCCAACAACATCCAGTGGTCCAGTCCATGCTCGGTATCGCTGGTGTCATTTGACATGGATGGATGAACCATATCAACAGGCACATGCTTTGCTCAGGACCCATCCGGCTGCGTCCCAATGCTGCCATCGATCGAGGTACGTGTACGCCCGACTGTACATGAGTGGAAAACATGCTTCCCAACGGTGGAGGCGCGACCAATAAGCCGCTAAGAAAGCCCGCTTAGCTCCCATCTCTCTACCCTATTCGTAGCTTGGAGGTCTCTGGGGCTCTCTTTCTCTCCAGTGCAATGGAGTTAGGTACATAAACCCTACCCTACATGTAGTACCTACAGCACCAACAACCTCCTAGCCCGGGCCCCTAGCGCCGGGACTACAGCGCCGTTTTAGCGGCGAGGACCCCGGAGCTGCAAAGAGCTGCAAACCTGCCGGCCGCAGGAGCTGCAGAAGCTGCAGTAGGCAATAGTGCGAGGTACCTACATGATCTATCGTATGTAAGTATGCAGGGCCAAAAGTACTCGGAATAAGGGGGCGATGGATACCCTGCCCGGTACATGAGAGAAAGCCCAGATCGGGGGGCCGGCAAAAGCCTCACAACCTGCCTGGCCGTTGCTTTGTAGCAGCTCCAATCAATCGCGGACCCGGCGTAGTAGCCCTGTCAAGCCCCGGGTGTCGTAGACGGCGTGGCCACGCTCGCGCGTCATTCCCGCTTGCTGCGCCTGTGAGGCACCCTTTCCCCGGCGGCTCGTGCGTGCTTTTTTTCCCGGCTCGCCTACCTGAGCCTACCTCGCCTCGTCGCTTACCTATTTTGCTCCTCCACGCCCGCGTTTTCTCCCGCCCCTCGACCGCGTCCTCTAGCCTACGCCTCCTCCCACGCCCATCATCACGGCCGACGCGGTACCAAGTCGTCGCCATAATTACCGCCGGGAGTCCGTCCGATCAAAGCCTCGCGCCTCTATCGTCCCTTCCCCCTCTCCCAATTGAGTCGACCGCGTGCGTCCCTGTGGCCCATCCTCGCCTTCGCCAGCTGCCGTTCAGCCTCGCGCCTCCCCTCCCTCTCCCCGTGCGGCTCGCCCTAGTACAACGTCAGCCGCCCAGTGCCTCGCGCCCCCTCTTCGTCCCATCGCGCGCTCGTCCCAACAACGATGAGCAGACCGCCGCGTGGCCTTCACCGCAATGCTCTTTCCACAGTGCGCCCGGCCTTCCTCGGCCTCGCGAGGGCCGTGTCCATTGGCGTCTCGGCGGTAACCGCCGCCCCGACCGGCTACCAGTCCTGGGACTTGCACGATGACGAGCCCGAGGCCGACGGAGCTGCCCTTTGGGTCCTCTTTACCATATCCATGGTGCTTGTCCTGCTGGGTGGCGCCTTTGCCGGCCTGACCATTGCTCTCATGGGCCAGGACAGCATATACCTTCAGGTCATCTCTGGCGACCCCGAGGAGCCGCAACGTAAAAACGCGAAGCGCGTCTTCGATCTCCTGCAGAAGGGAAAGCACTGGGTCCTGGTCACCCTGCTTCTGTCCAACGTCATCGTAAACGAGACTCTGCCCGTCGTGCTCGACAGGTGCTTCGGCGGCGGCGTCGCCGCCGTGGTTGGCAGTACCGTCCTGATTGTCATCTTCGGTGAGATCTTGCCTCAGTCCGTCTGTGTCCGCTACGGCCTCCAGATTGGCGGCTACATGTCGAAGCCCGTCCTGTTCCTGATGTACGCCATGGCCATCGTTGCCTGGCCCACCGCCAAGCTCCTCGACTGGCTGCTGGGCGAGGACCATGGCACCGTCTACAAGAAGAGCGGCCTCAAGACCCTCGTCACCCTGCACAAGTCGCTGGGCGAGGCGAGCGAGAGACTGAACCAGGACGAAGTCACCATCATCAGTGCCGTGTTGGATTTGAAGCGTAAGCCCGTCGAGGAGGTCATGACGCCCATGGATGACGTCTTCACCATGTCCGAGGACACGGTGCTGGACGAACCGACTATTGATCGCATCCTGAGCGAAGGCTACTCCCGCATTCCCATCCACCAGACCGGCAACCCCTACAACTTTGTAGGTATGCTCCTGGTCAAGATCCTGATTACCTACGACCCCGAAGATGGCAAGCGCGTCAGAGACTTCGCTCTGGCGACCCTTCCCGAGACCCGACCCGAGACCAGCTGCCTGGATATCCTCAACTTCTTCCAGGAGGGCAAGTCGCACATGGTCCTCATCTCGGAGTACCCGGGAGAGAACCACGGTGTTTTGGGTGTCGTGACTCTCGAAGATGTCATCGAAGAGCTTATTGGCGAGTCAGTATACCCATGACCAAAACCTGAAGCCTGTCACTAACGCCAGTACAGGGAGATCATTGACGAGTCGGACGTCTATGTCGACGTTCATAAGGCCATTCGCCGTAGTCACCCGGCCCCAAAAGCTCGCATCCACCAGCGCAAAGATATGCTCCTGAAGGACGCGGCTGGGAAGGATGCCCGCCTCATTGACGTTGAGCACGAAGATGGACGGCAACCCACCAAGGAACGAAACCCCTCTCTCCCCGGCAAAATGGACTCGGCAGCTATTTTGTCGAGCAGCCCCCGTGCGACGCTGTTGATGCGAAGGAGCTCTGCTGGCCAAGATGGTCAGCTCGTCCGTACCACGGTGCCGGTCAAGGCCAACTACGAGGAAATGAGAGACCACCTGAAGCACCTGGGCCCCTCCAACCCTGCCTCCAATCCCAAGAGCACCAAGGTTTCTGCCGTCAAAATCAAGCCCGGTACCGGCGGTCCGGCACGAGCCGGGTCCATGACAATGGACGGCGTCCCTGAAGCCCGCGAGCACCGCGAGGCCCGCGCGGTTCCCAATGAAGCCAGCGGGGCCACCGAGACAACAGGTCTTTTGGCGAAACCTCAGATCACCGGCAAGGACGGCGTCCAGGCGCTGCATCAGACAACTTACGGCACCTCTCCTGTGAAATCTCAACAATCAGGCCAGTCGACGGTTATCCTTGCCAGCGAAGGCAATGGCAACGGTGACCAGACCCAGGCGCGAGAGAATCGGGGTGACGAATCTCCAACGGACTCGGCAGGTAGCTCTGGGTCGGCCAACAACAGCCTCCGGAGAGGCCTCAGAGGCACCGTGCGCAGCGGTAGCATCACGGAGAACATCATTGAGGCGGGCGGCATCCGCAAGGTCATTCTGGAGGCTAGCATGTCCAGTGACGAGGGAGACGTTGCCGCGGCTCTCAACCAGCCCAAGTCCAAGAGTACCACAGACCTGGCGCCTGCGAACAAGAAGTCAGCAGAGGGACTCAGCAGCGATGCTGCAGAGGGATCCACTGCCTCGGCAGCCTCTCACCCGGCAGAAGGGAGCAAAAAGAAGAAGAACCGCAAGAAGAAGAAGGGCGGAAAATAATGAAATACTGGACACCGAAGGCTCGCCGGTCTAGGTACGAAAACCCGAAATCAACATCCGCTCAAGACGACGTCCTGCTACCCATATCGGGCTGGAGGGTCGTCGTGTGCAGCAGTACTTGCCCTCCTATGGCATCATCGCTTCTTCGACCGCATACGGCAGGAGAGCTGGTTGTTGCGGCGGCACCGTTAGTGCAAGCGCCTGCCCCTCGAGGGCGGCCGCGCATCGATTTCTGTATCCCCCGGGCAGCGGGAGGGAAGCGAAGCCCGGGTGGGAGAGGAAGAAGGCTTACGTGGCACACGCGCCTACACGGGTGGAACCACGGGTGATGAGTGTCTGGCGCAAAGATCGACCACCAATGCGACCCGTGGGATATATTTGTAGGTAGTGATGTGGCCGCAAGAGTCTTTCATGTGCACGTATTGTGTAATTCTTATCGCGGAGGGAACCCACGGGGGGGGGGGGGGGGGGGTCAACAATCATTTTCTTATCAAATCCATATCAATGCAGGGGTCCGCCAGTGGGCATCTTGAGAATATGCTGTATTATCCTGGTGACGCGATCCCCTTCCTGTATATATGATGCAGGAGCCGAACGAGAGGTTTATGCAGACCGTATGCAAGCCTGACCCCGGGAACCAGGAGGGCGTACTTTATGCCTTTTTAACAGCAGATGTGTCGACGACATTCGACCCAGGTCGCTGAAGGAAGGGGGGCTCGGGGGTGGCGGTCTCTCTCCTTACCTATGTACCAGCGTGAGAATGGTCTGTCGATCTATTCTGTCCGTGTTCGTGTACCACGGATGGTGTGACGTTGTGACCGGGGCGGCTTGCGGGTAATGGATCGCCAAACGATCGTCCCCCCCCCTCGCAAAAGGTCGATAGACGTGTGGTCCCCCTTGGCTCGAAGATCATCTTATCACCTCGGCCACACGGCCTTTCCCCCCAACCCGAGGTGACACGCGGCAAACCCCCACCCCCCTCTCTCTTCCTCTTTACTATTGACGGATCCTCCACCCCACAGCCAGATTCAGCTCGAGTTCGTCGTCGATCGGGGGGGCGGTGCGCCACCAAGGCCTTCGCGCCCGGTTTCGCGGGATCGGTCGGGCGGCGTACCGCGACACCGAAGGCGCCTTGTTCAACGGGGCCGGCCTTGCACCTGCAAATGGTAGTTCGCGATGGTGTGAGAAAGGACCGCGGCTGCGAGCTTGCTCCTGCCGGGTCCGAGAGAGTGAGAGATGCTGTAACTCTCTGGGAAACTGCCAGCATGGTGTGTTATCGAGCGGTTGGTGTTCCGTTCAGCCGCAGAACGATAATGCCTGCTTAGATAGAGAAATCACTGGCGCCGGAACTTTGGCCGGGGGCCAACACGGACGTAAGTAGGTAAGCCTTAAGTCACATATACTTTACCTGCCGTCGACTGCGCGCACGGAACGCCTGTCTGGCTCGCCCTTTACAGGCTTGTCTGGGAAATCGCCGTATTGGAGGGGGGGGGTGGCGCGTTTCCTCGGCCAACGAATCTTCGGCCTCTCCCCGCTCCACGCCGGACGGGCCTGTCCGAGTCGTGCGTCTACTGGCATAAGTATTCAATAGACCGACGTCGGGCCGGGTGTCCCTAGCGACTTCGGGATGTAAGTGCTGCTGCCGGACCGTCCCCCTCTCTCCTTTGTTCTCCCCATGTCACCTGCCGCACTGTCTCTCCAATGTCTCGGTCCGCATCGGATGACGCGAAAGGGGGCCATCACGCTTCCTGTTACAAGACACGGCCGGTGGTCTTGAAGTTCCCTAAGCGCGACACGGGTGAGTGCGCGCCCGTTACGCCGAATTCGGCGCCTAGGCCGTCAACATGGCCAATGTGTTGGTCATCTGGATCATGGCCGTGTACACACGCACCGTTTCCCACGTCGCCAATCAGGGCAGGAGGGGTCGGGTACTCGGTCTGTCTGTCATGGGTGACCACACGGGCCTGAGACTCGCCCCTATCGCCGGCAGTGAGCCAGCCATTCATCGGCAGGAACACAGGGGCTGGGAAGCACATGTTGAAAAGACCCGGTGCAACGTACGGCCGAGCAGCTGTGCAGGTTGCGCTGCGTGGTTGAAGAGGTCAGATGAGAGCGAGCACAGCAGAACACTTACTGATGCCAGCAGAGCAACCGCCCTTGTCCCGGATCGCATGCTCGGATGGGCAGGATATATGTTGTTTCAGGGGGTGACAACAATGCTACGAGTAAATTCCGCGGCCAACGACTTTGGACGGATGGATGTTCAGCCCATAGCAGCATTGTTGGTCCACCTCCCCGGGTACCGTCATCCAGCAGTAGAGCATTTAGGGGTATCGGACATCGGGCAGTTACCATGGGACAAGCTCTGAGCCAGAAGGGCCCCGTCGGGGTGGCCCGGACGGCTCCGGCCACCAAAGGGGCCGGATGAGTGAAATAGACTGCCACTTCTTCTCTTTTTCTCAAGGGCAGCTAATGTATCGGAGAGGAAAGTGACGTCCCGCTGGCTAGCGCTCTGTTTAGTCGCGAAAGGGTTGTTGTATCCCGTATCAGATGGGTGTTGCATGTGTTGCTTTTTTCGGGCCTGGTAGCCATCACTGGAGAACATGGGCGGATTGCGCGACGTGGTGCAAACGATGCCCCTGGATATCGCACAGACTATTATAACCCCACCGACGACGTATCGGGTTGACGGCTCTCCAGTCCGGCAATAAAATCAAAGCAAAAAAAAAAAAAAAAATCTTGGACGCGGAAGACGGGGATGACGGGGAGGACGGGTAGAACGGGCACAACGGAGATGGCACACCTGCGTGGACCGCGACAAGGTCTGATGTAGGCCGTCCACCCGTCTGCCCTGGACCGACTGACAAGAAGCGACTGGTTGTCTGCTTCGATCATGGCCAACAGCGATGGAAAACCGGGGCGGGCCGGCATCAAAAAGGGGAGCAGAATCTTTCGTATCCCCAAAATAGTCTCACGAGGCCATAAAATGGTGGGGTTCCGCCGTGGTAGGGCTCGGGGATAGGCGTTTTATGGGGGCAACTCGGGATGTGCGAGCTCGTCCCAAGATGGCTATCCGATGCTGCCCTTTGTTACTGCAGCCTCGGACCTGTGCGATCCAGGCTTGTCACCGAAAACCCGATGGTGTATTTCCGTTGCCACTGTGAATTTGGGCCCAAGTACGCGAGCATTCTCTCCATGAGAGCCACCATAGCTCAAGAGCACTCAACTAGCGACCGCGTCGGGACCGACGCGCTGGGGCTGCTAGGCATCGCGACCTGTCCCACGCCCTCAGTAAGCATCGTCAGCACGGCCTCTTCTTCCTCGCTATCGCTTTGGGTGTGGTGTCTCGAGTGTATAGACACGAACCATCGTCGAGCGAAGTCGGGAACGGAAAGGAAGGGCGAGCTAGAGCGCACAAGGCGCGCGCCGAGTGGATGGCTCATCTCTGGGTCATTTCTCGTGAAAGCGGAGACGAGCTGTTGGCAGCACGAACAGCCAGCCTAGCAGTTCATTGGCCAGTTCCCCTGGACAGGGTCGGAGACGGACCAGGTGATACACAGTAGAATCGGGAGCGGAGCCATCACGAGAGACCGACCGAAGGAAGATACTGGAGTCTCGAGGGGGGGAAAGGCGGCCTCAACCGGCCCGTGCTGAGCTTCATGGGGCCATTTGCTGTGCCGCCAGCCGAGGGGCGCAGCAAGTATCCATTGGTATCCCCGGTCGTGCTGAGAGGCACCCGTTGACGGATGGAGCGTGCGAGGGGACTCGCCGGTACGCGATGGCGCGCTGGAGATGGTGCTGCCCAATCACCAACGGGCAGGGGTCGCCAAGCTTTTATGGGTGGCTGGTCGGCTGGCCAGTCACGGACTCGCTCAAGTCAGCCCAGCCCAGTCCTGGGTCACACACACACACACACCCGCCGCTGTCATAGCCCGAAATAGAAGTGCCACAGCCACACAATGGACGGCTGCCAGATCGCATTCTCGTGTCCCCCGAGTCCCGGTCTGGGGGAAGGCAGGCCGGTTGGCCAAGGCGGGGTGCTGGGTCGGCAATCGTATGGTGGGAATGCAGCCCGCAGAAAGGTGACGGGCGAGTAACGTTTCATTCAAGCGACAGGCGGTTTGACGTATGCCAGACCGGGCGCGAATGCGCGCGCTCGAGTGGTCGCCGTGTTCTGTGAGTCAGGGGTTCCGCGGCACTGGGGGACCAAGGAGGGTTTGAAAGCGTTTCAGCAGTCAGCCCCTCCCCCCCCTTTCCTCCGGCGGGAGCGCTGCTTTCGCGCGCGACTGGCCGCCGAGAAGTCACGGACGGCCGAGCGAGGCATGGCATCCATGGCATCCATGGCATCCATGGCATCCATGGCATCCATGGCATCCATGGCATCCATGGCATCCATAGCATCCATGGAATCTGGAATGGCATGCATGATACGGCAAAGGCGCGGAGGGCGCGGCATGGCGCTGGCCAGACAGGTGACAGGGCCCGGTCTGTACCACCCACATTCCACCACACCGTTCCTCTCGGCAGGAGAGAGCGAGCGCGCCATCTGCTGTTGGTTGTGGAACCGGCGGCAATGGCAATTACTCGAGATCGATCTCGGGAGGCCTGCACCGATGCGCAATGTACGACCTATGTCGTCGGGTTGCACGACAAGGTAGGACCGCCAAGACGGCCCCATGCGGCCAGCACGTTGTATGCCTTCTTCCGCGCGAGCGATGTGCATGCGAACTTCCCAATCTGGGACCGCGCCTTAGGGCTGTCCAAGGGGAGCAGAAGCCCTGAGCCCTGAGCCCTGATAGAGTTTGGCAACGGCCACCCGGGACGAGCAGAGAGCCTGTGGGCGCTCGGCCGCAACCTTGTGTCGACCGCGGTAATGCATCGCGACCATGGGAATGTCGGCGAGCGTCATGCAACTGACGGCACGTAGCACCACTGCTGGCTGGCATGCATCGAGGGCATTTTTTTTCCTTTGGCGAGATGAGTTGCTCCCGCGGCACCTTGGCTCCCCCGTTTCCCAATCTCGCCAGCGTGCGGTCGCGTGTTGATTGGTCGCCAAGCGGCTGAAGAGCGCTGCAGGGGCAAGCGTACTATGGGCTGCCCACGATACCAGACCCCAAACAGGCAAAGCCGGGGTCTCAGGGGCGTCCGAGTTGCACTCCATGCCCGTTTGCTGATCCACTCCTCCTGCTCGCTTCTGCGCCGAGCTCTTCTTGTTCTTCTTCTTCGGCCTCCCGTTTTGCCGATGCTGGCCCTCCCCTTTGGCCCAATACGGCCAGGAGATCCGCAGGCCCTCCAGCTTGGTCCAGCTCGGTCCATACCACTACGACTCGTAGCTCTCTTTCCCCCTCTCCCGCGGCCGGCCTGCGCGCTGTGCTCCTCGGCCTAGTGTGGTGCTGGGGGGCAAGCAATTTGGGATGACGATATAACTGGCTCGGTTCCTCTTTTGTCCACCGGGGCGAACGCTCGGCTGCGGGAACTCAGGTGGGAGATTGAAGCATCGTCATTTGGACGGCAGGACGGGCCTAGCTTACGATGGGCAAGTATACGAAGTGCAGCTCGCACGGGGTATACTGAGATCGGATGGGGCCAGGGTTGGCGGGATAGCATCAGGATGCAGACGCCGTGTCGCCAGCACGAACTGGGGCTGGGTGGCGGCGGAAAAGCAAGCTTGGAAGACGTGTGGGCCGGTCTGAAGAAGCGCAAAAGAAACGAGGCCGGTGGCTAGGACGGCGGATGGTGTGTATGCTGTGTCAGCCAGCAACCTGTTTGCAACGGTTAGGTACGAACGATGGACCGGTGGCGAGGAAGCGCCCGCCACGGCCAGGGACGGCCAACCCGTCGGGCTGGGAAGCGCGGAACGCAAAGAATGGACGAAAGCCCCGTCCGTAATGGGCTGCTGACTGAGGAGCGATCCGCATCCCGCGTCGTGTGGGTGAGGTCAGTGGCCACAACACGAACGGACGATGGGCAGCTTGGCCGCCCGCTCGCTGCGACCCTGCTCCTGTGCTCCTGACAATCGCTGCGCTGATCCATTCCATGCGGGCTGGCTACCCGCTAATATCCCGTATGGTCGTGGAGGTCAGGCCAGACGAGGTGGCCTAATGCCAGGTACATGGATGGAAACCCCGAACCTGGCCATCGATACGGGCTCGGCGCCGCTTGGCTGGGGGGAGGCCAAGCGCTCCAGGGCTGTCCCTCCCTACCGCTTTGCCGCTCTCGTCTCTCCCGCCGGCCGGCCATTTCAGGACATGGAGGTGGATGGCTCATGGTCAGGTCAGGGCCCTTGGCAGCCCGCCCTCCATGGCAGGCCCTGGCTTCCAGACTACCTTAGTCTGACACGCCCTGGCGCCGTCGCGGCTTAGGCGAGCGACTATCGACGACGAGGGGGACGAGGGGAACGAGGGGGACGAGAGGAACGAGGGTGATGAGGGGACGAGGGGGACGGGCGGCTGGCACGATCCCATGGATGGCCCTCCAGGCAACAACAACAGTCCATGAGTGGAATGGATGGAAATGGATGGATGGTGGTGTCGGGCGGGATCCCGTCCATGTACCGCCGTACCCCGCCTGCTCGCCCATTCATCCCGGTCCTTCCCAAATGGAGCCCATCCAGGGGATCGATCCCATGGCAGGCAGGCGTGGACCCCATGCGCCTGCTGGGCGGATCTGTAGCTACATCTGTACGGTCTGTCCCTGTACGGCAGCCGCAGCTCCGCCCGCGCCTGCTAGCGCGGCCAGACAGGGAAGAGATGCGAGAGGCAGGAGGCACAGTCAGCAAAAAACAGCAGCAACCACCGGCGGCATCGACAGGGTCCGGAGCGCGAGATAAAACGAACCCGCCGTCCCGGCCTCCTGATCAACACTCTTCTCCCGCCACCACCAACACACTCGTTCTCCCTTCCCCATTCCAGTCAGTCGGTGCCTCCTACAGCAAGCCCGTCCGTCTTTCTGTCTCTCGTTCGTGCAGACCTTTAATACCTCTTGCTCCCCCCCGCCTATCACTTTCTGCTCTCTCTCATACCTGCAGACTGCTTTCACACCACACCACAATGTTCTCCCGCATTCTCTCTACCACGGCCGTGGTCCTGGCCGCTTCCCAGCTGGCCGTGGCCCAAACCCACACGGACTGCAACCCCATGGAGAAGACCTGCCCCGATGACGCCGCCCTCGGCAAGACCCTGGACATTGACTTCACCAAGGGCCCCAGCGACTTCTTCAAGGAGGCCATTGGCACCAAGATCGAGTACGACGGCGAGGGTGCCAAGTTCATCATCAACAAGGAGACTGACGCCCCCACCGTGACGGGCCAGAAGTACATCTTCTTCGGCCGTGTCGAGGCCGACGTCAAGTGCGCCCCCGGTGCCGGCATCATCACCTCGATGGTGCTGCAGTCGGACAACCTCGACGAGGTCGACGTTGAGTGGGTCGGCTCCGACGACCTCCAGGTCCAGAGCAACTACTTCGGCAAGGGTGACACCACCACCTACGACCGCGGCAAGTACCACAAGGTCTCGGCCCCCGCCGCTGAGTGGCACAACTACGCCCTCGACTGGACCCCCGAGCGTATCAACTGGGAGATCGACGGCCAGGTCGTTCGCACCCTCAACTACAAGGACGCCCAGGGCGGTAGCCGCTTCCCCCAGACCCCCATGCAGGTCAAGCTGGGCTCGTGGGTTGCCGGTGGCAAGAACTCGCCCGAGGGCACTCGCGAGTGGGCCGGTGGTTTCACCGACTTCAAGCAGGCTCCCTTCGTCGCCATCTACAAGAACATCAAGATCCGTGACGACAGCAACGGCGTCAAGGGTGCTACTGCCTACAAGTGGGCCAAGGGTTCCGACGGTTCGTACCAGAGCATCAAGGTCCTGACCACCCCCGATGACAACGTCGGTGCCACCACCACCTCGGCCAAGCCCTCTGCCACCAAGGGCTCCGACTCGACCAAGTCCGGTGACGCCAGCAAGACCACCATGGCCACCATGACTTCGACCAGCGAGAGCATCACCCAGGCCACCAACGGCGGCGACGTTGAGGGCTCGCCCAACTCGTCGGCTGCTGCCACCGGCACCTCTGGCTCCGCCCCTTCGGGCACCGGCTCCTCCGCCCCCCAGGAGTCCGCTCCCGAGCAGGCCGGCGCTGTCCGTGTCGCTGCCGGCTCTCTGGTCGGTGTCATCGGTGCCGCCATGCTCCTGATCCTCTAAATGGACGTGTCGTGTTCCACGAACCGCCAAATTCGCTTCTTCACAATCCTTTCCACGGTGGCCGGCGTACGTACCCTCGGTAGAGGGCCGGCTTTCACAGATACAAAGCCTTATAATTGGGCCCAATCGGCGCCACATGAGAAGAAGCTCCTGATGCATTAGACCAGCCGATCTGATTTCTGACGATTGCATGTGAATCTGGAGGCAAGACACGAGGCACCACTACCTAGCACAGGTGGCCTGCCAGGACGCTACGGGAGGATGGAATGTTTGAGCTTCATTGTTTTTAAAGCGAGTCGGGTTATGCAGCCCTCGAGATACCATAGAGAGAGATGATTGCGCAGTGTATATTCTATACCTTGCTTACCTATAAACGAAGATACACCACTTACACTTCGCCCTTTGAGAATGTTCGCGCAGTCAGTCTGAGGCCACGAGTAGTCTTCTAAGATCCCCCGACTCCACTTCCTTCCGGTGAAGAGCAGGAGTCTGTTGCCGCTGCCTGAAACGTGATGTCGCATGGCTGGCGCCTCGACTTCAACCACTATCGCAGACCGGGTAAGAAGCAATCAAGTATATACAGGTACGTTTGGTAGTTTCGCAACAGCACCTTATCAGCTGAGAGGGGAAACGTACGCAGGCCTGCTCCTGGAAAATACGTGGTGTCGATGATGGGTATCGTCATGACTGTACACTTGGTCTGAATACCTGTCCTGTACGAATGAGACGTTGCCCGCCGCGACATTTTGAAGGTCAGAAGACCCGAGGGCCAATGTTCTATCAGAGTTTTGCAAGCCTGGCGAATGCATATCTTTTATTGCGCAGGCACTCACTCACTTCCTGCATTCATAGAATACATGATTAAACTCTTAACCTTCAAGATCCAGCCGCTGGGGATGGGCAAGTTGCGGAACAAGGCCAATGTCGCCTCGCAGACTGGACTATCGGTACTGGCCATCTACACAAGTACGCAAGGCGCCAGTATAATATGATACAATGACCCGAAAACACCTTGACCGAACCCTGCGTTCGTAATTTCGTCCTTCGGCTCTTTCCGCCGGCGGCAGTCGGCGAGCAACGTCCCTGGTTCCCATAATTCGATTGCCTCGCAAGGTAGGTATCCATGCCACCTTCGGACTTCACGGTCTTCCTGGCTCCGTCTTGTAGGAGCGACTTCCACTAAGCGCTTCAAAAGAGCTGTGATGGAAAATCAAGGCCTCAGCACCAGTTTGAATACGCTCCAGAAGTGTCTTTGTTTAGGGCTCCTCCCATATTGCTGAATACCCGCCCGACAACGGGAGTGTCGATGATTCTTCTCTCGTACCTACCCATGTGGATTCCATTGGTTCTCTTGGAACCGCGAACATTTCGTGGCATCGCCGCGTAGAACTTTTATCCTGCCAGCCAGCCAAGCGTTGAAATCTCTTGCACAGGAATCCCACATCGAAGCCTGGCCGGTCGTTTTCTATCCTGTGGTGGCAGTATACGCTTCCGGATCACAAATGGACTGGGGACACCAATATCTGACAAATAGATACTTACCTACTTCATATTTGGCAGTTTTGCTGGCACTCCCGACGCTGCATGAGTACATGAAGGTAAGTACCTACCTATGTAGCGAGTGGGTGGCCGAGCAAGTAGGTAGTCTTCTCGGCGTAGGTGCCTATCTTCCAGCTTCGTCTTCTAATCTACGGTGACTATAGCCCGCGGCGTCCGCCTCACCAGGCCAACTTCACAACACTTTCCAGGCCGCATTTCCCCAAGTCACGATTTGGTTCCTCCACCCTAACCAAAACCGTGCCTCGGGGGCCAGCAGTGAGGTAAGTCTATTTTCATGCCTCCGTCGAATGGAATCGCCCCAGCATCTTCACCCGTTCCCCTTCGTCTCTTTCCTACCGCATAGTAGGCCACTACGCCAACCGTTCCCCCCCCCCCCATTCTACTCCCCCGTCCTCGATATGCGCCACAGAGGGCCAAGGGACGAGAAATTCCTCCTGCCTTCCAATTTGTTTCATATTCTTCCCAAGTGATGACAGAACATCCCTAAGCAGTCACTACACTTCTCAGGCCAGAACGACAGGCCGGTATTGCCTATCAGGCTACACCCATCACATCTCTTCCTCGCCGAGTGGCAAATGCACTGCGCTATTTCCATCGTGTCACTTCCAAACGAACCGGAAGGAACAAGTCAGGCAGCTTTCGTAACGCTCTCCGCGGACCCATTGCTGTCATCCTCTCCCTTCAACTTTTCATCTTGAATCATTCACCCCCACCCAAACCGTTGAGTTGCGTGGCCGGCCCCCATTTCTTCGTTCTCGTTGCGCTCTACCTGCACTCTCACGGGTGTTTTTCACTTTTCTGACATCTGGTCTATCTATGCAGGGCACGAAAGTTGTCTTGCTCGCCAGTCCTTTGGCCTTATCTTGCCTCTTCACATTGGCGGGCGCCCATCGATTCCTTGACTAGGCTCTCGTAACCATGTCGTCTGCTCGGTCCGACGTCGAGGCTCTGGTTGGCCATGACCGCTTGTCACTTGAGGACTGGTTGGTCCACACCGGCTTCCACGACGACAACTTCCGCGAGCAGGAGTTGACCAAGTACCGATCTCTCCGCGAGACCATCCGGGCCGTCGAACGGGAGATCAAAGAGCTCGAAGAGAACCTGCTCCAGTTGCGTCTTCGTCACATTACGGCCTACAAGGAGCACGTGAACATGGAGCAACAGGAGGCAGACCTGCTTGCTCGCCTGGACCAGCTCCACAAGGATCGGTCGAAGGCTACGGCTGAGCCCTTGCCGCCTATTGTCTTGCCCCCGCTGCAGGATCTTGCTGCTGGCCCTTCCCAGGATGCCCCGATGGAGGAGAGAGAGCTTCCCGGTGCCATGGTAAGTGGAAAGCCGCTTGAACTAGCAGCTTTGGTTTGATACCGAGCCGTGCTAACCATCCAACAAGACTTATTCTGAGCAGCATGAGCAGTCCAAGAAGCATGAGCAATCCGAGCGACATGAGCAAAATGAGCAGCATGAGAAAAGTCAGCAGCATGAGCAAATTCAGCAGCATGGGCAATCTACCCAGTCAACGAAGCCCGAGGAGTCTCGCTGTGACAGACTGGCCCTTTCGAGAAGCCCCTCCCTCGTGCTGTCCCCCGGATCACCGTACTACACACCCAGCCGAGACGGTAGCGACGCCGGCCACTATAGCCTGCTCGGTGGTCAATCTCTGAATTACAACCAGGGCCGTGACCGTACTCGCAGCCCGGATATGACAACAACGCCGCGTTCTGCCCACCAAGGGTACCGGGATCGATCTGATGCCCAGTTCTACACCAAGCATTACAGTTGGTCCAATGGCCCTGATAGTAGTAAGTGGCTTTCTGAACCCCCTCGAACTTACAATGGCTTTTCCTTTCGGTCTTGAGCCAACCAGACCTTGGCTTTGTTACTTCACAGCTTCACATGCAGCCGGTCCCTAAACGATACTGATCCTTTCCTAATGGTTATATAGGCACCCGCTTCTTCGTGGTCAAGTCAGCCGTTATCAACAACGTCTACGCGAGCCAAGATGAAAACCTGTGGGCATGTGGCTATCCCACGATTGACAGACTCCACGACGCCTTCAAGAGCTGCAAGGATGTCATTCTGTTCTTCTCGGCCAACAGGTCTTTCGGCTTCCAGGGCTATGTAGGTACACTGATTGGCGCTTGGTGTTCCCAGATCACTGATTGTTTGCTACCCCAGGCCCGCATGCTCGACCTGCCATCTCCTCAAACCCCGAAGCCGAGTTGGTACTACAGAGTCAAATGGAGAATCAGCGAGCCCTTCCGGGTTGAATGGATCTGTACCACCTCCTGCGCCGGCGACAAGATGGGCGCCATGCGCAACTCCCTGGTCCCGGACCCGCAGAACACCAGGGGCCAACTGGTCACTCGATCACGCGATGGTGATGAGTTGGATGCCCCTTGTGGCTACGCCATCAAGTGTATCCTGGACCAAGAGTCCCGGGCCGGTGGTGGTGGCGGCGCCTTGAAGTAAGAGAATAGAACAGGCCTGGCCCACGTGTTGCTTGGGGACTACGGCGAACGCGCCGTTGGGCGGCGAGCTGACGCCTCATCAGACCGAGTCTTGGTGGCTCGGAAGGATTGTTCAATGTAGCTTTGGTCTTTCAACGGCCGGGGCAAAGAGGAGAACATCTAGGCTTTCAGGCGCGTGGCCAGTCTGTTCGTGGGCACTCGGAATACGATGGTGGGACCTGGTGCCATTCCAACTGGAAATAAACAACTTGATTCCTCCAAGGTCCTCTGGGGACCGAGGCAACAGGATAATACTTGGCATGCGACGAAGTATTCAGCCTTTGATACTGCTAGAATACAGTGCTATACCCCCCTTAAAAATGGCAACAATCTCAAAGAATAGGTGGCGCATCATTCCTGATATACTGAGCCCCCCCCTCCCCCCTCCCGTGTGACTTCGTCGGAAACTGGACATAAAGCTGGCGCGCGGTGCTTACTTACAGATACTAACCAACCAAACAGTACTTTTGTGTATGAACCCGCTTACGATAGAAGAGAAGCCTTAATCATTGGAAGCTGATGAATGTACAATTGTTAGACGCCTACAAAGCTGGCTCGTTAGATTAGTTGGCTGCCGGATCATACCCCCTCAAAAGCCATGCTGAACAACCTCGGAACACTGCCGACGGGCTGCCATAGATGCTTCCTTCGGCGAGTAGCCTGGTAGCTCACGAGCGTAACAATTCTATTAACATCGTCACGGGGGAGGAAGGGGCTCACCCATCTTGCCCTGCTCGGCCAGAAGTCGCAGAATCAGCCTTGCCCAGAGGAACATCCTGTTGGCCTGGGGCGGTCGACTCCTGGTTAACCAAGCCATATCTGATGGCCTTGACCCAACACGGCGCTATGGCCGTGGACAGGTTCTCCGCCTCATTCTCATCCCTGGGGCGAGTGGTGCTACAACAACGTCGATGCTTCGTAGGACCGGATAGCATATCCTGTCCATGCTACCGGCCGTACCATGAATATCCTCCCGGTCAGCCGTTGATTCCTCCCACTCAAGTCTGGTAGAAGCTACGCACTCCTGTTCCCGCTCCGTCTGTATGCTTGCTTTGCCGGACATGCCGGCCCCAGAGGCTACGTCCCCCAAGTCTCGGTGAGGGGCCCCGAAGAACAGCACCCCATACGACCCATAACGCACCGCATTAAACATGCGGTTCGAGACTCCCTTTGAAAAACAACATAATCAAGGGTTTGGCGAATCAGGTCAGGAGACTTGATGACTCTGCTCCGGTCCCGCGCTTGCCGTGCCAACCGAACCCGAGCTGCTCGGCGAAGGCGGAAGTACCGGCCATGGCCTCGCCGAATTGGACGGTGGCGTTATTGAGAAGAGAACATGACGGGAGCTTCTCACAGTCCGTCGCGCACGCCACGTACTGACCGGCTCATCCCCGTCGCTTCGTCCACCCACGTGTTTTCACAGTCCACGTGGACGGGCCACCCACCACGTCGACGGCCTCGGTCGCACCGGAACCCGTTGGAACGCATGGCGAGGGTGGAGGATTGGCCCCCCCAGTTTCGCAATCGGCTCCTTTCGACCCGGGGCGACCGCGATCGAGTGGCCTTTTGCGTCGCTCGACTTTGGAGACGGGCTGCGTACGGATAGTATTGCGGCCCCGGGGGTGGTACGTTCGTGTCTTCACGGCTACGAGATGATTTGACTGCAAAGCAAGTGCATGGCACTCTGAACTGGCATTCCACAAGGCTGAAACACCCATGCAACTAGTCGGTCTAGTCGGTCCAGCCGTAATGCAGCCGCCTTATTCTCGCTGGTGATCACCGCCCGGGACGCTTTCGAGCCTATCAAGTGTGGGGATGACCAAGGCTGGGACGGGAAGCCAGCCCAATTTCAGTGACGTGGAAACATAAGCAAGGACCGAGGCCAACACCAAGCCGCCGTGCCAATGCCCCAGTTTCGCTCTCGAACATGTCCGATTGGTGTACATTACGGTGTTCGTATCGTGTTGGCACTGGAACTGGTGGTATCTGGGGGGGACCAGAATGGTTTGTTTATGGCAGAATTCCTCCCAACGCACAAGAATCCGGCCGCAAGAGCTTTGGCCAACGAAACGAGCAGAACCCTCAGCCTACCGGCGGATGATGTGAGATGATGAACTTTGTGCTCATGCGGGGGGCAGGAAGGAGGCGAAGAGAGCGCCTTGGATCGTGGCGTACATGACCATGAAGACAACGGCACGGCTTCCGAATTGCGGGTCCTGCTTGTCCTGCAGTCTCGCGGCAAGCCACCAGTGCCAAATGGCATATGCAGTCCCGATCCTTGTGATGATCTGAACATGATAGGTTGTGACGGCCAACCCGGCAAGGACGAGTTGGGACAGAGCCATGGCCCCGATAAACACCGAGGTATCCGGTGATCTCGGAGTCCTGCTACTCTCCGGTTCTCCTGCCACTAGCGTGTCCATGCCGGACCTTGCCATCAAGTAGATCATGGGAGCCGCAAGGAGAAACAAAGGGATGTTTCCCGGGGTCCAATAACGGAGGAGACCCACATTCCTTCCTATGATGAGCATTTGACCATGCCTCAGGGAAGCTTGACCGACTTACCAGTAATGTTCCTGAACAAACGTGTAGATGCCAGGAATAAGCTTCGTACACCAAGGCCTGAGCTCGCCGGAAGGTTCGGAACAGAAGCGTTGGTAAGCAACAACCTGTGGGCCCAGGAGCCCCGTCGCAGTCGCCATACCCGCGAGGCCGAGGGCTATCAGGCGCCGAAGACCGGAGAAGCGCGCTGATTTCGCGAGACTAGCGAGTTCGGCCAGGAAAAGGGCGGCAATGGGAACGCCATTGAGCACTCCGTTACTGCGGAAGAGAGTGGAAAGGCCGAAGACAATACCCGAGCCGACAATCGTGGCGTCTCCCCCGACCGTCCGTGGCCGGCCCTCGAGACAACCGTGAGCCAGCAGCCAGAGCCCCAGGAAGGAGAGAAAGGCGCAGGTGCTTTCTTGGTACGGCGCCGACAAGAATAGGCCGGCCGGCGAAAGGACGTGTAACAGAGCGGCGACGAAAGCGAGCCGGCGTGGTTTGCCTACCTTCAAGCCCAGCTGGTACAGGGCCAGCACGGACAACAGGTGGGAGACGTGGGCAATGACAATTCCCACTTGGGGCTCCAGAGAGCCATCGTTTTCAACGCCGAGCCATGCAAGGCCTGTAACGGAGAGGAGATGGAAAGAGCGTGAGCCGTGGTTTGGTTGCGCAGGAAGACAAGCGTCGTGGGGGTGGCCGACCAAACGCACCTTGTACCACGGCGGCAATCAAAGTCGGCAGGCCGGCGCCAAAGGCCCATTCCTGCTCGAACAGGTAGCCGCGACGAGCATTCTCGACGAAGTAGATGGCATCCCAACGGGTCAACCGCGTGCCCAGGTCCAGCGCCGACTCGTCGGGGGCGGGGCTTTGTTGCGACCGCAGGGTGGAGGAGGTGTCGTAGGCCGGGCCAACGGCGCTACCCACGGCGACGAGCAGCAGGAGGGCTTTCCAGGCGACGAAGACGGCGACCAGGCCTCGGCGCGGCCGGCTCCCGTCATATGACAACATACTGCGTGTGTGTGTGTGTAGGTAGGTTAAGGCCGCGGAGGGCCGGGCGCTTCCCTGGGTGAATAGGGGGGGCGCGACCAAACGAAAAGACGCACGCGATCCGCGGGAGTTGAACGTGTACTTTGGTCGGGGCGGCTGGCCGGTAGAGGTCTGTCTCCAGCCGCGTCTTGTCCCGTGGAATTCAACGGGGAAGGGATCCCCAGCCTGTTCACCCCCCTGGCTATAATCCACACTGGCATGGAGGCATGCAGCAAGCAAGTTGGTTGTCGACCCCTTCGCAAAGGATCCCTCCACCCGAGGGCCACACGCGGCCGGGGGGGCGTGCCCAGCAGGCGGCTCAGCCACTAGTGCCGAAAAAAAAAACAATCACGAAAAGGACCCCCCAAAAATCGGACGGGGGTATTCGCGGGGCCAGGCTGGATTGGATTTTACCTAGGTAGCTCCCATCTGCAAGGTTACCGACGGCCTCTATTCCCCCTCAAGCACGGGATGCCAAGGTCCATAGCAGGCCGCACGCACTATTGACGATGCGGACTGTGCGGACTCGGACCATGTCCATCTATACCGCCAGGTCTGGCCGACAGTGGAATGATGTCGTTCCGCGGCCACCTCAGGGTCGTGTCATGACGGGGAGTCATGGCCATCCGAACTCAATAGACCTATGTATTAGGTTTACCTTTGTGTGCCGGGGGAAACCCCTCGCACGGCAGGATTTGTGACAGACGGGACGGCCGGACGGCGGTGATGGCACTGAGGCGCTGGGTATTTACGCATGTGGCCTCGGCCAGGGCTGCTTTGCTTGGCCGGGACGCCCCGCAGGGCTCGCCGAGGGCAACGGGCTTTACGGAGTACCTCCTAATAATAACCGCCGAGGGACGCCAGTGGTTGAATGGGGTGTATCATAAGTGGAAGTACCTCGTCGAGCCCGTCCCCTGAGCAGCTACCTATACCCCATCTCACCTAACCTCCCAGTACTACTTGGAAAAATACGAACGCACTGCAAATGTATCTCGGGCAGCTCGGCCGACAGATGCGCGGGAGACAGGGGGTTTCCATGAAACCAGCCCTGCTAGTGGGAGCCCTGCGTGTGAGCGGCGTGCCGGCGGGGAGGCGTCACCAATCGAGGGAACGGGGGGGTTGGACCGCCGGTAGCATGGGCACGAGGCGGGGGTGGTGAAAAGGCAAAGAAAGCCCATCGGCACGGGTATGGAACCAAGCGTATGCAGTGCAGTGCAGGGCTACTTTAGGTAAGTAGGAAAAAGTACAGACACAGGAAGGACAGCAGCAGCAGCAGCAACGCGTGTGCTGTGAGCTGCTGCATCGTACGCGCAACACGCGATCGTCCACGAATCTGCCGGCCACCCTGCAGACCGCCCTGCAGCCCGACGGGGGCGGATTCCTGTGAGGTGAGGTGTTTTCCCGTTGCCCGCGATCTCCATAGTAGCCTTGGTCCGCAAGCGGCGGCGTCCTTCGCGACGGCCTCCTCAATCGTGCCGACGGTCCGGCACACGCTGCCCGGCCTTTTTTTTCCCCCTCGAGAGAGAGCAAGGCCTTGCGATGACCCCACGACACCGATGAGCGCATTCATCGCTGGGTGAACGGACGCCATGCCTACATTTTTGCGTAGTACATAAATGCGTTCCAGGGCCAAGCGCCCCCCTCCAATGCATCATCCATGACATAACCACTGGTCTTGTTGGAAGACGACAGCCCCTTCTGCTGTGAGTCCGTCTGCCTGTGTTATCCAGTCCTTGGAAGCGGCCGGCTTGGCAGCAGAGCAGGTTTCTTGTGTGTGTGCTATGCGGCAGTGGAATTTGCCCGGCCATCCATTGTTTGTGAGTGTGGTTCGTCACGTCACACGCACCCGCTATTGAATATTGTCTTGCTTGCCCTCCAGCCGAGGTCGACGGCGACGGCCAGACGGCGGCCATTTGTAACTGGCCCGTCAGCCTCTGGTGGTGGGCTACCTCACTTGCACATCAAGTCCGAACGCATCACGACGGCCATTGCTCAATTCATCTGCCACCTACCTATTACACGACTCAGTCACAGACATTAGCTCCCAGAGAGGGGGGCCAAAGCAGCATCACCAAGTTGCGACCTGTTAGATCCGATCCGATTTCATCTGTGGGTGACACCACAAGCACAGGATCGCACTGCGAAAAGGCGCCAGAGTTGAGCGGGTGCCAGGCGGTCGCTTCCACACGAGGAAGACAGACAGACAGACAGACAGACAGGCATACAGACGCATTGCTTCGTACGAGTACGACGGAACAGCACACATCCGAGCATCCGACGATCCGTTGTCGTCGTCGTCGTCGTTGCCGTTGTTTTCGCCCTTGTCAAGCCTATCGCATCCCATTGCTTTCTCCCACAGATACCGATCTGCAGCCAGGAGTGTCCCGCTACCCGGCCGTGCTGCAGCAGAGACACAGAAGGCTTGCACGCAGCCGAAGCCGGGAGGGATCGCCGCCACCCTCACATGGGATCCCATTACGCCCGCCATTGATCTTCCCCCAGTCTGCACGGCCAACTTAAACTACCACCACCTACGGCCGGGAAACCCGCAGCCTGCCAATAGGAAACCCGGCGCTCGGCTCGGCTCCCCTGGTCCCCCAGGGCTGCATCCCATCCATCCATACCTCTGTACCCACGCAGCCACCACGCATTTGTCAAACGGCTGCAAACGTGTGGACGGACTCGCAAAGGAACCAACTTGGGATGGTGCCCGTCTAACTACCTAGGTAGCATCCATAGCTCTCTTGCCGAGTCTCTTTTGGAGGGGGCACGTTTTCTAGGCTGCTGCCATTGGAACCTACCCAGGCCCCGACTCCAAGAGGTATTAGAGAAGGACATTTCAGCGCCGCTCCGCTCCGCGACTCCTGCACCAACCACAGTCTTTCCCGACTGCGCAAACTCGCCGACTTCTCCATTCCCACACCGCTTAGCGTCGCCGTATAATCCATCGCCGAACAGGCTGCCATTTAGCATATCATCAACCGTCGCGGCACACGCAGACGACGACGACGGTGAAGGGCACTTCTGTTCCTGCCTTGCCTGCCTGACTGCCCTGCGCCCTTCGCCCCCCCAATCCGAGACAGGTCCACTCACTGCTCCTTGCGCGCCCCTCCAGTCCTGGATCCCAAGGACTCGCCGTCCAAGCCGACTGCCCCTCGAAGCCCCTCCGCGCCCTTCCCCGTGCCCGTCTCGAACGGCAGGGGGCATTGACGGACCCTGCGAGAAGAGTGGTCCATAATCTCCACCCGCTTCTCGCCTTGCGGCCGCCGTCTGCTTAGCCCAGCAATCTCAGCTGGGCCCCTTCCCACCCCTTCTGGCGACCTCAGCTGCTCAGCTCAGCCTCATTGACGAAACCCGCGCCGGTCCTTGACCCCAGGGGCCTGCGCTTGCGATCCCTTCTCTCTTCTTCCATACTACCAACCTACTCACTCGTTGATTGCTTGACGCGCCGTCGAAACTGGCTTTCCGGCTAACTTTCATTACTCGTCTATTTTTGTTGCCTTTGCTCCAGTTCGTCGTGCGTATCTGTGAGCGGTGGCTGTCGTCAGCTGAAGTCTAAGTCGCAACCGCAACTTACGCCATCAGCTACACCAACGCCACCTCACACCCACGCCGCCTGGCATGTCACCTCCTTGAACTCAGGACCTTCCGCTCTTTTTTAAACAACCGCTGCCTTTCTTGCGCTACCTCCTGGACTTAGTAAAGAACCAAGTTTGTCAGCCACGAGCCGAACTGTTCTGCCTGGAAGCCACCGGCTGGACGAGGCAATTGCCTGCTCCTCTCGCCCATCATGTTTCTGCATTCGGGGGCCAGCCTTCATGGCCACGAGTACTCCAACAAGAGGCACTCGGCGCCTGCTGGAAACACCGCCCAACGACGCAACCCGTTGCTTCGCTCCTCGCTGGCCTCGCCCATGAAGCGAACCTCTTCTTACCATCCTTCGGAGCCTCCTTCGCCCGCATCTGCTTCTCTGCCTACCGCAAGGCCCACTTCCCCAGACTCTACCAACGCCCGGAAACCAACACTACCAGTATCACCACCGACGACCCCCGAGCCTGCTGTCCGATTCCACGCGCCCCGGCGCGGGCATAGTAGCTTCACCGTCCCCGAAGACGTCATGAGCGAAGACGAGGAGGTCATCTCGGTCTCGGGCAGCGTAACCAGCCATGCCGCCTCGTCGGAGCAACGTCCGAGAAAGCGGACCAGACACTCGACAGTATCTTACCTACTCGCGCAGCCGCCACCTAGGCTGAGTGCCAAACAAAAATTACTGCATTTTCGACCGCAGTTGCTTCTCCAAACCCAGCACGTCATGAAAGGCGCGCGGCCGAAACCGACCATCGATATGTATCCCGCCTCCATCGCGTACCTAGCCGCCCCCCTGTTCAAGCGTCTCCCCGGCTTCACACGCATCAAGGCGGAACTTGGTGTTAGGGATATCTTGTTGTTCAAGTGTCAGGACTTCGATGCGTCGCCAAGCTCTGGTGGAGACGACGAGGAGGCCTTGATGAAACGGGAGGTTGTTGCCCTCTTGTGCCCACTTGAGCAGGAAAAGGCCGAGATTGTACTGGCGGACGGATCTGTGTGGTCCGCCAAAGTGTGTAATAACACAAAGAACTTTGCGTACGAGTTCGCGATTCGAGACGAGGCAGGCCAAACCACCACAGCTCGCTGGGTGCGCCGGCGACAGACGAGCAAGTCCGGCCAAGCGTCACCCACTACGCCGAGCAGCACGCCGGGCAGCAGCACCGCGGCCTCGCCGGACTACAAATTCACGTTCAGTATCATCGACCCTTCCACTCGCCGCCACCCTGTCATGGCCTCTCTCACGGCCGCGCAGCTCGACGTTCAGGACTCTTACACCGACACCACTCCAACTGCAGGCCTCCATTCGCCATCTTCATCACACCCGTCCTCCCCTCCTGCGGTGCCGAAGGTGAAGGAGCCCATGCAAGCCAAGGATTCCACGCGCAATGTGGAGGAATGGCAAAAGACCTTCATACACGTATCGGCCTTATGGGTGGCCCTGCACCAGGGCTGGGTGTCCCATTTTAACCCAGCCTTGTTTGCCGCCAACAGCAATGCAGCCTCGCCTACGGCTGCACCGGGGCCCTGCCAGAATCGAACCTTCTCCTTCGGCTCGGAAAAGGAACCGCCGTCGAGGACCAACACGCTGGAGCGTCTCAACCGCTACCGTGCCCAATCCAACCTTGGTAGTAGGGAGCCGAGCACGACGTCCCTGGTGCCAAGAAGAGCAACATCTAGCGGCGCTGCCTTCGTCAAAAAACGAACCGCCCAGAATCGTTTATCGTCGGTCGACCCGGGGAGCAGCGATGTTCTAGGCGAGGTACGTCCCGAACGACGGGCCTTCAGCAGTGAATGGGAACCGCCTAAAGAACAGGCCCCAGAGATATCCCTTGCCAGCATCGTGGCTCCCGAGCTCCCAGCAATACGTAAGAACCCACCTGCTGTCTCTCGGCCTTTGGCCCCGGCATTGGCCCCTTCACCTCTCCCGCACTCGAGGCAAACGAGCTCTATGCACTTGGTGTCACCTCGATCCGTTCTTTCTCCTAGCGTGGAGGAGATTAAGGGCCCCGCGGAGATATCCCGAGACCTTGGCGCCGCTGGTGTACAGGAAGGAGGAAGGAAACGCAAGAACAGTCGGTGGAACCGCATGTCCAACTGGGTCAGGAAGCTGAAAGCCCACTAGCGACGGTCATGGTAAAAAACCAAGGGCGCTGGGCGACGTTCACCGAGTGCTGCGACGATACAAGGTGTATCACCAACCATTGTATTAGACTTGGGCACACGGACTCTGGGTACGGATTTGGGACTGGGGGAGAGGGGTACGGCGTACGAATGGGGCAACCACAAAATGGGAGGGGGTTTATTATTATCATTTCGCGACGGCGTCGACTCGAAATTTGGGGATGTGCGTCGCCGCGGCGAAGCGCCGTTTTGCAAGGTGTCAAGGTGTTTTCCAAGAAAGGTTGTTGTTCATAGGGCCTCGGTTCTCTTTGCTGTGTACATACCTTTCCACGTCCCCGATGTGCATTGGGGTGGAGCTTTAGCAGGGCTACTTGCATTTCGCTATCTAACAGCCCCAGGGGCTGGTTCTATCCGAAACTTTTTGCTGAACGGCCCTCCTGGCTCACAACTCAGGATTCTCGTGGGACCCGTAAGTCCTTTGGGCTTTCGGTCTCTTTTACTGCTCTCGGCATGGGAACAAGCACTTTTAATGCACGGGGCCGCCATCGCAGACAGGTCACCAGGCCCCTTGTCGGAAGGCAGATACATAGTTGATGTTCATAGCTGGGGGTGAAGTAATGGATACCCTGTAGGCGGGGGATAGTTATCCGGGGTAGGCGGCCCGCTCATCCTTTTCCATTGATTACCGGTGGTGGTGGTGGTGGTGGTGGTCATGCCGGCATACGGAAGCTTGGGGAAGCGGTCAAGGCGATGGACAAGGTCCCCAGATCCCCCGGCACCTAGATACTATGATGTACTGACGTTGCAGTCGTGATCGGGGTGGCATCCGGCCCGCTAGCCACTCCGCTGACTGGCTGCCTGGCAAAAAGGCCTGGACATGGATACTACTAGTCATTCGGTGAGCCTCTGAACCGGGGGACTGGAGACGTTGACGTGTGGAGGGAGCGGAGTTTCGTAGCAGGTGGGCCAATTAGCGTTTGAAGCGACCGATTCTCCGACAGACGGAGATGCATTCGCCGGCAACCACCACCTATCGCCTCCGCTCCGATGTTCACCCGAATGGAGTCAGCCGAACGCCTGGCTGGGATGGCAGTGCAGGCAGTGGGATTGAGGCTCAAGGAAGCGAGCAAAGAAACTTTAAAGTAGTCGGAGCCGCCGGGTATATAGAGTAGGAGGGGGGTTCCTTCGCTGACTGGGGTAGAATTTGTATCTAGGAACTCCGATTGCTTCCTCGCCGGACGACTGGCTCCCCCGTTGCCCCTCTTCTGTTTTATCGGCGGCTGCCCCCCTTACGCCTCCCGGGGAATCGTGGGAACCGGCCGTGCATTGTCGATTGCCCACTGCTTGTCCCAACGCGCGACAAAGGAAGGCATCAATCTCATCGGTAGCCATGGCCACGTATCGCGACGGAGGAGGCGGCACATCGACCGTCGTCCTCGAGATGGAGGAGATCCCAGCACCGCGTTCCTCCAAGGAGGAGGGGCCGGCGAGCAACCACGGCAGCAGCCGGAACCCGTCGAGCAACAGCCTGCCCCCGCCCCCCACGGCCGCCGACGCCGTCGAGAGGTGGAACTACCCCAGGAGTAACATCCCCAAGGTCGGGGCTTGTTTCTGGGCCTTCATTGTCATGGGGGCCAACGACGCCGCCTACGGTGTGAGTGGCGCGCCCTGCTCCCTCCCCCCCGCGCGCAACGGGCCCGGAACTGACTGGCCCGCGAGGGTCTTAGGCCTTGATACACTACGTACGTGACATGTCCCGTTCCCGACGCTCGGCGGGAGTCGGCCGCCCGAGCTCCCGGGCCCCCGGCTGACGAAAACTCTCGCGTGCTGGCAGATCGAGAGATTCTACGGCCTCACCTACATCGTCGTCTCCTTAATCTTCCTCTCGCCCTTCGTGGGCTACACGGCCTCCGCCCTCATGAACAACTACCTGCATGGCGCCGTCGGGCAGCGGGGCGTCGCCATCATTTCCTCGACATGCCATATCATCGCCTTCATCATGGTGAGCCCCCCCCCCCCCCCCTTCCCCCTCCCCCCCCCGGCTCCCCAGCTTCTATCGCACTCTCGCAACCACGGAATTGCCGGGTGGCTGACCCTCGAGAGCAAGATGGCCGTCCACCCCCCGTATCCCGTCCTGGTCATAGCTTTCATGATTGCAGGCTTCGGGAACGGACTCACCGACGCCGCCTGGAATGCCTTCTTCGGGAACCTCGCCCACGCCAACGAGATGCTGGGCTTTCTGCACGGGTTCTACGGCGTGGGCGCCGTGCTGTCGCCCCTGATTGCCACCAGCATGATCACCAAGCTCGGCACCCCGTGGTATGCATTCTACTACATTATGGTAAGCGCCGCTGCAAGCCACCCGGCCTCCGAGAACCAGCCGCTGACTGGAGGAAGATTGGGCTCGCCGTCATTGAGCTCGTCGCCTCGGCGGCTTGTTTTTGGAAGGCCACGGCGGCACATTACAAGGCGACCCTGGCGGCTCACGACACCGGGACGGAGTCCAGGGGCACCCTGCGGGAGGCGCTTTTCAAAAGGCCCTCGGCGCGGGTGACGTGGCTGTCGGCGCTCTTCCTGCTGGGCTACGTCGGCATCGAAGTGGCCCTGGGGGGCTGGATTGTGGTTTTCATGATCAACGTACGCGGCGGCGAGGAGTTCGAGAGCGGCATGACCGCCACCGGCTTCTGGCTCGGCATCGCCATCGGAAGGGTCGTCCTGGGGTTCGTCACGCCCCGGCTCGGGGAGAAGAGAGCCATCAGTGTAAGTGGCCCTGAGCCCCCCCGCGAACCCTCGTCCTACCGCGCTCCGGAGAGGCTCTGCTGACCGGCGCGCCAGATCTACCTCCCTCTGGTCATGGGCCTCGAGCTTCTCTTCTGGCTGGTGCCCAAGTTCGTCGTCTCGGCCGTGGCGGTGGGCCTGCAGGGCTTCTTCCTGGGGCCCCTGTTTCCCGCCGCCATCGTGGCCATGTCGAAGCTGCTCCCGCGCCACCTCCACGTGGGCGCCATCGGCTTCGCGGCCGCTTTCGGCGGCAGCGGCGCGGCCATTCTGCCCTTCGCCACCGGCGCCATTGCCCAGGCCAAGGGCGTGCAAGTGCTCCAGCCCATCATTCTGGCGCTCCTGGTGGTCATCTTTGGCCTGTGGGTCTGCCTGCCCAGATTCGACAAGAAGAAGGAGTAAGGTGCCCGAGAGACGTGGGAAGAGTACAGGTTGAGAGAGCATCAAGGATAGGCCCTGCCGTGATCTCGGGCAACAGCTTATTGTGGCCTTACGGCAAAGAAAAGATTGCTACTGGGATATGTCACCAACGGGCTGCCCTTATTACCACGGGAGCTTGGCGTTGGTGCGGTTGGGACGACACATCTCTGCCGCTGCATGGGTTACTAACGCCTTTCCACATGCCATTGCGAGCGTGAGCGATCTGGAACATGCGAGCACTGTATGCATGCGGCGTGATGCGTGTGGATAAATTCATAAGAGAGTGGTCATGTATCAATTAATGATCACGAGTCTAGCACCGGCAGGAGAACAGGGGGGCGTTTGATGCGGTCAGATGCGGGAGCTTCCACGCAACTGCTTGCAACCTAGTATGGATGTACGACTCGATGATAGAACCCCCCCCTCCCTGTTCCCTTCTCGTCCCGTCCGGGCCAAATGCGAGAGAGGGCGGTCCTCGTATCTGCAGCCCCGTTATCGCCCACGCCCAGTTCACCATGTGCGCTTTTATCAAGTACATACCTGTGGATGCACCAGGGCATCCGCATGGATGCGATGGTCCCCCAACACGCCGGCCGGCGAGCTCAAGCAGGGACATGCCCGTATTGTGGGAAGCTGGAGTATCCATGCTAGAAATGGAGTGTAAAGGCGTGGACGGATGTACCGATGGGAAGAGGTACCTAAAAAGGTTCCACTTGGCCGTTGCGCGGCGGGCATCCATGCATTCCCAGAGCCCCCGTGACGTAGCTCCGGATAAGCACAGAAAAGTGGGAGAGCCCTTACACGTATGGATCTTCCATCCATGTTATACGGCTGCTGAGTCTTACGTATGACATCCATTGTGGTATTCTGCAGACGTTGCCATTACCACGGCAATGTGCTGGGGGTTGGAAGCTCTCAGGTGGCTTGTCACAGGGAACAGGGGCCGCTTTCCCCCCCTCAACCACCAACCAGCAAATTCCGTCTTGTTCCTATTGGCTTGCTAGCAGAGGGCATAAAAGGCTAGGCCGCTGGGGATCCCTTCAGCTTCCGTGCCTCCGCAGAGCTTTGCTTGCGTGATGCCGCGGTGGCCTAGTTCCCACCCCCCCCAGATGAATAGGGAGAGAACAGGGATCGACGTTGGTTGTTGCCCTTAGGGTCCGAACAGGCTGCGATGGCGCGCGGTGCGGTCGCGGCTGGCCTGCTTTTCCCTTTCTTTTTTTTTTTTTTTTGGTTTGCTTAGGTACATTCTTCTTGTCTAGGTGGTAAAGTAGAGGCAGGTCGCCGACGGGATTCGTAAGACATTCGTACGCTCCCGGAGGCCTGTGTTAACAAGTATATGCCCGGGCAGGTAGGCAGCTGGAGAGTGCGTGTTTTTTTTTTGTATGGGATCGACGACGGGTATATAAGTGTGGACGATAGGTCCCTGCATACCTCAGCCGGTCTGGGCCTTGGCCATTCCGACAACCTGACTCCATTCGCGACGACTGAATCGCGTGTGCGGGATAGTTCAAGTCCGGATCCCAAGCTTCAATCCTCCCCCCCCCGCTGCACTTGCGCATCTTACGACAGGGAGGGCGCCACAGCATCTCCTCCAACTGCAACCGTCCGTTGCCGTCCTCGGTTGTGCTTTTTTGTCTGTAGCCACCCGCATCCCTCCTCCTTCCCGTACACGTTTTTCCTCGTGGGTCCAACCCGCCGGCCGTTTCCCTTTCTTCCCCCCCTCTGATCGTCTTCGGGCGGCGACAAAAGCTCCCAGGGCCGAAAGGGTTGGTTGATCACTGGCGGTTACATCCCACACTGCCCGCGTCGCCCCGGCGGCGTTCCCACTGGGCCGGTCCAGGGTCGAATAGGCGGGGACTCGCATCCGGCACTTTTCCAGGCGAACCCTTGACCCCCCCTTTCGGCGGCCGGCGGACCAAAGCCTGGGCCGTTCTTGCGTGTTACGATCGCTCCTCGTCACTGCAGCTCGGGGTTGCAGTCCCGTCTCGCGTCATTGGCTGTCATCGGCCCCCCCGTTGGTTCATGTGCCCATCCACCCGACCAGCGAAATTCGACAGAAGTGACTTGACCTCCAGAGGGAAGAGGGGGAGACCAGCACATGTGACCCCCCGCCTCCTCTCTCCCCCTTACATACCACAACAGTCTGCGATCTAATCCCATCCGTCTGTTTCTCCGTGGGCGAGAGGTATGTATGTCGGGCGCCGCCGATCCCATATCCATCCGTACACCTTGCATCCCCCCTCTCACCCCAACAACCGACACAGACACACGAGCAAGTCCAACGTCGCTCCTGCGCTGAGTGGGACCTGCGGCCGCCCGTGTTGATTATTGACTTACCTATGGGAAGTATAGGGACGTGGCTTACATTAGGTACTTGAGTAGCCAGCTTGGGTCAAACGCCCTGAGTACCTACCAATAGCCCTGTCTTGTCTACAAAGCAGATGGCCCGGTAAGAGAGGTAAGTCAAGTTGAGAGGCGGGTGTAAGTTGTGTACCTACCTCTACTACCTACTTCTCACCTGATTAAGTAGTGTCCATTTCTTTACCCAGTAACTTCGTTCGCCTGCCTGTATACCTACCTACTTCTTTACCATTCCATCCCATGGAAGCCATTTCACTTTGTACGTACGGGAAGGGGGGAGGTGGTACCTAGGTAGTATCATCCATGTCTTGGAGGGTTTTGCGATTTGATGGCAGGTGGAATAGACATCCCATCCAGACGTCCTGGGGCCCCCCGCCAGCTGTGGTGCAGGTCTCCTTTCCACCATGTACCAGGATGGATCCCCTCAATGCTTCCTCCCCTTCCTCCTCCCAGTGCCACTCACGAGCTCCTCGGCTCTTCAAATGGAATGGGAACTAGGTAGCTAACCACCCAGAGCCAGGGTCTCCCGAGGTACGAACAGTCGGCCCGCTGAAGCTCCAACGACCCGAAACCCACCTTCGATTGACCGAATCTTGACTCGTCCACGGCACAACATCCATTTGTTAGCCTTAGCTATCCCCCCTCCCCTCGATTATTGGACGCCTCGACCGACTGCCCTCGCTTCACCTCCCTCCCCTCTGCATCGTCAACCCCGCCCGGTCGCCAACCTGCAACCGCCGAGGAACGCACCGACCGACCGACCGACCGACCGACCGACCGACCGGACTGAGGCAAGACAACCTTCCCGTAACAGTAGGCCTGGGCAGCCAGGGCGCACTGGGTCGGGCGTCACCCCCGCTGCCGCTACCGCTACCGCTGCCGCTGCCGTAGCCGCTGCCGGGCCACCCACCCGCACCGCTCCAAAAGTGGGAAACGACCAGGCCTGGGACAGGTGCCCCCCCCCGTCGAGCCCTGCGTCGAGCACCGAAAGCTAGTGCAGCTCCATCCGAGTCGAGACCAGCTGGAGGGAGCTCGAGACGTAGGCCGCCGCTGGTTGACGTTGTCCACCGAGTGGCGCTGGTCCTGAAATGTGAGTGAGCATGGAGCTGCCCAAGCCAAGCCAGTCGCCGTCCATCCCACCATACCTTTTCCTCGAGCTTGGTAACCGGCTATCCGTTACTGTGGCTGCTACCGCTCGGAGCTTCTTGCACACAAGAACCGACCGACCAGCACGAAACCCAAAACCTTTGGCGGCATCGTCATCGTCATCGACCCCCGTCCCGCCCGCTGCTGCCTACCGTGTCTTGTGCTAACCGCATCGCCACCCCTCCGACAGTCTGCATTCCGCTGGCGTCGAATCAGCTGTGCGTATTCTACACGATACCCGTTTCTCCCACCACCCCTCCCCCCATCGCCTCCGCAGCCCGAGTGTTTGGACCCGTTGCGCGCAGACATCGATCGCCCGACGGCCGCTGTTTGCATCTGCCTGGTGTAACCGAACCCTGCGCTGCCGCCGCCCTTCATCCCGATCGTCGCCGTGTGTCGGCTCGTCGCCATGGACGACCATCTCGACCTGTCCGGCGCCGCCGCCCTGTCCGGTGCCTCGCAGTTCCTCAGTACTTACGGTGGCGGCGAACCCATATCCCGTGCCACTTCGCCCGGTCTCCCCTCGACCCCCGAGGCTGGTGACGATATCAGCAAACGCCACCGGCCGCGAACCTTCTCCTACTTCCAACTCCTGCCCTACCCGGTCGAGGAGGAGGAGCAGCGCAACGCCGCCCTCCAGGGCATCCTAAAACAGCTCTATATCGCCGTCAAGGCCGAGGACTTCTCTCCCGGCGCGCTGCACTGGACGCGCCAACTGCAGGGATGGCTGAACCTGAAGTTTGATATGCCCAGGGAACTGAGGGCGCGGCTGGCACGTCTCTACTTCCACCTCTCCATGGCCCCCGGCCTGGACGGCGCCGCCGCCGATCGTTTCTCCAAGATGGTTTCCACCCTGGCTCGACGAAAACATCTTCTGAAGCCCGGCGAGGACCTGTCGCTCGACTGGAGACCGCTGTGGAAGGAGATCAAGGCCCTGGTGCTACCTAGTGAGGCGCCGGCCCACTACTCGTCTAGAAGGCGTGGGCTGAAACACATGTGGAAGCTGTGTCTGCACTCATCCACCTATTTTGACCCCAAGGAGAGGAGGGCTATGCTGGACGAGATTCTGCCCTTTTTCAGCACCTCTGACCTCCAGAATGCGTACATTGTGGTGGGCGCACTGAATGTCCTGATGCCCACCGGGCCAGCACCCCCCACGGAGCCTCAGTCCCAACCCTCAGACTACGTGCCCACCTTCTTCCACCTCTGGTCCCTGATGACACGTTCTAAGGTGTTCGACGTCACTTTCCTGGACATCTTCTCGCGCATGGCTCGTGACTATCTGACGTGCAAGCATGTCCCCTTTACCGAGCACGGCATTTTCACGAGGGAGCAGTCCGACCTGATCTTCACAGCCATCCTCCGCCTTACCGAGATCCCCGTGGGCCAGGCCAATTCTCCCTACACGTCTGTAGACTACTCCTCAGGCCTGGGCATCTTCCTCGAGAAGGACAAGAAAAAGCACCCCATCTCCTATACCATTGCTCGCTGGGTTGTGTCGTCGTTGTCGCCGCAATGTCTAGACGCGGAAAATTCCATCCTGAACAGCCTGGAGGGGCTGCTGGAGTCAATTGACACTTTCTTCCATCCGTCCAACCAGGGTGCTTGGACCTCGATGCTGGCACAGTTGACATTTTATTTGACCGAGATGTTCGTGTCTCGATGGAACAAGGAAACCAGAGCCGAGCAGGACACGCCCGCCGACCGCCGACTAAACGATGCCATCAAGTATCGTTTCGTCAAGAGTCTGCGCGAAGTCACCTTTATGGGACTTTTCGGCAAAAGTACGAAGGTGACCAACATGTACTTCGGTGCACTCCAGAATCTGACGTATCTTGAACCTGACCTGATGCTCCCTGGTGCTCTGCAACGATTCTACCCCAGCTTGCAGGGGCTTGTCGAGGTCCATCGTACAACCTCGAGTCTGTGCGGCTTACAGATGATTGCCAACATCATGTCGAGGGAAAAGGGCTTCAGGTGTCATATTACTGCCCTGCTCGCCTTGGCCTTGCCTGGCATTGACGCCAACGATCTGAACAAGACGCAGTACACCTTGAACTTCATCCAGAGCGTCGCCTACAGCATTCCGTTTGTCAACCTGGCCAAGGAAAACGACAGAGTACATGACACGACACTGGCCATGCAGTGGGTCCAAGGCGAGATGGAGCGCATGGAGAGAGAGGGCCAGGACGTCCAAATCGACTACAAGAACGAGCTCAGCGACGAGGACGAGGCGAACATTGTCCGATCGTCGACCGCTGGGTTTGGCGAGTTCATCCTCGCGCTCCTCGGCAAGGTGTTTACCCTCCTCGAAAACCTACCCGATTCGAACCAGCTGCGCTCCGGCTCGCCCGAGGAAAACATCATCAATACTTTGCCCACCGCCCTGACGCCTTTATTCGCCTCACTCTCCCCTGAGCTTTTCGACATGACGCTCGAGAAGCTGGCGGCGTTCGTGTCGACCCATGTTGTGCACCAGGCACGCGATGCCATGGCATGGATCAGCAATGCCCTGTGCAAGGTCAACCCCGAAAAGACTCTGAAGGTTTTTATCCCAATGTTGATCGTCAACATCCGGAACGAGATCGATTACAACGGAGCTGCATCAGACCGAAGCAGCGGCACCGAGGTCCTGCCCCGTGACCGTGCTCTCGTCTGGCACGTCAGCATACTCTCGATGTGTGTGGTTCATGTGGGTGCCGAGGTTCTCAAGTACAAGACAGAGCTTTTCGACATTGCCCAGTACATGCAGGAGAAGTGTCGCGGACTGCCGACGATTCACATCAGCAACTACATCCACCATCTTCTGCTGAATCTGACTTCGACTTACCCGATCGACCACGCGCTGTACGAGCCGGATGTCATCCAAAGAGGACTGACGGTCGAGGATTGGGGCCAGGCCACAGCGCCCGCGAACTTGACCATTCGATGGCACAGGCCCCTCCCCGCGGAGCTCCAGTTCGCGGTGGAGTTGTTCGAATCACAGGCCGAGGGTGCTATGCGCAGGCTGGAAGCCTTCATGAGTGACGACCCGCCGGTTAGCAGAAAGGGAAAGAACAAGGAATGGTCCGATGAAGTTTCACGCCAGTTGACACAGCTGCGACTTGTCATTAGTGGTATCGCCACCCTTTTTGACCCTAAAACGGCATCGGGGGAGGCGAACGGACTTGCCAACGGCCATGGCACCGACCAGGACGGCGACGCGATGATGGGAGACGAGTCAGACGAGGAGGATGACCCGCTGGCCGAAGCTGGCACGGAAGACGAGACGCGACCGCAGTTCAAGTACCACGCTGGCTATGTTTTGTCCAGCGAAGACCCCCTCTACGGACGCATTCACGGGCTCCGTGACGATGTTGGGCGCATGCTCTCCAAAACGCACGCATTCCTCAACAGCCACCAAGAAGATGACGTCCCCTGCTTTACGGCCCTTTACTCTACCTACCGCACCTGGATCACTGATGTTGGGTTCGAGAGATCAGCCCACCCACTCGAGCGATTACATAGGTTGTACAAGGCCGACATCAGCCCGTTCAAGATCAGCGGGCTGAGAAAGTCCTATCCACGCCCTCTGTTGATCAAGCGGGCCGATGCATATCAACTCCAGCGCGTCAAGCACAATGCTTCGGTGAGGAGAAAGAGTGAGCTCGACAAGCAGCTGCTACTCGATCTTGCTGAATCCTGCACATCCCAGTACGCGGATGTGCGGAGGATCGCCCAAGGCGCCCAGGACGCATCGCTCAAGGTGCTGGTCGGCGGTCGGCCTCTTGTGATCCCGGTGATCCTCAAGCAATTCCGCAAGGCCATGGACGAGATGGATCACGATCGCATTAAGGGTTCCATGTACACGCTTCTCTTCACTAGTCTGCTCAAGACTTTGATAAGGGACTGGCGATTCGCTCCTGATCTCCTACGTCTCTACATAGAGACGGCCGGCGTTGATAAGACGTCCATTCAGAACCTCGGCGCAACCGCTCTATACCCTATGATCGATTTTGGAAAGCGGTTCGAGCTGATGGTCCTGACGGACAGCGACATGGTAGACTTGATCAAGCCGTCCGAGGACTGTTCCCGAGTCATTGAGTCGCGCCATCAGTTCATCGTCGAGCGAAGAAGGAGAGTCGAGGAGAAGAAGGCGGCGCTCGGTCTGGAACTCGTGGAACTGGCCAAGGAATCGCACTGGAAAACGGCTAGCCGCTGCGTTATCTTCGCAACCAACCTTAGCCTCCGGTTCGATGCCATTGCTCCGCCCCAGTTCATTGAGCTGGTAATCAAGGGAACCAACGATCCGCACCCCGGCCTCCGGAGCTCGTTCCTCACGGCGTTTTCCAACGTTTTCTCTGCCATCGACCAACGCGCCGTGTATAACCATTCGTACAAAGACTATCTGGAAGAAAGGGAAAAGGACTTGAACAGAATCGAGGTGCCCGTCCCCAAAGGCGACGCTGAGTTCACGCAAAAATTTCTCGACAGCTTCGCCCACCCCGAAGATGCCGAGTACTACGTCGATACGGACCACCCGGGCTGGCTCGTCTGGGGCAAGAAATTCAATGCCTTCCGAGCGAAGCCGTACCGATTTGACGACTACGACGAAGTTGAGACGAGGGCCCGTAGGCAGATCGGCAAGCTCCTCACCAGGGACTGGCTCAAGCAATGCTTCGACTACCTCAAGCAAGAGCCGCGCGACTCCAACGCCGACAGGTTCCGGACCCAGAACGTAAACTTGCTGATGCACGTTTTCGACTTGATGCACTACGGGGAAACCGAGTTGACATTCGATGATGTCAAAGCGTTGACGATGGAGATATACGGGGATGGATCGGATAAGCACCAGCACCGGGCCACGTCAGAGATACTCGGTGCGCTGCTGGCCGGCTCGGCCGATGACCCTGTCGAGATGAGGGAGCAGGCGTGGGGATTCGCCCAGCCGCTACTCCTTAAGATATTTGCCGACAACCTGACGCCCGAAAATCTGGCGTACTGGATGACTTGCCTGCACTTCATCATCGATATGAAGGACCCCCGCCGGGCACCCGAGCTCGTCCGAACTCTGAGCTCTTTCCGCCTGGACATGAGTTCCAACGCGGCCTTCAAAGACTCGTCCAAGATCCAGCTCCTCGAGTTCCTGATCAGTGATTGCGGCTGGCACTTCCGACACCAGAAGCCCATTTTGGAGGACTTCCTGGCCCACATCGACCACCCATACAAAGCGGTGCGGGAGTCCATTGGTAGGGTCATTGGCACCATCTACCGCATTCAGTACCACGAGTCGTTCGAGAACGTCTCGGCCTTGCTCGAGCAGAACAAGGCGGTTTCGCCGACTGGCATTGGCATCCGGCCGTATGTGCCGGATGAGGAGTTCAGTGCGACAATCAGGGAGGTATTTGGACGACTGGAGCAATGGAGACACGAGCGGACTCCTGGCCAACAAACGCCATCGTCGTACACGTCGGGGTCCAAGACGGTTCTGACGTGGCTAGATAGCACCCTATCTAGCCAAGAGTGCACGCAGCTCACGTCGTTCTTTCCGGACCCCTTCATCGACCAGCTGCTTCACATGATGGATGTCAAGGAGGACCCCGAGCTTATGCGGCTGGCGTACCATGTTTACCGGCACTTACCCAACATTCCCTTCCGCACAGGCGAAGATGGACCGTTCATCGCGGCGCTGATCCGACTCGGCAAGGGCGCGGCGTCGTGGCACCAACGCCTTCGGGCGCTGGTCAACATGCAGGTCATATACTTCCGACGCCTGTTCCTCATGGACGCCAAGCAGCGGGAGCTTCTCTTCGACGCGGTCGGCGACATGCTCTCGGACACGCAACTCGAGGTGCGCACTGTTGCTGGTGCGACGCTGGCCGGCATGATCCGATGCTCGCCGGCGGCCATCCGCAACCCCATCATCCAGACCCTCCAGTCGCGGTTCGAGCGACAGCTCGAGCGGAACCCGATGCCCAGAAAGAAGGTGCCCGGCACGGACACGCCGGTCAATGTCACGCAGCAGGTGGTGCGACGCCACGCGGCGGTTCTGGGCCTGGGGTCGCTTATTGAGGCGTTCCCATACGCAACGCCACCGCCGAGCTGGATGCCGGAAGTACTCGCTTTGCTGGCGCGACGGGCGGCCAGCGACCCGGGTGTGGTGGGCAAGGCCACCAAGGGTATTCTATCGGATTTCAAGAAGACCAGACAAGACAGCTGGGGTGTAGATCAGAAGGTACGTCTCGTTGGTTCGCCCCTGTGCAGGGAAACCGATAGGCTAACATACGGCACAGTATTTCACCTCGGAGCAATTGGAAGATCTCGAGGGCGTTCTATGGAAGAGCTACTTTGCTTGAGGAAACACGGCGCAAAGCGTGCGCTTAGACCCGGGGACGCTAGACTTGCAAAGGTCCCACAGCCGCCCATGGATTGGACGAGGAGGGCCAACCTTGAATACAGGTGAGAGAGGGGGTTCCTGTACAGCGACACAGCAGACAGCGACACAGCAGTACTCTCGGTTCGCGAGGGTCGTCGGGCGGACCACGTAAACACGTCGGGAGAGGGACGAAGAGGGGGGGCGAAGGCGCCTCCAGAATACGACTGTAGGGTAGAATTTCTGAACACGCAATACACAGTACGAGCGAGCACGCAGCCCATAGGCAGTCCGCGAAGAAAACACGGATTGGCAAGCGGGATTAGCCGTATTCCCAAAGCGTCGTGGTCCTCCTCGCGCGGTCCAGGAGCCGCCGGGGGTCTTGTTGTTGTTGGTGTTGCTGGCGAGGCCGCGCGGCTGCCTGAGAGACGGCGAGGGACCCAAAAAAAACTCGCGGGACGATGGGGTTACTGGATCCGGCCTCGTCGTATTTTGCCCGGCAGTTGGGCCAAGTGCCGACGGGCGTGGTGGCGGCATGGCCAAAACGAGGTGATCGTGGGGGTTCCGACAGGGCCGGTCAGGTGTGCAGTTCAGGGGAGCGGGGTTCTAATACTTAATAGTTCGGTGGCTCAGGTGGTGGTGACGGCGATGAAGGGACGATGGAAGTGGTTAGGCTCCGGCAGATCCGCATTGGCCGTCATCTAACCGGACGACAAACACTTTTGCCCTTTCCTTCGGAGGGAGCCCTGGGGGAGACGGGTCAAGATACGCCCCGGTCCCCCCCCTTTTTTCTTCTTCTTCTTCTTCTGCTTTGTCATATCTCGCCAATGTCGTCGTTGGGCGAGGAGCCATATTGGGGTGTCCATCCAATCTCCCGGGCTTGCTCGGCGGCTCTCTCCGCCCGGTTTGGCGCTCGGGTGGAAATATATAAGACATTTAGGTAACGTAAGGTAAGGTACCTAGGTTTCTAAATTAAGGAAACGCCCTTTTGCCAGTGGCGGCCAGCTGTAGATGGGGGGGCTCCTCCGATGCCGGGAATGGCCTGCGGCAAGTAAGAGAGAGAGAAAGAGTGAGAGAGAGACGGGAGGAACCTCCCTCAACAGTTTGGTTACTTTCGCTTCCCGCAACTCAGGTCCTCGCGCTTCATCTCGGTTCCCCGTGGTTGCATCGCCTGGTTTTATTTTGTTTGCCCACCCATCGGAAGCGTCCTTGCCGTTTTTTCTCGGCCCGGCCCCGCGATACCCCATCCGTCATCTTAATAAAACCAACCCGCCCCTCCCTCCCCTCCCCCAAGTTCACTTTCCATCTTATTCCCGTCGGCACCCACAAGAAATGGCCCAACCGCAACCCGAGCAGGCGGCCGAGACGGCAGCGGCGCCGGCGCCGGAGATGACGGAGGCAGAGATCCGGGCGCACGTGGAGCAGGTGGTGGCGCGGCAGCTGGAGACGTCGCCCATCTACGGGTGGCTGCTGGGGGGCGCGCGGGTGCACGCGGCGGCGCGGGGGCGGGTCCGCGTGCGCTTCGTGCTTGAGGCGCACCACCTCAACGCGCGCGGCGGCCTGCACGGCAGCGTCTCGGCAACGCTCGTCGACTGGGCCGGCGGCCTCGCCGTGGCGGCCTGGGACGGCCGCGCCCGCACCGGCGTCTCCGTCGACCTGCACGCGCGCTACCTCGCCTCGGCCGGGCTCGGCGCCGAGGTCGAGGTCGACGCCGCCGCCGACCGCGTGGGCGGCGCCCTCGCCTATACCACCGTCGTTATCCGTCGCGTCGACCACCCCGAGGCCGAGGGCGACGGCCTCGGCCCCGTGCTCGTCAGCGGCACCCACACCAAGTACGTCCGGAAGCCTTGAAAAAGCCCCCGCCAAGCCCAGAAGCGCCAAGGGGTCGCCGCCTCCCGCCCGGTGGGGAGCCGGCTCCGACGCTTTCTCAGCCGGGCCCCCTCCCCGGGGATTCCTGGATCCTGCTCGCCAGAGGAAGTGGGCACTGCGAGGAGAGGGGCATGGTGGGCAGGGACCGTCCGGGATCGGGGTCAGGATGGCTGGGACGCTGAGCCATGGGCGTCTGGTCGACGGGCCATCGGCATGCGTACGCCTTGGTTTGGAAAACGCAGTTTGCGGATAGACTCGGGACCGGACTAGACAGGGCGGCGTCAGCTCAGGACAACAATGGGTAGAGGGCCAAAAGAAAGCCCATAGAAGCACACGGAAGCAATCCCAACGTAGCCGCCTCCTCGGCTCAACGGCAGAGGAAACCCAGGCTATTTTTACGTCAGATAAACCGCCCTGTCGTCAATAACTCGTGATACGAGGGGCTATCCAGGGCATCCGGCGCGGTCAAGCTGCCTCCCCCATGTCAAATTCAGCTGCGGTCTGGACCCTCATGTAAGTAAGTAAATAGCCGCCAAGACCAGTAGCCACAAGGGATCACCAACGTGGCGACTGTCCCCTATTCCTCATCATGCGACGGGAAAACGAACATTACCGGTTATTGTACTTCAGGAATACACAAAGATACATAAGCGAGGCGTTGATCAACGACATACTCACCAGGGGGGCGGTGTGGCCAGTTTTCGGACCGTCTGCTCACCCAAATTTCTCTCGAACTATACCGGGATCCAGGGGGGCGGGTTCCGTTAAGGTACTTACCTACATACCTGCCAACTTTACCCAGGCCCCAGCCGACGCGTGGAGAGCCAGGAAATGAAGACAAGAGGTGCTTCGCCTCCTTCACTTCCCTTTGCCCCGTAACCGAGAGCGTAAGCAGCGGGCAACGTCGCTCGTTGATTGGTGAAGGAAATGCCCCACGCGCCGTCGAACCCTTCTTCGTATCTTTATATCTCTCCCCGTCAGTCCGCAGTCGCCCCAAACTACCGCCCAGAAACGGGCCGGCGAGGGTGGAGATGAGGGGAAGACGGGAAAGCTCCCTGCCTTCCCACTCACTCTTTTACACCAGCTGGTAGGCCTAAGCGTACCAATGGGAGATCGCGGCTGGGGTTCCGTTGGGCCAAAGCCGACAAACCGCTGGAGAGGTGCAGCCCTAGATACCAGGGACCACGCCCGTCTCCCGTATGCTTGCCGCCAATTTCTGTATACCGAGCGGCCGTAAGCTTCTCCTGCGCCCTGGGTCGCGAAGAGAGGGAACGATGGGGCGGGTATGCGCAAGCTGCCACCAGGTCCCTCCCCAGGGGCACCTCCTGGCCGCAGGCAATGGAGAGAGCCACGGCTCCTGCCGTTCCTCGCTCTGGGCCGGGAGTCCGGCACTTGGCCTCGCTGGATGACAGGCCACCCAACTACCGAGCGCTGTGAGCAGGCATCATGCGACGCTGGGGGCGCGGGGCGGTAGTGACGCTCTGCCGATGAGAACCGCCGGCGCCAGAGTTCGGGGGTTGCCGTCATGCTGCGCCAACAGGCAGGTCCTCAAAGGGGGCTTGGAGGCGCATCCCTTTGTCTGCCCGAAACCTCGCATACGGCGGCGGTAAATAGACTGGGGTGCAAGTAAGTGCGCGCACATGGTTTAGGTAATGACCAAACCGTTCGACCAAGATGATCACGGGGCCAGCGGCGTCGTCATGATCACTGTTCCGGGTCAATACGTAGCAAGCACGGGGGCTTCTTTGTTTTGCCATGGATGTAAAAGTACCTACCTTCCTGTCCTCACACCACAGCCAGCGCCCGCATGAACATGACGTAGCATCGTCTCGTCAGGGGACGGGGAGGGGGGGAGACCAGAGACACGTACTTGGCCATACCAGCACCACTTAGCCCCATCATACACATTCCATTTCACGACCAGAAATGAGGATAGAAAGGGAGGGGATGGGAAGAGCGAACAAGACCCTCCAGCCGTAGGTTCGCCTGGAGGAAGCACTCCAGGCATGCCCTCCTCAAGTTGGTAGGTCGCCCACTCCGAGACGCCATCTTGGGGGGTCGGACTGTTGTTTGTTGCGCTGCTTCCACAAGCGTGTGTGTGATTGCACGCGTGTATGTGATTGTGTGTGCACGTCGGCTACGCAACGAATCCAAGGGATGGATACGTACCCAGGTAGAGAAATGGGGGGTAGGGGAGGAGAAGAAGACAAACGCTGTGCCGCTCCATCGCCATCGTCACCACTCCCCCCCCCCATTCCGTCTCTCCCTCTTCCTCTTCCAAGATCCGGCGGCACCTGGTTCACCAAGGTGGGATCCTGATGCGCACGGGTGGGCGGGCGTGCAGTTCGTACCTGCCGCGTACCCGAACACCCGAACACGCCCTTGGGTATCAAGAAGAGTAAGCCGGAGGTTGCATAGGTGACAGCGAGTTGATGGGGGAGCGTCTCGGCAAGAGATCCTTGTTCTCGGCGACAGGGCTGACGAACCGGTCAGGGCGCGTCATGGTGGATGGAAGAGAACGGGATGAGTGTGGGTGGATGGGTGGATGGGATGGGATGAGATGGGATGGGATGGATGGACGAGTGGACGAATGAACAGCCGGGGTCAACGCGGAAGGTTTTTGTTTAACCGAAGGAAGGGAGAACGGCCCGGGAGATGGGTGGGTTTCCTGAGAGTACCGGAGGTGCGGAATAAGCACAAATTTCCACTTCCGAGGAGCGGGAAAGTAGAATTGGATGGCCGGGTCGTCAGTAGGAGGCGGAGTAAGAGTGGAAAGCACGTAGGTGAGATTGCTCTCGAACGGGCAAGTGCCCAAGGGGAAGGGACGCCGCTCGCTTGGAAGTCGCGAGGGCAAGGGGTGTAAGAATGGGGGATATCATCATCATTTCCAACGGGAGGGAGACGAGGGAGGGAGGAGTCGCAGAGTCACAGAAGAGGCACACCCTAGGGAAGAGGGAACAGAAGCCCGTTGCGTCCAGAATTCGGACAGGAAGGCACACACAGAGAGGGTATACGGTGCTCTCCATTCGCTCCATGGTGTGTGACCATTCATTTTAACCCGAGGGGGGCCTATGATATAACGCTGACGGGTTCCGGGGCCTATCGCCATCTCTTAACTTATACAGCCCGGGATTCTCATATAACAGATACCTACCTGCTTCTCATGTACTGCTGCCCATTCCTACCGATCGTGGGCCACCCGGTAGTTAGTGAGCCCGTTGGTGTTTTTCCCTGACAGCCGATCGAGGCGGAAGAGGCGCCTTCCCAGTAGGAAAACCTACAACTTCGTTCACGATAAAAATAGGACACTCGTGGACCCCCATCTCTCCTTTTGCTTGCAAACACCTGGCCCGGGTCCCCGATGCCACGCCGCCATACCGGCAAGGGGAGGGCGTCCATGAAAACCTCGTCCCATTGTGGTCGGGTAGGGGCATTCGTCGGGTCGGGGGGCCAGGCAGGAAGACGGGAGGGAGAGGAAAGAAAAAGAAAAGAAGTAAGGCAAGCGACCCGATTCTGACATGTTACATGCTTGCCTACCCGCGCGGGCATTTTTTTTTTCATCTCGGGTGCTACCTTTTCCCCCGGTGCGACGCCGGCGGCAGTCCAGACCTGCCAACCTCGTGTGCCGTGGTGACATCGGGCGCCCAATAGTGCGAACCTGTGCACGCAGCGCAGCAGCCGAAAGGGCGTCAATCACGCTGTCATTTTCCCTATGTCTCTTTCTCTTCCCCCCCCCCCCCCTTCCTCTCCGGGCCACGGGTGAGCACCTGAGCCAACCGTTCGACCGCCCCAACGCGGACAGAGCCCCCCTCCCAAGGCGGGCGTCGATGCGTGGGCCGTTAGGACCAGGGGAGGAAGCGGCGGTGGTACGTACGGCAGAGTCTCTCCGCTGCCCGGGCTTGCACGTATTTTGGGCCTATTCGTGCATACGGGTCAAGGACGCGGGGCAGCGTTGCGCAACAGGAAAAGAGGTGGCCCGCCTGGGTTGATTCATCATGGCGAGAGCGCATATGGGGGGAAGCTATATTCCATCGGCTCCGCTTCTTGTCCTCCTTCTCCGAGGCGTGATAGGTCCTTGACCGACGGCACAACTATCGGTACGACTACGTTCCCGTACTTTCGCATCAATGAGAGCGCCCGCGGGTGACTTACGTTCCTGGGCGCGGCCGCGCCGGCAGGGCCAAGCGGCCGTCTGCGTAAATTGACAAGACGGCGGCGACCTGACAGCGCGTATAGCCTTTGCCATACACCTCGAGGGCGGACCTCAGCAGTGAGTTTGTTCGCTTCTCACAGGGCGTGGCTGTCGACGTCGAGGCCAGGGAGGCCAAAAGCAAGGGACCAATGAAAGCCCGCGACATTTCGGGAACCGGGGCCGGGGCCGGCCCTTCAAGGCGAGACCCTGTCGGCACGGACAGCCCATACGGGAACAACGACCTGGTTTGCCACGATGCCCCCCTGGGCGACAGAGGCCCAAGACCTGGGGCAGGCTGGTACGGAAGCAGGGGAAGGATGGGATAGACCCAAGGTGACGAGGCTCAAGACGCGGCGACTCGCATCTGTTGAGGCTGGTGGTCAGAAAAGTCCAGTCCAGAGCCGCGCAGCGAGTCAGGCCCCAACTGGGTCCTCAGGTGTAGCTGACCCATTCTGTCCTCGGCCTCGTGGGTCCGGCGAGGTCCCTGTGAATATGGAGGGTGGTCTACTAAGAGTACGGGACTCCGCTCGAGTAAACAGGCGGTAAGAGAGGCCAGAAGAAATCCTAACGGTTAAGGACTACCCTGGGGCTTAGTGACATCAATCGCCGCCCCTTCCCCACCCTAGTTGATTCACATCGAGTGGGTATATCAACTTGACCCTACAACGGACGACAATATGAGGTGCGGAGGGATGGCGTGTGTAGGGAACATGGAAGCTAAGCCCTTGGCTGGCTGCTTAAGGAGGCCGGGGGCCGGGGGCCGGGGGCCGGGGGGGACCGGCTCAAAAGTCGAGGGGCTCAAGGGGGAGGGGATACCCTGAGGGATTTGACGCATGAGGCCTAGAGGCGAGCGCGGCACACGGAACAGAGGCAAAGAGGCATGGCGGTATGACTTATAGCGGTATGGCTGGCCTCGACGGGTTGCGGTGAGGGTGAGCTCGGTGAGTAACGTAGTCGCGGTACGGATACCTGTCGCGGGCGGTCCTCGGGGGCCCGCCCGCCCTGTTCGTCGTTGCTGTCGCCGGGGATGTAAGGGGCGCGAGGCGTCAATGCAAACCGGGGACGGACGGAAGACGGGAGGGCGGCGGGCGCGCGTGTGACCAGAGCGCACCGTCATCATCATTGGTGCCTATGGCTACGGGCGATGCCAGGTCATGCGATGCGATGCGATGCGATGCGATATGCGATGCGATATGCGATGTGCGATACCGTGATGCGACCTGGTGCCAAAAAAAAAAAGCCATTGATCAGCTAATCCCAAATTGCGCGTGCGGAAACGCCGTTGAGATAAGCGCGCGCCCGCGCGCGTGCGCATACACCAAAGATAAACGGATGGGTGCGTGTGTGTAGCCAGTGGCGTGACATGTGGCCCGGCGAGAGACGTGGGACGGCATGGGCTGGTGCGGCGGCACATGGCACGGAATGGAATGCCAGCGGAAACGTCTCGAACACCCGGGACGGCGCAAGACACGGTACCTACATCTGCCTTCCCTACCCAATACGGCATGGATGTGCACGATGGGTTTTGGTCGGTAGCACACGCGTAGCTGGGTGCTCGGCTCGGCTCGACTCAACTCGACCGCAAACAGAAAGACGGCGGACAGGAAGCAGGTACGTGACGGTGACGGTATATTGAGGGACCCGACGTATGCAGGGCGCCGGTCGACCAACGGGTACGCGCGGACGGGCGCCCGTTTGACAGCTCTGGCAGGCAATAGGTAACCTAAGTAACCTAGGTAAGTACATGAAGTATGTAGGGAATGACCCGGGGGGGCGTTGACACCTGCAGCTAAGCTGGTGCTGGTGCTGGTGCTGGGATGGGATGGATCCTGGGAATGGATGGGACGAACATGGATCAATGGCCGGACGAAGACACGGCCCGTGGTCCCAAGATCATTGGTATCCAGAAAGAGAGAGAGAGAGAGAGAGAGAGAGACAGAGAGCGCGCGCGCGCGTGTGTGTGTGTGTGTGTGTGTGGCTCCATGGCTGGTGGGAATGGGCGGAATGAATAATGAATGTAACCATACACGCCGCCAGGAGACTTACCTAAAAGTATGTAGGTACATACTTACTCAACAGAGGCTTGGATGGGATGTACCTGCCTTAGTGTGCTGCTGTACCGTTCCTGCGTGTCGGCTGGTTTGGCAGGTGTCTCTAAGTAGACGGGTGACCTACCGTAAGAACTGTAAATGAGAAGTACCCGTCATTCATTCTTGGATGAACTTCACGAGTTGCAGACTTAGCCAAGATCCAATCCCGTCTGGCAGCAGTCGCAGTGGCTGGCGGCCGACCCTGTGAAACCGAGATCTGCCGCTTTCAGTCAATGATCCCTTGCTGACCAAATCTCCAGCCCAGCCGGTAACAGCGCATGCAACCTTACCTTACCTGTCCTCTCCTGTCCATGCCCGCTCCGCGATCCGTCCAACTCTCAACCAGCCCTCCATGTTCTCGACGATGCGAGACGGTTGGGCCGTTTGCTGACAGACGTCGGCACGCGGACCGTCCGAGACGATGGGCTCACGAGCCAAGCCCCGATGACTTGCATACGGCATCTCCAGGCAAAGGAGAAAAAAAAAGCCTCCGCAGAATGTTAGTAGGGCTGATATAGGCTTGTCTCAAGCCTCGAGTCCATCTTCAAAGCGCTGGCCCTCTGACGCTGACGCACCAATCACGCGCCGCCCGCTCCGCTTATCTGTCTGTGCATTTGCATAGGCAGACCCTGATCTTAGTAGATGGCACGTACCGGGGTGGCCGGGAGCCAACGGCCTCAGGCTCGCAACCCGCCCGGCTGACTTCGGCCGTACGCGGTATGCACGTCCGAAATGGACGGCTGCCCGTCCTAGGCTTCCGGGAAAGAGGTAGGCAAGACATAGGTGTCCCATACGGTACGGTACAGTGACCGGCCCAGTCTGGCCGACTCCTCTCAGATCTGCCCAGGCCGCGCGCGCGCGCACTGGCTTTTCTTCGGGAGGTAGAGTGTGGTTGTAAATTGCAAACCAATCTGAGCGAACAAATGGGTGGGTTCTAGGCCGCCATACCGTTCCAGCTCTGGAAAAGCCCCAGTCCTTCTGGAAAAATTGCCGCTATTGATCAACCATGGACGAGTCGGCGCCGTCACCAGAACAACGCCCCCCCGCCAAAGTATCGAAATGAAGACCCTGGATATCGTGTCATGACAATTTCGACGCCTTGGCACACCAAGTATCCAACGCGCGCCTGGCGACCTGCGTCACATCGGTTGATTGGGACGAGGCTGTGTGACGGGTGCCAAACCCGATTCGGCCACTGCTCCCGCGGCTTAATCTGTCGCTCTCGGAGAATAATATCGGCAGCGACCTGGACGGGACGGGACAAGCGCTTCCCGGGCTCCCGAACGAGGACACCACCCCGTGACCGCGAGGCTGCAAGGCCGAGCAGGCAGCCCCGGGAGGAGGCATCCCACCGGCCTTTGGTCCCCAGCTGTTCCGAGATTTGCCAACGGAGACGTGCCAACTCCGGTGTGCATCAAGGTTGCTGGCTTGCCCTCATGTCATGGATGGGTTGACGGCCGACATGACCTTCAGGTATCCGTGCCGCGCAGACCCGATTGGCACAGCTTCAGGCAGCCAGGCCTCGAGACGCGCCTTTCCCACTCGAGAGGCCAATCCGCTTGTGGTAGAACGAACGGCGACGCGGAAATGAGCCGTCATCTAGCCGCGCGCCCAACCACACTTTGGCCGCTGCTCGCCATTTCCACGCCACAGGAGCGGCTTCGAGGGCGGCTGGGTAGCCGTTGACGCGACAGGCTCTGGGTAGCGCAGCATATCTGGGACCCGAGCCGCGGTACCGCAAAGCCCGGTTGGGACGGCAAGGCGCTGCCGTCGGTGTCTGTCCCGCTGCTCTTCGGGGCGGAGCATCTCATACGAAGCCGGGAGCCTGGCACCCTGGGAGGCAGTCAGATGGACGGAGGGACACTCGTTTCCTAGAGGGAGCCAAGAGCGAATAGGCCTTGTCGAGGATGTTTCGCGACAAGTCAGTCGCTCCTGGGGAGATTTGCGATGTTTGAAACTCGCAGATCGCGTGTTTTAGAAGGTCGCACGCGGAGTGGACAGTGGCTGGCCGGCGGCCCCGGACGTGGGCAACAAAAGTGGCGGTGTTGCTGGTGCTGATGCTGGTGCTGCTGGTGCTGCTGCTGCTCCGGGGGGCTGCTCCTGTGAGCGCCGTGTTCCATTCGGCATCCACCTCTAGGTTCCAGGCTCTCCGTCCCCGGGCAGCCCAGGTTGCATGCAAGTTCACTGCGGTCGGCGATTCCTCCGTGTTGTCCCTCGCTTTCGTGCTATGACGAAACTCGGAAGTGGCAGATAGCCAGGTCTTCCTCGTCGTCAACTCATAGGCTGACGTCCATGCCACGCTGCCGTGTTGTTTTTCGACACCCCTGGCAACACTTTCCCCCCCCACCACCACTGGTTCCCTCGCGTACGGAGTACACCTTCATGTCTGCCCAATGCGAAGTACATTGTGGACACATACAGATGTACATGCATGGGGGGCATGGAGGAGGGGGAGGTACATGTGCATGCATCGCTATACACGCTTGCGTGCCATGGGCCGACAGGTAGGGCGGTGCAGCTCTCTCTGCATGCAGAGGTGGTGTACCTGACGTACCGAGAAAGAGGCAGCATGTGCATTGGGCCGGCACGGTGGGTGCGCTTCGTCAAACCGAGTTCCCAAAACAGACACATACGTGAGCAGTCTGGAGCCTGCCCGCCGTTGGAAACCCACACTCACGATAGTGGTGCGAGCCAGCTGGCCAACGATAGCTGCGTATACGAGCAGAGCCCCGCGCGACAGCCCGCTCCGGCCTTCACGTGAAGCATATGCCGGCTGGGCTGCAAGAGGAGCTTCGTATGCAGGTATGGGCAGTGAGCCGCGATGCCGTCGTCAACGTGGAGAACGGCGGCCCTGTGCGGATGGGCAGGCCGGTACGTACTACGTAGCTGCGTACGATGCACGTTGGAGGTTGGCGATCATCGCATCCAAACCCATCCGTCCGTAGCGGCGTTGAACCCCACTCGCCGCTGTCATCCACATGGTACCTACCTCTTGTGGTGCCAAGTACGTTGTACGGAGAGGAGGGGGGTTTGCCTGACCTATGGAGGGCTGACGCCCAGGTGGGATGGAATGGGGGAGACAGGGCGGTACCTCCATCCCATGCCACTCCCACCACCCTGCTCGTCGGCGGGCTGCGAGACCATCCCATCCATCCGTAGGGAGGATGCCGCCGAGGCCCCCCTCCCCCCCCCCTTCTTCCCTGGGCCCCCTGGCCTCCATGGAGGCGGACTGGGTCTGGCCTGAGCATGCATATGCACAAGTCCCTGTGCAAATCGCTCGGGGCTGGACTGGGCTGGGCTGGGTGCTTTCGCTGACGTTTCGTCTGTTCTCGGGGCATTCTTCTTTCGACGACCGCACGAGTAGCGGTAAGGGAGCAGACGGACCAGTCAGCAATTCGTGGGACCTCTCGAAAGCCCCGGCGCACGATGGTCGGAGTCGGAGTGCCGAGAGGTGACACTGCCGAACCGACGACGGATGGGCAGCGTTCGAACCAGGAGACACGCAATGAACCGGGTGTAAACTGTAAAGAGCGGGAGGGGGGGGCACCTCAACGGGCTTAGAGCGGCTCGAATAGGCAGAAAGCCAGCAGGCCGCCTCTCTCCGGGCAACCTTGGCTTAGTGCGCACTTACCTGCCCGACTAGACCCAGTAGAAAGTACAAGCGCGCAAGTACGGGACGCAGGTTATTAGCACATCGCATGGGATCTCACACCCGACGCTGTACAGTTGCAAATTACTTCCAATAACTGCTCGCCCGACTCCGGATATGGCAATGTAAGTACATATTCAACAGGGAATACCCAGGTAGGAGGTCGCCTACCGCGCCGTAGCGAGCTAACTACTTCTTTTTTACCCGAGTGACAGAAGTACCGCCTAAATCTACAACCTTGATGCTGACCGGTAGCCCTTGCCAGTATGGGAAGTGAGTCCCTCCTCTCACACCTACGTACCTGCGTAGGTACGCAGTCAGGTTACTTACTCTATGTCACACACCAGCGACCGGACTGAGCAGCAAAAGTTGGGCTTTGCCCGTGTGCAGTCGCAGCGACGCCGGCTAGAGTGTAAGTGTCAGCGAGTCCTGTTTCAATTGAACCCGTGTTTCGTCTCAAAAGCGCGCAGCAGAATACTAGGGTGGAATCGGGCAGGGTAACATCCATGGATGGATGGGCTCAAGGTAGCCCTAGGCAAAGAAAGGTATCTTGGGCTAGCCCGGGTCCGCTGTTAGTGTGACGGACGCGCTCGATGCCGGGGAAGCGCGATCCGAACCTGAGCAGCACGACTGAGGGCTGTTCCTGTTCACGCGGCAGATGGGAACGCAAGTTTGGGTGACAGAAAACCGTTTACGCGGGCCACCACGATGGCAGATCCTACATCCACCTGGGAGCCAAGATCTGGCTCTCTGGCTGGCCCCCTCTCCCCCAAGGAGGACCGTCGGGGCAGCATCACTGCTTTCGGCCGAGGAAAGCCCAGCGCCAGGGGCTGTGCACTACTGCCTGTAGCGGGCAATGGAATGCAGACACCGAGACACCACGCGTCCGTAGCGTAGCAGGGTAGACGCAGGCGACGACGCCGCGGCACCGGGTGCAGGATAGCCAGAACCACCTGCTCACCGTGGCTGCCCGCTTGGCCGCCTATAACCTGCATGGCTGATACTCCCAACTCCATCCACGACACCCGCTCCGGACGGCCTCGGTTACCCACCAGCAGTTGGCCACCTGAGTGGGCGCGAGCGAGCGAGCGGCCTGTCGCGGCGACAGCGGTCCGAGGCACTATTGCCTCGCACGCACGGCTCTACGGGCGGCAGCGCACGAGACGAGGGGCCTTCTAGACGAAGAATAAAACATGACGGAGGCACTTGGCATCTACGGCCTCTCCAATACTACCCAACTGATGCTGGCGTTGCAGGCCCTGCCGAGCTGGATCGTGGTAGCGATGGGGGGTTGCCGGGAGATCGTTTTCCTGTGCCGTCGGCGTCCCAGGCGGACCAGTCGAAGAATTGAGTTCAACGGCACCCGGGTCTACCAAGGCCCAGAGTGGCCACCGCACGCGGGCGGCCGGACAATGCAGCAAAAAGAAAGGCGTGTGGGAGCGAGCGTCCCTCCACCATGTGGGAGGGGAGGGGATGGCATGGCATGGAATGGGCTGGGCTAGGCTGCGCCGGGATGGGCTGCGCCGTACGGGGGACGCGCTGGATGGAATGGTTGGACGGATAGATGGAAGGACTGAGAGAAGCATGCAAACCCCGGCCTGTCAAAAAAAAAAAAACCCAGGTCAGGAACCGTCCCACAGCCAAAGCCGCTTGCTGCAGGGTGCAAGCGGGTGCGAGTGTCGAGACATCCCTGCGTGCGAGTGCGACTAGATGGATCATCCAGTATGGGGTCTGTCCGGGCAGTATGACCCTCAACTCCAACTGGACGCAAGTTGGAACCTATAGTACTACGTAGTTAGTGTAGGTCGGTCCTCCACTGCATCCATCTATACTGGAGGCCGGCCAGCAAGTACGAACCGGGCATGGAGGCTACCTACCTGTCTATAGGAGCTGCCAGCACTACGGAGCCCGGGCGCGACCTATGTATAGAAAGACAGGCCAGCGGGTAACATTAGTCGTGTCCCATACTGACTGCTGCTGCCAATGCTGCCGCTGCGTGCGTGGGCATGCAAGCCGAAAAGCTCCAGCATGTCCCATTGGGGGTGGATGATCCCATCCCACTTCATCCCAACGCGATCCCAGCATCCATCCCAAGCAACCCTGCATGCCGACATGGGTGTCCTTGCCCGGTCTCCCGGTCTAGCAGTTCATTATGGGACGGCACTGCTGTACGGATCAGCAGTAGAGCTGGAGGAAGTACCGATGTACCCCCCATTTCCTCCCACGCCCACTGCCACCCCCTGCCATCAACCCCCCCTTCCCACACACGCACACACTGGACACAATCGCTCACGGTCCCTCTGTCTCTCTGTCTCTCTCCTCCCCCCTCCCACTCTCTGTCCCTCCCTCCCTTTTTCCCCCCTTGCTCCGGGTCTCTGCCTCTTTCTGCCTTGTCGGTCCCTCTCCTCTCTCCCCCCCCTGTCGGCCAGCTTCTCCGCCCGCCCATCCACACAACCACCCCAGCAGCCGCCACTGAAGCGGCCAGTGGGTGGAAATGACAGCGGGCCCTGTGAACCCGCCCAGGTCTCCAGACGAGCCCCCCATTATCACGAGTCTTGCCTCAAGGGGATTTCTTTTAGACTTTTCCCGCGCAAATCCTCGACAAGGGCGGGAGAAGCTTCTGAAACGCATCCGCCAACCGGGATTTACGGCCAAGCGCGACGGCGGAGGCAGCTCACGGACAGTGAGGAGTAGCACGAAGGTCACGATGGACGTTGACCGTATCGCGTCGTGCGCCGGGACCCGCGCCAAATGGCATGCCGCCGGGCCATGCGAAACCTGCTATAGGTGTGCTGCTGGCTCGGTGGCCGGCGCGAAAGACGACGTAGTGAATTTGGATCACCGTGGCCTGCCACCCCCCGGTCACCGTCGGCAGCCAAACCGGGATATGGAGATTAACCGCACACCCGTTCGCTGGCGACGGCAGTCGAGCTGGCCCGGCTGCCCATGGGCCAATGTCAGCAGGCGGGCGTGTCAATCTCGCTGCGCGCAAGCCAGAAAAGTATGGGCTTCGCTTCCGGCTCTCCCCACCAACTGACGTGTCGTATCTATACACAATGGCCGCTATAATTAATTGCTAGGTAGCATCGGCCCTCCTGATGCGAAGTCATTACTGCGTAGACCTGGCATCCATCCCAGTGCCCGCTGCCGAGCGAGCAGGACGGGCGGGTTCGCAGGTGCGGCGGGTCGTGCTGTCACCGCGACCGCCTCCCCGCTGTTCTGCGAATATTGGGAAAGAAAGAAAAGCCGCCCATGATGGGGCAGTAGAGCGGGGGGAAGGGGGGAGGGTGCGGGAGAGGGCGAGAGAAAGAAAGAGAGAGGGAGAGAGAGGGAGGGAGAGAGAGAGAGAGATGAGAGGGAGCGTGAGCTCGGTGAGTGATCGAGCGAGTGGGATACTGCCCGGGCAGGGAGGCAGAGAGAGAGAGAGAGAGAGAGAGAGGTACGTATGGCACGTACACACATTCACTCCCCATGCCGGTACAGACGGACAGACGGTCGGTACCTACCTATCTACTTACCTACCTAACTACCAGGCATCCATATCTGTACATCCGTACCTCCATACATCCGCACATCTCCATCGTGAGCCCAGCCCACCGCTTGACGAGCGTTCTCGCGCTCCCAAATCCCGGGTCCTCTCACTCGTTAGTCTGCCGCTAGTGTCCATAGCTGACCGTTGTGTCTCCAGCACGGCTTTGGCGTCGGGCTATCCTAACGCACGCGAAGCCCATCCGGAAAGCAACGCATCCTGGACGTGCTCGCACGCTCCCGTCCCGTCATGCCGCGCCGTCGGCCAGACGTGTTGGCCGAGGTCACGTTTTCCCATCTCGAAGCTCCCCTCCCCCCAGGACCGGGGGGCTATGGGAAAGAGGACATGGCTAAACCGGCATGCGTCCATCTGGCTATCCTCCGGTCAACCTGGTCCATGGCGTGTCGCGGCAGGGCAGCAATGGCTACCTCCTCCCTCTCTCTACCTGCCTACCTTGTCGTCGTCTCCCCCCTCCCATCGCATCCATCTATACTGGATGCACGGGGGTTGGGTACTTCTTTGCCTACGGCCTCTTCTTCTTTCATTCTACACCCCCCGGCACCCTATCCATTCCCATCCCATCCCATACCGTCGAACCGCACGGACAAATGAGCCCAGGCTGCCGAGGCCTGCCCTGTTGATTTCCCTTGGCCCATGCACTCGCATCAAGGGGAAGCAGGGCCCCCTGTCCTTCTTCCTTGCTGGCCCAGGACCCATCCCGGCAATATTGCCCTGGAGTGCGCCCGTTCGCCGTCGTACTCTGCACGGCTCTCAGGGTATCGGTACTCTCGGGCTGGGTGGATCGTCCCCTCCAGGGCTCGTTTGTATACAGTGAACGGCGAGCTGTGGCCGGCCAGACGATGGCTGCTTCACCCGTGCAGGGGTCTTAGCCCCCGGCCCACGAGACGCGCCATGTACCGGCACCTCCCAAGCTGCCAGAAGTACAGGGGAGCTGGGAGTTGCCCCGGCTGCAAGTAGATCCTCACGTACCCAGTCCCCATTGTCGTCACATCTGACTCCGTAGAATTGGCATGATTATTCCTGGTATGGATTGCATTGGTATGTATCCTCGCGCCTCACACTGACTGGCCTGCTTCGCACGGGGGGCCTGGGATGGGGAGAGCAAGTCGCTGCTACCTGGCCTCTTACGTACCCCCTTCCCGCTCTGTATCGCCGTCGCAGATCACTCACTCCGGCCTCTGTCGCCGCGGCTGTGCTGTGCTGTGCTGTGCTCTGGCTCTCTGCTCGCGGCCAGGCCCGTCATCTCTACCTGCCCGTCCGTCTTGTGCCTACGCCTCGCGCACCCTGGATGTTCCCCCGGGGGAACGAACATTGGCGGCCTGGCTCCCTTTCCCAACGGCATACCCACACGCCCTCGTCCTCCATCTGCCTTTGGTCCTCGTCTCCCGTGAGATCTCACACTGCCCGGAGCTGGGTCGACTTTTGACACTTGACGTCCAACCCTATCGGGAAACAGACAGACAGAGCCATGCCCCTCCCCTACTGATCTATCCCGGACGACAGAGCCCTACGTGGATTTCCTGGCGTGCCGCTCGGAAAATACACACGTACCTATCTATGCGCGTCTCTCTCGCGGACGACACCCCAGGTCCTCCCTCCGTTGCTCCCCACCGTCCTCGTCGTCTTTTCATCGCGTGATTACGTCCCATCATCCCCCCCCCCTGTGGCGAAGTCAGGACGGATTTCGACCATCTCTGCACCGCCCAGTCTTGAGGCTCCGGGAAGCTCGAGCGCAGTCCCCGGTTGAGACACACGAAAGGCTCTCCGTCCCTCCTACATACCCTGATACCCAGTTACCCCGATACCCAAGCCTGGCCGGTCGAAAGCCACCCCTCCGTGTCTCCCCAAATTGCCCTCATAACACGGGCCTCCACCGCCGCCTTGCATGCGCCGAGCTTAACAAGGCCCTCCTACGATTGCCCGCAAGGATAGGCGCTGGGTTCCACTGAGTATCACTTGAAGACTCGATCCCAGGCTCGTCCAGAGGGCCCGTCACAATCGCCGGCCCCCAGAGGAGCCTTTCGAGTTTAACCCCCCCCCCCCCCTGGTCACATCTGTACAATCTCAACCCAAGGTTAGACCCCACACTTGCTCTCCGAGAAGACCCAGTATAGTCATTGGGCGACTGAGTCGCTACCAAGGGCCCCGTTCTTGCCCGGGGCACCTCATGGGCTCCTCCCACTGACAGCTCCGTACAGTCTAGCTACTAGAAGCGTTACAAGCCGGAGAGCTCCCCACGCGGCAGATTGGTGCTACGGCCACGCCCTCCGCCAGCACCCACACCACGAGGTGCCTGGGCCGATACTGTACTGTACATTGTTCCATACCCATAGCACGTACCGGCGGCATCTCTCTGCGTACGGCCTACCTCCCTCGGGACCCACGATTGTCACATTCCGTTCGACTGCTGTTGCTCACTGCTCCACCTCTGGTCGAGGTCCCCTGCCGGCTCTCAACTCAATCCCTTCGTCATCCATCTACTACTACTACTTACTTGGCCTCGTGCCTGTTGGTTTCCTTCACTTCAAGTACCGGCCTCTCTGCAGTGAACCTCATTCTTTCTATTTCACTTAATGCCATCGGTATCCGGCACTTAACTGTCTCGGTCCGCCCACCTCCTCGCTCGCCTTTGCACCATCACCACCACTACTATCTTCATCATCACCACTACCACCACCACCACCACTACCACCACCGCTGCCGCTGTTGCTTCCCGCGCCGGACTCCCAGGCCAGACGGATAGTCGTCCGAGCATCAGCCTCCGTCAGCAACACGCGATACACCCGGGGCGTCCTCTGGCATGCTACTTTGGGTACACAGTCTTTGGTTCTTCTAAGCAGGGAGGAACCTCGGGTCTGTGGCTACTTACCACCCCCCGTCTCGCGCCGAATCCCAGAAGAGACCATTACGCGGTTCCGCCTCCAGCGACGGCGCACCCGACATAGCGAGCAGATCTTGCGCTTTCGACGACGCCCGCACTTCTCGGAAAGAGAAAACGCCGGCAGCTTCTGTGCGCACTCGTCCCACGGCTCCATCGCCCGCGACCACCGCGCGTAACTTGGGCAAGGGTACTTCACCACGTCTGGCGAGAAAGAGAGATTTTTTGGGAACCAGGCTTCCATCTACGAGGCACGGTCTGACTTCCCCGCCTGTAGGAAACTCTGGTTGGATACCTTTCGCCAGCCTACCTGCCTACCAACCAGCCAACATATCCCCTTCCCCACATTCTGGAAACACCACCGCGTCCCCCTACTTCACCCGCTACACAGCTGCCCGATAGCATCAGACTGGTTGAGCCGGGGCTGTCTGATATCACCGACTACTCCTGAATACCCGGGAGCTTCTACCCCAAGAGCCCGAGACTCAGCATCGCGAACTTCGTCCGAGACCGTCGCTCCTGCACAGCCTGGGCGCAGTTTGAAAACGTTCGCCAACGCGCTCTATCTTGCCTCCAACCGTCGCACTAGCTCGGTGCGCCCCAGACTCGAAAAGTTCATTCTCGCTCTGATAGTTGGTCAGAAAGGCGGAGATAGACCTGAGAGACACTTGACCTTGGCATTCTCTGAACCTTTCTATCCGGTAGCGAGACCCCCCAAAAGGGCCGCTTACACCAGCCAAGGCGCCTCAGTTCACTTCCCTCTCTCTCACCAGGGGCGAGCAAGTTGCACCATAACTCGAGATGGACAACTTTACGCCGCCTCATTGGCCATCGCAATCCCCTATATACCAAACGCCGCCGCAACCCAGCCATGCCATGTCGTCATACACTCTCCAGGGACAGATGTCTCCCGCCATGGGCATGGGCGCGCCGTTGCACAGTCAGATGCAATCGCAGATGCATCCTCTTCATGGGAACATGCACGGACAAATGTCCGCGCCGATGCAGAACACCAGCCAGGTCTCTGGTTCCCAGTAGGTTCAAGCCTTCCCCCCAGTCACCATGAAAAATGAAAAGCAGGACTGACAAAATGCCCTCCCCCTGCAGATCAGACCCATACCGCGGCTACCAACTGGTAGTAAAGCAACATCCCGAGCACGGCCGCGCGGCCGTGGGCAAAGAGAAGGGTAAGATTTCCGGAGCTGGCGCCGACGACGGAAGGCGCATCCAAGGTGCTAACTTGGCCACAGACAAGAAGCCGCTCGACCCTCCGGCCATAATCGAGCTGAAGGTGGACGAGGGACAAGACCCTAACAAGATGTTCCTTCAGAGTGAGTTCATCCCTTGCTGGCCGGGCACAAACGGATGTGTCGCTAACCATCTTGTAGGCCCCTATCTTATGGTCATCGCGTTCCTGGTCCCCGAGTCAGAAGTTGGATCCCCACCTATGGAGGAGGAGAACAAGGCCATCGGCGCCCTGATGTCGGGAACGACGGTGTCCTCGCTACACCGCTTGAAGGACACCAACAACGCCGACAGCGGCTTCTTCGTCTTTTCCGACCTCATCGTGAAAAAGGAGGGCAGGTACCGCATCCGCTTCAACCTGCTGAACCTCGAGGACGACAAGGAGACTGGTGGTCAGAACTGGTACCACATCTGCCACACCTACTGCGATCCGTTCGTCGTGCATGGCTCCAAGACGTACCCCGGCATGGCCGAGTCGACCTTCTTGACACGATCTTTCAGCGACCAGGGCGTGCGGCTCCGGTTGCGCAAGGACTCGCGCCAGCTAGCTGTTAAGAAACGGAACGTCGAGGCTTCGCACCGCATGTGCCGACCGGGCGCCGAAGACCCGGACCAGCCCCCGGACTACTACGCGTCGGCCCCTTCCAGCAAGAGAATCAGGAATCCGTCGTCCGGCTTTTCCGTGGCTTCTGACTCGCAGACCCCCAGCCCTTCCTTCTCGATGGGCTCTATGACATCGGGCTACTCGATGCACCCGACACTGTCGCAGACGTCTCCTTTCACCACCAGTCCGCCATCTCCTCTGCCCGGGGTCAGCATGTCCCACGGCGTTTCGATGCACCAGCCGCGGATGGGAATGCCATACTCGGCCTACGGGACGACGCCCACCCGGACTGCGTCCTACCTGTCGTCTCCGAGCTCAAGCCAGGGGCCTACGTCTGCGAACTTCAACTTCAGCCCTCCTCAAGGCTTCCCGACGTTTCCTTACCCGAACTCGGAACAAACCAGTGCCGGCCAAATGGCGCCGCCACACACCATGGCGCCCATCCAGTCGGTACCGTCGTCGAGCCCTCAAAACGCGAGCGCCTCGCCTCGACACCATTACAACAGCACGGGAACTCCGTCGAGCACTGGTTCCCCGGAGAACAACGCAGCGTCTTACACGACTGCACCCACCTCGTTCTCGGGCGAACACTCGCATTCGCAGTACCCGGCGCACCACACCTACACTATGGCCCATTCGCAAGGCTTCGAGAATCCCCTGGCGATGCATACAAACATGCGAACGCCCCACACGCAGCCAGAAGATGGTCCGGGCCAGTTTCACAGCCTGATCGCCCCGCCACAAGGCCACAAGTTCGACGGCCACCACTAGAAGTGGCACGTCTGTTCGGGCCTCGGTAGTCCGTGAACGGCGAGAGCTTGCCATGACCGCAGAGGCTGCTCTCGGGCGCCTCGCCTCCCCGGCTCTCACCTTTTCTTCTTCTCGCCACATGGTTTTCACTACGTTTTTCTAATCCATCTCGAGCATTATCTCCACTCATGGGGCACCTGGTGTTCTCCCGTGCACCCTCGGTAACGGGAGGGGGTTCTTGGTGTGGAGACCACACTCACATACGAAGTCACACGCATCTTGCATGGGTAGAGGCATCATAAAACGGGAGGCAGGACGGCGTCGACGGTTGTTTCAGTCTTTTCCTTGGCCGGTAGTAAAACTGTCTTGGTCATGATACCCCGGGGCGCGCGTCCTTGATTCAAATCGGACCTGTCCCATCCCCCCCTTTCGCAATGCGGAAACTGTTTTCTTTGTCTACTACATCCAACACTAATATTACTCCGCGGGCGATCCGGGTCGTGGAGCTGCCCGGCCGGCGAGCTAGGATGGGACCTGTTTAGACGGGGCCGAGGAGCGAGTAATAGACTGCTAATTCGATAGACTTATTGTCATTTTCTGAAAGAAAAAATAGACACTCTGCATCACTGCAACCAACGTTCTATAATCTATTATTCGTGAAGGGAGGGTCTTGGACGTATTCGTGAATTTCCGGATTTCGAGTTGTTGAGCGCAACTTCTCCCCTTGCTGGCTACCAACCCTAGTAAAATGGTCGAGTATCTAAGTACATATCTATGTAATCTGCAAGGCAGGAAATTTATCGAAGACGTCTTTATCGTGTCCCTTCTCTGTGAAATTTAATTTCTTGGGTTTTTGTTTTGTCCCTCAAGTAGGTACCAAGTCGTAAAGATACCATTCAATCAACAACAGGACCGTCCATGGCAGTGTTCTCGGCAGGCTGTTTGCTAAGAAACCCTTGTCCTAGTTTTCCTATTTGTATGGCTGTATGATTTTTTAATATGCACCTACGTCCCCGCTCGGCCTCATAATGGGTCGATATTTTCGGCCCCATAAGCATCCGTATGTAGGTCGATGACTGCTGGTGCTTCCCAAGGGGGCTGATCGAGACAAGGCCGATCCCTTGAGGAGAGGGGAGGGGCTGATCGGTAACGTTGCCCGCGTTATAGCCGCCCCTTGTTGTTCCTTACTGCCCCTTAAAATCCAAGCTCGGTTCGCCGCTGCAACGTCGATGCTCGGTTCGCCGTTGTAACGTCGATACTTCTGGGGCAGGTGCCCCCTCCCAAGCCGTCAGGTACTTGCTTAACTTACATATGTACCTACCTACATACCTCATACATACTTTATGTTCCCCCTCCCATACCTAAAGTACCTGCCCGATTCTGTGCGGAGAGTTGGAACGGGAAGGCACCCCTGGGAGGACCGAAATTCCCGCTGTTTCTTTCCACTCAACGATACAATTTCAAAAACAAAACTCTCTCAAAAATATTACGGACAGGAGTACCCGGGGCCACGATGTGTGTTGAACATACCACAACGTTTTCCGGATGTCACAGTATTACCAGTGCGTCTGCAAATTCAGCTGAAAAATCTACCCGCTTTGTCGCTTATCGGACGGCATTCGTGCTTTCCTGTTAAGGGCTGGGATGCCGAGCCCCGTTTTGGTTTCGCCCCCGCAAGACGGTCTTGGATCCTGGCTGAGCATCTATCTTACAACAGCCACATATTGAGGCGGGGACTTGAATACCCATTCTTTCGCTGTCCTTGGCCTGCCATCGAGCCCGTTGTCTGCCGTTACCGTTGCCATGGCACCCGGAGGTACTGGAGCCAAGCCGATGGGTTGTGGGAGTGTCAGATCGGATGGGTTCCGGAGAACGGTTGGACGAACACGTTGGGGAGAGGGGGGGTTCCCTGATATGGCGCCCTAGGCAAGTACCTCACTGCCACACGGTCTGGTAGCGACACTGGATTGTGCGGTTGGCTCCCTCTTCTCCCCTTTCCCCCTCCCTCCTTACCGAGCAGCAGGTCCACGTCTCCCCGTCCCCAGCGTAGTGGAGGGCTAGGCACGTCGAGAACGCAGCGCAGAACACACGCCGAACGAACGACATCTCCAGGCACGAGGACGAACCAACTTTGGCCTCCTTTTGGTCTTGAACGTTGGAGAAGCGAGATTTACGTATCTCGGCTCATCACCCACACAATCCCCTTTCCCACTGTTGCCACACACCCGCAAACAAAATCAACAAATCTCCCGTGGAAGCAGAGCGGCGTAGCATCGAGTCATGGGTGATCGACTGTTGCAGCCCACATGGGCTGCTACACCAACTGATTCGCCCATGCAGTATCGCCATCATTCGCAAACGGTGGCCATCCCCAGTGGCGCTCCACAAGCGAGCTCTCCGCCGGGAAGCTACTATCGAGCGACTTACGCATGGTCATCGGGCCCGACTGCTACATCGGGAGACCTCCCAGAGCAAGTTTGCCCGAAGGCCCCGGAACATCGCGGACTGAACCCTCTTGTAGCGGTACCCTTGGAAGCAGCCACTGAGGTTCAGCGGACATCACCCATCAACCTCGAGCCATCCACTACTGCGCATCAGAAAGTGTCTCAGTGGCCAAACCTGGTTTATGACTCCGGCAGGAACATGCAACCACTGAATCCAATACAAAGGGCGAACTTAAACGGGCCCCCTCCTCCACATAGGGCCTTCTGCAGTCTGACCGGGGCGGTGACTGTCCGTTTTGGGAACTGACAGCTCGTCAAGCTTTGGTTTTCACATTTCCTGGTGGCACCCCCATGCATACGCGTGGTGTCTGCGCCCACGCCTGCTTTGGCCACGCCCCGTCCCAAGCGGAGAGGTAGGGCGTGGGAACGGGTCCCCGTGGCCTACATGACAGGGATCAGTACGATCTCGAAGGACAATACTGCTCTTGATCCCATCCACACCCGCGATATCCACACTGGCAAGGTATTCCGTGCTATACGCCCCAATTCCGGCTGGGGAAGGAACCGGGATTCGAGGCACGCCCACTACCGGGGACTGCTTGTTGTCCCTGGGTACCTGGCCAAGTAGCCGGTGACACGAAGGGGAAACACGCCAGCCAAGAACTAGCAACGCAGGAGCATGTACGGAACTGTACATTTCTGACTGTCGTCCGATGTTGAGCCTGTGGAACCGTTGCCCATGCTGCCCCAACTTCACATCCGACCCACCATCAACATCGGCCAATAACCCTCCCCCTAATGAGGCGAATGATAGAACGAAGATCAGCACGATGGGGCCAGGAAGCAGCGATCATTCATGCCGTGAAATCCACAGTGCCCTGGTCATCTCAAAGACAGACAGGATCCAGGCACAACGCGACCAAGGGCCTCTACGAAACGCCGACGGCGCCGCCCCGTGTTTGGCCGCCCTGTACGGAGTGGCACACTTCCAAGACAGGCTGACCGGCTTCTGTTGATCATATTTGCTCAGGGGGGACCTGGCATCTTCCCCCGCTTGTGGAACTGGCAACACCTTGGAGGGGCAGAGGTCCGGAGCCTCTCAAATGAGGGCTTCTGCGGCCACGGGTGCTGAGCCCAACGAGGGCGTCGATCCGCGCTGTCAAGCACCCAGGGTGTGCGAACTGCCATGTTGCAATACGGTGTACAAAGAGACCAGGGTACGGCTATCATCGTCGCCACTTGAGCCTTCGTCCGATGGTCAGAGTGTCAGCTAGCGACTTGGGCGATCCAGAAAGTACTGGCCAGCGGCATTGAAGACCCTTGATCCGGCATATGTGGCGACTATTTTGGGAGCACTGCCGCGGCTCTACCGGCAAGGCCGTGGCGCAGTTCCCCGTCCGCGATGGTACATACCTTAGTCTACCTAAAGAATGGGTGTGTCTAGCCTCAGCCAGCCCACTGCAGAACGACGAAGCCGGTGGGCGGTTTGTCGAGCGTCGAGGCGTCATTGGCCTGTGCCGTACGCAGGCCTGGGCAATAACTTTTCCCGGGCGAATCACGTCGATGGAACGCCCCCTGCTTAGGGTGCAACGGTAGGCCGCGGCGGTCATGATGGTGTAGGTACCAGTCCCAGCATGGTCGAGTTCCTTTGATAGCCAGCCGACGTTGAGTGGTGTCCCGTGGTTGCCTGGGCTCTGGTTCGGTCTCCTTGGGATGAACAGTTCCTCCACAAGCACGGCGCAGGTACTGGTACCCTGGGTGGTTCTGCTAGGAAGATCCCGTCGTCTGTTCATCTGATCCTGGTTTTCATACCGCAGCTGTGGGGGATCACCTGCCCCCCTGAAGAGGCCAGGGGCCATGCATGCTCGACCAGCGCCGCCTGGAAAGCGGATCGCAGCAAGTCGGGGAGGCAGCAAGACGGCGTCCGGGAAACTGGGAGGCTGGCGGCTTTCGTCGTCGCGGAGCCCTTTGCCTTCTCGATCCATGGCAGCCCCCCGGCTTCGCGGGTGTCAAGAGTGCATGACGACCCAAAGCCGGCGGACCGGATGCCGATCATTGGCTATCGGCATCTCCTCCGTGCCTCGCGGGTCATGGCTGGCCTCATCTCCGCCCTCGTCTCGGTTTTTGAAAAAGCCAGCGAAGAGATTGGCGTCGGGGAGGCGCAAAGCGGGCTCAGCGGGTTGTTGTCGTCAAGACGATCTGCCAACTTGGCGCTTTACCCTTTTCTTATTTTATCTCCGATGGATCACGCTGGGGTAGTCCATGTTCCCTGGGGTATAATACCGAGTGTTAAGCCCTGCATGGGTCAAAGCAGGGGGGCCGTTGAGACGATCCAAAGAAGCCCAGGGTCCATGATCCGTGAGCCGTTGTCACATCACTGGGGCCGTGGGCCTAGTGGATGTCCATGACGGGGCTGTCAAACCGGATCCCTGGCGGATTCCCAAAGTATGCACAACCATGGTTGACTACTGCAGTGGCGTAAGGACCAGGAGGCTGCCGATGGGGAGGTGCACACACAGCCATGACCATAACGGCCGTATCGACTCGCCGTCTCTCGTGTTCACCCTCAGTACTCGGGCACCCGACCCAACCGACCCTGGCTGCCGAAGGAGGAGCAAACTCCCTCCTCACTTCGAGTGACCAACGGCAGCTCATCTCCGCTTGGCTGTCCAGCAGAGTTGTCGGCGGCATGTCCATGTTGACTGACTCGCATACCCACAGCCACCCAAGGCAGCGTCGAGGACGGCTTCAATAGATCGTCCTTACGGTAGCATCGGCGGCCTCGTACACGCACTTGCGGACGGCAGAGGCCGACTTGGACCTTCGTCTGCCGGGTACGGGGGACTCGGCTCCGCCGACGGCCTCGCTGGCTGGTGGCTCCTCCCACACACCCCCCCCCCCCCCTGATACCTCCTGGCGGCGGGAGACGGACAGACAGCAGACGGCGGGCGAGAGGGAAGAACGGCGGCCTAATGCGGCCCACTTCTCGACTGAGAACTTGTTTTTTCTCCTTCACGTACCTCTGTATGCGTGCTTGTGATTCTGGCACGCACCCACGCCGGCACCCACGCGCGAGTCTCGCTGCTTGGGCGGGGGCCCACCTGCACTGCAACACCATCTCATCTCCACGAATTTCCCTCCGTCTCGTTTTCTGGTCCGCCAGTCGGCCACCACGCGTATGCGCGCCTTGGATGGGCCAAGTTTGGGCTACACGCGACAGGGGGCATGCCTACCAACTAACCAGGACCATGGGATGTGCACAATGCGAACTCGTCTCGTTGGGCTGCATACGCCGCCCAGTATACACAGCATAGCAAAATCTGGTATACCCTCACTTTACACTTCCGGGTCGGCTCGAGCAACACCGAGATCGCGGGGACTTTGGCTGTCACGACGCATCTTACTTGCATCCGAACCAGATACGGAGAGAGGCGCCACGGGGGGGAAAACAGCCCGTCCGTCGATCCTGGCGGCCGGGCGCGGGCAGTTGAGGCTTGACGGGGGCGGGCCACTTTCGCGCGGACGTGGGACGGCTGTAGGGCGCTATGGTTACATGACAGCCAGCCTCGTGGCCTAGGGGCAACGGTCGCAAGGGTGAGGAGGCCACCGGACATGTCGCTGGGCCCCTCCCTCACCGCCGCCACCGTTAGGAGTGGGAGATTCTCGGCACACGATCTAAAATGTGACGGTTTTACGGGGAAGGCGTATCGCGGCGCGCGCCATGACGGTGAAGGCCGCTGGCCAGATAGGGCTTCAGGACCGTCTTTGCCGTCGGCCTCGTCGGGCCTGGGTTCGCCTCACCGGTCACCCATCCCGCCGCGGTATTGCTACCTTCGGTACCTAAGTGCAGTCCCGCTCGGTGCCACGGCACTGCAGTACGACTCGGGGCCCCAGGCAGCTCTGACTACGGCGACAGCAGCAGCAGCAGCAACAGCAGCAGCTACAGCTACGGGGCGTCACACAGCATGTACGGTCCGTACGGTACGGCACAGGCGGCAGCCGCCGATTGGCGACCATGGCGGGCACATACGTACAAACGCACCGTGTCCATTGGGTGGAAAGGAGGCATGGCCTAGGCACAGGAGGAATGGATACTTCGTACGGCCTTGCGATGGCGGGTGACGAAGCGGAGCTTGGCATCACCTCAGGCTAGAGCAAATCTCTGCTCTGCACGCAAGCAACACGTCAGCACGTGTGTCTGTTCCACACAGGCGCACCCTCGCGCTCGCCTTTTACCCGGCTTCCCGATGCGGACAATGAACGACAGCAAAGTCACGCCCGACCATGCGGCCAAAAACTCCGGTCCTGCAGCCAGACTATTGCTGCTAATTCGAGAAACATGCGGAACGTGCGTGGGCGGATCTGTCGAAGTCAATAACACGCGCCCAACAACGCGAATGCAACCTACCGAGCGCCCTTGGCACTGCCCTGCGCCCGGAAGAATACGGACCGAGACATAGTCGCGGCAGTGCAGAAAACACCGACCTCGTACGGAGTACCGTCGGGCGGCGTCCACCGTCGTAGGGCTTTTTGGCCGGTTTCTGCCTCCTGACAGCTACCCCTAGCTCCCCTATACCGCGCCTGCTATAGGACGCACGCGCCGGCTATAACACGCACACGCCGCTATGCGCACCCGTCGCCGCCTCACGGGCCCTATAGCGTGGCCTATACCGCCCGACGCCTATCATCCCGTGCAGGGCGCGAGAGTCAGCCTGGCGGACACGAAACAAGGCCCCCTCTGAAACTTTAGCGCCGAGCCGTGCTTGAAACACTACAACGCTCCAGTCCTTGTCCTTTCCACCACCCGACTTCATATGATATGGTGCCTTGCGAAATCAATATCGATAGTGAAGCTGCTCTATAGCCTTATCACGCCCCCGGTATGGGCGCGTCTCGAATACGGCAGGCCGTGCTGGTGTGGGTTACGGGGACAGCGTGTCGCGACCTGGCCCTTTCCCCCTGGCTCTCAACGGCCGCCCGACGGCCACCGGACGGCTTACGACTCCGGACGGTACTGCCGAACCTACATTGTCACAAGTCTGGGTATGGCGACCGGGAATCAGGGTCGCAAATGCAACGGTGTGCAACGAGCGGCTGTGGTCCGCCGGCACGGCGTGCCCAGTTGCCGGCCGGACGGTCGTTCCCCTTTTGCCGTCTGGCGACAAGAGCCTTGGACACCCCCCAAGGAAGCGGATGCACAAGAAAGTTCCTCCTTCCCGCCCACCCCCAGGCAAATTAAGTCCAATATTGACATGGGGGTTTTGCTCGGTAGCGAAATGTGGAATGGCGTGCTCGCTTCTAGACTTCCCATTTCGGACGATCTGCTCTTTGCTACAACGGGACAGGCCATGTTGGCGGTGGGATGATGATGATACCGCGGCGACGGCGCCCTCACCCGGTCCGCCATGTACACCTGCCCCAAGAAGACACCCCGCCTCCCCATCCCCTGGTCGATGATGATAGAGGGAGGGTATGGCCTCTTAATGGGCCAACTATATGGGGGGTGTCTCGAGAGTGGCGATGGTGTACAGATGGCAGGTCGGGTACGACGGGACGGCCCTGGCCAGGTAACGGCCGTCGCCCTTCGTTGGGCAAGGCGGTGTTGCGTCTAGACCCCCCTCACACGACCACCCCCGGGCCCAGTGGTGGAAACCGGTAACTGGCAACTCAGTGCCGCCCGTCCATGATTGCTCAGCACGTCCTTCGCCACGCTGCCGTGACCGCCGGAACGTGGTCTGGGCCAGTGGACCGGGCGGCCGTGAGGCCGACCACTTGTCATTCTGGTGATCCGCCACAGGTGGACCGTGGTCAGTCTCGGTCCTCCTGGGGCTTCCCTGTGGTTGACCCTTACGCCCATGAACGGATGCGCCAGGGGATGTCCTCGGGGCAACGGGGCGAGGAAAAAACGAAATGGAGTTGGCAGCCCGCCAACAAGGAAGGTGGAGGCAGAAGATGCCGTTTTGTCTCGGGACATATTGCAAATGTGGCTTGGTGCTTCGGTAAGATCAGGCATCTTTTGCTGCCTGAAGCTGCTTGTCCTCTTCCGGACAGGGGAGCTCAGGGCGATGAGAAATAGGGATGTGGTCTGTTGGGGCTGTTGGGGCTGTACAGACGGCCGTGTAACTCCCAGATCACTACCACAAATCGATAGTTGCCAGAAGTGGGCACTGGTAATTTGTGATCAAGCCCGGTGCTTGGCTTGGGCGCTGGGCGCATCTGGAAACCGAAGCTATCTCCGGGGGAGGTCGATTCCCTCCCACCGCGGGGCAGCTCTTGTGCAGCACAGACCAGAATATCAAAGGAATACATAGGTTGACTTCATCCAATGTACCTTTCGTACAGTGGAACGAGTTACGCTGGAAGGGGGGCTATCTGGCCAGCTGCTGGCCCAATGGCTAAAGTTCGGAGCGGCCTCTTCCCGGGGCTTCATTACTTGTACGCCTGAAAACAGCGCCCCTGAAGTGACAGCTAGGAACCAGCTCTCTAATCAGACGAGGCGTTAGTCAGTCACACAAGGTGGTTCTGTTGGCAACCTAGCCCGGCTGTTTCCACGTCTTCATAACTCTACTTCGTCTGATGCTTACTGCTTACCGGTTTCACGCTTGGACCTCATGTACTAAAGCCTGATAGACATGATATCTTCAATTTGGTGCGCTGATGATAATTGTATCACGGCATAGGGTCACAAAGTTCCTCAAGCTACTAGCCTCCGCGTACCGCTATGATAGAGTAGCAGATATCATTTTCTCTAGTTTTCTTGCAGCTGAGTGTCGTATACGTGTCTAATACTTACAAACAGCTTCATTAGAGTAGAGACTTCGTATGTGACCACGACGGGAGTTGCTGCGTTACCAGACCCACCATTAGTCAATATATAGCTTTGGCTCGAAAACCATTCCTAAAACTCATCGGGTACCCTTGCTAGAAAAAAAGGATTTCATGTTTTTTTTTTCAATGAATAAAAAAGGAGCTCCCTGAAACACGAGCAGCCCTACGTGGTCGTCTGTATCGAGGAGGTTGAACCCTATTGTTTTTCCTCCCCCCACACCCCCTTTCTCTTATATTATAGTTACTGCTGAGCGGTCTCTAACAATATTGGAGGGCCATTCCCGGCGCATCTGAAAAGAGCAGCGTGACAGTTCTCTTGTCATTCTTCACTTGGCGGCGATGGCGTAAGCTTCTGGTATAATATGTACCACGTCGCGGTGGGAGGTTGAAGAAACCTGATGTCAAGTACCTCTCTCACACCGACTATTAAGTCCATCGTTCTCTCCGGTCGAATGTCCATACGCTCCGCTTACGGGAAGCTGGTTATCCGTACGAGGGGGTGCCGCCGAAGCGGAACATATCAGAACGCAAGGCCGACAGAGGTGATCACACACCATTCGCCAAAATGCCACATTGCCCTACCATGGTTCTTTATAATCACTCATTGGGAGGGCCGGTAGCTACATGTTGATTTCATCTCGGATCGTCTTGCCCACACGGAAAAGCAGGGATACAAAAGGCGCTTTCGTGGTGTTTCGTATTACCATAACAGATTTCCAAGCCACAAGAGGTGTCGATTTAGATAGTCCAGCTATACGAACTCTATTAGCTCTCTCGGTTTTCAGCCCTCTGGCTTCTCTGCGATTCCTATTTTCAAGCTAGTAGCCAAGTCATTGCAAAACGAAAAGCTCAGACTCAAACCAGGAAAGGGGACGCAACTAATAATGCCTTGGTTAAGTTCATCGTTGCAGCTCCTAAGTTCTCTACTGCCCTTTCAAGAAAATTGGCACATTTACTCAAAGTTTAAGGGGAATCCACTGTCTGGTCGGAGTCGACATGCTGTCCCAATGTCACCCTTCTTCCGTCTCCTCCTCCAGACCTTTGGTCTTCTCAAATCATCATGACCTACCACCCACGCCGTTCCAGAGGCCCGGAGAGGCCGCATACACTAACCTGCGGTAGCCACTATATACGGGTCAAAATTCAAAAACCCTCATTGCCTCCCCGATGGGTAGTGCCATCACGAAGTTTGTAAAGATTTTAAGCAGGCGCTAATATTAAGTATCGGCGATCATTCAGTTAGACGCGGCTCCCATCCCATAATATTAATCCTTAATGTCCACTAATCATTGAGCCGTTTCAAGGGAGTTTAACGCCTAATAGGCTGAAACGCAATTCTTCCTGACTGCAGATACGAAATTCCGGTCAATCAACGGTTATCTATCACCAGCGGCTTGTGGTATTCGCAAGAAATGATCAGCTCAGCGACGGAGGGTACACCCAGGCTTGAGTAGAAGGAATGGAATGAGGGATAGAAATAAGGGATCAGCTTATAAATCCACTAACAAGGCAGCTGTGTAACGGGTCAAGGGCTGTATCGGGATGAGGTCTAGCCGACGGGGAGGGAAACGGAACCGAGATTGATATGGACCAACCTGTACTCCTCCCTAACCTTTGCCAGAGGAGAAAGGACAGAGTCAAGGGATAAGTGAACTTCTCTCGATGCTTCTGCCTAGGGCCAATGGACGAGCATTACCTTAAACCCCTCTCCTCCTCTCCGATCCCCCCGTCTTCTTACATATCCCGTCCTCCCGCCCTCCAGGCCCCCCTCTACTCGGGGCCTCTCCCTCGGACTTTCCGCGATGTCTCACAAACGTTTCTCTCACAGTCCCTCGTCAGAACCTCAACCGTGCATAGTAGTCCTGCGTACTTGTCAGTGTCTACACTTTCCTGACGCCGGCTTGGAGAAGCTAAGATACAAGAGAGATATGGCATCTAAAGCGGAAGAAAATTGGTAAGTGAGTTCTTCAGTAGCTCTTCCAGGCCCTCAATTTGCATATTATTTGTTCTTGCTAGGCTTCGTATTTAAACTAGATTTCAACCCTTAGAAGCAATGGGTGCTCGGGAAAAACTGACCATGGGGGCCAGCACTGGGAGCAATGGGGTTAACACGTGGTTTCATCATTGAGTCGCCTTTGCTCATACAGGAGTCCCTAAGTTCAGACTGCACAATATGTGGAATTTACTCTACGCTTGCAGGGTTACCGATGACATCGTGACTGGCGACACCTCTGCCAACACGAGCGGCTGGTCCATTTCCACAGCTTCCCACAGAAAAAACTGCACCACGGTCCTTCCCATAAACAAGGTTAAGGGGCCTGAGGGGTGTCCATCGCGATCATGAATGCAATAGGCGCTGTAGCACTGTTTCGCTTAGGGAGCTTGTGGGCCATACTTGTGATCGCTGTAGTTCTGTTTACCTAGGTATTTACTTAACTATGGCTTCGAAACGTTGCTCGAATTGGGAGCCTCTAATTCTGCCAGGCCATGTGCCACCGGGTTATGGGCCCGTACTTGAACCCATAACAGGCTTCTTGGAGGAAGAAAAAGTCAGAAAGATAGCGGGTCATGACCAAGGCCTTTGGGTTTTGTCGGTTAGGTGCAGGACTCAGAAAGGGTAGAAGACCTGCCTGTTACCTAGCAGTACCTGCTTCTGGCTGGAGCCTTGGAACGGTGCTCGGATATCTCGTTCGCCAGGTTAAACTGCCGGTCGCCCCAAAACAAAAACTCGGTTCCTGTGTTTACCGTAGAGATTGGAACTGTCATCCTAATTTCCAGGCAGAGCAAGGATACCCTCGGGTTTCCTCAATACCGCTCGACCGTGGGATCTTCATTCCCTGGCTCCGCGTCGTGGTTCCCCACAGGCGCGACTTGTTGACCATGGTACCCCCAAGGCAGACCATATCGCGAAGCCAGTCACGAGCTGTACCTCACGCGAAAGGTCTCCTTGTTTTCCTCGTGGTTCGCCGCTGTGCTCCTCCTGTGACTCCACCCCTCCCTGCGGTACGCAATCAGGTGTTTTCAAGGGGCCATCCTAATCGAGGAAATAACACAAAGATGTTGACCCGAGCCTTGGGGGGAGTAGTTTCGGTCGAATGTGAATAGGGTCGCTCCGGAGCAGTACACCCGCTCATGCCCGGGCCGGACGAGGCGATTGATTGGCCGGCCCGGGTGGTCACGCAACCTCCACACCGCCAAGGCTGGAAGCGAGACGATGGGATCCCCCATAGTACTAATAGATTGGATGGATGGATGGATGAATGTACGGGGGATACCAAAGGTGTAGGTAGTTGCATGTATGCAAATAGGTAAGTAGGTAGGTACTTATGTGTGTATGTATGTAAGTAGGCATAGCAGCGCTTATCGGCGGGTCAGCCAATCCGACTCGAGCGTTGCCGTATAGGATGGCGCATAGCATGCATGCAGTGATACTCCTCTTATTTAGCGGCTGCATTCCGAGCATCGTGAAGTGCTTGCTCACCTACCCAATGTTTAACGACTATTGTCCGCCCGCCGTCGTCGTCGTCGAGCGAAACTTCTCTTGACAAGTAGAGCGTAATAGTAGCACATCAATTGATGGGTGTGGTTGTTTGTGCACTAGCTCACTCTTCTTCCATCTATGGAGTATGTACTTACCTCCATCCACATTAGATGCCTGCAAATGCGGGGTTGGTTTCGCCCTTGCCTTGGCCTCCATACGCCTGCGCCCTTTCGGCAGGCGACGAAGCTTTCGCCAATGACACCGGCGGCGTGGCAACGATGCTTATCTCGTGGGCGATGTGGGGTTTCTCGTAGAGGAGGGGACCCGACATGGGATCCTCCGGCCCCTTTGCCTATTCTTCACCCCCATCATCCCATCGCCAATCCCGACTGGGAAGGTGTCGAGCCGGCTCTATCAGTGGCACCCCGGGCGTGTGGAGCGCGGGTTGGGGAAGTCTCGCCTGGATGGAGGGAGGAGGGAAGATAGGCGATGGCTGTTCCGGGTCCTTTGCCGACCCTCCAGTGCTTGCTTGCTTGCGACTACGGGACGTTGCATGCGCCGCCCGCCCTCTCGAGCGAGGGGCAAGGCAAACCCCGGGCCTCGACTTGTCTCATTTCATGTCGACAGGACCGCGGCCTCGTGCAGCCAGCTCTCTTCTGCCGTCAAGCCCGCCTCCCTCCTTCCCATTGACCTGTGGGATCCGGGGCCGATTCGTCCACCATGAAGCACCCGTTCAAGTCGGGGCAGGCCGCTGCCCATTCCACCGCCGTCATGCCCGTCGACTCCTCGGCCCGCAGCTCCGGCGACCCCGAGAAGTCAGAGAAAGCCAGCGCCGGATCCAATGTCTCGGAGGCCGCCGAGGATCTGTCCAAGGTCCTCCGCGATCATCAGTGGGACCCCAACCTGCCGCGAGAGACGCTCGACGCTGTCAAGCAGGCCGTCCGCGACGGACAGACCACGGACATCTTGGAGGCCGACGCGCTTTTCACCCACGACTCGCCCTACGAAGAAGTGCGCGCCGCCGTCCGCAGCACCGATGGCGGCGAGGTCGCCAACACGGTCCGCGCCTGGATCCTCGGCATGCTCTTCGTCACCATCGGCAGCGGTCTCAACATGTTCCTGAGCATGAGGAGCCCCGCCATCAACTTCCCCGCCATCGTCATCCAGCTGCTCGTCTTCCCCATCGGCTGTCTCTGGGCCCGGGTGGTGCCCACCAAGGTCTTCAACACCTTCGGTGTCCGCTGGACCTTCAACACGGGGCCCTTCACCATCAAGGAGCACGTGGTCGTCGTCCTCATGTCCAACGTGTCCATTTCCTACGCCTACAGCACCGACGCCCTGCTTGCGCTGCAGGGGAAGCCCTTCTACGACGTGAACCTGGGATGGGGCTTTTCCATCCTCTTTACCCTCAGCTCGCAGCTCATCGGCATCAGCCTGGCAGGCATGTTCCGGCGCTTCTTGGTCTGGCCCTCGGCCATGATGTGGCCGGGCCAATTTTCCAACACGTCCTTGTTCTATGCCCTCCACGACAAGAGCAAAAGCGATTCCACGAGCGCCAACGGCTGGACCATCAGCCGGTACAGGTACTTCTTCTACGTGCTGCTCGGCATGTTTTGCTACTATTGGATACCCGGTGTCCTGTGGCAGGGCCTCTCCGTCTTTGCTTTCGTCACGTGGATACGCCCCAACAATGTTGTGCTTAACCAGCTGTTTGGCGGCGTTACCGGCCTCAGTCTGCTTCCCATTACCTTCGACTGGACTTATGTTACGGCGTACCTGCTTGACCCTCTCTTGTCACCCACGCATTCGCACGTCAATACCCTGATTGGCCTCACCGTTTTCGTTATCCTGACAACCATTGGCATCACTTACACCGGGGCCATCTACTCGGAATACTTGCCGTTGGTGACGAGCCAAACCTACGACAACACCCAAAACAACTACAACGTGAGTCGCATCTTGGGCGATAACTTTTCGTTCGATCTCTCCAAGTACAAGGAGTACTCGCCGCTGTTCCTCCCGCCGACGTTTGCCCTCAACTATGGGCTTTCCTTCGCCGCGTTGACGGCGTCATTGGTCCACGTCGGGCTCTATCATGGAAAGGAGATCTGGTACCGATACAAGACAGCGCGCAACCAGGAACCCGACATACACCTGAGGCTGATGCAAAAGTACCCCGAGGCCCCCGATTGGTGGTACGTCGGTCTCTTCCTGGCCTCTGTCGCCCTCGGTCTCGGCACTGCGTTGGGCTACGACTCCCAGCTGCCGTGGTGGGCTTTTTTCGTCTCCGTCATCCTGGGCGCCGTCTTCGTCGTTCCGACCTGCATGATCCTGGCCATCTCCAACATCATGCTGTCCTTGAATGTTCTTTCGCCGTTCCTGGCCGGCTTCATGATCCCCGGAAAGCCCATCGGCGTCATGATCTTCAAGGTCTTCAGCACCATCACGCTCGGCCAGGCCCAGACGTACAGCGCGGATCTCAAGGTGGCCCACTACATGAAGATCCCGCCCAAGACGACCTTCTGGTGCCAGGTCATTGCCACGATATGGGCCGTGTTCGTCCAGATCGCCGTCATGAACTGGACGCTGGGTAACATCCCCAATGTCTGTGCCAAGTGAGTCTAGTCTCTGGGTCTTTGTTTCTGCTGTTTACTAAAAGTCTTCAAGCACCCAAGCCGCGCACTTCAGTTGCCCCAACGGCCGGGCTTTCTTCTCGTCCTCCATCGTGTGGGGGGTGATAGGACCGCAGCGCATGTTCGGGACCGGGTCCATCTATGCCAACTTCAACTGGTTTTGGTTGATCGGGGCCTCGCTCCCCCTCATCTTCTGGGTCATGACGCGCAAACTCGGCTTCAGCTTCGCCCGCCACCTGAACGCCCCCATCATGCTGGGTGCCATGGCGTGGCTGCCCCCGGCGACGCCGCTCAGCTTCTGGTCGTGGGCCATCTTCGGCTTGCTCTTCAACTACTACATCAAGAAGCGCTTCAACGGCTGGTGGCGAACGTACAACTACATCACGGCCGCCGGCCTGGACGCCGGCCTGATCATATCGACCATCGTTATATTTTTTGCCATCACGCTGCCCAATGTGACGATCCCCCAGTGGTGGGGCAACGTCGACGTCTTCAACACACTGGTAGGTCCTCCTTGCCTGTTGGTCTTGCACCCAGGGAGCGCTGCTAACCGGCCTACAGGACGCTACCTACTCAGCTGTGCTCAAAACCGTTCCAGAGGGCGAGACGTTTGGGCCAAAGACATGGTGAGAGTTTATGGATTCAGTGGTACTACGGCGGTGCTTCTTAGGTACCTGTCTAGGCTAGGACCAAGTCCCAGTACACGCAAAGTCCCGCTCGCCTCGCTGCCCCTTATTTCGTGAACACCTGTGGGCGCTTCCGCCTTACCGCCGGCGGCGGCCCCAAAATCCGTAGTTGCGCTCGGCCCACCGCGTGTAATCGGAGGGCCGCATCCGGGACGCCGAGTCGGACTGCCACTGGTAGTAGCGGCGGGTGTCGCGAAGCAGGGCGGCGGCACTCCAGTCGTACGGGTCGTACCCCGGGTACCCGCGGCCGGGCGACCGCCAGTCGACGATACGCGGACGCACGTAGGGGTTGGAACCCCGGCGGTCGCGGCCATACAAATCCGGCATGTTGACTATTTCTCCCGAACGCTTGAGGATTGGGCTTGGTTGGTACTAGCCTTGATTGCTGTCTTTCTTTCTTGAGTCGTTCGTGGTGTCTCGATGGTGGGTGTGTTGGTGTTGGCAGAAGGTGGCATAATGGGCTAAAGGGGGGGCTGTCTTTATAAGAAACAGAACTGTCCATACGGTTTCTCATATGGTTGTAGCGTAGTCACGCAACCATACGATGGCATGCTAGGTCAAATCGGAAATACAACTTGACACCCTGAAATGTACAGGTATGACAGCCTGTGACCATCTATCTATCAGAATCTTGGATTTACCTGCATGCTGCCTACTATACCACAGTGGTAACTCGCAGACTGCATGCGTTTGAATTCTAAGTTCGATATTTTCGAAACCACAGCATGTATGGAAGCTTTATAATACTATGTACTTAATCATCAACTCAACTAGTCATGGCGTGCTGGCCTCTAAATGATTGTAGGTGAATGAACATTTGAGTAAAATATGTATTTGTAAGAATATTGAAGTCTAATATTTTATTTTCTTCTGTGATACTTTTGTTCTGGATCGTGTCATATTACTGAACTGTTCAATTTAATACACATGCCCATTGATTACAGAAGAAAACCACTGTAGCTTGCCTACTTTCTTCCAAGATGCTATAGAGTGACTCTATTAGTCTGAGAGGTGCCCCTAGTGCTACTGCGTTGCTTAAACACGCAGGCCAGAACCACGGATGCCTGATAATAATGGTCCGATCATTCATGACCACACCATCTTTTATTCACAATGTGTCATACGGTGACAGCAACTATGGTGATTACGACTTTACGGTTCTTGAGGGCCCCGTTATTTCCCATGAAAGCACTTCCTTCGTGAAACTCGGCGTTCTTAGCACTCAGCAGGAAAGTGCAAGGTGAATACCTGGGATCCCTGTGTGCAACTTCCCCTTTTGCCCCGATCCCGTGATTCCATTGTCTGCGAAGCGAACGCCCAACCAACCAACGAAACCAACAATCTGTTCATTCACGTGGATTTCGTTTTGCAGGCACAACCAACACGATCAAAAATTCCAGCACTCACGTGCAGCGGCAGAGCTTTGAAGGAGCTTTTGTCAGACGACGCATTCAAGCCAGAATTCACCGTCGTAGAGACAGAAGTGGTCGTTCATTCATATGCACCCTGTCACGACTCGGACTGTTCTTAAAGCTGATCCTCTCCCACCTCCTCCCACCTGCATCGTGCAGGGCCTCGCAAGCAAGAAAGAAGCGACAGTTAACCAATCACGGAGCCCCACAACTTACCGAGGCATACCCGCCACCAGGGCGATTCGATTCACCTGGTACCAGTATGCAGATGGTGTTCACCGCCGTCATCGATGCTCTCCATACTTTATACACTGCCATCATGTTCAGCACCATCATGGATGCTCTGAACGCTCTTTTCCCTATTGTTATGAACACCACCATCATGGATGTTCTGCATGCCATCGATCACGCAGCTCTTTCCATTCTATGGCTCATGTTGTAAGTGGTTCTCGCCGCTGTTGAGGAGACAGCCATCGAATTCCGCTCGTTAGCTAACTGCAACACAGGATCTACGGCCGCATCGATGCGCTAATCGCAAAGTATGTGAGGTACAAGCCCGCTCTTCCCGTCAAAGAGCCCAAATACAGACCCGAGGACTTCAGCGTCATCGTGCCAACCAAGGAAGTGCCGGCCATCTTCCTACGCTGCCTGCACCTTTGGGCCAAGAACAAGCCCAAGGAGATCATCATATCGACGGTGGAGGCGGAGTTCGAGAAGGTGAAGAAGGCCATTGACAGCGACCAGGCCCTGGCCGGCATGCGGTCCGCCGGCCGCATCAAGGTCGTCCACGCGCGCGAGGCCGGCAAGCGGGCGCAGCTCATCGAGGCCTTCAAGCATGCGACCGGGCGCATCATCGCCATGACGGACGACCACATCACGTGGAGCGAGACGCTGCTGGCGGGCATCGCGCCCTGCTTCGAGGACCCCCGGGTCGGCGCTTGCGGCTCCCCCATCGGCATCGACATACCCGAGGAGCGGCGCGACCCCGCCGTCATCACCGGCTGGGAGGTGGGCATGGCGCGGATGCTCCAGAAGAGGAACGCCGGGCTGAACGTCGCCCACGTGCTCGCGAAGTGGTGCTGGGTCCTCGCCGGGCCGCTGATGGTCTACCGCGCCGAGATCGTCCAGGACCCCGCGTTCCTCGAGGCCTTCGCCAACGACCGCTGGCTGCCCTTCGGCCCCAAGATGGACGTCGGCGACGACAACTTCATGTCGCGCTGGGTGCAGAAACACGACTGGGACATTGTCATCCAAGACGTGCCCGGCACGACGATCCTGCGCACGGCCAGACGGGACAGCGGCATGGCCGTGCAGATTTTCCGCTGGGAGAGAAGCTCCATCCAGCACTACCTCCGCACCTTGTTCGGCGTTCCGCAGATTTGGCGGTAGGGTCACCCCCCTCCCCCCTCCCAAGCCGACACCGGCCGGAGCCGGTGCAGGCTTTCTAGACGTAACTGGAGGGCCAGACTGACATGAAGCAGGAAGCCCTACGTCGCGTGGAAGACGATCGAGCGTCTCACCCGGCCCATCGTCACCGCCGTTCACATCCTTGCATGGATGTTCGCAGCATGGAACCATCCCCAGACCACGTAAGCCTCCACCCCCCCCGATGCGACCGGTTGACGAGCAATAGCTAACTGCAACAGCCTGGCCTTTGTGGCGTTCTACATCTACGATTCGCTCCCCAGCTACTGGGCCTTCTTCGAGGAGTACCCTTACATGCAGGGGCACTGGTTTGCGGTCCTGGCAACCGACTACTGCTACATCATCCAGGACTTCTGGGGCTGGATGACGGTGTGGATGGTGAGTGCTACCCCCATCCCTGCGGCCCAGACCCAGCGGCAGACTGCTTTGGACTAACATGGTCTCGGTCAGACAACTTGGGAGGGCCGCAAGCTCGAAAAGCTCGAGCCGGTCCAAGGTTCCGGAGAGAAAGAGGGAGGCCGCAAGCTTGAGACGCTCGAGCCGGTCCAGGGTGCTGAGAAGAAGGAGGCGAATGAAGTCCGGGGTTAGGCCTGGCGGGTTTCCGTCGTGGGTGATGGGGCCGTTGAGAGGGAGAGACGGAGAGAGAAAGAAAGAGAGACGGGGCAAAAATTTGAGGGTCGGAGCTTGGCATGCAGGCAGGTGAATGGGGCAGATTCGATTCGGATACGGGCTGGCCCTCTGCTCGGATCCGAAAGTCGGCGGGTGCGATTGACTTCTTTACTTTGTTTTCTCCAGCGCGTGCTACGGTAGCATTGCCTTTGACATTGCTGACTGTCAGTAATATGGACAGCCGAGGTCCAACTAATACGATATGATTTCCATGGGATGCTTGTTGTATGGGGAAAGATTGTTGACCCAACGCCCCCCCCTCCCCTAAACCCACGGCCTAGGCCCGCCTTAAATCCGAGTTGCCGATAGGTTTATGACTCGGCCGCCGAGCAGCCACTTACACACTCTCGTCAGTAATAGGATCTTGGCTCAGCATTGTCATTGCTGACCAAGTACGAGGGGAGGGGGTAGGTGATTAAGAACCCCGGGAGGACGATGAATAAAGGGAAAAGGAGCATAACGAATTAAGGAGAAAAAAAACCAATCAAATCACCGAGCGCTGGAATCTATTCATGGTATCTACGGTGCGGTGCCCCTCCTTTCCTGATTCGCCGTCTTACGGCCCACCGGCGAGGTAAGGGAGAGGGGTTCAGGATTGGGATCCTGGAGAGCACGCGTGCCGCCTAGCCTGACGATGACGGCATCCGTCCTGGGTCGGAGCGGACGGGGAGGGGGGGGGGGGTTCGCGACCGGAATGTCGCGACCGATCCGGAAGGGGGAGGGGGAAAGAGCAGAGCATCCATGGAGGCGAGGAGGAGTAGACAGACGGGGGAGAACGAGTGTGCCCTGGGCAATTGGCGCTCGGGAGGGGTTGCGCCGCAGCCGCTGTAGATATGTATGTACAATGGATCCCATTTTGGCCCGGGTCACGCGCGCATGAGGCGGGAGGATCCAGGATCCAACGCGTGAGATGGGGCGGGAGAAGAAGGTGAAGAAGGCGCGAGGACGGAGAATACCAGAAGCCCGAGGGATGGATGGATGGATGGATGGATGGATACTTCTTCTTCTTCTCGGGGTAAGCACAATGGAGCTTCCGGCGGGTGCTTACATCTTGCCTAAAAGCCAGGGCTGTATTGAAGGTAAGTACTTAGGTAGGTATGTACCTGGTATCAATCATCCATCCCTCCCACTCTCGTATGTTCCTCCCCCACCACCACCACCACCACCTCATCCTCCTCCTCCTCCTCCAGCCACCACGCGGATCGATTGACTAAACTCCCGTCTCTTTGTGCCTCCTCCCTTCTTTCCTTTTCCCCTCGGCCATGTCTGTCCGCCCGAGGCCGTCGCCCTTTTTTTTTTCTTCCGTGCGGGCGGGGCGACGCGGTGCCACCTGGGGGGGAGGGCCTCCAGTGGCATGGCATCAAGAATGGGCCGCGTCTCGCCGGAACTAGCGAGAACTGCCGGCCCGCAACCACCGCAGGTCCCTATCACGAAGTCGAACTAGCGAAAGCAGGAACGCTCTCCGGCCCCAGTAAAAATAGAAACAGCTGCTGGTCGCCCAGCATCCGAATCGCGCAAGGGCTAGGCGGCTTGGCGTGCATAGAGTTTGACGTATGCGCAAGGCCACCGTTTTCCAGTCTCTCCCCCCCTCTCGGGCCCAGTCGTCCTTCATATCCCCAATCCAGTACCACCAGTCTATGTATGATATACGTCCGTAGGGCTACCGAGGCGCCGAGGCCTCGCCCTTACGTAAGTGACACCTTGCTCTCCCGCCCTCGCAGTCGCTGTCTCCAGCGTTTCCGTGACGGGCCTCGATGAGGTGCTACACGCCGGATACGCTGAGGTGTCACCCCCGCCTAGACGAAGGGGTTCCTACGGACCCCGAGGTCCCGTCCTTTAGGCAACCGACCTGCCTCCCCCTGTGTTCTCATCACCACCTTTTAGGGTATCTTGTGATGACGGCCAGCATTCCCCCCTCCGCCTCGTCTGTGAACTCGCATCCCACGACTCCCCTTCCCGCCTCACCCTTACGGCCTTGACTGGTCGTGTTGGGCTCTTCCTCCTCCCGCGCCCCCTTGCTTGACTTGGCCAGCGGCCGGGGAACGACCTCCGTCCACCTCAGACCGGGCCCGAACCAAGCCCCTGCACGAGTCGCCACCTCTGATCCTGCCGCCATGGCGCCCGGCAACTTTGAGTTTATCATCACGGACCAGGAGAACCGCAGCATCGATGGCAAGGCCCGGGAGAAGATCCGCAAGCGTGCCATGTCGGCCACGGCCGCCGCCCGCAAAGGCTCCGGCACCTGGGGAAAGCAGAACCGACGCCAAGTGCCCATCTTTGTCAACGCGTCCGACGACCCGGCCGCTTCTAGCACGGCACCGGCGCCGGCGGCTGCACACATCAAGCCGGAGCCCACCAGCGATGACGCGAGAATAACCACAGCACCGTCATCGTCGCCGTCATCGTCGCCGTCCTCGTCTTCGTCGTCATCCTCTTCTTCGTCTTCGTCTTCGTCTTCGTCCTCCGCCCCGGGCTCGACTCCCGACTCCCAAGTCGTCGCCCGGCGGAGGCAGCTGGCCAAACCGCCCCGGCCCATGCCCGACATGGGGCTCGAGACGGTGACCAGCCGCACCGGCATGAACATCCTTGACCTGTCGGCCTTGACCATTGTTCAGGTCGGCCGGACGGCGTCGGCCATTCTGGGGATGCCGACCAAGGAGCTGAATAGCCTCATCAGCCGTCGGCGTCGGTCCTACCTGTCGTTCGTCCCCTCCAGGTACGGCCACAGTCCCTTTCTGGACGAAGCCATCCGCTGCCTCGCCATCAGGTCCAGGCGTGTGCTTGTGCCGTCAGCGAGACCTCCCGAGACCTTCGAGATGATGCAGTACGGGAAGGCCTTGCAGAGCCTACAGGCCGCCGTGAACAGCGAGGGCTGGGCCAGTCCTGATGTGCTCTGCGCTGTTGAGATCTTGAGCATGTTCGAGGTTGGTTTCCGAAACCCCGCTGCTCTTTCACATCGTAACGTTGACTGACGGTGCCCCAGCTTCTCGAGTCGCGGCGTTCCGAGGCTTGGGAAAGGCACATTGCCGGCGCCGCGCGTCTCATTCAGATGAGAGGGCCTATGCGGTTCCTGTCGGCCTACGAAATGGCCCTCCTGCTATCTCTCCTGGGTCCAATGGTAAGTAACTCTACCATCTGCGCCCGTACGAGGCCCTTGCGGATGCGACCTTCTCATTCCATCACAGGTCTTCGAGAGCTGCCGCCTGAACCAGGCGTGCTTCCTTGACGAGCCGCCATGGCAACGGCTTCTCCGCTTCGCCACGGCGCACGACGAACTGATCTCGGCGCGGAGCCCCATCGCCATTGCGTCGTGGTGCATTTTCATCAAGTTCCCACGCCACTTGCGCGACGTGACGAATCTGATCAACGGCGGCACCGAGGACGATCTCACGACCGTCTACGAGCGTGTGCTGGCGTTTCGGGCCGAGCTGCACCAGTGGCGCAAGGACTTTGACGCCATCATTGCCGTGACGGGCAACGCGCGCGTCTCTCGCTCCGATGCCGATGTGCGTGCCGAGCTGCTGGGCGCGAATCTGGGACTCCTCGCCGCCACCAACCGGTGCCTCGGTTCGCTGTCGGGCAGCGACCTGCCCACCTTCGAGGCCGAGGCCGCCGAGTGTGCCATGACGCAGCGTCAGCTCGCCCTGGACGTCCTGAAGGTCAATCCGTGGGCCGCCTTTTATCTTCGTCAGATTACCAACTTCACCGAGGCCACCTTTGGTACCGCCAAGCTGTTTATGAACCAACCGCAGCGGCCGGGCCACATGGTGGGTCGGGATAAGTTCAACATTTGGCGCGACCTACTCTTCCGCAACGCCGAGCACGTGCCGCTGGTCGACGTGGATACGGAACCCGAGCCATTGCCTTCCAGTAGGGATACTGCGAGCCCTCCTACGGCCCATGAAGTTGTCTGAGTGCGTCGTATGCTCAAGTGACAGTGGTGCACTACCCCGTCTTGACTCTATTAGTGTGACAACGGAGTGGCATCCCCTGACGCATACCGCGGTTGTCTAAAAGCACAATGAGAAAGACTGTAAAATCACGCCTCGGCGCCATGAACCTGCACCCCCGTCTCGCGTATGCCAAAATCGCAAATTTCAAATGCCATCCCGGACCTTTTGGCCTCTATCCAAGCTCCCGTCGCGTCATTCGATCATAGCCGGGACTTCATCGTGTCCTTCAGGCGCTCTGCTCACCAGTTCACGTTATCAGCGATCGGTTGGCCACGAGCCGCGGGACAAAAACGACGATACGTACGCTCAACCTCGGCCATCATGGCCCCAAACCACAGCCACGGGACCGTGTAGGGCTCGAGGCCTATCTCGCCGTGAACGGCTGCTTCAAGCAGCTGGAAGAGTGCCCAGCCCTGCTCGAGCCGCGCCTGGACAAGCGCGGCGACCTGAGCCGCCATCGGACGATCAGGAGTCCAATCTGCGCATGCCGCGTCAGCAAGCGACTTTTGGACGTCTCGAAGGCCACACGCTGTGGAGGCTTGACGAACCTCCGTCGAAGGAAAACGGCCTGTCAGGATTAGCCATCAATCGCCGCGAAATCATGAGGGGGGTGCCTACAATACTTGGGCCATCTCGAAGGACTTGCAAGCGTGTTTTGGTGGGGGGGGTATCGTTTCTCCTGTTCGCGTATTCTCCAGACTGCAGGAGGGCGGTTCTGCGAGGCGGCTAGCTGGAACTCGGGAGGGGAGGGGGCGGGCGCGCGAGGGCCCATGGGAGCGGAGCGGACGTGACATGGGATATTTATGAAGGCCGGGCCTGGTCCGCTCGCCCAGATTACACGGCGAGCTAGCCCGGGCGACTAATGACTGCTCATATGAGGCCATCGTCTCCCCCCTTCTCGCCCTCCGCTCGAGTCAGCCGCGGGCTAGCCTGCTGGGCTAGGTGAGCCGGTAGTCAGGGCCCTTCGACTAAGAATAGATCGCTTTTGATGCCATGCTGGCTCCCTTAGGGCAGCGGATAGGCGACACTGGCCGCTATGTTTCGTGCCTGGTTAGTTACTGAAGGGGGGAGGAACTACCAAGTGACCAGTCGTTGAAGGCAGGCGGGACACTGTGAGGGCGCGCGGGAGGGAGGAAGTTGCCTTTCGGAAATACAAGGAGCCGTTTCAGCAGCCGGCTTCGAGAGTGGACTAGAAGAAGTTTGGTATTTAGCTCGGTAACGGGTTGTCTTGTCTTGAGATCGGGTTACAGTAGTTCAGGTCTCTGGTGACTCCTTGGCAAGTAAGTGGCTCAAGGATGGGAAGACATTTTGGACGAAGATGGTTCCACGCTTATACAACCGAAACTGAAGTCCATGCCGTGCGGCTCATCTGCTGTAGGGGCACCTTCATCGTGGGGCAAAGCGACTCTCGGGTCATGAAAATTTGGCCCCTGGTGTATGGTTAAGCCGGATTCTTGTCCCGGAATGCCGGTGTTTGTCTTGCCACACTCTTTTCCATTCCGGCCAGGGATACGAGAACGCGACCTCGGACGGCCAGGCGCCCTTCTACGTATATAGCTGTGTATACATCAATTGCAAGACTGCGCGTGGTATCTCGACTGTAGGGGAAACTTTCCCCGCGCGCCCCCCCCCCCCCCCCCTTCTTTTCTCTTTACCCAGACTCGGGACGTTCCCTCGGTCCCTTTGCGGTCTCCGGGGAGCCTGCCGGCCTCGAACTTACCAGGAGAAGCCAGGAACCCGTGACTCCGTGTAGGGCAACTCGACTACCAAACCCTCCCCCCGGCAGGCCGTGGCCGCAATCTAGCCGGTGGGCCGGTTGAAGGCGCGCGAGGTACCGGCGGGTGTATCGTACGGCTAGTTGCTGGTATACATATCGCGAGGGGGGGGGGGGGGGGGGGGGACACGATCCCGAGGCGAGATAACTACATAGAAGAGGCGCCAAGAGTGCCATAACGATACCAAGGGGGTTCTCATTTGGTGGAGGGAAGGGAGGAAATGCGTCTTCTTGGCCACGTGATCCCGGCAGTCCCCCGGAGGACTAAAACGCCGCCCAGATGCCCGCCCCCGTCTGCCGCACCCGGGGGAGCCCCCCCAAGGGACAGACAGGCCTGCTGCCCCTGTGCGATTACCGAGTCCGCCAAGGACCGCCCCCCCCCCCCCCCCCCCCCCCCAACCCCCAAATACGGACCGCGGGCGGGCTCGGGCCCGTTCGGCCCCCAGCTTCTCAACGACGGGGCAATCGTCCCCCCTTCCCCCCCTCCTAATGATCCTTTGGCTCACCGTCAGAGGGGGAAACAAGGGAAAAGGAAAGCTCTCATCTACCCCGACGGAAACCAAGTCGTCCGTAAACCCCAGCACGTGTCTCGTGACATATGCAGGGAATTGCCGGCCCAGGGGGGGAGGGGGAAGGGGGGCAACGTGCATGCATTTAAGACGGCCACCTCCCAGAAACTTTTGCTTTCGCGCGCGGGCGCGAACGGGGAATGCCCCTGAGTCGGGGGGCGTAGAGTTGGGGCGGGCCGGGGCGTGAAGCTAAGCCCCGCCGGCGAAAGGAGAAGCAAAGGGGGGCCCTGCTGAGCGACGACTCGCTTCCTCGTGGCGCGGCGACGCTTGAGGAATACTTATTCCCCAGGTTGTGTATTCGTGGGTAGAACGGGGGGGGGGAGGGGGAGAAACAGCAAACAGAGTCAACCGGTGGACGGGGCATGATGGCTTGTGAGAGCGGGTGCATGCATGGCAAAAACAGCCACAGCCACGAGTGTACACATGACCCCGACGAACAAGTAACCTTTCCGTGGGCGAGTCGAGACCAAAGCCGAATGCACGCCCAAATAACACCCTATGGATGGAGGCCATCATTCCCTGTGGCCGTACCTACTCGCCCACCAACACCAGTCCCCTTGGTACAGCGGGCCAGACAGGACTTGCCAGCACATGAGGAAAAGGCGTGGTTCTGATGGTGGCGGAAATGACCATGGGAACGACATCTGGAACAAGCAGCCCCCCCTCCCGGCGACAGCGTAGCAGTGCTACGCCCCATTGTGAACCCCAAGCTTCAGGACATGTGTGTCTTTTTTTTCTGGACGCATGGGCGAGAGTGGCGCGCGCATGGCCGCAAGCGCAACGGCGGAACCAGAATGGCGCCAAGCCCCGTGGTTCGACGCAAACTGATTTTCACCATGGCCCGGGCTATTATGTGTTGTCGGATCATACTCAATGGCCGCTGGTTTTTTTTTCTTTTTTTCTTAATACGCTTCGAGGCGTTGGGCTTCGTGACTGGGCCCCCATATGGCAGACTTGGTTCGCCCAGCTAGGTAGCCAGCTAGTGAGGTCGGGCCTGGAAGAAAGAAGCCTTTCCCTCCTCCCGTCCCCACACAAGCAAGCCACGGCCGCGCGTAGTTGTGCGTCGAGCCGGGACGTGAATGGGAGAAGGAATTGCTACTTACGGAACATGGCGAATCAGGGGTTAAGCGACTCGAACTGTGGTGAATACGCGAGCGGGCAGACCACAAAGCAGTCGGCGGCCCAAGTGGGGACCCAAAACCGAGTGCGGACGGGGGCCCATGGGGGGCATACGTCGCCATCGCGGCCGACAGTCAATTGATTACATGGTATACTTCATACTGTTAATTGTACAGAGCCTTGGGGGGGGGGCGTGTGGTCGATGCTGGCGGTTGCGTACGCGGCCCCCCCTGCCAACCCCCCGCCCCTGCTCCTGGTTTGTCGATTGAATTTTCAGGCTGCGATCGACAAAATGCCAATCCTGGAGCCTCGTGGGGGAAGCGCGCACCCTATTTGCATACCTCGTATGGGACCCGACAGGCCGGGGGACCATGGCTTCTGCGACGGCGGGCTGGGAATTGGGGGAGGGGAGGGGAGGCCCCTTGGCCCAGAGGCTTGGTTTTTGCGTGGCAGCGGACGTGGGGAGTGAGTGGCGCCGGTATTGGGATGGATGGATGCAGCACTAGTCAGACGGACGGAAGTATGTAGGCGCACACACAGGCACAGATGCGCAGTAGCGCCCTATGCGACTCTAGCTTGGCATCGAGGTGGCCACCCGGGGGAGAGAAGGGCGGCGGCATGCCTTTCAGCTACGGCAAAGGGGGGGGGGGGGGGGGGGGGGGGGGAGAGAGCAGCCGTATGGGCAAGATGGGATGGATGGGGGAATGGACGGACACTTGTGCATATCATGGGAGGGGAAGGGGGCCACGCCACGGGGGGGGGAACCTCTTGACGTCAGCCGGGAACCAGCATGCTCTGAGACGACCTGACGACGTCGTCGTGGTCTTGGTCGTGGCCGTCGTCGTGGTTGGCGGCGCGCGTACCGGTTTGGGGCGCTGCCAATCCGTAACGGCGGCTCTGCTTGTTGCCGGTGCGTCTCGAGTCGTTTGCTGGCTTGGCTGGCTTGGGTAGGTCGGTACTTTTTGTATGTAGGTACTACTGACTTTGTCGGCGTATGGCTGGCTGCACAGGGCTGTCGGGTTGCTTTGGCCACGTAATATAGGGTTTCTGTTTCCGACACAGACACACTTGCCGTGGCTGTTTTTGTCTTTTCCCCCCTAAGGCGTCGGGGGTTGAGTGTCCCGTGTCGTCGTCGTACTTGTACACACGGGGGGCTTGACGGGGCCTGGACGAACTTAGGTACTACCTAAGTACTATGCAGCATATCGACGGCCTGGTCGACCCGTCGTCAGCCGGAGCGGAGGAGGCACATACTCGCGAGGGAAGCACGAGGTGCACGAGATAGGTGCGTATGTGTTGGGGGGGGGATGTGTAACTCGGAAGAGGTTCGGCGAGAATGCGTAGGCACTCACTAGATAGTAGGAGAAATGTGTGCCTAGGCTATGCCTGTGCCGACTTTGCCGGCGAGGGTGGGCATGGGTGGCCTCTGCTTCGCTCAGGCTCGTTCAACGGACTGCAACGGGCCTGTCGTTGACCTGTAGGGTGTTGCCTCGCCGTCTTGGCGACGCTCTAGTGTCCTTCCTGCCCTTCCACCACCACCACCCGGGGGCCCCTTGTTGGCGCAGGGGGGTGGAATTGGCTCCGCCAGATGATGAGCCAAAGCCAGGGGAGAGAGTGAGAGAAAGAGAGAGGGAGAAGGAAGGAGGCGAATATTCCATTGATTGATGGATTCTAAAGCGAGTCCCAGATTGAAAGAGAGATAGGTAAAGTACTTAGGTAGGTAGGTAGTCTGTACAGAGGAAGTTGAATCTAGATGGCCGGTGCATCCCATACCTACTACGTGGACGACAGCATCCATCCACGGCGATGCTAGTGTTTGTAGGTGGTACCTCTTACTCAGTACGAATGTCCCAACCAGCATCATCACCGGCACTCCAGCCCCGGAAGCCCCGCCCCAGAAAACCGACTGCAGCGGCGGCGTTTCCTTCGAGCCTCCTTCCATGCTCGTCATCACATCCTTCGTCGTCTCGTCCCCCGTCCCCGTCCCCTCCGGGCCACCCTTGGCTTTGGGTCCGTCTGCCGCTGGTCTATCCACGCAATTCAAGGGTCACGACGCGGCGGCGCCCTTCTTCCCGTGATCGGCGCTTCCATGGCGGCCACCACCCTCCAACAGACTTCCCGTATCCCACACCCAGACAAGGCCCCCTACTCCCGTAAACCGTATTTCGTCCCGCCTTTTCTATATCTCACTCCTTCTCCCCCCTCCCCGTTTCCTCCCACTCTTCCCACCCCCCCTGGACCACTTCGGATAAAGGGCCGGGCCACGCAGCTCTATCCCATTGCTCCAGCTCCAGCTCCAGCTCCAGTTTCGCCTCCCTCAACTAACTAGCTAGGTCATATTGTCGCCGCGCCGCCGGTACAAACATCGATACCTACCTCTACATCGCACTGGTGCTACTGTCCCTACCCGCCCATCGTTGTCGCTCTCTTCCTTGCCACTCCGCTCCACCCCCCCAAGACGCGACACCCTCCCGTTGTTCGAGTCTTGTTCTGAAAACGCCGACGGCCACTCCTTCCTCTCAGTCGTGCCTTTCGAATAACCGCGCTGTGCCAACTCGACTTCCTTGGTGCCCCCTTGTCTCTCTCCTCTCGCCCCTGCGATCGCCGTCGCCGTGCGCTTCCTTCTCTCCCCGCAAGCGCACACTGCGTCGTATCGCCGCCACCGAAGTCGCCCATTCTCGAGCTGGACCGCCGCCAAAGGGACGCCGTGACGCGTGGAGGAAAATGCTGCCGTCAAGTTGGAATATGGAGAAGGTGATGAACCGCCTGTCTCAGACCCCTTATGTGTCGGCCATTGTGGCGCGGAAACGTCTCTTCTTCGGCGTGTCCATAGTCTTTTTAATCCTAATAGGTGAGCCCTCCCGTCCTCGGACGCCATCCTTTCTGTCTGGGCCCAATTGGTGTGAAAACGGGCGGCCCCCTTCGCTGCCCTCGCCTGCTCCGGGGCAACGCGAGTCGGTGGCACAGCATGTCGCGGCATGGATGTCGCCCATGTGCCGCCCGCCCGAATTCTATCCTACGGCGCCATGGGGAACGGCTCACGGAAGAGACGGAAAAAAAAAAAAAAAAAACTGACCAACGCCTTCTTCCGCAGCCCTGTCGCTCACCGAGGTCGAGGACCCCAACGCATGGTCACGCACGCACGGCCAGTTCTCCCACATATCCGCTCACAATGGCACCCTGCTCAACGGCACCGTGTCGTCGGGCGGCATCGTACCCACCGGCCCGGGCTATAAACGACCGGGTCACGAGCTCCCGCTGGCCAAGGGTATCCCGCTGCGCATCCTGGCCATTGGCGCCTCGACCACACGTGGCGAGAAGAGCTCGGATGACAATGGCTTCCGACTGACGCTCCGGAACTACCTGACCAACATTGGCAACCCCGTCAACTTCGTTGGTAGCCAGCGAGTCGGCAACATGACGGACAACGAGATTGAGGCGTACCCCGGCGCGCGCCTGGGCGTCATGCATGGCAAGGCCGAACATATTTTGCCCGCCACCCGGCCGAACCTGATTCTTGCCAACCTGGGCTCCAACGACTGCTTCCAGAACTTTGACATCCCCAACTTTTACAAGCGATACTACCACTTCATCCAGTTCGCCTTGGAGGCCTCGCCTCGCGCCGCCATCGTCATGGGCACCCTGCTCCCCACGACGGAGACGGAGAAATGGAACGCCTCGGAGCGCGTTACCGAGGTGAATCGCCAGATCCGCCGACTCCACCAGATTTTCCAGAAGGAGGGCAAGCCCGTCGTGCTGGCCGAGATGGCTGGGCCCGACGGCATCCAGCCGGGCAACCTGGGCCCCGACCTGATGCACCCCGACGACGCCGGCTACCAGATGATGGCGCGCATCATGATCGAGGCCATCATCGAGGCCGATGCCAAGGGCTACATCCGGCCGGCGGAGCCCGTCCACGGCATCATCCAGGACGGCGACCTCGAGCACCAGGACGAGGCTTACGGCCGGTGGCTGGAGGCCAAGAAGCTGGCCGACTTCAAGAAGAAGCAAGAAGAAGAGGCCGCGGTCGCCAAAATGGAGATGGAAATCAAGACGTACTTGGCCGACGTGGCGGCCAAGAAGGCGCAGGCGGCGGCCGCCGCGCGGGCCGTCGAGAAGGTCGAGCCGCCCAAATTGCGCCGGGACGGGAACGGGGACGGGGACGGGGACGAGGACCGCGTCATCTTGACATAAGGCGGATTGAACATGACATATACACGAAACCAATGTTATAATACCCTCATAGAATTGCATTCGTTCAGGACACACCATGTATGCCAAGGTGCGCCAAGCCCTGGGCCGCTGCCGGGGGCTGTCGTGTCAAATACTATCAGCAAGCCAATGTTTGCACGCAGTCAGTCTCTGCCCGAATTGCATGCCTAATGCAGCTGGGGCTTCCAGGTTGGACGTGGCTAATGACGATCGCCCCTGGTTCTTCCCCGCCCTTACTATACGAGATCGATCTGCCAACCCTGACCAGGATCACGGTGGGCCCTTCTCGGTATACTGTAGCACGACTAGTACCTATGCAGTAGACGGACCTGTCAGTCGGGGGGGTGTCAGGCCGCTTAGGGGGGCGCCAACGCCGGAGTTTTGGGGGGGGGCGCCAGCTACGGTATCCCAGATAGGCGGGTTTTGCGTACCACCACCGCCGCTGGCGGCCGGCCTCACATGGACGGGGGGGTCGACGGGGCATGGCCGCGAGTGTACGCGCGCACACTCAAGGCACGGAGGGAGGGGGGGGGGTTTGGGGTTGAAATGGTCTCTGGGGGAGGGGGAAACCCTGCGTGCGCCTCCCCCCCCTTCCCCGTGCTCACCAGATAAACGAGAGAGATCGCCGGCGCCGGCCCGGGGGTTTCACGTGCCCTGGGAGAAAGGAGGGCAATGGCACGTCGACTGCGTGGGCGTATCTGGAAACCCAAACCAGGAGGCCCCGGAGGAGTAAGTAGTAGTAGAGTAAGTAGGGTAGGTAAGTAAGTACCCATACCTGGAAAGGCTGGGGCAGCCCTGGAAGGAAAAGTATTTTCCCCCTACTGACTTTTGTCGCGGGACCGGTTATCTCGGTTCTCTGTCCTGCAAACACCCCCCCCCCCCTTCGGCCGCCTCCTCTGGTCCTAGAATGAACTGCCGCGCTTCACGCCAAGAAGGCATACCCCCTGCCCTGGAGCCCTATCCCCTTCCTTCCCCCCCCAAAAAACAAGAGAAACCCGAATTGAATCACTCCATCCTCAATATGCCGGAGTAGGTCCCGGCACAACCGGACAAGCAATGTGACTCGTGGGCCGCTAGGGCTTCGCGAGCCTTAGGCCGTCTGTGGGTACGAGTAGGCTGAAGGGGGGGGTCCGGGCGGCCGACCGGCCCCGGCACTAGGCCCGTCCTTTTGTCTTATCGGGGCGCCGGGGGGGGAATGGGGGGCGACTTTTTTTTTCTCCCCTTCATTACGCTGCCAGCAAGCAAAACTACACGACGGGCGGGGGCTACGCAAATTACCTACGGTGGGGCGGGGCGGGAAAGTTGGCAAGTTCGTATGAAAGAGAAGAAGGAGAAAAAAAAAAAACCACCCGCCGTTTTAATTCTGTGCCTTTTCATGTGAGAGGGACGGAGGAAGAAGGGGAGACAGTTGGGGGGGCGGGAGAGGGTGAGGCGGGGGAGAGGGAGTGTGTAAGTGTGTATAAGAGAGAGAAAGAGAGAGAGAAAGAAAGAGCACGAGAAAGGCAAGAGGAGACCAACATACACTCAGACCTCACTCACACCCATGGAGGAGGAAACCGGGGTGGCCCTTCCCCCAAGGCGGACACTCTCCCCATCATGGATGGCTGGCCCTGCCATGCCTTGCAGCTAGAGAGAGAGAGGCCTGCAATGCCTCCAGCTGGATGGATGAATGGATGGGGAAGGGGAGATGGATGACAGGACTGGGACGGGGCGCCGTCGCGGGTGTTGCGGGTCCGCGTCTTGTCCGCGTCCGGTAGGCAGGCACGCCGATCGCCTGCAGCGGGAAACCTGGAAACCCCCCCCTCCCCTACCCTACCCCGAACAGGAGGGGGGGGGGGGGGAAGGGGAGAAGGAGAAAGCATCCAATTAACGAAACTGGTGATCCCCGGAGACGCTTTCCTTACGAGGGCGAAAGAGAAAGCGTACGTGCGTTGTGTATGTGGCCAGGGTATGGAAGAGAGAGAAAGAGAGAGTCGTATAAGGGGGGGAGGGGGAGGGGGGATAAAAGAAAGAAATAGGAAACCCCGCTACCGGGGACGTTGCCGAAGCGTGAGAACCGGTTCCGATTTCTCGCCTCCCGAGTCATCGTCACCACCTCCCACACACATAATCTCCCAGTCTTTCTTTCTTTCCCCCTCTCTCCGCAACGACATTCGTTTATTTACCCCCACCCCCCTCCCTCCTTCCCGACCCGAGCGAACAAGAGGAAGAGAGAGGTTTACGCGCGCGTGTGTTGATTCCTACGCTCACACCCCCCGCCCCCTCTCTTGCTTTAGGTGTCTCTCTCGCAGTCACTCATACACACACACAGTCTCTCTTTTTTTTTGGTCTCTTATCCCCCCGCCCCGGACCTTGAAAAGGAAAAAGGAAAAAAAAAAAAATCAACGATGCGCTTCTTCCGCTCGACGGCGGCGACGGTGCTCGCGGGCCTGGCGACGGCGGTCGCGGGCCAGGACTGGACCAACAACTCGACGCGGCCCATCGGCGAGTACCCGGCGCCGTGGACGCTGCACGGCACCGTCTACTCGCTCATCAACCTGCCGCTCATCAAGGAGCTGCCGGCCAAGGCCTACGCGCCGCTCGAGCGCGCCGCCGGCCTCGCCGGCGAGCAGTACGGCAGCTACGTCGGCGCCATCGGCAGCATCCAGATCATCCGCTACACCGACAGCCCCGTCGGCCCCTACGACGAGCTGCTCATCATCCCCGGCTACTTCAAGTACCCCCACGGCGACGAGGAGCGCACCAACGTGCGCGTCTCGCGCATCTACGTCAGCCAGAAGTACACGTGCAAGAACGGCCGCGAGAAGTACGTACTTGGGGAGAGAGAGAGAGAGACCCCAAAAAACACGGCGGCGGTGGAAAAACCCCCCCTTCGCCACCCGCACCCGCCTAGATAATCTTGTGCAATGCCCGGCTAACCCACGTGATCCCCCCCAAATAGCTGGAACATTCCCAAGCACCTCGCCAAGTTTGACTGGACCTACCACCCGGATGGCGGCGTCACCGTCAAGGTGTACCCCTATGACACCACCGGCGACGTGACCGAGTCCACCCCGGCCGAGCTGCCCTTCTTCCAGACCACGTTCCGGTCGCTCCTGGGGCAGCTCCCCTTTACCACCGAGCTGTACGACTTCCTCGGCATCAACTCCACGCTCGCCCAGCCGCCCCTGCCCCAGGGCCAGGGCATCCATGGTGAACTGGCCGGCACCAAGGACTGGAAGGCGACCATCCCGGCCCAGAAGTCCGCCAAGACCACCCTGGGCACCTTCGACATGGACCAGGGCGAGGGCGACGCCGTCAAGGACGGCAAGAACGCCGTGGGCGACGAGTTCTACCCCAACTTCTGGCCCGGCATGCTGCGCTACACCCTGGGCATGAAGATGGAGGAGGCCACCATCACCTTCAGCGAGCCCGAGATCTTTTGAGAGGGGCCCGATTTCTCGTTGTGCCACCTCCCTTCAAATCTGTACCTCTTTTTTCTTTTTCACAGTAATACCCTTCACTTCGCGGATATCTCCGCCAGACGTTTTGACAGTCTGAACCTTGTTTAGCTTAGCACCGCTTGGCCTTGCGGCCTATGATGACGCACGGCACTTTTCTTTGTGGCCAACGACTACAACTGCTCGCTCTTGCATGGAAGCCGTAGGCGCCAACCTCTCCTTTCCAGGTGTTTGTTCGTTCTGGGCGCATATGTGACTCCCTAGCAGCTCGTAGAGCAAGCGCTCCCGGTCGATGGCGCGGCGGAGGCCGACCATTTCCACACAGTGGCGGGCGTTGCGGAGCAAAACGTCGTAGTGGATGCCTTCCAAGGTGTTGACCCCAATGGTAACCTCTGGCTGGTCCTTCAGGAGATCGTTGCGAACCTCGGGGTCCTTGACCAGCTCGCCGCAGAAGGTGTCCAGCATGTCGTGGTCGATCAGATATGCCAGCAACTCGGCTCGGGAAAACTGGGCCAGGAATGCCTCGGCCTGGCCGTCCCGGATTCTCGTCTGGGCCAGGATGCAGAGAGCAATCTGGTCGTCAAGGTCGTCCTGGCGCAGCGGCTTGTGTGGGAACACCACACGGTCGTAGCCCACCCGCCGCCTCCAGAGGACGTTGCCAAAGACGGAGGCAAAGACACACGGTATCAGGACGACGTACCCCCACCACATGGTCGCGCTGGCCATGGAGCCAACGCCGGAGACGACGACGGTGACGGCGAAGACGACGGCGTAGAGTTTTTGCTGGCGAAAGACGCGGTGCGCCCGCCGCAGGGTCGGCGCGTCCTGGACGTGGCGGGACACGGCCTCGGAACGACGGCTGCCGACGCGCCAGAGGTAGATGGCCCAGACGAAGTTGACCAGGCCGTAGGCGGCGCTGAAGCTGTTGCCCACGTAGCCGGAGAGCAGGTTGCTGGCGTGGAAGACGCGCCGGTCGGCGCCGAAGGGGGCCAGGAGCGAGCCGACGCCGACGAGGAACCCCCCGAGGCCCACAATGCCGTCCATGAGGGCCCGGTCGAAGAACTCCCAGCCGAGCTCGCGCTGGTTCACAAGCTGCCACGCGCGCAGGCGGACGGCCGCCGGGGACGCCGGGGCGGCGGCGGCGGCGGTGGTGGCGGCGTCGGCTCGCGCGGCGTCGAGGTGCCGCCGCTCCCGGCGGAGGAGGCCGAGGTTGCGCGCGGCCTTCCGCAGGTCGTAGAAGGCCACGGCGGAGGCCAGGACGGCGAGGGCGCCGCCGGCGGCCATGAGGGCGACGGCGAAGGCCGGCACGGGGACCTCGTTCCACACGTTGGCCGGGAAGTCGAGGGCGTTGAACAGCTCGAGCCAGCCGACGAAGTACATGAGGTCGTTGCGCCGCCGCGCCGACGCCGCCGCCGCCGCGGGTACGTAGGGGCCGCCCCGCCGGGCCCGGACGAGCGTCACGACCGCCGCGGCCATGGTTGTCGTCGGCGTCGTCGTCGTCGGACAATCAGACGGGTGGGTGGGGGAGCCCAAACACGCAAGTCGGGGGGGTGTTTTACTTGGCGACGGCCAAGGAAAACCCTAGGGTGAAATTCGGATACCTACGAGACGACACGCCCTGCCCCCGTCGAGGCTTGGTTCGGGAGGTCCGCAGCGTCCCGAGGCGACATAGGGACCGATTTGGGGAGTTGGCGGGCCACAGGGGGGCTCTGGAAGGGGGGAAAAGATGGCCAAGCAATGCAACGGCTGCGGCGAGCCAACGAGAGAATCCTAAGGTTGCTGCTTCGGGTAGAGGTGACGTCACGGGCGACGGGGCCAGCCAATTGGGGCCCCTATGTTCAGTAGTAGAAGTACTCGTACGGGCTACTAACCTACCTCCAAAGTAAGCCGGTAAACGCAATCCTCAACACTAGGGAAGCATGTTTGCAACGACGGCGGCAATATCAGTCAGCAAACAACGGCAGCGGCGGCGGCGGCGGCGGCGGCGGTCATTTGCAATTCGACCCCCCCGGGCGGCCCAACTGCGAGCTTGTGGATGGTTGTCTCGGGGGTTCCAAGTGTTTTGCCAACACCAATATTGGGTAATGGCAAGAAAAGGAACTTCATTTACTCGCAACAAGTCCCGGCGAGTAGCGGGCTGCGTGGGGGTGGGCTGGCGTCTGTGGACAAATGCATACGGGCTCGGTATGGGTATGGGTTTTCGTTGGGTGGAGGGGGGGGAGTGGGTGAATCGACGGCATAGAACGGGAATGGGAATGTCCGACGACGAGGCGGATGGAACGCACGCCGTTTCCGTGCGGGAGAAGAGCTGGCGTAGTGGCCGAGGCCGCGGAAGAATTACGCACCCAGCCATCCATGTAAGCATGTGCATGCCCGTCCCCTCGTGCGCGCGTACGGGCCGCCGGCTGGCTGAGCCATGGGCACCGCCATGATGGTTCTCAGATGATCGCAAGCTTCCCTCCCCTCCCTTCTCACCTTCCCACGAGAAGATTGGAACAGGTAATATGTATAGGCACCCAGTATGGTACGACAGAGAGGCTGGGCTGGCACGGAAACGAGATTTGCCCGCCCCTCCCGGACGAAGAAGAAGTCGATGGATATCTACGTACATAGTATTTACCGAGCAAACCAGCAGGGGCGGTATTTTTCGGGGGTTCAAAGACGATTTTGTCCCTTGCTACAGCCCCCCCGTCTTCCCGCTCCCTGTACGGGTGGGTTCGCGCTTGCACAAAAGATCCCTTCCCAGGAGGGGGGCTTTCTCGGTTCGATCCTGGGCCGCCTCTGGAGCCCTGTTTTTTCAGAAACTGGGTCCTCGGCGCCCTCTTGCCCACGGCAACCGTACGTTGCGCTCCAGCTTATCATCTACACTGCCGCGCCGCGGTGGCGCCCGTGGGTGAAACGGGAGGGGGCGGGCGGGCGGGTGCTGTCCACCAGGTGGTAGTTGGGAAAATCATGCCATGTCCCATACGAAGAAACCAGTGCACGAGACCAAACGAGAGACAGGGCTGACAAGGGCGCCCCGAGTGGCTGGACTCGGCCACGAGGCTTTCTTCCTCCCGCCCCCGACTCAGCTACGCCAGGGATTCGTCATCGACATGGCGAGCTGGGGCTTGCTCTTACCTAGACCACATGGCGGCTCTTACCTACATAGGGACATAGAGGGAGAGGAGGGAGCCCTTCGTACCGCAGGGTCCTGGTATCACGTGGAATTTTAATTTGCAAGAAACGCCCCAGAGCGAGAGGGGGGGGGCCGCCGAGTTCGGCCGAACGCCCCGATTGCCTCGGAAGATAAGATGTATCTACCATGTAAGCGGGCGGGACCAACAGGCGCTGCTTCATGCCCTCCGCCCGCTCCCTCGCGCCATGCATGCCCGCGCGCTTCGTTTACTAGTTCCGGGAATGCTCTCTAGCCGGCCCAGGCAGAGGTCAGGGATGGGCCCCTGGGTAGCCGCCAGGCCGCCGGCCTCCTCGCGCACCTCCGAATTGTGGTTGATGGGAGCGAGCGAGTCGTGTGGCGGGCATCCCCCAAGACAGAGACAGGGCCCTCACCCCCCCCCCCCCCCCCCAAAACTAGCAAGTTTGTACGCACGGAGGAACCATCCCGTCTGGTGTTAGCCAAGGTTGCGATCGCTCGTGGGCAATCCCCTTGCTGATCGCGTCCCCGAGCGCCCTGGAGATTTCGCTCCGAATGTGATTGGACGGCACCCGAGAACTGGTCCAGGGCTTCTGGCCAGGCACGGCGCCCGCGTGACCGGAACGACTGCGCAACTGCGCAAACACACGACAAATCCCCGGTTCGCCTAGCTGCCGACGCTTCAGCTTGCCCACCCGTCCGAGGGAAGGGCCCCGTCGCCAGTTGCAATGGGGTTGTGGGCGTGGGAAGCAAGGGAGGGGGGGTTGCTGTCCGGCCAGGGTCAGAGTCAGCCGACGTGTAAAAAAAAAAAAAAAAAAACAACCACCTCGGCGGTCAGTAAGGGGAAATTGTCGGATGCGGAGCAGACACCGAAAGAGAGAGAGAGAGAGAGAGAGAAAGAGAGACGGGAGAGAGAGAGAGACATGGTGCCCTGGGGCCCGGGACCCCATGCAGCCGAACACACCCATGCGTTTGCCGACTTGTCCGGGCCGTACTGCCTACTTCCCATACCTACCTTAACCTGGGCGTCAGGTATTGACGGCATCTGGAGGGTACCTAAGGAAATGCGCAAGACCGGGGGAGACAAGATGACGCTGTCTCGCCCCCTCCCAGGAGACAGGCGCGTCTGCGAGACGCGCCACTGATTTGGAATGCCTTCTGCCGAATTGGGGCTGTCTCGGTGCCTCGGCAGACTGCATCCCGCGTGTGGGAAGAATGTTTCGAGACTTCTTCTAGGCCCGGTTCCTTTTTTTTTTTTTCTTTCTCCCCCTCCAAAAGCCCCCCGTCTCTTGTACTTGTGGAGGTACCTAGAGAGGTAAGCCAGTGGGCACCAAGCAAAGCAGGTGCGGGCAGGGATGGATCCAGCTGATAGGTACCGGTGCAGGTGGACCTGGCGCCCTCTTTCCCCCTTCCAGATTGCAACCTACAGGACCTCCATCCAGCTCCCCATTCAGGACTCTTCTAGGGTTCCTGGCTATGGGAGGTGGATGGAGCGGTAGTAGTTGGCCCATCGAGGGTGGAACGACTCCATCTCAACGCCCACCACCAGTCAGGATGGATGGATGAATGATGACTCTTTTTCTCTCCCTCTCTCTCTCTCTCATATGGGTATCGGGAACAGACCGAGACTCCTGCCGTCGAGCCAGAGAGCCAGTGTTAGGATGGGATCCCATTCAAGTAAGGGCTATCTATACCTACATTACCCTAGGTATCTACCTACTCACCTACTTAACTAGGTAAGTGTGCCATGGCCAGGCGTCAAGAAGTCATCTCTCACTGGACGACATCCCGACTGATCGGTTCGGGCGCCGCATCATCTGGACATTCCCTTCCCCCGTCAGGGAAGGCAGGCAAAAGTACATCACAGCACACATATGCCCGAATCCCAGCCAAAGGACCTGCAGCAGGGACGATCCCGGTGGGCCATGGCTCAGCTCCCCACGTGGCAGGGGCGTGAAACTGGCTTGACTGACTTCGCTGCCACTATCTTTCGACCAGCCCGCTCGCCGGCGCGCATGAGCGAGCTACCAACGCAGATGTCAATCTCTCGCCCTCCCTGGCATCTCGCGCCTCTCCCTCTCGATGCGAACCAAGATCGGCGCTCGGTCCTCCGCCTGGCAGCTGTCTCCGACCCAACCGAGCACCGTCTGGCGCCTCAAGTGCCGCGCCCTTCGCTCACGGACTTGGCCGTTGCCAAACACGCACACACACACACACACACGCTCCACACACTCTGTCTCTGCCCTCGTTGGACGGCCTCTGCCCGCGACCCTCTAATAATAGACGTGTATTGGAGGGCACGGCCCGTCATATTAAAATGACGCATCATGGCCTGGCCAGGGATCGTCAGCTCTGGGCCATGGGTTCGCGGCCGAAAGGTCTAAAGACGCCGCCAACCCCCCGCGCAACCATATGCCGGTTGACCCCCCGCCCTCGCCGCCTTCTGTGATCCGTCATTCTGTGTGATCCGTCACAAACCACCCGTCCCGGCATTCTGGTTGAAGGACGTCGCCATACCCTCGACTCCCAGTGACGGCCCCCCCCTTGCGACATGTGGCCCCCGTCGTAGCCGCCAAACAGACTTGCCGCCCCGACCCGACCCGGGAATAACCTGATTGCAGCACCAACGGTCCTAACGCCCCCCGGACGCGCTAGGAAACCCCAAGATGCGCCGGACTTCACTATCGACAGCATCTGCCACCGGCGGCAGCAGGCGGTGGAAACGCAAAGACGATGCCACCAACGACGACGCCGCCAGCCTCGGCCCTCAGTCCGTCAGCAGCAGCCGGTGGCGTCTCAAGGACGATGCTGCCAGCCTGACCAGCAAGTCCTCTTCGGGCCACAGCTACGAGGGCAGCACTCTCAACGACAGCAACGGCAGTTGGACCACCACCATCGACAGCCACCAGACCACCGGCACCACCAGCCAAGGCGGCGACCTCTTCCATGTGTCTCTCAACCCCCTGGCCCCCGTCAGTGTCGTCTTCCTGCACATCCTGTTCAGCTCGCATCTCGACTGGGCACACATATGGCCCAAGCTATCCGAGTACCACCTGCTCATCCCCGACTTGCCACAGCACTCGCGCTCGCGCCACATCAAGCCTTTCTCCTTCGCCCTGGCCGCCGACCTGGTGGCCCAAATGATCCGGACGCACGCCCATGACGGCAAGGCCCACATCGTGGGCATGTCCACGGGCGGATTCATCGCCATGGAGCTGATCCGCCGACATCCCGACGTCGTCGACAGTACTTTGATCTCGGGCGCTGCCCCCATCAGCGAGTTTGTGAGTTGCTCTCCTGCGGGGTGGGGAGGACCGAATGCTAATCTCGGATTTCTAAAGTGGCAGTCGGTAGCATCACACCCCAAGTTAGTCTACTTGGGGCTCTCGGCTTTATTACAGGCGCCGTCCAATTTCATGCTTAAAGCATCCGGCTGGTCGCCCGAACTGCAGAACGACGAGCTCCTGAAGGAGATTCGGGTCAACACCACGTCCAGCTTGGCTAACAAGGGCGTGGGCGACACCCGGAAATGGAAGGACGCCGACACGGTCGAGGTGGCACGCCATGACAAGCGCATCTGCATGATTGCGTCAGGGAAGCAGGACCACGTCGAGGGTATTCGCGACATGGGCCGTATTCTTCGAAAGGAGGGCCAAGGCCAGGGCCTCGAGTCGCGCACGTATGTCGTAAGACACGCTATTCATGCCTGGAACCTGCAGGACCCCGAGCTTTTTGCCCGCTGCGTCCGGGCCTGGATCGAAAAAACGTACATGCCCGTGGAGCTTGAGCCATTGGATTGACGAAAGAGATGATGGAGAAGCCGGCGGAACCATCACTTGCCGCTTGTTGGAATGCACGGCGGCTCAGTGACGACTTGGGGAGACGCACGAACCTGGACGACACGACGTCCGCTTGGATACCCACACGCGGAGACGCAGGCCTTGCATAGCGACGCCGCGAAACCGCGATGATTTTTCTTTTGTCTTTTTTTTTTTTCATTCAGCCTGGAGTTGGCGGACATTCTGCATTTGCATTACGAGCGGACATGAGAAACCGATACCACCACTTGCAGTTTAACGCCTAAGGGGGGCAACAAATACACAATATATTCCCACGGAAGCACTTTCGATTGCTCGTCATCCCGTTTCTCGTAGCCGGTGGTCATGCTTGAATCCCGTCTGGGCCACGTCGAATGATTGCTCAATGGAGCAACTTCGGCATCTATTCTCTTCCCCCCTTTAGTTGATCTTCCACTGTCAGAACTAGGTCCTTACTCATGCAGGTTTTGTTCCGGACAGCGAAAACCAGCTTATTATTGGGCCGCCATCGAGCCTCGTTCATGCACCGAAGCGAGCCCCGTTTTGCTTGGGTCGGTTTCCGGTGTTGTCGGCCAATGCAAGCTTCAGCCAAAGCAGGATCCAAGTACCGGCCGACGTTGTCCCCCAGAGGCCCCCATTGCCGAATGAACGCCCACAAGGTTCATCATCCCTTACCCCACGGCGTGACACGGCCCGAGAGTTATTCGCTCCCCCCCTCTCTCGGGTGGCGTGGAACCTGGCCGGGCCACCATCCGTTTTTTTCTGGCGCCGCGGTAACTACTGCGGCCTGGTCTATATTGTACGAGGAAATGGTTGTTTTTTAAGGGACGTCGCCATTTCCTTTTTTTCTCTTCTTTAGGGTAGACCGCGGAGCCCGGAGAGTATGTACCTCAGTAGGGGCACCCAGTAGAGGGAAACAGGGCGGGGGAGAAACAGGAGTGTATGTACGTTGCTTATAGCCCCATGGGCCTCGGGCTCGACGACGACGCCCGTCCCCCCCCCCCCCCCCCCGCCCCGGCATCGCCAAGCAGACCCATGAAGCGGGAGATGACGAACCAGTTCCGGGACTCCGAGATGCCGGACCCGGGGAAAGGCTCCGGCCCGCCTTGTGGGCAACCTGGCCGAACTCGGAAACCGGTCATGAGCCGCCGGTGTTCGCAAAGTCTGATATTCTCACAAGGAGGGGGGAAGAAGGAAAAACAAAAACCCAAGAGATAAGGCCGCAGGGAAATTCAGAGCCCTTGTTCAAGGCAGAGAAAGCCCCGAAATGTATCGAAGATTGCGCTTACTCGGTCTCGCCACAGGTCATGTTACAAAGTCATGCGTACCTACCTACTTAAGTACCTATAGAAAACACATCCCCTCCTTCTTCTACCTATGTAGTTCTCTCTCTCGCCCCCCCTCTCCCCTCCTTAAGCGGGCACATGGCGGATAAATAGTCCACTTCTTCAAACACCGGCGCGGGCATACAGCTTTTTTTAAGACGATGGGTGGCCATGCTGGTAAGCCATACGCAGGTAGGGCATGCCGCTTGTTTCTATGGTCGATCGATCCCATGGGAATGGGCATATTAGTTTATTGCCGGGCAAGCCGCCCTATTGCAGGAAGGAAACAACAGGCGCGCAGCCTACGATGGGGGAGCGCGGGCAGTACCAGCGGACGTGTGGCTCGTGGTGAAAAGGGGGCGTGGGTTGGCGGTATCGGCGGGCACAAGGACGCACGTGGGGAAGGGGGAAGGGGGAAAGAAAGAGTCCTGCCTCTCGGGGCTCCTCCGACACATGCAAGAAGTAGAAAACAGGGGGCATTCGGCCGGCTCGCCTTCTTAACCCACGCAGAACGACGAAACCTTACTAGCTTGAGACGCATTGTTATGGGATGACTTCCCCCTCTGGATAGTAGCTGAAAGGGGGGCTTTTTTGCCGGCCGTACAGGTCGGCGTTATCTGTGCCTCCTCGCTCGGACACCCATATATTGTAGGGCGGCATAAAGAAGAGGAACGAGCAGGGGCTTCGTGAAGGGCCTGGATCCCGTGAACTTGGAACCGGAGGAGGAAGGGGGAACTTGGGTACTTGTCCCGCAAGCCGCGACACCACTTATCCGGAGAGCCTCGCTCTCTTCCGTAGACACCATGATCCCCTCCTGTCCCTCTCCCGTCCCCATCTCACGCTGCGCGCTTCAGGACAATCGGTGGGCACTGGTTCTTGTCCGCCGCTATTGCCCACCGCCTCAGGCTGTATCCCTAGCATCCACGGCTCTCTCCTCTTGTTTCCGTCGTTTCATCCGGCGGGCTCGGTACGCCGTTATCTGCGCATTGTCGACTGAGCGAAAGACAAAACACGTTAGAAAACGAACGGCTTTGCAAAGGAAACAGATTGGGGGCTGTGGTAGTGAGCGAGAAGCACAGGAGGAGAAAAAAACGATGTCTTACTCTCGACCACCTTATCGCCCGTCGACGACTCGTCTGCGACCTCTTCTGGCTTGGACCGCTTCGGGGACGGGGCATCTTCCTCGTCGCCGCGCTTTCGCTTCCCATCGCTGCTCGCCGCCATCAGGGGAACCCACCCGCCGGCTTTTGATAGCAAAGGAAAAGAGAGAGCCCGCGGAATTCGGAACGGGGAGGGGTGACGGGGCGTGGGCGGAATACGGCCTGTCGATGCGAGCACACTTCTTGTCGCTGGATCTGGCGGCTGACATGTTTTATAACCGTGTCCAACCAAGTTGGCGAGGACAATGGACTGTTACCTGGAGCCGCTGTGGCATGCGGCAGAGCACGAGACAATATGCTCCCACATCATCGTGTATCGACGTTTTCGGGTCTGTGAAAGTCACGGGGCCTGACAGGACCTCGTTTCGATACCCGATTCGGCACACTTCACCAACGCCGGAGAGATGTAAAGAGCCCGCTATACCGTGTTGGTACTGAGAAAGTGACACGACATCATCACGTTGGTTGTGAACCCGATTGTTGGTTGTGACATGGAACAAATCCACCAGGGCCACGAGGCGCCCCGATTGCGCATTTCCGTGCATCAAAAGACGAGTTCTTATAGGAAGGGTTAAGATATCTGATTTTACGGCTGAGTATATACTAATCCTGTTTGCCCGGGACCCTGGTGGCCTTGGCCGGGGCTCCCATTTTCTCCTGCATGCGCCCCTTTAGGGCCTGCACGCGCTCCTGCATCTTCCTGCGCAGCCGGACGAGAGTGACCTCAGGTCCCTCGTCGCGGCCCACAAACCTCCGCACCAGGATGTTGTACAGGCCGCCAAAGGCCAAGGCGATGGCGGTGCTCGTGAAGATGATGACGTTGTACGGCATGCTGAAGTCCGGGGTCGGCAGGCTCAACAGCACCGTCGTGGTGCGCAGGTGGCTCGTCTTACCCGGCTTCCCTTCGGTCGCGTTGGAGGGCAGGATGGTGATGACGGCCGCGGCCACGTCGAAACCGCGGTTGGCGTCGGGCGGGTACTCGGTGTAGCGCAGGATCGTCTTCTCCAAGTCGTACGTCATGAAGACGGTGCTCCCGGGGGGTATCTTCACGCGGACCTCCAGCTGGGTGCCGCGCTCACGGTCCAGGAAGGGTCGGTAATAGATCTCCTGGATGACGTCGTTCTGCTGGTGAAGGGTCGTGCCGGCGTCGGAGCCGGCAGAGTGCGAGATGCGCGCCTGCAGGGTGTGAAGGTAGATGCGCATGAACCAGGGCAGGCTCTCCATGTAGACGAACTCGACTTCGGCGTCGGGCGAAGGGTTCGTGAAGATGGTTTGTATGCCGCCACGCTCAAACCCGTGGCCTGTCAAGCTGCGCTCAGCATACAGAAGCGGCGTTTCGGGCTGGACAAACTCGTCGGCATCCGTCTTGGCTTTGTCACCGTCCCGGGGCTGCAGCGGCAGCACTAGGTTGAAGTCCTGGTCGGCCGGGGTTCGGTAACAGCGTTGGAACTCGTTGCCCGGCTCTTTGATTTCCTGGACGTCGGCCGAGGTGAAGACATCACGCGAATGGGGGACCTGGAGGCAGACAGGCGGCACCGACGAGTCGGTCAGGGGACAGGTGCCGCGTATGGTTTTGCCAAAGACCTGGTCGAGGGACCAGTCTTGTGCGTGCAGGGAATCGGTAGGGAAGCAAGTGTCGTCTGAGTGGTAGGGTTTGCTCGTATTGCACTTGAGGTCCTGGCCGGGGGGCGGCCGCGGGATGGGGTTGCCTGGTCGTATGTCAGCCACGTGCTCAACGTCATCATGGGAAGAGGCACGAGAGCATACCCCTGGGTCTCTTGGATCTCTCGATATCGAGCACCATGTCGATGGTCTGCTCGATCTCCAGCACACACTCGCCGTCGCTCGGACAGACGGGGCGGACATCGATGGCCATGCTCTGCCAGGAAGCGTCAAACAGCTTGTGGCCGTCGAGCAGGCTGGACACGCCGGCCTTGCCCTTGCAGGGGAGCAGCTTCAGAAAGGGGGTGAGGTTCTCGGTACAGACGACCTCGCGCGGGAGGACGCCATGCAGGAGGTGCATGTTCGCCATGGTGGTATTCGGGTGGTGGCCCTCGGGGCGGAAGGACATGACGGGGCGGACGGTCCTGGTGGAATCGATGAAGTTGAGCGAGGCGCAGAAGAGGCCGGAGAGGGCGTTGGTGAGGGTCAGCCATTTGTGGTCGGCTCTGCGCGCGCGCGTGGTTAGCACAAGTGGTCTTCTTCTTCTTCTCTGGCTCGTATGCTGTCGGCGGGCCTTACTCTTCGTCCGTCTCGGCCTCCAGCCAGGCCCAGAGCTCGACACCGGTGCCGCCCTCCTTGGTGCCGTCCCAGGGCCGGGCGCCCCAGGTCTCGGCGTCCCAGCGGCCCAGGCTAAACCTCAGGTGTAGCTCGCGCGTGCCGGCATGCTGCAGGATCTGGCCCAGCGACCGGGGGAAGTAGCGGAAGTTGCGGGCCTCGAACTGGGAGAGGCTCGTGTTGGATTTGAAGTTGAAGCTGGCCAGGAGCGAGGACTGCGGCAGGGGCTTCAGCACCAGCTGCTCGTGGTAGTCGGATGACGAGGTGGCGGCGGCGCCGGGCAGCAGGAGAGCCAGGAAGGGGATCAGGCGGGAGAACAGCATGTTGGCGGTCGGGAGCCGTGGTCCATTGGGAAGCGGACCGCTACTCGACCACGTCGCGTTGGGAGGTTGGTCGGGATGGTGTTGTGAAGTGGTGAGTAGTACTAATTACATCTACTGTAAGATGTACCCTGCCTGGTGTATTGAATCCAGAAAGTCACAACCCCAGACTGCCCGATTGGACGGAGGGAGGGATGGGAGGCGACGTGGAACATTACCTCCGCAAGTACATTGTACATCGCACTTACCTGAGTACCTACTACTAGTATAGGGAGGGGAGCTCTTTCCACTTCGTGCCACTATCCATTGGACCCCTCGTCGCAAAGACAGATGGACCTCCACGTATTGGATGTCAGTACATACATTAGTACATGTACTTACATATGTACATAGTACTAGCTCCAGCTCCTAGGCGAGCATTCATTCCACTATCGCGCTTATCAATAGCCCTGCCTGCTTAACTTTTGGGACGCGACGTGACGGGATTCAATGGCCTTAGAAAGTCGACCGACCATTCATCCAGCCTCGCCGTCTTTTCGCATTTCCAACGCAACCACCCGCCTCCGCCACCAGCAGCGCCGGGAGAAGACGAGCTTTTCGAAGAAGCAGACGGCTTTCGTCTCCAAACAGCCAACCAAGTTGCTACTACTAGCAAAAACCGAGAGCAGCGCAGACACGCCGCTCATCGTTCTCTCTCTTCTTTCTCTCTCCCCCACCAGACGGTCCTCCCCCCCCCCCCCCCCCTCCCCTCCTCCGCGCGCGCGCCTCTCCCGCCCAGCATGGCCGCCGAGCAACGCAAGCTGCTGGAGCAGCTGATGGGCAACCCGATGGCGAGCGCGCGCACGTCGTACTCGCTGACGGACCCCAAGGTGTGCCGGTCGTACCTGGCGGGGACGTGCCCGCACGACCTCTTCACCAACACGAAGCAGGACCTGGGGCCGTGTCCGCGCGTGCACGCCGAGGCGCTCAAGGCCGAGTACGAGGCGCTGCCGTCGGCGGAGAAGCAGCGGCACGGCTTCGAGTGGGACTACATGCGCGACCTGCACAAGTACATCGACGAGTGCAACCGGCGCATCGACGCCGCCCAGCGCCGCCTCGAGAAGACGCCCGACGAGATCCGCCAGACCAACGTGCTGCTCAAGGGCATCGCCGACCTCGGCGCCAGCGTCGCCGCCGGCCTCGACGAGGTCCGCGTCCTCGGCGACGAGGGCGAGGTCGCCCGCGCCGCCGACGAGTACTTCCGCTCCCGCCAGGCCCTCGCCCAGAAGCTCGACCGCGAGCGCGAGCTCAAGGCCCTCAGCGACACCTCGGGCCCCAGCGGCCACCAGAAGCTGCAGGTCTGCGACGTCTGCGGCGCCTACCTCAGCCGCCTCGACAACGACCGCCGCCTGGCCGACCATTTTTACGGCAAGATGCACCTCGGCTACGCCCAGATGCGCCGCACCTACGACGCCTTCCCCAAGGAGATGAAGGGCCGCAGCCGTCCCGGCGGCGGTGGCGGCGGCGGCGGCGGCGGCTTGGACGACCCCATGGGCGGGCGTGATCACGACGGCGGCTATGGCGGCGACTGGAAGGGCCCCAGGGGCCCCAGAAGGGGAGGTTACGGCGGCGGCGGCGGTGGTGGTGGCGGCCGAGGCAGGGGGTTCCGAGGCGGCTGGTAAAACCCGGGCACGAAAAGAACAAAAGTCAGGCTCAGGCCAGGGGCAAAGGACAGGGGGGCAAAAGCCCCGGCAGCAAACCCCCGTACAGTACCAGGCATTGCGGGTACGGCGAACAGGCCCGCGGCGAAGGAGTGTGACGGGTCCAGGGTAGGACGGGCGTACTGGCGTTTTTTTGGGTTTGGGTGAAGGCTTCAGTTTACCAGTAAGTTGGCCGTTCCGCAAAGACCTCGAGCCGCCGACTTCAGACACTAATGTCCTGCCCCTCCCTCCAGCTTTTTGACTGGGAGAGATACCCCGTGTTGCCCGCAACCCGTCGGCGTACGGCGTGACGAGGCTATTTTTGGCCGCGTGGTGTATCAGGGACAACATTTCCACAGCGGGCGACGAGGTATATACCAGCACTTTAGCCCCGCGGTGGGCCGCCGTCATGCTCTTTGTACAATAGTCAGTCGAGTTGAATATCGAATCGAGTTGACCCGGAAGCAGCCCATTTGCGATAACCCCCTGTTTGTAACACCGTGGACCGCTTGTTGAAGGACTTGGTCTTTGGATTGACGGCCCTACCCGCTGCTTCCGAGCGGTACTCGTGCCGGCCTGAAGTTGTATTCATTTTCTATTTGCTCAAGTCATCGAGACGTGTCTACGGAGCCCGGCGCTGTCGTCACGGCATAGGAAAACCATTACTTCTCCCATTTCAATATGTGCCGTGTAGATATTGTGAGTGCTCACCACTGGTGCCTGTTCAAGTTACGCATCCATCTGTCGGCGCTCTGCTCCATGATGGAGTAAACTTCGGGTGGCGCCTTCGAAGTCCTGGGAAAAGCCCCTGATGGACCCTGGAATTGGCTCTGGGGCTCACGGAGACTACTGTTGGGGCCGTGGCGCAGTCCCAATCGCGAAGCGAACCTCCGTAGGCCTTTTGTTCAAGCAGCCCGCTTGGCTTCCTCGGCCGTCACCTCTTCGTCCCACTTGCCAAGAGGTGGTGAGTTCGGGCCGGGCGAGTAGGTGGGCAACTGGGTCGAGTGCGTGACGGGGGGTTGGCTCGTGTCCAGTTTGGCGGGTGCTTTGGTGGATGATGAGGGCAGAGCAGGGAAGTCTTCCTCCTTGGGCGGAGCTTGGACCGGCGCTGCTGCTGCTGCTGCTTTAGCCGGCGTGGCCCCTCCTCCATTTTGGGGACGTTCGCCAGTGTAGTCGTAGCCACCACGGCCCCCGCGACCGCCCCGAGCCGTGCCACGGCTTCCCCTGCCGCGTCCCCGGCCGCGGAACTCGCCAGCCCCAAACTCCCGGATTCCCGCCTCGGCGTCGCCGTCGTGGTCCGAAGACCTGCCAGCGCCATAGCCTCCGCTGCGCTCTCCTCTTATACCACCGTTGGCACCACGGAAAGTGCGCCTGTCCTCGGGCTGGTCGAATGCTTTCTCCTGGTCCCAGCTGCCCATGGCCTTGAGCTTCCGTTCGCGGTTCTTCTCTCTCTCCTCGTCGAGCTTCCTTCTCTCCTCCTCGTTGCGCTTCCTGCGCTCGGCCTCCTCGGCCCGGCGCCGTCGCTGGTCCTCCATACCCCGCTCGTAAGCAAGCGCGTGGCTTCGCTGGTCCATTTCGGCCTTTTCGAACTTGCGCGTCTTTTCGGCATTCAAAATGCGCATCTGCTCCATCTTGGCCTCGAGCTCGGCGGTGGAGAGCTTGCTGCGCGGGTTGGCGCCCGAGAGGTGACGGTTGGGGCCGGCAGTGTTGGAGCCGGCGGGTGTTCCGGCCGAAGGTCCGGTCGGGGCATTGGCGGGGGGGACCGAGGAAGCCGCCGCCGTCTCGGAGGCGACGGAGGCTGCGGCTTGCGTATCATGGCCACTCTCACTGGCGGGCTTGTCGCTGGCCGACTTGACGCTGGCGGGCTTCTCGCCGGGCGTCTTGTTGTCGCTGGCGGGCTTGGGGTGCTTGGTCGACTTTTCGCTGGCGGGCTTGGGGGAGTGCGGTTTGCGCTGCCGGGGCTGATTGCGCGGCTGGCTTTGGGCCGCAGCAGGGGCGTGGCGCGACTGGGCGAGCGCATTGCCTCTACGAGGGGCACCGGTGGGCTTGGCGGGCGCAGGTGCCGATTCGGACGGGGTTTGTCGAGGGGGTTCAGCGCGCTGGGCTCGAGGCGCGGGCGGGGGCTGTTGCGCAACGGGTGCTGTCTCGGATGTCGTGGTAGTCGTGGTAGTCGTGGTAGTCGTGGTAGTCGTGGTAGTCGGGGCCGGCGCAGCAGAAGCAGCAGCAGCAGCGGCGGCCGTGGTAGCAACAGCGGCGGCAGCGACGGGCGGCGGGGGGGCGTCGCTCACGACCTCGACCTGAACCTGCTCGACAGGCTCGAAGTCGTCAGCGAAGAGGTCATCGTCGGTGCGGCCGTTGAATTGGTCGTCCATAGCGATGATGAGTAGTGGACAGCGATGCGCAAGATACCAGCTACCTGATCAGGATGCAAGCGGAATCCTTGGATAACGATGAAGCAGCGAGAGATGAAGGGCGGCAGCGGAAAGCTGGGCCAACGAAGACGGGAGTCAAGGTGGCGGCGGGTGAGAGAGGCAAAAAGTCGGCAAACAAACAGGGAAGCCGAGGCGCGCGTTCCCGAGGCCAAGGTCGAGAGATATTACTTATTGGGATTTGGATGGAACGGTGGACGGCTGCGACTCCCCCGCGATCCAGTTGAGTCTTTGCTGCTGCTGCTACCATTAAACCTTGCAAATCGGGTTAGTACATACTACTTATGTACAGTGGCGAGCGGCGGGGCAATCGATGGCAAGCGCTCCACAGGCGTCAGTCATCATCCATGGAACTGAAGCTTACACAGTACTATCCCAATGTAAGTGCACACTTAAGGTATCTCATAAGTACTACCCATTGATTCACGGATGATTACGCCTACCCGCCATCCCGCATGGATCTCGCTCGTGCAACCAATGTATGGGATCTCGGCTTCAGGTGGTTAGAAGGAACCGTGGGTGAATACCTAAGTAATCGGTGGTGCTGTTCCGTTCCGGGAAAGCAACTAACGAACTAGGGCGGGGTATTCTACTCCTACCTGTCCACGACTTATGTTGTTACGAATTAGCTACTATGGGAGCTAGCATCGAGTTCCCGACTCTAATACCCGAGTCCCTATAGGACTGCCAGCGCCCGGTGGTTATACCTATATCCCTGAGACGTGTAAGATGAGGTATTATGTGTTCCCAATCATCCATAGAATGGTGGAGTAATACAATCCCATTCATTCCTCTGGCTGCGCTCCGGATCCATCCCTTGGCAGAGTTATCAGGCTGCCACGCCCACGTCCCAAGACTGAACGACCGGAGCCCAGCTCAGCCTGGCCAGCCAATGCAGCCCTCGTACATAGAAACAAACAGCATCCCGCCTCGTTTCCCCCTCCCCCTTCTTTCTTTCCCACTGGCAAGTAAATCGTGTCGAAGGGGCCCTAGGTTGCTAGAGAGAGATTAAAGTCCCCGGTTCCCACCTTCTCCTCCTCCTCCTCGGCTCGCGCATAGTCCGTCTCTACCTCTTCGCACATGATTCCCCCCAAGTAATAATACCTAACACGAGGGGATTTCTTCTCCGCGCGCCGCCGCCGCCATGACGAGCACCACCGCCCCCCGTTCCCACGAAATCGAAGTAATCCGGGCGCCCTCGCGCGCCGGCCCCCGCCGCCCGGACTACGCCACCTTGTTCCTGGCGGGCCCGACCACCTTCCCCCCGTCGGCGTCCTCGTCGTCCTCGTCGTCCTCGTCGTCGGCCTCGTCGTCGGCCGCCGGCGACTGGCGCGCCGCGCTGTGCGAGCGTCTGTAAGCAAAGCCTTTATTTACCGTGTCTGTCTCCTTACCTACTACCCCCCTTTCAGCGAGAAAGGCCCCCCTCCCCCGCGCCATGTACTTCCCGGTTCTCCTTGGTGCAATCCCCCCGTCGTTCGGAACAAACGGGCTTTAAGGGGGACGAAAGAAGAAAAAGAAGAAGAAGAAATATATATATATATATATATATATCCTGACTTTCGGAATGATTCCTAGGGCCGGGCGCCCGCTGACGGTGTACGACCCGCGGCGGGCGGACTGGGACGCGAGCTGGCGCGAGGAGGCGGCGTGCGCGCCCTTCGCCGAGCAGGCGGCCTGGGAGCTCGCCCGCGCCGAGGCCGCCGACCTCGTCGTCTTCTACTTCGGCCCCGCCACCGACGCCCCCGTGAGCCTGCTGGAGCTCGGCCTCGCCCTCGGCCGGGGCGGCGGCGCCGTCGTCGTGTGCGCCAACCCCGCCTACCGGAAAAGGGGCTACGTGGAGATGGCGTGCCAGCGCCACGGCGTGGACCTGGTGCAGGACTTTGACGACTTGGCCCCCGCCGTGCTGAGGTGCCTCGAGAAGCGTGCGTGAACGAGACGAGCCGGCGGCCGACGGCAAGTCCGGAGGAGGGGGAGCCGGGATGGGATAGATCCCCGCGAAAGAAAATTGACTAGTTACTGCATCACGGCATGGGCACGCGGCCGCTGGGTTTTTGCTCGTCAGGTCAAGTCATAATTATACAATATTTCATATCTATCGTAATCCACGTGTATACGTGCCCCCTCGTGCCCCCCCAGGTTCAGACCAAGAGAGCAGCCGTCTAGCAAACGCCCGCCGGGATCTTGGTGCTGCCGGTCCTCCTGCCGCGGTTGTAGCTGGCGCCCTCGCCGAGGCCGCGCTTCGCAAAGGCGGTCCAGATCTCGCACTGGTTCGCTCCCTTGGTCAGGGCCGTGTCGGCGTCCAGGATGGCGTCGCGCGCCTGGATGTAGTTGGGGTTGCAGGGCTGCAGGGCCATGCCGTCCATGACGAGCTTCATGGCCAGGTACTTGCCGTCGGTCGGCACGCCCTTCTCCACCACCGGCGAGCCGCTGTCGTTCTTGCCGTACTTGTCGATGAGGTTCCACATGACCTCGTACAGCATCGTCGCCCACGTCTCGCCGATGTCGTGCACCTCGTCCTGCGTGTTGAGCGTCTCGTACGTGTTGGGGTTGACCTTCAGGTCCGTCGAGTACAGGACGGCGCGGATGCCCTTGGGCTGGTTGGCCGCCCACGCGCCCATCGAGTAGTCCGTCTTGCGCGTGTCGCCCGGCTGCAGGCGGACCGCCGTGGCGTAGAAGTCGCTCCAGCCCTCGCCCATGCCGCCCGACTCGAGCGAGTTCAGGCAGTTCGAGTTGGCCGGGCCGCCCGTCAGGCGGACCGACAGCCCGTGCGTGTACTCGTGGATGACGATGCCCGCCTCAAAGGCACCGTCGCGCTGCGGGTTCGTGTAGTCCCAGAGGTACATGCGCATGCGGCCGGGCGTGCCGTCCGGAGGGCTGGAAAACTGCGCATTGTTGTACCGGGATCCGTCCTGGGCGTCCAGGATGGCGAAATCGTTGCCCTTGCCGCCCTTGCCGTGGTTGTTGGTCTGGAAGTTGCCAGCGGCCTCGTTGAAGCCCAGCGTGTAAAGCACGTCGTGGAACTTGTTGGCCGTGTAGAACAGCTGGGTCACCGACGCGTCGCGGTACGAGGCCGGAGGCGACATGGCGAGCGAGTAGTCGTAGGTGAAGTTCTTGCTCGAGCTCTCGGGGCGGTAGTTGTTCAGGTAGGCGGAGCCACCGCGGGCGTTCTGCTGTGCGATGGCATTGTTGCCCTGCGTTGTCGTGTACTCCTTGGAGCCATCTCCATGCCAGCCGTAGGGGGAAGCCGCCTTGTCCCAAGGGTCGGTCAAAGTCTCGCGTTCGCCCGCGGTAGGGTCGTTGGTGCCCCAGGGGCTGCTGTGGCATTAGCAAGAGTACAGTCAAGCCAAGTGCTGTTTTGGGACTTACAAGACTTCGTAGGTGGCGTCGGAGACGTAGTTCACAACACCGTGGACCTCCTCGTTGCTCGTAGCATCGACGTAGGTCAACAGCCACATGTCGTCCAGGTCAGTCTCGACTCGCCAGGTCAGAGCGAGCTCGCCGTCAGACTTGACCAGATACATCAGCTTGGCCTCGGGGTCCTTGACTGCGCCCGAGGTGCCCTTGAGAACATAGGTCTCCGGGGCCTCCAGGGGCTCGGCCGACGAAGCGTCCGAGACGCCAAGGGCGAGGGTTTTGGAGGCACCTCCCAAAGCCACGGTAGGGTCATTGAAGGCCCGCTTGGTCAGGGGGCTCTCAGCGGGGATTTCGCCCTTGAAGAAGTTGTTGCCGTAGGAGAGAATGGTGCCGTCGGCAGCAACCTGCATCGCCTGTCAGCACTCACGCTCGTCGATGGGCGTTCGCCGGCAAGGGACTTACGTTCACGTTGATGTCGGCATTGTCGATATCAAGACCATGGGCGGTCTGCTTGAAGTTGACATGAGCAACGCCGTTGGTGCCGACGTAGTGGTCGTCGGCGACGCGGAACTCGGCGCCGGGGACAATGCGCTTCACCAGCTCCGTGGCCGTCTCCACGTAAGTGTCACGCTTCAGCAGCTTGACGGAAGCGTCTGACAGGGTAGCGTTCGAGTTGATGTACTCGGCCGTGGCCTTGAGGCGGAATGCGTTGAGGTTGACGGCGCGGCGGCGCAGGCCGGACGCATGGGGGTTGTGGGACACGGGGTGACCGCTCACTTGCAGAGCGGCACCGAGAAGGCCGAAAAGAAGGGCAGAACGCATCTTGGGAGCTGGACACTGGGAACGAGGGACGACGAGGGCTGGAGACCGGGCTGAAGATCTACCTGAAGGCTGGAATAGTGGTCAAGGCAAAGGCAGCTCTTTATACCCGGCTCATCACCAGGCGTGCTCGCAGAGGCGCCATCACCGCGGAAGCCCATTTCCTATTTCGACAGGTAGTTTGAGTAGCATCACGGTTCCGCCCCGATATCCACGGACGGTCCTGCATACGCCGTCGCCCCACTGACCTGACCAGACAGGCCCGGCCACGGACAGGGGATCATGTTTGTTGCGCAATGCAGCTGGCGGTTGTACGTTGCAGTCGGGTAGTCTGCAGCTGGGTGGGATATCGGGCGAGACCACCGATATGGGGAAGGTGACTCTGGAGAGCTGCTGCGTTAGAGCCGAGTCTGATAGGCTGAGCAAGTCCCGGGGGTCCAAGAGACCAAGGGTTGCGTTCGGTACGCTAAGCTTGCCAACCATACTCGCCTGGCCAAGGGGAGGGGGGGGGGGGGGAGCCAAGAGACTTGCCCTTTCCAGGCCGTACCGTCCGGCGCCGCCCACTAGATACGGACGGACTCTATCCCACGCGGCCCTGAACCATCCGGGGAGGTGCGGTTGTCGGGATGGATGCGCCCAGGCGCGTGGCGCGGCAGATGGCGACGCATACCGGCCACGCGCGAGGTGGTCTTCTCCAGGCCCTGGCAACCCCGGCATCCCGCGCCGTAGCGGCCGCGCTTCGGCCCTCCGTAAAGGCGGAGGAGGGGTGGCGAGCACAGCACAGCAACTGGCACCGATGCGGCGGGATCGGGAGTCGCCAGGGCCTGTGCCAGACCACGAGACAGGCGGGCTTCCGAGGGCAAAAGCAGAGGAGGGGTGGAACGACGCACGCAGACCGTCCCGCACCGCCGAGCAGCTTGCTGGGAAGCACGGGGGGGCCAAACCAGGCATGGCGATATGTAATAGCGGGCGACGAGGGTGTGCCGCGGGCCGAGATCGCGTGCATGTTCGTCCGTCTTTCGCAAGCTGGCACACGGCAGGGGTTGAGAGGGGAACCTGCCCAGACGGTCTGCATTAACGAGTGCTGGCATCGCGTGCGTGAACCGTACCTATTTGCTCGCCGCCTTGCGTGAGTACCTACTTAGGTAAGTATCCATATCCGACCATGGAAAGCCGGCACGCCCTTACGCCTCTCCCGGGCCTCTGTTCTGTACTTGGTAGACCGCGGCGTGTTGTTTCTCTCTTGGGTCTTCTTCCCATTCGTCTTTCGCGGTCAAGGACCTACCTATTCCAGGGGGGGACGAGGACGAGTTTGCCGGTGGGAGTCGATGTACAAAGTTGGAAACTGGAACGTCCGAGCGAGCCCGCCAAGAACACCGGCGAGATTGTGGGGGGGGGGGGGCGAAGAGGCCGGCGGCATGAAGAAGACGAAATGGATTACCACCCGACCCCATGTGTTAAGAGGGAAGGCGTGAAAGACGACCTTCCCTTTCCGGCCCGACCCGCGCGTTGGCCCTGATCCGACACCGGGCGCGGCGGCTTCTTCGTATCGCCGGTTGCTTTCCTTCCTTCCTCGCATACACGATATTCCTGTATCCATCCATCCATCCATTCATCCACATGTCACATTCCCATCCATTCCTAGAGCCTAAGGTTCTTGGTTGGCAGGTTGGGTCATTGGGGGTGGGAAGTTAGGTACAACAACAATAACAACTCCTCAGTCCACCCGCCTCCCCCCCCCTCCAAAAAGCGATACCCTCCATCCCACCGTCGTAGCCAAAATCATCGACCAGTCCAAAGGGGTCTGCCTATCTCGGGGTGGCCTGGCCAGACCTAGCAATTTGGAAAACGAGCCGCGGCGGCATACGCGCCATCTGTATGCACCAAGCCCCAAGGTCATGTAGCTACTTAGCGATAGCCGCGATTGCGCAACCATTGGACGGAAATGTCGCCATGAGACGGCCTCAGCCCGGCCTCGCCCCACTGCCGTTGCAATTCTCCCCATATTAGGCAAGTCGTTAAGTCGAGAGCCGCGGTGCAACCCCCCCACGAGCTCCACCACCACAAGGCTTGTTGATCTTTTTCTCTATCTGTCACTCTCGTCACGTAATGGGGGAGAGAACAGCCAGCGTCTTCTCGTCCCTCCATCCCTTCCCTGGCATATCATCGTCCATTCGAAATGCAGATGCCTCAATTCCATCGGAATCGAAGGCAAGCGTCGCTAGTCGCCACCGGGATAGAATGCAACGGCGTGACCACCTTGTTGCCCTAGAACCACATCACGAGAGAGACATCTATGGATTGCGACCTCTTACACCTCGTGACTGAATGTCGGCGCAACATCGTGTAAAAATGCCCGATTGGATACCTACTTACCTAGATACTCGAGAGGAGAGAAAAAAAGAAAAGAGAGAAGAACCCTGTGCGCCTGTTCGTGAATACCGTATCCCTTCGCAAGCGCCGACTTTTATGCACTTCCAAGATGTCCGACCAGCTCATTCACCCAGCTCGCCGCTTCCGATGCCGACAGTAGTGCCGCGCTCGAAAAAACACCAATGTCAAGCGCTTCTCCGTTGATAGCTGCTTCCACATCGACCGCGTCCTGAACCCAATATACTTGGTTAGAAGTGTTCCGAATCTCCCAGGTAAAGAGGTTAGCAGTGAACGACTTACGGCATATGTCTTTCTGACCGGATTCCGTGCCAGCCAGTCGTCCGTCGGCTGCGCCAGCCCATCAAGCGTCGGAGGTTCCTGCGAGAATGCCACGGCGTCTTCCTTTGTCTCTCTCAGTAGAGTACTACCATCTTCACCTCCATGATTGACAGCTTCGTCACGGCTCGGTAGATGTAGGAAATTCACAAAGGAGTCCAGCCTGATGCCGGTCCACTGCTCGATCTCCCATAGCCCCACACTGGCGTTCTCGAATGACGATATCGCCGTGATGTCCTTCTGTATCCTTGCCGCAACAGTGGCTATGCTCTCGCTTGCCTTGAATTGGACCCGAAGAGGAACAATGCTGACTGTAGGGTAGAGGGCTCGTTCGAGGCGGCTATCATGAGAGGTCCGGTTAGCGAGGTAGACGCCGAACACCACATCGACATCGTCTGCGGTAGCCTCCAGACCGCGGCGCTTTGCTAGGACCCGCCCATGTGCTGCAAAAAACAGCGCCTGTAGACTGACTCCCTTCTGAGAGGCCGATCTTTTAAGCGTGTCGATTTGTTGCAAGGCAGCCGGCTGGAACTCGGCTGTCCGGGAAGACTTGTTTGGCGTGCTGGGACGCGTTGGGGCAGCTGTGGCTCCTCGCAAGTATTGTACCCAGAACGCTTTTCTCTGTTCTCGAACGTCCCGTGCGTAGTGCTGCAAGGTAAAGGTTTCCCAATGCGGTGCGTGACGGTCAGCTTGGGGGGTACCGTCGTGGCAAAGCTTTCGGAACCGCTCGATCATGAGTGGCAGACTGACTCCATCGTAGAGGGCATGATGGATCCTGAAACGAAGCTCTACCGAGGCCGGAACCCTCTGCACGGCTGATAAGTGTGCAAATGAGCCAGCCCGACCGTCGAAGCACCAGCCTGCAGTGATATCCCCTGTCTCGCTACCAGCATCGGAAGATTCCAGTTGGGCACGCAGGATGACTTGTACAAATGGGATATCGGATGACCCGGTGGCAATGAACTGCGTGCGCAAAACCGGTGCCTCGCTGACAAGTGCGTGCCAGGCCTGTCTCACCCTTTCTTTCGATACAGAGCCAGAAGCCTCGAAATAGAAATCGTAGAAGAACAGCTGACCGCCCGTGTTCTGCCATTGGGTCAAAAAGTGTGCTTGGACAGGTAAAGCCGGCAAAGTCTTCTCGACAACCGCAGGGGATAGGCCAGCACTCGACAAAAGTGCTGGAAGGTCGACTTCGGTGAGTGCTTCGAGTTGCCGTGTTGGATGAGACGACGAGGCTTGGTGGTTTGGTCCACATTTCTGCGAGGCAAGGTGCGCAAACTCCCGGATCGACGCAGCCGCGACCATGTCTCGGACCGTTATTTGAAGTCCCTTCTTTCGTAGCATCGAGCTGACCTTGATAGCGCTGATAGAGTCCAACCCCAAGTGGTAAATGGACTGATCGGTCGTGATGTCCGAACGGTCTACGTTGGAAACCTCTGCCAGCACTTCGATTATCCTGGACTCAATATCGCGCCTCCCGCCTGTGCCATCGTTCTGCTCGAGCTCGGAGCAAGGTTGCGGTGACCCTCTTGATATGGGATCGGCGACCTGGAACCCCGGGAGCGAGCAGACAGAAACACGCCCACCAGTATCCGGGCTGATGACGCTTTTGCCATCTCCTTGGATGAGATAACTCATCACTTGGTCAATCTGGTGAAGAATGTCGTCTGCTTCGTCCCGCGCAATGTAGTGTAGGTCACAGGCCAGGCGCCAGAGCAACCTGTCTTCCGTAAGCTCCATCTCGACACAGATCGGGTATTCCACTCGAGAAGCCGACTGAATAGATTTCCAAATGGGACTGAACTCCTGTTCATTTGCGTGGGTTCGGGTCTGCATGGTGAAGAGTGTGTTGAAAAGCGGCCCTCTGCCGGCCAACTTTTGTGCTGCTCGTAATGGAAAGTGCTGGACCTCATTGATCGCGGACAGATTTCCCCACACGTATTGAAGATACTCCTCGACGGTGCCGTGAAGGACAGCGCGAACAGGGACGGTGTTCATGGTGGGGAACATCAGGTCTTGGGCCTCATCAGTGTCTCTGCCCGACAACACGACGCCAAAGGTGACGTCGAGTGACTGAACCAGCGTAGACAGTACTGCAGCCCAGCAAGCCTGACCAAGAGTTTGGGTAGTGATTGCTCTTTTCTTGCAAAAGGATTTCAGGTACGATGGTTCAGTAGCCGAGCTTATTTCGGCTCTGTGCACCATAGCACCTGTCTCGGTGGCCGCATCTTCCCTTTCGGCTACCATGGTCGCGTTGGCGCCATGCAAAAATTCCGACCAGAATTTCTTCGCGGTATCGTGTGAACTGGTCAAGATGCGGCCCAGAACATCCTCGTATGACTTTCGCTTTCGGTACTTTCCGTGGTACGCCGCCAGAACATCTTGGTGGAACAGATCCAGTGAGGCACCGTCGTACAGTGCATGAGAAATCGAAAGGACGATGAATTGGCGACCCTGGATAGTGACCGGAGACAATTGTAGCAGATTTGATTTTCCTCCCGCGGTAACTGCTCGTCCTCGCGCTTGTTCGAGGATGGAACCCAAAGAATCGAGGTTATCCAGAGACGCAAGTGGCTGGAAGGCTTCGATGTTCCGATGTATCACCTGGCAGTAGGCAAAATCGATCTCGGGGGTGTTGATCTCCACGAAACCGGACCGCAAGATAGGCGATTGGCTAATCACCTTGCGAATGGCATTTTGTACCTTGCCAAGGTCCGTCCCGGGGCTAAGCTCGAGCACGTCGTGGTTGAAGTAGCGCTGGAAGTCGGATTGTATCATTTCGGCAACCATTGAGTCTTGAAGAGGTGTTGGTGGAAGGATAGCCTCGGCATTTTGTGAGGCATGGCCATTGTCCTCCAAAGCTCCTCTCAGTTTCTCCACGAGTGAGGTCAGCTCATAGCGTGGGAGAGGCTTCCGATCACCGTTTGGATAGGCGCTCTGGTGGTTCTCAAGAATGGCCCGCATCGTGGGTTGTTTCATGAGCTGACTCGTTGTCACACTCATACCAAGTCGCCGCAGTCTGGCGACCAGCTTCACCGCGTCAATGCTGTCCAACCCCAGCTCAAGAAGATTGGTATCCTCCATGACCTGTTCAATGTCGATTTCTGCGAGGGTCGCGATTTCGCGTTGGAGCATACGGGCCTCTCCATCCCAAATGAATTCAGGAGGTGGCTGTGTAGGTGCTCCCCGATTGTCTGGATCATGCCTGGCTTCATTGAGAAGGGAATCCGAGGGACCAATACTTGGAGCTTCTTGACCGGGCAATGCGTCTTCGAAAATGGCTGATGACAATGCCTTTTCCAAGCCATCAAGCAGCTTACCCAAACCTTTTGCGTCACAGATATGGCCCTGAGAAACCAGTGTAGCCCGTAGCTTGCCGTCTGCCGTCACCATCACTTCGCAAGCGAGCGGGTAGTCGGCTTTTGACAAGCCGCCGGTTTCAGACCAGATGTCGTTGTCCAGTGGCGATAATGTATCGTCACGCCCAAACGAGAAGAGAGTGTCGAAGAGCGGCCGCCCTCTGGAGCACCATTTTTGAATCTGCCGAAGCGGAGTATGTACGAAAGGCAGAGCAGAGGAATTGAACTGATGCGTCTCCAGAATCAGACCCGGCCAGTCCTGAACCGAGGAATCTCTAGCTCGGAAGGGCAACGTGTTGAAGAGAGGCCCAACTGTGTTGTTGACCCCCTCAAGCATCAGAGATCGACCTGAGAAGATGACGCCCACTGCCGGCCAATGGGGATAGTTCTGCTTCAGCACGAAGAGCCAAGCTGCTTGGATGATGGCTTGCTGGGTAACTCCCAGAGAAATTCGTCGCGAATCGAGTCCCTCGATATCCAAAACCCTTGATTGAGTCACATCGGCCTCTTGGACATGTTCTGTGAGTCTGGAGATTGGTTGAGGGATGAATCCATCGAAGCGCTCCAGCCAGAAGGGACGAGAAGCATCGAAATCGCATAGCGGGCCATGAGGCAAAACATTGAAGAAGGGGGGCCCGTTAAGCTGTTCAGCCTGTTCATAGATGGCCTTGACGTTGTGTAGAATGATCTCAAGGCTTCGAGCATCATAAATACCATGGAACATGCGTACAATGAGGATGTGGTTGCTGCCGTACTCGATACTGTCAATCTCAAAGGGTCGCACCACAGTCGTTTGGTTGGCTCGGACCCAATTATTGTAGCGCCCGGTTAGGTAGTCTTCGATATCCTCCTCATGAAGACGGTGATCAGACCAGGAGAGGCCGGGGCTCTTCAAAGAGACTTGAGCATGACCGTCAGGGGTCTGAAGAAAACACGTCCTCAAGACGGCGTTATTGTCCACGACTGTCGACCATGCCGACCTCAACCGCTCTTTGGAGATACCTGGCTTCAGCTCTAAGCGGAATGTGTTGAAATATGTCTCTTGTCCTTCCGCTACAGCTGATCTGCTGAGCATGCCCTCTTGAAGAGCAGTACAAGGTGCGACGTATGATATGTCTGCACGCAGGACACCAAGTGCTTCGCAAGCGGCCCCGAGGTTCTTGTGGTAGAAGGCGGAAATGGACTGATTGACGGGAACCACCTGCGAAGTAATCGTTGTGTCTGATGCCTCGCGCAAGCGCTTGCGCAGATCAGCCAGTCGAGGGTGTTGAAGAATGGTGGAGGGAACAGCGCCATTGAATCCAGCTTCCTGGAGACGTCGCGCAAGCTCAATTACCGAAATCGAATCGAGCCCAAGCTCGAAAATTGTGGATGAGGTGAGGATCTGCCCTTCGTCAAGCCCGGTGACTTCTGCTAGAATGCCGGCAAGCCGTGGCTCTTTTGACCCGAGCAAGGCGCCTCCGTCTCCAGCTGCAGCGCCCATATACCTCAATTGCTCCAGGGTGGTGTCGTTGAAAATGCCCTTCAGTATATTCGTCTGGGCCTTGTTGTTGGCTGAGAGTGGAATGAAAGGCACCGCTAGAACGTATGTCGGTACCATATAGCCAGGGAGCTTGGATCGGCAAGCGTCTTGAGCAGCGCCGCAGATCTTGAGGCATGAGGAGTCTGAGAGAATTGCCAGTTCCGTGTTCTTGTTGTCAGAGGAGTTCGTGACAATGAACGTAACCAGCACGTCTCTGTCTTGACTGCCGTGTTTCGCGACCAAGGTTGCCACGTCGACGATTTCGGAGACTCCGGCTCGGATGGCATGGTTTATCTCGCCGATTTCCAAACGTTGCCCTCGAAGCTTGACTTGATCATCTGCTCGTCCCAGAAAGTCGAAACAGCCGTCGTGAAGCAGCCTCACCAGGTCGCCTGTTCGGTAGACCCTCGTGTCGAATCTCTTGAGCGTTGGAAAACGCTCTTCGGTGAGCTCAGCGCGGTTCAAATAGCCTCTTCCAACCAGTTTCCCTGAAACGCACAGCTCACCGACACCTCCTTTGAGGACTGGTATATCTGTACCCGGCTGTAAAACGAAGCTACCGACGTTCAGGAACTGCCGTCCGATGTTGCTCGAACGCCCATTTTGAGGTACGCGCTGATACATTGTGACACCAATGGTGGCCTCTGTGGGTCCGTAAGCGTTGTAGATGACGCTCTTGGACCCCCAGACATCCAGAATATCTTGTCGGAGTTGCTCGCCACCCGTGATGAAGACACCCTTGCAAAGACTGGGGACTTCGTCGGGATGCACCAAGCGGGCCAGGCTAGGCGTCAAGTCGATGTGAGTAATATCAAGCTCTGAAATGGTGCGAACCAAATCGCTGAGTATCAGATCCCGCGGTGCTGAGACGACTGTGATCCCTACAGACCAAGACCAGTACTGCTCTAGCACTGACACATCAAAGTGAAGTGAGGCGAATTGAAGCCAGCGGGAGGATCCATCCCAATGCCCAGAGAAGAGATTTTGGAAAGCAAGCATCGCTTGTACCGTATTTTCATGGGTGATGAGGCAACCTTTGGGAGTGCCCGTTGTGCCGCTGGTATACAGACAGTAGCATGTGTCGCTGGGGGTGACTGGTCGCGCAAGCTTTGGTGGTGACGACGGGAGAGAAGCCAGGCCCTCAAGGTCAATTTCAAGCAACGGGGCAGGGGACTGAAAACCCAGAGCGGGAGCCGCGTTCTTCTTGACCAGCAGAGCGACAGCGCCTGAATCGCCTAGGATGAACTCCTGCCGACTCGGCGGTGCACTCGTGTCCAATGCCACGAAAGCACAACCGGCCTTGAGGATTCCCAGAATGGCGAAATACGCCTCGGGGCACTTGTCAAAGCACACGGCCACAATACCGCCTGGCTGAATTCCCCGAGAGACGAGGAGGTTGGCGACCTGGTTTCCACATTCGTTCAATTCGTGGTAGTTCCAATGAAAGCGTCGAGTCCCATCATCCAGGTCCTCGACAAAGTCCAGTGCTGGACTTTGAGGAGAGTCCACGGCATTGAGTTCCACGAACTGATGTAGCAGGTGTGCTTTGGAGGGCAGTTCGGCGTATTCTGCTGGGAGAATGGAGAAGAGGCTTGGATGTTTCTTTGCCACATCTTGTGCATTTCCGTCAGGCGACTCAAGAATTTGGGTAAAAAGGGAGTCAAATTGTGATAAGAAGATATCGGCCTGTTCCGAGGGCAGGACATTGGGCTGGAAAACGAGGTTAAATCGCATGGAGCCGGACGCACTCTCCTCAGCCTCGAGCGAGAGAGGATAATCAATCGTAGCCTGCTCATCAATCACCCGCCAAGGGTGCGAGACTGGAAGCTGTTGCTCCCAGGGTTGGTAGACCAAAATGGTATCAAAGACTGGCGCTCCGGTGTGTCCTAGCCACTTCTGTATTTGGGACAGTGGTGTGTTGATGAAGCGTCTAAGGCTGGCGTTATGCTCCATCATGGAGTCAAGTAACTGGCGGTTCGAGTCAGAATTGCGGGCGATGATGGGCAGTGTCGCCAGTTGGGGGAACAAGGCTTTATCGCAAATCTCGCCTGGGCGGCTGTTCAGTACAACGCCAAACGTGACAGAATTCTCTCCCACATACGAAGCGAGGAGCCTCGTCAACGCGGCTTGCAGCGCTGCTTGAACGGTGATTTCGCCTTGTGCGGCCCTTTCACGTAACACTGAAGTCTTCACTGAGCATTCTCGCGATGAAGTTAATGGCTGTTGCGACTCAATGCGAAGTGGTGTCATGGTAGGGAAGGCGTTGACCACCAATTCGGATGCTTTCCTTGACCAGAAGATTTCTGCGTCTGTTCTCTCTTGGTAACCCCTACTCAGCAAAGACAACAGTGTCTTGTCGATAGGTGATGTTGCGCGAGGTTCCATGTCTTTCATGAGAAAACTCACATCCTCGAGCAACTCCGTCAAGGAAGATGCGTCGTAGAGTGCGTGGTGCATCGCCAAGTGCATCTCCTTGCCATTGGGCCCTTGTACCAAAGTGACGTTCCACGGAGGCCGGCACAGCTCATGGAAAGCCCGCTTGGAGCAGTCGTCGCGCCATCTTTTGATGTCGGCATTGTGCCAGCGCTCTCCAGATATGCAAACCACTGGTGCAGTGGCGTCGTAACATCCATAGACCACCATGGCGAACGGTGTGTCTGGATGAGTGACAGATAGAAAGCCCGTGCGAAGAATCTCATGCCTTTGCATAGCAAGTTCCCATGCACTTTTGAGTCTCTCTGTATCAACGTCTTGGTCCAGTGCCCATGAGACGTAGTTGAAATAGCTGCGACCCTTAGAGAAGAGAAACTGTGATATCATGCCTTGCTGTAACGGCGTGCATGGGAGGATTTTCTCCGCCTTGAAAGGCAGGTTTGCCTGTCGCACACTGTCTCTGATCCTCTGTGTGAAAGCAGCCAGGTCAAAGCTGTATGTTGAAGTCCCGTGGGTACTTTGTTGACTGGCACATCGTAGAGCCACAGCGGCGCATGTCGGCTTGGATAGAACGGCCACTGCTGATACGTCGAGACCGTTCTGCCGCAAGAGGAAGGCTAACTGGACAATGGCGATACTGTCTAGTCCGAGACGATAGAAGGATGTCTGCCGCCCGATGCGCGTCTCTGGCACTTTGGATAGCTTTGCCGCAACGGTACGTATTTTCTGTTCGGTTTCGCTCCACGTCTCGTGTGGCTCTGGTGAAGAATCGCTTTCCGGCTCGGGGGTTGGAGACGTCAATTGCGCGGGTGAAGGCCTTCCCTCGAATCTGATCGGTAGGTTCGAGGAAAGGCTGAGCTGCGACGATGGGAGGCGCAAGCAGACGTTGATGAAGTGAACAAAGAGTTCCTGTAGGAGGATGGCCATTCGATCCGAAAAGCGTGCACTGCAGCAAAGTATTAACAACGGTGAATGTATCACAGAATTTGTACACATACCTATCATGATGGATAATAGTGGTAAGCTTGTTGCTGAAGTTCGAGGGAATAACTTCACAAATCAAAGGCACCTGTGGTCGTAAAGTCAGCTAGCTACCAACAACGGCGACGAGATCGGAGCTCGACTTGACTCACGTCCATATAACCACTCTCTCGCTCCAATACCCAAACGGATGAGTCCATCTGACGAGGTGTGGGTTGAAGAAGGAAGACTGTTTCAAAGAGCGCGGCATCGCTCGACCTGGTGCTTGTATAGACTCTTCGCAATGGCGTAAATTGATAGGGCAATATGGCGGCATTGAGCTTGCGAAAGTGGCGGACAACTGCACGATTTGACTCCAGCGCCGAAATATCAGTACGCAGTGGTATTGTGTTGAAGCACGGAGCCACGAGCCTCTCGACGCCAATATTGTTGATTGATCGCCCGCTGACAACATTACCAAAGCACACGTCTGGAACCTGGAGAACGGCAGACAATGACATCGCCCATGCTGCTTGACAGAGTGACAATAGTGAGCCTCCCAGATCGCGAATGCCATCCTCGATCGTATCCAGGGGGGTATCCAAGTCTCTTGCCAACGGCTTGGTTGCGTCATCTCGCCCCCCGGCCGCTTGAAGAATATGGATATCTGGAGGTAGCGGCTGTGGTGCGAATGATTGAAGATGTTCCGCCCAGAATTGGTCCGTGTCTGGCGGAAGACTCAAAGCCTCTCGAAGGAAAGGCTCAAAGGGCACAGAAGGGAACAGCGGGAGATCGCCTGCCAAGGATTCGATCTCTGAAAGAAGAACATCGATAGCCATACCATCATACATAGCATGGTGGCAGACGAATGAAAGGTAGTTCTCATGCTGTGGCGTGCATATTATCGCCAAGGAGATTGGCGGCTTGAAGGTGTCAATGGCATCTTGGATGGACGCCATCTGCTCCGATATACACTGGTCCTTGTCTGTCGACCGCCAGTACTTCCAAGCAGGTGTGAAGGAGGCTATGATAACCTGGACAAGAGGGAACACGGGATTTTCGGTGCTCATAAAGCAGGTTCGCAAGATACCGTGGCGTCGGTGCATTTGTTCCCAGTAACCGATCATTTGTTCAGGATCTCGATGGAGGCGGAACAGCATTTGGTTACAGTACGACAACCTGTCGCTGGTAGATGACGAACATGCCAGCATAGCTTCTTGCAATGGTGTGCAGGGCAGGATGCTTTCAATGGCCTGTGTTTTTGCTTGTGATGTAAAACGCTCCTTGATACTCTCGACCAAGCTGCTTGACAACCACTGGCTCCGGTTTCCCCCCTCAGACTCGAGGTCCGCGGCCTGGAGAGATTGCGCCATCCGAGCGACACTGCCGCGCTGTAGAATGAGCGAGATGGGAACTCTCCGATGCAAGGTATCCTGAAGCTTTTGAGAAAACGTGATTGCTGAAATTGAGTCCAGGCCAAGGCTGTTGAGCGAGACCCATCGATTGACCAGAGTCGGTTCGATAGTCAAGGTTTCAGCCAGTACTTGGGCGATGAGACGTTCCATAGCCGTGCACGCGATTGAGTCATCTTCCGCCTGCAATCCCGTGCCGTACTCTCTGAGCCTCGCTTCCGGCATGGATTGGACCGTCCGATGCAGCTCACGGGTGTTGATCTTGCCGGATGAGGTCAGAGGTACACTGGAGATAGGGACCAAGAACGTAGGTATCATGTACGCCGGCAGCGTTGCCCTCAGCATCTGTGAAATTTCCATGTTCAACTGTCGGCGGGAGGGGGTAAACTGCAAGACAGTGAAGTCCCCGGGCCTTTCTTCCGAGGGGACGTAGAACGTGACGAGATGCTGAGATCCACTGCCTTGCCGGTCGGTCAGCAAGCTTGTGCAGGCTCTTGCCAACGTGGATTTGAAAATGGCTGAGTGTATCTCCCTCAGTTCAATCCGGTGCCCTCGTAGCTTGATCTGCGTATCGATCCGCCCGGATATAATGAGCGAACCATCGGGTAGCATGCGGCCAAGGTCTCCCGACCGGTAGAGGCGACCATACCGAGGGTGCTCGAAAAACTTTGAAGCGGTCAGCTCAGGCATGTTGAGATACCCAGCTGCGACTTGGTCACCCCCGAAACAGAGCTCCCCGATGTAACCGGTCGGTACCGCGTCGTCCGATTCTGGGTTGAGCACAACTGACGAGGTGTTCTCGAAAGACCAGCCTAGGTACTGTGCCGAGTCACCTTTGGACACCTTTCTCACCGTGCAGATGTTCGTTGTTTCCGATGGGCCATAACCTAGTACGTATTAGCGATCGCAGTCCACCATACCAAGTTTGCCCCAGACGACCGGGCTTACCTTGATACAAGACATGGGCCCATTTCTCAAGCACCTCATCGGTCATGGGCTCGCCCGATGTCACCAGGAACTCGACGCCCGGGACATTATCAGGGTTTACCAATGAAGCAACGGTAACGGTCATGCTGAGGTGAGTTACTTCCATCTGCCTTATGCTCAACTCCAAAGAGTTGAATAGAGTGTCGTTGGCAGTGGCACATAGACACATGCCGTTGGCCCAAGAGAAGAATATCTCGAAGACGGACACGTCGAAGGCCTGGGAGCATGCCTGAAGCATTCTCGACCCATGGTCGTGGGGGTAAATTCGCGACAGGACGGTAATATTGCTGACCAAGTTCTGGTTCGTCACTGCGACGCCTTTGGGAGTTCCCGTTGTGCCACTGGTGTAGATCACGTAGGCCAATTGCGAAGCATCCTGAGCCGTTCCGAGGTTTGAGCTGTCATACTGGTCCAAGGTGGAGAAGTCAACGGCCAGCAAAACCGTTCGCGAGGGAATGTCACAGTTCCACCAGCATGGTAAGCAATCCACCATGCATAGCTGCGGTTGCGCTTGGTCAAAAATCAGCTCGATCCGCTTGACAGGCGTAGATGGTAGTATAGGCAAGTATGCGCAGCCAGCTTTGAGAATGCCGAGTATCACGCAATAAAGCATCGGTGACTTTTCCATGACAATGGCCACAAGCCCTCCGGGAGCGAGGCCTTGGGATAAGAGGTGCCTGGCAACCCTGTTGGCCGTCCCATTGAGCTCTGCGTAGGAAAGATCCCGGGATACGAGCCCTGAGGTAGTGATCGAGTCGGCGAAACACAGAGCACAATTCCTGGGCGACTTTTCAACAGCTTCCTCGACAAGCTTGACAACGGTGGTATCTGAAACGACTGGGCAAGGTTCTCGTCTATATTCCGAGAGTAGGCCATTCGGAAATGACGGCAATATCGAGTCGAGTTGCCTTTCGGGATTGTCAAAGAAGTAATGAACTAGGTGGGAGAAACTTTCGGACAGTGCCTCGACCTGGGAGGTGGCAAAGCAATCTGTGTGCCATGTCCACTTGCAGATGAACCTGTCATGATCGGGCGTAACTTCAAGGATCAGCTTCGTTTCGGAATAGTCCTTGTGCCAAATCTCCTTGACGGATCCTGGTCGTCGATTCCGTGTAGACAACGACTCCTGGTACACAAAAAGCAGGTCGAACAGCCTTGATCCTGGAGGAATGCCCACAGACTTTTTGATCTTAGAGAGGGACAGCGCTGGCAACTGCAATATTTGCCGAGTGGTTGAGTGGAGATGATGGATCAAATCACCGATGGTCCGCAACTCATCGACCTTGACTCGTAGAGGCAGTGTTTGAATGCAAGGACCCAGCATCCGCTCGATGCCTGGTATAGTCGCGGTGCGTCCAGAGAAGACAGAGCCAAAGGTGATATCCTCGGATCCAGTGATTGCCGACCACATCCATGAAAGACAGGCTTGAAAGATTGCCTGGGAACTAACGCCAAGCCGCGAAGCCGTGTGCCGAGTCGTCTGTGGATCAAGATGGACCTCCCAGGATGTTGATAAGATGTCGGGACTTGCTACCGCGACAGTACGGAAATTGGGTACCTGGCTGTTTGCGGCTCCCTGGAGGTATTCGGCCCAGAACTCGTAGGCCGCAGCGTCGGTTTGATGTGCTTCGTGGGCGTCAATCCGTGGTGCAATGTGACGGAATTGCGGCCTTGGGAGAAGCCTTTTCTGTTGAGAAAGAAGGTCCAGGTCGTCAAGCAAAAGGTCAAAAGACCAGCCGTCGTAAAGGGCATGATGTAATCTCAGCATCATATGGGGTCCACGTTCGGGTGTTTCCTCAACGATTTGGACCTGAAACGGCCGCTCAAGGAAAGAGAGCAGCTCGATGGGTGACTCGCTGAACTCATCGACAACCACAATCTGAGTTGGCCGGAGGCTGTCCCAAACCACTTGAACAAGGTTGTTTTTTGAGTGTATGAAACCAGAGCGGATAATTTCGTTTTGAGCAGCAACCTCGGACAGCCAGCTTCCCACAGAAGTGGCGGTGGTACCCTTGGGGAAGGCAACCTTCATCGCGTTGATATACAGTCGAGGGTCCCTGAGGGTCTCTGACAGCATAGAGACTTGGAGAGATGTGCATTTCCAGACTCTTCTGATATCTCCGACTTTCTCCTTCTGCACTGGGTCGGCTGCAAGGGCCCGCAACAAGTCGTTTGATTCGAGCGACCCTGCCTCGTTGCCCAAGCAGGGACTGTTTTCCGACTCAGGAACGTGACCCTGAACCTGGCCGTACAGATCGTATACTGTCTTGGCATTCAGAACTGCCAATGTGGCGATTTGGTATCCTTCATCTCGTATGCGGGTTGCGAAATCGATGGACGAGAGAGAATCCATTCCAGCGGAAGCCAGTCTCGTGTCGGGCGAGACAGCCGAACTCAAGACCTCGCCCGCAATACGGCACAAAAGAAGTAATAATGCGTCCTCGGAGGCGGCGGGGGTGGTGTTGTCCGCGCGGAGACTTTGGGTGGCGACATAGTCTTGCTTCAGCCGCTGCCGGTCAATCTTTCCGGATGGCAGACGAGGGAACGTCTTGAGGATGACGACGTCAGTTGGGATCATGAAAGCTGGTAGCCAATCATGGCAAGTCTCCATGATACGTTCCTCCATCCCTGCTTCTTTCTCGACAGCTGCAAATGCAACCAGGAGGTTGGAAATAACGCAGACAAAAGCACTGTGGCATCCGTCTGTACGCAGAATAGCGTGCTCAATCTCGCCGAGTTCCAGTCGCTGGCCGTTTAGTTTCACCTGGCCTTCTCCCACCCGACCGAGACATTCTATGGTTCCGTCGGGTCGCATGAGTGCTTTATCACCAGTTTTGTAAACAATTCCAAAGTCGGTATGGACAAAAGCGGCTTTCGTCTGGTCGGGTCTGTTGATGTATCCGGTTGCAAGTTGAAGTCCACCCACGGCCAACTCTCCGGCTTGCCCAATAGGAAGCAACTCAAATGTCTGGGCCTTGTCGTCTTCAGGAATGCCAATGACGAATGCTGAGACGGTGTCCAATGGGAAGCCAATGCATTTAGGCGTAGTCCCATTTGAGAAAGCGGGTTGCAATGTGCTATAGGCCGGTTAGCGCACGAGCCACAAAGCCCAAAAAGGGGGGGTATAATGCCGTATACTCCTTACCAATGAATCGTGGCTTCAGTGGGCCCATACATGCCCCAAAGAAGGGACGCTTGGTCAGGACCACCGGCAAACTCATCAACCACGGGCTGTGTGAGCATCTCGCCGATGGTTAGTAAAAGCCGCAGGCAAGGAGCATTGGCTCTACTTTTCAACAAGCTGCCAGCAACTGACGGCGTGAGCTCGCACGCATCGACGTTGAGTTTTCGAATAACTCCAGGAAGGTCGGTCAGCATGCTAGCTCGGTCACAAGAGACGAGAGTGCTGCCGCGAAATAAGGGAAAATAGATCTCGAAGACAGAAACATCAAACGTGGGCGCAGCAAACTGTAGAAATCGGGTGAAAGGCGGCAAGTGCCTGTCATGGGCCAAGAGGCTCTGCGTAGCGGCCAGATGGGAGATTGCCACCCCCTTGGGCATTCCAGTCGATCCAGACGTGTACATGACATAAGCAAGGTCCTGCTCAGTAGGTATGCGAGCCATATTGTTTTTTGTGTCAGAATCAGCACACCTGTACTGGGTGCAATCATCCACGCAAATGGTGGCAATCCGGCGGTCTTCTGGAATTCTGTCCTTGTGCGAAGGACTGACCAGGATAATCCGGGCCTTGACATCGTTGAGAATGAATCTGATGCGCTCAACTGGGGCATCAAGGTTCAGAGGACAAAATGCACCGCCGGCTTTGAGGATTGCGAGTTGGGCAATATACAGTTGCGGGCTTTGCGGTACCATCAAGGGAACCACGAACTGGTTCCGGTATGATTCTTCAGGAAGAGAACGTGCCAGTTTTGATATATTGGCGGCCAAGTTGTCTGAAAGTTCGTGAAGCTTGCGGTATGAGAACGATGCTCGGTTTTCAAGTCCCGAGAAATACTCGAGAGCCGGAAGCGTGTCCGTAGAGCCTGGCTGAACAAGTTCATGGAGCAGACTGGGACCGCGCAGTCTAGTGGCGTGAGGATTCAGGACAGAGAGTCCCAACGCCTCATATGAACCCATCCAGGCAAATTGGGAGACGTTTGGTCTCCGTGTAAATCGAGCCGGGGTACGTAGGCGCTGTTCAGGGGAAACAGAATGTGGAGGGGAGATCTGATTTTCCGAAACGCGCAGGCAGAAACCCTCAGGCTCGGGGTACTTTCAGTGGGTTAGCAGTGGCTCATAGTGATGACTGTTGGCTACTTACGGGGCTACCTGCTGCTCACACTCGTGTTCTGTTGGAGTTCGAGAAGGGGTCCCCTTCTGGCTGACACGGGCCAGCTAGGTACATGTATGGGCACACGAGGCGTACGTATGCGGGCAAACAACACAGCTTCGAGAGCCCAAATGTCGGTACTTGTATCAGTACAGCCGGGTACATTCCACGAGAGCGGTGCAAGATCCCGTGGCGTGCATGTGGCATGCAATCTGGATCGCGGTCAGCGCAATTCCCTTGGCCCTGATTGGTGGGCGTCCAAAGGCTGTCATGTACGACTCCCCTGGCAGCCCAATCACTGACAGCGGTTTGTCGCGTGCCGACGGAGCTTGGTTTGTGGGTGAGCGGGCTGGGCGGCTGGGCGAAGCGTCACGATGGCATTCTCTTCCTGGTCACAGCGGGTGCTTAGGCTGCTTCGGGCAGGCTGGCGTACCAGTGGTGACTGGATGTGGTTTGGACTCGACGATCACGAATCTCTCCGTTGCAGCGGGAGATGCAGTGCGTGAGGAGTGACGGACAAGGCGCAACGAGCAAAACTGCCGTGAGATGGATGGAGGGTGCAGTGCAGGCAGGCAGGAAAGGGCCGAGGTTGTGGGACCACGATGATGGGATGGCAGCAACACTGGTGGGTAATAAGCGAATCAGCGGTTGGGCTGCCGTGCCAATTTCCAGTGTGCTGCGGGCAGGCACGCATCCATTGCTTAGGTTTGTTTCCGGGGGATAAGATTTGCAAGTTGTGGAATCACTACGACTGTACCTACTTCAGCTCCAGAATAAGTGCTACGGAATCTGCTGCATAAATCATGAATCTGGAGTACGGGCATCATGCTAGCTCAACCTGAGAGCCGTCCAGGATTGTGCGCTCGTGGGATCCCATAGGGCGGCGAAATATGGCCCAGGTGTAAGTAGAGAGAAGAAGAAGCCCTGTTGCTACTGCCGCCATCCTTTTGGGAGTTCTATCAATCTGGAGATTAATTACATCATGACTGGGAGGAGGGGCGGATGGTTCGTTGCTGCTGCTGCTGCGGACAATGTTGCTTTTTGTCTGGCTGTGCGCGTAGTGTCTTGCATAGTGCATATATGAGCGTGCAATAGATCTCTATTATATATGCATAGGTAGTTAGGTATGTATGTACATAATGTAGGTTGACAGTCGCCGTCATCGAACGGCTCGTCGGGCCCCGATGAGAACTCGCTGGGTAGATGGGATGGAAAATGACTGCTGCTGCTGCTGCTGCTGCATGTGAGGGCATCTTTGGGCTGCATGAACTGGGAAGGGATTTGGCATTCCATGCCCGTGCACCCCGGGCGCCCAGCGCCAACAGCCGCTCCAATCCGTTTAAGAATCGGATACAGTAGTAGGTACGTAATAATGCAGCCCGAACTCCCCAAGCTGGTACATTTCCATCTCAGTCTACACAGCAACCAACTTGACACCGTACGCCACGCCGTGAACAGGTAGGATGAACGGGACGCCGCGTGAAAAACAGAGGCTGTCGAGACCGATAGCGAGCAAACCCCTCGTTACCTGTACGGGGCTCCCAGCGGACCACGATGTGTGTGCTATTGCCCCTCCTTCCCTACTTAGACGCCTAAGAGGTACACAGTAGTGGCATCCCAGGATCGGGGCCCGAGGTCGTCGATGGTCCCGGCCAACAGCCGGAAAAGCACGACGCCGGCGCCATTTTCCTCTCGTGCCCGCCCAACCGCATTGGCCGATTGCGGCTTTTTGCGGCTTTTTCTGTCCTGTGGTGTGGCATCCTGGAGCCTCGACAGCCAGCAGATGCTCCCGTCTTGGCATGGCATGTGTCTCGCTTTCCACCCTCGGCGGGGCTGATGACTCCGATGCTGGCACGTCAGCCCCCGACCCCCGGTTCGCCAAGGAGCGCTGGTCTTCAGCGTCGGATCAGATTAATCTTATCAGATGATCAGATAAAATTTTTTCAGTCGCTCGGCCCAATCACGGCCCCCGGGGTGGAACGACCGCGTGCTCCGTAATCGTACGGCCGGCTCCCCATCGCATCGGTCATCGCAGCGGCTTCACGCACAACGCAGGGGCGGTAACCCAGTTCGAGCACTATGCCCGTGGACGGTGGGGTGACTCTCCCAGAACTTGCATGAGCTAGTGCAGTCGTTACAGGTACAGCTTCACTTCTTACGCTGGTCTTGGGCGCGACTAAAACCGGGAGGGGCAAAAAGTCTGTTGTTGTGCTGTACCTACTGCCCCTGGCCACTGGAAGGTACAAACCTTGACTGACGAAGGGCGTGGGCTCGGCATGTTGTTGACAGGTTGGCAAGGCGATGAAGCATCACCGTAGCTACCAAAGGCCGGGTGCGTGCTGTCTTCCCGCAGATTTGCACTTCTTGTGATGGCTTGAAACACCTCGTAGGTCTCCGAGAAGTCCCAGCAATCACGGCCGAACTTACTCGGCCGGCCCAGCTGCGCAGTACTGGGATCCATTGGAAGGCCCGGCTTCTAACCAAGGCCTTGCCCTGCTCACTCATCGCCCATGTAGCCTGGATATATGCGCCTGGCCAGTCTAGGTACGAATCCTTCTACACCGGCTCACTGAGCTGCAATCGTTGAACTACTATGCTAGGTCGATAGCCGGGTGGGTGGGTGGCATAGGTCAATGTTGTGGGAAGCTCAGGATGAGAAGTTGGAAGCAAGTACCGGAGGACTGGACAGATCAGAGGTACCATAGTACAAAATCGGTCAAAGGGGGAGGCGGGACCGTCAGTCCGGTCGGTACTTTGGTCTACCAGGTCTCACCAGCATCCATGGCTCCATGGCTGGCATTGGAACTCGCCCGGTTGACCAGATCAACACCGGCCAGCCAGACCCCCAGGTTACCCGTCTACCTTCCGCGGAATACCGGGCCTGCGTTCTCTTCGCCCAGCCTCGTACACAGCGGCAAGAGGAACCCGGGAGACAGCGGCAGTGTGCCCCGTTGGCCCGGTGTATAAAGTACCCAAGTGTTAACACAATAAAACATCTTATGCCTCCCCGTGGGACTTGTTGTGGTGGCGAGGCAGTCGGGTTGTCGGGGTCGTAGACACACGGCTTGCCCTCCCACCACATCGAGCCCCGAGGCAGACCTGGTGCCTTCAAACGACCGATGCCGGGTTTTCCTCGTGAGGCAGTAAGCGAGCAGGGTCCAGTCCCGTTCCGGCTCGTGGGGCAGTGTTTTTTCTTTTCTTTTCGTGCTTTTTCCCTCGTCGGGACTACGAGGAGGTAATCCACTTGGGCGTCTGCTGGTGGCCGTGCTAGGGCAGGAGTCGATGCAGATCCATCTTATCTGATCCGAAGATAAGGCCGATGTCGCTAGGTAGGGCCTCTCCACCTCGACGCCGAGTATCCGCAGCCGGCATTTCGCAGGGGAGAACCCAGTTTTCCCACGCGGCGAGGCGTCGTATCGCTGGCTGGCTGACTGGGCTCCAGAGGTTTCGTGGGTGGCTGTTCCCCGCAGGTCGTACGCGTGCTTCCGTGCGTACGTACTTGTTTTTGGTCGGCGGGAAAAGCTCTGAACCACCCTGGCTTGCCTGGCTCACCTGGCTGGCTGGCAGCATGGGTCCCAGAGGAGCCAACTCTGTTGCGGCTCGCTTGGCAACGGGAAACATCTCGGACTGTCCTGTCAAGCCGGTACGTCCTCGGGGAGGGCAGGGTCGGCCGTTGCGCGGAAACGTCCAGCTCGTAAACTGAAAGGAGGCGCCGGTAGTCAGCAGCAGTTGGGGAGCTGGTCTCAACACGTCATGGCACGCCGGCGGCCTGTCATATGGGATGCCAACCAGATCTCGTCCCCTCGGCGGCGCTGGCCCAAGCTGCTGGCGAGAGGCGCCGTGCCTCGTGCCTCGATTGCCTCGCACCCACTTCTGAGCAAGTGTTAACCCGCCTTTGAAGCGGGGTTGACCACCAATGCCGCCGGGCCAGTCAGGCGGAGACAGGCCCGATTGTCGTCATTACGTCTTCCGTACTTCTTATGTACCCCCTCAACCGCCCAGTCAGAGGTACTTGGAGATACCTCGACCGCCGGAACCCCTCGACGCCCGCCTCCAGCGCCCAGATCCGCGCATTAGCCGCCCTTCCTAGCTCTATAACATGCGATGCTCTCGGCCGTCATACCATTTCGAGAAACGCAGGGTCTCGTTACAGGGATACAACGAGTCGAAAGCTCTGGCTCTCCCATTCTCCCGCGCCGGTTCCGGGTGTAGATAGATACAAATAGGACCCTATTTACAAGACTTCCCCAGCTTTGTCATATTGACCATCCACGAGCCTTCTCCTCCTCCTCCTTTCCAACCCCACGGACTCTGCTGCCACGCTCCTGTGAATTGCCTCATTGTTACACCTCTCGGCTCTCTCCGAGACCGTTCGCCCCCCTCCCGGAGACAGAAGCGTCTCCCCAACACTTGTTTCGCTACCTCCCCCCCGGGCACCTGTCACGGTATCCCCCAAGCCGCAAAGTCACCCGAGTGGCTTGGCGACGCCTCTCCCGTCCCATTCGGAACCCTCAGCACAATCTCCATCATGTCCCCCCACAGTTTGGTAGGCAGCCATATCGATGGCCCGCCTTCCAGCAACGGCTACACCAATGGCCACGCCAACGGCCACACCAACGGCTTCCATGCCGTACCCAGCGTGAATGGACACGGCGCCGAGAAGAGGTCGCACCTGAGAGCCACTCCCATGGGCGAGGTGCACGACCTTGTCTGTGTAGGCTTCGGGCCTGCCAGTCTCTCCATCGCCGTGGCGCTTCACGACTCGCTCGAAAACGGGGAGCTGGCCAGGTCACAGGCCTCCCCCCCGAAGGTGCTCTTCTTGGAGAAGCAGAAGCAATTTGCGTGGCACGCCGGCATGCTGCTGCCGGGGGCTAAGATGCAGATTTCCTTTATTAAGGATATGGCCACGCTCCGCGACCCGCGTTCCCATTTCACCTTCTTGAACTTCCTCCAGAGCCAGAACCGGTTGATCGACTTCATCAACCTGAACACCTTCCTCCCGGCCCGCTCCGAGTATGAGGAGTACCTCCGCTGGTGCGGCGAGCACTTCGACGAGGTGGTCCGGTACGGCCAGGAAGCCGTGGCCGTCTCGCCGGTGACCACGTCCGAAGGCACCCCCGTGTCCCAATTCGACGTCTCCTCCAGGAACATCAAGACTGGCGAGATCACCACCGTGAGGGCCAAGAACGTCATCATGGCCGTTGGTGGCCAGCCCAACATCCCCAAGTCTCTGCCAGCAAGCCACCCCCGAATTCTGCACTCTTCCCAGTACGCGCACCTGGTGCCATCTATCCTGGACAGGCGCGATGCCCCCTACCGGGTGGCCGTCGTCGGTGCCGGCCAGAGCGCGGCCGAGATTTTCAACAACATTCAAACACTATACCCCAATTCGCAGACCTCCCTCATCATGCGGTCTGAGTTCCTCAAGCCCAGCGACGACTCCCCCTTGTAAGTTCGGACAGGCGCTGTACGTGATGGTATGCCAACGGGGTGCTGACTTTTCCATGACAGCGTCAATTCCATCTTCAACCCCTCTTACGTCGATGATTTGTACCCCCGCTCCTCCAAGAGCCGATCCTCCGTTCTCAAGGACGCCCGCAGCACCAACTATGGTGTCGTGCGCCTGGAGCTCATCGAGCACCTGTACGAGCGCATGTACGAGCAGAGACGGGAGTTCGGCCCCGACGAGCGGCGCTGGCCGCACAGGATCCTGGCCGCGACGGACGTGGTCGGCCTCGAGTCGGACGACATCGACCACGAGACCATGCGCCTCCGCCTCCGGTCGCTCCGCGAGCCGGCCGGGGCCCACGGCGACGCCGACGGCTTCGTCGACGGCGCCCAGAGCGTCCTCGACGTCGACCTCATCATCGCCGCGACCGGCTACCAGCGGACTTCGCACCTGACCATGATGGAGCAGTGCGGCGACCTGCTGCCGGCGGCGACGGATGCCGCGCAGGCCAAGATCGGAGACCACGGGGTGCAGGTCGCGCGCGACTACAGCGTCCAGTTCGCGCCTGGCAAGGTGGCCGAAGGATCCGGCATTTGGCTGCAAGGATGCAACGAGAAGACGCACGGAGTGAGTATCCATATTCCCGCCTTCATGCACGCCATAAACTCGAGAGAAACACGGCTAACTCCCCCCGCCAGTTGAGTGACACCCTGCTGTCGGTGCTGGCCACCCGCTCAGGAGAGATTGTCGAGTCTATTTTCGGCAAACCGCGTCGTAATAACAAGATGTACTAAGTAAGCACGGTAGAGAGGACGGAGATACCTAAAAAAGAGGACGCCAGAGTACCCGACGGGCCTTGGTTCCTGCACGTTTGAGCCATAGATACCAATTTGTACATAAAGAATTTTCTGTTACTACCCTAAGAACACACCTTGAATATCATATGCCAGGTTCCAGTGGTCTTTTCTCGCGCACGATTAATCTTTGGGAATGGCGGCCCGACCTCGGACTGGGGGAACTTGGGTTACTCCCGTGTTGCTTTTTTATCTTGACTGGTACGGAGTATAAAGACTAAAAGTGCGATTATGACCCCTCGGTCTGCCTGGAGCGGATGGATCAGGCCGTTGGGGCTCGAGGCTTTTTGGCGTACTTACCTATATCATTATGGGATGGGATGCCCTAGCTCAGTAAAGCTCCCCCAGCCAGACCGTTCCAGAACCCCTGAAACGGCGCGCTAACCCACCTACGGGTCGGCCCAGGACGACTGGGGTCCCTCTCCCATAGTATCTATTGGATGGGATTGGAGATGCTTTCACGAGCAGGGTGTCCCTGGAAAAGAGTACGGTGGCATCATGGGATGACACCCAACGCGTCCCTTGTATTCTATCTGCTCACGTCTACATATCTATCCATACGGTCACACGTATTGAGTACTTACTTATCTGCTCAAGCAACTATTCACTGCTGTAGGCAAGGGCCCCTTGTGCTTGTTTCTTATTTTTGAATTCCGCTCGCGATTGACTTTTGAGAGATACGAGGTGTCGTGCATCTTGTTCTAGTGGAGGGAACCTTGAGAGTGCCACCACGGTCGAGCTCGCGAAATTGCATTCCACAGCGCATCATCATTCACATCCGCCCCGGCCCGGCCCCAATCCCCCCCCCCCCCCCCCCCCGCCTCACCATGTTCGGAGCGTCCAACCGCGGCATCTACTTTGCCGCGGCCGTCGTGCCGGCGCTGGTCGGTCTCCTCGTTCTCTTCCTGTCGCCCGCCAGCCTCGAGGCCGTGTCGGGGGCGCTGTTCCCGCCCGGCGGCGGTGGCAGCAGTAGCGACAACCCCGCGCCCTATACGCTGCCGCCGGTAAGCAACATCCGGTGTTCTTTATTGCCCCTTTCCCACACGAACAACCCCCGCCACCACTCCTGTTACGCTTTGTTTCTGGCGTGCTGGCCCGAGGGCGCTCCGAAACCTGCCCCCCCGAACAACCTGTTGTAGGAAAACAAATACTGACCCCGCATGCCGTAGCTCCCCTACGCCTACGACGCGCTCGAGCCCTACTTCGACGAGGAGACGATGCGGATTCACCACAGCAAGCACCACCAGACGTACGTGAACAACCTCAACGCGGCGCTGCGCGACCAGCCGGCGCTGGCGGCGCTCGCGGCCGAGGACCTGGTCGGCAGCCTCGCGCGCGTGCCGGCGGCGCGGCGCGGCGCCGTGCGCAACAGCGCCGGCGGCCACGTCAACCACAGCTTCTTCTGGCGCGGGCTCACGCCGGGCGGCGCGGCGCTGCCAGCGGACGCGGCGCTCGCCGGGGCGCTCGCGGCCGCCTTCGGCAGCGTCGACGCCTTCCGCGCCGAGTTCGAGCGGGCGGCCGCCGGCGTCTTCGGCTCGGGCTGGGCCTGGCTCGTCCGCGGCGCCGACGGCGGCCTGCGCGTCGTCGCCACCGCCAACCAGGACAGCCCCCTCATGGGCCCCGCCGTCGTCGGCCCCGCCGCCGCCGGCACCCCCCTCCTCGCCCTGGACGTCTGGGAGCACGCCTACTACCTCAAGTACCGCAACCAGCGGCCCGACTACATCAAGGCCTTCTGGAGCGTCGTGAACTGGGACGAGGCCAGCGCGCGGTACGAGGCGAGCTCGACATCGTGAGGCGGCTATTTGGGTCACCCGGGGCACCTAGGTATCTGAATAAAAGGATGAGAGCTATCTCCAAGTGCATCTTCCCGCTCTAGTCTGCATTGTCGTCGTCCTTGGAACATGGCGGCCCCGCCGACCGTTACGTGGACCGCGGGCGCCGTTACTGTTGCATCTCCAAGGTTCACCGGCCTCATTGCCAATAAAGGTGCCAAGGCTGGACCGTGATTTTTATTTGCGTTCACTGGGCCCGACCCGAGCTACGTACGCGATGACGCACATGAATGACCAACGCTATCCCGAATCTTGACGTGCTGGGCTCTTTCGTCAAATATATGCGTGCTAGCCCGTACCGGCTCGGCAGGGCCGGCCAGTTTCACTGCTCTCCACAGGAAGCCAGACCCCGAGGCCGACGACCGCCGTGCCGCGTTCACCCCAAGCGGCACCCGGTGGCCCCCTTCGGCGACCAGGTACTCGTTCCTCCGCCACCTCTGGCAGCCGCACGGGCCGGTCTGGACGAGGGAGATGAGTTCGTTCAACACGAAGAGTTCCACCTTGAGTTTGATGCTGTAGACGACGGGCTTCATGGTGGTTTCGATCAGGAAGTTGTCCGTGTAGTAGGCCAGCATCAGGGCGAGGTCGAGCGTGACGACGAGGACGAAGAGGGCGAGCAGCTGGCGGAACATGGTCTTGACGCGCGGGCCCTGCACGGACTGGAGCTGGCTGAAGACGCGGGAGGACTCGTACACGTAGAGGCCCGAGATGGCGCCCTCGAGCAGCGTGATGATGGCGAGCTGGGCGATCTCGAAGACGTGGAAGACGCGGCGGAGCGCCGCCGCGCGCGGCGGGCCCGCGTTGGACGCGACGAACAGGGCCGAGGTGGGCACCTGGACGGCGAGGAAGACGGCGGCGGCGGCGACGAGGATCCAGCGCCGCCGGTGCTTCGGGCCCACCACCAGGTGCAGCCGCGAGAAGAGCACGAGCCACTGGCCCAGGGTCATGAGCCACCAGCCCAGGTTGGAGACGATGCTCGCGGGCACCGGCCCGGCGACGCCGTAGAGCCGCACCATGGAACCCGTGGCGTGGGCGACGACGCCCGTGTTGGCCGCGCAGATGGACCAGTAGTAGAGGGAGTGGCGGCTCTTGAACATCCGGAACGTGATGATGTAGACCTCGAGGCTGCCCCAGCAGGCGATGGCGAAGAAGCCCGCGATGAGCAGGACGAGGTACGTGGGTTCCTCCTCGAGGATGGAGCCCCCGAAGCCCTTCGCCGGCATCGCTTCGGGTCGCCACCGGGGAGGCCGGCCGGGCAGGTAAGGAGGAACGGGTCTGGGTCGTGGGTGCGTCTCGCTTGGCTCCCGTCCAGATCGGTAAAGGGGGAAGGGGGGAGGCCGTGTCGGAACATTCAGCCAAGGTGCCGAGAAGGTAAGAGCATCGCTAACTCTCCTAGCAGACGAGACCCTGCCATTCGCCGGAGAGCGGACGCGGAGGGTGGCTTGGACCCGAAGTGAGGCTGGGGACGGTTTATGAAGAGCCAGCGTTGCCTGTTCGATCCGTCCAGAGCCCTGTGCCCTCCATTCGCGGCGGCAACGATGGGTTTCCCCGTATGGGGTCGTCGAGGGCTAAGAACCATTAAACTTCGGAGATGACATGTAGGGCCTCTCGGCTCGCTCCCGCTGGGGAGAATCTCGGGGGCGGGCAGGACCTGGTGGCCCGGGAATTCCGGGCTTCTCCTCGGTCGTGGAATCTGGCATGGCGTTGGCTGGCAGCTAGAGAGAGAAGGCAGGTCAGTGTTTTCCCATAGCTACATCACCGGGCACGTATTTACTGGATCTCCAAGCCCCCACGGGCAAATCGATCGGTCCGCCGTTTGGCCCCCTCGTAAGGGCTGCCACGGGACTAGGAGACTATACGAGGTTGACGGCCAGTCATTCTGGGTTTTCGCTACGGCCACGGTGAATGAAGTGTTACCCACGTTCTGTGGTCCCGTCTGGGACCACTGTTCAGCCGTGGCTCCATAGAATTGCCTGCCTCCTTGTAAGTCGCGACTTCACAGCCTCGTCATAGGGGCTCTCAAAGGGGACTTTAGAGTTTTCTTGGCCGCCATCCACACCCGCTACTCCCCAATCATGTCCCAGGAACGTCGCTCTCCAGCAGAAATGCACGAGACTAGCGACCGAGTGCTTCTCCATCGCAACACCGCGACGAGAGGTTGACCATTCGTTACTGAGGTCGGCATGATCACATCAAGCGTATTCTTGCGTGCAACAGTGACGGTTCCGGTAAAGACCTGCCCAGCTTGTGTGTGTACGATGTGTCTAACAGCGATGCTTCCTTGGTATTGCATCTGTCCGAGAAACACCCGCGACCATAAACTCAAGGGGGTGAGGGGAGCTTGACTGACTCTCACGATTGGATCGATGTGTGTGTGTGTGTGTGTGTGTGTGTGTGTGTGTGTGTGTGTCAACGACTTACGATTTGGGTGTCGTGTGCTCCTTTTGTGTGCAGTCTTTCGCCTCGCCGGCTCCTCCATCTTCTTTTCCCAACCATCTCAACTACAACTATCGGGCTTGGCTCACGCCAAACAAGAGAAGCATTTTATCCTATGAGCACTAGACAGCACATTGAAAAGTGAGCCATGCGCGTACCACGCCGTGCGCCGAGGCGCCAAATGGCACCGTTGGTCCTTCTCCGACGTGGTTAACGTGCTCGCTACCATGTGGCAGATGCATTTCCTACTTCCCCATGCACCTGGTCGTCGCCGGATGTAAATGAATGAAGACTTCCGGTGCCAACCTAATTTGAACGTCTTCAAGCGGATGCGGCACCTGTCAGACCTGGCCTCCACTGTGGCTGTGGCAGAAGGGGGGTTTCCCAAATCATCCAGGATCGGAGGCGCGGGTTCGTGTACCGGATCGTCTCTAAAGCTTGTTACTGTCGAGCTCTATGATTTCGGACGGTATATAGGGTTTGGCGCAACCCCACGACGACACTTGTAATGGTGATGAAGGACAATGCCGCCACAAACCCGGACACGGACCGACGACACCCGCGTTCGCTGGCACCAAAGACAAGGAGAAGGAGGTTTTTTTTTATCTGCCAGTGACTCGATGTATGTACACCATTCTTGCCAGCTGTAGCTGTACCAGTCAGTCACACCTGCGACGTCGGTCTGGGGAATTCCGAGGGCGTCGACGAAGCGCTTCGTAGACTGCTGACATGTGCGTCTCAGACCAAGACATGGTTTGCGGCCGGGATCTTGTCTCCCACGTGCGATGGACTCTACACTTCCGATCACCCGGTTCCGGTCGGATGCCGCCTCCGACGCTACCCCCAAGAGTCTCCTGCCGGGAGCCTGCCCTTTGACTGGCCAGCCAGCTCGGCACGGCCCCGTGAGCCGGGCACACGAGCCAGCACACACTCCCCCCCCCCTCGATTCGAGATTGGCTTTTGCGGTTATCAAGACGCTACCCGGGGCCCGCACGCGGGAGTTTGCCGCTCAGTTACTCGCAAACCAGGCCCCAAGTGCCGAAAGCCCTGGCCGTCGGCAGCATGGACCCTTGACTACACACACTCACAAGATCCTCGAGCCGAGTGCTAAACGGCTTAGCAGGCCTTAGTGGCCAAGCTCTATACAGCGAGAGAAACCTTCCGTATGGCTGTTGACATTGCCATGGCGTTGGCGAGTCAGCCAGCTGTCGGAAGCGAGCCGCGATCGGTCCCTGTCATGGTTCGATTGATGAATATCAGCACTTATCGTGTTAATGTTTTCTCAAACGAGGTGCCAAATTTTGGGCTCGATGATACCCTCTGTCTATCCAGTCTGTGCCCCGGCAGGTCGCCGTGGGATGGGCCAGCTGCTAGACAAAATCAGTCCGTGAAAGTGAGAGGGATTCTTGACCTGAACTGTCCACAAACCTGGAGCTGCTGCATACGACGCATCTATTCACTGATTTGGGCTGGTCTTTAGTTTTCGTGGGAATTACGCCCTAGTCTGATGAACGACAGCTTCAATCAAGAACACCCGGCTCACAAGACTCTGCGGACGAGGACAACTGCCGTGAAGAGTCTCCTCATACCTTCGCACGCCTTGCTTCTATTTTGATGTCGCGATAACCGGCAGGAACGGACCTTTCGTTGGAGTGATGAGCACTTATAAGCACTGCTTCCATCGCTCGATATTCGACCACGTCTCACTGGCCGCCATGCTGATCACCCTCGCCCAGGTGCCAGCGCAGTGCGCCGGCCGGCAAAAGTTACTTGAGGCTCCAGCTGGGACACTGGGCCATAGCCTATTGCATGCGAGTCCTGTTGAGTTCTCATCGAGATCTAGGGCCTCCACGAGGTAGTCGAGGTTGGCGACCACGATCGCCCCGGGCTCTTCTGCCAGCGGCGCACTCATTCCCATACCGACCCCGAGAGATGCCCGGGGAGGCGCCTAGGTCTGCGTTTCTCCCGCAAAGTTGGACACATATTGACGCAGTGGCAGACCCGCACTCGTGGTGAAAGCTCCACACAGTCTTTGGCAGTACGTCCGACAGCTTTTCCAACATATGATCATCATTCGATATCCCGAGCGTCGGCATCAAGGAAGCCGGTATTCTTCGTGCGCCGACACTGATCCGTTGCTTATCGATTTTGGATATTCCACCAGTGACGAGAGCCCGGCTGACTGCCCTCTCCTTGAGCCTACGACCTGCAGGAGACCCTTCATCTGCCGGCTCGTTGAGGTGAAATCCTCGGCACTTTTTTCAATTCCTATCCGGGACTGCCTGTCGTATGTGACAGCGGCAATCTGCCGGGGCGTGGGAGACAATTAGCCCTCCGGCAACGTTGTATCAGCCAAACAACTTCCCCCAGTGATTTATGCAGCTGCCCACTGTCGCCTGCATAGGTAAGTACATACTTCCAAACCTCTTATTAGATACGCGGCGCAGTTTGGATCAGGCAATCCCATGTTAGGGCTTGTCTTTCGAGAGCACTCTAGGTAATTCCTGGGCGAAGGGGCATTGAGGCTTCAAGTCATGTTCCAATTCGCCATTTTCATGGGAGAGCTCTTGAAGAGGGTACGTTGATGCCCAAGCCCCGTTTACTGTGGCAGGTAACCTCACTCATATATCTGGCAGCTAATCGGGCCAAACAGGTTACACTGGCGGAAAGGCACGCGCACATGCCCACTTCGGATCTTACATTTCTATTCTCATAGCTGCATTATTCCTCACTGAATCGTCGCCGGCACATTCCATTCTCTCGATCGGTGTCATAGCCATGCCGCCCGTTGTTATTTCGGACGGAAACCGCCCGTTCGCTTCCAGAAGAAGCCCTTGGGGTCGACCTCCTGCGCCACGCGCCGGGCAAAGGCGGCGTTCTCGGGCTTGAGCCGGCCGAAGTAGTCCTGGCGGTAGAAGCCGTAGTTCATGAAGACGGGCAGGAAGCCCTCGTGCAGCTTGCCGGCGCGCTGCCACTCGGCGACGCGGCGCTCGACGCCCGTGTACGTGGCCTCGACGACGTCGGCCATGCGGTCGTAGCTGGCGGGCAGCAGGAAGCTGTAGTTGATCTCCACGATGACGCGGTCGAAGTCGTCGTCGGCGTCGATGAGGTCGGGCCCGCGCGCGCGCGCGGCGGCGGCGATGCGCCGCGGGAACGGCTGGTACGCCACCGAGGCCACGATGCCCGGCTCGAGCTGCACGGCGCCCGAGGCGTTGCGCCAGTGCGCGTGCAGCTCGTCGAGGAAGCCGACGTGCGCCGCCGCCGGCAGCGGGATCGTCTCGGTCGAGATGTCGACCACGGACGCCTTGACGATGACCCAGTTGCTGCCGCCGATCAGCTGCGCGTACGTCTGCACCTTGCACGTGTTGAGGACGGGCCCGGCGTCGGTGAAGTTCTTGAAGATGTGCTCGGGCACGTTCACGCCATCGTAAAAGAGGAAGAGGATCCACGAGTCGACGGCGCTGGCCGTCGACCGCTCGGCCGTGACGATGACGGCGGCGCGGTCGTCGTCGTTGTACTCGGTGAAGTCGCGGACGGCGCGCAGCAGCCGCGCGTCGGTCGCCGGCGAGCGCAGGTACACGAGGTTGCCGCCGTAGACGTTGCCCTGGCGGTACGTCTGCAGCACGTAGGCGGTGACGATGCCGAACAGGTTCCCGCCGCCCTTGAGGGCGCGGAACAGGTCGGGGTTGCGCGCCGCCGACGCCGTCGTCACCGTGCCGTTGGCCAGCACCACCTCGAACTCGACCACCGACGACGCCGCCCACCCGTACTGCGCCGACATGTACGAGAGCCCGCCGCCCAGCACCAGGCCGCCCACGCCCGTGTTGCCGATGCGCCCGCCCACGAACGTCCAGCCCGTCCCCTGGAGCTGCGCCGCGATCTCGTCCAGCCGGATGCCCGGCCCGACCCGGGCGATGCCGGTCTCGCGGTCGAGCAGCACCTGGTCCAACTTCTGCGTCGAGATCAGGGGGCCCCCCCGGACGCTCGAGAAGTAGTTGTTGGGGTTGTGCCCGCCCGACTTGATCGCAAAGGTCTCGCCGTTGTCGTTCAGCACCTTGACGATGACGGCCACCTCCTCGGCCGACTTGGGAAACATGATGCATGTGGGCTTGAGGGCAGCGCACGACGAGGACCAGTAGTCACTCTGCTCGATGCCGTAGGCTGGGGAAATGGGGTACTCGACGTCAATGGACGAGGTCTCGGCGACGGTCGAGCAGGTGTCGGCGCGGGCCAGCCCTAGGAGGCTGGCCGTCAGCAGTGCTAGGGAGAAAAGGGGGGCCATGATACTGTCGCCAGCCAGAAGAGTGATGCTGCCCAGAGTCCTTAAAGACGCTTTGGCAGCTTGATGAGCCTTCTTCTTCCCTTTCTCCAGCCTCCAGGCCCCTTTTTATAAGCAGCTTTTCCTTCTCTCCCCGGCAGTCTAATACTGCCCATCATTTTCACGTAGCCGAGCCAAGCGAGCTCAGAAGCTGCCATGACCTGATTTCAGCCTTCCACGCTCCAAGGGGGCGAGCTGGACGTCATCGTGCCGGAGTCCAGAATGCCCCCGACGTAGCCGGGATGCATGTAAGGCGTCACTATCCGCTGCCCCCCTAGGACGGGATGCCCTCAATATTTGCCGGCCGGCCCATCGTGGCCCGGCCAGTATGGGGCATCAACCCGCATCTGTAGCAGACCACTTCTGCCTGGGCCCTATCGTCAGCCTCGCTGTCTGCAAGCAAGCCCGGGAAGAGCAAACGGAACAGGCGGGGGCTAAATATAGCAGCCAATGGAGTGATCCTGTTGCGTATAGAAATATTGCTTGCTCATTTGCCCGCACCATGGAGTCTTTCTCCAGCCAGGCCTCCGTGGGTGTTTGCTGTGGACCTCGTCCTTTTAGCCTGTGCCGACTGTGCCAGCAAATTTTATGCCATCCATCATGCTGCAGGCCAAGCTGAGCTGACAGAGCTGAAGGGCCAATCGGTCACAGTTCCTGCTCCGCGTCTGCACCGGCTGTATGTACTTCTTTATGAAGGCGAAGTCTGGCAGGGGCTAAGCAGCGCGGGGACGTCGAGCACATCGAGATGAGGGTTCTTTGGGGAAACGAACTATTGGCATGGCATAGCCAGCACCAGGGCCGGCGATTGGTGGGATGTCGTCCATGGGTTGGTGTGAATACTCACCATACGACCAACGAAAAAGTTCGATATTCGCAAGGGTCACGGCTTGGCGACAGTGTGACGAACGGGCTGAGCTCGGCAAAGGCGGAGGCCCCGGGTTCCGTATCAGCCTCACCCCTCTCGGGCTGGTTGGGCGACTTGGTGGGGGAGCCGTGATGACTGCATGGGCGGGCCACTCACATGGTCCCATGTCAAGCCACCCGTGAGCTCAGCGGTGCCGTTCCGGCCCCAAGACGTTGAGTGAGGCGACGGGAAGACACTGAGGCCCACCCCCCCCCCCCGGCTGAACTATTGCCTGCAGGCCGTACCAAACTGTCTTTCAGCTCACAGGGGGGGCCTTTCGAGGTGTGATAGGCGCCAACATAACCAGAGAAGTGGGCGGGCTATGCACCACCTACGTGCTGGCCACCGACTCCAACTCGATCTGGTGCCTTCGTGGACGGGTCTCGCCGCGGCCCTGTATGACGTACCATGAAATTATCCGTCTGTTTGTGTGATTAAGAACTACCACACATCAACATTCTATAGGAAAACCTCGTAGAAGGGACTAGGGAGAAGCCGGCTACTTCATTCCTCGGGCCTCCCCAACTGTCCGAACACCCTGTGGATCTGTTTCACGGAGTGTATGAAAAACCTACCTATTGTATATTTGTGAGTATCCGAGAGCCTAGGTTCCCTTTGGTCATAATCAACAAGGCTTGGCCGCAAATCACAACTCCTTCTCGTGCCAAGCGACCTCAGTATCTACACTCTGTGCCGTAATGGCATCAGCTCGTTCAGAGGTTTCACACCCCCCCTCAAACTTATTACCGCTGGCGTTCTTGGCATTCGACTATAAAGAAACCTCTATTTCCTTTCTTTCTTTTTCTTTCTTTAACCTTCCTTGGTTATATCCGCATATAGGTTTTAAAGATATGGAACCCTCACGTTTGCCTTTGTGGAAAGACACGCGATTAGACCGTCATTCGCGGGCAAACTGTTAGAAGCAGTGTATGCTCGGCCAGGAAACGTGACGTACCAGGCGTGGTTTCATTCTCATAGGTGGCGGGTCAGGGCTCTAGAAAGTCTGGAGCCCCGGCGCACGGCGTACCTGTCTCAGTACTGATCTAATCTATCGTACACGGTACCCCTTTTTGTACCGTATCACAGACGCTTCCCAGTCAACTTTCATACACTACAACCTGTGGACCAGACCTTCCGCCAGGGCAAGATCCATCTGCGTATTATGTGATCATCCTCTTCCAAGACGGACGTCCACTCGCTTCGCACCGTAGTGCTTCAAGAACCTCCCCCAGATTGGGCCGGACTGGCCAGTCTCCGCCATAGCGATGGGCCACAAGACCCGGCCAGCGCCATCTTCCCAGCCGATCGGTCGTTCTCCACCGTGGGCGTCCTCGCACTCGGGCGCCGCCGACATGTATCCGGGATCCACTGTGTTCATGGCCACGCGGTGCTTTTGCCAGGCCGGCGCGGCCTCTGTCTCGGTGATCATGTTGAGACCGGCTTTGGACATGTTGGTATGGACATGGCGTCCGTTCTTGGCGCTGCTGGTCGACGTTGCCTCGAAAATCCCCTCACGCGACGAGACGTTCACAATGTAACCGGAAGCTTCGCCGTTCCGCTGGGGCTCACCGCAAAGCAGTGGGAGAAGTTCTCGCACCAAGATCAAGGGCACAAATGTGTTGATGCTGTGTGCTGATATCACGTCCTCGTACGGGATTTCGGTCAAGGACTGAACCCATGAGGAGGGCCCATCTGGTGTGCTGAGTTGCATTTCCGACAGGCGACTTTGCAACTCCTTGGATTGGTCGTCCGACTCGCTGAGAGGTGTATGCTCGTCGGTGCTGGGCTTCAGTAAACGGCTCTCGGCGTCAACCCCTCGTACCCGCGCGGTGTACGGGTGTGAGGATTTTAGTATGAGAGGCTGGTCTCCCCCCGCCGGTTCGCCTCCAAACTCCAGTAACTTCTCCCTTCGAACGGCTGTCTCTTCTTTAGCCAGACTATCCGTGAGAGTTTGGGCAGCGTTGTTGATGAGGATGTGGAGACGGCCTGGTGAGCTCTCGTGGGCCAGGAGTTCCTTGACTTGATTGACCAGGCTGAATGCATCTCTCGCGGATCGGAAGTCGGCACCACAGATGGTCAATCTGTTGATCCAACTTTGGTGAGAAGGTTCTGCCCTGTAACGAATAGCTGCATCGTGAGGGTATCGCGTCGTCACGATGACCTTCGCGCCGCATTGCAGCAGTCGCAGGGCCGTATGAAAGCCAAGATTGACCCGCGCTCCCGTGACAAGAGCCACCTTGCCGGACAGGTCCAGGTTCGTGGGCAACGACAAGTTAGAGCCAGCTAAGTTGAACTCGCCGCAAGGCTCACACATTGCCGGGAATTTGGGGTGCGGATTCCGATGTATCCGCATACAGCAGATGTAGCAGGTTTGCGCTTTCCGGCCGGTTTGAGACGAGACGAAACGGTCTACGGACTCTTTCCAACTTGGGTTTTGGGGGTTGTTCCTCGAAGCAGCCGGAGACTCCCCCGCTTCTATGAGGTCACAGACAAGTTGCTGCTTGTCAGAGTGTTGCTTCAATTCTGGTGCTTGCCGAATGTGAACCTGGAGCTTCTTGACGAGATCCTCGTACATAAGCTGCTGGAGGTCCTTGTCGAAGTCTGGAAGCAAGTGGCGGGATATATCCTTGGCTCGGGGTGAGCCGGCAGCCGGCAGATACAGAGCCAACAGACTAGGGAGCTTGGTTGGATTCGAGGCATCGCATTGGTCCGAGTCGGCCCGTAACTGCTGCGCAAGAAGCTCGGGAGTCGAGTTTTCAATGAACTCTTCGTAGTCCTCTTGGCTCAAGAGAACCCGGGAGGCGGGCTTTTGGGTGGCAGGCACTCCAGGGCCTTGCGTGTCGTGTGTGTTCTGGAACATCCGGATGTCGATGCCACCAAGTGCCGAAGCATTGGCCTCTGCCCACTCCACACAGCGGCAGATGGACTCCAACCAGTCCAACTCGGCGAGAACATGGGGAGCTGCTGGTATTATGTTTCCGGGACCGGTACCGTTGGGAAGAATGCGAACACTGCCTTCCTTCCGGTAGTCCAAATGGCGGATGTCCAGGAACGGTCCTTGTGTGATCCGGCGAAGCGTACCTGGAAGCTCATTGCTGTATATGAACTCCAAGCCATCGGAGGAACGGCGGAGGTCGGGAATCAAGGTGCTTGGGTAGATGCTCGAGCCCAGATCACTGTCGTCTTCTGGGATTTTATACTTCTGGGTCATCAACCGAACGAGTCGAAGACACCAATCATAGGGGACCAAATCCGGATGGGGGTAACGAAAACGGTACCATCCAGCTCTCTGCCGCTGTGGTGATGGTTTACTTTTGCGAAATGATGGTAAAAGGACCCCTGTGAGCACCATTTTCGCATCGTGACGTAGCGCCCTCTGGATATGACTCGACTTTCCGCTGCTTTCCTGCGAAGCAAAGGCCGGCTTGAGAAAGGCGGGATATCGTTGGTGTAGATCCGCAAGACGGGTCAGCTCGGCAGATTTTGCTTGACGTAAAGAGTCGGCGGCAGCGAAGAGACGTGGCGAGACATCTTGAGCTTGTTTAGCAGTCCATTGACGGTGCTTCAGTCTCTCAGCGAGCTCGTTCACAGTCATTTTACCGACTGGATGCTGTAGATAGCTCGCCCATGGCTTGACCTCCATTCCCGGGTCGTCCTGGGAGACACGGGGATGCGTTATCCACTTATCGTCTCTGGGGAGGAAGACGCAGAGTGAAAGGAGACGCCGAGACTGGCATGGCGTAAAGCAGTCGGCAAAAACGAGGACAAACTTCGCCTCCAGACTTTCCATGAATGTGTTTCGCTCCTTCGCCTGCATAGGTCGGCCGGTGATCTGAAGAGCTGAGAGTTTTTCGCTTATCGGCTTCGAGTCCGGCCACCAATGCCCCGGTGTACAGTGACAGCCAGGCGCATGTAGGGGCATTCCCACGCGCCTCGTCACGTTCATGGCCTCAGTGCGGCATGTATTCCAGGCGAGCAGGTTGGCAGACTTATACAGCTGTTGAAGCTGCGGTAGTCGGCTTCCTGGGCTCGTGTCTGCACTCGACGGCGAAGGTGCGTTGTCGGTCTCGTCTGGCGGCGTCCGAAACAAATCTGCCCAGGCAAGGCTGTTTTCGACGGCCCAAAGCAGGTTGGGACCAGCGGTTGGGGCAAGCGAAAGGTCAAGGACACGGTGCAAGGGCAGGTCTTTGATGAAGGCCTCGATCAGCTCCGTCGGCATTGCTGAGATCTTCTCCGCAAGCCGGCAGATCTTGGGGTTCGGGGGTGGCAGCTCCATGGCGGCGTTCGGTGATGGCACAAACACCAGGAAAGAATAACCTGATGGTGTTGAAGATGTGGTGCGGAGATGAGAAGATGAGCACTCGAGAGGGCAGTATGCGTTGATGTACTCCCGTTTGGTTCAATATTATTTGGGAGCGCGGCACGTATCTCCTGAAGATACAAGCCGAGTGCGGAGTTGAGTCAACCGGGGAGTGAATCTGGGCTAGTCACGCCGGCTGCCTAGAAAATATGGGTACAGCCCCAAATGATCCATTGCCTGCTACGTGACGAGACTGAAGCATCTGAGATGGATATTGAGTTCTTTATCCTAAGCAGGTAAGTATATAGGTAGATCTTCAGCCTCAGACGCAGGGGTCCGTAATTCTCATGGAATACTGCTGCCTACCTACATGCCAGCTGTTTGTATACCCCAAGCAGCTGAACGGAGAGAGATGATTCACATACTATAGATTGGACGGTATCCCCGCCGTGCGCCGTGCGCCGTGCTCTACCAAATAATATGGCGGTCGTATGAGGCCTAGGTAAAGTACTTACCTAAGTAAGTACTTCATGTACTTGATATGGAAGAAGCAGACGGCTCCCTCAGTCAATGCCCATACCCAAAGTATTCCTTGACGTTTAACGAAGGCCGAAAAGGGGACGATAACGTACGTGAGAAGGGGTCATACTAGCATTACAGTAGATATTTATGAGACTACGAGTCGAGATTTATATTGCCATCTGCTCGCTGGCGCAACACTCAAAGAAGTTCTAGCAGCAGCGTATACGCGGGGCAATCGACGGATCCAGACTTACGTCCCACCTCTCATTTGCGCTTCTGAATTTCGCCCTCCAGCCATTTAGCAATGGTCAACAGCTTCTCTTCGTGAAACCTCCGGCCCACCACCTGAAGACAGACGGGCGCACCGTGGTACAGCTCCGCATCGTCTTGGTCCAGTCAGCCGAGTTTCATCATCAACATCATGCAGCCAGCACGGGGAAAACTCACAGTCGGCCTGGATCTTCCGGTCCAGCTCGCTGACCGGCCGGTACGAAGCATCTGGGCAGTCGAGCCGGCGGTCGGCCGTCGTGACGGGCACCACGATGCTGGGGAGGTCCAAGCCGTTGGCGAACATGGTGTAGCCGTAGTAGTCGTACCGGCCCTCGCGCGCGGCGGCGAAGGGGGCGACGGGGACGACGAGGACGTCGACGGGGCGTCCCGTGCCGGAGGAGTGCTGGGTGCTGTTCCAGTAGTCCAGGTACTCCTTGCGCAGCTCTCGCAAGTTGCGGTTCACGGCGGCGATGTCGGACGCGCTGGCCCCGGGGCGCGCCTCGGCGATTTTCGCCACCTGCTGGGACGGGGGCTCACCCGACAGGGAGAACTGGTGGCGCAGGTCCGCGCCGCCGTCGTAGACCCACGTCTTGAGCACCTCGTCCACGATGCGGCGGTGGGCCGGGGGGTTCCAGTCCATGGTCTTGTGGCCCGCGCGGCCGAGCACGTCGCGGACGACGGCGAGCGCGCGCCGGATCGGCGGGTGCGGCGCCACGACGCCGTCGTGCCCCAGCAGCCCGACGCCCAGCTCCGAGGCCGCGAGGAGGCGCCCGGTTTCCTCCTCGAGGTTCTCGCGCCAGGGCATCTCGGCCACGAGCGGGTCGTGGAGCCAGGGCTCGGCCGAGAGGATGGCCCGGGTCAGCAAGCGCACGTCTTCGGCCGACGCCGCGAGCGGGCCGACCACGCTCAGCACGCTGTTCTGCCCGTCCATCGAGTTGGCCATGCCCTGGTAGGGCAGCCGGCCCGTCGTGGGCCTCAGGCCGAACAGGCCACAAAAAGCCGCCGGCGACCGGATGGAGCCCCCAATGTCCGTGCCGAAGCCGCCGGGCGACCCTCGCAGCGCAATCAGGGCGCCTTCGCCCCCGGAGCTGCCTCCGGCCGCCAGATGGCGGTTCTTGGGGTTCCAGGTGTAGCCGATGATGTTGTTGACCGTCTCTCCGCTCATGAGGGTGTGCGGCACGCTGGTCTTGCAGTACAGGACGGCGCCGAGGCTGCGTAGCTCGCGGACCATCTCGCTCTCGAACGTCCGGTAGCGCTTGTCGACCCGGATGCCCTCAAAAGTTCCAATCCAGCCGACGTACCCCATGGTCGTCTCGACGTCCTTGACGTGAAATTGGTCTTTCAGACTGACTGGAAGGCCATGGAGCGGGCCCTTGGGCTCACCGTGCTGTTCTAGGTATGCGTCAAGCTCTTCGGCGTCACGGAGTGCTGCCTCGAAGAAAGTCTCGTGGAGACAGTTGACCTAGTGGCCCAAGTCAGTCTATGCGCCGCCGCCGCAGGTGACTCAGAGTTACAAGTTGGTGGCCTATCGACGCCCGGTGGCAGAAGGCCTCGGCGACTTCAACTGCCGTCCAGGACCCAGACGACGTCTTCTCGACGATGCCAACAGCATCCGTCTCCGTGATTTCCACCTCCTTTGGACTGAGGAACTGCTGAATGTAGGGGCCGGTGACATCTGGCTGCTCCTCGGCGCTGGGGATGCTAGGCAGACGCCACGCCTCCGGGATGGAGTTGAGAATGGCTTCGCGCTTGGCGGCGGCCAAAGCCCGCCACGACTCGCCCGAGCTGCCCATTGTGCAATCAATCCTGGTAGAAGAAAAGCAAAAACGGCACGTCCTCCCCCCGCTCCATTTTATATGTACGATGCGGGGGTAGAGGCCCCTTGTGACGTTACATACGCACGTCGTTTCTTATCAGAAGTTTCTAGCTGTGGTTGGCTTGAATGAAACGAGCGATCAGCTACCCACATACTCGATCCGTTTCCGTACCGATCTAAACCTGGGACCATCTCAGCACGCCCATTCGTCCTATTAGGTACAGCCTCCGCGGTTGGAACTACTATCCGGGAAGATTGAGCCACCAATAGTCGTACAGCAAAATGGCATTAGATATGACCTCAGGACTCTCACTTCTACTGAAATCCATTTAAGGATGACTCCTAGTTCGTAAGTTACGCACATAACCATGCGACTTTAGGGTAACAGAGACACATGCCGCGGGTCGTCTCATTACACCAGTCACCTTCACGGTGAGAAAACAAGGCTTTCCATGACGGGACACAGGCGCTGCTTCATGACCTTCGAGCGAAATATACTAGCATATATCTCCACGTACGGACGTCTAGCTGGCTAGAGCGACAACCCCCCCCCCCCCCCCCCCCCCCCCCCCCCAAAACAATCTCTTATCCGTGATCTCTAGATCTCGATGGGGACACCGACAGCCTCGCAAGCGGCCTGAGCCCACGAAAGAGTAGCGAGCCTAAGCCTCCCCGTCAGAACCGAAGTCCTCAAAAGCCGCGTGCGCACATGCAATGGAAGGAGGACTCACTGGTCGGCGGTGGAGCAGCCGGAAGAGCTGGTGACACAGGTCAGGACGGCGGTGTTGTACGCGCTGGATCTGTTGGGGACGAGCGTTAGCCGGCGCGCGTTCGCGCCATTCGATGAGCACAGCCTCCGCTACGCGGATGGGAGGGGGAAGACGTACGCGCAGAGGCAGGGGAAGTCCGTCTCGCCGGCGCAACCACTGAGGCCCAGGCTGTCCTCGAAGCAAGGCCGGGCGCAAGCGGGGATCAGGGAGGTGTCCTGGGCCACGGCCATGGTGGCGAAGACGGCAAAGACGGCGGCGGTGAACTGCATTTTGAACGGTGATTCAAGAGGGTTGGGACTGGTGTTCTGTTTCTGTGCGAGCTGATGGCTTGATTTGTTCAGTGAAAGGAATTTGAGCATCGAGTAAAGGGGGATGTCTTCATTTATACCCTTTTCAAGTCGAGTCCCCCAGCAACTGGACCGTATCACCCAGTGCCCGTCGGCCGCCGCTTCTCAGGCATCACTCGAGGGTCTATACCGTCTTCACATGACGCCGAAATCAGGCATGTCTTCCGTGGTTTTGTACATGTCACTTTCGAGCAAACGCGGGGAATGCCTGCTCTCCTCCCCCAGTGACCCACACATCCCACGAGACAAAGGTGAGGCCGTGGCGAGCTGGGTCCATGCAACGATGCTTTTCCCGTGAGCCACCTGTACTTTCTTCCTTGGGAAGTAGTCATGGGGGATACTTACTCCGGTGGGAAGGTCGCTTGCTATGCAGCAAGGGTCCTCGTGTTCAGCCTGAGCCTGGCTTCGGACGATGCGCTGAGACTGACCGTCCAAAGCAGGTATCCAGGCCTGTGCTTCAATCTTACCACGGGGGTATACTGGGCGCCTCGGTTTAATATCATCTCCATCGAGAAGCTTCGAAGGGTGTATTCGCCGCCGGAGGAGTAATGAGGCCGTAGTAAGCGATGCTGCTGAGTACAGTAAACATGGCCCATGGGCCATGAGAACGTCGACGGATCGTACATAGCTTGAGTGGACCACCGACCTGCGGGCGTGCGTCACAGAGTCAGCATTCGGGTCCGCAAGCAAGCAAGTAAGTACATATCCAATCTCCGCCCGCCTCTGACCTGTCTTGGTCTGCCTCGTATAGGAAGAAGGGCCCCCTCGAAGCGCCACCACGACGCAGGTTCCCGGCCGCCCTGCTCGATTAAACCCATGTCCCCGTCTGCCCGTCCGGCGCTAGTGGAAGGATTTCCAGGCAAGGCCTGTCTCGGCGACGGGCTGGAGTGCCGAAACCTGGGGATTTGCGGGGTACCCATGGCGTATGATGGCGAACATGGTGGCCGTCCCTGCGGAGAAGGCGGGGGTGCGACATGGCTTGGCTCCTCCGTACCGAGAGACGGCGGGCATGGCATGTGAAGTAGCCACCGGCAGTCCTGCGTGCCGAGCGTGCTTGTGCCTTAGGGACATCCGTCGCAAAACGAGAAGAAGGTCTTCTACGCACCGAAAGTCTGCTTGTTGACGCTGGAAGGGCCGAAATCGGGTCCAATCGCCGTAGATTCCTGGGATTTGTGAGTTAAGCAGTGACCTGACGGCTGCGGGAGGCAGAATAGCACTCAGCATGGAAAGATACGCCGAAGATCCTGATTCTTCGCCCTGCTTCAAATCAGAACAAAGAATTGACGAGGTGGATACCTCTCTACCGGGACTATGTAACGGGTTGCCACTGCAGGTTGCAATATCCCCGCAACTCGGGCCCCTCGAGGCAGGGAGGCCCGGAGGAACAAGGAGGAGGTGGCTCCTCACTCGGCCGGGAAATTTCAAGATCGAACGGGCCTAACGCTGCGTGGTGACTACTGACAAGAAGATGCGCACCACTCACACCCATCCTTCGATCGAGCTGAGCTGCTTCGGCAGGGTCCTCCCCTCCTATTCGTGCTCGTACCTCGGTCTGACTCCGCGTTTTCCAGCCGCGCGATCACTGCTTGCCGGCACCGGTGTCGAGCTGCGAATACTCGTCACACACCGCCCGAAGCCGCTTGAACGTGCCAGGTTCCATCGCGCTGTGGCCAGAATCGGCGATGAAGTAGATCTTGGACTGCGGCAAAGCTTTATGGAGGTCCCAGGCAGCCGAGGGCGGGCACACGAAGTCGAGGCGCCCTTGCACGATGCTTGTGGGGATATGCTGAATCTTGGCAGCGTTCTCCGGCCGCACCAGCTGGCGGTCCTCCAGAAAGCAGTTGTTCACAAAGTAGTGCGCTTCGAGACGCGCATGTGACATGACCCAGTCCTCGCTCTCGAGTATGGCCAGGGCGTCCGGCCCGGTCTCGAGCGTGCTCATGAGGATCTCGCGCGAGTTCCAAGACCGGCCGGCCGCGAGTTGCGCGGCGCGGTCGCCCGAGGTCAGGAGCTTGTAGTAGCTCGCCTCGGGCGTGGCGCGGTCGGCGGCCGGCAGGAAGTTGAGAAACTGCTCCTGGAGCTCGGGGAAGAAGGTCTTGGCGCCCTGGTCGCCCCAGTCCAGCTCGGCGCGGCTCCCCAGGAAGACGCCGCGCAGGACGAGCGAGCCTACGCGCTCGGGGTGCGCCTGTGCGTAAGCCAGCGAGAGAGTCGAGCCCCAAGAACCGCCGAAGACCATATGCCACTTCGGGATGCCCAGGCGCTGGCGTAGCGTCTCGATGTCCTCGATGAGGCGTTGCGTCGTGTTGTCCCGCACTTCGGCACAGGGCGTCGACTTCCCGGCGCCCCGCTGGTCAAGCAGAACCACCCGGTAGATGGCTGGGTCGAAGAAACCCGTGTTCTTACGCGACGTGCCAGCACCTGGTCCGCCGTGCAGAAATATGACTACAGACCAGGGTCAGCGGTGCCACCAGAGCTCGCCGGGTTGCGGAAGCCCCCCAGGGTAATTACCTGGCTTGCCGTCTGGCTTGCCATACTGCTCGTAGTGCACGGTATGAATATCACTGACGGGCAAGTCGCCCTGGTCGAACGCATCTCCATGTAGGTACCCCGAGTCGAGAGCCATGATCAAAGCGATGAATGTTAGTCGACGTGTAGTTTACGGGGAGTATAGGTTCAATGATTGAAAGGGATGTTATAATGTGAGAATACTTGGAAGGGTATTGCGAAGTATAGGCTGAGTCAACTGGATGCAACCTAACGGACAGTCGGAATTCGTCCAGTTCCGCCCGCCTCATGGGAAGTGGGGGGGATACATCGGTCATGCAGCGTCCCTTCCTTCGTCTGAACTCTACTTTAAGGGAAGTCACATGGGACGGGAGTCTTCGCTGCTCACGACTCGCTGCACTCTTCAACAACTGAGATAAATCTCTCCAGAATGAGTTTTATCACGCCTTTAACCGATACGTTCCAAGCGATTGGCGTTCTACGGCTTGTACCGTCAGCTCTCGTGGTTACTAACCCGCATTTCGCTGAAAAAAGCAGCCTGGAGGGGCACTAGTGGTCTGAGTTTGGCAGACGTACGATGCCTATAGCTCCCTAAAATCCGGGCACATCATTCGAGCTGTCTTCCACGGTCTCAGTCGCAAGCTCAGAATTACACACCCCGGACCAGCCGGACAGATAGTGATTGGTACCTTTCTACCACCTGCTCTGCCTAGGCGCAGTGAGTACCCAATGCTTCTGTTATACTCTTCATGCGTCGCTTGGTGGATCGATCCTGAGATGCCTCATTTGTGACGGGAAACGGGCGCCAGTATACTGATTAGGGGTTCGGGAACGGGCATGCTACCCAAGTTTTAGGCAGCGCTGCTCTCTATACCATGCAATCCAATCCAATGTGCCAGGTTCATGTGGACGCCCCGCCACTCGAGGTACTGCAACATCCCCAAGAATCGAGACAGAATCCAAGATCCTCGGAGTCATACTGTTGGCCTCATAAATTAGTCGAAGTGTAACTGAAGAGGGCTATCCGTCACAGAAGTTGCTGAGTTAATCTCAGCCGCTGGGTCCATCGCCAGGCTTCGCCCAAGGCGCGCGCATAGCCTGTATAGATGCAGCCCCAGTGCTTGGCTGTGGCGGGCCGGGTCTCGCTGTCGGTCGACTTCCGATTCCAGGTACATGGGAGTAGGGAATCCCGGCTCCAGAAGCCGGTGCATTCGAAGCCTGGGCCCAAGGCGCTGCTGTACCGACGGCCGCGCCAGGTGCCTGAAAGTTTCCTCCGGTAGCTGCGGCTACAGGCTGATTTGCCATGTGAACTGACTGTTGGGGCTCGGCAGCCTCAGGGTCCGCCTCCCACGAAAAGAGCGAACCGAAGTAAAAGTGCTGAACCACGGGGAACTTGGAGAGCACTTCGGCGTTGAACATCTTGATCATGCCCTGCAAGGAGTTCAGCAGCCGTCCAAATTCGGTTTCCCAGAACAGCGCGGGTAAAATACCTTGTTAATCTTGCCCCAGCCGTCTCTGACGCCAGAAATATCGAAGAGAATTGGACTGTGTTCCCAGAATGGCCCGGTCTTCACATCGTTAATGAAACCGATGGCCGAGAAATACATGTTGCGTTTCCGCTCCTCCTGGACGAACTCGGCTTTGACCACTTGACCAGGTTTGGGTGCTCGGAGGACAGAGCCTTCAAGAGGCATGGGCTCCTCATCGGTAATGGGCCGTGTTAGTTGGGCCGAGCCATATATGTAGGGCTGGAACGAGTGGTCGTCCAGGCCCCAGACCCCATGGGATCCTGCTGGTTCCAAGGTGTATGTAAGAATGAGCCGACGGCATACCCTGAGGTAAGGTTCGAATATGCCCAGAACAATGCTGCGCTCGATATCACCTCCGGGCTTGCCGTCTTTGAAGGTACCCAGCTTCCACAGGCAGCCTATGAAGGCAAGGAAGCTCAACTCGTGACCTGTGCCATAATCCAGCCTCTGGGCGCTTCCAAAAGCACCCATCAGGTAGGATTTGAGCTCATCTTCTGCGGAAGTCACTCTTTCGCCACTCTCCGTAGTGCCAAATCTGCGTACGGAATCAGGCACATGATGGCTCAGCAGCGTTGGCAGTTGCTCTTCCAGCAACTGATACCACCTCCGGAAGCTGACGTTTCCGAAGCGCCTGGGGCCAGGATCGGGGGGAGCGTCGTCAATGAAGGCCTCGATCTTAGAAAGCATGTCCTGTATGCTTTTGACCGACGCAGGTGGCTGTGTCTCGTACTCTGAGCCGATAGGAAATGTTTGGGTCTTGTCTTTGCCACTGTCATCCTTGACTTTCCGCGGACACATGGCGCGGTTGAGTTGCATAACGAAGACCCCGATATCGCGATACGCTTTGGACCTGAGGAAGGTGTTGACATCCGGGCCCTCGTTGATGCATTTGTGAGGCCGGATGAAGGTATGGGGAGTGGCAGGATTCAACACCTCGAGGGTAGGGAATCGTGCTGGGGTGGTTGACTCGCCCATGCTGACAGACGTAGAATGAGGAACCGTGCCCGCCGACGAAAGATGAAGGTTTCGGGGCGACAGGATCAAGGGTATACGCCTTGTCTTGATAGGTATCGCTGTCCGCTCTGCAAGAACTTGAGTGAGTACTGTGCAGGTGAGATCAAATGTATGGGAGGTCGTGGCGTCAGGTAGAGATGCCCCACGTTGACAGATTATGCAGTCGCAGCAGCCCCAGCAAGCCGGGGCGGAAATGGACGGAAAAAAGGACACGCTCTCTACTCACACGACATCTTACCTAAGTACATATGTAGGTAGGCAGGTACTGGAGGTGGTAGGTAGTTACATACCTACATAGGCAAGTACATTACCTACCTGCCTCCATTAACTTGATGGAGAAAGGCTTCTCCCATCCCATAGCATATGAATGGATGTTGGGACGCGAAGCTACACTGTAGAAGCACTTATCTAGGTGCGTGGTACTGGGTTTACATCATACATACCTATGGAGGTCGTCCATGAGATCTATAACCCTAGTACAAAGACCTGTTAGGTACCAGGTAGTTGAAGCCAGTAGGTACCTAGTCCTTTACTTGACGCATGGAGCGCCGTAAAGTCAACGGAACTACTACAGATGATAAGGGCCATGGCATCCCATCCCATCCCATGGGCTGAGGCCTGTCGCGTAGGCCCCTTGTAGGGCCTGTCAGTTTTGCTGGGGCCTCTTCCCCTCCCCCTCCCCCTCCCCAGGGCTCCCCCTCCCCCTCCGCAAGAGCTGAAGGGCCCAAGGGTACTGTTCCTGTACGAAGTACCTATGCGGGCAGCTTGTGCCAACCTCTCGCAGCTCTCCAAATTGCCCCGTAACAAACCCAAGGCCCCGAGCCTTCGGACCGCGCCTTTAGACGCGTCGCCGAACCGAAGGCATCACGAGTTGTCCACCCTCGCAATGCCACCTCGCTGCCGACGCACAATATAAGATTGAACGCCCAGAAACGCGATTCGCACCCGACTCGATCGTCATGGCGAAGGCGCGGAGATCAGCACGGCTGAAGGCAACCCCGGCGCGCAGTCACGACGACAGCGAACCCACCACCTCTGCCGCTGCCAAACGCGACAGCGATGGCAGGTCTGCGCACCAACGCCGCTCATCTAAGCGTGCACGCGGCAACGATGACCCGGACCGCAATACGCGCGCGAAACGGCTGAGCAGCGACGTTGGCCGGACCAGTTCCCTTGGCGAGCAAAGTACAGGCTCGGTTGCCTCTCCCGAGGAGGCAGCCGCGCCAAACCCCAATGCGACACCCGATCCCGCCGACGATACAATAATACTCAATTTGTTAAATACCCAGCTGAGCCCGCGTGCCAATGGAACTATCGAAGCGAACCACACTTCTCCCAGTCGGCCGCCGTCCGCGGAAGCGGTTTCCTCATCGAACAATGGAGATGCCGGCGAAAGCGATAGCAGCAGTGGCACTACGTCGGTTCAGTCCCCTGCTGTTACTCCTGGAACCGCAAGCCCCACAACGCAGCACTCGCGCGACGTCTACGATGTCTCAAATGTCTACAACGACGAAGACAATGGTGATAGTGAGGGGGATGCTGGCCCTGGCGGAACAGGCGCCGATCCCGGAGCGGACGATGCCGACATCGCAACCGAGGATATCGAGTCTAATGTCGATTTCGAAGTCCCATCAGACATGAACGAAGACAACAGTCTGCCCCTTGAGGCTGCGTTCAACCACGACCTTGTCGATTTCGAGTACAGCGCCTCTGCACAATCTGAAGATTTTCTTTTCTTCGGCCCTTCCGGCTTGCCGACAACCGTCAACTTGGACCATAAACCGTTTCTGAAGGTATTCAAGCACATGAAGAGAAAGGGCTGGGTGGGTGTACGAGGAGACTGGGACACTCAAAGCGACCAACTGGGGCCCAAAACAACTGTCGGGAAGGTTCTGTCGCACTTTGCTCGCAAGATCGAGCGAGTCTATGAGATGGGTTCTGGACAACCGGATGTTACGGCCCAAACCGCTTTCTTCAACGAACATACCGAACCCTTGCGATACTACTTCGGCATTGTAACCGAATGTGTCAGGTTCATTAGAGACAAACGACTACCCCTGGAAAAAACCGAGCCCATGAATAAAGCTCCCGGGAAACGCAAACAAATGGCCATGGATCTGGCAAATCCTCTGATACCCTGGCTTGTACGCCTGCTGAAGGCGGCCTGGCACCTGGGTGGCCCCGACTCCTTCAATGATTTCACTATTCAACTTGTGACCAGGACTGTGGGATGGATTCGACAGCTCTACAATACTCTGCAGCGGGAGACCAAGGCTACGCCAGTCCCAGAGAAGAAGGGGAGGACGAAGCCACCGAAGCCCTCTGACGATGACGGCAAGGTAGAGAGACGTCGCAAAGAAGAGAAAGACTGGCGCGAATGGGTCAAATTCCAGGAGGCCAGAGACCAGCTGGACACGATGCTACAAGAATTGGAGGCCTTGCTGAACAAGGCCCCCGACATGTTAGTCGCAGAGGAGGAGAAGCAGGCTCGCTTGGAAGCCGAGACAAAACGACTGAGGGAGCTGGAAGCAGAGAAGGCGGAGCAAGCCAAGCTCGAGGAAGAGAAGCGAGAAAGAGAGAGGGTGCTCCAGAACCGGAATGTTGCCAGGTCCCTCCGCCAGCAGGCGGACGACGGCTGGATCGAAGCCGAAGCCGACTACCTCCGGGAACTGCTGCAAGGGGCAACCGACGATGTTCCAGTTTTCCCTTCCCTGCAAGACACGGCGATAAGAGTCGGTCACAGTGTGGAGGAGACAATGGAGAAGTCGAGGAAGGAGCTGAGAAGGATGCTGGGGAGGATGTGGGGGGATGTGCGCAGCCCAATGCAGATTGAGGCGGAAGTCAAGAAGAGGATGCAGCAGTGGAGACTGAGATACCCCTGAAGACAGGCTGGGTGTAAGACCACAAGGTTACTTTACCTATGTAGCCAGATACGATGATTACGATAAGCGTCAACAGGTTTCCTGAGGTGAAGAATATTGTGCTTGCCGACTTGTCTCTACGGGTGTTTTTGGGGGGGGGATTGTGAATACTGACACTGGGCACCTCTTCCATATCCAGTTTCCGAGGGCGGCGTGCGTCTGATGCACATTCGGTCAGCAGCCAAATCGGGACAAGGAGGTACTACTATGTACCATGTGGACGTACAGCCCAACGCCTGTCAAAACAAAGCTGGGGAGAACTGTTGGAGAGCATTCATGCCGGGAATGGCGTGATGGGTTTGCGTTAGGGGGGCGGCATCTCTCTCTCGCTCGCTCGCTTGCTCTCTCTCGCTCTCTTTCTTTCTCTCGCCCTGTTCGTCCACATGCGAATTCACTCCATACTTTTGAAAGGGGAGAGAAGCTTGGACGTAACGCTGCATAGGGGAGCGCGCGCCGAGAGGGAACGAGATGACATGGGGCGGCCCATGCTTGCCGAAGCTTCTACGGATACTTCCCACCCTATGAGGGCATGTCCAAGCTCCGTTTCCCCCGCAGTGGGAAGAATGGGCGGCCGTGGAAAAGGGCGGGCTCGGTGGGATTCGCCCTGCAATATCCCACCGTATCGACGGATACCTACCTGCCTGCCTGCCTGTGTGTGGCTGGGTCGGGGTTGGGTGTCGGGCAGCGAGCAACCAGATGGGATTTAGGGGCGACAGGAGGTCAGCGAGAGAGAGAGTGTGTCCCTCGGTACGTGTGCTATGCTGAGAGGACCCGACGGATGAAAGCACGAAACCCATGGGACCCCCTCCCCACCAGGTACCGAGAATACGTGTACATATGTATCGCATTCACGCAAACACCCACGCGCGTCATGCCCGGCGACTGCGGCCATTCATTCGTACATGGTTCGGCGCATACCTACTTCTATGCGCCGAACGGGCCTGCCCACCGGGCCCCTTATTAGGTACATGTAGTCAAAGTAACGGCTGTGCGCCGTGGCGCCGGCAGAGAAGGGACCGCATAACCGGTCTGGACTTGGTGGAACGTTCTGCATTCAACTCGGGACGGGCTGGGAGAGCGTGTACCCGTCCATCCATGCCTCCTCATGCATCTACTATGTAGTGTACAACTTTGTTGGCGGCTTGTGTTCCGTCAGGGGGAAGAGAGCCGCAGGGCCGGCCGGTCGGTCCCCCAGCTGCCCTGCAGGCACGCGCCGTCGCGGGGAGTTATGGGATCCCGTACCATCCATCCCCTTTATGCCACGCGACTGTGTTTTGGGGGCAGGTGTACGGAGTATAGGTACATACGAATACACTACTTGATTCCATGTATACATCTTCAGTATGTAGGTACTTACCTACAAGGGAGGGCGACGAGGCGATGGATGGGGGGCAGAGAGAGGAGAGGCGGGCTGGCAGAGACACACAACCACGGGGTCCATCACACACACAAGTCTTGAACAGGAGAGAAACAAAAGACAGATAATAGTCTTCACACAAGTCAGTTCCCCCCAGGCCGTTGGCCGCCGGTACGAAATTAGCAGCATCGTTTCTCGCACGCGCCACGTCAACCGACGACGAGGTGTGGTGGTCGAGTGGTGGAAAGAAGCCCCCCCTCGCCCCTGTGAAGAGGCGCCTGTTTGGGTTAGCGCCCTTCGGTAGCGTGATCCCAGTCGCCCGCGCTATTGACACTGACCGACGGGAGACCCTGTTGGTCCTGCTGGTGAGGGTGAGGGTGAGGGCTACGGGGTCCTGGTCAACCGGACTGAGCCTGCCCACTCCGCTGTCCTCCTTGCCCGAGTCGGTCGCTCACTCGCCTGCCTGCCAGATTTTCTCGGGACGGCGCAACTTGGTCGACCTCCTTTCCCTCTTGCCCACCGCCCAACCGAAGACAGCGAGCGACAAGAGCGAGCACCAGACCCCAGGTCGTGCTGCCCCGTCATCCGAGACTCTGATCACGCCCCCGAGGCTCCCCGTCTGCATCGACGCGCAAAGCAATCCGCCCGCTCACCCGCACAACACAACCCCTCCCTCACCCAAGTGAGTGAGTGTGCGCGACCAGACCGACGGCCGCGCGAAGCCAATTGGAAGCGACACGGGCACTCTTGACAGGTCAGTAGCACCCGACGTCCATCCCCGTTGTAACAACGTCTGTCTACATCTTCATGCGAGCCCGAGCCCGAGTACCCGAGTAAAACCTGCTTTGATTTGCTTGCCCTCCATCCTGCTCCCTGCCTCCTCTGCCGCTCTCCCACCCCTCCCGCCAGTCATTCATGTGCCGCGCCACCCCAGTGATTGGGCTTGGGTAGCAACCTCCTCCCTGCCCGTCAGCCAACCGCGACAGACGGCGCGCGCTCGTCCCCCCCTGGGGTTGTGATAAGGCGCGACTCACAGCTGCCCATGATCGGCGCTGCTGCTCTTGGCTGGCCGACAGGGAGCGAGCAGGAGCAGGGCCAGTCAGCCCGCCTCTCAGCTGTCTGTCTCGGCCCTCTGCTGTTGATCCCCCGGCCGCCTTCATTCTCTGCAAACCAAACACCATTCACGAATATCCCAGCATCCCCCTGCACCCACTCGCTCTCTACTACTTTCTTAGGATTGTAGGCTAACGTACGTCGCAAGTTCAAAGGCTCCGCGAGCGCTTATCCAAGCCCGCCCGCCCCTTTTCCGCAAGTCGGTGGTTTCGCTACAGCCAACATCCCCTGCGACCAAGCCAACCAGCACCGACCACCCAGTTTCCATCATGTCTGAATCCGAAGGCTTCGAGGTCGTCCAGCACGACGAGTCCGTTCTGTCGGGCGAGGAGACCGCCGGCACCACGGGCACCGGTGGAGCCTCGTCGCCAACGGCTTCGGTAAAGAAAGAAGCCAATGGCGCCAAATCTGAAGGCGCGGCGCCTGCGAAGCGACCAGCTGGCTCGGCCACTACTAGCGTCCGTCGCCCGGGCACGACCAGTGCTACCGCCACCTCGGCGTCCAAGTCAGCCAGCACCGCGACCTCGCGATCTGGCGGCTTAACGAAGCCCCCGACCCGGCCGCCTGCGGGCAGCACCGTCCGAAAGCCGACGGGCACTTCGTCGGTTGCCAGCCACAGATCCCAGCCCTCCGTGTCCGAAGATGACAAGCGGAAGCCCGCTGCGGCCACTACCACCACGCGCCGAACGTCCGCCGTGCCCAGCTCCGGCACCACGTCTCCCTCCAAGACGACGAGGACACCCACAACTGCCTCTTCGGCAACTTCAACCACCAGAAGGCCAACGACGAGCACAAGCACCGTCCCGCCCAGAACGAGCACTTCCAGTAGAATGTCGTCCACTGGCGCCGTGCCGACAACCCGACCGGCTTCTACAACTGCCCGCCCAGCAGGCACCGGCCTGGTCGCCGATGCCAAGAAGCGCCTCTCCGCCGCTTCCCCCGGTCTTGCCTCCACCACGAGGCATGTCTCGAAACCTTCTACAGCCTCAACTGGCACTGCGGAGTCTACCAAGGCTGTCGAGGACCTCAAGGCCCAGCTCGCTGAGAAGGAGGCGGAGATCGAAACGCTCAAGTCCCAAGTGTCCTCTTCTGCCGATAAGGTTACTGAGCTCGAGGATAAGATCAAGACTGAGGCCAATGGTGCCGAGGGCGTCGGCGAGTCCGCTTCCCACGGCCAAGAAGAATTAGAGGCCCTGAAGACGGCCCACGCAGCCGACAAGACGGCCTTGGACAACGAGCTTGCCCAGGCACTCGAGAAGCTCAAGGTTGCCGAAGAACAGCTCGAAGATCAGAAGGAGAAGCTCGAAGCCGCCAGCTCGCAGGAGGACGACCAGGGCAAGCTCGCTGAGCTCCAGAGCAAGATCGATGCGCTTGTAGCCGAGAAGGAAGCCCGCACCCAAGAGAACGAGGCTGCTGTCGCCAAGCTCTCTGAAGAGCATGCCGCCAAGCTCGAGGAGTTGCAGAAGACCTTGGAAGAACAGCACGCTGCGGCTGTCGAAGCTCTCAAGGCGGCGCATGCCGCTGATGCCGACAGCGACAAGGCGGCTGCTGGCGACCACGAGAAGGCCCTTGAGGACCTCAAGGCAGCCAACGAGGCTTTGCAGAAGCAGGTCGATGAGCTGGCCTCGTCCACTGAGAATGCGACCGCCGCCAGCACGTCCAAGCTTGCTGAGCTGGAGGCCGAGCTTGCCGAGGTCAAGGCCGCTTCTGAGAAGGACAAGGCCGCCCTCGCGGCTGCCCAGGCCGAGTCGGATGAGCTGAAGGCCAAGCTTGCCGAGGCCACCGAGGTCATGGAGTCGACCAAGGCACAACTGGCCGAGACCCAAGCCCAGGTCGCTTCGCTCAAGGACGACCTCACCAAGGCCCAAGAGGCTGCCACGTCCAGTGGGAGCTTAGTCGAAGAGTTGGAGAAGCTCAAGAAGGAACACGCCACTGCCATTAGCCACCACGAAGCCCAGCTGAAGACCGTCTCAGAGGATTACGAGAACGAGATCGAGAGTCTGAAGGGTGAAGCTCACTTCAAGCGCAAGTTCCAGGACCTTGAGGTCAAGCACGATGAGCTGGTAAAGCAATACGAAGAGCTTACAGGAACCCACACGACACTGTCTGCCAAGCTTGACGAGTTGACTGGGGCCCACTCCGATGCAGCCAACACGCACGCGGAGGCCTTGGAGTCGGCCAAGGCGGAGCACGCTGCTGCCGTGGCGTCTCTCGCTGAAAAGGAGGCCGAGCATCAGAAGGCCCTCGAAGCTCTCCGAGCCGAGCATGCAGCTGCTCTCGAGTCGCTCACCGGGAAGGAAACCGACAGCCAAGCCACTTTGGAGACCCTCCGCGCGGAGCACGCGGCCGCCGTCGCGTCTCTTAGTGAGAAGGAGGCGGAGCATGAGAAGGCCCTCGAGGCCCTTAAGAATGAGCATGCGGCTGCCATTGCCTCGCTCACTGGCAGCGAAGCGGAATACCAGAAGACTCTCGAGGCCCTGAAGGCCGAGCATGAAGCTGCTGTCAAGGCTCTCGCCGAGAAGGAAGAGGAACACCAAAAGGCTTTGAGTGCTCTGCAGGCCAGCCACGCCCTGGATCTGGAGAGCGCCAAGAGCGGTACCTCGGCCGACAAGGAGGCTCATCTGGCTGAACTCGAAGCCTTGAAGGCCAGCCACGCCGACGCCATCGAAATTTCCAAGACTCAGAGCGAAGCAAAGTTGGCTGAGCAGATCGAGGCCTTGAACGTGAGCCATGCCGAGCTTCTCGACTCGCAAAAGCAGGACTTCGAATTCCGCATCGCCGAGCTGAAGACCAGCCACGCCACTGAGATGTCGAGCAAGGCGGCTGATGGCAACGCCTCGGAACAGGAACTCGCCGCTCTGAGGGAGTCTCTGGAGAAGGCCCAAGCCGAGATTGAGGCTGCCAAGGCCAGCCACGAGGCCGCTCTCAACGAGTTCAAGAAGCAGAGCGACGCAGAGGTGGAGAAGCTGATTACGACGCAAATGGAGTCTATCGAAGCCGCCCGCAACAGCGCTACGGACACGCACAAGACTGAGATCGATGCCCTCGAGGCTAGGCACATGCAGGCACTCGAGGAGTTCAAGCAGCAACACGAGAGCAAACTGGCTGCCGCTTCCGAGGAGTTGACTCGACTCCGATCGTCTGCATCCGAACAACTTGCTGCTTTCGAAGGCACCAAGGAGGCGCTGGCCAAAGCGGAACAGCACGCCCAGGGACTGGAGGCAGACCTGACGGAGCTCAAGTCTGCCCTGGCCAAGTCGCAAGAGGACTCGCACGAACTCATGGAGCAACTCGCGGGTGCCAAGATGAAGAACGTGGAGATTGAGGTCGAAATTGACGCCTTGAGGAACTCACGGTCGGACAACTCGGGGGCCAAGTCCCTGCAGGAGCTGGAGGCCAGCCGGATGGCTCTGAAGCATGCGCAGGAAGAGAACGAGGAGCTGGCCCAGGCGCTTGCGGCCAAGAAGAACGAGATCAGGAGCATTGATGAAGAGCTCCAGGCCGCAAAACAGGACAGGGACATCGCGGCGAAGGAGTTCGAGCATCATAAGAATGAGACCGAGGCCAAGGCTAAGAACCACGAAGCCGACTACAAGGACATGCACGATACCATGACGGCCATGGTGGAGGAGGAGCAGAGGAAGGCGGCGGCGGCCGAGAAGCGCGCCAGCGGCATCGAGGCCAGATTCGCCGAGATGGAGGCGCTGTTGAAGGTCAAGGACGCCGAGCTCGCCGAGGCCCAGGTTCGTATCCCCCCGGCGGCTCGCCACCGGCCATTGGACAACGAGGCTTGGACAATGGACGAGCCCGGAAATTGACCATGGCCGAACTAACCTCTCCAAGGCACAGGCCGCAGCGAACAAACCCAAGGGCGGACTCGCGCAGAGCCGGTTCGCCGAGGGCGAGGGTGACGCTGCCGCGGCGGCGGAAGGTGAGGAGTCTGATTCTATGTCAGCAGCTATGGCCTCGGTGCGCAGGACCCCTTAACTCTCTGTACTATGGATAGCACACGCCTGTAACACCTGCTCGCTCCCACTCCGCCATTCTCGTTGCTGTCGACTTTGCCATGACTCGTGACGCATCCATGCTGATCCGCACTTCTGTCCAGCTCGCGCAGTGTAACTTGACCCTCCAACACATGACCGAGATCGACGCCGACATTCGCGCCCGCAACCTGAAGTAGGTCACCGTTCCTTGCCCGTTGGAGCCTTGGCTAACGCGAACGAACTCACAGCATGCTCAAGTCCATGACGGATGTCACGCAGCACTCTTAGGCCGAGCTTGTAGATTTTCTGAAAGCCACGGCCCGATGCGTACGCGCAGTGCCGAAGGAACGCATCGATCACTTGCGTGTCTGTCTCATCATCCTCCGCGCCTTGTTGCTACTTTGCAACACTTTGTGCATTCTCTTCGTCACGCTCGTCCTATTCGCGACGGCGTCTAAGAGGAGAAGAGCAATGACGGCTGTGGCGGTTCGAGGGTCCTTGGCCACGCATCCCCCCTTACCCAGCAATTCGCCGCTGTGGTCCCTCTCCTTCTTTCCCTCCTTTTTGCCTCAGGTCACCATTGCTTTGCTTGCAAATCGCTGGCAAGCATGCATGGGCCTGGCTAGAAACGACTGAGCGGCATGTCGACGGCGCGCGCGCCGGCAATGCCGTCAGCCGAATGTCCCCACGTATTTTCTTGTAATGTTTCGACGAAGACGCCCTTACGTTCTGATGGCCGCGACGGGAATGGATGAAGTGTATATATGGTTACGCACAGAGTACTTGACAGACGATACCCTGTTCTTCCTTGCGCCGGCGTTCTCGCCACATGTTTGTGGGTTACTATTGAACCAGGGTGAGGGGGTCGGAACAGAGTGTTCCCTCGCGCATTGAGTTGCGCTTAGTCCTCTTTCCCAACGTTGCTATCCATGTAACATGGCTGTAGACTTCGCGTTCCCGCGCTGACGCTACAGCACACGATACGCACACATTCGTGCTTAAGCGCCCTATGATTATATGCATTTAAGGACTAATGTAGTAGTCATGGCTAGATTTCATCATATCGTTACTAGGGTCAAAAAAGACACTGGGGCAGGAACGGATCATCCGTTTGATTTCCCTCTAGGCGACCCTCCCTCCCTTGCCACATGGGCTTGCTTCCCATTTATGCATCGTCGGCGGCCGGGGCTTTCTTTTCGGCGTCTTGTCCGGTCCCGTCGGGCTTGACGAGCTCACGCGGTTCGAAGACGGCCTGGAAGTTGACCTGCTTGACGAACCAGGCGTTGATGAGTTTCCACTCCTGCTGCGGGTCCTTGAAGCGGATCTGGTCGAATCACCGGGTGGTCAGCCTGGGGGGGTTTTTATGGCGATGACGCTTGACATGTGAAAGGGGTGAGGAGGAGGTAGGGGGGGGACAAGGAGAAGGAAGACGTACCTCGAAGCGACGCAGGAAGCTGGGCACCAGCTTGTAGATCTCGAGCAGGGAGATGTTCTTGCCGATGCAGGTGCGGCTGCCCATGCCGAACTGGAACATGTGGCCGTTCATCTCGCGGAGGCGGCGCTCGTCGGCGGCGCGGGCGGGGCCGCCGGGGGCGAGGGCGGGGTCGGGGAGCCAGCGCTCGGGGCGGTAGGCGTCGGGGTCGGGGCCCCAGAGCTCGGGGCGGCGGTGGATGACCCAGGCGGAGCAGCCGACGACGGTGCCGCCGGGGACGCGGTGGCCGGCGACGTCGGCGCCGGCGGGCGGCACGACGCGCTCGAGCGGCAGGCCGGCGGCCGGGTGCAGGCGGAAGGCCTCCTTGACACAGGCGTCGAGGTAGGGCAGGCGCTGGCTCTCGTGCCAGGTGACGAGGCCGGTGGCATGGTCGGCGAAGGCGCCGGCGCGCGCCGCGTCGTCGAGCTCGGCGCGCAGCCGCGCCAGCGCCGCCGGGTGCCGCAGCAGGTGGTAGAAGACGGCCCCGAGCGAGATGGCCGTCGTCTCGGACCCCGCGAAGGCCATGGACACGGCCATGGTCTGCACCAGCGTGTCGCTCATGAAGTCGGGCCGCGCCGCGCGCGCCGCCAGGAACTTGGACAGCAGGTCCGGCGACGACGACGACGACGACGGGGCGGCGTCGCCGTCGGTGCTCACAGGCAGCAGTGGCTGCTTGGGGTCGTCGGGCAGCGCCCCCAGCCGCTCCGCCATGCGCGCCCGCGCGAACCGCGCCACCGGGAACGTCGAGTCGACTAGCCCCCACTGCGACAGCTTGAGGTACAGCGGGTTCTTGAGGAGCAGGCGGTCGAGCAGCGGGATCTGTCCGATCTACCGGGAGGGGAAAAGGGAGAGAGGGCCGAATCAGTCGGGTTGCCCGTGGGAGGAAAGGGGGAAAAGGGGGGGGGGGGGGGGGGGAAGGAGTGAGCCAGCCTCCTTTTTCGACTTACCGGCGCGACGTAAAGAAACAGCTTGCTGAGGTAGGCGATGATGCCGTCAATGTCCTCGTTCCTCTCGACGAAGCCGTGGCGCTTGCTGTAGGTGATCTCGCCGATGACGTCGAAGGCGTAGAACTGCAGCCAGCGGGTGAAGTCGCAGCCGGCGGGGTCGCGGGCGAAGAGGCGCTCCGTCTGGTCGAGGAACAGCCGGGTCGTGTTGTCGACGAAGGGCTCGTACTGCACGAGCGCCGACATGCTGAAGGCCGCGTTGACGCACCGCCGGAACTGCGAGTGGAAGTCGTTGTCGACGGTGCTGAACAGGGACGCCAGGCTGTGGCCCTTGACTACGGACTGTTGAACCACGTAGAAATCGGACTGCGAAGGGGAGGGAAAGGGGGAATGTCAATGTCAGTCTCGTCGGAGGGGGTGGGGGAGGAGGAGGAGGAACAGGAGGAACAGGAGGAGGGGATTTTCCGGGTTGGGACTTCTCTTACCTTGACGAATCCCTTATTCAGCCCGTATATGGATTTGAGGGCCTTGGGGTCGGCGAAGGAGAGCGTATTCGGACCCAGGCGCACAACGTCGCCGTACTTCCTGTGCAGCTCCTGGTGCGTAATGTCGGGCCGCTGGTTATAGACGTCCCAGAAGCGCCACCAGTCGGTCAGGGAGGCCAGGAAGGGACCCGGATACCGGTTCAGGCCCTTCTGGTACCTGTTCCTGAGCAGCCAGCCGACGGCGGCGGCGCACGCGATGGGCAGCCAGTGCTGGGCGAGGAAGCCGAGGAGGACCGAGTGGCCGACCTCGGCCCGGACCGCGTCGTGGACCTCGGCCATGACGACCGGGGAAGCTCACTGTCGTATGATTGTGCAAGTATACGCTTGCTTCGGCGCCGCGGTGCGTACTGGGCGGGTTGTTGAAACCCTTAGAAATGGGCAGCCTCCCCAAAGAGCAGAGACAGAGAGGAGGGAAGGGAGACAGAGAGAGTCGGCTGAGCTACGGGCACTTGTCTCGAGTCTGGCGAGGGTTTGGGGAAAGAGGAGGAAGAGGAAGTTCTTGAATACGATGGGGAGGAGGTCACGAGGCCATAAGTGGACTTGGCGGGCTGTGTGGTATTACGAGTTCATATATAGAGGGGGTCCCGGGTCGGGATGGAGGGTCTCGACGTATATCATAAGTGCTGATTAACCCCCGGGCTGGGAGGGAGACCTGGCTAATAAGGCGACTGGGGGGGGGGAAGGCCAATGAAACATGGATTCGTCTGGGCACTTGGTTTCCCTACAAGGACGGATCTGCCGGCGGGGAGCTCGCGCTTCCTCACGCGGGCGAGGCACGAGGACGGGATGGGATGAAAGCGGTTATGTTGTAGTCGGGTGGTGGTAGTGGTGGTGGTGGTGGTGGTGGTGGTTCTCCCACGAGGTGCCGGGGCTGCGCTTGCGCTTGCGCTTGCGCGTTGCGGACCACGGGCTAACTAACGATGGATGCCTGGGGGGTGCCTGCAACATGGATACTAGATACAGACAGACATACATAGGTAATGTACATCCATGACAGCTACGATATCTATTCCCCTTCACCCTACCCGGGGGAGCCGGGGTCTCCGCAAAGTGGGAAAGGTATGTATGGAGGAGGGTCACAGTGGAGGATGGATCCGTGATCCCCGCGTCATGTGGGGGTGGGGTTAGTCGCCCCCTTCCACCGCAAAACCCGCAGCAAAGCAGCAGCAGCAGCAACAACAAGAACAACAACAACAACATCGTCATCGTCATCATCTCATCTCCGATAGGCTGCCCGCCTGTGTTCGGATCGCCTAGCCCGGCTGCCTTGCCTGGCCTGGCCCGGCCGGGGGCCCTGTCGTTGGGAACATGGCTCATGGGATGGTAAAGTAGAGCCGAGGGTGTTTTGGCCGTGTCGGTAGATGGGCTAGCAGCCTTTTGGGTCCAGCGCGGCCCACGGCCCCTCGAGCGGGAATTCTGGGGGCCGGTATTCGCATCGGGATCGTGGCCTGCCTCGGCTGCCCCTCTGATTGGCGGTCACGACGTTGGGGGAATATCAATTGCCCTGCTCTGAGGCGCTACACCCCGAAAGACAGTCCCGGCCCGGTGGGGTCTACGGGACTACGGATATCCACGGCTCCCCTGCATCCATCTGCAAATACTACTTACGTACATTGTGCATACTGTACAAGTATGTATCCATGCCCTGGGGGCCGAGATGGTTCCCCAGCCTTCGGTTGCAATACCGAATGCCGAGTTGCGTGCGAGTGCTTTTGTTGTCGTTGGCGGCTTCTGATGGTCTGGCAGCCCCCCCTCGCCTTGCCCCTCGGGCCCCGCGGTGCTGAAGAAAGACCTGTATACAAATAGCAACCCGGTACCGCCCGTGTGCCATCCATCCATGGAACCTTGCGCCAGCCATCTCATCTACGGCAGGCCATTTGACTTCGTCCTACCCGAGGCCCCCCGCGCCGCCGATCCCCCGTCGAGGGTCGGAATAGCCGCTCATCTATTTCCGGCGGCGGGGGCCTGGCGCTCAGTCTCGAGCCGTCGGCGCTCCTCGTCGGCCCTCTCCCGCTCCTTGGTCTTGAAGGCGGCCAGGAGCCCGAGGTCGTAGCAAACCTTCAGGGCGCCCGCGCCCACGAACGCGACCCATAGGTGGCCCCGGTCCGCCAGCACGCCCGTCACGAGCGGGGCCATGGTCTGCGAGCACGTCTTGATTACGTTCATGGCCCCCAGCACGGCCGTCCGCTCCGCGGGGCGGATCATGGTGGCCAGGAAGGCCGCGCGGGGGGCGCTGTCCATGGACTGCGTGCAGGCGCGGAGGACCAGGAACACCAGGGACCAATGCACGTGGTTCGGCACGCCCAGGAGCGCTAGCATGACCGAGGACGGCAGATGCGTAAACACCATAGTCTGCGTGGCCACCCAAAGTCAGCCATCTGTGTGCCCATTCGTTGTACTGCACAGGGCGCAGCTTTCTTACATTGATGTTCCCGAACCGCTTCGCGAGCGACGAGGCCAGCAGCATGGATGCCGCTGCGATTATGTTCGTCACGAAGAAGATGGAGCCCAGAGTGCCCTCTCCCACATGGTAGCGGGTGTGGAAGAAGAAGGTGATCCATGACCTGGGGGAGTGTCAGCCAAAAGCGGCAGTATTCGGGGTGTATAGGGCGACACAAACATCGATGCCAGACCGGATGCGAAGGAGTCCAGCGCAAATAGCAGTGACAGGTGCACCACAACGGCCAAGCTTCCCTGCCCCATCTCCGGGAGCAGGGCGCCGAGGCCTTTTTTGGGCGGCCGTGGGCTATCCGCCCCGGACGAGGGGCCATCAGCAAGCAGGGGCGCCGTCTCCGTCTGGCCGTTCTGCCGGCGGCCCTGCTTCTGCTTCGTCTCGGACTCGACGGTGGGGCTCAGAAGCAAGGCAAGAACCAGCTTCACCACGCCGAGGGCCGCGTACAGGTAGTATACAGCCCGGTAGGACGGCACGGGGCCCCAGGCAAGATCCTCGAGGAAATGATGGAGGACCCAGCCGGCCGTGATCATGCCACACGCCGTGCCCGCGGCCCCGCCGAGGCCGTACCACGCGAAGACATCGCTCCTGTGCTCGGGGGCTGTCAAGTGCGAAATGATGCTCGCCTCGATGGCGGCGAAGGGGCCGATTTCGTTGCCGCTGTGGCCTGGTTAGCGGGGGCCGACTGTCTCGGGCTGCGGGGGCGGCGGGCGGCGGGGGGGGGCCCTTACCTCGGACTGATGACGCCCACGACGGCGGCGGCCAGCAGGGCCCAGAAGCTGCCGGCGAGCGCGAAGACGGCACCGGCGGCCGCCATCAGGGCGGCGCCGAGCACCAGGACGGCCCGGCGGCCCAGGGCGTCGGCGCACAGGGTCAGGCCGAAGCTGATGGCGACGTCGCCGGCGAGCGTCAGCGTCATGAACAGGCCGGCGCGGGCCTCGGAAACGGCCAGGCTCTTCAGGTAGGCGACCAGGATCAGCGTCGACGCCCCGTAGGCGAAGAGGCGCACGAAGCGCTGCAGGCAGAGGAGCTTGACGTCGCCCGGCGCCCGGTACAGCGAGACCAGGCCGAGCTCCTCCAGGGCCCGGCCGGCCACGCCGGAACGCGCTTCGTCGGCCATGGCCAGAAGGGAATGCGCCCGAGGCCCGGCAGATCACGCTCGGCCCAAGGCTTTCCGGGGGCGGCTTTTTCAGGTGTCCGCGGTGCTGCTGGACGCCTCTCGTTCGGCCCGTCGTGTTGTTGCTATAGCGGTTGCTGTTGTTGCCTGCAGTTGTTAGCTCAACTACCACAACCCAGCTCGCGCGGGCCAATCAGCTTCTTTCGTGTTATACAACCACGCTCGTGTCCTCCTGCAAGCTTGTCACGTAAGTCGTTTGCAACCCGTCGTTGCACCTCAAGTATTCATCACTTGTTCTCTTCTGTATTCAAGAAACCCCTGAGACAAAAGCAGCTTTTCCAGCTCGGTTTTAACGTGGCGTAGCGCCGACCTGCCGAGAGGTGGACCCTCGACTGGACTCTCTAACTATAATGAAGCACTTCCTATCCCAAATTTCGAGACGGTTAGCACCGAGTCGTGCCGGTATGCCGAGAGATCTACCCATGGCTGTTTGCAACAGGAAACCAAATGGACCCTCCGGGCACAAATTTGCACATCGGTACGCAATTGCGACTCCTGCTATTGGTTCCATCTGCCGCGTTTCCGGATGAAAGCCCCAGGGCAGCCCAGGCCCCCCTTTCCCCCCCGGCCGCCGCCTTACTGGTTCAGCTTGTTGACGTTGGCGGCGTGCTCGTAGACCAGCTGGCGGGCCTCGTCGTCGTCGAGGAAGAGGGTGAAGCCGTCGTCGTGGTTGCGGCCGTACGAGTAGCCCGAGTAGCCGAACTGCCAGAACATGTCGCCGGCCAGCCGCTCCTCGAGGCCGAGGCGCTGCCAGCCGCCGAGCACGTCGCGGCGCGTCTCGGGGGCCACGCGGCCGAGGTTGGCGAGGCGCGCCGCGTCCGTCATCCAGCCGTACTCCTCGTGCACCACGGGCTTGCCGGCCGCGCGCTGCGCCGCCGCGTGGTCCCGCACCCACCGGTCCGCCCACGCCACCGTCTTGGACCACCAGTCCGGGTACAGGTGGAAGGTGCCGAAGTCGACGGCCGGCAGCGCGAGCTCGGCGTCGAAGTCGCCGCCGTCCCCGCCGTTGTAGAACTTGTCCGCCGACGCGCGCCGGAAGCCGCCCTCGCCGCCCCACGTCACGAGGTGGAAGGGGTCGAGCGACTTGACGTAGGTGCTCATCTCGTCGATCCAGCCCGTCAGGACCTCGGGGCTGCACCGGCCGCTGCTGGGCAGGTTCCGGATCGCGTCGGCGCTGCAGCGCGGCTCGTTGGCGAGCTCCCAGCCGAAGATGGTGGGCGAGTCTTTGTATCGCGTCACGAACGCCTTGATGTAGTTTTTGTAGGCATCTTTGATCTCGGGCACTGTGTAGAACTGGAGGGGACAGGTTAGGCCGGGCGCGTCTCGAACGCAAGAAAGGAGAAATCAAGTTTCAGGGGCGCCGGGGGAAAGGGGGGTGGGAGGACGGCTTACATCGTCGTGGTACTTGCCGCCCAAATTGACCGTGTAGACATCCATGCCGCCATAGTCCGCCCTGGGTGAGAAGATCAGGTTATCGCGCCACGTACAAAGGACAAAGCTGTCATGGTGAGTTCTTGGAAGGGCACCTACCAGTTGTTGGTAAAGGCGACCAAGAGCTTGATGCCCGTCTTGGTGGCCGCGTCGACGACCTTGTCAAACGGAGCCAGGTCAATGCTGGCCTGGCCGTTGTCCCATCGCTGAAACACGACTTCGGTGGTGCCGGCGCCCTCGCCGCCGTACTGGGGCTTGCCGGCCGGGTCGTACGTGGCGTTCTTGTCGTTGAAGCCCCATGTGCGGAAGACGTTCAGGCCGGCCTCCTTGGCCGCCGTGAGGCCGAGCTCGACGTCGGTTTGGTTCTGGGGCCCCCGGGGGGGGAGGCGGGGGTTAGCGCGCCGTCGTCGCGTTTTGGTTGCGCCGAGGGCGCCGAGGCGTGCTCACGTTGTTGAAGGGGAAGTAATAGGCATTGCTTCCGGCGAAGAAGAAGTCCTTGCCGTCCAGCTTGAATTTGGTGCCTTCGGTCGTCACGAACCCCTTGGGCGGCTTCGTGACGGCGGCCAGGGTGGCGCTGGCGGCCAGCAAACAGAGGGAGGCGGCGGTTCGCATTTTTGGTGGCCGAACGGGGACGACACTGGAATCTTCAGCAACTGCCTCTCGAGAGCGGCTAACGTCTGAGACAATCCATCCCCATCGCTGTCTCGACTCGCCATGTCTCTTATACACGTCTGGCATCGCGTTGCCACGCCCCGGTCGGCGTATCCTCAATTGAGCATTCGGGGGCCGTTGAGCCGTCCCCATGAATTAGGCCTAGAGCGCCAATGCAACCCCCCATCGATTGCCCGCCTTGGCTCCCGCCGGGCCCCCTCTTTGCTGAAGGGGAAAGGCACTCACGAGGGGAGTCGGGCTTGGGGTTCAGCCTCGGATGCATACCGGGCTGCCGGAATATTTACTTAAGTACCCCGTCTCCCCTCCTCGTCTTGGACCTATCGGTGTCAACGAGCCCCTCTTCTAGTTGTCGATGTCGCGCAGCCACAGAGCATGGGATCCGCCACGCCAATGCTGCTATTTCCCTTCGATCCCGTCCATTCATGTAATACTCCGCCGTCATACGATGACATCAACTCTAGACCCTTGCATCATCCGCTCGACTGGCTTCCAACGCTGCCCAGGCGAGGAAACCCAGGCCTACCACGCCCCATTCCTCGGTAACTCGTTTCAAAACCCGGCTCACGCCGTGACCTTGGCCGGCCGAGCCGCTAGTATTAGATGAGGCTGGGTTGTTTATGAGCAAGCGCAATGGCATGTATACTGATTTCTACGGAGCCAGCGTTTCCCAGGGCGGAGGGCAGACGTGGTAGCGACGAGAGGCTGTGAATTTACTAAGACCGCGGGCGCAGGTATCTTGCTCAAACAATTGCGGACAGGAACACGACTCCAACGCGTGCCGAACCGATACCACCCAAGCCCGATCAAGACATTTTCCCACGACCTAATTTGTAAGACCGGCACCCGTACGTGCAGCTTCAATAAGCTTATTTTGGTAATCGCCGCCAATTTCGTACGCGCAGAAGCCCAGCAAACCAGCGTCCCGGGCGTAGGCACCCTTGGCCTCGATGGAGTGGGTGTCGTCGTACGAGACATACCACTGGTGCTTCGCGTCGTAGAGAACGGGCTGGGGAGCAGAACGAACATCAGCACCGCTCGTGTGTACGGGAATTCGACCGCCAAGCTAGCGGGGAGAACAGGGTGGGTTGCTTTCACTTACCGTCTGGCTGCAGTCGTCGTAGTTGGAGGCAATGCCGTCCTTGGGGTTGCCGAGCGTGTCCAGGAAGCCGGCCTCGGTGATCATGCTCCAGTACGGGAAGGTGCCCGAGTAAGGCTGGGCGTCGCCACAGGGGTCGACGGGCGGGTCGTCGTCCCAGCTGCTGCCCTGGCGGCGGTCGGACGAGTTCTGCGGCGGGTAAAAGTTCAGGGTGCCGTCCGAGGCGAAGGCGGACGTCTCGTTCACGGAGAAGCCGTGCCCGTAGAAGGGAACGCCGAGGACCAGCTTGAGCGCCGGGATGCCGGCGGCCGTCCACTTGGCGACGCCGTCCTTGCCCGCGCCCATGACGTTGCGCTTGTCGCAGGTCGACTCGATGGCGGCGTTGGGGCCCGCGGTGCTGGCCCAGGCACCGTACAGGTCGTAGGCCTACGACTGCGGGTCAGTTTCTGTTCTGTGCGCCTCGACGATCCGGGATACTGACCATGATCATGATGTAGTCGAGCACCTCGGCGAAGCCGCTGAGGTCGGCAGAGGCCTTGCCGTCAGGCCCGTTCCAAGGGAACAGGGAGCCTGCGGCCGTGAGGTACATGTTCTTGCCGTCCGGATTCGCGCGGACCACCTTGAAGAATTCCAACAAGTTGCTCACATCATTCGGGTTAATGACGTTGCAGCTGAGGCCCTTCCGGTTCTGCAGCAACTCGGCATCAGTAATATGCTCTAAGAGACAGCCACTGAACTCTCCCAGAGCCTCCGCGGTATACAGGAACGGAAACTCGGAGTAGCGGGTATACGTGGTGTGACAGCCTCACCGAAAGGGGGCACGGAGAACACCGGGGGCCACTTACGGGGTACTCGAAGTCGATGTCGAAGCCGTCCATGCCGTTCTTCTTGACAAAATCGACCAGGGTGTTCGCAAAAGCGGTACGGTTCTCGGATGAGCCGATGCAGCTGGAGATGTACCTGCTCCCGGTCCACCCACCGGCGGAGAGGAGGGTCTTGACGCCGTTCTTCCGGCCCTGGGTGACGAACTCGCTGATGGACTCGGGGCTGAAGCCCGTCATGTTCAACTGGCAGTCGGCCGTCGGCTCGGCGAAGGCGTACTTGATGTCGGTGTACTTGTCCCACGGGATGGACGAGACGGGGGCGCCGCGCGTCGCGTGGTGGCCGCCGAAGTAGCCCGAGACCACGAACTGCGCCAGGGGCCCGTCCCGGGGCGCAGGATGCTCCGCCGGACGCGGGGCCGCGTGCGCCATGGGGCAGCAGCTGCTGACGCCGGCGAGGACGGCCGCCGTCGTGATGAGGTTGTTAAAGAGAGGCATGACCGAATAACTGACGGAATACAGGAACGAGTGTTGGAGTGCACCGGTATGCGGTGAACATGCCGAACAGGCCTCTTCCTCTTCGGACACACGGTCTGGGCGGGACGTCTATATACTCTCCCGTGTCCTGTTACTGGCAACAAGGGGGGGATGCCCACACGATCCGCGGACCCTCCCCCCCCAGAGGCACTTTCGATTCACCCTGTTTCTGTCGCCGCCATAGCCATGGTCCAAGCCCACTGCAGGCCAGGTTCATGCCGTCGGGTGTCAAGGGGAGCGGGCAAGATGGGAACTGCGCACCCCTGGTGAGACTGCTGACCGATGGTGACCCTACGAACCCCAGAACGAGGTAATTATGGCTCTCGCGGTCGCCGGGCACCCCGGACACCCCCCTTTCCCTTGGGCACATCGCAGGGCCTCATGACTCGCCAGCGGAAACGCTTCACCCCAACTCCTCCATCCAGACGCAAGCGGATTGTTCCATCCTCTTTCTGTCCGGATGGCCGGGTTTCAGTGCATGCCCGGCTCGGTACCAAGAGGCAAGTTAGCCTGGCTCCTCACTTGCCTAGTGGTGCCGGTGCCTCCTCGCGAAGAGGGCGAGGGGGGTATTCGGTCGAGTGGAAGGGGGAAGGCCAGAAAAGCCACGGGCTCCGAGCTCGCCGGCGGAGGCGCCGGGCCGCATGAACAGGGCGGGCGCAGGAGGTGATCCTCCAATTCCAGGGCCCCCTCCTATGCTACCTACATAGGGATGGTAGAAGACGGATAGAGTTTCCGCAGAATATTGAAGTCTGAATAGAGTTTGATTGCATACGGGGGGGCTGCGCCCACCGAGAAGCAGGCAGGCGGGTATGTAACCTATGTATGTACCTCGCATACTGATACAGGGTCTGGACATCCTTCCATGGGTGGGAGGGAATGCGGATGGCATCTGTGGCCATGGAGCCCCACGCGCCACCCCCTGCCAAGGGCGCCCGAGGTTAAAATGCTGCCCCCGTTCCATGCGGAGCGTCGGTAGTTTTGGCATCGTGATGCACCCCGGCCGAGCGCGCGCGCGCTCTCTCGCAAGGCGCAACCATTGGGTCGCCACCCGCGATGAATGGTGGTCGTCCGAAGCGTTCCCACCCCCTTCGATCTCGCGGTGGCTGCGTACGCAGGGCTGTGACCCCCTATCTGTAACGGTTTCGGGTAGTCTGCTGCTCTCTATCTCTCTCTCTCTCTCTCTCTCTCTCTACGTAATGGACGAGTCCAAGAAGGCCCGTGGCCCCTCCGCGACAGCGCGCAGGAGGAGGAGATCAGGCCACTGACGAGCCAAGCCCGTCCGGCTGCTTAGGCATCCCTGCCGGCCCACGCTGGACTACAGTGCTACTCTCGATCTCGTGTTACTAGTACCATCCCACTCCCTGGCATCTAGACCCAAATACAGTGGATTTGCACTCGGACCTGTGGAGAACGTGGCCTCGGAATGGCCCGCGTCGGGAGCTGCTGGTATGTGCAGACTGCCTACCTAAGTATACAGCTCAGTACTTTTTTATAGGACAGCTCGGTAGAGATATGTCTATATTTCGTCACGACTTATCCAACAAGGACCACTGCGGGACTCTGTCCCAGCCAGGTCTGCGCCCTGAGCATTGCGAATGGACCGGTCGTCCAGGATCTTGCCGTCGCCTTGTCCCTGCTTCGAGGCTTCTAGCGCAGCTAACACCGTGGCTCTCGCCGATCGCTCGACGCGGCTTTCGTGAGTCTTCGGGGCAAGGTCGTATTTGACTCGGCTCATCCTGGCCCATGGTACTGCCCCGGCACCTGCTGGTCAGTAAAGCGCTCGCTGACATGACGTTCGATCGTCCGGCCAGCCGAAGTCCCGCCACGGTCCGGGGTCGATGGGACCCCTGGCTCCAATCGAGCCCATGGCCTCGGGTCGTCGTCAGCTCTCCCCTTGGAGCCCCGGCTCCCTATGGCCATTCCGACTCTCCCCCCAAGGGATGGAGCCTCCTGGACACATGGCCAAGAAACTCTCCGGCCGCAGTGAAGCCATCCATGGGCACTCGGGTCGTAGCGGGGGAGGAAAAGACCCGCGGGAAGCTTGTTCCAAGAAGCCCGGTAGACACATCAAGGATTGCGGCTTCATGCGGGCCAACTGCTTCTCCGCCGAAAGGCGTCCATGGAACGTACGTGCATGATACGCGCGCACTGCGGCGCGTATATGTGAACGGGGATAGAGGCACAAAGAGGTATTTACCCTCGCCGAGAATCCACGAGACGGTTGACTATGCCCAAAGGCTTTGGGCGGAGCCGGCTTGACAAAACCTTTCTTGATATCTGTCGCTTTAGAGTTATACCCCTAGTGAGACCCGAGGCTACGTCCATCTAATTCCACAAAGCGCCCAGTCGTATATCAGCCCGAGTTACTATGCAAGGTTAATAACTTTAAACCATCTTGACTTCACAAACTTTCCATAAGATGTAGTTCAGGCTCTTATGTTCACGATCAAGTACCTAGCGTTTACATCACCGCTCTACTCTGGGTTAACCACACGAAACTCCGTATATAGTAAGTATTCCAGATCAAACTACAAGTCGCTTAAAGAACTACAAAATTAGGTTTAGGTCTCTCGGTCAACACAACGAGCCAGCTCCTATTTTAATATAGTCAACACTGCATGAAGTGCCGATTCCAAAAATACCAAGGTCACAGCAGTAGGAATAAAGGGCCTGTAACAAGGATTGGGCAGTCAGTTGGAGGGCGGAATTGGTTTTGTGGAAGTCCGTTAGCAGTCCAGTTCCAGGCTGAGAAGCACCCGAGAAAGCCCAAACCGATAATATCGTAGCGATAGGATTTACCTTCTTGGCTCCTCCGTCCAGCAGCCCGAGGGAATTTGCCGTAGCGTTGCGTCTAACGGACATCAGGAATCCGGTGCTTAAATACGGATACTCCGACCTTTACGGGCGATAGAACTGTGGTTGCTGTTTCTTATCGCCATTTCTCAGGAGACCGAGAAAAGGAGATGTCCCTTCATCCATGTGTCACCAAAAGCTTGGAGTCGGCTGCTCATATGTTCAAGTATAGAAGTACCCAATGCCACCAGAATTCGCTATGCTGCATAGAAGAGGTAGGTCCTGAGCGCTGAGCTATTCGCTCCAGTAATCTAGTAATCTAGTACCTTCTTCACATTGTCGTACACCCCTAAGACCAGTCTGTTAGCAAAGCTCAGAGTCCAGATATAGACACAAGCAGGCAAGGACTTACGAGCAACATCGGGGACGTTGAACTTCTCAAACATCAAGGGCATGTGTATGCTCCAGCCGGCCACCCTCTGCACGGGAGCCTCGAGCCGAACGAAGGTCTCGGGGTCTCCCTGGATGGAGGCGGCAACCTCGGCGCCGATGCCGGCGTTCACCATGGCCTCGTGCACCACCAAGCAGCGGCCCGTCTTCCGCACGCTGTTGAAGACAGTCTCCTTGTCCCAAGGGTACAGCGTCCGCAGGTCGATCAGCTCGATGGAGATGCCCAGATCCTGCTCGGCTTTCTGGATGGCGGCACTGCACGTGTAGATGGGCTGGCCGTAGGAGACGATGGTGACATCGCTTCCCTCCTTCAGGATCTCGGCCTTGGACAGGGGGAGCGTGTACGCGGCGGTGGGCACCTGCTCCACGGCGGCCCGGTACAGGATCTTAGGCTCCATGAAGACGCAGGGGTCGTTGTTCTGGATCGCCGACAGCAGCAGCCCCTTGGCCTGCAGCGGGCTCCGGGGCATAATCACGCGCAGCCCGGGAATGTGCGTGAACAGACTCTCGGGGCTCTGGCTGTGGTACAAGGCGCCGTGGCCGACGCCGCCGCACGGCATGCGCACGGTGAGCCCGCCGGCGCTCCGCCCGCAGGCACCGTCGCGGTACCGGAACTTGGCGGCCTCGTTCACGAGCTGGTCGAAGGCCGGGTAGACGTAGTCGGCGAACTGGATCTCGGCGATGGGACGCATGCCCTCGGCGGCCAGGCCGATGGCAAAGCCCATGATGCCCTGCTCCGTCAGCGGCGTGTTGAAGACGCGGTCGCCCCCGTACGACTCGGCCAGCTTCATGGTGCAGCGGAAGACGCCGCCGAAGGAGACATCCTCGCCGAATATCAGGGTGGTTTCGTCCTGGGCGAGAGCGGTCGAGAGGGCGTCGTTGATGGCCTGGAACAGGTTCATGCGCTTGGTGGTGCCGTTGCGCACCTCGGCCGGGAGCTCGGGGTTCGCCAGGGCCGCCTGGGAACTCTGGGCGAGGAGAGGCGTGGTCGCGTAGTCCGGGGGGAGGTTGAGCCGGGCGTTCGCGGGATGGGTGGAATACGGGCGGCGACGGCCCTGATGACGGCGCGGGAGGGCGGCGCAGAGGGCGGCGCTGGCGGGGCGAAGGGCGGGCAAGGCCACTTGGGCCGCCGCGATGCTTCGGAGTGATCCGGAGGGCTTCATAGCGCAGGTCCTGACGTTGTTTCCCAGAAGACACCGCGAGAACACACCATGGCGTCTTCAATGGAGAACTGGGACCATCCGGGCACAAGGTTCCCCAGGCTGGGGGAGAGGCTACCCCGGATGCGATCCCATACCGGCTGTCGGCTAGGGTCGGTATATACGGTCCATGGTAGCGGCGGCTTAACCCCACGATTCGGCTTAAGTACCAAGTAGTAGGTAGCTTATCGATACGGGCCAGGCGCATACGGACGGCGCGCAGGCAGTTACTACCCTCATAGAATGGCGGGTAGCAAAATGTAGTAGGCAGGGTAGGTACATGCTTCCTGCCTCCCACACTTTCCATGCAACTCAAGGACCCGCCTAGTCAAGTAGAACAACAACAAACCTCGATCCAGGCTTCGGTCACGTACAGGACCACCTTGTCTCCCGTTTCGAGTCCTCCGTCCTTATGGATACAATTCTTTTGGCCAGAAAGATAGGCCTCCCATGCCAGTCGGCTGCATACTCGGCTAATAATAACGCGTGTGGGTACCGCTCTCCCCCCTCCCCTCCAGCCCCTCCCTCCACCGCTTGGGTGGCTGGTCGGCATGGTTGGGCGGCTGCTCGGCAGGCGGGCAGTGCAGAGACGGGCCAGAGAAGAGATGGCCGTCCCATTGGGTTCCATCACCAGCCTACGACAGGTACCCAAGCACAAAAGCAGAGGTGCTTATCCCCTTCCAGTAAGCGGGCGACTACGACCAGGGCTGACAAGGGCAGAACGGAGCCGGATCGCCCCAAACGTGGGAACCTGAACTCGGTCGCGTCGCTCGCGCAACCACTTGGTCAGGGGCACCCGATCGATGGGCGGAGGCGCAGGTTCCCAATCATGGATGGATGCTGGCGATACCAAGCAGACACACACCGACACACACACACACGCGAGGCCCCGTACATGGACGCCCGTTCCATGGCTTACCGGCCCCATTATTGCGGCGGAAATTGCAGAAGAAACGGCGAGCCAGTTGCACAATACGACGCCCAGCCTTGGGCCAAGTGCCAACCGTCCCGGCGTGTGACCTTTGCCAGTCTTGCACCATCGTCATTGGTTGTTGCCTGGTCAACCTGTCGTGACATAATTCCCAGGAACCTGCTCTGTGCCAAGGAACCGCCGATCGCCAGCCTACCCACTTGGCGCCTTGCTCGCGATCAGCCCGGATAGCGCGTGCATGCATATTCGCCCGGTCGATCCCTCTTTGAGACACCTTGCGACTTCGACTCGACCCGACCGCCTGCCTGGGTAACAAACACATTCCCGCCATGCCGCCACCACCCGATGGTAGTACGAGCCGCCCTCACGAGCCTGGCCGGCACGGCGAGAGGAAACATGGCCACAAGAAGCGGAAATCGCGCGATCATAGCTCGCGACGAGTGTCCGGCGCTCCAGGGCAACAATTGTCGCCGGACGCGCTGGCGCAATTAAACGACCAAAACACCCGGCACGCGCCCGCGGAGCCGCCCAGGGACCCGGAGAGGAAGAAAAAGAAGCGACGGCCCAAGCCTGCGAATGAGGAAGAGTATATCGTGGTGGAAGAAGAAAACCAGTCTCCCAGGAGAGAGCGCAGGAGGCGGGACAGTCACTACGATGAAGATCGGGAAGCAAGGCGGGCGCGCCGGCGGGCCGAGGCGCACACAGACGATGAGGACCGGGAGGCAAGACGAGCTCGCCGACGGGCGGAGCGACGACGTCGGGGCACCATGACGGACCACGAGACCGACTACGAAGCACCCAGGAAGCACAGGCGCCGGAAGGACGCCTATGTTGGTGTCGAGCAGGACGAGTCGCCGCGAAGGTCGAAGCATTACAGGAGGGGTGCCGATTCTGAACCAGAAGAGCGCATGTTCGAAGATGCACGCAAGAGCCGCGACGACCGCAAGAAGGGCCGAGTCGTGAGCGGCGCCATTGTTGAAGAAGGCCGTGCCGTCTACCCGGGCATACGAGGCGGTCTCGGAAGTAAACACAGCAGCTACGATAGCTACGACAGCATTCTAAACGAGAAGAACGACTTACAAAAGCCACGGCCACCTGCTAATAAGAAAAAGCGAAGATGTCAGTCACGGACGAAATGGCTTCCAGTCACACCCTTACTAACATCATTCTAGGGATCGTGGCAGGTGTTCTTGTCGTTCTTTTGATCATCATCATCGTGGTCGCGGTGGTGGTGAGCAAGAAAAACTCAGAGGACTCGGGATCGGACAAGTCCAACCTCAAGAACATACCTAAAGAGAGCGTCCCGCCGGCGGATCGTGGAACTTATCTTGATCCCTTCACCTGGGCTGATACGAAGGATTTCAACCTGACCTACACGAACCAGATGGTAGGCGGTCTTCCCATCATGGGCCTCTTCACAGAGTGGGACGATTCTGCCGCCGCCAACGACAAAGTGCCTGCCATTGAGAAGGACTGGGGTGATTACACCAAGAAGCCCGCTCGAGGCGTCAACTTGGGGGGGTGGTTGAGTCTGGAGCCTTTCATTACGCCGTCACTCTTCGCTTACGACTCGAGACTGGGTATCATCGACGAATACACGCTCTGCAAGCACCTGGGTCCTAAGACTGCCGCGTCGACGCTCGAGAAACACTACGCCAACTTTGTTACAGAACAAACCATCAAGGATATTGTCAATGCCGGCCTCGACCACGTCCGTATTCCTTACAGCTATTGGGCTGTCGAGGTGTACGATGGCGACCCATACGTGTTCCGTACGTCGTGGCGGTATCTGTTGCGCGCCATTGAATGGTGCCGCAAGCATGGCCTGCGGGTCAACCTTGACCTCCATGGCATTCCGGGTTCCCAGAATGGTTGGAACCACAGTGGACGGCTGGGTCCGATCGGATGGCTCAACGGGACCGATGGGTCGCTGAACCGCCAACGCAGCCTGGACGTCCACGACCGGCTCAGCCAGTTCTTCGCACAGGATCGGTACAAAAACATCGTCACGTTTTATGGCCTGGCCAACGAGCCGCGCATGGTCGACCTGGCCGCCGACGACGTCACCTCCTGGACCTCGGACGCGTTCCAGCTGGTGCGCAAGAACGGCATCAAAGCCCAAGTGGTCTTCGGCGACGGCTTCATGGGCCTGGGCAACTGGCAGGGGCGGCTGCAGGGGCTGGACGGACTGGTGCTCGATGTGCACCAGTATGTCATCTTCAACAAGGACCAGATCGTCTACACACACAAGGAGAAGGTCGAGTACGCATGCGATGGGTGGACCAAGCAAACGCAGGAGTCCATGGACCGCTCGACGGGCTTCGGTCCCACCATGTTCGCCGAGTGGTCGCAGGCCGACACGGACTGCGCCAAGCACGTCACCAACGTCGGCTGGGGCAACCGCTGGACGGGCACGTACGATTCCGGCGACCCCTCGACCGAAGTGCTGGAGCCGCGGTGCCCGGCCCAAGACAGTAGCTGCAGCTGCGACCAGGCGAACGCCGGCATCGGCTCCTTCTCGCCTGAGTACAAGAAGTTCCTTAAGATGTTTGCCGAGGCCCAGATGGTCTCGTTCGAGAAGGGCCTGGGCTGGTGGTACTGGACCTGGGACACCGAAAGCGCACCCCTCTGGAGCTACAAGAAGGGCCTCGAGGCCGGCATCCTGCCCGCCAAGGCCTACGACAAGGAGTTCAAGTGCGACAGCACCGTACCCGACTTCAAGGGTCTCTCGGAAACCTATTAGGGAGCAAGACCCGAGTGTTCGCCGAAAGTCCGGGAGACGTACGTGCAATCGAGCGAGTACGCAAGCATGAGAAGGGCCCTAGACGGAGTAACGTCGAGCGAATACGATGATTTCCGCGGCATAATGTACATACACGACAGGGAAAGGGAAAGAAGGGGCGTTTACGGCCAAGATGGCGACAGCGGAGACGATGTATGGGGGCGGCATATCGACGATGATGATCTCACGATAGATAGCGGGTCTGATTTCGGCAAGCATGTGACGGTTGCGTTGTCTAGGATGTTTATAATTTCTTTTCACATTTGAGCGACGTTGGTCTATCACACCCACCCACGATCCGGCTCGGACGGGCCGCCGTCCTGTCCTCCCCCCCGGTATACCGAAGACGCAAGTGGCTTCCTCTCTATCTCTCCCTCTCGCACTATACTGCCCTCCTGACCGGGCGATAGAGAGGCGCTGTCGTTTGCCCGCGATTCCCAGCGGGGTGCAGAGGACCAGAGTGTGTGTATAGGAACAGCCACGAAGCGCAAAGCGGGACGCTGCCCGGCCATCCGCCGGAGAGGGTGTGTACCCCTTCTCCAGCCATGCGTCTTCTTCTTCTTCGGTCTCTCCGCTGCGGCCAGGTCTAGCGCCTCGCTTGCTTGCCCTTGGCCTCCCCTCCCCTACTCTCCTACATACATCCGCCACCCAGGTTCTGCGCAGGCAATCTGCACAGGGGACGGCCCGGGGACCCGCCATGGATAAGTGGATAGTGAGCGCCACCACCCAGGAGGTGCCGGCCGGCAGCCCCTTCAGGTGGAAGAGGGAGGGAGGGGAGCTATTCGGGAGCCGACGGAGAAGAGAGACGACACCCAAATTCCCCGTGGGTTACCAAAGGCCGGGCCAGGGTTGCATCCGTTGAAGATCGGGGCGTCTTTACAGTTCTTGCCCCCCCTTCCCAAATCCAGCAGCTCGCGAGGGGTGCGCCACCGCCGTCCACGGTGGGCGTTTCGTCTTTGCGCGCGTGCTGTCGCCTCTCTCTCCCACTCCGCCCCCCCAAAACCAGCGAAACGCCGTCGTTGGGTTGCCACACGGGTTCTTCCGCACGCATGGACGGTGATCTTTGCGTTCCGGTGGTTGGTTGTGTCTGGTTGGTGGTGGGAAGGGAGAGAGAGAGAGAGAGAGAGAGCAGGAGGGGCGGCCGCGAGACGCCATAGCAGCGGCGCCATCCGCTCTATCGTGCGCAAGCGTCCCCGGCGAGGGGGAATGCCCAGAAGGCGTCCCGTCGTTTCTTTTTTTTTTTTTTTTCCTTCCCTTTCCTTTTCTTCCCCTCTCGACTCCTGGACGCCCGGCGGCGACGGCGCGGATGTCATCCCCTTCCCTCCGGTGAGCGCGCCCTCCTCTGCCCTTGGCGCGCGTGCGCCTTGCAGACGAAGGGCGAGGCTGTATGTTGTGGCACGGTCGGTTGCAACCCCCCCCCCCCCCCCCCAGGAGGACAAGCCCCCTCATCTCTCCAATCCGCTGCCCTCCGGCGAGCCTACACACGGGGCGGGCCTGGGATCTCGGGCTGATCCATGGGAGGGGGGGGGGGGGGTGGTTGCAAGCCACATCAGATCGGCCTGGAGTTAGTATGCAACCGCTTTTCCGATCGGTTCAGAAAGCCCGGGGTTGATCGATCTGCAGCGTTTTTCCCCCGTCCTCCCCCCGACGGCTTGGGCCCAGGTTCCGGGCCCTGCCATCCGAGGGGCAAGGGCCCGTCTCGATAGCGTCGACGAAAGCCGGTCCGGCCGCGCCCAACCGGTTGGTGCTTTGGAGGGGGGGGGGAAGGCTCTCCGTGTAACCCAGTCCTTCCTGTCGTCGTATCCACGGCCAACGCGCAGCGCGCTGCATGGAGGCTGTAGATACATACCTCCTCTCCCCTCCGTTGCGATTTTGTTGGGGACGCGTTGTGTCCGAGGACCGTCGAGTGGCCAGCAAGGCCGTGTGTTTTCGCTTCGTCCCCAGTTGCGGGCTCGCCCGCTGGTCCACCATTTCTCGCCCACGGCACAGGCGAGAGAGAAAAGGGGGGGGGGGGCACCCGGACTGACGGCGCCATACTAGGATGGTCCTTCGAACCATCTTCCCTTACGTCGAATGCTGTAACTAAAAAGGCTTTGGTAGAATGAAAAGCAGTCGGGCATAGGTTTACGGCGGCAACGACGCATTCTCACGACTCGTCCCCATGGGCGCCACCGGATAAGGTTGTCAGTCATACTTACAGGCCTATGCAATGGCCTCCTTCAATCCCGCGAAACACGCACCATTCTGCCAGAAAAACGTCAGCTGCCACATTGGTTGGCGATCTGGGACTGCCGTACTAGGATCAGACTTGGGCCATCATCCAGATCACGGTATGCCAGTACAGGGCGTCGTCTTTTAGCGCATCCAAGGTCTCGTATCTTGCGACCACACCGCGAGAGTGTTCCCTCGGAGAACAAATTGTAGGGGCACGGCCCGGCGGAGAACCTGGCCTTTGCAGGCGGGGGTCCCTGGGGCTGTCGAGGGCCAGTGACACGAAGGCTCGTGAATACAACGAAAGCCACTTAGTCATGGCTTGATCAGCGCCTGCGAGGATTTGTGATCTTGCATACCACCGCAACAACTGCGCGAAGCCCTGCAGCCGTCCGACGGCGGCCTTCTGGGCAAAAGGCGGTTGCCGGGGATGGGAAGGGCGGTCCGCCGTACGCATAGCCGCCCAGAGTCCTGACATCATGGGTAAGACATGCTCCCGGACGGCCGCGTTGACTGCGGTGGGCTGTACCATGCGGTGCCGCTTTCGATGCATGTCAACTGACTGCGGAATCGATGTTGGCAGCGAAAGACCTGCGCTGTTGCAGGCCCCGGAGCTGGGCTACCCGGGTAGCACCGCGCCATTAGCGCTCAGGCGGCCCTGCTGAGCAAGTTGCTCTCTCTTTCTCTCTCTCTCTCTCTCTCTATTTCGAGATTCGAGCCGTGGCGGGTTCTCGCGGATGGAGCTGAGCTGCTGTGCGTGAGCCCCAAGATGCCGGCCAGGGTTGGGCCGGAGCAGGCTTTCGTATCCCACTGCAGCAGACAGGCACAGGGCGGGCTTCCAACAACAGCCCGCCTGCCCGGGAGGAAGGGGAGGGGGGAGGGATCGACGCAAAAAGGGCGTCTCGTGAGCGGCAGGACCGACGGGCGTGGCGCTCCAGCACGTGAGCTGAGGACCGGGTAAAGACGCCGGGCAGGCTGGGGGGGGGGGGGGGGGGGGGGGGGGGGGGGGGGATAGCGGCGTTTCTGAGGCTCCAACGCCGAACAGGTATATTGAAACACGGCGGCTCATATGTGATGCGGGGAGCCCGCAGTGGCATATGAGGTGGCGGCGAACATCGCAGCTGAGGAAGAGCGAGCGATCTGGCCGACATAGATGAACCCTGCCCTGCGGCCACGCAACAAGAGAACCCCCCCCCCCCCCTCGCGGTGGAGAGAGTGAGACGGTGAAGGCGCGGATGCAGCTCCCGCGCTCTCATCCTCACACGCGCTCACACCCGGTCGGCAACTTGGGGGCTATGGGCGTGTGTGTGTGTGTGTGTGTGTATGTGTGTGTGCATATCGAGCGCCGGGGATCGTCAGGCACACCGGAGCGCTCGGGTAGGGGTTGCGCGCCTGGGCCTGCGCCGGGGGGGCTGCAAGAGGCTGGCGAGACGGCTTTCCCTCTCTCCTCTCTTTCTTACACACACACACTCTCTCTCTCACACACCTACCTTCTCTCTCTGTCTCTTTCGGTGAGTCCCTTCATTGTCATGGCGGGCAGCTGTCGTGACCACTGTCTGCGGACGAGGGTGTGCACACGGTCTCGCGGGGCAAAATTGCCGGTGCGTCGTGCCTGGGGGATCTGCAGCAGCCGGCGGTCGCTTAGGTACATACATCATAACGTCTCGCGAGGTATAGCTGAACCTATGTAAGCACTTGGCCTGCCTGCAGTTTAGGGGGGGGGGAGGGGGGGAGCCAGCTTAATTAAGCCCACGCGTCCTGACTGGCCGGCCTCACGGGACCAAAGAGGGGGAAGAGATGAATGGATCTATGTATGTATTCTGGCCGGCTGTCCCTCACTGGCCTGTCTTGCTCGCGTGCTGGACAGCCCTTTGGGGACACATCAGGGCGCCCCGTCAGAAGCGATTGGGCGATCTGTACTCCGTACATGCCCGTATGTATGTAGGTCCCTCCCATACAGGGCTCATAGTCAGGACTCCAGTCGAGGTATGTATGTTAAGTAGATACCTTTCTCCGAGGCTTGCCACCCTTGTCGCTTCACAAGCAACATACTGTCCCGACAGCAGGTGCAGTGCAGCCGGTCTGGGAATGCATAGTCCGAGCGAGATAACTACCTCCTAACAGCGAATGGCTGAGTCGACGACTTCCTGTGAGGGGGGCCCATTCGCCCATGACACATCGCGGGCCCCCTCGTCACGATAAGCAGGCTGGGCGGGCAAAGGACGGGATGTCGCGAACTCTTAATCGGGCGGGTAGTAAGACCATGGGGGCCCCATCGAGGGTTACCCTCTCGGCCTACCAGCAAGCAGGACGATTTGCTTACACCATATTACTGTGTACTTGTTGGCCATGTGGATGGAGCCCAGCCTGGTCGTCGAGTTGGGGCGGCGTGGCAGCATGGATGAGGCATGGATAAAAGCAAGGACCTGATTGTTGGGCACCTGCAGCTTGGGGGGTGGGAAAAGACGGGCCAAAAAAAAAATACCGTTCCTTCAACCCGGTTTGCCCTACGCAGCTTGCATTGGCCGCCCCAGCCCGACCTCCACCGGTCAGGCCGCTTCCCCCGACCTCGCAAAGTCGGGGCCGAAGGGGGGGGAAGAAAGAGGATCTGGAGGACGCCGCTTAGAGGGGGATCCATCGTAGAAGACGCGTCCCCCCAGGGACGACGACGCAGGGACAGAGACGGAGGAAACACGCTGTAAATTTATTGGCATACATAGGTAGGTACATGCCTATTAAGATATGTATAGCTGCATACTTCTTCTGGTCTCAAAGGATAGATATCGTGGTGATGGTGGTGGTGGTGGTGGTGATGATTGTATGCATCTACTTGTCTTAGGTAAGAAGTAGGTAAGTACTTCTTGGGGACCTATTCACCGATGCGAGAAGGTACTTTGACTTAACATGGAGCTATGTTGGATACAAATAAAATAAGTACCTAATTCATCAGTCAGTCGAAGAATTCCCAATGAGAAGAAAAAGGAAAGGACAAGAAAAACCCCTTGCCCCTCGGTCCTCGGTTGTAAGCTGTTGCGTACTTCCCAAAACCCCGAAATATCCCATGTGCTCCCATCCATCCATATCTCTTTACGCCTATGGGGGTCGAGGATGCTGCGTGCCCAGTAATAAATATTCATTCCCATCCAGTAAGGTAAGTAGGTACTCGCCGAGTCCAACACAACGCCAGGATGTCCACACAGCATCACGGGAGCGCGCAATCCCGGGCTGCTCGTCTTGGAGCGCCAGCAAACCTGGCCTCCATGCTCGTGATGATGATGGGGGTTGGCGATGATGGGGATCTTCCCGATGCTTGCCGTTGCCGTACTTCCCACCCGCCAGGAAGGGAACCCCGCATCCTCCACCCACATCCCATGGGATAGCGGCGCAGGCGCTGCAAAGCCCACATTTGAACTTTTGACAGTGATGATCCTGGCAGCCCACACCACACCCTCTCTGCGATGGATCCCAATGGCCGCTCCTCTCTGCTCGTCACGTCGTCCCCGTCCAGGTTCAAGGCCGTCCCGGTACAGCCGGTAGCGGCCGGACTTCCAATGGTTGAACCGATCGACTGGGTGAGAAAAAAGTTAGCCACCATTGGGGGAAAGGCAGAGAGAGAGAGAGAGAAGCGCTCATTGCACCCTCCTCCACCCTCCACACCTCAATGCCTGCTATGTACTTGCGCTACTACCCCGTACGGGCTACCTAACGGCCGGAAAGACGTCGACCTTGCGAGACGAACTTGCATCTCCAACCGCCGCCAGTCCTTTCCGCTTGCTTGCTTGCTTGCTTGCTTACTCACTCCCTAAGGTTGCGCGACTTCTTGTTAGCGGCCCTTTTCCCTAATAAACCACCTCTACTACCCCGTTCGTCTATTGCCCAACGCCTGGAACCGCACACGATCGATACGCCCGCTAGTTGGATTCCCGCCGCCGACCTGACCTGCCCCGACGTCGACTCGGCCACTCGCCCGCGCGTCGCACCGCTCGCCACGCCCCGTCGAGTGACACTTTCTCCCCGCGCATCGCTTGCCCGCTGCCGCCCACCTCGTGTGTGTACTTGCCTGCCCTCTCGGCACCATCGTCGGCGCAACCGGCCTGGGCATGCGGACCGCCTGAGACGGGGGGAGGGATCGAGACGCCTCTTGGATCAAGCCACGAGGGAACCCGCACTCGCCGTGTACCTACCGACGCCTCGCCTGCGACACAGCCATCGTTGTCTGCTTCTGCTCGCCGAAAAGTGCCTGTGCCCCTGCCCACCCTCTCCCGCGCGCGCAGGGAAAAAAAAAAGCCATATGCGAACGGGCTGGGAGGCCGCGGGTAGCTGCAGAAGCATCAACCATTCCTCCTATCACCCCGGTCAGACACCCCGGTGCCTCATCCGCCGACGCGTGACCCCCTGAACGACGCCGGCCGGCAGGCGGAGACTCGCGTGCGCGCGCGCATACATACACACACCGGGAGGGAGACAGAGAGACCCCGGGCGCTACACGCACATCCACCCACACCCACACCTACAAGCCCACGCGACAAGAGTCGCCGAGGGCGAGGACACGGCCTGACGACTGTCGGCCTACCCGCTACTTCCCCCACGGTTCGTCCAGAGCTTGCGAAGCGGCACACGCATTATCGCCAGCGGCTCCAGCCGGTCCGCCGCCTCTTCCACCACCCCTCCCACGCAGAGGGCCAGCGGGTGTCGCACAGGAAAACGCCACTTCCTGCTCTCCAGGACGCCCATTGGCGACACACTGGCCTCTGGGAATGAATACGAGAGAGCGCGTCTTGCTGCGTAGTGTCTTGTGCAATACTCTGGAACACGCATTAGGTACGGGTGATATTGAGCCCCAGAAGGCTTAGAGGGCCGTCGCACCGCGGGAGCACACAGCATTTCCCCATTGCGCCTGGAACCCTGCATCTACACGGTGCTGCGCTGTGCCTCTGCTGTAGCTCTGTTTCTATTTTACGACCTTGAGGAGCCCTGTCGCTACACAAGACACGCACGCCCGACTGTGCGCCAACCTTATTGGCTTGCATACGTCCTGCCAGCTGCTCGCACTGGTCCACGCGCGGCGCTCGCACGAGGAGTCAGCCTGCCTTGACGTCGAGAGAATCCCCCTCCCCCCAGGCGGTGGGGATAGGCGCAGCGACTCTGGGAGAACGGAGCCAGGGGTCGCCGGAGGCGTTGGCATAGGCCAGGCCCCCATCGTCGTTGTGAGAGCGCGCCCAGTACGAACAACAGTAGTTGGAAACTAGAATCTCTCTCGCCCCCCCCCCCCCTCCCCTGTCTGGCGGTAACACGCCTGCACGAGATCGCTGCCTACGCTGCCCCCGGGAAGGTGTGGTTGCGCCAAACCGTAGGTGAGCTGGGGTCTGCAGCGCCTGCGTTGCCGTGCTGATCGCAGAGGGCCCGGAGGCTGAAGACGAGTATATATAGAACTAAGACAAGATGCCGGAAGAGGTTGAGGCGAACGGTGCAGAAGTCTCAGATGCCATGTCTGAGAACGAGCATGATTACGACGACCCGGATCATACGATCAAGACAGACGGAGACGACACCATGGCCGAGCACAACACCACGTCCCCCGAGGCCGGCACCGAAGGGTCGGGGGAGGTCAAGAAGAAATATGACCCCAAGGATCCCCATCGCCCCCGTCGGAAAAAGGCGAGACGCGCATGTTTTGCTTGCCAAAGAGCACATTTGACCTGCGGTAAGGATCAACCTCTCCTAAGTTCATCATCGTATGACGCTCGTATGACCACGGCACAAGTCGGTTCCGTGGCGCCTGAACGTTGCCTTTATATCAACCACCGCAACCAAAGTTTGCCTGATGGATGTTGGCGCTCCGGGCTAAGACCCGGGACTTTCCTTCCTACCTTGGCGCGTTGACACTGACCACCACGAAGGCGATGAACGACCTTGTCAAAGGTGCGTCAAGCGCGGCCTCGCCGAGGCTTGTCAAGATGGCGTCCGCAAGAAGGCGAAATACCTGCACGACGCTCCGCCGGAAGCGTTGAGACCAGTCCTGGGCCCCGGGTACAATCCGAGTGTGTCGACCAAGTCGACCAACGGCCGTCACGCCTCCACAACCGCCTCGGATACGTCGTCCTACTTCTCCCCCACGGCCAACCCTCAGTCGTATCCCATATTTGGCGGCCAACCTCAGGTGACAGCTTTGTCGGACGGCCTGCCCTTTGCTGGTCAGCCTTCTCCAGTGGCGGCTTCCTTCCCTCAGAATGGCTCGCGCCCTGCTTCTCTGGGATCCATGCCTGTTCACACGCCGACGAACGAGATGCGCAGCTTCCCCCAGACAATGTTCGATCCCAGCAATCCTGCGCTCTTCAACTTCGACCTCGAGGGCATCAACTTTGGCAGTCACTATGGTGCCATGGAGTTCGGCATATTGGGCCAGATGGCTTCTGGAAACGCCGAGACCCCGCCCAAAGACCCTTCCATGCCCGCGCCCCCGGGGGCGGACATGAACTACGGAAGAGGTAATTCAATGTACCCCAACGGCGGCGGCATGAACCAATACGGCCCAATCTACGACAGCAACATGATGGACAACTTCATGAACCCGGAGCAAACCAACGGCATGTACTCCAATGGAAATTTGCAGCACGGACTGCCCCATGCCTACGCCATCGCCGCTGCGGGCCCTGGGAGCCTGGCAAGTCCCGGGACAGACAATACGGCGAGTCCACAGTCCCACAACCTTGGATTCGAGTCCCCGACGACGGGCACATTCACGCTCAATGGTGCCCAGGCCGTAGCGAGGCCCAAGGCGAAAATGTCAGCTACTCCCAAGTTTGGTCCTCAGTCCATCCTCGGCAAGAGGCAACGCGACCCCTCGGCAATATACGAGACTGTGAAAGAGCCTTACCAGTACCTGACAGGCTTCCACAACCTCATCGCGTTCGTTCAGGGGCGGTTTTCGAGCACGAAGACGCTTCGAATTGCCAAGTCCCTGGCGAGTATACGTCCGTCCTTCATTGCCTGCACGCGACATCTGAACCGACAGGACCTGATCTTCATGGAGAAGTGCTTGCAGCGTACGCTTTTTGAGTACGAGGACTTCATGGGGCACTGCCCAGCTCCGAGCATCGTCTGTCGCAGAACAGGCGAGGTGGCGGCCGTGAACAAGGAATTCATCGCCCTGACTGGGTGGACCAAGGATGTCCTCCTGGGCAAAGAGCCCAACCTGAACGTCAACTCGGGGGAGCAGTCCTCAAGCGCTACTAACACGGGAAAAGGGGGGCTCACGACGCCTCAGATCAAGGCAGCGCAGCCGGAGACTTTCAACGAAAACAAGCCTCAGCCGGTTTTCATTGCCGAGCTCATGGATGACGACAGTGTAATCCAATTCTACGAAGACTTCGCACAGCTGGCGTTTGGGGACAGCCGTGGTCACGTTACGCGCAAGTGCCGTCTTGTCAAGTACCGTACCAAGGAGTCGACAGAAGCCATGGACCAGGAGTCGACTTCGCCTCGGCAAAAGGACCCCCGGAGCAGCATCCTCAGCAGTCGGGTCACGCGGATCGACGGCGAGCATGGTATCTCCAAGATCGAGAAAGACGGCAAGATGGACTGCACCTATTGCTGGACGATCAAGCGTGACGTGTTCGACATTCCCATGCTGATCGTAATCAATGTAAGTCGATGCCTCCCCAACGCCGCACCCACACTCCTGCCCCCTTATTCCGGCTCTCACGCCGCCGGACGCACGGCTGACGGGCAACGCTGCAGTTCATGCCATGTTACTCGCGCAGCCAAGACCAGCTCGCTGTATAACGAATATGTCGGCATGACAAGTTGGCTGTCTGCCGGACGTGGTTACTACCAGCAAACAAGCTGCCCAAGAGTAACCGGGAGAGCGGAAGTTCACAGAAAAAAGGGGGATCTTAGACCACATGCATGGGCGGCGGCGTTTTGGAATGGGGCTCGCGGCTTAGAGCTCTTCTTCCCCCTCACGGGGAGCTGGTCATCATCGCAACGACATTTATCTCCTTGCGACATCGCTTTTCCTCGCCTTCCACCTTGATTCCCTCCCTTCTTCTAGGATGGCCTTTCGCATAGCTTATACCCCGTTGCGCTCTGCGGATTTATACCAGATCCCCTTAGGGAATGAGATCAACGTTGCTCATGATTCGTAATGGTATTCCTGCGCTCCTATCCACTGGGTCCCCTCCAGACTGGATGGGCAAGCCCAAGTCGCCTGGACGCCTTCTATGTATGTTGTTCCGTATGTCTGGATCGGCAGGAAAGCTCTAACTCGGGTGTCGCCGCCACACCCATCCAACCGGGGCCCGAGAGAGAGCCTCTCCCGGAGTCCACCTCCCGACGGACCGTCTCAGGCGGTGGCGGTATGGGGCTCGCGCGGGCGCACCAGCCAGCTCCCGTCGAGGGTGCCAGTGGCGGTGGTGGACCCGGCGGCGGCGTCGTCGTCGACGACGACGCCCTCGCGGGGGCGCCAGGCGGGGCGGGCGAGGCTCTGGCGGGCGACGTCGCAGTCGATGCGGATGTCGGCGACGAGGGCGTCGAGGCCGGCGTAGTCGCGCTCGGGGCGGACGAAGCCGCAGACGAGGAGGCGCAGGGGGCAGCCGTAGAAGTCGGCGGCGAAGCGGTGCAGCACATGGACCTCGGCGGAGCGGGTGCGGTTCTTGTAGAAGGGGTTGTAGCCGATGGACATGACCATGGGGTAGACGTGGAAGGTGGCGTCGGCGGCGGCGGCCGAGAGCGCCGAGGCGCCCGCCGCCGCCAGCACGTGGTCCGGGTGCGCCGCCGGCAGCGACAGCGCCGCGTACCCGAAGTACACGCCCGACGTCGCCGCCGCGATCCACGGCGTCGCCGCCTCGTCCACCGGCAGGTTGGCCGTCGGGATCCCGAGCTGTTTTTTTGGCGGCGAGAGCGCGCGCGCGCGCGCGCGGGGGGGCCGTGTCGTTAGTCCAGTTATTCTTTTTTTCCCCCACCTCTCCCCGCCCCCCCTCACCCTATGCGCCTTCCCCCGGGGGCGCGCCGGACCGGGCATACCTCTTTCGATCCGCGGCCGAAGCCCGAAATCACGACGCCCTCCATGCGCAGCGGGAACGGCGGCTCGGGCCCGTCGTCCGAGTACAGGATGCGCGGGCGCTCCTCCTGGGCCTCCGTCTTCGCGGTCGGTTCCGACATGGTTGGGGGCGGGCGGGTCGGTCGGGTCGGTCGGGTCGGTCGCTGGCGAGATTCGCGATGTGGCTGGGCTGTTTTACTGCGTGGCGCTTTATTTTTCCCTTTTTATTTCTTCTTGTTCTTGTCGTCGACTCGGCACGGGTAGGGCAACAAGGATTTAGAAGGTAGATACAGAAACAAAAGAGGATTGCGACGCAGCGGAATTCGACAACGGGGGGGAAAGGGGGTAGTCGATCGAAGGGCAAAGAGAGAAAGAGAGATAGAGAGAGAGAGAGACGACTCGTCAGCGAAGTGGTGTCATGGCCCCTCTCCCCCGGGGCTGGGATATTTTGGTGGGGGTTCAGAAGGAGGGGCTTCCCCCCCCGATAAGGCCCCTCCAGGGCCCTCCGCCATATGCTATTAGTCCGAAGAAAGAGAAGAGGGGCGCCGCTGATGATTCATCTCGTAGTTCTCTTGTTCGCTCGTCTTCCCGCGCCTCCGGGTCGAGCTTCCAAGGCTCCTTGAGTACTAAGGTAAGTACCTAGTAAGGTAATGTACTCGGATACGACAGGTCCCCCCATTCATTCAAATTTCCCGTGGCGGGTTCCACGACGACATCTCTTCGCACTTACACAGAGTAAGTCACTTTCCATTGTGGTGTAGAACTTCCTCTCTCCGATACCCTCCCTCTACTTGTGGCCCCAAGGCACCCGTCACCAAACACTTCTATATGTACATACTTACTTACACAATTATTCATAACCATTCACCGGTACTCTAGTGGAGTGCGACCATCTGTCAAATTGGATTTTGGAACATACCATCTCCAGCTGCATGCAATGGCCTTGGTAGCCAGCAACACGTTGTTAGGTACTTTCATGCCCGTGGTACCTACATGTAATACCCGACGAGACATGCGGGTGGGGCAGAGTCAACTCTCTTCGCCATGTTGTAGCCCGGCTGTCATACGAACCTCGCGGCGTCTCAATTGCATGCCAACGCGGGGGACGTTGCATGCATTCATATTGCGGCAACTGAGGAGAATATAGGTTGCTTGGCATAGACCGTCCATGGTGGAAATCGAGGTCATTTTGGGCCATGGCTGCCCCGTCAGAATGAATGGCCGGAATCCGTGGGGGCACCAGCACCAGCACCAGCGGTGGACTGCGGGGCAGGCAACTCAGCGTGCGTATGTATCCATCTCATGTATCCATCCCTCCCTCCCACTCCAGCTTCAGCATCTCCTGTCGTCAGCCCATAGCAGCCTGTCACACCAAACCCGAACACGTCTACTTCTGCTGCCTTGCCTACCGACATTCCCCCACAACCAACACGGAAGGGGCAAGACTGATAAATCCCCTTCGTGCCGCTCCATTGCGAAACCCACTCCACCAACCGCCTCTCGGGGCACACGCATCGCCCACCATGTCGTCGAACCCCTACGAAGGTACGCCCGCCCCTACCACGCACTGCCTACCCCTCCCCAAGCGCGGCGAGCGCGGAGAACCGGACCGTGGCCACTGACACGGTGGGGGGCACAGTGGACTACAAGCGCGAGGCGGAGCGGCCGTACACGCGGCGGCCCGACATGTCGTCCTTCACGTCGCACCTGCACCAAATCCACCCAGAGACGTCGGCGGCGGGCCACCACCATCGCGCGGCGGCGGATCCGACGCCCGTGGACGTGGCGGCGCTGTACCGGCTGGTGCAGGACCAGGTGTCGACGCTGGCGGCGTCGGCGCCGACGGCGGCGAACCGGGCGCTGCTCGAGCAGCTCTACGCCGACCTGCAGGCGAGCATCGACGCGCCGCCGGCGCGCATCCCCGGCGTGCGCCAGGAGTACCTCGACGCCCTCGACCGCGTCGACCGCCGGCGCCTGCGCCCCGACGACGTCTGCCCCATCTGCGCCGAGCCGCACCTCGACGACCCCTACCCGCTCGTCGTCGAGCTGCCCTGCGCCGGCGCCCACCGCTTCGACCTCGAGTGCGTCGGCCCCTGGCTGCTCAGCAAGGGCAACTGCCCCATGTGCCGCCAGGACCTCACCGCCAAGAAGGCCCCCGAGCCCGCCCCCGCCGACGAGGACGACGAGGACGACGAGGACCCCGACGGCATGTACGGCTAGCCGGCCCCCTCGCCCCAGGGTGCGGGGGCGACGTCGCGGTTTTGTTTGTCTTGTTTACGTCGGTTGGCCCCAAAGCTTCGCTACGGACACCGGCACTTTAGGTCGAACGGGAAAGGGGACTCAAGAGGAAAGAAGAAAAAACAGACACGGTTTGGCAATACCCAGAAACGACATCACAACGCTGGGGGGGCATGATTGTGGTGAGAACGATGATTGGTGATTGGGTCTTTTCTCCCGTGTGCAACCAACTTGCGATTACGACCCCTTTGAGTAGCGTGAGCCGTGTAGGCGTGACCCCAAACCGAAACTCCGCACATGAACATGCAATGCAACCTATGAATAAACAAACAGCTCAGGAGGCCCCTCGGCGTCCCTTCGCGCCCGTTTGGAGTAATTTTGGGCGCTGTTCATCTTCGGGGCAAGGCCTTTCCTCGTCCGGCATACCCCCTTTTTCCTTGCTTTCCCCCAAGCTTCACTTTCGTTCCTTCCCCGCCCCCTGTTGCCGCCCCGGGCCCTACCCCGACTTGGGGGCCGAGGCGCCGCCGCTCCGGCGGTCCTTGGAGCCCGGCTGGGGCTTGTCCTCCATCTTGCCCTGGCCGCCCTTGGCGAGGTCGTGGTCGGCGGGGCTGACATCGAGGGGGTTGCGGCCGGTGGCGTCGGCGCCGGCCGTGCGCTTGGCCTCCTCGGGCGACGTCTTGGCCGGGTTGAAGGCGGCGTCGGGGTTCTGCGCCGTCTGCTCGTCCGTCCCCGACCCCGTGTACTCGTGCGCCTTGGGCTTGAGCGACTCCCGGTCCATGTCGTCCTTGTACGGCCGCCCCCGCGCCGCCCCCGCGTGCAGCTGCCGCACGGCGGCCACAGCAACGGTGCGAGCGCTGGCGCCGGCACCGGCGGCGGACGAGGGCGCCCGGAGGGTCGCGCGGAACGCCGTCAGGGAGGCCATGGTGTTAGATGCCGGAGGGTAGATGGGTAGCTTTTGTTTTGTTCGTGGCGTGTGCGTGAGAGAGAGAGAGAGAGAGTGTGTGTGTGTGTGTGTGTATGGGGGGAGACGATGGACTTGGTTCCGATGTCTCGCGATGTAGACGATTGGGCGGTTTCAGCGATGAATGGGCTGGGGAAAAGAGGTCGCGGCGCACAGAGATCACAATGAGTTTGGGTGGTCACCATGACGGGGTCGTGATGGGCACGAGATGGTGACGTCAGGACAGGGGGTTGAGCTCGACGTCAAAAGAGCAGGAGCTCCGGCGGTTGACCCCACAGGAGCTTTTTGTCCGTCCGTCGCCATCAACATTGACCGACCCCACGGAAGCTCCAGCTCCATCATCACCGTAGCATTCATACTATGGATGTGTTGGTGGTATTAGTAGTCTTCGCCTCCAGCCTAACGCCCGTACCGACAGACCATCGCGGGTCGAGGCCGTCCCAACAACATCAGCCCTCGCCGTCTCATGTTCGGATTAGTTGGAGCCGCATGAAGCAGCAGAGGCAGCCGCGCCAGATGGCCATCTGAATACACCCAAACACCGCCTTCCCCTCCCCACGATTCCCCCGACCATCATTTTGCAATTCTTTGTCGGTTACGTACGTGGAAATGACAATTGCTTCCCGTATCACTGAGAGACAACGGTCACGGGAGCAGATTTTTGATGCCTCGCTCCGAACTGGGGCTTGGACTGGCATGTCCAAACCCTGCCGGATTATGCTATAATGAAGCCACTGCACAAATGTGCCTTATTATCCATCCCAGGATCACCGAATCAACATGAACAAGTTCCCAGCCCGACTCGGCTTTACCCATAGCCAAATTACAAGGACAGCTAAAAGCTGTCGGCATGCTCCGGGTGCTGGGCCGAGGGTGACGGCGTCAAGGCCGGCTACTATCACGTATCATCTAGGCGGCATGCTGAAATATCGTTAGATTCCGGTGACACCAACATATAGCCAGTCTTTGTTGGTTTCGTGAACAGTAAACTTCCACTCGTTCCTGGCTCCGTGCTGCGACTTGGTGCCGGCGGCCAGGAAACCGACTTTTCGCCGTCCGGCCAAAAACAAAACCCTTGCACACTCGGACGACTCCATCACCACCACCCAGTGCAGCGGTGGCCGACGCGCATTGCAGCCGGCGGAGGCACGCGGCGAAAGTCAACCCTAAGAGGCGCCCTACCGGACGATTGGCCCCGCCTCCCGTCCTCGCCGCCATAACTGCCCCCTCTTAGAGGAGGAGGGCGGCAGCCATGGCCAGTCCGGCCGCCAGCTTCCCGTCGGCGGCGTGGCGGCCACCAGACAGCTGAAGGGCGGTGGTTGTCGGCGGAGTGCCCCCTCCGGCTGCTGTGGGGGACCCGGCGGCCGTGCTGGGGAAATCGGCCGAAGGCTCGTCGCCGGCAACGGTCACGGTGGTCTCGGGCTTCTTGGTGACGGTGGCGACACCGCCGGAGTCGTCCTCGTCGCTCAGGGTGGGGGTCGGTCGCGGTTGGGATTCGGAAGTGAAGGCGGTGGCCGTGGGGAAGCCGTCGCCGTCGCCGTCGCCACCGCCGATAGCACTGCTCGAGGCCACGCTGCCGCCGTCGGAGCCGCTGCCGCCGTCGGAGCCACTGCCGCCGTTGGAGCCGCCGCCGCCGCCGCCGCCCAGGGCGTTGGCGGCACAGCCGTTGGCGCTGCACTGGCTGTAGGCCGGGCAGTAGGTGCCGTCGCTGCAGCAGTCGCCCAGCAGCGGCATGCAGCCGCTGCCGCAGGGGACGCGGCCGGCGCCGCAGGTCGGGGGCCCGCCGCCGCCGAGGCACGTCCGGCCGGGCGGGCAGCAGGCGCCGGGCCGGCACTCGGTGCCCGCCGGGCAGTACGTGTTGGTGCCGTCGCCGCAGCACACGCCGCCCGCGGGCATGCAGCCCGTCTCGCACGCCGTCTCGCCGCCGGCGCACGAGCCCCCCGCCGCCGCGAGGAACACGCCCGCCTGGCCCGGCAACGCGCCCGGCGCGAACAGCATGCGCTGGCGGGCCTCCTGGCCGTGTACGGCGCTGGCGAAGCCGAGGAGGAGGAGGGGGAGGGCGAAGCCGCGCATCTTTGGCGATTTGCTATGAGAGGAATAACAAAAAAGACACCTCCTAGATCTTGATCTCGGGGAGTATGAGAGGCGGTAACAAGACGAATTCTCGAGAAAGGCTGTGTCTGTAGGACGCCTCGAAGTTCCGCAGGCTCGGGACCGTTCACCCCTTTGTACAGCGGTCAATACCTCAGCGGCTTCAGAGCCGTGCTGGACCTTCCCTCCCCCCTCCTCAAAAAGGTGACCTATCGAGGATCGGCATTCGCTCCAACACATGTTTTGTATAGTAAAATAACGCTATACCGACCTAAAAAGCATAAGGCTTGCAGTGGGATGGACCGCGTCGCCGAACTAGTCGGGGGAGCAATTTGCCTGCTGCAGGGGGTTAACGCGGGTGGCGTTCTCTCCACGCGCTATGCTGGTATAAGTCAGGAATCGACAACTCGCCGGGGGGGGGGGGGGGGGGGGGTGAAATAGCACGGCTTTTACCGCCCAGCCGGCCTTGTCCCTGGGTCGGTTTCCAGCTCGGGGGCGGTCAGGCCTCCACGTCAGGGGACAAGGCAGTAAACGGACAACATGGAAGACTATACACCAAGGAGCCCCCCCCCCCCCTAATACCACCCGTTCATGGAGGCGAGGGGGGCTTTGTCTAGTCTGGAACAGGAGAGTAAACGCTTCCGCACGCGTGGCACTGCCTCTTGCTACCGCCTATCGAAGCTGGGGTTGGGGTTACGCCCGCCAGCGCTTGCGCAGAGCCCCCCTGATATCGTGGTTTCCGGATGGGGGAGGGGGGGATGGGGTCAGACTCCCCCCTCCTATAAGCACCCGTAGGGGCAGATCGTGCATGGGTCGTGGCGCCGAACAAGCAAAGTCCCCAAGCTCCTTCGTCCGGGGGTCTCAGCCCTGGCGACAAGGGGTGTGTGGGTTCCAGACGACGGGCGAGGAGTGCTCTCAGGCTATCATCACACACAGACACACACAGCCCAGTATAACTGGGGAAAAGATATTCCTACGACCCGAGCCGTCCCCAGACGCGTGCTCCCAAGTGCTTCTCCGATCCGCTCGCGCCTCGGTTTTCGTCTTGTCCCAGGTACCTATGCAGCCCGAACCCCCTCCCATTCCCCCCCCCCCCCCCAACCCGGAGAGGCGCCAGCGCGCGGAAAGAAAGCAATCCGTGTCCTCCCCCTCCCTCCACCGTCCTGATCGACAAGCTGAACCCCTTCTGTCCCGGCCGGGCCAATCAGCGTAACACCGGGGAACCGCCCCCGCCCCAGCGGGCAAGTCTGCCAAGAGACGCCGGCGGCCCAGCCGCACGATGGGCCGGCGGTCTTGGCGGAAGGGACGCCCCCCCCGCGGTCCTCGCCATATCTGGAGCGGGAAGGGAGGTGTATGTATACATTCCGAGGTGCAGGAGACCGGGATGTCGCCCGTGATTACTATGATTTAAGGGGGAGGACCAAGGACGCACTTGATCAACCCCGGCTCCCCGGCGGAGAGGTGGTGTGACATGACTCGAGGCGATCGTGGACTACCTATACGTACTTCTTCAACTAGCGGGGCATGGGGCTTATATACAACGTCTCCCTTAGTTCTGTTTGAGTTGGTATTAGTATTTGGTGTGTCTATTAAGCTTTCTCGCTCTTGGCCCGCGCCTGGCCGATCCGCGGGTGGTTCGCAGAAGCTAGGTCGTACCGGGGGCTTGTTACGATATTCTCTACCGCCACGGTCCGTAGGGGGTAACCGAGCGAGGAAGAGGGAAGGGCGAGAATGGTACATTGGTCGACGCTGGGTGATATTGTCGGGGGGACTCCTTCCCCCCCCCTGAGGACCACACCGAAGGTAAGGGCGGCTATGAGCCAGTTTGGACGGCAACGGAGCAAACTTGCTGCACCATGCGCGCGTACGCGCTTCTGGCAAACGCCTGATCGTTCTTTGGGCCGGGGACGGGGACGGTCTTGTCGGATGCGAGGACATGGGAAGACGGCCCTCCCCTGTCTATACGTGCGTGTAAGGTCTGGAGGTTATCCCGATGCGGATATATAGCTTTCCTCGCTGCCAGCAGTAGGCGTTCCACCAACCCATCGCCTTTTTCTCCTTTCCCCACCCTCCAGCTACCCAGAGGGCCTTCCACGGCGGACGAATAGAATGGGCCATTCGCAGCGCCCGGGAGCAGCACGACGTAGGCGCCCGGGTTCCGGGGCGGCGGCGCCGACGAGGTCGAGCAGGAGAGGAAGGGCGTACCGCCTGCTTCCTTGGCTCTTCGAGCTTGTTTCAGACTAAGACGACAATACACTAGAACAAAACCCACGGACCGATTCTGGTTACAGAGGAACAGTGTGGTGAGCGCTCTTCCGCAGTGAAAGTGCAACCGAAAGGCATGTTTGTATTCATACATTCTGGGCCTATACGAGCGCTAGAGATAACTATTTGTCGACAGGTACTTACTGTACCTATGCATGAGAAAGAAAACAATCGCTGAGCAACAAGCAAATCTCGGTGCTGAAACTACATCGCGAGAAAGAAGCTCCGACGAAAACAATCAGGTCAACCACCACGCCCCGATGTGTAGAGAACCACAACGCCAATATCCATGTACTTAGATGTAATACATGGTGTTCTCCAGCCTGGGATGGATCTTTCGGCCCTTCGCCTTGTCGATTTGTGCCTGCATGGTGTCCGTTGATACGGACTCGTCGTCGGGCGCTTCAAACACATCCGACATGTGCACACGCTGTCGAGTGCACAGAATGTCGGCATAGTACGCCGGCGGGCAGATACTGACGGCTTTGGTAGCGCGACCGAACAACTGCGTTGCTGTTAGTTCTTGTGACCCAAACCTGAGACGAATACAAAAGGGGTCCGATGGCTACTTACGTAGCACATTTCGTGCGTCAGCTTTTGCAGCTCGTTGGCCGCCTCCGCCTTGAACTTGGCTCTGAACACCTCGTCGAGCAGAACTGTGTAGTGGGCCGGCCTGGCCGTTCCCTGAAGTGCCTGGTGTGCCGTGAGAAAGAAATCCCACGTCTTGGCCAGCGTAACGCCGCGGTCCACCACGGTGCCACTTCGGATGTTGCGTGACGCCGTCATGTGTCTCTCGTCTGTCGGGTAGAAGCGCGTCTGGTGTCGCTTCACCGACACAATGACGGAAATTTTGGGCTGCCTGCCCCCCGGATACAGCCCGGTGCACGCCGCGCGGATGTGGGGCAACTCTTCCGTCAGGACAGACTCGAATTGGCCCTCAGAGACGCCGTCGCGGTAGATGACGAGGTTATCAGGGAGTAGCCCCCTGTTATGCTTTTGCCAGAGACGAAGACGATCGGCAAATTTCTGTTCCAGGGCCTCGTCCAGCATTTCTTTCTTGGATTTCTGCGACCACGAGGCGGGCAGCCACTGCCCCAGGTCGTTGTCGATGCTCGACACCATCCCGACCAAACTCGGCAAGTTGCCGCTGCCCGCTGGCAGGTTTGTGGGGTGGGTGACGTCGTAGCCGACTACCATGGTCTTGCCTTCCTTCAGTAGGGGCACCGAGTCCCTCAGCCTGTGGTTCGTGCCGCCTGCTTTCAGGTTGACCTTCAAGCCCACGTTGGCAAAGTACTGCGGCTGTTTCTTTTCCAGACTCTTGCGAACAACGCACACGCTGTGGAATCCTCTGTCGACGTCGGCCACCCGCTTCACCGCGTTGTAGATATTCGTGTCCTTGGCCGGGAGGACGACGAAAACAAACTGCATGCCGCTAGGGATGGGCTGCATGGCCTCCGCGATGGCCTCATAATAAGATCGGCCGCGGTTGGTGTGAGCCACAACACCTTGCTGGGCGCGTTTTTCCAGCTTGTCGTAGGGTCTGATCTCAATCCCCATCTTTATCATGAATGCAACCCATTCCTCCAGAGCAGCGGTGGTCGAGCTGGTGTCGGCATACGGGTCGATATTGAGCCAAGTCCAGTTATTGATCGTGTGGCCGCGCTTGTACACCTTTACCTCCCGCATGTTCCAGCTGCCGTCCCGAGCCTGGATGTTGATGGGCTTGTCCTTCATATTGTTGTACGTGATCTCCGGAGGGACCAATTCCCGCCCGCGGACGGTGAGCATCTTTCCATCGACAGTGATGCCGAAATCCTTGAGGGTGTCGTTGCCATCCAGGCTGAGAGTCTTGCGACCCATGTCGTTGATCGAGGTAGCATTAGCAAAAGGAGAACGACACGCGAATCGTATCATCTCCTCCGTCTCCCCTGGTGTGGTCTTTCGACGCAGGGCCTGACCCTCCACAACCTTGACAAGCTCCGCGGGCATGTATACAGGGACGGCTTGACTCCCTATGTTGATGGCCGGGAGGTTGGGTCGCACATCGTAGCCGTACCTCTGCTTGAAGTACTGCGCCACGCTGTACTGCTTCCCCGCTTGGAATCCAGCAGGGACGGGCCTGTCTCCCTCAAGGGTGAAGAAAATTTCCGCCGGCGTGGCACCAAACGGTCGTTTGAGAGTCGGCTTTTTCTTTGCGTTCTTGTTCTTGTCGCCGTCTTTAGTGCCGACTTTGGTGCCGTCTTTGGAGCTCGCCAGGCCCCAAATGGTCCTTTTGACTACCTTGAAACGAGGTGCCTTGCCCTTGCCCTTGGCCTCGGGCTGTTCGATGAAGAACTTTACCTCGGCCTGAAGCCGAGCGAGGGCTTTTTGTAGGCTCCGCAAGCTGCGGTCGTCTTTCAAGTTGAACTTTCCGTTCGTGATGAAGTCCGTAACCTCACCAGAGTACCGGAAGACGCCATGCGTCACATTGGCATTCAGGAGGAGGCGACCTGTAGCTGGTCGCACGCTGGCGAAATAGCCCCGGATAACAGTGTTCAGGTCCGGCATTCCCAGGCTCTGCATTTCCGTCGGCTTGTCCAACGGAAAGTGTCGGCTGCTGCCCACGGAGGCAATTTGGAGACGTGAGCGGGGGGTGTACCCTACCACAACACCAAGAGCATTGATGGCCGTCTCGAATATGGGGAATTTCGTGTTGGCTGTTTTCATAGAGCTGAGATAGGCCAAAAGCTCATCGACGTCGATGTGTTCAGGGCCGCTGAATTTGACCTGGAATGATGTCTCGCGACCATCGTCGGTGTAGACAACATCGACTACCTTGTCATCACCAGGGATGGACAAAGGCTCAAGAGACACAACCTGGCCCTTGAATTCAGTGACAGTCTTGACATTGCCACCAATTTTCTGCAATGCAAGCTCAACAAGACGTGCACGCTTGCGGCCTTTGGGCTCCGGGGGCGCGTCGGTAGACTTTGCGCCTGTAGGCTTTGCGCCTTCGGGAAGCACGCGCGTCGCCTCGAGAGCGTACTTGCAGAGGGGTTTTGCTTTGATCTGCAAAGCGAACGAGTTGGTCCACAGCACCACCTCTGCACCCCGCGTGCCATATGCAGGCCTCGTGGGAAAGCTCTCGGACATGTTCAAACCGGCCATCTTGTCCGTCAGGGAAACATTGTTGAGACTCCGAACGAGCTGGTCCTCGAGTGCCGAGATTTTCTGGTCAGGGGGAGGGGTGCCCTTCCCATTGTCACTGGAAACCTGGTTAGCGGACGCCCCAAGACCGTACAAGGGGTGTTCTGCTTACCTGAATGTGGGAGGCTCACTGTCGAGATTTGAGCGGCCTCCTCCACGGCCCCCACGCCCGCCGCGGCCCCTGAAGTCCCCACGGCCCCTGAAGTCCCCGCGGCCCCCAAAGTCCCCACGGCCTCCACGACCGCCATGGGATTGGCCTTGAGAACCGAAGCCAGAGAAGCCTCCGTAGCTCCCACCTTCACCACCGCCACGACCGCCCCGACCGCCGCCGCCACGGCCACCTCGCTTGTCGCCACGACCCGACATGATGCCTGATGGTTCGAATTGCAATGTGATGATGATATGTTACCACTGCTGCTATCGGTTCCGCTGGTATTGATGCTGCTGAAAGAATTGTTGGTATTTCTGGCTAAGGGAGGGTAGTGCAAAGGCTCGTTCGCTGCTGGGGATCTTCCTGAAAGGTAGAAGAAGATATGAAGATTCTGAGCTGCGTTGTGACGAGGTATCAGTACTAAAGAGCATTACAAGCCAGTCTGTTTGTGAGAGTAGTAGTGGCTGTGTTGCCACAAAGCGGTGTTTTTGTTTCGTTGTCGATTTGAGGGATGCGGTTAGGAGCGAGCAAAGAAGTCGGGCTGCCACCACGTCCAAGCGGATGACCGAGTGACGCAGGATCCCTTGGGAAATGCGTTTGTAGCACGCCGCCTTCTTTACCAGCCCGTTCCAATCCATGGAGAAGGCCTTCCTTGCATGAGGGTTCATGGCTTCCGGGTGAGACATTGTCTAAGCAAACCTATCCTGTGGTGAGGTGCAAGAGCGTCTAGATGCTGGAAGCTACGATTGAAGCCCTACACAGGGCAGCATGCCTACCCCCTCCCCAAGTCGTAGGAAATGAGAAAGGTGCAGGTGGAGGGCGGCGAGTAGAAAAGGCGGTAGAAGAGGGGGGGGGCTGGATGACAGCAGACATAACGGAAAGCACACTGACACTATTCCAGGCAAAACGATCTGCCAGTCAAAGGGTGGGTATCAATGCCGAAGGTGCGAGTAGCTGGCTGCTGTGGTACGATGGCAAGGCCTGATCGGACATGGAAACCACTGTTAGAACGCGACCCCCTCTGATAGCAATTCGGCGTGGCCGCTCTTTGCTTGACTTACCGGTCCACGTTGGCACTCGCGAGATAGGAAGCCGCACGCGGGGATCGTGAGGTGACGGCACTGGACAGGACGAAGCTGCAGGTGGCAGCCGCAGGGCGGCTGAGGCACAGCAGTGGAAAGCAACAAACGAAACCACGGCGAGCTTCAACCCAGCAAGCCGGCGAGAGGAAAATAAGGGAAACTACCGCTCTGTTGTCAATAGAGGAGATGTAGTTGACAGCGGCAGTTGAGGCTAGTGAAGGTGGAGGGAGGGACGAAGGATGGATGGATGTGCCTAAGTAGATACACGGGAACTAGCTGGAGAATGGACGAGCGGGTGGGTTGGCCAGCACGACGGCCCCATGATAACCCACCCACCTCTCCTCCAGCTCCCCCTCTCTCTGCCCGCATCTACGTGCATTCATTTATCGGATATCCAGGATCCCTGGGTACCTATGTACAGTAGCTAACGTTAACCAGCCCTGGAGCTGTGGTCCCAGTGGTGCACTGGGTGTTTCCGGACTCTCCTCTGTCGGGCGAACCTTGCTGCACCAACTGGGGCGAAGCAAAAGGAAAGGATGGTACAACGGTAAGCGCCTCCCTGCAGGTTGGCTGTACATACGTGCTTGCTGGACGACAAGCCTTGATGGGTCTACCTAGTTAGAGGTGGCCGGCCAGGCGGCAAACCGCCCTGGCTCACTGGGCTGCTACGATGGATCCATGTAAATAACGACAGACCCTGGGAAACACGCATAGGGTTACACCACATGGAGTGAGTACACATGGAGGGAGGTTACTGGTGTGAGAGCAAAGCCTGGGGGGGTCGATCAAGTCTGCCTTGCCAGTGAGGTCTGACAGGTCTTCAGGGCGATGACGCATAGAACCATGTGGGAGGCCCGTGGCGGAATGCGATGACGCGCATTCATTGCCCAGCGAGAGAAACAGATAGATTATGGCCGGCAAGAGAGAGGAAAGGGAGAGAAGCGTCGAGTGAAGACAAAAGAGGACTGCCAGTCCTGGCTGTCTGCACGGGACCACACCGCTGCTCCGCTCTAACCTGAGGGATCGAAACGATGCGTTGCAGCGTACGAACGCAGTCGCTAAGTAGGCATATATCTCAGGCTCCTGGCCAGCTATGTAGGTAGTTCCCAACGCCGCCTCGTTGGTTTGCATAACGGCTCTAAAAGCAAGTGGTCAGAGTTCATGAAATGACAAGCAGGTTGGTAGGGTCAAGCAATGGAACCTAAGTAGGTAGGTACTTAGGTAGGTGGGTAGGTACTTAGGTAGGTGGGTAGGTACATAGGTACCTAACGTGTATCGACGTGAAGTTATCAATTTGCCTGGCCAAGCGATATGGCTTTCCAGCGGCGTTTTGGGACGATTGACCAATAATCATAGTAATAAGACAATTACATCTCAACACAAGGACTCCGCCCGGTTAGCTCAATCGGTAGAGCGTGAGACTCTTACGAACATCGTACATCTCAAGGCTGCGGGTTCGACCCCCGCATTGGGCTCAATTCCCGATGCATTCCAGTTACTGGAATATGTCAGCACTACTTTTTGTTGTTTCTTTCTTTTTGCTATGCCACTCTTATTTTGTCATATGTGTCAGCCTATTTTCAGCCTTGAGACACTGGCGTCTATCTGTATTCAGCCCTGGTAGTTTGCTTTTTAAAATAGGTTGTATCCCTGCGGCTTCTTCGCAGCACATCCTTTCGCCCTCAAGGTATGTAAGCTTCCTTTAAAGTTGTTGTCAGCTGGCAACAAGGTAGCGCGCCGTTGCTTGCCCGTTAGCGCTCCATGTAATTTCGGCTCTAATCATTACCTGTCTCCCGGCAACGAGACAACAGTGACCTCACCATACTTGTGCCACGTGGGAAAGCATGTTCAGTTTGCAATGCCTATCGATTGGTTTTTGAAAGTGTTTTCGGTTTTTGCTAGGTACTTCCTGCACTGAATACCGACAGTTTCATCCCATACTACTACTGTGCACCCGCTTGTTGGTGACCTGCGGTGGCCACGGCAAGAATCTCCTTCTCGAGGCCCGGCACATGCACGTAGGCGATGCCGGCGTCCTCGAGCTTCCGCTTGGCCGAGTTGTTGCTCACAAAGGTGTCGGGCTCGTGTACGCCCACGTAGACGGTGCGGATCCTCTCCCGCAAGGCCAGGATCCTGTCGGCGCAGGGCAGGTTGCCGCTCTGGCGGAAGGTGCACGGCTCCATGGTGGTGTAGAGGTCGGTCTCGACCGGCAGCGCGTCGGCCAGCCGGTCGGCCGTGGTGCCGTGCCGCGCCGCCAGCTTCTCGAGGCAGCACTGCTCGGCGTGCGTGTTGCCCTCCAGCTCGAGCGTGTAGCCCTCGGACAGGATCTCGTTGGTGGCCCCGTTGACCAGCACGGCGCCCACGCGGTAGTTGGTGGGCTTGGGCGGCGACTTCGTCGCCAGCGAGAGGGCGTGCCTGAGGTAGGCCTCGTGGTCGCTGGCCGCGATGTTGAGGGGGAGCAAGGCGGAGTCGGGCATGGCGTTCGACTGACTGTTATGGTGGGCAGATGGATAACTCGGGCTGGATTTGCATCTCGTCGGGTCCACGGAAGCAGTGTGACCGTCTTTCCCTCGTCTCGAGAGGGCCCTCTCACGCGATCTGTGGTGGAGGTTATATAACCCACCTCCTACGCCTGCGTAATCCACCCGTTGCAAGTGTCCCATACAAGTGTAAAGGTAATTGCCCCGCCTGTCGCCATTGCGTCAAAAGCTACCCCACCAGGGACATCCATCTTCACTGGAGGCACTTCCATTACTGTGGACCTATCCAGCCTTCCCGTGCAAGCCACACCCCTGTCATAGCTCTTTCCCAGTTCCATTAGAGTACCCGACGCGCGACGCGTCGCACTGACGGGTCCTATACCTACTAAGGTACATACATTACCTTTTAGCGCCGACTTGCCAATCCCGCCTTGACAACAGGACGGACAGCGCGGCCAACACTTTGCGCATTTCATCGCATCGCCTCTCCCCATCCTCACAATGTCAGACTCGGACGATCTCGTCCAAGGCGAGCCCCCGGTCATCGACCCGTACGAGGTCCTCGGCCTCGAGCTGTCCGCAACCGACGCGCAGATCAAGTCGGCCTACCGCAAGCAGGCCCTTAAGCACCATCCTGGTAGGGCGGCACTTTTAGTTCCCTACTATATATTGTGGCAGCACGTTTCCTGAAGTTGTCATTGCTAATGTTTCCCTTTGTTGCGTTGGACAGACAAGGTTGCTGGTGCCGACAAGGAGGATGCGACGGCCAAGTTCCAAGCAATCGCCTTTGCCTACGCCGTCCTATCGGACCCGGCCCGCCGAAAGCGCTACGACGAGACAGGCTCAACCTCGGAGGCCGTTATCGACGCGGACGGATTTAGTTGGTCCGACTTCTACCGGGAACAGTTTCGCGACGCCGTCTCCACCGACGCCATCAGCAAGTTCGCACAGAAGTACAAGGGCTCGCAAGAGGAGAAGGACGACCTGCTGGCGGCCTACGATGAGCACGAGGGCAACATGGACGGCGTCTACGAGTCGGTGATGCTCAGCGACGTCGTCGAGGACGACGAACGCTTCCGCGCCATCATCGACGAGGCCATCCACATGAAGACGGTGCCGGCCTTCAGGGCCTACACCAAGGAGTGCAAGAGGTCCAAGAGGGACCGCGTCAAGGCGGCCCGGGACGAGGCCGGCGAGGCCGAAGAGTACGCCAAGAAGCTCGGCGTCCACGACAAGCTGTTCAGTACCGCGGCGGGCGGCAGCGGCAGCAGCAGCAAGAAGGGCAAGAAGGGCAAGCAGGACTCCGAGGCCGACCTTGCGGCCCTGATCAAGAAGAACCAGGCCAGCCGCGAGGACAGGCAGGGCAGCTTCCTGGACAACCTGGCGGCTAAGTACGCAGCGCCATCGAAGGGCAAGAGTAAGAAGCGCGCCGTAATCGACGATGACGACGAAGAGGAGCCGTCGGAGGAAGCCTTCCAGGCTGCGGCGGCCCGGCTGAAGAAGCCCAAGGTGGATCAGGGCTCTTCCAGCTCTTCAAGCCGTCGATCCGTGCGGTCCAAGAAATGAGTGGAACGGCATCTGGTTTTCCTTTCGGCAAGGCGTACGCGGAGTTGGGGGCTTGAGGTTGGATGCGAGGCTATATCCGGATATGGTACTGATTTCGATGTGCCGTTGCCATGCACGACGGTTTTGAGGGCGGAGATCAGGAGCGAATCATTCTACGGTCATCGACAAGTAGCATGAAATGCTCAAGCAACCCTGCCGATTAAGAGGTACATAGCCATTAACGCGATTACTTGTGCCCAGGCTATTTCCAAAAGAACACGCAGGACCGGGAGATGCATCCCGAAGTGAGAAAGACCCCACGATGGTGGCATTAACGGCCCCTGCAGCGGAAAGATACTTGTAGATAGTCTCACCCACCTCCTCCAACGACACGGGAGGAGCGTCCCCACGGCGGGAGCCGAAGCCTCCATGCAACCACTTAACGCGCCATGCGCATCCACTTCTCCCCACGCGTCCCTCCATGGGCTCGAGGCTCCAGCTTCTCCCCTACGAAACACTGCCAACCCAAACAACAATAACAACAGTGCGGGTGCCTGTTGTTCCAGCAACCGTACTAGACCACATGGTATTTGACCGTACATACGTAAGAGGCAACCCTGGGAGAGAATCTGTCCACGTCGTCGGTAAGACAGGCTCAGGTTGAGAATACTCCTTTCCTCCCCACCCCTCCTCCCCACCCCTCCTCCCCATCTCGAAAATCCGAAAAAACAAGGGAAGAAATAACCGCAGCGCCGAGAAGACATGCCATGACCCACGCCGCGACGGGCGCGCACACGGCGACGACCGAGAACGCCGCTGCCGCCGCCGCCGCCGCCGTTACCTTTGAGCATTACCCGCTCTACTGCTACCACCTGTCGCCGACCATCACGCAATGGTGTCCGCTGCGGGCGCGCGACATTCACGAGCTGGCGCAGCGGAGGGGATTTGAGGGTCCGTAGGCGCATTTATTTTTCGTCTTCTTCTTCTCCTTCCATGCTATTTCTCATTGTCCCTTCTCCCTCCCTCTTATTCCGTCCTGTCCACCCGCCCCAAAAGCGCTCTACTAACAACCCCCCCGCCAACTCCCCCCCCCCCCCCTTCCAGGCCAGGATGACACCTTCTTCCACCTCAACCACCCGATCCGGTGGGTGCGCGTGGTCGGCGTCGTGGTCGCCGTGGACCAGTACTACGGACGGCGCGTCTACACGGTCGACGACGGCAGCGGGGCGTGCATCGAGTGCGTGACGACGGTTCCAACGACGACGAAGAAACCCGAGGAAGAAGCCACCACCCCCGCCGCCCCCCCGAAACCCGAAGACCCGTACGCCGACGTCGACGTCGGGCTCGTGGTCGAGGCGCGCGGCGGCCTCGCCCTGTACCGCCAGCAGAAGCAGATCCGGGTGACGCGGCTGCGGCGCCTGGCCTCGACGGCCGCCGAGGTCGCCTTCTGGCACAAGATCCGCGCCTTCGCCGCCGACGTGCTGGCCCGCCCCTGGGTCGTCGACGCCCGCCAGCGCCGCCGGCTCGAGAAGGAGGCCCGCCGGGACGTCGTCAGCGGCGGCGGCGGCGGCGGCGGCGGCGGCCCCCGCCGTCGTCATCATCGCGGCCATCACGACGACGAAGACGACGAAGAGGCCAGGGCGGCGAGGAAGCGGAGTCGCCACCACCGCGAGGAAAAGAAGGAGGAGGAGGAGGAGGCGGCGACGGCGGCGGCGCCCGGTGACGACGGCGCCGGGGTTCGGAGGGAGCCGGAAACCCGGCAGCGGCGCAAGGAAAGACGCGCCCGGGACGAGGAGACGTCCCAAGGCATCCCGTCCCGGTCCGGGAACTCGCTGGACGAAGCCCGCCATCGGCGCAAGGAGAGGCACGCCCGGGACGAAACCGCGTCGTCCCACGGCCATCCGCCCCGGTCCGGCAACTCTTTGCTGGACGAAGCCCGGCGCCGGCGCAGGGAGAAGGCGGAAAAGCTGAGAGAAGCTTCGAAATCCGAACCTTCTGCCGGCAAATACAACGCTTTGGGTTTGTAAAGGAAAGGGGTCCGTTGGGTTGGGCTGAGGTCAGGAGGGCGGCGCAAATATACACACCCCTTCCACACACTTATACACACACACACACATATATACCCGTGGCTTCGGGATAGTTGCAACCTGGTCAGCTGCCAAATACTTTCGGTGCTATGGCTCGCCATCGCCGGTAATCACAGGCAAGGAACGTCAATCAATTAGTATTCTCACCCCGATCTCAACTTCATGAAACAAACGAGGCGACAACTTTTGTTCCTTTATTTCACGAACATATATACAAGAGGTAATGTCCCACCTAGAAGTTGCTCTGACCCGAGAATTTCTCCTGGAGCAAGCTGTCAGTCGCATGCGCTCATGAGGGGGGGCGGTAGGGGAGAGCCCGCAACCAGAGACGAAAACGCGGGCGAGGGGAAGGGAGAAGGGGGGGAGGTTAACGACTTACGTTCTGCACAACCTCGATCCAGTACCCATCGGGGTCCAGAATGAACGCCACGTTCTTCATGCGGCCGTCGGTGAGGCGCTTCTTCCAGTTGACGTTGAGGGTCTCGAAGCGCTCGCAAGCGGCGTCGAGGTTGTCGACGGACACACCTGGACGCAAGCGAGGGTTAGCCGGCAATTAGGCCACGCAGCCCCCACCACCCCTCGACCTTCCCAAGCCCCGGTGGAAACCCCGACCAAGTTCATTTCGGAAGGAGGGGGAAAGATGTGTTGGGGCGCCTGAGAAGACAAGGGAAAGGGAGGGGAAAGGGGGGAAAGGAGACGGGTAAAAAAACTCACAAATGTGTCCGAACCCCTGCGGCTGGGAGTTGCCGTCGTGGTACTTGAAGTCGGCGTCCTTTTCGGTGCCGTAGTTCCAGGTCAGCTCCAGGAGGCCCTCGTAGTCGGCCGTGAAGCCCTCGCGCGGGAGGCCCTTGGTGCCCGGATAGCCGAGGAAGTACAGGTTGAAGCCGGCCGCCTCCTGCTCGACGGTGCGCAGCAGCGTCATGCCCATGGTCTCCTGGTAGAACTTGAGCGACTTTTCGGCGTCCTTGACGCGGACCATGGTGTGGTTCTGCGGTCGGGCCTGGGTCAGCGAGCTGCTAATTCTTTCCTTGTCTTTGGTTTCCCCCCTTCCTCGTCGCGCCTTGGGACTCGCGCCCCGGCTTCCATGCTCAGGGGAAGAGAGGGGGGGGGGGGTTGGAGCGAAAGAAAGAGATAGAGAGGGAGAGAGAGAGGCTGGCGCATACCATGCGGTAGGTGGTCGGGTCGGTGGCGCCGGGGTCGGTGGGCTCGTTGGGGTCGTCGGCGCCCTTGGTGCCCATCTTGAGGCTGATGATCTCGACCCAGTAGCCGTCGGGGTCGAGGGCGAAGGCGATGTTCTTCATGCGGCCGTCCGTCAGCTTCTTCTGGAACCGGTAGCCGGCCTGCTCGATGCGGTTGCAGGCGGCGTGGATGTGGTCGACGCTGATGCAGATGTGGCCGAAGCCCCGGTGCGGCTCCTTGTTGCCATTGTTGACGGCGTAGCTGTCGTCGTTCTCGGTGCCGTAGTTGTGCGTCCTGAGGGGCGGCGGCGGCGGCAAGTCAGGAGGGGAAGGATTCCTTTAAAGGGGAAGGAGGAGTAGGAGGAGGAGAGGGAGGACGGAAACGGCGCCGGGGACTGACTCACAGCTCAACCACACCCTCGCGGTCAAAGGTCGAGTTGCCCGACGACAGGGCCTTGGGGGAGTCGTAGGCCAGGAAGTAGAGGTCGAACTTGTTGTCAGGGAACTCGAGCTTCTTGATCAGGCTCATGCCCAGGAACTCGTAGAACTTGACTGGGTCGCGCGTACGTCCTCGTCAGTTCCCCAATCAATGCGGCCGGCCGGCACTCGTCGTCGGATCCGAGAACCTTGAGGGGAGCATCCGCTTCACCTACCCGAAGCCTTGGGGTCCTTCACCCGCAGCCTAACCCGCATTAGCTCTCCGTACCAACCGACCGACCCATAGGAACCCCCCGGCGCCACACTCCCACCCGGAGGGATGGACGACGGGGGGGCTGCTGGTAACGTACATGGAGTGGTTGAACTTGTAGTTCTTGGTCTCGGTCGTGGTCGCCATGGTGGCCAGGCTTCGAAAAACGGCTGCAGCGCGTCAGCGATATTTGATCCGGGGCCGGCTCGGCTTCGTATCTCGTGGCGCCGGGCACGCTCGTTCACGTACTGGTACGGGGGGTGGCTTTGGACAGGAGGCCGGCTTGTAGTCGAATACGCTGAACAGCACGGAGAGCGGACATGGGATCCAGGTAAGCAGGAAGGTGGTTTCAGAGCTTTGTCTACGAGCCGCGCCGCTGTCTTTTCGAGTACCGAGGTATGGGCTTAGCAATCGCACGCTCTCGAAACCTCTGCAGCCAATTGACAGACGTCAGCGCCGCGAATGCGGGACCCGTCGTGGTGGAGCGGACGCCTTATTCGATGGAGTGGAGGGTGCATCATGACGTCGCCCCGCCGACCTTTGAGCTACCCCGCGTCAATTACGCTAAGCAAAACTCCTCGATACGGGACAATCTTCCGTCTACAATGCATTAGATATGCCTATACGAGAAAGAGTGCCTACTTGTAAAGGATAGGTACTTAATCAATGCATGGACATACTGAGTTAAGTACCTACTCTGTCGACCTATGCTCAATTTTAGATGGATGAGTGGCTTCTATGATCAAGCGGGCACGTATTGTTTGTTCGTTCAACCGCCCGTTGTCGTTAGTTCTGACAGGCAAACGTGCTGGCTGATTCGGTTTCCGGGTAATGTACGTTGCATGGATGCTTTTCATTCTTTACCGCCCTTTTCTTTTAAACCCCTGAACTCCCTTTTCCTCTTATGCCCCTGGTGGTTACTATATGAAATCTCCTCGCCCCCTTCCGCCACCTCCAAGTCAAAGTAGTGTACAGTAATGAAAAAAAAAAAAAAAAAAAAAAAAGGAGGCGGGTGCCCCATGAGCCCTGTCTTCATAATAACGTAATTAGGAAAGTTGCCTTGGCGCAGGCAGTGAAGGTGGTCAGGGGCTTGCTGGCCCAAGCCCCCGACATTCATAACGTTGGATGATGCGTCCGCCAGCTTCCGGGGCACCCTGGGGCGCCATAGAAAACAGAATCCGACGGGCATGGGCACAGCATGTCCACGAGCTCGCTAGCGTCAAGCAGTTGATTGCGCATGGGTGCACCAAAAGGACCACCCAGGAGCAACATGCTTGTATATAAGACGAGCGGTTTTCGGCATGTCGTGGAAGTCTCGTCTCCCCGACTTATCGAGCGAGTCGCTTAGGAAGAGCCCGAAGAAAAGAGCTTACCGAAGACGGAACCGGCATCTTCGTTGCCCAGGGCATCGCTGGGGGTAACGAAGAAGGCGACGGCGATGATGATATACAAAGCCATCAACTAGAGGCTGTTAGCTTCCGGCACACATACACTGTAGCCTGCTATCGGGGCCAAGCTTACCATAGCACCTTCCAGGTAGTTCGACTTGCCATCCTGAACCGTGTACGTAACGATCAGAACCGAGAGAACAAAGGTAACCGTCTCGAACGTCTCGAATCGCATGTTCATGTCACGGTTCATGATCCAGCCCAGGACGACCAAGAAGGGCGTGACAAAGAGCGCGATCTGGATGCTGGATCCGATGGCGACTCCCATGGCCAAGTCCATCTTGTTCTTGACTGCCACCACGACGGCCGTGACGTGCTCAGCTGCGTTACCGACGATAGGGATCAGGATCAGACCGATGAAGTTCTGGCTGATGTTCGCACGGTCCACGAGAGGGTCAATGCTCGTCACGAGGTAGTCGGCGCAGATAGAGACGAGGATGGTCACGAAAACAAGAACAGCAGCAGCAGCCCAGGGGCTCATGTGCACTTCCTCCTCTTCCTCCTCCTCTTCCACGTTGGTCTCGGGATCGGGCGCAAAAAGGTTGTGGTGAGTGCGCAGCTGGAAGTAGAGGTAGAGAACGTAGAGGGCGAGAAGCAGTACGGCAGTTCCGCGGGACAGGTTGAGAATGGTCGCGTTGATGTCTTTTGTGTTGTCATTGTTGGTCTGCATCACCATAGAAAGCTGTTTCGAGTTAGATGGAGGGCGGCGCGACGCTTCTGGGTGGGCGCACTTACAGCACCGGGGATGACCATGGAAGCGGCCGCCAGAGTCAACAGCGAGCAGGTCGTTTGCGCTGTGATAGAGGCAAAGCTCTGCTCCTGGCCCTGGCCGTGGTTATCGTTCATGTTTACGATGCCGCCGAAGAAGAAGCACATGCCCATGACGAGCAGCAGGTTGGACAGAATCGAACCGATCATGGACGACTTGACGACAGCGTACTGTTTGTCCCGGAGCGCAATGATGCTGACCTGGAAGGAGTCAGCGTAGTCCACAGCAGGCGCACGGAGGCCAAGACCATACAATCAACTCGACGGCGTTGCCAAATGTAGCGTTCAGGAGACCGCCAAGGGCCTCGCCCAGCTTGGCCGAGATCTCCTCCGTCGCGAACGAGAGCACCGAGGCCAGGGGGATAATGGCGAGGAAGTTTAGGATGAAGACGGTGACGGGATCCCATTCAGTCGAGCCCGCAACAATGCCGATGGGCACGAAAACCAGAAACACATTGACGTAGTCTGGCCACGGTGAGTCAGCTGCTGGGCAAAACGAAGCCATCTGCGCCGCGACTTACTGCTGAGCAAAGTCGCCTTGAGAATGTGCCACACATTGGCTGGGGCCTTGACCCACAGCTTGGAGCTGTCCATGCCCGGGGTGAAGTTCTTGTTGAGGAAGAAGTTGTAGGCAGCGCTGTGCTCATAGTGGTGGTGATTGCTGCTTGGCCCCGAGCCATTAGCCATCAGAGGCGTCGTCTCGCGAGCGCCGCCATGCTGGTTGGCCGAGTTGGTTCTATTGCTTTTATTCATGGTGGACGTCCGGCGCATATGATCCCGGAAACTTGGGGGTAGCGCTGGCGTTACGAGGAGTCGCACGATCGGTTAGCCAAAGTTGCGCATCGATAGGAAGTCGTGGTGATGGTGGTCTGGGTGTGAGAAATGCACCATGCTCTGTCACCAAGGATCATGGGAAGGCAAAAGTGCGCAGGTCGGTTGAAAGCGGACAAGACGGAGGATCATGGGACGACAACCGGATGGCACAACGGACAGATGGTCTCCAGGGTCGGCGGACAGGCGTGGGAGGAATGGCCGGGTGGGACAAAGAGGCGCAAATATGCAAAGGAAACGCCCAAGAATGCGCTCGTGGGCGGAGGGTGGCCAGAAAAAAGAGGGATGCAGTATGCTATTTATTGTGCGGCAAGGTGTTTTTTTTTTACTCACCGACCATAGCTTATAGCTTGAAGTCTATCAAGCTCTCGCGCCAGGCGAAAGAGAAGACACGGCAGCGCGAAGGGGGCGCCGGCGGGTAGTAATAGTAGATGACGAGCCACAGAGCTCCCACTGCTTTCGGGCGTAGAAGGAGGGCAACAAGCACGATCTGCCCGTGATGCAGGGCAAGAAGCAGAGGTACCCCGGCACGGTGGCACCCGCTTGGGACTGGCGTCGGAAGGGGAGGGGGGGAATGGATGGGTGGAAAGCGAACGGAGGGAAGGGACGCGTTGGCGGATAGGCCTGGACTCTCGGCGTTGGTGGTGGTGGTGGTGGTGGTGCCGGTCTGTGAAGAAACAAGCGATGATGGTGGTACGGGTGTATGATGATGATGGGGGGGGGAGGGCAGAGGGACAGGCTTGGCAGCTGCCGGAGAGATTGTCGCGCGGGAAGGAGGTATCAATCAATCGCGGAGGTGATGGGGGACAACCCTGTCATGTGTGAGTTAGGTCCTTTTTGTTTTGTCGCTGGCTAGTGTGTACATGGGAGAGTAATGTAAGTCGCAATGGGCAGTGCCTCCTGCCAAGACGCCCTCTCCCTCGTTCGTCGCGCGACAGGAGGGAGCTGCCAAGCGGCCTATACTCGCTGCTGAGCCCAGACTGTCGTCATTCGAATACCTTGCGAGTTTTCCGCTTCCATGTACACGGGCACGTCGCCGGCTAGGGTGCATTCTTACCTCTTAGCAACGGTCGGCTCCTGGATGGCCTATCCACAGACGGCGGGCCAAGAAAGCAGGGAAGCCCGCAAACCCACCGCGCCGATGGGGCCGCTGGGGACTTGCATCTGCATGCCAGAGCTTCCGACAGGGGAAGCTATCCTGGCTCTCGCTGCTGGGGACCTCTTGGCAATTCCCGCTTCGTGTCGCGCCTTTGGCTACATCTTGTTTGGGATCTGCTCGTTTCCCGTTTCCCCCAGCCGAGCGGGTACGCTGACTGCAATTGACACCTACAACAACACATCCATCAATGGCTCCGCCGTGCAAGGTTCTCCTTATTCCTACGACAAAAAGTGTCCGAAGCCGTGCCCATCGCGCGCGCCCCCAAAAGAACGCGAGCCCTAGTATCTTCCCCCGAGTCGGTTGCTTGCGATACACAGGTATTATGTATTCGTAACCTGTACGTACACGGAACGTACAGGTTACTAGTATCCAACAGGTACTACTAATACACCAACCAACCATCCACGGGCTCCCAAGGGCCGCTGCTCTGGGGCCCCCGCTAAGCAGCCACCGCCGACGAATCGGGCGAGGAATGCTGGCTGACTTCGATGCCGGCTGACCAGATGTCACCAGCCATATCCCGCCGCAGCTTGAGACCGCATTGCCTTATCACGTACTCCGGGGTGCTGCTTGTTCGCGCGCTTGCGCAACACCACCCTGGCCTGTTCCGTGGGCGCCGGAAGAGACATCCCTCCTCACTGGACTCACTGCACTGGCCCGACTGCCCATCGCTTCCTTATCCCTCTTTATCCCTCTTCTTCTCCCTCGTCCTCCTCATCCACCTCCTCCTCGTCGTCCTCTTGATCCACCCTCCTCCTGTAACTGGGTCCCCCTCCTTCTCTCCGGCCCTATCTTGTCCTTACGCCGACAGACAATCTGCAGATCCCATGCCGACGGGTCAATGTGATTGATGCCAAGCGTGGCTGTGCGCCTGGGGCGTCTCCGTAGTGTGTGTAAAGGGTCGCCTGCATGCCAAGCCCGGAAGCCAGAGCAGTGAGCACCACAGACACGCCCCGACTACCGCCCTAACATAGAATGGTCCGGGAGGCCTCCCGACTTTGGCGGTGCGCCCCAGGATCATCTGTCCGGAACACACTAGTCCCTGCAAGCCCCCCTCATTGTATCGCAACGGTGAAACGTCCTTGGCCATTCCGCGTAATGTGTGTATGTGTGTGTGCGAGTGCGTGTTCTCTCACCGGCCGCAGACATGCGGCTGCAGCCAGGGACCATCTCCATGTGCTGTCGCGGCATGGAGTTATTCTCGAGTAGGATCAGACGGTGCGAGGCAAGCGAGGCGTGAGCTGGGATGAGCAGCTTTTTTCGAGCCTTGGCCAACTGAAACGCCGCCTCTTTGACTTTTCTTAGTCCCTTGGCGTCCGATCTTGTGTGACTAGAGCGCTGAGCTCCATCTCGCCATGTATCGATAAAGCTGGCGGTTCGGTACCTGTGGCCGCTAGTCATCTTGCCATGAAAGTGAGGGGCAGGGGGTCTCGGGTCGAGAAACCAGGCGACCCAAGCCCCGACCATGCATCCATCTTTTTGGAGGTGCGACACCCGCCCAACGCAACAGCCATCGTCAGAGTGCCCAACTGAGTCAAGCCATCAAGGTCACTCGCGGCTGGCACAAAAGCACTCGCCAGGTGGGAGTGTAAAGAACCGTCTGTGATCGCATTCAGTAACATAAGTCATGACGTACTAGGTCTATTGCTGTATCCATGCTGTGCTGTGCATCGTGAAACGCCAATTCACCGCTGCACTCCGAGAAAGATGCAAATCTAGTCGTAGGTGTAGTAGAGCCCTCATAACTCCCCGAAAAGGGGAGACTCCGGTTGCTGCGTGGCAACGCCAATCAATCGCTTTCGAATTTCTCGTACGTAAAATCGTGAGCTGCGCGTTCTTCATCGCCCTGCGTTAATTACAAGAACGCTGCGTCTGCTGTCAGTGACCCATGTCGCTGTCGGGAGGGCTCCTCTACTCACCTGCCGCGTACGCCTGATACCACGTCAACGAGGCACCGCCATCCAGCCAAGCCGGGTCAAAGTTCTTCGCCGAGAAGAAAGCCCACGCTGACTTGGGGTCGATCGTGGCCAGATTGCCGTAAAGGATGCCCTTCCAGCCGCCCTGCACGTTGTCTGCCCGTCCTTTGTCGAAATACGTGGCCCACTCTTGTTGTACGAATTTGGGCGGCCGCGTGAGCTTGGAGCTTGGCAGCAGCGGTAGCATGTGGATGCCTTGGATGTACTCGGTATTGGCGCCGAAGTACGTCGTGTGGTCGCACTTGTTCTCGAAAAGGATGCCCGCCACTCGATTTCCAATAAAACTCTCGGGCTGGACTTTGTTATCCGACGTGTAGAGGTAGTACTGGCTGAGCGATCGCGCAATGATGGCGAGCATGAGGTTCCCTCGGGCCTCCATATTGGCATCTTTGATGACGTTGCCCCACATCTTGATGGCATAGGCGTGCATCGCGTCTTCCGAACTTGATTCTTGGTCCTGCCGCAGTCGTTAGTAGCCAGTCGCCTCCCCGTATAAACGTCACCGCACCCACCTTGCCATCGAGAGTCTCGTACAGACCATGCGCCCAGCTGTGCCCATGATACCAATCGAAGTTGCGGAAGACGGGGAAATATTTGTCGGAGCTGCTGGGGTTGGCAATATCTCGCACAAGCGTGTTTACCCAGTCAACATTGGCCTGCGTGAGCCACCCGGGATCCAGGTGTCCGATGATGGCAGCCGTCAAGATGAAGTATCCATAGTGGAAATGGTGGTCGTTATAGAATGTATTGCCGAAATCCGCACCGCCGTTTCCTGTCTCGTATGAGGCCGAAGACACTATCCCACCCCAGGCACCTGTTGTCGTTAGCACTCGAGATTTACACCGCGATGAGGTGCAATGGCGACGTACTCTCGTAGTATAGGGGAAACTGCTGCTTATTGGTGGCAAATCGGCTGAATGCCGCCTTGAGGTTGGCGAGTCCACTGTTTGCCAATTTGGGGTTCCGAAGCAGATCATGAACCGCCAAACAAAGATGGGCAAATTTCCCAAGTGCCTAGATATTGTTAGTAATCCAAAGCCAAGCAGGGGCTTTGCAAGACTTGCCTTTCCACTAAAGTACATCGAGTTGAGGTTTGACTGCTGGTCAACGTTCTGAGATATCTCTTTCAGGGCTACTGAGCTGATCGTGTTGATGGCGTCTTCCTTGAGTGTCCTTTTGCTTCCAGTGACGGGGTCCCATGGCGCAAAGCCCATAGAAACAGGCATATTAGGCTCGACCATCGTCCACGAGTCTGCAACCACAGCAGTCGCCATTCCCTTGGTCGTAGTCTGCAGTCGAATTTGGGTGGTGGCCTTGTGGGTCTGGCTGTCGAAGCATTCAACGTGGTGCGGCAAGGCGTACATCATCAACTTGGTGTCGGAATGGCCTCCTTTCCTATATGTGAACGTGTAGGTACCCTTGTTGCCAGATACCGAGCCGGAGAGCGTTACACCTGTTGGGTATGCGCCGGCAGATGCGTCGATGAGAGTCTCACCACCTGGGTCCTTGGCCACTTGAATTATGCCGTTGTAGGGCCTCGAGGCCTTTGCATGCGCATTGTTGATCACGTGTAAATCCAGAGAGTCACCCGTCGGCGAGTATGCGTACAGATGCCAGATTTTCCCATCCTCGAGGTAGATGGTATACTTTGTTACACCGGGCTTTGCCCCCTTGGTGGACTTGGTGACGGTTTTGAAAAAGATGCCGGTGCTAATGGCTGGCGTCGAACCATGGTAAACGCCCGTCACATAGGCCATGCCTTGCACCAGCGGGAAGGAAAGCATCATTTTGCCGTTGGCTTTGTCCAAGAGGTTTACATTGACGGACTGGGCCTCCATCTTGTCAAGCGTCAGTGCGGTCCTGGATCCCAGTTCTGCGGCTGACAGGCACAGAGACTGAATGCCGATAGGGTTCAGGAAGTATTTCGCCGCGCCTGTCCCAGGAGCCGCCTGGCCGTAAACTCTCTGGTGAGCCTCGATGTGGGAAACCGCCAAACCCCAACTGGCCGTGGGCCCCTGACCCTTCGCCCAGGCAACGGAGTAGGGGTGCAGAAAGGTTGGGGCATTTTGATTCCCGAGGAAGAAGTTGGCGTAAAACTTGTTTGTCTGGTGCGGGCCCGAGCCGGTGATACCAATCCGAGGCACCGGATGGTCCTCTCGAACCTTGAAGATGGTAGACGGGGCGCCTGTCGCTACGGGCGCCTGGAAAATGTTGGAGGAAGCAGCTGCGTACTCCATTTTCGGCGTACTCGTGGGTTTCAGCGCCGGGCCGAAGGGTACGATTAGTGAAAGGGGGTCCGGAATACGACCGGTGGGGAAAGGTATGATACTCGACCTCCCTTCGACCTCGAGAGCTGGTATGACTCGGCCAGTTGGATCCGGCCTAATGGTTGACTGTGGCGAGGGAACCTGGACGATGCCGGTTGGCGAGATAACGGTAGCTACTCCAATGGGCTGAACAGCCTCTCTATTGGGGCCGCCAGCGACGGGGAGGGGCAAGTATCCTTCCGGTGACTCCCTTTCCCCCAGCAAGAGGTTATTGACACTAGATCGCAAGGACAGTGCAGGGGCACTACAGGCCAACTGTATCTGGAGTAATATTAGCAAGGTGAGCCTCCACATCGTGATAAGAGTACGAAAATAGGGAGAGGGGATAGAGCAGTTAAGGTCAAATCATCAGCGCAACGAAATGCTCGATCGTTCCGATTTCAACGGGAGGGCGAGGACCAGGTCGACTCGACCTCGCAGGAGAGGGGGGGGTGGCGCTCGAAGCGTGAAGCCGAGGTGTGCCTTCGAATGGGCTGATAGACTGGGTGACGACTAAGGCGTAACCGAAAGTGTGTAGGACATAGTCGCATGCTGGAAGCGATAATGGCCCGAGGGGGCTGTCTTGTAGAAGTATATTCCAAGAGGTATGACCGACAGTAACCCCGGTGACAAGTATTGGCCCGAACAGTCATATCACGACAACAAGCTATGCGTTGCGCCGGGCGGAGGAATGTGATGTCTGTGTATGCTGGGCCTGGAACTGTTGACTTACAAAAGACGTGCGAAAAGCGACGGTCTAGATTGGATCGTGGAATGCCGGAGTGGGGGTGGGAAGATCGACTCTACGGCGTCAGATGGTGAGTGTGGAGCACTGGAAGAGAACACAAAGAGGGAAAGGACAGCGTCAAGGTGTTCGGGTAGGATGACGACGGCGAGGACGGCGAGGATGCACAGCCGAGTAGGTCGTAGCGAGGGTCACAGGACAAAGGGGCGAGTGAGCAACTGTAGGTGTCGATGGAGGTTTGTAGGTGGTGGTGTAGTGAGGCCCTGTGAGCCCTCGTCTCGCGGGGCAAGACGAGTTGTTGCTCGGCGGGCCCGCGGGGCCGTGCATCTCGTGCCTGCCACGCATGGGATGGGACGAACGCGCCGCAATTGCGCCTGCCACTTCGAACTCACCTCAATCGCGAGTGGCCGGATTGGTCTCGGCTGCCGGGGAGTCCTTTCGTTCTTATGTCCCTTCTCCTACTCATTTCCTCCGCCGTGGGTGATGACGAGGCCCCAAGCGGGGCCCTAAGTCAGAGACTCTTGGCAACGACTATGGCAACACCAAAAAACGACCCTTCAGCATCCGAATAGCCGGTTGAGGCGTCTGCGATCAACAGGAGCGCCCATCCCAAACGGCGCGCATATGCAAGGTGGCAGACGCCGGCCGTCCTTGATTTGATTGATTCCGAGGGACACTGACACCATTGCACACGCCATTCTTGCGCAAGCCAAACTGCGCTCGTGTGCCACCTGCGGCGCCTTCAGGTGGTGTCGCATTGGGCCATATGAGTGCTAAGTCGTAGGATGTAGGCAACGCACAACCGGAGTGTATGTAGGTATGTAGGTGTCTGCTGGCCCCCAAATCGCCCTGCCGGCCTCCCGGCATCCAGCTCACGGCAGCCGTGTGGGAACGCTCCAGGGAAGCTGGGAAGTTGCATGGGTGCGAGAGCATGAATGTTCACGACCCCTGTCGTTGCCCACCAACGCCAGAACCTAGCCGAACCCGGCGTTGTACGGGACGCTGCTCGCAAACCCCGGCCGCCGAGCCCCCGCGGCGCCTCTCCCTCTCTTCAGCCCCAAAATCCGGACCCTGGCCGGGCGCTGACCGAACCCTCAGTTGCTGTGCTCAGGCTTTGCCGAGAACTGTCGGAACTTGTCCCTGGAGCCCTCGGAGTTAGTAGTCTCTTATAGAATAGGCATTTTCTTTCATAGAGCATATTCGGGCGGAATGGGCTACCCGAGAACCACCAGGGCACTCACAAATCAACCATGCTCAGCGCGCTGTCCTCGGTGGCGTCCAGGTCGACGCGGGGTACGCCCAGGACACTGACCCGTCCCGCTCTGTAGGCCTGGTAGGCCTCGAGCCACCGCGCCGTGCACAGGCACCACTTGCAACCGCCCGACAGACCCGCCGACCGCAGGTCATTTCCTCGGGATGCACTGAAGTCCAGAAACTCGTCCGTCACGATGCCCGCGACCGCGTGGTTGCCCGGGTCCACGGCGGCACCGTTGGGCAGAGTGGTGCGGCAGTACCCATCACGAAAGAAGCCCGTGGCGGGGGAGGAGGAAAAGTGCTTTAAAGGCTGGCGAAAGACTGCGGATGGGGCGGCACGGTGAGCCGATGCGATGAGCCGATGCGATGCAGCGCAACTGGGGGTGAATGGGTGAGGTCGGGGTGTCATTGCTTACCATTAAGACTGGTTGCCATTTTCACAATCGACACTGGGCACCTTGCGATGCGGACGGGACGACTCTGATTCGGGAGGTTGCAGTGGATGTTGTCCCGAGAACACACACTCACGCAGCCGGAGGTTTATCGATATGGGCACCCAAACGGGGGGGGGGGGGGGGGGGGGGGGGGGGTTGCTCGGAATAGGCCGATATGTGTGTGTGTGACGTTTGCTATTGGGACCAGTGACCGATCATAGCTGGAATGGGACGGAAGGGGGGCGGCAACGATAGGCGATCTACGGAGTATACGTACGAACGCGGGAGGACCGGGTGCGGGCGGGCGATAGTTGCCCCACCATTGCATCGCATGCATGGGATCCATGGATGGATATCATGTCAGCTTCCCCGCAACTCGCACTTACACGGCTCGCACGGGAAAGCCCTTCAGCGCTTCGAGGTTCGTCTGATAATAAAGTTACTTACCTGTTCAGAGGTAAAATATAAAATAAAAAAAGTACTCATAGAAAGGCTTCTTTCTTTCGTGAATGACTCGCCCCTGCAAAAGACAGCACACAGATCCCCCCTTCACGCCAGTCACGCCTTACGACCACCCGGGCACAAGTCTGCACCGGCCCGCTGGTGACGGCGGCCTCTCGGGCACTGTGCCATTTCTTGCGACTGGCCGGGGGACACGTCAGACCGAGCCATGTACGAATAGACCAGACTCACTTTACGGCCTTCTCGACGTGGGGGGGCATGGAGGAAGCACCTCTCCCTTGCACGGTGAATGGCGGGAGGCGAGGCCATCCCTCGTTCGTTCGCGGGGTAGACGCATGGCTTCTCAACTCTAATGGGGTTAGCAGATCCTTCCCGGCCCAGACTCGCGACCATTGGCGGACCGCGTCGCTCAGCTTTGCATCATTAGAAGAGACAATGACTGATGTTTTGAGAGGCAGAGAGGGGGGGGCCTCGTCAAACTGTCCGGAAGGGGATGTGAACATGCCGTTCGACAGCAACCACCCGTTTCCCCATTGGCTCGGGGGTGATTCCCAGGCACTGCAGGGAAAACCAGTGCAACGCGGGGGTTAACCAATGAACCCGTTACCTTCGATATCGGCGCTCCAGAAACATGCCCGCTTGCGAGCTGGGACCCTCGCTGGAATTCTCACTTGCGCTGCGTGCTATAAGGGTGGCGCCCTTCCACGCAACGGCCGGCGAAACGGGCAAGCCTGCTCACGCAAGACTTACTTACACCGGGCTACTTCACACCCTTGCACTCCCCGTGTCTTTCTCAAACTCTCGACAGCAATGGCTCCTACGGCTCTAGGTGGCGACCGGCTAGAAGTGGCCGGGTCCTCCAAGCCCCGTATCCTCGTCCCCGAGAAAGTGTCGGCCGACGGTCTTGCCCTGCTGAGCGCCGACTTTGAGATCGACCAGAGGTCGGGACTATCGGCCCAAGAACTCATTGAACTCATCCCTTCGTACCACGGCCTGATCGTTCGCTCCGAGACCAAGGTCACCGCTCCTGTCCTTGCCGCCGGGACCAACCTGCGCGTGGTGGCGCGTGCCGGTGTGGGTGTCGACAACATTGACGTCGATGCCGCCAGTGCCCATGGCATCATCGTAGTGAACTCGCCCGCGGGCAATATCGTTGCCGCCGCCGAGCATACGGTGGCCTTGCTACTCGCTACCGCGCGCAACATTGGCCGCGCCGACCGGACCTTCAAGGACGGCCGGTGGGAACGCGGCAAGCTGGTCGGCGTGGAGGTCTGGCGCAAGACGCTCGGTATTATTGGGCTGGGAAAGGTCGGCATGAAAGTGGCCCGGATGTGTGTCGGGCTCGGCATGGAGGTGATTGCCGTGGACCCCTATGCGAGTGCCGAACTGGCCAGGCAGGCCAACGTACAGCTCGTCGGTACCTTGGCGGACATGCTCCCGGTCGTCGACTTCTTGACCATCCACACGCCCCTGCTGGCCAGCACGCTGGACCTTCTTGGCGAAGAGGAGTTCAAGAAGATGAAGCCGACGGCCCGCGTCCTCAATGTCGCCCGTGGCGGTGTTTACAACGAGGCCGCTCTGATCAAGGCCTTGGACGAGGGGTGGATTGCCGGAGCTGGCATCGACGTCTTCACGAAAGAGCCACCGGAGCAGGGAAGCGCCGCCGCGCGGCTGGCCAGGCATGAAAAAGTGGTTTCGACACCCCACCTCGGCGCCAGCACCGTCGAGGCGCAGGAGAACGTCAGCCTCGACGTGTGCACCCAGGTGCTTCTGATCCTGAGGGGCGGGCTGCCGACCAGCGCCGTGAACGCACCGCTCATTCTCCCCGAGGAGTACCGGAAGCTCCAGCCGTTCGTCCGGCTCATCGAGAAAATGGGCAGCCTCTACACGCAGCACTACGTCGGTGCCCAAGGCGGCATGCTGGGCGGGCGCAAGTTCGAACTGGTGTACCACGGCGACCTCGCCTCGGTCAACAACACGCGGCCCCTTTTCGCCGCCCTCGTCAAAGGCCTGGTGTCCACGATCTCGGAATCCGGGGGCCGCGACGTCAACATAGTGAATGCGACGTTCATTGCGAAAGAGAAAGGTCTCGTCATCAACGAGCTGAAAACCCGCGAGACGGGGGAGTCGCAGACCTATGCCTCCTACGTAACGCTGCGTTCCACCGACAACGGGCGGCGTGGGGAACAGGCCATCGAGGGCTACGTCTCGGGCCACACCACCTACATCTCCAAGCTGGACCGCTTCTCCGCCAGCTTCACCCCCGAGGGCACCCTCCTGATTCTGCACAACTACGACGAGCCGGGCAAGATCGGTGGCGTGGGCATGGTGGTAGGTCGCCATGGCATCAACATCCGCTTCATGCAGGTCGCCAGTCTGGAGAAGGGAGGCGACCAAGGAAGCGGCATGCCCGAGCTGACCAAGGTCGACTCGGCCGTGGCGGGCGTTGTCTCGCCGCCCGGCGCCAAGCAAGATAACGGATCAGGGGGAGATGAGGCGCTCATGATCTTGGGCGTGGACGGTCGCGTCAGCAAGGAGCTCGTAGACGAGCTCAAGACAGAGGAGGGTATTCTGGATGTCAGTCTGGTTACTTTGTAAGGGACGGCCCTCCTAGATTGGGAATATTCGCTTAAGACGTTACACACACATATACACACACACAATGACCACCGTATTCATCGCACAACCCAACATGTTAAGTCCTTCTTGATGCTTTCACCACGATGCCACTCAAGTGAGGAAACCAAGCCCCCTGCACATTCCACGCCTTTTGTGGATCCACCAGCTCGATATCGAACTGTGTCACCAGTGTGGCCACGAGTTTGTGGAGCTGTATCAGAGCCAAGTTCTCGCCGATACACCTCCGCGCGCCGCCTCCGAACACGAAGTCGGCAGCGTTCATGGCAGAGAGCCGCTCCTGGTACCGTTCGATAGGCTCGTCCGGGCCCCGCAGCCACCTTTCCGGGCGGAACTCGCCGGCGTCCGGCCCGTAAGCCGGGTCGCGGGCCATGACGTACGGGTTGACGCCGAGGGTGACGCCCGCCGGTACGAAGCCGCCGCCGGGAAGCGTGAAGCCGCCGGCGGGCACGTCGCGCTCCAGCGGCATCGACACCCCGGGGAGGATGCGCAGCGATTCGCGGACGACGGCCTCGAGGTACGGCGACGAGGCGCGGGCCTGTTGGTAGGACACGGGCTGGCCGGGCGGGCGGGAGAGCGCGGCCTCGTCCAGCTCGGACCGGAGGCGCGTCCAGACGGCCCGGTCCCTCACGACGTGGTACATGGCGGAGCAGAGCGCGCTGGTCGTGGAATCCGCACCCGCCAGGAACAGGCTCATGATCCAGCCGACCACCGTGCCGTCTTCGGTTTGGGGGAACGTGGCCCTGGTCTCCAGGAACTTGTCCAGCAGATCGGGCTGGCCGGGGTCGTGGAAGGACTCGTCACTTTGCGCCACCCGCTCTTTCAAGTGGTGGATGCTGCGTTCCACGACGGTAGTGAGACCGGGGACCTGGAGATAGGGAATGGGGAAAACGTAGTGCCCAAACCAAGGGAGCATGCTGGCCTGGATGAACGACTGCGTGAGCGAATACGCCCGGGCCAAGGTGCCGTCGAAATCGCAGCCCTTGTCCAAATAGCCCACAGCCTTGCTGAATGCTACGGCTCCTATGGCGTCCCACGAGTCTAGACATGTGCCCCATCAGCTCTGCTCCACGCACGGCGTCAGCAAGGGGGGGGCTAGGCACAAACTCACAGTACCCAAGCCAGTCGCTCAAATCGAAAGACCTCGACGTCCGGGCGAACCGGTCCTCAATTTGAAGGCATAGATTGTTGATCACGGCATCGAAATGGGGCTCCATGGCCAAGATATTTGACATCGTGTAGTGTCTCGCGATCGGCTTCTTGATTGCCGCATGCCGGCTGGGGTCCCTCTCGCTGAAGAGGTGGTGGATCACACGGGTTCCATCTTTGCCGCCAGCGAGTTCGTAGAAGATACTCTGATGGATGTGGGAAGTCAGTCAGGGTGGGCTGGTATTAGGTGGTAGTGACAGAGGCTCTGACCTTTCTCCATTGTCCCCGGTCTTGGTTGAAGACGACCTTGAGCACCTCGGTGTCGGCCACGTCGAGGATGTTGGGCCCGACGCAAACCACGGGTCCGTATCTCTTGTGCAGTTCCAGACACGTACTGGGGTACTGGTCTCGTACGACGTGGTAAAAGCGCCATAGGTTCGTCCATTCTGTGGGTGTTCGGTTAGCAACACGGCAGAGCCCAGGCTTACTACACGGTGAAACGGGGCCAAACTTAACTTGCTAGCCAGGGTCCGGGATAATAACGAAGCGGTGAAGACAGATAGCACCACACGTTCCATGAACAGATCATCAAGATGGATAGCGTGATATAGGTAGGGACGGGGGTTAGCCCGGCCGCCGGGGCCAGTACGGCATCGTCCAGAGTGAAATTAGCCATGTTGAAATCGGGGAGGGAGAACGAGGGCCACTCGGTGGGAGCCCAGGAGCTTCACGAGGGGCTAGGACTGAAATATATAAGCGCTACCTGCGCCGATTATGCGTGGATCGTATCGAACAGCACCAGTGCACTTTTTCATGGCCCAGGTCTAGGTCACATGCAGGCTGACTTATGCCACGGCAAAAGGAACACCACAACGCAGGGTTTCTAGGGTCTTATCAGACGTCAGCCTAGTAATATCCTCGCCGGATGTGCATTTTTGTTTGTTATATCATACAGAATGGGACCGCGTCGCCAGGGGGGGAGTGTAGGTCCGTCATCCAACACCACTCACTCCCCAGCACCCCCTCCACCAACACCCAGCATTGTCCCCCGGGCCCCCCACGCTGGCATACGATCTGCTGACCAACCGCAACATGGGGGGCTTTGGTGTTGGTTGTGGGATAAAAATAAGACTGCCAACCCTGTCTGATTGTCTCATAGTTACCAAGGATCCGAGGTAGAAGCGGGATAGGTCGTTATTTGCTCGTGTTCCTTTTTTTTTCTCAACCGCTTATGGTTGCCTCGATGTGCGTGCACTCGGCAAAAGAGCAAAGCATCGATGGGGGCCCGGTGCCGCATCTCATCCTTTGTTCCGGATCGGGCATTATCGATCCATTGAAGAACCCGGTAATGTGGGCTGAAAAGCGACCAGGGGGGGGACCTTCGTCCACGAATCGAAGAGATTCTCGAACGACAAAACCGGCTTCGCAAGCGAGTAATCGAAACGTGGACGCGACAGGTCACTTATAACGGAGCTGTTTCCCTCGACTTCGCCACGACCATCCAGAGTGCCTCGTGCCGATTATCAGTCGAAGCCCCCTCGCGGTTGACATCAGAAAAGTCATCTTGGCGTGTACCCTGCCCCCCTGTACTTAACAGAGCTCGTCCCACTAATCTAGAGTCATAGGTAAATTTAATAAGTCCCATTAGTCAACTTCTGTCAACCATTTGGACTGCTGTTAGGAAGGTACCAAACCTAGGTGACGTTTCTGATGTCCACCGCGAGGCCCCTTTCACAATACCGGCATTGAAGTAACTTTGGGGTGGATTATGGCTCGCCCCGGCGGGTCCGCGGCTCCTTACCGTCGCATCCATACTAAGTAGTTCCTCCATGGCAAAAGACGATCATTTCCGGCGTCCAATCATGGGTCCTTCTGCCGCCGGCATCTACCGGCTTCGCTCCCGCTCCCCATCCGGTAGTTGAGAACTGGTTCTGGCGTCACATCGTGGGAAGCAGCACGCGACGGTTCCTGGCGAGCTTGCGAACTCTGTATGTGCTGTTGGCTACCAATAGGAATCTCGCCTCATTCCGAGCTGTCGCTGTTCTTGGAGCCCCGTCTCTCGTTTTGGCTACCCTCATGAAGTCTTGTGACGAGATCCTTCTTTCTCGTCGCCCTCGCTCTATTTCTATTTGTAATAGCCGGAGTCTCTGTGTACACCCCTTTCGCAGCGTACGAACGGCATAGAAGAGACAGCGGTGCTATCCATCACTGCGGCGGATCAATCGCATCCCAATATCATTACCAAAACGTAATGGTGCCTGAGGCCGAACGTAACCCCATATTGGGGATCGTATGACCCACAGCTTAACCAAACCAACATCGCACCCGGTTCGGACCAGTCCTTCTCCAGCAGGACGGCAATGAGGAAACATAGAACCAACAATACCGGCTGTCTCCACTCCTGCTCCTTCTTGGGGTGTTTGAATTTAGACGCAAAGCCACCATGAGTGACGACGTCCCCCGTGACGCGGCAGATGATGGGTCTTTCCTGCCTACTTAAGTATTCAACGTCGGGTCGAGTAAGAAATTCTGCGTCCTGTGCCGGCCCAGTCAGCACGCGAAGGGGGGCCCAGCGTGACACGTCTTGTGTCCATCTCGGGTTCTGGTGCCGGCTCTGGCTGGCTCGCGTCAGTCAGTCCGTTGCAGGAGAGAGCAATCATGAGTTGCAAGCTGAAGAAGCGACGCGATACACCACTTCGATAAGGATATCGGGGGACGGCCACCAGGACAGGTGCGCCGCTTGTTTGCAGTGGCGTCTCCCTTGTCGCCCGAGACAGGAACAAAGCACGCGGTTGATTAGAAACAATAGGTATGGTCCCAACTGACTACCCAGCACGTTCTGCTATGCTCCATTGTTTCCTCTGTATCACTCCGGCATTGGGTCAAGAACAAAGAACAGAACGATACCCAACCTGGAAGACCTCGGACACTTGCCGCAGGCCAGGTACATATCAGGGAGATATGCTTTTGCTATACCTAAAGCCAGAGCTTTTGGCCACCCAAGTACACGCACGTTGGTATAATGCGATTTGTCGTTTGCGGCCTTCATCACGATGTCATCCCGCAGCCCTTCGGGAGAGGGCCAGCCGGTGGCCAGAAGAGTACGGTGGGGAGAAAGCGATCTCGCCCACATATCCACCCCGACCTCGCCGTCGACAGAGACATCGGGGTCGGCGTTTGCCCAGCCTGGCTACTTCAAGCCCTTCCCAACCCGGAGCCCGGGCCCCCGGCTGCGACGAACGCCCACCGGGCTGGGGGATCGCGAACGACCCGTGTACCCCGAGTTCAGACTGGAGCGCCCGCGCCTGGCGGTCGCGCTCGAGAAAGAAGCGGAGGAACGCCGGAAGAGAGAGGCCCGCGAAGACGAGGCGGTCCGCCGGGCGGCCGAGGCCCGCGAAGACGACATCGTCCGCCCCCGGACCGCGCAGGACTGGCACCTCTTGGCGCACAGGCACGCCGACGCCCTGCACACCGGGACCTACGGCCTGGCCCTGTCCATGGGCACCACGACGGCCGGCTACGACTCGCTGGTGGTCGGGGTGCTGCCAGAGGAGGCCCCGGCCGGGGTGCGGCAGGCGGTGCTGCGGTTGGGGCAGGCCGTGGAGGACACGGGCAGGAAGCTCTGCGCCCAGATCGAGGCCGAGGTCGCCGCATCGAGGGAGGGACGGAAACAGGAGGAACCCCCGGCCGAAGCCGGCACTCCGGCCAGTGATGAGACTAATAAGCCTCTCTGAAATTAGCACGACCATGCCGCTCAGTATAGCATGGCTCTCAGGGCCAAGAGGGGACTGTAATCAGAAGATGAACGGATAATATAAAGGATTAGAGAAGGACTGCGATGCGATACGAAGACACGCCAGGGGCAAGACGCGGCCAACTGTCGGGGCTGTTATCAAGCCAAGCCGTGGCCACCGCGGGCGGGCCGTGAGTGTTGAAGCTTTCCGTCTAATCTGTTCCATCACTTGTGTGATGCAAGTTCCCATGTCTGTGGTGTGGTAAAAAAGATTGAGGGATGCTCCAATGGTCCGAGTAAATCTGCGCTATTTTTGCTTTTTTTATTGTTCTTCATTGCTTTTGTAATGATGGTGTGCGTTTTGTAGTGATTGAGAGTGTAGTGGGTTTTCCAGCTCCGGTGGTGCCGCGATCAGTCATTTTTGGGACCAGTCTGAGCCCCGGTACGTACTTCTTATATGGACTTTTTATACTTTCCTGGCGTTGGCGGCTTCACGCGAGGGATGTTTGACCAAAAGCTAACCGATATTGCACTGGTAACACGCGCAACTGTGGCTGCTGCTGCTGCTGCTGCAGGGTTCCAGCCCACGCACCTCTAAGCTGATGTGTGGCATGTATGTACTTATCCCAGCGTCCCATCCAGGCTCACCAGGCTCGCCCGGCAGCACCACAAGCGTGGGTTGTGTGTATGTATGTGTGCGTGTGTGTGTGTGTGCATGCGTGTACCGCTCCATCCCTGTCGAGCTCACGATGGATCGCCGCCCTGGCTCGCGAGTGGCAGTGGATTTATGTCGGGCGGGGTCAGACAGGGCGCTACGGAAGGTTGAAAGCGAAATAGGGAAACCCTCCCAAAGTAGTAGCAGTATTACGGGAGGCTTTGGAGCACCTTAACGTCACGATTGGATTGGCATGGATAGGATGGCTCTCCCCACATGGAGCTAACCGGAACTCTACTGCTCCCCCATCCACGGATATTGCCTCCATGTCTCTCGCGTCGCGATCTTGTGTTCGGATCCAAGACAGCCACGGACCTGTCAACCCCAGACCCCTATTCTTCGCGTTTAGTATTCCTTGACGACAGAAAAACAGCCTCGAGACTGGACAGCAGCCGCCGACCCGAGCCATCGAATCGACTGCCCCCAGCGACGCCGTGCCACACAGCTCCTCTTACCTACTTCTTAGACCCGAGCCAGAGACGGGAAGACAGCGCGTAGCCGACCAGTACAACGAAGGCTCTCTTCTCTGGCTTCTCGGGCTCCCGGCTCGTGAACAAACCCCCCAGGACAATACACGGTCAATTGGCAACATACCTACCTATTCTCTCTCTCCCCGCGATCGCGCTGGCTCCGCCTCGGCTTCCTATCCAGCGCCCCGCCTCCGCCAATCGACAAGCGCAAGCCCGCATCCGGCTGAATGGCAAACACGGGGTACGATGAAGCAGTAGCCATGGACGGCGACATAGCAATCGAGGGGGCCGGCCCCGGCACGCGGGATTCCGGAAGGGCGAGGTTTGATGCGCCATCACCCATGTCCAAAACCCGAAGCCTCTCGGACGGGGGCGGAACACAGCTGTCGCCCTCGCCCAACATCACCGGCGCCTCACGCCGAACGTCCAAGGACGACAGCTCGCTACGGGACCCGGCATCGACGGCCATCGGACCGCCTGTGACGCCACGTCGGCCAGACTTCCCCATCCGCGGCCTCTCGATCCAGCTGCCCCGGCGCGACCCCTCGCCGACCCCCGCCGCCGCCGCGTCCGTCCGGCCGAGCCCGCTCTCGCCCCAGATCGACCGGTCGCACATCTACGCCTCGCCCACCAACATCCTGCCGCGGCGGTCGCGCGGGCTGGACTTCTCGAGGGCGGCCACGAGCCTGCACCACTCGACCCTGGCCGAGCAGTCGTCGCCCGACTCGTCCCCGACCATCGGCGGCGGCATCGGCCGCGCCATGGACATCCCCGGCCGCAGCATCGGCGACTTTGGCACCGAGCAGACGACCAAGTCGCTGTGGTCCATGATGGGCGACCGCGAGCGCAACCACATCTCGAGCTCCGTGGGCAGCGCCAACCCGCTGGCCTCGTCGAGCTCGTCCAGCTCCGACGACGACGACTACATGGACGACTTCGTCGACGACAGCTTCCTGGGCACGCCCACGGCCGCCAAGACGGGCCCCATGATGGTCGACCAGACCACCCCCCAGAGCTTGTCCGCGAGCCCGGGCGTGCCGTGGCTCGCCAGCAACTCCCCGGCCATGAACAGCCTGTCGAGCTTCCGCACCCGCCCGCGCAAGCCGCCCAAGAAGAAGCTCCGCGGTCTGCTGAACCTGGGCTTCAGGTCCGCCAACCCCGGCGGCGCCACCAGATCGCCACCCCACAACCTGGCCAAGGACGGCAAGGACGTCTCGGCCTCCCAGTCACGACGAGAGAGCATCAGCTGGGCCGCCAACCAGCTGCATATTTCGAGCGCGGACGCCGAGGACCGCGCCATAGAGTCGGTCGAAAGCCCGCAACGCGGCGTGATCAAACGCACCGTCACACGGCGAGGGAATCTTCTGGTAATTACCACCCCCCCCCTCTATCGTCGTGTCACAGTCTGCTGACCATGCCATTTCCCTCTATTCTTTGTAGCCTAAAACCAAGGGTTTCGCCCGTATCCGGGCGGCTCTGGCCGAGGAAGGAGCGCCCGTCGACTGCGAGACCCGCCGCGAGGCCGAGGTCATTCGGCAAGTGCGCGAGAGCGACACGGATCTGGAGCCTCGCGTGCCTTCGGCTCCGCCTGCGCCCCTCGACATTGCCAGCGCGCCCCAGCTGTCACCGAACCTCCATGGCGACAACATCGAGGATGTGCTCGAGGAGGACATGCTCGGCGAGCCCGGCCTCTCGGGCAGCTTCAAGCAGCAGGCCCTGAAGAACTCCAAGGGCAAGGGCTTCTGGGACGCCTTTTCCGAGACGAGCAGCGTGGCCGGGAGCCGCGTCACGCCGCCGCCGCCCAGCTTCCTGCCGCGCGGCTCGTCGTCGGGCATCAGCGAGGACGTGAACATGGACTCGCCCTCCATGTCGACCGGGTCGGGGTCCACCAACAACAACAACGTCTTCGGCCCCGGGCCCGCGCTGGCCATGCTGGGCTCCGGCAGTGACGGCAACCGGTCCGACACGCCGCAGGCCCCGGCCTCGGCCCCCGAGTCCCAGCGGGGCCGGCCGCCCCCGAGCGCCGAGGAGATCACGCGGCGCATCAACAACAAGCGGCGCCGCGACGACGACTTCGACCCCGTCAGCTTCAAGCGGCGCGCCGTGAGCCCCGGCATGAGCGTCCACAACTCGCCCATCATGCAGAGCCCCCTGCAGCGCGACAACATGCCCTGGGGCTCGCGCCCCGGCAGCAACGGCGCTGAGAAGGCCTCGGGCTCCCCCAGCGACCACAGCAGCTCCGGCGCCAACACGGCCGGCAACAATAACAATAACAACAACGGCGGCGGCGGCGGCGGCAGCCGACCCCCCAACGGCTCCAAGGGGCGTGTGGGATTTCAGGGCATGGTGGATACTAACGACGGCTTGATGCGGATGAGCATTGAGTGAGGATTCTACTGGTTGGGGAGTTACTTGTAGGGTAAGGGGTAAAAGCCAGGGCACTCGGGCTCGAGAAGGGCACCGCCGTTTCTAGCGTTTGGACTTTTTTTTTTTTCTGCATTGCATGGCACATGGATCAGGCTTTATACCGGCGTTCAGGCACACACAGGCGGTACGCCGACAGCGGGGAGAGGGGCGTCAACTGTGCATATTTTGAGAGGCCTCCACGGCCTCGTTCATCTCCTGCTCAATACCCATTAACGGTACGCTAGCGGTACTGGCTTATTTCTTACCTTCCCACCGCACCCTTGTGCCTTTTCCTTTCGTCTGCTACTCTGCAGATCGTGACGATGCTTCCCGGGCCCGGTGTCTCCCTGTATACCGCCTCTGTGGATTCTTCTTGTACTCATTCGCCCGCTTCGCAATGAACCCAGGAGATGAGGCGAGTAATAGAAGCAGCTCGCGATGTGAGTAGGAGACCCCCACCCAACACGTTTATTTCGAGGAGCGTGGATGGATACTGTATATGGATCCGATTTAACAGGTATCTACTTATATTAGGCACGACAACAGGTACACACAAGAAATGTATGCCAGCTACTCTCTCCTCCAACGCTCAGGTGCTTCAGCAGGGCAGGACGCGCTCGTTCGGCCCCCCCCCCCCCCCCCCCAGGCGCCGGACTCACTCCAGGGCGAAGCAGCGCTCGCTGCTCGCGGCCTCGTTGCCCCACCAGTGGGGCATGGGGGTGACCTTGGCGCTGCCGAAAAAGAGGAAGATGAGCAGCATGTTGAAGTTGAAGCCGGCGTCGAAGGCGGCGGCGAGGATGTAGTTCCAGCGGGCCCAGAGGTCGTAGCGGCGGCGGTAGGCCCAGTACATGACGACGAAGCCGCCGAGGAAGGCCGACGTGTAGCCGGCGCTGATGTTGCCGTAGAAGTGGGCGAGGGCGCTGAAGAAGATGGTGGTGTTGCAGAGGTGCAGCTTGGCGCGCGGGAAGCGGCGGTGCAGCAGGAAGAGGGCGACGGGCGCCGCGGCGCCCACGAGGAAGCCGTACGGCACCGGCCGGTAGAGGCCGTCGCGAAACAGGCGCAGCGGCCCGATCAGCACGTACTGCACGCCCATGGTGAGGTTGGACGTGAGCGACTGCGCCGTCCACTGGTGCGACGGGTCCTGCTCGGCGCCCGTGAGGTAGGCGCGCTTGGTCGACAGCACCCAGCGCACCACGCCGTAGTTGATGGGGATGCCGACGAGGGAGCCGAAGACCTGCGCGAGGAAGACGGCCCGCGGCGGGATGTGCATGTAGTGGCCGATCTTCATGTCCTGGAGGTTCAGCTGCGCGCGGTACCACGCGTTGCCCGCGATGGCCCCGTACACCGAGGCGCCCGCCGGGTTCTTGTGCCCGCCGACGGCGTTGGCCATGAGGCCGTAGAGGAGCTCGTTGACCGTGCCGATGGGCTGGGGGGAGGGGGCGAGGAAGTCAGTCAGCCATGTCGCGTCGCAAACGAAAGGGTCTAGCTACGCGGGCCACTTACGAGCTGGAAATTGGACAGGGCGTACAGCCACCCCAAGGGGACGACCAGAACCGCCCCCGTGAGCACGGCGACGAAGTAGGTGTACACGGGAATGTACAGGCTGTCGGTGGCCACGATCGTCAACAAGGCGACGAACGACATCAGGAACAGGGCCAAGAACCACCAGAGCGGCGTTTCCGGGTATGCGCGCTGGAGGATGTTGAGCTGGTCGTGGTACTGCTCGCTGATCTTGCTGGTCTTGGACTTGCGGCGCTCCCAAAGCTTCGCCATGCTGTCCCGGAGCTGGGGAAAGCCGAACAGGGCCATCCACACGACGGCCGACGTGTACGCCGCGTAGTCAAAGAACATGCCCCAGAGCACTTGGGTGCTGACGTAGACGGGGCCGAGCTCTTGGTACGCCGTCTCGTTGAACTGGACGTCCGGGGTCAGGAGCGCGTTGGCCGGGTAGGCGGTCCCGTTCTCCAGGAAGATGCGGTTGGACATGAGGTTGTGGTGCCACTGGCCCAGGCCGCCGAACTTGGCCCAGGGAAGCAGGACCCAGCAGTTGATGACGAAGGCGGCGTAAACGACGACCTGGGTCCACCAGGGCGTCAGGAAGAGGTTGTAGAGGTTGCTGATGTTGGACCAGTCGAGCGACAGGTTCAGGAAGCCCATGCCGCCGAAGCCGGCCCCGATGAAATTGGCGGTGGCGTTGTTGGGAGCGACCCAGCACAGGAAGGCCAGCGATCCGAGCATCGGAAAGACGTACTCGGGCAGGAACTGCCAGAGGATGACGGCCAGCAGGACGAGCCAGAAGACGAGCGACTGCTTGCGGCTCAACGGGGTCGGCGTCTCCCGTTGCTTCTTCTGGGTCTCGAACAGGGCCGTCTGGCACAGGGACTGGAACCAGGGGTAGAGGGGGTCGTAGATCAGGAACTGCCGGGCAATGGCGGCGAACGAGTAGCCGGTCCAGACGATGCCCCACATGAAGAAGATGGCGACGGCCGGGTGGACCGTCTCGTTGAAGTACAGCTCGGCCATGGAGATGGGCGTGTAGCCCAAATTGTACGTGGCGCCCGAGGCGGCCGTGAGCACGATGAGTACGTGCTCCTTGACGCTGAAGGGCCCGGGGTTGAGGTCGAAGCCCCAGCTCGTGAAGGGGACACGGAACCGCCAGGCGGGCAGCTTCATCATTCAGAGTCAGTTGTGCCCTGAAAATAGGGGTTCATGGAGTATTTTCTTTTTTTTTCTTCGCAACGCCCCGAGGCAAAAACAAGAGAAACAAAGAGCGACGGGAATACAACGGGAGAGATCCGTGCTGGAAGGGGCAATAGTAAAGAATACCAGGTTCTACTTACAACCCGTGCCCACCAGTCGCCCACGTAGCTGCTAGCGATCTGCACGAAGAAGACGGAATAGGGCGCGGCCGTCGTCCGGAAGTGCTACCACCATCTAGTGTTAGCGGTTTCCTACACAAAGTGTGCATAGAGCCCGTCTCGGAGCCACTTTAGGCCACGACGACATGTACCAAGCATCATGGGGACACTGGGCGCTGCTTACGCTCATCATGGACAGGAAGGCGCCGGGCATGACGAACAGGAGCGAGAGGACGAAGTAGCGGAAGGTGAAGGTCGGCAGGGTCGGGTCGTCGGTCAGGCTGACGACGCGGCGCACGGTGGGCGGGAGGTCCCGGATCCGCGGGTCGTCCTCGGGGATGGCCTCCTCGCCCTGCCGGTCGGCGGCGCTGACGGCGAAGAGCACCGAGGGCTTCTCGGGGAGGGCGCCGTCCTCGACGTCGGACGCGGCCACTGCGACATCGTGTTGCCCCTTCTCGGTCCCGGTCGTGTGGCCCGGTTCGGCCGCCTCCGTGCTGGAGCCGCTGTGGTGGCTGCTGTCGCCTCCCATTGTACTGAGGAGGTGCTGGCCCGGGGAGGGGGAAAGAATACCGGAAGCAGTGCCACTGTATGAAAATGGAAAGTATGTGTGTAAGATATAGGTACTCGCCTACCTCCTTCCTTATCAATTGGATTTCCTCCCATCCTCAATGACCCAGATTAGCTCTTGCGGCCTTTTCCAGGGGTCAGGATAAGCGCCGACAAATATTTCGTCTACGATGGTGCAATTCGCCTGATCGAGCACGTACCTGCGGCCATCACCCCGCCCGCCTCACGGCATGGCCAGACGGACGACGAGCCCAGGTTATAAATGCCGTGTAGAGGCCGATCGTTTCCGTCCAAGGGGCCTCGGTATCTATCGCTTCGGCCCCATCCTGTGCAGGGGCGTCCAACCAACGGCAAGAGGCAGCTTGCCGACGTACGACCAAGGCCAGATGCCGTTTGCCGTACATAGTAAAATTTGCGCCGAGTGGACGGGGGCACGGGCGGTTCCGCCGTCAGTGTTGCTGACCACGTATGACACGAAGAGCAAAAGTGCCGGTAGCGTTTCCGTCCGTTCCCTCTTCCGGCAGGTGCCCGTGATGGCGTGCTCGGGAGGGTGGGAACTGACAGCGGCCCCGTTCCTAACAGACCGCATCGTGAGAGGTAATCGTTAGCTAAGCTTTTGTCGGGGGGGGGTTGCCAAGGCGGCCTAAGGCATTCTTATTTTTGCTTCATGGGACCCTCGCGATGCTGATTGTTAGGGTGGTTCACGGCTTTGCCAGTGCACAAGTAGTGTCACGGCATTTGCACATGTGTGCGTGCATGGATAACCTAGTTAGTTGTCTATCACTTCTAAAAGTGGAGGTAAGACGTACCTACATGACCTATTAGAAGTGCCCATGGATAGGTTGTACTTTATGTACTTAAGATGAAGTATTGAGGCTATATGTACCTTAAGTACTTCTAGACAGGCTATCGTTTACTACTGCAACTTAGGGCGTGATCGGCTCGTTGGGGAATCCAGGGCTGGAGTCATCCACGCCTCCGCTGGGGCCACACCTATGGGATGGTGTTTTCCTCTTTTCGGTTATAAGGAGATAAGGGCGCGCCACCCGATGAGCTCGAAGGACCGTGCCTAATGTGTACCGCGCCGTGGCGCCTCGCGATTCCTGCTCTAGAACTGCAGATTCTTACTATTTAAGGAAAAGTCTAAAGGACATTAACAGATACCTATGTACTTCTACCTCTAGCCTAGGCCGGAATTCAATCCACGGTGGAGGGCCCTGGAGGGTGGCAGAGGGTGGCAGAGGGTCTAAGGGTAGCAGAGGTGGATGGCAGAGGATGGCAGAGGGCCCGGGGGGTGCGATCAAGAAGTATGGGATGGGAGCTCACCACTGACACGGCTGGCCCTGAAAATTAACCGTGCTCCGTCCCATTTGGCAATGGTTTCGCCAACCGCTCACCAGCCAAGCTAGTGCTCCCCAGCAAAACGACATTCTCAGCAAAACGACCGCTTACAAAAATAGAAAAAAGAACGATAATTCCGTGTCAGCACCACAACGTATCCGGTCGTTTTCCTGGGGAGCACCAGCTTGGCTGGTGAGCGGTTGGCGAAATCCAGACAAGTGGGGCGGAGCACGTGTAACTACAGCGATAATCCATGCAAGTGAGAACGATCGGGGACGGACCGCGGCCAAGTATCACCAACGACCAACTCGGGCAATTCCACGACGTAATTGCGCGGATGACATGTCCGATTGCTTGATCCTCGACATCTTCCATCCAACAGAAGAGGTCAGCGCTGTGCCGATGGTCGTCTTGTGCGATACGGACCGGCGCTTGAAGCTGGATGGGATCCCATACTCACAAGCCGCGTCCCACCGCGCAACGGCGGCCCAGACATACTTAGATCCATCAGCAAGATTGGCTTCCCCAGAATCCATCCGACTACACGGATTTGCCGGGTGCTCGAGCAGCCACGTGCAGACGTTGGACAGCGGGCCCGCGACGGCCATGGCAGTCTTGGCCACCTCGAGATTCCCATTGCCTTGCCCGCTGGAGCCCCCAGTGAGCGCACCACGACGCCTTGGCGGCCTGGAATGGGAGTGAAAAAGGTAGGAGGTGGCTTCGGGCGGCAACGCGCCCACCCACGCACTAACGCATCACGCCCATTCCCACGCCTCGGGTTTCCATTCGCAAATCCGGGCTGTGGCTGTGGGAAAAGGAAAGGCTGTGTCGGCCAAAACGGGCACCGCTCGGTTCGTGCCGAGCGGCCGGCGCATTGGCTGGGCCATCGCCAGGGCTCCCATGGCGGTGGGCCGGGAAAATGAAGGCCGCAGGGCCTCTCTCAATGCGGAGAGGAACGGCATTGAAGGGGGGGGGGGGGGGGGGGGAGGGCGTCGGCCAGGTCGTCAAGCCGCCCAGCCGTCCAGCCGTTCAGCCCGTATGTAGCGCCGCTCGTATTGCGGTGCCGCGCGCGATGGCACGCCGCGCGCACTTGGACCCCCGGATAGGAAGTCGTCCCCGTGGGTCCGACCCCGCTGGCGACTCGGCGCCCGCCTCCGCTGCCGCTGCCGTTGCCCGAATCCAGGCGAGGCGAGTCCACGGCGATGGCACCTCGTGACGTTAGCGGCCGAGGGTGCATTCAGGCGTCCCCCCTCCCCGGGGGGTGGTGTTACCGGGTGTGTGTGTGTATGCATGTTGCGTCGTATTTATAAAGACTCAGCCGTCCCGGATCCGTCTTCTTCCATCGTCCTCATCGCCATCGTCGTTCCTCTCTTCGCCCTCCCCAGTAAACCCCGTCTCACGACCCCACACTCGCTCGCCCAACTCGCCAACCCATTCGCTTCCTCCACCACCCCCAGCCAAAATGCGTTTCGCCCTCGCCGCCGCCCTCCTGGCCTCGTCGGTCCTGGCCGTGCCCCGGCCCCAGTCCACCGACGAGCCGGCCGTCGACCCGCCCGCCAGCGAGACCGTGACCGTCACCAACCTGTCGGGCTTCGTGGCCGGCGACGGCAAGCTGGAGAGCATGTCGTTCGACCTGGCGACCCCCGACGAAGGTGACGTCGACTGCACCAACGAGGAGGGCCAGCGCCCCAACCTCGTCAGCGTCTGCGGCAAGACCAAGTACCGCTTCGCTGTCGCCGGCGGCGTCTACACCGAGAGCGCCATCAATGTTACCGTCTACCACGAGAAGGGCACTGCGTAAGCCCCCCCCCAATAATTCCGCCCCTGTCGGAGAGGGAGAAAGGGAGGAAGCGGGAGAGAGAAAGAGAGAGAGAACCGTCTTTTGCTAACCAAGGCCTAATAGCTGGGGCTTCTGGGGCGTCGGTACTATCCCCGTCTACTGCCGCACCGCCGGTGGTGACCGCCGGATCTGCAACCAGCCCGCTGAGAGCTCTGTCGACATCGAGCTCCGCTTCTAAGTGTCGCCGCTGGCCAGTCGGCCAAGGGCGAAGAGCCGACGAATTGGGCCGTGAGAGCAGGGGCAGTAGCCTAGGAAAGGAGAAAAGCCTTTCGATGACCGATACGATAATCACATCACTTCTTCAAGGGCGTCCACCGCTCGAATGTTGGGAGGCCGAGGTGGCCCCCTCCCACAGACGTACCGGTGTAACCCATCGAAATTCCAAATACCCAACCAATCATGACCATTAAACCCATATCAATGTTTCTTATGGACTCCGTGCTATAGCCGTGATTTGCTGACGCCCAAAAGGGGCAATTCCCTTAGCATAGGTAAAGCAGGCATGGTTCCATTAACTAGGTACTTACCTATAGTTGTCCCAGGAATTTGCGTGCTGGCCATTTCCACCCATGTTACCCGCGCCGTTTTCGCCCTCGTTGTACTGTGTCGCCCCCCCATCCCGGGCCGGACGGGGCCGGGGCGGGCGGAACGCCGGCGGTGTCCAAGCCCCACGGGGCCCGGCCGAGCGAAATGCCGGCGGCGTCCAAGTCCCCCTGGCCCCCGGCCACCACAGGGTCGAGGTCGCCGAAGATGTCCGGGGCGAACGCGAAACCGGCGGTGGCGTCGTAGTAGGGTGGCGGGGGCATGGAGGCCGGCGGGAACATGGCCTGCGGGGGCGCGGCGGCCGGCGGGAACATGGCGGCCGGCGGGGGCGCGGCGGCCGGCGGGAACATGGCGGCCGGCGGGAACATGGCGGCCGGCGGGGGCGCGGCGGCCGGTGGGGGCATGGCGGCCGGCGGGAACATGGCGGCCGGTGGGGGCGCGGCGGCTGGCGGGGGCGCGGCGGCCGGCGGGAACATGGCGGCCGGCGGGAACATGGCGGCCGGCGGGGGCGCGGCGGCCGGCGGGAACATGGCGGCCGGCGGGGGCTTGGCGACCCGCCGGTGCATGGCGGCCTGCCGGAGCATGGCGACCAGCTGGTGTTCGGAGGCCGGCCGGAGCATGGCGGCTCCCGGGGGCGTCGGGGCCGCGGCGTCGGGCACCCCCTCGCCGGCAGGGCTTCTGGCCATCCTCGGCCTGTACTTTAACACGCCCCAATCCTTGAACTTGTTGCGGTAGGCGCGTTCGCTGGTTTGGGGGGGGGAAGGGGAAGGGATTAGTGGTCAGCGCTTGGATGAATGAGTGAAAGGTCCTGTTGGGCCGTTCTACCATCCCACCGACTTACTCCCATAGGGCTGATGGGGGCCGGCGGGGTGGGGGGGGGGGGGGGGGGGGGGGGGGGGAGAGAGACGGGCGATAAGGGGAAAGGGGGAGGAGCAGGGAGGAAGTCCGACGAGGCACTGAAGAGTGAGGGAGGGGGGCGGGGAGGATGTTCGACGGGGGCAGCGAAAAGCTAGACTTACGAGGCGTGGAAGTTGTGTTCGGCCCCCATGATCTCTCGGACATGCTTCAGGCTCATTCCCTGTATCTGGTAGAGATTGAGGATGGTATCTTTGACCCGGGACCACGACTTCGTCATTTTCGGCACGTGGATGAACTGGGGGTTGGGCGAGGGCGACGTCTGGGGAGAGAGGAAGAAAACGTAAGTGTCGACACGAAGGTGGCAAGACTCGGTGACTATGGACTTGAAGACTCAGTGGCTTTGGAGTGGAAGAAATCACGCCTGGTTGGAAGCAGCAGTGGTTTCATATAGGGAAAGAGGGGGGGAATAGAAATCCGTCCGGAGAGGGAAGAGGAAGGGCCGACACAGAGGGGCTAGGCGTGGTTTTTGTTTTAGACGCAGTACAAGCATGGAAAGCCGGGAGAATAGGAGCAAAGCTAGGACGAGTGGCAGTCATCTATTGTTGAGTGGTTTCTCATGTATTTTACCCTCTTGCTGGTGTACAGATTCGCTATGCTGCCATGGGGTTCAGGCCATCGTTGAAAGGCGATGATACGAGCGCCGGAGAGGGAAAAATACACGGGTGTACATGGATTTTCGTTGATATCCCGTCGTTCCGCGTCGACCGCTGCCCGGCGCGCACTGTCTGGCATGTTGCGGACCCTCCTAATGGGCTCGATCTGCGTGCCACCTCGCGCATCTACGCGGTTCGGCCCGCCCTTGGCTATTTTGGGCGGGCCCATGGCTGGTCAAGTCCCAATTAGTACGAAGTCAGAGCCCGGCGCTCCTGGTGAGCGAGTCACAGTCATGACTTCTCGGTACTTCCTTTCCCCGTCAGGGCAAAACTACGTGGTAAGGCGTGGGCCCAGACAACCCTTCAGGAAACCCCCCCCTTTCTCGACGGCCAGGGTGGAGGCCGCCGTAGTAATGGACAGAGACAAAGGGAACAGGGCGCTGCGGCTAGACCCCGACGCAAGACGAGGACCTGAAAGTCGGGGCCTCCCCCAGAGTACGGCCCAATGGCACCACATGCGGTTGGGGAGGCGGTGGTGAGAGACCAGTCACCCAATGCCATAAACAGCGGCCATACGAAAGGCGAGGTCGGAGTGGCTGGCCACTTGCTCGCGTGCCGTCGCCATCCATGTCACGATGCCCGTCAAATGTTCAGGCAACAAGGCAGAGTGGCGTATCCCTGGGCGCTCACACCGCCGTCCCCCATCGCTCCTGGGGCAGGGGGTCCGGATCGTGGCTGGTCCCAGGAGAAAATATCTCCATCAAGCGCGTCCAGGCGTGACCCAGTGAGCCGGTTTTCGTGCCGACGCTGCCCTGGGTCCATAATACAGGCTTCAAGGAGTGGGTGCCCAGCTGAAGCCAAGAGTCTCTCTCTCTCTCTCTCTCTCTCTCTCTCCCCGGCAGGAGCGTGGATGCGCCTCAACCTCACGGCAACCCGAAAAGGGAAGGAAGCAATAGATCTCTTGATGCCGAGTATGTGACACAAAGGGGGGGAACCACAACCCGGGGTCTACGTAGATCTCGATTTACGTAATGACCACCCATCCCCCCGACCAACCAACCCAGCATCCCGTGTCTCCCGCCTATGGGGCGCGCCCTGATGGTCTAGTTAGATAGTTATAGATGTTCTGGCGCCTGAAGATGCCTTCTGAAGATGCCTTACTGGAAGCTTGAGTTTGTCCAGGCCAACCCATTGGGCAACGAAGGACGGGGCATAAGGGAGTGTTGGCAATCACCATGGCAATAGGAAGAAAGGGGGAGGAAGATAGTTGATTCCTAACAACGTCCTCTCGGAAGAGGAGCGTCGTAGCTATTTAACTGTCCTATCTATCGTTCCTTCCTTTTTCTGTGCATGTCGTCATACAGGGAGGGTGAGGGAGGGAGGGAGAAGACCCTTCCTGGTCGGGATCTGCTTTCCGGGTGGTCGCTGTTGCCCGCACGCCTCCGGGCAGCCTTTGTCCGCGCTTCGCAAGGGCCCGGTGCAGGCAACCTGTGTATACGAGCCCGATGAACCAACATGGGGAGCGGTCGAGTGTGGCCCAGCGCAGTAAGCCAGACGTTCAAGTCACGGGCAGACGGTCGTCTGCTTCCATCTTAGGTTCTTACCCGGTCGTCTGCTTCCATCTTAGGTTCTTACCCGCCGTCTGCTTCCATCTTAGGTTCTTTACCCGGCCGGTCCGTGGCGTCGAAAAGCCCTCGCGCCCGTGACGCCAAGTTCGACAATGGCGTGTGTCGTCACCCCCTCCGTTTTTGCCGGTGGCTTCGATAGTAACACCCGCCCTTGAGTTTTTACTGCCTGTAAGCGCGGCCGCCGCGAAGCTGGCCGGGGGGAGACAAAATAACTGCCTCAGTAGTCTACTAGCGTGGTAGAGCTGCTGAGGCCTTTTTTTTTTGTCATGGGCCTGGCTGGCTCCTTGGGCGGGACTTGGGTAGGGCTGAATTCGTATGCTGCGACGGTCCTAGGCTTGGCAAATCGTGACAGAGCAGCGAGTAAAGAAGTTGTAAAGCGGTGGCCACACGCACAACAGCCCCCTCCCCGGACGACCAGTTCTATCGAGACGGCTCTCGCCAAAATCGGCCCTTACGCCGGACTGCATGCTTGCAACGTACGTCGGCTATCGCTAGGCAGTGTAAGGCTGCGTGCTGCTGGAGGAGAAGGGGGGGGGGGGGGGGGAGAAGTGCTTACTCCCACCCGCCCCCTAAACGGCCAGTTCCAGCTAAACGGCCATTTTCATCTAGACGACCAGTTCCATCTAGACGACCAGTTCCATCTAAACGGCCATTTTCATCTAGACGACCAGTTCCATCCAGACGGCCATTTCCATCTAGGCTGCTCCCGCCAAAACCGGCACTTTCGCCGGACTGCATGCTTTCAGCGTACGTCGGCTATCGCTAGGCAGTGTAATAGTGCGTGCGGCTAGAGGGAGGGTGTTGGGATGTTGTCCCACTAAGGCCACCCCGCCGTTAACTTACCAATATTCTATAGACTCCGATACCGAAGTAGAAACCCTCTCTAATACACCGAATTCTGAATCTGGACCCCTATGTTTGGGGGGGGTGGGAGGAGTAGGAAATACTTCCACCACCCCGCCAAGGGACCACCAACGGGTTAGCGTGTGGTGGAAAGTTGCCGTTTGCTGCCTCGTCCGGCGTATTGATCCCACGCAGCCGTACTTGTCTTGGCCATATGGAGTAGACCGGATGGAACCGGGGACAGGCGGCGCCGGGGTGGTGGTCGAGCTGCTGCGCGTTCCAATAGCAATAAATCGATGAGCGAACGAGACGGGACGGTTGAGGTAGGCCGATGCCCTACCAGTTAGCCGGCGTTGCGTGATCGCGGCTGTAGAACCGCGCGTGAAATTACATACATCTTCTCACTACAGATATCTTCTCACTACAGGTAATTGTACTTCCTTCCAAGCTTAGATCCGGGCACCGAACTCATCGCTCATCACTAGGGAATTCCCTTATTACTGCGTACCGTATCGTTTGAAACTTCCCTTCCACTCGTGTTTGATTCGACTTGGGCTCCGAGTCGAGGCAGCCCAACTGGGTCTCTAAGCAGCTGGTTTCTTCTCGTCGGAGACCGAACCAGCCGCAGGCGTGGCGGCCGGGGGCGTGGCTCCCTTGGTCGTCGCGGGGGACATGGCCGTCGGGCTGGCCACATTGTCCTGCCCCGTGATGCCGGCCTCCTGTCCCTTGGTATCCGTGTCCAGCTTGCCGGGGGCGGCGGAAGAACCCGAGCCGCCCACGACGGGCGAGGCCGGTGTGCTTTCGACGGGCGGCCCGGTCGCGCCGGCCGCGACCTGGATGGCCTCGAACCACTTCTGCGCCTCGGCCGGGCTGTGGGCCTTGAAGGCGAGCTCCGACGAGCCCGCCAGCTTGCTGCTGAAGCTGCCGCTCTTGTCCTTGCCCTTGACGTTGAACTTGTCGCCGCTAGGGGTGCCCACGATGGCGTCGGGGAGGTAGATGGACAGCTCCGGCTTGGGGTCGGCGCGCAGGTTGTCGTCGTCCTTGAACTCGTGGAGGAATTTGGACGGGGTGACGACGTAGTAGCCCGTCTGCGTGCCCCACGACAGCTTGTTGCGCGACTTGCGCTCCAGGCTGCCCTCTATCAGCGGCTTGGTGGCCTGGTGGTTCTGGTTGGGGAAGCTGAGCTGGTCAACGCTGCGCGGGGGCTCGCCGGGGTCCACGAGGTTCTGGGCCTCCCGGTGCAGGAAGCCCATCCACTCGAAGTCGGCAGGGATGCGCTGGGCGGCGCCCAGCATGTCGGCGTAGAGCGCCCGCGTCTTCTCGGCCTGGCCGCCGACGCAGGCATTAAAGGCGTCCATGGCCTGCTGGATCACCTGCACGACATGCGCCTCGAAGTCCTGGAAGCTGTTTTGTACCTGGATCAGGTCGTTGCGGTGGTTGTTCTCCTCCATGACCTGCTTGTTCAGCCGGTGCATAACCTGGCGCTGCACTACGTAGGGGTCATCGCTCGAGTTCAGCATGCGGCCGCCCGTGGATTCGAAAGAGGCGGTGTGCTGCCCTAGAAGCTCAATATGCTTCTGGGTGGTGTTCCTCGCCTTCTCCACCTCCTTGGCGCTCTTGCCGGCGCCCTGGAGAAGCTCCTTGGCCTTGCCTTTCACTTCCTTGTGCAGCCTGTCGAGGATGGGAAGCACGGTACCCTTAATGGTCTTCTCGGTTTCGGCGTTGGAGTTGACGAGGGCCTGGCAGGGTCAGCGCGGTGCGCCGCGTGGGATTGCTTGTGTCAGCCGGCGGGTTGCCTACCTGCGTGTTGACGCGCATGTTCTCAAAGTACCCGGCCACTCCCCCAAGGCCTTGATCGAAGTGTCTGCCCTCCCTAAGTGGCTGAGAGATGGTCTTCAGGACCTTCTCGTACTCCTTCGCATGCGCCTTGTGGACTTTCTCGGTCGCCTCGACGTAGTCCTCCAGGTAGGCCACGGCGTGTTTCCAGGCCTGCAGTCGCTCGGCCAGCAGACCGGCCGTCTACGTCAAATGCGCCAATTAGCTCCTGGCTGGGGCGGGCGGACGGCGGCGGCGCATGCCGTCGGGCGTGCGCTGAAGGGGGGGGAGCACCTACCGTGCTGGGGTCGACCTCGTGAATGGCCTCGTCGCCGAAGGTGCTGCTCATGGTGGTGCCCTGCCGCAGGGGCATTTCCTTGGTGTCGGCGCTCATGGTTCGTGGGTGGGTGTGCGTGGGTGCGCGGTGGTGTGGTGGTGGTGGTCGAGGTGCGGGGAGAGACGGCCGAATGGCTATAGTTGCTGCTTGGTCGAATGCTTGTTCCGATATGGTATTAATGGCACAATCTGCCTCGGTCGCCGGAGGAGGGTCCAGCAGGTGCGCAGGGGATGCAGCAGAGGAACAAAGGTTGGCGATGGGCGAGACGCTCGGGGGGGGGCGGAGGTGAGGGGAGAGGAGGAATTATCTAGGATCGGCCCAAGTTGTTTCAGGGGTGACAGCGACAGCGACGTGGTGGCAGACACTGGCTGTGTCCCATGTTAAGCGGCAGCTGAAAAGCGGCAGTCCGACCAAGGTAGACCCTGGCGCCGATCCCCGACCTCTGGATCATCCATCCCGCCAAGGAGCTCCAAGCAACCGCTCTGGGCACATCGGACGGCTCGACGAAGCTTGACTGAAGAGAGCTAGCCACGTCGACCCGGCTGCTGAATCTGGATGCAAGCCATAGCACCTTTCGCCGGATATTGAGGTCATCGATGGGACGATCGCGACCTTGACTCCCTTCGCTCCCATCGCAGTCAAGGGGCGGGCGGCCTCACGGTTATGACGTCAGTCAGCGCCTTGTCGTGCGCGCGAGCGGCGTTGTGGAATCCCCAACTCAGCTGCTCCTTCACTGCCCGGGACAAGCCAGACCGAAAAGAGCGAGGTTTAATCCCGGGGGGATGGAAGATGGCGGCAGTATCCCATCCCATTGCACTTGCAGCCATGATACAGCAATTGACGAGCACCTGGAGGGTCTGTACCCATCCCATAGATGCAGAGGTAAGTAGCTACATATGTATGTGGGCATGCAAGCACTTCTGCCAGGCGGTTCCCGTATGCGCCAATGCGCACATGCGATGAAATGCGGCGGGTGCGACTCGCTGTTGTTGTTCCGTGACGTCCATGATGACAACTCATGCGTGTAGACCCCGTTTATGGATAGATGCTCAACAACAAGTTACTTCCGACCTCTCCTGAACGAACGACAAGGGGATGGATGACATGATGATGGGTGCCTTGGTTTTCTCCCCGTGGGAGCGGACGCCAAAAGCCGCACTGGCACAAACAGTTCGTTTTCTGCTACGCCACCCACCTATAACAGCAACCACAACAACAAACTAACAGACCCCCGAGTAGGCCAGCCCTCGACGCACGGGCTTCTGTGGTGTCATCCATGTGACACGGCTGTCGCGAAAGGAACGCCGGGCGCACATTGTATAGAGTTGGGACCATTAGTTGTGTATTCGTGATGATTAATAAACGTCGCCTTCTAGTAATGCACCGTGATGCCTGCCACGTCAACAAAAGGGGTATATCCGAAACCAATCCAAGCAGCACCCGTCTGCCGCGTACTCATAACCCATGCCCATCCGTCTATATATATGTGTGTGTGTGCGCACGCGCGTGGGTGTGTGCGGTGTGCGCGGCCGCATCCCAAACATCAAACGCCCCCCAAGCAAGTACAAAATGATCAATCGTCTCCCAGAAACGGGGGGAGCGTTACGAAGTGGGACCTCTAGGGTGCGAGAACCGAACCCGACGATCACTGTGGTGGTCCCCGCTCGAGAGCGAGTGCAGGAAGCTGAAGCTCATGTGGAGAGAGTTGCTTCGTCGCGCCGAAGGCCGGCGCGCCGGTCGCGGCTCCTGGAGGTGTCCCGTCTCGTCCTCGTTGATGGTGGCGAGGTCGGCACCGGGTGTTCGGCTCGGCGAGTTCGGTGCACTCGTGACGCTGAAGTAGTCGGGCAGTGCCGACGGATCCGTGAAGCTTTGGCTCCGCGGCATGGGCGTGCGCGTGGCCGTGTTGTAGCTGGGAACCTTGCTGAGCTGCGTCATATCGTGTTGCCTCTCCTCAGGCGGCGTGCTGTGGCCCGAATCGGGCGAGTGGTGTTCCTCGGCACTCGTCTGCCGTGAGAGCTCAGTCGAGTGGATCTGCGACGACTCCCCGGTGTGATCCTGCGTGTTGGGCGTCGCATGACCAGAGTGAGAGCCGGCCGACGTGAAGGATGCGTTGCGACGAGACGGGTCAAGAGAGACGTTCTGGAGGCGCGAGGACAGAGCGGCCGGCGTGACTGCGCCGCTGGCCATCTGGTCAAGGTTCTCGTACGAGCCCGAGCGCGACTGGGCGTAGAAGGGCGTGTTGATGCCGCTTTGCAGCACATTGGGGGTCATGATGCCACTGGGGTCCACGTCGTCGTAGAGCTGGTCCAGCACGTGCGCGCCGTAGCCTGGCGGCGCCATGTTGCTCTGGTCGTTGTCGGTGGTGGTTTCTTCGGCGGCATCGGCCGTCACCAGGTTGCCGTGGTCGTCCAGGGCCATGTTGGGCGAGATGTAGATGGTCACCGGCAAAGTGGCCCGCAGCTCGGAGACGTGGCCGTCGGGGTTTTTCAGAGCCACGGTAAGCTTGAGCTTGTGGCGAATCTTGATCCCTTCCACGGAGCAGTCCTGGAGCAACTTGGCCAGCGTTTGCGGCAGCGGGAGCTCCTTGTGGACGTTCCACCCCTCCTGTCCCGTCTCCTCGATGTCGTCCTGCCAGTGCTCGTCTCTCTTCACTTCAAAGGTCCAGTGGGTCACCTCCCGCTCGGCCTTGTGCGTTCTCGGCAGGGCGCCGGGTCCGGGAACGGAGAACTCCTGCATCTCCAGGAGCCTCACGGTAATCTCTCCCATCTCCAAGCCCTTGAGGAGCGGCGTAAACCGCATATCCAGAGGGACGTGGCTCCCGAACACGACGGCCTTTTGGGGGATGACGATGGAGTACTCGACCTTGTTGGGCCAGATGTTCTCCACGCTCATGGCGTGGTTGAACTCGAGGGCCGAGGGGTCCAAAGTGCGGATGATGCGCAGCCGCTTGAAGGCATGGTGGTTTTTGGCGAGCTTGCCCCGCGAGATGGTGGCTTTCAAAAAGTAGCTGATGCCGGTTTGGTAGAGGCCCTCGACGCTCTCCTGGGTGCTTCCGTCCAGCATAAGTTCGAAAGGCCACTCGTAGTTGCCAGGAGTCAAGATGTGACTGTGGTGGTCGTTGCCCTTGACGAAGGGCGGCCAGCTATGCCGGAGAACCGTGGTGGTCCGGTCGATTTTCTGGTTGTGGATCCCGGTAGGCGTCTGTTTGCCTTCCATCCACGCTATCCGAGAGGTTCCCGTCAATCGCAGGTGCACATCCTCAACTTTGAGGGGCTCCTTGAGACACAGCACCACCACCCCCTTCAGCAGCTGACCCGACGCCTCGTGGTCGCCGCCACGGAAGACGATGAAATCATTGTCCAGACTGCACCCGCGCTGGTTAGATAACAGCGTGCTGCCGAGGCGGACAGGGCACGCAGAACTCACCGGATCTCAAACAGCGTACAGGCGTGCCGGCCGGCCACGGAAATAAAGGGATTGAAGGACGGCATGTCGCGGTTTCACTGGCTCGCTGCCACGCCACTCGGGGAAAGACGGCGGGTGCTATGCGGCCAGCGGCTGGATTGCCCAGGTTGTTTGGTTGGCGAGGTAGAACCGCGAGTGTCTCTCTCTCTCTCTCACTCGCTCTCCTCTGTATGGGCCTGTGTGGTGAGATTGTGGTCGAGATAGGCCGGTGAATGGTAGACCGGTCTGTGTGTGCGCAGTGACGATGGTGGTGACAATAGGTGAATCGGTTGTAGGTGGTTCCAAGAGTTATGTAAGTGGTATGTAGGTGGGCAGCATGTACTTAGTCCAGGGCCAGTGTGTTCAAGGTCGACGTTGAAGTAGAGACGGGAGCGTATGGAAGCGAGTAATAGAGCGAGCGAGCGAAGAGACGAAAGGGCGATCCAGGTGGGACCGTCATCAGTTTTATCTACCTACGACGGCATCCGGCTGTGCTCAGACAGGCACGATTATGTACCGGTTGCGTCCTCGACACGCAAGACGCCGGACCCTGGATTGGGATTGCGACAGATCTAACACGGGGCGGAGCGCAGCAAGTCAGCACGCACGCCCGCCCGCTTAGACGCACTTCGCCGCCGCGCATCGGGGGGGGAGGTCTGCCATTCCACTTTTCGTAAGTAATTTTTTTTTACTGGCGCTGGCGAGCCCTGTCTGGGTTGCCGGTGGTTGGCTGGGGGGGAGGGAGGGTACGCGACCAGGGCCGGGAAGGGAGGCCAAGGAGGACTCCTCCGGGAAAGGCTACAGAGAAAGCAGCAGTATTAGTGGGAATGCAATGGAATGGAGTGGGTGGTGGTGGTGAGAAACGGAGCCCTGTCCTATTTGGACTTTGGGTGGGGAGGTTCCCGATGAGCGCCTGTCAGAAAAACCCATTCATCGCCAGGCGTGCGCCAGCAGGGAAGCGACAGGGGGTTCTTTCCCACCCTCCCCCCCCCTCCACCACGCGCGGCAACAAAAGAGCGCGCGAGCTTGTTCGTTCGATGGCGAAATGGCGTGACTCGACTGACACGACGCACGCTCGCTCGCGCATACGAGACACCTCAGCACCTGAGCTCCGAAAGCCACGCGAAGACCGACGAAACTCCCAAAGCTAGGTTCCGTGGAAAGCAGAGAGTGGGAGAGAGATAAGCAGACGGCGCCACCTCCCCCAGCTGAGCTCGTTCCAGCCCTCCAGTTAGGAGGGGGGTGGTCCCATCCTTCCATAATGGCTGGACCAGCCTAGCACATCCCATCCATCCCATCCATCTCCCATATCCATCCCCTACCGGGGAAAAAAAAAACCACTCACCGTCTGTAAGACCTACCTACCGGCCGTCCGTGTACTTACGAGCCGCTGCACGCCACAAGCCTCCAGTTTAACCTCGAACGTCCAACCTCTGGCCCGTCTCCGTACAGGCACATAGGCCCGACTGTCCGACCGGGGGGGGATTTCTAGAACACTGTTGTGCGCCATTTGACCCCCCCCCATGTTCCTTGCATCAGGGGATCAGGGGCTCGAAATTCCTTCCCTTTTCGGCCACTGCAGCAACCGCCACGACGTACCGACGCACGCAGGCAGAGTACCGACAGAGGCATCTGGCCATGGAATGTGGGTAGGGAAAGGAGTCTCTGTATATATGTACACGCATGCACATGCGCATGCGCGCGGGCTGGGGACACATGACCGCGTGGAAAAGTTGTCGGTGGCTCTCTGTGAAAGTCGTCGGCTGCTCTTTTACCTGAGTCCAGTTACCTGTTTGTCCCTATGCCGCCATCGTGACCCCCTCCCCACCAGCACTCGCGAGCCGTCACATTATTGATACGACGCACCCGGCTCGGCGCTGAGAACGGGCTGGCCGCGCCAGGGGGGGGGGCTCGGGTGTGCAGCAAACCGATCTGGCCCATCGGCCGGCTCATTACCGTGACCTGTTCCGCATACGGCATGATGGTGTTGCTTATCTTGAGCATCGTGTGGGCCCGGCTAACCACATCGTAAGTACCTAAAGATGTAAGCATGTACCCTCTTACTTAACCCTGGAGAGTAACAGTCTTGGCGCGGTTTGTAAGTGAGGTAAGTACCCATCGTTCAAGCTACGAATCCAGGGCTATCACGAGCTCGCTTTGGGAAGAGGATACGATAAGCTACATGTATGTAATTACATACATACCTAATTACTGGCCTCCATACTATTCACCTGACAGGGAGGTTACTCTAGAGCTACATAAGAAGTACCTACTTAGGTAAGTGGGAGGTAGAGGTCTTGAGTTAGCACGGAGCATGGGCCTCTCCATCGCACAAAAGCCTGCATATCGGGTGTGCAGATGGGAGGATCGCCTCGCACCACTGCATCGAGCTGCATCATGGGTGGTGCCGGCCGCGCTTTGCGTCCTGTTAAATAGCCGTCGCATACACAACAGCCGTACCTCGTGCGCCTGTCATACCTTGCAGGCGTTGCCGGGGAATTAATAGCCCGCGCGCACGAGATGGATCGCCAGCCACTAGGGCTTGGCTCATGTCACACGGCCGCCTCTTCCAAGTTGTGTGCCCGGCGAGGTGCCCGAATGGTGAGGGAGTGAGTGTGTGTGTGTGCGCGCTTGATAACAGGTCCGCCACTACGACCTCCGACAGGCTACAGAAACAGAGCGCCTCTGCTGGTTCGTGGTGGTCCCAAGACGGCCGATAGCTATCGTCGTTTAGTGTGGGGGTCATATTTACCGTGGACGTTCGTGGACGGCGGCGGGCTTGGGTATGTACCTACACACTTCCCCAAACAGGAGTGCCTCCCAATCGGATCTCATCAGAGGTATATTGGTGTAAATACACCTACTATGTACCTACATATGTATGGATAGCTCGCTTCCGGGACGAAACTCTCCTGCCCCTGTGCAGTGGCCCCGCGCTCCCGCGGCCGCATGGGCACCACCAGTACGGATCCGTACGGTAGCTCAGATCCGACACACGGGGCTTTCCTATCGTACGAGCCCAGCGAGCTTCGCAGCCCCGGTAGGTTGGCACGTTGGTTCACCACGAAGAGAGAAAGAGAGAGCGAGAGAGCGAGAGAGAGAGGCTCGACTACTACTGGCTGGGAAGCTAGGTACAGCCCAGCACTGCGTGACTGGAGACTGGTTAGACTGGATCCCGTGGCGGTCACTGTGGTTCCCATCGCTCCACAACACGCCCGAGTCAGAGCCGGCCGCTACCCGGCCACACACCCCTTGAGATAAGCTTGACGGGCAGGACGGCCAAGGTTCTGCCAGGGACAAGGGGGGAGGACATGGCACAACCGCAAGCCACATAAACCGGCAAGCCGATGATGCCCAGCTTTCGCTTCCGTCAGAAGGGCCCACTCCTCCCTTTGGGAAAACTTGATGCCCTTTCCTTTTTTCTGACTTCTGCTAGAACCCACGTGTGACGACGACGAACTCCCAGCCTCCGGACGTCCTCCGGCCTGGACGATTCCATTATGCAGCCCGTCGACTTTCGGTTGGCACGCTGGCAGGTCGCCGGCCATCCGGACGGGTGTCGTCGTCACATGGATGTAAGGCTTTGGATGTCCCCCCCGACGGGTTCCGAGTATCTCGCTCCTTTCCCACCCCTCCCCCCCGCTATCGCTGCTGGCAATAAGCGACATTTTCCGAGACGCCACACTGGCCCCCCCCTCGGCAGATTCGACAGTGGCCAGCCAGCCTTGCCAGCGATCTGATCTAGTGGGCCGCACTTATGGGACCTCTCGGGATGGACCGTTTCAGCAGGGCCATTTGTTTTGACTTCGAGACCTCCCACGTGGGGTCGAGCTCTCTTCGAGGTGAGGAAGAAAAAAAAAGAACAACTCCCCCTCCCTCCCCCCCTTCTTTGACGCTGACACCGCGGCTCTGCCATGGGGGGTTTTTTGTTTTTTGTTTTTGGCCCTTCTAGGACCGTTCGCTGATCTGTTCGCACGGGGCCCATCCACTGGTTAAGGGGGCCGTCGAGAATTCGCTTGGCGCCAACCAGTACGAGATACGACGACCCAGGGTCGGAGCCAAGCAGATCATTGGTGCCAGCGGCATTTGGCGAAGGGCCGAATCGAGAGTTTCATTTGGCTGCTGCCAACGCTAAACACGCAGGTACTTGGCGCTAATGAATCTCAACTGTTAGTCATCTCAGCCTCATGAGCGAAACCGCTATCTCTTGAGCATCCGTACGCTGGCCCGCACACACACACACACTCTCTCTCTCTTCACATGTCAGCGTGTGCCTCCCTCCGATCTGTTGAAGGGGGCCAAGTCCCGTCAGCCGGGCGTCATCACCGTCGCCGGGCTGGCTGGAGGGTCTGCCAACGGGCCAGTCATCGGTTGGCTCTCGGCCTTGTCGCGGGCACTTGACTCGACGCGCCCACCGCGCGTCCGTTTCCTCGCCGCAGCGCCCTGGGCGAGTGCGCGTTTCTTGTCCCGCCGGCACAGCCGCGCTTTACCGCCTTGTTGCTGGGGGGTCCGGCAACTGCGTCTATAGTCCCGCGCTACGCGTACGGGTCCTGGGCCAGTCCCAAGCTGCCGCGTACTTTATCGGCCTGGCCAGAGGCCGGCCCCAGGCCAAACCCAGTCAAGCAGCGTCCTTGGGACCAACTCGTGCAACTAGTCCTATTTACTATACTGAGCCAAAAAGAAAGAAAAAAAAAAGGTGGCAGGCTCCGCTCCGAGGAAAACAGGTTGACAGAGGGCCTCATTGACGCCCAACCCGGCATCAGCCATCGTGTGAAGGGAGGTCGATCCTGCATGTACCCATCCGATGCGTTCGAGACTACGACTAGCGCCGAGTTCCACAGCAAAGCCGGGTCTCCCATCGGTCAACCAGGCCGTGATCTTGCCATGCATACGCGACACGCAGACATCCAAGTGGACGACTGTGCGGTTCTTTGGGAGCGGCTATAGTATGGAAGTACTTACGTACAGAGTAGTATGCCCCAAGCATAGTACATACTTGCTATAGGACCACGCCTGTGTGCGGTGGCGGATATTGCATGCTCAACCGGGGGTCAGTGTGCAGCTTGTTTCTCCGTAGCTCTCTGCATCTGAACTGGCCACGGCTCGAGATGGAAGAAGGGCTACGAGGACATCTTTTCCTGTGCCGGGCTAATTCCGGGCGGGCCGGTGCGAGCCCTACCGCTGATCATGGCAGTTTTGGCAGCAGCACATGGATCACTTCCACTTCTTCGCGCGCGCGTCGTTTTCGCCGGCCGGGCGGGCTAGGGCACACGTAAGTAGACGCCCCCATCCCTCCCTCGCCGTGGCGACTTGCAACACTGGAGACTCCAACATAACGCTTCCGTAGCGGGCAACCCGGACGGGGAGGCGCCGGACCTGGCTCGCAGCACAGCCGTCCGGAGGAGGGACCTCTTTCAGCTGCCGACATGATTCCCGCTCCATCCTCATCTCTCGAGACGCCCCCCAATTATCATCTGCATTACTACCGTAGCTGTTCTTGCCCATGCGAGAAGTGGCGGGTGGAGAAGAGGGAGAAAAAAGGCTATGTATGTACCCTCCTCTCTGCTTCTCCTCCCCTCCCCTCCCCGGACGCCCGGCCTTGCGGACGGCAAGCAGGGCCCCCCCCCGCCGGAGGGGGAATGGAAGCGCGCGCGCAACCGCGGAGATCTCCAGAACGCGTCAGTCACGCCGGAGTCATGCCATTCCGGAAACACGGCCGGTCCATTTTTTCCCTTTCCAACGTGCTTGGAGGGCCGGCCAGGCCGCGGCCTCTTCAATCCCAAGTCGCCAAGGCCGCCCGGGGGGACTCTACCCCTCCAAGCCAGATCCCGACGCCCACACACACAGACACACGCCGGCGTCAACGGAACGTGCGATCAGTGAAACGTGCGGTATTCTTCTTTCTTAGTTTCTGATCACCTTTCTTTTCCTTATCCTTGGCCTAATGCGACTCTACTCTCCACACCCGGAAAGCCCCCCCCTCCTCCTCCGAGGAGGAGGAGGAGACCAACCTGCTCTCTTCTCCCGCCGAGCAATCCCGGGGGGCTGCAGCCATCGTATGATGGGCCGACGAACGGGAACCGGGGCGGTCGTATGTTTTCCCCATGGTCGCCCGATGGAGGTCTACCACGACCAGGGGAAATTCTCCCACCCCGCCTCCCCTCGCCCCCCCATGAATGGACCGTCCGGGAAAATGTCGCATGGGCGAGATGTGATGATCTATTCCGGGAGGACAGGAAGGGAGGAAGGGGCCCCAGCAGCTTGCGAGAGGGCGGCCGGCCCGGCCCCGCCTTGTTCCGCGCCAGGTGCACGAGGGCGGAGAGGCCTTGTTGTCGTCTCGAACCCTCTTCCCCCCCCACCGCCCCCGGACCAGGGGGGAAGAAGAAAAGAGCCATGTTATCGCTTTGCGCCGGTATAGGTCTCGACGTCGCGTGGGCGGCTCATAGGTAAAGAAAAAAAACCCGCCTTGGGTGTGCATCGTGGACGCCGACTCCGCTGCTTATCCGTTTCTTTCTCGGCTTCTGCCTCGCTGGCACGTTGACCACGTACTCGACACAGCCCCCCCCCCCCCCCCCCCCCCCCCCTCTCCACCCCTCTTTTTCGTGGCAGGCCTCGTGTCACATTCGCGTGTTCTCCTCTCCCCGAGGTTGTCGTGTCGTCTCCCTCTCTGTGTGTGCGTGTGTATGTGGTATGCCGCCCCGTGCGCAAGAGGTCGCATGCGTCGTAGCGGCCTCCTGGACCCCTGCCCGCCATAACGGGTAGTTCCTCGCGGCTTTTGCCTGCGGCCCTTTTGAGGGCCTCTCGGTTCATCTGTCCATCGGTTTTTTGGACCGGTAACCTAATCCCCCCATCTTAAGATGGTGCGGTGGGTGAAAAAAAGGGGGGGGATCGGGGCTCGATCTCGGCGTCTACTCGGTGAGATCTGAGCTGGAGTAGAGACACGACTGTTCGAGATCCATCTGGAGGGGCGGTTTATTATTATTATTTCTTTTGTTTTATTTTGGTTTCTTTCGTAGACACTCTGCCCGCACCCGTCTGTTGGTTGGAAACGCTGAAAGTCATCGTTTGTTTCCCTTTCCGCCGAAACCTTGGGGGTGAGCGGTGAAACCCCCTGGGGCGTGGTTGGCGGTCTCTGCCTCCTGTTTGCCCTTCTCCGCCCCTGGCGTTTCGTCTGATCTGAACGACGGGATGCTTCATCCTACCAGCGGAAACTCAATATACGCGTGCGCCTTATGGCCGGACGGACACGGAAACCCCTGACCTTTTCTCCACGTTGGCCCGGGCAGTCAATCAACCTGGGCTACGACAGGGAGACGCACGGAGGAAACAAGCCGTCGCCAGACACGTTTGGTCGCATATCGCAACGAAAAAAACATGCGTGGGCCACTTCACAACCTCCCCAAGGATTGCTCACGCCCCATTGCACATGAGGATCTGGGTTCTTCATCTCTCGCCGTGGACATGGTCCAATCGATGGACACCGGAGGGCGCGATGGGATGTTCATTGATAGGAAGACAAATCTTCTGTGACAAGTATCCAATTCACACTCATCTTATCGTCCTACGAGATGAGGACTAAACGTACTTCACGTCCTGCCGTTTCATCAAAATAGCCATGGGTACTGCCAGGTTGAATTGCTGCCCTCGACTCCTCACTTGCACAACCGGAACCAAACTGCCAACCTTCCTGGGCTTTACGCTCGTAAGTACACAGCCAACGGTAAGCTCGAAACACCAATCGTTGCTCCTAGTCATCACGATGTGGCGTTTTCAGCCTGCGTCGAATTGTCTAGGGGCCTACTCCAAGTGCGCAAGTGGCCTGTCCGAATCACTGTGGTCAGCAAATCGACACCTCCAGAATGACACCTCCTTGAACTCACCAGTCTTGGAGCTGGTCAGGATAGACTCGGGCGTGAACTCAAGCCAGCACAGAGGATCTTTGTCCGCCTTCTTGCTCAGGACGGGCGGAATCATGGCTGTCATCGACCGCGCTTCGACTGGGTGGTTGATACCGTCGTCTTCCTCTGCATCACCAACCGAAAAGCCCGAGTTGGACCTAAGCCTGCTGGGGGTTGTTCCTTGGGTTTCTGCGCGCTGCAGGTTCGTTGTGCGGGACGATATCGAACCTCGGTGTCGGGCCGATGTCTGATATAAGTCAGTATCTCGGCACCGCTGAACCCGGTTTGAGAGAACCAATCAATATGAAGGCGGTAACTTACGGCTTTGGGACGGTGAAGCATGCCAACATTGAAGTCCCAGAGACACAAGCGACAGTCTTCGCCAACACTGCCGAAACGGTAGTTCTTCTCATCGCATCTCCACAGATCAAAGGCTACCGATGTGACCCACGACTGATGCCCCTGGGCGCGGGCAATGAGTCTCTTTTCCGAGGCGCACCAGATTGAGATCAGATCGTCCTGCCCTCCAGTTACCACATACTTGCCATCCGGCGACCAGCATACACAGGTCAGTCCACCGTAGTAAGCATTGAACAAGTTCAAAAGCCTACAACCCTGCGTTAGCTGAGCAGACGTGCGAGCAGGTGGTTCAACTTACTCTTCCTTCAAGTAGTCGATAATACGAAGTGTGCCATCCTCGGAGACAACTGCAAGGTGGCGGTTATCCGGCGAAAAGGAGAACGCGTTGATCCTTTGGTTGGACAGTTTCCAGATGGCAACGGGGTTCGCTTTCTGGTTCTTGGAATGAACCGATTTGCGCACCTGCATCCGCGTCAGGCTCGGGCGGTCGGAGCCGTCACCCTCTGCACTGGCGGTGAGCTCCTCTTCTTCGGGGAGGAACGGCGCGTCTTCCTTCTCCTTGTCGTATACCACCAGCGAGCCATCCATATGGGCGGCCATGAACAGGTTCTCCGATCCGGGTATCCATCGAATTTCGGAAACTGGTGTCTTATTGATGAGACCCTGTATTCGATGTCAGTAATGCAGCGTGGCCTTGAATACCGGAAAGCGCGCCATACATTCTTATTCAATCTCGTGTATCTTTGAGACACCGGCTCCCACCATATGATCTCTCCGGTCGAGAAGCCCATGATGAGATCAATATGCGACAACGACCTTGTCACCATATTGACGTCGTGGCAAAGGCAATGCGCCTTGGTGAACAGAATCTTGGTCAAGTAATCTGCCTTGGTCGCCGACGATAGGTCTAACCATTGAAAAGCACGGTTTATGTTGGCAAAGGCGAAAAGGCCGTCGCCCGGGCGATCCGCGAGCTTCTTGGAGAAGGTTTCATTGATGATAACGCGGGATATGAACGACGAGTTGCTCTTAGTCATGTTGTTCTTGGGTTTGCGTTTCTTGTTGGGATCCTTTGTCTTCTCGGGCGCCAGCAAAGCGTTGCCCTCGCCGAAAGCCGGCACGGAGACGGCGGTTAGGGATGTAGGGCCGTCGCTGAGAGAAGTGCCGTGGCCTTCGCCGTCGCTGCTAAGCTTGACATCGTGGGAGGAGCGGCCCTCGTTCGGATGTTCGGCAATGCTGGGCGAAAGGGTCGTGGTGGAGGCGAGGCGGAAGAAAGCCGGCGGTGGTGCGCGAACATCCAAGCTGAGCAATGACACGCGCGTTCCCGCCGTCGCCGGCTGAGGGGTTGTGGCCAGGGGGTTGGGGTTTATGACGGGGGCCTCGGAAGGATGGGGAGGCGGCGTCGCGAGAAGCAAGTCTTCTTTGAGCACATAGGTGCCCTCGCCGACGAGGAACTGGTCTTCGGGATTCGATAGCTGGTTGTTCGTCTCGATCATGGGCGAGGCATGGCCAGCGGCCAGAGCGGCATTGTAAGCCGCTTGCGTTGGGTAACGCGGCGGAGGCGGGAGAACACTGGGCGCGCGCTCGTCAGTCAATTGGGCTTCGCATGGACCTGGAGTAGAACACGGGTCATCTCACAACATGGTGGGGGATCGACGTGTCTAGAGGTTCCGCCGTGTGTACTCGTAGCAGTGCGCCGATACAGACACAGCGCGTGCGCGCGCAGCCCCAGTCACAAGCTTCGGCACTTGTAGACCATAGCCCGCGAGATGTCGTGGGCGCAATGGGGGAGGACTAGGCCAAGGGCATGAACGAGGCGCGGGGATTTGGATGCGCCGTCGTTGATTGTCGGTCGTTCCGTGCCTCGGCTCCCAGGTCGCGTCGCCGCACGGTGTTGAAATCGGCAGGGAAAAGCAGGTATTGCGATAAGAAGAAGGAGAAGGCGAACTTCGGCCACGAGGACCGGAGGAGGGAAACAAGCAATCTATGTAACGAATCCCGTTTGTCGTCGGAGAGACGGCAGCCCCATCAGCAACAGGGGGTTCTGCCTTCCAACATGGGAGGTTGGCCAGGATCAGTGGTGACGGAGTGTGGGGTAATAAGGCGCGGATGAGGGGAAGCGGGTGAGGCAGGCAGAGGCGTAGCTGGAGGTCAGAAAGTTGAGACAGGGCTGCTTGGCCAGGCGCCGCCAGCCCGATACTGCAGAGGTTGAATGCATATACCCCGGCCGGGAGGATCGAGGGATTGGAGCTCTGGTAATGGGTATTTCCTGGAGGTAAGTAAGTGTATTCTATTGGAACTCTGGCATCTAGGTGTGTCCATAGGAGGTATGTACATCATGTACTCCGTAGATACATCGTGGATGCAAGGTGGATGGATGGGTGTGACCTCAGTGAGTGATGGGCTTCGGTACCGGGGGAAAACAGCCCTTCACTGTTTTTGGGTAAGTACATTACTAACCTACCTCTTTAAGCAGCAGCCCTGGCGCCTGGCTCGGCCGACAGACGAATCAACCGCTGGCTCTCACTTCTCAATCGGCCGGGGATCTACGATGGCAGGCAAGACTTCCAAGTCTCGCTCCATTCAGGCCTCCCAATCTTTCCATGGCCTTACACAGTAGTTGCTTGCTACCCATCATCCACGTGCTCCCACCCACCCAGACATCCGACCTCCACATCTGGAGGTGAACAGCAGACGCGCCAAGCGGATGGATGTCAAAAGCCAACAAGGTCCGCAATGAACCCCACTCTGTCGCCGACGAGTAAAGACCGAAATGCACAAAGAGCAATAGCTTCAGCTATGTACCTACATACCTCATATGTAGGCTGGATGTAAGTACACAATAAGAACCTACCACTTATGTTGAATACTTAGGTAAGTGGGCGTCTCCATAGGGGGGCTGTATGTACGGGAGTACCAACTGAGCCGAGGGCATGGTTGGAACGAGGTCGGGCTCACGATCAGGCTCGGGCGGCGACCGCCGGAAAAATGCACCCATCCATAGATCAATCCCATGGGCTCTAACATAGGTAGGTCATGTATGTATGTACATGTACCTTATGTAGTAGCATTGGGGGCTGTGGCCACTTTCCGATAGCGTAGATGTGGTGGCTATAAGTGCTAGCAACCTAGGCTGCCGGGGACGGGCTAATAGGAAATGTAGCATCCCATCCTATGTATGTATCCCGTGCTGACTGCGCGACTACTACCTCACCGCACCCGCCTCACTGCCAAAGACCCCGGCCCCCGGGAGCGATCGCCAAACTGCTCTCCAACTGCAAATCCCGCCAAGTCGCTCTGCAACCAATGACTCGGCCACCCTCACCCGCCCACGACCTCCGATAAGCCGTCACTTGCAACGAGAAGACATATACGCATCCCGCCGCCCCGCCACGGGCTTCTGCTCCAGGCTATTTGCTTCGACGTCGTCGACACGCCAACGCTGCCGCCATCGAGGTCCACCGAACCCTGCTTCTCCCGCTGCTTGTGCCTTTGGTTTTGCGCCGCAGCGCCTTGGCTGCTCGTCCCGTCTCCCCCCGAAACCTTCTGCTCCCTAGACCCCGGGAATGGCATCATAGTGAAGCCGCCGGCTCTCTGCCCTTGGTGCTCTCAACAATATGGCTACCGGTACGCCGACCCCTCTGCCCCTACTCACCACCCCTTTCCCCTCGCCCCTCCGCCCACACCCCGACCAATGGTGCTGACCAAGCAAAAAGTCCGCATCTGCGTGTGCGGCGACGAAGGAACCGGCAAGTCGAGCCTCATCGCCTCGCTCGTCCGCGATGTCTTTGTCAGCAACAAGATCCAGTCCGTCCTGCCCCAGATAACGATCCCCCCGAGCATCAGCACCCCTGAGAATGTCACCACCACCATTGTCGATACCTCGGCCCGGCCCCAGGACCGGACGACGCTGCGGAAGGAGATCCGCAAGTCCAACGTCATCCTGCTCGTCTACAGCGACCACTACAGCTATGAAAGAGTGGCCCTGTTCTGGATGCCCTACTTCCGATCGCTGGGCGTCAACGTGCCCGTTGTCCTGTGCGCCAACAAGAGCGACCTCACCAACGACAGCTCCACCCCGCAGGTCGTCGAGGACGAAATGCTCCCGGTCATGAGCGAATTCAGGGAGATCGACTCGTGCATCCGCGCCAGCGCGAGAGAACACAACAATGTCAACGAGACTTTTTTCCTCTGCCAGAAGGCCGTAACGCACCCTATAGCGCCGCTCTACGACCACAAGGAAAGCAAGCTGAAACCTGCCTGCGTATGGGCCTTGCGGAGAATATTCTATCTTTGCGACAAAGACCAGGACGGCTACCTGAACGACCAGGAGCTGCACAACTTCCAGGCCAAGTGCTTCGAAAAGCCCCTGACGGCCGAAGATCTCGAGAACATTAAGATGTCCATTACAAAAATGGTTCCGGGATCAAATTCCGAGAAGGGGGTGGACATGAAGGGCTTTTTGCAGTTGAACAAGCTGTACGCCGAAAAGGGACGGCACGAGACCATCTGGATCATTCTCAGGAAGTACCACTACACCGACAGTTTGAGCCTGGAGGATACCTTCCTCCACCCCAAGTTCGAGGTTCCTGAGTACTCCTCTGCTGAGTTGAGCCCCGCCGGGTACCGGTTCTTTGTGGATTTGTTTTTGCTGTTTGACAAGGATAATGACGGTGGTCTCAACGATCACGAATTGGCAGCACTCTTTGCGCCTACCCCTGGGCTACCGCAGTCATGGGCCGAATCCTCATTTCCCTCGACGACGGTGCGGAATGAGGCTGGGCATATCACCCTGCAGGGGTGGCTGGCCCAATGGAGCATGACTACGTTCTTGGAGCCCAAGACAACCCTCGAGTACTTGGCCTATCTCGGTTTCGAACCCTCGAACTCTAAAGAGCCCCAGACTTCGGCGTTGAAAATCACGAAGGCTCGGAAAAGAAGAACCAAGCCGGGTCGTGTCGAGCGAGCCGTGGTCCAATGTTACATCATTGGCGCTGGTGGGGCCGGCAAATCTTCATTGCTCGACGCTTTCCTCAACCGACCTTTTGATGGCTTGCATCGCCCTACCATCAAGCCTCGGCGGGCTGTCAATAGCGTCGAACTCCACGGAGGCAAGCAGTGCTATCTGATTCTGGAGGAGCTAGGCGAATTGGAACCGGCCATCCTCGACAACCCGGCCAAGCTCGACACTTGTGATTTGATTTGCTACGCGTACGACTCATCGGACCCCGATTCGTTTTCGCACATTGTCGACATCCGCAAGCGGTTTCCTCAGCTCGACGAGCTGCCGGCCATCTACACGGCGCTCAAGGCTGACAAGGACAAGACGACGCAGAGGTGCGAGATGCAGCCCGACCAGTATACGTCCAGCCTCATGATGGGAACCCCCTTGCACGTCAGCGTCACCTGGAGTAGCATCAGCGAGCTCTTCGTCGCTCTCGCGGAAGCGGCGACGAATCCGAGCACTGCGTTCCCGAAGAATGACGAGCCGCCCCCAGATCGATCCGGCTTGTACATCGCCATGGGCGCTACGGCCTGTGCAGCGCTTGCTGCCTTTATGATTTGGCGGCGGTCTACCAATTCTGTCTAACCCTTTTCTACGTTCGGAACAGAACGGCTTGCATCTTCAATTTACTTGGTATTAATATCCGCATTCCCTGGAGCCGGACTGTTGCATAGAGGCATACGTTAGGGGGGCGAGCCTAGGTGATCCATGTGACATTGGGTTTCTGGTCCTCGACTCCACCTACTTACATTCATGATACCCATCTCTTTTGTGTCTAAACTACAAATTTTACATATGGATGCTGCAGTGACTGCATGCTCTGTCAGCGCTTAAGTAGTCATCATACTCCTGGTTCCAAGCGAAGCTGCAGCGTCTACTCCAGTACTCCTGCCAAGACCGTTGGGAAGAGGGCCGGAAGCTGCCGTATCTCTGAATGCTGGCTGGGATATCGACTTACAGCATGACAGCGTGCGTATGGCGACCCGCTATAGGCGACAATAGCTCGCGTCGTGTTGTTGTCTTTCGGTGTGACCCGGTCTTTGCGTTCGCGTTCCTTCTTCGCCCGTGTTCTTGTAGCTACCGCGTGGGTGATTGGCACGGCCGGTCCACGCCGAACAGCGCACACGTCGCACCGAGGACGACGGCCTCAGCAACCGCGGTGAGACGCCAGTCTGGCGACTGCAACCCGCCGCCCAGCTTCTGCGCCGGTGGTCACATCGAATGGCACGCTGGCCGCGCTCCAGTGCGCCCGCGAGGCCATTTAGCCGGCGTCGTGTCCGCAGGGTGGGCAGAGAGTCTCGGCTGATGTCGCCCTGCGGACTGCTCTCCTCGCGAGGAAATTGTCAGGTTCGACAGCAGCGGCAAGGAGGGGCATGCGGTTGCCCACCGGAGGAGCGGATACGGGACTGCAGCATGCTGTGGACGCAAGGCCCATGGTGCGTCCGGCTTGGGGTCCAGCAGGACTATAAAAGGAGCATGGGACGGTGGGAGACACGCCTTCGAGATCGCCATGCTCGTCCCCGGCGTCATCATCTCCGTTCCCAGCATATAGATCAAGCCGGGTGGGACTACAGCCTTGACCCTACCCCGACACCTCCAGCCTCCGATATGAAGACGCGCTTTTCAGGAGCGCTCCTGGCCAGTGGCTGGATAGCAGCCATGGCCCGCGCGTATCCGGTAGAGGACCTGGACAAGCCACCGCAAGCCCGGACCGTCCATCTGACGTTCCGGGGCGCCACGTCCTCGTACTCCATGGCCTTCCCGGCCGACAACACCATCCACCTGACCAGTACGTGATTGAACACGCGTCCGCTCCCTTTTCGTCGACGCTTCTGCCGCCGCCCCAGCATGCTCGGCCCCGTCCGGGTTTGGGGGCTTCGCAGGACCCCCCCCCCCCTCTTTTCTTTTCGCTTTTCTTCGCCGCTGACCCGTGTTTTCTCACGGTTCCCAGAGAATATCCTGTCGGTGAGCGTCATCGAAGCACCGGACTACCCCGTCTTCACGCAGTGTACATTCTACACCCGCGGCGCCAAGGACGTGACCGGGAGCGTCACCGAGGACGGCCTGCAGCGGGTGTCCATCGGACCGCCGCAGCCCATCCTCGGTGTGAGCTGCTACGGGTCTTGCGTGGCCACCTGGGGCGCGTGCGAGGGCGAGCACGGCCAGGTTCTCGGGTCCTGCTGCAACGGGTATTGTGCCGCGAAGCTGTGTCTTCCGTGGGGCAACCCGTCGGCCTGAGGGTGGCGGGCTGGGGACGTTCCCCGCTGTCGCGCCGGCGTCCATGGTGCAAGCGGAGGGGTATGATGTAAATGTATAGACCAAGACACATTGCGGATCAAAGAAATAAAAAGGAAAATCATGGTTCCCGTGCAATATTTCTATCCGGCCCCTCCAGACGCCTTTTTCCTGCTATCCGCGGACGCCCGGCCAGGCGTCGCTGAATGATACTAGTGTACAAGATGACCTCGCAGTGATGACGAATTCTACAACTGTCCGACTCAATACTTTTGAAGAAGGCGAGGCCGTGACTTGGTCGGCTTTGCGAGGGAGTTGAGTGATCTGAACATGGACGTTCCAGGCTTCTGTTCCGAGAGGCCGCTCTCTTCGTCCGACACGGGGCCCATGGGGCCCCAAACACCGCGCCGCCGCGCCCGCCGCGCCCGACCTCGGCAGCACAACCGGACAACGGGGAGATTGGCAACCCAGGGGCCGAACTCGGGGCGGCCGGCCCGCAGCCAGGACACGAGGATGGCGGAGGAAGTAAATACGGCCAGGAGGAGCAATGGTATGGGTTGGAAGACGAAAAAGTAAACGATCATGGGGAGCAAGAAGGTCGGGACGTATAGAGGCCCGCAAATGAGGCGGCGAAGTGGCCAGGTCCTCGAAGGCAGCATGCCCTTTAGATTCGCGACTTCGACACGGTCCGCGTTGGACCTCCCGTAGGTGCCAAAAACATGCGAGGTAGGGATGTTGGAGATGGTGGCCAGGAGGCCGTACTCGCGGTCGGCGTCACGGATTGTGGAAGGATCCTTGAAGTCATTCCACAGGTCGATATTCTTCCACACCTCCACGACACCGGGCGAGGCGACCAGGAGGCGGATATCGATGTCTTCCTCGCCCCCGTGCAGAACCTCGCTGATCAGGACTCTGTCGGTCCATCGGAACCACGGCATGGCGATAAGGTCGTCGGTCGTGCCGTGGCGGACGGTGACGGGGACGGGGTCGCTGAGGTAATACGGGTTCTTCTCGGCCGCGTCGGCGGCGCCCAGGCCGCGGATGACGGCGTCGGTCAGGTTGAAGCGCGCCTCGCCGAGGAAGGCGCCGAGGTGCAGCATGAGGCTGTCGGAGTCGTAGCGCGGGGCGAGGCGCCAGTCGAGGACCAGGCCGCCGCAGTCGGGGCAGGCCGGGCGGGCGGCGCGGCGGTCGCCCGTGTGCTTGAAGAAGCCGGCGTACTCGTGGACCGTGGTCACGGCGCCGCCGGCCCGCAGGCGGTCCTGCGCGTAGCCATCGTGCTCGGCGCGCGTCGGGGCGAGGGCGGGCGACGGGAGGAAGAGCCAGGTGCCCACCAGACTGAGCCACGCCAGGGGGATGAGGCCAACTACCCGGGCGATGGTGATGCGAGGCATGCAGGGTGTGGAGGAGGAGGAGGAGGAGGGGGGGGGGGGGGGGAGGCGAGTGAACGGACAGGAAGGAAAAGGAACGGACGCGACCGATGGGGGGGAGTGTCGCAAAGAACGGGACTGTCTGGCGATGTCCACGGAGGGGGAAGGAGAAGAAGAAACAAAAAAGAAGAGATGCGGATGTACCAAACTCGGGACGCAATGGGAAGTGTAAGGAAGAATGGGGGGATAAGAAGTTGCCCGTGTGGGATGGGATGGGATGGGATGGGATGGGCTTGATGGGATCGCAATTCCAGGGTACATTTAGTTGACACCCGGGCAGTATTTGGATCCAGGTACTTCCTGTTAGATTAAGTAGGTGATCTACACAGTAGCGCATTCTTGCCGAGGGGGGTTCACTTTGTCACTGCCGGGTCTTTCCGTCCAAGCTTTTTTGATCGATGGATGTTAAACCTTCACGGATCTCAGGGGTCCGGGTGTTTTTTTGTCTGGCGCATGCCCGCATGCTGGATTTTGACATGTAGATGCTGGAAGTATTCTGGTGGATGGACAGGAACATCGCCTACAGTCTGTCCATGTCGGACATGGACGCCGTGCCCAATTGCATGCCCCTTGGGTTGCTGCGTTGGAAGAAATCTATTGCGTGCAATGACGTTGGCGCTTCAGTTCGTCAGTTGATCCGCCAAGCCGGTAGGCAAGCCCAGAGGCCGAGTCGTCTTTCTCGAGCTCGATCCCCAGCAGCCCACGCCCACCGGGATGCGAGGTTACGGGGGACATCCTGACACGCACGGTCTTGCGATGTGACCTGGTATCGGGAATGCAAACCCGCCAACCACCATGAATACCGGAACGAGCGCCGGGGCTCTCCGTAAGCTCGACCCGTTCCTCTCCTGCGGGGTGAATGGAGGCGGTCCTTGCCCAGTCCGTCAACCCTGCCCAGTTAATTGCTGCGGCTGACACTCGGCTCCTTCGTGGGTCGGCTGAAAAGGAAAACGCTACTTGCGCTGACGGGAAGACGGTTTACTTCCTCCTCGAACCTCCATCTGCCCGGTTTTGGCGGCCTGTGTTATAACCTTTTCATTCCCCCGGAAAGAAAGCCTGTCGTCGACTTCCATGGCCGATTATGTTACACCCGACAACCTGCGGCGCCGGACAACCGTGTCTTCCTCCGGCCGGCCACCGCGCCGGGGCACAGTTGACCGAGGACGCGATTATGTCGAAGACGTGAGACATGGCCCCCCTGGCGCCTTCGAGAGGCGCCCTGTCATGTTCGCAGAGCCTGAGGAGATCGAACTGCCTCTGTCGCCGCCAGATCATCGCGCTGGCCACAAGGGTTACTTCACACCCTCGCGTGCTCGCACGAGAACCAGAACCAGAAACAGGTCCGAATCCGATACTGAAGGGAGTTCTCGACCTGCACGTCGGCGCGGAGTCGCGAATTCATCCGCCGACGAAAGCAGTGACGAGAGTTGTAGTGACTATCGGAACCCCACTTCACGAGGCCGAAGCACCCGGGTACGGATAGTATCCGTCGACCCGTATAGGCGGGGCTACAGCGATGATAGTACCGACGACGGCTATGACCCTGATCTGGGCGGTATAGTTTACGGCTTTGTACCCTCCAGACCCTCGCCGACCGCATCCACTGGGAGCGAAGTGTCATCCAATGCACATGACCTAACCGCAGCGGATCGCTCCCTGGGTCGAGAATCATCGCCCATGATGCGCTTGGGTTCCCCAAAAAAGGCCGAGACTTTGCATATCTCCACGTCTCGCTACACAGGCGAGCCTTACCTCGTCGGTACCCGTTCGGCGGAGATCAAGGTGGTGCGTGAAACCAAACAGCCAAAACAGCCACTGTTTCGCTGGGTACATCTCCCCCAGAAGACCTTGAACTTTGATGAGCTCTCTGCAGAGGTCATGCAGATACCCGGTCTAAGTGCTTCGGAGCGCCACGGCTTTGAAAAGCTCCTCACACAGGTGAAGAGAGACGCCGTCAGACCGCGGCAGCTGAAAAGAGATAAGACGGTGCAGCACATGGAGCCAGGTTCGATCCGCCTTACGCTCCCAACTGACCAGCAGCCCAGAGCCAGAGGACTCATGGCGACAAGAGTGCTTACTTGGCTGTGTATACCTTACTTCACACTGGAAGAATACTCAGGCCTTGGTGCGGAGGGCAGTAACGCGGGCTTCCCCATCGAGACACTGTTGCAACATGAATATGTCCGCACGCCCAGAATTCGTGACGAGAAGTACCAAATTGCTCGTCAGAATGGGTATGGAAAGAACGGGGAGTGCCTTCATATATCCCAGCTATGGTGTATTGTTTTGGACAACTGTAAGGTCACACCTTTCTCCTGCGTCCGGGACGTGGATACTGACAGCGGCTGTCTCCTCATTTTCAGCTCTTCTCATTACTTGCGGCAGAATGCCGGCGCCTTCTCTTCGAGGCGAAATCATCTCATTGAAGGATGCGGAGCCTCCAACAGATCCAAGCCGAAAGCCCAGGACGTTGTTCGTCTCGTACTACAAGGCAACGCTGTGGGCGTTGCCTCTCGATTCATGCCTCACCTGGTTTGTTAGTACTCCCTGCCCGCTTGCTCATGATCTCCGCACATAAGGCTAACGCGCGAAAGTCCTTCTTGAAACAGTTTCGTGAGTTCTGGCCACGGGCAATAGCCTTCTACGACCATCGGGGCAACGCCATCACCCAAAACGAGTGGCCACGCGTGGTGAATGAGGTCCGGCGTGCGAACACCAAGGTCATCCTGGACCTTCGCCTACGGTACTGCTCGTCTTTGGACTTTTGCTATTTGGAGTAAATACTGACTTAAAATCTCAGATCTCACACTCTTCCTCGCGAGACTGGGGTCCTGCGGGGACTTGGCCCTGGTGCTGCGGGAGCTGTGAACAACACCGTTGAAAAGGACAGTGCCCAGGCAGAAGAGAAAACACCCAGTATGCCTGCGCGTGTGAACGATACATTCCATGTTTTTACGTGGATGGGCAACACACAATCTGCGCCTGTCAGCCCATCCACGGGAATTGACTCGGAGATGGTGATCAAACAGCTTCAAGAGATCGAGACGTACATTCTCTGCTCCACGGGTACGCGCGACCGATCAGCTTATAGCCGCTGTGGAACGTCATCTCGCAGAGCTGTGCATGACTATCTAGCGGGGCACAACATGGAAACCGAACACAGGGGCGTTGGGACAAAGAAACAGTACGAAGCCCGGGTCAACCTATACAACACGGCGGACTTGGTCTTCAGGTTCTTCTTGCCATGGAGGCTTGACTCTCAGGCTCCCACCGTTGGCAAATTCTGGGGAGCTTTGCACAGCCTGATGGAGGTGAGTGTTGCGGTGTACCGTATTGCAGCCCGCAGTACTGACACAAATACAGATGCCCAACACTTCCAAGAAGACAAGCGAGGCCCCAAGAGATTGGCGGAAGGCACGCCAAATCCCTCGACAAATGGTCCCGAATATTGCATCTGCTCTACGCACCATGGCGCGATACATGCAATCTTTCCAGGATGTTTTCTCTCATATCTCGGCTGATGAAAGGCGCCATGTCGTGGTACCGGATACAATGGTCCTGGCATGGTTGCACCTGGTGATTGGCCTTGTCCATGGGTCCCAAGGTGACTTAATTTGGGAAGAGTATCTGAATGTGGCCGACGGTTTGGTCCGCAAGGGGATGGATGAAACCATGGGGGACTTGGAGGCGCCAGAGCTTCTGAGCAGCACAGTCGTGCAACCCCTTGATATTGTATCACTCTTGGTTTCTCAACTACTGAGAGACTCGACGGAAGGGCATCTGAACTTGAGCGACACGTATCAAAATCACCTGATGGGGCTGGTAAGTGGCACAAGAACAACGTACAAAGCTCTGGACTGACTTTTGCAAACAAATATAGAAAGAGGACATTGACGAGAAGCCCAATCGCTCACATCAGCTTAGACTCAGCCGTCTGCAACAGGAAGTTGCTATCATACGTCGTATCATTGCATCGCAAAAGCGTATCGTCACCACTCTGCGACCGGCGCTTGCGGAAGTCGCAAATGATAACAGCAAAGAAGCCAGGATATTGGACCGTGAAAAACGTATGAAGGATTTAGAAGTCGAGAGGGATAGGCGCAAGCAGACGGAGATGTCCAGGCTCATCTGTGCCCAGCGAGAAGCCGATGCGGAAGACTACCGAGACACTGAGGTCAACGCGGGGTTCGACCGCAGTCAAGAACTCGGTGCCTTCTCCAAACTTTCGCCCACCGACCTTGGGGGGATCACGGAGCTTTTTGGATCGGACAGCTGGAATTGGTTAGTCAGGAAGGATCTCGAATTCCACGAGATCCAGCTGGAAGCAAAGCGACTCGATCAGCAGGTAAGCTCCAGCGTACCGTCCGCTGGCCTGCCCAGTGAAAGTGTGTGCTTGAAAGAAGAGGCGGGGATAGCTGACAGCAAAACAGAATATCAACATGATCGACACGACCAAAGACAGACAGGAGGCGGCCGTCTTTGCCTTCACCATGGTGACCATTGTCTTCCTACCTCTGGGCACCATCAGCAGCATCTTCGGCATGAACACCAGCGATATCGCCAACATGGAGCTAGGGCAATGGGTTTACTGGGCCACGGCGCTCCCTACAACCGGTCTTGTCATCGTCCTCGGCCTCTGGTGGATGGGGGAGCTGGAGAACCTGTTCAACCAACTGCCGAGCTGGTTTCCTCGCCGGTTCTCGGGCACACGATCGCGGTATTTGGCCGAGAACGCGACAACGTCTGTCTACCATGACGGAGAGTCAATGTCGTCTCTGGAGGGGAGACATTCTCGCCGCTTCCGGCGGCGATCGCCGACGGAGTATACATTCTACAGGAAATAAGCAAGTAAGGAACAGGAGCATTTCCTACAGTAAGGAGCTCGGCAACAAGACCTGATGAACAAATTGTATCCCTGCCTCCTTTACCCAGGATGTATTTCTTGGGAACGGGCTGGAAATAGACTCGGTTCTTCTCGAGGGGCAGGGGGCAGAAATCCACAAGCTGCTGGCTGCCCCGTCTCCAGGACTCGGCAAACAGCGGACCAAGCCCCGTTTGTGGTGGAAACAACCCTACCCCCTGGCTTCCATCCTCTTCCAATGGCCCTTTTTGGGCAACTGATAGTACCTGACTGAGGCTTGATGACTTCATCCTGATTTTTGGGTAGCACCCGCCCATAGTAATCTAACGCCGCTCTGACCAATTGGTCCTTAGTGGGCGAGTTGAACCATGAACTCTACCCGGCTGCTAGCTCTTCTGAAGTATCAATATTTCCTGTTCAACTGCGCCTGAAGCCATGGCACCCGCTCAGTCGAAGCCACTCCAGAAGCGCGAGGTTGTCAGCGCATTCCTCTTCCGCTTCCCTTCCGACGCCACCGGGAAGGTCGAGGTTGCGCTCTTCCGCCGCAGCGGCAAAGTCCGAACGTATCAGTAGGTTCCATGCTTCCGGGATCGAGGTCTAGCTTTTTTCGGCTGACGCTGGCCCAGGCACAAGCTGGCCCCCATATCGGGCAGCGTCGAGAAGGACGACGCCAGCCCACTCGCTGCAGCCTTGCGCGAGATCGCCGAAGAGACGAGACTGGGCCCGGCGTCAATCGAGCTCCTGCGGAAGGGCAAGCCGTATTCCTTCTCGGACGAGTCCATCGGCCGGGCATGGACCGTTCACCCCTTCGCCTTCCGCCTGAAGAGCGCCGCGGAGGGCGGCGGGGGCGAGGAAGGGATCGTGGTAGATTGGGAACACGAGGGCTGGGAGTGGCACGACCCGCTTCAAGTGCCTGATGATGACGAGTTCGGAGGCGTCCCCAGGCTAGTCGACAGCTTGCGACGCGTCTGGCCCGAGTACGACCTGGGCGAAAGGGCTGCCGGTGTGTTGAATGAAGGTCTTCGCAGCCTCCGGAACGACCACGAGAGCGGCGCGAGACAATTGGCCGCCAAGGCCGTCGCCGTCCTACGAGATGTCATTTCCGGCATGGACGTGGCACCATTGGACCAGGTGTGGTGGTCCAACATACGAATGGCGGCATGGCACCTCTGGAAGAATGGTCGGGAAAGCATGGGTGCGGCCATCGCCAGTGCCCTCCTCTCGGTGCTCGATCGAATCGAGGCCATTTTGAGAGACGCAGACCCCAACGACAAGCTGCCAAGGATCCTGGATGCCATCAATGGGCATCTAGCACAGCGCGACTCTGCGGTACAGAGGATCCGCGACTCTCTTGTGGAATACATCAAGAACTGCGTGTTGGCAGACCTGCCAGCCCAAGGCAGAAGCGCGCTGTCGGTCCTTACACTGTCGTATAGTTCCACCATCTCCAGCTGTCTTCTGGAGGCGGCCGCCGCATTGGATGCCACCCTGGACCTACGCATTCTCGAGTCCCGGCCGCTCTGCGAGGGCGTGACCCTCGCCTCGAAAATACTGGCCGATGAAGGGGTGCACCCACGGGCCCGCATCACCATCTACTCGGACGCCTCGGCCGCCATCGCTGCCCGGGGCGTGGATTTGATTCTCTTGGGCGCGGACCGCATCAGCTCGGCGGGGGACGTGAGCAACAAGACGGGGTCGCTGCCGGCGGTTCTGAGCACCCGCCACGTTGCACCCGGGGCCAAGGTCGTGGTATTGAGCGAGGCGGAAAAGGTCGTCGGCCCGGGCGCGGCGAGCGAGGATGTGGTTGAAGACAACGACCCGTCCGAGCTGATGGCCGCGTGGACGGGGCCGGCGGCCGTGAAAGGCGCCGACGCGATCGAGGGGCGCCTCCGGAACGCGGACGGCGACGGGTCGGAAGGGAGCACGCCGCTGGTCAGAGTCCGAAACATCTACTTCGAGTGGGTGCCGTCCCATCTCGTCAGTGCCTACATCACCGACGAGGGCGTCTGGTCGGCGGCGGACGTCAAGAAGAGGTCGGATTGGACGGGCGCCGAGACGGAGAGGTTCTTCGGAGATTCGGTGGCCTCGCAGACTAACGCCCTCTAGCCGGTTACTGTTGCCTCGGCGTGGTTTGCCAGGCAATCTCCCCTCGCAGCCCTTTGCTTTTTCGCGGGTATCAGCAGACTTTCTATAGGTTGACGGGATTGCTTGGGCGTGAGAGGTTCATGGGCGTTCAGCCGCACTCTCCCCCACTTTGTACCACCACCAGCAGCACCACCAGAGATCAGTCGGACTGCCCCCCGAGCCAGATGACGACCGGATTCTTGCTGACATGGGGTGCCATCTCCCTATTCTCCCTTCATTTTCACCACGAGGGCATAGGCGACTACAACTATACAGCCAGCCGGGCATTCGCCAAAGGGATCTGAGATTTCGACCGCTGCCTGCCGTTGACCCCCTTCGGTTACTTCCTCAGATCCCAAGTCCACTCCCCGAAGAGGTTTAGAATGACGAAGCCGCAGTCGGTCCGCAAGCGAACGTACAAGCCGAAGGTTCGCACAGGTACGCTGGATGCTACCTACCCATCGACACAATAAATACCTCCCTTACATAGATCCATTACCTTCCAACATATCTACTTACCTCCTTATAGCGCGGCGCTTGCCTCCGTTGAACCCCAGAGTACTAATAGCTGACTGTCCTTACCGGAACAGGCTGCGTACCGTGCAAGGTTCGAAGGATTAAATGCGACGAGTCAAGACCACAATGCTACGCCTGCGTGCACTTCGACACTCCCTGCCACTACCAGCATCCTCTCCTACTCCCCCCTTCGGACTACCCAAGACCGATCCTCCCGGCTCCGTCCAGTCCCGTACCCTCGCTAAACATTGTACCCAAGTCCGTCTTTGGTAGTTTAGCGGGCACCCAAGACGTCAGGTACCTCGAGTTCTTCGTTCGGGGGCTTCAACACCAGTTTTCCCTTTCACGCATTGGCGACTCGGCCTTATCCAACTTCTGTAAGCACCCCTCGGACGCGCCCTGCACTTCACTCGTGTGCCTCGCTCGGTAGTTTTACAGTTCTGTCATATCCGCACAAGAGGCAATCCGACTCTGGAAACCTACATGTACTCATCTTTGCGTCCTCGACACGACAGGGTTCCGTACCGTTCTACAACAAGGTGCACAGGAGGAATACATCCTCGAAGGTCTTCTGGGCATTGCAGCTCTGGCCCGGGCCCGCCAGTCTGTCTCTACGAAGGTCCCGCTATTTCGACATCGTCTGTCGCGCTCCCTCCAGGACGAGAACTACCGCAATGCGCTCCGGCATTATGACAGGGCCATTCGCAAAGTGCAGGAGGTCCTGCGCGCCGCTCAACCCGACGTCCCGGTAGGAGTGATACTCACGAGCTGTATCCTGTTCTTCACCTTTGAGTATCTCCAGGACAACACGGGCGCTGTCGACGCGATAGGTGCAGCCAGCATGGAGGCCCTGCCGAGGTTGATCTCGGCAGGCACGCCTCTCGATGTCAAGTCCGTCACCGAAGCCTGTTATTTTCTACTGAGGAGCAACGTCTTTCACATTGGCTTCTCTCCTATGTACCCAGCCGTACGCCCACGGCTTCTGGAAATAACTGCTTCGGAATCCCTCCAGCCACCTACCGCTTTGGGTCCCGAAAAAAGCATCCAAGAATTTATGGCTGTGTGGTGGCGTTTCGTCACCACCGTACTCAATTTTACCATCTACCCAGCGACCCTCCGAGACGGGTCCACTACGCCGAAGCCGTCGTCAAGAATCCCGTCCTTGCTGGCTGCGCTTGACTCATGGGAACGGGAGGCACGGAACAGAGCCACTGTATGCCAGGACTCAGACTCTATTCGTTTGTTCCAAGCTGTTGCCATGTTAGCTGGCCGCCTCTCTTTAGCATTGCAAGCACGGCGCGTGTCGACCCTGACGCCCGAGGGCGGGGGCTATGAGGAGAAATTCTCCATATCTCCTCTGGACTACTTGGCCATCCTCGATTTCTTCAAAACCTCCAAGAAGCCACGAACGGACGGTACTGCAGACCGGCCTGCCGAAACCTTCGTGATCAACAACGAGGGCGCGCATGATGCCGCTCTTCCGACGTTGCTCTACGTCGCCCGCCGCTGTCCGTACTACGCCATACGACTGGAAGCCCTGGATCTCTGTTTCGCACTGCTGCAGCCCGACCCCTCGTTGAGCCTCAAGGCTACTTATATGGCGTTGCGGGCTTTGGCAGAAATTGAAGGAGAGGAGCTGGCGAACTGCTACGTCTGGACCCAGGGCTCCTGGAACGACGACTACACGGGGCTCCGCGTCACGCTATCACCTGTGGACCCAGGAGAGCATCGCCTTCAGACAATACACTTGATGCTTTCTCCCAAGAACTATGGGATGTAATTTCTGATCGATCTGTACGATGGACCGCAGACCGACGGGTCCGCCTCTGGAGATTGCAGGCGCCTCCCGCTCCGTCCCCTATATAAGACATCCAGTTCAATATCGGCTACTACGCGAAGGTGGCACCCACAACACCCTATAGGGCCGTTCATGAAGGACTGGGGGTGATGACGCTGATCCAGACAGTGCGCAACCACTTGCGAATTGGCAATAGACATCGAGCAGAGGTCGGATCGGGTGGACACGGGGACAGCCAAGCTCGCGCCGGATAGCAAAAAATGAAACGGAGGTACACACATGATATCACCAAGAACCCACGGCAGTACATGTAACTCGTGTTCATTCATGTTGTCACGCGCAAGCCAGGTTCTTCACAGGCTCGTACGGCGACGGCGTGCATCAGACTACTGCGGCCAAGGTAGCGGCGCCGCAGGTAAGAGACGTGGCGGTCTTTCTGTCACGGCAGCGTCGTCAACTAATTGTCCCTTCGTCTCGGCAAGCGTCTTTTTCCCTTTACGACGAATTGCAACCCACAACCCACAAGTTAACCATAGGTGCTCATATCAAGGATTCACATGCTCCTCGACCGTGGCGAGCGGGCATGAAATCAGGCGATGCACGTACTGTCTTGCCTTGGCATGGTCGTACGGGGGACCAGGATGACCACTCGCTAAAATGCTACAGCCTACGGAACTCCGCACATATGCCAGCGCTATCTGCTCGGGGGAATAAGACGGGCCAATGGGCCTTCCTAATGGCTGGTATGCGAACTCGGCAATCATCCTCCGAGCCGGGGTGGGAGGTCGCGTGCGCCTCGTTGCGGAAAGATCGCCGCTATTGTCGACAAATGGACGGGACGAAGGATGCTCTTGCATTTTCCGCCATGCCCCGGGATGGCTTCTTCACATGGAACACACAAACGAAGAAACGCGCCCCCGCCAACTGAAGGACATGGTCCGCGAAATCGCCATCGGGCCACCGGGAACAAGGGCAGCCCTCAATGTTACACAATGCGGGGAGAGTCAGCCGCAACGAAAGCATCTACGCGGCGGCTGCCCGTGAATCAGCGGCGCCACCGAGTTGCGCCCGAGAACCGGAGGCGTGTCACGACTGCGTACGTACAGAGGCATCCGTCGTCATCTTGACCCCTTTCCATACCAAGTCCGCCCCAGTGGATGCCACCGGCTGACTTGCGCTCTTTCGCAGGTGCAACAATTGCAACTTGAGGCGCATCAGATGCTCGGGGCAGCAGCCCTGTCTGCAATGCGACAAGGCGTCCAGAGACTGCCAATATCCGGCTACGGTCGAAAAGGTATCGCTTCCACGATCTCAGCTGGACGAGCTGAAGTCAGAGTGCTCGGCCCTCGCGAAATGCCTCGAAATACTCGTCCCCGACGGTGCGCAGCGACAGCATCTCATTGCTCGCGCCAGCGCCGGACTATCCGTAGACATCACCAACCTCCACAACATGGTGGCCCCAACTGGCGACCAGGACCCCGGCGAATCTCCGGCGCCGAGTAGGGACGGGCGTACGCTGAGCAATCACGAAGACATGGCCCGGAATCTGGTCTCAACAGCCGGTGCGACATTTCTGGGCCTCGTCGAAGAGTTCATGGCTACGATAACCACTTTGGCATGGCCAGAATCCACCCCTACCACCGGCAGCTTCTCTGAGTCGCTGGGACGCGACCGGACGCTCGGTTCTCGGCCCTTGGGCCTCTCGTACGACGTCGAACCTACCTGGTTACCAGGACGGACCGAGATGGAAGCTATGCTGAAGCAGCTGAGCTACTTCGTGCAGGATGGGAACGGTGAATACCCCTCGGGCGGTCTTTACTTCTGGGGCGATCTTGACCCGGCTTGGGTCGAGTCAAGCGACCTGGCTTCATTTCCGCTCGTGGCCCCAACGCTCCGTCGTCTGGCTCTCTACCAGGTGGCCTTGGCTATGGCCTGCCTACTGCGATCGCCTGCCAACCCAGCCAATACGCCGCGCCGGGGTGAGGCGTTCTTCACGCGGGCCAAGATACTCTTGGGGAGCCCGCTCGATGTGGCGGAGAGCTCCGCCACCGACTTGCCCGTCTGGGCACTCGCGGCGCTGTATTTGCTCGAGCTGAACCAGCGAGATGCCGCGTACATGTACGCCAGCGTCGGGATGCGCATCGCCGTCATGCACGGCGTCCACCGGGGGCGCGCGGGCGGCGAACGGATAAAACGCTCCTTCTGGACCCTGTACGTCGTGGACCGCTGGCTGAGCGTTGTGATGGGACGGCCACCCGCCATCGGGGACGATGCCGTCCAGCTTCCCCTACCTGAAGAGATCCAGAGCCTACCGCCGGCCCACGGGCTGGCGGCCCACGTCGGTCTTGCTAGGATCGCCGGGTCCATCGTCCACAGTACTCATCCAGTGACTCTGACTGAACAAAGCGTGCCTACTGCGTCGGCGCGCACCCACGAGGCCTTGGGCCTTCTCGCGGACTGGCTGGCTAAGCTGCCTCCCGAGCTCCGACTGGACGGCCGACGGATCAGCCCAGACAAAGCGTGCTGCGAGCTTCATATGGGCTACAACCAGGTCCAGCGCCCCTATCCTTCCCCCGCACCTTCTGAAACAGGTCGAAGCTGATGCCTCTGTGTAGTTAATGATCCTGGCCCTCCGGCCCCTATATTTCGCTTCTCTGAAGAAAGCCATGGCGGACCGCTACAGCACGTCTCGCAACGACGAGCACCATCTGGGCAACCCTGCTTCCCCTGATAGCCCTCCGGCAGCCGGAGGGTGGATGGAGCAGTGTCTAGCAGCGGCACGGCACAATATGCGGCTGGGCCGGTGGGTGAGGGACGTGGCGGCGTCGCGCAAGCTGCTAGTCCCAGTGCTGCACTACCTCTTCCACGCGGCCGTGGTGCTACTACTCTACCAGCTAATCACTGCGACACCAGACGATGGCGATGCCGCCGACATCGCCTTCGCTGTTGACTGCTTCGGCTACGAGACTCGCGGTGGCGGCAGTGGCAGTCATTATCCCCGGAACTGCATCCGCGTCCTGCGCGAGATGCGCGTGCTGGTGCTCCGGCTTCGCGCCCGCGGCGCTGCCTTGGCCTCTCATGCGCCTCGGACAGCGACGACGACGACGACGACGACGACGGCCTACGACGTGGGCTTCATCCTCAACCCCGAGGCCTCATCGCCTGGCGTTACCGGCCCACAGCCAATGATGACGGACGCCCTGCATGACGAGCTTTCGGCTTGGCTTAGCTACGACGATCTGCAACTGTTTGACAATCAATCGGTATAATGGAAGACCAAAAGTGAAGAAAGAGGCCAAAATATGTCTCTATCCGGGGTATATTGTATCGTGGTATCGTCTCGGTCATCGCTCACCGCGTTCATTTGGTGGCTCCAGCCATCAATTCGGCGTACTTATTTTAGCACAGCATTCGCGTCCTGCCCACAGCGCCGGGTTTGTACTCACGCCGACTAGCGGGAATCAGCCAGCGCTTGCTGGCTATCTGCTGCCTCGACATCCCTCAGCGCGTACATGGGACCGTCATAACGGTCGCTCAAATCGCTCGTCGACTTCTTTTTCTGGGCAGAAACGGCCAATGTCGAGCTCATGTGTATGAAAAAGCGACGCATCGCGGGCAGGCATGCGCAGACGATTCCGCTGTTCAGCTCGATAATGGTCCAATTTGAGACGGCGACATTGTCCCAGGTCGGGTCGGTCGCAAGGGTACCCTGGCGCAGGAAGAACAAGCGCACGATGGACAGGATGCAGGTGCTACACCAACCCGTGAGCCAAAAGGGGCTCGGTCCATTTGGAGGCGAAACGGGTGACTTACAAGAAACCCACGCTGAAGAGCGAAGCAATCAGCAGCTTCTGTCGGCGTCCAAGCTGTAAGTTCCGGACCGCAAACAGGGGCAGCAGGAACACGATGAAGTCGGTCACAATGTTCATGATGGACGTCAGATACCAGACGATCAGGGTTTCGACGCAGAAGTCGGCCCAGGCCGGGTTGATTTCCGCCACGGGAAAACAACTAAATCCGAGGAGGATGTCCTGTGTGATGCCCCAGGCTGACAGGAAAATGATGAGGTATAAAGAAGCGGTCTTCACGGCGTTGTGCTCGAATATGCGTCGGTATAGCACGCTAAAGGAGAGCTTGGTTGCGATTTGCGCCGTGTTGTAGAGTTCCATGCCAGGAAAGAGAGCCTAAGCAGGTCGGAGAGCATGGTCAGGACAGGCCACCACGGAGAGTACGACGGACGAAGTTGGGTCATTACTTTGAGCTGTTTTAGCATGTGGTCTTCGCTGACCATCCAGACATGGCGGCCCAGTCCGTAATGTGTTTCTACGTTGGTCAGCCCTCCCCGTCTCCAAGCGATGCTGGGCCGCTTACGAGTTATAACCGAGACGGACATGCCAATGGAAAACAACTGGCACGGCTCTGTCAGGGGGGGGGCTGGCACACCAAGCAGGCAATCCTCAAGCGAAACATACAGCCGCTATGGCGATGAGAGCGTCGTCGGCGCCTGGCGCTTTCTGGATAGCGAAGCGGGTGTAGAGGCGGATGGCCACTGCCGCCAACGTGGGGACGAGCATGCCGTAGGCTATTCCGAGCAGTAAGGGAGCCTGGCTCTCGGCGTCTAGCGCCGGGTCGTCTCCTGGGACCTGCATGGCGTCGTGCTGCCGCTGCGGGTCACGATCAGGGTCGAGCACGTCCGGCGAATCGGTAGTACGGGCATGAACGGAGCAAGAGATGAAGACGTGCGGGCGCGCGGTAAAGAGGGCACAACATGTGTGGGATGGGAGGGCATGTTTACAAAAAGGATGACCGGACCTTCGAGCCATAAGGTCAACCACAACGTCGCGCTCTTTTTGGGCTTGCCCGAGCCCTGTCATGATACCTACAGGGCCCCTGTGGAGCGCGGAGGTCTGTCTATCTTTCAGCCGCTCCCATCGGCTTCTCGCCGTCCCCCCAAATGTCTAAGCGCAAGAGGGCAAAAAAGCCACCACCAATTCGGCTGGTGACGGGCTTCCCCCCGACCCTGCCTGGGCTGAGCACGGGACCGTCACACACCCGAGAAACCGGGGGGAGACCGAGTCCCCCAGCGGCGGGGGTTCCAGGGTCATCGCCATGGGGAAGGGGAGGGGGGGGGGGCAGGTAGACGGAGGTCGAGGAGTAGTGGCAGTCGTGCATGGCAGCCGAGTGGTACGACCCCATGTAGCAGATTGCAGATTACTCGTCGGGTCCCCCCCCTAACGTGCCGGCGTCGGACCTCGAACGGCCGGTCCTAGGGCGCTGGGAGGGGGGGACCTGGGAACAAACAGATATAGAGTTTTCGGGGCTGCCGGCCTGGATTCCGGAGGGATCAAGTGCCTGCCTGCCCTATGCCACGATCGGAAGCAGGCCGAAGTGGGCTGATTCTGCGGTTGTCTCCTTCTTCCACCCCTCACCGGCAACCCGGGCATGATGCGTCGGGAGACGACGAGGCCGACGACCGAGGAGGCCGGCAGTCAGATTATAAGATGCCGCAACGAGCCGGCGAGGAACCAAGATCCCACGGCTGACAGGTCACAAGCAAGTCTCTTCCCGCCCGTGGCACGATGAATGGGCCTGCTGCTACAGAAGAAGTACCATTAGTCAGAGGGCTGTCAGACGGGGGGGGATCTACCCAATTGCCCAATTGCCCAATTGCCCCGCGGGCTCTCGGACCCTTCTCCGCCAAGCCAAGCCCGCCTAGAGGTATTAGATCTATTCCCATCCACTATACTGTGTAGGTAGGTAGCCTACTATAACTGGGAACGCTAAAGGGGTCAGGCAGCTCAAAACGGACCTCGCCCTGCCCTGCCTTGCCTTGGATTTTCCCTATTCGAAAAAAACCCGTGCCAATGAAACGCGCCGCATCACGCTCGTCCAAGCGCAACGCGTGGCCATGCCCCGACACACATTATGACCCCCGGTACTTTACCAAGCGACGATCCAAAAGTACCTATCCTTCAGCCTCACGCGAGTCATGGCCTGCATGTGGTTATCCATGGTTCCGTACCTGGTTGTTGTTTTTCTTTCCCACTCCAACGGGCATGCTGCTTGGGGTCGGAGTTGGTCTAGACCGCGGTCGCCCGTCTTTACGGCTGCCATCCCATCCTTCTTCCCCTCTGCGGCCCCTTCATTTGATCTCTACCTTATCTTCGTGCCTTGGGGAACCTACCTATCCTATCCACCATGCCTAGGTCCTCACGGAATCACGGGGCTGTCAAGGCGCAGGACCCGACCGTGGGATTAGGTGGTCGGTGCGGTAAGTGCCTCGCTATGAGGCTCAACTCCCCATACAATGTAACCCACTCCGAACGTCCAAGCCGACTTGCCCGCCTCCACGGCAGCTCCGTCGGGCATCCAGTTTATCATTCAACTCCGGACGGTGTGTGTTTTCTAGTTTCCACGAGAAGGTCCACCGGTAACGGGCATTAGACAGGAGACATTTAGCCACCGGCAAGCACAGCACCAGCATCTCATGACCATGTATCTAGACTGGACAAGACACTGTTGCTGGAAACGATTATACTCCTCAAAGCTACCTATTCTATCCTCGCACCTAATGGATCTTTTGGCCGAGCTCGTGTGCCCAACCCTAGATAGGCTACTAAAAAATGTAAATAAGTAAGCAGGCAGGTATATGTTCTTGTCAGTAGGTAGTTAGGGAGGGGATGGTTGGTTTGCTTCTGATACTGGCAGGTACGCATCACCTCCAGCTGTTGCGCCCCTTCCTCCATGCTGGATGGCCTAAAGATGCTGCTTCCTATTTGACAGGCGCGGAGACGCAATGAGGAGGCAAGTGCGTACCTGCCTGTGCCAATCATCCATCTACTGCATCTACCAGGCACTTCCACTTCTGGACAATGGATTCCACTTGACATCACGAGGTCAACTTCCTGCCGTTCGTTCGTTGTCCCCTCAACTACATCCCATCCCATTGAAGGCGAGCGACCAAGACGCCTAGGAACTGTCTCCAACCCCCGGTTGGAGGCACCAAGCCCTCGTCATCCGCGCGACCCAGCAGCACATCCTCCATGGACGACCTGGATGACTTCGACCGTCGACTTCTCGGCCTGCCGCTGGAGGGCCAAATGGCTCGACAGAGGCCGGTGCGCGTGGTTGGCGATGCCAGTCACCACTTCCGGCCGTTCGTTCCACCACCCCCTCCCATGATGTCTTCCAGCCCTCAGAGTTCCCCTTCAGTGCTCGGATCCAGCCCTTCGAATAGATACACCGTGCAAAGAGACCAACCCACAGTCTCCTCTCCTCGTTCAACAACCCCAAGAAAGGTTCCAATCGTCCGGCAACCCGCGCCGCCTACTGTCAGAGGCATCCAGCTCATCGAGCCTCGACAGGCACTCCCGGACAGGTGCTGCGCCGTTTTCCCTTATGAGCTTTTCAATGCCGTCCAGTCCAAGTGTTTCCACCTCGCTTACGGTTATGACAATTTGGTGGTTTCAGCGCCGACCGGAAGCGGAAAAACCGCCATCTTAGAGATGGCTATCTGCAAGCTGGTTACAACCCCGGGGGGCGAGAACTACAAGATCGTCTACCAGGCACCCACCAAGGCGCTGTGTGCGGAACGTGCCAAAGACTGGCAGAAAAAGTTCAGCCACATGAATCTCAATTGCGTGGAGCTCACTGGCGATACTACCCAGACGGAGATGAAGCGCGTGGGCAGTGCATCAATCATCGTCACCACCCCTGAGAAGTGGGACTCCGTCACCAGAAAGTGGACGGACCATCGCAAACTCCTCAGCGTGGTTCGCCTCGTGCTCATTGATGAGGTTCACATGTTGCACGATGTCCGAGGCGCGACACTCGAGGCCGTGGTCTCGCGCATGAAAACGAGCGGCGCCAACGTTCGCTTTGTTGCACTCAGCGCCACCATTCCCAACGTGAAGGACGTCGCAACATGGCTGGGTCTCAACCATACAAATCAGCAAGACCCCGCTCAATATGAGTGCTTTGGGGAGGAGATGCGGCCTGTGAAACTGAGGAAATACGTATACGGCTACGACAGCCCTGGCAACGACTTCATTTTTGAGAAATCCTTGGACGGCAAACTCAACATGCTCCTCGCTAAGCACTCTGAGAGAAAACCCATCATGGTATTCTGCTTCACGAGAAAGTCCTGCGAGAACACTGCCCGAAAGCTGGCCGAGTGGTGGACTACGTGCAGGCCCGACGAGAAGGCCTGGCCAGCCCCGACACAGCGGGTACCAGTCATCAACCCGGATCTTTCTGAGATTGTCCGCTATGGTGTAGCATTTCACCATGGCGGTCTCGACTTTCAAGACCGCGCTTCTGTTGAACGAAACTACCTTGGTGGCGAACTCCATGTCATTTGTTGCACGTCGACTCTCGCTGTTGGTGTCAACCTCCCCTGTCACACCGTTGTTTTGAAGGGCACATCGTGCTATTCCGATGACGGGCTTCAGGAAGCGTCAGATCTAGATGTCATGCAAATGCTTGGGCGAGCAGGGCGTCCGCAATTCGACCATACCGCAACCGCAATCATCATGACGAAGCGCAGCAATGTCAACAGGTACCAGAAGATGATTTCGGGAGAGGAGACTGTCGAGAGCAACCTGCATCTGAAGCTTGTCGAGTATCTCAATTCCGAAGTTGGCTTGGGCACAATCCAGACGCTTGCTACGGCACAGGCGTGGATCACGGGCACTTTCTTGAATGTCCGAATGCGACAGGCGCCCCAGTACTATGTCACCCAGAGCGGTGAAGCGAGTGCCAGCCCAGATGAAAGCATCCAGCAATGGTGCGAGAGAGACATCAAGCTCCTGCAAGAACATGATCTCATAACCGACGACACCAAGTTCAAATGCACAGAGTACGGGATTGCCATGTCAAAGTACATGGTACAATTCGACACGATGAAGATGCTCTTGAAGATCCAACGAGCGCCCGCTCTAGGACAGCTGGTAAGTGCCCAGGATCCCAACAGTGGGTAAGTAAACTGACATCATCTAGTTAAATGAGCTGTCTAAAGCAGCTGAAATCCGTGATTTGCGCTTCGGCGCCGCCGAAAAGGGCCTTTTCCGCACTCTGAACAAGTCCGTACTTTTTCCCATACAAGGAAGTCTGGGTGAGACGTGGCAGAATGTTTCCGTGTGCGTGCAAATCCATCTTGGGGCTCTCGAATGGCCGAACGAGAATGACATGGGAAGCTTGAGAAAGAGAGTGGCACAACAGAAAGGACTGATATTCGATCGCATGAATCGCCTTCTTCGTTGCTTTATCGATTGCAGAATCTTCGATGGTGACGCCGTGGGCGTTCGTAATGGACTCGAGCTCGCGAGAAGCATTGCTGCTGGCGTCTAGGAGGGCCAGCCTGCTCAACTTCAACAAGTACCCAACATCGGCCCGGTCGCGGCTCGGAAACTCGCTTCCTACAATATCACCAGCGTCTTGCAGCTTACGGCAACGGAGTTTCAAGACATTGAGCGCATGCTAAGTCGGAACCCACCTTATGGGAAAAAGCTCCTGGAACAGCTCGAGGGCTTCCCCCGCTTGACCGTCAATGCCACCATTCTAATGTCCCAAGTGGCAACCAAGAACGCCGACCGGGACACGACGGTCACTTTGAAGGTTCACCTGGGCTACACCAACTCCAAAGGGGTGCCTTGCTGGAGGTCAAGGATTCCCGCGGTTACATTCCTGGCAGAGACAAACGATGGCCGCCTCTGTCATTTTTGGCGAAGCAACATCAAGAATGCCCATGGAATCGACATCAAATTTCCAGTGCCACTCAGCAGGACCGAAGGGCTCGTGAAGTGCTTTTTCAGCTGCGAGGATATCGTGGGAACCCAAGTCATGGCCGCATGCCGCACTCCACCCTCAAGATCAGCTGCGGATTCAGCGGAGAAGCCGAGAATGAGCCGCAAGGAGGAGGCATCGGTTGTGACTACAAGCTTCCCCCAGGCAGAATCTGGGACCATGAGCGACCCCATCTTCGACGATCTGGGCGATGAAGACCTGCTGGGTGCGCTCGACACACAAAAGACGCCAAATGAGCCAGCAAGCGACGAATACCCAGACATCATGGAATTTTTGAGCACGCCAGCTTTTGAACCTGTCCAAATGGAAAACGGGAGATGGCTATGCAACCATAACTGCCGCGGTGGGGGCCTCACCAAAGGTGGTAAGCCATGTGGTCACAAATGCTGCCATGAGGGCCTCGAGAAGCCACGACCACCCCCTCAAAAGAAGGACAAGGAGAAGGGGGAGAAAACGGAGAAGAACGAGGGCGGGAAAAATCCCAACACAGATGGCAAGAAGGGGGCCAAAAGAAAACAGCCTGATGGCAAGAATGAGGTCTCGAGATCTCGGTCCGCCGCCAAAAAACAGCGACATTCGCCGAGCCTCGACGAGGGACTCGACGACCTCGACCTAATTGATCTTTCAAATTTAATAGACGAGAACAAGATAGAGGCTTCTCAGACTCAGCCTCAAGCATCTAGGACCTCCCAGGACCTGACCTACCTTGAGCTCGACGAAGACCCTATTGCACTTGAAGAAAGTCCCATCACGGTCAATGAAACTCCTATGGAGCTTGAGGAGATGCCCTTTGCGCTTTATAGCGAGGAAGACGGCGGAGACCGTGTTTGGAGCCAAGGGATTGAAGAGAATGGAATCTGGCCACCGCTGCTGGGACCGGATCCTTTCTTAGTGACTATGGACGAGCAAAAGGATCCCTCCACTCCTCAAGAGATACCGGCTTGGCTGGCTGACATGGGAACGGAATTTTTTGACCTGGTTCACGGTGTTGTTGAGATGGAAGAGGATGGCTACAAGCCCTGAGTATCCGCCCTGGGGACCTACCACCCATTTGCTCTGGTTCTACCAAGCTCATCATGTTGCTCGATTTACGTGTATTCACTGACGGAGATGGGATAATGGTCCATGTGGGATCCCATTTGCACCCGAATGTACCTGAGCTAGATATTTCAGCCACTTGCGGGCGTCTCTATAAATAGAGACTGATTGCTGCTATGACGGACTCGTTCCATCATGGGCCGTGAGCACTCCACCACCTCTATCGCGCGTCATCAGACTCCACAGCCTCACTACGGTGGAAAATTTCTCGTAGTTATGTTATCCAGTGAAAGACACAGAATGCCCGGGCTGACAGAAATTGAGGCAGGCAGTGGACAGATGCCGGCGATCTATTGGGAGAACTGAGCGCCGACACACGCCAGCAAGTCTTGGACAGTGCCGGTGTTACGTGTGGTGTAGGTGATGCCGTTGCAGGAAGACTCGGGAGGCGGAGAGCCTCGATGACCTTTGGTACTTAATGTCTCGAGGTGACTGCTATCCCTCCTTTTCCTCTAGGCGTGTCAGTAAAACTGCTCTGCGATAGTCTGTGGGAGAGAGGATGGGGGGGCAAGAGGACACACCTTTTACCCTCGACTGCAATTGCCGATGGCATGATTGAGGTCCGGTGGTTCGACTGGGGTCAAAGGGAGGAAGAGGCAGGCAATACGACACGGAGCCTCGAAGGTCTTGAAGCCTGACAGCGCGAGTTGCAACTTGATAATCCTAACGGTCCTGGAGGGCTCTTTCGGTAGATTCGAGGTCATCATGCCACTATTTATGTCGGCTCGGGCCTGTTCTGCCATGGCATCTTACCCGGACGGCAGTTCGGCGGTTGCAGGCTGACTGAACGAGCCCCCCCCCCCCCCCCGCCTTCCCGGCGCCGTCTTTTCCCTCGCAGACAAAGGACCCCGCGACCGTTCTGCCCGCCGTGCCGCGGCCGCGTGTGTGTACCGCGATCAGCCATACACGTGGTGATGAGGGCAGACTGACGTTGACGGGCGACTGAAGGGGGTGCCCTATAATTATCTCCCCTCCCCTTCCCCCCCGGGAAGGGGAGGGGAGCCATCCGGAACCCCCAAGCCCCCCAAGCCCCTCGAGACACGGAGCTATCGTCTGCGGGAAGCCGTCGCCCGATTCCCCCACCGGATACCAAACGGACGCCTGCCTTTCGGAAGCCCGCATGAGCTGAAGAGAGAAGTAGATGACGGGGGGGGAGGGGAGGGGAAACGAGGGGGGTTGGAAGGGGAACGACGAATCTCTTCAGAGGCGGCGCCGGGGTCCGGTCGACGCCAGGCCCCCTCCACGGTCGCATAAATGGAGGTCATATAAGTGCCGACCTAGGCGGCAGGTAGCCGTCTTCAATCGTCGGCTGCATATGTAAGTACGACTGGACGCCGGTGATGGCGCGTGGTTCCGGGCGGCCGCGGCGCCCGACCTCTTCTTTCCTTCGTGGTAGAATATGGTATGGGGTTTTTGTTGGCGTGTGACGAGCCAAGCCAAGCCCCCTACTACCCCACGGTAACGCCCTTTCCTCTTTTTTTTTTCCTTTTTCTTTCCCTGCGGTGTGACTGGGGGGTGGAGGAGACCGGGGGCGCGCGTGCATGCGTTGAAGCGAAGCGAAACGAAGAAGATGGGAAGCGCCCTCCCCCTCTCACAATGAGCACCCAGACGTTCCAATCTCTTTTGCTTTCTCCCTGAACGCAGCCACCCACAGTGACCCCCCCACCCCCTCCCGGGAGGAAAGGCGGGAAGCGCGACCGGTTCTTGTAGAGCCAAGAGACGAAAGGGGGACGGGACACGACGTGACGTTGCAACGTCAGCATGCCATAGTCGGCGCGGGCCTGTCACACCGATGCACGGGCGGCTGCATATTTTTGGGGGGGGAGTGCCCGCGCTCGCGGAGGAGAAGGGACGGACCGGGGCGTCCTTGATAACACTCATCATCCCTCGGTCAGCAGAAGAGGTAGCTGCCAGGGTCACGAGCAGGGAAAGGGGGGAGGGGGGGGGGAGATTGACGAAGGATCGAGGGCTTCGGATTTAAATTAAAGTGTCTTCAGGGATGTAGAGATTGAGTGATGGATTCCCCAGGGGGCCGTGTGTGTGTATGTGTGTGTGTGAGATGATGCCGTTGGCCGCGAGAGCCTCTTCCACGGCACCCGCAGCCAATCTAGCAACCGTAAGCAGCACCCAATCGCTTGGTTCGGAGCCGGGATCAGGGGGGGAAGGGGGGGTTGGCCCTCCAACGACAAGGGGCTCTCGGTTTGCTGTGGTTCTGCTCTGGGTGGTGTTGCGTGGCCATGCAGGCCGCTGCGAGGCGGCTGGCCGCGCGAGAGACTCACATACACACACACACGTACACGGAGGGGGACAAAATGGCTTTTTGTCGAGAAACGCGTGCTTCGGCGTCGTCATAATATGATGTGTAATTGCTCGGGATAGGCCTTTCGGGACCTCGGGGTTGCCTTCCTTGAATCAAGGACTCCCGGCACGAGCGTGCTCCCCCCCCCCCCCCCCCCCCCCCGCGCGGGAGATGTCTCTCAGTGGGAAGTCTCCAGAACTGAAAACAATGGGGAGAGGGCGTCGGTATGTCTTCGAGGAAACCGGGTCCCGTGCCCTCCCGTCCCCTTTCTCCCGGGCCGGCCGTGCCGAGATGATATCGCCTCGGCATCGGCTCTGCCAGGTGGTTAGAGAAACCCGGCGACATCCCCAGGGGCCATTCATGCTGGGTGTGTGTGTGTGCGCATGCCGGCGCCGAAGGATCGATCGGGGGGCCCGGCCAACCCCCTCTCCCCCCTCCCCTTTTCCCCGCGGGCACGCCAAGCCAACGAGCAGGCCCCAGGACCAAGGGGTCAGGACGGGAAGCTTTTTCTAGCCGTCGGACTTTTCGGCATTTATGCTGGTTGGCCAGCTTCGAACAAGGCGTCGAAACGCTGCCCCCCCCCCCCCCCCCCCCCCGCCGCCGCCGCCGCCCCGGCTGCGTACCCCTTTTCCCACGTAGCAGCGAACGGGACCCCGCATAAACCGACCCGGTAAAGTATGCAAGCCGTGAGCCGGTCGGTTATCATATCATGGTGTAGCAAGCATCACATTGGGGGGGAAACCTGAAATTGCACTTTTTTTTCCCCGGAAACGCGTGCTTTCCTAGGTCACCTTCACCGGTTTCCTCACACGTTCCGAGGGCGCAAACAAGTTGAGAGCTCCCCCCGGCCCCCTGCCTGTTCGACCATCAGTGAGCGGAGAAGAGCGGTTAGGCGAGTCTTTCACCAGACAAGAAGGAGGAGGGAGGAGGGGGGGCGCTTTTGTTTTTACTGTTCCGGGATGGTCGGCGCGACCGCGGTTTTCAGATGGGCATCTTGTCCCGGACGAAATAGAGGATAGACTTGTGCTAGCCACCTCCCCGGGTAATCAGAGAAGTTCCACGGCCCATGGAGAGGGCAATGAGCAGACATGAGGGTTCCAAGGAGCCCCCCCCCCCCCCCCCCCCCCTCTGATGGATGCTTCGAGGCCTGATTCTACTGGTAAAAAGCCTCGATGGCTTGTTCAGCGGCGCGTAGTTTTGTCCTTCCGGGCTTTGCGATGGTGTCTTACATGCTCCTATCGTAGCGTCTTTGCACGGCCTGGCGAGCACGCCCTGCTCTGGCTGATCTCTGTTCCTTGCTTGTGCGCATGGCGCGTCCCAGGCTTTATAATTGTGGAAGGATGTCTGATGGGGGTAACGTTGAATATACTACTTCAAGACTTGGAAGAGTTTATCAGCAAGTCATGCATGCGAAACTTCTAAACTAGTAGAGCTATTTTAGTAATCAACGACCCGAGACACTCCTAGTAGGGCAACTTTTATCTTTAAGCATATTAAGATAAATGTTGCACCGAACGCATCTAACACATACTTCTTATGGTTTGTTGACATCTTGATATTAGAGCTCAGTTCAACACCTCCGTTTGTATGCTATGAACCTCTCATAATACGCAGAGAACTTGGCTTATTTTCGTCTTGGTAATTACGTGGATATCGAGGGAGAATGTTACCAAGACTTGCTTACCATGTCCACATGTTCGTCAGATAATCCGATGCGGAACCGATTTTCGTCATTATTAGGCGGAAATCTCCGCGCTTTGCTGCGGCATAAAACCTTACTGTTGAGAAAGCGATGAGGTAAGACTTCCTTTGGCGGTTGGGATAGTAATCCTCCAATAGTCTTGTGGTGTCAGCAACCGTCCGATGGGATGTCGCCGGCCCCCGGGTTTTTAGTCACACTACAAGGCTTTCGAATCCATTCTGACACACCGAGCCCTCAGCCTCACCGTGCTTTCACCCCATTGGATAGTCCTCCGGCCTCTTGCTAACATGGATCGCCTCGTGATGCGGATTCGTGGTGTCAAGGAAGGCTGTGAATTGACTTCATGGGGCATACCACCTTGGCTTGGGCTTATGGGCGGAACAGCACCTGGAGTCGATGTCCGCCGCATATGCTGGACAGTTCGTGGAACCTGTGCCGGCCTTGTTGTATAAATACTTACATGGGATGACCGTACCCTGTGTTTTGAAAATTTCAAACCACTCCAAGTTCTCAATAACACACCGATCATTCCAAGCTAAGCTGTCATAAAATACTTTAAAATCTCATTTTCTACACGCATCCCACCGAAACCATGGTCGCGGTTCCAGTGGTTCCTTTGGTCTCTTTAGTGACCTTCATATCGAACACCATGTATGGCCTTCTCCTTATCGACGACGACCAGCTTGCCGATCTCACTCTCAACAAGAGTATCTCGCGAGACTTTCAGGGGAAGTGAGTTCCGCCCCGCCCAAACAAACTTTGCTTCAAAATAAGAGGTAGCCAACCGAATGTTTCTCCCATTCACAGGAAAGACGGAAAACCACTGGATTTCGACACCCTCCGCACCTTCGTGCACGAGTTCCGCCGCGACGTCACGGATCGTCAGTTGGTATCGCAGACATACCTGACCGTCTCGGAGAGCCACAACGCGACGAGCGGGACCGTGGGCCGGAACCTGTCCTTCACGGGAATCCGGGACGGCAAGCGAGTGCAAGGCAACGCTATCCACATCATCGATATTGCGTGGAACGCCGAGCTGGGCCAGAGACAGGTGATTGGGGAGGAAGGTGTCATCCAGCTGAAGGAGATTGAATGAATGAAGCAGCATTTTGATCAAGAGATGGGGGCCTTTCTTTTCATCGCAATCTAGGCTGCCCTAGTTGTCTATTCATCTTCCGTATGTTATGAGAAGCTGTATTAGCCTTATCTTGTGTGATAGATATTATACACAGTAGCTCCTGGGGCAGCCTCCAGACGCCGGTAGGTCGTCACATGACCTGACGGATGATAGGAGACGGCATTTCTTTGTAACATGACCTGGGAATAGCCTCATATGCGACATAGGGCCAAAAAGGCATTGTGCATTGATTGCCAAGAGCGTACTACAGGCATCAGCCTTGCATTTATATAAGGTTGTGAGTTTAACGCATAAACCCGTCCGTCTCCCCTCTCTTTCTCCTGTAGAGTAAGGTTTTGCCAAGCACCCACCCAATCATGTCTTCCATAGCCTCCGCTATACGCGATTCGTCACCATGCCCTTCTGATCCCATCGGACCCGAAGAATCATGATGCCATCTATAGGACTTACCCTACAGCCACTTCTCGACCGCAGCGCGTCCATGGACCAATCATCGGATTTATTTTGGGATGGCCTTTTACAAGGGTATGTACGTAAAGTTCTGTCATGCCAATCATGGTGCCTCTAGCCAGAGTGCGGCTGGCACTTAACTTACGATATCAGCCACAGGAAGGACTGTCAGGACGGATATAAGGCCTCGTGGGGGGCACGATCCCCCACTCTGGGCAAGACTATCTTGGAATTCTGCCCTTGAGGGACCAGGCGTGAGAATCCCCTCACTGCCCACACTATAGATGGCTAGACGTGTGACGCAACTCATAGTTTGAGAATTCAAACTTTTCTCGTCCCCCTTCTGACCCCTACACCTCAGTGTTCCTACGCGGTATGAAAAGTTCCTATTCTGGTCCCATACTTCAGAGATATAAGAGCTCGGACCAGCGACAAAGGATTTAGATTGGAATCTCAGAGGCAGGACAAAGATTAATGCTACTCAACCTCTACCCCTACCTTCCACCGGTCGGGAGCTGAACAGAGGAAGAATTGCCAGAAACGAAAAAAGGTTTTATTCGGGATGGATACCCTTGCGGCTAATCCGAAAGAGCTAATCTACTTATTGGTGGCCAGGTCCCGGATGGACCGGGACAAGCACTTGCCACGCAGGTGTGGGTTGTCCTGCCCACCAGAGCCCCCGACAATGCCTCGTGCCCTTTCTTGCCTACACTCCAAGGAACCCTCGCTGGCACATAGTGCTTAATGTCGGCGTGTGGCAGACCTCGCTTAATACATCATCTCTTCTACTACTACCCCCGTCAACGAATCATCACAGCGTATCCGAAAAGGCATAAAGACTGCGCACCCGCCCACCTAAAGCTTTTCGTTATTTTTATATCCTTCATTATACGAATTAGGCTAGTCTCATTTATCGGCATGAAGTTGTTAAAATAAACCTTATATATGCTAAGTTCCTTTTATTTTGTCGTACCCTTGAGCATTATCGAAACTTTATTGTTGAAGCTCCTTTATATAAGGAACCCTGGTCATCTTCCTTGCTTCCTCACTGCGGCCGCTTTCTTTTTTAGCACTGTTTAGGAATATTTAATTTGGGCAGTCTTGCTAAATTTTCGCTTTTCCCCCCTCGAGGGCAACTATATAAATGTACAGACTTCCATCGCATCTCAGATTGCTCCTCTCCTATCGCCCTCTCGGCTTCGCCTTTGAATGAAATGCACTACTTCCATCTTTTCCTGTTAGCAGCTGCAGCTCATGCCGCCCCCCGGCATGACAAAATAGAAGAGAGGGACGCACTTATTACGGGCGACGTCCAGCTTGGGGACCTTCCAGCGCTCATTGAGCCATGGCCGGGGTACTTCGAGGGCAAAGGGCCCAACGAAGCACAAAGCTCCAAAGCACGAAGCCTCGAGTCGAGAAGCCCAACGTCGGCCAATCTCTGCCGGGACCAACCGGGGTCTCCCCATGGCCAAGGATGGCTGCTGAAGCAAGCCGTTTGCGAGAGACAGGATACAAACGGCCTTACTTTCTGGTCCGACTGCGTAGGCAAAGCCGAACCCTCGGTCTCGATTAAACAAGCCCAGGGCTTCTGCGGCCAGGGCCACAGATGCTTCGAATTTCACGGTATGAACGAACAATCGGAGCCCGCCTACGACATCACCTGCGTGGACTCCCGCTCCATACGCGAATGGTTCATCGACTCCACCGCCAGCCACGACTATTACGAGTGCAGTCCCAAGTACATCAACCACATCCCGGGCAACAATGCCTTGAATATATCGTTACAAGTCAACGTACTCGATAACGCCAAGCTCAACCGAATCGGAGTGAAGGACATCTATTTCTGGATGGACGACAGAGTAAAGGTCGGCGTCGAGCGGGGCGACGACTCCACGGTGGGATCGGGCATCTTCACCCTCTATCACGGCCAGTGGGTGCAAGCCTGTGTGATGGTCAGCCCCGGGCAGATCATCTGGGCTGCCGCCGCTTTGACGGCCAAAACTATCATCTACTGCTCCCTGGGCCTGTGTGCCGGGGAACCGCCCTGATTACTTTCATTATGGGGGGACCGGACGAGGTGCCTGGCTCAATTGGTATCGGGCGGTTCAGACAGGGCGCACATGGACGCGCCAGCGTGAGGGAGCACGGCGGATACAGCTCGATGGATGGCCCGGCTTGGCATGTTTTGTAATGGGGCCAGCGCGAGGGAGCACGACGGATACAGCTCGATGGACGGCCGAGCCTGAAATGTTCTGTAAGGGGGCCTTCTGAGTGAGTCTGATGTCAAGGTATAATCGGTATCATGAGCACAGAAAGGAGGGTGTGCTGTGGGCTTCTAAGTGAATCTAATATCGAAGGGTGATAGGTATCGCGAGACCCGAAAAGACTGTGTTCAAAAGGAGAACAAGTGCCACGGCGCGTGGGAGCAACTAGGCAAAAGGACGAGAATCCGATGGCTGGTAATTACTGGGCTGGGGTAGGCATGGTGCGTGTCTCTCAGAATGCTTTCGTTTCTCGTTTGAGGTTGTCCGTAAACGTGCTATTGGACAGCGTACGGACAAAAGACGGCTGCTGGCATATTTTACCAAAGCATCCTCATTCTCCCCGAACCAAGCCATGCTCTCGTCGCTTACTTACCTTAGAAGGGCTGCCCTAGCCAAGACGAGGGCCAAAGGGGCCCAGCCGAGGTGGGGAGGGGATAGAGAGTAGTACAAGGCGGGATGATCTTGGCTCTGCGGCGCAGTGTGCTATAAATAGACCAAAGGCTGCACACCGCACGCGGGAAGGAAAGGCACGACGAACGAACCCTTCATCGCCGAGGCACCGGTGATCTACGCCGAACCGACATTTTGGATGATTCTGGCGAAAGCGCACCGCTTGTGCGTGGATGGCCAGGGTGACTGGGGCGAACCTGTTATTTGCGGTACTCCGGGGAAAGCAGCGAAAACGTCTTTCGGAATTTGCAGCACCCGTCCCTCTCTTCAACTTGGCAACGGTCTCTCTCGGCTTGGCAATGCAGCTACAGTCCATTGAAACACGAAACGACGGCGAAGGCCAAGCTCAGCCCTCCCCGGAAAGGCCAGAGACGGAAGACGAACAGGCCGGGCGGGACGCAAATAGTCCGACCCTCCTGAAGCGCTTGCTGGCCCCGTGTGAGTGGCCAGCGCGCTTCGTGGTGTTCTGGGTGTGTCCTATTCCGGCCGACAGGCCGTCAGGGGATCGGCTATTTTGGTGTTGGCGACAAAGATCACGACCACGTCGTCGCGGCTAATGACAGGTCACTCACTCCCTATCCAAGGCTCATCTTTATTCGGATCTCTATAATTATGCACTTTCTCCTGGTTGCTTTGTTCGCATTCCTCCCAAGACTCACGGGAGGAATACGGGGTCAGTCTTCTCCTTTCCTTTCTGTTTCGTACCTCCTACCCAATACGGATTTGCGTTTCGATCCAACACCATGCCCGCGAGGACACTGTCCCCAGCTACTTTCCATAGCCGGCGGTCGAGCCGGTCGACCGAGCCGCCGCCAATGCCGCCGCCACCAACGGGGACCGACGAGATCGTCTTCCCCAAAGTGTACGAGCACGCCTGGGGCACGACGGAGGCGATCCGGTCGGACCTGGAGCGGTCCCGCATCTTCCTCCTGCGCATCGCCAACATGGACGCCGACCCGGCGGCGCGGCGCGAGGTGCGCGACATCGTGCAGAACCCCCACCACCGCACCGTGCCGGCGCTGGCCGAGGCGGTGCGGGACCGCGTCTTCGGCGGCCGCCACGCCGCCTTCGCGGCGACGCCGCTGCTGCAGTGCGTGCGCTTCATGCTCATCAAGGCGCGCGTGGCCGAGGCCGCCTTCACGGCGCGCTCCCGCGCCGTCCTCGACTTCTTCTTCGACCCGGCCCTGGCGCGCAACCTCGACCCGGCCCCGGCCGACGGCGTCGCCTACGCCTACCCGGCCGCCCGCCTCAAGGTCGCCGTCGTCGGCGGCGGGCCCACGGCCTTGGCCGCCGCCCTCGCCCTCGCCGAGAAGGGCGCCGGCCAGGTCGAGACGCACGTCTGGGAGCGGCGCTGGGTCGTCGGGCCGGGCCCTACCGAGGGCCGCTCCGCCGTCGGCTACCCGCCCGGCGCCAAGCGCCGCGACCAGGTCGTCACCCTGCAGGACTCGGTCACGGCGCTGCTGTCGCCCGCCACGCGGCAGGCGCTCTTCGAGGGCCGGCCGGAGCCCGTGTGGCCCGGCTCCGCCAACCTCCAGATCCGCAAGGTCGAGGACCGGCTTCTCCGGCGCTGCCAGGCCGAGGAGTTCCGGGACTTGATCCACCTGCACGCCGAGGGGGTCTCCCGGGACGACCTCGCCAAGACGGGGGACTTCCACGTGCTGTTGGGCGCCGACGGCGCGGCGTCGTGGGTCCGCAAGGCCTACTTCCACGGCTACGAGCAGCAGCGCGGCCAGAGCTACGCGCTGGGGCTCGCCTTCGACCGCCCGGCCGGCCTGCCCTGGTCGCAGCCCCTGAACGTCTTCCTGACCCTGGGCCAGACGCGCTACCTCCTGAACGCGTCCGACTACGACGGGCGGGGGTACCTGAACATGCAGCTCACCGAGGACGAGTGGCACCGGATGTTGGCGGTCGACGGCCAGCCCGTCACCTTCGGGCGGCCCGGCTGCCTCCGGCGGCCCGACGGGACGGTGCCGCCCGGCTTCGCGCCGGAGCAGGTGTTCGCGCCGTCCGAGGACCGGGGCAGCCCGCTCTGGCGCAGCATCGCGGACGGCCTCAAGCTCTTCGGGTTCAAGGAGGACGAGGTGACCAACGTGGTGCGGATCCCCATCGCGGTGCAGGGCGTCGCCGAGGGCGTGCGGCGGCTGCCGGCGGGCGAGACGGCGCGGCTCCGGCGGCCGCACGCGCTGGCGGCCGTGGCCGGCGACGCCGCCATGACGGTGCACTTCTGGCCGGGGCGCGGGCTCAACAGCGGGCTCAAGGCCGGCCTGGCCCTGGGCGACGAGCTGGCGGCGGCGCTGCGCGGCGGCCGCTTCGTCGGCCTGCCGGCCGACGCCCTCCGGGGCTACGGCGCCTTCCTCGGCCGCCTGCAGGCCCGCGAGCACGACCGGCGCAGCCTGCCCATCCTCGACCAGTCCGGGGCCCCGGCCCTGCTCGGCTGGCTCATGGCCAAGGCCCCCGCCGTGCCCGACGCCGCCGCCGTCGAGTGGCTCGTCGGCGCCACCACGCAGATCGCCGCCCGCCTGCAGGCTCGCGCCGACTGGCCCTTCGAGCCCGTCGCCAGCGTCGAGCCGCAGGTCCGCATCGTCCTGCGCCAGCTCAGCCCCGCCACCCTGCGCGAGATGGCCGTCAGCTTCCCCTGGCCGACCCGCGCCATGGCCGGCGCCGAGGTCCTGCCGCCGTTGCGCGCCGGCGTCGAGGAGGACAAGCAGCAGCAGCAGCAGCGTTGGCTGCAGCAGCTCTGGGGCCTCCTTCGCTCCCGCGACGAGCCCTCCCCCGCCGACCCCCCGGTCAAGGCGCGCGCGCAGTCGCGCTTCGACGGCCGCGCCCCGGCCCCCGACTCGCCCTCGGCTCCTTTCACCCGCTTCGAGGAGGCTCCGCGGCCCCGGACGCCCGCCGCCCCCGCCCCTGCCGCCCCCCCGCTGAAGCGCAGCAACGGCACCCGCTCCAAGGCGCCCCCGCGCTTCCGGAGCGGCGGCGAGCCCGGCCCCCTCGCCGTGCCGGCCGCCGCCGCCGCCTTCGAGGCCCCGCGGCGGTCGCCGTCGCCCCCGGGCGCCGGCGGGCTGGGGAGAATGCTCAGCGTGGCGCAGCGCCCCAACCGCGCCTTGCTGGCCGAGGCCATGGCCTTGGCCCTCTTCCGCGTCGACGGGGAATAGGTTTTTCGAGGAACTGCAGTTTCGGCGTCGGATGATGAAAAAGAATAGGGTGGCATCATGAAGCGAGCGAGGCGTTTTTTGGAGGTGGACTGCATGAAAGGGGGAGTTCTGGATCACTATAGGCATCTTTTGTACATTTCGTTGGACTTGCCGTCGGCGGTCTTGATTCTTATCGTCATCTTTAGGGCGCCGAAGGCCAACTGCTCTGGCTAACTCGTAGGTTACTATTTTAATTTGTTAACGTTATCTTCAGTCAATTCTGTCAAACATCCAAACAGTGGACTGTCAGTAAAATATTAATTCCACGGCTTCCAGAACAGCCATACCGGCAAGCGTCTTTATCATAAAGTGACAATCGGTCATCATCGTAGGTATTTCGTATTTCTGAGGAAGTCAAGGCAGTCCACAGTACCTCCGTCTTTGCGAAAAAAGACCATATAGGACAGCTGATGGATGTACAACAGCTGTCAACCAAAGAAGAGAACAGCAGGCGCGGGAACTGTCTTAGGGGAGGAGACGTGACGCTCACGACTAGAACCATACAAAAGGCCTTTCCCCTCGCGCCCTGCATCACGTACTACTACATGTTGCAACCCTCGGGATCTTTTACTTTGCGCGACGTGTTTACCGGACAGTAAACGGCAACGTCAGAAGAAAAGAAAATTGGGTATTTTGAAATTAGTTATAGTCGCCTCATGCTCCGGGCCCGACCACCCCGAGCTTCCGGTTCCCGAAGAGGTTGCGGGGGTCGGTCGCCCTAGTTGCTTTTCCCCTTGGTGCCGCCGAGGGCGTTCTGCACGGTGCCGCCGATGCCGCCCTCGGTCGTGAACTGCTTGCCGACGAGGCCCTCCTTGTCCAGCGGGCCGCCGATCTTCTGGGCCACGCCGCCGAGCGCGCCCTCTTCTGCACGGGGTCGCCCAACGTGTTCCCCTTCGGTCAGATCCCACATTTTTGCTTGGCCGGGGGCGGGGGAAGGGGGGAGGAAAAGGGGGATCGATTCCCCCCCCCCCCCCCCCCCCCCCCTTCCCCTCGCTCCCCTCATAAACAAAAAAGGAAGGGGGGGAGGTCTTACCGGTAAACTGCTTGCCGATCATGCCCTGGGCGTCGAGCGCCTTGGGCTGGGGGTCGCCGACGCCCGCCGTCGCCGGCGTCTTCGTGGCCGAGGCCATGCCGCCCGTCTGTTTGGCGCCGGTGTTGGAACTGCCGTGAGCGGACATTGTGTGATGATGGTGATGCGTGGTTGGAAATGTTTCTGATTGGCTGCTTGCGAAGGGGAGAGGGGGGTCTGGTGGGAGAAAGGGTTGCACGCATAGATCGATGGACTGGGGTTGAATTTAAGTAATAAGGCGGTCCCTGGGACGCGAGGTCAAAGGGCTGGAGGGGCGGGCGGGCGGAGGGAGCGCTCCACAGCGTCTCCATGAGGTCATGATGAAGCAACCACTCTTCCCCTTCGGGGGTAATATCGATGACACCAATGTCTCTGGTCTCTGGGGTCAATGAGCCTCATTCCACTCATCCGTCTGCAGGGCGGCACCGGGGGAGGGGGGGCTTTTGCTCCGAGCTGCCAAGGCTGTGGGGTTTGCGGCTAACGAGCCGGTCGATTCATCATTCATAGAGCGGTCATGATTACTTAAGCCCTTAAGCGACATACGCTACATACTTGACATAGCCAAGACTTTCAGCATATCCCATAGTTCCATGTACAGTATGCCCCTGCTGATACTGGACCTGTTCTGCTCGCGCGAGAAGCATCGCTATGGCCTCTATTGCTACCGCCGTCATCGGTTGGCTTCGTCGCAGGCTTTGGTGAATTCCTTGAGAAGTGACTGGGAGTGACGGTCAGTAACCCACAGTCGCAGCGTCAAGAAGAGACACCTACCTTGAAATCATGATTGTCGAGGGAGCCAAAAACACGATTCTTGTCCATCTTGCGCTGCGTCACCCTTGGGCTCTTGATGCCGAATGCCACTCTCGCCAAGAACCGGGGGTCGTCCCGCACGTCGCATGCCTCCAGGACCGCCTTGATGCCGGCGAGATCGACATGCGGAGGAGGTTTAGGCGGCAGTACGACCGGCTTCTTCGCCTGACAGAATGTACAATGCCCACATGAGCTCCTTCCCTCAGGTAACCCCATGCCGAAGTGCTCCGCTAGGGAGAGAGCGAAGCATTGGGGGGCCGTGATGAGGTCCACCATCTCTCGTGCATGCCGAAGGGCGTCCTCTTCCCTTGACTCCATATCTGCATAGAGGTCGTCGACCAGCTTGTTCAGAGGCGCTTCTGCAGTAGGCAACTTCTGGAGGACTCGGTATCGATTCGACACGCCCGTACCTTTCAGGAAAATGATGCCTTGGTCGTGCCAAGAATTCAGCTTCCGGATTACATCGCCGCGAAGTAGTTTGCCGCCCGATACGGCGTCGTTGATGTCGAAAGCGTACCACGTTTTGGCCTTTTTTGCGTGCTTCAGGATGGCCTTGGCCTCGGGAGACTTGTCGTTTGCTGCCGCACCTGTGTACCGTCCTTTGTCCTCAAATTGGTACTTTGTGTATTCGGGCGTGATGGCGCGGATGAGGCCATGACGCAGCTCCAGGGTCGCAAACAGGATACTGAGCGGGCTGGCCCTGATGTCGTAAGTCTGCGACAGCTCGTGGTTACTGACTTTGATCACCTCGCCGTCCCGGGTGTGCGTGGTCTCCCGCCGAAAGACGTCTCCGAGAAGGGCGGACAGGGACCTCCGCGAGGGAAGGTCGCCGCGGGCAAAGTTTTCCTTCAGGTAAAAGTCGTCGTGGCAGATGTACAGCATGCAGTGGCCAGGCAGCCCGTCTCGGCCCGCCCGGCCAATCTGTTGGCTGTACTCCTCAATGGTGCCTGACACATCCCAGTGGACGATGTTGCGGATGTCTGCTTTGTCGATGCCCATGCCGAAGGCAATGGTGGCCACGACGATCCGAACCCTGGACGCCATGAAGCGGTCCTGCACGTCGGTCTTCTGCTCTGTTCTCATGCCGGCATGGAAAGCTATTGCGTCGAATCCTTGCTTCACTAGATCTTCGGCCAATAGCTCGGCTTGTCTCTGCAGCGTAACGTAAACCAAAGTGGACCCGGGGTACTTTTTCAGGAACTGGAAGAGCCTGGGGTACTTGTCGTCCTTGGTCTTGACGGCCTCGGCTTCGAGATGAAGATTGGGGCGGTAAGGGGAGGTCCGATAGACGTTCGACTTGGCCACACTGAACGCCGCGCAGATGTCGTCAGCGACTCTGGGTGTAGCCGTGGCCGTCAAACAGACAACGCGCTCTGCCTTGACTTCGTCGACGAATCGTGCGACCTTGAGGTAGTCGGGTCGGAAGGAGTGGCCCCATTCGGAGATGCAGTGCGCCTCGTCAACGGCTACCAATCGAATGCCGCCGGGAACGTGTTTCATGCTCTCAACGAAAACTTCGTTGTTCAGCTTCTCTGGGGAGCAATACAGAAGGCGGAGACGGTCCGCTCGTATCTCTGCGTTCATGGCCTGGAGCTCCTCGTACGACTTGGTCGAGTCGGAGCACTCGGCAGCAATTCCCTTGCGCTTCAATGCATCAGTCTGGTCTTTCATCAGAGCAATCAGCGGCGAGACGACGATGGTCAGGCCCGCCCTGTCGCGCGGGCTTTTGCTCTCCTTATCCAGTCTCTCGAACGCTATGGCGGGAATCTGGGAGGGGAGGGGAAGCTGGTCAGAGGAAGGAGGTTCATGAGAACTGATGGACAAGGACGGCCGGGCCCACCTGATAACATAGCGACTTGCCGGCGCCGGTGGGAAAGATGACGAGGGTGTTTTCGCCCCTCAAAACACTCTCGATGGCTCTCTCTTGCTCATGTCTGAAGCTGCTGTAGCCGAATTTCTCGCCGAGGAGTTTGCGGGCCAGGCCGACGCGGTCAACCTCATCAAGCTTCTGCCTCTTGCCCGGACCGTCGTCCTGGTGCGGGGCTGGCCGTTTGGTCGAGGTTATGAGCTCTTCGGGGTTGACATCATCAAACAAATCGTCTCCCGAATCAAAATCGTCGGCCATGTCGACGACGGCTGCCCACCTGGGGATCCCGGTACCCGGTACTTGGATGGGTAATGGGGCACAAGTCTTGGCCGAATGGGACGGGGAGGTCGTGGGGAAGGATAGGATTGCCGGTATGTATGTCACCTGGTTGGTGATTTCAGCGCCGACCCAAGAGATAGAATGTCATGAACTGTGGTTGGCCTGCTTAGGCTGGGTACATCATGGCGATGCGCGTACTTCCAATTTAGGTAGTGGGTTAGGTACCTATGTACTGAGAGCAATCCCTACCTCCAAAGAAGTACATACCTAAGGCAACCTGCTTTAGGTACATCTTGTGTCGCGTTGAACGCGTCTCGGTCGCGTACATGTGGTCCAAGCTCGCATCCTCACCTTCCAGTCCAGCCGGTCCGGTCCCAGGTGTCAGCTACTTATGTGATGAATGGGACAGACGAGCGCGTTGACGAGAAATAGGAAACGGGGTATAGTATCTGATATTTTATCATCTAGCGCGCCATTGCCGATACTAATCAGTATCGGAAAGAAACCATCATCAAGCAGAGACGAGGATCCTGGTTGTTGGGGCTCTTCTCAATGGCAGGCTAGGGAAAAGGTCGACGAGATCAATAACGCCAAAAATAGGGCCCCCCCCACTCCCATCATCCTAGCGCTCGTTTTAGGGCTCCCACTATTGTCAACAACCCATTCCCCATGGGATGGGATGGGATCCCATAGACCTATGGGGTCGGGATCTTTCTACCGAGGTAGGTAGGCGGATGTCAGCATGAAGGAGTGTGTCTTGTTCCTAACGGAAGCTGTGCTACAGTCGAGTACAAATGAGCGAGAGGCCCAAATCGGATGAGCCGACGGGAACCAGATGAAGCAATCAAGCCTTCTTCACCAACGCCCAAAGCTCCGCGTCTTGACCCCGGATGAAGATGGTACGGTGTTCCTCGCCGCGCGGGTGAGGCACGGGTGCATGAGTGGTCTTGCCGCCCACCTGGACCCAGCCCTGCCACTTGCCGGTGCTGCTGTCCCACGTACGAGCCCAGGCGGCGCAGTCGGTGCCCTGGTGCGTCGTCATGACGTACTTGCCGCCCCAGGCACAGGCCTTGGGCTCGCTCGTGGCACGGGCGCCGAGGCCCTCCCAGTCGCTCCAGCGGCTCCCGTCGTAGTGCTTGTGGTGGATGTCGTTCGCGGTCCCCCGGCCGAACAGGCTGATCTTGTGGGCCGCCGGCGCCACCGCTGCCAGCGTGTCGAGGACGACGCCGCCGAGGTTCTCCCAGTCGGACCACCTGGAGCCGTCCAGCCACTTGTGCCAGACCGCGTTGTCCTGGCCGCGGTTGAAGACGTCGATGCGGTCCGGGCCCCAGCACACGGCTGCCGGCGTGTCCATGGTCTGGCCGCCCAGCGACTCCCAGCCCTGCCACCGGGACCCGTTCCAGTACTTGTGCCAGACGGCGTTGTCCATGCCCCGGACAAACAGGTTCAGCCGGTTGGCGCCCCACGAGACGGCCGTCACGTCGCCCATGAAGCGGCCGCCGAGGTCCTCCCAGTCGGACCACTTCGACCCGTTCCACCACTTGTGCCAGCAGGCGTTGTTCAGGCCGCGGCCGAAGAGGTCGATGCGGTTTTCGCCCCAGCAGACCGACGTGACGTTGCTGTAGAGCTGTCCTCCCACTTCGTGAGGCGGTGGAGAGCAGCATCAGCATGTTTCTGAGCCTCGCTCAAGGCAGGGGCGGAAGAGGGGGGGGGGGGATTACTGTCGTTATAGCCTTGCCATTTCTCTTCGAGGGACCTCGCCCAACGTTGGTAGACTTTGTTCCCGCCCCCGACGACAAAAACGTCCGTTCGCCCGGGGGCCCAGCTGCAGACGCTAGGAGTGACTTTTCCACTGTGTCAGCTGTATGTGCAATGCGTGAAGAAGGGGTGTGCAGGGGGAAAAGAAAACCAAGGAGGGCTGACACTGGAAAGAACCCCCGAGATTCTGGTCGGTCGCCGATGTAGAACCCATCTTGAATGCGGCTATGAAAACTTTTTATAGGTAGAAATGAGGTTGGTGATTTGATTTCCACTGGAGTGATGTTGGACTTGGGAAGACAAGACTGGGGTTGACGGGGGAATGAGGGGGTTTTTATAGATATCTGCGGCCCCCGTCGCCCAAACATATTACCAGGACACTTCTCGGAGAAAACGAGCGCCCCCGAGTTGACTTGGCTCACAACTGGATGCATAGCCAAGGCTTCCGTGACATAGAAGCGACAGGTGACTTCACAGGAAGTCGTCAAATCGAGGGCTCCGGCGGCTACTAAGAAAACCAGGGTAGGTTGTGTCACACAGAAGAGACATGGCCCCCTTGCCACTTGGCTCGATAAATGGTGCCGCGTATAGGTGAGGCGGAACTGACCAGTCTTACGCGGCTCTATGTAACAGGTTCCCGGCCGCCGGCCGCCACGAGGCACACTATCCTATGATATTTTGATCTCATCGAAGGCAAGTAACCGAGACACTGTTCAAAGAAGAGAAACTACATCTATCCCATTAGTCCAGGCCCTCGACTATTCATTGCAAACCAGCAGCGGTTGAGAGATTTCCCCTCTAGTACTAACTTACAGGGCCAACCATCTGATAAATCTCACCGAAGTGAGTACTCATACGCAAAGAACAGTACTCACCTTGGTCCGGAGCCGGGTTACCTTCCCCGGCTCTTCGTATACCTTGCATGAAGGCCTGCATTCTCAATGCAGAGACGTGGCAGGTGAGAGTCATATCGCCTACCGTGTCACCAATCAAATTGCATGGTCATTCAAGGGCGTGCCGCCCCGTGCCGCCACGCGCCGTTCCGTGTCTTGGATGCTTTAATGCACTATTTACTAGGATGAGCAGCCTCAGGCGAGAACGAGAGTCCAATTCGAGCCCGCACTGGCATCGTACGTCTCGCCACCAAAAGGAATCAGGACCGGCGTTCGACCCCTGCACAATGCGTTTTACCCGTATGCCGAGGACTTATTGCATGCTGCTAGCTGACCGCCAGTAAGTTCTGAAGACACGGAAGCCCGTCTCTTCTATCTTTTCCCCCCTCTAGTCCATTTGGCGGAATAGCCGTCGGAGTACAACTGCTTTGAGCATCGCAATCAGCCCCCTCTGCCGAACCGTGCGAGACTTCGTGAGTGACTGCACCGCCGCGGGCTTTACGGCCGTTCGGGATAGGCGACCTGCATGTTACGAAGGAGGGGGCAGACAGGGCAAATGCGGTGGTTGGATATTCCTGTTACATCTCACACCCGTCCCAGGTGAAACGTGACTTTGCAAGGCTCACGCCCTTACACTTAGTGACACCCTGACGTTGAGATCAGTTGGCCTTTTGGCCATCGTGGATCTGGACACCCGCAGCCGTCGACTACCCCTGTCAAGCGTACGCTCAGCGGTCAACCACAGGTAGCTCACATTCACAAGCCGTTGCTGGTGCTTCTTGAAGGCATTACCAGTGCTGGTCATCGCCTGGGAAAAGAACAAGGAAAGAATTGCCGCGGGTTGAGAATACGAGTAGCTTCGCTACGGCCGCTCCCAGCCACAGGCGCTGTAGCACGGTCATGCCCGTCTTTTTGTTTACTGCGCCTACTACCCTTGTGAAGTCTTTTTGTATCTCTACATTTAGCTTCTATACGAAGGATGCACTAGCACCAGCAAATAAGCTTTCGAGCATATATCGAGTGTCTTGGCCTAGAGCCGTCACATGAATTTCTTAAAATTTATAATGGTAATGCTATGTGTCATCACTCATCAAAAAGAGATATCTAGCTGACGAAAGTTTGTATACGGCTGACGCTTAGTTCTGTTACGGAAATTGGATATTCAAACAGGCAAGTGACAATACCACCTGGACTTTCGCCTTTTCTAAGACCCAGCTGACAACCCCAGCAGTGCAAGTGTTGTTAGGAACCGCCGCGAGTTTCATAAGAATTGGCTGTAAGCATTGGAGCGACCATGCGAGGTTATGAGCAACTGAGTACTTACCCAGTTGTGTTTTATACCGCTGTTCATCACTAGCTTATACACATATTATGAACCGTGCTACATCTGTATTGGGCTGGCTTCTCCAGCGCTTTTGACATTTCGGACGTTTCGTGCGAACTCTATCGTGCCCGGGCGTACGTGAGAGCGTAGGCCAGAGCAGAGGGAAGCTACGAAGAAGGGAGATCCACGAGACCTAGCCTTCGCGTCTTGGAGGTAAACTGTTAGTTAGCATAGTCTGAGAGGCATTGAGGAAATCAGCTTTTTTTTTTCATTGAGTTACGATGGATGAATGCAAGAAATCTTTAATTTTGAGACTTTGCGCCTTCGGAGAGCTTGAAGATTGGCCCAAACGGGGAATATGCCGGCTCACGATGCGGTCGCCTTGTCAGCATTAAGGTCCGTATTCCGGCCCCTCCCGATTCCACGATACTGGCCTATGAATCTTCGGACAAAGGCGCTAGTTCTCCCGGCTCGCGGCACTTCCCCGCTGTCTGCCGCGGAGCTATCCGGGCTGAAAAAAAAAAAAAGAAACTGTTGCACTGTGATTCGCGGGAAGTATACTCTGGCGGCTAAGGATGCAGACGATTGGAGACATTGTCGGTTGAAAGGGAGTTCAACGCTGCAGAACAGTTCTGCACGGAAAGTATCCCCACATCCAGGGCACTCGCCTCATTGGCGCGGTAAATAGAAATTTCTCCCCTTTCAGTGCCCTCGTGCCTTCAACTGGGAAACCAAACTTGCCGACACCGGTTGAGACCCTGCCTCCGTTTGCCTATCTTGGGCCAAATAAGGCAAACACTGATGTAACTAACGTGTAGTCACAGGCAACGGTGGTTTCAACCTCTCACGCCACCATGTGTGCTTCGCTTGCTGTTACCAGTCGAGAGGACCCAGGCCCCAAAAGTTTTAGACTGGAATGGCTACTTTAATACAGTCTATATAGTTTAAAGCTATGATTGGTCACTCAATGCGCCATATCCGTTACCGGTTCGCAGCTCTTCTGCCGTGTCCCATGGTAACGTTGTGAAGCTACAGCCTCAGCTTCAAAATGCCCCGGGTGCCATGGTAGCCTGGGTCAAGTAGCCATATACTCCAGCGGGACTTACTTGGCTGGCCGGCGGGCTTCAATTCGGTCTTCTGGTTGGCTGCTACCGATACTGAACAGCGCAACTGGTATGCAACATTCCCCAATCAATTTCACGCTTCCCTCATCCCTCCTCCACAGAGTTAGTCTGCCCCATTTCGGAACTTAACCTAGAGATAGCGCAGACCAGCGGAGAGACTTCCCGGTACCTCATGGGGTCCCTTGAGGGTACGGGCGCCAGACCGTCCGTCCTTACGGGGGAGAGCCCAGCACGAAAAGGTTTCATCGTCTCTTCTTACCAACGTCGACCTCGGACGTCAGCCGACAAACTCAGCGCCGTGCCTCATAAACAAACTCAGCGCTGTGCCTCATGAAGGCGAAGAAGGCGGGGAAAATACCACCCGGGGAAAATTCGTCCCATATCTATCCCAGCACAACCGGGGGGGGAGGAGGGAACAACTCGGGCCTTGGCGTTACCAAGCTGGCATAAAGGCGTCAGTCAACCTAGGGCCGCCACCCACCACCAAAATTACCCCGGCGAGATGGCACCCTTGGCTTTTCCGCGGCTCTACAGGTCCGGGGACCCCGGCTTATGGCCTCAAACCTCCCCCCGCATGTTCGGTGTCTGTATCTGGTGGCGGGCGTTGGCCCACCAAAGACGACGCTTGAAGGTTGAAGGGAAGATGCTTCCATTCCCAGCGTCCCTTCGAGAAGGGACGCTGGTCTTAGCTACCTATCTTATTGCTTATGCCAGTTGACATGTGATCTATATGCCGTCCTATAGTATCTATTTGAATTTGGTAATCCAAATGCCGCTTCTCCCGGCCACCCGTGAGCGCCGTCTGGGTAGAGCTGATAGTTGAAGGGGATGACTCCGATCGAATCGCTTTTCTGAATCCTATGCAACGGGCACGCCCAGACCGTTCCGAGGGCAATTCAAGGGCGTGGAATGCGGTCTAGTGAGCCAAGGTAAAGTCTAATCGGCTCTCTCCGTGTCGCTTAAGCCCCGAGCGACACGGAGTTTGCAAGCGCCATCCGCAGGCAGTGTCTCGCGGAAGGCTCCGCAATGAACCTCCTCGCGCGCACTGCCGGGGGATAATATTAATAGGAACGAATCCCTTGTTAAGATCTACTACACTACCAATCCCAAAACACCCAATATCTCATCCTTCGTTCGTCCCCCCGTCTCTTCTACCCTACTCTCTTCATCCGAAACGCACGTCGCACTTGGACACGATGGCTGCCCCCCGACTTATCAGATGGATCCTCATTTCCTGGTTGTCTCTCATGGCGTCGTCCCTCGCCATCCCCCCGGAAGAAAGGGCGATTGAAGAAGTGAGCCCCGAAAGGGCGCGGGAGATGGGTTTCCCTGGATACAGAGACATTGATTCGGCCGACAACGCCATCGCCGATAACCCCATGGCCAACATGACCGGTTTAATCGATATGAGTCTTACCAAGCGCGACGACATCAACTTTTATTTGGCTGGAGCAGCCGCTTCCACATGCCCCATAAGCGGCGCGCAAAATACCCCGATCGAGGCATTGTGCGTAGTCAATCCGGATTCGCATAGTCTCAAGGTTCAAACAACTAGTAAGCAGAAATCCCGATCGCTTATAATCATATTACTAATAATGCTAGATCGACGGTGGTCGGTGTATGTTCCTCCCAATACTGGAATAACATTTGTCGGAGACGGGGGCTCTATTACAACGACGATAACAGTACGGAAAGACGTATTAATTTCGAGCGAGTCAGTATAGTTCTACACCTCTTTGATGGCTCGGAAGTAACGTCAATATATCTTCTAGTTATTGTTGTACTATTACCTGGGCATGGACGAACAAATTCATCACCGCTGAATTCAACGGGATATGGACAACCATCCCTGATATGCCGCTGGCCAATCCGCCGCTTACTGCCACTGAGAATTGCATAACACATACTCCAGGTCTTGCCGGTTGCTCGAGTAGCGCTCTAATCACTCGAAACACGTGTGGAACTGCGACCGTTACATGGCAAATGGGAGGGTAATCGTCACCCGTTTCGTTGGGCGCTGGGTACTTGGCCACAACAGCAAGCTGCCAGTCTTGTACGTCAAGGTTCCGCGCAGGCCAATGTCCCTGCCGAAAACGCTGGAAATGGGAAAGGATACCAACGAACCCAGGGCGGTGGTGGTGGTGCGACAGTATGTCAGGATTGGATGCCTAGGTGGCTTGTTTAGGAAACAGCAGACGTTTTGCGATGCACGGAGGACAACTTCTTCCTGGTGGCGACCTTGTGGTCAGAAAAGCACTTCTAAAAATTCACTTCTTCCTCCAGAAGCTTTCGCCCGTACACATGTACCTTATTAAGTCCGCGCCTTGAAGAGGACACGGGGCCATGGCTCACGGGGTTTATCATATCCATGCTACGTAAGACACAGAATCCGGCTCATCTCATGGCCCAGGTACTCTGGGAACTTCCCTTGAGTTATTGAAGAGAAAGCATAGTTCGGAGCGCCTTTTGCTATAGTCAAGGGAGCTTATATAGGGAGCAGCTATTCTCGATGTTAGCCAGGGCCAAGATTTGGTTTATGAACCTTCCTTACGAGGGCTTCAGACCATAAGAAATTGAAAGAGTCCCTGTTTCCGCCTTTTGACCTGATCAGTCTCTCTGGCTAACTTGTAGAATGCACCAAGCCCAAATGCTATCCTCACCTCCCTTGGGGTAGTTTATCAAGTCGAACTAACCCCTGAAAAGCTTTATTGGGGTCTTGAACGAAAGGGGACGAGCCTCTCTGGGGGCGTCTTGGATATATGCATGGAGCACTGGTACATGACTTAATTATATTCATCTCGATGGCATTGCCGGATCCCCCACCACTAGCCCACTTGCTGGCTTCTCGTAATTAAAAAAAAGAAATCGTTTTGGGGCCCAGGCGAACCAACCCCATCAACGCCACCTTCTGATCGGCTTGGTGATTGGAATTGTCTGTTCCAGGAGCTTTAGACGGCACCCCTATCAACTGTCGATGACAAGCTTTGACACCGGATACCACTATGATTCCTTCCTATTCCTGTATCATCACTCCCGTCCCGTTTAGTGCCCACAAGTAAATAGTCGAATTGTCCCCAGTGGTCTCCTGTTATAGTATTGCACCAATTTGCTGTTTTAGCACTGCTTTTCATTGACAGTATGAACGAATGGAACAAGGAAGACCACTCTGCCGAGGCACACTCACGGTCAGTATCTCTGGTTTCACGCTCACACAAAAAGGAGATATCCTCCCCGGCCTCTCGGGCCTTGGATCTGTTTCGTCTTGAGCAATGCAACGTTCTCTCGGCTCCACCGCCCATCTACAAGATTTCGGGATGGTGAGAAAGTAATGCTGCTGCCGGAATTCCACAGCTCTTTTTTTCTGCCTACAGAAAAGTCACGAGCCTCGAGGGTGGTCACGGCGAGAAAGCAGAGAATAGGAACATGCGAGAGAGCGATAGGAGACCTATATCGGGACGAAGTGATATGAATGGTGATTTGATTAATTAGCCGTAGCCAGAAAGTCCAAGCCTCGCATAGGATTTGGGTTTTTAAAAACGGCCCGGCCAATCCTGACTCGACGCACTCGTCAGTTCAAAGTTGGGCACCAGGATTTCTGTGACGGTCGGGTTTTACAAGCAGCCCCGGCCACTTACATCTCATCCAATGTTATCTAAGCAAGCTCGTCCGCCAAGAGGGAACTTCGACCCCTCAACAGGTACAGGCCGAAGCGGGGGTGCCGCGCTTCGGCCTGCACAAGGCCCAGCAGCAGATGGATGTCAGCAAGCCTGCTGTCGCGTGGGAGAGGCGGGCATGGACAGCTCCGACTCCGTACCGCTCCGTTGCCGTCGCCCCCAGGAAACAAAAAGACCATGTCGTCGACTTGCGCGCCGCCGCCGGACGGGCGGAACGTGCTGCACAGGCTGCCCGACGAGCTGCTGATCGGGATCCTCGAGCTGGCGCCCAGCGTCTCGGCGCTCTGGAGCCTCGTCAACAGCAGCGGGCGGCTGGCGGGCGTGTTCCGGCGCTACGGCGCCCAGATCACCGAGGCGGTGCTGCGAAGCACGCTGCCCCCGCCGACGCAGGGCCTGGCGAGGGCGGTGCTGCAGCTGCGCGCCGCCCGTTACCCCTCCAGCCTCGCCCAGGCCCGGGAGGCGCCCTCGTTGCGCCCCGGGCCCCCCATTGGCGCCATGGGAGCCGACGCGGTCCGGGACGCCGTCCGTTTGGCGCACAAGGTGAACATCCTGGCGCACGAGTGCATCCGCCACTACATCCACCACTGCACGCGCATGCGCGCCGAAGAGCTGGCCGACCCGGCCCTGATCGCCTCGGGCGTGGGCGCCCATCAGACGCTGGGGTGGAAGCGGCCGGCCGGCCGCCCGCAGCGGCTCCCCGACACCGGCGCCCCTCTGGTGGTGGAGGAGCAGCTGGTGGCCCTGAACCTGTGGCGGCTGCAGTACTATCTCGAGGTCCGGGCCGCCCTGGACGCCGGGCGCCTCGCGTGGTCGGCCGAGGACTGCGAGGCCATGCGGAGACTCGGCGCCCCGCAGTTCCACCACCTGGAAGTCAAGAGCTACAAGCGGGAGCAGCTCGAAGCCGTCATGCGCTACGTCGGCGCCGCGTGGGCCCGGCAGCACGGCGACGGGGACATGGCCAGCCTCCCGCGGCCCACGACCGCCCATCCGTTCGACAACCCGTGCGCTCCCTCGCCCCGGCTCGTGCTGCGCCTGGAATTCAAGCCGCGGGGCTGGGCCTTCGTGACGGGGATCCCGGGCGACACCAACTATTCGCCTCTGTACGGGGTGACGCTCGGCGCGTACCGGAAGTACGGGTTCGCCGTCTTTCACGACAAGCGAATGGTGGACCTGGGGCTTCTGCCGCCGTAGACGGAACGCGGACAAGGGGGATGGAAAGCAAGCAGCCAGGGCGTTTCGTCCGATGGTGGTCTGTCGTACCTTTCGTGGTGAGGTCCTGTCGGAGTTGGTCCATCACCAGTGGCCGGCGCCACCAACGGAGATCCCATCTTCCCACCATCACACAATCACATGGTTGCTGGGTTCCAACATAGGCATGGAACCCGAAGCCCAAGTTCGCTGTGAGTCTGTTGATTGGCTGGGTGCACTATGCAACAGGGCACCAACAGGAGGCGTGAACAGGGGGGGGGAGGGGAGACTCGCAGAATACGATGCATGTTTTTTGTTCACTTGGTGATAGCCCGCCCCAATTGATAAGTTCAGTACCTAAAGTACCTGTACGAGCCTGCAAATGGAGGCCACCTTTCCCATGGGATCCCATCACGGGGGACCTGCTTTAAGGCGGGGCTCTGCTTTTACGAAGGTTCATGTTAGAGGACAGCACGAGAGAGCGGGAGGGGAAAAAAAAAAGGAAAAGAAACGAATCCCGTAACAACGGAGGACCTTCCATCTCAGATTGTGGCCGCCAATGCCCCCCCTATATAAAGTATGGACTGGTAGCTCACATAAGTAAGGTAATCAGTATTAGAGTAGCCATCCATATGGAACACGGGATAGGTGCATGCGCTGCCACCCCACAATATGTAGATAGCGCAGCGAAGTATTCTTCTTCCACTTCTTCTTCTTGTTCTTCTTCGTCCTTTAGGGCCACCGGAGGGCTTGGCAGTAATCCACTGGAACCCACCCCCTTCGTCATTTAGACCACGCCCCGACTTGTCGTTTCAACGTGAGACGAGGACGCATTCTCGGTGCACACGATAAGGAACAGCCCACTGCCCAGCTTCCACCCTGTTGTTTGTATAGTACATACCTGTCTGTCCCTGCGCTCATCCGCAGCTTCCCTGCCACCAGGTGCTGGCCCTCCCGCCCATTGTCGCTTCGTCCGTCTCCAGCCCCGTCGTCGGCCTTTGCTCCTACTTCTCTTCTACGGTTTTGCTTTTACTTCTGCTGTCGACCCGCCGTCATTCGTTCGTAATAGAGCATATTAGCGTGGAGACATCCCGAGACCGTCTTGGGCCGAATCGATACGCATGCGTTTGGGTCCCAGACCAACGCCCACCGACCCGGCCACAAACGCTCGCCTGACCGACTTCGTGTCACCACCCGTCATCGCCAATCTTGGCCCCCTTCCCCTTTCTGCTTTCCCGACCGCGCGACCGACCACCGCTCTCGACGAAGACGACGACGACGACGAAGACGACGAAGACGACCGAGACGATCAAGACGACCAAGACTCTCCCCCAAGAATGCGATACAATGGCTAGCACCCAGAGCCCGTCCCCCGATCCGCAATCGTCGTCTTTCCTGCGACGCCGCCTCCCCACCCTCACCAGCAGCTCGTCATGTTCCTCTCTGCAAGAGATGCCCCGCACGAGGAAACTGCGCATGCTGGTCGCCGCCAACGGCGCGCGCGATGTTGCCTATGCGCAGGCCGTCGCCGTGCGGCTGCTCAAGGACTCGCAGATCGAGACGCGCGCCCTCGTCGACGAGATCCCCCTGCGTCTGACCCACGACATCATCGTCATGGAGAACCGCAGCCTCGCTACCCTGGCCATTGACGCCGACCACAAGACCCGCGAGGCCATAGAAGCCGCGCGCCAGACCGCCCACGACCTGGTCGACTGGGCCGACCTGCTCGTGCTCGCCCCCATCGACGCCGACCACCTGGCCAAGATGATGACGGGCATCGCCGACACGCTGCTGCTCGAGCTGCTCCGCGCCTGGGACGTCTCCAAGAAGATCCTCCTCGTGCCGGGCATGTCGACGCAGATGTGGGAGAACCCCATGACCAAGAAGCAGCTCAGCAAGATCAAGCGCAAGTGGAACTGGATCAAGGTCATGGCGCCCATCCTGTGGCAGTACGACGCCGCCCACCCCGCGAAACGGACGGTGACCTGGGACGGCTTCAACGACCTCGTCGGCATCATCAAGAACCAGGCCGAGCTCCTGAGCCTCGGCCACGACGTCGAGGTCGCCGCCCAGCAGGCGCTGCACACGGCCGAGCCCAGCCGCGTCAGGACGGCCCTGCCGCCCGAGATCTGGACCCTCATCTTCGACTACGTGGGCGACTGGGAGCTGGCCCAGGCCCTCGGCGTGTACACGAGCCTGCGCACGCCCACCGAGTGGAGCGCGGCGCGGCGGGCCAACCTGACGGACCCCGCCGACGTCTACATGCACGAGCTCGAGTGGCTGATCCTGTCCTGCCCCGGCTCGGCCGCCATCTGCCAGAAGCTGTCCGAGGCGCCCAAGGGCCTGCGCTACCTGTCGTCGCTGGCGGTCAAGCTCATCATCAAGTTCTCGCAGACCGAGGTCCTGACCTACCTCGAGAACCACCTCAGCAAGGTCTTCTGGGCCTCGTTCAGCTCCAAGCTGCTGCCCAACAAGGCGTCGGGCGTCTACGGGCGGCTCGACGTGCTCGACTGGTGGAACACGTCGCCGTCGTTCCTCAAGAAGGAGTACGACGCCGAGGCGCTCGACAACGCGTCGCGCATGGGCTTCGTGCACGTGCTCGACTGGTGGCGGCGGTCGGGGCTGGCGCTCAAGTACACCGAGGCGGCGCTCGAGTCGGCGTCGGCGCGCGGGCACCTGCTCGTGCTCGAGTGGTGGCGCGACGCGGCGGCGCAGGACGCGCGCCTCGCGCTCAAGCCGGGGCGCAGCCTGCTGACGGCGGCGCAGCAGGGCCAGGCCGCCGTGCTGCGCTGGTGGGAGTCGTCGGGCCTGCCGCTCGCCCACGGCGAGGGCGTCTGCAAGATGGCGAGCGCCCACGGCCACGTCGCCGCCCTCGACGCCTGGCGCGAGCTCAAGGGCGACAAGCTGGCCTTCGACTCCCAGGTCCTCGTCGCCCCCACCCGCCAGGGCTACGTCCACGTGCTCGAGTGGTGGCGGCGGTACGCCCGCGGCGAGCCCGCCGCCGCCGGCCGCACCGCCCACCGCGTCGAGTACAAGACGTGCGACATCGAGGAGGCCCTCGAGGACGCCATCGGCGACTCCCGCCCCGTCCGCGTCTGGTGGGCCCGCAACGGCCTGAACCTCGGCCTGCTGACCAGCGAGTGGATGAAGACCAAGTGTCTGTGATGGACGTGCCGGTCCAACCGGGGGGGAAAGGCCTGTAAATAGGGGGAAGGGGGAGAGTACAAAGGAATTTGAAAAAAAAAAAAAAAAAAAAAACTACGTTAAATCCAGTGCCGAGTTTTTCACGTAGCTCCGTAGAATTACTCATGCATTCTACTCACCCCTTGCTTGCTATTGTCATGTTGGAGGGCTCGGGATGGTATCTAACGTCCATACCATACAAGATGCCATCGTTGCCTTGCGGACTGATCTTCTTTGACCAGACCCCCTTCCGCCCTCCCCTCTCCTTTCCTGCCCTTTTTTCCATCGTCCTCTCTGGCAAAAGGTAATCGGCCCAAATCGTCATCTCTACATGAATCATCAACCCCCCCTCGAAGTCTTTTGGGACGCATGGGGCCGTTTGGGTTCCGGCCGTCATGGCGTACGGGATGCCATCGTTGCCCCGCTGAACGAATCTCGGCGATCGCACACCCCGTGGAGCGGCCCGAGAGCCGGGTCCACGTTCTTTCCCCCCCCTCCCTCCCCCTGGTTGCATGGTGTCTCGTCATTGCGGGATAGCGCCGGGCCGCCTAGGCGAAGAGAGACGGCGCGTGCGCGCTATACAGGATGCCATCGTTGCCCTGCAGCGGGGTGTGGTTTGGCCTCGTCCCCAACCCTCGTGAGCTGGATGCCCGTGGGGGGGGGGGGGGGGGGGGGGGGGGGGCATTTTCGGGCCCCAACCGCCCGCTCCTCCCCTTTTCTCCGTCCGTCCTTTTTGTCGCGCCGGCTCCGCGACGCCCGACTAGTACTTCTCGCCCTCGAGGATGGGCTTGGCCTCGTCGGAGCGCCACCAGCTGACGCCGGCCTCGCCGGGGTAGGCGAAGCGGTCCATGCTCTCGGCCTTCATCTCGACGCTGTAGCCGGGGTTGCGCGGGGTCTGGTAGTAGCCGTCGCGGATGACGGCGGGGTGGAGGAAGTGCTCGTGCAGGTGGTCGACGTACTCGAGCACCGAGAGCCGGCCGCTGACGCAGACGTAGTCGATGGTGCTCAGGTGCTGCGTGTACTCGGGCAGGCCGACGCCCCCCGAGTGCGGCACGATGGGCGTGTTGTACTTCTTGGCCATGAGCAGCACGGCGAGCACCTCGTTGACGCCGCCCATGCGGCAGGCGTCGATCTGGCAGACGTCGATGGCGCCGGCCATGAGCAGCTGCTTGAAGACGACGCGGTTCTGGCACATCTCGCCCGTGGCGACGCCGATGCCGTGCGGGCGCAGCGCGTCGCGCACCGCCTTGTGGCCCAGGATGTCGTCGGGCGAGGTGGGCTCCTCGATGAACCACGGCTTGAAGTCGGCCAGCTGCTCCATGTAGGCGATGGCCTCGGGCACGCTCCAGACCTGGTTGGCGTCCACCATGAGCACGTTGCCGCGGTCGTAGCCGATGACGTCGCGCGCGATGGTCAGGCGCTGGCGGTCCTGGGCCACGCTGCCGCCCACCTTGAGCTTGAAGTGCTTGTAGCCCTTGCTCAGCGTCTCCTGCAGCAGCGCCTTCATCTTGTCCTCGCCGTAGCCGAGCCAGCCGGCGCTCGTCGTGTAGGCCGGCACGGCGCGGCTGTCGAGGGCCTCCTGCAGCCGCTGCGCCTTGCCGGCCTCGACGCCGCGCAGCAGCGCCACGGCCTCGTCGGGCGTGATGGCGTCGGTGATGTAGCGGAAGTCGATGCAGTCGACGAACTGCTCGGGCGTCATCTCGGCCACGATCTGCCACACCGGCTTGCCCAGCACCTTGGCCCAGAGGTCCCAGATGGCGTTGACCACGGCGCCCAGCGCCAGGTGGATGACGCCCTTCTCGGGCCCGATCCACCGCAGCTGCGAGTCGTTGACCAGGTGCCGCCACGTCTGGCCCCAGTGCGCCACCAGGGACGACAGCGTGCGGCCCTTGATGCGGTCTGCCACGTGCTCGATGGCCGCGCACACGATGTCGTTGCCGCGCCCGATGGTGAAGGTCTGTGTGGCGCGCGCACGCACGTGTTAGCCGGGACGGTCGCGCGGGAGGAGCAAGAAGACCCAGGCCGCCGGGAAATTAAACCAACTCACCATGCCGTGGCCGCTGAACTCGGAATCGGTCTGGAGGATGCAGTAGGCCGACGAGTAGTCGCCGGCGGCGTTCATCGCATCGGATCCCGTCTTGTCCAGGGACGTGGGAAACCGCACGTCCCGGGTGGTCCAGCCGGTGATGGTGATCTCGGGCATGTTGCGCAAGTGACGTGACAAAAGGCGATGTCGACGGAAGGAGGGGTGAGGGGGAATAGGGCACTACGAGACGAAGCAAGCCACGGCAAGGGAGCGCGTCGCTGGCAATAAATGAACGGTCAGAAGTCGGCGGCGGGGAGGGGAAACCTGCCCGAGTCCATTTATTCTTCATTACCTAACCCCATCTCCAAATCGCCCCTCGCGAGGGGTTTCGTCGTGGGGGAGACCTCATCGTATCCATCGTGGGGTAGGTACGGAGTATGGACGAACCAGCCGGGGATTAGAGAGCTCCCATTGGTGGAAAAACATCGCCGGCGCGGTTTGGAAGGGGGAAAGTGGACGACGGCCTCGACAATTCAGGCAGTCGCCCGCCCAGTGTAAATAAATCCCCCCTCCATTTACCCCATGGGCCGGACACGGATCAATGGGTCTAGACGCAGACAGCGAATTTCACGAGCCCGCCAAGGCCGTCTGGAGTCGCCGAGGTGGTCTGGATTTTCCGCTCCGGAGCCGGAGCGAAGGGAAGGTGCATTCGCTGGCATTCAGGCCGAGTCGGCGACAACAGGATGGGCTTTCTCATCCATGGATGGCAGAGCCCCTCGGACTTCCCTCTTCCTGACCGGCTTACGTGAAAGCTACATATCCTGGTGTGGGTGGCAGAGAGGCTCTCGCATTAGCCTCGTGGCGGCCTCGCCGGTGATGGCTGGTGTATACGACGAGCCTTTGTTGTGTAAGACTCGCGTTGAAGCTGAAAGAGGTAGACACTTGGTCCAGTCAAGCGCCTATCTACCTAAGTACTTTACCTGACCTAAGAGGTAGGTATCTACTTACGTTTCCTCCACCTTGGCTGGACTACCTGAACAACCTACCCAAGGCAAGCAAGAAGTCTGCTGCAGGCGGGCACTTTCGGGGCTGACGCTGCATGCGTTGCGTGGGTTAAGATGCGCATTATTCTCCTCTACATAGGAGCTCGTGCTTGCAGCTGATCATGCGCAAGCAGTGGACGCTACTTTTGGAAGGAATTCCGCATGAGGGAATACCCAGTGCCCGTGCCGTTACGCATCTATCGTCCCCGAAGCCCGTTTCTTTTGTTTGCCACGAGATGTCGGATGTCGCTCTCACGTGGGCGGCCTTCCCGGTCGATCGAAAAGCGATCAAAGGACGCAAAGCGTGGCGACTTGTCTTGAATCTCGCGCCGCTTGACCTGGGTCTCCAGACAGGAAGTTGGGTGGCCGGACGTGACGATCAACTGGAGGTATTGCCCCCGCGGCACGGACTTATGACCCGCGACTGAGGCGAAAGGAACAATACGCTCGAGGCCACAACTCCGGCCGGCCGTGCCATATCGCGAGTCCGCTTCCAACCAGTGGCCAAGTCTCGTCGTGAGGCTGGAGGGGCTGGGGCGTTGTCTCCGAGACATTGCGTGTGCGTGCCCCGGAAGTGGAACGAACTCTCGTCATCGAGGCTTGAATTGTGCCGCGCGCCTCGACTGAAACTCGTGGGAAGCCGCCTGCCCCAGCCAAGCCGCCTTCGCCACACCCCGAAAGGGAGGGGCGTCCCGTGCCTGTGCTCCCGGCCACGGCCACGGCTCTGTCTACACAGGCTTCAGGGACTTGAGACAAGCCGTTGCGAAGCAGAGCCAGGCGGGGAGATCGACCACCAGGGATCGCACGATGTGGACATTCAGCCACCCAGCGAGGTCATCCGTCGCCCGGCGCTTCTCGTCGCTCTCGTAGACGGCCTTGACGCGCCACATGATTTTGGGCACAAAGGCAAAATGCGCCAGGGCGAGCGCCGTCCCCGCGGCGAACCACGGGTAGGCGCCCTGGGGGTCGGCGTAGAGGTTGCAGGCGCCGCAGGCGATGGACAGGGGGTACGAGGTGAAAATGACAGCGAGGCCACGCGGGAACAAGGTCCGGAAGTAGGACGAGACCAGCCCGTCGGCCTGCTTACGGTGGTGCGGGGCCAGGAAGACGTCGAGGAAGAGGTGCTGGTCGAAGGAAAACATCAGCGAGACGGTCGAGGTGACGAGGGGGGCCGCCCGCAGGAGGGTCATCGGATCGACAAACCTGCCCGACGCCATTGTCGTAACCAGGTTGCGCCGAGTGTAACTTTGGAGGTTCCGGGGTCGGGTGTGTCTATGTTTGCAATCTTCTGCCCGCCTGCGCCTGACAGACTTCGGTGCCGATGGGTGCAGATGAGGCGTTGGGGGGGAGGCAGGGAGGGAGGGCGGCCAGAGGCTCTCATAAGGGCGGGCGATCTGACCGGCGCCGGACAGCCTCAGCCCACTCGGCCCCGCACGTCTGACCGGCAGAATGGCTGGAAGGATCGGAAGGATGACCCGTCAGATCAACATGGTTCCACGGAAGGCCCTTGGCTCGTTCGACCTCGCTGTCTGACGACGAGTGAGGGCTGTCGGGAGCGCGCGACGGCCGGATGTCGGAGCTGGCCGTTTCGACCAGGCCAGCAAGCAGCATGCCACGTTTGTGGATGGGTTGCCAGTTGCGAGATGGAATGAAGCCCGCCATGCCCTCCTCTTCCTCCTCCTCATCCCCCACCGTTACTCGTGGTTGGAAGATTGACTTTACCGGAGGGGGTAACCCGACCGGCGGCCGTCAGCAGCATGGGAAACCCTATTCCATCATGTTGCAGCGCACCTGGTGGGCTGGCAGACGGGCTGGGGTGGTGGGTGTGTATCACGACTGATTATAAGCCCGGACGATTGGTCCAAGTCATAAGGTATGCACATGCCAATGGGGAGAGAGTCCAGAGGAGGTCTTGCAACTGTCGGCTCTCGAAACCTTTCAATCGGGAGGCGCAGGCATGGATCCTAATTGGGGGGGAGGGGAGGGGAGGGGCGCGACGCATTCTAAGTCAAGTAGGAGGTAGGTACCTTAGGTAGTTGGTTGGCTTTGTTGGGCGTCCAAACTTCCACCGTCCTGCGGGACAGAGCAGAGAGAGTGTGTGTGTAAATGGCCGTCGTCCCATTTTGCCCATGGTCGCCCGGGCGCGCGCGCGCATGGCGAGTGCAGGCGTGTGTACCATTCCGTCCTATTCGTGGCCCATCCATGGATCCAGCCATCCATCCATCCATCCGTCCATCCATCCCGTTCCGCTTGTTCTCAAGTGCACATACCTAGATTGGATGGAGTCCACTGGTGGTGAAGGTATGGAAGTACCGAGTCAAGAAGACGGAGCCGCAGCCTCGTGTCCCGCGGGCCGTGCCAGGATGCAACGGAAGGCCGGCCAGTATCCATCCAGCCAACACTGGACGTGCGCGGTGTGTATGATCATTGCTGTGTACACATCACGCCGTCGAGGTGCGCGGATTCTAGGCCCCTCGTGTTGAGAGTGGGCGATACCTAGCTGGGCATGACATCACTGCAGGTCGACCCAGACAAATGCAGGTCAGGCTCCAGCTGCAGGGATCGTGACCTCGAAGCTTGCCGAGTAGCCATACGGACCCTGTCTAGCGTGTCGCCCCGCAAGGCTTTTGTTCTCCCACCTGGAACAGGAGCAATGTATTATGTATGTAGGATGAATAGTCTTCTTCTCAGCGGCACCCCGTCGTCCTCTTGCAGCGCCTAGATGATGCCCTGCATCATCATGTTGGGAGGGGGGTCTGTAACATCTGCTGGCGGTGTCGGGTCCATTTGGGTTCCAGTGTCCTTGGATCACTCCAGCCGAACAGACTATGAGCTATGTAGCAGGCGGCAGTGAGTAAACCTACCGTGTGCCGTCAGTCATTCTCCGCCGGCGCGGGTCGAGTGACGGGGCCACGATTGACTTCTAGTAGCCCTTTGCTCCTTTGGATCCATGATCCCTCGCATCTCCCACGATGGGCACCACCATCGTGGTCGCTAGTCCTGAGTCGTTGCGCTACGCCTCGGCGCCCCAAGACTACCTAGACAGTGACAAAACGACAGACACACATTTGCGTGTGACGGTTGGGACGAGATCGCGTGCAGATTGGTCCGCCGCCAAGGGGCCCGGTCGTGTGGATGGGCTGGACCACACACACACACACACTCACACACACACCTTGACTGACACCCACTCCGAAGCATATCCTGGCCTCCCCTGCCCTCCATACCCTGCCTGCTTATACTTATGCGGCTAGGAATCTCCCATCCGTCCCAGCTGCCGTGCGACGACGGGAAATCCGGTTTTGCTACCTTCTCATTGGAGTCTTCACGATACTGCCTCACGTCATCCCTACTAGGCCGAGCACGGGGTTGAGCACTTCGATTGCTCACGACGACGAGCCCCTACATACATACATAGGTGTCCATCCATTCCCGGGGACCTTGCCGTCGCCCTGCGCTCGGCAGCGACTACTTCGTCCATCCATACCTACATACCTAGGTAGACTCCCACTTCGCACCACCGGATCGATCGACAGACACTCTCCCGCAACATGGCCACCACCATGGAGTGCTACCGGACGCCCACCACGGCCAGCTTCACGGAGCCTCTTCTCAAGCAGGAGGGCAAGAGGCTGCGGCGCAAACTGCAGAAAATCGGCACCCACCAGCGCAGCAACTCGGCGCCCAAGAGCACCAAGGACAAAAGCACCGAAACGCCGCGCTCCGTCTTCTTCGCCGACCTTAAGGGCTGGAAGAAGGAGGCCGACGCCACGCCCGTCCTCTCCGCCAAGCCCGTGGTATCGACACCTCCCGACCTAAGCGACTCCAAATGGAGCACTTACGTGCGCCGGAGCTCGTTCCTCAGCCCCGGCCCCCGGCGACTCTCGGTGCAGGCCAGGGCACCCCCTTCGCCAGCGTCCTCCCACACGGCCACGCTGGTCCCCGAGCTTGCCCACCTCGCCCTCGGTGACTCCCCGCCCGAGCCGCTGTCCAAGCAGTCGACCGAGACGCTCTCGTCCGACGACGTCTCGTCGCCCGCGACCCCCACGTCGTCATCGTCCATGATGAGGCGCTACGCCAAGACTCCGGTTCGTACCATTGGCCAATTGGAGTGCCTGAGCAGGAGGGCCGCGCCGGTGCCCCCGGAGAGGACACTGTCCGAGGCGGAGCGCCTAGCCGAGTCCTATCGCGCGTTGCTGGAGTCGCGGTGCTCCGTCTGGGAAGACAGCCACCAACCGCGCCACCCGCATCCCATTGCCATTTCGCCGTACAACCCGGGTCCTAAAACCCACGCCCACGGCGCTCGCCACCCGACGGAGCCCATCATCGCCGACGTGACGCAGCCGCCCATGGAGATCGGGTCGCCCATCCACTCGGGCGGCGCTTTCGGGGGGTTCGGGGACGACGCCATCTTCTTCAAGCCGAGGTCGTGCTCGTCCGAGGTGCCGCAGTCGCCGCCGCCGCCGCCGCCGCCGGCGCGGATGCCGCGGCCGCGGCGGGAGCAGCCCGTGTCGTCGGCGGCGTCGGGGTCGCCCAGCCTGCAGATCGCCTGCGACCTGCTCACCAAGGAGCTGGCGTCGGCCGTCAGCGGCTCGGCCGTGCGGCCCAGCTCGGAAACCTCGGCGCTGCAGGTCTGGGTCATGATCGAGGCGTACGAGAAGCTGCGCGACCAGGTGCAGGAGAGGCGGCTACCACGAGACCAGCAACAGGCGACCCAGGCCATGCTCGACACGTGGCTGAAGGCGCTGTACAGGGTGCACAACGAAATGACGGGGAACGACGGCGCGGCGAGCGAGAGCGACTACGGCGATTGCGAGGAATGAGCCTGCTCCTCGGAATGCCCCCAATGTTGTCCCCATTCGAGGAGCCGTGGTGTTTCGGGCCGGCGTATTTGGTTCTTTGGCGGTCGGGCGACCTAAGTCCCGGAGGGCTGGCGGCAAATAGGGCCCGGGTGGGAAAGGGGACCGGGTTGAAGATGGATGAATATGCGGCGGCAGTGGCCGGGGGCCGTTCCTCACCTCGGCTGCTACGGCTACGCAGACTCCCTCGCTACACTGAAAAACGGGTATCACGGTTGGGAAAGCATCGGCATGGCGATTTCTTTATACATCGATGTAGGATAGGCAGCCGGCAGATAGATAATCGCTTAAACGCTAGCACGGCGTTCTAATTACTTTGATAATCCACAGAGCACTTGCCCCGGCGTATAGATCTCGAAGGTACTTGATACATAATAGGTGACCCAATACTCCCGTGGCATGGATGGCTCTATGGTGGTGTTGTGTTACCTCGGAATATGGGGGTCTGACAAGCAAGGGGCCTAGCAGCCGAGTGGCCGCATAGTATGGGGGATCTCACGGGATCTATAAGATGGATAGGTTGGCGCCAACTTCCATATGCTAAGGGTAATCGGGATCCATTGGCTGGGGCCTTGCGCAAGGGGGTCCTGTTCTCTAGGATGGATCCTACTCCGTACATTGTACTCAGTAGTATGAAATCCCATCCCATGCCAGCGGGAGTTTCCAGGTTCCATAAAGTGGAAGTTAAGTGCTGTAGATCCGAGTTCCATGCTCCAATGGAGGGGCAGGTGTAGGTAAAACAAGTACCTCTCGGCGACTTTTGCATGGGAGATACATGACCCACCACCACCCCGCGTCTCTTCAAGGGCAGGTTTAATGGCTTTTGTACAACGCGTCGCGTCTTCCAGTTTGGCCATCCAGCACCCGCATTCAACATTCAATCCTGCATCGACTACTCCCGTCTCCCAGGCCGATAGAGCCGCATTGTCAATCGACACACACCAACACCTGCCTTGCCTTATCACCGAGAGAGGCTGTCGAGAGAGAAGTGATCGAGGGACGATTTCGCCATGTCCAATCGTCGCCTTCTCACCGGCGCCGAGCGCAACCGCAAACGACCAGCCGCATCCGCTTCGTCTGCGCAGCACGCCGCCGTCGCCGAGCTCCCGGAATATGAGCCCCCCGACTGCCCGCTCGACGAAACATCCCGCCGCGCCCTCGCCGCGCTCGCGAACGCCCCGGACGCGCGGGACTACCCGCGCCGCCTGGCCGAATCGTACGAGTTCCTCAAGTACAGCGTGCGCGACCTCAACGACCACCACGTGCTGCGCCGGGGCCAGCTCCAAAGCATGCAGGAGAAACGGCGCGAGCGCGGCGCCGACACCGAGCCGAACGAGCACGAGCGCCAGCTGGCCGAGGCGGTCGAGGGCCTGCGCGACGCCGTGCCCGCGCTGACCAGGTCGAGCGAGGCGGCCGTGCGGGCCATCATCGACTGGCAGGCGGAGCTGGCGGACGAGGAAACGGCCCTGGGCCAGGCCATCGCCCGGCTGGAGGAGGACTATGCGCTGATCGCCGCCGCCGCCGCGCAGCCGGACGCCACCGCCGCCGACGACGACGACGAGCCGCCTCGGCCCGCGGGCGCCCGCGCGCTCTTCGCCGAGGCGCGGGACACGCTGCGGGCCGAGTACGCGTCCACGACCATGTACCAGCGCTACGGCCTGAACAACGACTACATCCAGTTCAAGAAGCTGTGGCACGACGCCGTTCACGCCGACGACGGCAAGCCGCTCCCCGAGGCCGCCCGCTGGTTCGGCCGCGACGGCGAGCCCGACGACGACGACGACGACGACCAGGACGACGACCTCATCATCGCCGGCGAGATCCAGGACTTCCGCTGCCCGCTGTCCATGCAGGTCATGACCAACCCCTACACGGCCCCGGCCTGCAAACACACGTTCGAGAAGGCGGCCATCTACGAGTACCTGGGGCCCCAGCCCAACCGGGTAGTACAATGTCCCCAGACGGGTTGTGCCAAGGTAGGAGGCTTCTTCTTCTTCTTCTTTTTCTTCTTCTTCCTTCCGTCTCCATGGCCCAAGCGGATGCTGACATTTGGGTAGACGTTCTCTAAGAAGGATCTCTACTACGACGACGTGGTGGTCCGACGCATTCAAAGGGCCCGGGAAAAGGCGGAGAGGGAGGCCATGCAGGACGAGGACATGGTCGACGACGACGAAGACGGCGGCGACGGCGAGGACGGCGAGGACGACGACGGTGGCCGGAGCATGCAGGTCACGGCGCAGCGCCGCATCAAAAGAGAAGGTCGCGGCCGGGGCGACGCGCTCGTGGATTCCATCATGCAGGGGCGATAACGGGGGATCGCCGTTCGTGTCCGTGATGGCCACCCCCCGTCGCATACGAGGGGAGGGGCGGCGTATGGGCGAGTGATACTTCTTCGTCTAATGGGCCAGACCCGTCGATCTGGCCCTACCCTCTAATTTGATACCCATACTCTTGTTACATTGACAGCCAGCACTGGCCGCCTGCGATCTCGGGCCGAGGCCTCAACGTCTTTATCTCGGCCGTCGCCATGTCCCCGCTCCCGCCAGTGGCCACGTTACTGGAGGACCCGAGGCGTCGCATCAATCCAGTGTGTCCAGCCCTCGTTTGCACGGGGGACAGGTGGTGGGGATGGCGAGCCTGCTGGGACACACGCCGCTTTCGCTTCCCGGTCGTATTGTCAAACACTGTATTTTATTCATCTCGGTCCCCGTGCCCATCTTCGTCGCTGTGGTCCGCATGAACCTTCCCTCATCCCTCTGGGTCATGAGGTCGTGCCGGTATGTCCAACCAGAAAGGGACCAAGAAAGGAGTGTACGAGCTTGAAAGCCGCGGCTTGCCTGCCTATGGTGCCATTTTTTTTTCTTGCTTTAGTCCCTAGGCTTCCTCTGTTAGTTCAACATCACCGAACGGCGTCGGGATTCCCACTTGCTGTTATTATTTGAGACCAACCCACTGCGCAGCATATGCAAGAGCCTGGCTTTCCCGGGCTGTGGATTAGATATCCTGCTGTATCTCGTTTGTTCTGGGCAGTCGTAGAGATGTTCATGGTCAGTAAATGCACCATGTTGATTACCTCCGCAGGCCATATCTTGGGGCCAGTGGACACCAGCATCCAGGAACAGAAGACGAGCACTCTTTCCATCTTTCTACAGTGTCTCCATGCAACACCTGCGGCCACGTGAACTACAGAAGTTACGAATCGAAACTGGGGCATTACGAGTCCTATGCAAGTACAGTTTGCCATTATATCCGGCAACTACCGGGCGCTACATCCGGGGGCGGGGGGTTCTGGGGCGTCGTTAACAGGCGGGCTTAACGTGGGTGGGAGCTCGACGGCTCGAGCCGCTTGTATGGGCCAACCTTCCGGTTTCTTGGTTGCCCCTGGGCATCCAGGTGCTCAGGGAAGGGGAATGAACCCGGAATGATGAGGTGTACACTCTGCAAAGAGTTCGCTAGCCGAGATACTCCGCCTAGTCCGTATACACTCCAGGTCTATACCAATAAAGAATCATTGTGGCTCATGCACATCTAGGCCATAAAACAGAAACTGTGTTGATTGCTTGGGACGCCTCAGACAGCGGAAAGGTGGTTCTTATAAAGTCTATCATAAAACTTCCAAAATTGGGCAACCCAGTTCCGTCTTTACCAGGGTACCTACATAAGTAGGGACTTACTTGGGGTGATTGACCCCAGGATAAGGCGAAAGCTGAAGACTATACTTCAATACGCGGCCGGAATAATCTGAGTATATTCGAGGGCAGCGTGCTGCATCAATATATCCGTTCTAGCCCGGAGAAGAACCCCTTCGGCCCGTATTTACCGTGTATATCGTCACCTCTGAATGCCCCTTTGGACACGAGAATTGGCCGTTGGTGCGCGGCTTCGACAAACCAACTAGACAGTTCCGGCGGTACAACTACATGACCAAGACACTCCTCAAGACAGCTCACTATGCCACCAGGCCCAGGACATGGGGAATTTCGCCGCCGTCTACATTGTCCTTCAGCTTCTTCAGCCGAGATTCGACTTGCTTACGGGCTCTTTTGTCTCATCAGAGTCGGTCACCAGTAGCCGTCGTCTCATGTATACCTTCAGTGTATCCAAGTGTCTGTCAAGCGACAGATACATCCGGACATCCCACCGCCACACGAATGTTTCAAGCCCATCGTTAAAAGTCTTCTTCCGCTACGTCTCTGGCCGCAATTCACAATGCCTCTCGGGGGCCCGCATAGCATGCAGCCTAACATCAAGAATGTCGGGACCTCCGCTGCGCCGCCGGCGAGCTGTACCGGATCTTTCCGTCAGACGTGGAGTCGGAGCGCAATTCCGGGGCATTGGCTGATTGGGACATGCGGTGTGCCTACCATGCGTGTCTCGTATGTCTGAATCAATGTGGACACGCCCATAGAGCATTGCAAGCCGGGGTGTTCCTCATTCATGGAGTTCCGTTCGTATATGAGACTGCTTGAGGTAGACATAGATTACGTAGTTCGGGCACTCAGCCGTCCAGACCGTCTGCGTCCCGGCTCCGGGGCATCTTCCGCCCCCGACTTGCTGCCACGTTTCTTAGTTTCACCCGCGGATGGGAATTTAGTTTCTTCCTTCTTTGTCCTGGCCTTTTTCGTTGTCAGGGCCACCGGTTCCTCGTCCTCCTCTTCCATCTTGATGGGCTTTCGCTTTGTGGCCTTGGCGGCCGGCGCGGGAGCCACTCTGGCTCCCTTTCCTGTCTCGGTGCCCGTCCCCTTTGAACGCTTCTTCGGCGTCTTCTCACCATCAAAGTACTTGCTCTCGGTCTCGTCTGCTAAGGCATCGTGCTCTTCCTTGGTCGTCTCCGTACTGGCCTTCCCCGTCTTCTTCTGCAACGAAGGTACGATGCAGGATGTCCGTCCACCGACAGTGACGAAAGTAATCTTCTCGCCCGTGGGCAACGTAGTCGCGGCGTCTTTCTTGCCCTTGCCCCACCGGTGGTTGAAGAGCCAGTCGGCGGGGAACTTGTCGGAATCGCCCAGGTTTTCCACGGCGGTGTCACAGACGTACGTGATGGCCTTGTAAAGCTTGGAGATGTCGCCGTCGCTGAAGTCGTCCGAGTATTGCTCCGGGTGTAGCCGGGCCTGGAACATGATCTCATCACCAACCCAGTTGCCGATGCCGCTAATCATGGCCTGGTCCAGTAGGAGCGCCTTGATGGGCACATGGCGTTTCCGCATTTTCTGCTTGAGGTACTCTTCAGTGAAGACGTCTCTGTCCACGACCGGGTCAGGCCCGTTCTCCTTGAGCGGGGAGAACTTCCGGATCTCGGCTCCGGGGCAGTCCACCAAGCGGACGCGGCCAAAACGCCGGGAGTCGGTAAAGGCGACCTCGACTTTGGGATCGCCGGCCGTCTCGAGGTTGAACTTCCAGAACCTAGGTGGCCATTCTTCTTTGTCATTCTTGGTCTTCTCGATGTAGCGTGTATAGCCCGTCTGCTCGGAGTTGATGTGAATCCAACCCGTCATCCCGAAATGCATGACAGGATGCGGCGGGCTGTCAAGAGTAATCCTGCAAGTCTCACTTAGGCTGCCGTCGCCTCACGGATATGTGGGAGAAGGCATACCAAAAGTATTTCCCTTGACTCCCTGCGCTCAGGACCTTCTTTCCAGTGACAGCTTTCTGGAACTCGGGGCCGCTGGTGCCCACCTTGCCGAAAACATTGCCGTCATCGACAGCTGTTGCTTTGCTGATGGTTTTGCCGACCAGATGCTTACGCAGGAAGTGGGTGATGCGAGCCACTGTATAGCGCGTCAGTCAGGAGACGGGTCGCGGTACGCGTCTCAGTATTTCAGCGCGAGGCGAGAGTTACCTTCCGCTATTTCAGGCATGTTGAAGCTTTTACAGTGGGTAGGACAAGATGACCGTGTTTTGTGAGGCCGAGAGCTGAGGGGCAGAATTCGCTTCAGGATTGCGAAACCAGATGGGTTTCCTCTATGCGTGTTTGCTCAGCGTGGGAGTGTTGATGGCCGGTGTTGCAAATTCAGACAATGATGCCCAGGCAGGCAGGCAGACAGGCAGTGCTGATGTCAGTCACGAAGAATCGCAGGTGCACGTAAAAAGCAGCGCACGTGCACCCAAAAGAAGTAATTATGCGTGTCCTCTATTCCTGGAGACAGAGAAGCGTACCTGGATACTTGCCTAATATTTCCAGTCCGATAGAAATCCTGGTAGCCGTAGCTTCCGGTAAGAGTGCAGCCGCTGCGGCCTGTGAATACAGCAATTGCTAGATAGGTTGTTCAGCCATTGTCGACCTTCCATCGCGAAGACATTTGGGCATGCGCGAATTTCCGTACTTCCAAGAACACCCAAGTTGGATCGAAACGCCCAAGGCCCACCCGTTCCTTCCCCCTGTATCCTAGTAAGAAAGGTTGTTTTTTTAGACACTGGCCGCTTCGCTGGATCCCGCCCCGTAAAGCCCCGCGCTTCACATCGTCGCATTTTTCGCACCAGGTCCTCCATCAGCAAGCAATATTTATTACCTAGGTAAATCCATGTTGGAGGCCTCTTCTCGTCAAGCTTGTCCCAATAAGACACAGCATCTCCCACCTTAATCCTTACCGAGGTAACCTCTAACAACTTGTGCCAGGACCCTTGCAGCCGACACCCTCGCTACGCCGCCTTGCTGCTACACCCACACTGCTGTCATGGTGAGAAACATCGTCGTGCTCGCGGGCAACTCGCACCCGCAGCTCGCCGACACCATCTGCAACTATCTCAACGTCCCGCCTGGAAACCGCATCCTCGGCAAGTTCTCGGGCGGCGAGAGCCGGTGCGAGATCAAGGACTCGGTCCGGGGCAAAGATGTCTTCATCATCCAGACCGGAGGCGGGGCCGTCAACGATCATCTGGTCGACCTCTGCATCAGTAAGCCCTCTCCACCCTTAGCTCCACCTGCCCGACTATACGGCCTCGTCACAGATCCTTGAGCAACCCGAATTGGCGCGCGTCTGCGGTACCTGCCTATAGCAACCCCATAGAAGCAAAAGGCACGGCTTCGTGGAGCCGACGGGACCTGCTGGCAGGCGCAAGCGGTGATGCTCCGGACGTGTGCCAGTCTGTTCCATGGATACCGTCCACCTACACAATACCCGCCGGCTCTGCCCCTCTGCCAAATCGTCGTATACTCCAACTATGGGGACCAGCAGCTAATATGGGACCACCTCTGCGCAGTGATCTCAGCCTGCAAGACCGGCTCCGCAAAGAGAGTGACAGCCGTGACTCCACTCTTCCCTTACTCGCGTCAACCAGATCTGCCATACCGCAAGGCCGGCGCTCCTCTGCCCGGGCCGACGTCTGAGGTCCCCGCCGGCAAGTATACCTTCGAGAGCGTGCCACCCACCCCGGCCCCGGGCGTCGCTCCGAGCGCCTCGTTGACCAACGGAAACGGCGGCGACCTCGACAGGATGCTGAGCCAGACCCAGCTCGACGACCAGGGGGTCGGGGCCTCGGGCTCTGTGACATTGAATCACTTCACTACCCATGACTATGAAAAGAACCTTGACGTGCTGGCCACGGACTCGCGCGAGGCCAAACCCGGTTATAAGAGATGGGTGGCCCAGGCGGGGACCCTGATAGCCGATCTGCTAACCTGCGCCGGCGCGGACCACGTCGTGGCCCTCGACCTCCACGATGCACAATACCAGGGGTTTTTCGACGTGCCCATGGACAACCTGTACGGCCGGCCCTTGCTCAAGCGTTACATACAAACTCAGATCCCCGACTTTAAGGACGCCGTCATTGTGAGCCCGGACGCCGGGGGAGCCAAGCGGGCCACGGCCATTGCTGATGCTCTCGGCATGGACTTTGCCCTGGTCCACAAGGAGCGCCGGCCCTTACACATCACGGACCGCCAGAACGCCACCATGATGCTTGTAGGCGCCGTGGAGAACCGCGTGTGCATCCTGGTGGACGACTTGGCCGACACAGCTAACACCATCACGCGAGCCGCCAAGCTGCTCCGCCGCAAGGGCGCAACCACCATCTACGCTCTCCTCACCCACGGCGTCTTTAGCGGCGACGCGCTGGCGCGGATCAACGCTTCGGCTATCGACAAGGTTGTTGTGACCAATTCGGTGCCCCAGGAGGAAAACAAGCTGGCTTGTGCCAAAATTGAGGTCCTGGACGTGGCCCCTATTTTCTCCGAGGCGATCCGCCGAATTCATCACGGAGAGTCCCTGAGCACGCTGTTCCAGCACGACTAGAAAGCTTGATAGGGCAGTAGACACAAGGAGGAAACAATGGGATGGCTGTGGTTGCCGCCGACGCAAAAGATGACGCGACCTTTTAGGTATTGATACCCCCCGTTTCGGTAGTCTCTTGACCACATGTCTTAGGGCATGGTTTGAATTGACTTGCTATAAATTCTTAAGATGCAGGAATATCTCTCTGTCTCTCTCTATGGGTTCTATTTGGCTGTGGACGTATGCGGAAAGAATGGCACTGCCATATGAATGCAACGCTATTGCGGAGCACGCCAAATCTGTCATGCCGGCAAATCAAGGATCTTATATAAAGACTACCAAGCATGGGCCAATCTGGCCTTTGGTTCGCTCCGGTCCCTGTTCTGTAGATGGACGTGGCGCCCGACTGAGGGACACGGTGAGTACATGGCATGGGGGACGCGAGGGCAGAAAGCCTCGCTGCTGTTGCCAGTCGATTACAGCTTTGATTTGGAGGCCAGGGAGAGCTTCGACTTCAGGGTCTCCTCGGCCTCTTTCTCAATACGGGTGACTAGATCGTGGCAGGTGGGAATATCGTGAATCAGGCCGATGACCTGGCCAGCCGTCCAGACCTGTCCATTTGGTTAGCGGTCGTGGGGGAATTCTCGCTTCAGAGAGGGGAAAAATGAATGGGGGGGGGGGGGGGGGGGGGGGCTTGGGTAAAACTCACGCCGTAGTCGGGGTCGCCGTTGACAAAGACCTCGCGGCCGCGCTTGCCGCTCATCAGGGGGGCCATGGGCTCGAAGGTGGAGCCGTCGCTCTGGGCCTCGACCTTGATGGCCTCGTTGGTGACCTTGTTCTTGTAGAGGCGGGTGGTGTTGGTCCACTTGCGCATGACGAGGGCGGTGTCGTGCTCCGAGGCGCGGCAGATGGTCTCCTTGATGTTGCGGTGGATGGGGGCCTCGACGGTGCACATGAAGCGCGTGCCCATGTTGATGCCCTCGGCGCCGAGGCAGAGGGCGGCGGCGAGGCCCTGGCCGTCGGCGAAGCCGCCCGAGGCGATGAAGGGCACCTTGAGGGCCTGGCGCGCGCGCGTGAGCAGGATGAAGTTGGTGATGTCGGACTCGCCGACGTGGCCGGCGCACTCGAAGCCGTCGATGGAGAGGAAGTCGACGCCGAGCTTGATGGCGCTCTGGGCGTGGCGGATGGTGGTGCACTTGTGCAGGATGACGACGCCGGCCGCCTTGAGCTGCTTGATGACGGGGCCCGGCGAGTTGCCGGCCGTCTCGACGATGCCGACGCCCTCGTCGATGACGACCTGGGCGTAGGCGCCGTAGTCCGGGGGGTTGAGCGACGGCAGCAGCGTGATGTTGACGCCGAAGGGCTTCTGGGTCATGGTGCGGCAGCGCGCGATCTCCTTGCGCAGGTCCTCGGGCGTCGGCTGCGTCAGCGCCGTGATGAGGCCCAGCCCGCCCGCGTTGGACACGGCCGAGGCCAGCTCCGCGTACCCGACGTACTGCATGCCGCCCTGCACCACGGGGATCGCGATCCCCAGCCGGCGCGTCAGCTCCGTGTCGAACGGCATCGTGGGCGAGGGGGGGGTTGTCGGCGGCGGTCGGCGGCGGAAGCGGCGGCGGCGCAAACAGGCTTCTCTATTTCCCGGGGAGGGTGTCGGAGAGAAGCAGAGGAGCAGGAGAGACCTAGCGGAACAGTGCCACGAACGGGAGGGGCAGCAGCAGTACAAAGACGGGGAGAAGGGGGGGGCGAGGGAACTGATGGCGGTTCGACAGTGGAAGGGAAAGAAGATGATGCTGACGTCGCCCGGTCCCTCCTCCTCCTCCTCCTCCCGCTCTATTCATGAGAGAAGCGTCCACGAGCCCGCGCGCCCAGTCGCTGGCGGCGTTGCCGAGGTACTCCACATGCGGTCCCTGCCAAGACCCGCTGGAGCTCGGCGTTGGGGCCAGAGTGGACGATTCTTTTACCGAGGGTCTGGGGTTCATCCCGCACTCTTCTCCATGCATCATCCATCGCCTCCAGGTTTCCCTCACCTCCCATCCATCCATCCATCCATCCATCCCATAGTACAAGTACCCTCGCAGGTGGGCCCGCCAATGGGGGGGCGCACGCGCACGACTCTTGCAAAGGTGTGGTGCACATACTATGAACCACCGCGACTGGCCCGACTGACCGATGCGAAGCCGGTCGCTCGGGTCAGACGGGAGGGATCAGCAGGGTCCGCATCGATAGGGGAGGCGTTTTTCGCTTGTGATAACGGGGACGTTTCTCACACCCACCAGTCGAGAGAGGCACATGGAAGCATGGGAAGTGCCTGGGACCGTTTTTTTCTGCCGCGACGTCAGGGCCGCCAAAGGGCTTCGGGTTAGCCTAAAGCGTGGGCGAGCTAGTGAGGGAAGAAGCCCGCCCTGTGGAGTTTTCCCCCGGATCCGGATCTGGCCCCGGAATCCACCACCATTCTACATACCTGCCCGTCTACTTACTTACTGGCCAGGTCTCTCCGGATTCCCACCTGGCCTTGAATTCCTCCGAGCGCATCCCATTGCATGTATAGCAGTTGGAAGCCCAGTAGCGTCCTCACGGCTAGGAACATGACCCGCGTGCAGGCAGCCCCGACCCGTCCGGCTTGTCACGAGGGGAGAAACGAGATCAAGCGAGGCCCGCTGGAATTCCAAGCCGGGGAGGGGGGAAGGGCTGCTTTGTGCAGCGGGCATGCGCCCGGCAAACCCGTCGAGCGTCGTCCCTTCGTCGGTCGCTTGCCCGGGCGGGTAAAAAATTGACAGACGGCACTGGAGCGCCTGACGGGTTCCCCTTCATCTGACATTCGTGGAAAAGAGGTGACCTCCGTGGCTGCGTGGCAGCAGCAGCAGCAGCGCGCGCGCGCGTGTGCTGGACGTAAGTATGCCTCGGAAATCGCCAACCAGTCAGTCCTCTGGTGCGGCTCATACGAATCGTGATCTACGGGAAAATAGCCCGGCTGACTCGCAGGAGTGACGACGGGGAGGGAACTGGGGGTTCACCCACACACCCCCCCCTCCCCTGTTCGTTTGCTGCGGTGCGACGTCTCGCTGCAGAGGGGTAGAAGGAACAGAAAAAAATAGAAGAAGAAACCAAATAGACAACCCAACCGACGAAGAACATGTCAACGGGCAACGCTGGCGAGCCCCCATGGCCGGTGGAACGAACTGCCCGACCATGTACTAGGCCTACCCTTCAAAAAACTGCACACGTCAGCCTCCCCTCCTCCGGGGTGTCGTATCGTGTCGTGTCGTGTCGTGTCATGTTCAACGCCGTTTACTATTTTTCCAGCTCGGCGGACCGGTGAGACGTCAGTCAAGACCTTTGAAGAAGGGGGGAAAAGTCCCCGGCCTCGCACCCGTCGGTTGTGTTATGTGTTATGACAGCTCCCCCCCCGGGCAACAATGTGTGGACATCAGTGCCCAACCGAAATGACCCGTCGGCTTTGCCAGCAACTCGGCCCCTTTCGAGCCATTGTGCCTGTCGGGTGCCTTCCGCGCATCCGTGACAGGAGATAGTAGATGCAAGTAAGATCCCCCTCCCCCCCCCAGAGGTACATAAGTACGTCTCAATGGGGAACAGCGTCGGGCGCCCTGCCGCGCCGTGGCCGGTTCTCCCAAGATCGCAGACAGGTACCAGATTTTTGCCGCCTGACAAACGCAACATCGAATCACGGCTCTCTCTTGACGACATCCTGCGTTTGCTTCGGCCATGCGACACGCGATAAGGGTAGCGGAGGAGGGGGTGGTTGAGAAGTCCATGGCATTGCGTTGGGTACATGAATGACGGTGGTATGGGCACTATTGCCCCCCAACACCACCCACACCCTCCGCGCCGGCCTTTCTCATCATCAGATAGATCCCTCCATAGGCGGTTCGTCTCGACTCCGCTGGGTTGGCGACGCATCGGGTAAGTGACTACCCGGCCCGAGCCCCCTGATTGGCCGGGGAGGTCACCGTTCTAGCCTACGAGACTTGGGACTCTCTTCGTTGCAGCGCATCCGTCACGTCCCGGCCGCGTAGACATTGGCTACGTACCTCTCTTATACACTTAGGTGAGCCTAATAAGCAGCCTCGCTAAGGGAGGGAAAAGGGTTAAGCGGATATGCCAGCTGGCAGTGTGAAGTGGTCGGCTGTTTGTTCCCATGCCTATATTGTCACAACGCAAGAGGAGGGAAAGGAAGGGAGAGAGAAAAAGAGATAGGAGTCTTGCAGCAGCTATGCTGCGTTCTAGACCCTTTGCGGGCGGATCAGTCCCGAGCGCCGCCACGGTGTTGCGTGCGTGCACTCGACGGCCTTTAGGATGGCTGCAGGGCTGAAGGCTCGCCCGGCACGGCATGCTGCCACTGCTTGAGAAATTCTCCTTGCCTGTGTTCCTGCTCATGGGCTGATGCGGGACTAGGGGCGTTGTGCATGTGTGATGTGATGCGGCACGTCAGAGTCGGGCCCTCAAGACAGACAGCATGCGGGGGGGGAACAAGGATTCCTTCCCCTCCCCCATGGCCCCACGGCCACACAGCCAAGGCGCGGATGGGCGACGCCTGAAGGGTTTCGACCACTCGTGGGTGACCTCGCAGTGGCTGGCTGATGATGTTATCAACAGCCGTCCCGTCGTGCCCAGTGGCACCACGAACCACACGGGCCTGCATGATACGAGAAGGCCGCTCTGCTGGCCCACCTCATGCATGTAGAAGCCCGAACGGAACCGGGGGCCGACGCTGGTGAGGACAGGAACGTCTGCGTACAGCCAGATCAGGTAGACTGACAGCTGGCCGAAGAACGAGGCCGTCTTTTCGGGCCATCGACCCCCTGCTACCACAGGGGGGGTGGCAGTTTCGACGTCAACGGGGCGGGCAAATCAGCCGGGGCGGCCTGCCTGTGGCGCTGGCCTGAAGAGACGCTGGGCTGGGCTCAACGTCACCCTCCCCCCGGATCGGCAGGGCGACCTGGTGCGTAAGTAGGCGAGCTGAAAGTGCCTAGGGCATATGTACCTGCGACGTGCCCAGAGCCAGCCACAGGTGAGCAGAAGGCCTCGTGGTTCCAGCAGCGAGGCCGTGCGGGCGGAGAGAAAGGATCAATCGTTTGTGCCCAACCGCGCCACTGCACGATACCGGTTCCCTCGTTGCCATGTTGGAACTGCGCAAACGAAGGTTCGTCTGCAGCGGCCAAACACGCCGGCCGGATACGCTCTGTCCCGTTGCACCCGGGACTAGCTTCCATATGGGCTCTGGCGGGTGGGCCGTCGAGAGCTCGCATGCATGGGTCAGGTATGTAGGTAGGTACCTGTGGTGAAGACGACGAGTTCCCGGCGCCTCAGCTGCTGGTTTGGTTACATGGGGTCACATTTCAGTCCTGGCACCTTGCTTGGACCCGTTTGCAAGAAGCAAACACGCGACCCATCGGCAGACGAGGTGAGAAAACCCAAGCGATCGTAGCAGCATTGGCACGAGCTACGGCGAAAGAGTAGAAGGAAACCCGTGTAAGGAGCCCGTTGTATGTCCTTTGTTTGGGGCTGGCCCGGGGCGCAGATAAACCCTCTCCTCCCCCCTGTAGGTACCGGGCTGCAGTCGCATCTCGCTGCCCTACCTGGTCCTCTCCGGTCGCCACGCCACGTGCGACCTTGGGTTGTGGTCGGCAACCCCCATGTCGTGGGCCTGTCTGATCTGCGCTGCAGCGAACGCATCGTGACCGGGAAACAAGGTGTGCCCCAATGGCGGCGAAGATTAAAAATATGGCCAGGTGACTTGGTCACAAAGCCTCGGTACGGGGAGCGTCCAAGATGCCAGCAGGTCCGGCTGATATCGCTTGCTTCTCGGCTCCATGCGATGCAAGCAGGAGGTACACGTCAAGGTACGTGACACGGCATCGAATGCCTCTCCTTCGAGAGCCCCAGGTACTTACCGACATGCCGTTTCTTTACCTAGCGACCCACTCGGTGTAGCCAGCCCACAAGTGCCTTCTCGATGTATGTGTGCGTTTGTGTGTGGGTGTGTGTGTGTGTGTGTGTGTGTGTGTGCGTGTGTGTGTGTGTGTGTGTGTGTGCGTTGTGTGTGTGCGTTGTGTGTGTGCGTCTGTCTGTCTGTGTGTGTGCGTGTGTGTGTGTGGTGCGACGCCGTGGTGGAGGGCGCGCCTGCGAAGACGGAGCAGGCGAAAGGAAGCAAAAGGCAGAAGCAAGGACAGAGAAAAAAAAATCTCCGGTCCGGACCGGGCTTGAGCAACAACGGTTAGCAGCGTGCGAGGGACACGGATGCTAAAGGCTGTCGTGGCCACGACTGTACGCGCCGCAGAGCCGTTCGTTTGCTTTTTGGGGAGGGACGGCCGAATTCGTTCTGCCTCGCTCGTCTCGTTGCTTTCGAACAGCCGAGTGGCTGCGCGGCACGTGTGGAACAGCCCTGACGTCTCGCTACGAGTCCGGACATGCCACCGAAGCGGTTGCTGACCTGGGTCGAGTATGGGAAGGATAACTAACGGACGGACGGACGGACGGGGAGAATGTGCAAGTAAGAAAGGTAAGGTAGGGTAGGGATGCGGGTGGAGGAGACGGGAGGTGACCCGGGGAGGATCTGCAAACAATGGGAGCCCCGGTTAGGGAGGTACGATGTACCGGAGCATGTACCTACTAGCCAAATACACAGTAGGTTCCGATGTAAGATCCCCCTTCCCCGGTAAGGCATCCTATCCCACCGGCACCCCGGTCAACAATAACCACCCCCCTACAGAGCCGGGGGTGCAAGCAGTAAGTGGTATGTAGTATGGGATGGGATGTATCTCTTCCCTTCCCATCCTGTCCGGACAAGGGGGGGTCGTGGATTCCCAATATCTCAAGAATCTGATGGATGACGGCAATCCCAGGCATCTATGTACAACCGCATGGGATGGGATAGCTTCCACGCACGCGCATACGCCTGCAATCTATAGACGGCCGGCCTGACGTGCTCTCATGGGATCCACCACCATCCCGGTCCTCTCTCTGCCTTTCCAATACACACACATACACACACACACACAGAGAGAGAGAGAGAGAGAGAGAAAGAGAGAGAGAGAGAGACATACATACACACACCAGATACACGCACACACGCACGTAATCCACGCACACGCACACACGCACACCCTCTCTCTCTCTTCCTGCATCTCGGGCTCTCGTCCCTCTCTCTCACACCCCCCACGCCCAACTGACTACCTCTCCTGCATCCTCTCCGCCGTGACAGCTTCGCGTACTCCCCCCCTCGCACTTACACACCCACACCACCCCTTGACTTGTTCGAGAAAGAAGAAAAAGAAAAGAAACTTCAAACCCTCTTCAGGCTGAAGAAACGGGTGTCCGTACCCTCCACCCTCCACCCTCCACCCCCCCTCCCGAAAAGGAACTATGTCGTCCCCCTCGCCATATTAGAAATAGACCGGTCCGCCCACGCCGGCGCTGCACCATGCCGTCTCTTGTGCACATTATCTTCCCCTGTCACTGCCGTCTCCGAAGCGTGCAAACAAACCATTGTGAACCAACTCTTTCCCTCGCCTGCCACGTCCCCATCCCACCTCTCCCATTCCCGTGCCTCCCCTTCGGTCGACTTGAATTGGTCTGCACTCATTCTCCCTCTCACCCTGTCTCTTCCTCTCTCTCTTTCCGTGCTGGTCTCCGAGCCTGGCTGGGCTATAAAGCCTCGGGCATCCCTCCTTGCTTTCTCGACGTCCGCCGCCGCCCCCAGTCCAAGTACCCCTGCACTTCCCCATACCATCCCGGCTCGTACAAGTAGTCACGAGCCCCCCGGGAGGTTGCCACCACCGTCGACCGCTTCCCCTTGAAACCACACATCCAAACCATCAGGTCCTCATCACCATGCCGTCGGCTACAACGCACCATCATCACCACTCCTCGAGCTCCTCGCCGTGGCAGCTCCGACTCGAAGGTACGTGGTCCGCTCTGATGATGAGCAACACGGTGGTATGAGTGGGTGCTAACATGGATCACAGAGGTGTGCCGTGAGTATAACTACACAACGCCGGACTACCAGTTTGTATCAGATAGGCGAGGTCAGTCACCCCCCTAAGGGTGGACGCCGTGTCCATCTCACACGGCATCTCTCCGTTTCACCGTCATGGAGCAAGACCATCTGACAGATGAACAGGCGGACGGACGGCCTGGTCCAGCATCGTGACGATCTGCAACCGGCGGATCGAGGCTCGCTACTGGTACGACGGCAAGAACCTCAACAACGCGAGGGAGGACGCGGCCGAGTCGGCCCTCAACTGGCTGGCCCAGCAACTCCATATGCACCAAGGCTGGTGAGCCGAGGGTGAACCGCCGCCTTGAGTGGACGGGGCCTGCCTTATCCCCCATAACCTCGTCACATCGACCAAAGTGCGGCGCCACTCATCATCTTGCTCACCGTCTCTTTTTTTTCTTTCTCGTTCCATTCTCCCCTATCGCCCGTTTCTTTTCGTTCATCATACTTCGTTGCTTCATAATACGGCTTGCACGGCACCGCGGAGTTCGGACACGGGAGATATCGCCTCACGGCACACACAAACACACTCACACACACTCACAAAGCAACGAATCGGGGCAGTGGGCCCAAAGTTCCGAGAGAAGGGATGGAGGGGAGAGGGGAACGAAAGCCGACGACGCACAAATCGACAGCATAGGGACCTCGGCGCAACAGCATTCTTTCTCGCATGGCCCGGGGGTTTGTCGATCCCGGGCGACGGAACGGTGGGTGGAACAGCCCAGAGGCAACGAGGGAGAGACAGCGCTGCTTTTCCCTGTTTCTCACGCAACACGCGCACGCACCCAAATGCATCAGGGAGGGTTCATGGTTTTTTTCCCCTCCTCTGGGGACCACCCCCCTGGTACTTCCGACTGTTCCTTTTTTTGTCCCCATCTTCAGCAATTCCGCCCGCATCTGCCCGGTTGCACATGTTCGGTCTTTTGTTTTGATTGTTGTCGTCGTTGTTTTCTTTCCCAGCCAGCGCGCCTTGGTCCCACCCCCGGAAAGGGACTTTCATCAATCCTCATCCCTCACCTATCCGCTCCCCCGGCCGCGCAACCCACACATCCCACGGTTAGGTGGGGACACGACCAGGCAGGGCCAGGGGTCTTGGACACTTACCTTACACCCCCATTCGGGGGGGGGGGGGGGGGGGGGGGGGGGGGGTTCGCGCGGAGGGCCACACCCGGCGCGAGGGAGATTTCCGTCAGCGGCTTGTGTGGACACGGAAAGAGAGAGGGAGGAGGAAGGGAGGGAAAGAGACCTCTGTTGCTCGCTTGCTCGGACGAGCCGGATTGCTACACCATTTGCGCCCCTCCCCGCTCCGAAACAGCGTAGGGGTATTACAGCGGGCAACAAAGAAGAAGAAAAAAAACTTGGCTCTCCGAAGAAGGTTTCCCCGGAAGACACCCCCGAAAGGAAACGAGGACAGACCGCCTGCGGGAGATGGGGGGGAGGGGGCCCGGCCGCACGCTTGTTGGGGTTTTCGGGGGCTGATTTGATGATTTCCTCACCCATCTTCTCTCACCCGCCGCCTGGAAAAACTTGCTATCCGCCTTTGCGCGCGTCGCTTGTCCGACATCCCGCGGCCGTGGCTAGGTTGAAACGAACAACAGGGAGTCAAGCATGCGGCCTGCCACCACCCAGCAAACTTATTTTTTTTATCCCCGACCGCCTCACCGGCTCGTGACCGCGGCAAGTTCCCAGCAAGGGGGGATTGAGTTGGATTGGGTTGGGTTGGGGGGGGGGGGGGGGGGAACGCACCATCAGCTTTCATCTTTTCTCTCGCATCTTTTCCTTCTTGCGCTCAACGCGAGTGTGCGGCACTCGTCTTCTTCAAACCCCCGTCCCGGGAGGGGACCCGAAACGATACACACATAACCACCCGCCCCCATCACATCCGGGGGTCGACGGGGCGTGGAAACATGGGGAGACAGGGAAGGAACGCGTCGAGCGGCGCCGGTACCGGGGCGTTGGGTCTCACTTTTTTTTTCTTCTTGTTTGCGCTGGCTATCTGCTTTCATGGCTTCGGGAGGTTTTTGCTCGGGGATCGGAGCACCAAAAAGAAACGCATTGTGTGTGGACAAGCGATTGAAAAGAATGGAACGGCGATCGGTCATCTACCAAGCGATAAGCTGAAATCTAGTGTTTTTGCTTTTTTTTTTTATCACCTCTTCTTGTCTCCTCTGGGTCCCCCATTAGATTTTGATTACTCGTTCTCACTCTCGCGTGCTATGCGTGGGTAACCAGTCCCCCCTTCAGTGTGACAGCCCTCCGCCGGCGCCCTCGGCCGAGCCGGGGGGCAACACGAGGAATCCCCCCCTTCGGTGCGTGGTTTCTGCGAGGCTTGCCGGAAGCGGTCGTGGGGGGATTTGAGAACGAAAGCAGGCCCGAACTGGCGTGGCTTGACACGGCGGCTCAGCCGGCGTGAGAAGAGCCGGAACCAGGATCAGGGCCGAGGAAGCTCCCAGCATTCTGTCGCACATGGCGTCAACCCGCGCATATCTTGCGACCAAGACATCGGTCACAGCGCGGTGACGAGGCGGGACCTGCCAAGCTGCCTCGAAACCGACCGGATCTTCCGTGTCCCTGTCCGGCCGTGCGGTGCTTCTTTCTTCCATGGTCTGCATGCCGCTGGAAATGGACGAACGGGGTGAAGCTTCTTTTTTATTTCTTTCCCGAATTCCAGACAAGCTGACGCCCGCGACCAATTTGGGGGGGGGGGGGGGGGTGGGGGTGTGTCCATGAATGTGAGACGTCATTTTGACCAGGCAGACACATGGATGGTCCGAGACACGATCCCGGGACCGCCCTTGCCTTTTTTTGTCAAATCCCCGGGCCTCCTCCCCGGGCATCCATCCATCTATCCCTTGAGGCCTCCTTTTTCGGAAACCTCCCTTTTGGCAGAGGCCGCTCGTACCCCGTACCGCAGTCGTGCGTTGGGGCGACCGTGGTCGTATGTAGTGACCCGAGCAGACGTGCCGGCCGAGCCTGGTATGTTACCGACACGCTCTCGGCTTCCCGGGGCTGGCTTCGGGTGGAACGGGGGGGGGGGGGGGGGGGGGGGCGAGGAGCAAGCGTTCAGCCCGGATGAACCACCAACTTTGTGCCATACACGAACCATGGTTAGATAAATAGTACAATCGACCCTCCCCCCAGCCTCTCCGCTTGAGAAGAGAAGGACAAAAGGGTCCTCCCGGCAGTGGCACGCCTTCTTCTTTCTTTCTTCTGTCCTCCCACCGCAAGCGGGCGAGTTCGCCGTTTTCCCGGGGTCCCGGTACCTGTGTGTGGCAGCGAGAGTTCGTGGGAAGCTGAAGGGAAAGCAACGAGCTCCCCCCCCTGCGATATCGGTAGCTTGGTGCAGAATGCCATGTTTGTCGCTTCGCCTTGTGCCGCCGCCGCCGCCCCCTGCTCCGCCACCTCGAACAGCCAGCCCGATGCCACCTCGTACCGTGTCAGTTTCATGTTTTTCTCCCCCGGCAAGGCGTGTGCGGCGAGCCTTTGCTATCTTGCAGTCAGTCGCTCGTGGCAACTGCCGGGCGTCCCGCATCGGCAACCCGGGGGGGGGGGGTCATGGATGGATACCTCGACCCTCATTCGTATTCGCCATTGGTTGTTGTCGGCTCTATCACGTCCTTTTCCATGTACCGTCCTCGTCCCTCCCACCGGCTGTGCCTTTGATATCCATAGGGTTCGCGCCGGTACGCAATATACATATGCTGATGATCTGATGCTCGCCATCTCGGGGAGGAGGGGTTGCGGGAGTCGAACCCCCTCCCCCAACTCGACAAGGGCGTCTTAGCGTTTTTGTCGAAGAACCCCATGGCTCGTCCGCGGAGTTCATAGCCACACACACACACACACACACACACATCCACCGGTAGTGGTCCATCGATAAGACAGTATACATATCGGAAGCCAGTGGGATGCTGAAGTGCGGAAAATGAAGGTGTCGCGAACATTTCCTGGAATTTCGTTCGTTTCCCCCCTTCTGCAGCAAAATGGGGACCCGACAGCTCGGCATTGGAGTGAAAGCTCGGCGATCGGTGGTGCTGCATACGGCCCGGCAGACAAACATGCAATGCAATGCAATGCAGATCACGGAGAGAGAGAGAAGAGGGGGGGAGGAGGCGGATTTGCCATGGCATACTACAGCCGCGCCTCGGTCCGTCGTGGCACCGCAGATCCGATATAGGACGACGCAACGCGCGCAGTGGCGTTACTCGTCTCTCTTTCAACCTGGCCCCCAATCACGTCGTCGTCTTCGTCGTCGTCCCGCGCTGGCGCACGGCTGGTCGGCTGATCGATCACCAGGCGGCATTTGTGATCCCGGGATGGGGGAGATTTCGACACCGTTGGCTTGCGAGTGGCGTATCGACGAGCCTTGCCTGTATCTGCTTTTTTCCCTCCCTCCCCCCTCTCCCTCGGGACTGCCGTTTCGGGCTTCCCGGGGAACGCCTCCACGACGTCGGGCCCCCCACCCCCGAGGCAACTTCACAGATCGCCTTGCTTCCACTTGTGCAGGCCCTCCCGCCCCTCTTCAGGTGTCCCCCAGTGGCCGAACCTAGGGCTGCGAGAGTGACAGGGAGGGTGGTTATGCGCGATGCCCAGTCGCCTTCCCCCGGGTGGGGGGGTGACGTCCGCTTTGAAGCTTCCCCGGACGGACTCCGGTGCCTCCCCCCCCCCCTCCCGGCCACGCAGCAGCTCCGCCAGCTGACCTGCCGCGCAGCCATCAGCCTCGCGTGTCCTCGGAGGCCCGGGTCTTCCTGCGGGCCTGGCACCCGAATATAGAGGTGAGAATATAGAGGTGAGACACGCAGGGGAAGGAGGACAGGAGCGCCCCTCGCCTGTCCGCTTGGCGTTCGGTATCCTGGCCCGGCCTCGAAAGGCGCCCCCCCTCCCGTCTGGCTCCACGGCCAAGGCAGGCAAGCATAAGAAGAGAATTATTCTCCGGTGCGTTAGGGTTTCACGGTTCTTTGGGTCACATGAGGGCTGTTCTGGGGGGTGTATGCGTCTTCTATTGGTGGTACCGGGGGGCTCTGACGATCGTTTTGACTCGCCCGGGGACTTGGCCCGACACGGACAAACCATGTATGTACCTCCCCCTCCCCTTTGACATGCACCCGTGTCTCATGCAGCTGCCGGGCCACTGGGAGACGAACAAGCTTTTGACAACCCCGGCGTCCCGGATGAGGGCCGGGCTTCCGACCTCGGACGGCTTATCTCCGCGGCTCTCCAGTTGCGCGAGGGGGCGGTCCTGGGGCCATGATCTGTAGGTGCAGCCCTGCGTCTATTTCTCCCCCCGTCATAAACGTGACCACCTCTCGGCCGACCCGTCGAGAGCGAGCTCGTCCGCGGTCGGCCTGCCGCGCTCAAGCCGCCGGTCTCTGTGCAGCCGTCCACTCGCTCTGCATGTGCTCGCACAGAAGCTCGCCTACGTGGAGCACCTCGAGGGCGGCGTCGTGGACGGCGTCCGCGAGAGAGCCGCCGTCCAAGTCGCTGACGGCTGCTTTCATATTCCCGAGTTCGCGAAGCAGCCGGGGCATCGTGTGCATCATGTCCAGAGTTGCGTCCGAAAATGGCGTCTCGGACTGCGTGTGCCGCTGGTAGACCCGCCTCCACTCGGCTGCCGTCACAGGGCGTCGCCCATGCTGGTCGTCACCGTCGCCGTGCTCCTCTGTGCCGTGCTTCCCCCCTGTGCCTCCCTCTGCATAGGGATACTGGGCCTTCCGATGGCGGCGTGAAGACGGTTCCGAGGTCTGCTTGGTTGCGGACGTGGTACTCGTGTGCTTTGCTGCCTCGGGGTTGATCCGAGAGGATGGTCGAGCACTGTTGGTAAGTTGAGGGGCCTTGGTTCCTTGCATCTCAAGCTCCGAGACTTTATGGGAATCTGGCATCTTCAACATCGGATGGTTTGTCATGCTCTTCTTCCTGTATCGGAAGGATGAATCGGCATTGTCTCGATGCCGCTTCTGTCGGGAGCTGCTGCTTGACATTTTGTGTCTGCTTGTGGGAGATGCTTCTACTTGTGGAAGGCGATCATTGATCAGTGCTGTCACGCGACCAAAATTTTTGAGGCAATGATGGCAGACTGAATGACAAGTATTCCACGAGCAAGAGGAATATATCTATGGTCGTAACAAACGAAGCGAAACAACAGTAGGCATAAGCCGCAGTTGTCCATAACTTTTATCTTGGAGAAAATCAAGCGGTAAAACACGGGGCAGAAATCGCAGCTGCTCAATGACCGGCTACCTGCCATCGCTTTGTCGCTTCTCTTTGGATGCCAGCGGTGAGTAAAGACATGTCTTTAAGTCGGATGAAAGAATCGGTCGGGAGACCGTTTCTGGAAATCTATGGATACGAGGGATGGCAGGTCCTGTAGTCTAGAAAATACATGGTAAAATATACTGGCCCTACTTGCTTCTACGAAATGTCTAGGCTTTAGCGAGCAGCAGGACGCCGCTTACGGAGCGACATCGATCACACCAGTATCAAATCTACGAGGTTGTTAGTATCAAGTCATCACACGAACTCTTGACCAATACGTACCCGTATTCGCCAACGATGGCCTTGGCGAATTTTTCCAGCTGCAGCAGCTGGTCCACGCAGCCCGTCAGGCTCTCGTTGTAGGAATGACTGTAAATCTGCGCCCATTTCTTGACTTCGGACTTTTCGTCGGCGGAGAATTCGGCGTCCACCGAAAGCTCCATCTCGAGAATCTTTGTCTGCTCAAGCAGCTCGTGACGGGAGATTGCCGCATTCGGCAGGTATCTCTACGGCGTTATTAGTTACTGCTTCGCTGGGAAAGACATCAGGTCGTCAGCTGGAGCGGCTTACCGGCACTTTCCTGCCTGCTCTCAACGCTCCAGACAGGACGTAGAGGTTGGTCAAGACCGCCGCGATAGCGTCTCGGCGGTAAGCCAAGAGGCGAGCAGCGGCCTCCGAGTTGTCTCTGACAAAGCGGGGATGGTAGAAGAGCGATGATTGACGAACGGCGACAATGAACTCAAAGAAGCGCTCACAAGCGTCGATCAAGCCGGAATAGGGCAGCGGGTCAAACGGTGACCGCATGCGTATTTCATGCCTCGTGAGGCCCTATAGATGCGTTAGTTCGACCAAGAAAGGCAGACCATGGCAAGTAGACGTACCAAAAGCTGGCGCAATCTGACAAATCCTTCGCGAAGACGACCCTCCAGCCTCTCCGAAGCTTCGATATCTTCTTTGGTGGGCTCATCGCCTTCCTCGTAATAAACATACTTGGATACAATGCCTATAGTATGTGTCAGCGTTGAAAATCCCCATAGGTAGGAGCGTCCTACTTCGGTAAACAATGCTTTCGTAGAAGAGCATGGAAGATATAGCTTTCCGGAGGTCATGCCGCGCAACAAATGGCCACAACACCCAGTTTACCACGATCGAGGCGACGACTCCAACTGCTATGGCACCTCCCCGCGTTGCTGCGACAAGCGCCACGGAAGGCTGGCCCTGGGCCGCGTATTCTGCCAAAGACACGACTGTGAATGCGATGCAACCCACCAAACCGGACCGCTGCCATTGAGTCAGTACGATGGTCGATGGGTCAGGGCGTAGCAGGCGCTTCTCACCGGGTGTGTACTTTGTGTGTATCTGTAGATCATCGGTAACATGAATACAACGGCAAAGACAGCCATCACGTAGGGGTTTCCGTTGCCTGCGTAATACGAAAGACCGCCCCAGAGTGCGCCCAGAACCGCACAGAGAGTCCTCGTGAACAAGTCTTGGATGTTTCCACCCACTCTGAAAGCCGATCAGTCCCCAGTCTCGCATACACGGGGCCCGGGGTGTCTTACCGTGGGGCCATGATGAGCCATGCCATGACTACGGCCCACCAAACTTCATACTCATTCCACCAGTAGTTACTCTGCGGCAACCATGCTGGCAAAGCAAGCAGAGAAGCGACGGCCGCTGTTTTGAGACCGAAACGGGTCTCGAAGCCCTGCAGACGATGCAGAACCGACCATATGGAATGCCCGATGCGTGTCTTTTTTGCCGAAGAGTCGTCCTCGAGCTCCTCCGCCGTCATGGTCGCGTACGACTTTTCTTCGGCGCCTGGCTGAACGGATCCCTTTTTGCGCGGCAAGGGCTGAAAGTTACTTGACTTAATGCCTTGGATGATCTCAGCGATCTCGCTGAAGCTTCTAAAATACGAACCTGCATGGGCCCCCATTATCAGCGTAAGAACGATATGAAGTTGAGCTTTACTCACCTGCTGTCACCCCACCGCGATCGTGCCGCACTTGCGCATTTGTACGGTGTATTGATTTCCAGAATGGATAAGACGGAAGATGAAATCGAGGATATTTGGGCCGTCTCTGTTGCATTTCGTTGACTTTGACAAGCAAGGCCTCCACTGCCGACGCAGCTTGCTGAACTGGACGGCAGTACGCGAAGAGCTTGACAACTTCGGGATGGAGTGCGTAGGTGCGAGGGAGTCTTTCACTTGCTAGGAGGCCGTCCTGAGCGTTGCTGAAAGCGATGATGCATTTTCGCAGTCGGACCAAAGATCCGAGCACGTCGTCCGAGACTTCAGGTGGTGGGCCGAGATGCTGGCGGTGGCCACACATGTCCATGAGAACCGCATCAGAGCTCTGCAGAGACGATTTCATAGCCCGGATCAGTGCCTCCGTTGGCTCGGCGAGATTGCTGGCCACGAACCCAAGGAGCGCTCTTTCACTATCATCCTCTTGGTCCGGCTGATTTTCGGCGATGCGAACGATGAATTCCACGGCCTCGGCGGGTCCATCCACGCTCTTGGCCGTTTCGGTGTTGTCAAAGTCGCCAAAGTCGTCGAAGAGTCGGGTCTCGGACTTGAGACTCAATAGTGTACGAACGACACCTTGGAGCAGGTTTCGAAGCTTCAGCACATCTTTGGGATCGAAGAGAGTTATAGAGAAGTCGAGGGTCAAGTCACGGTAGGCCTGAGATAGATTGACGAACGTCTGCGCAAGTCTGCGTCGGGCTCTGATACTGTCGACTCGAGTGATGTCGGTGCCAACCTATTGGGAGTGTTCAGCGTTTTGACCCCGGGGTAAAGTACCAATTAGCCTACCATCATGACCTCAAAGGCGTTGTGAAGGGCCACAGCCAACGGGCGAGCCCCAGCATCTGGGAAAACAAGAATGCAAGGCACCAAGGCTATGGCTTGGCCAATGACCCAGGGCAGTCCGTAGGATAACAACTTCGACCAGGAAACGCTGTCCCCGGACACCTCGGCAAGGCAGGTATAAGAGATGGCTATGCCGGCACAGATTACGAGCTGGTAAGTGCGGATATAGTAGGATCGAATGCAGGCTATTAAAAAGATGTAAATAAACAGGAACAGGGCAAGAATACCACCAAAGCCGGTACGGGCGGCGGCGGAGGAGGTCGACAACCACAATCCGAGGGCGCCCCAACCCAGCCCCGTCGCAGTGCCGAGGATGGTGAAGATGGCCCCTTCGACTTGGGCGCCTAGGCTCCTGCCGGAGTGGTTCATGATGGCGGAAATCACCATGATGTAGTCGTACCGTCCGAGCCAGCTTCGAACCGCCGGCACGAGGCAGAGGACGTAAGCAATGAAGAAGGCAAGAAAGGACTTGAGCAGCTTGATGCCGGCCCTGGTGGTCGTGATACGGCGAACTAAACTCTTAAGCTCGTGCCATTGCCTTGGGAAGAAGTTGGTCAGGGACAGCGGATCTTTCTTGCGGAAAGCGTAGGGCAGAGTGCGCTCGGCCTGTTCCATGAGCTCCTCCCGATCAACGGGTCGGGGCGGCGAGAAGTAGGCATCAAAGAAGTTGTCCCGCATCTCCGACACGCCGAAGGTATCGAGGGAAAGGCCGTCATCCTGGGCAGGCCGGGGCTTTGGCAGCTGGGGGTATTCGCCATTCTGTTGGGTGTCAAACACCTGGTCCAACGAGGTCACGGAAGCCTGACGAGGACGCGTCTGGAAGGTCCTCCGGCGAAGCAACCGCGAGGCACCCAGGCCGCTGGACGCGATCCTCTGGAGGTTCCCAGCCCGGGGCTTCTCGAGCCCAGTCGCCATTCGTCCAGGTGGGCAAGCCTTCAGCTGGTGCCGGCGTGGCTGGCGGTCGGTCCAATGGGAGGGAAGCGGCTCGCCTTATCGGGATGATGCATAAGTAAGCTGGCACTGGTATATAGGGGTAAAGGTGTCTTGGCGGGAAACGGTGCGGCCCTGCACGCCAAACGAGAGCAGAGAGGGTTACCACTGCAGGCCGGGCGTAAGTCGAGTTCGGAGGAGAGGTCCAGATAGGTAGGTCAGCGGCAATACTGCGCCAGTCATGGCAGATGGAAGTGAAAAAGGGCAATGGAAGGAAGCTTGATTGATGCCACGAGCCTAAACGGACTGCCCGTCGCGCATAGGGACCCATCCATTGCTCTCCATTTCATCCCAGCAGGCGCTGGATGGGAAAGGCTGGGCACGTTTGGGCGTCGGGCTGCAACAGGCGGGGGTCATACTATACGTGCATTAGGTAATCAGATCTGCCAGTTCGGATTGTTAGGCCGATTGGGTTTGTTATGCTCCAAGCGTGGCCTTACCCCGCCAACCGGGCGCCTTGATCACGAAAAATACATGCCCCTCCAAAAGCCGAAGCGACCACCGCCGACCCAGCCTCAGCAGCTCTTTTCCTTATACCCAACTTTCCACACCACCATCCCCTTCACGAACGAGCCCCCATCGCGCGCTCGATCTCTGCCCGCCAACTCGACGATCCCAACGCCGGTTTCTCTGTTGATTTTCCAGACAAGATGGCTGCCAGTGAGTCATTTCCCCCCTCCCCCTACCGTGCTCCCCCGCACGCGGGTCATTGCGTCGCATGCCAGCATCGAAGCCCGCTTGTCCGGGCCCGGGTGCGCGTGTTGTGCGGCCTTGCACGGGACAGACAGTTGCTGACATGCAAACAGACTTCGAGGAAGTCGCGAGTTAGTTCCACCCCCGGGCCCCCCTTCGCGAGGCGGCGCACAGGGCGATTCGTTCTCGGCAGACCGCGCCAATATTGAATACTGACGAACCTGCGTCTCCAGCTCAGTTCGTGAACTTCTACTACTCCCAGTTCGACAGCGACCGGAAGCAGCTTTCGGCTCTCTACGTGAGTAGGATTCGAACAATGGGAAATCGCCGTGCTATATAAGCTGATGTCGGGACCGCAGCGTGAGGGCTCCATGTTGACCTTCGAGTCGTCTGCTAGCTTGGGCGCCAACGCCATCGTCGAGAAGCTCAGCGGCCTCCCCTTCCAGCAGGTCAAGCACCAGGTTTCTACCCTGGATTCCCAGCCCAGCATCAACGGCGGTGTCTTGGTCCTCGTCACTGGCCAGCTCCTGGTTGACGAGGAGCAGCGCCCTCTGAACTACACCCAGACGTTCCAGCTGCTGCCTGAGGGTGGCTCGTTCTACGTCTTCAACGATATCTTCAAGCTGGTCCTCGGGTAAGCGTGGAGTCGCGAGGCTTACCACCGTGGAGCGATCTCTTTGGCTGCAGGTGGAGCTTTGGTGCCCTGAGGGTCTCTGCCGGCGACATACATGATCCCCAGACGCGTTTGGCTAGCTATAGATGCGGCAATACCAACCGGGTGTGTTGCCAGGATCGAGGGGGGTGGCATGGTTAGGAGGGGAAGGGAATCCCACTCACAAAGATAGTGAAATTCTGCAGATGATGGGAATACAGCTTTGATTCAGGTTGATTTTGCTGCCACGTGGCCATGGGATTAGATAAGTACCAATCCACCTGCATCCCAGAATGCAGATGGGCATGAGAACGGATTGATGTGCGAAGTCACTGGACGTCGGCTCTGCGGCAGCAGTGGCCGTCCGGCTGAGCCTCTGAACATAGCCGGGTATACGTCATAAGACACGCAACAGATAGCTAGGCAGCCACGACTTCCAGACGGGTGAGACGTAGGCTTTTTCGCCGGAATCCAGTAGAATCTCGGTGCCTGATGAGAGGACGACGCAGCGCGGCCAGGGGCCGGGATCGAGACTTTATATAGTGAAGCGGGTGGAATGCATGCAATGGGCGACTTCCGGCCTCACGCATTTTCGTGCGGAACAGCCCCTGCCAGACCCTGTCTCCCCGTCAAGAACTCCATCATTGAGCCGGCTTGTTTCACCCGGGCACATTAAAGCATCCGAGCATCGTCCGACGAACGTCAGAGCTTTCCTCTTGCTTTGGGGGCGCTTGTCAAATCATTGCGATTTGAAACTTGTTTCGAATTGGGTGGGCTCGTTGACTGCGCCGCCTGGGTCTTCCCTCCAGAGTCACAGAGAGGAGAGCGCTGAATACAGCTCATTCAGCAGGCGCAGAAGCAGGGTTAAAAAGTCCGACGAGCTGTCACTTCCGAGCTGGACAACGTGGCCAAGTTTCTGCAAGACAAGCAGGCAGTCATTGGACTTCCAGTGCATCAGGTCAGTCCCAGACGCTCTCCTTATCTCTCTGCCCTGGTAGGTACCTACCTACCTTCCCGTTGATGGGTATCGTGAATATGGGAGAAAACGTTCCCGTCATGGGATTCAATATACGTACATGGGCACTCATACGAAATCCCGTCTCGTCTCAAGCTAATTGACGGGAAATCCAGTCAGGGTCCGAACGTGGAGACAACCTGCCCCGAAGGACCTAAAAAGGTACCTACTACTGACCTCCCATAAGACCAACCTACCCAACAACAGCCCTTCCTCCGTCTGGTCATAGGCCCGCTAGCCAGGACAGCGGGGCTGTCATACAAGTACACAGACTGGACGGGCAGTACATCCCATACGTGCTCCAGCTTCCATCCACCATTGCAGGGAGGGCTTCTAGGCAAGATCCGAACAGGAGGAGCACAGAAGGCGTTCCCTAGAACCCGGGCAACCAACAATTTGGCCCCCCAAGGCCCCTACGGTCACCTGAGGGACCGGGTCTGCAAGTGCCATTCGAGGGAGGAAGCGGAAGAGACCCAAGCAACCTCTTACCCAACTGGAGGTCACTCACTGCAAGGCCCCTTGCGATTGATTGATAGAGTGAGGCATCCGAGGGTGTTTTGGGGCGAGCACTAAGTGCCCCCCGTACGGAGTTGGTCCTTCCCAACCCCCCCATCTGCCCGTCCTCTCCGTCCCATAGGCAGGTCCGTCCCATCCTGGATACCAGCCGAGCCTCAGCGCCAAGGGCCGACCTTGGAAGTCCCAGCTCAAGGGCCCCGGGGAAGTAGTGAAAAACGAGAGGGTCAAGAGGGCCAACAGGCGGTTGCGTTCCCTCGGATTGGATACGCCCTTCAAGCCCCCCGCACCGGCACCAATCAGCCCGTCGCTGCGCCGGCATTGGCGGCAACGAAAGACAAAGCAACCTCGCGTCCGCGGCCTGGGGGGTACCTCTTGTACTTCCAACAGAAGTTGGACCTGGGCTTGGGGGAGGAGACGCGACAACCAGCCGTTCAGGGCTCCCGCCTCCTGCCATCCATCTGTGCGACGGTACATGCCTACATACCTCAAACGGTCCACAAAACCGAGCTCCAATTGGCGATCTGGTCTTGTTGTGTTGCTCACGCCGCCTTCATCTGTCTAGTCCCAAGCCAACAACAACAGATCCTGTCGCATTCAGACTTTACTGGTACTCGCAATCGCAACATCTCTTGAGCCGCCTGCTCGCCTTTCTGCCAACATCGCAACCCCCCCTCCTCACCCATTTTCCGGTCCATCTGCCTGTGCTTCCATCGCACTACCTCCCGTCGCCCTAGTCGCCGCCGTCAGCATATCCTCGTCACCTCCCACCCGCAGAGAACGTTCCCGTCTTCTGCTGCCGCAATCCGGTCATCGCAGCCGCCAAGATGGGTCTCAAGGATGAGTTCGCGACGCGAAACTTCAGTACGTGCTCCCGCGATCGGCGTTGCCGGGTTCCCCGACGCAGTCATGTCCGAACATGTGTGACTAACAGGCATCTGCGATAGGTATCTACGGCCAGTGGTAAGCCACCCTGTTTTTTCCGCGATTTGTGTCGGCCTCGACCATGGCCCTCCCGGCTCGAGTGTGCGCCGAGAGGATTCGAGGCCCGGCGCGGCAGCGTCTATGCCAAAGAGTGCCATGCATCGAGCGGGACCGCTAACATGACTCCCTCCCGGTAGGCTGGGCATCCTGTCCATGATCCTCTGCTTCGCGCTAGGATTGTCCAACATCATCACGGCGACCTTCACTCTGGGTATCTGGCACGGCATCGTGAGCATCATTGCCATGTAAGCGCCTTTTCCGCCCGTCCCGGGGCCCCTTTTGCAACTTGGGTACGAGTGACTGACCGCGCCCGCTCTTTCTGCAGAATGTCGGCCTTCATCATCCTGTTTATCGAAGTACCGCTGCTGCTCCGAATCTGCCCGACCTCCAGCACGTTCGATGCCTACATCCGGAAAATCGAGACCAACTACATGCGCGCTGGCACCTACGCCGTCATGGGCCTGATCCAGTGGCTGAGCTTGGCCGACGGCACCGCCTCGAGCCTGATTGCGGCTGCTGTGTTCCTTACCTTGACTGCCGTGTCCTACCTCCTTGCCGGTATCAAGGGCCAGGCCTTTGTTGGCAGCAAGACGCTGGGCGGACAGGGCGTTGCGCAGATGATCGTATAGGCTGAGCTCAGCCTCTCTTCTTCGTCCCAGACACGGCTCGCACGCGGCAGGTTCGAGGGGGGACGAAAAGATGCGCATAGGGGGAGGGTCCCAACTTCATGTTGCTTATGCCACCAGCGCGGACCGAGGTGGACTGAGGGATGGAGGGAACAGGCCTGTGGGTGGCCTAGACTTTGGGGAAAAGCAGGACTTTCAGCATTCCCGACTCGTGGTTAACGGCGTATTGGACCTGTATGGCTTGATGATTACTTGACTTGGTACTTCTCGCGTATTGTTTTTGACTCGCGGACCGGAAGATACCTTCTGTTTCCAAATCTAACGGGCCCTGTTGCCCGCAAAGAGCTGAACGTTTCTTGCTCCTCCCGACTGATGCTGCAATTATTGACTTGACAACGCCCACGCGCCGCCTGCCATTGCGTTCGGACCGAGGCCAGGCGGGTTGCGTGCGGCGGGGCTGCGGGTTGACCGTATGGGACGGCGGCGGCGACGATAAAAAGGACGACCGCGTTGTTCTGGTCGATAGTTCAACAATTCTGGTGCCAGCTCACGCTATGGTACCAGAGAAAAGACGGGCACGGATAGATAGATAGATCTACAATGCCTTCCAAGCTCCTCAAGCCCACACTCCATTATACAGCCCTGGCTAGCTTGATGGCACGTTCAGGAACGCTTCCCTGGATGACTCGACGGTCCCACGTGCCACTCTATCACTGCCCACCTTCCGGACAGGGGAAGCGGCCAGACCCTTGGGGTGGTATTGCCGGCGGGTAGTGGCCGTATCTTTGTATAATTCGCGCGTGGCCTTCCTAACGAGGTGGAAGGGAAAAAAGGGAGGTGAGCTGGGTGAGCTGGCCGACGACGACTTAAACCGACGGAAACCATGCCCATGCATCAAGTGGATTGGTTCTAGACTTCCGGGCCTGGGGACTTGGCGTACCGATAGGCCCAGATGTGCAGCGCGCAATGTGTGTGTGTGTATGTGTACGTGTGTGTGTGTGTGTGTGTGTGTGGGAGGAAGATCCCATCCGATTCAGCGTCCCCAGGCATGCAACTACTGTGCGACAAACAACAATGCTACATGTCTACGTTTCGGACCAGGCCTAACACCTGCCTGCCACGCATGCTGCAAACCCATCCGACCCTTTCGTTGCGACGACCACGGACTGCCCACTCGGTAGTTGTTTGATCGGTTGCTGGTCGGGGCCTGGCGTGCCTGGTGTTTCCACAAAGCTCCCAGCGGGACGTAGGAAGTATTTCGAGAACTCCCAAGTACCCATGGGCGGGTTGGTAAAGTAGCTACTTTACCCACGCGTCGAAAAAACCCTCGGGACACACACAAATCGGGCCCTACTCAACCCATGGATCTTGGCGGGAAGCCCCGTTCGCAACGGTTGACATAACGGCTCTCTTTAGTCCTGTGTCGTTACATCAAGCTGAACATGGAGACTCAGTCGACAGTCGCCGGGGCGCGGCTCGAATATGTCGTCACTCAGAGTCGTCATCCGGAGCCGTCGTGAGGGGAGGGGAGGTGGGCGGTCGGAGGGGACGGACCGCGTTCTCCAATTGCTGCTACCTCTCCCGCGAAGTATGTACCTCCTCATACTGGCGGCCCAGTTGCCCAGGTCGAGAGGGCAGCAGCACCCAGCCAAACGGGCAGGCTGCTTGGGAAGCAAGCAGCCCGACCGTTTTCGACGCTTTTCTCCCGATCGATTGCGATGAAAATGCCCCTCACCACGGCACCCGCGGCCGTGTGGGGTGAGCCGTGTCACTTACGGGCCAAGAAAGACTCGAAGCTGCCGTTGGTGGGCATTGCTTGTCGCGGTCTTGCGTCGTGTACATGGAAGTACTTACTGGCAGGCTGGAACCGGATGGGCGATGCAAGACGCACCTTTTACGCCACCCAGAGCCCACATTTCCAGGGCGTGTGCCTCGCGACAGGGACGCCGTCCTGCACCGATACGGAGCCACGATCCCAGAGTTGAGGGGTTCACTTAAAGCGGCGCCTCGCATGTTTCTTCGCGACGCTTCTGCTCGGCTTGTGCCTTTTTTTTCTCTCTACCCGCAGGCTGCGTAGGACAAGACGGCAAATCGGAGTCGAAAGCAGGGGGCCCAACACGAAGCAAAGAAACGCGTAAGAGGGAGGTTTTCTAATGAGCCGACGGCAGGATAAATATAACCAAAGGCCTCGGATACTGCCGACTCGTGGTACGGGAGGGGGGTTGTGCGACTCGAGGCCCAAAGAGCCAACCAAACCAGCACGGATTGCCTGAAATAGAACGGCGTTCCCGCCGTGCTCGCGAACCCTTTACCTGTTGTTGACCGCTTCCACCAACCCACGGAGCCACGATCCGGGTGTCCACACGCACCGGTCCTCTACTTATCAGCAAGCCCCGTTGGGTCGTTGCCAGGTTGCTCCGGACCGCGCCAACGCATGTGCTACATCGCCAGTCAGATGACCGGATCGGCCATGGCAACAACAAGAGCCGTGTGCGTGTGTGTAGCTCAGGTGAGCTTAGACATGGCCGGGGAACCCGTGCCCAGCGGGTATAGGCTCGTATGTAGATAGGTAGGTTGTATTATTCGTAGCTGGATCCATGCCGGCAGGCCAAGGTACAAACGTACAAGAGCTTGCCGAGGCTGACGACGGCCCCAGAGGCTCAAGCCGAAGGCTACATAGTACTAGCATGGATGTACAGTGCATTAGAAGCCTCCGGCGGATGCTGGCAGGCTGGCTCACGTCTGTCCCATTTGGTCAGCACCCCGAACATACAACTAATTAACCTACTTGGCTTTCCTCGACTTACAGAATGGATTTGTAAAGCCGGTGGTAGTTATGTAGTAACGTTATCATCAAGCCCGAACGGAGGACCTTAGCCCGTCACCTCATCCGGGCCCCGTTGCTGCCCATTAGCCAAACCTAGGACTTCAAGGGATTCTGGGCCTGGGAGGGGGAGGGGCCGGAGCATCGTGGCTGGCACAGTGCCCAGAGGCAGAAGAGAGCGGCAGGAGGGTGCATCGAAACTGCTGTGATGGGAGGGATCGTGGGGCGGGCCATGGACCGAAAACCTGCCCCCCGAAACTGGCTTCTGACTGGCCGTGGCTGACACGGTCTCGACGGTCACACGCATTGAATGGTTGAACCCCATGCGGCCGGTCTCTGCGTAGCGCCGCGACGCTGCCGTTCGTGATCGCGATTGCGGCTACGCGTACGGACAACAGTAGGTACCTACCTCTTGAGGAAAGACCGTGGGCGCCCGCCGCATGAGGTCGAGGACCACGACGTCTTGTCCGAGTGGACAGAGATGCGCGTCTCGGACGCTGAGTTGGGGCCGCTGTCAGACTTTTTTTTTTTCCTCTCTTTACATACATAGTAAACGAACAGGGCTGGATGACGGGACCATACGCTGAAGTCGGTTGAGTAAAGTACTTACATATGACTGACTATACGGCGCCGTTCAGGGCATCAAGTACCTGCCTGTACTTCATCGCTATCTGCCGCCAGAGTCGCCAAGATTCCCCACTGGTTTTGGGCTCTTTGCAGCCGCCCCCCGGGATCATGATGGCTGGAAATCTGGGAATACTTGCGTGTACCCCAGGCCGGCGAATGACGGTCCCGCTGATTCCAATCCGTTTTTCACGGCCAGGTGCCCCTCGTGGCCCCCCCTACACTGAATGTAGAAGGTCCAGCATGTCCAGACCCAGCAGACCTACTACTAACCAGCAAGCAATCCATCGACAAAAGGTAGCGGCTGGGATTCATCCATGGCGGGGAGCTTGTTCCCCGTTGCTTTAGATGTTGGCAGTCCGGCCTGAGGGAAACCAGCTTTAAGTACTGGAAGGAGGTAGGTATCATGCGCAGCCCGCCTGTCCCTCCTTCTCCAGACACTGAGCAGCCCCCAGGAGGAGCCAAAAATTATGGATGGTTGCGCAACGGTCTGGTCGAAAACCCTTTGAGGAAGGTTGCGTACGACCGATACTGGCGACGACCGGCAGAAGTCTACCTGGTCTAGGGCTGCGTCGTAAAGGGGCGCCGTGGATCGTGGAACCTCTCACCTGAGCATCAGCGGCGGGCATCCCTGCTCCGGTTGTTGACGTTGTCGTAACTAATGGAAACCCCCCAGCACCTGCCTACAGGTTGGAAGCCCGCCGGTATTGATCCAACGGTACTTGTGGTACCTACGTCCACAAGTAGGTGTGCGGAGGTACTTGCTAAAGTACTTTAGCTGTCCGCCCAGCATGATATCTACAGGAAGGTACTCATGGGATCGGCCAGCATCGTCTTCCATGCGATGGATGTTAGAGCGCCCGCCTACCGCCTGGCCCAACTGGCCCAATCGCCGGAACCGAGTATATAACTGGGAGACCTGCCACCCGTCCCGTCTCACTCTCGTGAGCTGTTACAGAGTTCTGGAATTAGCCAATCGAAAACTATCACCCGCCGCCCATCCATCCGAGTTCGTCCAACTCTCTCAGACCACCCCCCTTCCCTCCCGTCACCCGCGTATAAAAGACGACCGACCATCCCGCCCCCACTACCGGGCCTGCCAGACCACGAAACAGCCCGGAGTGACCAGCTTGTTGTTGTAAGTGTTGCTGCTTTATTCAACTAAGTTCTGTCCCGACCTTGTGAGATCCCCCCCGAGAAAGAGAGAGTGTGCGTGTGCGCGCGAGAGGAAGAGGCGCGCGCGCGCCAAAGGCCAGCGTCATCGTCACACCTTGAAGGAACTCTCCGGCCGTCGTCCGTGACTTTTACTCGGTCAGACATTTAGCTTTTCCTCAGCTGGGAGCCTCGCAGGTGACGGCATTGCCCCGCCGCTGCCGAGCAAAAAAGTGCTCGCCGCGGCAAGCTTCGGCACCAAATGGGGACGTTATTCGCACACAATAACGGTCTCCCCGGCGTCATTGCTCGAGCTCCATCGGCGGCGCCCCATTCCCTTGCAGTCCCGTCCATTGTGAGTGGGTGGGAGGGCCTCCGGACAGCGACACTGCTCGTCCTCGCCGGCCTGCCCGCTTCCTGGGCGCCTTCTGAACGCAGCCCGTGGCTCTGCGAGCAGCCGTTTCCCATTGTCCAATAGTTAGGACCGACGCCGCTCTTTATCTCGCGCTCGCGTTGCTTCTCCCCACCGCCGTTCCCTGTCGAGACCCGACAGTTGTAATCTAGCTTTTTTATCGCCGTGAGCTAACAGATGACGGCAGCGTGATCACCACAGCCTAGACCGGGTCTAGAGAAGGGGGAAACAGGCCACGCATACATCGCAGCCACCACTTACTTACACGACGCCGACGAGACGACCCGACACCGCCAAACCGCCTCCCTCCCCCAACCAACCAGGGCCTCTTGCATCAGCACCAGCTCCAGCTCCCATCCGCCGCACTTTTTAGATTAGAGGCATTTATGCGGTGTGTATGCCCGTTGCGACGTCTTCCTTGCCCCCTAAATGACCCATGCAGCATCGGCCAGCTGCCTCGCTGTCCCTTGCCATCCACCCTGTGCCCGGCCAATGCTATCCTCGCGTTTCTGCCCAACCGAGGAGGATTGACCACCGAATCCGTAATTGGCATGCCACCTTCCTGTATCGCATCGCACAGCCCTGCACCCCCCCTTCCGTCCCCCCGTCTTGCACGACTCGGTCTGTTTTGATCCCTTGCTGATCTTGGATCGTCTGCGTCTCCAGGTCTCAGCCCCCGCGTATAGCCAACCTTTATTGCGCCAGACAAGACGGCACCGTCAGTTTTGAATAGCCCGACATTTCCATTTCCAGACGAAGACCTAGCATGTCAGCTACCACGATGCAACAAACACCAGCGATCCCGCCCCGCCCCGCGCGCGGTCAGGAGTCAGAAACGGGCCCCTCGATGCCCATGATCCCGCCCCGTCCGAAGAAGCTGAACCGGTCCATCTCGCCCAACCCCGAGCGGTTCGCCCAGTCGCCTTTCAATGAGGGCTTCTCGAAGCAGCGCCGGCCCTCGAGCGGCCTGGGCACGTCATTAGACGCCCACGAGCGGTCCAGCAGCGTGGATTTGCCCACGCTCGGCCAGGAGGGCCAGGAATACGCCGCCGTGACCGAAGACCTGAGCGCGTCCCCCGATACGGCACGTGGCGAGGCCGGCTCCCCCGAGCAGACTCGAATGGTTGCCGAGGACCTGAAGCTCCATGCCCCCAAGCCAACCATGCCGGCCCAAAGCGCCAAGCAGCGTGTCATGGCCGTCACGCGCACTGACTCGGACAAGGCCGCCTCGTACGGCATCGGCCGGCCCAGCAGCAGCGATATGCATGGCAACGGCCCGATCCTGAGGAAGAAGGCTAGTACCACCAGTCAGCTCTCGCAAGCTGACAGCCACGCCGAGGACGAGCACGGCATTCCCGAAATCGGACAGCGGGTGCCCCTGATTCACATGGCGGGTGATGTTCAGGCACCTTCGCCGGCGCCCGGCTCCGGCGCAGAGACGCCCAACAAGAGCGGCCGCAACCACACCAGAAAGCTTAGCGCCCGCTCTGGCTTTGAGTCCGTCCCGCCCGGCAGCTACGGCCTCCATGGCCACGGCTTGCCCCCTACGGACAAGCTCGAGAAGGCCTACTACGAGAAGCACCCGGAGGTGCAGAAGTGGGAGGTCTACAACAACCGACACGAGCGCGCTCAGGATTTCTCCAGAAGCAGCGACGAGCTCAACAAGATCGTTCGAGACACTGCCGGCCGTGGTGCTGGTTTCGGTAAAAACAAACAGCCTGCACACAAAACTTGGGGAGCACGTCTAACCAAAACATATAGGTGACGAGAACTACGCCGGAACCCCAAGCGAGCAAGCCGGGTACCAAGCTACGGAAGAATACGCCATTCGCAAGTCGACCTCCCGGCCTCCTTCGGCTGCTGCCAAGCACGGCGAGAGCGTTACGTCCCCCCTGAGGAACAGCTTCACTGGACCCGAGATCTCCGTTGACGACGCGGACGACGACGCTGTCATTCACGTCGAAGACCCTGGCCACAAGGGCTTCCTTAAGTATGGCGACGAGACTTCGGCTGCGGGCGCCGGTGCCGAGGACCACTACGATGCTCCCATCCTGGCTGCTGACGAGGTTGCCAAGGGGCCCTCGCCCCATGATATGACGGCCGCCGTAGAACCCCCCGCGGAGCGGGCCGGCAGTGCTTTCGAGATGGACCACCCCAGGAGTCGTCCTGCCAGCCGTCCTGCTAGCATTTACAGCCAGCCGTCCTATGAGGTGCAATCCACCCCTCTGCATGATGTTGAGGAGTACGAGCCTTTGTTCCCGGATGATGGAAAGGCCGAACACAAGCATCTGAGCCAGGCCGATCAGCTCAAGGAGCACCACCGGAGATTTCCCAGTCGTGACGTCTGGGAAGATGCCCCTAACAGCGTGTACGCGACTGCCGAAGTGTCCACTCCCGAGCCTACGGAAGGTACCCGTGGTTCTCAGCGTCAACAAGGGACGGCTGATCTCCACATCCGTGAAGGAGAGACGGCTGCCCAGGCATTCGCCAGGAGACAGGAAGAGCTTGCCGAGAAGGAGGACCGTAGCCCGGACAGCTTCCTGCAACGCACTCAGCGACCTCCGTCTTGGGTCGAAGGCCAGCCCCATCTGTCCAAAGGACTGCAGATCTCAAGGCCTTCATCAGCCAACCGTTTCCCGAGTCGCGACGTCTGGGAGGATACCCCCGATTCTTTGCAATTTACTACTACAGTGTCAACGCCCCAGCAGGACGAGAGTGAGCCTACGTCGGCTACCTCGGAGAAGCCCTCGATCCCTGCGAGACCGGCCAGGAAGCAGGGGTCCGGTGACGACAAGCCCGCCATTCCTGACCGTCCCAAGCCGCAGATCCCGGCGCGACCTTCGAAAGCGGTCGCGGGTGCCAGGGAGCCCGAAGCTGTACCGAAGCAGAAACCCGCCGTGCCGGCGCGACCTGCGGGCGGAAAGATTGCCGCCCTGCAAGCTGGATTCATGTCTGATTTGAACAAGCGTCTGCAGCTCGGCCCTCACGCGCCGGCTAAGAAGGAGGAGCCGCAGGCCGAAGAGACGGAAGAAAAGGAGAAGGCACCCCTCCAGGATGCTCGTAAGGGACGCGCAAGGGGTCCGCAGCGCCGAGCTCCCACCAAGAGCAAGAGCCCGAGCCCCGTGGCGGCGGCGTCTAATGGTAAGCCCGTTCTGAGCTTCTCGACCACACGGGTCCTCTGGTCCATCGACGAGGAGGGTACCATGACGGTGGACGAAGACATCAAGGCGGAGCCTGTGAAGAGCGCTTCAGAGCCTGCCAAGAGCGCTTCAGAACCTGCCAAGAGCGCTTCAGAACCTGTCGAAAGCCCTGTCCAGAGTAAGGAAGAAACGCAGGCGCCCGAGTCCACTGAGCCGACGGCGAGCGATCCCGTCGACGCCCACAAGCCCACGGAAGCAGCGACAAGCGAAACGACAGCAGACGAAGGGACCGGCCAGACCCAAGAAGAAACCAAGACGCTCGCCTCAAATACGGCGGGCGAGTCTATTTTGGAAGAAACCATAGACAAGAAGTCGGATGGTGATCAGGTTCAAGAGGTCGAGGGGGCCAAGGACGAGGTAGTGAGCTAATGTGGTGGCGTGGTGCTTTGGTAGTCCGAGACAGGTCCATAGGTTTTTTCTTTTGCACTTTGTTGTCGTCCCGGTCCTCGCCTGTCGAAGTGCTCGATTGAGAGGAGCGGTATGGTAATGAGTAGCGAGAAGGGCCGTTGCCCTTGTCGAGTAGGTACGTGACATTTTGTTCGTTCATTCATTTAAGGTCGGGCTTCGCCAGCCTTTTTTCTCGCTCGTTTATTCGTGGTCAGCGAAAGAAAAGAAAAGAAAAGAAAACAACACTACATAGCTTGAGCAGTGTATAGAGAAGCGTTGCGAACAAATACAATACATTGACCTGAGTAATCACCCCCGAGTGGGCGGATGACGGTTCTGAAGTGACCTTGTCCGGTTCCGAGTCGTCGGACGAGGTTTTTGAATGCTTTTTTTCTCCTCCCATGGATGTGTTTCCCACCCGTTGTGCTTGTCTCGTGTCGTCCCCCCGCTTGAGCCATCCAATGCCAAAGTACACACAGCTCACCTCTGTAGGTACGAATACCCACATCTACTTATAGCCGTGAGAATGGAGAGCAGATGAATCCGGGAGACCACACGCCCCGTTTGGCCGTAGTCGACCAACCTGGTCAAGTATGGATGCATAGAATGTATACATACTGTACCTACCTATCTCTTAGTTTCAAACATAGTCGTTAGAGCCCACGGCCAGTCCGGCCGGTCTACGGGTCCCAAAAGGCCCACGTTGGAGCTGTACTATGTTAGTATGTAGATCTGATGTGCGACACCAGCCACGCGACACGAACCAGGCCCCCCCAACAGCACCCGACTCCCGCTGCGTCGGCAAGTCAGCGGGCAGGACAGGAGGAGCTGCGACATCGTATTTGTAGACCCTCGGTCGCACCCATAGGCCAGGCGGACGTTTTTGTCTTTCCCCAACTTTTAGCGCACCACACCAGGACCCCTTTTCCGTACGCACATCAGCTTTCGCGGGTTCCGCTCGGCGTTGCGGTGAAGGGCACGGTTGCTCGGCAACGTCTGGGCCTTGGTCCTGGTCAATACCCAATTCAGCTTCCAAGGCACGACCTAAACTGGATCCCGGGCGGCGTAGCGGGGACTGCTCAATGCACCTGCAGGCGAGGAGGTGGAATACCATTTCCTCCATGCGATTGATTTCCACCACTGCCCGTCAGTTCGTCTTCTTGATCCACGACACGCCTCGGACCGTGAGGCTGGACCAAGAGGTATTGAACTGCTTCCCCTCGCCCCCCCGACGACGTCGCATCCGCATCGACACCGACGAAGCCACGCCCCGGCACCACCACCACCACCATTGGGCACCAGCAGCGCGTCATCGACCTTGCTGTGCCCAAATAATACACCATACTGCATACGGACCGACCCGGCTGGCCTGCTGCGCTACGGCCACCGCACACAACGTCCCGCCTAATATCCATTCCATAGATCCTGCCTGATATACCCGGTTCCGTATACCCTCGCGCCTCCCTCGCTCCCGGCCGCGGACTCGAGTGAGCAAGCAAATCGAGTCGCCATGGGTGCCCCCTCCGAAGGGCCGACGGTGGCCCTGTCATGTAAGTTGTGCCGCCCGCCGAACCCCCGCGACCGACTGCCACGCCGGACACCTCGACTGACACGGCCGCGTCGCCGACAGTCGCCAATAATTTCTGGGGCAAAGACGATGCCGGCGTGCCCCCGCTTCTCGACCGCATGCTTGCGGCCAAGCAGACCAACGACGAACTGCGCTCCTTCTACGCCGCGCGCGCCTCCCTCGAAGACGAATACTCGCGCAAGCTCCTGTCGCTTAGCCGGAAGCCGCTGGGCTCGCAGGAAATGGGCACGCTGAAAGCCTCGCTGGATACGGTCCGGGGCGAGGTCGAGTCCATGGCCAAGCAGCACTCCAGCATTGCCATGCAGATGAAGACGGAGCTCGAGGAGCCGCTCGCCGCCTTTGCGGGGGGCATGAAGGAGCGCCGGAAGATCATCCAGAACACGGTCGAGAAGCTGCTCAAAATCAAGGTCCAGCAAACCCAGACCGTCAACAAGACGCGCGACCGCTACGAGCAGGACTGCCTCCGCATCAAGGGCTACCTCGCCCAGGGCCACATGGTCATGGGCCAGGAGGAGCGCAAGAACAAGGCCAAGCTGGAGAAGACGCAGATCAGCCTGGCCACCACCAACGCCGAGTACGAGAATGCCATCAAGGCGCTGGAGGACACGACGGCTCGGTGGAACCGTGAGTGGAAGGCCGCCGCCGACAAATTCCAGGATCTCGAGGAGGAACGCCTGGACTTTACCAAGAACTCGCTGTGGACCTTCGCCAACATCGCCTCGACCGTCTGTGTGAGCGATGACTCGTCGTGCGAAAAGGTCCGGCTGTCCCTCGAGAACATGGAGGTGGAAAAGGACATCCTGCATTTCATCAACGAAAGGGGCACCGGCCAGGAAATTCCCGACCCGCCCAAGTACGTTAACTTCTGCCGGGGGGACGTGGAAGACCGCGAGTCCATCGCATCTATCGAGGCGCCCGACGAGAACTACTCGGTAGCGCAGTTCCCCCGGAGTATCAACCCGGCATTCCGCAGTTCCTCGCCCCAGCCCTCTACCTTCGAGTCGCACCACGACCCGAACTCGTCCCTGGCCCGAGAACTGGGCATCCAAGCGAACGCCGCCCCGTCCACCCGGGAACCCACCGTAGCTACCAAAAAGGGGCCCGGCTCCATCATGCCTCCTAGCAGCCGCTCAGGGAATCAGCCCCAGCCGCAAACCCACGAACCCAACGACTTTGCACCACCGCAGCAAGGCCAGGGCTCCATGCCTCCCCCGAGCAGCCGCCATGGGAACGCGTCTAAACAACAGGGCTACGAGTCCGGTGACATGGCGCCTCCGCAAAAGAGCTCGGGCACCCGGCAAAGCGTCAGGTCTCAACAGCAGCAGCAGCAACTGCAACTGCAACAACAACAACAACAACAACAACAACAACAACAACAACAACAGCATCAATTGCAGCAGAAGCAACAGCAACAGCAACAGCAGGCGCAGCAACTGTTACAACAGCAGCAACAACAATTGCAACAGCTGCAGTTGCAGCAGCAGCAGCAGCAGCAGCAGAGCTACGAGCAGAACGACATCGCATCTCCGGACAAGATGTCGGGTGCTATTGTCCCGGCCTCTAGCAGCCGCCACGGGAACATGCCGCTGCAGCAGAGCTACGACCAAAACGACTTCTTGCCTCACCAGCAAAGCCAGGGCTCTTCTATGCCCCCTCCGGACAACCGACGAAGAACCGCGCCTCAACAGCAAGCCTACGAGCCAAACGACGTTGCACCTCTACAGAAAACGTCGGGCCCCGTGGTGCCCGTCTCCAGTAGCCGTCACGGTAACATGCACCAGCAGCAGGGCTATGACCAGTATGACATGCCGCCTCCACAGAAGACGTCGGGCCCTGTGGTTCCCGCCTCTGGCAGTCGGCCCAGTCTCATGCACCAGCCGCAGAGTTACGACCAGAACGACTTCCCGCCTCCGCAAAAGACATCTGGTCCCGTCGTCCACGCTACCAGTGCCGGCCAGAGGAACATGTTGCTGCAGCACGGTTACGAAGCAGCTGACTCCATAGCTCCTCAAAAGGGACCGGGCTCTGTCATCCCTCCGTCGGGCAGCCGACAGAATAACATGATGCAGCACAACTACGAGCCAAACGATTTTGCGGACGTGCCGCATGAACCCTACCCTCAGGATGGCATGACGATGCTGTGTCGGACCGACGGCTCCGGTAAAAACTCGGCCACGAGCTCTAATCTCTCGGGCCTCAACTCGGCGACAAGCTCCAACCTATCAGCGCGGCCTTCGAGCCAGGACGATCATAGTGAATTCTCCCAGCCGACGCCGATCTCTGGCCTCGAGACGCCGAGTGGGAAGATGTCTCCAACTAAACAACAGCAAACGCCAGTTCTCGAGGACGAGCCGCCCGTCCAACCTTTGGTACAGCCTCAAGCCCAACCGCCGGTGCAGCCCCAGATGCAGCCCCAGGCCCAGCCTCCGGTGCAGCAGCAGCCAACGGCAAGGGAGCGTGTCCAAGCCATTGAGCAGCAGGAGGGAAAGCGCGTGTTTAAGAGGAAGAGCGGCTTTTTCCAAAACCACAGCCCCTTCCGACGAAAGAGCATTAAAGAGGCCTCGGCACCAGTGCTAGCCCCGGCCTCGGCCCCGGCCCCGGCCCCGGCCCCGGCCCCAGTGCAAGCGCCAGCGCCAGCGCCAGCACCGGCACCGGTAAAGGCACCGGCACCGGCAGTGTCAAACCGGGCCACTTGGGGCCCCGTTTCATCGCATACCGGGTCTGCCTCCCGGCGACCTCAGCAGGCCTTGCTTACTGACCGGGCCGCCACTCCCGAGCCCGATCCTATTGAAGCCAACGCGAGTCTGGCTTTGAACGTTGGCCGCAACGTGTTCACGGTATCGGATACGGTCAAGCAGAAGAAGGCGGCCGAAAAGAACGCCCCGCCGGCGGAGGAGCAGGACCCCATCGCTTTAGCTCTCGCGGAACTTAAGGGCGTCGCCGGCAACAAGCAGTCGGGCTCCAGAGTGTCAGCCGACCACTACCACGGCATTGCAACTCCTGCGCCGGGCCAAGACCGCGGCCAGGCTTTCTCTCGGTCGGTTCCGGCTCCCAGAACCAACAGCGACGTCACGGCAGGCATGCGTGGTACCCCGCCTCCCTCGTACGAGCGCCTCGGCGTCCCTGCTGCGGCAGTGACGTCCAAAGCCATGCAGGCCACTTCGCGCAAGTATGAACAGCAGACGCGGGAGATGTTCAACCCCAACCGTCCTGGCTCAAGCGCCTACGGGACCGCTCCCTCGCGGCAAAGCACACGGGCTACAGAAATGACACGCGCAGGGACCCGGAGTACTGAAGCGCCTCGGCCCTCTACCCGAGGTACCGAGTCGACAAGGCCTCCCACTCGAGGAACCGACATGACCCGGCCCCCTACCCGGAGCAGTGACATGTCGCGAATGGGCACCCGGAGCGGCGACATGGGCAGGCCGCCCACACGCAGCAGCGACATGCCGCGGGCCACGAGCCCCTCTCCCATGCGTGCTCCGTCGCCGCAGCCCACGGTGCAGGCAGAGCAACGGCCGACACACCGGGCAGTGTCGCCCAACCCGTACGCGGCAAGTCAATACTCGCGCAGCGAGTCCCGGATGAGCCGCATGAGCATGGGTACCAAGCGAGGCTCGGACTACCGGCAGCCGTCGCCCAGCTCCACGACGCGGGGCGTTTCACCGGCGTCGCCGGCACCGTTCCGCAATGCCGAGTACGAACGTCCCAACAGCACTGGCCAGATTGCCAACGAGATGTCGATGCAGCTTGCGTCCATGGGCGACCAGGATGCCTACGGGTCGCAGCGGGGACGGGGCAGCAGGCCCGGGACAAGCCAGAGCGGCGCCGTGGCCTTTTGGGACGGCCGGGATATGGAGCAGAGCCGGCAGCGGAGCAAGAGCGTGGCCGACCCGGGCCGGCAGTACACGCCAGAAGGCCGCCCCATCCTGCACTTTGGTAAGCCCCGAAACGAGCATGTGGACAGACATATGGAAGACAGACAGCTAACCACGCCGACTCTGCAGCACGGGCCTTGTACATGTACCAGGCCGCCATTCCCGAAGAGCTGGGATTCAACAAGGGCGAATACCTCGCCGTCCTGCGCCACCAGGACGACGGATGGTGGGAGGCCGAGATCCACTCGGGTACCGCTGCCGGGAGCTCCGGACTGGTTCCCAGCAACTACCTGCAGCCGTGCTAAGGGTAACGCAAGCGCGGGAGGCAGCCAACGTGATCAGGAATTATGTGGTTATGAAGCGGTCCTTGTTGATGTTGTCGTTATACGGTGGGTTGGACATATCAGCGAGCGAGCGGCTGTTCTGTATGATTGTGTCTTTTTTTCCTTCTTTTTGGGGATTTCTTTGCCGGCTGCATGGCATGCACGAGTGCCCATGATACCATGAGTTCCGATCTACGCACGGGACGGGAGTCGGGTTTTGCATTTCCGTATAGAGGGAAACACACGAGGTCGTACCGCCCGCTTTATGAAATGAAGTGCTTGTGCGCGCTGGCGCTGGTGAGTGAGCAAGCACGTGAAGGTCGTGGCGGGTCTTTTTAAGATGACGTCGGGAGGCCTAGTCCCGTCATTAAGGACTGGAATTAAAGTAATGAGCTAGCAACATAGCACCTGCCGCTGCGCCAGGGGCGCGGGTCCGGAGCTCGAGCTCGAGCTCCGAGTCGAACTACAGAAAGCCTTCTTTTCCATACTTACGTAGGAAGACATCCATCCCACTCTCCGTCTCCCGTATCATTCGCGTCGGTTTCTGCGAGGCGGCCGTTGCGCTCTAGGTACACAGCTCGTGTATGATGGAGTACGTGAAGCGCCCGATCCGCGCCGTCACGGCGCCCGCCGCGCGCCGAGCCTATCTCAGCACCTTCCTCTTCGTGGCCGCCTCGCTCGTCCTGCTCCTCGTCGCCGCGCTGGCGTACCCCGTCTTTTACTACAGCTACGTGCCCAAGAAGTTGGTGTCGCTGCCCATTCACCTGCAGTACAAGTACGCCGCCGTTTACTTTATCCTTTCCCCCTCTCTCCTCGCCGCGCGCGCTCTCGCGTCCACTACTGACCTTGCGCCCCCCTCCCCTTCCTCGGTACCGCAGTGCCGGCCTCAACCCCTACGGCTTGGCGTCCGTCTCCAAGGGGCTGATGCTCGAGACGGCCTACGACGTCTCGGTCGAGCTCACCCTGCCCCGCTCGCCGCCCAACACGGAGCGCGGCAACTTCATGGTGGCCCTCTTCGCCACCAAGTCGGAGATTGACAACCCGGCGCAGTCGTGGACGGTGCCGCCGGACCCCTACGACCACATCCACGCCGAAAACGTCGTCTTCTCGTCCCGCCGGCCGGCCCTCGTCCCCTACGTAGACCCGCTCGTGGCCTACGCCAGCCGCGTGCTGTTCCTCCTCTACCACGTCGCCGTCGCCGAGTCGGAGCGGGTCCAGATGTCCATTCCCATGGGCGAGCTGGTCGAGTTCCGGAACCAGCTCCCGCTGAGCCTGATGCTGGACGTCCAGGGCGGCCAGACGCTCCAGGTATACTCGGCCAGGATCGTGCTCGTCGCCCGGCTGACCGGGGTCCGGTGGTTCATGTACAACCACCGCCTCTTGAGCTTCGGCATCTGCACCACCCTGTTTTGGCTCGCCGAGATGCTCTCCATGGGCACGGCCTGGGCGTTTCTGTCCTTTTGCCGCGGGCGAACCCGAAAGCCCCGGGGAGGCGGCGCTGCGGCGGCGGCGGGGCACCCGCAACCGCTCGAGGGCCACCGAGAAGCGACGGCCGGTCCCCTCCCCAGCATCGAACGGGATGACGGCAAGGGAGGGCGCCGATTCGCCACCGAAACCGAGCCCCGAACCAAGCGCGAGGACACGGACGACTACACCGACATAAAGATCAAAGAAGAGAGCGTGGAACCTCGGCCGTCATTCCACTCGCCAAAGCGATCAGGGTATGCAAAAGAGGAGGAGGAAGAGGAGGGCGGCGAAGGCACGGCAACCAGCTATGGGAGTGGGAAGGGACTGCGCAGAAGATCGTCGCAGTCGAAGGGTTTCTGATATGCCCCGCGAGCTTGTGCAAACCAAGACCCGGCGTTTGCAGGCCCGCATGTGGCGGGAGGGCGGCTGGTGCACCCAAGATACCCCAACACGGGTGCCCTTTTCTTACACAAATTGTCCTAGCCTTTAATACAGGACGGCCTGGGTGTGCGGCGGCCGTTTGCCTCGGGTTTCGCGATGCACTTGATAGCAGTCCCACGGGCGACGGCATCGGACCCTCTCTCTCTCCCTATGATGCTTGCCGGCCGCGTACATGATTGTATACCCAATCCACTACTACAGTGTGCGGTTTCCAGGGCTTACGGTCCCGGCCCTTAGGGGAAAAAAGCAAAAAGGGGGGGGGAGTGGAAGCAAGGTATGGGGTTCCCCCCGGTAGTAGGTGGCAGGCCAATACCGACATGGAAAACTTGTGGTTCGCAAGCCGGGGCGGCGGGCAGACCATGCCCTGGGAAAGGGGGACGAATGCATGAACGAAGGCGTGCGCGCGCGTCGTGTGTCGGCGGCGTATGGCGGCGTGGCCATATCGGCTCAGTTATACGGTCATTTGACCGCCACAGGGGAACAAAGGAGAGGAGGGCATCTTTGTGTGAGTGTGTGTGTGTGTGTGTGCCGGGCACTCTTCTGGGCACTATCATACCATAAAGTATTTACTCGCTTCCATGACTACCACCGCATACTACTTACTACATTATGTACTTACATAGGTGCCTACGTGTGTAAGTGTTTGTATGTACTTGAACCTTGTTCTACCGGGAGTGACAGGACCGGGAGCATGCAGAGAGAGGGGGGGGGGGGGGGTTAAAGTAACAAAGAAAGAAAAGAGAGGGAAAATAAGACAAACCCAGAGAGAGAGCACTCTGGAGAAAGCTGGTGGGAAGAGGAGAGAAGGGGGAGGGAAGGAGGAGCGGCGTTGGACGGTGCCGTCACGACTCGACGGGGGGGGTCATGCTAGGTAGCTAGGTCGTGGCGTTTAGTTGGGTCTGCTGCATACGGCACATGCACTCTCAGCTGACAGACGGGCCCGGCTCTCGTGGCCGTTGTCCGTCCCGTTACCTAGTCGCCCCGGTAACTGAGAAGAAGAGAGAAGACGAAAGGGAATTCGACTACGAAACGCCGCCCTTTCTTTCCCACAGTGGTCGTGCCCCCCCGTTCCTGAGCCTGGTTCGGTTTACCTCACAATGGAACCTACTTACCTACTTACCTACATGTACCTACCTCCCGCTTTCAAGGGATGGAGATACCTATGTACCTTACCTATCCAGTATCCAAGCGAGGAACCCCCAAAATTGGCAAGGCTAGCGAGAGCGTGAACATCCATCCCATGGGAGAAAGGGCCTGGCCAGGGCTGCTTGGGCGTGGGCGTGGGCACCCATGGGACGGTATAGCATGGGCATGGCTGGTCCCTAATAACCTCATTGGGGGCCCTGCCTGGGGAGAATAGCCTTTACGTATTTCAGGTCCCCGTACATCAATGTAATTAGGAGTCCTAGTAGTATTCAGTAGCACTCACTGGTGACGGGCTGGCATGGAGTATGGGTGTACAGGTTTGCATGGGATACTTTGGGCGTGGGGTAGATATGTTGGTTCAAGTGATGGATGGACCCTCGCCGATGAATCGCCCGTCCCGCCCAGTCCGTAGGGTTCCAAATGTAGGTACCTATGTCTGTAAGATGTATGCACATACATGAGGCGCTGTGATAGCGCTCAAGGTGGGATCCCATAGAACCTACATGACCTCTACATCCTACATTATGTACCTATTTCATGACCTACCTATGTATGTACATGATGTACCTACATCCTTTTCAGGGCACACACTACACACATGAACAACCCGGGTCACCTAAGTAAGCAGCACCCAGCACGACTTTCCATTGCCAACCAAACCCACACTTGCAGGCGCCATCTCGAAATAAATGACCCGGAACTTCAGCGAAATCAGCTGCAATAAAATGGCCTAGCCCTCCTTCCCCCCCGCCTCTACCCGCCAACTCTTTTGCCCTCTCTGCCCTCTGCCCTCTCTCCAGTCCCGGCGAACTTGACCGCCCCGCCCCGCGCGTGTTGCCCTCTTTCCTGCTGGCATGGGATGCGATTGACCTGATCGCCTGGACGAAGTGCTCCTACATTACGCACACATTGCGCCAGCCGGTTTCCTCCCCGCCTTCTTCCCCCCCCTCCTCCCCCCAGCAAAGCACACCTGCCTCTTGTTCCTACTATTTATCGGCTACCTACCAAGGTACCTTGGTAACCAATCGGGCAGAGGAGATTCCCAGGCACATACCCTCTCGCTGCATACTAGAATCGGGAGGAAGAAAGAACGAAAGAAAGAAAGAGAGAAAAAGCCTTGGCTGCACCGTCTGTGGCAGCAACCCCCCTCCTTCCCTTCCACCCAGTCGTAGTAGTTTTGTTGCTCGTAGAGAGAGAACAGTCCCCAGCTCCAGCTTGTCCGAGTGATAGACCGTCCACCCGACCAGCTTCAGTTGGATTTGTCGACCTTCCAGGCCCTCCACCTGCAAAAACATTCTTTTGCCCAAGCTAAAGGTCGACCGGCGGCACACGACAAACAAACGAGTCCAGCCAGTCCAGTCCTGTCAGTCCTGCCAGTCCTGCTGCCCCCGCCCCCCCCTCGACTTCGAATCCACCTTCAACAAACCACATTTCCCGTCCGATTCCGCCTCCGACACCGACACCCCGTCAAGTCACCGTCACCAAAACACTGTCGCCCGCCGACGTCGCCGCCGCCGTCGCCGCCGCCGCTGCCGCCGCCGCTGCCGCTGCCATTGCTGCTGCTGTTGCTGCCGTTTTGCCCCTCCCTTCCGCTCACCGGTCCGCCTCCGCACGCAGGTCACGATGCCCTGCTTCAAGGGCATCGCTGTGAGCATCCATGCCAACGGAGCCCCGCTCCACGAGCATGGCATGCAAAAGCAGTCTCGCACCTCCCGCGTCAGCACCTACATACCGGTGCCCTCGCCGCAGCTCAACCCCGACACCCAGAAGCACGAGCCTGCCCGCTTCGCCATTTCCATCACCCTGCTGACGCCTGGCCACGCCATTCCCTACACCACGCCCAAGCCCACCGAAGCGAATCCGCACCCCAAGCCGCTGTACGCCGGCCCGCTGCCCTCCAACGGTTCCGACGCCACCCAGCAGCCCAACCGCGTCACACCCTACCAGCCCATGACGAGCTCCGAAAACGAGACCATCGCTGCCTACATCTACTTCGACGGCCGGGCCAAGGAGGAGGTCGCTACCCTTCTGCGGCCCGGCGAGGAGACGTGGGTTAACAGCCGCTGGGTCCAGGTCCCCGACAGCGAGGGCGGCGGCCTGGCCGAACGCGAGTTTCTGTTCCGCGAGGTGGGGCTGGAGCGATGGCTGAACGGCCTGGACCTCAAGGGCCACGACGCCGCGGAAAAGGTCGAGAAGAGGCGGCAGAAGTTCGAGAGACGCCGCCGCCGCCAAAGATCGACGGCCGCCGGCCAAACCGACGTGGAGAGGGCCGGCCGCCAAAGAGACACCCTGGTCTACGGAAACAACGACCAGTCCCCTCTGGAGGCCGACAATGCCATGGACGACGACGACTCGGACTCCATGTCGGATGACGACGACGACGACGAGCCCCCGGAGGCCACGGGCCAGATCAAGGTCGCCATGTTCCGCGTGATTGCCTCGGGCGAGATCAAGAAGGGCGAGTACTCGCCCCAGTTCGACGCGCATGACGACGACGACGAAGGCGAGGGTAACCAGGGGGGAAGCAACGGCGCCATTGATGCCGACGTCGAACATACCACCAGTTTCGCCAAGCCCAAGACCCTGGATCCCAAGACCATCAGCACGCAGACCGTCACGGGCATAGATGGCCCGGACAAGCCTTATGCCACCTTTACCTTTTTCTACCGAGGCCAGCGTACGTTTCCACGTTCGCCGCCCAGCTTTTGGGGTGGAGCTAACAAAGAGTACAGGTCAACTGAGCAAGATGGGTATTCTCCCTTCGTCCAAGGACACGAAGACGGCCCCGGCCAGCAAGAGACGCAGCACGCAGCTGGATTTCTCGGGCCTGGGCCCCCTGAAGACCACGGGAACAGTGGGCTTTTCGGCGTTCCGTGACCAAAACACCGAATCGACCCAACGGCGCAAGTCCAAGAAGAAGTCGAACGGCAATATGATGGACGAAGATAGCGACGATGACGACGACGACAACCCCCTCGTCAAGATGGAGGATACGGACGACAAGGACATCAAGACCAACCTGGGTCCTGAGGATGTCCAGCTCCAGGCGGAACTGAAAGCCGGAATTGATAGGATACGGGTATGCCGCTCTCCTTGGTTTGAAGGCCTAGCATCGGGCATGAGACTAACAGTATCGCGTGCAGCTCAAGCGACAACACTCGGCCGACGCCATGGCAAGCAAATCACCAAGTGCCGGCCCCACAGCTGGAGAATCCACGCCAACGGATTCCCTGTCGGGCCTCTCCCCCGCCGCAGCCACGGGCGTCCCGAATCTGCTCTCCCAGGCCTTCACGGAAGAGTCGGTCATCGGCAGCCCTCTCAAGAAACAACGCGCTAGCAACGACGATGCAGCTCGAGGCCGGCCAACCGGCTTCCCAGCGGCCATGGCTGACGTGCTCAGTCGAGCTGCTGGTCAGCCCACCCCCCCGGCCGCAGACCAGAGCGGCGCTGTCTTCGGCCCCAAGGACGACACTGATGAAGAGCTCTGATCGCGGACCGGCCTTCACCCCCCTCAAGTGCCTCGAACGCCGCTTGGCTACGGGCCTCGGTGGCTGGGCCAGCCACCGAACTACGCCAGGCCCTCTTTTTGTCTGAAAGAAGATTATGAGCACCATGTTATAGACCCTGTGGGCATATCCGGACTGGCCCGGCAATGGTTGGGTGGCAGTGCTACACAGTGCATACATATTATTAACAAGCCCACGCCATCTCATACCAGACTTTTTTCGATAGCGACGGCAGCCGGGCCGCGGAAGATGGGCTAAAGCATGACCAGGATATGCCGAGCAGGGGCTGTGAGCCGAGCAACAGAAAACTCTTCTTCCCGAGCTCGTCGTACGGCACCCGACTCCTCAGTTTCTGCTATACTCCCTGCTGCTGTGTGATATCTCCCGGGCGAGGGATCGGCACTTGTATAAAGAAGAGCTCAACAAGAGGCCCCTTAACGGTCCAAGATACCCGCGATGGGCGATGACTGTTGCAAAAGTGAAGGTTTTCTCTCGCACTGGTACATAATCTTCTCCCCCAAGGGGAGGGGGGGAACCGTGTAGACCAGATAGGACAATGAGCAAGCAGCAGAAACCTACACCACTTTTGAAAGACTGATGCTCGTATGGGTGATTGTGTGTGTTGGAGTCCGCCTACCCCTATAACTCGGCGAACTCGGAAAACAGCGTAAAGTAAAGAGGGGGGGGGGGAGAAAACACGAAAGGGCATTCATTGACTGGGGCAACGCAAGTCGGCCCATTCCTACTCGGTTTGAAAGTTCGGTATTTAGGATGTTGCTCTGATATTAAGTGAATACGTAGTTTGATCTGCCTCTCTCTTTCTCTCTTTCTCTCTATTGGACCATCCGTCCACGGGTCGTCTCTCCCCAAGGATACCTAACCATGAATGAGGAGGACTCCAAACGCACCCTGTGTGGTTCCGCCGATTGGACCATCGAGTTTCCCCGGCCCGGGCCCCAATCACCCCGACCCCCTTCCCCTCCCCTCTTTCCCCTCCCTGGCTGTATCCTATCCCGTACCTTGCAGCAACCGGGGGAAAATGGGTCAAGATGCGCAGGCGTTGGGCCGGCGGGTGGTGTGCGTATTTGTACGCGCCGCGGGCGCGCGTGCGTGTGCGTGTGACTTGGGATTCAGGGGGTGAAGCCATGAAAACATAAAAGAGGCCGTCAATCGTAAAAATAAGGGGGGCGAGACCTACGTACCTCCGGGGAGCACATGAGGTAACTCTTCCCCCCTCCCCCTTCTTCTCCTTGCGGCAAACGATGCAGCGCCCGCCTCCCCTTTTTCGACCGGACTTCCATCTCCTCCGTACACACAACCTTGGTCGGTGGTTCCACCGAAGCGGAAACCGAGGAAACTGAGTGGCATGAACTTAAATCATTCCTATACGTGGAATCTCTTGACATATCTTCCTTGCTTCTTTTTATTCGGCCTCTTTTCTCGCCCCTTCACCCCTCCCCCACCCCTGAACGCCGCGCAATGCAGTGTGTGTGTGTGTATGTGCTCGGATATGTATACGCGTTGGTAAGGCACTCCCAGGGAAATTCACACACATTTTGTTTTCTTCTTTCCTTCCTCCCACCCCCCCACGCCCCTTTTTCCCCTACTCTCTCGGCTTTTCTGGTTTTTTTCTTCTTCTTTCTTTTATTTTTTCCCCTTTACACGTTGAGCTGGGCCGTGTCGGAGCCGAGGATGGCCGTCATGTAGGGGGCGAGCTTGCGCTCGACGGGGCCGCCCTTGCCGACGAAGCGCTCGACGAGCTCGGGGGCGCGGCCGACGTAGAGCTTGGGGTCCATGACGGCGTCGATGTCGCCCCACACGGGGCGGAAGAACTCGGTGCGCTTGATGCGCTCGACGAGGTCGTTCTTGCCGCCCTCCTGCTTGACGACGGCCGAGGCCTGGTGCGAGAGCACGCGGATCTGCTCGTGCGCCTCCTGCCGCGACTGGCCCGCCGCCACGAGCTTCATGATGATGTTCTCCGTGATCATGAACGGCAGCTCCTCGCGGTTGTGCGCGTCGATGCGCTTCTCGTACACCACCAGCCCGTCCGACACGTTGTCCATGCCGATCAGGATCCTGCGTTCCCCGGGTTAGTCACGGGGGGAAGCCCACAGGGAAAGGGGGGGGCCACGTACGCATCAGCCAGCAGGAACATCTCGGGAATATCGATACGGCGGATGGCGCTGTCGTCCAGCGTTCGCTCCATCCACTGCATGGCCATCGTGTTGCTGAAGTTGACAGGCAGCGAGGCGAGCTTGCGGCCAAGACTGCCAATGCGCTCCGAGCGCATAGGGTTTCTCTTGTAGGCCATGGCGGAGCTGCCGATCTGGTCCTTGTCAAACGGCTCCTCCATCTCCTTCATGTTAGCCAGATGCCGGATGTCTCCGGTGATCTGCTGGACAGTGGCTGCACAACGGGCGTTAGTCCCCGAAAACCGAGCCGTGTGCGCTGGGAAGGGAAAAAAAGGAAAAGGGGGGGGGGTTGGGTTCAACATACCGCCCAGGCCGCAGACAGCGTTGGCAACGTTGAGGTCAACCTTTCTCGGGTACGTCTGGTACGAGATGTCGTAGCACGAGGGGAAGCCGGCCTTTTTGCAGAGGATCTCGTTCAGCTGATCGATCTTGGCCGTGTCGTCGCCGAAGATCTCCATGTACGAGGCCTGGGTACCGGTGGTACCCTGAGCGCCGCGGAACCTCAGCTCTTGGCGGACGTGCTCGATGTTGTCCAGACTGGACAGCAGTTAGCCCGCAGAACCTCTGTCCCGGGTTTCGGTTGGCCACTCACTCCATCATCAGCATCTGGCACCACTGGGCCACGCGCTTGCCCACGGTGATCATCTGCGCCGGCTGGTAGTGGCTGCAGTCGGCGTTAGCAAGGCGACGCGGGTCGGGGGAGGTCCCGGGGGTGCTTTACGTGTAGCCGAGCGTGGGCGAGTCCTTGTACCGCTTGGCCAAGTCGGCCAGGTTGTAGATGACCTTGGCCAGCTTGGGCAGGATGATGTCCAGGGCCTCCTTCATCAGGATGAGCTCGGCGTTGTCCGTCACGTAGCAGCTGGTGGCTCCGTAGTGGATGATACCAGCAGCAGCGGGCGCAACCTGGGCCGTTAGCAATTTGTTAGAAACGGTTCATGCCGCAGCAGTCACGACGGCCATGGGACCTACTCTTCCGTACGCGTGGACGTGGGCCATCACGTCGTGCTTCCTGCGCTTCTCCTCCACGGCGGCGACGCCAAAGTCGTCATTGGTGACGGTGAGGAACTGAGGGGGGGACGCGAATCAGTCGCGGCTCCGCGTTTACGGGCCGGCGCGGGACACAGCCCGGCGGCAGGAGGCGTTTTCCCCCGCAAGGTCACCCCGTACTTACCTCCTTCATCTGGGAGATGGCGGTATCGGTGATGGTCTCGACGCCCAGTTCCTTTTGCGCCTCGGCAAGCTGCGGGCGGCGCCAACGTTAGAGCCAAAGAGACAAGGGGGCGGGAAACAGAGGGAGAGAAGCGAGGCCGGCAGGCAAAAGAGGGGAGGAGGGCCGCGGCTTGGGCGGGAGACGTACCATCAGCCACAGCTTGCGCCAGGTGGTATGGCGGCTGCGCTGACTGAACAGCTGCTTCATCTCATCGCCTGAGTAGAGCCGGGCGGCGATTAGCCTTCTGAGCAAACAGGCACGCGAGCCGGGCCGCGGCGACGGGCGGCCCGGGCAGCGTGTGATGTGCGCGCGTGTGAGCGCGCGCATGCGCTTGCTTACTGCAGTAGCGGGTGTTGAGCGGCGTCTTGTACTCGTCAAAGCCCGACATGGTGGCGGTTGGTCCCGTGAGTCAACCGGCCGAACGACTTGAGAGCAATACCAGGGAGGTGGAGGGGGGAGTTATCCAAGGTTCAGCAATAAGTATATCTTTCCAAGCAACACGGGTTGAGGGGCAGTTGTTGGGGTTGTTGGCGGCGGAGGGTGGGCAAGTCGTCGAGGGGCAGACTTGCAAATCGAGAAAAATGGCTGCGGGGTGGGGGAGGGGGGGTTTAAAAAAAAAGGCGCCGACGAAGTACGGAGCACTACGTATGTGCTATTGATGTACGCGCGCAAGAAGAACTGGGAGTCAGTCAATTCGCCTGGGACTCCATGCCCAGGACTACGGCGGGGGGGCTAATCGTGTAGATGAGAGAAATAATGGAGCCCATTACGCCCATACCAGGTGTCCAAGTGGCCACCCGGGATGTGCAGTCTTTTTTTTTTTGTTTGTTTTTTCGTCCTTCACCCCTTCCCGTTTTGCTCTCTCGTTGCAGGGTCTTCAAGTCCGTAAGACCCCTTCCTGCGAGACATGGGATCCGAGTCCGCTGCCCACGGAATGTGCCGGGACGGCGGGGCCGGGGTATAAGCAAGCACTGGATAGCGCTTGGTATTCAAGAACTAATAAGGCACCAAGTATGAGGTAAGTAACTACATTACTTGGTTGCTAAAGGCTTCCTACTCACTCGATCGTTTGTGATCATGCAGCGACCACGGCGCCATGTTTTGCCAGATGTGAGGCATGGGACGAGGTTTATGAAGTATCGACTTCAGTACCTCTGACTCTCCTCCCCCTTCGTCCCTCTTCTTCACCTCTGGCGACGCACAACCCCTTCCTCGCACCAGCACGCCATCCGGACATATGGACATACATCATACCTGCTGGCCATATATCTGTTCTGTGCCCTTAGGGTTAGGTTCCATGTCAGTCACCACAACGACCAACCAAAGCGACTTAGTCGTACGTCTTACACTGCATTGGGCAGATAGGCTCGATAGGGCCGTGACTGACGAGTAGGCAGCTCCGAGTGCCGGAGGCTATGCAGGTCCGCGGCGGCGCTAGAACCTGTAAAGTACACAAGTATGTATGTAGGTACCTCACACATCCATATGGGGTGATAATTCTCTGTCCGTGCCAGCATCCATCCATCCATCCATCCCCCCCTCCTCCCCAAGAGGCGACTGCATGCGTACGTGCGTGCCCTGTAATGGATAGTACCAAGTGAGGCCAGACGTCTCTTCTGATTCGTAAACTGTTCCTATGGGCGAGTTGGATCCGGCCTCTCAGCATCCTTGTATTGGCGAACTAACCCGCTTGTGCCTGCGATAAGGCGGAGAAGCCAGGAGTTTGGTGGGGGTGGCTCACTGTTTCTCCATGGGTTGTCAGGGTTTTACCGAATCATTCCCCAAAGGCGAGTATGCTAGTAGGTACTTGATGTACGTACCTCTACCTACATACATACAGAAGCCTTTTTTTTTTCTTTACTATCGATCAACGGAGACCCTCTGTGATCGTGAACATCGATGGCCCTTGTTTCAGTTTGCTGCCCCCCCCCGTCTTCTTCTATAGTATAGGGAGACTGGACTGGACTCGGCTTTCTTCGTGTTTGAAAGGACCGAGGCATGCAGTTGGAATCCAGCGCAACCGACGACAAGCCCGATCGACCCCACCCCGTCTGACCTCCGATGCCACATTGAAGGTTCCAACTGGGACTTCGGATATGCATACATACATACAGGGCTGCAGGTCGCCCAAAACGGCGGGCTCGCAAGGCTGGGCTGGCCTCGATCCCATGCATCCCGTGCATCTTATGCGCGCACGCTCTCGCCTCACTTATTACTGGGTATCGTCAGGCGGCATCTCCCACCGCGCCCTGGCCTTCTCCCTCTTCGCCCCCGGCGGCGCCGTGCCGCTGCCGACAAACTGCAGCACCCATTCCCGCACCCTTTTGGTCTTGAAGAGCTGCGGATGGCTCGTCCGGGCCGAGTCCAGCTGCCGACTCGTGTAGAAGCCGCCGCTGTCGTCCGCGTCCAGCCGCCGCCGGTACAGGAGGTCGACCTTGGTCAGTTCCTTGCGCAGGCTGTGGCCGTGCACTTTGTCCTTGAACTCGCTGAGGCCGACGTTGCGCAGCAGCACAATGTCCTGCTTCCGCAGGCTCTTGACGGCCTGGTCGGCCCGTGTCCCGGCCGCACCGTCCGCCAGCCAGAAGGTAATGGTGAAGCCCGTCTTCGTCTCATCCCCGACCAGAAGCTCGACCAAGGTCTTGGAAGAGCCCCACCGGGTCCGCACCGTCCTGGGCTCTGCAATGGAGATAATGCCGACGATGAGGTTCACGCTCATGGTTTGTGGATGCAGCGTCTTCACGTGTGCCGCCGTGGGCAGGTCCTCCAGGTCGCTGAGGTGAGCATGGCCGAGACCGAGGGTCTTGTCTTGATGGCCGAACGAAGTGCTGTTTCCAAACGAGTCGCCGCGGCTGGTGCGGGTGGCCAGGGACGAGGTAAACGACGACTCATCGTAGGCACTGAGACTGGCCGCGGGCAACTGCGACGAGGGGATGTCCTCGTGCACGGCAAGGGTGTGGTCGTAGAACTCGCTCAGGAAAGAGCGCGTGGCGTCGTCGAGGTCCGAGGCATCGTGGCTGGTGCCGAAGGACTCGGACACGGTGGTGAAGAAGTCCCCGTGGCCGTGGTACTCGGCCCCGACGGCGTGGAGCTGCGAGAAGCCGGTGTGCAGATCGGGTCTGTCCAGGGGGAGGGATCTCCATACGGGCAAGTCCAGCATCGACACGGTTCCGGCCTCGGTTGTCGCTGTTCGCCGTGGTGCAAACACGCCGGCAAAGCGTGCGACGGGTTCGACAAAGTCGTCCAGGAGGTTGGATACATCCCAATCAAGGCTGCTACTGTCCGGAGCCCCGACGAGGATCATGAGCTTCGGCGCCATACTGTCTGGCGCGAGCGAACCATCATCTTGCCAAAGCTCTCAACACGATATGAGGTAGGTAAAGTACTTAGGTAAGTAGGTAGGGTGTTGGCGCAGGCGGGCAAGTACGGGGCTCGCTTACCTACCTCTGTACCTGAATAAGTAGGTTAGGTACCTAAGTAGGTACTTAGGCAGGATAAACGAGTAAATAAAGTGCCCCGTGTCGTTCATAAAATGCATGCGCACCTATCCCATGCTATTAGACGCTCTCTAAATATGTATGTATATAAGAAATGGACTGGAAGCAACTTGTAATTAGACTGGCACGCACAGATAAAACGAGACAAGCGACACACCTACATACATCACCATGGAAGATATAACCTCCACTAACTATAACCTGGAGCTGAAGAAGACTCTGAGACGCGGGGCTCCCAGATGCCCAGGTCCCCCGCCAGATAGAAGCTCGTCTCCCTATTGGATCCGTGTGCAAAAACAACGAGATGCATTAACGGGCTACTAGTTGTGCTGGCGGGTGTGCCCACTTCTGGGCTCTGGACCAATCACCACCTGCAATGCTTTGTTTACTGGCGGCCCGACACAGCAACAACATCCCGCATCTCTCCAATACCAATATTCCCAACTTGCGACTTGCAATATCTTCCCCGCCAGTGGCTTCGGCACATTTGCAGCCCGTCCCAGACAGCCGAGTCCCCGATTGCCTGCGCCAGTACGAGCGCAAGTTCAGCGACAACATCGCCCGGCCCCGTCCGCCCTCTTTCGAGTCGTACCGCAACTGCGCGCCTGTGTCGCAAGCGCACTTCCCGCCCCTCCCCAAAGCCCCGTCTCCTGCACCATGTCGCAGGAAACCGGCCTTTGGAGCGTCCGCCGAAACCGTGAGGTACGATGCGATACGGCGCGGCGCCGTGCTGTGCTGTGCTAATGCCATTGCCGACGCCTCCCCTCATCGTGATGTCTTAGGCGACGAGATCGACCAAGCGCTGACCGCTGCAAAGACACTAGGAGGCCTCAACCTCAACTCCGCCATCCCGCAGCCCGGCTCGGCCATGAAGCGGTCACACTCCATCAGCGGCAACAACAGCCATGGGCGCTCCATGTCGGCCTCTAGGCATTCGCTGGCCATGAGCCGCCCACCGCAGCCCGCCCTCGGCCGCTCCTCGTCCGGCACCAATCTGCCCGAATCCGGCCTGGCTTCCGTCAAGCGTGCCTCCTTCTACCAGCCCGCCTCCGCGTCACGCAAGAGCTATGCGCCCAGCAGCCTGCCGACCCGTCCTTCGGAAACCGAACAGCGCAGGAGCAGTGTCTACCGCCGACCCTCCACTCATGGGCCCATGAGCCAACAGAGCTTCTTCCAGCAAGCTCCGCAGGCCGCCGGCGTGCCGCGCGACCCGCGCCCCCTCCGGGATCGCTCGTACCAGGCCCGCATCGGCCAGGAGTTGCTGGACTATCTGGTGCAGCACAACTTCGAGATGGAGATGAAGCATACCCTGTCGCAAAACATCCTGAAGTCGCCGACGCAGAAGGACTTCAACTACATGTTCCAGTGGCTTTACCACCGTATCGATCCGAGCTACCGCTTCCTCAAGAACATCGATCAGGAGGTCCCGCCTATACTCAAGCAGCTGCGCTACCCGTTCGAGAGGAGCATCACCAAGTCGCAGATCGCCGCGGTGGGTGGCCAGAACTGGAGCACCTTCTTAGGTCTGCTGCATTGGATGATGCAGCTAGCGCAAATGCTGGACGGATACTCCGCTCACCGCTACGACGAGGCCTGTGCCGAGGCTGGAGTCGATGTTTCGGGCGACCACATAATATACGACTTCTTAAGCGCAGCTTACAGGGACTGGCTCGCAATGGACGACGACGCCGGTGATGAGGAGGCCGAGCGCGCCTTGGGACCCCACGTGCAAGCCATGGCCGAGGCATTCGACCGGTCCAACTCCAAGTACCAGTCCGAAATGGACATGCTCGAAGCCGAGAATGCCCGGCTGCTCCAAGAAATTGAGGACCTGGAAAAGTCGACGCCGGATCCCAGAGTCCTGGACGACCACTTTAAGATTATGGAAGAGGACAAGGTCAAATTCGAGGAATACAACGCCCTTGCCATGCAGAGATCGGACAAATACGAGAGCCGAATTGCCGTTTTGCAAGAGGAGCACGACAAGTTGATGCAAGAGCTTCGAGAAGCCGAGGATGAGCGCCGCGGCCTGCAAAAAGAGGTTGACGACCAAGGCATCAGCATGCAGGATATCGACCGCATGACCTCGGAGCGCGAGAGACTGCAGAAGGGCATTGAGTCGGCTGCCCAACGACTCGAGGACGTCAAGAGGAAGGTGGCCGAGAAGGAAGTCGAAGCAAGCCGACGGCTCGACGAGCTCGAGCGTCTGGTGGACAAGTACAATACGTTGGCCTACCAAATAGGGCTGATCCCTAGCACCGCCGTCAATGCGAAGGGCGAGCAATACGAACTCATCGTCACCGTCAACGAGTCTAACTTTACAGGCTCCGTCATGAACGGGTCGTACAAGGCGTCGACGGAGACGGAGCGTCTGCTGGCCGATCCGACAACGGGCTACCAACCGGCCCATATTCTGAACCTAGACCTGCGCGGAAGCGTTAAGAACGCATTCACGAGTCTTCGGAAAGAGATCAGCGAGCGCCGCAGCGCCGCCATGGACGCCATGATGAAGGACCATGACCTGTTAGATGGAATCAAGGAGGCCATCGAGGATAAACGCTCCGAGGTCGAAGCCCTCGAGCACCGTGTCCGCGCGGCCGAGGAGGAATACGAAAAGACGAAGGAGGTCACCACAACCCAAAAACTAGCCAGCGACGCCCAAATCGAAAAGATGGAGAAGGAGCTCGCCAAAATGCGTGCACAGCTTACCGAATCGGTCCAGCTGATGGAGCAGCGAGAGATGAACACCAACATCGAGTAGGTCCACCCGCACTGCTGCTGGCTTCCCAAGACTGCGCGCAAGCAGACGAACTAACGCACGGGGTTCTAGGTACGAGCAGCTTACGCTCCGAGCCAACGCGCTGCGGGAAGAGCTGCACACGGAGATCGAGCGGATGCTCAACGACACTATCAAGTTCAAGGTGCACGTCCAGAAGGGCCTTGAGGACTATGAGAGCTTCGTGGCCGACGAACTGGAGAAAGAGCTCGGCAATGACGACAATGATACCCGGGGCGTGGACATTTGAAGAGTTGTCCCTCCCACCGCGCGTTTCTATTGGCCGGGGCCCGGCCTCGTTTTGCCGTCCTGTGGTTTCTTGTCGTATCTCGAGCGTACGGACACCGGCAGGGGAGTTTGGGGGGGTTGCTTCCATGTTTGGGCTACTGGCGAAGGGGGCTGGATACCACTGTTGTTGGATGACAATAATGACGATGACGATTGTATATACTTCGCCCCGCCCCGAGACCCGTTGGGACTGCGGGCAAAGCAGCTCGTAGCCTGTGCAGCACGCGGAGTCTCCTGGCGGGAATTCTGGTTTTTTCTCTCTCGTCGCCACGCACGGCGCCTTCTACATGGTAGCCAGTGTGTCCCACCCACCCGTAATCGGGTTGTTGCAAAGCAGGAACAATAATCGCCGCTGTAGGTAGCCAGAACAAGCCGTCCTAGCGCAACGGGGCGTCCTCGTCGTGGGACGGGGGCTCTTCGTGTGGAGCAGCCTCGTCTATTATGGCCGCGATCCTCTTCATTGCCGTCCTGCATACGGGCAAGGCCCCGAAGACTTTCAACTCGCCGGTTTTTCGGCTGAGTACGACGTGAACGGGCAATTCGTCTTGCACGGCCTTGACTTTGTTGAGTACGGGGCCCAAGCCCGGATGCCACAGCGGCTTGCCGTCCTTGGAGACGACCAGGTGGCCGTCGAGGATGCCTTCCACCTCTTGGGCGGCCTCGCGGAGTGTTCCGTAGGTGTGGTCGTTGCCTACGACAGTGAGAATGATGTGATCGTCGCCGGTGGGCCTCGTCAAGAACTCAACCCGCTTCTCTCTCCAGCGGGCCGCGGCTTCATCGATGGCGGCCTGCGTCATGGCATACTGCCTCGGGGTGATACGGAGCTGGATGGCCGTGTCGGCGTTGGCCGCCAGCAGGGCCCGCGTGCCGTTCTTGAAGTCGAGGGGTTGCCGGTCGAGGGCCTTGGCGGCCTCCTCGGCCGACGCGGGGTGCTCGAAAACCACGCCGATCCGAACCCTCCGGCTGGTCGGGGGCGGGTACTTCCATTTCAGGACGGGGCCGAAGGCCGCGACCTTGTCCTTGAGACTGGCCACCATGGCGTCGACGTCGGCCGCCGGCATCTTGGGCCCCACGTCGACGTGGCGCGGGCGCCCCTCGGGCGGGAGCCCCGCGACGATGTCGTCCCTGGTGGCGGCGTCCGGCACGCCGAGCAGCTTTATGGTCCAGCCGAACGGCTTGACGCCGTGCTTGGGCTGCGTGGTGGCCACCGGCTGGCCGAGCACCGTCACGGCGCGCGACTTGTAGCCCGCCTGCGCCGCGCGCGCCGCCTCGCCGTCGTGGAACAGCAGCCGGACCGGCCGGCCCGGCGGGATCCCTGTAAAGCCGCCATGGCGTCAGCGTCGACCGGGAAAGCCCCCCCCAGCCCGTCTTTAGGAGACAAAAGGAGGCATAGCCCGTGGTGCCCTCGTTCCGTGGGATGGCATGGGGTGTGTTAACACGTCCCCCCCTCGCGGGCCCGCCGGCCCCGTGACAGCCGAGGGGGAAATGACCCTCTTCTTCCCCTACCCCGGAGGTTGCTTACATGAGAGTGTGATTTTGCGCCCGTCGACCTGGCGATTCTCCCGGACAAATTCGGCGTTGTAGCGGTCCAGGGGGCGCTTGGCGCGGCACGCGGGGCCGGCGCGCGAGAAAGCGCGCGCCCCCGGGGGCCGCGCGGGTCCCGCCGGGCCTCCCGCCGGCGCCGGCAGGGGAGAGGACCGGCCGCGTGGCTGGGCCGGGGACGGCCGTCCCGGCGCGGGACCCCGGCCCAGCGGTCCGTATGGCGGCAGCAGCGGCAGCAGCAGCGGCGGCGGCAGCGGGCGCCCGGGGCGGAGGGGCTGGAGGACCCGGGAGGCCATGGCTACGGCTCCGCAGCTGGGAACGCGATTTTTGGGGGGGAGGAGGGGCAATCGGGACGTCTTGAATCGAGGGGAGACGCGTTGCCCGGCGCCGTGAGAGTCGTCGCCTCTTCGGACAGAAAGAAATTCAGGAAGGTTGAAAACGGGCAGGCGGTTGGCTGGTCACCTCACCCAGAGATGGCTCGGGAGTGGAACGTAGGTACTTAAGTACCCAGGGAATAACGTACATGACCCAAATATTGACTAGGGACCTACGACTTATGGGAAGGCATAGAATGTGCATAAGTAACCTACATACCTAGGTACTTACCTAAGTAGGTACATGTATGTATGTACATCCATCTTAGTCGATTTCATTTTGCAGTGGCAGCCGTATCCATTCCAGTGCTGTTTCCAATATGAGCGGGCTCCGGGGTGCCTTCCCAAAACCATCCATCCATCCATTCATGCATCTCCATATGCATGTAAAGTACTTAGACTATCAGTTTCGTAACTGCGTTCTCGTGGTAATCGGCGTAACATTCTCTTCACTTTTGGCCATTCTTACTGATTCGTTTACATACGTACTAGCAAATCCTGTTCATCCAGGCGTACAGGCATTAAGCTCCTTCATTATCCCCGCCGAACATGCATACCCAGTTTCTCTGTCCGGCTTTCCGGGTAATGAATGGTGCGTGGCCTGCGGCTACCCAACACCAGGATCTCTTGGCCGTCCATCGCAGTACGCGAATGCCTACCATGCCAGCGTACATAGTAGAACTGGTGAATGCTACGCGCGCCTGACCGGCGCCGCAAAGGGCCAGACTGTCGGCAACTTGGCCGATGGGACCGGTTTTGGCCGGAATGAAGCGCCGCCGCCACTAGGAGCGACGTAGATCCTGCACGCAAAGCATCGGTCGGTGGGCCGAGACATCGACGACCGTGTTGGGGGTCGCCGCCGTGTTGAAGCGGTCGGTACCCTCGGCGAAGGCCTGCGGGGGGAAGAGCCAGAAGCCTGCGACCTTGGGGACCGCCGCCACCGCCGCCGCCGTCGCCGCCCGGGCCTCCCAGAAGCGCGTCTCGGGCTGTAGATGCTCGGCGAAGCGGGCCCGGTCCACGATGTTGCCGCCGTTTTCGGCGACGAGGACACGCATGTCGGGCGGCGCCGGCCGCTCCACGCCGAACTGCGTCGCCAGCTGCCGCCACCACGCGCCGTGGCGGTGCGTGTCCAGCGTGTGGTACATGTGCTGCAGGTCGGCGTCGATGGGCCGGGGGTCCCGCGGCAGCAGGTCAAAGGACGTGCTGGAGCAGAGGATGGGCAGCGATCGGTTGGCCGGCGGCTGGTTGCCCCCTACCCGTGCCATAACCGGCCCCGATTCGTTCCAGTCGACTAAAAGGGGACGCCGCGTCGTTAGTTTCCCCCCCTTTTTTCATCCGTGCCGAGCCACGTAAAAGGGGTAGGCAGGGAGGAGACGTATACGTACTGTCGGCCGAGAAGTCGACCCAGAAGGACTGGAGCTGCGTGAGCGTCTCCACGAACGCCGGCCGGCCGGGCTCCCGCACGTCGCGCGGGTTCACGCCGCCGAACATGGGCAGGCGGAGCACGAGGTGCTGGACGCCCCGGGACCTGGGGTCGTAGGCCCGGAAGTCGTGCAGGAAGTCGGCCAGAAACTTGCCCGAGCCGTAGCGGGTGATGAACAAGAAGTCCCACTCGGGGTTGAGGTAAATGACAATGGGCCGGGCCGGCTTGGCCGTCCCATGCCACTGGGCCAGCTGGCTCTGCGTATGGCAGGGCAGCTGCACGCGGAGGAAGGCCAGGGCCGCCTGCCGCGCCTCGCGGCAGACCTCGAGAAGCCGGCACCGCGGCGGGAGCGTGTGCAGGAACGGGTGGAACTCGTCGCCGCTCAGCACGCGGCCCAGCTCGTTCCGCGTCGTGTACGGCGGCGCCCTTTCGCCGTCGTCGCCGCCGCCGCCGCCGCTGCCGCCGCGCCGTGCCGCTGCGAGCTCCAGCTGGATGATGCGGCGCTGTTGGAGAAAGCTCTGCCAGATCTTCAGCCGGATCTCGGGCGGGAACCGGACGAAGAACGGGAACGTCGGGGACCCACCGGCCGGCGTATCACCAGCCGGGTAGGTGTCGTTGAAGATAGGGACAGTGGGCGCTAGGGAATTGGCATCAACGTCAGCAACGGTCAGCCTCGCCCTTCTGTTCTTGAGACGGGCCATGTTGTAGCTGGGCGGGCAGGCGCGTTGCCTTGTTTCGCGTCCCGAGCCAGGCAGCCGGGCCTCAAATCTGCCCCGCTGAGTTCGGAAGTGCCCCGGGCTATGAAGTAAAGGGATGGGTGGGCGCTCGAGACTGGCAAGAGAAGGATGGGCGGGCGCCTCTTTCTCTTTACTCGGGGCGACGCGATGGAAAGATCTGATCTGCATATATGTCAGGCAAGGGAGCACTCAGTCCTTTCCTGCAGCATCGGGTCCCTGGAAGAACGCGTCCCATTCCCCTGGGAGTTGTCGTCGCTCGCCACCGGGACACTCGACAGTCCGCTTCATTCGACGCTACGCCGGGGCCAGGAGGAGGAGCTCGAGCGACGGGATCCGACCAACGGTGGGTGAGCCCAAGTTTTATGGCGGGCAGTTACCCGTAAAAGCCAGCCCCTGCTTCCCAGGTCGGGCCGTGCTTCAGGGTAGCTTCGCCCGGGCGGCGCCCCACCAACTAATGCACCTTCAGGGAAGTAGGTACTTCTCACCAGACAGTGGCTGCTGTCAGGCGGGTGTTGATGTACATGTATGATGTACTTCCTACATCCCCTTCGCGCATCGCATCCAAATCCCCGCGACGGCTACTTCTTCACCTAAGCAACAGCCCCATACCCGACAGGCAGGAGGAAGCCATCCGCACCCTCGTACACTCACAAGACCACCGCCACCCGACCATTATTGCCGACTTTCCACTTACCGTCTCGCCTCTTTCTCCCGACGAACGCGACCGACCGCCCCGCCCGATTGACTACCTCCCCAAAGCTACCCCGCCGCCGCCTTTGCTACCCACCCACCCACCCCCATCTATACGCCATCCTCCCCTCCTTCCCATCCCATGACGACGTCGTCGCCCTCGTCGTCGACGCCGCCGCCGCCGCCGCCGCCCCCCGCGTCCGCGCCGGCGCCGGCGGGCGCGGACGCGCCGTTCGAGTTCCCGCGCGAGTACTGGTTCCCGCCGTTCTTCACGCGGCAGACGAACCTGACGACGCACCGCAGCCAGCTGGAGAAGTGGGGGGCGCTCGTGCTGGCCTACTGCGCGCACCGGCGCCTCTACCGGCTCGCCCTCTCCTCCCCCGCCGCCGACGAGCTCTTCCACAACCGCCGCCTCGGCCGCCGCCTCGCCCCCGCCGACGCCCGCGAGGTCCTCGACCACCTGCGCAAGGAGGGCCGCGCCGAGCCCCTCCACGGCTCCGGCTCCGGCTCCGGCGGCGGCGGCGGCGGCGGCACCGCCCCCGACGGCCTCGCCGACGAGGCCTGGATCTACTGGAAGACCCCCGACGAGTGGGCCCGCGAGGTCGAGGCCTGGGTCGACGAGACGGCCCAGAAGGGCACCGTCCTCACCCTCTACGAGCTCACCGAGGGCGAGGACACGCGCGGCGCCCGTACGTATACCCCCCTGCTCTCCCGGGGCCTTCTACTGGCCCTTCTTCCTCCTCTCCGTATTTGCATCGCGCACGCCACTCGCTAACGTGCACGCATCGCAACAGCTTTCCACGGTCTGGACCCCGAGCTGCTGCAGAAGGCGCTCCAGGTTCTTGTTAAACGCGGCAAGGCCCAGATCTTCGGTACCGAAGACTCGCAAGGTGTCAAATTTTTCTGAGCGGCCCCCGCGTAAATCAAAACCAGGTCATGGACAAGTCTCTTTGGCGAAATAAGGCAATGCTCCCGATGCTATGCTGATTGCCTCAAAAACTCGAGGCCACCTACACTCCAGCCAGGCCCAACAGCCGACCTAGCGTGTCCAACAGCAAAAAGTACCCCACAGACGATCAGGGGGCCGTAACCCAGGGCAGCGGCTGCCAAGCGCTACAAACCAGCGCCTCCGCTTGGTCTAGCTGGCGAAGAAGTTGTTGACGAGGTATTTCTCGTCGAAGCTCACCTCCTGCTTCATCGCCACGTCTAACAGCCAGTCGGATGCCACAACACGCGGCTCCATGTTGCCCTGCCGCGCCATAACCTCGAACTTCTTCCACAGCTTCTTTTCCTCCGCCGTCGCTGTGCTCAGGAGATACACTGGGTCCGGCCCGTCCGGGTCGTCCTGCGGATCTGTGGGCTTGATGGTAGTACCGCTCCGAGGCCCGTATACCAAGAAATGCGCCCCGTTGGCCTCCGCGATGGCCTTGTAGCTATCGATGCCGTTCCTGATAGAGGCCGTGCAATATATCGGCACCCCCTGCAGCAGTCGCCCCTTGTTCTCCACGGCTCGTTCGACCGACGTCTGGAGCTTGAAGCCGAATTTATTCTCGTTTTCCTTATCGACGAGCAAGTAGTCTTCGGGAGGCGGGACTTTGCCCGTGTCCAGGCACTCTTCTATCCAACTCGACGAGAGCACCGTGGCGCCCTTGGACAGGTTGCGAAGAAATTTAACAGTGCGCACCACTTGGGGGGCGACCAGGTAGTCACAGGGATGGCCGTCGGTGGCCACGGTGATACCAAGCTCCCGTAATTTCCGCTACCCAGATTGTCAGCTTTTCCCAAACCCAAAGTGAGGCGCACCAAACTCACTCGATCTGCGTCTTCCTTGTGCTTGTCATTCACCCATCGCTTGAACCCGGTGAGGATGACACGGGCCTCAATCTGCTTCGTCGTATGCTTGGCCCTCTTGGCTGGACGGCGGCCTGACGGAGGCGCCTCGTTTTCCTCCGCCTCGTCGTCCTGGGGTTCCGTGCCGCTAGAAGCGCTGCTGCGGTTCAGATGTTGCTTTTCGATTTGGTTGGCCGCTCGTTTTCCGCCCCAGACGCCGTTGACATTCATGCCCCGCTTTTTCTCCTTTTCGTACAGAGCAATGTCCGAGGCCATCCCCGTTAGTTTGTCGATGGCCTTTTCCTTGGCGCTGCGGCCCGACGACGAGACCGTAGACGGGGTTTCGTTCTCCTTGCCTATACGAGTGTGGCGGCGCTCACGGGCAGGCGTGGTGAATTCGACGGGGCGCTTTTTCCCGGGTGCGGGGACACCGAATACCTCGGTCGTCTTCTTGGCGTACTCGGCCTCGCTGTCCTTCATAACGTCGAACTCCTTCCGGGCTTGACGGCCGATGACCATGCCCTCTGCCGAGCCCTCTGAGGCGGGGTTCTCTTGCTCCTCGTCCATCGTCTTCCGTTTGCGTCGAGCTACAAGGGATGTCGTCTCTGGACCGCCCGGGTAAAATAACGCCCGTAGTTTGGTTTCGTCAAGATAGGTCTGGCCAATAACTTCGCCGAGATTGGTCCGTGGCGGGAAGTGTGTGTACTTGGCCACTGTGAGATTTTGTATCTCGCATTTGGCATAGCTCTCCTCGAGCCAGAGGTGGTTGATCATATTGATATTCCAGTCACGGGCGGCATCGCACTTCTCGCTGTTGTCCCGCGCCGTAACGAGATGGGTATTATCGGCCTTCATGGTCTTGGTAAACTCGGCGCCCGAGGCGGTGATGAGGTTCTCGAGATATATCCGTGCTTCTCCTCCGTAGTTGGAAAGGGTGATTCTGAGGCCCTGCATTCCCGGGATGCCATTCCTCGGGATGGGGTAGTGCAGTAAGCGGCGCATCGGAGAGGTCCATTCGTTGTGGGTTATGAGGTAGTACAGCCAAGACAAGTTGCCCACGTCCTTGGACAGCTGCGATGCGCGGACGTAGTGATCGCCGTCACGGAAGTGGCAGATGAACATGTCGCATTCCTCAGCACTCTCCGTAGTATCGCCGCCGCCGTCCACAATCAGGTATTTGACAATAGCCCGGAGGCGGTCGCTGATACTCAGATCCGCCGAGAGCATAACCTTCTTGTCCTTGAACACGGTGAGTTTCGGACGCGCCCCAGTCATCGTGTCAGCGGGGGTCGGGATGTAGTCGGGAAGGGTCGACGTCGCGCCCTGCAGATGCTGGCTGGGCGGGCATTCGATTTCGGCTTCCGGGCGCACCCTCAAGATCTCCGGGTCGGGGAGGAGATAGGGACCTTCGTCGATCCGCTTGCCGAGCTTGAAGCAGTCGTCAAACCAATGAGGCAGCACAATCTTGCACTTCAGGCCCTTCTGTATAGCCGTCTGGCATTTGGGGTGATCGGTTGTGAGGGCACAAATGTGCGTGACGATTTTGGTGAGGTTCTCGGACTCGGTTCCCCCCATGGCCATGGTAGCGCCAATGATGGCCTCCTTGTCGGTGGGGGGGATATCGGCACACGAGAGCACAACATTGGAGAATATCATCCTCGGGTCAGGCGAGAAGGGCCGTATCTGGGCCTGCTTGTTCCTGGCGAGGGATGACGAGATCCAGCTGGACCTAACAACGGGGATCATCATGGTCGAAGCAGCAGTATAGTCGGGGAAGTCAATGGTGTTGGCGACAATGTGCGTCGCCTCGTTGAGGGGGAGGGAGCCATCGCGCTTCGGCAGGAGAACCTCGCCACCAAACTTGGTGACGCTGTCCGACAGCTTTGCTGCGTGTTAGTCCAACATACTGGCGGGGCGAGCCGAGCAGGCGCGCGGGAGCGGCGGAGATGGCGTACCTCTTGGACGAGATTGGCGGACAGGTCTTTGCTTTCGACGAAGGTGAAGACGCAACCGCTGAACAGGCGGCCGGCGGAACCCTCGCGGTCGGCCATGGTGGCGTGGCGATTGGCGACGCGCCGTCGGGTGGTCGTGACTTCAGGCGCGTGGCACGCAAAGATTGGCGGTGTTTCTAGCAGCGGGAGTCGTGCGCGGTGGCGAGAGGGGCGAAGAGTCGAGAGAGCGTACGAAGGCGATGCATCGGGTTGGAAGCGGACAACTTCCCTTGCCGGCAACTGCCCAGACCTGACCAAGCGAGTCGCTACAATGGGAACCGTGGAAGTGGAGGTGAGAGACGGACGGTTACCATGGCGCAGAAAGCATCAATGGCATGGATGGATAGATGTACCGAAGCTTTTTGGGTGGGTATGAGGAGGTACTATGTTGTTGCCGGCGTGACGGAACGCGTCCGAGCGACCTCTTTACCCAGTCGGGAAGGCAATCGCGTCGCGTTAGTTATTAGTGGGTCCGCCCTTCCGTCGCCCGCTCACATGACGCGCATGGCGGCACGGCTGCTTATACGCATAAACCCCGTTATAAAGAGCGGAAACCGCCTGGTGGGCAAATACCGAGTGTCGCTATCACAAAAAGCACAACCTCTTGGGAATGTAGAAACGAACTACTCAGGTACTTACCTATGTGTAGGTACATAGCTCTGACAAAATTGGGCCATAGGGTTGCATCGGACTAGAAGTTCTTCTCATTGCCCTCTGTCGGCGGTTGAGAGCCCGCCTCTCCAGGGATGTAAGTAAGTAAGTACTAGCGAACGACGATGCTATGTGTCCCCCCCTGACTCTGCATGCGGGCGACCTTCCGCCCCCCTGGCACCGTGGAAACCACCCAGAGGTTCCCGTCCGAGGCCTGGCCATCGACCGTGGTTCGCGATGGGTCGAAGCCGTCCTCGAGCGGGAGCATCACCTCTCCACGCGTGTTCGCCGGCACACGAAAGCTGATTTCGAAGCTTCCATCCCCCCCCTTGGCCCAGGCGGCCGAGAACTTGCCCAGCTTGGTCGTGAAGCCGCCCTCCACCTGCGTCAAGTCCCCGACATGGGGCGCCAGCAGCCACGTAGAGCCCGCCCGACCCGTGATCCGCAGGCCCAGGCTGTACTCCGAAAGCGCCGTGACGGGGCCCGTGGCCCAGGCGTGCGCATGCGACGTGAAGGAGAAGTCGTTGTTGTACCCCGCGTTCCACCGGTAGCCAAACGTGCCGTCGGCCAGATAGCCTTCGATCATGGTGCTCTGCGTCCCGTTCGGGTTGTTCAGGTACCATCCCCAACTGCTCCGGATCAGGTCGAGCGCCCTCTGCGTCTGCCCGGCCAGATAATGGGCCTGGATCTCGAAAGACGATATGAACGGGGAGATCTCGCCCGGCAGTTCCTCGCACACGGCGCCGATGGGAGACCAGTTCCTCGTCAGGTAGGCCGAGACGCTACTCGCCTGGGGTGACGCCGCGTTGACCAGGCCAAACACGACGGCCAGCGAGTTCCCATCCTGGGGGTGGATGGCCGTCTTGTCGGGAGCGTCGAAGAAAGCCCCGGCCGACGCATCCCATGACTCTGCCAATGTGGTGTTCCGTATGTTTGCTGCTCGCCCAAGCCAGTCCTCGCCCGGGGCCGATGTGTCACCCACCCACTCGCTTAGCGTCGCACCCGTCACGAGCGTGTGGTAGAAAAGCGCCTGCGCCGACGTGATGGTGCCGTTGGCGCTGAGACGGCCCCAGTCGTTGAGGTCCGAGGGCGCAAAGAACAGGCCGGACGACGCGTCGACCTGGCGGAGGGCCCAGGTCATCGCCAGCTGGAAGCGCGGCCAGTACTCCCGGAGGAAGCCCACGTCGTCGGAGAAGAGAACATAATTGTACAGCCCGATCATGGTCCACCTGCGAGCCGCCCGCGTTAGGTCTGGTTACACGAGCGCCTGCGTTCCAGGAGAGCATCTCACATGTGGTACGTCGCACCGCCGGTAGCGAGCAGCGGCGGGCCGGCGAACGGCAGCGCCCCCGTGCTCGAGTCCTGCCAGCATCTTCGTCAGCACCACCATGTGTGGGTTGGATACTACAGTGCGGCGACTGACCTGGTGATCGAACAGTGTCTCCAAAGCATTTCGAACGCTCCTAAAGAGCACACAGTGAGCCACGGGAACGACCAGGGCCACTGGGGGGCAAGCCAGCACTTACTCCAAGTCCCCTGTGCTGTAGAAGGCCGAGGGCACCGCGACGCCGAGATCCCCGGGCCAGACGGTCCGGTCCCGCTTTGCTCCGTCCACAAGAATCGATTCACCCGGTCCAATGAGGGCATCATCAGCCCACGACCCATCCTGGGGCGCCGGCCATGCTCGGCCCGTTGTTGGGGGCACAGAGTTTGCTTGGAGCGTGTACGCGCCGCTGTACCAGATCCTATTCAGGAGCTCATCGTTGCTGTGAAAATAGCCCTGGTACGCGCGGAGATTGGGCCACGTGGGCTGGAACGCCAATTCCAGCGACACGTTACGAATCTCCACGGACGCCTCGGGGGCCGTCAGAAACACTGTCATATATCGAAAGCCGCCACGCAGCCTCCTCAGCGGCATCTCGTAGCTGTAATCCCCCGTCGAAGAGAAGTTGGCGTACAGGGCCCCCTCGGGGACGGTGAAGATGCCGTTCGAAGAGTCAGAACGAGGCCCGATGTAGTCCTTCGCCTCGGAGAAGGCCAGGCCCAATGCATCGTTCGGAGCACCGGCAGAGGCCACAGTGTAATCGACAGTGACGACACCTCCCACTTCCAGTCCAAAGTCGAAGACAAGGCTAGTCTGGCTGCCGTTCAACCCCGCCGCGCTGGGCCATTTGCCTATATCGTTGCCATCGCAGGACAGCAGAGCTGAAGGCGCGATGATGCGGGACGGCGGCGCCAGCACGTTGGACTCCCATTTGCCAGAAAAGGCGGCGTCTACGGGCCAATTGCAGGGTGTATCCCTCCAACAAACCGGGACTGGGCTGGAAACTGGACCGGATTGAGTCCCCGCGGAGGTGACGACGACGGGCGTGCTGAAGCCCCTAATTGAGGAGGCCATAACGCGGAATAGGACTTAGAAATCCTCAACATTCACAACACATCGCGACTGAGGAATAGGCTAGATATAGGCAGCTGCAGGAGACGAAAAGGTTTTCCGCGCTGGGTTGAGATAAAAAATGTTGGCATTCCTATACTCTCCCGTGCCGGCAGGCTCTCCCCGGGCAGCGCGGCACAGCATACAGGGATTCTCTTATTCCGAACTTCGCCGCACTTCGAGATACAGGCAAGTTCCACGCCGCTCAGAATGGTCCACTGTCTGGGGACTGCAGCTGCGGTAGACCAGCGGTTCCTCGGGCAAGTGGGTGGCTTTGCAGGTTGCTGCCTGCTTCGTGCGAGGGCAAAAGATATTATATACTAAACCGGTGCGATGCGTCGGGAATGAGCAGGCTGGGCGATGCCGGGAAACCACACCCACCGGGAAAGCGCCCAGAAGAGGGCGAGTGGTGGTGACGACAAGCCGCCGAGCACCCGTGGCCACGTAGCGGGCAGCACGTAGGTACAGATGGTACGGAGCGCCCGTACGAAGCAGATGAGGTGCCTGCTGGGTTGGGCCGCCCTTCGGTCAGCCAGCGGCCGGATCGGGTAGGTGATCGCCGGCCGGCCGGCCGTGCCTCCTACCTGACTGGCTGACAAGGCGTGAAAGGAGGGGGGAAGGCGTGAAGAGGGCACTGATCAGTGCCGGGAATGGCGAGAGCGGCGCGGGGAGTATGTCGTGTTATGTTGCAGCCGGATTACTTACACAAGTAGTCACGAACCGATCCCCTGAGTCCATACATGGGCCATCCATACCTGGCTCTCCCCCCGGCGTTACCGGGAGGCATCCAGGCGGAGTTTTAATTACTCGGAATCCGATGCTTCCTGGTGCCAGTTCCTGCATGAAGGTAGTTCGACCTTAGCGTCACGAGCAGGAGGTAACTGCCGTGCCAGGAGGCGTGCGCCGGCTCGTGCCCCCTGTTGCGTGTGCTTGTCGTGGTCGCTCGACGTACGGTTTGCGGCGCACCACCTCGGTGCTGAAGGCCTCCGGTGGGCGCCGGCGTCGCTCAAAGGGTACGACACACGGCGAACAAGCCTTCCCCCCTTCCCCCCCTTGTCGACGGCCCGCGTGTGCGGAACAGGCCCAAGCCTAGGGGTCGATCAATCACCGGCGCATGGCTGTGCTGCGCTGCTTGAGTGGGCGGGCGCGCCGCGCCGATGGGCCGCTGGGTACTGAAGCGCGGGTGCCTGAACGGTCGGGTGAAACCCAAAATAATAACCTGGACACACTGGGAATCCCGTGCGCTAGGCAAAAAGGCGTGTTTCCTTAGTCGTGTACCGCGGGAGGTGCGTCCTTGATTCTGGAACTCACCCGGAGAGGGGAGGGGATGAATCCATGGATGTACAGTCGATCTCCCATAGTATGGGTGGGGTCGATCGGTCACGGATGAGACGAGGGGGGGCGGGTGGAAAGAAAGCATCGAGGTTGACGTGATGCAAGACACGACACACCCATGCTGTCAACGGGCTGGCATATGCCCCCTTATGTCTATGAGTACCTCTTAAGATGTGGGATGCACTTGGGATGCAAGTGGAAGAAGTAAGTAAGTACCTACATAGGTAGGTAGCTCTGTAGGTATGGATGCAATGGACAACCATGAAGCCTGCGGGCTTGCGTGCCTCTGCACCTCTGGCTGCATCAAGTGCCCCCGTGACACGAGGGAGGGCGTCTGGAAGACGGGCGAATGACGATGTCGACTTGACTCGACACACCCTCGCACGACACGCATCTCCTCTGCCCCGTCCGTCATACATAAGTACCTACATTTCTGGTCCTGATGGCTGCGGCTGCGAGTCCACCGCAGGCCCGACAGGTACAGGGGTGAGGCGAGGTTCCCAGCTCTGATCTCGGACGACAAGAGATGGGGGATCCAGTGTTTCGGCGGAGTAGCACTGGCACTTGGCTGTTGGAAAGCTTATCGTGGCCGCTCGGCTCACCACGAGCTAAACAGTTTCCCTCGTGGTTTTTTTTCTTCTCTTTTGCCTTGTAAAGGCACGAGGGATAGAAGTTTATGTGTGCATGCAAATGCCACTGCTCAGCCCCTATGACGGTGCCGTGGAAGAGGTGAGGTCCGTCATGGGTTGTAGGTTGGGAGAAACCACCCGCCGAACCTCACAAAAGGGAATTCCGGTAGTACCTGACAGGTGGGACCTGTTGTCGGAGAAAGTGCCTTTCTAGATGCTAGGCATGGGGTCGCGTATTCCACAATACCCGAGTTGATGGGTCTGCTAACTACTAACATAGTGTACTATGTATATGCGTTTTGTATAAGGTAGGTAGGTATGGAGGTGATTGAATTTGCTTATAACTTGTATGGGATGTCAATAGGTTCCCATCCACGTGGGTGGAATAGGTATGTGGTTAGTATCCATCTATCTACCTTAGGTATCCCATCTCATAGTACAGGAGGTTGTCGGCTAGGTAGCCCGTAGGCATGTAAGTACATCGGTTGGTGATGTATGCAGTATGATGATCCTGCAGGCTGATGATGTGCCGCGCTGTGCAGCGGTCGCGCAGGCTCGGCCGATTGGCTGCGCCGAGAGCAGGTGGGCATTACGCCACCCCGACGAACGACGACGTTGGTGAGTGAGTACATAGGTTGGGGGGCGGGTAAGGGGATAAGGAGGAGGAGGACAAGAAGAAGACGAAGAAGAAGAAGAACCTAGAAGAAGAGAAAATAGAAGACGGGCAACCATAGATGGCTGGCATGGAACCTACAGGCTTAGGTGCTGTTTACTTCGTATCGTACCTCCCAGTACTACCTACTTCTCCGTGCCTTACGGATTGGATGGCCCAACAGCCAGCCAGCCAGCCACAGCCCCCCTCCCCATCCATCCATCCATCTATCCATCTCAGGCTTCAAACTGTAGGAAATTGATGCAAGCGGGCCCCCCGTTTCAGGGATTTTCAACGGCACCCGGGCCATTACCTGAACAGCGCAACCGCGGCGAACTGGACGCTAGAGAGAGCGTCGGGCGCGCTGGGGCTAACGGCTACGGAGATCCAGCAAGTAACAGTACGGGGTCAGGTACAAGCACCTGGAAATTCCCGCCTTGGGTACCCTACCAACCTCGATTACTGGTCAGGCTGGCTGGATCTGGAACCGCCGCGCCTCAGGTGAATGAAGGACGGGGACCTCCATGACTGGCAACTTGGATGGGCGCGCGCATGGGATGGCACGGCGGATGGATGCTTGGATGCGCTGAATGGAGTGGCTGGTGGGCGTAAGCAGGCCCAATCCGCATCATCCATCCCATGCCCTCCTGGAGGCCACCAAGATTGAGAGACTGGGAGGTCTTCCGGTGAGGGGCGGGTTGGTCCTATCAGGCCCGGGGCAAGGGTCGTACAGACTTCCCGCCCACTCTGGATGAAGAGTTCCGGTATGTGCTATGGGAAAGTAAGAGGTGAGGTATTCGTGACAAGTACATCCATACTTGAGTACCTCCTCTGAGTACTTAGGTATGGATATGGATGGATGTAAAGCAGGTACCTCCTCTCACTTCGTATGCAGGTGCGGTATTGGATGGAGTGGGATGGGAATGGATGTGCAAGAAGAGGGTAGGTACCTACCGACATCCCATACCTCCTCGTGATTCTGTGACGATGCGATGGGATATCCTCTCCCCGTTGAAACTTAACATGGATACGTACTTGTGTCGAAGCTCTCTCTCTCTCTCTCTCTGTACTTGCCGCCCGCCATGACATTGATGGATCTTGGCTGGCCAGCCGGTGCCTGGCTTGGGCTCCCAAAAAGTAGAGGTGGGATGGGACGCAACTGCCGCTAACTACATCCTCCGTACCCTCCAAGTAGGCAAGTAGGATCTAACTAAGCTGCCCTAGTTGGTATTCAATCCACCCGCCTCTTCTCTCCGTCTCCGTCTCCGTCTCTGCCTCGCCCTCACTCGCGCCCTCGGGTCCTTGTCTGTCTGCCCTTTATCCCGATCCACTGGATCGCTTCGCAGCCACCAAACGCCCCCGGCCGCCCCGTCATGGGATGTCTGTCTGAATACCTACTGCCCAGCCCGCCCTTAGCCCCAAACATGACAGGATGAGCATTGACAAGCCCATCGACAACTACTTCGCCCGCTACCACCACCACCACTACCTCCTGCCTCCTCTTCCAACACCTCAACACCAGCGGCCCCCCGGCAGTTTTCCCTTCCTCTCCCCCCCCCCTTTATCCCCTCGACCCGGCCCAAGGGTGACCCTCGCCCGCACACCTCGTCGACTGACCGGCACGCCTTCTTGACGCCCAAGACGGGACCGTTACTGGCTCAGGGAAACCTGCCCGCCCCGTACGAACGCCCATCAGCACCGCCGCTCCTTCGAGTCGACCCGCTTGCTACCACGGCGGCCTCCCCGACGCCCGCCGTTTGCCCGCCTCCCGCCCGACCGACAGCCATTCCTCTGTACCTGCACGCAACTCACGTACGCTAGATCTACCGACCACGTAGCCGTTGCGCCGCGCCGTACTGGCCTTGGCGACCCTCATGATAGTTCTGCAACCCTATAGACTCCGCGCCTCTCGTGCCACCGCCCCAAGACGCTCTAGGAGGTACAAACCCCTTGTGTTGGACCTCGTCCGGGGCCGGTCACTCAGCCCTATCTAGATGATGGTGAGTTCGCCCCTCGATGCATGTGTGTCAACTTGCCCCGGCGTTGCCATAGAACGCCGCCTGCTCTCCGTGTCCCGCCTTTGCGGCATGTGCATGATATCCAGACTGGGGCCGCCCAAAGTCCCCATGCATGCATGCATGTTCTCCGTTGACTAACAAATCTTCGTGGTGTAGACCTCGTCTAGGCCTCGCGACGTAGGGGGCAGCTTCTCCAGCCGTCGCGGCCATGCCAACCAGCTTTCCATTTCCGACTCGAGCCACCACGTCACCGAGACCATCGGCACTCTGTACGGTGACGACGACGACTACCAAAATGACAGGCCGCTGAGCTTCATGCCCTCCCCCTACGGCGGCGAGCAGATCATCAACCGCCAGGACAAACCCCCCTCGCCGGAGGAAAGCCGCATGCGATTAGTGCGGACTACTTCGGATATGACCTTGGAGCAAGGGGCCCCCAACGGAGCACCTCTGAAGAAGTCCAATACTCTGCCTGTTCGGCGGCCCAGCCAGCGGAATGGCTCACACGACGGCCGCCCCACGTCTCCCTCATCACCGTTGTCGCCGACACTGCGGGACATGAGGGACGAGCAAGGGTCACAGTTTCCCCTCGGCAACATGAAGGACGCGAACGACATTGCCATGGAGCTCAGCAACTTGCAAGCCCTGCGACGCATGTCCATGGATGTATCCAACAACCAAGACCCTGACCTGTTGCCCTTCCAAAACATGTCTCTGATGGCCCCGCAAGGCGATGACGACGAAGCCGACCCCTCGCGCTTGTTGTGGGTTCCAGCTGGTGTTCACCCTGAACTTGCACCGACTGAGTTTAAGAACTTCCTCGAAAAGCGGGTTCAATCCATCAAGAGACGTTCCGGCGATTCAACCCTGTCTGTCGACGGACTGGACAGAAGCGACTCTGGTGGTCTGAGGCGGAAGAAGTCGATGCTGTCGCGACAGATAGACAATCGTGGTGGCCGCGGCGCCGACGGGTACATGGATGGCGCCGAGAGGCTGGGGCGGAAACAGTCTCTATCCCAGGCCGACGCGCCGGACACGAGCTTGGACGAACTGATGAACGACCCGTCCAAGGCAGTCCAGAAATTGACACTGGAATCACGAGCACAGGAGGCTGGCCTGGAAACCATCCCAGACGACAGGCCCATACTGCCGGCCGTCCCCGGTACGGGTTTGCGCCGGTCGACCCGGACGACTTATCGTAAAGGGGGCAGTATTAAAGACCGCCATGGTACCTCAGTACGTACCAGCGGGGATCGACCGTCCTTTTCCAAGCGGATCGCCGCGAAGAAAACGGACGAGGAAGGTGGCGGTAGCCAGTCGTCTATCGAAGCACCTGCAGGCTACGGACTCGACCGAGTACAGTCCGAGCCCATTGCCGACAATTTTTCGCGACCGAACCGAACGGTACGGAGGCAGCAGACCTTCAACCGGGACTCGACTCAGGACTCATACGGCGATTCGTCAGAGAACCAGGAGTCACCACCCCGACGGCCTGCTGAGATACAGCGCGGTACCTCCGAAGACCGTAACCAAGCTGTGCCGCCTGTTCCACCGCTGCCCGCCATTATCACCGAGGAACCTGCTGCCGAGCCTCAACCTCAGGATGCCCTCACGAGACCCTTCCCTGCGAGGTCCTCATCACAACAGGCAACTATCGCTCAGCCCGCCGCCCAGTCTTCCGAGGTTCCTGAGGAACCACCTGCCCGCTCCAACAGACGTCCCAACTACGGCTCCCCCATGCCGCAGTCCCCGGCTCCTACCCCTCCTCCTACCCAACCTCTGCCCCAGGCGCCGTCCCCGAAGCAGCCGCCTTCTCAGCAGCCGCCTTCTCAGCAGCAGCAGCAGCAGAACTCTCCACAAAGTCCTTCGACTCCCAAGCAACCCGCGCGCGAGCATCAAAGCGCAACGAGTCAAAATCTCCAGGATGTGACGCAAAGCCCAGCGTCGCTTCCAGGCTCCGGGTCTACCAGGACTGATAGCTTAACCATCATTCCGACCTTCTCTCCCGAAGAAAAGAAGTCGGAAAAGAAACATAAGAAGGACCGAAGCGAGTCGGGAAGCTCATCTGGCAAAGGCACGTCTTGGAAGTGGTTCAAGTCAGAATCCAAGGATAAGGACAAAGAGAGCAAGAAGAAGGAGGAAGACGAGGTCAAGAAGTCCAAATCCAAGGGCAGTGTGGATAAGACGCATGATAACGTGCGCCTGGATGTGCTGCAGACATCGATTGATAACGTCAAGCAAAGAGGCCGAGACAGCGTGGTTCTGGATCGCGACAACGCCGAAAACCGTTTGGACGACGAGCGAAAGAAGGAGAGCAGTCGCAAGGCGGGAGATTCCAAAAAGGAGAAGGACGGCCTGTTCGCTAACTTCTTCGGGGGCAAGAAGAAGGGGGACAGAGACTCGGGGATTAAGAAATCCCACGGCCAGCGGCCGCTTTCCCCCGAGCCCACGGCCTACAAACCCTTGGTTCCGGACGTCGACTACCACTGGACAAGATACCCCATACTCGAGGAACGGGCCATCTACCGCATGGCGCACATCAAGCTGGCCAACCCCCGCCGGGCCCTGTACAGCCAGGTCCTGCTCAGTAACTTCATGTACTCGTACCTTGCCAAGGTCCAGGCGATGCATCCGCAGATCCAGGTCCCGCAGTCGCCCCAGCAGAAGAGGTTGCAAGAGGAGGAGAGAAAGCGTCGCGAACAGGAGCAGTACCTGGCGCAGCAGCAGGAGCAGCAGCGGCAGTTGGAACAGCAGCAGGCCCAGGAGAGCATCGACCGCTACAACTTTGAGTACCACCGGGGGGTAAGTCAGCCCCATGAAGAGAAGGGTACTGGCTATATGACATTGAGCTAACGCATAGCAGGCCAGCAACCAATACGGTGATAACGGCATGCAACACGAGGTGGGCGACTACCCGGCCAACGCCGAGATCTACGATTACGACCACAGCAATAAAGCTCGTGATCAAGGAAGGGACAGTGGTTACAGCGATCGCCAACACGACGAGCGAGACGACATGTGGTAGTCTAGCATTCGTGGGACCTTGTCGAATAAGCGTGAGCGACACAAGTCCAAACTCCGAAAGCCGCTGCGCCGTCTGAGGCGACAGCACCTGAGTCGCTCGGAGGGGGAAACCCACAGGGGCCAGCCGCCACGTGTAGCACGCCGGTCGAGTTCACTGTCCGCCCAGTGCCGAGAAAGCGCGGCAGTGGGAGGGCGTCCACGGCAGGCTGTGGTACGATGAAACACCAATCCGTCGCTGTGCTTTGCATTACCTGGAGTTGGGAGACGGCATATTCTCATCACCAACCCTTGCGGGTTTTTGTTGAAGAGCTACTTACATATATTAACACACATTGGCGGCCGCAGAGGGGCGGACCTAGAGCGCGCGAGTTGGCATTCTGCCTTCCTGGTTCCTTCCTCGGCATCAGCATTGTCCATTCATCCATGCATCCATTTATATACAGCAAGGCGCCTCTGGTCGAGCTCTGGTGCTCGTTCTGTCGTTCCGCCATCCGAGAGCAGACGAGATTTCTGTTGTCCACGGGAGACAGCAATGTCGAGGGAAACAAGAGCAGGTAGACGAGGGTGGGAAAAAAAAAGTAAAGGACATGTCCATAGTTGTGTTGAAAATGGACCAGGCATGATGGGAGTACCAAATAGTCATGCCATATCACCATGGCGGTAGAAGCGTTTCTACGGGTCCAGTCGCCTTGTCTAGTTTCCCATCAAGAAGCATAGCAACATGGAAAGACGCCGCCACTACGTATTAGAAATTTCCGGGCTACAAACACGACATGCGAAATCGAGACTACTACCTACGGAACGAACCCCTCGGGAAAGGACCGGCGATACGCGCTCTTGTGCAAAGAAAAGCATTCTACGCACAGCTGCGCATTGATGCACATTATGAGGCTTGTTGCATGATCATGAATTCTTTTCCCGTTCCCTTTCTCTAAGCCAGTGGACGAATACGCCTTTTTTCTTCGCTGCATTGAGGTATTGTACGTACACAGACTGCACGTCGAAAGCCAAACCCGTTCTATCAGGGGCGGACCCAGCCTCAACTGTCTTTCGCAAGGAAAAGCAGTCGAGACATATTTTCCACCCTCGATACCCGCAGCCCCATCTCGTTCTTCAGACGTGCATTTGGCACAAAATGTCAGGTTTGAGAAAGGCCCGGGGGATTAGGAATGTTGTGGTACATTGGAGAATCTCCAGTCGCATTAACGCCAGCAGGCAACGCTTGCTCGCATCATGCATCTCATCATCTGCCATGATGAAATGCCGTCGTGTTCTAAGAGAGGAAAGAAGCCCTCTTCAAGAACCGGCCAAGCTTTTGAAGCCCACCGCCGCAGTCTTGGCTCCAGCAGAGGTTGTTGGGTTTGAGTAAGAGAGCCGAGGAGTGCATGGGGGCTGGGATAAGGGAGAACATGGGAGAGGCCCAAGCCAACCTTGGGAAACCACAAGGTCTCACGAGTCAGCGGGAGCAGGCGAAGCGCTACCGCCCTCACCCTTGCCACCACCACGACCACCGCCGCCTCTGCCACCACGGCCTCCACGGTCACCTCTGCCGCCGCGAGGACCTCCACGGCCGCGACCTCCACGGCCGCTCTCAGGCCCGCTCTCACCGCCGCTTGCCGCTCCTCGCTCCGTCGCGCTTTGGTAACCGCCGCCGCGGTTGGAGTTGGAGTTGCCTCGACTACTGCCCCATGTACCGGCACCTCCACGGGGAGCAAAGGGCTTGCTTTCACGGGGCTGGAAGACCTTGACCAAGGGCTTAGTTCGGTCCTCGGTCTGGCGGACCTTGAAGTCTTCAGGCAGACTGGCCAGGGCGGCATCCCGATCCTCGATGTTCTGGAAATGGGCCACTTTGTTGTTCGAAGATGCACCCCACTTGTCGATCTTGGTGATTTTGGCCCGGTGCTCCTCAGAGAAGATGTCGCGAGTCTGCTCATCGGATTGCACGTTCATGATGAAGAGGCCGATGATGTCAGTGGCGGCACCCCGCGGCGCTGGCGAAGGCGCAGGTTCGGGAGCACTGGCGGTACCGTTAGTGCCGGCAGGCTTCTCGTTCTCTTTAGGGTTGGTAGCTGAAGGTGCAGAACCGGCTGTGGGGGCCGAAGAGGTGGGTTTCGGCGTGGCGGGCTTGGGCTGCGTGGGCACAGCGGCCGGCTTGGGTTGTGTTGCCGAAGGGGCACGCTGGGGACCCGAGGGAGGCATAGCTGCGGCGGGAGGGCCGCTCGCGAGCGGTGCAGGCGAGGGAGAACTCGTGGCAGGCAGGTTGGACTGCTGCTTGGCGCCGCGGTGAGAGAAGTTGAAACCCTGTGCCCTCATCTCTGTACCGATTCGGCCGTCCTGGATCTCCAACACAAGCCATCCAAATGCAGCATCCGCCAGGTTGAAGTTCCACATGTTCTTGAAAGCGCTCTCGTCAACCTGACCCAGGGCAGTGCCACCTACAGGACCGCCGAAGGGGTTGCCGCCGGCTGCCGTCGTAGGCATTTTCTCAACAAGGCCAAGGGCATTCTTGAGAAGGTTCTGCTGGGCCTCGTTCTGCTGGATGGCAGGCTCAACCTCGCCCTTGACCGTCTCCCATACGTCATTGAAGGAGGCCTTGGAAGCAGCGAGCTTGCCACGGTAGTGGTCGAGGGTGGGGTTGACGCTGAATTCGTTGTACGAGCTGCCGTATCGGAAGTGCAGACCTGCCGAGATCGAGAAGTCGGCTTTCAGACTGACCGACAGCTGGTTCAGGATACCCTCTCGAGCGGGCGAGGCATGCGTTATGAACACTCGGGTCTCGGTCGGATCGTAAACACGGTTGGCAGTGTCAACCAGTTCGCCCATTTGCAGGAGGGTGGTCCACATTGTGCCCTGGCCTCCAGCAATCGTCGTCCTGCCCTCACCATTGTCGAAGAGCTTGTGCATTACCACGGCACCGCCAAGTCCAAGAAGTCGGAGTTTGACACCGCCAATCTCGAGGAGCATCGATCGGGCCTCATCAATGATGTGCAGGTTCGGCACCTTGTACTCGCCGGATCGGAACTTCTCCAGCACGCGGACATCCTCGCAAGCGCCCCAGACTGTGTATACGGGGACGTCAAGCTTCACCTGGCCGCTGATAAGCATGGAAAGCTCCGACAGAGGGAGGTCCTGGGGCGAGAAGCGCTGCTTCACAGGGCCAGGACCGCCCTGACCAATGGACTTCTTGACATTCTCGGGAATCAAGGGCGAATACTGGGCAACGTGCTTCAGAGTCCTGTGGGGAAAAGTCAGTCGCGTATCCTTGGGCGAGCGACTGGAATATACGTGTAGGTGGATCGAGCTTACTTCTCAGCGATGCGATCCAGCGAGGTTTCATCGTAGAAACCAAAATCACCAGTGTGGATGATGTGGTCGGCTTTGGCCTGCTTGGCAAGGTCGTTCAGGGAGCGGAGGTTGCCTGATCGCGACAAGTCATGAGTATGCGTGTATGCCAGGTGCGTCCGGCGCATGGGATATCAACTTACCTCGAACATCTGCTATGCAAAGCAGGCGGATGGCACCAGCCTGGACGACTCGGCCTTGGTTAGGCAGCAGGGGAATGGCGCCGGGCGCGGGCTGGAGCTGGTGAGCACCGGGAGCACCGTTGGGCATGTAGCCTTGGTTGCCGTAAGGCTGACGAGGTTGCTGGAAGTAAGGATCAGTCATGGGAGGTCCCATCATGTCAAACCTAGCATCGGTGTACATCCCAAGCTGGTATTGCGACGGCTGGGGAGGCTGCGCTTGCTGGGGGCGCGCTTGCTGGGGGTAAGGGTGAGGGTGCACCATCCGGTCGTGGGGAGGCATGGGTTGGATGAACATGGCACGCTGGTGAGGACCCGGCTGCGGGTGTAGGGGCACGTTGTGCTCTGCCGCCATCTTGGCGGTTGGGTAAGAGTTGGCAGGATGAGCGTGGATTTGGTATGGGAACAGAGGAGGGAGGGGGGGTCGGGCTGGTTCGAAAGGTTCCTAATTGGCAGGACAGATGGGGGAAACAAACGGGAGAGGTGTAGATGGGTTGTGGAAGAGATGTCGCACGCTGGCGCAGACCAATGTTGATGGAGGCAACGGAGATGGCGTAGGTGTCTACGGGGTTGAGCGGGCGGAAGGCAGACAACGGGGACGACATACAGCCATGGATCAATCGGTGCCGGAAGATGGGAGGACAATGGGTGTTCGGGGGGGGCAGAATCCGTTTGCGCGCGGGCGAGCTGGGAGGGGAGAGGCGGGCGGCGTGTTCTGATTGTTGTGCAGACGGTCGCGGGCGCGTGATGCCGTTCGTCGGTTCGTGGTCGTGGAGGTCGGTAGAGGGAGGGGAGGGGAGGGAGTTGGCGGCCAGGTGGCTTTGCTCAATGGCGACGACAGACGGCAGTGGACTCGGCGGCGGCTCGACTTTCAGCTCGGCCAGTTGGATGGGTAGGGTACCTGGCGGAGAGGTGCCTGGGCGGAGAATTAGAAGAGAGCTATGGGAGGGTTCTGGGGTATCAATAGTACAAAAAGAACAAGATACGGGGACGGCGACGATGGGAGGAGGGAGGAGCTGTCTCTGGACAGAGGTCCGGGGAGGGGGGCAGAGATCGGGAAAAGCTTGGTGGTCTTCTTCAGATGGCCGGGCTGGAACGGGGTCTGGGATCGTGTTTTGGGGGGGTTGGACGGAACGGGACTGACTGATGACAGTGACTGGCTACTTACGGACGACGAGGTGTGTGTGTGTGTGTGTGTGTGTGTGTGTGTGTGTGCACAGTGTGTGTGTGTGTGTGTGTTTGTGTGTCTGTTAAGGTGCGTGGCCGGGATGGGACAGCCTGGGAGCTGGAGCCTGGGATGGATGGATGGATGGGAGGGACGTACTATGTAGGGTAAAAGTTCGCAGCTTTCCAGCGGCACCCCCCCATCGCCAAACCCACAGCAGCTCCCCTCCCCATCCCATCCCACCCCAGCCATGGAACAGCTCCTACCCTCGCACGCACTGATGCAACTGCCCATAAAGACTAGGTAGCTCTCGTAGTACATAGTACCCTAGTCGGGCGTACTAAGGGGAGTTACTATCTCTCGCCTGATACCAAAAAAGTGCATTAGCAGCGTACCTAACCCCAGGTTATCTAGCAGACAGCTGCTCTCCCATATCAGCTACTTTAAACTAATAGGACGTCATTAACTGAGACCCAATACGTCTCTTATTAGCCGGTTTTGGGGGACTATCAGACTGCTATTAAGACTGGTATATAGCAAATGCACTTTTTTGGTTTCAGGCGCGAGACTACTTATGTACATAGTAGCCCCGGCAGGAGGTGGGTCAGTCAACTGCGCTTGGCGGTAGGGAAAGCGCAAGGCTGGGCCGCAGTATGTACATGAGGGAGCTACCTTCCAATCTGAAGTGTATTATGTCCTATGTATGTAGGTAATGTAAGTACTAACATATGGGACTTCATTATCCCACTCGGGCTCCTACTCGTACTAACATACGTTAGTATTAAGCATCGCCCGATATCAATTTGTTGTCAGCTAACCTGTACTTAACCTATGTACATAGGTACATTTGTACGTGACTTCCTTTGGCTAAAGGATTCGATGCATTACGGAAACTTGGGAGACATGTGTGTACACCTCAAATGGACTTGCTTTCATCGACAAAGTCCCCCTACTGAAGACTACTTTACCTATGTCGTGTAAGAGGTTTACTTACCTAGGTCTCTTACCTAAAGGCTACCAAGGAAACGACTGGACTCATCGTTGTCAGAACCACCCTGGGAAGCGAGACTCGTTATACACACTGTTGCAATACTCTGCCCTCCCCCGCTGAGCCGGGGGGGGGGGGGGGGGGGGGGGGGGGGACGGCTGCGTGTATTATGTTGCTTTTGGTTCTTGATCCCCCCCCCCCCCCCCCCCCCCCCCCTTCTGTTTTCTCAAGGCACGGCATTATCCATCGTCAATGTGCTCCCTTCCCCCCCTGCCCCCCAGCATGGCACTGTCTACGACAATAGGGCGTAGCAACAGGCTGATCAGTCGTGCTGTCATAGTAATACATGAGTACACCTAGTATACAATTTCCCCCGTCCAGATATCAACGAGAAGAAGTAAGCGGCTTCATGCCCTTGTGTATGGCCGCAACACCGCCGGTCAAGTTCTCGTACCCGTCGCCTCCGATCACAAAGCCAGCATCCACAATCATCTGGCTGAACTCCTCTTGGCTGGGGAACCGCTCGATGCTTTCGACAAGGTACTGGTAGCTGTCGCGGTCACCGGCGACCAGCTGTCCAATCATCGGAATGCCGCTGAAACTCCATCGCTTATAGACAGCGTTCAGCAGGGGGTTGCCCACCTTGCTGAACTCGAGGCAGGCAAACACGCCGCCGGGCTTCAGCACGCGGTGGGCCTCGCGCAAGGCTGCCGGGATGTTGGAGAAGTTGCGGATGCCGAAGGCGACGGTGTAGAGGTCCAGGGAAGAGTCGGCAATGGACGCGGGCAAAGCGGTGGCGTCGGCGGGGAGGAACGAGAGCGAGGCTTGCTGCGATGCCGGAAGGGACTCGGATCGCTGCTTGCCCACTGCCAGCATCGAGGGGTTGATATCGGAGATGGTCACATGGACATCCGGGTTCGCGTTGAGCTCGTGCGCGCGGTGCAGCATCCGGAAGGCAATGTCACCGGTGCCGCCAGCGACGTCGAGGATGCGTTGCGGCTGCGGAGGGTTGGACGAGGATGCGCCGGGGTTGAGAGAGGAAACGAAGTGGTCCCTGTCACGCATGGCATACGTCAGTAGGGGTTCGGGGGAGCGCAAGGGCAGCACACACACGAGCAAAGGGAGGGGGGGGGGGAAGCCAAACTCACTTCCAAATGCGATGCCAGCCAAAGGACATCAGGTCGTTCATGCGGTCATACGACTCGGCGACGCTGTGGAAAACGCCTGCGACTCGCTGTGTTTTCTCGGCTTCAGACAGGCCATCCTCGAAGCCGAAATGGGTCGTTCTTTGGGTGGAGGTGGATTGGTCGGAAGGTGCGGGCTTCCGGGCCAGAGGGGTGGAAGAGAAGGGCCGCGAGTACCGACGGGGAGCCTGAAGCACCCGCATGGAGGCGCGCATGGCGGGCCTGGAGCTCATGACGACGGGGTTGCGCGCTCGAGGGTCGTCGCGAGGCGCAAAGAGATCTGCCCCGAATTGACAAGTCAGTCCCACCCGCCCGGCGCTGGAAATTTTGGCATCGGACGACGTAGACACAGCCACAGCGGGATCAGCGCCGCCAAGACGGGACGGAGGAGTCCAGCCACCCTGACAAGCACGGAGCCGGCGGAGCTGCGGGTCGCCGAGTGGGACAACGGGCGAAAATGGATATACATAGGTTTCCAATCAATCAATCAATGATAGGCTGCCCGTCCCGACACCAGCCCGGCGCCGATGTCGCTCTGGAGACACCCATCGAACCGTCTCGGGAAACCAACGCGGGAATGAAGAGACACTCAGCGACACGTACCTTGAATACGCGTGCGTCTACACCGATGACGCCGTCTCCGATGCCTGCATACGGCCTCGAATTCTGGCCGTGAACATGGCAGTGCCGAAAGCCACCACCATCTGCTTGCCTTTCCAGATGGCCACGGCGATCAAGAGGAAAATGAAACTGAGAATGATGGCGATGGCCCCGGTCGGGCTAAGATCCGTCATGGTATCGTATTCGTAGTCGTATCGGTGTCCGAGGACCACAAATCAGCGGTGGTCTTTAGCTTTTCCCAGCGTTGTGCTGCGAGTGAATGTGTGGTGTGTGAGCTGCTGCGGCACACGCTGGACGAAAAGCGTTCGCTACCAATGGATGTAGACAGACCTAGGCAGGTTCTTGAGTAACCACTTCCTACTCTGAATACCTAGGTAACCTTGCCTTAATGTACTTTGCCAGAGGGGTTTGCTTAGCAACGGGTTATCAACATTGACTATCACCTAGCAACCTGCTTCCGTGTACTGGAAGCCGGGTGCACATGGTTGCCTTGTTGTCGGCAGTTCAGCATTTCGAACCAACCCGGCGCTTCTACGCCTCATCCGGAATGCGATGCGACTGGTAAGAGGCTGTACGTGGTATTCGGAATTCAGAATTGAACGTCTACTCAGTGATTGATTCCCAAGTGGTGACTGCCGCGTACAGGTTCGCATCTACGTATACATCCAGTACTGGGCATCACCGCATCCAGTCCCTTTCCTTGCGGCTCCATCTGGGATACATTGGATACTTAGTCCTTGCAGGGGTGCCGCACGGGCCCCCCTCGGTGCACACCACAACCACCAATGTATGCATCTATGCGTGCCCGCTAAATTGGATTATGCATTGCGACGCGCTACTTGACCCAAGGAGACGCGACGTCCCTGTCTCGACCCGCTTCTCCGCCAACTCACCCCGGCCCGGCACTCTGGAGCGCTCCCTCTCTTTCTCTCTCTCACACACTATCTCCCCTTCACACCCCCCTGGACATAGGTTCCATCTTGTCGGCATCGCTTTCTTGGAGAGCAGTGTAAGACCATCCTGGCCTCGCTTCTTCCTGGCTCTTGAAAGCGCGTTGTGTACCCAGCATGCCCGTCCGGACACGTGCAGGCAGCGCTGGTAGCGCTGGCGGCGCTGGCCCTCCACCCGCAGCTCCAGCGCCCAAGACGTACAGGTCTACGCCCGCAGCTCCCAAACAAAGGCACTTCCCCCCTCGGCGCCGCCAAGTGAGAACATATGGACGGAACAGGCCGTCTCGGTTTCCGGAACTGGAGCAGGAAACTCTGACCCAAATGAATTTTGTCTCGTCCACGCCCATGGATCCGGTCGACCTGGCCAGCGACGACGATGAGGAGGACGAGGATGAAACTGTCGAACTCAAGCAGGTCGCGAGCAAGAAACCCGCCAAAAAGTCGAGTCGCGCCAGCCGAAGGCGGACCATGGGCGATGACGAGGATGCTGGAAAGCAGCGAGATTCCAAGAGGCGAAAAACCATGGGGGATGCACCCAGCGTACCGAGCAGCTTCCATACTCAGACTCTGACTCAGTTCTTGTCAACAAGGGACGAGGCGCAGGAAGACTGGAGGATTGAGGACTCAGACGCCGAATCCGAGCTAGCCCTGGTCAAAGAGACACCCAAGGCAAATCTGAGGAGTCGCGATGTCCTGGGCACGACTTCGAATAACCAGGCAGGCGCATCGTCGTACGATGCTGGCAGCGTCCCTTTGCCTGAGAAAGCGACTCCGTCCAACCGTCAGAAGAGAACCGAAATCCCCTCTTCTCAGTCTCCGGCCCTGACGCCAATGCTACTCAGATACAGTCCTGCTAATGAGCCCTCGCCACTAACGGCAAGGAGATCCTCCAAAGTACTTACTCCTGCCGCAGCTCCGGTCTCGGCCTTGAAAGGCGTTGAAAAGACACCCCGGAACTTGGTCATCCAGGACACTTTCAGTACCTCTCATAGCTCGCCTACCACACCAACCCCTAAAGCAAAGGCACACGCGAGCACGGCGAAACATCTCCGGTTTGACTTGCCTGAGAATAAAGAGAATGTAACCCCTGGTCGCACGAAACCCAAGCCTCCCAAAACCATATTTGAAAAGGCCTCCAACAGAAAGCCCCTCTGCGAAATTCCCGACTCGGACGAAGAGGACCCTGACGCTACCGAGAGCGAGGCCGAAACTGAGGACGGCAATGCAGAAGCTGCAGACCAGGAAAACGCAGTCCTGACTGTTGGTGATTTAGCAGAGTCTCCCCTTCGACAGCGCCATGGCGAGCTTCACGACGCCACTGCTCCAACTCAAATCATACCAAACTCGCCCCGTCGCCCGTCAAGTGGCGCTCGGAACGTCAATGAAACATCCGTAACGATTGATCTCGCCTTGAGTGAAGCCACGGACTCTGAAGAAGTTGATTCTATTCAAATGGAGACCAGCATCCAGTCTACCGCCAATAGGTTCCTACCATCGAGAAGCCAGAGCCCATCTCCGCTGAAATCATCCGTACAAAAACAAAATGCCGTTACTCCGACACAAAGGTCTTCTCAGGGCTATACGCAGGGGGTGGAAAGTCAACGTGTGCCCCTAGAGGCAATTCGTGCTACTGGCCCCGTCTCGGATCGGTCAGACATCATCATCTCCATTTATGGCGAGAACGTCACCCGGATGATCGAACGCACCAAGACACACGAATTCCGAGCTTGGAAGATACCCGAATCGGTCCACCGCGTATGGGTATACGTCACCAAACCCGCGAGCGAGCTTCGCTACATGTTCCTCCTTGGCCCCCCACAAACACCGGGCCAGATCGAGGGAGACGGCGTTGGCAACGCCGACTTCAACGCGGGCAGGAAGAAGTCGGCGGCGTTCGCCTACGAGGTCCTTGACATCTACGAGCTGAATAACCCTGTTTCCCTGGAGCTCATGAAAAAGAATGGCTGGCCCGCAGCGCCACAGAGATATGCATTCGTCCCGCCCGCCATCGTCGGTCAGCTCACATCCAACCTGCGATGCTCAGTGCTCCAACACGCCGAGGGCAGCGATCTTCGGAGTAGCCCAGTTGTCACGGAGTCGCAAGAGCTTGCCGACCAGATCCAGGACGACATTACGCACACCACCCAGCTGGCCTCGGACCGAATCGATCGCATCTCGGCGAGCCCGACGCCTCGCCGAGGTGCCGTGCCGCAGAGCAGAACCCGGGCGTCGGAACCCGGCTTCGCGAAACCGAACCTCCCGGCCTCCCGCACCATTCCCTCCACCCAGACGAGTGGCACACGTGACCGGGGGTTCGTGCCGTCGTCGCAGGCGACCACGGTGAGCCAAGCGTCATCGAGCCCGGCGCCACCGTCGCCCTCACCCGTCAAGGCCGCGGCGCCGCCGCCCGTCATCAGTCTAGGCTCCAGCAGCCAGCCCGCGCTGCCCATGTCGGACAACGCCAGCCCCAGCGCCGACCGTCACCACAGCTCCCTGCCCTCCTCCCAGTTCCCCACCAAGAGCCAGCTGCTGCCCGACAGCCTCATCAACGACCGGCTCGAGGAGCCGCCGCCGCTCATTATCTGGGACTCGGCCGAGGAGTCCGACTGAAGGGCAGTGGGGATTTTACGATTTGTATATTGAGACCCCGGGCGGGACTTGTGTTTTCCGCACTGTGAACGTTTTTCGTTGTCGTCGGTGGGGTTTTGTTTGTGTCAGGGCGTGAATGCTCTCTGTATTTTTGCCCCGAACAGAACGAACGGTTGAGCCGCAGGGGGGAAATTGATACCCGGATGTTTTGGGAGTTGGGCGTTCGGACCTAAGCTGAGGCGAGGAATGGATACCGCGCTTGTGGGGGGCGGGAGGACGAATGGCTGTATACTAGATGAATTACGCAACGAGAACGGCATCGGAAACCTAGGTTTTATTTTCCCTTCTCTGTAAGGAAAACGACGTGATGCCGTGAGTGGGAGTCATGCAATCAATCTAGTTGCTTGAGTTCAGAGCTGTGAGAGTGCCTCTGCTGCCCATTTTCCCCCGCCCTTGGCTTTGTTTCGTGGCCGATGGACAGTGGTCTTGATCGGAGAACCCCTCGTAAGGATATATATATATATATATGTATATCCGTGTGTGTGTGTGTGTGTGTGTGTGTGTGTATGTGCACCGTCTCGGGGCGACGAAAAGACGTCCGCGTCTGGTCACTTTCACCTAAGCCGTGTGCATGATGCCATGTGGGTGGGGATGAAGGCCGCCGCCCTGGTTCTCTATAGACAAATCCAAGCGAGCCTGGAGCAGATGAACAATCATTTTACACCCACCGTCCATCGTATTACCACCCCAAGTCCGCGCGCAAGCTATACAGGCAAAATCCACCCATCGTTACGCTGTCTGGGGGGGGGGGGAAGAGCCGGTCTCCCGCCGAAGGACTCATACCCATGAACATTGAAGACGCAGACCGTGAGGCACTACTGGGCTCTAATAAAAACAAAGAAGCGCAAGAACGGGGCTGGGAAAACGATGCATCCTCCGGTCGACTCCAGCGCCCCCCACCCCCTCACAGCTTCGGGCCCTCCTTGGGCTTGGCGCGGCGCTGGGGCGGCGGGCCGACGTGGTCGAGGAACTCCTGGCTCATGGTGGCCTTCTCGAGGAGGGGGCGGCGGGTCCAGGCCAGGTACTCGTCCTCGTCGCGGCGCCAGCGCGCCAGCTCGGCGCCGATCCAGCGGGCGGCGTGGGCGGCGCACCGGCCGGGCACCTCCATGGGGAAGAGGTGGCCCATGCCCTCCATGACGACGCCCTCGACGCGGCCGGCGGCGACGCCGCCGCTGCCGTTGACGCCCGTGCCCGTCGTCTCCAGCTTGACGCGGCGCTTGGGCTCGTCGCTCAGGTCGCTGGCGCCGCCGAAGACCCAGAGCACGCCGGGCCGCACCTCGGGCAGGCGGCGCAGCACGTTGTGGCCCTCGGCGCGGTAGAAGGGGAAGGGGAGGCGGCCGCCGGCGCCGGGGCCGGCGGCGCCGTGCGCGGCCGCGTCGAACTCGGGGATGGCGGCCCGGTCCAGGCGGCCGTCGGGGCCCACGTAGGGCCACAGCGGCCGGAAGAAGGTGAAGAGCTCCTGGTGCTTGGTCGTCGTGAGCGTCACGGCCCCCGGCGGCGCGGCCGCGGGCAGCGTTGCCGTGGGCAGCGGGCGCAGGCCGTGGCGGATCCAGGCGTCGAGCACGCGCGGGTCCCAGGCGCGGTAGAAGGGGCTGCGGCGGAAGGACTCGGCGGCGGCCTCGCGCGAGGGCCAGACGTCGCGGCGGAAGGCGGAGCCGCGGGCCGGCGAGATGCCGGGGCCGACGTCCTGGAGGCTGAACTGCACGATGGTGGCGTCGAACAGCACGAGCGTCGTCATGAGGCGCGGGTGCAGCAGGGCCAGGTTGGCCAGCATGTTGGCGCCGAAGGAGTGGCCGACGCCGACGATGGGGCGCGGCATCTCCTTGCGGAAGACGTTGGTCATGTGCAGCAGGTCCCGCGGGTGGTCGTTCCAGCTGGGGTCGTTGCCCATGGTGTGCTCGTTGAGCACGCCGCTCTGGCCCTGGTTCGAGACGTCGGCGATCCAGATGCCGCGGATGCGGAAACCCTGGGTGCGGGCGGCGGCGTGCAGTTCGATCCAGAGAGCCTCGTACAGCTCCTTGGGGAAGCCGTTGGCGTGGGTGGCGATGATGGTCACATCGCCGGGCTGCGGGTTTGGGTTGTCCTTGGGCGTGTACTGCTTGATGGCCAGGTAGAGCTCGTCCTCTTGTGAGTTGGCCGTGGCCCGTGGGTATTCGCGCACGTGCTGGCTTGCGAGCGTGTGCTCCTTGACGTGGAAAGGGAAGTCCATGGCGAGGAGGATGTGAGCTGGAGGGTACCTAGGGAGTTCCAGTGGTTTATGGCAAGGCGGTACGGGTTGGTTGGTGAAGTGAGCGCGTGGAGGGGGGGGGAGGGGGGGAGGCCGATTATAGCCCGTGAGACATTGTCCCGGTCTCACGCAAAGGGGGGGCCTCCTGGTCGAGACAAGCCTGAAGAGCTGCTCCTGCTGCTACAGGTGCTACTGCATGCAGGCTTCAAGGGGAAAGCAAGTCAGACAAATTAGCATCGGCCGGAAGCGCACGAAGAAAAGGACCTGATTGAAATGGGAGACAAGGAATGGGGAGGGAGAGGTTGCTATGGAAGGAGGTGGGAGAAGGAAAGAGCGGCATGTACATATATGGATGGATGGATGTACCTCTTGGGTAAGTAGGTGTGTACCTACATAAGTACTTACTTAGGTAGCAAGAGTAAGTACTTCAGATAGGCGCCCTGTCTGCTTAGGTGAGAGGGGGTGTTTTCGGTGGTGGAGGAAGGTGCCGGGTTATATGGCCATAAGAGGGATGCACCTGCCTGGATACTGGTCAATACCATTCCATCCCATGGGACCTCTTATCTACAGGACTCTTATGAGGTAGGGTACTCACAATGGGATCTTACTTACGTCTTACAGCCCGGCTCCGGGCTCTTCTTTAGCTAGTACTTCAAGTACGTATTTCCTCCATACTATAATGTCGGGGATGCCTGCGTTTAAGGAAGAGAGAGACGATGAGGCTTGCTCACAAGTACCTATATGCTGCATGTAACAATGTACCACTGGCACCGAGGAGAGCCGCTTGCGTCGGCGGGCCTTTTTTTTTACTATTCACTATTGAGCCGTTGGCGACACACACGGCCAGCCACAGGTGGTGGCGGTTGTTGGCTGCACGTTGACAACCTCGTTCCCGACGGCCCCCCCTCTCAGGACGTACGTAGGTAAGTATGTACATACCTACATACATGAGCTATTTGCCAAACTATAGTGTGTGGTAGGACACTCACGACATGACTGGATGCCAAGGCCTCCCGAGAGATGCTGGAATGCAAACAAGTCCTTTGCGCGAGCTAGGTACCTATGTAGGTGGGGGAGGGAGGAGCAAAGAATGTCTGTCCCCTTCGCTGGAACCCGTTGCCAGTAGCCGGGGCTCGGGTACGACCTGTTTGCCTTGAGCCTCGGCAGTGAAAATGGAGCCTCCTCCCCCTCCCCCCCCTAAATTAGCCGATCCGGGGCATCCTGGTCCATCGGAAGCCGTCCGTCCACTTTCTTGCAGAACGGCCGTGCTGGGCCTCTGTCTGCGCGTAAAGGGAACCGCAACACCCGCCCACGGGCCACGGGACCAGGGCCATGATTCACGAGCATATGGTGTGGGGAGGGGGGGTCGTAGGAGGCCACCCTACCTGCACGTATGGATGTATGTATGTACATATGTAAGTAGGTAGGTATTAGTTGCTATCCTCCGCCTTGTGCTGCCCCAGATCCCGCCACCATCCGCTGGGACTGGCTGACCTCCTGTGTGACCCTCGTCGTCGTACAAAGTCCGTGCGTTGCATCGTGACTATAACGGCTCTGCTTCCTTCTCCCTCGCCTCCCTTACCATCCCGGCCGTACGGCTCCTCGCAGCCCCCCATCCTGCCATCCAGGTACGACGTCGCCGAGCAAACATGCTTCGTCATACCCCGACAGCCGTGCCCTCGGCCCGTCCACTTACTTGCCACAGTATGCATGCATCTCACGCGCCCCCCCGGCCTACTGCCGCCACAAGTTCAAATCACGGCCCGTCATGTTCTGCTTAAAAACGTCCTAGAACAAACTGAACAATCTATCTATCGTCTTAGCCCGAAGGGCCCTTGTTTCCTCGCCTCGCGGCCAGATAGAAAATGGAAAGCAATGCCAGCAGCCGGGACAAAAGAGCCCCTGCCGTGTCAACCTGGCTGATCCGTGACACCCTCGGGGCCCCTGCCTTTCCCACCCCCCTAAGCTTCCGGACGCCAGAACAGCCAGTCATGCAGCGAAAATGCTTTCCTATAACAGCCCAAGCCGCTGTCGCCCTCGCGACAACAAAACAAAAGACGAATACCATCGCTCTCGAGACCCGAGCCTTAGACTCGCGAGTCGCTTTTTTGGCATAGTCGATACTGGAGTAGTCTTACCAGCATCCTCAAAACCCCCCCTAGACCCTCCTCGCACGGCAGTCCGCAGGTCCTGCCCAATTTCCCCCGCACATCGTACGTCAGCCGACCCCAGAGGCTCCTTGTCCGCTGGCTATGGGCCGTCTCCTACTGCAAAACGGTCTGTTCCTCTCTGCACCGGCCACCTGCCTTGGTCGGTAGCCAGCCTACGAGAGGTGGAAGGCACCCTGACCTTCCCTGATGGCAGTGAACATCTGCTTCTTCATTCTTTCAATCGTCGTGTAGTCAGGTAGCTTGAGATAGTTGACGCATGTCATGACGCTCGGAAGGTAGTCGTCTGACACGTACGGAGGCTCGCTGGGTTTGCAGACCACCGTAAACATCGGCGTCAGAGCTTTGAATCCTGTGGTCCGAATTAGCAACGCGTCCCAGCCCAGGGCAACCCGCCAGCCACCTAATTCGTTCTGCACTTACCTCCGATGGGGAGTTTGGGACTGCCGGTTGTGAACTGCAGGAAGTCCCGGCGCTGCGCCGGACTCAGCTCGCTCATAACCTGGAGCAGGTTTCTGACGCTTCGGGAGTCCATGTTGAACCCATGGTCTGCCTTGATCGAGTCCATGAGAGCTGCATGCCAAGTCAGTTTCCAATACAGCGTATCGCCGGTCTACTGGGCAACTTACTCTCCAAAGACCAGTCTTCTTCAACACGGCCAAACAGCGTCACCAGTTCGTCAGGCGTGAAAGCGCTGAGGGCCGAGTACGGGAAGACTTGGGAGAACCCGGCCCGGAAAGCATCCACCTGCCGCTTGACGCCGGCGCCGAGAGTCATGTCGATCACCTTGTCGAGATACGAGTCGACGTTGTAGATGGTCACGGGCATGTGCGCCCCGCCAGGGACAAGCTCAATATCGGGATACCCCGGCAATGTGAAGTCCAAGGCAAGATCCTCGATGGTAATGTTGTCAAGGACAATCTTCCCTGTGTCGCTGACCTTCTGCGCCGGATTTCGGCTCGGGTCTTCGTCGATTGCCTTCTTTGCCAAGGCAAACTTCTTGATCAGCTTCAGCGAATTGGCCAGCCCAGGATCGACAATCTTCACGGCGCCGAGTGACGGCTTGACTCCGGTGCTCCCATCGCCAATCCGGAAGATGATGGGGTTGAAGTTCAGGTCAATGATACGGGAGTCGATCATGGACCGAGCCACAAACTTTCCGAGCATCTTAAAAAGCTGCAGAATGCGCTCCGTGTTGGGCGAAGAATCGTCGTCGGCCAGGGGCCGTGGGAACAATCCATGGGGCCCCGAGATGAACTCGTCTGACTCGTTGGAGTCAACCTCGCGCCAGAGCTTCAGCTTCTTCTTCGAAAATTCTTTTGAGACCGTCGAGTAGAACTCGAGCGTGGGTCCTAGGCCCGTGCCGACCTCCTCAAAGTACTCGACCTCGAGAATGCTCTGTGAGGCACCGTACAGTTCCATGACCTTCAAGGCCGACTCGAGGATCTTGGACCGCGAGATGCGCACTTTCTGGCGCTGCAAGCGTCCGAGGAAAGGTCGATCGTCTCGGCGGTCACGGCGGTTAGTCTCCTCCTGCTGGGCATTCTGCCAACGGCTCATAGACCGAGCGTAGCCAAATGACGTCGACTGAAGGAAAAGGTGCCGCGTCTCGAAGGGAAACAAGAACGGGTACAGCCGAGCCAGGTCCTCGCTCCACCCGGGAAGGCAGTTGCTAGCCACAATCAGGGGCTCCTCCAGCTGGCGGTTGAGCTTGGCCGTCAACTTGGTGTTCACGAACTGTGAAAGCGGTTCGACGTTGAGCTTGAGTGCGTGTTTGTTCTCCACCAAGATATCGTCGATATTGGCGTTGAGATCGTGGAGGATGTTGAGGAGACGGAGGATGGATGCCGTGGTAGGATGGTTGGCCAGGGAAGTCGGCGTTCCGTTGGCATCGACAGAGCCTTCGGGAGCGGGCGTGAATCCGATGGACTCGACGGGTGGCGGTCCAGGGACCCGGCGGAACTTGATGGAGTGGACCGCAGACCAGACATTCCGGCCGAGGCTCTCATCTGGTGGAGAGGATGCACTTTGGACCGCTCTATAAATGGTGGTCTCGTTGGGAATGACCTTGGAGTCAAGACTGAACTCGATATGCCAGTCTTGAGGAACCGACTGGATTGCTGCCGCGTACGAGAGTGGACGGGACGCAGGCGGCGGCGCGGGAGGCGTCGGTGTTGGTGTGCTTTGTTGGGAAAGGCCAGAAGGCGGTGGCGGTGGCGCCGTGTTTCGATTCGGGAGATTCGCAAGGCCACTCTGGGATGGAGTAGGGACGCGGGTGCCATCCTCCTTTCTCGCGGTCACCTTACCGCCAGCAGCGACCTCGAGGTTGACAGCCGAAGGGTCAGGAACCGGAGCGTCTTCCATATCCTCGTCCAATTCTCCGACAATGGCGTCCAAGGCACTGTTGTCAGCAATGTCCTCATCATCCTCGTCAGTCATCTGTTTCTCATCCGCACACTCCAACGCGTTCTGCAGGTCGTCCTCCTCCTCGGGACGTGGCAGGGCGGGCGCTGGCGACTCGCTCTCGGGCGCAGGCTGTCGGCGGCTTGACCGTCGCAGGCTAGATTTTTCACGTCCGGAGGTGGAGGCCTGGTTGGGTGTTGAAGGAACATCTTGTTGACTGCCCGATTGTCGCGACTTGGAACGTCTTGCGGGTCGAGAGCTGGATGCAGACGCTTGGCCTGGAGCAGGTGGAGGGGGCACTGGACTTGACGAGGCAAAACCAAGGCGCTCAGCCAAACGCTGACGATCAGCGAGATGTTCGGGAGGGAAACCAGCGCCTGCCATCGCAGCCAAGGCCCTGGTGAGGCTGTCGCGTGGTCGTGAGACACGCGACCGGTCATTGAGGCTGATGCGGGGTCTCAGATAGTCATCTAACGACTTGAAGGTGGCAATGGCATGGATCGAGACCATTATATTGCGGTACGCGCGAGGGATGTCAGAGCCATCATCGGCTACCAGCTTCAGGCGGATCTGCTTTGCGAGCATCGACGCCGCACTGCTGCGGTTCCCATCAAAGGAGTTTTGATGAACAGTCAGCACCTCGAAGTGTTCTGATCGGCTGAGAAGATCCTGTAATTTGTGGACCATGACACTGAAGGGCGTCGCGGGCGAATCGGCCGATGCCGTCTTGGGCTTGGACTTAACAGAGCGACCCATGAAGATTTCCAGAAACGCGGCCCTAGCAGCGTTCGCGAGAGTTTCATCTGGGTTTCTGAAGACTTCCTCAAGGACACGAACGAGGCCGGAAGCCAGGAGCTCAGCACTGGTGACACTCTCCAGGACATCGGTATCAAAGTAGGAGGCAAGTTTCTCAAACAGCGCCACGCCGTTTTCAGGGGCGAGGTTCTGTGCAGTACGCAGGAGGTAGAAAGCTTCAATGTCCGAGGCCAGTGTCTGAAGGTCGTTGAGGATCTTGGTAGCCTTTTTCTTCATAGCTTTGCCTTGCTTCTCGGATTCATGGGTTTCCAGGAACTTCTTGGCGACGTCGGCGATTCGCGATTTCATTGAAGGAAGATCGGCGACGAAAAGCCGCGGCGGCCCATCGACAGACATGGTAGAGCCGTCCGAGCTAGCGGATCCGGAAATGTCGTCCTCGTGGTGGTCATGATCGTGCTCGTCCTCCTCATCTTCGTCCTCGTCATCTTCGTCGTGTTCACCGTCGTCGTCGTCGTCGTCGTCGTCATCGTCGTCGTCGTCCTCCAAATCATTGTGAATAGAGACACGATCACTTCCGCCATCAGCCGAGCCTACACTGGGGGCTGCCATCGATTCGGCAGGCGTCATTTCCTCCGTCTTCAATTCGTTGGGCTCGCTGTCCTCTGCCAGCTTGGCTACCTCATTAATAACGCCTTCACGGTAGATCTGATAGCGGTAAATATCATCCAAGCGGGTGAGGAGGAGTTCGGTTGTCTGAATGGCGGAAATGACCAGAGAGGGGTGGTCCTGCTGAGACAAAATGGCCGCAAGGAATGAAGCGTAGGGCACCGACTTGAGCGCGTCCACAAGGATGTCCTTGTCCAGATTCGACAGCATCTTCAGCTGGGCTGTGAGGACCTTCTGGCGTACGCTCAGGTTGACAGTGCTTGAAAAAGCATCGGTGAGGGTGGGGAACAGAATGAGAGCGAATCGGCGGACCTGGTCCTTGCAGTCCTCAAGAAGCTCGAGGCGCTTGTCGTTGGAGGACTTCTTGCGAGATCCGGGTAGAGAAGCGGGCGTGATGGGCTCCACGATATCCAGGGCCGTGGGTAGTTGCGGAATCGAAGAGTCGCCCCACTTCAGACCCGGAAGCAACTCGCAGACGACGTTAAGGGTCTCGATAATTTGCTCTCGGGGCCGGTGAATCAGAGCTTGCATTATGACAACACTGTCCAGCTTCGAGGCGACATCCTCCGTTTCGTCGGGCGGCGAGACGCCCGTCAGAATTTGGTAAAGCGTCTCGACAACGTTCAACTTGAAGAGCTCGGCTGACAGGCGAGGGCTCGCCCGCGCTGTGATGGCCAACACACGCAAGAATTGTGTGTGAATGTTGGTGCTGATGAGGTTGGTGGTGCCCGGAACCAGGAGCCGTAGGATGGCCTTGAGGAGGTCCACGCTGACGAGTTCTTCCAGTTTGTTCGACTGGTATTTGAAGCTCTCAATGATGCGGGTAACACAGAGAGAAGCTTGCTCCACCACTCTCTGGTCGTTGCTTCCCAAGACATTCAGGAGGATGGGCATAACGTCTTTGATCACGGGGAAGGAATCCTCGGGGATATTCCTGCAGCAGTTGGCAGCGGTGGTGACAGCTGTGCGCTGTGTGCTTGTGGCGAAGAAGTCTAGATAAGAGAGACAGGCCGTCAGGCCGCCTTCGCGGACAATACTGGTTGGGTAGTCGACAGAGATCTTCTCCAGCGTGCTCAAAGCCTGCTCTGCCAGGTCAATGAACTGAATTTCGAGGAGCTTTTGGCACAGGATGGGGACAGCGCCGCCGTAGACGACATTAGCTGTACTAGCCGGCAGAGCCTCCATAAGGTTGGCCAAAGACCGGCACGCCAGAAGCATCATATCAGGGTTCTCTTCGCCCGTGATTTCGTTGGGCTGCATCAGAACGACCAGCTCCTTCACAAAGGCGTCGGGCGAGAAATGACCGGCCAAATTATCCTCGTTGGACACCAGAAGGATCTCGGAAAGCTCCTGTAAAGCGATCATCTGCATGGACGGATCCTCTTTCATTCGCAGGTTGCTCAGGATTTCCCGAAGCCGCGACGGCGTGCCCGACATCATGCCCGTCAAGGCTCGGAGAGTGCTGCTCAAACCGATGCCGGGGGGGCCGCCAAACCCTCCAAAAGGGTCATCATCGTCGTAGTGGCGATGCGGCTCGTCCTCGTCCTCTTCGTCATTGTCGTCGCTATCGTCTTCAGGCTCGTGGGCAGGTGGCGGCGGCGGCGGAGGCGGGGCTTCTGTCTCCTTCTCGTGTTCGTCGGTGCCGGTCATAGCGGTGTCTTCGGCTGGCGGAGGTGCATGGGTGTTGGATGTCCTTTTTGACCGACGGTTGGAGCTCGCCGAAGCTGTGGGCTCTGCTTGGGTCGCAGTGAGTACAAGAGGTCTAGATGCGCAAGGGGGGGTTCGCTCCAATTTACCTGGGCCGGGCTGGCCGCCTCGTTTGTTTCGGCTCGACTTTCTGCTAGAAGAAGAAGAGGCCGGGGCTGAGGGTCTGCCGCCCTGCATGACGGGTGGGTGGGACGACCTAAGGAGGTGTAAGCACTCAAACGGCCGCAGCGTGGACCAGTGCAGAGACAGAAACGTACTCGTCGGGACTCGACATGGTTGTTGGGGCTTTTCCCTTTCTCTGACGGGTCGAGGCGCTTGGAGGCTGGGCGTCGGCCGGTGTCGGGATGGGCGGTTCCTGGACCTTCTGTTTCTTAGACCTCCGAGTGGCAGATGGTTGCTCGGCTGCCGGGGGCTGGGAGGGACTGGGGTCCGAGGCGGCAGGTGCCTTTCGTTTGCGGGATGCTGCTCGGCTGCGGGTGGACGAGGTGGACTGGGCGGCAGGCGAAGGGCCGGCAGAGGCGGCGGCGGGAGCCGGAGACTGGCCTTCGGGGGAAACTGCTTGGCCGATGGCAGCTTCGCGGCGGGCCGAAGAGCGGGTTTGTCTGGAAGACATGAGTATTTGCTACGACGCTCGCAGGTTGCTCCAAGAGCACAAGAAAGAGACGGGAGGGGACAGCGGTGCAGAATACGGTGTGTAGTGCAGATGGTGAAGGGGAGGGTCGCGGCGACAAAAAAAAAATGAAAGGACGAGGTCCAACTGATGCCGAGAGATGTGCAGGCGACTAGGCGTTGCACTTGGCCAAAGGAAATTGGCAAGGCTGCAGCTGGCCGGCCGATGGTGCGTTCCTGTCAGGCCCGAGGCACCAACCACGGGAGACAATGAGTTGTCGACTTCCCAGGCAGGCGAAGGTGAGGGCGAGGCAGGAAGGAGTGGTGGTGATGCTGGGGTACGGGTGCGGATGTAGGATGTCGGTAGGTTGGGGTTGTGGTGCTTGATACGGGATGCTTGCTGGTGGTCGAGGGTGGGAATGTAGCTACGGATTTTTGGGATAACCACAGAACCCTCCAACGGCCTCAGTAGCAGCAGCGGGTGGCAGCGGGTGGGTTTGGTTTGGGGGTGCGCGCGCGAGTTGGTACAAGTGGATGAAGTGGAAGGCCTTGCAATCAAAGCTTCAACCTGGCCAAGTCGGGCTGCCCCTCGTGCCCCTCGTGTGACAGCGCACTGGTGAGACAGCTCGAGCATTGGCGAGTGAGTTCACTTGCAGAATTGATGAGTTGATTGCGACGAGCGTGTCAAGGTGACCGAGGCCGGCTGGTCAGGAGCCCTTCTCCGCCTTGGGCCGGTCTTGCCCGCGGGACCGATGGCCACAAGGGTCGCAGATGATTCCCGAGCGGTGCCCCCCCACGAGCGACACGGCTTCGCCCTACTCGGCGACGCGATGGGATGCGACGGGCCCGCGAGCCTGGGGAGAGGGGAATGGCGTTGCAGACCACGGCAGATGGCAGCGAGACCACTTGGTCCCTCCCTTCTGAACACGGGTGTCCGGTGGTGCTCGATAGGAGGGGGGAAGTTGGGATGTGAGGGGGAGGGGGATAGGAGACGGTGGATGGCAGCAATCGGGCAACAGGCAAGAGCAGGCGGTTACGTGGAATGAACTTGCGTACCCGGCAGTTCAAGGGGGATAAGCAGTGATCGTACCTTGGAGACAACGACGTGGCGGAGGAAGCAGAGGCGGCGGGCACGACTGATCGCGAGTTGGGCTTGGGTTGGGTCTTTGGTGTTCTCGTGGCGGCGGCGGTGGTGGTTGCGTTGGTGGTGGCAGGAAGCCGCGAAGACGTATCGTTATCGACTACCGATCTCTGGCGCGAGGTCGCAGCAGCTGTACTTCTCGATGCCATGGATTACGCCATGGGGGCAGACCGGGGCACAGGAGGCTCGATGCGATTCCGATGGCTTCGTAGCGACGGCGGGCGGGCGGGGAGGTGGCAAGTGGTTGGTAGGCGTTGATGATGGTGGAGGGGAGGTCCGAGGACTCGTCGTCGTCGCTGTCTGCAATCGCGGAGGAACAATCGGACGGCACAGACAGCCCAGGAAGAGGGCGCTTGAAGGACAGAAAGAGAGAGAGAGAGAGAGAGAGAGAGGCTTGCGACGTCGCTAGTGGGCACCCTCGTCGATTCCAGCACCAGGCTATGGATGTTCTTCGCAGGCGACACGGCGACGAGCAACGGGGCCGCGGGAGGTCTGGGTGTGGGATGGGAGGTGTCCCTTGGAGATTCCGGCACTGGAGGCTTTTGCAGTTGGACAAACTCAGAAGAGGGCGCCCTTCCGAGCCATGTTTGAGTTCTTCGGCGTCGTGGGTTTGACGCAGCAGCAGCTACACAGCCCGACCGACTACAGTGCCGTACTGGCTGGCCCGGCCTCCAGCACAGGGCTGTCCCATATGGGATCCCATGGGATGGGATGGGACCACACACAGACTGCAAGCATCCGCCGGCCAAACCGTATGCGCTGGACTGCCGCACACGGCTCACGAGGGGCCACACACCACCTACCGAACGGGTCTAGTTTCGTGTGTTGTACATGGTCCGTCCCGGACAGGGATCGGCGGCGCGGGCCACGATATCATCGCCAGCCAGCGAAGGCCGCCTTGTCACAAGCAACCGAGAGGCAAACAGCCGCGTCCCCCTAGCACTGCATCTGCATCGTCGTTCCATTCACGGAGAAGGACCCCGTGGGTGCACAAAGTCGTATATGCATTTCTTAGGAAGCTAACCCGGCCGCTGAGCTGACGCTTTATTTCACGTGGAACTGATGACGGTGCCGGCTATCTACCTAGGTATGTAGATTCCGTCTTTTACTTTTCCCCCTTCTTATAGAACTAGAGCGTAGAGATTTCTATCTTCTCTGAGTGAAATATCCCCATCTGCATCTTCACCGGGGTTGATACCCCTCCCACCCCTTGTCCGAAATGCATTGCAATGTGCGGCAGAATATTCGAAACGAAACACGCTGGAAAGCACCGCACGCGGTGTCTAGCCCCCCCCCTGATCGAACCCCAAAAGTGATAGGATACACCGCCGCGACTAGGAATCCGAACCGGTTCGTCGTCGCTTCGGATCAGCCTCGTCGGGCGAGGGACTCGTGGACCGCTTGGATGAGGCTGGGTTACCACCCTATGGCTGCTGCCTTTCATCCTTGCCCGGCATGACTCCCTGTTTTGACGCGCCAGCCGCATCTTGACTGCTCGGCTCCGTCTCTTCGTCAATCGTCGTCAGATCGATTACGAAGTGCTTCGGCTTAGCGCTATCGCCCGACCCATCCGTCTTGGCGCCGGCACTGAAGGTACTGTTGGAGCGAACGAACAGCGACTCTGATCTGCTTCCTTTGTCGGAACCATCATCCGAGCGGACGAAGAGAGACTCAGATCTGCTCCGTGTATGGTCCGCTAGCTCTAGGTCCGGCTCGTCATCGTCGGGGTCGAGGGTGAGGTCGATGAAGTTGAGGATGGCGCCAATGTCGCCGCTGTGCCCTGAGCTGCCCTCTGATTCCATCTTACAGGCATTATGAAGGTCGGCGACTGCCGAGTCGCAGTCGATGTTTTCTCCGCCGTTAGTGCCTTCGCTGTTATCCCCGTCATTGCCGCCGTCCTCGTCATCGCCCCCGTCGCTGCTAGAGCTGCTATCGCGTTCGCTGTCGTCGTTGCTGTCATCGCTGTCATCATCAGAGACAAGGTCAATAATTGTCGACGCGACCGTCTCGGTCGGTGGAATCGATGGTGCTCCTTGTGTATCTCCCAGAATACTGCCTTGGGGAAGTTGGCCATACCAGCGGTAGATGATTGCCCAGTCTGCGTCAGCGGCCACGCTGTCATGTCTCCTTGTCAGTAAAGTATACTCATATATGCGATCAGGTGGGTAACTCACAAGTCTCTCAGGCCTGAGATAGGATAAAGATTCTCCAATTCGCTCCTGCTCGCGTCGCGGGCCGCCTTGGGCATTGTGACAACCGAGTTGAGGTCCTCGACGAAACTCCTGGGCCGCTATTTAGTTTTCGGTTGCAGCAGTACAGAGCCTGCAAAGAAGGACCTACCAGTCACGAATGTTTTGTCGATCCTTTCTGTTGGACTCCTTGAATCGGATCCAGCTCATACCTCTCAACTGGTAGACGTAATCCATCCCATGGCAAGTCCTCATTGACCGACTCGCTCGGAAGTTCGGTTGTGCACCCGTCGTTCGCTTCATGAGTTTGTATGGGTCGATGCTGCTAGGGTCAAGTTTGTACGCGTCTCTATGCTTGTGGTCGATTTCGTCAACATCGAAAATCTTATTGCTCACGAGATCATCCAGTTCGTCGCAGTCCAGCCTCTCGTACCGCCGTCGTGTGCGTTTGTCCATTTCCTGGATATGCACCACCAGGGTCTTCAATCTGGGCGTCTTGCAGAGGTATGTCAAGGGAAGCGTCCTTTGGTTGATCCGAGTTTCATGCCGCGGCATGATCGACCCCTGCCAGAAGATCTCGATATGCTGCATCCTCTCCCGACGCGCCCTAGGAAGCCAAGCCATGAAGGAACCGAATTCTCCCAGACTTGAGAACGCAAAGGTGTTTTGGGAGAAGAAACAGTTTACGCCCATGAATAGCCATCGCTTGCTTACCAGCAAGTACTTGAGGATGCTTGCTGGCCGATGGGCTCGGCGTATTGTGCAACTGCTTGGGCCAACGTGGAAACGATGGAATACGGTGCCATCGTTGCCACCAGGATCGAACCGGCTAATGCAATGGATCAGCTCGGTCTTGACGAGCAGGTAACGAAAGATGCGCTCCTGTACCACAAGAGGCAGCATGTCGAAATTGAAATCAAAATTTCTGGCATCAGGCTCGACTTCAATGTCACTCTCGTATCCCGGATCATCGGGCTCCCCGTTGTTGGCAGGGACATCTGGATCAGCACTCTCGTATCCCGGATCATCGGGCTCCCCGTTGTTGGCAGGGACATCCGGATCAGCACTCTCGTACCCAGGATCATCGGGCTCCCCGTTGTCAGGCAGACCCCAATTGAGTTCAGGGTGTCGGTTCTCTTGGCGTGCCGACATGTTGTTTTGCTGGGCGAACTCACGCCAGACTACATCACGAGGCGCTCCTCTGGCTAATATGTCTTGCCAGGGCTAGAGGAACGGAATGTTAGCTGATCTGTACATTGCAGCCACTGGAAGAGACAGTGACGTCGGCCCTCGAAGAGGCGAACTAGCACGACTTACCACCGGAGGGTCTCTGACCCCATCTAGCCGCTTCCTGAGAGATTCAATTTTAGCCAGAAGGGTCTGGTTCTGCTGTTGAAGGTCGGTTTCTTTCTGGCGGCTCCTGTTCAAGCTGCTTTCAAGCTTTCTGATGCGTATAAGTCGCCCACGCGACAACTCCTTCGCCCGCTTCAATCTCTGCTGGAGCTCCTGGAAGGACATCTCCGATAGATCTTCACCATCACTAAGACCATCGAGGATGGAGGGACTGACGTCGCTGTCGCTAGAGTTATCATCCGGGATGCTACTCATCTCACTTTCATCATCGTCGTCAATTTCGTCACCCGAAGGATTCTCATCGCTGTAGGCGACCATTTCATCGTCTTGAAGCTCAGTTTCGTTGCTCTCGTCGTCGCTATCGTGCGCATCAGAATCGGAATTCAATGCCCGTTGATCCATTGTAACTACGACGTGATTCGGCAAAATGGGTATGATGGGACGGGATATTTGCCTTGTCTTGGTGGAAGACCGACCACAGTGACTGGGACGGTGGTGGATATCGAGTGGAAAGGTACGGTGGTGACAAGCGATGAAACCGGTGATGGAAAAGAAATGTATTGGAAAACGTGGGTAGTGGTGGGCGTGGAGGAAATGTTCTGATGTTGGTGGAAAGTGGTAATATTTGGGTACTTGCTGAAGCACTCAGGTAAGTGGATAGGAACAAAGTGCTGGAATATTAGATGCTGGTCACGCCAGCGGTCTGTGATACGAGTGTAGTTTAGATTGTGGTAGAACCAGTAATAGGCGGGAATGGGGAAGAGCGGCAGGGATGAGGAAGAAAGGTACGGTCAAAGAGATATGTAGACGAAGAGAGGTATGGACGGAACTGAAGAAATGGATCCGAACGGAAAGAAACGAGTACGAGGTTAGATGAGAGTGGTCGGACAGGAAGGAAAGAAGACAAACGGCCAGTGGGGCAAAAGAGAGTGAAAGGGTTGTAGGATATCGAAGAGATGTGGATGAAAGGGAAGGAACGAATATGTCCGGCAAGGAACGAAGATGTCCGGCAAGGAACGAAGATTTCCAGCAAGGAACGAAGATGTCCAGCAAGGAACGAAGATGTCCAGCAAGGAACGAAGATGTCCGGCAAGTGGCGTAGACGAAAAGGAAACGGCGTGGACGAACGATCAGAGCTGTAAGTGAAGGGGAACAGTTGCGAGGTGTAGACGGGAGTTGAGATACGAAGATGGTATTGGAGGGGCGCGGACGGATCGTGAAAGGTGTAGACGAAGGTGAAGAAATGTACGCCAGCGGGAGCATATATGGGCGAACGGGAAGGAACAAAGACGAAGGGCAGGAAATATAGATGTGAAGAAACAGAAGGGAGGAAGCAGAACGACAAGTGGTGAAGATGAAGGGTAGGAGATATAGCCCCGGCGAAAAGGAAGGAGCGCCGACGAACGGGGGGAGATGAAGACGAAAAGTAAAGGGCGTGGACGAACGCAGGTGTAGACCGTATTTCCAAGGCGGCGAATATCACGAGAGGTGGGCGTATTTTACTTGTTTTTCTGGTCTGTCAGTCATTCTAGAGGAAGTCGCGACGGGAATATAGGATATGGATATTCTGGGTTTGAAGATTCGAGAACGCGAATTCTATGAGGGAATCTATCTTGACAATTGGGAAGACCCCGGGGTCGGACCATCTGGGGAAAGCCAGCAACTTCATTTAGCAGCGACTTCAATCACTATACGCCATCCAGAAACACGAGTCTCAACAGGAGTGCAAGATGGTCCAAACAACAGAGTTGCACGCCAGGGCTGTTGAGGACGTGTGGGCTGGCCGCGATGAAGACGAACGGTCCAAAACCAGATGTAAGATACGGAAATGACATACAAAGACACGAAACCGCACTACGCAATGTTGTTTCTATCGTTTTGCGGTGTGGTTTGTGATTTTTTGGCTACATGTAGAATAGGTGTGTCGTTCTGAAGGAACGCCTGGTCACTGGCTTGTTGAACCGAGTTCACGAAACTCGTTGGTGCCGTACTTATGTAGCGTGGGGGACGCCGCCTATATTCCCATCACATTCACGCGATTAGACCTACTGTAGGCCGGAGGGTGGGAAACGAGAATGCGTCGCTGCGATACCCACTGAATAAATCAAAAGATGGGATGCCTTTACCCCATCATGGGTTTCCTATAATCCATCGCAGAGTCCGGGGGAGGGGCGGGCTCGGTTATCTACGGGCTGCTTTCCATCGGCTTTACGTGACGTCGGCGCAGCTCTAAGCCGAACCGCCAACACCGAGGGAACGACGACGGAATGCGCAGGTGCGGGTGAAAGGAGCCACGCGCATTGCCATCGCCCTCCCGCCGACACCGAAACGGCTTCCCAATTGAGGTCCCGATTTCCGCGGTTTATCCCTCCTTCCTCCCCCCTCCGCGCGCCGGGCACCTCGACGAAGCACCAGCGACCATGCACTCACGCCTACCCCTCCTACCCCGGGCGGCGGCGTTGTCGTCGCCCCTGCGGAGAGCCGCCGGGAAAGGGCCGTACGGGGCGGGCCCGGCGGCGACGACGACGACGACGCGATCCACCCCTGCCGCTCCTCCGCAGCCCCCGGGGCGGCGCCGCCACTACTCCAGCAGCATATCCCAGCGCCCCGGCGCCACGCACGTCTCCTTCCCGGGCGCCGTCAAGAGCGCCTTCACCAGCGACCTCCGGTTCGCCCTCGCCTCCGAGAGCCCCTCCCTGGCCACCTACCGCGTCGTCGACCAGGACGGCAAGGTCGTGGACCCCTCCTTCCGGCCCGACCTCGCCGACGACGAGGTCGTCCGGCTGTACCTGAACATGCTCCGCATCTCCGTCATGGACCTCATCATGTTCGACGCCCAGCGCCAGGGCCGCCTGAGCTTTTATATGGTATCGGCCGGCGAGGAGGCGCTCAGCGTCGGCTCGGCCTCGGCCCTGAGCCTCGAGGACGTCATATTCTGCCAGTACCGCGAGCAGGGCGTCTTTGCGCAGCGGGGCTTCGAGCTGAGCGACTTCATGAACCAGCTCTTCGCCAACAAGAAAGACCCCGGCAGGGGCAGGAACATGCCGGTCCACTACGGAAGCAAGAAGCTCAACATTGTAAGTGCAAGCCTCGCGCCAGGGTTTCGCGGAGACGGCGTCGCTGACACGGGCCCAAAAGCACACCATATCGTCGCCGCTGGCCACACAGATCCCGCACGCCGCCGGCGCCGCGTACGCCCTGAAAATGCAGCGGATCAACGACCCCTCCCTGCCGCCGCGGGTCGCCGCCGTGTACTTTGGCGAGGGGGCCGCCAGCGAGGGCGACTTCCACGCGGCGCTGAACATCGCGGCCACCCGCGCCTGCCCCGTCATCTTCCTGTGCCGGAACAACGGCTACGCCATCTCGACGCCGACGCTGGAGCAGTACCGCGGCGACGGCATCGCGAGCCGCGGCATCGGGTACGGCATTGACACGATCCGGGTCGACGGCAACGACATCTGGGCCGTCCGCGAGGTGACCAAGAAGGCGCGCGAGATGGCCCTGCAGGACGGCGGCCGGCCCATCCTGATCGAGGCCATGAGCTACCGCGTCAGCCACCACAGCACGTCGGACGACTCCTTCGCCTACCGCGCCCGCGTCGAGGTCGAGGACTGGAAGCGCCGCGACAACCCCATCGCCCGCCTCCGCAAGTACATGGAGGCCCACGGCATCTGGAGCGAGGCCCACGAGAAGGAGGCCCGCGAGAGCACCCGCCGCGACGTGCTCAAGGCCTTCTCCGAGGCCGAGAAGGAGAAGAAGCCGCCCATCCGCAGCATGTTCGAGGACGTTTACGAGGAGCTGACCCCCGACCTGAAGGCGCAGATGCGGGAGCTGAAGGACCACCTCGAAAAGTACCCAGAGGAGTATGACCTGGGCGAATTCGAGGGCGGAAGGGCCACACTAGATGCGTAGGACACGTGTAAATACAGACAGGGTAGATCCGATGGCTTTCTACGCCGCAATATTTTCGAGCCTTCCCTACACAAGCTCTGTGACTACGCTCGCCGCAAAGCCTGAACACGGGGACAGGGTCAGGTGCATGGCAAAAGGGGAGGCAGGCAAATCGCCAACTCGAAGTCTGTTTTTCGAAGCTGAGGTATCTAATCGAACGTGACTTTCTTGCCCTGGAACTGGGCCTTGGCAGCTTGCTCCTTTCTTGCCTTGGCGGCCTCCCAGCTCGCGTGGAGCGCCCCCGTGTCGTCCCGTTTGGGCTTGGGCTCGGGGGCGGGGGGTTTCGGCGCCGGCCTCGACATGGGCGCCGGGGCCGGGGGCCGCCCGTGCCCGGGCGCAGAAGCCTCGGGCTTGAAGTTCCGCCGGAGCCGGTCCGGGTGCACCGCGCCTCCCTGCGCGCCGTTCTCCAGGGGCCGTTTGCTGCTTCCGATGCGCCAAGGGGTATTCGGGGTCTCCTGCACAGGGGGGCGTTAGCAACAGTCCCGCGGAACGAATGGCGACGAGTGGGTGGGCGGGAGAAAGGGTTGGGGGGGACCAAGACTCACCACTGCGCCTCTCTTGGGATCCCAGCCGCTGTCCCGGGAGTCCTTGGGCTTGTTGAGGTGCTTGGCCTGCTCTTTGAACTTCTTCTCCCAAATGGCCTGCCGAGCGCGCTGGCCGCGCCGGTTCTTCTTCGGCGCAAGGTCGTCCAGGTCTTCGGCCTCGGATTCGGACCCGGAAATATAACCGCCCAGCAGCGACGGCAAGAAGGTTGAGTTGCCATTGCTGGCAGGAGCGGCCTTCGCGGCCTTGTTGCGCGCCTTTTTCGGTGGTGGTGGTAACGCTTCTTCCTCCGAATCATCGGACCCCGAGACCGCTTCGTCGTCGTCGTCGTCTTCTTCTCCCTCGCCCTCTTCATCCGATTCCGCCTCGTCTTCTTGGTCCCCTCCGTCGTCGTCCGAGTCTTCCTCGGCAGACGAGCCGGAGAAATAGTCAGATTTGCCGCGCGCTTCCGATTTGCCTCGTCCGAAAGTAGCCGACCGGCTATTTTGCCGATCCTCGTCGTCGCTGCCGTCGCCGTCATCGCCGTCTTCGGAATCGCTGGAGCCGCCCAGGAGGGCGTCGTAGCGTGATATGGCCTTCTCAACCTCCTCTTCATCTTCAGCGTCCTGGCCCGAGCCGAAGCCTTCCCACCCCTCTTGCCCGCTGTCCTCGGTATCCTCGGCGTCGTTCTCGGATTTGATGGGTTTTGCTGGTGTGGCGCGCTTCTTCTCCTTGCCGGCGTCCTTGGCGGGCCGCGCCGGCTTCGGGTCCTTCTCCTCCTCCTCCTTGCCTTTTGCTTTGCCTTTGGTCTTCTTGTCGGGCATAGGCACGCGCAGTGCAATGCAGGTGGTCATGACGGCGTCGTCCAGTACATCCTTGACCTGTTTCCTGTTACAGAGCCCGCTCGTGACATTGTGCAGCGCGGTCCGCTCGTCTTCGGTGATGTCGGGCTTGGGAACCGGCTTGATCTGTTCGGGTAGGTTTGGCGACTCGGCGACGCCCTTGATCTTGAGGAGGTGCGAGCAGAGAATGGCATGGGCGGCCTGGTGGAGGTCCAGACACTGCGGGAGGGCGCATTTGGTTAGCGATACGGGGTTTCGGGGGCACGGGGGACCCGGGGAAAAAGTGCGCACTTTCAACACGGTCACTTCGCGCTCCAGCCGCTCGACCTTGTCCGGGTTGGCCTCGCGCACGCGCTTAGCCAGGCGCTGGCGCTCAAAGCCCTTGGCGACTTTGAGGGCGCGGAAGAGCTTGACCTCGAAGTCCTCCAGCTGTGTCGCCAGCTTCGGCTCGTTCCTCTTGCGTTTGACCATGGCTGCGGCGGTGGCCCGAAACGGATTGTCGCGCGGGTGATTCGTGTGGTGGTGTCTGGGTAGGTTTGGAGAAGCGCAAAGGACTTGGTCAAAAATTTGGCGATGCTATTCCCAGGCTTTCATCGTAAAGCGGGTCCGAATAAGCTTCCACCTCGGCGGGTTCTAAGTGCATAGTAGCGGTACAATTTCCGCTGTTTGCAGGGGAACTGTTGCACAGCGTCATTTGGATGGAGGGCTGAAGCAGCCGCACTTCCATGGATCCCCTGCAGGACGTTTTCCATCCATCATCCCTGGATAGGTTGCCGGCGGGTACTAACTAGATGGCAAAGAAGCACGCATTATGTAGTGACCTCACGCTAGAGCCTCTCAAGATGTACGGAGTACGTAATGTACATACATCTATGTATGTATGTACATGATGTATGTAATTACACAGTAAGTAACGAGTCAGATGGGCGGCGCATTCGCGACCGCCACTCCCCCGATAGGGAGAGAGCGAACTCCCGAAGGGGTCGATAGATTCCACTGCCCGCGCTCATGGCGGGCTCGGCGGGTCACGATCCTTGTCTCTTCTCGACCGCGCGACAGGCGTCACTTGCTGACTGGCCGGGTGGAATCAGCTCCAGCGAAGAGATGCATCATTTAGTGGAATCGGAAGTCTAATTCGTCTACGGGTAGCTAGATTAGGTAGGTGACTGACTTCATCACTTTGCGGGTTTCAACCGGGTCGGCTCGGAGCCCCGTTCACGATGCCCCCCCTTCAGGCCCCCCCCCCCCCCGGCCTCGCTCTCGGAGTCATAACCCCCGATGGCAATTTTACCAACTTCTAGTCTTTGACCCTGCTTGCTTCCCTATCGTCCAACCATCCTCACCCCAGTTGGCCCTGTGAAATATATCTGCCCCAAAATGGCTTCGTCAAACAGTGGAGGCCTCGGCTCCGTCGCGGCTGGAGATATCTTCAACGTCAATGGCATGGTGGCTGTCATTACTGGTGGCGGCACCGGTTCGTCCGAACCGACCCCGTTTCCCCCCGCATGGCCGAGACTGACAGCGCCGCAGGAATTGGCCTGATGATGGCACGAGCCCTGGCAAACAACGGCGCCGAGAAGGTCTACATCCTCGGCCGACGTGTCGGGGTCCTTCACGAAGCCGCCAAGACGATTGGCAAGTCGTCGGTGATCCCGCTGGAGTGCGACGTGACGTCCAAGGACAGCCTCCAGGCCGCCGCCGCCAAGGTCCAGCAGGAGGTGGGCTATATCAACCTCCTCGTGTGCAACTCGGGCGTCGGGGGGCCTCAGAGCACGCGGCCCACCAAGGACACGTCCCTGGACGCCTTCCTCGACGAGAACTGGGCCTTTTCCATGGAGGAGTACACGCAGGCCTTCACCGTCAACGTCGCCGCCGTGTGGTACACGACCCTGGCGTTCCTGCGCCTCCTGGACGCCGGCAACAAGAAGGGCAACCTGTGGCAGAAGTCGCAGGTCCTCACCACGAGCAGCATCGCCGGCTTCAACAAGGTCCCGACCGGCGGCTGGGCGTACGGCTCGTCCAAGGCCGCCTGCACCCACCTGATGAAGCAGCTGTCGTCCGCGCTGCCCATCTGGGACGTCCGCGCCAACATCATCTGCCCCGGCCTGTACCCGAGCGACCTGGCGGCCCCCATCCTGGCCCGCCCGGGCGCCGTCAGCAAGGACACCATTCCCCTGGACCGCGTCGGCGACGAGCAGGACATGGCCGGCGCCATCCTCTACCTTGTCTCGAGGGCCGGCGCCTACTGCGACGGTACCGTCATCGTGTCGGACGGCGGCCGGTTGACAACCATGTCTTCGACGTTTTAGATGGCCCGGTTTGGGAAGGGGAAAATGGGGACTGTTTGAAGTGTTCATAGCCAAAGCCAAAAGCGGCGCCGGTAATGAACATAATCACTAGAATTGGAATTGGAAAGTCTGACCATGGTGGTCCAACATCTATTATTAACAAATCTATCGTTCAGTGAGCTTGGGCGATATCTATCCCCCCTGCAGCTAAAACTTCAAGCCATAATGGTTAGCCATGGCAATGGCTTGGTTTGCTAGTGCTTGGTTCCCCTCGCATAACGTCTCGATGATTTTCTTCGCCGTGGCCAAATGCTCTCTTAGCTTGGCCAGCTCCTGAGCCTCCGCATCGTTACAACCGCACATATGGGCGTCGCCGTCATCGTGCGTTGGGTTCTTCCCCGCCACGAAGGGGTGGTGCGCCGCCTCGGTCCGCATGTGAACGCCCTTCTGGTCGGCCGGGTGCGGGAACGTGCACTTCTCGCCTTTGTTGCACTGTCCGCGCTGGAAGAACCGGCAGACGGCCTTTTCGGACCCCCGGGGAGGCGCCTGGACCGCGGGCTGTTCCCGTCGGGAGACGGGCACGTACAAATGGCTTTCGCCCTGGTAGTTGTGGCCGCTGCCGCCTCGACCGCCACGTCCACGAGGCATATCGACGACGCTTGATGAACTGATACTGCCCTTGGGCTTTTGGATGAATACGGAGGGAGAGACCGGACGACTTATCTCTTCGGCTTTCTTGCTTCAGCGTCTGTCTTCGGGTCGGTCTCTAAGCTTGTTGTAATTCGATGTTCCGTTTAACTTACTCGATCATTCCACGGCAGAAGTGCGCCCGCCTATGCCTTCTTATGCTTATGCCGAACAAAAGGGCCCTGTCAGCGTACGTACCTCAGTCTTCCTTTTTCGTATAAAGACACCACAATGGAGATAGAACGTATCCTTTGTGTAAATTCCGGTAGTACGGTACTGAGGATAATGGCATCTTTAATCAAGAAAGCACAATGCGCACAGCGTGAATTACTTACCTGTGTGTACCTCTCTCTCTTGGTTATTAGCCAATCCGTCACTATTTCCCATGCTAGGAAAGGATAGTCGAAAACGACATGGAAACTAAATCCCTTCCAGCCTGTGGTAAAGGTAAGGAAAGGGCTAAGGGCACCCCCCTTCCCTTTTACTCTCATGAGTGTCTTTTTGCTGCAGGCCACTGCAGGCTCTCATGGTGGAACTTGATTCGTTCGCACCGCGCGTACTCTTTGAATTGCTCGGAATTATCGCAGCTCTCCCTGGTCGCGGCCATCTCGAAATCGATCAGAACCACGGCTCCATCCGCCTTGCGCAGTATGTTGCCGGCATGGAGATCATTGTGGACGATTCCGTTGGCGTGGAGTTTCTCTAGCAGGCCCCAGACCGCACTGGCATCTTCCCTAGTCAGCTCGTTCCCGATTTCTCCGAAATTTTGCGAGCCCGGTAGGAACTCACTCAGGTAGCCTATTACGCGGCCCGACTCTACCACGAGCCCGATGAACCTCGGCGCGCAGCCAAACATTGCGGCTCGCTCATGTACCCGAATCTCGACATCCATACGCTTGGTGAGCTCGAGCCCATCAAACAGCTCACCGGGGAAGGACACGATCTTCATCAGCGCCAGGGGTACACCCCAGGTCGGCTTACCACCCGAGCCCACGGGACTTTTCACGACGGTAAGTCTGTCGTGGTAATTCCACCTGATGCCCTTGTGTAGCAGCCCGTCCTTTTCCAGCGCAAGGTATTCGTACGTGGGCATGTGGGTGTATGTCCCGACCCCGCGGAACGTCGTACGGGCAGTCGCGCTGAAGTAGATGCCCCTGGAGTTGCGAGAGACCCTGAACACGTTCCACTGGCCGACCCATTCCTTGGCGAAATAGGGAAGCTTGATTCGCGGGGTGTGCTTCACGTTCTCATGCTGCCAGCCGGGAGGGTATACCTCTGGGTCCACCAATGCATAGTCTATACTTCGCCCGTCAACCGAGAGTCTCAACCAAGGGCCCTCGGACGTCCACACACTCACGGCGAGTATCTCGAGCTCCACCCCGGCCCCTGCGGGAGCGTTTTCCGCCGCCATGGCCGGGTTGGTTCCTTTGTGCCAAGAATCGTACACTGGTGCGAAAACCCTCCGGTGGTTCAGGGGCTTTTGACTGGACCGAGATGAGCAGCAGGTATATGAGTAAGTACCTCTTGACATCAGATATGCTTGCTGGGTTTGGCCTCGCAAATCGGCATAAAGCCATAACCACCACACTAGGGCCGAGGCGGGCGTTTTAATACTGGAAATGGCGGGTTATAACATGAGTATGGTTCGTACACAATATGCAGCGTCTTAACAAAAACAGACTCTTTGTTACCGCCGCTTCAAACAACTCGTAGAGTAACAAAAGGGGATGAAGAGCATCACCCTATAGAGCTGACTACCCTTACGTATACTGGTAAATGTCACTGTTTCTGTTTAACAAATAGCATGGGGGTTTATAGTAAGGAACCTAGGTCGTTGTGGGTCGCATGACGGGGTATGCAATGTATTTTCAGCCCTAAGCGCTCTATTAGCTTTCCCCTCGTGTTCTCAGCTGGGATATGATCATGTATCCGGAAGGAGTCTTGTGTAACATCGTGGGAAAAGGGCTCACGTACAAATCGATAGGACTAAGCTCAGATGGGAAGGAGGAACACCGCCATTGGCCGTCTGAACTTGGCATCCCCCGCCTGCTTCCGCCAGCCCCCTCACCACTGGCTTCGTGTCACTACCCAGCGCGACGACATATAAGTACGTATAGGTCATGATGGGTCGGTCGTGTAAGATGGATTCTCGCTCTTCATATCGGCTGTAGGAAAATCCGCGCTCTTGGTTGCGGGTTACTTGAGCATGGCACGGTTGCCAGTGGCTCTCCTTGCCTGTCTTTTAGGACTCGCACGTTTCCAGGAGACATATGCGCTCCCATCTACTGCGAATGCGGTACAGACGACCAACGGGTTGATAATTGGACATGAAGCACCGAACCGCAGCAATGTGGTCGAGTTTCTGGGCATCCCTTACGCGGCACCTCCACTCGACCACCTGCGGTTTGCTTCACCTGTGAAGTACGGCAAGTCAAATAGCATATACAATGCGTCTAAATGGGTAACTCAAACGAACCTGGCCCAATATTCGTCGCTAATCTCCAGCACCCACAGGGATTGTATGTCTACCATGCCGTGATGAGCATGTCCTCCATGCGCCAATCGCTAATCATGTCCTCAGCGACTGCCCGCAAACCCGATCGCCGTCGGTGAACTATCCCGGTTTCACACCCCAAGCGCAGCAGATAATCGACTACTTCGCAGGTGGTTCTGGAACAGCCCAGAGCGAGGATTGCCTAACCCTCAACGTCTGGACGCCGCCTCGCGACGCCGCCGACAAGCCCAAGCCTGTGCTTGTTTTCTTCCACGGCGGACGTTTCGCTCTCGGGAACACGAACAGTCCCTTTTACGACGGTCAGGTCTTGGCCGGCGAAGAGAATGTTCTCGTGGTGACGGTTACCTACCGGCTCAACATCTTCGGCTTTCCCGGGGGGCCCGGGATGACGCAGAACCTCGGCCTCCGGGACCAGCGCATGGCCGTGGAATGGGTGCGTGATAACGCCGCGAACTTCGGAGGCGACCCGGCCCGAATCGTCATATTCGGGCAGTCGTCAGGCGGGGTGGCGGTGGATTACTGGGCATACGCATACCCCGAAGACCCCATTGTCAGCGGGCTCATTTCTCACTCCGGCAACGCCCTCAGCTTCCCGCTGAACGATGCCGGCCGACAGCTCAGCAATTGGTACAACGTCACCCAAGCCTTGGGATGTGGTTCGGACGGCGGTACGTTAGGCTGCATGCGCTCCCGGAGTTGGTCGGATATTCTTCAAGCCGCCTCCAGGGTCCCGGCAACGCCGGGCGGCAGCCCCGTACGCTCAACTCCGGCTTTCTACCCGAAGGTCGACGGGGAGACCGTTTTCGCAGACTACGGAGAGCGTTCGAGAACCGGCCAATTTGCCCGACTTGTAAGTACACCGGGTGCCCAGGCACTCAAGATACCCGGCCTATTTGACGGGGGCCGTGACACTGATACGTACATCTGCCAAAGCCATACGTCCTCGGGAACAACGACAACGAGCAAGGATACTATGTGATACCGGCATACGGGCGAGGCATAAATGTGACCAAGGCCCAGGGCGACGACTTCTTACTGACCACGTTTACTTGCCCGAACCACCAGCAGGCGCTAAGCCGCCGCGCAGCCGGGGTGCCCGTTTGGCAATACCGGTACTTTGGCGACTGGGAGAACGTCAGGCTGTACCCCACAAGCGGCGCGTACCATGGCACCGAGCTGCACATGGTACTTGGGAACTCGCAAGCCGTCAGCGGGCTGCCGAGGAGTGAGTTTGAGGCGAAAACGCAGAGCTTGATGCAACGCTTGTGGGCTGACTTCGCCCGCGACCCAGTCAAGGGCTTGGAAAGTGCCGGTTGGCCAATCTTCGACCCGGAAACCGAGTCGTTGGCTCTATTGGCGCATCGTGAGTCTCCCGAGATGGAGCTCGCTAGGCCGAGTATCTACGCGGCTTCATGCTCTTAGGTTGATAACTGAACGCATTCGCGACATTACGAGAAGCTCTGTTGAGATCATATATATCTATGTTATACCCTGGTGATCATGAATAATAGCGTGCAAGTCAAATGACGAGAAGAGGTTTCTGTCGAAGGGAAGCTCCTGGACCAGGTCCCCCAATGGGGGACAACAAAGGTGATGTTTTTTCATAGGGTGGATATCTGTAGGTCTTCAATACAAGACTCCAATGTAGGGGTGGCTAGCCTCGTTGCTTTTAGAAGACGCAGAGGATTTCGTTGAGGGATCGGTGGTGGTGAGGCATCGACTGGATCAGTAGCTGAATGGACCCGGGACAACCACTTTTCCACTTTCTCTTTTACTTCTTTTTGAGGCTCCGTGGGGCCTGTACACGGGACTCTTGTCATTCTCTGGGAATATCTTTGGTGGATTCACTCGACGATGGGGGATGGAGGGAGCCAAGGATCCCGAACGGGTTCGTGGGGTCCAGTTAACCACCTGGCAGACAATGCCTGCCCGGTAATGGCCTTCGCCTCTTTTCATTGTCAACAAAGAGATATTGACCCGTGGTGCCGGAGTGGTATCAGATGACGGCCCCAGATCAAAGCGCCTTTGTTGGTCGTGAACCTCGATGCGGGAAAGGGGGAAACGTGCGGTCTGGCAGCACCATCGTGGCTATTGATGCCAACCCACGTTGAAATAAAATTATTTCCAGTAAGGGTATACGCCACAAACTCGCAACGTCTGACTGTACTTGATATTATCAAACAGTCACACCTACTTCCGACCAGCACCTACCTAATCGACATCTACAATTAGGAAATTATTCCAAACGTGTCTAAAGAAGGACAGCGAGGTTGACATTTGTTCTCAAAAAGCTATCGCAAATCGGCTGCATTGCAGCTTTCCAAAATAAAGTATCTATCACAACAGATCCAGTGTCTTGTTCGATACGGTGCGCAATGCACCTTATCACTACGGCCCTCTGTTATTGTTTTCCTGCTCCGTTCTCTGTGAAGGATATTCCACAGGGAGAGGGCGGAGGGTGTACTGTATGAAAGTACCAGGGAGCCCAGAAGACAACAGCTACTTCCTCAAGGCGAAATTATGCCGTAGTTCAGAATTTCGGTTCAGGCAACCTTGCGTGGGAACCCCCTAAGAGGAAGTCGGCGCGCCCTGGCACACGCCACGGCGCACCTGGGGAAACCTTGTCCGTACACTATCAAGAGCGGCACGTGTATCAAGTATTTTCTGGCTTTTGAGAACTGCGGATTTCCAGTCTATTGAAAGTTGACTTGGGCCGTCGTTTGTTGCTATCTCGGTGAATTCACGGCAAGGGGTCAATGCACCTCATCCAGGAGCGACGGTGCGGACCGCATGCCAAGCATGGAACAATGAAGAGAGCCGTCAAGACCATGTGGAGGGTCGCGAAACGTGAATGGGAGGTTGGAACACACAACGCTATTGTTCTGAAAACAGTCCGGGACTATTGTTGGAAGAAGGGCTCGACCTCCACCACTGTTTACACCACCTCACCAGTAAGTATATAACGGGGGGGGTCACCTTCCCTCCTCTGGTTCCTGTTCTCTCTCCACCATCTCAGCAGCCCACCTTCTTCCAACAACTTTACAGAGCAAAGAGCGTTCGTCTGTCTTCCTCTGGCTGGATTTTGACCGAACTCCCCAGCCGCTCCATCTGTACGGGATCCATCATTCGTCCCACCACCAAACGTCGACTTCCTCGCAGCCTAGAATATCCCAACCCGCCGACTCGCACTTTCGCCACGATGGATGGACAAAAGAAGCATGGCGATACCTCTGACTGTGCCCAGTGGGCCCCCGACGGCAGCCAACAAAACGACGGGAGCCAGAACCAAGAGCAGCCGGGCCGCCCACGTTCTGGGGCCATCTCCGGCATGTCATCCAGTAACGAGCAATTCTGGGTGGGCAGAAACAACCCCAAGCATCTTGAGCAGGAGGCCCTCAACCGCCTGCAGCAGCTGCGCATGACTGAGGGTACCTATATCGTCCCGGATAGATTGGAGGAGTACCGAACCATCCTGGCCATTTTCGAAAAGAACCGGGCCGTGGCTCGGAACGACTCCAACAGGCCGAGAGCAGCGCCCGCTGGCGGCATCGCCTTCAAAGAGGTGGACTGGAAGGCCAAGAAGACCGACTCCAAAGAGACCAACTCCAAGTAGACCGGCGAGGCTGGCAAAGCTCCTGAGCAGGGCTTCGCCTTCGCGCCACTCGATGCTAATGGCCAACAATACCAAAAGGGGTATCTATTGACAGCGGTTGGCTCAGGGCAGGGGGGGGATGGATACAAAATTGGTTGAAGTCAGGAAACTATATCGACGAGAGTGGATACAAAATTGGTGAGGGTCAGGAAACTACATCGACTTTCAAGTAATGCACATAGCATTTGTACTCGGTTCCGTACCGTATCACGAAGACAGTGAGGCATACGGCAGACAGGACCTGATAAGGTCCCCTTGTTTGTCCTGAAATTCACATATTAAAAAATAACTACTGCGCCACGGATGATTCCATAGCCTCGTCCAACACCCTCTGGGCCAGTTTGGGTACGCCTTTGTCCTGAAACCAGACCTTGATCTCGGCCACGGCCGTCGTAACCCTCCGGCGGTCGTCGGGTTCCGCCGCGGCGAGGCAGAAGCGACAAAAGCGGACGGCGGCGGCGGCGTAGCTGGCGAGGGAGCCGATGGACTCCTCGACGCGCCACTTGAGGTGGAAGGAGGCGCGCGTGAGCTTGACGAAGTGCTCGTCGTCGCGGTGCTGCTCGGCCCAGAGGAGGACGCCGTCGGCGATGGCGCAGGCCTCGGCGTAGCGGGCCTCGCGGAGGCACAGGTAGCCGTAGTTGAGGCGGCCCCAGCGGGCCGAGGCGCGGTAGCCGAAGCGGGCGAGGCGGTCGTTGATGGTGCGCATGCGGCGCTCGAGGGCGGGGGAGGCGGGGGCGACGCCGGCGCGGGCGTCGAGGTAGTGCATCATGTCGAGGCCGTTGGTCTCGAGGAGCAGGGCGTTCTCGTGGGCGACGCCCAGGCGGTCCTCGACGGCGGCGAAGAAGGCGCGCACGATGGCGTGGCAGTTCCCGCGCACCACGCCCGGCCCGCTGTCGCGGATGACGTCGAGGATGCCGACCAGCGGGTGCCCGCGCGGCAGCCGGATGGCCGCCATGCGCGCCGCGAACCGGAGCAGCAGCTGCGCCACCTCGGGCGGCAGGCGGGCGAGCACGATGAAGAAGACGGGGATGATGGTGAACTCGGACGAGTCGACCATGTCCTGGAAGCGGCTGAAGCACTGGTCCAGCGACTGGAAGCCGGCCCTCATGTCCTTGGCGTCCAGCAGCCGCGCCGAGGCCTCGGCGACCCGGTTGAACGCGCTGGTCTGCTGCGACCAGTACGACCGGTTGAAAACCACGCTGTCGCCCGACAGGTGGTTGTGGAACAGGTGGAAGATGACCTCGAACGTGCGGTACTTGTTCGCCGACAGTGGCCTGGCCGGGGCGGTAAAAGGCACAAGTTCGGTCCGGGGCGGACCGACGCCATCTGGTGTCTCTTGGGCTATTGGGTTCCAAGTGCTACACGCCACGGCCATGCCCTCGGTGTTTGGCAATTCGGGAGGTAACTCCTTGGGCGAGGCCGAAGTCGGCGCCGGAGAGCCTTTTTTGCGAGCGCCGGCATTCTTCCTTTTGCCTTGGGGCTCCAGATTACTCGTCGTGGCGTACTTGTAGAGGCCCCATCTACGAAGCCGGTCTCTATCAAGGCACGCGCATCAGAAGCATGGAAAGCGATGGCTCCGAGGGGTGCCGGGGGAGGTTTTCGTGATGCGGATGGGGGGGCAGGGAATAACGATACTTATTAAAAGGCAGACACGGGAAGATGATGAGGAGATCCCTGCGTGTGTGGGTATAGGCAGCTTACTGGACGGCGGACCGTTAGTTAGCATTGGAAGATGCAGCGCCACTGCAGCCCGGGCAGAAGTGGGAACAGGGGCCGGTCGAACCGACGGCTAACTTGCCTTGAACATCCTCGCGCTGCATGAGGCCCATCAGTAAACATGTTTTCGCTTCGGAGTGTCGGGCGACAGGAGGCCGGGCGGCCAGACGCCCCCCGTCGCATGGCACCTACGTTGCAAAAAAGTCGTGCTCCAGCCGCAAAACCTCGACGACCTCGGCCAGCGGCCGCTGCTCCGCGATGTACAGCCGGGTGATGAGGGGACGGTGGCGTTCCCAGTCCTCGCGGGAGGCCCAGCGCCGATTGGCCGCCATCGCATGCGAAGGGATCGTCGGGGAGGGAGAGAGAAAGAGAGAGAGAGAAAGAGAGGGATCAAGCGAGTTTGCGTGGTGGTGACACCGGCGGTCTGGTTTGGCTATGTCCAGACGCCGCGGACCGCGCGCGCTTTGAAATAACGGCGAGCGCGGCACAGCAGCAGCAGCAGCAACAGCCGCAGTCGCCTCGAGGCCCGCGAGGCAGCTTTGCGTCTTCGTCAGCCGCCAAGCCGCAAGCAAAACCACTGTTGTTGGCTGAGGGGATCGCATCCCAAAGAACACTAGCCCGGACGGGGTCGCCCGTGATCCATTCAGGGGCTGCAACACTTGAGCCGTGTCCCACAAGTCATGTCACCTCGCAACCGTTGGATGCCAAGACAAATATACCAAAGTACGTCGCCCGTGGAAGGATGGAATGTACTCAACTACTCTGGAGAATCCGAATCGGGCATGTGTGCAACTTCCTTCCGCCACCAACTTCGTTCGAGACTCGAGGGACCAGGCAGGAGCCAAGAAACCAGACAAGTATAGGAACTTGCCAAGAGGAGAGATCTCATCCACCCAATAACAACCTGCCTCTATCCAGCCCATCCAGTGGATGAGGTTCCGAAGGACATCTAGGTGACCACTACTCAATCTCCAGCTCGCCAGTCCAGGGGAAGGTACCAAGGAGAGATCTGGGTGACTACTCTCGTCCGAGGCCATGCTGATCCTTCCGCGTCTTCCATCCGCCACGCCCCTACGAGCTGTCAGGCAGGGGCGGGACGAAGTCGCCGCGGTCCTGGCCCTCGTAGTACGTCCAGTCTCTTTGGATGTAATAGTCGTCATGCTTGCATATATAGTAGTCCTGGGCGGCCTGGCCGAAGCCGAGCTTGCGCATCAGCTCGATGGCGCACGCCAGGGACCGCGCCTGCAGATCCCACATGTCGACCATCATGAACCGGAAGGACGGGGCGTCGGCGGTCCGGGCGAACTCCACGATGGCCACGCAGAGCTCGGCCCAGGTCGCGATGACCTCGGGCTCGAGGCTGCCTCCCATCTGGCGGAACTCCACCGTGTTCGCCTTTCCGGGGCCCAGCTTCTCGTACGAGACGGATCCGCGCGTCGTGTAGCCGCCGCCCTGCGACTTGATCAGCCGTCGGAGCTCCTCGGTGTCGTTGGCCCCCCAGATCCGACGCATCTCGATCTCATAGGCGACGCGGCAGTCACGCGGGATATGCTGTAAAATCAGCGGTCAGCGACGCCCCGGATATGCGGGAATCTGGATAAGAGCTTACCTCGGTCATCTGCTGGAGGCCGAGTTCAGAGGGGTTGCCGGGCTGCGCCGCTTCGGAAGCCATGACGGCGAGACAGGAATGCTTGGTGATCAACTGGCAGTACTCGCTGGTTGAGCGGGAGGGGTGCTGGAGGCACATGAGAGGCTTGTCGACGAGCCAAAGCAGCGAAGTGAGCTTCTTCATGGTCAGGAGCGAGAAGCCCCGGCTGCCCCGGCCGACGTGCACGTGGACGGACGTGGTGTCGTTGAGCAGCACGCGCTCGCTGCGGATGGCGGCGCACACGGCGCGGATCTTGGCCCGGTTGACGGCGGCGCCGGCGACGAGGATTTCCGAGCTGACCTCGCAGCCGTCCGCGTTGTAGTGGGCGTTGAGGCGGTCCGACCGGGCCAGGCCCACGGAGTCGTCGGGCTGGAGCAGCCAGGCGTCGTACGTCAGCCCGTCGTGGAAGATGTCCTTCAGCTGTACCTGGATCGATGGGACACGCGCCAGGGCGGAGAAAACGAGGTTGCCCTCTTCGCGGTCGGGGTACTCACAGGCGACGCGGCGGTCGTCCCGGTAGGCATGGTGGTCGTATCCGCCCACGGGCACCACCGGACAGATGAATTCGATCTCCACGCCGAACGTCAGTCTTCCGGGGCGGTCCTCGCCATCGCCGCTCCCGACGTAGAGGGAATTGGCCGTGTTGACAGCAGACATGGCTGCAAGCGGGAGGACGAAGGCGGGCAAGGGAACAATACGGATTCCGTGGGAAAGGGGCGACGATTTGGGCCGGGATGCGGCCCGGGATCGCCAAGCGGAACTTCCAGGTGAAGAAAGAAGCTTTGTCGTAACTCGAGAAAACTCGAGGCTGGAGGAGGAAGAGATAATTGTCAGTGTTTGGGTTTTCTCTCGTCGGGGAAGCTGCAAACAATGGTGCTATTGATGCGGCAATGAGGGGCGAGAAGGTCGACGATGGCTTCAATACATAGCTGGTCTAAGTACCATGTTGTGGCCTGGGGCTTCGAGGACGCCTCCCAATTTTAAGAAAATGCCATTAACCATCGAACGCCTTGAATGACTAGCACAATACTATTTGGCACGTTGAGTGCTTTCTAATAAAGAACTATATATACTATATAGCCCATGGAGGACAAGTTTCAGTCACGTCTCTAGGCTGCTGCTGGTATATCAACGCATATCCATACACTAGGAAGTCGTCCCTTTGTGAAATCTCAGGCTGCTCAACCTTGGGAGCCTAAATTCCATATTTGCCTATGGCAGGACAGATAGATAGGGGGCGCAGGGCCTATGGGAGAGACAGGCCTCTCTGTGCCCTCTGAGTGCCCAAACCGGATATTTTCTTCCTCCAAAGATGAAGCCAGGATACCTGTATCCTTTCTGTTACAAATACCCTCTGTATTCCACTGAAGGCCTGGGGGGTCAGGAAATGACAGGCACCCAGCACCAGAATTCCCATAATACGCACCCCCTGTCATCACGACGCCCTCCCACCACTGGAGGTTTCTGCGGCGACGACGACGATGACAACAACGACGACGACAGCCCTGTAGATGAATTGAATTTCTTTGTACCTCTGCCCCTCCTAGGAACCACACATGAAGGGCACTCAAGCTTGAATTTGTTCCCCCTTCCTTCTTTCCCAAAATCTGATCAAGTGTCAACCTCGTCCTCCCACCATTTCCTCCCAACCTCACCCTGCATAATCACCCACCCCACGCCATCACCCAAGGCTTCATCGAGTTCCATCCGAACGACACTGGGTTAGTTTCGCCCCCGGCCGCATCCATCCCAAGAAGCGCACCGCCACGCTTTACGTTTCGTGGCTTTCGTGCATCGCGAGTTCTCCAAAAAGCCCACGCTCAACCTCTCTCTCCTCGCCGCGCGCGCCCTTGGACGGGGCGCCGGGAACCAACCACCTGCTTCGCCTCCGCTTCCCCATTTCCCCTTGTCCTTCCTATCCCTTCCGCCTCCCTTCTCGCCCTGCTTTACGCTCGCCGGAAACGATACGGCATTTTGCACCCCCCCCCCCCCCCCCCCCCCCCCCCCGGCGACTCGTTTGCGAACATTGGTACGCATAGTCCCGCCGCCGCACTCGCCGTTCTCAACATCGACGCTTGTAACAATGCCGTCGACCAAGTTCTCCAAGAGCGCCGAGGTCGCCCGGGCCCAGTCCTACCCGCCCGACGGAGACTTTTCGGCCTGGTGGGAGGTCTTGAAGGCCCATGTCCCCAAGCGCGCCGACATGGACCAGTCGGCCCGCACCGCCGTCCTCCGCGTGGCGGAGAAGGTGAAGGAGGCCGAGGAGGGCCCTGCCGGAAGACGCATGTCCATCATAGAAGCCCAGTGGTGGTTTTGCCAGGAGGTCTCCGTCGGTCTCGGTACGTCGCCCCAACCCCTTTTCCGGGGGGGCCGGGCCCCCAGCTGACGTCCCCTACAGAGAAGCAGGGCGCCGTCGACTGGCGTTTCCACCAAGTGGTCACCCTGCCCGAGCCGCACCGACGGACCCGCCAGTACGCGACCCTCTACCGGCTGGAGCGCGCGGCCCGCTTCGAGCGCGCCGACGACATCGCCGCCGTCCTCTCGGCCGGCTGGGACGCCGCCGCCGCCGCCGAGCCCCCCCGGAATGACGCCCGCGTCATGTTGCCCGTCCTCGCCGGCGACACCGCCGCCGGCGCGCCGACCCGCCGGGAGCTCCGCGCCGTCCTCGAGGGCGTCGTCGTCCCCTGCGTCTCCCTGGCCGTCGGCAGCCTCGCCCTCGACCACCGTCCCGTGCGCGAGCTCGACCTCACGGCCGGCCTGCTGTGGCTCCGCGGCGCCATGATGGACGACGATGACGACGCCGACGATGACGACGCCGACGAAGACGACGACGACGACGACGACGACGACGAACACCTCATCGACGCCCCGCCGGCTCCCTTCTCCCCGGCCCCGCAGCCGGAGCGTCAGCCGAGCGGATCGTGGGAGACGTGGGACGATTCCGACGAGTAGGCCCCTTCCCCCTTATCGGCAACAAACCGCCGTTACGGCATCACCAAGTTTGGAGCTGCCCACGCCCGTGTTTAGTGTCTACATGTCGTCACGGCGTAGACTTCGGGGGCAGCAATCAGGGGATTTCTTTCTTTCGGGGGACGCGAGTGGCATCTCGCTAGGGCGTAATTCAGCAGGATTTGGAATTGCAAAGTCTTTCGTGCCGTGGCATAGGGGCACACTTGCGTGGCGAGGGCATGTCACAGCTCTGGGGACGAAGAAGGAAGTTTGGCCAAAAGCCAAGCCAAGGATGCTTGTCTGTACAGAGTATGTAACAATTGCGGGACGAGGAGTCCCTCCGCCTTTTCTTTTTTTTTCTTCCTTTTTTTCTTCATTCTATGCTACTACGCCGCCTCCTTCGGTGCCGCGCACTCGTCGCGGGCCTTGACGTAGCAGGGCAGGCCGCCGTCCATGGGCAGGGTCAGGCTGCTCTTGCTGGCGCGCGGGGAGCCGTAGGCGGGCATGAAGCGGAAGCGCAGCAGCATGGTGGCGAGGACCTGGACGGCCAGCAGCTCGGCCATGCGCTTGCCGAGGCAGGTCCGGGGCCCGCCGTTGAAGACGGGGAACTCGGCGGCGCTCTTGGCGGCGAGCCGGCCGTCGGCGAGCCAGCGCTCCGGCCGGAACGTGTCGGCGTCGTCGCCCCACGTCACCTGGGACCGGTTCATCGCCCACGGGCACCAGAGCACCACGGACCCGGCCGGCAGGAACGTGCCGTCCGGCAGCGTCGCCGCCCTCTCGCACTGCTTGATCTCGATGGGCACCGGCGGGTACAGGCGCAGCGCCTCGTAGAAGACGGCCATGGTGTAGGGCAGCGCCGCCGGCGTGAACGCGACGGAGCCCGCCGGCGGGCCGTCGCCTTGCGTCTCCAGCCTCCGCATGAGGTCCTCGACTTCCTGGCGCGCCCGGTCCGTAGCCGGCCGGCTGTGCATCAGCAGCATCATGGCCCACGTCAGCGCCTGCGCTACCGTGTCCCGGCCGGCCGAGAGGTAGTTCAGAGCCGCCTCGGCCACGATCTTTTCGTCATCGATGGTGCTGAGAAATGATTTGATCAGCGAGCCCGAGACTTCGTCGATCCGGCTCTCGGGCGGGCCGCTGCCGCTGCTGCCGCCGGCGGCGACGGCCTTGGTATTATCATCTATGGCACTCTGCACAATCCTCTCGCCGAACGACTTGACAATAGCCAGGGACCTGCGGAAGCGGGCGCCGGTGAAGATTTCGGTCACGAACCAGAGCGGGTTCTGGAAGCGCTCGGCGGTGACGCCCGAGGCGTAGTCAAAAGCGGTGGTGAACTCGTCGTCGGCGCGCATCTCCATGTTGTAGGCCATCTTGCCCATCAGCTGGCTGGTGAGGTCGTGAAAGAGGGCCTGCAGGTCGACGACGGCGCCCTCGGCGCCCTTGTCGGCGAGGCGGGCGACGGCGCGGGCGAGGTACTGCGGCAGGGCGACGTCGGTCAGGACGCGCAGGTTGGCGGCGTTGAGGAAGGCGAGACCGGCCTTGCGCTGGGCGCGCCAGAGGTCGCCGTCGACGTTGATGATGCCGTGGCCGAAGAGGTCCCACGAGCGCTGCTTGACGAAGGCGCCCTTGGCGAAGACGCCCTCGTGGCGGAAAACGTACTCGAGGTTGCGCGGGTCGTTGACGACGACGCCCGGCGGTAGGCTCGGCACGCTGATCTGGAAGGTCTCGTAGCCGAAGCGGCGCTCGCACTTGACGAACCACGCGAACAGCTTCTGCCGCGCCTGCAGGAAGAGCAGGCCGTTGCCGACCAGGGGCAGCGTGTTGGGCGGCGTTGGCAGCGGGACCCCGTGCCGCCGCAGCGCAGGCGTCCGCAGGAGGAAGCGGTAGCCGAGGAGCGCGGCCAGCAGGCTCACGACGACGAGGCCGGGGCCCTGGAGAAGACCCATGGCTATGGGTGTCGGTGGCGGTCCCTGAGTATCGGGGGTGAAGGGGGGGTGGAAAGGCAAAGCCGCAGCGAACGCCGAAAGCGTTGACTTTTGACTATTTGCCTGCAGGGCGGGCGGCGGCCGAAGATGCACTGGAGGGGCTGCGAGGCGTCTTTTGGGAGATAGTGAAGAACGACGCCGTTGCCTCACTTTCTCGTCGGTGTTCCGTGGGCCGAGACGGACGGCCGGGGTCGCTAGAGACGGTCTTTGGCCTCGTTCTGGCTTCCTTCTTCGGCGTTCTCTCTCACCCACACGCTCTCACACAAACACACAAGCACCACACCCTCCCCCCTCTCTCACACACTCTCTGTCTCTCTGCCTTCCTCTCACAAAATACAAAACAGACAGACGGCGCGCGGGGAACGGCTTCCTCCAATTCAAACCATGGCTGACGAAGCTATCCAAGCTTCGCTACAAACTCGCGGGCTGAGTCAAGACCAACTCTGGTATGAGTAACGAGGCTTTTGCGGGCGCGATGAGCTGGCGGGGTTGGCGTGTCTGGGATGGGACGATTTGCGCGCCCTACGTAACATCCATGTAGGGTTCCCATACTATGTACGGAGTACTAGACACCCGGTTCCAGAGGGGCAGGGAGAGGAAAGGAAAACACATGAAGGAACAATCGATCCCTCGGGTACGAGGGCCCGTGCGAACCTCCTGTGCCAGGTCGTCGCACATCCACTTTCTGGCACTAACTACGGAGTACTTCATGTACTTACTAACCAGGGATCCTACGAGGAGAATCATTCCCGTTTTCGGTTGCTTCCAGGGGAGGGGAACATTGAGCTTATTCAGGTAGCTTGGGTTTGGCAGCTGAGCTCCAGGGGAAGAGAGGAGGAGGAGGAGGAGCTTGGGCGGAAGTGACGTTGCTGCTGCACTGCCGGAAAGAAGCAACGGCGGGACGGACGGCGGGGGAGAGAAAGAACAGCAGCGGAAGGACACACGGGCGTGTTTTTCTATTATGTATTTTTCCAACCTCGCGTTGCGGAATTGACGAACAAAACCATCGAGAGGCGTCCCGGTCGAACAGAGTTTCCTCCTTCCACCCTTCCTTGCTTTGCACCCTCAATCGCCGTTTTTCTGCACCGTCTCCGTCGCCCTCTCGAGAGCCGGCCACGACTCGCGACAATGGCCTCCTCCTCCTCCTCCTCCAGCGCGCCCTGGATCCCGCGCATGCACCTGTTCGAGATTGACGACCAACCATGGTGAGCGACGAATCCCGACCCTGCATTTCCCCTGTGCTACCGGAGGACGGGAGGCTTGGGGGTTCATCGGCCGGGGCTTCACCATTGGCTACGCCGGTCATACCCGCCCTTCCCCCCCCCTCCTCTCCTACCACACACCACTTTTTTCTTTCTCTCTTCCTTGCCGGAACCAACAAACATCTTTGATTTGTTTTCCCAATGGGCTGGCTGACCGCGTCCGCCCCCCCGGGGGCGACGCCCGCCGCGCTTGCAGGTTCCCCCCGTGGCTCCGCGCGCGCGTGCAAGACGGCCTGACGCACGCCTGGACGATGAGCCTGCCGCCGCTGCAGGCGTGCAGCCCGGCGACGCTCGTGGCCCGGACGCTGCAGCGCGTGCTCGGCCGCGCCGCCGCCCGCTACACCTACGTCGACTTCTGCTCGGGCGCCGGCGGGCCGACGCCCTCGATCGAGCAGGCCCTCAACGCCGCCCTGCTCGCGTCCCCGGCCAACGCCGACGACGACGCCGAGGATGCCGACGCCCCGAGCTACGCCGCCGTGGCGCGCCCGGACCGCGACGACCATAGCAACAACAGCAAGAAAAAAAAGAAGACGTCGTCCTCCTCGTCGTCCTCTTCCTCCAAGAAGCACAAGAAGCACCACTCGGCCAAGTCGTCCGCCGCCAGCAGCACCCCCCCGGCCAGCGGCCCCGCCGCCGTCGACTTCGTCATGACGGACCTGCACCCGCACCCCGAGGCCTGGGCGGCGGCGGCCAAGAAGTCGGCGCACCTGCACTACGAGCCGACGCCGGTGGACGCGGCGCGCGCGCCGGCGGACCTGCTGCGGCGGTACGGGGCGGGCCGCGGCGTGTTCCGGCTCTTCAACCTGGCCTTCCACCACTTCGACGACGGGCTGGCGCGCGCCATCCTGCGCGACACGGTGGCCACGAGCGAGGGCTTCGGCGTCTTCGAGCTGCAGGACCGCTCGCTCGCCAGCTTCGCCACCTGCTTCCTCTTCGGCGCCTTCATCCTGCTCGTCGCCCCCTTCCTCTACTGGTGGGCCCCGCGCCGCCTCTTCTGGATCTACGTCGTGCCCGTCATCCCCTTCGTGCTCGTCTTCGACGGCCTCGTCTCCTCCCTGCGCACCCGCACCCCCGCCGAGGTCGAGGCCCTCCTGCGCACCTGCGGCGCCGACACCTCCGACTGGGTCCTCGAGAGCGGCCGCGAGCGCTTCCTCTGGCCCACGGGCTATCTCCACTGGATCATCTGCACCAAGAAGCAGCCGGGGCGGAACTGACGTGAGGAGAACAAGACTATGACAGCCTGAGTAGACCAAATTGCAATCAGTAACCGGCCCAGGCCATCGCCTGTGTGTGGTGGCTCTATTCAAAAACTGCCTTGATCTAACGCCCCACATGTGTATGGTAGCCGCGATTCGGCTTTTGCCGGAGCACATGGTGATTTGCGATACCAGATTTACAACTATTCGAGGACGGCCAACTACCAATTTCCATGTCAGGGCCACACGTATGGCGGGAATGTATCAACTTTATTCGTCTACCGAGGGCGTGACGGCAATACCACGAGTGTTTCCCTGCCTTGTTAAAATCCACCATGTTACTGTATCTTCTGCCAAGCCCGTGATTACCATACTCTGTCCTCCGGGTCCCCCCCAGGTAGTAAGTACCCATGGTACCGATGACCATTGACCCCTGTATCAAAAGACAGCACCACCAACGCCATGGTCAACAAAGGAAATTCGTCAAGGTCCCGCATGCTCCGTTCCATGCCGGCCTCGCCGGCCTGTGTGGGGACTCTACTTGGTAAGCCAGCCAAGGTAGTCGACCACAATGAGCGTCACCATGGCGTGGGGCGCGATGCGCACATAGTAGGTTCCGAAGCCGCGGTAGAAACGGAGCAGGCCCTCCTGCGCCGTCACCTTCTTGAAACAGTCCACCATGCCCTTGTAAGGGACCTTGCCGTCGGGTCCCTTCTGCTGCTTCTGCAGGCGCGTCTTGACAAAGTCGAAGGGCAGACTGAGGAAGGAGGCGAAGAAGCCGGCGATGGCGCTGGCCGTCAGGGTCTGGGTTCGGGCCGACCAGTTGGTGTGCGTCTTGAGCTGCTGCTTGGCTTCGGAGAAGCAGGCGAGCTGGCCCAGGTTGAGGGACATGGCCCGCACCACCGTGGGCGTGGCGCCGGCCCACAGAGCCCTCACGCCCTCGGAGCGGACAATGTGCGACAGGGCGTCGACGACCGACTTGTAGTTCTTGCGCTCGGCGAGAGGCTTGAGGCCGTCCGACTGCATCCGCACCAGCGCCAGGTCCGCGGGGTTGCCGACAAAGGCAGCAATGCCGCCCGCGGCCAGACCGGCTCCGGCTCGCTCGCTGAATCCGACTTGGGTGCCCTTCTCTTCCGCCCTCTTGGCCAGGTTCTTCATGAAGGTGTCAAAGAAACCCAGACGTGCCGTCGTGTACACGGCTTGGCGGAGCAGACCGGCCGACAAGCCCGTGTACAGGTCGAGGACCTTGCCCTGCGCCAGAATCTCCTTGGTCACGGAGATGGGAGTAGGCTTGGGGCCGGTGGCGACACCCTCGCCGGCGAGCTGAAGGCGAACCTTGATCATGTCGATGGGCTGGATGACCGTGGTGGCGACCATTCCCGAGGCGCCGCCGTTGAGGAAGGGCAAGGCGGCCTGCATGACGGGCGTGTGAAGGAAGTCGTTCTTCACGGCCGCGACGCTCTCGCTCGGCTTGCTCATCTTGGAACGGGCCGACTCGGCAGCCTGCTTGATTGGGTTGCTCATGATGGCGAGGTGGAAGACAAGAAAAGGCCGGACCAAGGCGGATAGCTGGACGAGTAGCTGTAAGAAGCGCGAGGACTAGAGGATACTGAATCACTTGTTAGCGACGGGACCAGGCCGTACATCCGCGGGCTTTTAATATCATTAGACAACACACGGCCATAGCAAGGGGCCGGCGACGGCGGCTATCAAGCTCCCCTTCGATATTGTTGGGTACCACAATGGCGCCATTGGCCCAGTCCGACATCTGACTTCCGAACGGTCCTTCACGACCTTCATGGCCGAGTCAGACGTTGAGCGGACCGCGCTGGGCAGCGGGCGTAATCGGAGCTGAAGGGTGGATAGGCCGTCCCGTCCAATAGGGTTTCTGACAGCCCTGCCTCAATCCGGCAGGAGGGGCCTTGGCCCCAGAACCACCCGTAGGGCCCGCCAGCGAGTCCCGAGCAGAAGGCGTCGAAGCGAGGTCGGCTCGTCAGGACGGGGGCCCTGGTTCAACAAGCAGAGGCCGCGCCGGGCCTGGGCAGATAACGTCGGTCCATACCCATGGGGTGGCACGGATCCAACAATTGAGCGGTGCCGGACGCGGTATGTAGCGACGCTGCAGGGGGGGGGGGGTCTTCCTCCCGGGTCCCATCCATGCCGTGGCGCGGCCATGCCATAAGGTAACTCAATCCCGCGGGCCATCCGCGGGATAAGATGCAGTAGGAAAGTTGCCGACTTACATTACGGGGGAGAGTGGGCACGCAGGACACAGGACGTCCGACGCCGGAAACGTAAGGGTGGATATTTAGGTACTAATGTAACTGACGGTCGGCGGGAGGGGGAGGCGAGAGGCGGGCGACGGAGGTGAAAGTGATGGCCGCGGGTGGGGGAGGGGGTTGTTGAAGTTGCGTATGCGCGCGCGTGCGTGGGTGCGTCGTCTATGTTGCGGGAGTATGACCGACAGGCACAGGAGACGTATATGTATTATCGTAGGCTCGGGAGAGGCAAGCAGACAGACAGGCAGGCAGAACCTGGGCGCTTTTTTGTAGGGAGCAGTTGAGGCAGTTTGGACGAGGCCCCATGGGTTTAGAGTTGAACCATGGGAGGCGCGATCGGCACGTTAAATCCCCCTCTCCTCCTCCCCTCCTCGTACCAGTAGTGTGTGTGTGTGTGTGCCCTTTCTTACCAATACGGCGCGCAGGCCCATCCGGGATGCTCTCTCCCCCCCCCTGTGTCACCGGACACTGGACGGACAGATGGAGGAGAGGGCAGAAGAGGAGAGAGCGATGGATGGATGGATGGGCGGTTGCGGTGGTGCCATTCATGCCGGCCCAGGGTGCGGGGATGGCGTCGTCGACCAACGACAGCGCATCTTGGACGACCACACCATCAACCTACTTACACACCAGCTGGGTGGTGTATCGGGATGGATCTGTATCTGTACTTGTGTCCCCATGCTCGCCGAGTTCCGCGCCGCTTGATATCCATCAGCTCCTTGGGCCTGGGCGCGTGGGAGGTTGCGCTGGCTGACTATGGGGTCTCTCGCTCTCGCGCGCTCTCTCTCTCTCTCTCTCTTTCACTGTCGTCTATTCTCCTCCCCTGCGCCGCCGGCGTCCGTATTGTCCGTCCGGGTCATACCTCCCCATCTACTAAGCGGGCGGTCGGTCGTGGGGGGAACATCAGTCAGCGCCGGAGGATGGGGACAAGCACCCGACCCATCATCTATCTACTTGTACTTACCTGCCTGCCCAAGGTAGGTGCTATTTGGATGCGACGCCGAGACGCGCATAGGCTATTGCTCCTGGTTTGCTTCTGTATCTGTAGGGTATTACTGGCACAGGTGTTTCACCCGAGTCCAGTACATCCATCCATCCTTCCATTTCCAGGATGGATGGGATTGATACTGGATACTTAGGTAGGTACCACCGGCAGGGCTCCGCCCCACTGCGAGCCGAAAGCATGAGATCCACTATTCATCCATTTGCGAGGGGGTTTTGGGGGAGTGGACGAGGTTAAACTGCCGCCAGCGCCCGCGATGCGCATCTATCCATCCATAGATCCGGTCGGCAAGGCGTCCCTTTTCTTCCATTCTCGCCCGCCAAGAACCGGCGCTGCTGTCGTGCTGCGTCAACAAGCGTGGGCTTCGATGTCACGTTTGGCTTCGCCCGTTCCTGAGTCCTCCTGCTTCTCATGGCTTGACAGGCTCACAGGCAGGTGGCTTCCCACGTTGCACCTCCAGCTTGGCTTCTAGATGGGGTGCCTGTCAGGGCATGGATGGAAGCCCCTCGGAGACGGCGCTGTCTCTCTCTCTCTCTCTCTCTCTCTCTCTGCTTGCGCCGCCGGCAGCAGAAGCACACACGGGTGGACTCGCGTGCCGTTTCCCCAGATTCGGCCCTCCCTCCCCTGCTCCCTCCCCATCCAGTCTCCATGTCCTGCCCCCATCCATGGAATGCGGGGTACGTGTTGGAGGGGTTGCTCATCCACTTACCCATCCACCTATCCAAAGAGGTCCACTACCATTGAAGGTACATAGCCCCGGTGACTAGTACCCAACTCCAGTTCTTGGGTACGTCATGCGACGACTGGGCCCCCATTCTATCGATACGCCGTCCGGGTTGGTTGGCAAGCACGGCGGCCACTTCCGTCGGCTCAGCGGGCAGGGGAGACTGTGCTGGCAGGCGGCGTATCCAATAAATGGTCTCGACTACGGGCATCCCAGGAACGCTTGCGCAAATGGTTTACATGGGGCAGGTTATTAGTCTTCCTCCTCCGAGCGCTGCCCCTCGAGCGCGTCCCGAAAATACCCACGGCGGCTACGGAGGTGTGGAGGCTGGGCCGAGGTGAAGTCATTCGGCAGCCGCCCACGCCGTCCGCCCCATTCGGAGAGGAACAAGCGCGGGGCATGGATAGAGATGAAACGTCCGTGGGTAAGAGGGGGGAGAATCAAGATGTACCTAAACATATGGTGCACATCACTGGAACAGACTACAATGAACGGGTATCTATCTCTCTGGGCGAGTGGAAGATCTCGGGTACGCAACCTGCGGGTGACTGGAAACTCGTTCGGTTCGGGCGAAAGGCGACATACCTCAGCCGAAGTATTGTACTTACCTACCTTAAACTATGCATGGGCCGCCTCTCACTACTGTTCCCTCGTTTCCGAGTTCATCCGGGTCTTGCCCACAAGATCAGCTCACACGGCGACTGGGACTCCTAGACTGCAAATGCATGTGGAGCAGGCATGTGTCAATCGACAAGCACTGGTCTCTCTCTCTCTCTCTCTCTGTCTGTTCATGTATCCAAGTAGCGCTACCTCACCACCCCGTCGACTGTCTCTCGGTTGACCACCCCTCGGCCAAAGTAAGCTCTTTATCTCACTAGTGCTCTCTTGGCAAGGCTGCCTGCCAGTGTGTGTCTCTTGTGGACAGATAGCCAATCGACTCGAGGACGCTTCACGGAGCCATGTCGGCATCGGTAGCCAATCGAAGTACGACGCGTCGCGGGGGCATGTCAGTATCGGATGAACCGCCTGAGGCTCGACAGCACCACCACCCCAGGCAATCCTAGGCGAGCTCAGGTAGCCAGGGGCCCAGGACCGTCCAACATCTACATACTATTTCTCTCCTAGCCTTTCCACCTCGAGAGACGCGAGAACATAGGCCGCGGACCCAAGGACGCTGTTGTACAGGATCGGTTGCCCGACATAGTACTTTCGGTGCACGCTTGTTAGCACCCACCGGGGTAGGGCAGGCCTCGCGAGCCCAGACAGAAAGGGAGGGGGAAGCTTGCTTACCTCGTAGGAAGCAGAAGAGTTGAGGCTGCAAACGGCGACGGTTCCATTGTAACCCAGCGTTCCGTTGGCGTTCCGGACCACAAACGTGTCCGACAGGTACTTCTGCGCCCGGGCCCCGATGCGCGACGCCGCCGCGGCCACGCCGGCGTCGGCCAAGTACCCCAGACGGGCCCCCTTCAGCAGCGCGTAGGCGAACATGGCGGTGCCGCTGGACTCGATGTAGTTCCTCTCGGCGCCCGGGCGGTCGAGGACCTGCCACCAGCCGCCGGTCGGCGGGTCGACGGCGGCGGCCAGGGCGGCGGCCAGGTCCCGGTACATGGCCAGGAGCGAGCCCCGGACCGCGCAGGCGCGCGCGGGGAGCAGCTCCAGCGTGTCGACCAAGGCCATGGCGAACCAGCCCAGGCTGCGCCCCCACGCGTGCCGGCTGGCGCCCGTGGCCGGGTCGGCCCAGACCGCCGTGCGGGAGTCGTCGTAGCCGTGCACCAGAAGCCCGGTTGAGGCGTTCCGGGTGTGGGCCCAGAGGAGGCCGAGTTGGTGGTTCACGTCGTCCAGCGCCTTGGCCGCGTCGGCGTCGCTGCCTTCGGCCCCCGCGGTGGTCGTGTATAGCGTGTAGAACGGGGCTAGCGAGTACATGCCGTCGAGGTAGCTCCAATTGGGGTAGACGTAATACCCTGCCGTCACCAGAATCAGAGTGTACGCTACGGATGACGTTGGGACTTGCGGACGGGCAGTCCTCCCCCCGTCTTGCCCACCTCCATTTCACATGAGTGTAAATTTTGGGGGGGGGGGGGGAGGGATTCCAAAGGAAGCGACAGCTCAGAGGCTTGAGTCCATTAGGGAAGAAGACCATGAAAGCAGCTTACAAAGTCCGCCCTCGGAGCTGCGGCGGTTCAAGTCAATGCTTTCGCGCAGGGCCTTCGCGGCGGCCCGAAAGCGGCCGGTGTCGTTGGTTTCCGGCGCCGCCGCCGCCAGGGCCAGCAGGGCGTTGCCGTTGGACAGGCGGTCCATGGGGTACGCGAGGGCGTCGCGGGTCGCGTTGCTCAGGAACGGCACCGCCGAGGCGGCGCTGTCGCGGAGGTACCCGCGGAGTGCGGCCGTCCGATGGTCGTCGGGGTACTGCTGGACGACGGCGGCGAAGGCCTTCTGCGTGAAGCCGGCCTGCAGCGCCTCGGACGCCCCGCCGCCGCCCGTCATGAGGCCCTGCTGACGCGACATGATGCTCGTCGCCATGTGGACGGAGGAGAGCCCGGCATCGTCCGGGGGGGGCGCCCCGGCAGCCTCGAGCAGCAGCGCGGCGGCGCCGACAGCGGTCTGGAGAGGGAACTTCATTACTTTATAGTCGGTTAATCTGGAGGAGCGCGAGACGGACGAAGCCCCAAGTATCCCCGATGCCCGGAAGCTGCGGGCTCAACAAGTGCTTACATCCATACCTATGTACTTATACTGTCTTACATCAGGGCCTGACGTTGGGTATTAGCGTCGAGCGTTGGTGGGTCGACACGACAATGACAGTGTTGGCATGGGAAATTACAGGCAACATTAGAGTTTGATACCTATAGGTGGAAAACCAAGAATCCGGCGAATTATAGCTATGCGGATCCTGGTTGAACCCCCTTTTCCTTTTTCCCAACCATAGATGGGGGGTGGAAGTACCCTCCTCCAAGCTTACTTACTTAAGTACCTAGGTTAGGTACTTTACCTACATCACAGTAGTATTGTATTTGACCACTAACGGACCGGCCCGTCTATAATGGATCTACTCATTCCCACCTTATACTTGCTATTGGTAACGCCTAAGCAAAGTAGCAACGATCCAGTACTTGTGCATTGCCACCCAGTAGTTACGCATCCCGATGCGTGAAGGTCCGAGGCTGATCGAGCCTGTGAAAACCACGCGCCGTGGTTTGCGACCCCATATCGCGCCGGCTGTGCTCTCGAGATCTCGAGTTCTCAGTTGGGTTCCTCGAATGACTCGGCCAGCTTTCGTTTACTGGCGGGTAGCGTCTGCCGCCTGTAAGGCCGGGATGAATTGGTGAAGAACCGGGGATCGGGTTCGGGTCCATATCTGGCCTCTCACCGGAAGGCTTTTGTGACGGCAGGCTAGGCCGTCACTGCGGCTCCGCGCCTTTCGTCTCAAGAAAAAAAAAAAAAAAAAAAAAAAAAAAAAAAAGAGAAAGGCCTTGGCGGACGTAGTCAGGGCCGCCGCCAACCATACAGGAACTATCTATCCCACGTTACGGACCCCACGCCGTTCTTGGCGCGGCACATCGCCGCCGATCCACACCGGGCTTGGCTCTTGGGAAAGCCGGACGGGGCAACTGGCCCTGAGAAGTGCCGGGCCAAGCCATTGGCTCTTGGAAGTGCCGGGCCAGGCCCAGATGCAGAACCACGGTATGGGAAACATCGGGCGTCTTATATAAGGGGCCTTTCAGCCGGACACCCATGAAGCAGAGAGACACCATCTCCTTAAACCCCCCTTCATCGGGAGACGCGCCGGGATGGGTTGGATTGTTACGGGTCGGCATAAATAGAATATACCGTCACCATGTCTTCACTCTCTCCCCCATGGTTGTCTGTCACGGTCCCAGGACCACGACATTGAAACACCGCTTTTTGGCATCGTCCCGTCAATCTCCGCACTCGCCCCCCACCCCGGAAAACGTCCCCCAGGGCCCAGCATGGTGTTGGCTAATTTACACGTATAGTCCTGTACCCCTCTGAAATGGTCATTACAGGCGGTCACAACCCATACAATACGGGTGAGGACCCGCACCACCCATCAATGACCCAACATCACGAAACTTGCATTAAAGCTCGCGTCCAGGCGGTGTCAAGTACGGCTCGGGCTACTGTGATGCCCAGTATCCCGTGGGAACCTGAATCAACGGGACGCTGAACACGGCGGGAAAGGGTGCTTGCTGCGAAGAAACGGATATTCTCGAGGTAAGGGGGGGGGGGGGGGGCCCTGCTCGCGGATAAAAGCCGTCAGTTGGCTCGCGCCCACCGCCCCCTCCCATTTTCTCCGCGACTGAGGAAAAAAGTATACTTGTCTACCGTAGCTGCGTACAGCGCTTGTGGACCAGGTTTACTCCATACGTACCGCGGAAGAAGGATACAAGCTGCATAAACTGCTCACCCTGAGGAACTATGATGATTTGCACAGTGAAAACCAATATCTAGGGACAGGAATACTTCCATCCATTAAACAAGCCATTCTTCACTTAGTATAGGGACCGCTATGGTAGGAGTCGCAGGGGAGTGATATATTCATAAACTGTCTGTGTATGCCTGACGCTTATTCTCTTCGGCCAAGCCTTCCAACGGCCTAAATCCAAGCGCTGTTACTCCCGAACCGAACTCAAGGGCGGGCGACGATGGCCCATGGTGGCATACAGCCCTGACGAACCCAGTTGGTTTACTCCGTTGGCATCATATCAGGGTCTCCCAACCTGTACTTGCCTTATGTCGATGGGCTCCTTCTGTTCTCTTTCAGCGCCCCGGTCCGGGTCCTCACCCTGGTCCTGGTCCTTCTTCTTTTTCTTCTTGTCCTGGCCCGGGACGAATTCGTAGAGCTCGGTCCTATGAACAGTGTTCTTAAAGTCGCACGTCTTGAAGTGGGTGCAAACTATATTCAGGGGCACGAGGATGTAGTGCGTCTGCCTTCGGTGGTTGCACCGCGGCCTGCTGCAGGTCCAGGCGACGGGTGGGCTCGGCTTGAGGCGCAGGGGGTGGCCGCAGTTGTAGACGAAGCTGCTCTTGATGCAGAAGCCGTCGCTGAGGGGGACGTAGGGGCCCTTCGCGGCCGGGTTCGGCAGGCCCGCGAGCTTGGCGACGCCCTGCCACAGCGAATCGGAGCCGGCCTCGATGGCGCGGCGCAGCAGGCCGGCCTGGCTTCCCTCGCCGCCGCCGCCGCCGCCGCCGCCCTCCGCCGCCGCTGCCGCCTGCGTGCGGCGCCTGATGGCACCACGGGTCGTCAGGCGGTCGGACAAGAAATTCGACGCCCGGAGCCCGAGGGCGCTGGTCGTCGTGGGTTGGGCCACCGGCGCAAAGGGGTTGATCGGATCGGTCCGTTCCCAGCCGCTCTCCAACCGGCAGCAGGCCGGGTGGTTTGGACAGTACTGGGTAAGGACGTGGGAGAAGTTACCCTCATGGTTGATCATCACCGTTACTCGGCACATGATGGCTGGCTATCTCGGTCGAGGGAGAAGCATATTATCCCAATGACGACGGAATGCCGCGGACGGTTCTTTCTGGACGTTTCCGGCCTCGGCTGTTGGGATCTTCGTGGGGATATTTACTTGCAGTTCGTTGAGGGGGGCGGGGAAGGGGGGGTTGCTTTGTATGAATGAAAGTGAAGTGGTGTTTGCAGGTCTGAACAACGCATCCAAGGCCGGGGGAAACAATGTAGTTGGGACGACGACCTGGACCGTTGTCGGTTTCCTCGTGCAAGCATATGTAAACGTGGATGGCCATAGTTGCTCCTGCTTTGTTTTATTGCGAAAGGGAAGAAAGTGGCCGATGAAGAAGGCAAGGCAGGCAAGACAGGCAAGGCAGGCAAAGCTGGCGAGGCAAAGCAGGCGAGGCAGGCAGCACCTCCATGCTACATTCACACTCCTCTCTGAGTAATTGCTTCCCAGCTTCTTTGCCTGCCTTGCAAAGTCGTGTAATACCACCCTTCCCCCTTTTCTTCCGAAGCAACCTTGGGTAAGGTTTTTGGGGCCGGATCACTGCACTTGGCCTCCAGGGTCACTTCTGCTCCTGGTTGATCAAAGCATAATTAAAAATTGGCAGCTCCAACACGCGCACCTGAACGAATACCGAATAATTCATGGAGATAAGGTAACAGATGCAATGGAAGGTCTTAATGCATTATCGACCCGCCGCTCTTGGCAGGGGGGCTCATAACGACTCTAGGGGTATTCTATTTCTAGCTTCGGAACAACCGCAGACCAGCCTCCTCGGCGTTGACACCGCCCATCTCCTCGTCCGAGGCCTCGTCCTCATCCAGCACCATCTTCTGGCCGAACAGGGTGCCGAAGAAGCGATCGATGGCATGCTGTTCCCATTGCCTGCGGTCCTCGGACGCCATGAAATTCTGCAGCTTCTCGTGGACACCAAACCGCATCTTTCGGCCCTTGCTGGCCTTGGTATCGACGTGCTTCTTGGTCTTGGCTTCCTTCGCCGCAGCGAAGCGGATGGTGGCGGCCTGGCCCCCTCCGGTAGACGTGTCGGCTGAGCGCTGGTCCACTAGCTCCTTGAGCAGGAGCTGGTAGAAATCAGCATCGTCGTAGATGTTCGGGTCCTTGCCGACTTTCTTGGCGGCCTGCGTCGGCGCGCATGACCGCGGGGTTTGCGTCCGTGATACCAGCCTTTCGGTGTCTTGCATCTGATTTTCCAGCACCGTCGTCAGGGAAGTCTCGGCCGGCTTGTTGGTTGCGCCGGTAACCCGCACTTTCTTGACCTTGTTGGACCATTCGTCCAAGACTCTTTTGCGGCGCACAACTGCCTCGCGCTCGAGCTCCTGCATTTTCGCCCAGATATCGTCGCTGGAGTCGGTTGTCTCCACGCTGCGTTTCCGTTTCTGGCCGGCGCCGGGTCCCATATCAACGCGGAATTGGTCAATCGCGTTCCACAGCTTAACGGCAGCTGCCTCGGCCGCCTCGTATGGCTCGCTTTCGTCCGTTTCCTCAACCGTCGGGAGCGTGTTGACGGCCACAAGAGACTTCTGTAGGCGGATACGGATATTGAGGGCGGCATCGAACCCTTGACGTTGTTTGCGGGCCGCTCGCCCTTTAGTGACATCCTTCTCGATTGACTTGGCCAGCGTGTCGAGAACGTTGCGTTGCCCAGCTCCAGCATCGAAAAAGCCTGCTTCGCCAGACCCCGAGGACTTCTTTGACTTTTTCGCCGGACCAGCATCAGAATCTTCCTCATCGTCCTCGTCCTCGTCGCTGCCGTCGCTGTCTTCCTGGTCCTCGTCGTCCTCGGCCGAAGAAGCTTCCTCGCCATCCATCATATCCTCGTCCTCGTCACCTTCCTCCTCTTCGGACTCGGATCCACCGAGATCGTCGATCAGGCCGTCCAGACCATCATCTTCGTCGTCCTCGGCGTCATCAGACTCCTCGGCCTCGTCGTCCAGGAAGTCGGCCGCGGTGGGTCGTTTTACCCTCTTGCCCTTGTTGGGTATGGCCTGGGAGCTGCCCCTGAAAGTGTACTTGGCAAATCTTTCTTCGTCGGAGGAACCAAGCGCATCATCGCTGGGAATCTCGGCATCGGCGTCATGCTTCAGCTGGTCTTTCTCAAGGTCCGCGGTCTCGGGGTCGTCAAACTCCTCGTCTTCATCGTCGTCCTCGTCGTCGTCGTCCTCATCGTCCTCCAGTTCCTCCGCGGCGTCATCGAAGTCTTCCGAGCCAGAGTCGGACCACTGATCCAGCGCATCGCGGCTCACTTTCGCACCGCTGTATTGCTTGCCCAGCGTCGGCGCCTGGTTTCGAAGTTTTGACTTTCCGACTGCGACATACTGTTTCCATGAATGAGCATGCGCCCTCGGGGGGGTTCACTGTGGGGTCAAAGAGAAGGAAGGGCTTGACGACGTACGTGCTCCGTGCCAGTCTGGTCGTCAGCACCCTCGCTGTCGCTGGCGTTTTCGTCGTCAGAGGGCGGCGCATCCTCGGGGTCGTAGTCTGGGAGTCGGGGTTAGCAGGGCGGCGCGCAAGACTGCCAGCCAAAGCAGACGAACCTTTGGCGGGCTTCTCGTCCCATTCGGCGAAGCGCTTCGGCGCTTTCGTGAGTTTGGCCATGATGCAGGGCCGCGCGTGTAAATCCTCGCAGAATATGGGCTACAAGCAAGCAAACAAGCAAGTTCCCGCCGCCGACGAGCTTTCCCAATTCCTCAGAAGTTTTCAAAATTTCAGCGGGGCTTATCTAATCTCCACACGCGCTACAGCGGCCGAGCCGCCCACCAGAACCCTGCAGGCGCAAGCAGGGGGAACAATTTTATAGACGGGCCTGAACTAACACTTCCGTCATGAATGTACATGTACCTCCAGATGGTCACTACATGTATGGGATGTTAGTACCTAACGTTCACTTGTATAGAGGTCACCAATCAAACTCCACCACGGCTCACAGTGGCTTCGTGATATCAACCAAAAGACGTGCATCATAGGCCGCGACACCACTGGGCTTATTGTCACGTTCCGTCGTCGGCTAGCACACGCACTTAAAAACTTGGGTATCGGCAAAGATGACTTCAAGACCAGCCGCATCACGGCTCTTCCATACGATTAGAGCTCTGCAGCATGAGAACCCCCTAGTAAGCCCGCTCGCTATACCACCCCCCCACGCTACCGGGGGCCCCCGTGTAACTGAACCGAACAGGGCCTTCCGCGATCCGGTTCCATCCCCCGCATGCAGCGCGGCCTGCCGGAGCGACGGCCGATCAAGGATGTGAAGAAGGTGGTGGCCGTGTCGTCGGCCAAAGGCGGCGTGGGCAAGAGCACCGTTGCAGGTTCGCCTACCGCGCGCATGCACACCCATGCATGTTTTTTTTTCTCTCTTCGACTTACCTGCAGAGGTTGATCACGATGGTGTAGCAAATCTCGCCCTGGCCTTCGCCCGCCAGGGCCACCGTACCGGCATTCTGGACACGGACATCTTCGGGCCCTCGATCCCGACCTTGTTCAACCTGTCCGGGGAGCCACGCTTGTCCTCGAGTACGTACTTACCTACGCCGCCGCCGTCGTCGTCGCGGGTTTCGCACGGGGAAGAGCACGGGGGCGGTGGAAGACGGGGGAAAGGGCGTTATGAAGTAGAGACTAATGCCACCCCCGGCCAGACAACCAACTCCTGCCCCTCTCCAACTACGGCGTCAAGACCATGTCGATGGGCTACCTCGTGGGCGAGGATGCACCCGTCGTCTGGCGCGGCCTCATGGTCATGAAGGCGCTGCAGCAGCTCCTGCACGAGGTCGAATGGGGCGGCCTGGACGTCCTTGTCCTCGACCTGCCCCCGGGGACCGGCGATACGCAGCTCAGCGTCACGCAGCAGATTGTGCTCGATGGTAACGTGTCACGCGCGCCCCCTTCCCCCCCGCCAGAGTCTTCGTCGTCTGATATTCCCCACGCTCCAGGCTCCATCATCGTCACCACGCCGCACACCCTGGCGGTCAAGGACGCCGTCAAGGGCATCAACATGTTCAAAAAGGTCAACGTGCCCCTCCTCGGCCTGGTGCAGAACATGTCGCTCTTCAACTGCCCGCACTGCCACCACGACACGGCCGTGTTCGGCTCCAGCGACCGGGTGCGCCAGATCTGCGCCCGGGAGTCCATCGACGTGCTGGGCGACATTCCCCTGCACCAAAGCATCGGCGACGACGGCGAGCAGGGCAGGCCCACCGTGGTTGCCGAGCCCGAGAGCGCGAGGGCACAGGCTTTCATGGGAATCGCCCAGAGCATTGGACGCAAGATTCGCCTGTAGGTGCTTGCGGGTGCAAAAGGCAGCCATGCGGATGGAGGCGGGAGCTGAATGCGAAAGAAAGAGAGGGAAAAATAAACACACGGGATCGTGAAGGGCTGTATTCCTAGCTTGACTATCTCAGACACACGGCAACTGCCGGCCATGCCGTCGGGGGTCGAGGGTCCCCATCGAATCGAAAATATAAAAGGGTCACATAAAGGACAAGCCACCGCATGAACGCCGTTGAATGCTGGTACCCCTGAAACTCCATCCCCGTGGTGCTGATAGCGAAGAGACGGCCCATTCCCCTCGAATAAGACCTATAGGCCGTGTTAGTGGCATCTCCTAATCCAGTTCCTCGTTGGCTTGGTAGATGTGGCGCGTGCGGGTCGGGTCCTTGCGCATGGTCTGTCCCGAACCCGTAAAACCAACTGCCCACCCAACGCGTTAGCCTGTATTCATGGCAGCCCGAATGGGCGCAAAAAGGGGGGCGGCGAGCCTACCTCTACCGTGGACGCCGTCAGGGGTCCGGAACATGCTGTCTTTCTTGCTCTTGGTGGCCTTGGCAAACTTGGACTTGGTGTTGAACTCCTGCCACTTGTTCTTGCCGGCCTCGAGCTCCTTGGTGGCCTTGATCTTCTTGAACTTGGGCTTCGCCTCGTCGGCGGGCTTCTCGGCGGCTTCGCGGTTCTTCTGGGCCAGCTCGGGATTGATGCTAGCGGCGGCTGAGATGACGCCGGGGGCGGTGCTGGGGGGCGGCGGCGCGGGCTGCGCGGGGGCGGCCGAGGGGGCGCTGCCCTGCACGGGGGTACCGTCGGCCTTGCGCTTGTTGCTGTTATTGCTGCTGTTGTTGTTGTTGTTGGCCATGGGGCGGATGTCCTTGGCGCGCAGCTGCTCCGTCTCGTCGTAGCTCTTGAACTTGACGATGTAGATGGGGTCCGTCGACGAGCCCGTGATGGAGGTGATGCGCGCGGCGTAGAAGCCCTTGTCGCCCGACACCCACTTGGCCATGACGCTGTCGTTCACCTGGTAGCGGACGGGCCCGGCGTCGCCGTCCTTGTCGTCGGGCGGCGGCGCGGGCGCCTTCTTGAAGGCCGGGTGGTTCTCACGCGACCATTTCTCCTGCGCGGGGGGTGGCGAGGGCTCCTTGGCCCGGGGCGGTGCTGCTGCTGGTGCAGGCTTCAGTTCAGCAAGTGTTTCGTTCAGCAGGTTGAGTGCGTCGTCTAACTCAGTTTTCAGGTCGAGAAGCTCGGCATTGCCTGGGTCATCTCGGAGACCAGCATTCACCACGTCGAGCTGCGCGCGGTGGCGGTTAGCCGGGGCGCCAGAAGGGCCGAAGGAGGGACGAGGGCGCGACTGACCTGTTCTTGGTACTGCTTGATGTCATCTTGGAGACTTGCGATGTCGGCCATTTTGGCTGGGCGCTGGCGAAACTGGTGGTTGTAGAATAGGAATGCTCCTGTGACGTGACGGGACGATGGGCGTGGGTGATAGACAATAGCGTTTATTAGATGCCGGTGGAGGATGGAATGGAGAACTGCGCTACGCACGGGCAACCTATCCGCTTAGTAAGTAATCGACTCTAATGGATTGAGGCGCCTTTGCCCATTTCCCCACTACCTAGGAATCACCTACGATCGAGGTAAAAAGACCCCCACGATAGATGCCCAGTAAGCCCGTCAGGTCTATCTACGGTAGGTCGACCCTGTCGCCGATTTCTTTCGTGAATCTACTTATCCATCGCCTGCTCCATCATATAAACCGACTCCCACCGTTATCTCAGACTCATGATGTTCATCTGGGTACAGAGGCAAAGAAGTTAGATACCCGCTCATTTGACAGCTGTCCGCTACGGCACTGCGGAAAGGTATGGCGAACCTCCGGGGTGGTGTTGTCCTACCGATTCCGGAAGTTCGCCTATTGCCGACTCGTGGCAGTCCGCCGGATGAAGCCGTTCCCGGAGCACCTCTTTTATTTTGTACCCGGGGGAAATTGTTTGCGCAGCAGAACACGACGTCGTCCGACTGCCTTACCCACCTGCTGTCTACCTAAGGTAAGTAAGTATTCAGGTAGGTACTTGGCAGACACTCTGAATGCAGAGGAGAGTCCTATCTTTCCTGGCCGATAGATGGCTCCTAACAAAGGAAATAACCCCACCAGACCGGCTATATGAAAACAAGATCGTGGGATTGGATCCATATTCATCCAAGACCCCATCGTCTGTCTCCATGGGGTGGTCAACTAATGCGGGACATGGTCGCCACTGACAGCACTAGCCCCTCTTTCCCCTCAGTGACCCTCGCTGCCTCGCTGCCTCGTGACGAGGAAACCCCTACTTCGGCTCCGGCTGGTTTATAGCATCTATTATAAATAGAAGGTCATAAAGCCGGCATTGGGCGTTTGGCAAGCGTATCCCGAGTGTGCATTTCCTACATACCTGTTTGAAGCCGATTTCCGCCTCGACCCGCTAACGCAGCATTGGCGCTTGTTCCACCCCTACCTTACACACTCGTGCACACACAGTCACAGCTTTCGCCGCATCTCGCCATGTCTTCAGCACGGCCGTACGAGGGGAAACTCGGCATCGTCACCGGCGGATCGAGAGGTAAGAGAGGCCGCACGGCTGTCCTTCCCGCCCGGCACGTGTGGTAACGGGCGAACGCCCCCTCCCCTCACCGCAGGCATCGGAGCCGCCGTCGTGCGGCGTTTGGCGGCCAAGGGCTGCAACCTCCTGGTGGCCTACACCTCGGAATCGTCGACGGAGCCCACCAAGGCGCTCTGCCGCGAGCTCGCGGCCGCGCACGGCGTCCGGTGCGCCCACGTGCGGGCCGACCTGGCGGAGCCGGCGGCGGCGGCGGCGGCGATCCGGCAGGCGGCGCAGGACTTCTTCGCCAGCTACCGCGGCGCCGACGGCGCGGCGGCGGCGGCGGCGCAGGTCGACATCCTCGTGAACAACGCGGGCGTGGCGTCGAACCAGCACCTCAACGACGCCGAGCGGGGGCCCATCGCGGCCGACGAGTTCCGGCGCGTGTACGACGTCAACGTGCTGGCGCCGCTGCTGGTGACGCAGGCGCTCGCGGCGCTGCTGCCGCGCGACGGCAGCGGCCGCGTCGTCAACGTGTCGAGCGTGTCGTCGTCCATCGGCTACGAGGGCCAGTCCGTGTACGCCGGCACCAAGGCGGCCCTCGAGGCCATGACGCGCTGCTGGAGCCGCGAGCTGGCCGCCCGCGCCACCGTCAACGCCGTCAACCCCGGCCCCGCCTGGGGCGACATGTACGCCGCCGCCGGCCCCCAGTTCTGGAAGATCAACCAGCCCTACGTCGACGCCGCCCCCCTGGCCCGCTACGACGGCGACCCCGCCGTCAAGGCCAAGGCCGGCCCCGCCGACGCCGACCGCTTCGACGACATCGTCCGCAACGGCATGGGCGGCCGCCGCCCCGGCTTCACCGACGAGATCGCCGGCACCATCGACATGCTCTGCTCCGCCGAGGCCGGCTGGACCACGGGCAGTGTCGTCTGTGCCAACGGCGGCATGAAGATGTCCATCGCATAGGGGCAGCGTGGGCTTCGGGCTCCAAGGGGGGCGGGGTGGTGTGGCTTACTGAAGACTAGCGATACGAATTTTGGTGAACAGGCCTGGTTCAGTGCTCCTTTTACAGCAGAACAGGAACCTGTGATCATTGGGTATTATACTAGTGTCTTGTGTACCTAGAAGACAGCTATTCAACTCCATCGCCTGGTCTGACTGCTTGATACAAAATACACAAGAACAACGATCTCATAACCCCGCGGGGACCGAGTAGCACGTGGCCCGGTCTAGCGGGCGTGGGCGTGGTTCCAGAGCTTCTTGTAGCGCACGACCTCGGTGCCGTCCTCGTCGACGTGGCGCTCGGCGACGATGCGGTAGCCGCCGACGGCGGGCCAGATCTTGGTCCAGCAGAGCCAGTAGACGGCGCCGAGCAGCAGCACGCCGACGCCGACGACGGGGAACACGTAGAAGGGGTAGCCCTCGGCGTTCCAGTCGCCCTCGGGCGGGATGAAGGGCACGAGGGCCAGGAAGAGCATGGCCAGCAGGTAGAGGACCGTCACGGGCGGCCACGAGCGCCACGGCGACGACCAGTTCTCCGCCCTGCGGAACTGCAGGTACAGCAGGCCCCCGGCCACGAACGCGTTGATCCACGCGCCCGGGTAGGTGTACAGGTTGACGATGAAGTTGTACGCGGTGCCCGCGGGCGGGGCCACCAGGATGATGACGGTCACAATCCAGTGGAGGAACAACTACAACGGCAGGGTTAGCAGGCCCGGAAATCAACTGTGCCAGAGGGAAAGGGGGGGGGGTTGACGTACGGCCGCGGCGGGGGCGTTGAAAGGCTTGACGGACGCCCAGAAACGGCTAAAGGGCAGCAGGCCCTCCTTGCCGAACTCCTGGTTCAGGCGGGCGTGGGCGAAGCTCACGGCCAGCACGTTGCCCATATTGCTCAGGGCGACGAAGACGGGCAGGCTGCGGGCGGCGGTGCCGGTGCCGAAGACGTTGCGGAAGAAGACGCCAGCCACGATGACCTCGGAGCCGGCGAGCTCCTCCTTGGGGATGGCGGCGAAGTAGGCGATGTTGGCGAGCACGTAGAGGACGGTGACGCCGCCGATGGCGAGGGGCGCGGCGATGGCGAGGGTGCGGCGGGGGTGGCGCAGCTCGCCGAGGACGTAGTTGGCGTTCTCCCAGCCCTTGTAGCTGTAGACGACGCTGAGCAGGGCCGACGAGTAGGCGTAGGCGCCGCCGCCGCCGTAGCCGGGGCCGCGGGCGAGGGCGAAGGCGTCGTCGAAGTTGCGGGGGTCGGGCACGAGGCGGCGGCCGGCGAGGGCGGCGAAGCCGGCGCCGACGATGACGAGCAGCACCACGACCTTGAAGACGCCGAGCACGTTGACGAGGCGCAGGCCCCAGCGCGGCAGGCAGGCGTGCAGCGCGACGGCGAAGGTGACGCAGGCGACGCCGATGGCCCGCGCCGGCCAGCCGTCGGTCGACCCGGCGCCGCCGGCCGCCGCCAGCAGCACGTAGCGCCCGAAGGCGAGCGAGTTGCCCGACGAGAAGCCCAGCAGGATCATCTGCGCCGCCAGCACGCACGTCGCCAGGTACCGCGGCCGCCGGTACACGCGCTCGAGGTAGTTCTTCTCGCCGCCCGAGCGCGGGATCGCCAGCCCGAACTCGAGGAACACGCTGAGCCCCGCGAACGTGAGGACGCCGCCGACGACCCAGAGCATCAGGCACACGCCGACAGACCCCGTCGCCGCGAAGACGGACGACGGCGTCGAGAAAACTGTCCCACCCGCTCCCGCGTTAGCCGGGGCCCGTTCCGTGCCGGAGGGGGGGGGGGGGGGGGGGACGCGACGGTGTGCGCCGCCGCCGCCGCCGACGTATGTACGTACTTCCGGTGCCAATCATCTTGTTCAGGATCAGGAACACGGCGCCCGTGATGCCGATCTTCCTCGACTCGGAGTAGTGGATATGCTGCACGGCCTGCGTCTCCGCGGCCCCGTCGGCCGAGCCGTCGTCGTCCGGGCTGCCCGGCGCCGCCGCCCTCACGTCGGGGTCTCGGCTCTTGTCGTAGGCCATCATCTCGAGACGGGGCGAGGCGCTGTTCCGGAATCTGCACGGTGCGATACAGAGCGGCTCAAGCACGTCGACGCATCGGGCCTTTCTCCTCCATTTATACGGGAGATCTGCATTCTTTTTTTCCTTCCTCGACCGAGCCTCCAGCTCTTCCCAGTGTCTCGATGCGGCAGTTGCGAAGTGATACGGTAAAGCGGGGGTCTTGCGCCATCGCCCCGGACGGTCTGGGCGCGCTTTTGGCAGTGTTACCATTCGCCCAATCATGCATACTTTGTCTTGGCCGGCACTATGAGGACACCCAAACCCAGTATCACGAAAGCCCATACGTGCAAGTGTCTATCTTGCCCAGCCGAGCTTTCTGGGCACGTGCTTTGTCCTCGCTTAGACGACTGATTGCACTGGTGGCAAGTCACCTCCCATGCGGCCGTGTCTTGCGGCTTGGCGAGAACGCAGCCTCCATCCCATGATTTGCTCCAGTGTAACCGTGGCAGTCTTGCGGGTAATGTATTTATGTAGAATCTAAAGATATATAAGTATGTATAGCCCTACCTACCTATACTACGCTTGTTTGTACGTGGCCCCCCTCTAGCTGCGTAAGTAGGTACTATTATAGTTTCGCCTTGCCCTCGCTCAGCTCTCTAAACTCCTTCTCGGTAAAAGGCACGTAGGACGAGCCCTTGCCGTTCTCACTGATCCAGAACAGGGGATCACCCTTGACCTTGGACGGGTCGATCCCCTCATTCTTCAGCGGCACCTTGTTCTGCTTGTTATTGTGCGTCGCCGATCGCTCCTTGATCTGCCGGACGAAAATCGGCACAGCGTACTTGGGCAGGTGGGTGCGCGCATGCCTGGGAACGGTTAGCGGTGCGGTCGCAGCAATCGCCGGCGGCTGGGAGCTTACTTCAAGAGCCCGTCGTAGTCGAACGACTTGGCAGTCGGCTCGATATAGATCGCAACCATGCCGGCCTTGCCGTCGTGGCCCGGCAGTCCTACGCCGTACACGGTGGCCTCGAGCACTCCTGGGTAGCGCCCAATCACCTCGGATACCTCGGCGGTGGAAACGTTCTCGCCCTTCCATCTGAATGTATCACCGAGTCTGTTTGCCCGTTAATAACCGTTGATCCCGGTTGTGTGGGATACCACATACCTGTCCATGAAGAACCACCGTCCATCGTTGTCCCGCCTCAGCGCATCGCCAGTCCGGTAGTATGTATCTCCCTTCTTGAAGACGTTGTGTACGAACTTCTTGTCCGTGGCCTCCTGGTTTTTGTGGTAGCCCACGAAGGGTGGAGTGTAGGGGTTAGGCTGCGCCACGAGGATCTCGCCGCCCTGTTCGTATGGCACTCTCTTGGCGAACCCCGTTTTCGGGTCTCGAGCAATCTCGCCCGTGTCCGTGTCGATTTCGACGGGGATGAAGACGTTGTGGTACCTGTTGCGCAAGAGGAGGCCGTGGTGACCGACGGCATGGGCGAGGAAGTCGCCGCGTGCCGGGTTGTCCAGCGACAACACGCCCTCGGTGCTGTTGAAGAACTCGAAGATGCGCGTAATCCCAAAGCGGTCGCGGAACGCCTTCCAAACGTCGGGGCGTAGCCCGTTCCCGTAGATGGAGTGGACATTGTGGTCTTTATCCCGGGGAGAAGGCGGCGCTGCCAGCAAGTAGCGGACAGTCTCGCCCACATACACGAACCACGTAGCCTTCGAGTCTCGAATGTCGTCCCAGAAGCGCGAGGCACTGAACTTGGGGGCCAGACAGAGCGTGGTTCCAAGCTAAGCAAAACGTTAGCAAAGGGAAATCTACTTGACTGCCTCAAGTGCGAAAGAGACGTACCAGAATCTGCGTCATGCCGCTAATGGCGCCTGTACCGTGGTAAAGCGGCTGGAAGTGGTCAGCGCCCTCTGGGCATCACGCTCTCTCAAACCGTCTTACCATGCAATCGTAGTACCGCTCGTTCTCGCCATCGACATACGCGAGGCCGCATTCTCTCTGTCTGCTGTCAGCGTATAGATCCACGGCACGCGTGCCATCGGGCGGGGAAAGGGGGAGGGAAAGACTTACGCTCACTCCGTGGAAGAAGCCAGCCGCCCCAGGAATGATGCAAGCTTTGGGCAAACCGGTCGTTCCACTGCCATTTTCGTTTTAGCTTGTAGGTCCGTGGAACGCATGCATGCGCACATACCTGGTGTAGAAGAGGCCAAAGGGCGACTTGGGGGTGACGCCGGCTCTCAGCTCGTCGGCCGGCCGTTCGCCCTTCATGGCGGCGATCTCGGTCTTGGCCTCGGCCAGCTTCACCACGGTGACGCCCTTGGCGGCCAGCTCCTCCTGGACCTCGTCTATCCTCTCGAGCAGCTCCGGGCGGCCGTCGGCCAGGATGATGGGGCACTCGGCGATGCCCAAGCAGTGCAGCAGGGCGGCCTTGCTCAGGTTGTGGTTGATCATGGCGGGGGCGGCGCCGACGGCGAAGAGGCCGAGCCAGGCGAAGAGGAAATCCGGGCTGTTGGCCATGAACAGGGCCACCAGGTCGCCGGGCTTGACGCCCCGGGCCAGGAAGAACTGGGCGTACTGGCAGGCGCGGTGGTAGGCCTCAGCGAAGGTGTAGCTCCGCGGGCGCCACCAGATGCACTCGGCATTGGGCTTCTGCTGCGCATGGCGCTCGAAGAAGTACCATTGCGAGACTCGCTTCTCCCTCACTGAGCGTGGCGGCGGGGGGTTAGCGGACGTTCCGGAGCCCCATGGCGCAAAAGCGCGCGCGCGCGCGCAAGCACTCACCGGCTTGTTCCAGCAGCTTGGCGGCCTTCTTCCTGCCGCGGATGATTTTCCAGTCCTGGCGGATGTGGTATTTGGCGTCCAGATAGGAGAGGCCCGCGGTGGTGGCGGCGGCGGATGCCACTGCTGCTTGCGGGAGAAGGGATCGCCAGCGTCAGCGTCGGTGTTTGCCAAAGCGTTCGGAGAGTTCGTTTGGACGGGGCAGTGCATGCGCGCAGGCGTGCGTGCGTGCGTGCGCCGGTGGCCGACCTACTTACCTAGAGCTGCCATCTTAAGTTCGATCACCAAGGGGTTTGCCGAACTAAGGGGAATTGGGCCAATGCTTCTTCTTCGACAACGGCCTAGGTACGATTCGAGGGGGGGGAAGTGGCGTCGTAGTTCCCGATCTGCGTCGCGCGCTCTCCAGATACAAATAGCAGCAAAACGCCCGGTCGTCCCGTTCGGTCGCGCGAGCACGAGAATGAGGTCCTTTCAATCAACGACAGATAGATAGATAGATACACACTGGTGATGCGAGAGCGCCCGCGTAGAAACGTTGGCCGCCCGCCGCTTCTTGTTGGCTCCGGTTGAATGGGAGGGAATGACCTCGGGCTGCTTATCGATAGCGGCTGAGGCATCGCCCGCGGCAGTTAACGGGGGGTCTCGATGGAGGCCGACGGGCCTTTGGAGCAAATGGATGAGCCGCCCATCCCACGCTGCCAAGAGATGCTACTGTGTAGATTGAACGGGAGCCCCGGTTTCCCCACGTCCTCTCCCGTGCTCTGCTAAGTACCCTATCCCCTGGGCGCCCTGGGTAATGCCGGTATCTTTGCCAGCCCCCCCTCGGTATCGGTTATAGGCGGTTAATTAATGGTCCTCGGGTAACCCCAACCCAGTCAGTCAGCCACTGAAACCAAGAGGTAAGGTACCTGCCTGTTGGTTGTTGGCCAACCTCAAACCCACGGCGACGTCGCGGCCGACAGTCCGAATATGTCATTCGTTGTCTTTCTCCGAGGCACGGGGTACTGGATTGACTGCGTCGCAGCTCAAGGGACAGACAAGCCGAAAGGTAAACCAACCATGGAACCCATGCTGCCCCTATTGCACCATACATTCATGCCTATGTCATGGAGGTAAGTACTCACATAAGTACATAGGTACGTGACCTAAGCCTCACCTCTCCAGCGAGACAGCAGTTTCGTGATAGTGTCAAGGGCCGCCTGTTGCACTTAGTAATCCTGAATCTTGCTATCCCTGTCCTCTCGCAAGTGGTTGGCAAGTACTATGTAAAGATGGATAAACCGACGAAAGAGATAAAACAGACACCTTGTGGTTTTTATGCGGCGAACTGGAGAAGGATATCCACCAAGCACCGACCCTACCCACATTGCTTACCACCGAGTCTGATGTAGAAAGCAACGTATGTTTCCGTAACAATCTTCTACGAGGTCACACACACAAGCACCGAGTCGCACACCGCCCCCACGTGCTCTTTTGCTCTTTCTCGCTATTTTCTTGCAACCGAATCAGATGAAGCGTTTCCGGGGACATTCTGATGACCCGGAGGGGGGTCTCGGATAGCGTGCAAACGACTGCAGATTTTCAGATCGAGATTATCATGGTTTCCCTGGAACATGGAAGAACAAGACCCATCTCCGTGCCTCCCGACCCCGTCTCGATCAATATCCAGCTCGCACTACTGCGAGATGACTCGTCCGCCTGAGGCCCACCCTCCTCCAGAAAAGACCCCAAACTTCCCACCCCCGAGAGGGGGGTTTCTTTGGCGCCTCGTGGCTCCTCATCCCACCCCCCCCCCCCCCTTTCAACTTCAACTCCCAAAGGGTATCGAATAGTATCAACTCGCAGAAAATCAGAAAGGTGAAATAAGCCTCTCTCCGTATGGTATCATCAAAACAGCCCCGCCGACCCTGCAGCCCCAGAGACCATCCCTGCCACGGTCCCCAGCACCGCGGCGGCGACGACCCACGCCCGGCCCGGCGGCCGCGGCCCGGCGCCGCCGCGGCTGCCGCGCTCGACGACGGCGCCCGTCACGGCGTCGACCTCCTCGCCGGTGGGGTAGCGGATGTTGTAGACGGGGGCGCCGGCGAGGGCGTCGGGGCGGCCGAGGGGGCTGGGGCAGGTGGGCTGGTTGGCGGCGGCGGGGAAGCCGGGGGGCAGGTCGCAGGCCTCGTCGCGGCCCCAGGCGCAGAGGGGGTCGAGGACGTTGTAGAGGGCGTGGCGGCGCGCGACCCAGCTGCCGGGGCGGCCCGCGACGCAGGCGGCCAGGAAGTTGACGCTGTTGGCGGCGCTGAGGGGCAGCCGCCCGCCCGGCGTGCGCAGCAGCCCGCCGCACGCCTCGGCCGGCCGCCGCCGCCACGTCGCCGCCACCGCGCCGCCCGCCGTCGGCCGCTCCCGCGCCGACGCCCCCGTCTGCAGGTAGTTCCACGCGTCGTACGAGATGTCGTAGGCCCCCTGCGACTGGTCCACCCGCAGCAGCGTCACCGTGCGCTCCCCCAGCGCCACCTCGACGCACACGTCGTCGCAGTCCACCGCCGCCGGCCAGTACGCGATGCGGTTCGTGTCCACCTTGCAACCCAGCACGCCGACCGACGACGAGTAGCTGTCGTGCGGCGTCACCCAGACCGTGCCGCCGGCCGCCGCGTCGTCGTCGTCGGCCGCCGCCGCCGCCGCCGCCGTCGCCCACAGCGCCGCGGACCACCGCAGCGCGAGCGGAACGGCGACGCGAAGGAGGCGCATCGTTGGAAAGAGAAAGAGGGGATTCGGGGACGTGCGTGTCCGTCGGGGAAGCAAATAAGACGCAGAAAAAGCAAGGAGTGAATCAAATGAATGGAATGCGACGACAGGCTAGGATAAGTAGACTGTGCGTGTGCTAATGGTGTAAGGAATGAATGGCATGCCGAGCAGGCCTCTGCGGCGGCGGGCGTGGTCAACAAAGAATATCCGCCATCGCGGACCCGAAGATCTCTCGTACTCGGTCTGGGGAAGGGAAGGGGGAAAAAACACGGGCGCATGGTGCTGAGTGTTGTAGGTTGTCTTCGTGAGATTGGATGGCGGTTAGCCCCACTCGCTCGCGGCCCCCCTGGCGGTAACAGACGACGTACCTCATACATTCCATCCATACTTACATACATGGATCTATTGGATCTTTGAGCCGCCCATATAAAGTACTTACCGCCGCCTACCACCTCCCCGGGACTCTGGGTCGTCTCGTTGGTACATCTCCACCGTGCTGCATGTCAGGTAGATCGATCGTTAGTTGCGTACGTCGCGCTGGATGCCAAAGTCTGAGTTTCATTCGACGCCGTTTCCGTCACTGGCCCCTGCTTGTGGTCACACAATCCCATTCCATCTCACGCTGTCTTACGCCTACAGGCCGGGCCCTCAGCCTCGTGCTTTGCGATGCTGGCGCCCACGTGGCGGCCCTGTCGACTCGCTCTGCCTGCCGTCCTCGCTGGGAAGGGGGGGCATGAAAGGTTTCGGCACATGTGGCAATCCGTGTATAATCCCGAGTACCAGCACCATGGAGGCTGCTCATGTACGCGCTGTTGGCAGGGCCCGGTTAAATCAAACAAACGCTACGGCCGGTCTCGCAAGCGACAGCAACCCGTGCAACTGGCAGTGCCATGAGGCCGAGCGGCCTTGGGAGCATAATCTGGAAATGATTCTCAACCCGGCCCCTTCAACTCAACTCCCACCGTGCTCTCTTGGCTGGCCCAGCAATCACGCACTGCCCGCGAGAACAAAAACCGATGGCAAGTTCCTGACGGTTCCCATAGCTCAGCCCATTCCTCACGTCCGCCTCGGCCCCTTAGCGACTTCGCACCTTCTTGGCCGAGCGGCCGCGCTTACCGAGGTGCTTCTCGCGTCCACCCACGCTCTCCCAGTATTCGGCAACGAGGTGCGGACAAACCTTCTTCAGTTTGGTTTCCTTCTCCTTCGAAGTGTTCTTGGGCGTGGCGGGGTAGCCGACCCACTGCACCTCGAACTCAAACTGCCCCCCTTTTTGCTTCTGGTGGCTAAGGATCTTGAAGACGTAGTACGTCTCGGCCGGTGGGTTCTTCGGCTTGCGGAAGAGCGCCTCTGTTCGCCCGCCCTGTGTTTTCCAATAGTCGTATAGAGCCTCGGCCGCGCCTCGCTGGATCTCCTCCTCAGGCTCGTATGTCGCCTGCTCGTCGGATTCGCCGACCCACTTGACTAGCATTTCAACATTGCCATCCGGGAGCCGGCGGTGCTTGATCAGTTTGTCGACCTCGCACTCCTCATCCTGGGCCGTCTCATCGAATTCTTGATTCTCCAGGGCCTCTTCAACCAAATTGTCAGCATCCTTGTCCACCGGGGCTTCCTCCTCGTTCGGTTCCTCCGTTGCTTCCGACTTGCCATCGCTAGTGGTGTCTTTGTCGCGGGCGCGCTCTTTATTGCTGGCGGGCTTCGCCTGGTCCATGAGGGTCTGCTGACGTGCGGGCCTCTCGCTGGTGGTAGATAGCTTCGGGGGATTCAGAACGGCGTTATTATTGCCCAAGGGCTCTGCAAAAGAACTTAGAAATGGGTGGCCATGTCGGTAAGAATAGAAAGTAGCAGACGAACCAAGGGGACCAAGGCTGTCCATGTTGGCCATGGGTGCCATTGGTGCTCTGGGTTTTCCCTCGTTGGATGCTGTGATCACATCGCCATTGAGTTGCGCAGAGGGCTCCTTTTCACCAACTACGGTTTTGAGTGGGCTCGAGCCGTCGGCGAAGGCAGACTTCTGAGTCGAGCCCCGACTGCGGCGCTCTATTTGACACAAGGGGCTTGGGTTAGCGATCCTTCGCTCCGGCACTTCCGGGGGGGAGGGGGATAATGGGCGACGTACTAGCCTTGCCTACCGACTCGCGCGCGGACGTTTTGCGACCTGACGCAGGGGCTTCAGAAGTCCTTCGCGACGAGGCCCTCAAGGTAGCAGGCGACGTCCCTGTCACTGAGTCTATATAACGCCATGTCAGCCTCGTCGTACGTTGCGAGGGGGCGCAATGGGCGATGCGCGCGTTCACGTGCGCGCGTTCACGCGCCCGCGCACCCACGCGCGTCGTCGGGCCACCAGGCCTCGAGGGCGGCAGCACGGCGACGTGCCAGCCACACAGACGTACCCTCTACGTCGTAATCCTCATAAGGATCAGCCTTGCGCTTGGTTCCCTTATTCATGATGGGGTCTCGAGATGGTGACGGGGGGTCGGGGTCGGGGTCGGACGGGATGCGTTTTGGTGCGGATGGTTTGAGTGCAGGCGACATGAAGCCGGTGAATCGTTTGACGAGGGAAGCCATTACTGACCGATTGGCGCGTTGCGAATGGGGCGGAGAGCGGGTCGCGGATGGCTGAGTTTAACCCGCCGAAAAGCACTCCTCCTCAGTCGCCTTAGCGGTTGATGGCCTACGGAGTCGATAAGACTGGTCGGCCTACAACAGGTTGGTTTTTTAGTGTCCGTCCTGTCCTGGAGAATGCGTGCGTAGTGTTGGCGTATTGGGGGGGGGACCGGGGGCGCGTCTCTCTTCCAAGCAACGGCAGGGCCGGTTTGTCTGGGCGCTGTCAGACAAAGAAGGAAACAATCGTCGATGCGCTGGCCGGGGCCAACGGAGTCATGAAAGCCGCGAAAGGCGGAAAACAATACGAGCCCCTCCAAGAGGGCGATGCGACAACCGACGCGACAAACGGGGGGGAGTTCCTGGGCGTACGTCTGGAGACAAAAGATGGGGACCTACCTGCCCGGGCAAGAAATACGCTCGTTGGTCGGTGTCGAGTCGCTCGCTGCCACTTGAGGGTTGTTGGGTCGGGTGGAATGTGGAATGGCTGCTGCCGTGAGCCCATGAGCGAGCGGCTGCTCCAGTCAGTCAGTCGAGTTACTGCGCGCCGGGGGGGACGATGGGAGAGAGGATGACAAAGTATTCGTAGATGGACGATGCCGATGCCCCCCTCCAAGTGCCGACCAGTAGCCCACGATCCAGTGCCCGATTAAGTAAGTACTTACGTAGGTACTTAGTAGTAAGTATACGTGGTCCAAGCTTCCTGTCTTGCATTTCTTACATCCAATATTGCATTGTTCCTTCCTGCCTTTTGGGGACATGTTCTTCTCATCTATCTACTACTAGAAGTGCTTCAAGCACTTGAGTATTTATATTTTTGTTATAGACCATCCTCGTTCGGAGTGACTTCGCCAGGTTTTTAGGTAAGTAACTTCCCTAGCAAGTACATCTCAAGCAGTCATGAGCTCCATCATCGGCTATCTCGAGCTTGTCATCACCCGTCGGCATTTCCTCCATCTTCACCCGCCTATTGCACGGCAAGCCATCCAAGTGAAAAACATGTGTGCGCAAATTGGATTTGGTCGTTGGGAGAAGCCAGACACACTATTCACATTTTACCAATATGTGTAGCTTGCTCACGGGTGTATTGCAGACATCACAGGTTACAAGACGGCATGGTCTTTGCACTGGAGCACTCCGAAATCAAGGGGGCTCGCTCCCCGCATCTTCTCCATCAACCGCTGAAGGTTTCATATAGAGCCTTTACTTGACAACCTAGATAAGTACCTAGATCACTCCTACGCCTTGTATCGGGTATATGGCGGTCCTTTCTGGTATTCGGTGGCCATTCTGCCGCGGGTTCGTACTTAGGGAAACCATGATAGGTAGGATGGTGAAGAAGGAGAGGGGGAGAGGGCGGGGAAGGGCGTCTGCATAGTGGCCACTCACTACACAACTTCGGTCAGCAGTGTCAAGACAGCCAGAACGATCCACCATTGTCAGTCGCTCAAAAACCCTCGGCCAAAGCAAGGCCATCGGTTGAGGCCGTCTCAGTTGCGCACATGAGAAAGGTTAGAAGTGAAAGGCTTTGTGTGGCATCTCGAAACAGGTGATTTTTTTTAAATAGAAACAGATTTGCTTCGCCCCTAAACCTCTATGGCTAAGGAGCAAGGAGGTAGAAAAAGGAGGCGAGGAAAGGTATCGAGCGAGCAGAGAATAGATGCCGCTGAAACACCAGCTGACCGTGATCGCCAACCAAATTCATCCCCGGCCCACCACTCAGCTCCCCCGTCGGCATGTGTACCCTAAGTTGCTGCGCCCCGAGTATGTGGTATCCCATGTATGGCGCCGTCCATGAGTGGAAAAGAGGTAAGAAGTACCTAAAGTAGGTATGCTTTCGCGTCGATGATCTTGGCCAACGCCGCCCCCGAGAAACCGTCCCTACCAGCGTACACACAAGACATGGAGATGGCACCCAATTACACACCATGTTGCCGCGATGCGCCCTTCCCCCCCAGCCCCCAAAACTCCAACCAATGACGGAGAACCCGCTAAGAGAGCAAAGAAAAAAAAAAAAAAAAAAGAGTACTCCCAAGCGCCAGCGCCACGAAAAATTTCCCGTGGTCGTATGAAGAAATATGTAGTCAGCAATCCTTCCAACTCCGTGGCACGGCCAGGGCCAATTAACTGCCGACTCTTCCCCCCCCACCCCCTCCCAAAGCCGGTAAGGTACTTTCAGCCCTACGGCGATCGGCAAAAAAAGCGAAACCAGAGCACAACCTCTCTCTCTCTCTCCGCGCTCCAATCCGAGGCTCGTGGGCCGAGAGGGGGAGCGTGAGGCCGAGGGCGAAGTGGGCTCGCGGACATGGCCGTCGCTTCGATATTCGGTAGCCCCGGCTTAGATGCCCGAGTCGAACTGGATGTCGGGCTGGTTGAAGGCGCGCCACTCCTCGCACGTCTGGTGGTACTGGGCCTTGTCGGCCGGGGAGAGGAGGGCGACCTGCTCGTCGAGGCGCTCGACCACGGTGTAGGCGAGGCCGCCGGCGACGTGCCAGGCGATGTGGCAGTGCACCAGCCAGTTGCCGGGGTTGTCGGCGTGGTAGGCGAGCACGACCCAGCCGGCCGAGGGCAGCATGGTGACGTCGCGGCGCGTCCAGGCCTTGTCGCGGTTGAAGAGGCCCGGCATGTCGCGCGCGTACTCGAAGGTGGCGTTGCGCTGCGAGCCCAGCACGAGGAAGTCGTGCCCGTGCAGGTGCATCGGGTGCGGCACCGCGCCCGCCAGCTTGTTCTGGATGATCCAGAAGGTCCACTCGCCGCGGCGCTCGATGAACTGCAGGTTCTCGCGCGTCGGGTAGCTCGTGTTGCCCTCGAGCACGTAGTCGAGCACCGGCCGGTCCCAGTCCACCGTCGTGTTGACGTCGTTGACCGTCCACCACACCGAGTTCAGGTTGACGTCCATCTGCCGCCCGTCGGCCTGCCCGAAGGCCGTCTCGTTGGGCAGCCGCTGGAGCACCGGCCGGAAGTCGTGGCTGTCCTGGCAGTGCAGGTCGACGTCGGCCGGCTGCGTCCGGGGGTCGCTGGGCGGCGGCAGCGTCCCCACGGCGTCGTCGTAGCGGAAGATGGCCGCCACCTTGTCGGGCCGCGCCACGTTGCCGCAGCCGTCCGTCTTGCTGAAGGTGACGTTGAACCAAAAGTTGCCGTTGCCGCCCCGCTGGCTGGCGTCGATGAGCACGTCGTACCGCTGGCCCACCCCGATGAAGAGGTGGTCCGTCGTGAAGCTGTTGACGGGGACGAGGTCGGTGGCGATGACCGTCATCGAGTGGTCCCTCAGCGAGACCTGGAAGTTGTTCTCGGCCGAGGGGTTGAGGAGCCGCAGCCGGTGCCGCTTGCCCCGCTGCAGCTTGACGGTGGCGTATTCGCCCCGGGTGGGGTTAAACGGGTCGTCGTCGGGGTGGATGTTGGTGCCGTTGAACAGGACGTTGTTGCTGTTCGGCGGGGGGCCGCGGAGGGGAGGCGTCAGGAGGTTGCGGGTAATCTCTTCGGCCGTGAAGTCGTAGCTGTCCACAATAGGGAAGACGCCCAAGTCGACGTCGTAGTTGTTGCTGGCCGGCCCGTTGATCACAATCGGGCCCCAAGCACCGTCGCCGTACTGGACCGAGTAGTGCGAGTGGTACCAAGTGGTGCCGTACTGCATCGCCTTGAAGTGGTAGGTCTTGGACATGCCAGGGGCAAGCGGGCACTCCGTCACACCGTTGACACCGTCGTTGATGTTGTTCTCACGCATGTGGATACCGTGCCAGTGGAAAGAGGTGCTGGCAGGGAGGGGGGCAAGTCAGTCTCGTGGTCAAGTTTCACTCGCTCAGGGGGCGCGTCCTTACCCGTCGTGCTTGGCGTTGTTGGTGATCTTGACCGAGATCTCGTCGCCCCAGTCGGCGTAGAGGGTCGGGCCCGGGAACTGGCCGTTGACGAGCAGAACCTTGGGCACCGTGCGGCCGTCTCGGAGGGTGTAGTTATGCGCTTCCTCGAGGGTCCACTCGAAGTGGCGCTTCTGGCCCGGAGGGGCGTGCAACTCGTAGTCGGTGTTGATGTCAAAGCCATTGCTCCAACACCTACGGTTGTCCGGACGGTGGCAGCTCCCAGGACCCCGCGACTCCAACGCCGTAACATCCGAGCCCGTAGCCGGTGCGGCGACGGCCAGTCCAGAAAGGAGTAGGCCCGCCGCCAGGCCTTTGAAGGAAGACAGCGAGAGCATGATGTGTGTAGCTCTCTCACTGGCCACGAGAAAATGGCAAGTGATAGAGAATAGGTACGAGAACGGAGGGCAGAGGAAGCAGAACAGGTAGATGGACGAGCCAGAGGCTAACGAGAGTCTTAAGGAAACCACCCGGTTGGATGGAGATGCAGAAGTGTTGTGGCGATGATGGTATGACAAGAGGCTGTTCGAATGGAGGCCATCTCCGGTCCTTATATGGCACTGGCCGAGGGGTCTAACACGATACCTCTCGCCTGTATCGAGCGTTCAGCCCCAGGCACGATGCTGACTTCAGCATCAGCCAGCTTCGCCTCCCTCTCCCATGGTGGGTCGTGGGGGGAGGAAAGGAAGGGGGGGGTCAGGAGTACAGGCCCGGGGACGCCCAATGAGGCGTCCAAGGAAGATGGCATTAGCCAACTTCTTCGTATCATGGGATAGGGTGGTGCCGTGAGAAAAGCCACCGCGGGGCAGAAGACTGTTGAAAGTGCAAGGTTTTTTTTCTGGCAGCCTGGCCCATGACGAGTACGAAGCCTGCCGTTGGGGTGATTGGTTGCCTACCCGTTCGAAGCTCACCGAGAGCGGCCTTGTACGAACGCGAGAGCTCATAAGACCAGGGGGGGGCCGGGGGGAGGGTCGATAGCTCACGAAAGGAGGCGCTCCCCAAAAAGAAAAGGGTGTGGGCAACAACACGGGCACGCGACAACCAGGATCCCCCAAGGTCGTCGTGACCGGGCTGGTGGCATACGGCCTCGGCGTGTTGGGCTTTCTTCATCTGACCGGAGACATGGTGGTGGGCCGGGGAGAGAGAGAGAGAGAGAGAGAGAGAGAGAGAGAGAGAGAGAGAGAGAGAGACTGCCTATCATTCGTCGGGACCCGGTCCTTGTTTCGCGGACCAGGCATGGTGACGGACGAAGAAGGGAGCCGTGGGTGCCCTCTCCCTCCATTTCGGGTATCAGCGTGGGCTGTTGCGAAGAGGACCGGATCCGGAATCGTTTAGAGACGAACAGGTTCACAAGCCACAACCACAGGCCCCAAGGGCGACTTTGTGGACGCCCCAGGCTGTGTAAAATCCTTCGAGGACGAAAACCACTTATTCATCCAGTCAAAGGCGAGGAGGTCCCCCTCCCTCCCATCGGCAAACGCGGCTTGGCAGCAGAGCCCCCAAATAGAGGAGCTATACATAAATTGCCCTACGTTAACGAGATCTCGCGGGCTCCCGCAGGCGCGGGAGCGGGCTGTCACCCTGTGTGGTGTGGCCGGGACGCAGCGAGAATAATAAAAAAGGTAGGGGGGCATGACGTCGGCCACGGTACCGAAACCGCTTGAGGCTACTATCAAAGCGGCTAGCAGCTATACCAGGTTGCCATAAAAGAAGTAGTTATAGGGCGAGACCAGCAAAGGGGGGTGGGCAAGTGATGGGGTTGCTGTACGAGCCGCAACGCCAAAAGAGGCGTTGTCAGCCTGCGCCCGTACAAGTCACTCGGCCGTCAGACGACGAGGCGCGGCGGTACGGGGGGGGGAGGGGGGTTTCGTTAAGTGGCTGATCAGATATTTCGGTGGGCGAATCAAGGAGTAGGGTGCAGGTGATGGTTACATAATGTGCAAAGCCCATAGCTGCAACTACTTGGGGGGGGGGGAGGAAAGCTCAGTGACATCCCATGGCGTATAGCGACCCGCCCAGCGTGGGATCCGAAAAAACAAAACAAAAGACGCTTGGGACACGGGGAAACTGGGCGCAAGGTGTTGCCTTTCTGGGAGGTGAAGGGCCGCAGAGCGAGAGAGCAAGCATCGTGGTGCCATCGCTTGATTCTATGCCGAATCCTGCATGACTTAGGGCATCAGGGCGTCTGCAGGAACCGCAACCGACGGTGGCATCCCCATTTCACCGCCTGGACCGGCTGCCACCACCCAGGAAGACCAAAAGAAAGGAAGAGAGAGAGAGAGAGAGAGAGGGTCCCCGCGCAGGCCCCTCCGCCCGGGTTTCCGCCCCTGCTGGCTCACCAGCCGGGAGGCCGAGCTTGGCCGCCCCGACGGAGCAAAAGAAAAAAGACCAGTCGACAGGTAGAAAAGTCGTTTCCAGGCGCCGTCTGCTGCCGTGTGCTAAATTTAAATTCCCACCATCCCGGGATCGCCCTAGGGCCAAGATTTCGAGAACTACATTTGTCCCCAGGGGGCCCCCGCTAGGGCTGGCGTCCGCCTCTTAAGGTCATGGGTAGTTGGTGCTATAGCTTGACCGATGTAGTGTAACCCGACTTTGATTGGCACGAGGGCCGAGCGATGATCCATAGGTACCTATGTTGCCTACTTACATCTAGGGAGGTGAAAGTACTTAGGTCTTTAAAGAGGCACGTATGGTAGGGGATGTACCTCTTATATCTAGCTTTTGTACGGTGTGACCGGTGATGCAGTAAGACGAGCCGGGGAGCGCAGCTAGCAAATGGGCAGACGAGGACGTAGAGAGAGAGTGTGTGTGTGTTTGTGTGTGTGTGTGAGTGAGCTCTTGATGCTGTCCCGTTACGAGCTGGCGGTGGGCAGATTGTTGAGCCGACCAACCGAGAGCCGGCCGTCAGCATCCGGAAGCGAGATGGTCGGGGAAAAGGATGCTGTCGGGGGGAGGGTCGATGTGCTGTTCAACGTAGGCCGGGGTCGACGGGGCCCCCAGTGAGAGAGAGAGAGAAAGGGAGCAAGTGGTGCTTGCTGCTGGGGTGGATTTAGAGTAGTGGTGGCGCCAAGAGATGGCGTGCAGGGACGGCGTAAATCTCAGTTGGTGATGGGCTGCGCTGGGTACGGCTGACACGACGCGAGAACAACGCGCTGCCACGTTCCACGCCCACCATGGGCTGCCCAGCCGCGGGTACCACGGGATGTCTCGTTGTTACCAAGCTGCTGGGAAATGCAGCCGTGGCTTTCAGGTTGTCGATGGTGGTTGTCAGCGTCTGGGCCCGTCCCATCGCTGTCATTCGCCAGGGACCCTGTGCGGCTGGAACGGGCAGTGATGCTCATCAACGCAGTAGTGGCAGGGCTGTGATGTGGATACATCGACGATCCCAGGGGAGCCCCATCGTGGGAGGGCTCGGTGATCTTGGGTTACATACTACCCCCTCTCTCCCCCCTCCTGCTGTGTGTGCTTTCTCTCCCTGGTTGCCCTCGCTGGACTGCGGCGGCGAGGGCCAGAGAACCCAGGGTGGTTGCGGTTAAGCTTTGCCCCTACGCGGGATGCCGATTGGATCGTCACGACCGTGTGGACATGGTGGGTTGCAGGCATGCCCATCCCTCACCTCGGCTGGCCCCAAAGCGAGCTTAGCGGGCCAGCAGAGCAGCCAGTCCGCACCGAAAGAAGGAAAAAAGAACAACACCGGTGGAAGAGAGAGAGAGAGAGGGAGGGAGAGAGAGCGCGCGCGCGATCATACCATGGCTCGTATGACCCTCATCGTTGCTGAACGTGTGCGCTCGTTAGCCTCTCAACACATCCGTATGTACCCGTCACTGTCGTCCACTCGTCATGAATGAGGAAGCAGGGGATCGATTCCTGCTTGGCAGTAGTGGAGGGGCTCGGACAATTTCCTGCTGCCTTGGGATTGAGCCGAACCGCCCGGAGGGGGGGAAAGGGCGACTTAACCCCCATGTTCCCCCCTTCTACTGAGGTTGTTAGTCACAGATGGATCTCATGTGATGATGATTTTGGAGGGAGGGGGTGGGAGCCTCAGCTTCGCTACCAGTGGCTGTATGCCGACGAGGGTGGGTGGTATGATAGGGCGGTCCGGTCGGCACGAGACGTGATGCCGTCAGCCCGCCCTCGCTCGCCTTTTACCTCCGAGCGGGTGTGTGTGTGTGTGTGTGTGTGTGTCGTCCTGACCCGTCCCAACCGACCGGTAAAGCCGAGTTGGGAGGGGAGGGGAGGGTCGCTAATCACGGCAATGAATCCGTCCGCGTAGGCGAGAGCTGTTCGTCCTCCCCCCCCCCATGACGCCTCGCTTCCGGCAGCATCCCCAGCGATGGTTTACGCTTCGGAGCAGACAAGCTTCGCCCTGTCTCATTGTAAGGTAGCTCCCGTTCCCGCGCGGAACCGGCGCGTCCTCCCTCCCTTCCCTCCCTCGCTTCCGCCCGGAGCCGCATCGTTTTTGTTTGTGTGTGTTCGACATATATGTGTGTTCCTTTTGGACTTCCATTTCACCCATTTCTTTTAACCCCAACTGCTCCCGAGACGGGCACTAAACCTTAGGTGCTTCTTTTGAGCGCAGTATCGCTCCCCGTGGGGCGGGAAGATGCATCCATGGATAGCAGTGGGATCTGCCTCGCGCCTCTTTTTTTTATTTCTTTCAGCTCGCACGTCACGGCTGGATCGCTTGCGACCCGGTCCCTGAACGTAAGCGCAATGTCCTCCCCTTGCCCCCCTCCTCCAATGGCTGGAGGTTGCATCCCCGTCCTTCCTTTGTGTTCGGGTGGCGCTGCCGTCAAAGCCACTCCATGCCCATGGGGTCAGCGCCCACGATGGCTCTTGTGCGCCCTCATAACCCTCCACTCCCCATTCGTGCATCCCGCCCCAGCTTCGACGCCACGCTGTTCCCGTATTCAGCCCGCCAAGCGGCCTCTCCATGCGGCGGACGGGCGCCTTCACATACCAGCAGTCACACCAACCTATGTAGGGCTTCGGCCGGGATGGCACCTCCATGTTTACCGCGTCCATGCAGGCACCGCTCGACAGCCCGCCGTCGCCTGCTGTGGTTTCAGAGCAACTCGGCCTGGCTGCAGGCGCGTCGTGCATCATCATCTCGCCTAAGCCGTCGGGGTGTCTTCGAAGGGACGGCCACTCGAGCGACAGCCAACACGGGCAAACTGCATGCGCGGCCTACCGCAAATGGTACGCCGCCCTGGTACTCAAACGGTGCGGCTATGTATCCGTCGCAGTGTGCAGAGGCCCAACGGAGGAGGCTTGTGTCGACAGTCGTACGATGGAATGCTGGGCCTCCACTCGACAAACCTTCCATAACACACGCCCTGCAGGAACACCATCCCATCTGCCCGATGCTGCACCTCCCAAGCCACTTGGCCGCTGCATAGGTATGTACTTGCATGTAGGTACTTACGCACTCTGGCTTGGTATGCAGCTGCGCCGTCACATATCGTTGCCTGGCAAGAAAGGCAAGGTTCTTACGTTATCGTTTTCTGCTGCTGCTGCTGCTGCTGTTGTGTATCCGCAGCTCAACAGGCATCCGGCGGTTCGGTCAGCCCGACGGAACACGGCGTCGATTTCCTGGGGGCTGTGGGACACGAGATCGCAGAAGGATGACGGTTGCATGGGAGAGATATGTGATATGTACTCGGATTGTACTGGATGTGGTGGCTGGCGGGAGTGATTCAGCTTGCTTTTGGGGGAGGGGTCCACCTTGTCTGGGATGTCAAGATGCACACATCCGTGGGTAAGAGGTACTTACGATGTGGTGTTGAAAACAACCAGGGAATTCGGCTCGGCCCCCCGCCCTTCCCACCCGGCGCCGTCGGGAACGGGCCAAACGACTGCAAGCAGACGCCGATAGGGCCGACTTTCCGGCGTCCTTCTATTCCAATACGACAAGCCAGCGGTTTTCGACTCGCCAGGGCCCTCGAGCAGCGTCGTCAGCCGCCCTTGAATGTGCAGCTTTTCGGCCGCTGCGATTCGTCCCCACCGGCAAGGGACCTCCCTGTTCCTGAGTACTTCTGACTCAGCACTGGTTCCGTCGCGTCCTTCTACTGCGCTATTCAACCACTGAGAGAAATACCGGGAACCTCAGGCCCCCGCCGCTCGGGGGGGGGGGGGGGCGCGATGGGTCCGCTTCGGACCCTCTATACCAAAGTCGGGCCTCCAGACGTATGTATGTAGAGCCTTGGGATATCCATCACAGCTTTCGGGGCCTCTCGTCTTGGCCTTCGGCGTGGGCTCAGCCCATGGAATCCGTGGCGGAATCTTCTACGTAAAAAAAAAGATGCCTAGGTTGTTAGCTCGGCGTGTCCCGGTCAGACGACGCCTTTCAGCAGGACCCCCGCGCCTCCCTCCCCCCACCCCGACGAGTCCAGCGTGACACTTTCCCGCGGCGGTACTGCTGGGATGGGGGCGAGTGTGAGACGGGACAACTTTGGGCAGCAGACTTCCCATGCTCCATAGCCGTGGTCACCCGAACAAGCGACCCCGAGTACTCGTTAGGAAGGGAGGTATGCTTGCTTTTACCAAAAAACAGGATCAATAGCGAGAACGCGTCCTGCCCATCTTAGGCGAGTGATCGTGGAAGGAGAGCCTACCTACCTAGGTAAGTAGTAGCCAGGCCGAGATGAAAGGTCAACACAGTAGCACACCAGCGAGAAGTGAGGAGCGAGTGGGCGGAAAGCCCCGGAAGCTGGGTGCAATATCTCGGCGGGCAGCTGAACACCCATCGGCAGGAGCGTAATACGAGCTGGGAGCGTCGACTTGTATGGTCACGGCCGAATATGTGCTGGGGAAGGAAGCCTCAAGGTACATGTCATCCCACACACCCAGTTCTAGACCAGCTGCGGATGGCATGGGCACGTCCTCGGACCCCTCGGGGCTGGCTCTGTTGCCTGGGTGGGCACGAGGTCCAACTTCTCCTTGGTAAGAGGGGGGGGGGGGGGGGGGGGGGGGGGAATCTAGATACATACCTCATATTGGCACCATGTACAGAGCGGTCACATATGCCTTTCCATATTTTCCCGCACTAGAAACCGCAGAAGGGCCTGGCCAATTGTCCAAGACTCCGGACATGCCTACTTACTGGACAACCTCCATCTCTTCCCCTGCTAGCACCGTGCGTTTTTACTCCCGTCGTCGGGTGGCAGGTCGCCCAGGGAAATAGGGAAAGGCAGCGAGCGTGTGCCGAGGCCCCCTCGAGTCCCGAGCCGTTCGTGTGGTTCACCAGAGGTTGGCTTCGTTCCAAATCCGGCACGGCCCAAGTTCCACCGATCATCTTCCTCTCACGTTTCCTCATGTCGAAGTTGGGGATTAGTTTCCATGTAGCACAGGCCCAGAAAAGCCAATCGTGGCATCCGCTTTATCACTCGCCCAGGGCCACTATATAAAGCCGGTCTGGCCGTTGTTGTTGCTGGCGCGCCTCGTGCGGCAAGTAACTTGGGAGTGGTATTGAGCTGCCTATCGGAATATAATATACTGGGTGGTTTATAGAGACAGTGTGAATTCCCGCTGGAGCAAACTCCTAGGAAACAGGTCGAAGAATAAAAGTCATAGCGGAGTGTGGTTTGGCATGTCATTTCAGCGTATCCCCCTCGGAGTCCAAATCGTATGCCGTGTCCCTGGTTCGTTACCACTAAGCCTATTCATGCGTCCCAGGCCACCAAAGTGCCCCCCAAAAGAAGTCTTCAGCTCGGGGCTGATCGCCGCGGCCACTCTCCGGTATGGCCGAACGGCCTGGAGGAAACGGTGTCAGAGAGTATCCCCCGCTTTTACAAAGGGGGGGAGGCTTACTTGTAGAGCCCGGACGACTTGCTCTTGCGTGGTCCCGTCGGCTTGTTTCGCAGGGGTTTGCTGCTCTCGGTCTGCCGTACGGTGAGCTCAGGCTTTCCGGCCACGTGACAAGGCGAAGGCACAACTCACGTGGGACAGGTCATCCAACACGGATGCTATCCGGCCTCGGGAAACCTCCAAGTACGAGGGCTTCGGCCGCTGGCGCAGGTTGTGGTGCGAGTTTTCGGGCGTCTTTTCGGACTCACTTTCGCTAGTGGTTTCGTCCGCCAACCTTTGCGCTTCGGAGCGACGTCGTTTGCGCGGTGGCTTCAGAGACAGGGAACCCGGAGCCGAAACGGACATGTCGCGACTTGGCATGCCTGAAATAAAGTCAACGGTTTGTCCCGCCGCCGTTTCCCGAGGACGTCTCTCCCACATTCTGGTATCTCGCCGTCCTCGTAACGCGAGGCCACCGCATCTACCGTGGCATCCTCAACTGGAACTTTGGATCAGCATTACGCCTCCTGGGTCTTCCAAGGCAATGAAATCTCACCTTGATAGGCGTATTGGTTGAAAATGAACTCCTCAGTCTGCGTCTGGCGCAGGTGCCGCGAGTTGAAGTGGTTAAAGGCACTGCGGTTCTCGAATGGCGGGCGGTCCGAAATCCGGAGCGTGCAATCCTCGGCCGGGCAGCGAACGACCCAAAAGCCTTCCCTTCCGGAGTGTCTAAAGACACACTCGATCCTATCCAGCCCGCTCATACACAGCGTTCTGGGGAGGCAAAGATGCACAGCTCCCGCCTCGTCATCGTCCCGAGCCTCATCGCAGTCTTGAGTCAGCTGGAAGGCCTAAGACTTCAAAGGGTGGGGTTGGTATGTCACGAACCTCGCCGCCATCAAATTTTGGTGTCTTCTCGGGACGCTGAGGCGCCTCGGCGTCATCATTGCATCGCTTGAAACGGCAATCGACAGGCTCCACGGTCTCTCCCCGGGCCCCTGTGTCGCTGACTGCAGGAGTCGAGGCCGCGGGCGTCGGCGGCCGTACAGCGAGCGAGGCAGCGGTGGGAAGGTTAGCGGGCCAGGCGGGCGTCAGTTTCTCCAACTCCGCCGTGGCAGCGTCGATGGTGTCACCGTCCGCCCGAATCAGGCTCAAGGTGGTTCGCAGGTCGTCCAGGAGCCGCTGCCTTTCCCCGTAAAACTGGAGGCTCTTCTGGTCGACGTCTCGCAACAAGTCCCGGATCCGGGCAGCATACGGCTCCAACTCCTTGTCATAGTCGTCCTTCAGCCGCGTGATCTTGTCCCTGATCAATGTGATGGAGTAGGCGGTCACAGCGCCACTGAGATCAAAAGGCTGTGCGGCCGCCATTGCGACTCGTACCTTCCCAAGGCTTGAAGCGCGCGCCAGCGACGAGGACCAATTTTGTTTAGCTGTGATCGTCGTTGTCGTCGTCGTCGGTGGCTGGTGTTATGTGGTCAGGTCTTGTCATCAAGTGCAAGTAAGTGGCTACTTCATGTGTGCTACTGCATGGATGAATGGCCGAGATGCGTACACTGGGGTTGCGGGTGATGATCAGTGGCGGGACAGCATTGCCCCCATTCCTAACACCTCATCGCTTTCTTCCGAAACCTTAATCCTGTGCCTAGGGCACTTTATTATGTCACGTCGTACAGTGGCACCAAATCCAACCGACGGGTACCACCAGACCATCACTCACGTGACGACCGACTCGGAACTGGACGGTATGGAACAGGGCACGCCGTCGCGTCACGCAGGGTGCATGTCTGTTCGGAATAGCTGTAAGTCGTTTGCTCTATGCGATTTACTCTATATGTAGGCCATATATGCAGAAGGAAACATGCGGGAGTTCATCACGCCACCGGTCCCGTCCGCTATACCTTAACCTTCAGCTTCAACCCAGCCTTGTAAAACCTCAGACCGCCGAAGATGAAGCCGGCGGCTATGTTGGCGATGCCTCCAAACACCCAGACTCCGGTCCATTGCATATCCTCGCCGGTGCCCAGGATGGCCCCTCCACCAGGGCCGCCGATCAGAGCCCCGAGTCCGATCACAGCAAAGCCCATGCCCATCCTGGTACCGATTTTCGACTTGTCCTGGGTCAGGGCGACGAAAAGCAGGGGCGGCAGGGCGATGAAAACGCCCGAGAAAAAGCCAAAGAGAAGAGCCATGACGACAATGCCCGCCACTTTGTGGACGCCGATCATGCCGAGATTCAGGACGCCACAGATGAAAGCGCCGGGCACAATCAGGTTCAGCGGGCCCGTCTTGTCCGCCAGGGCGTTGGGCAGCGTCCGGCCGAACATGGAGGTGGAGTTGAGGATGGCCACGAGGTAGAAGGAGAGGGACGAGTTGGTGATGCCCCGGGCCTGGGCGTAGAAGGAGAGGTAGAAGAACATGACGTAGAGGCCGATGAAGCCGACCAGGGCGCCGGCGACGAAGGTCACATAGGGCCAGTCGGTGAAGGCGGACGCGTCGACGAGGGCGCGGGCGCGCTGGGGGCGCACGCGCTGCTTCATGGTGCAGATGGGCACGAGCATGGTGGCGAGGGCGAGGAAGCCGAGCACGCGCACGCTCCAGGCGAAGCCGATCTGGCCGATGAGGCGGTAGAAGACGATGGGGTAGATGATGCCGCCGAAGGAGCTGCCGGCGGCGCTGAGGCCCACGGCCAGGCCGAGGCGCGTGTTGAAGTAGGTGGGCAGGACGGCCAGCGCCGGCACGAACATGCAGCCGGCGCCGAGGCCGATGCAGAAGCCCTGGGCCAGCAGCGCCTGCCAGTAGGCGTGGACGAGCGAGAGCATCATGTTGCCGAAGACGACGCCGAAGCCGCCGGCGACGAGGAGCGAGCGCAGGTACCCGCTGTCGTAGATGGGGCCCGTCACCAGGCCGCCGAGGAGCACGCAGTACGCCTGCACGGAGCCGATCCAGGAGATGTTGGACGAGGACTCGCGGAAGAGCTCACCCGTCTCGTAGTAGGTCTGGAAGACGCCAAAGGTGTTCAGGATGCCCCACGTGTTGAAGAAGATCATGAAGGCGCCGGCGACCTGTAGCCAAGCCTGCAGGCCACCGTTCGGGACGGCACTGCCCGCCACGGCCGGAGGCCGCGCCGCTTCCTTGTCGGCCAAGGCAGCCGAGGCGGTCGGGGGCTCTGCCACCGAGCCGGGCTGGGCCGGGCCCGCGGGCTGCTTCTCGGCGTCGAGCACATGCGGATGGGATGTGTTCTCGAGCGTCGTCTGGGACGCCGATGTGTCGTATCCGGCTTGGTGCGCCATGTCGCCTGCGGCCTGCACGTTTTCTGCCGGGAAGGGCTGCCGAAGGCGTGGGGTCAGGAGGCTTGGCGGGTGAAAGTCTCACTCAACCCAAACTCTGTAGGCCCTGGGGACGCGGTAGCAGGGCGGGGGAAACGACGACCTCTTGTGCTGGTTCGACAGGATCTAGGGGAGGGGTCGAAACCGGTGGGCGTGGCCCAGAGTCTTGGAGCAGATGGGTTATTTCTCTCCCGGGACGGGAAACGGGGAACCAACAGGGAGGAGAGGAGGAATGACGGTTGCATGCATGCGGTTTGCTCTGGTGACGATGATGACGGCTACTACCCTGCTTGGCTCTTCTTATCAGGGGATTCCACACACACATATTACATACCTACTTACATACCTACTTAAGTACTACTAGTGTTTTCATCACCCCGGGGCTCGGGTCGGAGCTCGTCATCGGCCAAACCTGTGCGGGTGAGAGTAGTAATTGCGAGCTCGCGACGCTTACATCGCGCAACCCCTTGGGCCGACGACCAATGGCATCGTCACCTCTTCCCTTTGTCCCAACCGTCATTAGTAAAAGGTGGGCTGAAACGACAGCCTGCTTTGGGCGAGCCCGCGTCGGTCTACGAGCAGAGATGCCGGGCCATTGGACGCCGCTCGGAAGTCAGTGGGCAGGCCGGACCGCATAAGGCTCGGATAGGACGTGAAAGCGCGATTTGGCTCGGAAATAAGGGACGCGGGTAAAGCGGCGGGTCAGCGGTTGGTGTCCCGTCCCAGGGGAGCTCTCCATCCATTATTAATGACTCCATCGCTTCGGCCTTGGTCGAAAGAGCCGAGGGCTCTTAACTCCGCAGCCTCCAGCTATAAGCTTTGGCCAAGCAGCCCCATCTTCCCCGGAAAGTCAGTGCCAGCAGGTCGAGTCTATGATGAGACGATAACGGCGGCCACATGGCGGTCTGGAAGAGGGCGCAGATGAGGCTGAAGGGGCAGTTAGGTATACAAGTATATTTTGAGTTATCTGATGCTGTCGATTAGAGTGATTGGTGCTTGGAATGGACCAGACTCACTAAGTATCCCTTTCTATCCAAAAGATGGATGTTAGGGCTTACAAGTGCCCGACCGGTCGGGTCCCAGACCACGGGCGCACCAGATTCATCCATCGCACCATCAGATAAACTAGATCTGCGGTGTATGGATCTATACTTACGAAGCTGTCGGCTCCTCAGAAGAACGGTCCGCAGTACTAAAAGGCCCCGCGAATATCTACTACGGATGTATAATGTCCATCCAGTGAATGGGCGCCTCCACGCCCGGGCTCCAGCTTCCCCACAATCATCCCGAGTGCTCTGGTGGACTGAGTAAGATACAGGCCACACCCACTCACCCCGACACCTCCCATCACAACACGACGGACAACCGACATCCTCTCGCAAGGCCCGCAAGGCCCAGCTGAAGCAGGCGGACCGGCCATCGTGTGACTCTCTCGTATGCCCTGGGAGAGCGCCCCGATTCGAAAAGCGATGGCGGCGCAGGACGACCCAACAAAGCGCACCCATCCTTGCCAAGTCGGCTTTCTCTCCGGTCCTTCGCGCGCGTCTCGAGGCCCCACCGAAGCTGTCCCGGGGCCCCGCGACCGGCGATGAGGCCGCAAAGTCTATCCGGACGACGGCGAGACACGCGGGGTCTCACGACATAAAGCCGCCGTGTATCGTGGCCCTTGGACGGGTGGCGCTGTCAAGTCAAGCCTCTTCTCACCCTCTGCTAGACGCCGCGCTCTTCGACCGACCGACCGACGCTTGTACGATCACGAAAACAACAAGCGCCACTCTCTAAGTCTCACTGGGTCGTCCGTCTCCCTGCCAAGACACGTCTGACTAGGGTGGTCCGGATAGTAGCACAGTGACACCACCCTCGCCACTTCCTGCCTCTCCCCCCTGCCCTCTCCGCGCAACACAACCAAGAGATGGCCGACACAGACACCCTGGAACTCGGGCCGACGTTGGCGAGGCTCCCGCCGCCGCCGCCGTCGGACCTCCGGCGCCAGACCCAGAGCCTCCTCCGGGACCCGGCGTCGCGGGTACCGATCCTGGTGGCGCTGGACGACGACCCCACGGGCACGCAGACGTGCCACGACGTCGCCGTGCTGACCGTGTGGGACCGGGCGACGCTGGCGGCCGAGTTCCGCCGCACGCGGCCCGGCGGCGGCTTCTTCATCCTGACCAACTCGCGGGCGCTGCACCCGGCGCCGGCGCGCGCCCTCATCACCGAGATCTGCACCCAGCTGCGGGCGGCGGCGGCCGACGCGGGCGCGCCCTTCGAGGTCGTCCTGCGCGGCGACTCGACGCTGCGCGGCCACTTCCCCCTCGAGGCCGAGGCGAGCGAGGCCGTGCTCGGCGCCGCCGACGCCTGGCTGCTGTGCCCCTTCTTCCTCCAGGGCGGCCGCTACACCATCGACGACGTGCACTACGTGGCCGAGGGCCCCGCGCTCGTGCCCGCCGCCCGCACCCCCTTCGCCCGCGACGCCACCTTCGGCTACGCGAGCTCCAACCTGCGCGACTACGTCGTCGAGAAGAGCCGGGGCGCCATCCCGCGCGAGCGCGTGACCTCGCTGAGCCTGGCCACCATCCGCACCGGCGGCGCCGACGCCGTCCTGGCCCAGCTGCAGGGCGTGCCCCGGGGCGCCGTGGTCGTGGTCAACGCCGCCGCCGAGGAGGACGTCGACGTCGTCGTCCTCGCGCTCCTGAAGGCGGCGGCCGCCGGCCGGCGCTACCTCTTCCGCACCGGCGCCGCCTTCGTGTCGGCGCGGCTGGGCATCGCGCCCATCGCGCCCGTCTCGGCGCAGCAGCTCGACCTCGCGGCCGACGTCGGCGGGCTCGTCATCGCCGGGTCCTACGTGCCCAAGACGACGGCGCAGCTCGAGGCGCTGCGGCGGCGCAGCGGGGACCGGCTCACGAGCGTCGTCATCGACGTGCGGGAGCTGCTGGCGTCGGACGCCGCCGCCGCCGCCGCCGTGGCGGGCGCGCGCGCCACGGCCGAGCGCGAGATCGCGCGCGGCCAGGACGTGCTGGTCATGACGAGCCGCGAGCTCGTGACGGGCGCCGACGAGGCCGCGAGCCTCGACATCGGCGCCACCGTGGCCCGCGCCCTCGTCGCCTTCCTCGTCGGCCTGCAGACGCGGCCGCGCTACGTCATCGCCAAGGGCGGCATTACCTCCTCCGACATGGCCACCCAGGGCCTCCGCATGAAGCGCGCCCTCATCGTCGGCCAGGCCGCCGCCGGCGTGCCCCTGTGGCGCTGCGACGAGCCCGACGCCAAGTGGCCCGGCCTCCCGTACGTCGTCTTCCCCGGCAACGTCGGCTCCGACGACACGCTCTTCGAGGTCGTGGACGGCTGGAGCCGGAAATAACGCGGGCCGCAGACGGCCGGCCTGGCGTATTCCGGGCCGAGGGGGCCACGTGCCCAATACGACAACGGGGAACCTCGGCTTCGCGGGCCGGGAAAGGCCCGAGGCGTGCATGCATGGAAATACGTGGTATTATAAAGTAAGTGCCCGGGTTTTACAGGGTGGCCGTCGCTCCACCTAGCTGTGATAGTACATGTAAAAACAAAAGAGATGATTAATGCCTTCGTCAGATCATAAGTGCCCCAGACCGGTACTACCTCCGGGGGGTGGGCGAGGGCGACCAGTCCTCGACCGTCCACGTTACGTGGGTCTCCTTGGCGATGCCGGTGAGGGGGATCTCGTCGACGCTGCCGCTGTAGCTGCCGTCGCGGTTGTGGCTGATGTTGACGGAGACGACGGGCTGGCGCGAGGAGGCCGGGGGCGAGGCGAAGGCTGGGCCGTCGTTGTCATCGTCGTAGCTCATGATGCCGTACTTGCTGTCCTGGCGCGAGCGGAAGCCCTTGGAGCCGCCGCCGCCGCCGCCGCCGCCGATGGTCACGACGCCGCCCGACTTCTTGAAGGCCGAGCTGCCCTGCGGGTCGTGGCTGTACTTGCTCGTGGCGTAGCTGCTCGGCAGCACGGCCTTGAAGACGAGCCGCACCAGCGGGCCCAGCGTCGGCAGCGACGCCGACACGATGCCGCTGCTGATCTCGATGACGTTCCACGCGATGCCGTCGCCCAGCGTAACTGTGTGCCCGAGCTGTGTGTAAGCCACACGGACCGCGTTTCGCGCGCTGGCAGGCGTTAGGGGGGGAGGGGCTTACAGGAGTTGTCCTCGTTCGTGTACCCGAGGAAGATGACGAACCGGTAGATGCTGGTGAACACGACATAGGACCCGAGCAGGAAGATAATGGTCAAGAAGATTCTTTGCGTCGTGTTTGTCTTCAGGCGCCAGACGTGCGGCAGCGGCAGCAGCAGAATGGAAATGTCGAGGATGATGACAGGCACGCTGATGCACAGCTGGGTCAGGAACCTAAAAAAAAAAAGCCAGAGTCAGTCCCGCCATTCTCCCAACAACGAGCGAGTCCCCCCTCCCCGGAGTGCCTACAGATCGATACATCCACCCTGGAGCCAAGGATGCCACAGTTTCTCGCGCGGTACGCACTGGAACGTGGCGGCGAAGATGCACGCAAAGTTCCAGGCGCAGGAGACGGCGCCCAAGATGCGCGACCACTTGCGGATGTCTGGGGTTGGGAAGATGCGAAGATACAAGAACAGCAGCGCGATCTTGTAGATGTTGACGCCGGTCACGTAGAGGATTTCGGCCCCCACGAGAGTCTGGAGAAGGCTCGATTAGTGGACATCCCGCTCGAGGGGCCTAGGACGGCGACGGGGGTTCCCTTACCTGATTCATGGTGGCCAGCTGGTCGGCCGTCAGGGCGCCCGTGTGCAGGCCAACGCCCTGGTTGATAACTGTACTGGTTAGCCGGCGGACTGACGATCGGGGGCTCTCTCTCTCTCTTTCTTTCTTTCTCCCTCCTTGGCCAACGTACGGACAATGTTCATGCCCATGTTGCCGAACAGGACCGCCAGAGACACCACGATCATCCAGTCATCGACGAGGTAGGCGGCGCCCTGCCGGTGGCGGGCGAGGAAGCGCATGGCGACCACGATGGCGGCCATGGCGGTGAAGGCGAGGGTCAGGGCCAGGGTGCGCGGGCGGACGTCCTCGGACAGGTCCTGCTGGGCCGCCACGTCGGCCATGTGCCGCAGCCACGCAGCCTTGGCCGCGGCCTCGTCGTATCGCGGCGCGAGGGACGGCATGGTGAACGATAGAGGAGGGGGGGATGTTGGAAATGGTGTGGCCGGTTGTACACTGAACGACGGGGGGGGGCAGGGACGCGCAGCAAGTCAAGGACTCGGAGCACAGGCGAGAGATTCCCTTCCGGTTCGCTCCCTCCCCTCCAACAGAGGGCAGGAGTAGGCGTTCATGATATGAGTTTTGCTCGGCAGGACGCTCGCTCCCCTCCCCAGTCAGGCGGCACGGTTCCGGGTGGGTGGCGATCCACGCGCGGATCGGGCCCTTCGAACTGTTTGCCCGCCCTTGGCTCCGATGATCAGGTTTTTTTTTTCTCTCCGTTTTCAAGGGTCGCCGGCAGCATTGTGCCCTGGGAGATTTCGCCTACCCGAGCGGCAAGATGTACACACACATAATCCGATACCACCCCAGGGGGGGGACTGAACCTACCGGACCAGATGGCCGAAAAAGGCAGCAGTCTCTAGCAAGCCACGGCGGATTTAGGAAATCCTGCCGGACCGGTAACAGCATCCCTTACCACCTTGTCATCTCGAACGGCAGGACGACAGCAGGGCTCGCCGGTCCCTGACTGTGTACATGCCCCGAAGGGGACGACGATAGCACCAACCCCAGACAGGTAACAGGGATCCTCAACCCCCGGTCAATGCTGCAGGGGCTCCTTCGTTTGGTGGGCACGGTGGAGTTGCGTGCGGCACATTCCTTGCCGTGACCGTCATGCTGCCGGCGACCCAGTTCGTCGACGGCGGGAACCCATGAAAAGGCAACCCGGTTTTGTGTCTGCCCGTCTTCGTCGTACTGCTGGTCTGGTCTCTTACATCCCATCACTTGCATCGTCCCGTCCACGTCCGGTCATCACTTGCCGTGTTCCATTCTTCGTCCACGCTCCTCCCGTCCCCCCGCCCCGCCCCTGACCACATTTCTTTTTTTTCCACCCGTTCGTCTCCTGTCCAGATCCAGAATGTCGAAGCCAACCGTCGTCATCGTGCCGGGCTCCTGGCAGCAGCCGGTCGCGTGGGACGGCTTCGTGGAGCGCCTGCAGAAGGCCGGGTACGAGGTCATCCACGTGGCGATGCCGACGGTGGGAGGCACCGTCACGCCGCTGGCCGGTCTGGCCGAAGACGTGGCCGCCGTGCGGGCCGTCCTCGGCAGCCTGGCCGAGCAGGGCAAGAAGGCCCTGCTTCTGTGCCACTCGTCGGGCGGCCTGGTAGGCAGCAACGCCGTGCCCGAGAGCAACAACGTCGTCGGCCTCCTCTTCCTCTCGGCCTTCATGATCCCTAAGGGCCACGCCGTGCTGGACATGCTCGGCGGACAGCCGCTCCCGTGGATGGACATTCAGGTAGGCCCCCCCCCGCCGGCCGGCCCTACTGGTTTTGTTTGATCACCGTTCGGCCGTCCCTCCCGACTGAGCTCCCGGCTGACCTGGGGGGCGTTTGCAGGGCGACCGCACGTTCGGCGTGGCCGAGATGCTGCCGCAGGTGGCGTTCAACGACCTGGAGGGCGAGGCGCAGGCCCGGTGGTCCAAGGCGATGACGCACACGTCCACGGCGCTGTTCTCGGCGCCGTCGGCGTACGAGCCGTGGGCGCAGGGCACCAAGTGCGGCTACATCTTCTGCAGCGAGGACAACGCGCTGCCCCTGCCGGTCCAGCAGCAAATGGCGGCGCAGCTGGGGCCCGAGCCGGCCACGGTGACGCTGGAGGCGGGCCACTGCCCCTTCCTCAGCATCCCGGACCAGCTGGTGGAGGCGGTTCGGAGCTTGGAGGCGCGCCTGCAGTAGCAGGCAGGGCGGAGCCTCCGACGCGGCCGGTTGATAAGCGAGCAAGGCAAGATGGCAGAAGGGCGCCCGGCGGCGGTTGTCATGGGCGTATAGGATGGATGGACATAGGGTAACCATTGCCCCATGGGCCAGGGTCGTTGCCGGATTCTTCACCTGGACGTTACATTAGCCCTCCGGAAGGTCATTTGGCCCCCAAAAGCAACATGCATACATACCAAGATCCCCCCAATGCTACCCACCCTGGGGAGAAATTTCAGTGGCGTTGCTGCGCTGCTACGTCTTTGGGCGTTAAGTGAGTGATGGTTACCGTAGGTGTACAACAAGCACAGCACGGGATGAGCCGTCATATTTTCCGCCGGTCATTTCGGGCAAGAATGGTGGGTGGACCGCAGGGAGCGGGTTACATCGCCGCCGGGCAGAGAGGCTCACAGAGGCGGGAAACCCTCGGTTGGAAAAGCCCGTGACGCGGTTGGAATTATGACGCTCCATGGCCTTTGCCCCGTAGACCGGACGAAAGGCCAAGCTGGGCCAGGTTCCGGAGTTCGAGCTGGTCGCCTGCACGGGGATCGGCGTCGCTTTGCTGGCCGAGTATGGTACTGACTGACACATCTCCTCGGGACGTGGAACCGAGAAGCTTTGGACTGGGGGCGGTTCCGAGGTGCGTTTACTTACACACTACCTATTCGTAGGTGGCGGCAACTGAGACGATGGGGATCTGTACGGGGAATAATGGTTGAATGGGGAATGTCCTCTGCACTAGCTAAGTACCTAAGGTAATTTTGGAGTGAAAACGACCAAGGCCCAATCCGACGCACGGTCCGTTCACAACCTCCGGAAGCCGGCTCACTCCTTCCCTCAGATCCCTCCCAAGATGTTTTATTTACTTCGCTTGCCCATTCATAGTCAGGCAAGCACAAAGAAGGCCCCGTCTCGCGCCACTGTATCTCTCTATGTATGGGATCCTACCGTAGCGGTCAATTGAGGCTCAGTCATGGCGACAACGGCAAGCACCCGACGGATAATGAAAGACCCAGCCCACTGGCCTCTGGGGGCGAAATGTTACTCGCGTTGCCGTGCCACGTGCAACAAACTCACGATAAGCCGTGCCCCCCCGGGGGACCCTTCGTGGTGGGTAGATTAAGGCCATGGTGCATCGTAGATTGCAAGGATCGAAGAGGGGGCCAAGGCCAAGCCCGTCTACAAGTACACAAAGGTAGTATCCCAGACAAAGACAGACATCCCGTGGAGCCGTGGGGGTAAACTTATCGCCTGCCGACTGACTCGTGATCCTTGTCTCTTCTCCCCACCCCATAACACTCCCCCCCCCCCCCATATTCCCCTCGCCGACGTTCTTGAACGGGGGAAAAACACGTCGTCGCAACGAAGAAGCGGGCCTCAGGCGAAGCGCTCGGATCCGGATGTGATAGCTCGCGCGTGAGAGAGAGAGAGAGAAAAAAATGGGTTGTCGCACGAGAAAAACGCGCGAGTGGTCGGTTCATGCACACCCTCTCCCCCACCGTGTCTGGCATCCCGTGCCCAACAACAACAACAACCCCATGTGCCCGCACGATGGCCCGGCACAGCCTTTCGTCCTGCCGTCACACTTACACGGTAAGTAGACGAACCCGCGGCCCCCTCCGGAGCACGTTCCGTACGATACGCACCGGAAACCCCCCATTCCGCGTATCCGTGGCCTTCGGCACCAAGCCAACATCCAGGCACCGCTTGCTCTTGGCTGGATGGTGGGGTCCTCACACCAAAGATACCCGAGATTTGAGGGCACCCTCACCTGCGCTGCCTGCTGCAGGTGTAAATGTGCATAGGGGCCTGGTAACGCACTGCCGGAGTAGATGCATGCAGACTCACCTTGCAGGGAAAATCAGGCACTGGTAACCTCGCTCGTGTACCTGCATCTTCCCCATCGCACGTGGGGAGCATGTATTAAACCCCCTTCCGCCCCCTCCCCCGATACCAGTGCTGCGAGAGCCTCACCTCTCGGCGCTTGCATACAGACATAACCAAGCAGAGAGCGCGGAGGAAACATTCATACTTGCCAAGGCATCGTATCTGTACTTGCATAACGTAACCACCAAGGCAATCTCTCTGGAAAAGCCGAGGGACCGCAGCGGATGCCACCCACGTTCGATCCCCTCCCCCAGGGGGCAATTTGCCTACCTGTTCCTGGCAGCAGGGCCGTCTTTCTCCGCCGGCAAGCTTTTTTTCTAATCCACTGCTGAGCCGTAGAGGGCTCTCGTTCCCGCTCTCGTCCCCGGTGGCCTGTCCGCTTTGGTGCTCGCATCCCCTGAAGGCCAGCTCCTCCGCTAGGACGCTGTGACGCTGTCCCACTCAGTCCGTCTGCTCCCACCTGAACTCCTGACTTGAAGGGTCGTCGGTATGGGTCTCAGCCTCCTGGAGCCGAGAGTGCTGGAGAGGCAACTACTCGGCATGAACTCCGGTGTTGCAGAGAGATAGAGAGAGAAAGGAGAGAGGGAGGGGGGGGCAGCGGCTTGGCTAAAGGCACATATAGTTAGGCCACGGGCCTCGTCAGAAAGAAAAAAAGAGGTTACATTGCATCACCCGCCTTGCATCTCCTACCCATTGTCACTCGTTTCCCCACGCTTGTCCATCGTTATTAGTCGCCTACCATGAGAGCGTCGATCTCCTCTGCCCTGCTGGCCCTGGCCTCGGCCACCGCCACCGCCGCCGCCGCCGCCGGCAACCCCTCGGTGGTCATCGTGCCCGGCGCCTGGCAGATCGACCCCTCCTGGGACGGGTTCATGCGGAAACTCGAGAGCGCCGGCTACGACACCGCCAAGGTGACGCTGCCCAGCGTCGGCGTGTCCGCGACGGGGCTGGCCGAGGACGTTGCGGCGGCGGCGGCCGTCATCGACCCGCTCCTCGACGCCGGCAAGGACGTCGTGCTGCTGTCGCACTCGCTCGGCGGCCTGATCGCCGGCAACGCCGTCCAGGGCCGCGACGCCGCCGCCCGCCGCCGGGCCGGCCAGGCGGGCGGCGTCGTCCAGCTCATCTACCTGGCCGCCTTCATGACCCCGGCCGGCGCCTCGCTCAAAGACCTCATGGGCGGCAGCTACTTCCCGTGGATGGAGGTCGCGGTAAGTTTTATCTTTTTTTTCCCTTCCCACCCGGAGGCTGTCGAACAGCGAGCCGGCCAAGGAACGCGGCCAAGAAAGCTAATAGTAGATGCGTCCCGCAGGACGGCAAGGTCACGGGCGACCCCGGCCAGATCGTCGAGGTTGGCTTCAACGACATCACGCCGCTCTCCGAGGCCGAGCGCTGGGCCTCGTACATGACGTGGACGTCGGAGAAGGTCTTCACCGACGCCTCGCGGTACTCGCCCTGGGCGGACGGCGTCCCCGAGGCCTACATCCACACCGAGAGCGACCACGCCCTGCCCTACCCCGTGCAGCTGCAGATGCAGGCCCTGCTGCCCCCGGGCTCGGCCGTCTACACCATCAACTCGAGCCACGTGCCCTTCATCAGCATGCCCGACGAGCTGCTGCCGCTGGTTGAGAACGCCATCTCCGTCGGCATGCAGGGGAAACCGTGAACCCGGCCCAAAGCAGCCCCTTGACGGAGATTCGGCGGCTTGGTTTCGTCCGGGAGGCCATTTGTTGCGTGGCAAACGCACGAGATACCCACTCATAGAAAGCGAATAGAACTTGAACGTCGCCATTGCTGAATATGACCCCCACCAAGTGTTCTTGCCACTTGGTATTACCGATACTGAAGGTTGGTGTTGAATATGGCTCACTGGTTACATGTCATGCTGCCCCCGCTGCAGTATTGCCGATGCTGCGTAGGGCGCTTTTCAAAGACGACGACACAGGGGGGAGGTTCGCTCAGCGCTGGGTAAGCCATCCAACAGAACTCGGTATGTCCCAGGTCCGTTTGCGCTCTGTCATACTGTCGCGAGGATTTTGGTAGGGAGATCCGACACGAACCCCGGATGTGGCTGCTCCGCACAACCGACAGGGCCCGGTTCTCCCTTCGTCACCCGCCACCCACAACATACAGAGTGCCGCCCCCTAATAATGGCCCCAACGGACCCAATGCGCCGAGCGGGCCACCCGGGATGGCAATTCATCACGTCAGTCAGTCCAAGGTGTTTCTACCCGCTGTGTGACTCCAAGGTCCCCTTCTCGTCGGACCGCCCTCGTCGTCTCGTCTGTATGCAGGGGCCGTCTGTCAGTCTCGCTCGTGCAGCTACACCTTGGAGCACACTCTCGGCATCTTACCCGAGCTTCTTATTCACGGCCGCATGGAGAAGAAGTCTGAGAACGACGCCGGCCCAGATCATGCCGAAGACTCGCCTGTCCGCGTCGGCTCAACGTCAACCCCCGTGGCAGCGGAAGGGCAGCCCCGATGGCCGAGGCCTAAAAGCGACGCGACGGCGGCCGGTCGATGGGGGCAAAAAAAGACATGCGTTACCTCCTCCCCCCTGAGCTCCGGAATCGACAAATGGCCATGCGGCGATGTCGTCACCACCCCGGTAAGGGGGACGACAGCACCGTATAAGTCATTCCCAGGGTCTGGGACGCCTCCTGGGCGCCATCGCCTCCGTCGGGGAAACTTGTGCCGGCCCTGGTGTCGTCAGTGTTTCAACAGCTTCGTCGGTCCGGTAGGTACGGGGTCGACCTCATTGTCTGATTTCCGTCTTTGCGTCTGTGCGGGGGGCGGCCAAAATGCATCCGTGCAAAAGCGTGTGTCCGGCCGCCGCTAGCACGGGGCAGGCGAAGGGGCGATGGGAACGGTCCGTCCCGAAACCCACGGACGTTCCGTTCTCCCCCCCAAACTTAAACCCAACTACACCCGACCGGTGCGCTCGAACCGCGTGCCTCTGAAGATGTCCCCGCCTCCGCCTGCCATACTCGATGCACTGCCGGCGGCGCGTTCTGTCCAGAACGTTCTACTTGTCCGGTGTTCTGGATTATTCCTAGCATCTTCCGGTCCGGGATTGGCTTTTACGGGGTCCCATCTGAACATATGCGGCGCATCGTTGCATGCTGGCCTGCTTCAACCTGTTGCTTTGCCGGCATCGCCATCTGTACATGCTGCCTAAGTTGCGTTCCCCTGGAGGGCACACACTGCGGAAGACGTCGGCCCGCCATCTCGTGGAGGACACAACCCCGGCTATGTACGTACGTCGGTACTCCGATGAGGGGCGCCCAACCCCCCACGCCGCTACTGTTCTCGGGAATGCTGCTAGAATTAAGTTGATATGGTCGCGAGGTTGTGGCGCCGAAGTAGCCTGTTACTTTATGAGCGCGCAGAACTGCGTACTAGCAAGCAGCGGCCGTCCCTTAGCTCCGAGTTTGCGGCCAGTGAACAGAGCTTAGCTATCATAGGCCGATGATCTCCACCACCAGACCTTGTACACACAGCAGAAGAAACATCTCTATGCAGCCTTCCCGCCGGTAACTCGAAGCATCCATATCCCGGCATTGCCCCATATTTCCGGAATCGCTTGCATGCGTCGAGGCTAAAGATCGAGACTACCCCTGATTCCGTCCCGCCGTCTCGCCCTTGTGTGGGATCCTCGAGGCTAGCGCGCGCGATCTGAACCCGCTTCACTACTTCAACGTGATGACGAGAGCGCTGCCCCCAAACTCATGCTGGTCGCTCTCTCTATGTCACGGGTCAAATGCAGATTTTCCTTTGCAAAAAGAGTTCAGAAAGTCGATATCATTGTCTATTATGCCGCGAGGCAGAGATGGCTACGCAGAAAAAAACAGGCTCAAGTATCCCCATGGGACCAGCACTGTCGCTATGTAAGTAAGTAGGAAGGGCCGTGGAATCCCCATTTCCCGTAGCAGGCCCCGTAAACCGGTACGCCAGACGCCTAAAACTCTGCGGGAAGTCCCCCGAGGAATCGCTGAAATCTGTCGGGCCCGCTGACTGACACTGCCCTTGCGAGGGTTCCAAGTTCATCCAAGCGCAGCGACCGCCGCCTGGGTGTCGGAGGGATCGCTCTCAACGCCGTAAACCCTGTCGTAAATGTTGTTGATTCGAGCCTTGATCTTCATCGCTTCGTCCAACTGACCGCTATCGCGATGGTCCTTCTCTAACTTGGACAAGACGAGAGTCAAGGTGCTTTGCCTGTGTGCCGCAGACAGCTCAGATTCAAACGCGGTCTTTGTTTGTTCTTGAGGGGGGTGCAGGAGGAATTCGGCCAACTCATGGCCAACGCGGATGGAACTTCGGAGGTCCTTCATCTTCCGGTATGTTACCATCAACATGATTCCGGCATACGTGTACTCGTATGGATGAGATACGCCGTTCTCGTATGTGCGGACCTTGTCCAACATGTCGATCGACTGTTGGAAGAAACGACCTCTCGCCAGGAGGGAAGCCAGTTCGATGTTTAGAAACAATGTGGGCTGGCCGTTCTGGGTAGCTCGTTCCGTGAGGCGATCGAGAATCGGTTTGGCCTCGTAAACGCCCAGCACGCCGCAAGCTTCCATGAGACTGATAGACAGACCACGTAGCTCGTTGACGAACCCGTAAGCTTTGCTCTTTGCATCCAGGAAGGGCTCCAGGTGATCAAAGTAGCAATCCAAGAGCGGGCGAATGTTCAAAGCGAACTCGAAATTGTCCATGTTGGACAGCTGGACCATGACAATGTGAAGCGGGTGCCCAGCGCCGAAGAGTTCCTTACAGAGCCCGGCGGCATATTTAAGCAGGCTCTGAGCAAGAGTCCGGCCCAGCCGATCGTAGTACATGAAACGCATGGCTTGCTGGCAAATGTAGATGACAATACGGGGGTCCTGGGGTTCAATGACAGTCTTCGTCTCGGCGAAGCATGTTTTGAAGATTCGGAATGCCTCGTTGACTTTGCCGTCGTTCAGCATTTCCTGCCCCGGGTTGAAGTCGTTGAACCATTTGTCGAGTTTAACGCATTCTTTGTCGATGAGGGACATGTCGGAGTTTTGCGAAAGGGTCCAAAGGCCCGTTGAGAATGCGCTCGATATATAGTGTCGGGCGTAGAACATGGACGTCTCTGGACGCAGCAGGCCACCCGGAGCTTCCAGGTGGCGAAGGGAGTGGGCGGGCAGTGATATCGTAGAGGTGGTGGATCTGGATGATGTGACGGAGCCTGCCTGGTCTTCCGACAATCGGCTGTCCCACGACGAAGCATCCGAAATCCGTGACCTGGACGATTTCTTCGATTTGCCAGAGGTGCCAGATGCGTGAGATTTGGGGGCCGTCAATGGTGCTCCCGACGGGCAGGTTGTCACAGACCCGTCCGACGTGCGTCCCAAAACAGCCGACATCCACGAATGGTGACCCGAAGAGCTTCTACCGCCATCCGACACGGATGCGCTCTGCTCCAGTGACAGAGAGCCGGTGGCTGGCATTTTTCTCACAAGTTGGCCTTGAGTCGCCAGTTGTCCTTCGGAGTCCGAGAGACCAAGAAATTCATCCCAAGTGAACCCAGTCCCGCGTGAAGTGGTCGACCCTGGTGGTGAATCTGGTGCAGGGTGGAGTATCATTTGTTCGTGTCGGGACGTGATACTCTCAACCTGGTCCTGTGCCCGCGGGTGCGTGGACCGCTGGAACGGCATGTGCTGTTGCTGCCCATGCGTCTGCGCGAAACCTTCATGAGGCGCGTACGCAGAGTTCGGCGCAACACCATCACCATAAGGCATGGCCAGTGGCAAAGCAGTCGCTGGCCCACCACATCTTCCACCCGCAGCGGCTGTCTGGGCACCCTCCGGCTGGCAAGACTCCCATGGCAGTTGTCCATGTGGTCCAACCGGAGCGTTACTTACCCCGTGGTCGCCCAGCTGGTGATAGCCAGTTGACGCACTCGGTACGTGAAAAGCATGATGCCCTCGAGATTGAGGCGCCGCCTGTGGTGTTATCTCGGTTTCATCGCCGATCGTATTTGCGTGGCCGGATTGGCGCGCCGAGGAAGCGACGCTCTCAACCTCGGCTGTGTCTTCGCGCCGTTTCTTCTTCTTCTTGTCTTTGTTCTCGACTCGTCCCTTTCGCATCCCCCACTTCTGATAGATGTGGACGTTGTACATCTTAGCGCTATCGATGTGCATGTCAGTAATGGATGGAGCCGGTTGTGCCGCGATAGACGGTGCGCGCTTACGTCGCATGGAAATTGTGGTCGTCGCGCATGATCCTCATCACGTTGGAGAGCGAGTGCATCATGAACAGAGCCTGGATTGTATTCTTGTACTTGTCCCAGTCTTCGGGCCTGGCCCATTTGCTCTGGGGAGTCATGGTGGGCGCCGTTATCGAGGGCAGCGTCATGTTGGGATGAGGCTCTGATGAGGAGGCCATTGTCGCCGCGGTTGTCGGCAACCTCGTCTCACACCAGGTCGCTTAAGTGAAGCGCAGACGCAAAGAACAAGTCGAGTTGGGAAGGGAGGGCGGGGGGGGTCGAGCCTGAAAAGTCTCCATGTGTCAACGCAATGGGTACGTCTTAAGCGACATGATAATTTTAGCCAATCGTTCAGGTCGTTACCCCTGTGTCACCCTCAGCAGTGACCAATCGCAGCTCCGAAGGGCCCCGAGGACCAAGGAATGCCAGGTCAGATACCATTCCGGTAGTGGAAAGGCGGCACCGCGTAGAGGAAGGATTTCCCGCGGTGGTAATCATCATTGGCCCGGCTCCGATGAATTCCCCCTTCAGGCGGCCCCTTGCTGACCCTCAACGGTCGACTTACCAATCACTGCGGCCGTCACATGCAGTAATCAGCCATTCGGGGAAATGATCGGCTGGTAAGATCGGGGTCCGAACTGGTACCCGTTGCGTCGGGCACCTTGCAATCTGTCATGAAGCACGGGAGGGAGAGCAGCAATGCTGCGTAAGAGCATCTGTAACATGGAAAGACGTATGTGGGTAGATAAAAAAAGGTATCAAACAACGCTTGTGCAAAATGTGCAAACCCGTACCTGGTGAAAATGCAGATCACCCATGCTCACTGGAGCCCTTTTCCGGTCTCCATCCGTTAATCATCCAATGCAGGAAAATGCAAGCCTCGCGGCCGACTGCGCCACAGAGCCTGATTGGCGCCTGTGGCCGTCTTGAGAAAGATATGCCATGCCAATATACCAACCATCTTGCCGTACCCCTAAGCGTCGTCGTTCCCGCTGATGATACCATAGCCTGTCCGCTTCTGGAGTGCCTGAGTCTCCTGTTCTTTGGTCAGCTACTTCCCTTCGTAAGGCAAACGGACCTCGCCGCGGGCATGCATACCTTGGAGGCATCCTGGTCATCCTCGGAGTGAATGCCGAAGCCGCTCTTTAGGGAGTGGATGCCGAAACCCCGGGCCTCCCGGGTCTCGCGGGAGTTACCGCCGGCGCCGTCCTCTCGGGAGTGGATGCCGAAGCCGGTGGTCGACACCTTGCCGTCCTCTCGGGAGTGAATGCCGAAGCCGGTGGTGCTCATCTGATACTGCGCATTAGCAATGCCTCGCTTTCTCAAGCCGAGGCGCGCTTACAGTTCCCTCGTTCTTGCTCACAGGGGCCGCGAGGCAGCTGGCACCCAGGGTCAGGGCGACGAGGAAGGCTTTGGTGTGCATGGTGGGCGGTGATGTGAATGTGGTGGTGAGGAACTTGATAGTACCGGGAGTGGGATTCAAGGTGGTGTTGGGAGAAGGTGTTGTTTGAGGTGCGAGATGCAGCTTGCTGTGAAGGATGGAAGATGGAGTTTCAGTCCTCATTGAGCCCGAGGGACGACCTCTTTTATATCTGGTCAACACTTGCAGAATGCTGACAAGATGGTATAAGCAATGAGGTCAGAGAGGACGCATAGTCCCTCTTTCCAGAGGGCGCTCCAGTATAAGCGGGAGCGGAGGGTATAGTCTACGCCAAGGGTCCAGCCGAGCATGGCAGCGAAGGTGCGTACCGGATACTTGGCGAGGGGATAATTTCCAAGCGGACTGCGGTACCCCTGGCGGTAACAGTGCGAATCAAGAAAGAAATCACAAGCATCCGTCAACTCCAGAGGCCGGTACCTCTTTCTGTCCGACGTAATTCGGCTCGGAGACATACGAGCTCTCGATGGAGTGACGACGGTTGCAAAACCTGTGATGCGGGATGGAGGCATCGGCAGCGGCCAGAGAGCCTCTCCAATCAGCTCGCGCGGGTGCGGCTTGTACACCAAAGTCAACTGCAGGGACTAACTGCTTGTGGTGGGCTGCAAGGAACGGCGGAGCATTCTCTTGGCCAATGTCTTTCTACACCCCCGTCTTTCCAGCTGTGGATGGCTGGAAGCCATTGGTTCGGCGATAACTGAGCAGAGGCCTAAGCAAGGATGCGGCCTCGACCCCGACCTCCACATCCTTGCGACTTTCCGAGTACAGAGCACTGGGCCGGCAGCGGGGCATGGCTTGCATATACATGACCAGTACCTACGTACACGTGGTATGCGTTCGAGGCGGCGCTGCGCTGGGGGGGGGGGGGGGGGGGGGGGGAGGGTTTGCTGGAGGGGCGCTCTGGATTCTTCTCTGCATGCAAGAGGTAGGTTACCCACGCACCAGAGTTCCTTGACAAGGCGGCTGTGTCGGTCAGCTGTAACCTATCTCTCGGTTCGGCACCACGCCACACGGTTGGAATGAATGCCCGACTGGGACCGCCGGGTGGAAATTTCTGTTCGAGGGTGGGCGTGTGCATGTCGGTATGTGCCGTCGTGCTACTCCCCCCCATCTACTTGACAAGAGAGGCTGTGTCTAGGCCCCCTGGCTGGTGTGGGAAGCTAACCTCCAGCTTCTCGGGCAGTCCGGCCTTCCCTGGGATGGATGGTCCGTTAATGATGCGGTCGGTAAGACCCCGCCGTCGCTAAAAAGCCGGAGACGACACACGATAAGAGCCGTATGTCGTGGTTGCCCTCTCGCCTTATCGATCTATCTCAGGGTTTGCCATCTTCAAGACCCGCGCGAATCCGGAGCCTGGAGTGCCGAATACCAAGCAATGCATAAGTCGGCACATGCTTGGCTTTCTTCATGCACTCTCTCGCTGCCGAACAACCCCGTCAACCCGGTAGTGTGCGCGTCTACAGCTTGGTGCGTCGCATACATGAGGCATGTACATAGTATACGCATGTACGTCAGGTATGTATGTACCTGCCCCCCTCCCCCCCTTCTAGGATGGATGGATGCAACTGCATTTCTTCCAAATTCGCGAATCCCTGTCGGTTCCCAACCATGCAGGTTCCGCGGCTAGATCTGCAGCCTTCGCCGGGGTATTTGTCTCCAGCCGCAATCAACGTCAAGCAATCGCATTTCAATCCTATCTCCCCTCGGTACGAGCTCCGTGAGCCAAGTCGGCCGTCATGTCATGGACCCTTTTTGCTGCGTGAAGTCTTTTTTGTACGACAGGGGGGTCTTTGCTCCTACATCCACACACCCCGCCCCGGCTTTTGTCGATCGCCAGGCTGGAAGCGCCCGACCTCCTCTTCAAGTGCCCACCGTCGAGCGTTGCTCAGCCACTTACCTCCCCCCGCCGCCCAGATAGCGAGTAGACGAGAGCCGATCGGCACCGAAGCGCTCCGAGTAGCTGTGTCACGATGGACTATCACACGCCACCGAGCCCGGCGACTGGGAGCAACCAAGTGACAGGACCAAAGCCGCTCGAGATATCACACGCGAAGGTTCGAGAGGGCAAGTCTGTTCACAGTCCTAGTGAATATGACATCCTACAGGTTTGGGTCCAACATGATTCCCCTCAGCTCACCTTGGCTGGGCATCACGACTGCCAAGCACAGTCACTTCTGGCCTCCGCCTCTCTATGGATCTCCATGGAGGCTAATGTGATGCTCCGAGGTTCACCGCTTAACCTGGTTCTGAGAACCGGCATTGCGGCCACAGCAGTGCTATACCGCCGCAGATATTGTGGGTGCAGGTCCCATCACAGGGCTGCCGAATATGCATTACCTACCCGTCCGATCCCCCATGCTGCTCCATCCAGTCGGTACTGGCGGGTAGCACAGACAGGCTCTCGGGCCAGTCGCAGGGCTGGGATCCATCGCACCCACGATGGTGGCCCTCTGGTGCGGACAAGTCTGCGTAGGTAGCGTATAGTACAGATTAGTACCCAACCTTGGCCCAGCCCACGTGTTCCACAGGCTTCTAGTCCGAAGCCAGCACCGCCCTGGCTGTAGATCCTCGAGCCTCCGTGCCATCCCTGGCACAGTACAGCTACACACACCTATGGGGAAGCCCGTCTGGGTCCTATCGTGGGTTCTCTGCAACGGCCTCAACGGCTCAAGTGACAACCCAACTCACCGCTCGAGCGTTCAAATGCCATTGTAGCGATCCAATTGGTACGAAGCGAACGGGGTAACCCAGTAGCTCGATGACTCTTCATAGCTCACCCCCGCTTAAAGAAGAAAAAAAGAAGGATGCCTCCCCCATCTCTCTACCTGCGGGCCAACCACCCTTTGAGAACCTCTGTAAGACTAGCAGATATGGACCCCTTCGGGGTCGTGGCGCTCCACATCATCACAGCTTGCCGAAAACTACTGGGCATGCGTCATGAGACTCGCGAGGCCGCTGCAATGGCCGGCCCATGTCGGCATTAGTGGCGATGTGATGATGAGGGCCTGGTAAAGGGTAACCGCATCCATTGGTGTGACGAGGGCTTGGCCCAGGGCTGCGTATAGTAGCTGGAGCGGTAGGGCTGCTGCCAAACCTGCAGAGCCAGATACGTACAGCGGAGCGAGGTACCTCTTGTGAAGCTATCTGTACTTCGTTCCGCACGGTTTTCGGTGCCCGAGTCTTGCGCTCTGTCTCCCCCCCGCAACAGCACCTAGCATTCTGCAACGGCAACGTGCATATCGACGTCGTATTGGGTCCTTGTCTGCCTCGTCCAGTCGAACCTCGTCGCCGACGTTGCCGGTCCACTTACAGTGGTACCTCACTAATCCGGCCTTGCTGGCGCATCACCTCGAGCCCTGGGGCCCTGGTACCGAAGGCCTGGACTACCCGCTCTTTCTGGGTCATCTGATTAGGATGCCACCACGGCGCTGCCGTTACCCACTACTTACCACCAGAACGCCGCCGCGGCGGTAAGTAACCTGGAGCTGGTCCAGGAGCATGTGACGCCCAAGGCCTCTCCGGCCGTTTCAGGAATTCGTGGCTTTTCCTCGAGATTGAGTTTCCCGCCGCCGTCACTGCGTACCGGCCTCTCACAGCGGTATACGGTGAATCTTTCTATCACAGTGGCGGGCGGAGGCAGCAAATGGTGTCGCAGGACAATTTCCACCACCCGTAATTGGCGTAACGGTATCAGTGCGCCAGGCTTCCTGAAACGCCAAGACCGCCGCTCTGGACACTGAGCACGTATCACGAGACTCCCTCCGGAAACAAAGTCGTCGGGTTCCCAGTTTCTCAAGAGGTGACTCCTCATCTTCAGATGGAAGGGAAAAAAAAAACTCTGAATCCATCTCATGACCTCGAAGGGCTGTCCACCATGCGAATCACCACCGCTTCCATGCTCGTCGCGGCGCTTAGCGCCGCCTATCTGTCTCCAGCCTGCGCCCAGCGCCAGCGCAAAAGGCCAATCACGCCCGACGGCGCCCTTAGCGCCGTAGACGCCCACGCCGGCGAAAATGCGATGATCGAGACCCTCAGCCCCGCGATCAACCGAACAGATGTCAACCGCCCCTCGAGCGCGCCCCCGCCGCCCGCGCCAGGCGGCAGTGGCGGCGGCGGCGGCGGCGGCGGCGGCTCTCGGCCAGTCGAGGAAGTCGTCATCCCTATCACGGCGCTGCTGTTCGCCGGGCCGCCGGGGCCCAAGCAGTGCCGCGGCGCCCCGATGCTGCGCATCCCGCTCTCGCGCCCCGTGTCGACGGCGCCCGCCTGCTACAACACGCCCAAGACGGCCAACTGCGGCACCTTCATGGCCATGAAGGCCGACGGCTGCCAGGCGCGCGTCTTCGCCGAGCCCGACTGCCAAACCTTCACCAACCTGGCCGTCTTCATGCCCGAGCTGCGCACCGTGGGCGGCCTGATCCGGAGCGTCGAGGTGACCTGTGGAGTCGAGAGCGTGGAACCCGCACCGTTGAATATGGGGGCCCTGGGGGCTGGGGCTAAGAAGCCCGAGCCCAAGCCAGGGAGCAACTGAAGCTACTGCAGGCAAGGCATGGCATTCGGCGCCCATTACAAATCCTCCGTATGTACTTTTCCCGTATCGACCGCGGCCGTTGCCTGGAGAATTCGGATGCCCTCGTTCTCCGCATGTACTAGGGCGATGCGTGGAAGTATTGGAAGGATTGGAAACGAGCGAGACCGCCGGAAACTGGGCAGGACGGGCAATCCTTACACGAACGACACCCAACCCTTGCAACCCCCGCCCCCCCCCTCTCTCTCCCCCCCGAAGGCTGCCCGTTGTAAAGTGCTTGCATCGAGCGATGGAGGATATACCCAAGATGCTAAGAGAAACCTTGCTTACCCAAAGCGAGCGAGCGCGCAAATGTACGGATGAATTACACACAGTATGCTTAGGTCCATGTGTCAGATTTGCATCAAAATGCGTCAGTGTGCCCGCGCGTCAGCCAATGCAGGCCAATGTGCAAGCGAAATAAAGATCCAAGCAGTCAACCACACACCACAGCAAAGCGGCCCCCTCTCCCCCTCCCTCCCCTCCCCCAAGGCCCTCAGCTGAAGTAAATGGCGCGGCTTCGTGGTGGTCAGGCAGCCAGGTTGCGGTGACAGCAAGAGACCGTGTGGGGGATGCCCGTCCGTACATGGATGCATGGCGGGCCCCGACGATGGGGCCTTTTCGGAGGCATCCATAGCCCCTCCCCTCTCGTCGGGCCATGGGAAAGGATGGCGTGACGTGACAGCCAGCCAGCCCCGCCCCGCGCGTGCAAAAAAAGAAGGAAAAAAGAAAAAAAGGGCTCTGGTGGTGTTTTTCCCCGGTAGTCCCTCGACGTGATGTCGTCGTGAACTGCCGATCCCGCGTTATGGCGGTTGAAAATTCTGGCCGCCGTTTTCTCTGTAGCCGCCGGCCGTCCGCCCTGGCGAGACGCATTGGCCTATCACGGGGAAGACGAACGAACTTCGAGAGACATCGTCTGACTTCTTGGCCGAACACACACACACACACACACACACACACACCTGCGCTGTACACCGCCGGATCGGACGGAGCGTAATCGTAGGTGGCAACAGGCAGGGCTCCTCTCGTCTCTGACCCGTCCGAGCGGGCGGCATGCCGTTTTGGGACGTTGGCTGGCGGGGATGCCATTCGACCTCTCGTCGGTGCCGGCCATGGCACTACCACCCCCCTTGCCCGCTTCTTTGCCGCTCCCACGAGAGAGAAGCGCAGTCGAGCGGCCGACCGCCTCATCTTGCAGTCCGGCCTGCGCATCTGGCAGGGCCTCGATGGCGTTGCTCCGGGGTCGTATCATGTTTGCTCGGTGCATTGCCGCCACTGGCAGGCTTGCAACCGCACGTTACATCCCAGATTCGCCCTTGCAGGTTGTACGGAGAGCACGGCCCTCCCACATTCATGATGCCTCTGGTCCTTGTTGTTGTCGCGCTCGGCGGCTAGTATGGATGCTCGGTATGGTCGCCCTCACCCGGGATGAATCGCTCTCCTTTCATGCACAGTAACCCATCCCAATCCCACCCCCCGGGCAACCCCTGCGTTGCATCGCCTCAAACACTCACCAAGCATATGTAGGTATGTAGTCAAGTAGCACAAACATAGTGTTGGCTCATTAGCATATGTGTGTGTGTGTGTGTGTGCACCCCCAAACCACCGGTGTCTTCAGCGGCCACATGACCAGTCATCAGTGCTGCAGCCCGCACCAATGACTGGAAGTCATAAATTAACCTCGCTCGGAAACATTGACAGGTCTCCAATTGCATCCTAATCGAGTCCATGAAAACTGAGACTGATATTAACCAGAACTGATTCATCCCCTAGCCGCTTGAGTGCTATGTTATTGTTGCTGGCGTATTTCCTGTTCATGTGGGCCACTGGCGATACCCGCAAGTCCCTTTTTGGGTAAGCAAGTGAGAAACGTTGATACGGCACGATAGGTATACAGCACAACGCTGAGCGTATTTATTAATTCAAAGCCTGAACGACGTTGTGTACGAGACAAGATGAGTGGCGTAGGTACTCCCCGTCCAGAAAACCAAACCTTGAGTGTCTCCATGGGCATTTACCTTAACCTACCAGAAAAAGATCCCCCCGACTCCTGAGCTCCTCGAACCATGCCAAACAAGAAATAACCGCTGACTCCCGCTAGACATCGTCCATCTGACCGGCGGGCTCGTCGTCATCGTCGCCAAAGCTGGCTACCGACGACATGTCGTCATCATCTTCACTCTCGGCGCCCGCCTCGTCGGAGGCGTCCTTGCTCGCGTATTTCAGTACGTATTCTGCAGGCATCGGGCTTCGTTAGCACATCCCTACGCACTGGGCGCCCATCAATGGACTTTCTTACCCTTCACCTTGCTCTCGTATGCCTTGGGTTCTCTGAGCATGAGGGCGGCAGCCTCGCCGTTGAGCGGGTCGGCGGGGTTCGGGTATCGCAGAAGCTGGGGAAGGAAGACCTCGAAGATGTTGATCATATCGAACATGGGTGACCACGTCTGGTTGATGACGTCCAAGCAGACGGACCCGGAACTGTAGCAGCGGTCAGTCAACCGCGTGTCGAATGGCGGCTCCCAGCCACTTACAGCTCATCAATGTTGGGGTGGTAGATCCGGTTCACGAAGCCGATGCTCGGGGACTTGTAGGGGTATTGATCGGGCAGCTCGACGTGCACCTTCCAGTTCCCGTTCTCGAAAGGGGCTTTCTCGTGTTAGCGTGTTGATCCATGCGCTTCGACATCCGGGGGCTGAACTGACTCTCCGTCGGTCCTTTAAAGCGTACGTAGAACTCCTGCCTGTCCTGTCGTTAGCAGTCGCGTGTAGGTCGTCAGGGGCTTCTTCGGTCGTCTCGGGTGGGGCATCGCTCACACTGCGATGCGCGAGTCAGCGAAGAGACATCATAGTGGGAGCAGAAGGGGGTAGGTCGCACTGTTGTCATTGACCAGCGTGACCTCGTAGTCGCTCATGAGCCTGAGGGAGGGGGGCTGTCAGTCGCTGAGGCAGGGCCTTGGGGGTATGCGACAAGCCTACATCCTGACCGACGGTTAGCGAACGTCCCGCGAGGGGGGATGCTGAAGGGAGGGGCTGGAAGTACTTCATCACCTGTTCCTGCGATTAGCAAACAGCGGCATCGAAACGCCTTGGCATCCGCTCTACTTACATCCGTCTCAATACGTCTCCTAGGACTGCTCATAGTGGCGGTTTCCGCGAGCGCGGTTCGGTTCGTCCGGGATTATCGGCGAAGTCGGAGCTGCGGCGGTTGCAGGTACCCTCTTTGGAGGTTGTTGCGTGATGTGCGCTGGGGCGAATCGGTTCGACGAAGGAGTGCTGGTGTGGCCGCTGTAGGTGAGATGCTGGTGGACGGAGGAGGGGTTTCAAAAGGCCAGCGCAAGGTGGATGCTGAGAAAGAAAGGGAGACTGGTAGGTAGGTAGTTGGCGACGGCGGAGATTGCACGACCTTCAGAGAGAGGGTGGAAGAGAGGAGGCCTGAGGTCACAAGTGCACTTGTCCGTGTAATGCGATGACGCGGGTTTATCCGATAAGCCCCCCCTCGCCTTAGGCCATTCCGTGGTCCGCCGGGTACCCAGCCAATTTGACGGATTTGGTAACCAGGTGGGTTTCATGTTGGTTGCCGGCAGATCTTCTGGTTGGCCTTTGTCGGTTTGCTCTGAATCCGACATACAGCTGGAGGCAGGTCAAGTAGCGAGTGACAATCTCATCCCATGGGATGGACAGTCAGCCCGGCCCGAGGTTCGTTTTGTTGACCGTTGGAAACAGACAGGCACAGCCGTGATCCAAACTCTATCCTACAAGCAGGAGGACGCCCTGTGGTGTTTGAGAGGCAGCTGCGACCCAAGCCTGGAGGGCTGGAGGGAACCCCGCCATTCGGCCACTAGTGGGTGCAATCCGCCGATGGATAAGTAACTTCAGCCATGAATCAACCACCCGACGCTTCCACTCTAGGTAGGTACGTTTTATCTGTAGTACCTACCTACCTCCTCCTCCTCCTCTTCCAATATAGGGCGTACTTCTATTCACTCTCTTCGGATGGAATGGGGCAATTCATTAGGCGCGGACGCGTGGCCGAAGGGTATTCTGTAAGTGTAGGCCAGCTATTCAAATGACACCTAACGTTCCCCTGCGCAAAATGGAGCCCCTCCGCGTGACTAGTGCCGTAAGGCAAGTATCCCCAGAAGTCGGGGTTTTTTGACCCATTACTGTGTACATGCCACAGACCCGGCCACATGATAGCGCGGCAAGTGGACGGTTGCTTGTCCAGCAGGAGTCTGCGATCCGGTCTGTGATCTGGCCAAACAGCACGTGCAAACGTGGCGGTTGCTGGCTTGCGCAACAACTCGGTAGTCACCGTTTACTGCGATGCGACCCTGCGCTGACATCTTTGCTGGTCCAGACACACCCATCATTGCGTATACTCACCTACTTGCATTGTCAAACGCAGGGGCTTGCGAGTTCCTCGCTTGCATCGTGGGTCTCACCACCCATCGCCAGGGCTGTTCGTCACCCGATCCGTCCATACGTCTAAGAGGAATCCGAAGCATAGTCAACCAACGCCGACGAGGCAGCCACGCCTTTACTTACCCCCACAGGTGGCTCTTTGGTTATCGCTTCGCTTGGGGAAAAAGGACGCTGGCGTTTGGCGCCGTGCTTTTCTACTCCCTGCGCATCAGTATGCCTCCTTTTGATTCCTGGCATTCTCACAGGCGCCTTGGACGTTGCCACTGACGGATCATCCTTGAGAAAGGGATCCTGCGTGAGTCTTGTGTTCCCGACAATTTCCGAGACCAAGCTGTCTCTCATCTGCGAGGCAGCAATCTCGGACTTCAGTCGCTTCTTCTCTTGGGGCTTGGAATCCCGGAGTGGCTTGACAGTTGCTGAGCCAAAAAGAGGTTTCAAGATGGCCCTGTCGTTGGGTCCGTCTCGCCACGCGGACGGTTCAAAATCGACAAGAGCTGCCCTTCTTGCATCTTCGGCTCGCGCGGGCAGCACATCGATGCCCAGGCTGAACCGCTCCTTCAAGTCTTCGGTCGCCTTGCCCTCTGCTTCTCTCTCGTGGCGCTCGATGCGGAACTGTTTGCGTAATCGGCGGTTTTGCTCGTAAGGGTCCTCCCAGGTGTGACTGTTGGCCTCCTCAATCTCTTCGATCCTCTGTTTGGCCAGCGCCAACTGTTCGCGGTCCTCGATGGTCTTTTCGAGTTTCGCAAAAGCATTTCCCCGGAGCGCTTCCCTCTCCCGGTCTGTCATGATCTCCATCTGGCCCTCGCCAACCTTGTCTTCGCCGGTATCTCGTTTGCGTCCGCCTTCGGTGACGACGTAGGCGGTATTCTGGGGGTCGGTTCGCACCTCGATAACACCGCCACAGGCTGCATGCTTCATACGGAAGCTGAAGATGGGCGAACTGTAGTAGTTGCCCACCTTCTTCTTCTCGGCGTTGAAGCGCACACCTTGGCCGATGATGGTCGGTTTCGGGCAGTGGTCGCACCAGACGGCGAAGGGCATCTCAAAGCGCACTGTTAAGATGCCTTCCGACCGAAGCTTGGAGGCGCGCTGCCCCAGAGCATGTTTTCCGTGTAATCTGTTGCCCGATTCTACCGTGCCCTCGAGATCCGGTGGGACGTACCGGCCCATATTGAAGCCCTGCATCTTGGCGGTTGTGCGTCGCGCGAGATGCACGCGAGCGGTCAGTCAAAACGCGCGGTCCGATGGAGTGATGTCGCACGACCGGTCGTCTTCGGTATGAAGGTAACGCAAAGGTGGTGGAATGATGGAGGTAGAGAAAAAGGTAGGTTGGGAGAAGCGGATGACGAAGTATCTGGGCTGGAGCGACGACAGGGTTGCCTGAGGCCCATTTTCAGGTCTTCAAGTAGGGGCTTATGCTCCTTATGTTCAAGGTGGCTAAGAAGTAGGTACTTAGGTACATACAAATGTACAATGGATCCACTTTCTAAGGGACAGCCTCCAGGCCCCTGCTTGGAATTGGGTCGGCTTATTAGTGTAGCACTGCGAAGGAGCGATCGAGCGCCACAGCACAGCTGCACCTGGAAATCACACCCTTCTCTCGCATCGCATGGAAGCTACTTTAATTCAACACCGCATATCAAAACCCATAACTGCACTCTTATCAGCAGCTCTCTCATTCATTTCAAAAGTGTGTGGCTCTAGTAAAGTGTCACGAAATATAACTTGGCCGCCGCGTATTTGTCCATACTGAATGCGAGGTTCAAATCAAAGATTTGGTTTTCACTGGCATGATAGTCTCATAACTCGCGATTAACAAGCTACGATCTTGGTTCGAAACCGCCGCCTTCTCATGCGTGACCTCATACTATCCATGCGCTGGTCATGTGCTCCGTTGGTCACGGTTGGCGGCGTAGCATCCTCCAGATGCCTCTAACGCTTGCAGTCCTCACCGCAGCAACTTCAGCTGTCTCGAGGCTGGTGGAGGAGGGCAAGCCGAGACGCCATGAACGTATAACTGAGTGAGGATAACGTGAGTTTATGCCTTTTATATCGTTTTTATGTGGAAAATCATTGTTATTTGAGTGGGAAACTGTTCGCTGTGCTCTAAAAGTGCTTAAAACACGCCAGGAAGGGGCATGGTCATAGAAAGTCCGGCTTACCACATCAAGTGATTAGCCACGGCTATCGAACTAAGTAATAGTATCCAAGCACTTGGGGGGCGTTGAATGAAGTCCAGATAAAGCCAGACTCCTTTTCTCAGAATAGTGATACTGACTGGCAATCATTGCCCGGCTGCCAATCTCGTGCGCCACCAGGCGGATCGCACATCGTCGGCCGAATCCAAAGGGATGCATCCAAGGCAAATATTGCGATACGTGTGCAGAGTAAAGTTCTTGCGCTCTAGACAGGAAACGAATCCGGGGGCAGTGGGTTTGTTTTTCCCGGGCGTCGTCGTTGTGGCTCCGACGGAGCTGGGGAGGGGGCATCTCGGGATATTCAGAGGCCGGTATCTCGCATTTCTCCCCACGCTCATCTCAAGCTCACGGCAAAGCAAACACCAATATCCACATCCAAACAAATCATACCAAAGCCTCCAGTATCTTTCCACTGCCCGCCATGTATTCCAAGACTCTGATTCTCGCTTTGAACTTGGGTCTTTCCTGCCTGGCAGCGCCTTTGGCATCCCCGGCAACCTCGGGTGACGCGGTAAGCAATCACGGGCCTGAATTACCTTGTCCAGTGGCTATACATGTACAGTCACTCACATCAAAGTAGAACCCTTCCCCTCGTCACTTTGGAATTCACTCGAGCCCGCCCCTTGAGAAAACGAACCCAGAGCCCCGTCATTTTGGAATCCACTCTGAACACACAGACGCCCAGGATGCATAGATCCTGTTACCAGAAGGAAGATGTCGGTGATTTGAGGCGGCTACCAAGGTCTCCTACCCATCTCACCCGGGAATTGAGATAGGTTACGGGTGTCATGAAGTACTGGATGCTTTGGGGTATTGCGGGGGCCTTGCTCGTCAGTGGTGGGCCCCTGCCCTCTAGAATAAAGTAGTTATGAACGGTATCGTCCCTGTCACTATCTATTTTCGAACCAGGAATACCGTTGACGTGATGTTGCCAACCACGAGTGAAGAGCGAGGCATGCGGTCAACCGGGGCGAAAGTGAGACATACCGTGAATACGGCTGTGTTACCGCAAGAAGTACGGCGGGCGCGTGTGTAAGCCACCCGGTGATGGAAAGCTGTTCAGTGGCTCGCTCGACGGCTGCAACGCCGGCAAGGCAGTGTGGGCTTTGTGCTTCATGTTAGTCGGCCCCGCTTGCTGACGATGGTATCTTGCGTTCAGTGTCGGTTTCAAGCCCATGGAGGGTGAGTTCACGGTCTGGGGTCTTCCCTTGCTCACTCGTCCCCAACGGGGCACCAAATTCTTCAAATCCAAACAGTCCCGATAGTGGACACGGCTTTTTGCCGACCGTTATCTTCGAATGCTGTCTGGTTCAGAGCCATTCCTGGGTAAAACACAGATACCATGGATTGAATGCCAACTATTTTATTCATGGTTCTCATGAAGAGCTACGAAAGTCCCTGGTGGAAGCTTCGGGGCCGAGAGCAAGGACTCCTCCCCGTTTCGTGCCACGCAACTGTCCCGACCAACCCGTTCGCCGTCGAAAAGCCTCCCGAGGTAAGTGCCGGCGATGCTACATAGGTATTCAAGAGGACATGGTGCCCTGTGAGGCCCATAGCTTCGCTGGCTCCCCTCGCTCCACCCCCAGCCGACAACCCCGGGAAACGCCCCTGCGGCGCGTTTTTCGTGGCATCGATGCCCGAACCGAAAACCGTCTAGTTGGTTCCCGAGCACCCGACGAAGTTGTTGCCGCTGGCGCCCGTGTGGGTGATGGCGCCCGCCTGCTGGCAAGCGGTGTTGATGATGACACGGTCCGCGCCCGGGCTGCCTGTTTTGCGGCGGTTCTGTCAGCCACCTTGCTCGTCCCGACATGCCGGACGGCGACCGTTTTCTCTCTCTCCCTCTCCCTCTATCTCTCATCTCACTGGGATGAACGAGAGAAAAACGGAACCCCGCATCACCCTGAGCAATGGGGACAACGGCACGCCCAATGAATTTTGCTTAAGACCTACCGCCAGTGTAGAGACCGCCGCTCTTGATGGGGAACTCGATGTAGGGCCCCCCAACGCGGAAGTTGAAGCCCTCGTAGTTGTTGTAGGTGTGCGGGTAGTTGCCGGCCTGCTGGTTGTTGCGGGTCACTGCCCTCAGCCCGAGTCAGTACTTTCTGTCCCCAAAGTGGGGGGAGGGGGTTCTCCCGGAGTATATCCTCGGAAGCCAGTCTCAAGGCCGGAAGGACGGGGGGAAAAAAGACAAAAGGCAAACAGGTGTCCCAAGGGAGGGGAACTCGTGTTGAGAGGACGATGTAGAACAACCGGGTTGTTTGGCTTACGGGTACAAGCGCGCTGCGAGGCCTCGTTGACCTGCGCGGCGCTGTAGGAGTTGCTGCCGCAGGTCGTCGCGGCGCGCTCCTCGAGGGCAGCAGGCGCCGCGGCGGCCAGGGACAGGAAGGGCAGCAGGGACAGGAAGAAGCGCATCTTGACGAAGGGGGCCCGGGGGGGAAGGCAGAGAGAGGCTTTCACGGGAGGAGGAGGAGGAGGAGGCGAAGCGGGCAACGGAGGGAGCGGGGAGAGGGGGATCGCAAGGGGGGAGGCTCTTCTCTCTGGCGGGAGGAGCAAAGTCTATGCCGTTCGATCGCGAAACCGCCGGCTCTATATACCTATAACTCATACCAGGGGGTCGGGCGTCCCTCCTCGGGACCCCATCGCCGTTTGGGGAATGTGCGAAGGGGGGCCCCTGGGCAAAGGGCCGGCGCGGAGTCTCGGAGGGGAGAGGGCCCCCCGGGAGACGCGACACGACGGGAATAGTAGGTGCCGCCGAATGGGTTCGCTGAGCGCGTAGGGAGCCTGAGCCCAACACGTGTGGGAGATAAGGGACGGCGGCGACGATCCTTCTCTCCTGCCCGCCCCTTGGCACCCGGCAGCTGATGTACGTGGTAGCCCGAATAGGCAGGTCTTGGGGGGAGGGACGAGCGGTTTACGTTGGGGAGCGGAAGACGGGGCGAGTAGAGAAAGAGAAAGAGAGTCAGGTCAGGGTCTCGCGGCCGCTAGACGGATCAGGGGAGGTTGATTGGTTGGTTGGGCCGCCAAGTCTCCTTCATGGGATCACGATTGGCTGTGCTTTCTTTAGACCGAAAGCTGACGACGGTGCCGGTTAGAGGCGCTTATTACGTGGTGGGAGAACAAGCAGAGGACAGGGTATAGAAGGACTCCTACGAAGCGAATTCATGGTTCGATATCTCGGCATAGGATCGCTATGAAACTAAGAGTGCGGATAGGTCGAATAGATTCATATTCACCTACTTGTTACCTCTCATCTTACCTGAACCGCCATACTGGCCCGGGGGTCAAGGTAGGAGGCCAGCGTATTCGGCATCCTTAGTGGTCGTTTGATCGTGCTTTCATAAATTACCCTCTACGGCTTTTGTAGTCCTTCCTCAATTGATTCACGCAATTTCCTCTCCGTATAGTACAAAGAATTAGGGTCCCCCCTAACGCCGGGGGGCCAAGAACACAAACAAAAAACCATGGCCGCCCTGCCCCTCCAAAGACACAGCTAGCATCTCTCGTGAACACCACGCAACCATTCCCCCTTGCCCGACTTCACGCAGCAAATTCCCCACCCGAGGGCCGGCAGGGGTTTGAACCCCACCATCCCGTGAACGGCTGTCCCGGAAGCCGCTCACCGTGCTCCTTGCGCTGGATCAGAAGCTGCCGCGGGTCGACTCGCTGCGCTCCTCGTCAATGGGCGTCATGGTCCGGCCCCAAGCCCAGGGGTCGCGCTCCTCCAGCGCCCCCTGTACTTCTTCCTCCCCCTCTTCGCCGCTGCCGCCGCCGCCGCTCTTTTCGGGGCCCCCGGGCGCCGTCGCCGCCCCGTGGGGCGGCGGGCGGCGGTCCGGGCTCTTCTGCGACTCGGGCGTGCCGACCTCGGTCGTGATGCGGCGCAGGCGGAACGGGTTGTTGGTGCCGAACTGGGGGTGGGCCACGACGGCGTGCGCCACCGGGTGCGACCCCAGCGCCTCCTCGGGCCGCGTCGGCGCCCCCGCCGCGTACTGCGGCCGCGCCGCGTACGACTCGGCCCCGTACGCCCCGTACAGCGAGTCCAGCGTCGAGTGCGTGCCGCACGCCGGCAGGCCGGCGGCCGGCGAGGCCGGGCGCGGGAGCGGCGGCGGCGTCGGGGGCCCGGCGGGAAACTGGTAGAGCGTGCTCGTCTGGCTGCTGTTGCTGCTACTGCTGCTGCTGCTGCTGTTGCTAGGCAGGCTGTAGCCGGTCGGCACGCGGTACACCAGCTCGTCGAAGGGGCCGCTCGGATGGTCTGCGGACGGCGGCCCATCGCCCAGGATGATTGTCCGGTCTGACACGGACTTGGGCTCGTCGGCGGCGGTCCCCGCCATGGTGCTGCCGGAAGTCAGGCTCGGCGCCTCCTCTTCCTCTTCCTGCCGATGCCGCTCGCGCCGGGCCGCGCTGAGCAGGAGTGAATCGCTTCGGGCGATGCCGATCAGGCTGGCGCGCGGAGTTGTTTGGCCCTCCTTCAGTGCCTGGAGACCTTCCTCCACCAGCTGCGCGTCGAAGATGCCGCCGACACGCCGGCTGTCACGCCGGCCGTTGAGAAGACTCTGACGTCGGCTGTCAAGGGTGCTCGCACGCTTCGTTTCGCGCATGGCCTCGGGCTCGCTCTCGACCGGGCCCGTCCGCTCTGAGTGCGGCCGCGCCTCGGATTTCGGCGGGTACGCAGGTGTCGCACCACGGCCGGCGTGGTCCATCATGTCCAGGTTGCTCATGCGGATGGCCTCCTCGTCCACGATGCGGCTGCGGCGCTGGCGGTAGCGGAGTGTGGACCATCGCCGGCAGATGCTGTACACCAGGTAGGCGCCAAAGAGGATCAAGACGGCAATCGACACGCTGAGCCAGGCAATGATACCCGCTGGCAGCGTTCGACTTCCTCCACTGATGTGGACAATGACCCCGAGGGCGGCGATAGTCGAAATGAGCGCAAGATGGATGAAAACCAGCGAGATGACAACGTCGAGATTCTCCTTGATTCTGGCTAGGGACAAGTAGTGAAGAAAGCTCGGTTGCCTCGGAAGCAAGTGAGGTGCCACGGATGGATTGGGGTCTTGGTCACGGCTACAGACCGCAAGAGTATAGGGAGATGGAAGGGGGTTGGCACCAGGATGAGTCGCACTGCGGGTCGAGCTTGCGTCGGAATCGGCGTGGTCGACGGGCGAGACCGGGGGCGGCACGCAGACGGGAAGCGATGTACAGGTTCCCCGGCGGTCCGATGTGTCGACGTCGAGCAGCACCGCCTGCGTATCGATCCGCGTGCTCACGCAGCCGGAGGCGGAATCCGGGCCGTCGTCCAGCCTCCTCGCCAAGGGATGGTCCCCGAACTCGGCACTGCCGGCAACGTGGCGGAACCCCGAGGGCCGGCCCACCTTGACGGGCGACTTGGCGAGCGAGAAGAAGGACCCGGAGCTGGCCAGGCCCTTCTTGAGCCGGCGGCCGCGGGACGAGAGGCTCGCGCGGCCCGTGGAGCTGCTCTGGAGACTGGCGCGCGAGCCGAAACGACGCGCCGGGGCCGGCGGGAGATGGGCGGCGGCGGGCACGCGGGGGGCAGCAGCGGACGGCAGCAGGGCCGGATGGCGACGGGCAAAGTACGTGCGGAAGCCGCCGGGCGGACACGAGGGCGTCTCCTGCTTCTGGTTGCTGGGGGCGGAGCTGGTGGTGGAAGAGGACTCGACCCCGTCGCCACTGCCGCCGTGGCTGGACAGGGGCCAGTCGTCGCCGTCGTGCTCGGCCATAGCGGACGACTTGGAAGGCGTCGGGTTGTCGGGCCGCGAGATCATGGGCAGCGAGTGGCGCCGCCAGGGCGAATCTTGGAGCGACATGCCGCCGTCGGGACTCGTCGTCGCGTTGGAGGCCCTGTCCGTCATCGCGTTAGCAGTGGCGGCAAAAGTTGTTTGGCCGAGGCCTCGAGCGGTGTATACGTGCAAGCGAGCTTCGAAACTTTCAAAGCGACGATGGCGACCAGACTGGACAAGCATGTTGTTGCCTTGTCGCCTCGTGGGAATCCAGGGTTTGGGGGGAAGGAGGAGGGGGTACTCACGGCCAGGGGCAGACCCAATCTTCGATATGTACCTCTGAGGGCAGCTTTCGAACGCAAGCCAATGCGGTATGGACGGGTCCAAATTTCGTGAGAGCAAGCAGAAACTGTGCGGGACAAGAAGGAACGAAATAGAAAGGACGCGACAGTGCAGAGCGTGGGAGGGGAGTGCTACGAACGACGCGTTTGGGTACGAAATAGCAGTGCTGCACCCTATGGTCGGAGGAGGGGTTATCTCCTCTCAGATCGACTTCAATATGTATTCACCTCCTAGCTTGCCGTGATTAATTCAACATATCAGCCATCTGGTTGTGATGGGTGCTGGTGAGCGTGGCTGTTGGGATCTGGGTGTCCAGGAGTGAAATAGCAAACGCCAGCAGTCTGAGTTGGAACTTGGGCATTTTCCCTGATTTCTGGAGGCAGTACCACGCTCTCATGTCTAATCACGAGATGAATACGGGAACTTGAATCTGGGGTGGAATTCCATCCCAAGAAAGAATAAATCACCTCGAAAAATGGTAGCTGGCTCCTCCAGCTTGCCAACCCAAGCGAGTTGTTTTTCACTGGCTTGACGATTCTCATTGCATGCTCTATAGATGCCGCCGCAACCAACAGCTTGCTTACCTCCCGCGAGTCCCTTGTGGTGCGATCGACGAGCGCCTTACCGACGACATCACGCCAGTAGCCAACCGCCTCTGCCTCGTAAACCCAAGACTTGGGGTTGCCGATAGGATGCGTACGTCCTGGTCCTCTGTGTTTCGGCTTTATGCGGTGTCAGGGAGATACTTCAAGGCGAAAAATATCCTGCTGGGCGCAGCCATGGGCACTTCGATTCCCATCGTCTGCCTGCGAAGCAGATAGGCTGTTCGGTCTTGCCTCTCGTACGCCCTGAGCAATGCCCGGCAATGAAACAAGGGATTCATATGCATCAGAAGAGAACCACAGCGTATCTGGTAAGCTTTTGTTTGCCATGTAACGAATTAGCAACTATCTGCACCCCCTGAGTTGTGGGTAGGTATATATCCATATCTGGCTGCTCCGTTTACCGAGCGCAAGTACAGAAGATCAAGTGCCAAACTCGTATTTGCCACGAAATACACATCATGCCGTTCTGGGCAGCTAAATATCATAAATGTGGTAAAGCAGATAATATCCAGTATGGTGGTTTCTTGGTCCCATGCCATCGTTCCCCTTTGCACTAATATGGTGGTTCGCGAACATGGGTGGGTTTGACTCCGAATCCTCGCCTTCCTTATGACCCAAGAAGATACACCGCTGGTGTCCCGACTTGAGCAGAGATCCATAGCTACTAAGCGTTCTAGGTCTTACGGAAATGCCGACACCGCTCGTTTTCAGTCATATTATACCATCCACACAGAAGGAAGTATGCCACCGGGATACCCGCTGCGTCCCCCAGCAGACATAGGGTATCCGGGTACGACTCATCTACATGTATAGGACATTTCAACCGAGATGGCTTCGACTTTATATCTCAAATCAGATGGCCCGGGCAGCACGCGCGCGGTTCTCCCGGTTCCTCTTCTCCTTGTGAACCAGCTTTCTACGCTGGTTCCAAGACCGATTGATATTGCCGCGCTTCTCGTAGAAGGCGTCATGGAAGCCACCGGTCCTCTCGTTGGAGCGGTTGGCCGCCGTGTTGGCCATGGTCGTGTCGCCCTCGTCGTCCTCCTCGGGGTCCTCCTCGGCCGAGTCCTCATCCTCCTTGGCCATCACGTTCTGGCTGGGCCAAAAGTTGGCCAGGCGGCTCGGATGGGCCGTGTCGGGCGTGGGCGCCGCGCTCCGGGTATTCCTGAATTCCAGGTCCTGCTTGGAGAAAGGCGTCATGGGAAGGGCGTGGCCGTCCGCCTCGGCGCCGTCGCCTTCCTCGACCTCGTCCTCCATGTCGTCGTTCCCGAAGAAACTAAAGGGCTGGGCCTCGGCCGGCGCGGCTTCGCCCGTGGCGCCGGCGGGCCGTTTGTAGAGAGCTTCCAGAGGGTGCACCTTGGCCGGGGTCACGGGCGGGATCTTGATAGTAAGACTTGTGACCGAGGCGGATGATTTGGGACGGGACGATTCCAGCTGAGCAGTGGACAAAGACGGACTGCTGGTAGCAGCGGTATCAACCGTCAATTTCTTGGCGGGGGTTGTGGGCTTCGCTGTTTCGCCTGCCGAGGCCTCGCCCTCGGACTCGGACTCGGACTCGGACTCGGATGAGGTACCGCTGCTGCTAGTGTCATCGTCGTCGGCAGGAGCTGTAGCAGGCTCGGGAGATTTCTGCGTAGCCTTCGCTTTCGTTGCCAGCTTGGGTTGGGTAGGCGCGGTTTCGGCTTCGGATTCCGATTCAGACGAGGAGCCACTGCTGCTCGTGTCGTCGTCATCGTCATCGTGGGCAGGTTCCGGCTCCGGCTCCGGTTCTGGCGTTCTCTTCCTCTTATTCTTCTTCGCCGGTTTCGTCTTGACTGGGGTAGCCGGCCGCGTGATCTTCATGGGCTCAACCACATCGCCCTCGGCATTGACCCAGCCCTTGCCATCCTCGAATGTCAGGGGCTCCGATGCGCTGGCCTCGACAGTGGACTTGAGAAAGGTGGGAACCTTATTCGTCTGGGAGAACTCGTGAATCACAAGCTCGCGGTCGCCCTTCCTCTTCTTGCGCTTCGGTGCGTCGGTGGTGTCAGCAGCGTCCTTGGTGCCGGGTACTTCGGGCAGCTTCTGCTTGAAGAGGCATTCGGGCCCGTCGGTGTACTTGGATTTGATTTTGCGGCTCTTCTTGTCTTTCTTCTCCTTCTTGTCCTTGCTCTTCTTCTCCTTGTCTTTCCGCTTCTCCTTGATCATGTCGCCCTCGGTGACGGTCCAGCCCCGCTTGATCTTGCGGTCGTGGATGGCGACGCCCTCGACCACCTCCTCGTCGCGCTTGCGCTTCTTGTCCTTCTTCTCCTTCTTGGGCTTCTTGGCGCGTGGGGGGTCGGCGGGCACGTCGCCCGTCGGCTCGGGCAGGGATTCGGGCCTCGCGGGCTCGACACGCATCTTGACGCCCTTCAGCACGGCGCCGTGCAGCTTCTTCTTCAGCTTCTCAGCGTCGGGCTGGGGCAGGTCCACGAAGCCGTAGCGCCGCTCCGGAAAGGCCTCGATCGAGTGGTAGGAGAGGTTGCGGGCGAGCGGACGCGCAGCGGCGGGAACAACGACGGGGAAGAGCTCGGGGTCGAGGGGCGTGATGTGCAGGCGCGTGTATCCGTCCTCGTTGACGATGAAGGCGGGCTTGCTGGGCGTGGCTTTCTTCTTGGGCGTCGTGGTTGGGATAGGCTCCATGGTAGTGGCCGTTCAGCAGGCAGACATGACGGTCGCACGGTGAAGAGGAAGAGGAGAAGCTGAGAGGGGAGAGGGGAGAGGCGCAAGGAGCCGGTGAGACGGAGCGACTGGCTGACTGGCTGTCGTGTCTGTCGCAAGCGAGAAGTGTCGGCGGCTAAATTTATTTCTACACCCTCCATGTTTAAAAAGCCCGTCTCCACTTTCGTCCGTCCCGCTAGCTCACCTGTAAGTACAAGTAGTAGTAGAAGCATAACCTAAAGTAAAGTAGCGAAGCCGAACTATCATCTCATATTATCCATCGTCCATGTATGTAGCACTTGCTTTACCTGAGTATCTGCCTACATACCCGACTTTATAGAACTACATCGGCGCTTATGAGAGATCTAGTCCATTTTACCTGCTATACTCAACTACCTACATACTTACATACATACTGTACGTCCACTACTAATGCACCTATGTACCTAAATCCCATCAATATGATCCATGTATGTTAGTACTTCCACCCTCCCCTCCAGCGCCGACAACACAGTTCCAGACCCGCTTTACCGGCAACGCGGGCGGGGCCTCTATCGCTTCCCATCCCATAGATGGAGCGCTTCGCATACCCGAGCTTGAGCTTCTTAAGACGACATCCCCTCTCAACGCGTCACCCCTTTCAAGCGCCAATTGAGTTGTTATTTTATTTTACTTTTCTTGTTGCTGTCGTCTCTATCCATCATGCCGTCCAAAGCCACCGTTAATCCCCTGGCATTCGTGCAGAAGGTTCGTGGTCATGGAGCGTCTCGTCCTCCACCCCCCCCCCCCCCTCGGCGCATGTGTCACGGTTGTGATGGGGAATTTAACCGCTGATGAAGAGATGCCCATCTTGACAGGTCGTCAAGTCCTTCATGGTCGATTCGGGCCTGGAGCCGAGGTCAGTAATCCCCCCACCCCCTCTCCTTCCCCAGCTGGTGAGCTGGGGCAAACCCGGCCACGGGGCGCTTTCGCTGACGGCCAGCGACAGGCTGTTCGGAAAGCACGTAGGTTCCTGTTACCACTGGCCCAGGGGCACCGGGAAAACTCACTCATCCGTGATTGCCCACAGCTTCGGGTGACGGCGGCGAAGCCTGGCACCGTCAACTTTGAGATGGATATCACCAAGGATCACACGGTACCAGCAGCCCCCCGAGTCCTCACGTGAGCCACACACACGTATATCGTATACGTACTGACCCTCTCCCGGCCAGAACCGTCTCGGCATCATGCACGGCGGCACCATCGCCAGCATGGTCGACTTTGGCGGTTCACTCGCTGTGGCTTCCATGGGCCTGTTCGCCACTGGCGTGTCCACGGACCTGAACGGTGAGAGCGTCACCTAAACCCGCGCATGCTACATCGATGGGCCTCCGGAGCACGGCTAATACTCACCCGGGGGCCGGGCAGTGACGTACATCAGCAGCGGCGGCAAGGTCGGCGACAAGATTTTGGGCACCGCAACTTGCGACAAGAGTACGTTCCTACAGTCCTCGCTCGCGCGTGGTGGCAAAAGCTACTACTACCTCTCTCAGCTACTGACTGACACATACCAGTGGGCAAAAACCTGGCGTACACCTCCATCGTCTTCAAAACCGAACGTGGTGCGCTCGCGGCGCGAGGAAGCCATACCAAGTAAGTGTTCGGCGATCAACACCCTCCCTCCCCCCCCATATGTACCCGAAGAGCCTCCTGACAAGTATCAACCCCTTACTTTTCTTGTCCTTCCAGATATATCGTTCAGGCTTGGCAAGCGCAAACGACGGACCCTTACACGGTCCCTCCCAAGGTGGCAAAGGACCAGGAGTAAAGAGTCGACGGATGCATCGAGCCTGGTAAGAGCTGAGGTCTTCAAGTCGTCATCTTGTCACGAGGCCCTCCGGGTGATTCACACGCGTAGGCAAGAAGACACAAGCGACGGCGAAAGGAGAACTCGGGTACACAAATATCAAGCCAAACAAGAATCATCCAATTGGGGCTATCCTTCACGGCTTGGACATTCCGGCCATCCGATTCCGAATTTGGTTGTCTCGTCGCCCCTCCCAGAGAAAAACCCCCAGCCCACGAGTCGTTCAGCACTTGAATTTGACCGTCGCCTTGTCCTGGATCCGTCATCCCTTCGTCTCTTCCCCCCCATGTAGTTGTTTTTCTTCCATACGACACAAGCCGGCTTTCATTGCCCCCGTTGTTGGCGGCGGCGGTGCTGGGAAAAAAGGAATGAAAAAAACAGAACCAACGCCACCCGAAAACAAACCAAGCCCATAACTCCCGAGTCCCCCGTAAACACCGACCCAAGCCCGGTAAGATGTGAACATGCAAGAAGAACCGCCCAATTCCCCTCCCCTTCACGGCCCGGTCCGGGCTACTGGAGCGGAAACGCATAGCCCCCAGTCCGACCGCGCTGCTCACTTGCTCCCCGCCGCCTCCCGACTCTCACGCACTTGGCCCGTCCCGGGATCCTACGCCGGCCGATAGTTCGGGATGGGTTGCGGCGGCGGCGGCATGGCGTACCCGCTCGGGCCGCCGCGGACGTTGGCGAAGGGGCCGGGCTGAGCGGGAGCGAAGCCGCCCGGGGCGCCGCCGGGGTGCGCAAACGGACCAGGGCCGCCGCCGGGCTGACCACCGGGGCGCGCAAAGGGGCCGGGACCGGGTTGGCCGCCGGGGCGCGCAAAGGGGCCGGGGCCGCCGCCGCCGGGCTGGGCGCCGGGGTGCGCAAAGGGGCCGGGGCCGCCACCACCAGGACCACCCGGGGGTCTCGGCATACCGGCGGGCGGCGGCGGAAGCGCGTCGTCATCGTCGTCAACATCGTCATCTTCATCGCCACTGCTACCGTCGCTCTCATCGGACCCGACGTAGGAGGAACGGCTGCCGCTGCGGTGACTGTGACTGTGACTGTGACTGCGGTGGCTGTGGTGGTGATGACGACGATGAGAAGTAGCCGTCGAAGGACGGTGGTGGACCTTTTTGTGCTTGAAGGCGGCAAAGGGGCCCGCGAGCACGTGGGCGGCGAAGCGGACGGCGCGGCAGTCGCGCTTGTCGATGGTGCGCACCACGTAGCCCTGCGACGACAGCGAGGTGCGCGAGCTGCCGTGGCCCGACGACGACGACGACGAGGTCCGCGAGGAAGAGGAGGACGAGTAGGAGGACGAAGAGCCGGGCGCGGCCGACGAATAGTACCCCGAGGACCCGGCAGTCGAGGACGTACTGCTCAGGCTGGGGGAGTGGTGGCGGTGGTAGTGGTGGTGGTGGCGATGGTGACCCATGATGTGCTCTGGCTGATTTTGGTGGAAGGATGGGGGATCTTCCGGGCTTGGGAAGGGGTAGAGAGAGAGAGAGGGAGAGAGGCAAGAGAGCGTGTGGGCGGACAGTAAAGAGGTATATAGTATAAGACGGATGGGTAGTTCTGATCAAAGAAGGTTGCGGGTTCTTGATGAAGGGGGCCACAAGTCGAACGCCGGCCAGGTCAATACAAAGACTTTTCGTGAACACAGCAAACGCTTCGTTTCGTTCTCCGTTCGTTCCCGGTCAGACCGGCCGGGGGGGAAAGGACACACGTCTGGGGCGGTTTATCTACTTCTCTTCTCGTCAACCACACCTTCAAGAACCCTCCCCTGTAACAGCGGTGTTGCCCGGGACCCCCAACGAAGGGGATGGGCCGCCTCCCCCCCAAGATGTTGGAACGCAGAGCCGCAAAGTTGCATTCCTCCGCATCAGGCCACCCCCCCAATCTTCCGGCCGTCCTGGCCAGCGTGGCAGGGCTAAACCCGGGCGCAGCGCCCGCATCGAACAACGGCCATCCTTCCTCCCATGCCGGGCGAGCTTCGAGGGCCTTCGTGGCGGGCGCCTTGCCCTCCCCCCGCATCATCATAGCAACGGCGGGGGGTGTGGGCGCCTTTGTTGGTTCATCTCTATTGGCCCGGGGCACCCAGGTTCGGCCGTCTCGGTAGGTGAGGCAACCTCAGGCGTCCACTCAGCCTGGGGGGAACAGTCTGACCATGTGGCGGACGCCTGGTTGGAGTTTGGGGGGTGGTCTCATCATGCCGGCTGGGGAGAAAGAGACCATGGGGGGTGAGCCTCACCGAGCCGAGCCGGCCTTGGTTTGCCTGGCGGTCCAAGAAACGGGGCAAACGCACAGCATCGACTGAGATTTGGGGATTGGAGCCATCAGGGGTGGGATTGGTCAAAGGCCATGCAGCCGAGCTGTGTCACCACACCATCTCGTCTTGGTCCCCGAGTATACTGCCTGCCGGGTCGAAGCAGGCTGGCAGGCTGAGCTACCGCCCGTCCAAACTATGCGCGTGTGTCCCCCAGTTTAGATGCCCGCCTCGCGAGTCTGTGGCGATGCGGCTCGGCCGGGGGGAGAGACAACCAGGCCGGAGACCGAGGACTGTCTACGTGCATTCATCGCCATCTTCCCCCTGACTGCCCCGAAAGCCCTTTCTTCTGCCGCGCGGGGCCCCCTTCTGGCTTTCTTGTAACGTATTACATTGACTACATGTCGTCGCCCACTCGCGTCGTGCCACGATGGCCTGCCCAGATCCCCCGTCTTGTCGGAGCCGTGTTTCCACCAGCCGACGTGACGGCCGGGCGTAGTATGTAGCCGAAGCACACGCTTGCCACCGTCCTCGATACCCAGTGTACGCCCCAGAACGACGATTTCATGCCCGCTGTAGCCGAATTCTACGCCCTTCGATGACCCGGAGCGACGCCGACTCCTGCGAGCGTAAACATCCACCTGAGCTTGACCCATAACACTTTCGTAGCGATCGACCTGGAGGAACGGAGCGAGTCATGTGCGCAGACCGGTGTCGGCGCCGGCACGCCGCGCGCCGGGTATCAAAACGATGGCCGACTCGTTGTCCCTGTACAGTATATGAAGCCGTTCCACGAAATGACTGAAGATGTGCCCGTTCGAGATCATGCCGAATAAAACATAAAGCAAAAACGCCCGGGGCTAGCACACCCTTGCCCGCCCCATGCCAAGTTGTCGTGATAGATTCGATTTGTTCATTGAGTCCAGGGGGTTGCACCCAGATGGGTATAGTGGTGCAAGCCCCCCGGAGCCCCCTGTCGTGCCCCCCCGAGTTCCAGACGAGGCTGAGTCAGTAAGTATGCGTGCGCGTGCGCGTGCGCATGTGCGGGCGTGCGGCGTATAAGTAGTGTGTGGTATGTGGTGTTCGTGTGCAGGCCGCCGGGATCCGAATATGGAAGACATAAAAACCATCAACCGATAATGACCCGCGCTCCCTCTTTGCCCAAAACTCCCCTCTCTTTGGGCTTCGGGCTGTGTCCCCGTCCCTTCTTGCGCCCAAACAAGCCGAATACACCACCACTGGAGCTGCTGGACTTGTCTTCGTTCACGTTGTTGGCGTCCGCCGGCAGCGTGGCGTCCTGCCGAGCCAGCTGAGACCAGCTGCCCGCAGCGTCTATCGTCATCTGAATACCGCCCGTGGGCGACTGAACACGCATGCCTGCCGGTTGCGGTGGAGCATGGCCGCCGCCACCGCTGCCGTACGCGTTGTAGCTCGAGCCTGGTAACGGCGCTGGCCGTCCGGGGGGTCCACGGTTGGCGTTCTGGCGCCCGTCGTAAGCGCGACCGTCACTCATGTGCGACGGTGGTTGTTGCATGTGCTCGGGTTGGTACTGCGCGTGGTTGCCGTTGTTCGGGGGCGCGTGCACGGCACCGTTGACGCTGATGGCTTGGCCTTGACCGCCCGGGTGGCTCGCATGTCCCTGGCCGCCTTCCTCCATCTGTCCGTGGCCGTTCGTTGCCGGAGATCCGTCTTCGTTCTGCATCGCCGCCATTCTGCAGTCTGTCAGCCCCCCCGTCCGGAAAAAGTGCATAAAGGAAAAGGGGAAGAGGAAAGGGACCTACTTCGAGTATGCAGCCACTGTGTAATCGAAGGGGTTGAAGTCGCGTTCAATCGTCCGGTAGAGCTCCTCCTCGCGAATCTCTTTCTCTGTGGCATCGTCCTTCAACTTCTCGCGCGGCTTCTGTCTCCGAGCTCTTGCTTCCAGCGGGGCTTCTTCGAGCAACAGTTCCTCCAGGTCGTAGGTGGCGTCGAAATTGGTTTTGTCGGCTGACGGGACGAAGACGGGTTCCAGCTCTTTTCTCTCCAAGGCCTCGAAGTCGATCATTTGGAAGAAGCGGTTGTTGGTAAAGCTGGTCCATGTGCTTCCCATCCTCTTGTCCGGATCGGCCGTCAGGGCCGCTTGTATGGCGTAGAGGCATGGTAGAGAGACGGGCGGCGACGTGATGGGCCACTTGGGGTTGGCAGCTTGGATGACGTTGGACAGACTGGATTCCGAATTACCCTCGAACGGCCGCTGTGGTGGGGGTGAGAAAGAAAAGACGACATTAGCACCACTTCCGCCAAGCATGTGTGTGTGTGTGTGTACGTGTGTGGTTGCTGCTCACCTTGTTGTAGATGCATTCGTAGAACAGGACGCCCAAAGACCACCAGTCAGCCGTCACTGTGTAGCCCTTGCCGCTGTACACTTCGGGGGCCAGGTACGCCAGCGTGCCCGATTTGCTAGTCAGAACCTTGCCGGGAATCACGTCCGAGGCCACGTTCTAGTCGGCGGCATTAGCAGGGGAGGGCAATAACAGTGGCTCGAAACGAGGGGCTTACAAAGTCTGTCAAGTGCACATGCCCATCCGCGTCGAGCAGCACATTGTCGGGTTTGACGTCGCGATGTATAATGCCCTGCGAATGTACGTATTTGAGGGCGCAGCCAAGCTCGGCGATCCAGAACCGTACTGCCTCCTCGGTGAAGGTCTTTCTCGAGATGTGAAATCGCAGGTCGCCACCGCTCATCAAGTCGACCACGAGGTACCTGTCGTAATTGCACATTAGCCGGAGAACGTTGCTTGGCCCGCGTGGGGGGGCCAGGGAGGCCGGAGACGGGTCCGGGCGACGGGATGGGGAGGGGGAGGATGGCGACCGGCGTACATGTACTCGATGTCCTGGAAGCTGTAGCGCAAGTTACAGATGAATGGATGGTTCACATGCTCGAGCATGCGCCGCTCTCGTATGATGTTCCGGACGCTTTCCGACCGGACGACTGAGGCGGGTATTAGTAACACGCCGGCGGCCAAGAAGGCAGAGGGGGGGGGGGGGGGGGGGGGGGGGGGCTGCTGGGCATGGCGACGCACCTTCATCCTTCCGGATGTACTTGAGGGCAAACGAGAGGCCCGTGTCCTTCCTCTCTACTATGCGGACCTTGCCAAAGGCACCGCGGCCGACGACTCGAAGCAGGCGGAAGTGGTTGAGGTTCACTGGGGTTTGGCCGTGGTTAGCCGTTGCGCACACAGCACCGAGGTAGGAGGTATGATGGCGGCGAGGACGGGGTCGGTCAGAGGGGAGGGGAGGGGCCGGACGTACCCTCGCCGTTGAGATCAACGGGCTTGCCCTGACTGTTGCCCATTGCTCACAAAGGGACTTGGGACTCGCGGTTCGTCTTCAGGGCGCGGGAGGGGGATTGCTTCGGGGGGGACAGGGCGGAGGGTTTAATTGAATGGGATGGAAAAGAGACCCGGGGAGGGGCAGGCTTTGGAAGCAGCCAGGACTCGAGGAAGAAGCGGCGGCGTGGGCTCGAGTCGTTTGTTTCGTCGGTTCACCTCAGGTGGTAAAGTACGAAAGGAGCAGCGCAACGATAGCCATTCGACGTTCCGCCCCCCTTCACCTTATTACGCTCTCGTTAGGCCTTGCACAATTCTGGAACAAGACTGGGGCCGTTTTGGGGGCGTGATAAAGGATCGACGGCAGATGGGCAGCGGAGGTATTGCGCTTTTGCACTATAGCGGCTTTTCGAGGGACGGCGGGTGGAGTTGCGCACTTGCGCCTGAGTGGGCGAGCCGTAGCAGTGGACACCAGGGCGCCTGTGCTGGTGCTGGGAGCGCAGGCGGGCGGGCAGGCCTTGTCTTTTGCTTGGGTCCTCCGTTCGCACAGCTGGACCTGGAACTGGCGGCTGCTGAGCAAGGGACAGCGGATCGATGGGAGAGGTGTAGGTAAGGTATGGGATGGGATGGGATGGATCACGCCCAGGGAGGGAGGGCCGGCTGGGGCATCGGTCCTGGACGTCTTCCTGGTCGGTGCAGCGGGCGGCCAGACGACGTTGCATCAACAGGTGCTTAGTATATGCCCAATGCTAAGATCGGGATGGGCGGGCTGGTCTGCTGCTGCTACGGCGGCTGCGGGGGGACGGCAGAGGGACAAAAAAAAAAGACGGGGCCCAGAAGGAACGTGGATGGATGGATGTCGATGTCGATGTAGATGGCCGTTTTTACGATGGGGCGGCAGCGGTGGTGATATGGATAGTCGTCAGTATGGAGGGGAGGTATGTACGGATACCTAGTATGGAAGTAAGTAGTAGGTAGTAGTAGTAGTTACTAGTAGTGTAGTAGTAGTGGTGGTGGTAGCCCCGTATGGGAAGTAAGTAAGTGCACGTAGTAGTAGTAGTAGTAGTATGTAGTAGTTGTAGTAGTAAAAGTAGTGGCGGTGGTAGTGGTAGCAGTAGCAGTAGTAGCAAACACCATCCAGTCGGCAGGTCCCAACAGACAGACAGATAGACACACATACACACACTAACACGCACACATACATACACACACAACACACACGGTCACACTCACACCAGAGGCAATGCAGGCCGGCAAGTTAAATTGAGGTCCATGGTCGTTGGAGCTGGAAAGCCGGCCAGGGAAGTTCAGCGTGCCCTCGCTCCCTCCGCCCCCCCCCGGTGAACGAGATTTTCCTTTGTTCCCCCCTCCCCTTCTCGTGCCTGCACCTACATACGTTCGTTGCCTGGCATCCATCCATGAGAAATCGGCCGGTCATGAGTTGCAGAACCTAAAATTAATAGGGGCCGCCCTGGGAACCCCGAATTAGATGCATGCTGATGATGTACGTAGACCGGAAAAAGCTGGAGGCCCCTAGGGCCAAGTATACCTACCTACCGTCCATGTCAGTCAGTCACTACTTATCCGTACCGTGGCAAGTACAGATGCCGTCTGCGCTACGGAGAGACAAGGAAGACGAGGCCCCATGTACTTTTTTCGGTCGCGTGTTTCCTCCTCCCCCCCCCCCCCCCCCGGTCCACCCCCCTTGTATGTGGAAAGGAAGACAGACATGACGGTAGAGCAAGGGAACAAACGCGAGCGCGTGCGTGGGTACGCGCGCGGGGGAGTTGGAGAGCCGCCTTCATCTTGTCTCTCTCTCCCTCTCACTTCTCTCGCCCTCTTTCTCCCACCCCACCCCCCCTTCTCTCTCTCACTCTTTATCAGTACATCCGGGAGTTCCATTGCCACCATGTATGTATGTAGGTAGTATGTAGGTACAACGGCAGACGCGGGGGGGGGGGGGGCCCAGGCCCTGCAGGGCCAGGTACTAACGTACGTATTGCATCCCCATACATGGCGCGCATGCGACTACTGACACCCCGTACATAATGACTGATAAGAGGCGCAGGCAAGCAGATGGGCGCGACAAGATAACTGACATACATATGTACAAGCCGTGCCTGGTCCCATTACACGTGCCATGTGACAGGCAGCCCCGGACGACGATGCTGGACGTTGCATGGCCCCCCCGTGCAAGGAAGCAAACGACGAGCCGTGTAGGGCATTCTCCAGGCACGGTACATGCAAAAGGACAAAGGACAAGGGGGGGAGGGATGGAAGACGACAGGGGGGGAAGGGCTATGCGCCTGTTGCGCGCTCTTTCTCTCTCTTTCCCCCTCTGCCTCTTGTCTCGTCCCTCCCTCTCCTCTCTTTAGCTCTCGCTCGCTCACTCGCTCGTCCAAAGCGCCCAGACGTGACGGCCAGCCGGAAAAACAAGGTCACCCAACTAGTGGGAGCTAGTGAGTAGTGCTAATAGAAGCATTAGGGAACATGGAAGGGGAAAAAAGCAACGGGCGGGTGGGCAAAAAAGAAAAAGAAAAAAACGACGTGTTTCATCGCGGCAACGCACATGCCAAAATGGCCTGGGCGGCCAGGAACGGGTCTGGCCTCCCCCATGCTGTTCCTATCCATGTCCCAATGGGCCAGAGACACACCCCACGTGCAGAGTGGGAAGTATGCGAGTTTGAGACCTCCCGGTGTGAAGGCCATCTTGGTACCGACCACCTGCTGCCTTGGGGCGTCTTGGACGCGCCCTGCCGCTTACCGCTGGCGAGACAGTCCTGTTCCCGTCGTCCCATCGCCTGGCCCAGCGTGTATCTAGGTACTTAGGTATCTATTCGTGGAGCGAGCCGTGAGAGCAATCCAAGCACTCTTCCCACCTCCCCCTTCCAGGGCCCTCGAGCTCTCTTCGGAGCATGGCTACCCCTTCGGGCCTAAGGCCACCACCCCCCTGTGAGCCTGGCGGCCTGGCTAGTAAGGGCCCTGGGGGTGCGAGGGAGGCCGGCTGATGTCAATCAGCTAGTTGTACGTACCTAGGACGTAAGTAGTCGACGCACCTAGTCCGGTCATTCGGAGCCGTGTGCATCCCCCCGTGTCCCCCCCCCCCCCCTCTCATCCCCTCCCTCACACTCGCAGGCGGACAGGGTCTCGATTTCGGTACGGGCGTGGGTTCCGGCGCGCCTCCTCGAACGACTCGGCAAGGCCAGCCGATGTGTCGTGGGTTTCGGAAGGCTCTGCCTGTGTGCATGTGTGTGTATGTGTGTGTGTGTGTGTGCGTGTGCACGTGTAGCCCTGCTCTACCCTTGCTTTGCCGGACGGGCAGCGAGAAAGAGAGAGAGAGGGAGGGGGAGAGGGAGAGACAGGGAGAAGGAATGGATGGGTTGGCCGACGTCGCTACAGGAATCCCTTGACACCTGATGCTGCTAATTGACTCGACTACGCAGGCGGTTCGCTCCGGGGGGTACAAGATACGCGACCGTCGGGGTACCGGCGCCCGTGTCGATCGGCGGAATGACCCCTATTCGCCAGGTACAGACTACCCGCCTCTCTTCCCCCGCCCGCCGGGTCGAGAGGGGGAAGACCACGCCGCTTGGCCCACGAGAGAGAGGTCTGCTGTTTTGCGCTGGCGCGGGTGGGAACGAGAGATTCAGGATGAGACACATGGCAAAAGAAAGCAATAACAGCCATGGGAAGGGCGTCCCGGCGGCGCCGTGTGCTGGGGGGGGTTTGCCGATCGCCAATATACGGGGTCGGGTATGCGTGTCCCAAGGGCGCTCGAACCGGGAGGCTGGGTGAGCCGTGATACCAACACGCACCCGCCCATCCATACCGGGGCCTCACTGGCCTTTCCTGGTCTCTTCCTCTCGCGGGGCCAGTTCATCTCTCTCGCGCTGCCCCCCTCCCCTTCCCAGGCAAACTCTTCCTCCTCCCTGCCTGCCAGCGCGCGCGGACCGACCGGGGCTGGAACGCCTGTTTCTTTACAAGCACCCTGCCGGCCGGCCAGCCCTGCCCCGGAGGGAAGAGGGAGGGGGAGGGGGGGCGCTCCTGTTACGAAACCGGGTTTGGCGACGGTGGAAACTGTAGGCGCGCATGAAAGCCTGCTCGACGGATACAGGTAACCCGGGAAAGAGTTCAGCTCACGTCAGCCAGGCGGGTTGCTTTTTTGTTTTATTTTGGCCGGCTCTTGGGCAGCATCCGGCCGCGGGCGGGCAGGCAAAAGAATCGGATGCCAATGCTGGGGAAGCGGGCAGCAGCAAAAGACGGCGCTAGCCAGGGCTAATGAGTAGCGAGGCCGTCCGCTTGATGCTGTGATGACCTCGCACGGCGCAGCGGCGTTCGGATGGCAGCTGTATGCGAACGAGACGCCTTCCAACCCCTACGTTCGCGTGGAAGGGCGCATTGCCATGCACACCGCCGCGGCCCCGGGGGCCATTTTGCAGGCGCCGTGACGCCACGCGTCGGGTGTGGGCGACCGGCCACGGAGAGAAACGGCCACGCTGCACCACCGCCCACTGCGCTGCGTTGTACGGTTGAGGCTGTCTCGTCTTGCCTTTGGGTTTGATTAGTGAAAAGCATGGACGGGCGATAAGGAGGAGATCGTGGTACTCGGCCAGCCTGGGAATGGATGCATGGAGCTCTTCCCCACGGGCCCACCCGATGCTCGTACTGAATTAGAATATACACCACCGTACGGGCTGGTGCACCTGGCGCTACAAGCCGGAGGGAGAAAAGTACCCAAGTAAGTAAAATAACCTATGTACCAGGCGGGGTTCACACGACTTGTAAGCTGTACGGAATACATGGTATAGGATTGGGTGTCGCCACGATACGAGTATAAACCCGTTTCCTAGAATTCCGGGGACGGATGGCATTCTCTGCACGGCCCGGTATGCTGGTAGCAACTTGTCTCCATCACAAGCAAGCAGGAAACTGGAACCTGTGGGTAGGTCATCCATGGATCTGGCAGATGCACTTGGCAGAGAGGTGCGTACTACGTACGTGGTCACTTCCCTTACTAGACGCATGAACACACCGCAGGCTCCTCCTTCATCGTCTTTCATTTCGAACTGCAGCCTCCCCCCCCCACGGGCCAAACGGGAGGCGGCTCAGGGCTGGGCTGGAGCTGACACGAATCACGGGCCGCCTTGCGCACACCCTTTACATCATGTAGGGGCTGATGACGGACGGGTAGGCCGCAATGCGAGAATCCAAGCATCGAGAGCTCACACAGTCCGGTGGTCGGACGGCGCGCTGGCCGGCGACTTCCGGGGGGCTGTTCTGGCATGCGGATTGGCCATGGGCGACGGCGCCGAGGCTTGACCAGACGGAACGGTCGATCCAAGCGCGGTTTCCCCCCTCCCCAGCTCTAGAACCGCAGTAGTAGCTCGGTAGCTTCACGACCAAACAGCAAAAGTAGGGGCCGTAGGGATGGGCACGCCCGGCCGGCTGTGGTCAGGCCCAGATCGGGCGCCCTGGTCGCGGCTCGAAGAGGCGGGCGTCGAGGCTCGCAAAAGTACTTGTAGAGGCGTATACTCCGGAGAGCATGCCCCCGAGAACCATCCGCCCATCCAGTCCAGGGCTTCTCTCTCCCCTCTGCCGTTCACAACAGCCACGGCATGCGGATATCGTGCGGACGGACAAGCATTCAGCTGCCTGTCGGCCAGCCTGCAGATCCAGGTCTCCACGTGCCGGGGGCACTCCTCTCTCTCCTTCTGTTCTGTTGCTCCTTTCGCGTGCCCGTGGAGCGATCCACCCGGACGCCTGACCCTGTGTATTACAAGGTGTACACACGCCAAGCAGCCGTCGGGGTCTTGAGTCCACGCGTGGCCGGCATGCGAGTCGTCGAGATTGCCTATTTACGGACATTCCACCTCGAAGAGGGCCGTTTGCTTTGCGCGGGGGTCACGAGTGCGCCGGCTGACAGGGGATGCGGCGTCCAGACCCGGCAGCCGAACACGGCGAGCCGGTCGTGCCGGATGCGGTTATCGTGACCTGTTTCAGTGGACGCAAGTGCGGAGGGGGTGCTGGTGCGTCGACCAGAAAAAGCCTGGCATGCCTGGTTGCAAACCCGGCTGAAGGGTCCCTCGGCCTTGGCCGTGCCCACGGCAGCGGAGACCTCGCAGCGAACCATGGCCAAGTGGTGAAGCGCCGTAGGCCAGGCCCAGCCCGGCGGCGGAAATTGCATCGCAGGTCCAGGAAGGCAGTCAACCGGACAGGTGATGACGATAGCGCCCGGGGGGGAGGGAGGGGCGGTTCCCATGGGCCATGGGATCCCACCACAGGTTCCCAACTCCCGCGCGTACGCATTGCGGAGACGCATCGCGCCCAAGCTTCACCACCCGCGACGGCGGCCTCGGCGTCCCATCCCCATGGTGGCAGGCTGAAGCCGACTGGCCTCAGGCACAGGCGCTCAGGCGTACGTATAGGGCAGACTCTCAAGACTCGGCGCTGGTGGCGGCAGCCCTCAGGGACCATCAGCAGCTCCACCCGAGCCGCCGCCGTCGCCGCCGCCGCCGCAAATCTTGCAACCGCGGATCCATCAGGAGTTGGGAGCAAGCATCCAATCCCATCCTACACAGTAGGGGAGGAGACCTGGGGACTGGCGAAGCCCTACCACAAGCGGCCAGGCTTCTCACTCATATCGAGACTCGGGCAACGGGGACGAAGTGAACTCACCGGCAGAAGATCAGACTAAAAAAAAGTACGGCGACTGACTACAAGTGCGGGTTTCCAGACATCCCTCACATCCATGTGTTCATGGACATGGAGGCTTCCATGCCCTGGATCAATCAATTCCAGCTGACAGGTTCCCCACAGGCTCGCCCCGAGGCTTGGCGGCGTCGCACCCGCCTTCTGGAACATTTCTCTTTCTGGGTGGGCGCGGGCGCGCAGAACCTGAGACTGACCTACGACCTGGGTAGAATCCATGCGCCGGGCTTTTTTCCCTTTTTTTTCTTTCTTTTGCCTGGCCGGTCATGCAGGTCCGCGCGCCACCTTTGCATTTGCCCTTCCACTCTGCCGTCCGAAAGTGGACGCGGGTGCATATTCCTCCCGCCGGGGGTCCACGGGACCGGCAATCAGTCAGTCCACCTGGTGGGCGGGCGACCTGCAGCATCATTATCATCATCATCATCAAACTAGGGGCCCAGAGCGCTTTCTAGGCCTCTCATTCCCCCTCGTTCTCATTCTCTCTCTCTCTGGTCCCGCTCTCTCTTCTCTCTCTCTGATCGGGGCCAGAGAAGAAGTCGGTGTCCCCGTGCAGGGCTGCAGGGCATTGAGGGCAGGCAAAGTGGGAACACCGGCTGGCCTGTGCCCGAAACCGGCTCATTCCAGGACGACCCTGACGACCTACCTTAAGTACATACTCACCCTGGGAGCGCATGGGCCTGTGCCGACCAAGCATGCTGATGATGAGGCATGACTGGCCGTCCCTCCCGTCGTCAACACCAGACACGCGTGCCCCCTTCCCTCGTGCAAAATATAGAAGCAATGGAGGGTCCAATACGGGAAGCCGGGGGGGAAGAAGGGGGAGGCGTGACGACGTCTCTGCCCCAGGACCGACGGTGGCGAAGGTATGTAGCGATGCCTACCTAATGTATGTACTTACACAGCCCGCCAAAAACACGGAAACAAGTACGAGGGGAGCCTTGTGCGAGGCCTGTCTCAATCTCCCGCGAAGGCCAGGGTTGCCACCCAGCATACATTCATACATGCATACATACACATACATACACACAGGCCGCGGCGGCGTGCGCGCGCGTGCGTGCGGGTGGGCGAGTAAATGTATTACATGCTCATCACTTTACATCACGGCCCATTGCTTTATCCCGAGCCATCCCATCTCCACTAATAGACCATCCCAAACCGCGTCCCCATCGTTCGATTCGCCCCCTTTTGTCCCTTCTCTTTTTTTTTTACGAGAGAGGGAAGGGGAGGGGCGGGCGGTGCGCACCTTTGCTTTCCAGAAACATGGCCGAGCGGCGAACCCAGATCTCTGCACCTCTCGTGTCCTGCACCCGGGCGACTAGTAGATTTCGGCAATACACTATCAATTTACTAGGCTGACCCCAGAACGTTTCGTAAGGCCGGTTTTTCCTTTGCTGTGAGTGCGCGCGCGCGTCGTGCCATTCCGTCTAGCTGTTCCCGTCGTCATCGTCGTCGTCGTCGTCGTCTGTTCCCATCTTACCTTGCCTCCAGTCCCCATTCCCCCCTCCCCCCTTTCCCCTTTCCTATCCAGAACCAGGCCATTGGCAACCCTGCAAAGCCTGTGAGCTGGCCAGCAGACGCGTTCCCTCCCCCCCTCCTCAGAACCTACGCGCTGAGCGGGCACACTCGGCTCGGAAACGGCCCCGAGAGGACGGCATCACGACCCGCTTCCTCGCTTGCGAAACCCATCCCGCGTCCGCGTCCACGTCCGCACCCGGCGTCCATCCGCGACCCGCCCCTCCCCGGCATCGACGACAAACCACCAAGACTACCACTACGAAGACGACGGTTAATCGGGGCGTCCCTTTTCCGTCCGGCCTGTCTTCTTCCTTTTTTTTTTTTCTCTCTCTCTCCCGCTCCCTTCTCTCATTTTCTTCCCAAGCCCGGCCGCCATGCCCCTCCGGCCGTTCTGGCGGCGTCTGCGGCGGACGCTGGGCCGCCACGGGGCGCGGCTGGCCAAGCGGGCGCCGGCGTGGTTGTGCCCGGCGGCGCTGCGGCGGCGGCGGCGGCGCGTGCACGTGCGGGCGTTCCGGCGGAGCCCCCACGCCGAGGCGGTGGTGACGACGGTGCAGGGGCTGCCGGCGCGGCCGGAGCCGGCGGCGGTGCTCAAGGCGCTCAAGAAGGCCCTCGGCTGCGGCGGCTCGCTCGTGCAGGACCCCCGCCACGGCCAGGTCCTCTACCTGCAGGGCGACCAGCGCGCCCGCGCCCGCGCCTACCTCGTCGACGAGGACCGCGCCAGCGCCGCCGGTGGTGGTAGCGCCGTCGTCGCCGCCGCCCCCGTCGCCGCCGCCGCCGCCGCCGTTCCCCCCGGCTCCGGCCCCGGGTACGCCTACGGCCGCCCCCTCGACCCCCGCGCCGTCGTCGTCCACAAGGGCTGCGAGCAGCAGCTCGTCTGCCCCCAGTGCGGCTACTGGGAGCCCCGCAAGGCCCAGCGCTGGAAGCTCTGGACCAAGTGCAAATCCTGCGGCCACAGGCAGTGGTTCCGCCGGTGAAGGGGGGCGAGGGAAATGCGTGGTGGCGAGAAAGGAGGGTTCGGTGGGATCGGGGGAGCGACACCTCCCTTTCCCTGTGCCGGAGCCTGCATTTTCACAAGGGGAATGGTTAGAGAACAGGCGGGACCCCGGCTCGTTCGGGGGCAATATTTTGGGTAAAACGGCCGGTCCGGGCCTCGGCGTTTTCATAGCGGTACGGTGGTGCGGTGGTGGCCTCTTTCAGCGATCACATGGCGTTCATTGTTATTTTCTCTTTTTTTTCTCGGTCCGGGGGCCGCTGGAGCGCTTCCTTCTGATTTGGGATGAATAATGATGATAGACGGGGCCGGCGCACAAGCGCTGCCAAGCAGGGAACAGGACCGGGCGGGCATCTTTTCGCTTCAACATGTCAGTAGCACCAACCGTCTACTTTAGGGTACCTACATTTTCGGGGCGTGATGGGGAACAACTCTTCTCGCTTTTTCTGCTCCGTCTTTCCATATGGGCTGATTCTCCTCCTTCTCCTCTCCGGTTCTCCCCATCACGAAAGGGGGGAGGGCGGTGACGGGGGCCCGTGATGCTGGTGAGGTAGTCAGTACGTAAAGGTGGTATAATACGGCCCTGCCCCGGCGCGCAAAGTTGAAAAAAAAAAAAAAAAAAAAAAAAAAAAAAAAAAAAAAAGGCGTACGACGGCGGACGGAAATGCCGTTCACAGGGTCGCCCCTCCTCGGACCAATACAACTCCCAGGCCGCTTCATCCCTTCCCCCTATCATCAACGAGGGCTATCTGGCCATCCCCCCGATAGCCGTTCTATCGTGTTGGTATCGTGCGATGTGAGGGTGGGATGAGTAACGGCGCAAGCCAATCAGCTGCCGCTCCACCGCGCTGCGGTTATCTTTCTCCGCGGCACCTTTTCGCGCGGCTTTTGGGCTTCTTGGCCCCTCCTCCTCCTCCTTTGGCTCTCTTCCGGGGGGGGCGTCGTTATCATCAAACGCGACAAGAAAAGCCCTCGTGCTCTTTACGCCCCCCCCGCCCATATTGATAGGCGCTGCAGCAACACCCGGGCGTGTGTGCTTGCGTCCACCTCCGGGGTCTCGAAGCCGGCGGGCGATACCGTGGAAACGCGATGCCCCTCGTACGCGGAGAAACAAAGTTCTGTTCTGCGCGGCACCTCTCCCCCCTCGGAGAGGGATGAGGCGAGGCAATACAGGCAACACGATTGCGCGCGCGCTTTTCACCCATCGGGTAGTCAGCAAAGCACGCCACGAGTCTTCCCTACCTGGTGAGAGGGGCAGGGGAGGGGGGTTGTTTCCGCGCGAGCCAGACGGGGGCCACGAGGACCTCTCTCTCTCTCTTTCTCTCTCTATCTGCCTCTTGTTCGTCTGCCGACCCTCGTGGCCGCCAGCCAATGGGCTCGTCCCGAAATCCCCCGTCTGTAATCAGGTACCGGCATTCCCTTCGCGTAACCTCGCCCCCGGCCGTCCGATCTACGGTCGGCCCTGGAGTATCACGGAGATGCACCATTCTCTCTGTGTCTCTCTACCAGGAAGTTGATCGGACGGGGCCCAGGCCACTCACGCACTCCCCGCCCCCCCCCCCCCTTCCTCTTCGTGGCGTGCTTTAGATAAAATGCTGTTTGGGCGCCTCCTTACTATAGACCTAGATGCCTCATGAATTGTCATTATTATTTTCTCCCTCTTTCTTCCACAGTGATACCCATTTCCCGCCCTTGTCCCATCCCGCTCCGTGCTTGTTATTCGTCTGATCGTCTACAGCCCCCAGGCCTCGAGTTTACTGGTCGATCTGCTTACCTACATAACTCATATCGCAACCCTACAAGCCCGATTGTACCCAACTTTCAGCAACTACTTGGCCATCCCATCTGAGCTTGGGTCGTCCGACGGGCATTGGCCTCGCCCCTTGTCGTCCTGCCCCTCGGCAACATGGCATCGGAGCCCAGGAAAAAAGTGGTGGTTGTCGGCCTGGGCATGGTCGGCATCGCCTTTATGTAAGCCAGCCCGCCTCTCGGCCTCCCCATGGCGACGACGCGGACCGTCACACACCGGCTCCGTGAAACCCGCTTTCCCCCCACCCCCTTGCTGACGGGGGGGAACCGCAGAGAAAAGCTCCTGAAGCTCGACGCGCAGAGCCGCGAGTATGAAATCGTCGTGATCGGCGAGGAGCCCTACCTCGCCTACAACCGGGTCGGCCTCACCAGCTTCTTCAGTAACCGCAAGATCGAAAACCTGTACCTGAATCCGCAGGACTGGGTAGGTTCTCTCGCCCACCCCCCCCTCTTCTTATGATGAGCCGTAGGCGCGGCGGGGCCGTCCGTTTCCTCCCCCCCTTACTGACCCCGCGATGTAGTATACCTCCTACGCCCCGGACAACCAGCTCGGCTGCCACGTCAACACGCTGGTCACGGACATCGACGGCGACAAGCAGACGGTGACGTGCGCCAACGGGGAGGTGGTGGGGTACGACATCCTGGTGCTGGCGACGGGCTCCGACGCCGTGCTCCCGCGGCAGACGCCGGGCCACGACGCCGCGGGCGTCTTCGTCTACCGCACCGTCGACGACCTGCAGCGGCTGATCGCCCACGGCGAGGCGCGCCCGGGCGGCGTGGGCGCCGTGGTGGGCGGGGGCCTGCTGGGGCTCGAGGCGGCCAAGGCCATGCTGGACCTGGGGTGCTTCGCGCGCGTGGCGCTGGTCGAGCGCAACGAGTGGGTGCTCAGCCGCCAGCTGGACGCCGACGCCGGCGCGCTCGTGGGCGAGCAGGTGGCGCGGCTCGGCGTCGAGGTGCTGCTGCGCAAGCGCGTGGCCCGCGTCCGCGTCGACGGCGCCGGCGCCGTCGCCGGCCTCGCCTTCGAGGACGGCGCCGAGATGGACTGCGCCGCCGTCTGCTTCGCCATCGGCGTGCGCCCGCGCGACGCCCTCGCCCGCCGCGCCGGCCTCCGCTGCGCCGACCGCGCCGGCGGCGGCATCGTTGTCGGCGACGACCTGGCCACGAGCCGCCCCGGCGTCTACGCCATCGGCGAGTGCGCCAGCTGGCGCGGCCAGACCTTCGGCCTCATCGCCCCCGGCGTCGAGATGGCCGACGTCCTCGCCTTCAACCTCACCCAGGCCAAGCTGCACCAGCCGCGCGCCTTCAAGCGGCCCGACCTGAGCACCAAGCTCAAGCTCCTGGGCGTCGAGGTCGCCAGCTTCGGTGATTTCTTCGCCGACCGCGACGGGCCCGCCCACCTGCCGGGCCCGGCGGCGGCGGCGGCGGCGGCCCGGCGGAGGAGGAAGGAGGGGGAGGAAGAAGAAAAAGGAGGGGAAAAGGAACAGGAGCCGAACGGGGTACGGGCGGCGGTCCAGGGCCGGCCGGCGCCGCCCGTCAAGGCGCTCACGTACAAGGACCCCTTCCAGCACGTGTACAAGAAGTACCTCTTCACCGAGGACGGCAAGTACCTGCTGGGCGGCATGATGATCGGCGACACGCGCGACTACATCAAGCTGGTGCCGCTGGTCAAGAACCAGACGGCGCTCGAGGTGCCGCCGGCGCAGCTGATCCTGGGGGCGCGCCGGGAGGGCGAGGGGGACGAGGACGGGGACGACCTGGCCGACGACACGCAGATCTGCTCGTGCCACAACGTCACCAAGGGCGACGTGGTCGGCGCGGTCCGCGACGGCACCTGCAAGTCGCTGGGCGACGTCAAGGCGTGCACCAAGGCCGGCACGGGCTGCGGCGGGTGCATGCCGCTCGTCACCACCATCTTCAACCGCACCATGAAGGCGCTCGGCAACGAGGTGACCAACTACGTGTGCGCCCACTTCAACTACTCGCGCGCCGACCTGTACCACATCGTCATGGCCAAGCGGCTCACGGCCTTCGCCGACGTGATGCGCGAGGCCGGCAACGAGGCCGGCTCCGACGGCTGCGAGGCCTGCAAGCCCGTCGTCGCCTCGCTCTTCGCGTCGCTCTGGAACCGCCACGTCATGGACCGGCCCGTCCACGGCCTGCAGGAGACCAACGACCGGTACCTGGGCAACCTCCAGCGCAACGGCACCTTCTCGGTGGTGCCGCGGGTGTCGGGGGGCGAGATCACGCCCGACAAGCTCGTGGCCCTCGGCGTCGTGGCGCGGCAGTACGGCCTGTACACCAAGATCACGGGCGGGCAGCGCATCGACCTCTTCGGCGCGCGCAAGGACGACCTGCCGGCCATCTGGCGGCAGCTCCGGGCCGCCGGCATGGAGAGCGGGCACGCGTACGCCAAGTCGCTGCGGACGGTCAAGAGCTGCGTCGGCAGCACCTGGTGCCGCTTCGGCATCGGCGACAGCGTCGGCCTCGCCGTGCGCCTCGAAGAGCGCTACAAGAGCATCCGCGCGCCGCACAAGATCAAGGGCGGCGTGAGCGGCTGCGTGCGCGAGTGCGCCGAGGCCCAGAGCAAGGACTTCGGCCTCATCGCCACCGACCGGGGCTTCAACATCTTCGTCGGCGGCAACGGCGGCGCCAAGCCGCGCCACGCCGACCTGCTGGCCAAGGACGTGCCGCCGGCCGACGTCGTGCCCATCCTCGACCGCTTCCTCATGTTCTACATCCGCACCGCCGACAAGCTGCAGCGGACGGCGCGCTGGCTCGAGCAGCTGCCCGGCGGCCTGCGCTACCTGCAGGCCGTGGTGCTCGAGGACAAGCTGGGCATCAACGCCTCGCTCGAGGCCCAGATGCAGGACCTCGTCGGCTCCTTCTTCGACGAGTGGGCCGAGGCCGTCGCCACCCCCGCCGTCGCCGCCCGCTTCCGCCAGTTCGCCAACACCGACGCCACCGCCGACGCCGTCGAGATGGAGCGCGAGCGCGACCAGCCGCGGCCCGTCGACTGGCCCAAGGCCGCCGCCGACGACGAATTCGCCGGCCTGCGCGCCCGCTGGTCCACCACCGCCTGGCAGCCCGTGCTCGAGGCCGCCTACTTCGCCGGCGCCGACGACGCCCCCAACGGCATCAGCGCCACCATCCGCCGCGGCGACACCCAGCTGGCCCTCTTCCGCGTGCGCGGCCGCTACTACTGCACCCAGCAGATGTGCCCGCACAAGCGCGCCTTCGCCCTGTCCGACGGCCTGATCGGCGAGCCCGTGCCGGCCGCCGCCGCCGCCGAGAACAACAACACGGCCCAAACCCCCACGGCCGCCACCACCTCTCCTTCCCCTTACGTCTCGTGCCCCTTCCACAAGCGCAACTACGACCTGACGACGGGCGGGTGCCGCAACGACAGCGCCCTGTCCATCGCCACCTTTGACGTCGAGGAGCGCGCCGCCGACGGCATGGTCTACGTCAAGCTGCCGCCCGTCGCCGAGCTCGACGCCGCCCTCGGCACCGCGCGTTGGCGTGTCACCAAGGCCGACACCGCCGCCGACCCGCCCCCCTTCGCCGCTCTCGACAAGAAGATCGCCTTCAAGGGCCTGCGCGCCAAGAAGCCCGGCGTCCGGCCCTTCGCCGACGTCCCCACCATGCGTCGCCCCGTCGAGCTCCTGGCCGGTGGCGGCGGCGGCGGCGGCGGCGGTTGCGGCGGGGCCCCGGATTGGTGATTTCCGTAGTGGAAGGGGGGAGTGCCGTGTGTATTGTATGTACGAGTTTTGTGCTCAGGATGGCACACGGATAGATGAGCCGGATCAGCGACAAATAGAAGTGGGTGGGGGGCAGGGGGGGCCTTGTAGCAACACCGACTGTTTTTTTTTTTTCTTCCTCTTCGTTAGCCGTCGAAATGACGGTAGAGACAGCGAAAGATGATATATGATAGCAAGGAAATGAATTACGATGTAATAATTCTGCTCAGAAAAAAACAGCGCAGATCTGGTGGTCTTCCTCTGTTGTGATACAGACACGCTGCCCTGCACATAGTAGAACAAGCCGCTTGAGCAAGAAGTAGGAACTTGACCAGCTGTGTCTGCTACCAGGATAAGGATAGGTGGAGGGGTCATCGTTGTCGAATATTTCCTGACAAGGTTTCGTGATTATAGTAACGAATTCGCCCCCATAACAAGTCATAGCCCCTTCCATCCACGTTGGTATTATCTAAACGACATTGTCATGCCTAGCCAGATGAGGAGCCTTCTCTTCATTACATCTGGTGACTTCCGTCCGACCTTCGCTCTGTAGCTGCGGCATATCAACCCAGAGTCGCCGGCTTCGGGTGGACATGTCATAATACCCCATGGCGCAAAAGAGTGGCTATGGTCTTATACAGACAATCAATTCTTTTCCTGTCACTACTCGACGACCCGAGGCATTCGTTTTTCGTGACAGCAGAGACTAAAGAGGTATATCTAACAAGCACCTCGCGTAGCCTCTAATGGACCAAACCCGTTGATCAGTCCATTATGTTTTACACGGCATCAGAGGTGGAGGTGGCGAAAGAGTAATTTGGGGGGTGGTGAATCGACCAAGCACGGTGATCTGAGGGCAAGAAAGAATGAGGGGGCTTGACATTCCACGGATCCGTTGCGCGCCCATGCCCATCACTGGCACCCGCTAGAGGATCGACGGCTTCGCTTTTGAGAGCTCGGCATCTGCCGCTTATATCTCCTCCTCGAGAGGGGCCTCCTCCTCGTACTCCTCCTCCTCCTCGTCGACACCAGCGTCCTGGTACTGCTGGTACTCGCTGACCAGATCGTTCATGTTGGACTCAGCCTCGGTGAACTCCATCTCGTCCATACCCTCGCCAGTGTACCAATGCAAGAAAGCCTTGCGACGGAACATGGCAGTGAACTGCTCGCCGACACGCTTGAAGAGCTCCTGGATGGCAGTCGAGTTGCCGACGAAGGTCGACGACATCTTGAGGCCACGGGGAGGGATCGAGCAGAGAGCCGTCTGCACGTTGTTGGGGATCCACTCGACAAAGTACGACGAGTTCTTGTTCTGGACGTTGCGCATCTGGTCCTCGACTTCCTTCATCGAGACCTTGCCGCGGAAGATGGCAGAGCAGGTCAGGTAGCGACCGTTGCGGAAGTCCGAGGCAGCCATCATGTTCTTGGGGTCGAACATCTGCTGGGTGAGCTCGGGCACAGTGACGGCGCGGAACGAGTGGGCGCCGCGGCTGGTCAGGGGAGCAAAGCCGACCATGAAGAAGTGCAGACGGGGGAAGGGCACCATGTTGACCGCCAGCTTGCGCAGATCCGAGTTGAGCTGGCCGGGGAAGCGCAGGCAAGTGGTGACGCCCGACATGACGGCCGAGACGAGGTGGTTCAGATCGCCATACGAGGGGTTGGACAGCTTGAGCGTACGCATGCAGATATCGTACAGAGCCTCGTTGTCAATGCAGAAGGTCTCGTCCGAGTTCTCGACCAGCTGGTGGACCGAGAGGGTGGCGTTGTAGGGCTCGACAACCGTGTCCGAGACCTTGGGCGAGGGCACGACCGAGAAGGTGGCCATCATGCGGTCGGGGAACTCCTCGCGGATCTTGGAGATGAGCAGGGTACCCATACCAGCACCGGTACCACCACCGAGCGAGTGGGTGATCTGGAAGCCCTGGAGGCAGTCGCAGCCCTCGGCCTCGCGGCGGACGACGTCGAGCACCTGGTCGACAAGCTCAGCACCCTCGGTGTAGTGACCCTTGGCCCAGTTGTTGCCAGCACCCGACTGGCCGAAAACGAAGTTGTCGGGACGGAACAGCTGGCCGAAAGGACCGGCGCGGACAGCGTCCATGGTACCGGGCTCGAGATCGACGAGGACGGCACGGGGGACGTACTTGTTGCCCGAGGCCTCGTTAAAGTAGACGCTCATACGCTCGAGCTGGAGCTCCGAGGTACCGTTGTACCTGTAGCAAGGGCATTGTCAGTGGTCGGTTTTCTTCTTCCTCCATCGCATCGGCTCTTGTTTGTTTTTCCTCTACCCCACCGCGACGCGATAACGGTGCGATGGGGAGGGGAGAGGAGGGCAGGAGGGGTAGTCGAGAAAAACGTACTGGCCATCGCTGTCGAGACCGTGCTCGCCAGAAATCTGCTGCCAGAAAGCAGCACCGATTTGGTTGCCCTGTGAGAAAACATGTGAGCGAGCGGGGCCTGACGTGAGAGGTTTGGGGGGCAAAGGGTTACTACTTACGCACTGGCCGGTCTGGAGGTGAACCTATATCGCGGAGAAGCCACGGTCAGTATATGAACGCCTCTCGGTGCTTAGTGATTATCATCATTGCCGCTGCTTCTGCTGCTGCTGCTGCTGCTGCCGCTGTTCACGTCGTCGTCGCGTCGTCGTCGTCGTCGTTGTGGCGGGTGAGGATGCTCTGCGCAGTGGTGGGGCAAGGAGAGAGGCAATCAGGGGGGGGGGGGGGGGGGGGGCGTCGTTTGACTTTGGGACGCGTCCAGGATATGCGGCGGTGGCAGGCAGGCAGGCAAGCAGGCAGCAGAAACAAGGACAGGTGGGAGGAAGAGGGACAGGCGTAGTGAACTCACAATCTCACGCATGTTGGCGGTTTGTCCTTGAGGGTATCACGAGGGTTTGGGGGGGTGGAAGTGGGCTGGCAAGACCAAGGTCGGGGAGGGAGAAGGAGAAAGGGTGGTGATGGCTGGCTGGGCTGGTGGAGAGGACGGGAAGAAGGTGAAGTAGAGGTAGCGCTGTTGGGAGATTGTTGATTTTTGGCGGTGTACGAGCGGGCGGGCGGGCGGGCGAGCGAGGAACGGGCAAAACCGAGCCGGGGCGGGTGGGTGACCAGCAAAGCAGTGCAGTCGTGCCGTCGGCTCCCAATGCACACACACACACCTCCTCCAATCAGTGGGATCCCATGTACTTTACCTTGAGGACATCCCATGATAATAATCAACTGGAGCAACCAGAGAAGCGGGTACCGTGTCTCTCTATCCCCCCCCCACACACACACTCTCTCTCTCTCTCTCCCTTCTCTCCTTTGCTCCATTGCAGCTCGTGGTCTTCGTTCTTCTGCCTGTTCCTCTGCCCCCCCTCCTCCCTCCCCCCCTCGGTTGTTTACTACCAACTTTTTGTCCGTGCTCTTTTTTGCCAATGGGACGCGCTCGGGACCAATCAGATGCCGCCGTGGGTCTGAATAGAGGGGGAGCTTTGGCCAGGCAGCAGGCACTTGAATTTGCAACTCCGGGGTCCTGCTTTGGGGGCCCAAGAATCCGTGTCCTGTCCCTGACTTCCCAGGCCCGTCCAATTACATCCCGTAGGGGGCAGGTACGGGGACTGGTACTTATGGTAATGGTGGGTTGGTTGCATGCAGCCATATCTATCGTACATCCATTTCACCCCTCCACCCCCCTCGGAGAGAGAGAGGACTTGCACGACCGGTAAGGTACATGATGGGTAGGCATCCATATTAACACCAGTAAGTAGGAAGAGGTATGTAAAGAGACAGACAGTCAGTCAGTCAGTCCGCAGGGTCGCCAGCCGCCACACTCTTTTGCATCCGGTACGGACTGGATGCCAAATGACCACACGAGGGTGGCGCGCCCTCGGCTGATGCGTATCCCAATTCAATCGCCCTTCACCGTTCATCAAACGGTTGCCGGCACAGGCCAGCTCACTGGATGCAGGGGCTCGAGGTAGGAGGTACCCAAGTACCCAACACGCGCTACCTGACTGATAAACACTCCTCTGACGGCCTGCCCGACGGCCTACCTAAGTGTCTATAAAGAGGCCCGAATCTGCAAGAATGGGATTAGGGTATACATATATATACGTACGTAGTGCGGGTATTTCTCATATTCGACGTATAGAGGTAGTACATAGGTAGGTAGATAGCCCGGGTAACCTCCATACAGGTTGTCTAGGTCCTTGTCTCCTTCCCCTAGTACGGGTACATAAGTATCCATCAACCACCTAAGTTACCGCCTGTGGGGGCTCATCTCGCCATCCATTCGGCGCCATTTCCACTGGATCCCTCCCCTCCCCCTTCCCGCCGCCGACTCGGTATCACCCGACCTGCCCTCAACCTCGGACCTCAACCCCCCTCCCGTTGCTCATCCTATGTATCTTGCAGGCGTGGCTGCAAGTCGGACGTGGGCAGGCGGCGAGGGTCGCTCATTCCAGATGCCGATATGAGTTCTCCATCTCCAATCATCCATTCAGACGTCCGGGCCGCGCTCCCCCATCTAATGCAACACGACCTATGTACCCAAACCAGGGCGGGCCGACCTGGGGGGGAGCGGCAGCCTCCTATTGCGGAAGCAGACAAGAGAGCTTCATGGGAGAGAGGGACAGCCCGGCAGTTGCCGCTTGCTGGGTGGCAGTGTCCCTTGGGAGGAGGAGAAGGAGGAGCGCCCTGTACGAATGGACTGATACACCGATACTGCCAATGGATGGCTGAAGGTGACCGACCAACAGGATGCCTTGACATGAAATAAGTATAAACCCCCTTCGTAGCCCCTCACAGCCAACCGCCAGTGCGTCGTGTCCCGGGCGGCTCTTCCTAGTTACACAGAGGTCGCTTCCACACGGCGTGGGCGGCGCCGGTCGCTGCTGCGCGTTAATTCCTTCCTAGAATCGTGTATGGATGCAAAGCAACCAACTCCGGTATGACAAAGCACCACGTACGTGAACGCCCTGTAGATCACCACCACCACCCTCCCAGTGGTTTTTACCTGGCCCCCTGAACCCACGGCCGTCCCGACGCGGAATCCGCACCTCATCCGCGCAAGTCCCCAGCTACATCGCCCCCACGGCCAGGGCGGCCAGCAGGCACGTCAGGAGCGGGCGGACGGCCGCGCCGCCTCGGAACCCCGGGACCCCGGCACTCCCCGGGGCCGCCGCCGCCGCCGCATCGTCGTCGTCGTCGTCGTCGTCGTCGTCCTCGCCGCCGCCACCCACCGTGGGCGCGCCCGTGCTGGCGTCGGCCGGGGCGAGGACCCAGATGTCGCCGGTGGCGTCGGAGCTCATGAAGACGCGGCCGCCGCCGCCGTCGTCGACGGCGAGGCCGACGGGCCGGAAGCACGCGTCGGGGCACGCGCTCTCGTCGGCGTTGGAGAGCATCCGCCGCAGCGCCGTCGTCGACGTCGGCGGCGCCGTCGGCTGGCCGTCGGCGAAGGCGACCGACGCCAGCATGTAGCCGACGGGGCTCTCGCGGTTCCCTGGGAGGGAGGGGGGTTTTTGGCTGTCAGCAAATGCCCGTAGCGTGTCTACTTGGGTTGCCCGAGGGAGGGGGGGGGGGGGGGGGGGGGGGGGAAGGGGGACCGTCGGGGAAGGATCCTAGGGGCCCGTCAACTCACAGCTTCCATGAAAAGCGATGTAGGCCGCCGTCCCATCCGCCGAGAAGGCGATGTCGAGGGGGGCCGTGTGAGCCGGAAAGACGAGGCGCGGGCCCACGCGGTCCCGGGCGCACGTGGTGTCGTTCACGGCGCGGGACGGCTCCGGCGCGAACTGCTCGCCCACGCGGAGGTCGTCCGCGTCGGGAACGTCGGGGTCCCAGAGGGCAAAGCAGTCGGGGTAGCCGTAGTTGCCCCCCTGGTGCTCCGCCGACCCGTTCAGGAAGCCGTGGAAGTTGAGCTCCTCGCCGGGGTTGTCCTGGTGGATGTCGACGCCGCCCCGGGCCAGCTGGTCGACCGAGTTCTCGACGCTGAAGAGGCCGCCCGTCGTGGGCTCCTCGGCGACGCCGACCGAGTTGCGCAGGCCCCAGCCGAGCCGGACGCCCTGCGCCGCGTACGCGTAGGCCGCGCCCGTGAGGTTGGTCATGTTGAAGGCCCGGATCTGCGACACCCCCGACGCCGCGTCCCGGGCCCGCGCGTCCACGTTTTCCCCGCTGCCCTTGGACACGAGGAGCATGCCCGGCGCCCTGGCCGACGCGAGCAGCGTGCGCGTCGAGTGGCCCGTCCCGTCCATGTTCCGGATGACGGTCCGCGCCTCGCCGCTGACGGTGCCGCTGGCGGGGTCGTAGGCCCAGGCGAAGACGTCGGCGTCGGACGACGCGTACAGGGTCCTGCCGTCATTGGACAAAGCGATGCCATGGTTCAGCTGCGCCGTCCTCTTTTGTCAGCCCTCATAGTCCCCTTCTCCCTTGTCTCCTACCAAGAGATACCCACATCCGAATTCTCGACGACACGGCTCGAGTCCGACACTTCCAAGCACGTGCCGCCGTGATCTTTCCACGTCAGACGTCGAATGCCCGCCCCCCGCTCCACGACGAGCAGGTGGCCGGCGCTGTCGAGCAGGATGCCCCGCGGATCCTGCAAGCCGTCCGCCACCAGCTGCGCCGTCCATCCCGTACCCACCACGGGCGTCTGGTACGAAGGCGTGAGGACCTTGGGGCACTCACGGCCCTGCGCCGCGACGCCGCCTGCCTGTAGCATCGCGGCGCCGGCACCGCCGAGAAAAGCGACCGGTTTCATGGCTCCCAAGATACGTGCCTTTCAATTTATCAACAGGAAGTCGCCGGCATACGCGACGTGAGCTGTGAGCGTATAGGCAACCGGCGTTCGAACGTCAATATGATGCATGTGCTCAACCGAAGATGGGAGGGACAGGAGCTTCGGCACCCGAAACGGCAAGTCCACATAGCCAACAGGCTGCCAAAATAGCAATGCTGGCCGTGACGGGCGACAATCGCCGATGCGAGCCAAGCCCAAGCGATGAAAGACCTACAAAGATGAGGCGAAGGAAGAACAGCGCGGCGGCAGTGACGTGTACACTCGCCCGTGACTGACTGGTTGATGATGGCATTCTGGTTTCGAGCTTGACGGAAGAAGCTCAGCTTCGCAGGGGTTCTCCGCCCACAAGGGGCTTGGCTTTCGCCCGGGTCTCCCTCCATTCATGTCACGCCGGCCTATCGTCGACGCTATAGGTCTCACTAGTTTACTCGGAGAAAACAGTCAATTGCAACGCACAGTGGCTGCTGAATGACCAAGAGTAACATTATGCTGAATTTCTTCTCTTCTCGCAATGCTAGCCTTGTGCCCATCTCCTGTCCCCCTTAGTGCTGCTTGACTACACCCGAGTCGTCGGCCTGCGCAGCGATTCTCTTCTTGTACGCCTGCACATCGCCGGGGAACTTCCACACGGTGCCGTTCTCGCACACCCACAAACTCGTACACACCGTCTGAAGCATGGTGACGTCGTGGGAAACCATCAGTACACCACCCTGGAACTCCCGCAGAGCCTCTGACAGGGCATCCATGGCCTCGATATCGAGATGGTTGGACGGCTCGTCGAGCACGAGGATGTGCGGGTTGGTAAGGGCCAAGCACGCAAAGGCGACACGCGACTTCTGACCTCCGGACAGGACGGCCATCTTCTGCAGGCCCGTCGTGCCCGTGATACCAAAGGCACCGAGCTGGCGACGGTACTCCTCGTCGCTGCGACCAGGATACGTCTTTGCCATGAAGCTGACAGCGCTCATGGTAAGGTCGAGGGCGTCGACGTGGTGCTGAGCGAAGAAGCCAACCCGCAGGCGCGAGTTCTGGGAGATCAGACCCGTCGTGGCGCTCAACTTGCCAATAAGGAGCTTCAGAATCGTCGTCTTACCAGCACCGTTGGGACCAACGATACCAATACGCGAGTCCAGCTGCACGTCGAGGTCGACGTCTCGGAGCAGAATCTTGTCGGGTGTGTAGCCAAAGGTGACGCCGGACATCTGAATGATGGGAGGCGAGAGTTTCTCCACCTCGGGGAACTTGAAGTGAACGCTGTATTCGGACTCGGGAGGCGCCAGGATAGGCATGCGCTCCAATTTCTTGATACGCGACTGGGCTTCAGCGGCCTTGGCGGCATTGTAGCGGAACTTGTCGATGAAGGCCTGCAAGTGGGCACGGTCGGCCACGTTCTTCTCGTACTCGCGTTGGTAAATCTTCCGGCGCTCCTCCTTGGTGGCATAGAAGGACTCGAAGTTGGCGCCCCGGTAGTAGTCGAGTCGTTCCGAGTGCTGGTGAATAATGTCGGTGGCCACCTCGTTCAGGAAAGCTCGGTCGTGACTGACCACCAGCACCGTGCTGGGGTAGCCCTGAAGGTAATTGGAAAGGAAGGCAATCGAAGGAACGTCCAACATGTTAGACGGCTCGTCGAGAAGCAGCAGATCAGGCTCGCAAAACAGCGCTCGAGCAAGAGCGAGACGCATACGCCAACCTCCGGAGAAGGTCTTGGTGGCGAACTTCTGACGCTCGGGGGAGAAACCAAGACCGGCGAGAATACTTGCAGCGCGGGACTCGGCCTTGTCTGATTCCATCTCGGCCAGCTTGCCCTGGACATCACCCAGCTTGTTGTCGAGAGCCTCGCGCTCTCGGTCCAGCTTGGCGGCATCGGCCGACGTGTCTGCCATGGATGTTCTCTGCGCCTCCATCTCGTTGAGTTTGGTGGAGAGTTCCTGCGGTGTCGTTAGCCACGATGCCGGCGGTTGATAATAAAAGGGGAACGCCTACACTTTGCTCCCTCAGCAGAACCTTCCTCCACACGTCGGCGTCCAGCACAGCCTGAATAGCAGGCGTGTCGTCTCCAGAAAGCTACAACATGTCAGTGCTCGTGTAAACCCCAAAAGGCCCGTGGCCGGAGCAAGCGGGTATCGATATCTTACCTCCTGCTCGACATGGAGAATGGAAATGTGTGTCGGGATGGGAACCTCTCGCCTTGACAGCGCACGCAGCAGCGTAGATTTACCCACACCGTTGTTACCCACGAGACCGTAGCGGTGGCCGTAGGCAAGGGTCAGGTTGGTGTCGGTCAAGATTCTGAGGCCGCCGATGGACACGTCGGTGTTCTCGATCTTGATATCCTTGGACTTGTTGCCGCCCGTGGAGCCCAGCTGCAGCGGGTTGACGGCCATGTAGAACTCTTCGTACGACTGGGCGTCCTCGGGCTGCTCCAGAAGCCTGGAAGCCTCGTACTCGACCGTCTTGAACTGCTTCTTCTGCTGCTTGGCGGCGATCTTGCGCTCGGCCTTCTCGAGCTTCTTGCGGTCGACCTTGGACTCGACCTTGCGGGTGTTGGCCGACTCGAGATCCACGCTGCCGGTAGCCACGGCCAGCGTCGACGACATGTTGCGCTGCGACCCTACCTGGAAGGTCTGGTCCAGGCGCTTGACGGCCGAGGGGCCCCGTCGCTCCCCGTTCTCGTTGTTGATGGCCTCGTACTTCTCCACCCACTTGGCGACCAGCGAGCGGATCTTGTCCTGCTCCGCGCCCGTCACATTGCCCGACGCAGACACGAGAAGCTCGGTGATGGCCACGGCGGCGTCGGCCAGGGGCGACTGGCCGGCCGCCTCCTCGTCGCCGGCCCAAGCCATCGAGGCATGTCTCAGGTAGCCCACCGAGTACTCGGAGATGACCGGGTCGATGTCCGGGATCGCGGCTTTGATCTCGGCCTCCATCCTGACCAGCGGTGCAGTGCCCGGAACGGGATGACCTCGGAAGTGGTGCGGCTACACGGAGACACACACGGGGGACGGGCCCACGTGCGAATGGGACGTATGGAAGCGGAAGGTGGGATGAGCCAAGCGCACCAGCAGGGCGAGACGCAGAGCGGACACGGGGCGGAACTCTCGCTGAGACGCAATCTCGAGGAGGAGCCGACGTGGTATCAGCTCAGGAGATGGGTTACGACCGGTGCCAGAATTGGGTTGATGGCGCTCGCAGTTCCTGGGGTGTTGGACGGCGTCTGCGCTTTTGCCTCCCACCAATTTTCACCCTTCCGCATGGAATTAGTGAGATGTCGTCGATGAAGGTGGGGTCACAGTGTGGAAATGCGGGGATTTAGCGCGTCGTCCCATTTGGGAACACTGTGTAGCACTGGTAGGTAGCATTCAACGATCGGACACCTTCAGGACAAAAAAGGCCATCGTCGTGGTCTGAATGCCGTCCGTCCGACCGTCCGTCCTCGTGCATGCATTTCATGGCACGGACGGTACGGGGGCGACGGGATGAACACGAGGGCTTCTCGTGGTAGCAATCACCGGCCGTCGCTGATTACAGGGCAGCAGAGTGTGATTCGTCTGCGTCTTGCCTCGTATGAGAGTGGCAGTTATAAGAGCCGCGGCGGCGTTCCCAGGAATCCGAGAGCCACGCCACCAGGCCCAAAGCCATTTCCTAGCCGCAGGACCGCAGTGTAACATGGCGCGCCAATGGCTACCCGGAAACAAGGTCGCCTTTTGTGCGCGCCATCGCAGGTACGGTATGCACATCGCAGTTTGAGATTGCAGTGTCTAATTGGGAGAGGAGCCAAGAGGTCCACCGGCGCCCAGGCGGTTTCTTGTTGTCCAGCAAAAGGCCGGAGATTTGGCTTCTGACACGCGCCATCACGAGCGAGCGCCCGTTGCGCTGGCCGCCGGTTCACACTAAGGATGCGCTCTGCCAATACTCGTGTGCCGTGGCTAGCTGACGGTTGATTGATTGCCGAGGCAGAGGGGGCTGGTCGTGTGTATTTTTCCCAGCCGGCAATAAGGTTGGCTAGAGCGGGAAATCATCCGACCCTCCCCCCCCTCTTCCCGCGCCTGGGGCTGTGTGTGTGTGTGTGTGTGTGTGGTGTTTGTGCTCAGCAGCCGTTTGTCGCGAAACGGGCGCGACCTTGTCCCATCCCATCTCTTTTTGGGCCACCACGGCCAGCTGGTGGTTTGGGAGAAAAACCCGGGGTAACGCGACTGCGGACGGCCCATCCTATTCGCCTGTGATACGCTTGACCACCGGTTGTGCACGCGCAGGCCGGCCAATGGCCTCGTCCGTCTTCAGGACCCAACTCACATGGCATGTCTGTCTCCCGCCTGGACCAGGTGCTTGTTGACAAGCTTCGTCCCCCCCCCCCCCCGGATCCCTGGCCGGCGTCGACGAGGTGTGCTGGCTGGACGTCAACAAGTCCCGGCCACATGGACATCCCGGCGAGGAGAGACATCACAAGGGGACACGGGACTGAGCCATTCGTCTGGGACGTTCCCTGTTGAAAACCACGACCGGTCCCCAAGGCCTGAGACCTTGCCCACTCTGGCTGGCACCCCTCGCTCGCCAAAGGATTTGCAAACCCCCGCTCTGCGTGCCCCCCTCCCCAGCCGCGCGAACGAGGGAGCGTCGAGCTGGCCGAGAATGCGAATCGTGTCGTCAGCACTCGCGGCAAGGCTCCGACTGAAGACCGAAGACGGCAAGACGGGTAACCACTGTCACAGGTTGATCCGCACCCAAGCGGTGCCGGTTTCGTTCTCTAGCCTTGCTGCAAGGGCAAGGTTCGATGGAGAGAGATAGAGGAGCACACGAGTACCCACCCGTGCCCGCGCATACAAACCAGGCGCCTTGTTTGAAGCGCGGGTGCGAAATGACCAGGGCCAATGAGGGTAGCATAGCAACACGCTGAGCAGGTTTCTTGCTTCACGATGCCGCTTGGCGTGAACTGTGTTACATCTCGCCAGCTACGGCTTGGCGCCGCGCAGCCTGGCGTCGTCGTGCCAGCGACGCTGCGGTGGTGGAGTCATAGTGCGATGCAAATATAGAGCTGATCCGGCCCGGACAGCAACTCTGTGGCTGCCGGGATGATAAGGCCTGGCCCAGCCGCGAGTCCGTGAGGGGAATTCATATCGGCTATAAGCTTTCTTTCCCAAAGGATCGCCCGGCCGGCGGTTTCATCCCATGGGCTGTATACGTGGAAACAACGGCCGCTCACAGCCGTTTGTTTGCTTTTGGGACGAGGTGCTGGCCGCGTCTGGAGTGGCATCCGAGGACGGGGGACCTGGCGGCGGCGCAGGACTGGTCGAGCAAACAATGGCTTGCTGATCGTGTCTCACTCCAGGCTGCGCCAGACGGGCCAGGGCGATTGCTTCTAGAAGAGCCTTGCGTGGGGGCCGCCGATAGTGCGATGTGCAAACTCCGTACGCGGGACTGTTTACCTGCCCTGCCTTGAGACATCGTGATAAGTGGCGCATGCAGGACGGTTCAGTTACAGGTTACCGGCACTTGGTGGTCTGGCGCCTCGGACCTACTATTTTGACGAGCCGTCGTAGCCGCATCCGGACCCTTTGGGTATGTATGCATCGTGGACCCTCGCATAGCACGTTGCTTTTGAAGATAGGCCACGGGGCCTCGGACCTTTCTCTGATGCCTGGGCTGTAGCGAGAGTGGGCTTAACATAGGTTAGAATATTACCGTGTAGACGGCTACTGTGCCTACGGGGGTGGAGGCGGCGGTATGGTTCATCAGGGATCACAAAAGCAAGTCGAGCAACCCGCGCGCGGAAAGTTCTGGATGGGCCGGCCTTGGAGGCACAGGCAGTCACGGAGGCGTGGAATTCAACCGCGATCACCTCGGAAGTATAGGGAAGCGAGGCTCCAGTTCAAATCGCGCCAGGCAGAAGCTCGCTTGGAGCGTCGCCGGAAGGCCAGCTCGTCGGCTTTTTTGGCGGGCATTTTGAGGAACATGACGTTACGGGTTAACTAGGCTTTGTCGGGTTGGTAGTGGGTCGGATTCTCTCGTCATCGTCGGCCGTTGCTCCCTATTCCCCCCCCTCCTTCTTATCGAGAAACCGTCGTACCGCTGGGGCCCGAGGGTCTGGACGGAAGGACACTAGAAAGGGACGCCGGCGTGTTTGTTATGGATCGACTCCCAGCCGGCGCTGCTCAATGCCCACCGTGGGGTGCGGCATTGCCGACGGTGGTCACACGTCCAGTAGCAAGCCTTGTTTAGACACAATAGTTCGTGAGCGACTGCAGGGGTAAATTACGGCGCGATAGACGGTGAGCGGATAGGCAGACTGGCAGGCTGACAATGCGCAGCCGTCATAGCCCGAACGGCGGGCAGCATAGGCAACATGAAGGGCCATGCCCTGGGCAGGTTTCACCGGTCGGCACGGAAGGCCGGAAGTGCACCCCTTTGCTCGATAGGAGGCCCGCCATACGAGAAACTGCCCAAGTCAGCAGAAGCCCGAGTAGCCGCAAAGGAGGGGGGTTATGCGGAGACCTACCCAACCGGTAAGCCACCTGAGAAGTCCATCATGAATCCTTGCCAGGGATGGTGGATGGATGTTGGGGGGGGCGCGTCTCGATGGAATCCTGCCGGGCCTCTGCATCCAATATGAATTATGTCTGTGCTATTAGGTAACCTTGGAGCCCCCGGTCGTTGTGCCTAGCCAATGTGCACAACATGAAACAGCGTACCTGAGGACTACCCTAACCCTTTCTCGTCTGCGATCGACGCGCGACGCCCGGCGGGGCAAGACGACCCGTACGGGCGAGTAGGGAGCTGCAAACGCCGAGACTCGGCGACTTTTCCCCTCGCGGGCACCCGCTCTCATAGGACAGGAAGAGAGAGGCGGTGTACAGCCGCCGACCGTCTTGCCGTATCCGCCCCCGGCCGCACTTTTCTGTGTGCATGCATATGCTCGGAGGAGCTTGCTGTCTTGAGCCTCAACGCTGACGCCAGCCGGGGCCGACCTGCAGATGGTCACGCGGTTGCGGTAGCAACCAAGACGACGGGCCACGGACCGGCACCCATTCGTATAGATGGGATCCGACAAACCCCTTGTCGACGACGGGCGACAGCAGCAGCCCGTTAGCCGTCAGTCTCGTGGAAACGTTGAGAAGTGGTAGGCAGGCGGCCGGGGGCTTGGCCTGCCAGCCGCCGTCGGCTGATCCGTGTGCCCATGTTGCGGATGTGAGGTGTGTAAGTGAGTGTGTTTTTGTGTTGTGTGGCTTGAGAAAGAGAGGGGGGCTCGTGCCGGGGACCCAATATCGCACAACCGCGCCCGTCGCTGATCCCCCGGCTTTACGTTGCATGCACTTGCCACATATGACGGATGAGAACCCCCTGTCGCCGTGCTAGCTGGGTACTCCGGATCTGAGCCATCGCCGGGAGGGGGAGGCGGTTGCATGAGGGCGTCGGCGGACATGAAATGAAGCGTCCGGGTACATGGCCCGACGAGGTGGACTGGCGTGGCGGGCGCCACAGCAGCAAGGACAGCGGTAGAGAGGGGAGCATGGAAGTCAAACATACCTAGAAATAGGAATGCCCAACTAAAGGAACAACCTGAGCTCCCGGCGGCGGTAAAACAGCGCGTTTGAACAGGAAACAACCCGCAACCACGAGTGGGTGGGCGGGCTGGCTGGCTGGCTGGCTGACGGGGTGGCACACGATGTTTGCTCCCAGCCATTGGTCGGCACGGCATGGTAGATGGGCTCTGACAGCTGAAGGATGAGCTTGGCGCACTGCATCGATCAAGCAAGCCGTCGATAGACCGACGGGCGCCCTGCGCTCAGAGCCAATGAAGCCTGCCGTTTGTTGATTCTCAGCCGCCCCAGGGCAGATCTCACATCTCGCTACGTATTCCTGCTGGGAGCGGGAGGTGATGCAGCCGTTGCGCCCCCCCTTGCCGAGGGCTGCTATACATAGTCTGCAAAGGGACGGATCACAACAGCACGACGGCGCAACAAACAGCACGGGCCTGCGCCCAGCCAGTCGGGCAAGCGGGCAGGCGAGCAGGCAGATGAGCACCTCCACGATGCCGAGAACTGGCCAGAGCTAGCTCGAGCGGCCAAGCGCGCTACTTTGTATGTGGCAAGTGCCTTTTTGCTGACTTTCCGTCGGCCGTATCGGCTCGAGACGACGTGCGTCCGTACGGATGCAGGGAAACCGACGGGGCTGGGAGACCTACAGAGTTAGCGAGAGACGGCCACCCCTCTCCTCTCTCTCTCTCTCATATCATCCTCCGACAGGTTCCCGCTCAGCTGCTGGCGCTTCCCTGCACTTGTACCCCATGCAGGCACTATAAAAGGCGGGCGATATAGCAAAAAGCAACCACTCATCCGTGACAACAGACGCCGTGTCAGATAACATGGGACGGTAACAGGTGAAGCGACCCGGCAACCGACAACGAGCACGCGGCCGGCTGCAACCGTCCCATCCTATGTACATACCCCGTACGCTGGGAAGAACCGGATGGACGGCCAGGCACCGCGCCGAGGCAGCTCCATCCTCGCTGCAAGGCGTCGCAAGCTGCCGAGCGTCCTGGGACGAAAGAAAGAAAGGAAGGAAGGCCTGGGGGAGGAATGGGATCCATGGATCATCAATCAGGGCAGACGCGCAGTAGTGAGCCCCGGGGCAACGGGCTTGCTGGCCAGTCGTGCTCGAGAGGGGAAGTGGACGCGCTGTACGACACGTGCATTAATGCTGCATTGGCTAGGCGCGAATGGGGATCTGGTATCGAGGCGCGCATAAGCCGGTCATCTCCACGGCCAATGTATGGTCGATTTGCGATTTGGCGGCCGTCTTGGATCTGTGGCCCGCGGCCGATCCCTGCGTTGCCCATGGTTTTTGTTTGTCAGGCGCGCGCCCGTTTTGCGCGTAGCGCTACACACCAGCCTCCTCTAGCCAGCGCGCCTCGCTAGGGCTGATCGAGGAAGGCTTCGCGAAGGTTGACATCGAACAGAGAGACAGAGAGAGACAGGTTGGAAAGAGGGAAAGTGGCAGTGACCAAGAGCCGCGCACAAGAGAGAGGCTCAAAGCGTCGGCGCGCGCCTGGTCACAGAGCCAGGCGGCCGGCCCCCCATGCGGGCTCGGCGCAGAAGGACCACGATGATAGGTCTCAGGTTGAGTTGCGACGTTACCAAAGGTTCGAGGTCGGACGGACCCGTCAGAAAGGCAAAGTTGTCGTGGGCTGATTCGCTCAGTCCGGAGAAGATGCACAGTATCCCTTGATGCGCCCGGGAGTAGCGCCAACTCTATCCGCGCTCTTCCAGGTCCTCCCAATTTGAGCCCCGAACATCCAGGCACCGGTGGCGCGGCGGTGGACCCCGACTCCAAGGGGTGCATCGGACAACGGGTCGCGATGTACGCTCGGGCGGCCTGTGAGTGGAGGGCAGGTGGGTTTGGCGACTCGCACTGGAGCAAAAATCACCAGAACGTCAACAGTCGTGGACCCCGTCGTCAGGAACGACAGTTCGTATTGCTGCCGTGGTTATTGCTTTCATAATTACCGCCCGCGTGTCGGTGAGCAAGCGGCTGTGAGGGCCTGAGACATTCTGGCCGCCACCGGGGGCCCGGCTTTTGTTTTATTATCGCATACCTTGCCTAGGTCCTAGTCCACCGGCAGACTCGATACATTCAGATTGCCTGAGTAGGGCAATTGACTCTGCTGTGTGTTTACCGGGTGACTAAGTAAGTATGCAGACGGGTATGCAACCTCTACCAAACAGAAAAAAGTCTCCCCGCGCCCATGCCGACGTGCCGCTCGTTTACCTAGCGGAATCTATCGAGTAATGAATGTTAGGTACATGGCACTGGGCAGTGTGCCAAGGCAGGGATGGGCCGCAGTGGATATTGGTTTTTTTTTTCTTCCCTTTCCATTCAGAATCCGTCCGTGATGATGATGACGATGGCATTGAGGGATATTGGTTTAGGGAGACGAGACAAGGACAGCAGCGCGCTGATGGAAACCTGCGTGCCCGGCAGTCCCCATCACGTAACCGCGATCATCGGTGTCGCCGTGGCCAGCGAGAGGCCCGAGTGCGCCCGCGGCCGTGCCACGACCGACGGACTGCCCAGGTCAAACATAGCCAGACTGGCATCCATGGGAAGCCCGGACTGGAGGCGAGCCCGGACGGACTGGACAGGGCTTGCGAACCGGGCGGGATGGGCGTTCGAACCAGTCAACCACGAAGGCAGGCCAGGCCGCGGGTCGCTGGAATGGTGGAAGGAACGGGGGGCGGCAGAGGAGGCGGAGGAGCCAGGAGCGCGACGACTATCAACATGGAAGGGGTGGATTCCTCCCACAAGTCGGGGGCAGAGGAGAGGGGTTTGTGTACCTGAAGGACGCGTTCGAGACGGCCGCCATGGCGGCGCTCCGTTGGCTGTAATCTCGCCCATGTACCGCGCCAGGGACCCATAACGCAACCCTCTACTAGCTTGGCTGGGATGGGATGGGATGGGATGGGATGGGATGGGATGGGGTTCCGCTTGCAGCAGCGAGCTCCGTCCCGGCGTAAACAATTGCTGAGTAGTCCCGTCAGACCAGCCCAGGAGGCGGGCCAGCAAATCCACTTGTCGCGCGCGCCCTCGCTGTACGAGCGCTCCATAACCCCCCCCGTACGCACAACACCCGCTGCGACCTGCGATGGCTGCAAGGGTGAGAAGGGGAGAGCGGATGGGTCGATCAAGGGCGTCGCCGGTACCGAGTATCACCAGCTCGCAATCCGCGTCTCCCCCAGGTCCATCTAGGTAAAGTAGTTGGTGAGCCGGATGTACGCTGCTTGTTTTTTTTTCCCATCCCCCCTTCATCAGCTCCGGCCCAGCACATGGAGTTCCCGGCCTCTACTACCTACCTATCCTATCCTCAGCCCGCCCGCGGTACCTGCCTCCCGTAGTAGCCCCAGCACGATGGATGGATTGTTGTTGTGCCCGACTTATGCGACCTAATGCTTCCATCTCATGTCCTTCATCCATGTCTATCCCTCCCCATCCCATAGCCAACTAAGCGCCTCCAGTTGTATCATTCCGTTCTGTGGCCCGTCCTGCCTCGACTTCATTTCTCCCTCGGCCTGCTGCAAGAAGTAGCCGGCCCTTTTCCCCCCCTTCCTCCCCTTCTCTCCAGCCGGGCCCCGTTCTGCTGCATTATCCCTACCACGGCTTTGTTTCCTCGAACCTCACGGTAGGAGAGAGAGAGCAACGGGTAGCCAGCCAGCCAGCCCGAGTCGATTTCCCGAGTCACCACTGCTTCGGGGCCGCTGCATTTCCTCCTTCCCCCCACGACCGGCGGGCACGCGTGTAATTCTCTCCTGGGGTCTACCTATGTCCTCGTAGTTGCTGGTCCCGCACGATATTCCCACCTGCGATTAGACGACGAGACGACCTTGTCCAACCTGAAGGGGGGACCGACCAGCCGTACCCCCGGGACTTTGAGCCCGTCGACTGTACTCACCCACACCCGTACTCACACGCACACACGCACACACACACGCCACAGCATCGAATACCCACGCAGGGTTGGCCTTCACCCCCCCGAGGCCAACAGCGCCATCACCACCCCCCTCCTTCGAAACCCAAGCGATTCTTGCTATGCGTTGACGAACCATGGTCACGAGAACGTCCAGAGGAACCGATTCACCTCTCTCTTGCCTCTCGGTAGCAGGCTCTCCTTCCTTGCACTAAGCCCCAGACCCTGACCTCGACGATGCAGACCGTCCCGAGTGTGAGTGTGCCCACCCCCGTCTCTGCCCAGCCAGTCTTGCGGCGCATAAACAAGGAAGCAATCCCCCGCCGGGCGACATTCCCGTTTCGCATTCGACGTCCCTCTACCTCCTTTGCACTAACACCTCGCCTTCCTCCCTCCCCCCCTCCCGGCATGCTTCTTTTTTTGCCTGCGTAGTGGTCGCCTCTGCATTTTGTTTCGGTTGCACTCGTTTTTTTTAAAAGTGAAGCATTTATCATCCCACAAACCGCCCACTAACACCGGGGCCACCAGCTCATCGGATCCGGCACCGCCATCGCTGCCGCCGCCACGGGCCTCGTCTTTGGTCAGCGCACTTCCGACGGCCGCAGTCCGTCCCCGTCACGGCGGATCTCGACCCGGAGAGGAACCACAATCGACCCAGAGGCAACGCGGACCGGCCTGCACTCTGCGCGCCCCGCCACGCATGCGTCAGCCCAGGGCGTTTCCGCAACCCCTCTGCAAGACTCGTTCCCCGAGCACGAGGAGCTCACCACTGGCCAGCCGCCGATACCACGTCGCCCCTCTCAGGCACCACCCGTCACGTCCCCCACGAATCTGACTTGGCGCCCGAGACCAGGCGAGCTCGGCCCGTCGGCCGCCCAAATCGCAGAGGACTCGAGGGATTCGACATCGACAACTAATGGCTCGTGGATGCGACGACTGTCACTGCGCCCCGTCTCGCACCACGAGAGTTGCAGGTCGAGCATAGGACCCGGCTCGCCATCCATTTTTTCCCACGGTTCGGGCGCACCCATCATCGGTGGATCGAGCTACCCTGCTCCCCAGCACTCCCCCAACAAGCTGGTCAAAAGGTCGTCGGCGCATCCCGGTCGCAGCTCTCCCGCCGCTGGTCGACGAAGCTCCAGAGCGCAAATGCCTACACTGCGCCGCCCTGCCACCAGCCACCAGCGATCAGCTACTCTGCAACTGACCACCGAGGCCGTTGCCTCCCCAACCGCTCCCGCCTTCGAGCTCGCGCCACCGCCCAAGTCCCGCGCCAGAGCGCAGACGTCGGCCCTTGCCCCGCACCTTTCCACGCCCGGGAGCCCTCCTAATGAGAAGCGCGGTTGGAGGTCTTTCTTTCACGCCAAGATTACCAGGACGGCACTTAAGGTGTCGGCGATCCGCCGCGAGAACCAGTCAACCATAAAAAGGATCCGCATGGAAGGTTCCGAAGCCGCCTACTTAGTTACGCCCCAGTCTGTCGTCACTGGCCCTCCGGCCTTTGAAGAAGTCCCCTGGGACGCTGATACCGACGCAGACACGCCTGTTGAAAGAGGCCCAAGTCCGCAAAGCTCTACCAAGTCAGATCCCTCGCCAGGCGGCACCCCGCTGCGATCACCGAGGCGCTCGGCGTCCAACGAGTTCAGCCACCCATTCAACTGGGTTTCGAAAACCGGAGATATTCGCCGCCGCAAACGAAGCACGGCTGGTCTGAGCACCGAGGACAGCGGTAGCCCGCGCCCCATGTCTGACCCTGTGTCTCCCATGGCCGACTCCAGCTGTGCCCAGGTCGCACGGAAACCTGGTTCCGAGGGGGAGCCAAGCAAAGCCGAGTCTGATCTCACTGCGATATTCCACCCACCTAACTCGAGGAGCAACTCGCCTCTGCCGTCCTTGTCCCGACTCTCGAGTTTTCATGTGGACTTGCACCGGCTTGGCGCGTCCTCAGCCCAGGCCGTTCGACCTGAAGAGGCCCCGAGTACGGGCAAGGCCGCTTCGCAGCGCGTAAGCTCTAACAACTCCCAGACGCGGACGTTGGACCGTGCATCGGCCACTGGAAGCTCAGAATACCACCGTGGCTTCACCTCGGGCGACGACGACGATACGGACTGCAAGACCGACACAGCATACGATTCCCTGCGAACTGTGGCCTCCGTTGCGGGCTCGGTATCAGGTCGCAGGAGAAACCTAGATTCTCCCGCCGAGTCTATGTTTGATGAATCACCGCCCAATACGGGTCCCAAGCGCCAGTCAATTCAAGATATCCTCGGTCCTGGCTTCGACGGCGAGAACATGATCACGGAAGAGGACGAAAGCCTGTCCACGCCGGTTGGCGATGGGCTCGAGGAGTCTGAAGCCCATTTTCGCCTCGCCAACCTCGACGAGTCGCACCTGAGATACATCGGGGCTTCGCCCAACTTCCCTCGCGTGAGCACAGACTTTGGCCGACTTTCGTTCGATGACGACGACGATCTGGATTGGGCCCGTGAGGACGAGCTACCCATTTGCAATCATTTGTCGCCCCCGGGTTCCATGAACTCGCGAAAGGGGAGCCCCAGTCTACGGATAGCCTTGGCCAGTATCACTAGCGATGAGACCAGCCATCACGCAACAAAGCCGAAGACGCATAACGAACGACCACGGAGTAACATTTTCGATTGGGCGGAGATGACGTCTCACGACGGCCCTAACCAGCCGGGACGCCCGAGGACGGTTCATGGTAAGCAAGAACTGGACATGAGGGGAGGGCGACATGCGAGTCGCACGCGGCCCGTCGCGGCACATGTACGAAGTCAGAGCGTTTCTGCTCTCCCAGACCCCATGGCCAACACGAGCGCAGCCGCGAAAACAGTGCCTAAATTCGGCACCTGGGGGCTGCGCTCGAAACCCGTGAGCGAAGACTGGGACGAAGATTTCGAGTTCGACGAGGACGCCGGGGTCGGCCCATCCCAGGATAAAAGGGCAGAGAAACGCCTGTCCATAATCGTGCCCACCTCCATCCAGGCCACCCAGCCTACCGTGAAGGCTCATTCCGGCCAGATTCGGGAGTTGTCGCTTTTGGTCAATGACCTCAAGCGTCTCTGCCGCTTGGCGAAGGATATGGACATGCTCAGGGGCTCAGCTGCTACCGTGTGGCGGGAGGCCGAAGGAATCATCGCCCTGGCATCGCCCGACGAGGACGACGCTGAAGCTGCGGCTTTCGATGTCTCGTCCGGCGACTTTGACCCGGCCTTTGTGGACGAGCGCTTTGTCGATGAAGGATTCGATGGCGGTGCACTTGATGAGCCCAGCCCTCGCACGGTACCGGAGGAGCTCAAGACGGCTGTGGTCAAGGAACGGCCTGTAGCAAGGCGTCGATCCGTCTTCTCTCCCGACGACGATATTTTTGGGAACTTCCCGTCGTCCGACGACGATACCGCGCCCCAGTCGCCCCACACCCCCGAGGCGCCCATCGACGAACCTGCCTTCTCGCCTTCATGCGTGGCGCGGTCTCTGATGGACACCATGCAGCTGCGCCGCCGACAGCCCATGGGTGATACAGCTAAGACGGTGTCCCCTGGCAAAGTCAATTTCGACACCAACAGCCTGAAGGAACTTGTGAGGCGCGCGGGAGACTTGCGTGACGTACTCTCGGATCTCGTGCGCAAGGCCGACCATATTGCTCCCAGCCCAGTCCATACCCCTCGGCGTGAGAGGTGCGACAAGAATGACGACGGGAGCCCTGCATTCACTCGCGTCTTCGAAGATCCTTCGTCCAGCCCAGTGAAGCGGTTGCCCCATAGCCGCAGCAGCACGTCGATTCTGAATGCGGGCTCTGCCAAGGCCTCCCCTGGCAATACTGGAATGAGCCAGCGCCTCCAGATGATGACGGTTAACTAGGACGACCGTGGAGGCACGAGTCCATCCGCGGACACCTGACCAACCCCTCTTCGATTCCGCTACCCTTCGACCGTGTTCCGCCAAGGGGGCTTTGTATATGTACCTATATCTGTTTCACTTGCATAGCGAAGGCGGCTTCTGTTTCCTTCTGCCCAGGACACATCCCACGAGCCCCTCGGGTTGGAGACGGGACCCTTCGGGGGGCGCGGCTGTTGCCTCTGCGGACCAAGGCCGTCACGGCTCTGACGAATGCTCGGCAACTCGCGTCGCTCGCCCGAACGACTCTGGATACCAAAAGTTCCGTCGGTTATATTCGTTTCCCCAGACGACTTATGATAACACTAATACGCACCAAGCCCACGACCGCCGTGGCCAACCGGGCTATTGCCCCGGTTGACACCGAAACATTCTCATCTGGCAGACGCTCGGAGCGCATGAGAATGAGAATGAGTGACGTCACTTCTTCTCCGCCGTCCTACTCCCGTGCATAATGTAATGCACAATAGACGGAAGCATACGAGAGACGCGGCCATTAATCTGCACGAGACACGTTTAACGTGGATTCATGTTCGGCTGGGTCTGGCTTACACGGTCATTGCCGTATGGTACGGAGCCACGCTCGCGGCCGTTGTCATTCCACTTGGCCTCATTGGAGCCAAAGGGGCATCGCGGCCACGCAATTGTCCCCGAGCCCGAATGACGAGCGTGCCATACTCGCTCCCTTCTTTCGTGGGTCTTGATTCGCCGACGGAGCGTCACGTCGCGCCTTTTGGTTCTATCTCCGATAGGGACCGACGGTTCCTGGAGAAGACTGCTGGCAGAGGCTGTAGCAGTCGCAGCAGGCTTGCGGTCAAGCTATAATGTTTGATTTCTATGTTGAGGCATCGAGCCCCTTCGTTGTTCGCCTAGGGATGGATGGAGTTTTACGGCGAAGAGAGGGCTTCTCACAAAACGGCACAAGCAGGGTATAAACAAGGGGTCATTGTCATTACGGTTTTTTGCTTTTTCCATGGACAGGACGGAGAAAGGGCATTGCATCCGCATACATCGAAGCACCAAAAGCGGTAGACTACACTGGTCTCTCATATATGCATTGCGTGGTCATTTGGGCTTGCTCTTTTTTTACCTAGGCGTCGTCCGCCGAAGCTGGCCAGACCGTCGGCCTCGATAATGCCTGCTAGGGTAAAATATATGACATTACTCACACAACAAACATTGCCAGAACGCCCGCAACGAGGATGCGGAATGCGCTTTGTCTTGGTCGGGCCCGTTCCTCTGGTAGCGCGGTGCCGTGTGGAAGGCCAAGAGTGGACGTGTAGACCCAGTACAACACTCTGCATCCAGACGCACCCGGGTTTCAACTACGGAACACGAATTGCTATAGTTGGCCGACGACACACGTAGTTGAGCCGACGTGTAGCTTCATTGGCACAACAAGGCACAGGCAGGGGCGTGGTGCTGAAGCCTGCACTTGTCACCGGACAGGCCGTCTTCGGGTGGAGCGAAAATGATGCCGCGGTTTATTATCTGCGGCCGGGACGCGAGCAGCTCGTGAATGCCGTATATATAAAACGAGCGGTGTGGCGTGGGCCTTGGGGGGTCCCCCGTTGTTGCTCGCTGGTTCGCCATTTTCCCAACCGTGCCCCCCCCCCCCCCCCCCCCCAAGGCCGGGCTGTATACGACAAAGAGCGTATTCACTTCCCTTCAACGAAAGATCAGCCACCGGAGGGGGGAAAAGCAATCTCGGGGATCAACCGTCCTCCCCCTCCCCTCCCCAGGCGTAAGCACGGAGGAACTTTTGGGCGGGGACGGGGACGCCCTGCCCTGCCCTGCCGCCGTTGCGTATCTAACTAGTGCTGAGGCAATAATCGAACGGCGGGGGCGTAATACGAATTCTTGCTATGGGATGTGCAAAGCCAGATAGATAAGCGGCCTGGGTGTGTGTGTGTGTGTGTGTGTGTGTGTGTGTTTCGGGTCAAGTGTTTCTTTTCTTTGCTCTTTTCTCTGTTTTCAACCGAGAAAGAGCTGCGGAGATAGGCCCCCGAGTCGGCGCTTCTGCAGGAATTTAACGGCGGGTCGGGGAAGCGATCTCGCGCTGGCCTGTTGGGAAGGGGGGGCAGGGGTTGTTGTCACCATGCACACACACACAGAGAGAGACGAAAAGGGACATTTTTCGACGGATTGGTCGTCCGCACACGAGGAGTCTGGTTTGGGGATGTCGCATACGGGGGTGTACATAAGAAACAGATAAGTGGTAGGTACGTGAGGGCACGCCAAACAACTATTAGGAGACAAGGAGGATAGATAGATACCCAGCACTGCGCGTGGACTCGCGAACGGTTGCTGATGATGCAAGCAGAGAACAAGCGGCCACACACTCCCACTCAAGCACACACTTACAGACGCATATTCACCCACACCTACACACCCACGCACACACACACACACTGCCACCCCTGGCAAAGCCTGCATGTACCTAGGTATCTAGTTGGTCTTCTGAGCGTGGTCAGCCGTCGCCAAAACACTTCCCCCCCCCCTCGACAATTTGCACTCCGCTTCCGTCCCCCGGAGATGTTCTTTCTGCTCGATGGAGGGGGGACGGGATCATGAGTCACCAGCTCAATTCGAGGAACAGAGACGGGCATTATCAATTGGGACTTTTGATTCGACAGAACCCCCGGACCTGTAGGTGTTGACTGAGATGAGATGCGGGTGCGACGTTCTGCTTGCGGCGTCGTCGTCGTCGTCGTCGTCGTCGTCGTCGCCAGCAGTAGCTCTCATCCACACACCTGCCAAGCCATCGTCAATCAGCCTACGTCGCCTTGTGGGGGAGCTTGTCAAAATCCCAGTTGATGCTGCCACCACCTGGTGGATGGAAGAGGTGGATAGCCCGCCTGGGCGGAGTAGAGTCGGAGTGGTTGTGCTATCCCATGTACGTACGACTACAACAACATCCATGGATGCAGCTAGGTAAAGTAGGAATCCATCCCCATCCCACCCCCATTGTCACCATCATCATCACTACTATTACATGGATCGCCGGTGGTTTACTGCATACTACATAGCAATTGACGGGAGGGGATGGCGCCTCGGAAGCGGAACAACAAAACCGTTTCTCACCATCACCCGACCCACGGACAATGGCCATGCAGCGGGCGTTGGGCGCGCAACCTCGTGCGCCGCCAGCATTATTAATCTGACGGGTCGCGCCCCCCCGTCGTGCGGCATGAGGGGCGGAGCGCCGCCTCTAGGATTCCGAGACGGCGTACGGAGCTGCGGAGCACCACGCACATAGCCACTATAGTACGTGCCGAATCCTGCCAATGGCATGTCGCCGTCGTATCTCCTGCAGGTCTTTTTGGGGCATGGGGTTGCCCGTGTTTTCAGATTACCACGGCCAAACAGACACACACACACACACACACGGGCTAGCTAGGACATGATCAATTAACCTGCCTGCCTTCTGCCTGCCAGCCCGCCCGGCTGCTTGGCTAGTTCGGTGTGGCTGGCTGGCGGGCGCGTGACGGGCTCTGGAGGTGCCTCAAAGTACCTAAACCACGCATTGATTTTTTTTTTGAGTCGCGTCCTGCCTTTGCACCGCGGGTCGAGGCGGCCGGGGGCATCGACATCGACGTCGACAGCAAAACCGACACCCGGGAATTCGCTTGCACACTTGGGCGTCCAAGACAGGAACGGGCACCTCGTCCGATCCCATATGCCCACCGATCCAAAGCATACGCCCCTTTCCCGTCCCAGCCGCTTTAGACGAAACTTGAACTGCAGGCGAAGCAGCCCAGCGGCAGGAATCCAACCTCCAGATGCGTGCGCCCTTTAATTGGCATCGGGGACTCGACAATTTCCTGATTGAGCTCGCCGTGCACCGCTAAAATAGGATTTGTGGGTTCTGGGGGGGGACGCTGGAGGGCTGTTTTTACTGTACATCCTTACTAAACCTTCTGAGGAGGGGCACGAGGGGGGTACTTTACACAGGAACCTACGATCCATCCGGTCCCTATGCGTCTGCCTGTCTGCCACCGTGTCTGCCTGCCGACCCCGGCTGCTCAGCTGGCGCTGTTTTTACACGCACCCGCGACGCCAGGACACAAGAGAGCGAGAACTGAAACGCGCAGAACGGGCTGCTGCCGCCTGATTTGCGACTCCGGCGGCGCCCATCCTCTCGTCCGTATACGGGGAAACAGCGCGGATAGGCTGGATGGGATGCCAGGGCGGCGCGGCCTCCCCCACCAACAACCCTACAAACTGGAATACGGAGTAGATGTATGGATAGGTGCTCAGCGACACCGCGAGGCCCCCCCGTAAGAGCAGCAACCTGATCCGGCGAAATGGGCGGACAGGGGGGGGTATGAGTCACACTCACTAGCCCACACGCCGCCAAGAAGCCAACCCACCCATCCCTGCGCCCGGGATTTGTCTGTCTCTCGGTGTTAGGCACGGAGGCACGGGAGGGAGTAGTGTGTATCGTTGCTGCTTCGCGCAGCCGCGTCGTACCGCACAAACACGGCCGCTTGTGTTTCTGCGCGTGGCGTGGCCTGAGTCCCGTCTAGTCCAAGCTGCCTACCCAGTTAGCCCGGTACTTGGTTTGTCCATTCGGGGGCGCGGGCTGACCCTGCCCTCGGAAAGCCGGGCACAGGCAGTCGGCCAGGGCAGGCGCGGCTCCAGGCAGCCCACACCCCAGAAAGCGAGACTTTTTTTTTTTTTGCAGCTGCGGTGCCTGTCAGGTAGGGTAGGCACGGGTAGGGTGGTTGGCTTGCGCCGGGTCTTAAAATACAAGCGCGCGCCCGCCTTTTTGCCTCCCCTCCTCTCTCTTTTTTTTTTCTTCTCTCCTCATCCCCTCCATTCCCAGACATCCACACACAGTAACCAAGGCATCATTCAAGATGCGTTAACCGCGCTCCCCCTCCCACCGCTTTCCCAGTGCTCCCCGCAGCCTCCGTCAAAATTCCGTCTTCACAGAAACCAACCATTCTCCCCTCTTCCCCCCCTCCTTCAGCTCTTCCTTCCCAGGTCGATCTGAACTTCAACGAAGCTATTCCCAGCTCTCGCGCTAGTTCTCGCAACACCACCGCCATTCCGGACTTAACAGTCTTCACCACGGATTCACAACAGTCACCATGGCCTCCCTCCAGTTCTCCGAGCCTGCCGGCAACCTCCGCGCAACCACCCTTCCAACCGCCACAACAACAGGACTTTGTCTTGTTCGAGTCTCCCCCTGCCAGAACGAGCGCTAATCGCACCATCTCGTCGCCTGCAACTGCCCCCGCAGCAGCAGCTTTTGGATCGCGCAACAGCACCAACAACAACAACCGCCGTCACTCGTCGTCAGCTCACGGTAGCGACTTCTCCGCCTCGTTACAGAACCAGCGAGTGGCCCAGATCATTCAGGCAACAGGGCACCAGACTTCTCTGGCATACACCAACCGGTTTTCTACTCCCACGGCGCAAAACCAGCAGCTTTACGCATCTCTATCCGCTCCATCGTCGACTCTCGCCGTGAACCAGAACCAGCAGCGCCACCGCCCTGCTCGTCCGCCTGTTCCTCTCTTTTCCCAGGGCACCGACAACCAGTCGACGGCTAAGATGGACCTCCAAGGTAATTTTTTCTCCGCTCCTATGGACGCCCGGACCTCGCGCTCACAAAATTCAGACGCCCTTGCCGGCCTTGGGGAGCTCTCGGGTTTCGAGGGTGGAGCTTCAACGGCTTACTCTTCCCCGGCTACCCAAGCGTACGACTTTGGTATGAGCTCCTCATCGAGCTCTACCACTAACATTGGCACTGTCTCTCCTCACGATTTGCTGATCTCGGCGCCCAACTCGACGGCCTTCACCAACTTGACGTCGCCTTCATTCTCGAACGAATCCCCCGAGTTCACCGACGGCTTCGATGTGTCTCCCAACTTTGGCAACAGCGATTTCGACACCAACAACGACGTGTGGTTTCCTCTCTTCCCTCCCCAGGACAACGCTATGGTGCCGGACCAGTTCCCCGCTGTCGACGACTCTCCTGCCCTGCAAACCGAAGAGCTGGAAGTTGTGGAAACCATGAAGTCGCTGCCTCCTCGCCGCAAGTCTGCTAGTAGCTCACCTACGGCTGGCAACGGCCACGGCCGGCACTCTTCTGTCTCTGGTGTCAACTCGCGCCGACGTGACAAGCCTTTGCCTCCCATCATTGTCGACAACCCTGGCGATACCGTTGCCATGAAGCGTGCTCGGAACACGCTGGCTGCTCGCAAGTCCCGTGAGCGCAAGGCCCAGCGACTGGAGGATCTCGAGGAGCAGATCATGAAGCTTCAGCAAGAACGTGACCACTGGAAGCGTATTGCCTTGAGCCGTGCGGGTAGCTCATAAACCGCACTTGGTATTAGGATGGGGGATTCGCCACTTTCTCGGAAGGACTGGAGGGACAGGCCGCCGACGGCCTAGTCGCCTCATTCTTGGGAGGCAGTAGTATCAGTCTGTCACTACTGGCGTGTCAGACTCGGACGCTACGCGCCGGGGATCACTGTTTTGTCTTTTCTGTTCATGTCGTTGCTATAGGGTTTCCTCAGTCCCAGCCTGAGTTAGGGCGCTGGGTCAAAATTTGGTGAGGGGTATGGGCAATTTTTCATTAAGCGTCGCACACACAAGTGTTTGACGAGCGTCCCGATTTCACAATTCTGCAACTTTCCAGCTCAATACCAATCCATCCGCGCAACACACTGCTCATCTTTAGCCCACGTGATCGCCGACTCCTCTAGCATCCTAAGCTTTACTACGAAGCAGTTCCAGGCTTGTTCATGTCCAGGGCTCGGGAAGCCTTTCCTACGTGACTAAAGCACCATTGTCGCCCTCCCTGTGATTTGGCCGATAGATCTGGGCAAGTGTTCTACGACGCCTGACTCGAAGAGCAACATCGTGTAATTTCAGCTTTCGTGCCATTCTCATGAAGTGAGCTTGACGGGCGCACGCCCGGCCACAACCCCCCTTGCTCCTTCGAGGCCTCCTCGCGCCTGACAACAGAAACGCCCATTCTCGTCTCTTGGCCCAGTACCATCCTAACAGCAGCATACCCACACTATCTGCTTCTCACGGTATACAATTGAGGGTCCGCTGTTAGACTTGTGCGTGGGTCATGATCAAGAATGGGCGTTTTCTGTTGTCAGGCGCGAGAGCCTCGTCGTAAGGGGCTTTTGTGGACAAATGCGGGGTTGGAGGACAAGTATAGTCAGTCCTCCCCTCCCTCCCCCCCCCCCGGGCCACCGCGGTGCCCGCCCCCGGAAGGTTTCGCCACCCGAAAGCCCCGGGACCGACGTCGGCCCCGCCACCGCCGCCACCGCCTCGCTCCCGGGCCCCTGTCTAGACACACGGGGAGGCGGATATGTGACCACCGGCCAAGTTCGGTTTCCCGCCGATGCCGCCACTCGGTTTGAGCGGTCTACTTGTGCGCACCTTACGGCTCCTCGGAAAAGGGGGGGGGGGGGGGGGCGGCGAAGGGCGAGATAATATGAATGGGGTTTATAGGTGTTGGCCGCGTAGAATCCAGAGGGGGGTATACAACGACTAGGCCTAGTTACAACTTACACCCAGCCCGACCTCTCCTTCCTTCCTTCCCCCCCCCCCCCCCCGCGCTGCCCGAAACGCTTGGTGATCCGACCGAGCTGGGGGAACCGCCGACCACAACAGTTTTTTTTCTTTCTCTCGTTTCTTCCCCGTCGTCGGGCACGTGGTGCCGCGCAACAACCCCCTCCCTCAAACGCAAAAAAGCGAGACGGGCTCTGGGGAACTTTTCTTGTGCCCAGAAGCATTCTTCCCGAAAAGGGAAACAGGCGGCATGATGACTTCTGACCCATCACTCTTCGAGGGGGTGGACGGACGGGTGGGAGGGAAAGAAAGAGAGGGGCCACCTGGGGCAAGGAGGCCGCGAGTCGGGAAGACGCTCCCGTAGCTGACTTCTTACGCCTCCGTCATTGTTTGCGTGGGTACGGGTCCGGGGTTGGTTTCCTTTCATCTAGCCGAGGGAGCCCATCCCCCTCCCCCCCTTTCTCCTCCCACTCTCTTGAGGTCTGTGAGGGGTGTGGTAGACCCGGCTCTCGAGGGTGGCTTACGAGGCAAGTCCTCGGGGGTCGTTGGGAAGAGAGAGAGGAGGGAGGCGAACCGGGAAGTGAGGTAGGGCTTTAGTCATGACGAGTTGCAGCGCGGTCCCAGTCTGTTTAGATACCTAAGAGTCGGCGCGTAACCTGGAGCATACGTACATATCTCAAGCCATGGCACGGGGAACTTTCTGCGACGGGGTCTTGCTCTCCGTTACCGGCAAGAGAAGGGGGGGGGGGGGGGGGGGGGGGGGGGGCGTCGTGTTGTGTCAAGAATGCGATTGACCTTTGGGCCCTCTACAGTTTTGTGTCATGTCTCGCTGCTTGCAACGCTAAGTAACCTCTTTTCTCTCCTCGCGAGACCAACGCCAATTTCATACCCAGCCTCCCCCAAGATCAATACGCTCCCCCGGGCTCCCGGCCGAGAAAAGGGCCCCTTTCTAACAGAGGGTGGCCAGGCACCGGCCAGGGTGGCGGCAGCTGCTGCCCTGCCTTTCCAGGCCCGTTCCGCACCGCTCGCGTGTCGTGACGGGAGTTCACTACTCCTCCATCGTCTTGACGCACTCCCACTCGCCGCGCAGGTTCTCCTTCCACAGCGAAACCTTGTTGTCACCGCCGCTAACGGCCAAGACGTTGCCGCTCAGGCTCCAGCTCACGCGCCAGACGACGGCGTCGAAGTTGAGGACCTTGCAGGCCCACTGGTTGGGGCTGGCGCTGTCGCTCGTCCAGATGCGCACCGTCTTGTCCTGCGAGGCCGAGGCGATGTAGCTCTTCTGCAGGACCGTCGGGCTCCAGGCGACGTCGCGCACCCAGTCGGTGTGGCCGGCCAGCGGCTCGCCCTCCTCCTGGTAGCCCTGCGAGGCGGCGTCGTAGGCCCAGATCTTGAGCACGTTGTCGCAGCCGCCCGTGACGAAGCGGCGCTGGACGGCCTGGTGGGCGTGGGCGGCGGGGCCGCCGGCCGAGGACACGATGCTGCCGGGCGCGGCGGCCGGGGCCCACGAGACCGAGTTGACGCCGAGGCCGTGGGCCGGGAAGGCGACGTGCTGGAAGTTGTTGTCCTTGAACTCGTGGACCGAGACGTGGCCGTCCGACGAGGCGCAGGCCAGGAGGCAGCCCGACTCGTGCGGCGACCACGAGACCATGTTGACCGAGGCCTTGTGCCCGGGGAAGTCGAAGATCTTCTGCCACTGACCCGACTGCTCGCGCCAGATGAAGACCTTGCCGTCGTAGCCGGCCGAGGCCAGGATGTTGCCGTACTTGGGGTGCGCCCACGACACGCACCAGACGGCGCCCTCGTGACTGTAGAGGCGTGGGTGTTCTCTCGTCAGCAAGGAACCGAGGGAGTGGGGGAGGGGGGAGGGGGGCGACGGTACCCTTTCAGCGTCTCGGTCAACCGCTGTGTCTCGCCCTCGACTTCGAAGATCTTAATGGTTTTGTCGGAAGAGCAGGTGGCGAGCCGTCGGCCGTAGTAGTCGAGGACTGCATCGTGCTGGAAGGCGTCGTCAGTCCTGGTTGGCATGGGGCCCGGGGGGGAGAGAAATCGCGGGCGGGCGAGCGCAACGCCGGTCGCAAGCGGCGACGCCGGGGGGAGGAGGGGCGGATCGAACGTACAATCATGTCATCGTGACCCGAGTTGGATATAACTTGCGCCTGCGGCCGAGGGTCAGCTGCTGCTTCGTAGCGAGGCCACGGGCCGGGCCGGGTGGTGATGGTAGGGATACACTACCATGGTGGCGATAGATGTGTCCTCTGTGCCCGGTGGGAAGAGGTGGGAGAGGGTGCTTTCGTAGGGATGCGTGGGAGGAAAATGGCCTCGGGTCCCGAGTCCGGCTTCAGCAGAATACTGGCGATTTCTGGGTGCCAGCTATGGGATCTGTTCACAAGTGGTGATAGGATTATGGGCAGCTAGCGTAGCTCTCCCTACCTAGGTGCCCATGCGCTATCTGCAGCCACTATGGCATCCCATCCCATCGCAACGTCGCCTGCTACTGTAGGTACATAGGTACAGAGTACATACCCAAGACGGGTGCTTTTGGGGGGTGCCTGAGCAGCCCCACCAACAGCCCGAGAGCCTGTAGGCAGAGGTCAATTGACAGTGCATGCACTGTATAAGGAACTGTGCTTTCGGATCATCATATTCCCGAGTCAATGATGGAAGTGGGAGGTACATGTATTCATGTACCTCAAGCCCAAGCATCCATCCATTGGATGACCCGCTGTCGGGCCGGACCATTGAACAGCTGCACCTGCACCTGAAAGATCCCCGTCCCTCTTTGCCCACATCCCCCCAGGTTCTCTCTCTCCAGCCAGTGGCAGAGCCATCAGCACACAAACGCGCCCACTTCAGCCGTCGGTCATTTGGAAGGTTCCCCTTGTTGGCTGATGCCTCGGCTGCGCGTTCCAGCCTAGCCAAGCCTATCCTCGGCCCCGCCAACAAACGTCCCCCGAATCCCCAGACTCTCAGGTCCATCATCCCGCACACCTGACCAGCTAGCGGCACGCATTACGTCGTCTTGCCCTGCCTTCTTCTGTCTTTCTTCACATGTGAGTCTGCCGAACACCGTTTTCCCTATCGTAACTGCCAGCGGCCTTCTATTTCCCCTTCCTGTATTGATACCGGATCGCGGAATCTCATCACCACGCTTGCTGTGCCTGTGCCGCGTCTGCGTGTTACTCCAGCTGACCTTCGCGTCAACCAGCGCCACTGCCTGCTGCTACCACGGTCGCATCGCACATTCTCCCTCTTCCGACAATCCCCGTCCTCGATATTCACCATGGACTCCAGCCTTTGTGGTCCTTCCAACGCGGCCAAGGGCCTGGCCAACCATCTCAACCAGGACCGCTCGCGCCAGCAGGATCGCTTTGTCCAAGGCGGCAAGCCCGGCGAGGTAACCAACCATGCACACATCCATCCCCGACCGTAGATGCTGCCTCAGTCATCATGCTAACCGTTATGGCTTGCTCTAGTCCTTCCGTGTCGGACCTGGCTTCCATCAGTCTCCTCTTGCTCATGCCAAGGCCACCCAGAACTTCCACGAGTTCCAGACCGGCGCCGATCCCTTGTTGCGCGGCCCCCAGCCCGACAACCTGCATCATGCTGTTCCCGGCCGCGTCCCTGTCGGGGCTGGTCCTGCTTTCCGCCACCAGCAGCCGGCCAACATGAGAGGCGCTCACAATGACCAAGGTCGCCAGTGGGTGGATTCCTTCCAGGCCATGAACTTGGGTTCTGGCCCCAGTGGCGTCATCATGGCTCCCCCTACGCAGGCTCCCCAGCAGATGCAGCCCGGCCCTCAGATGCAGCCTGGTCGCCAGCTGCAGGCTTCCACCCCGGTGCAGCACGCCATGAACATCCCCATCACACCTTTCATGGCCGCATCGCCCAACTTCCTGATGCAGCAGAAGATGTGGGATGCTCACATGGCCAACGAGGCCGCCATGCATGGTGGACTTGCTCAGCAGCAGCCAGAGGAGTCCATTAACGATGAGGAGTTCGCCAAGGCCATGGATGAGTGGATCGCTGCCAATCCCATCGAGGAGACGCCCGCCCCCGCTCCTGCTCCCGAGGTCCGAAGCGAGTCCCCGGTCCATGAGAAGACGGCTCACAACCCCCACGATGACACGGAGCTTGCCAGGGTTGCCCAGCAGCTGGTCGATTCGGTTGCCTCGGACGAGTCGGAGAAGTTCCGCAACTCCAACTTTCTCAGCCTGATGCGCAAGATTGCCGCCAAGGAGGTGGTCATCCAGGATAGCAACCTGGTTGATGCCAACCGCGACAGCGAGCAGGCCGAGCAGGCCGCTGCCTCGTCCTCGGACAAGGGCAAGGAGACGGCTACCTTCTCCCACTAGAACGGGGGTAAGGCCCGGTTCTTCTACGTCAGCAAGAAAAGGGCCAACAAGCCCGTCTAAAGCTGTATGATACGGTGGTGAAAGCATTGGCCGGACCTACTGTGGCGGGCCGGCATGGCATTGCCTGGTTTCAGTGGCGTTGGGTGGCGTTGGGGTGACATTTGCAGGCCCATTTTCTGGGCAGCGAAAGCTCTTTGGGAATTTCCACCCCCATTCGCGTTGAAGTGTAGGATACACAGCATGGCATGGACACACCATTTGGGCGTTTGGTTTGGCAATCAGCAGCATCTCGAGTGCCTCGGCTTGGTTTTTGCCGCAGGCTAGATAGGACAACGGTCTGGATCGGCAACTGCACTTTGATGATACCACATTTGCTTCTTGAGGAACAATAATACAAAATGGTTTGCTTCTCCAATGCTCTCGTCGGTTTTCTGATGTGTTTGTGTGCACCACTGCTCGGGAAGCAAGCGCCATGAATTCCCCCCACAACACCACATCCAGTCGGGGCCTAGAGTTACCCCGGGGTGGCTCGACGGACCGCGGCTTGGGCGTGCCAAGGGCGGGACCAACTCGAAAGAAGCATCCTGGGAGAGCTCACCGTCATCGCCAGATCGCCAGCGTCGGGACCGCCGAAGGCCGCGCGATGTCGGTTGGTGGTGGTGACGGTGAAGGCCCGGAAGAAGTCCTCAGCCTTGGCTTGAGTCGCGTTTCCGTCAAATACGGGCTCGGCCCAACTGCCCCGCCTCTTGATCCCGCCCGCGGGGTACTGCCAAGGGCATCGGCGGTATAGCAGACGAAGAGAACGAATCACCCAAGGGAGTAATGGCAACTCAATGTGAACCGGGTATAAGTAAGTCATCTAGCTCCCCCACCCCAAAATACAGTTTATTCCATGCACTATTCCCCTATATGGGTGACCTGCAGGCCAGCCGAAGAATAGTAAAGGATTATATACAGTGCCTATAGGGATCAGAGAAAAAAGCAGGTTTGGCATCTCGTCATCCGTGCCGCTCAAGACGACAACATCAAGATTGGGTTTTGCACCGCCACATTTGTCAGCCCTGCATCGGGCAGCACGTATGTAATATGGATGCTTGCCGCTTTGGGAAATTTACGATCTGACAACCCGGCTGGCTAGAAACGCATCGGCTCTTCTGGAAGCCCACCAGCGGCCAGGGCCTTGGGGGGGAGAGTAAGTATATACATTCATATTTATCGTGAACGGCTTTACCCCCTCCAGAACAAAGGGGAGAGAGGGTAGAGGGGGGAGAGGGGTATTAACCGCGCTTCACCACACTACCCACCACCACCTAACAAAAACCCCCCATCGACAAAAACATCCCTCACCAACCCCAACCCGACCAACCGCGACCCCAACCCGAACCCGCCCCCTCCAAAACCTCCCCCAACCATGTCGTCGTCGTCGTCGTCGCCGGTGCGCGAGGTGTCGTCGCTGGCGGAGCTGACGGCGCTCCTGGCGTCGACGACGTACGTGGCCGTCGACTTCTACGCCGAGTGGTGCGGGCCGTGCAAGCAGGTGGCGCCGCACTTTGAGGCGCTGGCGCGCGAGCACGCCGGCCTCGGGCCCGGCCACCTCGCCTTCGCCCGCGTCGACGTCGACCGCGCCCGCGACGCCGCCGCCGCCCACGCCGTCCGCGCCATGCCCACCTTCCGCTTCTTCAAGGCCGGCGCCCAGGTCGCCGTCCACGGCGACCCCGAGATCCGCGGCGCCGACCTGCCCCGCCTCCGCGCCGCCGTCGCCAAGCTCGCCGGTCTCGCCCGCCAGCGCGCCGCCGCCGCCGCCGGGAAGTGAGGGGAACGGGCTGGGGAAAGAGAGAGGGAGGGAGAGATAGAGAGAGAGAAAGAGAGGGAGAGAGAGAGAAGGAAAGAAGGAACGAAAGAAAGAAGACTTCAAACACACACATACACACACACACACATACCCCACCCCGGTCCGGCTTCCGAGAGCCTCTTCCCTCCGGCGGCCCCGGAATCCCTGGTGCTTTGGCTACTTGGAACAAGGGGGTCAATTCGAGGAGGAACGGCAGCCGCTGTGAAGGGGCGTGAGCCGCGCGTAGGCAGCCCACGTGGTCGAGTCGCGACGACTTGCTGTTCTACGTTTTAGTCTCGACATACTTATCATGCGATGGCCCGGTAGACCGGTCAGACTTGTGACTTGACCTGCTACTTGCTCAACCCCCTCCTCCCATCTGCTTGTGCATCATCCTCGCATCATGCAAGCCAGAAAAAGGGGATACCGCATGAGAATCGTGGAGGGGGGAGGCAAACCTGCCAAGGGAAAATTAAGGGCTGACCGCTACTACTACAGTTGCGTTCAGACGTTAAGCTGAATATCTCTAAACAATATACATACCTAGTTCCTGTCCCCTTCGGTCCACAGCCTCAGGTAATAATGCACTTTCCGCCGTTTCTTCTCGGGAGCGTTTCTAGAGAATAACGAATATAATATGTGTATCGACCGGTGCCGCCCCTTTTGCCTGTGCCTCCGTGAATGAATCAAAGTATATTAACAAGTGGGAATCCCGAAAACCCAGCCTAGCCCCTTTGTGTCGCTGGCTCACAGAAAGTTCAAACATGGGAGGAATAAAGAGAAACATAATTCAACCAGGACTAGCGGAGGCCAATCACACTCATTTCCAGCGTCCAAACCCTCCGGATCCAGACTTTAAGAGGGCCGTCGACGCCCTCGACATCGTTGAGGTCCACGCCTTCCCACCAGCACCTGCGGGCGGGCTTGCGCCAGAACAGCAGCAGCTTCTGCGCCATGCCCACGGCGTTGTTGCCCGCATCGTTGCCGCGGATGTCGCTGCGCAGCCGGGCAAGCGCGAGACTGCAGACGACGGCCTTGTTGGGCTCGCCAGCACGGTGGCCCCATTTGTCGTCGTGATCGAAGCCGCTACCACGTGGATTAGCATTCCCCTTCGCCCTCTCCCCGGGGAGGGAAGAAATTCAATTGGGCTTACCCAGCCGTCAGCATCTCAATAAGATGAGCCTCGGTCGTGCCCGGCTCGTCGCTGCGCTTCAGGCCCGAGAAGATGCCGTTTTGGCGGAGCAGTGCCCGGGCCGCAGCTCGCTTGACTTCGACCATCTCGGCATGGCCGATATCGCGCCGAGGGGGGATAACGTAAAAGTCAAGATCTTCGCGGAGCACAATGATGCCGGCACGCTTGCTGCCATCATCTCTCGAGCCCCCTAGCGTATCAATGGGGGCAACGCCGCCTTCGGGCGATGCGTTGGGGGATGGCTCGTTGGGGATGGACTGGGCAACATTGCGGAAAAAGTCGAGCATGTATTGTAACGAAGCAGGGTCATACTGAGAGGTGAGGTCAGTGAGGTGTATATCGGCATTGGCAAGTATGTTACGGGTGGTGGAGGAGTGGGCAGGGCCGCCATAGGTTGAGCTGGCGAGCAAACGAGAAGGAGAAGTGGAGGGGGACATGCTCGCAGAGGCGGCTTGACTAAGAGGACGGTCGTTCTGGGTACTAACATCGACTTGGACGGCGTCACCCTCGGAGAAGCCACCCATGTGGCCCTCCGGGAAGAGACCATTGGGGAACAGGGAGAGGAGAACGAATTCAGGCAGGGTCAGCAGTTCGTCTCGGGAGAGCACGAAGCGGGTGCCCCTGAGAAACACATCAGCTCGGTATTCTGTATGGGCGGGCTTCAGGGGGCCGCTACTCACCGCAGGTCCATGGTAATCGTCTCATCAGCGCCGACATCTGGGGGAGCTCGTCAGTACGGCTATCATCACGCGACGCGACCATGGGCAGGCTGACCTCCGATGGTGTTGAGGGGCGGAGCTCCCTGCTGGACTTGAGTAATGATACTCGACGCTCCACCGGCGGCCGCCATTAGGTATGTGAAGGAGAGAAGCGGGCTATCGCCTTCCGAGTAGGCGGGCGGGGGTTCGCTGGAATCGTCGTTCTTCTGACCCGACGCTTTGGAGTCGGACGGGAGCGCGTTCTTGGCGTCGGCAACAGCGTCGTGAGGGGCCGAGGAAGGTCCAGAAGCCGAAGATGCGGCGACGGCGGTGGCGACGATGACGACAGATGCGTCGGACGAGCTCGTGGCACGCGGCGCGTAGGCGGGTGCTGCTGTTGTTGTTGCTGCTGCTGCTGCTGCTGCTGCTGAGGAGGAGGCGGGACACGAGGCGACGGCGTCTTCAGTGGTGGCGTCCCGGGCGGGTTCAAAGTATTCGTCGGCAAGATCCTCGGCCGAGGCGTACTCGTAGAGGCTGGAGAAAGGCGGCGGCGGCGGCGGCGGCGGCGGCGGCGCTGGTCGCGGCTCAGGCTCAGGCGGAAAAGAGGTCGAGGCCGAGGCGGCTGCGGGAGCTGGGTAGGGGTAGGGGTACTGAGGAGGCGGCGAAGGTCCACGGACGAGGTCGTCGTCGTCGGTCTTGGTGGCAGCAGCGTCGGGCCCCTGGGGGTGGTCGGGTGTCAGAGGACCGTCTTGGTGGTCGGCAGATGGCAACCCGGTGGACACGGACGGTCCGTTGATGAGTTCCTGCGAGTCTGACAATGTGGCGGTTGGATGGGTTCGCTCCTGTCAGCGGACGGTTTGTGACGAGGTGACTGGATTGGGGCGGGTTGGGGGTCACGACGCGGGTTGCATCAATCGGGCGGGCGGGTGTCCACACATGGAGAGATGGATGGGAAATTGCTGATGGTGTCGGGGGTTATTGCTCGAGGGCCATGGGGAGCGAAGCGCGGTCGTCAATCTGCCGTCGTGAAGATTGCCAGATGAAGGCCGGAGCCTCTCTAGCGGCCATTGGATGGGGATCCCAGTCGAAATGGAGGCCGTTGCCAGGTTATTTCCGCTCGTTGAGGGCCCTCCCTGGCCCATGGGATGTATGTATCTTTCAGCCGGGTCGTTGCCTGCCGGGTACATGCAGTCTCAGGTGCTTACAGCTCTTCGGTACCGTTATGGGTGCTCGTGGGCACACGTTAGCTGTCTGTCTCTCTCTCTCTCTCTCTCTGGGTGACGGGTGTCCATGATGGATGGAGGGCGCTTCTGCCATTGAAGAGTCTCAGGTACCTACTTCTTACGTCTATCCACTGTGTCTGGTCTGCATCGTGCGGGTAGGCATGTGGGTACTAGGTACTTACATCTTCGTAGCGACTGGGCCGTTTAGCCGCTGGCGCTTGCTTCAGGGGTTCCTCCCCCGGATGCATCCCCTCTCTGATCAGTCTCGCTTCGCGTGATAACCTACCTAACCACCATCCGTCTGTCGTCCCCACCACGCCTTCACACGGCTTCCCAAGGCGTCGACATTATAACGGAGAGAATGGGCGAACCTAAAAAGCCCCGAGGCCACCAAGTCTATCGAAGCCGCCCAAGGAAACGCGGAGGCGAGCTTGCGAGGGCCGTGTTGGCTGTCCGATCCAGCTGGGCAGCCCATTGGGAGTCTAACGCTAATACGGCGCGAGCCTTCTGTCTACTGCGGGAAGCAATAAACCCGACTCTGCTGAACAGCCGAGGAATTCGAAAAGCAGCGGGACGAGGCCGGAACTACCACTGCTGCATCCCAAGACCGACGCTTGCTTCAACCCCCCCTCCTCGCGATACTCGGCCGTCGGAGATGGAAGAAGCGCCAGTTGTAAAGCCGTTCCCGATGAAGGAGGTTGCCCCGACTAGACATCTCCAAGTGGGGCCGGTGCGAGACACCGAGAGGGCGACGCCACCCAGAAACTCCCGCTCACGGGCTGAAGTCGGCTTCTCGGCTGCTGCAATCCGAACCGCGATGACGCGAGCTGCCGGTTAGGTAGTCCTGCAAGGTCGATCTGGGAAACCTGATTCCATCTCATTGCCTTCCTCGTCGGCAGCACACATGCTTCGCCCGCCTCGGCGTCGCCGCTGCCAGTTACACGATAAGGCCGGATGAGGCGCGAGCACCGCCGTATAAAAGGACCGGCGCTGCTTCGTCGTTGCCGACTGTAGCTCATCATGAGGAACAGGAGCATCATTAATTCACTGCATGAGTTACTAGTTGATCTTGAATTATCACTTAACCAAGTCACGCATCCCCTTCATTACGCCAAACAGCAAAAACACCGACAAACCTGAGTGGTTATGACCAAGAGCACCACCGACGTTTTGATCATCGGAGGAGGGCCAACCGGCACTGCGCTGGCCCTGGAGCTTGCAGTCAACAACATCCCATTTCGGCTGGTCGATAAAGTGCGCTGCCGCTCCGACAAGTCAAGAGCCCTTGCCGTACAGCCTCGCACACTAGAGCTCCTGAATCGGCATGGGCACGTTCACGAGCTCATCAAGCGCGGCAACCAAGGCAGCGGTGGCGCCTTTTTCATCCATGGTAAACGCGTCGTGGACCTGGATTTCTCGAATGCGCACGCCGGGGCAGACACAGTCTTTCCCAACACCCTCATGATCTCACAGAGCGACACGGAGCACTTCCTTGACGAACGACTCGCCCAGCACGGCGGGGCCGTCGAGTTTGGTCTCGAAGCCACCGACATTGTCCAAGATGACGACGGTGTCACCGTAAGCCTCAGGAATGTCGAAGAGGCCAAGGGTGACGGCGAGACCATCCGTGCCAAGTACGTCGTGGGGGCTGACGGCGCGCACAGCGCCGTCCGCCACGCCGCCAAGGATATAACTTTCGATGGTGCGGCCTATCCCCAAGACTTCATCCTTTGCGACACGCATATACGGAACTCGATTCTCCCCTGGAACCGGTTCTCGGTGTGCTGGGGCCACGGCACCATGGTGGTTTTCCCTCTCAAGGATGGTATGGTCCGCATCGTGGCTTCCAGGCTTGACCACAGCGCCAACGACGAGGAGGAGCCTAAACTCCAGGACTTCCAGAGCTGGCTTGATTACATGACCCCTGGCGGCGGCGAGCTGTACGATCCATCCTGGCTGGCACGATTCCGGCTGCATCATCGTGTAGCCAGCAAGTATCGTCAGGGTCGGCTATTTGTTGCCGGCGACGCAGCCCATATTCACTCCCCTGCAGGAGGTCAAGGCATGAATACTGGTAGTAAGTGGCCGCTCCTCTTCCCGCTCTCCTGGCTACTTGGCCCCCGTCTGTATCATGTAAATACTGACTCCCAGTGTCCTAGTCCAAGATGCGGTCAATTTGGGCTGGAAACTTGCCCGTGTCATCCGTGGCACAAAGCCCGACTCACTCCTCGACTCGTATACGGCGGAGCGACGGCCCGTCGGCCAGCGCCTTCTGAATACATCTGATTACTTATTCAGCTGGGTTGCGTCGACGAACCGTGTCTGGATGTTTTTCCGAAACCTGCTTGTGCCGTGGCTATTGCCCAGGCTGTACGGCGATGCAACCCGCCGGGTCCGCATGTTTCGCTTCCTGTCCCAGCTCGGGGTGCGTTACCGGAGGAGCCCGATCGTGGGAACAGCGAGCGGCTTCGCGGGGCCTGTCCTGGGAGGAAACCGCGCCCCCGACGGGCCCATCGAGAGCGACGGGAAACAACAGCAGCTTCACGGGCTGTTCACCGCCGACCGTCACCATCTCATTCTTTTCTCCGGCCTCGATTCGGGCGTCCTGCCCACGGAGGGGGACCTGCACCGCGCCGAACTGCAATTCAAGGACAGGAACCCAGACGATGCCACCGTGCACATCATCTACGGACAGCCGCCAAACGGACAGTCAGGCTACATTGATGCTACCGGCCGTCTGCACAAGTGCTATGGTTTCGAGAGCACGCCGGGCTATGTCTACGTACGCCCAGATGGATATGTGGCTCATACTGGACCCTTGGGTGCGTTCCAGGAGTTCATGGCCTGGTTGGAACAGGATATGTGATGCTGATGGCGTACTGTATTTTCCAGCTTTCATCTCTGCTCCAATACCCAATAGAATATTTCCGTATCTCAGTCACATCTCTACTTTTCTGGTGCTACCCCTGTCAATGCCCATTGTCGGGTTTATTCTGGGGCCATCCAGGAGCAGTTTCAAACGTGATGGGTGAACGGGGTCTTTGTCAATTCTTTACAGAAGAAATTTCATCGAGCCTTGCATTGTCTATCAGCACAATGGGGGCTTGTGTCAGAGCATGAATACCAGGTTCGTCCCATCCGGGTAGTTCGCATATAGTGAGTTCATTGCGCCGCCGTTTGGGCGGGTAAAAGAGCAAAACACTCTTCTTGAAATGGAACACCCTGTGAAGCTGCGGTTGTGAAATGGTAAACATCGGCCCTGCTCTGTCGCTATAAGAAAGAAACCACACATAGTGCGCAACCCAACTGCCCTTCGAGGCTCCTTGCTAGTGATGAAATCGTTGCTCACCCTTCCAAGCCTGCTATCTCTGGTTAGTGATCCCTATCCGACTCGGCTCTTTTGCTTGCTATCGTACCGCCGGTCCCCTTGCATGTGCTCATCAAGCCTCCAGCTTCCGGCCCGCCCGAAGGTGGCGAGCTCCTGGCTAGGGCTCCGGCCAAAGACATGGCCTGCACGAACGCAGCGGCGGGGAGCCCTCCGCGCCTCAGCAAGAACCGAGGGAAACAAGAGGCCGCGGACTCGTGCTGCCATGCCCAAGAACAGCCCAGCCGAAACCCCGCCCGTCATGAGAGGTCGCATGCGTCTTCCGAGAGCGCGCCCCGATCCCCCCTGCTGGCCGGCAACATGGCGCACTGGTTTGGAATCTTGGGGACCGTCAAGAAACCCGACCCCCCGGTGTCCGCGGCCCCGCCTCCCCCGGCAAGGAAATGTAGTAGAAGCGTCATACGGGCCCCCCCGGAGGCGCTCGAAGCCGTACGCCAGCTCGGCCAGGGTGTACTGCCCGGAGACCGTCGGGCGGCCCAAAGCTTGCCCGCCGACGCGGCCGACGCGGCATTGCACTCTCGGCATGGCAGCGGGACGGTATCGGCACGACTCGCCCCCGCCCTCTTTTGCGACTTTGGCGGGCAGGGAAACACACAGGAGACCGTGGTGACCTGCACTGGAGGACCCCCAGGGAGTTAGTAGTACTGAGACATTGGTGCTTCTTGGGAGTGCGGTCTGGTCCGGCCTGTTCCATCGAAGCCTAGGAGGAACCGGACGACGACGGGGAAGGGCCCGGGATTATACGTTGGTGGGAGACGCCCATAGCATCTAATAAAGACAAGACCCCGGACTTAACTGTGCCTAAGTAAGTGAGCAGATGCGCAAGCCAACAGGCTATCTATCGTCTGTGGAGGAATACTCGTGGCTTTGACATATCTCGCTGGCAAGTGGCTGAAGCAACCGCATTAGGTGTGGCGGGCCGCGACGAACTGGACTACGTATAGCAAACAGGAAGAGATGGGCACCGGTATGCACTTGACATTTTGGATGCTCACAACGAATGGTGAAATGCTCGCTCGTGGAGAGGTCCCAACGAGAGAGCGCCGCATCGACGAGTTGGCAGGTACCCCTTACGAGAACTTCGATACCGGACCGACAAGAGCAACGTTCCGCAAGGGGACCCCTGGGAAACGTCGACGTGCCGTGCCTCAAGACGGGTTGGGCAGACCACCCGCTCGCAGGACCAGGGCGGTTTTGGAAACAAGCAAACATGATTTCCCCATTCCTACGGGCCGCCCCGTGAATCATAATGTGATCCATCCACCCCCTCCGCGTGCGCGCAACAGCACCGACATCAAGACCAACAACGCCTAACTTCCCACTTCAACTGCAACACGAAGCGCCTCCCCCCCTTTCATTCCTCCCTTTCCACTTCATACCACCCCTTTTTCCACTTCACCTCTCTCTGTTTACCTTGCCCCGCCGCCCCCCCCCCCCCCCCCCCACCCCCTCCTTCTGTTTTTTCAGCGGCTCCAGGCGCTGCTGCTGGGGGTGGACTCGCTGCGGGAGGAGACGGAGGCGGCGGCGAGCTCGTCGGCCTCGCGGTCGGCGCGCTTGGCCTCGGCGGCCTGCTCGCGGGCCTCGGCCACGAGGCGGTCCCAGCAGTCGCCGCACATGCCGTCGTTCCAGTGCACCACCTGCTTGTCCTCGTCGCCGCCGGGCCCGAAGCAGCCCCGGAACAGCCGCTCGCACGGCGCCACCCGGATGAAGCCCCAGCAGTTGCACCCCGTCCACCGCTGGTGCAGCTCTTTGCACATTGAAGGGGGGGCAGGCGCGGGGTCTAATGTTGCCCGGGGGTTGGGCGTGTTGCTTTTCTCTTGGGCTCGGCTGGAGGGCCAAGTCCCCCTAAAAGGAGAGAAGAAAAGGGAACGGAAAGGAAGGGTTCCCTCGTCTCTTGGTTCTTCTTTCGCAGGCAAGGGACCCGGCAAAACTCTCGCGTGTGTAAAGGATCCGCTTCTCTGCTTTCGTCTTCCCTCGGTCTTCCGTCGCTGGATTCGAGAGATAGTGGCGACAGAGCCCCTTTGAAGTTCGGGGGAGGGGAGGTTGCGAGGCGAGAAGTTCCCGTGTGGTCGACGTCCTCGCTTGGGTTGCGTCTGGGGGTACCGCACACCCACACACCCACACACACACACACGTCTCGTGCCTGGCACTGCCTCGACTTCCCAACCCTCGTGAAACCTGGAACGCAAGTTCCGACCGACGGAAGAGAACGTCTTTCGGTGTCCTGTCGTGCGCTTCCGACTTTTCCGTTCCCGGCCGGCAATGTCGAGGGGAAGGAAGGCGGGGGAGGGGAGGAGAAGGGGGGTTCAGGGACAAACAGCGTCAGTTTGCTTTTGTTTCCTTTCCCTCTTTCTTTTCGTTCGTCAAATGGTTCCTAGCCCGGCGCGGCGTGGATGGGGAAACGACCTGGAGCTGGGCTCTCTGGGCTGTCTAATAACAGCACTGATCATTTGCCGGGAAACCGCGACCGTTTCTCAAGGATCGAGCATTGGGGCTTTGCTCGAAGATGACCAACTTCCGGGCACGGAAGCTTCAGCTCGAAATCTCTCTCTGTCTTTTCGCCCCGTCTGTAGCTGAGGGCAAGTACGTTCTTTTTCTTCTTCCTCCTATTCTTCTTCTTCTCCAACTTCTTCCGCCCCTGGTGCTGTCTAATAACAGCTTCGGGCGGCGAAGGGGAAGAAAAGAAAAAGACCCAAAATGGGGGGAAACCACGGGGGCCTCGGGGATACGACGATCGTCGGTCAGCCGCACCCACCGTAACGGGCAAGCGCGGGGGGGAAATTTGGGCTGGCAGGACACGGCAGGAGCGTAACGGGCTCTCCGTGGACTAAGGGATCGGAGAGGGGGGCGGAAGGGAAGAGATGGCGCGGGAAAACGGGCGACGTCGTCGTCGTCGGCTTGCGAAGACGTTAGACCGTTTGGGAAAACTGAGGTTTGTGTGACCCTCGGTTTGGGACGGGGGTACTGACGCGGGAGAGGCAACGCGATGGGCAAAGAGAGGACCTGCTTACAGCCACGCGCATATCAGATCATCCGTATATACTTACTTGGTGTCCCAGGCAAATGAAGTGCAGGTACATACTTACCTCTTACCCAATAGGCACAAGTCACAAACACACACAAACACACACCGCCGCGGCGAGGCCTTGTTCTGTCTACTACTTGGTTCCATTCGTATTCTGCCTACTCGCCTGCGTCTGCCCGCCGCTCTCCACACACAGAACATTCACGAGCTCTCTCTCTCTCTCTCTTCCTCCCCCCCTTCTCTCTCTCTCTCTCATACAGGGCTACTGCGTTTTGCAAATACCGGATGACCGACCCACCCCGGTTCTTGGGAGGGCCTTACACCCGCGAATCTTCCTGAATGTTCCCACGAAGCCATGACCGAGCAGGGACAGGCCCTGGTTGTTGCGGCTTCGCCAGGGTTCTGGGTCCCGCCCTCGTGCTGCGGCAACGTCATCCTGCTTGACTTTGCTTTGGGGATCGAGATCGTCAGGGACTTTCTCCGCCGAGCTACCGGCATTGCCAAAAAAAAAAAAAAAAGGACGGAACTCCACAGCTGGGTTGGGAGAGAGGAGGGGCCGAGCAACCGCTCACCGGGGAGCCGGCGTCAAACTCCAAAGCTTTTAGTACGAACTGGTGGGCGCGAACTTGGCTACGAAAACAAAAGAAAATTACCCCCTTGGGCTTGGCGTGATTTGACAGCTATTAGTATAACTAAGTAACATACGTCTACTACGTGTGTCTGTATAGAGTACGAAGTACCTCCTGGGCACGAGAAAGAGGAGGGGGTTAAGAGGGTAGCTTACCGGCATGTGTCTCAGCGTCCCTCTGACCATTTAAGCGCCGGACTCCTGCAGCTCGTTCCGAGACGTGATGGTCCAACCCCCTGGGCCGCGCCGAGGCGGGGGGGTCGCCGAACCGGGGGTTTCACGCCAGCAAGCCGACGGGGTACACGGGATCGACGTTGCGCGCATCCGGCGCGAGGAAGGGCACGGCGGCGGGCAAGGCGGGCGGCGAGGTGCGGCAACGCGGCCTCGGCGAAGGGCGGGCCGAGGAGCTCGAGGCCGACGGGCACGCCGCGGGGGGCGCCCCGGCTGCCGGCCGGCACGGCGACGGCAAGCGCCCCCGTCAGCGCCGCCAGATGCCATTGCGTCCGCTCTGCCCCCCCCCCCCCCCCCCCCCGCGGCACCACGAGGTGGCGCTGCTGCGGGTAGACGACAGCGTCAAGCCCGTGTGGCAAGTACGCCGCGTCGCCCGTCGGCTCCGCCCGCGCCCGCTGCATGCACCTCTCGTAATGGCTCGGGATCACCAGGAATTCCGAGCCCGCGTACAGCTCGGCAAGGGACCGGGGCCCCGCGCCGTCCTGGTTGGCCCCCGCCAGGTAGCCGTCCGGCATCTCCCGGGTGCTCGGCCGTTTGGACGTCGTTTTGCAGGATATGGCCGCAGCGTTATAGATGGACTCGGTCACGTTGACGAGCTCGACGTCCTCGGCCGCGAGGAAGCGCAGCACGGCGGCCATGGCCTCGTTGACGGGCGTTGGCGCTGGCCGGGCTGCGCAGGCTGTTGACCGTGTCGGTGCTGGTACCCGGGACGGCCAGGCTGGCGGCCCCGGTGCCGCCGCTCGAGCCGCCGGGCGCGCGCGCGCCGGCGTACGGGTTGACCGTCTGCCCGCCCAGCAACGAGACCGAGAGGCCCCCGAGCGCGAGCTCGTACAGATTAGTCCCTTACCCAGGATAACGCCGTCCGCGTCGAAGGCCCCGTCGAAGGCCGCATGGCACGCCGCGACCTGCAGCAGCAGCAGGAGGAGGAGGAAAAAGAAGCGGCAGGGCCAGAACCGACAACGCGAAGGCCGGCGATCCCCCGCCGGCCGTGTAGCGGGCTCTCGTCCCACCGGCCATGGCGTACATGCCCGAGACCGGGCACTGTATGCCGGAAAGGCGCAGGTTTCGCGATCGCTCAGGCCATCATCCTCTTCCTCTTCGGTGTTTGTAGACCTTTGGCCAGGATGCCGCGTCCGGGCTCCCCCTCCCCCAACTTCCGAGTTGCCGAAGGGGGGGGGGGGGGGGTAGGCGAGGGAGGCAAGTCTTCCCCACGCTCTCCAGGGCCTTCCCACCGGCTGCGCATCCGCGACTCCGCGCCGTCGCCGCCGTGTGGGTAAAAGTACTTTACTTGCGTAGTAGGGAGTATCTACAAATAGAGGTAAGCATGCCGTGTACTTTTACCGCACCCCTCTCTCGCGGCCCTGCTTCTAGAAAGAACAGGGGGCGTGATGGGGGCAACAAGTATCCGCCCCCCCCAGACAGATAGTCCGCCGTGGCTCACCCACCCCCCGTCCGAAGTACATAGTAAGCAGGGGACGCTGACATCGAGTGAGCGTGGGGTGGTATTCGTGTTGTACTCTATCTATCCTGGGCTCCTATGTCGGATACTTCCTGCCTATCACGAGGTTCTTTACCTTATCGCCGGGGGCCGGGAATAGGGCGGCAAATACGCTAAGAAACCGAGTACCACGCGCCCACGTGCACTGCGCAAGAAAGGGGGCGGGTAGCATGTAGGTCCTGGGAAGGCTTGCCGGCTATGAACGTTTTCTTCTTTCCCTCAATGCTAGAGGACCGCTGATTCCGGGCGACCCCATTCGCCCCGGCGCCGTCCCTTCTAGTCGACGGAAGTTGTAGCAGTTGGAGCCTACGGATATCGCATAGTCGGGTGCGAGCAAAGCCCTTCGTGCCAGACGCAGCGCCTTCCGCGATACCAAAAACGCAGGCGCTATCTCGCACCCTATGCATAGGCGGACATGCTCTCCATGTCGGCTTACGCCTTCGTATACACGCTCCACCGTGGCAGGGGTTTTGGATGCGGGCCACATGCGGCGGGTAGCTTCCGGCATCATGCCCCGAAATTTCCTGCCTGATGGAATGTAGGTCATCATCAGTTTGCTCTGGGGAACCCGGAGCAGCTGCTCGCCGCCCGGGAATATCAGCGGAGGGAACTGCTTTTTCTTATTGCTATGGCCCCGGCGTCGCATTCGCTGGCCTGCCTGGCGGTATCGGCCTCCCACGGTAGATGCCGTTCCGCTCTACCCCGGAAGCCAATAATCTATGTACGACGCCAGGGTGGACATAGCGTGACGTGAGACGGGAGCAGATAAGCTGGGTAAGGCAACATAACCCGACCAGGGTCGTGTCAACCCCCTAATGCGAATTGCTCTATCCGGACGAAGCGTGTTACTCAGCTAGAAACGAGAAGCTCCTGCTTGATCCTTTGCCTAAGCTGTCTGTCAACAGGCCTTGGCGTAAGCCTCGAGGTCAGCTACACCTCCTCCTGGAGGTGGGGAGAAGCAGCCTCCGAGATGGCTACTTGGCCGATACCTGCAGTCTTCTTCTCGTTGACTGGTATATCTGGCCATGCTGGGCAGTGCTGACCGCTGACTTCACAGCAACTTGCCAGGTTGCACAGCCGCACGACCAGAACCCCTCATGCCACCTCGGCTGGGGCTATAGTTGGCATTTATATAAATGGCCTCTGCTCAACATCCCGAAGGAGCCCTATTGCAGAGCACCTAATGCGGGCTGGGTCGAGGTGGTGGTCTGGTCTTGCCACCCTTTTCGCAGTGGCCGTCCCCCTTTCTTCGAGCTGTGGTAAAGTTTGTGCGTTTCACTGTCCTCGCACCGCAGAAGATACAGTTGCCAGTCATGAGAATGGGAACGAAAGAAGTAATTCGGGGAGCAGCGACGCTTGGAAACGTAAGCGAGTAAGGTTTGGTCCCATGCATAACATTGTGAAAGTCCCATAGGCGTGAGCCGCTTAGGCGGTTCTGAATCTTAAGGGGACCGGCGTGGCGTGCGCGAAATACATAGGGGGAACCACTTCTCATGGGAAATCCAGTGGGAAGCTTCTCCAAGTAGGCATATCTATTTTCCATCAATCACGAGACGGCCTTAACCTCCCTTCTGTCTAACGAGCCTTTGCGGTGGGTGTGAGTAGTGGCGCGTGAAGGGCGCCTGTGGCGTGCGGATGAGCGGGTGGGCGAAGCAAGGAGATCTGCGCTGGCGCCGCTTGTCGTTTTTTTTCCCCCCAAATGCCGGTCGCCGGGCCACCTGCAAGCCCTTGGCTTATGGGATATCGTAGGTATCCTGGTCGGTCAGAAGGGGTGGAAAGCCGCTACGGAACGCCGATCATGGCATGTTACTTCGGCCCATCCGGGGACTCGTGGGGGGAAGGGGCAAATGCACCTCTTCGGGGCTGGACGGGCGGTAATGCCGGCTCATGATGCTGGCAGACTGGCCGTTTGGAGGCCCGGCGGCCTCACACAAGCGAAGGCAAAAAAGCACGCGTGGAAATATGCAAGATCTCATATGCAACGATCACCCGCGCTGCGTCACGTATGCTCGTTCTAGAATCCGTGGCAGGAATCTCGGCGTTCCATGACGGGCTCCACGCCTAGTGGCGGATCCTCACCGGAAGCAAGGCGGACGAGCGAATGGCGGCTAGAAACGAGGCTCCCTCATCGGAGGTGCGCACTTTGGGCTCGGCCACGGGTCAGGCGCCGGGTGACTGATGCTGCGAGGCCGGGACTTGAACCGCGCTGTAGCACTAACCAGAGCCCGATGGCTCGTCCACGGCGGCTTCTGGGCGATGTCGGGATTATAGCAGCCCGGCCGGTGTTTGCAGGCGATGTCGGGGGTATTGGGGGCCTGAAGCTGCAGCCGGGGCGCCTCCAGGCAAAGCAATGGACCTGCCCAGCGCGGAAAGCCGACTGTCGGCGACGTTCCATCGAGCATCACACTCTGGGCCGAGTGGCCGACTGCTTTGTGGGAGCGTGGGGGTTTCCAGGCCCGACGTCTAGTATTCAAGGATGGCGAGTGTGATTCCGCATAGCCTCACGTCGCCATGGTCGGGGGTGCGTTGGGCCAAGACTGCCACACCGCTTTGTTAAGCGGACAGGGCGTATTTGTACTATGTAAGACCCATCCCTGGCTATACTACAGCACGTATGGAACCGGTCTGTCAGGTTGTGAGCCCGGGGTCTGGAGTGACGAGCGAGGTTTTCACGGTGGCTTTCGCCCATTCCACTGGTGATGATGGGGGCGAAAGGACAGGCCTCGACCCCAAACTGGAGGGTTCCTGGGGGACCAGACTGCCGGAAATGGGGCCAGCGACGGCCGGAAAGGGGTCCTTGTCCCCTCCTGCCGAAATAGGCAAGTATGGAACTTACCCATGTACTTAGTTAACTTCGGTACGGACAAGGTACCCGGAACCCACGTTGGGAGGGGTGGCCCATAGGGGATCGATCCCATGAAAACTGGAGCGAGGAGGCAGGGCTTCTACCTACCACTAGAGCAGGTTGCAGCTACAGGGCCCTCGTCTATTCTCCAGGGAGGTGTGAAGGGATTTTCGAGAGGGACCTCAACTTCGCGTACGCGGTCGGGGTCACTGTCAGTCCGTGACCCCGGGGACGGCACTGGGACCGGTCGCAATGGGCTGATGTGGACAGCCCCTTAGGGCATGGATGCCCGCGTCTTTTCCATGAGGCCCACGGTGACGGGCAGGACGTGTGAACAAGAAACGCCTCACGCTAGTGATGCTCTGGGCGGGTGGTGAGGCGTTTCTTCCTCACACCTCCTGACGGGTGCACCTGCTGCACCAAGTGCTTGGCCAGACCCTCGTCATTGCCGCCTTGGGAAGCGTGCTGGGTCTCTCTCTGCCTCCGTACTCTAATGTACTGATCCATCTGCATGTGAAGGCGGGCTGGCGTCGGTCCCGAACACAGCACAGCTGGTGATGCTGCTCGCTACCAGTAGATATCAAAGTAGGTACACTGCGACGCTCCCGGTACTAGTTAGCTACCTCTAAAATAGGTCCACGGGGTGTTGCTTACCACGTAATTCTAGCGTCAGCCCTCCCGAGTTCCGGGAGAAGGGTTTCTCTACAGCCACCCATCCTTACCTAGCGAGAATGGCCCCATGGTTGCCTGGCAGGAATCTGGATGTGTTCTCCTTCTACCGAGGTTATTAACCTGGAGCCCTCCTATGTAGGACTCTCCAGAAGGGAGCCTTGGCTCAAGGATGCGGGGGGACCCGCTGGCAAGCGGATTGCGTGTGTCACTGTGAGACATCCCATGGGATCCCATGAGAAAGGCGTATCTTCAGCCATGGAAAAAAAAAAAAAAAAAAAGGAAAGACATGGTGTTATCTTCTGCGAACAGGTACTACGCATGGTGGTATGGGAGGAGGCGGGCATTGGCAGCAACCACAGCCTCCACTTTGGTTCCTGTCGGCGCGCGTCTGCATCCAAGTGACCATCCATGTACCGCCGAGTTGTGATGATCACCAAGCGTCTCCCGCCCCGGGAAACATGTCCGGAAAGAAGCTTCGCACCTGCAGCTTGGGAGTCCTGAGGTCCAGGGGACATTTCCGGCTCCCAAAAAAAGGGCAGCGAGGCATGGGATCCGGGATGGACACGAGATGGGGCCGTAAGCGTACAACATCGGTATCCGTTGCTGGAGACCCGGGTTCTCGACACTGAAGTCCATCTTAGGCACGACACGAGACGTTGCCTGCGCTGGCCTTTAGCCGACGCCCGCAACAATCAGCAACCGTACCGCATGGTTGTATACATGGGATAGTAGATACTAATAGAAGCTGACAGGGTGGTAGCCTGGCCTCCAGCTACCTTAGCTGCTTACGGCTTGCCGATCTGCCCCAAAGCGGCAGGGGAAGGCCGCCTGGTGCTGTCGCATTCTTACAGCAGCTGAAAGACGCAAAGCATCCCACGCCCACTCCGGCTCGCCAGGGCTCCTCCAAACGAGCCAAGACGGTCGTGCTTTGGGGAGTGAACGGGGCCGGTCGGACGGAGAGGACAGCGCCATCATGATCGAGCGCCGGTCAGCCTGCTACCCGCAAGCCCTGAAAGAAGGATCCGCATGCGTGAGAGAGAGGCCGTCTAGACCTGCACGGCTCCGTTGATCCCGGGGCAGTGGCGCCTGCTGCTGCTATCTATATCTGCGCATTTATTTTCGAGGGGCAACGCACGAGTGTGGCAGCCATTCCCGCCCCCCCCTCCCCAGCGGCCGGAACAGGCGTCATGGACCGCTGTTCGACCACATTTGGCAGAGAGGATCAGCTGTTTCTCGACATCTGCACACCCGGTGAGTTTCTGGTGGGACCACGCAGCTTTTGGCAGGTCCGAGGGTTGCGTCCGCCCTGCATGCCTCTCTCTCTCTCTCTCCCCTTTCCTCTCTATACCACCCTGGCTTACCTCTGTTCCTCCCCGAGCATCCATCCTGTGCTCCTCGGTCGGCGTGCGGGGAGCGATCCGTCCGGAAACGGGCTGTGCCGTATCGCGGCCTCGAAGTTTGCCGCATCAGGTGAGGAGGTCGTTCAGCAGGTCAGGAGTAGGCGACGAATCGCAAGCCATGTCGGTGAACACGCAGCTATGTATCCCTTTTACGTACTAGCATCTATTACAGACTGCATACATGCGACGCATGCCATCGCTCCAGCCACTCATAAGTAACGGAGCAGAGCGCCGAGGGACCTTGGCAGCAGCTTTCTGGAATCCCCGATACCTCCCGACGCCTCGCCGTCTAGGTCACCTCCCTTAGCACCTGTCACTTGACCTGGGCCGCCCTAACGAAGAACGCCCTCGTCCTGCAGGTGAACAGCCCACTGCCGCAGTGCCCGCAGCGAACCGTCAGCCCTTCTGTCTCTTCGGGCATCGGCTCAACTCCTGGAGCATATCCCGCACGTTGACGAGCTGGTATAGGCTGCTTGCGCCGTTCGCTTGCTGCAGCCCGCCGGCTTACACGGAGGTTCACAGACTCGCCAAGGGATGCTGCTAACCACGTGGTAGGCAAACTACGTAGGCGACACCAGGCAGTGCCTGCTTCCCTCAAGCAGGAAAACAGGGCATGCCGACCTGAAAGGACCGCTTGAAAGGACCGCCGTACCTCGGGCCACCATGACGGTAGGCAAGCGAGCTGAACATACGAGAGAGAGAGAGAGAGAGAGAAAATCCCGCCAATAGTCGTCGCCCCGCGTCTGTGCACAGCCAACAACGTCCTCCCCTATTTGCCTCTGGCTTCCGAGCGTGTCGTGAGCTGCCTTGAGTACACACCCCCGTACCGTTTCCGTACCCGCCTCCACGAGGTCTCACTGCTTCTCACCCAGCCCTGGACGCGTAAAAGCACTAGCGTTGCTCAGCAGGCCGAGGCCGAAACCCCCCACGCCGGATGGAGTTCACATCTATTCCTGAACCGACCAGGGGGAAGGGAAGGAGCCCCGATGAACGCCCCCGCCCCCGCCCCCCCCCCCCCCCCCTGGTCCTCCATTCCTTGCCAAGACGGCGGAGAGCCACGGTACCCCGAATGCGTCATGGTGTCTGGGATCCTACGAGGGTACTCTCGGGGTACGTGTATACAGCCATACCTTGCCGTACTGTACCGGACCAGCCTGCCTCCCCTGCCGCATATTCACAGACCCCTCCCCTGCTACACACAACACCCAACCCACGCATGTATGTCAAATATTCTGTAATATTCCCTGTTCAGCTGCCGTTCCAGACTGGAGAAGAGCTAACCCAAGAGTCGGCTAGGGTACCATCCATTATGTGCTGAGATTCCAAGCATCGCCAGGACTTGTATATATACCGGATTCAGTCCCGGGGCTTTGTAAATCGATAACAGGGAGGATACGCAGAATCACTCACATACTCTTTGCTCCGAGCCACAGCCTGACTGTTTCTTCGTACGAACCCGCCATCTCTAATTGTTACTTCTGATCGTCAGGATACTTCAGCCAGTCAGCCGTTTTGGCAAGCTGACCACGCCCTTCCGGTGCCGATACCAGCATACCTCATCCCCACCCTGAGTGAAAGACGCTTGGAATACTAGTTCCGCTACGCAAAGAACCTACTGAACAACCGAGTTCTTTGCTCTTTGCGAGAGCCGCGAGGTGCGTGAGTGAATACCCCTGAATCCTCATCAGATGGCCGGGCCGGGCGAGTTTGTGTGGGAATAGACTCTCTGAGTGGGTCATTCATCGCTTGTGGTGTCACAACGCGTTTCGCGGCAGCTGTCGCTCATCAACCATACTTCGTGTTGGTCGGATGCTGACCGGACGCGTAGTAGCATTCAATATGGCCCCTCACAATGACTTTGCATCCTCAGAAGGTAGCTTCACTACCGGCTTCAACCGAATGCGTTCCGGTGTCGCATCCTCCTTGGCGCTGGGCAGTTTGACGCCGGATGAATCACAATCGTCTCTCAGCAGCTCATTCGACAGCGCCTCGCTTCCAATCGGCGACATCCACGTCGACCGGCCCCTGCTTCCGGGCGTCTACGTACCGACCATGTGCTTCTTCGAACCAGGTACAGAGAATGTGGACACTGCCGCCATAAGACGTCATGCTGTGCGACTCGCCGGCGCCGGTGTGACGGGGCTTGCAACCCAGGGGTCCAACGGGGAGGCTGTTCACCTCACGCACAGAGAGCGGCAGGTTGTCACGGCCACGACGCGGAAGGCCCTGGATGAGGCCGGGTACGCGAAAATGCCCGTTATTGTGGGCTGTGGCACGCAGAGCACTCGGGAGACCATCGAGCTTTGCCGTGAGGCATACGAGGCAGGCGGCGACTATGCCCTGGTGCTGCCTCCGTCATACTACGCGCCCCTGTTCGCCCCGCTGTCTGAGACGGTGGTACAGTACTTCACGGCAGTGGCTGACGCCTCGCCGATACCGGTCATCATATACAACTTCCCCGGGGCGGTCAACGGCATGGACCTCTCGTCCGACACCATCGTGGCGCTGGCCCAGCACCCCAACATCGTCGGCGTCAAGCTCACGTGCGGCAACACGGGCAAGCTCAACCGGGTGGCCAACGCGACCAGGAAGATGACCAAGAACTACGACGCCCAGCGGCCCGGGTTCCTGGTCCTGGCCGGGTCCGCCGACTTCGCCATCCAGTCCCTGGTGGCCGGCGGACACGGCATCCTGGCGGGGCTGGCCAACATCGCGCCCAAGGCCTGTCTCCGGACCATCGCGCTGTACAAGAGCGGCCGGCTGGACGAGGCGCAACAGCTGCAGGACGTCGTCTCGGAAGGGGACTGGACGGCCATCCAGGGGGGCGTGGTCGGTGTCAAGGCCGGCCTCCAGGCGTGGATGGGCTACGGCGGCCACGCCAGACGCCCCCTCCCCCAGCCCACTGCCGAACAGACGAAGAAGTGGAAAGAAGGATTTAGGGACCTCGTGCTACTGGAGAAGTCGTTGTAAAGGCCGTTCGTACCTCCCCGAGGCCCGCCGAGCCGAGCGTCGGCTCCGGGAGGCAGCTGGCTAGTACAAGGGCGTCGGGGCCACCAGAGGACGGATTCCGGACGGGCTTTCCGGTCGTATTCTGTGCGCAAAAGGAAATCAAACGGATGTCAAGCAAAACGTGTCAATACTGGCTTCCGTTGGCGGGCCTGGAGTGGTGCCAGCGCTTTCCGCTCTCACACCATCGGGGCCAGCAGAGAGAAGGCTTCCCTGGGCGGTATCATGAGCTACTGCGTTCACTGCTACGCACTGCTTGGTGTGCGATGTTTTGGTAAGATACGTGCGTCAGTTCCTTGGTTTTTCAACGGCGACAGACAACAGGTATAGATCTATGCGCGCTCTGCACGGTGCCTCAGTCAGGTACTTGAGTAAGTCGCTAAAGTATGTACCTATTCACCTACCTCAGTAGGTATAGACAAGTATTGACTTCAAGTACTATTTTGGAAGGCGTGTCCCGTGATGAGATGGGGGCTGGCCACGGTTTTCTCGCGCCTGTAGGCGTATGGCACATAGAAGAGACCCGAAAGCACCGACGTCGCTTGTTTTCTTTTTTGATTTCTTACCCCTGAAGCACGGACAAGAACCACGTCGCCACTGGGCATCCGACTGACTCGCCTGACTTGACTCTGCCCGACTTGACAACCGGCTTTTGGCGGCCGCCGCCTGCACCACCTTCTCCGCATGTCTTGGCTTTCGGCTCGCCTGCTGGACCAACAAGTCTCCGGACGTTTCCTCGACGCTGCCGAGCCTGAGACCTTTCATCATCACCGAGCTGCTCTCTACCCAAGCACGCAGTGGGACTTCACCCACCGCCGTCGGTATCGGCAGCCGCGGTTCCGAGACTCGACTCCGAGATTATCATCGCGCACACGTACTTCCAGGCCCCCGCGAAGGCGCCCGGCCACTGCCAGCAAGTGCTTGTCAACACCAATCGACTCGCTACGTACGTAAAGACGAAACTCGCCACTGCGGCATGGTTCTCAGGCCCCGGCATGTCCATGGCACGGCCACCGCGCGCGGCTGCTCGCGCCAATTGCGTGATCTAAGCGCACGTGAAGGCCCGCGCGGGGGGCTTGGTTTTACATTTCTGCCATATATCCCTCCGCATCGAGCGGCCTGGGCAGTATCACTGCCGGTATCTTGCTGGGCCCCGCGGACGGAGATGAAGGCCGCTCAAAAGTCCGGACACGGCACTCGCTCACCGCTGCTCACCACGCCGGCCGTTGCTTTCCCGGTCAAGTATTCGTGTAGTCGAGGTGGCGAGCCACCCCGGTTTGTGCACATCACGGAAGGACCATGGCCATGTCTACAACAGCTTCGAAGCCACACTTCCGCCCAAGGGGAGCAAGCGCTCCCTGTGCGCCAGCAAGCTTCGGACCACAGCGTCTGCCTTGGAGCGGTGAGCATAGGGGGGACCCAGCCCTCCAGCCAGCGTGCGGAGGTAAATGGACGATTTCCCCGACATGCTTACACTGCAGAGCTCGAGCACGAAGGAAAGGCCATGCTGGTACGACGACAACAGTTGTCTGCGGTACCTCGTAGCACTGGAGGCGGCCATGGCTTTGGGCGCCGGGTATGCAGGAGTATTCGGCCCACGCCCTCCCAGCATCCACGCGAGGACTGACCCGCCGCCAAGGATGCTGTTCACCGGGAAGTCGCCGATCTCGGGTGCCAATATCCGACATGCGTGCTCATGGAGAACTGGCGAACCCGGATCATATGCACCGGCCCGTTTAAGGCAACGCTGCCTCTCGGAACAGAAACCTTTTCTATTCTTGGTCCTTGAGGGCCATGGGATGGCCATCGTCACCACGCGTGAGGATATGGTAGCGACTATACGAGGCATCTCATCACGATGCCCTAGCAAACACCAGCATGAACGGACGAGCCCAGGTTGCCCCGTACAATGCGCCGTGCAGCCTTGCTTACTACTCGCCTCTTTCTCCCCTGTTGGCGAGAACATGGCTTCATCACAACCGCCGCTTCCCCCCACGGTCGAGGCCGACTTATACGCCCTAGACAAGTATCAAGCTGTGGAGCACAGCCTACAAGCGAACCACTTGTTCGGAACAAACGCATGCATCCATACCTCGTCACCACCTAGGCGGAGAAGACTGTTGTTACATGTCTCACTTCCTGGGCGGTTCCAAGCCGATGTGAAAAGATATAAGCCAGCAGCAGGGCACTAACTCCCACCGCACCGCTTCTCCATCGCTCTCTAACCAGCTCCAGCTTTCTCTCGCTTCCTCTCGCCATCGATTCCTATCACATCTGTCTCCTTACACTGAGCGATATGTCTAGCCGCGGCTTGTTGCTATGCTCTCTGGCATGGGCTGCCTTAGCGGGTGTAGTCATAGGACAGGGCCCGAGCCAGCCTTTCCCCGTGACCGGACTGACCACGGGAGTCAATAATCTCACAGGGGAAAGGCCAGCCAGACAGGACATCAATGTCCTCCTGGAGACCGGCGGCCCGGCCTGGTGCGTGCAACGAATCTGCTTGATTTTACCTCGTGACTGACTGGAGTCAAGGGATCTGTACATCCTTGGTCTGTCCAAGTTCCAGAACCAGTCGGAAAGCGATTGGAAATCCTACTTTGGAATAGCATGTAAGACCAGACACAGCCCCATTACCACCGATGGAAGCCATCCAGGGAATGCAAAAGACTAAGCGTGCCTGCCCACAAATATAGCGATCCACGGGCGTCCCTTCATCGCTTGGAACGGTGTTTCTTGCCCAGAGGGCGGCTCGTGTCCATCCAAGACTGGCTATTGTCCCCACGGCGTGAGTACTCTCCTCCAGCAGTCAGAATTGGTGTAAGGTGATCTAACTTAGGAAGTAGTCAATTCCGTTCGCTGCCTGGCATCGGCCATATTTGGCCTTGTACGAGGTAAAAGTGGTTGTCCTTTGTTGTGGCTGACACGCTCACCTTTCGCGCAGCAAGTTCTGGGAGACCACATACAGGCAGTGGCATCAAACTATACCGGAACGAATGCTTCCACATACGAAGCTGCTGCTCAGACTTTGCGTATCCCGGTAAGTATTGCGACCCCCGACACCTACGTCCTTTCCCCTCCATGGAGCCATCTCTTTGGTAGCCTCCTGGCCTGCCGTTTTTAGAAACACCACCGAACAGGCTTGCTGACTGGCTCCTGATGTAGTATTGGGACTGGAGCAAGAACTCAGATTTCCCAACTGCGGCGACTCAGCGACGGGTCACAGTTCATGGGCCAGAAGGGCTCGTCAACATACCCAATCCGCTGTACAGCTATAGGTGGCAACAATTCCCGCTCAACAACGCATCAAACTACTTTCCAGTCGATGGCTCGCCGGACTGCTGGTCTTACAATGAAACTAAGCGGCAGCCTGACCGCAATGGCATCGATCAGTTCTCCCTCGTGAACGATAAACTCTCGGTGCAAGGGCTGAGGGACAAAGTGGTAAGTTTGGCTGTACCGGGTGAAAGTGTTCGACATCTCCAGGACCGAAGACTGCGACTTACAACAGCAAAACAGTACCGTGTTTTTACGTCAGCAAACGATTTCGAGACAATGGCATCTACTTCTGGCAACGGTGCTTCTTTCGAGGACCCGCACAATGGCGTACACAACGCCATCGGTGCCGTGATGCTTGACTCGACCTACTCTTCGTTTGATCCGATTTTGTAACTTGCCCAAGACCAAGCCGCTCCTCCTGTACACGCGTTACTGACGAGTCCTTAGCTGGCTCCATCATGCCAACATCGACCGTATGGTGGCCATGTGGCAAGCTACTCATTACAACAACACCTATCAGACCAAAAATAGCACGGCCGGAAACGGCTTCTTCGCTACGCCGGCAAACTCGCCAGTGACGGCGGGAAGTCCCCTGAAGCCATTTTACCAGGCCGACGGGAGCTTCCACACTGCCAAGACGGTCGCATCGACCAAGCCATTTGGGTACACGTACCCCGAGATCAACGACTGGTCGATGAACGCAGACGAGACCAGGCGGTCCGTAATTTCCCAAGTCAACGAGCTGTACAGCGACGACGCGTCCAAGAGGTCCAGGATCACGTCGTGGGCGTGGGCGAAACAGTCCTGGAAGGAATACTACGCGCAGGTCCAAGTCGAGCGGTCCGAGTTGCCGCTGCCGTGCTCCATCAACCTCATGCTGGGCGATCAAATGGCGGGTCAGACGAGCGTCCTGTCGACGCCCACGTCGGGTCGCACTCACGCCGAAGTTCCCCTCACCCGGGCGCTTAAACAGATCCATGGCCGCCTCGATGCGGCCACCGTCATACCCAGCCTCCAAAAGTCGCTACGGATCGAGATACGCAAGGTACGTCACCTCCCTCGCCCAAAGCCGCGGACAGAAAGGCGCGCCCCGCCTCAGGCCGAGAACCAGGAAGGGGGGGGGGGGGGGGGGGGGGGGGGGGGGGGGGGGCTGGGGAGTTGTAGTGATCCCTCTGCTCGCCCCGGCCACGTGGCGCACGTGTGAGGAAAGAAAACACGGTTGCCGTGATAGGCGAGGGACGTTGACGGCTGACCGCCTTGTTTGCCTTACACAGAGCGACGGCAGCTTGCTGCCACTGGATTCCGTCCCGAGCCTGTCGGTGGAAGTCCATGATGAAGACGTCGTGGCCCCATCACGCATCGAGGAGTTCCCGAAGTACAGCAAGCCTAGGAAATGGCCCGGGGTCGGGCGGGTCGCCAAGACGGTCGGTTAAGCTCGCGTTGGCAGAAGCAAGGGTGCGAAGGACTCATTGATGGGTGGTGGACTTTTTCTTTGGACGACTTCCTCCGGTATCTGGTTGCCGAGGGTGGGGGGACGAGGAGCAGGGACATCGATATACCGTATTCTGGCCTATGGCGTTCTTTACACGGATGTGGTCGACGTCGTATCACTGGATGGTCCCCATACGGAGGTGGGGGTGGGCAGTCGTCGGGAAGTTAGAAAATGGTTAGTATCACATCGCGAGCTTTTTCTCCAGCAGATGCGGGCTTCGCTTGGGCTCGAAGAAGGCAGGGTACTATCTCGCGTCGACGGGCCGGGGTCCCCCCCTCCCTTCCTAGGCTTTCTTGAAGAGAAAAGTTCGACTCCACAGCGACGGCCCCTCGCCGAACAGAAGACCAGTCGAGACTTTTCCTCGGTTCGCTGGCACGGCAGGCGGCGGTCCGTCTCCATTGGGCCACCATCTCGTGTGGCCGGGGTGGGGGCGGAGTATGTATCGCGAGCCCAGAACCCGGACCCGACACGGCGGTACCGCCAAGACGGAACCACCGCCTCAACCCCGGTTCGCTCCGGGCACATATTTCCTCTTCGGCGGGCATACCCGAGGAGGATGGGGGTTTCCCCCCCACCCTTTCGAGAATACCTTGCAGCTCTGGGAGAGGGGGGCCGGGGCGCGGCGCTTGTGAGTCGGGCGTCGCCGAACCGGTCCGCCTCGGCGAGCAAAGGGGGGTGGGGGGCAACGATTACAGACAGCCGAGGCCAGGACGGCGGACGGCGCAGGGGGGAGGGAGACTTGGGGCGGCCGCACGGGGAGATCCGCCCGGGTAATGGTAATGGGGGGGTGTAGAAGAGCTGTGGTGCCCCTTGGGTTGTGCTTCTGAGCAAAGAGCAAGCAAAACGCATCTAGAGCTACGAGACCGTGAAATCGCGTATGATTGGTCGGGAGGGAGACAGAGGCATGCTATGGGATCAAGTCGGCAAACGGACTCCGCTAGAATTCTTGTCGGAAAGAGGAGGAAGAAGAAGATAAGGAGAAGGGAAGCCGCGAGGTGTGGCGTACATCCGCCGGACAGCCGGGCGCCGCCTCATCCCCCCTTTTTCTTGTCTAAGGCGGGTTTGCTGGCGAAGCCTTCCCCCCCCTTTCGGCACACCCTCGCCCGTCGTGCAACCGCCCCAGCGAACGTGGTGTCGGGTCGACGCCCGCTTATTCCTTCCCGTTGCAAAGAAGGGGGGAAGCACGCCCAAGCATCACGGGGCGCCGCCGGGGTTAGGCTGGGAAACACGCCCGAAGCATGAGACCCCAGAGATCCAGCCTACGACGGATTCTCACCGGCTCTATTTTGCTATATACACGAGCCCTCCCCTGATGAGGATGCGCAACCCGGAGCACGCCGGGATCAGCGGCAGTCTGTCCCCTTCTAAGAGAGAAAAATAAACAGCTCCCCCTCGACATGGTCCAATGGTCAGGTAGGCTGTCAGGATGTGAAGGCCAGCGCGAGCCCGGTACCCAAGTTTTCGGCATCGCTCTGGCAAAGGTTTGGTTGTCACTGCCCGGTCGAGGTAAGACCGCCATCGTGGGGAGAGGCTCGTGGGCCTTTTCTCTTTTTGCAAGATTGCCTGCACCCGATAGATGGTGCCACCGCCGGTGAACACCAGACGCTCATACTTCACGACAGCGTAACGTGGTTTCGACCTGGGTTCGGTGGGCATCCGGGGAACGCACAAGACGAGCCGCGGGGGGCCCCCCTGACACGGCCAGGAACGCCGCAACCCCTTGGGTTAACGGACTAATAGGGCCTGACGTTACCTCCCTCAGGCATACCATGACGTCGGGTGCTGTCAAGGGTCGTGGCAGCCCTCAAGAGAAAAAGGGGGGAGGGGGAGGATATTGGCTTTCCGAGCCAGCATCACCTTGGGCGAGGGCAGAGAGGCTTGCGGTGTTCGGCAAGGGTTGTGCATGAAGGCTCACCCGGTGCCCAACTGCCTAACTGTGCGTGTTCAGCGACAGAAGCTTGAAAAGCCGTGACTGTAGAGCAGAGAGACGTGCCGGCAAAAGCCAGGCTTTCGCCGCAGGGCCGGGGGTGGCAAGATGGGGGAGGGGTTCGGGATATGGCAGCCTTTTTCGCTGCCGACTCACACGCATCTTGGTCGTTTGCCCAAACACTGGGATCGGGTCAAGGCTGCCGTGCTATGCTCGTGGTTATGATAGTTTCCCATTAATCGTGTAATTATCAGTCCGGACCCCGTAAAAACCCCATGGTTGTTGACCGCCGTGATTATATCTAAGAATACAGGAAAAAGACGCCGCTCAAGCACTGCCGCCCGCCTCTTGTTGCGACCCACTGGCCGAGTCACCGCCGGAGCTCTTGTTCGCCATGGCCATCTGCCAGGCCGGGATGGCCGCCTTGCCCGACGGCATTCCGCTGCCGAACGGGCTGGACCGGCCGCCCAGCGACGACAGGTAGTCCTGTTTGCTGGCTTGCGCCGGCGCCTCGGGCGTGGCGGCGGCCGGGGCGTCCCCGTTCTCCTTGACTTCGGGCTCGGGAGCAGGGGTGGCGGCGGCGGCCGGGGTGACGGGTGCAGCGTTGCTGCTAATGGGCCGGGGCTGGTTGCTGCCGCCCGTGGCGGGGGTGTTGTTGGCGGGCGCGCCGGTCGCGGCCGGGGCCGCCGGAGTCGACATCCGCTTACCGATCAACGACTTCAAGCTCTTCACTTCATTGGCGATCTCCCGAAGACGGCCGTCGGTGAAGTCCTTGTGGGCCGTCATGCTCTTGGGGATGACGTCCTTGAGCGACTTCATCTCGTCCCTTAGGCGGTCCGTCTCGTCCTCCTGTCGCCGGCTGGCCGACTTGGTGTCGGACATGAAGGTCTCGAGCTCGGTGAGGATCTTGTCGAGCTTCTCCGTTCGGTCCTGTTCCGAGGCCTTGAGGGCATCCGTGTCTTTCGAGAGCTGCTCGAGCGTGGCGAAGGCCTTGTCAAACTGCTCGTCCACGGTGGCCTTGTCCTGCTCGAGCTTTTCGGGCGTCGGCGGTGCTACCAGCGGAGCGATGTAGCGCTGCCAGAAAAACAAAGTCAGCGGCTGTTCCCGGATGTCGGGCGGGAGGAGGTAGGAGGGCGCGTACTTTTGAAATGCTGTACAGGCCGTAACTGACGCCGCCCACCACCGTGGCCATGATGAACCAATCGCGCCAGTCTCTCTTAGGCGGCGCCGGCGGCGGGGGCTGCCATCCGTACGGCACGGGGGGCTGTTGGCCGTAGTATTGCGGTGGCGGTTGCTGGTACACGGGCGCGGTCACGGCCTGGGAGGTGGAGGCGGCAGGGGCTCCAGCGCGGGCCAGGGACACATCGATCTCCTCCTGAGTGAGGTTCTTGGAGCGGAGAAACGAGATCCTGCTCTCCAGCGACGAGGAGCCGACGTTGGGGTCCTGCAAGACTGTGGGGAGGGGAGGGGGCGCGAAGCTGTCAGCGGCGCGGCGCGCGTGTGCGACGGGAGAATGCGGACTCCTTACAGTTGACCGCCGAGGTCACGACGTCCTCGCGAATGGCCATGGTGCGCGGCGAGGGGGTTGGGCGAAGGGGCGGGAAGGGCTCAGAACCAGGGCATGCCCGACCGCACAAATTAGCAGCCTGCGATAAGTGGCGGGACGAGAGACGGATGGCCGGTCGCGGGTGACGATGGATGTGGGTAGCAATCCAAGGTGAGTGAAGCGCGCGAGGATTGAATGCGATGGGATGCACCGAGGGCGGACGGACCGGGACGGGACTCCTGAGCCTCGGCTCGTGGTGACGAGGCCGACAGACCAGCCCCGGGCCAATACGATGCACGTTAGTTGGGAGCCCCGGCTGTCAAGGCTGTCGCTGGCTGGCAGCTGGAGGCTTGGCTCCAGTCTCTTTTTTCTGTCTCTCCCTCCCTCCCCCTTCTTCTCCTTCTCTCCAATAGCCGTGTGTCTTACCTAATGCAAGATGCCCACCGTCTCTGTACTCATGGGAAGTTGAAGTGAGGATGTTGCCGCGAGTACTTGGATTCGACTATTGGCGGGTGAAATGGTGGAGAAATACAGGATAGGGGGTCTTTTACTTCAGCTCTGACCTATGTACCTACTGTCTCTCTGTAGGGTGTTTCAGCCGCACGTGCCTGCCTCTCCATCCCATTCCAGGACGGGAAAGCTGGAGGGAGATCTATAACCCCACTACGGAATCTTTTTCTGGCAGCCTTCCTCCCGCGCTGATGCACTGCTGATACGGAAACACATTCTGAATCTGCATTCCATTCTGCTCGACTGCGCCTACCTATGTACTCGCGATCCCCGCGAGCACCACTGCCGGCCCTCGCCATCGCCCCTCTCGCCTCCCTGTCCAGTCGCTCCTCCGATCCCCTGCCCGCCGGCCCCCTCCCAAGCGCATCCGTTGCCCGTCATGGCCGGCGCATCGAACAAGAAACAGAAGCGGGCCGACTACCGCGCCGCGCGCCAGCAGGATGGAAGCGCCGAGATGCCTAAGAAGAAGTATTACCGCCAGCGCGCCCATGCGAACCCCTTCTCGGACCACCAGTTGGAATAGTATGTCTGCATCGACTCGTCACGGCCGACGTATCACCCCGCTAATGGCGGCTTCGCAGCCCGGCATCGCCGGACCACATGGACTGGTCTTCTCTTTACCCGGCCTTCGTCGCCGATCCCGAGGAGCTCCCCGAAGCCCCCCTCTCCGAGGGCAGCAAGCCCGTCGTCAAGCGGATGAAGCAGGAGGTCGAGGTAGTCGACATTGGCTGCGGTTTCGGAGGACTCCTCGTCGCGCTGGCTCCCACCATGCCCAACACCATGATCCTGGGCATGGAGATCCGAACCCAGGTGACGGAATATGTCCAGGAGCGCATACGATCGCTACGCGCCCAGCACGCCGAATCGAACGGCTTCCAAAATGCCAGTTGCATACGCGCCAACACGATGAAATTCATGCCCAACTTCTTCCGCAAGGGCCAGCTGTCCAAGGTCTTCATCTGCTTCCCCGACCCTCACTTCAAGGCCCGCAAGCACAAGGCCAGAATCGTCTCGACCACTCTCAACTCCGAATACGCGTACGTGGTCAGGCCCGGCGGCATCATATACACCATTACCGACGTTGAGGACCTGCACGAGTGGATGGTGCACCATCTCAACCTCCACCCGTCCTTCGAGCGGGTGTCAGAAGAGGAACAAGAGGCCGACGAGTGTGTGAAAATCATGAGGTCGGAAACAGAAGAGGGCAAGAAGGTCGAGCGAAACCAAGGGAAGAAATTTGTCGCCCTGTTCCGCCGCATGGAAGACCCCCCCTGGTGATTGGCTGTGCCGGCTCCAGTCGTCTTTGGTCGCGCCGTCCGACTCCGAGCCCCTATTCCTTTGCGCCGGCTCCGGTTTCACGGCCGAACGAGCCGCCCCTACTCCGGCCTGGACCGACCGCTAGACACCATGTCGCCCTTGGCGGAGGCACACCTTCCTGTTTAGGCTGACGCGTGCGCGCTACGGGAGGGCGCCAGTACGGAGCATACCCGTACATGTGCTTGCTGTGGGCGAGCGCCATTACGGCGAACCTCCATGCGGATGGCTTAGGTGCGGCAGGGGTACCATGCAGGACACCAGAACGCCACAGAACTGGCCTCCGAAATAAAAGAAATTGCTCCGTTTGCAGTGCCCGAGCCGAGGAAATTGTTCCGTATTGACGAGCCGAGATGTTTCCCCAGCTCATCTCAACATGCCTTACACCACTTGGGCCAGGCAACAAGCGACCGTCCGACTTGGTCGCATGTCAACTGTATGCCGTCTGGAGACCCCCGAAGAATAGGCAGCTTGGCAGGACTCGAGGTGATACCTAATCTTAAGGTTACGTGGCAACATCATCAATCCCAGGATGACAGCGCGGTATCTTGTCTGGCCATTGGCGCGGACCTCAGGCGATGCGGCATCTATTTCAATCGTGGCGGCATTTATGCCCTTGGAAGCAATGCCCGAAGGTTGTAGGAGAAGCCTGCCGGCAAGCACGGGGGACGAGGGAGACAGGCATCTGTCGGGCTGTCGATGCATGGAAGCTGGACGCTCATGTTCGCAACGTGGTATCCAGGACATGATTCGCCCAGTGGGCCGCCAGGCTGGCCGGCGGGAGTGAGCCTCTTCATCCCTCCGAGAAAAAGTCACCTTCCCAATGCCGTTGGCATGTGGGAAGGCTCGTACCATCTCGAAGCTTGGCTCGGTTCCGATTGGGTTGTTGACTCGGGCCTTTACAGCTCATACCAGCCTACTGAGCGAGCCCCCGACCGGACCTGGCTGCCTCGCATCTATAGTAGCATCAGCTGAGACCCCTGGTGATGCAGATTCAGGGTCTAGCGACAGGATCTCGACCTGGCCAGGAGCCAAAGCAGGAGACGGGAGGTGAGCAGTTCTCGGCCTAGGGCTTTTGGACCGTCTTGGCTCTGGTCCTCCCCCCGCGAGCCTGGCGAGCCTGTCGGTCTGTCTGGCTGCGTCGGTTCCCTAGTTTGCATGAACCGGGTGCTGCGCCCGTGGGGATATAGATTTCGATTGGCCCTCAGGCTGATGAGTGCGACTAGTACCCATGTTCCTGGAGGCGGGGCTGTCATGTCGGGGGCGCAACAAAGTTTGCCAGGTTCTTAGTGCAAAAGCAGGCTTGATTGCCCCCATGGGCCCACCGAGGGAGCGAGGGCTGATGATAACGGCCCAGGTAGCCCCGAATCCCCCCCGAGCACGACAATGGGGAATCCGGGCTGAAGGGGAAGTTCTCGTCGGGGTGGAGACCGCGCAAGAATGGGCAAGCAACAGGGAAACAGGCGCGCAGTCAGGGGCTCGGCGGGCAGCTCGCCAGGCCAGGGAGAGGCCGAGGCAGGCAGGCAAACGGGACCCTGGCCGGCTCGGTATCGCGTGTCCTCATGCGCCACTGCTTGCAGTCGTGCGTACTATTACGAATCGGATGCAAAAGTACACACCTGTTGCCTGCAAGACCGCGGGCGCCAAGTGTGCAAGTTGCACGCGAGTCCTGTTTGCCAAGTCGACCGGGGCTCGGCTCGTCCGTCTTCCCGCCGACGCCCACACGGAGAAGGTCAATCTCGGTCAATCCCTCCAGAAGGAACTCGTTCTTCGGCGATATTTTCTCTTTGTTAGTCGTCCCGGTCCCTCTTTCTTGCCTCATCTTTCAGGAATTGGGTCTCGGAGACCAGCCACTTCGCCCGGTTAACATCGGCTGTCACGAGCAGTCAACTTGTCGACGACCTCTTTGAAGACTTCTCAACAGCGGTACTTAGGCCCACCGCCCAAGGTCAGTAGCCAATGACCTAAATGGGAGGATCGAAAACTATGGAGATGGGGGGGCGTCTGTACGACTATAGGGCCAGCAAGGGTAATGGTAAGGCTCGGCTAAGAATATTTGATTGGTTGCGTTATCTGGACTTACCCACTGTTCAGTGTCCCTACGGATTTTGTGCCCTGCTCGGGTGCCCGGCATGGACTCCTCGACTCGTCCTGGCGCCCCAGATTATGTCTGTGGGAAGAACAAGCATCCACCCAAGCGGGTGGGCAAGTGGACAAGGCCGCCTCCAGGACCCCCCGAAGGCCCCCCCAACTCCCCATCAAACGTCCAGCCCATGCAGCGAGGCCCCCGTCTCCCCCCGTTATTTGTGTGTCTTTGACGATGGCCACGGTCGAGTGGCCCCCGGGCTAAGCTGCGGCGATGACGTCCTGGTCTCTGCTTGCGCCGACGAGCCCCGGGTGCCCCGGTAAGGCGCCGAGTCATACTCGTCGCCCTGCCGCCCCCGACTGGTCTACTGTGCTGTGTACCATCCATTTGCGTGCGCGATGCAGGCCCACGGCCCGCTGTCAATCCCATCATCCCGTCTGTCCGTGGCCACGGGCGGCCGAGTCGTCGGGACCTTGAGCCCTCCCCCCCCAGCCCCCCAGGCGCCAAGGCTGTGCGCACTGTGGTAACCAAGTACTATGTATCCATTTCCCTACGGGGGGCCCAGCTGTATGCAGTATAGTCCCGACCATCCATACCATTGCTGGCTGCCGGGGCCGAGTTGGGATCGTGCAGGTGGAGCAAACACAGGGCCTTGCCGAGCACTACTGCGTGCCTCATCTGGTATTGTCTGTCAATGGTAGGTTTCCAAGCATGGATAGCGTGCCAGGCGAGGGGGTCGCGTGGCCGCTTTCGCCCGCTCATGCCGGGGGCGCAGAAACGGGTATAGCGAGCGCCGATGGCCCGGCAGCTAACTTGAGCACAATAACCCGACCACTGTCTCAAAGTGGCATCTGTAACCCGCGCCTCTGGTCGCTGTGCCGTGATGTCAGGCTCCGCTCCGCCGACTGGGTCCCTAAACGAAGGCTCCAATTCAGGAAGACGACCGATAGTAGTCGGGCTCCATACCTGTCCGTTCCTGAAAAACCTGGCCTGGTCCCCCCCCGACTGCCCGGGACTGAGAGTCGCCTTCCACCTCTTGTTGTTCGACTCGTCTTTTTTTCTTCCTTGGTTTGCTTTGCCAGGCTGTCGCCGACTTTCGTTTGCAGAGACCACTGCCGCATGAACTAACCGTCCCAAGTCCCCCAAGTCTCTCTCTCCCCCCCTCCCCCTCCCTCACCCTCGACGTCGCCCGCAATCACCACCACCCACCATGGACACCAAAAAAGACTTCATGGGCAAGGCCGAGATGGCGCAACCCCCGTCCGAGACCAACGCCGACTCGGCCGACGAGCTCCTCACCTCGCTGGGCTACAAGCCCGAAATGGCCCGGAACCGATCGACCCTCCAGGTAGCTTTCATGTCGTTTGTCCTGGCCTCGATTCCCTACGGCCTGGCGACCACGCTGTTCTACCCGCTCAACGGCGGCGGCCCCTCCGACGTGGTTTGGGGCTGGGTCGCCGTCTCCCTCATCATTCTCTGCGTGGCCTCCTCCCTCGGCGAGATCACCAGCGTCTACCCGACCGCCGGCGGCGTGTACTACCAGGCGTTTATGCTGGCGCCGCTGGCCTACCGCCGCGTGGCCGCCTGGGTGTGTGGCTGGCTCTACGTCGTGGGCAACATTACCATCACGCTCTCGGTGAACTTCGCCACCGCTCTGTTCCTGACTGCCTGCCTCAATATCTTTGGCCCCATCGACGGGGAAACCGGCGTGCCCGTCGGCATCCTGGCCGGCGAGGCGTACCAGGTCTTCCTGATCTTCCTGGCCATTACCCTGCTGTGCAATGCCGTGTCTGCCTATGGAAACCGCTGGCTCCCGATTCTTGATGTAAGCGTGCTGGCCCGCGTCGCCCGTCTCCCCCAACACTAACGGATCGCTCGCTTTCCCACTAGACTTTTGCCATCTTCTGGACCCTCGCTGGTGTGGTTGCCATCATGATCTGCGTCCTGGTCCTGGCCAAGGAAGGCCGCCACTCGGCCAAGTATGTCTTTACCGACTTCACCGTCAGCTCCGGCTGGACGCCCGGCTGGTCCTTTATGGTCGGTCTCCTGCACGCCGCTTACGCCACCTCGTCCACCGGCATGATTATCTCGTAAGTCCATATAAAACGGCCACGTCGAGGCGCGTCCCCGGTCTAACTGGGGTCCAGTATGTGCGAGGAGGTCCGACAACCCGCCACCCAGGTCCCCAAGGCCATGGTCCTCACCATCGTTATCAACACCGTGGCCGGCCTCATGTTCATGATTCCCCTGCTCTTTGTCCTGCCCGACCTGCAGCTTCTCATCAGCCTTAGCTCCGGACAGCCGGTGCCCGTCATTCTCTTGAAGGCGGTGGGCTCGGCCGGCGGCGCTTTCGGCCTCCTCGTTCCCCTTCTCGTGCTGGGACTCATCTGCGGCATCGGCTGCACTACTGCGGCCTCGCGCGCTACGTGGGCTTTCGCCCGTGATGGAGCCATCCCGGCCTCCCACCTTTGGAAGAAGGTCGATGAGAAACTCGACGTCCCCTTCAACGCCATGATGCTGAGCATGGGCATCCAAATTGCCCTCGGCATCATCTACTTTGGATCGTCGGCCGCGTTCAACGCCTTCTCGGGCGTTGGTGTCATCACCCTCACGACTGCCTACGCCGTGCCTATTGTGGTGAGCCTGATGGACAAGCGCCAGACGGTCAAGACGGGCAGCTTCTATCTCGGCAGGTTCGGTCTTTTCGCCAACATTGTCTCCATTGGTAAGTCGGACCTCCCGGCCCTGGACCCCCCATGCTGACGCGACGCAGCCTGGACCCTTCTCGCCATTCCGCTTTTCTGTATGCCGTCAACGATCCCGGTCACTTCGGACACGATGAACTACGCCTCAGTCGTCTTTTTCGCCTTCACCCTCATCTCCCTCGTCTGGTACATGATGTGGGGACGTAAGCACTACGCCGGCCCCCCGACGTAAGCAGCAAGGTGCGTGGAATGCGTGGTACATGGTCCGAGGTGATGTGGTGAAGCGAGAGGTCGATCGGCACATGCCCTGTGAAAAACGTCGCACGTGAGATGGATGGATGCTACGTGACTTGCGTGCTGTCATGCTGCTATACGACGTGTGATGATGCCTGGGGTGCGCAACCCTTCCTCTCTCCCCCCACCGCGGGAGGCAAGAGAGAGAGAGAGAGGAAAGAGGCATGAGGAACGAGATTGTTCGGCCGCTATCCCGCCCTACGACCAGCCGGACCCAACATACGAAAGCCGCGAAAGACAAAAAGTGGTGCCGCCGGCCGGGTGGCGTCGCGGGAGAATCGATGGCGCCAAGCTCTTACAAACAAGCTACGGGGCGCTTGTTGGATGGGACCGGCGCACAGCGTTTGCTTTCATACTACGTGAATTTTCAATAAAGATACCCGTCAAGTCTACTCATACAGATCATCCACAGCCACTCACTCCTAACCCCCCCTTCTAACCCACAGCAGAGCCGACGAGCGCGCTTCCTATCGCGGGGCGCGAAAAAGACACTCACGTGGCAGGATGACAAGCGCAGCAGGTACGAGGACGCTTTTCACCCCGAAGTTGAACAGGTACGATGACGCTTTTCACTCCGAAGTTGAGCAGGTACTCATGGGGAGTGGAAGCGAGCCCTGATGTTCCCGCGTGTATTTGAGTTAGACGGTAGGTGGGCTACTCATGGGTAGTCGAAGTGAGGGTGTCAGGGTGTTACCCCGTGTGTTTGAGTCAAGACGGTAGGTCGACTACATGTTGGTTCCATTACTTGCAGCAAATGTACTTATGTAAGATGTACCTACATTATGTACAAGATGTATGCATGTAAGCCAGCGTTCGTGATTTCCATTAGATGTACTTGGCTATTGTCGTGCGAGGCTTCTGCTGTCCAGGGCCGTAGCGCACTGGAGGCCATTATTCCATACGTGAATCTCCGTGCCCCTATGGGTATCGTATCCCTTGTATTATTATCCACGCTCTGTCGAAAGGCTCTGACGTCCACATGGATGCCTGTATCTATTGTACAGTCCACACCCTCCCTTGCCGTGCTGTCCCATACCAGCGAGCGTACCTATTTAACGATTGCTAAATATAGAGTACAGTGACAGCGAATAGTCTGTGCGTCACGGGACCTATAGCCCACTAGATAGGTGCCATCGGCAGACCTGCCTCTGCACTCGAGCTCCTTAGCAGGTAAGTCAACATCTTTTTGGCAGACCTTTTGCAGCGCGGCCTCTTTTCCAGTCTCCGATTCGTGAGATGTGTAGCACTTTAGAATAACGAATCGACTTTCTTTGCAACTGGCGACTTAACCTCCTTAATGAAGGCCTCAGCCATCCACCGCGGGGCCTGGAAGTGAGCGCTTGTCTCTAGGTACACTTGCTCGAAATGTGCCCAGAGAGACTGGCCCTGGGTGGTCTTGCTACCCGGTCGTGGGTAGTAGGGGTCGTTCCAGCGGAATCCGTTGACGATCTGCTTGAGGCCTTCTTGCGACTGGGTGAACTTCTTACATTGGTTGAAGTCGAGCAACCAAAGTCCGATTGAGCATCGGGTGAAATCGAATCCCTGGCCTAGAAATTGGGCACTGTCTTTGTCGGCCTGGCGGTGCTCTGCCGCGGTGGCTCTCGGTTTTACCAAGGGGGAGCTGCCGAGGACAAACTCCACGTCGTTGGCGTCTATTGCGACCTTCCAGTGTAGGAAGGCCGTATTGTGCAGCCTGGTTCATTCCAGCCTCCGATGAGTCGTCTGTCGACATGGATGTAGGATTTCGTGGACAACATCCATACGCGACAGGATTTGTTCAGGGCCGTACTTTCGGAGACTGGTCTCGTCCAGGAAGGTGAGCCCCGCCATGTCTCCCGCGGCAGCAACACGAGGTGTTGATTCCATCATCGGCTTGAGGGAGCTTGAGCTAGCCATGGTGAGGAAAGAGCGTATGGATGAGAGGTGGTAGGTGCAAGCTGAAGGGAAAGAAAGAAGATGTAGGTAGTCGTGTCTGGACTTTCCTGGACTTTGTAGGGAGGGACCTTTAAATATGTATGTAGGTCTTTCTGTACACCTGTTTATCCCATGTTACTCAAGGTTGGATAGTCGAAGTGAGGGTGTTACCGCGTGTATTTGAGTTGGATCCAGTAGCAGTAGCTGTTGTTGCTGCTGCTGCAATGGCAGGCGTAACATTGGACTAAGTAATGAGAGGCCAGTAGCAGCTACTACAATTGCAGGCGTAACACCGTGGCCAGTAGCTGCTGCTGCTGCTATGGCATAAGAGGCGTAACGCCAAGGCCAGTAGCTGCTGCTGCTGCTGTTTTTGCTGCTGTTGCTGCAATGGGATGGCAGGCGCAAAGCTCCAGCTACTAAGTACCTACGTATTAGCCCTGTGTGGCACATTGTAGAGTAATGCATAAGATGTAGCCGCTGTCATCATCGGTATCGTCCAAATCGCTTCCGAGTGGCGCGTCGGCTTCAACGCCCCTCTAACCTTCGGCTCCATGTGTCGGAGGCTCGCAGGGCTGGCGGGACCGTGAACAAGAGGCCATTACGGGGGCAAGGATAGATGCGACGGGGTCACCGGCAGAGAAGAAGCTGGGATGAGGCAAAGGGGAGGCTGGAAACAAACACAGCAGGGCCGGGTTCTCTTGTGGCCCACCTGCACATACCCACGTCCCTAGTCGATACATCCCTCCCCCAATCGATAAGACATAGAGAGAGCATCGCCAGCTTCCAACCACCGCCACTACCACCACCACCACCACCAACTACCCCCTCTCCCTCTGCGTCTTGGCCAAACGGACCATGACGCCCGACTCACGCACGCAACTGGACCATGGCCCTTAGCGGGAGAGATGCGGCCGTCGCCGGCATCGTCTGTTTCTTTGCCTGGGGCTATGCGATCGCGTGGTTCCCGACGCTCCGCTGGGCGGGCTACGCCTTCGTCGCCGGTTGCGTCACCGTCCTCCTGGCCGTGCTGCTGCTCGTGCTGCTCACGTCCCGGGGGTCGGCGTACCGCCTGCGGCAGCGCTCGGCGCGCCCCCACGCCGTCAACTTCGCCGGCCCCGTGGCCTGGCGCCGCGAGACCTCGTCGCTGCGCGTCCGCCAGATCTACGACCCGCTGCCGCTGTACCCCGACTCCCGCAAGATCTCGCATGCGCTGGACCACCTGCTCGGCCTCATCGTGCGCGACTTTGTGCAGTCTTGGTACGCCCACATCAGCAAGAACCCCGTCTTTGCCAACGAGGTCGACAAGACGGCCCGCCTCGCCATCGTCAGCATCCGGGACCGCCTGCTCGACGCCGACCTGGTCGAGATGGTCACCGCCCGCATCGTCCCCATCCTCACCGCCCATTTCCGCCACTACAACGACGCCGAACGCGCCGTCCGCGGCCGCAAGCTGACCCGTGATGTCACCGAGTCGGAGGAGCTGGACCTGGCCATCGCCGCCAAATACAACGACGGCAAGCTGCACCCCGCCGCGAACCTGGCCTTCTCCGACACCAGGATGATCCAGCAGGAGCACCTGCGCAGTATCGTCGCCCGCGTCCTGCCCAAAGTGCTGCCTCCGCAAGTCTTAAACAGCCGTGCGGTTGCCAGCATCGTCCGCGAGATCGTCGCCTGCGCTGTCCTGTCCCCCGTCATGACCATGCTGGCCGAACCCGACACGTGGAACCAGATCATGGAAAACTACGGCCGTAGTATGCTGCAGGACCGCTCCACCGTGCGCAAGCTCCGTGCCGCCCTGGACACGCATGCCTCCCCGACCCCCAAGACGTCCAAGACGCTTCATTTCCCCCGTCTCGCGGCCGGCGACAGCGAACGGAAATTCGAGCGCTTCATCCGGACGATCCGCCGGATCAACAACCTGTCGGACGCCCGGCGCTTCCGCAGCGAGGTGGCCAGCCAGCTGAAGCGTGATTATCAGCAAGAGGGCCAGGATCAAGTCTACATGCGGCGCTTAGAGATGGGCAAACGCCTGCTGGACCAGAGGGTGCAGCACCTTGCCGCTGGAGGGGAAAGAAAAGACATGCCCGTGATTGCCAGCTCGGCGCCGTCGCCAGGCACCTCGCGGCTGGAGAACGCGTCGCTTGCCGACTTGCTGCGCGACACCTCGGCGCTGTCGTATTTTATGGAGTACATGGACCGGCAACACTTGATGCCGCTGGTGCAATTCTGGCTTGTTGTTGACGGTTTTCGCAACCCCCTCGAAGATGACGGGCCTGAGGACGAAGCGCTGCCCTCGACCCTGGAAGCATGGACCGACGCCGACCGCAATGATCTTGCGCAGATCGACCAGGCCTATCTCTCCAAGCCCGGGCTTAATGTGCCCGAATCCTCCAGGAGGGCTGTTCGGACCTTCCTCGAAGCCGGCAAAAGGGCAACCCCTGAGCAATACTACAGAGCACGGCGTGCAGTGTTGCGAGCCCAAAGTGTGGTATTGGAAACAATGCGATCGGGCCATTTTCACGCCTTCAAGAGGTCCGATCTGTGGTACAAATGCCTTGCGTCCGAAGAGGCAGCAACCAAGGCCAGCCATTTTTCCTCACCCGCGTCGGCCCACTCCGCCGGACCCTCCGCCCCGCCAGCTTTGGTGCGGGCTTCACAGTCTCATGCCCCCAAACCGACCCCCGTCACGAGACTGAATCCCAGGCTGAACGGTTTCCACGCCAACGTCAAGCGAGGCTCCTCGGTAACGGACTTTAGAACGTCGGTAGGGTCTAACGGTACCCGCAGTCCTGATCCGCTGGCGGGCCACCGGCGGTCGCTGGATGACAGCAGTCCTCCGCCCCTATTTGACGACGACGATTTTAACCAAGATGGCCTGGCCGACTCCATTCAGAGTCTCGACCAGGACCCGGCGAGCCCGGCCCTTGATAACCACGTGGTACAGGCTATGGAGGAAGCGCTCAGTAACATAATGGAGGATGACAATCGACCTCGGACAGCCGAGGATCTTTCCAGATCATTGTTTGACAACGAGGACGGGTCTTCAAGCCTGTTCGGGAGCCAGATGAATGATTCATCCAGCGGACTGATGGACCAGCAACCGCAGTCAGCGGCCTCGGGCAAGGCGGCTGAAAAGCCGAGCCTATCATCTTTGGGGCTCGTCAGCGCCGCGTCCCGTATCGGGGTCTTCGAGGACAACGATCTGTTCGGGGACGAGAATAAGTTTCTCTCCGACGAACAGCCCGACTCGGGTGAAGAGGGACTTCCCAACGTCGAGGATGAGGTGCACGAAGCGGCACCGGGCGACCTGGGACTGGCCGAAGCCATCACTGTTTTGTCCAATGACATTGATCGCCTGGTTGCGCAGGAAGCCGTTATCGACTCCCTCACATCCAAAGCCGAGCTGACGAACAACACGGCCGAATTGCGTATTTTGCGGAAGTCGAAAGCCAGTCTACAGAGAGAGCTGAGACGCAAAGAACTCCAGCGGCAGCAGTACGTTGTGCAAGAAAGCGACAACAGTCTCTACGGGCGGTCATCCATCCGAATCAAGGCGATCCAGGTTGGGAGGGAGCCAGACGGGAAAGAGTACGCGCTGTACGTGATCGAGGTGCACCGAGTCGCTGGGGAAAAGATGCCGGCGGCTACCTGGGTCATCACCAGGCGATACAGCGAGTTCCACGAGCTCCACCAGAAGCTGCGGCACAGATACCCATCAGTGCGGAACCTCGACTTCCCCCGTCGCCGTGTGGTGATGAAATTACAGACCGACTTCCTCCGGAAGAGACAACAGGCGCTAGAGCACTACATGCAAGAGCTTCTTGGCCTGCCCGAGGTATGCCGGAGCAGGGACCTGCGGGCCTTCCTCTCGCAAAGCGTCATCCAGCAGGGCGAGGACCTTGTGGCCCGCGCGGACAAGAAGGACATGATTACGCGACTCTACGACTCCGTCACGGACGGTATGGAGGACATTCTGGGCAACATTCCCGTGCTAGATCAGCTGTCGGTTGCGGGCCAAAACCTCATCGCGGCCGCCACCAGCCAGCTCAATACCATGCCGCTCCCCCCGAACATTCAGGAGGACGCCATGACGGCGGCCGAGGCCGAGGCGGAGCTAAACGCCTTTGAGAACAAGGAGCTCGAGCCGTTCATCAAGCCCATTTGTGACATCTTTCTGGAGGTGTTCGAGCTCAACCGGGGCAACAACTGGCTGCGTGGGCGGGCGGTCGTGGTTGTGTTGCACCAACTGCTCGGGGGCACCATCGAGCGCAAGGTCCGGGACAACGTCAAGGTGCTCGTTCAAGAAGAGGCCATCCTCAAGTACATCGGGCTCCTGCAGGACAGCATGTGGCCGAACGGCGAGTTGAACCGAAACAAACAGCCGCGGACGGCGAGCGAGAAAGCCCGGACTAGAAGGGAAGCCAGTGTCATGCTCGCGACGCTGATTCCGGATCTGGCGGGGAGCGTGGTGGGCCGACTCAACGCGCAAGCGGCGAGCCGGCGTATTTTTGCCACGTTGAACAACCCGAGGTTGAAGTGAGTTGGAAGTTTGCTCTCGGTGTTCCTGCGGAGCGTCCCCCCGTGCCGACCCGTACTAATCCTTGCTTCTCATATAGTACGCACCTGGTGTTCACCATTGTGGACGAAGTCGTCGATGTGCTTTTCGGCTGAGCACGAGGCGCCATGTCTAGTATATAAATACCAGAGGAGGGAGAGATCTGTGGTAGACAAAGCACGAGAGAAGGGGGTGGGTGGTGTGTTGATTCGGGGCGGGCTTGGCTCATGGTGAATTAGTGACAGCATAGCACCGGCGTTGATTTGATTCGGGTAGGGCAGTGAGGAGACGCATGCATGCGTGCCATGTGTATCGAGAGTCCGCGGAGATGTAGGCAGACTACTTAGACTACCTGCTTCCCAACTAGGCGCCTCTTGCGAGTGAAGTACCCGGCCACTCAAGCGCATGCAAGTGCTTGCGTCGGCATTGCGAATGGCTTGCTCTTTTGTGCAAGGTCACCCGCCCTCGCCCGGCTCTCTTGCAAACTGCCTTTCGATTCGGCTTGCATGTGCGAGGGGGGAAATCATAGCGCCAAAACCAAAGGGCAGACTGGACCGGTTGCTATGGGAATCCAGGTGAGAAGCAGGCCGAAAGTTTGGCGAAGGTGGTGGCAAGCCAGCATGGCTCCATGCAAGAGAGAGGAGAGAATCGGATGGACGGTGCTCGGCTTCATGTTGTGCTACGTACTTCCGGGCAAGCACCTGTTGATTCTCTCACCTCCCGCTTTACGACATGGAGCTGGAAGGGGGGGGGGGGGGGGGGGTCATTTGCCCCGAGGTATGATAATTCTCCCTTGGCCCGTGATACACATGTTGCATCGTTAGTTTTTTGTTGTTGTTTTTTTAGGGAGGGGATGAGGGCCTACTAGAAAGTGCGTAAGAAGTCTGCATGTACGGAGTAGGTGTACCTATGGGATATATCAGGTCATGGATAGAAAGTAGGCCGTGCCGGAAGAATCCATGCTTACTTTAAACCCCCCCCCCCTGTCCCCACGCCCGCATGCACTTTTCCCTACGGAATATCTGCATTCAGGGCTTCTAGCTTTGCTATAGCTGTCGTTCTGTAGGTACTGGATTCCGACGGTATTTGTAGGCGGGGATCCCCGGCTCCCCGGTTGTTCCTACATAGTAGGCCGGGGGGGAGGGGCTGCTGATGGGGTGCAAACAATCCATCCCCCCCCCCCCCCCATCTTTGCTCGATCGATCCCATGATATTGATCTGTACATGGGAGGCTCAATGCTGCTAAAAGAAAAAGAGGTCTTAATCGTTACTTCCACCTGTTCAAGAAGTATAGAGGTGTGGGATAATGGATCCATGTACGTAAGATCCCATCCCATGTCACTAGGCGGGCCGGGCATGCATACTTAGGTAGGTACTTACTTGCAGGTACTTGCCTACCTACCTACCTACTGTGTACCTTCCTACATAGTAGATATCTATTAAGGGTAGAAGGTACGGGATGTATGTACGTTTGGGTGGGATAGCGGCCGCCCGCCCGTTCGTGTCGGTGCGGGCTCTTTTCCACTTTGCCCACTCTTTCCAGCTTCGTCCCTCCCGCCGCCGCCTCCTCCTCCTCCTCCTCCTCCTCCTCCTCCTCCTCTCCTCCTCTTCCTCTTCTTGGCCCAGTCCGTAACGGGTCTTTTCTTTTGGGTCCCAGGGCTGCTCAGTTGCCGCCGCCTCCCCACTTTCCCACCTTGTCTTTCCCCAAAGTTCAACCTCTCGTCCTTTCTTTCGACCGCCGCAAAAAGCTGATGCATCCCATGGGACAGGATTGAAAGCGGGCGGCCTTCCGATAACTGGACACCACCACCACTACTTACTAAGGTACTACCTACCGCTTATCCATCATCCGCGAGGTACTGGGGGCTGCTTGTACTGGCTGCTTGTGGTTGCTACAACATTTGTCCATCCCATCCCATCCCATCTCGTCCCTCCTCCACCCGCCATCACTTATTACTACTACCACACCCTCATCACCACCATCATCATCACCACCACCGCCCATCGTCACCACTTTCCATCCATCCTTACCCACGGCGCACGCGACCTCAGTGGAGCTTTGCGTCGCATCCAGTCCCCAGCCGCGCGCGACACAAGTTGCGACCTGTGCCCGGCGTCGGCCGCAATACCACTTCCCCACCCGCCGTCTTCCGTACCTCTTGGGGCTTGTCTGCAGAGCGGCATCCCGGTATCTGCCAATTGCCTGCGTGCCTGGCTGAACCAGCAAGGCTGCCCAGCCACAAGTCCGCGCACTCTCAATTCCCCCGGGCGACCCGCCGTGCCTCGGATCATCTTATTGATCGCGTCGCCACCTGCTGCTTACCTACCTTACCTCTTGCCCAGCCTTGCGTCCGCTGCCCTCGCCAGATAGGCGCCTTCCTCCCCCATCCCATCCACCCGGACCAGGACACCCGCGCAATCTAGGAACCCTGCGCAGCATCATCCAGGACCGTGACGCGCCCATCTGGAATTCCATAGGCCCTGCCGCGTCCCCCGACACCCCCCAGGCTGGCCAACCACCATCCTGATCTGACCCGCTGGCCACCATCGCGACCCGACCATTCAAGGTAACTTGCCATCATCGCAACCATGACCGAGGTGTCCGCCACCCGACTATACCTGGGCAACATGCCCAAGGGAGGTACGTCCGCAGCATTTGCTCATCCCCGTCTCGTCGTTCTGGTGCTTGCCGTTGTCGTCGTCGTCCTTGTCCTCGGGGCGCACGTTGTAACGTGTTCTGCGGCGCTTCGACCTTCCCTACCTTGCCTCGCCGCCTTGTGCATCAAAACAAGGCGCGCCCGTCGTGACTCGCCGCTGACCTTGTCTCTCTCGCGACCCAGTGACTAAGCAGGATGTCGAGGCTCACTTTGCGACCCATGGAACCGGTGAAATCACCGAGATCAAGCTGATGAATGGCTTCGGCTTCATTGAGTACAAGGACGCCATGGACGCCCGTGACGTCGTTCCTGGTAAGGACCTTGCCCCTCCGCAATGGCTCTGGCCGCAGCTCGTTTGCTAACACGGACCTTCCCCGGCGCGACAGCCTTCCGTACGTCTTGGATCCTTCCCGGCCGCCGCCTTCCATGACTGCTGCCTCTCCGTGTTCCCCGGCTAATCTAGGTCCCTTGCAAAGACGGCTCCGACTTCATGGGGGAGCGCCTGACCGTCCAATTTGCCCGAGGCTCCCGACACCGCGAAGGTTTCGGCACCCACGAGAGAACCGCCCCCCGTCCGCGACGCACGCCTCACCGCATGCAGATCACTGGACTCCCCAATGATACCAGCTGGCAGGTCTGTTATAACTTCCGTCTATACCCTCCGTTTTTCCTCCCTGGATAAGATCTGGGATTAAGATCTTGGCCCTCTGGCTTCCCGTGGACCTCTGCCATGGCGGCAGCTGCCGCTGCTTCACCTTGCCGCTTGTGGGTTTCGCCGCGCTTGCAAGGACAGAGGACCGCTGCCCCTCCCTGCGCCACCTTCTGGATCGTGGTTTCTCTGGACTGGGTCCCCGTCATCTGGCCAAGGCGCCTGAAGAAAGGGATCTCCCCTGTACACAAGCCGCCACCGTGTGAGGACTTTTCGGATTGGTGGACCCCCGGACTTCTCTTGCTGGAGCACTGGCTTTACACGGGCGCCTTTCCGCTGATCGCATCACTACGTACCGTCCCGGGACTACCACTTACTTGGATTCTGGCTATAGGACCTGAAGGACTTTGCGCGGCAGTCCAGCCTCGACGTTGTCTACTCGGAGACGGGCCGCGATGGCAATGGCCGAGGGTACGTTCTCCACGCGCGCCAGGCCCCAGCTCCCTTATGCTGACGCGGACCACAGCTTTGTCGAGTTTGAGAACGCTGCCGATCTCAGAACGGCCGTGGAGAAGCTGGACGGCCGCGAGTTCAAGGGACAGCGTGTGAACTGTATCGCCGATGTAAGATGCCCACGATGTTCCTTGCGCAGGGTTGTGCGCGCGGTATCACTGACACGGCCAACCAGACCCAACCCGACTTCCCACCACGCAGCGACCGTGGTAGATCTCGGTCCCCCCGGGGCCGTGGACCGTACAACGGTGGCATGCCGCCCGGCGACGACTATCGCCGGGGACCTCCTCGGGCCTATGGCGACCGCGGCGGTTACAGCCCTCGCCGCGACGACTACCGTGATGCCTACCGCGATCGAAGCCCCCGGGCCCGAGCCGAATACTACGACGATCGCCGGTATGGACGGTCGCCGCCCCGCCGTGGGCCCCCCATGGACGAGTTTGCGCCGCCGCCCCGCGGCCGCTACGACGACCCCTACCGCCGCGACTACGGTCCGCCGCCGCCGCCCGACCCTTATGTCAACGGTGGTGGGCGGCCCTACGATCGGCCTCCTCGCGATTTCCCGCCTCGTGATCCTGGCTACGGGCCTCGTGACGGTGGCGGCTATCCCCGCGACGACTACCGCCGTGGCGGTGGGGGCGGTGGTGGTGGCGGAGGCTACTGGTAAAGAATTTCATACCACCTTTCCTCAGCTCTCCCTTGAGAGTGCGCCTCCTTAACCTCCATTCAGATTGTGTACCCAGCGCCGTGAGGTTAGCTCGGGCACGGCCCAGATGATTGGTTCTGGGCTGTTCATGAGGCAGGTAGAAAGTTGGCGGAACGAGGTACGAGGACTCGACGATGGCCCTGGAGGGAAGGAGTTGCTTTTTGTGTGTTTTGTTGAGACTGTGTATTTGTACACGAACGATGGGTTTTTTGAAAATTCTTGGGCACTCGGGGGCTTTTATCTTTGTTGTTTTCGGGGCATTCAGCCCCGTAGCCCCCTTGTACGATGGTTTCTATTAACGATGAATGTTAAAACGACGGTTTCCGAAACCAGAGCAACAGGCCAGGCCTGGCGCGGTCTCTGTTCCTCTTTGGAAGGGAGGGGTCTTTTTCTTCCCTCACGTGGTGGCATGGTGCTGGCGCTTCTGCGTGGATCTCGCTTGTCCTGTTTGTCAGCATTCTGGTGGTTGGTCATGGCGTGATGGGCGAGTGGCTGTCGTATCAACAGCCTTAGTAGGTGCAGTTGCTTATAAAGCTGCCCTGCCGGCAAAGGACACGGCTGCACGTTTCCGCCGCCGGCGACTCCGGCACGCGAAGCTCACGCCATAGCTGGTTGGCTCAGTAGGGGCAGCAAAGCGCGGGCAAGTGATGATAGGTAAGTACTAACATATGTCGGGATATGCAGCTCGGGCCTGAGGGGGTTTGCAGTGAAAGAAAGTGGAGAGCGGAAGAAGCTCCTCGCCTTAGCTGCTGGACCGAAGGGGCTCCTGTGCATCTCTACTTTACTATGGATGGATCCGTTCTTTGGCCCCCCCGCGTACCGGAAGGCTTTCCAGGTTTCTAAGATATCCGCAAGCGGAGCTCTCACTTCGACCTAAGTATGCGAGCCTGATGATTAATCGATGGGTTTGGGAGGGGTGACGCCATGCCGGCTTGTCCAGCCGACGACGGAGGAGGTACCTACAAATACGGGTGCGACATGCCAATGGAGAAAGTAGGGAGAATCTGCCATGGGCCGGATTGAGAGCTTACATACCTATAGCCTCTAGGATCACCACTTACGCCATCTTGGGCCCAGCCCCGCCTGCATACAACCCTTCCCCCCCCTTCCCCCCAATTTATAAGCATACCATACATACACGGTACGACACACACACACACACACACCCCCATCCATACACCCCCGGTAAAGAGGGGAGAGAGAGGGGGGAATGGCATCTCCCGCCGTGAACCGGATGCTGCCGCGGCTGCTGCTGTCCAGGGCTATAAAGGCGGGCAACGTCCCCTCCCGACGAGTGGTGGCGTCTCATCTCTTCTCTACATTGCGGAACCACAGCAGCAACAGTAGCGGACCATCATTGACGACAAGAACGACGACGGCAACGACGACGACTCGTGTACTACCACCACTTCTCCTCCCCCCGGCCGTTGCACACCCAGGCCAAGCCGCCGCCGCCGCTGCTGCCCGATACTCGACGTCATCATCATCCTCTTCCTCCTCCCCGCCAGCCGCACCGGAAAGCCGCGACGACAACATGGCCGCCGCCGAGGGAGAACCCACCGGTCTCATTGCCGACAAGGGCATTGAGTTGCTGACTTTTGGTAAAACGCACCCCTCCTTTGCTCCTTGCCCCTTCCCTCTTTCCGCCCCTTTTGCCCCCTCCCCTACGGTGTGAGGGGTTATTATGAGGCCCGGAACACGTGGGATGAGAGGCGAACTGCGTGATTATATGGGTGGTTGCATATTTGTGTGTGAATATGTGTGTAAGAGAGAGAGAGAGAGTGTGTGTGTGTGAGGGAGAGAGAGAGAGACAAGAGAGAGATAGAGAGAGAGAGCAAGGGACTAACACGCGAAAAAAACCAGCTACGCCCAACGGGTACAAGGCGTCGATCCTGCTGGAGGAGCTCAAGGAGGCGTACCCGGGGCGCGAGTACACGTGGCAGTCGGTGGACATCATGAAGAACACGCAGAAGGCGCCGTGGTTCACGGCGCTGGGGCCCAACGGGCGCATCCCCGTCATCGTCGACCACGACCGCGGCGGCTTCGCCGTCATGGAGGGAATCGCCATCCTCGGCTACCTGACGCGCCGCTACGACCCCGAGCACAAGCTGGGCTTCGACCCCCAGAGCACCGACTACGACGACTGCGAGCAGTGGATGGCCTGGCAGCACGGCGGCCTCGGCCCCATGCAGGGGCAGGCCAACCACATGTTTCGGTTCGCTGTAGGTTTTTTTTCTTTCTTTTTTTCCTCTCTCACTCCCTATCTCCCTCCCTCCCTCTCTCCCTCCTTCTCTCTCTGCCTGTCCCCCCACCCTTTCTCTCTATATCCCCACCACCTCCCCTTGACTAACCCCCGGCCGCAGAAAGAGCCGAACCCGTACGGGGCGCAGCGGTACGTGGGCGAGACGGAGCGGCTGTACGGGGTGCTGGACGCGCGGCTCGCGGAGCGCGACTTCGTGGCGGGGCCGGGGCGCGGGCGCTTCTCCATCGCCGACATCAGCCTGCTGGGCTGGGTCGACATGGCCGTCTTCTCGGGCGTCGACCTCGAGGCCATGTTCCCGCACGTGCGGGCGTGGCTCGCGCGCTGCCGTGCCCGCCCGGCCGTCCAGCGCGGCTTCGCCGTCCCCCGCGAGTCCCCCTTCGCCAACCACCGCGTCCTCGCCGCCCGCCGCGACGACCCCGAGGCCCGCGCCAAGGCCGACGCCGACGCCGCCTACCTGCGCGAGGCCAAGGAGCGCTACGGCTACAAGTACGCCTCCCCGTAGACGGCGGCGGCGGCGGCGTCGTGGTGGTGGTGGCGGCGGATGCGATGGCGTCGGCGGGGAGGAAGTGTTGGCCTACAGGAGGGCCACGCGCGATAGAGCTCGGTGTGGAAGACGTACAGCCGTCCGGTTTCCCGGGTTGGAAAGAAGATAGATATGACCTTTCACCCTCGGTACCTTACCCATGGTGATGGCACGCATGAACAGAGAAGACACGGTGTTATAGCGATGTAGCCGTCATTTGTCTTTCCGGCTTGGCCCCCCAATAGACGAACTGGCTCGACTTGAGCAGCAGGAACGACGATTGCATCGGCCGGTTGAGGTGGGGATTTCTGGTATAAGGCCGGGGTGAGATTGAGCAACCTAGCGAATGTGTCTCGAGGTTTGGTGGTGGTGGTGGTTGATTGGGCTGCCTCTCGGCTGGCAACGGCTCTTTAAGCGCAGAGAGACGCAGCGCGCGTACGCACCTTCGCGGGTGTGGCAATGGAAAGCGTCGTCACCTCTCTCCATACATACCTTGTGCACTCGTAGAACTGCACTATGACACAGTGGCCGAGGGACGCCCAATAATCGCCTCCCCCCCCGCCTCTCCTCAACACCCGACAAAAGAGGGCTATAAAACCGGATCGACTGATCGAGACCACGTCGCTTGGAGGGGGGGGGGTTTACTTAAACTTCTGCCCACCACCACGAATCTGCAAACCCGTATCTGCCAGCTACACTTCACCCAGCCAAGCCTTCTCTTATTTTCAACCACCCGCCACACTACTACTACTACTACTACTTCCCTATCCAAAACAAAAACAACAAGCCACAAACACACACATACCATGGCGGACGAACCCCGTGCCCTCGGCCCCCGGCAGTCGATGCCCGCCGCCAACGGCCGGGGCGGCGCGACGGCGCCGGCCACGCGGGCGCCGGCGGCGGTGGGCGCGGGCGCCGACACGGGCGCGGGCGCGACGCGGGAGAAGACCGAGGCCGAGAAGGAGGCCGACCGCCGGTACGAGGAGGCCATGGAGGACGAGTACGCCAAGCGGGAGGGCGGCGCGTAAAAGAGGAAAAAAGACTCTCGCTTTATTATTCCAATCATACCGCCACGGGGGAAAAGGGGGATGGATGGATGGATGGATGGATAGAAGGATGCTGCATCCCATCGCATCCCATACGATGGGACCAGGAACGAACGGCCTGGGTGGGGGGGGGAATCAAAAATAAAAAACGCCCGGGCGCGCGGCTTTTCCGGGCACCTCCACCGGGGGCCCGAAGGGGAGGGGGCGGGCGAGACGCCACTGACCTAACCAAAGGATGTAATTATGCATTTATCTTCCTTCCTACCTACCTACCTAATTACCTACGGACTGTAGGGCGTGGTGAATATTCCCGAGCCTCGCCACTTCAAATATATTCCCTCCTCTCTTGTCATATGAAGAAGGAAAAGAAGAAGCGGCAGCAGCAGCAGCACATATCTCACTTCCCCCTCCCGTGCGGGCGTTGGCATCGGCACATCTCCCGCGTGATAAAACGCCCGAACCCTCCTCTTTCATCAGGTTCCCCCCTGGGGCAAAAGCGAACGACTTGCAAAAGAGCGTGCGCTCCACAATGTCTTTGGGGGGGGGGGGGGGGGGGGGGGGCGTTGGGGCCCTTGCGCATACTGCAGGTACAAGACCGCGCGGCACAGCCGTGGACCGTCGGGACGCAGGATAAGTCCCCGGAATTCTCTTTTTGGAAGGGCAGTGTGCATCCGTCGCCCGTCCTCGTCACCAGCAGGGCGAGAGGAAGAGAGAGAGAGAGGAGGTGGGTGTGTGTGGGTGAGAATCATACTCCGGGTCCGGCAAAGGGGGGTCGGGATGAGGGAACCGCTTATAGGGTTGGAAATAAGGTGATGAGGCAAAACTCAAAAGAGCCCGGCACCGACGGACACAAGGAGACGACGTTCCGCCCCTCGGGAAGGCAAACGCCTCTCTCGCTCCGGGTCCCTCGCGTACGCGTTCCCTTCCCCCCCTTCCCATCGAAAAAGCACGCTTTGCACAAGGCTCAGCTGCGGGACGCAGGTGCAGGCCGCAGATGTGCCCTGCCTGAGAAGGACGGGGAACTACCGACGACGACGCCTTTTCTGGTTTCTTTGGCCTCGACGACGTCTCCGGGAGAGGAGAGAGAGATAAGCCAGCGAGCGAGGCCAAAAGCCCCCCCCCCCCCCCTAATGCATTTCCTCTACCTCGACCGCTTACTAACCCCGTCACTCAGCCTCCATACTCGGGACGTGCTTGCCGATGGCTCGGGAAGGCAGGGGAGAAAGAAAGAGAGAGAGAGAGAGGAAATGGCCATCCCAGCAACGGCGGGCTGCCGCAGGTGAGTGAGAGAGTGAGAGTGAGAGAGCGTGTGTGAGGGAGTATGTGTGCGTGTGCGCGCGGAAAAGAGAGTGTGAGAGCACAAGGGAAGTATGTACGAAGGATCCGAGGCCAAGGAAACCCGCCGAGATGGGCTTTCCCCCTTCCCCCCGGGTGCGATATAGACTTCCCTCATTACGTAGGGTCCATCGGCGCCCTCCTCGCCTTTCTACTCGACCTTCTCCCACCCGCATACCCCCCCGTTGCCGCTTTGCCCTCCGGAGACGCGCCCTGTTCCTTTCCCATCTCATCCCATACCCACCCGCCCCCCTTCCCTGAACCCCCTCCCCCTCCCCCTCGCCCCGTCTGCTTCTCTTACTCCTTCTCTTCCCAAGGAAAGGGAAATTACTTGCTGTTTCCCTGGTCGTCGATCCTGCCAGAACACCCCCCCGGGCTTGCCTCTTTGTCTCTGTCTTGCCTCGCCCCGTCCGCCCTTCCATGCCTCCGCGACGAGCCTAGGGGAACCCGAGGAAGCCGGTTTGTTGTGAAAAAAAGAAAGAAGAAGAAAAGGGGAAAAGGACTCCCGAAAGGACGGCCGGAAAGGAAGAAAAGTAGAAAGAAAAGAGGGAAAGAAACAAAACAAAACAAAAAAACCCAACCCCGCCGAGCGCCATGGTCCGCCGGCGTGCCTCGTCGGGCTCAGGGGTCTCGGCGTCGTCGTTCGCGCCGCCGCCGTACTACCTCGTCTCGCTCCTCTTCACCGGCCTCTCCTTCTCGCAGCCCGGCTGGGGCCAGTACGACGAGTCGGCGACGTGCTACGCGCCCGACGGCACCGCCGCCGCCAGCGGCGCCTACATGCCCTGCAACTACGGCTCCGGCGTCTCGGCCTCCATGTGCTGCGCCGGCAACGGCGACATGCGCTCCCGCCGCGACACCTGCACCGCCGGCGGCCTCTGCCTGGCCGCCGACGGCTCGACCCAGCGCGGCTACTGCACCGACCCGACCTGGGAGAACCCGGCCTGCCTGAGCATCTGCGTCGACGGCAATGTAAGTCAGCTCCTCCCCCCCCCTTAGGGAATCTTCCACCACGTAAACCCGCGCTGAACTGCTGGCGAAACAGGCCGGCGGCTCGTCCAGTGGCGCCGCCATCTTGACCACGTGCGCCGGCGGCGACACGTACTGCTGCGGGTCGGGCAACACGACGTGCTGCGGGACCAAGTACGCACTGACGCTGCCGGCGTCGGCGACGGTGCCGGCGTCGACGGTGGTGTCGACGGCCTTTGTGACGTGGACGCCCTCGGCCTCGGCCGACGCCGCCGCCAACCAGCGCGCCGCCGCCCACCTGGGCATCGCCGACAAGGCCGGCCTGGGCGCCGGGCTCGGGGGCGGCGCCCTGGCCCTCGCCGCCCTGGCCCTCGGCCTCGTCTGGCGCCGCAAGCGGAAGAACGGCGGCGGCGGCGGCGATCAGGAGGCGGCGGCGGCGGCGGCCGGGAAGGCCGAACCCAAGCCCCCGCACCCGCCGCCGCCGCAGCAGTCGGAGCTCGGCAGCCACGAGGAGCAGATAAACGAGCTGGGCGACACGGGCCGGCTCGCCGAGGTGCCGGCCACCGCCCTCTCGAGCGGCGCCAAGCGCGAGCCCGGCGCCATCTTCGAGCTCGAGGGCGACAGCATGCCGCGCGCCAAGCCGGAACCCGTCCTTGCCGCCACCACCCCCACCACCGCCACCACCAATAACGCGCCCCCCGTCGCCGTCCCCTCGCCGCCCACCATCACCACCACGCCGACGTCCCCCGCCGCCGCCTCGCCGCCGCCTCCCCACGACCGGACGAGGTTGTCGCCGCCGACGGCGCCGGCCGCCCGCCTCCCACCCCACCACCACCGCCGCCGTCACCCCGCCGACGACCTGGACGAGATCTGCCAGGTCGAGGGCGGCGACGAGGCCTGTCCGCCGTACGAGGACGGCGTGGGGCGGGATACGAAGGGGTGAAAAGGGGGAGAGGAGGAGGAGGAGGAGGAGGAGGAGGAGGAGGAGGAAGAGGCAGGAAGGGTAGTGGTGGTGGTGGTGATGGTGGGAGGAAAGGTTTTGTAAAGGGGGAGGAGGACAGGGAGTGGCAGGTCCAGAATGGCCAAAAAAAAAAAAAAAAAAGAAGATCCCCAAGAATGCTGGTCCTCCTCCCCCCGTAAACAAAACACACCGTCGCCCGCCAGGTGGTTTCCCCGCCTTCCCCTTCTTCCTTCCAAACAATATCTGTATATAGACCTCTTAATAGTAACGTGCTCAAGACAACGGCCCTCTGCTCAACGATTTCCCCTACCGGGACACTCCCGTAACATCCGGTCTATTTTGGGGGGGTGCGGTGTGGGTGGCTAGAGCGGTGGTGGAACTTGCTAGGTCTCCTGAGGAAACTATCCCCCTGAGGTGATGGTTCTCAAAATGCCGACTCCCGCCGACACACATGACAGCCGCCGGGCTGGCAAACCACCGCGTCCGGATTTCCCACAAGCAAGCATCTGAACCATTGTACGTAGAGAAAGTGAGGGGGAACTGATGGGAACGGAGGAAAAGAAGGGGGTGACCTACGTCGCGGAGTTTGCCAGGCCAAGCTTACCGCGCAGAACCGAACTACTCGTTCCATTCCCCTCCACCAGTCAACGTAGGTTATGAAACGTAGAAATTCCGGGACCCAGTTTACTTTCGAGCCCTTGAGGTCGGACTTGACTGACCGGTAAATGCTTCCCATAAGCAGAGATGCGCAGTATCATCATCACCATCATCATCATCAGTGTGTCTGCCCCCTCCGAAAACGGTGGTTGATCTGATGATCGGCTGCCGGCGAGACCCTCGACCCCAGCAACAGGGGGTTCTTCTGCCTAACCCACAGAGATCCTCCCCCATCGTAAAAAGGGGCCCAGGATCCTCCGGCCAGCGACGGCGTCCTAGGCGAGCCTCCATCCGCGCCCCAATGCCGGGGCGTCTTCACGGTCTCACGGTATCCACTCCCTCGACTAGAAAAAACACGACCTTGCCCTGTCGCGGACAAATGCCCGAGTGTGTCTAGGGAGTCAAGTTTAGAATTCGTCTATTTTGCCTTAGGTTTCATGTTCTTAGTAGACGGCCTAGACATATGTAACTACCTAGGTAGTAGGCATGCTACATAGCGCTGTCATCTATGCCGTCTTCACGCTGTTGTTATCAAAAATGCTGCTTTCGCTCGTGGCAGCGCCATTGTCGCTCTAGAAGACCCTTCGGTCGCCCAGCGGCCCTGCTCCGCTAACCATGGCTCCGTCGCCCCTCAGGCCAGAGAAAAGCTTCCCACGGGTCGCCTCTCCGCCTCAACGGCCCGGCGTCGGCGCACTTGGCCGAGGGGTGGGTGTCCAACCGGGGCTGTTGCCAGCGAAGTCGGATGACTGTGCCATATTTTTCCGGGGCGTGATCGGCGGCCCCGCGGTGCCGCTTTCGGCACTGCTCTGGACGGGAGGGCGGAAGTTATACGCCGCACCCTTGTTGAACACACCTTGCATGATCGTATCTAGGATTCCGGCGTCCATGAATTCCTCGTACTTGCGGTACAAGCGCAGCGCCGTCCGGGCGTCCTCGATGGAGTCGTGCGTCTCCTGCTGAATCTTCTCCTGAAGTAGGCACCAGGCAAGGAATTGCAGGCTCAGTTTCCGCTTGCGCGCCTGCGAGAAGAACAAATCGCTCGTGTCGATGATCTGCCCCTGCGGCACGTGGATGTTGATGACCCGGAAGTCTTGCTTTAGTCCGTGGCCCAGGAACTTGCACCCAAGGTTGAGCAGGATCCACATCTTCTTGTATGCCACCTTGAGAGCCACCAGGTTGTGTCTTGTTTGGGCGGGGTCAAGGTCGCCCGGCAAAATGCCCGAATAGGCCGTTAGGTAATCAATGACGGGCTCCCGGATGTGGATGTAGTCGTCGATGAACGGAACCCCTTCCAAGTGGCCGCTGCCGCGCAGGACCGAGATTCTCGCCAGCGCGTGGACAACGGGCCGCACGATACGCGACTCGTTGGTTTCCGATTCGATCATCTCGACCTGTCTAGACGTAGAGACAAACTCGGTATCGATCGCAATGATGGTTTCTGGCGATGGCTGCTCCGTCTCCCGGTCCAGGATCTGGTACGTCTTGTCCTCCATCTGCGGTTGGTGCCCCGAGAAGGCCAAGCTTTACGACGGAAGCTCGCGTCAGTATGTACCTCTTTACGGTGCAAGTAATGCCCATTCGACGTACCTGGGATCCATGTAGAGGAGACTTGTGTCCAGGTTCTCCTTCCAGCTCACATCCAGTTTGTTGTTGGCTTCCTTGCGCTGGAACGTGATGACGGACGGCATTTTCCACGACGTATTGAACGCCAGAGCCTCTTCGCCGGGCACACGCTTGATGTGGAAGTCGTTCAGCAGATACCATTGGCTCTCGTCAGGGGCCACGGGGGCCGAGTGCGCCACTACACCATCCCCATCAGCGCGAATCCTACTCGGGGTTCGAAGGACCCGAACTCACCGTTGGCCATGGCGACGAGGTGATGCGGTCTCGACATCTGGCCGGTCTCGATGTTTGTCGCGACGCCGGTAAGTGAGTACACGGCCATATCATGGTATCCGCGTTGCAGTTGGTACTTGAGCTCCTCGCCCTCGTAGCAGAAGAACTGGCCGTACTTAATGATGACGCCGATCTCTTCCGGCAGCCAGCCCGGCGAGGCCCATAACTTCCGGTACTCGTCAGTAGGCATGCCAGCGAGAAGAGTCAACACGGTCGGGATGCTGTGTATCTGCTTCTTGGTGCTGAGTGTCTGGTACTTGTGGCATATTTGGCACCAGCCCTTGTTGGTAACTTCACGTTCGACCGACTTCTTCAGGACCTGAGAGAATGTGACCTTGGAGGTCTTAGCGTTCCTATGGCCGGGTTTCTGAAGAGTGTTAGCCCGAGTCGCCCTCTGCCTCTCTCGCGCTTCACTTGCATTCTGCGAGTACATGAGCTCATGCACCAAGGTCGATCCAGGCTTACTCGTTTCGCTAGAGCAGCTGTTGCACCGGATAGTGCTGATGGCCGACGTTTCAAAAAGCTACTTCGGTGTCAGCTAGTCTCGTTCCTCGGGGGACGGTTCGCTCTTCCTGGCATTACCTGTTCCACTGTCGACGAATCGGGCGCCATGCGCTTATGGTCCATGACGAGCTTATCCAGCAGAAAGCGGCAGAAGCCCTGCAGCATCAGGGTCCGCGACACGACCTGGGTCGAATCCTCGAGCAAAGCCAGCTTAGCGGCTTGGTCGTGGCGGCCAAAGATTTTCAGGAGGTTCGATGCATGGCACGGGGCTCCCTCGCCTTTGTCGAGCATGTCAAACAAAAAGCCCAGCTCGCACAAGAGGCACCACTCGTCAATACAGCCCGTCGCGGTGTGCTGAAGCGCCACGTTCCTTATGGCCGGAGTAAAGTGCATGATCTGCAGCAGCGCATTGACGTAGCTGTTCACGATGTGGTTCTGCAAGCCCGAGTACTGCGTGGCGTTGAAATGTCTGCACGGGTTAGTCAGAACGCGGCGCCGTGCCTGGCGGCGGGCCAACTTACTTGAAGTCCCAGTCATCGATTCCGAACTTGCTAAACTGGATCTCGATGTTCCTATACATGGGCGGCACCTCAGCCTTGTGGCTTTCGAGAACGGCGGGGATGATGGCCTTTTTGGGTCCAGGGGCGATCTCCTCGGGAGGGGGCGTGCCGGCGGGCGTATGGGACATTTCTCGGGCCTTCTCGCTCAGGAACTTGGGTCGGGTGAGCAGCTCTCGTTCGTTGTCCAGCTTTCGCGTGTCTTCGACCTGGTTCCTCCTCGAGTTCCGGAAGTTTTTGCCGTAGTACCCCCAGTTCCGCTGTGTGAGGGACTTCAGGACCTCCAGGTCTTCCTTGGGTGGCGGGGCGCCGATATCGTACACCTCGTCCTTGGGCCAGGCCGAGAGCAGCTGTTCGCGGTAGTACGGCATACCGATGGTGTTCAGGGGCGTATCGTCCTTGAAGTCCAACTGTGGAGTCGGATCCGACGGGGTGGGAACGTCCACCATGTTGGGCAGCTCCGCGAACTGCAGCTTGCCCTGGTGACCCCAGAGATGAATAAAGCAGTCGGTGTCGGCCAGTGCGATGGCTTCGCCCGAGGGTGCAATGTCGACCAGCTTCATGGAGAAGTGGTTGGCCTGCTTCACCGTGCTCATGTTGGGATTGACCAGGTCGACGACGTGCATCTGGCCGCTCTGCGAGACGACAATGCTCGTAGTGGACATGCGCGGGTGCATGCGGACGTAGGCGGCGCCCGAGGGGAAGGGGACGGGAACCATGGAGACCATCTGCTTGAGGTCGAAGGCGTTAACCAAGGGGTCAAACATAATATAGCCCTGGTTACGAGGCGACATGCCACAGGTAACAATGATGTCGTGCTGAGCGTCCATGTCGCTGATGCTGGCGGCGTGGGCGGTCCATTCCTTAACGATGCTGAAGTTCAGGGGGTCGAGGATGTGGACGACGGGGCCGGTGGTGGCGGCGCAGATGTAGCGGCTCCTCCGCATGATCTTGTAGTGGTGGCTGGTAGGCAGCACCTTGGAGATCTCGCCCTTGTTGACGTCGATGATGAACATCTTGTCCTGCTCGCCGGCCACCAGGATCTCGGCGGTGCCCTTGGAGGTCCAGGTCATGCAGCGCAGCTCCTTCATGTCGTCGTGCTTGATGTTCCAGAGGGGCGCGCCTCGGCGCATGGCCATGTGGATGCTGCGCGACCCGAGGGCGATGACGCCTCTGTCGTTGAAGAGCAGCTGGTGCACCTGCCCTCCCTGCGAGCCGTGGGCCTTGAAGCTCGTGTACATGGTGAGCTCCGGCCCGTAGAATGAGGTTACCCTGCCCTTGAGGAGACGTCAGCAGGGGGAGCGACCGGGAGCGCGCGCGCGCGCCCGCCCGCCGCTACGGCCGCGCAACGGGCAGCCGACACGGCCAGGCCGGACATACATATTCATTGCCGGCCCAGAGCAGTTCGTGGCTCGTGTCGAAGGCGAGAGTCGATACGGGCGTCGAATGCGCCAGGACCCCCGGCGGAGGCAAGGGTATCCGGGCAACCTGGGGCGCAGAAGCGCGCTTCGCGTCAGCACACTGGAGGGGCAGGCAGACAGGCCGAGTTGGGCCAATCAAAGGGGAGGGGAGAAGGGGAGCTGTTCACCTCGTCCCAGTCGTGATCCATCGCGAACAGCGCAGCCGCTCATCACATGGTTCCCCGATTTCGGTGCAGGAGGAAGAGGGAGCCGCAGCCGCAGCCCAGATACTGGAATAGTGGTCGTAGTATGTAGCTGGAGTGGGCGCGCGTTGGGCGCGGCTAGTGGAGCTTGCGTGACTAGGGTAGTGTTTTGTATGGGATGGATGTCTTGCTGGTATGGGAACTGGACTGGCCAGCCCGCGGTACTCGTAGAGTATGGGAGCGCTTCCAAGGCCTGATCTGACCCGAAGGCAATTTGGCCGTCGGAATGGAATGGTGAAGGGTGCGCTTTTCCCGCTTCGCTTTCCTGACGGCCCTGGTCAGCCTGGTTGTCGCCGCGGTCCTTGTTTCGTGCTTGATGACCACTCTCGAGGAGGAGGAGGAGGAGGAGGCGACGGGCGAGTATGTACATTGACCATAGACTCACGTCTGTCTCCCTGGCACGGCTGACGTCGATTTTATTTTAGCGGGGTTGAGCCGAGCCGCAGTATAGACCCGAACCCACTTGTTTTGGCGGTGGCTACTAAGGTAAGTAAGTAGGTAAAGTAAGTACTTAGTGAGCAGGGTTTCCGACAAAACATGTATAAATTAGTACATGTAAATAGATAGAATGCTCAGGTGCATCAACTTTTGCGATCGTAACGTACTGGATAGGACCCGTATTCCAGTCTCTGAGGATAAATCGAGGTTTACAGAAATCGGCCTTCGTTCTAAAGAAATGGTTTCCTATTAGCAGGCCCAACCACAATTGCCCGACTAAAGTAATTCATACTTCCAGTAGGTATATAGGTATACCTTTGTAGGTAGGTAAGTGCATGCATGCATGTATAGGATGTACCTACATACATCCTTGTACGCCTCTTTCTAGGTAGCCGCACTTTCCAGCAACAGACACATGGTATTACAGAGTCAAGCCATATCGTCTCTCTACTGTACAAACTACCAGGCCATTACCTCATAGGTTTCTATTCTGAACTCATACTCAGGTGGAAGAATCATGTCGTAGTTATTCATTCTGAAGTCGTTATGTACTGCTAAATACTAGGAAGAACCATACCGACCCATCCCGGGTCTACCGATTCTATAAGCCCGGGCCTTCCTCAGGCGCGGCACCCTGCCCGAGACAACCGTCCTATTCCGTAGGACTAATTAATCGCCTTGGGTGTTCACAGCGGCCTTGGGCCAGATCCATCCGCAAGCCTCCTTCTGCAGGCTTGTATCCTCGCCAGAAATCAACACAGCAGCCATCCCGGAGCTGTGGCAGGCAGTAAAGCAGGGGGGGAAAGTGCAATCGCTATCAAGGAATCGCTCGTCTATACCGTAGGGGCCGCGGCCTTCACGTCGTCAGTGGCCTCCGACTCGTACTTCTTGAAGTTCTCGTTGAAGAGGCCACCGAGCTTCTTGACCTCCTGCTGGAAGCTGTCCTTGCCGGCGGTCCAGGCGGCAGCCGGGTTGAGAAGCTCCGAGGGTACGCCCGGGCAGGTCTTGGGCACGTCCAGGTTGAAGACCTCGTACGTCTCGTACTCGACCTTGGCGAGCTCGCCCGAGTGGATAGCGTCCAGGATGGCACGCGTGTACTTGAGCGGGCAGCGCTTGCCGCCGTGCGTGTAACCGGCACCGACCCAGCCCGTGTTGAGGAGCCAGGCGTTGGCCTTGTGGTGCTCGATCTTGTCGGCCAGCATCTTGGCGTAGCGCATGGGGTGCAGCGCCAGGAAGGGCTGGGCGAAGCACGACGAGAAGGTCGCTTGCGGCTCCGTGACACCGTCCTCGGTGCCGGCCATCTTGGACGTGTAGCCCGAGATGAAGTGGAACATGGTCTGGGCACTGTTCAACTTGGAGATGGGCGGCAGGACACCACGGGCGTCGCACGTCAGCAGGATGATGTTGCTGGGGTGCGAGTCCGACATGCAAGGAATCTTGGCGTTGTGGATGTACTCGATGGGGTAGGCGCAGCGCGTGTTCTCGGTGAGGGTCGAATCATCGTAGTCGACCTCACGGGTCTCGGGGTCAAAGACGACGTTCTCCAGAACGGAACCGAAGCGGATGGCGTTGAAGATATCGGGCTCCTTCTCGGCCGACAGGCCAATGGTCTTGGCGTAGCAGCCACCCTCGATGTTGAAGACACCGCGGTCGCTCCAGCAGTGCTCGTCGTCGCCGATGAGGGCGCGGTTGGGGTCGGCCGACAGGGTGGTCTTGCCGGTGCCCGACAGACCGAAGAAGAGGGTCACGTCGCCGTTCTTGCCCTCGTTGGCCGACGAGTGCAGCGTCAGGACGTTGTGCTTGATAGGCATCTCGTAGAACAGGACGGTGAAGACACCCTTCTTCATCTCGCCGGCGTACTCGGTGCCGAGGATGACCATCTCCTTGTCCGAGAAGTTGATGGCTACCGAGGTGCCCGAGGTCATGCCCTCGGTATACCTGTTGGCAGGGAAGCTTCCGGCATTGTAGATGGTGTAGTCGGGGTGGAAGTGCTCCAGCTCCTCGCGGGGCGGGCGGATCAGCATGTTGCGCATGAAGAGCGCATGGTAGGCCCGCGCGCACACCACCCGCACGCGGATGCGGTATTTCTCGTCCCAGCCAGCATAGCCGTCGACGACGTAGATGCGGGTGCGGGTGTTGAGGTAGTCGATGGCACGTTCTCGGTTGATCTTCCAGACCTGGAGGGAGCGGGCGTGTTAGTGACGGGCATCAATAGTGCAGCGGTGGTGTGTGCGGTGTGGTGTGATGTGTGACGGCGGCCGGGTGGTGCAGGCCGACACATGTGAAGAGGGTGTGAGGGTGAATGTGGGGGAGGGTGCAACTCCAAATGGCACTAATCTGGAGTTCGGGTAGGAAATGTGGAGGGCGGGGTGCAGCTGGCGGCTCTGGGCCATGACGCTACGAGTACGAGGGCGACAGGGGGTTTGTGTGGTTGGAGAGGCAGCGCCAAACCGAGAACCGAAACCCCCCGCGCCCCTCGTGCGACTCTGCCCGTCGTCGCATGCCAAGCGTGCGCCCCCGACGCTAGTATGGATTGTGACGAAAGTCGTCGTTTTCTCATGACTGACGGTCCAGCGCCGAGAGCAGGGGGGCGAGGGAGGCAAGAGAGAGAGAGAGGGGACGAGTGGCTTGGGGGAAAGTTGGGAAGACGAATTCTCGTGATGACTTGACTTACATCAGGTCCCATGGGCTTGTTTACGGGCCCCCACCTGTGATCAAGAGCGGTTAGCACCCACGACCGTCGTGCCGTCGCAAGCCGTGGCAGGGCCGCTTACCAGATGTCTTGTTCTGAGGTCTCCTCCTTCACGATGCGCTTGTCCAGAGGTGACCGGCCCGTCTTGGCTCCCGAGTATGCCGTCAACGCGCCGCTGGAGGCAATGGCGGAACCCATCTCGTACACCAGGGCATCTTCGTACAAAGCGGCCACCGACGGGTTGGGGATCTGCTGCCCGTTAGCCGTCCCGTTCGCGTAGCATGTGACTTGGGGGAAGGCGGCCCCGGGGCCGGGCAAGCAAAGGCCCACGTACAATGGCGACTCGGTCATAGTCAATGTGGGCTTTGTCGTGGAGTTCGATCTCTGTGGTCGCGCGAGTCAGTCTAGGTTTTGGTGACGCTAGGAGCCCGCGCAGCCGGCCGAGGGAGAGAGGTCGTACCGAGCTCTGTGTGCTCTACCTCCTGGTGAGGCCTGAGGAGAGAGTACGGGTCAGTTTCGAGGGGGCCTCGTCTGTTTTCCGGGGAAGAGGGCGGGCTTACTCGACACCTCCCGGGTGGAGGGCCGTTTTGTTGACTTTGTTGGAGGGAATCACTAGCAGCCGCCGCCGCGTCAGCACAACTCGAGATCGGGGGGAGGGGCAGACGGGCAACGAGAAACTCACTCTTGTGGTCGTGGAGGGTAGAGTGAGTCTGAGCGGACAGCTGCTGAGAACGAGGGCCTTTGATCGAGGGATCAACATAGGGAGAAGCGGTTCGTTGGACGGGGTCCTTCATGGTTCTTAAGCTTTTGGAATGATAGCAATGACAGAGTCTTGGAAGTCTTGGGCCGGAGGAGGAGATCCACAGATCGGTCGTACACGGGCGATACAGGGTGACGAAAAGGGTGCTATTCCGATAGCTCGTGAAGCGACTAGACCGAGGATATAAGAATGAAGGCAAGGGTGGGGACTTGGCCGTCAGTAGCGACGATTCAACTGGCCGAAAGCGGCATCTGCCACTGATTGGGCGCCGGCGCACGACTATTTCTCGGAGGCCCAGCCCCTGCAGCGTCGGGTCGCGCATGGCGGTGCGCGCTTCACGGCCGGCCGATGACAGGGCGGAGGCAGCGAGTGATGTAAGTGCCTATGCGCCCGCGGGCGAGACCTTACGTCGTGGAGGGCAGAGGGCAGGTACCTGACGTCCCGGGGGGCAAGTACCTCGCGCCGCCCGACGGTACCCTGGCACGCGCCGCGCCAGTACGCCTCAGACAGGCAAGATTTACAGCCCGAGGCCAGGCCAGCCCGACCGAGATGACATCGATCTTGCCGACTACGCTGGCGGGGGGGAGGTCAGGGGAGCGAGTCTTTCGGCAGCGGGGGCGCGACCCAACCTTGTGGGGGAGAGAGCGTTCGGGGGTCGGGTGGATGGAGCAACGGAAAACCTGGCGGTGGGGTTGCTGGAGGGAGGGATGCCCGATGGTTGGATGGACGGATGGATGAGCGGAAAGGATATGGACTGGAGACCCCCTCACCGCGAGCAGGAGGAGCAGGTGCAAAGGACGGACGGAAACTTCCAGTGTGGAAATCTGGGGAGCACGAAGACGACACGGAAGGCCCGGGGGGGGTCACTCACAACCGGCAGACCGATGGAAGGGAGGCACCTGAATGGCCTCCATCATCCTCTCTCTCTGTCTGTCCCTTCCACCGTTCATCATGACTGCCGCCGCCGCGCAAAACTCCCTCTCGTGCCATTGGGAGAACAGCCAGCCCAGGGCTGAACCGGCCTGGGCTGTGCCGGCCTGGGCCCGGCGATATAGGGGGGGTGAACATGCCAGACGCCCAAGTTCGATTGGAGAAGCCGGGCCTTCGAGGCCCTCGTCCTTCCCATGCCAAGGAACTGCCTCTCCACCCCGCGTCCGTCCCTTTCCCCATAGAGCGGGAGCAGATGCGATCCCGCGGGACGGGAGCGTGCGGTGAATGGCTGGCCAAGGCCCCAATAGCCTGCCCACGCGACACCCATCACACCCATTTACTCAAGGAGGTGTGTAAGGAACACACACACATACGCTCTCTCCCCGGCCTCACATGGGTTTCCGTCCCGACTTCATCCCTTCCCCCTTCCCCCTTCCCACCCCGCACGCCCTGCTTCCCCGGCCTAGATGAAGCCATGTATGTACCAGGCTTGTTTTGTTCCCTCTCTGCCGACCGATTTGCCCGTCCCAAACAGCCGGGGTTTGCCAAGCGGCACGCCCATTTTCCGGGGACCCCATTTTCTCATCCACGGCCCCCTTCCCCCCTGCTCCCGAAGCATTTTCGTCTGTTCCCCCCCCCCCGCCCTGGGATGGGAGGGGCGCAATACGTCAACGCGAGGGCCGTCCGCCCGTCCTTCTTCCATCTGTCCATCCCCCCCATTCCATCGCTCTCCAGGCAGCATCATGATGGCCCATGCAAATGCTCGAGGACGATCGAATGGGAAAAAATAACGACATTCGCCCGGGCTAAGATCCCTGCCCCATTGCCTGCCTTTGGAACTCAAAATGCATGTATGACCCCATGAGGAAACCATGAATCGGTCTCCCTCGGCCCTTCCCCCCTCGTACCTCCGCATCCCCGGCCGGCCCTTTGCCGAGATCGTGTCCCCCGCGACACGGTCCTTTGTCCTCAAACTAGGGGCTGGAAAGGGGGGGGGGGGGGGGGGTGTTCCAACAAGCCACCCTCCCTTCCCGGAATCCCCCGATCACTGCGCTCAAAGGGGAAGGGGAGGGTTAACAGCACCTAAATTGTCTATGACAGGCCCTATGGGGATCCCATGGGGTAGGTACTTGGCCGCACGCGAAATGGTACTTGATCGTCTTAGCCCAGTACATTGGCTTAACCTAACGCTTTTTTCTCTCTCCTTGGCTTCGGGTTCCCAGTAAGACCAGTCTACCAATCGTGAGCCTCTTCCAGCCGGTGGCGCCGGCCGCCGCATTTACGTAACTCTGGGGTAACCGGGGCACCAGGGCGGGTTTTTCATACCATCCGCGTGACGGTTTCGAAAACCGAAATTTTCCTGCGTGGCTGACGGGGGGAAGGAGGACCACCACGAGGATGAACAAGCCGGGTGACAGAATAAGAAGAAAAAAAAAGAACAAGGATTGCCAAGGTAAATAGAAACAAGGGGGAAACAACCGGCTACGCAAGGCATAAGAACCATCCCATCCTCGCTGCTGTCAGTCAGCCCCCCATCGCATATGCCACAGCCCGGAACGCGGCTGGAAGTGGAGCGGGAAAGCATGTGATGAGAGAATACCTAGACAGACAAGCCTATTACAAATGGACCCTCACAGCATTGGCTGGCGAGCTGGCTAACCTCAGCCCCCCCGCGTATACCCAACCGCCAGCAGAGCACATTCCTCATTTCGTTGTATCCGTATACTACCGATTGTTTGGCAAGCCGGGCGTTGCATCCCCCGTTTCTCGGAAGCGTACGGAACGCAATTGGAGGGGCGGGCGCCCGTTCAGTTCACACGATACGGGCACCAGTGGAATCCTTGCCAAATCACTCGCCGGGCGGTTTCCTGGAAGACGGGGGGGGCCCTTCGTACAAGTACCCGTCCGTGATGGAATACGATGGCTGCATATCCATACTTGGTTCCATTCCCCTCCTCGCTGACGCCGCAAAACAAAAGTCACGTAGTAAGTACCCAGTAGAATACCCAGTACTATGTAGGGAGTTAGTTAGTTGCTCTCTTAGGCCATACCAAGTAACGACTGATTGGCCAATGCCCCCAACGGGGCGATCCCGCGGTTCCTGGAATTCCCGATACGAGCTGAGGGCACACGGAAGCAAATACGCGCGGGTAAAGTCGGGTTTGTCTATACTGTTTCAGATTCTCAAAAAGCGAGTTGGCATAGTGCACCCTGCTTTACCCGCCCCGTATAGATCCCGTGTCCATGCAAGTCATTTTGCTCCGTCCGGTGCCCGTATCGCCCAGCCACTACCACATCCATCTATGTAGGTACTCATATTGCTGCCGTACAAGCGTAGGGTGGCTAAGCATGTAAGTTAACGAACGGGCTGTACACCCTTGGCCAGGTCGGTCACCGTGAACCGTTGCACTTGGCGACCCTTTTGCGGCTCGGGGGGGCTTCTAAAGGACCTGTCCTACACTGAGCATCTTCGCCACAGCACTTTAGGCGTCGTCCATGATGAGCTTGGTGATCTTGCCAATAGCAATCGTTTGTCCCTGAGGTTTTCATTGTAAGTACTCGATACGGGAACGCGGGGGGGGGGGGGGGTGCAGAGGAAGCCACTTACCTGGTCTCGCAGAGTGAAGCGACCCAGTTGCGGGTAGTCCTCGAACTTCTCAACACAGACGGACCCGGCACCACCCGTGATCTGCATCCGCGCGATAATGCTGTCGCCCTTCTTGGCGTGGGTCGGAGGCACCTTGCTCTTCCTGTTGGTGCCTTTCTGGAGCTTGTGAAGCAGCGCGGCAAAAGTAACCTCCTCAATGGCCGAGTGGACGTGGAGCACACAGTTGAAACCGGCCGACAGAATGCTCTTGAGATCGAGGATCCTGATTTGCGCCTCGAACTGCGCAACGTTGTGCACCAACCGCTTGGGCGAGCAGAGCACGAATCCCGGAAGGATATCTTCCTCCTCGATGCCTCGGAGTCGCAATCGCACCTGGTCGCCCGCCTGCGCGATGGGAATTTCGTCCTCCTGCTCGCCATAGACAGCCGCAATCTCGATCTTGTCCTTGTTAGGCATCATGATCAGGGTCATGCCCTTCTTGCAGACGCCGGCCTCAATCTTGCCCTCGATCATCGTGCCCATATCTCGGTACTTGCCACTGACGGCCATCATGAAGGGCGCGTTGAGCTTGCGCTCGAGCGCCTTCATGCCATCCAGGTACTCGAGCAGCGAGGGTCCGTCATAGAAACTGCACTTGTCCTTGGGCACGCGGTCCTTGATGCCTATGGTCTGCTGCGCAGCGATGGGCATGAAGAAGACATCCGTCTTCAGGTTGTAACCCGTTCCCTTCAGGAACTGCGCGACCTTGGTCTTGCACTCGTTGTATCGCTCCGCGCTCCAGTCGACGGTGGGGTCGTCCATCTTGTTGATGGCTACGATGAGCTTGTTCACACCCTGTGTCTTGGCCAGCATGGCGTGCTCGCGGGTCTGTCCACCCTTCTCGAAACCAGCCTCGAACTCGCCCTTCCGCGACGAAATGACCAGGATTCCGACGTCGGCCTGGGAAGCACCGCCAATCATGTTGGGCACGTACGTCTTGTGGCCCGGCGCGTCCAGGATACTGTAGCGGCGGGTCTCCGTCTCGAAGAAGCCTCGACCCACCTCGACCGTCTTGCCCTTGCTTCGCTCCTCGTTGGTGAGATCCAGGGCCCAAGACAGGTACCACGTCTCACGGCCCAGGTCCTTGGCTTCGCGCTTGTACTTGTCCATGGTTCGCTGGTCCACCATGTTGGTGGCATAGAGAATGGCACCGCCCAGCGTCGATTTGCCCGCATCGACGTGGCCGATGAAGATGATGTTGACGTGCTCTTTGCCGTAGATCTCGTTGAGCGTGCCTTCGTCCACGTCGGCGGCCTGGTCACTAGCGACAGCATCAGCCGCCCTTTTGGCGGCGGCCGCCTTGCTGTTCCGGCCGGGGCTTGACCGACCAGAGCCCGTCGAGGGCGTGGGCGAGGTTCGGCCGCTGTCCTGCTTCGAGTCGCCCGTCTTCTCCATGGCCTTGGCCGCTGTGACCTTGGCGCCGGCATCGGCAGCCTCCTTCTTCTGCTCGTTGGTCTTGGGCGCTTCCTTGGGCTTCGGGGGGTCGCCGCCGATGGACAAGACCTTGGCGCCGCCGGTCTTCTCGACCTGGGGCTTGGGCGGATCCCCACCGATGCTCAAGACCTTGGTGCCACCGGCCTTCTCGACCTTGGGGGCCTCGGCCGCGGGAGCGGTCGATGAGGCGTCGGCGGGTCGCTTCGCGATGGTGGGGGCCGCTTTGGGCTGCTTAGGCGGCTGCTGTTGGTTCTGCTGGTACTGGCCGTATTGCTGCTGCTGGCCTGCGGAAGCCAACGGCGTCAGCAGGTGGGTACTGTGATGATGGGAATGTGTGCGACCTACCGTAACCGCCCGCGTTGTAGCCGCCCTGCTGGCCGCCGTATACCTGGCCGTAGGCCTGCTGGCCGCCGTACTGGTTGAATTGGCCGCCCCCGTACTGAGGATAGTAGCCTTGGCCACCGTAGTACTGCTGCTGGCCATATTGGGGGTAGCCGCCGTAGGCCTGCTGGCCGGGCTGGAAGGCAGCAGCGCCGGGGGTGAAGGTAGCAGCGCCAGGTGTGAAGGCAGAGGCGCCGGCGTGGAAACCGCCGGGTGCCTGTTGGGGCTGGTTGTTCAGGTTCATCTGTTGCTGCGCCTGGCGGGACAGGTTCTCGTCCTGCGCGGCGGGGTCATCTTCCCACGAGTTGAGGTCGGACATGATGGCGGCAGCTTCGAGACCGGACCGAGTGATCGAATGCGCGAGAGGTGCGGAGGAGATGGAGTCCGGGAAGATCGTGGACCTGGACTTGTCTCTGTTTGACCCCGATGAAATGTTGCAACGAAATGGGCACGGCGCTTCGGGGAGTGTAAAGTCGGTAGGAGCCCTGACTGTGACTGAGGGACCGCAGGGCAGTTGCGGGGCAAAATTTGGTGGAGGGGACGGGCGATGGGCTGAATCTGATTGGAAAAAAAGTGACCAAGCACTGAAAATTCGCACCCGTTCGCAACCTAACGTAGGTCAAGATGTACTTGGGTAGACAAACTTGGGCTGTATCAACGGCATGTCCCTCGCTTTTCATCCGTTTATATGATATCTTTGGCCTTTAATTAAACCCTGGAAGCCCTGTCTGTCCTGCCCGATTCCATTCTGCGTCAGATCTATACAGGCTTTACTTACAAACTGACGAGGCCCGCTGTATTTCCTGCCCAATAAGGCTGTGCTTTGCCTCCCAACCCTTTTGCCCTCCAGCACAACCCTGACCGAATGACTCCCAGACTACTAAGGTGGTCAGCCCAACAGCACCCGACTGCAAGTCGCAGGCTTTAATTGTTTTGCCACCCCCCAGGGCGCAAGTAGTGCGGTTCTTCGTCCCGGGTATACAATCGGAATTTACACACTGACGTAGCCCTGCCCCTATAGATTAGTTACATTGGCTCGGACTGCCTGTAGATGGGAGCCATATAATGTTTTTAATGATGAATGGACTTCAATAGATGCACATGATAGGTGGGCATTTGTCGTTTGTGATTCTATATAAGTGCCAAGGCCAAAACGACCTTGCTGGGAAGCGATTAGCAAATGCCTCTCATCTAGAGGACAGCGAATGGCCTACACAAAACCCAGTCCCAAGCGACGTCTTGCGAGGTTCAAGCTGCGTCAACGCCGTCATTGCTAGCAGGGGCGTCTTTATACGGATCGAAGCCGAACTTCCTGGTCGCCTCGGCCCGTGCCGCCCGTCGCTCCTGTCCGCGGAGACCGGTTTCTGAGGCCGACTCATCCACATAGAATTTAAGCATGTGGTCTGGTATGGCAAGATGCGTGGTCTGCTCGAACTCCTGGAGGGACGCGAGCCGGAGCAGCATCTCTAAGAGCGAAAGAGATGTACGTATGGCGCCGAAAGGGGAGCGTTCAATGAGCGACGGGCCGGCGGTGCTGGGCACCCGGGATTGTCGTTGTGTTGTAAGCTGGGTCGAGGTGGCTGAGGCCTGTCCGCCGTGAGTGGGCAAAAGTGATGGCGAAGGGCTCGACGACGGTTCAGTAACGGCAGATGCGGATGCGAGGCTCATGCGAGACAGCTGTGTCATCAAATTACCATCGACCGAGGTCCGTGCTGTGGTGTGTGGTGTCGGCTGTTTTGACGCCGGCGGCAGGTCGGGACCTCCTAGGGTAGAGGCGCCCTCTTCTTCATCGGATAAGGATGCGGTGTCGTCGTCGTCGAACACCTCCAGTGCCATCCACTCGGGGTCAAGAGTGGTCGGGATAGCCCATTGGGTCTTGGCTGCCTTTGGGGCGCCGGCAGCTGTAGTCCTCATTGTCAGGGCGCCATCCTTGCTTGGCCCTACGCCTTGGCTCTCCTCACGTAGCTGTCGGTCTATGTCGTCCTGTTCGTCGTCGTCGCCGTCTTCGTCGCGGTTCTCCTCCGAGACGTAACCTTGGCCATGCCTCGACTCAACCGAGTGCACCACGTCCTCCTGATCGCTCGTAAAGCCCATCTGTGGGTCTTGCACCACTCTTTTCAGCAGGAGGGCTGGGTTCCCTGAGGCTCCCTCGTCGTTGTGGATATTGAGAATTCTACCAACATCGGCATAGAACAACTTAGATATCTGGCCTACCGGTATGTGTTCCCGTATACCCGCGAGACGGACATTGTCGTAAGAGCCCGGGGCACCCTGGTCGTCCTCAAGCGTATGTACCCGGCCGTCGTCGAGGTCCTCGACAATCTGGAGCTGATAGCGGTAGGCCAATGACGGTCCCGTCTGTTCCGGAGGAACCCGGTACAGCCGCACGCGAGCTTTGTGAATGGCCTCCTGCCACAGGGGCTTCCGTTGGCCCTCCTCGACGCCGTATGGCTCGCCGCCGCACATGGACGCATGGCCTCGAAAGAGCATGTAGAGCGAAACCATGAAGTCAGGGCCGATCTGCATGGGTCGACTGGGGTCGATCACGTATTGCGTGTCTCCGATGTTGACCAGCATGCTCGCCTGCAGCAGACGGGACGGCGAAAAGCCGGCCTGCCGGGGCTGAACGGGGCCCATGGTGGAGACCCATAGATTGATCAGGGGAATGGAGTCGTCTATACTGGCAATGAGGTTCTTCATCTCGGCGATGATAACCAGCAGCTCGGTGCGACTTGACGTTGAGCGGGGACCGGCCGCGCGGCGGTTCTCGGCATATTGTGCCTGCTCCTCAAACTGGGCGGTTGCTTCCAGCCTCTTGCACAGGGTGTCGATGTCCTCGCGAAGCTCGCGTGTAGTCCGCACGACGGCCTCCAGGGCACCCTCGCCGCGCGTGTAACGCATCTCTATCGACTCAAGAACGGGAGAAATGAGCTGTATCACAGAGTGAGCGGCAACACATGGAGAGTGAGCAGTGAGGAGTAATGCCTACGTCTATCTTGCGAGCCAGCCGGCGCTGGAGGCCGGCCAGCTCGGCGCGCAGAGGGTCGTCATCCACGGTCTGGTAGCACATTCAATGATCAGCCAGCTGCTGGTGCACCCTGGCCATGGGTCTCGGGGGAGGTCTTCGTCCCAGCGCTTCCCTGCACGTGTTGGAGCATTTACCTTGATGAGGCGGGAGCCCTGCTGGATGACGAAGCTGGAGGTCAGGGCTATGCATGACCTGATCGCATAACTTGTCGCGTGTTGAGATAGCTTGATGAGAAATGCATCCATATTCTCCGAACGGACGCAGCGTGGGCCAGGTCGCGTCTGGGAGTGCGGGAATCGCCCGTCGAGCCCTGGGCAAACAGTGGAAGTTGAGGAGGCGTGGCTGTCGCGCTGCCTTTGCGCCCAGGCTTACCGTACACCGAGGGATGAGCCGCAGCGCCCCGGACGGCGGCTGAGGGCTTCGGCGGGTAGGTAAGCAAGTGCCTGCGAAGGTCGGTCGACGTTAGTATGCAATACGCGTTATCCAGGCTGGCCAACAGGGGGGCGAAACAAGTAGATGGGTTCGCGCCGAGGATGAAGTGAGGCTTCTTCCATAGGCGCATATAAATCGCCCTCCGCTGGGCGATTGCGGTACTGTACACTCACGAAGGAGGATAGTGGGTTCAAAGTTGAGGAAGGTACATGTAGGGCTGTGCCTCCTACCTCTACCACCCGGCAGTCTTTGGATCACCTACCTCTTCTTCTGGGTCCTGGATAGGAGGCAAATAGTGCTTTTGCTTTCCCCTTTCACCTTGAAGACGAGAACCCCTCACTTGACCTTTTCTCCCGTCTCCCGTCTGCCGTTGCCGTTGCCGCTGCTGCTGTAGACTCTGCTGCTGTTGACTGTGCTGCCGCCGTTCGAGCTGCCTTGGGTGGCAAGGACGTGGGAGAGTGGTTCCGGGGAGGGGGGAATCCGCGGTTTGCAAACTCCTGCGTCCAGGAGAATATCAGGCAGCATGTTGTCAGTCAGTCAGTCGCCGGGCCAGGCAATGGGGCATTCGAAGTCCAAGCTGGCGGGGACGCGCGACCGCCAGTACTTGGATTCCCGTAGAAAGAAGCCCACACTGGTCCCGCTGCGCAGGGATCAACCCTCCACGCCCACAGCCTGCGTTTCCATAGGATACCACAACTTGTTGTTGTTGTCGCCGTTCACTATATTTATTCGTAGATCTATTATCAAGAAAAGTACCACGGACTACGAGCGGGGAGAATTGTATATGCCCAGATCAGATACCTACATGTAATCAACGTTCCGAGGTCGCAATGGGGTTGCTTACCATGGATGGGCATGGACTTTTCTACTGTCTGTTATCCCACTTGAAGATCATAGACGATGGAGACATCCCGTGGCTCGTGGCCCATGCTGTCACCAGTCTGGAAAACAACACAATCATTGGTTCAGTCCTGTCCAGAGTCTGCCGTTTCTCATCGATTCGTATCGCGACATGCAACATCCCACTTTACTCCGTACGTACATATCAAGATATCTCATAACACAACGTATGTACCCAGACTGCAGAAGAGACTCGCCCGCATTTCCACTAACGCCTCCCACTCGCCCCAATCGCATTCGTACCCGAAATCATTTCATACCCAGTTACCATCGACGTCCGTATACCGAGTTCTCCTGGGCCTTGGGTTTGCTTCTTTTGGTCAGCCGCGCCGTCTCCCTAAGATCTTCGATAGCGACCTGTCCGTATTCGAAGGGCTCGTCTTCGTACGACCCCCGGAGCTTACGGCCGCTGCGGCCACCAAAAAGCTCCATCATCTCGTTGATGCCCAACTTCAGTGTCTGCTTCTTCATGCCGCCTTCAATGGCTTGCTCGGCCATCAGTCGCTTCTTGTCCTGCAGCTCGAGGATTCGCTCCTCTACAGTATCCTCCACGGTGAGTTTGTAGACGACCACGTCGACCTTCTGGGTGAGTCGGTGCACACGGTCAATGGCCTGTTCTTCCACGAACGGGTTCCAGAAGGGTTCCAGAATGACCACGCGGCTGGCAGCCGTGAGGTTCAGGCCCAAGGCGCCACATCGTAACGAGCACACGAGGACACGGGTGCGCGGGTCGTTGCGAAGCGACTCCAGAGCAGCCTCGCGCGCATCGTTCTTCATGCTGCCGTCATACCGGACGTACCGAATACCATCCTTGCGGAAGAAGCGTTCGACGATATCCAACATGGAAGTGAACTGCGAGAAGACGATGAATTTGTGATTGTCGATCTCCTTGTGCAGAATGGAAAGAAGCTGGCGAATCTTAGCCGATGCGAGCACCGTTGGAGTCCTTTCCTTGCCGCGGAACGGATACTCCTCGTCGCCAGAGCTAGAATCGAGTTCCGAGGCCGAAATGCCCTCCTCCGAGTCCACCTCGGACCCAGAGTCAGCATCGCTATTCTCGTCCTGGTCGGAGGCCAAAGCCCGAGAAGCCGCCTCCTTGGCCTTCTGCGAAGCGACTCGAGACTGGATTACGGACACGGATTCGAACTCTGACTCGGAGTCGGATCCGTCCGAAACAGCCTGGACGTCCCCAGCCTCGGTGCTGTCATCCACCACGAAGTCGTCAAGGTCATCGCCATCTTCCGAGTCGCTCTCGCTGTCCGAGTCCTTGGAGTTGATGGTCTCACCGTCGCCTTCGGCGTTTTCGTCGTCTGTGCCGCCGGCCTTACCCAATCTCAAAGACCCTTGTTCGTCACCAGAAACGATCCAGTCGCCCTCAGCTTCCTCGTCGTCGCTGTCCATGACGACCCGCCGGTTACGTTGTGGTCGTTTTGTTCTCTTCCCAACTTCGGTCTTGACCTTCTCTTCCACGACCTTTTTGACCTTCGGCTTGGTTTTCTTCGTCACCTTCTTCTTCTGTTTGTTTCCTCCCTTGGCAGCCACCACGGAGGCGTCTTCTTGGTGGTTATTGAAGTACTCGAGATCCTCGAAGCAGGTCTTGCACTGGTCTTTCTTATCGACGCGGTTGTTTTTGTCCAGTTCCCACCCACAGATATCGCAATGTTTGGCCTCGACTGCCATGCCTCCCAGCAGGTCGGCCAGGTCGTCCATGCCATCATCGTCCTTCTTCGATCTGGCATCGGTGGTCAGGGCATCCTTGTCCTTCTCGAGCTTGCCCTCGACCAGCTTGGGGTGGTTGCAGACTTGACGCAACCGCAGCAGCAAGACCAAGGCGTTGGCATAATTCACCTTGCCTTTGGTCCTCATCATGGTCTCAAGGCTCCTGTCGGTGCGCTGCTCAAGCCGGTCGTAGAAGCGCCTCTCAGCCGGAGAGAAGGTAGCCTGCATGCTGACGATCTTACGCTCCGTGATTTTGAAGCCAGCAGTGGCGTCTTCGTCGCCGGATTTGCCATCCTTATCCTTCTTGACTCCTGTGTCAAGAGCACCAGGCTCCTTGAGAATATCCTTGGTGCGTCGCTTCATGAAGCAACGCAGGAGGCTGTGCAAGCGGCGAATAGCCACGTCTCCTTTGCCGTTCTTCATGGGCAGCTCAATGTGTTCTTTCCATTCCCGCAGGTCGTCGTAAGGCGCGATGCGCAAGAACTTCACCAGGCTCTGCAGTTCGTCCAGGTTGTTTTGCATGGGAGTACCACTGAGACACCATCGATAGATACTTCGCAGGTCGTAGCAAGCCTTGGTGGACTTGGCGTTGCGGTTCTTGATGGTGTGGGCCTCGTCAAGAATGACCCTGTACCAATGCAAGCCAAAGCAGCCGGCCTTCACCGAGCCCGTCGAGTTACCGTGCTCCGAAACGAGGATCTGGTAGGTCGTGATGACCACATCGTAGCGGCGCAGGTCTTCGGCGCGCTTCGTGCGCTGGGGGCCATGGTGGACGAGAACCTTAAGCCGGTGTGTTTCGGAGACTCGGTCCTTGAGCTCCGCCTCCCATTGGCGAATCAGGGCGAGCGGTGCCACGATCAGCGTGGTCTTCTCGACACCCACGTGCTTCTGAGCATCGTCGGGCTTTGGGTTGGTCAGGATGAGCGCAATGGACTGGAGCGTCTTGCCCAAGCCCATGTCATCGGCAAGAATCCCGCCTTTGGGCACCTTGCCTTTCTTGACGGGCCCGAGCTCACGACCCCTCATCCACTCGACGCCCTCGACCTGATGAGGCAGCAATCGGACTTCAAGGCCGTCCACCTTGGATCGGTCCACATCGGCGTCGGGAAGTTGCTCGTTGGCATCCTCCTCGACGGAGCCCTCCAGCAGAGCTTTGAGATCGGCGGCGGTTTTCTTGGGGTCGACATAATCGGCATACATGCCAGGTTGGCTGTACCGCGAGGCAGAGCCACCGTCGCCAATGGATATGGGATTGCTCGCGGATCCCGACGGCCCGGGCATGGAAACGAACATGGTCGGCGGAGCAGGCTTCTTGTCTTTAGCAGAAGGCGCCAAGGGTCCGGTAACCCGCTGCGGGCGTGATGATCGGTGGTGCTCTGGGCGGTTTTTGTTCGGGTTGAACATTATGTCATATTTCTCGTCGTAGCTCTTTTCCTTGTGCGAGGCGCTTGCTTTGGCGGCCGGACGCGCGGTCGAAGTGGATGTCGCGCCCGAACCCGAGCTGGTGTTGACGGGCGAGAAGCGGTTTGTCTTGGTGAAGGAATGCGCTTCGTCGCTGTCGCTGTCCTGGGCCGATGGCCGGTATGGAAGACCCGGGCTGCCAGCATGGCTCGACGACAGGTGCGAAGGCACCCGCGGGGGTGCATGTTCCTTGACCATGGCGGCGGGTGGTGGGCTCGGCGATCGTGGGCGTAGAAGATGACTGACGCCTTCTTTGATCGTCTCCTTCAGCCCCTCCTTCAGGCTCTCCCGGAACCCCCGGTGTGTCTTTTCGTTATCCAGGATGAATGGCCGGCGCGGGTCCTAGGGCAAGTATGTGCGGCGGCGCTGCGGTCTGGGGAACGGCTTCGAAGTTGCTGTGTTTCAGCTCAGGCCTGGTCAATACGAATGTATTCGTGTAGGATGTTTCTATAGGCAGGAAGGATAGTGAAGTCTAACCTGTACACTGGGAACAGCGAGCACCCTGTTCAATGGGATTGGAAGGCGAGGACAGATGGCGCGGGAAGTGCCCGTCTACTCAGCGTAGAGTAGAGAATAAGGGGTTTACGAGTGGCCTTTCGGGTGATTGTTTTGGATGCGAAGGGACGGGAGGGACCCCAATGGATGCGAGTCGATTGCCTACATCTATGTACCTCTCTTCTATTGCTAGGCCAACGCAGGGCTGCCCGGCGTGTTGGGCGCGGGGTCTAAACAACCCCACCATCCATGGCCAACGCGGCTGTGCGCGGGTGGGCTACTACACGTCACGTACATTTGCATTAGATGGGGGGACAGCACTACATTGTACCTAACCTCCCATAATGCAGGCACTTCTCCCTACATCTGGATCCTACGTTGTGTGTACCGGGATCCAGTAAGTACTTCCTGACTGCTACTGGCCAGCCAGCTAGCCTGAACCAATGTAGCCCTTCGTTGTACAGACACGGGCTTGTTTAAGAGGCCACGAATCACTGCAGGCACCAGAGTAGCTCCCATACTAGGACTTATCGGTCCAAGGCTACAAGATTGCTATGCAAATCCGGGCATGTCTCACATAGGTACTGTGTAGGTGACGGTGGATGGTTGGATCCGCGTGGCCAGCCTTCTATGTGCCTTAATTAGCACCTATGCAGTCCATACCATATAAGTATGCCAGTCCATATGTTATGTACATGATCCATTAACGCACCTAATGTTGGTCGAGACCAGGCCTGGGCCGTGTAAAAACATGGGTCCCTACCCGCATCCCAAAATGGCTAATCGCCATACGTCCATCTATGGCGGGCTTCGCGATAAGGACTGAAGGTTTTGGTTACCCACATCCCCCCAGGGACGTACATAGAGAGCGAGGGACTCTCTGCGCACTGCAGGCCGTACCTCTTACTTGAATCTGGGCTACGATGGGATGTATGTAACATGATCATGTAGCCAGCCCCCCTGGATCAGCCATGAGCCGTGGGCTAGACTTCAAGTATAGATGGCGGAATTGTTGATCTCCGAAGGATAGCCGTACTGACCCAGGATTCGGATTCCCATGTTGCGTACGGGCTACCTCTTACTTAAGGTTACTTGAGTACGGAGTACGTGTACCTCGGTAGGTAGGTAAGTACCTAAGTACTTACTTATCTTCAATCCACTGCTACCTACACCTATTGGAATCCAAACTGACATATGGTTACCAAGCAGCCACTGAATTCCCAACCCAAGCAAGGGCCTGTAATGATTCCTCGAGTGGATTGTATTTCTACTCACATACATGTATGGATCCTAATGCTAGACATAATTGCTTGCAGGCGTAGGGCTTATAGAGCCAACCTCCCAGGTGGTACCTAACCAGCCCGGCTCTCAAGCTGCCAGCCTCCAGGTTGAGCTGCTACATACCTCCCGCAGAGGTACCTGCTTAGGCCAGACCCACACCCTGACAAAAACCTTTTGCCGCCCCCGAAAAAATAATGTGAGCAGACTGGAACCTTGGGAAACCACACTCTACCCTACCGTGTGCGTGCGTGCGTGCGTGCGTCTGCTGCGTCCACTGGTTTTTCCTTGGTTGAGGTCCAGTGCTGGGCCTGGGCTGAAATAGTTGGTCGGCTGCACAATCTTCCTCTTCCGTCTCTCGAGTTCCGGATCATTCAGCTTCCATTCCATCCCCATAATAGCGGGAGGTCCTCAAGCAAGGTGCGTTTACGTCCATGACAGTATTTTCCTTCCTTCATTCCCAGCCTTTGGGCAAACCCAATGGCTGCACTCCGCGAAGCCACCACGTCGCAGCACCTGTCGCGACGGCTTTGAGCTCCATTGCCTGCCCAGAGTACCTGTCTGTCTGTCTGTCTGTCTGCACTGACGACGCGTGTGTGCGAACACGCGCTCTCTGCACTGGCAACCGCGACCGTGGCCACAGCTCCAGCCTCCAGTTGGCCTGGCTGCGAAGCTTGTACATACGAAAGACGAAGGAAATTGAGGCAGGCCTGGCCTGGCCAGATGCATGGCTTCGCGCTTCAAGATGCGGCCATCGTCGCCTGTTCCGCCGTGTGCGAGAGTAATAATAACAATCGTGCTTCAGTTACAGGAGAGGCCCTCACAGCCAGCCGCAAACTTGCCTTCCCCAGGTTGCGCGCACTTTGAACCAGAGTGACCGACCCTTCCCTGCCAACATTCATCCTGTCCACAGCATCGCATGCACCCGAGCGTCCGACAAAGCTTTCCTGTCCACCGCTCGTGTCTCCGACAGTTCTGGTCGCCCGCGCTGCACTGGAAGTCTGACCCGAGGTTGCTTCTTCGATCATCTTCCCTGCCACCATTGCGTTCCCAACGGCGCGAGAGCCTCTTTTCTCAAAGCCATCAGCGGGTGTCGCGGCCCGGCGTAGCGAACCAAGGTGCCTCCTGCTACCGTCGCCATGGCTGATGCAGAACCCGTCGTAACGAAGAGCGAACCGGAAGCCGAGATGGCCCCGGGAGAGGATGTGGCCATGCAGTCGTACCCTTCGCCAACAGCCGATGGCCAGGACAATGGCCCCTTCTACAATGCGAGTGCAGACCCTGAGCAGCACCATCAATTGGACTTGGGAGAGCAGGAAGCGAACGAGGGCCAGCTGGAACAGCCTCCCACTCCGCCTCAGCAGATGCGCCATGCCATCTCTAGCGTCGAGGAGCTCCAGCTCGCTGCGCAACTGAGCCAGGGCATCGCTCACAGTATGCCCCTCATGGAGTCGGGCGAGGATCACAACATGGAGCATGTGGTAGTGCCTCGCCATGACATGGATCAGCATGAGCAGGACCCGCAAAACCACGCTGAGCAACTACACCACGATGCCATGCACCAAGACTCCATGCACCATGATCATCTGCACCAGGAACACATGTCGCAGGATGGCATGTCGCAGGACCACATTTCCCAGGAGCAGCTGTCCCAGGAAGAAATTCCCCAGGACGGGTTACCTCAGGAGCACATGCCTCAAGAACACATGCCCCAGGACCATATCCCTCAGGACCACATGGCTCAGGACCATCCAATGGCCCAAGACCACCTGCCGCAAGATCACCTGGCCCAGGATCACATGCATCAGGGGCACCTACATGGGGACATGCACCAGGGACATATGCATCAGCAGCACGACCATCTACAGCAGCAAGAGCATGGGCAAATGGCGGAGCATGAGCAAGATCTTGCCCATGGCTTGCCTCAGGATCAACAGGACCAGCAAGGGCACCAACAGCCACCACAAGCTGACTACGCCCACAATCCGCAGCACCAAGTGGCTCAGCCGCCCCCTCAATATCAGTCTGGCACGCAACCCATGGGCCAGTTCCACCCCCTTTACCACCTTCCCATTCCTGACAACACACCGCCTCGGAAGCGCTCCAAGGTATCGCGTGCATGCGACGAGTGCCGGCGGAAAAAAGTCAAGTGTGACGCCAAATCCGAGACGGGTGAGCATGCTTGCTCCAACTGCCGGCGGGCCAATGCCAGGTGCCTATTCAGCCGCATCCCCCAGAAGCGCGGCCCAAGTAAAGGATACATTAAGGAGCTGGCCGACAGAATCAATCACATCGAGGGCAAATTAGCAAGCGAGGGCAACAGCCACAACGTCGATGCGCTTAGTGAACTCCTCGGCCAGGCGCGTAGGGAGTCGTCGGATGTCTTCGCACAGCCAGGCGAGCCGGAGAACGGTCGTAAGCGACCTCATTCGAGCATCTCGGGTGCCGATCTTGGGACGCCTGCGAGCTCGCGTCAGCCCACGTGGAGCTCCGAGCCACGGCCCGATGCGGGTACACGGACGGAGCGCCAAAGGCCTCCCTTCTCGGTCGATGAACTGGCCCCGACGCCGGTCGCCGGTCGGGCAGAACCTGGCGTTCCGGATGACTTTCCAGAGCAAACCCTGACTCATTTACTAGGAGGCCGCGGTATAGACGCAACAGCGTACAATGGGTAAGTGCCTCTGCCATACACTTGACCGGGGGGTCTGCTAACAAATCTTGTTTGTCCAGCTATCTCGATGTTGTCCACCCCTGTTTTCCGCTGCTCCCTGGTAACAAGGATCGGATGACGAACTTGCTGGGTCAATGCCCGCCGCAGCTACGCGACGCCTTCGTCGAGGCCTTCAATGCCGCCATGCAATCGTTCCCTTCATTTACCGGACCGTATGCTAGCGGCGACCTTGCGGCGGCCTCGCGCTTGATTATGGAGTGGGAAGCGAACGGCCAACCACGCTCATATGTAATGAATCTCGTACGCCTGCAAACGCTGACTCTGATTGCAATTGCCGTCGACAACCAAGGGCCCGCGTCGTTGACCGAAGAGCACGCCGGCCCTGCTAAAGAGTCGATTCTTGGCTTCGCTGTGGGGTTGGCATACAGAATGCGTCTGCATGCCTCGTTGGCCGAGCTGGATGTGGAAGGCGGCATCGATCTGGAGTCGAATGAATGCGTAGCGCAACGCTGCTGGTGGGTGCTGGTCATGCTTGACCGCTGGAACGCCATCAGCACTGCGAGGCCAATCTCCATTCTCAATGAGAGCGTTGTCCTCTTGCCAAAATTGGGCACCATGGCTGGGGACAACGTGTACCAGCTGGCGCGCCTCTCGACGATTATGAGCGGCTTCTCATTGGCGGCATGGTCAGCGCCCAAATCCATGACTGGATCACCTGTACTGAGCTACATGATGCATGTGTCCATGGAGCTTTTCCGGGACTTCATACCGCCGCAGTGTACGCCGCAGGAGTTTCCCACCCTGCACCTCGCGTACTGGCACTGCAGGTTGCTTGCGTATTTGTTCCAGACGCATACCAAGCCCACTGATCTCATGTGGGTATGCAAAGAGTCGGCCGGTATCTTGTTGGATCACCCGTTGCTGATCACACCCCTGACCCATCACTTCTTCTGCTTGACCACCCTGGCGCTGTTGGAGCTCCGCAAGGTCGACTCGACGCGCGACGAGGCAAGCTTGTTTCTCAAAGATCTGCTCAACCGCAGTTCGGCGCCCTCGGCGTGGGATGCCGTCATCCGGGACCGGATCGCGGGGCTCACGAAGCCGTCCACGACGCAGGGGCCCATGGAGGCGGCGGCGAGCCAAGGGACATTGCAACACCTAGCCGACATTGCGACAGCTGCAGAGCTTAGCGCTGCGGAAGCGGAGAAGGAAGCGGAACTCACCACGGCTCCCACTGTCGATGAGCACGGCAGCACCAGCATGGACGCGAAATCCCTCATCCTCAGTGGTTATCTAAACGTCATGGCCGAGTAGAGTCCGGCGCGACATGAAGAGCCTACGCGCATGCTTAGTCCCAAGTCGGCTGCCGTTATTGCGCGACTTGACTTGGCCGTTGAGGCGACGGCGCGGTACCGCAACTCGGATGAGGCGAACTGCGCCGCTCATGCTGGGCTCACCGACTTGGGCTACACGACCTAATATTAATGGCACGAAAGTGCCCACTTGGGTTCAAGCTCGACAAGTTTTTCACCCCCCAAAAATGAAAGGAGGGAGAAGCCGTGATATGGAGAGATGGCGCCCGCCGATTGCCCCTAATCAAAGGCGTCCGATGGCCGCCATAGAAGAGCGTGTGTGTATGAATAGGGTGGTCAGCAAGCCGCAAGACTTCGGTATACGATAGCTGTCACACCACAGCGGGAAGCAGAAAATGAAGGCGTGAGGTGCACTGGCCCAGGCCCTGGCCCTGACACCGGTATGTACTATAGTGTATAGTTGCAACGTACAAAACCAACTCCCCTGGACGGCGTACAGTTTTGCTGCTGCGGAGCCCGCCTTATAATTACGCTGCCGGACCTCGTGCAGGCCCGGTAGAATGGGCGACGGGTGCATGTGCGTGTCTTTTGCTCGCGGAGGCCGGTAGAGTGGTTTACGTTGTCTTTGGTTTTCGTATATATTTTTTTTCTTTTTCCTTTTTTCGCTCCTTTCTTTCTTCTCTCCCGTTTTCAGCTAGCGATGGACGCGCCCGCCCTGCGTGTCCCAGCAAAACCCCGAGGGGCCGGCCAGCTAGTCGAATCATGTGCCCGCCGAGATCCCGAAAAGGCAAGTCGATGCCTAGCAGTAGCCCTGTTTGGGGGTACCTGCTGGCCGGAACGGGCCAACGGACTGGAGGATAACGGGGGGGTTCCCTGAACAGAAGAGAAGAGAGGGTTTGAAGGGCAAAAGGGTTCGGTTTTCAAGGGCACCATCTCTATAAACCGCACCCCATGCTTCCTATACACAAGTACGTACTAAAGGCGTACGATTAGTCTGCCGACTCCTACGTGCGCGCTTTTTTTACGCGTTCTTTGTCAAGCGTGGGATGGCGGGTCGGACATACCAAGTGCACCTCCCCCAGGGTGGAGATAAGATGGTGAGAGTGAAAGGGAGAGCACCGGGAATATTCAGTACTTTAGCTTTCCAACTCTGTCCCCGTTCCCCTCGACAGTGGCTGACTATACATATACGCATCCCTTCTGATATGCAAGTACTTGGGTTACCGAGACTTGGGTGAAGACCTCTAGGCTAGTAGGTAAGTACGTAACGATGAAGGAGTATCCATCCGCCCAACCTCCCTCCCTCATTCCTCTCTCTCCCGAGCCGGGGCGAGCGTTGGGGGAAAAGAGGGACACGGGGCACGGACGGCTATCCGGGGGCGGGGGAGAGGCTTTTTTTTTCTTTTACTCAATTCTCTACCCCCTGGGGAAACAAGATTAAAGAGCGAGAGAGAGCGAAAGAAGCACAACTACCCTTACCCAACCCAACCCCAGTGTTTCTGTCTCGCGCGCGCGCGGATGAGAATGGGCCGACCCGGGGATGGGGTCGCGCGCAAAACCGCGAAAGAAAAAAATCAAAGCGGCCCTAACGCGACGCGGGAAATTATCGTGCCATTGGTGGCGTGGTCTGATGGCAACGGGGGGAGGGGGGGGGAGGCGTCCAACACGCTTATCGGCTTTGGTTTTTTTTTTTCTCTCGCACTTTCATTCTTGCATGTCTCGTTTTCCCTTCTTGCCGGTAATATTTTATTCTCCCTTTCCTTCCCGGCCTCAGTGTGGAATTAAGAGAAAGAGAGACACAAAAATAAAGGCGGAGAGATTGTCGGGCTTTCCGGGGTACGGAGACGGGAGACGGACTGGGAGCAAGAAAATGCCTCAGGGGACCGTGTCATTACACGAGGCCTTTTTTTTTCACCCTTTAGACTCCTCCGCCTCCCGTGTTTTTTTGTACCGCGTCCTTTTTCTCTTCTCCTTTTTCTCCTTCTTCCTCTTTCTCGGCGGCCGAGGGAGGGCTAGAAGCTCGGCTTTATCCATCGTGGACCCGGATTGGGAGAACGCAAAACGCCCAGGGAAGAGGATAGGATCAGGCCGAGGAGGAGCGGACCGGATTCTTTCATTTCCCTTCCTCTTTGGATAAAAGGCTCTCCCCCAAGACCCTTCCCTCCGACTCGTTCCTCCGGGTCTTTTCGGTTTGCTCGCGGCCAATAAAGGACCTTCCGAAACCCCCACCACGTCCAGGAAAGCCAAAAAAAAATTGTCTTCGTCTTCGGCAAACACGGAGGATGACAAGGGGTGGCCCGGCGGCCGAACGACCTATGACGGAACCAAACGGGACTGAGTCAAGCTCCTGCTTGCCTCCCCCCCCCTCCTTTGCCACTCGGCCGGTGCGGCCGGTGGTGCTCTTACATCAGACACGCTACGGAGGAGGGGGAGTCGGCTCTCGGAGGGTTTGGGTTGCCTCTTGCTGGTCGCCGTCGTCGTCGGGGTCCAGGCCGAGCCGGCATCGAACTGCGGCTAACGAAACCAGCCTTACCCCTCCCCAAGCGGCCCGGGAACAACTGATTTTTGACCACTGCAGGTACAGATTAAACCACTCCCCCTAACCCCGCCGAGAGTTTCCAATCGCGTCCACCCTCCTCACCAGCCCAGCGGCGTCTATCCTCACCAGGCCCCATGCTAGTTCAGGTTCGAGAATTGGCGGCCGCAGATGGAAACAGCACTGGAGAAGAAAACGAAAAAAGAAGTAGTAGACGAAGAAGGGGGAGGCGAAGCAGCAAACCCCGTCCGCCATGTCCCGATTTCCTTAACGCCGCCTCGTCCGTTTGTGTCCTTCCTTTAGAGAGCGGGGGGCGGGGGAGCGTCCACCTTCAGCTTTCGAAAGGTCTCTCTCTCTCCATTCGCACGATTCACGGATGAACCCCCACGGGGGAGTGAGGCCACTTCATCATCCATCTCCCCATCGATCGGCCCAAAAAAAGGAGGGGAGGCAACCCGCCCCCGCGCCGTCCGGCCCGACTGACCGAAACCGAACCGACCGGGCGACCACCGAAACGGTACACACACTGACACATACACGCACGCATACGCAAAACGAGGCGGACTCGTGCTTTCTCGCTTCTAGCGCCCTTCCGTTTACTGGGTGGGGAACCTAGTACCAACTCGCCAAGCAAAAGGGCTTCTACTTCTTCATCTTCTTTTCTTGTTCTCCGTCGCGGGCACCGCCGCCCACCTTGTTTGTCGAGCGACTACCAAACCTGGGACGTCAGCCAGCCAGCTCCATCGCGCCCCCCCCCCCCCCCGCCTTGGGATTTCGATAGGCGATGTTTTGTTATTTCGAATCGATCGCGACGTTGCCGACGACCACCCACGAGACACCCATCTCGACCCTGTTTTTTGGGTTTGGATTGGAATCCCTTCCCTACGCCACGACTGGGTCCCCGCGAACGACGTCACTGGGGGGGAGGACCCCAGGACCCCTCCATTGCAATCCTCCTGCCCCCCCCCCCCCCCCCCCCCATCCCCGAGGGGGAAAAAGCATTCAAAAGCATGGAAAGGTCCCAAAGCCAAGAAAAAAAAAACCACCTTCTCCCCGGCGAATCGAAACCAAGGAGTCCCCCCCCCGCCCGAAAGAAGGGAGGCGAGAATAAAGTTCAGCATGGATATGGATGATGGCATCACCAACGGGGGTCCAAGAAGGAAAGAAGGGCTCAGTAGGAGGGGGCCTAGGGACCACCCCTGTCGAGAGTCCCTGTTGATGTCCAGTTGTTGGTGTTGCTGCTGTCGTTCACGCTGCTTGCTTTTGCGGGCAAGATGGGTTTGGTTGGGGGAGGGGGTTCTAGTTTCTAGGGCTAGGGTCCTCTCCTCCCAAGCAAAAAGGTTGGAAAAGAGAGGTAAGGTAGTAAGTAAGTACGTCCGACTACTTGCGCGACGACGACGACGACGACGGAGAAGGAAAAGGCCGGCCTTTTTCGAGTTTCACCCTATTCTACATCTCGGGGCCATCGTCGGCGCACGGATTGTTTCATTCCTGTACGCCAGACGACGGGCGGGTCGGCCGTTCGGCTGGGTAAGTATCCAGTTTGTCGGATGTCCTGACCCGAAGGGGGAGGGAGTGTGGGTGTGGGATCCAGTCGCTGCACAAAAGGACCATGCAAAAACTTGCATGGAATGGTTCCACGATGGAAGGAGGTATCTATCTGTATAGATAGGTCTGTGGAGCTGTCTCTGTCTTTCTCGCCTTACCACTCCTTCATACATACCTACATGTAGGGTAGCAGCTAACTACATACTTACCTACCCCCCCCGCCTTCCTACCCGGATAGGCGGTTCTGCCGTCATCGTGGCGCATTAATCAGGCTTACAACCACCCACGGCGCACACCTGCAGGCGGACGAAAAGAAAATAACGTACGAACAACAAGACGAACCCCATGCTAAGTTTCCACGAGTTCACCTGTCCCAAAACGCCGGGAAAAGGGGGGGGCAACGGATTTGTACTTTGCGAAAGGAGATACTTACGTACTCTCTATTAATCCCACGCCCCACCTTCCATCCCATTGTTCCGTGCCCAGACCGACGCCGAAAGCCGCGCGACCTCCGTCCGTACGAACCACCAGTACCCAAACTGGATCCGCGCCGACCAGGCAAACTAACTGGGCATGTAACCCCCCCTCGAGTAAACCAGGAACCTGCCGTGGGACTCGTATGGATGGATATGACGGGCTCGAGTTCCCCTTGTCTGTATCTATGTGTGTGTGTGTGTATGTGTGTGTGCGTGTGCACGTGTTTTACAACCCCATTTTTTCCCGTCTCCGCCGGCCTGCACCTGCGCGCCTCGTTTTGATTTAAATTTTTTTTTTCCCCTTCCCTCTGTTGTGACCGACCCTATGATGCCGAGATAGCCCCAAGGAGCCACCTTGCACTGCCCCGGGTGCCCGGGGTAAAGCGAGGGGAGACAAAAGCCAAACCATAGAAAAAGACGATGAGAAGAGGAGCAGAGAAGAGATCCATGCCCAGCTGGCCGATCCAACCGACTCCAACGCCCCTCTCTCAAAACCGTGCCGCACTCCACCATCTAGCATATAATAGTACAAGTAAGTAGGCTCGTAGGTGGATGGATACACGGGTGGAGGGACCCTCGCGCTCGAGGCTCCCTGAGCCCTGCTACACCACCAAGGACCACCGGAGTGACTGGACAATATGGTTAAAATGTATAGCATGGAGTAAGTACTACACAGGAGACAGTACTCTCTCTTCCTCTCTCCCTTACCCTCGTGACTTACGAGGAGCCGTGCCTAGTCTGCCGCGTCCGAACCCCCCTCTCACTTATCGGCTGCGGCAACCTTGCACGGACACAAGGACTCGGGTTGGCTGCTTCTGGTAAGCCATCGAGGGCGTGCCTGCGTGCCGAGCACCAGGGCTATCTGTAAGTACGTACTGTTAGTTGGTAGCGTGCCCCTGCTGGTCGGTCCATCCTGCTTCCTGGTCGATGCGGGTGCACATGGTGGAGGGACAGGGGCACGACAGTACTATGTACACAGTAATAGTATGTAGTCGTAGAGGAGGGAAGGGTGGGGAGGGACTCGAGGGGGGGGGGAGGGGGAACATGGCTAGCATGGTACATCTCCTCGGGACGGGATACCACGAGAGATGGGGAAACGGGCCAAGGTGCGGCGAGAGAAAGAAATTTTCTTCCCTCTCCCCTCCTCTGTCACGTTGATGCTTTACTCGCTGATGGTGACGGACAGGCTGTCGGGGTCGAGGGGCATGAGCACATGGCACGCATGGCCTCGCGCGGGCGAAGCGGCCGTGGACCGCCATCTGAAAAGCGCCATTGGCCTGGACCCGATGGGGATCGGCCTGGACGGATGGACTGACCTGGACCGGGGCTGTTTTTGACTGCAACCTGGACCGGGACCAGCTGGCCTCCCCCCCATCGCGCCCATCCCATGCGAACGGCACCGCGCTGGATTCCTGCTCCTGTCGGACTTTTTGTCCTACTCGCTTGGCTCTGCGAACCACTGCGGATCTTTTGCCCACTCGGGACGCTATTCGGACTCCAGCTCGGCCGAATACAGAGGTACATCGCCCAGGGAGCCAGGATGGCCAGCCTGCGAGCCTGTGCCCGGATGCCAAGCTGACACGGTGCATGTCGTCATCCTGGGCGCCGCCGCTTGCACGCGCGCGACTCTCCGTGACAAACCCTGCCCTCCCACTGTTTACGCCTGGGGCCCTGCTGCCACTGCAATTGCTGCGTCCATGGTCCCCGTCATGTCTCGCAGGGGTTTTCCCTCTCCCTGCCCCTGTGGCCCTCCGCGTCCCCCTTCCACCAATCATGAGCCGTGCCTGACGCCAGCCAGTCAGGTCAAAAGCACACAGAGAGAGAGTGAGGGAGTGTGTGAGTGTGTGCGTGAGAGAGAGAGAGAGAGAGAGAACGAGAGAAAGAGACAGTGAGTGATGGGTGGTGCCGAGGACAGGTACGCCCTGCGCGCTCCAATGTCGTCTTGTTTCTTCTGTCCTCACAGGGGGGAGGAGAGAGGGCCTGGGGTGGGAATGCGCCGCGCGCGCGCGCGGCTCCCCAGGAATAACATAATGCGTAAAACAAATGCACCACCGCCGGCCATGACACCGCGCGGTGCCTGCCGGGATCCGACGACGCCATAAACAAGTCTAATGTCTAATGTGTGCAGTACGAAGCGAGCCCCGTCTGTCTAAGCAACTCCCAAGAGATATGTACGGCGCCGCTCTGTAAACAATGCGAATGGGGGGGACCCAAAAAAAGGATCCTCCCCCCATGAGGGCGAGTGTGCCCCCTTTCCCCAGTCCAACGCCCCTCCCCCGTAGTCTTGCTCGCCCGTCCCATCTCGACGTGGTAGTCCTGTACTCTTTATTCCTCCGAGAGGCCTGCGCCCGCCGCCGTCGCCATCATCGTCGAGACAATCCAGAAAAAAGGGGGGAATCCCCTGGAAACAGAAAAACCCGCAAAGAGGATATATAATGCCAGTGAATGCATGGGCATAAGCGTCATTGGTATCATGAGCAGAACGGTAACCAGTGCGCGCGCGCTGTCAATGAAATTTTTGGGGGGCGACCGATCCGTCGCCCGTGTATAATGTCAGGAAGCCCCTCCGGCGGAGCTATGACGCATCCCAGAATACCGTGGCCACGGGATCCGGGGATTCGGTGAGTCCGTCGGCGAAGCTGTTCATCGGCCAGTACGGATCTTCTTCAAACGTGGGCAGACCGTGGACCGTGTCGTCCAGGGGCCCAATGTTGGGCAGGAACTTGTTCGCTGCACCCGCACCTTTGAATTGGTCGAAGTCGAGAGCGTCGCCGCTGCTGCCCGTGAGCAGAGCGCTCTGGCTTTGCGACATGTCGAGGTAGTTGGTGGCAGCGCTTTGCCGGAAGCCCTCCATCTGAGCTTCGCTGAAGGCGGGAATGTAGTCCTCCGTCTCGGAAACGTCGCCCGAGTTCGACGTCAGCGTCGGCTCCGTGGAGCCGAGATCGAACCCAGCAAACGACTGCGTCTGGTCGTAGCTCGACGGCGCAAAGCCATCGCTGCCGAGGTGCTCCAGCCCGTCGTACTGGCCCCAATCGACCGACACAACGCTCAGTCCTGCGCTGTACAGGGGCGCGTCAGGGCCGGGCAGGCCGTCGAACATGTCGAAAGAGTTCGAGTACTCGTACGAGATGTTGGAGAGGTCCAATGGCGGCAGATTGCCGTTCAGTTGCTGAAACGAGGCACCGCTGCCGAGTGAGGGCGACGTCTGTTCCGACTTGGCTGCGTCCTTGGCGCGGGCCTTGGTGGCCGTCTTGCCGTGGAGCAGGTTGTCCATGGAGCGGTTCGCATTGCCGCCGATGCTGCTGCTGCTGCTGTTGCTGTGCATCGAATGGCCACGGCTCAACGAGTAGGGCCCGCACTCCCGCGAGGCTTTGTTATGCCTGTGCGTGGGTTTGTGGTGGCCCTGCTCGTCGAAACTGAGGACGGGCTCCGAGTGGGCCGTGTCGGCACGTCGGCGTCGAGCACTCGAGCTCTTCAGCTTGACCGGGTGGCATTCGCCGTCCGACTCGGACTCCAACACTGTGTCCAGCGTCGGTTCCTTCTTGTGGGAGCAGGTGCAGCGACCGCCGTGGTTGCAGCAGCAGCTCTCCTTGTGGCCGTCAAGCGTCTGCTGCAGGTGCTGGCACTTGTGCGTCTTTTCGCCACAGTCACATTTGACGTGCGACGCCCGCGACTTGCGCATGGAGCGGCAGTGCTGGCATTGCGAAACGGGCCGGCCCTTCTTGTTGATGTGTTGCAGAGGTCGGTCTATTCGGCCGCGACGGAAGCAACGTTAGCAGAGCTCTGACAGCAACAGCCAATGCCGGTCGGCAGCAGAGAATGACAGGTACACCGTGCATCGAAGCGAAGAAAAGGGGTGGCCCCGAGCTGAGAGACGACGCAGTGCACGAGAGATGGGGGGTAGCCGCCAATGGTGCGTTAAGTGCCTAAGGGATTTTGCAACCCCGCGGCGGCCAGTCTTGGTGTTGGCCAGGGGGGCATGTTGGAGCAATAAAAGGCACGCAGAGATCATGGCGCCAGAATGGACGACTGGAGGGGGCATGCGAAGTGTGGTGTAGGGGAATGTGTTTGTGTGTGTGTGTGCGCGCGTATGTGCGTATGTATGGGCGGTGGGCAAACTAGGGGAAGGAGGCATCGAGAGTGCATAGGAGGAAGGGTGCAATGCAATGCAGGGCGGTGCAGCGCAGTGAAACTTACCAGCGTGTTGGCAATTGCTGACACGGTGACCTCGCACACAGGCCTCGCAGGCCCATTTCTCGCCGTCAATCAGCATCCTCGAGAGGCGGATAGTGGCTTGAGGAAGGGTCCTCTCGAGCGATAGTCGCGGGAGGCGGCGGCGGCGGCGGCGGCGGCGAAGCGAAGTAGTCGGGACGGGGGAAAGCAGGCGTGGAAAAAGGCGACTGGTGATGACTGGCCAGCACCGGGTGCAGGAAAGCCCCGAGTTTATTTGGGGGGAGGGGCTTATGACACGGGTGACGAGTGGGCGGCGGGCGCACGCATGCACGCACGCACGAGACGCACACCGACGAAGTGCTGCGTTGTGTTGCGTTGCTTGCTGCTCTGCGGTCGCTGCTGCTGCTGCTACTACTGGGTGTTGCCGTCGAGTTGAGAAGATGCGACAAGAAGAAGCGAGGAAGGGAGACGGGCGAGCGGGCAGGCGGACAGGCAGGCAAGGCGGCCGGGGCTGGCAGTAGCAGACTGGCTGGGAATCCGGCGGCGAACCCCCCAGGACCCGGTAGGGATAGTATTGTATGTATGGATGTATGTGGTGAGGAAAAGTAGGTCTGGCGGCGGCTGCCCTTGACTGATACGCCGGTCGTGTCGCAGGCTGATGAGGGTCAAGGTGGTCGGTCGGCTGGGGCGCCCGGGGGGGTGTGGTGGGCAAGCAACCGCGAACTGCGAACTGCGCCGAGGCAGAGGGGATCAAAGGGCCGAGTACCCAGTTCTGCCAGGAAGAGGGTGCCCCGGGGGGTGGGTGTCGGCCGAGACGAGACAGGAGCTGAGATCAGAAGAAGGCGGTGCAGGTCCAAGTGTCCAGGGCGACGAGGGAGCCAGGGCGGGTTGGCGAGAGTGGAAGCAAGACGATAATAGCTGGCGTATATATGGACGGTCCCCAGAGGCCGGGAAGGAGGAATTAAGAAGAGGTAGGCAGCCCCGACGACAGCAGCTGGATGCCACTCACTATAAGAGAGGAAGAAGATAGGAACGGGAGAGGAAGGACAGGGAAAATTAGAAACAGAGTCAAGTCGGGCAAGACTCCCGACTCCCAGCAACGGGCAACACCACTGACAACGATGGCGACGCGACCAACCCAGGCCCAGCAACAGGCCCCCGGTCAAGGAACGAACCTGCGCAGACTGGGAATTTTGCACCGGTGCCGCGAGAGCTTCAGCCCTGACTGGCACCGACTGGACGACGGCGAGATGGGACAAGGTCCCCAGTGTAATCCGGAGCGGGCAACTTAGGTAAAGTGACTCCAGCAGGAAGAGGTAACGCGGGTACTTCCTTGTACATGGGCGAGACGGGGGCCCGTCTGTCAGCCCCGGCGAGGAGGGTTGAGTGGGGATGGGCCCAAAGGTTCAGTCAGTCAGTCAGTCAATCGCCTCTTCGGGGGTGTGGGTTGTCTGTCTCGCTGTGCCTCTGCTTTGGGAACACGGTGACGGCCGGGGCCAGCGTCGAGGGTCCAACCCGGATCCGTAGATGATGAAGCAGCACCGGATGCCTGCTTCTGGCACTCTCTACCTAAGTCTGCCCCTCCCTACCCTAACAAGAACACGACTGGCCTTATTAGCTCGCCGGGATGCGACGGGCTGGGGGGGAGGGAGTAAAGCGTGCGAGCGAGACGGAAGAGCCAAGCGCGAGTGAGAAGGATTTCTCGAAGTGCAGCCGTCGGACCTGTCGGCCCAAAGGGTTTGCTTCCGCCGCCGCAGCGCGCAGAAAATAGATGGGTGTACGGGTAGCGAGCCAGATGAGTGGTGCGGCTGGCGGTGGATGCGCGCGCCTTTGGGGGGTGGGTTGAAGTGCTGCCGCCGTCGCCGCCGCCGTCGCCGTATGGGGGAGGTAGGGAAACCAGAATCTAGGCAGGTAGTGCAGGTAGTGCCAGATAGGGCAGCTTCTAGCCTGGCAAATGTAGCGATGGGCTGCGTTGACGCCGTGGCGGTAACGGTAGCCGGCACGGCGTATACGTACCGGATGGATGAATTAAGCTGGAGGTACGCAGGTCCAAGAGGTAATACCTATGGAACCTAAGCCCGGCCTAGGAACCTTATGCAGGGTGAGAGCCTCCGGGTAGCTGGGCGGGTAAATGAATAAGACACCTGCCCGGTAGGTACCTGGCGTGTGTCCGTAGCGTCACCTTGTGCGTCTCGCGTACCCGGCCAGGCACTCGAGTCGGGGGGGGGTATGGGTTGATGGGATTGCGGGAGTAGAGGCATGGAAGGGCAATTGGAAGCCCCGACTACATGATAGATCCCGGCCCGCAGAGGAACAAAGAGGTACCTATAGGTAAGGTACGCAAGTCCACGGACTTTTTACATAGGTAGGTCGTCGCGCAAGCAACAAGTGACGGGAGGTGGGCATGGATGGAAGGTAGGTAAGGGGTATGTATGTACTGTAGGTGGTAAGATTCCAACGGTCTTCCTTTTGTCGCAAACCCCCAGGGCGACTGACACGGCGAGGCCTTAGCGAGCCTCGAAGAAAGACGCACCGAGCGAGTCGTCGTAAGGACGGGATGTCTCACGGCCTCGCGTCCTACCTTGCGCGCTCCAACAGGAAGGACGGGCACGGCCACGCAGCGTGGGATGGCGGAGCAGATGCAATTTTGCAGGGAAGATGAGGCGCTCGAGAGTTTGCGCTGCGGCCGAGGGTGTGATGGCCGATTTTTATTAAACAAAGTCAATTCGCACCGGTGCTTTCGGGACTGCCCGTTATTGCTTCGACGGACGCAGAGTCTGAATATCCAGCTACCCACATACGTGCTGAATCATGTGCAGCCAAGTCCCATACTTCTTCCCTCTAAGTAGTTTCCCTCACGTCTCCGTACGACAGTAACGGTAGCGGCAGAAAGGGCAGGTAGGTAAGTATCTATCTATTCCAATCGCACGCTGCTGTTGCTGGCAGGTGCCCGTGTTCAAGAACCAACCTACCCACAAAGGAAAGGGCAGACTCGTGGTGGGGTGGAGGGGAGGGTCGAATACGTCGTCCATGATGGAGAGGGGGTGTTGAGAGTGACTGGAGGACGAAGGGGGGGAAGAGGATCCATGGATGGATGGATGCACGGGTGGACGGGCGGATGGATGGATGGATGGCTGAATGCGAACCGGCCAGGCGGGCTATCGCGCATTCTCCCTTCATTCGCCCATTCACACACATCATACATACACATCCATGACCTTCCCTGTTCTTACGCCCACTCGCCCGCTCTTACACCCAGTCACCCGTTCTTACGATGTATCATTCCTCGGGTGCGCGTGGCCAACGCCAAGGGGGGCGCAGAGAGAATGAGAGCGAGAGAAAGAGAGAGAGTGTGTGTGAGAGGAAGAGGGGAAGAGGATAGCAGCTACTAGAGTGGGAGGGGGAGGGGGGAAACGGGGAGGGAGGGTTGAACTTGATCCATCTATCGGCATCGCGCGCATCGTGTTCTGCCGCAGCATCGCATTGCGCTTCCCAGCCCTGGCGCAGCCCAGAGAATGGACTTTTGATGTACGTATGTAGGTAATTCTTATTACAATTCCTTCGCTACCCGCCGGAGCCAAGGATTGGCCCGCAGCGGCTGCTCGCAATCCATTGGACTTCCACAAATCTTGTCGCTCTCGTAGGGGGGCCGGTGGCTGGCACGGTGCTCCATCGCGAATGGCGCTGCGGTGCCCCAAAGTCCACTCCCACTCCTAGTCCAATACTCGGATGAGGAGAAGTGGACGTGTGGGTTCTACTGCCCAGCTCCGTGCGTACGGAGTAGAGGCTGGGTTTGCTGGGGTCCCCGTATCCTGCCGTCACTGTTACGATGGACAATTTTCCACCCGGCGGGATGCTTACGTACTATGGAGTCGGGGGAGTCGTAGAGCCACGGCGGGCAAGACAAGAAGAAGGTCATCCATAGCAAAAGCTTCGTGAATTGCGCCGACGAAGGACCATCCCCGCCTGTCTCTCCACCCGATCCCCCGGGACGTCTTGTCCCATTCGACCGTGGCCTTACCTACCGCATGCGTGCTAGTTCCAGGAGAGCCTGGCAAGCACACGATCCTGACAATCCGGGTAGAGCAGACAAACACTGCCACCAAGAGCTTAACCTGCATGCATACGCGCTTCGGTGAGACAAAGCGTTGCAGTGAGGGAGCAGCAGCACAGCGATAGCCGCATGACAGCAACCCCACGTAGCTATAACTGCAGGAGACCCTCCCCGGAATTGCCTAGCTACTTTACCTCATGTAGGTGTGTAGGCTCACCTGGGGACCTGCTGGTGAAATGAGATGCGGCACTGGGTCATGGTCGTGTCGCCCGTTCATTTTACCTCGACAACTATGTACGGTAATGAATGCCACAAATGCATAGCCACGATGGCCAAGAACTGGATGGACAAGGCAAATTGGAGACCATCTCACAGCTGCAGGCAGTACTTACCTTATCCCCCATCGTGATCGTAACCGCTATCTACTCATTAGTCCGTGAATATCTATATTGGGAATTACTAGCATCCCTAGACGATGTACTGGGCGCGAATGAATGTGGGGTGCCGACCCAGTCTCTCCAGTCCACATCCATGGAGACGGACTCGAAGATACGGTGCTGGCGTGACCTGCAGTACAGGTTCGCTACCTCGCAATACAACTTGGGGGGTCCATACCAGAGCGTAATGCCTAGCCATCCCCCCGCGGAGACCATGTGCGAACTTGGTTTGACTTGGGCTTGCCGTGTCTTGGAACAGACAGCTTCCAAGGCGCTTTAATGATCCTTGGATACTATGTGTCTTCCTCCCTACTTTAGATGTACTTCTATGTGCCAAGTACCGGTGCAGGTATTTCCCTGAAGCTTGCTGACCGACAAGTACGCAAGCCACCGTACTTGGGGCCGGCTCCTCCAGCACGAGCAGTCATCACCCCCTCCTCTGCGGAGTCAACCAGCCAGCCCTAGTTGCCCTACAATGCACACCTGTCATCCATTGTGTAAGTGTCCAGGGCGCACTGCTTAGGAGATCGTCACTGCTTTGGCACGGCCCACAAGTGCGTACCAGGTCTGGACGATGCTGATAGGGATGCAACCTGACTGGGAAAGCCGTCCGTCCGCCTGTTCGTGGTGTTGAGGTACCTACTATACAGGACCTACCTGTCTATCTATTCCCATGTGTGTGGGCATGCGCGCGCGTGAATGTGCTTGCGCCGGACACAGCTTCTCTACTTCTCTTTCTACATACCCTTAGTAGTTCCCCCTCGTCGTCAATTTTTCTAAATTTTGGGTTCTCCGTTTCCGGCCTATCCATAGCCCTGAAAATCGTGGGGTTGCTTTGTTCAAGGTAACCTTGACTTGTGTCTGCCAACAACGTGGCTGAACGACAGACATCCCCGTCAGTCCCGGGATATACATCCAGACGAGACAGACGGCACGGCTACCAAAACAACTCAACATAACCATACGCTAGGCAGTTCCCAGATACCCAGGCCACAGATACACACAGTGTTTTGGCCATGTGGCTTTGGGCCGATTCTCAACACTACGAATACAAGCCCGGCGGGCCGAGGGCTCGCCAACAGGAACGGCTTCTGGCGGGCAAAAGCGTCGGAAAGAAACCAGAGCGTGCTGGCTTGCCACCCAGAAGCATGCCACGCTTTTCGCCAATCTGATCGTCACCGAGGCTGCCTTAGCTCGGGATCAGCGAGAGGCTGTCCGACCACCACATGCAGCGACATGTTTTGGATGGTAATGTCAGCTCTGTGTGACCGGCCGACCATCTCGCGTGGCCATGATGGCGATATTGGGCAATTCGGTCTGGCCAGAGGACCCTGTGCACCCAGTAAGCCGCAGGCGGAACTGGTCAGGCGATGGCGGTCTCCGTGTAGGACGGGCGAGACGTGGTTGCGCCGTACTGGCACATTGTACATGGCCGTCGACATGTCGGGCCCGTAAGGTTGTTTTTGGAGGCGCCCCTCAGCCAGACCCGGGGGTTCAGAAACTGCATTTGTATGCCGTGAACACACCCAACCACATCTGGTGCGACAATACATATGCGAGACAAGACGCCAAGTCACCCGGTGCCCGTCGCTGTCCGAAGGGCCAAGCGTTGCCTGAAGGGGGAGGCGGCCACCCATCGCTGAATTCCGGCGCGGCTGCCGAGCTGCCACCAGTGAGGAGGAGGGGAAGAATGCGCCAGCGGGAAGAAACGGTTCAGTGGCCCCCCACGAGACGTACAAGATAGATCCACGGATGGGGGGCTTGCGAACGGGAATGCGCGAACCACTTGCCACCCCGCAGAAGCCACCACTTTGGTTCTTACATGCTTCTATCAGGTCAGGAAATCCATCATCATTATCTATCACACCCGAAGACGCCGCCATCCATCTCCAGCCATCGGCGCTAACAGCATCGTCGCAAATTCCCCGGCGTGATTGGGCCGAGCTGGTCAACCTGCCATGACGGGAAACACCCGCAGGACGCCATGGAGCGTGCCAACAACGGCGCCTCCCCCCCTCGCCTCTGGCGTCTCGCCCTCTCGCCCCTCCCCAGCCGGCACACACTGCTGCCGCCCGGCACTCGGTCGTCGATCGACAAGGTCGCCGCCATCCGTGCCCTCGACCCCGTGGACAGCGTGGGCAAACACCCATCCATCGCGTCGACCTGCCGTCTCAGGGCGGCTGTGTGTGTGGAGAGTGGGTAGTTGGATGCCCCGTGTCCAAGGCCTAACTGACTTCCAATGGGTGCCAGTCGGTCGGCGCACCCGAGGACAAGGCATGTGTCGTCACTCGCCGCCCCGCTGTTGCTCCCTCGCCGACTTACTTCGTCGTAGATATGCACGGCGGGTGTCGCGAAAGGGGCCGCCTTTGCGTCACGCTTTCCAAGAGGGCGGGAGGGACAGCCAGGCAGGCATACGGAGTGCATGTACGCAGGTAAGCAACTTAGTAAGTATCATGTAAGTACGTAAGCAGCGGGTGCCAGGAGATGACTTGCGACATACTCGGCACACGTTCTTCCTTCTTCAGCTTCAGTCCATGCCAGCTCGCCCAATGGCGCCCCCAGGCGCGCCTATAGGTGAGGAGAGATGAGGCGTTATAGCCGTAGTATCGAATGTTCTTCATGAAGCACAAAGCAACCGCGGCATTCCCCAAAAGGTCTGGGCTTGGCATCCCGTAGGCCCAAGCTCCCCCAGATGATACAGTGGACATCAATTCAGGTACAGGGAATATGGGGGGATGGATGGATGTAAGGAGTCGGTCGGTGTTACAGCAGTTGGAGTGCCGATGTGATACTCGATCTCTCCGAATCCTCCGTCGCAACTCCCTGCCCCAGCTAGCACCTCAGCACCTCTTGCGCGTGTACCTACTACCTGACCTCATTTGCGCCTTTGCTCCTATCCGTCCCCTTCCCGCATCCCGATCACCACCGCTCTCCAGCCCCCCAGCGCAATTCTGTCCGACCCCATGACGCCGGCAGGTTCAGCTCCCAAGTCAGTGCCGACCGCGCAGGGACTCGCGCCGCCATGTATGCTGACCGACCTCCCAAGGCCGACCCATGTCTTGTTTCTAGGCGCCGGCGCCGTCGGGTGCTTCTATGCATCGCGGCTGCATCATGTAAGGCCACACTGCCGGGCAGGCGGCCCGTATGGCCTGCTTCGAATCTGACGCTACGGAACAGCCCTCGCATCAAGTGCACGCCTCGCTCACGGCGCGCTCCAACTACGCGGCCATCGCTGAGTCGGGCGTGACGCTGCAGACGCACAGCTTCGGCGACTACACTTTCCAGCCCCATGCCGTCTTCCCCTCGGTCGAGGCCGCGACGGCCGCTCCCCACGCCTGGGACTACGTGGTCGTTACGACCAAGGCGCTGCCCGACCGATCCGACGAGGCCGCCCTCATCGCGCCGCTCGTGGGGCCCGAGACGTGCATCGTGCTCATCCAGAACGGCGTGGGCGTCGAAGCGCCCTACCGCGCCCGCTTTCCGGACAACCCCATCGTCAGCGCCGTTACCGTCGTGAGCGCCGAGCAGACGCGGCCCGGCACCATCCGGCAGAACCGCTGGACGCGGATGAGCCTGGGGCCGTACGGCGGGGGCCTGGGGGGCCAGGTCGCGGCGGGCGCGACGGCGGACGCGCTGGTGGCGGCGGGCGCGCAGCGCATGGGGGCGCTGGCGCGCTGGTGGACGGCGCTCGGCGGGATCCGGGACATCGAGACGCACACGGAGCTCGAGCTGCAGACGATCCGATGGCACAAGCTGTGCATCAACGCGGCCTTCAACCCGGGAGCCGTGCTGTCGGGCGGGCTGGGCAACGCCGACCAGCTGCGCGACCCGGAGCTGCGCCGCCACCTCGTCGGCGTCATGCGCGAGATCTGGGACGCCGCCCCGGCCGTGCTCGGCCGCCCGCTGCCGCCGCACGTCGCCGACCCCGACAAGATCGTCCGCAGCACCGAGCGCAACGCCGGCGCCAAGCCCAGCATGCTCCTCGACTGGGAGGCCGGCCGCCCCCTCGAGCTCGAGGTCATCCTCGGCAACCCCCTCCGCCTCGCCCGCGCCGCCGGCGTCGAGATGCCCCGCCTCCAGAGCGTCTACGCCCTATTGAGGAGCATGCAGGCCCAGCGGGACGCCGCCAAGAAGAAGGCTAGCAAGCTGTGAGTGGGCGCGCTGCGGCGCCGGCCCCCGGGCTCCGTGCTTCTATGCCGCTGGTGTACCGCTCCGTTACGTTGGCCTGGGGCGGCACCTGTATAATATCCCGGAGCTCACTCGGCATACTGTCTTCCACTGACTCTGGAACCTCCCCGTGTACTAGAAGAGAGGCCTGCGTTACGCGGAAACCGTATTCACGTATCCACCATGTATTATTACTACACTTATCATGAGCATTGACCTACCTTGGCATGATGCGTCGTACTACAGCTTGGGAGTGACGGCGGTGCTTGACAAGCACAGGTTGCCTTGGAAGCGGACTGAAGTGGCTTGGAGCTCTCGCGAGGCGTTGTCGTTTCACTGTCGGCCCGTCATCCGCTTGGCCCTGCCAGATACTACTCAGTAGCCTTGGGGCCAGTCTTCGCCTTCCTGACCACTACCGACTTGGTACGGACGGTCGCCCTGGTCTTGTGCGCGTCGATCCCGGCCGGCTGGCTGTGCGGGCTTTTCTTGGACCGCGGCCGGCGCTGTTGCTTCGTGGGGCCCCCCAACCGGTTGGCCGGCCCGGACGCGGGAAACGGATGCGCCGGCCAGAATGTTTGAGCCGGACGGTGCTTCTGGGACCCGGGCCCGCGGGGCCGCGCCTCCGCCGTTGCCGCCCGGGTGCCGAGGCGAGTCACCTCTTCCTCGAGCCGGGCGATCCGGCCGTTCAAGCCAGCCACGTACGAGGCGAAGACCTGGCCGACCTTGTCGCTCAGCTGCGCCGTGGCCGCCTCCATCAGCTGGCAGATGGGGTCACCGACGGGTTCGGGCTCGTCGATATCCATGGGGTCGAGCTCGCCGGCGGCATCCTCCGGCGTCAACGCCATGACGTCGGCCGTCGGCTCCTCCCCCTCCTCTTCCTCCCCCATGGCGACGTCGGCCCACATAGACTCGTCGATGCCCATGGCGGTCGTGGAGCCTGTGAGGATGTTACGTGCTCTGCGGATGGGAGGTAAGTGGGAGCGGACCTGTGGTTAGCTGCCTTTCCAGGTTGCTCTCTGCGACGATTCCTGTCCGTTCAATGCTGGTGCTCGCCTCCCAGTTGTGCTGTAGATTGCTGCATGCCAAATCTTCCACCGCGGCACCGGTAGGAGATATTTATAAACATTTCTCGACAAAGCTAGCAACTCCTCTTTCCCTCTCTTTATGGGTGTATTCCCCTGGGACCTGGCGGGCTAGACCGCTGTGTGTGAAAGCAACCGTACACAAGGCAGACAAAGACCAGGGTCGCGTCTCTCGGCGTGGCAGACAAGAAGCCGTTTTGACAAAGCCCTTGTATAACACGGGCGTCTGAGAAAGCTGTCAGGGAACGGCATCTAGTCCTTCACTTCAGCACCCGAACAACAATGAGCCAGCAGCATACCGAACCCTTTGTAGCACTTCATCAAAGGTTCCTATTGTTTTTTTTACTGCTTTGAATTCAGCAATGCCGCGAGCGTCCTGGTGTTTCTCGTGAGGTTACGTGGTTTAGCCGCCCCGACTCCACGGTATACATTCAACACCATCGGTCATGGGGAAACATGATACGCCTGGCCATGCGAATGTGGCTTAAAACTATGGGGGCGGGAGACACGGCGCCTATCAGCCCTGACTAGCTACTTAGGTGCACGCCCAAATGCTCTTTTGCCTACTGAGAAGGGGGGGGGTTGGGGGGGGGTTGTTGAAGAGTATGCGGCAGCACTTGACAAAGAGGAGGGCCGGGACCCCTCTCTCTCTTCTAAAGGTCTACACTCAGTTGCATGCGTGACAGGGGCAGCTTTGGCTGCTCAATGCTGCAAGACATCGTCCTCAAGTGTAACTCGCTACCCGGTGGATGGGGCTGAGCAGCGATGCACGGTGATTTCAGCACACCGCCACTGCCACATCATGAGAAGCTATTACTGTTACATCGTTGGCCAATGTCCAGAAAGAAGATTCCTGACGTGGCCGTGTCCAGAGTTCCCTGTCCATGTCTCTGAAAGTGCCCGAAGATACATGTGGCAACACACAGCCCGAGGTTGGGAGGCTTGATGTTGGCTGGGTGGCAGCGGCTTCTTCCGAACAGGGGAAGCAATTCGACGTCATAGGCGACGGGGGTAGTAAGGCTACACTCACCCGTCCGTCCACCACGACAGAGAGGACCTGTCGGACACATTCTGTTGCCACCGGGGACAAGTTTTCGCGCGTGCTCGTTGGCTTTCCTACCCTTTCCAGCCCTTTCTTCCAGGCGGACGGACACACGGCACCCACGAGATCCCAGGCACCAGGGGCTCCGGTTCGGCCGAGAGCCGGCGAACAACTTCGAAGGGGACGGACGGGATGGGATGTCCCATCCGCAACGACTCAACAGGTGTCTGCTATTCGTCTAGGTCGGCCGCCCGGGGCCGCCTTTCCCCCATGCAGCGACAGCACCAACACCAGCACCAGCACCAGCACCAGCGCCAACATCAGTCAGTTGCTGGTGGCCAGTCAATGGTGTGTTCCCTGAGCCGGAGCATTCTTCCGTCGGGCAGAGTGTGTCCCGATCTCTGGGGCCGCTATTTTGGTGAGATGTCAGGCAAGCAGCCGTTTGGGACTGGGCGTCTTTTCTCGCGCACGCCCACCCAGCAGGATCATGGGTTCCGCATGGGAGAGCACAGGTGGTTCTGGGCCCGGAGAGACCGTCAATCATTGCCTGAACGGGTATAAAACGAGCGGAACAAGCAGGATTTTCGTTGTCGCAGGACAGGGCTTTTCAGTGACTGCCGGATTGCCATCTGCCCCGTAGGGTTCGGACGCGGTTGGGGTAGGACGAGTGGACAAGGCCACCAAAAGAGACTGGAGCAAAACACATTGCCCCTCGAACCGCCGCGAGGAGCTGTGGCTGTCGAAGCTTCACACCATAAAAGGGCCCTCCCCCGAGCGCGCGCACGGCCGAGTCATCTGTCCCGCGGCGGTCGTCTCTTGGTCCTCGTGGAAATGCCACATGCCGAAAAGGAAGAGTCATGGTCATTGGGCCGAAGACTGAATGCAAGGGTCGTCCAGTTTCGAGCAGCGCCCCCCCGACCCCCTTTCAGGTCCCATAAAATACGCTTGCTGTAGGATGAATGCACGATGACCACAGGAGCCGCATCCCCGGCCCTCGTGCCCCCCCGAGCGGCAACCATCACATATAGTACATAGGCGACGCTGGCTTCTGTCAGAAGCACGCCGAGAAAGAAGAAGTCCAGAGGAGGGGGCGGGGAGGGGTGACAAGGGACGCCAAAAAAAAAAAAAAAGGTCGGCCCAGCAGCGGTTTCGGTTGATCGACATGGCAATTCGTGGGTTGCAGTCCCGACTTGTCGGTTGCGGGAACCTCGACTGGGTTTTGCCTGGTACATTTCCTGGTGCCGGTAGCAATAAAACCGGGCCGACTAGCTGCAACATGATGCGTACCTCTTGGGGATGGGGCAATCGAGATTTGCATTTTCCCCATGGTGGAAGACAAGCTCTCTCCATAGCCGCGTCTCCTCGTCCCACTACAGAGAAGGGGGGGAAAAGTGAGAGAGCGGCTGGGTGGCGTGCAAGACGCCGACCTTATAACGTTTTTGCCCCTTGCCCTATACACAGTACCACCAGCATTCGCTGCTCAGCATGGTTGCATGGTTGCCAGTCTGCCCAGTCCGAGGGTCGTACGCATCCAGCCATCCGCACCGTCAGCCAGCATCCCACGGGAATTGAATCCCATGAGCTGCCCGCCATTGGCAACGGCCTACGCCGTCGCCCATCATCTCAACACGGGATTGTCCCTCGGATGGGGATTGGACACTGTTCCCCCACCGTGTGCCACACTACCAGGGAGCCCGGTACATACATGCCTTATACGGGACGAAGGTGTTCAGACTGTGAGTTTGCGCGGCATATGGAGACGTAGGAAGGGTCGAGGTATGGATTATCTGGAAAATTCGCCACGGCCAGGGTAATGTGTCTGGGACCCTGTTGCTCTGTCAGACGCAGCAAGGTACCCGAGGTTCGGGTTTACAGACAGCCGTTTGGTCCCCTCGGCCCCCCCCCCCCTCCTGTCTTCCGGAGGACGAGAAGGATAGAAACAGTGAGTGAGTGGGTGAGGTGGGCGGCTAGATAGAGCGGCCGGGCGGTGTTTCATTTACCCAGGTGGCTAGGCTGCGTGTGCGTTGAGCTACTGTACGAATTACGTGACTGTATTCCTCTTCAGTAGCCGCGGGTGGCAGGAGTGCATCCACCCCGTGGAGGTACGATCGCCAGCACGGGCTCCACGGTTCAGCTTGCGTACTTAAGTACACGAACCACGGCGAGCGGGCGCCGCCAGGAACAGGGCTGGCTGCCTGCAAGCCACCATCGACGACTGTTCTGTGTACCGTAGGCACGAGGACGCCCATAGGCCCTATGCAATGCTACATGCAGCCTGATCCGCTTTCTCTGGGGCGGGCGAGCAAACGAACGGGCGGCCGGTGGGACAGAGTCAGTGAGAGAGCCCTGGAGAGAGGGAGAGAGGCGAGAGAGGCAGAGTGGGAGAGAGGTTGGGTTGCTAGGAGTGGGCAGAAGAGAAGACAGCACAGCGTGAGGTCCATGTCTTGATGGGATTGATCCCTCTCCCTTGCCCCTGCACCCCTGGTACTTACCCATGGCGATTGTACATTGGAATCCAGAATGGTGGAGGCTGTCCAAGTGGGCACGGGCAGACAGAGAGCTCTCTCTGCATGGAAGGTCGGCAAGCTGGACCACAAACTGGAAGCACGCCACTCACTTCCCATGCCTCCGGGATCGTACCTAATAACCCCATCGTCCCATCAATCCTTGAGGCGCCCAACTCGTTATACTCCGGGAGCCAAGAGGCGTGACACATACATATAGGTATTCGCTGGAGGTGTGCTACACTTTCTAATGTTTCGAAACAGTTTTTACCCACCCACCAAAAGAACACATCCTTTCCAGCTTATATGGATGCAATACAGGGTTTGTGTCGTACCTCTTACTTAAGGCAAAGCCGTTGAGAGTAGGTAGGTAGGTAGCTGGAGTACTGATATCTGGGTATGTATTACTCGAAGTACCTCATACTGTACGTTACCTAATTGCTGTCTCTCCCATCCCCGTACGAATAGCTCAATACTGTGTAGGTGCTCTTCTTACCCACACCCTATCCATAACATCCATATACTACTCAGAGAGTCAGACAACTTCTTCTGGTAGGTAGGTACCTAGATAGACAGATCCCTACTACTGTGGACTACTACTACTACTACTACTACTACGAACGGATGTACCTAGCTCTTTCTTGGCTTGATCCCTGCCCTACTTACCCGCCCACGTACCTCTTTCTCTCGGCGTAGGTACATACTTACGTTACATCCCACGTACATGGGATGGTTCGAGAGCCGGGCCTCGATCGCTTTTTCCTTGGCTAAACACCGATGGGATCCCATATGTGTGTGTGTGTGTGTGTATGTGTGTGCCTGTCTGCCTATGTGATCGCCCTGAGCCGGCTGTGTGCAGTGCGGACGGCCCCAAAACGCACCTGCCGAGTAAGCTGGTTGAACAATTATTAGGGTGTATGTAACTTAGCTGATTGATTACCAAGTACATACCTTCATGTACCTACTCCGTACAATAGGTAAGTATCTACTACTGCCCCTAGCCCAGCTGTAAGTTGAAGTAACAAATCCCCCTCCCCCCGGACGCACTCCCGCTTGCCGCACACATACGCGCGCATTCGCCCCCCCCCCATCTGGCGTACCGCACCATCGATAGTACCGACCGACCGACCGCCCGTCCAGCCGCCGACCTCACCCCATCTCTCACACCTCTTCCTCGGGCCCTCGTTTCTCTCCATCATCACTTCCGTAGTTTTGGCCACCCCGCCAAAGAGGCCTCGTCACCCGCACCTCCCTCCACCACCACCACCTCCCGGCCGCTGCCAAGTCGCCCTGCCCTCCCTGCACGCCCCGTGTCGCCTCGACTTGTCTCTCCTCGTCCCGCCGTAGGTCTATTACGTCGACGGGGACCCGGCCTGCCTCCGCGAGCCCGAGAACTCTATTTGGCGTCAGGTAGCAGCGGCAGATGCCCAGTCTGTTCGGTGCCCAGCAGCTCAGCACGGCATATCCCAGACCCTCTCCAACGCCGATCGCCCTGCACACCTAGACGGACCCGGGCGACGAGACACCACGCTGGCGACCGGTGACTCCCTTCACCTCCATAGAGCCGCCCGAGGGCTCCCGCGAGGCAACCTCGGACCTTGGGCAACGTCTGGAAACTCGCCCAGGTGACACGGGTAGGTACCTACGGCCCCGGCATCGCCACCCAGGAGCATGGAGTCGCCAATCCAAGATGTCGACTGCGCAGACAATCACCCACCAGAGGCGCCGCCGCACGACACCACCCAACCGCCAACCGAGCAGTCACAGCTGTCCGACGCCGGGGACCAAGGAGACGCGCCACCCCCACCCGCCGAATCGCAATCGTCGCTTCCGACGGACCCTCCGCCCCCCGACGCCCACGACTTCGCCAGTGGAGAGCATGGTGCCGTCCCAGAGGGCGCCGCTCCCACCGCCCAGGAGTCTGCTCACGACGCAGAGGATGAAGACGTAACACCGCCTGCTCGCCCCTGGCCCAGTCCGCTGGACACCACCTCATTCCAAAACCCCTCCGCCGGATTGGCATCGGCCGCACCCTCTTCGTCGAGCCAGGCCTCGGACCATCAACCTGGTCACGGCAGCACCGCCGACCCTGCCGATCGCGTCTTTCCCATCCGATCTGTCGTCAGTGTGGACAACTCCGCGACGACGCCCTGGGCCCGGTCCTCGGGGGAGTTCGAGTACGGCGGCCGTCCCGAGTCCCGATTTCGTGACAGCCGCCACTCTAGTGTGTCACGCGGCGAAAGCGAACATACCAGCGCCCCCGGCATGAAACGTGCCGACACCATGCCGACTTCGGGTGGCGAGAGAAGCAGCAGTGTTGGCGGTCCGAGGCCCGACAGGGCCAACCGGAAAAGCGCCCTTTCAGGTTCCATCTCGGTGGGAAGCCCGCAACCTGTAGAGTACGGACGCGCCGGCGGTTTACCAATGTTCAACGATGCTTCTTCGGTCACCTCGAATGACAGCGCAGCGCCCAGCGAAAATGCCTCCTTTCGCAGTAAGGACACCAATTCGACACGTCCCCGCGCCGGCAGCGAAGCCAACGAACCTCTCGACGAAGACTATGTGACAACGCGTTTCAGGCACGTTGTGACCGAGGAAGGTCATGCTATTCTCACAGGCAGGGATGGAACTCTTCAGCGCTGCGAGGATGAACCGATACATACGCCCGGCGCCGTTGTAAGCAATCCCCGGGGCGCTTTACCCCTCGCGCCTCGAACGCCGATTTCATGACTTTATGATATTGGGTCAGTGCTGACGAACTGAGCTTTTAGCAATCCTTTGGTGTCTTGGTCGCTGTGAGGGAAGATGCCGAAGGCCGTTTCTCAGCCCGCATTGTTAGTGAGAACTCCAAGCGCATCCTGGGTTACACGCCGCAGCAGCTTTTTCGCATGGAAAATTTCCTCGATGTGTTTAGCGAAGACCAGGCGGACAATCTCCTGGACCATATCGACTTTATACGCGACGACGAAATTGACCCTGCCCAGAACGGGCCCGAAGTCTTCAGCATTTCCATCCGCCCGCCCAAGCAGAGGACTGTCAAATTATGGTGTGCCATGCACATTTCTCCCACGCACCCCGACCTTGTGATTTGCGAGTTTGAGCTGGAGGACGACCACGAGTTTCCGCTACGCGCCGCCGACAATATGACGCCGCCGGTGCCCGAAGACACTCTGAACCAGAACCCGACCCTCGAAGAGTTTAACGAGAGTACGGAGGTGGGCAGCAAGCCACTGCGGGTTCTACGCAGCGCACGCAAGCGACGAGGAGAAGCTGGCGCTATGCAGGTCTTTGACATCATGTCGCAGATCCAGGAACAGCTGGCGAACGCGACCACCCTCGAGAAGTTCCTCAAGATTCTTGTCGGTATCGTCAAAGAGCTGACGGGCTTTCACCGCGTTATGATCTACCAATTCGATGCCGCATTCAATGGCAAGGTCGTGACGGAGCTGGTTGATCCAGCGCACACCCGGGATCTCTATCAGGGGCTGCATTTTCCAGCCTCAGATATTCCCAAACAGGCGCGCGACCTCTACAAGGTCAACAAAGTCCGGCTTCTTTACGACAGAGATCTCGAGTCCGCCAGGCTTGTCTGTCAGACCCTTGAGGACCTGGAGGAGCCATTGGACCTTACCCATTCGTACCTGCGAGCCATGTCTCCCATCCATCTCAAGTACCTCAAGAACATGGCCGTACGAGCATCCATGTCAATATCCATCAACGCTTTTGACGAGCTATGGGGCTTGATCTCATGCCATTCGTACGGGTCCGGGGGGTCGCGCGTGGCTTTCCCCATCCGCAAAATGTGCAGGCTCATAGGGGACACCGCATCTCGCAACATAGAGCGTCTTTCGTATGCCTCGCGTCTGCAGGCCAGAAAGCTGATCAACACCATGCCGACTGACCAAAACCCTTCTGGCTACATTATCGCGTCGTCGGAGGACCTCCTGAAGTTATTCGATGCTGATTCGGGCGTGCTGGCGATACGCGGCGAGACCAAGATCCTCGGCAGGATGGAACAGTCCCAGGAAGCGCTTGCCCTGCTCGAGTATCTCCGGGTCAAGAGCTTCACTTCGGTGCTTACTACACAGGATATCACGACGGACTTGCCCGACCTGCGCTATCCTCCAGGCTTCACCGTCCTGGCAGGAATGCTCTATGTGCCGCTCAGCAGTGGGGGCCAGGACTTCATAGTCTTCTTTCGCAAGGGCCAGATCAAAGAGGTCAAATGGGCAGGTAACCCATACGAAAAGATCATCAAAGAGGGCACATCCGCCTACCTTGAGCCCCGCCAAAGTTTCCAAGTCTGGCATGAAACCGTTGTTGGCAAATGCCGGGAGTGGTCAGAGGAGCAAGTTGAAACGGCGGCCGTCCTCTGTCTGGTCTACGGTAGGTTAAATGCCGTGGAGATTATACGTTGTAGGCTGCTGACTCTCGGACAGGCAAGTTCATTGAGGTGTGGAGGCAGAAGGAGGCAGCGCTCAAGAGTAGCCGGCTTACTAGGCTGCTGCTGGCTAATTCCGCCCATGAAGTCCGAACACCCCTGAACGCCATCATAAACTATCTCGAGGTCAGTATCTTCCGCTCTGCCCCGCTGGGCCCAGCGATCGCATGCTTGCATTCTCTTCCCGCCGGTCGTATACGGGGGGGTTTTGTTGACCATTCTTTTGTGGACAGATCGCCTTGGAAGGTAGCCTCGACCAAGAAACTCGGGACAACCTCGCCAAATCCCACTCGGCCTCGAAGTCGCTCATTTACGTGATCAATGATCTGCTCGACTTGACCAACACAGAGGAAGGCTTGGAGCTGATCAAGGACGAGATACTCGATCTCCCAGTGTGCTTGCAAGAGGCAACCGAACCGTTTAAGTCGGATGCCAAGAGGAAGGGAATCGGCTACGAAGTCATTGAACATGTGGGTTTGCCGCGCTGGGTCCACGGTGATTACCGCCGGGTACGCCAGGCCGTTGCGAACGTGACGGCAAACGCCGTGCAACATACGGTCAAGGGCTCCGTCAAGGTCGAATACTACGTCGCCGAAGTCGCGGGGAGCAAGATCCGGCTTGAGATTGTTGTACAAGACACAGGTCGTGGTATGAGCTCCGACCAGCTTGATGCGCTGTTCCGGGCAATGGAGCAGGTCGACGCCGACGAACCATCGCTGGAGGATACCGAGGAGGAAAAAAAGGAGGACAAGGACGCCGAGGGGCGCGAGGGTCTGAGTCTTGGGCTTGGCCTGGCAGTGGTGGCCAGAATCGTACGCAACATGGACGGTCAAATGCGGCTCAAATCAGATCCGGGCAAAGGGACCCGATTCGTTATCCAGCTACCGTTCGAAATCCCCACCGATCAAGTCATCGAAGATGCACAGGGAACGAAAACCAAGGAAGAAAGCACCCATTCCAGTGTGCCCTCGGTCTCGAAGTCGATGCCGCCCAGCCAAACCGGCGAGCTCACTCTGGTCCAAAGTGGCAGCTCGACGACCAACTACAAAGCACCGAACGCGCTCGGGGAGCGTCGTACCATGGACGAGAGGGACAGCATCAGCAGCCTGAGAAGTGCTGCAAGCAAGAACAGTGCGATCAGCAAGGGCAGCGCGAGGAGTAATGCTAGCAAGCAGAGCAACAAGAGCGATGCCGATCGGCTGATAGATGCCATCCAGTCCCCGCTCGCCATCGGGGACGACAATACCGAGGCCGAGCCAGCTCGGCCTTCCCAGTCGTCCCATGCTGACCGTTTCCCGAGCAGTCTCGGATCGTCGCCCGGTAGGCAAACAGCGTCAACAGGGCTGGCGCAGCATGGCCAATCTTTACGGCGCACATCGACGGATCCGAACCCGCGGGACATTTCCAAGGCGCATGGGGAATCCGAGGTGGTCCAGCAGCCTGGCATGCACCTGGTCGCCGACAATAAAACCCCAATTCGACCGGTCAAAGTACCTGATGAGTACAGCGATGCTCCGTCAGCCCCCCAAACTGGCCCCGAGTCTGGCGTGTTGTTTGAGATACCGACATCCCAGTCCGAAACACAGCAGGCTACGCCCAAACAGGCGCCGGAGGGCCCCACAAAGCTGCGTGTTCTCATTGCTGAGGACGACCCTATCAACATGAAGATCCTTCGGAAGAGGCTCGAGAAGGCGGGCCATACCGTTACCCATGCCGTCAATGGAGAAGATTGCGCGAGCGTCTACAGCGAGGGCCCGGATTCGTTTGACGTTATCTTGATGGACATGCAGGTAAGCAAGGCCCATCCTAATGGGGCATTGGCTCTGAATTATCTACTAACTTTTGTCACTGTAGATGCCCATTGTTGATGGATTAACGAGTACCAAAATGATACGGGCGTTTGAGAAATCAGAGCACTGCCAGGCCCTGTCGCCACTGGCGCGTCCTTTGGGCCGGACGCCAATCTTCGCAGTCTCTGCGTCTCTCGTGGAAAAGGAAAGAAACACGTATGTGGATGCCGGCTTTGACGGCTGGATCTTGAAGCCCATCGACTTCAAGAGGCTTCACACTTTGCTGGACGGTATCCAGGACGACGAGGCACGGGACGCGTGCCGATATGTCTCTGGCCAATGGGAGCGGGGCGGCTGGTTTTTACGCAAGAACGAATCCCAAGCAACCAATGCGCCGGGGGCAGCAGCTTCTGATGTAGCGCCCCATACCGAAGCGCCTGCGGACGAATCGGCCCCCGCAGATGCGTGATGGGGCATTTCATGTTGCTGCCATGAAAATGAAGGCAGGCCATCACTGCCGCCGGCTATACGATGATCAAGCAGCAGTTCCCTGCCGGAGCGCGGATTCAGCGTGGCCCGAGGCAGGCAAAGGAGACTGCGCCGGTGGGCGGAGGATGAAGCAGCGGGAGGGATGAGACGGATGAAAGTTGGAAGACAGCAAGAGTACGGCGCACGCCTGCCCCCTTGTCGCAAGGCTGGCTGCCGTGGCTCGACCTGTCTCGTAGAAGTGTAGGGGGTCGACATGCGGATGTGGGGGGGCAGAAAAGAGGCCGGGTGTCGGCGATCATTTTACGGCGTTCCGGACGGGAGTTCCGTCGTCGGGAAACGGGTCCGAGTCTGGTGTTTCCGTGGCTCGGTGCTGGGAACTAGACTTGGGTGGGAGGCGTCCATGACAAAGTATACGCATTGCATGGAGTTCATGGATTGTGAGAGATATCCCATTTTCATATATACGGGCCAAAGGGAAGAGGAATCGGGAATTGCTGGCGATGAGCCGCATCCCCTCCAATGTCTCATTTACGGGCCAGGCAGCAAACACACACGTCGGCCGCTGGGGCGCGGTGTGGGCCAATTCAACAACACAAGCAACAAAGAAGCCCTCATTGTGTATGGCGTGGCCTCGGTCATTCAAAATGTCACCGGTCTCGACCCAAAGCTCGCCAAGTAGCATTACAAGGGTATTCGTATTCGTCTATATACATGAGTCGTTATTACATAATCAAGCCGAACCATCCGTATGCATGGTATATCCAAGAAAGGCTCCGAACCGAGTTGGGTGGCGGAGTCGTGGGTGTGGATAGGGTGAAGGGGGCTTGTGTGTGTGTGTGTGATATGCCGGGCGTCTTGGTTTTCGTAAATTCCGAGTTGGCCAGCCTGATGCCATGATGTGATCCCAAAAACGCCCCAACCCCGGTGCGCCGTAGGAGGGAGAGAGAAACAAGTCGTGTGCGCCGCGTCCCTTATTGGAGAAGGATGGTCCCCATATCCTTGTTCTAGCCCCGTAGACGGAGGAAAGATTCAAAAATGGCAGAGGGTGGCCGCCTCGTCGCTGCGCAGGCGGCCCAGAAACCCATGGCAGGGCGGCCAGAGCAAGTTTGTTCCCGGGCATCCATGGGGAGGAGGGAAGCGGGCGCGCGGGGCGTGTCGTCGTATGAGCCGGGGTGGGGGATTTCCAGGGGGGTTGGACTCTTGGCTTTTCGGGTTGTTTTGTTTTTTTTGGAGGGGGTTGGGAGGAGGGGCTCCCGGAATAAAGCGGGCTGGGAGCGAAAGCCCGGTGAGCTTGGCAGCGGAAAGCTCTTTTGGGATAGGAGGCTGGAGAGATAGGGAGAGAGCTGGAGGAGGGACCAGGTTCATCCATCCGGAGCTAAGGGGGGGTTGAAGAAGCTTGGGTATAGCACTAGCAAGTAGCAGCAGTGGCGGCGACGGCGACGGCGGCGGCGGCGGCAGCAGCAGCAGCAGCAGCAGCAGCAGCAGCAGTAGGAAAGCAACATGGACCCCGAAGCCCATGAGATCGCATGGCGGCAGCCTAACCCAACTGGCCTGGAGCGAGGGCGGAATAGATGCTACCCAGATGTAGGTAGGTAGGTAGGTAGGCAGATCCCCCGCTGGCCGTCCCCGGGCAGAGGCCAGGGAGGTTGCGAGTCGAGACAGGTTGCGGAAGAGGTAATACGCCGGCGGAGCGGAGGATGATATGAGGGGCGAGGGGGAAACGGGTCAGAGGGGTGAAGGGAACATCATCCTGTTTTTTTGAAAGTTGTTCACCACCTCCCACCCTTTTCCTAGTGGCGGCGGCTGTGGTGGTGGTGCGACTCGGCCATCTCGTCCTCGGTGCTCGTCGTCTGGCTCGTCGTGGTGATGGAGCCCTGCGTCCGCGCGATGTGCACGAGCCGGTAGATGCCGAAGGCGACGGCCGCCAGCACCAGGAACAGCAGGATCACGATGATGGCGATGACGTCGTTGCGCTTCATGCTGGGCGGTTTCCGCGGGGGGGTGGGGGAGTGTGTGTGTGGTGGTGGTGGTGGTGGTGGTGGTGGTGATAGAAGAAGAAGAGGTGATAGAAAGAGTCGAGGTCCTATTACCGGAGCTCGAGGGAAGGTGGCCTGACTTCTCTTCTCTCTCTATTCTCTTTCTCTTTCAAGAAACCCCCAGCAAAAAGTCGGGGAAAGGGAAGGTAATGATATTTCCAATAACAAACACGTACAGGTGGGATAGAAGGAGGGAAAAGAAGAAGAAGAAGAGAGGGGATGACGGAGGAGGGCGGGGTGGCATCTATCTATCTCGTGTGAAAATAGACGAGGCTGGGCTGCCATCTCACATACACACCTCACTCACAGCAACTAACTACATACATCCAAAGTTGGCATCTACATACGAGGTCGGGGTGCGGCGGCAGGGCGCGTGTAAGGCGGCCGGCGTCGTATGGGCCCTGTCCATGGTTACGTGGGAAAGGTGGTGGTTGGTGGTTTGGGCGCAAAAGAAAAAAAGCTGGGCACAACCCGTCTTTCCCGTGCAACTCCCCCCCCAACCACCCCCCCACCATTACCCCCGGTTCCCAGGATGGACGCGTTCCCGTGTCGTTTCCCCCACGTTGATTGGCCCTACGCCCGGGTGCTACAAGTATGTACCTGCTTAAGTACATACCTGACGACCACGATCGGGGGGGGGGGGGGGGGGGGGGGGGGTTGTCGTCGTCGTCTTTATGCGGATGTTGCTGAGCCTGGGGGGCTTTCCGGCCTGGGCTGATGCGGGCAAAAAAGCTGATGAGCTGTCAGATGGGTCCAGAAAGCCGCTTGGCTCAGGAACGGGCGGATCAGATCAGACCAGACGGTCAGTGTCCGGTCTCCCGGTTTCCCAATCCCGCGGCGGCAGTTGTCTGCGCAGGCGTTGCGCACATACGTGCTTTACGCACTCTCTCTACGTGGGTACGGGACGGTGAGACGGGAAAACCATGAACAGCATACCGGTTTTCACCCCCTGTGCCCCCCCCCCCCCCCCCCCCAATCGTGAAGCCGTCTTGCCTCCCACATCGCTACAGCAAACAGGCAAAAGGGAAAGAAAATTAAGAAGAATGGCGCCCCAAGCCAATCTGCCATTGCATAATGGAACCGCCAATCTCAGCCAGCCGACTGTAGATGAATATTTTCTATTGTACATCCATAAGTGGGTTTTGACCAGTTCGGTCGCCAGCTGCCCTGCATCCCCCCAAGTTTACAGATGGAGCCTCCCGGGGAAATAAAAACGTGCGCGTATGTAGGCTGCCCGCGCGGTGGTAAAAATAGACCGGCATCGATGGCGCTGGAAAGCAGAAGGACCCCCGAGGGCCCCGGCAAATGCCCATTTGTACTCATTCACCTGCTACCCAGGCATCGTCGTCGTCGTCGTCGTCCCGTCCGTAGCCATTACGCCTTGTCGCTCTTAGTCTGCTCGGCGGCGGCCTCGGCGGCGGCCGTCTCGGCCTCGTGGTCCGACGTCGTCTTGACGATCTTGACGTGGCGCTCGTAGAAGCGCAGCATCTGCTGCGGGCAGCGCGTGTAGATGGCCTCGGTGCCGTGCTGCGTCTTGTTGCCGTTCTTCCACGTCAGGTACACGACCAGCTTGCCCGTGTTCTCGTCGTGGCAGGCGTCGATGGACGCCACATGCTCCTCCCACGAGCCCGCGGGCGGCTTCCAACTCTTCTTGGCGCCCGCCGCGCTGGCCGGCGGCGTTTCGGACCCTGGGTGGCTACCGCGCTTTATGCGCTTGCCGCTGGCCGGTGTGCCGCCCGCGGCCGGCCGGCCGCGCTTCTTGCTCTTCTTGGCCTCGTCCGTCTCTTCGAAGATCTTATCACGACCACCAACCGACTTAAGGTATTCCGAGAGGATCTCGGTTGCGTTCTCCCTGCGCACGGCGCTGGTGTCAGTATCGCGGCGCCACAACGACGGCGGCACCCCCCGGGGGCACCCACTGCAGATTGTCCTCATCCTCCCAGGTCTGGTCCGCCTTCTTCTCGTAGCCCTCCCACTTGACCTTGTACTTGATGTTGCCGTCCTGTACCACGTGGGACAGGATCTTTTCGACCACGAATTCGTCTTCGTCCATCTCGTCATCCTCGTCGTCGTCCTCGTCCTCGTCATCCTTAGCGCCGTCGCCATTGAGGTCGCCGATGACGGGCTTCTCGTCATCCATGTCCACCTCGGCGTCCGACTCGGCCTTCTTGGGGGCGGCCGAGGCCCTGCGGCTGCGCGAGGTCGTCTTGACGGGGGGCGGGGAAGGCGCATCGAAGCCCGCGCCCGAGTCGGACATTTCGTCGTCGCTGATGGCTGGTCGGGCGCGCTTTTCGTTAGTCGATCGTCGATCGAATTTGCTCCGGGGTCCGGGGGGAGGCACGATGCGTGGAGCGACGACGCGGTCGCGTGCAAGATGGTTTGCGCGCCCCGCGCGCGCGCGCACACACACACACACACACTTACGCGTACGAGCGCACCGGCTGTCCCTACTCACCTGGAGGCATCTCGAGGACACTAAGTGCGGAACTGTGGGGGATGCGAGATTGCGTGTGTCCGGGGGGCCGGGGGATGAGGCGCAAGCGCAGCGTGGAAGAGAAACACGGCGTAGAGGCTGAAGAGCTGGGTGTAAACGAGGCGTGGACGCGATGCCCAAGCGCGGCGAACTAATTGGCACCTGCGTGGACTGGGAATACATACAGCCGTTGATTGATGAACGCTGGGGGGCCAACTTTGTGCCACTTTAAGCCGACAGGCGGTCAGTGCTCCCACTTTCCTACCTCTCCAAAGCCTCCAGCTCGCAGCACATGGAGAACAGCTGTCGGAGCTGTACCAATACGGATGGGATGGATGACACTGCCTGTGAGAAGCTCCAATGGAGTACGTGAGTACATGTACATATCTAAACTCTTGTACTATAGGATGTAAGTGTCCATCCATCCATTACACAGTAGGAGGACATTCGACGCTTGGGGTGGGGGTTACTGAAAGGCCCCTCATTACAAGCCCAGTATTACTATGTACATAGTAGTAGCTCCGGGATGTACTTCCAATACTTACGAACTTCCAACCTTCTGGTACGGATAGGTATATACCTACCTAGGTAGATACTAGGGTCCTACCCGTCAGCCCATTTCCATATCAGCGTCCGAGTGAGGCGGTAAGAAGAAGTGGCAGTCCGCCACACAGCTCACCCGTTCGTTTTGTCTGTGGTTCCCGTAGTTCCTGCGGCCTCGACAGGCTCTCCGCCGCGCGTAGAGACGGATGGAGTCGAAGAACGGGCCCGGAACAACCCGGTCCAATTGACGCATCTCTCGATGGTTTCCCAGTGTCCGCTGGATTCTACACAGTACTTACGCCTTCCACCCAGTTACCCAGTCTCCAGTACTGCAACACTACGGGTACGCGCTGCGTAGAAGAAGAACCAGTCAGGCGAGCCAGACTGCCTCAGCAGGACCTCGGCGAGAAAGCCACAGAGCAGTCCGCCTTTCCACTGTTAACATGGACGGCCGTCCTCATGGCACCACCACCCGAACAACAACAACCCCTGAGCTTATACTCTCCACAAAACAAGCTCCCCCATCGAACGAAATAGGCATACGGCAACAAGGGTCCTGCGAGGCCCGGCTAACCACGCTGTGGTTCGGTACCTGTATCCCGTGAGCCCGTGTACGCGCTGCTGTGCACGCCCAGTAATACACGCCTATTGGTAGCTGAAATTATGAAGGAAGCTATCCATCCCCTCTGCACGGCCGCCGGCAGAAAGTTGTCATGCCACAAGCGCAGCAGTTTCGTTGAGTTCAATGAAAGGGGGGGGGAAGGAGAGAGGGTGGGCACTATTCAACTATGTACTTACTTTAATGTATTAGTGTGTTCCACAGTCGACATTCATATAACGGTACCGGTGGTAAGTGAAGGTTGGACCTAAGGTAGGTTGATGCAGATGCAGCTGGGCTCACCCCATCCCCCATCCCCCATCTCCCATCTCATCCACCTGCTGCCCAATACGTCAGCTTCATCCGGTATGTACCTACATACATAGTATGTACGTCTCACTAGTTGGCTATTCGCTGGCTAGTTCCATGTCAGTTGCTCAGCCTCAATAAGAAAAGTCCAGTAGGCGACGACAGGGTGAGGGGCCAAGGAAGTGGGGGTGCGCAAGTACATAGTCGTGGAAGACACACATGGCCTGTAAGAGGTACTGAGGAGGTTTGTACAGTATCCCATCCCATCCATACCTCGGGATGCATTAGCACGGTCAGAGGGGGAGAGATTAGGTGATGGGAATGGATTGTGTTCAATTCAGGCTGCTACCAGCTGCCCGTTAGAGGGATGGATGGATGGATGGAAGGAAACATGGGAACAGGGAGACAGACGGACGACTCCGGTTCGCATAGGCACAGACCGACGGGTTCCAGTTCGTTCCTACTGGCTGCCCGTGTGCGGATCGCTACATGTAATTATGTATGTAGGTTCGTACTCCCACCGCTGGCATCCACCATTTATGTGCTTGGCCTTCCATTCCGTCCGTCCATTTATTATCCCCTTTCGGGCCCCCAAGTATGGAAGTACCAACCTATGGATAGGTAGGTAGGTACCTTATGTACTGTTGAAACCTATCCCATCCTACCTACTGTACTCGAGTATATAAGTACATACCTACATAAGTAAGTAGGTACCTAACCTACATACTTACATACTGAAGTACCTACCCCTACCGGCGTCTTACATGGACTGGAGAGGTTACCTATGCTCATATGTAATACCGCGGTGCAAAAAGCAGTTTGGCGCGCGAAAAGGGCAAGCGCGCCTCCCCCAACTCCCACCGGGCGCCCTTTCTCCACCTGGACACGGACTGGAGCTCGGGTCGATCCAGCGTTAGGTTGGTATGAATGGATTGCTGCACCGTAGGCAGCCCCTGGATCCATACATTAGCACTGGCATCCACCATCCCTACCTGGGCGTACAACTGTGCAGAGCATCCATACCTCTCCCTCTCTCTCTATTCCGAGGAAAAAGCAGAAGAAAGGAGACGCTGCTCCTCACCCCCCCCCCCCCCCCCCCCTAAGGCAAAAACTCCCTGTCTCTACTTACACAAGGCCGTGGTTTCTTCCTTCCCTTCGATCTGGGCTCCCGCCCTTCCTGCATCGCCCGCCCGTCTCGTAGCCTCGCTTTCTTCCCTCCGTCCTCGTCCGGGCGCCAACATAATTTTCCTCTGCCGCCCGCCCCATTCCTCCCCTCAATCCCTCATCCCCAATCCCTTCCCTCCCCCGACAAACGCCCGCCGCCAGACCGAGCCCAAGTTCTCCTTGCCGGATGACTGCGAGCAAGCCCACACGCGCGAGTGCGAGACTGGAGTGACGTTGCGGATGGAGAGAGCTCGCAACCAGGGCATTGCCAGAGGCCGCCAATATCTGCTCGTCGACCGCGCCCTCGAACTCGACCTCGATCGCGCCCCTGTATATACGAACCCCGTTGTCAGCTTATGACCAGCGACTGAGCCGCCATGTCGGACGCCGGCGAGAACGGGGCCAAAAATGAGTCCCCCGCGCCCCCCAAGGCGAGCGCCGCCAAGGACAGAAACTGCCCATATTGTGGTCAGGCCTTTACATCCTCCTCCCTGGGTCGCCACCTCGATCTTTACATAAAAGAGAAGAACCCCAAACCCTCGGATGGCATCCACGACGTCGCCGCCATCCGGAAGATGCGCGGCACCATTACCCGTCGCCAGCCACGAGGCTCGTTGGCTAGGCGCGATGCCTCGACGCCAGGCACGCCCACTGCTTCGACGCCGACGACCGCCCGAAGAAGCCCCGGCCCCAATTCCGCCGCCCAGCGTGCCTCGATACCCAAAGACAACCAATTTGTGGCGGACCAGGCCGCCAAGTACCCCTTTCAGTGCTCGTGGGAGGTGACGGGCGTCATGAACGACCTGCCGTCGAGGAACGGGAATCCTGCTGCTGTTGGCCCTTGGGACGAGCAAGCCGGCCAACCGGTCAGGAGGCCAAGTCTTCCGTTTCCGCAGCAGCAGCAGCAGCAGCAACGCTTCCCGGCCCGCGCCGCCCAAAAACACCAGCTTGACTCACGGTACAAGCTCGCCGATGCTATCGACACGGCCAAGGCGGCCGAGCTGGCCCTGCGCGAGATGATGAGCTCGTGGCGAGCTGCCAAGTCAGTCCATCCGCCCTCTTCCCCATTTCTTTGCCAACCGACCTACTGACTATGGAGCACACGCGCACACAGGCATCATATCGACATGAACGCGTTGCCGTTCGACTTCGACCCTCTCGCCCTCGACTTCCCAGCCCTCGCGCTGCAGTGTCTCCAGCCACCGCCCACACTCTTCTCCTCCACGCCTCACCCCACGTCGACCTCGTGGTCAATACAACCACCCGCGCAAAAGCAATACGAGGCTCTCGAGGTTTGGTTCCAGGAGGAGTTCAGGAAATGGAGGGTCGCCTGCGCCGCCGCTACCACGGCCGTCATCGACGACCTGACGTATCCTCCTACGCAGGTTCAGCCACCCGTGGATTTGTGTGAGAGCGTCAAGAAGGCCGAGGAAAAGGCAAAGGTTCTCGAAACCCAGGTCAAGGAGCACCTCCAGTCCACCTACCAGATGTGGGAGCAACTTCCGGACTCGCGGAAGAGCGAGCTCTGGACGCTGGAGTTGGCACGAAGTGTCGGGCGGCGGCAGAAAGAGGTGGAGAAGCTCAAAGAATCTCAGCATTTCATGACGCAGGAGACAAACAACCTCAAAACGCAGATCGGGGAGCTGTCGCATCTGCAGCAGCCCCGAGAATTTCGCGTCATGCCCCCGGCCACGGTTCCTTTCGAGCCCGCTGCCGTGTCTTATTTGCTGGAGCTGGGCCTCAAGGTCAATGGTGGCATCGGCATGAACCTGGAGGACCGCCATCTCGACGTTGGCACCCTGGTCTCCCGCGCCATCGAGCGCTGGAAGAACGTCGTCACGTCGTCTCGGGGCCCCGGCATGAGCCAGCAGAGACCTCTCGAGCTGCCTCAGCCCCCGCCGCCACCTCCCGGTCCTACAATGCATATTTTCCCCCTCCAGCCTCCTCCTTCCCAACCCAAGCCGGCCCCGCCGCCCAGCACGGCGCCCCCTGCCGTGACGCAAGATGCTCGATCTTCCACGACAGGCACGGCCACCTCTGCATCCGCCGCCAACGACGATAACAGCGATGAGGATGCGGATGCGGAAATGGACGACGATGATAGTTTTGCACCGCCCATCGGCACGGCCGCCGTTGCCAAGGCGCCACCGCCGCAGCCGGACGCGCAGCAACTCGAGGTACCCAGAACTCGAGGCTCTGGACAAAAGCCGGCGGGCCAGCAGGATACCAGCGCGAACCGGTCTGCGAGCGCTGGCCGTGCTGCACAAGGTGCGGCTGGTACCGCGCAGGGACAGGGACAGCGGAGCCGGTCTGCTGTGGCAAAGACGGATTACGGTACCCCCGTTTCGGCTGCCGACAACACCAACGGCGACGACCCTATGTACATGGACTAAGATAGTCCAAGGTTGAATAGCCAGCATTGGCCCGAGGTGTATCCGTCAAAGTATTTCATCTGTGGATGGCCCGCCTGACCTCTTCACCTGCCAGCACGGAAATAATTCTGGGACTGCCGTGGGCGTGGCATTGAAATCAGGCTCCATCCCTTGGGGAAGGCCATGTATATCTGGTCGTTGACCAAAAAGAAAGCACCAGATCGCTACTTCGGAAGCCCCTTTACTGAACCAAGCCGCCGCTACGATTACCGACTGGGAATTTCTAAACAAGCCACCACCCACCGTTCTTGACCATTTTCGCGTAGGATACCAAGAGCCAACAGTACGCCCATGACTCGGGGGGGGGCAGGGGCCACAGGCCAGTGAGGGCCTCTATGCTGAACATGGGGGGACGCATAGGGTATGGGAGCCGGTATCAGCATCAGATTTTGCGGATACAGCGGTGTTAGAATTTCTTGTTGGTGTATAACAGGCCAGTGCTAGTTGCAGCAATACAGGTGTATAAACCAGACCCGAACCACCCACTCCTTTGCTATGTTGGTGAACTGCACCGAAGTCTCCAGTTGTCTCGCTGCTCACCATCGGCATGCTTTTCCCACCTTACATCAAGTCGTCTATCACATGGAGATTCAGAGCGCACTGGACAAGGTCCCGGCTTTGGCAGCTCACAAGGCGCGGTGGCGTTCAAGCGCCCCGCGGCTCTTGCTTCGGATCCTCCTGAAGATAGACTTCGAAAGGCGCCAACGCTTCTGGGTGACGGCCGTCCGGTCCGTGGGTGGCGGAGGTGTCAAGGGCCATTGGCCATTCTCGTCCACCAGGGTTGACGCCGTCGACAGGCGCCGGCTTGTCGTCTGCTCCAGCACCAGCCTCCGGATCGCGTCGTCGAAGTCGACGTCGTCCCGGAGGTCCAGCAGCGGGTCGCGGAGGTAGTGGTACTGCCGGGCCAGCTGCTGGTAGAGCGGGTGCGACGCGTCCACGTCGGCGCCCGCGGCGCCGACGGTGCCGACGCGGAACATGGCGTGTCGTCGCCGGAGAGCGGGCGGTCTTTGGGGTGACGTGGGGGGTTCGTGGGAACCACGGGTGGGTTGTATGGGAACCAGCAGGCGGAAGGAAAAAGAAGTCTGCCGTGCCCCCCCTTGCGAGACCTGCACCACTGGCCCAAGGGGTTCGTTCTATCGGTTCCTTTACCTACTTATGTATTGTTCCCCTCGCGTCTTGCACCGAAGCCCCCCCGGCGTGCCGACCAAGATGGCCGAGCTGAAGACGGCCAGGCCCCGGCGGATAGGAGAACCTTCCACGGTAGTGTACACCTAGATATCACCCAACACCGAGGATTGAGGCCGTTTAGCTGCCAGCTCCCCGAAAACCCATTCGAACCGCAAGGTTTGGAAGGAGTCCTACGACACCGAAAAAAAAAAAAGATCTCTCTCCCCCTTGTTTCGTCGTCGTCAAGCCGTGAATCTCACCCTATCTGAGATCCATACGCGTGGAACGCAGGGACTGGGCAGAGACCATTTTGATCACAGATACATGTGATGAACCATGGGGAAGTTCATCTGGTATGAGGTTTAGAAGATTCTTCCTGAAATCTAGGTTTCTATGGCCTTTGGGGGTTTACGTGCCCTGGAGGCTCGCTTGATGGTCGCACGTGAGCTCAAGGTTTCTCAGATGAGCCTGTTTTTATGATTGATGCTTGATGCTTGACACGAACCGGTTTGCGGGCATAGAACCAACGCGTGGTATCTAAACCCCCCCTTCCCCCTAATATGATATGTGAAGAGATGACAGGCATTGTACTCGTGGGCCCGAAGCAGGTAATCCCAGACATGACGGTACGGACAAAGAAAGCCCCAGATTGCTGAGGGGGTGTGATCAATCAAAGGCCATAAAGCAGACTCCCCGAAGAATAGACGCCATGATATTCCCCTCCGTCAAAGCAGGACATCCCTCCCATCCTGACACGCTACGGCCGCCGAACCAACGAAGAATCCACGACGTGAGGTCAAACACATCATCGCATTCCCTCGAACCGTTTCTTAGGGTTAATTTGATCGCTCCTTTTCGGCATCCTGAAAAAGGCATTTTCTCGCAAGCCACATCGCTGACTAGCAAGGGGGGTTCCGAGGGAAACCCAAAGCAGTACCGCTCTATCACCTCGCTAGCGGTCATCTAAGGTCCATCCTAAGGCTGTCCCTCGGTTTTCCTACCCTATAACAAATCAACCCCTCCCTCTTTGTGTCCAAAGTCAAGTCATGGAGAAAGCGCAACAGGAGGCCCGGTGTCGAAGCCTCCCAAGACATGGGCAGTTGTGACTGTCGGTACTGACGTCGCAGACCTCACACCACCACCACCACCACCACCTTTCCGGCCTCGTTCGAGATGAGCAGGAAAGGGCAGGGGGCCAAATTCCCGCGGAGCCGCATCGCCCACCCTCCCCCTCCCCTTTGCCGGGTGTAAAACTACCAATTTGAACCCCAAAGGAGGAAAGAAAAACACCATAGTGAACTGGCAAAGCCCCAACGCTTGGTGGCGGCGCCCGCGGGGGTGCCGCTCAAGTTGATGACGATCCGCGACATATCGGCGCTGACGCGGGTGAGCACGGCGCGAGAATCATCCGCTTCACCCTCCTCCTCCTCCCCACCCTCTTCCGAGTCCTCGTCTTCCCTCCGGGGAGGGTGCCTCGACCCCGACGACGTCGATTTGCAGCTCGTTGCTCCGCGGCGGCCGGCGCCCGGGGTGCGGGATCCCGGCGCGGCCCCCGTCGGCGGCCCGGCTCTCGCGGCGCAACACGACGCCGGCGGCCCGTCGACATCTGGGGGGACACCCTCGTGACCCGACGACTTGGGTCCTACGGCGACGCCGTCAACTCGCCGGTGCACGCCTTCCTGGGCGCGCCGCGACGTTGCGCGTCGTCGTAAGCCTCAACCCCCGGTCTTCTCAATTTGATCCCCTCGGTATAGCCCCCCCTCGCTCTCTCCCCGCTACGCTTCGTGGTTCCGGCCTTCTGGCCCAAGGATAATCTGAAACCCGGCCCCCCGACACGTACTGTACCTTGATTACGGGGGGTCAGAGGATGATCGACTGACCCTCCACGATGGGAGTAGTACAAGGGCTCTCGCGGCGCCTGCTGCGCGGCAACCACCCCTCCTCCCCCCTGGCGCCGTTCTCGGCCGCGAGGAGGCCACCGACTTCCCCGACCTTCTGCCAACGCCCGCCTGCCGAAGCGGCGGGGGTGGCGAGGGAGAGGAGGGGGAGGACACCCTTTCTTTGAAGGGCCCCGTGACAGTCGATCACTTATCAGCTCCGCCTCTCTCTCTCTCTCTCTCTCTCTCTCTCTCTCTCTAGAAAGCAGGACTGGGGCGGTTTCATGTCAAAACAGTGCATATGGAAGCACAGGACGGAAGTCAAGCACCAGTCTTTTCAACGGTGTCAAGCAAATTCATGTTCACCACACGGACTGCCCAAGGCAGGCGGGGGTGGGTAGCTTCTTGGGGTGACATTCTCATACCACAGTCGCATCGTCCAACGACAGGGTGTGAAGACCGCTCTGCGGGGGCGCAGTCAAGACTTGTGGTTTACTAACGGGTCATGTCATGTTAGGAAGCTGGGTGGCGGCCATATGTTGTTTATGTTGATGCCAACACCGTCGATGGGCCGCTGTATGAGTAGCAGATCTCGACACGATGCATTCGGGTCTGGTATACAAGCCAGCCAGCAGCTTGGCACAGCGTTCAGCATTGGTTGATGATCGGTTCCATACCAAGCGAACAGATTTATCCCAATATGGCCCGGGAGAGTAAAGAGGTCCATAAGGCAACCAGGCTGGCACATTTCAACTCGGATTGGAACGCGGTTATGTACAGGATCCCGCGGAGCCATTTTCCACGGCTCTCTATTTCTTCTGCTCCTCCTTGGGCTCCTCGGGCTTGGGGGTGGGGAGCTTGAAGCTGTCGGGCTTGCGGTCGGCGCCGGGGCCGACGGGCTCCCAGGCCGAGGAGCCGCCCTCGAAGTTGCGGAAGGCCTGGGTCAGCTCGAGGGGCTCCTGGACGACGCGCTTCTTCTCCTCGTCGTAGCGGAGCTCCGTGTAGCCCGTCAGGGGGAAGTCCTTGCGCAGCGGGTGGCCCTCGAAGCCGTAGTCGGTCATGATGCGGCGCAGGTCCGGGTGGCCGACGAAGAAGACGCCGAACAGATCGTAAACCTCGCGCTCGTACCAGTTGGCGCCATCGAAGAGCGGCGTGATGCTGGGCACCGGCGACGCCTCGTCGGCGTACGTCTTGACCCGGATCCGCGCGTTGTGGCGCACGCTCAGCAGGTTGTACACAATCTCGAAGCGCTGGTCCCGCGTCGGGTAGTCGGCGGCTGTGACGGTGCTGACCTGGGTGAACTCGGCGGCCGTGTTGTCTGCGGGAAGGGGTGGGCACGGATTGTGTCAGCTAGCCGGCTCTCCGTAACCAAGTCTCTCGCGCTCTCTTGCTCTTCCCAGCCGGCCGAGGGGGGAGGGGAGGGCCCCTTACACTTGAGGAAGGAGAAGACGGGGATGACGCCCGAGGGGGAGATGTAGATGCACAGCTCGTCCTTCCACACCGAGAACTGCTGGATGTACTTGGGCAGGCAGCCCATCAGCCACGAGCCGTAGCGGTGGAGGTCATCGGCCTTGGACTGGTACTTGTCGGCGGGGTTGACGATGGGGGCCTTGAGCTCCTTGGGGTGGTCCCGGGGCGCCTGCCGCATGTTCTTCGCGTTGGCGGGCATGGCGATGGGGCGGGCGGCGGCGGCGCTGAAGCAGCGCACATTGCCCGGCTTCGTGGGCCGCAGGGCCGACGCCAGGCCGCGGCTCCGGCAGAGCTTGGTCGCCATGGTTGGGGATGCGGGCGAGGGGCGGGGAGAGGGCGGAGTGGCGGACCAATTGGTCGTGCAAAGGGCGGAGGGGGGGAGATTTTACTGACGTCGAGAAGAAATGCCGACGTCGTCTTCGTCGCCGTCGTCGTGGTGGTTGTCCCGGCCAAGCCCACAGTGCTTGGTCATTGCTTCAAGCTGGAGTCCAATTGGACGGGGGGGGGGGGGGGGGGGGGGGTCCAGCTTGCAGGGCCCTCTCTGGCCCGCCTTCCACTACACTACGGAGTTACTGCTACTGCTACTGCTACTGGTGCTGCTGTTGGGGCGGCCACCCGGGCTCGGCAAGACCTAACGTCCACTGATAGGTACATACTTCCAGTCCCAGTACCTAAGCAAGAGGTACCTACCCCCAGCCCCGGAAACTGCTGCAACATTGTTCCGGCCAGAACCTGCGCCTGCCTACCTTACGGCCCCAGCACCCGTGGACCTCAACCTGGAAAAGTCAGGGGACAGGGGCCGTAGACCCGGCTCGAATTGGATTACCTACACTTTACCGGTGCCAACAACGCCCATATAAGGGAGGGACTGCATAACTTCCACCTGTATTACCCGGACGGATCATTTCCATGTAGATGGCACACTGAATACTATTTAGAGGAGATGGTCGGGCTTCGTGGCTTCTACATGGATACTGGCAAATCCCCAAGGCAGGCAAGGCAGCCACTGCCTGTCTCATAAGTACTTACATACATACGTTAGGTACTCTGTACGTCGATCGCACATGACGGAGCTATCTCGATCCGTCGGGTAACTCGTCCATCTACGGACCCATGTTCTTGGGTTATATGTGTGCTTGGATATATGTGCTTACTTGCGTCTGCAGGTTCTAGGGTCTGATTCAGGTCACTCGTTGCCAGATTGATGCGGTTACCATAACATGGATGTAGGACTCAAACAACCTTCTTACACAGGCATAGGCAAGGTCCATCCGTAGGGGCAGGTCCAGCCTGACCTGCCATTATGTACTTTACATACTGTATGTACTAACCTCGAAGAAAATAGATGTCCGTTCCAAACGGAGGTGCTGTTTGTAAGTAAAAAAAAAAAGCAGGCGGTCATCTGCACGCGAGGCACGGTCCCCCGCGGAACCGCTGCTCGAGTCGGAGAGGTATGGGATGTATGTACGGAGTGGGTAGGTAGACAAAAGACATGTTGTTTACTAGGTAGCCAAAGGTCGTCGGTACCACTGGATGTACCTTCCTTCAGCTTGCCGGGCTACTAGCGATTCCTGACATATCTGTCTGTCTCTCTTTTTACATGAGGACATGAGTCGTTCACGTCCCGTGCTATTAGGACATGGGATGGGAAATGGGCAGACGTTTTTTGACAGGCACGCCTCCTTACACCAAGGTCGCTAGTAGTTGCACCCACACCGGTACCCGGATGACCTCCTGAGGTATTGGATCCCCCTTCAGTTACCGACCCCGTATCGTAGGGGAAGCGAACGCCCCCCTTCCCCTCCCCCCTCCCGCTTGCCTCCTCCATGCAACTGAAGATCCCTTGACACCCACTCTTTCCAAAGCAAATACCTAGGTACTTGGGGACATGGCATACATTAGGTAGAGTATGTAAATAAGTACCTACCTACCTAGACTGGCAGCTGGGAAGTTGTAACTGAGGGCTGTTTGCCGCCTCGCCGCCCGCAGGTACTTGCAAACTGGCATGTACATATGGTATAGAATACATCGCAGCAGTTGCTCTTTCCGCCGCAAGCACTGAGACTGGGAACCTAAGGCATCCCATCGCGTTCGCCCCACCTTTTGGGGGCAAATTGGGACTAGCCTCGTTCACCCTGGTGGCCCCGGACAATCCATCAATCGTTTCTTTCCATCCATCCATTAGGCGTGGACGACTTTGGTTTCTGCACCTGCACCTTCAAACTCATCACTTGGATGATTTGGCCTCCCTTCCCCTACCTCCATCATCATCTCACCACCACCACTACTACTACTCCCTCCTTCTCCACCACCCACCCGACTCACCGCCCAGTCCCGACAGCCTCCTCCTGTCGCCGCGACCGCGTCTATTCCCATCCATATCTTGGTGCCATCCGGAGCAATCTATAGACGACGCATTATTTGCATGATTTCCCACCCCGATACCACGTCGACGCCCGCCTCCATCACCTACGCAAACCGTCGATAATTCCCGACCGCTTGCCGGCAGCCCACCCTCATCGATACCCGCCTCGTGCTTTCCCCCCCCGCCCGCCCAAACATGACGCCCCAAGACAGTTTCATCGACGAGGAGGAAGATACCTGGTGCGTACATCGGCCGCCCCCCCTTCTCTCCCTGTCCACTCTCCCCCCGTGCTGACGCTGCGCGCAATAGCCCTCTCTGCATCGAGGAGTTTGATCTATCCGATAGAAACTTCCGCCCGTGTCCTTGCGGCTACCAGGTATGCCACGACCCCCCATCCTCCCAGCCTGGACTTTGAGCCCAGCTAACGTTCCATGTGCCGCCCAGATCTGTCAGTTCTGCTTTAACAACCTGAAGAACAACCTGAATGGCCTTTGCCCCGCGTGCCGACGTCCTTACGACGAGAAGACAATACAGTGGAAAGTCGTGACGCAGGAAGAGTGAGTACCGCTGCCCTCACACCCCCCGCAATTTCTGCTAACCCTAGCGAGAAGGATCGCCGAGTTCAAGGCCAACATTCAGAAGAACCAGAAGAAGCGAGCCGCCGAGCAGCGCCAGAAAGAGGTGCAGAAGCGCGAGTCTGACAAGAGCAACCGCAAGAACCTCGTTGGAGTTCGAGTCGTGCAGAAGAATCTGGTCTACGTCACCGGTTTGACCCCGACAGTACCCGAGGATGAGCTTCTCAAAACGCTGCGGAAACCCGAGTTCTTTGGCCAATACGGCAATATTCAGAAGATCTCCATCAGCAACCGCAAGGCCCCCGACGGCGCGCCTCAGTCGCTCGGCATCTACGTCACATTCGAGAAGAAGGAAGACGCGGCCCGGTGCATCCAGGCAGTTAATGGCTCGCAGAACGGTGACCGTGTGCTCAAGGCACAGCTCGGCACGACGAAGTACTGCTCAGCGTGGCTACGGCACGAGCAGTGCGGAAACAGGCAGTGCATGTTTCTGCATGAGCTCGGCGATGAGGAAGACAGCTATACTCGACAAGATCTCTCATCTTTGAACAGCGTCTACACTCAGCGACCACTCCTACAGCAAAATAACGCAAACAATGCAGCCTCTTCGTCGCGGTCCGCCTCCAGGCAACAAAACCCCGCTCCCCAACCCACCAGCCAACCCATGGTCCGTACCTCTAGCAAAGAAGGATCCGAGGGCGGCGATGGCCCTGCTCTGCCCGCCACGGCAAATTGGGCTCGAACAACGCAGCAACGCAGTAGACGCGGTTCTCTCGCCACCAGCGGTGCAGCGTCGAGTCCCGCCATTTCTAATGCCATCCCTGTTTCTAGCGAAGCCGCCCAGGAAGCTGTCGATGTGACGCGGGACACTTCTACACCCCCTCCGGCAGCCGCCGTCAGTCGCAAGGCGGGCAAAAAGTCGGCTGCCGAGCGCAAAGCCAAAGAAACGCCCGCTGCGTCGACTAAGCCGCCTAGCAGGGACCCGTATGCCGAATCAGACATGAACGACATCATGCGGACTTTGGCTGCCTGCCCCGAGTTCGCTCCACCGCCGAGTACCGATGATTCCGAGGTGCCCCTCTTCGACCTAAACGGCGGTCTTCGCCGGCGTGCGATGCGGGAAGAGGAGGAGAACCGACCGGCTGACCAGGGAGAACCCGTGGAGAACGTGGTTGCGGAACCCTCAGAAGGCGAACCGGAGAGTGGCAGTCTTGCACTCGGTGGGGAGCCCGAAGACCGTGAACAAGGACGTGATGGCTCTACATTCGACCAACGAAGAAACCCCACTCAACCACCTATTCAGCGGAACTCAGTTGAGGGCATCTTTGGGCCTGCTCTGGGCTCTTCATATGGCCAAGGCTCTGTCAACCTGGGCTCTATCGGTAGCCGGTCCATGACACCGCAACAGCAGCAGCAGCAGCAGCAGCAACAGCAGCAGCACCAGCAGCAGCAGCAGCAGCTGTTCATGCGTCCGCAAGGCAGCTTTGTCGAACAGATGCCCCCGGGAATTACCAACCCTGCTGGCCAGTCAAACCCGTTTCAGGGACAGGGCCATAGCCGCCAGCAGTCGCGTTTCAGCTTCGCGAATGAAGGCACATCGAGCTCCACCAACGTGAAGCTGTCGGCCAACCCGAGAATCATGGCCCAACAATCGTCCATGATGCCTTCCTCATCGTTCCATTCTCAGCCCGGCAGCCAGTTCTATGCCTCGTCGATGCCGGGACCGCCTCCCGGTCTCAAGTCGACTGGAACGCCGCCCGTGAGTGGTGGCATGTTCGGCCAGGGCCACTCGTTTGGTAACTCGGGCTTTGGTGTGGCATCAAAGGATTCTAGCGAGGTGTTGCAGAACTTGCTTCGGGGCAGAGGTGCGGGCAGCAGCCAGGTCCACGATGCGGGAAAGCGTGAGTACTTTTCTACTTTTCCTAACCAATACCCGCCCTCTTCCTCCTCCACCCCAGCTCCTGCTTCCGGCGCCGGCATCATGGCATCGCTCTACGGTTCCCAGCCTGGAGCCTTCCAAGACTTCGGTCCTAAGCAGAAGAAAAAGGGGAAGAAGCACAGACACGCTAACACTTCCTCCTCTGGGGGGAGTGGCTTAGTAGTAGATCTTGCGGACCCGAGCATCCTGCAGGCACAGGCACGCACGCTGCACCAGCAACAGGGCAACAATGCCGGCGTTGGACAGGGGCTGTTTGGAGGCGGACAGAGCCAAGGTGGGTACAACCCCAGCATGATGTACAGTGCCGGTGCCGGGTACGGGAGGTGGTAGTTGCTCCATAGACATGGGGTCGCCGTGGGGGCGACGATGCGTTTGTTACGATGTTTCTCAGCAATGATGTACGAGGTCGGCGTCCAGGCTTTACGACAAGGCTCAAGACGGAGTTTAGGTTGCTTTTCCTTTCCCCTCACTGTTGTTCAGCGAGCATTGCAAAGAGGCACGATCCAGGCATGGATCAGGGGATGCATAGGCGTTCGTTCTGCTCTGTGGAAACAACTTTGCGTTTCTCGATGGGCGTCATCTTTTTTTTCTTCTTCTTCTTTCTTCCCGCCGGCCGAAGACACATCTGCTATGGGCACTGGCACCTTGCAACATCATACCATGGTCATGGGAGTTCACGCCAGGCAAGCCATCGTCGTCTTCCACGCAGAATCCATGTATGTTAACATACAGATCAAGCCATAAGAACCACCAAAGGCTGGTCAAATATAGCTTTTCTGTTTCACTAGAACCAAGCCGCCATCCTGTATCTCTGCGGACGACGACGATGGAGCCTGTGACGTGACACCGACATTAAGCACTGTTTCATCCTCATAGACTGGACGAGCCTAGCAGCTGACGAGTGGTTTTTTTCTTCTAGATGACGAGCTCCTGCCGGTCGACGAGTCTTCGATAGACGCGCTGGTCTCGGATCCGTACCCGCCGGACTTTGGAAGCCCAGCTTTCGGGCACGCGCACCCGACAACGCCTGCTGTGCCACCGGGACTGGGTATCACGCCAGCGCTTGCGCAGGCCCAGTTTGGAGAGGCCAGTGCAGTCATCCGTCCGCCTTCAACCCAGCAAGGCACAGCTGTTGTGCGCCCGCCTCCGCCCGCCGTTCCGCGGCCGGTCACGCCCCTCACGCCCCTCAAATCCACGGCCACGCCCAAGAAGAGCGCCAAGGCCGAGGCGACGTCGGGGACAACGGATGCCCGCAAGAACATCAAGGAGCTGGCCGTCGAGAGTGGCCTCTCGCAGGATATTGCCGCCCAGTCATCGAGCGTGCCCCCGGGGAAGGCTGCTGTTTTGCAGGAAGAAGACTTCCCGGCGCTCCATTCTGTGAAGTTGTCACCTGCTAAGGCCGCAGCGGCTGCTCCCTCTAGGCCGGCCACTTCGACCAAGGCGGCCCCGTCCAAGAAGGCCGCGGCTGAACCACCGGCCAAAGCTGCGGCTTCGAAGACACCTGCCAAGGCAGACAAGCGACCGACCCCCAGTGCGCTTGACATTGCCGCCGCCACGAAGGCCGCCGCCCACGGCAAGGATGCGCCGGCGACGAGCGATGCTACCAAGCCGACGGAACCGGTGACATCAGCCTCGGGTTCGGCCCCGAAGCCTTACGCATCTGCCGTGCCGACGCCGACAACCACTACGGCCTCTGTGTCCTCACCCTTGACCCGCGCTGCCCCCAAGACGATCCGGCTGGTGCAGACGCCCAAGACGGAACTGCCGCCAAGCATCCCCCCTGCCGCCGCGTCGTCGATTCGCGCCGCTGCTTTGTCAGCGGGTGCTCACCGGCCTGGTACCCCAGCCAGCGAAGCTATCTCCGACTCCGCTTCCGTCATTAGTGCATCGGTGTCGGCTTCCCGGACCAGCTCGCCTCCGCCCACCAAGATCGGGTCCGCGTCGGTACGTGTGACAACCAAAAGCCAACAGCGCAAACACCGCAAGGAGGCGGCGAAGGAAGCCACTAGTGCCATCATCGAGGAAGCGAAGCCCCCGGAGAAGGAGGTGGAGATTGCTCCCATCCTTGGCCGGAAGAAGAAACAAAAGAAGGAAAAGAAGCCAAAGCCTTCCAACACGGCCAGCCCAGCTGCCAGCCGTCCCGCGACGCCAGTAGCCACGCCTATGGCCGAGGTTGCTCCGCCGGCCACCGGTACGGCGGAAAAGGCGGCCGCCGCCGGAGACGAGAAGCCGGCGCCCAAGGATAAGACGGCGAAAAAACCGACGTTGGAGTCTCCGGCTAAGGTGAAGGATGTCAGAGGTCGACAGGAGGCGAAGAGCCCTCCCAGAAGCCCCGGGCCCGTCGACACGTCGATCCGACTCAATGAGTCGACCAAGACGACTGTTCTGACACCCGACTACGTTAATGCCACGCCTGAGCCTCGGCTGGAACCCGTCTACGAGGGCGCCGTGGGCGAGGTGCCCAGCCTGCCCGATATTCTGCAGAGCCTGGTCGAAGAGGGCGAATTGCCGGACCCGGATGAGCTGAGCCTCTTCAAAGCGTCACCGCCGTCTCGCCTGGATATAGAGAAGCAGCTGCCAAACTCGCTGCCGCCCACGGTTAAGTCGGTGGTTGGCAAAGAGGACGAGGCGGAACTGGCCGCGTTCCGTCCTGTGCGCAAGGTCGTCAACGGCCATCGCGTGCTTCTGACCCCCAACGGCGACTTCATTCTCAATCTGACCGAGGAGGAGGAGGAGCGCTTTCTCGAGCTGCAGGCCCGCGTGGCCCAGAGCAACACTTTCCCTACGGCCTTCTCCCATCCAAAATACAACGCGTCGGTCGCCGGGTTTAGTCTCATTAATGGCCGGGCTGTGCCCAACGGACTGCCCTCGTTTTTCCCCGCCGCACCCGGCAGTTTCCCGCAGGACCCGGTGGGGAAGATGCACCGCGAGGAGGCCATCGGCTGCATCAACCAGCACGTGCTGCCGTCGCTCAACCTGGGGAGCTACAAGCCCAACTCCACGTTCCCGAACGGCAACCCAGCCAGCCTGCAGGCACTGGCGCCGTATCTGAACCCCAAATTCTCGCGCGGCGGCAGCGGTCGTGAGTCGTCTTTCGACGCCGGTCGCGGCCACTACCCCCACGCCGGCGGTTTCCCCCCCACGACGATGGCAGCCGGCGGCAGTCTGTTTCCTCACGTGCACAGCGGCGACAGCCCGCATGAAAACTGGGACGACGAAGACGAGGACGGCATGGGCGGCGAAGGGGGCACGTCGTCGCCAGCTATCGGCAGCACGCCCCTCATGAGCATCGACGAGGCCGAGCAGGTGCTCGCGGCCGCCAAGAAGCAGCACGAGACCACGGATAAGAAGTTCCGGCAGTCCATGGCCCGGCTCCGCCGCCAGTTCGGGCTGCATTGACTATATGCGGGACTCGCCAAATCGCCCTCGGACACCGCTGCCGCCGCCTACACCCTGGCCGGCGCGGTGGCGTGGACGGTGCGCTTCGCCGTTGCCGTGGCCGCCGTCGTCGTCAACGCCGCGCTGCGATGGGCGCACGGCCTGCTCCGGTATCTGGTGCCTGGGCAGTGGTGATTTGACGACCGGCCGACACTGGCTTGTCGGTCCCTCACCCTTTGCCCCATGGATGGTGGGATTGGAGGTGAATTGATCTTTTTTTTGGTTTGTTTGGTCACTTCTCCCGAACAAGCGAAAACGAAAAGTTACGAGCGATGACTTATGTAATGTGTATCTTGTATGATTGCTGCATCGCAATTGTAACACTACCATCAGGACTCGGCCAAGATGGAAGGCGTTTTGGCATTTCGGCATCAGCATCGGACATCCGCATGGGCCAAGGGGGACGGCATTTGCATAGGGAGGAAGGGGGCAAACCCTTGGTGGCAAGGGAAGCCCGCAAGAGCAGATTTGATGAGTAGGAATAGAAAGAGCGTTGATTTTCCCTCTTCCCAGCCGAGCCAGCCCGTGATGAGGTGCGTTTGTATGTGTACAGAGTCGAGAAAGGTATAAGTACTCTGTGGTTCATGCTCGCAGTGGTGGTGTTGAGCACCGGGCAAAAAAGCTACAGGTGAAGAAATTGGTGCAAGCAAGGACTCAGCACCTCGGGCTTCCAGCTACCCACAGCTATGTATCTATTCATACATCAAACTTTTTGCAGGTTTTCGAAATCCTCCAAAATTAGGTGCATTGAGAAAGAGAATGGTGTCACTAGCTCAAACCGGGGAGTTCCGGCCCTGACTTTGAGAGTGTTGTGGAAGATGGTTAGTGATATAGGAAGGCAACGGCATTCTTGTCTCACTGCTACACAAGCAGTGACCGAGTGACTGTTAAACAGTCGATGACCTCTCAGAAAGAGGCAAAAGTAGAGGAAGGAACGCGACGAAGCAAAAATGGAAGGAACGAACGCGATTTAGAGGGAGGGCATTTGACACCAGCGGTACAACCGGTTTGTACACACAGGGCACGTGCCAAGGGCCTCGCAGCAACAGCAGATAGCTTAATTCACCATGGCTGCTTCACCCTTTTTCTGGCCTATACAGCGGTTCTGACAACATTATAGTAAAAAGAGAGTGAAAACAAAAGGAAACTCCTCACGTAAGAGGCAAAAGGGAAGGAACGAACGCGATTTGAACGCGTGACCTTAGGATCTGCAATCCCACGCGCTAGCCGCTGCGCCACCGCTCCGTGATGATGCTGATTGCTAATACAATATATGGCGGATTGTGTTGTTTTTCTTGGTCCGGATCCGGGTGTGGAGATGTGAATGAGCTGTGGTTGTGTGTGGTCAGGGGGTCGCGCGGGCTTCGGAGTGGGGGACGGGCCCGCTAGCAATGGATGAGAAAGCCGAAGGCCGGAGGGAGAGCAGCAGAGATGCAATGGTGCCCCTAGCTGGGGTTTCATTTCATCTCCCTTTCTTGCTTCTTCACTTGTTCCGGGTGTAATTGTATAGACATACATACCAAGCCGTCATTGGCAGGGGCAAGACAAACCTGCCCGCCTTAGACATCTCGGCCCTGCTTCTGTGTCTCTCTAAAGGGACGGCAGACTTAATGTGAACGAACTGTAGAGAACAGTGGGTGGAGCGCAAGAAGAAACCGAATCCCCGCCTGTTTGAGGGCGCAGGGTCCTGATTCATCGATGCAACTTTAATAAGATAGATGGTAGGATCTCTTCCACAATGGAAAACCACGGGTTTCTCGACAGCCCCTCGGGCCAGATATCTAGGGCAGTGGGAGCTCTGGGATTGATGCGCGCCGGGCACCCGAAGCTTTGGCCGAGGAGGGGCTGATGAGAGGGGCCGAGGGGGAGGACGGATGTACAAGTTGGAGGTACATGTACATACATAATTCCATGTACTCCAACTTCCTACACGTGGACACTTAATAAGAAGTACCTACCTCGCCTACTAAACCTTCCATTAGAGGATGGATGGCATGCCCGCCGGCAGTTGCACCGTTGCGTTTTGGGGGCACTGGTAGTCCAAACTCAGAAACCGTAAACCTCCAGATGTAAGTTCCATCGTAGACGGCTGGACGGCAGAGCTCGAAAGGGTCCAGGACGAGCGGACAAAATATGGGAATGCGCGTCGCTGCTGCTGCTGCTGCTGCTGCTAGCTAAAGTATGTACTTCCCCGTCACGTCTACCAGGCACCCATGGCCAGTCACAAGGACCGCGACGAGGACGACAATAGGAGCCATCCGTTGGCTTTCTCGGGCCATTGGGAGAATCGCCTCCAGGTCTTTGAGCCAGGCTCTTCTTGGCCTTAGACAGTCGCCCTAGTTTACCTACATACATATGTACTTGCCTATGCACTTTACTTACCCTTACTTGGCCAGATCCTAAAGCAGCAAGTATTATCCGTTTGGCTGTCGATCGCCTCGTAGTACGATTGTAAAAGCAGAAGCGACGCACTCGCCGACGACACCTAATTCTGCGGCGTCCTCTTAGGACTTGGTCAGTATTTACATCCAGACAACTGAGAGCCAGTTTACCCAAACGTCAGCCGCCCGCTATCGTCGTGCCCTCTCGGACGGACGGGAGGCAGAGCGGGAGAAGAAGAAGGTACGGATACGCTGTCCAGCAAACACGCGCGAGCTGCGAGTCGGATTGCCCGCCTGGTCACATGACCTGGGGAACTGGCCCGCCCATCTACGGAGCATGCGCCTTTGATACCTCAGAAAGACTCCCCCGACAACCACCACAACCACCCCCCCCAACTACCCTGCTGAGGACCAAACACTTTGCGGTCCGCCGAAAGCTCTGATCCACCACCTCCTTGGGGAACGACCGCCCCCCCGCCAACGGTGCTGCTCTTTGACTCGGTTCACACAGCTGTCCAGCAGACAGACGAAGAGGCTTCTCACGCCCCAGCTCCAACCCAAGCATCCATCGTCTGTCCACGACCACCACGGCGACAAACCACCCATCACCTGCGCCACCACCACCACCACCAGCCGCTCGCCATCGCCGTGACCACCACCCCATTCCTTCGCCTCCCATCACCACCAACAGCTCGCCACGCTCGCCGTTTCTGCCCTCCCTCCTCTTTTCCGCCGCCGCCTCCTCCTCCTCCCCTCTCCCCCCCCAAACCCACGCGACGGCAGCGACCCTCATGGTCCCTCCACCACCGCCTTCGTCCCAATCGCAATCAAGATCCGGCACCTTCACTCCCGCTCCGTCCAGCCAGCCGATCCAGACGGGAGGTTTCGGCCATTCTCCCCACCCGTCGCAAGGTGGCATCTTGAGTGCTGCCGCGAGCCCCAGCACCAGCAGTCCGACTGCTGCGAACAACAGCCTCACCAAGATCGTCGTCGCCCAGGTCTTCCTCCTGCTGACCACGCTGAAGGACGATAAAGATCGGGCCAAGTGGGAGTTGCAGGCAGATCAACTCAAAAAGGTAAGTCTGACCCGTCGTCCCCTCCCGGCACCGAGGCTCGCCCGACCCGCCGGCCTGCCAGCTTGGTGCTGCAGCACCCCGACACGCCCCTCGCCGGCCCCGTCCGAGATCCCCTCGCGTCTGTTTAGCCCTGCCACGTATAGGCCGACTCCCGCCGCGCCGTCCCTGTCACCGCTCCGTTCTTCCTTTCCTCATGTGCTCGTTGTCGGTGTCGTCGTCGTCTTCGTGGTCCTTGCTGTCGTCCTGGCCCTTTGTCGCCGGCACCCTTGGTCCGCTCCCCAGCTGCTAACTCCGTTTTCCGGCAGCTCGTCGATGATAACGGCATGGAAGTCTTCTCGAAATACTTCACCCGCTTGGTGACGCAAAATGCTGCCAGCATATTCCCGGCATCCAACAGCCGGCCGGCGCCGAACTCGGCCAACTACTCGTTCCTGGCCACCGAAATGTCCAAGATCTCCCACGACATGGAGCAAGCTTCCAAAATAGCCGAGTCCATCGAGACGGGAACCGAAGACATCTTCCGCGACTTCGACCTGTCGACCTTTATGGAGCATTTCAAGCTGGATGCGCTCGAGAAGACAGTGCTAGCTTTGGCTTTTAAATTTGGCGGGCGACCAGACCTCAAGACGAAGGGTACGCCCATTGACCCCGCGCTCACCCAAGGTTCAATAATTGCTGACACGAGAACCCAGCTGACGCCATCCTGTCGACGAATTTTCCCACTTTTGTCAATATAATTTCGCGCCCGGATTACGGCTCCCATGATGATCTCACGCCCGAATTCATTGCCGCCATCGTCGACCGCTACATCCAAGGCCACCCGCCCAACTTCAATGCTGCAGCCAAGTCGGAGCTGAGCCATAAGGTCAAGTCCCGGTGGTCGCAGTCGGACCAGGCCCCGCCAATGCCAGTTCTGGCCTCGCTGGATCTGATTCGCGTATTGGGCGACAAGCCCCAGAACGCCCTTGCCCTGCTTATCCAACGGACAGGTGTTGATTTCACCCGTGACGAGGAAACATGCCTGACGCACCTGCAGAACCGGCCCTCGAACTTGATGCTGACTGAGGAGCAAGTGTCCGCGGCCCTGTCCTACACCACCATCAGCCAGACGCCAACTATCCAAAACCCCTCAGTGTTGGTAGCCGCACTGCGACGTGTTTTGCCCTCCGGCTTCTCCTGGCAAAGTGTCGTCACCTACTTTGACCAGCGCGACGTGCGGTTGTCCTCGGAGCAATTCCTGCGGCTGTACAAGGCTCTGCTCCCCATTGCCCAAGACGACAACACGTCCGACTTTGATATCCAGTTCTTGTGGGGAGGGTCGCATTGGGAAAACCCCGAAACCCAGCTCGCCTTCATATGCGCCTTCGCCTCTTTGACGCCCGAGGAGCTGGACGCCAGCACCATACCCAACCTGCAGCCGACCTTCACGTTGCAAGAGTACCAGCAGTCGCCCCCAGACGTCCAGGAGCGCGCCGCTGTGGCCGTCAAGCATCCGCTGGTTTCGGTGGCGGCGCTGTCGGCTATCTTCCAGGTCGCTCTTCACTCCCTCCACGCTTCCCAGAGTACCGAGGCCAAACGGCTTTTCCAGGAGGTGGTGGTGCCCAACCTGGACATCTTCATAGTCTCGGCTTTTGGTGTTCCCAAACCCTGGCCCCTCATGGCTGTGGACACCCTGGTCTCTCTTTTCGACCAGTTCCTCCACAAGAGCTCTGAGCACCACACCTTCGTCATGGACAGTCTCTGGAGGAAAGACAGGGACTGGGTCAAGTCGCGGCTGATTGACGCTCACGCGGTGAAGCCCCTCGATCTCCAGCTCATCTTCGAACATGTCATGAACCATGGCTGGTTGGACGAGCTGGTTTACTTGCCCAATGGATTCGGCATCGATCTGGCCGCCTTGGCCCACGCCGAGAACTGCTTGGACCTGTCCGAATGGGCGCGCAACAACGCTAACAAGGGCACCGAGCTGGCGCACCCCCTCTTGCAGTTCTTGTTGATTAAGGGAAACATGGAATCCGCTTACCAGCGACCGCCCGAGGGGCAGCCCCAGCAGAAGAATAGCACCACTCTTCAGGTGAAGACTGTTGCCGCTCTGCTCCAGATTCTCGAGGACTTCATGCCCAAGGCCCCGGTCCAGGAACTCATTGTGGTCCAGCGAGCTTGTATCATCGTATATCCGCGTCTCATCAACTACGGCGAGGGCTACGACGACATCATCGACGCCAACGGCCGAAACGGAAACCATCTGCCACCGCAGGCAAACGCGCGCATGGAGGAGCATTACAAGACGATGTACGGTAATGATGTCCAGGTCAAAGACATTGTCGAGACGTTGAAACGGTACAAGCACTCGCGAGACCCGTTGGATCAGGACATCTTCGCCTGCATGATCCATGGGCTCTTTGACGAGTACACGCACTACGTCGATTACCCCCTGGAGGCCTTGGCTACGACGGCTGTTCTCTTCGGTGGCATCATCTCGCACAAGCTCATCGCGGACCTCCCCCTAAAGATCGGGCTCGGCATGATCCTCGAGGCCGTCCGTGACCACCCCCCTGAAGCCTCGATGTACAAGTTTGGACTCCAGGCCTTGATGCAGCTTTTCCCTCGGTTCGGCGAGTGGCCCGGCTTCTGCACGCAGCTCACGCAGATTAAAGGTCTGCAGGGCACGGAAGCGATGCGGAAAGCCCACGAGGTGGTGCGGGACCACGAAGAGGAACTCTCTCATGGCGGTAGTAACGGTACCGAGGGACTTGCTGGCGAGACGAACCTGCTGAATGGAGCGGGCGAGGAGGGCCAGGGTAGTGAGGCGCATGCGGCGCCCTTCAACGCCATCAACGTGGAACGCGCGCCCCCAGGTGCCGTCTTTGAGGATCCATCGGAGGATATCCAGGACAAAATCCAATTCGGGCTCAACAACCTGACCCCTGCCAAGCTACAGACGACATTCCGCGAAATCAAGGAAAGACTCGAGGAGCGCCACCATCAGTGGTTCGCCAGCCACTTAGTAGAGGAGCGTGCCAAGATGCAGCCGAACTTCCACGAGGTCTACCTCGACTTTGTGAGGCTCTTCCACAATAAGGGGCTGTCGGCTGAGGTTCTAAGGCAAACCTACATCAGCACCGCCCGGATGCTAAATTCCGAAAGCACCATGCAAAACTCTACGGAGCGTACACACCTCAAGCATCTTGGTGCTTGGCTAGGTCTCCTCACCATCGCCCGGGACCAACCAATCAAGCATCGAAACATTGCTTTCAAGCAGCTCCTAATTGAGGCGCATGATACTAAGAGGCTCATTGTCGTCATTCCGTTTGTCTGCAAGGTTCTGATTCAGGGTGCTCGGTCGTCGGTGTATCGGCCCCCGAACCCGTGGCTCATGGACATCCTCCATCTTCTCATCGAGCTTTACCACCATGCTGAGTTGAAGCTCAATCTCAAATTCGAGATCGAGGTCCTCTGTAAAGATCTGAACCTGGACCACAAGAGCATCGAGCCGTCACAGGAGTTGCTGAACCGCGCCCCCGTGGAGGAGGTGGGCGAAATGGTCGTCCCCGAAGGCCTCGAAGCATTCGAAAACATGTCGTTGAACGGCATTGGCAACGCTGTGTCATCTGGTCTCTCACCCCACCCGTTGCCGGCCGTTACGATTCCCGACATTACGTCTCAAGTCCAGGTCCCGCCTGTCAGCGAAATGGTCGTCAGCACGCACCGACTCCACGAAATCGTTCGTACCGCTCTCACTCGCGCGCTCCAGGATATTATCCAGCCCGTGGTGGACCGATCGGTAACGATCGCGGCGATTTCGACACAGCAAATGATCCACAAGGACTTTGCCACCGAGCCGGACGAGAACAGAATCCGGACGTCGGCCGTCACCATGGTGAAGGCCACGGCTGGAAGCCTCGCCCTTGTGACGTCCAAAGAGCCACTGCGGGCCAACATCACCAACTATCTGAGGAACCTCGCTGGGGAATTGCCTCAGGGATTGCCCGAGGGCACCATCATCATGTGCGTCAATCTGAACCTCGAGTTCGCTTGTAGCATCATCGAGAAGCAAGCCGAGGAGCGCGCCATCCCCGAGATCGAGGAAATGCTTGAGGGCGAACTCGAGGCCCGCCGGCAACACAGACGGTCGCGACCGAACGAACCTTACGTAGACCAAGCGCTCAGTCGGTGGTCGATGACCATCCCCAACCCTTACAAGCTTTCACCCAACATGGGCGGTCTGAACCCGGAGCAAATGGCCATATATGAGGATTTCGCTCGCCAGCCGCGGGCGGCGGCACCTGCCAGCACCCCAGCACATGCCGCCTCCACCTCGGATGCCACCAGAAATATTGCCAACGAGGTTCTCCAAGAGCAGTACAGCACAGTGCCCAATCTGCCGACGCCGGCGGAAACGCCATCTCTGCCCCAGCTCCAGACGCAGCTGCAGTACCCCCAAGTGCGCCAAGGAATGACGAATGGCCGCCCCACGGCCCCCCCCAATCAAATGGACTCCCGGATCTACGCAGAGCGCGTGTCGAACTTGCTGGGCGAGCTGCAACGCTACGCAGCTACTTCTCCGGAAGAGCACTTCCAGGACCTCCCGCGGTCCCACAATGTCCTTGAATGCGTTGATGCCTTGACCCAGGTCATCATTCGGAGTTCGGCCAACTCTTCCGAGGAGTATGCCTTCTATGCGGCAGAGAAGATCTGCCAATTGATGTTCGAACGCGTGGATCAAGGGAGCACGCTTTTCCTGGAAAGCCTCGTGCACGTCCTCTCACTGCTGCTTAAGATTTCTGCCAGCTCGGGCACAGCGCTGCTGGACCGAGTGCATGCCATGTTCCAGCAACAGCTGCCGGAGAACTACTTCAACCTCCCTCTGATTTCGGCTCTTCGGAACACGGATCTCCTGGACCTGCGTGTGATCGACGTGGCCCTGTCGAATGCGCTGGCCAAGAGGGAAGAGGGCTCGTTGGACTTCTTCGAGAAGCTCCTGGACCTGACGCTGTTCAACGAGAAGCCGGTTGCTCTCTTCGCCGACTTCATCTTGAGCTTGCAGGGTGCGTGGATGTGGATGATGGAAGAGCCAAGCTTGGAGAGCGGCCAGCGCCTCAAGGCCAAGCTTCTCGGCTCCGGGCTCTCCCAACCGGCCACCCCGGACAACGCGGCGCTTCATGGCCAAGACCAGTACGAATACCTGTTTGATGAGTGGCTCGGTCTTGTCGGCAACAACAACGTTACGGATAAGCTCGTGACTAGTTTCGCGCGACAGCTTCACAGCAAAGGTGCCATTGTCACAAAGGAGGACTTTGTGGCATTTGTCCGTTGTGCGATGGACCAGTCGGTCAACATGTACGATCAGGCGCTCCTCAACGGTGCCGATGGCTTCGCCGCCGTCGATGGGCTGGTCCGGCTGGTGTCGGTTTTTGCGAGGGAAAACATTCTGGACGTGGACGACTCGGCCCGCGGAGCGCAGAACCTGCTGGGGATGGCCCTTGCCGTGGTCACGCTGGTGCTGAACCATCACCACATCACGCGCGGCGAGCATTTCAACCAGCGTGTCTTCTTCCGCTTTTTCTCCATGTCGCTACACCAGGCGTTGGAGGTGTTCGACCCGTCGGCGCCGGGTTCGGTGATCGGGTCAGATGGACTGGAGGCACACCGCAGAGAGTACATTCTGCGATTCTCCGAGACGCTCCTGCAGCTGACGCCCGGCCGCTTCCCAGGCTTCGCCTACAGTTGGCTCGAACTGGCGGGTCACCGCCGCTTCCTGCCCGACCTAATGAGCATCGAAGACAAGCGTGGCTGGGCGCCCTTGATGAAGATTATGGTGGTAATAGTCCGTTACGTGGGCGACCACTTGAAACCCGTTGACGTGCACGACGTAGTCAAGGACTTTGTGCGGGGTTGCGTCAAGTTCTTCGTCATGGTCCAGCACGATTACCCCGAGTTCTTGGCCGCCAACCACGTCCGGCTGTGTGCCAACATGCCGTCCCACGCGACACAACTGCGCAACATTGTCCTGTTCGCCACTCCGCGTCAGGAGCTGGGTGAAGCACAGGACACGACGGCGCTCCTGAGCGACTACGAGGTCGTCACCACCCATCTGCAGGAGAGCGGGCTCTTGGAGCTGGTTGACCAGCTCCTGCAGAACGGCCCGAGCGAAGATGCCATTGCGCACTTGACGCACGCCATCAACCGCGACAAGGGCGTGGTCGTATTCGGCAATGCCGCGCTGAGCACCGATGTGGCCTTGATCAACGCCGTGGTCCTGTACATTGGCGCCTTTGCGGTGCGGCGATTCCAGCGGGATGGCAGCGTGTTCGTGTCGGGCGCGCCCGACATTGCCACGCTCTCGTTGCTCGCCCATGAGTTGGGGCCCGAGGCGCGGTACTTCCTCCTGTCCAGCATTGTCGACGAGCTGCGCTTCCCCAACCCCTTCACCAACTACTTCAGTTCCGTCCTGCTGGAACTGTGGGGCAGCGACATCAACGACCCTGAGGAGAACGATATCCGCCAGCAGCTCGTGCGCATCATCCTCGAGCGCTACTCAGGATATTGGCCGCAGCCGTGGGGTCTCATGTTCATGATCGTGGAGCTCACCAAGAACGACAAGTACATGTTTTTCGATCAGCCGTTTATCAAGGCCGATCGCGAGGTACGCCACGTCCTCCAACAGATTTACCGAGCCAATGCTGATGTCGCCTAGATCCAAGAGCAGTTCATGACCCTCGCCAGACCTACCTGAGCCCCTTCGGTCGCCTCGCCGATCTGGCCTTGTCGCACCCGCATGACTGCTCAGCCCCCCTGTTGAGACTTCGAACAGCCCGCTCTTCTCATCTCTTAGGCATGACCCCCAGCATGCGGCCTTCATGCTCTGCGGGGTCTGCCATTCAAAGCTCGTCTCGTCATCCACGGGTCTTGACACATATCACGTTTGTTCACGTTCCGCCGGGGAGTGGCGGTTGATTTGGTTGCCGATTCATACGGCTGGAGAGGGAGAAATAAAAGTCGCTTTGGTCCGCATCAGCTGGGTGGCATTGGCGGCAGGCGGGACGGTTGGTTTGTTTTTCCGAAGACCACGATACCACGAGGGCATGGCGGCGTCATTTCTTGGCTTGCGGTAGGCAATTGCCCGGATGGAAAAAGGAAGGCGGATGGATGATCCAAGGGCATGGCATTTCAGAGGCGTCTTAGGGGACTGGAATTATTGATATTTTTCTTCACCCGCAAACCCGCCCCCCTGAATCGTTCTTTTTGGTAGTTCCAGGGCGAGGTCAAGCGTACCACGCATGGCTTCGACAGCAGATGAGACGTGGTTGCTTGGGTGGGGAATGCATCGTGTTGGACCTGGCTAAAGTACTGAAAGTGTATTGGTAATATATAGACAGCGCGTACTGACAACCTTTCTTTTTTCGGCTCTGGCGTTCGCGGGCGGACGAACAAATCGGCCCGGCAACCTTCTGCTATCTGCAAATCGATGGACCGGGCGCTATACATGGTGACTCTGTCTGTGAAGTCACCGCCATCTCTTCATTCTTGCCTCCCCGTTGTGCCCACCCGGCTTGCCCACGTACCCAAGACCCGGCCACTCTCCCATCGCGCGGGCGACTGGACCAGCGTGTTACTTAGAGTTGCTGTAGAAGAAAAACATTTATAAAAGACTTGCACCCAGGCCGCGCGATGACGTGAAGTATGGTGCTCAGCGCTGCTGATACGTTGGGTAGCGCGTGGAACTAGCACCAGATGGAGCCGAAAGGAACTGTGTAGACTTGTGAATCAGTTAATTACTTGACTACCTGTGTGCCAATGGTGCTAGAGAGCGGCGCGATTATCTGTGCATATGTATGTTCTCGTAACAGAACGGGTCAGCCGCGCAGTCTTGTCAAAAGTATAGAAAAGGGGGAGAACAACCAGGGCAGGTACTGCGTGACCTGGTGGCGAACAACGTCGCGCTTCCGGACGGCGAAGACCAAGTCGAGGTCCTCGAGCGAGCGGCGCTTCGTCTCCTTGACGAGCAGGAAGTCCAGCACAAAGGCCACCAGGTTCAGCGCCGCGAACAGGCCCCACGAGCCGCCCTCCCCCAGCCCGCAGTTGACGCTTGGGTAAAAGAGCGCCAGCAGCCCCGCGAACAACAGGTTGACGGCGATGGCCGAGGCGCAGCCTGCTTTGTGGTGCGAGAGCAGGAAACTGGAAATGTTGTGGGTTCACAAGCGACGAAAAGCCACGGGTGTCGGTATATGCTATTCGGGGACGTCTTACCTCTCCGAAGCCAGCGTGAAGGGGATGGGCCCTAGATGCTGGTCAAAAGGCAGGTCGCCGTCCGCAGCAACCAACAAAAAGGCTTACCTAGGCCTAGTGAGTGTGCGGCGGTAAAGACTGCGATAGAGGTCCAGTAATTCTGTCAACCACAAGTGCGGGAGGGCAGCCATTACGGAAAACAAAAAGGGGCCATGATTCCGGCGCGAAGCACGTTCCGATTATCGTCGATGAGCGTGGCAGACAAGGCCCCGCCAAGTATCGTCAGACGCCTGAGAGGGGTTGTCATAGTCAATCATGTTCGCCGGCCGAGGGTGTCAATGGCTCTGATGGCTGGCAGGCCGACGAGGAAATTCACCACCCCTGGTGCACGTTTCGCCCAATTAGTCGCCCTTCTTGTGATCGTGCGGTACAGATCGAACTTACCATCGCTCAGGCTGTAGGTACAACATGGCATCTCGAACGGGCGAGCCCGGGTTGGCACGTCTGAATAGCGTTCCTGCAGCATATAATGTCTTAACAGAAAAATCGAAAAGGTATAAATCATACTAACGTACCCGAGTAGAAGGTTAACAAATTAACTGTCGCGTCTTAGTTTGTGGAACTAAGGCCACTATCCGGGTCAGGGGGAGGGGATACTTCCGCAAATCTGCTGGGCCAATGATACTACCGAAGAAGAAATGAGCGCATTCCTTAGGAGCCTATTCTCATTAAGTCCCTGTACTGTGAGAGATAGCCGCTCAGCTGCGAAAAGAAGCCCCTTCTCTGGGGGCCAAGGTGAGTCTCTGGATCGATTTCGTCTGCGTGTCTCTCGAGCTGCACCGATTTATACATCACACACCGTTTGCAGCTTGACCACAGACTCAATAGTCAGCCAGGGACGTACTTCAAAGAAGAAAAAAGGCGGCCATGCAATGTTTGGGTACAGACCTCGGTCCTACGAAGCTTTCTCAGTACGGCCAGTGCGCCTGGCGGATCCGGATACAACCACGAACCCCCGAGTCTCCAGACCGCAGGCGCGCATTTTGAGCGCGAGTTCCCCACCCCATGTTACACGGATGGGAAGGCACTACCGAGTTGAATCAACCTAGTACATTGATATTAAGAGATGGATGTACCTGATGTATCTATCGTCCGTATTGGCCGGTGTGTAAACCACACCGCTGACCCCTGGTTGGCCTTGGCCATGGAATCCTTCAACTTCGGCTGCCCTCCCTCTGCCAACCGCACGTCATTCATCACCAGGCCAGATCATCACAGGGAGACTGGCCAGAAACGGCTGCACAGGCGAGAGGCAGGTAGACACACAGCCAGACAGACAGGAGGCGGACGGGCAGACAAGAATAAGGCAACAGAACGGGCAGGCACAGCGGATGCCCACAACACAACTCTGATTGCGGACTCCCGCCTAAACACCTACTTCCTTCATCTACCATCCATTTGCTGTGAGCCCGCAGTATTTTCTGGAAACTAACATACTCGAAAGAAACAGCTGCATTTTCGTTGAATACTTAGGTACGTTGGCAATCGGTGTTCATCGCCCTGTAAACAGTTTATCCACCGCTCCGACTTCTCACACCGGGCAGTCAAGAGCACGAGAACGATTTCCATGGACCCGATGATCGAAATCACGAAACGGGGCGAAGAATACAGCACATTGCCTAAGGTCGGTTCTTAGGCGACTCTGCCGTCCCTCGAGGCTCCCGCGGACCATTTCGAACCGTGGAGTATTCTGGACTACCAGGAATCAATCCACAGCCTCCAGGTGACACCGTTCAGCATCGAAGACACCCTCCAGGGCCGCCAGACAGCAAGCCTTGCCAGCGAGCGAAATCACATATCGTCGGTTTCCTCCTTGAACACGGCGCTCGAGTCGGCGTCTGGAACGGTAGCCGCATGACACCCCTGCACCGGGCGCAGTCCTAGACCGGTGGCCGACAAGTGGCTAAACTGTTGCTCGACGCCCGGCCGGATTTGATCGACGAGGTCGACGTTTACGGTAAAACGGCGCTCTACCTGGCATGCGAAAAGGGCAATGAAAAGATGGTGCGCTTCCTCCTGGACCGTCATGCCACCGTCAACATCCAGGGGCCAAACCTGTACACTCCGCTTCTCGTGGCTGTGGAGGTGGTGGCGCAGAACGCACTGAAGGTATCGATGATCGAGTCGCTTCTCCGCTCTGGGGCAGACCCCAAGTTGTGCGACACGCAAGGTCGAACCGCCTTTGATGCCACCCACCACGTGGGACTGGCGGCGCGCAAGGACCGGGAATTGCTTTGCAAGCAACAGCATGGCGAGTACGGTGCCCAGCTCCAAGTCAAGGGCATCGTCATAGCCCTCCCCCTGAGTAGTTCGCGCGAGCGGGCGAGGATCCCCGGGCGTGTGGGGTAGCGATCTGATCCTTATCGTGGTGTTATACACGCATTTGGGGGCTACCCAATTTTGCCCCCTAGCTTTAGTTTTGGTAAGCTAACCAGGTGCTTGACGTTAATCTCCTTAAGCTTTCTTGGCTCGTTCGTGCCTGGACACCGAGCAACCGCTATGGATAATGCCGGAGAAGGCTTCCCATCCACTCTCGGTACAAATAGGGCATGCGGCTCAGTTTGGCTCAACTATAAGACGAACCTCTGGCCAACATGCCGCGGTCACCCCCGCTGCCTGGGGTCAGCTGGGTGTTGGGTGCGGGGAAAGGAGACTGGGGTCACATCAGACAGATGCCGATGCGACTCCGCACGACCGGCTGCTATACGTACTGTGACATACAGGTATTCTGCCAGTCCGGCTCGATGACGCCAGGACGCTGTTCGACATCAGGCACTCACTCTGTCACGTCTCCATTGGATCTACGCCCGCGCTTGATTGCCCGTGTCGGTGTGGCCGCTTTCCCCCACCCGCGACCGCGACCCACGGGGGTCGGCTTGACTCGCCCAGGCTATTTGTGTACTCGGGCGGCTTGGCAGTGAGGGAATAGGTTATCACCGCCTTGTTGGTCATTCCAATATTGGCTACAAGGGGTCTGGAAACTAACGAGCCTGCCTACCTTTTGTGTTCGTTTCCCTCGCCAGGATGCCGTCTTCTCCACTGCCGCCAGGAGCAGTGCGGGGAGACACGGGAGACCACGGCCTCCCGGCCTCTCGTCATGCACGGGCAGATGATGGCGCCACACATAAGAAACGCGACTCCCCCCGATCAGACGACAGACGGTCTGCAAAGCTCGGCTTCTTCACAAATCTTCGTGATCCAATGGCTTTAACGGCGCTTCTTCTGGCAGTCCTGGTCCCTCTCGGGGCCAAAAGCTACTCGCGGGTTGTGGCCGGTGCTGCAGCTCCTCAACCCTCGTTGGTTCCTCATCCGTCCTCGTTGGTGCAGGTCGTTGACCAGAGGAGCTTCAATGTCCTGGAAGATGTCTTGCCACCGTCCGAAGCCAACGCCAGCACCACCTTTGTCTGGCCCGGCGTGACTGAGGACTCCCTGAAGGCCAAGCCATTCCACGTCTACCACGATGACTTCCTCGAGTTGATTGGTACTGAGCCCACTTTGACGCTCATCGCCGAAACCGAGTCAGATCCCGTTTTCCACGAGGCCGTCGTCTGGTATCCGCCCACCAACGAGGTTTTCTTCGTGCAGAACGCAGGCTCCCCCGCCGCAGGAACTGGTCTCAACAAGTCTTCTACTATCCGCAAGATTTCGCTCGCGCAGGCCGAGGCTGTAAAGTCTGCGCGGAACGGGGTTGGCAAGGTCGATGTGACCGTGGTACCTTCTAACCCCCAGGTCATCAACCCCAATGGTACGTGAAACTGCCGGCCGCTCGGCCATTTTCTCTCCGTCGCGCGCAGGCATGAGCTAACGGAGCATGCAGGAGGTGTTTACTACGAGGGTAACATTATCTTCGCGGGAGAGGGCCAGGGCGACCGAATCACGTCGGCGTTGTATCTGATGAACCCCCAAGAGCCGTATAACACGACAGGTGAGCCCCGTTGAACAAGACCAAGTGTCGAACGCAGTGACTAAAAAGGAACGTAGTGCTGGTGAACAACTACTTCGGGCGCCAGTTCAACTCTCTCAATGACGTTGCCATTCACCCCACATCAAAGGAAGTTTACTTTACCGACACGCTGTACGGCTACCTTCAGCATTTCCGCCCTGCTCCAGGCTTGCGGAACCAGGTGTATAGGATGAGCCCTGTGACGGGGGCTGTGACTGTCGTGGCGGATGGTTTCACGCTGCCCAATGGTAGGTTTCGAGTGCTCTATTGTTTGGCCATGACGATAACGAGACTGACCGAGGGGTCCAGGCTTGATCTTCTCCCCCGACGGCAAATTCGCCTACGTCACTGACACTGGCATCAACCACGGTTCCTTCGGATTCAATTTGTCGGACCCCTCCACCATGTGAGTTCTCCCGAGACGGATCGTCACATGGACGCAGCTAACTCGTCGATCAAGTTACCGTTTTGACGTGAAGGAGGATGGCACCTTTGAGAACAGAAAGACCTTTGCTTTTGTTGCGTCCGGTGTTCCGGATGGTGAGTCCTCTCACGAGGCCCCCTCAACCACCTGCCGTTCCATAAACACAAACAGAGGTTTAACCGCTGAGGGGCTCGCTGACCCTTCGTGACACAGGCATCCACTGCGACTCCAAGGGCAACGTCTACGCCGGTTGTGGCGACGGTGTGCACGTCTGGAACCCCTCGGGGACGCTGATCGGTAAGATCTACCTGGGAACTGGCGTCGCCAACTTCCAGTTTGCTGGCGATAACGGCATGATTATGTGCGCCGAGACGCAGCTGTACTACGCGACGTTGAACGTGTCCGGCACGCCGCTCGTGTGATTGGCCTGATGCGGAAGCAACCAATGACCTGCCGTTTGCCGGGATGAGAGATGTATGTGTAGTTGCAAGGAAGGACCCGTCTTCGATGGGGGCTTTTCCTGTTGGGTCCTTTGAGACCATGGCGAACCGAGGGGTCTGGAGTAAGAGGAGATGCGTCGTCCCGTTTGCTGTTCGGACTACCTGTCATATTCAACCAGATGATGCATAACCTTCCCGATCGGGCAACCGGCTATGACCTCCATGTGCCTTCTGGTGGCGGTCGTCTGACGTGCCCGCTAATCCAACGAACGCGTAGAGGAAGGAAGGAAAGTTACGTAGAGGGGCCCAGACAAAGTGACGAGTGATGTGCCATACGCAATCTAGGGGTCCTGGGGACGGGGGGTAAAAGCGAGGCTAGTCACTGCCTTGTCTCTCCTCCTTCCCGGAAGAGCGGTTGTGTTCATCGAAGATTGCCTGCCCCCTTGGGGAACAAGGCGGCGCGATCCTCTGTGATCGATCCGTATGCATTCCACCCCTTGGGGTAGGCAGCCGACCACCTACATACACAAGGGCGGCCGTCGGCGTACATGGCGTACCTGGGCCTCCCTGCCGAGGGAGGAGGGACCCTTCTCGGGCAAGCCGGGACGCTGACACGCCGTCGTGTGCCCGCGACAACGGGCTCTGTTTTTTTTTTTTTTCTTCCTCTCGTTCGTTTGGTCCCTTTCCCGTCCTGTCCGGGAGAGCCCTGAAAGGCGGATCGTGAATTTTAGCGGGGCGGGGCAGGGGGGTTACTACTATCCGTACAAGTCCCGACGGGCGTTGCAGTCGTACAGAAGTATGTAAGGACGGAGTATTCCTAGCGACGAACTACCGACCACTCGGTTTAGTACCGACATCCATGCCCTTTTCCCTTGCTTTGCATCCGGTGTATACAGTACGGGCGGCGAGGTGGGGGAGGGCTCCAGAAACATTCGCCTCGCGGGAGAAATCGGCGCGGCCGTGAGAGGGCGACTAACTAGAGGGCAAGCGTGGGCAGCGGAACTGGGGAGGGAGTGAGACGTGAGCGTATTAATTTGGAACCTGGCCCTCCACCCGGAATTTTCTACAGGTACGCCCTCTCCCTCCCTCCACCCTCTTGTACTTATTTAACCAAGCAACCTGCCAAGTCTCCAGAGGCCTCAAGAGAGAAGTGAGTGGCACAAGTGGGTAGTCGGTTCATTCTACTTATAGAGAGGTACGCAATCCCGAGGACGATGCAATGCCTCCACGCTGGGGCACTACTTATGTATGTAAGTACTTACTCTCTCTACGGTACCCACGTAAGGATCCCCCCCCCGAGTCGCGGCGAACTATTGGGCGTTCGGCCTCGGTCTCTCGTGGGCTGGGTGACGCCGTCGCGCGCGGCTGCGTTTCCGCGAGACATTGAATTGCGATGGTGGGTGGGGGATGATGCTTGTCTCCAGCGCGCGCCACGAGCACCCACGTTCCCTACATTCCCTATCTTGCCTCGGAGGCGTCGGCCACCCCAACGACTGAATTACTCCGTACAAACCTACGGAAATTCAACCCAGAGGCGGAGGGAGGGAAGGGGGGGGGGAGGGTGGGTTTCCTAGATGTCACGTAGTTCGCGGTGGGGACGGCTCTCCGGTAAATGTGTGAGGTCTTTTTTTCCCTTGCTCTCTCTCGTTGTGATGCAATTTACCCCGTCCGAGGGTTTCTTTTTTTTTTTTTTCCGTCAAGAGGGGAGTAGGAGGGGGGAGGAGAAGGAGGGGTTGCGCGAGGGTCAGGGGTCACACAGACTCTCTTCTGGCCCCTCCATGACCAAAAAAAAAAGGCGAGAGCGTTCTTTGCCCGCGTTCGCCCGAGCGAAAGAGAAGAGGGGGGGGGGGGGGGGGGGAAGCGGACAGGGCCAAGTCGCGCCGCGTGGCTCGAGATGCACCGCCCATCGGCCCAGAAAGCCAATCTGACGTGTGAAAAGGCGCGTGGCAGAAGGTGGAGGGGGAGGGGGGTGACGAGAGAGAGAGAGCGGGAGCAAAGACTAGCAAGTGGTCCATGATGAGAGACAGAGAGACACACAGAGATCAATGGCCGGATGGATGCTTGTTGGCACGCGCCCGCCCCGGGATTGTATGGCATGCATGCACGTACTATATTCCATGTATGGGCTCCGTTCGGCCCAGAGAAACCACCCATCAATGGATTCCTACTTGTAAATCCCATTTTCTTTTTTTTTTTTTTTAAGCGGATCCAGATGGCACTCACACGCACAAACGCACAAACACCCACGCGCCCACACAGCACACACGAAATCATTCATGCAGCCTCCCATGGTTTATGGAGAAGTGGAAGTACGTACCCACGTCGTTTGCTCGTTTCCTGTCGCTGTACGCGCTCGCGGGCGGCCGACAGTGTCGCCGGGAGGGGGTCCTTATATTCTTTTGAACCGGGGTGCATAGCCCGTTTGCTATTGCAGAAAAATAAGGCCGCCCGCTTGGGCTTGCGCGGCGGCCGCCATGCCCGTTGTCGGTTTCGACGCCGGGGCCCTCCCAAGGGTCCTTTTTCTTTCCATCATGGCGGGACGGCGGCACCACCAAACGCCCACGCGGCGGCGGCGGCGGGAACCCCCTCACCCCCCTCCCCCTCACCCCCTCTCTCTGCCCAGGGCAAGAAGAGGGAGGGAGACTGGGACAGACAGAGAGAGAGAGCGTGGTACTGTGTAGTTGTGCTCTTAGACGGATGCTCGACATGTAAGCAAGGAAACAATAGGAGATCTGCGTCATATTCGTAGGTGGAAATGGGGGTGTGTTCATCTACCGTACGGATCGGAGGTACCTCCTGCTTCTTCCCTAGTCTGCCGCCCATCAATCACCCAGCCAGCCTGTTTCCCGTTGGTTTTCCCCATTTCAACCGGGCAGAGTCCATCAAAGTACTTACTGCGGTACCGCGAGCACACACGCATACACGCATCTGGTTGCCCGGTCCAGTCATCGATCCGTGGAATCCCTGTGCGTGCGTGCGTGCGCGCGTGCGTGAGAGTTAGGACTAACCTATCGGTATGTATGTGTGTAGGTACCCTATGTATGCATGCACGTAGAGAAGCCCTGATTATGCTCCGAAACTGGAGCCCCTATTTTATTTTCTATTTTCTAGGGGTCCCGGGTCGCGAGAGGGCTGCCCGGCCAACACCCAGGCGACCAGCCAGAATAAACAACTTGGAGGCCCGTCTGCAGAGGGACGGATACTCACTCCGGACGGCATCCATGTACCTGCTGCTGCATTGGGAGGGGTGAAGGACGAACCCCTGCCCGGCGGCTGCACGTTGCATCGCATGGCTTTCGCCGGCGGCTTCTCACTGTTGCAGTAGGACCCCGGGGGCTGGAGCAGCTTGGGGGGGTTTTTTTGGCAGGAGGAAGAGGAGGAGAAAACGACGAAGAAGAAGAAGGCCCTTACCGCTACTTTCTCATGCATTGATTGTCTTTAGTTAGAGCATTGGCGCTCGCAACGTGTGGTCGTCCATTGTGCCTCGTCCTGCCAGTCGTTCCAGTATTCGTACTAGTATGCTGCTGTTGCTGCATGCATGGGATGCATGAAGGAACGAATGCATGCCCCCAAGTCCATCCCCTCCTCCTACGCACTTCCAGACTCCCAAGGGAGAAAGAGAGAGAGAGAGTGGCGACGACTGGTATCCTGCTACTGTGTACCTATGAACATGAGATATGATGTAGCTAGCTACGTCGTACAAGACCTCTCAGTAGGTACTTACTTGCCTACATAAACTATGTGGTATCCCATGTACATGTATCTACTTGCCATACTTTTTACCCAGCCAAGCCCGCTCGGCACACTAGGTAGCGTTATGCTCTGCGGCTACGCACACTGCAGGCAGGGCCATGCGTGCACGACCAGCCCTGGCCATTTTCCTCTGTTTTCTTTCTCTCGTCTTGTCTCGTCTCGTCTCTAGCCGAGATTCGCGGCGGCGCAACCACTGGGCGGGCCATTACGTATCGCGCCGGCGCGTGGCAAGGGCGAGAGGCCAACAGGCCGGAAGAGCTGGGGCGGGACATCATCTCCATCGTACGTACAGAGGCGGCGCTAGAAACAAGACGGGGTTAGTCGGCTGGAGCCCCCGGTGCGTAACATACCAGGGCTGCCAACTGGGGCGACGAGAGAGGGAGGGAAGAGGAAGAAAAAAAAAAAAAAAAAACTGACAGACCCAAGACCCCTTCCCAGATCAATGAAACGCTACTGGTTGTCGCGGGGGCCGAGGGGCCAATCAAAAGCTCCAATTCCAACGATGGCGGGCCCGGCCCTTGATTTTTTTTTTTTCACTCTCTCTTTTTTACTCTCTCGTCCCTCACTGGGCAACTGGGCATAGAACAGAACGGGCAGGCCTTGAATGCTGGCAGCCATCCATCATCCATGCATCCCTGCCGAGCATGGAAGACCCGGATGTCGCCAGGCCAGGCACACACACGGGGCAGTCAGGAATTGCCGGGCGGCCCAACCAGCAGAGCTCCAGAACTGGGCTCACTGGGCTCACTGGCTCACTGGGAAGCACCACTCCTGCGGCTGCAGGTCCGTCTTCTGTCATTGTTCTCGCCGTCTTCTGCCGCTCCAGTGTAACCGGGGTTCCCTGGCGCCGGCCGGCCCTCTTCTCGTGGCTCCCTGCTCCGTCCGTCCGCCTTCGCCAGCAGCGCCAGCCCCTCATGTCATGGGCGGGTTGAAAGACCATCGAAGATTGGACCAGTGACGCCGTTGGTGGCTCTTCCTCTCTCTCTCTCTCTCTCTCTTTCTCGTCGTCCCCTCTTTCCTCGCTCTCTCTTTGCTTCTTTCGTCCGCCCGAAAGACCCACCCCGCCCACAACAAGGCGCCCACGTCGATCTGGCCCGAGCTGTGTGCCCAGCATCGAAGTTTCTTTGGGTCATTCCCCTTCACCTCACGGACGCCGCGCCGGCTCGTGCCCCTCCAGTGGCCTCTGCTTTTGGCCCGGTGGAGCGAAAAAGGGCCCTTGCCCAGTCGGATGGGGCCTGACACAATCTCGCTGCGCATCTTTTGCGACCCCATCCCTGCGCGACCCATGCGATCCATGCCCGCCGGTTTGGAATTTTTGGGAGCTTGGGTGCCCTCTCGAGATGGGGTCGCTGCTTTGGCGCCCACCGGGCCTGACGAGGAGCGGCGGCGGCGGCGACGACGACGACAACGAAGACGGAAGACGTCGCGGCTATTACTAACTCCAATATCATCGTACCGAAAGGGACGAAGCACAGCCGAGGCTGGTACATACCTACCTACCTACCTAACCAAGTAGGTAATTACTTAGACACTAAACTGGATGGAAAGCAGTACGGGGAGCCCTCGCCTCCCTCGTCCTCGGTGCGTCACCCACCTGCTATCCATGGATGTTAAGAATGCAACAACGTCAACAACAGCCTGCCAGCCTCGCCAGCCTCTTCTTGTCAGCCCTGCTCCTCGCCTGCCTGCCGGGCCTTGCTGTACTACGTAACAGAGAGAACAGAGAAAGAGAGAAAAAAAGACTGCCGGGTTGCCATGGTGCTCTGTGCCCTCCTGCTCTTCTCGGGCTGTCTGTCGGTGGTGGATGGGCGTTCGTACCCTCTCCCCATCGTTTTGGGGGACCTGGGACCCGTAGCCGTACGGGCCCTCCTCCATCCATTCCTTGCCAGAGAAGCAGACCCTGGTGAGTGCATCGACAACAACCACGACGGCGCCGGCTGCGAGTACAACTAGACTTGCCGACTAGCGTCTCCATTCCGTCCGGCTGGCGTTGTCTCTGCCCATGCATCCATGCTAGTTCTGTACCTGGGGGGGCTTCTCTCTTTTCTCTCCATCTAGAGCTCTCTCTCTCTGTCCCTCGCCTGGTGGGTGCTCTCGCCCTGGAGGACTTGCTGTGTTACTGCTCAGCAGCTTGTTGCTGTTGCTGCTTCTCCAGCTCTCTCCCGTTCTCCCTCCCTCTCTCTCTCTCTCTCGCTCGCCCTCTCCCTCTCCCTCTTAGCTGCTCGTGTTACCCATCCACGCATGCGTGTGGGTGTGTATGGTGGCTGTCTATTCCGTCCTGGCTCTCTGTCTCTCTTCAAAATTACTTTTTTTTTTCTTTCCTCCCCCTTGTCGTCAGACTACCTACCTCGCGTCGGCCACCCGACGCACACCCACCCACTCCCGCACCCACCCACTCACACACACGCCCAGTCAACCACCCTCTTCGCCTCCCTCCCTGTACGATTCATTAGTCGTTACATCTTGCCTGCATCGAACATAGGCCATCCCCCTCCACCGCCCTTTCCTCCATACCTACATACCTGCCGATTCCCCATTTCATCATCATCGCCGTATATCCTTCCTGTATTATCTGAACTCCCTCCCTGTTCTCTCTCTCTCTCCCCCTTCCCTTCACTGCGGCGTGCGTGTGTGCTGTCGTTGTAATCATCGTACATCCATACCTCCCCTCCCCCCCTCCAGCCCCTCCCTGCACCGACATTACATACATACCTCTTACATGCACCCTCTCTCTGCCTAACCACCCCCCCCTCTCCCCCACCCCGTCCCGCCTGTGTGCACCCCCCGTGAGAACATCGCTCTGTGTTATTGTCACTGCCGTCCACACCCCCCCGTTGTTTTGACTCGACCTGTCTTGCAGCCCCGTGGCACAACCCCGAGACCGTTCATTACGCTTGGCCCTCATCATCGTCGCCAGCATCATAATTTTTTTTAAAAAAATAAAAAAGAAAGATAGTCGCTCGGACCTGAGACCATCTGCCAAAGTGGCTGCCATCATGCCCTACAATACCCGTCGCAAGTCGCTGTCGCTGCCCTCGCTGGGAATCCATGTTCCTTCATCCAATCCCCGTTCAGCAAATCGACCCTCGCCCAGCAACAGCAAGACGCCCGTCAGCATGTCGCCCAAATCGACCGCGCCGCCCTCGGCTAGCACGCCCAGCAGCGGCAACAACAACAACAACAGTCGCCTGCATCCCAACAAAAAAGTTAAGCGCTCCCACGGCGACAGCGTCTCGACACCGGCATCCTCGGTAGTCCCTTCGCTTAGAGCCTTGCCCAAGACGGCGCCGCCCAACCTCGACAATGCGACGCCGCCGCCTTCGCCCGGTATGCACATGTCCATTGAGGCCGACGACCACGACGCCGCCCTCAAGACGGTCGACCTCGAGGGCATCAACGACGAGATCGTCGAGGCCGTCATTGTGCGCTTACAGGAAACCCGCAACCGGCCCCATCTGGTCAAGGAGTTGGCTACCGTCTTGATGCACCAGGTCAAGATCGTCCAGCAGTAAGTTTTGCCTGCGCTCGCGCTCGCTCGCGTGACCCCCATCCACCCCCATTCTCTCTCTACCTGCCTCGGCCCTTGTCACCCTCAAGTGCTTACGCGGCTTTTTTTTACAGGTCCGCCAACCCGTGCGCCATCATCTCGTCGCGTCTTTCCTCGTATCTGAAGCGGTCGTCTTGGTCCGCCGTGGCTCCCTGTCCCGTGGCTAAGGAGCTTGAGACGGTACACCCGCGGCGCACCTATTTCTACCTGACAGTCTGCCCCCACCAGCCTCTGCCGGATCCCTCGTCGGGCCAATTGGCCCAACGTGCCATTGTCACGCCCTCCTTGTCGAGCTCGGCGTCAACGTCCGAAGATGCCGAGAGCGCCGACGCCGACCGCCGGAGGGAGCTGAGCCTCTCCCCCGAGGTGGACCTGTCTTCGCCCGAATTCGACGACATGGAAGAGGACATGCCAATGCCCGAGCCCCCGATGGGTGCCTCGATGTCCCGGCATCATCGCTCCACGTCGTCCATGTCGCGCAACCTGCGCATCGACGAGCCCCCGCTGGAGAAGGACGAGAAGGAATTCACCGAGACAGCCGACGGCCTACAAAAGCGAAAAGCCAGCGGAGGCCTGCTGTCGGCTGGCCCTGTCGACAACGTGCGTCTCGACGATGGCATGCAGCACGAGCAGCTGTTTGGCGGCGGCGAGACTAAGGGCTTCAGCCTGGCCCCTAGCCTGCTGCCTCACATGGCCTTCATGACGAGCCCTGCCATGCGGCCCAGCTACATGCTGCCGCCCAAAAATAACGAAGCCGAGAACTGGTCCAAACTGGACGCCATGCTGGACTGGGACAGGAGCCCCGAAACCGTGGAGCTCGATGAGCTCGACGGTATGCTCGACGACTTTTAACGACGTCGCCCCCACGAGTACCGGGGAAGGCGATGCGATTTTACGCTTCGCCGTGTTTTATTGTATGATGACGGTTTCAGTTGGAGTTGGCACAGCGATCCTACAGGCCGCCCTTCCAATTCGGCCTAGGAGTTCTTGGCGTTGTCTGTGTTTTTCCTCGGGAAGGATCAAGTTGCGGCGTCCCGGCTGCGGTTTTGTCTATTTTTACCCCTTACCTCCCCATTTTTACCTGTCATCTCTCGAGACGGCCGCCATCACCCGCTCCGTACTTGCTTGGTAGCAGAACGGTACGGATGCCAGCGTTGTTGATGATGAGAGTACTTCGGACGGACCCCGGCTGAAAGATGCCGAGGGACGTCTCGCTGGAGCTGAAGCCGGCGCGGGCGAGAGCCCGGCCGCGCTGTGGAAGGTCGTGGACATGAAAACTGTACATGATGCCGGGCGGAAAGAAGGAACCCAAAATCAGCAGCTGTACGCGCAGACGGGGGGAGGCGCTCCCCTCTGTACATGTAGTAGACGCCGCTCCCGTTCTGGGAGGCCGGCATGTCTCTTTTGGTAGAGGACTAGATACAGCTGCACGGCGCTCGGGGCAAGATTTCAAAAAATGAATGGATGGAGCTCAGGAATGAATAGAAAAATCCCCTCTTACCTACTGCAATGGCCATGTCTTGATGAGAATGCCCGACCGACGGCGGTGCCGAAACACGTTACTTAATATGTGTGTGTGTGATTTTGTTCTACATAGCTATCTACCTAGTATACGACTGTAATACAGGGGGCGGTGGTCTATGTGGGGCCAGCTTGTGTCTGCTGTATGATACTGGCCGTCACAGGATGCCAGCCGGTTCCCTATTTGGCCGATGAGCCCCACGAGCCCAGCAAGCGGCTGAGGAAGTTACCGGCGGCGGTCGGGGCGGCGGCGGCGGCGGCGACGGCCTTCTCCGGGGCGACGGGCGCGGTCGGGCGGACGCGCAGCTCGACCCAGACGTGGGTGCCAAAGGTGGCCCAGCCGGGGCGCTCGAGGGCGACGAGCTCGAGGCCCGGCACGTGCTCCTGGGCGTCGCGGACGAGGCGCTCGATGTCGCGGTTCCACCAGCAGCCGAAGCGCTCGAAGTGGCCGCGGGCGCTGCGGTCGAGCATGCGGTTGACGCCGTCCCACCAGTCGCTGCGGCCGTGCTCGAGCAGGAGGATGCGGCCGGTGCCGGGGCGCACGGCGGCGGCGAGGGCGCGCAGCAGGCGCGCCGGGTCCCGCACGCTGCAGAGGCCGAACGTCTGCACCACCGTGTCGTAGTAGGGCTCGGCGCCCGGCGGCGCCGGGAGCGCGTCCTGCGCGTCGGCGGCGTAGACGCGCAGCCGGCCGTCGAGGAGGCCCACGCACCCGCCCCCGCCGGCGCCGGCGTCGGGGTCGGTGTCGGCGGCCGCCAGGGCGGCGAAGCTCGGCTGCTTGGGCAGGGCGTCGGCGAGCCCGGCGGCGGCCGGCACGTTCTGGCGCAGGCGGCGGAGCCCGAGGTCGAGCATGGCGGGGCTGATGTCGATGCCGGTGAAGCTCCGCAGGCCCTCCGCCTCGGCGGCGGCGGCGGCGGCGGCAGCGGCGGGCGTCTTCTTCTTCTCCTTCTTGTCGGCGTGAAGGTCGGGGCCCTCGCCGGCAGCGTCGGCGAAGGCCCAGTCGTAGAACTCGACGTTGCGGCCGGTGCCGAAGGCGACCTCGAGGACGTGGCCGCGGGCGCGGGCGGCGAGGCGGCGGCGCAGGGCGGTGATGCCGGAGCGCCACTCGGACTTGTCGAGGTGCAGGTCGAACTCGACGGGCGACTCGATGGCGGGCCGGCCCGTCGGCACGCCGGGCTCGCGGCCCGTCGTGTAGGCGGGCGGCGGCGCGCTGTTGGCCAGCCACAGCGAGGCCGAGAAGCTGCCCAGGCACAGCGCCGCCGCCCCCATGCCGAAGATGCCGATCCACCGGCTGCGCACCAGCTGGTCGACGGGCTCGGCTTTGGACGACGACGACGACGAAGGGCCGCCCCCGCCGGGCGGCGCACGCTTCGGAGAAGTCGGAGAAGGAGGCGCCGCCGCCGCTGCCGGCCCCCTCTCCGTCGCGGGCGCCAGCGAGGACGGCAATGACGTCGTGGTGGTGGTAGTGGTCGTCGTCTCCTTCTTCTTGGCGTGGTAAGGCAAGGGCTTGGGCGGCGGGGGCGGTGTTCTTTTGCCTGCCGCCCGGGAAGACGACGACGAGGCCGGCCGACGCGCGGCGCTTTGCCACGTCGGCAACACCACGGCCCCCGGGCTCCGGCGGCTGCGCGCGGCGGCGGCGGCGGCGGTCCGTCCCAGACCCGACGACAACGGCATGCTGGAAAAGGCGTAGGCACGCGTCGCCAAGGCGGCGCCCGCTAGGGTGGTGGTGGCGGTGGTTCGGTAGTGGGCGCAGGAAGAGGCCATGATGGGCAGTGGTGGTATCACACCCCCCCGGCCCCTCTTTCTTCCCCTTCTAGGAGGTCAAATCACGTCTTTCTCCCTCGTGCCCTTGGGCCGTCTTCTCTCTACCCGGGTTTCCTCCTCAGCCCCTCTTTCTTTCTCTTCCTCTCCTTGCTCCTCCGGGATGGGTTTCCTAGCGTCCCCGGGCACACATAACATGCACAAACAAGCCAACACGAGCGCGAGCTCCAACAAGCCGGTGGAACCTTGTGTAAGGGCCGGGGGGGGGGGACTATGCAGGTACTGCCCGATGCCCGCTACCAAAGCGTCGATGGCGGCAGAGAATGGTGCCGAGTCAGGTTTTCCGGCCCTTGTTCTTGCTTGGAGGGAGGGGAAGGCGTGGGTGTGACGTGGAGGTGCCGGGCCGCAGGGCTGGATAGAGGAAGAGACGAACGTTGAAGCGGGTTCAAGGAATTTGGCGGCTCTCTCTCTCTCTCTCCAGAGGTTGATCCGCTGCCGGCGCCGGTGCGATGGACGTACTATGTATTGGAGGAGGGGAGCCAATCGAAGGCCGCGACGCGCCTGCACGCGGGTGGGCCGGTCAGGTAAGTAAGTAAAGTAGCTTTTTCCACGATGGGTTTGGTTTTCTTTCTGCATTGCATCACCCCCGCAGGACGTAATGTCTCTAACAGGACCATGGCGCACACTGATACCCATATTGCAACAAGCATTCACCCAGAATATGAAGTATTCGTACCCTCAATGTCATGGCATATATGGAGTGCCGGTCGTAACTGCATGCTTCGTGTGAACTAAGGTAGTACGTACCTGGTCGCAGCTGCAGTAGCGGGGCCTTGGCGCACGCGGGGAGGGAAAGGCAAGGAGAGCATCAACAACATCCTGGATGTTTCCCGATCAGATCAACTAATTAGGTCATGGATCCTGGGCGACGACTCACTCACTCACCCTCTAACCGAGCCAGCCCGTCCAAACCACAACCGAAACCAAACCCCGCGAAACGTTTACTAAACATCGTCGAGCGATCGACGTCGCCCTTTTCTCGGCCGCCCTTCCCCGGCCAGCATGCGCCCACATCCGCACCCCGGCCAGGACCTCATGATTCGCCGCGTCGTCCGTACGCGCCTCTACTAGTCCCCGGCCTACCCTCCCCAACTTATACGCAACCACCATGGCGTCGCAGCAGGACCTCCAGGAGCTGCTCCGGCTGATGACGGCGGCCAAGGTGCCCATCAAAGATGCCATGATGCGAGTCAGCGCCCTGCAGGCCAAGAACCTGCGGAGGTAAGGTTTCCCCCTCCCCCCTCCCCCCTCTTGCCCATCTATCATCAGTCCCGTCCAGCCTTGGGTTTTCTTTTCGGTGGTTTTCTAAATTTGGACGCCCGACGGGCCCCTTCCCTCCCCCATCAGCATCCAACAGATTGCCGACGCGCCGCTCGCCGCCGTCGAGGCCGCCGTGCCCGACGCCAAAGCCGCGCGCCACCTGCACCACGCCTGCCAGGCACGCGTCAAGAACCCGACCGTCTCGTCGGGCAGCAAGCGCGCCGGCGCCGACCTGCTAGCCCAGTCCAAGCGCCTCAAAACCGCGGCCGGTGAAGGAGGAGGAGGAGGAGGTGGTGGAGAAGCCGACGATGACGCCGGCGGCGGCCCCGTGTCGCCTGCCCGGGCCGAGGCCGCCCTCGCTCTGCCTCCCGCCGTCGTCGCCGACGAGGCCCGCCTCCGCCGCACCACGCTGCTGACCAACCGTGCGCCCCTCGTCCTGGCCTTCGCCGTCGAGCTGCTGCGCTACACCATGCCCGAGCAGCCGCCCTCGAGCCGCCTCAGCCTCGCCCAGGCCGTCGTCAGCGCCAACTCGCGTTCCAAGGGTGAGCAGCTCCCGGTTTTCTTCATGACCCCTTTCCGGAAGAATGCCGCTTCCGAAGTCAATGCTTACTCGGATTGTCGCAGCCGTTGCCATTGGTATTGAGAAGAACGCTAGCAACGATGATGACGGCTTCGGTCGGGGCCAGCCCAAGGTCCGCGTTATGGGCCGTGAAATCACTGTTCTGAAGCGAGGCGGGTACGAATGGCGGCCCGAAGGCGAGGCAGAGCCCGAGGGCGGACGTGTGGCGCCCAAAGAGGAGAATGCCGACTCAAGTCGTGCCAGTGAGGGAGAGGCGACGCTCAGTCACATCTCCAAAACCTGGGCCGCGAGCTCGCCCGTCAACTCGAGGGGGTCGAGTTTCATTGTCAGGGCGACGCAGATCACCAAGGTTTCGCAGCGTCAGGAAAGCCTGCAGGCCCTGTTTGCGGCCATACCGAATCTCAACACGGCCTCGCACAACGCCTGGGCTTACCGGGTCCGGAAACCCGACATGTTCGGTTCCCACGTAATCCGGGAGGACTCATTTGATGACGGCGAATCGGGCTGCGGCAACTTCATGCTGAAAATCATGCGCGAGACAAACGCCGTCGACACCTTGGTCGTCATGACACGTTGGTACGGCGGCGTCATGCTGGGGCCCGACCGCTGGAACATTATACGCAACTGCCTGAAGGAGGCCCTGGCCGAGAGGCTGCGGGTTACGGGCGCCGACGCGGGCATCGGCGGCGAGGCCGTCTGGGGCATCGACCTCGAGGCCATGAAGAGCAGCTCCAAGCCGGCCGCGTCCCGGTCGCAGGACGCCGGCGTTGTTGGCATGCCTGTCCACCGGCCCGAGGCCGCCCGGGCCTACCTCCTGAAGAGCTTTGCGCAGCGCGTCGAGGACGAGGAGCCGGCCCCCGAAGGCGGCCAGGGCGAAGGGGAAACACGGTCCCCCAACCACAAGAAGAAGACGACCAAGGCGGCGCTGGAGGCCGAGAAGGAAGAAAACCTCGGCCGCCTGCTCGGCGCCCTCCGCCTCCTCTACGACAGCTGGGCCCCGCACCTGACGGCCGCCGAGCTCGACCGCCGCGCCTGGACCTGGTACACGGCCGTGCGGCCCGAGGTCGAGAGCGGGCCGGCGGGCTGGGGCGCCAAGGGGCCTCTGAAGCTGGCGAAGATTCTGGATCTGAGGAGGACCGCATCGTCGTGATGGAGATACCGCAGAGGAGGGGGGGGGGGGGGTGTGGATGTTTGTACAGGTGTATGGAGTCTTGCTTTAGAATTGGAAATGAAAGCCACCGCAAAGCCGACTGATATGTCGAAACACACGCCGGGTTCTCCAGGTTCGCCGCATTCGCCATGTGCTAGGGGTTAGGCTCCTTGTACGCCTGAGGCTTCGAAGCGTTGCGTCTCGGTCGTAGGGTGGCTTGGCGCTTGGTTATACGAAACAGGAGACAATATATTCAGGATCCTTACACTCGTGCGTCCCAGGACTTGTGTTTGGTAATGGCATTGGACTCGAGTCGAATCACTTCTTGTATATCCGTCTCCCAATGCCTTTTGTCCAACCCGCTCGCCGTCCGACCCGCTCACTTTCCCAAGACACACGGCTCGAGTTTCGTGGACGACATGGCGCGAACAATTGGAAACCGGGATCCTCGAACGTCGGAAGGGGAAAGTTGAGTTGGTGATGCGGCGAGCTCTTCAAACAACTCCCACACTAACCAGGGCCCCAAAGAATGAACAGCAGGCCTGACCCACGGACGCCGAATGCAATCACAACGACAAAACCGGCATCGTCGTCGGTCGGGTCGAGCGCCGCCTTTGGGGCCCGGCGATGGTTTTTTAGTCTGCGAGGATTCACGCGGGGGGGGGGGGGGTTTCCCTACCCGCCACTCCACAAAGGAACTCATGGCGCGCAGGTCGAGGGAAGTATCACATAGGGCGCACGAGCTTCAGCCGAGTGCGCCGCCGTCGCCACTTTTTTTTATCACCGAGGAAAGGAGGCGGACGATGGCCAAGGGAAATTTGCTTCGGGTTCAAAAGCTGGGAGGCAAGCGACTTTGGGACGGTATAGTTGGTAGGTTTTTATTCCATGGGCGTATCTACAATAAAGACCTAAGACCCTGGCTGATCGACGAGAACCAGGTGAACGATCAGAACCAGGTGAACGATCAGAACCAAGTGAACGACCAGAACCAAGTGAACAACCAGAACCAAGCCATCAACGAGAATCAAGTGAAAGGCCCCAGTCTCTTGCGTTACCACGAGGGCCGACCAAAAACAAAAAGCGAAAAAAAAAAAAAAAGCCTAGGGACAAAATTCTGGGGCCCCAAACGGTGAGGGTGCCGAGGCCAGATGCGAGGATATAAAGTCGCCGGATTTCCTGTCTTTAAAAGGCTGCCTCCAAGGTGATGGCCTCCGGAGTTTTTGATCCTTCATAACAATAATCCTTTGCGGCGGCATCATAAGTATGAATCTCTTCATCAGCCACCACCTACCTATCTCGTGTTCGCCACGCTTGGGTGGTTCCAACCGGCCGACGAGACGTGGTGGCTTTTTCCTTTTCGACTTTTGACTCCAATAGCCAATGGTGAAACACGGCCGAACACCCGACAGAGTTTGCCCCCGTCGCCGGCGGCGGCAAAGCTGGGTTCGGCCCAAGGACTGAGGCCAACAAAAAAAAGAAAGTCTCGAGTGGAATTTCGGCGTGGGACTCCGGCTCGTTCTGGGGAACCAGCGACATAAAAGCCGGGGCATTTCCTGCTTTAAAAGGCCGCCTACAAGGTGGGAGAGCTGTCCGTAGGATGACTGTGCTTAATCCTTTGCCTTGGTTGGCATCATAAGTGAGTCTTACTTCATCCAGGTGCACCACCTACCTTTTATCTCCTGTTCGGCCAAGCTTGGGTGGTTCCAGCTGACTAGCGACGAAGGGCGAAGACGTGCTGATGGCTTCCGAAGCGGGTTCCCTGCCTTTAGGAGGTCAGCCAAAAGGCCGCCTCCAAGGTGGGAAAGCTGTCAGTAGGGATAACTTGGCTTGTAAGTTATATTTTGCTTAATTATTTGCCTGGGCATCATAAGTTGGGTTAACATCATCCAGATGCACCACCTACCTATCTCCTGTTCGCCAGGCTTGGGTGGTTCCAGTCGGCCAACGACGAGGGGCGGGAACGTGGCAGCTTCGTTTGGTATCGATGGTCGATGATGAGGACAAAGACCGACGCCCGAGAGCTTTTCGTTCGTTGCCGGCAACGGCGGCGGCGAGCACGGCGTCGGGAATTGGAACTGAGGCCACGAAGCGAGTCGTTTCGAGTGAGATGGCCGTCCGTCTTTTCTGTCTTTTTCACTTTGCGACGTCAGCCAAGACACTCAAGGTAGTCCAATCAACCTTGGTATGAAACCGTCCTTTGCTATACGGGAAGCATCGTCAGTACACTCTCAGGTGTTCTCACCTCACCTACCTGGGCTTCCTTGGAGAAGCCATGGCCGATGAAGACGAGGACGCGGAATGGGGCCGCCCGAGAGAGCCGTTAGTTTACGGCCGAAATAGTCTTGCCTGGCGAGGGACCGAGGTCAAAGAAACAGATTTCGAGTGAGACTGGTGTCGGACGGTCACCAATTTGACGGCCCAAACCCTCAGGCAAGGACCTGTGTGGACGGGGGTAAATAAGAAGACTCACCAGATGCCGGCCAGTTAAGACCATGAACGAGCCCTGCGCAGGCATGAGTGCTGCCAGCACGACGTCGTGTCCGAAGAGCAGGACAAAAGGGGGCGAGAGAGCAGGGCCGATTCAACACAGTCACGATGGCCAACGGAAGAGGAGTCCACAGCGGGCGGCAGACTTACCAAAGCCGAGAATGAGACCGGAGTGGGCGGCAAAAGGAAAGACAACCCAGTTGCCGGATCACGGCAGGCGAAAGAGGGAATACTCACCAAGATCACCAGGACCGGTCAAGCCCCAGAAGGAGACACCCGTGAGCCAGTGAATGGAATGGGAGCGGCTCGCCTGCGTGACGAAGAGGCGAAGAGAGAAGCAGAAGCCATCATGACACACGAGAAGACAAAGAGAAACGATGTAATTGATGGACGAGAGCAAATCGTGTGTGTATGACGAAGAGCAGAGAGAAGAAGAAGAGGCAGAAGAAGCCATCGTGGTGCACGAAAGGACAAAGAGACGAAGCAACTGATGGACGAGAGAAGCTGACGTGTTTGATGGAGAATCGGAGAGACCCAGCAGACGAGGTTGGGGAAAAGGGGGACTATTTATGCTGTTTTCATCCCCGTCCCAAGCGACTCGGCAAGGTCCCAAGCGACTCGACGAGGCTTCCGTGCCAGCGAACAGCCGATGGGCATCAGGAGGGCGCGTCCGCCGGCCCTCGAAGAAAGCGCGGGCAAAGGCCCATGACGATCGGACGTTCTGCGCCCCCTAGATCGAGGTCTCCGGGGAAAGAGGCCACCGTCGAGGGGCCCGGTCCCTGTTCACGGCATCCCCCCTCCTCGAAGCAAGCGCCGGCCGACTTCCTGAGGACCGGACATTCCATCATGTCCTAATCGCGGCGCCCGGGGAAAGAGGGAGTCTTCGCCGGGGGTCCCGCTTCCTGTCCTCGTACTCGTACTCTTCCTCCCCAAAGTATACCTCTTGCTCCCCCCCCCCCTGGCTTCCACTGTATGTGCCCCCCCCTTTCCCTCCAGACACGGAAACGAGAGAGCTCTCACCATGTTAAGCAGAAATTCCAACCTTTCCGCTGGGAAAGAAGACAGTGCTCCTGCGTGAGCCCAGACATTTTGGACAGTGACAGGAGCCGTGCTAACCCCTGCTCTGCCCCGTGGGGGGGGAAGGTGTTCATACCCCGACGGCCGGATCGGGGACAGGACACCGAACCTTCGGCAGATGGCGGACTCACGAGACCAGGTTGGGTTGGGTGCCCCGTGTGCGACTCGACCCTGGTGGGAAAAGCCGGGCCCAGATCGGGAGAGGCGGGTGAGAGAGCTGGGAGGTATCATCACAAACGAAGGAAATGGTGCTCGATCGGTAAAAGTGGGAGGTAAGGACCATCCGTAGCGACTGATTGCCCGTGTCTATGCTTTCTCGCCCCCCCCTTCCCCCTTTCCCTCGGCTTTCATCCGGGCTGGGGAGCGTTGTTTCCTAGCGACCTGCTGTTTCCATGCTTTTTGCTCCTTTTCATGGGGGCTTATGTTTGAGAGCGTTCCAGTTAGATTCCTGCCGACCCGATGGGAGAGATGGGAGGTAAGGACCATCTCACAGCGAACGGTCTGCTTAGGTTCCTACTTCCAGCCACTTTCCCGACGGGTGAAGTGGGGGGAGGTAGTGGCCACCCTACGGCGACTGTCTGTATTTACACTCTCTGCCCCCTTTCCGACTAGAGAAGTGCGGGAAGTAATGACCATCCGCAGCGACTGGCTGTTTCCATGCCTTCCGCCCCCTTCCCTCGGTTTTCTTTCATCCTTGAGGGCGTTCTTGTTTCCTCCCCAGCCCGGTGCGTCCCATGCGCTGCCCTTTCCCGCCCTCAACGATTGGTTGCCCTTGCCCGCCCTCCCCCCTAATTTTTTATTTTTTTTTATTTTTTTTTACCGATTATGTGCTACTGCTGGTTTTGTGTCCGTGGCAAGAACACCGTGACCGGCACCACCTCAACGATCCATGTCTCGCGCAAAAAGGGCGCACGGCGGAAGCTGCCGTTCCGCGATTGGGTTTGTACAGATGGCGGAAACTACGTGACTAGCGCTGGAACACAACTGTATAGATTTGGCTGGCAGTCTGGGACGTTGAATAGGTTAGGTACTCATCAGCGCTATTGGATATTTACTCTTTCCTCTCTCGCTCAATACAATGAATCTCTTCCCAAGCAGAGGTGCAACAAGCCAGCCAAACCAAGCCCTGGCCATGCCGTGTAGCCTACTTGAAGATATACCAATAGTGAGACCAACAACCCTCGTCAATCGTATAAGGGTGTCCATGTGCGCAACCCCCGCAGAAACGCCTACCGCCCAATAAGCCATGTGATCCAAAAGCCAAATGTGACTCTCATTCTCTCTCTATCCTCCATCAACTCATCAGTTCATGAAACACATCCTGCAAAACGGGCTTGCCGCGCAGCAGCGCCCGGTCTGTGACGCGCCCCCGCTTGCCGGGCGTCTTCTTCTTGGGGGCCGGGATGCCGCCTCCTCCTCCCGTCTTGTGGGGGCTGCTCGTAGACCGCTGGGTTGCCGACAGGCCCGTGGCCGGAGGCGCGGCGGCATCGTCGAAGCAGTGGGCGTCGAGGGCGTCGGACGGCAGGTCGTAGACCCAGTCGCGCTCCTCCATGAGGCGGACGAAGCGGGCCACCATCTCGGCATCGCCGGCGCCGCGCAGCGTGGCGCGGCTGCCGACGACGAGCAGCTTGGTGCGCGCGCGCGTAAAGGCCACGTTGATGCGCCGCCAGTCCTTGAGCAGGTCGCCGATGGACTGCGAGTCGTTGGACCGCACCAGCGACAGCACCACCACCTCCTTGTCGCGGCCCTGGAAGCGGTCCGCCGTGTGCAGCTCGACGGCCGCCGTCCGTGGCCCGCGCAGCTGGTGCTTCAGGAGGGCCAACTGCGAACGGTAGTGCGTCATGACGCCCACCTCGGCCGCCGGCACGCCCGCCGCCAGCAGCCCGTCCACCAGCTGCGTCACCACGCGCACCTCGGTCGGGTTGACCGTCCGGTTGCCCTTGGCCTCCTCCTGGCTCGCCGGCACTGCGTCCGTGTTGATGAAGCGCACGCGCGCCGCCGGGTCCAGCACCGCTCGCAGCCAGCAGCCGGCCTCGGTCCAGCCCCGGCAGAAGGACCGCGGCGTGCTCTCGCCCCGCGTGATCGTGTCTGCCGTGTAGTGCCGCTGCTGCAGCGCCGCCATGTCGGGCACGTGAAGGCTGCGGTGCCGCAGCTCCTCGGTGCCGCACTTGAGCCGCCCCTCGTAGATCAGCGTGTTGCTGAGCGTCATGATGTCCTCGCACATGCGGTACTGGTGCTCCAGGTTCACGACCGAGTCGGGATGCGTGTCCGAGAGCAGCTTGAACAGGCTGATGTCGAGGCCGCCCGCCCGCGCGTCTTCGTTCTGCACGAGGGGTGGCAGCTGGTTGTGGTCGCCGACGAGCACAAACGTCTTGGCCAGGCGGATGGGCCCGAGGCAGATGGGCAGCGTAATCTGCGAGGCCTCGTCGACAATGCAGTAGTCGAACGTTCGTTCCTGGAAGACGGCGTGGGAGACGCCGAGACACGTCGTCGCCACAATGGGCGCGTCGTGCCAGGCGCTGTGGATCTCCTCAAACGTCTTCCGTGGCTGGCTGGCCAGCGTGGCAAACTCCTGGACCTCAGGGTGCACCTTGGCCTGCGCACCCAGACGCAGGATGGGCATACCGTCCGTCTTCAGCTTGAGTAAGATGTTGTCGACGGCCGAATGCGTGTACGAAGTCAGGAGCACGCTCTTTCCCTGACGAACGAGGGCTCGGATGATGTGCGCAATCGTCGTCGTCTTTCCGGTGCCCGGCATGCCAAGGACAAGGGCATAGTTGTTCGCATTCATGACCTTCTCAATGGCCCGCTCCTGGTCGACGTTCAAGCTGTCGTTACCGCTGATGGTGTACTGGGTCGATACCGTCTTGAATGTGGGTTTAACGAGGTCTACCACCAGTCGTCGGATCTCGCGAGAACCAAACACCCCATCCGACATGACCTGCACGAGGTTGTTCCGGACCGTGGCCATGCCGTTGCTGAATTCGTCCTTGTCCAGTCGGTATCGGATGGGTGGCATTCGAATAAGTCCCTGGCTCTGACTTGGCGCTGCTCCTTCCGGAACGACCTCCATCATGCTGGCAAACGTCTGGTTGTCCGCTTCGTCAAATCCGGGTTGTCGTACCCGAGCGTTATGCAGTCGGCGGTCCACGGCCACGCTGATTCTCTGCTTCCGCACTGACGTGACGTACCCGAGCGCCAGGGCGAAATGACCGCCCTCGTCCGAGATCACAATGGGCTCTCCGGCTACGAGCTGCGAGTCGAGGAAGGAAAAGCCGGCGGCCGGCGTGTCCTTGATGAAGGTGTACTTGAACCGGTTGATCTTGGGGCTGCCTTTCTCCTCGGCCGCCGAGCCCTCCTCGATCATGACGTTGGCAAAGCACCGCCCGACCTTCTCCCGCTCCGAGCTGAGCATGGTCCAGAGTTCGCGGCGGAGTTTCTGCGCCTCCTTTTCTTCCTTCGTTAAGAGATCCTCCCACTTGAGGAAGAACTCCTGGTGCACGGGCGACAAGTGCTTGACGACCTCGTCGAACTTGCCCGCCATGCCGCTCGTCTCCCCATCGCCGCCGTCGGCCAACTTGTGATAGATGAAGCACGGCACCTTGGCATAGCAGTTGCCACAGACATTCGTGCTGCGTTTCATGGGGGGCAACTGCACGCTCCGCTCCCGCACGTAGCACGCCAGTTGGTTGCGCTGCATAATCATGTGCCGGAGTTCGTGTCGGATCGTCGGGATCCGTATTGTTTGCGAGGTTTCCATGTAGAACAGGATGCCAAAGGCAATCTCAATATCGTACCGGTCCGCCAGTAGTAAATTGTACAGCGAAGTTTGCGCCTGGTGGCTGCTCGTGGCGCGGTGTCCGGTCTTGACCTCGAAGGGGACCGTTAGGGTCCGCTCCTGGGTGCCGTCTCGCATCGTCACCTGGACCGTAGCGTCGATGTTGCCCTTCAGGCCGTACATAGGAGACCAGACATGCTCCTCGACGTCGAGAAGCTTGCTGACACACATCGTCGCCTTGTCCCCGTTACGGCCTTGCACAATGGCCTCGGCCTGGAGTCTGTCGTTAGTCGAGCAACCAAGGTACGCCACCACGGGTGTACAAGACGTACCTTTGGGTGAGACGACACAAAGGCACCAGCCCAGCCACGGAGCTCTGGCATCTTGGAACGGAGATGCTCACGCGCGTCGCTGAGTGATACTTTGATCTTGTACAAGTCCTCAACGTGCCTCTCCGTGATTGTGGCAATAAGACCGTCGAGAAAGGACGAGGTCCACTGATTTGCCATCATGGCCTCCTGAAAGATTTCATGAAGTAGCGTACCATACACCAGAGGCGCAGTGGCTTCGCTCGTCGCCTTGACGCGGTCCTGTAGGACGGCACGCCGCATACAAGTGAAACTATCAGCTACTACAGTGGCCGATATCAACTGGTCGGGGTGTAGAATGAGGATGTTTTGGTGGTTGTCAATGATGCACTGCCCGGTCGGAAGGAACTCGCCGAGAACGTGCACGAACGACTTGGGGCTGACCTCGGTGTCGAACCAATCGCCCCTGAGGTTAATCGTTCTTGTCACATCACTGCGGTCGACTTGTACAAGCAGCACCTACAATCATCAGTTACATTCTGGGTGGAGAGTACCCGGAGCGGGACAATGGGGAAAGGGAGAAAGAGGAAACCAAACTTCGTACCTTCTCCGGCGCGGCGCGGCCCATCTCATCGCGGTACTCGCTCTCCAGGACGTTGGTCACCAGATAGCGCTGGATAGCCTTGGGCTTGTGAACTGCCTAACAACGGGCTTAGCAGTTGGTCGGTGGATTTGAGGCTAATAGTCAGCTACTTAGTACGTACAGGCGGTAACGAGCCGCCGGCGCTGGTCTGCTTAGCGGACTGCGTGGCAGCAATCTCGGCAGCGTCAAAGTCGAAATCAAGACCAAAATCGTCCCCATACGCATCATCACCGCCATCTTGAGCCTCGCTCACCGGCACGGCGGGCTTTCCTCCCCTTGACGGCTCTGGCACATGAACAGGGGCAGCAGGGGACGCGAGACTTGACTCCGCTTGTGCCATTAGGTCCTCTGCCGCCGCGAAGACATCATCATCCAAGTCCCCAAAATCATCATCCGAGGAGGATTTAGGGTCCCCAGCAAGAGGCGCCGCGGTATCTTTCCCAGGTCCTGTGTCGGGAGTAGGCAGAGGAGTGGTTTCTTTCATGGTGCGTGCAGGGGCCGTTGTCGCATCCAGGACCATGAGAGTATCAGCATCGAAATCATCGAAATCATCATCCCCGTAATCCGAGAAGTCGTCTTTCAGAGCCTCCGGTTTGGTCGACTTATGTGTTTCGTGATTTGGCTCTGGCGGTGCCGTGCGGAAACGCGGTGGCGGTTTAGATGGCGAGCCGTCGGCTAGCGCGGCCACGCATTGCACCCTCTTGCGGGGAGACGGGGATCTCATTGCTTCGTTCTGGACCTGAGCAGCTTTGGAGCGGTTGATCTCGCCCGTCATGCTTTGCAGCAGGGTGTTGACCATGGAGGACTTGGAGCCTCGACTCGGACTGCTCTCGGCCACGGCATCCATGCGAGCCAAGGGTTCCCCGCGGTCGCCCCGCCGCCTTTTGGGCCAATGGGCACCACAACTGATAGCTCGGCGCAGACCACCCTCGGATGAAGCGTTCGTGGCTCCAGCTGCTGCCATAAACTTGGCCGGTTGTGGTGACGAGGAGATCATAACTTGAGCGAGTGCCGGATTGGGGGCGCCGAAGGACGCCGTAGCCGTGGAACCGCTGCAGGAGAAGCGATCCCACAGTTCCAGAGCTGGATCGGCATGGGGGGATTTGAGAGCCTCGGATAGCCGCTTGACGTTGACGGTCGGGGGCGTCGATCTCGAGTTGTTCGCCGGGGATGAGACGGGCGAGGAACTGCGGGCTCGTTTCTTGCCGCGACGTTGATGAATTATGGGAGATACCGGCGGGCCATTCTGCTTCGTGTCCCACAGGATACGCTCGTTAGGACTCGTATCTGTTTCTTCTTCCACTGCGTCGGAGGTGCCGATTAGGTCCTGCCACGCCAGTCGGCCCGAGGGCGTGACGGCGGGATTCTGTTTGGTTGGGGTCGCGTTTTGGTTGCCTTGCTGTTTGTTATTAGACGCCTTGTCTGCGGGCTGCTTTCCCTTCTTGGTGGACACGGCATTTTCCTTCCCGGTAGTTTCGGGGGCCGGGCGGAAGTCGTAAGCATGCAGTTTGTTCCGCGCGGCTTCGGATACCGGGGCCAGTGGCCTCTGCGGGCCGGGCTTGGTGTTGTTGCCCGCCGAGTGGCTTTTGGCGCGAATCCATGGCTGACGCGGTTTAGTGGAACCGTTTTGGTCCGAGAAGGACTTTTGGAGCGGCATCGCGAAGATATGGTATGGCTGGCGACTTTGCTCGGACTGAGCGAGTCCTCCACGGACTGTTGGAACGATTACGGTGCGTGTCGGCCAGTTGGATGTCCGCAGGGCACGAAGACGTCAATCAGGAAGGTGGGCTGGACGAGGCAGAGCCGACAAAAACACGCGAGGCCCTCTTGGTAAGGGTAGCAAAGCACGGCAAATTCAGATAGAAAGAAAACACCAGCGATTCCGAGCCGCCGGGCAATGGGACGGGGATCCGAAGCAATGACCCAAACAGGTGGAATGGATGGGTGTTGGGATGAGGTGTTGCGCGGCGAAACGCATCCGAGCCGTGGCAGACGCGACAGACCACGCGACTCGCCGCTTCCAAATAATTGAGCCGACGCGAAAAGCCACAGCGGTTGGATAAAGGTACATCTTGGAAGTACTTACCCACAGAAGGTTAAGTACATAAAAGCGGGGACCGTGGCTTCCGGTTATGGGGGATCGAGGAGCTTGGGCCCTCAATAGCTCGACCTGCATTCCATCCAAACCTCATTCATGTTCGTCATACTTGGCTCGCAAGAACTTATACAAGGGCATACTTCCTATCCACCAGACCAGGCAAAACATCCCGGCAGGGCGTAATCACAACCTCTGAAACGTACCATTCGCGGCGAGACGAGTTTCTTGGTCCCTTCTGGGAACCTACACATCTCCGCTGTAGTTTCAAGCCCGCCTGGGACCGGCCGTCAGAACGCGCAGCCCGCCCGCCAGAGCGGACGACCAAACCCCCGGCACCACCGGCCCGGACGACGCCGGCCGCCATGACGTCCATGGCGGGCGACGACGCGGGGTGGGACAAGGTGCGCAAGTCGACGAACAAGGCGTGGCCGCACGTGGGACCGCAGCAGCAGGCGGCCGTCGAGGCCAAGTACTTCGAGGAGGGGGCGACGGTGGACTTTGACCGGCTGCCGGGGCCGTCGGCGGTGGCGCGGCTGTTCCGGTCGGGGACGGGGACGCAGCGGACGCTCATCATCATGGCTCGCGTGACGTCGGTGGCCCGGTCGGCCGGCCGGCCGCTCACCCAGGCCGAGATCGACACGCTGGCGGAGCAGGGCGCGCGCGCGGCCGGCCGCGTCGCCTGGGTCCTGCCCCTGGCCGCGGCCGGTGCCGGCGTGCTCACCTGGGTCGACCGCAAGCGCTTCCGCTTCCCCTTCTACACGCCGCCCAAGAACGGCTGGTTCGACCCGCGCTTCTTCCCCACGCGCCGCAACGCCTTTGTGCGCGGCCGCAACGCCAGCGCCGTCTGGCACGGCGCCCGCTTCGCCGCCTACCTTCCGCTCACCTGGTTCGGTACCGGCCTCCTCTTCGCCTCCATGATGCGCACCCGCTTCCTGGCCGACATGGCCGATCCCCGTCTTGAGGGCCTCCGTAGCGACATCCAGCGGCATCAAATCGCCCAGGGTCAGAAGCCAAGACCGGCCGGCATGCCCCATCCCGCCAACCCCGAGATCGCGGAGGCTTGGCCGGAACAGGAAACGACCTCGTCGTCATCGGCTGCGCCAGCGTGGTCTGAAACACCCCCCGCCTCCTCCTCCGCCGCCCGCCAGCCTTCGGGAGGGGCAGCCGCGCCCTCGGCGCCGTGGCCCTCGCAACGCAGCAGCGCCAATGAACCGCCAACCCCCTTTGACGACGCGGACCTCTTCGACGAAGACGACGACGCCTCGCCCGTGCCCGCATCCGTCCGCCGCGCCGAACGCCGGCAGGCGGCGCAGCAGGCCCAGCTGCAACAACAACAGGAACTCCAACAACAAGCCCGGCAGCCGCAAACGGCCGGCTCGTCCTGGTCCCGCGTGCGCCAACAGGCCGGCGTGAGCAACTCTCCACCCGCCACCGCCACGGGCGACGACGCTCCTCCGCGCGGCCGCACCACCTCGGCTTGGAGCCGCGTGCGCCAGGGCGGGAGTGCGGCAACGACGGGTGACCGGCCCGGCGGCGGCGGCGGCGAGGACTACCCGTACGGTGAATCGGGCGACGACGGCGCGACCTCCAAGAGCCAGGCGCAGAAGCAGTTCGACGACATGCTCGAGGCCGAGCGACAGGGAGGCTCGGATGGCGGCCGTGGCGGAAGGAGGGGTTGGTGAGTCGACTCGGTTACATGATACCGGCCCTCGGTATGCGAAAACCTTTCGTCTTTATCTCTTTGGTTGCGCAGCAGGGTTATGTACGTAAAGTCTGTACGACGGATTCTTTCGGCCGGGGCGTTTCAACCAAGAGGAACGCGGCCGTGGCTGGGGGGGGGGGGGGAGCAGAACACTGCTTACTCTTGTCTCTACTCCACACATGGTGCCACCGCCGAGTCTCACGAGAACAGGAGATAGACGGTTGGTCACCCGGGGTCATCGAGGTACTGTAAAATCGAAATCATATATGTACGTGCTAGCGGATGTACCCGGTGGGCCAACCCAGCAGCAAAGGAACGACGGGACGCCGCCGGACCCCCGGCCATCCATCGGTAACCAGCCCTTGCGCGAGGGTTCAAAGTGAGGGAGAAACAATAAGAAGTATAGTACTCAGAAAGAAACGGATAGTGCCGGGCAAGGGGCGATACTTGCTAAACAAAAAGCAGGCAGCGGCCTCGATGCTCTCGACAAGACTCTAAACAAGGGGGTATCCGCGATGACATGATAACATACATGGGCGAAACAAGAAAAGAAAAAAAAAAAAACCAGTTCCCCCGGTGCGCGTTTGGTAGTAGAGAAACCCCTCATTTCTCCCCCCCGCCCCTCCTTTTCGTAAGGGGGGGAAAAGCCCATTGAGTGAGAGGGAGAGCACGCCATCGCCTACCCACCATTGCCTCATGGGGTGGGATGGGCGGGCGTTGTGACCTTTCTTTTTCCTTCGGATCCGTTTTCCCTTCCCCTTCCTCGTCCCCCTCTTCATCCAATTTTTTTGGCTCGAAGGAAAACAAAAAACGCCTCAAGATCATGATCTCGTCCCAGTTTGGTGCAAATACAAACCCCACCCATCTCTCCCTCCCTCTCTCTTTCTTCCTCCCCCCGGCCCCTCCCAAAAGATGCAATGCCAAAAAAATCAAGCCGTATGTGAATTCTTTTTCACGTTTCAATCATCACTCGGGGCGGCGCGAGGCCATGCCGCCCGTCGGGGCAAAGTGCTCGTACATCTCGTCGCTGCTGTCGTCGGACTGGCTGCCCGAGGGGCTCTGGGCGGCGCTCACGTCGGCGCTCAGCATGTCGCTCTGGAACTCCATGCGGGGGGCGGCCGACATGGACATGGCGAGGATGCTCTCGCGGCGCGCCTGGTTCGCGGGGTGGTGGTGGCCGCCGGCCGCCATCATGTCGACGGCGCTGCCGCTGCGGCTCAGCTCGGGCTTCTCGGGCAGCTTCTTGAGCAGGCCCGTCGAGATGTCCAGCATGCCCATGGCGAAGCCCGTCAGGCCGTGTTGCTGCCCGCCGCCGCCGCCGCCCTCGCTGCTGCTGTTGCCGCCGGGCTGTTGGCTGCGGCTGCTCACACTCAGCGTCCAGCGGTACTCGCCGAGTCGCCGCCGATACCACTCGGCCTCCTCGCGCCCCGGCGACGTCGCCCACAGCAGCGACCCGAACGTGCCGATGAGCGCAAAGTTGGCCTTAGACGCGAAGTACCAGAACGACCGCAGGTGCTGTGGGTTCAGCCTGTTGACAAAGTCCATGGCCGAGATCAGCCTCGCCTTGGCCGCGCTCCGACAGATGTGCTGCACGTACGCGTCCACCGCCTGCGCGTCGGCCGCCAGCGAGCGGATGATGCGCCGGTGCAGCGTGATCTCGGTGGCGAAGTAGGCGAGGTGCAGATACCCAATGCTCGAGAACTGGCCCCCCGTCGACACGTTGTTGTGTATCGTCAAGGACGAGTCCATGCGGATGTTGGTCGGGATGGCCGCGTACCACTCCTTGAGTTTCAGCTGGATCGGTTTGGCGAGCGACAGGACCAGGTGCGTGCCCTGCGGTCCAGCATTGGCGACGTTCTGCATCGCTTGCAGGGTGTAGAAGGTGTCAAGGATCTCGGCCAGAACCTGGGACAGGTATACCATCTGCGTGAACAAGGTGCGTCCGCGCTCGATCTCGAGTTTCTCCTCCACGTCCTGCTCGCTGTATTCCCCCTCGGGGAAGTCATTGGGTAGCAGGGGCGCCACGATCCAGTTGGTGGGGAAAATGTGCGACGGCCGGCCGTGGACGAGGGCGCCCCATTTGTCCTGCATGTACAAAGCCCAGGCGAGGCGCTTCCGCAGCCCCTTTTCCCACGGCGGAATCTTCCAATGGGTGCAGTCGAGATGCAGGCCCAGCTCCTGGGCGATGGCGACGAGTTGCGCTGTGGGCGCCCACTGGTCCCCTTGGGGGCGCTGCGAAAGCAACAGCCCCGCCTGTATGGTCGAGAGCTTCGGCCGGTTCATGGCGTCGGCGAGAGACGAGCGCATCAGCCGCTCGATCTCCTGGACATCGGGCCGGGGTTGCCGGGCCAGGTCCTCGGACTGGTCCCACCAGTTAATGGCCAATATATACACGGCAGCCAGCAGTGGGGGCGAGAACTCGCGGCAGTCCCGCTCGTACTTTTCATAGAAGACGTTCCTCTGGAGGATGGGGAAGCTGGGGTGCACGACCTGAAAATAGAGGTCAATCAGCTTGCGGCCGTTGGGGGCCACGAGGCGTTCGATGGCCTCGACGTCGTCCTGCTGGTGCTCGTGGCCCGGCGTCGAGTAGTCGGGCAGCAGCAGGAACGTGTCGTTCTCGCTGACCTTGCGCAGGGTCCCCCGGGCCAGCAGGCTCTCGTCCTGGGGGTCGAAGGGCGACAGGTTGATGAGGGACGGCTCGAAGTCAGTCGTGGGGCCGATGTACTGGCTGAAGCGGTCCGCCTGCAGGCCCAGCGTGCGCTTGAGCAGCGTGTGGCCGCCAAAGTTGGCCATTTCCTCAATCAGCGAGTTGCTGGCAGCGGTGCTGGAGAGGCTGGACTGGTGTTGCCGTTGTCTTCTGTTATCAGACCGCCCTGGGGATCTGGAAAGGACCAATCGCCGGTTAGTCTAAATACTCTGTGCCACCCACGGTTGTCATTGGGCGGGCTGGGTGCCGATGCAGCAGGAAAAGCCCCTCCCCATGCGCCCTGGCGCCCCAAGCAGGGCTGATAAAGAAATTGGGAAGGGGGGCGGAGGAGAAGGGTTGGGTTTGAATTCGCCGTCGCTGATGCTTACCCTCTCCAAAAGTTGCCGTCATCGGCAAAGTCGCGCGTCAATTTCCTTTTGCGCGGCTGCGGGCTCCGGCTTGATAAGGAACACTCGACGCCGTTGGCGTGGCACGAGACACAACTACTCGTCTCGTCGTCTTCGCCGAACACGCACTTGATGCGGCGCCGCAGACACGAGTCACATATGGAATTACCGCTGGACGGCGTGTCGGAGTCGGCAGAATCATGGCCACTCAAACTACTCGGGAAGGTGTCGAACGTGCCCATGGCGCTGCCCTGCAGCGTGGCGGTTAGGAGGGAGGAGGGCTTGGGCGCAATGGCAATGGGGGCCGTCCTTGGCACCGCAGCAGCCGAGCTGGACATGGCGGAAAGAAGAAGAAGAGGAGGAGGAGGGGGGCTGGAAGGGGAATAGGGAGAGACGGCTGTGCCGGGGCCCGGTTTCGCTACCGACGGACGGTTTCCAGGCACACTGTCCTATCTCTCTCGATCTCCGAGATATGAGGCTACGGCCCAGGCTCTGGTTGGGCGCCACGGAGGAGGGTGATGTAATGAAGGGTCCCGGGCTGGCTGCGTGAATGGGGCACCGGAATGGGCTATGGCCGGCGGCAGCAGAGGGCAGGGAGGGTCCACTGCGAGGCGGCGGCAACGGCACCGGCAGCGAGGCACGGCACGCACGACAGCGAGACAGAGAGAGGCCCAGGCCCTTGTTTGGTGGTCCGCGGTCTGGGCCAGGCTCCGTCCGAGGTGGTGGTGGTGGTAGTGGTGGTGGTGGTTTGACGGGCCAATTCCGGAGATAAGGGCGGACGGAGGTGCAGAAACTACCAACGGCGGTGTGCAGGTAGGACACGGAGGTAGTAATCTCTCAAGAGCAGGAGGATGGAGGTAGGTATCGTGAGGAGACCTCCACGGGGGGGCTGAGGGTACTGTGTAAGTTTGGTTCTTATCGACCAAGTTTAGGCCCGGTAGTGATGGTGGTGGTGGTGGTACCGAGTACTGGCAGCGGGCGAGACGGTGATAAGAAGCCGGGACGAGACGCGATAGGCAATGAACCGTCAGATACCCGGGCTGGGGCGACTGGCACACGGCAGACGTGGGTCAAAAGTCAGGCCGTTTGGGCAAGGGTGGTCTTGGTATCGGGGCACCGGCCGATTGGGACTCTCTCTTTTTTGTTGACCAATAAATATCGTGGTACTTAGGTTATGTTATAATCGAGATCAGGATGAGATAAGACAGACTTATCCACGTCATTTGAAGGCGCCGCCGTGAATTTGAGAAAGACGTGGTGCGGGTGGGAGAGAAAGGCAGGAGGAAGAGAGAAGAAAAAAAAAAAAGCTCCTCAGAGCCGCTCCCGCCCGGCAATCAGAAGACGGAAAGAGGTACCGAACCACCACACGCGAGGCACAGAAGAGGGAAGACGGCGAAAAGATGTAGGAGGGGGGCGGGGGGGTTGTGCCTGAAAGGGACCTAGACTGGAGGAGACGATGGGAGGGAGAAGAGGCGAGGCGAGCCAAAAAGGGCCACGACTGAGCCGACGATAGATACTTATCAACGGGAGGCGATACGACGCGATGGCAGGTACCGCGAGATGATGACACGGACAACTGACCGCCGCGACGGAGGGCAGGGAGTCAGTCAAATCAGTCCAGGGCTTGGCGGAGGGACGTCGGTCACGGCGCGACGACGGGCAGGCGACCGGGATGATGGGGGACCTGGGGCTGGGGGGGGGAGGGGGACTGGGATATCGTCGTCGCTGTCTGGCTCTGGCTGACTGACGGACGGGACGGGCCAAAATGAGGTATGTTGTACCTTCAAACCCAAGCACAAAAGCAGCTCTCGAGGTATGGATACCCGGCCTGGGGCGGCTGGTATTATCGTCCGGGCGATCCACCCCTACGCTGGATGGCGGCCTCTCCACTGCTTCCGCACCTTCCACTGGGAAACGGAATGGTGGGGAGGGGAGGTAGGATTCAATGGATGGGACTGGGAACTGGGACCGGGTCTTGTTTGCCAGCGCGCTACGTGGGACTGACCGGACGGGCTGACGGGCCAAGACGTGATACTTGGACGCTTGGCGATAGGTCCGTCTGAACAGGTATGTAGTCGTGTGTGTGTGGTCGGCAACGGGGGTTGGGGTTCTGAGAAAAGGGAATCGAGGGGCGGGGGAGAGGGAGCCGGGGGGGTGCGAGGGACACAGGGAAAGAAAAAAAAAAGTAGTCGAATCCCGCTATCACAAGCCTACGAAGCTGCACGACAACGGGCATGGAACTCATCAACAAACGTCGCTCCCTCCCGCAAAGCTGAGCCAAGATTTGACATGGAGGGCCAAGATAGCGTACAGGCGGGCGAATGGCAGGCGGGCATTTGATAAGAGGAGCAACCGGCCGGGTGGGCTTATCTCTTGGGCCCAAGCAGCCCTCCGTGTGGTCCCTAAAGGCAAAATAATAAATAATGGTAAGAGTTACGGATCAAGATAGATGGGGGGTGACGGGCAGCGCCTCGTCGCATGTGGTCGTCGGGGTTTTGGTGGGCTGGGAAAAGCAGATCCGTCCCTCGCCCCAAGTCGCCAGTACTTGGGAGATACGATGCGCCTTTACCTTAACTTTACTTCCACGTACTTACATATGTACTTTTAAATGGCTTGCGGGGGAAAAGGAAAATGCCGATGCGGCATTGGCTTCTTCTGCCTCTCCCCCACGGGCGCTGTCATGTCTTGTCGCCCATCATCCCACGCTTCCTTCCCCCCCCCCCCAGCTTGTTTCTTTTTCCTTCTTTTGCCCTCTGACACCCCCGAGACTGGTTGTGTGACCTGCCCCAGCGTCACACGTCGCGTGCACCCCTCCAAAACCCTTCCGTCATGGGATGGGGGGGGGGACAAGACGGGGGACAACGGGACGTTGCGGCCCCCTCCAAAAAAAAAAAAGTGCAGTGTCACCCTCCACCAGAAAGCCCTCCATCCCATGCCTCCCATGTCTCCCATGTCTCCCATGCCTCCCATGCCTCCATTCCGCCCATGTACCGGCGGCGTATCGGGTACGGGCAGCCGGCGCCGAGCAGGGCCTTTGTGGAGAGAGAGCAGCCTGTTAGGGGTCCTGGACACAACCGCTTGCCCATTACTAAAGAGAAAGCCTGTGGTTGGGGGGGAACGCAGTACTTGTAACGTAATCGTCCGGCTGAATCCTGGCCAGGCCGAGTCAGAATGCCCTATCAGTGACGGCACCGAGTCTGAGATAGGTAGGTCGCTTAGCAAGAACCTACGGGAGGAAAGGGAAACCCCCAATCGTCGTTCCCTTGCCTGCGCTGCCTCTCCCACCCCCATCATCGCCGACGTCTGTAGGGCAGATTATGTACGATGGAGGTCGGGAACCTCTGCTTCTTCAGCCGCCGCGCCCCTCTCCCCCCTCCCGGCGTCGGCTCCCACGGCCGGATATTTTGGCTGGCTTACGAATGCGGTAAAGTACATCATTTACATGGCCGTTATAGTACCTCACAAGACCGGCAACTGGATCGCAGAGGACCACAAATAAACACGCAACCCCGATCCCGCAAGAGGCGAGAGAGGGAGTGCCCCTCCAGCCGACCAGATAGGGTATACACGCCCCCCCCTCAATCCCCTTCCCCCTCGGCCAAGAGCCCCCGTGTGACGCAATTTCCCACCTGGATGGTTGGGGAATGCCGGCGAATAGTGGGCATGGACGGTCACCCGGTGCCTGGGCCCCGTCCGCCGCCTTATTTTGCCAACCCGCACAAATGCTCCTTTGCCGTCCGTTCATCCTGCCGACCGGGAGGGGGGGGGGGGGCGGCGCGACCCAGTAAGGGGACGGTTTAAAAAATTAGGCGACGGACCCGACGACGACGACGACGACCCTGGCGTCTCCCCTCCCTCCGCCCGGCCGCACCGGACTTGGCCGAGAACTAGTCCGCCGCGGAAAGCCCGCCGCTGTCTCATGAAGCCCATATACTCTCCTTCCTCCTTACCTAATAAACAGCCCATGTGCACCCCCCCTTCTCGCCCTCCCAAGATTGCCAAGAGGCCCGTCGGAACTTGCTGTCTGCATCCCCCCAAGGCTGGCCCCCACGGCCACCGCCTGCTGATGGAGAAAATCCGAACCCTGGGAAGAATCCCATCCTGATCTCTGTGCTGTCTTTGGCTTCGTGAATCTCTTCCCTCCCTAGGTTGGACCCATGTACATAAGTAATTAAGTAGTATACGATTTCGTATGGACCATCCATGTAAACTTGGACCGTGACGTGCTCTCCTCTTCTTCTTCTCCCCCCCAGATGTTTAAGGCAAAGAGAGGAGAGAGAGAGTACCCTCCCTCCCCGGACCCGGATTCTTCTCTCTCCAGAGGGACTCCGCCGGGCATGGGCAACGCTCCACACAGGTCCCCCACCCCAGGTCTCCCCCCTTCGCCGTGGGGGAAAAGGACGGGGGGAAAGGGTGTGCGCGTGGCGAGCGCCGCCCGCGGGGCTTAAGGGGGGGGGGCGGCAGGCTCCGGGGACATCGCCTTGATGAGTCTGCTATAGTCCGGACACTGCAGGACGAGCTTGTCACATCGCGCGAGGCGCAGCACACACACCGCTGGCCCAGCATGGCTCGAGAGACAGTTCCGAAAACACCAGGGCGAAACCGAAGCATAGAATGGGCATTACGTAGTCTTCTGGGGCATTCCTACGAAACTGTACACGCGCTCCATTACCTCGGGCTCAGGGCATGAATCATAAAACATAACATCTTAAAAATCATGGTGCGTAGGGCGGCGCTTGTATCACCCTTGTGGCCCCCCCGTCGCTGGCACCCAAGCCCGTGACGGTCCCTGTGTATAGACTTGCCTAGCGTGGCAGGCAAACCCACCACTCTCAGGGTATCAAATCCAATCCAGAACGCCTGCTATAAACCTCCCTTTTGATTCTCTCTCTCCATGGTGTGGTGCAAAGCTGCCAACGCTCCCCGAGCGTCCGCCCGCCGGGAGCTTCGGACTGGCCGCGGCGGCTGTCGTCGAGCGTGGTCTGAGCCACACGGTAGCTGATCCAGGGCTGGCTGCCGGGGTAAATAACGGAAAACATCCGACGGGTCCGGGGCCTCCTAATCCTGACCGACCGAAAGATGCAGGTTCCAGAGATTTTGGAGCAGGGTGGCCACTCCCCCCTGGTCGTCATCGTCATTGACGAAACTCGACCCGCTCAGGCGCTCGTGGACGCGTTGTTCGTCGTCGGGCTCGAAGCTCGAATGGGCGCCGTTGGTGCGGATCGAGGCGGGGCGGTGCGACGTGGCCGGCCGGGTCCGCGGCACGGATATCTCGGACGGGTTGTGTCGGTGGTTGTTGGGGCCCGCGGCCGCGGGCTCCGACGGCTTCTTGCTGTGCATTGATCCGTTGGCGCCGTTCTGCTTGGGCACCTGCCGGGCCTTGTGTGCGCCCGGGAGGTGCTGCAGGCGCGCGATGGACCGCGCCACGGGGTTCTGGTACCGGCGCACCACGAGGTACTCCATGCCGGTGCGCTCCAGGAGCTTCCCGACGCGCGGGTCGCGGTTGTCGTGGGCGCCGCCGCCGACGAGCGGGCTGGCGCTGATGGCGCCCACGCCGCCGCCGCCCGGCGACGGCTCCATGCTGGAGCTGGCCCGTTGCAGGTTCAGCTTCTGCTGCGTACGCGACTTCTCGGCCGGCGGCGGTCGGTACGCCGCCGTGCGCGACTTGGGTGCCAGTGCGCTGGCATCTACCTCGCCCTCGTCGTCCATCACCGGCTCTTTGCCCTCGCGCGGTAGGTCGGCCATGGAAAGGGGCCGCCGGACGCGCTCATTGTATCGCATCGGCGGAGCCTGGGCGGCCGAGTAGAAGGACCCCGAGTCCTGATTGACGGCCGAGCTGGGCCCGCTGACGAAGCGGGAGGTGAGTTCGTCCTGGGCGCTGCCCATCTTGGGCGTGTCGTAGACGATGGAAGAGCTGCGGCTGAGGTTGGAGTCGGGGGAATTCGCATGAGGGGGGACCAAGGCGGTTTCGGAAGACATCTTGGGCGCCGCGCCGTGCGAGGGCGTCCTCTGCAGCAGCCTCGACGTCAGGTACTCCTTGTGGTGCAGGCGCTCGCGGTCGGCCGTGTTGTTCTGGTCGTCGGTGCGGGCGGGGGGCGGATTGGCGGCGGGCTGCTTCGGCGTGGTTTCGGGGCTGGCGGGGGCCTTGGTGGAGGACTGGCCGCTGCTGACGACGGAACCGCGGCGGGACAGGTAGGGCGAGGCCGAAGTGCTGGCGTCTACCCACTCATCTTCCTGGCCGTCGGTGCCGAGGTCGAAATGCACCTGGCCCTTGGGGCCCTTGAGCTTGTTGACGTCCTTGTGGGAGGAGGAGCGCTTGATGTTGGCGGCCGACTTGTTGCGCTTGCCCACCTCGACCTGGGAGCGGTTGCGCTTGAGCGTGGTCTGCGAGTGGTTCTTCTTCAGGGTGGTGATGGAGGAGTCGCGCGACAGGCGGACGTCGGAGGTGGTGCGGCGGTGGGCAGCGGGAGGCATGGGGGGTCGCTGGGGGCGTTCGCTGCGCTCGGGAGAGGGAGATGGTGGTCGGCGGTTGTGCTGGCTGGGGTTGGCGAGCTTGGTGGAGGCCGCGGCTTGGTGGTGAGCCTTGGACAGGCCTTTGTACGACGGCGCGCGGGCGCTGTGTCTGGTGCCGCCTCCGACCAGGTGCTTCTTGCCGGGGCGATAATGGGATTGGGACTGCGAGGCGTGGTCGCTGACCTGGGAGTCGCTGTCATGCGAGACATGGTGCTGCAGCCCGGGTCGCTTTAATTGGCCGCCGTGGGCCGTTTGGGCCGCGGGTGCTGAGGTGTCGCTGTCTCGATCCTTGGCCATGTTCGCTTGCTTCTCTCGCTGCTGCTGCTGCTGCTGCTACTGCTGCGGCGTGCCGGCGTCGGGCCCAGGTAGGGTAGGGAGGGGATTGGACGGGCGAGGAGGCGGGATGTATGTAATTAGACGGGCAGCCTTGGCTGGTCTGAAGCGGCAATGAGCCAGTAGCTCTCTCCTGCCCCCCCGGTAAAGCGTATCAGGTCCAATACCGCGGGTGCAGTACGGGACTACAAGGAGTGCGAATGCGTTGCAGGGCGAGGACAATGGCCGAGTGCCGCTGTCCAGCCGCATTCGCCGGGCCGGGATTGGGGGTGGGAAGGACGGCGATTGGACTTGTTCTTCTTGTTCTTCTTCTTCTTCGCAGCGTCGTAGTGCGTGCGCGAGGGTGTGTGGTGTTCTGCAGGCTGGGCTGGGCGGCAAATCCAGAGCCGGCAAGCGAGTTGGTGGCGGCCTTTGTCCGATGCAGCCAACCCTGGACGGTCAAGGGGACGGGCGTGGGCAGCGGGAAATGGATGGGTAGGAGCTGGAGGTCGAAGGAAAATAAAAAGACGGGGGAGCGATGAGAAGGACGACGAGAGGGAGGGAGAGGAAGAAAACGAGGCCGCTTGGCAGGTCCGGTCTGGGCACCTTGACGATCCAACGGACCTGGGCAACCTGGGATAGGGAGGGCGCGCCCCGTTCACCAGCCGGTACTATTTCCAGTCGCGGCTCGCTGGAGCAGGTGGACGGACGTCTGGTAATGCCCGTCAGTCACTTACTCAATCGAACGGAGCACGACACAGACACACACAATCTCTCTCTCTCTCTCTTTCTCCCACACCACGAAAAGCAGAAGAAGCCCTGCCTATATCACTAGCCCAGAATCCAGCTCAAGCCCAACAAAGTCTAACGGCCGAACAGTGACGGCGAGTCGCGTATTCGCCGAGGTCAGGAGACTGCGAATGCCTCGGTGCATGCATGGCTGCTGTCAAGTGCGCCGCCATGCTTGCTGTGATGGATCTACCCCAGCCAACCAGCCAGCAAGCAAATGGATAATGTTCACCATCGTGGCCCGGGTACCTACGCTCCTAGTGTGCATCGAGGCCCCATGGGCACCGAAGTCTGCCGATATCGACTCCTGGTTCCTGGTGCTGTTCTCTCGTGAGCAAAGGCCCCATTGTTTGCAAAAGACGCTATGCGGTCCGTTCGGTCTGACACACCTGCTAATGTACGATTATGGAAAAGTACCAAGTCTGCAGGGCTCCCCCCAGCTCCGCGTCGTCGTGTCCAGCCAGTTCCATCTCGTCTGTTCGATTCTTTATTACATAGTAGGTTGCACGCACATTGGCGGTGAATTCGCCATCGCATCGTCCGCGAAGCAACATGACGTATGGGGACTGGCCTCGTCCTCGCAGTGGGGTGGGGAAGAAGACACGAGACGGGCTGCTGGATACTTTGTGGGAGTTACCGGAGTTACCTATGGAAAGTAAGTATCTGGGAAGAGATAGGCGTCTTGACCATCTACGGTTTCCACGTGCCAATGGCGCCGCCATCCTTGACACTATCGGGCGCCCGAGGCCGTTCCTGTCATTCTCTGCCGGTGCTCAGCCGTCCAGACTGGCAGGCAACCACAGGAAAAAGCTTGTGATTCTGTAGCCGGTAGAGACGGCAGGTAGCAGACAATGGGCCGTGGGCCACGGCAGCGTCCGGATGGGCCCATTTGTGGTGCTCCGTAAAAGTAGCCCCGTGTTGTGTGCGTTGTGCTGTTCACCACACAACTCCATCGCCAGAACCGCGATGCACATTACTTAGGTACTTCTCAAGTAAGGACATACATAGGTACAATGAATGGCCCGGCAGGCCCGCTCGTACATGGAGCCAAAAGCACCCGCATCAACCCCACAATATGGGATGGGTTGTTCGTGGCCCATTGATCCATTCCAACGTACCTCGCGTGTCCATGCCTGGACGCATTCATCACCGAGCCATTGTTGGAGGTGCGTGCGTCGCGCGTGCTCGCGTCGGGATTCCCTATGGAGAGAAATGGAGGATGAGAGAGTGAGAGACAGGGAGGGCACGGAGGGAAAGAAACAGAGAGATCGGGGCCCTACCACCCGGCCTATCTCGGGTGTCGTCACTCACATCCGGGTCCAAATACGGCGATGGGTATAAAACATCCGTCCACCCTTCAATGACACACCAGGGGGGGGCTCTCACTGAAAGGCGTCCTTCCGAGTGCCGACATCCCGCTGCTTTCTGCCGAAGGCATGGGTTACTCAATCGGGTTCCAGCCCGTACGGCCCCCTCTCGCGTGGCCGCGCCGGTAAAACAAAGCAAGCAATCTGGAGTGCGGGTAGATCGAAGGCCACGACGACGGCGCACACACCTCCGACCCTGCATCGTGCAACGCAACCCGCTGCCCCCCTTCCTTTTTGAGGTGTTACGCTTGAGTGCCGGGTAATATGGAGGCCACCGACCAGTCTCCGTTTTCCCTGCGTTTCAGCGACGCCCGACTCTGAAACAATGCCCATCCGTCCGGGGTAAGGGGTTCAATTTATATTTAGAGCCCTCTCGAGCCGCGAACTGCAGCTAAATACACGACCGCTTCTCTCTTTTCATCCCAAGACGACGTGACGACAGTACCGACATCGGCAGAGATACTAGTCCGGACTTGTGCGCTGGTTCGTGAAGGCTTCCGCTTCAGCCCTATTGTGAGAGAGAGTGTGTCTGAGAGAGCCGGCGAGCGCGCCCCCAACCCCGCCTCAGCGCCCGCCATGGACCAGTATCAAATCAACCTCGCCGCACTGGGCGTGCTCTGTCTGGTGCTGCTGGTGAGCCAGCCGACGCGCGTGAGCGAGCTCCAGAAGACGGACAAGAAGGACGACGACAAGAAGACGGCGGCCGTGCCGGCGTCCTCTAAGCACCCGCAGCGGGACTTTTACGTCGTCTACGCCTTGGCGTTCGGTGCCGACTGGCTGCAGGTAAGCGTCCGCCCGGCCCCCTTTCCACATACCTACGCGCAGGTTCCCTCCCGGCGTACGGGGGGGCTTGTGTGCATCCGCGAGGCCCTCAGATCCCTAACCAACGAGTGTGCGGCGCGCAGGGACCGTATCTGTACAGCCTGTACCGGGACGAGTACGGGCTGCCGGCGGCGGTGGTGTCGGCGCTGTTCACGACGGGCTTCGTGGCGGGGGCGGCGAGCGGCGTGTTCGTGGGGGCGCTGGCGGACCGGTGGGGGCGCAAGCGGGCGTGCCTGGCCTTCTGCGCGCTGTACGGCGTGTCGGCGCTGCTGACGACGGCGGGGGCGCACCCGGCGCCGCTGTTCGCGGGGCGCGCGCTCGGCGGCGTGGCCACGAGCATCCTGTTCAGCGTCTTCGACGGCTGGATGGTGGCCGACTTCCGCCGCCGCCGCCTCGTCGACCACGGCTGCGACCTGTCGCGCACCTACGGCACCATGGGCACCATCAACAGCCTGACGGCCATCGCCGCCGGCGTCGCGAGCGAGGCCCTCGTCGCCGCCACCGGCTCCAAGAAGGCGCCCTTCTACGCCAGCTCCGCGCTGCTGTGGCTCGCCCTGCAGCGCATCTTTGCCACCTGGGTAAGTCCCCTCCCGCAAGAGGGTGGTGATTCGGGCTTGCTGATCCGCGGGGGCTGGGCAGGGTGAGAATTTCGGCCACTCCGGCACGGCAGCCGCGGAGAAAGACAAGGCGGCGGCGCAGCCGAGCGTGTACGCGGTGCTCAAGCGGCCGGCCGTGCTGGCGCTCGTGTTCGGGACGACCATGTTCGAGGGCTCCATGTACCTCTTTGTGTTCTTCTGGGTGCCGGCGCTGCAGGCGGCACAGCGGCGGCCGACGCAGCGGGGGCGGCCGGGCGCGGGCGAAGCGGCGGCGGCGGCGGCGGTGTCGGAGCTGCCGTACGGCGTCATCTTCGCGTGCTTCATGGCGTGCGTCATGGCGGCGTCGCTGGGCTTCAACCTCGTGATGCAGCGGCGGCTGGTGCGGTACTCGAGCCTCTTCGTCGGCCTGCTCGTCGCCGCCAACTGGGTCTTCGTCAAGCTGGCCGGCCCGCGCACCGAGGCCGCCACCTTCTGGCTCTTCTGCCTTTTCGAGGCCTGCGTCGGCCTCTACTGGCCCTGCACCGGCTACCTCAAGGGCCGCCTCATCGACGATGGCGTCCGCGCCAAGGTCTACAGCCTCATGCGCGTGCCCCTCAACCTCTTCGTCGTCGCCGCCCTGGTCTTGACCCGCGAGACGGGCGACTTCAACCAGGTCTTCGCCACTTGCTCCATGTTCTTGACCGTCGCCTTCGGTGCCGTCTGGGGGAGCACCTGGGCCGAGGCGGTTCCGTGAGGACGCTTGGGTCGTATTTGAAGAGAGTCGTTGCAGATAGCTGTGGGTAGTTTATGGGTAGGGCTGGGGGGGACTGTGCTGAACAGTATGCGCCAACACAGAACTGAAAGAACGGCACTAGAGGACACTGAATCCTGCTGAGAAGCATCGCATCAATAGACGGAAGCTCGCAAAGCGATTTCCATTGTGGTCGAGGGTGACGGAGTTCGTGCTATAGCGCACTTACATGCAACGGACCTCTCATATAAGCTACCTAAGAAAGAGGTACTTATCTAATGCCTCAACGGGAGCGACCTGAACACCTCTCTGACTGTCCTATAGAGTGAGGTACAGAGCGCCATACCTAAGGAGGTACCTAGCTATCAGTCCATCACCGCATCTATTCCTCCATGTTACCACTCGTGCCTACTGCCAAGGTTCCCTTGACGATGTGGATATTCGGCCTGCCGTTAGTATAATAACTGCAATATGCCCTCCGCAGGCTCAATTTCACATGCACACTTCACGGCGTCTCCGTGATCAGGGCCGAGTAAAGATACAGAGGTATAGCCACGTCGGCGTATTCTCGAGTGGGGTCCTAGCGAGTGGAAGATAGGCGGGTATCAGGTACATTTGATTTGGCCTGTATAGGTATATACTTTATCTACCTCGTACAGGCCTGCTACACCTTGCGCGGTATAGGCCGTGTCTTGGCCGTCTCAACCCCTCCCGTCCAGATCAGGCAGGACCCCTGCTTTTCGTGCTATTTCCTGCCCCGGCGGCCCCTCTTGGCAACCGGACCCTCCCCCGCACGGCCCGGGGCACTCTTTTTACTGACGGGTGCTGGAAAGCTTGTGTTGGCCACCCCGGACGTTCCGTATCGCGATCCCGACCTACGCCCACGACTGCCCGTTTCATTCCTTTGCTCGTGCCCGGTCTGGGCCAGCCGACCCCAAGTCATTTTCCTTCAGACGGCGTCGTGGTGTCGCTCCACTTCCCCCCCCCAGGTTATGTGGTGTTAGTACCGAGCCGTTGGCCGTTTTACCCCGCGTTTCCCCAGCCCGTCCGTTGACGCTTTGCGAACCGGTCTTTTCTGCACGCCCTGGTTTCTTGCGCCAATTCGTTCGCCTGGCGCGAAACCGGTCCTTCCCCAGAACAAAATATCTGGTTGGCCACTTGTCTCGGGCCGCGGGTCGGTACTTGACTGGGGCCTCCTGGCCACCCGCACGGCGGAGGAGTCGCCGATTGTGGCATGGGGGGAGCGTGAAAGTCTGGATGCCAGGGATGCTATCTCCACCCCATCTACCACATTGCCGAGGACCCCTAAGGCCTGCTAGCTCTGGAATGGGAAGGGGCTGGGGGGCGAGTCCAGGCATGGCCGGTTCACGGCCATCCGGGAGCTCCGGTGCGACCGTTCCCCTGTCACGAGTCGCAGGCGAGCCGCTCGCGAGAGGGAGAGAGGTGGCAGGGAACCAGGCCAGGGCATGCCGCTTCAGGCCTCGGCAATCTTGTCTAACATCCCCGCGGCAGATGATTCTCCGTCTGGACTACAAGCAGGCTAACCTCCTCAACCCTGGCTCTTTGGTGCCGCGTTAGGCCATCTTCCATGGACGTCCGCCCGCCCCTACACCCACCGCTAATCAGCGAACACTATAAAACCTCTCTCCCCTCTCGATCAAACCGAAGCTTAGCTGCTGAGGCTGTTTTGGTCTCAAGTTTGTACCGTGGCTTCCGTATAGCACGCCTACCACCCTGTATCCAAGACATCCCGGCGCGTACTACCTATGTAGTTCACCGAGAGCCTGCCTGATAAAGCAGTCATCTTTGATTCCCACCACTGCCCTGTCATCGACTTTGGAAGCATAACAACAGTGGGCCATGTCTGTCGACGAAAAGACCATCATGACGGTGCAGGCCGGGTCGCCGCAGCCCGGCGGGTCCAGCTCGAGCGAACACGGCAGGAGCGGTGGCGGCGGCGGCTGCGAAGATATCCACGAGTACAAGGAGACGGCGGGGTATGAGGTCGACGTGGAGGAGAGGGCGGCGGGCGAGGGGGTCGGGGCGGCCGGGGCGGGGGTCCGGCTGGCGCGGGACGGGCACACGCGGCTGATCCCGACGCCGTCGGACGACGCGCACGACCCGCTGAACTGGCCATCGCGGCGCAAGCACCTCGTGTTGCTGGTGGTGGCGTACACGGCGCTGCTGCCCGACTACGGGTCGGCGACGGGGGCCATCACGCTGCTCCCGCAGGCGCGGCAGTGGCACATGAGCGAGGACGAGGTCAACCACTCGCAGGTCGGCAACGTCTTCATGCTCGGCGCCGGCGGCCTCGCCACCGTCGTGCTGAGCGCCTACTTCGGCCGCCTGCCCGTGCTCTTCTACTTCGTCGCCCTCGCCCTCGCCACCGCCGCCTGGTGCGCCGCCGCCACCTCCTTCGACTCCTTCATGGCCGCCCGCATCCTCAACGGCTTCTTCTCCACCGTCGCCCAGGGCGGCGGCCTCATGTTCATCCAGGACATGTTCTTCTTCCACGAGCGCGCGCGGAAGATTAACATCTGGGCGTAAGCCTCCCCTATTCTTCGCCCCCTCCCAAGTTGTGTATGCCCCTTGTCTTATAGCAGACACGCCAAGGACACCCAGACCCTGACAGTCCCTCCCCCCCTTTAGGTCATTCTTCGTCATCAGCCCGTATCTGGGGCCTCTCCTTGCAGCCTTCATGGCGGCGGTCAAGCCGTGGCCGGTCCCGTTCTGGGTGTACACGGCCATGACGGGGCTGAGTCTGGTGCTGACGGTGCTGTTCGTCGACGAGACGTTTTACGACCGCCGCATACCGACCGAGGCCCAGCCGCCGCGGGGTACGCGCATCGGACGCCTGCTGGGTGTGCCGCAGTGGCGGTCCCGGAGCCTGCGCAACAGCTTCAGCGAGGCCTGCATGCGCAGCGTCCGCGTGATCCTCAAGCCCACCGTCGCTATCTCGTGCTTTTACTATCTGCTGGTAGGCCTTCCCCCCGTCCCTTTCCGCTCCTGGTGTGCCGATCTGTCCCGGTCCGGTCCCGTCTAGATGTAGGGATTCGCTGACGGGTTGCCCTTCTCCAAGACGTTCGCCTGGGTCGTGGGCATCAACACGACGCTCGCCATCTTCCTGCCGCCCGTGTACGACTTCGGGCTGCGGCAGATCGGCTTCTTCTACTTCACGCCGGTGACGGCGGTGATCCTAGGCGAGCTGGCGGGCCACTACCTGCACGACTTCCTGGCGCGGCAGTACATCCGGACGCACGGGGGCCGGTTCGAGCCCGAGGTGCGGCTGCGGGCGGTGGCGGCGGCGCTGCCCTTCATGGTGGCCGGGCTCGTGCTGCTCGGCCAGGTGCTCGACCGCAAGTGGCACTACATGGCGGCGTCGGTGGCCTGGGGCCTCTACGTCTTCGGCGTCATGATCACCACCGTCGCCGTGTCGAGCTACAACCTCGACTGCTACCCCGAGGCCTCGGGCGAGGTCTCGGCCTGGGTCAACTTCGCCCGCACCCTCGGCGGCTTCATCGTCAGCTACTTCCAGGTCCGCTGGGCCAACGCCCGCGGCACCCAGGAGAGCTTCGGCGTCCAGGCCGCCGTCTGCGGCGGCGCCTTCCTGTTCGTCATCCTGCTCATGTGGAAGGGCAAGGCCCTGCGGCTCTGGGCCGGCCCTCTTCACTTTGCTACCGCCTAGAGGTCGGGCCGTGGGCACGAGTAGCATTTGGGCGCCAGCGTATCTGTAGACATCAGGGACGAGAAAAGGGAATGCTGTCTAAACTTCTGGCGAAGCCGGGCCATGGCGCTGAGCCAGCCACGACTGAAGTATTGAATAAAGAGGCTGTATCTCAACACCCTTCTTATGTATGGGTCTGATTGGGTGCTGTGTCATGGGATGCATGTTGTTGTCCTGCTGCCTCCCGCTCCGCCTCCTCCAATCAACAGGGCAGCCGCGAGCGAAGGCACAGCACCTCCGATTTGAAACACAGCCCCATTTGACCCTTCACACCCGACCTCTTCCATCAGTCATCTATGGATCGGGCATCCATCCATTCCTTCCGACATGGATCCACTCTCGGCCCTCGGTGTCGCCAGCAACATTTTGGCCGTGGTCGATTTCGCTTGGACGATCCTGACAGAAGCGCGTACGATTCACCAGTCTTCTTCTGGCTTCGGTAGCGAAGCTGAATTCGTCGACACCATCACTCACGACGTCAGCCTGCTGGACCAAAGGCTTCTGTCTTCGACTGGCGCAACCGGCGAGCTCCAAGTCTTGGTCGCGGAGAGTCAGAAAATTGTATCGGCGCTCCGGGACGCTCTGTCCTCGCTCAAGACACGGAAAAGCGGGTCGAAATGGCAGAGCTGCGTAGCTGCACTGAAGGAGACCTGGGGAAGGGACAAAGTGAGCGGCCTCATGACCCGGCTTGGAACTCTTCAGAGCCGCATCATGATGCACATACAGGTGGTCATGCAGTACGCACCTTGCTTCAATGGACCTCTGCGAGTCGGCACTAACTTGGGGTCACCAGAGTCGACACAAAGACGGGCCTTGACCAGATCTCGACGGCCATCAAGCAGCTAGACGCCACCAGCAAGACCCTGGAGATCAGCACAAGCGTCAATCTTTCCGCTCTACAGCACCACCTACTAGAGGCTTTCGGGGATCAAAACATGAGAAATCGAAAGATCGAAAGCGACGTCAGAGAACTTGTCAAGCACCTTGTCGACGGCAAGTCGGATCCTCAGAGTAGCAGACTGAATCAAGAATTACCCCCTCAATTGGAGGAAACGAGACGACTGGAAGAGACAATGCGGGAACTCTCCAAGACCGGAGTTGATCTCAGGGAAAACCAGAAGATACTAGGGGCCCTGCACTTCAGCCAGATGCAAGCCAGGCATTACGCGATCCAGGCCGCGCATATCGAAACATACGAATGGATCTTCCAAGATGCCGTCTACGACAAAGGCGGGAAACCAGTGAGATGGAGAGATTGGCTCGAAACAAGGAGCAACACATTTTGGATCCATGGGAAGCCGGGAAGTGGTAAATCCACACTGGTGAAGTTCCTCGCCAGCCACGAGTCGACACGGACGCACCTCCTCACTTGGGCCGGTCAAAAGAAGCTGGTGATTGGGAAGTTCTTCTTCTGGCGTGCGGGGAGCTCGTTGCAGAAGTCGCAGCAGGGGTTGCTGCGTTCTTTGCTGTACGAGATCTTACGACAGTGCCCGGAACTCTTGCCAGTCATCAAGAGACAGTTGCCAACCACAACGGGGTGGAATTCTTGGGATGATCCGGACTACGAAAACCTGCTTCCAGTTCTTCTCGAGGTCATCGCGAGCCAGCCTATTCCTATCCGCTTTTGCCTGTTCATCGACGGCCTCGACGAGTTCCAGGACGAAAGGCACAGCCATTTGGACCTGGTCAAGACTCTTCGGAAGCTGGACGTCTCCGAGGATATCAAGCTTTGCGTAGCAAGTCGGCCGTGGACCGTATTTGTCGATGAGTTCAGCCTGGAAGCAGAATGGAACCTCAAGCTCGAGGATCTGACGCGCATGGACATTCACCGCTACGTTAATGACAAGTTCCATGAACACTCGCAGTTCCAAATTCTCGTTGCCAAGGATTCCCAATACTCCGGATTTATCGACGCCGTTGTGGATAGGGCCCAAGGCGTATTCCTATGGGTCTTCTTGGTCGTTCGTTCTCTGCTCGAAGGCTTAACGTACCATGACTCGTTGTCGACGCTCCAGCGGCGTCTTAAGTCCTTTCCATCAGATCTGGAACCTTTCTTTCGACACCTCATCGACTCTGCACCTAAGGTGTATCACCGGGAAATGGTACGGTATTTTACAATTCGGTTGAAAAGCCCCTGGGGAACAGCTGCCGTGATGTACTCCTTTCTGGACGATATCGGAACGAACCCGGAATTCTTGTCCAAACTGCCTTGGAAAGCTCTCAGTATGGAAGAAGAGGAAGTCCGCTTCAAATCTCTTCGTCGTCGCCTGGATGGAATATCAACGGGCTTGCTCGAAATTGTATATGTACCGAGTTTCGAACCCACCCTACTCATTTTCAAGTATAAGGTGGATTTTATCCACCGAACCGTCCACGACTACCTTCGGGAATCGGCTGAGTTGCAATTGTTTTTTGGGACAATTCTTCAAAAAGAGAACGTCATGCTGGCAGCTTCGCAAGCTGCGCTGGCTCAGATGAAGACTGATCAAGATTGGGGCTTGGACCAATACGAATGGATGGTGCCCAGGGGAACTCTACAAAGCCTATTTACGTACATCCACGAAGCTCTTGCCGAGGACCCCGAGTCATCCGCAACCTTGGAGGCTATGCTGACCTCTTTCTGGGTCAACTACCCATGGGAAAGGTATCGGTCAGTTTACCGAGCCAGACGTCGCTGCTTTGTAAGGATGGCGGCTCAAATCGACTTCCTTCCATATGTTGAATCTCAGCTTGCGGTACACCCCGAGTTCTTCACTTGCGAGCCTTCGTACGGATATGAAAATGCCCCGTCGTTAGTTTCAGAGCTTCTTCTGACTGTTGGAAACTCCATTTGGCCAGTTTCACTTAGGGTCCTCGAGTACTTTCTGGAGCAAGGCTCGAGGCCCACTGTGGGTTACGGGAGCGAGCCCACGTGGCAGACCTTGATCGATATCCACTTTAGTCACGGAGTGATCGAGGGCGGCGGTTTGGGTGCTTTGCCGACAGAAGGTGACGCATTGGCAAAAACCAGGGAAGCTATTTATCACATTGCGCGCCTCCTAATTCTCCACTGCGCTGATCTGGGCAACGGCGCCAATGGACGTAACGCGAAAGACGTCCTGTGCCGGGTTCTTTCCGAAGAGTCTGTTGGCAAGTTACTGAGAGAAGCAAAGAATAAAGAGAAACAGGCCAGGATCAGGGGGTGGAGAGAACGTTTCAACTTCCTGAAGATTTGACGACAGGAAGACATCAAGCGAAACTTTCCAAGACGACAGTTATGGAACGTGGACAATTCCTTTTGGTTCTTTGCTTTTCCTCAGATCTAAGTACTCTAGCACCCGGTTTTGCAAAAAATCATAACGATTACGAGTTGTTTTGCTCCGGAACCGAGAAACAATTCAATGAGTCGATTTCGACCACCGTAGGAAGATGCAATGCAAGAGACGCAATCCTTTTGGCAGTAGTTAGCGCGCGGAGGCCAAGCTAAGCTGGGAGCCCCCTATTTAGTGTATCGTACAGGCCGAATCAAGGCGTCCTTGTTGTACCGCATCTGTCCTCTTCTCCTAATACGTCGAACCGGCTTTAGCCCGAAGTTTGGCGCCGTATTTCCACACAAACAACGCCAGGGGCACGACGAGAACCATGCCGACCAGGGCCAGGATGCTGTTGCTCCAACCGTAACCAAGGGCGTCGTACATGGAAGGGGCGAAGAGGGGAAATAAGAAGGCCGTTAGGCTCTTCACCAGCTGCTCGGCGGCCAGGGCGCTGCTCGTGTGCTCATGATAGGCGTCGAGGACGTAAGCCGTCACTGTGGCATCTGCCGTTAGTATGTTTCCCGAGCCAATGTGGGGGGAAGGGGTGGCCCTCACTCGGCATATCACTCAGCTGCATCCCGAACAACATGACGAAGACGGCTAGATCGACCACGGCCCAGTGTAGGCGCGCTGTGGCGGCCCAGCCGTAGAACAGCATGCCGGCCCAGGCGGCGACGAGGCCGGGGACCATGAGGGGGATGCGGGCTTCGGGGGCGCGGCCCTGGGCGGCCTGGCGGCGGTAGTGGCGGTCCATGGCGTAGCCGCCGAGCTGGGAGGCGGCGAGCTCGCCGACGGAGCAGGCGACGTAGTGCAGGCCGCTGATCTCGACCGACTGGCCGTAGCGGGCGACCCAGAGGTGCGAGAAGGTCGAGAGCACGAGGTACAGCAGGCCGTAGCTGAAGCCCGACAGCACGGCCGCCACCTGGATGATGGGGTGCGCCCACAGCAGGCGCAGCGGCCGCGACAGGGCGCGGCCCAGGACCGCCGCCGCCGAGCGCGTGCCGTCCCGCCGCTCCCCCGGCGTGTGGTAGCGCGCGTCGCCCGTCGTCTTCCGGAGGCGGGACGCGCGCCGTCGCAACACCCGCGGCGCGTACGTCTCGGGGAAGCTGAACAGCGACACGGCGATCATGGCGCCCTGGAAGATGGAGGTCGCCCAGAACATCCAGCGCCAGGTGGTGCGCGCAGCCATGAAACCGCCGATGATGGGGCCTGGTGGGTGGGTTGGGGGGTTAGCCAAGCGAGCGTTGCGTACCCGCCGAGTCAGAAGGGAAGGTGAATTACCGACAGCAGCGCCGATGGTGGGGATGAGCAGGTAAACGCCGAGGGACTTGCCGCGCTCCTCGGGGCGCCAGACGTCGCCGAGGACGCCGCCAGCGAGGGCGTAGACGGCACTAGCGCCGAAGCCGGCGAGGAAGCGGGCGGCGACGAGGGTGCCCTTGGTGGTGGCGAAGCCGCAGAGCAGGTTCCAGGCGAGGAACCAGAGGCTGGAGGCGTGCAGGACGCGGCGGCGGCCGTACAGCTCGGACAGGGGCGCGAGGGCGAGGGGGCCGAAGGCGGTGGCGAGCAGGTAGACGGAGAGGGCCAGGGCGGCCTCGGCGGGGCTCATGGCGAGCTCGGCGGCCACGGCGGGCAGCGCCGGCGCCATGATGGTCGACACCAGGATGCGGTTGAAGCCCGTCGCCGACAGCACGTCCGTCACCATCCACTTGCGGCCCGCCGGCCAGTCGAGCGGGTTCGCCGCGTCCACGGGCTGCGCGAACGCCACCAGGAACGGGTCGGCCTCTTCGCTCCGGGCCGCCACCTTCTCGTCGGGGAGCGCCGCGGCGCCGGCCCCAGGCCCGACGGGACCGGGCGAGGGCGGTGCGGGGGCGGACTGGTCGTCGGGGGCAGGCGGTACGGGGGAGACCATCGTGGGTGGTGGTGGGATCTCGGGCTGATCTAGCGGTGACTGGCTGGCTGGCGTGGTGAGGGGAACTTGACGGAGTATTTATTGTATGGGGTGGGTGAAGTATATCAGTCCGACACAGAAGAGAAGTGCCTTAAGGTACTCCAATTACTTATGTAGGTAGGTACCTACTTCTTGTTTAATCCGAAAGAACCAAGAAGTACATACCTCCTTCTAATCAACTCACATCTCTCCCTGCCGAGCCGATATTTAAGGCAAGTAGGTTCGCCTTCAGGTGTCCCGTGGCACCCGACCATCGGAGGTAAGGGAGCCAATACCAATACCAATACCTCCTTCGTCCAGCTTGGGCTAGCAGGCGCATCCCACAACAACAACAACAACATCGCGCGGTTGCCTGGAAAGTACGCGGCTTCTCTTTTCGCCGCATCTCGGCCGCCCTCAGACCAACGGTCCAACCGGAAAAGACTTTGGCAGGCCAGGCCAGGCCAGACCAGACCGGCTCACGTTTAGGCAGACTTACGTCCCGGAACCCACGACGACGCCAATCAGATGCGGCCAAGTTATCAGATCATGTCTTTGTTTTTTCTTATCTGATCCTGCAGATCCAGGGACTGCCCTGCGGCTTTGCTTACCAGAGGTCGATTCCCAACCAATAGGCGCGCCGGATCCCCCGTCACCTACCGAATCGGGAGCCGTGACCGCCGGAATATCGGGTACGACAGTCTTTTGGCTGAAGTCAACATGACGGCAGCGGCACCCGTGACGGCCCGAGTCTTACGTGATGGAAATACCCTCGCGCGGTTTCGGTTACTCACTTGAGTCGGCAGCCGCTGCTTCTATGGGCATGTGTCGCAGAGGTAATCCTGCGTGCTGTGGTCGCACCAACACAGATCTAGGTGACGCCGTCTCCTCAAACACAAACACACACACACACACGACGCAAGAGAGGATGCCAAGATAGAGACAACTGTACTAAAAGAACCCGGAAACAGGAAAATCTATACAAAGTGGGATAGAAAGAGTTCTCCTCCCAGACAAGCAACCAATTTCCGCGAGAGTTACAGTGTATCCAAGCTTGCTTGGGTAACTAACTCGCAGCGCCTTCTCTACCTATCTATACCCTAAGTCGTCTTCCAGAGAGAAGAGTAATCCTGACTGAGCCTATGCACCAAGTACACAAATTTGTGTCCCCGAAAAGCGTTGTATATCCTTTGATCCTTGTCTACTGCCCTTTACCGTAGGGTATACATGCTCCATGAAGCATGAGATACAAGTTAAGGCCACGATGCCTTCCGCCTACGTAACAGCGTCCAGGATTACGGTGCTGTAGACATCTATATCCCTAGCACAGGAAAAAAGGTTTGTAAAATCTGGTGGAGGCGGCTTTACATTATATCCTCACCCAGGAGAACTTCAAGAAGTGAAATAGGGGGTGAGGTCAGCACTGACGGCACGTCAACCCCCGCCTCTATGCGCTAGTAGTGATTGCGAAAGCATATCGTTTAGGGGCCCTGTGCGAACCAGTTCGTAATGGAAAGGGGAAAGGGGGACTTTAGGACTAGGTCACCCACCAAGCATTATTATCCTCTTTTGCCGACGTCCTGGGATCGAAAGGAAGGCAGTTGCTACCATCTGTGAGACCCGAGCCTCGAGGCCTTGCTAGTTTTTCATGTATGGTAGAATATAGTTGCTTGAGCAGTAATGCGTGGTAAATATACGACTATACTCCCGGTGCCGACATGCACACCGAACGAACCTACATGCACCCGGAAGCGGAATACAAGCTCGTGATGGTCTATATTGCACAAACCACCTGTTTTTCTCCAGATTCCGTCACGCATGAGAGGCCAGAGCGCTACCCACCTTCACTCATTTTACATCATTGCGGCCGGCAATCACCTCCTCCTAACAACCTTAGACATTCAAACCGACAGAGACCTCGCTCTGCGTAGTAGTGGAGGTGTAGCAAAAGACAACCCTAAACTATGGTATTAATTCAGTGCCGGGGACGTCGGCGGTGGACCGGAGGCAGCTCTTCTGTGCTGTCCGTGACCGTGGTAAGCAGTCAGAAACAAGACTGTTTGAAGCTCAGTTTACCGTGTGAGCCGAGGGCTGTAACTCAGATGCATAGGACTTATTGAGGTGAAGTAAATATTTCAAGATTCCAATGAATAAGCACAGCAGGCCTATTGAGCAATTTTATTTGTTGACGACGCAATCTGACGAATTAGTGGACTGCTATCGAACTTCAAAGCCTGCACTTTATATGATTCATTTTCCTAAGTACCTATAGAGACTGTAGAATTAGGGCTGATAGCAGCAGATCCGTCTCAAGAATAGGACGTAACTGCAGGCCACAGTTGAATGTTACGTCTCCCAGGCACATAGGGATATATAGCCTTTCAAGGGAAGTAGATAGCTGGATGGTGCAGACGTTCCTGGTGAGATTTCAGATATTGTCTTGAAAGATAAGTCTTCTTGAGATATTTTGATTTCAATAGGACTCACAGTCCCTTGATTAGGAGTCAGCTGCAGACCCAGTACTCCATGTAGAGAAGAAGGGAAGCATAGTGGATTTTCCTGTTGCAGAAGCATGGGTACGGATTCGAGGTGCGTTTAACTCTGTTGCTGTGTTCTGTATATTAATGATCAGTGTTTAGCATCCGACCTCGCTCCCTTTCGACTGGAGTGAAGAGTAGTCACGCCGCGAAAGGCAGTGCGGACGGCGGTGGCAGTGAGTACTATTTGGCCCATATGCGGGTTCTGAGCGGGACTTTGGGCCCGGACTTCCTACGATTCACTGGGGCTTCAGAAACTCATGGTAGTATTATAGTGTGGCTGTGACAGCCAGCATCGTGAAGACTTTGGGTGTGGTTGGTCTCTGGCAGGATCCGCAGAGGGGACCTGGGGCAGACTTCGGGTAATGTTAGCCGGTCTGTGAGCCTATGACATGCCAGTACTACTCGAGTATACGTACTGTAGAACTATCCAGAATGAGACCGTACCATGCATGGACTGCCTGTCAATAGTGTCCGATGCCCGACATACCGAGGCCTCCCCAGGGGTAGGGTTATGATAGGCCAGCAAGGGGGCGCCTATTGACACGGCGTGGCGAATAGGAAGCCATCCCTCGGGCCGTTATGGAGCTAAGAATAACCCATGGGGAAGCCGTCGAGTACATACCTCGGTGAATGGATGGGTTGCCCTGGGAACTTGGCTGCCCACTTGTTTTGATGACGTGTTGTTGTTGTTGGTCGAGAGGAGGTATAATAGAAGTGGGAACGATATTCGTCTAGGGGTTGATTACCGAAGTAATTAAGTAGTGCGTATTCTCCCGTCGTTCATCTTATTTTGGCCTCTCGCCGGGGGGGCCGAGGCTCTTCGAGGGACTGCTTGGCCGGGGAATGTGGTCTCCTCGTCGTCCGACTCATCCGATCCGGGGGGTTGGTCGGATTGGAGCAGGGATGAGGAGCGGATCTTCGGGGTTGGGGGGTTTTGTTGATGCTCCACTTCCAGCCCCCTCTCTCCTGATCGGTCCCAGGACATCGGGAGCCTCAGCCAGCCTGTCGTATGAGAGCACCAGCGCAGCCTTGCATCACCACCCCCAGTGTTTGATCGAATAGTATGTAGCGACGCTGCCCGGGCGCGCAACACGTGGCACAACAGTTGTGCCAGCCTCGTGCGACGCCTTTAGCGCTTATGTCAGGTTAGACTGCCAAGGGGATGAGAATTTGGCCCCTCTCCCCTGCTGCCTTGGACCCGCGTGACCGCTATTTCAACTTCCGCCTGCTCCCATACAATTAGACGCCCCCCTTGGGACTCTAGTCGCTGACTTCACCACCCACCCCCCCCTTTACACCATTATAACACGCCCGGTCTCCGCTTCTCTCCGGGAACGGTTAACGCAAGCGCGAGACTACTAATCGCCTTATCAACCTAGTCCAACTGTTTTGAGGGCAGAGAGAGAGAGAGAGAGAGAGAGAGAGAGAGAGAGAGGGAAAGAGAGAGCGGCACAGGGAGAGAGTGAGAGAGAGAGAGAGAGAGTAAGAGAGAGAGAGACAGAGAGGGACGCGCCTCTGTTCCGATGGACAGACAAGTGGCGCCAGTCCTGAGTCTGGCCAAGTACCTCCGCAATTGGCGGCTACCGGGTGTCAACACCATCATTAGCTTCCTGACCTTCCTGGGCTTCCTGCTGAGCAACTGGAATGAGATACCAGGTAAGTGAGAACGCCGCCGCTGGAGCGCGAATTTATTATGGGTGGAAGGAGGAGAAGAAAAAGAAGAAGAAGAAGAAGAAACGCAAAAGAACACCGAGCTGACGGAACCTGCCCAGCCGTCTCGTCGCTATGGCAGCCGCTGACGCGGCGCTTCACCGCCAGCGTGACGCTGGAGACGGACGACAAGCTCACCAAGGAGGTGCGCGACTGGCTGGTGGCGCACGTGCTGGTGCCGCGCCAGGAGCGCTTCTGGGAGGCGCACACGAACCTGGCGGCCATCGAGCAGCGGCGCGAGGACGAGTACCACGGCCGGGACTCGTCGCACAAGCTGTCGCGCGAGGAGGGCATCAAGCTGCTGCCCGAGAACCGCTCGACCTGGTTCCTCTTCGGCCGCCGCCCCTTCGTCGTCCACCAGAAGGCCAAGTACGCGCCGCGCTCCTTCACCTGGGACGAGGGCAAGGAGGCCATCCGCATCGACTGCCTCGGCCGCTCCGTCCAGCCCATCCTCGACTTCCTCGAGACCTGCCGCCGCTTCAGCCGCAAGACGGGCGAGACCTTTGTCCACATCCACACGGCCGTCTACGGCCGCTGGCAGGAGAGCGCCCTGAAGCGGGCCCGCCCCCTGGAGACCATCGACCTCACCCAGGAGCTGAAACATAGCCTCGTCGACGACATCCAGGACTACCTCGAGCCCCAGACCAGTGAATTCTACGCCGAATGCGGCATTCCGTACCGGAGGGGCTACTTGCTATATGGGCCGCCGGGAACAGGTAGGACCAAGGCCGCTGCGTCCAGCCGCTGGGGGGTATGGTCGGCTGACTGGTAACCCACAGGGAAAACGTCGCTTTGCATCGCCATTGCCGGCATCACCAAGCTCCCCCTGTACATCCTGAGGATCCCAGGCCTCGACGGCGACAAGGAGCTGGAGGAGCTCTTCAGTTCGCTGCCGTCACGGTGCCTGGTGCTCGTCGAGGACATTGACGCGATCCCGATGGAGCGCGCCGCCCAGCGGAAGAAGCCGAAGAAGGGGCGGAGGAAGGCGAAGAAGGACCGGGACGAGAGCAGCGCGCCGTCGCCGCCGCCGCCGAGCTGCACGCTCTCGGGGGTGCTCAACGTGCTCGACGGCGTGGCGTCGCAGGAGGGCCGGGTCGTCATCATGACGGCGAACCACCCGGAGCTGCTGGACCCGGCGCTGACGCGGCCGGGGCGCATCGACCGCAAGTTCTACCTCGGCTACATGTCGCGGCAGAGCGCGCACGACATGTTCCGGCGGATCCTGCGCAAGGCCCACGGCGCGCAGCCGGGCGGCGGCGCCTTCACGGCCAAGAGCGCCAAGCGCGAGGAGGCCGAGCTCGACCGGCTGGCCGCCGACTTCAGCCGCGCCATCCCCGACGCCGCCTTCTCGCCCGCCCAGATCCAGGAGTACCTGCTCTCGCACCGCGACGACGCCGCCGGCGCCGTCCGGAGCGCCCCCGCCTGGGCCGAGCAGGAGCTGGCCGCCATGGCCCTGAGCGCGAAGCGGGCCCGGGAGGAGGCCGAGGCGTCGGACGAGTCGGACGACGAGAAGGAGCCCGAGGCGAAAGAAGCCGTGCGGAGCATCGAGGCGCCGGCCCCGGCGCGGAGCCTCGAAGGGGTGTCGGTGCGGAGCCTCGAAGCGCCAGCGCCCGAGAACGAACTGCTGCAGCACCACGAGTCGGTGAGGTCGATCCACTCGGCACAGAGCCTCGAGGCGATACCCGAGACGGGGGAGTCCCAGGACTCGGACAACAGCGACAACGAAGGGTCGCACCGGGAGCAGGAGATGATGCGCGGCCGGCTCCGGAGAATGGGGAGCATGGGAAGCCGCAAGCTCACGGACACCATATAAATACGGAAAAAAGTGAGCAGCAAGACGGGCGGGGGGGTTGCTAGTCCGCGAAGAGCCCGCACCGCCGGCGTGCCAGCATCGTCCACCTGTCCGTCGTGAAGTACCAGGGCGCCGTTGCAGTCCGCACCGCCTCGAACCGGGGAGAGAGATGTGACGATGCCCGTCGCCCGGCCCGCTTCACTCTGCGCAGAAGCTGCAGATGCATAGCCGACTTGCTCGGGTCCGTTCCCGCCAGAGAGCGGATGGCGCTTGCCGGACCAGGGCGCCAGAGCGACGGCCTCAGGGCCCCCATTCGACGCCGGGCGCGGTCACGACGGCTGTCGGCGCCGCCGCTGTATCCGGCGTGTCGTCGGACGCTTTGGGGGAGGAATGACTCAGAGGCCCGCTCATCCCGTCTTCTTCTGTCCGGCCTCCCCCGGACTAGCGAGATCTCGAGCCTGACCGTGCCATGAAAGATGGCGCGGTGGTTCTCGCCCAGCGTCACAGCGTCGAGGAAGGCGAAACGGGAAAACGGCGAAAGGGGAATTTCCGGCGCGGTAGAAAGAGCCCCGCGCCACGGCCACGAGGCTTACGACGACCAGAGCGAGCACCAGCGGCAGCCAGGGCAGGAATACATACGAAGGGGCCAAGGCCGGCGTCCTCGGGCTTAGCTGTGTTCAAATAATACATCAATCCAGAAGGGGAGGGGGGAGGGGGGCGCACCCCGGAATCTCGCAATTCCCCCCCAAAACAGCCCGCCTCCCCTCCAAATTGCCGTAGAGCCGTCCTTGCCTCCGGTGTTCTGATCCGTCCCTTCCGACCGTCTACAGACCCAAGCGTGTCATGGGATGAGATTGGTTGGGAAGATCGAATTGTGACGAACTGGTCATGATGACGACGCCGGCTTTCATCGGCAGCCGTGCTACAATCACTGGAACCTTCTTGGCTACGCCCGGGCTTCCCCGTCCCCCGAACGCGCGGGTTTCAGGGCGGCAAGATTGTCGGCGGCGTAACACCGGTCGGAGTCCCAGACCTGCCACGGCGGTGCCGCCGCCGGGCCCGGGACGCCCCGTGGAGCTGCAGCGCCGTGCCGCGTGTAGCCAACGCTCGGGTTCCTACCGGTGGGCCCGAGTGTATGATCCGGCCGTACATGTAGTGCGGAGGTGGACGCCCGCGAAGCCGTCGTAACCTCCAGCTCGGGAGGTCATTCACGACGGCGACCACAGTGTCTAATTTGGCTGCGATCGGCCTGGCCGGCAATCATTCGCCATCGGGATATATCTGTCACCTGGAAACGGAAGCCGTGTAAACTCGAAGCACGCATGATAGGAGGCGCCGATAGAAACTATATGCCAGGTGTCGTACTTTATAATACAGGTTATTTATAAGGCTCAAAATCGCTTTTCAAGTTACGTGTACCGTTTGGGGACTGACGATTCCCCGGCAGGCTGTAAGAGGTAGGAGAAGCTTTCATTCATCACCACTTAAGACTGCGCCCGGCGAAGACGGCACAGGACGCCTTCGCGGCGGCCCTGGGGGCTGCCCGGGGAACAGAAGAGGCCGAAGTTGTGGTAGTCGCGGGCAGCGGCGCCGTCGTCGCCGTCGAGGCCCTCGAGGGCGTCGAACTCCTGCAGCAGGCGGACGACGACGAAGCCGGCGGCGGCGAGGGCGGGCTGCTGGCCGGGACAGGCGCGCGGGCCGGCGTGGAAGGGCAGGTACTCGAAGGCGGCGGCGCGGGGGCGCTTCGGCGGCGGGCTCTCCGCCGCCGCCGCCGCCCAGCGCTCGGGCACGAAGTCGTCGGCGTCGGGGCCCCAGAGGTCGCGCCGCCGGTGCAGCACGTGCGGGCTGAAGTGCACCGCCGTCCCCGCCGGCACGAAGACGGGCTGCGTGCCGTCGGCGCCGCCGCCCGTCGGCAGCGTCGTGTCGCGCGCCGCGCGCCGGCTGTTGAGCGGCACCGCCGGGTGCCGTCGCAGCGTCTCGCTGAGCACGTGCTGCAGGTACGCGCAGCCCCGGAGGCGCTCCGGCGTGACGCCGGCCCCGCTGCTTTCGCCGCCACCGCCGGGCCCAAAGTGTTCCAGAACGACGCCCCGCAGCTTGGCCAGGACCCGCGGGTGCCGGATCAGCTGGTAGAAGACCCAGCTCGCCAGCGCCGCCGTGGTCTCGGTGCCGGCCGCCAGCAGCCCCAGCACTTGCTCCTGCACCTCGTTGTAGTCGGCGCACTGCTCCTTCAGCGTCTCCAGGATTTCGAACGTATCCCGGTCCGCGCCGCAGTCCATGGCCAGCTGGGCGTCGTCCATGGCCTCGCGGGCGAAGCCCTTCATGACGTCGGCGCAGCGCTTGAGCTCCTTGGTCCCCGCGAGCCAGGACAGCCCGCCCAGCGCCAGGCGCGTGCGCAGCAGGGGCACGCTTCGCTCCAGGGCCCAGAACAGGTCCTCCTTCTTCTTCTCGTTCCGCAGGTGCGACCCCAGTGAGTCGGCGCTCTGGCCGAGGAAGAGTTCGGAGAAGGCGTCGAGGGTGAAGCGGGGGAAGAGCGCGGCGAGGCTGATGGGGGCCGTCCAGGCCCGGCCCTGGGCGTCTTGGGTGGTGGCGCCGTCCAAGATGCATCGCACCATGTTCTGGAAGTTCCTCTCCAGCAGCTGCACGTTGCCCACGTTCTCCTGGGCGAACAGGGGCTGCATCACCTCCTTCGCGCTGTGCCAAGCCGGGCCGTCCGCGGCGACGATGCTGCGGCCGAACAGCGTCTTCAGGCTGGCGGTGCGGACATCGCTCATCTTGAAGTGGTCAAACTGCGTGACCAGCAGCGCCTCGATGTTGCGCGGCTCGGCCGTCACCAGGCTGGTGCTGCCCAACGCCTTCATCTTCCACGTGTAGCGACCCATGTTGGCGAAGCGCTCGGCCACGTGGTCGGGCAAGCGCTGGTCGCGGTCGGCCAGCATGGCCTTGCGAACCGTGTCGATGCCGAACGGCAATCTACGCGGTTCCGTGGGCACGCTGCCACAGCCGAGTCTGCGGGCCTTTAGCCCTTGTTTCAACGGCCGGAGAATGAGGCGGTCGAGGATGGTGTAAATAAGAAAGCCGACACCAGCCAGGATCACGAGCTCGAGGCTGCCCAGCCCCTGTGGGAGGAGAGTCATGGCGTCTGTCCTAATGGGAACAGCCTATTCGATGTGCAGAGCGTATGAAAGGTTGAGGGTTGTGAGAGGCGCGCAACATTGGGATACGCCGCCACGAAGTCATGAGATCTGGCCACCATCGCGTTCGCATCCGTGGCTTCATCGCTTTTTGGGGGACGCGACCCCTTAGAACGTGGGGCAACGGGTCCTCCTTAGCTCGGAAGTAGCACGTCTCTAGCCCGTCCACTCCCTAATAAAGCAATACAGAAAATACTTACATACAAGGTTCTATAGAGTACTTATGGAGATGCACTAACACAGACTCGGCGCGTACCCGCACTTGTGGGCACTTCGCCGGCCCTGGGACGCGTTGTCCGGATCGCCAACATCAAGAAGGTCATCCCATGCCTAAATCCATGTAAGCAGTACCTGAATGATGTTCCACCCGGCTACATTCAGTTCGGTCCTACACCTGCTTTTCTCATGCGTTAGAGGCGATGACAAATCCATCTCCGAGGCCGTCGTGTCCTGGCGCTGATGAAGCTTAAACCTCATCTTTGGCCACAGAGCCATCCGTTACCAGCGCCCCGAACACGATCCCCGCACCCGCGAAGCGGTTATGCTGAATCATCAGGGCTTGGGCCATAACATAGGGTAAATAAAAGCTACAGTCACTTGATGGCATTGGCATGAAGTGGAGGTCAATGGCCAAAAAGAGAAAAAAATGACCGGTGTGGGGTTTGAACCCACGACCTTCGATGTGTCACCCCCCCTCAGGCAGTCCCAACTGCTTCCGGGAGGTTTGTCAGGCCTCCAGGGTTTGCCACGGTAGGATATATCTATCCCCGCCCGGCTAGCAAGGCAGTGACCCGGTACTTCCACAGCGAGAAGGTGGCCTCCCTTCGGGGGTTAGGGAATCGATGCGATACCACTTCGCCAACCGGTCTTGATGAGGTGACAGATTTTGGCTTTAATGGGATCATGTGTCTTGATTCATTGCACTTTCCAGGCGGCGAGAGAAGAGTGGGATTCTATGGAAGGCGCAGTGGGATAGAGGGTGTTGGGGGTAGCTGCCCGTATATATAGTGCATGATAGACGAGTGGAGCACTATCACGTGACTCAGATGCTGACCCCACCAAGTACGCAGATGTAAGCAAGTACCTTACTTAAGTACCTAAGTACCTACCTATTTGTTTCTGAGTTTACGCCGCTGGGTATACTTTTATATAAATAAACAGGGAGTCTCCTCCCTCCTCTCGCTCGGTTTCTTCCCTTCTCATCCTTCTAAAGTCAATATACGATAACGACTCCTTGCATCACCGCTTAACCTCCTCACCCAACAGTTGAAAGAGAGGTGATAGCGAGGCATCCTCGTGAAGCTCTTAATATTTAACATTTCTCCCGGTCGCAAACCATACCTTCGATCTGTTTATCATTATATCATTATATCACTTTGTTCCTTATATCACTCTTTGCACTACGCATGCCTGGGTTTTGGATGAGTGCGACCCATGGCTTGTCTAGACCCGAAGCTGCGGGCGACGGTTGAGCGCGAGCTGGGAGGTCGCAATCAGCTCGAACGGCTCTTAGGTTTCGGCCCAGATGACCCGTCCCCGACCGATGCCCTCTTCGTCTCCCTGGATCTCGAGCTTGCTTCGAACAGGAAAGCTCTCCAGGGTAAACCGCCCATCATCACGCAGATTGGCTTTGCTTACCTTGATACGCGGGACCTTCGCCTAAGCGACGCCAGCGACATCATTGGGGTTCGCTACTTTCGTGTGACTGGCTTGAAGCAGTTGATTTCCGAAAATTCCCAGAAAAAAAGCAAAAAGCCCTGCGTCTTTGCCGAAAATCAATGCATATCTCCCCAGCAGGTGCGCAACACCATCAAAAGGAACTTGAAAGTTCACGATAAAGACGGATCGTTACGGAACATCGTCCTCGTCGGTCATTCTATCCTGGAAGATTTGAAGGTTTTACATGCTATCGGCCTAAATCCCTTCAATTTTACACCGTTGTTAGCTACGATCGACACATATCAGTTGGCTCGCTACCTCCTGCCTCCTTTCAGTCCAAGTATTCCACCTCAGCCTGGGCAAAAGTTCACCTTGATGGGAGTCCTATCCGCTTACGGAGTTCTCCCTGGCCCCTTGATATTCCATAACGCCGGAAATGACGCCGTGTATACCCTATATGCCATGATTTGCCTCATGCTAGGGCACGAAAACAGCCGTGCTGCTGAGCTGAGCCAAGAACAGAAGGCGAGATTGGAAACATTAACGCAGGTGACGCTTCCGGATCGGGCGTATTGATGGCATCAACCAGGCTCGCGCTTGACAACAAAAAAGTCCAGTACGAAGTTGAAGTTAACAATTTAAATGATCAAATGGATTGGTCTCTGGCTCCCCTTTCCCCCCTCTCACTTCAATTAATCTACCCACGCATTCTACAGCTATCTCGCGGAGGTTGAGTCAGGGAAAATTGAAGAGCTTTCAAAGCCGGCTTCCACTTGATGACAAGAAGCCTAAATATCCCTCCCGGCGGTGGAACTTTCAGGAGAAAGGTGCTTTTCATTGATGTTGATAAGAAGCTATGGTAAGCGCTCTATATTTCTACTCTTGATATCAGTCAAGGTTGTTTATATAGGCCCACACATCTAGCACCCAATCTGCCCACCGTCAACCGAGCAGTCGAGGAACTGGGGGTTCGGCCCAGGCTCGGGCGATCTTTCGACAACAGCCCGCTTCTTGCTGCAACCGATCTGCTGATCGTCGACCGAGCAGTCGAAGAACTGCGGCGCCGCCTGCACGTGGCTGGCGAGCAAGACAACGGCTCCCTTGTTTTGGTTGGGGTCATGTCAGCTTGGTTCGTTTTTGGGGTTTCTTCATTGGGCAGGGAAAACGGGAGGTGTTAGGGCGGGTATACAGTGAACGCCCGAGCCGAGCTCAGCTCAAGGCCGGTAATCAACGTGGAGGCGCCAAGGGTGGCCAAGAGGGATTGAGCAAAGCTTGGGGCGTGCATGGCGAATGTGTTTGATGATTCCCTTGAGAAAAAAAAGGATGTAGTTTCCGCACAGCGGTCAAAGAACAGTATAGTGTGTTGAGGTGTAGAGTGATGGAAATTGGTGATGAGCAAGTTGCGCGACTAGCAGCAGCAACCACCAGTATATATATAAGGAGGCCCCTGTCGCCCTCACCAAGGGCAGGAAACGCAGAACAAAAATAGCTACAGCGCTGTCTAAAGGTTGAAATCAAGGCAGCTATTACAGAGGGGTGGAAGAAGACTACGGCGAACCGTAAGGCCTGAAACTCATACACCCTTACCACATCATGCAGAGATACACCAGTCGCGATGACGCAAGCTTAAAGCGTTCATCTTGTACCCGACTGGGCCGATAGCAAGGCCTGCTATAGATTTATACCACCGGGTTGGGCAGTTGCCGCGTTGTCCCACCTCAAGTTCCACCTCGAGTTGATGTACTTTAAGGTTAAGAGACGAACGTCAATCAAACACCCGTCCGGTCATGATAACAGGGGCAAGGCTTGGCGCCAACGCTGGGCAACTCCTGCTCATTCTGCTAGGAGCAGGACGGCCCGCAGCGCTGCCACCGCACCCGGCGGGTAAAAGTCTCTTGCTGAATGTTCGTGATGATTTCTTGTCCGAGAGGCGTCCATGTCAAGTACGATTCACGGCCCCGCCGGCGGCGGGCCGACGTGCGCAGAAAAAATGCACTCGCACGCGCCACACTGGCCACAGCAACCGAGCCCCAGCCATGATACAAACAGCGAGTCAGTCATGTCCTGCATCAGGGGTCTTGAAGAGCGGAGCCCATAAAGGCCATTCATCGGCTCCGACTCGGGACCCCAATGCTGGACCCCCGGTACAAACTCTGGTCTGTCCTTCGACTCTTGGCTGCGAAAGGGCGGAGGAGGTAGCTCGGTAAAACATTGAGGCTTTCCCCCCTTCATGGCTAAAGATATTCCCGCTAGCCCCCCATGCGTCGCAGCACAACTAACTACGACATAACGTGGTTATAGAAGTAGCCACCGTTCCGTACGACCCGGCCCATGTAGCGTGAAAAGGTAGGGGAGCGGCACTGTTTTATGTGTTTTATATCTGCAAACTCATGCTATGTCTACTTGGAAAGGATTGTCCGCTCATAAAAGAATGCCTGCTTAACCCACAGGATCTGCTTGGCATACCAGCTGCAAAGGCCTTCCAGACCTGCCCCACCGGTCCTTCAGACACGCCCGCTATACGAGACCGGCTCTTCATGGTGGGTGGCAGTCCTAGCTGGGTAAATGTGTTAAAAGACAGGAAAGTTAAGTTCCGGGAGGGGGGGATATGTGGAGGTAAGTAAGTATCGCAATAAGGAAAACGTCTCTTGTGCACGTATTCATATGTATTCTGGTTTTACTCGAAGTTATCGCCGTTAGCAATATCTAAGCTCAACTGAATATAGCTCGGTCCATCTCATTACCAGCCAAAACGGGTAGCTATTTCCGCGTCTTTCTTCATGAAGAAATAGTACATCCAGTATTGTTTTCTCTGTAAGTCTTCTGTCTGTGAGATGTAGTTCCGCTATAGCGCTACACCTTCCAAATAGTAAGAAGAATCAGGTTCCTTTAGCTGAAATAGCCACTTATTGTTTTAACTGGCTGGTGAATAAGAAGTCCCACAGCGAGGTGCACAAACTTCCCCGTAAGTAAATGTTAGCTACAAGAACCTTCTTCTTGCTTTGACTGGCATATAAGGCTAGGGGAAAACGAATGGGGCTGGCAGCATGTGGGTAGGAGTGCCCGTGTGAGCAGTGAGATGCAATACTAAAATCTCAGCTCACGGATGATCATAACCATCGCATAGAAGAAAAGCCCACCATTGGGGCTTTTGAGTCTTTAGGCCGGCGCATATCTTTTTATACCACGGATGGCCAAAACCGGATGCATTTGCTCATGTAAGGGGGTCATACCTAATGGAAGACGCTCAGCATCTCCTCTGGCAAGGTCCGATAAGGTCAGTGAACGACCAACCCTGATCGAATTTCAGTGAAATAGAAACGTAATGAACCACATATGGTTAGGGGCCCAGTACATAGCCATGAACACCCTGGGGCATAAGTTCCAAGCACAATAACCGAGAGAAAAGGCAGGAAGTACTCTAGCTGCCACCTATCACTTGAACGCTGAATAGGCCAGTCATACACAGCATGTACAAGATCAACCAGCTTTAGCCCGGCCGAGGCCAGATACTGTAGCGGCAAGGAATAGTTCAATTTAAAGGGCCTGTTAAAACCTTTCCGGGATGGACATGAGGCTGATTATGTGGTATCCGCGAGTAGCCGCAGCATATCTTGCAATATTCATATCACGGCGCTTTACTACCCAGCTTGGGTAACGCAAAACCTATTCAGAATAGGTTAGCAGAAGAGTGATTCTCCTGTCTCGCTCAGCGAAAAGAGTGGTACAGGGGAAATGCAGTTTCCGGGATTTAATTCTTCGCTGTATGGACACAGACGCCCGATTACTAGCCAAGCGAAACAATGCCAGAACTCCCTTTTATCCACGTCTAACCTGAGCCCCCAAGTCCTCGGGTTCTTGATTCGCCGTCTCTCCCCAGCGAATGCCCACGGCACCAGACGCCTTTCTTTTCATGGCTCTCCTATCGGAAGGAGGAAGCCCAAGCCCAACGCCGTATCTCTCAACTCGCGAACGCGGCCGCGGCCAGCCCGGCCGCCACGCTGGCGGCCTTGACCTGGGCGCGCGCGGCGTCGGCGCAGCTGGGCACGAGGTCGAGGACGCTCCAGGCGAGGGCCTCGGCGGCGCCGCCGAGGGTGTGCAGGGCGGCCTCCAGCGGCGCCGCCAACTGCGGCACCATGCCGTACAGGATATGCCGGCTCCCCACCGTGTTCATGAGGCCGATCTGCGCCTTGGTCCACTTTGTCTCCCACGTGGAAGGGTCAGTTGATTCACGATGAAGAAAGAGAGAGAGAGAGAGAGAGAGAAAAGGGGCGAAACCCCCCATGTCAACTCTTGTTGCTTTCGGCAAAATACTCACGGTATCAAACGCATTGCACACGCCCGCTTGGTCTGATGCGCTGAGGGGCGATGCCGCGGCCCCGTCGGCCATTTGATGGGTCGCACGCGCGGTGCCCAGCACCTCGCTGGTGAGGTTCCGAAGGTTGTTTTCGAGTTGCTATGAATTCATTCGTGTAAGTGCCTCGTTTTCTTTCTCCCGCCGAACAGCGCGCCCCCAGCCCCCCCTTATCCCTGTTCGGGGGGGAGGGGTTGTTTCCGCGTGCATGGTTGTGTCTGCGCGGTTTCGCAATACAAGGGGGAGGATCTTCGTACCGGCGACTCAACCAGCAAATTCAGAGCGTGGAGGGAGGCGGCGGTATTCATGGCATTGCCGGACTCGCCCGTCAACCCGACAAGGCTCGCAATGAGATCGGGGACCTGCGCCTGCGCTGGGTTGGCCACCGCCAGCAGGAGGGCGCAGATTGTGAACAAAAAGTACATGGCGCTACAAGGCGCGGGAGGCGCCGTTGTTGTCAACTGAGGGTGTTAAAAGGGCGGAGATCAACAGTTTGCTGCCCGGGTTTCGCTGCAGCATCCTGTTGCGCGTTGCACCAGCCCTTCATATATAAGTGATGCCTCCCTAATGCTTGAGAGCAAGTCGCCCCGTCCGATGACCTTTTGAACTGCGGTTTGTGGAGTAGAAAACCTAGTTATGATTTCTTCATCAAGACGTTCAGACTTTGATTATGGCGTCGGGCAGCCACATCCGGTTGAGGGTATCAGACGACCATGGAACACACCACGGCTGTCGTTGAGATGTTTTAACCACGGGTCCGGGAGACGGGTGCGCTCTATTCGAAAACAGTCCGAGCCACACCCTTCACGAGCCCGAAGAATGAAGTGAAATGGACGCTGGCGTCGGAGGCTCGAGTACTCATCGACGCCAACATATCCTCTAAGCGTTATCACGCCAGTGAAACACCGCGGGATCCCGAAACCAGTATATTGGAATAAGGACAGGGGGGCGGGACACAGTCATGTCTCCACGCGCTGCGGAAGCTCCCCTTCGAATCGCTTGTCAGGGATCTCAGCACCTCTTCATGCTCGTAAAATACACCCTACTTGCCTCTTTCGCGACACCTCCTCTTTCCAGTCCCTCCGATCTGCCATGACTCGATGGGTGAACCGTGGCCCAACATGGTCATTGGCTGCGAATGGTATTGGAGCGCCGTCATAACGGTTCATCTCATGGACAACAGCACCACTCTATCCCGAAGCCAAGGACCTGCCTACTGGAGAATCCTTACCTGAGCCCGATCACAGGAACGCCAAGACGGCACTTGAGAAAGGTTGCAGGGTAGCTCGTGGCGGGGCGTTCGCAAGCGGTGCCAAGAAGCAAGTCCTGGGCCAAATGGTTGTTCGTTGATGTAATGAGTGCTCAGTGACGTCAGCCTGGCGCTGGCCTTTTGACACATGTAAGTATTTACCACAGAACACTGCCGCCCTACGTTCTCCCGGTCTTCCTCTTGTCGCTGTTCTTTGAGGGTCGCATCTCAATGCAATTTACACAATGACCACGGTCGAATGCCAGCCCGACACGCTGAGCCGGGACTGGCCTCTGGGTGGCATGTCACTCTATAGCCAAGCAGCACTGCACAAGGGTAACAAGGAAAGGCTGAAGCTGTATTAACAACCTACCAGCTCAGCAGGGTATCTATCGTATCTAGGCGTTCCTTCGCCCATTCATCCATCCGCCAGCTATCTGGCAACGAAAAAGCGACCAAATAGGGGGAATGTCCATCCGAAAAAGCACAACTGCGACGCTGGCTACAAAGGCAGGGGAATCGATGCCCGCCACAAACCCCACGGAAGATCGACCAGTTTGAGCTCACAGGCCCAGGCAGCAAGCCAGGGCACCCGCGGACTGATTCGGCAACGGAACCAAGCAACCACCACATCGACAGCCGATGAAATAACTACTTTAATGGCGATGCGGCCTTGATGAGCCTCTCGTGGAGTCTCGTCAGATGCCCAATGATGGTCGCCGCATCGAGGTTGCCATATGGGGAAAGGGGAAGAAGTTTCCTGCCTGGTGACACCAAGTTGTAGGCGCGTGGTTTCTGCTATTAGCAGTTTCTTCAGCTGTCGAGAGCACGCTGAACTCGAGCTCAGCAGGCAGACATTGAAGATGGAATCCCGAATCAGATTGACGGTGTCGCAGTCTGAAGATCAATGTGGCCGAGCATTTTTCCGGTCAGTCCACCAAGGTTTGAGTCGAACCCGTTTCTAGGAGGACTCGGGCTTCGCCTCAGCGGTCGCAGGCTCAGCGGGCTTGGCTTCAGCAGCGGCCTCGGACTTCTCCTCGGCCTTGGGGGCCTCGGCGGGCGCAGCGGCCTCGGTGGGCGCAGGGGCAGCAGCAGGAGCGGGAGCGGCCTCGGTCTTCTCCTCGGCCTTGGGGGCCTCGGTAGGAGCGGGAGCAGTAGCGGGGGCGGGATCGGCAGCAGGAGCAGGAGCAGTCTCGGCGGGGGCAGCCTCGGCCTTAGGAGCCTCAGCGGGAGCAGCCTCGGTCTTGGGAGCCTCAGCGGGAGCAGTCTCAGCGGGAGCAGTCTCAGCGGGAGCAGCCTCAGCCTTGGGGGCCTCAGCGGGAGCGGAAGTAGCCTCAGCCTTGGGGGCCTCAGCGGGAGCGGGAGCAGCCTCAGCCTTGGGGGCCTCAGCGGGAGCGGGAGCAGCGACAGGAGCAGGAGCGGGGACAGCCTCGGTCTTCTCCTCAGCCTTAGGGGCCTCGGTGGGAGCGGGAGCAGCCTCAGCCTTGGGGGCCTCGGCGGGAGCGGGAGCAGCAACAGGAGCAGGGGCAGGAGCAGGAGCGGCCTCGGTCTTAGGAGCCTCAGCAGCAGCGGGGGCAGCGGGAGCAGGAGCAGCCCTGGGGGCTTCAGCGGGAGCAGCAGCCGGAGCTTCGGCGGCGGCAGGGGCAGGCTTCTCCTCGGCCTTGGGGGCCTCGGCGGGCGCGGGAGCAGCGGCAGGCTTCTCCTCAGCCTTGGGAGCCTCAGCAGCAGCAGCCGCAGGGGCCGCAGCCGGAGCGGGAGCCGCAGCCTCAGCAGCGGGAGCCGGAGCGGCCGCGGCCGGAGCCTCTGCGGGCTTGGCCTCCTCGGGCTTCTTGTCGGCGGCGCTGTCTTCGGCCGGCTTGGTCTCGGCGGGCTTCGCGTCGGCAGGCTTGGCGTCGGCAGGCTTGGCGTCTGCGGGCTTCGCGTCGGTGGGCTTCGCGTCAGCAGGCTTCGCGTCGGCGTGCTTGGCCTGGTTCTGGGCCTGGTTCCGAAAGCGTCAGGTTAGCAATCACAGTGCTTCTTCCCACAGGCGCACATCGAGGACACGGGTACTTACAGGCTTCTTGGCGAAGATGGCCCTGAACTTGCCCTTCAAGTTATCGAGGGCATCGATGGCTGTGCGGAGAGGGGCGGACGTCAGCGCGAGTCAAGGTTTGCGGGTAGCGCGGGCGGTGAAACTGTGCCAGGCGGAGAAGAGGATTGTGCGGGCGCGTGGGAGAGGGAAAACCTACGGATTCCAGGCATGATGGCGGTCGAATGGGTGGGAATGGATGGAGGGGTGGCGTGAACGATGCAGCGCAACGTGAGAAAGAGAGAGTTCCGGATGGGGACAGAACTGGGAAGAAAAGAGAAGAGAAGAAGAGGAGGAGGAGGGGGGAAGCGGTGTCGTATGGATATCGCGAAATTATGCTGGAGGAGGTCCCCCCGTCAGGCGAGTCTGGGGTTGATACTGAGGGGTGGGGCGGCGAAATTGGGGAAGGCCAGGGACAGGTCAGGGACGGGTCAGGGAAGGGTCTCAGAAGTGAGAGAGCCAGTCGGGGATGGAATGGAAGGGCATCGCGCCGGCGCAGCTATTTTTGGCCGTCAGGCCATCAGTTTCTCTGTCCTCCAGCTCTACCGCCGGCTGGCCCGATAAGCCGTCCTTGCAAACACGACCGGTGTCATCTAGGCACCTGGTTAACCAACTGTTTTTTTATGCGTAAGGTTCCTTCCAAGCTTGGGCGACGACGATCGTCGAGCCGAGCAGGGAGAGGGGGAGGGGGAGAGCGTGGCTGACGGCGGCCTCTGTCTCTCTCTCTCTCTCTCTCTCTCTACCTAACGAGGTCAGATCACAAGAGGCGTAGGGCACATACGTACATCCTCGCATGGGATGGGATTGATGGATACGTAAGTCAGTATCCATGTACTGGATGACCTACGTACGGTACTTCGTATATTACTGGCCTCTTGTGCTGCGCCCTCTCGCCAGGGCTCGCTCTTAAGCAGATTGGAATGCATTACGCCCACCTTGATTTCCAGCCTGACCAGAGATCCCTAGGTCCTGGTTGCGGGCATGGGATGTCTGCTCAGCAGCGCGTCGGCGCTACAGCCGCGGCCAATCTACCGGGTCTGGGAGCACTGTGGAGGAGGCCTAGTTAGGTTGCCAATCCTGCAGGCCTGTAGGCCAACCGGGGGGGGGGCGCCCGTTTGCGTGTGTCAGGAGCCGAAGGAAATCTGCGACAGAGGGGCACGACAAGCAGGTGGGACGGCGGGCGCTACGGTCGGTGTACTGATAAGAAGGAGAAGAAGAACATCAACAACTGGAACAACAACCACAACCACAGCCACAGCCACATTGTCTGCCTCCCAACCCCCCCCTATCTGGTGCAGCGCATTGCATTGCAGATCTACCGTTCGCCTCGAATGGATGTCGACGGCCGAGCGATGGGGACGTTCCACCCCAGTTGCTCCGGAAAGCCACACAGCGCAGGCTAAAATGGCCCTCATCTCCCGCTCCACGATGCCCAGGAGTGCGCGGTGGGAGGTAGCCAGCCTACCACCACCACCACCACCACCACCACCAGCTTTCTTCCATGCCGCTTACCGCCCTGCACCTGGACGCGAAGGGCAAACGGCGAGGCGCTTGGCAGCTGAGGGCGCTAATGAACGAACGAGTTGGAACGAATGAACGAGTCTGGTGGATGGCCAAATGGGGTGGTGGGTGTGTGTGCGTACGACGACGGCGGCTGCGTAAGCTACCTACTTACTTGCCTAGGTACCTAAGAAGTAAATACCTACCTCATGGTAAACATCCATCCCTCCTCCCCCATCCATCACCCCTCTGTCGACTTTGACTCCCGAACTGATTTCCCGTAGCGACGGACACGTCCAGCTGTCGGGGGAGAAACGGCCATGCTCGGGCGACGCCCCCCACGCCCGTCGTCACACGATGGGTGTGTGGCCGGACTGCTGTCTTCCGAACCGTCAGGCGACGGCGGCGAGTGTGAGTCAAGTCGCAGTCCAAGACAAGAACAACATCGGCGCACGCCGGGCCTCAGTCGGCCGTCGCCTCCCCGGCCGCCGTCCAATCGGCGTCGGAGCAGCGCCTCGTGTGTCAGACTCTGGACCGGCGAGTGCTTGTACGTAAATCATGCGAAAGCATCGCGGCTTCCGCACCAGCGTCTGCCAGCCTCGGCCCGGTGGGGCGACGCCTCGTTCGCTCTTGAATCTTCCATTCTGGACGCTGCAGCTCCACCCTCATCCGGCGCCGGCCCTGTAGTCATCGTAATATCGTCCGAGGGCTTGCCCGACGACGGCGCCTTGGCCGACGACTTTCATTTCGCCCTCGCTTCCTCTCTGCCGTATATAACACGAACCTCGCCAGGTGATCCTATCCAGAAATAGAATTAATTCCCTATACTACAACTCTCTCCTTGCACACGCCACCATGGCACCCGTCATCTACCTCGTGCGCCACGCCCAGGGCTACCACAACCTCAGCCATGAGAACGAGCAGCTGCCAGACCCAGACCTAACGCCGTTCGGCGAGGAGCAGTGCGCGACGCTGCGGGACCGCTTCCCGGCGCACGACCGCCTCACACACCTGGTGGCCTCGCCGATGCGGCGCACGCTGTACACGTGCCTCCAGTCGTTCGCGCCGGCGGCGGCGCGCGGGCAGAAGGTCATAGCTCTGCCCGACGCCCAGGAGGTATCACTGCAGCCGTGCGATCGCGGCTCGGACCCGGCGAAGCTGCGCGCCGAGTTCGGCGACCGCGTCGACTTCGCCCTCCTCCACGACGGCTGGAACGACAAAAGCCCCGCGAGCCGCTACTACCCGGACCCCGTCAAGCTCGAGGCCCGCGCCCGCGACGCCCGCCGCTGGCTGCGCGACCTCGTGCGCGACGCCGGCGACGACGCCCAGGTCGTGCTGGTCACCCACGGCGGCATCCTGCACTTCCTGACGGAGGACTGGGACGGGTACCAGCCCAGCCGAGGTATGTCATGCTGCTGTGCGCCCCGGGGCGCCATGGGCTGGAGGTGCCTCTGTCGCCCTTGGCGCCCGCCACCCGAACGTGACTTTCCGCGCAGGCTAACACGCAGGCAGGCACTGGCTGGAGCAATACCGAGTGCCGAGCCTACGAATTTGCCGACCCAACCTACCAGGATCCGGGGGCCTCGCTGAAAGAAACCGCGGCGAGCTGGCGCGAGCGGCGCGGCAGCGCCGGCCCCCTGACGGAGACGGAGCAGAAGCAGTTACAAGAGGCCTTTTCCGAGCAGCTCAAGCAGGAACTGGCGGCGCTCTAGAAGAATAGAATGCCCAACGACATGGTTTTGACGGATCCAAGGCAGCGGCCGACGTGATCCAAGAGAGAGACGGTTTTTGCTCCCGAGAAAAGCCCCGAAGACCCAAAACAGGGGGTCCCGGACTGGACGGAAAGCGAGCCGAAAAGTACGCTGAAGAATCCAAGGGAAGGGCGAGGTTTGACATATATCCTCGGCATTAGCACCTACAAGCGGCAATGCTCTCACTTAGAAAAAACCACGGTAATCACTACCTCTTTAGACGAGCCCCTAGACAGAGAAACACCTAGATACACCGAACTGAATACATACCAATACACTCAGTATCACCTCACTGTATTCAAAAGGGTACGACGAGTTGGAGGCGCGCAACATCCCTTGGAGGATGCCACTTTCAAAATTATAAATAGCTTCCCATTCCACGAGGGAAAGAACCACGGCAAAGAGCGCCGTTGTTCGCCGTCCTTTCTTCGTCTTTCGGCCCAGCCCCACGGGGAGCAGGGAAAATGTTTGGTGGCTAGCGGCGAACATCAAATAGTGGCCGGCGAGGATATCCCGACAACAATCATCCATTGTCATGTCCACCCCGCCCCTGGTAGATCCCATGGTGCCGTCTCGCTGGGTTCGGGCACGTCGGGACCCCAGCAGCTTCGCCTTCATGCCTGTATATCCCCGGCAGAAGGGGTCGCCCGGTCTTAGAAGATGGGAATAATTTAAAGTCCGGCAGAATCCCAGCGCCCATGGATCGCGGGAGAATTGAGTGCATGCGATGTTCTCGTGATTGGGGTTCGCGGTCTAGCAGGAAGAGGGAGGGAATTAAAAGGCGGCGATGGCCCCAATTCGCTCACAAGGGGTTGGCCACCGCACACGGGACATTATCTCTACTTGATCCTCTTCACGGTCTATTTGTTCTATTCTCTGAGTTGTCGTTCGTTCATCCGACTCTACACCGCTCGTTTCCTATGTGCGCACGCGACTCGCCAGCACGTCTCGATTCCGGATCTGCCAGAAGTCAAGCCGCTGCCATCCTACCACTCCGCCCTCCACCATGCGCATCTCCACAACCGTACTAGCCGCGACGCTGTCGGCTGTGGCGGCCGCGTCTCCGGCGCCGGGAGCGGGGGCGGCCTCGTCGCCGGCCCTGGTAAAGCGGCAGACAACGTCGGACCCGGCGCCGGAATGCGCGGACCCGGCGGCGGCGTGGCCGCTGATGGACACGGCCGACACGGCCTGGTTCCCCTACCGGTACAAGAACATGTACGACACCGACCTCAACATTACGGCTGGCCAGACTCTCGACGACGTCCAGGGCACGGCCCGCCTCTGCGTCTACAACCGCTACAAGACCAGGACCCTCGAGTTTACCGGGCTCGACCTTTACACCCCCCTGGACGCCGTCCTCAAACAATGCTGCGACCCTGCCACGACGATGCAGTGGTGAGTCCCTCTACTGCCAAGAAAAAGAGATTCGTGACAAGAAAGCCAAAGGGAAGCTAATGTCGTTGGCGTGCCCCTGATCATGCAGTATCGGAGGCGGCGGGCAATTTAACGACAAGAATAGCCTGTACGTGACGTTCTGGGTGCAGTCGTCAACGCTGCCGTGCTCCATCTCGCCGTGAGGTGGTAACGCCGAGGGCGTGAAAGCATGGAATATGGGAGCTCAGTGGGCGAGCGGACATTTCAGAGGTTTCTGGTTACTTCGCTTTACCTATAATGGCTTTTTCATTCGACCGGGTACAACTCTTATGTAAGTTACTAAAAACACATGAGCTAGGTTGCATAACATAACGGCGCAATTTCTCCTCGGGTCATGAATGTCTGTGTTCATGGGATGTCACGAATTGATGCGTCCTACAGCGATTCAAACGGGGCGCCCCCCCACGTGGGGTCGGTAAGTAAGGTAGGGTTCTTAATGGAGTGTCCGGTGTGGGTGGGTACACGGCTTCGCGTTGCAGTCCAACGTCACCCAAGCACCACGTTCGTTTTCCAAGGGAAGAAAGCGATACACCCACACCCACACCAACACTCACGATACACATAGACTTTCAGCCCCTTCCACGCCGCCCACCCCGGGGCCTGACCAGGCCTTCAAGCAGTTTCCACGAGGCGGCCCCGCCACCTTCGTCGTCTAGCCGGCCTTGTACCCCCTGCTCCTCGTCAACGGTCCAGCCCGCGTCGCGGCACCTCCGCCCACAGACCATGGCTGCGTCTCACACCTTTGACCAGTTTGTGAGGTTCACCACCGACTCCGGTATGCACATGTCAAGTCTACTTATCTATTCCCCATGTTGTTCCCTCTCCCCAACGGACTGGGAAGCAACACGTGGTTGGCAGCTCTTTCTCGCGTTCAATGCTGAAGACCCCCCGCCTGCTGTCCCTATGTGTCTGAAAGTCCAGACGAACCTTACCTAGGTACATAACATGGAAGCTAACACCCACCCCTGCAGTCGGAATTGAGCGCATCCTGCGTCTGGTGCAAGCCATCGTGCAGATCCTGCACGCCTACCCGGTGCTGCTGAGTCTGCTTCTCACCAGCCTCCCGTGGGGGGGCCCGGCCGCCGCGCCCGACGCCAAGGGGCCGGACGCCCGCCTGGCGGCCGGCCTCGTGATCCTGCCGATCCTCCGGCAGCGGCTGGCGCTGGCGCGGCGCTTCTTCCGCTTCTTCCGCTTCCTCGACGCCTTCCGGGCGGCGCAGCGGCTGCTGGTCGGGGACGGCGGCGCCGCCGCCGACGGCCGGCGGCCGACGTGGGTGCGGGCGGCGGCGGGGCTGCGCGGGCTCGACCGCGCCTTCAACGGCCTGTACCTGCTGCTCGAGGCGGCCACGCTGGCCGAGGCCCTCGACGTGCCGGGGCTCGCCGTCTGGCCGCCCGCGCGGGCCGCCCGCCTCGGCCTCGAGGCCCAGCGCTTCTGGTGCCTCGCCCTCGTCTGCGGCGCCGCCGCCGACGCCCTGCGCGCCCTCGAGATCCTCGCCTACACGCCTGTCCCCGTCGTCGGCGACGTCTTTGCCGACGAGGACGAGGAGAAGAAGAAGATGAAGGAAAGGGCTAAAGCCGGTCCGGGATCCCCGGCGCCGCCGCCGCCGCCGCCGCCGCCCGCGGGCGAGGAGAAAAAGGCCGCGGAGGACGAGTTCGACGTCTTGCAGGAACAGGCCCGGCTTCGCAAGGTCCTCGAGCGGCGCAAGAAGGACCGCGTGCTGTGGCAAAAGGAGGTCCGTGCCAAACTCCGCGGCCTGGGTTGGAGCTTCGCCGCCCAGATCCTGGATACCGTGCTCCCGGGCAGCGTCCTGGGGTGGATCGACGCCGACTACGGGACCGTGGGGGTCGTGACCTTCATCACGACCATCCTGACGGGTAAGGACGTCTGGGAGAGGTGCGGACGGGAGGCTTTGGCCGCGGCGGCCGCCGCCGAGACACAGTAGAAGAGGGGTTGTTTAGAGCGGGCATTGGATGGCATCATAGGTGTGTAGATGGCGCGCAAGCTTTATACCAGACTCGGGTGGCATGAAATATATACCTAGATAGATGGAATACAAATCATAGCCGCAAAGAGCAGGAAAGCCGGAATTGCATTCCTCCTTTGAGGTTGCCACGTGCCGCCCACCTCCCCCCGATCCCCCCCTTTTCCCCCTTCTCATCACCCCGAAGAGACCCACAGCAGAGACCTGGAATTGAAGGCGCGTAGCCGCCGCCGAGGCCTCAAACAGACGAAACCGAGGTAGGTTGCTTGCCGCCCCCAGCTTTCCTGGCCTCGTCCTGCGGCAGCTGAATCTGATACTGGTAGTCACGGCGAGCGCGGCCCGAGTAGTTCACAGTGATGGAGAAGGGGCCGCATCTGTTCATGTGAGGCAAGACGATGCAGAGGGCCTGCAGGACACTGTTTGTTTTTAAATGCCGTCAGTTGAGTGCTCACCAGAGCATGAGGAGTGCGGGAGCTGAGTCGACTTACACGGTGGTAAAGTAGAGGCCGGCCATGGCTGACACAAAATACTCGGCGTAGTAGTGGTGCCAGCTGGCGGCGTAGACAATGGTGCAAATCAATAGCAAAAGCGTGACGATCAGGTCCCCCAAACCCTTCTTCAAGACCGCCAGGCAGCGCCGCGCAGGCTTGGGTGGCCGCGGCTGCTCCCCGGCGCCATCGTTGTCGTCGTCGGCACGCGTGAGCGACAGGACGACCCGGTACGCGCCCACGGTGCATTCGTGACGACCGCCGCACCGCCAGAGGCGCCGGGGCGTGAGCTTGACGAGGTTCCAGAGGATCTGGACGGCGCCCACGATGATCAGGACCACCTCCCAGGCCTCCCTGCCGTCCCGGGTCCGCTTGTTGAGCATGCGGACGAAGGCCGCCAGGGCCAGGAGGACGATGAGCACGCGGAAGAGGCCGAGGAGGACCACGTGGAGCGGCCAATTCTTGGCGTCGCCCTCACCGTCTCCGTAGCGTCCGGCCGGCGGGGTGAAGTAGGGCGTCGTGGGACGAGTCGGCGGCCGTCCTTCGGGCTCGGCGGTGGACATGAGGGGACGCGAGGCCTCATCCATGGAGGATTCACGAGACGCCATTGGAGAATGTGTTCAATCTAGGTGGTAATGGATACTATAAATAAGATAGAGCTGAGAGCATTTTTGAGATTGGGGTTGCTCGTCGAGACCTCGTTGCGATAGCCTTGATATTTATCCCCGACCTCTACGGGGGAAGCAGCAGTTCCAGAGGGATCTCCATTTGTAGCGACCAGGTCGTAATGGGCGCATGCCTTACGTATGTGTGGCCCACAGGCAGTCGACACTGATGTTGGAATTGGGGTCCGGATATCATCATGTGAGGCAGACCAGTAACATGGGCAAGAATCTCGGTGCCTAGGCCGCCTCCTGGAAACCCACCACCCAAGGGCAAATGACCGAGGGGAAACAGCACAACATCCCGGGCAAGCCAGCAATATGGACTATGTTGCCGCCATCCACCACTCCCTTGTCGATCTAGGCTGGAGGCTAGACCGGAGCCGCGGAACAAAGATGCCGTCTGATGCCAAGGAGAGGCAGTGTTGTTCTCTGAGAGCTAGCAATGTGTCTGCCTGTTTTCTTGGACCACCACGACCGTCACTGTCCAAGTACGGGTAACAGAAGAGCCGCTGACCGCCGGAGCTGGGAGAATTCGAAGAAGTTTCATTGGTTGCGTCATGGGAGGTCTGTTATGCTGTTGCCTTCGCTGGTAGGGTGGGATCAAACCCGGTTTTGCCTGGTTGAGGGGAACTGCGAGGACAACGGGATACGTGAATGGTGGCCGAGCCAACCTGTCGGCGTCCTCCCCTTTAGGAATCAGAGGGACACAACTGGACTGGTAAAATTGAGGTCTTGATGCCATCAATCAGCTTCTTTTTATATAGAGGGCAGACAGCGCTGATTGACCATGGGAAACACCTCTGAAATTGCACGGTGGTATTGGATGGGATGGTGGCCTAGACAGGGCTGCGTCTTCCCCTCTGTGCAGCATTCTCTTGGGGGATGATGATGGCAGCTGCATAGGGCGATCTCATGTGTCGAACCATAAGTAGCCGCGTCTCGAATTTTAGAGCTTGCCTTCATCGTGGAGTTCCTAGCCACGGGTCTTGAGCTTTACGAGATTGTGTTCGTCCCAGAGCCACGACAATTGATTGCCCTCCATCAAACCCCAGTTATGATCCCATTGTCCTACGGCGGTTGCGCCAAGTGGACAAGTGGAGTTGTTGGCGCCGGGAGCTTTTACCTGGAAACAGAAGGCGGTATACAAATCCAAAGTGGCAGAAAAGGCCCCATCGCGCCTATCCATATTTTTTTTCGACGGGAGGCTGGATTGACTTACACCAGCAGCGATTTGGTATCTACCCAGCCGGGTCCTTGCAGGCTTTTCCCAGTTGTGCTTTTGGCAGTCAATTACTTGCAACGCAGCAAGAACAAGCAGTTTGCAACTATTGGATGCCCATGTCGGCACCGCCCGCCTGGCTCTTCTCTAACAACTCTGCACCCGCCGCCGCGTCCACCACCGCCGCCATGGTCAAGGCCAAGAAGGTCAACAAGGCCGTCGCCAAGGCGCCCGCCGCCAACAAGGACGTCCCTCCGTCTCAGCTCATGGACCTCGTCGAGAACTTCCTGTCCGACAGCGGCTTCGAAGGCGCCCACCGCGAGTTCAAGAAGCACCGGGCCGACAAGGGCTGGGAAGGCCAGAAACAAAAGAAGAAGGCCAAGAAGCCCGAGCACCACTCGCTCGTCAGCGTTTTCCAGACCTGGGAGGCTCTCTCCAGCAAGGACGGCACCCCCGTGGCCAAGGAGAACGTGAAGATCACCAAGGTCGACGACAGCAGCAGCAGCTCCGACAGCTCCGACAGCGACGGCGGTAGCGCCGATGTCGCCATGGCTGATGCCGCCGCTGCTGAAGAGAGCGACTCTTCCTCCTCTTCGAGCTCTTCGAGCTCCAGCTCCAGCTCAGACGATAGCGACAGCGACAGCGAAAGCGAAGACGACAAGAAGAAGGCAAAGCCCGCCGCCAAGAAGGCTGCCGCCAACCCGCTGAAGCGCAAGGCCGAGTCCGACAGCGACAGCTCCTCCTCCTCCGAGTCCGACTCCGACGAGGACATGGATGAGGACAAGGAAGAGAAGCCCCAGGCCAAGAAGGCCAAGACGGCTGCTGCTGCGGCTGCGTCTGCCTCGGACAGCAGCGATTCGTCCTCGTCCTCGGAAAGCTCCGATTCTTCCTCGGACGAGAGCGATTCCGAAGACGAAGCGCCGGCGAAGCCCGCCACTGCTGTCAAGGCTACCAAGGTTACCAAGACGGCCACCAAGGATGACAGCTCCAGCTCCGACTCCGACTCCGACTCGTCCGATAGCGATAGCGACAGCTCTTCGGATGACGAGGTAAAGCAGGCCGCCCAGGTGGCACTGCCTGACTCCGACTCCGATTCCAGCTCTAGCAGCGATTCGGACGCCGACGAAAAGGCCGTGCCCAAGACGGCCAAAAGCAAGGCCAAGAAGTCCTCGGACTCTGCCTCGGACTCCTCGGCCACCCTTGATAAAACCCAGTCCGACGTCACGCCCATCACCGTTCACGAGCCTGCGCCTCTGCCTCCGGACCCGGTTCTGAACAACCGCGGCAAGAACGGCGGCGTGCGCCGTGTCCAGAACGAGCCCTTCTCGCGCATCAAGAAGGACGTCAAGGTGCACGAGGGCCTCGCGTCCAATGCCTACATCGAAGACCACTACGGCCGTAAGGCCCATGAAGACCTGATCGTGACGCGTGGCAAAGGCTTCACCAAGGAGAAGAATAAGAAGAAGCGCGGTGCCTATAAGGGCGGGCCGCTCGATGTCAACGAGAGCCGGAGCTTTAAGTTTGACGACTAGAGGTCACCTTCAACTACGAGACCGGGCGAGGACGACGAATAGAAATCACCTCCAGCTACAAAACAGGGCGAGCACGACGACTAGCAGTCACCCTCGGCTACAAAACGGGGCGGCGACAGTGACTCAGCACCCTCGTCTCTCTTCGTGCGCCAAGAAGATGACTAATTCTCCGTCAATGCGGAGATGCTGGCAGCGAGGATGGGCTGGCTGACGGAGAACCTGGCAAAAGTGGGAAAAGGATTCATAAGGAGTTTTGGAGGGGCACTGTTTTTGCATTTTCGATACCAAAGACCGCAGCGGCATTGCTAGAAGGCATTCTAGGCGGCTGTACCTATGACAGCCGAAGTGGACTAGAAATCGAAATGTGTCTTCATTGAACCCAGTATGTACAGGGAGGTTCCTCCGGTATGCAAGAAGTGATCATAACCCGTCTACAAGTCAGCAACGGCCCGGCCAGGCCCTTAGCCAGTCAAGGGCTGTCGCTTCGCCCGCTCACTTCATGCTCTCTCGAGCAAGAGGCCTCACGTGGTGAGCAAGTCTGCGCGGAGACGCCGGCTTATTTGGTTGGCATTCCGAGGCCGCCGGGTGCGTATTCTTTGTCGTATAATCCTGTTCGTGTTCCTACGAGCAACCTCAAGAATGCCAACGGCAGCCCGTACGGCGCGCCTCTCTCGGTTGGTGGCGAAGGAATGGTTTGGGCGATGGCCAGCATTCCCCAGGCAGCATGGCTCGGCCCCTGAAGCCGAAGAGGGGGGAAGGGCGACAAAATCCCCTGCGGAGCCGGACGCTTTGTCTCGCCGATTCCGCCCCGGGGTACGCCTAACTCCTCGCTTGGCGGCAAAGTTCGTAAAACTTCGCCATAACCAAGTCCACGAGAGCCACCCCTAAGATGACTTCAGATGACTCCTAGCGCTGTAAGGGGAGGGTCGCATCACTCGGGTTTCTGGTAGCGGGGGCGGCATTGCCAGTTTGTCGTGTGATTGCCGCCTGGGACCCAACGCCCTGCCAACCAAGTGGATGTTGCCAAACGCCGTGGCTCGGCTGCCCGCGGTTACGGAAAGGAGTCTTTTTTGGCTCCCTTGCGTCGCCCGTTCCGGCGCCGGCGCGTGGCAGTGTGAGGCAGGAGGGGCCCAGGAGACGGACGAGGTTCACGGAACAGAAGGGAGGAAAGAGGGGGTCGTGGACTTCCCCCGGGATGACAAGTCAGCGGGGCGTTGGCTTGCGTGCTTTGAACCGCTGTCATTGTGCCACGTGCTAACGGGGTGCCAACCAACTACCTCCTGGTATGGGCCATCCAGTCACTGTCTGAAAGCGGTGTCGTTTTCAAGAGGCCGCAAGCCGAGACCTCAGTATGGGGAAACCTGAGCCCTACGGATGGGGATCGTGCGGGGGATGGACGCGGGACCCTAGACTCATATCCCATACATAAGTAGGTACCTACCTACTTGGGTATGTACCCCTGGAGACGGCCGCCTGATCAGCCTCCCCGGCACGCTCCTATGTCACGATGTGTAACCGTGAGCAGCTGTTCTACCATGTGCCTAAGACGTGCCTGTTGGTTGACCCAGACGGTCGGGTCATGGAATCGACTGCTGCGCCTGCCAGCGGGGCGTCCGAAGGAGATGGGATCTATGGGATCCCATAGGTACTTACTTACGTGCCGTGGTCCACTACTGGGTGATGGAAGTTTGCCCGACCATTGGTACATCTTAAAAAGTATTACATTACTTTATCCTTCCGGCGATTGCTGCGGGCGGTTACAGCCCCGAAAGGTGGGGCATATGTACCTCTACGGGGTAATTCCAGTTTGGCGGGCTGGGCGATGAGATGGATGCAGCGTGATGGGATGGGATGGGATGGGATCCCGTAGACACAAGTTGCGCCCCAGCCTTGCCGCTCTTCCCCTCAGCCGCGGGCGCAACAAAGCAGGGCTGACTGCAACCGGGGGCCTCTGCCTGGCGAGCATCGCGACTTCACGCAGCTTCATTCTCACCACCCCCCCGACCCAGGGCCATATAAATCCGTGCTGGCTGGGACGGTGTCACGAATCGCCAACTGGATTCAATCGAAAAACCCCCCACTTCTCCAGCGCCTCCTGCTTTCGATAGCAACCAACGGCGTTGGCTCCACCTCCGGTTCATTCACTGCCCGCTTCTGTGCGCTATTACAGTTCCCATGGCATTCCAGTCGAGCGCTATTGCTGACCACCTGCTAGGTAGCAACAATCCACACGCCTCTATTCCGTATGCGCCGCGTCTTGGCTGCCGCATCCGTCAGCTCCGTCCGATGGGCGCCGCCTGTAGTACTCTAGATAAGCACGACGATTCCCTCGCGCGCGAGAAGGATGTCGAGTCGCCAAACCTGCACCAGCGACTCCGCCAGCGCATGCAAATGGCTTCCGCCCCGCCGAGACCGCCGCACCAGCCCGTCGTCGTGGGGCACGTCGTCCAGGCCCGCGAGACCGCGGTAGATGCCACCCCGCCGGGCGCGCCGCTCGTCTACGGCGCCGCCCCGTCGCACGTCGACGAGTACTTCCGGGACCGCGAGGAGCTGGCGAGGCGCGGCCGCCAGCTCGGCTTCGGCCACCGCCTGACGCAGGCGGCCGGCGAGGCCGAGCGCAAGGCCAGGGCCCTGATCGACGTCGTGCGCTTCAACGACGACGCCGCCTACTACGCGCGCGGGGAGCCCCTCGCGTCCCAGTTCGACGGCCAGAAACACGACCGCTTCGCGGGCGACCATTTCCTCACCAACGCCGAGCTGATCAAGAAGACGGGCCTCTACAAGATCGCCCGGAAGATGCCCAAGGGCGCCCATCTCCACATTCACTTCAACTCGTGCCTCCTGCCTCACGTGCTCCTCGACGTCGCCAGCGGCATGAAGAACATGTTCATGTGGAGCACCAGGCCGCTCACCACCGCTAAGGACCTGGACCTGTGCGAGGTCCAGTTCGAGATCAGGGACGCGGCCAAAGTGGCAGCAAGCGAGCGCGGTGATCTTTTCGCGTCCAGCTACAGGATTGGCCCGGATACGCAGGTCATGAGGTTCCAAGATTTCATGCGCCGGTGGGACGAGCAGCGTGCGACTTGGAAGAAGGGTGACATGGCTCGTTTCGCCGTCCTGTCCCATCAGCAGTGGCTGGTCAGCAAGCTGGTCTTCAACGACAGGGAGACCCACGACCCTTACCAGACGCCGACGGGGTACGTTCACCGGAGATATCGGCGGGGTTGAAATTCGCTTGCTTTTGCATACTGACGAGTCACAGCGCGTGGGAGAAGTTCAACGGGCGTACACGCATGATGAAAGGCCTGTTTAACTACGAGACAGCCTACCGGACATACACCCGGAAGTTGCTGGAGGACTGTAGGTCGCTCTCGGGCAGGATGAAGTACTCTGGAGGCCCAGGGACGAGGATGCTAACCGAGTTGTTCCAGTCATCGCGGACGGGATTCAATACGCCGAAATCCGTCCTAATTTCATGCAGACCAACCAGATTTGGCTGGACGACGGCTCTGAGCGGATGAATAATACACAGACCATGGAGATTATCATCCAAGAGTTTAATGCTTTTCAGCAACGGACCAGAAATGCCCTACATGGCCTTAAGGTCATATACTGCACGCCTCGATCCTTCAGACCTGAGGACGTTGACAAGTCGCTGAACGAATGTTTGAAGTTCAAGGCAGACTCACGGATCGGGCCCTTCATTGCCGGATTCGACCTGGTGGGCGAAGAGGGCAAGGGCAGGCCGCTGTAAGTCATGCTCTACAGCATTCCGCTCCGGAAATTACTAACCTGGAGGGGAATACAGCAAGGACTTCATACCGCAGTTCCTGGCGTTCCAGCAAAAGTGCCGCCGGAAGCAGCTGAAGATCCCCTTCCTCTTCCACTGTGGCGAAACCTTGGATTGCGGCGGCGATACGGACGGCAACCTGTACGACGCCTTGCTGCTAGACTCCAAACGCATCGGGCACGGCTTCGCCCTGGCGCGGAAGCCATATCTGATGGAGCAGTTCAAGAAGCGCAACATCTGTCTCGAGCTTTGTCCCATCTCGAACGAGATTCTGGGGCTTACCCCGCGGGTCGGCGGGCACGCCATGTACGAGCTCCTGGCGAACAATGTGCACTGCACTGTCAACAGTGACAACGGCACTCTTTTCGCGTAAGTCCCTTCTCCCTCTCGCACTTCCTCCTCCGGCCGGGGCGGGCCTTGGCTAACACTGGGGCGCTCGCAAGCTCAACTTTGGCCGACGACTTCTACCAAGTCATGGTCGGCAGCCAGGAGATGGACTTGCACGGGTGGCGGCAACTGGTGGAATGGAGCATCGAACACGCCAGCCTGGAAACAGAGGCGGAGCGGCGGGCGCTGAAGGCGTTGTGGCAGCAGAAATGGGACGTTTTTGTCGCCGCGCTGAACCAGGCGCTGGGCGGGCTCGAGAGGCTCGAGAGGCGCGAGGGCGAGGACGACAAGGCGTTCGGCGCGCGCGTGAGGGCGTACGAGGATAGGATGGAGGCGTTTTTTACGGCGTTCTAGGAAGCACGATGGGGACAAGGGCCGGCCGGCAATGGATATACCCAGGGTTGCAACAGAGATCGGAGTTTGCAATGCGGATCCGAGGCCCCAGTGATGCACCACCACGGACCCGCTTTGCTTGGAGTTGTGGTGTTTTCTTTCGCTTGTTAAGGCAGTCAGTCCCACCTTTGGCTTGAAGTAGGAGCATCCATCACGCGTTTTCCCCTTGGGCCACATCTTTCTGGTGGCAGGGGCTTTTGAGAATGACTGCCACGACAGGATTGCCCAGGCATTTTTCTTCCGCCCGCGAAGAGACACGCTCATATGTGTAGACACACACACAGGCACACCATACATGGCACGGCAGACCAGAGGTATGTATATCCAAGCCCACACCACATGATCGGGCTGCCAGCAGAGCCTCGTCTCCAGTGGAGCCGTGGTGTCAGCACTAGAGGGCCGGCCGCAATGTGTGGGTGAGACAGAGAGACAGGGGGGCGGAGCAAGAGAGAGAGAGAGAGAACGCGCGCGCGCGCGCGAGAGTGAGGGGAAGTTCTCCCACTGTAGTACCCGGGGTGTGAAGGTGTGCGTCGTAGCCGCCGCTTGGCGACGTGGTTGGCGCGCGTTGGGCCAAGCCTGCAGATGCCGCTGCAAATACTTACATACCTCTTTAGCTAGAGGCACACAGGATGTATGTATGTACATAAGGTGGTGCTCTGCGGGACCGCCTTAGCCTCAGCGCAGCCCCCGGGGGTCCTCCCGCCTCCCGGTACAGGCACAGGGGGTTCCTCGACCGACAGAGCCACACTGTCGGCGCGGCTGAAAAAGAATTGCCTGCCCAGACTTGGAGACAAAAACGGCCTGGGTTGGTGGTCTGTTTGGGTCGCTTCCCATTCATTGCTTGCTTGCACCGTCTTGGGGCGTCCCCATCCTCTCCGCCGCTACTTTTAACTCTTTAGCGCCTTCCCGGCCGGCTACACCTCCCATCCTCCCCCCCTTCAGTATCTTTTATACTAACATTATCTGACTCTCCCGTCCCGGCGCTTCTCCACTACGTTATTCTCCTGGAAGTTGAGCCTTGTAATACTCGCTATAGCTGCCGGTTTTCCTTGTCTTTGCGGTTTTCGCCTCCCTGGCCCGCCTCTCTGGGCTTCTCTGTCCTGATTCCTGCTCGCGACATTGCATGCGTTTCTGCCTCTGCTGCGTTCCTGCCTTTGTGTCCTTCTTAACGCCCACAGGGGCACGCTGGCTGGGCTGAGCCTCCCGGAAGTCAATTGCCTACCGGCGTAAACCTACCGGACACCTGGGACGACGCTCCGTCACACCCTCACACAATCTCCTGTCTCTCTGTTCCTCTCTCCTCTCCCCACTCTCTCCTCGCTATGGCCGAGGCGGAGACCCCGACGAAGTTGGAGGACTGGTTCACGTCGAACGAGGGCCCGATAGGATGGCGGCTGGACGTGGTGACGCTGCTGGCCGTCATCGGCGAGTCGTCCATCGCCGAGCACGCGCAGGCCATGACGGCGAGCGCGGCCTGCCTGCTTCCGCGCCTCATCCCGGCGCCCCAGGCCCTCATCAAGGGCTCGCGCCCGGGCCGCATGCCTGAGACCAAGGCCCGCGTCACCGGCGTCTACAGCGGCGTGACCCTCGACACTGTCGGCTTCTTCGCCAACATCATGCACCCGCTCGACGACGTCAAGCCCTTCGCCTTTACCATGCTCGACATCACCCACGTCGACGACGACGACGACGTCGTCGTGGCGGCCCCGCCCGCCCGCGTCGCTGGGTGGAGGCGCCTGCTGCCGGGCGCTTGGGGCCGCCACCGCCGCCGCCGCCCCCACGAGGCCAAGGACGACGCCGAGTCGCAGGCTCGCACCAGCGCCGTGGCCCTCAAGAACCTGGGCGGCGACGGCGGCGACGACGAGGACGGGGCGCCGCCCCAGCCGGGCATCCGGCGTCGTGTGACGGTCAAGGACCGCATGACGGACCTCATCGCGAACCCGACGCTGGCGCGCAGCGGCAAGCGCCCGGCCATCCCGGCGGCGCTGTACTCGCCCGTGCACATTCTGTCGCTGCTGTCGATGCTGCTGTCGCTGGCCATCATCGGCATGGCGGCGTACTGGCAGGACGGGACCGCCATTGTGGCGGTGACGCTCATCTCGCTGGCGTCGTCCATCGTGGGGGCGGCGTCGTGGTGGCGGCCCATCCTGATGAACCGCAGCCACCGGAGCCAGGTGCCGGCCGGCGACGTCGTGATCCGCACGCGCGAGGGCGCCTTCTTCTACGTCCGCTGCACCGAGGAGGTGGCGCGCGAGCTCTACCTGGGCACCGAGGAGTGCGAGTACCGCGTCGGCGACCGCACGTACCGCGGCCTCATGGGCGCCGGCACCCTGCTGCTCATGATCAGCGTCATCCTGCTCGGCAACTGCTCGTGGAACAGCCAGCTCTTCGTCGGCGCTGCCTACGTCGTCCTCAACGCCCTCTACTGGGCCATGGGCCTGCTGCCGCGCCGCCTCTTCTGGGACATGAGCCGCTACCGCTGCGTCAAGGTGACGCCCAAGGACGCCGCCCACGCCGACCTCACGACGACGCCGCCGCCGACGGCAGCCCCTGAAGGCGGAGCGGCACTACCAGCAACAGCAGCAGCAGCAGCCGGCGACGACAACAAAAACAACAACAAAATTAGCAACCACGACGAAGAAGTTGACACCCGCGAGACCACCAAGAGCTTCACCCGCACCCTCTGGTACGTTATCCGCGAGACCAAGCGCACGGCCTGGGTCGAGCGCAGCGGTGCCGCCCCTCCGACGCCGCAGTGGCGCCAGTGGCTCGCCGAGGCCGAGGCGGCTGCCAACGCCAACCACCGCTACTGGGGCGCCGTCGCCCGCAAGGACGAGATCATGCGCATGAGCGATGCCGACATCGCCCAGCTCAAGGAGAAGGCGCAGCAGCCGCCGCCACCGCCGCAGCAGCAGCGGCAGCATGCAACGGCGACCGCCGCAGGTCCCGGCCCCGGAGGCCCCGCCGACCGCGATCCCGCCAGTCAAGCGGCCCCGGCCGTCGAGGTTCAGGGCCAGCCGAGCATGTTTAGAGATCCAGGTGGTTTCTAAGGCCTAACGCCAGCAGAAACAAGGCGAAGAGGGCAGTAGGTAGACGATAAAAACCAAGATGATAGGTCCTGGCGTAGGCGACGGAGACTGCGCGGTAGCGAGCGAGCGAGCGGTGACAGGATACCCCAAACGGCGAGCGAACACGCCGAATGATCTGAACGAAGCCATGTATTATACCGTTTTTGCTTTTCTTGGCGGGCCTTTCTTTCAGCATACCCGTTGGGCTCGGGTGGGCCGGGGGGATCTCATAGACAGGCATGGAGCGAGAAAGAGAGTCAAGCCGGAGTCCGGGGTTATTACTATGCAATGGTAACTTAGGAGAGAGAAGGAGATATTCCATCGGCCAAGTCTGATGACGCAAACCCATGGAGTATCTAACCAAGTACTTATTCTAACGAGTGACGCAAAGAGATTTCCTGCTGATCTGCATCGAAGCAAGTCTTCCACACCCTTCCTTCCATCCCGACCCGACGCGCAGCGGCGACGGTAGCTTACCCTAGATGATCACTTACTTCGGGCTCTTCTTGGCCTTCTCTTTGCCTTTACCCTTGCTCTTGCCTTTCCCTTTGCCCTTGGAACCCTGGGCACTACTGCTCGGATCGCCCCAGGCGGCGGCCTCGACGCCCTCGTCGTCGTCGGCGGCGGCGGCTTTACCCTTGCTCTTGCCTTTCCCCTTGCCCTTGGAACCCTGGGCACTACTGCTCGGATCGCCCCAGGCGGCGGCCTCGACGCCCTCGTCGTCGTCGGCGGCGGCGGCGGCGCCGTGACTCCCCTCGAGCTGGGCCGAGGGTTCCCCCTCCTGTTGGGATTCCAAGCCCCGGGGGTCCCTGGGCCTGAAGGGGTACGGGAGGTTGCCCGGGGAGGGCTTCAAGTGCAAGGGGGGGTCCGAGGCGTCGAGGCTTATGCAGTCCTCGCACAGGTTGTGCCCGCAAGTCCTGTCTTCGGACAGGGGCACCAGGCACACGGCCGTCCACCAGTTGCCCTTTTGGCCCTGGGGCGTACTTCGGCACTCCTCTTGACAGCACAGCCAATGGTCGCCGCGAAGGCCGGCATTGCAAAAGTCCCAGCCGCATTCTCTATTCACGAAAAGTGGCCCGGTTGGATTCCAGGTATTCGAGCACGTCTTGTTTGCTAGGGGTATGGCGCTTGCGCAGTAAAGGGGGGCGGGGAAGCTGTGGCCGCAGGCATAAATTTTCGTTCGCAACCTGCACATGATTATTTTCGTCTGGCGATGATCGATTTTGTGGTCGGGGTGTGTTGTTGGACACATACGAAGATACTCCCTTTCGACGGCAGACGGCTGCAGTTTATATAGCCCGGCCCCCAATTCTCGTGAGGCCTCAAGCTGGCCAGGATCCCCCCCCATGAAAACAAGGCGCGAGGACCGGCTACCAGCATCACCGTGGCTAACAACCGAATAAATAGGTACGCCCAACATCGTCCGTCCCTCGTGTGAGACGTATGCCCTCTGGATGTTTCGTGTATCGAGCCCCGGAAAAGGCTCCAACTAGCGAGCGAAGGGCTCGCCTATCTGACCCATGGCAAGAGAAACGTTGGTTACGAGGCGGCTCGGCAATCCCAACCAGGCGCAGAGATACGGCGGGTCAGATATCTCGTGGGTTTTAGCGATGGTGTTGGCCGCAGAAAGCAATATTAGGCGAGGCCGTGCCCCTGAGTAGTAAGTACAGTTGGGTGTTGGGCCTCTTCGGCAGACAAAACCTCGTCTATCCAAACTGGACAAAGGAAATTGATGACCACGAGACATGGACAGAATTCCGTGTTGGCTGCAGTCGAAATGCTTCGACAAGGCACCCACCCTGGTCGATGGCGTCTTGGGTCTATTGCTCGGTAGAAAATGAATTCCTGGGCTGGATTCGATCGAAAAATCAGCACGCAGCCACGACCAACTTCTTGAACACGTAATGTTCCGCGGGCACTTATTTCCATGCCCGCCCTACTTCTCCATTGATATCAGTCCTTCGAAGGGAACATCATCACAAATCAAGTCTCTAACGCCTTACTACCCCGTCCCAAATTTTTGCTATCCATGATTGTTCCCTTCCCCGCTAAGCAAGAACATGGCTTTTCTTTATACGATCACCCCACGGTAAAGGCAGATCTTCAGGATCTTTGCACTCACTTTTCTCTTTATATTTTCTACTGGCTCCCTTCCAGCGTCGAGAAACTCGACCGACTAGGTCCATGGGGAGCCCAACGGACATGGCCACCCGGACACAAAGCTTGCCGACCAGATTCGTGCGAAAGGTCTCCCATTGACCAAAAAAGGATCTCAGCCTTTTTATTCGCATCTGGTACCACTTCCATCCGTGAAAATCGCACCCAGACGAGCTACCCTTGAGGCCCAAGCAGGAAACGAGTCTCCGTCACCTATGCCTACACTTCGCCCGTGCGCTTGACATCGTTCCTCTAACGGAAACCACCAAAGGGATTTCTTGCGCTCGGACTGATGAACAACAGCCCGCTTCGTAGCCGGAGCACCGTCCACACCGAGGGTCTATCGGGAAGAGGGCACTGCGGTTACACGGCTATAGAACGCTGTTGTGGCAGGTCCATGGACCACGGGCCTCTTTTCAAAGGCTCTTGGCCATCTACGAGCCAGGTTCCATGCCCCTTAAACTCCCTTTTCTACACCACAACCAGTTCGTGTCGACGTAAGAGGAAAAGCAGCAGGTCGAATCCACAAGAGTACTTCCGTAGATCATATTGTTACGGACGGTAATATAAGACCTTCGAACCGTTGGACAGTTCTTGCCACGTCACACGGCGCTGCAGTAGAGAGCAAAGGCGTTTAGAGCTACCGAGTACAAGTACAGACAGTTGCGACGAAAGTACTACAGATTATCCCTTGGTTTCTGGGCGGAGGGAGGAGACTCCCCTCATATACACGACGAGAGCCTTCGGGGAACGTACACTTGACTCAGAGCATGTGCCGGATCGGATATGCAACACTCCCATCGCCCCTTGAGCAACTAGCATGGGCTTTCCACTATGTCAATCCGGGGACCAAGAGAAGGAAGCACATAAGCGAAGAGGGTCGACGGATGGACAAGTCCGCCGCGCGACAACTCGAACGAGCAAAAACGGCACCCGTCGACCAATCTTTCCTGCTACGCCCGTCCCGTGTGCCCGCTGCGCCGCCGCCCTGTGCCGGCCATGCACTCGGCAGTAGTCCGGACAGCAACCTCCCCGAGGACGGGGGAAGCCGTACGAGGACATGATCAAGCCCCAAGCAAACCAAGACGTCGTAATGGGGTGTGCAGCATCCGCAGGTACACACGCACACAAACGAGCCGCGCCCCTCGTGGCAGACCGCTACCCCTCGGGTTCGTAACCATAGCGAACCCCACGCCGGGCCGCATAACCTGGGCCCTTGATATGGAAAAAGCGTCTCATGTCTCCTCATACTTACAGCACAGCCGCCAGCATATGCCCGCTGGGCGAGCCGTGGGCCCGTCGACTCCAGGCTATTTTGCGTCACCGAGGGGGCAGGGGAGGAAAGTGACAGGCGATCCATCTGCCCGTTCCGAACGGTTACGACGTCAAACACTAGTCATAGGCCAAGATTTACGTGCTGCTGCTATCTAAACCAAAATTGGGCCCACGAGCGGCGGGAGATGAGTAGGGGACCGCAGCCCCCCGGGTCAGTTCATGGACGCGGGCGCCGTACGTACTTACCAGTTTGTCGTGCGGGGGGTTGACAGTTTCAAGAGCAGGACAAAGAGAAGAGGGGTAAAAAGCGAACAAGCCGAGTGAGTAGAGTTTGGCCGTCGGGCGGGAGCGTGACATCGCGCGCGCGGCGATCGACGCCCGCCCACGACTCCCTGGCAGCCTGGGAGCGAGCGAGCGAAAAGACATCAAAAAAAGGGGATCATCGCGCGGGACCCGCCGTTGGGGGCCACGTGCTCCCGGTCCAGGTTGGAGGTCTGGCATATCGCAATCCCAAACCCACGGGCGCTTCTGCCCTTCGATGACGATCGCCGCTGGCCCTCGTTTCACTTTACTCCGATCAACGGCACATACCTTGAGGGGAAGGGGGGTTACTTTCGGTTCCTTCTTCCCGAAGCCGGTTTTTTCTCCCCCCCCCGGGGGGGTGTGCTGTCAGGCAGATAGACAGGGAGTGCGCATGAGGTTATCCCGCCATACGGCCGCGGGGTTTCCCCCTCATCCGCCATGTTCGACCCATCCTTTTTGCGCCGCCCTCCTATTGGGTACGTTCAGCCTGGCCAGCGCTGTGCCGCCCGCCAAATTCGAGTTCCTGGCGGGATGGGCGGTGCAGAGGGTGGGTAAACCCCGTTCGCACGCCTCAGGAGGGGGGGGGAAGCCCTGTTGTCATGGGGCTTGCGAACCAGGCACGCATGGTGCTGGTGTCATGGGAAGGGGGTGACGTGACCGCTTCGAAATCGTCCTTGGCTACTGATCACTACCAAAACGCAGGACGGCACGATCCAGGGCTCTTGTCGTCACGCCAGAGATACGTGGGAAACGGCGGCGGGACACGCGCACGGCCGGGTCAGAGGCAGCAGAAGCACAGGGGACCAGGGGTGCGGGAAAACAAGGGACCGGCGCCGCCGTCACAACGATGCGCCCGGGGCGGGCATGGCCATGGAGCGCCCGGCCGGCCTCGTCCTGGCCGTCGCCCCCGAAGGAGTGAAACGGGGGGGAAAGTATCAGGCGTTGCGTTTTTTCTTTTTCTTTTTCTCTTCTTTTCTGAAGCGGGAGCAACATCTTCTTAGCAGCCCGAGGAAGGAGCCCTAGAGCCTGGGTTCCCCCGCCGCCCAAACGGTCGGCGATGGGTTGAGTGGTTGTGGGGGCGAGAGAGAGCTAGGCAGATAGGAGATTCGCGTCGTTGAATTTCTCGTATCGGCGGTTGGGGCGGGGACCCAGATTATGCTTTTTCGTTAGGCAACTTGTTAGCACCCTCGGCCAAACACCGGCATCTCGCATGCTCGCCTGCGTACGAAGCCGGCGCTGGCATGGACTTCTTTTCCTGGTACGGTTTGTCAGACCCGCGTCAGGTCGAGAGGCTGACGGAGGGACTGGGGCGAGATGGGGTCGGGGGTTAGGGGGGCTGCTCGCGTCGCAGGAGGCGTCTCTTGCTGGTGTCATATATATGCCCGAGGCTGGGCGAAGCGGAGTTGGGGGCCGTCGTCGACCAGAGGAAAAGGGGAGGGGGGAATGGCGGGTTCGTATCACTGATAAGCGGAAATGATGATATCGCGGGAAGGGGGGGCACCGGGCGACTTATTGTTTTCTTGGCGTCCCCCCTGGGTGCAGCTTTGTCGCAGACGGTCGAGGCTGGAAGACGGTCAGCAAATATCGCATAGCAGCCGCTACCAGAGCGCCAGGCGGAGCGGCAGCCAGCAAAGCGGCCAGCCCTACCTGACCTTTTCGAGAAGGGCAGGCCAGCGAGTCAGCAGGCGCGCGCCCCCGGACTCGCTGGGGTGCTTTCTTATACGACGCTACGGGAGCGCGAAGCGGAAGACGGTCATCTCGTGCCATCGGCTCCCATGGGCGGCACCCTGACGGTCGGACGCCTTCCGGGAATAGACGCAGGCGATTGGCAGGATTGGCAATTTCGCGCTCGTCCAGCAGTCAGGGGGCGGCGGACAGGGGCGGCCGGGGCCCCTATCGGCAGTGATTGTCGTGATAATGGAGCTCATTTAATACACCGGAATTGCGGAGTGTAGCACGGAGAGTGGCCCGTGGTGCCCGTGGTACAGGATGGCCAGGCTGGCACACGCAGGTACGGGGTCCCGGGGCGTCGGATCAGCCGGGGGGCGCAGGACGTCGATCCTTGGCCTTCGCTAGAAGCCTTGGCTCTTTGACAGCTGCCATCGCGGGAACACGGAGCCCCAGGGCCGAAGCGGTAGGGCGGGCGAGCGTCCCATTGAAGGTAACCTCAAACCCATCGTGCCATCGCGAGACGCGACGACGCCTTCTGGCCGCGGGTCGGTTTCGGATGGATCTGGAAATGGCGCCCACGCCACACCGGCGAAAGGGCAAGACGAACGGGACTATCGATGCGGCAACCCCCAACAGCATCTCCATCTCCAGCATCTCTTCCCCTCCCCCCCCTTGAGAGGAAGAGATGGAAGGCCCGCAACAGCCCAGCCAAGGTCCGCCCCCCTCGTCCTTTCTCGTCCCAAATTGCGGCACTGGCCAGCGGTTCAGGGCTTAGACAAGCTTAGTGAGCGGCGGCGACCGCCGGACGCGGACCCAATTATCATCCATTCAGCCTTTGCCTCCTCACCCAAGTACCGAATGAGGGGGTAGCGGGTGGTCTGGGTGTTTTGGGCGGCCAGAGCGCGTCGTATTCAAGCACGACAAGCTTCGCCGGGAAAGTCGGGGCCCTTGCTCACCGCGAGATCCGACAGGCGTTGTAGATGCAGATGCACATGGTGGCGGCAGGGGAAGCTCGATCTACTACACGACTATTGGGGGAGGGGGAGCCGATCCAGGGTCGGAATCCTCGCGAAGAAATAGCGAAATCTGGTGCTCAAATTGCCAATGCCGGCTAAGCGTCGGGGCGAGGAGCGGATACGAACTGGGGGGGGGGGGGGGGGGGGGGGGGTGCCCTCGAAGGGAAAATCATGGGGAAAGTTTGAATGAGCCCGTAATGGTTCTCTGGGGAGCTATGGCAAACGGTTTCGCGGTAGCGAGACGGCCAGCACAGCGGCCAAGGTGCGCCCGGGCGCCAGTGGCCAAGCAGCTAACGCCGACGCCGACGCCGACGCCGATGATGAGAATAGCCTAGGAGGGCTGAGTTGTTGGAGCCGGCAGGAGGGAGGAATACCATGGACCTCACGATGATGCTGTCTTTTCATGCTTCTGGCGCCATCGAGCCCCAGCGGCCCAGCTGCCGGGCAGGCTAAAACTCGTACTGCAAGCATCAGGGTAGCAAGGGCAGATCCGCCGCATAATCGGAGGCGGCCATGTTTCCGGACCTCGTACAGCTCCTTCATCATCAATGCTACACCCCGTCCAGGCCGGGTCGCAGAATTGGGCCGATGGCATGGGGGGCGCCGCCCGTTCCGTGGTGGATACGAAGGTGCGTGTTCCAGCTGCATCGTACGAATAGTAGTAGATACTCACAGCCTGGAGGCTGGAGCCAGCGGTCCTGGGGCCCAACCCAGCCAGCCCTATACCAGATAGACTCCCGGTGTCTGCCCGTTCCTGTATGCTGGAAATCCGTGATGGCAGGCGATCGCGAGATGGGATGGATGCTCGGGTCAAAGAATTTTCGTTTCACTGGGGGAGCCGGCGGGTGGCTTCCCAACTAGAGCTTGCGCTTGCCCAACTGGCTCTGGTTTCTAGGCTAGCCTTTCGACAACTGGAGCCGTCTAGGCGGAATCGGGAAATCACCGAGCAGACAAGCTCTCCACCCCCGTACGTCATGACCGCCCGGAAAACCCAACGGGCGCTGCGGTTGAGAGCGCGACCGGTTCTAATCCATCTCCATGCAATCCATCCATGCAAGCAAGCAAAAGCCCGTCGAGGCGGTTGCGACCTTACGCAAGCGATGCCGACCAAGAGCGAGGGAAAACAGGGCGCCGCGCATGACCACCAGCCACCGTATACTATACACACAGACAGTTACTGGTAGTGCCTGACAAAAATAGCCGGCGAACGGGGGGGGTGGGAGGAGGAGCCGTGGATCGATAGCAGACGGCCGCAATATTCAACAAACACGGCTGGCCATCACCCGGAAGCGAGCGCCAATCAGGCGGAGCCAAGGAAAGAGGCTCTTAACGAAATCACGGGCGGAGGTTCAATTCGCACCCGTCCAGGGCTGCTCAGGGGCGCGTGAATTCTAGAACGCAGCGATCGGCAGGTACAGGCCTGCATTCAGACGAGAGAGCACTGCAGGCTCGGCGGTTGCGGCCACCCAAGAAAGGACGGACAGCAGGAGAGAGAGCAGGGCAGGGCAGGGGAGGGGAGGGGAGGGGGCCTTCAGGCGGTCCCAGACGAGAGAGCCAGGGCCGCGGCAGCGTCCCCATCCATCCATCCATCCATTCATCCCCTACCTCCCTTACGAATAGACGCGCTGACGGGTGGGTGTTCTTTTTTGTTGCTGCAGACGGGATGCCATGGATGGCCTGGCCGTCCATTGGGAGCATCCGCCATCGTCGAGCCTTGTCCTCGCATCCATTCATCCGTCCCATCTTACGGGACGCCACCTGCACGTCCAAGCCGCCCAGGGCCTCAGCTCAGGGGCTTTCCACCGGTACCTGGAGCTTGGCAACGTTTTTCCAATGCTCTCCCCATCGCCAGTCAGCACGGGTCAGCACCACGGCCGACAAAAAACAGTGGGCGCCAACGGGGGGGGGACGATGGATGGATGCTTGCGCGTGTTCCCATCGGCCCATTCGTGGATGCTGAGACAGCACTCGTCGAATCCCCATCCCACGCTCAGCTCAGCCGTACGGGGCCCATCCGGATTGGCAGAGACGCCATGATGTCAAGTGCCGCCCTCGCTTGGTTTTTTTTTGCCAGCCAGCCAGCCAGCCAGCCCGTCTGCCCCCAAAACCAAAACAGGCTGATACGACAGTACCACCCGCCCGGCAGACCAGCCAGCCAGCCAGCCAGCGAGCACCCGCGCGCGAGACGAATTCTATTATTAACAACCTTCTCGCAACCCCTACGGTATTCTCCAGCACACGAGGTGGCCCGGTGGCTCTAGCAGGCTGCCCCGCTTCTGCATACACGAGCCTTGCAAAGTGGGCCATCGTGAGCTGTTCCAATCACGACGCCGCCCTGCCCGCCCACCCCGGTTTTGCCATTGCTTCCTATCCCGCCGAAGGACTAGGCCCCCCTCCCAGCGCGTCCTCGTCCGACCTCGTCACCGGGCGGATCTTCCGGCTTGCAGGGAGACGGGCGGGTGCTACGGGCGGGGCGGCCTGGGCGCGTAGCCATGGCGCGGGCACGACAGCTACATACCACGGCAGGCCAGGGCGCTGGCCCGCCAGGCACGGCGGGCGAGGGCAAGCTCGGCATCCCAGAGGTGCCAGAGATTATTGAAGGCTATCTGTGGCCGCGCCGGCGCAAGTACTTGGTGCGTGGGTGTGGGTACGGCTGTGTGGTGAGGTGGGTGTGGCCCGGTGCCCGGCCTGCTGCTCGCACATCGCACTCTTCGGCGCCGCCTTCGAATTCATCGCCAGTACTCCTACCCCGTAGGGAATGGAGCCCGCCCTGGTCCCTCCTCGGTGCCTTACCCACCGTAACGCACCCACTCCTCGCGGGCGTGCTTTTCGGCTCCCTGCCAGGGCGGTAAATGGCCGCCGACTAGCCCAGCCCGCTCTGCTGCTACCCATCTCTGCTGCCCTGCCCGGTTGCCCTGCTGGCCCCCCGAACGGTGCCGTCCCTGACGTGTGCGCTCACTGGCTAATGTCCAGACAGGCCCAGCATGAGCGGCTTGCCCGAATGAGCGCCGTGAAGGGAGCCCTGCGACTGCCCGCCCAGGGCTCCGCACCGTCGAAGCTGTGCGAAGCCTCCCACCTCCACCCATTACCCCCCCTGGGCCGTCCGTACGGCCAGTCTGGATATAAGTTTCCTCCGTGGCTCCCTCTCCGTTCTGCTCCTACCCTTTCCTCCTCACCAGTCGCTCAATACCCGCCAGTCACTCGCTTATCTGGCCAGCCTTGGTAGATCTTCTTTCTTCTACCTCTGCTAGTGCGTCTAATAGGTTGACACTGCAATTCACTCGCTTATACTACTCTTGTTTTCGCGGCTGTTAATATTTTTTAATATTCTCCTAATCCACCTCTATCCTCACAATGTCTGGAAAGCAATTCTTCCTCGCGGCTGTTGCCCTCTCGGGTGCCGCCAACGGCAACCCCATGGTCAAGCGCCACTACCAGGTTGAGCAGCCGCCTCAGAGCCCCGGCTACCCGGTCAACCCTCCTCCGAGCCCCGGCTACCCCGTTGAGAGCTTCCCGCCTCCCGGCCAGCCGACCACCTCGGTTGTCTTCAGCACCAGCACCACCGAGGCCGTCCGCAGCTCGACGCACTCGCTGCCCATGGAGACCCCTTCGTACCCGGCTCCCCCGCCTCCCAAGCCCACCACCGAGGCCGTGAAGAGCAGCACGATCCCGTCTTACCCCGTGGAGACCCCCTCTTACCCGGGCAACCCGCCCCCCAAGCCCACGACCTCCACGGCTACCCAGCCCACCACTGAGGCCATCCGCAGCTCCACTCACTCGCTGCCCATGGAGACGCCTTCGTACCCGGCTCCCCCGCCTCCCAAGCCCACGACCTCGTCGGCTACGAAGCCCACCACTGTTGCTACCACGCAGCCCGTTGAGTCGACTTCGACCCAGCCCGGCTACCCCGTGGTCTCTATCCCCAGCAGCAGCACCAAGACCACTGTGACCACTGAGGCTGTGACCACCAGCTCGGCTACCCAGCCCACCAAGCCCGCCACCTACGGTGTCTCTTCGTCGACCGAGCTGACCTCGTCGGCTACCAAGCCCGCGACCACCAGCTCGGCCACCAAGCCCACCACGGTTGCTACCACCCAGCCCGTCGAGTCCACCTCGACCAAGCCCGGCTACCCCGTGGTCTCGATCCCCCACAGCAGCACCCAGACGACTGCCACCACCGAGGCTGTCACCACCAGCTCGGCCACCAAGCCTACGCTGCCTGCTACCTACGGTGTCAGCTCGTCCACCGAGACCACCAGCAGCACCCAGCCTGCCACCACCTCGGCCACCAAGCCCGTGGAGTCGACCACCTCGACTAAGCCCTTCGAGTCGACCTCGACTCAGCCCGGCTACCCCGTGGTCTCGATCCCCCACAGCAGCACCAAGACGACGGTGACCACCGAGGCTATCACCACCAGCTCGGCCACCAAGCCTACGCTGCCTGCTACTGAGAGCGTCACCACCAGCACGGCCACCAAGCCCACCGTGCCCGTCAGCTACGGTGTCAGCTCGTCCACTGAGACCACCTCGGCCACCAAGCCCGTGACCACCAGCACGGCTACCAAGCCCACGCAGCCCGTCACTGAGGGTATCTCGAGCACCACCGAGAGCTGCTCCGAGACGACCAGCTCGGCCACTCAGCCCACTCTCCCCGTCGAGAGCGTTACCACCAGCACGGCTACCAAGCCCACGGTGCCCGTGACCTACGGTGTTAGCTCGTCCACCGAGACTACCCGTACTGAGACTGTGCCCGTCACCACCTCGGCTACCAAGCCCGTGACCACCAGCACGGCTACCAAGCCCACGCAGCCCGTCACTGAGGGTATCTCGAGCACCACCGAGAGCTGCTCCGAGACGACCAGCTCGGCTACCCAGCCCACTCTCCCCGTCGAGAGCGTCACGACCAGCACGGCCACCAAGCCCACCGTGCCCGTCACCTACGGCGTCAGCTCGTCCACTGAGACCACCCGCACCGAGACCGTGCCCGTGACCACCTCGGCCACCAAGCCCGTCCAGACCACCAGCACGGCCACCAAGCCTACCCAGCCTGTGACTGAGGGCATCTCGAGCACCACCGAGAGCTGCACCGAGACGACCGAGACCGCCACCAAGCCTACCGTGCCCGTCACCTACGGCGTCAGCTCGTCCACCGAGACCACCCGCACCGAGACCGTGCCCGTGACCACCTCGGCCACCAAGCCCGTCCAGACCACCAGCACGGCCACCAAGCCTACCCAGCCTGTGACTGAGGGCATCTCGAGCACCACCGAGAGCTGCACCGAGACGACCGAGACTGCTACTAAGCCTACTGAGGGTGTTTCCACCAGCACCGCCACTAAGCCCACGCAGCCCGTGACCTACGGCGTGACGACCTCCACTGGTACCACCACTGAGGCTACCAAGCCCGTTGAGTCTACCTCGACCCAGCCCGGCTACCCCGTCGTCTCGATCCCCCACACCCAGACGACCGCCACCACGGAGGCTGTTACCACTCCCCACGTGACCACTGGCTACAGCACGTCGACCATCTACACGACGCGTCCCGTCACCGTGACCTCGTGCCCCCCTGATGTGCCCAACTGCCCTACTGGCCACGTCACCACCGAGACGGTTGAGATTGGCACCACCATCTGCCCCGTGACGGAGACTCACCCGGCTCAGCCCCCCACGACCCAGGCTATCACCACCCCCACGGCTCCCGGCCCTAGCGTGCCCATCACCACCGAGGCCACCAAGTACACCACCTACACCAGCTACTTGACCTCGACCCGCACTGTCCAGATCCCCTGCGGCCCTGACAGCCCCAACTGCGGCCCCAAGACCGAGACCTACAGCGTCCCCGTCGTGACCACCACCTACCCGGCCCAGCCTCCCGCCGGCGAGACCTACCCGGCTCAGCCCCCGGCTCAGGGCACCAGCTCGACCAAGCCTGTTGAGGGTACCTCGACCGGCCCCGCTCAGCCCCCCGCTGGCGAGACCTACCCGGCCCAGCCTCCCGCCGGCGAGACCTACCCGGCTCAGCCCCCCAAGGCTCTGACCACCCCCCCGGCTGGCCAGACCTACCCGGCTCAGCCCCCGGCCCAGGGCACCAGCTCGACCAAGCCTGTTGAGGGTACCTCGACCGGCCCCGCTCAGCCCCCCGCCGGCCAGACCTACCCGGCCCAGCCCCCCGCTGGCGAGACCTACCCGGCCCAGCCTCCCCACGCCCAGACGACCTACCCGGCTGTTCCCCCTCCCTCGTACCCCCAGAACAGCACCATGACGACGGCTACCCGCCCCGGCACTCAGCCCGTCCAGCCCCCGGTCCCCGTCACCGAGACCGAGCCCGTCATTGGCACCAAGACCTACCCCGTCGTCCCCCAGGCTCCTACCAGCCAGCCCCCGGCCGGCTCGACCACGGCTCCCGGCTACCCCACCACCAGCAAGCCCGTCGTTGAGGCCGGTGCCGCCTCGGCCCGCGCCATGACTGGTGTCGTTGCCGGTGTTGCCGCTGTCGCCGCCTTTTTCCTTCTGTAAAGCAATTTCCCCCATTTGACAGTCCAATAAATGCTTTTCGGGAGTAATCCCTCCTATACAATCCGAACCTTCTTCTTCATCCTCCCCTTGTGTTGGCGACATATTATCAAGCAACAATTGTAACCTTTTTTCCTTTTCCTTTTCTTTGTTGACTTGAAAAGAAAAGAGGCGGGTGGTTTGGTGTTGTAGGGTATGAGCGATCAAGAAATACATTTGCATCGAAAATTCTATTTTGGTTTAGAGAAAAAAAGGGGTTCGCCCTCCGAATAAAAAAACATAAAAAGTTAAGGATACGACTTTTTTCGTGGGCGACAACAAGATTCAAAAGGGGTATGACTGGCAACGAATCGGCAATCTTTTTGTCTCTGCATAGCGTCTTGAGGGATTCATGGTCATGGGGATTTGTACCTAGCATGCTTTTAATCACCGACATTTCACACAAAAAAGTGTCCCAATCGTGACTGCAATGACTCTTGTATGGGGTCCACCCTCCAGTGTTCTGGGGCTTACCTCCGTGATGCTGTGCTGTGGAAAACTGCCTCTCGTTTTGGTCTGGTTCCCTGTTGAGAATAGCTATTCGTCGTCAAGCCTTTCTGTTCAGGCATTGGTCCGCTTATTTCCATGTAAATAGGCGGTCGATACAAGCACATGATAGATGGGTCGTCGTCTAATTGGGGGAATTCCGGGGGTCGCAAGGGGGGGGGGGGGGGGTGCATAGCTATCTTCAAGCAGTGTAGTAGTGGCGGTAATAGCAACTCAATTATCTCTCTAGGCGTTTCGGAAAACCTATTGGGCCAGAGGCATGAGCAGAAAACGACAGCTTACCTCGCCGTCTTTTCTTTACGCCACCCCCCTCCCCCGAGGTGTAGAGTGGTGTTGCTTCGAACGATGGCGGGATGTGGGAAACTCGTGCTATAGTGTGTGGAGATATAATCTCGTTCAAGGTGCTTAACTCCCACATACGACCATAGCTTCCAGAAAACTCGGGATCCCGTCCGCTCTCCCATAGATAAGCTGGAAAGCGCCGAATTAGTACTAGGGTCGGTGACGACCTGGGAATCCTCGGTGTTGTATGTTTTTGTATTTTTGGAGAGAGGGGGGTCCCGGGGATGGTGGGCGGTTGCGACCCTGTCCCATGTCCTGACTTTTTGACCAGGTGCGAATGAATGCGTGTTTGCACCAATGGCATGTTTTTTTGCGGCGATAGGGTATCTCCTACGTGGCACCGGGTTGGCCCTAGGTAATAATACCATGTCACACCGATTCTTGCGTTCGCGTATCGATAGTGGGCGAGGCGTGTCCGGGTTGCCCCTGAAAGGCCGGCGACGGGGGCTTCCGGGTCACGGCAGCGTGGGTCACCAACACGGAATTAAGAGAACGTGCCGACAAAGTTACTTTCTTACGGATTGGTATAGGGTGCGGGAAGTAATGTGGACGTCACGGATCGCAGGCCATCTTGGCGGGGAGCAGCGGAGAGGAGTCCCATGTCATTTCATTTGCCTCACGTTCAGGTTGATGCGCTTGTTGCGCATCCAGCCCCTCCAGTCCTCGTACTTGCCGTCCTCGGCGGGCCAGTCGGCAAGGAAGTCGGGGCAGGTGCCCTTGAGGACCTTGGGCACGCCGTGCCAGGCGTAGCGCGATTCCTGGGCCATGTAGATGGCGTCGCCGGAGCGGAGGCGCAGCAGCAGGTAGGGGGCGCGGCCGTGCTCGGCGGCGAGCTCGGGGCCGCGGCGGGCGTAGTCGTTGGGGGCGATCATGAAGAGGGCGTCGCAGCCGAGGCTGAGGCTGACGAGGCCCTTGTCCGTCGCCTCGCTCACGTCGCGGTGCATCATCATGGTGTCGCCGGGCGTGTAGAAGTTGACGATGGCGGCCTGCGCCGCCGTCTCGGGGAACAGCGCCCGCAGGCAGCCGGCGATGTCGGGCGGGAAGGCCGGCGTCGCCGCCTCCCGCCCCGACGGGTACTCGCGGTTCGTCCAGTCGTACTGCCCGCCCAGCGTCACCCAGCTGAGCTTGCGCTCCAGCACCTGCTTGACCGACAGCGGCTTGTGCACCGTCGGGTCCTTGGGCTCGAACCGCGCGTCGGCGTCGGGCGCCAGCGAGAAGAAGGACCGGCCCTCCTCGACGCCTCCGGCTTCGGGGGCCGACGACCCGCCATCGCCTTCTACGTAGGGCACGTGGTAGTGCAGATGCAGATTCGTCTGGTGCGTGGGGTTGCTCAGGTCCCGGTGGGCCAGACGCGACAGCAGGGCCTTCTGCGCCCCGGGCGGGACGAGAGAGGGGAGCACGAGCAGGCCTGGGAGAAGAGGGGAGGCGGGGCCGCCGTGTTGGTTAGATGCTATCCGTATCTTACCTCCCCGAGACCTGCACAAAGGTACGTACCTGGGAGCAAGGGATGGAAGTAGATGGGGGCGTCCTCGAGGCCCTGGTCCGCCTTCCAGTCCGGGCCCTCGAGATGGCCGAAGGCCTCGAGGAGCTTCTCCCGGGGAATGGAACCGGCGGAGCGAAACTCTCGGGCCTTCTCGGGCACGGACAAGTCGTCGATGTCCGGGTGGCTGACGAAGGCGGCGTGGTCCGTCTTAGAGTAGCCCTTCCAGATGCCCCTCAGCTCGTCCGACGGCTGCTCATAGGCATCCAAGGTGGTGAGATCCAAAGTCATCGCTTGTGTCGGGGCGGGTGTGTGTGCCCTGCCTGTATGCGAGGATGTGGTGACTCCGAGTCCAGGGTGTTGTCGGCGGTCTCCCGGAGAGGCCACGGGCAGTAGCGCCTACGATCTCAGCTTTCCCGGGGCTTTGAGGGTGCGCCTTGCAGGGCTTGGGTCTCGGTGCGTGGTGAGTAAGGCGGGCGGCAGGGCATGACTGCATATCCGCAATTGCATGGCAACTGAAGAGAACCTCGGAGTTTAGATAAGCGCCGGCGCCAACCCGGGGTAGCGACTCTCCTACCCAGTGAGAGCGGGCGATAAGGAGGCGCGCGGGAGAGAGAGAGGCCATACTGACATTAACCTAATAAGGGCTGTGTATCCCGATGGGATCCTATGCCATGGTAACAGTCCGCCGGGCTCGGTACTGAAGTACCTAGGATCTTGATCTGGCCTTGCCCAAGGAAGCGTAGGCCCTGACATCCAGTCCCATGGGATACGATGGCGCGTAAGCACCCCGGGCGAAAAGCACGCGCACGCCCTGGGCAACTGCGCAAACCGCGTTCCTTGGGGGTTCGCGCGCGTTGATTCGTCAGATTGCTGATGGCAAAACACAGCTCAAAATCAACAATACTTGGGGGAAGTACCCAGCCAGCTGGCAGCTACCTAAGTACTTGAGTAAAGTACTTACTTTATGTATACATGTACATAAGTCCCTACCTACCCTACCCAGTGTACCGTTCGCAAAAACGAAGCCATCCTCGAGTATTCCTGGAATCATACCTTGATGCGCCAACCCGAAATACAGCAAGGCGGCATTCATTCAGTACACAGGTGGATAGGTAGGTATCCATGTACTCGACGGTTTGCTATAGGGTGGCTCTGTTCATTTCTATGGCGACAGCACCCTTACTTTCACCGCAAGTACGTGTAGGTGCTTAGGGTACTTGGTAGGTAAAAGTACCTACTTAATGTAGGTTGCAGCTGCAAAGCAGACGCCGCAGCTGCAGAGAAGCAAGGCAGGCGTGGCAGGTGCAGCGTAGACGGGAAAGCGAATGCTGGATGTATCCAATGTACCTACAGGATCCCTCAATTGCACTGTTTACCTCTGTCCATCTCTTCACAGCCACTCATTCCACCCTACCAGATCCAACCCATCTTCCGGTCCTCGTCTCCAACAAGCCGTCGTCCGTTCGTGGCATCGCGTCTGTAAGGACCGTGTTGACATCCGTTGCCTGGTCGGGTGCTGCTCGTACTAATTCCTTACCCAAGTACCCTTACTTGGTTGTGCCCCTCCTTTGTCTCGCCTCCCTGCCCCCGGCCTGGCTCCAAATATCCAACTATCCTGATCGACGCCCCGCCGTCTGCCGGAAGCACCTCGACGGTTTTCTGCGACGGGCAATCCAATCTGCCAGCGTCACGCCCTGAACCGACCGGACCGCCCATCGCCTCTCCTTGCCGACGACTGGTCGTATTCCTGGGCACCGCCCGACCATCCATCCAACTGATCAACGAATCGCCTGGCCGTCCGTCGTCAAATCGCCCTCGCAATTGCAATCCGCCCCAGCCTCGCCATGGAGAACTACCAGAAGCTTGAGAAGATAGGTGAAGGTCAGTTTGCCGTCGTGCCGTGCCCCCAACAGCCCTGCTTTGCTCGCTTCTGGTGCTTCCTGTCTTCCTGCCCTTGCGAGCCCTCTCCGGTCCTCGACTGCGATTGCTGACCCCGATTTCCTCATCAGGCACTTATGGTGTAGTTTACAAGGCCCGTGATCTTACCAACGATGGCCGCATCGTCGCGCTGAAGAAGATCCGCCTCGAGGCGGAAGACGAAGGCGTCCCTAGCACTGCCATCCGCGAGATCTCGCTACTCAAAGAGATGCGAGACGACAACATCGTACAACTGTTCAACATTGTGCACGCCGACGGCCACAAGCTCTACCTCGTCTTCGAGTTCCTCGATCTCGACCTCAAGAAGTACATGGAGGCCCTGCCCGTCAGTGACGGCGGCCGCGGCAAAGCCCTGCCCGAAGGCTCGAGCCCCTCGCTGGGCCGCTTGGGCCTGGGTGATGCTATCATCAAAAAATTCATGAGCCAGCTCTGCGAGGGCGTTCGCTACTGCCACAGCCACCGTGTCATCCACCGCGACCTGAAGCCCCAGAACCTCCTTATCAACAGAGAGGGTAACTTGAAACTGGCCGACTTCGGTCTCGCCCGTGCTTTCGGTGTTCCCCTGCGCACCTATACCCACGAGGTTGTCACGCTCTGGTACCGTGCGCCCGAGATTCTGCTGGGAGGCCGCCAGTACGCTACGGGGGTCGACATGTGGTCGGTGGGTTGCATCTTCGCCGAGATGTGCACCCGCAAGCCTCTCTTCCCCGGCGACTCGGAGATCGATCAAATCTTCAAGACGTTCCGCCTGCTGGGCACCCCGACCGAGGAAAACTGGCCCGGCGTCACGTCTTACCCCGACTTCAAGGCTTCTTTCCCCAAGTGGCAGCGCGACTACTCGCAGCCACTCTGCACCAACCTCGGCAAGGACGGCCTGGAGCTCTTGGAGCTGACGCTTAAGTACGATCCCGCTGGCCGAATTTCGGCGAAGCAAGCCTGCAACCACCGCTACTTCGACCCACGTCCCACTGAGGAAGAGGAGGACTATTGAAGAGCGCAAGACCTTACGACAGGCCCGAAAAATGCTGCCCCATAATGGCGGGGGGCACAGTATCTTTTCGGGCTTTTCAGGATAGTCAAGACACAGCCACCGACTTGGCTGGCGCCAGAGGTGAGGACAGCATCACTCGTGCACAACCCTGGTCTGCGGCTGCACGCGCTCTCCCGTGCCACCGATGTTTCTCCCTGCTCGACTTCTGCTTGGAGACACAGCGAAAGGGGGGTCTTGTGGGGGGGGCGGCTGGACTGGCGGGGGGACGAGTTGGTGGTCAGCATACGGCCTAACGAAGGAATATCTACGCGCTGAATATGCTGGGAACCGTTGCGTGTACGCGATGCGTCATATTGGGGTTCCCCTGACGAATAACAACCCCGGGGTCACCTTCTGGTACTGTGTACGTCCAAGGAATGCCAGACCAAGGCTAGACTTGACCCTTCTCTTCAGTATTGTTCAATTCAGCTCACACCAAGTGTACTTGTAGTTGAAGCGCGCAAGGTAGATGAATTGACCTTGTCTCAGCGATTGGTGTTAGTGTTGGCGTCTTATAGGCGAATACTTGGGAAGGGTGTCTTTTGTGCTGCGAATTTACTCTGCATCCTCCGCTCATCTCGTATAGCCAGGGCCACTACTGTAACGACGAGGACGACGACATTGTCGCAAATAACTAACCGGCTTCTGAGGGCAAGTCGCCACCTCCGCTGGACCATTTAACACCAAGCCTGGCCTGCGCACGCAACACTGAAATTGAAGGCTTTCTCCTCGCTGCGGTTAGTACTACGGCGACCGTCGTAGGGCGGCAAAAATTGTGACCGCAGGAGGAATCGAACCCCCTCGTGGTAGTAAGGTAAGGATAACTATAATGATACTACGCTGTACCATCACACCAGCCCGGTCTTTAGTTTCTGTTGAAGGAATATGATGTTAACTTGCTTAAGTAGGGACTATTGTATGGTGGCTTGCTAAGCTCGGTCCTAGTACTATGGCGACCCGTCGTAGGAATGCCTCTTTGCCTAATTCTATCCGCGGAACTGAAAGAGAAACCCAGAGAACACGATTGGCAAGAAACACGGCATGGGATAGAACTCGGGAATGTCGAGGAGAGGCTGGCGGCCTCGGAGAGCCGGTTCCCATCACAGCCGCAGCCGTAGCAACAGACGCGAACACAGTAGCAGGCGCAGACACAGACCCGAGTACCGTTAGTAGTGAATTTCGCTGGCGGAAGATGGTCCTCGCTAAGGAAGACTGAGAAATAGACCAATTCCTAGCTGGAGGCGATGGCATGAACGTTCTAGGCTCTCTCTTCAGGTCGCTAGACCCTAGGAGAGCAGAGGCAACAAACATAATCACCCAGTAATACGAAGACGGGGGCCAGGGCCTGCCTGTCCTTACGCCCTTGACCAAGGGACTCGGCCTCATGGAAGGGCAGAGCGCACTCCTTTTGTTTTTCATCGCATGGGTCCGACCTCGCGCCCGCGCGTCTTTGCCAACCCGAACTCCCTACACAACTGAGGTAAACCCAAGTTTGTCTGTTTCGATGCCATTCCATCCTGCATGGGCCTCGCCGCTGAGGGCAAGGAAGAAAGGCCCGACGCGATCGCGGCCACGTCTTTCTCCATCCTGATGGATCCCAAGTCCAGAGACATCGCTGGAATACATTCTACGACGCCACGGTTGCAGGCCCGAGCTTGCTCTGCGTCCCGCCTCGTCATGCCCAAGCTAAGTAACCAACAATCGGCGCGGTTGCAGAGCTAAAGGAGGACGGAGATCGTGTCTGATCTGTAGTATTCAACGCCTGGGTGGATCTCACACATGGTCTTTCGTGAGGACAGGATTTCTTGTCCGCCCTCCGTCTTTTATTTTCTTTTCCACGTTTGCTTTTTTTGCTCCGTCTTCTTTCCTTCCTTTCATTGCCCAACGTCACAAGCCGTGGACACCCGCGTCGCGTCCATTGCCCTACCGGAATCCCCCACGTCGCGTACGCATCGCCTGCCGCCGCCGCCGCCGGTCAGGACGACGGACGGAGAGTAGAGGCCGAGTGTCGTTGATCCCCCGGCCCACGCCGCCCATGGCGGATAACCGCGTCCGCCAGTGCCCCGCGACCAGAGCCCTACAAGGCCGGGTCCCGTCCATAATGGAAAGGGACCTGGCTTTTGCCGCGGGGTCTGTCCGTAGCCGTAGCACGCGGACCCCCTCCCCTCCCCCCTCCTGGTGGGTGCGCACAGTCCGCCGGCTGTGGCGCAGGGAAGCAGGGGCCGGAGCGGGCTGGCCCCATTAACGGGGTGTAGCTGATGCGGTGGTACGGCTTGCTGCCGGCCGGTGAACGAGACATACTGGGGACACCGTCGGGCGGGTCGGGTTGGGTCAGATGCCGGATGTCTGGTACTCTCCCGTGTCGATTCCGTAGAGGCTTCGACGAAATGCCGACGCCCCGGTCTCTCGTGTGCTACTCCTTCTTGCTCTACCCCCAAGCACCACCCCCCCTTGCACGATGGAACAGGCGCACGGGGGCTCGCGGGGAAAGGGAGCAGACTCGGCGTCGCTTGCGCCCGGCGTCCAGCCCTCATAACGAAACCCCTCCCTGATTTCCCCCACCCCCCCGGTCTGGTCCGGATGGGATACGGTCGCCCGTACTAAAGCCACGACGCCCCAGACCGCCGCCCCCATTGCGGTATACAGCCCCCGCCGTCGCTCCACCCCCCAAACGTACGGCTTAGCTTCTCATGTTCTCCTTTTCCGGACCAGTGCCGCGGGGCATCAGCTCTCGGCCCCTTTCTTCCTCTTCCGGGGCGGCGTCCGACGACGGCCCACGGCACGCCCAGCAGCTCGAGGCCGGTGCAGCCGCCCGCGGGGCGACAGTGGCCTCCTCGTCGTCGTCGTCGCCGTCGTCGGTCACCGGGTGGCTCTTGGCCGAGGAGGCGGCGCGCGCATGCACGGCGACGACGGCGTGGGGCGAGTAGTGATGATGATGGCGGTGCGTATACACTTGGGACGAGGGGGTTTGGGCGGCGGCGTGGTCGTCAGTCGTAAGCCATTGGAGCACAATGGCGGAGAACAGGACTGTGTGGGAGAGAAGGGAAGTAGGGTCAGCGCTGTGAGACTGGCCACTTGAGAGAGGGAGGGGGCGGGACGACCACTCACTGTCGGCGTTACAGCACAGGAGGCAGACCCAGGCCGCCTCGCCGTTCATGGCCGTCAGGACCGAGAGGTTTCTAGCCGTGTCCGGTCAGCGTTTGTCTCCTCTTGGAGCTTTCGTTGCGTGCAATGCGTGAGGGGTGACGAACGTGACGCTCGAGGCCGTGGTGCTGAGCGCGCCGACAAAGGTGCGCAGGGCCATGGAACGCAAGCGGATGTTGGCCGGCGTCTTTTGTATGTCTTTGAACGTGTACAATTCTGGGTGTCGTCGTCCTCGATCAGCATGGCACCAACAAGAAAAAGAAAAGGAAGGGGGGGGCGGGTGGTTCTTTTTCGGAAGGGGACGAGAGAGGCGCTTACTCTGTAGCGGAAGCAGAAACAAAATGGTGAGATAGACCTGCGAGAGCGTGAGAAAACGGGGGTGACAAAGGGGGGGTTCCACTGGAGGCAAGAGAGGCTTTCATACGTTCACGACCAGGTCGAAGGTGATCAACGGAAGCATGGCCTTCCTCTCCATGCCAATAATACATTGGCCGTCTTCGAGCCGCACAATCCGGCTGCCCCAGAGCGGTTAGAACAAGTCGCGGCGCCCGAGGGCTCGGGCGTAGAGCGCTTACAAGACAAAGTTCAGGATGGCGACGCCGACATATAACGCTGTTCCTTTGGTTGGCGGTCTTTCCAGCAACGCATTGGGTATATCGGGAGGCTGATGACTTACTAAGCATCCCGAACGAGTTGAAGCAATACAGCTTGGACTTGAGCCGGGGTTTGCGGCCATTCCTGACCGTGTGCTGCGAGGGCTCCATCAGAACGAGTATCCTCCCTCGGTCCCCCCCCCCTTCTCGCAGGTACCTATGAAAGAGGGACTTACGGCTTTCTCCACCAGGAAGAGATACACCATGATCTAGCAGGCCTCAGCAAGCGGCAATGCAACCCCTGCCGCGTACACCCCGGCGCGAAGCCTACCTTGGTCGTGATGTAGCACAGCAGGCAGAGCAGGATGGCGCCGTCGCAGACGGCGAGGTTGGCGGTGAAGCCGACGCCGAAGTGGAACATGCTGGTCACGTAGACGAACAGCAAAGAGTCAATGTAGATGGCGAATACGACTTTTGGGGGAGACAAAACCGGAGCGCGCCGCTGTCAGTGACCGACTGGATACGATAGAGGGCGGGAGGGGGCCGGGAAGACGGAGAAGAGAAAGAAGCCTACGCCATAACACGAACGGCAGCCGTCCCCAGTTCTTGACCCGGAGGAACCTCAACGCTGAAAGATCACGCGAACACACGCAGCGAGTTAGCCAGACAAACCTTTTCGCGACACCGCCGCCGGAGCTAGAAACAATAGAGAGGGGAGGGAGATGCCGTACCGATAAAGGCCGACAGGAGCGCCGTGGCCGTGAGGCAGAGGAAGACGCTGGCCAGAGTCCCGGCCATAGGCTCGTTATTACGGGCAGCCGTATCGCGGGGCACCAGCCACAGCCGCCGCACGGCGATTTCGTCGCTGTCGCCGGCACCGCCCGGCCCCGCAGACACCAGAGCCATGATTGGAGGAGGGGACGTATAGGGAACGACGGGGGCGGGGGGGTCAACCGAAGGAAAACTGCCGAAGAAAGCCGCGGGCAGTAGCGTTTCGATCCGTCCCTTTTGTTTTATATTCCCCGACGACAGCGGGTCCCGGGGCTGGCGGGGGGGAAGGGGTGGGATGTTTCCGGCTGGTTCGCGCGCACTCGACCGGGGAAGGGACAGGAGGGGGAGGGAAAGTCGTACGATAGAGGCCCCTCCCCCCAGGCGCAACGACGACGCGCCCTATATACAGACAGCACGCCAGGCGAGTGGCTGCCGGGGCTGGAGCTGGACCTGGTCGTTGCCCGGGCCGCGGCACAGCGCAGCTGAAAAAAGAAAAGGGCCCAGGGAAAGAAAACAAGACCAAACGCCACGGGCGGGCGGGAAAGCAACAACACCCTGGCCATGCGGCCGTAACCTCTTCCTCCACCTTGGGAGTCGAAACCACGCATTCCCGCCCATCGGCCTCTGTGTATGGGCGCGGCAGACATGTCCCGGGCTAGCGACGGCACGGCTGAACGTCTTTTGCGCCCGGGGTGTGCGCCATTGGTTCGGTCGTCGATGCGAGGGCGAGGGATAGCGGAGGGGCGCGTGGAAAAAGAATGGAGGAGGGTCGAGTCCCGGTGGTGAGGCGTCCGCCCGCCGGTGAGACAATTGTCGCCCTCTTCCACCTGCTGGCGGGGGAGGGGGGAGGGGGGAGGGGACGGCTAACAGCCCCCCGTATTACGCCACATGTGAGCAAGACCGTGATCATCGTTGGATGGCCAGAGGGAAGGGAGGGGTTTCGCGGGAGGAACCACATCTTCTGGTGCGAAGGTGGGACGGCCGGATTAAGAGGAGAGATGCGGTCGGGTCTGTCTTGTCTTCCCTGCGCTGCCGAGCGTTCGTCCCTTGCATGCGATAGGCAATCGTGCACATCATGACGAAGCGGCCCGGGAGGAAAGCGGGGGAAAATGCAACCCGGCGTACCAGTTCCTCGGGTGAGACCCAACCCTGTTCGTGCATACATTAGATATGGGATCATGGAATGCACGTATATATTAGGTAGGTACTTAGGTACCTTCATAGGAACAGTTCAGGGGATCCCCGGCTGATCTTGCCGTTACATTTGCCGTTACATAGATCCCATCTTACATTGGATCCCATCGGACCACCTTGAGCCAGCCAGCCAGGAGATAGTCAGTCCGGCAGTACCATGGGATCTCACCCGTTCTCATCATTCTTTTCTAGGTGCCTCTCACCCAATGACATTTCACATCACCTAGGGCCCGAATTTAGAAACCCCCCGGCCGTCCCGTCCCGCACTACCAAATCGCGTGGCTTATCCTGCCGTCTACCGAGGTCACCCAGAGCCAGATATAGATGGAAGCGGACGTGCGGACATGCGGCCCCAAGTGCGGGACTGGAGGCTAGGCAGGTCCTTACATACCATAGGTACCTCTCAAGCTACCTAGCGTCAACGGCGAGTTCGGGCTAGGTCGCTTCCCATGTAATGGGCCAGACCAGGAGACTTCTTCTTTCTTGTGGCGGTGGATCACGCCTGAATAACGGGCGCTGGGCGACAGCGCCTGTTGCTCGGCGTGTGGAGCGCATGTTCAATTGGATGGGGATAACACCGTGGACATCTCGGATACGTTCTGGCTACCTCTGTAGAATCCCAGCCAGGGTACATGATTTCGTACCCAAAGCTCCATGACTTTGTCAAGTCCGCCACTTCCCAAGTTCTGACAGCCTTCGTGACGGAAATGGATGGCAGACCTCCAGTTAGCACTACGCGGCTACATGTCGCCAGGCTGTGCCCTTCGTGTTATGCGCTATCACCTTCCCCCGGCTACTCTGGGCGCGGCTAGAGAACAGCCCTACGTACTGGATGTTACCATGAGGGTGGGACAATTGTGCAAGAAGGAACGCCCGAATGTTTAGGGGCTCGGTTTCCACCCTACGATCTCGGGGCCATTATGGCAACTGCGCCCCCTCAGGCTAATGAGTGACCACCAAGGATCTCTAAGGAGCGATACAGCCGGCACGAGGCCAAGTATATGTGCAGCGTCGTTGAGGGTAACTGAAAAAGAACCAGGACTTCCCCCCAAATCGAATCCTGTGGCCAGTTCCCAGGCATGGGGAAGGAAGGACAGGGGCCCCGGGACTCTGGCGTCACCCAGACACGTCAACAAATTTGGCCTTGTCCAGCAACGGGATGTCTGAAGTTCAACCTGCTTAACGGCGAGCAGGGTATTGTGAGTCTTCCGCCTTTCTTAGCAAGCTGCTGCTTTCCTCACTGAAATTAGTAAGATATAAATATGCAAGCCTATTTACTTAGTTAAATAAGTACCTACCTACGTATTTAGGTAATTACGTAATATAGTGAGGCTACGCCACCTTCACTGGCAAGAGACGGCAACGCGACCTTCGCAAGTAAGACGCGCGTACACAGATTAAACCGCATCACGCTTCTTTGAATGTACTCGTCACCTAAGATAGATTCTCTTGTTGTTGGCCTCACTATAGCCATAATCTACTGGGGTCACGTAAACATCTGTTGGATATCCGATCCAGCTTATGTCTATAGAAGTCCAGAAGCGGGATTCCTGACCGAACCAGGATACCAACAGAGCAACTACAGCCCGTATCGGAACCAAATCCGGCGCTCTGGAGGATGAAGAGTTTCTTGCCCCACTATCTGCCTCCTTCGCTAAATAAGTACCTAAAGAGGTACGTTGCATAGCAGCAACATTAAAGGACAGGGTTGACACGACCTAGCACCCATGCCATCCACTTTTCGCCCTACCATGGAAAACCATTAGCCAATCTGCCAGGAGTAGGTAGGTAGTCAGGCAAGTTGAATACTTACTTCGTAATGCAATAACCAGCATCGCGGGCGGGCAATGACAACGGCCAAAGTGCAAAGGACCAGTCAGAGGGCCACGTGCCGGGGCAGATGTCCCAACTCATAACAGCTAACATTCCCACAACCCGAGGGGAGCCGGGCGGGACCGGGATCCAAGCCGCCACTTTGTAACGGCAGTGTCGTCTTCATCATGCAATGGCCGCGGAACCTTCTTTCGCAAGAATAGCCAAAGGGCCAGCCAGCCGACCCACGACTAGGCCGGATCCCTAATTACAACGAGTCAGCAAAGCAGAAAATTCCGAAATACGGTAGGAAACCTATCACTTCTTGGCAAAAGGTCGGTCTAAACTGCCTACGTATACCGATTCCACGTGCAAAAAGGTCGCTTACTTATCCCCCCCTTTTCCCTCCGTTAAGAGTCCAGAGTTCCAGTAACGAAACCGTGGGTGTCTTAGAGTGAAGGAGGAAGGGGACAAGAACAAACGACGGCGAAATGCCGTAAGCCGCAGGTTAGAAATCCTTTATAATCCGTCTCGTATCGCGTAGACCCTGACCTTCTCCTCGCCGTCTATTCTGCCAGGGACTGACGGCGTACCCGGCCCCGGTGGTTTTTTCCCCCGCTTCCTAGGGGCGGGAAGGTTCCCCAGCCCCAGACAAAGCGCACCCCCACGACAAAAGTTCCCGGGAACACCCTTCCGTCGTCGCCACGCCTCGGAAAGGAAGACGGGAAACGAAAGGGAGAAGAAAGAAAGGGACGAGGTTGACGGGGTGGGGCGCGGGCGCGAGAGGGATGATAATGACGAGGAAAGAAAATATGTAGGTCATCGGATTTTCGGAAAAGGGGAGCCGGATCTACGAAAAACGGGGTGGGCCGCTCTAGCCCCCTCCCCCCGGGGGGCAGGCAAGTTAAAAGAGCACGACGTTGGTTGGCTCTATCTGTATACTAGTTGTACGTAGGGCCACGCGAACGACTCATGGCTTCTTCCCGGCGGCTCCCAATTCCCCTGGATCCGATCGGTGCCATGACACGTTCCCTCCCCTTCGTCTCTAGTTGCCTGCTTCATCTCTCTTCCCCCCTGCCAAGCGCTGGCAGGCACATCCCGTCCACGTACCCGAGCCTTCCCCGCCTCTCCCCCCGGTCGCCGGACTATCGGATGGCCGCTTCGCTCGTGGGAATCTTTGGCGGATGGCGAACCACTATAGGTAGAAGAGGGGAGGTTTTAAAGTTGACGCTGTCTTCCCCCGGTGAGTTATGTTGGGCCTACGCATCACTAGCAACCCAAGAATGGAACTTCCACACGCCCCCTTTTATTTCTTTCTTCTGCCGTCGGCCACTTGTGCGATCGGACCTGCCCCCGAGCCACCCACTCTCCTATTTCCGGGGAGTGCGGACCATCGCTCGCCCGTCGCCAGCCCATTATCGGATGCATCACCTTGCCAACCCGATGGGATCTAAGGTTGCATGTCCGTTCGCGGCCACCCCGCCGGCGCTACCACCTTGTTCATTTCGAGACGCTCTGTGGCAGGGAGGGCATGGAAGAAAATGTCATCAGCGGCCCTCCACCGACCTCTCTCCACCCGCTTTGCGATCGGCCCCTTTTTTTGTCCTTCAGTATGTAACTGCCGATTGGCTGCTGGGGAACGATCGACCACTTTTGCCCTCTCGATTCGGCAATTTGTTCGGCTTCCCCCCCGGGGGGGGGGGGGGATTATCTGAGCGCACACATCCCCTCGCCCTTTTTTTCTGGGGCCTGAAGGAAGGAGGCTCGGGGGCGACTTATTCGCCAGTTCTGGCCAGGCGCTTTGTCTCCTCGAGGGGTCCCCCCCCAGCCCCCCTGTCGAATCGCGTGGGGGGAGAGGGAGAAAGACTAGCCCCGTTGCCAGGAACCCGGTTCGCCGCGCCATGCATCGCCGGGTTCCAATCTCTTGGGCACGACAGCGCGTAGATCTGGCCGATTCTTTCCCGCTCAGAAATCACAATGACTTATGCTCGATGGGGGTGGGCCGGGAGCGGGAAGGAAGTGGGCGTGTTTTATGTAAATGGGGAACAAGTGTGGAAAATTGGCTAGATCTACGGCCTTACGACCGGGAATTTGAGACGAACTCTGGTTTGGGAAATCCCGTCGTACGTACCTGCGTCCGAGCCCGTCCGCTCCCTTCCGCATGCGCGCGTCTTGCCTCGATCCTTGGCCCTATATACGTCAGGAGTCCGCCGTCGTTCTCGTCCCCCGCCTCCCCCCTTCCCCCCCGGGGGCCGCCTGGAAGGGCCGGTTCAGGGTCTTTTCTGAATCATTTTTGGGTACCCTCCTCTGCTTGTTTTTCGTCGTCGTCCCTTTCCTGAAAGCCATGAGAGGTTTCCTTCCCGTCCTCTGGCTGGCGTTGGCCCTCCTCGCCGGCCGGAGCGCCGCCAAAATTTCCACGGCGGACCAGTTCGCCCTCCTCGGCCAACTCCCGGAGTGCGCTGTATGTGACGCCGTCCTCCTCTCCCTTCGGTATCCGGCCATGAAGACTTCGGTTGTTGACACACTCCGACACAGATAGCGTGTCTTTCGGGCGCTGCTCAGGAGTCACCCTGCGGCTATACCGAATTCGACTGCCAGTGCGGCGATGATCGTTTTAAGGAGACGGCCGAAGCCTGTGTGATGCGCAGCTGCACTATGATCCAGGCATTGCGTGAGAATTCCCAACATCTCCCGCCCTGAATATGGCTGACGCATTGATGGCCACCGCAGTGACCAAGAACACCACGCAGACCATGTGCGACGAGCCGGTGCGGAACAAGTCGTTCGAGTACAAGATGGTCTCCACGGCCATGATGACGGTGGCCTGCGCGACCGTGGCGACCCGGCTCCTCTACAAATTCTTCGCGCAGGTGGGCCTCGGCCTCGACGACTGGTTTCTCGTCGTGGTCCTGCTCTGCTGCGTGCCGTCGGCCGTCATCAACAGCGTCATGATGGCCGACCAGGGCCTGGGCCGCGACATCTGGACCCTGACGCCGGCCCAGATCACGCAGTTCGCGACGGGCTTCTGGGCCATCACCCTGCTCTACTTCACCGAGGTCTTCGTCCTCAAGCTCTGCCTGCTCTTCTTCTACCTACGCATCTTCCCCACGCGCGGCATGCGCCTCCTGCTCTGGGCCACCATCGTCGTCGACGCGCTGTACGGCGTCGCCTTCGTCCTGGTGGCCGTGTTCCAGTGCAGGCCCATCAGCGACAACTGGCTCGGCTGGAAGGCGGGGGGGGAGAAGGGCGGCAACTGCGCCGACCGAAGCGCCATCGCCTGGACGCACGCGGCCGTCAGTATCGTGTTGGACGTCTGGATGCTACTGCTGCCTATATCGGGCTTGCGGAAGCTGAACATGCACTGGCAGAAGAAGCTCGCGGTCGCGCTCATGTTCGCCGTCGGCACGCTGACGACCATCATCAGTATCGTGCGGCTGCGGTCGCTCCTCCAGTTCAAGGACTCGCAGAACCTCACGTGGGACTACTACGACATGTCCATGTGGTCGTCGGTCGAGGTGACGACGGGCGTCATCTGCGCGTGCATGCCGGCGCTGCGCAAGATGCTCGTGGCCATCTGGCCTAGGATCGACGGCACGCTGCGCCTGCGCAACCCGTTGTATGTGGTGCGCGACACGCCGCTGGGGGGCTCCTCCTCGGGCGGCCCGTCCAAGAAGGAGGGCTCGACGGCGCAGCACTCGGCGGCCGCGAGGAGCAAGGGCAGCGGCGGCGGGCTGACTGAGTCCCGCTCCGTGTTCCTCTCCAAGGCCGACCGCGACCACCACGATATCGAGCTGGACGACGTCGAGCGCCTTGTCGGGCACGCCGACGCTGCGTCCCTGTCCGTACGTACCAACCACTCGCGGGAAGGCGTCGAGGACGAGCGCCCCGTGACGCATTATGTGCCATGACGACCTCTGCTATCCAAAGAAACTGGGTAGGATTCCAAAGGTTGGAAGACAGCCGAGCGGGAATAAAAGGGCTTTCCTTGGAACGCTGTGCGCCTATTGCTCTATATCAGCAAGGCTGTTAGGAAGTATAAACCACTTCACAATGAGGATTATTGTTCACCATTTAGTATGACGAGCTGCGTTGTGCGACGCAGGTTACAGCAGCCCCCAGCCGAACAAAATGCAAAGGGGAGGCGCCTTTGTTCATAGCGCTTCTTCGCAAAACCGCCACTCTCCCACCAAGTACTGGAGATGGCAACCAAGGAGGCGGTCGCCGGCCGACATATGGACTTGGGGGGCCGGCGGAGGCGGTGCCCACCTGACGATACCGAGGCATCCACATAACGCACCGACCGGGATGGATTCCATATCGGTTGAGCACGACCTGCATACGGCGTAGTCCGCCGCACTCACGGGTTGGCCAAGGAATCTCGGCCTCTTCCGAACGCGCCGGCGGGCAAAAACACAAACCCCCGACGGAAGGGGAGGGAGGGCTCGACGACTGCGCCCAGCCACGGAAGGAGAGAAGACGTAAGCCTCGGTGGCGTCAGATGCTGCGGTCACGGTTCCCTGCCGCGTACCCATGCAGCCCGTCTACCCTCCATCTTTGCTTTGTTGCTGATGCCTGGACCCCGGGGGGGGGGGGGGGGAACGCGGGGAAGAGGCTATTTTCTGACGGGGGAGGTGGCGGGGGATGGAGGGTACAAAAAGCTCGTTTCCCCAGAAAGGATATTCTTCTTCCTATGGGAGGTTGCCCGACCTGAGCCTGGAGCCTGTGTGGGGGACAAATGTGTGTTTGGCAGGTGATAACACCGAAAGAAAGAAAGAAAAAAAAGGTTATCGGAATCCCCGGATTAGAGGGGGGTGAGATCGCCGACGGTCGAGAATCTGCCCCCCCCCCCCGCCCCCATTTTCGCTGTCACTGTCCTATCTTGGGTCTTTTTCGTTCTTCGCCGGCGGCATCTTCCTCTTCTTCAACGATGTTCTCGGCTCTGAAGGGTCCAGGATTGTCGATGTGTCCTTTGCATCCATGCCTCCTCCTCCAATTGCCCATGTCCACTATCACCCCCCCATAGAAACACCAACTTTGCCCCGCTTTTCCCGGCGGGCGCCCATGCATCGATTTTTTTTGGCTTTTCGTTCCCGCTTTGTCGGGCCTGCCCAAGAAAGGCAATCCATCAATCCCCATGGATCCTTGGAGAGGATCAAAGTCCTATTTCGGATGACGGGTTCGTATACTGGGATATTAATAACCCGCTCTGACTCTTTCTTTAGTAACATACGGGCCCTCTCCTCGTCTCTTACTCAATAGGTACCCTCCGTCGCGGATGCGGGTAACACCGCACCCCCCCGCCTGTGCAGAACCGTTGACATCCAACACGAGTTCTAAGCAGTCCCATAACAGTAATCGCGAGGTGTGCCCCTGTAGGGAAAGAGGGGCGAGGGGACGACAGTATTTGATCTAGGCCCCTACCTACTTAAGTAAGTAAGTACTTAGGTAGGTACTTTAGGCACATAAGTAAGCACCACGTTACATACGGCCTTTTGGCCTCCCGCCTATTTTTTTTTTCAGGTGGTCAACGGTGAACGGTGAAGCCGGGGGTGGACGCTTACGTACTTCTACTTCTTAACGGTCGGTCGCGGCCGTTTTGGGGGGAGGGTTTAGTTTTCCAGACGGTGCCAGGTGGGGTACGTACTGCGCAACACGAGAAGGTCTCCCCAAAGAGGTAAAAAAGATACTTATATACAAACGCAAGTACCTTTTTGCCTAGGAGGAGGTACCTAAAGAGGTAGGTAGGCTGAGTAAACATCCAACTGGATCCCTCTCTCTCTCCTCCAGTCGAGGGCGTACGTATAGATGGATGCCCGAATGGATGGGATGGCTTGGTAATACAAATATCGCCAAGCCGGCCAGAACACACTGCCCAGCCAGCCCAGCCAACCCAAGGGAGGAAGGGAGGAGGAGGGTAGGTAGATATTCCCGTCACCGGCGCAGGCAGAAGAGAGCAAAACAGCGCGATCGAAACGGTCTAGAATCAATCCCCCCAACGTCCAAGGCCCCAAAGCCCATGCATGCATGCATATGCCCTTTTCCTTCGCGCTCGCCGATAGGGAACCCTGCAAATTAGCCCAGTGGGGTTTACATAAGCATTGGAAGCTACCGTTACATGTCGTCGCAGAGGGAGGTAGTACTATCTTCCCGGGGTCTCGCGCGCGCACACACACACACACACACGCACGCACGCACGCTCTCCCTCACTCGGCCGATCCGTCGGCGCCGCGGAAAAGCGAGCGAGCGCGAGAGAGAGTGTGAGGCAGAGGGGTGGGCAGCCCATTCATTCATCCATGCATGCATACATGCATGCATGCAGGGCGGACGGACGGACGGACGGGGCTGACACCAAGCCTCGAGAAAGAAAAGAAGGAAGAAGGGGGGGGAAACAAACCACGCAGATCCCGTCCAACCCCGAATGTCATTTTTATTTCTGACATGCAACAGCCGAAAAGACAAGGGGAGGGTGGCGGTATCTACCGATACCAGACCCGGGCGCAAGGCACACACAGACACACACACACATCAATCGGGCAACATCGGAAGGGGAGGGACGGAGGCGTAACATCCCCCGTCCCTCCCCTCGCCCATCACGTCACCCTGAGACAAGGCATCATTTGAGACGGGCGGCCAAATCCCGGAACGCGGGGTGGCCAATCTTTTTTAGAGAGGGGGGGGCGGAGGACTTTTTGTTTCTCACAGATCGACGGAGTCCCCGAACCCCGACGTCGTCACTCGTCACTGGGGCCGGGGCCATCGGACATTCGACATCATAGGGGACGAAAAGGCTCAGAAAACGGTTTCGGGGCTATTGCAGTTTCTAATGTACTGTACTCGACGGGTGATGCATTCCCGTCATCACGCGGGCTCCGACAAGTCAGACCAGTGAGCGCTGTTGGAGTCTTCATCTTCTTCTTGCCATTCATTCGTTTCCCTAAACCTATGAATTTAAACCCAATACCCAAGTCCCGGGAGACCCCGCAAAAACTCCCCTCCTGCCCGTGTCCGCCTCAGTGCATTCTCGTGCCTGCTGCTGTAAAACTCCGTATCGTACCCCCACCGCGTGCCATGTCGATAGGACCAGAAGCGCCGTCTTTCCCATCCCGTCCGTAGCCAACACCACGCATGTTTCCTATACCCCGTGTAGATGCAGTCCCGTAGATGTCCGTATGATAATAACGGCAAAGGAGGAATGAAAGAAAAAAAAAACATTAGAACGCCGTGGGAGGTAACCGGTGGGTGAGCATGATTGCTCATAAGCCTCTCCCTTCTAGGAAAGCATGCTTGGTCTTCTTTCTCCCTCTCTTGTTTTGGTTTCCAAAAAAACGTTGGATAAAAATAAGCCGCGCCCGTAAACTCCGTGCTGGTAAATGCTTTGGTTGTTGCCGTTTCAAAATCCACACCCACTATGCCGTAACACTGCTGTCGAAGAGGCGTCCCCACATGCTACGCCCCGTGCGGGCGCGCTTCGTCTTGCCGTAGTGGCCGCCCTGGAGCTCGCGGAGCTGCTCGGGGCTGATCTCGTAGGGCAGCAGCATCTTGCCGCCGCCGTCCTTGCGCCCGGCATGCACAGCCGGCTGTGGCATGTCCAGGACCACCTGCACCGGCGACTCGTGCAGGTCGCCCGCGTAGACGTAAGGGTCCTCGCGCTCCGACAGCGGCGTGCTGGAACGCGAGTGCTGGCGTGAGGAGATGGACGAGGCGTGCGAGCTGGCCGAGCTGGCCGACGAGCTGTACGAGAGACCGGGCGGGGTGCTGGGGTCCTGCACCATGCGGATCGTGTCGGCGGCCGACGGCTCCAGGCGGTGCGTCGACCGCGAGCTGCCCCGCGAGGACGGCGGCGTGGGGTACCGGGCGGCGGCGGCCCAGCGCTCGGCCTCCTCCTGCTGCCGCAGCGCCTCCTCCATCTTGCGCTGCATGCGGCGCGCGTGCTTGGCCTCGATGTCGGCGCGGACCGGCGCCAGGAAGGGGTCCAGTTCCCGGTAGAGGTCCTGCTCCGTGATCCTCAGGTCCCACTCCAGCAGGAAGAGGAGCTGCTTCTCCATCAGGTTGACCTCGGTCCGGGTGAAGCCGAAGCTGTAGCCGTCGTTGAGGAAGTGGCTGTAGTTGGCCCAGTGCTTGTTCTTGGGCGAGCTGTCGTTGAGGTACTTGGCGGCAAGGATGAGCGCCGCCAAGAAGATGCGGTGCGTGGTGCAGCGCAGGCCCTTGGCCATGGGCTGGAGGCGCGACTTCAACCGCGTCAGGTAGACCAGCGTCGACATGAGGGTCGGCACCTGCACGTTAGACGACACGACGAGCTGCGTGATGAACTCCTCCAGCGTGGGCAGGCCGCCATCGTGGCAAGGGATCGCCTTGGGCGAGGCGGACCGAACGGGTGCCGGCGCCTGCGCCCGGGGCTGTGCCGGAGGCGGCATCATGTTGGGGTCGCACTGGATGACATCGTAGGCGGCGTCGGCCAGGTACGCGATCATGCCCTTGCTGACGGGCTGGTAGACGAACCGCTCCAGGGCCTGAGCGTTGAGCTTCTCCATCGGTAACCTTGCCATGGGGTCCATTGTGTCGGTGATGTGGTGGTGGTTGGGCGAGGTTGGCGAGGTGGGGAGTGAGGTGTGGTGTAACTCGCCGTGCTAACCGGTACGACTAGCTGTGGAGGGGTAGCCAAGGGAGCGAACGCCAGCAAGATGAATAAACCCCGATGAGGAACAAGAGAAGAGTCCGGGGTAGTGGTGGACAGGTCCGGGTGGGAGGACGACCGGTATTATAGAAGGCGGCGGGGCGGACAGTCGTCGGTACCAGTGGCTTGAGGCGAGGGGTGTGGGTGGGCGTAGTGTCCAAGGAGTGGAGGGGCGGTGGATGTATCACGCGGCGGTGTCTGCCTTTCGGATGAGACTGACTAGCGAGGCGTGATAGGGAGCCTGGCTGGGGGGGGAGGAAAGAGGGGACAGAAAGGCTCCTTATTAGGCTGAGAGGAATGCCAGATCAGATGGTGCGGTTTGATAGTGGAGGGAAAGGCTAGTCCCGCCAGACCCGCTAGGCGACAGGAAAGAAAGAAAAATAAATGAGATGTATTGGATTTGGTTGATTCGCAGGTGCGCAAGGAGGTGACGCCAGTTAGGACGAGGCTGAGCCGGGTAGTCTGGGTAGGGGATGGAGCAGACGAGGGAAACGGGCGAGGTACAGCAACTCGGCAGTACGGGGCGCCAGGATGGCCAGGACCAGCAATCCCAGGTTGGGCTGCGCAGTGCTATCTTGGCTCGGCGGCCGGGATGATCGACACGAAGTGCCTGGACTGGGCTGGCTGGGGGTGGGTGGGTAGGGGTGGTGGAGTGACAACCCTGGATAGTACGTATCGCCGACCCAGAGGCCAAGAGGCGGCGCAGAGACAAGCCGACAGGGGGCGGTGGCGTCCTTTGGCCGTCAGGCAATCCGCTGCGGGGGAGTGGAAGGCAGAGAGAGAGCAGGGGCGGCCGTCAGTCAGGCAGAGGCAGGGAGAGGCGCCGTTGCGATGGAATGAGGATGCACAGGGGGCCCAGTGACGGTGCCGTCCGTCAGGAAAAAGTCAGCCGGTTGGGGGTCCGACAGGGGGGTCTCAGTGTGGTGGCAGGCAGGCAGGCGTGTGGCCGTCGCGAATCGATTGCTGCTCCTCGGGCTGTCTCGATGCGGCTGGCGTGTGTCGCAGGGCAATGACCTGCTGTCTTGTGGGTGGCCTTTGTGTGCGTGACGCTGCAGGGTGACTGACGGACGGGGAGGCAGACACACACAGGCAGACACGACTTGGATGTATTGAACCTAGTTCAGATTGGACTGATTTGCTCTCGCGAGGGGCCTGTCGCAACGGCAAATGACGTTTTGCAGCGCAAGTCGCCAAAAGGAACGACGGCGAGGGCGTATGGCGCAAACGGGTGGATGGCACCGAGCAAGCCCGACTGGGAGCTGGCAAGGCGGTGGAAATGCCCGAGTCTTCAACGACCAGTCGCGGGACAGCAGCTGCACAGGGATACTCCGGTCCGGGGGCGTGCGCGGGTGGTCCAGGGATGGAGGAGAGGAGAAAACAAAAAAAGAAGAAATGGACGAGGTTCGGAATGCCCGGAGCCAGCGGGACAGGCCTGTGTCTGTGGTTGTTCAATCAACCTCGAGCGAAGGGGCAGTTTTCTGGTTTCCCGCAGAGAGCGAAAGCGAGTGACGGGTTTCTGAAACGGGGGGGGGCGCGCGGGCTGCGGGTGCAATGCGCTGCTGCGCGATGCGCGGCGATCGTCACTGTCGGGTCGTGAGTGTGAGTGTGAGTGTGAGTGTGAGTGTTTAGGTCCCGCTGTCACCAAGGGCAGCGCGGAAGCCGGGATACCGTGACCTGGTCGGGCTGGTCTGGTTCTGGTCCTGGTCCTGGTCCTGGTCCTGGTGCTGCCTGGTTCCGGTGGAGCGAGCGACGGGCGACACGATGTTCAGTGGCACCGCGTGGTCGAGGCGGAGTCGCTGGCGTGGTGGGTGTGGGTGGTGGTGGTGTGTGCAACCCGGCTGTCAGGAAAGTACACGGGAATGGCGGCCAAAAGAACGCGCAAGATGTGACGGTGACGATGACGATGACGCTGCGGCGAAAGCGGGACGAAGCGAACGCCCCTGGAAGGATGGATGGATGGAATGCTGCCTAGGAAATGACTACCGCAATTACTACAATTCACGACGTGCAAACGTCGCCGCCGGTGGGACCGGAGAATAGAGAGAAGCCCTGAGAGAGATAGAGAGAGTTTGGCCGGGCGGACGTTGTCGCTGTCGGTTTCGGGGCCGTCGGTCGGAGGGGCACGCGAGGCGCAGCTTCGTTTTCTTTTACCTGCAACGTGCAACGGTGTTTTTTTTTTTGCTGGGGCCGGCGCTGGTTCGGGTAGGTGTTTCCACCTGGGAAAGCTCCAAAGCTGCTGCTGTACTGCTGCTGTTGTTGTTGGCCGCTGTTGTACTTCCGTTGCGGGCACAGCCTGGGCGCAGAGAGAGAACAGGATAGGCCGGGGGCGCGGGCACGCAGGCGATACGTGCGAAGGCCGGGGAATTAAATAAATGAATCGAGAAGAGAATGGACGGGGATGGGGATGGGATGAACAGAGGACTGGCCAGAGTCTCAATGGTTCGTCGCGATGATGCGAAGAGTCTGGCTCTTCGTAATCGGTTTCCGCCGCAAGGTTTGTCGTATCTCCCAACTCCGGACCGCCGCAAAGTAGACAGATGCGAGGCGCGAGGATAATGCTGACTGAGAGAAAGAGAGAGGGAGGGTGGGAGAGCGAGAGTCGTCTAGACTCGACAGGAAATGGCGATGCTGTAGGCAGGGCTGGCTTTTCCGCTTTCTCGAACGTGCCCGCCGTATCTTCATATATCCCCTTCTCCCCGTCGCCACGGCGGTTACATAACCCCAGGCCGTTACGGCAGCCTGTAACCATACATTGCGCGTAGGCAAGAGATGCCCGGATATGGGATACCAACACAACACGCACACACGCACACACGCACACACACACACACACATCATCCTCACGCCCCTCCCCTGCAGCCAGCACTGCCAGGTTGCCCGTCTGGCGGACATGGCGCGAACCAGGATTGGCGCCCCCCAGCCCGTCTTTGCCCGTCATCCACTCGATCACCACGTCCGGCGATGGGATGCGATGCGCTTCAGGGAACAGGCGCTCGAGGCCACTGGCGTCCCCGTCGCCGTTTCTGGGGGAGGGCGCGTCCAGGCTGAGAGAGAGTCTGGGCGCGCTCGCCCCCTCCAACGGCCCCTACGGGACGGCGGGATTGCTAAGTACTGGCCACTGCAGGCCCCCCTACAGGCCTACAGGCCCTGGGGGGCCGGCAGCCGACCGGCCTGTGCTCGACGTGAATGGCTGTCGGCCGGGCGGGAAGCCTTTCTTCGCTGGGCGCCGCATAAGGCCCTAGATGAGCCAGGCAGAGGCGCCGGCTTCATTGGCCGTCAGTGGCTCGCGGCCGGCCTGACATGAAACAAAGCGGCCGGGGGGTAGCGTTTTGGCCAAGGGGGGGCCCCGTCCAACCGGCGCTGTTTTCCCTGCCCAGGCGAGCCAGGCCTCAGGGCCTCTCTCTCTCTCCCCCAATCCTCCCTTCTCGCCCCTCGCCCGTTTCCCCTGCGTCTGCCGGCGCCCCCCCAATCAGACGGCGCCAACACGGCCACCACCCACGGCCGCTGCGAAGCCTGGGGGGGCGTCGTTGAAACGAACGCGATCGACGACTGGGCCATGGACCCTGGGGCGGCCCAGGCTGTGCCGCCGCCGCGGCTGCCATACGGTCTTGGCGGCTTTGTTCTGCACATGGCCGTTTCTATCTTTGTGCAGCCCGTCGCCGTCGTCGTCGTCGGCGGCGTCGCGTCGCCTGCCGATCCGCCCTGGTCATCCACTCGAGACGCCGTCTTGGGTGCACCGCGCGGGAGGAGAGACACTGCCCTCCGGGGGCCAATCTGCATATCCCCTGGGATGGCGCGGTTTGACTGGCACGAGGGCCATAGTCAGCGGGAGGCCAGCATCGACTGGAATGCATCGGGCCTGGCCCAGGCCACACCGCTGTTGGCGTCCTGTCTGCTTGTACCCCCAAGGCCCCGTGGCCGAAATGAACCTACAAATGCATCATGTACGTATTATCAGTCGCTATGTATGCCTGCCTTGCGTAGTATGGCAAGCATTGGTCACGCTTCTTCGAGATCCATAGGCCCGTTGAGTCATGGTATCCCACCCCATTCGGCACATGCACCGTAGGCAGGAGGCAGGCAAGAAGCTGGCGCTGGCATCGGGCCCGAACTTTCCTCCCAAGTCCGGAGTGTACGGATGGAGTAAGATTAAGCAAGGTACGATCTCTCTCTCTCTCTCTGTGTGTGTGTGTGTGGTGTGGTGGGAGCCTCCCCTCCCCCCCGTACGTGGGGCAACTTTGTGTGAAACGAAACGACGATGCCCCCTGCAGCTGGCTTCCCGCTGGAGGGATTCTCGATGGGATTGTCGTATTTTCGCTGGGCGGATGCCGGTCGATAGCCGGCTGTCACTAATCTCCATGCCGGCCGTCCCCTCGAGACAGTCATCTCAAGTCCGTGAGGGTTCAGGGCGTCCTGCGACGGACCAAATTACGGGATTCCGCCGCCGGCCGTGTCGCACACGTCGGCCCGGACGTGTTGGCAGCTGCAGACAGGAACAAACGCCCGGGGTGCGACAGGGTCCCTTCCACTTTGAGTTGGACAACGGTGTTCAGAAAGACAGAAAAAAAGACAAACCCCGTGGTGGCTTTTCGATGGCTTCACCCCCCGTGGCTTGGCCATGCTCACCGTCGTCGCTCCCTTGCTTTCTCCGCCCCCTCGCCGACCTGACTCGTTCGCACCTAAGTATTTTGCCGTTCGGGGGAAATGTCGCCCACTCGGCGTGCGCAACAAGCCACGGCGCCGACGGATCCCTCCAGGGGGGGAGCATATCCTCCACACAGCGCTGATGTGCAGCTCGCGATCCCGCATCGTCTTCGGCAATCGTCCCCGGATGGCTGACCTTCGCAGGTAACTAGGTAGCCCCTGGTTCCCTTTCCCCCCCAAGACACGTCCAAGCTTTTCGTCGCGTACTCGCAACGCCCCTGGCCGCTGTTCGACGTGCGGGAGCCGAGACCAAACCAAAGAGAAAGAAAAAAAAAACTCATCCCGACTGGGTGCCGCCGGCCGGAATGCACTCGGCACGTCACGTTGACCATCCATCCCATAAACCCTGTCCAGCCCGTCTGGTGCAGCGGCGTGACTGCGTTGTTCCCTGGGGCCAGATGCCCTTGTCTGCCTCGCCTGCTTGCAAAGACCTAGGTAGCTGGCGGGTGTCCTTGTCACCTCCATCTGCCGTTCCCTCGTGTCAGGCCACTCGCCAGGGAGCTGGTGACTGGCTAGCTGGCTAGCTGGCTGGCTGGCTGGCTGACAAGCAAGCTTGAACCGCATTCCTCGCGCGCGCCCTTGTCAGCCTTGCCCAATCCGGCTATATTGACAATGGGTCCGCCTATATGGATCACCACGACCAACGTGGCGGCCGCCGTCGAGGCTACGCGCGCGGGGGGGGGGAGGACACTGGATCAGCCGAACATCCCTGACCCCTGGCCGCTACGCTCCCAGCCCAGCAAGCCACAATCCGCCTGCTGAGTCCCCTATGCACGTAAGAGCTCATCAGAGTCGACGATAGTGTGTAAATAGATGTTGCCAGCCCATGCGCAGGTTCAGGGGTCTGTCTCTGCATGGGCTCAGCAATCGTCGATCGGCACCACGGCTCTCTGATGGGAGATTGCCCCTCCGCGTAGCCTAGGCCATCGCAGTATCGCCCTATATGCGCCTGTATTATGCCCTGAGGGGAAGCTGGCCAAGCGGGCCAGAAAGGCTGGCCGACGCTGGGGGCTGGGCGGTGTCCGTCCGCAGGCGTACGGGGTGGGCTCGCCGAAGAGGTCATCCCGGCCGGGCGGAGTCCCCCCCCCCCCTCCCCTCTCCTCCAGCGCTTTGTTTGCCAGGAATGCATGAATGCATACCAGCCCGTCGAGACCAGCCTCTTTTCTGCGCATTTCTGCATCGATGCCTCTCGTCCGACCGTGTGGCCGGCCCAGGGACCGTGCCATTGGGCTCTCGGATCTCACCGCCACCGGCTGGCCATGGCCTCGCTGCCTCTGCCCCAGGAAATTCCTGCGCCCGGCCGCCATATACACCAACCAGCTGTACCGAGCCAAGGCCCGTCCGCCGCCGTCGTCCCCCTCGTCGGATCTTTTCCGTCCTCGGCGGGGGAGTACCGGGTACCGTGGCAGGAGCCCATGCGAGACCGACACACATCACACACACATACACACACTTACAACGCACGCAGCCAAGCAGCCCACGGGCACATCATGTGCGCGCATCCACGCGCCCCCCCATTACTTACCAACCGCGCTCAACCTCCCAACCAGTTTGCCTGCCTGCCCGCCAACCAGCGTAGTTCCCTCGCAGGCCCGCGACCGACTAGGCCGTATGCGGCGGCCCACACAGCACGCCATACATGCGCTGCTGTATCGGAGGTCGCGATGCGTCGGACGGCTAATGCTATCGTAGAAGAATGCGCTCCCCATGTGTGTGTGGGTAGTGTGGGCGCGCCGGCGCAGGCCCATTGGCTGCGGCAGCCTCAGCACGAAACGTCCCAAGTGTAGGTCGGGCAGGCCAGGCGTGCCAGGCCTTTGACGCCCGAGGTCCAATGACGCTGTTCGTCGCGAGTCGATCCAACCCCCTCCTCTCGTTACTGCGTGTGTATCTTTGCCCTTCCTGCCGCGTGTGTGGCTGAAGCCGGTTTCCTCTAGAGTCAGCTCGGCCAGTCGGAGCCCAGCCCCAAGGTAAGTACCCAAGTACTTACATACTTGCGAGGCCTCTCTCTCTCTCTCTATGGGCCGGAGAAACGCGGCCACCGCACCAGCACGGCACGCCTTTCGGTAGCATGAACGGACAGCGCGACGAGGGGGCCAAAAAAGAAAGCATACGAGCGCATGCAATTACCATTTCCGGGGTTGCTTGCAGCATCACGCACACACACACAAGCTGGCCGACAGGGGGGGCGGCTTTTGCATCTTGACACGAGTCCCTGCAGTAGCAGAAGCAGCCAGCAGCGAACAAAAGAAGCCGGGGCTGGCGGGTTGGTAATAAGTCGGTCGGCAATCTCGCCACGACCTCTACACAGTACGCAACGTGACCCCCCGCCAGACCGCCATGCCCATCAATGGCCCTTTTTCTTATTCTTCTCTCTTGTGCCTGGGCGCACGACGGGCTGCTGAACTCTGTGGCCCGAGCCGCACCATGGGAGGTCTTCCGGTGGTGGCGCGGGCCACAGCCTCTGCAGCAGCGAACCAGAAGCCGGGCTCCCGACAGAACGGCCGTCTGCCCACCCGCCACATCTGCCCACCGCAACAACCGTGATGCCCCCAAGTCGGTGAAAAAAAAGGACGGGTTGGAGGGTATGTAGAGAGGGGGAGGGGGCAGGAGGCTCGGAAGGTGCCAATTAGGTTTTGCCCCGCGAGTAGCGCGAACAACCAACCGAGGGGTCGGCCACACGAGACGGTCGAGACGGTGAGGCCATAGCTTGCGAACACACACACACACACACAAAGGTGGTATGGAGATTCCATCACAGCTCCTCCAGCAGCTCGAGTGGATCGCTCCTCTCGTCAGCTCGTCATCGTTCGGGCCGCCGCCAAGCCAAGGCTAGCACCTTGTAGCTGTACAACCCTGAACATAGCCAACTCGACGATATGGACGTGCGGTGTGTCATGGGCAAGCGACCCAAGCCGATCCGGATGGTTGGCTCTCCCTCTCTTTCCCGTTTCCCGCTCGCTCTCTCCCTGTCATGGAAGGCTGGCTACCAGGGCTCTTTTCCCACCTCGGCTGCCCGCGGCGTTTTTCCATGGAGGATGGCGGGCACGGCGGGGGGTCCGATACACACGTAACACCGCGTCTCCGATGGCCCACGGACGTTGCCCGTTTGGTTTTGTCAGCGAGTGTTTCCTCTCGGTCCCAAAGCGGGCGGCGGCACCGGCCTTCCCGTCCCGAGCGTCCCCCCTTCGCCAACTGAATCAGGGCGCGGCTCCCCGGAGAAGACTTTCCAGGGTGTCTTTTTGGCCGAGGGGCACCGCCACATTTCAGAGGCCGCCACTGGGGCCACTGGCGAGACTGGGTAGCATCAATGGTGTGGCTTGTTATCGCCGCTTTGTTTGGGTCTCCACCCTCCCGACGATCCTTGACCCCTGACTCTCCAGCCTCTGCTTCCTTCCCCCCCAATCGCCAGCCCGATTTCCGTTGCCCAGGGTTTGGCCTGCTGGCCGTCCATGCCCAACCAGAAATCTTTCCGCCGCGCCGATCGGTTTTTTTTGCTTGCGGGGCACGCCCACCCCCAAAGTCCCAGTCATATCCACCCCTCTCCGTCAGGCGGACGGACGGCCGGCCGGCGCCCCTGGGCCCCATTGATGCCAGCTGAACGCCCTGCCTCCTTCTCTTGCTTCACGTATCGCGCGCGTCCAGGTGGGGGCCCCCAGTATCCTCGGAAAGACACAAGGTCGAAAACGCTTGAAGGTGGTTTGACCGTTGTTGTATTTTGCCCCGGTCAGCAGAAGCCGAGAACGGTCTGGCCCCCCCGGTCCACGACGCGGCGCACGTTACCAACAAGCGTATTTTCTTTGGAACTGAATGGCTACGGCTGGTTCTTGGGAAGAGAGGGGTTAGAGGGGCATGTGGAATGCTAAGGCACGATGTCGTCGTCTTAGAAAAAGCGTGGGAGGGGAATGAACCCGTGCCTGCGCTAGCCCGGGCCCCCAGGAAGAGAGAGAGCAGAAAAGAGACTTCTTCGAGAAACGGCGTTTCGAACCAGCACCCAACGGGGCGGACGACGGCGCGTGGGAAGCGAGTCGGGAAAGTCGTCCAAGTTCCTGACTTGCCAAACTCAACTCGTACTCTTGGGAGGGGCCAGACTTTTGCCGACCTTTTCCGGGGGGGGCTACTGCTGCTGCTGAACATTGGTCTCTCCAAAAGTTCTCTCTCTTGATATCTCACCTTAGTCGTTAGCTGGCATCTTAGCTTCGCGCCCGGGGCCGCCCCAGCCGGACTTTTTCGCTTGGTGGCTCGGAACGGACGGGTGGTGCACACGGTGAAGCTCGGACGAGAGAGGGCGGGCGAGACCGGGGGGGGGGGAGGGGTCCAGCAAGCTTCATCATTTGGTTTCTCCATTGCCCGCCGGCGTGGTCAGGTCATGGTAGGCAAACGCCGCCCTCTGTCTCTGTCTATCTTACTTCTTGTTCGTCTCTCAACCACATACGCACACACCACGGGCGGGCACCTATTGCAAGTCCCTCCCCCCTCTAGTGCTGAAACTGGGGACCATCCGGTCGCCTCAAATTCGGGTCTTGGTGTCAAACGGCTAGGCGCTGCCACGGGGCTTACGGGATGGCTTTGCGACAAAGAAGCCGTGTCTTTTTGGTTTTCCTCGCTATCTCGTGTCTCTCTCTCTCTCTCGCCTGCCGGTCGGCCCTTTTTGCCGGCGGGTCCCCTTTTGGGGGTGGAGGGGGCTGCTTGCTTTGCCCTTCCGGTGTCGTGAAGCAGAGCTCTCGCGAGACATACGTCGATGGCGGAACGGTGGCGTTCCACCCATAGCCGCCACTTTGGCTTGCTGCAAAACCCTACCCGCTTCCACCGCATTTGGTTCTTGTCTGGGGCGCGGTGCCGCTCGTCATTTCCGTTCCTGCGTCTGCGTCTTTTCCTCGGGACCCCTAGAATGGAGCAGAGGGGCGAGGGGGGAGAGCGGTGATGACACTTTTGGCAGAAGAGGGAACGGGGGCATCAGGGCCGCAATCTCTTTCCGAGCTCTCTCCGTCGCGGACTCTCCTCTTTCTTCGGGTTGGAACACTACGCCGCCCACTTCTCCCCCCCTCCTCCCCCAGGCCTACCGTCACCTACCGTACGGTTCGCAGGAGAGAGAGCCCGGAAACCGTGGTAAGCAAAGCGGCGCGCCTAGACCCTCCTGCACGACGCAGGAGAAGTCGGGACCCAAGGGTGGGGGCGGACGGTTACCGGCAGCAGCAATCCAGCCGAGCCAGCAGCAGCAGATGTATGTAGCATGTATGGGATGGAAATAGCCGCCGTCGTAGTCTCCCCCGTTTGCTGACGAGAGGGGGAGGGTTCGTATGCGAATTGCACTTGTTTCCCTCCCCGTGTTTCAGCAACCGCAATGAAGATTGGTACATAGGTAAGTACACCTGTACTATGTAGACCCATGGAAGGCTCGCTCCCCTTCACCTTGGGACCCACGGGCTGGTGGGGGGGAAACCCGGCATAGGTAACAACAACACGAACACCAACCTACTTACCCACCTACGCCGGTGAGATTATGCGCGAAGCGCCAGGGGAAGAAGCCCAGGTGGTTTCTGCATCCTCTGCCGAACTCCTCCTCCCGAAACCCGGCGGCGGCTGCTCAGCTGCTCGGTGTGCCAGGGGAGGTTTGTTTGTGTTTCGTGGTAGAGCGCCCACACGAGATGCCCCCCCCAGCAGCGCTTGCCGCGTCCAATCACATGCCGGCGCTTCGCCCGGCTTGGCAGTCCCGCGCGCTTGCACCGTCCAATGAGACGGCACCGCGGCGACTTCCCTCCCCTGTCGCCGCCGCGGCTGCTCACGATCCGAGCAGGGGCTGCCTTTCGCAATGTGTTTCTTTATTTGGCGGCTGCGTCCTTCCTCTCTGGTACCGCCCGGGGGGTCTTGGGGTTTGCTGTCGGGAGGGAAAATAGCCCCCGCGCGCTTGTTTCGGGGTGCGGCTACCCGCCGGGACGCAGGGAGCCGAGACGCCCAGGGGGGAGGGGGCTGGGTCTGGCGGGTAGCCGCTTGGTAATGGTCGCGAGGTGAGCCTTGAGAGGTAGGACAAAACTGGTAGCGCGGCGGGGGGCGAGAGAGAGAGAGCGAGAGAGACAGGTAGGTTGGCATATCCGAGCGAGGGCGGGCTGGGACCTGGAGGGTTCGTGCGGGGGCTCCGATGCCACGATCGGTTCGTGGGTTCCCTCGAACATCTTCCAGCCGACTTGGCGCGCTGCGACTTGCCGATGCCGCCAGGCCCACGAGTTCAGTGCTGGAACCGGTACGTCGTTTGGCGCTCCTCCTTTGTACGCCGGGTGTTTGTATGGCATGTCTTGGTAGAGACAGTACGGGGCGTGGTTGCCCTCGGAGGGGCTGGATAACTGGTCGTTCTTTCTACAACTTGACACAATTGAGACTTACTACTAGGACTTCTGTGGATAGTTTACGTGAGTGAGCGGGTTGGTTTTTGTTGTTCTCCAGTTATCGTATACCGATATTGATATATGTTTCTCTGACGTTCCTGGAAAATGAGTATCGTAAAAACAAATATTTCGGTGAAATTCAAATTAGTCAGTGATATAAACTCAAATCGACGTACGTTAACAAGCCCTATCATGAATCCGATATCCGTCTTATTAGGACGGTTACCGCGAACCTCTAGAGGATACCCTCAGTCCCCCTTATAGATATAGGCTGGGGACCCGACCGCTTGACAAGCCGCAGCCCGATTACAAGTGATTTGCTGGGCGCGGTTTCCAAAGCTCAAGAGGCATTGGAATTGGCTTCCCTGTCAGCTTCCTTGTTTACGTCAGTTCCTCAGGGCCCCGTCGAAGCTTCTCATCGTTTAACAGAGCTCCATGCAAAGCAGCGTCCCTGGCCAGATGGACCCGTTCCCCCGCTCCATTTCGAAATTTCCAACGGGTTTGAAACCGTTCTGCTCGTAGTATCTGAACCTTCGCGTCAGCGCACCAGAAGGCTGAGTGAGTGTTGGGCCACTGTCAGGCCTACTTGACCAAGTTCTTCTCACTGCCGACCCAGGCATCCACATACAGCCGGCGTGTCCCCCGGTCCCGGTACAGCTGCCCAAGGTGCTGCAGCAGAAAGGCGCCGGCGCCCTTGTGGTGCCGCCCCGTCCGGTGGTCCGCGAGCATGACCTCGAGGTACGCGTGCTCCGCCGCCCCCGTCGTCGTCGTCTCCCCCAGCGGGGCGCCGGCAGTCGGCGCCGCCGGGAGCTCCAGATGCGGCTGCGACGCCACGTACGCCGGCACCCAGTCCTCGCGGACGCACGCCAACGCAACCGCCAGCCAGAACCGCCCGACGGCGCCCTCGCGTGCGTGGACGCGGGCCCCCGCCAGCGCGTCCAGGTCGTCGCGGCCGACGTCGGCCTCGGCGATGAAGATGCGCACGCGCTCGCCGTTGCCGCCGCCGCCGCCGCCGCGCCGATAGGCCTCGGCCTGTTCGACCGACTCGCGCGTCTCCTGCAGGAAGCCGTCCCTGTGGGAGAAAGGCACGGCCCCCCACATGTCGCCGCTTCCTACGGCGGCCAGGTGCGGCAGCGTGGAGTCGAAGGCGCCGACCATGAAGTCGACGTCGTCGGGCGATGTGCCGGCATCTCGGATGTTGTAGGAAGGCTTCGCTGACATTACCTAATCGTCGCCGATCCCGAAGTGGCGTGGTGGGAAAAAGTAGAGAGGGGTCAAGTAACTCGGCCAGGAAATGTCCTCCGGATAAGAAACGATACCAGGCCATGGCTTGGCGTACCCAAACCGAGGCGACCGTGTCATCCCGACTGGCAGGGATGACGTGTAAGGTCTGCTTAGGTAAAAAAAACACCCAGAAATGGAAAAGGGAGGGGAGTATAGCAGTTGTGAGGATCTTATACAGGGAAAACAAGTCATGGCATTTGGTATCGAAGGAATAAACTCGCGTCTGCTCGCGTCCCAAAGACGTCCACGCATTAACCGGCCGTACTGGGTTGCAGAAAACAGAGATGATGTACAATAGCGGCAGCTATTCCTATCCACACTTTAAAACCGAACGGGGTATCGCGGCGGGTGGAATTTCGTCCAGATGATTACCGTCTGTGTTGAACTGAGGTCTGTCTTATGTGAGGCGGTTAGAATCCTTATCATTCTCTTCTATTTGGTCTCTAAGTGGCGGGGAGGAAACTCCCTTTATATACACATATAGGTGTCATCTTAAGGGGATATACTTGTCTTAGGACGTGTGCCAGATCCCCTCCGAACCAACGAGACTGGGGGACACCAGGGTATTTAACGAATACTAAATCTGGTAGTCCACCTTCTCCAGCGAACAGACCGACCGAGTGCCCTTCACCACGCTTGGCATCACTTCTCCGTGGGCTCGGAAATCCTCGGCTCTCCCCCGAAGGCAAAGCCCGGGTGGCCTACCATGAGGCAATACACGGCCACGATGACCATCCTGCAACGAAGCGTCACCTTTGATCAGTACAGGCACCGGTGTGTAGGTATGTCTGGGAAGGGCTCGAGGGGATGGACTCACACGCCCTCCAGGCCGATGAACAATGGCTCGTCTCGGATCAGCTCGCCGCGATACCCGTCACGCAGCTCGACGAGGCGGTAGCAGCAGCGCGTGAGGATGAGGACGAAAGCGGTTCCCATGCCGGCGAAGAAGAGCCGGAGCCGCTTTTGTCGCTGGTTCCACGCTTCGGCGTCACCGCTGCTGCCGCCGTCGCCGTTGGTGTCCTGCGGCGGTCGCTGTTTCGCCGCGCGGTACGTGTCGGAGCGGAAGTAGCGCACGAGGAAGTCGGCAAAAAGGCCGACGAAGGCCGTCATGACCACGACCTGCAGGCTGAGCCCAACCAGGGCCAGGTCCACGCCCGCCTGGCTGGCGCCCGCCGACGCCGTCGACAGCGCGCCGCCCGCCGCTTGGAACACAAGGCAAACGAGGTCGAGTGGGATGAAGATCCAGTACAGGAGAGCGGGCTTGATCCGCGACAGGTCCGGCGCGAGGTACGTGATGCTGCGAGAGGGGAGAGGCCTGTCAGTCGACCACGTGGCGCGACGGCCGAGGATGCGATGTGGAAGGGAGAAGAACAGATGGAACCATCGCAGGGCTGGGTGGGAGGACTCACGTGTTGGCCAGGGTCACGTATATGGCAGCCGAATAGTAGACGGGGCCGCTGGTGACGCAAACTGCTCCCGGAACACAGTCAGTCAGCGACTAGTCCCGCGAAGCTGCCCGCCCGCCCGGGACCCCTCCACCCTCGCCCGACTTTGCCTCCGCCTTCGGCCGGCGACTTACCGATCTGCGCCATGAAAGCGGGGAAGCTGAAAGGGTTGAAGTTGAGAGCGATGCGGCCCGCGTAGCCGGTCACGGCGTTGAGGGCGCCCAGCACCATGGCGGCGGCGAAGAAGGGCGTGCGCCAGCGGCGGCCGAGCCAGGCGTGCACGACGCCCGACACGACGTACAGCGCCAGGAAGACGGCGTTGGCCGCCAGCGACGGCCGGTACCCGTACACGCTGATCTCGACGGGGCAGAGGTCCAGCGTGCAGTTCGCCCCCGGCCCGAATACCTTGATGTAAGGCGGCGGGATAACGGCGCCCGGTGGCAGACGCGGCGGGGCTTCCGACATGGCGTCACGGGGGCTCGAGTCCAACTGGTGGTATAAGAAAAGAAAAGAAAGGGGGCGAGCGGTGAGCGACGTCCTAATGGTACCGCCGCGTGGTGTTGTCCGCAGACTCGGGAGGGGACTGGCCGTAGAAATGAACGGGCGGGTTGTGATTGAGATTGAGATCCTTGGTAGCACAGAAATGAGAAGTCCGCCTGAGTATACACACCATCAGTGCCCGAGAGCTTGACGCCCGTACAAATATACCGCCAGGAAGCCCTGATATCAAGCCTTGAGGCTCCGGCTCCCACCCGAGGTCTTGTCGTCATACAAAGAGGCCAGCCGAAAACTGGCCTGGGTCGGCCATGCGTTTGCCCGAGCCTTCACGGGGCGGAGTCTCGCACTCGCAGTGGCGCCAGCGCGTGATTGGCTGGGCGGCCGTCGAATTAAGCGAGTGCGAGCGCGGGCGGTGTCTCGCCCAGGATGTGAATCCTTCCGAGCCTCCATCCCGCTGCTAGAAGCCACGAGGCAGAGGGGACAGCTGTTGGGCCGCTTGCCTGGTGAGCCAATGCAGGTGAAAAAACGAATGCGACCGGCAGGTACGGGGGTCGGGGAGTTGTAGTAGATTTGGTCGGTTTACGTTAGACAGTGGAATGGCAAGTGGCAGTGAAGGCCGGCCGGCCCCCTTTCCGACGTGGGCTAGCGCTCGTAATCTGACGATACACGAGCATTCACCACCCTCTCTCTTCACTACACGCCATAGCAGCGCAAAAAAAGAAGAAGAAAAAAACCACCTGCACCACAGCTGGTTACCATCCACGTGTGCTGTGAAGGTGACCTGTGCTGGGTGTGGCTGCAAAAGTCGCCAAGTTCACAACATTTTGATTGGAGAGATTGCCGAGTTAGACCAGTATACTCTACTTGTCGATGGCAGTTGTGTCTGGCCCAGTATCTGAAGGGCGCAGACGCTTGGCTCCCGTTTCAAGGCCTCGTAAACTCTCCAGTCATAGGGACAAGAGAGCTGGAGAGCATTGGGACAGTCAACCCAAAGAAAATGATGTATTTATTGTATTGCGATAGTAATCAGGTCACCCACCCATCATGGCTCGAGTGGACGGGGAGCAAAAATGTGTGGCCGCAGAAGAAATCGAACCCCCTTATGGTAGGGTAAGGATATTATAATGATGCTATAATGATACTAGCCCTACCATTACACCAGCCCGGCCTTTTGTTTTTATTAGGAGTCTGTGACTTAATTAAGTATAAGTAGGAGGGAAATGGCATGTGAAAAGCGTATGTCTTGGGGGCTCCCTAGCTAGAGGATGATACGCAAGCTCAACCATTACACCAGCCCGGCCTTCAGTGCTTGTTGGAGGGTAATGAATCCATTCCGTTTTAAATACTGCTGGGTGCTGGATTCCTGGTCTAGAGCAAAAAAGAAAAAACACACACACAAAAAAAAAAAAGAACGGCCGCAGAGGGAATCGAACCCCCTTATGGTAGAGCTAAGGATACTGTAATGATACTGTAATGATACGCAAGCTCAACCATTACACCAGCCCGGCCTTTAGTGCTTGTTGTTGGAGGGTAATGAATCTATTCCGCTCTAAGTACTGCTGAATGCTGGATTTCGGGCCTCAAGCGGGAGAGAAAGGAGTTAGTATAGATATTGGCGCGAGTGGCGGCGACGACGGTGGTAGAAAAGGCTGAACCTTGTGTGCCAATAGCCACTCTCAACCCTGAACTCAATAGAAGTCAGTCAGTTGATCAACATCTTAACACGTGATCAAGAATCATCTAGTTGAGTGAGATGAGCTTCTTACACCGTGCTTCTTACGTTTTGTTGCCATGCACTGTCTGGCACGAGCCCCCCCTATTCTTAAATGGGTGGGCCTTTGTTGGGAGTGAGTGGGCCATTACACGTATGTACATAGGTAGATTAGATCAGGCGGCAACTGGTCCGGGGCAGTCCCATTTGCGACCATACTTCTTCCCGTGCGTTTCTCGTGTAGCCCACAGACGGGGGAAAGTTTTGGCATATCGTCGCCTTGGTCCCAACCCTCTTGCAGTCCACGGTGCCGGCCTCTAGGGGGAGGCAGCGCGTGCCTTGACAGCTGCCAAAAGAACCCAGTCTGTGTACCCAAGACGGGGAGCCAGGGGAAACCTACACCAGGGCGACATGCCGAGTTGCTAATTTAGGGCGGCCAGTACCTTCATGCCAACTGTCAAAGGTAAGATGGCAGCTAGTCCCGCGCGTTGAGTCTCTGTATCGACACCTACAGTGGCTCTTTTCTCGGCGTCGAAAAGTAGTTCCCTTACTTTTACATTATCATACTGCAAGACTTCCCTCGTAGTGCCAATGAAACTGACACACCGCCTATCATCGTGTGCAACGGGACATATCGGTGTTCCTGTTTTGATTGCAATGGAAGTCAGCTCACCGTCGACATATGTTGGCAGCGCCACTGCGGCGATCATAGCAGGGGAGTAGCTCAGGCATGGCGGCCTTCCATCGTAACTATGTATTGAAGACCAGGAAGCAGTTCTGCATGCGTGGTAGTAATGAGCTTTTCCTCAGCCGTTTCCGCACAGGAACACCGAGGCTTACCACGATCGACCTGTTTACTGTGTCATACGCTTGTACAGTGGTCATGAAGAGCGTTAGCACACCTTGTCTTCTGTGCCAATGGCCGTGGGCAAAAGGTGTGCTTACCCCCGGGCCGATAGCTGCTGGAACCCAGGAGATATCCCTTGTGTCCATGCCCTGTACCCAGCCTTTTGACTAGATTTTCAAACCACATAAAGTATTTCAGGGGTCAAAGAGTCTTGCGAAATGAGATCCGTGAGAGACAGAGCACGGCGACCCCTGCCGAGCCGTTGGTGGCTGGGATCCCCAACGCGGGCCGTTGAGAAATCTAAGACAAGGCTAAGACTCCCGCCGCACCCGTTTGGTCTCCAGCCACCATACCCAGAGCCCTGCTCCTCGCCATAGATCCGAATATATAAGGCGCTTCGGGTTTGATAGCAAGATCTCGTGATCGGATCACCAGCACAGCAACAAGAAGCACCCAAATTCCTCTCTTCCCCTCACCTATTCCCAGCCCAGCTCCTCGAACCACCACAATGCAAGCCTTCGTCCTTCTCGCCGTCCTCGCCAGCGCCCTGGGCGCCTCCTCCCACACCGTCATCCCGCGGGGCGACGCCGCCGCCACCTCGCCCTCAGACCAGCTGGCGCGGTTCGACTCGTTCCCCGACGCGTCGTGCAGCACGTCGTCGCGGCGGGGGACGGCGCGCGTGCTGCGCGGCGAGAACAACGCCTGCCGGACGTTCTCGGCCGAGCTCGCCCTCGGTGCCAAGGCCATCCGCATCTCCCCCGCCGCCGCCGCCGAGAACGACAACAACGACGAGGATAAGGCGGACCGTGCCTGGACCGTCGACGTCCACACCCTGCCCTTCTGCATGGGCGACCCCGTCTCCGTCGCCGCCGACGGCGCCTGTCTGCCCGCCCCCGCCGCCGGAACGCACTGGATGTCCTACAAGCTGCGGCTGCAATGAAAAGGGGCGCCTGCGGTTTGGGATTTTGCGGGGCAGGGCTCGGGATGCCGTCACTTCGGCATCACCAAGACACCCTGCACTATAGGTTTTTCGAAATGCCAAAAACAACCTCCAACAATCTGGAATGAATTCGGACAATTATACCCCTGGTGGCTGACGTCACATGATAGAACAAGTTAAGAAGGTAGTGGTGGTTGGAGGCTGAGATCAGCAAGCATTAGATTCCCTTGTGTGGTAGTACAACGGCGAGGTGCCAGGTGGATGGCGGCTACTTTCATGTTTTATAAGCTACCTACCTAACTATCTACCTACCTAGGCATCTTTATCAGCAATGGCACACGTTCTCAGATGATCTTCTTAATGCTTAAGTGGCCATCTGTCATTGGTGCCATCACTGGTTCCTGCTACGCGTACTGCGAAGCCCCTCATGTCCAAATGATAATCTCAGCATGTACGAAGAGACCTTCCAGCTTTCAGCATCCCCTGGGTACTACTGGGGCTACCAGAGGTGTTCAAATTCTGTTCTATCACTTATGCAGGTAAGAGGCGGTGACAGGTTGCCGGACTTGACGGGGATTAACAAAGCATATCTCCAGCATTGCCCCACTGGCCCAGAGTGGTATGCAAGAGGGACGAGCGGGTGGCGTTAACGGACTTAATGAGGACTTGGCGGCGTTAAGTCAGCCTACCTGTCTTATAGGACCACCGGCAGTGATCTAATGAAGCGGAAAGTGGGGGCCAGAAGCTGTGGATGCAATAATACTATCTGAGAACTGGACTGTGTTGAGTCGGCTTCAAGTTTGCCTCTGTACTTGGCCTGCCTATATACAAACCGCGGATACACCACTAGTTTCGAGGTCGTGTTTCCAGGGCCTGTGACTTTCATTCCAATCAGAAGCAGTTGGTTGCACCAAAGGACAAACAAAAAACATGTCTCGACTAGCCCCTGCCCTGCCAGCCGACGACAAGCTCGAAGCGATCGGAGAGAGAACACACGAGGTCCCGAAGGAGAAGGAAAGAGGCTCTGCCGCGTCGAACAATCCGTCCGTTATAACATTCTCGTCCGCCAACGGTGCCGAGAAGTCAGACTCCCCTGAAGACCATGATTTCGTTGCTGAAGAAAAAGGCGTGGATGAGCCAGAGAAAACCGTGGAGTATCCGAAGGGGGTCGAGCTGTTTTCCATCATGCTGGCGCTGGTGCTCAGTATCATTCTCTGCTCCCTGGATACGGTGAGTCCTACCGCTTCGAGCCGAGTCGCCTTTGGCCCACGGCGCCGCACTTCGGTACTGACCTCTCCCAATCCAGACCATCGTCGCGACGGCCGTGCCCAAGATAACCGATCAGTTCGGCCGAATCCAGGACATCTCGTGGTACGGGTCGGCGTATTTCCTGACGCTCGGGGCCTTCCAGTCGCTATGGGGCAAGGTGTACAAGTACTTCCCCCTCAAGGCCAGTTTCCTGGCGTCCATCTTCATCTTCGAGCTGGGCAGCCTGATCAGCGCCGTCGCCCCCAGCTCGACGACGGTGATTGCGGGGCGCGCCATCGCCGGCCTCGGCGCCTCGGGCGTGGCCCCCGGCGTGTACACGATTTCCGCCTTTGCCACGGAGCCCGCCAAACGCGCGACCTACACGGGTTTCATCGGCATGTCCTACGGCGTCGCTGCGGTTGCCGGGCCGCTCATCGGCGGGGCCCTCACGGATGCGGCGAGCTGGCGGTGGTACGTATCGACTTCTTGCTGGACCCGGATCTGAACCTGATATGAGGAAACCCTAGGTGCTTCTATATCAACCTCCCCATCGGTGGCTTGGCCGCTGTCGTCATTCTTCTCACCTTCAAGGCGCCGGCAACCATCAAACGCGTCGATGCTACGCTCAAGGAGAGGCTTCTCCAAATGGACTTTCTGGGGACGATTCTCATCATGGGGGCTTCCCTCACCTTGCTCCTCGCTCTCCAGTATGGCGGAGTGACACATCCGTGGAACTCCGGTGTTGTTATCGGCTTACTCGTCGGTTCCTGTGCCATGATTCTTGCCCTCGTCGTGGCGGAGATATGGCAGGGCGAACGCGCCATGCTAACCCCCCGCCTGGTGCGGCAAAGAACGGTCTGGGTCAACTCGCTGTGGGGGTTCTTCTTCACCGGCGCGTATTTCGTCACGCTCTACTACCTGCCCATCTATTTCCAGAGCATCGACAACCGCAGTCCGGTCGGCTCGGGCGTTGCCAACATTCCGCTCATCGCCCTGTTCAGCGTTGCCACCTTCGCCTCGGGTCGAGCCATCACGAAGACGGGCATTGCCGCTCCTTATCTGGCCGCGAGCTCCGTGATCGTCACGATCGCTGCCGGGCTCATGTACACGCTTGATATCGGGACCTCGAAGGGCAAGTGGGTTGGCTACCAGATCTTGGCGGGCTTCGGATATGGTATGGGCCTTCAAGTGCCACTCATCATCGCGCAAGCTTTCGCCGCGCCCAGCGACATAGCTCCTGTGACAGCGATCATCATCTGTGAGTTGTCTGTCTTTCGTCCTGGCCCAGGATGTCGTCGGTCTCTCATGTGTAGTTGGATCCCCAAGCTGATCGCGTCCCTCGCATAGTCACCCGAACCATCGGCGCCACGTTCCTGATCGCAGCCGCGCAATCCGGCTTCGTCAACCAGCTCGCGTACAGGCTTAGGAGCGCCACCCCGAGTGTCGATCCAGGCCTTGTCACGGCCACCGGCGCCACGACCCTGCGCCGGGTATTTTCCGGGGCCGAGCTGGACGTTGTTCTCCGTGCGTACGCTTGGGGTATCAAGGTTTCTTTCGCAATCGCTATCGCGGCCTGTGGCATCACCGTTGCCATCAGCTTGTGCACCAAGTGGACCAATGTCAATGCGAAGAAACCCAGTGCTTGAGTCAAGTCTCTTGACTATCATAAGTCTTGTATCTCGTGTGCTGCCTCAGAAAATTGTGCGATGGCATCACGAACTCGAGATATACAGGCAGAGCTGACACGGTACCGGACGGGATACTGAAACGCATGTATGGATGTGAACTGTTCGTTAGGCCCTGAGATCCATCAGCAGGAGCCTCGTGCGGCAACACATAGCTAATGGAACCGCGCCTGTTACACCCACGTTTCTGAAAATACAGTTGTTCTAACAGGGACCAAAGAACTCACCACCTGGAAGCTAAGGGTAAAACCAATTGCTACGAGCCACAATCTCTTGTCTTGCAGCGTCCGAAAGGGACAGAAGAATCCCTCCCAAGCCCCTCCCCTCCCCTAATAAAGTCTCAAAGCGATGAGCAAATGAGTTGAGATGGTTTCACGGAGTGGTGAGTTAAGTAGCAAGGAGATTGGTTAAAGAGGAAAGGTCTGTAAATGAGCCTATGGACAGGAATACATAATAGTTGTTGGTCCTAGTCAGTGACCATGTCGTGACTCTTGCGACATTTTAAGCACACAATAATCCTAGATGCTTCTTGGTGCCAGAAGGAAATACGACTAAATGTACTGAAAACGGACTGGGCGTCTTCGTATTCTATGGGCATGGCTCAACAGACGAATCCAGCGACACCTGAGTCCCCTCTCCTCTCGGGTGTTTCCGTCCCCTTAGATATTCCGACCTCTTGTTCCCCTTCGCTTGGGCCCTCCTTCGCAGTCTTGCGGAGGTCCAGAGGTGTTACGCATGCTACCCTGACAGGGCCATCTTATCGCCCAATGACTTATTGGAAGTCCCCCCAGCAAGTATGTGGTGCCACGGAGCCGCACGCAGTCTGGTTATCACCGGAGTGCTGGTGGTACCGTACGGCGTTCCCCATCTCATATCATTTGCGATAGTGCTCTTGCGACACCCCCGCGCATCGACGTACCTCGGCCCAGCGACGAGAACAGTTTCTTATCATGGCCAAGAATCCCAACTCGGTATATGCGGACGAGAGAGCCGAGGCTCGACTGGGGAAGGGCGAGGGATGAAGGTGAAGGTGGAAAAGAAACCATGCCTTTTTCAGCCGCAGGGGCTTTGATTGGACGGACGGGGGGGCATCAACGACGAAGGGAACGCTTGCCCGTCTGATAGCAGGAGGGTGAACGCCGATCATGTGGTCAATGGGGAAACAGACCAGCAATACCAAGAGGTTCGGGGCCTGGGCACGTTTCCCCCTGATTGGCCCAAGCCGCCCGGCCATACGCATTGATCAGCGCGCGGCGGAGCCTCGGGTGAGGGCAGGGGACAGTCGAAACAGAACAGACGAGAGTTTGCGAAGGTGAATTGGCCAGCCGACGGAGAATTTAGCCGCGGCGGTCAGCACCATACCACGCGGGGAGGGGGGGGGGGTTTCCTCTGTGGTCCGACCCGTGTGACAGATCTTCAGGGAAGGGGGGGCGCAGCCGCCGTCGCGGACGATGCGGCGGGTCTTTCAGCTCCGAGGGCCCCCCTCAGGTGAACGGGGCCGTTCGGGGTCTCGGGCGCGCGCAAAGGCCGCATACGAGACCGGGCACGGGTTCTGCGAGCGGAGCCTTTGTTTTCTGGTGTCGGGGGGGCCGAAGCCACTCGGCCTCGTGGTGGTTTGGTGTCTTTTGCAGGCCCGCCCGGACAAAAAGGCGTGTGTTCCCCCCAACCACAGCCGTCGGGTCCCGGGGCATCGTGATGCGGGGAGGGGGTTGCAGGTCCTCGGCGGGGGGCGACACGATAGGCGACACGATAGGCGACACGATAGGCGACACGATAGGCGACACGATAGGCGACATCGTTCCGCATCGGAGAATAAAAAAGAAGAAGAAGAAGAAAAGAACAAGGAATAGCCAAGAAAGGATGAACCGAGCAAGCGTGAGACCAAAACAGGGGGTTCGTGGCTGAGGTGGGTGGTGGTGACGCCTGCCCGTGCGTGAGTCCCCACCGTTTCGGAACCCGATCCGATCCCGTTCAAAAAAGGGCCCGAGATGAAACAAGACAAGCGTCTTCCGCACGAGTCTCCCATCCCGACCGCATGATTGTTCTTCTGACGTTTCAGTCCCCATTCGTCCAAACCCTTCTGGGTAGTCGTTGCGGCTCTTGTGGGCGCGTCCGTCTCCCCCATTTGACACAGCGGTACTCTATCGAGACGACGGATCCCACAACTGGGCCGGACAAGTGGTGGAGAGATGAGAGAGGGAGGGGGGCCGCCCAGAGGACGGCCCCCTTCCAGAACATAGCGTCGTGATCGATTGCCTTATATGGTCATGGCCGCGGGCCGAACATGGTCAAACAGCGATGCCCCCCCGTCCCCTCCCCGCGACGGGCCGCTTGGCGGGGGACGTGGATGGTGAATTCGGCGGTGACCGTTGGCATGGCGTCCTTTTTCTTTCTTTTACTCCCTTGTGTAAGTATCATCGCGGCGTCCGGACGAGCCGCGGCATTTGGATGCGAGTTTGTATAAGAACCTAGGCGTTCGTCCCTCGTCCCAACCGTTCTGTTCCATCCGGTATCCAGCAGCAGCAGCAGATCCAGGCAGATCTCCCCGTTCCCGCACACTCACTAAGCTCCGTTCTCGTCCGATCGCTTTCCTCCGTTCTTTTTTATACTTTGCTTCTCTCGAGATATCCCATCTTTTTTACCGCCAAGATGCAGGCCCGCCTCCTCACCACCGCCCTCCTCGCCAGCGCCGCGAGCCTCGTCAGCGCCGTACCTGTTGAGCAGGTACGCAAGCTGGACGTGCGCCAACTGGCCAGCTCCGACGACCTGAAGGATGGAAAGTGTGCTGGCAACGTTTTCATCTTTGCGCGCGGCTCCACCGAGGTTGGCAACATGGTATGTGCTTATCCACGTGGTGTTCTTCTCCTACCCCTGAAAGCTCTTGAGCCTCTATCTCCCTTTCTGGGAGGCGTGCCGGGCTTCCTGATGATCCCGCCAGGCTAACCGCTTTTTGTCTGTCGGCAGGGCACGGTAGTCGGACCGCAGACGTGCCGGGACCTGAAGGACGAACTGAACGGGGACGTCATCTGCCAGGGGGTGGGCACGCTGGACGGGTACGCGGCGGACCTGCCGAGCAACTTCCTGCGGCAGAACACCAACAGCCGGGCCATCGACGGCGCCGTCAAACTCATCCAGCAGGCGAACACGCAGTGCGCCGACGCCAACATCCTGCTGGCCGGCTACAGCCAGGGCAGCGCCGTCATGAACAACGCCATCCAGGCCCTCGACGCCACCACCCAGGCCTCCGTCGCCGGCGTCGTCATGTTCGGCTACACGCGCAACGCCCAGGACAACGGCGGCGTCCCCGGCTTCGACTCGGCCAAGGTCAAGGTCTTCTGCGCCACCGGCGACCTCGTCTGCCGCAACACCCTCACCATCACCCCTGCCCACCTCACCTACGGCGTCAACGCCGGCGACGCCGCCCAGTTCTTGGCCCAGCGCGCCAGCGCCGGCGGGAACTAGGCTTGGTCCCTCGCGGCAAAGAGGGCTTTCGGCGTTTTGGGGTACGGGAGTGGACGGCGGGCGTTTAGGCACAAGCGAGGGATCGGGCATGGGGATACGAGGGTACGAGAGGGCGTTGCTGGTCTGTGATGTTGGGTATATGGGAACCGGGATTCGGGTTGGACGGACATAGATTCAAACGAATATCATGACGGGCTCATGTATGGTTGGGTCTTTTACTCGTTCTTCCGCTGCCCCAAACCACTGCAGGTCCTATTTCTAAACCATACGTCTAGGTTTTGCCGTGGAGCTACCAGAAGGATTTGAGTCTTAACTGTACCTTGTGGTCTCGCACCACGTGCCAATTACCTTACGAGATTCTGCAACAGTATATGCGGCTTCGCAGGGTGTTAGATGTGTGGCTTCAAATGGATACACCATGGTGGCAATAATACATCAACTAATCAACCCAGACACATAAATGTTAATTCAAATTAACCAAGACAGGTCAAGATCCTCGCACATAACGGCGTTACACTCTAGATACGACACCCCAAGCAACACGAAACGCAAAGCACAATCATCCAAACCCAGTCCTCTCCGACCATCCTCCTATCCCTTTCCGTCTCACCTCCCCTTTCTCATACCTTCCCCCAGGACGACACGATGTGGTAGGGATCGTTGTGCATGCGGGTGACAGGGCCGGGGCGGTTGCCCGAGTGGCGGCCGGGGGGCGCGGCGTCGTAGAGCATGTTCTGCATAAAGGTGCGGACGTAGGCGTCGGACTCGGAGGGGTGGCCGACGCCGCTGTTGCCGGGGTTAGCGGCGTGGGCGCGCGCGATGGCGAGCATCTCGGCGAGCGGCGGCCGCGCGGCGTGGTCGTAGGCGACGGCGCGCGCCAGCAGGTCCGTCAGCACCGGGCACAGCCGCGGGTAGAGGACGTGCCACGTCCCCAGCATCTCGATGCTCAGCGGCACCTGTCGGCCCCCCCGGAGGTCGCGGATCTCGTCCCGCACCACCGGCGCGCGCGTGATGAGGCGGATCACGAGCTGGAAAGGGGGGGGAAAGGAAGAAAGGGAGGCACCTCGTTAGTCATGCGATTTGATCTCCACCGTGGGTGTTGAGAGCGAGAAAAGAAAGGAACCGGAGGAAGTGGGAGAAAAGAGGGACAGCGTACGTACCAGGCAAATCCCGTACAGGTTGTATACTTCACCCATGTACCTCGCCTCGGCGAAGCCAAAGTCGATGAGCTTGAGGCCCGGAACGACGTCGTGCTCCGGAAAGTTTCCCAAGTCGCCGATCATGGCTACGTACAGGGGCGTGGTCAGAATCGTCCTCGGATAACTGATGCGGAGGAGCCGGGATACATACCGTTGGCCATGTGCATGTCGGAGTGGCACAAGTTGTAGGGCGGCCCGGGACGGGCTTCCTCGAGCTGAGTACCTTCGGCATCCATGTTCTCCAGAGGGTATGCCATGGCGGCACAGGCCCGGAGCACTGCCCGACCGAAGCCCATGCTGTCAGCCTTGGCGCACGTCAGCGGAACTCGAAGGGGAAGGGAGACTCACGGCAAAGCAGGAAGGACCAAAGAACTTTGTTGGGGACCCGGTAGTTCTCGTGTTCGATGCCTCTGTAGAACTTGTACAAGGTTCCGTTCTCCAGGTGCTCCATGATGTACACGGGACCCGTCAGGCCCTTGAGCGAAGCGTCGAGCGGCTCGCGGCGCATCGTTTTCCACCACCGACGCATTCGCTCATAACGCTTCTTCTGCAGCGACTCCTCGCTCCGGGGGTCGTCCCTGTACGCCAGCATGCGCACGATATGCTCGCCGTTGGCGAGGGTCTAGTCGACGTAGTCGTCAGTGACTTTCTCTTCCCCTCGCTATCTCCACACATATGACACGAACGGGTGGTAACGTGTCAGAGGAAGTAGTCCTGCGTTCCTTACCCTGAGCCAATGGATTTCGGTACGCATAAGGTCCTCGTGATGGACCGAGGAGGCGCGCTTGAGCGCGAGGCGGCGCACCCGGCCCCTGTGACTCAGCCCGCCGCTCTCCACCAGGCGGAAGACGAAGCCGGCGGCGCCTCGGCCAGCGATGCCCTCGTAACTGAGGCGCGGGCCCTGCTTCGTGAAGTGCTCGCGAATCTCGGTGACCGTCTCGTGCATGGAGAACTCGTCGCCGAGGTTCCCGCCACTGTTGTCCACCAGCGGCGTCCAATTGGACATGGGACCAAACCCCAGATTTGTCGAGTCGGACATAGCGTCAGTTGATGTGAGGATATCGAAGATTTCTTTCGGTCGATTGGAAGTTCCAAGTACGATATGTGAGTTCGGATTGTTTCAATCCTTCGTGGGACACTACGCCAACTGATTGTTGAAGTCGCACAAGTGGGCAGAGAAAAGAAATTGAGAATGCAGAACCGAGAGTCAACTGGGAGACCGACGCGCGACTCGGGAATTCGGAATGGGAAAAAGAATTCTCAAGACAAAGGGCATGGCAGAGTGCCTCGACACGCCGTATGCGGAAGAGTGAACAAAGGGGTGTCAGCAGAAGTAACAAAGGAGCACCGTTCTCGTCGACATGACAATGAGAGTAGTTCTACTCGAATGAGGTTGCTCTAAGCCAAAGAGTGGTTATGCAAATCTGCCACGGCTACATAATGCTCTCGAGGTTCCTCACAAGTACGACGACACAAGTACAATATAGGGTCAAGGGCTCGAGGGGTCAGCAAGGTGTCAGCCACTGCGGCTCGAGATTGGTGAGCAGCCTCATCGAGTTAACCCAGAGTACTTACAAAGATGAAGTAGAGTCTGCCGTTGAAAAATCCCGTCTCTCAATCAATGAACCATGTGACCTGGGTGCTTAGTACCGTTCTAAATGCCAGTCTGTATGCAGGATCTGGAGTTTTTACTTTTCTTGGCGTATTTGCTTTACTTAACCAAGACTTCCTTGCTTTTCTTACCTCGCTCTCGGTTAGAGCAAATCATTCCTTTTTTTCACACCGAACCCTTCGTCTTCCTCCGTCGTACACTTTCCTCATGTCAAAAAATCTTATGGAGGCGTCAGCTCGTGGAATGCCCCCTACTTGGCGCCCGCCAGAGCCCATGTTCCCGTTCTGGGGGAAAACGTGGACAAAACCTCGGGAAGAAGAGGTATAGTTCTCGCACTACAGAGGATTCCATCGCAGGCACCTTCCAGAGTTGCTCGCACGCGTGACCCACGATGGTAACGGCAGAGGGGTCCCATCACGGAGTCGCGTCTCGTCAAATGACGGCATGCACCCCCGCCGAGCACTTCGCTATCCTTTTATAGCATTCCGCCCGCAGAATGTCCTCAGTCACCTTGACATGTACAAGAAAATTTCCACGTCTTTTCTTTCTGTCGGCACCTAGCCTCGCTTCTTTCCCCGCATTGCCCGGTGGAAGGCATTAGGTATCGGGGACATAGAGATGCATTTCATACAGACATCCAATATTCCCGCGGCGACGGGGGCCTTGAAATCAGCGGGTCGGTCTCACGAATACTTGTCCGTAGGGGCCAAGCAATATCACTACGGAGAGTACTTGATTCAAGGATGTATCTCTGCTGTTTTGTCCTTTTAAGTGATGCTTTTGATGTCGGCATAACTCCCCTTTCGACGAGGCGCTGTCTTGAAATGGACGGAATCGGGGGCGTTTTACTTTAGCTTGCTCTGGGGCGACTACAATGAACACACATATGACCTCGGGGGCCAAATTACTCGTGCGGATACCGATCTCGGCGTTTACTTGGAGGCATGGCTCTAGGCGAGCCTGTACGTAGTGGTCGTCATTGGCTAGCACCAATTTCAAACGGCTTCTATTTCAGTGCATTTTTTTACTGCTGCAGGTGAACCTCAACTCGTATTCAAAAGGCAGCTGCGTCAAAGCCGGAAAGGGTCCACCACTTGCCAGGGTGGGATGGCCGGATTTCCGGACCTCTTTCAAATTCCAACACAAGGGCTCGACAATGTGTTATCTCTTCAAACCCCGGCGTACCCCGAACCAGACCTTTCAGATTGCTACGCCAGTGTTTCCGAAGCATGCAAGGAAGCCATCGTTGACCGAGAGCACCTTATCTGCGATCGAGCGTCAAGTTAACGGGCAAGCTCTCGCCTGTCCCAGATACACCACTGAAGACATACCTAGGTTAATAGTGGTAGGCGTGTAGAAGCCGCCGAGGGCGCACGAACAGGTGAGGGAGGCTTTGGTGTAGCTGCACGACTTGCAGGAGCCTCCGTAGCCGCCTCTGTCGCGAATATGTCAGTGCGTGTCCCGAAGTTACGTCCAATCTGTGGGGAAGCCTACTCAGCTTGTCCATACAGCTTTCCATTGGCGTTAATGAGGCAGTGGTTGAGGTCGAGCTGGGAGCGGATTGGCACATCGCTCTTCTTGGGGCAGGTGGCCCTGATTTTCGTAGTGTCGGCCACTAATTCGGTCTGTTGTAAATGTCAGCAGTTGGTTTTCTGCAAGCAAGGTCGTGGTGCGGTCAGGCTGGGACTTCTTTGGGGATGGGGCGTACAAAGTGGCATTTGGAGATGCTAGAGCCGAGCGCCCTTTTGGAAGCTGTGGCCAGGAGAGGCAAGATATGGGTGATCCTCATCTTACGTATCTTAGTGCACGATGAATATTGTAATGAAGGTGAAGACGTTGTTGGGTTGCTGCTGCTGCTACTGTTGTTGTTGTTCAGGTTGTTGATGTTGTTGTTGTGGGCGTAGCGTCCCGAGTGCCCAGCTTTTTATGTCATATGTTTACTGTTAATCACAGAAGGCTAGTTGAGTTCACCTCAATCATGCTTGTTATTCAAAAAGTGGTCGAGCCTACTTGCACTGTGTCTGCGACTGGACTCACGCCGTTCACCGATGGATCCATGTCACGTCTCGCTGGGTTATATCTAGCGCTGGACAGTATGTGAATCGTCTTTTTAACACAGGAAGAAGTTTCGACAAGGAAAGAATAAGCCAGACAGGAGATGGAAAGAAGAATTCAGACAGAAGACCGAAGTCACCCAGTTCTTTCCCTCGTCATCCTCGCGAGCTGTCCCATGCCATCATGAGCCCAAACACAATGGGTGCAACAGCGACCCATGTTGCTGCGACAGCGAAAGCACTGGACACATCATGTTTAGTGACGGACCAAGCAATGCCAAATGCTAAGCCCCCAATGATGAAAAACACGCCGTTGACCACACAGACGGTCGGCCAGTGCCAGCCCTCTTCAAAATGAACGCCCCACCCCAGCTCGCTCCTATCAGGAGACAGAGGTAACCGTTGGGATCTCTTCGGCAATTGTAGAAGGATATTGCGCTTCGGAATAGTGTTACAAGGGTGATTGGGGGTCTTGAAGTAATGAGTCAACTCCCGAGGTGAAATGGCAGGTTCCCACTCGGCGGGAACCTCGGGAGCTGGGGAGCACTGGTATTCCTTGGTCTTGACTCGCGATTCAGGCGGCAGACATTCGCAGTTACCCTTTGGGCCGGGGCAATGCTTTTGGTGAGGGAAAACACCAGCAAATCGGTTAACGTCGGCGCTGAACTGATGGATGCGTCAGACATGGGGCAGAGATTCAATAGACATGGGCCACTCACTCGACACAGGGACAACGCTTTGACGTCCCTCATTGTCATCCATGAAGGTATTTTTCTCTGAATGTAATACTCTCTCCTGAGAAAATCCGACAATTGCTGATCGTTGCTGACGTTTCTCATCACTGGCTCATGTAATCCAGTGAAAGTGGTCCCTCTGTCGACACACATGGACAAATATAGGGTGCCCTGAGTTTGGTCGTTGAGACTACCGGCTGCGTTGTGTGAGGGTAAGCATGTGTCGCTGTTGTTACGCCAAAGCCTTCTGGCTTTTGCAGTAGAATTTCGAGCCCATGGCCCAATGTTGGCAACTAATGCATGAAGGGACTTCAAGAGTGGTTGTGGTGCAGTTGGATCCCTGGCTGTTTGCATTTCTGCTCCGTTATGAGCTTGTAAATAAGTTTGCAAGGCACGGAGACCACCCGGCTTGAGCTCCACGAAGTCGTCATAGAGCTTTTGACCGCAGGACTTCATATGTAAGGTTAGCCACGATAACGAAGAGAGTTTCTGGATCCTCTTACGCATTTCCATCGAATGCGTGTCTTTCCTGGAGCGACAGCCGGCTCGGGAAGCAATGGCTCAATTATGGACAGAATTCTGTCCACAAACGCCGGAAGAGTTGATTGTACACCTGAGATGATTAGTGTGGAGTTTTGGAGGGAGACGATGGCGGGTTCCGTTTGGCTTACCGATCGAATTGTCTGATGAAACAGTCATAGGTATGGACTGCTCTTCCTTCTCGGGGAAGCTCCTTGGCCTTTCATCTTTCCTAGACTCATCCAGCTTGAGCCAAACCCTCAGTTTGTCTTGCATTACGCGGAAAGCATGCGACGATTCCATGAAATGCTGTATCTCGACCAGCAAGATATACTCCTGTGATGGCATCCCGTCCGAAGCGTCCGAGTCGTTTGAGTGGCTGAACCCTCCAGCAGCGGTACCTTGAAGCCATCTTTCAGCTTTACGTCTGCTGTTATCTGTGGGTCTTTCCGGAAGCCGATGTCTTGTTTCTCGATTGCCCGTGCTCGCTCGAGAGATCTTCCTGGCTACATGACCGGCGAATTTCTGAACAAAGCCCGCGGCTCGTTTTTCGGAGTCGTTCCTGGCGTCGTTTGCTAGATCCAGCCCGAACTCTCGGAAGAACTTGCGAAGGTGCCTTTGTAGCTTGTCCGTACCTACCCTACGGCCTGCAAAAGCGTAGAGCTCACTCAAAGCTGGGTGTTCGAAAAGAAATTCGGTCAAGAGGACGGTCCCATCAAGTTGTCCTTGGTCCAGCGATGCATCGGTTTGCGTCGATGTTGAGAATTCACTGAAGAGCAAAGTTTCGGGTGCGCTTAGCGCGTCGCTTTCGACATCGCTGGCTGGATCAACTTCGGGTGCGCTCGTTATGTTACTGTTAACATAACTGATTGGATCAACTCCAGAAGGGCTCGCCGCGTCGCTTTCGATATTGTTATATAGACCAACATCAGGGTCGTTGTCGGCTGTACTGCTTGAGCCGTTCCATTGCATATTGCTAACTTCGATTTGAGTATTGCCGGGTGGGTTGGTACATGGGTCGCTCCCTACTCCATCACTCGTCCCAGCCTCGTTATACGTATTCGAAGGTGTCGTCTTAGACTGAGAGCCGCCCGAACTGTTAGTGATAAGTGGTTTCGCAGCTTGAGAATGGAATCTTGCTAACCGGGTCGGACTCGTCACCAAAACTTCTGCCATTATCATCCACCCCTCGCTGTTCGTCGACGCCAGATAGTTTACTCAGGCGTTCAAAATCTTTGCTAGGTGGTGTTACTTGCTGCCGAGATGGATCCAGGTTCTCAAAGCGGCTGAACTGGGGTTGTGAAGGGCCCTTAATCGATTCGCGGAACGTTTCTGCTTGCGCATCATTGAGCCCTCGGGTGAGTGCCCGGGTGAGTTCGCCATACCCTTCGTGCCGCAAATGACTATGATAAGAAATGGTGGCGTTTGCGTCGACGGGGTGTTGACCGATCGCTACTGGCTCCTGGGATGTGACCGGTCGCGCATCACGGACTGGTACCACTTGAGTAAGCTGTCCAAACGTCAAAGACATCGAGGGTGTGCGAAATAAATGGTACTGACCATTGAAAGGTGTGCCGTTGTAGGGACGCGATGGCAGTGTATCCGGACCATGGCCGCTGCTGGCGAGCGCCTCCTTCGTTTGCCAATCCGTCCCCAGAACCACGTTCTGATTGATCATTTTGTTTGGGACAACTTGGAAGGCCGACGATCTCATAGTCCCGGGCACTCCATCACTGTCAACCACAGTCCACCTCAACACATGTATTTTCTCGGCGGGATTGAGACCCAGCTGTTCAGCGTCTTTCTGGATGATGCAACCGGTTTCTACATCGCCTTGCACCGCCACGCAGTGCAAGTTTCGGCCTTGAGTTCTGTTGAATATTTGTAGTTTCAACCGTTTGGTTCCCTGTCAACGAAGGATAAGCGAGTGATTCTCTTGCCAATACGTCCAACAATCCACTGACAGTTTTAAGGCCGGATCGACCTGCACCATTGCGAAGTCCCAGGGGTGGTGTGGCGGTGTCGTGCATCGCGCACCGCTCCGGGCATATTGGCGACCCTGCCGGGTTGTTACTCGGGGATGGCGATGGAGGACGAACAGTCTCGGGACCACGACTTAGGAGCGTCTCCCGACTCGGCTTGTTCAGGTACTTCCAAGAAAGATCCATGATGAGTTCGCAGTGTTTTTGGACGAGTTCGGAGCCCCACTCATTTCCAAGGTATGCCTTCAAGTCCTGAAATGTTGCAAAGGTCGCCACGTCGAAAGCTTTTTTGATGGCGGTGTCCAAGACTGCCGCTATCGCGTCATCGCTGGCCTTTCTGCTATCCGGCATGGTTTCTGCTGCTTTTGGGAACGGGAGACAGTCTCTTATCGTTATGGCCGGCGGAGGGCGGGGCGGTCGCTGGAGGGGTGGTCGACGGTTACCGGATTGATCGTTGAGCAATCACGGGTGGGCTTGAGCGGCGATGCGACCGGCGCCTCCGGTGTTGCGCAACGGCACCGGTAGACTTGGGGTCAGAGCACACTTCGAGGGACATGAAGAACGTCACACCCTCTCCGACGGGGACGAAAGATTCGCTCCTTTCGGGTGAGGTGATGAGCTAACAACGTGGGAAATGGCCCACGTTAGGAACGACGTGACAAGAGCCGGAGATTGGAATTGAAGTTGAGAGGAGAGGTATTTAGCAGGAGCGCGGGGTTGAAGCAATTGCCAAGTCTTTCAGGCTGGAAGGATGGATGGGTGGACGAGAGAGAGCCTCGCGCTGGAAGCCGGCAGAGTGGTACGTCTGACACCAGCCAGTGACCGGGCTGTACTGCACCATTTGAACGCGCAGGTTGCGACCGGGGTCGAGGAAAGTTCTCGCTACTTCTCAGACTCAGGTCCTAAAATCGTATGAAAAACATCTTCCATTACACTAGCAGTCAAATACAGTTGAAGGCGGATATGGTGAAATTGATAACGCCTCGGAAGTTGGGGTATAGGCTCTGGTCGGCACACAGCCATGCCGGATGCCACGCACCGCCGGTCCACTGGAATCGGTCCAGTGGCGAGGCCGGGCTGGTCCCCAGCAAAGATGACAGGGAATGTATCCAACCATGCCCCACAATGCGTGACCACCGCGTTGACGATGGGTACGGCAACCAAGGCCTGTGTGGTGCCGGGAGAAAGACGAAGTCCCCACCCGGAGTGGGACACATACAAATGTTACAACCAGCCCTTGGTACGTTTGCTTCCGGGAACAGAGACGCCAAGAGAGAAAAACTTGTCCTCGAGATCACCCTGCGCGTTGTTAGCATGGCTCTCTGCAACGTGAATGGACGTCCTTACTGCGCAACATATGGAAAATGTGCTTCGCCGGGGCTTACGGGAAACTTCTTGCAGCCCACTAGCCCGCAAGAATCGAAACGAAGCGACCATCGACCAGTCAAGATGCGAAAGGATGGCGTTGTTGACAGCCGCGGGTGGCACGCTGTGTACGAATGGGCATTGGGGTGCAGATGCAGCCGCCCTGTTTGGGCGGTGGGCATCCATCGGGTACCAACGCTCCCATGTGTGGACATCGCGGAATGGTGCTTTGGCTGCGGTCGACCCGAGTAGCGAGATGGATAAGAGCCTGCAAATGGGTTCTCAGTGCCCTACGCATCGCTTCCATCGCCTCGATGCCTGGAGCTACTTGGTGATGGCAATACATTCTCTTTGGAAAACGTCAGCACTTCTCGTCTCCAGGAGCCAAACTGAAATACCTCTGCTGCACTCCACCGCTCAACGACACGTGGATCGCCCATGAATTTCATCCTAATGTCCGGAAGACTTCTTGTTGGTCGAACCGCATATAGCGATGAGCTATCGTCAATCAAGCCCTGAGAAGAGACACGTTAACCCCGGAGCGATGAACTTTTTGCAGCGAAATCCAGCAAAAGGATTCAACTGGCATCGAATTCGAGGCAATAATACCCACCTTGTTGATCAGGGGCACTGTACTTTTCTCCGATGTGCTGGATCATCTTCGGCGGTAATATGCGCTTCAAGAGCTTGGCTGAAACGCGCCCCGATCTCACGATGAATGCGCTCCTCCCTCCCGGATCTTCTGTGAGACCCAGAAGCCGTTGTCTCTGAGGATACGGCAGCGCGGAAACTAATTTCTGGTATAGCCGCGTCAATACTTGGGATACGGTCACTTCTTCAGGAGTAGCGTAGCATCGCAAGACCAACCTTGGGGGGGAGCGCCGGGACGCGGATGGCTCACTGGCCCGCGGCGGTCATGGTTGGAAGAATACCTGGCTTTCGGCTCCCAATCGCTGCCTAGAAGGACGTTACAGTCATCGAGAGAATTGTTCTCGACGACTTTGAAATCCGATGTTGTCATTTTCCTCCTTTGCCCATTCGCACCTTTCGAATACCACCTCAATTTGTGGCAGGAGCCGATGTCACAGGGGTGAATCCCGAGGTATATAGCATCGTCTTGTTCGATATAGCTTCTCGTCCGGTGATGCTTCACGGCGGTGAATGGAAAGGCACCCTCTTTTGCGGTATGGTGAATGTAAAGGGTCAGGCAGCCGGATGTCTGGGGGGGGATGCAGGTCTTTAGGTAAGTGGTGCTTTGCAGCTCAGGAAGGGAAACTTGCTAACCTGGCCCACAGACGTGTCGTCTTCGGGATGGACAGACTCCTCGTCACTTAAAGTACCGCCATCATCGTCATAGTCTATTTCCGGGGGACCTTCTGGCGTCGGCGAACAGCTTGCAGGATGGCTGCTGGGTGGCGGCGTTGGAGGCGGCTTCATCGCCACAGCTTTTGGGCGCGCCCGGTAATCCGCCCAAGCATCGCAAATATAATCTGAATTATTGTCGACCACCTCATCTTTGACGAATCTTTTCAATGCAGTTTTGAGCTGCGCAACCTTGTTGAAGTCGTTTTTTTGAAGCATATCTGCTATGATTTTGTCCAGGTAATCCAGCTCGGCCGTGTTACCATTGCTGCTGGCCATCTCTTCTACTGCGTTCGAGGCTGCAGAGCGATCGCGTAATCTGCATCAGGGACGGCTGGTATCGCTCGATGGGTAGGGCGACGGTCGTGAGTGGACAAGAGCGGCAACGAGCGTATCGGCGGACGCGACTGCACGGCAGGGTATGCGACACGGGAGGTGGTGTTGGTAGGCGAGGTGGAGGATCGCGCGACTCCAGCTGTCGAACGACGCGATGGATTAAAGCACCTGTGTAAGCGCAAGGGATAGGGCAAGGCCGAAGATCAAAGCGAGTCGCTCTCTCATACGGATCGCAGCGACAATATGGTGCCCGGAGGAGGTGGTGGCGCGGGAAGGACGAGAGAGAGATGGATGTGAAGAAGGTGGGGTAGGTACAGCCTCACGTAACGGACTTTCACAGCCCGCGTACGGGCTGAATGGCATGGATCTGAGAGCTTAAGCTGGTGAGCATTCATCTGTAGATACAACCGCAGCCCCTTCCTACGACGTGGGAGACGGGTCACCTGCCCGGGCGAGGCAGCAGTATGGGATCGGCTGGGCTGACACTGGCCGCCAACCGTTTCACTGCGGCTGCCCCTCCATCGGTCGAGCTCCTGGCTACGAAGCACTCCCATACTCTAGGTACCTGCCTAAGTATGTAGGTACCTATGTAGGTAGGGTACCTAGTGCTTCGGGAGAAGTCGCATCATCGGATCTGGCAGCAAGACCCAGATGGATATGACGCAGCGAGACTGGTTTGCGAATCATCCTACTGCGGGTGCCTTGATGCAAACTAATCGGAACAGAGGCTTACTTAGAGTCCATGTAGCCGGTTCGCCCGCATCCATGCGATCCATCCATGGGATGAAGGGATGTCGTGCATCCACTGCGCCTACTTGCCTCCCATCCCATACCTACCTAAAGTACTTATGCAAACATCTGCCCCGGCGGCTTGGGCCTAAGTGGGTTCGGGTGCCAGGGAACCTTCCCCTTCCCGCGGGGAAGCCCACTAGGCTGGAACCTTGCACTCCCATCCACCCATGGGATATTTCCAGATGCGACCGGTACCCTACTTATTACATAAGTACTTAGCTACCTAGGTTCCTCTCTTCGGCCGGCCGTCCATCCCCCCAGCTTGATCATCGTCTTCCTAATAATTCCGTCTTCCTCTAGAACTACCTAACTATTAGGAATGAGTGTCTTGACCACATCCCGTAGCGAGAGTTTTGTACTGAAGACGAGTAGAATGTATAGGAGATGAAGTCAAATACCTACCCATGGGCTTGATGCTTTCAATTCATTCGAGCTCACCTAATGTCCATACCTTCCATAGATGCTAATGAGCCTTGTCCTCCAGGTCTGCCAGGACTGTTTTCATTGATTCCATGTCCGCAACCCACAGGTACGTAGGTACCTAGGTAAGTAGGTACATAGCTAAGCCCCCGGGTCATTCCATGGAATCCAGGATGTTGACCGGCAGCTGGAGGCTGCAACAGCCCGCAGGCTTACTGGGAAGGTCCGTCCCTGCGCCTTCCACTGGAGAAAACGTCGGACCCAAACGACTTGATGAACTCGGCGCCAATGAGCAGCCTGAATGGGCATTTCCGTGCTGTCGTTTCCGCGACCAAAAACTGGTGTCTTTTGCACCTACCATCGCCCCGGGCTTTCCAGTGCACTGTTGCCGTTTGCTTAGAGCGGAACTGTACTCCTTTGTAGACCAGCTCGCAGGCCTTGTGCTTCTCGTAGCCCATATCCGTCAAGCGCAGCTTGCGTGCCGTTGCCAGGGAAATCCAATTCTTGGCGGTGTCGGGGTAAAGCGTAACCTCGACCTCGTGCCACTCTTTCTGGCCAGGGGCATCTTGAGCGCCGTGCTCGAAGACTGAAAGAAGGTATCGAGGCGGTGGCCGGGGCTTGGCCTCGGCGGCTTGGGTCCCCAGTCGCAGTGGGAGAGATGCCGGTAGCGTTGCTGGCGCTGGTGAAGGGGAGATGGAAGGGCTGGGGGGTTTGAGAGGCAGTGAATTGGTTCCCTCCGCACTAGTTAAGCCGACTGTCCTGGGTGTCCACCGCCCAGATCCAGTACCTGTGTCACCTCGGCTGCCCGAAGTCGTCGAACCGTATTGGCCGATTTCGTCGTGCTCGGGTTCGTCGTGCTCGGGTTCGTCGTGCCCGGGTTCGTCGTGCCCGGGTTCGTCGTGCTCGGGCTCATCGTGCTCTGCAGGTGGCTCCACAATCTCTTCCTCGGGCTGTTTGATCATCAGTATAAGGGCCAAGATGTTGGGTTGGAAACTCGGAGTGATATGGAAAATCAATGAGACTGCTGCATGAAGCACACCTGACTAGGTACTTTCCACATTCACAACGATTGATGCTCGAGACTGGAATCTCCCATTGCATCCCATCCCTACAGCACCTGCATGGCCTAGCCAGGTACCCGGCCTAATCACCATAGGCACTTGGGCGGGCGGGCTCGTAGGTACAGCACCCCACTGGAGTAAAAATGGATGGATCGATAAGGCTTCCATTGCCCTCTTGGAACCCTACTCACTGAGCCGCCATTCCCGCGCCCCTCGTCCAGCCCCTCAATCCCACGGGAGCCCACCTGCCCATCCGGCCCGAGAAACTGGAGGGTTGTCAACGCACCTCGTGGCCATCGTTTTGAGGGTCTTCGCCGTCTATGCAGCAAATGCCGCAGAAAACCAGTCTTCCTGTCGTCTCTGTCGGCTTCAGTACCATGTCTTCCAACTGCTTGGAATTGGGCCGTTCCTCCTTCTTTTCCTGCAGCATCTTCGCAATCCACTCGAGTGGCACATTGTTACACTTCGACTTCCTCTTTTCGAGCCCAGCCATGAGGCGATCGATGCCCTGCTTGTTCCTGTGGAATGGCTGCCTTTGCAGTTCGTTTTCGACCGCCGACCGAGGCAACCCCTTCAGGACCGTCACCATCTCGAGAAAGACGCAGCCCAGCGACCAGATGTCCGTTTGGGTGTTTCTGGTCTGGGTATCGCTTGCCGTCTCCGGTGCGCAATACTTGGGACTTCGCATCGTCTCCTGCTGAGTGGTGGTGTGATTGGTCTCACTCCAGTCAAGCGCAATCCCGAAGTCGGTGAACATCACGTTCCCCTCCTTCACCAGGATATTCTGGGGCTTGATGTCCTTGTGGCGGATGCGAAACTTGTAGTGCAGCGCTCTCAGTGTCGAGGCCAGACAGCCGAAGAAACCGGCCAGCTCGTGGCGATCGCCGCTCTTCTGATCAAACTCGTCGAGGTATTGCTCGAGGTTATGGTCGGCCACTGGACGCATCAGAATGCCGATAGACCCGATTTCGGTATAGCTGGCGACGAGCTCGACGCAGTGGGAATGGTTGATCTTCTTCAGAACCCCCAGCTCTGACTGGATATACCGCATCTGCTCTTGTGCCTCGAGGAATGTGGTAACCTTGCGCTTGATGCGCTTGAGTGCGTACACGCCCCCAGCGTTGGAGACGCGCTTCACTGCAGCAACGTATGCTTGCGTGTGTTGGTTCCTTCCCAATGGCCTCTGGAAGACCAAAGAACTCGGGAACTTCCGCTTGGTATCCAAGGCACGGGACGAAAGGTTACCATGCACGGCCGTGCTGACATCGAAGCGGTCTTCGAGCTGCATTGACTGACCAAGTTCTAGTCGGCTTGCTGCTCCTGGGCCAAGGTCCGGCGGCAGGATCTCGCTTGGAATGGGCAGCCAAATGTCAGTGATGCCGCAGGCCAGCAACCTAGCAAGATCAGCCGGCTCATTGATCTCTTTGAACAAGGTGGCCAGCTTGGTGGTGCCGTCGTAACAGCGGTAGTACTCCTCGTTGTCCGTACTGTCGCTACCGGGCCCGGCGTTGTGTCCGTTTGGCTGAGCCATGACCCTAATGATTGGCTGGCGGGTATTCCGCCGTCTTTGCGTCTTGCAGTGTGTCGCCAACGTGTTCGGCAGGGCCAGGGGTTGATCCCGGGTGGGCCAGTTCGCATCCAGGGGGGCAGCCGGCAGCCGGAAACCCAAGTTTGTCACTTGTGATGATCCACAAGGCAGACTTGATGCGAATCGAATGGTGGTGATGACCGAGAAATCTCCTAAGTCTGCCTGACCATTGCCCAATGGGTCCTTTTGTACCTGTCGGAATTGAGCCTCGTTTCTCTTCAGTGAACGGCTACAAGAGTCGACGGCGAACCGCCCGAGCTGAGCTCTCCCCGCCAGCTCCAACCACTTCGGTCTTCACTGCGCTGCTTTGTGGTTGGCGGGCTAATCGCAACCACGGAGGCATCGGACGAGTCACAGCCGATACTCCTCAAGATTACATGCAGGATGGATGCAGGAATACCCTGGCTATTTTCCGACGATGCTGGCCACCCTACATGTTGCAGATACACGTGGAGCCAGTCAATGGAATTGCAAGCATGCGAGTCGATGCAGGCTCCGGCCACCTTGAGATTTGCTGAGTCTCGTCACATCATCCTATGGGTGTGCACACGTCTTCGGTCTCCAAGACTTGCGGTCCAGTACTACAGAGACGGTGAGCGAAGCGTGTCAGCGGGCGGGAATGCTTTATGAGACTTGGGTCCCTTTTCGTGGGCCAGAGTCGTGGCTCATTTCCGCCATGATACCATACTGACTGCAGACAGCCTCCTACTGGACACGGAATTATAGAATGGCTGATTTTGGAGGCCTAGGACTGGGAGCCGTGTCTCTTATACTCCAGGTCGTCGACGAGTGTGTCAAGCGTAAGTGAATTCTGCCTTCCAACCCCCCTTCCCAAGAGTAACCAATCAAACACAGTCTATGGCTTCTTCAGCGAGGCCGTCCATATGCAAGAGTCATACGGCTACCTTACTTTGAGAGTGAAGATTGAACAACAACGGTTTCTCCATTTCGCCACAGAGGCGGGGTTCTTCAATGTGAAGAGCAGCCTGTGTGCTGCCCTGCAGGTCAACCACAAGGTCCTGATTGACACTCTGGTGGAGGTCAGAGCCTTGTTCGAGAACTACGAGAAGACCAACCGGAAATACATCGAGTTAATGCCACAAGACAGCGTTGATTGGGAGAATGGGTTGGAACAACACCCCGACCTGGGGGAGAGACTCAGCCTGACGAAACGTCAAGTGACAGGCGAAGGCTTGAAGCCTGTGGAAGCCAGAAAGGGCTTCTTCCTTCGTCGCCTCACGCTCCGCCGCTTCCACAAGAAGGCCAGAGACACCACGCGGAGCTTCCAGACCGTTGTCTCTGAGCCCAAGCGGTTGGTCTGGGTCACCACGGACAAACTCGGCTTCGAGAAACTTGTTGCCAAGCTAAACGACCTGAACACTTTTCTCATCGCTCTACTGGACAGGTCCCAAATGCGCAAGCTTGAAGAGGCCATCTCGACGAGTTATCATGAGATCCTCCAGTTACGCGACGATGTCAAGGAACTGGAGAGCTTGGCGAAAGCAGCCAGCGGACAAGATAGGCGCCCGCCTTCGTACAGCGGGCCCCCCGGCGCAGAGACGTCCGTCCTACTGAAAGCAGAAGAGGAGAAAAGGGCCAACGAGAGGCACCTGCAACACCTCGGTAAAATGGCCTCGATCAAGGGTTTTCGCGTCGATGCCGAGAAGACCGATAGCGCCTCCCATCCCCATTGGGTCGACCCCGCCAGCCTGCTGCTCGAACTTCCCGCCTTGGCAGAGTCGCAGCCAACCGCCGAGGCTCGCCTCAGAGCCTGCCGGACGATGACAACGTTGCACGGCGCTAATGTCTGGATTGAGTGGCTGGGGTCGCCGACGCGGCGTCTCCGTGAGGCCCTTCCGGACTCCAAGATCGAGAATCGCGTCCTTCTCCTCGCCCGGCTACTGCAGGTCGAGAAACCCGCTACATTTCATGCCCCGCGCTGCCTTGGCTACGTCCGCAGGCCAACGGACCAGGGGCGTCTCGATTTCGGCTTCGTCTTTACCCCGCCATCCGAGACGCACGCGGCCACCATCCAGACCTTGCGTCAGCTGCTAGAGCAGCGGCGGGAGCCGGCGCTCCTGGCGCGTATCGCGCTCTGCCGCAAGCTCGCCGAGAGCATAGACAGCTTCCATGCCGTCGACTGGCTGCACAAGGGCTTCCGGAGCGAGAACGTGCTGTTCCTCGGCCCAGCCGCAGCGGGGGCGCAAGGCGATGGCGGCGACCACTCCCCGGCGCCGCCCGTCCTCAGCCTCGCGCGACCCTACGTCACGGGCTTCGAGCTGTCGCGGCCGCGCGACATGCCGGACCTGACGGAGAAGCCGCCCGTGGACGCGGCGGCCGACATATATCGGCACCCGCACGCGCAGTCGGGCGACGGCGAGCTGTCGTTCCGCAAGGCCTTCGACCTATACGGCCTGGGCGTCGTGCTGCTCGAGGTGGCCGTCTGGCGGCCCGTCGAGGATCTCCTGGGGCTCGTCGCGCCGCCCCTGCCCGAGGCCCCGCCGGCCGTGCTGCGGCGCGTGAAGGCTCGTCTGCTTGGCAATGGGGAGGATGTGCTGCCGCCGTCTGGGGCCGAGGGGGAAGGAGAGCTAGGGACGAGAGGCAACCCGAGGTCCGCCTACCTCGACGAGGCGGCGCGCAAGTGCGGCGACGCCCTCGCCGACGTCATCGAAGCCTGCCTTAAGGCCGACACCCTGGAGAGTCCGACGTACTTTGGTGAGACGGCCTCGGCCGTGGGCCTCAGGCTGCGTTTGATGTTCGAGGAAAAGGTGCTCCGGCCGCTCAGGTTGATGGAAGAAGCGTTGTCCAGCATGCCCAAATAACAGATTGTGTTCTTGTGTCAAAATTACTTTCGTCTTCTCACCGACCCTTGTCGTAATGGCTGGTTGCCACTGAATGAGCCGGACTCTGGCACGAGCGAGGCTCCCGTGCCGGTCTCCATCAATTCCCGAAGTTTATTTCAACGTTGTCATCGCTTTTCACGGACGAAGTAACCCTCATTCGGGTTACTTCGTTCGGGAAGCCGTCATACACGGCAGCGCCCACACCGAGTTAGTGGGCCGTTCTTTTCGCCATGTGTCGCAAGAAAGCGCGACTTCAGCGGTGACCTATGAACTACGCGAGGAAATGGCGGGCCACGTAGACCGACCGGGTAGCTGGAGTTGAAAACGAGGTTCCGAAAGAGGACACGGCGTGACCGTCCCAGTGTTTGGTCACGATGCAACGAGCTGGAAACGTACGCCAACCCCCCAGATCCACCATGGGCTTCTCCAACAACTGACGCTACTGCAGGGGTCTCTACTCATCGCCTTAGCCCCGCTGGCAAAGAGAGATTCACGATTAGCCGGGTTTCGATTGCGGGAAACCCTACGCTCGAACCGGGCGGGGCGGGGATACGCAGAAATGGATTCCCGTCGGTAGAGGTCCTACGATCCCACCTCTACCGCGTGCAGTATATGTATGTACTTACGCATACTTACAATACGGCTGGAAAAGACCGAGTATAGTACTGAAGTGCTGTTCCCAAGATTCCGTGTTTCCCTATACTCTTGAACACCGACCCGGCTCCTTTCCTTCGCCAAGTAGGTACGCCTTCATACACCTGTCGGTCGACCCCGCGAGCCATCTCCGGCACCTCGGCATCCATCTCCCCACACCACCCCCTCCCCTCGCTCAACATGACGACGCCGTCGCCCCTCCGCGAGCAGCTGCTGGCGACGACGGCCAACTTCCTGCGGGCGATGAACGAGTTCACGCCCGAGTCGGTGGTGCAGCACCGGCGGGCCGACTGCACGCAGACGATCCTGCCGGCGTCGCTGCGGGTGGCGCAGCGGGGGCTCGCGGCCTACGCCGACTTCATGCGGGGCTTCATGCCGCTGATGCGCGGCTTCGCCGTCGGCTACGCGCCGGGCGCCGGCCCCATCGTCGACGAGGTCGCCCGCAAGACGGTCCTGCACCTCAAGTCGCGCGCCGACACCGACCTCGGCCCCTACGCCAACGAGTACATCCTCATCCTCTCCATGACCGAGGACGGCTCCGAGCTCGTCGACGTCATGGAGTTCGCCGACTCCCTCTACTCCCAGGAGTTCTGGGGCCGCCGCCCCCGGGACCCCAAGGCGAAGGCCTGAAGTCGGTGTCCGGGGAAAGGGGAAGAAGTGGGGGAAAGGCTGCCTCTTTATGGGCGCCATGTACTCTTGAACGCGGTGGCTTATCCGTATAGCGTATTGGATACGTAACGTTCGCCAAGGAAACGCGCGGTCCGCTCCCCCCCGTGGTTCGCGAAGGGGAAGGCGACCCGAGACCCGTCGTGTCGCTGGACTGGGCGCTGCTTCGTAGCGAATGAAATAGAAACGCCGTGGATCAACAGAAACGCAAGTGCCGTGTTTGTGAATCTACCCGCCGTATTCACGCGTGCATCGTCACCCAGTAGAAGACACAGACGCGGCAATCAGGCCAGGCTCCCGCCGTCTTACATGGTGCCCCGTCGCACACCATGATAGGCCAGACGGCCCGTCCTAGGGGCCATCGCACTGCATTGCTCGCGGCCGCGGCACAGGTGCGACATGGGAGCTACTGCGTGTCCCAATTACTTTAGTGTGTGCCCCTCGCGCACGCGAGGGTTCGGACACGCGCGTTTTCGGGTGCGCGCTGCTTCGCCTAGTCGTGAATATCTGTGAACTAGAAACCCTGCCAGAAGGGGCGTCGTTCCGAGAAGGCAAACCCAAGGGCGAATCAAGGTGCGTTGCCCTTCTGCTGTACGGGTCTCCCCTTGCCCTTCGTGAGTCATTGAGCGTGCGTGCGTGTATAAAGAGCCCGGCACCCGGAGCCTGGTGGGCTGTCGAGGGTCGTGGCCGGCATGAGACGGCCGACAGAGCCTTGATTCAAATTGCCACCCACTATGGCTCTATTCTCTATCGCCTCGGGCGTCACCCTGGTGGCCGTTGTACTAGTTGCTTGGTACATCGGGTCGGCGGTTCGCACCAACCGCGCCCTCAGGGACTTTGGCGGCCACTGGTCCGCCGGCTGGTCGCGGTTGTGGCTCCTCAGGACGCAGTCATCCGGGCAAATGAATGTGGTATTCACCGAGCTGAACCAGAAATACGGTAAGGCACACGCAGAACTAAGGTCCCCGTGACGGAACGGGACATTTTGGCTAAACGGGGGGACGCCTCCCTCGCACAGGCTCCACGGCGCGCATCGGACCGCGGATGCTGATCACGTCGGACCCGGAGCTGATCCGGCGCATGAACGCGGCGCGCTCCGATTTTACGCGGGCCGGCTTCTACCAGTCGTTCAAGTTCCACCCGGACGAGGAAACCGTCCTCAGCTTGCTCGACGAGCGGGCGCACGCCGAGATGCGGCGGCTGCTGGCGCCGGGCTACGCGGGGCGCGACAACGACACCATGGAGGCCGACGTCGACCGGATGCTCCTGCGCCTGTTCCGCCTCCTCGACGACGAGTACGTCTCGGCGCCCGAGGCCGGCCGCTTCCGCCACGTCGACCTGTCCCGGGTCACCACCTACTTCACGCTGGACACCATCGCCCAGGTCTCGTGGGGCCAGCCCTTCGGCTTCATGGAGGCCAACGACGACTTCTTCGGCTACGTGGAGAACATGGAAAAGTGGCTGCCGGCCATATTGGTCTTCAGCATCTGCACCGAGCTCCTACAGGTCATGAAGATACCCCTCATCAAGACCATGCTGCCCAAGGCCACGGACCCGCGCGGGCCGGGGCCTGTCATGGGGTTTGCCTACAAGCGCATTGCCGAGCGGTTTGGGGACAAGCCGGTGGAGCGACGAGACATACTGGGCTCGTTTGTTAAACACGGCCTGACGCAGAAACAGCTCGAGGCCGAGTCAATCACGCAGGTCTCAGCCGGGTCGGACACGTCCTCGTCAGCCTTGCGTACCACCCTTCACTTCATCTCTACGAATCCCCGCGTCCTGGCCCGGCTGCTGCGCGAGGTCGAGACGGCCATTGCGGCAGGTAGGGTCAGTCGACCAGTAATCCGCGACGCCGAAGCACGCCAGCTTCCCTATCTGCAGGCTTGCATCAAGGAAGGGCTGCGGGTATATCCTCCTTTGACGGCTCTACTGGCGAAGCAGGTTCCGCCCAAGGGGGCCAAGTTCACGGTGGATGGACGGGAGTGTTTCGCACCGCCGGGAACGGCTATTGCGCACAACACGTGGGGGGCGATGCGGCATCCGGCCATCTTCGGTGACGATGTGGAGATATTTCGGCCGGAGCGGTGGCTCGCGCGAGACGGTGGCGCCGACGAGGAAGCGCGTCTGGCACGGATGAACGACACGGTCGGGCTCTGCTTCGGCTACGGGCGCTTCGGCTGCTTGGGCCGCAGCGTGGCGGTCCTGGAGCTCAACAAGATGCTCGTCGAGACGCTGCTGCGCTACGAGCTGCAGCCCTGCCGTCTGTCGAAGCCCTTCGGCGAGAGGATCATGGGCCTTAACCTCCACACCGACATGGACTTCGTCGTCACGCACCGCCGAAGCCGGAAGGCCGACGAGGAAGACGAGCTGCTGGCCTTCCAGCCGACGGACGCGGGGGCGCTGCCCGGCGCCCAGGAGGCGTGATGGCGGGCGAGGGGGCCACGGCTTGGCAGAGCGGTCGCTGGCCACATTGGACACGCAGCCCTCGGGAGCCGCACAGTGCTGGATGGGCTCGCTCGACTGCGGAGAAGGTGGGAGCAAGGCGTATTGTATCGGCCATCGGGAAACAGTAAGGCGGGAAAGGCGGGTGGGACGAAGAGCGGCGGTGGCAGGTTTCGCGCCATGGGCGTCGATAGCGGCACAGGACTTGAGAACTCGCCTGTCTACCCGTCCCCCCTCCCTCGGGTCGCCGACCACACACAGCGTCTCAAAAGTGCCACATCATCGGACCAGCCGCTCTGGATCAACGATGGGCTATGTAAGCTTACGCTTGAGCGGGCTTGGGCTGTTCAGCTGGACGACTTACCCCACTCCGGCCTTGGCAACGTTGTCGTGGAGGAGCAGGACGCACTCGCCAGAAGCTAGGGAAACGGTCGGGACGGCGTGGTAATTGGAAAGAGGAGGTGAGCAAGTCACGGTCCCATTCGACGGGGACATGGATATGCGGCACCGGCCGTCATCATGAGGAGCCGTTTTACCCAGGCAACGTTGAGGTTTGACGACACGATGCGGTCTGGAAATAGAGCGAACAGCTTCTGCGCCCAGGCATCCCATGCCAGTGGGCGGTGCGTCGTGGGATAGTGGGGAGGTTCTGGGGCTCATCTGGTCAAGAAGCAGTCATCTTATGGGCACCCGCTCGTCCAGGTGAGATGGGACGACGACCTGAGATCAATGGGACTTACCTCTATGATGTATGTCTGGAGGTATGGGATGAGATGGGATGGCAGTTCCCATAGGATACCACCTGTTAGTGCCCCATCAGCCCTAAACCCCAGCCTCTAGTCCCCACTCGGGCCTCCAGTTTCTCCTCCACTTGCCCACTTCCAATCCAGTCCCAGGGCTAAAATAGTGCTATTTTTGGGTTCATCCTAGCCCCAGCATCCACTCCAATCCCATACCATCCCATCTATTTCGTGCGAAAACAAAGCGCTACCCGTACGAGGCCCTCGACTCGCCGGCGCAGGCTCGATCCCACGAACCCGATCGACTGGGTGGCCTAGTCTCGAGCCGATCCCAACTCCGGCAGGGCGTGTCTTGCCTGCCAAACTCTAAGGGCCGCACTGCATCGGAGTCTTGCGCAGCTCGCGATGCCCTGACTGGCCCGTCGGCGGCTCCTTTGCGCCGTGCACATGCATGTGCCAATAGAATGGGACCCCGGCTGCCAACAGCGCCCCTCCCTGCAGGCCATCCATCCATCATCACACACATCCCGGCCGAAAGAGCGTGTGGGCGGGTGGGCGTGTGGACAGCTGAGAGACGTCGAGTCCGAGCGACGAGATGAGCCTCCAGCTCCCTTGCCGGCCGGTCGAGCCCGGCCACATGTCGCACCGCAGCACCCAGTTCCCAGCCTGCCACTGCCACAGATGCCCTGCTGGTCCCGCGCCGCCTCAGGGCCCCGATGAGACGTACATACGAGCGACGGCGAAGGGAGTCCTTCCGCTCCACCCTCCCTGTCGAGGCGTTCCTGGCCCTCAACACCCCCCCGGCTCGGTGGGCGCTCGCTCACACACATAGACCGGATACGACCAGGCTGCTGTTGTTTCCCGCTCTCATAAGCATCAGCCGTCGTCAACCAGCCTCTTGACCCAGGCCCTCTGCCATCCTCTCGCTCTTCTTCTTCCCATCCAACAGTGATCTTCGAGGATGTCCCGTTGGTTCACTGTTATCCCCTCGCTTTGAAACATAGACGAGCCGGGACCATGGCCGGATACGAACAGCCTGCGGGCCAACAACGCCCACCTTTCCAGTCCTACGAGAGCCAATCGTCGCTTCACTTCCAGTCGCGCCCAGCCGACGGCGACGCGACCCCGCAGGGCCCCTATGCCGGCGACCGCACCACCAACAATCCCTTCAGCTCCGACCAGGACTCCCTAATCTCTGCCAGTGGACACGGACGCACCGTGTCGGCCGAATCGGGACAATGGATCCCCATGGGCAGCACGGGGCCGTCGACGCCCTCGCTGAACGGACCCGCAGCGACGGCCGGCGGCCTGGGCTCGCCGGGCTTCTCGCCGCCGTCCTACGGGGCGGCCTACCCCAGCGCCTACTATGGCAGCGGTGCCGGCGCCTATCAGTACCCGCATGATGCCCCTTACCCTTCGCCCGGCTTCTCCAACGCGTCCACCACCTTCTCGCCCACCCAGGCCCATTTCCAACAGAACCAGGGCCAAAACCAGAACCACCTGTTGAGCACGCCGCCGACGCCCGGCTGGTCACAGCCCCGCGGGAAGCCCGCCCATCGCGCTTCCTACATCAGCCTGCGACCTCTCCCCAAGAAGTGGTATAAATGGCGCCCCCCGTACATCATGTACGTCTTTTTCCTGTTTGGGTTTGCCTGTGCCGTGGGCCACCATCTGTTCTACAATGCCCTGGCTGGGCAGCCCGCCACGGACCAGTTAGCCATGCTGCGATATGGCACTGTGCTGGCATTTGCATCCAAGGCCTCGCTGGCCGCCTGTATGATCACGGCCTACCGGCAGCGCATCTGGGCCACTGTGCAGAGCAAGCTCCTCAGTGTCGCTGCCGTGGACTCCCTGTTCGCGGCCACTGAGGATATCGCGTCCTTGGTCAACCTGGAAGTCTACCGTAAGGCCACGATTGCCATGATACTGGCCCTCCTTGCATGGTAAGTGCTTATGCCCACCGCTCGTCGAGCCGCTAGTTGACCAGCCCAGGTTGATGCCTCTTGTGATCATCCTGACAAGCAACACGCTCACCGTGGGACCTGCGTGGAAAATCGTGAACTCGACATGTCCGGGCATTCGGACCCTCGACTTCAGCCACGAGGGGAAAGAAAACTGGCGTACCGCGACGAGATTCGAAAACGGCTTGTTCGGCCATTCGGTTTCACTCTGGAACTCAACAACAGTTGACATTACGAAACCTGAGTGGTTCGATTACTATACAGGCCCGAGCGACCCGATAGAGCAAGTTGCCCTCCTGGCTCTCTACAACCAAGGCGTGGTATATCCCCGCGACGTTTCGAGGGAAATTTGCGGCCAGGGCTGGAATTGCACCTACACCATCAACTTCATTGGCCCTGGCTATCAATGCCAAAATGTTGCCAGTAAAGTAGGTGAGAAGCCACGCAACCTACGCAACAACACGGCACCGTTCGATACCTCGATGCTGCTGCCCGAGGGCAACTACAGCTATTACGCCTACGCCACTGGGGGCGAGTACTCCATGATTCAGATGGAAGAGGTATCACCTGGTGGTATGCCGCTGGATGGGCCTCCGTTTCCCAAGGATTTGGGGACCTTTCGCACTGAGCCCATCATCTGGCTAGGGTATTCGGAGCAAAATCGCGCCGACTCACGCGATAAGCCGCTGCCCAACAACCGATCTGAACCAGGCTGGAACAATTCTTTCACACCTAAGATGTTCGCCTGTGAGCACTACGAGACCAATTACACGGTGAGGTTCAAGTTCGAGGGCAACCAGCAATCCACCAAGGTGGTAGATAAGAAATTTCTCCACCCAATCCTCGACACGACCTATCTGCCCGATATCGATGCCAATGACGGGACCAAGGACAACATCACTGCCACGCCGAAGGATCGGTACATATATCCCAAGCCGGACAAGGAAGCCTACCGCAACCACGCCGCTTATTACTCTATCGGCTACCAGCTGCGCCATTTGATCAATGGAACCATAGACTCGAAAGACCTCCACATTCCGGTGCAGAACACCAAGGCAATCATGAGCCGATTGCTCGACCCGCAGAACCTGTACTTTGCCAAGCCCAATCTACAAGAGCTTGTGCAGAGCTTTTACGAGGACATCATCCTTTCCATGCTCTCATACCGGCAGTTCGTGTCGGTGGTGTACGCAGCGGACCCGTCGATCATGAGCTACAACATCTCGAGCACTGATCCCAAAGTGCGGTACGAGTGCACGCGCAAGCGGTTGGAGCTACAGTATGTGTACGTGGCGCGGGACCTGTGGATCGTGTACACGATCGCGCTGGCGTGCGCGCTGGCGGCGCTGGTGCTGGGCACGGTGGCGGTACTGCGCAACGAGGGCGTGCTGCGCAACACCAAGTTCTCGTCCATCGTGGCGGCGACGCGCGGGCTCGACAAGGTGGTCGAGGACAAGGGCCACCTGGCGCCCGGCGTCCGCAAGCTGAAGGTCGGCTACGGCGTCGTCCACCGGCAAACCGACTCGCTGGGCGGCGGCGGCGGCTTCGGCCCCGGCCCCGGTCCCCGCGACAGCGTCGCCAGCTTTCCCGAGCGCGGCCTGTGGGGTGACGCCGGCGAGATCCGCTATGGCTTCGCGCCCGAGGGCGAGGTGCAGCAAATGAAGTGAGACAGGAGATGCCAGACGGGGAGAGGGGAGAGACTTTCGGGTAAGTGGGTTGACTGGAAGTACGGAAAAGTTTTTTTTTTTTTTTTTTTATTCAGGCGTTGGGTCACTTGGCCGGCTGGCGGGTGGTTCCCTCCGTGATCGTCCTGATGATCCCGGCTGGGCATACACCCACGCATAACGCCAACACACAAATTGGGTCACGGGATAGAAAGGTGATCGGGCCTTCCTTGCCGACGGGGGCACTGTGGGCGGTTTTCATGATACCATACTTTGGCACTTTTTGGTTTACTGGCGTCGTGGGGTCGGGAACGGGAAAGAAGTTGGGTTTCGGGATATGGGATTCTTACTACGATTGGATGGGGTTGTGTGTGTGCTCACGGTACGGAGGGGCGAAGGAGTAGAGGGGCGCGGACATGGGTTTTCGAGAGACCTTTCACACGTGGCACGCACGGGGCGTTCTCATTGTAGTTATGGATAATGTCTTGAACCTATTCCTTTCTCGGGATCACCCACATCAACCAGAACCACACATGCACGCGAGAGGGAGAGAGAGAGAGAGAGAGAGTGTGTGTGTGTGTGTTTGTGCCAAAGGTGCCGACGCGGAGAGGAGGAGCCACCCACCTGTTGTCAGGCCCCGATAAGAAAACAACAGGTGGGGGCTGATAACCTCTGAATGGTCGTTGTCTCCGGCTGGCTGTCAGGCCGCTGTGGAGGAGTTCGCAAGCAAGGGGGGGTGGGATGGAATGGGAGAAAAAACCAAGCGGCAGGCCCGGCGGGCGGGGGAGAGGGGCCCGCATTCCTGCGAACAACACAGGGAGAGGCCTGTCTTGTCTGGCTGCTAGCTGGTGGTGATGACGCCTGTCCATGATGATGCCAACCGCGACAGCAGCTTGACCCGACTCGGCCATAAGGGAAAGAGTGTGTTCGTTGGCCATTCTGCTCCTGCTCCTGCGCGGCAGCGGATCCTCGTTGCAGGTGGAGTTGCCTCTGGAAGCTCACGATGAGAGAGGGCGGGTGGGTGAAAAAAAAAAAGAATGAGGCCGCGCTACGCAACATAAAATCCCCCAAAAGGGCTGCCTGCCCGTAAAGGGGCGGGGCCCGCTAGAGCGCGCGCAGAAGCTGAAAAGAACATGGCGAAGAAACCTTGAAAGCCGGGAAGGAAGGTTCGTTTGGACCGTAGGGTGGAGAGTTGAGAGCCATGGCCCCCCCCATGGATCGCAGCCATTGATGATGGCCCGGCATGAGAATGCGAATACCACCGACGACGGCCGGGCTTTCTGGCGTTCCCTGCTTCCTGGATGGCGCCTGGCCAGGCACATCGGGGGAAAAGATGAGTAAACCAGGAGGAAACCCCCTCTCGATTCCCGAGTCCGCCCATGCATCACGTCTTCATCTCAGCCCAATGCCCAGCCACGGCGATGCACGCGTGGGAATGGGACGGGAAGAACTGGGATGAATCCCCGCGTTCCCCTGCCCGAGGAAATTGGATAGTACTGCAAAAACCTTCACTTTCCAGTGCATAAACCGGGGCCTCTGGCACGGCCGTTGCACCGACGTTCGTCTAAACTCCCGGGGCCGCGGGGCGTGCGCCCTCCCTTCAGGGTGTCACTGCTGCTACTGCTGTGGCTTGTTGCCGTCGTGCCCCGTGTTGGCCGACGTTACAATGTCTTGGTGTGTGCCAAGCAGGTGTGTGCTACTTTATATCGTTGCGGTTGCGTTGCGTTCGGCCTCGCCTGGCACGGCATTGGGAACCTTACACAAGCACAGGGCAGGGCATTGTCCACCCCCTCATCCCATCCTCCCCCATTCCAGCGGGACAGGGCCACCCCTCATCCCTCTCGGATCTATCGATGGAGGGGCCAGGGCGCCAGGGCCAGGCACGAATGGTGTTCCCCCCGTTCCTATCCTCTGCGTGTCTCTGGCTTGCTTGCATCGTGCGACAGACGCCATGACGGATGCTGTGCAGCTCACTGGGCAGAAGAGGGGCGGCGGCCGGGAGGGGAGATGCGGGCAGTGGCCGCGTGACCGGGCGGGCAGCCCGTTTCGGTGCCAGAATCAGCAGCCATGTCATCGGCCGCCCAGGACCCGGGAGAGGGACTCGATGATGGACGCGGACGGCCCGTATATGCATTCGTCATGACGGGGAGGCGGGGGCGCCCTCGCGTCCGCGGATCAGCAAACCGGCACCGCGCTTGTGCTTCCAGAGGGTGTCGTGGTGGCCGTCGACTCGACCGAGAGGGCGGGCCACCCGGGCTGACAGCTTTTGCGACCCAACGGTCAAGCTGGGAGGGATCCCGGCAGACGAGCCAAGGGCGGGATTGGATTAGGCGCTCGTCCACATAAGAGGGAGGGAAGAGGGAGGGGGCCCGCCAAGGAAGGTCGACCCGGTGAGTTTACCTACCGGATCCCTATTCCGTGATTGCCCTCCGTTCTTCTCTCCCTCTCCCTCTCCCTCTCATCCCCATTCCTCGCTCTTCCCGTATGGGTACTACTTACGCAATGACGGGACACTATAGGCGCTAGAGGTAGATGGAATAGACGATGGGTTTGCTTTTTCGACGACGTGGGCAACCTCCCCCAGCCGACGCCGGGCTTTTTTCGCCGGGCCGTGCCCAGTCGTGGAATGGGAAGCGACGGGACGCGCGCGCACAAAAGAGTGGATACGCCCCTCCCAAAAAGCCGTGACCGCCCCGCCGAATCCAGCGGTCGCGATAGGCACCACTTGTCTCCAGTCGCTCGCCGTCGCCGCCGCCGCCCGCAGCACCAGCAACAGCACCAGCAGCCCTGACAGGGGATGGGGACTGGTTGGACGAGCTCCATCGTACTTAAGACGGATCCAACTTGTACATCTCGTAGCAGCCCGTGCAAATGAATGGAAGCTCGGCAGGGTGACTCGGTGGTGGAAGCCCCAGTCTCCAGTGTGGAAGGAAGACAGCCCAAGAAGCCTTGCCGGAAAGGGCCTAAAGGGAAGCCTTACCTGCCCCGTTCGGCTGCTGCTTCCTCGGGAGCCGACTGGCAGCTACAATCTGGCAGGTGTCTCGGCGGGTACCTTAAGTACCTACCTACGTATCTAGATAGGGAGGTAAGATACTATGGAAGGGGGCTGTGCTGGGCTCTCCCCTCTTCCTCTCTTCCAAATGGATTGCTGATGGACTCGATGGGGATGGGATCCCAATGGGAGATCCGTGGGTGGGCCCGTCGGTAATGGATTCGAGCTCCCAGGAACGAATGAATGCATGCTCACGAGAGCGCCGGGCGGCCAGACAAAGCGAGCAGCGGCTGCATTGCGATCCAACAACGACGGCGCGGCCTGCGGAACTGGCTTCCTGGTCTTCCAGCTCTTGTTCCATGCAGGGCGCGCGAGGTGTTCCCGGGCTTCGACGGGGTCGCGAGGGCGCGCTGCTGCGACGTCGGGCAGGGTCATCACATCATGTTGCATCGGCTGCTGGGTACTTCTCTGGGTACCATTGCCTGCCATCCATGGCCCTTCTCGCCGTGTCCCTGTCCGTCCGGCCCTGGAGGCTCCATTCGATCACCCTCTCTGCATTCGCTTCCGACCTCTCACCTTGCACGTTGGCGTGCCGCTCAACCGCTGCACCGACGCCTAACCACCTCAGAAACACAGCGGCTGTTCCGCCCGTCGAGCTGCCCGGTCTCGCGCCACCAATGATCTGGCGGTCGCGTCCTTTGGGCCGGCGGCTGCTGCGTCGCGCGGTACCGCACCCCTCCGATTGATCTGTCACTTCACAACCAACCTATGTTCCCGCCCATTACTCGCGTAGCCGTCCATCGTGCCCGTCCTGCTGCCCAGCCCGCCTTGCCGTCACCGCACAGACGGACGGCACTCCCACGGGACATGTTATACGGGGAGACGAGGGAGGAGCAGCGGGCGTGCTGCTGATGATGATGATGATGAGCGACACAGCAACGCTCGCTCGCTTGGAAGCTGGCAACGACTGACTGGTCACGTTGCCTTGCTTCCCATGATACTTCCTGCCACCCGGCGAATCAATCACAGTCCATCCTCCATCTCGACCCAAGATTGACCCAAGCGGGCGTCTTCCCCAGCGGTACCTTACCATCCATGCAGCAGAACGGCCTGCCCGCCCTCCTCCATATTACGCTCAGGGCCTGCGCATAAGTTACGGCGGTCTGCTCCACTTTCTGTTTCCCTCCCCGGCCCCCCCTATGCCAGCCAGCTCCAGCTGCACATCCATCCCTACACACCGGATTCCCACGAGAGAGCCTCCTATTGAGGGGCCCGCCCGTCGAAGCCGACGAAGCTACGACCAACTACGGCTCACCGCCAGGTCACGCACGCAAACAACGCACGTTGCCCACGATCTGCCCTGCCCTGCGCCGTCTCCAGTGGCCCTGAGCGCCTCCACCCGTCCCTGGCACGAACTGGGCCGGCCCGCCCTGTCTGCTAAACGCTCTCGTCCGATTTATACCTCCGTCCCAGTCGCTGCTTCGCTTGTCTCGTGTCTGTTGTAGGAGCTGTATTGCACAAACGACAAACCAACTCGACACCATGCCGCCCATAGAGACCGTCAAGATCTTCGATAACTCGGGGAAGGTCATTGCCAACGTGAGTGCAGTCACCCCTCCCCAACCTCACGAAGGCTTGCCCGCGGGTTCGGACGCCCCGCATTGAGTCAGCCCTCCAACCCCGTGTGCCTACATCTCACGCTGCACAACGTACGACGCATGCGAGATCCAGCACGCACCGCTGACACACACTTCCAACCAGGGCAAGCAACTGTTTGGCCTGTTCAAGGAGGCCAAGGCGACCTACCAGGAGAAGAAGGCGGCCATCAAGGCCAACCGTGCCGTGAAGCGCAGCGCCACCATCGACGTTGCCTCAATACCCCAAGAGTACGACGAGCCCCAATACGTGCATCCGGAGCACCGCCGCATATCCTACGTCGGCGAGGACCAGGATGATGCCTACTCTCTCGCTTCCTCGCGCCGGACCGGTCGCTCGCGCCAATCGCGCGGCTCCAAGCAGCGCGACCACTCGGTGCCCCGGACCGCCCTGACGGCCTCCAACCTCAAGACCCTGAGCGAGGTCTCCTCCACAGCCCCTTCCAAGGCCCCGACCCGCGGCCCGGTACCGCACCGCTCCCCCTACGCCGAAACCTACGATGGTGCTCTCAGCCGCCCGTCATTACAGCACGCCCAGACCCTCCCGCCGACCATGGCGGACGGCCACTACCCCGTCCAGGACGTCTACCTGCCGCGGGCGAACTCGGACCCGACCATGGCCAAGGCCATTGCCAAGGAGGAGAAGAAGATCGACATGGACATGGCGTACGGCAGCATCCCCCCGGACCTGGAGGATCGTATCGACCTGGATCCCAAGTTCAAGGCGGTCGAGAAGGAGCGGAAGGCCCAGGCGCTCGCCGAAAAGATTGAGACGCTGCTGACGGAGGCGCACTGCGTGCACCACACGGCCAACCACATGATTCAGCACCTCAAGACCCAGCCCGAGGCTGCCGCTGCCGTGGCCTTGACGCTGGCCGAGCTGTCGGCCGTTCTGGGCAAGGTGTCGCCGGGCTTCCTTCCGGCCCTCAAGGCGGGTAGCCCGGCCGTGTTCGCGTTGCTGGCCAGCCCGCAGTTCCTCATCGCCGCCGGCGTGACGGTCGGTGTGACAGTCGTCATGTTTGGCGGCTGGAAGATCGTGAAGCAGATCCAGGACGCGCACGAGGAGATCACGCAGGCGCGCGAGCCCATGGCCTTCGAGGCTCACCCGCAGGGCGTCTACGCCGAGCGCGCGCCGACCGAGTACAGCGCGAGCGGCGACGAGGCGTACGTCATCGAGGAGTTCGAGGAGGAGCTGAGCTCCATCGAGACGTGGCGCCGCGGCATCTCCGAGGTGGGCGAGGACGAGAGCGAGGTGGACATGGAGCTCATCAGCCGGGCGGCGCTGCGCAGCCGCGACGGCGGCGCCGACGACGACGCGCGCACGATGCGCAGCGTCCGGACCTCGCGGACGAGCAAGACGGAGAAGTCGTCCAAATCGTCCAAGTCGTCCAAGTCGCACCGGACGCACGACGACGACACGCGCAGCTCGCGGCGCGGTAGCGCCAGTACCAGCAGCAGCCGCACAACGACGCGCGACTTTGACCAGGACAGCGACGCCGGCAGCGAGCGCAGCCACCGCACCAGCCGCACCAACCAGAGCTCCAAGTCGAAGCGCAGCATGCTGACCATCGAGGACGGGTCGCGCGACCGCGAGAACACGGTCGAGGCCGTCCTGCGCCCCGCCAAGAAGGACAACATGCTCAAGAACATGTTCCGCAAGAAGGCCGAGCGCACCTCGCGCCGCGAGCCCGTCATGGCTTCGGCTTGAGCAATCAGAGCTCGTTGCTAATTGTAACTTTTGCTTGATGTTTTTCCTTTTGGGAAGGCGGTCTCTTTTCCCGGCGGGGCCGACTGTCTGTTTTGCATAACGACATTCCGAGAGAACTCGCGTTCTCACATCACCATGTCAGGTTCCATTGGACGGGCGTTTCTCCCTATTGATTTCTTGTTTCGGGGTATTACTGTCGCCTCACAACTGGTGCGGCGGCAGGGGCAAGGAAATGGGTAAAGGCGGGAAGGCGTTATTCTTTTCAACTAAAGAAAGGGGGTAAGGAGGGATAGATGATTTTGATTTTTGAATCAGCCAGCGAGCGGGAGGCAAACCCAAAGAAAGAAGACGAGAGACGACTTGTTTCTGCTCTTCCTTTTATTCTTGTAGGGGGAAACCAATATGACGACGAAGGAACGAACGAACCCATTGAATCATACCTTTGACTTTTTCCAATATGCATACACACGTACACGAGAGAGATGGGTCGAAGTGACTGAATAGGGAACTTTCCCATCGTTCGGACCGGAGGATACCGCTCGGCGGCCGGACCGCTACCTGGCGGTGATGTGAAGTGCCTTTGAGAACCGAACGGGATGGGATGGGAGAACCAAAGAGATCCAATAGAGAAGAACATGGGCAAGCCACCGCGGTAGCGAACCGGAACCCGAGGAATATTAGGCACGCTCACCCAGCCCAACACCACAGCCTCCCGAGCCCAACTTGGAGGGAAGGGGAAGGGACCTTCTTATGTACGTATGCAATGATTCGTGCCTCTCTAGTCCTCTCTTGTTTGTTTTTTCTCCCTTTCCCTGTCCTTTCTTTTACGCTTGATCCACTGTTTTCCTCTCTCTGGTTGCCCTTCCTGACGCCCGACAGAATCGGACATGCCCAGCCTGGTACCCGATGACACGCGCATGGCGAGGCCGTGGGGCTCCTCGTGCAGGACGGCCGGCCGGCCGAGACCGCAAACGAGCTTGTTGGCTAACCAGGGACCGGGGGGGGGGGGAGGGATGGGACCGCAGAAATGGTTCCTGTGGTTGGTTCGTCGATACCTGATGTTCTGCTCCCCGGGCAGGGTTTTTTGCTGCTTACCAGCTTCACCCGACGGCTGAGAGGAGAATCACTCGCGGCCTCTCGTTGTCCTGCGGCAAGCATGTACTCATGACCTGTCTCCCCGGGCCACACCAGCTTACCAAGGTCGCTGCGTGGGTACGTGTGTATGGTGACCGCCGCCGCCAGCTTGTTGGTTCTGTCGGCCTGCGCGCGCGAGACGCGATTCAAATCGTCTGTCCGCCGCCCTCCCTCCCCCCCAAACCGGTCTGCCGGTCGACTAGGAGGGTTGGACGGTAAAGCAGACAAGCAGGCGGGCAGGCTGGGCGTGGTGCCCAAAGGCGAGGCTGCACTGTTGGGTGGCCAGCCCGCCGCTTCTGTCCGTTCGACCCTCGTACATACATGGACAGAACAGGCGCATGTAATACGCATGCGCGACGCACCACGGTGGGACCTCGCGCCCGTCCCCCGGGTGGGCGGTTGCGGCCTCGTTGGCGGGGACAAGGGGTGGGCAACAGGCTAGAGGATGCTGTTGCGTCGGGCTCCTGGGTTACTGGGTGGCGTGGTGGGCGAGAGGTGTATCGAGGACGGTGGCGGCACGAGTGCAGCGCCATCAGGGGTGAAGCAAGACCGGGGGGGAGGGGTGACAGCACGCCGGAGCGGGCTATCAAAGGTATAGCGTCGGTCCGTCGTCAGCTTGCGCGTCCGTGGTGATGGTTCCGGGGGACGACGAGGCTCACGACCGCCGGCCCCTTTCGCTTGGGGGACCCCTCGACAACCCGCCGGTCTACCCGTCAGACGGCCGTGAGGCAAAGCCGCCGCCGCCCATCCAAAGTTCGACAGCCCCAGGCCCAGCGACGCCTTCGATAGAGAACTTCCGCCGCCCTGCGTTCCTCTTACCCACGACCGCAAGCCCAACGGGCGGTCTAGACCACGGCTATCGGGAGACACTCCCCGTATTCCATCGGGGATCGACGCGGCGGGTTGGGCTTGCCGGATCCATCGGGCTGCATGGTGGGCGGTGGAGCATCGACGACGACGACAACGACGACGACAACGACGACGAAGACGGCCGACGACGTATCTAGCGCTGCCAAGCCCCCCGTCTACCCATGTGTGCGCCTACCGCATTCGAATACTGGCCGAAAAGGCTACCAGAAGTAGTCGAGTAACGGCAGTGGTACATGGGTAGAAGAAAGCCACCCCTCTCGCTGCGCTGCTGCTGTTGCGGTCAAGTGGGAGAACTGCTATCCCGTGCGCCACGCCGGTCGGCCGTTGGCGGCTTTGCGTTTCCTGTCGCCATTGTCGCTGCTGTCGCTGTCACTACGTCGCGAAGCCTGGTGGAAGCGCTTCTTCGTCGTCGTCGTCGTCGTCCTGCGTGCCGCCGTTGCCACCACTGCCACCGTCTGCCGTGGCTCGAGAATGCGCAGCCGCCGCCATGCAGGTACGTGGGGAGCGGCAGGGGGGAAAGGGGGGAATACAAGGTGGCGTTCGTCCCATAGGATCCAACTGCATGGCGTCGTGCATGCGTAGGTGCGTGTAAGTACGTGCGTGCGTGCTGTTGGAGGTCTAGTTCGGATGGACTGACTGGTTTCGGGTATGTGTATGTGTATGTGTATGTGTGCGTGTGCGTGCGTGTGCGTGTGTGCGTGTATGTGGCATCCCATGGCTATGCGCGCGCGAAACGCTGGGCTACTGCTGACCATGGTCTCGCATGGTCTCGCATGGTCTCGCGGGCGATGGATGGTTTCGTCTCCCTTGCGGCTGCGGGCTATATCTTGCTACCTACTACCTACTATCCAGACATAAGAGGGTAATAGTTCAGGACAACAATGGGCCAGAGGATCGAGTGCCGTGCCAGGACAGTCCTCGGGTGCCCCGCCTGTGTAAGACAAGAGAGGCTTCTCTCGTACGCTCAACGGCCGGTTTCGAATAGCTGGCCGGCGGCCAGAGAGTGGCAGGAGGACTTGGTTCATGACATCTGGAGCCAAGTCGGCACGGCCGTCGAAGCTGGTCCCGCCGTCATAGTCCCATTCGGTGTATTCGGGATCGCGAAGCCGCATGAAGCAATCATTTCCCTCGCCAGGTTCGATTACGGCCACTGGCCTACAAGTATGGGCGGTAAGTAGGGTACTTTAAGTACGGGCTGCTTAGCTCAGTGCAGTTTTGCCCAATGCTTGACGATGGGTCTCATCGTTCGCCTCGACATGGACACTGCACTTTCAGCATGATCCGGGCAATTATGTACATACCCATCGAGCACCTTGGCGTAGATTGTGTTTCCATCACCACGTCAGTTTGCCATTGGGTTTCTTCTCCCCTCTTTTCCGCCAACGTTCAGCGCTCAACACAGACCAGCGGGGGTGGCAGTGATGGTGCCCGCCCCCAGTTTCGAGTTTTTTTGCTGGTGCGGGGAAAGCTGATTGCTTCATCCAGAGCTCCAGCTTCCATGCTTGGTTGTGCACGGCGACTCGGCGAATCCGGTTTGTGCCTGCCCGTGTTCGTCCAAGATTCCTTTCCCCTAGCGCGCCTGCCTGCCCCTCAAGGCAAAGAGAGCCAAGGATGGATTCCCAGCGAAGGGTGTGTGTTGACTCATACTGCGCTGGCCGCACGCACCCCCGGCAAGAGATTTCCATAATGCCTTCACGCGCACCCATCAGTCATCCATGGGTTGGTCTTGTTCGCGACGGCGTCGACGATGGACACGGTGCGTACCGCGATCAGCACCCGCGCCGACAAAGAACGGAATCGGTTTGGCGTGCATCCGCCGCCCAAGCCTCGTTCCTGTTCGCCTGTCCAGCGTGTGTGTCCCGCGCCCGTGGAACGCCAATTGTCGCCAACCCCCGTCGCCGGGCTTGATCTTCGAAAAAGGAAGTCATTTCGGTCGACACATGCGAACAATGGGCCCTACGACGATCCGCTAAGTCACTACGGGTAGGGAACGCCAATGTCAGCTCGCCGCGTAGGAGTCCAGTTATCGTCGCAGATGAAGATGTTCATTCAGCTGTGTCGCGGGGGCGGGTGTCGAATAGATTGACGCACTGCGCAGAGCATCTCCCTTCCTTATTACATTACAAGCAATGGCGGCCGAGGGCATGTCGAAAGAAAGACTGGCCGGCCGGCTGCCTGACTGGCACGCGAGAGGTTCCATCCATGTCAACCATACTGATGGCGTTGCCTCTCTCCCTTGCTGCTTGGCTCTCCAGTGGGTGGCTCTAGCATTCTTTTCCACCTTCTGGGGGGGCGGTCCAGAACCTTCGAATTTCTCGGAGAATCTCCAGACGGTTAGTGGTGGGTCGATCTCGGTACTTGGATCACTCACTCTGGCTTGGCCTTCCAGAGTCCATACGAGATCGCAGCACGACCTGACCGCCGCCGATCAACAGAGCAGAGCGACCGTTGTGCATCCGGTATCACCACCATGACCGCCTCTGCAGTCTTTCCCGCCCCTTCAACCCTCCCGGAGACCAATAGGTTGCAGCTCGAGAAAAGGGGGTCGCATCTTGGCACTTTCCCTCAGACGGTACCCAGCGGTTCGAGCCGCACGCATCCCATGGCATGTTACGAAACCCCCTGCTCTAGACGATGCAGGGGTAAGGGCCGCACGCTGGCGGATCGAGCAGACCAGGGCCCTGGTTGATCAATTCTTTCGCCGTCAATGCTGAGTGATGGTGAGGGCGCGCCGCGGCCAAGTGCTGTTTTGCCAGCAGTCACCACATCACCCGTCACATCATGTCACCACCGCCTGCAAGGTAAGCACAAAGGCGACGCGGGCACCTGCTTGGTAGAGCCGAGCTACTCGTGGCACCCGAGCAAGCGAACCGGAACTCCTGTCTCTTGCATCTCGCATTTCGTGATGCGGTCGACTTAGAAACCGGTACGTATCTGCACACGGTATGGCAGCGCAACATCAGCGCAACACCACCTGGCCATGGAAGGGGGCTCTCAAACGCTCATTACGGGGTGGAGTTCCGCACCAGCACGTCCCATCATGACCACCCGGCTTTCCAGGCGTTTGCGGCGATTGGACGAAGACTCCGCAGCGCATCGCGACTCCTTTTTCCCCCTTCGGGCGGCCTCGCTAGACACTGGGCGGATGGCTCCCGAGCCTTACACGTCCTGTGCACCGGCTGGGCTGCGTCGGTGGCGGATCAGATCTTGGCCCGCGTCGACGCGGCGAATCGCGACCGCAGCACGAATTGGAGGCCAGACCCTTTGATCGCCATAACCCGATCAAGCCGGCCAACACGAGGCCAAAGAAGAAAGCTGGCGAAACAAGATGCTGCGTCAGGTTCAGGTATGAAGCATGACGGCATGGGTGTGCTTTTGCCACCACGTCTTCCCCTCCGTCCGGTGCCTCGCGAATATCGAAGCGCTTCAGGCTGTCAGGCCCGCTCAGCTCCGGCATGGGCTCGGTGCGGTGCATCCCATGCCAGGGCATGAATGACAGGCACACCAGGCGTTTGAGAATCGCGTGGCAGCGGCGGGCCACTGTGAGCATCTAGGCCGTGTTCGCTCTCCAGCTTATTTCGATACTTCGTTCGTGCCACCCTTGCACATGCCAGCTTCTCTTCAGGCGGTGCGTAGCGCCAGCGACGATAGTGGCAGTGCGTCTCCGGTTCCGCACCGAAGTACACCATGGTCGAACAATCACCGTGACGTTTAGCCTTCCGTCAAGGTGAGTCTTACGATGGCTTTGGCACTTCAAGGCTCACGAGACTTTCCGCTTTTCAGCCCCAGCCTGCCGGCGAGGCATTCCTGTCTCTTGTCTTCAACGCAGCCGCTAGTGAGGCTCGCGCACGATGCTTTCTTCGCTCAGCCCACTGTTAGGCGCTTCTATTATCGGTCTTGACTTATAACGGGCCTCGCAGCAGCTTTAACTCGGGGCTTGAAGAGAAGCGACGCTGCCGCCAAGCGGCGCGGACACGAGCAACTCCAGCTGGGAAAGTCTCTGATATGCTTATATCGGATAACTGGAGACAAGCTACAGCAGAAAAGTGCGATCTAGCAAGGCCCAGACGGCCCTAGCTTCCCAACTCCGACCCCGACTAGAGCCAACCCCGGACGAAAATGCGCGTGCCCGGTACCTTTCTTGGCCCTCAGTCTCCACCCCTGAATTGCCAGTGCCAAGTGCCAAGGCTTTCTCTGGGAAGCCCGCGGCCACTTACACGTCGGTCCGCCCTCGCCCATTCGTTCGTTTAAGCCGCGGGCCAGCCGTCCGTTTCATACTCCCATTGCACCCGCCCACCCATGATCCGGCGATGGGAAGCTCCCTGGTCCCAAGAGCGGCAGCCTATCCAGATCGAGAATGGCCGCCCTCCGGCAGACGGTTTTGGTGAGGCTGTGGCGTCCAGGGGCCTGCATATCCCTTCTCCCCGGCCCCGTTAACACGAACAGCCAACGGGGGGCGTCGGAGCTAAAATAGCAATAAGCAAGGACAGTCGAAGGGGGGAAAAAGAAGGCTCCTCGACCGATTCAGCTTGCCCCGGGGTGTCCTTTGATGGCATCGCCGTTTCTCCTTTCCCGCCGTCGATCTATATAGTATTTATTCCCCTGCCCGACTCCCCTTGTCTGGTTTCAAGTCGTTCCTTTCCTGTTCACCGGGATCTTACCAACGCACACAGCACCCGAAAGCCGGCGGCTTTCACTGCTACCTTACTACATCGTCAACGTGTAGCATACACGCATTTCTTCTCCCTCCTTCTCTTACTCTCCCACCTAATACAAACAGGCAAGCACTCCTGCCAACATGGGTGACGCTGCCCCCAGCGGTGAGCCGATTCAGGCTCACAAGCCGGCTCCGATCAGCACGAACGCCAGCTCGCTGCGCAAAGAGCCCAGCCACACGGTCGACGATGTCATCGACGATGAGTACCCGAGTTCGCTGCGCAACGGCTCCGGCACCCCGAATCCCTTCAGCCGAAGGCACTCGATGGAGATCGACGACTACTTCAAAGGGCCTCGCGATCTCTCCAAGCATTCCAAATGGCCGCTCTTTTTACAAATGCACGGCTCCATCCTGCCCAAGATGATTTTGCCGCTGCTCTGGGTGGCCACATGGTCGACGGCCATCACGGTATTATCGATCAGGTTGCCCGGAGTGGAACTGGGCATCAGCTCCATCCTGCTGACTGTCACCGGTTTTGTGGTCAGTCTTGGCCTGAGCTTCCGCAACTCGACGGCGTACGAGAGGTATGCCGAGGGTCGTCGTTACTGGAGCTTGCTGCAGACGTCGTGTCAAGCGCTGGCGCGCGTCTACTGGGTTCACACGCGCGAGCGCGAGGGGTGTTCCAAGGAGGACCTCCTGGCCAAGGTGACGGCGCTCAACCTCCTCTCGGCCTTTGCGGTAGCATTGAAGCACAAGCTGCGGTTCGAGCCCTACACGTACTACGATGATCTGTCGGACATGATTGCGCATCTGGACACGTTTGCGCAGGATGCCACGGATGAGGACGCGTTCCGGCCCAGGCAGCCCAACTTCTTTAAGCGTATGGGCGAGCACCTGGGCGTCTCGTTCGCCGAGTCCAACCCGCGCAAGGCACTGAAGAAGGCCTCCAAGCCTCTCGGCAACCTGCCCATTGAGATCCTCACGTACCTCGCGGCCTACACTGATGACATCGTCAACAATGGACAGCTGCCGATCCCGATGACGCAGACGTGGGCGTACAACGGGCTGGGACAGCTCAACGACGTGCTCACTGGCACGGAGCGGGTGCTGACGACGCCGCTGCCGCTTGCCTACACGATTTCCATTTCGCAGATTACGTGGGCGTACGTGATGTTGCTGCCGTTCCAGCTGCTCAAGGACCTGCAGTGGGTGACGATCCCCGCGGCGGTGGCGGCGTCGTACATCATTCTGGGCTTGCTCTTCATCAGCCGCGAGATCGAGAACCCGTTCGGCGACGACGTCAATGACCTGCCGCTCGAGCTGTACTGTGCACAGATCGTGCAGGACATCGAGACGACGACGGCGCGGCCGCGGCCCGACACGGCCCGCTGGATCGCGAACCCGCGCAACAAGCCCTTCTTCCCCCACAGCAACTCGCCCTACCCCGTCTGGGCCGCCCGGTCCGAGGCCAGCATCCGCAACGTCCTCCGCCGCCGGCCCCACGCCCCGTACGACGCCTCGGGCAAGCCCCCCACCGCCAACGGCGGCAACAGTACCATCGGCGGCAGCTCCCGCGCCCCGACCGTGAAGGGCGACAACAATGTGTGAGCGCCCCGTCCCGACAAAGAGGACTTCACTTGGCGGGAACCCGTCTGGGTTTATCCACTGGTTGCCCTTCATTCGTCATTCCATCCCAGCGCCGGTCGGCGTATATGAGTCTTTTATCCTTTTTGAGCAATCGGCGTTGAACGAGCATGTGTTTTCCCCCATTCCGGAGTGTGTGGCCGCCGTCTTTGGGTGGCCCGGCAAATCAAAAGTACGGCATTTGTAATGGTTCTTGCTCACCTTTTCTCTCTTTCTCCCCCCCCCTCCTCCCCACTCATCATCATCCTCCTCATCCTCCTCCTCACACAACCACTCTCATCTTCTCATGGACATACAATTGGCAAACGGAAAAAAGTTCCAGCATGGGACGGGGCATGGGCCGGGCGTTATGTTTTTGCCTTGAATCTTTCTTAGTCACGACTCCCCCGTTGGGGGGGCCGTGGCGATGGCTGGTATACTTTTGTACATAGATGGCTTCTTCAGGTCGCGTATTCAATGCCACTTTGGGGGGTTCTTCCCCACATGCATCGTCTTGGGCCTCCATGTCGCGGGATCGTGTCTTCTCACCAGGATACCGTGTGCTGTGTTCCCGTGCCTGTGGCCCTGGCGCGCCCGGGGTGGTGAGGGATGCGCTTGTGTCGATGCGTACAGCTCTGCCCACCTCAACATAGAGTGATGCTATGTACGAATGTAGGGTCTGAAGAATGAGGAGGGCCTAGTTGCCTGCGGTGGTGGTCCGATTTCGACTAAATAGGTAGCTTCATGCTCTGGTGCCTCACTATCATTTGGTATACCAATCGGAGGCCTCGCCTGTGTGCTTTGCGGCCCAAATGCACATCAATTTTAGCCTCTCTCGAGGCCTCGCCTTGAACAGTGGAGGTGATGCCATACGTCACCCCTCACAGAATCAAAACGGTTGCTCAGGAAACTGAGTGCCCCCCGAAGCCTCTTCCGCCACAGGTGTCGGCTTACGACGCCCATTGCGTCCGACTAACCTATGGTGTCCTGTCGTCGCGCGGTATCCTGGGGATCCCGAAACGCGCAGCTGTTCTCACTTTCACAGCGATTCAAGCGTCCCACGCGGCCGCGACCAGGAGAGTGTTGCTTTGAAATAGGTAGAGCTTGGGGATCGAGGAAGATGTCGTTGTGTGCATGTGTTTCACAGCTCGGCTGGAATGGCCCAATCAAAATGAACCAAGCCCGTGTTTCCGGAGATGCGAACCTTGACTTCACAGCAATTTTAGTGGCGCCCAAGGCCATTTGCGCCACACAATACCAGCTCTCGAATTCCTGTGTCTGTGTAGGAGTGAGCCGCGCTTTAACTAGTGTCCCCTTATGGTCACTCGTGCTGAGAAAGAAAAACCGGCTGTGCAGTTCTTGAAAGTGAGTGATAGAACCAGTGTATGCCCGGGTCTAGGAAAGATGGTGAAGCAGGTATGGTCGGTCTATTATCTATGAAGCTGCTGCTTACATTGCGGCATTTCAGTTAGGCTGGAACCCAGTGACACAGCACAGCAATTTTAGTGTCCCCCAATGCCTCGAACCACCAGCCCCCACAACCCGTCCCTTCTATGACGCAAAAGAGTACATGTACCGCCCCCCTTAAAAAATAAAGTCCAAAAAGAGAAGGTTGAGTTGTTCCGCTGGGCGGAACGCATCAGGAATTGAGCCCAATGCGGGGGTCGAACCCGCAACCTTGAGATTGCTGGGAAGCAGTAAGAGTCTCACGCTCTACCGATTGAGCTAACCGGGCGAGTGAAGGGTTGTTTGTTGAAGAGTGGGTGGCTTATGCGTGGATTTATTAGAGGTTGGCGTGAAAGTGAGGCGACAGTGGAGTTGTGAATGTTGGGGGTGTGGTCGTGGTGGTTGGTGGTGAAGCGTGGCCCTCCGTGGTGTGGGTGGTGGGGGTGGATAAAGGTTTGTTTGGACGTAGGGGGGACCGTCTGGCGGGCATGCGACGGGCGCGACAAGAACAAAGGTAACAGTCTATTCCCCGGCTCCCTAAGTAGGTAAGTAGCCAAGACGTCTCGCCGTCTCTTTCGCCTTACAGCGCGGGCTTGACGCGCACGGGCACGGCGGCGTCCTCGGCGAGGGCGTCGCAGCGGCTCTTGTAGACGCGGCCCTCCTTCATGACGGCGAGGACGTTGGCCTCGGGGTCGTCGAGGACGGTGATGTCGGCGAGCGGGTCGCGGCGCAGGAGCAGCAGGTCGGCCTCGAAGCCGGGGAGGATCTGGCCGAGGGACTCGGCGCGGCCGAGCATGCGGGCCGGCGTGACGGTGGCGCTGCGCAGGACGGCGGCGGCCGGCAGCGCGCGCGCCCGCAGCGCGAACTCGCGCGTCTGCGCGGCGCCCAGCGGGCCCAGCAAGTCGCTGCCGTAGCAGAGCGCCACGCCGGCCGCGTGCGCCGTGCGCAGCGCCGCGAGGCCGGCCTCGAGCACGGCGGCATTCTTGGCCGCCGCCGCCGCCGGCAGGTAGCCGGCCCAGCGCGGCGCCGCCATCTGCTCGTACGTGACGAGCGTGGGCGTGAGGTAGACGCGGCGCTCGGCGAGCAGGGCCGCCGTGGGCGCGTCGATGAGGTTGCCGTGCTCGATGCCGCGCACGCCCGCCTCGACGCAGTGCCGCACCGCCTCGGCCGTGTACGCGTGCGCCGTCACGTAGGTGCCGGCGTTGTCGGCGGCCTCGACGACGGCGCGTATCTCGGCCGCCGTGAACTGCAGGTGGTGCAGCGCGTCCGTCGGGCTGCTGACGCCGCCCGAGCCCATGATCTTGATGAAGTCGGCCCCCGTGCGCAGCTCGTCGCGCGCCGCCTGCAGGCACTGCGCCTCGCCGTCGCAGAGGCGGCCGAGGGCGGCGACGGCGCCGGCGCAGCAGCCGGGCTCGCTGCTGCCGCCGCGACCACCCGTCTCGTAGCGCCCCCGCAGGTCGCCGTGGCCACCCGTCTGGCTCAGGGCCCGGCCGGCGATGAACAGGCGGGGGCCCGGCACGACGCCCTCGGCGATGGCGTCCTTGAGGGCGGCGGTGGCGCCGCCGCAGTCACGCACCGACGTAAAGCCGCGGGCCAACATGGCGGCGCAGACGTAAGGCTGGCGCAGCAGGCTCGCGGGCGCGGCGGTGCCGAAGGCGGCGGCGAGGTCGGCGAAGCCCGGCACGGCCGCCACGTGCACGTGGGCGTCGATGAGCCCCGGGCAGACGAAGAGGCCCCGGCAGTCGACCACGACCGTGTCCGGGTCGTCGGCGAGCGGCAGCGGCGTCGGCGAGTACACGCCCTCGCCCTCCTCGGCCGTCACCTCGGCGATCTTGCCCCCGGCCACCGTGATCCGCTGCTCCTCGACGAGCGCGCCCGCCGCCGCGTCCACGATGGTCGCGTGCCGCAGCACGTACGTCTTGGGCGGCGCCCGCAGCCACGGCTTGATGTCGGCTTCGTGCATCGTGGCGGGCTGGCGTGGGGTGACGGTGAATGCGGATGAGAGCCGGAAATGAGGGGCTATGGCAGTGGTGTAGGCGGGTTCGAGAGGCGAGGGAGAGGCGGTGAAGCGAGGGCCCGGACACGATGTTGTTGTAGATTCAAGGTTGCGGGGGTGCCGAGAACTGCCCGGGGTGTTCGCGGGGCCAATAGTCCGACGCGCCGCTCCATCATAACCGCCGACCAAGCTGGATTACAGTCCATCTCGAAACTCTGTCTCCGCCTTTGCGCATCTTGGGAGCAGTCGTCGTTCGATGCAGCCTTTCTAATGGCGACGTCGCCTCTACCAAAGAGGTACACTTTGCACAAGAAGATACAGATCGCGGGCGCCAAGTGGAAAGTACGTGGTCGCGGACCCTCAATGGACTAACCAAGCTAGCTTCCATTCTAATAAGTCGATGCAACACTTGGCCTAAACATACACCACTACTCCACTAACATAAAGATAAAACCAGTGACGCCTACTTGCCTAATATCGGGGCCTCTATCGTGGTGACTACAAAAGCAACTGGGCTCACCCGCACTCGGCTGAAAGAAGCGCTCCAGTGCCCCCCGCCCCCATCGCCGTCCCTCACAAGGTCTTGTTGGCGAAGCCCAGGCGCGGCGCGACGCCGTCGTCCTCGAAGACGACGAAGGCGGCCTTGAGGGCCATGGCGCCGAAGATGGAAAAGGGCATGCCCGTGTCGTTCTGGATGCCGCCGTAGCAGGCGCCGTCGCCGGTGCCGCCGCCGTCGTCGGTGCCGAAGTTGAGGTAGGCGCCGGGCACGGTGACGGCGGCGGCGCCGTCGGCGACGAGGAAGGAAAAGGCCGGCGGCGCGGCGGCGCAGTCGAAGCCCCAAGACCCGTCCGACGCCCGCACGCGCGCCCCCGGCACCCCCGCGTAGTACGCCGCCGCCACCGCCTCGGGCAGGTACAGCAGCGTCGTGCCCGTGTCGGCGATGCCCGCCACCGCCGTCGGGTTGAACGCCCCGTCGCCCACGGCGAACCCCGCCGACGTGAAGGTCCAGAACCCCCGCGACGCGTTGACCGCCGTGTACGCCACCTCCCCCGTGTACTTGCTCTTGTCGATGACGCCGAGGTCCAACGAGCCGGCTGGTGGGTGGGCGCGCCCGCATGTCAGTCCCGGGCCCGCCCTGGATGCGCTTCTAACAAGGAAGAAGGGAGACAAGAGGGAGAGAGAAAAGAACGTACTGCCCTGGTGCTTCATATCGACGGTAAATAGCGGTGCCGCCAAGTCGTCCTTGACGTTTTCGAAAAACGTCTTTTGCTTCTCCGGCTGGACCGTGTTGAGCTTGCCGAAGCCGAAGCCGGCGAGGCCGGCGAATTCGCCCGACGAAAGGAAGCCCGTGGACTCCTGCGTGGCCACCTCGATGGCCTGCAGGGGCGCGCGCACGCCGCCGAGGTCGACGACGTCGAGGTCAACGCCGCCGCTGGCCGTGGAGCCGTCGCCGTACTGGATGGCCCACGTGTCCGACGTCGTGTTGACGGTGCTGCTGAGCAGCGAGTTGTACGTGGCGGCGGCACTGCCCAGGAGGGCCCCCGCGGCGTTGGCCACCCAGAGGTCCGACGAGCCCGTGTCGAGGAGCAGCGTTACGTTCTGCGCCGGCGTGCCCAGGCCCGCCGTGAAGATGTACGACGAGTCGCTCGGCAGTGCCTGCAGCGGCACGTCACTGCTCTCGCCGCCGCCCCGCCGCTGGTGCCTCGCTGCCTTCGGTACCGCCGCCGCCGCCGCCTCCACCAGAGCTTCCAGCCCGCTGCGGATGTCGGCCGGCACGTCCGCCCCGAATTTGTTGTACGTCCTGAGCGTCTCGCGCGCCCCTGAGCGGGGGAGCCTTGACCCGACTGCCCGCACCTGCGCAAGAGACCCCGTCCGCCGCCCGGGAGGGCCCTGAAATGGCATGCCGAGGGCCGGGGCCGCCGCCAAAACGCCGAGGCTAAGTTGAAAGAAGTTGACCATGGTGGGTATCTGCGTGCTTCTCCAGGGGCTATATCCGTGAATGTGTCTGTCAGTGCGTATCTGGGTGGGAGAAGGCCACAGACACCGCCTCTAATATATGGAAGGCGATGGTGTCCAGGGAGCTGACTGAGATGGATACTTAGCTGTGGCCTTCTGCTGCAACTTCTGATGCTGATAGGAATCCGGGGACTATCATAGTCCGGAATCCATGGCCACAGGTTAGACCATGGGCAACAGGAATGCTCGAGGCCTACCGGCTTCTTCCTCTTCGCGGCATCGATTAGGTTTCTCCTGGGGCATCACGAACGTCCTCAACCTGTTGTGCTCTTCGGGTCAGCTGTAACCGCGATGGCCAACCACCGTGGCCGTCGCGATTCAGCATCTCCGTCCACCCAGCCATTTGGATTCCGGGGCAAAGCGGGACCGCGGGCTCAGTCAGACATCCCATCGTGGCAGCTTGGACATACTACTAACGGTCCGCCCAACACCCCTACCAGCCTGCTGGATTAGGCTTCCCTTGTGGTGTTGGGTGAGTAAGCGCCACCAAGTGACTGACTTGGGGGTGAGGGAGGGGCTGGCCCCGATACCGCCGCCGTGACCAGGGCCCGGGGCTCGTGGCGTTGCGGGAACCTAACCAACCCCGCCCCCCGCGTCTGTGTCTCGGATCAGGCTTTCCTTGGTGTTCGGACGCCAAGTCGGGAGCTGAAAGTCCCGTCACCCGACGCCACTCCGTGACGGAAGGCTGCGGCAGGCCCATGAAGCCCGAATGAAATCAAGAGGAGGAAAGAAAGAAGCACGTATTACGGCAGCGTAGACAACAGCACCTCAGTCAGAGTGAAGCAGCTGCACCTCTGGTTTGTCATACGGGAAAAGAAGCAGTGGAGCTTTCCAATGATCAGTACGGGGTAGCAGCAGCGGGGGCGGCAGCAGAGTTCAAGATGGCGTAGGCTAACTTACGGTGACCGCTGGGCCCAAACAGGATTCCGACGACCAAGGTTCAGGTTGCCCTTTCGGCGCCCCAAAGGTGAGGGAGGGAGGAAGACTTGTCCGACTCGGGCGAGAATTCTGTCGCTTAGCACATATGCCCCCATGTCCAACGGTTAAAGAGATCGGGACGTTGGCCAACTCGTCTTTGGCTTTACGGAATCAAACCCTCCTGACTCTCAGTTCTGCCTCTTGTAAGACCAACATATAACTTTGGAGGGGAAAACAACGCGAGCTATTTGGTGTTTGGTGTGTTCGAGCCCTTGTCGAAATGCCGGGCGAGAGATAAGACAGTGTCTACGACGCTTCTTGCTCGCGCTTCCTAGACTTAAATCCAGTCTTGATTGTGATTTACCGGAAACGAGTAGTGACAACCAGGAGCCGTTGGGCCGAGGATACGGATAATGCCGGGATGGTAAAGGTATAATAATGGCGATTCAACAGTACCCGCCACGTGATTGAGATCGAGTCTCTACCGAGAACTGGATTTATGGATCGCATGAAAGGAGAGAGGGAGGCCTTTGCCTCAGGTTATATTGTAGAACCCCGAAGCCGCGAGAAATTTGATGAGGGCCTGTAGGGCACCATATACGGAGGCATAACTCGACCTTGGGGATCGGTGGCTGCCCAGGTAAGATAGTGATAAGGTTCGCGAGGGCTATATAGCCCTCAGGGTTTGCGACTGAGACTTGCGGATGTTTTGAGCATCATGGTACGCTGGCTACTATATATGGGTAATGAGATGAATAAAAATCCATGAGAGCATCTGGTGGTAAGACAGAAGAATACTAACATACGATAATACATATCATGACTGATTTGCGGGGCACGGCTCTTTTTAAGTGGCAACATATGTAGTTACTTGTCTAACTATCCAACCCAAGGCAGGTGTACAAAGGGTCGTCATATCCGCCTTCCTAATCCATGATCTGTTCAAGTGTTCCCGTTGCAAGCCTCTCGGCGTCATGTAAACCAGCCTACACTACGCTCGCTTTACGGTGTACAACTCACCAGTCCTCCCCTACACTCTGCTGGGAAAAGGAGGCAGGGCTTATCTTAAACACGAACGGCACTCCCCGAGCCCCATGTTATCCGTCGAAGTTTCACGGGGCAGATCGGTACTTCAGCTAGTATATGGGTCCGCGGGACACCTATCTACCCAGACAAGAGATACTCAACTAGCAGGCCGGTCGAAATCGCGCCGCCAGTGGTCCAGCATTCAGTGGACAGCCACGCCCAGCAGCTGGAGGGATTGCTCAGATCGACGTTGGCTATCATGCAGCCGACCGACGCAACGCAACCGCCCACCGTCAGGACGAAGTACGGAAGCCCCGCCCCTGCGATGTATCCCGAGACGGCCAGCGCGCCGCTCATGCCGAGAAGGAGGGCCCACAGGATAGGCCGGGTGTGGCGCCCAAAGAGGATGGCGGTGCTGTGCACGCCGATCTTCCGGTCGTCCGCCAGGTCCTGGTGGGCGTAGACGGTATCACAGACGACGGCGCCGAGCACCGTCGCGAGGGCCAGGAAGACGGTCGACGCGTCGGCCCACGGCGCCGGCGCGCCCATGGCCGCGCTGCCGACCAGGGTGCCGCCGGCGAGGCAGACGCCGAGCACCAGCTGGGGGCAGGGCAGGTGGCGCTTGGCGAAGGGGTAGTAGAGGGTGCCGACGACGGTGGGCAGGGCGGCGGGGACGGCGGCGGCGGGCAGCAGCAGGAGGAGGAGTAGGGCGGCGGCGGCGGCCTGAGAGGCGGCGAAGCCGACGGCAGCGCCGCGCGTGACGGCGCCCCGCGCCACCGGGCGGCCGCGCGTGCGGGCGACGCGCCGGTCCACGGGGGCGTCCACGACGTCGTTCCACGCGTGGCTGGCGTTGTTGGCGAGGAGGCTGCCGACGAGGAGCACGAGGCCCACGCGGGCCACGTCGCCGCCCTTCGCCGCCGCCGCCCCCGTCGCCAGGGCGTGGCTGCGGGCCGCGTGGAGGACCCCGAAGCAGTGCGGGAAGAAGATGATGAGGAAGCCCACGGGCGAGTGGAGCCTCGAGATTTCGAGGTAAGGACCCCACGAGGCCGGGAGGGCGTCGATCCAGCGGCCGGTGGGCATGGTATTGTCAGTTTGGTGGTCTTGTGGGCGGAGTCGGGCCCGAGAGGTGTGAGGCCCGAGGAGTGACAGATTTCTTTCAATACGGAATCAGCATTCGTACATGATAATCGAGACTTGAGATATATAGCTGAGTCTATTTGAGGTCGGTGAAGGCAACTTGCCGACGGATGTCTTTACTATATGATGTTCGAAATACTATTGCGTGCGAGCGAACCCCGCACCGAGTGTCATCTCCTATTACGTCTAAAGTACATAGTTGCATTCGGAATTTCAGATCCAAGCGCTTAGTACCAGCCCCCCCAAAATGTCAGCAACTCGCGCTGACAGGAATTCCACAATTAGACAACCGCAGGACACAAGGGCCCCGATGTTCGGGTGTGAGTGGAACCGTAAGGGCGATGAGACGAGCAGGGCAGGATGGGATATGCGAGGCGCTCTTCCGGGGCAATCTCCGTCCGATGCCAAGGTAGCGGGCGGCTGCGTTGGGCAGGCCGGCGTTTAACCACCTACGACAGGGCCGGGCTCCCTCTGTGCTATCGGGAAATGGAATGGCGCGGAACAGGTCCCAAACGTCCTTTGCTTGAGTTATTAACCTGTGAGAATTTGTTGGAAGCCTTGTTCTCTCCCTGGCAAATCCACACTCACAGACATACTTATGCATGAACCCCCTTCCTTCTGACAGTCCCTCCTTCTTCTTCACTCCTCGAATAACTCTATCCGCACCACCTTGGTTAACAGGGCTAATATGGATCACAATCATCTATGCACAGGATAGGTTTGTACCGAGAGACTACCCGCAGTCCGCCGGTTTAGGTGGGAATAGGCTGCGTGCATCCCAAGGACAGATGATTCATAACTCCCTTTAAACCTGGCCATCCTGGACCACTCTGGTCTAGTAGGGGTATCCAGCGGCCTAAGAACCTTTCCGAAGGCGGGAAGAAGTAATAAGTCTAACCCATCACGTCTATTAACATCCATTTGTGCATATAAATTTACAGTTGACGCCGTGAGGGCAGAGGGCACCGGACCGTCCACGGTAATGTGCTAGACCAAAATTTTCTACTTTGAGATCTGATTCTACGCCCTCTGGAGTCATTCTCTAGTTCTCCGCGGTCTATGTTTGCACTCAGCCTCCAAAGTCAAATCGTAGACCGCTGTTTGGTCAAATTACTTAAGTAACCTCAGATGCTAAAAACCAAAGTACTTCTGGCTCTCTTCAAAATGGCTCTTCTTACTCAGGTACGTACCTTTTGCTGAGGCCCCAATAATTCCGGCACTGAATTACTTCAGCTGCTGACTTCCTCTCAGTATGACTTCAGTCACATCGTCGCTGGCAGTTTGCCCTGCAGCTACAGGCTACAGCTGTGGACACCGGATCTACAACAATCCGCTTCCTTTTATCCTCTCGGATACACGCAACTCCGCGTTTCCCAAACCTGACGAGCTTCCTCCGGTTGACGTGGTCCTTCACTGCGGTGATTTGACCATGATTGGTGGCCTATCAAACTACAAAGCCGCGATCCAACATCTGTCAGCATGCGATGCGGAACTGGTCCTTGTTATCCCTGGAAACCACGACGTCTCGCTGGATTCGTCCTGGTGGCAGGCTAACCTGGACGAGAATGACGACGACCCGGAGGAGCCAAAGAAAGCACACGCGCTCTTTGACGATGCATCGCGCAGTAGTGTCCATCTCCTCTCGGAAGGGGTGTCTACATTTACCCTCCGTGATGGCAGTTCATTTACCATCTATGCTTCTCCATACACGCCCGAGTTCAACGGCTACGCGTTCGCATACGGAGAAAATGAAGACCAATTCAACCCCAGCCACGACACCGATGGCCCTGCAATCATTCCCGATGATGTTGACATCGTTATGACCCACGGCCCGCCAGGTCTCCCCGATGATGAATATCGCCTCGACACAACCAGTACCGGCATTCATTGCGGTTGCCCTAAACTCTGGAAGGCAATCCAACATGCACGCCCCCGCTTGCATTGCTTTGGGCATATCCACGAAGGTTACGGTACGCAAAAGGTACACTGGAACGGGGGAAACTTCAACCTTGAGAGTAAATTTTCGAAGGGCCATGACGGGGCCTTACTTTTCGATGGTGGACAAGGGGATACGGTGCTTATGAACGCCGCTCTTATGAACCATGACCAGGATCAAAACAACGATCCCTGGGTTGTGGATATGCTATGACATTCGAAAGTCCGGCGTTAACGCCTGCCATTATAACTCCCCCCCAATCAATGCGTCCTTTGTAGGTGACCGAGTGGTTCCAAATTAACACGCAAATACACGGGAGTACATCATATTACAATTACCACTGGCTCAAGGTTTTGCTGCAACCGCCGTTACTGCCATTTTTCGATATCCCCAGGAAGGAGAACGCTTTCTCCTTTCGCACAGCCCGCCAATCTTTATGGACACATCCCCCATTAAGTGGGCCTAAAGATACTGCCAAGCTCCATACTCAGCTGGCTGGGCCTTCAGCTTCAAGCCTAGAGCAGGAGCGCAATTGGTGAGGTTGAACGCGGGGGTCTTGACGTAAAGTTGGTGACTGGCACTGGTACCCGTCATGAAGTCGGGAACGTCGGGACAGAGCATTACTCCGCCAAAGCTGGAATCACCAGTGACGGCGTAGAAGTCGAGGACATCCGTCGTGGGGAGGCAGTCCGACATGACCGTCTTCGTGTACCAACCGCCGACGAAGGAGCCGTTGGGCACGTAGTTGGAGTGCGGGACGCTGTACTTGACCTGGCCGTCTGGACTTATATAGATACGCTGACCACCCGGGACTTCAACCTTTGCCACCCAAAATGTTAGTATAACAGTCGGGTAGCACGAACGCCCCATTGATCGTTGAAGGGAGGCGGGTGACCCTACATGCATGCTGGTCATTCCAGGGTCGACCAAGGTTCCGGCGACGGGCGGGCATGCCCCCTGGGCCTCGACGGTGGCAGGACAGTAGGTTGCGGGGCCGCGCATTCCCGCGAAGAATGAAAGGCTGGCAGCGTGCAAGAGAGTGCCGTCAATGTAGGTGCCGGGAGCATAGGCAGTGAGCGAGTAGCCGGTAGCCGAGGCCAGGGCAGCCGAAGTGACGAGAACCAAAGACGGAAGCATCTTGTTGCCCAGACGGAAGAATCAGTACCGGGGAGTAGACGTTGGCAGATGAAACAGATGGCGGGAAAACGGCAGGCTGGAAACGGGCAGAGTATGTCGACGCATAGAACGTCGGTTGAATCAGTGCCGGAAACGAGTGACAAAGAAGAGCGGAGGGATGTGTGGATGACAAGCCCAACAGAGTGGTCTGGTAGTCGGGAAAGTGAAGGGCAATTTGGTTGAAAGAATCCAGTTTAGGAAAGACGGAAGCGACGAGGGGGTGAAGATGCTTCCTGTTCGGACGAAAACCGTGTGCTTGCCTTTGGTATCCCGGTGGTGTTCGTGGTTTTACGGCCAGTGCCTTCCTAACTCAAACTTTTCTTCGGGCAGGACCTTTACCGGCAACAACTCTCCAATTTGCAAGGAAGTAACTCATTACCTACTTAAGTACTTACCTCAGCAAGAACGTAGCGGTTCTCGGAGAGATTTATACATCACACACGCCGTTAAGAGGCCCGATCTTTGCCCCTTCTTCACGTTAGGCAGTCGCATTCTCTTGCAATGGCCTCTGAACCTTGTTGGAGTTCCTACCGCCCATTTCGCCAGAGCTTCATCGTAAAGTGTTGCCAAATACGGTGGTGCTGCTTCCTGACTATGGGTACCTAGTGTCTTCTTCAAACATCGCGATATCTCGACTGCGCTGCTGCAAAATGGCCCCCCAAGCCATGCAGCTTCGGAGACGGTATCAGCGTCGCTTCTTTCCACCAAGAGCTCCAGTTACATCCCAATATACCCCTCAATAGACCCAAGAGCAGAAGCAAGGCAATAGTGGTCGATCACCCCGGGGGACCCTGGTTCACTGTTCAAGATGACTTCAACGCGCTGATGTCGCCAGTCCTGGACAGCTGGTGCCTATTGCAGCCGTAATACGGCCTGAGTTTTTCCCATTCAGCCGGCATAGCCACCAAGTAGATGCCAGAAGCTGTCTCGAGCCGGAATGAGCCAAGATTCAATCTGTGAATGTCTTTGAGATGCGCCTCGAGATACCCGAGATACCCGAGATATCGACAGCCATGACGTGTGTCTTAGGCAGCGTCTGGCCGCCAGGGCTAGGGAGGAGTTAGATGTCGTTAATTTTGGAACTTTGCACATTCCGAGCACAACCCACCAGTCACAGGGCTGGATCCCCCTATCAGACTCTTTCTCCAGCATCTTGCTGGTTGATGACTCCTAGTGGCCGTCATGCCGAGGCAGAGCCATGCAGACGAGCCTCTCGAGGACCGGCCCATTGAGGACGCCCAATGCAAAATACGGGGAAAAGATCTATCCACGAATAAATGGCCCCCAACTCGCATCATTGGCGGCAGCGACGCGATACTTGCCCAATCAAGGGGGCCGGGATCCCGCCTCAGGAACGCGAGCGGTCAGTGGATGAATGCTTCACCCGGCTCATTTCCGAATCTGCTTCAGCCCCAGTTGGCGCCAAGCGCACCGAAACAAATGCGGCCATGGCAAAGTAGCCCGCTTCCAGACATCGGCCGTGGCCAAGCTTTTGCCAAGAGCGCCGTCATTGGCCCCCCGCAAACAATGGCTGACGATGCGCAAAGAAAACAGCCTCCGCTATTGTCATGCCTCCCACGCGGGCGGGTTGCGCTGGGGAACGACGCGGGGTGATGGCCGTAAGAGGGCAACTCTCGACGGGCATTGGAGGGAAAATCTTGGGCATCGCGACCCCTGGCCGTCCATCCCCTTGTCCAATCTGGAATCCCTGTGAGTCGATCGGTCGCTGGTAGCCTCCGTATGCAAAACTGTGGTGGCCACTCGAATGGTCCCAGAAGGCTTGGACTGACCTGCGACAGCTTCACCTAAACGATGTGCCTGCGAACCCAGCAGCCCAGCGATGTGGGTAAATCCAGAAGCAAAGACGATGCAAATTGCAGGAGGCTCTTGGCGGGCTCCAACCGGTTGGGCCCGTGCCTGAACATTCGACCGCCTGGCAGTCTCTTCCCCCCCCTGTGCACAGCGACTGGCGACGGGGGCGGAGGAGCCGCTCGTTGGAGCAACCGCCGCCGCGGGCGCTTTCGTCACGACAAGCCTTTGGCGCCCCTTGGGATTCCACCAATCACCATATCTGGCACCATACTGGTCTTGGCCGTCTCCAGTTCTACCCCGGACGCAGAGCGGCACCCATCTAATTGACACAATCGGTTCGGGAGCGGTAGGCAGAGTGGGGTACACCGCAAGTGACAGCCGTGGTGCCCATGCGGGTTGGACGGTCACCATGCCCATCAACATGGGGGGGTGCCCTTGATGTGGTACCAGCGGAGGGAGATCGCTCCGCACCTGAAGTTCCTGAAGGACCCCTGACGATAGCGAGCTGCCGCGGTATAAAGACAACGCGCTGGCCAGCCTGGTGGTGTTGCTCGCAAGTCGGTATCTCCATCGCTCATCGTATCATCAGCATTCGTTCACTACAATCCCACCATGAAGTTTACCGCTGCTATCCTCGGCCTGGCCAGTCTGGCCGCTGCCGTGCCGACCCCGACTGAGAATGGGCCGCTGGACGCGCGAACCATCGAGAAGAGAGCCTCGATCACTGACGCCTGCAACGTTGGCTACTGCACCCAGAACGGAGGGTATGTTAATCGCACGCAGCTTACAGGTCATCCTCACTGACATCAACGTCTCCCAGAACGACGGGCGGTGCCGGCGGCTCTACCACCACCGTCTCGACCCTGGCCCAATTCACCAAGGCTGCCGAGTCCTCAGACAAGATGGTCGTGGTGGTGTCTGGCAACATCTCGGGAAGCGCCAAGGTCCGCGTCAAGTCGAACAAGACGATTGTTGGAAAGGCAGGCTCCAGTGAGTACTCAACTGCCATGCGCTGGCACCATTTTCGGCATGACCTGAGGCTAACTACGACCCTCCAGGCCTAACCGGCGTGGGCCTCTACATCAACAAGGTGTCCAACGTCATCGTGCGGAACATGAAGATCGCCAGAGTCTCGGCTGATGACGGCGATTGCATTGGCGTCCAAGCCTCCAAGAACGTCTGGATTGATCATGTGGACGTGTCGGGCGACCTCAACGCTGGCAAGGACGACTACGATGGACTCATTGACATCACGCACGCCTGCGAGTGGGTTACCGTCTCCAACAGCTACATCCACGACCACGTAAGTAGCAATCCTGTGTCCCGGAAGCCTGTCAGGAGAGGGCAAGAAGAGAAGACTGGCTAACCGAAGTTTCAAACTTGCAGTGGAAGGCCTCCCTGATCGGCCACTCCGACAGCAACGGAAACGAGGACCGCGGCACGCTCCACGTCACGTATGCCAACAACTACTGGAACAACATCAACTCGCGTGCGCCCTCGGTGCGCTTCGGCACCGTGCACATCTTCAAGTGAGTCTACATCCCGTCGAATGACCCGGCCTTGCCAGGAGCGTATACTGATAAGGGCGTCTCTCAGCAACTACTACAACAAGATCCTGGCCACTGGCATCAACACGCGCATGGGCGCGCAGGTGCTCGTCGAGAGCACCGTCTTCGAGAACTCGAACAAGAAGGCCATCCTGAGCGTCGACAGCGACACCACGGGCTACGCCGTCACCAACGACGTCAACCTGGGCGGCAGCGAGAACTCGGCCCCGCGCGGCACCTTGACCTCGGTCCCCTACTCGTACAGCAAGCTCGGCTCCGGCAACGTCAAGAGCTCCGTCATTGCCAACGCCGGTCAGAAGCTGAGCTTCTAAGCAAGGGGGGGGAACAAGAAGAAAAGAGAAGACGAGGCCGGGGATGGATGTCGGTGGGAAAGGAAGAGTCGGAGGGTTTCGGGACGTGGGACCGCGGGCGCGGATTCATTGTACATATTCTTCCGGGGGGGCCGGCGACTTGACTACGGACAGCCGCCCTCCTTTACACACAAGCACACACCCCAACGAACCAAAATCTTGGACATACATACACCCAGTGGACTCTTTTCCCCTGCCCCCCGTCGTGAAGCATTTCGAACCCGGGCGATTTCGTCCTTGAGACTGACGACCCAGCCCTGGGCTCAATGCGTAGATGCTCGCCTCGCAGCACGCACGATGGCCTGTCATTCCACATGCAAGCCTGCAATACATCAAGCCTCATCGCCGGCTCTTAGAAGAACTGCAGACACAGCCGTTGCCTTCTCTTCCAGCCCCGTAGGGCTCAATCCCCGACCCTCCCCCGCCTCTTGGAACCCTTGCAACTGGAGACCGGACATCCCTGCCGCCGCATCCTTCGTATGTTCCCACATGATTCGGGGCCTTCATGCGGTATACTGATATAGCCCCTCGCACTCAGATTAGAAACCAAATACCTGGTCTTTACTTCTTGGGTTCCCGGACCTTCTTGTTTTTCGCATTTCCGTCCCGGAAGCGTCCGTCATCGCACGCGAGGCTGACTCGAACACCTGCACGCACGGGACTTTGCCCGCCCATACCATGCAGATGCAAACAGAGTTCCTAGGTAAGCCTTGGGGTTTTTGATTTAGTCAGGGGCCTGACGTCGCCGCGTGCTTCTTCCAAGGCACAAGACGGCACTGAGATGCGTTGTCGTGTACAGTTGGGTCAACGCAAGCCCATTGTGGGCTATGAACCTAAGTGATACCGAAGGGAGAGGTCACGAGAGGCACAAAGAGGTACGCTGGTTCATGAGAGGGATTATACTGGTTGGTCTTATTCGTTGCCGTGACTGGTGGCATATGTACTGCGCTTCTATGGACTGCTGTGGAGTAACCATGGTTTCAATGTCTGTCGCCTCATCTCCCTCCACTCGGATGAAGATACCGACGTATTAAGTTTCCGCCTCCCAAGCCAACGACAGCGCTAGGCTTTCCAGATTCCAAAATCACCAATTCCACGCTGCCATTTCAAAATGAAGATGGGCCAAGGATTAACCACCAACGCCGCCACACCTGAATGACCAGGTCCATTACCACGTCAGCACATTATCCATTACTTCCGCATCGAGCCATTTACAGGCAGGCAAAGGCGAAGACGGCACCAATGATCAGCGCGCTGACCGAGGCAGTGACTTGTGACGAGCCAGCCGTTGAGGGGGCCGAGTCCGTGGGGGGCGTCGCGCCGGGGGCCTCGGGGGCCGTTCCGCTGGGAGCCTCTCCAGCATCTGAAGAGGACGGGGCAGCAGGGGCGGAGCCGGTCGGGGCAGGGCCAGCGGGTGCCGAGCCAGCAGGGGCCGAACCGGTTGGGGCAGGACCGGCAGGAGCCGAACCGGTCGGGGCAGGACCAGCAGGAGCCGAACCAGTGGGGGCAGGACCAGCGGGGCCAGAGCCAGCGGGAGTCGAGGCAGGCGGCGGGACCTGGATCTGACCGTCGTCGATCTGGCTGACGGGGTATGTAGGAGCAGGACCAGGGGCACCGGTAGCCGGGACGGAAGCGCAAGGCGTCGTGTGGACTTGGACCTGTCCGTCCCCAATCTGGCACAGGGGGATAGGCACCTCAGTTGTGACGACCTGGGGCTGGCCATCGCTCAGGGCCGTGATGACGGTGGTCTGGACCATGGTGGTACCCACGGTGTTGCCCTCCGCCGGCGGCGGCGAGCCACTGCCCGAGCCGCAGGGCATGGCAACGATGTGGACGGGCTCGCACTGCGCGGCCCAGTTCTTGTTGTACAGGTTGTAAAAGTCGCCCGACAAGCAGCGGTAGAAGACCTTGGAGTCGCCCAGGGCCAGCGTGTTGTCGTCACACACGGAGAAGCCGCTGGTGAAGATGGCTCCGGCCTGGGGCGGCTTATCAAACTGGAACTGGAAGTTGGACGCGATGTAACCGACACGGTCCTTGTCATCGAGGGTCACGCCATCATCCAGGGACATGACGAGAACGCCGTTGGCACCGCATTCCGCACGCTTCTGTGGTTGGTATGTTAGTCAATGGCCCATGGAACGGGAGGCAGGGCGTCGTGGCTTACCTCGAGCTGGCCGAGGCTTCGCTTGCCGTTGGTGGAGGGCTCGGCAACGGTGATCTCGAACTTGCCATCGAAGCTCTTGGTGCAACCAGCGGGCGGAGCACCCGGGGGCGAAATCTTGTCGGTGACGCCCTGGGGGATGGCGAAAGCAGCGCCCACCAGCGAGGCGAGGGCGTATGTGGTCTTCATCTTGAAAGAATTACTTGTACGTGGTGATGCCGGGGAACTGGGGACAGAAGCTATGCTGGCCGAAGAATGTGTACAACAAGAAGAAGTGTGGTGCCGTCAAGTGATGATGATGATGTTGGATGGAAAAAAGAAGAAATCCAGAGATGTCCAATGGAATTCTGCTTTTGTACTTGACTCGACGTCTGCTACTTGGTCCCAGGCCGAGGGGGATGGTGGTGGCGGCTGTGACTCTGGGGAGGAGGGACCAAAGAGATGAGAGGGATGGGGGAGGGACGAAGCAAGCTCTCGGAAGGAAGGGAGCTACAGGTTTATGAAGAGACGGAGGCGACGACGTGGACTGGGGCAGGCAGGCAAGCAGGCAGACAGGTAAACACGGACGGGAGCTTCAGCATTGGGGAACTGGCCGTGAAAGCGGCTGCCCAACCATGCCAGACTGAATCATCTCGATGCAGCCACATGGGGTGAAATGGGGGAGGCAGGTCTAGTAGGCCCCCCTCAGGCATCCATCCATTGGGAGGGAAGCGAGGTTGCTACGATGAGAGCCGGGCCGGAAGGAGATACGTACCACCAGACCAGTTACATCACGTACCTACTTCTATTCAATGGAAATCCCTAAGTGATGGGTGGGTGGATGAATGGGGGGATGGATGGATGGATGGATGGACGGACGGACGGGTGGGTTGGGATGTACAATACCACCCATGTACATGCATAGGTACGAACAGATGAACGCTGTTTGGCTGCTTCTGGATCCCCGTCGTCCGTCGTCTTTGTCGGGCCCCATCGTCTGCGATTTGTTTCCCAGCCAGTGCTGGTCATGGAGAAACCCCCTCCCCTCAACACCGCAACGGCTGCCAACCCGGGCTCGGGCGTTTCATTGGGCGGTGGGAAAAAGGCGATGGGGACACTGGGCAGCGTGTGTGGCGGGCACGTACGTCGTGGCTCGCGTCAGATGTCTCCCGTGGGCGTGTCTCGGTGCTTCTTTCCATGGAATCTTCTTTGCCTCCTGTCGGTCCAACGCGGCAGAAGCAAAGAGAAGCACAGCCCAAAACATAGGCACGCGCGTACCTATACACACACACACGGAAAGACAGACAGACAAGACGGGCAGCTGGAGACATGGACTGGATGGAGGGGGACGGCGGACGGCGGACGGTGCATGCATCCATCTTTGTTTTGCCTGTCCATCCGAACAGGCAGGACAAACCCTCCATGACACCCCCCCAGGTGATCGACGTCGCCCATGGATGCCATGTGCATGCATGCATGCTTGGTTTCCCCCTTTGCATAAATCCCACCTGGGCATCATCCATGGATCAGGACAGGGAATGCCCATGGATGAATGTGTGCTGGGATGCCGAGGCCGGGATGAAGACGCCGGTCCTCATTTTAGCGGGCACTCGCAGCGCCCCTCTGCAGACCCGTGGCGCCCGCCTTCCCTTGCACGTTGTTAGCGTCCGCCGTCCAACTATCTACAACTACCCTCCAGCTAACACAGCATGTAAGAGTACATTCCCATCCCATCCCATCCCATTCTGGAGACCCTGATGGCCGTGGTTGTTCTCCCACCGCCCGCCGTTGGGGGAGGTCATCCGCCACCCATCGCGCCATACCAATTGGCGGGAGATGAATCTTCTACGACGAGCGGTACGAGGAACGCAGCACTACTCTCTGGGAACCTTATCCCTCATCTCGTACCCACGTGAAGCTTTCCTCGTGGCGCCCGCTGCTTCGGACGGGTCTTGCCATCGCCACGGCCTGCTCGACTCATGGAGCCCAGCCTGGACTGGCTGGCTGGTCGTGGCTGGCGGACGGGATGGGACGAAGGCAACTGCAAAACATGGATGCGCGTTCTTCATTCGTCCGGGCCGAGACACTTGTTGGACCATCCAGTACGGAAGCCACTGCCACGAGGGAACGAAAAACAAAGGCAGACGTCTCTCCCGGCGGCCTCTTTACCTGCCTGCCCCCTCGTGGGCGTTCGTCCAGCCGGACCAAGTGCCGCCTTGGGGCAAGACAACAGGATGAATGGCGGGCTCTGCGGTGCGATGACTCGCTGGGCAGCCACAGAGCAGCGCATCTTCCGCCGTCGCTGTATCAGCCGTGTGCTCGTCAAGGGACTGAGACCTGCCGGCGAGTGCCTGGCTAAGTAGGTAGGAGGAGGGAGGTACGAAGGGTTCTCGACCCGCCGGCCATCTACCAATCACCTTACCACATCCATGAGCGTCCCCGGCGAGCAAGGGACCTCAGCTCGCGAATTGGGTTTACTACCGGGGCTAGAGGATGAATTGAATGTGTCGGGTAGCTTGGCAGGCGGGAGTATGAATTGATCCTATTGAATTCTGGGCTGGATGCTATGTAGGTACATAGGTTCCACGTATGCTCGTATGTTGGTCGGCACACGGCACAGGTATGGGATGTAGCATCCCATCCCAGTCACCACCACACTTAGAACCCTGACATACCATGCCACATGCCCTTATGGGGTTCCCAAATATGTGGCTGGGCCTGGGGAATGCGCATTACTTTGGCGATGGCATTCTGATGTTGATTCGCATCAGCCGGCCAAGAGAGAAAGACAGAGACACAGAGAGATATGCACCGATGAAAGCACCTGCCCCTTTCATGGGATGGGTCCCGAAAGCCCGTATGTGAAAGGTGTGGTGCCCGTTTCGGAGCAGGTCTTCTGAAAGTGGCCAATTGCTGAGCAGGCGAGCGCCGGGCGAACTCTCAATGGCGCCTACGAATAGAATTGGGTACCATTCAGCGGTTGGCAGGGGGTAGAGCGGGGGCGAGAGGGGCAATTGGAGGGTCCCCGTCGTGCCCGTCCATCCATCCATCCCTCCACTCTTGGGTATAGTTAGTAGGGCCCAGACGGGAAGGAAGCCGCCGCTCTGCCGCCATTGACTTTCCCATCACCTTCCAGTCTCTCTGTCCACTAGAACCCGCGTCGTATGCAGTACGTGGCAGCCGCCCGGGCAGGTATGTTGTTTAGATCCAGAAGCAAGCGAGCTAATCATATGGCAGTTACTTGCTCGCCATCGCCCTGCAAGTCCTGGCTGCCCGCGGTTCGGCATTTTCCCATGCGAGAGGCTGGGAACCTAATCAGCTCCGTCTGCCAGTCCATGGACCTAAGAAGGTACCCAATGATGGCCTCTTTCAGCTTTCCATCACTGACTCCCTGCCGCCGCCTGCGTTTCACCATGCCAACTAGCGGGCAGAACGAGCACCCTCACCGCGGCGACACCCTGCTTGCTGCTCACGCGTAGCAGCTGCATCTCGCATCTGCCCTACATAATCTCCATCGTTGTGCGACGCTGTCCGCCATGGCCGCCGTGGCCCCCAGGCAGCTTTCCAGCCCGCAGCGCCACAGCCCCTCAATGGCTGTTTCTGGCATTGCCAGCATCGCCTCACGACTTCCACCCGGCCAACGGTCCCGAACTTCCGACCTCCTACCCCTCCTCGGGCTCTGCGCGACCAGACAGACATCCCATGCCGTCATGGACTGTCAGACGAGACGGGCTACCAGTGGAAGCAACTGCTTGGACCACCAAGTGGCAGCGCCGCCTGGGTCTATAATAGCGGAGATGCAGATCCAGACACGAAGAGGAACGGACGACTGGATGAGAGCAGCGGCCACAACTCTCCAGCTGCTTTTTACCCTGCTATCTGGATCGCCAATAACCTTATCTTCTTCCGCGGCCCACGTTGCAAACACAGACCGATCGATGTCGAGATGGGCCCGGCCTGACGTCAAGCGCTCTGCCAATCGCTTTCAGCTGAAGGCAGGGCATATCCATGCCACCGGTTGCCGCCTTGCGCCGTTCTGCTGCGCTGCGACGCTTTCGGCTTTGTGCGGCGGCTTGCGAGCCTGCAGACTGTCTATGGTCTCGTGCATGAGATGCCACCACATAAGACAGACGCTCAGATGCAACACCAATAGGCGTATTCTTGGGTGAAGCCAGCCGGCCCCTACATATGCAGATGCGTACCTCAGATGGTACCGAGTACAAGCCGTTTGGAACCCTGCAGCGCCAAGTCTGCCGTAGTCAGGGGCCAGCCTGCCCGCCTGCCCGCCAAGAGGGACAGGATCTTAGAATAGCGCCCGCACTCACGCACCACCCAGCATCGTGCGAATGGGGTCAGGCAAGAAGTTCTTCAAACCCGCTGTGTTGGCTATACTTCAGTATACCATCGGCTCCAGCCCGAAGACGATGTCCGGCCTCGAGTTCAGTCCCGTTGAGAAGATAACAACCAGCGTGCAAAGGAGTCCTTAGCTCAAGTCGTACCATCAAGCACGCTGTCGACCGCAGTCTCGGCTCCACCGTACGCATGCCCAACTCACCGCGTATCTCCAAGTGCGCTATCGAACGGGGTCTCAATCCCAGAAGATATCATTCGCAACCCAAAGGACAGCAATGGCAGCGAAGAACAGCAGCTACCAAGAGCCAACTCAACGAGCTATTATCGATTACAATTTACGACTCGAGGTCTCGACCCCATGTTGGGCGTCTATCCGTAGGCGTCAGGACACGGGATGTCAACGGCGGGTCCTGCTTTGTGCAGCACCACCAAGACCACCAACCCTTGCATCGGACCGACGCAGATCAATAGCTCCCTCACTGGACATCCCTGTCAAGCTGTCCCGAAGCAGGTGTGGTTGCGTCTCCAGTGCTACGATACTGGGAGCCACCACGACAGTGCCAATTGCCCCGTCACTGGCTGGAAGCATTCAGGCTCCGGGTGAAAGGTTGAAGCATGGGTCTGCGATAGACATTCAGCTTGTGCAAACTCGTATTTCATTCAGCCGACCGAGCCTTGGCTGCCATTCGTTGTCTCGCTTACGCTGAGTGATTGAGATGGCATGGAATGCGGAAGGACCGATGAGCCACTTCCTTTTGCTGGCACAGAGTCACCTGCATGCTTTCAGGGAATTGAGCACCAAGACAAGTCGAGGGAGTCGGCTGTCGGCCAGCCCAGGCGGTTAGGATCATCTCGGCTGCCGTCAAGCAGGCAATGGCTATCCCGGTCCCGCATGCGTGCCGGCGCTATTGTCCTCACCCCCCCGGTGTCATCGCAACACCGTGACACAACATCCAATTATATCTCGCCTCGGATCTTATTGTTATCATGTACCCGCCCAGAACGGTGGCCGCGGCGTCGGTTCGATTCTGAAACTTCGCTTGCCAGCAATGCGAGGTAGCTCGCCGCGAACCGCATGTGATCGAGCGAGGTCGTCTTTGCGCCTCATCAGCGCGGCTGCCGTCTCAACCGCATTGCTCTCTCCATGACAGGCAATTGCCTTCTTACGCCGCGACATACATGCCGTTCTTGGTTAAGTATGGGAAACGAGCTGTCTTGGCTTGATCGATCCTGCCCTCCCTGCCTTCGGCTGCTCGGCTCGTTTTCTTCCATAGGAGTCCCAAGTGTGGGGTTCTGTTCGGACTGGGAAACGCGACAAAGCCATGGGAAAGTCGGTAGAAACGAAGCGACGACTCCACGCAATCGATCATGCCCATGCCCCATCCATCATCCACTACGGCCCGGCAGCGTTATCATGGTCGTTCTCCGTCCCGTGCGCTCCCCGCCCGCACGGTTGGGGCAACCGTCGACAACGCCCCCTGGCCAGCCCATCATCTTGTGCTCATTCACAACCAATCCCTTGCGCCGCGGGGAGAGCCATCCTTTCGCCAGGACTCCCTGCTCCTCCTCTCCAGCCCCCTCGCACCATCACCGCATGACGACGCATTGTGTGTGGTCGTGTGGCCGATATATCAGGGAGGGAGTCTCTTCGCTGCACAAGCGGACAGGCGGGTCCCCCCTCGTCTACCCGTCCGATCCGCGCCAGGGGCTCCCTAGCGCTACCCTTGCCCAGTGAACGACGGGTGCTCCAACTTCCAGCCTGCTCTGATGACATGTCCACGCAAACTCCCGCCCCGCGATTACGCCTGCTTCTGGAGCGGAACCAACGGGCTAGCCGCGTTGCGTTGCACACAACCCCTCCGATCTACACCACACTACCGCCCATTTTCAAGTTTTCTGTTCCTTTCCCTCCGTCCTTAATTGTCCAAACTATTGATTGATGCGCGTACTATGACCTGCCGGCAGGGGGCCGTACAGCCGTAGTGGTACGTCTTTTGACACCGACTCCTCTACAGCTGCCCGATTCGCAACTCGGCCCACGCCGGCGCCCCCTTCGTCCACCGCCCGCCGCCGATCCTGTGGCTGTGATGTTCCGGCCGCAGGGCCAGCGAAGCAAACCTGGGTCGAACTTAATACACCGCCGATCCAACCAGCGATGGGCATCGTGGGTGGCGCCGGGAGGCTGGGAAAAGGCTGATCGCCCAGTTGGCCAACGTCGTTCCGCCGTGGTCGTTCCGCCGGCGCGCCACATCATCAGCCGCGCTAACGAAGACACCCCCTCGCCCTTCGGCCTGCACGACGACGGGCGTTGTCTTTGCGTGGATGGCATCAATGTTCGAGCAGTGCGTGTAATCAATGTGATCGAATGTCGGACTCATCAGGTATTGTACAGTGCTACAGCGTCATCAGGTAAAGCGAAGCGTAGCCCACACGGGGGTCTCGAGGCGGCTGCTGCTGCTGCTGCCGCTGCAGGCCTTCGACCCTATGAGCGCCCTTCAAGTGCGAGCATCGACCTGCACACAGAAGTTCTGTAGGTACAGAGGCAGACAAGACAGACGCAGTCATAGTCACGGGCTCCTGGGTCCGCGCCCAGCCTTGTCTCCCTCGGGTTGTGAGCCCCTGGGGTCTGTCGACCGACCGTATAGACGGCATCGAACACGGATGCCTGCCAAAATTGCTTTCACCATGTTGTATTGCGTGGGAGTGTTTTCCCTCAGCTTGCTGTCTCACGGTATTTTGCATGAACTCCCTCCCATAGCTGCCAACGCGTAACCACCACCCCTCATTGCATGCTATATCAACTTCCCCTTCCGCCTTAATAACCCCGGAAAACGGCTCGAACCTGTCTCATGAGCCAGAACACGCTGTCATGACGTGGCAGCCGGCATATAGAGGCCGCTATATAACCACGTCGCCTTGTCGGTCGCTGACCCGCGTACCACCATACCCCCCGACCAGACCAATCAACCCAATCGGGTAGATAGATGCGCCTTTCGTCCCCAAGGCAACGTGACGCGTGCGCGACGAGCACGACAGGGCAAACTACAGCAGCAAATCCGCCCCCGTTCCCATGTGGAAACCTGGGTGCCTGCCGTAGGGAGGGAGAGGCCGCGCGGCTGGTGCACATGGCGGGCGGGACGGGATCGAGGTGCTGTGGACATCTGCCCCGTCTCAGGGTCGGTGGCGACGCTCGTGATGGCGCGACGCCGGGTGGGTACAATTGAGGAAGGAATGCACGGCGGCGGCGCCCTGTAAGAGACACACACCGCTGGGTTAAGACCGCCGTGGCTACTATGGTAGGGCAAGCACCATCACGACGAGCCATCAGGCATCAACAGGGGGGGGGACAAGAGGCCAGCGCGGGCCTGGTGATATGCAAGGCAAAAGAAGCGTTCTATTGCGTGTGTGGTGTACCCCTCGCAAGGGGTGTTAAAAGAAAACCAAAGGAATAAAACGAATAGCAAATGTACGCAAATGGTCTATCTACGCATGGGGGAATCATTCCAGTCCAGCCAAGTCGGTATATGTGCAACCCATGGCCCTTTTTGTGTCTCCCGGCGGCCAGTCATTCTTCTTTTTTTCATCACATTCTTCGTATCGTCGTACCGTCATCGGGTCGAGCGCGCTCTCGTCCCCGAGAGCAAACGCCGAGCCTCAAGTTCATGTTGTCGCTGTTGCCGTCACGTCCGGAGTCCTAACCACGGAGGTGGCGCACGAGGTTCTCGACAACCTGGCGCGTCTCGGGCTGGAGCTGGTCCTCGGGCGGGCTCAGCACCTTCTCGAAGACGGGCATCAGGCAGGGCGTCAGCTCCTGGATCGTGGGGTTCTGCATTTCGTCTGTGGGAGGGCTGTCAGTACGGAGTTCCCAAGAGGGCGGCTGGGTCCGGGAGGTAAGGAGAAGGCAACTTACAAAGCTTGGCAATGCACTGGTAGACGGGCTTGTTCTCCTCGTAGTCCTCCTTAAGAGGCAGGAGGCCGATGATGACAGGCAGGACATCGGCCAGGGGCACGCTGTCGGGGTGGGCGAGGATCATGCGGCAGATGCAACCGGTGGCGTTGTCCTGCAGGCGGCTCTCACTGATCTGGAGCAGAGGCTCGAGCTTGCCCATGATCTGGCCGTAGGCGGGCAGGTAGGTGGCGCTGTCGTTGGACTGGAAGACGAGCATGCCGATGGCGTAGGCCGCGTTGGACTTGGCCTCCTTGTCCTCGTCCGACAGGCGGTGCAGCAGCGGTGCCAGAAGCGCCTTGGTGTAAGGCGTCACGCCCACGCCCATGTGCATCGTCACCTCGGCGATGACACCCACCGCCGTCGACCGCTCGATCGACTCCTGCGAGCTGACCAGCTTCATGATGGGCTTCTCGAAGATCTTCCAGACCTCGCCGAATTGCTCGCCCAGCGCCGCGGCCAGACCAATGACCACATCAAGGGCGGTGTCGACGACCAGCCAGTCCCACTCGGAGCCACCCTCGACGTTCTGCTCCTCCTCCTCGTCACCGAGGTCTTGCTGGCAGGGGTGCGAGCGCGTGATGATGGTTCCCAGGACGGTGATGGTCTGCTCCATCATGCCCTGCTGGGCCAGAACGGCCGGGCCGCACGTCTTCAGAGCAGCAGCAACGTTTCGGTTGATCTCGGTAACGACGTCCCTTGTGAATAGTCAGCAGATGGTTCCTACTATGTCTCAAAGCCAAGTGCGCGTGTTGATCCAAATCAGGAGTAGATGTGACGTTTTCTCAGCAACCGCATTGCGTCTGAGTGAGCTGGGTATAACGTGGTGTACTCATCATATGGATCACGGGGTGAACAGCTGAAGGGGGTGTTGCTGACTTACCGGTCAGACTCGTCCTGCCACAGCTGGAGGGTGGCAGTGGCAACAACCTCGCCGAGCTTGGCGATCTGGGCGGCCGGCTGCGACTTCAAAGGCAGACCAGGCTGCCACTTCTGTCCAGTCGTCGACTCCATGACCTGCCAGACGCAGGCGTATGTCCGCCAGAGGGTCGAGATGGCGGCCTTGCGGCAGCCCTCGTACGTGTGCTCGGCCAGAGGAGTAATGATCTCGACGGCCTTCTCGATGTAGGGAGCGCTGCGCTCCTTGGCGTGGGTGATGACATCGCCGAGAACCTCGACGGCCACCTCCTTCTCCATAGCAGCGGCGGAGACACCAATAATGTCATCCCAGTCATCGTCGTCGTCATCGTCCTCCATGTCGTCCTCATCGTCATCGCCATCATCCTCGGGCTTCACCTTGAGCTTCTTGCCGTCGGCAATGAGCTCGCCATCGACAAGGCCATCGATCTCGTCGAGGTCGAAGTCTTCCTCCTCCATCTCGACACTCTCGAAGAGGCCCTTGAAAATGCCCTGCAGGGAGTCGCCGAGGTCACCGTCGTAGACGCGGGCAAGCTGGCTCCACAGGATGAAGGTGGTCTCACGAAGGCGGGCGTTGCCCAGCGCGAGGGCCTTCTCGCTGGCCTGGAGAAGGGGCATAGCGAAAGGCTGGAAGTCCTGAGCGCCAACACCGACAGCGATGCGGCCCATAGCGTCGCACACAGAGCTGCGGAGCTGAAGCTCGTCCTCGCCGGACTCAAGAGTAACGTACTGGGACATGGCGTTCATGGTCTCGGCAAGGAAGGGCTTGAAGTTGCCCTCGAGAGCCTGGGCCATGGCGCCGATGGCACCAGCAGCGGCCGACTTGACCTTGACATCCTGGTGGTTCAGGAAGCGACCGACACGGCTGATGAGGCCCTCGGCGTACTTGTTCATAATCTCCGAGCCGAAACCCTCCGACATGGTGTCGATGGAGCCGAGAACCGAGCGGATGATCTCAATGTTCTTCTCGTCGTTCTCGTCGGCCGAGGCGGCCTCAAGGTTCTTAACCAGAGCAGTAATGATAGCGTCGTGGTGGGCCATCATGGTCTCGGCAAGGTCCTCACCCATGCGCATCAGGCTGACCAGCGAGTCGTGGCGGACGGAGCGGTTCTCGTCGTTCAGCAGGTTGATGATGGCGGGCATGAGACCCTCAATCTGCGTAGACACGAAGTCGGGGGCGCCCTCAGCGCAGGTGCCCAGGGCGAGGATGGCAGCACGTCGCTGGCCGGGGCTCTGGGCCGAGGCGTACTTGGGGAACTCGTTCAGCAGAGGCACGGCAACCTGGCGCGGGGGCAGATCGGTCGACAGCTGCTCAATCAGAACCAGAGCGGAGCGGGCAGCCGTCATGTCATCCTCATCGTCGTCATCCTCCAGCTCGCCCATGATGGTCATGGCCGAAGTGGTCAGCTGAGCGCCCATATCGGGGATGCCCTGAATCTTCATGCGGCGGTAGCGCACGCACTGGGTCAGGAAAGCCAGAGCCTGGACGCGGACCTCATTGTCGGCGCTGGGGTTGGCGGCCAGCTGGAGCATGAACTGGACCAGGTCCTTGAAGTACTTGGAGATAAGGGACGACTCGTAGCCCAGGAAGGACTGGAAGGTCTCGAAGGCCTGCTTGGTGCGGACATCGTCGTTGTTCTCGACCGAGTCCTTGAGAACATCGACCATGGCGGGGATGAACTCCTGGATGGTGGCGACGGACTGCTCGTCCTCGTCGGCGTGGATCAACAGGAGCACCGAGGTGATGGACAGCATGGTGTTGATGCGAACATCGCGGCTCTGGGGGTCGCGGATGGTCTTGCCGAACAGCTCGAACAGCTTGGGCAGGTGGTCGGCGAAGACGGTGGGATCGGCCTCGAGCAGCGTGTGGACGATGAAGGAGCCAACCTCACGGTGGGCAACGTTGTCCGAGGTGGTCAGCTGCAGGACGGCGGGCAGCAAGTCCTCCCACTCCTTGTTCTCAAAGTCGATGCAGGCGATGCCGGCGATGACACGCGAGCCGGCGTGGCGCACAAGGGTGTGCTGCTCGCGCAGGACAGCCTGGACGAGCTCATTGCGGATGGTAGCGCGCTGGGCCGGGTCGACCTTGGTCCACAGCTTCGGGGTCAGGCGCAGGGCCTGGACGGCGGCGAGCTGGCGGACCGTGTCCTGGGGGTGCGAGACGAGCACATGGAGGAGACCGACGAGGCCCTCGGGGCGCGAGTAGTAGTTCTTCTTGAGCTCGGCGGTGGCGGCCTTGACCTGGGCAGTGTCGGCTGGCGACGGGGGGCGCAAAAGTCAGCGGACGCGACGAGGGACTGCGGGCAGCAGCAGAAGACGGCGCGCCGAGGGCATTGCAACTTACGAATCTGACAGGTCTGCAGCAGTTCGACCAGCTTTTGTTGGTCCATGGTGAAAGATCAGTCACAAGACTTGTATCGACTGACTCTACCAGGAAGGGGAAAAGAAAGATGAGGATGGAGGGGAAAAAGGAACGCCGGGCTCCAGGCTTAGGCTCGACACGATGAAATACTAGGCGCCGAGAGGGACGAAAGACAGAAAAAAAAAAACAAATGGATATCAATGCCTGCGTGCCCAATCTCAGCCTAGCCAACGAGGATGGATAGGCGGACTTTTAGTGCGGAGCGGTCGAAAAAAAAAAGTCGAAATTTTTCCAGGGTCCTTCACTGTTGGTCGGGTGACTGATAAGATTAGGTGGGATGGAATCCCATACCCCGCAGTCGCACTTGACGTTGCTTCCCTGGCGCTGCAGGGCCAGACGAGGGGCAAAGCGTCAGAATTGGAGGCGACCGAGGGGCAACTTGGAAAAATTAAGTACTGTGCATCCTCCATTGGATGGATGGATGTTCTGGCCGTGCCGGCACGTGGCAACCCGGGCAAATAGATATCATCCGGAGCCGCGAAAGGGGCATGACAAACAAAGACTACCTACCCCTCGAGTCGAGACGGATTAAACATGCTTGAACCAGTCAATTCTCTTGATGCTCAACGCTTTCCATCCGGCCATCAACCCCTTCATTCTGAGCACTGTTTTGTTTGTTGACGGCACGGGCTGGGCCCAGAACGCTACTGTGTACACGGAGCCCCACTAGCCCGCCAGGCCGCCCGAACAGACTCCATCAAGATCGTCGTCGAGCAATATGGGAGATCTAACCGTCCCTGAGGCACTCGACCAGCTCGGCACCGCTGCTCGGTGGCTATCAATTGAACCGGTGTCGGCATTAGGGTTTCATAAAAAGCATGTGAGAGCACGGTTCCTTCTGCCCCGGCAGAAGTACATACAGTGGTCCCCTCCGCGCACATGATACGCTACTCGCCGAGACGACCTGTCGTCTCCTTCCCCCAGTAACAGACGCAGCATGCCTCCTCTCAATCTGCTTATGCCCGCGACTCCGTGTGCGAGCCGTTCTCTGCCTGCCACTTCTCATCCGGAGTCGGGGCCGGCACCGGCTCCAACCTTGGCATGTACCGGTTCTCGATCACGACCCTGGCTACTACCAGGGCGGCATCGAGAAAGCAAAAGAGGAAGACGACCACGAAGTAGCCCAAGTGCGCCTGGAGCATCCACCGCGCCGACGCATCAAAACCAAAGCTATTGTGGAAGCACCCGTAGACTTCCTTTGCGGCGGCGCTCGCCGGGATGGGCGCCGCCAGCGCCACCGGCACTGCTACCGCCACATAAACCCAGCGGGGCATTCTCAGCCTCCCAAGGACGACGAACTTGCGCCCGCGCTCGCGCGACGCTGGAGTCGAACCCTCTTCAGGGTCGCCGTCCCTCTCTGCAATGACGAGCTTCCACTCGCCAAGGATCGACAGGAAGCTGCCGGCGGACATCCCAGTCGCGGAGGCAAATGCCATGACGAGCTACATACTGTCAGCTAGGACAACTGGATTTCGATTTTTTGCCAACCCACCCAGTCGCTTTCCAGGATCCAGAACGCGGTTACGTTCTTTCCCAGCTTGATCATGCTAGCCCCTTTGTGATCGAATGGGCCCTTGGACGCGTGGATGGATAAGGCCACTCCGTAGGCCATGGCGAAGATGGTCAACCATATGACAGTGTCCATGATGGCCTGGACGTAGCATTTCGTCTGGGGGTGGAACCACCTCGCCCTGAGCCCACGCCAGAGCTTCCTCACGATCGGCCGAGGGCGAGTGGCCGCGGCTTCGTGAGCACTCCTGGCACATTCGGCTGCTGTCGCGGCTTCGTCAGCTATGGTTGCCATCATTGGGATCTTTCAGTGTCAAGAATGCAATAACGATTCGAAGCATTTCCAAGGGAGCAGGGAAACCCGCCAGCTTTATCGTCTTGTCTCAAACACCGTCGCACGGCATGTGCGGCGGCTTACGGCCTTGACGAGGGTTGCCGCCGTTGAATGAGCCAGTGCAGTCCCGAGACCGAGACGCAAATTCTGGCAATCGCTTGCTTGGCCCCGACGGATCTTGGTCGTCTTCGTACAACCCATCTCGGGGCCAGCTCGGTCGCACGACGCTGGCGATTTACCGAACTCGGTTTGGTCATTCTTCCTCCCGATTTGTCAAGCCGTTCCCAAAACTGGGATCTCTTGAACGGCTTGCCCTGGTACAGCTGTTACGCTGTACCTCGCAAGCGAGGACTTGTGTTTGTTTGGCCTCGGCACCTCGCAGCACTACCGGCTCGGCACCTCGCAGCACTACCGGCTCGGCTGTCCCCCAGGAGAAATCACGCCAAACCCATATCCTCCGGGGCATTGTTTACGGCCGGAGCGCGGTACGGTGCCGTCAACTTACAGCGAGCTTTTGTTGGACTGCAGCAGGCGGATTTGGCCTCGACCCCTGAGTCTGCGTTGCTGCGTCATTGACCAGCGGTGACGAGACAAGCGGTGGCAACGGCACGACCTCGAATCACGGCTTGCACATAGTTGGCACTGCTTGCCAGCTCTTTCCCTTCTCGCTTAGCAGTACATTACCTCCACGTATACAAAGCGCTGTACAAACAGTGCCAAGTCACCTATTCGCAACGTGGCCACGCGGAAAACGACGTGCAAGTGGCGCGCATAGCTCCGGGGCCACAACACAGAACCTGGTGATCGGGACTAGACCATTGTTTGCTTTCAATGGGACGCTCCCATGTTGATCGTCCATGTGCGGTTGGCCAACTTCCGTCGGCGTTTCCAAACGGCCTCAGGTTTGCTTTGCATCATGGCAAGCGGTATCTAGGTGAGGACAGTAACTTAGCTGTGTAAAGGACTGGCGGGAGTACTGTGAATCTCGTGCCAGATCCCATGAGCACCGCTCCTCCGTCCCTTTCTTTCATCGGATTTTCGTTGACCACTTCCCCTTTTCTGATCTATGTGCTGCTACGTGGCCCCTGGTGAACAACTTGCGAATTGTAGTTCTCACAGAGGCCACTTACACATATGAACGAATAGAATTGAATCTCGGACCAAAGCCTACTTCTAGGACGAGGACAACGATTTGTACTTCCAGCACAAAAGGCCTGGAGAGGAAAAGGCCGTGGAGGGGTCGGTTACAAGTAAAATCGTCTTCTCCCACCAGGTTGGTAGAGTAATGCTATAGTCCACGCCACCATAATACACTATGTCGTTATCACACTCTGCTCCGTTCTCCTGGATGTAACATGTTTGATTTCCCATGCTGTCAAGAAGTAGGACGTCAGAAGATTCCGCCGGCGTGCCATCCCATCTTGAGATTCACGCAGAATTATGGCCAAAACGACTTAATTAGAGACAGAGAGTCAGCACGACAACCCATACAGAGCTAGAGCTATGTATATTTTGGGCCCGGATACCGATTTCCTGGGGTTCCCTTGTCTTTGGTATGGCCCCTGAGCGGGAGCGCTGGAAGAGCCTCCACCAGCTAATGATCAAGTAAGACCCACCCACGTATTCCCGACTCCGGGCCAATTCCGACTCGGAAGCGACAATGAATGACGGGAATCCGGGAATGGCAGAGGTGAGGGAGGGTCTTTTGGATGTACGTCTTAGCTACATAAGAATCTCTAGAGTCGGCTACAGACAGAGGAACAACAGGACCAGTATGCCGATTCAGAAAACAACCATGGCTTCTCCTGGGAAATCCGCCGGCGGCGCCAAAAACCCTTCGGACGACTCAGGCAATGATTCCGTAAATTCCAGCCAGGACGCACCTCACAAGCAACTCACCGTCACTTTTGAGGATGTTGGCATCGAGGTGGCCGGCTTGGGCCAGAGCTGGGGCTCGGATTGTCTTTCAGTGGTCCAGGACCTCCTTACGTTTGGCGGAAGGAAGGCAGCTACGCGGGTATGGGGAACTTCGGACTGAAGAAAGCGAGTTTCTTTCGACTGACGGTCTTCCAGCACATTCTACAAGGCATCAGCGGACAAGTCTGCCCAGGAGAAATGGTGAGTGGCCCCGCAGATGTTCCTGTACCATGGATGCAAGGGCGTGCAGCTGGTTATCTGACTGTGTGTGACGCGGTAGCTTTTGGTTCTGGGCAGACCCGGGTCTGGCTGCACCTCTTTGCTGAAAGTCTTGTCCAACCAGCGGGAGGAGTTCCACAAGGTCACTGGGGACATACGTTTTGGGAGCATGAGTGCCCGGGAGGCCAGACCGTTCCGTCATGAGATCGTGATGAACACCGAAGGTGGGTGGTGTTGACGCGGCGGCGTCCACAAAAGAAGAGGGCGCACTGACTGACACCTATGGAAACGCCAGACGACGTGCATTTTCCCACGTTGAAAGTGTCTGAGACGATTGGATTCGCGGCTTCCACCAAGATCCCGGCCTCGCGGCCCAGCCATCTCCAGAACCCCGGCGCCTACGTGGAAGAGACGACGGCGGCGACGCTGGCGGCGCTCGGCATCGGGCACACACACGACACGCTCGTAGGCAGCGAATTCGTACGCGGCGTGTCGGGCGGCGAGCGCAAACGCGTGTCCCTAGCCGAGGTGCTGAGCACGCGGGCGCCCGTGAGCTGCTGGGACAACGCGACACGCGGGCTCGACGCCAGCAGCGCGCTCGATCTGGGCCGCGTGCTGCGCGCCGCCGCCGCCGAGCGCGACGCCACCATCGTCGCCACCCTCTACCAGGCGAGCAATGCCCTCTTTGCCCTCTTCGACAAGGTCCTCGTCCTCGTCGACGGCCGCCAGACCTACTACGGCCCCGCCGCCGAGGCCCGCGCCTACTTCGAAGACATGGGCTTCGTCTGCCCCCCTGGGGCCAACGTGGCCGACTTCTTGACGGCCGTCGCCGTCCACACCGAGCGTGTCGTGCGCCCCGGCATGGAGGCCGCAGTCCCCAACACGGCCGAGGAGTTCGAGAAGAGGTACAAGGAGAGCAGCATCGCCCGTTGCATGAGGGAAACCGCAGTAGCCCGGCCGCGAGCCACGCTCGAGCGGGAGTCCAGGGATCTGCAGCGCATCGGAGCAGGCGAGAAGGTCCGCAGCATCATGGCCCTGTCTCGAGGCAACACTCCCTATTTGGCCTCTTTCCCTGCGCAGGTTTGGTCTTGCGCAAAACGGTACGGCTTTCTTTGCTTGCCCCAAGCCAATGAACCCCGCGGCTGATCAAATGTGACAGGCAATTCCAAATCCTCTGGGGCGACCGCTTCTCCAACATGCTACAGGTCATCTCGTCGATTCTGATGGCACTCGTCACCGGCAGCTTGTTTTATAACCTGCCCCACGACAGCACCTCGGTCTTCCCCCGGCCGGGAGCTCTCTTTTACCCTGTCTTGCTCTGGTGTCTCAACAAGTTGTCCGAGACGGTGGCCTCCTTCATGGGCCGTCCCATCCTCACCCGCCACAAGCGGCTCGGCTTCAATCGTCCAGCCGCCTACGCCGTGGCCTGTACCCTAACCGATATTCCCTTCGTCCTTGCCACCTTCACTCTGTTTGATATTGTGTTCTACTTCATGGTGGGCTTTCAGCACGACGCCGGCCGCTTCTTTGTAAGCCACCCCCTTTTCTTGTTTTCTTCCGATATGCCGTTCTCAAGCCTCATGGGGTTTTCTTCACCCCGGCCATATTCCCACTCTGGATCCTGACCCAGCTCTTCAGACAAACTGGTTCGTCTACGTTGTCGTCACGCTGTGTTTCACGTCCCTCTACCGCTCTATCGGCGCCTGGTGCAGGCACTTTGGGCTTGCGGCGCAGATCAGCGGCTGGATCACCATGGTCATGATGGTCTACGCCGGTTACCTCATCCCATTTCCGAGCATGCACCCCTGGTTCCGCTGGATCGTCTACATCAACCCAGCCAGCTACGCCTTCAACGCTGTCATGGCGACCGAGATGGGAAACCTCGACATGGCCTGCGTGGAGCCTCAGTACGTACCCTATGGCCCGCAGTATAATGACAACCGATACCGGAGCTGCGCCAGTACCGGCGCGGCCCCGGGCTCCGACTCCATCAGTGGTGCCGTCCTCCTTAACCAGCAATATCAAATCCACACCAGTGAGGTGTGGAGAGACGTGGGCATTCTGATCGCTTTCTGGATCTTCTTCTCCTTCACCGCTGCCGTTGGCTTCGAAGTGAATTTGGCCTCAGGCTCGGGGTCTCAGGTTCTCTTCAACCGGCGCAACCAGCAGCGCCAAGCGGCAGCCGAGGCCGATCCGGAGAAGACAAAGGTGCAGCCACTGCCGGAAAGCGGCGACTCCGTACCGGAGAATTCGACTGTCTTTACTTTTCGGGATATCTCGTACTTTGTGCCGCACGCTGGACAGGAGCTACAGCTGCTGCGCAACGTCAGCGGCTACGTGGAGCCGGGCCAGTTGGTGGCCCTGATGGGGTCTTCGGGTGCCGGCAAGACGACGCTGATGGACGTGCTGGCGCAGCGCAAGGACAGCGGTCGCATCGAGGGCAGCATATTAGTCAACGGCCGGCCCCAGGGCATTAGTTTCCAGCGCACGACCGGCTACTGCGAACAGAACGACGTACACGAGCCCACGGCGACAGTGCGCGAGGCCCTCGTCTTCTCCGCCCGCCTCCGCCAGGACTACGCCGTGCCCGACAGCGACAAGATCGCCTATGTTGAGCAGATAATGGAGCTGTTGGAGTTGACCCCCATGCAGCACGCGCTTGTCGGCAGTAAGTCTGTCCTAATGGAAAGTGTGTGCTCCCCCTAGGTACTGACACCGAATCCCCACAGCTTCGGGCTCCGGCCTGTCGATTGAGCAACGGAAGCGCTTGACTCTCGCGACGGAGCTCGTTGCTAAGCCCTCGCTCCTCTTCCTAGACGAGCCGACGAGTGGGCTCGACGGCCAGTCGGCTTTTGAGATCTGTCGATTCATGCGCAAGCTGGCCGCCACGGGGCAGAACATCATATGCACCATACACCAGCCGTCGGCCGCGCTCTTTGAGGCCTTTGACGTCCTGCTACTGCTCGCAAAGGGCGGCCGGACCACATACTTTGGACCGACGGGCAAGGATTCCGCCGAGGTGCTGGATTACTTTGTTCGAAACGGCGCGCCGTCGCCGCAGGACGTCAATCCCGCCGAATACATCGTTGACGTCGTACAGGGTCGGTTCGGCACCGAGATTGACTGGCCGCAGATCTGGGATGGCTCAGCCGAGAAGACAGGCGTCATGGCGACTCTCGATCGCCTCGAGAAGACGTCGAATCTGAAAGGCGCCTCCGCCGAGGACACGCAGCTCTCGGAAACCGAGTCCAAGGACTTTGCGACGCCCCTCTGGTACCAGATGCGACTGGTGACGCAACGGCAACTGGTGGCACTCTGGCGCAACCCGGACTACGTGTGGAACAAGATGGGACTCCACGTCACCAACTCATTGTTCGGAGGCTTCACGTTCTGGATGATCGGGAACGGTACGTTTGACCTGCAGCTGCGGCTCATGGCCGTCTTCAACTTCGTCTTCGTGGCGACGGGCTGCATCAACCAGCTGCAGCCGCTCTTCGTCCGCAACCGCGACTTGTTCGAGACGCGGGAAAAGAAAGCCAAGGCCTACCACTGGCTCGCCTTCATCACTGCCCAGCTCGTCGCCGAGATGCCTGTGCTCGTTGTCTGCGCCACCCTGTACTTCGCTTGCTGGTACTTTACCGCGGGCTTCCCCGTCCGCGCGAGCCACTCCGGCCAGGTTTACCTGCAAATGATCCGTAAGTCGTTCCATTCTACACGTAGATCCTTATACCGAGTTGGGAAGGCAATTGGTTGACTCCCGTGTCACCCACCAGTTTACGAGTTTCTCTACACCTCCATCGGGCAGGCCATCGCGGCCTACTCGCCCAACGACTACTTCGCGGCGCTAGCGAACCCCATCATTCTCGGCGCGGCCCTCATCAACTTCTGCGGCGTCGTGGTGCCGTACGGGCAGATCCAGGCCTTCTGGCGTTACTGGATGTACTGGCTGGACCCCTTCACCTATCTGATCGGCGGCCTGCTGGAGCCGGTAGTCTGGGACGTCGATGTCCGCTGCAAGGCCGGCGAGCTAACGTCGATACCCGTCCCGCCATCGTCAGCATCCTGCGGCGATTACCTCGCCGACTTCCTTGCCGCCCAAGGTGGCTACGTCTCCGACCCCGCCAACACGACTGTTTGCGAGTACTGTGCCTACGACTCGGGCGCCGAGTACTTGCGCACCCTCAACATCAACGAGGCCTACTACGGCTGGCGCGACGTAGGTTCCTTGGTTCCCCTCTTCCCCATTTCCCCAATTTCCCCATTTCCCGCGCGACGGCGGCAGGCGGCTCACTGACCACTTTTCCCTGCGTCCAGGTCGGGATAACGGCGCTCTTCTGTGTCAGTTCGTACGCATTGGTGTTCTTGATGATGAAACTACGCAGCAAGGCCACCAAGACAGCAGGTTGAAGCATTCAACGTCGGGAACTGACGGTCAAAGAAAGCCATCCAAGTGGAGGGGTCCCACGGCGGGCTTTGGGTAAGAATTCCGTAACTCCGATGACTCGGAATTGGGATGACGCTAGGCAATGGCGGTCACTCCACCACTGTGGACTACTATGTAGATACTACCATTCGCCCATCCACTTCAAAGCCGGCGACGATTGACTGTTTTTCTACACCGTCTGTCCCATATCTCGGTAGCACCAATTGGTCGAGTCAGCACCATCCAAGTACATACTTAGCTACCATGGTCGTCGCAATAACAGCCTTGACGGGGCTCCAATGGACTTTTCAAGCTCAACTCCGTTACTTCTCCACTTCTCCCGTCTTGTAGCAGCATCCGGAAGACTCAAACCCGCCTCTTCTCTCCGACTCATTGCTAACGATGGAGCCGCACCCGAGAAAGCCACGCAATATCACAATAGCCTGCGAGGCGTGCCGCCGGCAGAAAATCCGATGCAATGGGGCGCAGCCCTGCGGACGGCGGGACTGTCAGGACCACCCGAGGGCGTGCGTGTATCGGCGGCGGGCACGAATGCGGCGATCTCAGCTCGGGGCGTCCACGGAACCGGAGCGTCGAAGCGGCTCGGCCGGCGATGCCGTCTCGGACGAAGACGAGTTGCCGGCCAATGTAGGTGATGAAGGTCTGCCGCCGTCAGCGGAGCCCCAGTGTTCGACGGCGTCAGGCGGAGAGGCGTACCAGAGCAGCATCACGGCGGCACACGACGCACCGCGGTCAACCGACAGCTCGCAGCTGTTCTACGGGCCATCGTCCAACTTTGCCTTTCTGCAGGAGATTCGGCGCGCCGTCCTGTCGGTGGCCCAGTCCGGGGTGCCGGCCGGCCTCGAAGCGCTGGTGCAACGGTCTATCTTCTTTGGTATCCCGCACCGGGTCGACCCAGACACCATCTGGGCGGCCGAGACGACGCAGCCGGCGGTGTCGGTGGCGCTGGCGCGCGAGTTTCTGGCCACGTTCAAAACGACGTCGCTGCACCGACTGCCTTTCTACACGGCCGCGGAGCTGGATGAACTGTTCGACGCGCTGGCCGAAGAGGTGGCGTCGCCGTCGTCGACCACGGCTGCCCCGACGGCGGTGCCGCCGCAGACGCGGGCCACGTTCCTGACGGTGCTGGCCATCGGGGCACTAGGCACGGCGCACACAGAGATTGCCGAGGCGCTGTACGTGCGGGCCAAGCGTGCCGCTGTCGTGCTGGACGAGGTCGTGTCCCTGCAGATGATCTGGTTCGCCATCCTGTCGTCCGACTACCAGATTAACCTCGGCCGCCCCAATGCCGCCTACCTGCACATTGGCACCGCATGCCGCAAAGCCTTCTCCTTTGGCCTGCACAAGGAGGGTGCCGCTGCCGCCGCCCGGTCTTCGCACCGCGGCGACGACTTGGTCCGCAAACATCACCTCACCATGTGGATCCTGTACTTTTACGAGACGTAAGCGAGTCCCCCGGGAAGTTTGAAAATCGTCCCTACGAGCTGGAGGAGGGGGGCGAGAAGGAGGCAAAGGTGATCGAATGCTACGGTTGTACTGACGGCTTCGTGACGTCCGACAAACAGCATGCAGTCCCTCAGCATGGGCCGCAACAGCTCGATGCGCATTTGCGACATTTCGTGCCCACGACCGACAGCGCCAGCGCTCGTAGTGCGCATGTGCGAGCTGGCGCAGATTATGGAGGTAACGAGTGAGACCATCTACCGGCGGACGACCGACTCGCTGCGTCAGCTCTACCGCCGTGCTGAGGACGCACACCGACGCCTGCGACGCTTTGCCGAGGCCTACGACATTGGTTCTTCGTACGTCGATGCCGATGTACACAGCGGCGTCTCGGGCTCGTCCGAGAAGACCATCGAGTCCCTTACCCTCCACAACGGTACGTTTATCCATGCGGTCTACGCTTCATCATACCCCCGTAACCCTTCCGGCCCCTTTTTTTGACACGCTCTCGTCCTAATTCGTTTCTCCTGTACTGTAGCCTACTACCTAGCCGTGATCCTCGTCTTTCGCCCCTTCTTGGTCTCCAGCTATGCCATTCAATCCGGCACGCGCCACGGCGCCCACGACGACATGTGGTTGCACCAGGCGTGCCGGCACGCCGTCAACGCGGCGCAGGACTCGATCCGCTTCACGAGTGACGCACTACGGAAGGTGGAGGCGTGCAGAGTAAGCCGACCGCCCCTCCCCTTTATCAGAAGCACCACGGATGCAGGAGACAAGCCCAATTGCTAATGTGCGAGGTTACGCGGACAGAAAACCCGCTACCAGGCCTTCTTCATCGAAAGCACCTGCGGCGTGCTCCTCTACGACATGCTGCGCGAGCCCGCCACCTACGCCTACAATATGGGCTTCTTGCGCACGGCGCTCGCCGCCATGAGCTCCATGGTAGACGACGAGCCTATCGTAACCTCGATAGAAACCACACGCCAGGTAGCCCGGGCCATAGAGAAGGCTGTCGCGGCGGTACCGATGCCGTCGGCGGCGTCGGACCCCCCCTCGTTGCCCGGTGGAGGCGTGAACCGGGTCCCCGACGCTTTCGGCAGCGGCGGTGGTCGTTCAGCGACCCTCCCGTTCCCGGTTGAAACCCACCGACGCATCGCCGGCGAGCCCATGGCCTACCTGCACGAGCGCGGGCTGGCGCCGGCCGCCCCCGCAGAGGGACCACTCGTGTCCATGACGGCGGCGGCGGCGGCGTACCCGGACGCCGCCTCCCTGGGCCCCAGCCCCCTCGACTTCTCCGTCGGGCTCGATTTCGATGTCCTCGCCACCGACTTGTTCAACTTCTTTCCGAGTGGCTACACCGAGGCCGGGGACTTGGCGCCGCCGCCGCCGGAGTGTTAAGTATGGATCTTCATGTTGTAGCGAGGACATAGAGCCTCATCACCCAAGTCAGGGGGCGGAAGTTTGGGAAAAGAATGGCAAGGTCCAGATTCCGGCTTTGCCTGTTGGTTGATTCGCTTTCTTGCCAGAAGGGTTGTCGTCCAAATATGGTGGAATGAATGTCACGATACCATCATGCCGAATTTTCTTGCGCTCTTCATGGACTACATGCTCCCCTGCTGAACCCTCATAATTTCGTGATTCCCTTTAAAATTACTGTATTTAGAGTCCTATCCCTCATCCGACATCGTCTCGGTAGAAGGGGAACCGCGATCTCAACCGCCACCCTGGTGCATTAGACTTTTTATAACCCAGATATCTCTTTTAGGATTGTGATACGGCGGAGCAGCACAAAGTGAATAGTAAGGGGGTGGGGTACACTTGATATGAAACCCTCAAAGTGTCTTTTATACGCGAGTAGCAGTTACACCTATGAGGAAAACCCGTAGGGCTAGTAGTTGTGCACGTAGGGATAGTACGAATAACAGGGCTAATGAAACCAACAATTAGAACTTCCAGAATAGTCTGAGTAACAGGACTCGCAGGAGTCACGTCAGCAGGACTAGCATAAACAGCAGGACTCATAGTACCAGCAGGAAAAACAGCTATCAAATTAACCGCTATGCTAACCGCTGTATCGCTATCGATATTGTGATAATCAACGCTGGGTCTGGCGCAACAGAGGTATCGATTTCTTCATCCTGAGTATTGCCAAGCAGCCCACGAACTCCAGTTCCCTGTGTAAACGTCGCTCGTAAAAACAGTGCCGAACAGTCACGTCCTTGACTTGATAGTAGTCTCTCAACTGTTTTCTGGTAACCCCATCTTCGCGGCTTGAAGCTTTAAAAGCTTCAGCTGTTCTTTGGTGGTGGAAACCACGGAAATTTGGGATCGCCAGGAGAGGCAACCGTCGGTGATCACCGAGTCTGGGCATCGCTGCTTGAGGTCGTAATTGTCTTGGTGGTTCGGTTTGCGCCTGATGCTGATCTTGGCGAGCGTGTCCGCCAGCTCGGAGGCGGATTCGGGCCAGGTTTTCGAATCGGGCAAAGGCCACAGCTTCAAGGAGTGAAGAGACTGGGTAAGGGACGCGAGAGTAACCAGGTTGCATGGACCTGTCGCGCTCGGTTCCTTTTTGCATTGGAGCCCATTTTCACCAGGTAATTTTCCCGCTGTGAGCGCCGTCACAGTGGACGTAACCGGTGCCATCAAATCGTCGACGATCTGTCGCCGCAGTTCATGAATCCTGTCTGTTGATGCAGATACGGGTCAGGCAAAGTTATCCGGGAAAGTCGCTTGCAAGATGGGCAGGTCTTTTGCAAGCTGGGGCATTAGGGTACTCACCAAAGACAGCCACAGGTTCAACGGCATAGTAAGGCTCATCGCTGGGCGTTTCCCAAGCGAGTCGTCGAACAACATAATCGAAAGTGACAGAAGAACCGAACACCCAGGACACCCACAGGGTATGCAAGTCCAGGCCAGGAGCTCTCGCGCAATTTCCGAGATTCTGAAGCAACTTTTCGGCCCACGGACGCAGTAGATGCGTCAAGTCGTATTTGTCGGCGATGACGGCGATGTCGTAGTATGTGACTAGCTCGTGTTCGTCCGGTCTGGGATCGAAGTCGGCGAAGCGACCGTGCATGACGGGTAACAGCTTCGCCAGGGCCTCCGGGTTGTCGTCGGGGAGACGCACCGTCCAGTCGGCATCAGGCTGGCGGGCTTCGCCGAAGTTGCCGTAGAGCATGACGTCGAATGCTCGGGCGGCCCGGGCCATCGTTCGCGAACACACCCGAAAGGCGACGGGCTTGGGGAGCAATGCCGTCAGTTCGTAATCGTCCGCGGACGATGATCGGCACGATGTGCGGCCGACGAGAAGTGTTAAGTCGCCCCGCGGGTCTATCTCGGTCGTGGTGGGAATACATTCCGGATGGGCAGTGCAGTCCGCGTCGGGATCCATGTTCATTGAATTATCAGTATTGGACATGTTGGGAGCCAGAGAGCCGTGACTGGGTAGCATGTTTCGTTTCTGAGAATCTGGCATGTATCAGTGGGATGCACTTCTCTGGACGTTCGAGAGACTAGAAATGAGCAATGCTGCAAGTAGTCACAGAACGATGTTGAACTTGTTGAGAAGCTCTAACCAAGCCTGAAAGGCGCGGAACTTCCATGAGCTCTCTGTGTTTATCCTACATAACCGCACTAGCCAGGATCCAGTACTTGAAGTAAACACTTTACTTACGTACCTACCTGATTTGGAGACCGCTCATCATGGAAAGGACTCTTCGAAATAGATACCTTACTTAAGTACTTAAGTACTTAAGTACCTATGTATGCAAGTACATGGGATGAAACTCGGGACCTCCAGACCTCTATTACGACCAGAATAGTAGAACAGGTGTTCCGGTGCCAGCAACGGCGGCAAGAAGTAGTAATGACAGCGGCACAGTACGGAACCCTGACATCACGTTAATCAAGTACTTAGAATGGCCGTTTTATCAACATGGGGAATGGGCGTTCAGCATTGGAAGGATCGACTTCTCTATCAAAGTACGGCTAAGCAATATTGGCAAAAGATGGTGCAACTAGCCGTGGCAATGGTCATATCGCCTTCTCCGTCACAGGTCATATCACTCTATTCTGCAGGTAGGGCTCGATCAAGCCACTTTTCCTGTGTCTTACCCCCTTTTCCTACTTTCTTGCCCTCTAACCCCTTCGCTCCGTTCCTCCATAGGGCCTCTTTCAAGCTTTTCACGAGGTCCAGCGGTCTTAGATACACCTCTTTGATGCTGGGTCTCTTTGATATTGTCTTCTGTGTATCAATTGCCTACCTACTCGAACACGACAGGCAAAGCATCCGCCCAGGCAAGACTAAGCAAAATTCAATACGACACAGCACGATGGCCACCTCTTCGGGGCACCGGACGAGCACCGAGGGGGAGGAGCTGGAGTTTGGTTGAACAGAATGCGGAACTCCAGAAAGGAGCATTCTTCCCATTCGGGGGACTGGCCCTTGCGGCTGTATTCCCCTAAGGACAGGAAGGGAAAAAGTTCGTGCCGACATTGCCATATTTTCTGTATGTTTTGAAGCCAGGGGTTCTAACTGAAGCTCGCTGGCCCTAAAGACTGAATAGAAAAGGGCCGGGACAGAATGGCTTGCCGTGACCCACAGCCGAAGCGCAGAGGAACTTGCAACAAAAAAAAAAAAAGAAGGATGGCCGGTCGAGGAATCGAACCCCGGTCTTCTCTCGCCCTGGGTCCCCCATTCCCGAGAAGGGGAAATCGGACCCAGCTGATTTAAGGACTTACAATAGCTGCCCGAGAGACGTGTTACCACTAAACCAACTGGCCTTGGAGTTTGTAGGAATTGTTAGGAGAAGATGCGGTAAAGGAGTTTATGTTTTTGCTGCTGCCTGGAAATTTGCCTGCTTCTGCCTGGGCATCTGTTTGTTGCTGCCTTGAGCAAGCCCCTTCTCCCCCTCCTTCCATTGTCCCTTGGAGACACAATTGCCGAAGGGGTGAACCATTTAGCCTCGGGTAATCCGACTGCATAAATCGCAGTTTTCGCTCCTGGTACCAGGGTCCATCATCATGGGGGACGAGCTAGAAGCTCGTTCTACCTCTTCGTCACCCCCCGCCAGGAGGATACCATTGATCGCCCAAAGGCTACTCAGCTCTACCAATTACAGTGCCTCGGACATAACCTTCATTTGTCCAAGACACGGGACGGAAAGACATACGGAATAACCAAGTTAGGTCCTACGAGGGCGCGGGATCGAAGTTCTCTGCTCCGCACTGAACGCCAGAAACAGCCCCCGAGGTTTCGGAATCAATAGGCAAGATATGACCAACGCAGTTGCACCAACAGAAGTAGCATAAATAGTAGGCTGGGGTGAGAAACAGGACCAGTAGCACCGACACAAAAAGCGAGGGGCGAAGGGCTTGTAAGCATCACAACGATGGATAGAATGGAAATTATCGTTGTACCAACAGGAGGACGATGGCATCCAATGGATCATCGCCGGGATTAGAGCTAAAAGCGCTACAAAGAAAAAGAGTTGACCACCCTGACCGGGTCCCTCAAACATTTCAAGCCTTGGCGTCCTGGAGGATGGCGTCGGCGATCTTCTCGGCGAGGGCGTAGACGACGCTCTGGGGGTGGCCGGGGGGCAGGATGGGGAAGGCCGAGGCGTCGACGACGCGCAGGCCATCGACGCCGATGACGCGAGCCTGGGAATCGACCACGGCTGTGGGGTCGTCGCGGCGGCCCATGCGGTTGGTGCAGGAGGCGTGGTAGATGGTCATCATGGATTCGCGGATCTTGGCGGTGATCTGCTCGTCCGTCTCGTTCTCGAGCCCCGGGTACTTCTCCTGGTCATTGGGCCGCTTGCTAAGGACCGCGTCCGTCGTGTAGAAGGCCCGCAGCTGCCGGTACACGGCCACGGCGGCCGCCATGTCGGCCGGGTCCGTCAGCCAGGCCGGGTCGATGGCCGGCGGCTGGAACACGTTGGTCGACTTGAGCGAGACGGAGCCGCGCGACAGCGGCGCCACCAGGATGCCCATCAGCGCCGAGTACTGCCGGCCGTCTTTGGGCTGCTCTAGGAACGGGATGCTGAACTTGCCGATGTAGCCCGGCACCGGCACGTACTCAAAGTACGGCCAGTCCTGCGGGTACACGGCGTCGATGGCCGCCACCGTCTGCGGGGACATGGTCGATTTGGACGGCTGGCGTCCCCACGCCAGGATCTCGGCCACGTTGGACGTCAGGGGTCCCGCCTGCTGCGTGACGTAGTCCAGCACCGCCTTGGCCAGGACCAGCGGATTGCCGAGAACGTTGCTGAACGTGTTGACACCGCTGACTTCGTACGAGACGCCAAAGAGCGGCTGGTCAGTGAGGTTCTGGCCGACACCTATAGCGAGGGGAGGAAAGTCAGCATGGTAAGCTTCAAACAGTGGGGGGCGGGGGGGTCCTTACCGGGACGATCGGCGACCACGTCAATGCCCATCTTGGTGAGCTCGTCCTTGGCGCCCACACCCGACAGCATGAGTAGCTGCGGCGAGAAGAAAGCGCCAGCCGACAGAATGACCTCCCTCTTAGCCTTGATGGTGAAGGGCAGGGCGCCCTGCACCTGGACGCCGGTGGCGCGCTTGTTGGCGTCGAAGAGAATCTTTTGGGCGCGCGTGCCCAGGTACACCTTGAGCGTGTCCTGGAGCTTCTCGCGGTTGGCCCGGTAGATGAATTCAGCCGAGGTGGAGCGGACCTGCTCGCGGGTCTTGATGGTGGCCTGGGTGTAGTGCCAGCCGTTGAGCTCGCCCTCGTTGGTGGCCGTCGTCATCGGGATGCCCAGCGCCTCGAAGCCCTTGATGGCCCACGGCGCCCAGTCGGAGAGCCACTTGGAGTACGTGACTTGGAGCGGGCTGCCGGCCGTGTAGTCGGACGTCTTGTACGCGTCGGCAGGCCGGGCGTTGTTGGGGTCGAAGCTCATGCTCTTCTGCATGTACGGCAGGAAGTCGTCGAAGCGGTAGCTGTCGTCGCCGACGGCATCGGCCCACATGTCGAGCGAGCCGCGGGTCGGCCGGTGGTAGACCATGAAGTTGAGGCCCGACGAGCCGCCGAGGCAGCGGCCCTGGGCGTAGTGCAGCGAGCGGCCGCCGGCGCCCGGTTGGGGTTCCGTCACGAGGCCCCAGTCGACCGTCGGGATCGAGTCCAGGGGGTTGCCGCCTACGCCGATGATATCGCCGAGTGGCGCCGTGCCGAGGACAGGCTTGCCGATCTCATAGGATCCGCCCGCTTCGATCACAGCCACCGTGTAGCCCTCGGCGGCCAAGCGGTATGCTACCGTATTTCCGCCCGTGCCGCCGCCGATCACCACATAGTCGTATTCGTCCGCTTCGCCCAGCACACCCTCTAAAGACCCGATGCTGGTCTGGACGAGACCGTCGGTCAAAGTTTCCAGGGCCCCTGTGATAGGGTTCAGAAAGGAGCCCAAGCCCGGCTTTGGCGAGGTAGACGGCCCAGTGACGGGCTCCAAGAGCCCCGTGACAGGTTGCAATAGAGAGCCAAGGCCCGGCGCAGGCGCTGCGAGGGTGCCAGGCAGACCGAAGATGCCGGTCGCCACCAGCAGGCCGTGATGAGATGCTCGCATAGTGAGTTTAGTTGGATGCCCTGATGCAGGGTAAAAGAGAGTGTGAGGCCCTGACGAGGCGCGCTTGCGAGGAGACAGGCGGGAAGTCCCTCATTATGCATCTCGCAGTCATTTGCCCAGCTGTGTGGCAGCTCGTGTTGTACGAAACCGCCGGTTTGGCCCTGCCGATCTGGGCGACTGACCCGCAGCGCTGAGGAGCCTTCACGATGCTAATCTCCCTAGCTTCAGTGACCCGGTCAACTTGCAGCCAGCGGCATGTAGGAGAATGCAGGCCGGCTCCGCCTAGTGGCCGGCTAAGCCCGACCAGGCGAACGCCATCCCGTCCACCTGGGATGCTGGGGTAGTGGGTGCGGTGGCCCGCTGAGCTGACGAAGCAGGCGGTGGCCAACTAGAGTATGAATCGACAACAAGCAGACTCCAGGGTGTTTGTGTGTTGGCTGCCGGGGGTTGTCGTTGGTCATTTCCCAGGCTGGAGCCATCAGGGGGAGCTTCTCTCCTTGCTATTATTGACCAACGGGTATCGCGTGAACCCTTGCACCCCTTACCTTTTACTGCGTAGGGCTTGGCGACGCCGTGGGGGCGGAAGCGGCACGTCACATGAACATGCCGTAAAAGCTGCTCCCATACCTCCGTCAGCTCGCTATCATGGCCAAACCCGGACAGACAACCGCGGGAGCGGGCAGAGCTGAGAATGGCCCCTGCTGTGGGAAGAGATGGGGATCATCTGGGCTGCAAGCCAGTCGATAGCGCATCTTGGCTGCGCTCAAGTTTAGGCGAGAGAGATCGGTACGACGCTGATCATGTAACCAACCACGATGTACTGGGGAGTGTTTGTGTCTGTGGGCAGGTCTCCAGGTGTTCCTGCCACCCGTCCCCTCGATTGCCACCGGCAATCCACAGGATGAAACCTCCGAGTTCCACGCACCCCCCGTGTCCTGGACGGAGCGCGCGAGGACCAGAGTGGCCCGGGACGCCCAATGACCCGACCGTCGGATTTGGCACTGCCGCGGCTGGAGAGCGACAGGAGGCGACAGGGTATGATAGGAAACGCCGCCGGGCTCTCCTTGTCTGCGAGTCATGGTCCACAGTCCGTGAGTGGGGTGGCCGTGGGGCGTGTAAATACACGGTAATGTTGTGCGTGAGGTGCTATAAGCAGACAGAAACACAACTGCGGGCCTTCGTGTCCACGCCCGAGGCCTCTCCGGGATCAACGTTGTGGAAAAACAGGAAATACGGCTAGAAGCTCGGTCTAGTCTGGTGTTGCGGCCCCATCTCCTGGGATTCGCAGGGTCTCTGCTGTGCCGACATGGAGATTGTATGAAAGCCCAATGTGCACAACAAGGGAGTGTGGAAGGCAAGGAAATAAGGCAATGGCATGGAAATAAGGCCACGACAGGGCGTGTGGCCACGGCGTGGTCGGTAATACTTATGCCGGAACGGCGGCACGACGACCATCGTTCCCGCCTTCGTGATATTTTGAATATTCACGTTTTTGGACTGCCCCCCCGCTGCATGACGGCATGCTGTCCGCGTCGCTCTCCACGTGGGCGCTGCTGGGCCTTCTGCTCGGCGCAAGCGCTCAAGCGGCGCCCGGAGTCGATATCGCGAGTCTCGACCTGACGGCTCTGCCGGCCTGCGGTGTAAGTTGCTGGTGGCGCATGGAAGTCGACGTACGGAGTCTCTCGCTAACGGATGAGGGTGTGATCAGTTTACCTGCATCACGACATTAGTCGCCGAGTCCCCATGCGACCTGACCGACTTCGATTGTATCTGCAGCAATGCGGCCCTGGCCGAGGAGATCCAGTCTTGCTTCCAGGCCCAGTGCCCGGTGCGGGATGCCCTGAGTACGCATGCCTATCCTTCCACTGCGCCGGCAAATCCCACATTGCGGAGCCACGGAAACGACCGATCGACCGCTGACATGTTCGTCCGACGCAGAAAGCGCACGCTTCTCAGCCGACATGTGCCACATGGAGCCACACGACCGATCGCTGGCCGGCTGGCTCATACCGGTTGTCTGTGTCTCTGTCGGCGCAGTCAGCTATGTCCTCCGGCTCGCCTCGAGACGCTATGTCGTGGGCTCTATTGATACGAGCGACGTCTTGCTGGGACTCTGTGTGGTAGGTTATAGGCTGGATCATGGCGAGGACGAAGAGGTGCTGACAAGCGCAACTAGCTCCTCACCGCGCCCTTCATCTACAGCGGTTTCAGGATGAAAGAGCTAGGCTGGGGCCAGGACATGTGGAACATCCCGGCCGATAACATCACGGAGCTTTTGCTGGTGAGCACCCATCCATGTGTGCAGCTTTTAGAACCGTCCTGACGTGGGTTCCCCATCATCGCAGTTTTTCTGGATCAACGAGCTCCTCTACCTCCTCGTCCTGCCGCTTGCACGCATCGCGCTACTGCTCTTTTACTTGCGCATATTCACGCTGCCGCCGACCCAGCGCGTCATATACGGCCTGATCGGACTCAACGTGGCCTACGGGATCGGATTCGAGCTGGCGGCCGTGTTCCAGTGTACGCCCGTCCAGGGTGCTTGGCTCTTCTGGGATGGCCAGTTCCCCACGAAATGTGGCGATATGCACCTGCTGGCCTGGCTTGCGGCTGCTTTCAACATCGCGCTCGACGTGACTGTGTTGGCACTGCCCATCTTGGGGCTTGTCGGGCTAAGGATGTCGTGGCGGAAGAAGCTGCAGATCATGGCCATGTTCAGTGTCGGATTCTTGTAGGTGGTCCTTCGATGCCAGCTCTGTTCCCCCGTGAGCATGGGTGCTGACGCCACTTAGTATCACGGTCGTGTCGATTCTTCGTCTCAAGTCGCTCGTCATCTTCGCCGAGTCTCTCAACGTGACGTATGATTACGTTGAGGCGGCCTGCTTCTCGGAGATAGAAGCGTGCATAAGCATCACTTGCGTGTGTCTGCCGGCGGTGCGGGCGCTATTCAGCAAGCTGTTCCCAGCTCTGTTCCTCAGCTCCCACCGCTCCCAGAGACCCCGGGACGTCGAGCATGGCAAAGGCGGAGGCAATGATAACCGCGCGAGTGCTCCCAAGGCGGCACCCTTGGCGGGGGCCTCACATCGCGGGAATGGCGCCCCCAACAGCCGGTGTCAATCGCGTTCAGCGACGCTGTGGTCGCGGAATGACGACCCGCATTCCGCGTCCAAGGTGGAGTTGCTTGATCTTGAGGATCTGACGCCTGTTCCAAGTGTGCAAAGTCGACATACAAGGAGGGGAGAGGAGGAGGAGGAGGAGGAGGGTGAGCAGACCAAGTTTGAGGGCGGCTGGGTAGAATCACCACCGCCAAATGAAAACGCAGCAAGCTTGAACAGGAGGTCACCGGTAGATGGGGGCCTGGGAAGGAGGACACCGGCGGATCAAATTGGGAACGCGCTATGAATTACCATACAACCGATGAATGAATAAGTAATGTCCAAGTAAATAGGGTTGCCTCACAGAATCTTGCGTGACAGGGAAAGGATGCAAATGCCCAGAGCTGGTATCAGATACTAAAAGATGGGATGGGACCCCAATGATAGGGAGATCCCATGCTCCTGCCCTTTCTAGCTGCCTGTTTGGGTGTCATCTTAGTGGGGCAGGTCCTGCCTACAGGGCTCTTCATATGTACATTGGGACGTAAGTACCTACCTCATATGAAGTATGGGATGCACGGGAAGTGCCAAACATGGGATGTATTGTGTTGGTCGCCACGCACAAGTCCAGTGCTATGGGAGGTTAGGTACTCCGTACTTACCTAAGTATGTAGGTACCTAGGGTGCCTATGTGAGGTACCCCTAGCTCCATGGAGGTTAGGGATCCATGGAGGTTAGGGATCCCGTTCGAATCAGAAGTGTTCACAGCCTTCCATGATATCGCTCCCGATGACTACGATGTCGGCTTCATTTCCATCCCATCCAGAAAAGCCTCGGATCCGACGCGGTCATTGCATCGGCGCCGAAGAATTGTATGGAGCTTTGACGTGAGTGAACTTGCAGGCACCCCAGGCCCACCCATTAAACCGTCGCTCCCCGCCTGTCCAGGTTACATCGGCGCGCATTCTGCGATTTCGGACATTCCAAACCCATCCCATTCCATTCCCGCCTGCGACCGACCGCATCAGCCTCGCGCCGCCCACGCCCCATCATGTCGGAATACTGGAAGTCCACCCCGCGGTACTGGTGCAAGCACTGCAGCGTCTACGTGCGCGACACCAAACTCGAGCGCCAGAACCATGAAGCGACCGGCAAGCACCAGGGCGCCATCAAGCGCTTCCTTCGCGACCTGCACCGCGGTCATGAGAACGAGCTGCGCGAAAAGGAGCGCGTCAAACGCGAAATCGACCGCCTGAACGGCGTCGTCGGCTCCTCCTCCTCCTCTTCCTCCGCGCCCGGCGCCGGCAGCTCCAGCAGCTCCGCGCCCGCCCCGAAACCCACCTCCGCCGCCGCCACCGAGGCCCAGCGCCAGCAGCAGTGGGAACAGCTGGCCGCCATGGGCATCGAAGTCCCGACAGAGCTGCGCGGCAGCATGGCCATGGCGAGCGAGTGGACCGTCACCAAGACGCGCGTCATCGACGAGACGCCCACCACGGACGAGCACGGCAACCCCAAAGTCGACGCTCTCGCCACCGGCGTGCGCAAGCGCCCGAAGCGCGAGGGAGAGGACGAGGAGGAGGAAGCCGTCAGCGGCCTGTTCAAGAAGCCCCGCGTCTGGGGCCGCGGCCCCAAGCACGCCGCCGTGCCCGACGACGAGCTCGACGCCCTGCTGAGCGGGCCCCTCGTGCCGAAAGCGCCGCCGGTCAAGGAGGAGAACAACGAAAAAGAAAACGGGAAGGAGGGAGAAGACACAGTCAAGAAAGAGGAGGGCGCTCCGTCACCCAGTGCCGAGGAGGCTCCATCACTCAAGGCCGAGGCGGACGCTCCCTCGCTGAAGCAGGAGCCGGAGGACGAGGGCCAGGGCATACCGGATGCTGTCAAGGCGGAGGCGGAGCCTGCTGCTGCTGCTGAGCCCGTCAAATCCGAGCCAAGTGCAGATGCGGGCGTCGATGCGCCAGCGGTGGTATTCAAGAAACGGAAACCAAAGAATGTGCGCCAGAAATGATGCCTGCTGGGATGGATCTTCTATGCTGCTAGAAGAGCGGGACGTTCACGCCCCTCGACACTAATCAATACAGAAGCCCTGCTATTCTATGTACCGCCCTCATCTATACAGCCTCCGTAGACTCTTTTTTCTCGGAAAATAATACCCGCTCCAGCCTGCGTATTCCACTGCTACTTGTCTCGACGGGCATCATTGCCAGCGCCCCGTCTCCACCCAGATACGCTGACACGGGATTATCGCCACCACCAATTTCCATTGTTCAATTTAGTTGGACACTGTTACACTAGATGGTATGGGGGTGTCGTTCAGTCGTACGCGAGAATATACGAACGAATGATCAACGCCAATCGCAGATAGGGAAAACGTGTGCCAGGAGCCAATATTCCTAAACGCTATCTATTCCGGTTGCTAAGCGAGAGGGCGAAGCAAGCAAAGGCTTCCTTCCAGCCGAAAGATCCGAACGCCGACAGGAACAGCAATATCAGGAAACCTGACCCAAAGGAAAAAAAATACTTCCAGTTTCATTCCAGCGGTGCCCTCTTGTCTTCCGGGTGTCGTCTGACAGTCTCGACCGGTATCAGCTTTGATGGCCGTGTCGTCTTGCCATTACCTACCGGCGGCACCACTTCCCCTCGCATACCCTTTTTGAGCCCCATCAGTCTGGTGTAATACCCCAGTGATGACTCGCCCGCGCGTCTCTCGTTCGCCCCCATGAGGAGGTATTCGGCCTTGGCACCGCCACTCCAGCACCTCGTGGCCTCCTCTGCTTGCTCCGCGGTCACCGGAGGGGCAAGCTTGGGTTGTTCAATGAAGCGACCCACGAGAAGCCAGTGGGTAATGCTTGCTGATCCCTTTGCTGCTGCCAAAGCGGATCGGTACTGACCGTCGGGTGTTTGGTAGCAGAGTATTGCACCTCTGCGGACAAGAAACTTGACCGACGCCACGAGGCCGGAAGCGCACGCAAGCATGAGAGCCGAGCCTTCGGGGGAGCCTTCATGGTTAATTTCAGCGCCCAGTTCTAGCAGTTTTCCTAATATTTTGACGTCATCAGTCAGGGTAAACCGGCAAAGAGGGCTCTCTGCTTCTTTCGGGTGCAAGTTCGTGATTCGACCAAGTTCTTGTTTGCCAAATTTCCGCAGGTATCGCTTGAAGTCCAGAGAAAGTAATTGGCACGGCGCCTTGACTCTGATTCTGGTCCACGGAATCGGTGGGACTCTGCTCGGCTCTATTCCATGATGCAGAATGAACGTTGTGAGCCCGCCGGCAACCATAGCGAGTATCATTGGCGACACCCCAAAACTGTCCAGCGCATAGGGAGAAACGCCACTCCTGACAAGCATAGAGAACACGTCCAGGCGGTTTTTCGAGGCTGCAATATGTAAGGCTGATATCTTATGATTATCCGTCTTCGTAAGATCAACACTTCGACTTTGCAGGAATGTGATGACCTCAAGTGGGAGACGTGAGCAAGCCGTCAACAACGGCGTTCGCCCTTCAACGCCACGGGACTCCCAAAACGAAGTTGAGCGAAACTTGGCACCAGCTGTGCGTGTTCTCCAGTCACCAGTGAATATCGGAATGACAACGGAAGGCGGGCAAGGTTCATCTCCCGGCAAGGCGCTTGCGATGTAGTCGGCTAGTAAATTGGCCGTTGCCGTAGAGCCCGCCATGCATGCGGCTCGGTGGGCATCTGCGACTACATGCATACCGCCCAGTTGCGAGATCACGTCGGATGCTGTTGTGGGAAGGTTCCCATTTCTGTCCCGGGCAATTTGTCAGTGGAAGGTACCTTTTTGGACTTGTAACTTAAGTAACTGACCTCTTCTTGCCCAGAAAAGCCTCCATTGTCCCGAGCACAGCCTCCAGCTTCCCGGCGTCTTGGGACTTGGCTGCTGTTAGAAACAGACCACTCTGAAAGATATTTCCACCCTGCTGAATATACTTCTTAGGAAGCAGATCTGTAACAGGGAGGTCGGTTTCCACCCGGCGAAGCCAGATTTCGAAAGCAGTGGAATCGTCATGCGTAATGCAACTGCGCCTCGTCAACGATGCATCCTCGTTAACTAGCCATCTTGCGATGTCATATTTCTTCAGTCGAAAGGCTTTGGCTAGGTTGGAACAGCCGCATGATATTTCGCCGTCGATCGGATGGCCAAGCTGCTTTAAATTCTTGCACGCGTGGATGTCTTCTTTGGTAAGGGCTTCTTCGAATGCTGCGGCAAGCTTACGGCCCGACCATACCGACTGCGATTGAGCACCAGCTCGGCCTGAGGAATCGGGAAATGATTGTTCAAGTAACTCGGCGACTTGATGGTGATTTGAAGTATACGCCAAGTCGAGAGGAGTCAGTCCTTGACGGTCTTCCATGAGTAGAGCCCCCAGCTGGATCAGGGTTTCAACAGTTGGAAGACTGCCTTGAAGGGCTGCAACATGCAATGGAGTGTGCCCCTGTGGAGGACTGGCGATGCTGATGTCAAAATTCAGCTGCTGCAGGTACCTGATGACATCGCCATGACCGCCAATTGCCGCGAGATAGATGGCATCCCATGCTCCGGAGGAAGTCTTGAGTTTTTCTGCGTCGACATTATCAAGGAGAAATTTTATGCAACTGAGATGGCCACACAGAGCACCAAGTTCAAGACAATTCAGATTGCCCCGGCGAACACCCTGGTACCGGAAGTTACATGTAGTATACCAAGAGGCGTCTCCGGGAAGATTGATGAACCTGTGGATTGCTTGCAAAACATTGACGTAGCCACCCGCCGAGGCGGCATGCATTGCGTTGATTCCAAGATTGTCAGTAATTTTTGGGTCCGCCCCCTTTGTCAGTAACTGGAGAGCAATGGCTGGCGATCTATCCAAAAGGTGATAGACGAGCGCTGGTGAGTTTCCATAGCGCAATGGTGCTCGCATATTGGGGTCCGCGCCACAAAGAAGAAGCTCATCTAACAACCAAGGCGAGCGGGCTTGATGGATAAGTGCAAGCTCTTCGTGCACTGATTTGGTTGCTTCCAAGACCTCAGCAGGGCAGTATTTCAGAACTACCCGGGCACATGTCTTATAGCGTTCGGGCGCTGACTCGTACAGAATCGCACACATTCTTTGGACAGTACTCCGGATGACGCCGTTGTGGACCAAAGGAATTCCTTGTTTAAGAAGGGTTCGGAGTAAAGGCTCATTCCCAATCTCGAAGGCGGTGTGAAGTAAATCGGATGCGATAGAAGCAGTGCAAAACTTGGACCACTGCATCGTTTCTGCTGAAACTTCAATGAGAAGCTGGGGCTCTACTGGCCACAATCCAGACCAAAACCGGTTGTCGCGCCGTGAGGCTATTCCCAAGCAGGGATTACTAGTCAAGTCACGTGCAGGAGCATAGCAGGGGTCCTGACATGCTTATATATAGCGAGCCACATCTGGCATTTCCCTTTGTTACTATTCTAGAAGAATTAACCTTGTTTGCCTTGCAACTAGCCTGCCAGCGCCTTTGGGGTGCGACACCGGTTGTTTGGGGTGAGGCAGGGCAAAAGTGATATAATTCCAGGTCTTCCGGTAGACTTCTCGTGTGATTGCATATACCCCAGCTTCATGAGGTGCCGGACTCCTTCGGCAAAGAGCTCTCTTCGTGGGTCGCGAGCTATGTGCGGTGGGAAGAAGGCGAGACTGAGGCGCATATCCTTGATCAGATGGGCAGTTGTGTATTCCCAAACGCTCAGGCCGTCCCCATCACATGCTTCATGACTTCCTACCGCTGAAAGCTCACTGAGGACCTCGAAACTTGGGTTTGTGGGCTTTTCTTTTTGTTCTTTTTCGATTTCGTCATCTGGTCCCAAAGCCCACTCTCGTAGGTAAACCTCGATTGGAAATCTCCCGCCGACACGTTGATTGCAGGAAGCAGGGAGGTGTTCTTTGAGCGCTCTGATGCAACTCACAGGTGTCTTTCTCTTGACGTGGTGTAAGGCACTGTCTCCGCTGTCTGACTTGATAGGAAACCCGATTCCTATGAGGGCCTGCAGAAGTGGCACTGACTCAATGCTTCCGACCAAAGAAAGCAACTTCGTAATATCAAGACTGTTGAACCCATTTCCCCCATGCTGAATCAGAACTTTCGCAGTTTCGGTATCGTTTTCCTGAATTGCTCGCATGAGAGGGGTGAAGCCGTTGTCATCGGTTGCGGCTAACGCAACAGCTGCTTCATCAGCCCCGACCATATCCAAGATGGCCCTCAATGTTTGAACCCGGCCTTGGTAGGCAAGGTTGTGAAGCACTGTTGAGCCTTCCAGTCCTTTGGTGTGTATCGAGGCACCCTTTTCAAGAAAGCTCTGTATGAGACTCTTGACTTCGGGCTTCTGGGCTTCGTCGGCATCTTCAGCCCAAGTCCAATCATGAAGGGGCGTGTCGCCATCGTTGTTGGTTGCAGATGGCATACAGCCAGCCTCAAGCAGTCGCTGGGCGACCGTGAGACGACCCGAGAAACCCGCAAAACTCGCAAGCTCGGGTGAAAGAGCAATGTGGAGAAGAGTGTTTCCGTCTCCATCTTTTGTACTGCAAGCAAGGCCATTGACTGAGACGCGGGGGTCGTCCAAGAACGTATCCAATTTCGCCATGTCGCAAGTTGCCGCTCCCGACATTCCCAATGCTTCTAGGGTCTCCAGGTCATGAGATATCTGGGAGCTGACAATTGAAATATCTGAAGTGAAGGAAATGTCGTGGTCGAGCGCCGCATTCCAGGCGATGGAACAAAATGCATAGACTCCCGGGGAGGTGCCTATCATGTTGCTCAAAGACCTGATAGATGTTTCCAGGCGTTATTCTTCGGTGGCTTTGAAGGAGTTGTGGCCACGGAGATCTTCAAAGGCATGATAGGATTCCTTGATGCTTGAGCATAGGTGAAGTAACGCCTTTTTAAAGTCATCTTGGTCTTCTTCTCTTGGATCGACTCCGTTTTGAGTGAGCATAGGGACCCTAGAAAGGTCCATGACGGCACTACAAGCGACAAGGGCAACTCCCATCAATGCAGGCTTGCGCGTCGTGGATTTTCTGGGCAGCAACGATGCCTGCGCACCCAAAACACAATCCACAGTCCTCGTGACATCATGTTGAATGTGCTGCCGATCTTCATTTATCTGGCGCAGTTCTCTCCTTGGGGCAGAAATTGAATCCCCGGTGGCAACGAGGTATTGGTAGATCTCAGGTATCCCGAGTATGGCTGCAAAGTGCAGCGTGGTGAAGCGTGGGCTCAAAATACCCGTCAAAATTCTTGAAGCCTTTGTTTCATTGCTTGTGTCCTGAACACGTAGCATATGCAGGGCCCATTGCGTGAAATGGTTCGATTTTCGGGGATCAAAGAGTCTTTGAGACAGTTCCCACACTTCTTCATCAGACCATTGAGATCGTGCATGCTTGAGCCAGCTCTCAGCTGCAAATATGTAGAATGGGTATTCGTCAGCTCTCGAGGCTAGGATGCCGAGGGTACCAGATTTCGCTTCCTTGACGAAACCGCCCTGGGGAGTGATGCTGATGTTGAAATTCTCCAAATGAAGAAATCGAAGACACTGAACAGCAAACAATCTGTCACAGCAATGTCGAGATATCTGATATTGGCCGAGTCCTAGCCGTGGAAGTCTGGTGCTCTCCAGAAATTCTCTGACTGAGAAATGAGCGAACTCGAAATTGCGCCCGTTTTTGGTTTTGCGGATGAGGCTGCTGCACGCTTTAGAGATCGATTCTTCGTAGACGACATCTCGTAGGGACAGCGACTTCTGCTCCGGTGAAACCGAAACAGCTTGTTGCAGCTGAGGGATTGAAATTTGGTTGCCAATGTAGCCGACAAAATTCAGAGTCATCTGCACCAGCGATTCTTGGCTTGGGCGGACTCTTTGAAGAAGTCTGACATATGTACCCTCGAGATCTGGAGGCAGCTTGTCCAAGGCCTCGCGACAGGCTCGGTCGTTATGGCAGTCCCCAAGGTGGTCCAGTTGACAGGCAACCCACCGAAACCTGTCAGAGTCAGCACTGTTGTAAATGTGCAAACGAATAGGGATCTTACATTCCGTGTGCCTTGTCGATTAGCTTCTGTTGGATGTCCGCTACTAACTTGGTATTACGAAGGCGCAGTCTTCCCGTTCGTTGTCGCTCTTGTATCTCCGAATACACATACTCGGCAACATCCTCGCTGTGTGCAGCGATCTCCAAGTTTTTGAAGTCTTCTCCCAGTCTGAACCGAATCTCATCTTCGTCACGGCTCAGCAACGCGGTGCAGAGGTTGTCATGGTCATTGGCATACGAGGCCAAGTCCTCCACGACCGCGGTGGTGTGCTGGCCACATTCATCCAACCCGTCCACGATCACGAACACTTTTTCAAATGCCGCTGTGACTTTCGAAAGAGCCATGTTGAGCTCTGTGTTGCCTGGAGCTCTTGCGAGACCGTTGGACGGGTGTAGCCGTTGGTATAACCCCTCAAGTTCTTGGAAGGCGTCCTCACTCTGTAGTGCCAGCTGCGCGAGAATAGCACTGAGGATGTTTTTGGGCTTCGACGTGTCTTCTGTCTTGTAATCGCAGAAATAAAAGGCGACTGCGACCTTTTTGCTGCTTTTGCGAAGCGCTGCCTCGATGACGGTGGCAGCCAGGACCGTCTTCCCTGCCCCAGGTATCCCACTGAGCCAGAGTTTCGAACCAGAGGTATTCAGCCAATTCTGAAAAGCTGGCAGACGCAATAACCACAACCCAGTTCTTGGGTGCCGCAAACCCAAGCTCATGTCGTAGTTCTCCTGGGGGTTGTGCTTGAGGAAGAAGTCGAGGATTCTGGTTCTTTCCGAGTTCCTTTCGATGCGGGTGGTGATCTTCCGTGTCTCTTGAGCGTGGGCCAGGATCTCAGCCGTCGTGTCTCGTACCTCGTTTTGGTACGAAAGGCTCAGTAGGAGACCGGACATCGTATCCGCAGACAGAGCGAGCCCAATCTTGGCCTCGTGCTCAGAGAGCTCCGCCTTGAATTTCTTCACTTCGGATGTCGAAAACGGCCATTTCAACCGCCTCTCAAGCCTGTCGAAGTGTCCGCGTCTTTCCACATCCTTTTCGGCCCTCTGCAGCTTCTTTTCGAGCTTGGACAAGACGAAGTTGCAAGCATCGACGTGCTCCATGCGTAAGGTCACATCAAAAGCTTCGCCCTCTAGCGCCCTCGCAAGCCTGGCCAAGCTATTGAGCAGGCCCCCAAGGGAATTCACTTGAGAAGCCAGCTCCTTGATGTCGCCCGGTGCATCCTTGGAGGCTTTGGTGTACTTGTAGAGTCTTCCGAACACAAGGTCTGCCAACGTGACAACGCCGGCTATGCTGGCGGCGATGGATAGAGGGTCGGCCATTGGGTTGCTGCTGGCAATGCCGTCTGCGGCGGGCGCTGCTATGCGCAACAACCAAGAACGAGCCTTTAGGCAGTGGAAACTGAGATTTAGGGTACTGTTTCAGGAAAATAAGAGCCAGTAAATGGAACAGAATTGAGCGGGTAAGATCTCGCCAGCTCGGGATTGGCAACGGAAGCCCGACGCATAGATGATGCTTGAACGAAGGTTGAGCACACCAGGTCCAAACCAGCAGAGGAGGTGGAGAGGTTCACGACCTCATTTTTGTCCAGCCACGGTGGTTTCACAAGTCTTCTGGATTGGAAAAAATGCCCACCAGGCAGACAGGCAGACAGGCCAATTCTTACGCGCATCAGTGGTGCTATGCAAGCCACTTCTGTAACTGCAACCGCGTGTCTACTTCTTACTGGTCTGCTGTCTCAGAAACCGTCGTCCCCGCACTACTGATTGGACACTGCCTATGGTGCGCAGGTGGCTGAGTGCATGAAGCAGGCAGCTTCACAGCCTGCTTACGTTCAGGCTGTGTGCCAGCCGAGAAGACAGCAAATAGCACGCCGTCAGTGTACTCAATGTCTCGGCTCAGTATGTGGTACAACAGGTTCCCGCCGTTCCCTTCATCAATACCCCCCCCCTCCTTCTCACGCTGTGTTGGGCAAGGCATACTGACAGGCACAGCAGTAGAAAGGTGGATGTACCGGGCAATGTATCGTCGGAGGAGGTCGAAAAAAGCTTTGCAGGGACGGAGCCCTGGAAACGCCACAACACAGAATATCCCGCTCAGCCGGTGGATGGGCTATAAGTCATTTCTCAACGACGCATTGCAGCGTTTTTGCGCTGGGCGCTATGCAAGGCTGCTTTAGCTCTGGTATGCAACATGGCCAGGTATTCGCTACCTGCGTTAGGTACTTTTATGTACTTAAGCAACACTTCCTGAACGACCCATGAAGTAAGTCGACACTCAAGGCCTGATTGAAGCATTGCCTACCTGTCGCACAGCAGAGGCCGTGCTACCTAGCGCACTATTACGTGACCGGGTAAGAGATGCCGAGACCTGTGAATGCCTTCATATTGCGACACTACTACAGATGGCCACCGCGATATACTTGCCACAGCTTCATTCTTCATAGTTTTTGAGATAGGACCTTGAATTATCCAATCGATAACGCGGTAATATTAATGGCATGCTCTCATGTCCCCACTGAGAAGGTAACAAACAAACTTTGTGCTGCTCATGCAGTAGGACCAGGTACATTCCCATAGCGGTTCGCCAATTCAAAAGTGAAGTGACAGATCTTCCATTGCGGGGCCGCCTATTCAATCAATGGGAATAAATAATGAACAGCCAACGGTTAACAGTCGTGATCGAGGAAGCCGGTGATACACTTCCCGGGCTAGGTCTGCTTCCAAACCCGGCATCCCGCGCCTATACACTCCTGTCAGCACTACTCTCGTCCTATATTTATTTTAGTCGTCCTAATGTTCGTCAGTAGGTGGTCAGATGTCGAGTAATATTTTGAAGAGTCATGAGTGATTGTTCAAGCTGTTTCTGTCGATAATGAACCCCTGGCTATTTCCCCAAGTGCCCATGATTCCATGCCAATGGAGAAAAGACCTCTTGTGAAGGCTGATTCATATTTGTTCTGACATTTCCTTCACTTTAGCCCCTCCCCTACTCCCAGGAGCCGATACCGAGACAGAACATTGCCGGCTAGATTGCTTTTCCTTGGCCCCCTTTAAGGTACCGAGAGTCTAGCCCCGGCCACCCGTATGGAACACCGCCCTCGAGAGACGGCTCAGGCGTCATTCTTGCTTCCAACGCGAGTCCTGTCAAGGTCACAGGGCTTCTCCCTGCTGGAGGTTGTGACGCACCGTTGACACAGTACGCCACTCCAAGCTGCAAGTTGGAACAATCGGATTTGAGGTCCGGGTTCCAGTACTGAAGCTGGCCAAACGAAAGGTTGAAAAGGTCCTGCACCTTTCCGCAGTAGTCGCCGGATTCAATAACGTAGTACCTTTTTGGTGCGTTATCAGCCTTACTGAAGTATGCAAGGGACAACTTGCGTGATCGGGTAATAAGTCACGCAAAAAGTGCTTCCAGGTCGTAGGGCGGAAGTCTTAGAGATACAGAAACAGGACTTACTCATAGCAGTTGGGGGTGGTTCCAGTTGGTGTAGCCGTCGGGGGGGTCACAATGACGGACGTGGTCGTGGCATTCCAGTTCTGCGTCGGCTGCACGCAGTAATACACGCCGGCCAGGAGATTTCCGCACGCGGCGTCGATGGACGGGTTGATGGCCAGGAAAAGGTCGAGCGCGATGGTCTGGTTCAGGGCCACCAACTGGCAGTAGTCAAAGGGGTGGACCTGGTAGTAGCGGCCGCAGTTCCGGGTGGTGCCGGTGGCGACAGGGGCGTCGGTCGGCCGGGCTGCCGTCGCCGTCGCGTAGTCGGCCGTGCGGGTCGGGATCGTCCCCGGGATCATGGAATAGTCGGCAGCGCCGCCGGGCGGGCTCACGCAGATGGACTGGTCGGCGAGCAGGTTGGTGCAGAAGGCGTTGATGGCCGGGTTCCAGGCGACCAGGCGCTGGAAGTCGCTCCCGTGCGCCGCCCCGATGCTGTCGCAGGTGTCGCCGGACTGCACTACGTACGTAGTACAGGCCATGGGCAGGCAGAGGGTGGCACCAGCCCATAGGTTGGAGCAGTCGGGGAAGATGCTGTTGATGGCCATGAGGGTCCCCGTTGAGACGCTCTTCTTCTGGGCAATCGTCTCGCAGTTGTCGCCGCCAACCACCGTGTACGTGGTCCCCGAGAGGCAGCCCGTGGCGCCGGATCCCGGGGCTGCGTAGCCACCTGGCGTGGTGACGTTGGTCTCAAGAGGTTGTACATCGACGGGATAGTCGAGACCACACGTTCCCTGGATCGACTGCCACACACCCGCCAGGTTGTAGTCATAGTTGGAGTACGGCGTCCCCTGAATCTGGCGGAAGAGAGAGACGACACAGTTGGAGCAGAGCTGTTGTTTGGGTAGCTCAGTGCCGTCCGTGTCAGTCGTGGAGCCGTTGAAGATGTCACTGATCATTTCGGCGCAATACTGGCCGGTGGTAGCATCTTTGAGGCACACCCTTGTCCACGCCGAGGTGGCGGCGTCAACCCAGTACGTGGCAGGAAAGCCCGGCAGGGGCTGCGGATCGTTCTTACAGGCCGATAGCACGCTCGTGCGGTAGCTTGCTAGGTCTCTACCGCACGTCTCGTCGCAGAATCGGTCCTGGACTGTCAAGTTGCCCACCATACCGAAGAAGTCGTTCAGCATCATCTGCAGCAGGGACGGGTCGCAGCTGAGCGGTGCTTGCATTGCCGTGGCACATGGCGTCGACAGGCCCTGTGTCTGGCCCACGAAATCCGTATTGTTGAAAAAGAACTGCAGAGTGCCACAGCTAAGTCTTCTCTCTTCATAAGGGGTTGAGTAAGAGAATACATACGCTATACGCAGTACATGCTCGGCAATGGAGCAGCACGGCGAGCGTGGCAACGAGCCAACCCGCGGTAAATTGCATCGTATTGACAGGCAAAGACCCTAATTCGCGGTGGTTATTGCATCGTCTTCCTATTTTTTGGAGATGCGAACAAACTTGCTTAAGTTCACCAACTCCTCCGACGTTCCATGGACGATTGTTCCCCCTTGCAAAAGTTCCCAACCATCTGCTTCGCTGCCTCGGCTGAAGAGGAAGGCCGGTCAGGGATAATACACTACTCATGCAATGCCACTTCAGTGACTCACCTAGACGGGCTCTTACAAGACCACTATGGACCGTTCCACACCGGTGTACTGTCCCCTGACCCCTAGACCAAAGGATTCTGCATAAGATGGGCTGGTTCATATGCCGAATCTCATGCTATCGCACCAATCACGAGCTGTGCAGCCATTTCAGCTGCTAAATATGCGCATACGGACGAAGACGTTGCAACGGCTAAATATGAACCACTGTCTATGTTAGGGCAGATGTCCGTCGGGCAACCGATATGAACGAATGACAACGATGGAATAGGCGCTTGGTGGTTGATAGCGTCTCAGACAAGGGTTGCTGTATTCTACTTTAGTGTGCCAATAAATTCATGCATGTCAGATCGGGTAATCGTCTACATGTGGTTAAGCGATATCTCAAGTCCCGCTGCAAGACCACGTGCGGCACAAGAACAAGCTTCATGTAACATCTCGCTATCTCTGTCTGACTCGCTGGCGCGTTAATCCCCCGCGACTAATGCAGGGTTTTTTGAGACCCTCGACCGGGGGGTCCTCACCTATGGCCTGATCCCCCATATCTAACTTGGGGGTTGCGATGTGTGTGCCGCACTGTGGAGACCGTCAGCCGCATGGCTGTCCATCCGCTGTAAGGCCTGGATGCCCTTTTCCTCCCTCACCTCTCGTAGGCAAAAGTGCTGCAGAGGCCTGGTGAAATGAGCCGAGCAACCAGTAGCGAAACCAACCTCGGAGAAATGGGCTGCGCCATGGAAGTGGTGGGTCGTATACTTATATACAGGCGTCCTCAGCGGCCCATTTGGTCGTTTCTGTCTGGTTCCTTGTGCATGTGCAGTCTTGCTGCCTGCTTGTAGCTGAAGATGCATGCCTATCGACTTGTTGTCTGGGTTGTTGCCATCGTCTTTGGAGTGTGTACAGCCATCGACACTCCAGCGGCAGATCCTTTTACTTGGTGTGTGAACCCTAGCCTTGACGACATGGGCTCAAGCTTCCACCAAGATAGACCGTCAGACCACTTACTGACCAGTACAGCTCTGCTGATCGCCCATGCAAGCTTGGGTGCTGCAGCAAGACAGGTGTCTGCGGTTTAGGCCCCAAGTTCTGTGGTGCTGATGTTTGCCAGTCGAGCTGTGATGCGAAAAGCGACTGTGATCCTGGATGGGGGGCACAATGGTCAACTCAGAAGAATTGTCCACTGAATGTTTGCTGCAGGTTAGTACATACATATACGTTTTATGCTATGCCGTAGTCACAAAGGCACCATTCATTCTCTCTCGGAGGCTAACCACGGAATAGCGAGTTCGGATTCTGCGGTACTACCAAGGACTTCTGTGGAGATGAGAAAGTTCCGCAACCATCTTGCGACGGCAACAGTGCTAGTCGGCGTGTCATAGGGTACTATGAAGGATGGTCCAGTACCAGAGCCTGTCGAGGAAGTATGTGCCGCTAGAGCCCCTTACTCTTACAAGAAACATCTTCTGACTGCTTCACGACGACACAGTGCTGCCCGAAGATATTCTGGTCACACAGTACACCCATCTCAACTATGCTTTCGCCTTCATCGACCCAACGACATTTGCCGTGGCGCCCATGGCGGAGCTCGACAAACAGCTCTGGCCACGATTCACAGCCCTCAAGAAGCAGAGCCCGGGTCTCCAGACATGGGTAGCCCCCCCCCCCCCCCACGAAAGAGGGCCACTGGTCTAACGAGAATGCCGCAAAGATATCCATTGGAGGCTGGAGCATGAATGACCCGGACCAGCCCACTGCCAAGACATTCTCCCAGCTCGCGGCCTCGACAGAGAACCAGGCCAAGTTTTTCCGATCGCTGGTGAACTTTATGAGCACTTATGGCTTCGACGGCGTCGACGTCGATTGGGAATATCCTGTTGCACCCGAGCGTTCTGGACAGCCCGCCGACTACAAGAACTACGTTTCGTTCCTGAAGAACCTGAGGAATGCCCTGGGCCAAGGGGGTCACAAGTATGGGCTGACACTCACGTTGCCGTCATCCTACTGGTACATGCAGAACTTCGATATCAAAGGCCTCGAGGAGGTGGTTGATTGGTTCAACATGATGACATACGACATCCATGGCACCTGGGACTCAACCAATCCCTACATCGGACCCTACGTGAACGCCCACACGAACTTGACGGAGATTCAACAGACGATGGACCTGCTGTGGCGCAACAAAATCGACCCCGGAAAGGTCGTGTTCGGCACGGGGTTTTACGGCCGCAGCTTCACCCTCAGCGACCCGTCGTGCCAGAAGGCGGGCTGCCCCTTCAGCGCCGGAGGTCGCCCGGGGCCATGCACCGCATCGGCGGGCACGCTCTCGTACGCCGAGATCCAGGAGATCGTGGACGGCGGCGGCGCCAAGGTGGTCGAGGACAAGGACGCCGCCGTGGCCATCGTGACGTGGGACAAGGACCAGTGGGTGTCGTACGACAACACCAACACGCTCAAGATGAAGATGGACTACGCCAACAAGAAGTGTCTGGGCGGTGTCATGGTCTGGGCCGCCTCGACCGACGACGCTTCCGGGAACGCGATCCTGGCGCTCAACAACGCCGCCGGCCGGCCCCAACTCGCCCAGGCGGCCTTGTCCCTGTGGCCCACCACGCCCGTCGGGCAGTGCGTCTGGGGCGAGTGCGACCAGGACTGTCCCACCGGCTACTCGGCCGCCAAGGGGTCGGGCGGCAAGACGTCGGGCTCGGCCGGCATCTTCAACGGCTGCAAGGACGGCAAGAGCCGGTACTACTGCTGTCCCACCGGCTCGGATCCGAAGTGCACCTGGGAGGGCGCGGCGCCCTTCTGCGGCTCGGGCTGGTGCGGCGACGACCGCGTCGAGGTCACGACGGACACCTCGGGCGGCGGCCACTCGTGCTGGACGGGCCACAAGTCCCTGTGCTGTGACAAGGCCAAGGGAAACAGCGACATCAACAAGTGCAAGTGGTTCGGAGCGGCGCCCTTCTGCACCACGGCGTCGGCGCTCTCGTTGGGGAGCAGCGCGGCTTTCTGGACGTCGGCCGACTGCGACTCGGGACACCCCGTCAAGGTCACGACGGGCAAGCAGGGCAGCGGTGGCGAGCAGCCCTGTCTCTATAATGGCGGTTGGAAGTCCTTCTGCTGCTCGAAGCCCAGCCCGTACGACACTTCCCAATGCAAGTGGTACCAGGGCAGGTCGTCCTCATGGTCGGAATGGGGGAAGTCTCTCCTTTTCCAGGGCCCGCTGGGCTTTGTGTATAGCGGTGCCTCCAAACTGATCGGTGAGGACTGTAAGGGCGAGTGCCCCATGGGCCAAGTTCCCATCGCCACGTGAGTCCCCTTCCCCGCTGCTGTCCTCGCTCTTATATCTCTGGCCCTCCGGCGGACCGCGTTAAGCTGGATGGCAACACTGACGTCGTTATTGCACAGAGACGGTACCAACTGCCAGCCGGGGACGTATTCGTACTTTTGCTGCCCGAACCCCAACGCCCCCCAGGTAAGTACTGCACATTCACGCCCTGCAGCGATAGTGCGAGAACTGACCCGGCGATTCACAGCTCCCAGCTCCGGGAGACGCCCAATGCGCTGCGCCCGCCAAGATCCCGGGCCAGAACTCGAATCCCGACCCCGACGGGGCGGCGGACGGTATTTTTGCCGAATCCAACGCCTATGATGGCGACTGTACTGCGGGCTACTCGACCGCGCAGCTTCTTGGTCTTGCGACACGGGATATAGACACTTTCCTGAACGAGACAGATGTCGGGTTGGAAGTTTTCCAAGACCTCCATCTCAGGGCTCTTCTCGAGAAGAGAACGCGAGCTTCTGGCAGCCTGAAGTTCTGCGTCAACCAGACCCCCGCGACCAACCTCGTCCCGCAGACATATTCGGGCTACAGAACCGTGGCTGGTCTGGCAAACAAAGGATGGATCACGATCGGGAAACCGCTTGTCTGCGGTGCCATTGGGGTGGTAGTCAAGGCGGCGAGGGACCTGACAGTCGACTACGTGACGGAGCACGTGTTCGAAAAGCAGTCCCTCCGTAACATCCTCCAGTTCATGGCCGATGGGACGCTCCCCAACGGCGGTACGCTGTCCACCGGCCCCATGCCACAGGGCGTCATGGCCGCCCAAGGCTTGTTCTTCAGCGCCTGGCCTGCGGGCGCGACGGCCGGCTACGGAGCCACGCCCATGGACACGGCATTTGGGACCCTCGGCCACACGGCCAACGGCGGCGCCTCCCTGAATGCGGACAACTTGCAGGTTGTCGATGCGGGCCTCAATGCCATCAAAGCCTCGGTACGTTCCTGCCTAAGATCGCATTCTGCTTCCACGCCCAAGTCTCATGCTGTTTTCGATGTCCATCTGACTGTGCTGCACAGATCTCGGCGTATGAGAACTACGGCAGCCAATGGAATACCTACGGGGAGAAACAGAAGGTGGCATTCTTGTCGGACGTGATCGAGTGAGTTTGGCTTAACTCCCCCTCGACTTTTGACCACTCTCGTTGCAAGAACGAGAAGCTTTACACCGGCTGGACTAACAAGTCGCTCGCGTGCGTACTTCATCAGCACATTCCAGTACATGCAACTTTCGCGGACGACGGGCTCCTATAACGCGGCCTACAAGGCATTGAAATCGTTCTGGAACTTATTCTCCACGGCAGCAAGTCTCGCCGGCTATCCGCAATTCGATTACGTCAAGGGTAAGTCCACTTCTACGTTCTATCATGGGTTTAGAAACCATCGATAGATACTAACCTGCACCGCCCGACGAATCACAGCCTTCACCGAGGTCGTCGACGCAGACCTGGCGCACCAGGTCTCGGTAGCGGCGACGCGGTTCAAGACGCTCCTCGACGACGCCGTGGATGTTTGGGACGACAACAAGACGAAGCTGAAATTCACGGCATCCGAGGTCAAGGAGAACCAGGATGCATTGAAAGACTTTGCCGCCAAGGCGGCAACGTACATCAGTTACAACACGGCCGACATGACCAAATAACGCCTGACAGGGTGTCGATGTGTTGCCGGAGACATTCGGCTACGACCAGCTTCTGATACGATGTCGGGTGCTGGCCTGTGTGATGTATGGATGTTTGGGACATTTAGGTAGCAGCACCTCCAGTTATTGATCTACATTCTTAACTCCCATCTGTAAATACATGTAAGTAAGTACTTACATATGTACATAATCTACGGAAGGGCCCAATCAGCCGACTCGCAGTTGCCAGAAAGCGAGATGAGGTGTCACACGCAATGCAATGAGCCGGGGTACATATAGGTCATGTAAGTACCTACCTAAGTACAAGGGATGCCGCAGACTCGTCGGCACAGTGCGGACAGCCCCGGGTCAGCGAAAGCTGCCGCTATTGGGGGTTCCAATTTGAGCTCCACGAAGCCCTGGCACGACCCCTCCAGCCTGAAATTTAGCGGCCGAGGTGCAGCTCAGGTGACCCTAGTCGTCCCGATGCACCCCTGTAAGAGGAAGCTAGGCAGGTAGAGGGTACTTACAATCGGCACTTCCTATGGAATCCCATGGGATCTCGCTCCCCTCTCATTAGTAGATAGCAGACAGAAGTACATATATCCCATTCCCATACATACAGGTACCCCTCCCATCTTTCAAAACAACGGTGATCCAACGTTCACAAAACACACACACAGACACATACATACCTACATACACGTCGTCTTGACCACCACACAAACGCCCTCCAGACCAAACAGCCGCTCGTCCAGGAGAATGGCCCAGCAGAGCCCACCGTACTGGCCCGCCGGTTGGGACCGTGAGCGGTTTCTGAACTCGGACGCCACGGGCGAGCTCGACCAGCTGTCGGGCGACCAGGTCACCGCCATCCGCGAAGGCCTGATCGCCGAGGCGGGCGAGCCGGCCTTCCACGAGATGCTGGCCGAGATGGGCCGCAGAAAGGCGGCCTCCGGACCGCCGCCCGCCCCGGCGCCCGCCCCCGAGCCGCCCTTCATGGAGACGATGCGCCTCCACGAGCAACGCACGCGCACGCGCTGGGACCCGTGGGGCTTCGTCGTCTACAAGAGCCCCGAGATCGCCGACGAGGCCGCCTGGGAAGCCTGCAAGCAGCGGTTCGCGCGCCTCGTCGACGAGTCCCTCGCGCCGTACCGCGGCTACCCGGGCCTGGAGGAAGCGCTGGCGCGTTTGCAGTTCCAGTGGATCGACCACCACGGGGAGGGGGCCGATGCAAGTGCGGCGTCGGTCGCCCGGTAAGTCGTCAGATTTGCGCCAAAAAGTCCCATACTGTGGCATCCCCTCTTGATCGTCGCTCATCATGATGACCTCGGCTTCCGTGTAGGGCTGCGCTGCGCGACCAGAGATTAACGACGGGCGTGATTTCGCTATGGCCTACGACCCCGAGCCCCGGCCTGCATCACAGCCTCTGTCTCTACGTCACGCCCGCGTCCCTGCGTTCCATCCTCGACGCGCCACCCGCCAACTCGGCGGTGCCGCTGGACCAGCGAAAGGAGATGCCCTTTGTGGTTGCCGTTTCGGCCCAGGCGGCCGCCGGCTCACCAGAGGTACCCCGAGAAGACGGAGACGAAAGCAACTGGCGGGGCTTCTTCAATGTCGCCGTCGAGGTCCTGCTTACTGGACTTTTCCCCGCTGTGGCAAACGACAAGCTGGAGCCTTTCGAGATAGGTGGCCATGTGAGAGGTGAAGATGTCTGGTGGGACCACACGCGATGGGGTGTGTACAGACAGAGTAATTAAGCTCACGTCTGTATGTCGAACGGGGATCCAGATAATTACGGCGTGCCCATCGGATTTTGGTCGGTCATCTCGCATGAAGCATCCTTATGTATCATTCCTGTTGGGAGCCTCGTGCCAATACTGATCTTTCCTTCGATCAGTGAATGTTGTTAATTTACCCAGCATCCCGCCGAGTGGTGAATGGAGGGAGTAAAGGTACGGGCACCTTTACCTCACTGGTCGTTTGCAGACACTGGCAAAGAATTGATGAAAGTAAGTAGGTTGGATCGGTTGTTTGACAAGGAAAGAAGGACAAGTACAGGGGAACCAGAAGACTTTGTTTTAACACGAAAACATGTGAACAGTATTGAGAACGAGACACCTTAAATTTGGTGTCCTTAGGCAAGGACTACCAATATCCATGAAACCAGGCTAGCGTTTACATGCATAAGACGCTGCGTTGTGTGATACATGTAACCGTAAACAATGAATTATGTCGTAGCGGTTTGCAATCCGCCGCCTGGTTCTTTCGTGTTCCTCTTCCGGTCGTCTGTAGAGCTCACCCGATGGCAACACAAATACGGCTCGCATCATGCCATTTGGCTACAACGCTACCGTGGTCACCAAGCCCCCAAAGCCAACGATGCGTAGTTGCGGCCAAAGACTGTCTGAGATAATGCAACAACAGCATATTGGGGGATGCACCCAGTTCGTACAAGCAACAGCTGAATTAAGTCGCTCTCCATTTTGCTCACGTGGTGCTACAGGGCTTGGACACCTTCATTGATGGACTTGGTTGGGATAGGATGTTCAAAGGTGAAAATCAAGTGCCGATAAACAATATACGATTTCTTGCATTCATTCCGCTTCACTATAGACCTCACACATGAAAATAAATGCGTCTCCTGCTTTCTATAGTTTTGACTTTCACTCTTCTCTTCTTGAATAATTCAGTCAACCTTATACGGCTACATCCGTTCATCATTAAACTCGATCCCGAGTGATTGACAAGGGTGTAGGGTTTTCAGAGCGGCAAGGGACCGCAAACAACTTCAACAGGAAACGAAACAGGCTGTCTGACATGCATGACAGACAAAATAGAAAGCTGTAGCTGCGTAATAACACCTGCCTCGAGCCGCGAGTCTTGGAAGGGTTATGATATTATTGGTCATTCCTGTTCGTGGCCCCAACAAGCTGGCAATGAATCCTTGGTATGACAAGTAGTACGCCGAAAACTCATTTATCACACAAAGTACAAGCGTTACGCCACTTCGTTGAATCTGAAAACTCTGGTCGGGTTCGGACATCCTGTGTACTCAAGGAGCAAAATGTAAATTCTTCTGATCCCATCATCGAGCTCCTTGTCATCCTTCCACTACAATAATCAATCCCGCTTCGGATGTGCTCATACCCCATTTGCCCTGTGTCGAAAAGTCTAGGACTTTGATCGATGCAATCTAATGGTTGAGATTGCGTTTTAGAGGCAGAAACTCTATGGCTCTAAAGTCCCTTTCCAGCAAAGGCACATCCTACAACTCCACTAAGCGGAATTCCAACGTCAAGTACGTAGTACATGTTGGTAGTGCTTGCGTGTGGCGCCATCTCTTCGCGCCAATGATGGAAGCAATGAGCTCGACGCCCCTGTTACTTATGACAACAACTGCCGGCTTCATCGCTCCACCGATCCAGTAACATTTTTTGTGGGCATGAGGGCGTTGCCGAGACCCATGATCAGTTTCGAGTTTTTGTAGTTTGAGGCTGGAGATAAGACGCCAAAGCGGCTTCACACAGAGCTCGACGGGCTGGAGGGCAGCACCAACTGCCTATGGACCCAGGAAAATGTCAGCGATCGACGTGAAAAATGGCAAACGAAGCGACTCTCATTGTGCGAACACTGAAGCACGGGCCCAACAGTATTGGTCGAGGTGATGGTACTGGAGCCGGGGATTCGACTTCGTGCGGTTCTCGCTTAGTATCTAGTCGATACGAGTACTCGATACATCACCCTGAGCTACAATTGGAGATCTATCGGGACTCTAGAGTTGAAAAAAGAAGACTATAACGAGTACTAATAACGTGTCCCGGTGGGAAACCTGCCACGGAAATAAGTTGATACAGCTCAGAGCGCAGCCAAACTGGGCGTCTAATTTCTTTGGGTCGATTCGTTGGTGAGCGCACCTGTCCTGTTGACTTTCAAACCCCAGTATGACCTGAGACCTGCTGGCAACCGTTGACAGTGTATCTTTCCAGATAACATAGGAGATTGGTGGATGGAAAGTGCGCAGATGCATCATCTTGTTTACCGCCATAGATACTGCAATATGTCAGCAGCGTCGGCCGAATCAACCGATCTAGGACTGTTTTTGACCGGGATATTACTGTACTCAAACCCCATCTGATCATCCCGGAAAACGGCCAAGATACTTTCCTGGCGCTCCAGCAGGTTCATATCGAGGAACAGTTCCTCAAACTGGATCCAGCGCCTTTGTTCAGACGGGGCTGAGTCTACCAGACGCCATTGCCATCCATTTGTATCATCGTCTTTTCGAAGAACTTGGTGTTTTTCACTTGCCATGAGGAGCGGCATTCCGAAATCACCAGTACCGACACGGGCGCTCCTCGCACACTGATTTGATGGACGGTATTTTGTTTGTCACACGCCCCCGGCCTTTGCATGTGTTTCCCTCCTGCCAGAGCGGTTAGGAAACTCAAGTTTGGAGTTCCGTCAAATTGGCTTGCTTGCTACGGCGGCAAAGGAGTTGTTCAAGCCGAGGGGAAAACCAGAGCTTCCAAAATGGGCAGGGCAGAGGCCCTCGTATATTCATACAATTTGTTTGGATCCTGTGATCAGAGCGGCGAATGAGGCCGGCGCTTATGAACTACTGGCGTATGCGAGGGCGGCCAGAAAGAGGCGTGCGATCACCGTTGTTTAGAGACAAGGGCTGGCTTTTTTGGAACTTAGGAGGAAACCTTTCAGTTTTCAAACAAATTTGCAGATGTTATTCGGTTAACCCCCAGAATCTACGTTCCGCAGACGATAATCCCACGAAAAGGGGGGAGGGGAGCAAATCAGAAAAGGGGTGTCTGCGCAGGTGAGGAGCCACATGAAGTTGTGGCTAGTGTGGCTTGTCGCGCTCTAGTGCGGCTCGATGTTGCCTGATGTCCTCCGACATACGAGCTTCAGGGCCGATACGTCAGCTTATTTCCAGATAAATGGAGTAGGTATGTAGTTAAGTTGATAAGTAGGCAAAGTAGGGATAGATGGCATAGTCTGAGAGGGCGGCCACCCATTTCAACCCCTCCAACGCCCACACCCATACGCCCACAACCACAGCCACACCCACACATACAGCCGACCAGCATCGCACAGCGCCAATGACCCTCCCCAGCATCCTCGTGACGGGCGCGACCGGACGGCAAGGCCGCGGGGTGGTGGAGCACTGCCTCGCGCTGGAGCACCGGCCGACGGTGTACGCGCTGACGCGGGACCCGACGTCGGCGGCGGCGGAGCGGCTGCGGGCGCAGGGGGCGGTGCCGGTGGGCGGCGACCTGGACGACGAGGCGTCGCTCACGGCGGCGCTCGCGGAGCGGCAACCGGCGGCCGTCTTCCTCGTGCTGCCGACGCCGGACCCGCAGGCGCAGGTGGCGCAGGCGAAGCGGTTCGTGGCGGCGGCGCGCGCCTGCGCCAGCGTCCAGGCCATGGTGTACAGCAGCACCGTCGGCACGGGGGCCCACGACCGGCTGCCGCGCATGGGGCCGCAGAACCCCTGGTTCCTGTACTGGACCACCAAGCAGGCCGTCGAGGACCTCGTGCGCGGCGCCGGCTTCCCCGCCCTCACCGTCGCCCGCCTGCCCTTCTTCCTGACCACGCTGCTGCCGGGCCCCGAGGCCGCCACCATGTTCCCGGAGCTCTGGCCGGCGGAGGCGACGACGACGACCCAAAACAGCAAGAAGAAGAAGAAGAAGCAGCGGCAGTCGTCGTCAGCGGCGCCGCCGGCGGGCGCGCTGCACTCGTGCATGCGGGCCGACGCCAAGCTCGACGTGGCCAACCCGGCCGACGTCGGGCGCGTGGCGGCGGCGGTGCTGGCGCGGCCGGGCGAGCTCGCGGGCCGCACCGTCGACGTGGCCGGCGACTCGCTCACCATGGCGGAGCTCGCGGCCGCCATGGAGCGCGGCACCGGCCGCCGCGTCAACGCCGTCCACGAGACCCCCGAGGCCCTGCAGGCCCGCCTCGGCATGTTCGGCCCCTTCCTCGCCGAGATGTTCCTCAACTTCAGCGAGATGGGCCCCACCGTCGACGTCGAGGCCGCGCGCCGTGAGTTCGGTGCCACGACGGCCGAGGAGTTCTTCCGGCAGGCCGAAGTGTAGCTCGGGACCGCGACGAAGAACAGGTGCGATCTCGGTGTAGACATCCCATATCTAAGTACCTAGGTATGTACCTACGTCTTATATGGATAGGTACCAACCTATGTAGGAAGTAAGTAGGTAGTTACCCTCCCGAGATGTATCGAGGAGTGGTTGCCGTTCGATAGAGTCAACCATCTATTGGAAATAAGATACTGGGGCATTTCAGTGCTTATGGTAGAGCTATGCACTGCAACCCAGTGCAATCGCCCGCGTTCGTTCGAAAAATCCTATGTTTGTACGGGTCGGAGCGTTGCGGCTTCACAATCGGGTTGTCCTTACGGTTCAACCTTCGCCAAGATCGTACCTGTGTCCATCCATGCGTCCTACTGAAGCCTGAAGTAAGCTGGTAAGAGGTACTGGTTGATGCGCATGGAAGGGCGTAATCTTTAGCTAGGGCACCTACTAGGTTAAGTACTTACCTACGTAGGTAAGGTACATAATGAGCGGTAAGAAGTAAGTATCGGACCCCGGCTGGCGCTAATGATGAGCTCTCATTAGTCGTATACTCAGTAATGCCAATTCTACTTACTTGGATCCATGTATTGGCACTTGCACTGGAGTTGCTGGAGGTGCGGGAAGCTACAGCTCCAGCTCCAGCTCCAGCTCAGGGAAGGTGGGAGGTTCGTTTCCCCACTAAAATCCCCGTGGAAAGCAGCCGATCCTGGATGAAGCTCCCGCCTCGTCAGTCAGCTTTCACTGATTGAGCCTCGACCCGTCCCTCTTCCTCCCACCGACCGACGACCCCGATATACGCACTCCCCCCAGGCGATCCAATCCAGGCGACGGCACCCTCAACATGTCGCTCACCCGCCAGGCCGCCGCCGGCGCCGTCCGTGCCTCCATACCCTCCGCCGTACGGCGCGGCGCTGTCCCCGTCACCGGTGCGCCCCCGCTCGCCCGTCTCGCCGCTGCTTCGCATGCCGTTCGCCTCTTTCAGACCTCGCCCAAAAGCCTCCTACCGCCTGGCGGTTCGTCTCTCGGCGGTGGCCCTCTCTCGGCCTTCGGTGGCGCCCCGCCCTCTTACTTCCAGCGGCCTTCGCTGCCTGCCAACACCATCGTCCGCTTCGTGCCCCAGCAGACAGCCTGGATCGTCGAGCGTATGGGCCGCTTCAACCGCATCCTCGAGCCTGGCCTGGCCATCCTCGTGCCCTTCATCGACCGCATCGCCTACGTCAAATCGCTCAAGGAGGTGGCCATAGAGATCCCGAGCCAGAGCGCTATCACGGCCGACAACGTGACCCTTGAGCTGGATGGTGTGCTGTACACGCGCGTCTTTGACGCCTACAAGGCCTCCTACGGCGTTGAGGATGCCGAGTACGCCATCAGCCAGCTGGCCCAAACGACGATGCGTTCCGAGATCGGCCAGCTGACCCTCGACCACGTACTGAAGGAGCGCGCTGCTCTGAACACCAACATCACGGCCGCCATCAACGAGGCCGCCCAGGCCTGGGGTGTCACCTGCCTCCGTTATGAGATCCGCGACATCCACGCGCCGGGCCCCGTCGTCGACGCCATGCACCGTCAGGTCACGGCTGAGCGCTCCAAGCGGGCCGAGATCCTCGAGTCCGAGGGTCAGCGCCAGAGCGCCATCAACATTGCCGAAGGAAAAAAGCAGAGCGTCATTCTGGCCTCTGAGGCTATGCGTGCTGAAAAGATCAACCGCGCCTCTGGTGACGCCGAGGCCATCCTCCTCAAGGCCCAGGCCTCGGCACGCGGCATTGATGCCGTCGCGCATGCCATTGCCGAGGGTCGGGGCGCCGCCCAGAACGCTGTCAGCCTGACCATTGCCGAGAAGTACGTGGATGCTTTTGGCAAGCTGGCGCGTGAGAGCACCGCGGTTGTGGTTCCCGGCAACGTTGGCGATATCGGAGGCATGATTGCCACGGGCATGAGCGTCTTCGGCAAGGTGAACTCGGCCCAGAGCCAAGCCATCGCCGAGAAGATGGTCAAGGACCAGCAGTCGGACGAGCAGTCTCAGCGACACGACGATGCCGACGGCTCCAAGAAGAACAGCGTGATTGACTCCATGGTCAACGAGTTTGACAATACGACTGGCAAGCAATAGGTTAACCACCCGGATTACGCCATCGAGGACGCCGCAGCTGCCAGCTGACGGCGGCGAGTCCGCCGGGGCGTGTCACACGCGTTCCGTTCCCACTATGTTCCAAGACATGTACGATTATGAGGGAGGAAGAGCAAGCGAGATAGCGCCTGACGAGACGGCGATAAGCGAGGCAGCGACTGTTGACGTGTGAAGGAGAGACAGCGTCTCTAGAGTTTGCATGCATAGCAATGGTTTTGTTTCCCTCGGGTTCCGGCTCTCATTTCCAGTTAGCGAAAAATCGGCATGGCACGCTTAGCATGACCAGGCGCTTGATATTGTAGTTTTGTAATATTCTGTGTGTTTTACCACAGGAGGGGAGGAAAAGGCAAAGGGTTGTAAGGGGAGGATCGCCCGGGGGACGGAACAACGACATGCAAAAGGCCCAACTCCGTCCATAGTATCCAAGTAAATATCCAACGCTCAACTCAACCCACCACGTCACCGTCCTACGATTCTTGTGACTGGGCAGATTTTACTGATTTAACAACGGGATACCATGAGAGACCCCAACGCGTGAACGCAAGCACCGGTAGAGAGCTCGCGAAGCATGGCCAGATGGGAGTATCGCTATCTTTGCAGGCCTTGCAAGCAAAGCATGGGTATAATCCAATGCCGACGCTGATCCACCCCCGTCAACGACATAGCAGCCCACAAGGCTCCCTCGTGACCGAGACGGGTGCTGGCGACGGAAGCGAATCCCGGGGATGACCATCCTCATTCAGCGAAAATACCATAGAAAGCCAAAATGCCCCCCCCCCCCTCCTCTCCCTTCAACCTTACTTGTAGTACGCCCCCCAGGCCGGGCCCAAGCACACACACACACGCGCGCGCGCGCGCACATACAACCGGAGGCGCTTCCGCCCTGGGCTGGCTCAACGACAGACGGGGCACGGGGCTCAGTTTTGATAGACCTTCGAGTCCAGGAGGAGGCCGCTGGTACTGTACGAGGGGTCTTTCCAAGTTCCAGCAGCTCGGCGCACACCCGGGACTCAATGGAAAACGCAAATGATTTGCCTCTCCGTGAGAGGACTTTTAATGCCGATGCAGTGGGCGGGTGATGATGAGATGATGGCCAAGAACGTACATTCGTTTCGGTACCATTCTACACAGCAGAGCGAGAAGACTAGCAGTGCCGGTCCTCGAAAAGCGACGAAAAAAGAAGGAAAAACGCTGTTCAAGACTCTATGGTACGCATTCGTTTGCACCCAGGGATCCGATATCACCATATGTAGACACAGCCGCGGCCCTCGCCTTTCTATTCCCGCCCAAGGCCACTTGCCCCGTCCTATCTCAACGCCCCCTTTCCTCAAAATCTTCACAGCCCCAATTCGCCGCCGACGATGTTCAGCGCGTCTTCAAGCATGCCGCCGACCTCGGCGTCACCGCCGCGGCCCGCAACGCCGGCGGCCTGCACGAGCAGGGGGTAGAGGCGAAGCAGGTGCTTGCGGGCGTCGCTATCGACGTTGCGGCAAGGGGGCAGGGCGTCGGCCTCGCTACGGAGCTCGGCGAGGCGCGTCAGGACGCGCCGCAGTTCGGCCCGCTGCGAGTGCGGTTGCGGCATGCGCCCGCGCAGCGGCTGGTCCGCCACGTAGGCCCGCAGCGCCAGCGCGCTCCGCAGAATCAGGTACGGCGCCGCCGTGCGCGCCAGCCGCACGTGCAGCGCGTGCGGCGCCTCGGACGACGCCGACGAGGCGCCACCCGGGTTGGTCGACGACGGCTGCCCCGGCGGCGGCGCAAACGCCGGCGTCGGCGGCTGCACCGAAATGGACGGCGTCGTCTCGGCGTCGTGGCTGGCTACCAGTGCGAAAAGCTCGTCTAGGCACACATACGCCATGCGTTGCCGCAGCGCCGGCGACGGGTCGACCGTCCGCCCGGCGCGCGGCTGGTACACCAGCGAGGCCAGTCCGTCCGGTGGATACGACGAGCTGCCGCCCTGCTCACCGCCGTAGATCAGGACCGACTCGGCGGGCGCCGGCGCGTGCAGGATTGACATGCGGAACAGCGACTCGGCGAATAGCTGCCGCGTCGTGTCGGGTATCACCTCGGCGCCCAGCGAAGGGATGATGAGCTCACGGAGCTTGCCGAACGAGACCACGTCAAAGTCTTGGTCACCCTCGAGGTTGACGCGCTCGGGCGGCACGTTGCAGTCGGCTTCGGTGATGCCGTTGGCAATGGTGACAATAACGTGCCAGATATCCTGCAGCATGGCCCTGGGGATGTCGAGAATCCGCAGTTGCTGCAACGTCGCCTCGAGAACGGCAAGGGCCGACGTAGTGGCCATCTTCCACGGCTGGGTCGACTTGGTCAGGATAGGGAACTGGTACTTTAGTTCGATGGGTTTGGCTAGCGCCTTGAGCGCCGCGAGGAATGCCCCTTTGCAGTAAATGTCCTGGTCCGATGCATGGGACACAACAAGAGACTCCAGTATTAGCGTGCCGGCCTTTGACATGGCCACATACGTTCGTTTCTGTGGTGAGCGCTGGCTTTCGACGTTCTCGTCAGTAAATGCCAGAGACACAAACTCGGCGGCCTGGGTGATGAGAGCCGATGGAACGCCAGGGAGGTCCGTTCGGATCATCTTCAGCACGTCGAGAATCTGGCCCTGGAGAGGTGTCACATAGTCGATGTCGGCAACATAGGCGCCCGGCGTGGCTTGTTGCATGGCCTCCCGGAGCAGCGTGAGCATCCGACCCACGCGATCGACGTCCAGGTCCGCCTGGATCAGCCGGTAGACATCCCGGAGCGCTGCTACGTACGCCAAAAGACAGTTCTGGTTGTCAATGGGCTTGGCGCCCTCGACTTCTTTGGCCACGGGTATACCCCGAGCCCACAGATCCCACGCCAGATCGATGGTGGTCTTGTTGAAATTCTGTTTGGCCCCGTTCTGGCTCTGCGAGAGGATCTGCGTTAGAGCCTTGAAGGTGGCCGTGTTGATGTCCAGCACCTGAAAGTCCAGGAGCGTGGCGAAGTGGCCCAGCAGTTGCTGCCAGTACGAATTGAAGGTAGGGTGGACTGTTAAGACATCGAGGTAGTTGGCAAGCAAGCCCGAGATGCCGTTGAGAACAACGACTGCCGTGTCGTGCCACTCGGTCCGCTCCTTTTCATCGACATCGGGGCCGCTGACCGACCGAAGCTCCTCTGCAACCGATGTCATAAGCTTAAAAATGACAGATTTGATGCAGATGGACCAGGCCTCGGGGCTTAGTCGGTCCCCATACGCGTCAAAAATGCGCAGAAGCGTATGTGTCGCGCCTACAATCGTTAGCTGGTCAGTGTGTTAAAGGTGGGAGGGCGACACGTACTGTTCCGTAGCTCGAGGCGGTCATCCGTCGTCACATTCGTGAGCCGGAGCAGGAGCAGCATCCACAACGCTGCGTCCGAAGACTCATCCTCTGGATTGGCAGCTTTCTCCACCAAGGCATTGTCATCCGCATCCCCAATCAAGCTTTCCGTGATAGTCAAAGACTTGTTCTTGCCTGATAAGAAGTCGGAAAGAACCCAGAAGAATGTCACAGTCTGCGCCACGGTGTTAGATCCGTGTGATGGTGCCGTCGGTACAGGAACTTACCGTAAGGGCAATGTTAAGGTCGTCGTGTTGGGAACAGAACTTGTACAGGGTATCAACGAGAATAAGAAAGCAGGAGTTGGGAAGTGAAGATAAGAAGTCGGAGCTGATCAACTGGAGCGAGTTGAAAGACGAGCGAATTAGTTTTGGCGAGCGCGTCAGTTGCACTGTAGATTGTGCTTCGGGCCCTTTGGTATCCTCGGCAAATCTTTTGTTCATAAAGATGCTGCCGATGATCTCAAACGCGACGTCCCAGCCGCTGATGAGTGTGTCACCGCCGTCGTCGAGAAGACTCTTGAGACCCTCCAGGACAGCCTTATGGATGTCCACATCGGTAGCGTAGTTAGCGATCGATGACGCTCGTGCTTCCATCTGCAGGGGCAAGAGGGCATCGCGGAGGGCTTCCAGCAGGCGCAGCTGAACTTTGCCACGGGTTTCGTCGCCGAGACTGGCGGCCGCCTTAGCAGCATCAAGTACCAGAGCCACAAGGATATCTACCGCTCGGGTCCGGACCTGGGCGGTAAGTGGAGCCGAGCTCAGAGTACGGATGAGTTCCGTAGTAAGACGAGTCCATCCAGAGGCATCCGGGGGGAAGGTTAGGAGCCGATCAATGTTGATGGTGGCAATATCGCCCAACTTCATCAGAGCAAACTGATCCTCCTGACTGGACCCTGTACCAACCTGCGTCGTGATACTGAGCATGCGCTTGTGCTGGCTACTGGGAGGCCGCAGGCTTGTTGGTGACATGGCCTGCGAGGACGGCGAATCGGGGCGGCTCTCTGATTGGGATTGGTCCTCGGCAGGGCTTTCGAGCAAATCGCAGACAGCCTCCACAATTTCCACGAAGGCCTCATTGGGGAAGTCAACAGTACTCTCAAAAAGCCTGACGCCTGCCGTCTGGACGGCTTTGATCTCGCTATTAAAGTTCGCTAGAAGGGAAGCAGCTTCGCTCTCGGCCTTCGGGTCGGCACCCTTGGTGACTATCGGCGTTCTACCGGCGATGCTACCCGTGGAAAACAGGACGAGGTCGGCTTGTTGCATTGTCTCCAGTATGATTCGCCATGACGTGCTGAGAGTAGGACCGAGGGCAATGCCCAAGTTGAGGAGTGCTCGGAGACACAGTAGATTTCGCGTATTCAGCGTCTGCGTAGCAGCACTGGCGTCCACGGAGGCCTGTCTCTGACGCTCTCCGGCAGCGCCGACGGGGGTGACGAGACTCTCGACACTCAAAAGACCCCGGGCATTACCTAATATGCTGTTGGGCGCTTCAAGCGCAGGCGTGGACACTGTCGGCTTGGACGAACCAGCGTTCAAGCAGGCCGTGAAGACGTTGGGCGGTACCGCGGCCTTGCCGAGTGTCGTGAGGAAGGCGTCCCGAGGGGTGGTGAGTTGTAGCAGCCCAGCGACATGGGCAAACTTCTGAAACGCTCTCACCAGGCCATGGTAATACTCGGAATCCAGGGCAGCGTAGAGGAACGTGGAACAGGTAGCCAGGATGGCGGGCCAGCATTCATCGACGATTTGGGCGCAGATCTTCACATCCTGGTGCAGAGGGTGGTCTTTGAGGGCCAGTGGATTGACAGGCACAGGGTTTCTCTTGAAGGACCCCGTTCGATCCAGTGTGCTCGATGAGGGCGTCCTTTCAAGGTTGGGTCTCATTGAGATGGGGCCTTCCTCGGACGTGATGGCGGGCGAGCCGCGACCGGATTCGGCCTGCTTCGTGCCACGCCTGCGGGAACCCCGGTCGCCGGGGACGGTCAGCGGCAGGATAAACTTTGCCAGCCCTTCGGAAAGAGACGTGATGCAGGACAGAGTTAACGCATAGACGTATGACTCGGGGATTGGGGGCGACTCGGTCTTGTCTAGTTGATCAATGCAAGGCACGCGCATAGTGCTGAACTGGGAACTGATGCCAGTGCTATGGCCGTCGCTGACTGAGCCACTAATAATGCCGGCTACGCCACTAGCTTCCAGCATCGCCTGGTCATTGGAACTGCCCATATTCGCGTAGGGGTTCGCCACGGGGATGGTGGACTGGTGGCCGAGGCCAATGACGCTCGGTTTCTCGGTGCTCAGTCGAACGAAGGTGGCCGTGAGAGTTTTCAGAACGTCCTTCTCCCCTTTGTCGGCATCGTAGAGCATGTATATCCTTCGAAGCAGGCCGGGCTCGGCGAATATGCCTCGAAAGACCTCCATGCACAGCGCTCTCCTCCATACGGCCGTATCCTGGTCCAGAAGCTGCGTCATGATCTCTAGGGCCTCGCCGCCCTCGCTGTGCAGGATGTTGAGATGCCGCCTGAGCAGCGTGTACAGAATGCGCACGAGTCTCACGGAAGTGGCAAAGTTGACCTTGCTGGAGAGGGCGCTGATGAGAAAGGGCATGACTCTTGTGCGCAAGACGTGCGCCTGCTCAGGGTGAGTGGAGAAGATGGCGGCGTGGTTGGTCAGGACTGACTCTATCAGCTCCAGACCAAAGGTCTGGGGCAGACCAGTGAAGCGGAGGTACTCGGGTCGCTGGTTCTCTGTCAGGAGGCAAATGTCGTTGAAGACACGGTAGGCGTCCATAGCGGCGGCGGGCAGCGAGACGGAGCCATCGTGGGTCGGCGCCTCTCCCACATATTCTGCATTGGATGATGAACGGTCCTCGGTCACGACCTTGTCGAAGACGGACACGACCAGCTGCTGCAGGGTGGCAGCCGAGGTGTTGTTGACGATGCCGTTTTTGCTGCTCTGCAGGATGAAGCAGATATTCAGGGCGGTGACGAGCAGGTCGCCACGAATGTCAATCGCATAGTTCTGCAGCAGGGTCGGCAGGGCCTGGAGGATCTTGAGCTGGACATCGAGACCGGCTGACGTGGCCTCTCTCAAAGCCTCGAGCACAGGGTTGAGCTTGGTCCGAGGCAGGGCACTGCTCATAATCAGCCTCAAGAGGCAGACAATGGCAATGCCGGTGAACTTGGCATTTTTAGAGCCGCAGGCGATAATGAAGGGGTTGACGAAGTTGACTCTCTGGGCCAGTTCTGCGATACGGGGTCAGAAGCCAGGGGGCGGCGGCTCGGGGGGGTGTAGGCTTCATACCGGCAGCAACATGAGATTCGGAGGAGGCGCGGATGCTCTTCAGCTCCTCCAGGGACTTTTCGGCGGCCTAGACATGCAGGTCGGGTTGGTACGGGGTTGCGTCACGTTGCGAGGTCTCTCCTTCATCCGACCGTCCGACCGTCCGCCTTTCAGCCCATCCAGCCGTTGGCTCGCTCGTCCACCCAGAAGGGGGGGGAGGTTCTCAACCACCCGAGGGCTCTCGGTGCCTGAGGGACGGGCAAACAGGCGGGTGGGTCGTGGCTAGGGACAGGAGGATAAGCAACCTTACCTGGCGCAGGTCATTGTGCTTCCGTTTGCTCTCCTGGATGAGGTTGGTGAGCTCGGAAGCCAGGAGCTGAGTGGTCATTTTGAGGTGGTGTGAATTGCCGACTCCATCGAAGGGCTCCGGAGCGGAGGGTGGAAGTGGGAATACAGGACGGGCGGTATGGATGCGATGGCTCGCTCGCTGGCTCTGTCAGATGTGTCTGCTATCGCCTGTACGGGAGCTTGTTGCCAGATTCGTCGGTTGCGCGTGGCTGGTACCTGGGTAGCCGCTGCGATGACTAAGCCGTTCCAGGGACTGGCTTCAGTGCCTCTCTCTCTGTATGTACATGTACTAGCGGCAGGTGACAGCCCCGGGAAGGAAGGCGATGAGAGAGGGCTCGTTTGACCGCCTGCCACTTCCCATGGACGCCCGACTCGGCGGTGGAAGGATCAAGGGAGACGAGCAGCTCCAGTGGAGTCCTTAGTACTAATAGAAGCCGAAAGAGGAGGTAGCGAGCGGGTGGCAGTTGATGGTGACGATGGATGGTGACTGACGATGGTTCATCAATCCATCCATTCATTCCCCGTGGAAGCCGCGGGTGTTCGGGACCCTTCGTGATGCGCATGTACGGCCATCACTCGCCGTAACGGCATAAGCCAGTCGAGATTCTCCCAAATAAATACAGGCAGCCTCTGATGCCCAGCACACAGCGCGTTTCTAGGTAGGTACATGACTTAGGCAGCTTCCCCCGTCTCGCTGACATGGGAAGGAATTGGATGCCCCACGGAAGTACGTAGATGATGGGATGGGCACCCACGCCTTCTATGGGAGCCCAGGCTGGGCTCCCATATCACTGCCCCTCCTTGCGCCTTGCGCCAGTGCCGCTTCTAGCGTAAACCCAGCACGCGAAACGTCCCTCTCGCTACTCCAGCGCATCACTTCCAATCAACGCCAGCACCCCTCCAAACCTATTCTTGCTCAAGCCTCCAACACTTCCAACTTGAAAGCATCGCTTCTCCTTTTGACTGGGCGCGTCCGGGTGACCCGTTTGCTCCAGCTCTGCCCATCACCTGTGGCATCCATTTCCTCGCATTGTCTTCACATTCCAGCACACCCCTCTCTGTCACGTCTTCCTCCCGCGACTGCCAACATGGGTGCCAAAGTCCCCCGAAACTTCCGCCTCTTGGAGGAGCTCGAGAAGGGCGAGAAGGGCCTGGGAACCGGTACGTCCAGCGATCCATGGCAACGCCATCTCTCGCCTCACGCCCGCCCGCGACGCGCGCCTGCTGACCTCGATGCGCAGAGGCCTGTAGCTTCGGCCTCGCCAACTCGTCCGACATCATGATGTCGGACTGGAACGGTACCATCCTCGGGCCTCCTCACGTAAGTAACGGACCCCAAGCTGCCCCCCAAATTCTTCTCCCAGCCGTGCTGACCCTCGCCCTGACGCCGCGCAGAGCGCGTACGAGAACCGCATCTACTCGCTGACGATGCACTGCGGCCCCGAGTACCCCGACCAGCCCCCCGCCATCAAGTTCGTGCACGAGATCAACCTCCCTTGCGTCAATAAGAACACGGGCGAGGTCATGGCCGACAAGCTGCCGTGCCTGGCCAACTGGAAGCGCGAGAGCACCATGGAGACGGTCCTCATAGAGCTGAGGCGCTTCATGGCAAGCCCGCAGTGCAAGAAGCTGCCCCAACCTAAAGAGAACTCCACGTTCCCAGGCCAGCAGTAAGAGGCTGGCAACTCGGGAGGCAGCAGGCCCGGCGAGGTCGTCGGTGGCTAGGAACATGATCAAGACAATGCCCAGGGCCAGGCTGAGCCACCGGCTCCAGCCAATGACGAACCCCAGGCTCAAGCCGAGACTTGACCTGGACCAAGGCCTCAAGAGGTTCGCTCTCGTCGGTTGATGCGCATATCGGCGCCGAATTTCTTGCTTCGCCTTTGCTTGCTGGGCCTTTTCAGGGCTGTGATAACGGTGGCGCGAAGACGCCCCAGGCGTGCCAGGGCACAAATCTGGCGGCGGCCTGAGCCGAGAGTCATGGCCATTGCCATTAGCAGGCCGTGATGGTCGCGGCAAACCACACCGAACGAAGGGCTGTGGTGCGCCTTGACCTGACGACATCAACCTGGAGCATGTGGGCGTTGGAACCTCCCGATATGCCAATTGTTGCATACACCCAATACACTAGCCGTAGCGCCATACCGGATTACTAGCCGTTTCTCACACAGCATAGCAATAATGTACCTGAGATGAGCAATTGCTCGCAACCTCTGTCCGTAGCTACGGGATTCACACATGTGCATCTCAGGTGCGTAAACGACATCGTGGGTGCCTGACTAGCAACACGTGATCGTGATTGGCCGCGGGCGGCGGAAAGGTTCCGCTCTTTTTTCCAGCATCTCGCTTCCTCCATCTGGTCAATTGTGATGAAATAGTCGGCAACCGAATTTCTCTTCTGCAGCGACAAGGCCCTGTACCAGTGCGGGCTCCTCCCCAATGCCGGTCAAATGGACTTCAAGTAGGCATTTTATTCCTGCGCGGAATTCACGGCATCGTACAGCATGTTCGTCTCGCCCTGCTCCCCTCCTTTGCTGTCTTCCTCTTTCGTCATTTGGTCACGGCTAACCTGACTGTGCGGCGCTTCAGGCCTCGCCCTCTACCGCGCCCTCCTCGCCGCTGCTCCCAAGGTCGCCCTGCCGGCTGAGATTCAACATGGCTTCGGGCCCAAGGCCAACCCGATCGCGACCTTTGTACGCCGGGCCTTCCGCCGCAACCGCGCCGATACCTCGCCCCGCCTGGTCTACCCTGCTCTCCAGGCCGGGTACCGCATACTCACGATGCTCACACGGGCCGCCGCCGCGTCTCCCGCTACCTCGCCTGCTTCCTCGCCGCCGCCATCGTCCGCCACAGGGGCACCGACACAAACCTCGCAGGGCAGTGCCGAGTACAATTCCCTTATCGGCTTCCTGCAGGCCCGGCTTGCGGAGCGCACCGCCACCTTTGCCGCCAAGGCGCTGCACCCGGCGCACAGTCGGACACCGCCCAAGTCCAAACCGGTGCGGCACGAGCAGGCGCCGCCTTCGCTGCTTGTCAACGTGACGCCGGCGCCGACGAAGGCGCAGCCGCGGCCCAAGCCCGTGTACGCGATCCCGTCGCGGCCGCGGCCGCTCGAGGCGCTGGGCGGCCGCGGGCACCGGCGGGTGCCGCACATGGACATGGCGTCGGACTTCCCGTTCCTGCGGGTCAAGAAGCCGCAGCCGGCGCAGCTGTCGCGCATTCTGACGCAGAAGATGAAGGTGCGGGCCGACCGCCTGACCCAGCTGACCTACTTCACCGAGGAGGCCGTCGAGGACGCGCGCGAGGAGGACGAGTGGGAGGACCTCGTGCGCCAGCAGCAGCGCGTCGAGCGCGTCCGCCCCGCCCCCAGCGAGGCCGTAGGCCTCGGCGGCAACGGCACGTACCGGAGCGCCCTCGCCGAGCACGCCATCGATTATATGTACCGCCAGATCACCGAGGAGCGCGAGGACGCCGTCGCCCGCGCCGATGCCATGCGCGACCTCGTCCGCCGCGAGCGCGAGCTCTACGTCCAGGAGAAGGCCGAGCGTGAGCGCGCCGCCAAGGAGCGCTGGGTCACGCGCGTCAAGGAGCAGCGCGAGGCCCGCATCCGGCGCCGCGAGGAGCGCCTGGCCCGCGAGGCCGCCGCTGGGGCCACCCCGTCCGAGACGCCGAGTACGCCGCCCGAGGTGAGGCCGGCCCCCCGGGGCCCAAGAAAGCCGTGAAGGCCGTTAGCAAGAAATAAAGAGAAGCTGTTGGGAACTGACGTCGGTGGCCCTGCCTAAAGCTGCCATGAGGTGGATGTGAGACAAATCTGCCTCCCTTTGGAAGTAGGCGAGGATCAGCCACTGAGCCCAAGGGACGTCAGCAGTTACGGCTCGTACAAATTAGCTACCCATGTATACATTCTTACACGGCGTACCCAAATGACAGGTGTGACCCAGTACCGTACAACACAGTATCTCGCTACTCCGGGCCCATGATTTGTCGAGGTAGAAAAGAAGGCATAAAACGATCAGCCAGTTGGCTGTAAGTTGCTCGCTCGCTGAATTCTAATAAATCCACGATTCCGCGCCGCGGGGTATCAAACCAATTATTACTTTGTCTGCGCCTGCCGTGCCCTGCCCTTCTTTTAGTCCCCAGCAGCGCCGAATGTAGCAGTCCCAAGTATTTCCCATCCCGACAATTGCGACGACGGTCGAAGACCATGCAAGTACCCTTTTGTGCTGCCGACAGAACCAAAGGGGGTCGCGCCGGGGCGTCGTCCTCAGTGGACGTGTGGAGAGCTCCGTGTCTCTCCGCCCCTTCCTCCTCCTTTCTCCACCCCCTCTTCTTCTCTCTCCCTCGGTCGCTTGCCCCCCAATCCACATCCCTCCCTTTCACAGGGCGCTCGTGGGATCGCTGACACTGGCCCAGAAGGCGGCGTCGACATCGCCGGGGCGGATGCCCGGGCTGCGGCCGAGGCACGTCGTCTTGGCCGTAAGGTCTGGTTTCTACACGTCAGCACGGGTGATGGTCGTTCTCTGTGGGGGGGAGGAAACGGAGGAGGCTAGTGGGGGAGGGAAAGAATCTCCTTACTCTCAACAAACAGCTCGACGTTCATCCGCCACACGCGCCGCCGTGGCCGCGCGCCATACCCCATGTGGTTTGAATCCGAGGCTCCGCCACCGCCGCCGCCGCCATGACCGCTGTAGGCGTACGTCAGATCCGACGGGGGCGCTGCCGCCGCCGCCGTCGTGGTCGTGTAATGCGCGTCGAAGAAATCGGCGTCGAGCGACCAGCCGGCGCCGGTAGGCGGAGGGGCCTTGTGCTGGGGAAGGGCGGTGAAGGCGCCGGGGTGGTCGTGGAGGCTGGTGGTGGTGGTGGTGGTGGTGGCGCTACCGCCGGAAGCGGAAGAGCCACCGGCATCACTGGTAGTGGTAGTGGTGGTGGTGGTGGAGGGCGACGACGAAGAAGGCGGGGGCCCAAAGGCGCCGTCGGGGATCTCGACAATGTGATGGTCGGCGGCGGGCGGGATGACGACGCCGTTGTGGCGCAGGTAGAATTCAACCTCCTCGGGATCCCAGAAGATGCCGTCGAAGCCCGGCAGGGCGATCTGCCCGCCCAGGCTGACGAGCGTGTCGCGGATCTTGGCCACGCGAGGGTCCATGGGCCCCATGGCGTAGGGGTCGCGGTCAACGGGCGAGGCGGCGGCGGCGGCGGCCGGGTCGCTCGTCAGCGAGGTCGACGAGGGCGAGGACGACGGTGGCGACGCCACGGAGTGCGGCGGCTGGCCCTCGGACGAGGGGTCGCCGCCGCGGGGGCTGGGCCGCGGCGCCGGGTAGTGGGAGCCGGCGCCGCCGAGGTTCTGGAAGGGGTAGCGGTCCTCGAAGAGGGAGGCGCGCTCGGCGGGGGCGAGCAGGGCGAGGGTGCGGGCGCGGATCTGGTCGAGCGACTCGAAGAGCATGGCGAAGCCGAAGACGCGGGCGAGCGCCGCCGGCGGCGGGTGCGCCATGGCCGCCAGGCGCCCCGCCCGCTGCAGCAGCGTGCGGTGCAGCCGCCGCCCGAACGTGGCCTCCTGGTACGCGAAGCTCGTCGGCGCCGGCAGCAGCGAGAACGGCGACGACGACGCTGCCGGGGCGGGGGGCTCGCCGCCGCTGCTGCTGCCGCCAATAAAGGCCCACGGTGATGATGACGCCGGCCCGTCCGGCGGCCACACCGGGGCGAACGACAGCGCCGGCGCGAACGACGCGTTTTGCGGCGTTGCCTGCGCTAATACCTCGTAGCCCCCCGGCCCCGCCGCAACCCCGCCGAAGAACTCGGGCCCGACGAACGCCGGTCCCGCGTATGGCGCCGCCGGCGGGTAGGAGGACGTTGGCGGCGTCATGAGCGGTTCGTGCGTCACTATCACGCCAGCCCAGAGGGGTGTCGGCTGCTGCGCCAGCGTCAGGCCGGGGTGCTGCATCGGCTCCATCGTCGTCATCGCCGTCGACGACGACGGCAAGGGTGAGTCGTCGGAAGCGCTGTGGCGGGCTCGCTTGGCCGGCTGTTGCTGCTGCGTGTCGTCGGAGCGGGGCGAGTCGGAGTCGTCGCGGGCCGGTCGCTTGGCCAGGACGCCCAGGTCGTCGTCAAGCGAACCGCCCACGCCGCCGCCGCCGCGCTGAACGCGGGCGAGCAGCTCTTGGTAGGCTTGGGTCACCTTCTGATTCTCGGCCTTGAGGTCCTCGACCTCCTTCTCCAACGTCGAGATGGCGCCCTCCTTGCGGTCGCGGTAGGCCCGCTGGGCCAAGCGAATCTGCGTCCGGCGGCGCTGCGGAAAGACGAGGAAGGGGAGTTTAGCATGCATGACAACCATGGCGCATTCTGCCCTGTCTGATCAGGTGGTCCGCGGCTCATTCAGCCCGGGGACCCCGGGCGGGGCTTCTCCCTCCCCGATCACGTACCTCCTGGGGTGTTTCGCTGGTCGATTCCAGGCGCGGACGCCCACGCGTTCTCTTCTTGTCCTCCTCGGGCCCCCCCGTGCGGGCGGCCGGCTGCGCGTTCCCCCGGCCTCCCTTCTTGGGCGCGGGCTCTTCGATCACGGTTGGTTGGGGAGGCTTGCGAGAGGCCGCGGGACCGGCGGTGGCGGAACCGCGGGCGCGTCCATCGTCGTACTGCTCGGCGTTGAGGACGGCCAGGTCGGAGTGGTGAATGAGCTGCATGGGAGGGCCCTGCGACGCGGCCGTCGACTGCACCGCGGGGAACTGCCCGTAGGCTCCGGCCAGGGGGCGTGGCGGCTGCTGCGACCGTCCCTGGGGCGGTGCCGGGCCAGCGGGGGGGTGGGGAATGCGAAAAGCCGGGTCTGCGACGACGCGTTCGGCCGAGTCGTCGCTGTGGGCGGAGGCGGAGGCGGAGGCAGTGGGCCCCGAGGGCGGAGGCCAGCCGGCGCTCGGATCCAGGTGACGACCCACGCTGCTGTTACTGCTGCTGTGTTCTAGTTGTGGGTAGGCCGGGTGCTGCTGGTGTTGGGACGGGACGTAAATTTCCGCCGGATAGCCTCTCGGGACGGACGACGACGATGACGACGACGACGACTGCAGCGACAAGGTCCACGGCCCTCCATCCTGTGGTGGCGGTTGCTGGTGCTGGTGCTGGTGCTGGTGCTGGTGCTTCTGCTGCTGCTGCTGCTCCTGCTCCTGCTGCTGCCGCTGCTGGTCTTCATATGGACCTCCATCCGATCCCTCGTGATAGACGGATGAGAATGGCACATTAGTGCTATCCGGGCGGGCAAAGCTTACATGACGGTTCCGCGCCATAGTTATGCTGGCGCCCAGCCTCGCGCGCAATTTCCGATTAGTGATCGGATTTGCTTTCGTGCCTCCACGGACGTTCAAGCGCCCGGCAGCGTGGGATCCCAAATACGCACGCCACCCCGCATTTAGGGGGGAGTCGTTCTTTTCGTGAAGGAGGGGACGGCCGATGTTCACGGTGTCACCAAGCTGGGCAATGGCAGAAATGGGGGGGGGGATGGAGATCACATCGTCTGTAGACGGGCAGAAGAAGAAACAGAGACGGCTCAAGGGCTATCGGCTGGGGGAGGGGTGAAAGCGCCCATTTCCCACCCACCCCGAATTCGCGGGCTGCGCGGCTCGTCCCGCCAGACGCGGGCCCGCTGAACATAGAATTCGTTAGGAATCGCGCATAGCCCGTATCGTGCCCAGAAGGGCCATTGCCCAATGGCAATCCATGCGACATGGGATTCGGACTATTGGACAGGGGGGCACAGGACACCCGGGCGGTGGTGCATAGGTGAGAGGGTCGGACCTTCGATAGTCCGCACGCCTCGCATGTCAGTCAGTGTACTCGAAGATCCGGGGGGTTAGCTAATAAGGAGAGGGGGGGGCAAGAGGGCTGATGCTGATCGGAAGATCTAAGACAAGCTACGATGCATCTGCAGCTACGGAGCGGGATCCGCATCCGCGACCCCCGACCGCCAGCCCCTTTCTGATGAAGCTGCCAGCCCTTGATCCCCATCGGTGCTACAACGGGCTCGCCACAGTCCCGTCCGTTGGATCGGTCCGACTCCAATTGCCAGTATGGCTGATGAGGCGGTTGCTGGTGGCATTGAGGATTCCTGCCAGTTGCAACCGTGAGTTCCCAGCCCGCGTGATATTCAAATGGGATCAGATGCGGGCGGGCTTAGACGCCGCTCACTTCATTGGCACCGCGCCACGGCAACCACTACCGAGCCGAGTGCCGGATAGAAATAGAGCTTGGGAGTTAAAACTAATAAAAAAAGAAGAAGAGGAGGAGAAAGACGAGACAACGGGAGCCACGTCTCTTTGCCGAAAAGCATGACACGAGCGAGGACGAAACAGCTACCTTTGGGTTGGCACCGCGCCATTGCTTAATGTTCAGACAAATGGCCCTGCGTCGCTGTCGTCCCGCCTCCCCGGATTCTGGGCCCTTTTGCTACTGACTTGGTAGGTGAGTATTTCATATGTACCTCTTACATGGGGGGGTTGACCCCACAGCCCTTGGTTGGGGTCGCTGCAAGATTGATCAACTCAGCAGCGGAGAGTTGGCGCACACACGTCCTGAACATGAACAATTTTTTACCAACAGCGGCGGCTTGCGAGTCCGTCGCGCCGATTTGTCTCCGTGCCTATGGGAACGCAGAACTACCGCTGCCTCATCACGTGCCCAGCCGTCGCCTCGTGAGTCCGCATCGCCTGCCCGGGAATCAGGGCTGAGGGGAGATGTGCGGCTGACGCCAGGCCGGCGGGAGTCGATGTTCATCCTGGACTCGATCGCGTGGCTGCAAGTCGACTGCGACGCGGTTCCTCAACCTCGTAGTCTATGCCTCCCGGGGTTCTGTATGCTTCCAGTCCGGCTGTCTCTTCGAAGGAAACGTCTCTTGGGTCGTGGGACAGATTCGGTCAAGGGAGCTCTCATTTCACGTCATGCTGTGTTCGTGTCCGCCAGGTCTATATGGTTCTCGCGTAAAAGCCCATTCCCAAACGCCTACCGGGTACCCCTTTCTGCAGATCTATAAGGTAAATCAAAAGCCGAAATAACTCCTCAAATCACAGCCTTTCCCGTTGTACGCCCGCTGCACTCATGTCTTCTGCTCTCCCAATGCCAAAGCACGCCGCTGTCTTCCCCCCTGCGGTGCCCAAAGCCCAGCCTCTAGTCCCGGCCAGGCGCCCGTCCACGGCTGCTGGGCAAACCGCCTCACTCTCCCACTTTCAAAAGTGGTACTTGACGTGCAGCCAGTCGTCGTCCCAGCCGTTCTGCATGGTGGCGAGCTGCCACTTGAGGCTGACGGTGGTGCGGCGGCCGAGGTCGACCCAAACCTCGACGGGGCCAAGGCGCCAGACGCGGCGCACGAATTGGATCACCACGTCGTCGGTCGTGAAGGCGCCGCGGTTGCGCGCGCTGCGCACGTGGTCACCGTGGTCCACGCACAGCTGCTTGATGGCCTCGAGAAACCGCTCCGCCGTCAGCCCGTCCGGGTACTCGTTGTGCACCATGTGCCACACCGCCTCCGACTTGTGCTTAGTGCTGTAGTCGAGTTTGATGGGTGTGCACTGCGTCCGCGTCGACGACGGCCCTGGGCCCCTCATCGTCGTCGTCGTCGGCGGCGGCGGCGGCCCCCCTGATACAGCCCCCGACGCCGCGCGGCGGTGAGAGTGCTGGTACTGGTGGTGCTGAGGCATCGTGGGAATTGCCGGACAGATGGAGAGAGATGGCGGCGGAGGCGAGGACGGAGGTGGGAACGGAGGCTGTTCCCACGGTAGAGAAGTAGTGGTGGCGGCCTGCGGTTTGCGAAGCCGTGTCCAGGCCAATGAAGACTGTCGTCGTCGCTGCTGATGCTGCTGCTGATCCTGGTAGAGGAGGCCAAGGTAGTGTAGACAGCGGGAGAGGAAGTGAAGGTGGCGGAGGAGGAGCTGGATGTGGTGAAGAAGGAGGTGATAGGGGTAGAGCTGAGTCGCAACGAACAGCAGATCCCAGGCCATCAAATAGGCCGCGGAGGACGAGGGCGTCCTGCCAGCCGATGCCAGGGACGGTCTGCCAGATGTCATCCACGCCCGCGACGAGGACATTCGTTGCCGTCGCGAAAACGTCACCTGCATGCGAGGCCGGCGTGGGCGCCCTTTGGTTTCGGCGACGGCGGCGGCGGGCCCAAGGCGCGAACTGTCAGGGCCAACTTCCTTTTCTTTTCCCCTTCCTGCTCCTCCCTTTTCCTGGCGACGGGGTCGAGCGGGTGTCTGTGATGGTCCTTCTCGAGGATTGGAACTGACATGTAAAGTGGATTGTGTCTGCGGCCCACTGCATGGCGACCACGTCTGACACGTAGGTAAATAACCATCTGGCGCCGCTGCGCTTTCTCTGTGCAGTCGGAGAGCCCTTCCCCTCTCCCCGGCCGGCCAATGACGACGCCTCTGGAGCTCCGTCGAGTGGTTCGAGAACCGCCCGTTACACTTTCCCGGGAAGGCGATCTTGAGGGCCCTTGCAGACGCAGTGGGAGATAGGTCTGGATATCGGCGCGCGGCGAGCGACCAGCTCCCCTTCTAAGTTGGGTTCTGCAGACGACGGCGCGACGGCGAGGAAGGGAAAGGGGGAGGGGAGAGCTGCCGCCCCGTCCTGCCAGCCTTTTCCCCGTTCGCCCCATGGCATTCTCGTGGTCCCCCCCACCCGGCCCTGCCGGCCTCGACAATGGCCGTTGGCCCTCTCGGCTTGGGTCCTCAAGCTTGGGCTGCAGACTAAGCTCACAACGCGCCAGGGAGCCGCATCGTCCGAAGCTACGTCGGCAAGGGGTTTGCGTGCCGGCCGCTGACAGCGTTTGATGGGCAGGCGGCGCAGGCGGTGCTTCGGATGACGACGGCTATCCAGGGGCTCGTAGACCCTGCGCGAGATGTCCTGCAGGTGGCCCTGCTTGTGTAAACCTATCGAGACATTTTTGTCCCGACAAAGTTTCGGCCCTTAAAGTGCATGCCCGATATTGTTGGGGCCGAGTCAAATCATTCAGCTCACTTTTCAGAACTGGCTTCGTAGCTGGGAGCATGCTTAGGGGCGCCCGCCCCGTCCCCTCGTCGGGCGTCGTCTATGCTGTTGATTGTAGAATTTTGTGAATCAATGCGGTCACGGTACCTCACATACATGAAAGGAATCTCAGTGGTAATTAAAAGGGGCTTTATCCGTTATGGGGTTCTAAAAAAAGGACATCACCATCTTGTGGTCCCCCCCCCCCCCCCCCCCCCCAAGCGCTGTCTCGTGGCTAACGGGCGAAACTTGACTAGAATCTTACCATACACGTGCAGCAAGGAGTTCCACTCCGTCTCCCCCATCGCATGGCAGGGCTGAGACATACAGCCGGATCTTGTAAAAGCAACGTGGTGGACCACTGCAAGCAGAAAATACTCAGAGTTTACCAGTGCAGGATCGGGCATAAAAACCCAACATAAGGGTTCTTGTTGTTTTGTTGGGATGGGCTGGCTGGCGACCTTTCCCTGGTTTAAATTTATACAAATGATATACATCGTTACGTTGCTTGAAAATACCAGCTGTGTTATAGAACGCCTTTTCTACTGTTTATGATAGATCCATTCAGCTGTATTACGGCTAAAACCATTTTTATAGGGTCTATCTCGCCTATTTGCCAACTCCTAAACTGAAGATGCCTTGTGCTCACTGAAAAGGGCAAAATCGAGGTCCCCCATCCCGACTCAAGCTTGCTTCATTATGGTATATTTAGAGAACGCGCTTTCGTGCGGACATTTGGGCGTGGTCAGCCAGTGATAGAAAGTGTTTACCCACATCAAGGTTGTAAGATACGTCCTGCAGAGCATTTACGGCACGAGACGTACTTGATGCTGATCCACGGGATTGCGGTGGCCCCTTTTCCCGGTCTTCAGGGTTAGATGGTCATTAGCCTACGTCTTCCCTGCGCTGCGTGGAGTATGGATAACGACATTCTACAGAGATACTCAAAATGGACCCGCAAGGGATTCCGGTTATTAATGTGGCAACTTAAAGTGATGAACCACTTGAGCGATGTTCCATGTCACTCATAGAACAGACGCCTTTCCCAGCTGACATGAACTAGTGAGACCTGGAGGAGGTACGCTACCCCTTGATCCTCACGACCTAGTTAGAGCCATCGCCCTGCTGAGAGCAGTCCAAAATCCGATGTTCGCGAAGGTGGTACGGTCGGAAGTTTTACAGTCTTATCAAGGCAGCGGTGCACAAAAGACATTCTTTACAGGACACCCAATAAAAAAATCAGACACGAAAAAGAGATGAGTGAGAGAGCTACGACTGTGTCGTTTTCAAGAGAAACTGGGAACCATAGGCAATGCAATCGTAATTGACAACGCATCCATATCTTTGGACACACCAAGAGAGCAGGTAGCTGATGATGTGTAGAGCACCGTTTCTTCTATCTGAGACTCAACTAACAAAGGGCGCCTAAACACACCAAGGGAGAATCTCCTTGTCGATCCCGTGTGTCGGAATATCCGATGAGGGAGGGGGCTGATTACGCGAAGGGAACCCGAGACATGCGAGGCTGGTGCAAGACTGATTGCAACAGACTGAGGTAGCAAACGCGACTGGTCGCCAAAGAGACGTCGGAAACCGCAGGACAAAGGGGAAGCGAACCATCTTCTTACTCAGTATTGTACGATATGCAGAAGCTCCCGGAACTCCATCCGCACGACGTCGTTTGCTTCGGGGGCCTTGGATTCAGAAAAGAGACGGCACGCGCCCCCATGATTTATAACGGGGCGCTCTGCCCGCCCGTAATGGTGACTTCGAGGCAGCGGATGATGATGTCCCCTTCGCCTACGCATCCCCCATAACAAGACTACACGCATAAGTACTTTACACACAAACAAGGCACCCTGTCCTGCCCGTCCCCACGCCCATAGGCGGTCGCTTGCCTATGGACCGCTCGGCCAGCGTACCACCCGACTGGGGCCGCGCGCCCCTTCGGCCCGCCACGCCGGGAGGCCTCTACCGCGATAGCCTCGACCTGCAGACGCTGCGGCGCATGCACGCCGTCGCCGGCCTCCTGTCCGAAGAGTTCGAGGCCCGCATCCGCTACCCCCCCTGGGATCACCACACCCAACCCCGGCGCCCGCCGCCCCCGCCGCCCCCGGCCCGGGTGTGGCTGTCTTTCGACGATGACGATGACGATCCTCAAGGTCATCGACGGCGGCCCCGGCAGTCGCGCCGTCGCCTCTCCGCCGGAGGAGGCAGTGACCGCCACCGTCGCCGCTCGCGATCGCGCTCCACGTCGCGCGGCGGGGACCCCGATGCGAGGGCCTTGGCTCCGACGACGGGCGCCATCGTTGTCGGCGGCGCCCCGGCCCGGCCGTCGTCCCGACACCACCGCAAGATACGCGGCGACGACGACGATGACGACGACGACGCGGCCGTCTTCCGCGTCTACGTGCGGCGGGACCGCAAGGCCGCCGCGTCTCCTCAGAAACCATCGGTGTCGAGGTCGGTATCGCCGCGGGAGATCCAGCAGCAGCAGCAGAAGAAGAAGCAGGTCGTCGAGCTCGGCGGCGGCGGCAGCAGCAGCAACAGCATCACTCACGGTATGTATTGGCCCGCCGGCCCCTTTTCTCCGATGGTTGTTGGGCCCCAGGGAGCACGACGAGGTGGGCCGGAAAGCTAATAAGGGAAAAGACTACACCGCTGCAGGAGCGCGCGGCGAACCGGCGGAGCTTTTGCCCCGCTACCAGCACCACCCGAGCCGCGACGCGCGGGAGTGGGATCTCGCCAGGGGCGGCGGAAGCCGGACGCCGCCGCCGCCGCCGCCGACGACGTTTTGTTGCGGCTTTGGCTGCACGCCTGTGCCCCTTGAGTCGGAGCCGTGCTGTTGTGGCGTTCGGTGCGCTGTCATGTGAGACATCGTGTCCTCGCGCGCGGACATCTCGCTGATGGCGGTCATGCGCGGGCGTCAGGCGAACCTCCTTCGGTGGGTGAAGCGGTACTTTAGGTGGTTGTGCTAGCGGGTAACGCCCTGGGCCATCTTCAAAGCGCAGAGGAGCTCACGTGCGCTGCGAGGGATAATGTTATGGAAAATCGCTACAAGGAGACTTGCTTCTTCTTAGTTCTCCTTGAGTTGCCGATGGGTGGTGAGTTCAATCTTGGATCGATAAAACGGCGACAGTGGGAGGTCGGCTGCCCTGCTGAGTGAAGGGTCAAGGCTATGGCTTTAGTAGCTTCATACGTTTCGTTTCAAAAACCATGTCACTGGATTACGTGCAAAGTGTAAAATATGGTGGTGCTTTGAGTCATCAATACGTAGATTTCCTTGCTATCGTGTATACCATGACGCTGAAGAATGCTGATTCTAATGGTATCCATTCCCAGAACGCCGTACTCCCGTCAAACACGTCGCTCTGTAGCCCGTGTGTCCCCGGGCTAAATGAAGCGTTTACCACAAAGGAGCGGCAATGAGAGCGCCCGAGACCAGAGCGAGGGCGGCGGCGCCGGCAGCCATGAGGCCGGAGCGCGAGGCAGCCTGGGGGCCGGCAGCGTTGTCCTTGTCGGGCAGCTCGGAGGCGGCGGCCGACGAAGCAGCGGCGGCGACGCGGCCGACAGCGCCGGTGGCGGCCGTGTAGCGGGACTCGGCGCTGGTGACGGCGGCCTCGGCCTTGTCCTTGGCGGTGCCGACGGCGGTGGCGGCGTGGCTCTTGGCGTCGGCGACCTCGGAGCTGGCCTTGGCCACGGCGCTGGAGCCCTCGGCCACCAGCGACGAGTAGAAGGAGGGCACGCGCGACGCCTGGCCGCCCACGGCCGAGGTGGCCTTGTTCAGGAACGAGTCGATATCCTCGCCGACATGAATGTCACGCGCCTCGAGGGGCAGGGGCGCGGGCGTAGGGGCGGGCGTCGGGTTGGGGTTGGCGAGGGCGAGGCCGGCGCTGCCGGCGAGGACGAGGGAGACGGCCTGGAACTTCATGTTGGTGGTTGGGTGATGGGTGGTTTGACGAAGGATGGATGCGGTGTTGTTGATGATGCTTGAAAGCAAGTGTCGAGTTTGGATGTAAGACGGAACGGGTGAGACTGGCGTGTAGACGGGAATGCTCGTGTTCTGCCCAAACGGCGAAACAGGGTCTGCTTTATACGCCGTTGCCCGTCCCGGGGGAGCCAAGAGGCCTCGCTCATTTGCTTGTATGACACAAGAGCGTCGGCCAAGACTGCCCAGCCAGGCCCGTGATGGCCTTCACCAACCAGGTCGGGGCCAGAGGCGGATCGCATCGTCCCAATGGGGCAAGTGTGGGATTTGACAGGGGCGACGGTCTGGATCCCCCTGGACAGCCCCTGGGCAGTCCCTGGCGGGAGCGTCGAGCTGAAACCCCCACCGGTGCGAGGTTCCCGAGGCAGTCGTTGGACCGTCATCCACCCAGGCCGTCGGTCGAGTCGAGCAGAGGGACGTCACTGGCTGCTGGCGCGAGGCGGTGGGCAAGCCGGCATCAGGGGCTAGGCAGACGGGCCATGGCCGCTGCGCCTCCGTCGTGCTGCGCGACTGCGCTGGCGCGCCCTCCACTACCGCGGGCGTGGAGACTGCGTGCGGTGCTATTACTCGATGGGCTCCGAGGCTGAGGCTTACCGTCACTCGTCACTGCGCGGGCGGGAGAGAGAGAGCGGAAGAGGCAAACAGAGGCTGAGCGCGGCCCTGCTGGGTGCCGGTAGGTTCGTTCGTTCGTATTGGGCTGGGGGAGTCGCTGGCGATCTGCGCTTCCGCCCTGTCGTGTGTTGCCAACCAACGTCGGCCAAGACCAACCCCAGGCTAATTGAAACGCGGAAAAACAAGCGCCCTTGTCGCCATTAATCTGCCCGATGCGTGGTGCATTACTCCCTGCCTTGCTCAGGACCGCCAGCTAGCGATTCAGGCTGTGCGGGCTGGTGTCGAGATGTCTCGCTGGCGCCATTCACACGCACACACCCGCGCGCGCGCGCGCACACACACACACACACACACACACACACACACAAACACACACGGACACACACACGTATTCCCAGCCTTGCCGTCGACACACGTCACCATCGGTAGGGGCTCTCTCTCGCATTGGTGTTGAGCCGGTGTCATCATCAGCTGGGTGCTTCCGAAACCGCAGCCGTCTTGCCTTCACCTGCCGTGCCGGTGCATGGGACGACGCCTAACCACCGTCCAGCGCAGTTCGATGCCGAATTGCCGGAGTCGTCCGCCCGCGGTCCCCTGATCTTCGTGCTGCTAAAATTAGCCGGGGTACAGTCCAGGTACCGGAAGCTCGCAGCTGGGTCTTGATGCGCGAGAGGCACGGCACAGAAGCTTGGTGGCTTCCGTCCGGTCCATCAGGTGCAGGCTGTAGGTATACATAGTAGATAGATGCATTACGGGGTCTCTGTTCTCCAGTATCGTATGGGATCTTATGGAGTTCGAACCAACAATATCCACCTACGATGTAGTTCTTCGAGGTATTCCAGAAGGTCATAGGCTCAACAATGGATTTGCCCGTCTATAAGGTAAGTAGGTAGGCAGTCTATCTGACAGTACCGAATAAATGTACCTATCTGCTAGGTAATGTACATGCAACGTAAGGCCGTGGCTTTTCTAGAGGCGATTGCCATCCATATGTACCTACTTTACTTATCCAATCAATCAGGTGGCCCGCCTGCCCGCTTACCTCTTCCTCTCCCGGGCTCCCTCTCTCTCCTCCTTCTCTCCCTCCCCTGCCCCAGCCAAGTTCTTCTTGATGACGCCATCCCAAGTTCTTGCTGTTCCCCCGCGCCTGCGAGACCGACCTAAGGTTCTCCAGCCCATTATTCGGACTACCTAGACGGGCTACCCTATTTCTTCATCTCTACTTCCCGCTCTCAATCCTCCCTCCCGCCTTACCAGGCCACGTGGGCGCACGGCGATGAGAATGGATGTTTCAGAAGCCGCGGCAGTTTCCGGGCAAGAGCCATTGCGGCGGTCAACCGCGTCAGCAGCCCTGGAACTGGCCGGGCACGAATTCGCCCTCTTCCAGTGAAAGCAGCCCAAGACTTGACGCGGGCGGGGCCGGGCCCAGTTCCCTGCCCCAGAGTGACCAGAGTGCAACGCGGCCACGAGAGCTGACAGGCCAAGCCGCGTGAAGCAGGGCGGCATGGGATCCCATCGCAAGCGATCCGACTTACGTAGCTTCCCCTCCTACCATCGGCGGCTCTGCCAACCTCAGCTCGCCCGCCCATCGTCGACTTGGGCCGACACACATTCAACCTCTCTCTCCCTCTCTCCCTCCAAACAACTGCTCTCGGCCTTGTTCCGGTGCTGCCTCGCTCCCTCACCAAGCCTCTCGTCGCCTGTGTCGCCTACTCAGCCCCCCTCCCCCACCCCCGTCCGCATCTGTACCTGTATCCGCAAGCCGCCCACCCCCCCGCATCGTCGCAAACGCCATGACGGAGAAAAAGGAAGACAAGGCGCCGCCTGTCCCCGTCGAGGAGTCGGCCCATCAGGCCGGCGGTGGCCAGCCCAGCGGCGATAACCAGGAGCGTACCGTCCGCACCCTCAACCCTTCGGTGCTGCCGCATCTCGAGGCTCTCTTCGCCCGCCACGCCGGCCCCGACAACAAATGGAGCAAGGACCAGGTCATCGCGTTCCTGCATCATGTGCAGGCCGATCGCGTCACCGATCCTGACCCCGACGCCAATATCGCCGTCCAGGATACAGTCGACCTCGAAACCTTTTTGCGCTACATGACCTCGCCCGCCGCCAACGCCCAAGCCCCGCTCGAGGATGTCGATCTCTCCTGGCCCATGAGCAGCTACTACATTAGTTCCAGCCACAACACCTACCTGACCGGCAACCAGCTGTACAGCGAGTCCAGCACCGACGCCTACACCAACGTGCTGCTGCGAGGATGTCGTTGCATCGAAGTAGATGTGTGGGATGGCGACGACACCGACTCGGAGTCGTCATCGGACGACGAGGAGAGCAGCGAGGACTCCGAGTACGCTGAAAAGAAGGCAATCAAGAAGGCCAGCCGCCGCGACCGTCTGGCCTCGAAACTGCCCTCATCCCTCGCGAGCCGCTTGCACTTGAGGTCGTCGAGCAAGAGCATGCCTGCCAATGCGAACACAGACGATGCTTCGCCGGCCGCCAAGACACCCGAGGAAAAGTCCGATGCGAAATCAGAGACCAAACCAGAGGCCAAAACAGAAGCAAACCCCGAGGTGAAGCCCGGGCCGGCAACACAGGAGGTAGCTCCATCGGACAATTCCAAAGCTACGGATTCCTCACTGGAACAGACCATGAGTGCCCCTGATCCGCAGGTCTTCGATATTGAGCCCCGGGTGCTGCACGGCTACACCCTGACAAAAGAGATCACGTTCCGCGCCGTCTGCGAGGCCATCAAGGAGAATGCCTTTACCGTCACTGACCTCCCACTGATTGTCAGCCTCGAGGTTCACTGCTCGCCAAGGCAGCAGGAGGTCATGGTGCACATTATGAAGGAGACCTGGGCCGAATATCTGATTCCCCCGCCTGATGTGGACGCCCAGATGCTACCGGCTCCCGGAGAGTTGCGGAGGAAGATCTTGGTCAAGGTCAAATATACTCCACCGCCCGATGGGCTTACCCCGGCCAACACCAACGCCTCCCAGGCCTCGGAGCTTTCACGAATGTCGACGCAGACTTCCCAATACGGCAACCTGCCCCCTGACGCACAAAAGCCCGATGCCCCGCCGCCCAAGCCCAAGAAGAAGTCCAAGATCATCCACATGCTGAGCGAGCTCGGGGTCTACACGCGCGGCATCTCGTTCAAGTCCCTGGACCAACCTGAGGCGCAAATGCCCACCCACATCTTCTCCGTCTCTGAACGTAGCTTGATGGAGGTACATGAAAAACGCGCGCCTGACTTGTTCCGGCACAATCAGCACTTCCTGATGCGCACCTACCCCTCAGGCATGCGCATCGGCTCCTCCAACGTGGATCCGCCGGCTTTCTGGCGCAAGGGTGTTCAGGTCGTGGCGCTCAACTGGCAGAAGTGGGACGAGGGCATGATGCTGAACGAAGGCATGTTCTCGGGCTCGGGCGGCTGGATTCTCAAGCCTGAAGGATACCGAGGCGAGCGGCCGGTGGCCACGACGGACAACGCACCATCGGCGGCCCTATCCAAGGGGGACATCGCGACGGTGCCGCCCAACCCGCAGGTCATCCATCAGACCCTCCACCTCAAGATCTCGGTGCTGGCCGCACAGGACCTGCCCCTGCCCGAAAAGGGCGATAAGGCGTCGAGCTTCAAGCCCTACCTCAAGGTCGAGCTGCACACGGAGCCGCACTTCAGTTTGCAGGCCAAGCTCGAGAAGTCGGGCAAGGCCAAGGAGGGAGAGTACAAAGCCAAGACGAAGACGAAGAAGGGCATTCACCCCGACTTCGGAGGCGAGCTGCTCGAGTTCAACGACGTTCCAGGCGTGACTCCCGAACTCGCCTTTGTGCGGTTTCTCGTCAAGGATGACGAGTTCGGCCACGACCCTCTGGCGGCGTGGGCCTGCATTCGACTGGACCGGCTCCGGAACGGATACCGATTCATCAAGTTCATGGACAACCAGGGCGTGGCCAGCAAGGGCACGATGTTGATCAAGGTGGAGAAGAGAATGTTTTAGGGGACGAGCGACTTGACTGCACCATAGCGACAAGAGATGCCTCGCTGGACGACTACCTTTCATATTAAGCCACGTAGAACATGACCTAATGAATGATCCCCCGAGTTCTTCGCGACGTGTTCGAGTCGACACGGCAGCTTCCTGGCGTTAATGGGGGTACTGATTACCTTAGTAGCCCTGTCTCTTTCCTTCCGCGTGCTTGTTGTAGATATTTCGAGCGCTCGCTGGTGCTTCCCGTTGATGGAATGGCTTGCGAAAACAGAGCTATGCCGAACGGCCAAGAGCCCCCATTCAAAATATGGCCGTCATGCACTGGCCCTTGCGGGTCTCACTTGCTACATGATAGGGGCACACTCGCCCTCTAGTAAGTTGTTGAGATATCCCACGACGAGCGGACCGCCGCCCGAAAACCCGGCTTCCAACACTTCCATCCATCCTTTGAGAACGCGCATCCCCAAGTCTATCCGATTCCGAGCGGTATTCATGGCTGCCCAACTAGAGTGTACCATTTCATACTATACGTTCAATCCGTCACAGTCGCTCATGTCGCTGTCCCCCCCCCCCCGGTTGTGTCGGCATGTCGAAGACGTTAGTAGCCCGGAACCGGAGGTGCCCGAGCTGTCCTCTCTGTCAAAACTGCGGCGCCTTAATTAGGCCTGCCAGGCAGCGGCAGCAATACCGCCGCGGCCGCCCAACGAGGGCACCTCTCGAAGTACAGGCATGTTACAGCCGCACTCGCCCCGGGACGGCGAATGCCCCTGGACGAGGAGGCGCAGCCTCTGCTCAGCAGCGAGGGCGAGTGATGGGCTAGATCCTGGGCAACCACCGATGTTGCGGAGCGGGCGGCCTGGCGAATGAGACGGTTCCGGAGGGGTGTGCCTCGTCCGCCTAAGTAGCGAGCCGTATGCTGGTAGCAAGCCGCTGGGCCACGGTGGTAAAATGGTCGGTGATGCACAACCGTGGCCATCGCCAGATCACCCCCAGCTGGTGATATGGCCGGGCACCAGCCCAACGCCGCCAAGGCACTCTTCAGGGCAGCGTGCCCTTCGCCAGCGATAAAAGGCAAAGCCACTGTGATCTGCCCGTTACCAAGGCACCGGCTTGCCATGACCAGGTCCCCCCTCCCAAAACGATGACATAACCACTCAGCATCTCGTCTCCAGCGATGACCGGAGTGGCTGTATGATCAAGCAGTGACGAATGGGTCATCGACGATGAATGGGTTATGATCGATGATATATGGGTCGGCAGTCAAGAGCATGCCCGCAGTGAAGAGCTGGCTGGCCATGCATAGATAATAGCCAGGGCCCTTACGCGCCTGACGCGCCGGTCACCCTGCTTGATATGTCTGCTAAGGGGAAGACTTCATGGCTTTTGGAAACAGCCTGTCCGAGTTCAGTAACAGGCAATGTGTTCGCGGAAGATTAGTTACCTCAGGCATCGGGCGAGACAGAGTCGACGAGTCCCGGGGTATCGAGATTAGAGAGTATAGAAAGGGCGAGGTTGTTCCACACGTTGGTCACCGAACAGGGATCCGGAAAGAGATGTAAGGAGACTCAAAAGGTTTCTCAGAATGGATCTAGACAGGACCCAGAGCAGAGGGCGAGGGCTTCATAGTCACGGAGTAGGGTGTCTGTGGTAGTGTTTTCCCATCTATTCACTTCTCATTTGCACATAGGACGCAGGCCTGTCGCGATGGTATCACTCCTTCAATTATTTAGGAGGCACCCAGCTCTGGCTCTAGACAACTATGGTGCGCCGTCGTAGATATTAGATCAATCGACACCCAGTCGGCTCCTCCGCCACTGTTGCTCTCCATGGCCCGGAAGGCCCGCTTGCGTGTTTCCGAAATTAGTGTAGACGGGGTTGATGTCTGCGAATGGCCCTGCCTTCCCGCTTCACCCTCGTCCTCGCGTTGCGCGACGGCATCGCCGGCGTAAGTGCTGTAGCTTCGCTTGGGTGCTCGGCGGGCTCTAAAACTTGGGTCGGAGTCGAGACCGCGCGCCTCCATCGCCTCTTCTCCGTACTCGTCACCGGTTTCTTCTTCCTGTTCTCCCTGAAGCTGCGACATACCCCCCGCTACCGACGAAACCTGGCTGTCCTCTGCCTGCGACGCCCCCATCCCCTCCCCTGACCACAACAGCTGCTGCTGCCAGGTTTCAATTAAGGTGTCGAACCCTGCCGGTATCGCGTCCTCGTCCATTGCGTCGAGGGGGAGAAGAAGGTCCCCAAACAGCGCGGCCACGCTGAGCCCCTGCCGCGTCCAGGTCGCCACGTCAGCCGTGCACGGCCATACATCGTGCGGCCGCAGGACGGAGATGAGGTGGCGGAGCTCAGGGAGGGAGGAGTGGCGCGCGTATGGGAAGGTGATGGTGGAAGGAGAGGACGGGGCAGGAGGATGAAGAGGTGGTGGGTGCGATGGCGTGGTGGTGAGCGTGCGTGCCGGTCTCTGTTTCCGGTGATAGTGGTTGGAAGAGGACTGGTTTTCCAAGACACTGGGCCCGGATATTGAGCACGTCCGGATTATATGTAGCGGTGGTTGCTGAGGTGTGCGGCTGCTGTGTTCAGGAGTGCCGTTCGTTAGTACAAAGTACAATTTGCGCCCCTGTGACGTTGTAGGAAACAGAACAGCAGGTACCAAGAACCCTCGCTCGCTCCACTTACCTCTCCGGCATTGATTCCCCTTCCCCTCCACCCACCTCCAGAGCGGCATCCAAGCCTGCCTCCGAAATATTCTCGCCGTCGGGCCGGCGCCCCACGACGGGTCGGAGCCAGACCAACCTGCCGTCGTCGATGGCCTTCTGGAGGGCGGCGCACGGCGCCCCACCCAGCTCGCAGCTGTGGATGCGTATGGCCTCCTCTTCCCCGAAAGGTATGGTAGGGGTCAGGATGCCGGGCTGGTGGGTGTTGCCGAGTGCGAAGCCGGCGAAGTACGGCGCTTCTTTGGCGAGGTGATGTGTCCGCGGTGGCGCCGCGCGAGGGTCCGACGTGGGTGATGAAGAGGCTGGGGTGGTGGTTTGGGCCAGGGAGGAGTAGAGAGACATCTTGTAGTCGTCGACATGGATCTGGGAGGGTTATCAGCGATGCGCCCCTTCCTCGTATTTGCCTTTGGCCTCATCCAAGGCTGTCTGCAAACTGGCGGGCCGTTCGCTCCCACGGCCCCTTAACGGCTCCTTGGTTGCTGAGTGGCAAAGAAAAGGGGGGAAAAGAAAAGGAGACGCGCGAACTTACCCGCGACCCCAGTATCTTGGCCAGCGCAATCCACACGTCTTCATAGCCGTACGTCCAGGCGTGCAAGTAGAAGACGGCGTCGGGAGGGCAAGCGGCGACACGGCGCAGCAGCTCGCCCAGACCCTCGGCCTTGGTCGCCAGCGGTATATCGGCCACGTTGGAAGTGTCCAAGTACACGCAGTCCAGAGCTTTCAAGCCCGCCGTCGTGTACTCGACGAGCGCCGGGTGGCGGACCAGCGAGTTGACCCACCACAGCTCCGCGCGCACGTCGCCTGTGTAGAGCACGGCTTTGCCGTCGCCCTCGATGACTGCATTTTCGCGGGTCAGTACTTGTCAAGGGTTGTTGCCTCTCCTAGATTCTGCTCATTATAATTCCAGGTCGGCCGGAAGCCCTTCATAATCCAACGACATGGGGAGTGGGGGGGGCAGGCAAACCCACGAAACATGACGGCGCCGACGCAGTGGTTCGCGTCCAACAGCGTGACCTGGACGTCGCGGCCGGGGCTGGTCTCGATGCTGACGGGCGTGTCGAGCGGGAGGGCCTTAAGCAGGCCGCCGAGGTGGCGGTAAGGCGGGCGCGCGGGGGCCTCGGCGTCGCCACGTGCAAAGGCCAGCCGGCCCGGTCGCCGCGTCAGCCGCAGTACCAGCGCCCGCGTCGCCGCCGAGCAGTACACGAAAGGCCCGCGGTGCGTGTCGAGACCTGCTAGGTGGTCGCTGTGCACGTGGCTGAGCAGGCAGGCCCGCGGCGCCGGCTGGCCCGGTTCAGCCGCGCCGCCGCGGAAGTAGTCCACCTGCAGGTAGGGGAACTCCCGAATGTGACCGTCAAAGGTCGACATAGTAGTGGCTCCCGAGGCGGCGGCAGCGGTGGTGGCCAGAAGTGATGGTGGTCAAAATAGCGATGGGTGGATTGTCGGCGCCGAGGTAGTCTTCAACGGTGGTCGCCGAGATAGGTATGTGGTACATCCCATTCCTGGACTGTGGATGTAAGAAGCACTTGCCATGGATGCAGGTCTGGGATGCTCGTGCTTACTTCAACTGCTAATTGCACGGTTTGCGGCTGCGGCAGCGCCTTCCCCATGAGAGAACCGGGCGACGCGACCTGCAATGAATGCAATACAATGCATGCGTTCCGACAAAAAGCAGGAACCATTGCCATCATCCACTACATTCCACTCCGTCGCTTGGGACCAAGTACCGCCTCTCAAGTTGGAGCCTGAAGTGTGATCGACTGGAACGGCGCCAGCGAGTGTACTTAAGTACATGAAGTTCTTATCCCCTCTAGCGACCTCGGAGCTACTTGGTTAGAGTGCAGCCTAGGGAAAAGCCGTCGTATCACCGGGGCTATGGTTGTGGATGACCGGGTCACGTCCTCTCCGGTATCTCGACAGCACCTCGTTTGCCAATCTGCCGGCTTTCCCTTCGACATGAGAGTGCCGAGGACGTGGTGTTGACCGAGACGCCGCCGATGCTAATATCGGCGTACTTGAAGGCTGACGACACTAAGCGAGAGGGCCGGTTTCAGCTACCCCATGTGCTACACATGTGCGAAAAAAGGTATGGCAAGAACCCGCATTCCATTACTCTCTGGTCAGCCATACAAAAACAACCGACAGTTTGACGTGTCCTGACCGTCCGTCTCCGTCAAAAACGCCCGACGCCATCCCAGAAAACAGCATGTGGCAGTGGGAATTGGACTATTCATTATCCGTCCGGTCGTTCGCTTCCATGTACGCCTCGTTCGTTCTTCACTCGCCCACGACGCTCAGCCGTGAGTCGCTGCGCTTCTGCAGGCGGGCGCGCGGCCTCTGCGGCGGCGGTTGTTGTTGTTGTTGCTGCTGTTGCTGCTGTTGCTGCTGCTGCTGTAGGTCCGCCTCGGGCTCAACGGCCGGGATACCTGTGCCACTGCTCGACGTACGCTTGAAAAGGTTGCCCAGCCGTTGTCTTGAGGACGGCTTTTCGGCGTGCGGCTCTGCGGCCGTGTTCACGGAGTGCGCCGTGCCTGCTGGCCCTTCCTGCTGCTGCCCTCCCGACGTCGCCGGCTGGCCCTGGAACTGGTCAAAATCCTCGGGCCTGAAGAACTGCCGCCGGTCCATCTCGTACCGTCCCGCGTCGATGGCTGCCTGGTTTTTCTCCATGATCTTGGGATTCCCACCACCCACCGCTAGGTGCCTGTCCACCGACTGATTCAGCGTGCCGCGGAACGTCTCGCCCGCGCCCTACACACCACCCAACTATGTCAGCCTTTTTTGCCTGTATTACCTCGTTGCATCTAGCAAGGGCCGATGGAGGGGGCTACGCACATGAATGCCGGCGGCCGCCGCCCGGATATTCTCCATGGTTGATTTGGGCCGACCTTGGGTGCCCCCAGTCTCGCCGGGTCGTTGGGATGGCGGGCCCAGCTCCTCGGGCCGCTGGGTGCGCCCCGGGTACGAGTAGTTCTGGGCCGCCTGGGCCGTCTGCACCAGCGAATTGCGCATCGCTCCCATGATCTGTGAGCCGGGTCTACTGTCTGGCTGCGGCGGCGCATTGATGTTTTCGCTGCTGCTACCACCACCACCACCACCACCAAGCGCCAGTGGCGGCGGCACGGCCGTTCCCGCGATCTCTGCCGACCGCCGTGCCATACTGCGCTCGGGGATATCGGGCTTGGGCATTTCCGGTTCCCGCTGTGGGATCACGCGCCGTCCCGGCGTCTCGATGCTCTTCCGCCGCCCGGGTTCCGTCGTTGCGTTCACCGCCGGACTCGTCGGTGAGGGTTCTGACGCAAGGGCCTGGGCCGGTGGCACCGCCGGCGTCATATCCTCGTTTGGTGTGCTTGTAGGGTCGTGCGACGAAGTTGGGAGCTCGGCGGCGCCATTCCGTGGCTCTTCAACCGTTGTGGTAACGCCATTGGGTGCTGTGGTGGTGGTGGTTGTGGTGGTGGTAGTGGTGGTCGTCGTGACGGTCTGACCGTTACTGGGGTTCATGTGCGTCTCGCGCTTGATGGTCGGGCTCGTGTACGATTGGGGGCCGCCCTGGGCCGCTGGAGGTGCTGGTGACGGGTTGGGCGATGCCGACGCCGCGGGGCTGCTCTGGCGCGCGACGGGCTGAGACGGCGGGGCCAGCTGCTGCGACGGTCCGCCGTTGGGGCTCCGCGACGCTTTTGACGAGCCCTCCTCGGTCGCCATCGAGTTGCTACCGTACGCCGAGTCGTTCGGCGGGCCCAGGTCGGGCCGTGATGGGTCGGGCAGTTGGCCCGGGCGGTTGGTGCCCGGCGGCGGCGGTTGCGGCGGCGGCGCAACCTCGCTGCTCTTGCGCTTTTCCTTCAACGCCTTCCAGATTGATCGCTTCTCCTTGGGCTGGTCGGCCGTCGCCATGTTGGGGCGGCTCTTTAGGGTAATTAGGGAGCGCGGGGGATGTCGGTGAGGTTTTCAATGGCTGTTATTCGGGGACGTACGCGGACGAAGCAATAGGCCCCGTTCACTGCCAGCTCAATGCGTAGTAGGTGATAGTATCTACAACTTCTGGCTGTGGAATGGTTGCACACGAGCTGTCGTTCCATTCCCTCCCGCCCCAAGCCCGCCATTTGCCCTTGGGCGAGCGCCCATTTCCCCCAATGCCAATTACGCTGTGGCGTAATTGCGGTTCTCTTGCTCTTCAGGTTTCGCGCCCAGCCGCTGCCGCTGCCGATCAATGAGGTCACTCGTGGCCCTGCTGGGAAAGCTACGGGGACGATCACCCTCTCCGTCTAACCGACCGCAGGGGTAGGTGAGTGGCTAGTTTGCGGTCTCATCGTCAGGTCTTTTCTGTCAATGGCTGGAGAGTCACCCCACTGGCGAACTGGCGTGGCGCAGCAAGCAGATGGACCAGTAGGCCAGTGTTGAGGGCTCGGCTTCCCTCCGCTCGCTGTGGCGGTGTCTGCCTGGAGCGTGTTGCTTTACTTGCTGCGAGCGGACGAGGCCGTCATTTCCGCAGGCCCGGCGATGCCCCTCCATCCCCTTATCGACGCATGTGTGTGGTGGTCGCGGAGCCGACGGACGGCGGACCCGACATGACCGGACTCGACCACTGCCATACGGCGCCGTCGACTCGAAATGGTTTCAACGGCCTCGAACTTCATGAAGTTCAAACGGTTTGGGCACCGTCCTCACTCGTGTTGGCGATCCCTACCATGCACGGCCAGACGGACAGGTCAGGCTCGGCTACGGGCCGTCGATTGTGAAAGACTCAAGTCTCGGTAAGAAGTACCTAATTACCTACATGTACCTAAGCATGCGCTGCCGAGGCGGCCAGCTTACTGGTCTGCGGCCCTGGAACATGTCGCCGGTCCGGCCGTTTTTGGCCCTGCCGATCATCTAGTCGGGCCGGCCGATGCATCTTGACCTTGGATGTGTCGTCTCACGAGAGGCTGCGGTCAGTCAGTCCATCATACACAGCAACAATTCCACCCTGCCTTGCGTTTAACAATACTGCAACTGGAACAAGATCTGCCTTCCATTGTACCAGGCCTAGCAATAATCCATGCTCGGGCCTTATGGGACGCCGCTCAGCCCGTTCCACTTGTCAGCTACTATCTAAAGTACTTGAGTACCGTACCTACGATGCGCATGCGCGTGTTGGACTGGCAGTGGAAACCACAGCCGTGCAGAGTGGAAGGTCTAGATCCCTTCACCAACTGCGTTGCCCGGGCCTTCGCCATCCACGATCGCCAGAGAATCACCGTCGTGCCTATTCGGTGCTTGGTGAAGAAAATCCTCATCCTTGGTTCCCCGGGCATCGATCAGGTGATTCTCTTTTCTTTTCTTCCCCATCTTCAAGGTCTAGAAGACGCCCGCAGCTGGTGGCGCCAGCTAAGTGCATCGCGCAGTCCAGAGGCGTCAATTAGTCCCCAAGCCTTCACCAGGAACAGTCAAGGCCGGCGTGTTCTTAGTGTACTGCACGGCACGCGGGAGCGCCGCCTTGAAGCGCCCGTGTGTCCCACGGGATCCCATTGTCCTGGAGGCTCCTGCAAGACCGTTCCTACCCTGACCCTTCCAATCCATTGTTTGCTTTCGCCTTTGCGGCTTCAAGGCGGCATACCTGGCGACGTGGCGACACAAACTGGGCCGCCTCTGCCAGCGCTTAGGCAGGAACCGGCATTCCCACGACGCTCTCGCGCCTGGGCCGTGTCTGGCGACCCTCTCACCCCCGCCTCCATCACGAGTCGGCGCCCCCAAGGGCCCTAACGTGCCCTGCGCCATGCTGATGATTACGGGCGGGCGAAGCAGCCCTGTTTACTGTGCCGACCTACGCTTCTGTCGGCAGGTGCCCGCGAAGCTTCGCGAAAGTGACAGGCCCCGTCTTTGGCCCGTACCCTGGATTTGTTGGCTAGTCACTCGACGACGAGAGTCCTGTTGAGTGAGAGGGACGCTTGTGCATGATGTCGCCTTTGACCTCCCGTTGGCCGATGAACGACAGTACGAATGCGTCAAAGTGGCACCGACACATTCGCCGGCCTCGCTCCGAGGCACGTCGGGCAGCCAGATCTGCCCAGACCCATGGGTATGGTTTGAGTCTATTTTGAGCGACTGTCCCTTGGCACCGGAACCACGGTGACGGTTGAGAACGAGCGGGCAACCGCATACCGAGAGGATGGGAAGCTCTAGGTGTCGAGATTCCATCCGCTCCAACTCTCGCAAAGAGGCTCATACTTCCCGTCCGCCCCGGCTGGTGGTGATATCTTTTGGCTCCGTCAACGAGGAACCCCAGTACGAACTAACATTGAGGCGGATAAACTCTTTCTCCCAGTCGTGGTCATGGCGAGTCTGCCCCTCAACCCACCAGGACGAACTCGGTCACCTTGCGTCTGGATGGCGATACTGTCAGCAATGGGAATTTACGGCCAGTGCTCCCAGCCATCTGTATGCCTCGCCCATTTTCTCCCAGAGGTGCAGAGAAAGAGTGCTAACAATGCGGCGTGTGCCCTGTCCAGCGACTCAGGGTCAGCACCTGATGGCGGCTCAACCTGATTCCCATGCCAAGCGTCAGCTGTCGAGGCTGGTAACTCTTGTTACCGGTAGCAGCCATCTTAGCGGGCTTGCCAAGATCATTTGGTTTTAATTTTCTTCGGCATCCCATGTTGTCGCTCGGCCGCTGCCACTGCACCTCAGCTGATCTCTTGGCCCTGCGCGTGCCGCCGCCATATTGGGCAATATTTCCAATGTGGGCCACCGGAGGTCCGAAAACGCATCGGCTTAGCACATCCTTGGGGGGGGGGGGGGGTTGTCGTTCGGTGCAGAGACTGCGCTGTCACCGCCGCATCCCGGTATGGACTCTCGGCCTGGTTAGATCCCAAGGCAACGGAACGCCGGCCTGATGCTTTGACAGCCCTACCCAGATACTTGAGCCTCCCAGCTGACGGGGCGCATGTCACAGCGCACACCAGCTTAGACGCAGCCAACGCGACCCTGGTCCTGCTCTCCACGGCACTGGCGCAGCATGGGCCTCCCGGAGGGATCGTAAAGCACGGCCATCCATACGCAGCCGTAGACAGGCTTGTCAGCACCCAAACAAGGCCCGTCCAATCTCAACACCAGATGGGCTGGTCAGCTGCATCGTCAGCTGCATAACTCACGTCCACGTAGCGGCCATGGGCCGACTAGACGACGCCCGGGGGGCCGAAAGCGGAAGAGCTGAAGCGACGCCGCCACGCCACCAGGCGCTCTCGTCTACCTGCCTGTCCCCTCGCAGCCAAAGCCATCGCCGCGGGGTACGGCCTACAGGAGGCCAGCCGGCGCGGGCCTGTAGGTTTGGTCAAGCCCGCCTCCCCGGGCCCTTGCCGTATTCGGCCATCAACAGTGCCTGGAAGGGCTTCAAGCTGCATCCCTGAGAACTTCTCGCAGTGCCGTGGCGAAGACAGCCACCAGGGCCCGGCTAGAAGCCGCCCCAGATCTAGCAGTCAGAGGAACCCGTAATACCACGATAGCCAGGCGCTGCAGACTAACACTTCCTAGGCCCAGCGTTGTATGCATTACCGGTCAGCAGTCTAGTCTATGGGCAGGGTTGTTTTGGGCCGTACGATGACAGCCCGAGTCCAGCATCCATGATATGTCGCTATCCTTCGCCGACAGCGTCGAGGACGGTATAAGAAGGATCATCTCGGCACCCATCGTGGTCAGGCTCAAGTACCATCCATCGCACAGTCTGATTTTGGGCCACGTCCTCCCGGATCCTCTCTCTTTCTCATACTTTCCTCACGGAGCCTTCTCCGCGTCCTTCACGATCTCTTGCCAGCCCACTTGAGACGATAGTGTCCCCTTGAATCTAATCGTAATTTGATCCATCCCCCACCCGTCACAACATGAAGCCTTCCATGATCTTGGCCGTTTGCGCGGCATCGCACGCGGCGGCCTACCCCGGCATGAACAACGTGATGGCGGAGATCCAGGCGCGCACCCCGGGTGTCGAGGACCGGCTGGCGGACCTGTTGGGCGACCTGCAGGGCCAGCTCACGGACGTGGGCAAGACGATCCGGCAGACGCTGGAGGGCGGCAGCACCGCCGAGTGGTGGAAGCAAGAATACAGGCCGCCCGGCGCTCTGGGTTCCAAGAGGTGCTCGCGCGACAAGTGCTGTGCCGTCTACTTCGCGGCGCAGGACATGGCGGCCACGTTCACGCAGGGGACCGACGGGCGGTCGTGCAACGCGTTGGCCCGCGGCGCCATCCGGCTGGGCTTCCACGACGCCGCAACCTGGGACAAAGACAGTCCCTACGGCGGTGCCGACGGCTCAATACTGCTGTCGCCCGATGAGCTGCCGCGGCGCGAGAACAGCGGGTTGCAGCCCATCGCCGACCAGACGCAGGCCTGGTTCAACAAGTACAAGGACAACGGCGTCGGCATGGCGGACCTGATCCAGCTGGGGGCCAACGTGGCGACGGTGTCGTGCCCAGGCGGGCCGCGCATCCGGACGTACGTGGGTCGGCCGGACGACGCGCGCGCCGGACCGACGGGCAAGCTGCCGTCGCCCTTCCAGGGAGCCGAGGCGCTGATTGCCCTGTTCCGTGCCAAGACCTTCAAGGCTTCGGAGCTCATCGCCCTCATGGGCTCCCACTCGGTGTCGAAGCAGTTCTTTGTCGACCGGAGCCGCGCCGGCGCCCCCCAGGACACCACCCCGGGCCGCATGGACGTGCGCTACTACAGCGAGACGCTGACCAGCGACAACCGCTCCTCCGTCTTCGTCTTCCCCAGCGATCGCAACCTTGCCCTCGACGACAGCACGCGCGACGCCTGGAACCACTTCCGCCACGACCAGCACGGTTGGTCCAGGGTACGTGTCTCCCTCCCCTTCCTTATCCTACCTGTCTCTCGTCTCCCGTTCTTGACAAAACACCCCATGGCTAACACGCTTCGTACAGGCTTACGCTTCGGCTTACTTCCGCATGAGCATGCTCGGCGTCGACAACAAGAACGACCTGACCGACTGCACCGAAGTCCTGCCCGCCGTCCGGGGTCTCTTGTAATAGATGTGGAGAACGCCGCATCCCCTGTTTCTCGGGCACCTCGGTAATTACTCGAGGCGTCAAAATAGTTTCTAATTTGGCAAGAGGGCGGTATCGGAGTTCTGGGCTTCGGTTATGCTGGAGTTCTTAGAATGGGCTCTGATCTGGGGTGATCTTAGCTTTTTCTACTATTGTGTATACTTGAGAGGGAAAGAGAGAGAGATGGGGAGACGGTGGGAGTGTGTGGCTGTTCTTTCAGCCCCCTGTTCGTCATCCGGCTCGGCGCGAACCACAAGGGTCTTGTTCTCGGATCGGGCGTTTGTGGGCACTTGTTGTTCAGGCGAGAGCGGAGTTGGGGTAGTACCGCATACAGTCCTGTACTCACCAACTCATAATACACACAAGTGCTACGACGTCACGTCGCAGCGGCATTGATCGACTGTTACACCCGCGTCCCGCAAGCTCCTGTGCTACCCCCCATATTACAAGCTGCACCCCAGACATGCCGACCGCTTCCGTGCTGGGCGTCCATTCCCGGTCCCCACCACGATTTCCTTTTACGCCTCCTGGTCGAAATCGTAGCTGTTCCCGAAGCCGCGGTCCAGGTACGAGGCGAGGGCGTCGGCGCGGGAGACCCAGTCGACCGGGACGTCGAGGCGGGCGGCCACGTCGGCGGCGCGCAGCAGCGGCGCGACGTCGTCGGCGAGGCAGAGACGCATGCGGTTGCGGTACAAGGGGGCGAAGTGGATCATGGCGAGCATGACGCGGACGGCGTCGGCCGTGTTGGGCATGCCGGCGTGCCAGAGGCGGAGGTCGCGGACGACGAGGGCGCCGCGCGGCACCGACGGCTGCAGGGGCGGGCGGCGCGCGCGGCGGGCGGCCAGGGCATCGGCGCGGATGCGGCCCGACGCCCGCTCGCCGTGGGCGCCCTCCTGCGCCGCCGCCGCGTTGCGGCAGCGGTGCGTCCCCAGCCAGACCTCGGTCGCGCCGTTGGCCGGCGTCATGGCCACGAGCGGCACGTTGACGACGAGCGCGAACGGGTGCGCCGGGTGCGCAAAGTCGGCGTCCGAGTGCACCGGCTGCCGCTGCGCCGCCGCCGACGGCATCGCCGCGTTGGCCGAGTTGAACGTCCACCGCGGCCGCGGCCCCAGCACGCTCGACGTGATTTGCGTGGCAATGGGGTCTGTCCAAGTTTTCAGGGGCGGCGAGTCAGCGGGCGTTTGATTTTTCTTTGTTTTGTTTTCGTCGGCCCCGCGGTTTGGCAGGAGATTGGGGCGGAATGGGGGCTTCTCGGCCGATACAACCTGTCCTTTCCCGGGTGTTCTCGAGCCGAGGCCAAGGTGGCATGGGCAGTGGAGAAGAAGGAAGGGGTGAAGGCATCTTCCGGCCAGAAAAGAAAAAGGAGGAACCCCGCCATGGGAACTTCCGGTATTATTCTGGAAGGAGACAAGGGTAGGGAGAGAGGGGACCAGGGGGGAGGCAGGGCTAGGGAGAAGAAGGAGGAGAAGAAGAAACAGGAAGAAGAACAATAACTAACTGGCGAAGACAGCGGGATCGAAAAAGTCAGCCACGGGGGGCGCGTCGAGCTGTAGATTGCCCTGGTTGTAGTTGTAGGGGCCCTTGTCGCCGCGGGCCTGCAGGGCGCGGGCGTCGGCGACCATGCGGGCGTTGAGCCGGTCCAGGGCGGCCGTCGGCACCACGCCCTCGACCACGACGAGCCCGTCGGCGTGCAGCGCCCGCACCGCCGCCTCGAGGTGCCGCGCCGACAGCGCCTGCGCCGCCACCTCGGCCGCTGTGGGCCGGATCACCGTCGGCGGCGGCTGGTCGTCCGCCGCTGGCGACGATGGATGGTGGGGTTCCGGCTGCGAGGGAGACGAGGAGGAGGCGGCGATGCCGGCGTACGCCCGCCGCGGGCCGACGGCGTAGTAATGGTGGTGGTAGTGGTGGCCGGCGCGTCCCGCCGGTGGCCGCGCCGCCATGAGGGCCCGGCGTCCGAGAGCGCGCACGAGAGTCGTAGGAGGTGCCATGGTTTGCGTGAAGGTTTGCTGTCAGGGTGCCGTCCCCAAGCCATGGTTGCGCATCCATCCGGGCCTTTTGTACGCATCGACGCCCGCCGCGATGTCATATCGTCTGTCGGAGCGCTGTCGTGAAATTCCAGACTTAGAAGCGTGATGTTAGTCGGTATCACAGGCGGAGTTACCGGGTGTGGTTAGTGCCCGCGTCCCCGGAGTCTGGAGCCGACTACGCATGGCGCACGGCGGCATAGTATGTGCGGAGATGCTGTTTCGAGCCCTTAATGTGTCAAAGGTCAGTGACCAACATCTTGACGGCATTCCTGTGGTCGGCCGCGCCCGCCTCATCGGAAGGAGGGTGTAGTGAGGCCGGGGAGAGAAGCCACACGTAAGGTGAGGCTGGAGCGGACTAGTATGTAGTATTCACTACCAAGTCAGTCCCTTCAGTGTGGCTGGTGAGACCGTGGCCTATAAGAACCGGGGTTGTACCGCCTCGTATCCAAGTTTAGCCACCAGCCAGGTATAGTGGTCCCCGCAGGTAGAGATAATGTCTCAGCCGAGTATGCAGGAACCTAAATTACCTCCAACCTCGAAAGACAGCAGAACGGGTAAACGGAAAGCTGTGGGCGGTACCCAATGTGCCTGGATTCCAAATCTTGCCCGGCTATTCTTAGTAGTGGTGCACTTTTCCTGCGCTGTCTGATGACGGCGCACATATTCCAGAGAGGGCAGGAGTTGCGTGGCCGGAAATGGCGGCTGCAAACGTGACTGTCTGTAAGTAGGCAAAGCCGAGAGTTACACCAGCAACGTGTGTTGGCGGAGCTGCACGGAGGCGCTATACGGTTCCCCGGCGGCTGGACCTCGGCCCAAGGGTCGGCTGCTACATAGTAGTTGGCAGACCAGCCCTCATACCATGTCCGTTCGACCACGCCGTGGCTGGGAGGGGACTAGGGGAGCGGCGCCGGGCACGTCACCTACGTCTTAGGACGGGACGTGGCTGTTGGACGTAGATTGTCCAGACCGTCCCAGCTCTGCTGGTGTGCGTGCTCCCTCCCGAAAGACCGAAACGCGAAAATTCGCTCAACGGATCGGCGACGGTGCCTCAAGGCGGCCTAGATGTTCTTGGCGAGAGGTGCTCCGTCTGTACTATGTATCTCCCCCCTGCGAGCAGGGAGCTTGGGGGCCACGGAATTAACCCAGACCGCGACGTGGGATCCACTGCGGATTGCTGGGGGGAAGGCAGACACACACCACGCAGGTGGGTGATCTCTCAGTACTCTTGTCGTAGCTCGAAAACGCCAACGGATGAGGATGGAGGGGGGGGCCACTGGCGGGCCGCGGACCAGGTGAAGCCGTGGTCCGCGGTAGCAGAAGGAAGAGGTTGGGCCCTGCCCATAGTGTCGGCCGAGCGGCGCCGGGCGAGTGGCCGGCTGGGCAAACAGGACCGGGCCCGTCGGACGAGAAGAGGGCACTCGTACGAAACAATTGCGTTACCGACGGCGCCCTGGTGTAACCTGGATGGTACTGGCGTGGGCTATCCAGCTCTCGATGGGGGCGAAGGGGGGGGGGAGGACCCCCCCCTCCCCGCCGAGCCACTTGGCCCGACTGCGTGAGATTAGGGGATCGGCGGCCGGCCACAGGCTGACAGGGGGGGTATCCGCGAGCCGGAACGCCTCCGTCGCGGCGTCTCGTAGGTGGATGGCCATCGGGACGTGACGGCGTTGGCTGCCGAAATGGAGGCGTTCCTCGAGCCGCCGGCGTCGCGCTTGTTGGAGCGTATCAAGCGGGAACACGCCGCCGGATCTTAGGGCAGGCGGTACCTCTTTGGTGAGGGGAGGAGCAGGAAGATACCTGCCGACTGCGCGACGTATATCAGTCCCTCCCCAACCGCTGCCCGTCTAGCGCCGAGCCGGCGCCGTACCAACGCGCGGCTTCAACCAGATTCCGGGGCTACTGATGCAGGGCTCCAGGGTTAGCACGCGTAGAAGCAGCCGGCTACTGGGCGGGATTCCGAACGGTGACGGTGACGGTAGGCCACCGAGGCGGCTCCGTCCCAGTCTCGCCAGCCAGACCATGCTTTCTCGTATCACAGCGCCTAGTCCATCCAGCCCGGCAGAGCACCCGGCAGTGCCCAGTCGAGCCCGTCGAGCCCAGCAGAGCCCAGCACCGTCACCAGCCTTATTCCACTACACAGAGTTCCAGCACAGCGCAGCTCCGGCGTCATTCACCAGGGGTTGCTTTCCTGGGCCCAGAGTGCCCGACTGCCTGGCCACCAGGAGGAACTAACAAGCACCTAGCCCGCCACGAAGGAGCGGCTCTAGGAAGTATGGACAGTAGGTAGCTACCTAGGTAATTAGTTTATGGCTGGCGGTGGCAAAGAAAGAAAGTCCCGGTTGCCTATAGAGGAAGGTCTCTTGCGGACGGGGGGTTCTTATTAGCGTTCTTTTTGCTCAATTTCGGCCGCTGCAGTCAGTTACAGGGTCCGTCGCTGTCTGCCAAGTCAACCCGCGCCTCCTCACGAATTGGGGGTTGGAGGCTCGGAGGGGCGCCCTCGATGTCTCGCGGCCCACAGGCATTTGCACGAAATTCCTTCATTGAAGTCGGCGCCAGACCAGACGCGGCTAGCTTTTGCGGTCCATAGCCCGCTCACGACTCGACTAGCGGCGGTTTCAGGTACCGGCGAGATTGCCCTTTGCCCAACTCTTGCCCTTCGAGCCTCCTTCCCCCCCGCCCCTGCCCCTTGGAGCCCTGAGACTGGCGAGGGGACTTCGCCATCGGAGGGAGGGGCTTTTGCGCGTGGCTGACCCGGCTGGGTGGGATGGATGGGCGGATGAGGCGGATAGACGGTCGGGATGGCGATTCCACCCTCTCTGTCCACAATTTGCGATGCCCACCCCCTTGCCGGGTGGTTTCTCAGACAGCCAGACTGCTCGGAAGGGGGGCCACAGTCGTGACGGGGTCCCATGCGCCTGACAGGGCCTCCCTTGTGCCTGACAAGGCCCTCCCCATGTGCCTGACAGGCCCTCCTCCCCATGTTCCCGGTAGGCCCTTCGGCCTTTCGCTGGCAGGCCTCGCATCTGGGGTCTGGAGGCACGGGGCACTCACCCGATCGCGAAGAGAATACGGGGCGGGCGGAACCAACACGATGGAGAGAAGCAGGGCCGCACGGTCACGTCACGGTCTCCCCTTGTCAGGTCAAGACCAGAGATGCCTGCCGGTCAGAACCAACTGCGCCAGACTGACAGGTGCTGACAGGCCCTTCGCGAGTCATTGGGGGCCTCACGCGAACAGACTGGGGCCCCCTGGGGCTCCTAACTTACCGTCGACTACCCTAGCCAGCTAGCCAGCTTCGACGATGGAGCCCAGAAGTCAGCGACGACGCATCGACTCCCCGGCGAATTGGCACGCTATCCTCAACCCGGCCGCCCCCGCTATGCGGATCGCCCTGTAGCGCGTCCTAGGGCTGCCGCCATCTCCCTAGATTTGGCGATCGCAACGAGGGCGCCCAAGGCAAGGGAGAGAGAACGAGAGAGAGAACGAGCGCAGAGTGGGTGGCCCCTTGGGCCGGGTGAGCACGCTTCGGGGCGGTATATCATAAACCGCAGGGCCGGCACCTGCTCTGGCACAGGGGTCGGATCTAGAATCCGTGTCCTGTGCCTTGCCGTACTGTCTGTCCTCGGCTTCGACGGGTTCGCGACGCCGCATCGTCCCTACCGCCAGGTCTTCGCGAAGGGAAACGTGCTCGACCACGCCGACGACGGCCATACCGAAGTCGACGACGACGACAACGACGACGACGACGACGACGCCGCCGACCGCCACCGCCACAACCAACCCGCCATGGAGATCGGTCGCCTATGGCTGCTGCTGGTGCTGCTGGTGGTCCCGCTGTGCCGTGCCGGTCTGCTCGACTATGTCGACGAGCTTCCCGCCTGCGGAGTACGTACTATACTATACCACCACTACTATTACCACCATCACCAACACCGCCGCCGCCACCGCCGCCGCCATGACACGGCGCGGCGCCACCCGCTCGCTCGCTCGCCTTTCCGTGTTTTCTCCGCTGACACCGGTTTCCCCCATTGAATAGTTAGGCTGCCTTACGACCCAAATCCCGGCCTCGGAATGCGCAACCTTCACCAATGAGACCTGCATCTGCAGCAGTGAAGAGCTTCACGCGCGGATGGAGATGTGTCTGAACGAGAAGTGCAAGATTATCGAACGGCTCGGTCAGTAGCAACCCGTCCCTCCTCTAGCACGCCATCCTATCCTGGATCGTGTGTACCCGCTACTAAGCCGCGCTCCGAAACTGACACTCGTCCCCAGCGGTCGCCAAGATCGACGAGAAGGCCTGCAACAAGCCCAAGCGGCACCGGACCGCTGACATTCCCATCTTCATTGTCGTTGACCTGGTCGCCTTGGCCCTTGTTTTCCTGCGGTTCTACATACGATGGACCAAGTCGGCCCAACTTGAGTCCGATGATATGGTCATCGCTCTTATGGTGATATTTTGGATCATCTTCCAAGGGCTCGGCCTGCATAGTACGTTGGCCCCTGGTGACTTCATCTGCCGTGTTCATGGGCCTCTCTTTCTAACATGGGCCCCCCTCGCAGTTCGCATTCATGCTATAGGACGGGACATCTGGGACTTGGATCCCGAAACAATCACGAATACACAGAAGGTCAGTCGCTATTGCCTAGCTGCCCAGCCCGGCGCCCCGTGGCCTCGGCACTGACACATGCTGCAGCTGTTTCTCATTGCCGAGCTCTTCTACTTCCTCGTCCTGGCCCTAGGCCGGGTGGGTATCCTGCTGTTTCTGTTGCGCGTGTTTCCGTCAGCGCAGTTCAAGCTCTGGGTACGGATCATCATGGTCTGGGTGGGCATCTCGACGGTGCTTTTCCTGTTCCTCACCATGTTCCAGTGCACGCCCGTGGAGTACAACTGGCTGGGGTGGACGGGTGACTACCAGGGGCCCGTCAGCTGCCGCGACATCAACGCGCAGGCGTACGCGGCGGCGGGCGTGGGCATTGCGCAGGACATCGCCATTATGCTGCTGCCGCTGCCGCAGATCTTTGGGCTGCAGATGTCGGCGCGCAAGAAGATCATGACCATCTTCATCTTCAGCCTGGGCATCTTCGTCGTCATCACGAGCTGCATCCGGCTGCACTTCCTAATGCAGTTCGCCAAGTCGCAGAACGCCACATGGGACAACACGGACGCCGTCGTCTGGACGCACGCCGAGGTCAGCGTAACGGTGCTGGTGCTGACGATGCCGTCGCTGCGGGCGGCCCTCGCCCAGTTCTTCCCGCGCCTCTTCGGCAGCAGCAGCCAGCCGTCGGCCATCTCGCGCACCGGCGGCCGCAACGGCGGCCGCAGCGCCAACGGCATCTCGGCCGCCGTCACCTCGTCCGTATCGCGCGCCACCCGCCCCCGCGACCAGAAGGGCTTCTCCGAGGTCGGCTCCGACCTCGACGTCGAGCTCGGCCATACCCCCTCGCCGTCCACCCCCGGCGGCGCCGGTGGCACCGCTGCCACCTTTGACTGGAACGAAGGCCACGATTGGAAGGCCTCCCCCTTTGAGGAGTCCAGTCACCCTCCCAAGAGCGCCGGGCCTCTGGGTTAAGACCGCAAAGGTCCCGCGGGGGGAGAGTATAAGAAAAAGCGCCTCTATAATAATACCCATATACCATACACGATTTATATAACGAATTAATGTTCACTTTTGGAAGCTACGGGCCTGCCGCGCATGGCGAGGTTCGAGATGCCACACACGCGCTTGCGGCCGTATCGTTTTCCTTACAAGCCAATCCCGTAATCTCAAGCCACGTGCCTCCGGCCCTTTGCTCTCACCAGCTATATACCATTGTAACCCTTGTGCGCCACGGCAGCAATACCGGGGCCAGCATGATTCCTTTAGCCGGATTTCCTGGGTGGCTCGGGCGTCGTCTTGAAGCAAGGGAGGGCCCGACAGGATCTCCGTAACCGCTCCCACGTTCTGTCACCCGAGGACCCTTATGCCAGCAGAGACAGGGGAAGCCTGTGCCAAGGGGGAGGAAAAAAGAAACCATCACAAACGCCCCCTAGTGGCTGCTAAGCCGCTCGCTCGGCCGAGAGCCGGGCCGTGCCTTTTTTCGGGTCCGAGCCATGTGGATAAGCAAAAGAAGAAGGGGGAAAAGGGGGGGGGGAATGGGTAAGTTCTGGTCATCAGCCGCTGCCACGACCGGCGCGTGGCGGAGGCACATCACAATCTCCGGGCCCATCGGCCGAGCGGCACGGACGGCATCCCTTCCCGGACCACGTGCTTCCCGTATCGTCACGATCGGCGCGCGGCGCGCACGCGGACCCTGTTCCCCGGCGCTGGCCCACGAGCACACATGCCCGAATCCCCGGACCTCCCTCCCCCTTCCCCTGCTTGCTGCTACGGAAGCCAAGATGGCAAAAGAAAAGAAAAGAAAAAAAAAGGCGTGATGGCCCACGTGCGCTTCCGATGCATTCCCCCCCGGAAGCGGTCTGCACCGTTTCTGGCTCTAGGCTCCCGACTATCGAGCGATAGCGGCGCTGCCAAGGGGGCGCCGGTACGTTTAAAAGCGGGAACCCGGGCCTGGAAGCTCAGCTTTCGGACTTGGGGGGAGGGATGTCACGTTCCTTTTGCTTTTTCCTGACGGGTGGCCGCGTGTGTGCCCGTTTTTCTAACGACTGCCCGATCTTTGATGAGCTTCGACGGCGACGGGGATAAGAAAGCAGCCAAATCCGTCATTGCGCGGTCTTTGTGTGCTTTTTGCCTCTACTAGTGCGAGCCAGCCCCTGATTAGGTAATAACCAAAGTAGTGCGGGACAGTTCATCACTGTACTAACACCGGAATTCGTGTTTGCCTAGTGGAAATGCTATGCGGCCGGCTCTGGATTTATGCTGTACGAAGAATAGCTGGCTTTTCGTCAACTATTCGACGGCCTGGACTAAAAGGCCGGTTGACAACACTACTTGCTCGCTACCCCATTCTCGACCCCCGGATCTGCCAAGTTAAATACCACGAAAGAATTACAGTGGACCCTTACAGCCTTAGACGAGAGAAAAGTGTTGCAGAGCAGACTCAAGGCTGCCAAGGGTTGCAGGTGAGGGTCCATCCCGTGGCGTCAAGGCCGACTGGGCTCAAGTCCGGGCGTAGAACGGATCAGTGTAGCGCTGATGCCTTGTATCGGCCGAAGCGTTCTGCTCAATCAGACCAGAAGGCTGGTGCAATTTGCCCCAGTCATGAGTCTTCGGCATGTCAAATCTGGACAGATGACCCAATCATGAGGCTCATCCGGCCCCTAAACCTTGTTGTCGCGCAACCAGACGCGTACCTGCGGCTAGGGCGCTGGGCGAAGAGGAAACCCCCGAGTCATGAAGAGTACGCAGTGAGAGGCTCCGACGTCCTCGCGGGGCACGGCGGCTAGCTCGGCCCCATGCCTCTTCCGCTTGACAGCCTGGAGACAAAATGCGTAGCGTGAGCGCCTGTCTGCTCGATAGGACCTGAAACATCACATATGCACCTGAAGCCCGACAGACGCCCGCGATAATTAGGGGCAATTTGTTTGCGGCTGGTCCCTCCACGTAGTCAACTGCTAAGTAACCACGCCATTGCCAGGCTCGAAGCTACGGAACATCTGATAGCCATGTTGAATGGTTGAGGTCTTTACGTAAGAGAATCGAAATAGGCCAATATCAAAGAAACTTGAAGTTAGCCGCACCCGGCGGCTAGGAGAATTCGGTCTTCTTCCCGGACCTTTATCCAAATCCTGGATCGTCCAAGATCTGTATTAATTCAACTTCAGTGTTTGAAGAGATGTCAGGAGGCAAGACACTAGTTTCGGTCTGGAAACCCAAGCCGTATTCGGCGTTGCCTGGAGAGCAGCGTGTGGGAGACTCCACCAGACCTTCAGCAAGATCAGTGGGAGGAAACAGGCGGAATGGGGAAAAGGGGGGGGGGGCCTTGGGAACACGAGACGCCTTCGTCGAGCTCTAACTACAGGATAGACAGACGCCCCCTTATTCCCCTCCGTCCCTCCGCTCGAACCCCTTTGGCCGGCGTCCTAGTAAATTCACTCACCTGCGCCGGTGGCTCTCATTCTCGTTTGATTCTGAGTTGGCTCCCAAACATTTTGCCACAATGTCATGGGGCCCTTTAGAAATTCCAGCGGCACTTTTTGCATTCCAATTGCGAGTAGTCCGAAGAACTTGTGAGAGGGGCTAGGACTGGTGTTTGGAAGAAGTAAGGTCGTTTAGCTTTATCCTGTAGACAGAGGGCTTGAGACTATTGTCTAGCCATCCCCGGTCCCATTTTATAGATCTGGTCTTCCTCTCTCCTCATCCATCCTCGCTCGATCCCTTCCTCGGGCCTTCCGGGGGTCCAGTGGGTTCTCACACACGCTCCTCTGGTAAGTTGTGAGCTGTCTGGGTGATCCATGCAGTATTGATACTCGCGTTTGCTCTAACAGCGAGGACTTTCGTAGAACAAACTGTTAAGTCTAAAACAGACAGAGTAGCGAAGAACGGTTGCCATAGTAGTGAGCTACGCTAGAGCTTCTGCATTTGTGGTATTTGTGCGTTCTTTTCTTTCTTCGGAGCGGAAGAATAGGATATGGCACGGACACATGAAGAGGAAGGCTGGCCCCTGAATGAATGATACGCCTTTGGTCTCAGTGAGGAGTCTTTTCACCTGTTACATAGGCCTCTTCTTGCCGTACCGCGCGCGCAGCGCAAACACCCACTCGTCGGCCACAAGCCACGCGTACATGACGAGGAGGATCAGCAGGACGAGGACGACGGACAGGAAGACGGCGGCGCCGAGGCCGCGGCAGAAGGCCCAGGCCCAGTCCCACTGGGCCGGCGCCAGCTGGTTGGCATCGAGGCCGAGTTGCAGGGCGCCCAGCGCCGTCGACAGCGTGCCGAAGACGAACAGGAACGGCCCGTAGAAGTTGGCAAAGTAGTCGCCGTACTCCCAGTGCAGCGCCTCGTAGTCCCACCGCCCGAACAGCAGTGGCGCGTACCAGTTGAGCCGCCCCAGCCGCAGCTCGCCGTACTGGTACCGCGGCGAGACGTCGGCGTCAGCGATGCGCCCCAGGTCCGCCAGGAACGGCTGCATGGCCGCCCAGGTGACAGAGGAAGGGATCAGGTGCTTTTCCTGAGCGATGCGGAAGTCGGACTTGTGCTTGATGAGGTGAAAGTAGGTCCGGACGTATCCTAGAGCGCAACGCTGTATGTTCCGATATCCGGGGTCGCGGCGGGCCAATGTTTCCAGGGATGACCAGAATGCATGCGAGAGCAGCGCCTCCGGAATCGGTTTGATGAAGACTCGGCGGTGTGACCACAGGAGATGCAGCCTCGGGCTTTCGGCGATAACCACATCCCGGCCTTTGATGACCTGACGGTGCAGTGGTGTGATGCTGGCGCTGGACTGTGTTGAGAGGCACCAGAGGTGCTGCGCAATGGCGTCCAACTCCCCGGGACAGAGTTCCGATGTCCAGAAATCCTTGGAAGACTCGTTTTGGAGGTCACTTGGGGCCCCCGGACCGGTACTACAGCGGCTCTCGTGAATCTCGGCGCTTTTGTCCTGGGTTCGATATCTCTCCGAGGATACCGGCCCTTCTTCCGGCTGGACTATCTGGTGTTCTTCTTGGAATGGGATCGATAATTGATCCATCATTGTCGAGTTTTTCTTTTTACACTTATCAAAATTTGGTACAAAAAAAGAAGAGGATTCCTGGATACCGGCCCAAGTATTCGATGCCGGGCCCCCCTTTTGATGCGCACTGCCACTGCGTCCGTGTCGGTGAGTTTGGTTAAACTTACGTAAAGACGCATCGTGTAGACGAGCGTAGCTGCATGATGCCTTGGATTTCATTTGCAGTCGACCGTAACCCCGTTATCACCCCTTTCCTTTTCTTGTCTATGGCGAGATCTTTTGGTCCCTATTGGTGAACTCTAGACACATCCCAGCAGTGGCTTTGTCTGGGCGATAAGAAAACTCGCTAATCTTGCATTTGAACCAATCTAAAAGAAAGGGCGGTGACATGCTCCATGCTGATTGGCAGGCGACTTTCTACGTCGTCTCCGTGGCTTGCTCAGCTGAGTCGCCACCCTGCTCAGCTGGACGCTAATCACAAATACGGATGCAAGGAAGGGGTACAAACACCTTGGAGGCCTCGCAGAAAATGAGAAGTTCGACCAGCTCGTCGTGTTACTGTCAGGAAGTCACGAATTTCGATCGCTTGGCCGGTGTTCTGCGTTATGGCCATACAAAACAGGACAAGTACCGACCTTAGGTTAACGACAAGGTTCTGCCACCAGGGACAAATGAACAAAGAATAACGGCTTACTGCGAGTTTTCAGCGTCTTTGATGATAAGCACGATCGTCACAGTGTGGAAGACGCGGCTTTCTCGGAGGGTCTACCTCCATTGGTTCACGGCCCGCGAGACAGCCCCAAAGGATTGCTTTGGCATTCGCGAAATCTTCACCGACGAATTTGCAGAAGTTAGAGGAAGCCCGCAGTCCGAATCGTTTGTATTGAACTGAGGTGGTTTGAGGTGTAATACTTGTTGTAATTAAGTGAAAAGTTCAGGTCTAAGGGTGTCCGCTCCAGCCCTCCTTATATATACCCTTCAATGGGCATCACATGACTGGATTACGTGATCGTCCCTTCTAACAGTTTGAACGAGCTGACTGGTGGGAAACGATGTCGTTATCCCTGGGATCGGCGCCGACCCTGATGCAACGTGGGAGTGGAACCCCGCAACGAAACCAAAGTCAAGTGGCTCCAGGCTGAGAACATGCTCCGAAAGTCTCCTCCGAAGACGCCACTACTTCGCTACGGCTATGACTCTGAGTGGATGTGTAGCAACCCATTGAGCCAGAGCTTAGACAGTTTCAGTTAAAACTTCCTGGTGTCTGGAGGCGAGCAGAGAGGTAAGAGGGCTCTGATAGTGCCACTCTGCCTTCTTAAGAAGGTTTCTAACTATACATAACTTACCCCTGAACGTCCTTTACTGCTAATTGGGCATTGCCTCGGAAGTAACTTGATCATCGAGGTGAGCTACTGTTCCCTCAAACGATGTTTTCGCGACTTTTAATATCTACAGGCTTTCAACAGTGCACAGGCACACATACGTCACAGGAAACTTGCCAAGCCTGTTATAGGCTTTCTCTTTCTGGGCACGCCTCTCCAGGGCGCTTCCAGTAGCGTGACGGAAGACCTGCCAGCTCAAGTTGAAGCTCTCATCGAGGCGGCAGAGAATTCCGAATTGGCCATGGACCCGTCACATCTGCGGCAAATCACAAATGGACGGACAAGTAACTTTCTGTTAGGACTTGAATATTTCACGGCAATTGTGGATTGCGGAAAATGGAAGTCTCCATAGTGTGCTTCAAGGAGGGAAGACCGAACATAAAAAGGAAGCTCTACGGTGCCACAGTACCAGATGTAAGGCAATGGACACTCATATTCATTCGATTGAACTAATAGCCTCACAGGGCTACGTGATGAATCCGCTGCAGGCGACTCTTCCAGGGAAAGATGTAGTTCAGATGTCGAAGAACCATTACATGATGAACAACTTCTTTAGACCAAAATATCCCCACCACATTCTACTTGTAGGCCAGATCAAGCGGTTCCGCAATGAAGCTACGGTGGGAGTACGCTGAGGCTTACGAGTACTACCGATTCGTTATTCTAATATCAATGTCCAGATTCAAAACGTTACTGCGAGCGAAAGCGCACCAGTCATAGACATGATCCCTTTGCACACATACCCACACTTTGTCGGAAGGGAGAAATAGCTGTCCAGAATCGAACACATGTTGTACAAAGGACACGAAGCTGAGATTGATGGGCTTGCCGGCACAGGTTGAGTATCTGAATTCATGATCATGTTACTGAAATGATTTTTGACGAAAGATGGAGGAAAACGCATCTGGCCGTGGAATTCGTCTTTGGTACCGACAACAGCGCCCCCGCCATCCCATTCCGTGGCTGCATGCTATCAACCAGAGCATGCTCATGAGCGACTCCGGGTACCTTTCACATCGTTTGAAGGGCGATTATTGTGAGCCAACCGAACTTCAGGACATGCAAGCGGCGATTGACTGGCTCGTTGGCCCCAAAAACGGCCAGTGGCTGCTTGTTATCGACAATGCGGACGAACTCGATTACCTTCGTGCCGAGCTTGAATTGAGCGATGCACAGGCGACGCACCGAAGGCAGACTCCGAAAGACTACATTTCCCGGCCCAAGCATGGCAAGAGTCTTTTTACGAGCCAGGCACCCAAAGCAGCGGAGATCTTGGTGGACAGAAGTACAATTGTTTGCCTTCAGCAGCTGCCGAATCCGGATGAGACGGAGCTCTTACGGAGGTGATTGCCGTCCAAATCCTTCGATTGCGATGTAGAAAAAGCACTGTACGCCAAGATTAGAGGAATCCCGCTCGCCCTTATGCAAGTATCTGCTCTTATAGCAGCTCGCCCAGGGGAATTTGACCTCACCACCTATTTCCAGCGCCTAGGAGAAGCCGCATACTCTCTACTCGAGGAAGAAAGGCACGATCCCAGGAGGATTCATCGAAAACATCACTAAACAGTGAAAGTTATTCAGCTTTCCATATCGACTATGCCTGACGAGAATGGTGTGGCATGGATATGCCTGGGGCTCATGTGCATGTTTTGCTGCCAGCAGGTCGCACGGTGTCTTTTCGAAGGACTCCCTTTGCCAAGAGAACAAATACTCAATGTTTTTTAGGAAACTGGAAGAACTTAGCCGCATCGAGTGGGGTTAAAGAAGAGAACGTGGGGACACCATCAAGACTCACAGGCTGGTCGAGAAAGCAGCCAAATTGTGGTTTCGGTCACATGGTACGACCCAGAAACTGAGAGACGACTGCATTCGCGTTCTTCACTCCGTTTTTCCACCACTCACCTACGGAGAATCGACCGACCCGCAGGAGTTAAGAATTCCTGCAGAGCTGGTTGTGCAGTAGAAAATTCTCGATGGTGGCTTTTAAAAATTACAAGTCGAATTCCTTGAAAAGCTTGCGGGCCAAGAAACGTTAATCCATGACTTTGAAGAGGCGGCTACAAGATATTCCCAGGTCGTTGAGACAATTTCTTTCCTGTATGGCCCCAACAGCGAACGGACATCGGAGGCCAGATTCACCTACGCCGACCTGACTTTGACGACAAATTTTGAAAAAGGAGCAAACCTACAGTCCAGAATGCTTCGTTTTTGTACTCAGCACTTGGGCCTAGACAATCCCGCTACACGATAGACCCAACATCACATGGTACTCTCTGTGCTGTATGGATGAAGCAGAAGCTGGTTATGAGCAGCTGCTATACGAATGGAGGGGAGGATTTCGCATAACAACGCTTCAAGGTTTATCAGCCTTTGTCAACATACTCCCGTAACAAAAAAAGTTAGAGAAGGCTAGCGAGGTGTCCAGAGAGGTACTGTCAACTTCAGAGACCACAATATCGAGGAGAATCTTGTTGCCTTCACATATTGCAAGGCCCAGCTCGTTTCCCTTCTGACATATATAGAGCAATATACAGAAGTCAATTCACACGAAAAAGAATACTTGTACCTTATCGAAAGGTCGGGTTACATCCATCACCAGCAGGACAAGCTCCAGGTCGTGATGAATCTAGCAAACGCGTACACAGAAGTGGGAGTGGTTTCGGAGGCCAAACAGGCATTAGAAGAGGCCATAGATGTGTGAAGGGAATGTCTTAAGATTTTCTGCGAATTCTTCGGAAGGATATGAACAATCGGGGAGGTCGCAGTGCTCCTTGCTGATCAGGGGGCGAACGACTAAGCCGAGAGGTGCTTCCGAGAACATTATAGGCGCAACTGGGTGATCCGTGGACCCCTTCACATCTGTGCCTGCACAGCAGCACTCGAGCTTGCCATTTTCCTTGATCGTCGAAGCATGAAATAGGAGACGGAGGGTCACCTTCGTCACGTTGTGTCGAGTCAGAAGCAACTGTCGAACACAAGACGGACTTGGCACATCGCGGGTCTTGCGAACTTGCCCAGAAACCAAAGACACTGTCATCACATCAGCATGGGAATCAAGTTGCTCACCTTTGTACTCAAATAGGTGGAGTCCTTGGATTGCGGCATGGATGTGGTCCTGCTCAACTGGGATGGGTGGAAAAGTTCGAATTGGTTCTGATGGGTCGGATGGATTATGATTGTGGTGGGATGGGTGGATGGTTCCTGGTAGGGGCGGCAGCGTATCTGGCGCTCAGTGTGGCAACGTCGGTGTATTTGTAAATGGGTGCTTTCATTTTGAAGGTTTGCTGTATTCTCTCGCAATTCTCAAATGCTTGCTCCCTGCTTCACCCGAGGCCCCTAGTAGTCATTTCGTGAGCCTTTTCATGGCTGAGACTCGCCAAAATAGCTTTGTCGTCACAGAGAGAAAAGTGAAGGGCACATGCATTCTTCGCGAAGAAATGGCCAGGGGTAAGCTTCAAACTGTATCATACTTGGCTACTTGATAGTGATTCTGTGAGAAGGTTGCCGTGATGGTGCTGGATGACACTTACGTTTCACAGCATTCATAAAGGGACTGAGTTACACCCCAGCCTTAAAAACGAATTCATGCCAGTTATCGATCGTAAAACATCTCGTTAAGTCGTCTATATGAATTTGCGACCCCGGCACACCCGACCCGATGGAAATATGGCGCTCCTCGCGCTCGCTCAGCCCCCTGCCACCGCGCTACTGGCGCGGGTCCTGGATCTCGAGCCCGCCGACCTTGAGCTCCTCCTCGAGCAGCTTCTCGGTCGAGGCGGGGCAGCCCTCGGCCTCCTTGGGCCGCATCTGGCGGAACATGGCCATGGGGTCGAACCAGATGTCGACCTTTTCGATCTGCAGCTTGTCGTTGACGACGGCGACGGCCATGCCCTCGATGTCGATGCTGCCGCCGTGGGCCTTGAGGGTCACCTTCTCGCCTTTGCTGTAAAGGGGCGGTTAGTCTCCGAATGAACCAGAGTGTCGCCATCGACGTACTGGAAGAGGGAAAGAGAGTCAAGGGAGGGAAAGCATATGTCATGGAAGAACGTACTCGTTCACGCCGGTGTAGTCGGCCTTCATCTCGCCCCAGTGGCGCCAACGGAAGGCGACCGAGGGTGGACCGCTGTAGACCTCGAGGACCTCCCAGGCGAAGCTGGGCATCATGCGCTTGAAGGTCTTGTGGGAGGCGTCGAAGTCGGAGCGGACGGGGCAGTAGTACTCGTTTGCCTCGATGAGGGCGTTGTAGGTGCCGACCTTGAGCATGTGCTCGCCCGACTGCGGCGGCCCGCCGTTGACGCTGAAGGTGTACTTGGACCGGTCGATGGTCCGCCAGTCGGCCAGGTCCGTCTTGAAGGACGCCTCCACCTCCCAGTTCTTGACCAGCTTTTCCACGAGGTCCGGCAGGCTGCCCGCCGCGTGCGACATGCGCTTGGCTGCGCGAAGGGCGGGGGAGGTCAGTTGGGAGGAATGAATAGCAGGGGGTGGCCAAGAACGCACTTTCGGACCAAATTTTCCTTGTCTTGGTGTAGTCGGGGGCACGCCCGTGACGCCACTTGGCGAAGTCGTCCTTCATGACGGCGTCGGCATCGGTGACGTAGTCCGGCAGGGTGGCGGCGGCCATTTTGGGCAAGAGGAATGTGCCGAACGCGGGTGGTGTGCAGCAAACAGGAACGGAATCGGTTGGCTCGACGAGTAGGCGACGTCTGAGAAGGGAGGGTAAGGGGGGAAAAGAAACAAAATGGTTGTTGGTCGGGATTGGCCGAGGGAAATAACTACAGACAACCAGCAGCGGAGGGGAGAGAGGGAGTAGAGGGCCAGGACGTTGACGTGTATAAATATCTCGTGCTGGCGCTTCTCCCGCCGCCATGGTACCCCCCTTCTTCAAGCGAGGTGTTCCTACGTCCGTCCGCGACCCCTTCTCCAAATTTGATACACTCGGGTCTTTTAGAGCGGGCAGGAGAAACGACGGGTCCTATGCAGCATCCCAGTCCCTGGCCGCGAGCGCTACCGTTATGCGACGAGGCGTCGGGGTTGCAGAGGGGTCGATGGGGACGTAGAAGGGATACACACCGTCGACCGCGACAAGTCGACATCCACCTCCCCTCCTTGCCCTCCACTCTGGAGAGCTGATTTGGAAGGTGATGATGCAGGTGGCCGTCCCGCGAGCCCGGGTCAATGGGAGGGGAAATTGCCTCAAGCAACCTTAAGGGCTGGCGTGTTGTTCCTGCATATCGCTGCCCAAGACCGGTGGACCGCCACTGGCATGCGCATGCAGTTGGCATAGAAGGTTTGCGATGTCGCTGGCTGCTACATGGCTCGGCATCTTGTGTAGCTGTTCCATGCGCTTCATTGGCTTCGATCAAGAGACTTGGGCCGCCTAAGGAGGGCGCATAAGGGGATCGGGGGGGGGGGGGGGGGGGGGGGGGTTGGATGGATGCGTGGCCTCGACACTTCTCGGTGTTCTAGGCCCGAAAGAAGAGACAGCACCGGGTACCCTCTGGGGGAAGGGCGCTGTCCCTCACTGCGACAGCCGAACTTGCGGCCCTGGTCGCGTGGGTAATAGGTTCTCGGCATGATGTGGCTCGTATGCGAGGGGAAAGTATGTAAGTGGGATCGTGGATAGTGTGGGATGCAACACCAAGGTCACAGCCAGACTGCGGCCACGGGGAGTGGAGTCATGCGGCTTGGGATACTACGCAGCCAAGCGACCTGGCGAGCTCTCTCGGTTTGGGGGTGCCCTGTATACTGATGGCTAAACTGCCAGCTTCACGACAACAGCCGACCCCGGGGTGGAGGGGGTATATGCCTATAATACGGTCCATAATGACCTAGGGGTGGCGGCGCGTCTGGACGATCAAAGCAGGCGGGGTATCCGTGGATATGCGTATCCTAAAAATACAAGGAGCGGATAGAAGGAGGAGAAAGGCAAGAGGGGGGTGGGGGGAATGATTTAGCGACCAAATCGACGGGCACATGGAAAATGTTGTACGAAGGAAAGGATGTATGCAACAATGCCCAGACTATGGCCTAGGCACGCTTGGGTGAATGCACCTTGACCGATTCTGCCGGCGATCCGTCATCAGACCAGCCGGGTCTAGTCGTCATTGTGTAACACGGTAGCAAAAGATAGGTGCATTGCCTCTCGGCGTGAGCAGCAGCCGCTATGCAGGCTGCCGAGGGGGAGAGGATAACACCCGACGGGCAAGACGGCGGGCGCAGGCGACCGAGCATGCCAACCGTGGGGGTTTTGACCGTTTCCTGGGCCGGCAAGCCACGCCGCCGTTCGGTCTGGAGTGGGAAAAAAAAGAAGGAAGAGGCGTGCGACCCCTGTGGGGGAAGGGCTCGACATCGTCGTGCTCCACGGTTTCCCTTCCGGGCGGTGCGGCGCTACCCTGGCGTGTTTAGCCGGGACGGTCCAGGGCCCCGGACTTGCCTGCCCAGAAAAGCCTTCCCAGAAAGGCGCACTTGGCATGCGAGGCACGCGGGCGGTCGCCGGCGCATCCGTACCCTGGACCCGCGTCTGGGCCACGGTTGCGTCGCCGGCGGTTGTGTCGTGGATGGAACCAGGCTAATGCGGAAGGCGGAACAGGGTCATGGAGCGATGCGTGCTGCCAGGCATGCGAGGTCTAATTCAGGGTCAGGGGAGTAGTGACAGGACGGGATGGCCCCGTTGCTCCCTTGGCTTTTTGTCTTCGTTCTGAACCCTCCGAGGCTGTCATTTCCCACCACGCCGGCGTCCCATGGCGACGGCCCGAGTCTTTGGGCCAATCAAGGAGCTTTGGGGTTTGTTATTTCCCGGCGCCCGAGATCCAAGCAACCATTCTCCTTAGCCCGGATCTCGAGGTCGAGTGACGACCCTGGATGGACGCGGTGCCACGATCCACGAGACCGTGCCAAAGGCTCAGCAGGCTGGCCGACGACCCGCGGCCACCAAGGAGAGGCAACCAGGGTCCGGGGGAAGGAGACAGGCCGCTATACCGCGGTGGGAAGGCCGGGTCGACGTTGCATTTGGGCTGGGATCCTTGCCGGGAGCAGATCCGGGCTGGAGGCTGGCATGGCTGGGCACTATGCGCCCCCTCCCCTCCCCTCTCCTCCCCTCCAATGGACCCAGACTCCGAAGCGGCGCCTTTGCCCGGTCGCGGGTCGCGGTAGCGACGACCAATGGCATCGCGGGCCGTGTTTCTGGGATCTCTCAATGCGGTCAATATCGCCCGGAGCAGGCTAGCGAGATGAGGGTGGTACTGTGTACAGTTGGCGGCAAGAAGGTTGCGTTGCTTGGGGGTTGGTTGCGTGGCCCTGGGCAGTAGGTATGTACAACTATGAGATGTACCTACCACGCCGCCCCTCTTCCCCCTCGTCAGCCTGTCGGCATCGTTCGATTATTTTCAAACCTTGATAGATTGGGGAGACAACGAGGGACGGGCTATTTTTTCGAGGCAGGCATCCCGAGTCATGTGTCCCTGTCTTCTTTCTGTTGATTGTTCTCTCTCTCTCTCCCTCTCTGCTCCTTCTATTCGTTGCGCTCTTTTCCCGTGTAAAGCATAGATGCGACTCTACGTATCGGCGAAGCCTAAGGCACCCAAGAATTGGACCATTCCTGCTCCAATCCATCCATACCTTAGGTACCTCCTAACCCCCCAATGAGCGCGCGCTTATTACGGAGTAGGCGGGATGGGATCCATCTCCTTCCAATTGGATCCCATAGCAGACCCTCCAGAAAGAGGAGCCCCCCCAAACCAACCCTCTTCGTTTCGAAACAGGACCTACTTTACTCAAGTCCATACAAACAAACAGGGCCACCGGCCGCTCTTCCGGCAGCGGCTCCTGCCGTCTTCTCTCGGTCGCTTGTCGCTTGTGGTGTGTGGTACTGGGTGTCAGGTGCTGTTCTAAGCCCTAGCCACTAGGCGGCGATCATCCCAGACAGTGAGAGTGGGGCATCCACGCTTCTTCTCACCCCCCACACCGACGCTCTTCACACATCTATCTATCCATCCAATACTACATGTATCTATGTACATCACCTGTAGCCCTGTTGACGACTGCAAACTCCCCCGTCCACATGGGCAGACCCCGTGATAGGCAGCCTTCAAGCGTGGCCTGACCATCGGCAATCACAGAAACTCGGAGCCGGAAAGTCTCGAGCGCCGAGGAGCGAGGAAGAGCCGTGATTGTCGGGCGCAATCGGCCGTGGTGATGACGGGAGGGCCGAGGGGAATGCCGAGGCCGGTGTCGCTTGCGCGAGTCGAGACTGCGGTATCCCGGATCCCCAATGTCATGCAACGTGCGTCGGGGTATCGACTGCAGCAGCATTCTATTGCATAACGCGAACCAAATCTTTCACCCCTCGTGTCCCGCTGTCGTACCACTGGACCGGCAGGCTGGGGGGCAATGTCACCCCAAGCCATCCTTGTTCGCCCATGGTGCATATGTACGTCCGAAATCACCCTGGTCTGGACGAAGCTCGCTTCAGGGGGGTGAGGGAGAGGCAGGTAGACAGGCAGACACATACACACACACACATACACACGTACAGAAAGAGAAGGGGGGGGGGGGGGGGCGGGGAGAAGAGAGGGAGTGAGAGAGGGAGCGAGAGAGGGGGGAGGATAAGGGGACAGAGAGAGAGAGAAAGAGTACCATTCATTCTTCGTGCCCTTGCTCTTCTTTCGTCACTCGACCGATATTCCCCCCCATCGAGGAGGAATGCGGGCACACACGGACTGGGCCCCCCCCATCAACACACAGTCCCTACCTTCTCTCAAAGCAGGCGGCCCTGGTGCTGTGGCCGCGTCCCCCCCTTCCGGGTCTTTTCGATTCCTCCTCAGCCTGCTCGACACTGTAACACTGTGACACTGTCCCGGCCCTGTGTGTGGCCTGGCCTCTGAGTGGACCACAAGAGTGACTAGGCACGCGTGGACTGGCATTCCTTCACGGTCTGCCTGGCTGCGGTCAGCACTCGATACCACCCATCTGATAGACACGCCGTGACCACGGTCCCCCCTCCCCCGCGCCGCTGACCACGTTGTGGTGGCCCGCCAGCCGTTAAGGAAGCGCCGGTAATTATAGGCGTCATGCACGCAAGGGACAGATCTGGCAGGTCGTCGTCCCAGGCGAGCGGATAGCAGGCAAATCCAGGCCTCTGAACTGTTTCATCTGCCATCAGCGTTTACCGTACCGTGGTCATTTCCACACCTCTCTTGTCCTTTCGATTCCGTCTGCATGATTCCTCTCATTTTGTTCCATCAATCCGCGGCATCGGCTCACTCGCTTTTCCCGATCGCCCGTCTCCCCTCCTTCCGCCTGTATTGTCGCCCCGGCCGCGACGCTGCCGTCTTCTCCTGGAGCTTCGCCGCCGACACGGCGCCGTCACCATGGCCTCGTCCCTCTCGCCGTCGGTCCACCAGCTCATGACCCTGTATGCCGGGCAATCCGTGCCGTTCCACTTTAGCTGGGGTTTTGTCGCTCTCAGCTACCTCGTCAGCCTCATCGGTGCCGGCTCAACGCTCGAGCTGATCAACCGCCGGACCTCGATCAAGGGTCGCTATAATCAGTAGGTGCCTTCGGAGGCCGAAGTAGAAAGGGTTGCTGGCGGGGGTGTCCGGGACAAGATGGGAGCCGCTCGGCTGACTCTGTGGGCAGTGTATTGCTCTTCGGGGCGGCGATATCGATGGGCGGGATTGCGATATGGTCTATGGTATGTCGCCCCCCCTCCCCTTTGCCTTCCCGGGTCTTCGGGCTCTGTCTCTCCTCGTCCTCGTGACTCGGCGGCTAACAGCACCCGCGGGCGGCCAGCATTACATCGCCAACCGGGCCATCATCATCCTCGACAACCAGGAGGAGCTTCAGATTGCGTACTCGCCCGGCATCACGGCGGCGTCCTTCTTTGTGCCGATCCTGGTGCTGATCCTGGCGTTTCTGGCGGTGAGCACAACCAATGATGGTGTGGTGTGGTGGCGGCTGGTGCTGGCGGGCACGCTGTCGGGGGGCGCCATCTGTGGCATGCATTACCTGGGCAACGCGTCGATCCGCAACTACCGCTGCGTCTACGCGGCAGCCAACGTGATCGGCGCCGCCATCATCGCCGTTTCGGCCAGTACGGTGGCGCTGGCCCTCTTCTTCGTCTTCCGCGTCGCCTGGAGCGTCTCGTGGCCGCGCCGGGTCGGCTGCATGGCCGTTCTCGCCGGCGCCGTCTCGGGCATGCATTGGTGCGCGGCCCTGGGCACGAGCTACACGCTGCGTGAGGAGGCGCGGAATCAGGGGGGGCCGGGGGACAGCCGCACCAGCACCGTCGTCGTCGTCATCTTCCTCGCTGTGGCGGCGGCCGCCATCATGCTGCTCGCGGCGGTGCTGACGGCGCGCACGATGCGCCGCTACGCCAGCAAGGCCCAGCAGATTACGCTCGCCGCCGCCGTCTTTGATGGCCATGGTCGAATCCTCGTCAGCCCCGACGGACTGCTCCCCAGCGAGCGCGTCACCGAGACCTTTCCGCAGCGCGGCCACGACGATGTCTTCAGCCTTGCGCATCCGTTGTTTCACTGGATGTATCGCGCCTCGCGTAACTGGTCCAGCGTTGCCGCACTACTTCCGTGGATGGTGGCGCATCTTGACGCCCTGCCCCAGCACCATCACCATCACCACCATCACCACCACTCCAAGACGCCCCTATTTCAGGAGAACGGCCAGCTGGTCGAGGGCTACGACGTCATATTTCGCGAGCTGTTTTGCCTGGCCGCCTCGACGCTTGCGAGCCGCATGGCCGAGGACGTCGTCAACATGGGCACGCTGTGGGACGAGATCTTCCACACGGGCACCGAGGCGCGTCCGGGAACCCGTATGTCGGCGACGCTCGACGCCGCGGTCGCCGACGCCGCCGCCGCCAAGGGAGGGCGCAGCGACGACGATGCGAGCCACCTCGAGCGCGGCACCGCGCGGCCCGACACGTACGGCCAGGGTTGCCTCATGTTTCTAGTACGGCACGTCAATAGTACCGCGGCCATGGCGAAGCTGGAGGCGGCCGGCTTCCGCTTCGCTGACACGCACCGCGTCGTCGACATCATCAAGTCGAGCATGCAGATCAAGTCGCAGCGGCTAGAGGCAACGCTGCGCGAGATGGCGGCGCACACAAACGGGCTCGAGGGGCTGGTAGTCCCGGGCCTCCACGTCGGCCTCTTTGCCGTGCGCGCGCGCCTCGACAAGTTCGGCTTCGACGTTGTTGTCGACGCCACGACGCGCAGCACCCTGCCCTCGCGCGCCATGCCGTACCGCACCCTCGACAGCGAGCAGCGCGAGGTGTTGATGCGCCTGAGCGGGATGCCGTTGCAATCGCTGCTGCTGCGGCTCGCCGGCTTTCAGGACGCGTCGCCGCGCCAGGTCGAGTTCGCGGGCTACTTGCGCGCCGCCATCGCGCGCCTCCGTGCCGACCTCGACGACGACCCGGCCCTCGACGGCGCCACGCTCGCCCCCTCTGTCGTCCAAGTGCCGTGTCTGCAACGCCCGAACGGCGGCCAAGCCGACGACGGCCCGGCCGCCACCGCCTCCCTCATCACCCTCCAGCTCGTGCTCGACATCAACGCCCGCTTCCGCTGCCCGCGTGCCACCTTCGTGCCCTTGCAGTTCCTCAAGGTCCACCAGCTCGTCGCCGACAACGCTCCGCACCACGGCGCCTTCTCGCGGGCCCTGCACCGCGAGATGTCGGCCGTCATGGCCGTCCTGCCCCCCTCGCTGCCCGCTAAGAAGAAGACGCGCAGCACAAAAAGTATACGGCCCACCAGTCAGAGCTCCTCCACGCGCAAGCTGAAAGACGCCGCCGCTGCTGACGAGGACTACCCCCCCGTCTCTCACCATCACCACCACCACCACGGCTTCCCCCCCGCCCGCCACACCTCGACGTGTGACGACGACGACGACGACATCAGCAACGACAGCCGCGGCGCTACGCTGGCGCCGCCGCCCTCTCGGGACCTGGGGCAGTCGGCGAAGCCGTCATTCTTTGGTGGCATCATGGTGTCCAACGAGATCGCCATCCAGGTGGACGAGGTGAAGCCGCCCAGCCTCGAGATCAGCAGCAGTGGCGGCTCTTGCCACCGCGCGCCCCACCACTACGGCGACGACCGCGGCGACAGCCTGGCCGGCCGGCTCCGTGCCTCTTGGGCCCGGCCGGCGGCGCTGCGCCCGGTGGGGACGCGGCTGCGGCGGAACAGCCGGCCGTCGACGGCCACGGGCATAGGCACAGAGGCGTCGTCGTCCCCGCCGTTGCACCAGCACCAGCAGCACCAGCACCAGCAGCCGCCGCTGCCGCTACCCCCGCCGCCTTCGGCAGGCGTGCCCATTGAGCTGGCGCTGCGCTCGCCCACGACGGCCGCCCTCTACGGCGCCAGCGTCGGCGGCGCCGGCGGCACCGGCATCGGCATTAACGTCGCCGCCCAGGAGAAGGAAGCTGATGTCCCAACCTACATCGACGACCTCTTCGCCGCGTGTATGGAGAAGCGGATGTGAAGAGAGTTTGACAGGGAAATTCTCAAGTGCAATTGACTAGCTCGGAGGTAAGGAGGATGAGTTTGGGGGGGGGGGGGGGGGGGGGGGGGGGGGTAGGCGTCTTTGAATGGATATTTCGCGCTTCTTGGATATAGTGATACCTCGGACACCGTGCTTTTTCGGCGACTAAAGGGAGGAAACGAGTGGGCTTGCCGCGGCTGAGCGGCCTGTACAATAAATATATCATGTTTGAACACCACGAGACTAGGGGCCATCTGATCGAGCCGGTTCAAGGGGTGGCTCGATGTCGTCAAGCAAACCGCATTAGATTAGGTACCATCCTACAACCACCCCTTGGTGGCTTGAACGGACAGATGGCGCCCTTCTTTTAAAATACGAGGTCCGTGCCAATTGCGCACGCCCGGCGTCAAATTATTATCAATCGGGCGCTTAATGGCTTTCATTCCCCTGCACCCCCCTCCCCCCTTACTTCAACTTCTCCCGCAGAATCTCCTCCGTCAGCTGCCACAGCCGCTCGCCGAGCTCGCCGTCGCGGGCCTGCTTCCCGACGTCGGCAACCTTGCAGTCGGGGCCGATACAGCAGCCGTCCGGAAAGCCGTCCTCGTCGTCGTCCTCGACGGCGGGGCTCGTGGCCGCGAACAGCATGGCACGGCCGCCCTCGCGCAGCGGGTCCTTGAGGAAGGGACGGAGGGCGGCGGCGCCGAGCCGGCCGAGCGTCGAGCCGTGCGGGTGGCGGTCCGGCGTAGGGTCAGCGAAAAGAAGGTCGCCGGGATGGGTGGTGAGGATGCGGGGCGGGCCGGCGGGTGCGAGGCCGTCGAGGGCGCCGCGGGCCTTGCGGCGCGCCAACGCGCGGGCGAGCAGGAGTGGCGCCAGGGCGGCGCGCGCGTGCAGGGCGGCGGCGCCGAGGTCCTGGTTGACCTCGGCGACGCTGTTGTCGAAGGCGACGGCGCCGCCACCGGGAGCGCGTCGGTGCCGCGCCGACGTCTGGGCCACGAGTCGGCTGCCGGGCGTGGCCGCCAGCGCGGGCAGCAGCGCGCGCATGAGCCGGTGCGGCGCGAAGCCGTGGACCTGCATCTGGCGCTCAAGGCCGTCGCGCGTCTCGGTGTACGGCCCGGCGGCCGGGGCGGCCGCGCTGTCCGCGTGTAGCAGCAACCCGTCCAGCCGGCCGCCGTCGCCCAGCCGCGTTACCAGCTCGCGCGACACCCTGTCCGTCTGCCGCAGGTCGGCGAAGTCGCAGAGCACGAGCTCGACCCGCCCCGGGTCCCCGTACGCCCGCAGCTCGGCCGCCGCCGCCGTCAGGTCGGCGTCGGAGGCGTCCAGAAGGTAGAGCCGCGCCGCGTTGTGCTGCAGGAGGTGCGCCACCACGCCAAAGCCCATGCCCGCGCTGCCGGCCGTCACCACGTAGACTTTGCCCGCGAGGTCCGGCACGTCCGTGTCGGGGTCGAACTTGTTCTTGCTTCCCGTCATGCTGGCGAGGCGACCTGTCGTTGAGGGCACACCCTGATGAAAAAGCCGCACTCCATATGCTGGGGCCAGACAGTACGCGACATTGGAAGTGATGGGATATACTTGGCCATATATGCCCCCTGGAGCATGTCGACGTCGCGACTCTCCTCGAACGGCTGCAGAGAGCAGTCTATGACATTCGGTGACGTCAAGACGGGCAAGGTGACTGAAAGTGCGATACAGATACCCACGAGGCACCCGAGCTTTGTGGTTGTATATATGAGCGCTCTCGTGTCAGCTCACAGTGAAGCTTCCGTGTAAGGGAACGGCCACGCGGAGTCGGTGTTCAGCCCACGGAGAGAATGCTCCGTCTCGCCAGCGCTAGAGCGACAGTACCCGCAATTGCACCCCACGACCGAGTTCGATCATCCGCAGAACCCCTGATATCGGTACATGCTTATGGGGGCAGTCGAAGCTCATGCTGGGCCACTGGTGTGGTCATCTGAAAGGATCAGATCTCGAGTTCCCGATCTTCTGAGAAGCCGATGGCGAGATTGCTGAAGGTGTAATCACTTGGCATTGAGGCATCGACACTAATAAGCCCCGGAAACAGCCCCGTATGCCTCAAACCACCGGATTTGCATTGTGAAAACTAAACTGCAATCAAATATGAGTGACCTGCACAATGATACATATAAAAGCCACCTAGAAGAAAGGGCGGAAAGTACAAGAGAACGAGACAGCCTGGGAGAGGGCCATCGGGGGAAATAGGGCTGCGCGCCGAGAGGGGGTATCATTCGTGGGGTCTTGATCATGAAACACAAAAAGAGAGAATCTCTCCAAAGCACCAACAGCTCGAGGACAAATGCCTATGGTGTGCGACTACAGCGGGCAGTAGAAAAATGGAAGTGAATGCAGGCAGGATTAAGAAGGGGGAAGGGATGGTTAGTGATGCCACAGGCCAGAGAACCCGATTTGCTTTTTCTTTCCCCCCTCCATCTCAATAACATCGCAAGCATCGGTGGGTTAACCACCACCACCTCCTCCTCCAGATCCACCGCCAGAACCACCGCCAGAGGCATCAACGGAAGCATCAGTACCACCGCCGCCGCTAGTGCTATCAGGCTGAGCAGCAACAGCAGCAGCAGCGCTCTCATTGGCACCATTGGCGCTGGCACTATCAGTACTTGCGGCACCAGCAGCGGCTCCGTCGCCAGCATCATCAGGCATGGCAGCACCAGCACCACCGCTACCGCCATCGCCACCACTGCCACCACCGCCGTTCGTGCCATCAGGCGCAGCAGCAGCAACACCGGCACTGGCTCCGCCGCCAGCGGCATCAGGCTCAGGGGGAGCAGAATCGCCACCTCCACCTCCACCGCCGCCACCACCACCACTGCCGCCACCACCACCACTGCCGCCCGCGCCGTTGGGCGCCGCACCATCCGCAGGCGCCGGAGCGGGTGCGGCCCCAGCCCCGGTCCCAGCGCCGCCGCCGCCACTGCCGCCCTTGTGATTGCCGGCGGCGTGGATGCGGCCGACGAGGAACTTGGCGGCCTGGGGCGCTGACGAGCCGTAGCCGACGTGGCCCATGCCCATGCCGCCGCCGCCGCCGCCGGTGGGGTGCATGCAGACGGGGTCGCCACTTGCACAGAACTCCTTGACCTTGGAGGCCGGGAAGCCCGGGATATGGCCGCTGCCCATCATGAGGCTGGGGTCGCCAAAGAGCACGACGCCGGCAACGCGCTCCTTGACCGGCCCGCTGAGGCCCTGGATCGCGTGGTGCGCCAGCCCGGCGCCCTGCGAGTAGCCGCCAAGGAGAATCTGCTGCGCCGAGCTCCCCGGTTAGATGAGGAAAGAAGAAAGAAGAGAGAAGAGTGCCGAGGGTAGTCACCCCGAGGGATGGTTCGGGGGGTAGAGGAGGGGCGGTTCGTGTCAAATGACTTACGTTCGACTGGGGACAGTCCTTCGCCGCCTTGGTCACCTGTTTCTTCATCATGCTCACGCCGGCCGGGTCGCCGCCGGGCGACATGTTCCCGGCGAACCCGGCGCTATACTTGACGCCCTCGGCGGCCACGGTGTGGTCGCCGAGCGCCTTCTTGAGGGCCTTGGTCACGGGCGGGCCCACGACGGCGCCCTGTTGCAATATCCCCATTTCGCGTCAGCCATCAGTAGATACACGCACACATGTGATTTACGCCATTGCCGGGAGGAAGCGGACGAATAGGCCGAGATTCACGAGGATCCCCCGTGGGCCCAGGTCGAGGGGGGATCGTACGGGCTTACCATGAGACCGGGCTCGCCGGTGCCGCGCGCGAAGATGAAGATATTGGGCTTGCACTCGCTGCGGCCCCCGATGCCCATAGGCGAGGACTGGCCGGGCTGCCGCATCGCCAGGGGGCGCGCGGCGACCAACAGGGCCCAGGACGCCGCCAATGCCCCCAGCGCAGGGAAGGCGAGCGGGAGGCGCATGGCGGGCGTGCCTCGGCGGCTTTGTGTGCGCCGCGAGGCGAGGCAGGCTCCCGCGCCGAGGAGGCCTGATGGCGCCGTCTTTGCGCCGTAACGGGCTGGCCGATGGAGGAGGGTGTCGTCGAGCGGGCAAAACAGACGGCGTACATACGACTTGGTGCAGGCGAACGACTTCCGGCGGCGGAACCGAAATCGTGTCTGAAAACCAACAGGACGGATCACTGATGCTGTAGCTGCTGGTGGTCTAGGTGCCGGCTCCGGGAATGCGTGGAAGAAAAGCGAAGAAAGCACAGGAACGATCAGTGCGCTGCGCTTCGGAAGTTCAGCCCCTGGCACTTGGTGAGAGGAAGAATGGGTTGCTACTGCTGCTGCGGGCGGGAAACCTTGGGAGCAATGTCGGATGAAGAGGGGAGGACCTCTATTTCTATATATCGTTCGTCCCAGGCGGTTTTCTCCAAGATCGCATCGGGGGAGTGTGTGGCGCATGCGGCGTATTCGTGACTGACAAGATGAGCGTCCTGGTGCCGCCCAAAGCCCTTCTTCCTCCGGCGTCTGCTCAAGTGAAAGAGCGGATGGATTTCAGCATCCTCGGCATACCAAAAGGGTGCCATAATGGGTGCTCCGCAGAACAGACGCTCGACGTCGCCGCCGACGAACCAAAATCATGGCGATGCATGGCGAGTAGGAGAAAAAACACGATCGCCCTCGTGACTGCAGGCGGCCAATACGGACGCGAAGCAGCCAGCCGGACCGGTCCTACGCGCCAATCCCACGCCCCCGCCGGCAAAACAGGACTTCACGGGCCGGTCCAGATGGAAGGATCGGCATTGGAGGACCAGGTTCAGGGTTATCGGGGACTTCGGGATCGCCAGTTTCTAGCCAGCGAGGAGTGAGGCTCAGGGCGGCAGCGCGTGGCTGCATAGGCCATCTCAAGAAAAGGTCGCAGCGATTACCCTTTCTTGTTAAGCAGATCCCGAAAGAGATGCCGGGACTGACGGCTACTCACCAAGTGTTCTCTGAAGGATTTCTTGCTTCGTTCCATCCTCGCCTCACGGGCGTTCGTCTCATATCTCTGCAGTTACGGCGGTACGTAATATGCTTAAAGCCCGGCGCTAATAATAACACGGTCAGATGCCCCCCTGCGTCATACACGCAGGCTCGTAAAACGAACTTTGCTGTATTCCCGGGCCGCTTGAAACGGGCATCTCATCTCTGGGAAGCCTCAGCTTCGCTAGCAGACATACAATGACGCGGAGGGTCAGGCACTGGGCCATTCGGGAATTTGTGCAGGCTTCATGGATCAATGGTTATCACCCTTGGCCCACTACTGACGTGGCTTGTGAGGATAGTGACTGCGAAGGCCTGTCGGGGGTGCCCTTGACACGATGATATATGATCAGTGCAATCAAAGTCACATGTCTCCTACTTGAGTTCCAGGCCGTCTCGACCAGTGTCACCATGAACAGCCGCTCTCTAGCGGTGAAGACTGATACAAATGAGTGTGACCAACATCAGCCAACATGCATGCGTGAGTGGTCCGACTGCGCTTTGAATGTCACCCATGAGTGGCCCTGTTTCCTAACAATCAGCAAGTCTCACCTCCAGCGGCACATTATGACGGTGGGCCTATTGCCGCGCAAGAAAGGGAGTAAAAAAAAATAATATCTCCCCTCTTGCATCAAGAGAGTGGTCACTCAGGTTTGATGGACGAGTCGACATACGCGAGCTGCCGTGGTTGGCCTAACACCGTCGACGATGGAATCGCCTCGGCTCAAGGTTGGACATCCGTCAGAGATTCGCCACAACCCCCCAATCAATTGCCGATGATACATCGCGATTATTCTTGCAACCTCCGCTGCGCTAGGCAACATGGGACCGAGCCGATGTCTGTCCGAGATGCCCCCGATGCGTACGGGGCAGGGTTGACGCGTAGAGATTAGGGTGTCGGGAGGGCCGTCTTTGGCGCCGATTATGGGTGTGATTCCGATGCCAGTGCCATTGAAGGGAAGTCGGCCCCAGAGCTTGCCTATAGAAGCGTGCTATGATGCCCTAGAGCGGCTTCCAGTGTGTGATAGAGTTGATGCACTGCGCCGAAGGTCGGGGGCAGCTTGGCCTGTAACAGCCAGCCAACTGGGCGTCTGAGGTGCGACCAGGAACGCGGATATGCCGACCCGTGAAATCATTTTGTCAAGGAACATTCAATATCATTGCAAGTCGTTGAACTAGGAAGAAGAGGAGTTATGCAGTCAAGAATGCCCCTAGGCAGTAATGGTTATGGTACACGCCCGGATCAGGGGCGGCCAATCAATGAGGCAAGGAAAAGAGCATCTCCGAAACGACTGACCGTTTCCTTGAAGAGGAATCATGAACGTGGGAACCCACCATCGCCAAGCAAGGGGAGAAGGCAAATGTGAACAGAGTACCTTGGCTGCCCGGTCTGGCGATTTACTCAGCAAAGGTGACCCGAATGACCTCGATGTTGTTGTTGTTGGTGAAGGAAATCACGAGCGACCGGCCCGTTTCGTCAAGGTAGGGGTGGGCCACACCGGCGTAGGTCAGGCCGCCCTCGCCAATGGGAGTCGCGGTGAAGACACGGACATCGGCCGACCAGGGGCCCTCGGGCGCCGGGGCCGTCCGAAGGAAGACATCGTTGCTGCCAGGGCCTGCGCCTCATCAGCACAGGAACCCGAGACTCCCTCCGCCGGGTGGAGGCAACGAGGGAGGGGGACAAGACCTGGACCTACCCAAGCGCACAAAGATGTAACAACCGAAGAAGGCGTTCCAGACGACCTGGCCCTGGCCGCTCATCCACAGGACGGCCGTCTCGGCGTCGAAGCGGGCCAAGGGCTCGGGGCGCCAGCCGGCGCGGCGGCCCCACCAGTACTCGTAGCGGGCGAGGTCGAAGGCGTCGGCGGCCCGGACGCGGCACTGGTAGACGTACTGCTGCTGGATCGGGTCGGCCACCGCCGTCGGCGCCCCGCCCCAGGCGTAGATGTAGTCGGAGCGCGGGTCGCGGAAGGCGGCGACGTCGCCGAACCGCGCCTGGCTCGCCGCAGGCCACCAGTACCCGCGCTCACCGAACCGCTCCGTCACCGTCGGCGTGCCGTCGCGCAGCTCCACCTTGGCGATCCCGGCGCCGACGAGGCCGGATTCGTTGGCGTTCTGGGCGAAAGGGGGGAGCAGCTAGTCAATACCTAAAAACACGCACTCTTCCCCGCTCGGTATCCAAAGGGCCCAGCAGAGAAGGTGGAGGAGACTCACCACCAGATAGTAAACGGCGCCGGTACCGGTGGCGGCGTCCGTTTCCACCAGGCTGGTGCCGCCGAAGCCGTGCGTGTTGGTCTCGCCCCAGGCCTCGTTGTAGGGCATGAACTGGCGTTGGCGGCCGTCGGCGTCGACGTGCTGGTCGACGACGCGCAGGGGGTCGTCGGTGCATAGCGAGACGGCGTCGCGGACCATGCCGTGGAAGCCGGGCTCGTCGTCCTCGTGGCGGGCAACCCCCGGGGCGCACCACAGCACGTCGCCGTAGACGGCCCACCACTTGCCGCCCAGCCGGCCCGTGAAGCCGAGGTCCCGGTGGCTGGCGCACTGTGACCTCTGGATCCCGAGGTACTCGGTCTGGAAGTGCTTGATCGGGTTCTCGCCCGCCGGCTGCGTGTTGTCGACGCGCTGCGGCCCCGTGTCAGCCGTGACCCAACCGGTGACGGAAGAGAGAAGAAGTCCCGGGATGAGAAGCGAAGCGGAAGAAATCATGGCGCAGAAACATTGGCCGGTCGGAGATCCAAGCCCATGGGGAGAGTCGTCAGGACGGCAGAAATGGGACAGAGAAACAGAGGTTTGTCAAATAGCAAAAGAGGACAAAGAAAGGGAGATGGCACCCAGTTACAACACGCTCAGCCGGCCCAAGCCAGGTCAACACTCGAAACAACATGGCGCGCCCCTTCATATCGGAAAAGATGAAGTTTCGGGAAGCGGCGGCAAGGCGCACTGTTATCGTCGTCGTTTCGCCATAGGGGAGCCAAGCGAATATGCAGCCGGGTCAAATTGATTGGAGCTGGTCGCTGGGGAGGCGACGCTTGCCGCCCGGTTGGCGAACGGGACATCAGCATTTGGCCAGCCTTTCGCTGCAAGGGAAGGCAATGATAGACCCTTCAGATAGATTTATAGAATGCATCGAGCCGGTGTCAAGATGAGCTTGTTCAGCTTTAATTAGATCCCGCCCGGTAAGGGCTAGCAGAGACCCTTCGCATCTCGCCTGCCCCCCTTGAAGCTGGGATCTGCCGCGCCTCCCTTGGAGGCATGCGAGTCGGTAGCTGGTGTGTAACGCGAGAAAAGCACGCCGGGCTTGTGAGGCGCGAGAAGAGCACGGGGAAAAGTGTACCTTACCCCATCATAACCGCTCTCGCGTGACTCCTCCTGGCCCATCGTGCTACCTGTCGTGTGCGCGCACGCTGTGTTGCCGGTGCGTGGAAGGACTCGGGTAGAACGGGGCCGTTTCGTTGGAGGGTGAAGGTCGAAGACGGGGCAGTTGGTGTTCTAATTTGACCGATATCCAGCCCGAACCGGAAATAGGAATCCATTCGCGGGGTGGGAGCTGAGTTCTTCATGCAGCTATCTCCGTCGCTTCCATCTTTTCATGGATACATGTGCTTCAAACTGCACTACCCACGGTATAGGTATGACGTGTGTACTTAGTCTGGACTGCCGCGGCTGGCTGGCCACTTTTCCCATAAAGGCCGCCTGGGCCGACACGTACCATAAAGTCGCTCGAAATAACCAACACTTCTCTGCTTCGCGAGACTTTGTGCATACTTGTCTACCTCTTGGCGAAGAGCAATGCAATGATAGCCTCATTAAACCAGTACTAGAATGTGAGCGTGGGTTTGCCAGTGGCCATCAAGGTTGGCCGGTACATCCCGTATGTACCGCTCCACCGCCGTTTCTGCCCCACTACCCCGCGATAAACCAACCGCTTGGGGTAGGTCTTATCGTATCTCGACGATATCGGCATCGCGATGTAGGCGGTTCGGCCTCACTCCGTGCAATCACCACTGCTTGTCTAGAACCGTTTGTATCAAGAATTAAACATAGGGAAGCATAATTTCATCAGCCGTATGCACGACCAGACACCCTGTCGCCCATCCTCCGCCAGCATGGAATACAAAGTGCAAAGCCAGCAGGCCATCAAGCCGCGACTCATCATCCACGGCGGCGCGGGCAACATCCAGCCCGACAAATTCACGCCCGAGAGGTACGCCGAGTACCGCAAGGCTCTACTCACCATTGTGCGTGTACCTTCCCCCTAACTTCTCTCGTTACCCGTTTGGGCGCCGAGACCCGCCCCGTGGGCATTGTGTCCCAATTCGTAGAGGCCAGCTCACTGACGCGCCACGTCGTCCGCGCGGCCCCAGGTGTCCGACACGGAACGCTACATGACGACGCCGTTGCCCCCGGCCAAATGCATGGCGGCGGGGTTCGCCGTTACCGGCGCCGACGCCGGGGCGCGTTACCCGGGCGCCCTCGCGGTGGCGACGTACGCGGTGGCGCGGCTTGAGGACGATGCGCTCTTCAACTCGGGCCACGGGGCCGTCTTCACGCGCGACGGTGTCAACGAGCTCGAGGCCTCGGTCATGGTGTCGCGGGGCCGCGCCAAGCGCGGCGTCGGCGTCACCGGCCTGCGCCATGTCCGTAACCCTATCCGCCTAGCGCGCGCCTTGCTCGAGCACGGCGACGCCGACCTCGCCGGTAAAACGGAGCTGGGCTGGTTGAATCGACAGCCGCCCAGGGACGACGAGGACAACGGCCGAGGGCTCGATGTGCCGTCTGCCCAGGGCCACACCCTCCTCCACGGCCGCACCGCCGAGATCCTGGCCGAGCGGTACGGGCTGGCCATGGTCGAGCCCGAGTATTTCTTCACGCAGGCCCGGTGGGACGAGCACGTGCGCGCCCTGGATCGCGAAAAGGCCCGCCACAGGTCATCGCCCTCCCCAGGGGCCGCCGCCGGCACGGCCACCTGGCACCCCGACGAGTACCTGCCGCAGGGCACCTGCGGCGCCGTGGCCTTGGACGCCGAGGGCGTCGTCTGCGTCGCGACCAGCACGGGCGGCATGACGAACAAGCTAACGGGCCGCATCGGCGACACACCGTCCATGGGGGCCGGTTTCTGGGCCGAGGAGTGGGACGACGAGCAGGGCGGGGCCTGGCCACAGCAGCAGCCAGAATGTTGGAGCAGCTACCTGGGCCGGCCGGGCCGGGCGGCGCTTGAGCTCAGCGGACACCTGCGCGGCCTCGTGGCCGACTGCCTGCCGAGCCCCTGGGCGTACACGCCGCTTCCCCCCGCAAACGTCGACCACCACCGGACGACGACGACGCGGTCGGCGGCGCTCTCGGGGACGGGCAACGGCGACTCGTTCCTGCGGGTGGCGGCGGTACACACGGTGGTGACCATGGCGCGGTGGGCGGGGCTGCCGACGGCGGCGGCGGTGCGGCGGGTGGCGGGGCCGGGCGGTGTGCTGCAGCGGAGCGCCGGCGACCGCTGGGGCCGGACGGGTGAGGGCGAGGGCGGCATGATCGGCGTTGAGAGCGTCGTGGCGCGCGACGCCGCCACGGGTGCCGTCGTCGCCGCCCGCAGCGCCGTCGTCCAGGCCCACAACTGCGCTGGTATGTTCCGCGCCTGGATCAACGACGACGGCGCCCCTGTTATGCGCATCTGGGACGGTGACTGGGACGCCGCGTTGATGGGGCGCCATCGGGGAGGCCGAGGGGCGCGATGAAGGGGGTGTGACCCCCTGGGTGTGAAAATAAGCTCCATTATGTAAAGCTAGCGTTAGTAGCTAGGGAGTCGTGTGAACAAAATGAAACGGCCGCACTGGCCCCTGCCGCACAGAAAGACCACGGCGGTGCTTCCTCATGAAGGTTCGTTTGTCTGTCATTAGTGTATTGATCTTTCGAGAGCGTCTGTGTGCGCTTCGGTGGTACACACCGGGGGGCCTGTCTAAGTACGTTCTGCGGGGGGGTTCCCAAGCCCGAATCGAACACGCCCCGGGCCGTATTCATCTCCCTCTGGCGCCCGCTTGATGGGATGCCCGTTCCATCCTAATGTACACAAGATATCTGTCTTGGCCCGAGGTCCCCTCATTTGCACGGGCGTTCCCGGATGTCGTTGTTCGTATCCCTCAGTGAAATGAATAACCCGCCGGATCGAGCGAGTCGATAGTGAGTAGAGTGGTGAAGCGCGAATCTTTCATCGTGTTCGTCGTCGTCGTCCAACATTTCCTCGTCCCTTACGCCAGAGCCTTGTCGGCGCTCGGTGGCGGCTGTGGTACCTATTACGCCCGTCTGTGTCAGCATGCATCTTTTCCCACTTCGCCGTTGGTCGGCGCGGTAGGAGGATAGAGAAGAACAAACCTCGAGCTTTGTTGAGCCGGCCATCAACTTCTGGAAGCCGATGCCGACGCCCTCGATGACGGCCAGCAGGACGGCGCAGCCGATGGCGCCGTTGCGGGCGGCCTTGTAGCCGCCGCGGATAGCCAGAGAGCCACCGGTGAAGAAGCCGGCGATGATGGCGTTGTAGGGGTCCTCCTTCTTGCGAATGCCCTTGACGGCGCAGTCAAAGGTCGAGAACAGGCCGCCCCACACGCCGAAGTTGCCGCCCAGTACCGGCGCGCGCGCCTTAATGGCCGTGATGGCGCCTATCCGTCGCTCGCCCACCGGACTGTTGCGGAACCCCTTGATGCCGTGCCAGATGGTACCACCGATGGCCTGTGAGGAGGGAGAGGATCCGTGTTAGTGCCGGGTATATGACATGTTGCGGATCGGGGGGCGAGGCGGCGACGCTTCTTCGCGCGACGGATAGGTAACCCTTGCTACCAGAAACGCTACCGCCGCTGCTGCCGCTGCCGCAGCTGTGAGAAGAGAGGAGGACGTACACCCATGGAGAAGGCGCCACCGAAATCGTTCAGGATGACATAGGGACACGGGTCGCGCGTGTGATCCATAGTGGCGGGGGTTTGTGCGGATCAGAGGACGAGGAAAAGCAGATGCCGGGGCGGGCGCCGTCGGGTCGTTTCGAGGGAAGGCCGGGGAAAAGAGGGTTGATGATGGCGTCGGGGGCTTCACCAGTCGTCGGGTGGTGGGGGGATTGGAAGAGACAGGCGGCGTGGGCGAAGGTTGCGTGAGGGCACAAGTGCGGCGAGATATCGTGGGCTGGCTTGCCGATATCTGGAGGCGTGACGACAGAGGGAAGGCTGCGAAAAGAGAAATTTCTTGCGCTCGGACCAACCGCATCGGAGCTGGCCAACTTTTGTTCCGTCCGGGAACTCATGGGAAGGACGAATAGATGTACCTATGTCATGTTAGTCTCTCCTAAAGTGGCCTAGGCCTCCCGCGATTGTTTCCCCCACTTGCTCCTGCTTCCATGTCTATGGATGGATCCCCGGAAAACAACCATCACGACGTTGAGTGCTACCTATCCCATGGAACGCGGGCCGGGATTTAGGTGCGGCCGGTCTCGCTGTTGATGAAGATTTGCTTTTGAGTATGATGCATACTTCATATTATCATATTAGCTAATTCAGCGTCATATGATGCAAGCATCACCGGAAATGGCGACAGTCCAACATGCGATTTCGCAGTCTGACCGGGGCCGAGACTAGACGCTCCCGCTCTTCCTGGCCACAGCCCACTCATTCACTCGCTCACTGTGAACCCTCAGACCGTGGCTGCACGGCTGTATGTCGGATGCCACTTACCCCCATAACCCCTTCTACGAGAGTGGTTCCGATTCTCCTGAGCCTCACGATCTAGGGAATCAAGTGGCATGCAAATGGTACAGTACCTAGGCAATTCCTTACACAAGGTACTTATTTAGGTAGGTAAAACGGCTGCTTGAACACATGCAACTACATGTACATACTTCGAAAGTGTGTCGTTCCGGCTGCGGCCCTAGCAGTCTGTTACGTACTGTACGGTACCTAGGTAAGCACACGCTGGCCAGAAATGATATGGGATTTCCATATCGCCTAGGCAATACCGGCTTCGGCAACAAGCCGTGTCTTGATTGCTTCTGGCTTGGCCCGCATGCCCGGAACGGACGTGGCCGCCCAAAGGTATGTAGGTCGCTGTAGTAGGGCGCCAATGGGTGCAGGATAGCCACATGTCACGTTTTGGCTATCGATGCAGATCATTCGAGCTGGAGATTCAATACGACGTACCTGGCCGCCAGAACCCATGCGATAGGGCCCCTATCCGTACTCCGTACTGGCGGTGTGCTTTGCCATTCGATGCAGGTTGCCTTGGCCAGCGACAGGATAGCAGGGCCGGCATAGGGAACACAGCGCCGGGCCAGCCATAGGCCGTCCAGCCGCGTGCTACATAAGTCCGGCCTCACGCCCGCCTGGCGTCCCCTGGACGGGCATCCGGGGCTGAGCCCAAGCAAAGACTGCTCCTTCTCCCCTCGTTGCGTCGCACTGGCCTGGTCTGCCCCTTGTCCTGCCTGGATCACTGTCAACGAGACGCACTAGACGACCGATGGCCAACGGGCCCGACAATAATGAGGTGGGAGGGAAGAAGAGCTGCCGAGGGTGTCGCGTGATGCAAGACGAGGAGAACAGCCGGAAACAGCTCCTAAACAGTCTCGTCAGCAGCCAGCGCACCCCTCACGAGGAAAACAGTGAGTGATTTCCCATCACCACGAGCCTCTCATGACCCGCATATCTGGCCATCCCGACAATCCCCCGCGCATTCGTCCCGTTCTAGAGTTGGAGCTCGGGGCGTCCGTCTCTCTCTCTCTCTCTCTCTCTCTTTCGGATTGGGGTCTGGAGGGTTAGGGGAGAAGACCCCGTCCCTCCCCTCCCATCCTATGGATCTTGGATGTCTTCCAATAACACCAACGGGGGCTAGTTCAGGGGCGAGGGGCAGCGTCGAGTGCACCCAACTCCAGATGCTGCCCCACTACGAGCAACCCTGTGGACCCCTTGAGAGTACCCCAAGTAATCCCTGAGTGCCCTGAGTCGCCGCTGGTCCCTGCACCAGCACCTGCCCTATCCCACTCTCGTGTCCGCTGTCGGCCGAACGCCTGCTTGCCTACATGTACCTTAAGCACCTGAAGCTATGCGCTCCCATGGGATTGGATGTCGCCATCGCCCCATTGAGAGCATCGCCCGCGTCACGTCATTTTGACGAGAGAACTCGAGTCGTCCGGCCTGCTCTAAGGCATTCGTGTCGTTCTTTGACGTCCCCCTCACTGACCAGACACCCGTTGCCTATCCAGCTTCCCTGTCGACGGAGCCAGCACGCTCACCACCCAGGGCCGCGATGCCCTCCATCAAGAGCAGCCAGGCGCCCGAAGCCCTGGTCGAAGTTCCGCCGCACACGGCGCCCGACCTCAATCATCTGCTCAAGCACGACAGCTCCGTGCTGGCCCTGATCGTCGGGCCCGAGAACATCTACACCGGCACTCAGGATGGCGAGATTGCCGTTTGGTCGCTGGGCACCTTCCAGCAGCTGCACCGCATCCAGGCCCACAAGCGCAGCGTCATGTGTCTGTTCCTGTCCGACGACGGCGAGCTGCTATTTTCCAGCGCCAGCGACCCCATTGTGAACGTCTGGTGCCCGCGCACCATGACGCGCCTGTATGAGATCTACAGCACCTGGGACTGCTTCGGCGACATCTTCTCCGTGGCCTACTCCTCCCAGTACAGGACGGTTTACTACGGCGACCAGAACACGGCCATCCAATGGGTGCACCTCGACGATGCCGAGCGTGTCGTGTCGCCCGACACCACAACCCACCCCGACCGCCGCAACCACCGCTTCTTCGACTCCCGCGCCGTGGGCGGCGGCGCCAGCACCCCCCGTCCGACCCACGACCGCTACGACCTTATACCGCGTGCGCACACCATGCTCGAGACCGACCGGCGCTGCATCAAGCAGTTCGCCCACTACGGCTACATCTACTGCATGTTGATGGTCCATGGCATGACGGGCGCCACCGAACCCGATGACGACGTGCTGGTCTCCGGCGCCGGCGACGGGACTATCAAGGTCTGGAAACTGGGTGGCCAAGAGGTCGGACACAATGGCTTCACCAACGGTATACAGGAGCTGCTGTGTCTCGGTGACGACGACGGCAGTTGTGTAATGTCGCTCGCTATCGACGGTTCTTTCCTGTACGGCGGCAAGATCAACGGCATCATCGAACTCTGGGATCTCGACACCAAGCAGAAACTACGTTCCATCAAGGCCCATGCGGGAGACGTCATGACAATGCAGATGGGCTGCGGTTACCTGTGGAGCTTTGGCGCCAACGGCACCGCCAGTAAACACAGCACGGCACATTATGGCGAGTACCAGGCCTACACTTCGCAGAATGTCAACCAGAAGTACCAGCTCCTCACCCAGTGGCAAGCGCACCACGGTAAGATTCTGGCCTCAGCTGTCATCAGCCAGCAGGACAAGCAGATCTTGATTACGGGAGCCAACGACAACAACGTGGCCGTGTGGGCTTTCGAAATGTCACCTACCACGGAAATGCCCGAGTCCGAAGTTGACGAAGACGTGATGGTCTCCAGCCTGCGGGACTTTGTCTCCTTCAAGACCATCTCCTCTCAACCCGACTTTGCCGAGGACTGCCGGCGCGGCGCTTCGTTTCTTCGCAACCTCTTCCGCAAGCTCGGCGGCGACGTGGAGATGCTGACGGCGGATATGAATCTTTACCACCCCGTGGTGTTCGCCAAGTTCAGCGGCAAACTGGAGCCGGCCGAGAAGCGCAAACGCATCCTTTTCTACGGCCACTACGACGTAGTCGCCGCCGAGTCCAAGAAGGGAAACTGGAGCACGGATCCATTCCAGCTACAGGGCACCAATGGTTATCTTTATGGGCGCGGCGTCAGCGACAACAAGGGACCCATCATGGCCGCTCTTTATGCGGTGACAGACCTCGTACAGGCCAAAGCCCTGGATGCCGATGTCGTCTTTCTGATTGAAGGCGAGGAAGAGTCGGGGTCTCGTGGGTTCCAGGAGACGGTTCGCCGCCACAAGGACCGCATCGGCCACATTGATTACATTTTGCTGGCCAACAGTTACTGGCTCAATGACGAGACGCCTTGTCTGACCTATGGACTGCGCGGTGTCCTGCATGCGACGGTCTGCGTCGAGTCTGCCCGGCCGGATCTGCACTCTGGCATTGCTGGCTCGTATATGGTCACGGAGGCGGCGGCAGATCTCATGGGGCTCTTGGCCAAACTACGGGGCCCGCGCAACCGCATTATGCTCCCGGGTTTCTACGATAGCGTCTTGACACTTACGCCCGAAGAGGAAGCACGCTATGACGACATCACCACTGTCCTGATGGCACAGGCGGATGAACAACGGTCGGCCGCGGATATCAAGGCCGATCTTATGGCGCGCTGGCGTGAACCGAGCATCACAATCCATGACCTCAAGGTTTCGGGTCCCGAGGGCAGTCTGATCAGTAGCCACGCCAGCTCGCATATCAGTTTCCGTCTGGTCCCTGGCCAGGAGGTGGACCAAGTGATTGAGGCGCTGAAGGCGTATCTCGAGAAAGAATTCGCGCTAATGGAGACGGACAACAAGCTGAATGTGAGGATCGACAACATGGCGGACCCCTGGCTGGGCGACCCGGACAACGAGATCTTTCGGGCGCTCGAGGAGGCCACGATGCAGGCCTGGGCGCCCCTGTTCGCCTCGGATGATGCGGGTGCCGAGACGGCTGAGAAGGTGACCGGCAAGGGCGAGAAGCCGCGCAAACCACTATACATTCGCGAGGGAGGCTCAATCCCCGCCATTCGCTTCCTGGAAAAAGAGTTTGAAGCCCCGGCAGCCCACCTGCCCTGTGGCCAATCCAGCGACGCCGCGCATCTGGACAACGAGCGATTGCGGGTGGCGAACCTGTTTAAGAGCCGGGAAATCTTTGGATCCGTATTCCAGAAGCTTTGAGTTGGATAACCAGCAACGGCGAGGAATGTCGACTTGGGCCGGGGTCGGGAACGGACGTGTCGGTGCTGCCCCGCGGCTCACAGCGGGTGCTATACATAGGCTTTACTTAAAGGACGATACCCAGGTGTTTGGAGGTCAAAGACATAGGTAGAAAAAGCATATAGGTGAGGCATTCGGGGGCGGTCAAGGTCGTGCGCGATAGAGTGGTATGACCGCTTACGTGTCTATATTTTGGACATTCAAGCAGGAGCATCATCATAAGCCAGTACCAACCATGAAGCGAAATATCTCCGACTACTTGGCGTTCGGGTCGATTCTACCGAAGCAGCGCGTGCACAGAGGGGCTCAGTTGGGCTGTGGCTGGTATGTCTTGTGCGTACGCCCCAGCTATCGGAGGATCTAGCTGACCTTCTGTCACAGACATGAAGTATCGGGGCCTCGGAAGCCTGGAAGCGGCCATGGGGATAGTACATGGAGCCACCAGGGCGTTGATAATGAGGGCTGAGGCTCCGCTCCGCTCCCCTTACGGTCAGGCGGGCCTGGAAAGCTTCACGGCTCGGAGGGCGTGGTCCGCCGCCTCTTCCGGCTAAGGTTCCAATCACCATTCGTGCGATTTCCTTGGCCACGGAGCCCAAGCGAGGCCGGCGGTGGAGACAAGCGATGCCAAGCGATGCCACGCGCTTTACTCGATTAAATACACGGCACCAGCCGACCGGGGATACTGGGCATCTTCCAGGGGGGCTCGCTGGTGGCCCGTCGGATTCTGTTGTTCCATGCCCTCTTGGACGCGGAGGCAGCGCGGCTGCGACGGCCCGCACACCAGATGCAAGTTCCCCTGTCCCTTTTGCTGCCGTTGCCCCGGAGGCAGAGTGCGGCTCCTTTTGCCAGTTGTGGAGATTTCCACGATGCATCGTCATGCGATTCTTTTAAAGGAGTGGGCGGCGCCGTGGGCCGAATGCGATGAGACCTCAGCAGCCCAGCGTCCCCAGCTGAGAAGAGCGACGACGGACAAGCAGCGAGCGACCAGAGCAGTAGCAGCAACAGCAGCAGCAGCCCGCCCACCATGAAGTTCACAACTCTCGCACACACGGCCTGTCTGGCGCCCGCCGTCGCCGCCGGCACGGTGCTCTGGGACGGGCGATTCAACGACCTGAGCACGTCGCGCGACCTCGAGAAGTGGTCGTGGGGCAACCAGGTCGGGCCGTACCAGTACTACATCCACGGCAGCGGCAGCGTGACCGACTACGTGAACCTCTCGCCGGCGTACGGCAACCCGGCCGACACGGCGTCGAAGCAGGGGGCCAAGCTGACGCTCGACTCGACGGCCTACTGGAACGGGCAGAACATGCGGCGCATCGAGCTGATCCCGCAGACGAGCGCGGCCATCGCGTCGGGCAAGCGCTTCTACCACTTCAGCCTCAAGCGGTCGGCCGAGAACGCGCCGTCGGTGAACCGCGAGCACCAGATCGCCTTCTTCGAGAGCCACTTTACCGAGATGAAGGCGGGCTGGCTCAGCGGCGCCCCCGGCACGGCCGACCCGGCGCTGCGCTGGATGGTCAACCAGCAGACCAAGTGGAGCGTCGACTGGGCCGCCGACGTGTGGCACAACGTGGCCTACGAGATCGACTTCGGCGCCAACACGGTGGGCTTCTGGCACTCGACGGGCGGCGACCCGCTCGTGCGCGTCGTCGCCCCCGTGGCCGCCGGCAGCACCAGCAGCAACGGCGCCGACTTCCACGTCGGCGTGCTCGAGCTGCCACGCTCGGGCTACCCCGACCAGGACGAGGACTTTTACTTCTCGGGCGTCTATATCGAGAGCGGCGAGATCAACACCGTCATCGGCAACGGCTCCGGCAGCGGCGGCCCCTCCACGACAGCCAAGCCCGGCAGCACCGTCACGCCGCCCACGACCGTCGTCACCACCACCACCAAGGCGCCCGCGACCACGACCACGCGCCCCCCGACCACCACGACGGCGTCCGGCCCCGGCCAAACCAAGTACGGCCAGTGCGGAGGTAGCGGCTACTCGGGCCCGACGTCGTGCGCTGGCAGCACCTGCTCCGCTATCAATGAGTGGTGTAAGTGATGAAGAAAATCCCCGTCCCCGACACTGCATTACCACCAGCTGCTGACATTAGCTTCATCTCGTAGACCACCAATGCCTGTAAGAAGGCAGACGACCTTAGTGGCGCCGGGGTGCGGCACCGTAGTTGGAAAGGCTGGCGCCGATTGAGAGGGTCGGTGTATAAGTAGGATACATACGGCCCGATGGAGGAAGGGTGGTGAAGAGCATCACAAGTAAATGCGTACACATTCCGGGTCCATCAATCGGCGCATATTCAGACATAGGTTGGGGTATTAATTGATCCCGTCTATCATTTGCTCTTCCTTCTGTTCTCTGTGTCTACCTCCGCCCTGGTATTACCTGTTTTCACCCTTTGGTCACGCCGAGGGGGCCCCCGTAGCGAATGTTCCGATATGTACAAAAACGTATGTGCACGAAGCCTGAAACACTCAAATCCTCTTTCCTCCCCTGCCCTCTTTCATTACATCCCCCCCCCCTTCCTCCGTCTTACACGCCCGAGTCCTCCTGGACGAGGGCGACGGCGTCGGCGTAGTCCTGCCAGGCGTCGCAGTTGTCCTGGACGGCGGCGGCGTCGACGGTGGCGGGGATCTCGGACATGCGCTCGACGAGCTGGAGGGCGAAGCCCTGCGACGTGTGCCAGCCGATGTGGCAGTGCAGCAGCCAGACGCCCGGGTTGTCGGTGACGAAGCCGAGGACGAGGTAGCCGGCGGCCGGCAGCATGGCCACGTCGCGCCGGATCGGGTTGTCCAGCTTGAGCGTCACGTTGTCGGCGTCGAAGACAGCGTCGGCCGCCTGCGCCAGCACGAAGAAGTCGTGCCCGTGCAGGTGGATCGGGTGAGGCTGGTGCGGGAAGAAAGGGGGGCGTCAGTGGCGAAATAGGGGGAGGCGGGGAATACCAAAGGGGTGAATCGAAAACGGGGAGGGTAGGCTTACGAGCTCAATCTCCGACTTGATGACAAAGTAGACCATGGACTCTTGTTCGCTCAGCGCCACCACGTTCTCCGACGCCTTGAAGACCGAGTTGTCGGTGATGGCCTGCAGCAGGGCTGGAAGAAACACGAGGGTGTCAGCGGCAACGGCATTCAACACCAGCCCTCCCAGGGCCGGTCGGTCCGGTGAAACTTACTCGGGGCGCTCCAGTCGGACAGGAAGGACTCGTTGTTGACGGTCCACTGGAAGAGGCCGGTGACGTCGGACAGGGCGGCGCCGATGTCGAAGGTCTCGGTGGTGGCGGGGCCGGCGACATCGACGGGCACGACGGGCACGAGGCGGTCGAGGGGCTCGTCGAGGCAGTCGTGCACGAAGGCGTGGGCCGTGGTGTTGGGGAGAACGCGCGAGGCCGCGTCGTAGCGCACGATGCCGCGCACATTGTCGGCCATGGGGTTCTGGGCGCTGCAGGCCGTGTCGGGGCTGGCGCGCATCCAGAAGTCGGTAGCCCCCCCGCTGGTGTCGGCGTCGGCCGCGATGACCACGTCGTACCGCTGCCCGATGGCGATGCTCAGCACGTCTGTCTCGTACGGCACCACGGGCACCAGGTCGGCCGCCATGACGGTCAGGCGGTGGCCGTCGATGCTGAACTTGAAGTGCGTGTCGAGCGCCGCGTTGACAAGGCGCAGGCGGTGGCGGCGGCCCGGCGTGAAGACGGTCTCGAAGCGCCGGCCGGCGCTGTCGTCGTCGCCCGAGACGTTGGTGCCGTTGATGAGGCCGTTGTCGGCGTCGGGCGGAATGCCGGCGGCGGCGAGCGGCCACAGTTCGTCGGTTGTCTGGTGGTACCAGTCGTTAAGGAATAGCACGCCCTGGTCGTCGTCGAAGGGTGAGGCAGCGGGGCCGTTGACGACGATACCACCGAGCACGCCGTTCCAGGCCTGTAGCGCGAAGTGACTGTGGTACCAGGTATGACCGTACTGCGTGGCGCGCCAGCGGTAAGTGGTGCGACCGCCGGGGGCCAGGGGGCACTGCGTGATAGAGGCGACGCCGTCCTGCTGTGCTGCGGCGCGCTGGTGCAGGCCGTGCCAGTGGATGCTCGTGCCGTTGTCCGTCAGCCCGTTGGTGACGTGGACGACGACCTCATCACCCCAGTCGGCGAAGATGGTCGGCCCCGGGAACGAGCCGTTGACTGTCAGCACGACGCGCTCTACGCCGTCGACGCGCGCCGTGCCGTTGACCAGCTCCCACCAGTACTCGCGCACCACGCCCGTCTCGGGCGTCGTCTCGTACCAGTTGGTTGACAGCGAGTGCGCCCCCCAGCACTCGGGGCTCGCCGCCGAGTCGAATTGGCACAATTCCGGCTCCGTCTTCTTAGGCGCCTTGCACGTCGACGCCCGCCGCTTGCGCAGGGGTAGGGACCGTCCTGGTGATGACGACGACGCCAACGCCGCCGACGAAGGCGACGGCGCTGCGCCCACGCCCAGCCCTAGCGACACCAATGCCCCTCCCGCGGACAGGAATACCGTAGTCGACCGCATCGTCCGTCGTGATCTTGCTTTGGTGATGCGAGAGAGGGATGAGGGGGAAAGAGGGACTCGAGCAACCGGGGAGAGAGAGGCCCTTCTATCTTGACAGCGGCACTCGCGTCTCTTGAAATGGGCATTCCTCCCATGGAGTGTTGGGAAGCTCGACACTGCTCGTGCCTAGACGGCCTGTCACCACGGCGAGTCTGTCCCCGGGGATCCCTCACTCCCATCACCCGCATCATGCTGGGGATGTAGGGCAGAAGTCAATTGGGGCCAGAGTTGGACGAGTTGCAGACGGTATGCGGCGGTAGTTCGGCAGGCCCAAGGAAGCGGTGTTCATGTCCGCGGGCCGTTGTCGCCTTTCTCGCCCCTCGTCCCTTCACGCATGGCAGTTGCGCACCAGGGGAATCCATTGCGGCGTAAACAGGGCCGGCGTTCTGCATACTTGCCATGGAAATCTACAACTACCGACAAGGTCCGGGGCGGAGTTGGATGCCCGGGAAGTAGAAGCCAGGGAACCAGTGGGGAATCACTTATTCGCCCGTCGGCCCTGATCTAATCCAAGGGACGGGGGATGCCAAACCACACCAAAGGTCGGGTGACAATCAGCCCAGAGCGCCATCCAGATCAAAGCTTTGAATATGAGCAGAGTTCGGGCTCCCGGGCCGTGTTCAGCCGCAACGAGCACAACAGCCGCTCGCTGCACCAACAGGGGCTAACAGGGGCACGCCTGGGACGGACATCCGGCACCCCCCTCTCATACCCTTGCCGGGATGGTGCATCGCGAAAGGGCATGTTCCCAACACACAACAGGCTATGCTCGGAACCATTCCGCAATGGAGAAAGCGTATCAAGTGAAGGCGAGGTAGTGAGTGACTCTGACGAGTTTGAGTGAGCAGTTGTTTAATCGGTAACTCAGCTTACCGTAATGTCGTCGTCGAGCGGGCCGGCGCAGAGGGGGAACATTGCTGCAAGTAATGCACTGCAGGAGCAAGAGCTCCTTCACCTAGCCTTCCATTCACATGAGCCAGGCCATCGCACGGCATCTCATCCGAACGACTGATGGGCTTGAGGGCGTCGAGGGGAGGCCTGAGGACTGGGGGCCCTGGTGGTCTCATCGGATCGGCGGCGAGAGTTAAGGTTCTCAACTGCTTTTATCCCGTGTATTTGGTAATAGATATTAGAGATCGGAAGATATATACGTGCATCGAGAGCTTGGCTCCTGCTCCCGGGATGGCAATGTATAGACAAAGAGAGGAAAAGAGATGGCCACATCGGTCCTCGGCAGCCTGGGCCACCGACGCCTCGTCGAGGGGACTGTGCCATCACGGCCAACGTTCCCCCTTCCGTCTCAAACCCTCTTTTCACCCACTCATGTGCTCGCGTTTGCTTGGGGCCAAGAGACACCCCCTGCTGCTGCTTCTGCTGCTGCTGCTGCTCCTCTACTGGAGCTTGGAGACGGGCCAGCTCTTGTCGGGCACGACGGCCTTGCCGTTGACGAGCTGGCCGTCGGTGTAGGCGGGCCAAGTGATGAGGCGGGCGGCGTAGTCAACGACAGAGAGGGTGGTGAAGCCCTCGACGAACTGGCCGCTCCAGCCGGCGCTGACGGTGAAGGCGCCGCAGGCGTTGCCCGTGGTGTCGGTCCGGCTCGCCTTCTTGCCGGGCGCCGCCTTGACGGTGAAGGCGCACGCCGTCGGCTTGGCCAGGTGCGTGTTGATGCCGAACTTCCACTCGCACGCCGTGTCGTCCTTGTTGCACGTGCGGACCAGCGACTCGATGGTCCAGTCTGGGATCGCCGCCTTCATCGACACGCTTTCGGGCGCCGGCGCCGCCAGGCCCGTGGCGGCCAGGGTAGCGGTCAGGAGGACGGCGAAGGGCTGCATGGTGGTGACGGTAGGGGTGGGATGGGCTGAGGAGCGGGATACAGACACGAAAATGACTGGATGTGCTTGCTAGATGTTGCTGCGGGTGCTGGCTGTATACTGAGAAGAGGATGAGACATTCGGATCCGGCGTTGAGGCTTTTATACACTGGCTCATCCTTCAGTCTGTTGCTGCCTCCGGCCTATGGCACCAAGATCGTAAGAGACGAGCCGTTCATCGTGAGATAGAAGGCCTCAGCCGTGGTCCTTCGAGCTCGTCTATGCGGCCCAGCTCGTGTTGGCCGGATCTCGTGACTGGAACTTGCATACAAGCACTCAATAGCCCAAGGGAGTGTTCGACGTTGTAGCGACCGTCGGCACGGAGTATCTTTTGCTAAGCTGGGGGCGATGGGGCGCGGTAGCACCAGTCAGTGGACTGACAAGCCTGACGTGCATACACGATGCTACCGTCTCCTCGTATTACCAGAGCGGCCCAATCGAACCTCTTCCCCCGCACGCGAAAATAGCCGGCCCAGCCGATTCTATAGGCCAGGAACGTGGAGAGCCAATTGGCCGCGCAGGGTCAGCCGTCAGCTCGGCGTCGGATGACCGGCCACACATTCGCCTCACGCTCGCCTCGCCGACATTGTGCTACCCAAGGAGCCAAGCTCGTATACTGCTCTCTTTGCCTTGCCACGTTCTTCAGACATCACCGTAGAAGCGCCAGGAGGTTTCGAACTCTTTGGACAACGGCTGCTTGAGCAGGAGGGCGCGGAGCATCTCAATGGGCATCATGTTAGCATGTAATATGGCATCGTGGAATTCCTTCTCCGGCCAGTGGCCTTGGCCGACGGCCTCGTCGCGCAAGCGCCACAACTGGAGGGCGCCAAGCAAGTAGCCGGCCTGGTAGAGCGGGCTGTAGTCGCCGTTGAAGCTGCGGCGCACCTCACCCTCGGCGGTGGCTCGCTCGTGGCCGACGCGGTCCACGAGCATGTCGATGCACTCGGCGGGCGTCAGCTGGCCCAGGTGGAAGCGCAGCGAGAAGACGATGCGCACACAACGGTGCATGCGCCAGAAGAGCGTGCCGACGCGGCCAGCCGCGCTGGTGAAGAAGTCGCCCCGCGTCCAGAGCAGCAGCTCCCAGTACAGCGCCCAGCCCTCAATGTAGAAGGGCGTGCCGAACAGGCGGCGGTACGGCCGGACCCGGTCCGCCACGAAGAGCTGCAGGTGGTGGCCGGGGATCATTTCGTGGAAGGCAGTGGCGCGGGCAAAGTGGCGGTTGTTGCCGCGCATCGACATCATCTTGTCGCCGTGCGCCATAGCCGCCGTGGGGTACGACACCTGCAGGTACGTGCCGCCCAGAAAGAAGGGCGAGACTTTCTGCTGCGCCGGTGGGATCATGTACATGCGCATAGCCTCTTCGGCGACGCGTGGCACCGTAACGAGGCCAGCTTCCCGGACGTACGCTGCGCCCTCGTCGACCAGCGCCTTGATGAAGCGCGGTTGCGCGCCCGGCGCCTCCACGAGCCCCTTAACGTGTTCAAGCGCGTCGCGCCAAGCGTCGCCGAAGCCCAGCTCCCGGCTGGCCTTGACCATCTCGCCCTCGCACCACCGGTATTCCGTCTCGGCGATTCGGAGCAGCTCCTCGGGCGTGTAGGGGATCATCTCGGCCTGCAACTCGGCCTCCAGCCCCGCGCGGCCGATGGGTTCGCCTACAATGGCGTCGGCGTCGCCGGGCGCGACCCCCGCCAATGCCTCGCGGAGAAAGGCCGGCAGGGCGGCCAGCGCGGCATCCAGCGCTGCGAAGGGCGCGCGCACCCACCAGTCGAACAGGGGATCGTAGCCATGGTAGAAATCGTACATCTCGCGCACATGGCCGCGAAGCTGTTCCACGGCGCGTGCGGCGCGGTAGCCGGCCGCCGGCGCGTACCGGCCAGGCGGGGACTTTTCCACCGTCCGCCGACACTCTTGTATGGTGCCGACCAGCTTGTCGAAGCTTGTCGCCACGGCCTGAGGCTCGATGGCGTCGACACGCATGCGGGCCTCGACCCAAGCGGTCAGCGGGTCGGCGAAGGGCCGCACGAAGGGCGCGTAGGCGGCGTCGCGCGCGGCATCGAGCTCGAGTGTGCGCAGGGCCCGGCGCAGGTGGTTCTGCAACAGCAGGTAGTCGACGCGGGCCTCTTGGTCGTACGCTTCAAAGTCTTGCTCCCCCAGCACCGCCAGCTCCGCCTCGTAGAAGGCCTGGAAACGTTCGCGCCGCGCGTCCGAGCCCTCGATCTTGTAGAAGGCCTGCAGTGACGCCAGGTCGGCCTGAATACGCACAATACGGTCGGCGATGGATTCTTCGGCTTGCGCAGGTGTCGGTGCCGCCGAAGGGGCATCGGAGGGGCGGTCGAGCGTGATCCAGCCTTCGTCGGACTCCGGCGCTGGACGGTGGGTGAGGCACTGCGCATCACGCGAGGCGGCATCGGCTCTCTCGGGCATTCGGTCGGTCGCTTCGCCTGGGGGGAAACTCGGTGGCTGCGACATGGCTGCGGTGGTAGGCATGGTTGGTATGGCCTCGCGAAGGTAGGAACTTGACGAACCCAGCTTGACCATCGAACTGATTAACGAACTATGCCAGGGAGGGGCATCGTCGTCTCTCAATAACATCCAGAACCAGAGGAAGCGGTCAACGACGTACCAGCGCGTCGGATAGGCGACTGCCGATCGCACAGAAGGCGGGGTTGAACGTCGCAGCGTCATCCCGGACCTCCTCCTCCTCCTCTTGACCTGCCGATTCGAGCCATGGCGTTGTTGCGATTGATCAGTCGGAGGCCCGAACAGAGATTAAGCGTCTGGCGTGGTTGTTAAATGCGCCCTTGTCGGAGAGCCGATGATGGAAGGAAGACGAACTGGCTCAATTGCGTCTGACAATGGATCAGTACGAGAAGCCCCAAGATTGAGGACCCCTGCTGAAGGTACTGAATAGCCCGGTGTAATACACACGGAAACACACGTGCATACCATCTGTCCAATGTCCTTACATCACGCCCCCGTTGCTCTAGTGACACCGCTTCGAAAGAACGAGCGCATACGAGCCATATCTCTACCTTTGTGTTGTTTCCATTTCTGCGAACTAATAGCATGACCAGCTCGGACTCCTAGGAGAGTCGTCGTTCTTCCACCCACATTCAAACTTGGCTACCATCCTCGTTGCAATGGAGGCTCAACCGCAGATTCCTGACCGGCAGGCTTTGGACCCGAATCATCACTTTCCGAGGGAAACTTCAACAACCTCGCTCCATCGGCGTCTACTCCTACTAGCCTCGGCTATCCACGATCCGCTATAACCTCGAAGCCCTTCGTTACCAACCCTGCCACCACCTTAACTGAAGTATCTAGCTCTTCCAGCCAGCTTCTAGATACACATGAGTCAGGCAGTGAGTTAGCTGGTTCCTGCAATGAATACCTCCATAAGCAACTCTCATTCAACAACTCGAGAGCGACACATCGTCACCCTCCTCGTCGACGCCCGGTTAGCTCAATCGGTAGAGCGTGAGACTCTTACTGCTTCCCAGCAATCTCAAGGTTGCGGGTTCGACCCCCGCATTGGGCTCAATTCCTGATGCGTTCCACCAAGTGGAACAACTCAACCTTCCTTTTTGCACCTCTTGACGCCCGCACGCTCTGTTCAGTTCCCTCCTGCTCCCTGCTGAGCCCGTAGCTTTTCCCATTCAGATTCCAGCATGCCGTAGTTGATGGCGTCGTGCCAAGCTCTGTTCAGCCATAGGCATTCTCGCGTCGTTCCCTCCTTGACGAACCCCATCCTCTCGTAGAGCCGCTGCGCTCTGTCGTTGTACCCCCAGCATGTTATGCCGACGCGGTGCATGCCGCCGAGTTGGAAGGCCCAGTCGAGAGCCCAGTCGATCGCCTCGGGTCCGTACCCGCCGCCCTGGTGGGAGTCAATGATGCTGATTCCGAGAGTCGTTTTTCGGTGGTGGTGGTTTTCTGGCGCCGCCGCCGTCAGCGTGAGGATCCCAATTGGCACCAGTGCAGCAGCTCCCGGCTCTGGGCGGGACCGGCCGGTCTCCTGTTCTTCTTTTTGAACTTTGGCGCCTGGGAGACAAATGACGACCGAAAGTCCCTTTTTCCGCAGCTGGTCGAATATCGCGTCCGACATGGACCTCGATTGTGGTCGCAACGCCTCCGAGTACCCCAGGGCAAATCCAACGGGGTCTCCGGCGATGGCCTCGTGTACGAAGGCGCGGTCAGCATTACTGTCCTCCAACGCCCGAAATATGAGCCGTTCTGAACTCCATGCGTTGCGCATACAGTCTTGGATACACTGGGTGTTTGACATGGTCGAGCTTGGTTCTGATGGAAAGTCCGGTAAATGCGCAGCGATGGCGAGGCCTGGGGGGATGCTTTCGAGTAAATCTTGGAAAGACACGAGACTGTCATTCTCCCACAGGAACCAGTACTTAACGGCCCTATGGCAACAAGGCGATTGACTGATGGCTGATCAATCATTGGTGCCCGCCCATCGCAGTATCCGTCGCCGTCTTACACGTATGGGGCGTCAGCGGCAGTCCCGCCGTGGGCTTCGGGCACCCACTGCAACGGCGGAAGGGCGGTGGTTTGCTTTGGAGCCACTCACTCGACAAGGCACTGGGAAAGACAGAATAGGCAGGCCATTGAATCAAGCGTCTTCCACATCGCGCCAGTACCTGCTTGCCGACCAACCCTTCATCCTAGTATTAGGTCCACCGGCTCCTTCATCTCATCCCAGACGTCCGCGAGAACTCGTCCGCTCGCCCGACGTTCCGCAACACCGTTCCCTTCGCGCGCGATACACAGCACAAAGTAACAATTCGCTTTGACACGCTCCGCACGCTTCGCACGCCTGCCCGTGTTCGATGTAGTCGAAATAGGGCCGTCTTTTGCCGCGTGATGAACCAACATGACTGACCACCCCTTAGCAACCGCGACCAGCTCAATTTTGTCACTGGCAACGAATTCATCCCGATCTGACTCCAAGTGGAGTTTTAGATATCCTCCAAAGCGCCCATGAGAGGACCACAGCTCCACGTCTCCATCGCTTGTCCACTCCAAGGGGGGATTCCACGGCACAGGTGGTATCGTGAGCGGCCTTGCAGCCAAATACGCCCGAGTGGTCCTTGCGAACAGGAAAGGCAGTTGCTTGACCGACTGAAGAGATTCTGCCCCGGTTGGAACAGGAATAGGATACCTGAACAGAGGGCGATGAGCTGCATTGGGCTTGCCGCCACCTCTGCGAACGTACTTCGTGCCACGCCTTGCCCACCCATTAGGGGTCGGACTTGTCTCCGTCTGGAAAGCTGTCTTCCAATGGTACCACGTGCATTTGATGCGTCGGCTGCTTGTTGCCGATGTCGGTGGCAATGGGGAGTCCATGGCAAACCATTCAGCCACGGGCTCCGTAAACCCGTTCATTTGTCGGAATACTTCGAACTCATCATCTGCCGGAAAGTTTACCCACCCGCTCCAGCCCATCCAAGACCAGCTTGGGAGGTAGCCATTCTCGGACTTGCCGTCAGCTCCTCGTCTTGTAAACCCCAGAGGCCCACGCACCGCGCTCCAGGCCAAAGCGACCTCGAAAAACGTCTCTGGATGTCCGTAATTCATGGGTCCCAGGAGTACCTTTCGTAGGTGGTTTTGTACTCCTAAGAACGACCTCAACATATCGCCCGGGTGAGTGCATTGTCGGCCGATGAAGTCTCTTGCGATATCCTGGAGCACTGAAATGCTTGGCTCCCGTTTCCCTAGCCAGCTCGCACGGGGAATATCGCTTTGTGAGGGATGGCTTGGAAGTGTCTCTTCCTGTCTTTTGCAGGAAGAGCAAGACCAACGAATTCGGCCGGTGGAGTCAAAAATTAGTCGCCTCCTGGAGAATATCGACTCCTGAAACGTCCAGGCACGTGTTTGGTATGTCGACTTCACAGGGCTTAGGGAGGAGTAGAGTCGGATATCGGGCGCAAGGTCCAACGTGATCTGTCGAGCCCACCGAGGTGAGGAGACGCGTTCAATTCCTCGCAGGCCATGATTGGCGTCATGGCCGGCTTCAGCCACTAAGCAAAGAGCTGAATGAGCGTATATCAAATGCATTGCATGCAGGTTCCTCTGGAAGGTGCTTTCAATATCCTGAACAATGCAGAGACTGTCGACCCATAGATAGCGTCCACCCAGGAGTCTGGTAAGTTTCATGGCGTCTCGAACTGTCCACGGTATGTTTTTAGCATGGTCGGGATGCAGCGAATCTTGTCGTTTCAGTCCTTCAATATTGTTGGCATTGGTCTTGAGACAGTCAACATTGCCCCATACGTAGGAGAGGGTGAAATATACGGGTTTCGTGCCCGGGTCGACTGGCACGAGGCATTCCTCTTCGGTGTCTATAAGCCAGTCGGGAAGACTCTTGGCTCCAAGGTCGACTTGCACTCGAAATGGTTTCTCGCATCTGGCCCCATGCCAGTTGATGCAACTTTCGTACCAGGCTCGCGCCAATGGAAGATCAATCCAAGCAGAATTGAGTAGTATCTCGTGGGGTTCGCCGAAACTTGTCCAGTTTGTGTGGCAAGGGGAAGAGTGCCAATGCTCTGAGTTTTCCTCCTCGAAGTCGAGCCCAGGCGGGAGCCCATCTCTTTCCGCGTCGATGTGGACATGGATATGATCTGATGCATTGGGGCAATTCTCGTCTTCCCACAATGTCTCAATGAATGCGGCATGAGGACAGTCCATGGCGGTAATATCGGAAAGAAAACCAAGCCTACGCCGTGACCCCACTTCGATAGCCTGTCGAATCATCCAGCAGACTTTACAGTCCTCTTGAGGCAATGTTGGTGACATGATGAGCATGAGGGCGGAATCGACACAAGGGGTTGGGGGATTGGAAGCAAGGGTCAGGGCACAGTGTCTAGCAGTCGGTGAGCTGTCGAAGGAGATGGTAAACTCATTTTCCAGAGCAGAAAAACCTTCTCGGGCGTGGGGAGCGCATTTCATCAGAAGTCAGACTGTCAGCATGCATGGCCAAAGGAGGGGTGGGCCTTCGCTCTCACAAGAAGGGAATCATCTATTGGGCAGAACGTGAGAGCGAGGGGGGCTGAGTCGGGCGTGTGCTACCACCAAAGCACAGCTGAGCGAAGGCGACTTCCCAAGGGCAGGAAAAACCCAGGAAGTTTTCCCGTGAGAGTGACACACACAAACATGCGCATGACATGTCTGGGAGCTCCCCCAACTCACCACTTGTCAAGTGGTACGCACACACCTATAGGTATATGTATCCAGCAGGGGTATCGTTAAGGACGGAGATCAGGTGGTAGACCATGCCAAATGCCACCGCATATTTCCCAGATCTCAAACGACATCACCCGAGTTCCTGCATAGGTAGGTACGCAGCGGCAATGTTCCTAGTAGTACAGCCTCATCGGTACTGCTCACATCAACCCCACAAGAGCTTCTTAACAGCCTCGATCCCGCTTCAGAGCATATTCCCATCGGGGAGGGTTCTTTTCAAGGAAGTTTGCTGGTATTTACGTATATTGAATCAAAGAAGTAGGAAAAATACCATACCATCTCCTTTCATGCCTAGTTGTGTGACTTTCGCCTCGATCGTTGAACATTATGTCAATTTATCTACCTCTGCGCTCCGATGGCTTTGTCCGGCTCCCTGTGCTGAAATCCTCGCTTGATATTTGCGTAGGGCTATCAGGCTTGCTTCTTTTGATTTCCATCAAAGTGTATCGGGGATCTGATCAATTGCCACACTGCCCATGCTACGCATGGGATAGCCCTGGAAAGCCTGGTACGATCTCTCTTGGTAAAAACTAACACCGTACTACCGCGCATCTACAAGCTGCTATGAAACGCACCAGAGACATCTCAAGGCCTCCGAGTGTAACCGTGGATGCACTCTGCATGAATTAAGAAATTGGATAAGAATGGCAAGAATAGGTTGCTTTAATAGGTCACGGTATATGCTACCGTCCGAAATTCTTCGGAAGTAAGGATTCGAACACGCCGTTGATATAGCGGTTGACATAGCTTAGCTGTCCCCAGCCGTATCTTCGCTGGACGCTTACTAACGTTGACATGGGATGTCGCGGGAGGTGACCAAGTAGTTGCAGAAGTCAAAGGAAACCAAGCCGGGAATAATATCCTGGACTTTTATGGTTCAAGCACTTTGACTATTCCAAGAGTTGCTGCTTTCCAACGACCTATTTTTGGGTTCAGTGCGTTCGTTCCCGGATTCGCTGGAGTCATCTCTCCAACATGATCTTGTCAAAGGGCCTTAAGGTCTGGGGAAGACAAGCGGCTACGAACCGTTCAGTTTCAGACATTCGGGGAATGGGTAACGGCTCGGAGAAACTCGAAATTCATGGGGCTATTGCTGCAGCTCTGCCCTCCAGTACTCATATGTATGTACGTATAAGGATGGGGGTTTTAGGCGCTGTAGTGCCGCTACGGACCCCTACTGATTAGAATGGCGGCCCCTTAGCCCACGAACGGGGTCGTCCCCTGCATCAAGTGCTACTATGTAAGTATGTAGTCCGGGTGGTGCTGGAGCGGCTGCACGAAAAATGCACTTTACATGGCGGGGGCTGGCAGTCCAGCCACACAGGCACGCACTGCATATGGGAGGCCCCTAGTCAACTTGGTTCCGGAATGAAGCTGCGACCTAATGCATGCACGGCAAGGGAAGTAAGTGCCTTTCGCGATGGGATCCCATGGGCGCGAAGACAGAAGTTCACTCTCGAAAGGACCCTTAGCAGTGTGCACATGAACCACTGGGACCGGCAGCTTCTAATCGACGGGATGGGATGCTGGACGCGCGGCGGCAAGTGCAAATAATCGGTACCTCTCTGGCGAGTCTGGAAGCTTGAGGAATGACTTCACACCCCCACATTTTCAGGTGACATCAGTGCCTGCCTCCTTCACCCATCACACAGCTCACTCAAATTTTGAGGTCTCATCGCCGGGGAACAGTTCACTCGAGTACTCAGGTTCTGCAATCTTTTTCTGGCGTGACAGGAACTCGATCGAACCTGTCAGTCACCGGGAGCGCTACTGCGATGGGTATGAACGACGCACATTCCAGAGACGTGTCGCTGGCCGACAAGACCATGGATCCCCTGGTGTGGCTGCCGACCGAGCTCGTGCTGCGCATCGTCGACTTTGTCGACCTGGCGGGCGCCGCCCACCTGACCCAGACGTCGCGCGCCTGGCACAACTTCATTGACGGCCCGCACCAAGAGCTCATCTACTCGTCGCCGTCAAAGCTGGCCCTGCCGCCCTCGACGCCCCGCCCGCCGCCCCACGCGCGCAGCGACGCCGACCGCTTCGCCTTCCTGGACCGGAAGGCCTCGTTCGCCAAGTTCTTCGAGGGCATCACCTCGTGGAAGGACCTCTGCCGGCGCGAGCTGCTGCTGCGCCGGAATTGGCAGGGCCGGGCCCCCGAAGCCGCCGTTGGCAAGCTGGCCAGTTCGCCCCTGGCCCCCGTCGCCCGCGCGAGCACTATCCAGGTCGGGCTCAGCCCCGTCTGGCGCTTCAAGGCCGACTGGAAGCGCCGCTTCATCGTTTCCACCTCGCAAACCGGTGGTCTTATCGTCACCGACATGGACTTGGGCGTCACCCTGTGGCAGCTGCCGCCCACCGCTGTCCGCCCTTACGCTCACCTTGAGTATGACATGGAGAAGGGTGTGGCTGTCTTCGACCGCATGGGCAACGCTGTCGAAGTATGGAAGGTTGTGGCTGATGACGAAGCGGACACGCCCGAAGGCGAATCCAAGAGGGGCGTCTTCCGCCAGGTCGCCGTGCTCAATCACGACTGCGAGACCCGCGGTTACCAACTCTCCTACGATACCCTCTGCATCGTGTCGTCTCAGGGCCAGGGCTTCGTCTACGACATGACCAAGGAGCCACCCACCCTCAGGACTCATGTCAAGATGGACGACGGCGCTATCGGCCACCTCGACCAGTGCGAGGACTGCGTCATGTACTCGCTGGGCACCAACGGCTATCACGTGCATGACAAGGAAAGCGGCGAGTTCCTCGGCAAGATCGACCCGAGGCTGTGCGAGAATACCTACTATCTCAAACATCCGCCCACCGAGGAGACAGACATCTTCTCTATGGTCGGGCAGAGATACGATCAGCCTCCCTGGCCGCCCGAGGCCCCACGCAATGACCGACTGCTTCCCTTGGAGCTCCAAAAGGGATCGAACCCTGACTTCGAGGTGGAAGTGCCCCTCGAGGAGGACGAGTGGGGAGCTGGAATGCTTTGTGGGGAATTCATGGTCGGCATTTCAAAAGGCGGCCGTGTCTTCATTGCTTCCAACTGGCGGTCCCTGCTGGGCAAGACTCCCGACAAGCAAGCGTATTCTACCTGCACTGCCCTGATTGAGACCGAAGATGACGGCTCCACATTCGACCTCGGCGGGTGGCTGTCCATCCGCGATCGCCGCATCCTTTTCGAAGTTAATGAGCGCGTCTACATCTTCTGCGTACCGGACCCCGCCGACAGTCCCTTGCCCCAGACGGGCGCCTCCCAGCTGCCCATTTATGCCACCCCGCAGAGCTCTGCCCCCCAGCTGAGCGTTCCTGTATCCTTCATGGCCATGTGGGACGACTGTCTCATGTTCACATTTGCCACTCTGGGCGTGCAGAGGGACGGGGACCAGGAGGGAGAAGACGGCCAGGCAATCCGGCTAAGAGCGTTCCCCACGAAAGCAATCAGGATCTTGAGCTTAGCCCCTAGCCTCGACAATCTGAATTACTAGACGCCTGTTCCCATGACACTCGCCGCCCAATGCACAGCAACTGCTATACTCGTTATGCCGGATGACGCAGCTGGAGCCTCTGTCGCATTGTGAGGACCGCTCGCAAGCCTCTGCTGAGGTGGCCATCGACCAATGGTATCCCCAGGATTACACTCCCTCTGAGGTTATACGACTTTAACAGTCCTAGAAGGACCTCAACCCACAGAAACTACCAGGATGACTCGACTGATGGCCCGGGGGAGAGGCTGGCGATTCGACTGAGGCCCTAGCGCGAGAAGGCTCGTCTGGGCGCCGTGGCCACTTCAATTCTCATTTAATGAGGTTCCTATATGCATTTTGTTACCTCGTGGACTACGAGATGAAGCTGGTGGGCTTTATCGCCGACATTTCACAGGTCCGTCTCCCTGCGGTTCGACCACGGAGTACTCTAAACAAGCCACCTAAATGCGATTCGCGGGGTTTGTTGCTATGCCCGCGTCAGGCCACAAGCGGACAGACAGGCATATATGGCTGGGTAAGCCTGCATGAAGTTCATTTTAGGCTGAATAAGGTGAAGGTCGGCGGCATGGTAGTAAAGAAACGCGCTGCTCGAGGTGCTTGCCCTTGTACAATAGACACACTTTGCCACCACTTTTGCGCAGTCCACCGAAGCCTTGCTACTATGTCGACAGCTCTCGAAAGCCAAGCATCGTCCGAGGCTGGCATCCTCAGCGTCTTCCGGCGTCAGGCGACCCGCCCCAAGCCCCTGCCCGCCGACATCGAGCTCTCCGACCAGGTCGCCGTAGTCACCGGCAGCAATGCCGGACTGGGGTTCGAGGCCTCGCACCAGCTGCTACGGCTCGGGCTCTCTCACCTGGTCATGGGCGTGCGGTCGCAAACCCGCGGTGATCAAGCGGCGCTGCACCTCCGCCAGGAATTTCCCGCCGCGACCGTGTCCGTTTGGCTGCTGGATATGGAATCGACCGACTCTGTCCGCAGCTTTGCTGTCCGATGTGGCACCCTGCCGCGCCTCGACATTGTGATTCTGAACGCGGGTGGCATGCCCCCGTCATACACGACCGTGGCCGACTCTGAGCGCGAGGTCACGATTCAAACGAATTATCTTTCGACCGTGTTGCTTTCCATCCTGCTCCTCCCGGTGCTCCGATCGCAGGCGCACAACGAGCAGAGAAAGACGACGAGGCCGCCCGTGCTCTCGGTGGTGGGATCGGACATGATGTACGTCTCCGACTTCGACATGGCAGCCGATCCTGTGCTGCCGCGGCTGAACGATGCGGCGACGTATTCGCAGCCCCTCTGGTACGGCACCTCCAAATTGTTACTCATGATGGCCATCTGGAAGCTGGCGGAGAGGGTCAAGGCCGACGAGGTGCTCATGCACGTGGTGAATCCGGGGATGACGAAGGGAACGGCCTTCTTCGATGAGCATTCCATCTTCGATCGCATGAAAGTGTGGTGTATCTGGCACATTGCCGGGGCGCGGCAGTTGGATACCGCCGCCACCATCTACGTCGACGCTGTGGCCGTCCGGGGAGCAGAGAGTCATGGCTCGTTTTTGAGCGACTGGGCCATCAAGCCGTAGGTTGCCATGCGCGCTTTTCTTAGCAGGCGAGCCGGTGGGGGTTTGTACTGACTTGAACAGATACCCTGCGAGTTTCTACATCGAAACCGGAAGGGCGTTCGGAGAGCGTCTCTGGGACGAGACCATGGAGGTACTGGGTCCATTGGGCGCAGCCAGCGCTCTTGCGGAACTGAAGACGGCGTAGTTTGAGACGACGACGTTTTGACCCCACGGGGCACGGAGACCATCAACTCGACTCTATGGAGTGGCTGGCCTCCTCCACGCTGCACTCTGGCCGTAGGCTGGAAGGCTACAGTACCTCCTTTGGCGGAGTAACGAAGTGTTCAAGGCGATCTAATGTAGTTTTGCCTGTGTTGTACTGGATGAGCTGAAGACGGCATGATGGGCATTGGCTAACGCAAGGGAGGCGTTGGTGCGAAGATGGGAAACCACCTGTCTGGCGGAGGGGTGTGCCTACAGGGGCTTGGCGGTGGTTGCCTAGCGGGCATTGTCACTGGAGCAAAAGCCTCCCCCGCCTGACTGGGGGCCAAGGCTCCGGGTTTAGGGGGTACTTCGCCACCCGCACGAGAGAACTGGACAGGCAGGCACAGGTGAGCCAGAGCTGGCTCACACACGACACTGTCCTCTGGCTGTCACGACACCACCAAGGGGCAAAGTAATTGAAGTGTTCTAATCATCAATGTGACTACATAGTTTTCTACCTCTTTGTAATTGTGCCCGTCATTACTCCGTAGTTCATGGCCCGACCAAGCATCGTAAAGAGCTTGTACTATCCATTTCACCGAGTCTGACATCCCACCGTCCCAGCCAGACACCACCTCCATCTATCACCTCCTAGCCCGACGGTGATGCGGCACCAGGGTGCGACCAGCGGTTGAGTATTCATCCCCGCAAAGTGTGCTGCGGAGGCCTAAGGCGGTTGAGGTTTGGGAGACCAGCATGGAAACATAGAGGGGATTATAGGCCTAGTATTTGGCGGACGCGATGGCGCCTAAGTGCTAGCTGGACCAGAATACAAAGTCCCCTCCAATGGGATTGACTTCATCTATTGCCCCCGCCATGGCTGTTTCCCGCAGCGACAGTGCCAGGCAGTGCAATGGCCTCCGCCTAAGGAATCAACCTTGCCGCAGCAGAAAACCCGGGACAGAAATGACAAGGGACCTCAGACAAGCCACATCGAGATGCGCTTATAAAAAGTACCTTTAATGTCCTCATGCTCAAGCTCGGCCTGAATATAGCTGCTGGCATTAAGGAGCCCGAATCACCTGCACCTAAAGCCGACCATCAGGCAACCAGCCCTAGTACAACTCGCCCGTAAACCCTCGTCCCCACTCCCCTGCAAAACGAAAACGGCGCGCTACCTCTTTGACCGCCGGCCGTCGCCCCCACGAGATGGACAGGAACCCGCCCGGCGCGTCGGTCGTGTTCATCGCAGGCTACGCGGACCTGACGGAGGAGGAGTTCGCCGCTCACTACCGACCCCGCCTCGATGAGCATCTCGCGGGCGTCCAGCGGAACCCCCTCATCTTTGTCCTCCAGAATGCGCCGGGCGCCGCCATCATGGCCGCCCGCTACCTCCGCGACAAGGGCGCACCAGCCCATGACGTCCACGTCTACCGCTGCCAGCATGGCAGCAGCTCCCATGGGCGCAGCATCACTGCCGAGGAAAAGGATCATGTATTTGCAGGCTGCACCGTCATCGACATTGCGGGTGGGCCCACTACCCGGGACGACGCCATCCTCGCTATGGTACAAGAAAAGAAAGCAGGCATCCTTATCTGGCTGCGGGAGGCGGACCAATTCCATCGCCTCAGTGCGGGCGACGTCCTGGATTCACGATTCAGCGGGCCCCGGGAGCTGGTTCGCAGGCTAAAGGTTCCGGGCATTGAGCAAGCAATGGCTATGTTTGACGAGCTGGCTTGATGACTGGGACCGCATGTCTAGGCGGATGGTTTGCGGCTTGCTCACATCCCTGTAACAACCAACACCCATGAGTTTTCCCCGGCCTGATCCTTTGCTCTTCTTCAATATACACTGCGAAGGGCGTTTTGGCAAGTTGGTATCAGGCTCCCCTACGCCATGAAGTCTCCATGCCATGGTACCGTGAGCTCATACCTCTCGTTCCCCTTCAAGGCCATGGTCACCTCCCCCAGGACAAATGTTCCCGAGGTGGTCAAAGGCGCCTGGATGACCACGCGAACTTTCGTCCCCTCCAAGGACCACGCGACCACCACGGGGCCATCCACTCCTTGAACCCGGGCCTTGGCCTGCTTCAGCCCCATCCGTAGGCCGGCCTCGGGCTTCACGACCCAGCTCCGGTAGCCAAAGCCTGCGGGCCCGGGTGCCGTCTGGAGGCCCGCGGCCCATTCGGTCAGGACGTAGGTCGGCGCGCCGCCCCAGGGGTGGGCCAGACTGGTGAACGCCTTCAATCCGGGCTGGCCGTCTGGCGTGGCATATTCCCAGCTCGCACCGGAGCTGGTGGCCGGGTTCGTTACCATGACGCCCCAGAGCGTCTTGATCAGCTCGTGGCCGGCCGAGCCGGCGCCCGCCTTGAAGAGTGCATCGAGGAGAAAGCCGTTCGTGTTGGGCGAAATCGTGGTGTCCGGGTCCTTGGAGTCAACTGCGGTTGAGTCTTTGTATCCGATGCCGAGCTTGAGTTTTTCGAGGGCGGCAATTGACCGCTCGGCCTGCTCCAAGGTAGCCACCCCAGACGTGATGCAGAACGCCAGTGCCGCCACAGTGAAATTGCCACCGTCACCGATTGCCGTGGAAAACACGCCCAGGTCACGGTTCCAGAGCCTTTTTTGGATACTGCTGACCAGGCCGTCCGCCACGGACGAGTATAGAGAGGCAGTGGCACTCTTCCCAATGGTCTCGGCCATCTCCGCAAACTCGCGGAACACCTGGACAGCCAAGCAGGCGGCCGAAGAAGTGGGACCGGTGGCGCCCGTGGCTAGGAATTCCGAAGTGAGATGGAGGAGGCCATCGGTTTCGTTGATCCGGGACATGACCCAGGCCAGCTGTCGCTCCCACCTGGGCCAGGTCGCCCTGAGAAAGTCGAGATCGTTGCTGTGGCGGATGTAGCCGTACATGGAGCTTGCACCGAGCAGCTGGTAGTCCTCGAGCCCTCCCGCGGGCCCCGCGTCCGCGCGCGGTGCGGGATCGTAGCCCATGGGGGTCTCGATGGAAAGCAATCCGTCGTCATTCTGCGTACCGAGCATGAAGTCGATGGTCCCCTTCGCCATATCTAACCGGGATGTGCTGGATCCCACCACGCGAGCGGTGTGGTAGAAGTCGCCCAGCCACACTAGTCGGTCCCTTTTCGGCCCATCCAAGCACACCGACTCGGTGTTGCTTCCGGTTCCAAACTCGGCAAGCACGTCGTCAGAAGTCAAGGAGTTGGCGTAGATGGGCGCGCCACTGCTTGTTTCGGTCACGTTGAGGTTCCGGACGTAGGCCATGTCGTCTTGCCAGGCACCCACCCCGAAGCTGCCCCGGAAGGAGACGGGAGCCCCTCCGGTATAGTAGTCCGACATTGACACGTTGAATATCTGCTGGCCATTGAGGGAGACTGAGAGGTGCCCGCTGGGAGACATCACGCTCTTCACTCGGTGCCATATGTTCTCAGACACTTGGGCAGGCACCGGGAAGGTGTCAATATACCACGATGGGAGTGTTGTCTGGTTGACAAAATCGAATCCATACGAAACCATGATCGAATTCGGTGGAGAGAGCGTTTTGTTGACGTTGATGAAGGTCGAGTGCTCGGGAAACTCACCCACGAGTTTCAACTGCAAAGAAGGCCCATAGCCGCCACTTGGATACGCCTAGCTTCGTGTCAGTGGATGAGAGTATGTTCGGCGTCTCGGAAGGACAAACCATCATCCACCATACACCACCCCTTTCTATCATTGCGTCGAACTCTAGAGTATAGTTGGCAAGCGCCATGCCGTGAGCCCATGCGGCCGGTTTCATGGACCTGAGTAACACCCCTTTGACTGGGTCGACCTCCCATATGGCTGGTTGCGTTCCCTTTTCGACACATCCCGTAGCTGCCGCGGTGGCGCCGAGGCCCCATACCTTGTTCAGAACTTCATCGTCGGATTGGAAGTGGGCGGGCAGCTTGTTGGGATTGTATAAGTCCACGGTGGCCTCGAAGCCAACACGGCTGAAGGCTACGTTGCCCTCAGACAGTAGCCGCATAGACTGCCACCTCTGGCCGCCTTGCACCAGAGGTGACGCGAAGTTCCCGGTCGTCGTAATGTTGAAAGTTTCGACTCGATAGGCGTTGGCGAGGGAGACTGCAAAGGGATACGGTCCATCCGCAAGGGGGAGGTTCAAATATTGGTAGGCTTCGCTATACTTGACCTCGACCTGGACAGGCTTGTCGAGCGACGAAACAGTGAACACCGGGATACCTGCTACCTCGGTTCTATAGTCTAGAGTTGCGATGGGCGAGCTGGTGTTCAGAACTATCACGTCGCCGTATACGCCTGTGTTCAGGCTGGTTTCCCGGCCCACATAGACGCCTTGCGGAAGAAAAACTGGTCGAAGGGCCAAACTGCGTGCCGATTTAGACACGAAATACCGGGCGTGGGTTTGGGTGGGGGAAGCAATCAAAGCTTGTAACTCACGGTGATGTTGACCTCAGCGTGGCAGCAGATACGGCGGAGTGGCACACCGCCAACACGAGGCCCCAAGTGGGCAGCAACCGAACGTCCACCTTCATTATGTCCCGATTGGCGTCGCTTGATGGTTTTCGGAAAAGACGAGTGCGACGAGCTCATTATTAACAGAACACCGGGACTCGGGTGTCGGTCTAGCTGTCCCCGAATACCTTGGTTTTGGCAAACTGCAAGGTATTTAATGGAGCCCCCCACCGCCCCGGACAATGATGTCTTGAGTCAGGGGCCTGTATCCTGCCCCCAGAATTCCGGGTTTGTGGGGGTGGGGGGGAAGCTGCCTTCATACTTAATACCCTGCCGCGGCTGGACCCTGCCCCAGCTTTTCCCCAACCTGCCAAGCTTTTACGTCCCGATCCCAGTCCTTTCTCGGCTACTCTAGCTACCCCTCACAATTTCCAGGTACTCCGCGTCTCTTCTATCTGCCGAGAACCAGTACTGTGTACGCCGCCTCAAAACGGTTCGCTTCACATACCTCGGTTGCCAGCGGCACCTCCGAATCACAGGAGTTATATATCGAACGCCAGGTGAGATAACACCGACGTGAAACTCTTGAAAGGAACTGTGGCACGGTGACCTATATACCTAGTTTGGTAAAGATGACAAGATACTGACGAGGAAAACTGAGCCACCGGGCTATGTAGCCTACCTACCGGCGGGTCGTTGCTCGGGTTGGTGAAAATGGATGATGTCTTGCTAGGGACTAAACCCGCCGGCACACAGGCATGATCCAAGTACTTGGTTGGCACGAAATGATTAGAGAAACGCTTTTGAATGCAGTGCTGTGCCCCACAGCCCATACCCCCGACACTAGCACTACGTTGGACCTATCGCCCCGGTCCCCCAAACTTTATGTCGACGTTGATTACATCCGGGAAGTCCTGCTTGGAAGATTTTTTCCTTGGTTTGAAGTGACTTCCCGTTCTGAATTTATGCGGAACTTTTCTGGGAATCCGGCCCCCTATAATGAACTTCTTAGAAATGGACAGCCTATAAAGCCTCAATTATAACTAGGACCCCTCTTATTCTTATGAGTTGACTAAACCCTATCTACATTACCCTTTATCGAATAAGACAGCCGAAGAGAACGAGAGGCTTCGCGGCGCGGTATATCTCTTCGAAACAGGGCAGCGCAATCCAAAGGGGACAATCTGCACCCAGTGGATTGAAACGCATGTGGACTAGGTGCCTCTTGTCCGAGTGCTCGCTCATTTCCGATGACGGCACTCGGTGCTCTTCATGTAAGGCACGCCCTTATAAGAAGCCTAGCTTCCAGCCGCAGGAAACCGCAGGGAGATTCCGCATGCACGCCATTACGATTGCAAGGTGTTAGTTCGAACGGATCAATACAAATTGCGACGCCGAAGTTAGCTGCGGTGCAATGAAGGATTGAGTGCAATTGCATAGCCCCAAGGCGGTTGCTTGCTTTTCAGGAACATAAATAGACAATATCCAGACAGCGAGCTTTTCCCGCGTTCTTGTCAGTCTTTCTTCTTTTGTTCCCCTGATATCGACTCGGCTCCAACAAGGCCATTCAACTACAAGCAACCAAAGCATATCCACGGCCCATGACTGCCGCTCCAATCCACACGGCGGAAGGAGTATGGACGACGGAGTTCTACGAGGTCCATGAGAACGAATTCTTCTTCGACAGTGGTGAGGAATGCGAGATGAGCGGGTCCGATGACGACGCTCCACCAAAGATTTGGAAGCCATGGTGGTCAGATGCCGCGGTGGGGGTGAATATCAAGCTGGTCTTCAGCCCGGGCAGCGGCCGCGCGGGCTCGGTCGTCCGCTTGCTCCAATTCAAACTCACGAGCAACAACACGAAGAAGGGGGTATGGGAAGTCGATCGCCTCATGAAAGGCAAGTGCCCCTGGTTCGGCTTTACGCATAACGGCGAAACCCTGGTGCCCGACTCGATCCCCGAGGACCTCCGGGAAAAGAACACACACTTGCCCTTGGGAGGGGCAAAAGCCCTGGAAGCGGACGGAAAAGGCAGGCCGGCCTTCTTGATCGACACCGTCCGTGACCCCACCCGCATACCCAAACCTGGAAGCGGCCCCGTATCCGCGCGGTTCCGGACGTTTGCCTACGACTGCACCAAGCACGCTTGGCTCGGCGGCGTGGAATGGGGCTTCTCGGTGCACGCCCCCAACGGAGAAGAGGGGAGGGACGGGCCTGCGCCAAGCGTCCACCTGACTCCCCTGCAACTGCGGGCAGAGACGTCACCGGCGGAGGTAACGGAGGGGTGGGCGGCGATCGAGGCGTGGAACAAGAAGGTGGAAACCTATCACAAGTTGGCGGATGGGCTTCATGAAATGAAGATCCCAGTAACTGAGCCAGTAAAACATGGTGGACTTGGTTTGTAAGGATTCAGGTTGGGCGTTTCAGTGACTATTATAGTACATTGATAGCCTTTGATTAGGGCAGGGAGACACGCAGATGAGAACAGTGCTGGTGATAGCGAATACAAGTCAGTACACCACCGTGAGTCAGGAAGGATCGTTGTATTGATTTAGGCATAGTTGTATTTGATGGAACTTTAGAGGTAACCCCGAAAACACTTCCCAACTCGCAAATTACTTCTTCCAGAAAGACTGTAAGAGTGGAGGGTTTTATGGCTAGGCATAACTGGAAACACAGTCGGGGGTGAGGGTTCAGCTGAATTAAGTATTATGCTATTCCCCTCAAAGTCAAAAACGTACCTTAAGCAGCCTTAAACAAGAACTCCAACAAAAACCTCGTCTCTCGTCGTTCTATTCCTTCACTACCTCACCACAGAATTCCTCCCATTTATTACCCCGAGAGACGTTGACCTATTGCACCACCTCGCTGGATTTCAGGAGTTTCCTTTCAGTGTTTCTTCTTCTCCTCTTTCTCTCCCTCTTTCTGTCCCTCTTTATCACCCCATTTCTCTCCCTGTGGGTAGTGGACCGTATATTCGATATCATCCAGAAGCGTTGCGCTGAGCAGCTCCGTGAGGAGGTAATCTGACTTGAAAGTTACCGTATCCAGATTCTTGAAGTCATCGCGGAGCTTGAACTTCTGCATGGGTGCTTGCAAGGCGATAGCTCCAAAGTCGTTGAAAGAGAACTTTTGTTTCGCGATGAGCTTGCTGGCTCGATAGCCTTGGACAGTGATGTCGCAGCGAGTGACCACCGAGGCCACCGTCGCTTGGGTGTCGACGACGCAACCCGCGTAGAAAGATTTGAAATCGAACGTGTCTGTGACGGACCCGACGTACTGTGTCGTCATCTTGGGATTTGGGGTGGTGAAGTCGTAAGCAGCGGTGTTTGGCCGGCTCGGGGGCACCACTCCAAGAAGAACCGCGCCGTCGAGACCAGTGGAAATCAGACCTGATGAATGAAAAAGCACGCGTCAGCTAATTGGGTTGCTTATATCAAAAACATGCTCAATTCCACAATAGATTCAAGCGAAGCAGCCTTAACGCACGGAAGTCGAAGCTCAGCCCGTTGTAAGGGCCCACGTCTTGAATAGACAAAATGGGCGTGGTAGGCACGAGGTCATCAAATGTCGACAGGTAGTGGGTATCCTTGGTAGGAGGCGGATGCGGAATGGATGAGGCATGGCCGAGAGCCACCATAGTGGCATAGAGAGCAGCGATGCGAGAATGCATGATGGCAGAAAGAAGTGTAGGCTGGTATTAGTTGTATTTTCAACTTCACAGAACTGATTAAGAACGATGAGCAGAATGAGGAGGATAAAATGTCAATTCCGACTGGGCCAGATATATACCACAAAGCATTCAGTACACCGGATGGAAAGGTTCGGGGGGATTAGGGCTTGTTTCTGTTCCACAGCAAGACGTTGTGAGTTCCATTGGTTCTCACATAATCGTTGCAATAACTGGTCGGCTGTTGAGGAGGCTTTGCTGAATTAAGTTCATGGAGTGTCTTGTCATCATCGTTGTGGACTATCGAATGCCTCCCCATAACCCCTTGCGTCTGTGCGACTGTCTCATTGAGATTGATAGATCACATGTGAATGGGATCAAGAGGTAATTGGCGGTTTCCGCCTCGAAGCCGCAACTGAACGGCGCCTCCTAGGCAGTCAAAGAGCGCCTTCGGCATGTTTCGCTGACGCCTTCGACAGGAGGTCTAAATCTGACGAGGTTTTGTCGCGCCGTGAGGCTATTCCCAAGCAGGGATTACTAGTCAAGTCACGTGCAGGAGCATGGCAGGGGTCCTGACCTGCTTATATATAGCGAGCCACATCTGGCATTTCCCTTTGTTACTATTTAGAAGAATTAACCTTGTTTGCCTTGCAACTAGCCTGCTAGCGCCTTTGGGGTGCGACAGGTTTTCTAGCTTTCGATGAAGTGACGTACATTTTGTACCATGAAGTACTTGTATTATCCGTGCTGAGTAGTATGAGGGCGTAAATCGCCGGTGATACCACACTCAGCCGGCGTTCCCACACTCAGCCGCCGGTACCTTACGTACGCCGCCTCTTGCCTTACGTTCGCCACCCCCGACTTACGTACACCGCCGCCGACTTACGTACGCTGCCGAGGCCTCGGGATACATCAGTACCGTTGTTTTGCCTCGGCCAACACTGCATCAAGTGACCTCGCGGGTCTAAGTGTCTGGGTGCATTTTCTCACCGAGGCGTTTAACAGTGGCATGTGATTGCTTACCTCGTTACAAAAACCACTACGGGCTTCTACCTCACTTCGCAGGAGAGGAGGCTTTGTTATAAGGCTTCGTTACAATTAACAATTCGGCCATCAGACGCAATATCGAGCACAAAGCATCAATAAGGGTAGGACGGCGATTAGATACCATGTTTACTGATGTGGACGAGCACGATGTCATTCAACATATGGCTATCAGCTCAACCCCGGAGTGGGTTATTGCGAGGAGTGAAATAGGGACAATAAAGCTGGCGTAAGATAGGTACATAGTAGACATAAAACTAACGTTTCACAGTGTGTGTTTGGTACACTCCAGCAAACGTACCTATTCATAGTGGACCAGACGAATCAAAACCTACTATGACTGTATATCAAGACGGGCAAACAGCACCACTCGGACGTCGTCTTGCCTAAAAAGGATGGTTTCACTTGGCAGCTGGGAGAAATAAGCCGACTCAGTGGCTGCCTAACTGTCCAGGCCCGACTGAAGGATATACCTGCAAATCTCGCGCGGGCTTAGCGATGGATATATACAAAGTATTGCTGCAAGACGTCCGTCATGGACTCGATCGCTGTCTCCGTTCATGTTATCCACGCTGTAAGGCGTGTATGTATATATAAGGGAGTCTCCTCCCCTCTCTGGTTCTCTTACTTCTTCTCCTTGAGTCAATCTGAACTCCTCAACCCTCGTTCAACAAATATAGCGTCCGGCCGTGCCTGCGCAATGCCAGTCGCTCCACGGTTGAGACATTTGTATATGTGTTCCAACATCTTCTACCTATCCAAGAAAGCCCAAAAATTTGCCTTGCCTGTGTGCTTGTGGTGCCTTCCCCAACAGAATGGGTGACACATTCACTGGCCAACCTGGTGTCGATGAACTACGCCCTCCACAGCGGCTTCCTTCTGCGCCACCCCAGCGGACCCGCGGATAGTCGCAGCGGGCGAGGCATTCTATATCGCACTAGGCTCCATTTGTGAGTACGACTGTCTGGAGTCTTTCGCGGGGGTGTATTGGCCATCGGCGCACGAAGCCAACTTGGCGGAGAGGGCAGCGATAGAAGTGGCGATAGAAGGAACAACAATGACCGAGCTAGCCCGGGTGCTGGCTTACTTCTCGCCCGGGATCGAGTGCTTGGATGGGTGAATGAACGCTGGCGCCATTGCCCAGCCGACGGCCACGGCGGACGAGGCTGGTCGAACTACCGAACCCGCGCGGCTGCCGGAGGCATCGGGCGTCTACGCGGGCCGGAACTACTCCATGATCAATGAACACGGGGATCATTGGCACCCGGACCAGGCACTGGCGCATGCGCTGGATCCAGGCGAGACGCTGGCCCTGTGCCATCCGAGGTAAATCTGCCGGCACCCACCGACATACTGGTGAGACTGCGGCAAGAAGCTAACCACAACGCACGCAGCGGGTATCAGGGCAATGCGAGGGGGGGGGGGGGGGGGGCTTGCCGATCGTCGGTGGGCATCGCCACTGAGATGGGCCTCGGCACGGTTTGTTGGAAGCAGGACTTGGGCTCGTACCCGCCGGTCTGGACCACTGTCCAGGCCAACATCACGGACTAATTTTACCCCCACCCAACCGCCACGGTCGTTTTCATCGTTTGGGCCGTGGCGCCGACCCAGGGAGCATACGAATTGGTGGGCGGCTCGCCCGCGGCGACGTCCCCTGCGACGGGCGCATCGGCTGGCGGCCCGGCCCCGACGGAATCCCCGAGCACTGGTACACGCAACGTCTTGGGAATGGGGTACCTCTGCTCCCCATCGGTGGTCTTGTAGCTGGGCTGGCAAGTTTCCGGTTGATTATCTAGAAGCTGTTAAGTAACCTGTATTTCTCTATCAAACCATTGTAGGACCAGGTCCTCCGTCGTGTCGAAATCTTTCAGGCCATACGACCATGCTGCGTCTTCGTGGAGGGCTCTCGTGACGGCCTTTCGGGTTTTATCGTTCACAGACTGCCGGATGGACCTATACAGACCTAGCCCTGGGTAGGCCACGACGCCTGTGGCAGCTACGAGGCAACTCACTTAGCCTTTTGCAGTGCACACCGAAGGAACTGGGAGCAAATCGAGACGTACCGGATGCCAGTTTTGAGGAAAATCCGAGCAGGCCTTTGCCCATGCCGGTGATGCCCCCGGCCACGCCATCCTTGCGCGCGCCCCGGTACGGCAGGAGCACCAGGTCGGCGCAGCCTCCGCCGACGCCTCGAACCAGGGTGTTCCCCGAGACCCGGAGGCCCGACTTCCAGTCGTTCACGGGACCGCGGTCGGCTGGCGCCTCGCCGTACAGTCGAGGTACCGCCCGCGCGCCCTCAGCGAAGGCCAGCGGCATGTCCAACAGCATCCCCTTGGTGTAGTGGTGCAGGAAGGCCCCGACGCCCGCCGCCGAGGCCATAGTCATGGCCACGGCAAGGTTGCGCGTGGGCTGGTTGGTCTGAGGGCCAAAGCTTGAGGACGCGACTTCAAGAGTCTTGGTTGATTCGGAACAGGCCTCGGCGGCGACGCCTGCGCTCTCCTGTGCGTGCAGGTCGACGCTCGAGGCTGACTTTCGTACGATTCCCTCCGTTTGCAGCTGCCGCTTCTTCGCTTCCGCCGCGCTACGGTGAATCTGGATTGGCCCGACGACGATGTTGGCTGCCGACTCGCCCATGTCGGTGAACGTCCCCAGCAGGGACGAGGTGGTAGCTGTGAGGGGATCCCACCGACGATTTTCAATGGTGATCTGTTTAGTTGCATACCTAGACAGACATTGTTGTGTCTCAGGTTAACCTGTTGTAAAGGGGCAAAGAAACCGCATCGTTGGAAACAGATGGTCGGGGAACTTACGGCTTCAATGCAGCAGGGTCAATCTTCGCGTTCTCTAGGAGAATTGTAGCTGCCACCCCGGAGAGTTTCAGGGTTCTTCCCCGGTGGCGGTACTTCCAGACAGCCGCGCGACGTGTCCCGGCGTCGCAGAAGATTTCAGGTCCTGACAGGTGCTTATAAAACGAGTGAACGGCACTGCCAACGCCGTCCTCGCATTCCATCTTCCGTGCCAGGGCTTGGGCGGCCAACCCTGCTGCTTCAGTCAAACAGAAGCGCAGGGCCGCGGCCAAGTTCTCCGCCGTGAGCGACCTTTGCGGTATTGGGCGTGGGCCGGCGCCCGCGTTTGCAATCATTTCTCCCCAGAACGGTTGGCTATCAGGCGCGCCCTATGATCAGCATTTGAGCCAAGTGGCCACATGGATAATACCACCTACTCTCCAAAGAAGGGGACCACCGTGGTGGGTTTGCCGCAGCGCAGGCCACACGCGGTTGTACCTGCGCCGCCGTGGTGGACGACAGCCGCCATACGTGGAAACAGCCACTCATGGGGACAGTCATCCAAAAAAAGTATATCGCTTGCGCCTTCGTACGGAGCGCCGCCTAGGCCGGACCACCCCTTGGATATGACGGCGCGTTCACCAACAGCGCGAACCGCACGCACCAGGCGCTCCGTCATGGCCGCTGCATCGTCCAGTACGATGCTTCCGAAGCCAATGTACACAGGTGGTGGGCCGGGAACATCCAGGAAGGCAGCCAATGCTTGCGGCGGTTGATAAGATGGGGGGTCGCGGAAGTAGAAGCCGCTCACGTCTAGTGTCGCGCCACCCGGTAGTCACTGTGAGCCAGCCGCACACGCTGGCTTCTGAGGAGACTCACTCACCGATATGATCTGGCCAGTCCAGCGGCTTGGGCACCAGTGACGGCGACCAGCAGTAAGTGAAGGGAATCTTCTGCGTTGCGGCTAGCCAGGGACCTTCGGTTGCCGGCACCGGCTCCAAGTCAATCTTCCGGCGCCAGTCGTTGATAACATCGCCGAGTCTGCTCAGAACATGTCAGCATGGGCGCGAAGATGAGGGGGAGCGACGCTGGACACAACTGCAGGTGCATGCCCCCCTCCCCCCGGTGCTACGTACGTACCCTTGCCAAGTCATCCACTCCACCACCGAGTACGACACATAGTTGGCAACGGCGGAATTGGGACCTGCGTTCTTCAGGTTGGCTAGCGGATGGGCAAAGGCGCGCGTGTTCGACCAGGGCATCGTGAACATGAGATGGAGCGGGATGCCGAGGGCCTCGGCGCAGTGGATATGCGCGAAGCTGGGCGGGTTGGCGATGATGGCCTCGGCCACGAAAGGGCGACCTGTGACCGGATCGGGCGCGAGGCACGCACGCCAGCAACCTTCCAGCATGTCGGCCACCATGCGGCGTTTCCGTTGGATATCGCCGGCCCGGAGACTGCGCAGACTGGGCACCAGCCCCGGGTTCTGCACCATGTACGCCATGAGCTCGCTCGGGTCGCCGCCGATGGCGTAAAACTCCAGCCCGGCCTCGCGGGCGCTCCGGCCGAAGACGTCGTGCGTGGCCACCCGCACGCGGTGGCCGTCGCGCTGGAGCGCCTGGCCTAGGGCAATGAAGGGCTGGACATCGCCGCGGCTGCCGACAAGCTGGATCACGATGTTGAGGCGTCCTGGAAGCGTCCAGTCCGCAGCGCCACTCGTGGTGCCATCAGCCCTGTGCCGCTCAAGCTCGGTCGTGTCGGGCGGTGCCCAGTCGTGAATGCCTCGTGACAGCGTCTTGAACAGCCTGGATTTCGTGTCGACGTCGATGCGGCCATCATCTGGTAGAGGCGTGAGTGGGCTAGGGAGATAGAAACTATGGGTAAAGAGGGCAGTACTCATCACTCGCGCGTCTTCACTGAATAAATCCTCTGCCACCACAGTATCATACAGGGGCGGGTCTTCACCCAGGGATGCGCTCTGCGGATTGTTAAACATGCTGTAAAAGGCCTTGTCATGCACTTATTTTCAGAAGCGAATGACCTAGACGGGGAGTGTAGCTGCTAATAAGGTCGTGGGCATTCGGGACCCCGGGTAGCCGTGTAGCAGAAGCATCAGTTCCCATGTCACCGTCGGCGGCGTCGTTGGGCCCTCAATTCTGGCTAATAAGTGGCCAAGGGAAGTTAATGGTCGAGTTAGCGGCCTTTCCCCCGGCTTAGTTGGTCTCGGCAGAGGCTGAGCCCACCTACGTCCACTATAAAAAGCACCTAAAAATAATATGTACGCGGAAGCGGGGCGGAATACGCGTATAGAATCCAACACGCGTATTAAAACCAGTACGCGTATTCAAGCTGGAACACGCGTACCCCTGACTCTTATCTTTCGTGGATGACGCCGGTTTATTAGACATTTACAAGAAAAGGCTAGCGAATTGCACTTGCCCATGTACGGCAAATCAAAGTACCGCCCCAGGTATGGGCCATATGGCGTGTTACCTACTTACCTATCTATATCCCAATACACTGGGCGCGATCGAAAGCATACGCCATCCCACGTTGTGGGGGTAACAGGTGTCCGCTGGCTGTAGTTCGCTCGACATCTTGACAACAAAAGGCTGTAGGTCTATAAAGACCGTGAAAGCAACCGCAAGGGTCTGCTCTCTTTTCTCTCTCATATCTCACCATCAAGTCTGCTGAACAAACTTCAAGATGCGTCTCGGTTTCTTTCTTTCGGCTCTGAATCTCTCAGTGAGCTCGGCCACTTGCAGCCAGGACACAGTGCCGGAATGGCACCCTCCTACCCCTGGCGACTGTGAGCGACCGCCTGTGTTGACGGCATTGTCCCGTCGGCTAACAACCGATGTTTAGTCCGAGGTCCTTGCCCCATGATGAATACCCTGGCCAATCACGGTTATATTCCCCATGACGGTCGCAACATCACCGAGCAGGCCGTCATCGATGCTATGGGGGCGGCGCTGAACTTTGACCCGGGTCTTGCCGTTGTTATGTTCAAGCAGGCCATCGTTGCCAACCCTGAACCCAACGCCACTTACTTCTCTCTGTACGTGCGAGTAACCACCCGTTGTTTCGAATCCTCCCCCTCCGGCTGACTGGCTTGGACACCACAGTGATGACCTGAACCGCCATAACGTCTTGGAGCACGATGCTAGTCTGAGGTACGCCACGCCAAACCCCGCTGGTAGAGCAATCCGGCCTCTCGAGTTGCTAACCTGGCTTGGTTCAGCCGCACCGACGCCTTCTTTGGAAGCAACCACGTGTTCAACCAAACCATTTTCGACGAGTCGCGGGCCTACTGGACAAGCCCAGTCCTGGACGTCAACCACATTGCCAACAGCAAGGTGGCGCGGCAGATCGCGTCCAAGGCGTTCAACCCCACCTACCGCTTCACAACCACGGTCGAGCAATTCAGTCTCGGTGAAATGGCGGCTCCGTTCATTGCGTTTGGTGACTTGGAGGAAGTCACAGTAGACCGTGACCTGGTGGAATACTTCTTCGGTAGGTGGCTGCGCCGGCCGAGTTGGTGACCTCTGGTCGTTGGGGATGGGATTTTGGGGACAGCCTAAAGCTAACCAGTTTCTCTTGGTTCACAGTCAACGAGCGCCTACCCACAGAGCTAGGATGGACGCGGAAGACCCAAGTTGTCACGGTCCAGGATATCTTGGGAGTCTCGGATGCTATAGCGGCCGCCACGAGTCTTTTCACCGTCGACGATAACTCGACGGCAAAGACCGCTTCGCAAAATGCCGCACACCGGCGTCGGCACACTCGCGACTTGCACGGTGCCTTTGGCGTTTGAACATGGTATAGGATGCAGAACCAAAAGGGCATGAAAGCTCGACATCGAGTCTGGTTCGAATCTTCATCCGCCAAATGATTGTGTTCGCATTCGTGCCCCTTATCTGCTTCTCCACTTTGGGTTCTGATGAGCTGCCTTGGCCTTTTGGACTTTACATCAAGGGATCTCAGCTGGTACATTAATAAAAGGTAGTCGTCTGCCGCTTCCTCCCCGACATTCGTCTCGTCCCTCCTCCTGTGGCTTGTATGCCACCACCTGGCGGTAGCGATGCATCGTCCTCCCTAATGGCAGCCCAGGGCCACGCCAACTGTTCCTCGTACGTTGGGCCGAGGAAGTCGGCCACAAGACGTAAAAGTGGCTCTCCCGTATAGTTTATTTGCCAGATATCCCGGGCCAAGTGCAGGAGCACGGCGTAGTGGGCGAGAATCACGAGGGCGGGCGGGTGGTGGCGTTGGAGCAGCTGATGGAACGGCTTGGGGCACAGAACGGCCCAGATGGTGGCTACTTGGCAACGGCGGAAGGACGGAAGTTCGACGTCCAATGCATCATCCAAGCCGTTTTGGAGTGCGTCCACGGCGCTCAAGCACGTTTCCACGGCGTCGCTATCGCCGTCCCCGCGGCGTGACGAGGACGCCGACTGCTCAATCCAGGCGCGTAGCCGCTCGAGCTGAGTCCCTTTCTGCTTCTCCCTCGGGCGCGAGAAGCCCGACCAGGCGAGAAGGGGCCAGATCTCGGCGCGGGCTAGGATCTCTCTGGCGTCGGATATAACGGCGCGCAGGCCCTGGTGCACCTGGGCGTAGTGGGCGTACTGGGAGAGAAAGGCAGGAAGGTCAGCGCCCTCGGCCAGGCAGGCCAGCGTGTCGGCCAGCAAGTGGCGGCCCAGAATGGAGGAGAAGAGCACGACGGCGGACGAATTAGCCTCGTCGATGGCCAGGGTCTCGGCGTTGAACAGGTCGAGGGCGGCGGTCTGGAGGCGGGAGGCGTGGGCGCGATAGGCGGCCGCCGACTCAGGCCTAGTGGTGGCGTCGGCGGCCAGATGGCGGGCCGAGATGGCCAGCACCTCGTGGAGCAGCCAGGGGAAGGCGAGGGCGTGCTTCAGCACCAGCTTGGTGGCGGCACGCTCGAGGTCGGGGTCGAACTCGGGCACCGACACGACGAAGGAGTAGTGTACCAGGAGTTCGGCGTGGAGCACGTTAACCGAGCCGGGCGCCGGGGCGACGGGCGACTCCGGCTCCGACGCTTTCGAGGCCGGGCCGGCGTCCTGCCCGTCGGCCCGGACAGGCGAGGCCGCCTCGAGCAACGGCGTGGCTCGCGGCGCGGGCAACGCCGACGCTCGCTGTGCAACCGTACTGGGAAAGGTGCATTCGCGCTGCGACACGAGGCAGTTACTGCAAAGGGGTCGACGTTCGTCGCACTGCAGCACGGCGAGGGTGTGTCAGCAGGGCAACACACTACCCGGGAGGGATGGATCGCCAGGGGTCACTCGCCACTCGCTGGCCGGCTGACCTTGATGTGCCGTCGCTTGCATTCCCTGCAGCCAGCACGCGACTTCCTGTGGCCGCGTCGCTTCATTGGGTCCGAGGCAAATGATGGGGTATGTGTCTATTCCCGACAGTTCGACGCGCCGGGTGCTGGAGAAGGTGTTGACCAAGAGAGTAGAATGAAGTTGTAGTAGGTTTCGCTGGCCGTGGGATGGACCACAATCGACCATATACGCGTATTGGGGCTGGCCCACGCCTTTGTACGCGTATGAGCGTCATCCGCCTGCCGCAATGTTTGGGGCCACCTACTTTAGTATGGGAGCTCGTATGTACATAGGTACCGCTAGCGCTAATCAAGCAAAGCTGAGCCTGCAGCTAGGGCTCTACTTACCTTGGTTCTAGGTACATACTGTACAATACCTACCCTACCCGCCTAACGACCGTTACCCTGCGCCAGATCCACTTGATCTTTCTTTTTTCTTTACGATGCACTCATAGCTATTGGCGTACAGATGGGCTCTGCACAGAACACTTGGCCGATGGCTTCCGACAAGTACTCGGCCTAATTGCCCAGCAAAGTAGCAGCTAGCATTGGGACAGCGGGCGGTACGGGAATTGCTCCGGCATCGCAAGTTCAAGAAGCCGAGGCCACTGGCAGTTGTGGCCGTGCACCTACGGGTACCTAACATACCTTAAGTACCTACTTCTTAAGAGGTACTTAAGTAAAATCATGTAGATACTTAGCTGGTGCAGAGGCGCTGGGGGTTGGCTCGGCTGGTTCGAGAAGAGAGCTCGGGACAGGCGGTAATTGGACTTGGCGGCGGCGACGGACTCTCATTACCTCGTGTGCTCAAGTGCCGCTAAGATGTTCTTTTCCCTGAGCTTGATCAACACGTAGGACTGCCCTTCAACGTCGCTTCATTTGTTATGTTTCAGTTTCACTGGTCGCGTTCCTCAGATGACCATGAATCGGTTTAGAAATACGGATCAGTGTACGATCCATGGAGACCGTTAACGAACCACCCTCCCGTTCCCTTCCCTCATGGAACCTGCCAGATTGTGATATAGCATAATAACTATCCCGGAGGGCGGTGGTCGACATGCCAGGCGAGACGATACGAGTTGCCGTGGGCATGGGGCAGCATTGCGGCCCTGCGCCTAAAGTCCTTTTGCTTCGCGCCGGCGTTCGACTCCCCCCAAGGCCTTCGTTGACCAGCCTCGAGAGCAGAAGGTCGATGCTGCATCATGGCAGCCAAAGAGTCAGCAATCTTCAGAGCACCGCCGGTGTCAACGACAAGGGCTACTGGGACTCATTGGCGGATACTCACTACAGAATGACGGGGAATGCACACTCAATGGTGTAAACGCAAGAGTCGGCCGTCCGAGCCGACGAGTCGGGGGTACGAGATGGGACAAGGAAATAGAATGTAATAGTTCGGGAGATGCCAACCAGAGCCAGCATTCCAAGGCGGAGGGTGGTGCTTTTCATCAGGTAGGGGTACAGAGCGTTGGACTGCAATCTTCCCCGGCTCGAGACACGCGATGCAGAGTAGTACTTGGTCAGGAGGATACAAGAGGCGATAATTTCAAGCAAAGCGATAAGGGAGAAGAAAAGTACGTGCAGATAGTACACAACGCTGTTACCATCGACTTCACTGGCCGTGCCGAGCACAGAACGCACGCGGAAAGCAGCGATGGAGGTGCGGACCGTGGTCAGGGCGGCCGCAAAACACCAGAATATGGTCATGAATGCCAGTCGAGCTCGGCCACGCAGTAAGTGTACCAAGATGAAGTAGGAGTAGAAGTTGATACCGGCTTCCTGGATCTGCATGCTTGTCTCAGTACTTGCATGTCGGTAATCGCCCCTTTGGGCCATGCGAGCACCAAGGGGAGGGATGACTGACCAGCCAGAACATGTCCGCTAGAAACGTTGCGGCCAGGTATCCGCCGATGGCCTTTGTATCCGATAGGGTGGTGTTCTGGGAAATGCCGTTGGCCCGAAAGCCGACGGCAGTGAAGCAATAGATACCATTGGCCAGTGTGCCGGCAGCCGTGACGACAATGGGCACGGTGGTGAGTGCCGAGTTCCCGGTGAAGGCCGCCACCATGAGACCGGCGATGAAGTTGACGGAACATAAGGCGGCAGCACTACCCCAAGATTGTTTCAGCTCATCCATCTCACCGATGATGATTTTTTCCATAGTCGTGTTCGTCATTTTCCGTGGCGCCGATGCTCCCGGGCCAGAGAAAAGGGGATGCGGTCGCAAGAGGATCTTTCTATCGTGGTTCACGGGGATGCCATGAAGTGGTTGCGAGGGCAAATGCCGCTTACCTGCACAGCCCGGCAGCCGTGACTCGACAGTGAGAAATAGACGCATCTACCAAATGTTCTCCAGTTATTATGAACTCATCTTGAATAAGTAGGCACTCAACAGTGTCTCGCGTCCCGGGTCGGGAATCTGTCAGAAAACCCCCAAACCTTTTATTGTGGTGCGGCGATAGCATTATGACGGAAACGCTACCAAGAACCCGGATACGGGCCGCTTCATTGATACGCTACCGGACTGCCCGAGAGCCGGCCTCCCATTCGAGACCAGCACCGCCGAGCCGCCGGCTCTGGTTGGTATCAGTAGCTTTTGATGAGTCGAAACCTTGTGCATGTATCTGGACCCCATCGAGCCACCGGTTGTCTTTTGTGGATTTGAGCCCTGACTAGTACGGGAAGCTCCTTCCACCCCCGGTTTCATGAAATGGTGGCGGGCTTTCCTTGTAAAAAGGCTGCAGCGTGGCGGTTTATTGTAATAGCGGCGTTGGGTATCTTGGACCAGTCGCTTAATGCCTGATTTGTCTTCACTAACCTCGGCCAAGACAGCCTCGACAACTGGCCGTAAACGCCCGACCCTTAGCTTTGAAACGACACGTCCCGACCGACCGATACGACGATCTGGTTACAGGACCTACTGGCCATGAGCTTTGGCGGGATATAGTTAGACTTACGATGAATCTCGTAGCGAGGTATTAGCTAGTATACCTTAAATACTGAGCCGACGAATGACAAATATTTGAAAGGGGCGGAGAGACATTACCAGTGGATGAGGAAATCTGTCAAATACATAGTAACCAACTTACCATTCGGATGAGACGATTGTGTTCAGGGATATAGATAAGGCAAAGCTTTTGTCTGAGAGCTGACCACTAACCAATACGGATGAGTCCCTTCCAATGTGTATCTTCCCCCGCTTCGCCCCCTAGATGGACTCGTGCGCGTTCTCGACCAGCATCTGCACATACTCATCGAACCAGGCGCCGGCGCGTGGGGCGCCGGCGTAGCCGCACTCGCCGTCGCTCTCGCCGCCGGGCTTGATCCACACGATGCTGTCGACCAGCTCATTGTCCACGGGTGTGCCCGGCTTGATGCCGAAGCCGGCGGGCGACACGTTGCACCACTCGCCCCACTCCTCGCGAGCGCCGGGCGCCGCCACGCGCCCTTGGTCGATGATGAAGCGCGTTGGCAGGCCTTCGGCCTCGAGGTGCGGCGCCAGCGACTGTGCGTAGTGCGACTCATCCCACGAGTTGCTGTACTCAGTGAAGTTCTCGCGCACGATCGCGTTGAACGCGTTGTAGTTGGATACGTTAGTTGAAAAGCCGCGAATCTTGCTGCCGTTGCCCGCCAGGCGGACGACCTCGCCAAAGATGGCCGCACCTATTATAACAATGTTAGTGGGTTTGTCCTCCATTCTTTTCGAAGTCAGCAAGGGGGTCGAGAGTCAGGTAGACATACTCGGAGCCAGGTTATCATCCCAGCCAAGCCAGCCACCGTGGGCAGCGTCGATGTACAGGTTCACGTGGTCGAACTGGAGGCTGCGAATGGCGGTGGCGATGCCCTCCTTGTAGACGGGCTCGGCCTTGGCGCAGGCCTCGATGCCGGTGTTGGTGACCAGGTTGGCGAGGGAGTCAGGTTCCAGGACGACCGCGAACGTCAGGTCGGTAGCAGCACCGAGTTTCTCAACCCAAGGCGCGAGATACTCGGACTCGTAACGCTCGAGGCCACCATTCTCGCTGTCCAGCTCACCTGCACTCTCTCCAGCACTGCAGTCGCGGTCAGGCAGGTTGTAGAGCACCAGTCCGACGACCTGGGCTACGCCCGTCTCCTCCTGGACGTCGCGAGCCTTTGATATGGCGGCGTCGATGTTGGGCAGACTAGCAATGTTGGACACCCAGACAAATGTACCGATGTCCTGGATGGCTCGGACCTTATCGGCATTGGCCGTGTCACCGCGGCTCACAAAAGCTGCGTGAGTCTGGTCCAGCTTCTCAGACCACTCCGGGTTCGCAAACAGCTTCTTGCCTTCAAAGGGGTTTGCATCGGCGGCGTCGGCGCGTTTGATGGGCGCTGAGGTTGAGGGTGATGCCTGGCCGAAGCGCATAGGCTTGGCCGTGACTGAAGTCGCGGCCAGCACTGCGAGCAAGTCCGTGGCGCGCATATTGGACCGATGTGATGAAGAAGCCTGTTCGGGAAGGAGAACAAGGCAGACAAGACTTTCCTCTTTGGAGTATGCAAGATAAGTGGACAGGAAGACGATGCGGATGATGGAGCTTTTATGAACCGTAGATGAGTCGCCGTTTATATCTATTTGCTATAGATAGTAAGGCTGGTTTTCTTTGTGTCGCCTAAGCACGTGATAACCAATACCTTGGAGTAGTATCCGCGATCTCGGGCGGGACGCTGGCGTGATCTCCATTGCCCAGAGACTTGCCTTTTTCCTTGGCGTGGGCACTGAGCTCCGTCCTACCCAAAGATGCACCTTAAGGGCGGTACCGTCATTGCCCAGGGGCTTGTCGTTGTCTTGGTGTGGTCCGCCTGCTCCGTCCTGCCTAAAGACGCATTGTATGACGCGTGGTTGCTAAGAGTTGCCGGAGGCTCAGGGACCGGAGGTAGGAATTGGCAATGATCTACGGCTTAGACTGTCTCAAAATGGAATGTTGCGGAAGAGGCCAAGACGCGGGTTGCAGCGCCAAGTCTGTTCCCGTGTCTCCCATAAAACGGTCTTCGGGCCGTGGAGGAACTACGGATGTGAAGGCGAAAGCTCTTTACTCAAATCCATGCAGGTAAGTTCTCCGGTACGTGGCAACGGGGGAAAGTGTCAGAAACGGTTGCTTTCGCGGCAATCATCTATCTATTGGGTTGGGACTTGAGCTAGAGCAATGCAGCCCCGACGTTCAGAGCATCTACAGGGGCGCTCCAGGCGCTGCACGCACTATCGCCAAAGCACCTAGAGGGTTGCCCTAAGCACACCAACGACAGTCCCAACTCGAGCTGCAACGTCGCTGGGTACCCTCGATCTCATAAGATACCGCGGTCGTGTTTTTCTACATTTTTGTCCAGCCCTGAGTCTTCTGACGCGCTATGCCTGCTCACAGACAACGAGGCGGCCACGTCACGGCGTATCAGACAACGGATTCGCGGACAGACAGATTCGCAAGGCTTTCACCTTGGCATAGTCCTCTCTTTCAGCATCTTAATTGACCCTTTCGCAACAACGGGAGCTCAATGCCAATAGGGGCATTTATCGTGTGGGCGCCAGTTGGTTTCAATCTAGTTTAGTCGGCCAACGCAATAAGAGCCTCGCACTCGGCTCGGAAGGCCTCAAGAATGGTCTCCTTTCTCTCGTCTGCGGAACCGAACACCGACCTCTCGGTCGGTCTACCTTCTAATATCGAGTCTGTGGTTCCCGAAGGGAGAGCCAATGGCGAGGTCGACCGTGTGCTCGCTGACGACGCTGGGGCTCCGCGCCTGACGCGGTGGCGCTCCGGTAAGTTCATAGCGGCGGCGAGGGCATCGATGCGGTACGAGAGCACCTGCACCAGGACGAAGATCTTTAGCCCGGGTTCGTCTGCACATCGGCAAAGACACTGCCGTAATCATGTCCAATCCTCGCATATCCCACATTTTGGGATATGATGACGCTGGTGGGGCCGCCGATGGGGATCGAGGCTCGCAAACCCGTGCTCTGCCCGTCAAAGGACGACTACAAACTGCAAATACTGAAGATGAGGTGGAACAGATCGTCCGCGGTACGTACCAAAACCAACACTAAAGCCAAAGGCCGTATACTAACACAAGAGGGAAGAGAGCGTCGTCGCAAAAATGAAATCTACTCCAGCTCGACGCTGAGAAGCCGGAAGCCGAGGTCCTCGCAGCGACTCCGGAGGATCTTGGCGTTGACTCGCTACTAACGGTGGAAATGCGTAATTGGTTTGCCTCCGAGCTCCGTACGGACGTACCTGCATTTAAGCTGCTGGGAGGGCTCACCGTCCTCGAGTTGGTTACATTCATCATCAAGACCATGCCAGTGGACTTGACACCCAACCTTGACTCACCGCGGCCGTTCGGGGTTGTATCGATTCAACCCACACCCGCGCCTGTACCCATAGCGAACGATGGTCCACGTCAGCGTGAGCCACAGCCTGCATCCAGTGTCGAGAACTGGAAAGAGAAGGGGGATGACTTTGCGAACCAGTCCGACACTCAAATCATCACACCAGCTACCACACCCTCGCCAATGCTCGGCGTTGGCCCAGTCTTCGCCAACACAACGGAAGACGAGACGGAAGACGAGAATATCAATGAGCCCGGATCAGAGATGATACCCGTCGTCCAAACGGCACCCCTTCCTTCGGACAGTCGCGCTTCTGGTTTCTCCATCATTACCTGGCAGACAGATCCGCCCTTAATGTCGCCCTCATGGCGAGATTGGAAGGCGCTTTGGATACACAGGTCCTTGGCAAGGCGGTTTCTCGCGTCGTCAACACCCACGAAGTCCTGTGTACGGCATTTACTGTGCTTGATGAGACTCCAGTGCAAAAGGTGCTGGAAACCTCTCCACTTGAACTAGAGTGCGCAGCATCCAAAGCACAGATGAAACTTACCGGGCGTTTCGGGACCTGAAGCGACACGAATATAACCTTGAACGAGGCGAAACGATGAAGATTGTTCTCCTCTCGCTTGGAGGTGCCCGGGGAACCAGTCACTTTCAGTTGATAGGCTACCACCACATCAATATGGACGGCATCAGCCTTGAAGTCCTTCTCGGCGACATCCAACTGGTTTATAGTGGTGGTCAACTTGAACCACCTGTTCAATATCCTTTCTTCTCTGAAACACGGCGCCTCGACCTCGAGAATGGGAAAATGGCCGCAGAAAAGAAGTACTGGACGGAAGAACTGCGTGATACCCCGCCTCTTCTGCCCGTCCTACCTATTGCAGATTCTCTTTCACGGCAGCCACTGAAGGGCTACACCTCTGAGACCGCCACAGCTGAACTCAGCACAGCGACAGCTCAGGCAATCCGACGCGCACCCCAAGCTGGAGGTTCACACGGGAGACCTCTCGCACCCAACACTATCCCTGGACTGGCAGAAGCAAGAGATACTGGCACGCACAGCCGACCTGATCATCCACAACGGCGCCGACGTCTCCTTTCTCAAAGGCTATAGGAGTCTGCACAGCCCGAACGTCGGTAGCACGCGGTTCCTCGTTTCCCTCGCCGCGTACCGCCGCGTCCCCTTGCACTACATCTCGAGCGCCGCGGTCGGTCGGCTGCTGCTGCAAAACGGGAGTCCTGGCCGCACCGGCGACACGCGCTTCGGCGCCGTCAGCGTGACGGGGACACCGCCTGGCCCGGATTTGGGCGACGGCTATTCGGCGTCCAAGTGGGCAAGCGAGGTACTTCTCGAGCAAGCGGCCGCGCGGCTGAGCCTGCCGGTTGTTATTCAACGGCTCAGCAGCGTGACGGAAAACGAGGGCCTAAGGCGGGACGCTTCCGGTGGTGCGTTGGTCCATAAACCCAAGTCGACCGACGTCATGGCGAATGTGGTGGGCTTCTCCCTGCTCATGGGCGCAGTGCCCGACGCAGCGCGGGCCAACTGGCAAGGTGTAATCGACTTCGTGTCGGTGAGTCGGGTTGCCGAGGGGGTGCTGCAGACGGCCGGTCTCTCAGCAAGCACAAAAGGGACAGACCAGGCCCAGAGAGGGTGAAGTTCTGTTTGAATTCCAAAGCAGCGAAGAGCTGCTGCCCATAAGCGACATTGCGCACTACGTGGCACGAAAGTCTGGGCGTCCCGTGGGGCAGGTAGAGGTTCTCGACGTGGAACAATGGGCTGCGAGGGCTGCGAAGGCGGGCGTGGATGAGTTTGTGGCGATTTTCCTTCGCCAGGCTCGGGACATCGTGTTTCAAGAACTGGTATGGGAAAAAAAAGCGTAACGGCAGGGGGGGCGGTAACGATTCAGAGGTAGAAGAAATCCACTCCGTGATGGTTTTTTTTTTTTTTTTTTTTTTTTTTTTTTTTTTGCCCGGCGCTTTGTTTGAGAAATGCTGGCTGTCTTGCTTGTTCTTACGCAGCTGAATGCCAACGCGTACGCGACCGTTGCCAGTCGCACGAGGTTGGCGACAGCGGCTTGGTAGCCATGTACAGCGAGATATTGGCCGACAGCGGGGCAATGCGGCTCGCGGCCACACATGGCCCCCTAGCGACCAGGCCACTAATAATACTTATCCAGGAAGCGGTCCTCCAACTTCAATGTTAGCCATGCCGTGTCGCCCACATAAAACTCTATACATAAGTACACAAGACAGGACGGATAGCCAACGACGCAGTCCCGTGCCGTGGGAAAGTTTGAGGGGAAAGCGGCCACGGAACGTTCACCGCTGCAGCTGCAACGGGCCAACCCTGATGAATGACGTCTCCCATATGAATGGCTGTTGTCAAATCGGTGCTATTTCTCGACTCGACTGGTCTGGTCTATGAGGAGATGGAGGTGGGAGCTACTGGGTAAAGAACCCCACGCTTACGCTGACGACTTCGCCCCGTGGCCGGACAGGTACGCAAGATAGGTCGACCCCGACAACGAATCGGATCTCGGGGAAACGCGTCTTCAAACGCACCAACTTGTTCCGGTTAGACAGGGCGTATCTATCGGGATGCATAAGTTGGGGCCCGGAAAACGGTGCTGAAGCTGTCTTCGGCTCGGAGCATCCTAGGAACCGGTTTAGCGACGAGGGGCAGGCCGTCCCCGCTACCTTACTACCCGACTACCTGCCTATTGCCTTGACGACACAAGCAGCATCAATCCCACATCACCATCGGAAGCAGCCAGACCGTGCGAAGCACACATTCGCATTTAACGAGATCACTATATCTACAAACACACACAATCGCTTACGTAGCGGCGGCCCAACATCTCCCAAATGGCCTCCAAGGCTGTCATTGCCACGGGCGCGTCCTCGGGGCTGGTGGGTCTCCCTCAGCGCAACAGCGCCTTCTTCCCGCTCGGGGCTGCTGGCATATAGCCAGCCGTATGGGATGGGATCTACCCTATTCATCCGATCCATTACTTGGATACGGCATTTTACCGAACCTCGGCGCTAACAAGTGCTCGACTGCCCCGAGCCCCAGGGCTTCGAGGTCGCTCGCCAGGTCCTCCTGGACCCGCAGAGCGCGCCGCACCGGCTGATCGTGGGGGCGCGAGACGTCACGCGGGCGCAGGCGGCCTTTGCCGGTCTGGGCTTCGACGCCGCCAAACACTCAGTTACCGTGCTGCCCGCCGAGCTGACGGACCTGCGCAGCGTGCGTGACTTCGCCGGCCAGGCTGTCGAGGCCCTCGGCGCCGATCGCCTCGACTACCTCTTCCTCAATGCCGGTCTGGCCAAGGGCGCCACCGCCGGCCCGGGTCCCCACGGCTCCCGCTGGTGCGAGGCCTTGCTGGTGAACCACCTGTGTGAGCGAACTTGTCCTGCCCCTTCTTGTGCTGGCTGGGGCCGGCGTGACGCCGACACTGACATCGGACGCTCCCCGTTCTTCGCCTGCAGCCCAGCACTACCTCATGCACCTGCTCCGCAACACGCTTGAGACGTCAAAGTCTCGCGTCGTCGTCGTGTCGTCTGGCGCCGTCCGCAACGGCGACCCGGGTAAGTGGCCTGGCTCGTGACCTTCTCTACCCCCATTCAATTCGCTTGCTGGTTTCCCGACCCGGCCGCGCCCCGGGACACCCGCGAGCCCACGCTGACGTGCCCTCGCGATCCCCAGCTAAGCTCGACAACGATATGCGAGCCGACGGCGGCGCCGAAGCGTTCGCGGCCTACACGGGGTCCAAGTTCGTGCAGCTTCTGGGCGCGCACCACTGGCGACGCGCTCTGCAGGGCACCTGCACCGTCGTCGCCGTGTCGCCGGGCCTGATCCCCAACACAGGCATCTTCCGGCACGCCAACACGGAGCAGCGCCCGAGCATGGCCGCGAACGACGCCAAGACGGTCGAGGAAGGTGAGTTTGCCACCCTCTTTTCCCGCCACCTTTGGCGTTTTCCGGCTGGGGCGCGGGCGTGCAGGTGGTGGCGGTGGTGGAGGAGGAGAAGGAAGTGGCCGCAACGAGCTAACGCAAGAATGGGAAAAACAGGTGCCCGGAGCCTCCTGCGCGCCTTCGAGGCCACCGAAATCCCCGAGGACCCGGAGCAAATATTTCTCACGAGCTGGGGCGAGTGGTGGCCCAAGTCCGTCTACGAGCGCAGCCTCGACCGGGACTTGCAGGACAAGTGGTGCCCTAGCCGCGAGGAAATCGAAAAGGAAGCAGGGCTGTAAACAACCCGTGCGAGCTACATATGTCTTCGGCCAGTAGGGACCTTCATCTTAGGGCGGGCTTGTATTGATGGGTTGGAGGCCCGACGGAGGAACCCATGCACCTTACCTGCCATAGCTTCCCACTCACCGAAAGTCAACTGCGACCAGATGTCAGCCCGAGACTCGTGATTTCCTTTTGCTCAATTCCTTTTTATTCTTCCACCACGAGGACACAGATTGTGCTCACGATGCTTGCTTGGATTCAAATGTTTTACCTCTAACCTGTTGTAATGACCAGGCCAGACTGTCGGGTACCACTTCTCTTTTACAGCGCTGTTACCGAACATGGTCAGTCGGCCTGCTTCGAAAAGTCTCTTTTCCCTGGGTCGCTTTACAAACCACGCCCAGGACATGGAGCGGTTTTGCTCGTTAGCCCTACCCTCCGCCGCTAACTTTGACAGTCTCAAATTTCCACCATGCCAGCTGGGCCGTCTTACAATCTCCCACATGTCTCAACTTGATAGCATGCTCGGGGTACTTCCGAGGTGGCGGGGGCTGGCGCGGCGGCAGAGGCTGGTTCCGCGGACCTCTCAGGGTACGGGACGGCTGCGAAATTAAGCCACGGCCCGGAAAACAAACACTTGACTGTTGAATATCCGACCTGACACACGTCCTCAGACAAAGATGTCCCCCTCTTTGGCAATGTTCCCTCGTGTATATTAAGGAGTCTCCTCCCCGCCCCTCTAGCGACTAAGATTAACATCTAAGAAAACTTCCACATGTAATACACACACACAACACACGCAAGACATGTTCCAAGCAACATTGACCATTGAACCCAGTGCGAACTAGCTATGAAGCGGAAAACCACTGCTTGTTAAAAGTAAAGAATAGACTACGGGCACGTGTTCTGCATCGAGAAGGCGCACAGGACTCAGCTCAAACATACTACGATCTTCCGGGGGTAGTCAGCTTATGGCGAGATACTTTAATAAGCAGGCATATATCTTTCCCTAAATACGGTTACAATTCAGCCCAAGTTTAGTCAGGCTTTGAACTGCTGAACAAGGCAGCGAAGGACTGGTGATTGACTTTCCCAACAATGGCCCTCCGCAGATTTCATGACCTCGATATCTTAGTTACCGATGTCGATCGCCGGCAATGTTCACGGAGTGTACCCATGAAGGTATTGGCGCTCGGAATGTGCAGGACAGGCACTGAATGTGAGCGAACTTGATGCGCCGCGGTCCTTCGTGGCGCCATGACTGACAAGTATCTTAGCTCTGGCCGTTGCGTTGAAGGCTCTTGGGATCCATGAAGTGTACCATGGATATCACTGCGCCCTCGGGAACCCGCGCGACTGCGAAATATGGCTGGCCGGCCTTCGCGCTAAATTTGAAGGCGTCGGTCGCCCTCTCGGGCGTGCCGATTTCGATCGTCTGCTGGGTCACTGCCAGGCCGTGTCGGACTTCCCGGCGATAGCGTTTGGCCCCGAGCTGATCCGGGCGTATCCCGACGCCAAGGTCATCCTGAGCACCAGGGACGTCGCGTCTTGGGAAAGGCAAGTACAAACCAAATGCAGACCGCACCTCCCCGGGGTGATGTTGCTAGCAATTCTAACGGAAACATTTCGTTCCAGGTCGATGACGCAAACCTTCCAGAGGTTGCTTACGGGCGCGCATATGCCCTTGCTCGAGTTCCTGGACCGTTGGACCCTTGGCAGGAACCGTTGGCTGTTCGCGACATGGCGGATCATTTGGAAACACGTTTTCAAGAGTGAACTGGCACCTCTGTCTGTGCTGGTTGGGGCCGCACCCCGCGAGCTTCCGTACGCCAGACAAGCATACGCACGCCATTACGAAGAGATCGAGGCTCTCGTGCCGGCGGAACGTCTCCTCAAGTTTGAAGTCGGAGACGGCTGGGGCCCGCTTTGTGCATTCTTAGGTTTACCCTCCCCAGAAATTCCCTTCCCCCGCGGGAATAGCCCGCACTCCTTCCATGGCCGCTTTAGAGCGGCGATTCGTTTCCGTGTGTACGATTCCCTCTGTGGCCTCTGCCTCAGGTTTTCCTTTCTATTTTTCCTCTGGAAACTCTTGCACAAAGTCGCCAGTTGGACAGCATCCAAGCATGGGTGGCTCAAGTAGGTGGTGAAGATGAAACCCCTCATATCGGACGAGTAGCTATGAGGCTGGCCCATCACCGTAATAACATGACTACCTAATAATCTCTCGAGTCTGCCCCAGATCCTACACAAAAAGGCTCAATAACAAACCCAACCCGGAAATAGCCGTTAAGAACACCATAATAGCTTCCGTACCGTCTTCGTACGCCGAGATGACCAACTGTCTCACAGTGCCTCCTGCAGGCATTCTGGAAAGCTCTAGGACGAAGGCTGGAGCATTGGCAGCTATTGCGGTGGGAAGGCTGTGCTTGTCAAGCGTGCTCGACATGACATTTGTGAAAATGGTACCTCCGGAGGCCACCCCCACACACATGCCGCAGTTGCGGGCGAAACTATACAGGGATGTGACCGCTTCCAAGTCCAAGCTGGCGTTTTTGAGGTCTCCGACGATTTCTTGGGCGGCGAATAGTCCCGGTCCGAGGGTGAGCCCATGGCCCAAGCCCACAAGTACGAGAATGGTCAGCCACACCTTCTTCTCAGGGTCCTCGCCGAGCGTGATAAGCAGACCGCTCGCAAGCGTGGTAACGACCCAGCCCGCGCGGAGCAGCATCGAATACTGTTTGGCTCTTGCCATGTAGATGCCGACAATGGCACTGATGGGAAGCATGGAAGCTGTGACGGCTAGCATGTACTTGCCCGCGTCGAAGGCGGTGTGAGATTTAACACTCTCAAGGTATATGGGAATGTAGTAACCCTGTGTTAGAAGCTGTGACCGTAAGCTGTTGAGTTTTCCGCCTGTGTACATACCCCATTGCGATGTGGTGACTTACCAGGAGCCCCTGAAGTAATCCACATGCGAAGATAGCTACGCTCGATAGTCTGCCGAAGAAACGCATGGGTATGAATGGCTGGCAGGCTCCACGTGCCTCCCACACCAAGGCCATAATGACACCCACCCCCCCTGAGATGATTGCCAGTATGACTTGCCATGAGTCCCAGGCGTATAGCACGCCGCCAGACGTAATTCCGAACAGGAAGCCCGAGCTACCCGAAACGAATAACACCATCCCAAGCCAATCGAGCTTTGCGAGGGACGACGGAGGTGTCAAAAACTGGCGAAGGGGTGGCGATGGCACACCGTTGCCGTGTATAAATCTCCCGTGAAGAAAGTCCCACAGCCCAGGGAGTACAGCCACGAAAATCGGAGGAAAGTTGAGGTAGAAAATCCAACGCCACTGGGTGGTTTCGGCCAGGGCCCCCCCGATAACGGGGCCCATAATCATACCCACGGCCCAGGCCGACTGGATCAAAGCCCAGTACTTGGGCCGGCTCCGGGCAGGGACTATGGCCGTGAAAGCGATGAGGCAAGAGGCGAATATGCCCCCGCCACCCACACCCTGAATTGTTCTCCCCACCACGACCGTCTCAAAGTCATGCGCGGTCGCACAAACAGCGGTGCCCGCTGCGAAAAATACAAGTGTCGATAACAAAATAGCCCCTCGGGAAAAACAGCGGGCAAGAGACCCATAGATGGGTTGGAAGACAGCAGCGGTCAGGAGATAGCCAGTCCCGGACCAAAACACTGTGTTTGCGGACCCGGTCAAGTGTTGTGACAGGTACTATATGTACGGGTCAGCTCAATCATGCTCCTTACAGGACGCAGAGGGTACCAACGGGCAGTGCAGGGATCATCAAAGTGGCGTCAAGTGCCGCTACGAGGGACAGCAACATCAGGACTGCCATCTCGACCGCCTCGCCTATGGTTGGTCGCCATGATGCAGTCAGCGAGGCAGGGACTTCCAGTTCCATGTGATGGAATCCTTTGCTGAATATCCAGCGCATCGTACTGGGGACTGGTGCTTCAAGTCATCCGTTGGCTGGAAATGATGGTATGGTTCTCCCAGAAGGAGGTGAGGTCTCGATGTTGCTGTCGGTTCACATAGGCGTCAGGGGTCATCACAACCGGGGAGAAAGAAAGGTTAAGCCAGTACATTTTAGTATCAAGCGCGGAAGCCGCGAGTCCCTGTCTCAGGATGGCGCTGTCGAAATGCTTGTGAGACATGCGGCTTTCGGGCGTCAATGGATCTTCGACTTGTTCGACTTCGGCATTTATCCGCCTTACGTCTCAACTGAAGCAGCCGCTTTTGTGGCTTTTGCCTTTCAAGATTGATGCGAGACATGCGGGTTGCTAGTCTCAACAAATATTCGACCGATCTCACCTTCACAATCGTCCACCTGGTGCCGTCATCGCATGAGCCGGACCCGCGAAGCAAATAAATATGTCCCTAGGTACGCTGTCGGTCGATACCGTGAGCCCCACACGGACCATAATACTTGGCGATAGACTGGAGACACAATGGACGACCATTCTACAGGCCAGGTATCGTTTGCCGGCAAAGTTGTGTTCCTGACTGGTGCGACCGGTAATGTCGGTGGCTGCATCTTGTATAAACTCATCACACAATTAGGCGCCCGTCAAGTCTATGTGCTTTCCCGCCACTCAAAAGAGCGTACCCAAGCGATAATAACCCAGCAACTGCCGACGAAGGCTCGCCGGCTCTTCAACAGCCTCAGGATCGTGATCGTCCACGGGGATATCACCTTGCCCTCATTCGGGCTCGCGCCGGAAGTGCTGCGAAGATTGCAACAGCGTGTGGACACCGTCATACACACCGCTGCCGTCATCTCCTTGGGGGCCCGAATCGACCGTTGCATTCGGGCCAATTGTGATCCCACGCTCGAGCTGGCAAGATTGGCCACGGCATTTGAAAAACTGGAGCGGTTCGTCCACGTCTCCACGGCATACGTCAACACTTTCCTTCAAGATGGTATCGTGGAAGAAAGGCTATACCCTCTCACAGACAACGAAGGCGAAGATATCGATGCGGAGGAGGAAAGACATTCCATCTTAAAGACTGGGGACTCGAAACACACGCATCGCTTCGCCTGGCCCTACTCATATTCCAAGTATCTCGCCGAAAGGCTTTTGGTGCAGCGGTACCCGGATCTCCCCCTTCTCATCGTGCGCCCTAGTATCATAGGGCCCGCTCTGCGCCAGCCGTTTCGACTCTATGGCGACCCCAAGTCACAGCCCCTCACCTTCTTCCTCAAGCTCTACATGGCGGACAAGGATGGCAGCAAGGTCTGGCGTGCTTCGCCAGACGTGGCCCCGGGAAGCAACATTATCGACGAGGTTCCCGTGGATTGGGTCGCCAACGTGCTGCTGCAGCACGCCGCCGCCGGGACGAGAGGCGTGGTCCATGCGACGGCCGAGACCTACAGCATCATGACGTTCAACGATCTCGAGCGCTCCCTTGACGGTTGCGTGTCGCCCGATATGCTGGCCGTGAAGCCGGTTTTCCATTGGAGCACCGACAGGGCTGTTTCTCAGTGTGCTCTTGCTGAGTTTTTTGCCATCGGGCATCGGAACTGGGTGTTTGACTGCCGTCGCTCAGCTGGGTTCAAAGATCGCGACGGCCCACTCAGTATCAAGTCCAGAGCTACCGAGCGCCACGCGCTTATAACATCTAGGTACTTGACTTTGGTTGCAAAACTTAGGAAGGAGGGTGAAGACAGCTGTGTAACATCGAAGTTATGAATAACGTCTACGTGGAAAAGGGTTGCGACGACGATTTTGGGGTCCAGGCTGGGATACGGTGCACAATTTGGAAACCACTGCGTGAGACAATACATCAAACATTACGAAGACAATAGCTAAAGAAATGAACTTCCCAGACATAGCTCTGGTTCCCTATCAGAGGCTTATTTCGCACTGCAGGAAATCATACCATGTATATCGCTCAGCCGCCCCTCTGTAGTCGAATGCACTTAGTGTTTTTCAATATACCTCAACCCAGACGGCCTCTAAGGACAAGCCTTCAGGTCACTAATGTCAAGCCTTCAGGTCAGACGCGGTTGCGTATTGCTGGGGTGGCCAACTATTTTCCTTCTTGGCTCGCAGTTCCCTAACTTCTGGCATCTACATGTATGGCAGCGGAGCTTTTTGCGCCGCCATTAGGCTGAAGCCGCGCCATCACGGGTTGCCCCATCATGAACGGCACTCTTTTCTAATCGTTCAGTTGAACCCATTGGCCAAAATCCTAAGAAGCGACAAACAAGGGCGTGGCAAGGCCATACTTTCAGCAGTGGCTAAATTTGTAGACTAAGTACCTAACTAAATGAGCCAGTCGCTCCCCATTCCTTCATTGTAAGCCTGTAACCCCCAAGCAGTTGCGCCACGTTTCCATTACAGCCTTTTGAATGAGCAGCTCAGCGACATTTGCCGTTGATGCAGGAGCAAGGGTACGAGCAGTCCCTGGAGCTTTTGCAAGATCTCGAGTTCGCAGGTCAGAATTCGATCTGTCTTTCCATCATAACTTTGGGCCGAGCAGGACCTTACTCGTCCTGTATAAAGCGATCAGAGCCTGTTGTGGCAGAGGTTGTTTCTACGTCTTCTCCCACAGGGCAGTTGATTCACGGAGGACGAAGTACGTACCGGCAAGGCAGCTCCATGAACAGCGGCAGCCGTGCCGAAGAGATGGCGAGCTTGGTTATGGCGTACATGGTGTTTTCTCAGGATAGATGTTGTGAGGGTAGCAGAAGAGGGTCGAGAAGTGTGGGATGGTCAACACATGCTGTTAGATGAGATATGTTGGCCTTCTTATAGGAGGTCATAGAGGACTCAACAGTAGACATAATCAACTTCATCGGCCATTATGCCAACTTCGCCGCTACTTCGCTCCTCCATCCTCTTCAAATTCACGCGTCATCGCGACATTGAGGTGCTCCTTGGACGTTACGTTACGTTCACCCTTATGGAGGAAGTCGTCCGAGCGCTGTGCGCCTTCGCGGACTTCCGTAGTGATATGGACCAATCACCTTCTCAATGTATTGACTGAAGCAATGAACTATGCACTTGAATCCTTCACCAGTCTCCTTATGGAATCCATCCAGTTCGCTTTTGAAGTCGTTGCCTAAAAGGCGCCAGACGACGCAATGCACATTCCTACTTCAATCTAGAATCCCGGCTACTCGAGGCTTTGAACGGAAGGTTGCACCCATTGGCTCGCTTGCATGACGGCGAAATTAGCCGGGATAATATTGATGTGCCAGTCAGTTGTCGTAGTCTTGGCTATCCAATGGTGACTTGTCCAGTTCCATTCAAAGCCCCGCAGCACTGGCCAGAATGCGGAAACATAAAGCGGGGTGCTTGTGAAGGATGAATCACTCACGAATCGGTTCTTATGAGCCGATATGATCAACAGTTTTAACCTTTCCAAATAATAACTATGACAAGCGGATTCATGAAACCACCCATGTTCAAGAGATGTTGGTCGACACTGACCTCAACCACAGAAGTCGGCCCCGGGTTACCATAAGAGACCTCGATTTCCGGCACTGAAAATCAAAGCACCAAATAAAGTCAGTCCATCAGAGGCATGACTACATGTCCTTTCTCATCCGGGCACGGACAACTGCGAAATTAGGCCTCTCCAGAAAAGCCTTCCAGAAGTTAGGGTCCTCCTGCACCACGTCGGCGCTCTCAGGCGGCACCGTCTCCATCTCCACTAAGCCAAACTGTTCCCATATCTCCGGTGAGCCCGAGTAGATGGTCTCCAAACACGCACAGTCAAACTCGATCGGCGGCGTCGAATGAAGGACGCAGCGGTATCTCACGCCACCTGGTATGTGCCTCACCCACTTGCACGAGCCTCCATACCGACCACCCTCGAGTGCCGGGCTCCAAGGGTCGTTATCGCGGGTACCGACGAAGAGGCCGCCGGTCTTGAGGTAGGTCACTATGTTGTCAAAAATCGCTCGCGCCATAGCAGGCGAGTCGGCGAAGCTGAAGACCCAGTTCCCCATGACGATGTCATAAGCCTTCTCGGCGAGGCCGAGATGCGATAATGGTTGCGACACGTCAGATTGGAAGAATCGTATGATACTCTGGCGACCCAGGGCCTTCTCGTGGTCCGCTCCAATCCGCAGCATGCCAGGCGAGATGTCAACAACGTCCACCCGCGCGGCGCCGAGCGCCACGGCCTCGCGGGCGTGGACCCCAGAGCCGCCGGCGAGATCGAGGATGGTAAGGCCGGTGCAATCTCCTAGGGCTATCTTGACGAGCTGGGACTCGAGACGGCCTGATGGCGAAGTAGAGTAGTCACAATACGTAGAGGCTAGCGCATCGTAATCCGCTCGGGCTTGTTCGACAATGGACATGACGTCTTTGACGAGGGGGAAAGGATCTATAATCCCTAAGAATGAGTTTCTCCTTGGTTGAAGATGGCGAGAAGATGAAGCAGTCACATTCCAAGTATATAACACATCTTGGTGCCCAATTTGACATTGGCTATTAAACAACGGGCCCCCGGACACGTGGGCTTGGCGAGTCTGGCTTGGCATGCGGCCGTACTGCTCGCTCAGTGGCGACAGCAGTAGCGGTCTCACGGGCAACCCAAACGGGTAGACCGAGACGAAACCCAAACTGGGCCTTGCCTAGGCGGGCTGGGTGTTACGGCGACTGAGGGACATAGCCCACCAGCTGTGGGTTGCGTCAACGAAATGCCAGCAACGGGCACCACCCCTGGTTGCCCAAGGTTAGCTGGGTGATGCACGAACTTTCCGAGATGACGACAAGGTTGGAGTGGTAGTCAACAGTATCGCCGCGGACTGGGGGTAAGCTAATCGGCGAGGCGACGTAGGGTCCACAGTCAGTTGTAGTATTGGCGGATATATTCATTTCCTCTCACGTCGTGCCTGAGTGTGCTGTATGATTATTGGAAGCAAAGTGATCACTTACACCGCTGTGAGCAATAGTAACCAAGTCCATGCTGCAGTTATTTGCATCAAGTACACATCGGAAAATGCCGTCGCTCTGAACCGCGTTGGTCATCGGAGAGGGCAATTCCGAAGCTCAGACGCACAAACCTTACATATTCACACTAGATGGGCATGATAAGGCAGGTGAAGCTGCGTGGTGTCAGTTTCTTCAAATGCCCGGCCACGCCTGTGAGCAACTTATCATTGGCGCTCTCGTAGAGCGGGGAACCTGCTCATTTACCGAGGGCGTAACGGCTGGGCGCCTGGGGGTGCCGAGAATCAGCCTGAAGTTCGAAAGGTGGCTGATTGGCCAACGCTTACGTGCCTGAGTGCTTCACAGTGCCTGAAGGCTGTGTCCAACTCACATGTCAACCCGTCAGTCCGCACCTATCGTCCTCGTTGAAGTGGGTTGTGTTTCCAGTAATCAAGATCACAGGTTATGTTCTTACCAAACAGATAAGTAGAAGCTCTAATTGTATGTTTTCGGATACTATACACCAGTATAGGCGTCTACCCACAAAAGTAGATCACAAAGATCAAAACACCCATGGGTGGATAATTCAAAGGCGCTTCTAGGCACAGCGGATGCGGCGTTTAGAGGCCGATGAGGTTTCTGTTATGACCGTCTTTCTTTGGGAATACTTGTGCCAAGTCCAGGAGAAGTTTTGTAAACTACCCAACGAGCTAACCCTCATTCATCGGCGTAGAAAACAAACGCCCGGACCTTGATGCTCTCCCGACACTGGCCTGAGCTCTTCTCCCCCAGGTCAAACGAGCAATGGGGCACCGACATGGCCTGGCCTCTTCTTGAATCGTAACCGGCAAAAATGGCCACCTCGTCCACCTCCTGGTCTGGGACGTAATACCACTCATGCCTGGGATTATACAGGACCTGGTACACCTCATTGGCTACTGTTGGGAAGACCTCGTCGACCGTGAGCAGATCCGTCTGGGGGTCCATTGTTCTAGCGTCGCAATACGCCATCGGGTAGTCCCGCAGCGGCCCGAGGAGGGGCTTCCACACACTGATGTGATCTTTTCAATAAGAAGGCCCGGGATTTCTCTACATCACAAAGAGAAGACAGGGAGGGGACCTACTTGACAATCTGGTAGTGTCGCGCGCCGTACGTTTCGTCTTTGTCTTTGAAGTACTTTTGCACGCGACCGGCGATCTCGTCGGTGGTATAGTCTTCATATCACCCGCATTAACATATCACGCCTATCAGTTGGCCGTGCCTTGTTGGAATATACGTACCAATGTGTGCCGATAGCGCTGGCTGTGGTGCATTGTCTTTGGATTTTGGCTGGTACGGGAAAGCCGGCTCGCGCCGTCTCACCATGTAGTCGAAGATGCATACTTCTTCGGCTCCCAAGACCCTCTTCAAGCAGTCGTGGACGACCGGGAGATAGACCTTCTCTATCCTCACCTCGTCTTCAAAGTCCTGTTTTGGCATGCAGCCTCCCAGCTTGGCCAGTTGCACCCCACTCTCATCCCATCTGAGGTTCGCGGTTCGCAGGTTCTGGATTTTGATGTCCGACACAAAGTCAATCTTGAAGTTGCTCTTGGGAAGACCTGGTGGCGCCGTGTAGTTTAGTATGTAGGCCTTCTCCATCTTGAGAGCCTCGCTGTCGGCATTGGCGTACCGAAGCGTAGAAACGACAGTGTCAGACATGATAGCAAGCGTTTCCAGAAGAACTAAGTCCAGATACTCGACTTAATGCACTGAAAGGAAAATCAGAGATGGATTTCAAGGGGAAATGCGTGCCAGATAGATAGTAGATCTTGTTTTGCGGGTTACGATTCGATCAGATTTCTAAACACAATAGTAAAACGAGAAGGTTTGCGAAGATTATCACTGAAAAGTTCTCAAAATCTGCGAATATGCGTACATTAAGTACCCATTTCTGTAACTCTGGATATAACCACTCTTAACTAGAACCTTGGCACTGCAAAGCGGGGTATCGTAGAGTTTGGAGGCCTTATTGGCTGTGAGGCATACTGGCGATGCCAGAAGGGCCCAGCCCAGGCATCACGGTTTGTAGGCCGAAACTGCCGAGTTGTTCTCACACACGGAGCTGAGACCATGCAAGAACACGTGAGCCGATATTCATACCGACAGAAAGGGGTGCGAATGCAATCGCGGATAAGCTGCATCTGGTAAATTTTAGCCATCCCCGACCTCTCGTTACAGGCCCGATCTTCTTTTAATTTGCTCAAAACACCCCACAGTGCGTCGTACACCGTAAGGTGCATCGTAATGCAGATGGAATGAACGCAGTCACGTAATCGAAGGAGGTGCTTGGCACACCGATGGCGCTTCCAATTTTTGCCTCGGAAGTAATGCCCACAGAGCAGAAGGCGGGGTTGATGTCTTACCGAGACGAAAAAGGTTTCTGGACGTGAAATCGAGACCGCATGGAAGTTGCCATTTGCCATGCCACGATGGACTCGGGAGATAATGTCGAGCATAATCATCACGAACAGGACGAACATATAAACACCAATCATTCTATCTTTGATTTTACTCCACTATCATCTTCATGGTACTCAGACAGTCTCATTTACATTACTTGACCACCGTTTCCCCACTCTCACGATGTCCGCCATCACTAAGATCCAGGCCTGGAAGAACTTCGCCCGCGGCCTCAGCGCGGACGCGGCTGAGCAGACGCCCGAAGAGATGAATCTCCAACGCTCGTACGGCACGCACGCCTCGAACACCAAGGGCCGCATCTTCACCATCGAAGACAAGATTCAGCCTTGGAAGCGCGACTGGCCTACTGTCGGAGCCGAGAACGAGGCTCTCAATGAGGAAGAGCTCAACATGCAGCGCTCTTACGGCACGCATGCCTCCAACACTAAGGGACGCATCTTCACCCTCGAAGACAAGACCCAGCCTTGGAAGCGTGAATGGCCCGCGGCTGGAGCCGAGACCAAGGTCTTGACTGAGGAGGAGCTCAACATGCAGCGCTCGTACGGTACACACGCCTCCAACACCAAGGGCCGTCTCTTCACCTTTGATGACAAGCCGGGTGAGTGACACACATTGGGCTTTTATGGAGGTACTTATATGGCGCTAATAGGGAGCCAAAGCCAACTGATAGGCCAAGCCATGTGATATCACAGATGGATACTGATGCAAAGGGAAAGGACTGGTGATATCAGACAAATTGCTCGGCAGAGGGGAAAACAGTTGCTACCACTCCTTCAGAGAACAAAGTCCCGCTCTAGCTTCAATGAATACAAGGTATGCTTCACTCGCGCGCCTTTCCAGCATAATTGGAGTGTTGGGCCGTATTGTCGTTGCCATTTTCCCGTGACCTCTCCCCATCGGTGACAGCCGAGTTGGAACAAACCGCGTAGATATCGGTAAGATGGCCGGTGTTCAGAAATACCAGTCAACATCCCACAGCCTGAAACCGTGTGATTCGTAATAAATACATGGGGTGCTTCTAGACGGATTCTGCCATGAACCTATGCGCACAGTATCCGGCATGTATGCCAAGGGGCTCATGTTTACTCCTACGACGGAATAAAACCTGCTTTGATGTATAGAAGCAGTAGAGGCTGTTGAACTGAGGTGGTTGGAGATGTGTTAATTGGTGTAATTAGATGAAGGGTTCTAGTCTAAGGGCGTCTGCTCCAGCCCTTCTCATGTACACCCTTCAAGGGCATCACTTGACTGGGTTACGTGATCGTCCCTTTCCAACAGAGGTGTACACCGATGAGTTGAGCTAATACATATTGGACTTTCAGGACATCCACGCCCCCAGAGACTGCGGCCCCGATTTCAATACAAGGGTTTACACATTTTCTACCAGTGGCTGGCAAGATTTATGAACTCCCTAGAGCAGCACCACACCGCCCGTAGCCTACAGTACCGAGTGGGATTTATTTCATGTAGTAAAATTACGTTTATTTCTTTTGTTCTCGATCGTAATAGTATAATGAGCTCCCACAAGGTGTTATTATGGGTCATGGAGCTATATCTCTTAGTGGTCTACTATACTGGTGGCAGGTTTCGTCTATTCCTAGTTCCACTTCGATCATTACCAAGATTTCGGTTTCTTTCGGGGTGTAATAAATCGATGGGCAATAGCGTCCTAGAGACTAAGTGAGCACTGCGCTCTTCATTTGCCCAGTGAGGTCGTAATGCCTACCGTTATAAGACTGCCAGCGTCGCGTAACCCCTAGCCGTCGAGTCGGTGCATTCAGCAAGGGTTAGAATGACATGGGGCAGAATCTCAATGGTAGTCCGGCCCTCGTCCGCTGTGTGGGGAAAGTCGCGCGGCATCATCCGCCGCCCCAAGGGGGGCCTCTTCACGACGTTTGCTACACCATTAGCACTTAGCACGAGGCGCAGGATCTCATAGGCAAGCCCGGAACAATTAACGGGCGTTTATTCACACATTCCGATGGCGTAAGTTGCCCTCCCGGTGGAAATCAAGAACGCATCCTCGCAACACAGCCGCTGGGTGCACAATCAGTGGTAGTGAGGGCAGGAGCAGGGCCACGAACTGTTACCGAACATTGTGCCTCCTTATAGTGACATTGAAGTTGAAACAAGTCGTAAGTACCCTATTAAATGAAACATAGGAAAATGGCGATTTTGACTAGGTCTAGGCGATTTTGACCGGGTGGAACGCCAAGGGAACCTACGGACGGTCAGCACGGGCCTACAGTACAAATTTGTAAGGGATCTAGTACTTCTTGTCTCTACGCTACTAACGCTACAGAAAACATCGTGAGGCTCAGCGCGCGCGCGCCACAGCGAGCGCAACACCAAAAAAAAACATCGTGAGGCCTAACGCGCGCGCAGCTTGACACTACATAGTAGAAATGCCTCATAGGGGTGACGCGTTAACGCTAGGGGTAAATAAAGACTCGAGACCGGGCGCTCCGTATCAGAAGTATCGATTTTTCCACTAAAAGTACCGGTCGCAGAATGTGGCTGACCCGCAGGTTCCCTTAGCGTTCCACCCGGTCAAAATCGCCTAGACCTAGTCAAAATCGCCACTCCCAAACATAGAGTCCGCATGGTAGTGAGGCTAGAGCGATGGCCTCCCATCAAGAAGTACTATAGAAGTGGAGTCGTTGAGCAAGCTGAACTCCACCGAGGTCGGTCGGATCAGGTGATAGCAACTCCGGACTCAGGGCTTGTCAGCTTCATTAAGGTACATGTTCTCCTACTGCGCCTCGGTACCGATGATGGTTTTCGTGCTCGGAGGAGTTTGGCACCGGGCTGCAAGAGAATAGCCAAGATGCCAAGGGCCCGGGATCAGATCATGTGGGATTTGGCACTTTGGCTGGAAGGCGAGCCATAACCCATGGCGCATTGCCGCATGGCCTACTGGGGGGTTTTTGCAAGTACCCTGACCAAGCGGAATGGCGAAAAGAAACTTCACCGCGGCAGAAAGCGATCTGGCCGCCAATCAATTACATAGCGGGAAGAGAGATGGCGAGGACCGTCCAATTGGATTCGCCGTGCACCAAGCCCCAGGCATGCAGCCCGCGGGCGGCGCGATGGGGAGTGAGCCGTTTTGCGCATATTCCGTCCCGTTCAGGATTAGTCTGAGCAAGTTTCGAGGACGAGCCCCTATGATTAGATGAACGGCACCGGCATGGTAGTACCGCATATACTCGGCCCACACATCCGGAATGGAACACTCACTACCTGCTTCAAGGCATGGAGCGGAGCGGCAGCGACCCGAGCATTTACCGCCCTGTTCTTTTATTTTTGGTCTCTGCACTTACCGCTTGCCATTGGTCTTGTGAGGAGGGTTTCCCAGTTGAATTCAGATCACCTTCTTCTTTCCTTGATGGTCGTCGTTGTTGTGGTCTTATCGCTTTGAACACCTTGAAGGTCAGAATTTCTCGGCTTTCCCAGATACTACCTCCAGGATGCAGCCGCCCCTCGCCGCACGAATGAGTGCGGTGTTACTGCCCCTGGCCCTCGCGGGCGCGGCGACCGGCCACAAGACGGGGCTGATGGGCTACGGGCAATCATGGTACGACCCGCCGTGCGCGTACGCGTGCCGGGCGGTGATCGGGTCGGCGCCGCTGGACTGCCCGGACATGGACCACCATGATGCCATGGGCGGGGACATGCACATGCACGGCGGTTCGCCCATGGCGCCTTGCGTCGCGCAGAACGTTGACTTTTTGGCGACGCTCGCCTACTGTCTGAGCACTAATTGTGCTGCCGACAGCGTCTCCCCTGCCAGACTCGAGGCCTACTGGGCCGACCAGGCCACCGGCGACCCGGCCATCCCCGCGTACTGGACATACGGCGCCATCCTGTCCAATATAACGCAGCCACCGACGCGCACTTTTCAAAAGGGCGACACCCTGAACTACACCGCCCTTATCTCAGATGCCGACTACAGCTACCAGTATGACTTCAATCGCTTCTTTGACTGGGAGGAGGCGATCCAGTCGACATACGTGTAAGTCGGCCAACGCATTATATTGCCCTAATCGATGGATAAGTGTGCTGATAATAGTTGTGTTTCTCCAGTATCGTTGTCATCTCGATGGGCGTTGCGACACCAGTCGTGCTCTCTGTCCTCGGCCATCTCCCTTTCATGAACATGGCCATCGACAAACTCAAGCCGTACCTCGTCTACCCTTCTACGGTTCGTGGATACAGCATCCGCCCTCTGCCCTACCTGCTTGGCAATGCGCCGACAATGGGTCAAGGCCTCTGGATTGCTATGTTCGTGATCCTGAACATCATCCTGGGGGCTATAACGTACGAGAACTTTGAGTACCCTCACCCCTGGGGTTTTACGAAAACGGCTGAGATTCTCGCTTATGTTGGCTACCGGACAGGGCATATCTCATTCGCCCTCCTCCCCCTCACCGTCTTGTTTTCGTCACGCAACAATTTCCTATTGTGGATCACAGACTGGCCGTTTTCAACATTTATTGTTCTTCACCGCTGGGTAGCACGGCTGTGTGCCATACATGCCGTCGTCCACTCCATCACTTTACTGGCAGCTTATGTCAGCCTGGGTTCGTACTACACCGATGTCCACAAGCTGTACTGGATTTGGGGCATTGTGGCGACTCTCTGTCTCGTTCTTCTTCTATTTCAGAGTCTTTTATGGTTCCGCCGCGCGGCCTATGAGGCGTTTCTGGCCCTTCACATTATCCTCGCAGTCTTCGCCATTACCGGATGCTGGTACCATGTTCACTACTGGAAGGGTCTCACTGGCGTATACGAGCTCTGGTTATACATGGTATGCGCCGTGTGGTTCTTTGACCGACTCGCGCGGGTACTACGCGTGGTCAAGAACGGTATCCGACGTGCTACTGTGGTCGAATTGTGCCCCAACATCGTTCGACTCGACATCCACGGTGTCAGGTGGGCGACCGAGCCAGGATACCACGCATATATACACTTTCCCACACTGCAGCCCCTGCGCGTTTGCGAGAACCATCCCTTCTCAGTTACTCACACGGCTTTACTTCGATCCCATCCACAGTCTGTTGTCTCATCAAATGGGTCGCCGCACACTGGCGACGTCGAGATAGCCAAGGGTCCACGAAACACAGTACGGTCCGCGAGCACTGGCACTGATAGCATCTCCATCTACATCCGGAAGCAAAAGGGTCTCACCAGCCTCATCCGTGAGCACACAGGTCTCCCAGTTATGCTTGATGGCCCTTATCGGGGCAACCAAAGCCGAGATGTGCTCAAATGCGACCGTCTTTTGCTTATTGGGGGCGGCATCGGCATCACAGGTCTCCTCACATGGGCGCAGAGACATGTGAACGTGAAGTTGGCGTGGAGCGTCAAACACACAGCCCAACCGCTTGTGCAGGACCTCGAAACAGCCCTAATGGGTATTGCGGACAAGGTCGTACTGATCGACAAACGACTGGATGTGGATGCGCTCCTGGCGCAGGAGGTTGAATCAGGGTGGCGGAGAATCGGTGTTGTTGTTTGCGGTCCGGCGGGGCTGTGCGATAGTGTTCGCCAGGCTGTTGTCAAGTTTGGACAAAGGGGGGATGCAGTGTTTGAATTAGAGGTCGACGCTTTTAGCTGGTAAGGTAAGGTGCTTCGACAATGACAACAGCCACGTATTATAAACTTGACCCCCATAAAGCAGCCACCCGTGATGCCGCTGAAACTGAGGTTATCCTCCCCCTATCCGTGATAATCCAATTCCATTGCGTGTAAGATTTTGTTGCTTGGGCCCATTCCTCGGACCCTTCCGGACGTCCGGTGGTCTCACGCGCGTCTTAGAATAAGACACACATCAACGAAATTAATTAGAGTAACTCGACAGTCACAAAAGCTACGTATTGCAGAACCTAGTATAATTCAAGGGAATAATGATTACCTCCCTCGCGATGGAATGATTTCCTGATTCCAACACCTCCGTGCAAACCTCTCCGTCTTGCGTAGTGAGACCCGCCCCCCCCCACCTCCTTGTCCGCTGAGACCGCTATATCCTCCCTGATTTTGCGTACTCCAATCAAAATCACGTACTATGCCTGAGCCCCATGCTTAATTTTGCGGGCATGGCGCGTCTCTTCTTCCTGTTGCGATGGAGTCCCTATGGTCTTGACAGTGGTTGATTGAAGACTTTAAAAAGAGAAGAGAAGCTAGGTACATGAGGCTCCATGGAAGGATGGAGGTAAAGATGGTCCTAGTCACGTGACCCGCCCTGATGTTTCGACACTTCCACGGGTAGCCGCAGGGTGTGGATGGGACAGTCATTTATTCCCTGTGTTGGGAGGTTTCTCAGAGCTACTTTTCCGGATATATTTCTCAGCTAATTCATCGGGTCAGTGAGTCCTACCTGCCTGCGCTGCTGTTGTGCAACTCTCAGGGCTTAAGGGAGGACAGTGGACTGTCGATGGGCCATAGATGTTTCGGTAACCAGCCCGCGATGAACAGGCTTTAGAGCTCAAGGGTCCCAACTGGTGAATTCTGAAGGTGGCATCGATCTCCGCAGCTTTCTCTGCTGATTCAACCCACGAACTCCTAATATATATATTGGTAAAGGTTGGAAAGAAGACCCAAAAGTAGGTGGTCAGCGTCCTGGGACGCGGTAAATGGGGCCGGGAGCGGGTGAAGTATATCAAGCCTTTTCGAACCCGTTTGCGCGCCCCAGACCAGCCTTTCGGAGTAGCTCTAAAGTTACAGACCATCGTTGCCATCAGTCTGGAGTCACCTCGCTTGCATCGTATGGTGCGTGGGGTGCAAACTGAAAAGAGGGGGGGGGACTCCGGTGCCAGTAAAGAAAACACAGATTAAGCGTGAAACAGTTACATGTAGGAGGCGATATGAAGTTATGTTGATGGGCACCGAGGTGTCCAGTTACTTGGATATATACCCATTGGCTGCAGCGTGCCATGAGCGAACCAGCCTGGGCGCAACGAAGTGCTGCAAGATATGTATTGACTGTTATATTTCGTCATGAAGAATGCCAGAACGTCACCTCACGTGGCGCATCTTCACCCATAGAGAGTCTTGAAATCCCGGGCTCCTAGAGTCTGTGCGAAACGTACGCTGTGTGACAAAGTCAACGTTTCCACTTAGCATTACACTGTATTCAGATTCCGCCCCAGCTGTTTGAAATCTGACTTACATAGGGAGCACCGATTACACCTGCATATCCGTACGATAGTACGGACGGGATGTGTTTCGGAATAAATACGCCGACGTACCGAAGGATACAGGGATTGTTTCTTGTCACACGACGATGTGGTGGAACATTTCGAGCCGACAGTCTTGCCTCCAACTTCCTAATCAGTCAACCGACAGAATATGCCCCACTTTGACTGTACCATGACCGTCTTGTCGTTATTAGGAAAAGACCCATGGCTCTCAAACGGAGCTCCGCCTGGGCATTGACGCCAATCTCCGCATGATCGGAGCTTCCCCGCAAACCTCCTCACTATTTCACGCGTGCTAATCAAACAGAGAGCTCTTATCAACTAGTATCGAGAAGACGCATATCGGCTACATATGTTGATATCATCCGCGACCCCCGGTTTGGCGATAGTGTACAGAGGGTAACGCTTGACGCCTGGTCATTTCAGGCTGTTGAAAAACGTTCCTTTCAACACTGCATCAGACCACACGTGTTGTTTTATCGAACGACCGCACACCTGGGTCTCACACCACTGCTACCCCTCGCCATGTGTACCAAAGGTAGTCAGCAGCTAATGCACGTTAACGAAGGTTTCCCACCCGGGACTGTTCGCCTGGTTGACACAGGCGGAAACGAGGTCTCAAAGCATGCGAAGGGCAAAGGTCAGACGGATATCATCCTGGTTCCCAGCCCCAGCGAGGACCCCGAGGATCCGCTGAATTGGACCTTCCAGCGCAAAGCCCTGGCGACGAGCTGCGTCGTTGTGTACACCATTACGATTGCCCTCCCGTCCAGCGCCGTCTATTCCATCGTCACCCCGATTCGTGCGGCCACCTCGTTGACTCTGGCTGATATCAACAACGGGACAGGTATCATGGTATGTCCAAGGCTCATGTCGCTTTCTCAGGCCCAAAGGGACTTGCAAGGGACTTGCAAGCTTATCCGATTGCGAAGTGGAAATGTGATAAGTTCATTAACTCACCATGTAACTTAGTTCCTTTTTTACGGCTGGGGTTGCATTTTCTGGCAGGCCATCGCCTTGCAGTACGGCAAACGTCCCGTTTACCTCTTCACTATTCTGGCCAACATCATTATTCTTGCTACGGCGCCACTCTGCACCACCACGAGCACGTATACGGCCAACCGGATCATCCTGGGTTTCTTTGGCTCTCCCGTGGAGTCACTTTGCGAGGTTTCCATCGTCGATGTCTGGTTTGTGCATGAACGGCCCAAGTACCTCGCCTGGTACGGCTGGTCGCTCTCGCTAACAGGCAAGCTGGCGCCGATGATCTCGGGATTCATTAACTACGGTATGGGCTGGAAGTGGACGTTGTGGTGGTGCGCTATCTTCAATGCCATCGCTTTTGTCTACTGCTTCCTCTTAATGGAGGAGACTAACTATGATCGAATGCTGGATCATGCTACAAAGCGGAGTCCAGGTCCGACATCGCAGTCGACACATACGACCGTCCCAGGGGCCATCGCGGTATTCCAGGCAACAGAGTCGAAACCGGCCTCGTCAGTTCCCTCAGAGGCTTGCGAGTCCGGTGAGGTACTTTGGCCGAGGAAGTCGTACCTGGAAAAGCTTGGGATTAAAGACAAAAAGCGGCCAAATCGACTACTCGATATTGCTATCGCCCCTTTTAAGGGGTTTACGTACCCTGCCGTGGTATATGCTGGGTATGTCGCTCTAATTCACGGGCCTGGAGCTGGTTATTTCTAGTGAAGCCTACTGACATAGCATGCCTTCTCAAACTTGTGAAGACTCATGTACGGCGCAAACAGCCTCGTGTGGCAGGGGGTTCAAAACGCAACCATCGGCACCGTCTACACAACACAATACGGTTTCAACACAGCCACTGTTGCCGCCGCCTATGCCGGGGGTGTCCTTGGGTCTATCATGGGGTAAGCTCCCACCGACACCATATGAGCGCAAAGAGTTCTATTGCCGTTTGCTAACACGCCCTTCTGCCCTCCCGCTGTCCAGTGGATACTTCTGCGGAAAGGGAGGCCGCGTCCTCACGATAAGACTGGCGCGGCGCAACGGTGGCATCTCGGAGCCAGAGCATGGGCTCTACATCTTCGTTGCCAGTGTGTTCCTCGTGCCGTTCGCCATGGTGCTTTACGGGCTCGCCGTCACCTATCACCTGCACTGGTTCGCGCTGGTGGCGTCGCAGGTGGCTGTCGCCTTCAACGCCGCGCTCTGCGTCTCCACGGCTCTGGCCTACGCCATGTCTAGCTACCCGGAGCTGTCGGGCCAGATAGTAACAACCTGCGTGCTGATTCGCAATACTCTATCGTTCGCCATAAACTATGGGATCACCCCCTGGCTCCAGGCGAGCGGTTACCTCCGCGTCTATTGCATCGTCGCCGGCATCGGTTTTGTGTGGAATGCCAGCTTGTTCGTCATGACGAGGTACGGCCGGAAGATGAGGGAGATGACAGCGGACCGCTACAACCGAGATGTGGACCGTGCAAGAACAAAGGGCTTGGGCCATTGATATTATTTCATTGCGCAGACTGACCTAGCACGCCAGCCTCGCTCGTATCATGGGCGGTCTGCAGCAGACTGAGGTGGCCAATGGATACAGTAGACGAACGGAGCCACAATTTGTCGCTAGAAGCCTTTACGATGGAACAATGCCGCCTCGGGGTTATGCCCGGAATGTCAAGCATATTATGCCCAATCCCACCGTCAAAGGTGACTTCAGGTAGATGCAACGCGGTTGAATAGAGTACCCTGCCCTATGGGCAGCGTCTTCAGTACGTATTACTGTGGTATGAGGCCGATTGGTCACGTCGTCTCTGTTAGCGGTGTCTAGTGCTGACGGACTTGGATGCACTCTACTAGCATGCTGCTGCCCCCGCAATTCCTATTTAAAATTCTATGGGGCAGAAAAGAAGACACTGTGTCCTGGTCCCTTCCCCTCAATGTGCTATTCAACATGCCGCCTGGAAGTTCGAAGAATAAGTGGCTGACGAGATACATATTTTGCAAAGGGATGTGACGTGATTTACTATAGCGTTTGTATTTATAAAATGATGCTAAGCTGCTCTTTCTAATAATCATCTGGCCTTTGGTAGCGAAACCCACCAGGCAACTGTGAAATCAGCCATCCCAAAGCTAGAACGCTTTGCATATACACCCATGCTTTTTGGCTGAAGATTCTGCTCACCGCTGATGCAACCCTGTTAGGGCACCTATCTACAAAAATAGACGACATCGGGACAGCGTCTCTCCCCTCTTTGCTCCCTCCGCGTCCAGCACACGCGCAACTTTCGGCACGCACAACTTCTCTACAATGCCGTCGTTCATTTTGCTGGCCACGAGCCTGGCTGCCGTATTCTCCGTCGGCTCCGCCACCAGCTGTGCAGGCGTTCAAGCCCTGAGCCCGCGATGCAGGTCAGCCGAGGTACCGTATACGCGAGACTACTTTTATGTCGGCGGCGAATACGTTGCATCGGTGATTCCGGGCCAGAGCATGGTGTCGGGCCAGATGTATGTCGAGAAGCTGACGCCGGCTCAAGGGGCCAACAAGACCCATCCATTGGCTTTCATCTCGGCCGGCGTCCCGTCTGGCACGGCAAGTCTTAGGCACCAGCCCCCTGATGTCGTTGGGGAACAATCGCTAACAGCAACCCCCAGGTTTGGCTCAACACGCCGGATAACAGGAAGGGCTGGGCGTCTCACTTTGTCGAGGCCGGATACCAGGTCTATATAGTCGACATCACCGGAAACGGGCGTAGTGGTCAAAACCAAGTGGCCGACTTTCCACTGAAGATAGGCTCGACAGATAATATCACGCAAGACGGCTTCACAGCTCCCGAGCACGCACTACCATACCCACAGGCTATCAACCACACACAGTGGCCGGGCACTGGCCTGCGCGGCGACGCCGTCTTCGACGCCTTTCAGGCATCCATGGTGCCGCTGACGTCCAACAGCAGCAGCCAGGAGGCGACGATGCGGGCGGCCGGCTGCGCGCTTCTCGACATCATTGGCGAAGCTGTCACCGTCTGCCACTCGGGTTCGTGCCAGTACTCGGTCTTGATGGCCGACGAGTGTCCGGCCCGCATCCGCGCCGCCATCAACCTGGAGCCGTCGTGTCTGCCTTTCCAGTCCCTCATCGGCAACGCAACCGTTCCCTCGGTCGGCCGCACTTCCGCTCGGCCCTGGGGCCTGACGAGCACGCCGCTGCACTACGACCCGCCCGCTGCCTCACCCGAAGATCTGCGGCCCGTCGAGGCCGGCGTTGACGCCCCGTACCGCCGCTCGTGCTTCCTTCAGTCGGTCGAGGACGGTGCCGCGCCCCGTACGCTGCCCCGGATTGCCCAGGTGCCCTTTGTCATGTATACGGGCAGCGCGAGCCCTCATGCCACATACGACCATTGTGTGGCGCTGTTTCTAAATCAAACAGGGGTGCCGAATGAATGGATCCAGCTAGCGGATCGTGGCATTCAAGGCAACGGGCACTTCTTCTTCTTAGAGAAGAACCACTTGAAGATTGCTACATTGGTGGAAGACAAACTAGAAGAGCTAGCTCAAGTTTAAAGCTGGTTCTTTGCGCTGTGCGGCAGGAAGGAAACGGTTACATCCAAGGAGGCCCTCCGTTTTGCGACCTCTTCCTAGAACTAAAACGGCTACCCAAGCATCGGAGAATGCTTCGGGTTTACCTTTCCATCCAAAGTTACTTCCATAACACGATCAACTGAGCCGTGGCACACGTACGAGGATACACTATATTACTGTTTGCCTGGATTGAGTTTCTAATCTCGTCACCGCTATAGCTCGTGGGGAATGGGAACACGAAGTGGCAGGACTACAGATTGGGTGTGGCTGTGTCAACTGAGAACTGTACACATCAACCATAGTATTAACTGAATCACTGCAGAGCGATTATGTTCTCTTACACTAAATAACCTCGTCGGCGCGGTTGGAGTATCGCCTTGCCAGCTGAAGTCCAGTAAACACTGGGCGTCCCCGTGGCGAAGGCATGCTGGAGGCCGCTGTCTGACGTCTGCCAAGCTTGGCAGTATATTTCGGCCCGCGTGGTCTGCCCAGAGTGGCTGCGGCACAATCATGGCTAAGATGCGGCACAGTTACAACCAAGCTACGCCCGACCAAGCTGCGCCCTACTAAGGGCAAGGAGAAGCGTTGGCTTGACCGAGGCCTTGCACGGTCTAGTCGTCTGTTTCCCATCGCGGAATGGCTAGAAGGTGATCATCCTGGGATGACAGGCTCACAAATCAGTGTGAGCATCGCCTTGCTTGCGACCCTATGATTGTTCACACTATCAGGCATAGTGGTATGAGGGGAGATGGAGCGCGCCCGGGCAGGGAAACGTGAGTCCGAGTCAAGGCAGGCGGTCCCGTACCACAACCGGCGCTAAAATGATGGTAAGCACTTGGCCTGGAGATCACAGCGCTTCCTCTATTGACATTTAGGCCATTTGGAATAGGTGGCGAGCCCTGGTTGGTTTGCAAGGCTAACAAAGACGTGGCGGTAGGGGCCGTCAGCACCAACAAGCAAGCAATCTGTAAAATCCCAAACATCCGAAGAAATGCTGCGATGGAACTTGTGAATCCCCTGCTCCCACGCTTGAGCCGGCAAATAAGACGGATGCATTTTCAGTAGACAATGTGGGATATCAATCCAGCACATCAAACGATGTGTGGGTGCACCCCTAAAGTAAGATGGCTGTGTACACAAAGGGAGTCTCCTCCCTCCACCTAGAGACTAGTCAGATAAGAAAACAGTTTAATGCATCTGTCACAACACCTCCGTTTAACAGACAAAGACGTCCACAGTTTCTCGGCATATATATTCCTTGTTAAGCTGGGCGGCATAGGTGCTTGTGATAGTCCAATTGTGAATGCGAGATGGCGAGCTATGGATGAATCCTCCTTGACTTGTGTTTGTTCTATGCAATTTCTACACCAGCCCTGCTGCTTTTGTACCAACTGCTGACTGAAATCACCGCTCGCCTAGCCCAATTGTACAGCGAATGTTCGCTAGGCCCCCAGTGCATTCGCCTATATTCCCTATATATGTTGGAAAACTCGATCCTGCCACTGTTCATGTATATCGAATGGGAATCTCATCCCTCCTATGGTTTCCCCCCCCCCCCCCCACCTTTCTCTTTCTGTCTCTTTCACAAAGGTTTCCGTTCCTATTTTTCTCCTTTAATTCTGCATCTGCTGAAGGTTCAACTTTTATCTTTCCAGCTGTTGTCAGTCTTAGAGGTGCCCTCCGTAATATTCCTTTTCCATTTCCACGAGCAAATACCGTGATCAGGCGCAGGTGCACACTCGACTGTCTGCTGGCTGCTAGATTTCAAGAACAATATCTCGATGCTACTACTAATACACTGAAGCTAGCATAAGACACCAAGGTCTTGAATCTCGACGTCTCCCTCTCAGTGACTTAGGGTCAAACAAATTTTTTTTAAAAAAGTTAAGTTCAATAATCTAGCATCTCTTGGTTCCGATCTAAGGACCTCCGGGTTATGAGCCCGGCGCGCTTCCGCTGCGCCAAGATGCTTTTTCTGGTTGTTGAGGTGAATAATGAATGCATTCATGGCTTATATTTGGTTTTTCATTGTGCCTTTCCTGCTTGGTAGGAGTCATTGACGAGCACGCTGTACAACAACTGGCAGTTTTATCTTAACACCAGGCCGTAGCTGCGGTGGGCCACATTTGGACCATGGTGAGCCGCGAAGGGGAAGGTTTCCTCTGCGCTTACCTCGTGGTTGGGTATTTTCCTATCATATTCACAGTGCACGACCTGCGTGTTGACGCAGCCAATGTACTTATAGTCGCGGGACCGCTCTACTGCACAGGACCTAGAGTCCTTGCTGGGCAGAAGTTACGTGAGTAGCGTATCCCAACCGCTATTCAAAATGTGGATTTTAGCTAAACCCTAAGCCGACTAATAAGTTAATGCAACTTTAACTTTAGGGCTGGGTAGCGAGAGGTACTACTTACGTCGAAACGAATTTTCGCTTATACTAAGTTTTATACCTGTAGGTCGGTGCTAAAAACGCTGTAGGATCTCATTAAGAGGTTCACTTTACATAGCACCCTTTATTAAATGCCTTTTGCCGTATTTAAAGGCAGAAAAATTAACAAAATAAGACTTACGTACTACACGCAGCGAGCAAGTGAAGGGGTGGGCAAAAAGCTGGACGCTGTGGGAATTGAACCCACGACCTTTCCTACGTCCTAAGATGCGAAAGGAAAATCATACCCCTAGACCAAGCGCCCCGTATGTAAGAAACTCTTAGTATCCGACACTAGTACATCAAAAATCCATAAGCTGCGGTCTAGGAGAGTAGAACGGCCTCCCGAAAAGAGATAATCGATACACGGCTATAGTAGGCCGCAAGAACTGCACCTACGTGGAGTCATTACATAAACTAATGTATTATAGTGACAGCAGCAGCAGTAGGTGGCCCGTGCGCCAGGAGGTTCGTGCACGTGGATGGCATAAGGCCTGCCTGGCTGCCCTGGCACCCTAGCTCCTTAGCGTAGTCAACACCCTTTTTGCCGACCTCTTGCAGCAAGGCCTCAGTTCTGGTCTGCGATACGTGACAATTATATGTAAAAGGACAGGCGATGCACCAGCGGACGTATTAAGATGTGAGGAAGCTGGATAATTCGAAAAGCGACGAAGGTGAAGGGGGAGACGGTATCGGAGAAACAGCCTGCATTATATCTACTAGCCATCTACTTATTTACATGCGTTATGCGCCTACGATTTCTTTCTTGCTTTTCGATCTTGGCCGTTTTGAGGGCAGATAACCCTTCACTATAGCGACGGGAAGAACTCAGCGGGCATTGGCGACCTAGACCGCGGCCTTTACAACGGGCAGCATGTGGTTATATGTTTGCGTAACCCACGGTGCGTCCTCGTGCGTGGCCTGGCCGGTGTTCCAAGTTTTATTTATGGCCTCGGCTTCGCGACTATAGCGCCTAACAGTACCCTTGCCCTCGGGGGCAGGTCGGCAATGTAGCGCTAAGTCGATAAGAGGCATGACGATACTTTCCGGAAGAAGTCTAAGTTATATAAGCCGAAGACGTATAAGAAGAATAGATCCGAATGACCGGAAAGTGAGGGGTAATATAGCATTAAGTAGCGGAGGGTAGAATGATAGGCTTTAAAGATAATATAATGAGGGGAAGGTAACTTGCCGATTAGTAAGATGCACATGCTAGACGCGCCTTCGATGCTTAATTATCAGGCTAGACCCTGCGTCGTTTTAGGCCGCTAAAAGGCAGTTCTTAAAAGGAACTGAAAAAAAGGATAAGGTAACGAAACAGAGGTGATATGAATGTCTGGACCGTGGTGTGGGAAAGGGTGGCAGAAACAGAAGTCATTATGCCCACTCCTAACGGATTTCAATTAGCATCAGAGTCTTCCACATCGCCTTTTAGAACAGACCATCACTAGGTCCTCAGCCTACGAGGGTGATAAGAGATAGTCCTCCCGCCTGGTATACTCGATCGCGCTACGATATCATCTATAGCCTTGTCCTTTAAAGACTTCACAAACGGGCTCCCACCTGTACTGTTACAACACCACTTTAGCCCTGTTATTAGCATTCCGTCAGGCCGAGAATTCAGCACGAAGCTATATAGAAAATCGGTTCCAACGTAAAAGCTACCGCATCTCTGTAAACAATGTCGCATATACGAGGATACTCCAAAGGCTTGGCGAACCGTGACTTAGTGCCCCAAGTCAACCGCATACTAGGGACAAGATTCCGGCTGACATAGGTTTCAAGCCTAGTCAAGGGTGACATGGTCGTCTACTAACAAGTTTTAACCGGCAGACCGTGGGAGCCTAATTTCTCGAAGGTTATTGTTCTAGCTCTTCACCTCTGCTAGAGTTTACGTCTTCAAGTATGTGCCTCCTTCGACTCATTCTAGAGGCATCGGCATGCGGATTACACGACGAACATGCACTATTTTCATATGTCGCGTTACAGGGTGCGTGTGAAGTGAGGGACAAGTTTGTTATTAAAAGTGAAAAAGGAAAACTATCTGTAGAGAGTGTGGAATATATAGTGTAGCGTGTTAGAGCCCCTGTCCCGGGCGCTTGGCCCATATAGGTTTCCTTACGTGACCCCTCCTGCTAACGTGCTAAGCCTTGGGAATGCTCACACTTGCGACATCATAGTTGTAAGAGTAATGGCCTAATGGCAGTCCTGATCGATGCCTCTCTGGTGGATTAGTCAGGAAAGGTTCCAGCATTCCCCAACGGTGCAAAAACAGTTGAGGAAGTATTGAGAGCTTCTATTCCCCACTCCGTCCTCGACTGAACTTTCACAACTAGGCCTTCCACGTTTCTGTGCTCAAATAGGTGCAGCTGAACCTAGCTAGGTATGGTCGAAAAGCCCGGAGCACCAAAAGAAAAAAGCGACAAAAAGTTACAGTTCTGTTCTGTTTCAAACAACCACTTCTCTGCCTCTCTGTCACACCCCTTCTTTCCGCACAACAAACAAAAAGAAACACTTAATCCTCTTTCCGAGAAGGTGTTATCGACACGAGCAGGATTTGAACCTGCGCTCCCGAAGGAATAAGATGATGAACGAGGGGAAATTCGAGTCTTACGCAATAACCACTCTGCCATCGTGCCTTGTGGGATTCATGAAATTTCTTTAGTACTATCGTGGTACTTTTTGAAGGGAGAAAGTGTCGAAAAGAGAGTGCGTGAGCAATAAGCCAAAGCAAAGGTGAGGGCCACCATGGTGGGAGCCCAAATGTGCTGCTGGGCTTTTGCTGAGCAGGAAAATCAGGGGCAGACAGGCAAGAACTAAGGCAAGGTGCATAAGCCGCCTCCTCACTAACTATATGTTCCTCTCTTGTCGACTGTTGGTTAGGCGCGCGTTGTAGTATCGGGAGGTTACGTTATGGCATACCCGCGGAAACGGAGGCTGTCTTCCTAGTTGGCAGCGTAGTTACGGATAAACGCCCACTCATCAGCCTGATATCGACTTGGCTATGCCTCTCAACTTCCTAGGCTATCCCTTTTCACCCGGGAGCCGTCTTAATTAGGCTTGGCGTGATGCTCATGCCGTGCCCGCTTCCGGTACAACGGTCCTTTGATCGGGTTCAGGGCCATGCATGTATTCGCTCTGTAATTGAATTGAATTGTTTTGTCCAAGAACTCGGAGAGATGGGAATTGACGCTGTTGCCGAAGGCGGTAGTCATCTTGATAGGTAAGCCTTGCAGCGAGGCATTGCGAGAATTTTTCTTGACGGGTGTCAATCGTAGGGCCTCCTGGCCCACAGCCCACTCTCACGATGCACGTGCACAGACGGCATAGACAGTATCCCTAGGGCCAGGAACCATTCAATTATGAGTCATACGTTTCATTAGAGTTTCATTGATCCTACAAGTTGAAACAGGGCATTGCTATTCTGGAAGTGGCTGACCAGGCCCCATAATCTCGCATTGAAGGTCCATTTCACCACAAGAAGACATATATCAATGTTGTCGCTGGGTTTTATTCCCCGCAAAGCGTATATTTCCAACTGGTGCTTCCATCTGCATCTTGTCAACTACAACCGCAATCCGTGCTTTTGCGGAGTTGGATTCCATCAAGATGACACGCATGCCGTTATTCAGAGGCTATTCACCTTTACTCCTGCTACTCGTTTTCACAAAGTACGATCATCACTCCTAACGGTTTGCCAAACCTAATATTAATCACGAAAACCTGCCAGTGTGCTCTTCACAGTTGCAAGTTGCGAGGACCATGATAGCCACATCAAAAGCTACCTGGATGCACCTCAGATTACGCGCAACTGGGGTGCCCATGCGCCCTTCTCGTCGCTGGCCGTGAACGGCTCGGACGAGACACCGCCAGGCTGCACAGTCACGTTTTTCCAGATGCTTTCCCGGCATGGGGCGCGGTTTCCCACATCTGGGAACACGCGGCGCATCCAAGCGGCGCTGGAGAAGGTGGATGCGGCTCTGAGTACTAAGGATGCATCACTGCCTGCAAACTACGCCTTTCTACGCAACTACACATACGCACTTGGGCAAAACAACTTGACGCAATTCGGTGAGCAGGAACTTGTGGACTCGGGCAGGAAGTTTTTCAACCGATATGCTTCCCTTGGTGGCGGTGATTCAGCACCCTTTGTACGCGTGGCCGGCAGTCCGCGTGTCATTCTGCCCACAATTTCACCCAGGGGTACAACGATACCGCCACCGACAGCAGCAGGCCCGGCGAGGGTGATGCGCCACTAATTTCGACTGATTTCTTGATTATCCCCGAAAACGACACGAGCAATAACACGCTACATGTCGAGACTTGCCGGGCCTTTGAGAGCACAGCACCGTTTGACACGCTCGGCGACGTCAAGGATCAGGAGTGGGCAACCATCTTCACGCCCCCCATCGCGGCCCGGCTCAACGCGGATCTGGGGGCTGCCCAGCTCGATGGCAATGACACAGTGGCGATCATGGACTTGTGCACCTTTGAGACTGTAGCGTCGCCCATCGGAGCACTGTCGCCTTTCTGCCGGCTGTTCACCGATGACGAGTGGGCATCGTACGGATTCCACCAGGACTTGGACAAGTTCTTCGGCGACGGGCCAGGCAACCCGTTGGGGCCGACGCAGGGTGTGGGCTGGGTGAACGAGCTGCTGGCGCGCCTGACGGACACCAGTGTCGTCGACGCCACCGCCACTAACACCACCCTGGACTCCGCGGACGCCACCTTTCCCCTGCGCCGCCCACTATACGCCGATTTCTCCCACGACACGCAGATGACGTCGATTTTCGCCGCCCTGCGCCTGTTTGACGCCGCCGTAGCGCGCGGCGGCTTGGACCCGGCGGAACCCGCCTCGGCCAGCACATCCGGGTACAGCACCTTCGAGTCGGTCCCGTTTTCGGCCCGTATGTACGTCGAGAAAATGAGATGCGAGTGGCATTCCGAGGAAGTGGTGAGAATCTTGGTGAATGACGCGGTGCAGCCACTGGAGTTTTGTGGGGGAGACGAATTGGGAAGGTGTACGGTGACCGATTTCGTCGCCAGCCAGAACTTTGCGAAGTCAGGATGCAAATGGGGCGAATGTTAACGACTAGATAATTCCCTCGAATGAAATCAAAGCTCCTAGCTTGGCATTCACGTATTTGATTACGTTAATTGTGAAGCGCTTCTGACAGATCTCTTCGAGGAAGGGATGCAGATTTTGATAAGGAGTCTATCACCCTCATTATGTATTACTCGCTGAAAACTAGCCTGCCATATGGGTCTCTGGGGCCACAGTTACACAAGTAGACGACCACCTTCAATGCACCACCGCCTTGCCAGGCTGGTAAATCTATACTACAAGTCGCACATATCAAAAGGTGAAGACAAAGGGCATGATGAAGTCCGAGGCTAATGGATAGTGAATACAGGTCCATCTGCCGACCAAGAATCGCTGCCGAAAGAGGAAGGACGGGCGTTCAATGTGATCCGTCGAAGGCACGAGAAGAGCAAGCCGCTGGAATTCCTGGTTCGAATCTCGGGTGACTAAGTCGTACGTAAAGTACCCATGAGCCCCGCGAACTGCAGGAGCGAAGGCGGCCACTAAATTGATGCGGCCTCGGTTGCCCTACACAACCCACGCGTTGACCTCGGCGGGGAGGACTCTGGGGAAAAGATGGCCGGCCAGAGCATTCTTGTTGTGAGAGTTGTTACATTTTGGATATGGATGTCCACGCTCAGCATTGTCAAGACCACCGCTGTTCAGGTTGGTTAGTTCGATGGCAAGATAGTGGGCTGACGGTTGTATTTTGTTGTTGGGTGGGATATATAGAGCAGACGGCATTAACTGTTGGTATTGTGTGGTGACGGTGCCATCTCTAATTCTGCTTATCGACTGCGACATATCAGCTGGCTGCTGCTTAGAAAGAAGAAACACGTCTCGCGGGGTGAGCTAGAAAGGTATATGTGTTGTAAAGCGATGCCACAGAACGCTACGGCTGCTTTTCTCAAATTCATGTATGCGTTCCTGGTAGCCCGGGCGGTTTGGGCACCAACACAGTTCAAGTTTCAAGACTTGTCTAACGATTGTAAGCCGGGCACTAAACAGCGGCCTTCACTGGTCAACCTTCTCTTTACGCATCGTACTATACGGCTGCCTGGTGTCCCAGGGGTTGCTGATTCCGACCGGGGATTCGCTCGTTCCGACCGGATGCGGCGGTATAAGGAACTTAGAGACGGCCAGCACGGGCCGGCAGTGCAAATTTCGCTGTAGATCCGGTACAACCTGTCTCCAAGCTGCTAAGCAGCGCTGGCGCAGCCGGAAAACGAAGAGGATAGGTAGCTAGTGCGTATAGCTTAGCTAGATACTCTAATTAAGACCTTAAAACTAAGCAACTATCGTGAGATCGACGCGCCTTATCGAAGTGACTACTAACACCGCCGCTAACGCGCGGAAAGTGCCTCACGCGGTAGAACGTGCGTTCGCTGTTAGTAAGCAAACAACGCCGCGTAGGCGCTCCTTATCGAAAGTATCGATTTCCTTACTAGAAGTACTGCTAAAGCTATATGGCTGACCCAATGTAAGTAGCTTGTGGCGCAACATCCGGTCGGAATCAGCAACTCCGGTGCCCCGCCAGCACTCGATATCCCGAGGTTGTAGAAGATAGGAGATAAGAACCTTATTTTTGAAGATGTACCAAAGCTATACCTTAATTCAATGTGAATGATGCCGTCCATGACACCGTCTATAACTCTGTGCCTCGTTCGTGTTTCGTGTGGAAGGATAGGCACTTGGAGATTCTGGGGAGTGTTCTAGCTCAGAAGAACTACTGCCGGCAATCCAACGTTATAGATCATACTTGGGATCCGACAGTAGGTTCATATCAATTTATTGAGCAGCTTTTCTGCCGTCTACTGCGGAAAAGAACCCTTTGGCCTGTACTGGGATCGTGCCCGTCACGGTTTTCGATAGAATCGCCCATTACCGGTCCAACATAAAAGATATCGGCGCCGGGGCTGTTCACATGACGGCTATGAGCGACCCTAAGGGAGTAATACTACAAAAATAGTTTCGTTCATCATCAGTTTCCAAAGCTTCGAAACCGGATATGCGGATGTTCGTATTGTGAGATTCCGTTAAGTTACAGTGGCCCGTGCGCCCCTCGAGTAGATAGGCCTGGGGAGCAGCTCCTAGAGTAGCTGGGAGCTCAGCGCGTTCAACTGATTTTTTTGTGACCGAAAGCAGCGTCGCCTCAATCGTGACACGTTATGAGGAGCAGGCACCAGTGCTGATTGGTGGAGAGCCTGGAACATAGTGTGGCTGATGAACCGTCAATTCAGGACTGAGCGAAGGAGATCTGGTGCAACGCCACATCACTCCGCCACGTTAGTAGAGTAGCCAGCTGTTTCGTTGTCTCTTCGGCACCCTGACGCCTCCAAAGTTGTCATTGTCGTGACCAAAGGCCGTAGTATTTCTGTCTTGATCTTGGTTTGGTTTTGCCGAGACGGGCTTCTGACTGCTGAAGTTGTTAATACAGCTACAATAGCAGGCGTCCACGACGGGCGATTTGCTGGCGACGGGTGTGATGGTTCATAATGCCCCACCGACCGGGAGCGAAGGATGACCCACTAAAGGTGGCGTTGCTATCCAGGATGTACGATGCCTGTACGAAGCAGCAAGAAAATTTCCAGTGCCAACACACGTGCAGCAGTCGGTATTGGGTAATCCAGGTATCTCATCTCCAAATCATTTTCTTTTTTCTTTTCCTTCTTTTTTGACCCCCCGCTTGCTACCCGTTGAACCAAACTTTGCGGCCCATCTCCTTGCGCAGGTGCTTGGGTACCTCAGTCACTAGGTCTCATAGCCCAGGCGTTCCGGCCCGGAAATTATCCCGATGCACGGACTCACTTCGTGTCGACGTCTCCTCTCCACCTCGACTCCCGTTTCACATCCTCTTCAGCCACCAAGCGCGTCACCATCGCCATCGTCCATCCATCCCATCCCCAACGCGCAGACCTTCCCGCATGCCAGCGCGTGCTTTCGACTGTGTTTCCTTGGCTCTGGTCCTCAACGTACACTATTCCTTGATTCAGTCGGACTGGCGGATCCCGGCGGAAACCCTCTGTATTGCACACCACAGACCGGGCCCGTCGCCGCCGTCAAGCTACGGCTCATCTAAGGGTACCTGTCGTTGTCGGCGCAGGCCTTGGGCCACGTCGAAAGTCGTCTGGCCTGTTGGGAACCGTCATGCCCAGAGGTACGTATACCCTCCGCCCGTCCGACTAACCGCCTGCTCTTGGTGCGGGCATACGGATCCTGCGCAGCATCGCCATGTCCAGCCACGCCCTCGCGACCGATTCTTCCGGCACCACCCACTTCGCACATGCTGTCATCGCCGTCATCGAAACGCCCGAGGACTCGGCGACGAGTGACGTCGTGTCTGTCCACTTCGAAGCCAAATGCCAGCCTACATCTGCGCGACCGGTTCTCTTCATCCTTCGAGACAACGCGACCAGCGACGAACGTTCGCTGCAGATCGCGCCCGAATGTGTCTCTTCGTTGAGCTGGACAGTACACCGGCGCACGCAAGATAATAAGCCCCCGCCGTCTATCCATCTTGTACGACGCCAGCTAGGCGAAAGGCAGAATCTCGTACAGCTTCAATTTCAACTCCACGTACACGGCAACATCGTCGGCGCGGCTGACTCGGCGCCGCAAGACACACATGCAAAAGATTTAGATGGCAGCGATGTCCTTGAGCAGCTGGCCGCCGCCTCGGCCTTCTCATTGTACCTGCCAGACACCGCCATGCGCAAAACCGAATACAATATTTTCTACAAGGCTCTCAAGCCTTTCCTCCGTCGCCCACCCGAGCAACCCCAGCTTTCTCAGTCTGCGCCTCAGGAGGATATCAGCCCCGCCATCCATGAGCGTACCGGGGATACTCCTCCAGCGTATGACGGTGAAAACGAAGGCCATACACCTCGGCCACCCGCGTCGGACGCCAGCACTGTGGCTGTTCCCACCCCAGCGGGCTTCAGTCCGGGTGATGAGGACTCAGACCAATATGACACGATCGGCGGCAAGCTTCCTGGGTATTCTCCCGAGAGCGTAGACTCACCGTCAATTACCAAATGTATGTTTGCCGATCCCCGCTTTTATTTCCGTGTATGCTATGTCCGTCGTGCTGACGCATTCCGTCTTCAGACTCTGCCCGGAAGCGCCATTCCTGTAGTAGCGACGACGTCAGCCCCTCCAGGACTGCTGTCAAACGCACGCGACCTGCCGATCCGTACGCTGAAGCTTCGGCGTCTTTCCCTCCACTGAAAAACCCCGCGTGTCTGTGGCGCGACTTGAGTGATCGTTTACAGCGCCAAGACGAGCGTATTGCACAACTCGCACTGGAGAACCAACATCTCAAACTCGTGAACAGAGAGTATGCACGTCGACTGGACGCTCTCGAAGACCGTACCTCGGTACTTGACGAGCAGCTGGACGAACTTGGGACGCAGCATGATGCCATGGGTGAACATCTTGACATAGTACAGATTCAAACCAGCGAAATGGATGAGGAATGCAGCCGGCTTGCCGAGGAGTGGGCTGAGACACAGGACATTGCGACCGAGGAACGCATTGCCCTGTTTCGTGACATCGTTGATGAGAAGATGGCCGAATTTCTTAGCACCTTACGAAGTCGCATGTCGGATGCTCTGCGCCCAGACTTGTGATGCTATCACGTATCATTGCATGTATTGTCTCTTGCCGCGGTGACGGCTTCTGTCTCATGCCGAACTCGGCGGAGCGATTCACAACTTGGACGCCAGACGGCCGAGGCGCGATAGTGGCAGCTTGCTTTGGACAATGACCACGCCAGAAATATTTCCTCACCCTCTGAATCGGGTTTACATAATACCAAGACCGTGGTGTGGTGACCGTGCTCGTTTTCCGTAATAGGTGCAAGGATCCGGCCATTGGACGTGCCGCAATTTGCCTGGCCAGACGCGGGCGATGCCGATGGCAAGTTCTTTTCCGGCATCCGACCGAGTGATGCAAAAGCCAGGAGTCGGACCGTTACAACTGCCGATCCAGCCAGCATTGCCGGTGGAGACCATGGTGACCATCCCCACTGCCAAACCCTGCCAGACCAATTTGAGCAGTGGTGTGGTTGTTTGTCCGCTGACGCGCAGACGGCAACACTGTGGCACATTACCGTGAGACCACAATCAACGGCGGCCCATGGGCTGAAACCCTCTTAATCCGACACCACGGGTTTGAAGACCGTAGTAGATACGAATACGTTGTACCGGGGAGGCGTCGCAGGGATGTGGAAGCCCAAGATCTTCGACTAATAACTTGCATTCCTACTTGTGCATAGTACAGCTAGGGCCCGGACGGGCTATCGGTCGAAAGGGTCCCTCTTTTCGCGGGGCCCCCACTGTCAACTCCAAGTTGCACTGGCAGTTGAACGGAGACTAGTTTCAGGACCGCCGCCGGCAAGTGAAAGCATGCTCATTGGGTAACTGATCACCGGTAGTCGTCTTTGATCATACGAGGTTCGTGCCCGGAAATACCACCGGTCCACCATTCCACTGGAGGGCCCCGGTGTTCGGAAAGATGGACCGCTTTCTCTCCAGCGTTGCCTGGATAAGCCAATCGACGGCTTATTCTCCTGGTCTGATTTTTCGAGGGAACCCTGAGTTCAGCATGGACAAAAGGTTCACAGTCCTCGATGGACCGGCGGAAACTTGGCCCTTCTCCCTGTACGCGAACGCGATTTGCGTGCTCCTGAGTGGCCCCCTTTACTTGGGCAAAGGCGAATAGCAGCACGGGAAGACCTCCGGTGGATACTATAAATGGCGGTCTAGTAATATGTGTTCGGCGACCCCAGCGATAAGGGTTCCAAGGGGGGTTGATGCTACTAAGTAGGAGAGCGTGACCATGTACGAGTATGACAACAGAGCCCAAAAGAGCAAATGGTTAACGTGCTAACCCACAGCAACCACTGGGGTTGGAACAGAGGGTCGGCGGCCCTGGCGCCCGCCGCAACGGTGCCGAGGGCGCCCGGGATGGAGCCGCTTCAGCCATTCACCCGCGGCCGCGTCAACGGCTTGGCCAGGGGGGCTTTACTCCTTCGCAGGGGGGTCCCGGCAATTTCGTATGCGCGTGGTTCTGGGCTTCCAACCCCCGCGACCACTTTGATGGCTCGGCTAGGAAGCGGATGCGCACTGATGGGGTTACTACGAAATGAATTTCTAGTTCCGGCCAGGAGGTCACGTTGAACCATGAAAACGAGTGTGGTCTGCACACCAGGCCTGGCCAACCGGGTGGAGGGTCCCTCTAGATTGTCAACTGGACTACCTGCGTTAAGAGGCGATCGCCTAAAAAGGTAACATGGCGCGTAAGGCGAACCAGCAAGCTGGGACGGAAGAAGTGGCAACAGGGGGTTTGCTTCACGAAACACAAAAGAGAAAGAGAGAGCGAGGGAAGAGAGCGAGAGAGAAAAAAGGGCTGACCGTATATGATCCGATGGCTATAAAATATGGGAAACTGTGCGACTGTTCTTTCTACCGTCACTTCAGCCATCAGTCCCTTGATTATTCCCCCCATCCCTATTTCCCCGCTTGTTTAAACGCGCCGTCCCCCTGTCGCCTTAAGATCCGGAGCGCTACCACGATGATGACAACGGAGGTGACGACGGCGGCGGCGGTGCCGGCGTGGCCGAGCTTGCCCAAAGAACTCACTACGACGAACATGCAACGCATGTGGTCAGCGCTCAAGGGGTATTTCCCCGACGACTTCCTGCTGGGCCCGGGACCAACGCCCCTCTGTCAGTACCTCTGCCAGATGACCCCGGCGGACGCGGACAACGCGGATCGCGCAGCGTGGCAGTACGGCGCCAACGTGGCCGAGAACTCATTTCCACTCTTTTCAACCCTGAGGGGCGTGACCAAGCCAGAATGCACATGTACCATGATGACCGACATGGTGGCGCGCATTGATGCCTACGTGGCGACCGAGCCGGACTACCGGCCCGGCGACTACGATATCGTGACAGATAAGAACGACACCGACATCGACCTGGTCGGACGCTACGCCATGCGCGACTCCATCTGCTGGTGGGCGCACTGGACCGGCCGGCCCCTGACGGCGCGCGACTACTGGAAGTACCAATACACAGCCTTCGCGACCGTCTTCGACGATATCCAGGTGCCGCCGGCGCACTTCCTCGACGGCACGTACAAGCTGTGCGGCAGGAGCTGGCCCGAGTGCCGGGCCGGGCTGCTGGCCGAGGGTATGACGCCGGCGGCGGTGCACGCGGCCGAGATGGCGCTCTGGCGCAACGTGCTCATGCAGTACCTAGAGAAGGCCGACCCGGGCCTGCGGGCGCTGTTGCTGCGGCACACGACGCTCATGACGCAGTTTCACACTATGACGGCTGACGTCTGGGGCGTCGGCGTCTGCCTGCTGGCGGCCGAGGGCGAGGACGCGGCCGGCGTCGACGCCTACGTACGGCAAGGCGCCGGCGCCCTCTCCCTCGCCGCCGTCGCGCAGTGCCTCAGCATGGACACCGCCAAAGAGAGCATGGGCGTGCTGCGCCACGAGCGCACCGACCCTGTCGCCGGCGACCGCGAGCGCTTCAAGCGCGAGCTGCGCTGGCTCTTCGGCCGCGCCATGGAGCGCATCGCTGCCGAGCCCTACGCCCACGTCTGCATGCGCTTCGGCACATCGGGTTTCCACTTCACCCCCATGATGGACCGCTACCTCGAGCGCGCCGCCGGCGAGCGCATCCCCCTGTCCGACGAGGCCCTCGCTCTGATCGCGAAACTACAAGCCGATGCCGCGCCGCCAAGCTTATCATAGAGAGGCGGAGGCGGGCCAAGGGACATGGGGCGTAGATAGCAGCTTTGAACAGAATAAAATAAAAACGTTGAACATCCCATACCCTCGAGTAGACGGGCAGAATCATGACCTAGTTGAGAACACGGAAAAGTCGCCATTGATACTGATGACAGTGCTGGGGGTCTCGCAAACGCCTTCATTATAATGTTGGCCCCGTAGCACGGTACCTTTTAATTGCTCGCCATGTTTTTCAATATCGGATACACACAGGCAGGGTGCAGACTGAGGATGAAGAAAGCAAGGTGCAAGCTTTGTCCGTTTGTTTTCCCTAAATGGTTACAAGAGCGGATTGCCCGGGGACAGTTTTTAGTGCAAACTGAGTAACCAAAGGTCTGAGGATAATTGTGTCAGTCCCAGGCCAATTCGCATTTTAAAAGGTCCACATGCCCACATAAAAACACTTCTCTATAAGTCATGGCAACTAATAAAGTTCAATCGAGATCTCGTCGACGACATATAAAACGCAAAATGAGCGCGGATGGGAAGATTCCGAGGAAGGGTAAGAAGCATTTCAGGGAAACATCGACTTCAAAGCCGACCCATGACCCTGTCTCCTTTTCATCAACACTCCTCCTTATTCCAGATTGCGTTGGTATTCCGTTCTTCCAAGTCTGAGAATTTTCCATAATTCTGCGTAGTATTACTGACTCTGCCATCACGAACGGGGTTATTCACCGTCCAATAAGCCGACGATCGTTGCTTTCGGCGAGCTTCGTTACCTCATCCACCGCCTCCTTGTTCTCCGATCACTCAATTAGTGCCTCGGATCCTAGGATGTCAGTTACCATGCTCAGTCTTCCCATCACTGCTGCAACGCCTCGGCCTCTATATCAGGGAAACGTATTTATCTCTATAACGCTGGATGGAGTCCAAAAGTAGGGGGAAGGGAAAAGAAAACAAAAACTACCTGAACGCCTACGTTGGGGCACATTCTTACTTATAAGCGCGTCCATAGCAACCAAGAAGAGTTGTTGCCGGAACGCCTGGCCTTCAGCCCCATTTAGCGGGCTTGCCACTTCTGCATTACCTCCCTCGTCCACTGGTCCAACTTCGACGCCAGCTTCTCATCCTTGGCATGCCCGCTCAGCCACCACGGCTCAACCAGCCGGCGAAAGATCTCAAAGTACCCGCCGCTCTCCTGTGCTGTCATGTCGGGGCCCGCCGCGCAAAAGAGGCTGGTCCACGCCCCCTCATCGGCCGGGTACGTAAGCCGCAGGCACCGGAAAAAGCCGACGCTGGCGCGCAACAGCACCGACTCGGTAGGCGCCAATAGGTTCGTCTCGACCATGCCCGGGTGCACGGCCGCGGCCCAGACCTCACCGTCGCCGGCCCGCGCGTTTGCGGACCCGGGCCCGTAGGTTTGGTGCAGCGTCCGCACGTGCAGGATATTGGCCAGCTTGCTCTGGCCGTAGCGCTCCATGACGCCGCCGCTGGGGAGCGCGGGGTCCGCGAAGTGGATGCCGTCGCGGGGCGCGCCGAGGTGGCCCGCTGACGAGATGTTGACGATGCGCACGCCGCCCGGCGGAAGCGACTTGGCCGTGCGTCGCAGCAGTGGCAGCAGGCGCTCTGTCAGCACCCAATGCGCAAGGTAGTTGGTTTGCCATTGGGCCTCGTGACCGTCGCGTGTCATGGCGAAGGGCGTCGCCATGATGCCGGCGTTGTTGATGAGGCCGTGGAGGGCGGTTTCGGCCCCGAGGACGCGGTCGGCGGCCGCTATGACGCTCGAAAGGTCCGTAAGGTCCATCAACAGGAGGTCAATGTCGGCGGTGGGGTGCTGCTTCTTGACGTCGGCGATGGCGGCGGCGCCCTTCTCGGACGACCGTGCTCCCAGGTACACATGGGCGCCGTGAGCGGCCAGGTGGAAAACCGTGTAGTAGCCTCTGTGAAGCCATCAGGTCAGTGATGGGTGGTTTGTGATAAAAGGATCAATGGACTTGCATGCCCGAGTTGCCACCTGTAACGAGAAAAACCTTGCCCTTGAGGTCGCCGAGGGTGTCGGGGTGGAAAGTCATTTTGTGGACGGGGGTTTTGGTGATGATAGTATTATAGGAAACAGGGGCACGAGTCTATCCTCATGTCAAGGCAACAGAGTTTCGTGAAAGCCGGAAGGCAACTGCTATTTCTATACCATGCTTCGAGCAACGTCTACGTATGAATGATGGCCCCAATTCGGTGCCCACTTCGGACAGCGCGTTCGGGGAGGCTCCGAGAGGTGAGTGAGCTACATAGTTGCATTCACCGGCGCATGGGCGAATGTTCAACGCCGCGTCTTGTGACCCTAGTCCAGATTGAGCCGGTTGCATGACGCTAGACCCATGCTAGACAGAAAAATCATTCCATGGCCAATAAAACCGTGCCATTCCTTCCGCTCCTGCCTGGCCGCGCCTCGCGTGCGGACTAGCGGACAGAGTAGTTCCTCCGATCCGCAGTGTCAGCCATGGCGTTACGAGCAGTCTACTTCAGCTACCGCTGCTTGCTGGTCACCCGCGGAAGTCAGCCCTTTCCATCGCCTGTTGTATCCTCGGTGCTCTTTGAGAACCGGTCAAAGTACGTAAACGAAGCGATATGTATCTACTTGCGGATTTAACCAGGCTATGTATGACTCCGTGTTACGTCAGGGTCACACCGTGGCTGGCCGTATTTAGCCCGCGAAGGCGTTGTTAACGGACTTAGGAGATGAGCCGGAAAGGTGGCTGGATGTGAACCAAAGACAGTGCGGCGCGTAGAAGCGCGCAAGTCTCGCTCAACCCAAGGGCGCGTCTCCGATTGATGCGACGGCGCCTTGCGTGAGGCATCAGCCCCTCTGTAGCCACTACTGGGCCGCAAATTGTGAAGCTAGAGATGGTCAATTCTGTCCATAGGTGCCGGCGGGTCAGGAGTGAACCCTCTCATGAGCATTTACATAACCGAACTACTATCAGAAACATCATCGATAATACCATCAGCAGCCTCATCGACAATGCCACTGTGACCAAACAGGCCTTGCGTCCTGGCTGTAGCCGAGCGAACAATCCTGCAGGTCTTATTCAAACATGGGTAGCCATGCTCGCGTTGTCAGCAAAGGCGGATGACCTGCCTTCAATTGCTTTTCCGTCCTGCAGGACAGGAGTTCTGGTTGACTCTCTTCGACGGTGTGCAAATTGCCGCGAGGCCTTTGACACTCGTCCGCCACGGGTTATGACGTGCCAGCTGAACCAGTGGCCACATGTTCAGAACCTAATCAGTCTGTCACCTCGCACCATGCCCTGGATACTATGCTGGACTGTAGAAAAACGGGTACAGCCGCAGGTTTCACTCTCGAGGTGGTTGATGACAGCGGCCAGTGTTGTGAACTCCTTGACGCACCTGAGGTTCGGGCAGTGGTAGAACTTCTGCTGATCTGTGAGACAGGCCGCGTTAGATATAGTGGGAGTGCAGCCACGCTCCAGGGCCTGGTGGGAAATGGCAAAGTAACTTACGGGCAGGCGAGTTAATATGCTGGTTCAGGCTTTGGCGCTTGCCGAACAAACGGTGGCATAGGTAGCATTCCCAGGCTTTGCAGGCCCAGTTGTACGAGTGGTCGCTGACCTCATACTCGCTATCGCCGTGCCAGCCGATCAACTTTTTGGTGATGGCGCCGCCCGGGTCCTTGGCGCGCACAATTCGGTAGAGCACATTGCGGTTCATGCCGCGAGCGACGGGGCACGATCCACCCTCGATATGGTGCGTGAGCCCGGTGGCAGTCGTATACGCACCCTGGCAGAAGGGGCAGGAGACGTCCTGGCCGAGGTGTGCGCGGGATTTGAGGTGCTGGTACCGAGAATTGGTCAGTGTTACGCATTATGGGAGGAGATGGGGCAAAGGCTGCCTGGTAATTACCATGCGCAAGTTGTTGTGGTTATTAAAAGTTCGGTCGCAGTCGTGGCAGTACCGATGGTCTTCGTGCTCGTGCTGGACGCGTTCTTCATCATTAGGAAAGGTCTCGTAGCACAAGTTGCATTCGACGTTGTCCTCAAACTCGGACTCGGTTTCGGACACCGTGTCGTAGTCGAAATGGTTGACAGCTTCCATGTGCTGCAGCCGAGAAGCAGGGGAGCCAAAATTAGCACCACATGTTGCGCACTCGTAATTGGGCAAGTAATGGCCGGTCGACCGACAATGGTTGTCGCGGGCCTTGACGCCGGCGGGGAAGGTTTTCCGGCAGGTGCCGCACTCGGGGTAGTCGGCCATGGCGTGCTGGGGGAGGGGAGGCGACCCTGCCACGAGGGCGCCACGAGGGCCTCGCGGGCGGGGTCGGCGGGTGGCGGGCACGCTGGATCTCAGGAGGGAATGTCGTTGGCGTCGTTGCGGGGAGGAATGCGATCGAGGCGAGACAGGTCAATCAGAGAGGGAGACGGTGGTTGGAAGATCAGGAGATGGGGAAGTGCGGTAAGAGCGGCAATTCCAGCCCGAGCAGTAGAGAGATGGGATGGGAAGATGGATGGGTTGGACCTGTGCACTTGGACTCGAGCACATCGTTATCTCTTATCTCTCATGTACAAAAGTAGATAAGTAGTTAGGTACTTACCTAGGTACTTATCCCAATGCCGGAGAGCGGAAGGCGCATGGGTAGGGGGGAAAATGGCAGGTGGGATGAGAAAGCACCTGGGAATGGAAATGGGTTCTCTGGCCGAAGAGTAATGGCTGCTAAGGATAATTCCAAACGAATTGGTGGACTCTTCTCGCATCTAAAAAGCCGATCGGTTTTGCCCTTGCATGAGCCATGTTTGAGGGCCCCTGGCTATTCCAATGGGACTCAATTCGCTTGATCCCCCAAAAGACCCCTCGTCTCCACTGCGGGAAGATCGCCAATCAGGCCATTTTAGCACCTGAGGGGTCTTGAGGGGCTCATCCAATTGCGGGCATTCTTACTTTATCTTTATTATTAGCACCACAGGGCGTTTGGAGAGCTAGCCCCCCCCATTCTCCCCAGTCGCCGTTGTCAATCTTCCAGAATATCTCCCCGCTTGCACCCACAGCCCACTGGTTCACCTCTACTCACAGCCTGTCCTTGTTGGCAACGTTCTGACCGTCATCAATTCACCCATCGTCATACACTGTCTTCCCATGGTAACGACGAGTTTCGTGCCTCCTTGCACAGCGCCGTAGCTTCACTCGTGGCCTGAGCTCGTCCCCCTACCCGCGCAACATAATCAGCTTTACGAGCTTATTTCCATCACGCTACAGTGGCGCCAGCCTGACATGAACATCCTCCCGATGTCTTTACCAGGCCAGCAGCGTCCCGGACATGTTGTAGTGATGGTGGCCCCTGGAGCCAGGCCAACTGCCCTCTCACCCCTGCCTTCATCCAATGGATCTAGGTAATCATCGCATCGCAGCTTACCTGAAATCACACAGAGGGTATCTCTGTACCTACCTCCCCCGTCTTTCCTATGCCCAATGCCCAGCAGCCCAGGCCAAGTAAAGCGCCTCATGCCACGTGTGGTTGAACAAGTGCGTCGCCAAGAGAGCTCTTGAGCACTACGCCGTGTCCCAAGGTGCAGGCAACCCCTCGCAAGCTCTTCGCCGCCCCGGCTTTGCCGGCTCTCAGCGTCGGGGGCTTGTGCTGGGCCCACCTCGGAAACTTCCGACCGCGCCAGCCGTGACAGAAAAGGTTGTGTATAATGTGCCCCTCTCATGCAGATGGCTTTCGGGGCTTGAAGAATAAGGTTGCCACATGGGGATCATCCTGGCCCCGTACCAAAGACCTTTTGAAATCTAGAACGCCTTGTGAAATGTTCCCTGTTGTGCCAGGGACGGCGAGCTAAATGATTTATGCTTTCTTTTTTCTAGCCGCGAAACCCGCGGGCTACAAACACTACCTACATCTCGCCCGCGAAACCATGGGCTTCATCTGATCCTTTGTTGGTACGCGCATCTCTATTTTTCTACCTTGTCTCGTTGGCTTCCGAACCCAATACCACCTCAGTGCAAATACACCAACCATTACCATGGCTCGGTTCATTCTGTGTGTCCTCGTCATCCTTCCACTCCTCGTGAAGGGTGAAGACCAAGGAGAATATGACCCGGATCCCAACACACCATTGCTCACTGGATCCTGCAGCGTACGGGGCAACAAATGCTGGTATCGCAACGACACGGAAAACAGATACATCGGTGGCTTCTGTAGTGTAGGATTCTACCCATAACAGTGATCAACTGCTAGGGGACGCGCTAACAAACGCTCCGCAGCCGATGGGTGAAGGAGGTGCCTGGCCCTGCTTGCAAGACTTCCACAACTGCACGGAGGACAGGTCGTTTCATGCAGGTGAAAAGTTGCTGTGGTTTCGATGCTCAGACCCATTGGTACGATCCCCAATATAACATAACATGCTGCACTACGCTTTTGAAATTTAGAATTATGCATTCAAGGGTGGGCGTATGTACTCTCCAGCCTCGAACATGGACTGCGGTCTATTAGTTTGGCATATGGAGATTGTGCCAAAAACCGCATTCATTCTGACAAAGATGCAGCCATCCTAGGTTATAGCACCCGTCATTCATTTAAGGGGGTGATTGGGAACGCCCAAAATTCCAATGAAGATTATGGAGAGACTACCGTCGTACATTGCAAGAGGTGGGTGGCGGTCGATATGTTCTGAGTCACACCCATACGGAATGTTTATCTCTTTCGACATTAATTGTTATCGGATGTTTCTGTCCCTGGGGCGGCGTCGATCAGTTGCGCCTGTCCAGATCATGAAATATATATATGTGCTGCTAAAGTAACTGCTAACAGACTGTCACACACTGCCTTGCCACCATCACAGAGCCTTGAGGTTATTTACTTGACGGCTAATCATCCTTAATTGGATCCAGGCACCCCTCTCCCCTCTTCCCCCCATCATGAAGGCTGACTACCACTGATTTCGTGAGGGAATGGCCTCCATCGCAGAGACGTACCGCACCGGCAACCCTCGACTGTCTTAGAGGGTAATGTTACGAAAGTGACATGGAAGACGTCTATTCAATCCATTTGAAGCACACCAAGGTGGCCGCGGCGTATCGGCTCGCATTCTTATATCCCTGGCTGCTTACTGCGCTGGCGTTCTTTGAGTCCGACGAGCGCCCAGACGCGAAAATATTCCCAAATTATCTTGCCATTCTCTGGTCGGACCTTGGCCTGTTGCGCACCGGCCTGTGGCGTCTTCCGATGATCAGCCACCGCCGAGGTCGAGAATTTGAAGGGTAGAGAGCTGACGATATGGAGTAGAACCCACTGGGTCGGCTTTTGGGTTGAAATAGTAAACAGAGTCACCAATCTTGTATCTGCCCCATGTAATCCGCCACCTTCCCACAGTGTTCCTGTTTGGTAGCCGTTGTAATAACACGGAACAGGCCTTCGACGGAATTCTCGTGTTCGACAGGGGCCTTAGCCTCGCCAAGGAGCCGCGCCGCATTGTTGCCCATGTCCGTCTGGACAAAGCCAAGTTCCAAGATGAAGGCTGTTGGAGGGGAGCTGGAGGATAGATTGCTTAATTAGAAGAAGAAAAACAGCAACCCTTGTGGGGGGAGGAGACTCCCATATATGCACATGTCAACGTCACAGCGTACGGCCAAGGAGGGAGGCCGAGGAGGGAGACCGAGATTGCTGTCTAACAAAGGCGTTCAACCATTCGTCTTCAGCATTGATCCGGACGCTGTACCAACTCAGCATGGCTTTGGAGGGTCCGTACGTGGCGTTGGGGATTGGCAACTGGTGTCTGTTTGCATGCTGCGTCAACAACCGCGCTCATCATATGTCACTCGTTGCGGTATGAGACTACTCGCCCCAGTGAGCCCGACAAAGACCCCATGGGAGCAAAGACGGGCTTTTCAGCCGCTGTGGAACGCTGGAGCAAATGGCGCGTGGCCTGGTACAAGACGATGACGCCAAAGACATTCACGTCGACGTGTTCCTGGATGTCGGCCCGCCGCACGTTCCGCACCAGCGGGTACTGTTTCGAGATACCAGCGTTGGCCACGACGATTTCCAGGTGATCGATGCCATGCTCTTTCTCGAGTGTCGCCACGGCTTCATCTGCGCTCCCCTTGCAACTGGCATCGTAAGCGACGGTGAGTAGAGTGCTGCCATAGCCTCGAGGCAAGTCGCCCAGCGCGCGCACCGTGATGTGGTCAGGTGACCGGAAAGCATCGATCACAATCTGTGAGTACGCAAAAATGGGTACTGTTAGTTGTTCGGCTGCAGCCTCGTGTGAACGCCCGCGCACGGGACAAAGCTTCCGAAGACTGGCTTACGCGGTTGGGCTGTTGTAGGAAGCGCTGGACGAGCCCTCTGCCGAAGCCTCGGTGTCCACCGGTGATTAGGACAGCCTTCGGCGACATTGTAAAACCTGGAAGTTCGATGGTCACTCTGTGAGTTGGACAGACCAAGGTTGACGGGGTGGGTTTTCAATCTACCGCAGGGCCCTAGGCGTGCAGGGCACGGGAATCCATTAGTGCTGACTCGGACATCCAGACCTGGGTAGAATAACCAAGGAGAATGCTGAAGCGCCAGTCAAGTTTTCGCGGTGTTTCTCGGTAGGAACCCGCGGTTGGATTAATGCTTCGGTACTTGCGACGCATCGAGGGAGAAGTAGACAAGCTGAAAATAGGTCTGAGGGCAACAATGTCATTTACGAGTTGCGCTGAATCTCTCGCGGTGCCTTAGGGACGCTTAATCCTTCATTACTACGTTATATCCCTCTCTAGAGTATCCTTTAGACGCTGCAGAAGCCACAAACCAAAACCACTGTACAACACAAGCACAGCTGTAAGTCATCATGTGGTGCCTCTTTCTTTGACGCTCTTCTGCCTAGGTCTTATGGACGCTTACATTTTAGACCTTTCCCACTATGCCTATAGTGTATCAAACCCCTACGCGGACCTGTGTGGGGTAGAGCTGATCTGCGGCTATATAAAGGGTAGTGGATGATTTCTTAACACCCCTTCTTATATAAGCCATTCTTAGTAGCTAACCTTATTATTTAAGTATATAAGAAATTTAATTTAATTAATATCCGATTTATATAATCGAACGCTAAGAGTTAAATAAGTATAGTTTAATTATATTATTATATATTATAAATAAGGTATAATTAAATAAGTTTAACTACCTTTTTAAGAAATAAACGTGTTTAAGCTTTATAATACGTGTAAGTCTTTAATAATTATCGCCGAGCCTTATAATTACTAATTAGTACTTCGGGCGGTTTATTAACGGTATTAACCTCCCCTCGTTTTATAATCTTTATAGAGTCGATAGTTTAACGGGTTTATAAACATTCGTGAATAATTCTAATGTTAATCCTTTAATTACTTCTATTAAACCCGCACCACCTACCTAGCGGAGTAGTAGCTCGACACGGCCGATTACAAGTTGAATACCGGAGGCTGTATTAGCTAACTTATAGGCGCTTTACCCGCCGAGCTGATTAACGATAATACGAGGCATCTTAGTTATTCTAGATTCAGGATTTATGCACAATATAAATAGCATACACGGCTGTTCTAGTAGCTACATTCACGAGCCTGGAAGGAACCTAAAAACGCTCAAGTCGCTAGCTATAAAGCTTAATAAGGGGGCCCGTTAAGAAAAGAGTGAGCCATCGTCTTTAGATAACGTTAGGGTACAGTTTTCAGGGCGGAGAGTTAGCTAAGTACAGCAGGACCCCTGTTCACGTCCTCGGTGATTAGGAGATTTCTTAAGGTGGTTACAGAAGGTTCTACAATACACTAGAGTAAGTTAGGTACGGAAGTTCCCACTCTACCGAGATTAGAAGTACCGTGGCTAGCACCGGAGAGTTAAAAAGTTCTTTTTCTAGCTTATTTAACTGCTGATAGGTTCAGTGTCTATCATCACTAACACTTATAATCGCCCACTTTTAACCACCGAAGATGAAGCCTTTCAATATCCTCGCTGTTGTTATCTTCTATATGAACTGTACCATCTTGGTCGCGGCATCTTTCCAAAAGCCTCTTATCTTTCTCAACCTAACTCGGGAAGAATTCATGCTCAAGCGGTGGGAACATAGGCACGAAGAGCTTTCGTTGTCCAAGCGCGACGTCGTTGGTGAAGAATACAGGAATTCCGTGGCGAAACAGGCCGTTGTGCAACAATCCTCTGCAGCCTGTGTCGGAAGTTTCGGCCAGGGTATGCGTGCTTCTCGGAGCCACTGCGTTAAGAACAAACAAACAAACAGGATACGCCAAGAATTTCGCTGCGCCCAGCCGCCTAATGAACCACAACTTGGTACAAGACACACATCAAGGAATTGCCCTAAAGATCAGGAATGCGATACACTAAAGGCCATCAACTACTTTGGCCAGCGGGCTATATTCGCATTTTGCAAAACAAAGTTCCCTGTCAACAAGACTCCCGCACCGGAAGTCCAAATTCCTCCGGTTTACGATGGCTTCAAGGCGTTGCCCCACGAGGAGTGGTCGCCGGGTACTTTCGACTACTTTTTCCAAGTCGCCGACTCAATTTCGGGGGTCAAGGCAAGCTGGGAGTTTCGTGGCCATTACGCCAATGGCTGGGGGTTCCTTGACGATAGCAAAGGGTTAGCAACATCATATGCATGTTTAGGGTGTCCTTCCGGGACCTTGTATGTCGAGACTGTTGGCTTTAAGACTATGGCGGAGGGCTTCGCCTTCCCGGCGCTTTAAGTGGATGAGGCAGACGAGCCGTAAGGTGGCGGCATTACACCACTACAGAATCCACTTCCATCTACAAACGCAGCGCACTTCCAATTTCACAGATACATAACCCCCGAGCGCTGGGAATCGGAACGTCAGATTTTCATTCCGCCGCAAGCCCGCGAGGCTACCGGATATCACATGATAGAGAGTGAAGAGGATTTGACTTTGGCTCACGCGTTTGGCAAGACGGCCGCACGCCCGACATGCTGCTGGTTAAGCCTTAGTGACATGGCGACAGATACGAAGTTGTAAAAGCGGTAGTCAAGAGAAAATCAGAGGCGGTTGCCTTGATAGAGGAACGAATGGCAGAAGGTAGAGAGCGCTCACCCCTCTCGGCGTTTGGCTACGCGATCAGCCAAAAGCATGTTATGTCCGGGTACGAGCTGATCACAAGGGTAACAAATACGGATTGAATAAGATTCAGGCAAATCGTGTTAAAGACGCAGTTGAGGGTGTTTTGCCATGGATTTTCACTATGATAAGCATCTTCCCCGCTTTCCGACGTTTTACGCTGAAATCAGTCACGCGTTTCGAAACCGGCCGTCAACTCGCGAGGGCAACTAATTGAGCACGCGGACAAGCCTAAAGGCAGCCCATTGGACGAATCATCAAATGAGAAATTGGCGGCTCTCGAACCTCCAGCCAATTACATCTCCAGCCGATGACATTCTCAGCTGACTAAGAAACCCCGTCACATTCTAGAAAGGGGAAATTACTGGCACTTATTTCGACGGACACACAGAACTAGTGGGTAAGCTGGGCCAATCAGGAGGGTTATAGAGCCGGGGTTTGAGGGTTGGTATCGGAGATACGTAGGAAGATCACTGCAAGGTCGTTATAGTGAGATATAGCCCCCATAGTCCTGATGCAGGCGTTCATCTAAATAGAGAAGTAAAGCGAGGTATATAACACTCCATAGCAGTCTAGATGAGCATATCTCAGGCTCACTTGCTATATCTGTCTGATGGGTTGTTTTCCAGTATACTCTCATCCTATCTAGCATACGTTTTCCACACCGTGAGCCGTAAGAACTTGATGTCAGCCCCCTAACCTACAGCTTTGAACTTTAATCTGGTATTATCACAGCGGGCACGTACCTGGGGTGCACCTTAGGAACACAGATGGAGGGATCACCTTGGAAGTCCGTTCCTCTCTTTTGATAAAGCTTAGAGGCTCCGGGTGCCAACAAGGTCGACATGGTCCTCGTCGACACGTACGTAGAACACAAAGAAACTGACAGGTCCATCAAGTGTCGGGATTCCAAATCCCGCGCTTTTTTATCGTATATGTATCTTGCTAAAAATAGTTGTGGCAGTTCTCATATTGTTAGGCCTGAATTCGCCCCATTCTGATTCTGTCAATTTCCTCTCCATACTTCGTCAGTGCGCCTCCACTATATAGCTAACTCGCCCCAGTCGCGTGTGGGGACTGCCAGTGGATTACAAACACCTAGAGCTCTCCTACTTTGCTTTGCTTGGAAGTGGTCACAATCACAACTTGCTTTTAGAAAACCCCCGCAGTTGATGCAGTAGGCGATGCTTGGTCATACGACTCCGGAGGTATCATAATTAACCTATACCCTGAATGCGCGTTCAGTTATTGGACGAGTACAGAACATTTGCCCGTCCTTCGTACTTCCTTACAGTCCTCTTTCACAAAGTGGTTGCCGCCGTAGTCTTCCGCCCGGAGGTCTCGCCGGCGATACGCCAGAGATCTTGTGTCAGCTTGAAATTATCGTCGACAGCCTCGGGCTCGTCCAGGCCGCGGATGCGGCGCATCTCGCGCTGGAACTCGGCGCGCCGGGCACGCCAGGCATCGTCAACGCCGTGCATCCGTGGCCGCGATCCCGCTTCGTCATTGAGCCACGCCAGTAACCGGTCGATGTACTCAACCTCACGTCCGAAGAGGCTGTGAAACTCTTTGGCTGCCGTCTGTGAAGTCAAGGCCGTGCGCCGGGCTGCGTATTGATCCTCCAAAATGCTTCGGACGGGTAACTACGAAGGAGACCGTTAGCTATTTGCTTGAGGGGTTATAGAATACGATGGGCATGGAATAAGAGAATAAAGAGGTCGCATTTGTCAAAGAAAAAGAGACATGCCAGGATGGAATCCAATTGGAACCATAAGAACCTGCAACAGCAAGCCAGAGGAGGGGTAAAAAGAAAGAACCTACTCTTGCCCAACCAGCCAGCACCCGGGCCGCAACCTCGGCCTGGAAGTCGAAGAGTGAAAAGGTGGAGACGTGGTAAGGCACGCCGACGAAAACGAGAGTCGGGTCGGGGATGTAGAACATGTCTTCATGCAGGTTGTGGGTGAGGCATCCATCAGCGGTGACGATAACCTGCTCGTGGGCCGCGGCCGCAGCGGTGTCAGGCGCCTGCAGGCCCGGTCCCAGGAACGGGTACGACGTGATGTAGCCCGTCGCCAGCACCACGTTATCGATGCCTCGGAGGATCCGGCCGTCGGCGAGCTCGACCCTGCCCGTGGGCCGGCCCGTGTCGTCCACAATGAAGCGTATCACGGCCGCCACGCGCTCGGCCGCCTCCGGTAGCAAGCGCGCCGGCGAATCAACTGCAGAACCCAGAGTAAGTAGGGGCAAACAGATCTCAAGTCGAGAGCCCGGCTCCCTCCCACAATGGCTGAGAGGCAGAGGGTGAGAGGAAAGGAAAACGTCCAAAGCTATTAGACTTACACTTGCCACCCCGTGCGCTCTGGTAAACACGTCGTGCCAGGCCGGTGCTTTCGCGTGCAATGTCCAGTGATGATACGCCGGCACCTACTATTAGTAATGTTTGGTTACGGAATGCGTCGGGCGTTCGGTACTGTTTCGAGTGCATCACACGCTCCGGCCACTGCGACTTCCACGTCGCCAGCCCTGAGACCGCAGGCACTGCGACCAGGACCTCAGTGTCAGCTCATAGAAAGGTGAAGACGGCGTGGGAGACAGAAAATGTGATGAGAATTACAGAGAGGAAGACGTAGAGGAAGAAGGGGCGACTAAAGTAAAGAGGGTGAGAGAAGAGTCCCCTACCGCGCGGCTCGTTGTAGTGGCCGCTCGCCACAACGACGGCGTCAAAGTGCCGTGTCTCTGACACGAAACGAAGGAATCCTCCGTCATCGCCAGCCTTGGCATCACGATATCGGCTCTCAGGCGCCCGAATCAGTGCCCGCGTCTTGACGGTCCAATGCGTGGCAATGTCGTCCGCGGGTGACAATGACGATTTCTTGCCAACGGCCTCGACACGCGTGTTGTAGCGGATATGTTGATGGGCGCCCGTCGTCTGCGCCAGCTCCTGCACGTAGCGCTCGAGATGGACTTGGCTGACGAATTCGGGCGTGCCCGCGGGCCAAGCCAACAACGTGCTACGCATCAATGAGGTAGGCACGTTATTGCGCAGGCCGGCGTAACACGGCCCTGGCGGTGCGTGCGCAAGGGTCGCTGCTTCTTCTACTTGGTACCGTGTCGTGTTCGTGCGGTTCTCCAGCTCTTGTTCCTGCTTGAACCACCCTTTGCCGTCGTCCTCGCCGGTGGGCGGCTGAGGCAACTCGCTAGGGTATGGCGGATCTGCAGGAATCCGTGCGTCGTAGTGCCAAACGCCGCCGGCGACGGCTGAACGCTCAAAGACCGTCACGCGGATTCCATGTCGCAGAAGATGGGCCGCCGTCGCCACGCCAGAGATGCCAGCCCCAATGACAGCCACGTCCCGGATGCCACGTAGTGGCTGTGACGGCGTTCCGTCCCCTAGGGATGCCATCGCTCTCGTTCGTATCGATGGTATTCGGTGCTAGTGATACTTTTCCTCAATGGCGAAAGGCTGGAAACGGGGCGGAAGATGCTACTTTGAACGACCGTCGAATACGTAGCGCTGACTGAATATCGGGTCTGACAGGTATACTTGAGGCAACTCAAAAACAGTGAAATCCCGGAACTTCGCCACCCGCGAGCGGTTTGGAGTACATCCGCTCCAGGCATCCCCATGTCTGCTCCTGCCCATGACTTCAGCTCACACTGGTATGGCGTAATGAGATACCTGCTGACCTGAACATATGCCCGCGGCTTACTGGTCAAGGGATTGGCCTGTTGTTCATATCGGCGGGGTAGTTCGGGGAGGGGTTCCGGCTGCACCGGCTCGACTCTACGCCTCGGGAGATGAGACAATACAACTGCAGGATGGCGTGCTCTCGGCTCTGCCAAGTTGTAGCTCAACTCCACCAGGCAATACATGATCGAGGCACTACAAGCATAGATAATTTTCCGGCCAATCTCCATCCCTGCGCAGCGCAATGGCTGTTTCCGCGGGAAGGTTACGGGAGGAGAGGGTGGTTTGGCCTTGACGGTACATCCTTAGCATACCGCCTCTTCCGCGCCTGTATCTCCATGGGCCTTCGAAATACGCCTTTTAGGACGAACTTCAATTAGACAACTTTAGCAACGCGAATTAGACTTCGGGGGTCAAGGAGTACTTATGGTACATTAAGAGTACCTGTAGATATCTTTAGTACTTAGAGTACTAGCTATTTCAATATAGAAGATTATGTACCGAATACAACGAGGGACTTTAGCAAAAGGTTTTAGCTATTTTGAGCTTATGTCAGTGGGTCAGCGCTAAGATGAGTATTTTCTAGCCCTACAAACATAAGAAGAGTTACCGTCAGTTACATGTACGCTATTCAAAGTATCTATTCATCCCCGGTGTGCATTGATTCCAGTCCTAAGCTATTATATATGTGAAATCCAAGCCAGTATTTTCTTTACTATACAAAGTGAAAGCTGGATAGGTACATTACTTGAAAATGTTTGATGTGCAATGTCATCCTTCGGCAGCTGCCTTCCGGCACCGGTCGCGGTGGTGCAGGTGCCTGATGGTAAAGGTCGTGAAGATCATGGAGAAGGCAATGAACACCATGGTGATAAAGCCCTTGCGGTATTGGGGCGCCTCGACTTGCTGCCAAATCAGGAGAGGAAGCCAAGCCTGCACAACGTAGGCCATCTCGTTCATGGCAGCGACGACGAAAGCGCGCTCCTCGTTGTCACCACTGCAAATCTCGTGCGCCCAAGCGAAGGTGAGCCCAGAAATACCCGAGCCCAGCTGCCCCAGGAGGTAGCACGCCCACTTCCAGCCGACCGGGATGTCCCACGCCGCGAGGCTCGAGAAGATGAGGATCTGCATTGTCCCAGCGAAGACGATGGGCGGCCACCGCGCCCCGCGGAACACGGTGTCGGAGGACCAAGCGTAAATCAGAGTGAAAACGATGGTGATGGCGGACGTGATCGTCGGGTAGGTGTTGACGGCGGAAACATCGTAACCTTCCGACTTGAGCCACAGCTGGAAGGCCGGCTGGCTCCCGTAGCCGCTGCCGTTGTTGAAGAAAATGTACAGCAGTGGCAGCATGTACACCCGCCAGGAGCTGAAAATCTTCTTGAACTTGGCCCGTGAGTATTCGCCGCGGTTCACGCGGCCCTCCATGATCATCCGCTGTTGCGCCAGCTCTCGTTCGGCCGGCGTCAGCCAGAATGCTCGTGTGATTTCGGGGACGTCGGGCATGAAAAAGAAGCCGGCGAGGGAAATGGGCAGCGAGATGACGGTATTAATGATGAAGAGCCACTGCCAGCCGCGGTACCCGTGCGTGTCGTTGAGCGTATAAACGGCCGCCATCAGGTAGCCCGAGAACATTGTGCCTAGCGCGCCGCTGGCGTGGAAGATGCACGACCGCTTCGCCAGCTCCTCCCGCCGGTACCACGAGCCGATGATGTACTGCATGCCCGGGTAGAAACTGCTCTCGGCCAGGCCGATGAAGAAGCGCAGAACATAGATCTGTGTCGCGTCGGTGCACTTAGCGAGCAGGATCGTCAGGATCGACCAGGTCACTTCGCAGGCGGGGATCCAGATGGAGGGGCGTATGCGGGTGAGTAACATGTTACTGTCTCGGAGAGTCAGCGATCTCTCAGCACCGGAGTTGGCATATTGTCACAGACGTACCTCGGGATCTCACCAAGGACGTAGCCCACCGTCCAGCACATGGTCATGTAGTTTAGCTGATTCCCAAACAGGCCTAGGTCTTCTTTCATTCCGCTGACAAAGGCACTCGTGATGTTAACCTGGTCTAGGTACTTGATGAAATACCTGACGAAAGTAAGCGGACGGTGCAGGGAGCAGGCGCCGTAGGGGTCTCACCCAAGCGATGCAAACGTCAAGATGACGGCGTCCAGCTTGAAAAGGAACCGGCGCTCCTCGGGCGACTTGTCCAGTGTATCCCACAAGTAGGACCGCCATGTTGTCTTTCTGTCTCCCGGCACGACCTGAGCCGTCTCACGGGGTGTCTTGTTGTAGGCCAAGACGGCAGCGCTCTCGATACACGACATAGCAATCTTCGACCCAAGAGCCACTAATAAGTAAGAAAAGGAACATCCGAGCTATTCAGGGCAGATTGCACATCTGCTTGAACTGTTTCTTTCACATCCCATATTTATGGGCCGGGACGTGCCTGTTCCAGTGTAGCCCAGCCGTGCCCGGCGCAACTGACAGTGATACCACGACTCTGCCTGTCGCGCAACCTTTCGGGGGATATGACGCGATGTCAGCGATTTGGAGCACCTTATCATCTTGAGGTTGGGCGTGGGGGTAAAAGGTATGGATCCTTCCCCGCGGGCGATAGACCGCTCTGTCACGAGCACCGAAAGAAATTGATAGGCTGGCCCCAGACGTACAGATATTCACACTGTAGCTTGTGCTGGTGGATGCCGAGAAGGCGGGGAAGCTTGATGTCGCCATATGCTTGCTCCGGTACGTAATTACAAACTGACAAAAGTTTGTTCGCTAAAATCACACCACAGCCTGGACCAGTGACGCCATGCTCTTCCATTGTCGCCAATTGGTACGAATAGGTCGGTGACACCATTGAAGCCGCATATGGCGATGGCACCCAAGAGCCAGGAATATGTGCTGCCCTACATATCCACTGTGGACGTACAAAGCGGGGAAAAGAGCTTTATTTCGGTGTTATGCATCACGATGGGGAAGAGCCCTCGCCGTCCAATGTCGGGCCATTTGCTTATCTGGGATTACAAATGCAGCTGTGCCGACCCCCGCAAGTGTGCGTTTTGCCTGCCGTGCGCCTGTCTGGTTGAAGGGATGTTGTCAGATGGCCGGGTATATATACCGGGATAACCGGCATCCAGATAGAGTCGCAATGGTGCTCCATTAGTAGACATGTACTCAGCCAGCAGTTGCCGATTCTACCAGGCAGGAGGGCCCATCGTTGCTTTGAGATAAAACTACCCAGAGATTACCCTCAGAACCATTCCCGCCTAGTCCCGCCACCAATGGCCCCCGCCCCTATCGATGAGTCCATCGTGGACGTGGCGCCGCCCACCAAGGACACGCTAGGCCTTCCGGAGCCGGCGTTGAACCGGCTCAAAAAGGCGGGCGTGGACCTGTCGCAGGGTTACCCGTATCGGCCGTCGCGGCCGCTGTACCTGCAGGACGTCTACAAGATCCGCGGCAAGGAGTGGGAGCACAAAGACGCCGGCGCGCGGGCCGACAAAGCCAAGAGCGCCCTGCTCTCGGCTGCCACCAAGGTGACGGACTTGACGACGCATATCGGAACCGAGATCGCGGGTCTGCAGCTCAAGGACCTTACGGACCAGCAGAAGGATGAGCTCGCACTGCTCATCGCCGAGCGGAGCGTCGTCTTCTTTCGTGACCAGGACATCTCGCCCCAGCAACAGCTCGAACTGGGCAAGTACTATGGCGTGCCTGAGATCCATGTAAGTCTTCCAGGTAGCCCCCTTTCTCCGCAGCCGTGGCAGTGCCTAATGCTCTGGTCAGCCCCAAGTTCCGCAGGTGCCGGGCGAGCTCGGGGTCACCGTCATCTGGCCGGCACTGCAGGCGACGGAGCGGGCGGCGTCGTTTCGGAGCCCGGGGGGCGCGTCGCGGTGGCACACGGATCTGGTGCACGAGCTGCAGCCGGCGGGCATCACGCATCTGCACAACGACACGGTGCCGCCGGTCGGGGGCGACACGCTGTGGGCGAGCGGCTACGCGGCCTACGAGAAGCTGTCGCCGGGCTTCCGCCGCATAATCGACGGCAAGTCGGCCGTCTACCGCTCCGCCCACCCCTACCTTGACCGCGACCACCCCGAGGCCGGGCCCCAGTTCGTCGAGCGCATCCACCCGCTCGTCCGTGTACACCCGGCCACCGGCTGGAAGTCTCTCTTCGTCAACCGCGCTATGACGGACCGCATCGTCGGCCTGGACCGCGCCGAAAGCGATGTTATTCTCAACTACCTGTACAATGTCTACGAGCAAAACGTCGACATCCAGCTCCGCTTCAAGTGGACTCCCGGCACCAGTGCCCTGTGGGACAACCGGTATGCATTATTCTCAGCTCCTCCTTGCTTCTTCTGGTTGCCAGCAAGGCCCAACCCCCTTCGTGACGATGACTAAAACCTTGCCCTAACACAGCATCACCATCCACAATGCCAGCTTCGACTATGGCCTGCGACACCCGCGGCACGGCACCCGCGTGACATCGCTGGCAGAGAAGCCGTACTTTGACACGAACGCCCCAACCCGCCGCCAGGCCCTAGGCCTGCTAGATGAAGGCGAGTTGACCGATGATGGGCCGGCTTAGGACAGTTATAACGCGCCAGGGCACTTGTAGTTAATAGTATCATTCCAAGCACTCTACGATGACCACGCAAGTCGCCGCTGGCGCGGCAGCGCAAAGAAACTTGTAGGAGCTTGCAAACAGCACCCTGTCGATCTTGAACTCGAATGAGCCTGTAACGGTCGCCCCGAGCGGCAAATCGGATGCACTTCGTATCCCAGGGTTGAAGAAACGGCCGAGAGAGGAGGGCACCATCTGGGCTGGGTATGGTGTCCATCCCTCGGTCATCACCTCATCCGGCCATCACAGAAGGGCTAGATCGCGCACGGGCATAGGGGAGGTTTGATGGCATGGGATGACGTTGAGGGTCTCGGTTCGTGTGGCCGTTTCGCTGGGCAGAGGCGTCGCGGCTTCAATTGGGCTTCTTCCTGTTGTTGTTGTTGCTATTGTTCAATGCCATAGCTAGCCCGCGTAAGCAAAGCCAGGCAGTACGTCTCTATTTTCATTTGGGGTTATGCCGGCGGTGGGCAAGATTCGTGTTGGACACGTGCCTGAACCTGGTGGCATCGAAAACTCGATACTGGATGGCCCATCTAGACGGGCGGGTTCATAACCGGTTTGAGGGGTGTAGGCGTCTATGATCACGTAGGCAGAGTTGGCAGAGCCTGCGGGGCTCGTAGTTCTTCAGAAGGGTACGGTAGATCAGTAGGACGCGCCTGTTCTTGTGGGTAGCTGCATCAAGCCGAGGCTCAGAGGCGACGTGGATACAAACGACTCGCGATGCATCCCGCCTAAGAATACATCCCCCACAACACAACCCCCGCCCTGCATCGCGCCTGTTCCCGTTGTTGCCCGAAAGGTCTGGCACGTGCTCTGCTCAAACAACTGTTGGACTGCCTCTTCTTCTCCCCCCCCTCCATCACCACTTAACCTGGCGAGGAATAACGAAGTGATCTGGATCCCTAGCATCGGCTTCTTCGCGCAACCCCCTCGCTTCTCATTTTGTGTTGCCTCGCCATCGCCGATCTCTTCCAGCATGGCGGAATCATTCAACAGCCTCCGCGTCGAACTTGAAAACCAATTCCAGGACTTCCTCCAGCTTACCACCGAGGACCAATTGGGCCCCTCTTCCGCAGAAAAGAACATCGCAATCCAGTACAGCTACCGTGTCGCACTTATAAGGCGTAATTACTACAGCGTAATTGCGGTTCCGCTTTTGCGCAACATACCGCAAACTCCTTAGCGCCTGGACCAAGGCTGCCGAGGCTGCCGTCTTCCAGGATAATGGTGCCAACGAAGCCGACGAGACCAATTTCTTCAGTTGGCCCTTGTACCTTGCACAACGCCGTAACCCGCTGGCACTCGAGTTGGCGCTGAATCGCGTTGCATTAGTGGAAAATAATGCAGGCTTGTCACAACACGCGACTGAATCCGCGACCCGTCTGGCTGACAGCTGGCATCTGGGCGGCTCTTTCACCATCCGGTCCCTGCTGGGCCCGAAAATCTTCAATAACCGGAATTCTGTAACCTCATACCCCAGCTCTGCTCCTAAGCTAATGCTAACTGGACCGAGTTTTACAAGATTCTCGTGAACGTCCACCAAAAGCGTCACCACCGACAAGCCGCCTACGCCATCTTTACGTCGCCAGAGACGTTGTCGTTTTGTGAAATGAAAATGGCTCTGTTGCGTTTTTTGTCTCCCATATCATCCATCCCGCTTTGTATCCAAGCTGGTGTCTAACCCTCCACTTGCAGGCTTCAACGAGGAAGAAGGCGAGAACATCGAACGAGTTGAGAGCAAGGAAGAATCCGACGATGGAAGCCAAGCGGAGAGCAACAACGGAGGTATAGGGGACGAACCGGGCGAAAAAGAGGACACCAAACGGCCGTCCGGTCGAACCCCGTTTGAAAGACACTGGAAATCAGAGAGTGGCCGCGAACAGAGCCGTAGAAACCCCAGCCAGCTATCCCTGGCCCACGACATTCTCGAAGTTTCTTCAGACTTGTCGAATACGGCACAGACTTCCGGCCGCGACCGGCGCAAGCGCCCTCTTGACCATGACTACTCTGCCCAGTCGGATTTTCTTCCACTGCCCAGCCGAGTGTCGCCAGGCATGACCAATGCCGAGTCATCAGCAGCACAAGGCAAGGGCAAGGCGGACGTGCGGCGATATTTAGCTTCTCCCACCCAAGCTCACTCCATGGAAACGAGAATGGGCAAGACACCAGTCAAAAAGACTTCGGAAGGGCGAGGATTGACAATACAGAAGCCAGTAGAAGACACCGGGCTCGTTTACCTACAACGAAAGGAAGACGCTATATTACTCAAACGCCAACGCGACCAAGTCGATTTCCATATGAAGAACTATGTCAAGCGGCGCAAAGAGCAGTCAGGCATCGTGTTTTGGACAAGCCGTGACGTTCTTGGCAAGTCAGGACCCGATAGCCTTGGTGATCCACGACGATTCAATGACAGCCAGAGGGCGTTTTCTCAAGAAGAGCTTCACTACGATGGATTCGAAGCGGCTCCGCCTTCGGCCCGCTGGGTTGCGGCTTTCTTCGCCCGAAACAGGAACTGGACGCTCTTTTTGGCCCGTCGAAGCGAGCACACCGAGTCGTGGAACAAGGCCCAAGTTTCAGCCTACAGCTTCGATCCGGACGCCCTCCCTAAATGGAGTGAACCCCAGGAGCAAAGTTTCATGTTCCGTGTGGCCCAAGGTGACCGGGGCAGTGAAGATGAGGGGGATGACCTAGAAGTCGAGCGTGTTGTCATCCACACGCGGCCGCCCATATGCCCCCCACTGCCCACCGAGCCCGACATGGTGCCCGACGTGGTGCCCGACATGGTGCCCGACAAGGCTGACCGCGCCGGTATGGCGTGCGAGCTACTGCGTCGCTTCGCCGTGGACCCCGAGACCTTTTAGCAGCAGGACCTCGAAGCCGTGGCCGAGTGCTACCGAGAACCACCAAGCCAGGCCCGACGACGCCTCGCCATGTTCGCAGCTCAGAGTGCCAAATCGGCGGAGGCGCGAGAGATGCTGGACGCATGCGAGCAAGAAGCCCTCGATGCACTGGAGGCACTGACCGACGTGGAGGACCGGCTGGCGCGATTGGACAAAGACGGGAAGACAGAGGGTGCCGCGAGTGTGTCGGAAGCGATTTTAGCCAAGCGAAAGAAACAGTTCCTGGAGGGCGAGGTTGTTGCCAAACGGGCAAAGTATACGCACGCGTCACAGTCGATCGATTCGGCGCATGCTTCCGTCCAGGCTTTAGGCTTCGACCAAGACACATTTGTGCCGCGCGCTCCTAAGTAGGCACACGCTCACGCCTCGCAGGATGACCAAGGAGGGTACGAGGCGTACCCTGAGGCCAAGCTTGAGGGCCATTTTTGGGCCAAGTTGAGGGCGAACTTTAGGTTGCCATCGTGGCTTCCAAACAACATTTCGAATTCAGGAAGAAGATTTGCGAATCTACGGGCCTTCAGCATGACGACGGAAGCAGTGTCACTACTTGATCACGCGCACTCCCCGGGTAAATGGACAGATTCTTCGACACTGCCATTGATGGAAAAGTGAGCCTTCGAGAAAAAGGCGTTGATAAGCTGTGGAGTGTGTGTGTGTGTGTGCGTGTCGTAAAGAAGGGTCGAAGACGCAAATGTAGAGGAAAGTTGCGGTTGTTTCTTAAAGAAAATGAAAACGGTATTCATGGGGGTACCGAAAGGTACGTGTGGGTGTAGTCAATGGTTTCAATGCGAAAAAATCTTGCAGCCTACCTTTTTGTTCTTTCACGATCCCGCGGGAAATATGTCTCTACTTACTCCAATTCATCCAGACACGCGGGCTGAACACGTCCACTATGCGCACAGGCACGGGACAAGTGGGGACGGTTGCAATACAGCCTGAAAGGGGGGCCTGAAAGGGACTGATATGACGCTGGCGAGCAAAGTGACTACGAGGGTCCATTTGCTGCTGCAAAGTCCCGGAGCATATTGACACACGATCCCCCGCTGCAACCCGTCTCCAGCATATTGCAGCAACTCCAGCCATAAGCGCACATTGCATTGCCTGGGCCAACTTAACCGGGTTCACCTACGTCTGCGTCTTCTTGTTCATCTTCATCCCGTCCTCCTCCGACGCCATCCACATCGTCCTCGTATAGCCGCCACGCCCGACGTCGGCGTCCTCAATGCCCTTGTCGGAGGGCTTGACTTGGGCGCGCTCGGCCCGCATTGTCGCGGCCTGCGGCTCGACGTGGACGCGAAAGAGGGCGACAAGCTTTGCCTTGGGCGCATTGGACGGGTAGGCGATGGCGTGGGCCACCAGGATGTTGCGCAGGCGTGGCACCGTCAGCAAGGTCGGGTCGAAGCCCGGCACGAGGTAGGCGTCTTCTGCGTCGTTAAACATTATGCGCCGGTGCGCCTGTGTAGGTGGTGGATGGCACGAGGTGGGGGGTTGGGATGGGGTCCGGGCCATGTCTTGCTGGCTTGATTTGGAGGAAGGAGCTTGGTTCACAGGGCGTTTCGTGGCCAAGGGATTGTCTGCATGGGGACTGGCGGTCGACGTGGGTGAGAATTTAGCATTGGTGCACATCGGGGATAGGATCGAGGCCACAGATCGAGGTTACTATTCATCCATCCCCGGACATGGAGGAGAGGTCCCAAGGCCCCGAAAGCATGACAGGCGGTACTTGCCCCTCCATGGTGCACCTCGTAGTGTTGGAGGTGGGGCAGTACGATGCATGATCAGAGGGACAGACGTACTTGCCGTGTCTGGGATGCGTTGAGTCACACAGGCGCCTCAGGTAAGGTGAGGGAGGAGATGAAGTCAGCGGGAGGCACGATGATGTGACGCATTCATTGTACCTTCACTTATGCCGTTTCCCGCGTCCTTTTCTGTTTGGTCCCCAGAAATGACGTACATCGAAGCATAATGGGAAACTACATACCTACCGAAGGTTACGGTGGACGGTTTAGGCAGGGGGCCAGGCTGAATACAGTAGGAATTAGTCCTGGAGCCTCGCGGGAAATAGCGATCGGATGCCTCCGCGCTCTCTATTACATGAAGACAGCGCGTGTGGGAAGGCGGTCCACCTATCTACGAGGCTCCCTTCTGGTGTTACTCGCTGCCAATCCTCCTCGCTCTGCTAAGCCCCCCTGTGGCGGTCTTCTCGACTGCCTTGACGAATATGGGGGGCCCCAACACTCTTGGAGGGCAGTACATCGTCCCTGCTTGCTATCGCCGCGCCCGCCTCACTTTGACGGCAAGCGCTTGGCACTCGCTCTTTCATGTTCGGCCACCAGTTCCCGGATGCGGCTTGGATGGACCCAGTAGCAGGTCTCGACCAGGTCGACGATACGGTTGGCCAGGGGTGGTTGCTGATCGGGCGCGCCGGGGGCATCGTCGCTTCCTTCGCCCAAACCGCTCAGTTGGCGATGTCGGCGCCAGTAGGCCTCTTGCATTTCCTGCGATTCCCACTGCGACATGCACGAGCGGAAATGCGATGGAGTCATGTAGGATAGCGAGGGGCGCTTCTTCAAACAATCGCCCATGTAGCTCGGGTCGACTGGAATATGTCCGGGAGTGTGTGCGGGTGGCAAGGTTTCGCGTATAATTGCTCCCAGTCGAGGAGGGCGGTCGGGGCACCCGTGGTTGGATCTACCAATACATTCTCCTCCGAGATGTCCCAGTGATGCAAGGATGTTGACCCCGGGGCTAGGGTGGCAGCCGGTACGGCGGCCTCAATGAGACTGGCGAGCTTCTCGGCAGAGGCGGTGTGTGAGTTCAGCACGTGGTACCCATACGTCGATCTGTGTCCGTCGGGGCCCATGGTAGACGGGTCCAGGATACTCGCTGGGCCGACCACATGCTGCTCGAGCAGTTCGAGCTCCTTCTTCTGGCCCTCCAGGCGTGCCGGCAGCAGGAGAGGGTCGCCTTGGGGCTCCAAAGCTCTTCCTCCATCCTGAGCGCGCTTGAGCCGCTTTTCGTCACTATGGATGTCCTGGCGAAGTCGGACGATACGGGCGCGCAGCAGTTGGCGCTGGTCGCGGATTTCGTGCAGGGACGTCTGGGCGAAGGAGAGAGCGAAGCTGGCGAGGTTGGTAAAAGGGCCGTGGTCGACAGGGTATTCCTGCCGCCAGTCGCCCGTGTAGAGCTGGTGGCAAACTGGGCCTAGCTCAAACTGCAGCCCTGCGCCCATGGGGCCAACCCCAGGGAACAGAGGGTACACATAGGTAACGCCGGCGTGCTGGACTTCGCTGCCACGTGAGGGATACAGGCTGCCAATGGCATCGAAGCGTGTCTGGCCAAGACTGTGAACCCATTCAGCGATGGTGCTCGCGAACTCCTTCTTGGCCGCGATAGACAGGCCATCCCGCACTTTGCTGAAAGGCTCGCCGGGCACTCGTTCCATCAATATCCATTCATACCCCCCGGGGTTGGGCTCCGAAGCGTAGAGAAAAACGCGCGGGACTGGGATCGAAGTCATATTGCGCGCCCAACGCATCGTCGCTACTTCGGGCTGGACCTTATGGGGAAGCACTGGGAGGGCAAGTCGGAAGACGAGCTGTCGGCAGGCGGGTGCGATATCGGTGTCGGCCAGCTCGACGAGGAAAACACGGTTCCATCGGCCTTCAGCCATGAATGTGACGGTGGGGTCCTGCTCCATGTTCCATATAGTGTGGAAGAGCTGAGAGAGGTAGGCGTGGATGCGGGCTACTTGGGGTTCCGTCTCTTCTAGGAAATACCCGTCCGGTTGCATGGCCTCGAAGGGCTCCCATCGAACAGCTGACGACGGCAATGCAGGCGGTGCGGATTAAGCCGCCGACGAAGATGTATTTTTGGGCGGCAGTCTTGCGATGAACGGCTCTGGCACGGCCGGCGCCAGCTCCGTGAATGATGCCGGCGACGAGCGTGACTTCGTCGGACGCAAGCCGATTGACGAGCATGACTTGACTGAGAAGCACTCGGCTGAGCATGATGTTGAAGGCGAGGACCATGTGAGCGGTGAAGATAACATGAGCGGCGAGAACAACCAGGACGACGAGGACGTCGTGGGCGCAGTGTGAGAGGTAGGCGACTCCACGAGCGGCGTGGTAGAAGTGGGCAGCATCGCTGCCGACGAGGGGGAAGAGGGCGCCATCGCTGGCGACTTGTTAGGAAATCAGGGCAACAAGTCTGGTCTTAGGAGGAACGTAGACGGCGACGAGTCTGTGTGAAGGGTTAAGCGGAAGACAAAAGAGTGATTAGTGAAAAAGGCGAAAGGAGGATGCAAATTTTACCCCGTTCCGAGCCAGGAATAGGTGCAGGATGTTAGTTGTCCTTCGCCACGTAGACCTTGTTACAGGTACGTAACCTTCAGAAAGAACCGCTTAAAGAAGCATGGACATCTTTGTAACAAAGGACTGAAATTATCGAATGGTTAAATTGTTACATCCGTGAATGACATGTAGTAAACGGTTAGTACGTTTAATAAACGAGTACTAAATCAAGTACTAATTAAAGAAGTACTTTACTGAGTACTTACCTACTTAAGTACTTAAATTCTATATATCCGAAAGTCAACCGCCCTCTCTAATTACGCGCTTTTTCAATATTCACCAGGTAATAATTATTATCTTAATACAAACACCTAGGGCCTAGGCACGACTACCACCTAACTGCCGACACTAACTAAAACCTTTTACAAGTAGCCACTCAGCCTGTGCTTTTAGGAAGCATGGATAGTTAGCCGGTAACACTAACATCAGCCGTCTAGGTTCTACATAGTTAAGCATACTGAAATGATACGAGATGCTGGGATTAGATCGGTTAATTTAACCTAATTACTTCTATTGTGATGTTTCTAAGTGGTATATATAGAAACTTACAAGTGGACTTGATTGAACCATAGTAGTAGAGACTTGAATTTATAAGGTACATATAAATACCTAGGTAATAATAACCAAACGAGCCTAGCAACAGCAGTTGATAGAGTAACTAAAGTCGAAGGAAAATCACAGTTCAGTAAAAAACAAGCAGGCGCGTATTTTAGGAATATATAACACTCTATATTTAGCAGCAGGAGCCCTGATCAGTCCAACACTAACACTATACAACTCCATTCTCACCCTATTGCTTCCACTTTTCCACAGTTCTCTAACGGCTGCGAGAACCGGTAACAACACCACGTAGTTGAAACTTTATTTTTCTCGTCTATTTCGGCAGTCGCTGTTCATTTGGCTTGTCACTTGCCCATATACCAGCCCACAATCTGTACCTTAACCATCGACCGCCGGCAACATGGCTAAGAGCAAGACCAAACAAGCCAGGAAGCAGGAACAGCCACAAACCCAAAGTAATGACGAAGTAAACGAGCATTTCAAGAAAGAGGTCACAGAATGGCTCTAGCAAAGCTGTGTCGACAGCAGCTCGCCTGGTACCGTCTGTAAAATCAACCTATACAGACTAGATTTCCAGAAAGTACAAGCCCATTGCTCTCCCCCTAACCGCAACGTCCCCATTCCCTCTATACTGACTTACCTGTTTCCGTAGTCGTACCACATCGGCTCAGAGCTGTATTACAACTACCAGGTTCAGCCAAACTGTGGCGAAAAAGGACGCAATCTATCCCATGCCCGCGGCTCCAAGGGGTCTTTGACTGCCCAGCGTCGCCATGGCGCAGGCTAGCCAGGCATGGCTTGCCGAACATAATGAGGAAAAGGTCGAGAAACTGAAGAGGGCTTTTCTCATGTCGCTGCCAGTTGATCGAGGTAAGCCCGTCACCTCGATTTATATCTTGCCCGACGGAACTGTCACGTTGGAGAGGCCCACCCACTGAAGGCCGGACTACTTTGTAATCCGTTGCCAGCCCTCTTGTATGACAAGGCGAGCACAAGCTCGCCCGCTATGACGATATAAGACGGGCAGGCTACAACATGAATTTTTGTTGGAGCGAGCGAGGCGTTTCGGATTGTTCTAACCAGGAATTAGACCTTCTGTTGCTTTGGAGTCTGTGCATCGCTTAGCACCACTTCTGGCGGTAGAATTGACTTTTCTATTCCTGAGACCCCAACGTTTCCCATTGCAGCAAACAACACGTGCGCAAGTTAGATATTGTAATTTTGGTGCTTTTGCTAACATCACGACTGGGATTTGGCGCTTTCCAAATGTGGCAGGTCTCCTTCACCCTATTGGATGTCACAAGCACGCGCGCGAGTCAGGCGGTAGTGTGTGCCTGGCGTTTTCACCTTATGCTGGTTCGTCTTCACAAACCAACGGTCCAGGAGCACCGCACTAGTAGAGCGCTTTTCGGCATCGCTGCAAGGTAACCTTTTCAACTTCCACGGCACGGTGGCGTCGACCTTTTGTCTCTCGGCCACCACATCCGTGTGCGTGATGCCAACCACGATGAAGATGCTTTCACCGGCCTCGCGGCGTATATTGACCGCATCGTGCATCCGACAAAAGATTCGGCGTCCCTGTGCCGTGTCTGAGTCGAAACGGCGCAGAGCGTCTCGGACGTAGAGGATGAGAGGCGGTGTAGGGGTTGAGGGTGAGCCTGGGACAGTATCTTCTTCCGTAGCTCTGTCTTCCTAACGTTTTTTCGCATCATTTACGCCATTTATGCTGGTGCCATCTAGAAGCGCAAACACGGCCTGGAGTACCCGCCTTGTATACGTGGCGTCGGCCTTGCGCTCAGCGCGCGCACCAAACATCTTCTCGGCGTACGCAAAGGCATTCGAGGCCGTGTCGGGCCGTGCCGCCTCGTAATTGATTCTGCACGACTAGAGCTGTCCATCGCTCACGGCGGCGCACTTTTGCTCGTAGACCTCCACCATGTCTTGCAGCTCGCTGGGGTGGAGAAAAACGAGTGAGCCCTGCAGCTCTTGGGCCATGCGGACGACGATCTCGTCCAGGAACTGGTAGCACTGGCGCATTTGGCTGTATAGACCGATGGCACTGCCCCGGCTTACGAACATGCGCGTGTGCTCGTTCACGTAGAGGGAGGTGGTGGCAGCCAGCAGATCTTCGAAAGTATCGCGGGGGGTGCTGAAGCACCTACTTCGGCCACCGTCGGATCCACACAATGAGCTCTCCGGAGTCAAAACTCCAGGTTTACTTGAACTGTCGCTATCGGCAAGCGCTTCGTCTGGTGGCATTCCCGGTGCCTGGGCTGTCTCTTTGCTGCCTGTTTGTGTTTCACCGGGGTGGGTTGCTGATCCTTCAGGAGACACATGCTTACTCTCGTGCTTCTGGCTGTCTTCCGCCTCATCGGCGAGACAAACGCTGGCCTTGACGTCTTCGAGGTCTTTGGCGGTCTTGGAGTTGTGAAAGTACCATTCTGGGACTATGTATTGGAACCCAGGTGTTTTGGAGGCAGGGGCTTCGACAACCGGCGTCTCGATGTCGCTTGATCGAATGATGCTTCCCATGGTAGAAAAGTTGGAATTTGTCTTTGGTCATTGCGATGGTAGGTACTGGCAGCTCAGCAGGAGTTCTTATACGCAATTCAGTGGTGGTCCATTTCATCATGAACTGCACTGTGAACCGCCTGCCTACAAGGCAGATTGAAGGCAACTTGGCCACGAAGTAGGGAGAAGGGGCAAAGTCTACAGCCACATGGAGCACAGCTCATAGGCATGCCTTGATCCCACTTCACTATGGGGGCGCAGGCGTAAGCTGCAGTGCTTAGTGAAAAAGGCATCGCTCTCGTTCGCGCCGTTAAATGGGATATGACTCAGCCGGGGACCGCGCTTAAAGTGGGAGGCCTGCTGCCTGAGGCCTGAGTACTGGGAACCTTTAATGATAGTGAAAAGTATAAAACTCAACTCAGATATGTCAATTATCGCAGAGAGAAAAGAAGCAACGCTTTAAGAGTTCGGCAAAAAAAGTTGTTAACTACTTACTTACGCTAGGGACTAGAAAGGCAGAGGCGGCGGAATCGCCTACCTTAAGTAACCGGCTGACTACCTGTACCGTATATGCCACCTGCCGTCACTATATGGAATGCCAGGATCCTGGGATACCAATTGTGACGGATGTTGCTGCCTAGGGGCTGGTCACACGCATGTTGTTAAGTAAAAGATCGATCAAGGAATTTAAAGTCCAGCTCCAACAGGTGGCAGCCTCAGTCACAAACACATATAGCAGAGCGTCCGAAGCCATGCAATCGTCCATTTAATGTATCGATTGTTTTACTCAGAAGGGGACAAGGACTGTTTTTTTTTTCCAAAATGTAAAGCCAGAGTAATCCGCACACATGCGCTGGCCACACCCTGTCTGACCCTAAGCACTCTATTAGTTTCCGTATGGATGGGGCGCTTCGACGCTACAGCACGACACGGTCCAGACTTCCAGCTTCACGGTTGTTGGAAGACGTCCGACAGGGTTCGGTCTCTACTACAGTCAAGAGGCGTATGTGTATATATATGGGAGTCTCCTGCCCTCTCTGGTTTCTCTGTCCTCTTTTCTGCTTAATCAATCTGAACACTTCAAACTTCGTGCAACAACGATTTCCTAGGCGCGGTACGCGCTCCAGTAACTGTTGATTCGCTCGATCTGACCGTTGCTGAACTCCTCCAGGCACGAGCTACGGTAGCGTGTAATAGTCAGTCACTGTGGGCTCCAGGGACAGAGAAAGCCACTTACTCGTCGGTGTAGTCCATGTAGTTGTGAATAGGGTCAAAGCCGCCCCCAGGGCACGTGTCTCTGCCGACCGGGCAGCCGTATGCCTCAGTGGCCTCGGCCGGGGTGTCACTAATGTAATCACCCGGGGAAGAGCAGCCATTTTCAAACGTGTGGAGCAGGCCGAGCCAGTGGCCAGTCTCGTGTACAGCCGTGATGCCGAGGTCGAAAGGGACGGCGTCACCGCCCGGCACGCTGCCGGACAAGACCGTGACGCCGTCCCACACGAGCAAGTCCGGGTCACGGTTAAGGTCGTCGGGCAGGTAGGCATAACCTAGGAGGCCGTCGAGTTCGGGAAGGAAGTAGATATTGAGATCCTGGTATGTGCCCTGGTGTAGGTGATACTTCATCGTGTACTCGTCCTCGTCGCGCGCCCACTAACTGTTGACTGTCCAGTCCGCGCCCGCCTGGTTGAAGCTGAGGCCATATACACCGTAGCGCTCGTTAATGACGTCGAGCTGTCCCGCCAAGGTGGATGCCTGCATATACATGTGTCAGTGTGTATAACCGGGGCAATCATTCCATCCTGCAGTTTCACTTTCTCACGATTAACATTTACAGCCAAGAACAAGGTCGGACCACAGTGGGTGAGAAGTCCACCCGTTGCACTCACACTGAGGTAACCATCCCTCTCCGTCGTTGAGGAGGCCACGACGTGGAAATACACATTGACTGGGGACTGGATGGACATAGTCATGTTATCGCTGATGCGCGCCGCTGCCTCTTGCTCGGCGAACTTTCGGTGGACGGCGCGTTGGGCTTCTGTGGGTCCTTTGAACCCGCAACGGCGTCCCTTGGCCAGAGCCCCCGATACCGCCATGGCGCCCAATAAGAAAGATCCGATATGCATTTTGCGCGAAGGACTGGTTTCCTGACACAGCGTCGAAGGGACTAATTCCTGATGTAGAATAAGATGGAGAGTGTTGGTCATCATGATGGGCTCAAATCTCTTCCCCGCACTTACATCTTTATATGTCTCCGTGACCGCTGATACGGGCGGCCATCGTGAGAAAAGATTACGCTGTCGCCGTGCGGAGCTCGCTGACAGCACCCTATGCCAATCGCATCTTAGGGGTGGCTGACCGTAGCGGTGACTGTCATACTCACCAAGGCAGCCCCTCTGTTTTGGGAAGGCGCAGTATCCATTTAGGAAGGTGAATAGGGACTTGGCCAGAGGGAACTTAGGCCGCTCCGTACGGGCGAATCGGTATTCTCCACTTGTGGGTCACGAACGGATCGCCAAGCAAACATAAGTACAGGTCCCCTTCGGCCAATAGCCACTCGGGCCCCTGACATCTCCGCCATACCCTTCCATGAGCTGAAGTCCGCAGATGTCTATTGGCTCACACGTACGGAGTACAGAAAACACGGTTGGAGGTCGTAGGGCACCGATGCACGGTGATGTCCAAGTTGTGTGACGAATTATCGCTGCCTGTCTCGTATGATCGTTGCCGACACGGAAATATGCCTTACGCGACACCCCTCTAAGGTATACGCTCAGAGGTACCAGTCAGCACTACGAACAATGGGAGCCGTGGTAGTGCTTCAGACCGGCCGTAAAGATGCATGGGTCTCGGCCGTCCGGAACTAACAACTGGCGCAGGGCTCACTTACCAATACGCCCGAGCAGACGCCGTGGTGGTGGATGGCTTGAAGTCTTGTACCTAAAAAGCTGATGATGAGCAGGCTTAACTAGCTCTACTTACGCCGGCTCGCGAGGTGGCGCGTCCGCACAAGACCAAGTGTAAATGCGGGGCTGTAACAGTAAGATAAATACATGATACGGACGTACAACGGAGTAGTACTCAAGATGTAGACTAATCAAATTTCCCCTCTCTGGTTTAATTCACTATCTATATAATTAAAACGGCCGTAATAGATTCGGCTCGGCCGTTGAGATCCCTCTCTAACTAGACTCACACGTGGACATTAACCGGAATCCTCCCCTCTTTCCAGTTTCAGTCATTTGTCTGTTTTATCCCTAGCGGACTAGTACCACACCCACCGCCTTACCACTTAAGCTGCTAAAGACTTTTACAGGGGTCGTTTACTTTACGCTATCTGCTTTTTCGGCCGGTTCTGCCTACGGGCGAACGACCCACAGCCCGGGTTGTTTTACGAGTATCGCATTATTAAGGTGGCTGTATAAGAGAATAGGAGCATGGATTTCCCCTTGCTAGCGGAAGTGGAAATAAAGAGACTTAACTTCGTCCCTTAACTTTTGCCCTTTTTAGATACTTTAAGTGAATTCAAAGGCATTTATATAACTTCGGGCGTCTAGCTATATATGTCTTTATTAGGTAACTCTCCCTCTTTAGTGCTAGCCTTTTACTATCCTAATTAACTACTTCCTCGCTTATATATATTAATTACCCTTTACCTTCTAATTATTATTTTTATATAATTAGTAAGGTAGAAAACCCTTATAAATTATTATTATAAAATAAGTATTAAGTTACGGAATTATTCTTTTATATATAAGAATATAATAATAATAAATAATAAGTTAAAAGTAAAACGTCACTTTAATAAGTTATTTCGATTATAACTAATATAACTTAATAATCTTTAAATAAGTATAAGTATTAATTATTAATTACGGTATAAATAATAATAAGAACTAAATACTAAATATAAATAATAAAACTAATAAATAATTATTCGTATAAAAAACTAAATATTACGTAAATAAACCCCGTTATTTACCTTAAACTTATAAGAAATAACTAAGGTTTCTTTATAAGCGATATAACCGTTAAGTTAATATAAGCTAGATATAATAACGGTTTTATTACTAACGTATAAAAGTAGTTAAGTATATACTTTATAAAGAATAACTCTTAATGTGGATATTTTATATAACAAGGGGTAGAAAAAGATATATAAGGTATATATAAAGCTAGAGGTTATATATAAGTTATCGCGCTTACTGTAATCTAAGTATTAAAAGTCGTTTAAGATTATAAAGTCATAAAAACATACAGCTTATTTAAATATCAAGGCTTAGCTATATATGTAGCATAAAGCACCACTCTTAGTATCTATTACCTGGGAGACTGGTATATCTGGAACAAAGCCGCCATAGAGTAGCATATCTTCAATAGTAGCGGGGCCTGTAGAGTTAAACATATGCTTTCCATAGTATGTGTGCAGCCGCTCCGGGTAGTTATCTTGCTGCCACATCCACCATAAATGGTCCAGCTGCGCATGGTGAAGGAAGAAAATCGGATCTGTACAAAGAATGAATGCAGTTTTCTACTGAGACTAAAGGTCTTAACTTACCATTCGCGGCTGTGAGGGCAAGAAAGTCCCCAGCGATAGCTAAATGTAATTCATTATGCAGGCTCTGCTCCACCTTTGCTGTAAAATATACAAATGAGTCATTTCGGAAAATCTTAGCGACCGCCTCGGGGCTGAATGGCTTGCTAGGAAGAACACCTAGTGTTCCATTACTGTTGAAACCTCGAGATAGACAGTGGGCTCCATGGGTATGGTTATATACTAAATAAAGGTTAGCGGTAGCTCATACAGAAGTCGTGAAAAGGGTGCTTCCGAATGTCTTTTAGGCACTTACAAACTGGGCGAAGGTGGGAAAATGGCCCATCGACGACGCATCTGCCTCTGCCTACTGTCTCGGGGCCGTTGGGGTCTCCATCGCCACCAAACCCACTTCCGCTGTCCCAGATAGAGGAATTGGCAAGGTCCTGGTGATCTATGGTCCAGTCCCAGTATCTAAGAGTATTATGTGAGCACTTTACGGTATTCACGCTGCTGTCGAGCCGCAGGGGAATGACATCACCTACGGTACCTCTCCTATGTACCCGCAATGCATTTTCATATCATTTTTCCACATATGCAGCGCGTACCGGTGCCAGGGGAAGAACGATGAAGAGCGGTGTGCTGCAAGACAATTGATCGCGTATACAGTCAGTCGCGTGTCCCCTAAGTTGAAAACAGAATGAATGACACTGTACCCCAAGATCCAATGGTCCCATGTAAGTAGGCATAGTCGTCATAAAGGGTGCTGTTTGGTCTCCAGTGCGAGCGCACCGTGGCAAGACAATTGAAGGCACGCACAAAGTCGAGCTTTTCCCCAGACGTCAACGCTCGCCATTCGCGCCGTATCGAAGGATGGCCGCAGCGCTGGTTGACCTCGTGACGCCATGCAAAAAGGATGCCGGCAAAGGTACCACAGGTAGCGGCAAGTAAGAAACCAAGCACCCAATAGACCGCACTTCCTGAGTTGCGGCGCCTTTTTCCAGAAACACTGAAAAGGTGTCCTTTAGTCAGCTGATATATCGTTTCCGGCAGCAGGTCTTTCCTGGCGCTCACTTGGATCTCTCATTCTCCACACCCAAGTCAGGGTTACTGTTAAGTTGATCGTAGCGGTGCACTGCCATTTCGAGGCCTTTATACCAACTCATGAGTGCGCTGCGGGTCATGATAAGAGGAGTTCGTCCCTGCAGAAAGCAACGGGATTTCGGTCCGGAGTGACAAATTATCCTTAGGTTGCCTCAATGTGAATATTTGCACGTTCACCTGGCACACATAATCGATATGGTCCGCTCATGCGGATGAGAGAAGACATTGGATAGTCCATATAAGGTTTGATTAGTGCTCAACTCGAAGCGCAGAACGCTAATCGTGGCCTTGCATGTTTCTAGGTGAACTCAAAACACTCCAATGTTGGATCGAAAGAAAGCATAGGTTTAGAGCTTCTAGAGGTGTTCTAGTAGCTAGCAGAGTTTGCTTTCACCGGTGGTCTCCCCACTTCCCCAACTCTGTCTGCATGTCCCTTGTTCCAAGTATAAGATAGCATAAACTCTGAGGGTTACAAAACCTCTAATGCAGTGGGATGACACGTAACTCTAGAGTGTGATGCTTTGCATACATAGCACTAGCCTCCCAGCACCCGCCGAGTCGCTGGCGAACTCAGTGAATGCCATGACCATCCCCCCACCGGTTAACCTCTGCCCAGTTGTAGAGGGCATCCCAGTCCCTACAGCGATGTTCATAACCCCAACCTTTGCTTATGTGCTGGCCTGCGTTAGGCATCCACTCGAGCGTGGTATCACCATGGCACATGATGGCCTGCCGCAGGTAATCCCAACAGTGCGACATGTGCAAAACATCGTCTCCATCCGATGTGCCGTTTAGTGCCTTGAAGAAGCTGTTCTTGGATGCCCACTGTAGCGGAAAGTTACGGTAAGCGGCCTGGCGATGGCGCACAATGGGGATAGACTGACGACACAGTGCAGTTGGTGGAACACCGAGAGCATGGCATGTTGTTCGGGCACTTCTTGGTGTAAAGACGGCATATCCGGCAATGCCGTCTCATTTTTCAGAATGACGAAGCCGCGACCGACTGTAGATGTCCTCGTCAGCCAAGCGTTCAATGTAGAGCGCCGAGACAACGGAAGTAAGATTCAAGACTAGACGTACGTGGCATAAGTTCGTCCCATGCTTTCTGGTTCTCCTCGTCCGGGGGACGACCATACAACCTGTTGAAGTAAAGCGTCTTTTTGACGGGAACTGTAATATATCAGCGAATTGATCTCCAGGTATCCGGTTACCCCTTGCATGGCAACAGACCTTCCGGTGGGAGCCAAGAAGGTGTCATATCGTGGGCGCGAAGCTCTTTAGTAGTGTCCACCTTTTGCCCGCAAAGCTCTCCCTCGTGACGAGACTGTGTAACGTAAAGCGTGAGGAGCACCGTGAGTGTGATTATTAGAAAGACATTTATGAGGAAAGACACTAGGAGCCAGTGAGTGGAACGTAGGCTTTGAGACTGCGGATGACGGCGATGGCTACTCGGGGCCAGAGTCAACGCCTCGCCTGATATAGAGTGTTCCTTCTCAAGGTTGGGGGTGAAGTCCGCTAACGAGCCTCCATCGCTCGCATTAGTCGACCTGAGAGCGCAACTGGACGCGTCGGTTGCTGACATAGTAGAATGTAGTACTCGAATGCGTCGTCGTTGGACAGAGGTATCCTGTGCATAAAGTCCTAAAGTGGCCTTGGAGCACTACCGAGCCCGATTTTATAATGATCACCCTAAAATGGATCTCCGACGAAAACCGACCGGTAAAAAGTTCGGCCGATGACAGGCACAGGCAAAACAAGCTTTATAAACCTTAGAATGCATTAGAGGTTGCCTCTACCATATACGACCCAATCGCACTGCTACAACTATCACATCGGGTTATAATTGTTTTTTTTTATTCTTTCTTAACTTCACTAACTTTGGTCTGAGCTAGGCGGGCTGCTGATGCCGTCTTGCAAAAGAGTGGATTCACATCTAGGTACCCAATCGTCACGGAGGCCAAAGCGACTATTCTTAAATGCACACCCAACGCAAGCAGTGGGCTTACCAGCCCCTCTTCTTAACCGAAAACGGCCTAGAGCCCCATAGCTCTGTCCAAGGAAATTCGAGGCCAGCATACATGTAAGTATTTCTCCCAACTGCCTACGAAAAGCAATATGCTTAGTTTGCTTAAGACGTCTCTATCTCTGGGCCAGCAGCCTACTACTGCTACTGGCCTGTGGATTGTTGCTGGCAGCTTTGTTATTAAGCGCGGGCTATGTCTCAATTCTCCGGTTCACAACGGCACGCTGCCAAGCCCCGGCTCAGCGTGAGGAGTGGCGATCCCTCACCACCACGGATCAGTACAATTACTTGCACGCTGTGCACTGCTTAGCCCAACAGCCATCGAGTCACACCAGTAATACCTCCCGGTATGATGATTTCGTCAGAGTTCATGGGCTGCTTGGCCACGTGACCCATTACACCGCGGCCTTCTTGCCATGGCACCGCTTCTTCATTCACGTCTATGAGCAAGAATTAAGGGACTGTAGCGGTTACACAGGGCCACAGCCGTCAGTTTCCTAGACCCTGCTCCTTCTGACCCGTCTTGCTGATTGTCTTCGCTTAGTTACTGGGATTGGACGCATGATGCAGCTGACTTGTCTGCGTCACCCATTTGGGACAACGAGTACGGCTTTGGAGGTAACGGAGACCTTTCTGGTTTCGAAGTCCTGAACGGCGGTCACTGCATTAGTGACGGACCTTTTGCTGGTATTGAGCGTCCATGGCTTGTCAAGCCGCTAGACGGAGCTAACGCAGTTGTGTATGAGCCACATTGCATTGCACGGGGTTTTCTGAATCAGGACGCAAACATCACCGACATTGAGAGAAAACGCATCCCCAAAATTCATCACCGAGTGGATACAGATTATGTTGATACGGTGCTAGCACAGCCCAACTTTGAGTCGTTCCTCCGCTCCTTCGAGGATGGACCGCACAACGCCATTCCGCTCTTTATCCGAGGCGAGTGGAGTACCTTCTCATCACCGAACGGTCAGGCAAACCCGAACACTGCACCTTCAAGGCTCTCGGACTATAGTGGGCTATGCTGACCATATTTAGATCCTGTTTTCTTCTTGCATCACACCCAGGTCGATAGACTTTGGTGGATCTGGCAGCAACGAGACCCGGTTCGGCGCTTAAAGGAATTCAATGGGGCGCTGGAGAACTTTCTCCATAACCCCGAGAGCACTGGAGCAGCCTTTACCGACACCCTCCCTATGGGTGGTCTTGTACCTGATAGTATAGTGGCAGAGTACCTGGACACTACAAAAGGCTCTCTGTGCTACAGGTACTGAATATGCGGCGCTGGTCCAAATTAATTACGTAGTACTATTCATCAGTGCTGTGTGAAGTTGGTTTTTTCCACAATCTGGCTTTGGTTCCCATGATAATGAGCTTTAGGTGGAAACATAGTCGAGTTCGTCCTTAGATTAGCACGTGTTGCCTCCAGAAGGTGACGTCTACTGGGCTGAGCTGCACGCGTAGCTCGCTAGCATCCACGACTGGAATTTCATGACTCGTATAGCTCTTCTAGTGCATGCCTTCCATACAGGCGAGTCCTGATAGTGTTACTGCAGTGTTGAACTAACACCTAGAAGGGCACCATGTCGAGATTTGGAATCCAATAGAGCGCTAATTCAAACTAAGCGAGTCAAGGTAGTCTCTTTACCTGGCTACTCTAGCTGTCGCGATTACCCTAATGCTTAGTATAAGGATAGGCTAGGAATAAGCTTACAGCGTGAATAAAGGTGCTTGTAGTTATCTTCCACCCCCCTTAAGATCAGTTCTTAAACTAGTACTAACTTTCAAACTCTGAAAACAAGTGCCACCTACATAGGATAAGATAGTAGACACGCTAGCACAGGTCTAAAACACTTATAAAGTATCTCACGATACTTTATTTAGTTAGCGTAGCGTCGGCCGCGTAGGACTAGGATTACCGACAACCTTGTTATATTACTAATCTCTAATAGAAAGGGCTGTTCAAATACTTATTAAGAGTCGAAGTGAGGGTGTTACCGCGAGTATTTTAGTTAGATTATAAGCGGGTTAAGTGACAGAGGGATACACGCTAAGGGTCCCTTAATTCGGTTCTATACTACGTACATTTTAGTAGGGCGTTAACGGAGCCACTCCTAGCCCGGACTTCCCTAAACCACAACCCCAGGGCAAACTTAGAGTCCTGACTACGCGGGACAAAGCTGCAGCTGATTCTACCGCTGTGTGGGTGGAGTCGAGGGATTCCGACATGTGGCAGACAACCTAAAGAATTTAAGGTCCATCGGCACTTCAGTGCCGCATCGATTCCGCATGTGACCTCTCTGTGGGCGCAGCGTAGTAGCGGAGTGAGTAATTTGCTATAGTCATGATTCGTGTGATCATTTGACGACGACCACGACTAGGGGTGATTAGCTTGCGAAGAGTAACAGTGTAATTTGCTGTGGTAGCACGTAGAGTTCAGACAGAATATTACAGAACAGTAAAAGCGCTTAAGTATTACTACATAATAGACTTGTAACTTCATGCGTTACAAAAGGGTAAAAAGGTCGGTCTATAAAACTCCTACACTCCCGTATAATCACTGAGTAGTTTCCCTTATCTTCGCACTCTAACAGTTTAAGTGCAGCTTATATATCTAATAAGCTCCCATTCTCTACTACTTTCAAGCACCATAATGCACTTCTATAACAACCTAGCCCTAGTAATGGCTGGCGTCGTAACGGCTTCCCCCCTCGTTATCAAGGTGGGTGAAAGTCAGATGCGCAGACCGGCTGAAACATAGCTAACACATTGTTTCTAGAAAGCCCACAATTCTGCTAAGCGGGCTGAATCCGTACAGGCCGTTAAAGACTACGTTGGGGGGATCGACGTCAATAAGCGGTCGGAGACTGCGCTGGCCGTTGAAGACTACATTGGCGGGATCGACGTCAACAAGCGGTCGGAGACTGCGCTGGCCGTCGAGGACTACATTGGGGGGATCGACGTCAACAAGCGGTCGGAGACTGCGCTGGCCGTCGAGGACTACATTGGGGGGATCGACGTCAATAGGCGGGCTTAAGCCAACAAGTGGCAAGAACTCGAGCAAACTATTAAGGAGTGTGTTAAAGTATTTACCTAGTCCGGACTTTAAATTACGTGTGAACATTCATCCTAACATTATTTCATTTATTACTCGTTAACTTATTATTTTATTAATCTTTTAATACTTAATAATTCGTTTAAAGCTAACTTAATATATATAATATTAAATGGAAAATAAATTATAACGAGTTAAATATATATTATATTTCTTAATATCTTATATTTTACTTTTTTATATTTTAATATTATAACTGTTATATATAAATAATATTAAAACCTTTTTTATAACGTTTTATTAATATATACGTTTAAGAATAAACTTAATATAATATTTAAATTAGTAAATATACTGGGTTATAAAAAGTTAACGTAAAGAATAAAATATATAATAAAAAGCTTTAAGTTTAATAAGACCTCTTAATAAAGCTTATTAAAGATAAGTACTTATAATATTATAACTTATAAAATATTAATTTAAAAAAGAGAGAAGGAGAGCTAAGTACACTTTATTCTATATTAATATAGAGATTAGGATAGTTCTAGTCTAATTATTAATACTTATCTAGCATTGTGTTTTAATAGAGCTAGCTACTTAGGTAAGGAGGGTCCGAACTATCTACCGTCTATAGATGCTCCGCACCGGTTTGGACATGTTCCTCACCCTCTCATATCACCTTTTTATCATTAACCCTTCTTTCCTCTGCCCACAGATAGAGCTGTGGCCAGCTTTTACAGATATGAACGGCACCTGTGCCATCAGTTCCTAGATAAGCGTGACGTGGGTTTTGGCCCTCGAGTGCCGTATCCCCACAGCATAAGATGGACTGGCGCAGATATCTAAAACAGTGATCAATGTGCTTATAGTCCATATGGGGACTCGCCGTGCCATCTAACAGTCCATTGTATCTTTCCATTATCCCATACTGTGAGCGGCGTGATAGTGTAACCGTAATGTCAGTCACAACACGAGTGTAAACCACGAAGTGATCCTACTAACAAGGCAATGGAGCTGATGGGTAAATGCGAGTGAATATGCATCGTGCCCATGAATCTTAATGGGCGGTGGGAGGTTGTATGCTCCTGGATTCGGAATGGAAACGAAGCCGTTACCCACTGGGATAAAAACATGTATTAGCACGTCACACTGACCAGCAAAGTAGTAGCAGCTTACCAGGCATATATGACAGCCAGTTTTCTTTTGTCGCATTAGGTGATTCAGGCGTTTCATGATCAATGGTAGCTCGAGAGTCCTCTTCGAAGATAACTCTGTCAAGAGTAACTGAGACAGGAGACAGTCAATACTAGAAAGAACGGCACTTCATGAATATCATCTATAATTACATATTTCTTCTTCACTTACAATTAGGAACAAGGCCGTTCAGTTCCCCAGCGAGCTGGCCCTTGAGTGGCTTAGCATCATGGCATTTTGTGAAAGCCAGGGGTGCGATAAGAATGACACCCGCTAGAACACCTAGGAGGAATCCAAAAACTTGGGGTATTCGTGAGATACAGGCCGGCCTCGTCGCCTCATGTTTGCTTTTAGGAATAAACTCATCAGAGCTTTGGACAAAGGCAACAGATTGGAGGCTTGAACGAGGTGTGGACATAGTGGATATGTGTAGAGGAAAGAATTTTGAATGCCACAATCATCCATAAAAAGCAAGACGTGAGAGCGTGGAGAAGGATGCAGTCAGAGACATCAAAGACCCGATGCTCTTCATCGTCCCCCCTTTCACTTACTATTGTTAGGGAGGGGCATACTGCAGACTTCGTACCCCGCGATATGCCACCGAAGTACGTTGCAGGCATTCCCTTCCTGAGAAGCTTATTCTAAGGAAGCTTCGAAGATAAACCGTGCAGATGCATGCATTAGCGTCAAAGTTGAATCAATAGTCGGGTTATAATGGATTTGCATGCAAACCCTGTCAACCCTATATCCGCTAGCTTCGCGTGACTGATGACCCAACAAGTCATTCATTCGGAGTCAATGCATTCCTCTACCATTTCACTCCACTGAGGCCCCCCTTGGCCTGTGCTTTCGGCTACATCCGTGTTAACAAGCGAACCCACATTACAATATACTCAGTAAGTCTTCAGATTTGGGCTACGTGCCGTCGGTGCGGCCAAGTGGTGTGGCTCCTGCCGCGAGAATATGCTCCACGGTGGGCGGGGCCGGGCTGGGCCTTAGCACTTGCATGGGTATCCTGAGGTGAGAACACACCGTGCCGATAATGAGAACGGGGCTTTCGTCGTCCTGCCTACACTGGTTGGTACCGGATAGTCCCGATAGAAGGGGCAGCGGAGGGGCAGCGAGCTTGTCCTTCTAGAACAGCCTGTGGACCTTGGACCCGACAGTGGCAAGCGGAGCCCGCCCGACTTCCAGCAAAGCCCATGCCGCGTAGGAACGAGGACAGAAGGAGGCGGCTCGCCCCGGGACTTCCGATCACATCCATGAATACCGAATGGGAAAGACCCGCGACCCCTCCTGTCGGTCCCACCGGCTTGGCGCGCCCAGAAGTCTGCTGAGGAACCTAAATAAAAATTAACTTCTCCCTTCTGCGCTAAGCAAGTGAGTGCACCGTCTCCCCACCTCGGCCGGTGACCAGGCCTCAGGGGAACAGATGGCACCTAAGCGAACTAGCTGCCATCATCGGCGACCTGGCTTTGTAGACCTTTTACTTTTTTATTCGTCGGTATCCCTTGCACAGCCGATTCTAATCATTAGTTCTGACATTCACTATGGAAAACATCAGGTTGCCGATGTATCTGCGAAATCTTTTTCGATATCGATTTATCCTCCGCGGCAATAGCATGGTTCTCGGGAGGGATTGCCACGCGATCAATTGGCATTGTCTGACCCTCAGTGAAAAACAAAAGCCTCATCAGTCACGTAACACCATTCGAGATTAAAACCCTCAGGCCCTTCAGGAAATTAAGGGGGAGGTCGAGACCGTCCGATGGCGAGATTATCATCTCTTTATTGATAAAGTCAGTCTCACCGTTCGTAATTCTTGTTCATAATGGCAGTCTTCTTACTGCTATGATTCTCGCTCCATTCCCTTTAGACTGCATATTTAATGCACCCACACACACCTCATTTGTACACATTATGTGCCCCTACTTAAGGTGCCTGCATTTTCAGTTGTCCTTGGTGTACAAAGCGAAGCGATGAGATTTGGGATCGGCAAAGCTAATGCCAGCATAGTCAATCTTGTCATCACGCTGTTCTTCCCCCGAGGCTAGGGCGACGTGTTGAGATCGCAGTAGGCGTCTGGTGGGTACGGCTGAGACTGAATGTTAGCTACTTCCACATCAAGAGCCATACCAGCCAGAACCCAGCGGATGCGTCCACTTACATGGCACAAGTGGCTCTGTCCCTGGCTCTACATTACAGCGCTCCCCCTTAGGATCGCGCTCTGTTAGACCTGCCGACTTCTCGTTTAAACGATTCACGCGCTTCGTTAATTTAACTCACAGATGGTGGCGTAAAATGTCGCAGTGACAATTCAAGCAGTATTGTTAAAGTATTTGTTTCACCACTTGTGCCTTATGTATTAAAATCGACATTTTACTCTGTCTCTAGCTTTACGTTTCTTTTTGTGCCCCGTTCCGCTTCTTGGATGCGCGACCACCCACCCCCCACTCGATACGCGTCCGAGATCATCGCAGGCCAAGAACATGGATATTCCAGTGGGCACGCAGTGTGGACTCGCTTTGGACGAGAGTGTTTTGGGGGAAGGAATTTGGAGCCTAAAGGTTGTGTGTGATGCAGAACCCTCCACAGACCTGGATCAGCTACTCAGTGAGGTCGGATAGTGACCGAAGTCAGTGAACAGTCGTATCGTGCGGTAGTGTCGCAATGAAGAGGGCATAGTAGGCTCGAGGTTTCAGGTCATGTGTTCAATGGGAACAGAAGAAACGTTTTTCAGGAGTCTAGCAGTCTAAATAGTAGCTAGCTAATGCGAAGACGGTGCTCTAGATAGGTCCATCCACTTTATAGATAATCACGTGACCCTCACTATGCGCTGAGCCTTATGAATAGCCTCATCTTTACGACTTGTAATCATATCGACTTGATCCAGGCGGGGTGATTGTGGGAGTAGTGACACACGTCTAAGCAATACCATCAGCATAGCAGTACATTAACCGTTCGCCAAATACTAATGGTAACGTATACCCTGCCGCCTTCAACTTGGGCGCCTCCGTCTCGCGCGACCCCCATACGCCACTTAAATCGCCGCCATCCCCATCACGGCAAGTGCCACTTTATCCACACCCTGCATTCATCCACACCCGCCGCATTGTGTCGCGTCACCGGGACCAACTTGCACAGACCCTCTCGCAACCGTGACTGGGCTGCAGCGCCTTGTACTGGATTGCCGGGGCCATGATGGTTGCCTACCCTTTGCGTGCGCGTTCCGGGAAGACCATGGCTTCGGTAGGAAGGGGCGCAAATGTTCAACCCATTTCTCTCATCTGCTGGTTGCCTACTCGAGCGCTGTGGCAACCGCGTTATAGTCCTCTGTCAATTACCGTTTTTATAATCTTCACTCCCCGGAAGGGGATAGAGATGTAGTCATTCGGATGCTGGCAATGAGATCCAAATGCTCAAGGCTCTTACCGGCGCAATACAATTGATGGTATTCATCCCAATCTGTGCTGTTGAGAGCTTGGCGAGCTTGTACGAGGCAGTGGCGGTCGGGACGCTGCGATTCGACTCCAAGCTGCTTCATTGGAAGGTCTGGCCTCGGGTCAGATGGTCCCAAGTGGGAGCTGTTAGGAATAGATTTGAAGGTCAATTGATTGAAGGGAGGGAAGTTCCCGACGCCTGAAGGAGGGAGGAGACTCTTATGTACACGTGCGAATTTTACATTCTGAAACAGGAGCTTCCTCCGGCCGTTGTCGCCTCGCCTCTTTCATACATATTCACACCGCCGCGGCTCTAGAGTCTGACGATGCCATTCCTGCCTGCTATTCTGACGCAGAATCGTCGCACCTCGCGAGGGACGTTGTCGGCAGCACTTACAACATACACCGCCCCCTAAAAAAGATGCATCAACAGCTACAATAACGGTTGTATCTGTTTAACTCCGACAACACTCCCGATAAGCGTGAGACCGCAGAGCCGAAGTCTGTAACTAACGCCTTAAAGCTCTTCAGCGTAGCTAACAGCTTCTTTATAGACCGATTACAGCATTGCGTCATTTTCGGTCCGCGATACGTGACACTAACTATAAGGGCGGTGGAGCTAGATGTAGAGGGAAATAATTACCGTTTCGTATAGACTATCTATCTGCTGGTTTACACCACATACTAGAACCGTCACATTAATACAGGTGTGTTATACTAGTAAGGAAATATCCTCATTTTTTATTGTTTCTTTAGTACTGTTTTCTTAGTACAAGCTCCCGGCAGGGAGAGTGAAGCCAAATGCCTGAGTTTTAAATCCCACTGTTTCGATATATAATGTGCCTGACGGGCAGCCGAGACAAGCCCAGGAGTGAGATTGCTTTAGGCTCTGGCTTCGGAATGTTTCACCCGAAGCATAGTGACCGCGGTAGTCGTAATTGCCCGAGAGGCTTAGGAATGGGCCCCCTATTTCCCAAAATGTGTCGATAGTTCCCGGTGTCCAGGATTTGTCCGGAAGGCTTTTGGATCCCTCATATGTGGGGACGACATCGACCTCTTTTTCCTTTGTCATAACATTGATGAATTCGGAACAGTAGGGCACCAGCACTTTCTTTCCCTTGAAGTTGTAAACAGAAGTCGTCCGACACAACACCGGCTCCTCTTCGTTTTCTCCCCCGCAACGCACCATTGTTGGCACTCTTCCTCTGTCAACATTGTGTCTTTGACAAATGATCTTCATCCAATTATCTTTAACGCATCGTCCGCTTGCAACACGAATCGGTGCGCCGAACCTCGCTACGCAGTCCTCGCTTCGTTGTTCCACCACTGCCTGCTGCTCTGCGTCATTACGCGATTCGAAACCATGGACAACGCGCTTGGTATTTTGGTGACTGATAAGAGTATCTTGATAGCCACGATACTCGGCCGAGAGGCCAGTCGTATTCTCGTTAAGGGGACGGCGGTATTCAAGGAGCTTGGCGTGGAACTCCTCTTTGGTTAAGTTATAAAACAAACGAGGCTCTGAGAAGGTCTGGACTGTTGATCTCTCCTCGTTAGCCAAGGGTTAGCTAGGTGTCGTAGCCGAGATACAGTGGCAGCAGGTTAAGAGAAGGGTAACAAAGTATAGGAGCATCATTCTAAGGAGTCCACAAAGTGCTACTAATTAGTCGTAGTAAATAAAGTAATTATAGTACAAAAAATTCAAATCCCTTTTCTAATTAAGAGGATTTATACGTTTAAGTAGATAGTGTCACGGTGTAGATAACTAAGGTAAAAGGGATACAAGAAGGGTCAGGTCTAAATACGAGAAACTAAACTATAAAAGGAAAGAGAAAATGAAATACAAGACCGCGCGCAACGCGCGAGGTGAGCACACCGCTCGCGGACTAGGTCACGCACAGGCTATCTATTCTACCGGCGCACACCGCCGTACCTTACTATAATAAATAGTTATTAACTTTATATTTTTAATTTATATATTAAAAGCTTAATTTTTGAGTTATATTATATTTTATAATAGTTTAAAATAAAATATTAATAAAGTTTTTTTATAAAGTTTAATTTTAATATTTATTATTTATAATAAATCTTAATATTAAAATTTAAACTTTTAAAAATTTAAAATATAAAAAGCTTTAAAATTAGATAAAGGTTTAAATTTAAAATAAATAAAAGTAAATAATAAAAGAAACTTTAATTTTATATTTAAAAATCTTTTTTAATATTATTTTTTTTATATTATTACTTAAATTCTTTTTTAAAATAAAATAAATTAATATAAAGTATAATAATTTACTTTTTTATATTAAGCTTTTATTATTATAATAACTACACGAAGTAGTAAGTATTAAGCTATAAATATAGTATTAATTCTTAGTTATATTTTTAAAAAGAGTTACGATCTTAAAGCTTTATAATACTTCTTAAGCCACCCTCTTAATGAAATGCATAAATGAACTTAGTAGATTATCGAAGACCCTTTATAGCATCCTTATAAGACCGCGTCAGCGTGAGCATTAAATGAGAACACAGGTACTATTAAGCGTTACGTAATGTGGGACTACCGTCAGTTTATCTTTGGATAAAAGAGGAGGGGTCGTTACATTACTACCAGCTGACGGCATTCCACCCGTCCTGTCTCAGCCAGCGTTCAGAGGCAGAACTCCTTCCCGTTATTTTGAAGACATATTTCGGAAGTCTGGGAGGCAAAGAATGGCCGGCCAGAGCTGTTTCTCGTGGACATCTTGGGTAATGTACAGCGGGTAGATGGTATCTAGGCATGACTTTCAGGGCTAACTGCAAGGGAAGTCTACCTCCACAGCCAGTGGTCGTGAAGGTCTATTTTTGGGGAGGTTCACCCAAGTTACCAGGGGCAGTGCAAACCTAGTACAAAAGAGGTATTCCTTGTATCCAGTGCTAGTTCACCCCCTGTCCCGCAATCTTCCTCTTCGTGAACATCGCAAATGAATCTCAACCTTCAGTTGCATTATTCTATGCCGCAGTGGCGGCCGGAATCTAACTTTGCCGTGCATGTCAAAGAGCTGACGGCTGTACAGGGTGGCCCTCCTCCGTCAGAGAGGCCCTACTCAGCTCTTATCGGGTTCGGTGTTTCTTTCGAGGCCGTATGCGCAGCTGGGGGTACATTCGCTGTTGGCCATGGCCGAATTCCTGTGCGTGAACATGACAAGGCGGCTGTAGTACCCACACTGCGGCCTATCGACTACACCAAAAAAGGGTTTGCAGTAGGGAACCACTCTAACTAAGAATCCATGGTAGTTTGGGTAATGCAGTATGGGGGTCTATGGTTAGGTTACTGGAAGGGTTCATCAATATCATATCGCTTCGGGCCGAATAGCCACACGCGTCACGAATCCGGTGCAGTATCTGCCACGAGACATTTTACGGGATGCTGATTATGGCTCAAACAGCCAACGCCGAAGGTCGTTGGGGCCGCATTAGGGCAAACCAGGTACTGCAATGTCACTGGCTGTCGAAATCGTGAGGGAGGCTGAATGTAAACCTGTTTTTAAACTCAAATATAGCACATATCAGAAGGGACGCTATCTACGTACCATGGATCTGGTATCTTCTCAGTCTGTTGTACCAAAGCTTGCACTTCCGCCCTGCTATCTCACATCTCTGGAGCAGGATACCCATTGTACGTAGGATCTTGACTGCAGTGCTCCACTGTGTCTGCCGATCGAAAACATAGCACGAAGGGATTCAATTCAAGCACCTACAACATCCACTACCTGTGGGGAGTTTAGATAGAATATAGAGAACATCTAATAACATATCGTGACAGACCGAGTGCAATATCCACCCGGCGGAAATCGGCTGGCACTGGAATAGGGCGCGTAGGAGAAAGCCGAGACCGCCTACGATCATGACGGCCAACACGCTCGAGCAGGTGAGAACGAAAGGCCAGTTGAGAAACAAGCGCAGGTAGAGACAAAGACCAAAATCTTGAGGTCTAGGATGCTCGTGGCCCCGAGAACCTGGGTGGTGAGGTCTATGACGCAAGTTGCTTCAAGTACACTGCACAAACGACGCTAGGCGATGCGGGGGAGACATACACTAGAGGACTGTACTTTGTATAAGTGGTTCCCGAAGCCCAGCCTGCCGACCTTGCGAATTTATGTCAGTTTGTTATCGAACATGCCCATTGCGAACCACTTAGGCTGTGCATAATGGAATCTACGCTCACGACATCATAGGTCAACGGAGCCGTCATAAGCTCCCCGGGGGCTTGTGATTAGCACGAGTATGGCAATGTTGGGTGCACCGCGCGGCAGCGCCTTGCCGACCTACGATGGCCAAGCTGTGGAAGAAGTCATCCCACCAGACCTGCTTGGTTCTGAAGCTACATGATATAATGAGTAGTCCGTAGGGTCCATAGATGAAAACCGAAAACATCCAATAAACCAACTTGAAATGGCCATTCAAGGAGTCGGCTGGTCGGTCGTACTGCTTGGCATCCACCTTGGCCAGGCCTGTTCGAGCAGTCGCGCATGTCGTCACCAGCGTCCAGACTTGGTGTGTACTCCAAACCCTTTCGTGGTAGTCTCGTACAGACGGATGGGATTTATTGTTTTGGGGGGGGGACTGCCCGGGAGACTAGTCGTACCGATGGCCTCATCGAGCGTGCAGTTCTTCACCATGCAGGTCGACAATGAATCGTAGAGCGGCTTACTGCGGCACTGACAGGCCACATCTATGACCGAACAACCGAACACGGGCGAGTGCTGGAGCAGGCACGAAAGCTTTTTCCAGGAGAAGGCGGATGTGATCGGTTGCATGGTTGTATAGGGATACCTTGCAGCACAGGAAGAAATCTCGCACAGCAGGTCGACGGGTGACGTTGCCCGATCAGCACAGGTCATGTGGACGGTGGGCCTGCGGGATCGCAACTCCGCATCCACGGCGCCGGAGTCAAGAGCACGATGGTGCCTCGGAGAGCCTGAAGCAACACTACAACGGGTGACGGGCGGTGAACCAAGATCTGCTCCTGCGCAAACCTTATTCAGACAATTGTTCAGCCAGCGGCTGATATGCGGTCGGAGTCAGGTAAAATACCTCTTCTCCAGGCTCATCCCGAGGGGGCCAAAGGCTACATTTTGCCGTTGGGGCCCGCATTGGCCCGTGTGTTCGCGGCGGCCCAAGCGTATGTGGCCATAGAGGGCGTCGCTTTCGTTATTCGACATACACAGTAGGCTGCTAGGCATGACAGGGCCAATGGCGCGACGCAGGCGGATCGACATGAACCACGGTCCGTGACACGAAAACTGACTCGACACACGGTAGACCGGGTCTCCACCGGCGCTGCACCTCCCTGCGAGTCAAATGCCCCATACAAGTATAACGAGGTGCGCTCAACTCCTGGCCTTCCCCGCGGTTTTGCGGGCCGACTGCGCACTGTTCACGTGCATTTGAAGTCGAAGACCTTTCGATACCTCATTCCACAGTGCTGGGCCTTCCCTCTTTACGGGGATAAACTCAGCTCCAGCAGCTCGGCTAAGTCATCCCATGCATGCAAACCTGAGGTAACCGTTCCTTGGCCATCAAAACCAAGCCGGATGTGGGTCATCTAAATCAGGAGAATTGAACGCTGTCTGCCTCAGGAAGAGGGAACCAGCCGGGATGATTTCATGAAAGTAGCTAATTCCTAAGAGAATGCCTGGTTCTTCTGACGTGGAATAACTCCAGGCGGTGGTCCCACCTCCTGCAGCGGATCTACGCCTTGATCAGTGTTCCGGATGTCATTACCTTGGACTCCAATTTCAATCACTGTCGGCCTCATAATTAATTGACTAAGCCTAACGAGCAATACAAGCACGTCGGGAACCCGCTGGCGTAAGCATCCCTCCCCTCCCCTCAAATCCAGCGAGCTATACAAAGGGCGGTGCACAAGGGGCCTTTTAGATATTTCCAGTCCCACCGTTAGTTGCGCAGACGACGACGCTGGTGATGAGGCGGCCTATTAAAACGCCGAACAGCTCTTGTCCCAGGGCGCCGGCGCGAAGGCGGGCGAGCAGAATGGCCAGAACAGACTCGAAATGTTGTGCGGCGAGGGTGACGCGTCCCTGGTGTCGCTCCTGCTGACTCACATGGCGACGGTGGCTCGATACCCCTAGGCGTTGCTCGTGGCGGCCGAACGAGGAAGCTTGTACGTGATGAAACTGTTGTTAGGACAGGACGGTAAAAGCGCTGACATTACTGCGCCCCCGCGTGACAAGTCACGCTACCACGAGTGAGGCGCCAACAGAGAGTACAGGAATGAGGTGGGCATGACGCCGCTGGATGTGGCGAGTCAACTGGGGCACAAGGAGATCGTGGACTTGTTACAAGCTACACAACACCGTGGATTACGAAGTCATCTCTTCAGCTGTTCCACGGAAGCATGCCGGTTTGCATTGTTGGTTCTGCAATAACTACTCTAATCGAGGACGGAATACGTGAGAAGTCTTACGTCCTTCGACGGAGCAACAGCGGAGACTAAGGCCGGGGCTGCCTACTTTAACATAGAGGAGAGAGCTTTAGGAAGGAAGGAACAGTACATAGTATGTGACAACAAAACAACTCAAGCCGCCGCCCTTTTAAACAACAGAAGGCACACATCTGCATGCGGTTCTTTTCTATTCTCCGCCCGACTTTTGCCGCTTCATTATCCCTGTACACGTCTATAAAACAGTTGCGCTCGTTGACTGACAATATAATAGAACTCCCAATGCCCACCCCAGCCCTTAAGCGTAAACATACTGATCTGATAATCGAAACGATTTTCTGTCTAAACATATAGCCCGTCGAAAAGCTAGGAGGAAGGCCTAAAGGATGCTCCTGCGCTGCGGAAGCCCCTGCGTTAAATGGTAGTGGTGATGACGACAGTGGCCCGGACTTCTAAGCGTGTTGACACTCTCAGTCGCGTCACACGGGCGACGGCGTCAGTGTGCGGTGCATTCTCTGTTGAAGAAAGACCAGCACCATCGACGGTGACGCGCGCCGACGCCAGGTTGACGGTGCTCGCGTGCCACACGGCCAGAAAATACTCGGGGCCCACGGCCCTTCGCACGTCGAGGTCAGAAAAATGCGAGTGCGCGCTCGTACTCACTGTAATGGTGCGCACGTCCTGCCACGTCGTCGCCTCCTCTACTTTCGCCTCGTCCGAAGCCTCGTCGTCTGCCGTGGACGTGGGGATACGGGCTGATTGGATCTGTCGCACCGAAGTCTGCGCAACCTGCACCTCGCGGAATGCGTTGCGGGCCTCGGGGTCACCGTACGCGTCACACTGCTTCCTGGAGCGTGTTGGTGGGCGGGCGGCGGGCCCGGATGGGACGGACCCTGGTGAGGCGTCATCATGCCGCGCGAGCCAGTCGTTTGTGGGCGCGCTCGCACGCGACACGCCGTCGTCGATGTACATGCTGTATTTCTGAGTGAAGAGTCAACAGGGGTTCTTTTTCATTTTTTCCTTCGCTGCTTGCTTTTGTGGTGCGCCCAGCGCAGAGGAAAGGGGTAGCGTCATGGAGTTCTCTTACATTATCCTTCCCAGGGTAGACGTGGATCGTGATGGGGATGGGCGGTTCCTCAGCGAGCTCAGTCATATCGGGTCGCGTGCGGTCGGGTACAGCGGGGCGCACCTCAATCTGGGGGATGATAGCACCCTCGCGAATGTACATAGGCGTGACGTAAGGCAGTTGTTCTTCGCGCCAGTCGATGCGAGCATCATAATCAATGTAGGAGCCGCCACGGACTTTTGGCGCCAGGGCCACGCCTGGGGCATCGGGCCTCAGGTTGAAGGGGTACCAGCAATTAGGGTAAGGGAGGTAGACGCTGACGGTGCTACAGTCAGACTGCTTCTGCATAACCGGAGCCACGAGAAGATCTGAGCCGACCGTGTACTGGTGCCCCGTGTACCACTCGGTCGATGCAAACAGCGAGGGGTCCAGCGGATCTGAGACGACCATGGCGCGTGCTATGGGTAGGCCACGGATCGTGTGCTCCCACATGGCGTCGTAGAGCAGCTGCAGGAGGCTGTAACGAAGGCGGACGAGGTAGCGCGTAGCGGGCAGAACGGCGCGGTATATGGTTTGCTGATCATCGGGGATATCGTGGGTCAGCCGGTAGTTCTCGTACTCGAACGGCTCCTGAAACCACTTCTTCCCCTTGCGCACGTAATGGTTGCGCATCCACGGCAGCAGCACGTAGGCACCGTACCAGCGGATTAGCAGCTCCGGGTCCGCGAAACGTTCGTGCGCACCCTCGGCGGGCTCGAAGCCGCCAACGTCAGCGCCCGAGACTGCAGCGCCCGCGAGGCCAAGAGCGAGCACCTGTGCTACTGAGATCCCGAAAAAGTCCCACGTCGACGCATTGTCGCCTGTCCACAAACCAGCGTAGCGCTGGGCGCCTGCGAAACTGCCCCTCCCAATGATGAAATTGCGCCGACTCTCACGGCCATGTAGCCTGTGCAGGCCCGCGAAGGTGGCCTTGTGCAAGTTGAGGCTGTACAGCGCCCAGACCTCGATGGCGCGCTGCCGTAATGGTGTCGCCGGGTCGCCGGGCCAGCCGTCAGCGTCGAGCAACAAGCGGAAGGGCCAGGATTTCATATCACCGTACTGCTCGGCCATGCAGGGCGACGTCATGTCCTGCCAGACAAATTCGAGCCCGGCGTCGAAGAGGCCCTGGTACTGCCGTCCCCACCACAGGCGCACCTCGGCGCTATTGAGGTTGGGGTAGAAGCCGGGGCTGCCTTTGCCCTCGCCATAGTCAACGCCGCCATGAAATGGCCAACCGCTATGGCGGTTCGCCGCGAAGTCATAATCATCGCCATATTGTGGGCGTTGCGTGTTAGGGTCCGTCAAGTACCGCGTGCCGCGGCCATACTGGACGTAGCGCTCGGCGTGCGCCGGCTGGGCCGCGGAGTCGTCGTCGCGCACGTCCCGGACAAAGAAGTTGTCACGCTTCGGGTCGCCTGTCCGCCCAGATCCGGCCCAGCCGCTCTCGAGGGCCTCGTATTGAAAACCGTCTTCGTGGCGCATTGGGATGACAGGCGTGACGTTGGTGCTGCATTTGATGCCCTGCGCTCGCAGCTTGGCGAACATAGCTCGCGGCGTCGGGAAGCGGCCCGGGCGCGTGTCAATGGTGAAGGTCCGGTAGTCACGCTGCATATCGACGTCGATGTGCAGGCCGTCGAGAGGAAAATCCCACTTGCGATACTGTTTTGCATAGTATTCGACCAGCTCTTGGCTGTCGTATCCGTAACAGCCCTGGTGGTGGCCCAGGACGTAGCGTGGCCGTAGCCACGGCCGCCCGATGAGCGACGTGTAGAGCTGGATCACCTGGGCTACGTCGTCGCCCGCGATGAAGACGCCCTGGAAGCTGTTGAACCGCGTCGCTACTCGCACCCGGTCCGCCACTCGTCGGCCTAGGTCTACCAGCACCTGAGAGTAGTTGTCGACGAAGGTACCGACCTGTGTCATATACCCGGGGTGCGCGTTGACCTGAATCCAGTAAGGCTCCGAGTGATACAAAGGCTCCGCGTCGCAAGTGGGCCCCTCATTGTACACGTTGCAGTACGCCATGTTGTCGAAGTTGAAGTAATTCATGTACGTCTTGTCCTTGAAGAGGCTCCGCCCGCCCTGCTCGCCGAAACCCAGGTACTTGGCTGCCAGGGGCTTATCGACGTGGAGAACCGTGGCCTCATCTTGGTACTGGAGCGCGCATGACTTCGTCTCCCACACAATGACATTCTTGTAGCCCGCCGCTGTCGGAATGCGGTGGGGGGAGTCCAGCGCTGGGTGGTGAATTGCCGGGCTCGCCATTTCGGTGCCTGTTGAGGCCACGGACCGAATAGCTGTGATTTTGAATGGGTGGCGCTGGATCCACAATTGAACGACTATCTGGCGCCTGCCGCTCTCCGTGCGGACGGATTGGAGCAGATAAAAAGCATTGCCGATCTTTTTGAACTCGGCTTCCCACTCGATCTTCTCGGAGAAGTCGAGCACGTCGATTAGTTTCGAGGTTGTGCTCTGGATCATCGTACGCCTACATGTATGTTGTGCACGTAAGCCCCTATCACTGAGTTAGGCTCAGCGGCGACGACCTACGTATTAAAGTCAGAGTAGTCGGATGACTTGTTGAAGCGAGGATTGAAGCGAATTCGCCAGACCCGGGGGCGCAAAAATTGTACGACTAGGTACTTCCCATCGTCGAAGCGGAAGATGCGACCGTATTTTTGGTTGATCGGCTCTGTGGACCCGTGTTTTGGCACCTGGTCCGCGGCATGGTATGAAACGGAAGTCGGCTGGTGCGTCTTCACCATCGCGGTGTCGAGGTCGGCAAAGAAATCGTCAGCGGGCTGGAACGTGAAGGGATCTCGCGACTTGGCATGCTCAGCATAACCTGGAACATCGTATCGTGGCATGATGATGTTGGCTGCTGTTCGTTCCGTTCAGCATCCGCGCTGGGGTTCCTGGTCTAGCACAGTTTACATCTCACGCCAAGGGGTATTATAAGCGGACGCCCCTACTCACCGCTTTAGATTACCCCTGAATTTCGGATTAACGCTTTTCCGGTGCCGTTGGGACACTAAATCAAGCCCCTTGGGCCTCGTTGCGTGCTGTGCAAATTTTGCTCCCTAGTCTTCGGTCGATAGGGGTCCTCAGTAGGCTACTCTCTTCAGTGTGATATCTGTCCCGGGCGCGGCACTATAGATGGGACTGATTGTTCCATAAGTCACTTGTGGGGGTTCCAGGCTGTCGTGGGGCCTGTTGGCGCCGTATCTTAGTCTTTCGATATGGTATACCCTGCGTGAAGGGCGCGGCAGTCATTTACCAAACTTGAGATATCGGCACTCGAGTCAGTCATAAGGCTGTGATCGACCACGCGTGTCATCACGCTTCCCAGGGCACGTCACTATACATCCCGTTTTCCTATCTATCAAAAGTCTTAGCTCATTAGATCACTATTTAAATATACTTATTATAGTTCGTAGTAAATATGTGCTGTTAAGTATAGTGGACGCTACTTAGCTCTAAATTTATTAACCACACAATGTTAATTAGTTATGAAACAATGAGGGGTGAATCTACATGGATGCAAAATTGACGGGCCGCCGAAGTCCATTCGAAGAACAACTGGGAGGTCTCGTGGATTTGCCATTGTGAACGGTAAATATCGACCAATAAAACGGCGACGACGGGCACTCAGAAGCCACATGGATCGGCATGTTCGTCGATGATAGGACATTCTGGACTCGGCGAGAGATGGACGCGACGCAGTGGCGGTCCGATCGGGTCCAGATGGCCAAGCACGGCCTAAAACATATACCGGGCCCTGCGACGCAATGGCGCTAACCCTACGCAGGGGCCGGGAGGCCGGCTGGCAAACCCTTCCTCAATTGAAAAGGCGCACCGTCGCAATGCTGCAGGGCTCCCAGGACAGCATCCTCTGCGGCACGTCAAGGACCGTGGGGAAGGGCGCGTACCGACTTCCCCGGGAAGTCTAGACCCCTAGACAGCCCACCTCGTCTCCAGTCTTGTTGTACCTACGAAGCACGGCATCGCCAAGGCCGACTGATACGACAAAACAATTCGTAAATGGCGTTAATGGCGCCGAAATATGAAATGCATGCATATATAGGCCCCATTAACGATGTACTCGCGCAATGTCAGTGTCAGACGTTTCCCGGACCTTTGAGTAGCGATACAAGGCTTAATGGGCTGTGGACTTGGTAGCAACAGCATGGAAGTTGGCTCTCAAGCGTGGCAAAAGATAAAGATCAACACCATGCAACATCCATCTCTTTTCTACCTCTCTAGCGCTTCTGCAGATTCTAGGTGCCATATCCGGTTCAACTTCCAGGAAACCCCGCTGACAGTCAGCCTTACAGGGGCTCGCTCTTTTTCCATCTGCCCCTTCACTGCCCAATACAAGCCGTTCTCTTGGTTGCATGTAAGCAACCCCAAATCAAGCTCGCTCAGAAACGGTGTTGGGCCAAGGTCGTTGGACAACCAGTCAAGCAAGTTCGAGGTGATTTCGTTCATGTCCCAGTCGTCTTGATCCATCATCATCTCGTTGAATTCTTCCAGGTCATTACTTATCACCAGCGTGCGAATATTTCGCGGAAGCCGATCGGAAATGCGGAAGCGATAATTTGGAACGAGCTGCCCGGCCAGGAAAGGAAGTGGTACCTGAAGTCGTTCGACCTTGAATTCAACAAGTCCCTTAAGGGAGCCCCGGATTCCAATGAGCGCCTTGTATTCCATCTAGTGGGGCTGAGTGGCGTTTGCCCTTATCGTAAGGTTCTTAAGAGTGCCTTGAACAGGAGTAAGGGCATCGACGAGGCAGTCAAGGTCGACAATGGAGGGGTAAAGAAGAAAGTCTCTCCCGTACTCGGAGCGAAGGAATTCCCAGTCCAGCGACATGTTATACTCGGAGTAGAGGAATTGCCAGTCTAGCTTAACTAGTTGCTTTGTGGCTAATAGGATGCCCTTCAAGGCCGTTTCGCAGACGTTGCGTAAGGTCAACGAAGTGAGCGTCTCAGGGCTGGGTGGTGCTGCGGTTGGCCATGAGAACCTGGCAGGGTTATCGAGGCGAAGATTGAGGGTTTGGATCGCAGGTAGATAGAAGAATGAGAGCAAGATGTCTGTGTTGGGGTCGCGTGCAAAGTCGTTGGAACAATAGAACTCGGCGGAAATATGGTGTAGTCGGTCAAAACGAGGAAGTCGGTCGAGTTGTTTTTCCTGGTTGCCGACTGTCTGACACCCGCAGGAGACGGGCCGAAATAAGGCTCCTTGTAGACGCGTTTCCATCGTAAAACTTAATGTGGTTACAAAGGAGCGTAAGTTTGGAAGCCGCGTGAGTAGGAAGGCAACGGCGGCATCTATGGAGCCTTCTTGCAGACCACGCACCCAATCTTCGGTGACCAGGGACGCGGGGCCCCGGCCGCGGCGGTCCTCCTGCACCGAAGAACAAAAGTACGCAGACACGGCGATGGGCGCCGTCAGACAGGTCCCCTCACTGCTTGTCGAGCTACTGCTGGCGAGCATCTCCTCCAGGATGTAGAGCACGCGCTCGGGCGTCGCGAACTCGGAGCGCGGAAGCTCGTCCAGCCGCACATAGACGTAGGGCAGTTGCTGATGGCCCGTGAAATGCACATATGCGACATCCTTTAGCAGCGGGCAAGCCAGGAAGAGCGCTTCCTGGGCGGCCTGGGCGAGGGCCGCGCGCCAGTCCGTCTTCGGTCGCCACTCTTCATTTGTGGCGCGAATAGAGCGCGCCACCGTCGCTAGCATCCACACAAACAGATCCACAGCCTTGGGAGTGACGTCCGCAAGACCACCCAAGGGATCCTTGAGGAAGGCAAATATTTCCAGAAAGTGTTGAGCTTTCTGCGTATCTTCCCGTGCGATATTGTCGACAATTTCTGAAAGTGACTCTATCCAGAGTGACATGGCAAGGGTAGACGAGTCGGCGCCAGTCTGGTAGCCCAACGGGATGGTGATGAAGTCCGATTTTTGAACCTGCGATTTGCACGGATGCCTTTGCCCAGTCATACGCTCTGTAATCCACTCGACCTGTTCCTTTGCTATCTTTCGAATCACCGGCAGCGCCTTCTCCCACGCCGTAAAAATGGATGTCCCAGAAAGAATCTGACACACAAGAGGTGCCATCGCGGCAGGGACGCCTCGCTCGGGAAACGTCAGTAGCATGTACTTCATCCGGTCTAGCTCAATCTCAAGGTCCCCGTGGGCCGCCCAATCGCTGGGAAGGAAGCCGTGGCCAAAGATGCCCTCGCTGGTGGGGAAGAGCCTAGGTGGTCGATTTGCCGGGCTAAATGCGGCATCGAGGATGCGAACTATGGCCAAGTCGGCGAGATCTCCAAAGCATGGCGTGACAATATCTTTTGGGAGATTTCTTTGGACTGGTACACGCGCCAGACGTGGTTGCTGGAGGTAACTGCCACAAGCGACAGATTCCATGCCGATTTCAGGGGTCAACTACTCCTGAAATCTTTCTCGATCAATTGACTTCCTCTCCGTTGGGCAGGTTTAAGGTATACATCAGGACCTTTAGGGATGCTGAAAAGAAATAAGCATGGATTCTGAAATGATGGCTCAGTATACAGCTCCAGGCTGAACGGTTTGCTGTTCCGGTTTATGAACAATACCTCAGTCTGCGTGTGGCCCAGTACCGATCTTCAGCAAACCATGACCGCACTATCATCCTTAGTAGTGATACGCCCATTGGCCAGAGTTTTGGTAATACAAGTCTGCATTAGTAATTATTGCTTTGTGTATTCCACGCGGACAGAAGCCGGCTTACACAGGTGGACCTGGCTACTTGCCTCGTCGTAGCGGCAACGGAGACCCGAGAGTCCGCAGCGAGTCCTTTGGGTATAGCGTATACTTTCCGATGGCGAGAACAACATGAGGGCACGTGGTACCCCCTCTGGGGTTGGAGGCGATTTGAGAAGATTACTATTATGTGTGATAGCCAAGACCTGACACAGAAATGGGGAAACTGCGTATTTATGAGCTAGAAACAGGTCTCCGAAAGGAATCCATAGCGCCTATCGGCTGCGGCATGAAGTTTTTCATACTGTGCCACGGTGGCCATTGGTCTACAAGCCCGGGCTCAGAACCATAAGAAGCAAACCTTCGCTGCGTGGGGGCCTCGCTGCTTCGTGAACCAGAATTATCCTTAGTCAATTGGGGCACTTCCCTGCATTCAGCTGAAATTAACAGCCGCAGATATCAGCACATGTCGCTATGTCCGGGCCAAAGGCGTATTTAGCCTGATTTAGGTGACGAGCATGCCAAAGGTCTCGGCGCCCTCTTCCCACCAATAGCCGAATCCGCCAAGAGGCGGGCAAAGTACATTCGCGGGGGTTTGAGAGCATTTGAGAATTTCGTTGCAGATGCAGTCAGCGCTTGGAGTTTTATCATTAAGAAACTGTATTCATTCGGGGTGGACCACGCATCCAGTATGCAGGCCCCTGTTCCATCAGTATTGGTCTGACGTGTGTTCAGAAAACTTGAGAGCCACCAAACCAATACATTGTAGAGACCAAAGAGGTACATAGGCTGAATCAAAGGCCAAAGAGACTCCCCTCTGTGCGCCAAGCCGAAATAGCCGAGTTTGCTAGCTCCTGCAAAATACCGGTGCTTGAAACCTGTGCTTCACCGCCATTTTGTTGTGTGATTCATACCCGCCGTCCCCGCGACTGTGTGTAGCAAAACGGGGAAGAGGTCGGACAGACTATTGGATGTTTGCCCGTCGGGGAAAATTCATGGTCATAGCCCCTGAACCCCCTGCATACAACCAGGCCTTCGTGGAGGAAGCGCACACGCAGGAAACGGGAAGCGACCACATGCAAATCTACGTACGCCTCTTCAGTTGACTGCCCCCCCCTGTTTTGACGTGGCACTCGTTCGTCCGAACGACGCCGTGGCCAGCGCATTTACAGTACTTTCCTCAAACTCTTTTACCAATTGTGTTCACTATGGATACAACGGGCGACTTCGAAAAGGGTGATGGTCATGCCGCAGCTGTCACTGACGCGGAGCAGCACCCCGGCACCTTTGTGGCACTTGCACCGGATGCGTCGAGTATCCCGGCGCGCAAAAGCCAGGAACCGCCGCAACAAGAGGCCAGCGTCCTGTCCAACGGCGAGTCTGAAGGCCTCCGCCGTGTGGGAGGCAGCATTCCTCGCGAGGCGTGGTTCGTGGCCTGCTTCTCAGGGGCCGAACGGTTTGCCTACTACGCTCTGCAAGCACCACTACGTACGTGTTTTGCGCCCGACACTGACCTCTCGCATATCATCTCACAGTACAACTATTCCATGATCCTTGACTGACAAGCAACCGCGTAGAGAACTATATCCAAAACCCGGCGTCTGGTTTCGGACGACCGGGCGCCCTAGGTATGGGGCAGCCCGTCGCCACCGCCCTCAACTCGTTTCTGCGCCTCGTCAGCTTCACCACGCCTTTGTTTGCCGGCATATTGGCTGATGGTCACTGGGGACCATACAAAACACTTGCAATATCAAGCGGGTATGGCAGACCAGTCCTCTAAATAATGCAAGTCGTCTTGATCCCCTCACTGACCCTACAAAAGTGTATACTGTCTGGGTATCACACTGCTCCTCTTAACATCAATACCTCCGGCAATTGAGGCAGGAGCAGGCTTGGGTGGCCTCGTAGGCGCGTCTATTTTGATAGGCCTCGGTGTGGGTGGCGTCAAGTCCAGTGTGGCACCGTTCACTGGTATGCAATCCCGAGTCTCCTTCCGCCCGAGCACTCACTCCTGTACTGTGTCTCAAGATACTAACGATCGATCTGCTCCCAGCCGACCAGATTCTGCGAGACCAATTGACTACCATAGAGCTCAAGTCCGGTGAGCGTGTAGTCGTCGACCCAGAACTGACGGTGCGCAAAGTCTATGGTGTCTTTTATTGGTGCGCCAACGTCGGCTCATTGTCGGGCCTGGCGAGTGTCTATATGGAGAAGCACTGGGGTTTCTGGACATCGTTCCTCATGTCTCTACTCTCGCTCATGTTAGGCTCTTTGGTCTTGCTGCTTCGCCGGAACAAGTTCTGTCAGTTGCTTAGCCTAGGCCAAGAAACATCCAGTCTCCGTACAAGTGGAGATGTCACTAATAGACCCCAGATCACCGAAAGCCCGAGGCTAACTTCCGAAAGAAATTGGTCAGCGCTCTCTCATGCGCCATCAAAGGTGGTTTTGACTTGAATGCAGCCACACCGACAGCACAGTTAGAGAAGCACGGCCACACAGTGCCCTGGGACGACGAGTATATTGAGGACTTGAGACAGGCTTTGCAAGTCTGCAAGGTTTGGTAGGCCCTTAATATTTCAAAACCTCTCTCGAAAAACCTCTGACCATGTCTCGTAATGAATCTAGGACTGTTTATCCCATTGTTTGGCTCTGCTACGAGCAGAATCAGACCAACCTGATCTCTCAATCAGGCCGGATGATCACCCACGGTATCCCCAACGACGCCGTGTCGAGCTTGAGCCCGATCCTGGTGCTAATCATCGTACCTCTATTTGAGAAATGCCTCTACCCGCTCATGGAGCGATTCAAACTGACGCCGAGGCCGACGGTCCGCATGGCATTGGGCTTCGTCCTTATCTCCATATCCATGGCCATCGCCTCGGGCGTCCAGCGGGCCGTGTACAATGCGGCGCCCTGCTACAATCACCCGCTGGAGTGCCCTGCATCTGAAAATGGCCGTGTCCCTAACCAGGTTAGCTTCACACTGCAGATTCCCGTTCACGTCGTTGGCTCCTTTGGCGAGGTGCTCTGGTCCGTCGCTGGGTCCGAGTACGCGTACAACAAGGCGGCATCTCACATGAAATCCACCCTGCAGGCCGTTACGTACGTTCATTCCTGATTGCTATTTGCTTGAGGACTTCATGAGCCGACCGCTAACGCAATTTCTTGACAGAATGCTGACCCTTGCCATTAACTCGTTGCTTGGGCTCGCCGTATCGCCAGCTGCACGCAATCCAAATCTGGTAATTCTTTTTGCTTCTTTCTCTGCGTCCATGGCAGTATCCTCCGTTGGTTTTGGCTGGTTTTTCTGGTCAGCGTAATGATATAGGAGCCCATCCGAGAGAGGGTCAAGAGCCAGACGACTTATTTCTTTCGTTTCTTGAAAGAGGAGAAGAACTAACGCCCTTGAATGTACCGCTCCATTTTCCTGCTACCTCTTAAACAGTCAATGAATATGTAATAGAGTAACAATGTGACTCCCTCCGCGCGAAAAGAGATCCACCCTGTAAATTTGCCTCGTGCCTGCATCCAGGTCACAAATCCCATCCTAGCAGTGGAGCCTTCCACAATACTAAGCATTATAATACAAGAGCAGGGGCTGGTTAGTGATTAGGCCGAAAGAAGAGAGGATCGTGCCGTCGGCAAAGTCAATGGTGGCCACTTCCGAAATTATGCGAAGGGATCGTTAGAGGTCGGCCGTATAGAGCTAGAAAGGGATGGGCGATAGAGGCGAAGGGCGGCTCCAGCAGGAACAGATCGCATCGCTTATCCAAACGCGATGCGGCGTAGTAGCACGCTGTGTCCTAACAAAACCGACACGACGGCGTAAACTAAAAGGTCTTAACCTTCTCGATCGCAAGAAATAGCTAGACGAGTGGCTAGACGGAGAATCAGGACACAAGGCCGAAGAGAGGGATCGGATGTAGAAGTGGGAGTAAGGCTAGTAAAGTTAGTATCTAGGACATTAAGTAAAACCTAAGAAGTCTCTAGATAAGCGCGTTCTAAAGCTCTATAAAAGCTTTCACAAATCCGAAAGCTCGATCCTCGTCTAGGCGAGAACGAGCAAAATCGGACTTCGCGACTTTCTTTATCGTCGTAGAGTCTTAAGATTCGATAGTCCGTAGTGCGACTACGATTAAGGAAGAGAAATAGTTCGATATATCCTCGTCTTCTATTTAAAGGAAAGGTAAAAGCGGAAGTAGCTTATTTAAGGTCTAGGGGGATTAATCGACGTAGATAAAATGCTTAACACACCCGGAAAGGCGGGAATGTTAGCGAGATAGCTCCTCCGCTTAGGGAGACTAGGTATGTTCCGGCTCGTAAACTAATTTATCGGCTATGAAACGGGTAGCTAAGCCCGATCTCGGTAGGTAGGACGGATGGTAGGGGAAGGCGGTATAACGCGGAGGCACCTGGGTTTTTCATCCGGCCGGACATCTGCCCGGCACGGTTTTTCTAGGCTTAGACATGTAAGGGGTCCTTATAGCCTTGATAGGTCGCTAGGTGGAGGAATCTACTACTACTACTACTACTACTACTACTACTACTACTACTACTACTACTACTACTACTACTACTACTACTATTACTACTATTACTACTACTACTACTACTACTACTACTACTACTAATAGTAGCTACGCGTCTGACACTTAGCGGCGACATTGAGGCGACATCGCGGCAATATTGCGGAGACAATTCGGAGACATTTCTAAGAGCATGAGTAATATTTAAACCAGCACCCCTCGTCTGCCACACGGTCGAGTGGAACACAAATCACTACTTTGCCGTCTCACATGTGATAGCAAAACTTTCATTATCGGCTTTTGCACGTTTGCTCAATCCTACGGCTCGCATTCTGAGGGCCCAATCCCGATCCCTGGAATACCCCCCTTCCCAACCACTCCGTCATGGCGGCCCCAAACCTGCAAAAAGATCTCAACCACCTCTTCCAGACCACAACGGCTGGGTTGGATGCGGCGACGCTGGAGACCATGATCTCGGACACCGAGCGCTTCATGAAGGAGCCGGCGCGGCAGCTCCTAGTGCAGACGGGATTGCTCTCGGTGGACGTCGACGCCCTGGTGGTCGCCCCGCGGGCCGAGCCCTTTGCGCTGCTGGACCAGGCGTGCGGCACCGGCCCCGTCGCCGCCGCGCTGCTCGCGGCCCCAGACGTGGGGGGCGTCGTGCCACGCAGCCGCATTATGTGCGCCGACTTCTCGGCGGCGCTCGTCGACGCGCTGCGGCAGCGTATCGCCGCCTGCGGTTGGGAGGGCATCATTGAGACGGCGGTGCTAGACGCGCAGGTAAAGCTCGCCGCGTTTTACCTCCCCTATTGGCTACTAACAATCCCCTTCTCCGGCAGGAAACCAACCTCCCCGCGGCCTCCTTCTCGCACATCACTATAAACTTTGCTATGCACCTCATCCCGCGGCCCGCGCGGGTGCTCGCTGACGCACACCGGCTGCTGCGACCCGGCGGCACGCTCGGCTTTACCGTCTGGACGATGGACAACACGGGCCTCGCGGCGGACCTACGCAGCGCGCTGTCGGGCCTGCCATTCATGACGCCGCCGCTACCTGACCCTTTCCCGGTGGCACTACACGGGCAGACAGCCTGGGTCACGGAGGAGGGCCTCGCAGCGGAGCTGGGCCGCTTCCGTGCCCTGGGGACGATGGCCGGGGGCGACCGCAACGACGATGACGATGAGAGGAAGCAGGGCCGTCTCGTCGAGGTCGAGGTACGTAGGCGCACCCACACGGTGCGCGTCGACGGGCCTGAGCACTACCTACGCATGTTCGCCCCTATGATCCAGTGGGTTACGACGAGCTTCTGGGACGAGGCGACGCGCGCGCGCGCCCGCGCCGACGGCCTGCTCGACCGCCATATCGTGCGGCAGATGAGCGACAAGTACGGCGGCGAGGGCTGGGACCAGGAGTGGACGTACATTGCGGCGACTTGTAAGAAGCTCCTTTGATGCTGGGCAGACAGACAGACGAATGTATTATTGCCATACTGGTACAGTGTCCCGCCTCCCGGGGGGTATATAGCGTACGAGAGTATCTACCTCTCCAGTTGTAGGTGCGTGAGGATTAATATCTCGCATGTCAAGCCTAGGTACGGGCCCAAATGACTGCTGTGCTTGGGAAGGACATGGTCAGGAGGCTTATTGGTGGGAATCAGAGCCCTTGTGAACACTCTGCCTCTACTTTGCTTCTTTTTTCAAATATTCAATCAGGAGGGCCTTGCACTCTCTGCTTTGCTATGTTCTGGGATTCCTCACTCTCGGTACGCAAAATTTATAGAGAATTCCTGTAACTGCTGTCTGCCAAGGTCGCCATGAGGAAACCGACAGATTGGCTGTTGTATGGAGCAATGGGTGGAGGTCGATACAAGGTTTGCACAGTTAGCGGTGGGCTCATTGGTGGCGACCGGACAGACCGTGGCCGACAAGGGTCCAGCACGCTTCTTCAACCGATCCCATCTAGAAATCACTAGTTCTGGTATAGTGGAGTACTTGTTGAGCATATCGGGAGGGCTCTCCGCCCCGCACAGTGAATCCGCGAAACCTGCTCAAACGTGCTCAACGCTCTCCCATTACATCCCATTCCCTCGAGGAGAGCAAATTTAGCCCACTTGGCGCCAGCTGCTTAGTCGAGATCTTGCCCATTCGGTATAGAAATGCCCGATAAGACGCTCGGCATGTGGGTACGTTGATACAAATGGCCACACAGGGGAATGGCTGAGATGCGCCGCGGTGACGTTGACTGTCCGTTGTAGTTAATAACGGCCGCGTCGTCCAAAGCGACTGCCACTTCCTCACGCACCGTCTACCGAGCCAATCAACCACGACGTCGTCGTTTTCGGTCTCATCTGTACCGGCCATTTTCCGTGGCTGCCATTGTCTACTAGCTCCGTGTCCGGTTCTACCGAATCGCCCGCCCACCAACCGCCCACCGGACACGATGGAAACCATTGCGCGCCATATCCAGAATATGAGCGAGGCTCAGATGCTGGAGCCGCATTGGGGGTATGCAGACCGGGCGCTTCCGTGCACCAGCGACTCGTGTGAGTACCTGGACCTGGTGTACAGCGCCCACGATGCCAGCATGCTCTACTCTGGCATCATGTGGTGCATCGTCGGCGGCATCCTGTTCCTCTGGACCTTGGGTCGCCGCTTCCTGCCGTCGCCCCGGGCGGACGAGTTTGTCGCCGTCGCTGCCGCCGACATGGAAAAGACAGCCAAGTCGCCGTCGTCGGCTGTCCCGAGGTCGCGCCTTAGGAACGCTACGTCCGCGGCGATTCGACGTTATCTCCTCCCGGACTCGCTGCGAGCCGTCTTTGGGCGGACAACGCGCCTCCAGGTGTTGGTTCTCTCCATAATTGCCGCCTACCTCGTCGTCTTCTCCTTCTGTGGCATGTACTATCGGTAGTGGATCACGCCGGCTAAAAACGGCCAGCCCGGCGTCTACACCACGCGCACGACCCTGGGTCCGTGGTCCAATCGTGTCGGAGTGCTGGCGTATGCTCTGACGCCCTTCTCGATTCTGCTTTCTAGCCGCGAATCGCTTCTCAGCCTCTTGACGGGCGTCCCATACCAGAGCTTCAATTTTCTCCATCGATGGCTGGGCTACATCATCGTCGCTCAGGGTGTGCTCCACACAGTCGGCTGGTTCATCATTAAGCTGAAGCTCTACTAACCCTAGCCTTACGTGCCTATCGCGCTATTCTTCTAGAAAAATATCGTAAATATAAACTATCCCGTATGCGCCCGGGAACGCGCCGTGCGTTCCTCGCTTTACAGGGCGCCGCACGGGCCCCCGCGACCGCGCGCACGGGCCCCCGCCACGTGCGTTCCCGCGTGTACGCTCCCCGCGCCTTATTAGCCGCCGCCCTGCCCCGAAGCGGGGCCCTCGTGCCCGACCGCGCCGCCCGCCGCCTACAGCAACCCGGCCGCTAGGGGGCCTAAAGGGCCCGGCCCGCGCCGCGCCTACCGTACGATCGCCCGCGTTAAAAGCCTTAAGCTTATAACACGACCGCTAACCTTAAGGCCCGGTGTAAAAAAGCTCTAAGCTTACACCGCGCCCGCCGTACGATCGTTAACGTAAAAGCCTTAAGCCTGTGGCACGATCGCCGGCCCTTAAACTAGCGTAAGCCCTTAAGGCCCCCGGTTTACGCCGTATAGTAAACGTATAACCCCCCGACATTATATAAGAAGCGCTAAGAGTATAGCGGAGTATATACGTAACGCCGTTTATATTACCGCCCGCGTATAAGTATAAAGTAATACCTAAGGAAAGTAGTAATAAATATAAAGAAAAACTAAACGTAAGTACAGCTATGTTATATAAGTATCGTCTTAGTAACGCCCCCTTACGATTCCTTATCTTTCCCCCCCCCCGGCTTAGTCGTTACCGTGACTATACGTCGAGGCGCGCGTCACCGCTATACCGGGGGCGCCGCCGCCGTAATACGTGTAGAAAGCGTCGTTAGTATAGAACCGGTAGTTACTATAAACGTCGCCGAAGTAGCTAGGCGCCCGTACGTACTCGGGAAACGGGCCGCGGGCTAGGTTAACCGTATAGCGGTCGTACGGGCGCGGCGCCTACTCGCCCCGCGACTAAATAAACGTAACGTCTATTTAATAGACGCGCCGGACTACCGTATAGAGCTCTTAGTAGTTGACGAAAGTTAAGATATCGCGGTCGTCGTAAGCGAAAAAGCGGCGTTATTACGGTTACTATACGGTCGTCTAATTAGCTACGCGTTTACTTATACGAAAGGTAAAAGGAGGGGGGGGGGGGGGGGGCACCGTATATTTTAAAAGAAAGCGGCTAAGAAGTAGCGGAGGGCGGGACGGGTTAAGTAAACGACTTTTAAACGGACGTTAGCTAACGTTAAGGTTAGCGGCAGTATATCCACTACGGGCGTCGGGGTTATATATTAAACGCGGAGGATATCGCCGGTATCGAGGTCCGTCTCCTTATACAGTACGAGGATATAGTTAGTAAAAGCGGCTATAGTAATAGCGGCGGTAGAAGGCGGTAAGTTAACGGCGGAAGAACGAGGGTAAGGTAAGGCGCGACTATACGGTCGGCGGCAGGTAAACGTATAAGCTAGCCGACGGTAATATATAAGGGTAAGTAAAAAAGTGTAGAGGTGTAATTATAAGTATAAGTATACGTATATATAAATAAGTGTATATATAAAGGAGGGAGGAAAAGGTCGGCCGGACGGCGGAGGCGGTAACTCTATTTATAGCCGGCCGGCCGGTCTATACGTCCGGCCGCGCCTACCCTCTTAGCCGCCGTCTAATCTATACGCCTTTCTAAGGCCTCTTATATAAAAGAAGGTAGTATAAGAACGTAATATAATATACTACGGTTTAGAAAATAATAAGCCGTGCTATACGTACTACGTTTATCGGGAGTTATAAGGCGTCTTAACACGTTATAACGACTATTAAGCCCCCGTATAACTAACGGCGGTAGTAAAATAATACTTCGGTAAGCGCCCTTAGCCCGGTGTAAAGCCTTAGCTTATAGCACGATCGCCAGCCTTTAGCTTAACGTAAGGCTTAAGCTTATAGTATTACCGCCGGCCCTTAAGCTAAGGCTAGCTAAGGCCCGTTATACGATCGCCGGCCCTTAGCCTTACGTAAAGTCTTAGCTTATAGCATTATCGCCGGCCTTTAACCTTACGTAAAGCTTAAGCTTATACTACGATTACCGGCTTTTAGCCCCGCGTAAGGCCCAGGCTTATAACATTATCGCCGGCCTTTAAACTAAAGCCGGCTAGCGCTTACCGTACGATCGCCCGCCCTTAGCCCGGTGTAAGGCTTAAGCCCGCGTAACGCTTATTATACGATCGCCCGCCTTTAACCCGGCGTAAAGCTTAGGCCCGCGTAACGCTTACTATACGATCGCCCGCCCTTAGCCTAGCGTAAAGCTTAAGCCTACGTAGTGCTTATTATACAATCGCCCGCCTTTAGCCCGGTATAAAGCTTTAAAGCCCCCGGTTTACGCCGTACGGTAAGCGTATAGCGAAAGAATTATATAAGAAGTACTAAGAGAATAAAGTATATATATAACGCGGTTTATATTACCGTTTATATATAAGTAAGGGCGGCACAGGAAATTACTAATAAGTATAAGAAAAATTAACGTAAACGTAACCGTACTATACGGGTATCGTATTAATAACGCCCCCCCCCCTTATTCCTTATCCCTCACGCCCCCGGCCGGTCCTTTATTCTTACTATACGCTTAGTCGCGAATAATAATCGTTATACTAACCGTCGCGCCGGGTAAGATCGTTCGGCGTCTAGCTATACAGCTTTAATCGTTATCGTCGTCGTTATCGTCGTCGTCGTCGTCGTCGTCGTCGTCCGACGAGATCACGTAAACTTTAAAAAGGTTGCGCTTATAGTACGTATAACAGGCGTTATAGTTGTAATATTTATAGTTATTATAAGCACCGCCGAAATAGCCGGGCGCTTATACGTAGTAAGGAAACGGGCTACGAGCGGGGTTAACCGTGTAATAGTCGTAAAGGCGCGGCGTACGCTCGTTATAAGATTAGATAAACGTAATATTTATATAATTATCGCGTAAGACTACCGTATAAAAGACTTAGCGGCTAACGAAAGCTAGGACGTCGCGGCCGGATTAGGCGAAGAGGCGGCGCTACTTCTCTTACCGTACGGTCGTTAAGTTAGCTAAATATTCACTCGTATAAAAGGTAAGAGAGGGATAAGGGGGTATCGTACGTTCTTTAAGAAGGCGGTTAAGAAGCGGTAGAAGGCGGGATCGGTTACGCGGATAACCTCGACGTTAACGCCGTGTAGTATCACAGCTTACGGCGTCGGGCTCACGTTCTCGGCGGTAACGAGAGCATTTATATCGATATTATTACTACTATATAATATTATCGCGGTTTTATTATTATTATTACCGGATATAACGGCGGTGGGCGTCGTATAATAACGGATAAGTATAGGCGGACGGTAGAAAAATAAGGGTAGAGTAAGGCGCGACTATATAATCGGCGGCGTATATATAGATAGGCTAACGGACGGCGGTATATAAGTATATATATATATATACAGGTGTGTGTGTAAGTGCGGGTGTGGGTATATAAATATATATATATATATATATATGAAAGTAGGAGGAAGAGGTCGGCCGGACGGCGGAGGCGGTAACTTTATTTATAGCCGGCCGGCCGGTACGTCTAACCGCGCTTACCCTTAGCCGTTATCCGGTCTATACGTTATCTTAAGGCGTCGGGTATAAAGGAATGTAATATGCTACGCTACGACTTATAAATAAATAAGCTACGCTATACGGATTATCCTTTATTATAAGCTATAAGGCGTTATAATACGTTACGGTTATTATCGTTCCGTAATATAACGTAAGATAATAAGCTACGCCGTACGGATTATCCTTTATCGTAGGTTATAAGGCGTTATAATACGTTACGGCTACTATTGTTCTATAGTATAACGTAAGATAATAAGCTACGCCGTATAAACTATCCTTTATCGTAAGTTATAAAACGTTATAATACGTTATAGCTACTATCGTCTTACGTACGGCTAGCCTTAAGAAAGCGTTAGCGTCGGCAGGGATAGGTAACTATAAACCGCTACTCGCGGCGATAATCCTAAGCCCTGTACGGCTAGCTTAAGGAAGGCGTTAACGTCGGTAGGGATAGGTAATTATAAACCGCTACTCGCGGCGATAATCCCGGGCCTTATACGGTTAGTTTAAGGAAGGCGCTAACATCGGTAAAGATAGGTAACTATA